>CM048651.1:33328265-38328265 GCA_026413185.1 Pueraria montana var. lobata | reverse complement strand
AGCAGGTTTTATCAAGTTTGGGCTATTAAAGTACCTACTGCTGGGAATTCTTTCCTATAGTTAAAGACTAAGGTACTGAGGGAGGAGAGGGTGAAAGTATATTTTGGTGTTTTGGTTGTTCTTGTAGGAAAATGAAAGTGTCTTTGTGGAAGATTTAGTTATAAGCCATTGTGGGTGATAGTGTGAAATTACAAGGGACAATAATTGTTGTTATGTGTTTAATAAACTATATCAAGAGAGAGAGCATAAAATGTGGTAATGTGGTCAATCTGTACATGGGCCTTGCAGGAGTTAATTAGTGGGAAAAAGGAAATGTAAGTAGTACATGTTTTAAGAAATTAGGGGCGTGAGAGAATGGTAGAAATTTTTATTGGTTTTACACCCAGTGTTGAGCATGAAACACTCAAGGAAAGAGGAGGTGTTGTAGTACGTCTTTTTTTGGTGCAACATTGGTTTCATTTTGAGACAATGATGAGCCACACCAATAGATTTTAGTGTTAAAATAAATTATAACTTCCTTTGCTTTGCTGTTAGTGTACAAGTTTAGACTCTTAATTAATTATTAAAATTTAAAATATTATCAAAAGGAGAGAAATTTGGAAGAACCAATTAGGAAACCACTCATGCGTGTCCCATGATTTCCTATTAGTGAAACATAAATACATGTTATAGGGAATAAATATTATGTTTACATATAGCATAAGTCTATTACTTAGGTTTCGTAATCAAGAAAATGATAATATCAACCAATTAATTAATAAGAATAAGTGAAGTGGTTCACGTTGTGGGCATATCAACTTCTTAAACTAGACTAAAGTAGTTAAATAAGTTAAATAATAATAATTAATGATAATAATTCTTAACAATAGTGACGATTAAATATATATTAATAAATAATTTATTAAATTTAATATCAACTTCTTTAAAAATACAAATTTACAATAAAGAAAAGAAACACTTAAATAATTATCAATACTAAATCTTATAATATTAAAATTAAAACTTTAATCATTGAATAAAATAAACAAGTGAAATTGAGGGTAAAGTGAGAGTTCCATAAAACTTAAAAGAGATTAAAAGTTAAGATATTTTGTTTAATATAAATTATTCTCATCAAATTTATTAAGTGACAATAAAACTAAATCTTAAAGAGACGAGTGAAAGAAAGGGATTTCGCATTAAAATTCTATAAATGGATTTAATTCCTTATTATTATGGTGATTGGATTTTTTGAATGAGTTGATGCATGGTCATATACACGACTATTAGTCTTTTCTATTAGAGTTGATATCAAGAAAATTGATACCTCTAGTTAAGAGGATTTGTTGCGAAACTTGTTGTTGGCATTTTGGAAATTTTATTGAAGGAAAATGGAGATTTCCCCTGTGGAAATTACTGATGGATATCAACTCTAATATGATTGATTGTAATTGTGACGTAGTCTGTATGGAGTAGCTACACCCTGTGATGGGGGTGTGAATTTTGTAGTGGAGGCCAGGGAGACCTTAAGGATGTTTAGGGCACGTCATCCCACAAACGGCCAGAGGGTCGCAACTCTGTGTCGTGGGTAAGATGATTGATGCACTAACATTCCTGACGGATCACTATAATTTATCCACAATCAGTGTAGTGTACTGCCACGTACCCGTTTTCACCAAAGGTTATTCCCATTCTAGCTTTGATTAGTATTCCGCCAAAGGCTCTTCCCATTCTAGCTTTGGTTGGTGATTCACCTAATGCTATTCCCATTCTAGATTAGGTGAATATTGATATTGATTTGCATGCTTGGGTCGGTGGAGTAAGAGCTCCTGATTATGCTACTTTGTCGTAAAGTACTCCATGGAGATGAGTCAGTATCCGTTTGTTGAAATGAGTCAACGTCCTTACATTGAGAAGAGTCAGCGTCCACGTATTCATACATTGTGTCACATTAATTAATATATTTGTTGTAATATGAATTGTTTTTTTATAATCGTTTGTGATTGCTTGTTAGATTAGGCCCGTGGATGTTATTACCATATTGATACCTTAAGTTAGAACCTCACTCCCTATCTTTTCCTTCTATGTATGTTTTCTTTTATTTATTTAATTTTTAGACGATAGACCCTCGACATACCACAATCATTGAGCTTCAATGTTATGATGAGGATGGATGGAGGGTGAAACCTCATTCTTCAATGGCTATTTATTCTGGACCTCTGGCTTTAGAGTTTGACCCCTCTTCTGCACCTTCCTTCAAGATTGAAGGAATCTTTAAGATGCTTATACCCTTACCTGCTGCTGCTCTTTGGCCTAAACTTGTAGCCAATCATACTGAGGCTGAGACTAGTACACCCCGAAGGGTGTATCGTAGGAGAAGAGCCAGGACTATCGTCACACCTTCTGTTCCTAAATGAGCGAAGGCTCGACGACGTCAACAAGCACAACGAGAAGCCAATAGGAACCCTACTCCTACACCGAGTACACCCGAGGAAGATCCAAATATGGATGTTCCAGATCCATCTGGAACTCAGTAGACGAAGTCATAGCATGTTGACCAACATGTAGTGTTGGTTTCTTTTTTTTGAGAGTCAGTACTGAAGCTGACTGTATGGATAGTATAGCTCCTAACATGGAGTAGGTGGTTTCTTTGTTTTGGCCAGACTCTGTGTTGTATATATTTTCTACTCTTATTTTGACAAATAGATATGTAAGTATGATGTTTTTGTTATTGGAATATGTATGACAATGTATATTATCTAGGCTTGCTTTTAGTTATCATAACTATTTTATAGGAAAGAATTTTTTTTTACTAGGAATTCTAACTATATTTCATATATATATTATTTGGAAATAATGACCACAATATAAGTTATCATTATTATTATATATTCAAATTTGGGATGTTACATATCATGCTAGAACCAAGCATATTGATGTGAGGTTCCACAAGATCAGGGAGTTGATGGCATCTGGTCAGATTTTGCTCAGGAAGGTTCACACTTTAGAGAATACAGCTGATATGTTAACCAAGGCGACCACAGCTGACAAGTTCAAGCATTGCTTGGACTTGTTGAATGTTGCTCGGTGCTAGAGGTGACTGGACCCCCCAACCCAAGAGACATATAGGATATGAAGTGGACTTGCTATTATCTTCCACGGGGTCGAATATTCGCTAAGGTGGAGATTGTTGTGCATGGCTCATATTCTATGAGTGAGCAGATTGGGTTTGGACCACTTGTTGTTGGGTTACAAAATAAGTGGGTGGAGGTGCGGGGGTTTAGCCCCGCGGTACGGTACATGGGTAATATTATAAGTTTGTATCGTGGTTTATTCTATATAAACTGATGTAACCCTATTTGCCAAATAACAATAATAGAAACAGCCGCTCTGCTTCCGAGGACGTAGGCACACTTGTCGAACCTCGTTAAATCTCGTGTCTGTGTGTGTGCGTGTGATTACTCTGATCTTTAGAATTCTGGTTGCTATTGCTAACATATTTCTTTGATTTTGATCCAATTGAATCTTAGACCTAATATATTCATTTAAGGTACGTTCAAGAAATGATTTAATTAATTAAAATGTAAGAAATAAAAGAAATAAATGTAGGCAAAATTGAGGATTTGACCAAAATTGTGGATTTTCTAAAATAGGGGGACCTAATGTCTTTTGAAATAAGGGTACTAAAATTGTGGACTGGACAAAACAGAGAGACCAAAGTTGTATTTAAGCATATATATATATATGTTGAATGAGAGCATTTCCAGAAGTTATTCTTTAGGGCTAACTAAGTTTTTAGTCTTGAAACCCATAACATAAATAAAAATTATGAGGTTCAAACTTTTGTTCAAGGACTAAATATTGAATTTTAAAAAAGCTTAGGGATCTTGACCAATCAAACTTTTGTTTATTGACTAAAAGCCTTAATGGAAAAAAGATTAGAAGCCTTGACCAGCCAAACTTTTGTTCAGAGACTAAAAATTGAATTTCGAAAAAGTTTAAGGACTAAAAATTTAGTTAATCCTATTATTTAATATAGCTTTTTTAGGAGTTTTTCTTCAATAATGTTAGCAATTTTTCTTAACCTCTTATATCTTTTAATTTATCATTTGCATCTTTATGTTTTAAACTAGTATTTTAGCCTTACAATGTTCAGCCAAAAAAAAAAAAATTAGCCTTACAGTACACAAGATAAATGATTATTCTAATGTAACCTAATTTTAAAATAAATAAATATTTTTAATATATAAAATATATTATAATTAAAATTCATAATAAATAATTATTTCTGAACTTATAAATTATATTTTAGATTTACGATAAATAATTTATATTATGATACAGAGTTATTTTTAACTATTTAATAATTTATTTTAATAAATATTAAAACTGAATTTAAAAATAAAGAAGAAAATGATACATTGAAAGAAATAAACAGTTAAGAAAATCAAATATGTAAATATAGATAAAAGGAGAGTAGTTTGATATTGATATAGTTGAGAAAGAAATTTTTTGAACTAGTTAAATCAAATTAAATTTAAAATTAAAACTAGGAAATATATTCTAAAGGAATAAAAAATTAAATCAGATACTCAATTTATAAGATTATGATAACACATGACTCAATGAGATTGATAACTCCTAAAAACACTCCCATTTAAGAAAAACTCCTAAAAACACTCTTGTTGAAGAATAGCTTATAAAAATGTTCTTGTTCAATATAGCTATTCTAATAGAGTGAATTGAATAATATATATATATATATATATATATATATATATATATATATATATTAAAATATCAATAGTTAAAAATAACATTGTTTCATAATATAAATTGTTTATCAGAAATGTAAAATATAATTTGTATGTTTAAAAATATTTATTATTAGAAATTTTAATTATAATATTATTTATATATTTAAAAGTATTTATTTATTATAAATTTTAGTTATATAAAATAAACATTTATTATGTACATTACACATTCTAAAATATTAGTTTTATCTATATAAAAATATTCATTTATCTTATGTAATGCACATGCTAAAATACTAGTATACATTAAACATATTGTTATTTTAAATTATCATATTCTATAAACATTTTACATTAACAAAATTTAAATACATATCTACTCATATATTATAAATTAGAATACACAACATAAAAAGTGTGAGATTCTTAATAGACATTCCAAACCTTTGTTCTCTTCTCTCTTTTGAATTAATGTGCATTTCAGACACTAATTCCATAACTAATCAATTTTTTTTCTTTCAATCATCTCAAAACTATCATTTAGTATCTTGTATCACTAATATCACAACATATATATGACAATGTTGATTTTAATTAGCACACATTTAAGTGATGGTGATAATGTTGATGAAGGTCAAATAATTCCGAATGCATGCAAGTTCACCTGACACAGATATGTACGTAGAAGACGATTTTGATGGTAATATTGATCCTAACACAGCATGTCTCCTACTTTTGTGGCTGCATCCCCAATTAGTTCATCATTAATTAATTATTCCAATTGATCAACAACAAGCACAAGTTAGAGGTTAGTATGACTATGTATTTTGTCTTTGTATGTAACAATGTAATAATACCTCCGTTCCTATTTATAAGACCTAATTATCTAATTCATCAAGATTAAAAAAAGTGGTTAATTTAGTTTATAATAATAAATTTGTCTTAAATTTATATATTTTTCCAAAAATGTCATTGTCATTAATGTTATTCTCTCTCTTTCAAATGTTTATCAATACAACATCTCTCTTATTTAATTAAGGGTGCTTTAGTCTAAAAATAATTAATGTATGAGATATTATAGATTGAGTCTTATAAAAAAAAATAAACATCACTTTAAATTTGGGTCTTATAAATAGGAACGAAGGTAGTACCATCTATCTTAAATGTCTTTTTTCTTTTATTTATATAGGTGAAACACAATCCATACTGGAATATATCAATTGGGGTCACCTTGATCAAGAGGTGCTATTTCCTGGGTTGGATGTTCTTGGTAGCAAGCATGTCGAAGATGAATTGTGCACTGGTTTACATTATGGTAGCAAACGCGGTGTGCAGATTGCTGAGAAGCATTATTCAATGAAAATTCATCAGTCATTTCGTGTTGTTGAGTCTAAGGCGCCGACAATTTTGTCAATGAGATGTCCAAACAGTGCAGGAGGTTTTTCTGGAAGATGAGAACAATATTACACCCGTTCCTTATTATAAGAAACAAGTTTAAGCTATCACTTGTTTGTTATAATAAGAAACGGAGGTACCATTGTTAAAGAAGACAAATAAATTAATCAGTCATTTCTAATTGGAATGATCGATACTTATGTATATATGAACGTAATGTGATCTCAAGATCATAAGAAATTAGACTTTGAATTTATTTGAACACGCATAATAGATTCTCAAAGTTAATTTTAATTATGTCATTTTCATAAGTAAATAATACGATTTTTTAAACTGTATATGACATATTTTAAATTAGAATTCTGTTACAATGATAGTAAATTGATCAAAATTATTGTGTTTAGTTTCTCCGGATCGATATATAGTGTCCCAACTTTGATGGATGACTGCATAATTGATGTCAACACTTAATTTTGAGTTTACTATATATTTTTAATTTTATTTATTTCATCTTTTATACATAAAAATACAACAAAAAGATGGAATAAAAAGAGCGTCGACTATGAACCAATGTCACTGGAAACAAGTGAATGCAACAAAATGAGAATTCAGGACTGAGTAAGAAAACTTGTGGAAAAGTGAGAAATGAAAACGAATAGATGCATATAATAAACCCGCATTTCATGCATGCATGTGAATCTGAGATTTTTTTACGTTAAGTCATATATCAACCTTTTATTTTTACCCTCACACCCTCGAAACTCACTCACGCTACTATCACGGGTCTTCACTCACACACACACACACAAAATGCCAAGAAACAAGGGGCCACGCACGGACGATTGCCTCCCTTAAAATAATTAAATCACCTTGCATATACATTTCAAGGTACTTTATCGTTTATGACCTACTTATTTCCATCTTGTTCATGATGAGTTCATTCAATAAACTTGATCAAACTTGAGAAGCCTTAGAAAAGCTATGGAAATAAATGTAAATAACCTTGTAACGCGAGAAAGACACTAAATGATTTCAATATAATAAATATTTTTTTTCTCAAAAAGAAAATCAACTTTAGTTTCTTTTAATATTGTAATAATTTAAAATTTTTATACAAAAATGTATATATAATAGTTAATTAAACCTAAATGTGCCAATTCTTCTTTTTAGCTTTGTGATTTGCAGATATCTTCTAAAACCATCAAAGCATGATATCAAACATGACATTAAAGAAAAAAAAAGCCTAAATGTTAATTAATACTCACTTTGGTAATTACATAAGCTAATTCTAGCATCTCATTTGGATACTCTTATATTTATCTTGTCTTTTGAATTTAAATTTAGAGTTCATATCATGCAAATTAAATTTAGGCTTAATTGTACTTTTATTCTATTAGGTGTTACAATTGTGCGAGTTTTGTTTCTCAGGTTTCAATTGTGCAAATTAGGTTTTCCATATATTTCAATAGTGTGATTTTGGTTCCTCTATTGGTTTTCCATTAAATATTTAACAAATTTTGTTAATGTGCACTAGATGGGGATGTGACAACTGATGTGTTGTGTGATACATATGCTGACATTATTTAATTGTACTTTTGGTTCCTTATGACTGTGATAGCAAAGGAATCAGAAGTATAATTAAGCAACATCAACATATGTATCAGGCAACACGTCATCATCTAGTGCCACGTTAGGAATATTAAATATTTAACAAAAGATTGATGAAAGATTAAAATAACATAATTGCGATACTTGAAGGACCTAATTCACACAATTGGAAATATGGAGATCAAAATTGCACGATTATGATATATGAGAGACCGAAAATACAATTAAGCCTTAAATTTATTAAATTTCATGATTTAAAAATTAAATAATACCATCAAGTGTTACTGTATTTTAATGCATGCATGATGTATTTTTAAATTATAAATCCTTGTCATATTATGACACTTTTTATTTTATAATAAGAATTTAATTAAAATATATTGATATTATAAATATTTTTTTTATAATATCATCTAATCATAGATTATTGTGTATGGAGACATTGTTAACATTTATATTAATTTCTTGATAATTTTTATTTACTTACTTAATAATTTTTAATTAATTAATAATATAAAACCTTTGTGCTAATAATATATGAAAATTAAAGTCTTATACATTAATAATAAAGTCAAACTGTTTGTTTGTTTCTTATGGACATTATCATGGTCCCAGCAATTATCAAAAGTCTAATATTTCAAGTGAGCATGTTAGACAAGTGAGCATCATCAATTGAAAATCATTGCAAGTTTAAACTCGGGCACCATCAATAAAATAGTCGTAATTAATAAGCAAGTGGTTTGTCGACATACCAAATGAATGAATGATATCAAGGAATATTCCAAGAAGTTCTAGTCAAACAATACTACAATAGAGCAGGAATATTAATTAAATGTATTTTCTTTTTTCTCTGGCATGTGCGTGTGTGTGTCTATATATATAAACCAATCTTAATTATTTGAGGTATGATCGAATACTACATGTAAACACGTATTTTTTTAGGGATTCCAATGCGAAATAATAATATTTTTTTTAAATTAAACCTAACTGAATAGACACAAATTAAGAACAAGTTTGTACGTCATACGTTTTGCCTAGTTGCTTTATTTTAAGTAACAAAGAGAAAAACTCTAACGTGTGGACTTGTGAACTCTATATCATACAATGAATTTAAAATTTGCATCAATGCATCACACTATTGCAATGCATCACACTATTTTCGGTCATTTTCTCTGTCCCTCTCCCATGAGTACGTGGATTCTGCTGAGATTCGCTTTCAGAACGATTTCACTTTGAAACGAAAAAATAAAATGTAATTAAAAAGAACTACGTAAGGTTTTAGATACTAATTAATTAATATGGAGGATAAAATTGTAGAGAAATCCTCACTTAAAGACAAACCATACACTGTCATATTTGAAAACAAACAATCATAAAAAAATGTTACTATTATATTTTTTACTCTTACCAACTCTCCAAAAATTACGGGTATTCATGTAGATCCGATGAATCCGATAATCCAAACCAAACTAATTAAAATAATACAGACTGATTTGATTGATTCTTTTCAATTCATATTTAAACAAACTTATTATAATCAGTTCGATTATCAAATTTCTATTTCTTCAACATGAATAAATCAGATGAAATATTTTTAAGTTATTAATATATTTTAGACTTTAGAACTTAATTTTTTCTTTTATATTAGGCTTTATTTTTCGTTTATTTTGATCTTCTTATATAGTGTTAGTAAGTATTTTGATTATATTTAGGGAAAAGAGCATTAGGCCCCCCTAAACTTTACTCCTTTTGCAAATAGACATCCTAAACTTTATTTTTGTTCCAATTAATCCTTAAACTTTACATCTTTTGTAAATAGACACCATGAACTTTAAATTTATTATGATTGATATGTAAACTTTAACTTTTTTATAAATAGACACCTTAAATTTTAATTTCATTTCAATTGATATTTAAGATTTATCCTTTTTACAAATTTTTTTTCTAGTTATTTATCTTAAATGTTAATCATTCATTAATTTTTTTTTGTTACAACTTATTTTTTCATATTTAAAATATATAAAGAATATGAATTTAGAAAATATATATAGAAAAGGGAAATAATAACATTATTCAAAAAAGTATTTATTACATTTTTTAATTCTAAATCTTAATATGTTTTAATGTTTGGAAAAGGGATTTATAGAAATAAAACTAATAAATAGTTGAGATTTTTTTTGTTAGTAATTTAACTCCAATTTCATATAAGAGATTATTTATGAAAGATGCAAATTTTAAGAATTAATTGAGATGAAATTGAAATTTAGGTGTTTGTGTGCAAAAGAGGTAAAATTTAAGGATTAATTTAATTGAAATTAAAGTTCGTGGTGCCTATTTGCAAAAGAGATAAAATTTAATGATCAATTGGGACAAAATGAAAGTTTAAGGTGTCTATTTGTAAAAGAGTCAAGTTTAGAGGGGTCTAATGCTCTTTTCCCTTATATTTATTATGTACTTTTTATTATATTATGGGTAAAGAAGTTAATGATATATGTAAAGCAATAACTATAAAAACATTAAATATTAAATTAAATAAGTAATTAATTAGTTATTAAAGAATAAGTAATATTTTTATCTTGCGTAAATATAAAATTAAATATTTATATTAAATAGACAATTAACATAGATAAAAGCTTGAAAAAATTCAATAATTTATTTTTTTATTATAATCAAATGATAAGAACTAAACAAACATCCGTGTGCGGAAACCCTTCGGCCAATGACAGTCATAGTACTGTGAGCAGCATTAAATATAATCATTTTGAATCAATTCAAACGTTTGAAGATAGAAAGCTCTTTATTTTTTTTTGACATAAAGATAGAAAGCTCTTAAGTGCATATGTATGAAGATGATTTCTGAATACAAGTGTGAATATGAACTTCTACATGGATAGAAATGTGTAAGTTGAACAACATATATAAGTGAAAAAACTCATAAATCTAATGTCTTAAGGTTTGGGTTGAATGTGGTATCTAATTCACTTGTGTGATTTGTTTGTGGTCCATTCGTCAAAATCTCCTGCTGTTTTAACTCCCTTGTATTCCAACCAATTTTCTTGTGGCTGAGAGAGACCTTAAAATGAAGGCAGTGCAACTGGCTGGGATGCTGATTGTTAGCCATTGGAGAGGATCAAGGTAAATGATCATTTGGACGGTTGTCCTAGCAGAGAATTGTTGACTAGTAACATCACATGAATCAGAATGTTACTGTTGACCAAAAGGAATTGGATGCTGCAGCAGAGAAAGAAAGTCAGATTCCACAAATTGTGTCAAAAGTGTGTTTTTACTTTTTACTGTTCAGAGAATAAATAACAGGCTCGTATGTGTTGTAGCAAGTTGGTTACAAACAGAATGGATGCTATATCTGTAAAAAGGCGTGAGCTATGAGAAATGAATTGAGCCTTAATTTCTTCTTTTCACTGTTTTATTGTTTCATGAGGCCCTCCCCTCTAAGTGAGATCATATAAAAAAAACCTTTTCTCACCACTGTAATCGTAATTGTGATCACATCAATTATATTTTTTCACAATTTCTTATAATGTCAAGAAGAATAATTCTAAATATTCTTATTTCTTTTTTATGGTAAATTTTAAATATATTTTATACTTTCAAGATATTAAATATTTTTATTTTTCATTCAATACTTATCATAAAAGATGGAGTAGAAGGATACAACATTACTCTGTCAAGAATTATGACTAGACTACAACTGTATCGTAACCGCAATTTAAAATTATGAGAGTGTGATTATTTCACAGAGACACAGGACGATCCAATCGAATGCAATGTCACTAGGGACGATGCCGATGAGAGAGGGTGGCTCATTCAATTGGATCGGTGTTAACAGAGATTTCAAGAGATACATACATAGTAGATAGTACAGAAGGGAATGCTGCTTAAGAATCAACTGGCGCGAGAATCCCGGGAAATACACTTTCTAATTTAGCACACTTTAAAAATTCATATAAATATTATTAAATGAGGCAAAGGTCTTGTCCTTTTTCTCTTTTTTATAAGATACGCATAAATTTGAATAAATATAGTAATTGGAAGGCTTACTTGCGTCAGATAGAAAGACATATTTTTGGACCGGCACTCAAAAAGTCATTAAGTAGTTTGGACCACTAAATATTTATTCCACCGATTAATTTTTATGTGATATATATTTAAATTTTTCTAAAAATATTATCTGTACAACAATACATATAATAGTTTATATAACATTTTTTATATTAAGCAAGTGACGTGGCTTTCAAGGTTCCTATAGTATGGTTGACTTGACTTGTTGTGATTTATAGATATATCAGACAGAGGGAGCATCAGCTAGCGTAGCATCTTGTGTGTGTCTGTGAGTTTCATTGTGTTCAATAATGTATATGGTGGAGAGCAAGGGGGGTGCCATAGTGTGCATGCTGGTGTCCCTCTTCTTCCTGGGGACATGGCCTGCTGTGATGACTTTGCTAGAAAGGCGAGGCCGTCTTCCTCAGCACACCTACCTTGACTACACCTTCACCAACCTCATGGCTGCTGTTATCATTGCTTTCACCTTTGGTGAGATTGGCAACGATCAACCCAACTTCTTGTCTCAGCTTTCTCAGGTGGGTGTGTACACTTATGTCCTCTCCTATTCTCTCTTTTCTTTTCTTTCTCAAGGGAGAAAGATCTTTATATGTTAAAAAGTTGTTTTACCATGGCATGTGGGAAGGTGTGACACTCCCAAGGTTTCAATTGTATTTGCTTTTGGAATTTAATTCATATTCACTAACTATATAGATGTGTTTTACATAATTATGTGATCATATATTGTCGTTTATGGTAAGATTATCGACTTTTATAATACCAACATTGGTTGGTACAAGTGGTAGCAGCTTGTGTTCCTTAACCAAGTGATCCAGGATTCGAATCCTGGTGATGTCACTTTGGATATGGAATAAATCATGTTGGGAGGAAAATATTCGCCTTGGTGTGAGCTCACGATTTCCGACGGAGTTTAGTCCATGGTCAGCAAAAAAAACTTTTATAATAATTCATTAAAAGTTATATCTAAAATACTGTAATTTTTAAGAGTAAAATATATAGTAAATAGTCTATGCTTTGAAATTGTAAAGACTTTTTACATATTTATTTAATTATAATTGATTATGTATAGTAAGTTTGTTAACTTTTATCGTGACTACCTTAAAAGTTATACATATCATGATTTTTTATTGGTTGACAATATAAAAAAACTTTTTACTGCTATTTAATCATAAACTGTTATATATGATATTGAGTTTCATAATAACTACCTTTAAAATTATATAAAAAATGATTTCTAATTGATTTGTTGTGTAAAAAAATTTACATTGAGATTTTGAATTGATTTACAGTATAAATTCTTTTATGTTGATAGTATATCAAAATAAAACTTATGCTTTTATAACAAACATGAGAGCCTTAATGTACATTGGTTTTATATTTTGCTATATTGTGTTCATGTTTGCAATATACTTAAAAATGAAACACTTCCATACATGTGTGGAGTGTGTATGTACCAAACAAAATCCACCCCCCCCCAATGTTCATATGCTTTCTGACATATATATTGGTTATAATTACAGTCATACGCACACTCTATCTTTTGGAGTTGAATCAATGTGTATTCTTTTTAAAATTGCTAGAAGAAAATTATTATTGTTTATGATTAATATGGGCTGATATTTTTCCTGCAGGGACTGCAACCTAATCTACTAATTACTACTGAACTCTAATGCAGGTCAAGCCTGATCTGGATAAAAATATCCCAATCATTAGAACCAAACTCTAAATGTTATGTCTTGTAATGAGTGATTCTCTTACCCTCTGAAGTATAACAATTTTACCTTATAATGGTTCAATTAAATCAAAGCAAAATGGAACTATTGATAGGCGTTTCCTCATTTATCAAATATGTTTTGTAATGTTCTTCTACTAATATGTGGCGAGCTTAATCCAAAGTTATCTTTGTTTTGGAACTATCCAGTTCAATAGCGGCATTCTCAGCCTTGAACTTTATATTTTATTTATGAGTATTATTGTTTAAGGGTGGTTTATGAATGTGATATGATATTTGATGCAGGATAACTGGCCCTCTGTTCTGTTTGCCATGGGGGGTGGAGTGGTCCTCAGTGTTGGAAATCTGTCAACACAATATGCTTGGGCTTTTGTTGGTTTATCAGTTGTAGAAGTGATCACATCAAGCATAACTGTTGTTATAGGTATCCCACCATGTGCCCCTCTTAGATTCTGGTGTTGTGTAGTGTACTTTTTTTTTTTTTGGTATAGAGTATAGATCAAGAGTATCCTCCACCGGAGACAATCCTGCTCAAGCAGAGTAGGACTACTATGGGTGGCAAAGCTCCCCTCTGAGTATTTAATGCAATAGCATACCCAGAACTCGATATGTATTGTACTCTGATAAGAACATTGGGAGAACCACACCACGAAGGTTAACCATTGTAGTTGGAGAGTTCAAGACCTTATAAACCCCACATTAGAATAATGTACTTCTAATGCAGGACTCAAGTCCCATTACCTTGCAACTAGAGTTCCTAACATACTCATAGAGAAGTTTCAATATCTGCATTGCTTATAGCTTGCTGTGGACCTCTAGTACCGAATGTCATTGCACTGTTTCTGTTGTGATTGTAACAGGAACAACATTGAATTACTTTTTGGATGACAAGATCAACAAAGCTGAGATTCTTTTCCCAGGAGTTGGTTGCTTTTTGATTGCTGTTTGTCTAGGTTCTGCTGTTCATTCATCTAACACAGCTGACAATAAGGCCAAGCTTAGTGATTACAAAGATGCAGCTAAGTATGTATTGTTTGTTTACAGCTAATTTGGGATGAGAGTTGAACATTGTTGATACTCCCACCAAATTTCTGCATTTCTTCATCCCTGCTCTCCCCCACCAGAAGGTTTAATTACTTATTTAGTCCCTATAGTTGCACAAACTTTACCTTTTAGTCCGTATATTTAAAAATCGTTCATTTTAGTCCATACAATACCATTTTTAATCTCTTTCAGTCTCTATACATACCATTTTTAATTCCTTTTAGTCTGTATCTTCTAAACTCAGGGACTAACAGAGATTAAAAATAGTATGTATAATGACTAAAATAGATGATTTTTAAGTATAAGGACTAAAACGTAAAGTTTGTACAACTGTAAGGACCAAATGAGTAATTGAACCTTTGGATTATGATTTTAGTATGTCTTCTATTTTAATCTAAAGCTGAATTTTCACCACCAAATTTTGTTCTCTTGCCAGGGGCACTAGTTTAACCACTTTGAAAGAAACAAGTGAAGGTAACAAGCGATCTTTTTAGCCACCTTAGCCAAATGGAATTGCTTTATTTGATAAAAAAATGCTGGCCTTTTTCCTCTCCTTTGTTACACATATAGTTGATTCGAAGGATCTAGAGGATGGAAGTGATTCTGCACACAAAGCCAAAGCAGGAACTGCAGCTTTTCTTATAGAGCTTGAGAAAAAAAGATCCATTAAGGTAGGTGGTTATGCTTCAGGGAATTTATACAGTACAGTTTTCACAGATTTGGCTTCTCTAGAGTGAGCAACTCACTTTATAGGATAAAATAAGCAATCTCGATTGTGGATGAGAAAATCAAAAGTTGATATTACATGTATATGCATAATAAATCATAGATGTGTTAGAATATAGACAGTTGATTTTCTCATTAATGACTGAGGCTACTTACTTTATCTCCACTCTAGAGGAGCCAAATCCAATATTCACAAACCTTTTTGCATTTTTATGTTTGTATATTAGACAATGAAGAATGGAGAAATGCCAACCCTTTTAAACACACTATTGTTATTAGTTTATTCTCTAGAATGTCAAACTCACTCTTCAAAAAGTGACATGTTTATAGGGAAATTATTTTTATTTTTATTTTTGGAAATGTTCCAATAATAGAGTGTATTACACAATTTATTTAAAAGATTTTGTTTCTATCATTGCTCATGAAGAATGGTGTACATGATAATACTCTTCTCTTAAACCTTTTGCAGGTTTTGGGGAAAAGCACTTTCATTGGATTGGCCATAACTTTCTTTGCTGGAGTTTGCTTCTCTCTATTTTCTCCAGCATTCAATTTGGCAACAAATGACCAATGGCACACATTGAAGAAAGGGGTTCACCATTTGAGTGTTTACACTGCCTTCTTTTACTTTTCAGTCTCATGCTTTGTTATTGCCATCATTCTTAACATCACCTTCCTTTACCACCCTGTCTTAAACTTGCCCAAGTCATCACTGAAGGCCTATTTGAGTGACTGGGATGGAAGAGGTTGGGCTTTCTTGGCTGGTCTCCTTTGTGGCTTTGGGAATGGCCTCCAATTTATGGGAGGTCAAGCTGCAGGATATGCAGCTGCAGATGCTGTTCAAGTGAGTTTTTACTTTATATTCATGTCTACAAAGAACTTAGCCAATAAATTTAGATACACCAAATTATAAGACAATTTTAAGAGAGTGTCTATTTTCACTCTTAATTAAATTTTATAAAGTTTCTTAAAATTATTAGTTTGATGAATAAAAAGGAAGAAAGTAATTTAGATAAAAATTATATGAATAAGAGAATAGACAGATCCCCATTTTGGGTTATCAGTGTCTTTCACTTTAACTACTACATTTTATTTTGTTTTTAGTGCTAATGATTGTTCTATTTAGTCTGCTTAAGAATTTCTCCACTTGAGAAATGTTAGCAATATACTCTTTATCAAACTCTTCTTGGTATATAATGGTCACACTGATATTCGAACCTATGACTTCATGCAAACTATCTTAAGTCCTCCCCACTAGACCGACCCTAATGAGTTTTTAACAAATTCTTTTGAACACACTCTTTGTTACTATTAGGTAAAATTTATTGGAAATTACAAAATCCGGTGGGTCTTACATTTTATTTAATGAGCTAAACTCATGATTTTGTAATTTTCAAAAAATTTAACCAATACTAATGTATTAAAATAAATATGTCAGAAAATGTGTTGTTAACACTCGTCTTCACTTTGTCATGGACACCACATTAATTTATTGTAACATTTGATTTGTGTTTGTTCCTCACACTACCAATTCATAGTAACTGAAGAAGAGTGTTGTTTTGTACAGGCACTTCCACTAGTGAGTACCTTTTGGGGCATTGTTTTGTTCGGTGAGTATCGCAAATCTTCAAGAAGAACATATACGCTACTTGGGAGCATGTTGCTTATGTTTATTGTGGCTGTTGCTGTACTAATGGCATCATCAGGGCATAGAAAATGATCACACAGAGCAAGGGAAAATGATAGTAAAGATTGAAAGGTGTTGAAAATTGAAATGACTAATTCAGTACTCAAAGGATAAACGTGTAGTACCTTTGTTAAGGAATATTCGAAAAATATACAATGTGTTGAAGTATTATCAAAGTTGAATGATGTTAATCAGAGACACATATTAGTATTACCAAACTATTTGGAAAAAGGTGTAGAGTAGACCAAGAAACTAAACTAGGAACACATTCTAAATCTTCTAACTGATTAGTTACTTATGTCCATAATCTTTATTTCATATTCAGTGACTTTTTAGCTTTTCATTTTGACTAACATAAATATCTCTACAAACTTTATTTTTTTCTTAATTGCTTTAGTTGTTGTTTACTTGGTCTCCATTATAACTTCAGGGTCAAACCTCATCACTTACTGTGAGGGATATAATATAATCATTCAATCCTCACAAATCTATATTTTTTTTTTTTTTTTTTTTTGCTAATTACGAGCATGAATGTCAAGATTATACATTATGCATCAATTCGTTTTATTATATATATATATATTTCTTACCAGTTATTTCCTCTATAGTCCCACAATAAGTTTTTTAATCCTTGTTTATAGGGCTTTTTCGTCTTCCTTCCCTTTAGTGGTAGAAAATATCAAAGTGACTTAATAAATAAGAAACAATGTCTTAACCATAAGTTTGTTCAGTAAAAAAAAAAAAAAACCATAAGTTGGCGAATAAAAATCAAACATTGAAAAATTGTGACTGAAAAAGTTGTCCTATTCTGATTGTAATCATCGGTTATTTTTATAAATAAAAGACATAATTAAAGACATACAGTATTTATGGTATAAAAATTAGATCATGCTATTTAATTATACAAAACTTAAATAATTTTTTAAAAACAAATAATTTTTTATTTAATGTAATTAAAATGTTCTGATAATATAAATTTTTTTATATTATCATTTAATCGTATATAGTCATGTATGTATGGTAAAATTGTTAATTTTTATGATAATTATTTTTTTTAAAGAATTTTATGATAATTATCTTAAAAGTCATATTTAAAATATTTTTTAATTGATTCATAGTATAAAAATATTTATACTTACGATGCATCAAAATTAAAGTTTTTATTTATGTTTTGCAGGTTTACTTTTAATTATAATTATAATTATAATTAAATACTTTAATAAAATGTGATAAAATTTACTGAAATATAATTTTTATTACCACAAAATAATTAATAATTTTCTTATTGTAAAATTATTTGAAGATTAAACAAATATGAATAAAACAGACCCAAGAGGAGATGAAACCTTTTTTTTGTTTTTTTGGTGTGGAGAGGAAATGAAACCTAAATATATATAACAAATTTGGAATAAAAAATCTTAACGTCAGTGGGGTTGTTGGAATATATGAAGTAGTTTAATTATGAGTTGAATGTTAGTACTGAATTATTGAAATATTACTGTATTTTTGAAAGTGAGATTTTAGACGGAATTGTTGACATTTATTGATTAAAGTAATTAAAGTGCAAATAATGCCTATTGACAAGAAATTTCAACATGTCATTATCGCTATATTCATATGAGTCAATTATATTCCGTGAGAAGCAACATTAGCAAAATTCCAATGGTACTTTTGTTAGTTGGGTTCTTTATTGAGTGTTGACTTCTAAAGTCCTCCGCAAAAAAATCTCCTATGGAGTTAATCTTCTCACTTCTTGATAACATTGCATATCTTTCAAGGTACAACCTCTCTTGCATTTTCATTTTTTGCAAGTTAAGGACTTAGATGGTTATCCTCTCTCCACCCCAAATATGTTTTTTTTTTTTGATAAATTGAAATAATTGTCAAATCCCAAATGTTGGTCTGGTTTGGGTGTTAGACATTTGGAAGATTTCAATAAGACCCTATTAACAAATCATGTGTTGAGGGTAGGAAACAATCTTGTGCAAGTTAATCATTTTTCTCAGCTCAACTTTAGATTTCTGGATGGAACTGGATGCTACTAGATTTCAGTAAGAGTGTTGATTTGTGCCACTACTTCATACGTACCTTTGCATATTTCTATTAAAATTTGGGTAAATAATTTATTTCGTTCTTTAACGTATTAAGCATTGTTACCTTAATCCTTAAAATTAAAGAAATTCTAAAAAGCCTTTAAAATTGGAATCCGTCAATCATATTAATTCAACTATTACATACAATATGTGACTTAAGTAATAATATTAATATATACTCATGACCAAAATGACAATAAAGAATTAACATAAAGAACTTAAATAAAATATAATTTCAAGAATTTATTTTAAAAAAATTAATTTCAAGAATTTATAAGACAGTGGTTAACACTTAACACTTATAAAGACAAAAAAAAAAAAAATTATCCTTAAAATTAATGTGGATGAGGTGTTCTATGGAAAACATTGGTGCTGGAATGGGATCACAAGGTGATTTTATTGTTGCATGAATAAACAAGCTATCTTTCGCCTTATCTCCTAAAATTGCAGAGGCTTTAGCTATCAAAAGTCTCCAAATCATTATGCCTTGGGGACACCATCATGTTACTAGGGATAAGTGATGCCCAAACTATGATCATGAATACAATACATTCCAGAATGGAGCAACATGTTTGGGCAGGGATGGGAAAAGGGTAGATCATCTTGCATGTTGGATGTGTAGGGAACATGAGGGCTAAAATACAAGGAGATCTTTGTTAATAGATTATAAGTGAATGTGACGACACTTTCAAGCATAGTTTTAAAAATCGGTTCAGACTAGCCGGTTTGATTGGTCAAACCGAAAATCAGTGGCTTAACCGGTCCGAACCAGCTATTGGATTGGAAATGTCATTGACCTGTTTCAATCCGGTGCGATGCAGTCGGGTTTCATGTTCAACAAGTGAACCGGGACCGGACCGGGTCATACTTTTTATTATTATTATTTTTTTTTTTATGACCCAGTCGTTAAAGTTGGCTGATTCTCGCTGTCCAAGGCTGTGAAGTTGACTGGTCCTGCAACGCTTGGCCCAAGAAGCTTGCCTATTGCTGCCCACACAAGGCTTGCACGCAACCAATGTCCTGACAATTAATTAATTGATTAATTAAAATATTAAAATGTTAAACCAATGGTGCACATTCATATGCGAACCTTGGACATTCAAATTAAAAGAAACAATTTTTTGCCACTACACCAACTCGACATTTTTCAATTATAACGAAAACAAAAATATATATAGCCACCTTAATTATTTATATCATATATTATTTTAATCTATACCGATTTATACGATTTAATTATTGACCCATCAAAAAATAATTTTTTTAGCTTTATTAAAATAAATATCTAGATCCCATAAATCCCTATTAAATTTCTATCTAAATGACCATAAAAACATAATAGACTAAAATAAAAACAAAATTCTTAAATTAGCATAACAATATGTAAATTTATTATTTTATTATATATTATATATTTACATATAACAAAATATATTTATAAATTATTTATTTAAATATGTTTATATTATTTTATATTATATATTGCTATTTTTTATAGTAGGTTGAGGATTATTAATTCAATTAGTGAGTTATTATTTAGTTAACTCTTTTATCATTTACATACTCTTTTTTTGAACTTGAAGAATGAACTTGTAGAATTATATTAATTTTTTATGTGATTTTTTGTCTTTTTTTTATGGCAGGATATTAAATTTTAATTTTTTTTTAATAGAGATCTGGTCATGCGGTTCAACTAATGACCCACTGGTTTGATTATTAACCCAGTGACCCAATACCTTGACCGGATCGACCACTAGTTCGATTTTTAAAACTATGCTTCCAAGTTCCAACCTAAAATTTTAAAACGTTAGATGTATGGGTCATCATCACTTGTATAAAAGATCTTATTCACACTTCACTTTAACCATGGATGCACCCCCTTTTCCAAATCCAAATATTCTTACTTCCACCAAGACAAGACCAATTACCAATTTTCCCATTTCACAAATTCAATCCTCACAAATCTACATTTTTTTTTTCTAATTACGAGCAGGAATGTAAAGATTATACATTATGCATCAATTCGTTATATATATATATATAGGATTTGCTAACTTACACTCACATGTTTTTTTAGAATGAGTAAGTTAGCAAGTTATACCTTATGTGTATTTTTAAAATTTTGTAGTTATAGCTTGTTAACTTACTCCTTCTAAAAAATAAGTAGGTGTAAGTTAGCAAACCCTATACGCATTTACTAATATACACTTATTTTTTTTTAAGGAGTAAGTTAGCAAGTTACACCTAGGTGTATTTTAAGAAAATTTGTAGTTATCATTTGCTAACTTACTCCTTCTAAAAAATAAGTGGGTGTAAGTTAGCAAACCCCTATATATATATATATATATATATATATATATATATATATATATATATATATATATATATATATTTCTTACCAATTATTTCCTTTATACCCCGCTACAAGTTTCTTAGCTTTGTTTATAGGGCTTTTTTTGTCATCCTTCCCTAGTGGTAGAAAATATCTTAGTGGCAATAGTTATACAAATAAAAAAGGCTAAAATGTATTTTTATCTTATTTTTAATATTTATTTTGGTCTTTTATATTTTTAAATTTTCATTTTGATCCTTTAACTTTTAAATTTGAGTCACTTTGATTATTCCATCATGTTGTTAGTATTTTATATTTTGTAACGGTTATAAAACACACTTTGCGGCGATTTTATCTTTTATATTGTCATTTAATAATGTATGGTTAGATTGTTAATTTTGATAATTTAAAAGTCATTTTTAGTATTATTTTAAATCATTTCACAGTATAAAAATATTTTTACTAACAATGGATCAAAATTAAACTTTTTTATTTATGTTTTTTTGGGTTTACATTTAATTAGTATCAAAATGTTGCAAATTGTCTTAATTGTGGCAGTTTAAAGGAAAAAACATCACAAAATTATTTTAATTGTGATGGTTTAAACACATCAAGATAAAATTCGCGACATTTTGTAAATTGAAAAACAAAATTAGTGAAAAAAATTCTTTGGAACAAAATTTGCTAGATTGTATAATTTTAGAAAATAAATTGTGTAATTAAGCCAAACATAAAATAGGCATATACCAAACTGGTTTATACTTCACACGAATATTGATTGTGCTATAGAGGACTTTCGGTGCACTTCAAATTGAGTTAACATAAGTGGCGAACCTAAAATAAGATCACTTCAGTGAGACAAATGCTAGGTTGCTCTTGCTCTTTTCTTT
The DNA here is from genome assembly GCA_026413185.1 of Pueraria montana var. lobata. Taxonomy (NCBI): domain Eukaryota; kingdom Viridiplantae; phylum Streptophyta; class Magnoliopsida; order Fabales; family Fabaceae; genus Pueraria; species Pueraria montana. Next base: position 38,305,942 of record CM048651.1, on the reverse strand, counting down.
TCTTTTCTTGTTTTATTTCTGTTTTCAATTACTTGTTCTCTGCCTTTAATAAGGAAAAATTGGTCAATTTGTCAAATTCGATAGTAATAGTTAACCAGGTGGACACATACATTAATGATGTGCAAAGCAGTTATGAGTTCTCAAATTTAAAAAGAATTTACAGCTTATAACCAAAATAGGTTTAACCTGAGAAGCATCTTTATTCAATTGGTGTATTGCACATTATGTTGACATTGACTATACTTGGTGCTACAAGGGTTGAAAGATTTGGATCGGAGGTAACACTGAAATTTTAAGGAGAACAGGTGACATTTTTATAATTATAAATAAAATATATCAATTAAAAATATAACCAACAAAAAAATCAAATAGGTTCTTAGAATTTCTTTTATACTTCTACGTTTTAAGAATACATGCAGTGTATTAGCAACAATAACTATAAAAGAAAACATAGTTGGCTTGTACACCAAAAAAGGTGCAAAAGATGCAGTGCCAGTGCATATTTCATTATCCTTCCACTAGTTCCAAAGAGAAACACAGAACAAGGCCCTTCTCAAGTAAAGAAGATAGAAAGAACGAGTGGAGAAGAGGACAGAAGAAAGAGTGAGAAAAAGGAAACATGTCTTGAATTTTTCAATAGATTAAAGGTGTGATTTTTCTTAATCCAAGATTTAAAAGGTGATGGAAATTTATTTCCAGGAATATTGGGTAAAGGTAGTATGCTCTCCACAGTGCTGCATACTTCATCAAGGTGATCCTCACTTTAAAAAAAGAAATTAGTAACACATACTATACAAAAGAATCCAGCTGACACTGATCTTAGTGTATGTTTTGATTGGTTTTAAAATGATGGGGGAGCATGGTGAGATGAGTCAAACTTGATTTTGATCAAAATTTTGCATGTTTGATTATCTTAGTAGAATCTATTTTAATGGAAAAAATCATGGTGGAATTAAAGCAAGTAGGAGTAGCTTCTATTTCTACTAAAATCAATTCTAGTTGGACTTTATCTAATTTATCCTCACACTAATATCCTCATGCATGTTTATTATTTATTGATTTAAAAAATATAATTAAAAGTCTTGCTATATTTATTCAATTTTAATATTTTTGTAAGGGATATAGATTCTATTTCAAAAGTTAACATATTATACATATATTTTTTAATTTAATATTTAACATGAAGTAAAAAATTATTAAATGTCTATTTATTTTTAGGCTTAAATCGACTTTTGGTCCTTATAATTTTACGATTGTGCAATTTTGATCCTCCAAAATGAATTTAAGCCTTATTTTTAACATGTTAATATAAATATTCACATAGCTATTTATAATAGAAAAGAATTATACATATAAACATCAAACCCATTTTGATAATTATATACTCAAAATCAATTTTGATTCAAAGTATCCAAACAACATTATATTGAAAAACCACTTTTTTGATACTACCTCCGTCTCTAAATATAAGATACTTTTAACTAATTCACACACACCCTTTAAGAAAGTAAGCTAATTTACTTAGTAGCGTTAAATTGGTTAGCAATTTGTATTATTTTTCCAAAATTACCTCTAAAACTATTGGGACTTATCATCTTTCTTTTTGCACTTAATTACTTTCTACCTAATTAATTAATGTGTACTAGTCTTCTTCTCCAATTCTTATAAGAGAGAGAATGCATTTATCTTTTTAATTCATAACATTTATTGTAAAGTAATTAGGGATATTTTGGTCAAAAATAATTAATACAAAAAATAACTTGAAAAGAGTCTTATGAAAAGGGACAAACAAAACTAAAAAAAGAGTTTTATATTTAGAAATAGAGGTAGTATCTGTTATCCAAACAAAAATCATATTACTTTATAATCAATTTTAACCATAATCAATTTTGTATAATCAATTTCATTAAAAATCAATTTTGTCACCGCCAATCCAAACACACTTAGTCCTATAAGCTCTCTGCCAGCATTTGTTACTCAAATACAATACAATGCCCATTTTACTGAATTCTTGGATATCACACATGCATCTGCTGCTACATGAGTTTGACAGTGACATTCAAACAATCAATTAGCCAATAAAAATTTGCGTTTAAAGAAAAAGAAAAAAGAATGAGGGCATAAAGAATAGGAGTTAAACAATTGTAAGCCTATGATACTTTAAACTCCAATAGGGTGTTTTCCTGCCATAGCATCCTTTCTTGTTACGACAATCATCCCATAGAAACGGACCTTGCCATGGCTTCGAGCCAGTGGAGAAAATGGAACCTGCATGGACGAGATGCCCTCACTTGAAGCAAGGTCAACCTGGCACACACCACATACGAAAATGCCAGATGTTGATTGACCCAAGTTGTCATCATTTCCTAAACTGCAAGACATGACAAGTATTGAACATTTATGAACAAGGAATGTTTTCAAAATGTACTTCCAAAAATATTTAAAAAGAACATGAATATAAAATTAGCTTCGAGTAAAATCCTTTCAATAAGAAAACCATGTAAACAAAATCATACAAACACATAATAATTCCATACAAGCACAAATTTACAATTACAGGACCCACATCAAAATTACAGGACCCACATTTTAAATTGGACCGTACAAGTGTTTCTACAATCACATCCCTATATCTTTCAAAACGTGCTATGGAAAACATTCAGGTTCCTAGAAAAATATTGTCCCAATTATAAATCAACAAATATCTGCTTAAGTGTAGTGCATTGTAAAATGAATAGACCGTGACATGTTTGTAAGACAGCAAATAAAGCTTACCTAAGAGTTCATTTCCTCAGAATGGTAATGGACACTTTTCTATTTTCCCTAAAAGATTATTTACTCAATTTAAATTTCAACTTACCCTCTGGGCAAAATACCATAGTTTTGCTTAATGGTAATCCCCCAAGCCTACACTAATGTGGATGCCATGTTATCTCAACATTGATGCTCCTGAATGAAAACTTCACAAGGTGAAATTGCAGAGGCTTTAGCTATCAGGGACAGTCTCTAACTCGTGTTGTGTTGGGGATACCATCATGTTATTGTGGAAAGTGGTGGCCAGACCGAGATCAATGCCTTGCAGAACGGAAGCAACTTGTTGGCACCTATGTGAATGGCCATAGAATATATACTAGAGTCTAGACCTTAGGAATAAATTTCTAAGAGTGCAGGTTTTCTTGGATTCCTTTGTTTCTTGTTTCTACTTTCTAGTTTCAACATTCATTCTCCCATATGGGAATTTAGAAATGTAATATTTTTATATTTGCTATAAATTTTTAAAAATGCAATTTTAAGTATTGTTTATGTCCGAAAGTAATATTTTGTGTTATCTCATTTTTGTTCTTGTTATGTGGGGTGAGAAAATAGTAATATCTTTTTTTACTCTATTTTTTATTGTACAATGTTGTTGACAATGAGGTTTGAATCATTTTTGCCATGTTGTGTTAGGTGGTTGTCCATATTCTTTTCAAGTTCTCTCAATGGACTCTACCTTCTGTTTTGCAGCTTTATTAATTGTGTTGGAAAACAGTTGTTGCTGTATATTATTCTTTAAAGGTGGAACTCAGAGTACATTGTTTGTGAAATCTAAAATTTCTTCATTTTTTGCATTTTTATGTTGCATATTAGACAATGAAGAATGGAGAAATGTTAACCCTTTTAAACACACTATTATTATTAGTTTATTCTCTAAAATGTCAAACTCACTCTTCAAAAACTGACATGTTTATAGGGCAATAAATTGATTTTTTTGGAAAATGTACCAATAATAGAGTGTATTACACAATTTATTTAAAAGATTTTGTTTCTATCATTTCTCATGAAGAATGATGTACATGATAATACTCTTCTCTTGAACCTTCTGCATGTGTTGGGGAAGAGCACTTTCATTGGATTGGCCATAACTTTCTTTGCTGGAGCTTGCTTCTCTCTATTCTCTCCAGCATTCAATTTGGCAACAAATGACCAATGGCACACATTGAAGAAAGGGGTTCACCATTTGAGTGTTTACACTGCCTTCTTTTACTTTTCAGTCTCATGCTTTGTTATTGCCATCATTCTTAACATCACCTTCCTTTACCACCCTGTCTTAAACTTGCCCAAGTTATCACTGAAGGCTTATTTGAGTGACTGGCATGGAAGAGGTTGGGCTTTCTTGGCCGGTCTTCTTGTAGCTTTGGGAATGGCCTCCAATTTATGGGAGGTCAAGCTGCAGGATATGCAGCAGCAGATGCTGTTCAAGTGAGTTTTTACTTTTTATTCATGTCTATAAAGAACTTTCCCAATAAAAATTTAGATACGTCAAATTAGTGCATGTTTAGATTAAAGTTTGCAGACATAAATTTCAAGGAACTTCATTTTGCAAATTGAGTTTGCAGAAATAACTCTCCCATTTTTTTTCCATTTCAAATTGAGTTTCAAAATAATATTGAGGCAAAATTCAATTACAGTTGGATCTAGAAGCTTTTCAGTTTTACATTTTGAACAGGCGTTGGGACGTTCCAACTGAAAATCAAACATGCCCTTTTTTTTTTTTTTTTTTATCAGTTAACTTTAGTTTGTTAGTTGTTAGTTTTTGTTAGTAAGGAGATTCAAATACATGATCTCTCCCCCCTCTCTTCTCCTTTTACCACCAAGCCAACCTTATAATCCCTTCAAACATGCCCTTATAAGACAATGTACCGGAAGAGTCAATTTTCACTCGTTTTTAATTAAATTTTATAAAATTTCTTTAAATTAATAGTTTGATTGACAAAAAAGAAGAATGTAATTTAGATAAAAGTTACATGAATAAGAGAGGCAACAGAAACATAAGAGTGACAATAGACAGATCCCCAATTTGGGTTATCTTTGACTTTCACTTTAACTACTACATTTAATTTTGATTTTAGTGTTAATGATTGTTATAGCAATTCATAGTAACTGAAGAAGAGTGTTGTTTTGTACAGGCACTTCCACTAGTGAGTACCGTTTGGGGCATTGTTCTGTTTGGGGAGTACCGCAAATCATCAAGAAGAACATATGTGCTACTTGGGATCCTGTTGCTTATGTTTATTGCGGCTGTTGCTGTACTAATGGCATCATCAGGGCATAGAAAATGATCACACAGAGCAAGGGAAAATGATAGTAAAGATTGAAAGGTGTTGAAAATTGAAATGACTAATTCAGTACTCAAAGGATAAACGTGTAGTACCTTTGTTAAGGAATATTCGAAAAATATACAATGTGTTGAAGTATTCTCAAAGTTGAATGATGTTAATCAGAGACATTATTATTACCAAACTATTTGGAAAAAGGTGTAGTGTAGACCAAGAAACTAAACTAGGAACACATTCTATATCTTCTAACTGATTAGTTACGTGTGTCCATAATCTTTTTCATATTCAGTGACTTTTTAGCTTTTCATTTTGACTAACATAAATATCTCTACAAACTTTTTTTTTTATTTTTCAAATTGCTTTAATTGTTGTTTACTTGTCTCCATTATAACTTCAGGGTCAAACCTCATCATCTGTGAGGAATATAAAATAATCATTCAATCCTCACAAATCTATATTGTTTCTTTGCTAATTACGAGCATGAATGTCAATATTATACATTATGCATCAATTCGTTATATATATATATATATATATTTCTTACCAGTTATTTCCTCTATAGTCCCACAATAAGTTTTTTAATCCTTGTTTATAGGGCTTTTTCGTCTTCCTTCCCTATAGTGGTAGAAAATATCTTAGTGACTTATATAAATAAGAAACAATGACTTAACCATAAGTTTGCGAATAAAAATCAAACATTGAAAAATTGTGACTGAAAAAGTTGTCCTATTCTGATTGTAATCATCGGTTATTTTTATAGAAGACATAATTAAAGAAATACAGTATTTATCGTATAAAAATTAGATCATGCTATGTAATTATATAAAACTTAAATATTTTTTTAAAACAAATAAATTTTTTATTGAATATAATTAAAATGTTCTGATAATATAATGATTTTTTATATTGTCATTTAATCTTATATAGTCATGTATGTATGGTAAAATTGTTATTTTTTATGTTAATTATCTTAAAAGTCGCATTTAAAATAATTTTTAATTGGTTTATAGTATAAAAATATTTATAATAACGATGCATCAAAATTAAAGTTTTTATTTATGTTTTGCAGGTTTACTTTTAATTATAATTATAATTAAATACTTTAATAAAATACGATAAAATTTATTGAAATATAATTTTTATTACCACAAAATAATTAATAATTTTCTTATTGTAAAATTATTTGAAGATTAAACAAATATGAATAATACAGACCCAAGAGGAGATGAAACCCTTTTTTTTTTTTTGGTATGGAGAGGAAATGAAACCTAACTATATATAACAAATTTGGAACAAAAAATCTTAATGTCAGCGGGGTTGTTGGAATATGAAGTAAGAGAAATACTAGCGACACTCTCTAACACTCTTTTTTAGACATCCTCTTTATGATTGATTGAAATTTATTAGAAATCACCAATTTTGATGAGTTTCACAATTTTGATGGTTCTAATTTTCAATAAATTTCAACCAAATTATAGTAAAAGTGTCTAAAAAAGAGTGTTAAAAATAATGTGTTAGTATTCCTTAATGAAGTAATTTAATTATGAGTTGAATGTCAGTACTGAATTATTGAAATATCATTGTACTTTTGAAAGTAAGATTTTAGACGGAACTGTTGACATTTATTGATTAAAGTAATTAAAGTGCAAATAATGCCTATTGACACAAAATTTCTATTCACATCTCCACGTGTTTAATTTTTTTACTGTAGGTTTTTTTTACTGTAACAATATAATATATATATATATATATAATTTAATGGGTTACTTTTTTATTTCAAAGCTGTGAAATTATGTCCAAGCCTCAGTAATTTACTGTAGCAAAAAATATATATGTAATTTAACGGGTTACTTTTTTTATTTTAAAATAGCGAAATTACGTCCAAGTCCCATTAGTGCTCTGAATTATTGTTATTTTCAAAAATATCCTTTCCATGGAATCATGATTCCATGTAAAAATACACTACGGAATCATGATTTCATTGTGTACCTGGAGGTGCAAAAAAATACACAACGGAATCATGATTCCGTTGTGTATTTTATCAACGGAATGAGGATTCCGTTTCATATTTTGCCCACGGAATCATGATTCCATTTCGTTTTTTTTTTTGCACCCCCCAGGTACACAATGGAATCTTGATTCCATTGTACTTTTTATACAGCGAAATCATGATTACGTGGAAAGGATATTTTTGGTAAAAAAAAATTAAGCATGTGGGGATGTGAATAGCAATTTTGGGGGTGCGAATAGCAATGCTAAATTAAATATTTTTGCTACAGTAAAAAATCTACACTATTCACTATTCTGGATGGTGCACCGTGCATAATTTGATGCACAAGTACACCGTAGAAAGCGCCTTGTTAGTGGGGTTCTTTGTTGAGTGTTGACTTCTAAAGTCCACAGCAAAAAAAATCTTCCATCCTAGTTAATCTTCTCACTTGATGATAAGTGATAACATTGCATATCTTTCAAGGAACAACCTCTCTTGGCATTTTCATTTTTTGCAAGTTAAGGACTTAATGCTTATCCTCTCTCCATCCCAAATATATATTTTTTTTTTTATAAATTCAAATAATTGTCAAATCCCAAATGTTGGGCTGGTTTGGGTGTTAGACATTTGGAAGATTTCAATAAGACCCTGTTAAGAAATCATGTGTTGAAAGTAGGAAACAATCTTATACAAGTTAATAATTTTTCTCAACTCAACTTTAGATTTCTGGGTGGAACTGGATGCTATTAGATTAACTAGTTCTATTAAGAGTGTTGATTTGCGCCACTACTTCATAGGTACCTTTGCATATTTCCATTAAAATTTTATAAATCACTTATTTCATCCTTGAACATATTAAGCATTGTTACCTTAATCCTTAAAATTAAAGAAATTCTAAAAAAAACCTTTAAAATTGGAATCCGTCAATCATATTAATTCAACTGTTACATATAATGTGTGACTTAAGTAATAATATTAATATATATATGTTCAGAACCAAAATGATAATAAAGAATTAACTTAAAGAACTTAAATAAAATGTAATTTGAAGAATTTATTTAAAAAAAAATTAATTTCAAGAATTTATAAGACAGTGGTTAACATTAGAGTTTGTTTTTCAACTACTGTTTCTTAGGTGATGTAGCTATAAATACTTGTATCAGCCTTTGATTCAGATCTATGAAATACCATATCTCAATAGATTCATGCGCAGTATTTGACTTCTTCCTATAAATAGTGTTCGAAAGGCTGCAGTGTGCTTATTTTTCCCTTGTCACTTGATATGCAGTTTTGCAGCTTTGTTATAATCAGTTGACAGGAAGCATTCCTACACAGTTGACAGGTTGAAAGTAGTGAAAACTATTTTAACAGTTGAGTTCAGTTTTCTAATTTAAAACAAATTAATTGAACTGTTATTAAGAACTGAACCAAATTATTTTTTCCAATAAATGATTCAGTTCAATTATTAAGAACTGATTTTTACAGTTCAATTCAATTAAAGAGAAAAACTAAACTGAACTAAATTATGACCACCCCTATTGTTTGTGATGTAAACTCAATTATAATTTCATTCTTTCTTTGTATTGACATATCTATTTATAGTGAAATATGAATAATTTTTAAAGTTATAAATCAATTATTTAAACGTTTTTAATTAAATAATAAAAAGGGTTGATTATGTGACATTATCTCTTTGACCTTTTAAATTTTTGAAAACACAAGATGTGATAATTTGGTATACTCGAAATTATTATCTTTTAATAATAATAATAATAATAATAATAATAATAATACATTTTACAATAAAATTCTTCAATAATAATGACAACAATTATTACATTAATCGTGCACATTTGATTAAAGATAAAAGCAGTGGTACTAATAACCCGCACCATTGTATGTTATGAATGTTTCATAAATATTTGTATACAGGGAAAAACGATAATAATATTTGAACATTGCAATATTTATATTTAGAAAAAATCATTGAACTATATATTTTTCTGACTTTGTTACGTTAAATGAAGTAATACCAAAACGATTTGGGCCAAGAAAATTGATATAGAAGGGGGGGGGGGGGGGGGGGGAGTCCTTTGTGAATCCAAAACAAGTAAAGCAACTTTTTTTCTCTAGTAATTATGTGTACATGTTTAAAGTTGTGTCTTGATTTAATTGCAACAACAATAACATTATTTTAGATTGCCGTTTTCTTGTTGACGCCATTCTACCAATCGAACACATATGGCTATTCTTCTCTCTATTAATCCATTGTTCTAACCGTTGTTGTTTACCAAACACTAAAAAATGCCGGTGGAAAAAAAATGGCAAACTACATCTAATTTGGACCATGTAGATTTATTTGTTTTGTCTTTGAGCAGTCCATAACATTCTCCAATGTTCTACTTTAAATAAAAAGATCATTCATATGAACTAATTATTGTTTTACAACTTATTGTAAATACTCAATAAAAGCACATTCAAATACAAACTGAAACACATGGTAACTAATTATTTAACCCATCCCTCTTCAAAAGTTGACAAACTAAAGAGGTGACTTTGTTATTATTTATTAGATCCATGTTATTAAAAGGAGGGGAGGGAGAAGACAAACGAGAACTAATTGCCAAATCATGAAGATGATGGTGAATACACGTGTCGTGAGAGCCTAGTAGAAGGGTGGACAAGAAGAGGCACTGCTCTTTGGAGGGTGAAACCATACGCTTCATCCATGTTGAGATTTTTTGGGTCAAGTCCATTCTCTAACTCCCAATCAAATGCGTGGGCTAGGGTAGCAGTGAGTAACTGAACCACCATTAAGCCTAGGCCCATACCAGCACATATTCTACGCCCAGCACCAAAGGGTATAACCTCAAAATTGTTGCCCTTGATGTCAACACCAACATTCTCACCACCAGGGAGGAACCTTTCAGGCTTGAACTCCAATGGGTCAGTCCACTCATTAGGGTCACGTCCTATGGCCCAAATATTGACCAAGAGAGTTGCACCTTTGGGGATGTGGTAATCGAATATCTCACAACTCTCTTCCGCAACTCGTGGGACAGAAAGAGGCGTTGGTGGGTGGAGACGGAACGTTTCCTTCACCATAGCCTGCAAGTAAGGAAGTTGGGGCAAGTCTAATTCACTCACAAGTCTGTCCCGACCCACAACAGTATCCATTTCTTGTTGGACCTTGACCATAACTCTTGGGTTCCTAATCAGTTCAGCAATTGCCCACTCAATTGTGCTTGATGGTGTGTCTGTCCCAGCTCCAAACATGTTCTGCAAAAGTATGTCAATATATGTAGTTATTATTCATTCATTAGTTGAATACGTGTTAACATGGCTTGACATCAATACATGTGATGATCTGACTTAATTCTTTTGTAATAATTATTCTTTTGTGAAATCATGTATCATGAATTAATTCAAATAACTGCATAAGGTGTGAAAAAGATATTGAGTTATTGTCTCTTGAGAACATACGTACCAAAAGTATTGCTTTGATCTCTACTTCAGTAAGTTTATATCCTTCTTTAGGAGTTTCTTTAAGTGACAACAATGTACTCAAATACAACTCTTGGTGTTTCTCATTGTTGAATATCTTGTGTTCTTCAAGAATGCTGGTCAAAAATGCATCACACCTTTTACGTAATTTTTTCGCCTTGGCCTTCACTCCCTGGAGGTCTAGCCAATCCAAGACAGGAATGAAGTCACCGATATTGAAAACTCCAGTCAATACCATGAGCTCCACCACCATAGATTTAAACTCATCCGCCCTGGGATCCCAACTACTACTACCATCATTGAAAACTCGTCGCCCTATCATTACCCTTGCCAATGCATTAGTAGTACATACATTCACCAATTGTCCCAAATTTACAGCTTTAGAGCCAGAACTTGCTAAATTACATGTCAATCTTTCTGCCTCTTCCTGCATATATATTTATTTTGGTTATATGTTGATATATTATTCCCATTTGAAAATTTGAACAGACTTATAAGTGGACGGTTTATTTTTCTGGCTTAAGGGATAGCCTACCAGTTTTGCTTTCTCAATACATGGTTCACAAATCTATTTGAGGCATATTTATTTTGTGTTTAAATTAGTCTTTTTATTTTTTATTAGTTCTAGCCAGTAGTCTTTTATTTTTTAATTATTTATTTAAATTACTTAAAATTATTAATTACATCCCATATTGTTTTTATAATAAACTTTAGTTTGAATTTTCTAGTAAATAACATGTGGGATAAATTAAATTGTGCACGTCGACATTTTACTCAGTTTATTTAATAAAGCATTATAAATGATTGAGTAAAATTTCATTATAAATGAATGTTTAAATTTTTCAAAAGACTCTCTATAAACGTTTTATACCTACTCACATAGGAATGTCATCTTTTAGATACTGCTCGATCGAAGCCTAAATTCTAATCAGAGTAGTAAAACTAAAAAAAGTAGGAACACTTACATCACCAGTAAAAGATAAATTATATTTATATAACAAAAAATAGAGAAAAATGTAAACAAGATAGATAATGTGATAAAAAGAAATAGGAAAATAATGTTATAAAAATATTATATAAATAATATAAATTTTACTGAAATATTTTAAATTACAAATTATAAATAAATATAAATATTTATTTAGAGGGAATATAAAGACAATTTTAATAAGAATAGTGTATATATACTGACTGTATACAAATATTTTACACTATAAATCGATCACAAATTAACATATATAATAAAAAAATATTTTTATAATAAATATTTTAAAAGTTATATCAATAATATTTTTTTATTAGTTCAGAGTGTTTGTGTTTGTGTGTTTTTTTTTTTTTTTATACTCACAATAAACTCTTTTAATAAAGCATAATGAGCCTGATGACACCTTGTATGATAAGTGATGAAATGGAATTATATCTTTTCAAGTTAGTAAATAAAAGGATATTGTTGTCAAAGACATAAATAATAATAATTTTTAATATTATAAATTCAACTCACTTATATTTTTATATTTTTTTCCACATAAGATGATGTTATCATATATTTAAAAACATCAAATAATCTAAATCCTTAAGAAATATCACGAAAGTATTTTTTGAAAAATATGTTCAGTAGGAAACTAATTTATCATAGTAGCATAAAATAATGTAAAGATATTCCAAGTTCCACATAAGAGTAAAGATTTTAAGTTTATATATATATATATATATATATATATCGTACTGAGACTCAATCCTATTATAATCTTATGCATATTACCTCAACTCCACCGCTAGCTCTCAACCCTAATGGTTCAAACTTCAAAGATTCTAAGTCTGTATGGTAGTGACCAAAAATTAAAACTTTTTATTTTTGTTAAAAGGAGGACGTATGACCCCAAACAAGAACTAACTGATTATATATTAACAAAACGTGGGTTATACAACCCCATGTTCTCTCTTAAAAACAGTAATGATTAACGAGACTAGTGTTGATCTTTAACGTTCGCATATTGTTTTTAAAAGTAAATATATATTATTACAAACTCACATACTCTCGTGTAATTAATCGTGTCAGGAGAAACTAACTTTAGGTGATTCTATATGAATAAATTTCTCCTAGTTGCTGACTTGCTTTTGTTAAATCTGTGCCACACTTGGGTCATAAATTTAATTTCTTACAGCTTTGATGTTTTTATCTATAGAAATATATGAGTATATAATAATAAAAAATTATATAAGAGACAATATATTTCCTCTTTTTCTTTTCACCTCAAAATTCTACTCTAAAATATAGCCTCTCTTGATAATATTGAATTTGTGTCGTATGTACTTGGATCATCAATATTTCTTTTAAGTACTCCTTTAAATATGTTCTATGATAAGATAAACTTTTCTTTATTGATTAATTTCTACATTAATTTCACTTATACAAACTAACAGTTAAATCAGTGAATAGAAAGTTTGATTTTGCTTTAACCAGCAGTGTCGTGTACATGTGTGTGCAATATATATATATATATATATATATATATATATATATTAGTCATTGACTCATTGGAAAGAAGTAAGTATTAGTGAGTGGCAAATAGGTGGCATGGCGTATGCGACACAAGAAAATCTCGAAGCAAAATCAATATGGATGATGGAAATGATGCTGACCTGTCGCACTTGTCTGAAATTATCGATGGCCTTACCGGAAAACATGTGAACAGAGCTTATTTTCCGGAGCAACCGCCACCGTGGGCCATAGGGAGCAAACGCAAAGTCTTCTTTGTTATGGGTCATGTATGTGCTCACGAAGTTCCGTGGCCTACTTGAGAAATTGGTGTCATGGACCTTCAAGAACTGCTCCACCACAGAGGCGGAAGCCGCCACCACAACGTCAACAAAGCCCAAGCGGAGGTGCATGAGTGGGCCATAAGTACGGGCCAAGGCCGCAAGCGTCTGGTGCGGCGCAGGGCCCATGTGGGGCAAGTTTCCCACTATGGGCCATGGCCTTGGCCCTGGTGGCAGCGGCAATGAAGGCCCGGTTACGACCTTCAAAAGCCGGTAAATAAGGATAGCTGCTACAATTGTAGCAAAGCCAATAAGCCAAGGTGACATGGATATAGGTTGTGTGTGTGCAACGTGCTTTAAAGTTATGTTATGAACTTATGATCTTGTCTCATATAAAAACAGCACAACCTCATCTGTATATATAGAGGAAATTTTGGAAAGATCAATGAAAGGGAAAAAATGGTAAAGATTTTTCTCAATGGCCTCATTTGGATAAATCAGAAAAATCAAACCATTACGTAACCGCCACAGCGACCACGCTACACCATGCAAGATTAAAGAGATTTGATTTTAGATTTTATATGTTTTTGATCATAGAGGAGAATTAATACATTATAGGCTTGTATATGTTTTTTGTTCGTATAAAATTAATGAGATTTGATTTTAGATTTTATAAAAAATTTCTTCAATTTTTATCCCTTAAAAAGTTAAAATTTTATTTTTCGTCCCTACTATCATGTGACACGTAAGTGTTTAAATGTTTAATAGAAAGTCAAGTGACTATCCCAAATAACATTCACATGTGATTTTAGATTTAGAAGAAATTAAAACTAAAGAAAAATATTTTACAAAAACCAAAACCAAAATTCGTTCATTTTATAAAGATTAAAAATAACAATTTCAAATTTTAGAGGAATGAAAAATAAAGAAAAAATTTATAAAGACTAAAATCAAAATACACTCATTTTATAGGGACTAAAAGATATTTCAAAAGTTTGAATACCTTTGCAATCTTTATCAAAATTAGTTACTTTTATTTAATTATATCCCTAAAATTCTTATTGTCAAAGGATAATCGAATTTTCGTGTTAATTACTGGGCAGGATTTTATCAATTAAATCAGCCAAAAATATAACATAATGCCGGTAATACATTGACATCCAATTAATTAGCTTTTGTTGGTAGAGTTTATATTTAACTGAAATTTAACACGTACTATATAATACATTATATTAATAGATATTTTCATTTGTATAGAAAATTAATATATTCTATCAAAATAATAAATGTATTTTTTTTTACAATATGTTAAATATTAATATATTGTTAATTACTTTGTGTCTGAATGAAAAGAAAGTAAACAAGGAGGGAAAAAATTAAACATTAAATTTTTTTATTGATTGATTGAAAAAATGAAGAGCAAGTAGAGTAGCAAGAAAATTCCAATTTTCAAGAGTTATATTTAAGTTAGGGTAAAATATGTTTTTGGTCCCTCATTTTATCTTGATTTCTGTTTTTAGTCCCTCATAAATTTTTTTACTATTTTTAGTCTCTCATAAATTGTTCTGTTATGTTTTTAGTCCCTCATAAATTATTTTGTTTTATTTTTAGTCCCTGATGTTAATTTCAACTGTTAAGTGATGACATGGCAGACATAATCTGTGTGTGTAAAAATTTCCTAATTAAGTTTTTAGTGACTTTTAACCGCTACAAAATTTTTGGCAATTAGAAATGTTTACTTTTGCAACATTTTTTGTGATTTTAGAAAATCTAGTGTTCGAGGTTTTGATTTTTTTATTATTTTTATTAACATTTCTGATAGTTTTAGTTTGCTAGAAAATTTGCACTAATTAAAAATCGCTAGAAACTTAAACAGAAATTTTTCAAGCACAAATGCTCGTCACGACATCACTTAACAGTTAAAATTAATGTCAGGGACTAAAAACAAAATAAAACCATTTTTGAGGGACTAAAAACACAGAAAAAATTAATGAGGGACTAAAAACAGAAATTTAGATAAAATGAGGAACCAAAAACATATTTTACCCCTTGAGTTAAGGCTAAATGTCACTTTTGATCATTTATGTTTTAGTATTTTTTTTTGTACATTAAGTTTTAAAAGTCCCATTTTAATTAGTATTTTTATGTTTTCGAAAGTTTAGTTTGGTTTTTTCTTCTGTTTTCTGTTAGAAACGTTAGTGTTCGATTAAATTTTAAATTTAAAATAGTGACTGCTAAAAAAGGCCACTATTTTTATTTTATTCCAAAAATTAAAATAGTGACAACCCCTAACCTCTCTCTCTTCCATCCTCATCATTCTCCTCCACCTCCCACCGCCTCAACTATGACTATAATTTTTTGAAAATTTTGAAATAAAATAAAAATAGTGATAATTTTTAACCGCCACTATTTTAAATTAATTATTTTAAAAATTAAAAGTTAACAGAACACTAACATTGCTAACAGAAAACAGAAGAAATGATCAAAATGAAACTTTCAAAATCATAAAGGACTAAAATAAGATTTTTAAAACTTAATGTACAAAAATGAAAAAACACTAAGATATAAACGACCAAAAATAATATTTAGCCTTAAGTTAATTACCATCAACCTTTTAAAAAAAATGCATCTCTTCTCTTCATCATTAAATTAGTATTAAGATCTTTGCTAAATTTTAAATCAATAATTAAACTTAAAAGAAAATACAGTAACTAACATTATGTTAATCTGTGTGGACCGAGGAGTTCTAACTCGGTTGGTTGAGCAGGGTGTGTGAGTTATTGTACACCTCCTGGTACATACATGTTTTCGATTCCTGCGGATAAAAAAAATGTTAATCTGTGTGGAATTTGGTTTAAATCCCTTAAGTAAAGTCTTGAAATCTTTTTGGATGAAAAAAATGTGATTAGAAAAAGAGAGACCTCATTAAAAGTGATCTGCCGAATTTTCAGACTTGATATTGACAAAATCAATCGATAATTTATAACTATAACAAGGTAAAAAAAGAAAATACAATAATAATAAAAATAATAAGAATAATAATAATAAATTATAAATTACTTAAACTCAAGATTCATACTGTATTGTTTAAAGGAATTAGATTTAAACTTTAATTTTTGCTCATTTAATTGCATTCTTTAATTTTCGGATTGCCGAAACTTTATATATAAACTCATCATGATATAATAAGTGTTAACTTTATGTGTGTGTATAATATACAAACAGAGAAAGAGAGGTTAAAACTTGACTTTTCTTTTATTTATTAATTTAAAATAAATGGATGAGAACTATTTTTCTAATACTGTTGTTAAAACATTTATTGATATATGTTTTTAAATAAGTTTGTGGTAATTTTGATAGTGAAAAAATGGACATTGGTTTAGAGATTGTTATATTAAGGTCATGTTAAGTCCTATAAGAAAAGTCTAGTTTTTTATTAAAAAAAAAAGAGTCTAGTTTTGAAGTCATATGTTAAGAATAGCATTTTCATCGATCTCAAACGACATCAAAAGAATAATAAGGACATGTGAGTTGAAAATTAGACTTTTTCTCATTTCTATTTTAATGGATAAGATAATACTCTCTTAAGCCCTTTATATAAAAAATAAATAACTAATTAATTAAGACCAATAAAAATAGGTAAGTTAGTTAATTTTAATTAATAATATCATAAATTTAAATTTTATTTCAAAAATACCTATAAAATTAAATAATTTAATTAGTGGTAATATTTAATGACACTACACATAATTTAAAAGATATTTTTTTTTTACCAATGTGATTTATATTGTTAATAGGTCAATAAATGCATCTATTTACATGAAGGATGAGTAGACATCTTATTAATAGATTTTATAATAAATTAAGGATATAAAAATGAATTAACAATTAATGTATCTAAAAGTGAATGGTCTATAGACTCGTTTATTTTTTATATAAAAAAATGGGAGTAAGTAACAAGATTTAATTTTTCACCATAAGGTACGTATAGTGCCGCAATTTTTCACCATAACGTACGTATAGTGCCGTAATTTTCCTTCTTTTTTCAATCGTGAGATTTTGATGATTCTTCCTCTCCATTATTCTCATTTTTTTAAAGAATGAATGAGTAGGATGTCTAAGACTAGTACATGATCCTTCTGGAAGGAAACGCAAAAATAAAAAGAAAAAGGAATAAGAATCATAACCTGTCCAAACTTGAATATTGTCAGTTGATAGATAGCTTTAAAATGTATTATTCCTTCTGTAAAAAAAAATGTATTATTCTTGAATTAACTAATAAGAAAAAAAAATAAACTTTCTAAATTGTCAGTTACCAATTATTTTTTAAAACTTGCATAATAAAAATGAGACTAGGCTTTTAGTATCCAAGAATGTGAATCACAATAGAGTTGGCAAGCCTGGTTCAAATTCGTGTTTTTCACTAATTTGCAGATTTTGACAAGTATTTGGTGCTCCACTGATGTATAAAAGGGTGAAAAAAAAAAAAAAAAACTTGCCATTTGTAAGCTTCCGCGCTGGTCTGGTGAATTAAGATTCGTGCACTTTTATCATTGGATTGTTTATACTTCATATTATTCTAATGTATTCAATATTGATATTAATTACTGTATTACCTCCCAACTCCAAGCACAATTAATATCTTTTGCAATTTTTGTTTGGAATATAAAAGTATAACTGATTTGATTTTGAAAAAAAAAAAAAAAACTTGATGTTAAAAATCTTTATTAAAAACCACACACACACAAAAAAATTAAATGGGTGATAAATTTGAATTATAGAATTTTTTATTTTTTGAAATGGAACTTTTTACAATATTTTTTTGTTATGTTTCCTTTTTTTTTCCTTTTTAAATAAAAATTGGTTTTACTTTTTTATATAAAGCCAATAAATATTTTTTTAAAGTCATTATTTATTAAATAATTATTTATTAAAAGTTGGATATTTAAATAATTATAATGTAAGGAAAAAAAATCTAGTCCCTTTAATAAATTTTTGGATCCATCCTTGAATTGAATACATTTTCTTCTCTATATTCATTGTTCTACCCATTGTTCTTTACCAAACATATGAAAGAAATGTAAGTGGAAAAAAATTATAAACTACATTTAGTTTGGACCATTTGGATTTATTTGTTGTCTTTGATCACTCCATAACATTCTCCCATGTTCTACATCAAATAAAAGATCATTCATATGAACTCATTATTGTTTTTACAACTCATTGAAAATACTCAATTAAAGTACATTTCACGTAAAAACTTAGAGACATTGTGACTAATTAATTAACCCACGTCCCTTTTTCAAAAGTTCACAAACTAAAACAGTGACTTTGTTTTTATTAACTAGATCCATGTTATTAAATGAGGGGAGGGAAAAAGACAAACGGGAGTTAATTTCCAAATCATGAAAAAGATGGTGATGATGAATATACATGTTGTGAAAGCCTGGGGTGAGGGTATACAAAAAGAGGCGTTACTCTTTGGAGGGTGAGTCCATACACTTCATCCATGTTTAGATTTTTTGGGTCAAGTCCATTCTCCAACTCCCAATCAAATGCATGGGTTAAGGTAGCAGTGAGCAATTGAACCAACTTTAGGCCTAGGTCCATACCAACACATATTCTACACCCAGTGCCAAAGGGTATAACCTCAAAGTTGTTGCCCCTAACGTCAACACTAGCCTTCTCGCCACCAAGGAGGAACCTTTTAGGCTTGAACTCCAATGGATTAAGCCACTCGTTAGGGTCATGTCCTATGGCCCAAACATTGACCAAGAGAGTTGCACCTTTCGCGATGTGGTAATCAAATATCTCACAACTCTCTACCGCAACTCGTGGGAGGGAAAGAGGGGTTGGGGGATGGAGACGTAATGTTTCCTTCACCATAGCCTGTAAATAAGGAAGTTGGGGCAAGTCCAATTCAGTCACAAGCCTATCCCGATCCACAACAATATCCATTTCTTGTTGGACTTGAACCATAATTCTTGGGTTCCTAATTAGTTCAGCAATTGCCCACTTAATTGTGCTTGATGATGTGTCTGTCCCAACCGTAAACATGTTTTGCAAAAGTAGTTCAATATATGTAATTATTCGTTCATAAGTTGAATACGTGTTAACATGGCTTTACATCAATACACATGATGATCTGACTCAGTTCTTTTGTAGTAATTAAATTTTTGTGATGTACAAAAATCATGTGTCATAAAATTAATTAAGATAATTGCACAAGGTGTGAAAAGGATATAAAATTATTGTCTCTTGAGAACGTACATACCAAAAGTATTGCTTTGATCTCCGGTTCAGTAAGTTTATATCCTTCTTGAGGAGCTTCTTTAAGTGACAACAATGTAGTTAAATATAAGTCGTGGTGTTTCTCATTCTTGAAAATCTTGTGTTCCTCGAGAATGTTGGTTAAAAATGCATCAAACCTCTTGTGTAATTTTTTTGTCTTGGATTTTACTCCTTGAAGGTCCAACCAGTCTAAGATAGGAATGAAGTCACCAATATTGAAAACTCCATTCAACACCATGAGCTCCACCACCATAGATTTAAATTCATCCACCCTCGAATCCCAGCTACTACTGCCATCTTTGAAAACTTGTCGTCCTATCATTACCCTTGCCAATGCGTTGGTGGTACATACGTTCACCAATTGTCCCAAATTCACAACTTTAGAGCCTGAACTTGCTAAATTACATGTCAATCTTTCCACCTCTTCCTGCACACACACACACACACACACACACACACACACACACACACACACACACACATATATATATTCATTTTGGTTATATGTTGATATATTATTCCCATTTGAAAATTTGAACAGACTTATAAGTGGATGGTTTATTTTTTTGGCTTAAGGTGTAGCCTACCACAGTGGTATTGATTTAATACTACCTCTGGTCCTAATTATAAATAACATAGGACAAATCATCAATACCAAGAAAAATAATTATTACATTTTTTTTAATTAATTCTGCTATAAGTTCAATTTTTATTCCAAAAACATAATTTGCTTTAAGTAGTTGTCATAGTGCATAGGGAATAGAATAAACAATAAAGTAAGAGTACAAGAGAAATTTACTTTAAAAATTAGTGATTGTTGCTTATAACTGGAACCAAAGAAAAATTTAATTTGTTGTTTATAATTAGGACAAGAGATAGTATACAGTAGTTCCATAAAACCAAAAAAAAAAAAATCATTGACTTTTTGGATAGAAGTATCAGTGAGTGCAAATAGGTGGCATGGCGTTTCTGACACAAGAAAATCAATATGGATGATGGAAATGATGCTCACCTGTCGCACTTGTCTAAAATCATCCATGGCCTTACCGTAGAACATGTGAACTGAGCTTATTTTCCTAAGAAACCGCCACCGTGGGCCGTAGGGAGCAAAAGCAAGGTCTTTTTTGTTATAGGACATGTATTCATGAAGTTCAGTGGCCGGCTAGAGAAATTGGCATCGTGAACCTTCAAGAACTGGCGTCAAACTTCTTGCATCTCCAAAAATTGCTTGGGGGCACCTCCATTATATTCCGGAAAGTCCAATCCAGAATGTAAAATTATATTCTGGATTGGACTTTCCAGAATGTAATGGAGGTGTCCCCAAGCAATTTTTGGAGGTGCAGGAAGCAACATCCCAAGAAGTGCTCTGCCACAGAGGCAGAAGCCGCCACCACCACGTCAACCAAGCCCAACCGGAGGTGCATGAGCGGCCCATAAGTACGGGCCATGGCTGCAAGAGCCTGGTGTGGCGCAGGGGCCATGTGGGACAAGTTTCCCACTATGGGCCATGGCCTGGGCCCTGGTGGCAGTAGTAATGAACGCCCGGTTATGAGCTTCAAAAGCCGGTAAATAAGGGTAGCTGCTACAATTGTAGCAAAGCCAATAAGCCAAGGTGACATGGATATGGATTATGTGTGTGTGTTGTGTGTACTGTGTATGCGTGCTTAGCATTAGTTCAAGACGCCAACAGGTTATGTTGTTATGAACTTATGAATTATGATCGTGTCCCATACAAAAACATCACAATCTCATTTGATTATGTAGATGAAATTTTGAAAAGATCAACGAAAGGAACAAAAATATTTTTTTCTATAAAAGGAACAAAAATATTTTATGTGCATACGCATCAAAAAAAATATTTTATGTGCATTTACGTAACAGCCAAAGCGACCACACGACAGCATGCCACCTGATTAATGACCCAACTATTTTTTTTCCCAGGCCACAAGGCTGCATATAAGGATTTCAATAGTTAAGATAATTTTTTTTTATCCGTAGGTATTGAACACATGTACCGGGGGGTTTACAACAACTCACGCACCCTGCTCAATCACCCAACTGAGCTAGACCCCCTCAGTTCAATAGTTTAGATATGTTATCATTTTAAAGTAATAGAAGTTCGTCTAATAACTATGTTTGACATCCATTTAACCTTTAATGGTAAAAATTTTATTTAACTAAAATTTAACATGTACTATATAATACATTATATTAATAGATGTTTTTATTAGTATAGGAAATTAATATACTCTATCAATATATTAAACGTTATTATTTTTTACAATATATTAAATATTAATATATAATACATCAAATTGTTAATTACCCAATGTCTGAATGAAAAGAAAAGTAAAGAAGGAGAAAAAAAATTTGAACTTTTAAATTTTTTTATTGATTGATTTAAAAATGAAGAGAAAGTAGAGTAGAAATAATTTGAAGATTTATATTTAAATGAATTACCATCAACCTTTAAAAAAAAAACACTTTGCATCTCTTCATCATTAATTTTTTTTTAAAGTTATCTCTATTAATAAAAAAATATGTATTATTTCCAATTTTTTAGTATTAAGATCCTTGCTAAATTTTAAATTAATAAACTTAAAAGCAAAAACATTAATTAAAATTACGTTGATCCAAGTAAAATTGATCTCAAATTCCTTAAGCAGGATATTGGGTTCGAGTCTTGTAAATTGAAAAACAATGTGATTGGAAGAAGAAATTTCACTAAAGGTGGTCAATCAAATTCTTAGCAAAAATTAGTCATTAACAAAACTGATAAAAACTTCTAATTTATAAAATGCAAAAAAAAAAACTACAATAAAAAAATGATAAAACCAAAAAAAATTATAAATAAGTTAAACTCAAGATTCATTTTTTTATTCATAGAAATTGAACTTAAGTATCAAAAAATAACAATTCACGTTGCTCAACCAACTCATGTAGACCTTTGGTAAGATTCATATTGCTTAAACAAATGCCTTTAAACTACTGATAAAAAAAATGGATTTAAACTTTAATTTTTGATAGCTCATTTAAATGTACTCTTTAATTGCTGGCCGAATTGTCAAAACTTTAAGAGTAAATTACACGGATCCTCCTGAGGTTTACTCTTATTACACCCGATACCCCTCCATTTTTGAATCCTACAGAACCCCCCCCCCCTAATTTTTGAACTTTCGTTACATCGACCCCCCTCTTAAGCGTAAATTGTTACACCAACCCCCCCCCCCCCCCCCCCCCCCCCCCTTTTAGGTTTGAAAAATCTTACACTAACCCCCCCTTAGAGGTACTCAAAGTAATGTAAAAAAATGGAGGGGTACTAGGTGTAATAAGAGTAAACCTTAGGAGAGGTCCGTGTACTTAACTCAAACTTTAATATATAATCACCCTCATGATATAATAAGTGATAATTATTATGAGTGTGTGTGTGTGTTTTTTTTATTCGTAGGAATCGAACAGGTACGGAGAGTTTACAATAACTCACGCACCCTACTCAACCAACTGAACAAGACCCCCTCTAATTATTACATGTGTGTGTGTTAATATATAATTAAGCAAAGAGAGTGCTTAAAACTTGACTTTTCTTTTTCTTATTTATTTAAAATAAATGGATGAAAAATATTTTTCTAATACTGTTGTTAAATCATTTATTAATATATGTTTTTAAAGTTTCTGGTAATTTTGTTATTGAAAAACTGGACATTGGTTTAGAGATTGTTATATTAATTTCCGAACTGTTATATTATACTCCTTCCGTTTCTTTTTAAGTGTCGGATTTTTGGAAAAATTTTGTTTCTATTTATCTGTTATTTGTAAAGTTCAAAATCACATTAATTACTTTTTTATCAATTATACCCTTACTTCTCTCCTAATTTTTAATGAATTTACACATTTATTGTATAATAGAAATGAAAAGAGAGTAAGATAGGAAATCTCATAATTACTTTATTTCAAGAAAATTTAATGCATTCCTTGATTTCTACAAATAAACTTTAAATGACAGATAAAAAGAAACGAAGGGAGTAAGGTCATGTTAATTAAGTCCTGTAAGAAAAGTCTAGTTTTGAAGTTATATGTTAAGAAAAGTATTTTCTTTTTTTTTTATTATGTAAGAAAAGTATTTTCATCATCTTGAAAACGACATCAAAAGAATAGTAAGGACATGTGAGTGTTTTTTTTTGGTAAAAGGACGTGTGAGTTGAAAACTAAATTCATTTCTCATTGTTTTTAGGTTTAAATACTTTTTTAGTCTTTGCAATTTAGTATTTTTTTGCTTTTTGTTCTTGTAAATTTTTTTTTGTTTTCGTCCTCGCAAATTATGTTTGTTTTGTTTTTCGTCCTTAAAGTGATTTAGATAGCGCTTTTAACGGTGAAAAAAGTGCTATTTAAACCGCTATAAGGACGAAAAACAAAACAAACATAATTTGCAAGGACTAAAACAAAAACAAAATTTTTGCAAGGACAAAAAGTAAAAAAACGCTAAATTGTAAGGACTAAAAATGTATTTAAACCTTTTTTTTATAAGATAATTACTACAAGAAAAGATGTTTTCTTTGATAACAACATCCATTAAAAGTTTAAAAATTCATCACTAGATATATCTAGTGACGACAATATTTTGATTGGTCACTTATTGTCACTAATAAGCAAATCACTATTATATTAATGACGATGTTGTAGGAGTTACAAAATATGATATTATTGTGATTAAAATGTCATAGTTGATATTTATATATAACAGTGACAAAATCAAGTTATCAGAAATATACAAGATAATAGTGATGATTTAATCATCACATTTAAGAGTTTATAATAACAATTTTCACAACTGATTATTATTTTTAATTATTAGCTTTTTTTTATCACTAAACTATTTTTTAATTGACATAATAATGCATACATGCATAATCATTTTTAAATGTTAAAATGAATATCACTTAAAATAAATACACATTAATTCAAATAATTCAAATATAACATTAAAATATAAATAATTCATTACATGTTCATTGAAAAATTAAAACATAATAATATCTAACAATGTTCTAAATCCTAAACATTATACATTAAATTACTATAATTAAAAGTAGTAGCATTTCATATTTCTTAAATTAAACAAAAATTATTCCTAAATTGACAGCAAAAAAAAGTGTCTTCATGAATTTCGATCCTGTAAATAAATATAAGAAAAATAAATAAATACTTATAAAAATAAAATTATTGGTATTTTTGGTAACGTAGTCATAATAAATCATGATATAAATATATTTTTTTGACAAAAAATCATGATATAAATATTAAGAAACGAGACTTCAAATAAATAAATAAATAAATAAATAAAAGTTACATTATTAACCAAGGCTGAGACTTACACGTTTCCAACTTTTGAAATTTTGCTTAGGTGGGAGATGGGTTTTAGTAGTAATTCTCTTTGCCCACTTTGTCATCGTGAGGATGAAACTATCCTGCATCTGTTGTGTGATTGTGAGAAGGTGATAGTGGTTTGGACAAGGCTTTTTTCTCGAATGTCCATGACACTTTTTTAGGTGGAACTGCTGGATTGGTTTAATCGTAATCTGTTGGTGGTACTATGTGGAAGTCTGTTTTTTGGTAATAAACATGTCTTTACCAACGTGAAGTTTGATGGGGATCGTATCTCTTGAGATATCCAATCTCATGCTCAAGCTCAATATTCTATTGCTGGGAGGCTTTCAAGTACACATCATGTTATGCATTAAACATCTTGGTCTTGATTGTGATTCAAGATTGGCTGTTAATTTTGTCTTGCCGGGAGTGGACCAGGGCCATATATCCTTTTCAGGTCTATGGTGGATTGCTATAGGGAAGAGAATGGTGTGGCTGATCACCAAGCAAATTTGGCTCATGGCGATGATGTTGGGTTACACATGGTCCTTTTCTTACCCAGAGATGTTGTCTTCTCTCTACCATTAACACCAACTATATCACTATAATAATTGGCTTCATGAAGAAACAAAAGTTAACCTAATATAATGGTTATGTATGTATTATTTTGAGAAAATTTAAATAACGATTATGATCATAGGGGAGTCTCATTAAATTGAATTTGAATTTAAAACTCCAGTCAAATTGATCTACAACATTTCAATTGTCATAGCTTTTTATCGATGACAAAATTAAGTGCACATTCAAATTAACTCGGTCTCTCCGTTTTTTTACCCTTTTATTGTATTTATGAGTAAGGTGCAGGATGGACTTTTTCTTTTTGCATGTCCAAAGGAAAGCTTATAATATAGAACTTATAAGAGCAAATGGGAGAGGGAATAATAAAATGAGTATAGTGTGTTACAAGAGATTGAACATATATATTTACCATTCATGTCTCAAAACTGAGTTGAATTGAGAGGATTTTTTTTGTTATTAGCCAATTTTTATACTTAGGAAGTGTAGCTTTAATTAGAATAATTCAATGGAAAGGGCAGCTCAAGACTTAACCGTGTAAATAAATTCAACTTTCTAAGCGAAATGCACTTATCAGAATAAATAACTTACAGAATAAAATAAAATATGATGTAGGAAGCATATAAAAGAATAGGGAACACATCAAATACTTCCTCTACGTACAGTCTTCCATGTGATTCCAGATGGTAATTTTGGTGCAACAGTAACTAAAGTGTGCTGACAGGATACAAGACAAGCAGGAAAAAAAAAAAAAAAATATATATATATATATATATATATATATATATATATATATATATATATATATCAAAAGCACCTTCCTATGATTTATTAATGACTCCTCATGCATCCACAACCTAAAGCATAGGAATAATATAAATTGCAGAAATCAATGTGATTTAACAAACATAAAATAGGAAACTAGATACAATACAAAGTGAAATGAGAGTTTGATCAATCCTATGAGTAGCATACTAAGAATAAGTTATAAGGTGTAACTTGGGCAAAGTACACATGACAATTTTATACTCCATTGAATAATCAGCCATCATTTTTTTTTTTTTTTTGATTAGCCAAAAATTTTATTAACAGGCTAAGTAATAGCACAATGAATGCTCACTTAACAAGAAAATACAATGCAAATTACAGTGAGACAAAATGCATAAAAACCAGCACTCCAAATCCCCTTCCCGAAAACCCAGCAAGAGAATAATCCACTGTTAATCCCTTCCCAAAAGTGTTATGACCCAACCCAAAGGTAGTGGTCGTGATCGTGACGTTTATCAAAGCATAGCCTGGACAAAGAATAACAATTTTGTGAGTGCCATCAACCTAACCACCGTGACAACCAAGAATACAGAACTCACCCCGCTGAAATAAACGGCAGAGTGCTCAAATCAACAGATTATAGTATTTGCCAAACCACACTCTCGAAGATTTTGAAAATTTTTCAAACAAAAACAATTTGAGGGTAGGAAATACCACAAAAAACGGTGAATTAGGATTACAGGAAGAGAAAATCGAACCTTGGAACGATGGATATCAGAGTCGCGCCGCAACTGGAACTTGATACCAAGGCAAGGAGATCATAGAGCAATAATGTGTAGGTGAATTAGACTTTGAATCTGAGAGTTATCCCAAATTTCTTATTGTAAAAATCTTTAGCGCCAAATATGGGCGTGATGAAGAAAGTGGATTACATCGTTGTATCGGTTATTTTTTATAAAAAAATTAAATTAAATTTATATAAATTTATATTTTAAAAAAAATTGAAGAAAGTGGAGTAATATTTTAGCCAAGTGTATTGCACAATGTAATGTATAGAATAAATATTTATTTTATACAACCAAAATTTATAATAAATACACTTGGCTAATATATTGTGCGTGATCACTTGTAATAAATTTGTTAATAGATTATAAGTGAATGTGACAATACTTCCAAATTCCAACCTAAAATTTTAAAACATTAGATGTATGGGTCATCATCACTTGTAAAAGATCTTATTCACACTTCACTCTAACCATGGATGCACCCCCTTTTCCAAATCCAAATATTCTTACTTCCTCCAAGACAAGACCAATTACCAATTTTCCCATTTCACAAATTCAATCCTCACAAATTTACATTTTTTTTTCTAATTACGAGCAGGAATGTCAAGATTATACATTATGCATCAATTCGTTTTATATATATTTGGGATTTGCTAACTTACACTCATATGTTTTTTTAAAAGGAGTAAGTTAGCAAGTTGCACCGTAGGTGTATTTTTAAAATTTTGTAGTTATAACTTGCTAACTTACTCCTTCTAAAAAATAAGTAGGTGTAAGTTAGCAAATCCTATACGCATTTGCTAATCTACACCCGCTTATTTTTTAGAAGGAATAAGTTAGCAAGTTACAACTGGGTGTATTTTAAAGAAATTTGTAGTTATCATTTGCTAACTTACTCCTTCTATAAAATAAGTGGGTGTAAGTTAGCAAACCCCTTTTATATATATATATATATATATATATATATATATATATATATATATATCTTACCAATTATTTCCTTTATACCCCACTACAAGTTTCTTAGCTTTGTTTATAGGGCTTTTTTTGTCATCCTTCCCTAGTGGTAGAAAATAAGGCTAAAATGTATTTTAAGTCTTTTATCTTATTTTTAATATTTATTTTGGTCTTTATATTTTTAAATTTTCATTTTGATCCTTCAACTTTTAAATTTGAGTCACTTTGATTCTTCCATCATGTTGTTAGTATTTTATATTTTGTAACGGTTATAAAACACACTTTGCAACGATTTTATCTTTTATATTGTCATTTAATCATGTATGGTAAGATTGTTAATTTTGATAAAAATTATTTTAAAAGTCATTTTTAGTATTATTTCAAATCATTTCACAATATAAAAATATTTTTACTAACAATGTATCAAAATTAAACTTTTTTATTTATGTTTTTTTGGGTTTACATTTAATTAGTATCAAAATGTTGCAAATTGTCTTAATTGTGGCAGTTTAAAGAAAAAAGCATCACAAAATTATTTTAATTGTGATGGTTTAAACACATCAAGATAAAATTCGCGACATTTTGTAAATTGAAAAACAAAATTAGTGAAAAAAATTCTTTGGAACAAAATTTGCGAGATTGTATAATTTTAGAAAATAAAATGTGTAATTAAGCCAAACATAAAATAGGCATATGCCAAACTGGTTTATGCTTCACACGAATGTTGATTGTGCTATAGAGGACTTTTGGTGCACTTCAAATTGAGTTAACATAAGTGGCAATCCTAAAATAAGATCACTTCAGTGAGACAAATGCTAGGTTGCTCGTTTGTTTAGATTGCTCTTTTCTTTTCTTGTTTTATTTCTGTTTTCAATTACTTGTTCTCTGCCTTTAATAAGGAAAAAATGGTCAATTTGTCAAATTCGATAGTAATTGTTAACCAGGTGGACACATACATTAATGATGTGCAAAGCAGTTATGAGTTCTCAAATTTAAAAAGAATTTACAGCTTATAACCAAAACAAGTTTAACCTGAGAAGCATCTTTATTCCATTGGTGTATTGCTCATTAAGTTGACATTGACTTGGTGCTACAAGGGTTGAAAGATTTGGCTCGGAGGTAACACTGAAATTTTAAGGAGAACAGGTGACATTTTTATAATTATAAATAAAATATATCAATTAAAAATATAACCAACAAAAAAATCAAATAGGTTCTTAGAATTTTTTTATACTTCTACGTTTTAAGAATACATGCAGTGTATTAGCAACAATAACTATAAAAGAAAACATAGTTGGTTTGTATAATCAATTTCATTCAAAATCAGTTTTGTCACCGTCAATCCGAACACGCACTTAGTCCTCTAGGCTCTCTGCCAGCATTTGTTACTCAAATACAATACAATGCCCATTTTACTGAATTCTTCGATATCACACATGCATCTGCTGCTACTTGAGTTTGACAGTGACATTCAAACAATCAATTAGCCAATAAAAAATTGCGTTTAAAGAAAAAGAAAAAAGAATTTGGGCATAAAGAATAGGAGTTAAACAATTGTAAGCCTATGATACTTTAAACTCCAATAGGGTGTTTTCCTGCCATAGCATCCTTTCTTGTTGCGACAATCAGCCCATAGAAACGGACCTTGCCATGGCTTCGAGCCAGTGGAGAAAATGGAACCTGCATGGATGAGATGCCCTCACTTGAAGCAAGGTCAACCTGGCACACACCACATACGAAAATGCCAGATGTTGATTGACCTAAGTTGTCATCATTTCCTAAACTGCAAGACATGACAAGTATTGAACATTTATGAACAAGGAATGTTTTCAAAATGTACTTCCAAAAATATTTAAAAAGAACATGAATATAAAATTAGCTTCGAGTAAAATCCTTTCAATAAGAAAACCATGTAAACAAAATCATACAAACACATAATAATTCCATACAAGCACAAATTTACAATTACAGGACCCACATCAAAATTGGCTTGCTAAGGCATATAATATAATGTCAAGCATTTTAAATTGGACCGTACAAGTGTTTCTACAATCACATCCCTATATCTTTCAAAACGTGCTATGGAAAACATTAAGGTTCCTAGAAAAATATTGTCCCAATTATAAATCAACAAATATCTGCTTAAGTGTAGTGCATTGTAAAATGACAAGACCGTGACATGTTTGTAAGACAGCAAACAAAGCTTACCTAAGAGTTCATTTCCTCAGAATGGTAATGGACACTTTTCTATTTTCCCTAAAAGATTATTTACTCAATTTAAATTTCAACTTACCCTCTGGGCAAAATACCATAGTAAAATTCTAGGATGTCAACAATGAACCAGTTCAGAATATGATCCAGAGTAAATCACAATTCTTATCAAGTTCCAGCGCTGGACAGACCTCAAATATGCATATACCATCAATAACTCAACTAGCATTTTTAATACTTAAAAGAATAATAATTATCATTGTTCATCAGCAAGATATATCACACTATGATGGATATCCAGGGAATTAAAAAATCCCTAGAGTAGTTCAATTTTAGGCACTGAGTTGCACTAATGTCAATGGCTGATTACGAATGCAAATAATGTGGAGAAATTACACGAAGTCAATAAAATGAGAATAAAAGTCAGACCTAACAAAAAGGTAGCAGCTATACAAGCTCGTATTCTATAAATGGCCCTTTTAAAATGAAAAGGTTATACCATAAAATGCTTCATCCAAACATTCTTAGTTTAATACCAATTTGATAGAAGAATTTGATTATGAGAAATTATGAACAAGTCTCTCCTACAGTCCTACTCCACCATTAAAATAATCTTCAACAGTCCACAGTCCTCACAAATCCTTAAATGGTTTATCCTTCACTTTGAATTATTTAACCATTAACACATGCCTAAACTAAACACCATCTTATAGTATAAATTACATATGAATTAACTTCAGTGATGACAGAATAAATCATTGAATGATCATTTTCACACATGCACACTGCCCCCAGAAAAAAAAAAAAGCAGTATATTAACTACAACTTTTAAAAACAGAAATCCTTTGGAGACACAAAAGGAGGTTCAGATAAGGAAAACAATATGCAGAGCACTGTCATGAGAATTCTAAATATTTGTACAAAGAAAAAAGGTTTTTCCAATAACAGATAATAAGAATATCATTCCGCAAGCATTGTTGATCCTTCTTCAAATAGTTCCTCCACTATATTTATAGCTGAAAGAATTTTAGAAAGCTTACCAGCACAGAATCATGAGTCCTCTTCCCAAACAAAAGAGCAATCAACTTGTTCCGCTTTTTCGGGGGTGGCAGCGACAGCAATTCATTGTCAGGTGGAATTGTATCAACTGGAATGGAAGTTGTATCATCCTTTAACCCTCTTGTTCCTAGTGGTTCCTGAAAAAACAGTAGGATCATGTATAACTTAAAAAGTATATAGAGGAGTGGTCAAACATGTGCATGCTGTTAAAAATGGAGAAGAAATAATATGGCTGACTGGCTGACAATAGCATAAAAAATGGAAAAGAAAAAGCATGAAGGGAATTCTGTAAAGAATAAATTTTAAAGAAAAAATAAAAGAAAGAAAGAGGAAAGTTAAACTATTGGTGCTTTGCACTATTGATTGACCTTTTTTTTTTTTTTTAACTTTTTCTTACTCTGAAGTCTTATCAATCATACCAAATCCACCGGCAGCAAAATGCTATTTTTAAAATAAAAAAATTGTTTCTTTAAGGTGTTATGATATCATGTATAATAGTTATTAGAATCTTACGCTTTGCGATTCAAATCGTACAAAAAGATGCCATTTGACTAGCTACTGGCTATCAATTTGTATCATAAGATGAATCTCAAATGACTTTGAATCTTACAATACACAAATGAGTTGATGCAATTTTGTATCTTTGATACTAATTACATGATTCAGCGATTCATTTTTTTTTTTTTTACTTTTCTTTCACCAGTTCCTATGAAAGAAATTGAAAAATGAAAAGGAATTGAAGGAGCACTTCTAAACTTATCCTATTTAATTATTCCACTACTTTATTTGTCACTCACTCATTAAATGAATGAACTTGGCAATTCACAATTTGAATCTTGATTTGATAATCTTGATATCATGGTTTAATCCATGTAATACTGATGCACAAAAAAAAAAAAATATGCATTGCATGGTTAGATTAACTTCATCAGTTTTTAGAAAAGATTCTTTTAACTATGCGAGAAATAGTTTTTGGCTGAACTATAAATTTTACTAAAAAAAACTATCCCTGGCAGACAAACATTGTTTATGGGAATATCAAAAAGAGGAATGGCAGAAAAACTTATAACAAAACCTGGTGTACAGAGACTGACTCTGCTAACAGGTTGGCCCTCGAGTAAATGTTGGTATTTCAAACATAGCAATTTTATAAACTCAAACAAACTACTGCAGAAACTCTTCTAATGTACTATATCCTTTACTAGCTGAGAAATGGCTGATGAGCAATTCTGTAGTGGTAGCATCTGCAGATACACCTTTGCCTCTCATTAGCAAAAGGTATTTTGTTGACTTTGAAATTTCAGATCTTCGCAGCAATCCTTGGACAAAGACATTATAAGTGCACTCATTCGGGGGACAACCATTCTCTTCCATTTTCATCAATAAGTCTTCAGCATCATCCAATAGTCCTTCTTTACATAGACCTTTAATCATTATGCTATAAGTAACAATATCAATTTTGACGCCTTTAGTTGACAGACAAGAAAAGAGTTCTCGTGCATCATTGAGTTTCCCAAAACTACACATTCCATCCAGAATAATATTGTAAATTACAATATCAAGATCCAAATTCATCTTCTCGAACTCTCTAAACAATGACATTGCCTCGGAATAAAAATGACACTTAAATAGGCCATCCAATATAATAGCACAAGTTAGGAGATCAGGAAGTTGGTCATGCTTGTGCATTATAAAAAACAATTCTTTTGCAGCTACTGGTTTCCCTGCTTTGCAAAACCCCCCAATAAGAATGTTCCAAGTGACAACGTCTGGATCTAGTCCATCATTAACCATTTCACCCAAGAGATACATAGCCTTATTCATGTTTTTTGTTTTGCACCATCCATGGATTAATGAATTATAAGTTACAACGTCTGGTAAGCAGCCATTGTGAATCATCAAATCAAATACTTCCATGGCATCCTTCATTTGATTTAGCAAACAATGAGCACCAATCACTGAATTATATGTGACAACATTAGGTTCGACCCCCATATGCACCATGAAACTTAATATGCTTTTAGCCCTTGAAATCATCCCCGTTTTGCAAAATTCATCAACTATAACATTAAAAGTTTGCACATCTGGCATGAATCCCTTTCTCATCATGTTACCCAACAGAGATGCAGCCTCTTTCCATCTGTCAAAGTTACAAAGGCCATGAATTAAGCAATTATAAGTGACAAGATTAGGTTGAATACCTTTGCCAGTCATTTGCGAGAACAAATCCAAAGCCTCAAATACCATCCCATCCTTGCAAAGACCATCCATAACTGTGCTGTAAACTATAACATCCAAATTGCAATTTTTTTCTTCCAACTTCTTGAGATATGAGGTAGCAGCGAATGTGTCACCGGCCTTACACAATCCATTAATTATTTTTCCATAGGTGTATTTGTCAGATTGATAGCCTGTGTCTTCCAAATGGTCAACAAATCTCATTGCTTGAGCAACATTACCTTCTAGGCAAAGCCCATTAACGATGGTGTTAAGAGTCACGATGTCTGGCTCCACGCCGATTTTGATCATAAGCCCCAAAACAGAGAAGCCAAATTCGGTGTGGTTCAATCGGCAGAGGCAATTGATGGTTATAGTGAGAGTGAAGACATTCGGTTTGACACCTATGGAAGACATGTGCTTGATTAGCGAAATTGCAGTTGCGTAATGTTTCAGCTTGACAATGATACTAAACAATAAGTTGAAGTCCTTGACACATGGGAAAGGCTTTGTTGCAACCATTTTGTGGAAGAAATCCAAAGCAGCGTCTACAGTTTTCACATTTCTCATGGAATCAAGGAATTGGGCTCTGTTTGTGGAGGGATCAGTGTTACTGTCACTAACGAAGGTGGAGAAAGTTGAAGAAGAATGTGATGGCTGAAGAAAATTGGGTTTCGGATTAGAACACAAACCAAAGTATCGAAGAAGAGGGAATGCACGAACTGAAGAGCTTCTTCGCATCATCATGGCCAAATACATTGAAGGAAGGAACGTAACCCTAACCCTAACCCTAAATCTGCAAAGGGCAAAGTGCGGCAATCGAGTAAGAAATATGAGACCCAAGGTTGTAACAACTTACAACTGACGGAACGAACAGGAGGCAATCCTACTAAAGAGAAAAGGGCAGATTAATTAATTTGTTGACTTGGCATGGATTAAATAAAGCTTAAATTACACTTTTTTTTATCTTAATATTAAAATTTATTTTGGTCCTTTATTTCTGAAAAAAAAATATTTTGATACTTTATCTTTTTAATTCTGAATCAATTTAGTCCTTTCAAAATCATAATCGTTTTTTTATTTTAGGACGTGATTTTAAACTTTTTTTATTGATTCTTTTTCTTATTAGATTCACCTAATGCTGATTAGAAGATTACATACAAATAAACACAATACGATTTTTACTGATTCCTTTACATAAACTTACATAAGATTTCTAGTCTAATAGAAAATAAATTTTGAATGTAGTCAAATCAAATGTTTACAAAGAAAGCTTGAATGTCTGATTGAGTTTCAAATTCTCAAACTCAATTCATACAAATAAACACTAAACATTACTTTATCACATTGAAACTCATGTTAATAATTATTAATCATTAATATTAATATTACATATTTATAATGTTTATTAATAAATTTTGTATGTCTCCATGTCCCCGTGCGTTGCACGGGTACTAAAACTAGTTTATAATACATGTTCAAGACAGAATGTTTTAGCCGGATGTTGATATAAACTATTGTTGATTTAGGAAAAGGATTCTAATATGAATCATTTTACGATTACGATATTCACTATTATCAATCCATATGTGTTTCTTAATTATCATTTTATCATCTTGTTGGTATGAAAAAGAGAATATTAATTAAACATTTTTGTTACATCCATTAAAATATTAATAAGTCATTGGGTCCTTATTACATAGCTTCATGTCTACTGCTTGTTGGTTCCACTTCAAGCTTTACAAATCATTTGCAAAAACTTTAACATCTAGTACGACTTCAAGTTACCACTCCTCAAGATCCATTTCTTCTATTGCCTTCACCACCAATTTTGTCCTTTTGTCTTTATACTTTTCTGCATAATACTTGAGTATTGCATAAGATTTTGCATAATTGGCTTTAAATCATTCTGTTAGAATAAATTGATTTAAGTACCAACTTAGTGCCATAAAGAATTAAAGATTGCAAGTATCACTCTTTAAAATCTTTTTCCCAAGGACTGTTTGATCTAGTGATAAAATCTCCACCAGGGCATTTTGCGAGTGTTTTCCATCCCTTTCTCCACACCATGTCTATTGCATAAGACTGCAAATAAACAAACAAATATTCAGTTTTCAAATGTGAATTGTAGTGCAAAAGGGAAGTGCCCCACAGGCTCAACAATTAGTCAATCAGGACATGAGAAGTTAGTTGGTCATGTGAAACAAAAAAAATGAAGTGCATACTAAAACACCTTATCTGCATAGTACTTAAGGCACTAATCCTTTATAGAACCTGAAATCATAAAACAATTCATTAGGTCATCCTAATCTTAATTCCTAGCATAGATCAACATAGTACGATTACACAACATCCTCTGTCAAAAACAATGTAGGAGTTAACAACATTTATAAGCAGGCTGAGTTTGGACACAGACCTTCACAACCTCAAAGGGGCAAAATGCACTCGATGAGCAAGCCATATAAATATAGAGTCCCTCAGTAATGTTTCTTAATAAATTGCCAACAGGTTCTACACTCAACATAAATCAGTTAATGGAAGCAAATAAATACTCATAAAAAAAAATACGGTTGACACGAAAAAGGCAATCCTTATCAATCTGCCTTTTGCATCAGATTTAGAACATCTACTCTCAATTCTTTCAATTTCTAGTCTTATCATAAGTAATAGGGGAACTGTATGGTTTAAGTAATAGTATAATTAAAAAAATCTGATGCAAAAAATAAAAGCAAATTAGTAGTCACACACTTCTTTTTTCAACGAACTATTAAATTGTCAAAGGTGTAATGCTTTCTATTAGAATTGTACAAAATACATTAGTCGTGCACATATATTAGTTACCATAATAAATTTGACGCAGCTGAGATAAATGAATATAGAGTTAAAAAAGTGCTCAAATTGCTGATAATATTGAGTATATTTGTAAGTTCACTACACAGATTAAAAGCATTAAATGATAAAGTTCAATCATTTAGTTATATAGAAGACATATAGTTAAATTGCACTACAACTATAGTATTAATTATTTTGATGCAACTACTTGAATTCGAGATCCAATATTACTTGGGAAGATCCATAACAGTATTGTTATCTAGATAATTAATGAAGTATTATAAGAAAGTTGATATAGAAAGTATCCAGAACCGTAGTTTTTTTTATCTGGTTAAAGATTTGTTTTCATATTGGTCCACTGCTGTTTTTGTTTTTTGTTTTTTTATATTATAAATGGATTATTATTTACTAATCTGAATTTGACTACAAAATTTTTCAATCATGATATAAATTAATGATTATTGTAATAAGCTTGTGTATTGCACAAGCTCCAAATCTAGTACAAGTATATGCTTATTTCTTGTATGACATAACTTTAAAATTTGTTTAGTAAGAAGGAATAAATCAATGAAATAAGTAAAAAAATAAAGTAAATAAAAATAGATAAATAATATATAAAATAAATAAATAAGTAAAAATAATTAACAGATTCCGTGTCTTTTCATTTCTCTCATCTCTCATTCTTTTTCTACAAACACACTCATACATTTTATTTTTTTATTTTTTCTTTCTTTCCACCCTATTTTTCCTTCCAAAACTAAGGGTAAAACTTTACTTGAGGCAAGTAGCCATGCTTCGGTGCTTATAGGCTTAATTATTAATTTGATCCCCATATTATTTTATTTACATCAATTTGGTTTCCATATTTTTAAAAAGGTCAATTTGGTCCCCAAATTTTTAAAAGTGCATCAATTTGGTCATTGCCGTCGAATTGAGGTTGACACCATTAATATAAGAATTCTAGCGATTTTCATTTCCAGATAGTGGCGGTTTTTAACCGCTACTATATTTATTATTACTTTTTAAATTAAAAATATAAACCGTCGCCCATCGCCGTCACAACTTCGGTGACCTTTCCAGCCTATGACCACCAGATCTGATGCGTCTTAGGCCAATTTACCAATATCCGGTCACCGCACCTTCATTGGAAGTTTGACGCGCCCACAAGCACCAACTTTGTGATGCGCATATCCAACCAAATGGCGCTGGTTTCCGACGCATGTCGCCTCCTTTTCCAGGCGCGATTCAAACTTCAGCTACGACTCCTCCGCAAGCACTCCTAGTCGCACGGGACTCCTCTAGGAGCAACCCCCGTCGCGCAGGGCTCCTCAACGAGCACACCCATTCGCACAAAGCTCCTCTGCGAGCACGCCCCAGTCGCGTAAGGCTCCTCTGCAAGCACCCCCCGTAGCGCAGGGCTCCTCCACAAGCACGCCCATTCGTGTAGAGCTCCTCCGTGAGCACCCCCTGTAGCGTTGGGCACCTCAAGCATCGTTGCTGTGGTCACGGAGAGATATACAAGGATCTCTTTATATTTTTTAATTTTAAATTAATAATAAATATTACTGGCGGTTAAAAACTACCACTACCTACAAATGAAAACCGCTAGAATTCTTATATTAACGGTGTCAACCTCAATTTGACGGTAAAGATCAAATTGATGCACTTTTAAGAATTTGGAAACCAAATTAACGTTTTTAAAAATATGGGAATCAAATTGACACAAATAAAATAATTTGGGAACCAAATTGGTGATTAAACCGTACTTATATTCAAATGCGTCACGAAACACACCGTCAATTTCACGTGTCAACTCGAATCTTAGCCTCATCCTCCATAAACCCTATCTTCTTCTTCTTGCATCTTCAGATATTTTACCTTCACCCTTCCACTTCAGACCACACTCATAGTCTTTCAAAACCCTTCTTCCTCTTACACTCCAAAACCCCAACATCTGTCCGTCGTCACTTTCTCTTTGTGCATCACTATTTTCCCCTTCAAAATGTCCCCCACTCTCTAACAGCCCCCCATTTTCCTCTCATAAAGCTATGACCCAGATGATCCAATCTACAATTTCTTCAAAACTGGCACATGGGCTTCCTCCAAAGTCCCTCAAAACGAGGAAAAATTGAACCTTGAGAAGAACCCTAACATCTCATGGCACCTTGCTATGAAGAACTCGAAATGAGTTTGGAGGGCATCCCCTTGTTACCCGAGGAGAATGAAGAAATTGGGTGTTATCAAAAGAAGGAATTTCCTTAGGCTGAGGTAATTGTAGGGGAAATTGTTCAGCTTGCAAGGAACTTGCCCAAAATCTGACTTTGGAGGAGGCTTTGGCTGAGTATGAAGGAAGGGTCAGTGAGAAATAGTGGTGGGAGGTTCTGGAAATTCTTGGGGAGGACCACCTCTTGCTGTGTTGTGTGTGTTTCTTTCAGTGGATGAGGCAGCAGGAACCATCACCTGTTACACCTAGGGCTTGTACTGTGTTGTTTCCTTTGTTTGGAAAAGGAGTGATGGGCTTGTTCAGAAACTTACCATCTAGCAAGGAGTTCAGAGATGTTCATGTTTACAATGCCACAATTTCAGGTCTTCTGTCTAGTGGCAGGTACACAATTCTTGCATAAGTGTATGGTTTGCTTCTGTTTCTTTCGCGTGTTTTTGGACGATGTGTGGAATGATATACAAGAGAATTGGTAGAGATTGAAATCTGTAGTGACTTGTGGAACAAAAGATGTTTCCATTTTGGTCACTAATGTCCTCTGATGAGTAATTCCAATGATAAGAACAAGGTCAATCTTTCAGGCACTGCAACTCACAATCAATCTGATCCCAAAGTTCTGAATCTTGGTTGGCCTGTCAAGAAGAGAATGCCAAGGAATTCTGAAGTTTTTAAATGAAAACACATCTATTGATGAAATAAATTATATCTATAGTTCAGTTTTTTTTTATAAGATATTTGAGTTTAAACATGTTAATTCATGTAAATTCTTGTAACAGTTTTATAAAACTATTGTCAAGAATCTTAGCAAACAAGCTCAAGGCAGAGATGTTATGTTTATTAATCAAAGTGTGTTTGTGTCAAATTACCAAATTTTTGATAATGTGTTGCTAGCATACAAGCTATTTCATGCTCTAAAATCATGACACTCAGGAAAGGAATGATACTTAACATTAAAGTTAGACATAAGCAAGGCTTATGAGAAGGTTAAATGGAGTTGTTATCTCAAAGTCATTGTGCTCAAAATGGGATTCGCAAACAGATGGATAAATCTGATTGTGAACTGTGCTCCATTCGTTTCTTGTTTAGTTTTGCTTAATGGTAATCCCCCAAGCCTACACTAATGTGGATGCCATGTTATCTCAACATTGATGCTCCTGAATGAAAACTTCACAAGGTGAAATTGCAGAGGCTTTAGCTATCAGGGAAAGTCTCTAACTCGTGTTGTGTTGGGGATACCATCATGTTATTGTGGAAAGTGGTGGCTAGACCGAGATCAATGCCTTGCAGAATGGAAGCAACTTGTTGGCACCTATGTGAATGGTCATAGAATATATACTAGACCTTAGGAATAAATTTCTAAGAGTGCAGGTTTTCTTGGATTCCTTTGTTTCTTGTTTCTACTTTCTAGTTTCAACATTCATTCTTCCATATGGGAATTTAGAAATGTAATATTTTTATATTTGCTATGAATTTTTAAAAATGCAATTTTAAGTATTGTTTTTGTCCGGAAGTAATATTTTGTGTTATCTCAGTTTTGTTCTTGTTATGTGGGGTGAGAAAATAGTAATATCTTTCTTTACTCTATTTTTTATTGTACAATGTTGTTGACAATGAGGTTTGAATTTAGGATTTCTTGCAAATTATCTAACTCTCCCGCCAATCCATTAAGCTGATCTTAGTGAATATTTTACTCTATTTTTACATTCATGATGATGGGTAGAAAAAATATATTCACATGAAAATATGACAAGTTATTTTATAATTCAATTATTATTTCTATTTCTATTTCTACTTTTAATTTTTTATTCTAATCATGTTGAAATTTAAAAGATATTTATAAGAATATTTAAATATAACTAAATGTATTTTTTAATTTATTTGGGTAGAGATGGGCAACAATTTGGATCATCGTATGTGTTGTTACAATACTTACTCGTATATTATAACTTAAAATACGTAATGGTGAGATTTTTTTTATCATTACATTTTCGATTATACATTTTATAATATTTTTTCTCCTATTTCTTTTGAATGTGAATTTCAAATATTACTTCTGTAGTTAAAATATTTTCTCTCAATCATTTTAAATTATAATTTTTATTTTTATTTATATACCTAATTTTATAATTATTTATTTCTAAATTAAAATTATAATAAATTATTAAACTAGAGAGGATGAATATATTTTATGTGTAAATCATAAACTAGTTACATAATATATTTTATGAAATTCAAAATATTAATTACTTTCTTAATACTTATATCAAAATCTTAAACATTATATAAAATAAAAAAAAGGAGGGAATATTCTCTTCGATTATCTTATTATAAGGTTCAATTAACTAATTTATCAAGATTAGGAAAAATGATTAATTTAGTTCAAAACATTAAATTTGTTTTAAATTAGTATTTTTTTTCCAAAACCACTACTATGAATAAATTTAACAAACATTAATGAATTATGTTTCTCTTACTGTCACGTCATTCTATAACTGACTTTAATTAAACATATTTTTATGAAAAAAATTATTAATGCGAGAGACATTTTAGATTATAAGAACTAAACCACACTTTTAATTTGAACTTTATAATAATAAACTTTTTTTTTATCATTGTTTTATTAATTGTCTTTTTACATAAAAAAATTAATTATTCATTTTTAAGTTCTATAATATGTTTAAGTAAACAATTTAAAATTATTTATTAGATAAGCTCGTTAAATGTTAAAAAATAGTTTTATTACACATGATGGTCATATTCAACTCAAGAATTGTTTTTCGTGGAA
The DNA here is from genome assembly GCA_026413185.1 of Pueraria montana var. lobata. Lineage (NCBI taxonomy): Eukaryota > Viridiplantae > Streptophyta > Magnoliopsida > Fabales > Fabaceae > Pueraria > Pueraria montana. The sequence goes on along the minus strand of CM048651.1, from coordinate 38,264,526 downwards.
AGTATGTGTCTTCTCAAAATAAAAATTTACTAAATAAGCTTGTTTTGTATAAAAACTTATGTCATGATCATGAATGTTATTAAAACAAATTAAAAATATATTTTATTAAGCTTTGCCAAATTAAAATAGCTATTTTTTTATTAGAATTATAAACTATTTTTGTAAATTCAAATATGTTCTCTTAAAACTCTTCTAAACATTTCTTTTTATGTCTAATATCTAAATAAGTTAAAATTAAATGATATGACATTTTTTTTATAAATCACATGTATCCTCTCTAAGTATATGATTGTCTATTTATCTCTTTCATTTTTTTAAATCAATATAAAAAAAGAATTAGCTCGAAATAGAGATTAATTTTCATATTTGCAACATTTTAAAAGCAGACAAAATTTGTTTTATTTTATCAATTTAATATTAGGGTATATATAGTGAAAATTTTTTTTATACGAGAATGAAAGAAATAAATATTAACTATTAAATTTTATCATATATATTATTCAAGTCATGTATTTTTTTAAAAGGTCATGTAACTTTTTTAAGTACTATATAACTTTAAATCTTAACTATTTATGTATAATTGTATAATTCATATTTATCTCCCATACTCTTATATATACCTCATATATTCTCTTTAATTTTATTATCCTTATTTATAATAATAAACTAAATAAGGGCAAAGTAATTAATTTAAATAATTAAAATCAAACTTAAATTGAATTCATTGAAACCCAACTAAATTTGAATGAATTTACTTGAAGAAAAAATATATATTGAATCAAAAATAAAATTTGAATGAATATACATAAAATCAAATTAATTCTTATTTTATAATTTATTAAATAAAAATGATTTATTTATTAATCTAATAAATCTTCAAAATATATTTCCAAATCCAAGTGTTCTTACCTTCTCCAAGTCCATGACAAGACCAATTACCATTTTTTCTCCAAATTTCAGAAATTCATGTGTAAAAGTAACACACAGACAAGTCCATTGGTACCATATAGAACTAAGAAGATAACCTCTGCATTTGCATAGAGACGAAGCATGTCTCTGAGCCTCATCCACCATAAACCACTTTCTTCTTCTTCTTGCATCTTCTACCTTCACTCTTCCACTTCAACCCTCACTCACACTCTTTCAAAATCCTTTTCCCTCTTACACTCCAAAACCCCAACATCATCACTCTCTCTATGTGCATCACCATCTAATGCCCCTCACTCTTCAACAACCCCCATTTCCCTCCCATATCTCCAACAAAAACAAGAAGAAGAAGAGACAGAAGAAGAAGGCCATGACCCAGATGATCCAAACAACAATTTCTTCGAAACTGGCAAATGGGTTTCCTCCCAAGACCCTCAAAACGAAGAAAAATTGTACCTTGAGGAGAACCCTCACATCTCTCGGCACCTTGCCACGGACCTGGATGAAGAATCTGAAATGAGTTTGGAGAATGAAGAAATGGGGTGTTGTCAAAAGAGGGAATTACCTGAGGCTGAGGGCATTGTGGGGGAAATTGTTCAGCTTGCAAGGAACTTGCCTCAAAATTTGACTCTTGAGGAGGCTTTGGTTGAATATGAAGGAAGGGTCAGTGAAAAAGAGTGCTGGGAGGTTCTGAAAATTCTTGGGGAGGAGAAACTTCTGCTGTGTTGTGTGTGTTTCTTTCAGTGGATGAGGTTGCAGGAACCATCACTTGTTACACCTAGGGCCTGTACTGTGTTGTTTCCATTGTTGGGAAAAGGTGGGATGGGTGATGAGGTGATGGAGTTGTTCAGAAACCTGCCATCTACCAAGGAGTTCAGAGATGTTCATGTTTATAATGCCACAATTTCAGGTCTTCTGTCTAGTGGCAGGTACACAATTCTTGCACAATTATATGGCTTGCTCTGTTTCTCTCTTGCTTCTTTTGCGGGTCCTAGGAATGGGAAGATTAACTTAAGTAACAAATGATAGTAGTCAAAATCAAAATTGCTTGTACCTTTTGCCAAGGTTTTAAATTGTGATTGCAGTTTGTTTGAGATCCTTGATATTGTGGTAAATTGCATACCAATGAGGCTGATGCAACTGCAGTTGCGATTGCAGAGACCCTAAAAACCTTGGTGTTGCAGCCACAAATCGTTGAACTTATTATGGAACCTTTTTTCTCTTAGATAGGATGTTACACATTTAACTTGAATACTATTTGAGTTGTTTCACTATTATAATTTATAATTCTTTTCATCGATCTTCTCCTCTCTCCAAGAAAATTAAGAAATGAACTATGTGCTAGTGATACAAGTTTGTTATCTAAGCAGTAGTGTAAAAGAATGACGCCCTTTCTCATTTTAGCTTACCTGTAATTCCGATTAATGATGTCATTTGGAAAATTGAGCAAAGACCAAACAAGATAATGCTGTGACTTATGACATGAGTATTCACTTTACTGCTAATAGTACATCAATTTTGCCATGTTGTGTTAGGTGGTTGTCCGTGTTCTTTTCAAGTTCTCTCAATGGACTCTACCTTCTGTTTTGCAGCTTTATTAAATGTGTTGGAAAACAGTTGTTGCTGTATATTAATCTTTAAAGGTGGAACTCGGAGTACATTGTTTGTGAAATCTAAAATTTCTTCATTTTTTTTAATGTTTCTGTATTTTTATTATAGGTCTCCATTTGTGGGAATATATAATTTGTTCTTTGAAAGAATATAATTTACACCCTTTAATTGGAGGCTAATCATTAATTAGTGACCATGTTGATGATTTGGCTAGATATTGGTTATTCTAGGTCTTGAAGCAAATCATACCCATGTCTCTTCTACCAATTTAGTTTTTCCTTTATGGCAGATGGAAATCCTGTCTTTTACCTGTTGGGCTTGCTTGATCTTATGTTTGTTGGTTAGTTTGTTATTAAGAAGCCTATGAACTATTAAGTTTATGAAACTTATTTAGCTGCATGTCAAAGAATTCTGATATTTCACGTTAAACTGTTTACGTTCGCTGTACTGCTTCCAAACTTAAAACTGTTCTAAGTTGAGAAAATACTAATTATAATTTAGATGTTTAATTCCTTTCTCTGAACTCAATCTCAGAAAAATTTATTCCATCTCTTCCTCTGACAAATGTTCTTACATTGTTCAAGGAAGCTTTCTTTTTTGTGAAATATGTCGTACTGTAAGAGTTTATGGTTGCTGTTTTAGGTACGAAGATGCTTGGAAGGTGTACGAGTCAATGGAAACAGAGAATATTCATCCAGATCATATTACATGTTCTATTATGATTACCGTTATGAGAGAACTTGGCCATAGTGCAAAAGATGCATGGCAATTTTTTGAGAAAATGAACAGAAAAGGGGTCAGATGGAGTGAAGAAATCCTAGGTGCATTAATAAAGTCATTTTGTCTTGAAGGTCTGAGGAGGCAAGCTCTCATCATCCAATCCGAAATGGAGAAAAAAGGGGTTTCTTCAAATGCAATTGTGTACAACACTCTGATGGATTCATTTTGTAAATCCAACCACGTAGAAGCAGCCGAAGGCCTGTTTGTTGAGATGAAAGCTAAAGGTATTAAACCTCCTGCAGCTACCTACAACATTCTAATGCATGCATACAGCAGAAGAATGCAACCCAAGATTGTAGAAAAGCTACTGGCAGAAATGCAGGATGTTGGCTTGAAGCCAAATGCCGAATCATATACTTGTCTAATCAGTGCATATGGTAAGCAAAAGAATATGAATGACATGGCTGCAGCAGATGCATTCTTGAAGATGAAGAAAGTTGGTATAAAACCCACTTCACATTCTTATACAGCACTGATCCATGCATATTCGGTTAGTGGCTTGCACGAGAAAGCTTATGTGGCATTTGAAAACATGCAAATGGAAGGTATTAAACCTACCATAGAAACCTATACTACTTTACTAGATGTGTTTAGGCGTGCAGGTGATGCTCAAACATTAATGAAAATATGGAAGTTGATGATGAGTGAGAAAGTTGAAGGAACAGGGGCGACATTCAACATTCTTGTCGATGGTTTTGCTAAACAAGGTCTCTACATGGAAGCAAGAGAGGTAATATCTGAATTTGGGAAGGTTGGATTGCAACCAACACTGGTGACTTATAACATGCTGATGAATGCATATGCACGCGGAGGGCAACACTCAAAGCTGCCACAACTATTGAAAGAGATGGCAGTTCATAAATTAAAACCAGATTCTATAACTTATTCAACTATGATATTTGCCTTTGTCCGAGTTCGAGACTTTAGGCGGGCATTTTTTTATCACAAGCAGATGAACAAGAGTGGGCAAATGATGGATAGCAGTTCATACCAGACGCTTCAGGCCATTCTGGAGGCCAGACCTGCACGGAAAAACAGGGATTGGATTGCCTTGCTTGGTATGATTAAAAGTAAAATGGGTGTGAAAGTGAGGAGGCAGAAAGATGAGTTTTGGAAGTACAAGAAAAGACATGTAAGAAAAAATAGTTCTGATATTAGTGTATAGTAAGCTAAGGATACAGTGTCCTGTAAGAATTGTAGGTTCAATTTTGACCCAGTTTTGTTTTCTCTAAATGAATATGAGGAGCTTCTTGATGTTAACTGTAAAGCATATATGTCATTACACATTGGCCCTTCAATCAACCATTTGTCACAAATTTTCTGGTAGACATGGCTAGTTTAAAATTTATATTGTTTGTACGTTAACTTTGGGAGTGTTCATATTGTGAACAATGATAAATGGAACAAATTAATGTAGTAAGAGACATATGGTGTTTTAGACAAGGTTTGTCAAGTTTTCTTTGGAAGATGAGTGTTACATGGTCATTTTGAAAGGTTTTATAAAGATCTTTTGCTACTCATTTCTTGGTCAGTGTTTTGCAAGCGGGTATATTATATGGTGAACTTGAAAAATGAACGTTGGCATTGGATACCTCAGTTACTTGGTCTCACGTTTGACACTTTCCAATTTAGATGATATACCAGGCAAAATATTAAATTATTGCATAAAGTAATTAAAGTTAGTGAAAACTCGAACTCCTAAAGTTCACAAGTGGTAATGGTGGATTTTTTATGAACATAACTAGGCTGTGATTCAATAATAAACAGTTATAGATGAAAATGGATGTTTGTTTACTGAATCGAGTAACCTAAATAATTAGGAAGGCTGCTTGTTTATCCACCAGCAGAACTAGGTAACTAAAAAGAGACTAAAAATTGCGATCAATCCATGGTCGTTCAAGTAGGAAACATACCAAATGCCATACAATTATGATTGCCAATGTTTCCTCTTCCTTCTATTGTACCAATTCATAATTAAAAATATCAAGACAAGAAACATAGGCTATAGTTTATTTTATTTTATTTTGTTTTATCTTTTTTATCCGTATGGATGAAGACAACTATCTATAAGTTTACAACAACTCACGCACTATGCTCAATCAACTAAGTTAGACTCCCTCAGCAAACAAAAGGTACCAAGAAGAAATGATCATTCTTATTTCATTTACAATGAATGATATCAATCAACCAATCTGACTACAATTCAAACTAGGGAAAAATAAAACAAAAGGTAGGACTGAGATCAGATGAATCTGATCTTATTCTACCCTAAGATTCTAAAAGAATTATTTAAATTTAGTAAAAAAAAAAAATCCTAACAACTTTGACATAGGAATCCATGATTGTATGGCATTTAGTATCCTGGATTGAATTACCATGGAATGATCCTATATACCAAATGCCATACAAGTTGCTTCATACAGAACACAACTGATTCTCTGTTACAGAAGAGGACAATTAAACATGAGAAGAATTGAAACAATAAACATGTATTAAAAGAAAAATTGTTAAACCAGCAAGGTTCAGGCATGGGCTTAAATAACTGTGAAAGGGAACTGCTGTTCACCTGAGACATGTATATAAAAGCCACCATGTTTTCTTTCTAAACTTAAACTGCTACAAGTACAAGAGATAAAATGAGGTGCAAGTACAGAAATAACCTAGTCAAGTTTTCCTTATCTTGTCAGAACTTTGTGAAATCATAAATTTGAAAAAAGTTCATACACCAACTTTGTCAAACATATAATCATTCCACTTTGGAACAAGGGTCACTATATTTAATGTCCTCCTCAAATAATCTCAATCCATCCAGAGCTGCCACTAATCACCTTCTCTAGAACAATGTTCATGACCCTAATCAATTTTTTCTTCCAATGGTTCATAGCTCCAGTACGCCCTCCATATTATAGGTGATAGAAGCCGTTCTGTTTTCCAGCCTAATGACTTGAGCTGCACAGAACATACAGAGTGTACTTAATATCCCACTTAGTGGATATAAAATTCAGGCAAGAGCAGGTAGCATGCTATCAATTTAGTTTGATTCCCGTATCACATCAAGGGAAAAGATTATATATCGTACTGTTAAAATATTACCGAAAATAGAGGCTAAATCAAATTTAACAAGAAGCTTAAAGAATTACCTTTTGAAAAAACACTTCATATTGATTATCTATCCATTTTTGGCCCTCTGAATGCAAAGATTTGCTTTCATGAACATTCTTTGCCAAGACAAGAGCATGAAAGAATGACTTTAGGACATCAGCAGCATTTGAATCTTTGTGCACAATAACATCAACGATTCCCTTCCTTTCCACAAGTAAATACTTGGCTATATACAGAAACAACAAAGAATGATATAAGGTTTCAAACTACAGACGGAAAGGGGAAACAAACAGAAGTTAAAATAATGAGGCAAACTCCACCTTTTGTGTAGTAAGGTGCTGCAGAAAGCAAATGCTCCTTGCTGTCAGTTTCACATAGAAAAAAGAATTTGCTAATCAAGCTTTGTTAATGACATTTTCAAAGGTACTATTGCGCAATAATCAAGTCTCAATCATGGACAGCTCAAGTTTTGAGCCAATACCAGTGATATAGGCAGGGAAAGAGCTAAATAATGCTTTTAATCTTCAATTGGTTACTCTCTGGAGCTTTGTTAGCTAATGATGACAACATAATAGTAAAATATTATGATTTGAGCTATTTGAAGTTAGAACACAACACAGTGTACCATTTACCTTGACTGCCATTTGGATTTGGGTAGGGTAATGCAAAACACTAATAATGAAGTGAATAAGTTCAGGAAAAACTGCACATAGCTGGAAACTATAACCGGTGCACTAAGAACAAATCTATCTTCTAAATGGACTACTAAGACCAAACACTTACATTTCCATGTTATCGAATGAAGAAATCCTCATGCCTAAACGTACTTTCTTATGCAGACAATTAGCTTTCTTTGAGCTCCATGAAATGAACTGTATGGGTAAAACATGCTCCTGGGAAGAGACCTGTTCAGGGGAGAGAACTGGCAAAAAGTTTAGAAGCAAGCATTAATATACATAGCAATAATTAAAATAGATTCAGATAGATTTTAAAATGTTGGAAATTACATTGCGCTTTACAAGATGCTGAATCTACCAAACTAATCTTGTTTTTGGGAGGTGGTTGGGAAAGAGGCTAAAGATACATCAGACAGAGACCTCAAAACAATTGAAAATTGGACTATAATGATCTCAAGGTGACAAAAATGTGTTCTAATATGTGGCCTATTTATGGTAAGATTAAAAAATCAGAATAGATTATCAAACGTCAAAGATGTATTGTGGATATAAACAATGAAGAATGGAAACAGACAATACCTTGACCAGTCTCCATGAAATGCTGCAAAATAATAGAGCTCCTTTCAGGGTTTAATGAGTTCAATGCAAGGCATCGAACAGCTCGGTAGTTTGCTGCACGGAAAAGGGACACATCATTTGTATTATCAGGTTTTCATATATAATGCTGGTGCTAAGAATTAGCCGGTGGATTTTGGGGGAAGGGAACTATGCGTAGAAAAAGGCTGGCATATGCCTTCAGATTAAAATTATGAGCTCTCTAACTTCTCAAATAAAATGGGATTAATTTAAGGAGAACAGATAATGTTTTCAATTGCTGAGGAAGTAATATAGTACAATCTCATTAATAAGATCAAGCTTTGTAAGACAATAGAAATTCAATCTTCATTCTATCACAAACCACCAACAAAAAATCCACAAGATTTAAACATTAGTTACAAAAAACAAGCATCCATTGTCTATAGTCTATCCTGGAAAAAAATGGATTACTTATTTGTCCCAAACACACTGGTAAGGAAATAGATTAACTATATCGCTGTTTGCAAGCTAATACCATCAATCTATAACCTCCTTTTACTACTTGATAAGGTAAACATAACTACGGATACCCTCTTTCTTTCTCTTGTAGTTTGTACAAAAAAAGCAGTACTGCATAGACAGGTTTATACCTAATATCAGGCTTTTCTTCACAATTCTACAATGCAAAGGATATGCATAAAACAAATTACAATTTAGAGACATACCATACATATGAAACACAGTCAGAGATAAAAAAGAAAACCAAATGGCTAGTGGGTGTCCAATGGTAAGGCGAGCAACAAGCATTCCCAGTGCCATGCCAATCATTGTGGCCACAGTTTCTTGACTTCCTTCCTATAGATATATGTTAATAAGTGAAAATATACATATATATATAAAAAAAAAAAAAAATGCCCAGCTGAATAAAGACTAACTCTCAGATATTAATGATCTAAATAGTTAGAATAAATGTAACTTGAACCTTTGCAGATATATCTGCAGCATTATCCTGAAGAGCAAAATGCTGAGTCAAAGCTGCTCTAGTGGCTCCACTTGCAACACCAGCTAGTTCATAATCATATTTTGATAGAGAAAATATAAACCAAAAAAATTAGTACACAAGTAAAATTCAATCAGTAAATAAAAGGAAAAAAAATGTCTTAATCTTGGATAACTCAAAAATTTCTGCCAAACATTTTATTGATTAGGAACTGACAGATCATGTAATGTCCCATTACCTCATATTTCTTACATGGAAAATGAAGAGGAAAAAACCTAAAGCTAGCAACTAACATTAAATCACATTAGTGATCTAATTTTAAATTTCCGGCAATATTGGAACTTACTGAAAGATCTTGATATGCTTCCTAAGCAAACAACAAATACAAAAGCTGATGGAAACAATGGAGAAATGAGGTCCATTAGCATTCCTGCAAACAAAGCAAAAACCCCAAATCAATGAGATATGAAGAATGCACTATGAAAGATCAAATTTAACACAAACCAGCATTATGGAAAGATGCACTATTGAGTTGCTATTGATTTTTAGTTTAACGAAGCAAAGATAAAGAGACTTAGACATTAGTAGCCAAGTAAAGCATTTCAAATTTGACACGAAGCAGCATCATGGAAAGATACACTATTGAGACTGAAGGTAGAAAATGGAAGCATAATTTTACTTTATTTTTTGAAAAAGATGAATGTGAAAGAATATACCAAGGTCATTCATAAGATCTGCAACCAATCGCCACATTTTTGCATTGCTATCAAGATTTGATCCCTGCACATATGGGACAAGATAAAGAAAAATATAATTAAAAAAAATTATTTCAGAATCATTAGATAGGAGAGGATCAGCATATGCCAATCCAAGTATATGACAGTCCGCATAGAGCTAGTACTGCACATTTCAGTTCAAAATTACTAAGATAAAGGAACACGTTTGTATGAGAGATGCAGACCTGGTAAAATGTGAATAAGATTCCTCCAAGCATACCAGTTAGATCCCTCAAAAACCACTGGAAACAGTTTCAAAGTTCAATATCCTACTGTTGACACATAACACATTGCAGCCTAAGAAACACAAAAGACTAAATTTACCAAAAAAAAAATAAACACAAAAGGCTTGAGTCTTCTTCTCCCAAGCCCCATCTAACAAACTGGGGTTCAATCATTACTCAAGTAAATATAGAATATAACTAGTTGATGATACCTGAAAAGTGGCACCAATAACTGTAGCTGATTTCTCCCCAACCCCAATAGCACTCAGGAGAGCCTGAAAGGGATTTTGTTGACCACTCATGTACTATTCAAGGTTTCTTATGACAACAAGAACAGCATAAAAAATCAGTTAAACAGTGCCTTACCTGGGTAGAAAGCATGGTCCTTATGTACGTTGAAAGGCCCTGCCATAATCAATCCATAATTAACTCGAAAACAACATGGTTTTGATATAACAATGGAGTTTAATTTCTATAGCATCAAGGTCAACCAATTAAAAATCATGGTAATTTTGACTTTTAACTTTTAATGTAGTTATTGCCAAAGTTAGCAAATTTATGTGCAATTTATGATTTGATGACCATGTAAAAATCCTTTACATTGTCAGTACATACACTATTTACTCATAATAATAACTCAATTACACTGTTTCTTCATTGTGTATTACCTGTAATGAGTCCCATATTTGAAAAGGAAAATAATCTGCAGTCACACTGCTTGGAAAACCCTGTATGTTATCAACAACAATAAAAAAGAGAAACCCTTTTCAACAATGATGAACTTAGAGAACACCCACATGATGAAATTGTATTGGCATACAAAATTTCAATTCTTTTCTATTTCTTAGAGAAGAAATTGAGTAAAAATAGAAGCTTGCCTCAGGGACAAATGCCTGAAGCAACCTCCTCCAAACATGACTAAAGCGAGCACCAGATCTGTGAATAAGGAGAAAGAATAATAAGTGTGAAAGAGAGAGGTGGATGATGATGATGGTGATGGGAAAAGGGAAGTACCTTGTGATGGTGACAGAGGAAGATGAAGCCTTGATGGTGAAGGTCTTTGAGAGTTTTGTGGGGGATGAACCGTTCCATTCTTCCAATGTTATGGACTTATTGGACACAGATGAAGATGTTTCCATGCCCAGATAAAGAGAGTTGAAGTGCCACCCAAACCTTGATGACTTCGCAGTTCGCAGGTTGTTTGTGGAATCTCAGAACTCAACTCACCAAGGGACTTTGACCACGTTACACTCTTACTTTCTTCTTCTTTTTTTTTTTTTTTTTTTTTTTTTTTTTTTTTTAAAGTAATTGCACGTTACACATTTAAATTGGCACGAGAAATGTTATAGTATTTTAGTCTTTGGATTGTAAAAAATAAATTTTTATTTTATATAATTAAAATTTATAATTTATAATAAATAAATACTTTTAAAATATAAATTATATTATAATTAAAATCTATAATAAATAAAATATTTTTTAATATATTACTTATATTTATATTTATAATAAATAATTTATATTGTGATATATTACTTTTAATTATTGATAATTTTTTTAAAAAAATATTTAAATTTAAGCTAGAAGAGTAAATTACAAACCTCCTCTTTGATGGCTTCATATTTGTTATCTGGGATTCACCGTAACAAATCTATAACCATTTTCCCAAGCTTTGTAAGGACTATGATAAATACCAAGGAGTTCAATGTATCTTCTTTACTACTCTAAAATAAAAATAAAAAAGAATAAATTATAAATCTCCTCCTTTGAGAGATGTAAATATTATATTTTCATTGTCTCTTATGTTAAAATATACTAGTCTATTTAATTTAATATCGTTGAAGAATATTTTTTAGTAAATTGCACTTATCTCTCTTGAAGATGTGATTATTACACTACAATACCCTCTTATATTGAAGTAAGTATACAATTTAATTAATTTAACTTACGGTTAGCTTTTTTTTTTTTTTTTGAAAAGAACTTACGGTTAGCTTACTGGTGAGGGGTTGAGATAATATGTATTAGGTCATAAGTTTTAACTTTAATGTGACCATTATACAACAAAAAAATAAAAAAATATTCTTTAAAAGTTTAAAAATGGACATATTAAAATGTATTTTTTTAATTAAAATATATACTAAAATATTTAGTTTACCAAGTTATCCTCCACTCACTCTATGCTCTAACATGGCTTCCTTTCTACGAATTAGTATTGTTATATGTCACAAATCATTTAATAAAATTTGTTGTTAGTAATATATAAAAAGGTTAGAAATGACTTTACATGAAGAAAGAATTTATGAAAATATATTATAAAAATCAAATAACTTAGAAACATACATATTAGCAAATTATTTTTTGGGAAAAAATTATTGGCTAATAGAAATTATTAGAATTTTTATAGAAATTATAAAAATGGTGAAAAGTGTGGTGCATTTTCATCTATTTCAAGAGAAAATTGTATATTTTAAAATAATTAAAGATAAAATATAAAATTCAAGTGTGGAGAGAGTAATAAATGTATTAGAAAAATAAGAAACCAACAAAGAACAAAAGCAAATAATAAGAAAACTACAAAGATGTCAATTATACTGTCATCTAATAAATAAATCATGCAATCATTAAGATAATTGTTATAATAGTCAACAAATTAGTTATGTGTATAATATTGTGATCGGATGATAATTTATATTGCCAATACATTTAAAAGTTCACATAAAAATATGAATTATTTAATTATTATTTTATTACTATTTAGTTTTTTTTTTAAAATTTGATACAAATAATTTTAAAAGTATATAATTATAATTGAACTGTTAAAATCAATAAAAGTAAAGTAAATAGTATATGCATTTTTTTCTTAATAAATAATATATGTATTGACAACATTATGGTGACATAAGATAAGTTTATCTTTGTCCGAACTTAACCTGAATTTTTTATAGGTCATCTATTTGAACACGAACATGATCCAATAGCATATGACATAAGATTGAGTCAACTTGATTTATGAATATAATATATTAATTTTAACATTACGTATAGTTAAATTGTAGAAACAAAAAGTATAAAATTTAAATATATTTTAAAATAAATATTACAAATTTAAATATAACATCATATTATACAAATTACTGTCCATTAAATAATTTTTTTTATTAAGTTCAAAAAACTTATATTTTTTAAAAAAGCATAGGACATAAGATTAAATTGTGATGACCCAAAATATAACCAAACCCATCCTCAATATACATTAGTTCTAATTTCTAAAACGTAAACCTGTCAAAATGAACCTTGATCTGAGTTTGAGTTAGTGAGACATTAATTCTGCATATGAAGGAACTTTTACACTTGTTTACAATGTAAAATATTAAAAACAACATTTATACAAATATATTGAAGATGTAAACACAAAAGTCGATCACCCTTTCTAAGCATTTTAAAATGAACGCTAGAAGGAGGGCTTGAACCTCCGACCTTGTGGTTAACAGCCACACGCTCTAACCAACTGAGCTATTCCAGCATTTACTGTAAAATAAGATAAATGTAAAACAAATCTTTTCAAAGTCATTCATAATATCTGCAACAGGACACCACATTTTTGGATTGCTATCAGGACTTGATCCATGCAGCATATGCGATAATAAGATAAAAGTAATTAAAAACATGGTTTCAGAATCATTATACAGAAGAGAATCAGCTTATGCCAATCCAAGTATTGGATGGTCCACATAAAGTTAGTAGTAGTACCACACATTTCAGTTCAAAATTAATAAGACAAAGGAAACATATATGTTGAAAGGCACTGCCACAATCAATCCATAATTTTTTTTTTTTTATCAGCAAAAGAAAATTGTATTATAAACAGCACAAGTTGTGCACAAAGTAACAAAGATACAAGTAAAATGGGTAAATAATGCTGCCACAATCAATACATAATTAACTCTTGAAGTACAACAACATGGTTTTGATATAAGTATAACAATAACTCAGTTACACTGTTTCTTCATATATATTGTGTATTACCTGCAATGAGTCCCATATTTGAAAAGGATCATAACCTGCAGTCACACACTGCTTGGAAAACCAAGTAGGTTGTTGGTTATCAAAACCACAAGAAAAAAAAAGGGAAACCCTTTTTTACAATTAATGGTGAACTTAAAGAACACTCACATGATCAAATAGTAGTGGCAAACAAAATCTCATTGATGATGTTTCCATGCCCAGGTGAAAGGAGTTGAAGTGTCACCCTATCCTTAATGACTTTGCAGTTCGCAGGTTGTTGGTGGAATCTCAAATCTCCCAAGTCATAAGGGACTTTTCCAAGTAAGTTGCATGTTACACCTAATTAAGGATTTTATTGATATCGTGTAGAAAAAGAGACCAATAACAATAAGCATATTTTATTTTATTTTTTGGTCCAAACACCAATAAGCATCTTAAAATTTACACTTTACATGAAAAAAACAATAAGTTGAAATTTTCATTAATTATTATGTATATCTTTTTTTTTGTCAAATTTTATATTTGGTCAATTTATATGTATATCTATTGTACACTAAAATTATCACAAGACATTTTTTAAATTTTATTTTTGAATTCTTTTAATTTATTAATTCATTTAATTTTCATTAGCTTTCCATTTGTTTCATCTATATATTTCTTGACTTCTTATATTTTGAATATTTTAGATTTATTTAAATTTGTTTTTATAGTTATTTTTTAAATGAATAGCAACAATAAATATAATAAGTTTTAATAAATTAAAAAATGAAACTACCAAAAAATACCATAATTTCAGTAATAAAAGATATATTTATGTCATTTTTAATATAAAATTGTTAAATAATGGTAAAAATCTAATTAAAGAAAGATTTTCATATTTTTTTTTTATAAAAAGAAAGTTCACACATATAATATTAAAAAAAAATAATAAAAACATGACAAAATTGTTATTAATTTTTTTACCAGGATCAAGTGAGTACTAAAAAGTTAATAATAAAAACATGATAAACTTGTTATAACATGTAAATGGTGCACCCGTAGCTCACATACTCATGTGGTCCATTCTATTGAATAAAATACGCTTTTTTAGATGTTTATGTGAAGATAAGTTTGAAGAGTTTATATCTCATTCTGCGTTTTGATGATTTCAATATGCCTCACTTGATTAGTGGAGTGCGCAATTGTGTACTTTATTTGTCTTTCTTGTACGTGTGTTCATGTGTGATGGGTAGGTAATAATGCTCTTCATGATTGATGATATGTAACCCAAATGAAAAGATCCATGATCTCACTAAAAGAAGATAAGAAAATTGAAAGATGTTTTTCAAAACTAAAAATGAATTTACGAACATAAAGCACTTAGGAAGTAATTGATGAAGTTATTAATTGATTTGATAAAGAGCTCAAAATTTGACTATGTGTGAAATCAGGTTGAAGAACTTTTTAATCGATTATTCACCAACAATAATCGATTATGTATCCCACTCTTTTTAAGAAAAGATTACAAATAACTTATTATTTCAATCCTTAATAGATTATTTTAAGGTTCAAAAGAACACAAGCTCACAAATAATTGATTATGTGACAAAGTAATTGATTATCTTTATCTATTTTGAACCTAGGTAGTTTAAAATTCAAAATAATTGATTATATTAGATAGATAATTGGTTATATCCATTTTACTTTATAAACAATGAAACTTTAACTGACATAAAGTGACTTCATCTTCTCATATTTAGAGAGAGAATTTCAAGAATAATTTGTTAGATACGAAATTACTTTTAAGAGAGAAAATAAAAAGTTTTACAAGAATTAAAAAGAGAAATCATGGATCTTTCAAGGATTTATGAAGTCATCATTTGAAAGTAAGATAAGTGTGTTTCAAGGTCACAATCCATCAGAAATCACTTGATATCATTCCTTTTTTTTTTTTGTAAATTCTTTAATGTCTCTTTGAGATGGTTTCTCGAAGGTAATCTTGTAGTCATGAGTTTCTACAAGATTGGAGAAAGGTTTTTTTGAGGGTGTTAAGAACCTTGTACACTTTGTGTTTTGCATGTGATTGTTATGTATGTTTGTAAAACTCAAATTATATAGTGAAATCTCAATCAAGTTTATTGGAAAATTAGATGTAACTCACAGTAGTAACAATCATACCACTATGAAAAATTGTGTGTTTCTTCTTTCATAACCTTCTCTCATTTACATTCTATTATTAGTTATGTTTATGTGCTTGTTATATTCACTAATTTTCTTGTTTGTGTAAGCACTTTAGTTCATACCAAATTAGATATTGGTCTACCACTTTTGTTTTGTCAAATCTAATTGATTCAAAGAAATTTCCGAAAGTTTTCTTAAAGCTAAAGAAAAATTGGTTTGAGGTTTTGAAAATTTGTAACTGATCTAATTCAACCCCTCTTAAATCTAGTCCATTTTATAACAATTTAGACTTTTCTTATCTTATTTTAAACATTTTTACGTTCATCTCTTAAAAAATTAATATCAATACATTTTAATGTAAGCAATCTATTAATGAATAATTACAAACAAAATTTATAACAATTACTTTAAAAGTCATATATATTATAATATTTAATTAGTTAATAGAGTAAAAATTCTTACATTAATAATACATAAAAATTAGACTCACTATTTTACAAGTTAAATATATGTATTTCATAAGTTATAACTTTTATAATTTTTCGTATTTTATGTCACAGTACTGTGATTTGAAAAATAATCTTAATAATATATAAAAAGACAGAAAAATGAAAATAACAGTACTGTGATTTGAAAAATAATCTTAATAATATATAAAAGGACAAAATATGTTTTTAGTCCCTTAACTTTTTTCAATTTTTGTTTTTAGTCCCTAAACAAATATTTAACCGGTCTTAGTCCCTGAATTTTTTTTCTGTCAATGTTTTTAGTCCCTAAACAAATATTTGATCAGTCGTAGTCCCTGAATTTTTTTTTCATCAATGTTTTTAGTCCATGCCTTCAAAAAAATTGTTAAATGATGACGTGACAGTCACATCTTGCAGTGATTATTTTTCTGGCGATTTAAAGCCGTTATAATTACTTGACTTAATAAGTCATTTATCAAAGGTTGAACAAAGTCGTAGACAAGTGGTATTGGTACTCCACCATTCACGTCATTTCGAAGGACGGTTTCAACTTCGAGTGTGTCCGCCCCGTTAACGACAAAATAGGATACGCGGAAGAGGAGGCAGACTCCATGGTGTTGGTCATGCAGATATTCATGGTGAAACAATTTTTGGTGGCTTAAAATCGCAAACAAATGTAAAATACCTACTAAACACTTAAGTCAACCAGTTTTGGCAATTTTAAACTGCCAAAAAAATAATCGCTGCAAAATGTGGCTGCCACGTCATCATTTAATTGCTTTTTTTATGGCAGAGACTAAAAACATTGACGAAAAAAAAGTTCAGAAACTAAGACCGGTCAAATATTTATTTAGGGACTAAAAACAAAAATTGAGAAAAGTTAAGGAACTAAAAACATATTGGCTTAAATGCAATTTTGGTCCCCCTATTTTGCACAATCCACAATTTTAGTCCCCCTATTTTAAAATAAAGACATTTAGTCCCTCTATTTTGCACAATCCGCAATTTTAGTCCCTCTATTTTAAAATAGAGATATTTAGTCCCCCAATTTTGTAAAATCTGTAATTTTGGTCCCTCTATTTTAAAATAGAGACATTTAGTCCACAATTTTGTAAAATCCGTAATTTTGGTCCTTCCATCAAATTGAAAGCATTGACCGTTAAAAGATTAATGTCCACCTTGACGTGACCCAAATTTATTGATGTGATACAAATTTATTTGTTTAGTTTTTAATTATTCTAAATATTGAGTAGAATAATTGATGAAAAATATATTTAAAAAAAAGATAAAATCATTTATTTTAATGACCGATAATAGTTGTAAATCCTAATATGAAAGTCACAAGTCTTAATAATTTATTTTAAACAAATTTCACGTCACTGAAGTACATATCACATCGTAGTCAACGTTAATCTCTTAATGATCAACGCTTTTAATTTGACGAAAGGACAAAAATCACGGACTTTACAAAATTGAGGGATTAAATGTCTTTATTTTAAAATATGGGGACTAAAATTACAAATTGTGCAAAATGAAAGGACTAAATGTCTATATTTTAAAATAGGGGGACTAAAATTGCGAATTGTGTAAAATAAGGAAACTAAATGTCTCTATTTTAAAATATAGGGACCAAAATTATGGATTGTGCAAAATAGAGGGACTAAATATTTTTATTTTAAAATAGGAAAATTAAAATTACGAATTGTGCAAAATAGGAAAACCAAAATTGCATTTAAGCCAAACATATTTTATCATATATAAAAGACTAAAATGCAATTTTAGTCTCCCTATTTTTATCAATCCGTAATTTCGGTCCCTGATTTAAATCAGAGACATTTAGTCCCCTTTTTTTAAAAAATTAATGATTTTGATCCCTCCATCCAAATAAACATGTTGACTGTTAAATAATTAACGGTTGACGATTATAATATGTGTTTTTTCAATTAATTGAAATGCATTTTAATTAAAAAAAAAAAAAAAAAGGATGAAAACTAAAGGTGATCATGGTCATTCTTCACCAAATCCTCTGATCCTCATCATCATCTTTTAATCTTCATCTCCACCAAATCAAAAAATAAAACGTATCCCCAAATCTTCTAATCCTCATCTTCAAATGTAAGAACATGGGGGAGGTTCAAGTTCTTCACCTCCATCTGCCACACCACTTTGCTTCACCGTTCAATTCCATAACTCACAACTTGTAAACCAAACCCCAACACAGTCACTGTGCCACCCTAAATCGAGCACGTAACTCAGAAAAGAATTAGAAACAAACAAACAAAAAAATAAAGAACAAAAATCAACACCATACTCATAAAAGAAAAAGCCACCAGAACATTGTCGTAAACCATCGCGGCGAAACGCACCACCAGACTCGCAGAGTACAACCGCACCATCGGGGCATTTGCCTCTTTCTCTTAAACGCGTTAAAGGTTGCCAGATTGCTTAACCGCGGGTTAAAGCAGGATGTTCACCCCCTTCTCGATTTGTCAATGCCGAAGACGACGACGTCATTTGGGTTCACTTCGCCGTTGCCGTCGCTTGCCAATTTACACTGATTAGGGTTCCGTGGTGGAGGATCTATTGGGGATTGAGGATCAAATAGGGGTTGGTGTAAAGTAGAAGCAGGATGACGAGCTACCCCTTAATTGCCCTCTCTCACTCACTGCAGATCCCACCCGTAACGGCAAAAAATCTCTGAAGAGATGAATCAATAAGGCTTTTGATTTGAAATTAAAAACCCTACTTCTCTCTTTCAGGATCAAGGACATAGCGGTAACAATGGAGAGGCTGATGGTGATTGGCCTAGGAAGAGAAAAAGAAGCAGCATACATTTCGATTGATTAAAAAAAAAACAAATATTATCACAGTCAACGTTAGATATTTAACAGTCAACACATTGATTTAGATGAAGGGACCAAAATTATTGATTTTTTAAAAGTAAAGAATTAAATGTTTTTATTTTAAATTAGGAAAATCAAAATTATAGATCCATAAAAATAGAGGAATTAAAATTACATTTTACTCCATATAAAAAGACAGAAAAAGGAAAACGCTAGAAGGAGGGCTTGAACCTCCGACCTTGTGGTTAACAGCCACACGCTCTAACCAACTGAGCTATTCCAGCTTACGTCACTAAAATTCCTTAATATTTTATATAAAGGCAAAAACAAATCAATAAGCGCGTTTTCAGAAAACCCATTGGCACAGTGAAGAGAATCTTCTCCTCCCCCACCCCTGCAGTTCCCTTTCAGAAAATCCATTCAGCTAAGAGCGATGAACAGTGTGATACTAGCGTATTGTTAGTTGCTTACTTTACTTTTCTGCTTTTGAAGGCCGGAGTGCATCTGTAGTTGTATTTTGAGATTTGTGGCTGCAGCTATGAAATTTGGTGCGTTGTTTAGGAATTTTTGTGTCTCCACCCTAATGTTGTTTTTGGCTCATTTTAATTGTTGCTGAACCAGTGAGGACCACGCTAGAATTTGCCTTCATAAACCCACTGGCACAAAGAAAAGAGCTATGGATTGATGAATGAAGAATGGCCAGAAAAGTTGTGTTTTTTCTTCTTCCCCACAGAGCCTTCTCCTCTTCCTCCTCCACCACCCTTTACTCCTTCCTCCAGCCCTCAGTCTTTGCCCTCACCAAAAACCACCACCAACCCATCTCTGAGCCCTCTCCAAAGCCCCCAACTTGCCTCTCCCCTTCCCAGCTCTCCACTCTCCAAACCACCCTCCACAAGTCCCTCATAGGCAGCAACACTGATGAGGCATGGAAGTCCTTCAAGGCCCTCACCTCCCACCACTCCTTCCCTCCCAAGCCCCTCACCAACTCCCTCCTCACCCACCTCTCCTCCCTTGGTGACACCCTCAACCTCAAGAGGGCCTTTGCCTCTGCCCTCTTCCTCATGGAGAAAAACCCCATGCTCATTGACCATCACACCCTCCATCACATGCTGCTCTCCATGAGGGATGCCAACACTGCTGCCCCTGCCTTTGCACTTGTCAGGTGCATGTTCAGGAACAGGCTCTTTGTGCCCTTTCATGTGTGGGGCCCTGTGCTGGTTGAGATCAGCAGGAACAACGGTAACCTTGCTGCTTTCTTGAGGGTCTTTGAGGAGAATTGTAGGGTGGCTCTGGAGGAGAGGGTTGAGTTCATGAAGCCTGATGTTGGTGCTTGCAATGCAGCTCTGGAAGGTTGCTGCTGTGAGCTTGAGTCTGTGAGTGATGCTGAGAGGGTTGTTGGGACAATGTCAAATCTAGGGGTTAGGCCTGATGAGTTCAGTTTTGGGTTCCTTGGGTATTTGTATGCACTCAAGGGGTTGGAAGAGAAGATAAGGGAGTTGGAAGTTTTGATGGGTGGGTTTGGTTGTTTGAACAAGAAGGGGTTCTATTGTAGTTTGATTAGTGGGTATGTTAAGTCAGGGAATTTGGCTTCTGTGGAGGCAACTGTTGTTAAATGTCTGAATGATGGAGGTCGGAAGGATTGGGGTTTTGGTGTTGAAACTTTCTGTGAAGTGGTTAAGGCTTATTTTCGGAAGGGAAATATCAAGGGGTTGGCTAGTTTGATTATTGAAGCTCAGAAGTTAGAGGGTTCAAATATTGTAGTTGATAAGTCTATAGGGTATGGTATTGTTAATGCGTGTGTTAGTATCGGACTATCAGATAAAGCACACAGCATTCTTGATGAGATGAATGCTCTGGGGGCTTCTGTGGGTCTTGGGGTCTATGTACCTATCTTGAAGGCTTACTGCAAAGAAAATAGAACTGCTGAGGCTACTCAATTGGTGATGGAGATTAGTAATTCGGGTCTTCAGTTGGATGTGGGAACCTATGATGCTTTGATAGAAGCATCCATGTGCGGCCAGGATTTTCAGTCAGCATTTTCCCTGTTTAGGGACATGAGAGAGGCAAGGATTCCTGACTTGAAAGGGAGTTACTTAACTATAATGACAGGTTTGATGGAGAATCATCGGCCTGAGTTGATGGCAGCTTTCTTAGATGAGGTGGTTGAGGATCCTAGGATTGAGGTAGGTACTCATGATTGGAATTCTATCATCCATGCTTTCTGTAAAGCTGGGAGACTAGAAGATGCGAGAAGGACTTTCAGAAGGATGATGTTCCTGCAGTTTGAGCCAAATGATCAGACATACTTGTCCATGATTAATGGATATGTCTTGGCAGAGAAATATTTTCTTGTGCTGATGTTG
Source organism: Pueraria montana var. lobata (assembly GCA_026413185.1). Taxonomy (NCBI): domain Eukaryota; kingdom Viridiplantae; phylum Streptophyta; class Magnoliopsida; order Fabales; family Fabaceae; genus Pueraria; species Pueraria montana. The sequence continues at coordinate 38,243,015 of CM048651.1, read as the reverse complement.
TGGAATGAGGTTAAGCGAAAGCTATCCGTGGATGGGCAGAAGGGGGTCAAGTTTGACCACAATTTGGTTGATGCATTCCTGTATGCGATGGTCAAGGGAGGTTTCTTTGATGCTGTTATGCAAGTTGTGGAGAAAGCTACTGAGATGAAAATATTTGTTGATAAGTGGAGATACAAGCAAGCATTCATGGAGACTCATAAAAAGCTCAAAGTGGCAAAGTTAAGGAAAAGAAATTTTAGAAAAATGGAAGCACTTATTGCTTTCAAGAACTGGGCTGGCTTAAATGCATGAACTTTTAACACTGGCTACTTCGTATCTCAAGGATTAAACCATTATGTCTGAAAGAAGCAACTCAAAATGAAGGCTGAGGAAGGTTTCAACCTTGCATATTCTTTCAAGAAGTGAGTTTCAATTTCACAAACTTTGGAGCACTTCAATTGTATATTTAGTTGAATAATAACACTCAGTTTAGGCTTTTGAGGGTTCTGCTCAACAAGGCCCTTTTCTCCTTTTTTTGGCCCCTGATGTTACACAGAGCAATTAATTGACACTCTTTTGATAAGTTTATCCAGTTAATTCTTTCATTTGGGCTAAATGTATTCATTTCTTCTACCATTTTGTTCTCTGCTGTCCCCCAATTTTGGTTGTTGATTGCTGTCTTCGGCTGTCTTCTTGTACATAAGATTGGAAATTTGAACACGCTGAATCAATGAACTGCTTATACATACATGGTTTCAATTCAATATTCCCCAAAAGATGGTCAGATGTTGACTACTTTCTTGCTAACTATTTATGAAGGATGAAGAAACCTGTAACTCCAGGACACAAAAATACCATCACATAGTAGAGGTCAATTTTCTATTTCCTTGTTTTGTGCTTCTAATGAGTTGTTTTAAATTTTTTTATTGTCTTTATCTGAACCAAATTAGAATTAAGCACTAGAATTGAACCTGGTTTGAAGCAGGAGATTGTTCTTCCCCAAGTCATGTATCTTCAGGTTTAATATTTTGATTCAGCCTCATATGTTTTCTTTAGTAGCTCAAAACTGTTTGATAGTAATTGAGACTTTATGTGCTGCATACTATATCAGTTACAAATAGTGAGGGCAAAGGTTTTACACCTTCATCACAAAATTCTGACTTACTTAACTACTTTATATCATATAATAATTATAATAACCAAAAGAGTTGTGATATTAACAAACTAAAAGAGACGATTTGCCTTAAAATTTCAAGTTTAAACTAATTGAGTAGAATGAGATTTATATGGGGGAACAATGGCATGTATCGTTTTGATTTTTTGGAGAAAATAATTAATTTTCTCAAAAGCTCTCTTTGGAAGCTTTGTTTATAAGCTGTTGTGAATACAAAATAAGTCAAGTATACAATAAGTTATTCATTATCCATTTCATATAAACTTCAATGGATTAAAAAAATTAGGTGATCCATGTGCTTATTTTACTATCACTAATCTTTGGTCATTGTCATTAATTTAATATGAAATAATAAGTAATTTAAGTGACATTCAATGATAAAATATTATATGCTAATGTATCTCAATGCCCGAAGGCTTCTCGGCCCTCGCTATGTGAAGGTATGGGGGAGGGTCATTGTATGCAGTCTTACCCTTGCATATGCAAAGAGGCTATTTTCGGATTCAAACCAATGATAAAATATTGTAATATCAGATAATTTATGGAGTACCATACTTTTTAGGAGCATGTCATGTTATAAGTTGTCTGGTGAATCATATACTAAAACATGGCCCCGATTTGTTTGTTCTATGAATTGTATCCTAGTGTTGGAGATCCTACATCGACTAGTGATAAGGCCAAAATAGTGTATATAAATGGGGGGCAACCCTCACCTTACAAGCCGGTTTTGTAAGGTTGAGTTAGGTCCATAATCCACTTTCTAATCTTGTATCAGAGCCAGGCTGAGGTATCACGAAAATCGTACTTCACCGGGGACCCATTGTCCCCGGTGGACCTTTCTACTCGCCACATCTTTTAAGGCAATCTTTTTCAGTTTTTCCAATGACTTTTCTACTTGCCGTTGCCGGTTGTCGCCGCTAGCCACCGTCATACTCTCCAACGTGCCTCCATCATTAAGATTGTCAGCCTCTCCTAGTTCTATTGTTGTCCTTGGGGTTCAATCTGGTCAAGAACCGTTTTTCAGCAGTGTTTGGTTGTTTAGCTTCTGTCTTACAAGATGGTTAAGCTTTGAGATGATTTGCTTTTGTCATGAGTGGTTAAGCATTGTTTAGCTTCTGCTCTTGATGATTAAGCCGTCCTTGTCCCAGATGCACTGGCCCCGTCTTTGTCTCAGTTGCATTGGCCTCGTCCTTGTTCAAGATGCATTGGTTCGTCTTTGTCCGAGTTGCACTGGCCCCATCTTTGTCCCAATTACACTGGCCCTGTCTTTGTCTCAGCTACACTGGCCGCATATTTGTCCCTGTAATTGGCCTTGTCTTTGTCCCAGGTGCACTAGCATTGTCCTAATCATTACTCAATTGTTGTCCTTGGGGTTCGATCTGGTCAAGAACCATTTTTTTTTCCAGCAACTACTTACCTGTCTCATCCATTGTTGCCATGGATATCAATTTATCGCAACCGTCTATTCAGTTTGAAGGATAATGTACTGTAACGAGCTAAAAGCGTAGAAAGCTTTAGCTTGAGGGGGAGTGTTGGAAGTTATGACTCGTCGGCTCTTCCTCTGCTTGTTTCAAGTCCTGTTGTGCTGATATCTGAGTCTCTGATGTCCTTGCATTACTTGTCTTGGGTTTCAGTCTACTCCCTCGCAACATTGAGTTTGAAGAAGAATATTTAGTTTTTGGTGCCGTACTCTACGCATTGGAGAGTCCTTTATCTTGGAGTTGTTTTCATTTTTTTTTTTATGCTTCAGTTATGTTCCAAGCTTGGAGCATTAAGTTGTATGCTCCAACTTGAGGGGGAGTGTCAAGATATAATATGATAGAGATTTAGTAGATATCATAAGATATGATATAATATATATTTAGGAGATATGATAGCCTATTTCTAGGAAAGTAGGAAACTTTTTATCTTTCATTATCTCGTAGGATTATATCTCTAAGATTTAGATTAGATTTGATTAATCTTTTCCTTTTTATTTTCTTATCTTGTATCTATATATATTCATACACTCTTTGAGTCAATGAATGGAAAATACACAAATTTTCAGTTTTGTCTTTAATCTGGTATCAGAGTCTATCCTAGCGATCTGTTGTTGTGGGTCTATCGTGCCACCCGCTATCGGACCACCCGCAGATGTCCAGTCCTGCAAACTTCACGCTCGAGATGTCCAGTCCTCGGCGTGAGGGGGGTGTGTTGGAGATCCCACATCGACTAGTGATAAGGCCAAAATAATGTATATAAGTGGGGGGCAACCCTCACCTTACAAGCCGGTTTTGTAAGATTGAGTTAGGCCCATAATCCACTTTTTAAGACCTAGCATAGATAACTCTTCCAACATCAACTGTGTTTTTAGGGAAGCGCTTTGCAATAATTTAAATCACATGAATCTTGAATACTGTTAAATTTGTCACTAAAGTTATGATAAAAAAATATGATTGTGCAGCAGGAACATTCATGTACTAAATAAATGCTAAATAACCTGTATCCTATGAAATGACATGCTACTGTGAAGGATTATATGAATCTCCAAAAGTGTGTAAATAGTCACCTAAAGAATTCACTTATCCATGGATGCAGCATGCAAATAATCTATATTTGCTTATTTGGTGGTGTGTAAATAGTCACCTAATGTTGTATTCCATAAGGCAATCTTGTGACAGAAAGAGGCTTTGAATGTGTTTGAGTGAGAACTGACACAAAGGAAAGAGACTCACTGTGGTGCTGAGAAGAAAAGGAAGACAGCCAGAAATTGTGCTGAAGCAAGGTCAATTTTAGCAGCATGCAGTGTTTGACCACTCCTCTGTGTACTTTAAGTTATACACGATCCTACTGTTTTTCAGGAAGCACTAAGGACAAGAGTGCTAAAAGATGATACAACTTGCATTGCATTTGATACAATTCCACCTGATAATGGATGCCTGTTGCCGCCACCCCCCAAAAAGCAGAACAAGTTGAGTGCTCTTTTGTTCGGGAAGAGGTCTCATGACTCTGCCGGTAAGCTGTCAAAAAAAAGCTTTCAGCGATAAATAGATTGGAGGAACTATTCTAAGAGGGATCAGCAATGTTTGCTGAATGGTATTCTTATCATCTTTTATTGGAAAAATCTTTTCTCTTTTTACAAATATTTAAATTTCTCATGACAGTGCCCTGCATATTGTTTTCCTTATCTGAACCTCCTTTTCTGTCCCCACAGGATTTCTGTCATTAAAAGTTAATATACAGTTTTTTCTGGGGGCGGTGTGTGTGTGTGAGAGGATGGTCACTCAATGAGTTATTCTGTGATCGTAGTAGCTAATTCATTTGTAATTTATACTACAAGATGGTGTTTAGTTTAGGCATTATTTAACTGGTTAAATAATTCAATGTGAAGATTAAACCTTTTTTTATTTGTGTGGACTGTGGAGGCTTATTTCAGAATAATGGTGGAGTAGGAAAGACTTGTTCATAATTTCTCATAATCAAATTCTTCTATCAAAATGGTATTAAACTAATAATGTTTGGTTGAATCATTTTATGCTAGAACCTTTTCATTTTGTAAGACTTTTTCGTATAATATGAGCTTGTATAACTGCTACCTTTTTGTATGTCTGAGTTTTATTCCCATTTTATTGACTTTGTGTAATTGCTCCACATGATTTGCATTTATAATCAGCCATTGACATTAGTGCAACTCAGTGCCTAAAATCGAACTCCCCAAGGGATTTTTTAATTCCCTGGATGTCCATGATACTAGGATAGTATGATATATCTTCCTCAGGAACAATAACAATTATTATTCTTTGAAATATTAAAAAGGCTAGTTCAAATTGATGGTATATGCATATTTGTGGTCTTTCCAGTGCTTGAATTTGAAAAGCATTATGATTTACTGGATCATTGTCTGAACTGGTTCATGGTTGACATCCTAGAATTTTACTGTGGCATTTTGCCTAGAGGGTAGAGGGCAAGCCTTGGTGCATCAGTAAAGTTGTGCCTTGGTGACTGATTGTTCATGGTTTCAAATTTGGAAACAGCCTCTGCATATGCAAGGGGAAGGCTGTGTACAATTACCCTCTCTCATACCTTCACGAAATGAGGAGTCTCTAACACTGAGGTATGTTAGTTTATTTTGCCCAGAGGGTAAGTTGAATTTAAATGAGTAAATAATCTAATGCAAAATAGAAAATTATGCATTTCCGTTCTAAGGAAATGAACTCTTAGGTAAGCATTATTTGCTGTCTTACAACATGTCACAGTCTTGTCATTTTACAATGCACTGCATTTAGGCAGATATTATTTTGGGTAATAAGTGAGACTATCTTTCTAGGAACCTGAATGTTTGCCATAGCACTTTTTGAAATATATTGGGATGAGATTGTAGAAACACTTATATTATATGATCCAATCTAAAATGCTAGGCTTTATATTATATGCCTTAACAAGCAAACTTTGATGTGGGTCTTGTAAATGTAAATTTGTGCTTGTGTGGAAGTCTTGTTTTATATAATTTTGTTTACATGGTTTTCTTATTGAAAGGATTTTACTTCCAATATATATACATTGGAAGTACATTTTTAAAACATTCCTTGTTCATAAATGTTCAATACTTGGCATGTCTTGCAGATTAGGAAACGATGAAAACTCGGGTCGATCAATGTCTGGCATTTTCGTATGTGCTAGGTGCTAGGTTGATGTTGCTTCGAGTGGGGGCATCTCTGTCCATGCAGGTTCCATTTTCTCCACCATCTCGAAGCCACGACAAGGTCCTTTTCTATGTGCTGATTGTCGCAACAAGAAGGATGCTATGGAAGGAAAACATAAAGTATCATAGGCTTACAAGTTTCAATGGGTTTACTCCTATTCTTTATTCTCTCATTCTTTTTCCTTTCTCTTTAGACACAATTTGTATTGGCTAAGTGATTGTTTGAATGTCACTGTCAAGTAGCAGCAGATGTAAATGTGATGTCTAAGAATTCAGTAAAATGGGCATTGTATTTGAGTAACAAGCGCTGGCAGAGAGCCTAGACGGCTAAGATCTGTTCCAGGTAGGTTCTTTTGTGTAGTACTTGTGTTGCTTAATGTGCCACAAAAGTGAGGATCACCTTGACCAAAATTGACCTTGGGATAAAATGCTTAACCAGGTAAAATCTAGACCTTGCAATATTGAGGGTAAAATGCTTAACCAGGTAGGAAGACTTTGCTTGATCAAAGGTCAATCAATAGTGCAAAGCACCAATAGTTTAACTTTCCTCTTTTTAAAAAAAAAAAAACATTTGTTATAAAATCCCTTTCATATTATTTCTTCTCCATTTTTAACAACATGCACATGTTTGACATTCCTCTGCATACTTTAAGTTATACATGGTCATACTGCTTCTTGTGCTGATGTTGTGGAATGAGGTTAAGCGAAAGCTATCAGTGGATGGGCAGAAGGGGATCAAGTTTGACCACAATCTGGTTGATGCATTCCTGTATGCTATGGTCAAGGGAGGTTTATTTGATGCTGTTATGCAGTTGTGGAGAAAGCCAATGAGAATATGAGATGAAAATATTTGTTGATAAGTGGAGATACAAGCAAGCATTCTTGGAGACCCATAGAAAGAACAGTGGCAAAGTTGAGGAAAAGAAATTTTAGAAAAAGGGAATCGATTATTGCATTCAAGAACTGGGCTGGCTTAAATGCATAAACTTTTAGCAATGGCTACTTCTTATCTCAAGGATTAAACCATCATGTCTGTAGGAAGCGACTCAAACCGAAGGCTGAGGAAGGATTCAACATAGCATATTCTTTCAAGAAGTGAGCTTCAATTTCACAAACTTTGGAGCACTTCAATCTTTTATTTACTTGAATAATAACACAGTGTAGACTTGGAGGGTTCTGCTCAGCAGTCCTTTTTTTTTTTTTTTTTCTTTCCCCCTGATGTTACACAAAGCAATTAATTGACGCTCTTTGATGAGTTTATCCAGCTAATTCTTTCAATTTGGGCTAAATGTATCCATTTCTTCTTCCATTTTGTTCTCTGCAGTCCCCCAATTTTGGATGTTGATTGCTGTCTTCTGCTGTCTTCTTGTACATAAGATTGGAAATTTAAACACACACTGAATCAATGAACTGCTTATATGGTTTCAATTCAATATTCCTCAAAAGAAGAAAAATATGGTTAGATGTTGACTACTTTCTTGCTAACTATTTATGAAGGATGAAGTAAACCTGTGACTCCAGGGCACAAATAAATACCATCACACATAGCAGAGATCAATTTTCTATTTCCTTGTTTTGTTTCTAATGAGATTTATAAGATGGAACAATGACATGTATGATTTTGATTTATTTTTTTTGGCTAAAATAATTGATTTCTCAATAGCTCTCTCTGGAAGCTTCGGTTATAAGCTGTTGTGAATACTAAATAAGCCAATTTAAGTATAAATTAATGAAAAGGTAATCTACTATAAAGTAAAACAAAATCTGAATATAAGATTCATGTATATGGCGTATACCTTGAAAGGGAAACATAAAATTAAAAAGTGCATAAAACTAGGCCTAAGCTAGATATAACATTCATTCTGTTGGGCCACAGTTCTTTCAGATGACTGGTGTGTAATATGTATCCAGGGTCACTCTATCCCACTGTTCTTGCTGGTGCACCTGCTCAAAAATCGATATTCTTAGGGTGCAACGAGTAACATTTTTGGAACAATTTTCCACCGAACTAAACTTTCAAGAAAACTGAAGTTTCCAATGGTAGACTAAGCACTTAGCTCAAGGATATGAAGCATAAACACTTTATGTACACATCAAATTTCATTGTGTTACCCTTTTGGTGTCCTTGTCATGTATCGTATTTGTATCAGTGATCATGTCCATGTTTCTTAGGTTGAAGGGTATTATTAGATGAAATTTCCCATGAAAGGATCCAGTTTGACATACAGTGACGGGGTCCTTTGATCAACAGGAGCTTTGAGACAAATAGAGCATGGCCTGTCTGTGTACGTGTATTTTGGTCATTGTTTTATGCATATGCATTAAGACTACTATGGATTGTTAGAAAGGGATGGCATGGAATAACTTTGGTTGCCATGGTTTGGATTGTTAAAATAAGGGGGAATAGAATGGAATTTATTCCATCCAATACCTCTGCTTTTCTTCTCCCCTAATTTGGGAATGGAACCAACTTCTTGTTTAGTAGTCTCCTTACCATTTTGTTCCCTTCTCGAACAATGGAATGGAAACTTTCTTATAATCCGTTCATATTATTCCACTAGCCTATAGGAAGCATATCAGGTGAGAGATGGAAGCATAATAGGAGCTAATCTTAACCATCTATGTAGAGATAGTTACATCATGAATAGCAAAATCTGCAGACGTAATGCTAAGACTTCCACAGTATCTAAAGGAAAATATGAACTGCTAGAAAAGCAGAGAAGAAGTGAACAAAAAAATACAAACTGAATAAGAGAGAAACAAAAAAGATAATTCTCACTCAGCCCACAAATTAGCCTTTAAAAGGATTTGTTGACTTGTTTCCACTGTTTAAAAAGAAAAAGAAAAAAAGGATTACCTAATGTTGTCTAGAATTTTGTATTTTGTTCCCACTTCCCAGCTTATTTTGATCAGATTACTAATCCAATAATTTCTGAATATAATATTGATCTTTGAATTAGTATTATTGCTACACCTTCCCTGCTGAAAAGAAAAGGATTATGATCATTGCAACTATCAGCAAGTGAATTGTGTTATGATTACTTCTTACTTTAAGCTTGATAGTTGACAAATGTAGTTTTGTTTCCTCCATTTGATGTTATGAATTCAGCTGCTATGATGCTATCTATAACCTAAAGCTGATTTACATTTCACGAGTATTTGGTGATTTATCATATATTTGCATGTTAGTAATCGGCTGGGATGCTAGTGTAGGATAATTAATTTGAAAATGATGCATAAGCATGTTATGCACTCCATTCTCAGCCTCTTTTTTAACAAATCCATAACATACAATTCCCTCCAGCCCACATAAGAAAATTCATATGGAATATCTTTCTGCCGCACATCCAGCAAATCAATATTGCATACTCCTCATACTTCATCATTTGCTATACCCTCTTTATTGCATTAGTGGGTTCATGGGTGCAATTTCAGCTGAAAGTCTATAATAAATGATTTTTTGATTTCATCGATTACTAAACCCTCATTACCACTTGTTATACCCTCTTTACTACATAGGTTGCTAAAGGGTTACAAATACACCACTCGCCGGCCTGCCACGGTAAGAAACAAAATTCCCTAAGCATGAAATTGTATGATTCTCAATTTCTCATACGCCTTTCTCTTAATTGTTAATGCTGTGTGTCTAGAAAATACTACTCAGGTTGGAAGCTATTTAGACATTTAGCAGAAACAAATACAGATTTCAGCAGCAACTAGAAGACACTTACAGGAAGCATTAGTCAAGTCATTCTCCTGCACCAAATATATTGTGAAAGTTGCTTGAATAAATTATACACAATCAGATGGTTTTGGACTACTTGTACTCATAATCTGTCCCATTCCACACACAAGTGTCGCACTTAATATATATGTATACTAAATCTTTCTAGCATACTAAGAAGTAGGAACCAGCATAAAGTCATCCAGGCAGTGAAACTGACAAGAATAACATCAGCTCTGCAAGTTCATGTACAATTACATCTCCTATATGGTTCTGTATCAGCATTGTCATTGTCAGTTTTTTATTAGGAAGTATTCCAACAAATATTCTCTATCTTGGTCCTTAGTTTGTCATTAATGGTTGTGTAGTTAAACATACCAATATGTTAGCCAATAATACTGTAAAAACAACATGGACATATTCTGAATACCAAGTATGATTTACAAACCAATATGTCGACCACACTCCAAGACTTCTGTTTTGCAAAGGACAAAAGTTAACTAAATAGATTAGTTGGTGACGAGAGGAACACCGCTTCTGCAAACATAATATACAATGCCTTATCAAGAAGAAGAAGATCGATCAAATGGTTTCAATTACCATTACACATTTGTGCTACAAATCTAAATCCACCTGTTGGGGTGAAAAACAACTGAAATGAACTTTTTGCTGTTGGTGTGCAGCTCTGGCCCATTAGAAAAGAGAAATGCTAGTAACACTCACTAACATAACTATATAAGCATGTCGAGTTTACAATCTACAACCAGTGACTGATCAACAAAACTCTACAACATAGAATTAAATTATACTTAGTTCAGTATTCAGATTTCAGATAACCCTAAGCATGAAAACAGTGAGGAGAACTAAATGATTGCTCGTGCAGAGTTGAACCTGTGTCAAATATAACACAACACATTTGAATTGGTTACCAAAATCACTTGATCAGCCTCCAAACAGTCAACTGAATTGAAATGGCTTGCACTTTCATATTTATTCTTTGAATCTCTTTCTGCAATTATAACAGAATCAATGGATGCAGTTGTGACAAGCATTCATCAATTGACTTTAACAGAGGAAACCCTCAAAGAACCAGAAGAGAAGTGGAGTCTCAACTGACCTTGCTGCAAAATATTATTATGAGCTCACAAGGTTACAAACGTAAGTTGTTTCAAAATGTCAACAAACTAGATTGGGTAGCATTCGCACAACAACACTTTGAATTATTTTAGTTCTTTTAATCAGTGAATAACATACAACTAAATTTGACGTACATTGAGACACTTGCTAATACAAGAACATAATGTTCGATTTATATGGACTTAGGGTGAAAGTAGTGCATGTGTAAAGCCATGCTCTGTGGACTGTGGTTAAAAAGCTACAATTAAGTAGAAAGGCAAACAAATAACAGATACATTTCAAAAGTGAGAGATGACTGGAAAGTGGAATTTGATCTCTACAATGTTCATATACTTCTACATTTTCGGTCACACTAACTTGCTGTCTCACATTGACATAGAATCACTTGATTAAATAGTTAGTTCTTTGTTTGACTCTAAGCAAAGTTGTTACTTAATTCATTTACTATTTCTACAAATTACAAGTACCATCCTTTGGATAGATTGAAAAGTCTGGTATAGATGATTGACATATTTTTTCCTTTGTTATCTTAATATTTAAACATTGAATCTACAGCATGATTTTACACAAGACCTGTACTCAGAAATGTTAAATTCCTTTAATAGAGAGATTAATTGAAAGTCTCTGTAAAGCATATGCAGTTTCTAACTCAACTTAGACGGATGTAGTCTACCTTTTATTTTGGCCCAGTACTTTGGATTTATAGTTTATACTCATCAATTTGTACATTTCATATGGAAGTTTTTATTTTTTTTACCTTTATGAATTTCATGTCTGAAAGACCAAAGTTAGAAAGAATTCTCTACTATATAGCCCGTTAATATTAAAGACAAGTTTATGGATCCCTACAAGAAGAAAATAAAATAGAAATTCAGTATGGTTACTATGGATTTAGTTTGAAATCATTTTGATGCTCTGCATTGAAATTTGGAAAATCAAGGGCAATAATAACAAAGGAAATACAATAAGTCCATTACTTAGATGGATTATTACATACATTATGTATATTATAGATGTTGCTTGAAGGATGGATTGATGCATTCATATGAGTAGATAACCGGGGTAAAATATAATTAAACAGTACACCATACTGCAAACACATCTGTTTCTGAAACAGCCATGCCTTTTGAGCTCAGCTTTGATTATCAAGCATCAACACCTGAAATTCATGAAGCCAATTACCTTCGTAGTCTTGGAAATTTGAAATACATAGCAAAATGGCAGAAAATGAAATTGTAACTATATATGCAATAAATCAGGGAAGAGCCAAAGCCAGCAGCATATGCAATTAAGAATATAGAAATCTCAATTTTATTATATTGTTAAGTTTGAAAAGGAAAACTAATATGTGTGAAATAATTCAAAAAATAAAAAACAAAAGACAAAATAATATTATTGTAAATGGAACTGCTATTAAAATTTGGCAAAAGCAGCAGTGTGACAAGTCTACATTTGTTCTCTAGTAATATGCAGAGAATTAAGTCATTTTCCATTTATCTTACCAGCAAGAAAGGCTTTCCTGGTTCTGTTTAGCTCTCTAGTGACACCCACCATATTCATTCTTTCTTTTGGTGATTCCACTGAGCAAGCAAGTCCAATCTTAAAGAGGGAAACCAAGCATTTTTCAACAGTTAGAGTAAGATTCAGATTGTTCCCTTCTTCTATTGTTTCTTCATGTTTTGGCACAAGAGATGGGTCCAAAATCTGTAAAAGATTATCAGGAAATGTATTTTCCACAAAATTATGCAAATTTTGACCATCTTCAAAGATTTCATCTGTGGGTCTTTTTCCAGTAAGCATCTCCAACATAAGAATCCCGAAACTGTACATGTCGCCATTCATAGACACTTTAGAACCCACTCCATATTCTAAAATATATAGCAAAAGTTGTCAATACTCTGAATTAGTAAATAAATATCAAGTTTCAAGATAGGGGAATTCAAAGAAACACTAATTCAAGAGTTTAAAACATACCTGGAGGAGCATAGCCAACAGTTCCCTTTATTCCGATTGTACTTGTTTGCTTAGAAGTGGTACCATTAATGTTTGAGAGAAGTCTTGCTATGCCAAAATCACTCACATGAGCAATCATGTCATCATCAAGAAGGACATTGCTTGGCTTTAAATCACAATGAATGATTGATTGTTCACATTCATGATGAAGATAATGTAATGCAGAAGCAACATCAATCATGATATTTAATCTTTGATCAATGTTCAATGTTCTTGGATGCTCTTCACTCATTGTCCTCGGATGCAGCCATTGCTCTAAGCTTCCATTCTTCATGTACTAAAAAATTAGAGCTTTAAATTCTTGACCTTTGTAATCTGTGCTGGAACAACATGTTAAAATCCGAACCAGATTTCGATGTTTAATATTTTTAAGTGCATTGCATTCAGCAATGAAACTCTTGTGAGCTCCTGTTTTTTGAAGGTTTAGGACCTTTACGGCAACAACTTTGTCTTCTAACTCAAGAGTTCCTTTGTAGACAGAGCTAAAATTTCCAGACCCTATCAAGTTCGTAGTTGAGAATCCATCGGTTCCATTGTGTAAGCTTTGGTATGAAACTTTAGCCAGCTGGTCAATGATTGGTGAATCCAACGATGCTTTCTTACTCCTTTTCCTCATCCAATAGATAGATAGAATAATTTACAAGTTTCTTACCTTTGACAGGGCATGGTGGTAGATGCAGTTTTGAAATACCTCCACAAAGCTTACTATTTCCGGTAACCACTAACCCACTTGCATTTTGAAAGACACCTTCAGTTGGTACCTCCCCATCCAACATGTTAAAAGATACATTGAAATATTCTAAGGAAGAAATGTTCTGCAGAACAATTGGAATTGATCCAGACAAGCGGTTTCGTGACATGTCTAATACTCGAAGACTTTTAAGTGATGCCAATGAGGATGGTATGATTCCTTGTAAAGAATTCCCTTGCAAATAGAGATACTCCAACATTATGCATTCTCCGATGGTTTCAGGAATGTCACCAGACAGATGATTCCCAGACATATCTAGCCCATCGAGATTATTTAGGCTGCCCACTTCTTCCGGTATACTACCATTCAATGAGTTTTGTGACAAATCCAACAAGGTTGTTAGAGAGGTAAGATTAAAAATCTGTATGGGTATGGTTCCTCTAAGGTTGTTTTGCCCAAGACTTAGATGTTGTAACTTTTGGCAGTTTCCTATACTTGGAGGAATATTTCCTTCTAACATATTTTCTCCCATTTCCAAAAAAAACAATTGACTAAGGTTGCCTATGAAGGCTCCTATCTCTCCTGACAATTTGTTTCCAGTTAAGCCTAATAATTGCATCTTCTGAAACTTCCCAAAAGTTGTTGGGATAATCCCATCAATGCGGTTATCATATATCGTCAAGAGAGTTAAGCCAAATAGATTTCCTATTGTCGCAGGGATTTCTCCTGATATCTGATTTCCTCCAAGATATAGTTTACTGAGTTGAGTGGATAAATTGCCCAAGGAATTTGGCAAATGACCTCCAAAGTTATTGGAGGATATAGCTAACACTTGCAACTTGCTACAATTTGTCAATGATTTTAAAAAATCCAAATCATTAGTTGAATTGTCACCTAGATTATTCCCATCCAAAGATAGATATTGAAGATCTTGTAGCTTCCTCAGACTTGGAACTTGTTCTGTGAAATCGTTATCATCGATCTCAAGTTTTGAAAGGATAGATGCATTAGTGATGGAAGGTGGAATTGGACCTGAGATTTGATTCGAACCAAAATAAAGTTCTTGGAGATTGGGGACGGTGAAGAACAAGTTGGGTGGAAGAGAGCCATTAAATTGATTATTTGTAGCTGAAATTACAATAAGAGATGACATATTATAAAGACAAGAAGGAAATGTTCCACTCAGTTTGTTTATACTTACGTGTACAAATGTCAAGTTTTTGAGATGACATATTTCTTGTGGAATATCTCCCTCTAAGTTGTTAGTACCCACCCTGAGAAGAGTTAGGGATGAAAGATTCCCCATGAATGATGGGATTGCTCCAGTTAACTTGTTCTTATAAACGCTTAATTCTTGAAGCTTCTGAAGTGAGCCAATTTCCATAGGTATTATTCCACTCAGATTGTTCCCATCTAAGTATAAGATTTTGAGGTAAATGCAACCTGTCAGATTTGTAGGAATTTCCCCCACCAATGAGTTGTTTTCAACGAAGAGTTTCCATAGCTGTGACAACCGTCCCAATTCTTGTGGGATTTTCTCGTTTAAGTATTTAACTCTTTGAAGCATGGGACTGCATGTGATTCCATGCCAGTTACAAAAGTGAGTAGAACTATTCCAGGAGAGCAAGATTCCATGTGGGTCACTGGATACAGATTCCTTGAATTTGAGCAATGCCAAATGATCAGTTTCATTTCCTGATGCAAAGACAGTCATGACTGGAGTAAAGCATAGTGAGTTCAATGTAAAGAGAGAAAACAGGTGGACATACATAGACCAAAATGCAAGTAACATGAGAGAATAATACTTCATTTTGATGAGAAATTGGAGGCTGCTAGATGGTGGTATTTCTATTTAGATAGCTTTATGTAAAGTTTGGTTAACTGGATTACATTTGAGAAGAAGAAGCGCATGCATGTTGTGCCTTCTAGTTCTGCTACTTTGATTCGATTACCATCATTAAAGGTCCAGTCATCTCACCCAAAAAAAGGTCAAGTCAATAGCCAATAGCCAATTGCCACCAATTGCAGATAATTTATATGGAAGGAAAATAAATCCAAGAATAATATAACTTATCAGTATGAAACATCCGATGATTCCGGAGAAAATGTCTTCGTATAGCCTACCAAAGTGTTTTCCTGTTCATATTAATAATTGACCAAAAATCAACAGTTTTTTTTTTATATAAAAATATGCTCATATAATTTCATTCATAATAAAAGATTGAATACAATTAGGAATAGGAATGAAATCAAAATCATGAGGACTAGCATAAAATCTAGATATCATTGCTAAACAATGAGCAACTTGATTTGCTTGTCAACAAACGAACTGTATGAAACAGTTTGGAATTTTGTGAAGTGCGTTATCACAAATCTGTTTCAAGGACAACATGTTGCAGATTCATGCGTGATATCCACTTGATAGCAATGAGGAGAGCCACAGCTTCGGCTTCCTGTGGCAGCGGAGATCCTTGGAACCAAGATGTGGTAGCTTTTACAAAGTGTCCATTGTGATTCCTAATGCATGCAGCAACACCGTAGGAACCAGTTTCCTTGAAAACCGATGCATCTATGTTACACTTCAATAAACTTCAAAGAAGTGAACAAAAAATACAAACTGAATAAGAGAGAAACAAAAAAGATAATTCTCACTTAGCCCACAAATTAGCCTTTAAAAGGATTTGTTAACTTGTATCCACTGTTTAAAAAAAAAAAAAAAAAAGGATTACCTAATGTTATCTAGAGTTTTGTATTTCGTTCCCAGCTTATTTTGATCAGATTACTAATCCAATAATTTCTGAATATATATATTGATCTTTGAATTAGAATTATTGCTATACCTTCCCTGCTGAAAAGAAAAGGATTCTGATCATTGCAACTATCAGCAAGTGAATTTGTGTTATTATTACTTCTTACTTTAAGCTTGACAAATGTAGTTTTGTTTCCTCCATTGGATGTTATGAATTCAGCTGCTATCTATAACCTAAAGCTGATTTACATTTCACTGGTACTTGGTGATTTATTATATATTTGCATGTAATCGGCTGGGATGCTAGTGTAGGATAATTAATCTGAAAATGACGCATAAGCATGTTATGCACTTCCATTCTCAACCTGTTTTTAACAAATCCATAACATACAATTCCCTCCAGCCCACATAAGAAAATTCATATCAAATATATTTCTGCCGCGCATCCAGCGAATCAATAGATATTATCCTGTTAATTTCAGTCACCTGGTTGAATTACCATGTCCACTTTGATTGTGTGGTGGTTGTTAGTGTCAATAATGTTCCAATGTTCTATGATTAGAATCTGATTTATAGGCAAATCATATCATGTATATAGGAATAAAATCTCCTATAATTATTTGTATTTATTGCAATTAGCCTATACACAGTTTCAGACTTTCAGTATTTCTTGCATCTATTTTTCTCTCTTTCAACAATAGTAAAATCCATTATATGTTTGGTATTTGTTTGGATCAATTGAACTGCTCTACATTTCAGTTTCTATCTGCAAATTCCCTGAAGGAGGATGAATCCCACTTGTGCTATCTTTCTTTGGTATAATTCACTTTTTTTGGTAGACTTGTGCTATCTTTTATCTTTACTAGAAAGAAATTTGCCAGTTTGTAAATGTTGGTTAAAAACATTAACAATGACTTCTACAAGGTGGTTGGCTGTTGTTGGACCACGTGCATACTTGTTGCTGCTGCCCGCATGGATTGGGTTTCAATCTTTATTAGTTGGCCTTTTGGTTTGGGCTTTAGTTCATTAATATATATGGGTGACATTTCATGTTGCTATTGTAGATTTCATATATGAGATTGCAAAATTAAAAAGTTCATGTTATGTACATCTTCTATTACTCAGTTTTTGTTCTTGTTAGAATATCAATAGTATGATTCTGATTAGTGATGCATAGTCTCGCAAAGTGGGTCTTAGAGATATCGCAGTTGTTCAATTTTATTCCCTACTTCCATCAATCAATCTTTTATTAAATATTTAACAAATTTTACTAATGTGTAGATGAGGATGTGACAATTGACATATCACCTAACACATGTGTTAGCATGACATAATTACACTTTTGAAATGCAAATCCTCTAAAGTATAATTGTGCCGTATTTGGTAAAGTAACCAAATTATAGACTTTATCACACCAAATCCATTATATTACTTCCATTTCATACCTTACTATTTTTTTTTTCATACGGATTTTGAAACAAAATCATGCACCACAAGTTTAAGGACTCTATTAGCTCCTTTACGGTTGGATAAACACATATTGATATTTTTTTTATTCATAGGAATTAACAATTCACGCACTCTTTTTTCAACCAGTACCTTATTTAATTAACTGAGCTAGATCCTTGTAAACACATTGATAATCAATATAGTTAATTTTTGGTAATAATCAATATAGTTAATTAAGATTTCTTTAAAATTACTTTGAAAAAAAGGGTTATACACTGACAGTGTAAAATAATTTTATACTGTCATCCAATCACAATCCACCATGTATGATAAGTTTGTTAACTTTTTAAAAAATTATTTTAAAATCATATCAACGATTATTTGTGATTAGATGATAACGTAAAATTATTTTACACTGTCAGTGCATCACCATTAAACTCAATTACTTTTAAGTTTAAAATTAATTAATTCAAACATAATTTAGCATTAGAAAACGAAGGAAAAGTGTTAATGTCCATTAGTTGTCTCAAAAGTCAAAACAAGCGTACATGCAAAATGTAATCGAATTTTCGTACCAAGTCATCAACTAGTTCGAGTGTATATCTAGCCCAGAAAAACTCACATCAAAGTTTAACTGTAACATAGGTTAATCACTCCCTGCAGAGAGAAAATGATGATTACTTTCTGACACTTTGGTTCCTAACGTATTAATCCAATTCAATGGTATTTATTATTATTATTATTATTATTATTGAAAGCTATCATTTAAAATTTATATGAAATTAAAAGAAATTAAAATATGAAAATTTAGTCTAGAAAAATATGTTCGGAATCCTTTTTGAAAGGCACATAGTTAAAGGATTCGTTTTCTTGTAATCAATACTAAAACGACGGCATTTTAATCTCAAATGTTGTCGTGAAGTGCTTGCGGGATTGTTTTTCTTTTTTGAATAAAAATTACACTGTATTGGCATTCAATCACAACTCACCATATATGATAAGTTTATTGACTTTTACAAAATTATCTTAAAAATCATATTAACGGTAATTTGTGATTGGATAATAGTATAAAATTATTTTACACTGTCAGTGCATCACCATTAAACTCTAAAAAATATATGTAATATAATTTTTTTATCCGTATGAATCGAATACGGTATCGAAAAGTTTACTATAACTCACGCACTCTACTCAACCAACAGTAATATATAATTTGAAGAGTAGAAATAAGTTCCAAAGTTTATATGGAAAATTGTATAAAAAAAAGTTTATATGGAATTAGAAGAAGATAAAAAAGAGGCTTAAATACTTTTTTAGTCCTTGCAATTTAGTATTTTTTTACTTTTCTTCCTTGTAAAAAAAATTTTGTTTTGTTTTAGTCATCGCAAATTATGTTTGTTTTGTTTTTCTTCTTTAAAGTGGTTTAAATAGCGCTTTTAACAGTGAAAAAAACGTTATCGAAACCGCTACAAGGACGAAAAATAAAACAAACATAATTTGTAAGGACTAAAATAAATAAAAAAAATTTGCAAGAACGAAAAATAAAAAAACACTAAATTACAAGGACTATAAAGATATTTAAACCTAAAAAAGACTATACACTGTTAATGTAAAAATTATTATGTATAACAAGTTTGTTAACTATTATAAAATTAATAAGATAAATGAAATGGAAGTAATAAAGAATGAATCAGTGTGGTAAGCTCTAATGCTCTATGGTTTAAGTGTTGCACTGATGAATAATATGATTACTTTACCAAAATAGTGCATTATTAATTTGTTATACTTCAGACTTCAGAGATGTAGGTTTTGTCCATAGATATCCCTTATTAGATTGCCGCACTGCACATTTAGGATTAGGGTTAGGGTTAGGGTTAGGGTTAGGGTTAGGGTTAGGGTTAGGGTTAGGGTTAGGGTTAGGGTTAGGGTTAGGGTTAGGGTTAGGGTTAGGGTTACGTTCCTTCCTCGATGATGATGCGAAGAAGCTCTTCGATTCATGGATTCCCTCTTCTTCGATACTTTGCTTTGTCTTCTAATCCCAAACCCTTTCTTCTTCAGTCATCACATTCTTCTTCAACTTTCTCCACCTTCGTTGGTGACAATAATACTAATCCCTCCACAAACCGAGCCCAATTCCTTGATTCCATGAGAAATGTGAAAACTGTAGACGCTGCTTTGGATTTCTTCCACAAAATGGTTGCAATGAAGCCTCTCCCATGTGCCAAGGACTTCACCCTATTGTTTAGCATCATTGTTAAGCTGAAACATTACACAACTGCAATTTCGCTAATCAAACACATGTTCTCCCTTGGGGTCAAGCCGAATGTCTTCACTCTCAACATCACCATCAATTGTCTCTGCCGATTGAACCACACCGAGTTTGGCTTCTCTGTTTTGGGGCTAATGTTCAAAATCGGCTTGGAGCCAGACATCGTGACTCTCACCACACTCATTAATGGGCTTTGCATGCAAGGCAATGTGGCTCAAGCAGTGAGCTTTGCTGACCATTTCAAAGACATGGGCTATCGATCTAACAGATATACCTGTGGAGCAATAATTAATGGACTGTGTAAAGTTGGTGACACATCTGCTGCTTTTTCATATCTCAAGAAGATGGAAGAAAAAGATTGCAATTTGGATGTTACAGCTTACAGCACAGTTATGGATGGTCTTTGCAAAGATGGGATGGTATCCGAGGCTTTGGATTTGTTCTCACAAATGTCTGGCAAAGGTATTCAACCCAATCTTGTCACTTATTAATTCATGGCCTTTGTAACTTTGACAGATGGAAAGAGGCTGCATCTCTGTTGGGTAACATGATGAGAAAGGGAATCATGCCAGATGTGCAAACTTTTAGTGTTATAGTTGACGAATTTTGCAAAATGGGGATGATTTCAAGGGCTAAAAGCATGTTAAGTTTCATGGTGCATATGGGCGTGGAACCTAATGTTGTCACATATAGTTCAGTGATTGGTGCTCATTGTTTGCTAAATCAAATGAAGGATGCCATGGGAGTATTTGATTTGATGATTCACAATGGCTGCTTACCAAACGATGTAACTTATAATTCATTAATCCATGGATGGTGCAAAACAAAAAACATGAATAAGGCTATGTATCTCTTGGGTGAAATGGTTAATAATGGACTAGATCCAGATGTTGTCACTTGGAACAGTCTTATTGGGGGGTTTTGCAAAGCTGGGAAACCAGTAGCCGCGAAAGAATTGTTTTTTATAATGCACAAGCATGACCAACTTCGTGATATCCAAACTTGAGCTATTATTTTGGATGGCCTATTTAAGTGTCATTTTCCTTCGGAGGCAATGTCATTGTTTAGGGAGTTGGAGAAGATGAATTTGGATCTTAGTATTGTAATTTACAGTATTCTTTTGGATGGAATGTGTAGTTCTGGAAAATTGAATGATGCACGAGAACTCTTTTCCTGTCTGTCAACTAAAGGCGTCAAAATTGATGTTGTTACTTATAGCATAATGATTAAAGGTAGGTAAAGAAGGACTATTGGATGATGCTGAAGACTTATTGATGAAAATGGAAGAGAATGGTTGTACCCCGAATGAGTGCACTTATAATGCCTTTGTCCAAGGATTGCTGCGAAGATATGAAATTTCAAAGTCAACAAAATACCTTAGGCTTATGAAAGACAAAGGTTTCCGGGCAGATGCTACCACCACCGAATTGCTTATCAACTACTTCTCTGCTAGCAAAGAAAATAGTGCATTACAAGTGTTTTTGCAGAAGTTTGTTTGAGTATTTAATATTGGTATATTTAAAATACCAACATTTTCTTGAGGGCCAACCTGTTAGCAGAGTCAAGCTCTATACTCCAGGTTTGGATGAATTTTTTCTGCTATTCCTCTTTTTAATATTCCTATAATTTGTCTGCTGTGGGTAGTTTTTTTAGTAAAATTTATACGTTAGCCAAAAATAACTTCTTGCACATTTAATTTTTTTTCTTTCTAAAAACCGATAAAGTTAATTTAACCATGCTATGTATAATTTTTATTATTATTTGTGTGTGTGTGCGCATCAGTTTTACTTGGATTAAACCGTGATATCAAGATTATCAAATCGAGATTCAATCGTGAATTGCCAAGTTTAGAAGTGCTCCTTCAATTTCTTTTCATTTTTCAATTTCTTTCATAGGAATTGGTGAAAGAAAAGTAAAAGAAAATAAAAAGAAAAGATATAGTGTGATTTGTATCGAAGATACAAAATTGCATCGATTCGTTTATATATCGTAAGATGCAAAGCAAAGCCATTTTAGATTCATCTTATCATCTAATGATATGAATTGTTATCTAGTCGATTTACATCTTTTTGTGTGATTTGAATCATGAAGCATAAGATTTTAATTACTATGCATGATATCATAACATCTTAAAGAAACAATCTTTTATTTTTAAAAATTGCATGATGCTGCCTGTGGATTTGGTATGTTGGAAATGACTTCAGAGAAATTTTTTAAAGAATAAAGCGTCAATCAATAGTGTAAAACACCAATAGTTTAACTTTCCTCTCTTTTTTTTTTTGTATTTTTAAATTTATTCTTTATAGAATCTCTTTCACATTATTCCTTCTCTATTTTTTATGCTATTGTCAGCTAGCCAGCCAGCCACATTATTTCTCCATTTTTAACAACTTGCACTTGTTTGACATTCCTCTGCATACTTTTATGTTATACATGATCCTACTGTTTTTCAGGAAGCACTAAGGACAAGAAGGTTAAAGGATGATACAACTTGCATTGCAGTTGATACAATTCCACCTGATTCATTGCCACTCCCCAAAAAGCAAAACAAATTGAATGCTCTATTGTTCGGGAAGAGGTTTCGTGACACTGCTGGTAAGCTGTCAAAAAAGCTTTCAGCTATAAATATAATGGAGGAACTATTTGAAGAAGGATCAACTATGCTTTCTGAATGGTATTCTTATTATCTTATCTTTTATTGGAATTTTTTTTCTTTTTACTAATATATAAAATTCTCATGACAGTGTCCTGCATATTGTTTTCCTTATCTGAACCTCCTTTTCTGTCCCCACAGGATTTCTGTCATTAAATGTTGTGGTCAAGTTAATATACTGTCCTTTTTTTTCCTGGGGGCAGTGTGTGTGTGTGAGGATGGTCATTCAATTATTTATTCTGTGATCATAGGAGCTAATTCATTTGTAATTTATACTATATGATGGAGTTTAGTTTAACTGGTTAAATAATTCAATTTGAAGATTAAACCTTGGATTTTTGTGGACTGTGGAGGCTTATTTCAGATTCAGAATAATGGTGGAGTAGGAGAGACTTGTTCATAATTTCTCACAATCAAATTCTTCTATAAAAATGGTATTAAACTAACAATGTTTGGATAAAGCATTTTATGCAATAACCTTTTCATTTTAGAACTTCTTCATATAATGAGCTTGTATAGCTGCTACCTTTTTGTTTAGGTCTGACTTTTATTCTCATTTTATTGACATTGTGTATTTGCTCCACATGATTTTCATTTATAATCGGCCACTGACATTAGTGCAACTCAGTGCCTCCCCTAGGGATTTTTTAATTCCCAGGATGTCCGTGATAGTGTGATATATCTTCCTTAAGAACAATAATTATTATTATTCATTTTAAGTATTAAAAAAGCTAGTTGAGTTATTGATGCTATATGCATATCTGAGGTCTTTCCGGTGCTGGAATTTGAAAAGCATTATGATTTACTGGATCATTATCTGAACTGGTCCATTGTTGACATCCTAGAATTTTTCTATGGTATTCTACCCAGAGGGTAAGTTGAAATTTAAATGACTAAATAATCTAAGGGGAAAATAGAAATTTATCCATTGCCATTTTGAGGAGATGAACTCTTAGGTAGGCTTTATCTGCTGTCTTGTCACAGTCCTGTCATTTTACAATGCACTGCACTTAAGATGATATTATGTTGATTTGTAAGTGAGACAATATCTTTCTAGGGACCTGAATGTTTGCCATAGCACTTTTTGAAAGATATAGGGTTGTGATTGCAGAAACACTTATATTATATGATCCAATTTAAAATGCTAGGTCTCTTTTTATATTTTGGAAGTACATTTTTAAAACATTCCTTGTTCGTGAATCTTCAATACTTGACATGTCTTGCAGATTAGGAAACGATGACAACTCAGGTCCAATCAACATTTGGCATTTTCATATGTGCTGTGTGCCAGGTTGACCTTGCTTCAAGCGAGACATCTCTGTCCACGCAGGTTCCATTTTCTCATTTTCTCGACCTGGTCGAAGCCATGGCAAGGTTCTTTTCTATGTGCTGATTGTCGCAACAAGAATGATGCTATAGAAGGAAACTCCCTAGAGGAGTTAAAGTAGGCCTATTCTTTATGCCCTCATTCTTTTTCTCTTCAAATGCATTTTTATATTGGCGAAGTGATTGTTTGGATGTCACGGACTCACGGTCAAGTTGCAGCAGATGTGTATGTGATATTCAAGAATTCAGTAAAATGGGCATTGTATTTGAGTCACAAACGCTATCAGAGAGCCTATTCTTTTGTATAGTAGTTGTGTTGCCTAATGTGCCATAAAAGTGAGGATCACCTTGATGAAGTATGCAGCAATGAGGAGAGCATACTACCTTTACCCAATATTCCTGTAAACAAATTTCCATCACCGTTTCAATTCTGTTTTAAAAACATCAAACTTTTAATTTACTGAAAAATTTAAGACATGTTTCCTTTTCTTCATGTTACTTGCTCCCTCTCTTCTGTCCTCTTCTCCACTCTTTTTTTTTTTTAATTTCTTTTTCTCTTTACTTAAGAAACGCCTTGTTTTGTGTTTCCCCTTGGAATTAGTGGAAGGATAGTTAAGTATGCTCTGGCACTGCATCTTTTGCACCTTTTTGGTGTACAAGGTCTGTGTTTTTTTTTTAGGCAGTGTGCAAGGTCTGTGTTTTTCCTTTATAATAATAAAAGTTAATAATCTTAGATGATAAATTATAATTGGATGACAATGTAAAAAATCTTTTCACCCTTAGAGCATCTCCAACGCGGGTGTTTATCGAGTTGCTTAAAGTTAAGCAATGTTGCTTAACAATTTTTTTTCATTGGAGCAAATGATACGGTAATGAGTTGCTTAAGTGAGTTGTTTATATAAGCAACCGTTGCTTAATTGATTCTTACCAAAAACAAAATCATTTTCTCAACCACAAGTTTAATGTGGCTCAAGTTAAGCACTCTAGCAACTTTAGCATTGGAGTAAATTCTTGTAAAGTTCTTAAATCTATGTGGCCTTGTAGGATTTACAAATTCATTATAAGCAACTCACCTAAGCAATCATGCATTATAGATGCTCTTAGTATATTGTAATTAAATTCTTTCCTTATAATACCTTCCATAATTATTTTATCTCTTTTTATTATATATTTATATTATTCATTTGAACACACACTCCTCTCTCTCTCTCTCTCTCTCTCTCTCTCTCTATTGTAAAAAACTAGGTTTTGTCCCATGCAACACACGAGCTTTAAATTTGTTTGTGTTTGAAAATATATTAATAATATGATTATGAGAAATAATATTTCTCTATTGATAAATAAATAAGTAATGGTCAATTTGTTTAAACTTAAAATAATATATTTTTTAAAAAAGCGTTTTTTAAGAAAGTGAATTTTTAAGAACCAGATATGATTTATTTCTTAAAAGAATATTTTTTGCTTTTTCTTTTTAAAAAATAATATAGATAAACACATCAAAAAGCAAAAAAAAAATATTTATTTTATTAAAAATATGTTTTTTTTTAAATAAGCTTAAACAAATGGATCCAATATATAATTGATTTCTTTTAAATATGAGAAACTCAATCATGTAATACTAAGCACATTTTAAAACTAAAGATGTTTTTAAACCCTTATGTAAATATGACAAATTTTAATATGATATAAAAATAAAATAAAATTCAAAGTAAAACATTTTAAAATCATATATATATATATATATATATATATATATATATATATATATAATATAAAATTATCTTAGTTTCAAATATGAATAATAATGAGTTTAATGGTCATGCATCATTGATATGACTTTTAAAATAGTTATCATAAAAGTCAACAAACTTACCATACATGATGGATTGTGATTGAATGATAGCATAAAACTATTTTACACTGTCAGTGCATGACCTATTTTCTCTAATAATATTTTAGATTTAAGTCAATAAGATTTTATGGAGTACATTTTCTTTTTTAAATTTTTTAAATTAATTTAAAATATTTAAAATTATATCAACAAATTAAAATCTTAAAATCTATATAAAAAAAATTAAACATATGAAAAAAAATCAACCAAGGTTAAATAAAATCAAGTAAAAATATTAATGGTCAATGCTTATCTTACTTTCAACATATCTTCTTTTATAAAACCTCTTCATTAAATCTTTTTTGTTATATCAATAGTTGAAAATTAAGAAATTATAAAATAATGTAAAAAAATGTATTTCAAGTAGAGAAATTATGAGTTATATTTGCTTAAAATAAATCTCGTGAGATTTCTAAATTTAAATTTGTTACAAATTTGAATCAAAATATATATTAGTATTATTAATTAATTTGAATCAAAATATATATTTATATTATTAATTAGATTCTAATCTTGATTGATTACCATAATTAAGTATTTCATAATTAAATAATTACCTTAATTATCATAAATGTTTATTTTGCTTAATTAAAAAATAAAATAATTTAGTGAAATTTTAGAAGGAAAAGAATGAATGTGATATTGTCACGTAGCATCTGCTTACGTGACAAAATCTTTTTTTTACAATAATAATAATAATAATAATAATTGATTTATATATATATATATATATATATATGAAAAATATTTTTTAAGAGATAATATTTATTTCAATAATATCAATGCTTTGATGAAATTAATTTTCAATTATTAGGTAGAGTATAGCTATTCACACATGCACAAAAAAGTTACAAATAATCAAATTAATTTTAAGAAAAGTAAAATGTTTTTCCTTTTGTTAATGAGAATTGGTTATAGTGTGAAACATATAAAATAATAAAAAACATATTTATATATTTTTTTATTTTAAAAGTTGTGATATTTTATCGATAGAATAAAAATATTAAAAATAATTTTTTAAACTTATTTTCAAAATATTATTTTAAATTTAAATTATTTTTTTAACATTTATTCTTTTAAAATTAATTTACTTATATAATATAAATTAGAAGTAAAGATGAAAATATTTTTTCTTCTTTCAATTAAGGCTCTCTCAACTAAATTAAGCATTTTCTATATTTTTTCATTAAGGCAATCTTGAGCAATTTAAACACAAATGGGATCCCTGGTAAAACAAAAGAATCAATAGCTAATAAATGAGTTAGTTATTATTGAAAATATTAAAATAATCCTTCACCAAATACACAATGTTCCAAAACTTCTTGATTAAGTTTATTATTGAAAAATATTAAAATAATCCCTCACCAAACTCACAATGCTTCAAAACTTCTTGGTTAAGTTTATTGATAAACTTCTACCTATCAAAAAAAAAATATCTCTACAATGAATAGTAAAAGTAACATATTCAATTGTATTGTTTATAGATAGTGAGAAAGTGTCGTGTGAGTGATATTATTAGAATAGAAATAGGTCTTTTTACTTGGTTCCTATTCAGTGGTGCAAACCAGGGTGAACACTGATCACGGTGGAAACGATTTAAATACATATAATAAATTATGTAATTATTTAAATTTAACTGATCCAGGTTCACTTGCTATAACTGTTAAATTTTTATTTAATTGCTATAACATTTTATTTTACTCTCTAAAATAAATTATTCACTTTAGTGAACTGATCCAGGTTCACATGTTTATTAATTTCTGGTTATTCCATGTACGTTAATATTTCCAAAAATTGTAAACCATCAACACCACCCCAATATAGTTGATTCCTGAAAATGTAAAACAACATTCAATGGTCGAAATTGTTGCCCTCTCAAACCTAATCTTTCTTTTTGCAAGAGCCAAACAGGCTAATATATTCTCATTTCTCAATTACAAAATATCAATTTTTTTTTTTTCATATAATTTGTCATGCACACTTATGAAAATAGAAGCTACAACCTTGAGGGCACTCCCCCAGCAACCACTACAGTTTCTCCTGTTATATAAGAAGCATCATCAGATGCCAAAAATGCTGTTGCAGCAGCCATGTCTTCAGTTGTACCAAGCCTTCCAAGTAATGTTTTCCCTTCAATCTCCTGCCTCTGCAGTAATTCAAAGAACAATCATTCAATATGACTAGTGATGCAGTGAAAGAGCCAGGAGGAAAAATCTATTTGGGTCAATAGATACTCACCACAGGATCATTAGTAGTAAGGAATGAAGCAAAATGAGTTGGCACAAAACCAGGAGCAACACAGTTTACACGAGTGTTTGGTGCCATCTCAGCAGCCAATGCCTACACAACATATTATAAACAAGAGTTTAATTTTCAAGCATTATCCGTATAAAGATTTTTACGCTCTCAATCAATACAAAATCATCCCAAGTACGACTTATAAAGTAATTATTATAAAAATCAACAAATATACCATACATGACAACCTGTGATTAGATGAAAATGTTAACAACTTTTACACTGTTAATACATTCTAATTAAATTCTAGGCTTAAATACCTTTTTAGTCCTTGCAATTTAGCACCTTTTTGCTTTTCGTCCTTGCAATTTTTTTTTTTTGTTTTAGTCCTTGCAAATTATGTTTGTTTTGTTTTTCGTCCTTAAAGCAGTTTAGATAGCACTTTGAACAGTGAAAAAAACGTTATCTAAACCAGTTTAAGGACGAAAAACAAAATAAACATAATTTGCAAGGACTAAAACAAAAAAAAATTGCAAGGACGAAAAACAAAAAAGCGCTAAATTGCAAGGACTAAAAAGGTATTTAAACCTAAATTCTATAAATAATTAGCAAATTGAAAAAAGATAGTAGCAATTTAAATAGTTTTTGAAGGAACAATGGTAAGCAAGTACTAACTTTGGTAAGTCCAAGAAGGGCTGTTTTGGTCACTCCATACATAGCCAAAGAAGCTCGTGGGTTATAACCAACAATTGAGGAAATGATAATGACAGAAGAACCCTTCTTCAAGTAAGGAGCTGCATCCTGCATTTATCATAAAGTGGATAACACACCATACACAATTTCTAAATTTCAGCACATCACATGGAGATAAGAGAAAGAGAAAATGCTGAAACACATTGGATTCTTTCTTTTCTTCTTTTTGTTTTGGCCATTTCACAGCTGTAATTAATTACCTTCAGAAGAAGTATAGAGGCTTTGACATTTATCTCCCAAAGCTTGTCAAGGACCGACTCTTGTGTTTGCAAGATGGGATCAACGGTAGGATTTACAGCAGCATTGGACACAATAACATCTATCTTTCCATACTTCTGAAACAAACCAGAATGTTAAACAACATATATATATTTTTTTTATCCATAGGAATCGAACACGGTACCAGGAGGGCTTACAATAACTCACGCACCCTGCTCAACCAACCGAGTTAAACTCTCTCGGTTGAATCAAGAATGTTAAATAACATATATATTAGAACTGCATTCAAGTAGTTGGAAAGAAATATTCTAATAAAAGGTTACACAAACTAATGCACTACCAAAAACAAAGGCCAAGTCTTGGTCTAACCTCCAGTTCAAGATGACAAATCATAGAAGGAATTGGTTAACAAATCGTGTATGAAACAGGGTACAAGACTGAACAGAAAATAGCTATAAGACTAAACAGACTGAACAGACGAAGCTTAAGATAAAATGCAGTAATTAGAAACCACCAACCTCATACAAAGGGAGCAAAAACTGATCTGAAGTATTTCAGTTATGCATATATATTGAAGTTTTATAGCAAGAGCTTAAATAGACAAACTATGAAGCCCCTCATTGGGCAAAGGCGCAAAGCAAAAAACATTCATGACTAAGCTAAAAGGAAAGCATCATTGGTCTGCAACTAAAGCTAGCTTTTTCTGAACATAAGCAACCTTTTAACCAACTTTAATAGTAATCACAAAAGCTGAACAGACTTTTAATATTTTAGATTAAAAATCTCAATTTCTAACAGAATTAATGAGATTTAGACTACAATAACTAGACAATTTCTTTCGCTAATTGATAAATTAAGAGAGGAGAAGATTGAATGCAAAGATGAAATCAATGAAAGCCTTCTATTGAACTTGGACAGGATAATTAGTGAGTCAGAAAGCAAGGATACCACACAAAGGTATACCACAAATTTTAAAAATTACATGATATGACACAATTATTAATATGTATAAAATTATTCTAAAATTAACACATTAAAATAATTGATATTTTACAAATAAGGGAGACTTTATTGTAAACATAATAAAATTGACATATTGTACAATTTATCTAATTATTGTGATATTTTCATTTATATTGTATAAATGTTTAAAAAGTAAAAGTAAAAAGTTATAAGATGTAGTTGGAAGTATTCCGAGTACATGAACATGTACTAGACACATCACACTAACCCTACCAATACATGGTGGTGTGGTTGAATAAAAGTGTAAAAACTCTATATTTTGTCTATGCATACACTATTTACTCATTAAAAGGTGTTAGTGTTTTAAATAAATAAATTTCATAAGTTATCTGAATAAAATCTCACCTGAACTGTTTTGTCTATCAAATTCTTCCTTTGTTGAGCATTTGAAACATGGCAAACAACCGCCAACACTTCAATTCCTTCGTCCCGGAGTTTTTCAGCAGCTGCATCGACATTTTGCTGCAGCAATTCAACCAAAAAGAAAAAAAAAATTAGCAAAGAGCAAACATGTGTGCAGAACACAAGAATCACATGACAATCCTGTTAATGGTGGTAGGTGGGAATTTGGAAACAAATAATAAAGCAATTGTACGAACTACAAACCAATAATAACAAGAAGTCAATAACAATCTAATGTCTGTTTCATGAATCATACGACATCATTAGACTCTCAATTAAAAACCAAATTCATGAAATCCCTTTTAACATTTCCTCCAACATGCTTCTTATACCAACCACTCTTATTATATTTAACAATTAGTCTCTCCTTCATAAGATGAATCAAATAAATGAAAAGGAAAAAAAAAACCTTAATTCTTGTGACCCAAATACAAAACCAGGATTTTTTCTAAAACCAAAAGAAAAAGATGAAGACTTTGACTTAAACTCCATAAGAAAAGATATTAAAACAGGAAATTGAACCTGTTTGCGAGAAGAGATGACAACAGATGCACCCTCCAAGCCAAGCCTCTGTGCTATGGCAAAGCCAATTCCCTGAGTGGAAGCTGTCACAATTGCCACCTTCCCTTCAAATCTCTTACCCTTTACCATTTCTTCTTTCTAAGCAATCAACCCAACTCAGCTAAAGAAAGAGGCTTTATTTGTGTTTGAGTGAGAACCGACACAAAGGAAAGAGTGAAGATCAACCATTTGAGTTTACTCCCCAGTGATGAGGTGTGGAAACACAGCTCTGACAAGAGATGAGTTAGCAATTTTCAAAAAATAACACACCTCACCCTTTCAACAAGTTGCAGGTGACAAATCTCAACCATTTATTAGAAAATTAATATATCTAATGATTAAAATAAGTGGTCCACCTGTGCACTGGTTTGTATTTTATAACTGGAGCCTTGGTATTAAAACGTTGTTGGTTGTTAGTTAGAGTGAGAGTGGCATCTTTGTTTTCTTGTTCCCAAGATTCCTCTTGCAAACTATTGTCCTGTGAAATATTTCTTCCCTTAAACTAAAACCTTCTTATTTGCTTTCAACCAACAAATTAAGATTATTGACAGGTAAGTGAACTCTAACTGCATCTACTTGTTAATAAAGTTGCAGTTGCCTTTGCATATTCTATAATTTGACAATCTTTTTCTTTTTAGTTTTCTACTTTATGATTTTTGGGTGAGTTGGGGTAAAAATTAGTAGTATGTACTTTATATGAGATACTTGATGGAGTATAACCAAGTTTTCTCGAACTGGAGTTAGAATTTGCAACAAGAATATAGTCTATCTTCACTGTTACATAACTAGTGTTAAAACTGCATACATAGGGCGTGGTGTGGTGTAATTAACCAAAGCTCATGCTGAAACAGCTAACTGAAATGGGAGAATCCAAGTTTGTCTCCTTGGCATTTCTATTGGTTTGTTCAGTGCTCCAAAGGGTGTGGTCACATGGAGACCAGCCTCTTTCAAAAGTTTCTGTTCACAAGGCAACAGTGTCACTTCTTGACCTTGCTTACATCAAAGCATCTCCTGCAGTTCTTGGACTACAAGTAAGTTTTAACACTGGTGTGTAAGGTAAATTCATCAGTGGTATCACCTGTAAACTCTCTTGATGATCACCAATTTTTTTTAGCTTCTATATTATTTTTCTACTTGCTATATTGCATATTGCCTTATTGCTGATGTAAGTTTTACTGGATTCTTTTATAGGGACAAACTGCTGAATGGGTAAGTCTGGAGTACACTTCTCCAATTCCATCAATTGATGATTGGATTGGAGTATTCTCTCCTGCAAACTTTAGGTAACATTCTAAAGCTGTGCCTATCTAAAGTTTAGCCTGAAAACTGGCTCCACAATTTGGAGTCCTATAAAAGTTCTATCTGATTGTTTCAATTAAATTCTTGTCTTGTACAACCAAACTTGGTTGCTTAGTTTTAATTGATTGTTCCTGTTTTGTGCATTTCAGTGCTTCCACATGTCCAAAAGAAAATCGTAGAGTTTATCCGCCGCTATTGTGTTCTGCACCCATTAAGGTACATGTGTGGATGTGAACAACACTAACCTGTACTACTTTTTGTAATGAGTTTACCACAATGATTTCTTTCAGTTGCTTTCTTGAGGCCAGGAGAAGTTATGAAAGAACGAATAGAAGTGATGGTCTAATGAATGTTACCCCATTGTGCAGTATCAATTTGCAAATCACTCAAGTCCCCTCTACAAAGTAACTGGAAAAGGGTTTCTGAAGCTTCAGCTGATCAATCAGAGATCAGATTTCTCATTTGCACTATTTTCTGGTGGCTTGTCAAACGTAAGCTATCATTAGTTTGAACTTCTTTGACCAAGTGTATGTTAATATTCTATGATTATTATACAAACAAAATTGCATGCAAATATTATTTGGAAGTAGATTTGGTCCATGAGAATATTCTTGCCTTTTTTCTATTTCTTTTTTTAACAGTGGATACAAGTTAACAAATCCTTTTAAAGGCTACTTTGTGGGCTGAGTGAGAATTTTCTACTACTTTTTTTTTTTTCTCTTTTTCAGTTTGTCTTTTTCGTTCACTTCTGTTCTGCTTTCCTAGCAGTTCATATTTTCCTTTAGAGTTTAGATACTGTAGAAGTCTTAGCATTACCTCTGCAGATTTTGCCATTCATAATATCTATCTATACATGGATGGTTAAGATTAGCTCTTCTTATGCTTTCATCTCTCACCTGATATGCTTCCTATATAGGCTAGTGGAATAATATGAAGGTAATGTAGGAAAGTTTCCATCCCTTTGTTCAAGAAGTGAACAGAATGGTAATTGGTAAGGAGACTAATAAACAGCAAGTTGGTTCCATCCCCAAATTAGGGGAGAAGAAAAGCAGAGGTGTTGGATGGAACAGATTCCATTCTATTCCACCTTATTTTAACAATCCAAACAATGGCAACCAATGCTATTCCATGCAACCCCTTTCTACTAATCCATAGTAGTCTTAATGCATATGCATAGAACAACCAAATACATGCTCACAGACATTTACACAAACTCACCGGGTCACCTGATTTTCCACATTTGCATACTGGTATTGGATGACACACATTTCTTTTGGATTTATGCATATTTGTATGATAATCTTTTATTTAGTAATTTCAATCACATTGTCCAAATCTATATATTCAGTAACAATTTTATGCCTCTCTGAAACTCCTAATTTGCACATCTACCATGAAATAGCTAAATGCAATCTCTTATTTGTTTCTATTTATCTCATGACAGCCAAAGCTAGTGGCAGTGTCAAATAAAATAGCTTTTGCTAATCCAAATGCACCGGTTTACCCTCGCCTGGCACTAGGAAAGTCGTGGAATGAGGTAAGTTCATTTCTCCAGTCCTAGACTGCATAAAACTTACACAGTTGATGTTACAAGGATAAGGAAGTTCCCTATGTAAGCAAATATTATGTGAACTTGTGAAGAAAGAAAACATCCAGCATGCTGCTATTTTAGTTAATTTTTTAAAAATATTTTTTTGTTACATTTACTCTTTTTTTATTTAAATGGTTCTTTCATTTTATCAAATTAAATTAGTATCATTTTGAACTTAAATCAGATGACTGTAACATGGACAAGTGGATATGGGATCAGTGATGCTGAACCTTTTGTTCAATGGGGTCCAAAAGGAGGGGATCATATGCATTCACCTGCTGAGACACTGACTTTCACTCGTGATAGCATGTGTGGTAAGGGAAGTCACATACCTGCAAATTTATACAGTTTGGGATATATATATCTTGTAATTCGAACTTCTTTGTTATGTACTTGAACCTAGGATTTGGAATTAACAATGTTAGCACAACACATTTAAGAGATTATACAGTTTTCGATATATGAATATTTCATGGTAAAAACTATTTTTTTTAAAAATGGAGAAAAGTGTAGGAGAATAATTTATATAAAGTATGTTATAAAAACAAAATGGGGCATACTTTCTGGTGTACCAACTACTAATCTAAAACTATATTTTCTTGTTTCTAAATTGTTCTTGTCAAGAACTAATTCATCCCCAGATCTTAAATTGTTAGGTGCAAATCAGGTTTTCTCTACTAAATGTCCTGTCACACAAACCCTTTAGGTTTGGCTTAAGGTGTATACAAAGCACTTGCCAACTTTAGGTTTGTTGTGCACATAATGTGTTTATGCTTCATATCCTTCTACTAGGTGCACATAATGGGAACAGCAGTTTTCTTGAAAGTTTAGTTTGGTGGATTTTT
The DNA here is from genome assembly GCA_026413185.1 of Pueraria montana var. lobata. Taxonomy (NCBI): domain Eukaryota; kingdom Viridiplantae; phylum Streptophyta; class Magnoliopsida; order Fabales; family Fabaceae; genus Pueraria; species Pueraria montana. The sequence goes on along the minus strand of CM048651.1, from coordinate 38,208,348 downwards.
TTTTCAAAAATGTTATTCATTGCACACAAATATTATCTATTTATGAACAGGTGCACCAGCAAGAACAGTGGGATGGCGTGACCCTGGATACATACACACCAGTCATCTAAAAGAACTGTGGCCCAACAGAATGTATGTTATTTCTAGATTTGACCTAGTTTTATGCACTTTTTAATTTTATGTTTCCCTTTCAAAGTATACGCCATATACATGAATCTTATATTCAGATTTTGTTTTACTTTATAGTAGATTAGCTTTTCATTAATTTTGTGAGAACTTCACTCTGAAGCCATAAACTTTTATTTGATATTGTTATCTATTATGGGTTAACATCACCTAATGGATTATTGTTATTTTGTTGTATTGTCATTATATGCTATATAGATATCATCTAGATTTAGACCTTAACAGCCAATGGAAAAATAACAACTATAATTTTGTTATCGAGCTCCTAACTAGGAAAAACCTATTGTGTTGCATCATATTTTCTATTTAAATTAGTTTGTTATAATGATGTCATGATAATTTAATTGTGCTTTCTGTTGATTGTGCAGATATGAGTACAAGATAGGACACAAATTAAACAATGCTACATATATCTGGAGTGGAAACTATCAGTTCCGAGCACCTCCTTTTCCTGGACAGAAGTCCTTACAACGTGTAGTCATATTTGGAGATATGGGAAAGGTTTGAACTGTTATTAAAAAGTATGCATTCATATATTCGATGGATGGCATCTGCCATGTTTTTCAGTAACGTTGGTCCTAATATATGCTGATAATTTGATATCTAAAATTGTGATATGCTCATACTCGGAGCATATTATATCAATTCTATCTTCTTTGGCCTTTCTAAATTCTAGTCTATGGTATCAAACCAAAGAATGTGCTATAGAATGAATCCTTATAGATAATACTTCTTTCCTTACTCTTTCTTTAAGAAGCTGCCATAGTTTCAAGTGTTAACAAACTACATATTAAGCGTATAATTGTTAACCATACAATAGTTTCAATTATGGTCGCATCAGGCACATTTGTCCGTAATTTCCCTCAATATCAAGAATCGCAATGAAACTGCAACCCCGATCGCAATTTAAAAACCTTGTGTCTACGGGATCCTATTGTCCTCAGTGTGAACCACAATCCTTTTATTATTCAATTCTGTGAGTATTTGATGCATGTTTAACCATGCAGGAGGAAGTTGATGGTTCCAATGAATACAACAATTTCCAGCGTGGCTCAATTAACACTACACAGCAGCTTATCCAGGACTTGGAAAACACTGACCTTGTTTTCCATATTGGAGATATATGCTATGCAAATGGTTACCTTTCTCAATGGGATCAATTCACAGCACAGGTGGAGCCAATTGCATCAGCTGTGCCTTACATGATAGCAAGGTTTTTATATAAACTTACCCCAAAAATTAGTCTAAGGTTTTTTTTTTTTTTTTTAATAATTACACCCTTATGGTGTTTTTGTCCTTACAGTGGGAACCATGAGCGAGATTGGCCTGGAACAGGATCCTTTTATGAGAACATGGATTCTGGAGGAGAATGTGGTGTGTTGGCACAGACTATGTTCTACACCCCTGCTTCTAACAGGGCTAAGCTTTGGTATGGCAACATGACTTCCATGCATTTCTTCAGATTATAAGATTTGGTAAATTGTAAGATTTTTCTCGTGTAGAAAGGTTATCTTCTGTTGGGTTTAATGATTTGCCACGATTTGAGTAACAAAATGGATTACTAAGAATTACAATGTCATTCAATAAAGAAGAGGAAATAATCATATTAGTTCTTGAAAGATAGAGTATCGAGGCATTCACTTTTTGCACCACCTCTTTGTTGTTAATGACACTAATTTTTTTAACTATAATTCCAAAATTACCCCTATTTAACCCCAGAAGTGATTTACAAATCACTTTTGCAAATTTAATCCCAAAATGTATTAAACTCTCTTCCAGAATTTTAATTGCGAAGTGAGTTGGGAAAAAAAATTGGAAGAGTTTACAAATCACTTCCACAGTCAAAGTAGAAAATGTCTCGGAGAAATATAGCGATACCTTAATGACATTGATTAAAAAAAAAAGTTAATATGAAACTATCATTTATTATAGTTATAGCAAAAAAAATAGCATTTGATAACAATTTTGGTTGAAAGGTTAAAGTGATCACAATGAGCCATTGCAATTATTTTTTATAACAAAGTCCACCAATGCTTTTGGTATCAAAGCTTAGGTAGAGAATACTCTGACAGTTTCATCAGGTATTTGGAACATGTTACATTTCTATGCTGTTTTACCAGGTATTCAATTGACTATGGCATGTTCCGCTTCTGTATTGCTGACACTGAACATAATTGGAGAGAAGGCACAGAACAATACAAGTTCATTGAGCATTGTTTGGCATCAGTTGACAGACAAAAACAGCCATGGTTAATTTTCCTTGCACATCGCGTACTTGGATACTCCTCTTGTATCTGTTATGCAGAAGAGGGATCATTTGCTGAACCAATGGGGAGAGAGAGCTTTCAAAAGCTCTGGCAGAAATACAAGGTGGACATTGCCATCTATGGCCATGTGCACAATTATGAGAGGACATGCCCCATATACCAGGTTTCTTCAACGTTTGTGCTCTTCTTCCATTCAAATTTTGGTGAATATAAAGCTAACATGTATATTAACAACACAACATCCAGAATTAAGCATTAAATAATCAAAATGTCAAGTTCCCTAATCCCTACTATGCTCTTCTTGAGAAAAATGAAACAAATACCATTTTACATGCCACAAATAGCATCATTTAAATCTGCAAGTTGGAATGAGAATGCATATTTTCTCTACTAACAAGAACCTTTTTTTTTACATTTTGCAACAGAATATCTGCACTAATGAAGAGAAACACCACTATAAGGGAACCTTAAATGGGACCATACATATTGTTGCTGGTGGTGGTGGAGCAAGCCTTTCAACATTTACTTCCCTCAAAACCAAATGGAGCATCTTTAAAGACTATGACTATGGGTTTGTAAAACTAACTGCTTTTGATTATTCAAATTTGTTGTTCGAGTACAAGAAGAGCAGAGATGGGAAGGTTTATGACTCCTTCCAAATATCACGGGATTATAGAGACATCTTGGCCTGCACCATGGATAGTTGCCCAAGTATAACAATGGCATCTTGATTGATGAAATGGTGAAAGCTTCAATATATCCAGCCATGTTGAAGCAGTGAGATATGAGCAGATTATCTTCCACAAACAGATAGATGTTGTATATGGCTGCAAGCTGTCACCTTTACCAATATGGCTTTGGTAGAATGCACACTCAATTCACTGCTGTTGAAGTTTAAGCTGCAAGCACTTTCTTGTACCTAAAATAGAATAGGAGGGCAAAATACAATGCTATACAAACAATTCCAGTAATTACCAAAACCCAATTGAATCCAGCTGGATAGTCAAAAACTGTGGTTTCAAAGTTCATTCCAAATACTCCTGCTACAGCAGCAAATACTGCAGCTACCAATGTAGCTGCTGTAAGAAGCAACTCAAACTGTATTAGCTGGTTTTGAATATTTCCCTGTAATAGATAGAGTGAAAAGTAACGTTGCATGGTTTACACAGTTTAGAATATCAAAGAAATAAAGGAATAGCCAGCAGTATGTTGCAAATTGTTAATCTTAGCATACCAATTTTATGTTGATAAAATCTTCTGTGTCATCAATGTATTCTTTGAGCTGCATTACCAGCAGAAAAAAAATATATACTTAGCATTTGCATGAAGCACACACCTAAATAATAAAACCATATGCTGTTAGTTTACATAAAAAGTCACTATGGCTACTACTCATTAGCAAATAAGTATGCAACAGCTGATTGGCTGAAGGCAAGCCTGAGCTAATTTAACGTTATATAAGTAAGTACCTTAGTTATATTAGCAAATACTATGATAACCAACATATAGATACTCTATGTTATATATGTTATGTTATAAGCAACATGAGTAGATTCTAATGCTACAGCTGAGTAAGTCAAACTTCCCATACCGACAATATTGTGTTAAGAGTATTATCAATGACAATAAAGTATGCTTCAAGCAACATTTCCAGTGGCTCAATCCTTTCCCCATTATCAGACGAACCCATTGAACTACCATGTTTACTAGAATTTCCAATGCTGCTGAAAGCCCTTTGCAACATCTGGACTCCACTAATTGATCGCTCTGGTGAAGCAGGAGCCGATTTTGAAATCACTCTACCTGATGCATGAGTTTGAAAACAATCATTAAAAGTGTAAGTATCCGATCTTCTCTTTTTCTCAGTTAGGCACATCTCAGCCATGTCACCATCATCATCCATGAGATGTTCTATTTCATCACGAACCTGGGAATTAACAATAAGTTACTAGTTGCAGGTAATAGAAAGCTAGAAAAATGAAAATAGTAATCAGGGATAATAATTCTATGTTGACCAACCTTCTGAACTCGTTGAGTCAAAGCAAGCAGGTGACCTTTAAATCTTCTAACACGTTCCAGATTGAGAGTACTGATAGATGAGGCTAGTTCATCTAGCACAGGATATATTTCCATTTCCAGTTCATTTACCTATCAAATCAACATCCTTCTTAATATATGGAATTCAAGATGACGATTTACTTACATATGGCTGGTAGCTTATTCAACATCTTTTTCTATGCATTTAGCAAGGCATATAATGTGGCATATAAACACAATTACCTGAATTCCAACACTGAAACGAAAATTTGCAAAATCCAAGCTATACACCTATACCTAGTCTGAAGCCATTGAAATTTACACTACAATGACCTAGGTCCAAAGATAAGATTAAGATATGAGAGCAGTGATAAACCCTCATTCCCTCCTTATTTCTTGGGGGATAATGTGACACATAATATGTTAATTTTATATCTTGTGTTGGTTTTTGCCCAAATTCTCTTATTTTTATAACAAAATGAATTGGATGAGTTCAGATGAAAAATAGTTTGAACATTTGATGGAGATATTAACAAAAAGATTTTAGTAGATATCAACAAAAGGATTTGATGAAGATAATTTTAGAGATATCTATTCTATGAGGCATAAATTTAAAGAAACTCTATCCAAACAAAATATATCTTATCTAAATCTCAAATTTGGTGGAAATAATGAAGTAGCCTCTATCCTTGTCAAAAGAGTAGGGAATTATAGATAAGACACTCATCTTTGATAATCTTATTATCACCTTTCATAATCCCTCACAGTTTTGACTCATCATTCACAATATTTCATCAGCTTGGTGGATCTTGGAGCATGACAAAAGACAATAGTCAATAGTGCGCAATAGCAGCACTTTTGCAACCAAGTCACGACCACAATTGCAGTGTTTAGCTAGTAGCAGGAACAGCAGGAAACAGGGTGAAAAAACTTTTTTGTCCATCAATTGCTTTGTTTTGGGGGGCAATCTCACAATGTCAGTCTCCCCCCCCCCCCTCCCCCCTCTCCCCTCTCATCATTTAATGAAGGCTAAATGTTACTTTTAGTCCTTTATGTTTTAGCATTTTTTCGTTTTGGTACATTAAGTTTTAAAAGTCTCATTTTGGTCCTTTATGTTTTCAAAAGTTTCATTTTGGTCCTTTATTCCGTTTTCCGTTAAGAACGTTAGTGTTTCATTAACTTTTAAATTTTGAAATAATTAATTTAAAATAATGACGGCTAAAAACCGCCACTGTGTGTTTCTTCCAGGAAAAAAAAACCTCAATAAATCAGTTAACGAAACCGCATAGTGCTCTTACCTTCAGTTCTCTTCTCCGACGATGCGCCAGCACCTCTGCCGTCCACCCCAGCGAGCAACTCCATGCCGCCGCCGCCGTCTCCGGCCTCCTCTCTTCCCCTCCCACTTCCTCCTTAACGCCCTCCTCCACCTCTATGCCGCGTGCTCCCTCCCCTCCTTCGCTGCTTCCACACACCCTCAATTCCCTCCATTTCTTTCTCCAAATGTGCCAACGCGCCCTCCCCCTCGATGGGGTGGCCTTAATCTGCACCATCGGCGCGTGTGCCAAGCTCAGATCTAAGTGACAGTCGCTTAGGACCAACGCGGAAACGACGCTGCGGCAGGCGAGTTGACTCGGCGAGTCGGCGTTGGAGACCATTTTCAAAGGACGCCTTGGGGACTCCTTCTGTTGCGAATCCTCCTCGCTTAGAAGCCTCGGGGGGCGCGTGGTGGCGACGGTGGCAAAGTCGGTTTTGAAAACAATAGGGATTTCAAGTGTTACGAGTACGAGGTACAAAAACGACATGCCGATTAGAAACTGAATCGAAATTTCGAAAGGAAAAATAGGGAAAATAATAATAATGGAATTGAAATTTTGTTGAAGTGGTTGAGGCTGGCCCATTCATCATTAAACTTTGTTGCCAATAGACTCTTTTGCTTTAACGAATCATGTGGCATATCAGATGAATTTTTCTGTACAAGCCAAGCAAGGCGGTGGGCGGAGGATCTGCGCAGAGGAAAACGCTGTATTGAGTTTTTTTTTTATTTTAGACAAAACACGTAGTGGCGATTTTTAGCCGCTACTATTTTAAATTAATTATTTAAAAATTTAAAAGTTAACGAGAGATTAACGTTATTAACGGAAAATGAAAAAAAGGATCAAAATGAAACTTTCAAAAACATAAAGGACCAAAATGAGACTTTTAAAACTTAATGTACCAAAACGAAAAACGCTAAAACATAAAGGACCAAAAGTAACATTTAGCCTTTAATGAAAGGGTTCACGCATCTAATTGAGAATTTTGTCTCTGGACGAACACCCACTCTTCTCTGGCATCTTCAACAATTTCCAGCATTTTCCAACCAACCCAATACCTGCTCTGTTTAGTACTCCCTAGTCTCTCCTTATCAATCTCTCTGGATGAATGCCCACTGTTCTCCAGCATTTTTCGGTGTTTTCTGACCAACTCAAGAACTTTACAACTTGCTCTATTCTATTTTCTACATTCATGTTTTGCTTTGGCCTTTCGTTATTGACATACTCTGTTATTGATTTGTGTGTTTAGCTTTAAATTATAACATTGGTTTATTAATTATGAATATGCCTTTAATTCTGAATTTTTTATTTTATTTTTTTAGCATTTATATATGTTTAGTATATATTATTTAATATAATCTCAAAACTTCAAGCAAGCATTCTTAAACATTTGAGGTCTTTGCTAGATGAAAAAAGGGATTTTGCTTCTCTGTTTCATCTCTTTTGATAGGTAGAGACAGTGGTGCCAACCTTGTCGGGATGGCTGCCTCTATTGTGATGCCTTTGCATGCCTCCTTTTGCTTTTCTTATTTTTTTTAAAAAAAAATCTTTATGGTTGAAAATAGTCAAAATATAGATTTTAGTTTAAGGCATTGTTTTCATTTTACTATGAATAACTAAATCCATAGTTTGGGCTATGGTGGAGCTTGTGATTTTTGTGTGGATCTTCCCAGTTTTTAATATAATTTCTATCTCCTTTCATTAGGGTAATAGGGTTTGTTTATTGCCCTTAGTTGCATTGAATTGGCCATTCTTGGATGTATGATTGTGGATTGATTAATTGGTGACACGCATAATTAATTAGCAGATCTATAAGGAAAATTAGGTCAACAGTTATTGAATGACCAAATGGTAATTCTCACTTCAATTGGCTAATGGATTTTGCTTAATGCTTTTCTAGAAAAATTCTTTATGAACCAAAAAATGGATTTGGTTAGGAATTGGATCATTAGAAATGTGACCTGGTTTCCAAGAAAATTAGTAGAAATAATTGGCTAATGATAGGAATTTGCATTCTAATATAGGAATTTGGAATTGAAGTAATTTAACACAACTGAGGCCTAACCCATAGGTTCATCTATAATTGACATTATTGTGTTTATGTGTGCAAATTACTCCATTGTCCACTACTTAGTTTTTATTCTCATTCTACATTCTTTTTACCCTCTTAATTTGTTGTCTAAATAGCATAAGAGAGTTGTGACATTGGTAATTGCTAATTAGTCTCTATGGGAGGATATTTGGGACTCTATTCCTATATTGTGCAACAGGGTACACTTTCCCTGTAATGTATTTTGCACACATCAAGTGATGATAGCAACCACAACCTGAATTCATATTTGTTATCTAGACAACCAATATCCCCTAATATGTTTGACCCCTTTCTCATGTGAACATAAACAACAATAGAGTAGAAATTGATGTAGGACAAAGGGGAGTCAATCATAATTATGTGTTAGACACCTGGACTTCTATTCAAGCTACTATAATTTGATACTGATCACGCTAATGTACCAGAGTACTGCCTATGCTACTGTACTAGTCAATACCAGGGATTTCTATTTCTATTCTATTATGCCTATAGGTTTCTTTTAGCTTTTTAGATGGTTTGGATTTAGACCTAAGGGTTAGGATTTGTTTTTTATTAGGGCTGTAATAAGAGATCCAGTTTCCTTAATAATAGAAGTTTTCTTATATTTTCCTAAGATATTAGCTAGAAGACCACCACCCTTTTGTTTGTGTTTCAGATCTCCTTGCACATTCTTTTGTCTCCCTACATTTCTTGAGTGGTACACATAATTAATCCTAGGGCTTTTACCAGCCTGAATCTTGATTGCAGTGACTGGTGGAAAATATTGTGCGCAATCAATAAAGTGTAATCACGATCAAATTTTATGGATTATCTGAATTTGCAGGCAAATACTTAGGATGGTTGATGAAAATATTTTCAACATGATAAATCCTGTAGTAATTTAATCAAAATACTGGCAAGCATATAAACTTGTTGCTACCGTTTTCAATGTAAAATTAAAAATGTAGAAAATTTACTATCACAAATTCACAGCCAAAAATGTGGAAGATTCCCAAACAAATAAGAGTTTTAGGTCAATTCATACCTGAGCATCTAAAGATGTGCATGTCAATTCTAGAGCCAACTCCAGTGCCCTAAATTCAAAGGGTAGATCATCTGTTCAAAAATGGCAGACAAAGTAAGCAATTATATGCAGTAATTACCTCCATCAAAAAGCTTAAAAAAACTCTTAATAGCTTGGAAATATAGCAAATATAACAGTGCTTTTAAGAAAGAAACCACAACAGCTGAAGAAGTATCATATTCAATTTAGGCTTTCAAAGTATTATCAAGAAAAGACTTCATAGATCACAACACTCAATGTCTATCCCTTATTCTTCATCCATTCCCTAACAGTGCTACAACAGAAAAGACCATTAGGTATGCTAATATAATCATAATGAACCTAGATAAACATAAGACATTTTTTTTCACACGAGTCTTCCTTGCACCTAAATGTATATGTTACAGCAATATGAGTAGCAATCCTTCCTTACCCGCTTTTTCATTCTGAAGCCGATTGCATAATTCTAACCTGTACTGACCAACACTACCATCCAATGAATTCATTAGAATGACCTCATCAGCGGTGATTATACACCGGATTTGCTCAAGGTTGACTACAATAGCCTTCTCCCGTCCTAATATTGTAGAAGGATAAATGAACATCGGATCCAATAGCCGGAGATCTCTAGATGGCAAAGAACAATTTCTCATTATAGTTGCCTTGTCAAGTGTCACAGTCTGGAAATTCCCATCCTGACCAATTTTAATCCAAGAGCGACTTCCATGACCTCTCTTCTTCAGGCCTGATATACCAGTCCCACGATTCACTTGTCCATTGAAATAAGACCTCCCACCACCATCATGAGATAAAGAAGACTCAGGTAGACTGGAAGCATAATAGCGGTCTTGTGTTTCACCCATGGCAATTGCATCATACTTTTCTCACTAGCAGTACTGATACAGTATTTTTTTTAGCTGAGGTAGTATCCATCGGTATTCACTATTCAGCATTCATTTCCACCACAACCTTGATATATAGATGATAACTGGAATCAAGAACCACCTCTACCACCTGAGGTGATCCATATTTTGTGCATTTCTCAAATTAAGACCTGAAATAGGAAGATAAGATAGAACCAATGTGCTAGTTAGTTGAACAAGCACACATCCCAGAAGAAAATTACTGGACAATGGAAGGACAAAAATAAAAGAAAGAGGTAATATTCATGTACATCTACTAATAGAAGAATTGAATGCAACCAAATCCTCTCTTCCCATTTCTTGTTCCCTTTCCTGTTCCCCCAATATTAAAAAGTGATGCATGAACCGATAAGAAAAACTAACAAATAGGAAAAAGAATGTTCCATTTTAACCACATATCACTTTCACTTTTAATTGAAGGAACAAGAAACTGAGACAAGTGATTTTAATCCAATTGAATAATAAAACCTTAACCTAAATAATCAATCAATAAAAAAGGAAACAATCAAATTAAAGAAAAACAAAACTAAAGGGGAAAAAACCCAATACTCTGATATTTACCATCATTCAATACATAATATATCTTCAAATTCAAAAAATTGCTTTGGCAATAAACTCAGCCTGATACCGGTAGCAGAGTTTCGTGTACTTTCCTTTAAACTTGTGAACACTAGTGCTGTGCCAAGATAGCAATTCACACTAAACAGTCCTTCAATCAACTTCAACCCAACTCATAAAACAAATTGAATCAGTTAAATTCTCCATAAACTGAACTAAACCTCACACTCAAAATCCTAACTTCAACATCATCAGTAATACCCATCTTCCCACTCCTTAATCTTCCATTAACTGCACACCCACCATTCCCCCGAGTCTCAAACAAGATTTAACCTTTTGCATAAATACCGCCACCCCATTAATGATTTCTATCAAATTAGATTTAAAAAATAGAAAAAATTGGAAAAAATTGAAACCCCAGAAAGGGAAAAAAAAAAAAAAAAAAAAGAGTAAAGTTACCTGAAGGTCGAGAATCAGCAGAAAATGCTTGATAGGTGGAAGATGGGTCAAAGTAAGATTGCGAAAAGGTTTCTATTATCAGAGAGTAGAGACGAAGAAGAAGATTATGAATATTGCATTACCAGAAATGACAAATTCAAATTGTAGCAATGCTTTTTTTCATACGAAAAGCATATTCGTCATTGATTATGAACTTTTGGGTTCTGATTAAACTTGTTAGTTGTTTTTATTTGTTTTGAGACAGTAAAAAATAGCTTGATCCCGTCATTTAGTTGTAATGGTGAATGAATCACTGTGAATCTGTGATCCTATTGCTGAAGGGTTTCTTTTCTCTGTGTGTAGGTTCCTGAAGTTATGAATAAAAAAAAAAACACAAATTCCTGAAGTTATTTCATTCATTGTAGTAGGAATGGTAATGGGTAGGGTCTGGGTAGGGTCCTATAGTACTCGTTTTCATATCTGCCTTTAAAAAAAATATCCGTACCCGGCCAATACCCGCGTGGGTAGCAACTTTAATATTCATCCCCGTACCCGCTGGGCACCTGTATACTCATACCCGCACCCGCTACCCGCACTTTAAGTTAATAAATCAATAAAAAAAATAGGCTTAAATGTAATTTTGATCCCCTATTTTGCACAATCCGCAATTTTAGTCATCCTATTTTAAAATAGAGACATTTAGTCCTCCTATTTTGCACAATCAGCAATCTTGGTCCTCTATAGAGACATTTAGTCTCCCAATTTTGTAAAATCCGTAATTTTGGTCCTTTCATCAAATTGAAAGCATTGACAGTTAAGAGATTAATGTTGACCTTGACGTGACCCAAATATAGTGATGTGACACGAGATTATTTATTTATTTTTTAATTATTTTAAATAATGAGTACTAATTATTTGTTTATCTACGTCACTAAAACACATGTCACGTCGATTTTAATGGTTGGGGTAATCGTGAGTCCTAAAATAGAAATCACAAGTCTTAATCATTTATTTTAAATTAGTTCTACATTGTTGAAATACATGGCACATCGTAGTCAAATAAATGATATTACCTTTTTATAAAATATATTTTTCATCAATTATTCTACTCAGTATTTAAAATAATTAAAAACTAAATAAATAATCTCATGTCACGTCATTATATTTGGACCACGTTAAGGTTAACGTTAATCTCTTAACAGTCAACGCTTTCAATTTGATGGAAGAACCAAAATTACATATTTTAGAAAATTGGGAGACTAAACGTCTTTATTTTAAAATAGGGGACCAAAATTGCGGATTATGCAAAATAGATGAACCAAAATTGCATTTAAGCTATAAAAATATTAATTAAAAAATTATTACAAATAAATTGAAAATTCAAGCTTAAATAATTCAAACTTAACATTAAAAGCATTCACACATAATATTAAAAATATAAAATATAAAATTATTGTAAGTTATAACATAAATCTTTTACTATTAGTGTTAGTTTATGGAAAATATAAAATTATTTTTTTACAAAAATATATATATATATAACATAATTATTTATTTAAGTTATTTTAATTATATATATATGATAGGTGTGGGGCGGGGCGGGTACTATAGTACCTGTACCCGTACCCGCACCCGCAAAAAATTTGAGGGTAAATACCCGGCCCCGGCCCCAGCCCCAATAAGCGGGTATTTACCCGACCCGCTTGCGGATATTTTTGCGGTACCCGTAGGGTCCGGGTACACTTTGCCATCCCTACATTGTAGTGAAAACCGGACCGATTATCGATTCGGTCAAAAAATTGGGTTAATGAGTCAGTAGTCAAACTGATGGGTCATTAATTAATCTGATTTGACCCGGTATATATATATATATATATATATATATATATATATATATATAACAAAATGTGACAAATCCATAATTCATACTCTAAAATTAAAATCAATCGTGATCAAACTATAAATTTTACATAATCATTTATTACTATAAATTATTTTGTTGGATATTATCATTAAATTACTAAGGAAACTCTTGTTATTTTTCACGGCTAAGTATAAAAGTTGTCGGAGGATCATGAGCAAGTATGGTAAAGATGAATAAAGCACATAAATATTAAATCATATCAAGATTAAAATAATAATAATTAGTTATTATATATTATTGTCAATATCAAAATAATATTATAGGAGCATATTATTATATACTATTAAGTAATTAACTATTGACAATTTAATTAAAATGTTATAGGAGTATATTATTATATTATATTATATACTATTTAGAAATTAGCTTTTGTTATGGTTTCACATTTTAAATAGTACTATAAAAAGAATTCCAAATAACAACATTGTCACAAGAATTGTAAAAAAAAAAAAATAAACAAAACCAGGTCAACCGATTTTGACCAAAACTGGCCGAGTCAAACCGGGTCGATGGTATATCCAATCTGATAGCTAAATCGGACCGAACAGGGCACCAGTTCCCGGTCAAACCGGTCCAACCGACCGGTCCGGTCCGATTTTTATAACTATGATTTCATTAGTTGTTTTCTTCTGATAAAATATACTAAAAATGTTATTTTTTTTATCCGTAGGAATAAAAACAAATATAAAGATTTACAATCGGTATCATTTTTTTTTATATATATAAATGCTACTCTTACTACGGTTATGTTATGTTTCTTTTCTATCCCCTTTTTAAACTGATTGTTGTTGTAAAAAAAATACTACTTTGTTCTCTTTTATAAACAAAAAAGGCTTAAATGCAATTTTAGTCCCTCTATTTTGTATAATTTGTAATTTTTGTCCTTCTATTTTAAAATTGAGATATTTAGTCCCCCTATTTTATACAATCCGCAATTTTAGTCCTCTGTTTTAAAATTGAGACATTTAGTCCGTAACACGGTGATTTTTTCGTAATGTATGATAAGTGATTTAATTAATAATGCAAGAGCAAATTAAATTTAAATTATGTTAATTGATATAATAATTAACTTAAGTTCTATTTATTGTGAGATTTTTTAGACTTTTACGTGAGTTCCGTGAGTTGTAGAATAAAATAATAAGAAAAAGGGGTGTCCTTAGAGGAAGTGTAGGGACAAATAGCAAAATTTCATGGAAATCTCTTTATTTAACCGTGCCAAGCTTCCTATTTCTTCCATTTCCTTCGTTCTTATCTTTCTTCCTCTCTAAGTTCTCTTTTCCGTGAATGGAAGTTTGATTCCTACCTCATCTTGAAGTTTGATTTCTTCTTCCCTAGAGATTTCTTAGTTGATTTTAAGTTGGCAAGTTCAATTCCTCCCTATTCTTGATTTCTAAGTATCTTTCTCATCTCCTCCCAAGAACATGATAAATGGGTCTTGGTTAGATTTTAAGAGATGAGAGAAATCTTGATTTTGAGTTTACTTTGATGTTGATTAGGTTCCTCCTAGTAGATTTTGTAACAAAAATTGGGGAAAGATCACTCAAGAACCCCAAAGTTCTCCTCTCTAGCTTTTTCTCCACGGTTTGAGTCAAGAAGTTTAAGTAAGGGAAGCTTTAAACTTGTTTGAATGATTTGGTGGTGTTTGGTGTTTGAGTTCTGCTCTTTTGGATATACTTTGAGATTTATTTTTATGATGCAATGAGTTTTTCTCTCTTTTGTGTTCTTGATGATTTGGTTGAATTTGTGACTTAAGTTGAAGTTAATATAATATCATGATATGTTGTTTTTGACTTGGAATGGTCTTGTAAGTGTTGTGAATTGTCCCTAGACCTTTGAGGCATGTTTTTGGGTGCTTGGGATCCTTTGGGAGGCCCTGGATTCTACAGAAAATCTTGTTACGATGTTCTATTAGTCATAAATTTTGCGAGCGTCCGATTCTACAGACCCAGCGTCTAGTGACTCACCCAGTGTCCAGTGAACCACCCAGCGTCCAGTGACTCACCCATCGTTCAGTGAACCACCCAGCGTCCAGTGACCCACCCACCGTCCAGTGACTACCCAGCGTCCAATGACCCACCCAGCGTCCAGTGACCAGCGTCCAGTCAACTCTAGTCAACTCTGGTGCTTTTGTTCAGCTTTGAGTCCAGGACCCAATTCATTATGAATGTGATATATATTTGTTTTCTTATATAAATAATCATTTTAAATGTGTGATTGACATTCTTTGAGATGTATAATATAATTGTGAGTGTAGATATGAAATGTTGATGAGATATGATGATATATGTGAACTGTGCATTAGAACCATCCCTATATGTTAAATAGAAGTTAGCTATGACCTTTGGGAAGATTTTTTTTTATAGAAAAATGGTATACTTGGGAGGGTGAGTTTCACGCCAGAACTCCGGCCTACTAGGGGGTCTCGCCTAGTAGGATATCTTCCCAAGTACCACCCCTATGTTTTGACTCCGAATGGCGTGTTGGAGAGTTAAGAACTACTTTCCAAGAGGTTTAGTGACCCTTTTAGTGTATAGGCGATGAATTGTTATCATGGTTGTGGATTGTTGAGATGTATTTGGACCCGTAAGTCTGGCTATTGGAGATGGCGGGTACGGAGGTGCCATATCTAAGATTGTAAGGGGTTTCAAATATGTTTTGCCGCTAGAATACGGTGTGTGCATAGTTGATGCACAGAAATATTCCAAATATTGTATATGCACAGTTGGTGCATAGGTGTGCACAGACATATGGATAGGTACGTAAGTTAAGGGTGCTAGGTGGGTTCTCAACCTAGTGCCAGAGGTTTTCGTGGTGGCTAACGGTGGGCCTATAGAATAGCCAAGTGGGCGAATTCCTATAGATGTAAGGTTTTGCAAACCTTACAGAGGTAATCCAATACCCACACTTGTCTATATTCAATTAAAACCACACTTTCTCCATAGGGTCAGCTCAAGGGACTCCCTGAATGGTCAAAAGGTGAGACTATGGTAGGGGATGAGGCCTATGAGGGACCGCTCATATAATGTTGAAACTCCATGGAGTAGAGTCAGTCTTGTTGACTAAGATTGTCTAGTGGCTTATGTTGCACATCACCTAGTGATGATGGTTGTTGGTGGTTGTATTATGTTGAGATTGTGATTTTTGTTGAATGGATATAATCCATTAGATCTGATGATTCATGGTAGTAATTGGTAATAGAGCTATGTTGTTATTGATTATGTTGAGGTTTTATGTTATAACTCTATCGTATGAATTAGTTGAGATGGTTAAACCATGAGGATGTTGTTTATTGGTGTTTATTAACGAACTAAGTTTTGATATAAGTTTATGAACTAAGTTTTGTGTAGAGTTTTCAGTTATTATGTATAGTATTATATTGAAGTCTACAAAGTTCGGTTCTCTTTCTATTCCTTAATAATTTGGAAATTTACTTATGTACTTATATGCATAGTTTTGTTTGATAAGCTTACCCTTGCAATGTTTGCACATGTGGTTCATGCCTGTGATGATCTCGGACATTGTGTTCGGGGGAGCAGATGGCTTTCTAGGTGGACTCATCTTGGAGGCTTGGTAGATGGAGCGAGCACGAGATTGAAGTTGCGTTCTCTCTTTCCTTCGTTTGGTCTATATAATTATATGTATAGAGATGACCAGCTTAGGTTTGTCTCATTATAAGCTCCAAGAGTTGTTTGTAGTTAAGAAAAAATTATTATATTTTCTTTTAGTTTTGAACTTTAATTATTACTTTTGGAAATGCAAAAAGCTTACGCAATATTTTCATAAAGTAAACTAACGAAAGAGTTTCTAAACCAAAAGGAAATCGAGGAACCTTAGCTTAAATAGTTGTGTAACGTAGATGGGTCGTTACATAGTCCCCCAATTTTGTAAAATTTATAATTTTGGTCCTTCCATCAAATTGAAATGATCGTTAAGAGTCTTAATCATTTATTTAAACCAGTCTCACGTCACTAAAGTACATGTCACGTTATAGTCAACATTAATCTTTTAATGGTCAACCATTCTAATTTGACGGAAGGACCAAAATCACGAATTTTACAAAATTAGGGGACTAAATATCTCAATTTTAAAATAGAGGGATTAAAATTGTAGATTATGCAAAATAGGGGGACTAAATGTCTCAATTTTAAAATAGGGAAACTAAAATTACGGATTATGCAAAATAGGGGGACCAAAATTACATTTAAGCCAACAAAAAAATAGGTAATGCACTATAAACAAATTTTATCTAATCACAACTCACCATGTTTGATAAGTTTGTTGACTTTTACAATAATTGCCTTAAAAGTCATGTTAACAGTGATTTGTGATTGATTGACATATTTTTACATTGTTAGCGCATCACCATTAAACTCCAAAAAAATCATTTTTTCTCAAATATAAACAAATCTTAACTACTTTTACCTTATTTAATGATATTATCTTCAAAATACCCTTCATTTAAAAGGGGGTTTATACTTGATATCAAGTTTCAATGAAGGGTAATTTAAGAAATAAAAAAAACTTGTTTTTTAATTGGGATTGACATAATTTAATAAAGCTAACTAATTTTCTTAATAAATGTGAAATCAATTGATTGTTGTATCTTGTAACCAAAAATTTATTGTTGTAACTCAACTCATTCAAATCCGTTGTCTTTCAATTTGGGTAATGAATTTTTATTTTTAAACCCATGCATTACTGTTGATGTGACATTTTATTCTTAATTATTATATTTATATTTTTTTCACTTAGATAACATCTTAAAATTAAAAAAAAATACAAGATGGCCAATAATTGTATTACAAATATAATTGATACTATCAAAGTCTAACCATTTTTTTATTGTTTTTATTAAATTTAAAAATGGGTAATGTAGTTTTTTTTTTTTGACAAAAAATGAGTAATGTAGTTAAGAGTAGATCAATTTTATTCACTCTCATATTCAGGAATTCTTATTTTTACATTCTTGTTTCTTATATTAATTTTGTCTTGCCCTTTTAGTAATATTTTATTGACTAAATTGAAAAGGAAAAGAAAAAATTGAGGGGGACATATACAATTTCATACTTAATTAATAATTTTATTAGGATAAAAGAAAAAGTATAAAAAATTAAATTACTTCATTTTTTTATTACACATAAAATTAAAGTTAGCACCAAACATAATTAATAATATTTATCATATTATTTAAATTTTGAGTTGTGTAATTCAATAGCTCTATAATGTGTTGAAATAGTAGGAAAAAATTACAATTATTTAGAAATTTTAAAATGATTTTTAACATTTTGGATGTGATAGACCCTACACAAATCAACCTGTTATTGATTGGATTGGTTCGATTTTAGTTTAATAAAAAAATGCACAAATTCTATCCAACTCAAACAAAGTATTCTGATAGATTCGAGTAACAAGTTTTGCCAAATACAACCTAAATTACCTTGTGTACAACCCTATATATAAAGATAAAGATTTTCAAGTAAACATTTAAGACTAACGTGAAACAAAGCAATATGATCCTAATTAGTCATGTGATATCCAAGCCATTACTTTCATTAATCAAATGGACATTGTTACACATGTAACACTCTAGAGGAATTATCGTAAACTAATACTTAGATTAATTTGACATAAAATTTTAAGTACATCAATCTCAAAGTGCTCAAATCTAAATCATAAAGTGGTAGAGTGTATTCATACAATAATCAAATCTTCAAGCGTAAATCATAAAACATTACATACAATATGTACACTACATAAGATTGTTGTATAAAGCTTAAGAAGAAAGATACATAAAATACAATAAAACTCCAATTACATTGGGAAAAACAAATTATAAACATATCCTTCTTGCTCGTGGCTTTGAACTCCAACCAATTGCATCTTCACCAAGTTACTCTAAAAAGTATAAACAATAAACTAAGTTCTCTAAAGACATGGTAGACAAGCTTGACACGCCTACCCTAACAGTACTTTTCCTACCTCTAAAGGCTACAACTCTCAACAATCAAAATTCATACCTATCTAGGATTGAATATAAACTATACAATATAAGCTTAATCCCATCGTAACCATTATGACCAAGTACTCCATTATTCATTTTTATTTCATTGACATATCATCATCATCATCGTCATCATCATTATTATTATACTCCATTAACACATTATATATTCTTACCACAATTCACCAAGTGGATACGTTATTCTTACTTTGGGTTTATCTTTTTATTCTTTAGTAATTAGAGTTAACCATCATGGTTAATTCTAAGACTGCTAATACTCTGGGTAAGAACATATCTCTCATATATTCTTGTCCAATAAAGGGTTTACATATCTCATCTCTTAGGCATACTCCATTACGTACTCTTGGGGGTAGCGCATACATTTCTTAATTCTCAAAACATATGTTCTCACCCTATGTATGGGCAAACTTCTCATGCCTTACCCATTGATTAGGAATACATCAAATTTTCTACTCAAAGGGGTAAAGACATACATGACATCATCAACCAAACATCAATCACTACAAGGGTTTTGTTTTGTTAGTTGTTTGGTTTTAGTTAGATTTGATTTTATCTTTCATAGTCTACTGTCATATGGTCAATTGAGCTCAAGATAGTCAAGAGGTGTCCTTCTTGTTCTATTCCATAACTTATCACTCTCGTTGTTGAAAATCATCTACCACCTATCATCAAAGGGGTTGCATTTTATACACCTTTCCTTTACAGAAGAATTTTTTTCTTATCACCTTGTCTAGAGGGGACAATACCCTTCCTTTGACAAAGGTGGTCTCATATCTCAACTCATCTTGGGGGCCATAAGGGATTCACTCTTTCAAAGTCACCATTTCCACACCAAGAGTATACTTTTTTAAGATGGCTTAAATAACTTTTAGGTCCCTGATAAATTTCCAAAATTTGTTTTAGGTCCCTGATAAATTTTTTCATTCTTTTGAGTCCCTGATATATCAAAACTTTTGTTTTAAATCCCTACCATTAGTTAAGTGATGACGTGGCACCATCTCAACGGTTGATATATATTGGGAAGATCTATTCGGATGGTGACACGTCATCACTTAACTGATGATAGGGACTCAAAACAAAAGTTTTGATATATCAGGGACTCAAAACAACGAAAATTTTTATCAAGGACCCAAAGTAAAATTTGGAAATTTATCATGAACCTAAAAGTTATTTAAGCCGTTTAAGATTTACCACAACTTAAGGATCAAATGGTATCCACTCTAACTTACTAAAGGGAAGGCATCTTTCAAATCTCATCGCACCTCGGGCATCAAAAAAGATTCACCCTTCTATTGTCAATAGGGTATGAAAGTATCTTTTAAATTTCACCACGTCTTGGGGATCGAAAAGGATTTACCTTTCACTTGCCAATAGAGCATTTTCTAAATCTTAAGTAATTTTAATTATTTTCTTACATAAGGTTAATCATTGCATACACATACACATTCACACATACTACAATTACACAACACAATTCTAACCCTATAACAACATCAACATCAACAATAATCAAAACACATTCCTACATTGATACACCTAGAATACTATCCATATATAAGATAAGGAGATCAAACATTAACAATAAAATAAGGTTCGGAAAGATAGAAAACTAACACGTAAACATTAAGCATTTTATTCTTGAAATTGAAACCTTAACATTTTGTTCCAAAAGACTCATGTTTAACACCAACCCTTAGCACTTAGCTCCACTTCACAGGGGACTTCAGGCTCCCTTTCTATAGGGCCCGCACTCAAAGCAATAGGATCATGTTTAGCACCATAACATAACTAGGGGTTTGTGCTCAGTGTAAGCAAGGTCGCACTTAGTGTCATCACATAACGCATTAGACACATGACTCTAGAAGTCTTGCGCTTGGTGTAGGAATACTCGCGCTTGGTGTCACTGAGCAGAGCACCAACACTAATCTATAAAAGTCCCACGCTTAGTGAGGGGACTACTTCGCTTAGCGTGATTCTACAAGATATCAACCACATGTCTTTGAAGTACCTGTGCTTGGTGGGAAGGCTTTTTTGCTTAGCACAATAATGTAAAACATTAATTACAAGACTCTAGGGTGCCATGCTTTGCGCAATAATGTTGTGCTTAGCATGAGGTGAGGAATTGCATATCACAAAAAACTCCATCTATAATCCTAAGAGGGTTTTCATGTCTCCCATCAACTCAAAACACATGTTAGTGTCCTAAAATCATTCATTCTTATGTTTCTAAACATCAATCATACTCTTTAAACCCATCAATAATCCATAACATCAAGAATCTCACATGAACCCTAACCATGAATAGTGCGTATGAAAATGGAAATGAAAAATGGGAAGAATAATCATAAAATCGGAGGATGGGAGTTGGGGAAGACAAAGGGGAATGCACTCACCTTGAGGGATGCATGAAAATGAGTTCTAGGGAGTTAGCTCTCTGATCTTTTCCACTTGTCATTCCACCTTTTTCTTTCTCTCTTCCTCTCCTTGTTTTTCTTATTTCCTCTTTCTTTCCCTCTTCTCCCTTCCCCATTTCTTATAAAATGTGGGTGTGTTTGTAGGTTGGGCTCAATCCATTTTCTATTCTTAATTAATCCTATTTAGGTTCTATTATATCATTATTATATATTTCTAATGTTAGGGCAATCTTAAATAATAATGCTTAAGATATCTTCAATTAAATAATGTAAGGGTGGTGTCTTAAAAGGGATCTCATTATAATTTATTTCTAATACCCGAAATTAGGAATGTTGCACACAAGAGCCTATATTGATGTGAAGCACAAGAATATGACATTGAATCGTTAGTAATGGAAATTGACTATTAATCAAGGGATTTGATAATGAGACACCTCACATATACCATCACATGGGAAGCATCGTCCTAGTCCTATGAGATCCTTATAGGTAAGTCTTGCACGAAAAAGGTACACACGCTCTAATTCTATTTGTTTCATCATTTTCTGCATATATTGACTTAAACCTCAAAGTCTTTGTAAGTGACTGCATAAGAGTTTGGGTTCAAAGAAGGCCATCGGAGATTCCATATTTTACCATGAATATTCCTCGTCTTAAGCTAATGAACATCAAGAATAGAGTTTAACTAGAGAGAAAATGAGAAATTTACAAGCATAAATATTGTGATAGGGAAACATAGTCTTTTATGTATTGACTATTCATTAAAGTGTCTTAGTTATTAATATTTTATTTATCAATTAACTGTTTTTTAAAAAAATATATATATAAGAACTTATTATATTAAGGTGTAGATAAAATGAAACTAATATTTTTTTCCTTTTTAAAACATTTAAAATCATGTATGGTTGAAAATACAATGAAATATTCATAAAACTAAAAGCAAAAAAATTAAAATTAATGGAAATCTTAGTTCTAAAAGAATAAAATACAAATATATCTATAACTTCTACAATTTGGGATATTGCTTTTACTATCATAGCATTTTGTTTTTTTTTTTTTTTGTTTAATTTCAAATTTAGCTAATTTAAGGTTGGTCAAAAGAGAGTACGTGCTAAACTGTTGGTTAAGAGAGAGTACATGCTAACATTGTACTTAGAGAGTACATGCTAGCTAACATTGTATTGAAACGTTTAGGATAGTTGTACAGTGCATGTATTTTTAAATTTTATTAAATTGATTAAATTTATATTATTACAAAATAAGTTTAAATCATTTCTTAAATAACATTATGAATAAAATGTTTTCTAAGTTCTTCTTACAATATTGTAAGAGTTAAGCTTTTGATGAAAATATAATTAATTATTTTTATATATCAAGAGAGAAATTATTCAATTTTTTTTATTTGATAAAGTATCTTACTATTTTAAAAGTAAATAAGTCTAAGGTTTCTTTGGTTGCCTAGCAAGAACTTTTCCACTTAAAAGAGGGGTATCTTTGTCAATATGTTTTTATTTTTATTTTTTTTGTCAATATGTTCATAGCATAGTTTTTATTTTTGGTACATGTCGAAGTATAAAGCAAGCAACAACAAAAAAAAGTAAAAAAAAAAAAATAGTAGGGAGGACCCTAATAAGAGCCTCTATTACATCAACAAGAGGATTAAATCACTCCTTAGCAAGTGTGCTACACTTCTACTCCACAAGCACCATCTGGACAAGATATTTTCTAGAGTGTTGGCATCGCATATATAGAGCAGAGACGTATTGTGCATACCTTAGGTTTATTATATGAGAAAAAGGGCTATACACTGACAGTATAAAATAAAATAGTTTTATACTGTCATCCAATCACAACCCACCATGTATGGTAAGTTTGTTAACTTTTACAAAATTATCTTACAAGTCATATCAACGGTAATTTATTATTAGATGACAGTATAAAATTATTTTACATTGTCAATGCATCACCATTAAACTCTTATTATATTTATATGAATGGTTTGTTTTTATCTTGCTCATTTTCTTTTATATCTAATTATCTATATGTAAATTATGATATTTAGGATTGTATTTTGTTTTAATATTTTAAAATATCTAAATTAAAATAATGAAAAAGAACCACCAAATTACTAAAATGATTAGTTTCTTTCTCGAACATACAAGGTTATAAAAATATGAATGATTGTTAAACTATTATGAATCCTTTTTATTTAGGTTAAATTAATCTGTAGGTCCCTATATTATTCGAGAATTTTTAATTAGATACTTGAACTATTTTTTTTTCAATTGGGTCCCTGAACTTTTATTTATTTTTTAATTAGGACCCTGCCGTTAACTACCATTAGCTCCATTAACGGCAGAGACCTAATTAAAAAATAAATAGAAGTTCAGGGACCTAATTGAAAAAATTGTTTAGGAACCTAATTAAAAAAATTTAAATAGTTCAGGGACCTACTGAGTAATTCTCAAATTCTATCCAGACTATCACACTATACTTCTCAAGCATATGTAGACTACTTCTCAATTTAGTATTGTCCATTCTACAGATCTGCACTAACGCTAAGTATTATCAACTCTCCAAGTCAGTATTCTCACCTCTCCAGTCCAGTATTCTCACATTTGCGGATTCTAAACTCAGTATTCTCAACCTCTACAGGTTCGTATTCTTAAACTCTGGAAGCATCAATCCCCTTACTGCACTTCTAGTTTTCCCTACAGATTTTGTTCGGACAAACCTAACGCACTCCTTCTAAATACATTCTTCAATTAAGTAATATTTTTTGTATGATTTTTAATTTATTCAGTAGGTCTCTGAACTATTAAAAAAAATTAATTAGGTCCCTAAACAATTTTTTTAATTGGGTCCCTAAACTTCTATTTATATTTTAATTAGGTCCCTACCGATAATGAAATTAACGGTAGTTAACCGCAGGGACCTAATTAAAAGTTAAATAAAAGTTCAGGGACCCAATTGAAAAAAAAATAGTTCAGGAACCTAATTAAAAATTTTCGAATAGTATAGGGACCTACAAATTAATTTAACCTTTTATTTATTCCTATTTTTCATTATAATTATTTTTTAAGGTACAAATAAAATATAATTAATAAGGATGAACACTTCATTCACAAAATTTAAAAATTTACTAATAATCATATTAAGACCTCAAAAAAAATTATGATGTATTATAATTTTCAAACATTTTAAATTCATTTTATAATGATTTTAATATAATATTTTTTTTTCGAATCCTTAATATCTTTTGATTTAATTAATTTATTGAATGTTTTCTTTCATCTAATCAAATATGTGGATGAATGTTTTTTTTTTTTTTGAAAGCAAGTAGGATATTTAACTTTAACTCATGAGAATGAACAATTTATTCAAGTTCACATTAAGATCTAGATTATTAGGACAACATTATTTTTTTAGTTCATTATTATAATAATTTTAAAATAAATGTTTTTTTCTTGTTCATTATATTTTAAATTAACTAATATATTGAATGTTTTATTATATTTAACGTAAAAAGTATGAATAAAATATAATAAGTAGGTGTGAACATTTTTCATGAAATATGTAGAAATTTACACTTAACTCAAAGGATAAATACTTTATCTTGAATTATGTTAAAATATGAATTACATGAAAGAAATTATGCTCTATCATGATTTTAGTAAATTTTTTACTATTGATAAATATGTTTTTTTTACTATGAATTCCAAGGGACTTAAATATAAATTTATTTTTTTACATAATCGTATATGATATAAAATAATATTTTATATAATTAGTTAAAATTGAATTGGCTTAATATTATTAAAAGAAAATAAAAGTCAAATTAAATATATCAAAACAATTCAATTAAAGAATTATAATTTTTTTAACTAAAAATAAAAAAGAAACATATTTTACTCTATTAAAGGTATTGAAATTAAATAATTAATTGTCTATAGAAATACAAAAAATAACAAAATATTTCTTTAACTTTTATCAAAGATATTTAATTACAAAAATCATTTTCAAAATACTTACAAAAGATACACATTAAATATAAATTTAAATTGTTATTATATTCTACACCTAACATAAAAGGTTTGTGCATTGCATGGATAAAAAACTAGTTCCTATAAGAATAGTTAAGAAAACATTTTTTGGACATAATTAAGAAAATCATCCTTAGGTTAGAAATGTCATTCAAGTAAAGTTATTCTTAAATCAACAATGCTTGAATTTCTAATATTGAAAGTAAAATTTGCACAAAGTCACAATTTGCTTCTATTACAATTAGAAACAATTAAATAGATAATATAATAACAATACATAAAATATAATGTTCAATCACACAAATAATATGATAAAATTAATTCAGATATAATGATTTATTGAGAGGTATGTACTTTAATAATAATTTTAAATTCAAATGTTGCATTTTTTACCATTTATAAATTTTAATATCTACAATTTGATGGAAAAATAATTTTTATATAAATTACTAAAATTAATTAAACAGACTTTATCTCATTAATTGAATTATCAATATTTTAAATTGGCTTAGTTGATAAATTTTTAATATTTAATATTTTTATGATATTATAAAATTAAATTATTATTTATTATGTCTATATATAATTTTCTTTAAAAACTATATCTAATTTTAATTTTGAACAAATAATTTATAATTATAATTTATAGATCCTCTTCATGCAATATTTTAAATGAGACTTTTATTTAAAAAAAAAGTTACATGAGTAATTGAATTACTAAATATATTTTTATTGCAAATTAGTTTTAAATTATTTCTTCACTTACATCATAAATAAAATATTTTCTAATTATAAAATACATTGTGCAAATATACCTAAATAATATTTTTAGTTTTTACATTGTAGGATATTTAAGTTTTCGATGAAAAAAAAATTATTTTTGCATACATTGATGAAGAAATTGACTATAATATAGGCATTCATTCAAATTAGTTAATCATTTAATTATTAGGTGGCATAGAAAAAATTATATACAAAGAAGTGTTTCAGACATATTACATGATGCCGTTTATTTACTATATATTTTTTACCTTTTATTTTATGTTATTTATACTTTATTGTATTACAACATATAAACAACTTTAATTTTTTTCATAATCAATTGTATGTTGCTATTTTAAGAGTGTAGAATAAATATTACTTAAATATTATGATTTGTAATGAAGAAAATCAAAATTGTTCAACAAAAAAATAGTATATAAAAAAAGTATTCCAAAATAATATAATTAATGTAATTTATACACTATTTATATTTTTTATTTTTTATCTTATTTAAGATTTTTATTATTATTGCATGTCAATCCTTTTCATACTTTCTAAAATTAGAAATGAAATTAAAATTAAAATAAATATTGTGCATAGGTAGAAAACTAGTATCTTACATATGTTGGTAATTACCTAACACGCCATTAGTTGTCACATACGATTAGTTAGAGATTTGGCACGAAATGAGCAAATAGTTAGTTGTTCACAGAATGGAATCGAAAACTTCAATTCCTATAATGTCGCAACACATCTCTTCACCTGATTCTCCCACAAAACCCTAATTTCTTATTTTGTTTCACTTGTTGTTCCCCAATTTCAATTTCTCTCTTCGCCACCACCTTTCAAATTCATCCATTTTTTTGTTGCTAACTGCAATTGTCAACATTGAGAAAGAAAAAAATAATCCAAGCACAAAATTATTTTCTCGATCGTATGATTTTTCAGGTATATTTATGATCTAGTCAATCAAACCCATTTAATTCTTAATTCAGGGTTTTTTCAATTTTTGAAATTTTGATGTAAATTTTAAAATTTTTTTTATGTTATTTTCTTGCATTTGGTTTACATGTTTTTATCATATTTTATGTTAGGATTTTGTGTTTTCTATCATTTTGTGTCTGATTTTTTTTCCATGAATGAATCAACAAAGTTTATAAAGGGGGGCAAGAATTTTGAAAAGGGGTATCTGAAATTGAACACGTTTCATTCTAGGCGTGACCAATGTGGGAAATGAAGCAAGAAGGTAACATAATAGGATGATAAACATTTGACTGCATTTT
Source organism: Pueraria montana var. lobata (assembly GCA_026413185.1). Taxonomy (NCBI): domain Eukaryota; kingdom Viridiplantae; phylum Streptophyta; class Magnoliopsida; order Fabales; family Fabaceae; genus Pueraria; species Pueraria montana. The sequence goes on along the minus strand of CM048651.1, from coordinate 38,181,044 downwards.
ATGTTCTTGAATCATTGAAACGTATATTGCAATTGGTTAATGGAATAATGAGAATAAGGATTCAAGGTTTAAAATTGCAGTTGCGGTCATAGTTTTGTTGCAATCCATAATATTGCGGGAAATTGCAGGTAAATACGGTCAATGTGGTTGCATTGCAGTCGTGAAAACCCCAAAAACCTTGCAGATAAAATTGCAGTCATGGACCATTTTTTAAAACATCATATGGCTTTTAAAGCTCTGGATTTTGCATTAAGTTTTAGCTATTCAAGGTGTTTTGTTAATGTGATTTTTAATCCTTAATCCAAGGGTGGATCTGCACAAAAAAATCTCTCATATATTGTTTGTATGATATGAAAACAATGAGATTTTGCACTAGGCTACAGAGATATATTATTCTTAAGGTCTTTTGTGTTTTTTCTAAGTGTTAGGTCAAATACAAAATTCCAATTTTTTAGTGTTTTATGTGGCATGAAATTATTACTTCATAAATTATTAATAAAGTATGTGTCATTTATTAATCCTGAAACACCCTTTATTCTTTGTTCTCTTTTTGTAATATCTATTTTTTTTCAGGAAAAGAAAAGCTTTAGAACCCTTCTCTCATGCAATTAACATGGAAATATACTTCAAGTTTATATTTCAGTTTCCCGACACTGAAATGTGGAGATATATTATGACGCAAAGTCAAGTACTCAAGTAAATTTTGTAATGGATTTGGAACATCACAAACTAAGTTCTAAACATTCAAAAACTCATGAGGGAAAAGAATCAACAAGTGCTCAAATGCATGGAGAGACATTCGATCATAGCATAAAAGACAATGAAGCAAAAAAAAAATCAGAAACTACTGATCGCCGTCAAAGTAAAGATTCAAGCCGTGATAGTGGAAGTAGTAGTGATTTAGAAGGGCAAATAGATGCCATCGGTAGAGATGAGCATGGTAAGAATAATCAATCTGACGCACATATCAATGGCACTAAAAGCATACCTTCATCGAGTAAAAGGACAAATTCTTCCTCTTTGTCAGAATCATCCTTGGATAATTTCTTTGGAATGGAGGAAGCATTTAAGTACACCAAGTCTGGAAAATATTATGTTTCTAGCAGTGAGAGCTCTGAAAATTTTGAAGTAGACAACAACCATCTACTTCCAACATCAACATATCAAGTTTACAATTTGAGTCATAGCCAAAAGGATATGTCACCAACTGCTACTCCTCCTATCCAAGTGATGGATCGATCTGGAAGATATGATGCTTCTAGTATTCCATCTTCCATCTTTGAAGCAAATGCTAATCCATCAGAATGGAGTATTGCTTCTAATGATTCATTATTTAGTATTCAAATAGGGCAACCTAGTTTCACCAGAGAAAATGCGCTTATGTATGCTGAATTAGGCTTGTCAGGGGAATTGAACAAATTTGGTGAGTTAAATAATCGAGCCCCTTCAGTTATACTAGAGGAGATAAACACTGCCATAAAAAGTGTTGATGCAGAAAACTTGCAAACAATAGAAACATCGCATGGATCTTTCAAGTTAGAAGGAGAAAGGCTCAGTGAAGGCGATAATGAAATAAAGACCCCACATCAAACTACAAGTTATGAGTCATCCAAGTCCAATATGTCTATTCTTTCTCATAATAGCGACACCGACATGTGCCCTATTGCTTTCCCAGTGTGAGTTTATTTTAGTCTTTAATCCTTTAATCATACACATTCTATAAACTACATGTCAATAAAATGCTATAAATATGAAATGAGTAAGCAAATATGCATATGTCCATGAGGACATGCTTATATATGTTAATAACTAAATCTTGCACATGTCCTTTACAACTAATTTATAGACAAGCAAATATCTTCACGATTAGTTTGGTAACTTACAAGGACATTCATATATAGATATATAAAAATCTCATAGCTAAATCCAGTCAATGAGGAATATCCCTTTTTATGCATTGCAGAAAGAAGCGGACTCGAAAATTGGCCTACTTTTATAATTGTAGATGGGTGTTCTGCCATTTATGTTCGAGCTGCGAGTCTTCGAATTGTTGTTGGGGGTTCTCTTATTGTTGGAATTGTAATCGTACAAAATACCATCATCGCACCTCCCCAATGTATGTTTCCTCCTCTTCACCTATATCACATTTATTATTTAGGCATCAAGTTAAACAACTTAAAGTTATTCTTTGGTTTTTGTTATATGGTTCCTTTTACATTCAATTTACCTTATTTATTCTTGCTCATTTTGATCATAAGTATGTCCTTGTTATCTGTTTTGATGTTTGTGTATGCTTTAAGACATTATAATTTTCTTGAGATTCTCTAAAAGTTTTATGAGCTTCAGCTCAAACTGTACAAGCATATTGATTTGAACCTGTTTGGAATTTTGCAGTTTGACAGAAGCAGAAAGAAATGATTCTATGAAGATGGATATTCCTCGACAACAATCAGATAAACAAGAATCAGAAGTGACTAGCGACTCTATTACTAGTTCTTGCATTTGTTTCCAATCTAAACAAGAATCTGAAGTGACTTCCAACTCAAGTAACAATTGTTGCAATTGGTTCCATTGTTCTTCTTGTCCTTCTTGTTGTATAAGGAACCTTTCTTGCATCAGTTGCAATTGTTGCCATTGAGGGATTGACTTTTACAAAATTCAGATGTCTCATTTGTTTATAGTTACCACCACCTTTAGGTACATAGGTTTGATCATATGCCAATGCACACATATCTTGGAGCTTCATATGTGCCACCCTTCCCTTCAAAGAAGTACTTATGAAATTGTCTGCGGGCTCGATTCATAATGAGTAAAGAGAAATTCTATGGTATCCTAAAAAATTTAGGGTTTTTGGTATTATTATTAAGAAATTCTCTCTCTTTATCTTCTTTGGTGTGTCAAAAATCATTCAACTATTGATCCAAAAAACAGTTGTACCAAAACCTTTATATTTTTTTTGGTATCATAGGAACTCTCATAATGAGAATTACCATCAACTTGTCATCTGACTATGTTCTAAAAATCAAACTACTTAAAGATTCTGCAACTAGTTTTGCAAGGTTTATCTAACAAACCATCCCATAATTGTAGGGGACTTCATTTGACGATAGATCAAGAGATTGTTCTGATGTTGTATATTAATAAGATCCTACAATTTGGGTCATAGATGCATCAATTGACATTAGTGTAAGGTTTAACACACTTATGCCAATAGATAACTTTAATTGAACTGATCGTTAAATTTTAACCATTTATCATAATGATCTTTTGCATCAATTTTTTAAGAAAAATATAAATGTATAAAAATGTATCACATAGTTCATATTTAATATATTTACAATGTGTAAATTATGTTAATATTGATGAATAACCAATCTAGTTGAACTATACCTAATTGTCAAGTTAATTTTTCGCAAATCAAATTTTGTAATATTCAAACAACTACAAGTTTATAGTTAGGATCGTATATATTTGCATTTACTTGAAAATATTATCACACGGTAATTTTAACATGAATTGACAAAGTTGAAAATAAAATAAAATAAATATGAAATATTATGAGTAATTGAGCATGGTGTGTAGTATATAATTCTAACTTATGAAATATTCATCTTCATAAAAGCTTTTTTTTTCTCGATTTAAGTAATCAAATCTTAAATTTAAAGTAAGTATTCACCATATAATATAGAGCAAATTATATTGATATCCTCTATGATTTCTTTGAAATTTACTTGACATCCTTGTCTGTTTTGTTTTTTCTTACAATAACTCTTCTTAATTGTTTGAAGTACATTATATTGACATTTCCTATTATACAAGAAATGCATTACACTATATACTCTTATAAAGAGGGTTACTGCAAAGTTAAAAAGTCAGAGGTATTATGGGAATTTCAAAAAAATCATAGGAAGTGTCAATCTAATATGCTCTATATTATAACTTCTACTGTTTGGTTGAATTTTTTTTTTTTTTACCTCAATACCACTTCTAAGGTACCTGGTAGATTTGGAGTGCATATATTTAAGTAAGTTTAAATTACTGGAAAATGAAAAAAATTGTGCAATGAATTTGAGGGTTTGGTGTGTTGTGCTTCTAGTGCACCCATTTAACATGAACAACGATAATAGTTCTTTAAACAAAAATTCTATTATATTATTTTCTAAACTAAAAAAAAATTATAGAAAAATATACAAAAGTACGAAAAATAAACACTTATTGAATGATAACTTATTTATAATTTCAATAGTGAAATTTGGCAAAATAAGATGGAAAACGTATTTTGCTAAAACTTATTAAAATAAATAAGCCATTATTATATATATGTGGAGAAGAGATTTCTAGTTTAAAGAATTAAAGTTGAGTGCAACTTTCAGCACCAAAAAAAAGTTGAGTGTGACTTCCTCCTTGTTAGGCAAGCAATAGAGTATTTATAGAAGCAATCCTTTGCGATACAAGTAGCTAGTCACAATATTTTCTAAATATATTAACTTTATGGTTCTAGGATGAACCATCTTGTGGGTGGTTCACTAGTGCACCACTAGTTTAGACCATTAGATATAATAATTTTTTAATGGATGGTCAAATGTGATCTCCAGTTACCTGTTGGCTTTAAAATGTGTTTAATTGTCAAAATTGCCAAAAAAGTCCTTTACCATCTCCCACAAGGGCCCAATCTTCCCCACTCCTTCCCTACCCAGAAGACTCCATCCTCCATTGTCGCCCTTGCATCTTCTAACCTACTTCGCTCTTCCTCTTCCGTCTTCATCCTCCTCCTCGTTGCCGCCTTCTTCCTCCTCAGCCTATCCAACCCAGGGATTTGGCTCGCCTGAATCCGACTCCAAGAGGCAAGAATAGTCCATGAAAAGTAGCTTGGATCTTAACAGTGTCTTGATGTTGGCGAGTCTTGGTGGGTTCGGTGTCGGCACACCTGTCGCTACTGCTTGTTAGTCTCACCATGATGGTAGCCACCACCTCTTCTGCCACTGCAACATTGATAGGTCATGTCCGGGAATGAGTATGGTAGGGGCAACGACAATCAGAGCCACAGGTTACCCCATTTCCCCCTCCTTGCCCGCGATGGCTTCGTTGTTGCCGAAATCGAAGAGAAGGGAGTCGTAGTTGACATCGTGCAAATGGTGGGAGTGGGGGGCGATGATGCGGCTGTGGAGAAGGGTCACAAAGATACACGCAAAGGAACCGCCATGATTGAAGATTTCTCAGCATTTTCTCACGTCAAGATTGGAGGATTTAGATTGGGATTTTGTTTTGGTTTTGTGTTTAGTTTTGGTTCATGTGGTTCTTTATTGTTGCTTTTCTGGGAAATGCATAAACTTGGATATCAAGTGTAACTTCATTGTTATATCATTTACACGAAGCAATTGATGCATATACAAGTATATATTTGGTTTACTTTAAATTTATAAACTTAGATTTGAATGCAACTTCATTGTTCTGCATAAATTAGTGGTGACAACATTTGAAGCAGAGTTATTTCAATTGAGTATATTTCTAGTAAAAAAAGTTACAAGGAGAAGGAGAAGAAGAGGGAATTTAGTTTTGCCAGAAGTGAAAAATGAGAGAATTGAAAGTTTTAAGGACTAAATAATAAATACAAAATTATATCTAGTAGGTCAAAATGACCTACTAATACAAGTCATTTTAGGTGGTTCACCATAAATCACCCATAAGATGGTTCACTCTAGCCGGCACCTAACTTTATTTAATTATCAAAATTTCAAATACTTATATTTGTTGAATAAAGTACTTTTTGAAACATTTTTCAAGCATTATTTTACATTATGTTAGGCAATCCTTGTAATATATATGAGGCCTTATTTTAAGTTGTTTATTCAAAAAAATTGATATTGCTTGATAAAAAAAAAAAGTGATATTTACACATACTTTGTTTTTGAAAATCACTTGCATGTGAGCTATTGGTTCTATTGTAAATTTTTTAAAATGTTGATGAGTTCACTTCAAAGTAGTGTTATTAAACTAGGTTGAACCGGAAATGGTATCCAATGCTCCTTCCAATTTGAATTTGTGCTTCAATATTCTGAACGTGATATACATTTAATTTAAACATTTAAATTATAAAAATAAGTTGAGTTTAACATGGTTGGGGATCAAACCCATGCACCATGCATCTTTCAAAGTCAGTTATACCACTTCTCCAAAGAATCATTTACATAATTGTATAACAAATTAAACTTATATACGATAAATGCGATATAAAATTTCATAAATTTAAGATATATCAGTTTATGCGGTTCAACCAATAACCCACTGATTCAGCCATTAACAATTAATCCAGTATCTCAACCAGGTTGATGACTGGTCCGGTTTTGATAACATTGCTTCAAAGTTTCTAAGGAACTTTTAAAACATTTAAAGATAAAATTTGTGTAAGTATATCATTAATCTTACATAACTAAGAAACTTGTGTTGAGAAGCAATTTCTGATGAACCCAAGTTAATCTCAAATTTTTATAACTTCAACACTTTTTGTTATATCATACCCATATATTTATGAAATGTTTTTAGCATATATCTTTATCTTAAGTTTTGATCTTTTAAAATTATTTTAGTTTTGACTTTCTGACCTGAATCGTCTACTCTGGAAACATTGGATGTTGATATCTAACATATTTGGGTCTATTTGTTTAAATTAAAAAATATTTTTATAGTATAATTGTTTTAGACTATTTTTTTTCTTTCTAAATCTACTATTTTTAACTTATGAAAATACTATAATATTTTTGTTTGTTTTTTTTATAAAAACTTATATAATTATTATACTTTGTTAAGCATATTTTTTAATTAAGAATATTTTTTATAAGAAAAATAAACAAACTATTAGGTAATCAAGTGTACTGTGTATGTGTATACCTATATATGTTTATAGGAGATATAAGGTTGAGTTGGTGGTTGGGAAAGGGGTGATGAAGGGAGAAGCGGGAAGGGAGAAGTCGTGGATTTGAATCCCTCTCACTGATATTTCTAATAAAATTAACAAACTAACATTTGTCGAAAAAAAAAAAACATATATATGTTTAGGTTATTGTATGGTGTAAAAGTTAGGGAAAATAAGGAGAGATGTGACTTTTTATTTTGAAATTAAGAAAATTATTTAATAGTATTAAAATGTTACGGGATAATATTTCATCTCATCACTTTTTTAAAAAATATATATCAATAAAAAAGGGTTTACTTGAAATAAAAATTTACATCATCCAATGTACCTTATAAATGTCCATTTCTATCCTATATATATATATATATATATATATATATATATATATATATATATATATATATATATATATATATATATATATATATATATATAATATTAATAATAATAAATATAAATAATAATATTGATAATAAAAATAATTATAATTAATAATAATATATTTTTATTTAATATTAAATTCTTTTTCTTTCTTTTTTTACCTACCAAATTATTTTAATTCAAATATTTCATCTCTTTTTTTCTCTTCAACTAAACAACCTCACTTTTGAATCTTTTTTTTTTTTTATCAAGCCTTACTTTTGAATCTATTTCACTTCTTTTCATTCCTTTTGATTCCTCACACTTTCATTTTTTTTTTCATTCTTCATAATTAACACAAGCTTAAACATTTGTGAGATAAAATTAATCATATTTACATATATAGTTAATCATGTATAACAATTAATAATTCCATAACATTATAACAATTTGTGAAACAAAATTAACTATACTTACATATATAGTTAAACACGTAAGATAATCAATAATCTCATAACATTATTAACTACCTGTAAAATAAAATTAATCATATTTATATATATAATTAACCATGTATAATGGACAATAAGTTCACCATATTATTAACTATATATTAATAATTATTTATAGCATGTTCATTTACATTTTAACCACTAGTAAAACAAAACCAAGCTGTTGATACAATTAATCAGGTATCCAGTGCCGACAAGTGTAAAATTTCTAGATCTATATTGATCTTTTTTCCTTCGATAAAACTAATCTAACATTATTTTCAACGCCTAGTTTAACAGCAAAATTTTAATAATTAGAACTTTTTTTATAAAGAGTTTAATAATTTATCTATTAGCAACAGACAAATATTATTATACTATACTAATGTCGTAGAACGTGTCTTAATAAAACGAACATTGTTTTTTGTGCATAAAATAAGATGAACAATACTAACATGTTCTGGAACTTTAATAATTTGATGGCTGGAAGAATTGTCACGTTGATTTGAGTCATCATATGGCTGAATCCTCAACATTGGTGCGTAACGTGCATTTTCTGTACGCATCATTATTCTTCTTCCTTCCTTTGTTCCACCAACGAACGACGTCGTGTCTCGCCACTCAAACAAAAACCCAACTTTTTCTTTAGGATAAAGAGTAAATTACACGGACTCTCCTTAATTTTATTTATATTACATTAATATTTTCTGTTTTTTTGAACCATACAAAAAATTCCCTATTTATTGATTCTAAATTACACAGACTCTCTTAAGTTTTACTTATATTACACGGATCCCCCTGAGTTTTAGATACCCCTCCTTTTTTGAACTACAGAGGTCAAAAGTAATGTTTAAAAAGACATGAGATGTCGATGTAATATAGGTAAAACTCAGGGAAGATCCGTGTAATTTACTCTAGGATAAAAGAGTATCTTGATTTCTGTAAAAAAATAATAATAAAAAGATTATCTTGATTGTTGAATGCGTAAATAGATAACAATTTTATTTTTTTAAACGTTAATAGGTGTTCTTAAAATATTAATTAAGGAATTAAAAAGAAAAATATTTTTATTAAAATATATAAAATTACGCTGTTCATAATTTTGTTTGTGCTCACCTATAATTTTCACAATAAATCAATAAATACTTAGACACTGATTAACAAAACATGTTTTTTATAGGCAAATGTTAGTAATGTCATGTTAGTAAGTGATTCGAAACCTCCTTAACTCTCCAACTCTTATATCCTTTTCCCAACCAATCAACAAATCACCTTAGGACTCTCATGACAATTTAGTTATGGAAAGAATAAAAATTTTGATTTAATTTTTTTTAAGACTTTTTTTTTATTTAATCTTGAATGTTTAAAAAATATGACAATTAAGTTCTGCTGTACAAATTGGTCCCAAAAAACAAGACATAATTATTAGACTTTTTACATATTTAAATTAAATCTAGAATTTTCATTTTGTTCAAAAACTAAATTGTCACTTATTTACTCTTAAAAAAAAGGAGTAAATTATACGGACTCTTCCTAGATTTTACATATATTATACCGACACTCCCTGCTTTTTTAAACATTACTTTTGATCCCTTGTAGTTCAAAAAAATAGGAATATCGGTGTAATATAAGTAAAACTAAGAGGGATCCGTATAATATAAACAAAACTCAGGGATCCGTATAATTTAGAATCAACAAATAGGAGATTTTTGTATGGTTCAAAAAAATAGAAATATCGATATAATATAAGTAAAACTCAGAAGAGATCCATGTAATTTACTTTAAAAACAATTGTCACTTATTTACATGTTTGAGGATTACAGTGTTCATTTATCTTTTTTTTTATTCCAAAACGTGAAGTAAGGGTGACACGTGCGGTTTGTGACGTCATGATGCTGCTGCCTCTAAGCGACACCGAAGGGTCGGTCTCACCTGTGGTTGATTGATGTGTGGTGGCACAGTCCACTCCCCTCACCCGCACCGACACGTGTAACCCTGCTACAGTCCAACACGTGGCATTCCCACGTACACCAGTCCTTTTGCATGTCCTTTTCTTTTCAGAGCCTTTTCTTATCGCTTTTTTTTTTTTTTTTTTAATTTATGAAAATTAAGTGCACTTGTTAAGTGGGCCCCGCCTCCATCATGACCCTGTGCTTGGGACCATGTGGCGTGTCTCGTGCTCTTGCTGCTTCACTGTTTCGCCCGGTCACCCACCTCCACTATGCTCTGCCCCGTTGACCCAAGCACTTTGGGTTTGGGGTTTTCTCTTTTTGTTTGACCCTGTTTTAGGGTCAATCATAATCATAATATTCAGTCCTTTCATTGTTTCTTCGTTTAACAAATTTATTACATCAAAAGAAAAAAGAAAAAAGAAAATTATGTTTGCATACACTATGTAAGCCTATGTTTGATAAAAAGGGATGAAAATAAATAAAAGTGTGAAGAATAAAAAAAAATGAAAAATGATGAAAGAGAATTGAAAGAAAGTAAAAAATAAGATTGTTTAATTGAGATGAAAAATTTGAATTAAAGTGATTTAATAGATAAGAAAATAAATAAAAATAATTTAATATTAAATAAAAATATATTATCATTATTTATTATAATTATATTATTAACAATATTATTTACTTTTATTACTATTATTAATATTTATTTTATTTTGATTATAAATATATTATTACCAATTATTTATTATTATAATTATATATTATCTAATATAGGAGAGGGGGAGGGATAACCGGTTATGGTAAAAACCACAATCAATTATCAAGGTGCAGTATAAAAAATAAAAAAAGAAAGAGTGCTAGTGCGGTGTGGTGCGTTATAACAAAAAAAAATGTGCTGGTTACTGTTCATTTCAGCTTCTTTTTCGTCATTTTACAATGAAAGTTAAAGTGGTGGATCACATAAAATTTTTAAACATTTCATTCCTCTTTCACGTGTAACAAATACACATGTTTTTTTTTTTTTTACTTTTACCTCTTTTCACTTTCACACCTAAACTTTCATGCATAACAAACACACCGTAAGTGTTTATCAAGTGTGTGGATTAACGGCCTCAAAATTATTTCAACTTAATAAGTAATTTTGAATTTAAATTTTGAGTATACTACGTTAAATATTTAGAAATAAAATTTTGTTATTCATGATAATTTTAGTCAGCTTAAACATGAACACCTTAAATGAAAATACTTGTAACCTATAAAAAAAAAAAAAACTATGTACTAACTGTTTTTGGAACGAGAGCATAAGGATGTTTTATTATAAGTCGTTTTGTTCAAGACAAAATTATTAGAAGTAATTTTGTTCAGATGAAGTAGGATTATTGTAAATTCGTGCAATTAATTTATGTGCTTGATAGTACAAATTATGTAAGTTAAATTAATATTTTATTAATTTATACGAATTAATTATTTATATAATAATATTGTTTTGTAAGCATATATAATATTATTATTTTATGTTTAAAATAATAACTATATATATACCTATTGTCTATTTTCTTAGTTTATATACCATGTGGGTAAATCAGTCCAGCTCTGTACGTGTCTGATGCATCTTTTCATTTGCATTTGAGTCTAACAACTTTCAGTTGAAGGCTGTTCGCATAAATTAAGGTTCAGATTCAAATTCTGATGAGCAAGGCTGAGAGGAGTAGTTGGTACGAGGTTCTTCTATAGTTGGGAAGTGAAGGCAGGGAAAAGAAACAAGAACTTCCACAGTTGCAAATAAAAGTGGACACCTTGTGTTTACAGTTTAAAGGTTAAAGTTCTATTTTTTTTAAAATATTAACAAGTATGCTTAATTAGGATATTAATTAAAATAATCATTATATTAAAAATATAAAAATGTTAAGTATTTATTTTAAATAATTAAAAATATTTAACAAAAATATTAGATACTTCTTAAGAATATTTAGCAAATATAAGTGATTATCACATGAAAGCTTATATTATAAACTTGATCATGATATTTGTTGAAATGGATTACAGAAATTATTTTGATAACTATGAAAGTGTTTAAAAGAATTTATGACAATAAATTATAATTTTTTTTATTTTTTGTAAATCTTTGTTAACTCATTTCGAAAATTTTCGAAATGAGTTAACAAACATTTATCAAAAAAAAAAATCGAAAATTTTCATAATGAAATTTATCAAAATAAACTTTTGTATTTATTCCAATGCTTCATAATTAGATTTATAAAAAGTAATAATTATTTATCCAAATACATCAAAATTACTTTTATAAAATCAAATAAACTTTATAGACTCTTACCAAAACCCTCTAAGTTTAAGACAAATGAAAGAAAGAAAAACAAAAAACAAAAAAAGACTGGATGGATGTTAAAATTGGTAATATGATGGAATTGAATGCACGTCAACTTTTTGCTTCTAGACATAGATTGCACAGGCTAATGCTTATGTCCACATCTAATTCTACAAAGTGAAAAGTTAAGTTGAAATGAGAAAATTCAATTAATTTAGAAAGCATATGCATTGACTCACGTTAGCAATAGCATAACTTGAAAGTTCTAGTTAATGTATGATTATACGTGTCATATTTTGAATGGGATAAAGATATTGTTTATTTCAAACAATTAGTTGTAATAGAATATTTTGTATGATATATAGAATGAGTTAACCCCTAAAGGCATAGATACTCCAAAATAGACGCAACAATCCACATCCTTTCTTTAATTATAAGATAATTAATAAGAGTTATGGTGGAAAAAATTAAGAGGACTAATGAATATTTTTCAAAAGTTGAATATTAAAATATTATTTTTAATTTAAAATTATTTCTTAATTTATTTCTATATTATAAATAAGAATACATAATTTAAAAGGTGAGACTTTAAGTCCCTTTATTTTCTCGAAAAAAAAGTCCCTTTATTTTTCTAAGTTAGACATTCTCGATATTTTTCACATCAGCTTCTCTTATTTGAATGTTCATTTCATATGTTATCCTGCAACCAGGTTAGAAAAAATTCTCTTAATCATCTCAAAGTTTTCTCCTCATTTTATTTTTATTTATATGTTCAATCTTCTTAAATATTTATCACTTTTAATCTATTCCCTTTTATTTTTATCTATAAATTAATTTTTAACATTTTTTTTAAATTTAATAGTTAAAAAAAATATTCACAATTTAAATTATTAATTATAAATTTAAAATATAATTTATATATATTTAAGCGAAACCGAAAAAACTGCTTTCATAATCCTATCACATCTATCAATCTTGGGTTGGGATCCTCTGCAGTGACATTTTCACTGCATGAGATCTCAACTATTAAAATTATTTAATTTATTTTATAAAAAATCATAAGGTTGTGTTTATAATTTATCAATGGATGAGATGAAAGCACTTTACTCATGTTAATTTTCAATGGAGGAAATCCATTCCCATCAATCTTACTTAAGGATAGAAAAAATATACAAGTCTAACTCGCATCATAGTATTTTTTATCCAATAAAAAAGTTGTAGTATATTATTTTATAGACCATAGAAAATAAATTTAATCGGTCTGATTGGAATCTACTTGCTAATTAGTATGTTAATTCTAAAAAATTGAATCATTTTTTATTTGACGAGAATAGGTCAAATTAGTCTAAAACTAGTGAATATCAATATATATATAATCAGTGTAGAAAATCAGTTTAAATTGATTTTTTTAAAATATCTTTTTTAATTTTAAATTTAATTTAAACTTGTTTAAGATGAATAAAATACATATTTAATAAAGTACAAATAGTTATGAATTATTTTAGCAATTTTTTTTCTTATAAAACATATAATTTAGTCATTTATATTAATTTACAATTTTTTATATCTTAATTTTATATTATATTAATTTATCATTTTCTTTTTTATTCTAATTATAAACTTGTTATTGTTAATGGATATTGTTGTTATCTATTAAAATTTAAACCTAAGTATTATTATATATTTGATTTGGACTTTTACGTGTACTTTGAATATTAAAAACCTATAAAATGATGTTTTATTTTAGTTTTAATGTTATAAAGTTATGTATTATTTTTAATAATAATAATAATAATAATAATAATAATTCGACCATGGTTCAATGATAGTTGAACTTTTGAAGAAGTGTTTTTCAAGTGTTATGGTTAACATTCAAGATCTTCTAATCATAAAATGTTTTCATGGTGTATCTTATGAACATAAGCACACTAACCATTGAATAATAAGTTCTTAGAAGCATATTAATGCATCATACAATAATTGTTGTGAGTAACTTAGAAAGGTGAACTTTATAAGTATATGAATAAGAACTTTATGAGTGCCAGGTCAGTCTAGCTTGAGTCGAAGCTCAAAAAGGTCAAGTTTCAAGAACAGTTTGCGAAGTCACGATTCAACCCCTCTCCTTATGACATTTTAATCCACTTCATGAACCGCCAAAAAGTGTCTTGAACAAATATTTTATCATGTGACTACCACGTTAGACTAGTAGTCCACGTGATTGTCACATCATCACTTAGCATTGATAATTGATGAGAGGGATTTTATAAAGGAAAAAACTTACATATAGTTCTATAAGTGTTGTATGTGTTGTTCTCCAATTAAAATTGAAGTTTCACTTCGGTAATATATGAAAAAAGGTTTACATTAAAGAATTATGTACATTACCAATATAAAACTCTAATTCTAATTGGATAACAGCGCATACAACACCTATAGAACTGTACGTAAGTTTTATCCTTTTATAAATTTATTTTAAAAAATTAATAATGAAGGACATATTCAAATTAAAAAAACTAATAATGAAAGTTATATTCATATTCAAAAATTGAAAATAATTTTAATATAAATAATATATTGATTATATTTCTAAATTTTGAAGCATTCTCTTTATTTTTGGAATATGAACAAAGTAAACATATATTATTAAAAAGAAAAAATAAATTTATTATTTAATGTAATTAGAATTGATTAATTTGAATGATAAAATAATAGTAAATGTATATAGAAATAAATTTATTAGAGCAAATGAAATTAATAGCATGGTTCTCTAGTTGGTCAAACAAATTTATTCATAAATCAAAACACTTTGAAAGAGACAATAAAGTACATAATAATAAAGGACATATTCAAATTGAAAAATTAATAATGAAGGTTATATTCATATTGAAAAACTGAATATAATTTTAATACAAATATTTTATTGATTATATTTCTAAATTTTGAAATATTTTCTTTATTTTCAGAATATGAACAAGTAAAAATACATTATAAAAAAATGAATATCCTTATTCGATAGAATTAGAATTGATTAATTTGAATGATAAAATAATAATAAATGTAAATAGAAATAAATATGTTAGAGTAAATGAAATCGATAAAAAGGTTGTCTTGTTGGTCAAACAAATTTATTGAGAAATTAAAACAATTAAAAAGAGAAAATAAAGTAAAAAAAATAATTAATATAATATTACAGGACATATTCAAATTAAAAAATTAAAAATATAACAATGAAAGTTATATTCATATTGAAAAATTGAAAATAATTTTAATATAAATAATCTATTGATTATATTTCTAAGTTTTGAAGCATACTCTTTATTTTCGGAACGTGAACAAGTAAAAAGATATTATGAAAAAGAATAAGAAATAATTTCTCTATTCAATGGAATTAGAATTGATTAGTTTAAATGATAAAATAATAATAAGTGCAAATAGAATTAAAAGTAATATTAGAGTAAATAAAATCGATAGAAAGGTTCTCTTGTTGGTCAAACAAATTTATTGATAAATTAAAGAATTGGATGAGAAAATGAAGTAAACTTCTTAATTATTTTATACACTTATGATTATAAATTAATAATAAAGTACATATTAAAATAAAAATTTAAAAAAATAATGAAGGTTATTTTCATATTAAAAAATAAAAAATAATTTTAATATAAATAATATATTTATTATATTTCTAAATTTTGAGGCATAATCTTTAATTCTGAAATACGAGCAAGTAAAAATATGTTATGAAAAAGTAAAAATAATTTCTTTATTCAATGGAATTAGAATTGATTAATTTTAATGATAAAATAATAAAGAATTTAAATAGAAGTAAATGTATCAGAGTAAATGAAATTGAGAAAAAAAAGATCTCTTGTTGGTCAAATAAAATTGATAAATTAAAAAAATTTAAAGAGAAAATCAAGTAAACTTCTTAATTATTTTATACATTTATTTTAAAAAAATTAATAATGACGGTTATATTCATATTGAAAAATAAAAAAAAATTTAACATAAATAATATATTGATTGTATTTCTAAATTTTTAAGCACACTCTTTATTTTTGGAATATGAACAAGTAAAAATATATTATGTAAAGAAAAATTAATAAATTTCTTTATTTGAATGATAAAATAATAATAACAATAAATGTAAATAGAAATAAATGTATTAAAGTAAATGAAATCCATAAAAAGGTTATCTTTTTGGTCAAACAAATCTATTAGTAAATTAAAACAATTAGAAAGAGGAAATGAAGTAAACTTTTTAAGTATTTTATACATTTTTTTTTAAAAAAAAAAGTATAATGAAGGACATATTCAAATTAAAAAAAATTAATAACTAATAATGAAGGTTATATTCATATTGAAATATTAAAAATAATTTTAATATAAATAATATATTGATTATATTTCTAAGTTTTGAATCATACTCTTTATTTTTGGAATATGAACAAGTAAAAAAAATATTATGAAAAAAAAAACTTTATTTGAATGATAAAATAATAATAAATGTATTAGAGTTAGAGTAAATGAAATCCATAAAAGGTTCTCTTGTTAGTCAAACATATTGATTGATAAATTAAAATAATTGGAAAGAGAAATTGAAGTAAACTTCTTAATTATTTTATACATTTATTTTAAAAAAATAAAATAATGAAGGACATATTCAAATTAAAAAAATTAAAAAAATGAATAATGAAGGTTTTATTAATATTGAAATATAACTCGTATATTGATTATATTTTATAGGTTTAAAGCATACTCTTTATTTTTGGAATATCAAAATATATTATGAAAAAGATATAAAAGGAAATTTCTTTATTTGATGGAATTATAATTGATTAATTTGACTGATAAAATGACAATAAATATAAATAGAAATAAATGTATTAGAGTAAATGAAATTGAAAAAAAATTGTTCAATCAAACTTATTGGTAAATTTAACAATGATAAAGAGAAAATGATGTAAACTTCTTATATATTTGATACACTTATTATAAAAATAATTAATAATGAATAACATATTCAAATTAAAAAAAAATATAATGAAGATTATATTCATATTGAAAAATTGAAAATAATTTTAAAATAGATAATATATTGATTATATTTCTAAATTTTGAAGCATATTCTTTATTTTTGGAATATGAATAAGTAAAAATATATTATGAAAAAGAAAAAATAAATTTCTTTACTCTATTGAATTAGAATTTAATAATTTGAATGATAAATTATAATAAATAGAAATAGAAATTAATGTATTAGAGTAAATGAAATTGATAAAAAAGTTCTCTTATTGGTAAAATAAATTTATTGATAAATTAAAACAATTGAAAAGAGAAAATGAAGTAAAAATTGGTCTCATTGTAAAAAAGTTATACGTGTAGTAATTTTTATTAAATATTTATAGATTTATAGAAGGACGAGACTCATAAATCATATTGATATAGAAGATCTTGACAATATTAAAAATATAATTTGTCTTTAATGCATTGCTTAATTAATGTATTATCTTTAAAATGATTGCATAAAAATTTAAATGTAATAATTATTTTAAACAATTAACAACAAACATCCAAATCTTACTTATAATAAAGCGAATAACTTCTGCAGTCAAAAATCCCGCCTAAAAAAGCCAAAAATCCCGCCCAAACTGCATGCATTTTATATGCCAAAAATCGAAGAACTTCTCCAGCATTTTATCCCGCCCCAAAACACATCAAACCTTCCATCTCTCTTCCACTAAAAAGCTCATTTAATGATCTGATATAACTTCAATTCATCTGGACTTTATAACCTGCATGCAGTTATAGAAGGAAGAGAGCATGATTCTTCGTTTCTGCTGATATTAAATACTGTCATCTGTTCAAAACACATTAATTACCATTGCATGCACCAATCGTATTGAGGTGTCGTTTCGTTTTAACCAATGCCGCTAATACCACCAATCGTATTATTACTTGGTGCTTCCTCTTCTTTTTCTCTTATTGAAACTGCTGTTACAGCTCAATCATGAAGGTGAAGAGGTGTCTTATTCTCTCTTATGCTTCACATAAAAAAAAAATGAGGTCTGAAACCCTTTAGAAACTCTTTCCTTTTTTTGAAAAATTCTTCACTTTTTCTGTCTGAAAACACGAAGCTTCTGTTCATCATTTAGTTTTTGGGTGTCTAGCTTAATAGATAAGGTAAGTTCTTTTTTCTCCTATTCACTGTTAATAGCATCTTATATTTTTAGTCTAACGCAAATTAATTTTTCAATAGGAGAGACCTGTTCCTATTTTCACTCAATAGAAAAGCAAATGCTTTTATGAGAGTACTACTTCAGCTTCAGGCTTTGACACAACTTGGGTTTCCCTATTCTCCTCCACCTTTGTTTGCGGCAAAATCTTATGGTTGGATACAAATGGAGCGTTCAATGATAGCTACCGAGTGAGAAGGATATGGACTTCCACAATTGTTTGTATGGGCCGACTTTCTAGCAAAATTGTTGGGAGAAAGGTTTTCTTATCTCATCATCTTCACATTTCACCAAACAAAATTAATAACTAATTATGCTGGTATTTTTTATTGCTTAACTCTGGCCAATGTGTGCTTGACTAACACTACTGGTATTTTTCAACAAGCAAGTTTTACGTCTATAGTTCTGCAAATAAATTGTAAAGTGCCATGGGCTGAGTTTATGGAAAAGGTGGAGCTCACCAGCTTAGAAATTGCAATTCATATTAAATATTGTCTCAAAAAATGTTGTTACCCTTATATTGAGAGGAGGACCTGTGCACAACTTTTTCCTCTCACCAAACATGTTGTCACACCTGCAGTAAGCGATCCTGCCTATATTAAAATAAATATTACTCATATTTAATTGTGGTTGGTTTTTAGTTTGTATGATTTGACATCTTCACTTCCTTCTTGCTCATGTAGACTTTTGAGAATTGGTTTCAAGAAGAGAGAGATATAGATGTTCATAGTATCAGAGCAACTATAATGGTTAAAGAAAAGCTAAAATTAGGCAGACCTGTGTTGGGTGCATGTGATCACTATGTTGGCAAACTAACTAACAAAAGCATAATACCTTTGAACAAATATTTGGACGCATAATAGAAAAAACCATTCTTTGCAACATTTACTTGGTTTGTATATATTGCGTACCCAACTGAGTGAACTGACATATTGTATGTGTTCTTGCAGAATTGGTTGGTGGAGTGGTTCAAAGTTGAATGGCATGCTGGAAAGCCCGATCAAGTCAATGTCAATTACACCAGTTCAGACTCAATGGTGCAATTTGTTAAAGCAAACAAAGTCTTACCACTCATTAAAATGTTAGATACGAAGAGTATAGTTAGTGGTTTTGATACTCCTTTCATAAAAGTTTGTTGTATCTCTCTATTGTCATTTTATTTGATTAAAATTTCTCCTCTAATTTGTAACAGAGCTTCCATTTGGTCATCAAAAGGTATAGTTATAATATTGTTTTTTTGAAATAAAATCTTTGAGGCCAGTCATTTTTATATGTTATTAGAATAGGGATAATACTTATGCCGCAAAAATAATCATTTGGTCCACATTCTTGAATAGTTTCTGCCATTTTACTCAAGAACTTTGTTAACACAATTAATATTATATTCTTTTATTCATTTGGATATATAGCTTATTTTTTCTTATTTGTCTCTAAAGCAAATTGACATAATTATGCTTTCCTTATTGCTATAAAAAGGGTAATGTTGGTGATTTAGTTGTATTGCTGCTACATGTTTTTTTTTTCTTCTGCATTCACTTAGATGTATAGGTTATGCACATTCCTTCATGTTTTAGTTGTTGTAACCCATTGGTCCCTTTTTTCTACATTCCGTAAGCATGCTTATAGGTTCATTTCTTTTGCATTCCCTAAGCATGCTTATAGGTTCTGCCCATTCCTCCAATTTTTCTTCTTCTGCATTCATTTGCTAAATAATCATTTGGTCCTCATTCCTGTATAGTTTCTAACATCTACTCAATAACTTAGTTAACACATATTAACATTATATTCTTTTATTCATTTGGATATACAGGCGCTGGGAAATTTTTTTACATGGCGAGAAGATAATTAATGTCATGAGTTTTGGAGCCATTAGAGACAAATCTGATGGCAAGTTTGATTGCACTCAGGTAGTTTATGGGATTACTACATTTAAGTGCTGCTTATAGATTGCCCATTTTTTCTCCCTTAACAAATTGGAGGAAATGTGACACATAATTGACAATTTATTCTTTGGTATATGTAAATATAGGTTCATATTGGCTATAAAATTTTGGCTTTAGAGGTAAGTTCCATACGTGTTTTTGGTCCTCTTTAAATATCTATTTATGCTATTTTTTCTATGCATGCTTGGTTGAAGAAAAAAGGTTAGAGAATAAACCACCAGTAGGTGAGACAGTTGATTAAGTGGATTTTTGAGACACCTGAGACAACTAAGGAGGAAGAGAAACCTACATATGAGTTTTCCCAACAGGAATAAATATAAATTATACTTCTTGGTGTATTATCTTATTTCAATTGTATTTTAAATTATCATTACTGTACAAAATATGAAGTAACCCCGAGCATGATATTTGACATTTCTATGGAAAAACTTAACCTACAGGAGTTTGTAACATTGTTTGGCAAGTACACATTTTGGTTAATAGGAATTGACATCAATTTCAAGTTTGTTAGTTCTGCATTAAGGATTAGCAACTCAATGTTTTTATACAACAACAATTGAATTTGGGCAAGATGTCATAGAATTTGATGTCACACAGTAGGGATCCTCATCCCTTCGTTTATTAGTCACATACTTTTTTCACCAATTATGCAGATTCAATATTTTGTAGTGACGAGGATAAATTTGCAGTCTCAAAATTTGGTTTTATATCTATCTCAACTATTAATTAAGTGAATATTCAAAGCATTGTATTAATTTACTGTTGTCATTTTTGCCTAATAGATTTGGTTTTTCTGTTTCTTGCTTAATTAATTTCTTTTCATAAAAAAATTGTGTATTGCTTAGTATGAGATATGAAATCTATATATCATTTTATGCATAATTTGGTGAATACATTGAAATCCTTCTTATGAAAAAGGCTACATATAAATTTCAGTAATCATAATAACAAAGGAGCTTTGTCCATTTTTCTAATTTGTCGGTAGCTACAGTGCAGTACAAATGTTGGATTTTATATATTAGAGTTGCAGCTGAGATGTTTTATTGTTAAAAAGGGAAGTGCATATAAATGCCTAGGACTTTAGTTCTTTCGTAGTATACATGGCAGTTGACACATTTGCTTCGTTTTCTACCAACTATTGCACTACTGGTGCTGTGTCAGTTTGCTTTAATAATACTTATTTTGCCTATAAAAAGAATAACTGATAATGGTTGAGCTATAAAAAAAATAGTATTTTTGAAGTTAAAGTTAACTTTAACCATATGCAGATTACAATTACAGCTCTATTCAACACTGTTTCAATGGAAAAACAAACTCACTCTAACTATTTGTCTGTGCACCACCCCTCAGCTTTCAGCTCCACTGCCTTCCTTCTTATATATAATCAACTCATGCATTCGTTCTTCTTTCATACTGTATTTTGATCACTTATTAACTGGTTTCCTTCTGCCCTGGTGTCTTCCAATATTGTTTAATGCTTTAGTAAACTTTAACCATGAGTCAACTGATAAATTTTAGTAATTAATTAATATGATCTTTCTCATATGGAGATATTTTAGCCAATATTTCATTAGTAAAAAAAAATATTATTGGTGTGTATATATCTACTATAGTGTAGATTTGTTAATTTTGAGTTTTTACTATATTAAGATAAAAAGACTATAAATTTAGAGTCAGTTAAGTTGTCCGATATACAAATGAATCGGACACTACATTTATGGATAATAAATAACTAATTATCCTGGTATTTTTATTGAGTGTGCTTGACTAACTACTTATAATAATAATATTAATATAAGTATATTATTTGTTACATAAATTTTTATGTGAATAAAGTTAATGTCTACATAAGTTTTTAAGTAAATTATTAATCACTTTTTATTTATTATCTTCTCAATGTAAATTAATGAAGGTTTTCTATAACCTGAGTAAATTTAAATTTTATCTTATACATTCATGTTATATATAAATAAAAATTATATATAAAATAAAATTTATGGGGTTAAGCATTATTTTTATTAAATCAAGTAGGAGAAATTATGGAAATAAATTCCAAGTTACGAGTAAGGAAATTTATGAAAACTCAGGCTTGCTGCATATGATTTATTTGAAATTTTGGTAGTAATTTACAAATTTGGACGCAAAACTATTTTTAATTTCACATGATTAATGTTTTGAGACATTATAAATTGAATGATGGTGCTTGGTTATATTTGCAATATAAAGGCGGAGGAATTTATAGAATGCGGGGTTCTTGGTTTGGATTTGGTGAAAGTGATTTACATAGGAAATCCGAAAAAATAAGAAGTCAAGAGACTTTGCTGAGACCAACCACACATATAGGAAATTCAATGACACTGTGTGGAATAAAGTTCATACATAAATACTCTTCAAAATTAGGAGATAGAGGATGAAGAGAGAAGAAACTTCACCTGTGGTATACGGAGAGGAAGAAGGGAAGGAGAATGTCATCTAAAATCGGAATGGAAGAGATTTTGTGTGGTGAACAAATTGTAAGAAAAAAGCTAAATTCAAATTGATGTCATGATCTGAAATATTCTTTGAAATTTAAAGCTAAAATCCTTCACTTTTGAGGAAAGGACAATCAACTTACTGTTATTTCTATTGCATTTATTCTCTTGATCAGTTATTTTGTTAGGATTATGTGCACTAGAATAAATGGTGATTAATTATTTAATTTTCATTTTAAATTTTGGAACAATTTATGTTTTTATTATGTACTCAGTTATCTATCTATTTTGCAATTTAAATTAGGAGCAATTTGTATTTTCATTTCATTTTTATTTGTTGTCGAACCTCAAAATACAATCGGTAATTTAGAAAATTATATTATATATTTAAGAATAATTTCATATTAATTAATTTAATAATCAACCCGTGCATCGCACGGGTCACTCAACTAGTTAATCTTTAATAAATTTATGTCAGACACATCATTAATTGATAAATTAAAATTACACATTATTAATCTCTGAAAATTATACCCTTATTTCTGTAAAAAAAAAATTATACCCTTATTATTTTTCTGTCAAAAAAAAAAAAATACACCCTTTTTCAACGAGATTTAATAATCTTTACACCAATAATGTGTTTGAAACGGTAAAAAGAAAGTGAGAGGGGAAACAAAAATTTAAAATAAATTATCGTTTATATAACTTTTAAAGTAATTTTTTAAATGTCAATAAATTTGGAATATAATTCATGATTGAATGATACAATAAAGTAATTTTATACTATCAGTACATAATTTTTTTCTCATGTTATTATTTAACTATAAATGATTATATATAACAAATTTGTTGAATTTTTACTTATCAGCAATTATTTCTGATTGAGTCACAGTGAGCTCAACATATTAGCAATAATTTTCCATATCATTTTCCATTCTTTTTTTTTTTTTTTTTTTTTACTTTCTTTCCTTTCATTTTTTCCCCTAATCAAATACTTTCTTCGTTCCTTTTTAAATGTCGAATTTTTGAAAAAATTTTGTTTCTATTTATCTATCATTAAAAAGTTCAAGATCACATTAATTATACTTTTATTAATTATACCCTTATTTATTTTCTAATCTTTAATTAATTTACATATGTATTTATTGTGAAATGAAAAAGAAGAAGAATAAAATAGAAAATTCTACAATTATTTTATTAGAACTAAAAAAATTTATTTTATTTTTTGATTTTTACATAATAATTTTAAACATACTTAAAAAAGAATGGAGGAAGTATAGTGTAACAGATTAGACTGATTTTTCTTTTTTACAATTTTTAAGAAACCACGTGTCTAGAGCTAAGTCTTGGACAATTTATTAATCGAGTTGTTTATTTAAAAAATAATTAAATAATGATGGGTACAGCTAATGAGTAAGAAACAACGTTGAGTTTGAGTTTTGAGGTTCGCACATGGGTGGCACTGTGCAGTGTAGAAAGTGGGAACCGTATACAAACGACCTAACAGGACGCGACACGACCCAACCCAAAAAAAAAAAAAAACACAACAACACAACCCAAAGCCGCAACAATACGAGGACGAGACACGACAATTGTTGATTTGTTGTTGTTGTAAATCATAAAATCATAAATCATTATTAACGTTGAAGCCACGCGTCCCCTTGACCGACACGTGGCGACTCGTCCACCCCCACCCTGAATTTGACACGTGTCCCTCCATCGACAGCGACATCATCTCGCAGTGAAATATCTTGTCAGTGTCGCCACGTGGCACCTACGCGCCCTCCCCTCGCGACACCCACGTGTCTCTTTTTCCTCACTCAACCGGTCACATGCCAGGGGTATTTCCGTCCTCGCATAAATATTAGTATTATTCCTTTTTCTCCTTTTTCCTTCCTCTTTCAAACAAAACAACTTTTTCTTCTTCCTTCTTCTCTTCCTCTCTCTATCCAAAATTTTCTTTCCTCACTCCTTCTTCTCCTCCTCCTCCGTTTCGTTTTCGTTTCGCTTCTTCTCTCGCGGGTTTCGTGCAAGAGAGACAGAAGAAACCGTGAAACCGATTTTTGTTTTTTTTGTTGTTAATTAATTGCTTCGTGGGGGGAGTGAGTGGAAATAAAGGAGAGAATTCATTCATATTCATATTCATTCGAATTGATTGCATTAATTTTTGAGAAAAAAAAAAAGGAGCGATTTTTGCGATCTGGGTGTGCGCTGTTTTTGGCGTCATGTGATGAGAAAGCACCGCCACCACCACCACCACCACCGTCATCGTCATCGTCATGTTTCGTGTCATGGGTTTTGCTGATTTGAATCACCACTACTCGCCAACCCACCAGGGCCTGTTGTTGTTTTGTGCACACGCGGGTTGTGTGAGGAGCATGCGTTAGAACAAGTGTTGCTACTTCACGATGTTGGCTTGTGTAACGGGCATTGATGGAGGATTATAAGAAGAACCATCACAATCACCATCGTAATCAGCAACAGCAGCAAGAAGAAGAGAAAGTAGTGTGTGAGAAGATGGAGAGGTACCCGAGGGATTTGCTTCAAGGATTTTCCATGAGTGGTGGTGTTACTACTGTTAGGGATGCTAATAATAATAATAATAATAATAAAAACATTAACATGATGATGCAACAACATCATGTTCTTCATCATCATCATCATGAGGAACAGCAGCAACAGCAGCATGAGGAGGAGGATGTTGATGGAGAGGTTGAGTTGAACCTTGGTCTTTCACTCGGTGGAAGATTTGGGGTGGACAAGAACGCAAAAAAAAAGAAGCTTTTGCGGTCTTCTTCTGTGGTGGGGACAATGCCTCTGTTCCGGGAGGATGATGCGGTGGCGCCGCCGCCGGCGGCGTTCCCGGCGATCATGAGGACGTCCTCGCTGCCGACGGAGACCGAGGAGGAGTGGCGGAGGAGGAAGGAGATGCAGACGCTGCGCCGGATGGAGGCGAAAAGGCGCCGGTCGGAGAAGCAGAGGGGATCCCGGGAGGTCCTCGCCGGCGCCGGCGAGGAGGTGGAGGGGGGGAGTGTGGCTGTGGCAATGGGGTTGAACAAGTTTGGTTCTTCGGCGGTGGCGGCGCCACCGCCGGGGTGGGGTGTGCAGGTGAAGCAGCTTGTTCTTGGTGAAGTGTTGGGGAAGGGAAAGGGTTTTCAAGGATTGTTTGGGCAACCATCTTCTCAGGGTTCGGCTGATTCACAAGGAGGAAGCTCTTCATCAGTGTCTGAAATGGATAGCAAGGCTTTTCTAGGTAAATTTTTGCTACAACATGTCTATGAGTTTAGTACTTCAAAGTTTAATTTTCTCTTGTTTGCAATATTAAGACCTTTTGGTTGTTAATTAGTTGCCTTGTGTGTGTGTGTTTTGGACTGTTGTTTGTTGATTGAGGAGATTGTGCTGCTTTGTGTGGTGGTGGACTGTGTTTTCACTGTGTGATAGTTGATGAGGGCATGTTCTGATGTGTATCGTTTTATCTGTGTGCCTTGCTTGTTTTAAAGTTTCAATTGGATAATGTGAATTGGTTGCTAACAAGGGTGATGATGGAATGGAAATAGTATAAAAAGATTTGATTCTGTTGTCATTTGTTCCTTAAAGAGTACCTACGTGACCATAGTACTATTATGGTTTGTTACTTGTAGGGGGACTGTTGTTTTTGAGGTTCAACCATCAACATTGTTGTTTTATACATGTATTGAAGTTTACCCTACTGAAGTTGTTAACTTGTCATTCTCTTCCCTTAATTTTTTTTTTTTATATTTTGGTCACTCTATTTCTGAAAACTTCGAATGGTTATAAACTTGGGGCAATTTTGTTCCCCCTCCCTCTTTGGTCTCTCATTGTTATGCATTAGTCCCTTTCTCTATTGAAAAAGATTATTCTTTGTATGTCAAACTGTGTGATTGTGATGTTTTCTTTTTCACCTCTTTTGCATGGTAGTCACTTTTATTCTGACTCTTTTGTAGTTTCTCTTGCACATGATTGCTGGATAACATTGTTTGAAGCGTTATATTTGAATTAATCATGACAGCAAAAGGGAAGAGAAGATACTAGCTTTACTTAATAAAGCTCTTGAATTTATTGGAGTTTATTTGAGATGGATTGCCACTGTATTTAAGTAAATTGTCACGTTCCTCTAACGTTATGTGTTGGTGCAATTATGATTTTACAGGTTTTAGAGTTAATTTACACAGCTTCCTCTAACAGCGTTGAACTGAGCTGTCATCACTAGTTGCTAGATGGGGACTGATAATTATATTAAAAGTCATGACCCCTTAATCTTCTTTATTCCTATTCTGGTCATTTAAGATAAGCAGTAAAATACCAAGACTATTAATTACATTTCCTATTATTACCATATTTGGAACCACTTATTTATTTTTGAAGAAATAAACCCTTACTTATTAAAAGCTTCCTGAAGATGGTAATATGAAAGTGATTATTATTTGTTAACAATAAATTGAACCAAGCATACACTGTCTGATGTTTGTTTCTAAGCACCTTTATGTTCTGGTAAACTTAAATTTGGGTGGGGATAAGAGTAATTCAGTACTCTTTGTATTTTACCTATATCTTGGTACCTGAGAGGTACTCAAATTTGGATTATACATCCTGGATCTGGTTTCTAGATGTCAAATGTCCTTATAATGCTCACTTATTGAAAGTTGAACCATACATTGGATGATGTTATGGAATCTGAAGTTTGGCTAAATTCACGGAACTTATTACTTAATTCTTAAATTTTTGTATACCTGTGTCAAGGCAAGAACATTTTTAATGACAATGATACTAATTCTTGCTCTATTTTGGTTGTTCAGCTTTATGAGACAGTTTCAAATGTCATTCTAGTTTCCACCAGATGGTTTGTGTTTGTGCATGCTCACTGATATTGCAAGATCACTGTAATATTGATTTGCCAGTCTTGTTTGCAACAGCTTCCTTTGTCATTTTCTCTTTATTTTTCCTCATTTGTTCTTTCTATGATAATATGGGCAAGGGGGGGAGCCATTGACTGGGTTGGGTGGATTAGAAACCAGAACCATTGCAATCTTATGCCTGATGGTGTTGTAGGCAACCATCATGCTAGATATTGTAGGGTTTTTCTTTTCATTTATTGTTCTCTGGTTTTTTCTGAAACTTATCATCACAATTCTCTTAATCTATTTCACTTGATCTAAATAAATAGGACAGATAATTCTCCGCTTGATAGTTGCAATAAAAGTATGTCTTGGCAGGTTTGATTGAGTTCACTTCTGAACATATATATTTGGTTTAACATGTGGTAATAGCTTCATTTAGCAAAAGACTCTTCAAAAACATTATGGTTTAACATATGTCAACTAACAAGCTAATGCTAGTGGACTATGTTGACATGTTTGGGATATAAAAAATCATTTAGGATCAATGACATGCTTCAGGCATAGCCACATATATAGGTGATGCTTATCAACCTGTAACTTGTGGATAGGCAGCCCCATAAATAGTCATCAATCCTTACTAGTTCTTAACTTTGTAATTTATTGCTATCATCCTTTGCTGATGGTATAACAAAAATTTTGCTTTCATTTAATAACTGAAATTTCCTATCCTGGAAGGATCTACTCCATGCCTTGACATTAAATTTCTTTTGAATCCAATATGTGTGTGCATGTGCTGGCATTAGAATAATTTATTTTTGCTGCAATTTCTGTCGGAAATACTGTAAATAATGTGTGGAATGATCAAGAATGAACTTATCCTTTTTTTGACTGTTTCTTAAGTTCATTCACTTACTTTCTAAATATTCACTGATTGATGTTTAAAGCCTTCCATGGTATTACAAGGATTCTCATGGTTCACCACTTATTGGAGAATAAAACAAGACTTAAATTTAGAAAAGAGAAAGGATCAAAAGGAAGTAAAAATTCACTAGTCTTGGAGCAAATATACTCTTTACTGCATTTGATTTCTATATACCTTTGTTTCTGTGCTGACCTTTTTGTTTGAAGCATCAGTTGTTATGCAATTGGAATTTGTTACTTTATGATATTGGAGCATGTGTGCCTTTGGCTATAATCTATGTTCTTTCAAAGATGGAATTTGTGGTTGTATATATTTTATAACTTAACTGAAAAAAGATGAAAATGAAAGGAAAACAAACACCAAAATTTAAGAAAAGGAAGATGATCCTATTTGACTATGTAGTTTGTTCTACATGACAGGATCAAGTAGCTGCGGTGAAGCAAAAAGCCCTGTTAGTAATCAATCAACACATGAACGAAGCAGCCACGACGCCGTGGGTTCAAGGAGAAAGACAAGTGAGGATGTGGCTAGAACTTCCAAAGCTGAGGTGGAGAATCCATCTAAGAAACCCCATCCTTCCCAAAAATTTATGGGAAGGCAAATTGGGACAAACTCAATGGAAGACATGCCTTGTGTATTTACAAAAGGAGATGGTCCTAATGGAAGAAGAATTGAGGGTATCTTGTACAAATATGGTAAGGGGGAGGAAGTGAGGATCATGTGTGTGTGCCATGGAAACTTCCTCTCTCCAGCTGAGTTTGTTAAGCATGCTGGTGGTGGGGATGTTGCACACCCCCTTAGGCACATTGTTGTGAACCCTTCTGCTGCTCCCTTTTAGTGATGGAGTTCCTTCCCTCTTTCCCTTCAACTGTAGGGCTGTAATATAAGGTTACATTGAGGGAGTAAACATAGTTTGGCAGTTTCTTTTGTCTTTGTCTCCATTTTTGCTTAGCTCTTGAATGAAACAATACTATATATAGACACATGCCTCCCTTCTGGAAGGGAGGGGGCATTAAATTCCTCACTTCCCCATCTTTATCTGTTTTTTTAATGTGTGCCAAGTTGATTGTTGAAGATTAAATTTTTTGGAGTATAGATAGGTTTTATCTTTTTAAATAAAGTTTTTTTCGTACACTTGACTTAGAATTAAACCCTAGTTGGGAAATGTATAAACTAAGGCAAAATTTATTGGTTTGACATCTTTATTTGTTGATCTAGCAAGTGCTAAAAATAAAAATGTCTTTACCATGTAAAAAAGTGCCTTACATGTCCTAACAGGAGAGTTAACCGTTTGCATAAATAATGGCTTAAAACAAACTTTTAAAAGGTTTATTTATTTATTTTATTTTTTTTAAGTGCTGTACTTCTTTATCTAAAGTTTTTTTTTTTTTCTAACTTTTTAAGATGTAAGATTATTAATTTTTTTAAATCGTTTTTTATAACAGTTCTTTTTTTTTTTTTTTTCTTTTAATTGATAACATGTTAACTCATTTAATCTTTGTTGAATGTTGCTACTCAGGTAAAATTTTATCAATTTTCCAATTAATAATATAGCCAACACTTTCATTCAGTTCTTTTTAAAGGGAGTAATTAAAAGGGTTTTTTGGTTGAAAGGCTTAAAGCAAATGCTTTTAGTCACTTGCTTTAGGCTTAGGATTGATACATCCCTGATTAAAATGTAGCCAACTATGAGCATTTTTTTTATAGGTAACTATGAGCATGTTTGAATAGGCATTCTATCATGCCGATATTAATACTTTGAGACAAGGATTTTCATTATATCGTGCATTGGGAAGTGGGAATAAAAGAAAATAAATACATTTTATGTATTATGTTTGTTGAAGTTATGGAATATCTATTAGCAGCATGTTAGTGACATTAACTTATAAAATGTTCAACTATATTTTTAGTCTCTGGAAATAAGATTAATTTTGGTTTTAGTCTTTTAAAGTTTTTATTAATTGATTTTTATAAATTTATTTTTTTAAATGATTCATATCATGTGATGTAATGTGCATTCAAATATGTTATGTTAGTGATCTGACATGATAAATTTATACATGTCACGTTATTAATAAATGGTGACAAGATCATTTTCAAAACTTAACTTTTGAAGATTAAAATTAATAATTTTTTTAAGAACTGATTTTCAATTCGTTGTATTTGAAGGGATTGACAAACATATTAAATAAAAACATAAACGATAAGTTTAAATTATTATCAGGTCATATCTGATAATAAAATTTAAACGATAAGTTTAAATTATTTTTAAAATAAATATATAGAACTCATTTTTGTTTTTGCATGTCTAGATTAAGTGTAGAAATTGCTAGTTTACATGAATATATATATATATATATATATATATATATATATATATATATATATACACAAATATAATAGAATTGCTAACCACTATATATATATATATATATATATATATATATATATATATATATATATATATATATATATATATATAGTGGTTAGCAATTCTATTATATTTGTGTGCGTATGATTTTCACTTATCTTTTATTTATATTTTTCAAAATAAAATTACAATGTTTTAAAATAACTCGATACAATAATTTTCAGAATAAGCATATTCATGTCAAACCTACCTATAGTAAGCAGTGGAGTCCGAAATTTTATTTTGAGGGTAAAGGCAAATCTTAGATTTTTTTCAAAAGCAAATATGAAAAAGTTTTATACGTGTGCCCTTTCCCTCTGCCCCTAGCTATTAATCTTTTTCGATCATATAAAGTCACTTCTCATCATCAAGTTGTGCTGGTGGGACCAAACTTTAAACTTTGGTTTGTAATTAATTTACTTATCCGTTGGCTCGACACTGAAGTTGACAAGAGGTTAATTGAGCACAGAAATTCGTCTGTCGTATCTTCACTTAGATCATGGTCATGATATTATTTACATTGACATACCTAAATAATATCTCAATCATGGATTTGGAAAATCTAAAGTTGGCATGCATTTTCTGTGTTCTCTACTTCTTGTTTGTACTATTATTATTATTATTATTATTTTCTAAAGATGATAGCGATATATTATATGTTTATTAAACTATATAAGGTAACAAAATGAACCTTCTAAAGTGGCTTAAATATCATGCATCATATTTGTGTGTGCTACTTGCTTTAATTTCCCTAAGGTCATCATCACCATCATTGGGTGTTTTTTGTAGAATATATGTTAAGATAGAGACAGCTTTTTCTTCCACAAAGGAAGCTTTTCCTTTACAAGGGATGCTACCTAATTTTCAGGTTAACATAGGATGACACGATTTTAAGAAACTGTAAAAGGAAGGTGGGTTGGTATTTGTGCATGAATATCGAATAGAACATCGATCCTTGCAAAGCAAACCCTGTTTATGCGTGTCATTTTTTTCCAAACCCAAATTGATCAAAAGGGAATGGAATTAAAAAAGTTATAAAACAAGGTAGCACTATGTTTGTTGCTTTTGAGCTGTTTGACTCAATAGGACACAGGCTTATCTTATCAAGTTGATCATTTTTTTTTAATTTAAAATACTAATAATCTATTTGTTAAATTATGTAAAAAGTAAAAATTAACTAGTTTATTAGCTATATGTATATGAGACCATCTCAACTCTCAAAACAGATATTTTAATTATTTAAGCTTCTTCTGATTTATACACACAAATAGGATATATCATATTAACAATAAGAAAAATCACACAGTAACAGTTAGTCATTATTAGTTGCTTTCATTGATAAACAATCTTAGAAACAAATTAAATAGATACTCTCAATCTAAATTAATATATATATAGAGTAAGATGAATTGTACTAGAAAATTCTGTTGATATAGAAAATTAATGTATATTATAGTGCATCATATTGTTATAACTATGGTTCATCATATTGTGGATTTCTATATATTTTCACTGTCTAAACGATTTTTTTTTATAAGCAAATAGATTTTATTAACAATTTGAGTGCAAGGGATAGGCAAATCCAACACTGAAGGCAAAAACATCACAACTGCATAATAGATATCAAGATTGCAAAGTATAATTCCCTCCCTATATATATCCACAACACTGCGGTAACAAATTATAAAACACGAATTAGAAAGCACGTATTATTATTATTTTTTTAAGCATTATAAAGCACGTATAAAACAGTGACAAAGTAAATCTTATTAAGTAGTCCACCAAACCATATTTCTATGGCAACCACTTGAAAATGGTTTTGGTGTGCTTTAATGTTCATATATACATATATCTCGCTTACATGATCAAATCATATTTAAGTTCTGGGATGATTTGTCATTTGTTTTGGGATTTTGGAGCTTATATACAAGGATTATATATTTTAAATTAGAGTAAATTACATTAGTATCCTTGAGCTTTTAACAAATTATATATAACATTACTCTTTTTTCTATTCCTACACTAATTTCCTTTACGTTTGAAAACATTACACTGACATTCCCTTAATGTTTGGAAAACATATTACACTAACCTTCGTCGGGGCCGTGAGCACACACAAGGTGAGTATTTCTCTTTCAACATGATTTATTCCATACCTAAGACTAGAATTCGAACCTGGACCACTTGGTTAAGGAACACAAGCCGCTACCACTCTTGCCAACCAATGTACTTGTTTTGATTAGTTATTAGCTTATAAACTTGTTTGAGTAAAATATAAATATTTGATATAGAACTTATAAGTATATAACGTTTTTTCAAACCCTACATAAAAAAATGTCTAAATTTATAGTTTATTAATTTTTTTCCATTGTCACATTCCGTATTCTAATAAAATTCTTGTTTATTTACTCTTAATTTAGAAAAAAAAAAAAAAAAACTCACCTCACACTCACATTTACAATATACTCCATTTCTCCATATTATTGTACCTACTTTCATGATATTCATCCTCACTCATCTTGTATGACATCCTAAAATCGTATAAAGTGATTAACTAAACATATTCAAAACTTTAAACTTAAAAATATACTTGTTCACAGAATAAAGATAAATTCATATAAATATGTTTTTTTTATGTTATTTTACATTTGCCAGTTACATCAATAATTAATTTTATTAAACACTTCTAAAAATATTAATTAACAAATTAGCTTAATAATTTTCATTTTTAATTAAAAATGATTTTTTAAATTTCATTCAGTTCATTAATTATTTCTGCCAAAAGAACTACCATATCATTTTAATAGTTTTATAATTATGAATTTGAATCCCCTGCATCACGTATAAGGAAACATTTTACAACACAATTGAAATAATTAATGAATTTTTATTTTGATCTACTTTGGACCACTTTGAAATAACCAAAATAAACACAAAAATGAGAGATTGAATTGTGTTTATTAAGACTTCGAAAACTTTTCATAAACGTTGTGTGTGTGTGTGTGTGTGTAAATTGTGTTTACTATAATTTTTAAATTTTTTCATAAAAGTTGTTTGTGTGTCTGGATAGTTTTTAATAGATTATTGAGTAACA
This sequence comes from Pueraria montana var. lobata, assembly GCA_026413185.1. Classification (NCBI taxonomy): domain Eukaryota; kingdom Viridiplantae; phylum Streptophyta; class Magnoliopsida; order Fabales; family Fabaceae; genus Pueraria; species Pueraria montana. Next base: position 38,147,076 of record CM048651.1, on the reverse strand, counting down.
CTTTCCAGCAAAAACATGTTTCATACGTAATAAAAACTGTTGGGTAAAATATGTTTTACTTTGGGTGAAACTTGGTTTTAGTCTCCGAACTTCAACTTTGATTAATTTGATCCCTAAATTTTACAAAAAGCTGTGGTTTTTGTCTTTCCTCATTGTGAAAACCGTTTGTGATGAGAGATGAAAACCACTATTTTTCTAAAGTTCAAGGACCAAATTAATCAAAGTTGAAGTTCGGGGACTAAAATTAAGTTTTACTGAAAGTATAGGGACTAAAAACATATTTTATCCAACGGTAAGTGACCTAGCCTATAAGATGACGAGAATGAGCCTGGGTGGTATTCTAACGGTAAGTGACCTAGCCTATGAGGAACGAGAATGGACTCACTTAAATGTGTTGTAAGGTTCATATAATCTACCTTTATACTTTTCAATTGATCCATCATGGTTGTATTTTTCTCTTAAAGGTCCACTTACAATAAATTGGTTTTGCTCCTTAAGGTAAATTTACTAAGGTTTGCATTTTTTTTCCTAATTGAATTAAGGGTTAATTAACTAAAAATGAATTTTTAAAAAGTTTAGGGACCTTGACCGGTCAAAATTTTGTTCAGAGACTAAAAACCAAATTTTTAAAAAGTTAAAGGACCTTGACCAGTCAAACTTTTGTTTAGGGACTAGAAACTGAATTTTGAAAAAGTTTAGGGACTAAAAACTTAATTAACCCTTGAATTAAAATTAGTTCTAATAGCTTGTTCCCAAAATTATGCAAGAAGTAATTCCTTCTAAAAAACTTATCGAATAATCTTAAACTAGGTAAATGTAAAAGTCATCTCCAAAAGATATATGTTTTTATCTATCAGTGTAGACAAAAAACACAATTTGATCTAAAACTTGACTATGAACCATAAGCTTGGGATGTGTGACCTCACACTATCTTCAAGGATTTATCTGCGTGATATAAAAGTCTCCCAACATTTAAATAGTTCCTCTTGATCATTATTGAAACAATAGAACTAACAAGTTTTTATTAAAACCTAGGAACACAAAATTTAAAGATAGAGAAAAGATGAAGAGAAAGAGATAAAGGTGTAACACCCCATTACATTAGACATAAACCACACTAATATTTTTATTTATTTTAGTTATTATAAAATTTAGGGTAAATTTTTCGCGATTAAAAGAAACGTTTATAAAGCTTATTAAAAAATGAATTAATAAAAGGGACGTATAACATAATACAAGAATAAATACATAATTTAACAAGTAGAGAAGAATCATGTACTAGCTAGTCCTAACCCATACATTAATTATCCTAGTCAGAGCAGTACATGAATTCTACCCTAACCCAGACATAATAATAACACTGGCCTTCAAAGTTGGCATCCTTGCATCGTCCTCTGCAACCTCTGAACCATCTGTACCGGTGGAGAGACTTGATTGCTAGGCATGGTCGTCATCTTCGCGTATCCATCCAACGAGTACATACAAAGAAAAGAAAAGAAAAGCAAAGGAGTGAGACTTGATTCTAATATATATATGTATCACTAACGGTAGTAACTATCGTCAGTTAAATAATTATATAATAGCGGGGGACCTAATGTTTTTCTAGTCATAACCTCAGTCCTATATATAACTCAGGCGTACTCTCGCACCAATCAATGGAATGCTGAGCAGTTGTTGGGGTTGCCAAGCTTGGTCAGATGAAGTCCCCGACACAGGATGCTCCATTGGCCTTTAGTTACTTCATCACTCGATACCGTACCCCCTAGACTTCCGTCAGTGAGTCCCTGCCTTTCATTCCTCAGCTTGCCAAACTGTGTCTTCCACTATAGGTAACATGCCACTGCATGGTCCTCTCTTAACATTACTCACACTAGAGTACTCACAATTTACTTTACTCATCATCATTTGGTCTCAATTACTGAGCACCAATGACATTTCTGTCCCTCAGATAGATAAACAATATAATAGTATTCATCACCATTCATTATATCACGTCTAATATCACTGGTCTGATTCACTAGTATCAACACTTCTGTCTTACAGACAGATCATTGCTAATGTACAATCATCAAATCACATATGCCTTGCACCACATCAAGGCATCTTATCACATATTAAGTATCTAATATAAAGATTTGTGTGTTATTACAAGGCATTTAAGCAAGACATTAGATACTTAATTTTTAACTTTATTAATAATTTAATAATTAGCTAATTTTGTTTGTATTAAAATCTTAAAACTTATCAAGTTAAATTTATTTGTTTTATCTTTTCCTTTGTCATTAAATTGTAAAAGAAAACAAATTTCTAACTTGTTATAAAGTATTTCTTGTACAAGCTTAACTAAATTTTTGATATTGAAAAAAATTCCTTTCTGTTGTGGAAGATCAGATTAGACTGCAACCACAGAGCATACTCAGAGTTTTCTATTGTTATAAAATATTTTCTTGTAGAACATAAATAGATTTTTACTATTGGAAATTCCTTTCTGATGTGAAAGATCAGATTAGACTGCATCCACAGAGCATACTCAGAGTTTTCCATAGACTAAGTTCCAAAATATAGTAGTAAGAAAATCCTTTTTCTGATGTAGAAGGTCAGATGAAACTGCAATTACAGAGCATACTCCAGATTTTCTCTATTAATTTTTTTTTAGAAAACTTTATATTCTTAAGAAAAACATTTTTCCTTCAAAAATAATTTTATAAATACTTCTCACTCCAACTTCGTATTTATTGAAAATAAATGTAGTGTCTCTTTCTCTCAAACCCGAGAGCATCAAAGGCAACTTTTACTTCAAATCCAAAACTTAAAGGAATTAAGAAATTAAGTTCTTTTAATTTATTATTATTATTATTATTTTTTCTCTTGAAAACATTTGTAAGTAAAAAAAAAAAAAAATTGTATCAAGACTCTGTTAAGTTAGCCATAAGGACGAGGCTAACGTGAAGTTTAAAATGGGTGAGGCACCGGTGAGAAAGTATTATTTACCTGCTGCAGCAGGTTAGCCAATGTGTTTTTACCTGCTGTAGCAGGTAAATACCGGAAAAAAAATTATTTAAAAAATGAAATTATACAAAATTATTATAATAAAAATTAGAATAAAAATTTTCTCTTTTTTTGAAAAAGTGAGAACCACCGATGGTGTTTGAAGAAATTATCTATTATAATAGATTGGTTAACCGAGAGAAAAAAAATCAATTTTTTTATTAAATAAAATTATATAAAAAATTTTGAGCAAAATTATTTCTCTTATGCTCCCACCTGGAGAAAAAAAAATATTTTTTAATAATTTTTATATGATTTCATTTAATAAAAAATGATTTTTTTTTCTCCTAGTTAACTAATATATTATAATAGGTAATTTGTTCAAGCACCACCTATGGTTGAATTTTTTTTTTTTTTTTTAAAAAGTAGGAACCACTTCTCCCGATTAACCAACCTATTATTATAGTAGGTAATTTGTTCAAGCACCACCGGTGGTTCCCACTTTTTTTAAAAAAAAGAAAATTTTTATTCTAATTTTTATTATAATAATTTTATATAATTTTATTTTTTAAATAAATTTTTTTTATTTTTTTTCTTCCGGTGTTTACCTGCTACAGCAGGTAAAAAACACATTGACTAACCCTACTGTAGCAAGTAAACAACACTTTCCACCGGTGCCTCAGTAATTTTAACTTCACTTTAGCCTGACCCTAGCCATAAAGCCGTAGCTTTTAATGGCCAAGGAGATTCCAATTTTTTTCATTTACTTCATCATATCATTGCAAAAAGTTCTTTTAATTGAAACTTAACGTGGTAGAGATTTCAGAATATATTTTAGAGGTTGTTATATATCATATAAAATTTAAGATAGGAAACACTCTAATCTTTGATCAAGAATAAGGGGTTTGGTTAAAGTGGAGTTTGAAACAAGTGAGGCACCGGTGAGAAAGTGACTCTTACCTGCTGCAGCAGGTTAGTTACCGGTTTTTAACCTGCTGTAGCAGGTTAGCCATAAGGAAAAAAAATAAAAATAAAAAATTTTTTATTTAAAAAATGAAATTATATAAAATTATTATAATAAAAATTAGAATAAAAATTTTCTCTTTTTTTTTTAAAAAGTGGGAACCATATGTGGTACTTGAACAAATTACACTATATAAAATTATTATCATAAAAATTAGAATAAAAATTTTATCTTTTTTTTTTAAAAAGTATGAATCATCGTTGGTACTTGAACAAATTATCTACTATAATAGGTTGGTTAACCGGGAGAAAAAAATCATTTTTTTATTAGATGAAATTATATAAAAATTATTAAAAAATATATATTTTTTATTTTTTTTTTCTCCCGGTGGAGCATAAGAGAAATAAAAAAATAATTTTTTTTCTCCCGATTTACCAACCTATTATAGTAGGTAATTTGTTCAAACACCACTGGTAGTTCCCACTTTTTTCCGGTGGTTCCCACTTTTTTAAAAAAAGAGAAAAATTTTATTAAAATAATTTTATATAATTTCATTTTTTAAATAAAAAATATTTTTTTTTCCTTATGGCTAACCTGCTACAGCAGGTTAAAAACCAATAACTAACCTGCTGCAGCAGGTAAGAGGCACTTTCTCACCGGTGTCTCACTTGTTCCAAACTCCACTTTAGCCAAACCCCAAGAATAAGAGGTGACTTTTTACTTAATTGATTTAAAACAAAATTGATAAAAACATCTTAGTGAAAATCTTCAACTTTATTGAAATTAAACTTTAAGTCTTTTTTTTTTTTTTTCTCTCTGCTGCACCTAAACGCGCACACACACTTTTCTAATTTTGTTTCAATTCTTATTTAACTTGTCATGAAGTTGGACTTTAATAAAAACAAACCTTATTCTAAGTTTTCTTAATCTTCACCGTATACTTCACACACACACACACACGTCCACCTCAGTTTTTCTTTCTTTTATTTTTACATTATAAACTTATTTGGAGCAACAACTTGTTTTTTTTTTTTTTTTTAGAGCTGTGTGACAGAAACCAAAAGAGAAAGAGGAAAACAAATGGTTTACGGGATAAAATGATTGTAGTCTCCTCTTAAGAAGTAGACATAAGGTTAAATTACTGTTTTGATCCTCTAATTTATTTTCGATATTCAATTTGGTCCTCTAATTATTAAATGGTTCAATTTGGTCCTCTAATTCTTTAAAATGGTGCAATTTGGTCCTGTCGTCAAAATTGAACTAATGGTGTTAGTGAATGAACATGTCATGCTAACGTCATCACACTTTGTGACGGTTTAAAATCGTCACTAAGTGATTTGCACATAGTGGCGGTTTTGAAACCGCTACTATAATAATTTAATAATATTTTTAAAAAATATATAATTTCTTTTTAAAATTTACACTTAGCGGCGGTTACGAAACCGCCACTATATTAATTTAATAAAATTTACTTTAAAAAATATAATTTCTTTTTAAAATTTACACTTACCGGCGGTTCCAAAACCGCCACTATATTATTTTAATAATTTATATTTAAAAATACAATATAATAGAATATACATTTTAAAATATTTATATTTAAATATCAATATTTAAAAATAGTAAATATTTTATAAATAATAATTACAATATAATATAATATTTTTTTTTATAAAATTTACAATATTAATTTTAAAATATTATAAATAATTTATTAAAATATAATAAGTAAAAAAAATTAAATTTTTATTAATTTTAAATTATTTTAAAACTTATTAAAGTAATATATTATTATTAATAATTATTATTTTAGTAAAATATATTAATATAATATACTAATAATTATTATAATTAATAAAGTTTAATTTATTATTAATATAACCTAATAATTTAATATCATATAATTTAAATGTTAATATAATATAATATAATATCAAATATTGATATTAATTTAGTTTTTTTACATTTTAAACAATTTTTATATAAGTAAAATTTATTAAATTATTAATTTAAAAATATATTAATGTAATATATTAATAATTATTAGTATTTGTTAATATTAATTTAATATAATGTAATAATAATATTAATAACATTAAAAATATTATACAAGTAAAATTATTAAAATTTTATTATATTTTTTTTATTTTTTTATAATTTTTTTTAAATTGAAAATTTTAAATTATTATAATGTCGGTTTTATAACCACCACTATGTGTATATTTAACCGCCACTATATACAAATCACTTAGTGGCGGTTATAAACCGTCACAAAGTGCGATGACATTAGCATGACGTGAGCATTCGCTAACACCGTTAGTTCAATTTAACGGCAGGACCTAATTGAACAATTTTAAAGAATTAGAGGACCAAATTGAACCATTTAATAATTAGAGGACTAAAACAGTAATTTAGCCTAGACATAAAAGCCAACAAGGTAAGCAATTTTTCATTTTTAACCATTCTAACAAGGTATAAAGTCAATATTAGATGCTTAGAAACCTTTAATCAAAGAAAAAGTTGAGCAGAGTTTCCCTTAAGAGAGAACAACATAGAACAGTATACAGCAGTACAAAAACACAAGGAAAACTCCAGGCATAACACTAATTAAACCATAATCAAAAGAGAATCAAGAAATAAAGTAATTAGTGATGAGAATCATCATAAAACAAGCAAATAGAAGGAAATAATGAACAAAGAATCAGCCTCACTCCCCCCTTACCTAGGAGTGATATTCGTTCAGCAGCAAGGAAAAGGGGAAAGTGTTTGGTTTCAAGTATTTGTTGTTTGATTGGGGTCCGAGATGAAATTGGAGTGCTGGAAGCCTTGGGTTTGGTCTCCAATGGAGTTTTTCGGTGAAGGAAGGGAAGAAGAGTGACGAGTAAGTGGTTGAGAGAGAGAACCGAATAGAGGCTGAAAAAAAATGAGAGTGTGTTGGGAGAGAGAGAAACTGTTGAGAATGAAGAGAGAGAAGGTGAAGAGGAAAGTGATTGAAGCATTGAAGGATTACTCATTTATAGGCATATATTTAGGCTTTTTAATTTATTGTGAAATTTGAATTGGCACAAGTGGTATATGTGAGAGATGGGCTGACGGATTGGGCTGGAAGAAAGCCTGGTCTAGATCAAAATTTATTTGGATCTCACTTCAGATTCAGTAGTTTATAGGCATTGTTGGTATAAATTTATACACGTAATTTTTAACTTCATGATCAAATAAATTTATTTTGAGATGAAAATTTTTAAGAGACTTAAATTGTATTTATTATTAATTACCATGAATTAAAATTAAATTTTTATAATTAATTTCTAAATTTTAATATTTATTTAAGTATTTTGAGTAAGAAAATCTTATTAAATTCATTTTAGCTCGATAATTTCTCAAATTTTTATGGAAACTATATTTTTATGTATTTGACCCAAAAATGAACTGACTTTGTCAGTTTCATCAACTTTTAATATTTTTCCTATACTGTCTGACTCATCAGCAAACTATCTAGAGCGTTTTGTAAAATTTCTCAAAAAGTTCTAAATTTTCTGAGAAATTATCCTAACCTTATTGAGACCTATAAAACATGATTCTAAGCTCAAATAATTATTTTGTAATCATTTGAGACTTTTTCTTATGTCTGTCATAGAGAAAAATAATTATGTATTTAATCGTTGTTCTAATGATTACCCGAACTTTGGCCCAAAATAATTATTAAAATTCACGATTAAGTAGAACATGAAATCTTGATCACAAGAGTGTGAATCAATATTTCAATATTCTGTCTTGATTTCTTAATATTAAATTATTAATAAAAAGAAAATAGACAGAATTAAAATGAGGGTGTTACAAAAGGAGCATATGAAAATTGTTGGTAGCAATAAGAGTTTTTCTAATAAAACATTTAAATAAAATGAAACATTTTTGGATAAAATATCCTAACGTTTTAAAACTGAAAGGAGCCTATTTCTCCGACGTTTAGACCCATATCCTAACATTTTTTTTTGGATAAGCTTAAATTTGAATTTAAAATTAATTTATAAAAATAATTAATAAAAAATAACAATTCATGAGACCCATTATTACATAGGCATGGAAGACAAATCAGAGAATTTACACTGGACCCAATCTCGTGCATGAGAGATTGAAAGCCTAAACTTATTTGTAATCTAAAAATAAAGAATAACTTATAAAGACTTTTTTTTTATGAAAAAATACTTGTATCATTTTCATAATAAGGTTTTCAATACATGTTGGAATCAATAATATATTATAAAAGAAAGTTTTGTCACAAAGGCAGATGCCACATGACAACACCACATTTATTCTTTTCCCTCCAAATTACCACTAAATTATTTATTTTATTCTTTAATTCATAAATATATATATATATATATATATATATATATATATATATATATATATATATATATATATATATATATATATATTTGTGAGTAAGGTGATTATTTAACTATGAAATACTTAAGAAGTTAGCACGACCCTTTTGCCACAATCCATTACAAACAGTTCTTATATGTTATAAGCTTACTTCACTCACGTTACGAACTTTAGTCCAGAAGTTATAAACATCATCTATTACAAACATTTCCTATATGTTATAATCATACTTTACTCTCGTTACGAACATTAGGTCTGAAGTTATAAGTATTAGGGTTTTTGTGTCTGTTTGTCGCAAATATGAAAATTTCCTATAGAAATGTTTTGATGGATTGTGAATTTGTGTTAAAAAAACAGAGAAGCAAGTCATCCATTGAGTTGAGATGGAATGGTTTTCCAAACACATGCTAAATCTAGGGCTAACCATAATAATCAAACTGAATTGAATTGTGACATATTCAAAGGTGCATAAAAACTAAATCAGATATTGAGATCCATATCATTGAGTTAAGGGGGAATGGTTTTCCAAACACATGCTAAATTTAGGGTTGGCCAAAAGAACCAAATTGAATTGAATTGTGGCATATTCAAAGGTGCATAGAAACAAGATATCCAAAGGTGCATAGAAACTAAACTAGATATTGAGAGTCTTCCCTAATAGATAGACACCATTATCGGGCAACATATTTATTATATAGGTCCACAAGAAAAACAATGGCTCCATATGTGATATATTACTCCCTAGAGATCAAATCAAATATACAAATCTAAGTTAATAGGAGAAGATCCTACAACCAAAGTCAGTCAAGAATCAAAGTTAATATAAGATAATGACACAACAACTAGCCGTTAGAGGTAATAGCAGCATGCACCAGTAAACGAACAACTATCTTATGCAAATAAACAAGATATCTAATGGTGCATAGAAACTAAACCAGATATTGAGTGTTTGCTTCAATGGTCCTAATATGGAAACATATTCAATATAATTTACAAAGTAATCATTACAAGGAACTAATTATAAAAGAGAACAACTACTGTATCAGGCAATTAATTAAAAAAAAACATGATCTAGCATGAAAGCATATCAACATAACAAATGTAATATCAGTGCAATCCAATTAAAATATGTTGAAAATAGATGAATGTCAAATTTTATATTTCTCGGTTATGATTCATATTCATTCATGTGAAAACTATCATTAAGTTCTTATTTTTTCTTCTAGGAGATTTAAATATCAATGCAATCTAATTAAAATATGTTGAAAATATAAATAAGCAGGGACAAATTTACTGAGCGTGAGACTGAGCGAGAGAGAGAGAGGAGCAAGAGACTGAGCGTGCATTGTACCACAAATGTACTAAAACTAACATAAATTTAAGTTAGAGCTAAAAACGATCATAAATTTACACAAGTCAAGATTGAAGAAATAAAAACCTAGAGGAATGACGAATAAGAGAAAAGAAAAAGAGAGAGACCATTACCACAGTAACGAGGTGGAAGGCTAGAGCAAAGATGCGGTTTTGGTGACGAAGGTTGTAGATGCCGAGGGTTTCTGTTAGGTGTCTAAGAAGTAATGATATTGGTACTCTCTGCCATTGCTTGAAGGAACGATGCAAAAGGCGGTAACATAGAAAATTAATGACCGTTTTATATTATTTATTCATATTGGTATTTTTTTTCTTTATAATGAAAACATTTTAAAAAAACTAATAATTTAAAATATAATATATTTTTATTATTAACATTTATTTTTAAAATTTTATATATATCTAAATCTAATCTAATCTAAATCTAAATTATATACAAATGCAAATATATTTATAAAGATAATATTTTTGAAAATTAATATTTATATAAATCAAAATAATATAAGATATATATTAATATTTTTAACTATGTTAATATATCTTTTAAATATTTATATGCATATATACCAATATATACTTATATATAAAATTTAAAAATGAATGAAAAATACATTTAAAATATAAATTATAAACTTAACACCCGTGCAACACACGAGTTATTATACTAGTATATTAAAAAATATGGTGACTAGCATAAAATCTAGACATCCTTAGAAGAGTATGGACAATTTAATTAACTTGTCTCCTAATAAGACAAACCAAAATGTTTTGAGTTTGATTGAACAATTTCCTACACTTATGGATAATGGATCCAAGCTCAAAATAGTTAGGGCTACTGTTAGCCAAACAGTCAACAACGTGCTTGCATTGCAATCCACATATTTTTTTGCTTGCAATTCACATATATACTCCTTCCGAACTTAAATATAAGAAAAAAAATCTATGTGTGATGAACTAAAATATAAGCAAATTTTAACTAACTTCTCCCTATTTAATGATACTATGTCCAAACTACCCTTCATTTAATTAGAGTTTTATTTCCAACAACTTTCTCTTTTTTTGTCCTATGCAATTAAATGTAAAAGGTACTTTAAGAAATGAATTAATTTTTGGGTAAAATATGTTTTTAGTCCCTGTACTTTCGAATCAACCATTTTAATCCATGTACTTTCAAAAAAACTTGGTTTTAGTCCTTCTCCTCTAATGGTGTTAATACTGTTAACGGAAACACAGTTTCCGGTGGCTATAAACTGCCACAAAATACACATTCCTTATGTATTTAAACTCAACATCATTGGCGGCTAAAAATCGCTACAGATTATTAAAAAAATAAACTCAAACTCAACCAGTGGCAGACACAAGTAGGTTTTAGGGGGTGCACTTGCACCCCCCTCACTTTTAAAAAATTACTTATATATATATATATATATTAAATGTGTATATTTTGTCCCCCTTAATGTTATATATTTGAACCCCTTGCTTCTATTTTTTTTTCTCCTTTCATGTATTTATTATTTTTATTTAAATATTGAATTTAAAAGTTTAATTTTATCTTTTTTTTTCAATTGACTAAAAAATGCGATAGAATAAGATATAATAATTATCCTATCCTATTATAATTGGTTATTTGTTGCGTCAATAGGATATAATTAATAACACTATCTTATTTCTTATCTTAAGGGGAGAGTTATATCATATTTTATCATTATCTAATTTTTAGAAAGTTATATAATATCCTATCATTATCTACTAATAAAAAAATATCCTATCAATTTGTTATATGATGTACACCAAATATTAAATATAATTAAAATTAAGATAAAAATATGTTTTTCGACCCCACAAAATTGGAAATGTACGTTTTTCGCCCTGCAAAATTGAAATGTGTCAAATTTTGCCCCGGAGTCAAGTTTGGATATATCTGAACCTACATTCTACAATTTGTGGCATTTTTTTTTAAATTTGCGGCAGTTGGATTTCTGGGGTTAAAAATCGTCACAAATTGCAGAAAAAATGCCATAAATTGAAAAAATCCGTCACAAAATGCACAAAAACCACCACAAATTGTAAAAAAAGTCGTCACAATTTGCATTTTTATTTATTTTTCTGCAATTTGTGACAAATTTTATGTAATTTGTGATGGTTTTTAACTGCAAAAAATCCTTGTGTAGGTTTGGATAACTTTGGGCCAAAATTTGACACATTTCAATTTTGAATGGACGAAAAACGTACTAAAAATTTTGCAGGGACGAAAAACGTACATTTCCAATTTTATGAGGACAAAAAACATATTTTAGCCTAAAATTTATTTTTCTCTTATCCTATCATGTTCTTATTTTGTCCCCCCTGACCCAGGATCCTAGATCCGCCACTGAACTCAACGAGAAACCTGTCTCTTCCATTACCGACGACACATTATGTGTCTATTTTTTTAATAATCTATAATGGTTTTTAGTTGCCAATGATGTTGAGTTTAAATACATGAGGAATGTGTATTCTGTGGCAGTTTATAACCACCGAAAATTGTATTTCCGTTAACGATATTAACACCATTAGAGGAGAGGACTAAAACCAAGTTTTTCTGAAAGTACAGGACTAAAACCAAGTTTTTCTGAAAGTACAGGGACCAAAAATATTTTTTACCTATAATTTTTTTATTGAGACTATCAAAATTAAATAATTTCAACTTATTTTCTTAATTATCGTGAATAAGTTTTTTCTTATATTTTAGTCTGGATGGAGTATTTTTTTTTTTAGATTACCATGACTACAACTCAATTTTTTTTATCGGCCAATATTAGTGGTTAGTTTTTGTTAGAAATGTTAGTAAGAGAGATTCGAACCCACGAGTTATCCTTCCTTCTTCTCCCTTCAACCACCAAGTCAACCTTATAACTCCACAAGTGCAACTCAATTAACTATAAAAAAAAAATTGTATATACAACAAATGCAACTCAATTAACTACAAAAATTGTTTTAAAACACAACTATAGAAAAATGTTTAAATAACATATAGGATGTAAATTATTTTTATTGCAGTGTAATGATATGCGGATGAATCACACATAATTTGATTTATTCATTTAGGTTATTTAATCAAAGACTAGTGGTTTATATCAAGATTAAAAAAATAATATTTTCATAACACGATTGTAAATAATTAACATTTTTAAAATTAAAAAAAGTACTAAATGCACAAAAGAATAAAAAAAATCATTAATTATGAATTTAACAATATAATATATGCTTTTTTTAACGAAATAATTGTTATTTCTAAAACTCATTTTGAAAAAATTAAAGAACCCGTTCAGGGTGACAGTAAATTTCCAAATTTTAATTTTATAATTTAATATAAATTTAAAAACGAAACCTATTCAGATAAAACTGGGCTGAATTAAATTTTTAGTTAATTTTAAAAGTTTTTTATATAATTTTAAAGTTTAATTGCACTTTTTGCTTACATATTTCGCAATCTCACAAATTTTGTCTTGAATTTATTTTCCACGAATTTTACCTTTAAAGCCTTTTTTTGTTTGCTAATTTTGTTCTCTAATTTACAAAATGTCATGATTTGTATTAATTGTAATATTTATAAAAAAAACAAATTATAAAATTGTTTTAATTGTGACCGTTTAAAGAAAAATCTATAAAATTACCTTTAATTATGACCATTTTGCACGTTAGGATGAAATTCGTAATATTTTGTACATGAACAAAAGTGAAAACATTTTAAAAATTGTTTAGGGACCAATGGCTGAAGGACTATGTTGCCAAATATTTGATTTTTTGTAATTATATACCTATACTTAATTTAAATGAAGACTATTTTATTTTTATGGTAATTTTAAATTTTAAATTATTTAATTCATATTAATTGATAACAATAATTTAAATTCATATTCATATTTAAATTTGAATGTGATCAATATTTTAAGATATATATGATTTAAAATTTTAAATTGTTTAATTCATATTAATTGATAACACTAATTTAAATTCAAATTCATATTCAAATTCAAAATTATAACAAATTAAAATAAAGAAATCGTGCAATTAAATTTTTTATCTCATAATTTTATAATGCAAATATATAATTGATAATTTAAACAATATCTATATATACATGTGTGGATGATAATAAAATTTGAACATTATCAATATTTTAAGATATTTATGATTTAAAATCAATTATCAATTATATTATATAAAAGAAGGTTTTGCCACGTAGGTTGATGTCACATGGCAACACTATATTGATTCTTTTTCCGCCGAAATGAAGACGGTTTTATTTTTATGGTAATTTTAAATTTTAAATTATTTAATTCATATTTAATTGATAACAATAATTTAAATTCATATTCATATTCAAATTTGAACGTGATCAATATTTTAAGATATTTATGATTTGAAATTTGAAATTGTTTAATTCAAATTAATTGATAACACTAATTTAAATTCAAATTCAAAATTATAACAAATTAAAATAAAAAATATCGTACAATTAGATTTTTCCATGCAGGTTGATGCCATTTGTCAACACCATATTGATTTTTTTTCCGCCAAAATGAAGATGATTTTATTTTTATGGTAAACTTAAATTTTAAATTGTTTAATTCATATTTAATTGATAGCAATAATTTAAGATATTTATGATTTGAAATTTTAAATTGTTTAATTCATATTAATTGATAACACTAATTTAAATTCAAATTCAAAATTATAACAAATTAAAATAAAGAAATCGTGCAATTAGATTTTTATCTCATATTTTTATAATGCAAATATATAATTGATAATTTAAACAATATCTATATATACATGTGTGTATTATAATAAAAATTGAACATTATCAATATTTTAAGATATTTATGATTTGAAATTTTAAATTGTTTAATTCATATTAATTAATAACACTAATTTAAATTCATATTCATATTCAAATTTAAATGTGATCAATATTTTAAGATATTTATGATTTAAAATTTAAAATTATTTAATTCATATTAATTGATAACACTAATTTAAATTCAAATTTTCATTTTAAAATATAAACTATAAACTATTATTATAAATATTAAGCACACACGTCTATTTTTTCTATTTTTAATTTATAAAAATACATCAATTTTAGTAATTAAGGTGATTATTTAATTAATCATTCACAATTTAAACATTCTAATTGATAATACAATTATATATTCTAATTCAAATTAATTAATATCACCAATATATATTTTGATTCAAATTTAAATTAAATTTAGATTTAAATTTAAAAATCTCGCAAGATTCGTTTTAGGCAGATACATCTCAAAAAAAAATTCTATTTGAAATACAAATAGTTTTTTTTCATTCTTAATTCATAAAAGTTACATAATTATATTAATTACGGTAATTCTAATCAATATAATTTTTATAATTTAAAAATTAAAATTGATAACACAATTATATTCTTATTCAAATCTTGCAATTAGATTTATTTTTATTTCATAATTTTGTAATGCAAATCTATATTTTGGTTCAAATTAATAAATAACACTATTACATATTTTGTTTCAAATTTAAAGTAAATTTAAATTTAAAAATATTGCGAGATTTATTTTAGTAGATCAATCTTTACCATTATTTTGTTACAATATTATAATCATATCATTAAAATGAATAATTTAAGTTAAATTAAATAGTTAGATATCCACTCCATCTCCATTAAAAAAATTCGGATAATGCCCATATCTATACCCGGTCAAAGTGGATATTCTCATCAAAGTCGGGTCGGATTTAGGTTTATACCGACAGGTTCGAGGCTCTTTGGCATGCCTACTTGAAATTATTAAAGAAAATTTTACAGTCTCTTAGTTATTAGCCTAAATAAAATATGATTAAAATATCATTATATCCATTATCTTATTTTTGTATTGATCATTAATATTTTTATTGTGATCTACTTATCTATAAGTTTAATTGCCCACAAATATTTTTTTTTAATAATTAACATTAGACATTTATCTTCTTTATAATGAAAATATATTTTTTAAAGAAAAATTAATAATTACAAAATAAATTATAATTTTTTTATCATTAATATTTTTTATTAAAATTATGTATATATTTAAATTATATATAAATGCAAATATCTTTATAATAGTGTTCTAAAACAAATGTTTATATAAATTAAAATGATATAAGACATGTGTAAATATAAAATTATTTAAATATATCAATATTCATAATTAATGTTATATATCTTTTACATATACATACTAACACATACATATATAAAAAAATTAAAATTAAAGAATACATTAAAAATTAAAAATTATAAACTCAACACCCGTGCGAGGCACGGGTTATTAAGCTAGTTATATTATATAAAAGAAGGTTTTGCCACGTAGGTTGATGCCATGTGGCAACACTGTTGAGTCATAAGACGAATCAGGACCCTTAATTATTTTGATTATATCCAAAACAAATATTAAGTAAAAAGATTGCGTCTTATAAATGCCAACAGACGAAAACGTTGTATCTGCGTCTGTAAGATACAGATGATACGTAGACAGACGCTATAGTCTGAAGAAGCATTTAAAGGCATAGTAAATGCACTATCGTTGTGTTATCTATTTTGCAGGGAATGTTCATAGAACATTCTCCTAGGATCTGTCGAATGCATAAAAAGGAATAGAAAGAAAAGTCAAAGTTTCTAAAGCTTCCCACTCCTCAAAAGACGTGCTACAGCTAACAATCAGTACTTGTCTGAACAAGCGACGTGACCACTGCAGCAGAAGGATTTGGAGTATATCTCAAGAAAGATAAGCAGAATGCTTTATCAGCTCAGAATGACTAGTTGGTAACAAACATTTAATGCTCGCATTAAATGCCCTCAACCACCCTCCTTCAGACGATGGTCAGACGCAAGAAAGAAGACCGTTTAGAGACAACGGTTACTTACTCAGCAAGTGTATATATAGAAGAAGATTTGAATTGCTAAAAACATGAACTGAATTCATATTCAAGCATTCTTTAAAATCTTCACTCTTTTTGTAAAAAGCTCTCAAACCCACTTTGTGTATCCTGAGAGAAAAAGACTTAGCTCTTAATCTTATACATCCGTCTGTAAGACGATAACACTTAAAGTCTGCGCACCCTTTGTAAAAACAAATCCAATGATTTGTTTAGAGCCAGAAGTGGCTTGGTAATAAAGAATACTTGGGTTTTAGCTTGGAGAGGCTAAGTGTGAAATACTACTTGGGTGAGCCAGAAGTGGTAGTGAAAAATACTTGTAACTTGTGATAAGTTATTGGAACTTGGTGGTTTGCCAAGAACTGGACGTAGTCTCGGGGTGAGACGAACCAGTATAAACTCCTGTGTTGTCTTTCTTTGTCTTATATCTTTGATAACTGCTTTGAACTGACTTTGGGTTGTGATTAAAACCTGTTTCTTTTAAAAGGATTTTATCTGTTAAGATATCGTCTGTCAAAACGTTTTTCTCAACTTCTATATCTCATCAGACACTACTCTCTGTTTATAAAAGTTTGCAAAAATTTTATAAATCACAATTTAACCCCCCCCTTCTTGTGATTTTTGCCTTTACAGTTTGGTATCAGAGCTCAGCCTCTAAGGGTTGAGCACCTGACCGTGTCTAGAGGAAAAGATCCAGATGGCCAGTCACGACAATCAGTTCATTCCTGAGGGAGCTTCTCTAACAAGGCCTCCAACCTTCCTTGGAGATGACTATCCCTACTGGAAAGACCACATGGAAATGTACATCAAGTCCAATCAATATCAATTATGGAACATCATCATAAATGGAGATATTCCCATCACAAGGGCTGAAGATCAATGGACCCAAGATGACTACAACATTCTTCAACTCAACAACAAGGCCAGATATACTCTGACCTGCGCCTTAACCCGAAATGAGTACAAGAAGATATGCAGGCTGAAATCAGCCAAGAAGATATGGGATTCCCTCTGCACCAACTATGAGGGAACAGAAGATGTTCAACTTAGGAAAGCTGCCACTCTGACCAGACACTATGAGAGCTTCTCCATGAAAGAGGGAGAAAGTGTCAACGACATGTTTGGAAGACTTCAGGTCCTTCTCTCACACCTGGAATCTCTTGAGCACACATATACTAAAGCTCAGATTAATCTGAAAGTGCTTGATAGTATGCCCAAGGTGTGGAAACCAAAGACCACAGCTATCCAAGAAGCAAGGAATATGAGAACCTTATCTTGGGATGAGTTGTTAGGAGTCCTTAGGGTACATGAAGTACATCTGCAGAGCCGTGATCAGTTACCTGTAAACAAAATTAACAATTCCGCTGCTCTCAAAGTAGGTGAAACCAGCAACATCAAAGAAGAAAAGAAAAGAGCCCCCAAGGCCCTGAAGGCTCAAACAGAAGAATCAAACGAAAGCTCTGTCGAATCTACAGAAGATGAAATTGCTCTCATGTCAAGAAAATTCAAGCAGATGCTGAAAAAGAAAAACAAGTTCAGACAGTCCTTCAGAAAGAAAGATTCCAGATTCAAGAACAAAGATAAGGAGGATAGTCAAGAAATTATCTGCTTCGAGTGCAGAAAGCCTAGACACATAAAATCTGAATGTCCAAGGCTAAAGAAAAAGAAGTCCTACGGTAGTAAGAAAAAGAAGAAAAATCTGATGGCCACATGGGACGACTCAGATAGTGAGCAAAGCAGCAACTCAGATGATGAACAAGCAAATGTATGTCTAATGGCAGAGACAGAAGAAAAAGTTGAGGTAAAAACTTGTTCTGAATCTGAAAGCTTATCTGGTTCTTCATCAGACGATGAAGAAGAAATGCCTTATGACGTTTTACTTTAGAACTGTCATATGATCTCTCAGCAATGTAAAAAATTTAAACAAAAATTCAAACAATCTGTTTGTGAAATAGAATTGCTGAAGAAATCAAATGCAGAACTAGAAGAAAAAGTCAAGACTCTGGAAGAGAGCCTAAGTCAAACTAGCACCCCCAGTCAAACAGATGATTCATCCATAGTTGAAAAACTAAGAGGAGAAGTAGCCTGTTTAACTGAGGACTTTGGGAAGTTTCTGGAGAGTTCTAACTCTCTCACTATGCTTTTAAAATATCATCAACATCCCCATGATAAATCTGGTTTAGGCTTAAATAAAAATGCATCTACTTCTACTCAATCTAACCCAGACAAATGTAACTTCTGTGGAAAATCTGGACATTCCAAATTCGGATGTATACATAAGAAGAAGCAGATGTCTAAGGGTACTAATGGTGCTGGACCCAAAAAGATTTGGGTACCAAAGTCTCAGATTATTCCTATTTCAGATCTTGGTAGGAAAAGGCAAGGGTTTGAGCTGGTACCTGGACAGTGGTTTCTCATGACACATGACGGGAGAAAGGTCTATGTTCCTAGACCTAAAGACAGTTGATGGCGGACAAGTTGCCTTTGGAGGCATGGGAAAAGGACGCATTTCAGGTGTAGGTAAAATTGGTATGTCCTCCCTAACCTCCATAGACAACGTCCTATATGTTGAAGGTCTGAAGTATAACCTACTGAGCATAAGTCAATTGTGTGACAATGGTTACGTAGTCTCCTTCAACAAGGACAAATGCATAGTCAAAACAGATAATGACAAGTCTGTCTTTTCTACCAGACGACACAACAATCTGTATGAAATTGACCTTATAGATCTAAGCAAGCAGAAGGTAACGTGTCTGCTATATAGAGAAGATGAAAGATGGATTTGGCATAAAAAGCTTGGGCATGTGAATCTGAAACACATTTCGAAAATCTCGAAAAAGGGTTTAGTAAGAGGATTGCCTGAGATTTCTTGGAAAACCCATCTTCTCTATGAAGCATGTCAAAAGGGGAAACAAATTAAAACTTCTTTTAAATCTAAAAATATTGTTTCCACCTCCAGACCATTGCAACTCTTGCATATGGATTTATTTGGTCCTACTAGAACGTTGAGTCTAGGCAGAAAGAAATATGGCTTAGTTATTGTTGATGACTATTCAAGATATACATGGGTATACTTCCTAGGCCATAAACATGAGTCCTTCAAAGTCTTTGAAATATTCTGTAAACGAGTTCAAAATGAAAAGGGCTTTTGCATCTCTAGCATCAGAAGTGATCATGGAACTGAGTTTGAAAATGCTGAGTTCAAATCTTTATGCTAAAAGAATGGAATTTTCCACAACTTCTCTTCACCGAGAACACCTCAGCAAAATGGGGTAGTTGAAAGGAAAAATCGAACTCTGCAAGAGATGACTAGGACCATGTGTAACATCCTTATTTTTACTATTTGTATGCATTTATATATGTACATTATGAACACTTATGCAATGTATTTCATAGAACTTTATGAACATATTTTCTTAATGAAATTAATACAGTTCTATTCAGAAGAATTTTCTGAAATTGCAAATGTCTTTGTTTTTACTGAAATTGATAGTTGACTGGACTGCTATGTCAGACAGCTGTCCAGGATAAATTTTCAAGTATAGAATTTTGAACTCATTTATAACTTAAAAGAAAGGTAATAGAATATAGATTAAAAATATATACAGATAAAGAATTAAAATACTTATTCAGAATTGTTAGGATTTTCTGAAAGTTAGAACTTTGAGAAATTATTACGGTAAAATTTTAAGACAGAAAATTTAGAGAAAATTCATAGGATATCTATAGAATTATCTAATAATTTTAATATACTTAGAATAATTATTAAAAATGTTTAACCAAGAAAAATTTAAATTAGAACCTTAACCAATCAAAAAGTGACAACTTAGGCTTTTCTAATGTCACTAAATTAAGCTAATTAAGCTTGGATTAAGAGATAAGTAAGACACTACCCCAAGGTTTTTGATCGTGAGGAATCCAATGGTGATGTTATTTTCTTCAAATTCTAATCACATTGCAAAATAATCAGCAGCCCTAATTACCTTCTAGAATTTTCTACAAACTTCTTGAAACTTTGACTTTTGGGGTAGGCAAGTGGCAAGTCACCAAGGCAAGCCTCCTTGGCTGTCCAAGTGGCTTGGTGACTGATTTCCCTTGGTCAATAAGGGTGGCTGGACGTGCAGGGGGCTGCTGGAACTGAAGGGAGAATTCAATTTAATTAATTACTTGATTTAAGAAACATTAAACTTAAGAAAAAGGAAAAAAAAGTCACAAAAGCTAACCTTTGCTCAAAACAGAACCGTAAGTTACTCCACAGCAGCTGCAGCTCCTTCATTTCAATTTCTTCTTAACTTCATCATTTCAACTCAAATTAAGAAACCAAACCATCCAAACTTCACCCTACCTCACATAATTCGGCTAGTAGAGAAAGAAATTGGAGAAAATCTCAAAAATTCCTACAAGACCAAGGAGTGAGGGAGAAAGGAATTCAAGGCTTTTTCTTCAATTAAAGAGTCTAAGGTAAGGATCTAGGCATTTAATTTCAATTAGAACCCTTGGAATTAGAAGAAAACATGTTGTAGGGTTAGATTAAAATTTTGGCCTAGAATCATGAAAACTTGAAATTGATTTAGGGGTTTTGTGTTTTTGATGCTTGTGATTGAAATTCATGGATTGGAATGATGTTTGATTGAATTTTTAAGGTGTTGTAATGGTTGAAATTTGATTTGTTGAATTTTGATTGAAATTGTGATTTGATTGAATTTTGGTTGGAATTGGAGTTTGTTGCTTTGGAAAATATGTTGAGAATGGTAGTGAGACCATTCGGCCAGCCCTAAATGCAAGGGATATTATGTGGAATTTTTTATAAAACCAAGGGCAAAATGGTCATTTTACATGTAGGGACACATTGGGTATTTTGGAAAAAGATTGAGGGCATTTTCGGAAATTATTAAAAATACTAATGTTATAATTTAAATTGCTTAAATTTTTGTATCCTTGTATGTGAATGTGTACAAATTATTTATTTGATTGTGATCATGAAAAAAATTCATTAGCATGAGTCTTTTTGGGGGATTTATAAAAGTATCAAATGAGAAAGAATTATGTTGACTAACCAGGACTGTGGTAGTCATGAGAATTGAGTTGATTTATGAGAAATGACTTTTGTTGACTAACCGGGACTGCGGTAGTCATGTGAAATGAGATTGATTGAGAAATGAATTGTTGACTAACCGAGATTACGGTAGTCATGTGAAATGAGAATGATTGAGAAAGGATTTTTGGGTTGAGTAGAATTTGTTAGACAGGACCGTATAATCTGTGATTATATAGTCTGTGGGGTGAAGGATATTGGCAATTCCACATGTGGCTGGAAACTGGACTGAGTTGCGGTCGTGGTAGCCTTCCGGGTATCCTGATCTCCTAATTCTGTTTAGCTTATTTGCGTTTAGTAGGGGCTGATAGCTGAATTGTAGTACGTAATGGTAGGCCAGTTACTTACTAAACACTCAAAGGGGAAGTCTCCATGGAGCAGGGTCAAAATGAATTTGAGTCAAAAACTGCATTGCATAAATCATACTGCATTTAATTATATGTGTAACTAATTAATTTGTTATGATATGTAATTGTTTGAAATTGTTTTAATTCTATGAGAAATTAAATGCCTGATCCGGTAATGCTGTCCCCAGATTCTAGGGGAGTGTGATTGCAGGTATTTAGAAGATTAATTAGAAGTCACAGATGCAGACATACTCCAGAGCTATAGGAATAGGGGTTTTTGGTTTTAGATACTTTTGTATTAATTAGAAATAATTTTGTAATAGTATTTTCTGTAAACTTTAATAATGTAAATTATAAAGACAAACTTTAAACTTAATGGAATGTATTTATTTTAATTGTAAATTTTCGTGTTTATGAATTTTATATAGAAATTAAGTAATTAAAAAAGGGGGGTTACATTTAGTGGTATCAGAGCTCTGGTTATGCATCTCTAGGATTTGTGAGTAATTGGTCTGTTATGTATTTTGCTGTGTTACTTTGATTGAAACTGGTTGTTTATGTGAATTGTTTGTTTTGATTGAAATTGGTTGTTTTCTATGAATTGGTTGCTTAATTGTTTGTTAGGAATGTTATAGGAACAAGGGTAGTAACTGGATCAAAGACTCTTTTTCTTTTAGACAGGTAGAGATGTCAGGAAGAGGAAGAGGAAGAGGAAGGCCAGCTGCAAATCCCACAGTTGGAAATGATAATATAGCTGAGATGGCCAGAGCCATGAGGGATATGGCTAATGCAGTAACTCAGCAGACTGAGATGTTGGCTAATCAGACACTAGCTCAGCATCCACCTCCACTTGTTGACAGGACCACTTTAACAGATTTTAAGAGGCATGATCCACCTTACTTTAAGGGAGAGTATGATCCAGAGAAAGCTGAAGAGTGGATTCAGAATTTGGAGGATATTTTTGTGGCTATGGAGTGTCCTGATGAGAGAAGGGTGACACATGCAGCCTTTCAGTTACTGAGTGATGCTAAGTTGTGGTGGAAAGCTACTCAGAGGATGTGGGAGAACAGGGGAGAAGTGATCACCTGGGATATCTTCAAGACCTTGTTCCTTGAGAAATATTTTCCAGAGACTGTGAGACAAGCCAAAGAGGAAGAGTTTATCAGTTTGACTCAGGGAAGTATGAGTATTCTTGAATATACTTCTAAATTTGAATCTTTGGCCAAATATTCTAAATACTTGCAGATCACTGGAAATGAAGAATGGAAGTGTAGGAGGTATGAAAAAGGCTTGAGATATGAGATTAAGGAAGCCATAGTTCCATTGAGGATTACTGAGTTCCCTGAATTAATGGATCAGTGCAAAGTAATTGAAGATATGAAAAGGGAGCAAAGATCCAAAATGGCGGGATATGCAAGTAGGAGTAGTTTTGGAAGAGGAGGTCCTATGATGAAAGGGAAAAATATTCAGCCTCAGAGACCATACAGTAGACCACCACCAGGGCGCTTTGGAGGAGGAGTAGGTACAGGTGGTTTTAGACCAATGGGAGGAGTAGGTGGGGCTGGAAATTTTCAAGGATCTCATTTGGTAGTTAAATGCTGGAAGTGTGGAAAGGGACATATGGCAAAGGATTGTCCTATAACTGGTCCTGTTTGCTTCAACTGTGGAAAACCAGGTCATGTATCTAGGGATTGTTATGCACCCAGAAGGGATCAAGCTGGTAGAGCTTTGCAGACCCAGAAACCTACAGCTAGTGGAAGAGTATTTACCTTGAGTGGTACTGAGGCTTCACGGTCTGCAGATCTTATTCAGGACAAGGGTCAAATGAAAGGTAAGTCCTTGACTGTGTTATTTGATTCAGGTGCTACCCATTCATTTATATCTGATGACTGTGTTGAGAATCTGAGCTTAGTTGTGTCACCATTACCCTATACTTTGCTTGTTTCTGTGCCTACATCTAAACCAATCCTAACCTCTCAAATATGTTTGAATTGTATGATAACCATAAGAGATAGACCATTTGTTGTGAATTTGATTTGTTTGCCTTTGACTAGCCTTGATGTGATATTAGGAATGGATTGGTTAGCAGCCAACCATATTCTAATAGACTGTGCCTCTAAATCTGTGATTTTCCCTGAACTTGATGTTTCTAGACTTAAACCTGTCCAACCCAAAGAAATATCATTTAAAAGTGAAATTCAAAAATACATGTTATCATCTCTTAGCACTAAAGAAGATAAAATTGAAATTGACTCTGTGCTAGTTGTAAATGAGTATCCTGAAGTTTTTCCTAATGATGTTCCTGGTTTACCTCCTGAGAGAGAGATAGAATTTAGCATTGACTTGATGCCTGGTACTAGACCAATCTCTATGCAACCCTATAGAATGGCACCATTGGAATTAACTGAATTAAAGAAACAATTGGAAGAGTTGCTAGAAAAACAATTTATAAGACCTAGTGTGTCACCATGGGGAGCCCCAGTGTTATTAGTTAAAAAGAAAGATGGGGGATCTAGGTTATGTATAGATTATAGACAATTAAATAAAGTAACTATAAAGAATAAATATCCTTTACCTAGAATAGATGATTTAATGGATCAACTTAAGGGAGCAACAATTTTTTCTAAAATAGATTTAAGGTCTGGGTACCATCAAATTAGAGTTAAAAAGGAAGACATACCCAAGACTGCTTTTAGGACTAGATATGGACATTATGAATATCAAGTGATGTCATTTGGAGTAACTAATGCACCAGCCGTGTTTATGGATTATATGAATAGGGTGTTTAGACAATATTTAGATAATTTTGTAGTAGTATTTATAGATGACATATTAATATATTCTAAAAATAAAGAAGAACATGAAAATCATCTCAGAATAATATTAGAAACTTTAAAAGATAGAAAATTATTTGCAAAGATGTCTAAATGTGAATTTTGGTTAGAGGAAGTAAAATTTTTGGGGCATGTAATTTCTAAAGAGGGAATAAGTGTAGATCCTTCTAAGGTAGAAGCGGTTTTGGAATGGGAGAGACCTAAAACCGTAACTGAGATTAGGAGTTTCTTAGGATTAGCTGGGTATTATAGAAGATTTATTGAAGGGTTTTCTAAGATAGCTGGACCATTAACTGAATTAACTAGGAAAAACCAACCTTTTTGTGTGGAGTGAAAGTTGTGAGAAAAGTTTTCAAGAGTTGAAAGATAAATTGACTACCTCACCAGTTTTAATTTTACCTGACCCAAATAAACCCTATGATGTATATTGTGATGCTTCTTATCAAGGGTTAGGATGTGTGTTAATGCAGAATAGGAAAGTTGTAGCATATGTGTCTAGGCAGTTGAGACCACATGAGAGAAATTATCCTACACATGATTTAGAATTAGCTGCCATAGTTTTTGCTTTGAAAATTTGGAGACATTATTTGTATGGGTCTAAATTTAATGTGTATACTGACCATAAGAGTTTAAAATATTTGTTTGATCAAAAGGAACTTAACATGAGACAAAGAAGATGGATGGAGTTTATTAAAGACTATGAATTTCAATTAATGTATCATCCAGGAAAAGCTAATGTAGTAGCAGATGCCTTAAGTAGGAAAATTGTACATGTGTCAACTATGATGATTAAAGAATTAGAATTAATAGAACAATTTAGAGATTTGAACTTGTGTACAGTTAGAGAAAAAGATAAAATTCAATTAGGAAGGATTACTATTGCTAATGATTTTTTGGAAGATATTAGGAAGAAACAAGATGTAGATACATTCATTCAAGAAAAGAAAGCATTAATAGGAACAGATAAAGTAAAAGAATTTAATTTGGGAACAGATGGAATTATTAGATTTAAAAATAGAATTTGTGTACCTAATAATCAAGAATTAAAAGAATTAATTTTAGAAGAAGGACATAAAAGCAAATTGAGTATTCACCCTGGAACTACAAAAATGTACAAAGATTTAAAAGAAATGTTTTGGTGGCCTAAGATGAAGAAAGAGGTAACAGAATATGTAGCTAGATGCTTAACTTGTCAAAAAGCAAAGATTGAACATCAGAAACCCTCTGGCATGTTACAACCTTTAGAGATACCTGTGTGGAAGTGGGATAGTATATCAATGGATTTTGTAGTAGGATTACCAAGAACTAATAAAAATTGTGATTCTATTTGGGTAATTGTAGATAGATTAACTAAATCAGCACATTTTCTTCCAATAAATATTAGGTATTCTTTAGAAAGATTGGCTCAATTGTATATAAAAGAAATAGTTAAATTACATGGGGTACCTACTAGTATAGTATCAGATAGAGATCCTAGATTTGTTTCTAAATTTTGGAGAGAATTTCAGAAAGCCTTAGGAAGTAGACTACATCTTAGTTCAGCATACCACCCTCAGACAGATGGCCAAACAGAAAGAACCATTCAATCATTAGAAGATCTTTTGAGAGCTTGTACATTAGAAGAGAAAGGGAATTGGGAAGATATATTACCTTTAGTAGAATTTACATATAATAATAGTTATCATTCTAGTATAGGTATGGCTCCCTATGAAGCATTGTATGGTAGGAAATGTAGGACACCTTTGGTATGGTATCAGGATGGTGAGAATCTTTTGATAGGACCAGACATTATTCAGCAAACCACTGAGAAAGTAAAATTTATTCAGGAGAAAATGAAAACTGCACAGAGTAGACAGAAAAATTATGCAGATAAAAGAAGAAAACCTTTGGAATTTCAAGAAAGTGAACATGTCTTTTTGAAAGTCACACCAACAACTGGGGTTGGCAGAGCAATAAAGTCTAAGAAACTAACTCCTAAATTTATTGGACCTTACCAAATTCTCAGAAAAATTGGACCTATGGCCTATCAAATAGCCTTACCACCCTTTTTGTCAAACCTCCATGATGTGTTCCATGTGTCACAACTAAGACAGTACATCTCAGATCCTTCACATGTCATTGAACCTGATCAAATACAAGTAAAGGAAAACCTAACATTTGAAACAAAGCCTGTTAAGATTGAGGACAGAAGGATTAAGTACCTGAGAGGTAAAGAAATTCCTCTGGTTAAGGTTATTTGGGATGATATCAGAGGTGATGCTACATGGGAGTTAGAGGAGAAAATGCGAGAAGCATATCCTCATTTGTTTGTATAGTTATTTAGTTGTATAGTTGTATGGTTGTATAATTGTATTAGAAATTTCGAGGACGAAATTTTTATTAGTAGGGGAGAATTGTAACATCCTTATTTTTACTATTTGTATGCATTTATATATGTACATTATGAACACTTATGCAATGTATTTCATAGAACTTTATGAACATATTTTCTTAATGAAATTAATACAGTTCTATTCAGAAGAATTTTCTGAAATTGCAAATGTCTTTGTTTTTACTGAAATTGATAGTTGACTGGACTGCTATGTCAGACAGCTGTCCAGGATAAATTTTCAAGTATAGAATTTTGAACTCATTTATAACTTAAAAGAAAGGTAATAGAATATAGATTAAAAATATATACAGATAAAGAATTAAAATGCTTATTCAGAATTGTTAGGATTTTCTGAAAGTTAGAACTTTGAGAAATTATTACGGTAAAATTTTAAGACAGAAAATTTAGAGAAAATTCATAGGATATCTATAGAATTATCTAATAATTTTAATATACTTAGAATAATTATTAAAAATGTTTAACCAAGAAAAATTTAAATTAGAACCTTAACCAATCAAAAAGTGACAACTTAGGCTTTTCTAATGTCACTAAATTAAGCTAATTAGGCTTGGATTAAGAGATAAGTAAGACACTACCCCAAGGTTTTTGATAGTGAGGAATCCAATGGTGATGTTATTTTCTTCAAATTCTAATCACATTGTAAAATAATCAGCAACCCTAATTACCTTCTAGAATTTTCTACAAACTTCTTGAAACTTTGACTTTTGGGGTAGGCAAGTGGCAAGTCACCAAGGCAAGCCTCCTTGGCTGTCCAAGTGGCTTGGTGACTGATTTCCCTTGGTCAATAAGGGTGGCTGGACGTGCAGGGGGCTGCTGGAACTGAAGGGAGAATTCAATTTAATTAATTACTTGATTTAAGAAACATTAAACTTAAGAAAAAGGAAAAAAAAGTCACAAAAGCTAACCTTTGCTCAAAACAGAACCGTAAGTTACTCCACAGCAGCTGCAGCTCCTTCATTTCAATTTCTTCTTAACTTCATCATTTCAACTCAAATTAAGAAACCAAACCATCCAAACTTCACCCTACCTCACATAATTCGGCTAGTAGAGAAAGAAATTGGAGAAAATCTCAAAAATTCCTACAAGACCAAGGAGTGAGGGAGAAAGGAATTCAAGGCTTTTTCTTCAATTAAAGAGTCTAAGGTAAGGATCTAGGCATTTAATTTCAATTAGAACCCTTGGAATTAGAAGAAAACATGTTGTAGGGTTAGATTAAAATTTTGGCCTAGAATCATGAAAACTTGAAATTGATTTAGGGGTTTTGTGTTTTTGATGCTTGTGATTGAAATTCATGGATTGGAATGATGTTTGATTGAATTTTTAAGGTGTTGTAATGGTTGAAATTTGATTTGTTGAATTTTGATTGAAATTGTGATTTGATTGAATTTTGGTTGGAATTGGAGTTTGTTGCTTTGGAAAATATGTTGAGAATGGTAGTGAGACCATTCGGCCAGCCCTAAATGCAAGGGATATTATGTGGAATTTTTTATAAAACCAAGGGCAAAATGGTCATTTTACATGTAGGGACACATTGGGTATTTTGGAAAAAGATTGAGGGCATTTTCGGAAATTATTAAAAATACTAATGTTATAATTTAAATTGCTTAAATTTTTGTATCCTTGTATGTGAATGTGTACAAATTATTTATTTGATTGTGATCATGAAAAAAATTCATTAGCATGAGTCTTTTTGGGGGATTTATAAAAGTATCAAATGAGAAAGAATTATGTTGACTAACCAGGACTGTGGTAGTCATGAGAATTGAGTTGATTTATGAGAAATGACTTTTGTTGACTAACCGGGACTGCGGTAGTCATGTGAAATGAGATTGATTGAGAAATGAATTGTTGACTAACCGAGATTACGGTAGTCATGTGAAATGAGAATGATTGAGAAAGGATTTTTGGGTTGAGTAGAATTTGTTAGACAGGACCGTATAATCTGTGATTATATAGTCTGTGGGGTGAAGGATATTGGCAATTCCACATGTGGCTGGAAACTGGACTGAGTTGCGGTCGTGGTAGCCTTCCGGGTATCCTGATCTCCTAATTCTGTTTAGCTTATTTGCGTTTAGTAGGGGCTGATAGCTGAATTGTAGTACGTAATGGTAGGCCAGTTACTTACTAAACACTCAAAGGGGAAGTCTCCATGGAGCAGGGTCAAAATGAATTTGAGTCAAAAACTGCATTGCATAAATCATACTGCATTTAATTATATGTGTAACTAATTAATTTGTTATGATATGTAATTGTTTGAAATTGTTTTAATTCTATGAGAAATTAAATGCCTGATCCGGTAATGCTGTCCCCAGATTCTAGGGGAGTGTGATTGCAGGTATTTGGAAGATTAATTAGAAGTCACAGATGCAGACATACTCCAGAGCTATAGGAATAGGGGTTTTTGGTTTTAGATACTTTTGTATTAATTAGAAATAATTTTGTAATAGTATTTTCTGTAAACTTTAATAATGTAAATTATAAA
This sequence comes from Pueraria montana var. lobata, assembly GCA_026413185.1. Classification (NCBI taxonomy): domain Eukaryota; kingdom Viridiplantae; phylum Streptophyta; class Magnoliopsida; order Fabales; family Fabaceae; genus Pueraria; species Pueraria montana. The sequence goes on along the minus strand of CM048651.1, from coordinate 38,117,260 downwards.
GACAAACTTTAAACTTAATGGAATGTATTTATTTTAATTGTAAATTTTCGTGTTTATGAATTTTATATAGAAATTAAGTAATTAAAAAAGGGGGGTTACACCATGCTCTGTGAGAACTCTCTTCCTAAACACTTCTGGACAGAGGCTGTAAACACTGCTTGTTATGTTCAAAATAGAGTATTGATCAGACCTATGATTGAAAAGACTCCCTATGAACTATGGAGAGGAAGAAGACCCAACATTGCTTACTTTCATCCTTTCGGATGCGAATGTTACATCTTAAACACCAAAGATCAATTGGGAAAATTTGATTCTAAAGTGGATAAAAGTGTTTTTCTAGGATATTCTGATACATCTAAGGCCTACAGAGTTTTTAATACAAGGACCTTAGTTGTAGAAGAATCTATCCATCTTAAGTTCAATGATGGACTAACATCTGATAGAAGACTATCAGATATTGAGGATGATTTTGCAAATATGCAGATAGGTCCGTCTGCCGCATCAAAGTCAGACGAGGCTCAACCTACTCAGGAAATTCTTTCTCAGATTGTAGGAACGTCTGACTCTCAACCACAGACTAAAGACTAGAAATTCATAACTTATCATCCATAAAAATAGATCATAGGAGATCAGAAAGAAGGTGTAAAGACCAGATCATCCTTCAAAGACCAAGCATCTTATGCCTTTATCTCAGAACTAGAGCAAAAAACAATAGAAGAAGCCCTAACAGACGATGACTGGATTGTAGCCATGGAAGAAGAATTGAACCAGTTTACCAGAAACGACGTATGGACCATAGTTCCCAGACCAAAGAACAAAAGCATCATTGGAACAAGATGGGTCTTCAGAAACAAACTAGATGAACAAGGAAAGGTGGTAAGAAACAAAGCTAGATTAGTAGCTCAAGGCTATAATCAGCAGGAGGGTATAGACTTCACAGAAACTTTTGCTCCTGTAGCTAGACTAGAAGCTATTAGAATCATGCTTGCTTTTGCTGCTCATAAAAACATTAAGCTTGTTCAAATGGATGTCAAGAGTGCCTTCTTAAATGGTTTTATTGAAGAAGAGGTTTTTGTTAAACAACCTCCTGGTTTTGAAGATTCTACTATGACAGAACATGTTTTCAAACTCAAAAAGGCTCTGTATGGTCTGAAACAAGTACCTCGTGCTTGGTATGACAAACTGAGCTCTTTTCTCTTAGAAAATAGATTTATGAGAGGAAAAGTAGACACTACTCTTTTCAGAAAAGAAGTGGAGAAAGATTTTATTATAGTTCAAATTTATGTAGATAATATTATCTTTGGAGCTACTAATGATGTTTTATGCAAAGATTTCTCTGATTTGATGAAAAGTGAGTTTGAAATGAGTATGATGGGAGAACTTAAGTTCTTCTTAGGACTTCAGATCAAACAAGATGCCAAAGGGATTTATATCCATCAACAGAAATATACAAGGGATCTTCTTAAAAAGTTCAAAATGGAAGATGCTAAACCAATGAAAACACCTATGCATGCTTCCAGCCCCTTGAGTAAAGACGAATCAGGTAAACCAGTAGATCAGACGATCTACAGAGGTATGATTGGCTCACTTCTTTATCTTACAGCCAGTAGACCTGATATTATGCATAGCGTTTGTCTGTGTGCTAGATTTCAGTCAGATCCTAGAGAGTCTCATCTTAAAGCTGTTAAAAGGATTTTACGTTATCTAGTTGGTACCACTAACCTTAGCCTGTTCTATAAAAGAAATCAAGATTTCAGGATTATTGGATACTGCGACGCAGACTATGCAGGAGACAGAGTTGAACGAAAAAGCATAAGTGGAGCATGTCACTTCTTAGGGCCATGTCTCATCTCATGGGCAAGCAAGAAGCATAACTCTATTGCTTTATCTACTGCAGAAGCAGAATATGTGTCTGCTACAAGTTGCTATTCATAGCTGCTATGGGTAAAATATCAATTAGAAGATTACTCTAGTTATGAAAATAATATACCTGTATATTGTGACAATACTAGTGCAATCAATTTATCGAAAAATCCCATACAACATTCTAAGGCAAAGCATATTGAAATTAAATATCATTTCATTCGTGATTATGTCCAAAAAGGTATTTTCGATATTAAGTTTATAGATACAGATCACCAATGGGCTGATATCTTTACAAAACCTTTGTCTGAAGATCGTTTCGTCTGTATAAGGAATCATTTGCATATGCACATGCTTTCAGATTAAATATTTGCATTTTACCAGACGATACCCTTCGTCTGACTTTCTCTTCCTTAATCTGTTGGAACTAATGTGTGTTCAAGTATACAGACGTTAAGGTGCCCACGTTCTCAATGGTTATAAGTCTTTTCGTTTTCTTTCTTTCAAAACGTGCACCGCCCTTTTCGCCATGATGAGATAGTTTCGAAAAGTTTTTAATAATATTAAAACCGCTCTTTTTATGACGTTCTCTCTCCTTTCTCATTTCTGGTATAAAAGGACAAAGTGCCTAAAGAAGAAGGTTCTTTTGATCTTCCTTATCTTTCTGGAAAAACTCTGGGTTTCTCAAAGATTTCAAAGATCAAAACTTTCTCATCTCCTCTTTCTAAAAACCTAAAATCTTTCTGAGAACAATGGCACCAAAGAAGCAAACAGCATCTTCTGCTACTCCACTCATCCGCAACATGGACGAAGCAGTTGCAACTTTTCCAGAGGAGCTTTTCATTCCTGGAAAGTGGGCGAGTCTGAGCAAACTTGCAAAGGAGGGCTTTGACGTTCAGGACATGTTCACTAGGGTTGGGTGGACCAACTTTGTTGGTAAACACAGTGTCTGGTACCATGGTCCATATGCCCTCTTCTGGGGGATAGTAAAGATGAAAGACGACCAATGCATCAAGGGGACGATTGGTTAGACGGAAATAGAGATCAGCCCTGTAACCATAGCTAAGGCTATTGGTTGTGCTGAAGAAGGTTTGGTTTTTGACAAAGATTGGGAGAAGAACATCACCCAAGAAACGATGGACAAGCTTCTCTATGACGGGATAAGGCCTACAGACGAAGACCCCAAGAAGAAAGCTGCAGCGCTGAAGAGCTTTCTTAGGTCTGCCAACATGACTTATGTGTGCAGACTCCTTCACAATATGTTGTTCAACATCGTGCTCCCAAGGATAGGGTCAAGGGACCATGTGAGTGAAAGGGACAGATTCTGCATTTACAACATTGTTATAGGAGAGAAGATCAACCTTCTGGATCTGATCTATCATCTGGAGCAGGCCTTCAAGGACATATTCTCCACAAAGAAGCAAAAGAACCCCATCCCTTACTGCATGCTGTTCACCCAACTCATGAGGGATGCTGATGTTAATCTGTCTAAGTTCGATGCGTCTGAAGGAGTTACCAGGTGACAGGAACAATTTTTGTGAGGATGGGAATAGCTCACAAGTTTCTTGAATGGGTAAAGAAGCAAGGTACCAAAGTAAAGAAGGAGCATATGGAGGAATCAACAGATGAACCTGCGTCTGTTACAAAGGAACAGACATTACCTAAGCCCAAACCCCCACAGACGAAACCAACCACCAAACACATCCTCAGACCAACCCAAAAAGCCAAAACAACAACCATCCTCAGACCCTCCCTCATCCTTAAAGAGAAAGGCTTCAGATACTCCATCTAAACCAATTCCTGAACCACCTCTCAAAAAGCTTTTCACCAGAGCTACAAAAATCCGCATCATCACTAAAGCCAAACTAACCACCTCACCTGAACCATCACAAACAACACCTCCAAACAAAACTCAACCTGCCCACTCCCAGACCCAAGAATCAGATGTTACGATTCTTGATGCATTTACCTCTAAGCCCCAAATCTCTCCCTCACCAAAACCTCACACCTCTCCCAAACCCAAGTCTTCACCCAAACCTAAAACCTCATCTTTTCCTCCTCCATCCAACAAAAAGGAAGGAGCAGCCATCAGAAAAGCTCAAGAGATTTCAAGAAAAGAAGTTGCCAAAAAGGCTAAGTTGGACAAAAACCTTGACACAAAAGAACAGATTGAGTTGGAGCAATCTGTAGTAGAGTCCGTGAAGACTCTATCAGCTGAAGAACTAAAAAGGAAGGCTGATGAAGAAACTTCAGTCCCTAAAAATGAAGCTAAGGAAGATGCTGACATGGCAGAGGCTGTTCTTGAGTCTATTAAGACTCTTTCTGAGGAAGAACATAATAGAGCAGCCATAGAAGATCTAGGGCGTATTGAATCTGCCCTAGTTCAAACAACTGAAATTGTATCTGCAGAAGAGGCCAACAAACAACTGACGCTTCAAACGCTTACCGTTGATGACGATGCAGATGAAGCTGAAATCGAAGAGCTAAATGAAGCCCTTCTACAATCTGCACTAGAAGCAAGCGCACAAGGTCTGGATATTGGAGAAGATCTTGTAGAGACTGATGATTCTGGCCCACGTGCCATCTACAGACCGGTCACTGAAGAAGATGAACGACGAGTAGATGAGCACTTAGAACAATCAGATGTAGATTGCGCCTCAAGGTAGATGGCCATCTATGGTGGCTCATCATTTGAAGCCTCCTCTGCACCTCAGACTCATACAGCTGAAGCGTTGCAAACTTTGACTGAAGACGAGTTGTTCAGACGCAGGAGGTACGGTGCAAAGGCCACTCTCTCGTTGGGGTACATTTATGGAAGTTTGGCCTTAGACCTTGCTCCAAAGTACAGAGGCTATGACTGGATCATCAGACGCAACCCCAACATCCCTCTTCCTCCATTACAACCACCGTCAGACCCCGATGTCAATGTTCGCTACTATCGTGGGTGGAAGTGTCCTAGAGTCAATGAATGGGAACGCTGCAATAGGGAATGGAGACGAAAGGGAATCTGCACAGATGAGGATCAAGCCTTCCTGCTTGATTCTATCAACTTTGTCGAGTTATGGAAGAAGGACATCCCTGGAATCAATCCTTTCATTCTTCCAAATTACGAAGTGCTACCAGAGGAGGAACTGCCTGCGCTCTCATGCTATCAGGAGGAACCTCATTTTAGAATCTTTCCTCCACGACAGACAACAACACCAGACTTAAACTCCATTATCTTCGAGCATAATCCTTGTGGCAGACGCAACTATCCACCTGGAGCGTCCATCTGGAGAAGACTCTCAGTGCTCACTGACGAAATTCCCTTCTATGAGCCTGTTAATCTACAACAGATGATGGGTTTGCTTGCATACCTCAACGTGATTCTTCCCTGGAATCATGCTGGGGCAGGTCGCTCAGTCTACTCTGAAGATATCAATTTAGACGACCTTGAAGCAAGCCCAACCTTCAGTCTTTGGGAATCTTCAGACTACTCTACAGAGCTAAGGATGAAGCTGCAGACGTACAAGGAAGAAATAAAAAAGAGGCAGAACTCCTTAAGGCAAATTCAGCGTCAAGCACAAACGATGCCCCACTTCTTAGGCACACAATTTCGCTGTGTGGCCTCCTCTCAGACCCAATTCAAGCTTGTTGTGGATAAGGTTATTCCCATTCTTCCCATCTTGAACTATAAGAGTAAAGAGAAAGTTGAAGAAGATGATGGCTTTACTCAGAAGAATATTCGAGTACGCATAGGAAAACCCTTCAGATGGGAGATTGAAGCCATCTATAAGAAGTCTGCTGCTGCACGAACATCTGATGATCTACAGACTATTAGACGCATCAGGAAATTTGATGTTTTCTACTTTGGTCTCGAACCTGAAGACAAGCCTCCTGCAGACGGGTACCACTTGAAGATAGGCAGATGCTACCAGTGCATCGGACATCAAGGATTTCTCTCTACATCCAGTGCCTCCGAGCTCATGCCATGGAAGACCAAGTTCTACTATCCATCTGACAAGGACTTTTCCTTTATCGTGGAACTTCCATTTTCCACTTTCTTCTTTGATAAGCTTATTCTGGGTATAGTGGAAGACCCAGACAAGATTATTGAACCATTCAGACCATCGATCTCAGACGAACACGTTCATGATCTATACACTGAACTGTGGGCAATCAGAAAGGCCCTGCATCAAGCCCTGGAGGACAGGAAAGCACCGGAGGTTGAGCTCAAGAAGTGGATCAACATTGACACCTTCTTCAAAGCACGTCGCCGCAAACACATTCCCACTCCACCAGGATCCCCTATGGTGCTATCATCAGACTCTGACTCCGATACCTCTGACTCTGACAGTCCCATTCCTGGGAAACCAGGTTTTGCTGATCGCCATGCAAAAGGGGGAGAAGGGAAGAGTAAAAAGAAATGAAGATAAAAGCTAAGCGACATCCGAGGGGGAGCTACATCAAAAGGGGAGGCCAAGAAACGTTTATCTATATAAACACATCATCTTGATGTGAAAACTCTTTCAATAAAACAAGTTGTTTGATCACTCATCAAACCTGAGTCTTCTTTTCTCTCTGTTTAAACTCTATGCTTATAATCAATATTTTCTGTAGCCATGATACCCTTTTTACAATATTTGCTTGGCATCATAAAAAAGGGGGAGATTGTTGAGTCATAAGACGAATCAGGACCCTTAATTATTTTGATTATATGCAAACCAAATATTAAGTAAAAAGATTGCGTCTTATAAATGCCAACAGACGAAAATGTTGTATCTGCGTCTGTAAGATACAGATGATACGCAGACAGACGGTATAGTCTGAAGAAGCATTTAAAGGCATAGTAAATGCACTATCATTGTGTTATCTGTTTTGCAGGGAATGTTCATAAAACATCCTCCTAGGATCTGTCGAAGTGCATAAAAAGGAATAGAAAGAAAAGTCAAAGTTTCTAAAGCTTCCCACTCCTCAAAAGACGCGCTACAGCTAACAATCAGTACTTGTCTGAACAAGCGATGTGACCATTGCAGCAGAAGGATTTGGAGTATATCTCAAGAAAGATAAGCAGAATGCTTTATCAGCCCAGAATGACTAGTTGGTGACAAGCATTTAATGCTCGCATTAAATGCCCTCAACCACCCTCCTTCAGACGATGGTCAGACGCAAGAAAGAAGACCGTTTAGAGACAACGGTTACTTACTCAGCAAGTGTATATATAGAAGAAGATTTGAATTGCTAAAAACACGAACTGAATTCATATTCAAGCATTCTTTAAAATCTTCACTCTTTTTGTAAAAAGCTCTCAAACCCACTTTGTGTATCCTGAGAGAAAAAGACTTAGCTCTTAATCTTGTATATTCGTCTGTAAGACGATAACACTTAAAGTCTGCGCACCCTTTGTAAAGACAAATCCAGTGATTTGTTTAGAGCCAGAAGTGGCTTGGTAATAAAGAATACTTGGGTTTTAGCTTGGAGAGACTAAGTGTGAAATACTACTTGGGTGAGCCAGAAGTGGCAGTGAAAAATACTTGTAACTTGTGAAAGTTATTGGAACTTGGTGGTTTGCCAAGAACTGGACGTAGTCTCGGGATGAGACGAACCAGTGTAAATTCCTGTGTTGTCTTTCTTTGTCTTATATCTCTGATAACTGCTTTGAACTGACTTTAGGTTGTGATTAAAACATGTTTCTTTTAAAAGGCTTTCATCTGTTAAGATATCGTCTTTCAAAACATTTTTCTCAACTTCTATATCTCATCAGACGCTACTCTCTGTTTATAAAAGTTTGCAAAATTTTTATAAATCACAATTCAACCCCTATTCTTGTGATTTTTGCATTTACAAACACCATATTGATTCTTTTTCCGCCGAAATGATAACGATTTTATTTTTATGGTAACTTTAAATTTTAAATTGTTTAATTCATATTAATTGATAACAATAATTTAAATTCATATTCAAATTTGAACGTGATCAATATTTTAAGATATATATGATTTGAAATTTTAAATTGTTTGATTCATATTAATTGATAACACTAATTTAAATTCAAGTTCAAAATTATAACAAATTAAAATAAAGAAATCGTGTAATTAGATTTTTTATCTCATAATTTTATAATGCAAATATATAATTGATAATTTAAACAATATCTATATATACATGTGTGGATGATAATAAAATTTGAATATTATCAATATTTTAAGATATTTATGATTTGAAATTTTAAATTGTTTAATTCATATATACACTTAATTATATTAAATATAGTAATTAAAATCATTGCAATGAGTATATATATAATTTGATATTCGGATTAAATTAATCAATTAAATCATTAATATGAATATTTTTTTATTTAGGCACAATAATTTAATTAAATAAATCTTAAAAAATATATATCTAATATGTTAATTTATTTAGGCACAAAAAAACTATTTTTTATGTTTTAAAACATTATATTTTAAATTATTACTTTGTAATTATATTTTAAATAATTTAAATAAAGATTTTTTTAAAGGAATTAAATAAAGATATCATTACATATTTTTAATTTATTTTTAATATATTACGAACATTTTGTCTTTAAAGAGAAATATTATACTTTATAAGAAATATAATTACCACATAAACATATATTTACATTCAAATGTATATATGTACCATTTAATAACGTGTTATTCATTGTTGGTTATGTCCATAATGATACATTGAGTAAATTTATCAAGTTTTACTTTCATGCATAAGATCATGAATTGAATTATAACTAACGAACTTCAATAACCTAGCTAATTATTTTCTACACATAAGGATAATAATGTTACATCAAAGTAAAACTAAAAATGAACTAAATCAACTTGAAATTAGGCATGGCAACGGGACGGGTTGGGGACGGGTTTGGCGCTCCTCGTCCCAATCCTTACAAAAGGCGGGGTGGGTTCGAGTATAAAAGAAATAAGTTTAAAATTTTAGTGTTCATCCCATCTCCGTCGGGTTTTATCAGGTTCAAGGATACTTGCGAGTAACATTCTACACCATTTTTTATAATTTTAATTTACTTATATATTTTTAAATGAATTATATATTAAGTTATTAATTATATTTTAATTTAAACAATATATAAAAAATAATGAATAACAAGGAAATTAAAAATAAAGAATTAAGAATTAAATTACATTTTTAGTTAAATGTATAATTTTAAATTTGTTATTTAATTATTATTATTATAAAAATAAAATTATAACAATAAAATTATAGTTAAATGTATATGTATGTTGTGACGAAAAAAATTGTAAAAAACAATATAACGATGGCAGGTACGGGTACGAGGATAGTTAAATATCCACTCTCATCTCCATTAAAAAAATTCGAAAAATACATGTACCCGTATCTATACCTGATCAAAGTGGGTATTCCCATCAAAGTCAGGTCGATACCCACGAGTTTGGGGCTTTTTGTCATGCCTACTTGAAATTACTAAAGAAAATTTTACAGTCTCTCAGTTATTAGCTTAAATAAAATATGATTAAAATATCATTATATGCATTATCTTATTTTTGTATTGATCATTAATATTTTTATTATAATGAACTTATTTATAAGTTCAATTGCCCACAAATCCTTTTTTTTAATAATTAACATTAGACATTTATCTTCTTTATGATGAAAATATATTTTTTTAAAAAGAAAAATTAATGATTACAAAATATATTATAAATTTTGTTATCATTAATATTTTTTATTAAAATTATGTATATATTTAAATTATATATAGATTCAAATATCTTTATAAAGATAATAGTGTTATAAAATAAGTGTTTATATGAATTAAAATGATATAAGACATGTGTAAATATAAAATTATTTAATTATATATCAATATTCATAATTATTTTTATATATATCATTTACATATACGTACTAACACATGCATATATAAAAAAATAAAAAAATAAATAAAAAAAAAATTATAAACTCAACACCCGTGCAAGGCACGATCTATTAAGCTAGTTATATATAATTTAGATGTCTCTTGAATGAGAATCCTTAATCAATAATATTTATTGTAGGTGGGGATGGACCATGAGTTATGAAAGAAATTCTCTATGAATTAAATATTCAAAAAATGGAATTGGCCAATTGTCTCTTACTAAGCTTTAATTTTTAAATCTTTTGTTAAAAAAAAAGGTATTTTATAATACCTTTTTCCGGGTCTTTTGAGCATTCTGTACAGCGTTCGAACCCACGCTTTGATGGTTTTAGAATATATCTACTAACCACAAAATATTCGAAAAAATTGCTAATATAGATTGATGATTATTTATCTCCCCATTATTTTTCATAATTATGATGATTTTTAATTAAATGTAACTAAAAATATATATTTAATAAAAAAATAACAGTCAATTGAATTAGAAATAAAAAACTTAACTAATTAATGGATAATATTTGATAACATAAATACATATTTTTTTAGATAACCATTTACATCATTGTGTAATAGACTAGTATCAATCTATCATCAATTTAGTTAATATATTTTATGTTTAATATTTTAAATTAATTTATTCACAAAATTAACGTTCTATTTTTGCAACCAGGTACATGACAAATTGTGTGTAAGACACCATTGAGAACTTTAACATAAACTTCAGTCAAGTTTATCTATCTCGTTGGATATATTTTTCTCTAAGGTTAAAATAATCCACAATTTCTTTAATTATCTTATAACTTTTAATACGTGGATCAATATTTTTTAAGAGTTTGTAATTAGGTTCAGAAAATGTTTTATGTTGAATTCCTAACTAGACTAATGTCATGCTTTCAGATTAGTACATGATGTTAATTGAAACTGTAAAAGTGATTAGTGTAACGACCCATCATCGTTACAGATTTGTTATACTAAACATTTAATTAAATATTATCATATGAAATTACGTATAATTTTTTTCACATTTAACACATATTATATGTACCTACATTCCTACATATAATGTACATCATCACATCATAAACTGGCTTTACAAAACTTAAAAAAATATATATGTACATACAATACCAAAAATAGTCCTCTTTTAAAGGACATTCACAACAATCTAAGTATTTATACATATGTCCTAAGCTGGTCCCCATACTATGTACATATATACTAGAACATATCCAAAAAGAGGGATCTCATTCCCGTCTTCAAGATCTACATCCGCTTCAGTCATGAGCGGCCTGAGAACCTGCAACCTCACCACTATCTGCTCTTGTGCCAACCACACGATCATTGCAGTAAAACAACACAAACACAAAATGCAAGGGTAAGCTTATTTATAAAAAAGAAGGATAGGATTTAATCAAGAGAAAAATTTAGAATAAATCAACAATAATAATTCAGCTAACATCACACAACAATACATACATCAACCTTATATACAATTTCATTATGCAATGTCGTGCTGACTCGACTCCATGGAGATTTCTACAACTTTTGGGCGGTCCTTATAGGCCCTATCCCCTACCATAGTCTCACCTTTGACCATTCAGGGAGTCCCTTGAGCTACCCTGTGGAGGAAGTGTGGATTTAATCGAATATAGACAAGTGTGGGTATTGGCTTACCTCTGTAAGGTTTGCAAAACCTTACATCTATAGGAATTTGCCCAATTGGCTATTCTATAGGCCCGCCGTTGGCCACCACGAAAACCTCTGGCACTAGGTTGAGAGCCTACCTAGCACCCTCTGTAATGTCGTGATTTTTCCAATTGTATGATCAAGTGTTTGATTAATAATGCAAGAGAAAATTAAATTTAAAGCTATAATATGTATAAAAGAATTAATAGATAGATTATTTTATTATGTGTTATAATGTTGATGATAATATTTCATGTACGACTGGGCTTAGAAGGTAAGGTTGTTGTTGGGAATTTTACGTAAATTTTGTAAGTTGTAGAAAAGAAAAAAATAAGAAAATGGGGTGCTTTTAGAGGAAACAGAGGTGTTACTAGCAAAATTTCATGCAAATCTCTTTATTTGAACGTGTCAAGCTTCCTATTTCTTCCATTTCCTTTGTTCTTATCTTTCTTCCTCTCTAAGTTCTCTTTTCTGTGATGGAAGTTTGATTCCTACCTTAACTTGAAGCTTGATTTCTTCTTTCCTAGAGATTTCTTAGCGGATTTTAAGTTGGTAAGTCCAGTTCCTCCTTATTCTTGATTTCTAAGTAACTTTCTCATCTCTTCCCAAGAACATGAGAAATAGGTCTTGGTTAGATTTTAAGAGATGAGAGAAATCTTGATTTTTAGTTTACTTTGATGTTGATTTAGGTGTCTCCTAGTTGATTCTGTAACAAAACTTGAGGACAGATCACTCGAGAACCTCAAAGTTATCCTCTCTAGCTTTTTCTCCACAGTTTGAGTCAAGAAGTTTAGGTAAGGGAAGCTTTAAACTTGTTTGAATGATTTGGTGGTGTTTGGTATTTGAGTTCTGATCTTTTGGATGTCCTTTGAGATTTATATTTTATGAGACAATGAGTTTTTCTCTCTTTTGTGTTCTTGATTAATGGGTTGAATTTGTGACTTAAGTTGAAGTTAATATAATATCATGATGTGTTGTTTTGATTTGAAATGGTCTTGTAAGTGTTGTGAATTGTCCCTAAACCTTTGAGGCATGTTTTTGGGTGCTTGGGATCCTTTGGGAGGCCCTGGATTCTGCAGAAAATCTTGTTACGATGTTCTGTTAGTTGTAAATTTTATGAGAGTCCGATTCTGCAGACCCAACGTCCAGTGACCCACCCAGCATCCAATGACCCTCTTAGCTGACCAGCGTCCAATGACCCTCTCAGCTGACCAGCGTCCAATGACCCATTCAGCTAACCAGCGTCCAGTGACCCACCCAGCGTCCAGTGACCAGCATCCAGTCAACTCTGGTCAACTCTGGTGCTTTTGTTCAGCTTTGAGTCCAGGACCCAGTTTTGTTATGAATGTGATATATATTAGTTTTCTTATATAAATAATTATTTTAAATGTGCGATTGACATTCTTTGAGATGTATAATATAATTGTGAGTGTAGATTTGAAATATTGAATGAGGATGTTGGATAGGCTACCACTTTGGTTCTAGAACTATGTTAGGAAATTCACCCTTAGTTAAATTTAGTGTTGTGTTGTGAGTAAGGATTCGAGGTGTGAGAATGCCTTACTTGTGCTTACTGAACTGCTAGATTGGGTTCATAAGCGTGATTTGAGAAAAATGGTGAATTTATAACATAGAGGGAACGTGTGGTAAGCCGAGTTGTTTGGTTTGTGCATAATATTGCATGTGGGTAGGCACGTAAGTTGAGGGTGCTAGGTGGGCTCTCAACCTAGTGCTGGAGGATTTCGTGGTGGCCAATGGTGGGCATATAGAATAGACAAGTGGGCGAATTCCTAAAGATGGAAGGTTTTGCAAACCTGACAGAGGTAAGCCAATACCAACACTTGTCTATATTCGATTAAATTCACACTTCCTCCACATGGTGGCTCAAGGGACTCCCTGAATGGTCTAAGATGAGACTAATGGTAGGGGATGGGGCCTATAGGGACCGCCCGAAAGTTGTTGAAATCTCCATGGAGTCGAGTCAGCATAATATTGCATGATGATATTGATGTATGGAGTGGCATATGAAATGAACTGAATGTTTAGTGTGAATGATGTTGATTGTATCTTGTGTATATTCTATCATTCTTTTTATAAGAAGCTTACCCTTACAATTTGTGTTTGTATTGTATTACTGCAATGATCGTGTGTTGACACGGGAGCAGGTAATAGTGATGGTGCAGGCTCTCATGCGAGTCAAGGTTGAAGATTGGATGATCTTTTTGTTCCTTTGGATTGGACGATCCAAAGATTGGACGATCCTCCAGTTCTACTGTTTTTGTTCCTATTATGTATGTACATATTATGGAGACCAGCTTAGGACTTATGTATAAATATTTAGATTGTTATGAATGTCCTTTAAAAGAGGACTTATTGGTATTGTATATATAAATATACTTAAGTTTTGTAAAGCTAGACTTAACACTTTTATGATGTGATGATGTACATTATATGTAGGAAAGTATGTACATATAATATGTGTTAAATGTGAAAGAAATTTCTTTGAAATTTCATATGATAATATTTAGGCAATGTTTTAGTATAACAAATCTGTAACGAAGATGGGTCGTTACACCCTCAACTTACGTACCTACCCATATGCAATGTCATGTAACAAACCAAATAACTTTGATTGCCACAAGTTCCCTCTATGTTATAAATTCACCATTTTCTCAAATTATGCTTATGAACCTATCCAGCAGTTCAATAAGCTCAAGTAAGGCATTATCACACCTTGAATCCTTACTCACAACACAACACCAAATTTAACAAAGGGTGAATTTCCTAACATAGTTCTAGAACCAAAGTGGTGGCATATCCAACATCCTCATTCAATATTTCAAATCTACACTCACAATTATATTATACATCTCAAAGAATGTCAATCACACATTTAAAATGATTATTTATATAAGAAAAATGAATATATATCACACTCATAACAAAACTGGGTCCTGGACTCAAAGCTGAACAAAAGCACTAGAGTTGACTGGACGCTGGTCATTGGACGCTAGGTGGGTCACTGGACGCTGTTTGAGCTGGCTGGGTCATTGGACGCTGGGTGAGTCATTGGACGCTGGGTGAGCTGGGTGGGTCATTGGACGCTGGGTGAGCTGGGTGAGTCATTGGACGCTGGGTCTGCAAAATCGGACGCTTGCAAAATTTACGACTAACAGAACATCATAACAAGATTTTCTGCAGAATCCAGGGCCTCCCAAAAGATCCCAAGCACCCAAAAACATGCCTCAAAGGTTTATGGACAATTCACAACACTTACAAGACCATTCCAAGTCAAAAATAGTATATCATGATATGATATCAACTTCAACTTAAGTCACAAATTCACCCAAATCATCAAGAACACAAAAGAGAGAAAAACTCATTGCATCATAAAAAAATCAATCTCAAAGGATATCCAAAAGAGTAGAACTCAAACACCAAACACCACCGAATTATTCAAACAAGTTTAAAGCTTCCCTTACCTAAACTTCTTAACTCAAACCGTGAAGAAAAAGCTAGAAAGGAGAACTTTGGGATTCTTGAGTGATCTTTCCCCAAATTTTTTTGTTATAGAATCTACTAGTTGGAACCTAAATCAACATCAAAGTAAACCCAAAATCAAGATTTCTCTCATCTCTTAAAATCTAACCAAGACCCATTTCTAATGTTCTTGGGAGGAGATGAGAAAGTTACTTAGAAATCAAGAATAGGGAGGAACTGGACTTACCAACTTAAAATCAACTAAGAAATCTCTAGGAAAGAAGAAATCAAACTTCAAGATGAGGTAAGAATCAAACTTCCATTCATGGAAAAAAACTTAGAGAGGAAGAAAGATAGGAATGAAGGAAATGGAAGAAATAAGAAGCTTGGCACGTTTAAATAAAGAGATTTGCATGAAATTTTGCTATTTGTCTCCACCCTTCCTCTAAGGACACCCCTTCTCTTTTTTTCTTCTTCTTTCCTACCACTCACGGAACTCACGTAAAAGTCCCAAAATCTCACAACACAAACTCTAAGTCCAACACCCCACGAAAATCTAACAATAACACTATGGCACAAAACAAAACATAAAACTTAGGTTAATTATTATATCAATTAACATAATTTAAATTTAATTTTCTCCTGCATTATTAATCAAACACTTAATCATACAATTAGGAAAACCACAATGTTACAATTAGGGTCCAATGGTTCAAGGACCAAGTCACTAATTATTTGAAATTATAAACGTACCAAATTAAAAAAAAAAATCTTAACAGAATATTGCTCATCATTCTATTATATATATTTTATATGTTTTTAAAACCTGTAAAACTTTAGAGGTTATAGAGTGTGTTTGGTTTAACCAACACATATTTCAATACACGTTTTGTAACAAGTAAGAATTCAGAACTTTTGGTTGAACATTCGTTTGAAAGCTTTTCAACAAAAAAAACAAACACACATTATCAGACTCGGCTCGGACAGGCCAGGTAGACTCGTTGACCCGGGAACCGGGCGGTCTGAGCCCCCTTTTGGATCGGATATGCAAGCAACTCGGTGCAAACCGGTCGGAGTCAGTGGGTTTTGGCTTTGAACCGGTGACCCGACGATGGGTCATTGTGACTCGGCTTGGTCATGCATATTTTTCTTTTAGAAAAAAAAAAAACAATCAACGCGGCGTCGTTTTGGCCCTTGGGTTAAAAGTCCCTAATCTCACAAGGAACTGAGGAAGGACGAGGAGCCTCTTCTTGTAATCAAAACAACACTTCCCTCTTGGACTGGCGCAGCATCATTTGTCACTAGCGTTTGGCCTCCGTGAGTCTAACACCGTCGTCTATCCTTGTACACCAACCTACGCAAGTTGCTGCCTCCCTCTGAAATTCGCACACCGCAACGCCTTCAGGCGTGGAATTTTTGGGGTAAAATAACAAGTTCATTTGTGCTCTCAGAGATTGATGAGTGCTTATTTCTTGTTGAATGCCGAATATTCTGAAAATTATTTTTGTTGCTGAATGTTTATTCTGAAAATGAGGCTTATTTCTCAATGCTATGTAACCTGAATTGAAGCCTTAATGCTCTGGATTTTTAGTGTTCCATTTATTTTGTTGGGTTTTTGTTGTTGATGCCTGAATGCTTTCTAACAGAGTATGTAAGGTTGAAGAACTGAGTTAGTTGCTTTGTAATTGTGATATTATAGCTTTCTAATTGATATTGTGGCAATGCCAATAATCTGAATTTTGATATGGTGGTTTTTATTGTGGCTAATGTCATGCTTCCAGACTAGTACATGATGTTAGTTGAAAATGTAACAATGATTAGGGTCCAATGGTTCAAGGATCAAGTCACTAATTATTTGAAATTTTGTAATTATATAAATGTACCAAATTAAAAAAAAAAAAAAAACCTTAACAGAATATTGCTCATCATTCTATTATATATATTTTATATGTTATTAAAACATGTAAAACTTTAGAGGTTATAGAGTGTGTTTGGTTTAACCAACACATATTTCAATACACGTTTTGTAACAAGTAAGAATTCAGAACTTTTGGTTGAGCATTTGTTTGGAAGCTTTTCGACAAAAAAAATAAACACGCATTATCAGACTCAGCTCGGATCGGCCAGGTCGACCTAGGAACCGGGCGGTCTGAGCCCCCTTTTGGATCGGATATGCAAGCAACCCGGTGCAAACCGGTCCGAGTTAGCGGGTTTTGGCTTTGAACCGGTGACCCGACAATGGGTCATTGTGACTCGGCTTGGTCATGCATATTTTTTTTAGAAAAGAAAAAACAATCAACGCGGTGTCGTTTTGGCCCTTGGGTTAAAAGTCCTTAATCTCACAAGGAACTGAGGAAGGACGAGGATCGTCTTCCTGTAATCAAAATGACGCTTCCCTCTTGGACCGGCACAACATGATCTGTCACTAGCATTTGGCCTCCGTGAGTCTAACACCGTCCTCTGTCCTTGTACACCAACCTACGCAAGTTGCTGCCTCCCTCTAAAATTCGCACACCGCAACGCCTTCAGGCGTGGAATTTTTGGGGTAAAATAACAAGTTCATTTCTTCTCTCAGAGATTGATCAGTGCTTATTTCTTGTTGAATGCCGAATATTTTGAAAATTAGTTTTGTTGCTGAATGTTTATTCTGAAAATGAGGCTTATTTCTCAACGCTATGTAACCTGAACTAAAGCCTTAATGCTCTGGTTTTTTTGGTGTTCCGTTTATTTTGTTTGGTTTTTGTTGTTGATGCCTAAATGCTTTCTAACAGGCTATGTAAGGTTGAAGAACTGAGTTAATTGCTTTGTAGTTGTCATATTGTAGCTTTCTAATTGATATTGTGGCAATGCTAATAATCTGAATTTTGATATTGTGATTTTTATTGTGGCTAATGTCATGCTTCCAGACTAGTACATGATGTTAATTGAAAATGTAATAGTGATTAGGGTCCAATGGTTCAAGGACCAAGTCACTAATTATTTGAAATTTTGTAATTATATAAATGTACCAAATTAAAAAAAAAAAAACCTTAACAGAATATTGCCCATCATTCTATCATATATATTTTATATGTTATTAAAACATGTAAAACTTTAGAGGTTATAGAGTATGTTTGGTTTAACAACACATATTTCAATACACGTTTTGTAACAAGTAAGAATTCAGAACTTTTGGTTGAGCATTCGTTTGGAAGCTTTTCGACAAAAAAAACAAACACGCATTATCAGACTCGGCTCGGACCGGCCAGGTCGACTCGTTGACCCGGGAACCGGGCGGTCTGAGCCCCCTTTTGGATCGGATACGCAAGCAACCCGGTGCAAACCGGTCGGAGTCAGCGGGTTTTGGCTTTGAATCGGTGACCCGACGATGGGTCATTGTGGCTCAGCTTGGTCATGCATATTTTTTTTTAGAAAAAAAAAACAATCAACGCGGCGTCGTTTTGGCCCTTGGGTTAAAAGTCCCTAATCTCACAACGAACTGAGGAAGGACGAGGACCCTCTTCCTGTAATCAAAACGACGCTTCCCTCTTGGATCGGTGCAGCATCATTTGTCACCAGCGTTTGGCCTCCGTGAGTCTAACACTGTCGTCTGGCCTTGTACACTAACCTACGCAAGTTGCTGCCTCCCTCTGAAATTCGCACACCGCAACGCCTTTAGGCGTGGAATTTTTGGGGTAAAATAACAAGTTCATTTGTTCTCTCAGAGATTGATGAGTGCTTATTTCTTGTTGAATGCCGAATATTCTGAAAATTATTTTTGTTGCTGAATGTTTATTCTGAAAATGAGGCTTATTTCTCAATGCCATGTAACCTGAACAAAGCCTTAATGCTCTAGTTTTTTTCGTGTTCCGTTTATTTTGTTTGGTTTTTGTTGTTGATGCCTAAATGCTTTCTAACAGAGTATGTAAGGTTGAAGAACTGAGTTAATTGCTTTGTAATTGTCATATTGTAACTTTCTAATTGATATTGTGGCAATGCCAATAATCTGAATTTTTATATTGTGATTTATATTGTGGCTAATGTCATGCTTCCAGACTAGTACATGATGTTAATTGAAAATGTAAAAGTGATTAGGGTCCAATGGTTCAAGGACCAGGTCACTAATTATTTGAAATTTTGTAATTATATAAATGTACCAAATTAAAAAAAAACCTTAACAGAATATTGCTCATCATTCTATTATATATATTTTATATGTTTTTAAAACTTGTAAAAATTTAGAGGTTATATAGTGTGTTTGGTTTAACCAACACATATTTCAATACACGTTTTGTAACAAGTAAGAATTCAGAACTTTTGGTTGAACATTTGTTTGGAAGCTTTTCGACAAAAAAAACAAACACGCATTATCAGACTCGGCTCGAACAGGCCAGGTAGACTCGTTGACCCGGGAACCGGGCGGTCTGAGCCCCCTTTTGGATCGGATATGCAAGCAACCCGGTGCAAACCGGTCGGAGTCAGCGGGTTTTGGCTTTGAACCGGTGACCCGACGATGGGTCATTGTGACTCGGCTTGGTCATGCATATTTTTCTTTTAGAAAAAAAAAAAACAATCAACGCGGCGTCGTTTTGGCCCTTGGGTTAAAAGTCCCTAATCTCACAACGAACTGAGGAAGGACGAGGACCCTCTTCCTGTAATCAAAACGACGCTTCCCTCTTGGACCGACGCAACATCATTTTTCACCAGCGTTTGGCCTCCGTGAGTCTAACACCGTCGTCTGGCCTTGTACACCAACCTACGCAAGTTGCTGCCTCCCTCTAAAATTCGCACACTGCAACGCCTTCAGGCGTGGAATTTTTGGGGTAAAATAACTAGTTCATTTGTTCTCTCAGAGATTGATGAGTGCTTATTTCTTGTTGAATGCCGAATATTCTGAAAATTATTTTTGTTGCTGAATGTTTATTCTGAAAATGAGGCTTATTTCTCAATGCTATGTAACCTAAACTGAAGCCTTAATGCTCTGGTTTTTTTAGTGTTCTGTTTATTTTGTTTGGTTTTTGTTGTTGATGCCTGAATGCTTTCTAACAGAGTATGTAAGTTTGAAGAACTGAGTTAGTTGCTTTGTAATTATGATATTGTAGCTTTCTAATTCTAATTGATATTGTCGCCATGCCAATAATTTGAATTTTGATATTGTGGTTTTTATTGTGTCTTATGTCTTTAATTATGACTTATGTCTTAGCAATGGACTAGTGGATTTAGCATAATTTGAGTTGTGAGTTTTTTGAGATTTTTTAAGGTATGGTTTGATTTTTTATGATTTTTTTAAGTATATAAAGTTTACATGTTATGAATTATTTGTAATTTTTTAATACAGACCGGGTCATGCTAGTCAATTACTGACTTACTGGATCGATCCCTGATCCAGTTACTCAATATCCTGACCAAGTCGATGACCAATCTGAGTCTAATAACATTAAATTAAACGAGCACATATTTCAATACACATTTTGTAAAAAGTAAGAATTTGGAACTTTTGGTTAAACGTTGGTTTGGAGGCTTTTCAACGGAAAAACAAACATGCATATACTGAAACGAATTGAATGAAACCTAATTTTAAGACTAATAAAATAAAAAAATTAAAAATAGATTATTTTTATTTTATTTTCCAGACTCTAAAACCCCCTCTCCCCCTTGTCTTGTGCCTTCACCGTTGCTCTTCTGCTCGTGGGTGGAGCTGTTTGTTCGTGCTTCAGGTATGCCCTTCACTTTATTTGCTGCACATTAATTATTTTCTCTCCCACTCCGCTATTCGTGAATTATTTGCTGTTCTGTATTTCGTTGTTAGTTCTAAAGATTGTGAGCATTAGCAAGGGTTTTGGAACACATGGAGGCTCATTCTCTGCACACTTGTGCTCACTCTGTTTTATCTATTTTATGGTACTGCACATGATGGCTATAGAATTAATTTTCGTATTACGGGTTTGGGGTTCTAGTGTGGGCAATAAGTACTTATTCCAAAACTTTGCAATAGGTAATTATTTACATCGTTTCTTCTTATAATTGTTACTTGCTTCTGATGCTTTTTTTTTTCTTTCAAATTAATCTTTTCTTTTGGTACCTGTTATTGGATTGTAAATTGGAAAATTACTCTTCAGTTGTCACATGGTTGTTTGTTTATTTTTAATATATGATTGACAGTTCATGGTTAGTAGTTAAAAAAAGTAGATGAGAACCATTGTTTGCAAAGGATAGGCGAGATGACAAGAGGAATCAGGAATGGTCTGCGAGCATGTATTGATATTTTTTTTTTTTTGATTGAATGATATATTTAAGATGCATTTGTTATGTGATTGCTGTTCCATGTTCATATGCTGCACCTTGTAAACAAAAATTTCTACCACAAACCGATTCTTGTTTGAAATGCCAGTTAGATAGATCAAGTGATAGTGACAGAAAAGGCTAAAAAATAAATACCCTTTGAGAACATAGACTCTCTCATACACAAACACATATCCATGACTCACTGGTTGAATCAACAATCCAATACCTTGATTGAATTGATGACTGGATTGAGTTTTTATAGCACTGAAAAATAATCATACATGTTTAAAATGTGGACTAACTTAGCCCAGTCCATTTACAGTGAACCAGTGAAGGACTGGTTTGGGACCTTGGGTTGGGTTGCTCTGTTTCGAAGCCAAATATTTCATTTGTCTCACCCATCAGTCTGTTATGTGTGCAGAGATGGAAAGCTGCACCAGCAACAGCATTGACAGCAACAATCACTGGAGAGCCGAGGAAGCCATTGGTGGCAACGCTGAAGCTCTTCAGGCCCTCAGAGAACTCATCATATTCCCTCTTCACTTCTCTCACCAAGCACAGAAGCTTGGCCTTAAGGTTCATTTTTTCCCTTTGTTCTTCATGTTTTTACTTCTATTGATCATGTGGGTCTTGTTCTTTGTAACCGTCATTTACCTATTCCCTTGGTTTGGTGTTTTGGATTTCCTTCTAGTGGCCAAGAGGATTGCTGCTGTACGGTCCACCAGGCACTGGAAAGGTAATTTCTTTTGAAAAATGACCCCTTTGTTGACTTAACATGGAACATAGAATATGCCACAATTTTTGTTTATTTTCCAATGTAGCTTTTTCTCTTATATTTAATTATATACCATTCCTTGTAGTTACTATCTGTGATAGCACTGCACAGTTTAAAAGCATAGTATCTACCAGGTCAGCTGCTCCCTTTTGCATTGGGTTACTTGGGCTTGGGTACTTATCATACTTAATATACCGACGGGGTTGAAGAGAAACCACTGAGACCAGTCTGATTGATCCATGGGTATAGCCCACATGTAGATACCAATTACAGACATTCTGCTGGTAAAATCTTGAATTATTGTTGGAGGAATAAAGGGAAGATTTGTCAAGGGGAATAAATGGAAGAAGACAGATAGACAATAAAACAATATAGGGTTGTTGACAAATAGTTTAACTAATAGTTTAATGTAGATAGGATAGTTATATGATGTCTTACTATGGTGCAATCATGCTATGAGTCAAACTTACATTTTGCTTGGCTTATGAAATGTAAAATTAGTTATATCTATGCCTGTATGTGAATTTCATTACAGACAAGTTTGGTACGAGCAGTTGTTCGGGAGTGTGGGGCACATTTGACAATTATCAGGTACTCGTCTTTTGTTTATGTAGTTTGGTGGATCTTGTGTTTCGAAGTTCTTTGACCTGAATCAATTACTTGTCATTATTTGTCTATTTATGTATTTTGCAGTCCACACTCTGTTCATAGAGCACATGCTGGTGAAAGTGAGAGAATTCTCCGCGAGTCTTTTTCAGAGGCATCATCTCATGTAGCCTTGGGCAAGCCATCGGTTATCTTTATAGATGAAATAGATGCACTCTGTGCTCGCCGAGATTCCAAGTATGAAACAATGACTTATATGTCAAACACTTCTGTGATTTGTCTTTTGTTTTTTCTATCTCGTACGTTTTTAATAAATAGGATAAATTTAGTCTGTGAATACATTTTTATGATGATAGAGAGAATGTGGATGAAAAAACTCCTGTAAGAGGGCTCTCTAGTCTTGCATAATTTATATTGTCTTTGTTATAATGTTTTTATCTCTCTTTAACTTGTTTTAAATCTATTGTGTTGCCCCAATATTTTATATTTGCATGATTTGGGAGGATATGTTGTAGTTTGTATGTCTGTCTGTAGAGTGTCATAAAAATTCAAAAGTTGGTAGGTTTAATTTTAATACCATTTCATTGATAAATCTATAATGTCAATTACATTATCACAGTATTTTTGCCTTGGTGCTTATCAATAACATTATTTGAACCTCCTTTATTCTCTTTATAATGGATATATGGCATGGTGATTTACTCATTTTTTATTTCTATTAATTTGACAAAGATAATTGAGTCCCATCTTGTTTGAGATTTTGAAATGATCAGAGGTATAAATAAAAATCCTATTAGTTTGGTAAGAAATGTATATATAGTATGCTAAAAGAATCTGCTTCTTGACTAGGTTGTTATTAAATTTCATCAATCCAACCGGCAAATTGAAAATTCTCGTTAAGGAGATCAAATTTACAAAATTTTATAAAATTTAAAATCTATTTGATGCTTTATGAAATAACTTCAATTTAATGAATAATATACTTTTTAAAAAAGTAAATATTGACCATAAGATTATGTTCCTATAAATGTTCAATTTATCTAAAATTTGGTGTACATGGCCATTGAAATAGTGTGACAAGATTCAATATTGTCATTAATGCTGTGAAATATTAAACTTCATTTACTGGATAAAAGGTAAAAATCCATAAAATTTCTAATTGAAAGTTCTCAGAATGGTGTTTTTTTAGTTGTCATTAGCATTAACTAGGCTAGTGTTGGATGTTCCCTGTCAAGTTTATGAAGTGATGATATTGAAGAGTTCATTTGCTGATCTCTTTTGAAGTGAAGTTATCAGAGTGATATCAGATGCTGCTTAGCTGAAAACACAAGATGACTGCCTTGCACTTGATTTTCTAGACTTTGTCAAGTTATGTGTTTCTTTTGTTTGTTTAGAAATATGACTTATATATGAAGTTTTGATTGGGGAAGAATATATTAGGACAGGGTAGGAGAGAACAGGCATCTCGAATTGCCTGGAATCTATATATTTTGTCTCTGTTTCTGTTTTGTAGAGAGTGTGGAGGAGTTCTACTAATTCTGTAGAAACTTATCACTGTTATTGATATCATACTGATATAAATGGCAGAATTTTAGTAATAATACAGTATTGTTCTGCTATTTCTGGACCAGTTGTATGAAACTATCAGTCTTGAACTTCTGTTGCATTTGTACAGTATTTTGTTCTTCATATTATAAAGTGAAACATATGGGCCTGGCTTTGCTCTAGTGAATTCTTTTGAATTTAGAAGGAATTTATTTATTATTTATACATGCAGCAAGCTCATTGATGACCTTATTTCAAATTGTCTACATGCAGAAGGGAGCAAGATGTCCGAGTTGCCTCCCAACTCTTTACTCTGATGGACTCAAATAAACCAACCTTTTCTACACCAGGTGTAGTTGTGGTTGCATCAACTAACAGGTTAGCTGCTGTATTCTCAAGGATTATTTATGAATTATAGAAATATAAATTAATGGGGATGAAATTCAATGTTCACACTTTGTAATATTATTTTCTCTCATGCCAAGCTTTTTAAAGATGTAAACTATGATTAGAAATCTGATATTGCTAGTTTAAAGTTTTCATAGCATGCCATTGGAGAAGTTATCATTCTGTATGGATTAATAATAAGAGCAGTGAGTGGTTTAAGTTGTTGTACTTATCCTGATGGATTAATAAGAGCAGTGGGTGGTTTAAGTTGTTTTCTGTATGTTGATGGGTTATTAAGAGTGTTGTGCTGCTATTTGATATTCTTTCATACCTTTGATCCTCTATTTTTGGATGATGTCTGGAACCTGTAAATATATCTTATGCGCTTATCTTGTTCTCTTAAAATCTATGGATTTAATCATATAATACAGGTCATCTCTTAACACTGCTTAGAGCCATTTACTTACACCTGATTTGGTGTTTCTGAGTACTTTCTCTCTGTTGAATTTCATGTATCTGGTTTCTGCATACAGAGTGGATGCAATTGACCCTGCACTAAGACGGTCTGGACGTTTTGATGCTGAAATTGAAGTTACTGTCCCAAATGAAGAGGACCGCTTTCAAATTCTGAAGGTAACTTTTGGTGATATAAAATATTTGTGGGTCTCCTTTAAGATGATTTGGTTATTCAGATGATACCAAACCAGGGTAGTTTGGAGTTCCAGCCTTGTTCTCATTGTATAATGTGGAAAATCACAATCGGAAGAGAGAAAAGATTGATTCTCATTCATAATTTCAAAATGATATTACACTAGTATTTATAGAATGGTACAAGGCTACATAGAAGGAAATAAATCACCCCTAAAAATAAGAAATAATCTCCTAATAATAAGAAATAACTTCCTAGACAGACTCCTAAACAGAATCCCTTAATTCCAGGGATTTCAAACCTGATACACTAAAATAATTTACATTTAATTTACAATATCTACATCTACAGCTCAACTCAACATATAATTAAATAAAATTTTATTGCTGGATAAAGTGGGATTGTGCATTGTCCACAATCCAATTTTATGAGGGGCATGGGTTGCATATATGAAAGCATTCATGGGTCTCCACTCAGCGACTTACACATATAATATGATTTGTTTCTTGACAGTATTATAACTTTTCAAATTTGTTTATGTAATTTCTCAGGCCAATTGTTTGGTAAGAAAGGTCAATCTTTAAATCTTTTTTTTTTTTGCTTGTTTCATAGAATTCTTGATTGCTGAAGTTTGACAGCATGGATTTATGTGGTTTTTTATATTAACTTATTACAGTTGTATACAAAGACAATTCCCTTGGATCCCTGTCTTGACTTAAAGTCTATTGCTGCATCGTGCAATGGATATGTTGGAGCTGATTTGGAGGCTTTGTGTCGTGAAGCTACCATGTTTGCAATTAAAAGATCCTCAAATACAAAAGATGGTAGTAATTTCAGTCTCACAATGGAAGATTGGAAGAATGCAAGGTCTGTTGTTGGTCCAAGTATAACAAGAGGTGTTACTGTGGAAATTCCTAGAGTGACTTGGGAAGACATTGGTGGATTAAAAGAATTGAAGGTTTGTTAAGACGTTAAGTTTTGCATTTGATTTGACTGTGAGAATCTTCAGTGATACCTGTGCTTGTCCTTGAACAGAAAAAACTCCAGCAAGCTGTTGAATGGCCTATTAAGCATTCTGCTGCATTTTCAAGAATGGGAATATCCCCTGTACGTGGAATTCTTCTCCATGGACCTCCAGGATGTTCCAAAACTACCCTTGCTAAAGCTGCTGCACATGCTGCCCGAGCATCTTTCTTTTCCTTAAGGTTTTAATAATTTTAATGTTTTAAAGCAAGTTTTATCTTTGTGGCGTGGGAGAAAATGGGCATTGGCAATATTAGGACTGAAGTTTATGACTAACATGAAATGGATCCTTTCCTTTTTCTTAGGAAAGCGACAGTCATTTTAGAGAGAAAGACACTCCCCTGTACCCACTATTTTATTTTCAAGTGTCTACAAACCCTTCTCAAATTATTTTTATCTTCCTCTGAATATGATGTCATCCTTTTCAAATTTCAAGTGAGTATCCAAATCATTCTAGGATACATGGTTTTTCATAAATGAAAGAAAAGGACTTGTAGAATCATACATGCCAAAGAAATGAACGAAGTTGGTTTGAAATCCAACAAAATAAGTTGTCTTTCATAAATGAGTAAACTAATGTGACTAGATTATTGGCTGCTATTTTGAAATTTGAAACCCCTTTTAACACCTTCTCTATCATCTCCCACCCATTCTGTTGAGTGTTGATAAGTAGCACTTGTGTTATTTTCTGTTTTGGTGATGTTATGCTTTGATATGTTCTAGTTTTCGAGTTCTGCAGTTCTATTAACATTCTGATTTCTGTGATTATATTTTTTTCTTTACATCTTATTTTTTTCGCAATTCAATTCCTATAAGAGACTGATTTCCAAATAATGGAAAAATTTATAAGTAATGAATGATGAATTAGTGGTGCAGAATTGTATTCGATGTATGTTGGAGAGGGGGAAGCTTTGCTTCGTAAAACATTTCAGAGAGCACGCCTTGCGGCACCCAGTATAATATTCTTTGATGAGGCTGATGTTGTAGCTGCCAAACGGTTAGTAAACTTTCTGTGTGTAAAATATATTATGGGAAAAAAATATTAGACATCATTGGGTTTTGTTCAAAGCATCTAATCCATTGTGATATCATTTCACGATCAGATTTCAATTTGTTTTGACATAAGGAAAATACTGTTCTGCACAAATCTTTTAATGCTGAACACACCGAAGTGTGGTGGCTCTCAATGATTAGTCTCAGTAGTTATAACATCTAGCATCCTGTAAAATGGGATTGCATCAAACCATGTAAACTTAACTGTTCTTGGTAAATTTTCTGTTAAAAAAATGTTTGGTGCATCTAAAGCTCAATATTGACTACCTTGATACCAAAATGCTTGCAAGATGGGAACAGGAATCTTTTTTAATTTTTTTAGTGCATAAGAAGTTATATTGAATCTTCCTTAATTGCAGGGGTGACAGTTCAAGCAATAGTGCTACAGTTGGAGAGAGACTTCTATCCACTCTTCTGACTGAGATTGATGGGTTAGAAGAAGCTAAAGTATGTATTCCTTTTTATTCTTTTCTGTTTGTTTTAATGACATTTTATCCTCCCACCCTGTCCTTTTTCTCTACCAACGAATTCTTTAATCGAAAGGAAAAAGTAAGCATAAACTAGATTCAAGAGATGGTAGACAACATCTAGTTTCTTTCTGCCTGTTAACCACACCCCCGTTACTTTTTTTCAGGGAATTCTTGTTTTGGCAGCTACAAATCGCCCCTATGCAATTGATGCTGCACTTATGCGTCCTGGGCGTTTTGATCTGGTGCAAAAATAATATCTTCTACCATACTTGTGATTCAGCTTGTAACTTGAATTATACATGCTAAATATACCAAGGATTTGTACATGTACAATAATGAAAGAATTTAATGAATCACTTATAAAAATATTGTTGAAAACATACTCCAAGCAGCTGACACTGATCTTAACAAGTTGAAAGGGGCTGGTCAAATATTTTATCTCACTCTAGTCTATTTTTGTGGAATGGTAGGTTCTGTATGTACCACCACCTGATTTGGAGGCACGATATGAGATACTTTGTGTACATACGCGTAAGATGAAAACAGGGGATGACGTTGATCTCAGAAGGCTTGCAGAAGACACAGAACTCTTCACAGGTGCTGAACTGGAGGGATTATGCAAGGAAGCTGGAATTGTAGCTCTAAGGGAAGACATATCTGCCACTATTGTTTGTGACAGTCATTTCCAGACCGCGAAGAGTTCTTTAAAACCAGCATTAACAAAAGCGGAAATTGACTCATACTCATCTTTCATGAAGACCTCATCTCGAGCTTTGCCTAGCCACTTTGAAGCAGGTTCGAAACCAGACAAAAGCAAAAAGAACAGGTTGGATCCTTTTTCTTTGGTCAAAATTGGAGTTGTCAGATGTTTGTTACTTGCTGCTGCTGCTGCTGCTGCTGAATACTATATCATGTATGGAGGCCAAAGTGTACACGATATAGCTACTTGAAGAGCATATTCCTTTTGTATTTTTGGATCAATCCTTTTTTTGTTGTGTAGTCATAGCATTTGTGAGTAAAATTTTGAGAATAGTAGGGTTTTTTTGTCACACTCACACATACTCTCCACTGGTGAGATTATATTATTTAAGGTATTTATAGATGTGATTTTGCTTAGACGTGGTTCATTTCATTCAAGTATATATCTTTGTATTTTTCTCCATCTACTTGCACTATCTTGATACTTTCTTTCTTTCACGAGTTTGCAAATCACTCGTTTATACCTATGCTTTCATATAATTTTACAATCTAAATAATTACTTTGGAAATCTTATCCAAAACTAAAAGAAGAGCAACTGTGCAAGTCCAGTGGTTAATGCTGAGACATCAAGGAAAAAAAATTTGAAATGGTGATTGAAGGGTTGGCATTGTGTAATGTATTATCTTTTACTAATTTTTATTATATGATAAGAGTATTTTTTATATCAATTTTTGTGTAAGGTTTCACATTGAAACTTGTACAACCGAAAGGGTCATCTGGCTACTAACACCCATTTAACACAATGTTTTTTTGGAAATAGATAGGAAGGAAATGCAAAGAATAGACATAACATAGAAATATTAATCTTTTACTGTTTGTTTGAAAGGAAAAAGGGAATGAGGGAAGTTTTCTTATGAGCGATTTAAAAAAAAAAACTCCTATTTTTTACAATTAAAAATAAAAATAATAAATAATTTTATATTAAAAAATAATAATAATAAATAATTTTAGGTTGACAAAAAAAATTGAGTAGAGTTCATTTTTTTAATTAGTATAAAAATATATTCATATAATTTTTTTTTTACTCTCTTTCATTCACTCAAACAGAATTTTTTTTGACCTTTTTTTTCTCTTAATTTTATTCATCCAAATAATACATTTTTTTTTGCCATGTTTATCTTATATTTATATTTTTCCTTTTTGTCCTCTTCCTTGTTTTTTCTTTACTTGTGTGGTACCCGTGCATTTGCATGCACGGGTCACGTTATGAGTGACAAAAGAATTAATTTATCTAGTTTATCTATGTAAAATTAATTCAATTCATTAAGTTGTTTTAAAAGATTCTTGAATTAGATTGAATGATGAATCGTATAATTAAATGGATAGATAACAATTCATCCATGTTATTTTCAAATGGTGGATAATCTAATTAATACTTTATGGATCAAAATCAATCCAACATACTTTTCTTTTTCATATTTGATTTTTTAAAGTATTATATAAATATTTAGAATAATTTCTTATATATTAATTTTCCGACTTATTCATAAGAGTTTAGATTTTAAAAATAACTTTTTACTTTTGAAAATGTTCTTAAAAAACCAACAAAACAAATAATCATTTCTTTAAAGTGAATTAAACAAAAAGTGTTATAAAAGTTATTTAATTTTCAAAAATATTTTTGTAGATAAATGAGAGACAATAATTTGAAATAGGCATAAAAAGTAATTGGATAAATTACAATTTTAGTTCCCCTTTAATTTCTCATCCGCGATTTTGGTCCCCTACTTTTACTGCAATTTTAGTTCTCACATTTTAGAAAATATGTAATTTTGGTCAAATCATCAAAATTTTATATATTTATTTCTTTTATTTTTATATTTTAATTAATTAAATCATTTTTTATGATATCTTAAATGAATATGTTAGATTTAGGTTTAAATTGAACCAAAATAAAAAAAAAACAATAAAACATATGTAAAATTGTGGATTGGACCAAAATTTTCTAAAATTTCTGAATATACTAATGTGGTTATATATAGTAAATTCAGCTATTTAGGACATGATTATTAAATACTTGCACTAATAAACTGATAGTTATACAAGTACATACAAAAGAGTAAATATTGTTTATTTTTTGTTTGCCAATATAACAATTATAATACTGAAACATATGTAAATTTTTGTGGATAAAATATCACATTAATTATTTGTTTTAAAAAAACATAGTTGATCTCACTATATCAAAATCGTCAAAGTAGTGTCAATTGATTTGATTCAATATACATTCATATAGAAAACATGAGACTTGATACAATAATTAGAAATCCTGACTATAGATAATGAAAATAGCAAGTAAGCCATACTTAGAAGTAAATTTATAATAAATAATATCAAGGAAAAACAAATTGGAAACCTAGTGCATGGATACAGGAAGTGCGTGTCTTCTTTCTTAGAAGTAAGCCATACTTCGACGAAAAAAAGAAATACTTGACAACTATAGAATAGTCATAAGCCATTAAAATTTAACCAATATGTCTATTATGTCCTTAAAAGCAAAAGTAATGGAGGCGCAAGAGAGAGTGACACTTGTCACTGGAAAAACCTCAAATATTAAATAAAATGATTCCCCCTAATTCAAACAAAATATGAAAGAAACGAATAAAAAGTGAACGTATCTTTGTTAAAGTGGGTGAAGCCATGAAACTCCCGTAATGTGTTTTTTCAAGGCTTAATCGCAAATTTTACCACCCAACTTTCATAATTTTGCGAATTTTACCACCCAAGTTTTAATTTTGCAAATTTTACCACCCAAATTTTCAATTTTTGCACATTTTACCACTCTGATATTTTACCAAAAAAAAATTTGTCAAACATCAGGATGGTAAAATGCGCAAAAATTGAAAATTTAGGTGGTAAAATGTGCAAAAATTGAAAACTTGGGTGGTAAAATTTGCAAAATTAAAACTTGGGTGGTAAAATTCGCAAAATTATGAAAGTTGAGTGGTAAAATTTGTAAAATTAAAACTTGGATGGTAAAATTTACAAAATTATGAAAGTTGGATGGTAAAATCTACAATTAAGCCTTTTTTCAATTGCTTGTTTTTGTTCTAGTAGATTTTTATCTACCTAAAATTATTATTATTTTTAATTAAAATGTTTACAAACTGAATCAATTAAGTTGTTGAGTTTAATAGTTATACACTATAAAAACTTTTATAGTGTCAACCAATTTAATGACATATTGTATCAACAAACGAGTGAAAAAAGAAGAGCATTATTTTAGGTAGTCAAAATTTAATACATACGTTGTAAGGTATTTCTCACCATTTTAGCATGAAATTTTTTTCATGTGGGACTGATGCATAAAATGTGTACCGCTTAAGGGCAAGCGTACCCTACGCAGTAGTAAACAGTGAACCTAAGTCCGAATATCGTACCCTATAGACTGATTGTGGTTCCCAAGTAACAAATTTGTAAAAGACAAGGAAAGAAAAGTGTTTGAGTTGCAATTGTGTATGAGAAAATATTAGAAAGAGCGAATAAATGTAAATTAGAAAGGAGTTCTGATAGATTAAAGGACCTAGGGTCGTGATTTCAGATTGTTTCGCGTTCCCCTAATTCCCTATTCTAGTTAAAGTATCATTTGCTTATGCAATTACCAATTATACCTCTTAAAATAATAAACAGGATTGGATTATGTTCTGAAAACCCTTTCCTTTCTAATCAATCCCTTTTTGTTCATTAGAGATTAATTTAGAAAGGAGATTTAGCACAGAGAGGTTAATTAACAAATGTTAATCGGATTGGAAATTCCGGGAAGAGTTTATTCATGCAAATCCCTAGAATTCAATTGCTACGTAAGTCAATTAATTAACAGTTTGATCATAACAATTAATTAATTTAGGTTTCAGGGTGATCTGATTAGAAAGAAGAACAACGCAACAATTTAATTGATAAACAAATGAGAACTTTTATTGAAAATAGAAGAATCAGGGTTCACAAATAGATCCTACATCACAACCCTAGCTTAAGGATTTAGCTAGCCATGGGCATAGGAAAGCATAAAACCAAAACAAAGAACAAAAGAGACATTAGAGGAAGAGAATCGTTACAAGAATCAATCCCCGTGATGAACTTCTATTCTTCTTATCTTGTGAGTCCCTCAGAAACTCCCAAAGTACTCTCAAGAAAGTGTAAAAACTGAATGTAAAAGAAAAGGTGTTCCTAAAATATAAAAACCTAATCTATTTAAAGACTTCAGCTGTCGCAGGGGTACGCAGAGGGTTATGCATGGGGCTGTGCATAAGTTATGGAGCGCTGCTGGATTAGCACGCCCCCGTGCATGAGGTCGTACATAAGTTATGGAGTGCGAGCTGGTTAGCATGCCCTGTGCTTAGGGTTTTTTTTTTTTTGATTCGTAGGAATCGAAGACAGGTACCGAAGGGTTTACAATAACTCACACACCCTACTCAACCAACTGAGCTAAACGCCTAAACCCCCTCGATTGTCTGCAAACAGCTAAACCCTGTGCTTAGGGTTATGCATAGGGTCGTGCTTACTTGCCAGGGGTGCTGTTTCCACGTTTTCAAGCCCTTTTTCTTCTTTTCTCGAGTTCAAGCTCACTCTGCACCAAAATAACATATATCAATCAAAATCACCCAAAGATAATGCAATTTAAGGATAAAACGGTGCGAGAAACCCCACAAAATAGTGACTAGAATGGGGTTTATCAGGGACCATCATTTTTTAATTTCTTCCGTTACTAATTTACCTCAACCAAACAACTCCAAATTTTAACCACTACTATATTTCCACTTTCTACTCTTAATTTCTCATCTTTTTTTTTTTTACCACTCTTAATTTCTCATCTATTTCACTTTAACCATTTTTTTAAAAAAAAAACCTAAATTATAATACCTCAAAATATATTTTTATCAATAAAAGTAAATTAAATTTGATATAAAAATATCATTTAAATGTATCCATGTATATCATTTAACATTTAGAACAAATTACAGTAACACTTCCTGAAATTTCGTAAGCACTCCTTGCTATTTTAATCATTACTTTTGCCTTCTCTATAGGGACATTAGCGTAAGGTTTGAAGAGATGTCAGTGTAATTTTTTCAAACATATAAGAAGGTGTTAGTGTAATTTTTCAAACTTAAAGAAGGGTTAGTATAGAAAAATAAAAAAAGATGAAATTATGTATAAATTGATAAAAGTTCAATAGGTGTTGCTATAATTTGCTCTAACATTTATGAGCTATTTCATAATTTGATCAAACACTTATAATAGTCACTGTCCGTTTTGACCCTAGATTAAAAAAGATTTTTGTGACCTTCCCTCCTCATGCGTCTCGAATGCTCTGGAAAGCGCCGCGACCTCCGTCCGATCCGTCACTATGGTCATCGCAGATTCGCAGGTCGTCGCCGGAAAGAGGAGGCCGCCGCTGACCTTTGGTTAATTGGTTTGTATTGTCAACACTGCCTTTGCATTGTCGTGTCGTGTGCGTTTCTACTACATCGTGACTTTATTGATAACATAATTTAAGGTTTACTATAAATTTAGTGTAATATTTTATCTCAGGCAGCATAAAAAGTCTCACTAGTATATTTCAACAGGAATAATAGGGATTCAGTAGTCATTTTACATTTTACAACAGGGGCATTTTAGTCATTTTATGTTTTTAAAACTATTTTCAATTAAAAAAATAAATTACTGTAGTAGCTACTTAATTCAGTAGACCACAGGTGAACCCTTTGATCCGCTTGTCCACGGTAGAAGCCGCCTTGCCGCCACCATGCCGTCAGTGCATCGGGGAAACTTCTTCAATCGCCAAACCCAATTCTCCGAACGGTATTAATCCTAAACCCAATTAGGGTTTCATAATCGCTTCAACACAAAAAAAAAAAAGAATTTAAACTTTTCAATATTTGTAATATCTTCTTACGCAGGAGGCAGAAGATTATACAGCAGAGGAAGTCTCTTCCGATTGCTCCAGGTATTTGTCTATGCATTGGTTCAACCTTTTTGGTGTTCTCACTTTCAATTTTAACTTGTGGCAATGTGTAATAATAATAATAATGATTCAGAATGTGCTTATTAGTGTTGGCATTGTTTATGTCTGTTGTAGTTGAGAAAAGACTGGTTGAAGAGGTTCGGAAGAACGATGTGTTGATTATTGTTGGTGAAACTGGAAGTGGAAAGACTACTCGTAGGTTACATTTTATTCTTGTGGAGTGCTTATTACAGTGGTATTTGTAATTTAGTTTTTTTTCCAGGAGGAAATAATAAGAGGTTTTGGGGATAGTGGTTTCACTATGTTGTGTTGTGTTGTGCTGTGTAGAGATTCCGCAGTTTCTGTTTGATGCTGGATTTTGCCGTGATGGAAGGGTTATTGGGATAACGCAGCCTAGACGTGTGGCTGCTGTCACTGTGGCGAAACGCGTTGCTGAGGAATGTGGTGTTGAGTTGGGCCAGAAGGTCGGGTATTCCGTTAGGTTTGATGATGCTACTTTTGGGTCAACAAGGATCAAATATATGACAGATGGGTTGCTTTTGAGGTACTAGTTTTGCATAACATGGACTATTTTTTTTGCTTTTTCCATTAAGATTAGTTTTATAAAACTTGGCCAATCAAAATGCAATGCTATAATTTTTTTTCCTTCTTGAATATTGATACCAAACTACAGAAAATATTAGATATATCACTTAATTTTAGATGAAGTGTTTTTTTTTAATTTTTTATTTGTGTGTGAAGTTATCAAGGACTGGTGATTCGGTTAACACCCCCATCCCCCCCTCTTATTGAGGTGGGATTGTTGGTTTAAGATGGTTACATGATTTGGAGCTGCTAAAGAGGTTTTGAATTAAAATATGTTGTTTCCCATGATTTTATGAGTACAGGAGTTGATATGCATTTTGTTGTGCTTACAGGGAAGCATTGTTGGATCCATATCTTTCTAAGTATTCTGTTATAATTGTTGATGAAGCACATGAGAGGACTGTTCACACTGATGTCTTGATGGGCTTGCTAAAAAACGTACAACTTGCTCGGTCAAGTTCTTTAAGTGGTGGTCAAGGCCTTAATTTTGGAAACAAGAATATGAATAAGTTGTTGGAGAAAGAAAATGATCAGAGTGGCAGTTTTCTTAAAAAGCACCGCCATGAGAAGTATGCTCCATTGAAGTTAATCATCATGTCTGCAAGTCTTGATGCACGCACTTTCTCTGAGTACTTTGGTGGTGCCAAAGCTGTTCACATCCAAGGGAGACAGTTTCCTGTAGATATATTTTATACTCGCGATGCAGAGACAGATTATTTAGATGCTTCCTTGATAACAATATTCCAGGTCATTGGTTTATTCAGTCCATGTAATTCAATATAATGTGATTTGACTTTTATTTTTTTGTTAGATAGAGATTTTTGGATCCCAAACAATGCATTAGTCTTGGTGCATTGGTTCTGCGTATGCATTTTTGGTATTTACAGTTTCATATATCATGAAGCATCCCATTCTATTCTTTCTTGTTTGTGCACTGCCTCATTCTTTCTTGGTTATGGTATTTTTGGTTCATGCTTAACATTGTTGTGATGAATGAGAAATGAAGTTCATAAAATTGCTGCTTAAACTTAAAGTCATATGTTCTTGATTTGTAGATTCATTTAGAGGAGGGCCCTGGTGATATACTAGTATTTCTGACTGGGCAAGAAGAGATTGAATCTGTTGAAAGGCTTATCAACGAGAAACTCCCACAATTACCTCAAGAAAGTCAGAAGCTTCTAGTTGTGCCTATATTTGCAGCTCTTCCATCTGAGCAGCAAATGCAGGTCTTTGCACCAGCTCCATCTGGGTTTCGGAAGGTACCCTCACTATGCATTTGATCTCTCTAAGTAATATATGTTGTGGGTAGAATTCAATATAAAATAGGGAAATAAGTTTTAGTTAATTATTTGTAAAACTGTTTTTATTTATTTTAAGCATTTGACGTGTCTTGTCTAGGTCTCTATTCATTCTCTTCAAACACCCTGTTTTATCTGATCATGTCTACAAATTTGAAGTAAATGTTGGTCGTGTTATTTTGAGTGCCAGTAGGTTTAGGACATGCACACGATTTCATATTGCTTATTTTTTAATATTCAAATGTCATCGCTGGAAGTTCTCTTGGGCACATGTGACTTGTGTAATGATCATCTTCCCTCTACATTCATGATTGATAACACACACCACTAATCATAGGCATGTAAACAGCATTATGCACTCTGCACATGATCCAGCTCCTTTGATACTAGTTTATGCAGTAATGTCATTTGTTTTGCAACATTGTCATTTGCTGCTTCTGTCATTTGTACCACACTACCACTTCTACTTGCAGTCACAATTACCATGAAGCATTTGTGTATACCAACTAACGATCTGCCATTACTGAACCCATCATCATACAACCTATCATCATAAAGGGTCACTGCAACTAATTATTTTTGTCATCACCTCTACTACCACCAATGTTTTAATGTTTTATTGCTCTCAAAACTAACACTGCTTCTGCTTTAGAAACCAAGTCATTTGAACTGGCTATAATTCCTATAGATAATACATGGATATAACAAAATGGTATATGCCGGACCTTATAATTTTCAACTTGACAGCTGTACAACAGCCCTAACCACTTTCCTAACTAACCAGGAGGCAGTTGAATAACTGCTCCTTTACATAATACTCTCACATTGAGCATCACCTATTTAATGCAAGCTTATGTATATTTAAAATAAACTTGTGAGATTTATATCATATCAGGTAATTACTTCTTTTTAATTGTATTAAACTTATCTCTTTGTTGTTTTTGAAGGTGATATTGGCAACTAATATTGCTGAGACATCAGTAACAATTCCTGGAATCAAGTATGTAATTGATCCTGGATTTGTTAAAGCACGTTCTTATGACCCTGGAAAAGGCATGGAATCCTTGATTATAATACCTACATCCAAGTCCCAAGCTCTGCAAAGAAGGTATGGTGCTAGATTATGTCTAATAAACCTGTTAATGTGAAGTATCATTTTTTTTTTCATAAAATATTTAAAGTTCTGAACATATTTATTTTATACAATTTCTTGTTCTTGAATTATGATTTATGCTATGTTTTTCTTTTTAAATCTTATTTTGGTTATAATGAAATTGTTGAGAATCAGAATGATATATTCTGTATTTATTGTAATAAATATAGTTTATAGGCATATATCTGATTTAGGGGAAACTGAATATTCTGTAATTAATTCAATAAAGCCTATATAATCATTCTTCCGTTGTGTATTCAGACACACGGTTTCTGTCTAAATTGTCTCTGTATACTGCTGTTCAACATGGTATCTAGAGCTAGGCAACGACATCTCGGAAACCGTCGTCACTGCCCGGTGGACCCACTGTCCTCGGTGTAAATTTTTTTTTTCGAACCACGTATCACTGGTTCGTCTCCGGCGACCTCATCTTTTCCGGCGATTTTTCCCGGCCACCGCCGCCGCCACCGCCGTCACCAATTTTCCGGTGACTTTTCGGCCGCCGACACTACCTTTCGGTGCGCCTTCCGCCGATCCTTCCATCTCCGGCCACCGCCTCTCCATCCGAGCCTGCACGCGCCCCCACGCGCAGCTCCACCGACGCGCCAAACAGCAACTCCTGACGGCGCGTGTAGGCGCGTGGCTCGCCGTTTCGGGCCGATCTTTCACCGGCTCTGTCGCACCAATATTGCGACCATAACCCCTGAGTTTCGCCCCATTCTGAGCACTTGCGTTGGTGCTGTTTGTGTTTTTCTCTTGCAGGTACTGTTTGTGTTCGTGTTTGTTGGTACTGTTCGTGTTTTCCTCACCTCATGGCGTCCACAGGAGCACCAACAGCAACCCCACCCATTTATTCTACCTTCCCGCTCAGTGTAGAGAAATTAGATGGCACCAATTATGCTACATGGTCCTCTGATATCTCCCTCTGGATAACTGGCCTGGGTTACAAAGAACACCTCACCAACACTAGTGATTCCGTATCTGCCACTGAGCGTCCACAATGGGTGAAGATTGATGCACAACTTTGCAGTGTCATTAAGTCCACAATACACCCCACTCTCAAACCGATTTTTCGACCTCATGACACGTGTGAATCAGTTTGGACTGAGGCGCGCTCACTGTACACCAATTCTACTCAG
Source organism: Pueraria montana var. lobata (assembly GCA_026413185.1). NCBI lineage: Eukaryota > Viridiplantae > Streptophyta > Magnoliopsida > Fabales > Fabaceae > Pueraria > Pueraria montana. The sequence goes on along the minus strand of CM048651.1, from coordinate 38,078,647 downwards.
CATCTCTTTGAGGTGTGCCGTGACTTGATGACCCTTATTGCGCCGCAACGTCTTGATGGTCCTATGTCCACATATCTTGGACGTATACATGCTGCCTTGCACGAATATAATGAGCTTTTGCCACCTGCTGCATCCATTCCTGCTGAAGCTAAGAAAGAACTGGAGAATCGGAGTGCGTTCTTTATGACCCTTGCTCTCTACGGTTTACCACCAGAATATTTTCCTGTACGTGACCAGATTCTTGGCTCTCCTGTTGCACCTACGATGACTACTGCTTCTTCTGCATTACTTCGGATTCCATCTAAGTTCTCTACGGAGAATTCTGACTCAGCGTTGGGTGATACATCTGCTCTTGCATCCCAAAGCCATAACTCTAGTCGTCCTCGATCTGGGAAGAGTCGTCATAAGTGTGACCATTGTCACCGACAGGGACACACCATTGACCGTTGTTGGAAATTACATGGAAAACCCCCCCGTTCAGCTAATGTCGCCCAGACACCGCAGTTAGAGTCTACAGAGTCCGCAGATAAACCCCGTCCTACACCTGTTGCCTATGAGGACTTTGTCAAGTGGTTTGAAGGACATCAGAACTCAGGTGCCACGGCTTCGGTCGCCCACACTGGTAAATCCATTGCTTGCGTCTCTCAATCTCCATCCTTAGGACCCTGGGTATTAGACTCTGGTGCCTCTGACCATATCTCCGGTAATCGCTCTCTATTTTCTTCTCTTTCCACTTCTGGTTATTTACCCACTATTACCTCTGCCAATGGTTCCCATACACAGTCACATGGCATTGGCACTACCCATCCCCTTCCCACCTTAACTGTTGATTCCGTTCTATATGTCCCTAACTGTCCCGTTAACCTGCTTTCTATAAACCGACTTACACAATCACATGACTTGATAATCACTTTTACTAAAAACTTTGTGACATTGCAGGAACGGACTTCGGGACGGACGATTGGCACCGGATGTGAGTATCATGGCCTCTACTACCTTAATGCGACGACCCCAGTGTGCTCCACCTCAACTTCTCCTCTATTGATACATGCTCAGTTGGGGCATCCTGGTCTACCAAAGCTTCAACAGTTGGTTCCTAGTCTATCCAAGTTAACTAGTTTACAGTGTGAGTCATGTCAATTAGGGAAGCATATTCGTAGTTCTTTTCCTGATAGAGTCAATAAAAGGGCTACCTCTCCATTTGCCTTAGTTCATTCAGATGTGTGGGGTCCCTCCCGTATTGCTTCACACTCTGGTTTTCGGTATTTTGTAACCTTTATTGATGATTTTTCACGTTGTACGTGGCTTTGTCTTATGAAGTCTAGGTCTGAATTGTTCTCTTTGTTTGAAAATTTTTATCATGAAATAAAAACTCAATTTGGTATCCCTATCCGCTCTTTGCGTAGTGATAATGCACGTGAGTACTTGTCTCATCAATTTCAGGTTTTTATGGCCTCAAAAGGCATCCTTCATCAGACCTCCTGTGCTCACACACCTCAACAAAATGGTGTTGCTGAGCGCAAAAATCGACATCTCATTGAGACAGCTCGGACTCTTCTTATTCATGGCAATGTACCCCTACGGTTTTGGGATACTGCTGTTCTTACAAGCTGCTATCTCATCAATCGTATGGCATCCAGTGTCTTGTCAAATCAGGTCCCACATTCTATTCTCTTTCCTAACCTACCCCTTCATCCTATTCCTCCACGTGTCTTTGGGGCCACCTGTTTTGTTCATAATTTATCTCCGGGTCTGGACAAACTTTCTGCAAGATCCATCAAATGTGTTTTCCTTGGGTATCATCGGTCGCAGAAAGGTTATCGTTGTTTTTCTCCTTCCTTGCAACGGTACTTTGTCTCTGCTGATGTCTCATTCTTTGAGTCTATTCTCTACTATGAGCCTTCAGCTAAAACTTCTCCCACCACTAGTACAGACCATATAGTCCCTCTTCCATCCATTGCTCCAGTTGAGTCTGAGGTACATCAGGAGGTTCCCAACGAAGCACAACATCTCATGCGACCTTTTCAGATATATTAGCGTCGCTCACGCTCTCCACCAGCCACTGATACAGTTCGCACCGAGATAGTAGATGCCATGCCAGACTCTTCCCCAGTGTTGTCTCCGGTACCAGGTCCGGACCTGCCCCAAGACCTAGACTGGCCCATTGCTTTGCGAAAAGGTATTCGTTCCACTCGCAATCCTTCTCCTCACTATGTTAACCTCAGTTATCATCGCCTTTCTCCTTTGCACTATACTTGTCTATCTTCTGTTTCTTCTGTCTCTATACCTAACTCTCCAGGTGAAGCATTAGCTCACCCTGAGTGGCGTCAAGCAATGATTGACGAGATGTGTGCCCTCCAAAGTACTGGTACCTGGGAACTGGTTCCTCTTCCATCTGGCAAGTCCACTGTTGGGTGTAGATGGCTTTTCACTCTCAAAGTTGGTCCTGATGGGAAAATTGATCGTTTCAAAGCACGTTTGGTTGCTAAAGGGTATACACAGATCTTTGGACAGGATTACACTGATACTTTTTCTCCTGTGGCCAAAATGGCGTCTGTCCGTCTTCTCTTCTCCATGGTAGCTATTCGCCATTGGCAATTATTTCAGTTGGATATTAAAAATGCTTTTCTTCATGGTGACCTTGAGGAGGAAGTGTATATGGAGCAACCACCTGGATTTGTTGCTCAGGGGGAGTCTTCCAACATGGTTTGTCGCCTACGCAGGTCCTTATACGGACTTAAGCAGTCCCCTCGAGCTTGGTTTGGTCGTTTTCGCACTGTTGTCCAGCAATTTGGTTTGATTCGTAGTGAAGCTGATCACTCTGTATTTTATCGACATTCACCTCAGGGATGTATTTATCTCATTGTCTATGTGGATGACATTGTCATTACTGGAAGTGATCAACATGGCATTATCAGCTTGAAACAGTATCTCTCACGTCAGTTCCAGACTAAAGACCTTGGTAAGCTTCGATATTTTCTAGGTATCGAAGTTGCTCAATCCAAGGATGGTTTGGTAATTTCTCAAAGGAAGTATGCACTTGACATCCTGGAAGAGACTGGCCTATTGAATGCCAAGCCAGTAGACACACCTATGGATCCTAGTATCAAGTTAACACCTGATCAGGGGGAGCCTTTCTCGGATCCTGGGAGATACAGGAGGTTGGTTGGAAAGTTGAATTATCTCATGGTCACTCGCCTAGATATTGCCTTTGCAGTTAGTGTGGTAAGCCAGTTCCTGAACTCCCCTTGTCAGGATCACTGGGATGCAGTTATCCGGATCCTGAAATACATTAAGAAAGCCCCTGGCAAAGGCCTTATTTATGAAGACAGGGGACATGCTCGAGTTGTTGGATACTCAGATGCTGACTAGGCAGGGTCACCCAGTGATAGGCGATCCACATCTGGATATTGTGTGCTGATTGGAGGTAACTTGGTATCTTGGAAAAGCAATAAGCAAAAGGTTGTAGCAAGATCAAGTGCTGAAGCAGAATACAGGGCGATGGCTTTAGTGACTTATGAGCTTATATGGCTGAAACAGCTCCTCAAAGAGCTCAAGTTTGAAGAAACCTCTCATATAACACTTATATGTGACAATCAAGCTGCTCTACATATTGCCTCCAATCCTATCTTCCATGAAAGGACCAAACATATTGAGGTTGATTTGCATTTTATTAGAGAAAAGATTGAATCAGGGGACATCATCACAAGTTTTGTCAACTCTAGTGACCAGTTAGCTGATATCTTCACTAAGTCTCTAAGGGGACCTAGAATTGATTGCATTTGTAACAAGCTGGGCACATATGACCTATATGCTCCAGCTTGAGGGGGAGTGTTGAGAATCAGAATGATATATTCTGTATTTATTGTAATAAATATAGTTTATAGGCATATATCTGATTTAGGGGAAACTGAATATTCTGTAATTAATTCAATAAAGCCTATATAATCATTCTTCCGTTGTGTATTCAGACACACGGTTTCTGTCTAAATTGTCTCTGTATACTGCTGTTCAACAGAAATGATTGGTATGTTATTCATACAGTTAGTTTTAGCTAAATTATTTTCATGAATTTAATATATATTTAAATAATTTTACTGGAAGAGTAATACAAATTGATTATTAATGTTGTCTTTTTTTTGGTATTAGTGGGCGTGCAGGGCGTGAAGGACCTGGAAAATGCTTCCGTCTATATCCTGAAAGAGAATTTGAGAAACTTGAGGATTCAACAATGCCAGAGATTAAGCGTTGCAACCTTTCTAATGTCATTTTGCAGCTTAAGGCTTTGGGTGTTGATGACATATTAGGGTTTGATTTCATTGAGAAACCTTCAAGGTGAGAGAACCTTGCAGAATTTTGGCCTGGCAGTTTCCCTACATTTGCACATGTATGGATATTTGTGTGATTCCATTTTTTGTTGATAAATTCTCTTTATCTTGAAAAGTAAAGTGATTGAAGCAGAAGCTAGATATTATTCATATACAGAAAGGATAAGAAAGGTATGGCTAGTTTTAGGAAGAATAAATGAGGTTAATAAACACTTCTGTTTAACCAGATGTAATATAATAGTGTATAAAGGATTTAGTGGTCTATTCTTTTGCATCCGCCATTACTCATTAGTGAGTTAAAATATTTGTGATGCTGTTGCATGTATTGTACTCCATAACTGAATTAGCATTTTTTAGGGATCTTTGTTACTATAATTTTTGAAAGTATTTTGATCTTGCAAAATATTACTCAAAGGTTGTGCTTATCACTTTTTTGAACAGGGCAGCTATTATAAAATCATTGGAGCAGCTATTTTTGTTAGGTGCTCTAACAGATGAATGTCAACTATCTGATCCTGTTGGGCATCAAATGGCTCGACTGCCCTTGGATCCTGTTTATTCCAAAGCTCTTATTTTAGCTAGTCAGTTTAACTGCTTGGAGGAGATGTTGATAACTGTGGCAATGCTGTCTGTGGAATCCATATTTTATAGTCCTCGTGACAAGTTAGAAGAGGTTTGAGGACTGAACTCCAACTGTATTATGTTCTTATCATATTCTATTTTGATGTTATGATGAAACATAATACAAAGACAAGCCAGTGATTATATACTGCACTAGTCTATCTCTATTAACTATTTAACAAATATTTGTAAATATCGTATGGTTTGAACATCTGTAGTTGACTGACTGTATGAAGGCTCTGGTCTTCGTATATTTCCATATACCACCTGTTTCCTCTTAATATTTATTTAAAGTTATCGTGTTTCTCCCATTTTTGACCAGGCAAGAACTGCAACAAAATGCTTCTCAAGTCCAGAGGGAGACCACATCACTTTGATTAATGTGTATCGAGCATCTAATGATTTCTTGGAGAAGAGGTCAATGGAAATGAGTACGGCAAAGACTGAAAAGGTTTATAGAAAATGGTGCAAAGAAAATTTTATTAATAGCCGGTCTCTTAGACATGCTCGTGACATTCACAGGTAATTTTATTATGTTTATGCTACATATCAAGGATTCAAGTATTCTTTATAATGTGCTCCAGTCCAGACATTTATGCTTTCTCATTTCTAAAATACCTTTTGCAGGCAGATTCAGGGACACGTTGAACAAATGGGGCTGAATCTTTCTTCTTGTGGAGATGATATGCTTCAATTCCGCAGATGCCTTGCTGCTTCCTTTTTCCTCAATGCAGCTGTAAAGCAGCCAGAGGGGACATACAGGTATCTAATTCAACTTATAAATTCTTGGGCTGGCCTGTCTGTGTGGCTTGCTTTCTATTGCCTCTGTAATTAGGTCAAATTCCACTCTTTTAGTTTTGAAATTCTTTATTGGTATTTTGACTCACTAATTGGAATCCTTAACTGCATATATAATTGTCATATATCGCTTTTGCTATAAAAGGACTCTTATTGCTTAGTTACATGACAGGGCTTTGGCAAGTGGTCAGGTGGTGCAGATCCACCCTTCTTCTGTTTTATTCCGGCAAAAACCAGAGTGTGTGATATTTAATGAATTGGTCCAAACTAATAACAAGTATGTTCGAAATTTAACCAGAATTGATTACCTATGGTTAACCGAGCTGGCTCCTCAATATTATGCCATGCAGAATTAAATTCTTGATGGTGCCACTAAACAGGTGATTAGCGTTACCATTATTTTAATCTTTTTTGGCTTGATCTTGTTTGGATGATTTAAATACTTTTATCATGTGCAAAATTGATGGTTTACATCCGCCATTCTATGTAATCCCCCATTACTGTCTTCATTATTGGGGGCTGGCCACGATGTGATCTAGGATTTAAAACACTGCATGCACCTTAATTGCCTTCTACAAGTCTGTCACGACCTATATTTTGCTATAATTGTTACATCATAACATATTACTGCCTTATCCAAAATTAATATAAAAATAACTGCCTAGTAAAACTACCTAATTCATAACTTGGCCTATCAATGCTTCTCAGTACTGAAGCAGCCAAGGTAGTCAAACTCGATATTTTACTCAGACTCGGGAAGGGGAAACAGAATCATAAATCATGTTCTCATTTGTTCTTGCATTGCCCATCAGCTTCACTTCTCTAAAATAACTTGTTTGGTGTTTTTGGTGAACACTGGGTTTGTCCCAGGGTCCTTCAAAAGTTCCTATGTGTTAATTTCAGAGGATTTGGTAAGAGCAAAGATGCCAGAAAGCTTTGGCATTGTTCTTAGGCTGTGGTTTTTTGGCATATTTGGTTGGAAAGAAATGCTAGAATCTTCTCAGCATGGTATTCTTCTAAGTTCGTTTGGGATCAGCTAGTTTTTCTAGCTTCTTTGAGTTTTCTTCTAGCTTCTTTGAGTTTTCTGCTCATGGTCTTTTTAGGGGGGGTGTCTTTGTTAGAGATCTTCAGAGAGATTGGCATGCTTTGTTCCATGTTTCTTGATCTTTTTTTCCTGTTTATTTTTGGTTGTGTGATCTTTAGTTCTTGAGGATTTATTATCCTCTTATATCTTTCTTTGCTTATAATATATATGTATATAACCAAATACACCAGAGAACAGCTGCAATTGATAATTCCTCCTCATTTCTTATGCAATATTTTGAAATAAAATTGATCTATTTACCTTGCAATAATAGATTGGTTCTGCTTTCTGCGTAGAGACATTCTAGACTTAATGAAACTGCCAATTTCTTGTGCAGTCATATTCCCTTGCATCTAATATCTTGTTATGAAACATAATACGGTTGTGCACAAGTCTCCATCCCCCCTGCCGCCAAAAAAAATGAAAAAAAAAAAACTGGGACAAAATCATTAGTTTTGGACTGTAGTTGTTGCAAAACAATGCATTCTTTTTTCATATTGGTGCTGAAATATTTTATTTTTCATATTGTAGGTTACTAGGTTATTTATCTGTTGAAACAGATCAGTGCAAGCCTCAGATTATGCCCCGCCACTGGTTTATGGATCTGTTCATAATGACAGGTTTTGATTTAAGGGGCTTGATTTTGGCATTTGGTAACTATTGGATGCCTGGTTTGTGGAGAGATGCCACTGAATCCTCTAATGACAAGCACTTCTTGCTGGGTTGTTGTCACGTTATTTTCTCTTGGGCAGCTATGGCCACTAAGATTGAGGAAAAAGTATGTGGTGGTATGGTGCACCTTACAGTTGTGACCTCAAGAATATATATCAACGGAATTGAGTAGACTATCAAGTAGTTTAAATGTTCAATTCTATCCCATTTTAAAATTCTCAATTCCTTAGTGCTAATGGTAGATGATCATGGCTTAAACTTCAAGAATATGAATTGTATGATTAGTCTGAAAAGTCATTCTTTGAATTCACATATTCATATACACTGCATATCAATTTCTAGGTTAGTGCAATTGTTCTTTTCTCCCTCATTCAGCAATATTTGATGTCTACCAAAACATTAAATTAGTAGATTTGCTTTGTCAAGTTACTGTCACTGAATACTCATTATCTATATGATAAGGACCGGTGACATCATGGATACAATGTTATCAATGACAATAAACTTATGCCTCAAGACACATCTTGTTTTTATTGTAGTTACTCCCTTTATTTTGTCATAATGCAATGTCTTTTTCATCTTTTTTTTTTTTTTTTTAAAGTTGCTACTGTTTAAACAGTATACATCATTTTTCGTTTTCAATTTGCTAGTTTCTCCTTACTTTCTATTTGTGATTATGATACCCGGGTGTCACTATCAAACACTACACATTCTCATTTTAAAGACTTTTTATCTGCAGCTTAAAATAGCAGTACTCACAAGCTTATAAATTAAGCTGCAAGTTAAACACAAGTAATTTATGTTGATTATTTTTATCATTCAATGATAGTGTTTAATAAGTTATTTAAGGCAAGAAATCAGAAAAATCAATTTCTTATAACCTCTGATTTTAATATAAAAGATCTCTTCGATGAAGATTTTTTATGATACTTTTACTCTTTTCTATAGTGGGTAGTAGTTATGTTTATAGCTAATTAAATTTAATTACAAGTTCAGTGACATTTTAATCTCTTTTGCACTTTGACAGATGAAGCAACTAATCTTGAAATGCAAAGATTCAAAACGAAAATGTTTAAACTTAATATGATAAAATTTAATTGAACGAGAATGTTAAAAATAATGTTAATTTTATACATAAATGTTGTTACAATATATTATGGCTATTTAAGCTGTCTTGTGCTCTGAATAGAGTACATCTAGCCATCATGATCCATGCGGCTCAACTTTTCAATTGTTTTTTAAACCAAAAGGGACAAAAATTTTCAAGTGGTGATTCAGAGAATGGGGCAGGGTACTTCTAAACATGCTTGGAATTTGTTTTTCTCCCTCTCTCTTTCTCTTCTGTTCACATTCCAAATAAATAAATATTCATCAAAAAAAAATATTCCAAATAAATAGGCATTGGTCCATATTTAATGCATATAGAATGTACTCACCCTGCTTTATTATTTGTAGGGATATGGGAGGCCGTGGGCATATATGCCCTTGAATTGAATTTGAAATTAAAATGGCTGTGAATCTCATGGAACATTATTGTAGTGGTGGACATATTGCTTAACTTTCAAGTCCAAAGTTCTTTATGGTAGTATTAATCAAAGACACTCAAGATTCCGAAATTTATCACTAATTCGTTGAAAAAAAAAACCAATACGCATTCACAATGGTTGGATACACAGTGAAATCCATTCGTCATATTCATATCCACATGATTATAAACGGCTACACTTGGTTTGTTTGTATTAAAATAAAGTACTCCCTCCATTCCAAAATGAGTGTCGCATTTAACTTTTCAATGTAATATTAATTATTTTTTTTCCATTAATACTCCTAATAAGTGTCACTTTAGTTTTTCCATGCAATATTAACAATAAGGTTGGTTTTGTAAAATTACTTTTCTTTTTTATCTATTTAATATGTTTTCTTGATCTGTATAAAAAAACCTAGGACAACACTCATTTTGGGACAAAGGGAGTAAAAGAAAATGGAAAAAAGATAAATAGGATAAAAATATCATTCTTTTTACCATTTGTTAGAGAGAAGAAATAGATAAGAGAGAAGTTTTATGCTGACCACACCCTTGTGGGGGCACAATAGAGATAAGAGCACCACCAAAAAGCACCACAAGAGTGTTGTGGAGCAAACCACACTCCATGGGCACTCTAGTAAAGTGTGAATATTGGACAGCAAGCGCCACAAGATGGTTGTGATGCTTGTCATTCCCCTTGTGACATGATTTAGACCTTGTTTTTACAATTTTTATGTTTTATTTTACATTGTGCTTGAACCCATTAGGCATCCTTAATATAAAAAGACTCTTTAGGATTAGAAAAAGTATTCTGAATTTAATTTTCATTATTGATACTTGTGACTTTTCTTCCTTCGATTCTTTTCGAGTTTAACTTCTTCTCTTTCTTTATTTTCTTTTTGGAGTTCTACCATGAACATGTGTTAATAGAACTCTCTTTTTCTTCAATTGGGGCTTACCCCTGGATGGATATTTGGGTTAATTGAATTCCCTTTTTTCTATTTGATTTCTCCTCTTTTTTCGCAAATTTTATATATAAGAGATGATTGATCATCATTTTATATAATTTTAAGCACTTAAGGAAGAATTGAGAGGTAAACCTAATTGTTGGACGTATAGGAAAAGACTTAGGCTTTGGACCACAAGAGTCCTTCGAGTATCAATTGAATTAACAAAAAACATAAAGAGTTTAATTGAATATAACTACCATGAGAGTAGGGTCAATTTAATTAGATACACCCTTTCTATCTTGATAAAGAATGAATGTTAGATTAGGTTAAATCATCTTTAATGAGAATCAAATAAGACGTTAAACAAGATTATTAATAATTTAGGAAATCACTGTGTGAACTCTTAATCTTCTTATCATTAACTTCATCCTTTTAAAATATTTGCTCAATCTTAACCTCAAATCTTTTAACTAAACAATCACTCAAAGTAAATCATTAGAATTTATCTAATAATAAGAGGATGGAGTAATATACATGAGATTATAAGTTATAACTTTAGTACAACTATATGCCAAAAACAAATAATCACTAAGAGATTATTTATTATTTAGTCTTTTGTTTTTGGTTACAAGTGAAAATTATTATTTAATCTCTTATTGTAATTATACATTTAGAAGTTGTAAACATAAACTTCTTACGAGTATATTTTTGTGCAGAAAAACATGACAATCAAATTACTCATTTTTTCGTAAACATGTCATCCATTATTCATTTTGCACTGGTTAATATCTTTCTCATAGTTGTCAACAAGTAGTAATTAGTACTCCATAGGAGTAGTATATTTTAAAAGTCAACATGTAGAACGGATAAAAAAAAGTCAATATGTAGCGAGAGTCAATCTCAATCATAGCTATTGACAACATAGGATGCACTAACTCAATAGCTATTTAAAATAATCAATATACTAAATGAATATAAAGGGTCTTGCTTTTTTTTACACAATAAAGAATCTTGCTAATCAATATTTTTGGGACACTTGTTAAAAAAATTTAAAAAAATTATTAAAAATTATATTAGTGTATTTAAAAATCATAAAAGAACACATTTTTAGCATACCAATAAAAAAAAATCTTTTTAGGATACTACTAGTTAGCATTTGTCAAATATAAAACGTATTTTTCTTTTGACAAAAACAAACTTATATTATTTCATGCAGAATCAACGAACGAATACATGTTGGACTGAAATCAAAAACTTGTGGACTAGCATAAGATCTAGATGCTCTTGCTAAGCAATGAGCAACTTGATTGACTTGTCTACGTACAAACTGAGTATAACAGTTTTGGAAAAGATATAATTTTTCTGAGCAGCACTTGAGAATATCTCCAGCTTCATTGTTCATGAATCTTCTCATGTTGATGCAGTCAGCCACATACTTGCAGTCAATTTCAAAAATAATGTTATCAAGATGCATGCTGGAAACCCAACTGATTGCAGTGGAAAGAGCTACTGCTTCAGCCTCTAATGGTGTTGGTTTTCCATGAAAGTATTCTGAAATAGCAGCAACAAAATTTCCATGATGATCTCTGTTGCAGGCTGCAGCTCCAAACAGTCCATTTTCTTGAAAAATAGCAGCATCTACATTACATTTGAATAGACCATGTGGTGGTTTTCTCCATTTTGGCACAATGTTAGCCACTGCATTGGTGGATGAGGATGAATCTCTAATGTGAATCTGTCTCCATTCTTGAAAATGTTGAATCGCATAATGAATTGAGATGTAGGCTGGCTTCTGAATTCCTTCCCATACATACTCATTTCTTCTGCGCCATAAACACCAAAGAATAGCAACAAATTTTTTAATTTGATCAATGCTTGAGAGTTCAATGAAGTTGAAAATGAAACTCCGAAGATCTTCCATATTTTCTGCAGCTCCCTGAACGAAATGCCATATTCCAGCTTCTTTCCAGACTTCTTGCTCATGATTGCAATCAATAAAAGAGTGCTAATCAGTTTCTGGTTCATTATAGCTTGGGGTGGCAAATCAATCCGTTTATCCGTCTTTCATCCAATCCATCCACTAGTAAATTCATCCAATCCATCAATTACAAAAAATAAAAACAAAACGGATTGGATCCAATCCATCCATTTAATTTCATGGATGGTTAATGATCCATCCACTATTTTTCAAAAACTAACGGATCCTCTAATCAATACCTAATTGATCAAAATTAATCCAACAAATATTTTCATATTTAAATATTTCTTAAATTTATATTTTAAAATTTGTTTATAAAATATTTTTAAATATTATTTTAAAAATATATTTTTTGGCTGACGTCGATCGGGAAAGTTATCGACCAATGTCGGCCAGGGTTTTTTTTCCACCAACGTGGGTCGGGGCTATTTTTTGGCCTATCTTAGCCAGGTTTTTTTCGTTCAACGTCGGCCAGGGTAGTTTTCAGCTGACATCGGCCAGGGTTTTTATTTGGCCGACCTCCACCATGATTTTTTTCTGCTGACATCGGTCGGGACTGTTTTTCAACCGACCTCAGCTAGGATTTTTTTCCAGCCGATTTTTTTCGGCTGACGTCGGCCAGGACAATTTTTGGCCGACCTCAACCAATTTTTTTTCGGCTGACGTCGACCAGGGCAGCTTTCGGCCGATCTCTACCATAATTTGTTTCGGCCGACCTCAGCTAGGGTTTTTGTTTCGGCCTCCGTCGGCCAGCATTTTTTTTCGGCTGACGACTGGCAGGGCAATTTTTGGCTGACCTTGACCAACGTTTTTCGGTCGACATCGGCGGATATTGTTTTTTGGCCGACCTCAACCAGGTTTTTTTTTCGACCGACGTTGGCCAGGGCAGTTTTCGGCTGACCTTAGCTAGGTTTTTTTTTCAGCCGACGTTAGCCGAGATTGTTTTTTGGCCAACCTCAACCAGGTTTTTTTTTCGGCCGTCGTCAGTCAGAATAGTTTTCGGCCCCCTCGGCCAGGGTTCTTTTTCAATTGACGTCAGTCGATGTTGGTGGGAATTTTTTAGCCGATGTCGGCTATGGCAGTTTTTTGCCGACCTCAACTAGGGTTTTTTCGGCCGATGTCGACCAGGACAATTTTCGGCTAACCTCGGCTAGGTTTTTGTTTTTGGCGGGGGAAGTTTTCAGTTGTCATCGGTCAGGGCTGTTTTTGGCCGATGTCGACCGGGGCTATTTTCGACCAACATCGGCTAGACTATTTTTTCGGTTGACGTTGGTCAGCGATGAATTCGATCGACGTTGGTCAGGGCTATTTTCGGCCGCCATAAGCTAGGTTTGGTTTTCAGTCGCCATCAACTACGTTTGTTTTTCAGCCAACATCGGTCGGAGCAGCTTTCAGCCATTATCAGCCAGAGCTGTTTTCGACCGGCCTCGGCCGAGGCTATTATTATTTTAAAATATGTTCTTAATTTTTAAAAATATATTATTTCTAAATTAAAAATAATTATTTTAAAAAAAAAACATATTATTTTTCCAATCCATCCACTAAAAATTTGTTAATTGATGGATTAGATGGGTTTTTATCAAATGGATCGGATTGGATTTTTTAAATAATTTTTTATGGATCCAAATAGATTAATGGATTGTTTTGATTCGATCCATTTTGATCCGAATTAAAATTTATCCGATCCATCCAATTTGCCACTCCTAATTATCGCAAAAAGGACACGTGATTGGATGATAAGCGTAACCTTGTGGGAAGGACACCTCGAGCAGTCCTCCAAAGAAACAGTTTCATCTTCTGAGGAATTTTCAACTGCCAAATACTCCTCTAGTCTCCTCTTTCTCTAAAAGCTTGATTGTCAATCCATGCAGTGATAATAGGCTGATTTAACAGAGAACTGTCCATGTCCATCCCTACTAAGCTTCCAATAATTTTATTTGAAACATCCGTTAGACATAAAGGCATATCTAAAATTTTGTGTGCATCACTTGGAAGAAAAACATGATGAATAAAATTATCATTCCATGAGACGAAGAATCCATCAAGTCATTAACATTTAAATTCTCAAAATCCGGATGCGGGATAGATTGAACATATGAGCTGCTAGTTGAATGAAGCCATGGATCCCTCCAAACATTAATTGATTTGCCATCTCCAATTCTCCATCTAATGACATCTTTAACCAATGCCTGTGAAGTGTGTGTGGATGCTACGTCATGTAAAACTTGGGTTGTGTCCTAGAGAGGAACCCAAAAAATCCCCTTTGGGAAAATATTTAACTTTGAAAACTTGAGATACTATAGCATCAGGGTCAGAAATAAATTTCCAACCTTGCTTCCCTAGCATGGCCAAATTGAAAGCAAAAAGATGTCTAAAACTCATACCTCCATATTCCTTCCTCATGGCTAAACGGTCCCAACTAAGCCAATTAATTCCTTTCCCTAAATTTCTATTAGAACCCCACCAAAATGAATTCAACATTCTCTGAATCTCCTCTCTTGTAGAGTGGATGGAAGAAGAAAAGTGCTCATGTAGTAAGAAGGAATTGCTTGAGCCACTAATTTAATGAGAATTTCCCTTCCAGCTTTGTAGAGATGCTTTCTGTTCCAATGATGAATTTTCTTCCAAATTCTATCTCTCGAGTAGTTGAAAATGGTCTTCTTTTTTTGTACAATCATGGAAGGCATGCCAAGATATTTTCTGGTCCCTAAGCACTCTGAAACTCCAAATATAAAAAGTATTATAAAATTAATGTTTAATAAAATGTTAGCTATGTGATTTAATGGATTAAATGTGAATTTAAGCAAAACAAAATGATATGAGTCTAGATATTGTGAACCATCAATAATATAAAAAAAAAGGTATTGTGAACCAAATTTTATTTTTAAATAGTAGTATCTTCCTAGCTCCTATCAAATAAATGAAGTGAAAAATTTAAAAGCTTGTTGTGCTTTGACAAAAATGCTTATGTTTATTTCTGATTTTAAGTTATAAATGTTATAGAAAGATTACATCGGTTTTTATACATAAATAGATAAATAAGTGAGTGTTGGATTGAATTGAATGTGGTTTCAGTTGGATGAAATGAAATCTAAACATACACAATTAATTATCCAAGAAACTGCTACTCCCTTCATATTGAAATATAAAAAAAATAACTAATTCATGTCCATTAAAAATTAGTTAGCTTCATTTAATTTTGATAGTTTCAATAAAAAAAATTAACCCATTTCCTAAAGTACACATTACATTTAATTGCATAGGAAAAAAAATAAGGTTGTTGAAAATAAAACACTAATTAAACGAAGGGTATTTTGGAGATGATATCATTAAATAGGGAAGAGTTAGATAAAATTTACTTATATTTTAATCCATCACACATGGAATTTTTTTTTTTACTTATATTTCAATCCTAGGGGAGTATTTGTTACAAATGAGTTATAACACGAAATGCAGGAAAAAAAACTTTTTAAGAAATAGAAAATAAGTACAAATTGGATTCACCTACAAAATATAAAAATAGTTACGTGTCTAAAAATAATCAATTATTTAATAATAAATTATTTTAGCAATAACTTCTTCACAATGCTAAGCATTTTCTTTATCTAAAAATTGCAAATCATTTATTTTAAATGCCATTGAACAAGTGAAACAATTGGTGTAGAATCACTTCAGCTTAATTAGTAGTCTTAATTTCGAGTTCTAAATATGTAATTACATTAAAATTTTAAGGGAGGGGTTGTCACTCAGTTTTATTCGGCTTGAACAAGATTACCTTTCGTGAAGAATACATGTGCTTTCTAAAATAAACAGTACTACATTTGGTCTTAATTATAAGCAACAAATTGGATTTTCATTTGGTCCTAAATATAAGTAACAATCACCTTTTTGTAAAGTTACTCAGGGTAAAATTTCTTTTATATCCTTACTTTATTGTTAACTCTATTTTCTGTGTATTCACATAAATAAAGCAAAGAGTACTTTTGGAATAAAATTTGAATTCATTATAAAATTAATTAAAAATAACTACTTTAACTACTCACCTTGGTTTTGATGATTTGTCCGATGTTACTTATAATTAGGACCAGAGGTAGTATTTTAAAGATAATGATTAAATATTAAAAGTAATTTTTTTATAAAAAAAATATCATTTAATATTATTAATATATTTTTATGATATTATTTATTAAATTCTTAATTAATATTTAAATATATTTAATAGTGAGATATTTTATTTAAGCCCTATTTGAGTAAATCTTTACATAAATACTTATAAAAAATTAAAAAAATGAATTATTTTTTTATCACAAATTAAAAATAACTTATATATAAATTAAAATTATCCTTTTACAGAAACTAAACGATTTTACTTTTTTTCAATAATAATAGACAATGTGTTTAAAAATGCGTTACTAGCATTTTCTTTTATGAAAATGAACATAGTAACTTACAATACATGAAAATTGTGATGTGAATGTATAAATATCTTTACATACATTTTAATAAAATTATTTTTATTTATTTATTATTTAGTATTAATAAATATATTTATTTATATATATTAACAACAAATTTGCAGTAAAAAAAAAAAAAAAAAAAAAATTATTCATTGAAATGCGTGAGTGTGAGGGGTATTTATAACGCACACATCTCATCTCTTCTCTGTGCCTAGCCATTCCGTTTCCCAGATCTGCTCCTTCCTCACCCACAACCACAGGTAACCCCTTTCTCTTCTCCGATTAGGGTTTCCATTTTCACCCAGTTTTCGCTCTTCGTTTTCCATTTCTCTTCTCGATCCGCATTTCGCATTGTATTTTACTTGAGATCCTTTTCCGGCCTCGTCAATCTCCCTTTGTTGAGATCCATTTTCATTTTTCTTTGCTGTGTGGAATCGTAGGTTTTGATGCAATCGATTTCTTTTGTTATTGATTTGATTTGATTTGATTTGAATCAATTCATGGCAGCGTTGCGCTCATTCTTATACTGTGAAATGTGAATGATAATGGAACAGAGGGTGTTATTCCTCTGTCCCATTGAAACAATAGAAAAGGAAGGAGATAGAGATGTCTTTGTTGTTAGTGTTATAGAATGATGATCAAAGAACATATGACTTTTTTATTCCGTTTTGCAATTGTGTGCTTGTTGCTTTTGTTGTGTTGTGCATTGTCTCCGGAATTGGATTAGATATATTTTTAAATGATTTTAATCGAAGTTTCAAATTTTGTTCGCGGTTTTGTTGAATTTCCTGATTGTGGGAAATTGTGGACAAATATGGCCAATGTGGCCACAATTGCGATCACTGTCACCCCCAAACACCTTGACGTTGTGGCCAAAGTCGTGGTCTTGGACCGTTTTTTAAAACCTAAATTTTAATGAAATATAATGTTGTTGATCAATTGGCCACAAGATGAAGAAATGGTGTCAGCAAAGTCTGGCAATCAGTTGTTTGTTTTCAAATTTCAACTTGATTCAATTTATCTGTTGTTTGTTGATGGTTGGGTGTGCTTTGAAAGAAAATGAAAAAAAAAAAATGTGCTAGATGTTTGAATGCAAATGAAAATACATTTTATTAATGTTTAGTGCGTGCTTGGTGGTGACTGTTGTCTGAATAAAATATTTGTAGGTTGTCACATTTTATTTCTGTCTTTCCTTTTTCTGTGTTTGTGTCTTTTATTGCTTCTGATTTATGTGAATCTTGTTTGTCCATTTGAAGGCTGAGACTTGACTGTACCTTTCAGAAATCAGTTGAAGAGCATGGGTCGTGGAGTTAGCAGTGGTGGTGGTCAAAGTTCATTGGGTTATCTTTTTGGCAGTGGAGAGGCCCCTGCCCCAAAGCCGGCAACAAATAATGCTCAGCCTGAAGTGCAGGCTGTAAATAATGCGCCTCTTTCAAAACCGGCTCCTCCTCCTAAAACAATAGACCCTAACAAGCCTGCTGGTATCAACAGTCATTCTACTGATGGCCAGAACACCGGCAACTTCATCACGGTATTATTTGTGCTTATTAACTTTAATTTATTTATTTTCCAAGTGTTAGTATTATAGTTTAGGCTCTATGTCAAGAACCATCTATACCAAAAACTTAAACTGTTAGATGAAGACACATAAATGGTTTTATATTATGTCTCTAACACTTGAACTCATTACAAAAGTCATTAATATGAAAGCACTACAAGGGATTAAATCTGGTACACTGCACACTTACAAAATTAGGTTTGATTGTCCCTAATGTGTGTTTTAATTGCCTTATATGTGTTGTATTATAATAATTTTGTTACTGTGGGTTCATGTAGATGACAATTTTATTTGTCACCTCTCATGTTGAAAATTCAAAATAATTAGGCCTGGATGTCTCAATCTAGTTAGCTGTACTAATATCTGAACAAGTGTGGAAATGATCAAATATTTGGAAAATAAAAATTATGATCTGGGTTTTGTTCCTACTGCTATATGCATAAGAATCAAAAGATTGGTTTTGCCTATTCAATGAGAGTTTTTGCCTATGCAATGAGAATAAATCTGCTTAATCATGTATTTAACCTTGAATATCAGCATTCAGCACTGACTGTTATATATGATTAACTTAATGCTCATATTGCTTAATGTTGACTTCCTATCAGTTTATTTTCAATCTGGACCTAGGTGTGCTTATTTAAACTGTAGTGGCAAATTTATTAAAATACCTATATATCAATGATAGTGATAGAGCGTCCATCTTGTCTTGTAAACAGAATGTAGATCATTAGCATTAAGCATCAAACATTATGTTAATGCTCATAAGGCTTAATATTGACTTCCTATCAGTTTATCTTCAATCTGGACCTAGGGTGTGCTTATTTGATCTCTAGTGGCAAATTTATTAAAATACCTTTATATCAATGATAGAGATAGAGCTTCCATCTTGTCTTGTAAACAGAATTCAATACTGTTTGCAGGCAATTAGCATTTAACATAGTGGGGAATAAGGCGTGGTTATTGTGCTAGAGTGATGATACTTTCCAAAACATTCTGAAGAGATAAATGAAAAGTAGATATATTTTATCGCATTTTATGTCTATTTTGCTCCACTTAAGTTTTCTTACTATAGCTTTAGATTGTATTTTCTTTGGAATTTATCTGGATTGATATTTTTCTTTTCCAATTTGGCTGCAGGACCGACCCTCAACCAAGGTCCATGCTGCCCCTGGTGGTGGTTCTTCTCTGGGTTATCTCTTTGGTGGACCTGGGGATGGAAAATGATACCTTGTTTGCAAAGCTTTTACTCGATGATGTACGATTTGTTTGAGTGGAAACATAATGGAAGATATGGTGTATTATAGGTTATGGTTACTGGGATAAGTGGGTCAAGAGTGCTATATTTTGGATGTGCTAAACATCTATTACAGAACTGTGTTTGACAGAAACAAATATTTCTATTAAGTGCTCATTTGCTTCCAAATTTGTATTTCTTTTGTTTTTCTAGTTATTCTTTTAATTTGTTATCATGCACCGGATTGTTTCGATGGATATGAATAACTCATACTGAAATCCAGGCAAGTTGTAGAAATAGGACCCCAAGTATTTTAGTAAATGAGAAGTGTTAACAATATACTTGCCAGCACACTCATATTTTTCTGAAATTTATTAGAAATTATAAAAAGTGGAATTTATAAAATTGTGATTTTTAATAAATTTTAATCAGAGTTATCAAAAGAGTATATTAAAGAGTGTACTAACATTTTTTTTAGTAAATTCTAAAACAAGATGTCATGAATTATTGGGACCTTGTGGTTAAGGACTAATGTCTTGATAACTTTGCTTTGATCTAGCATTTTACTTAGATTATTGAGTAAGGATAAGTTTTGAGAAAGGTTTCAAATTATTGAGTATTCTTCGAGTCATAACCAGTTCACAAGAGAGACTCGACGGATTGGATTCTTCACTTTATTTGTCAAGCTGGAAGAGGATGGCATTTTTACTGTTCACAGAATAGTCAGTATATCGTCTATGGAAAATATAACCATTTGAATTATGGATCACAATACTTTTATTCAATAATTCATTCTGAGTGAAAATTGAAGTTTAAACTCATCTTTTTCCAATAAAAAGATTAATTTAATTTTAAAACTACATGTTTCTGGGAGCTCATTTGCAGTGGTTGAGTGCCTTCATATCTGTTCTTCCCAACGGAATTGTCTTTTTGTTTTATGCTTCCGTGCGGATCCTCTGCTGTGGGAAAAAAAAAAAAAAAAGAAGTAGATTGTGTTATGAAATTGTCCTTCTTAATTAAAAATACAAAAGGAAAATAAAACAAAAGAGGAAAGTTCAATTAGAAAAATAAAATCTCAAAATGTTTGTCGTCAGGAACAATAATTAGTGAGTGATTATTTAAGTCAGTCTTAATATATATTATGCATAATGATTACTTTTGTCTTATTAATATCTTTAGATCATTATCCTCTACATCTTTTATATTAGGTTTAATTGCAAATTTTACCATCCAACTTTCATAATTTTGCGAATTTTACCACCCAAGTTTTCAATTTTTGCACATTTTACCACTTTGATATTTTACCAAAAAAAAAAGTTAAAGAATTAAAAAAAAAATTGTGAAACATCAGGGTGGTAAAATGCGCAAAAATTGAAAACTTAGGTGGTAAAATTCACAAAATGATGAAAGTTGAGTGGTAAAATTCGTAAAAAAAAATTTGGGTGATAAAATTCGCAAAATTATGAAAGTTAAGTGGTAAAATTCGCAAAAAAAAACTTGGGTGGTAAAATTTGTAAAATTATGAAAGTTGGGTGGTAAAATCTACAATTAAGCCTTTATATTATTATTGAAGAACAACGGATCTAATATTTAAATTAGGAATGGCAATTGGATTTGGATCCAGGATTTGGATTTATCTTTTCCAAGAGCAAGTGTCCGTAAAATCTCAAAATTTCGAATTCTAGCTCTTTTTCCTTGCTCTTCCCCTTCTCACACTTTACACATTTTCCATGAGTACTAGGCTTCATTATAACTGGAA
Organism: Pueraria montana var. lobata; assembly: GCA_026413185.1. NCBI lineage: Eukaryota > Viridiplantae > Streptophyta > Magnoliopsida > Fabales > Fabaceae > Pueraria > Pueraria montana. The sequence continues at coordinate 38,057,683 of CM048651.1, read as the reverse complement.
AATTTTCCAAATTATACAAACATATAACCCCGCAATAGTACTTTTTTCCTTCTCAATAATGATACTCTCCTACTTAATTACTCCTATAGATAAATAGAACCCCGCAATTGCCTTCAAAAGACCAATCTCATTCTAACTCCTTTGTCTCCTGTCCTTCCCCTTCTCACACTTGACACATTTTCCATTAGTAATAATACTGAAAAAATCCAAATTAGTACCTTATTCCTCCTCAATAATGATACTTCCCATACTTTCTTTTTTACCCGCATGCTTTATATAAGAAGGAAGAAGTATAAATTAAAAATAATTAAGTTTAAAAAAATAAAAAGATATAGGAATAACATTATATTTTCCCGCTAAAGTAAGCTAACAAAGAAATTGTAGGGTCCAATTTGAAAATTAAACATAAGATAACAGAGAGAGAGAGAGACACGTACAAATATATATTACGACAAATATTATTACTTTGACATTAAATTAGCAACACGAAACTTCTCTGAAGGTTCTGGCACACTAGCACCAACACTTAAAAGAAGCTCATAAGAGATGTCCACACATGAAGGAATTGCAAGTACTCCAATGTTTCTGTACGCACAACAGTTTCCAAATGTTCATGAAGGTGGAAATTTCCAAGGAAATTTCTCAAGTTCTATAAATGACCCTATTCTGCTGAAGCAGTTCTTCAAATGATCCACCATCAGAGAAACCCTAATTTGTTACACCTTCTTCTCTATTCCTCTGATCAATCAAAAACATGGCTTTGCAAGGGCCTGACTTTGACAAAATCATTCACTTCCTCTCCATTTGTATCCTAGCCTTCATCAATGAAGGCTCTTCCTCCCTCTCTAGTGCCTTCATGAATGAACCATGGTCATGGGGCCTTAGCATTCCCATTAGTTTGTACGTAAAGTTTGCACTTGAGATCCACACTCACCTTGGAATCTGTGTTGGGGTTGGATTACCCTCTTTGGTCTATTGGGGTGCCACACGTGGTGCCATTGATTGGTACTGGGATGCAGCCTTGAAGTTCAACCATGAGGTCTTCAAGACATGCTTGTTCAACATTGTGATTGGGTTGTTGCACTTGTTGGTGTCAAAGCTGGCTCATTACATCATTGAGTGGGTGAGGGATCACAAGGTGAACAAGGGGTGGTTGTCTGATTTGCTAGTGATTGCAAACTTGGACTTGGAAGCACTCTCTCAGCACCCTTTGCTGAGGCCAATTTCTTTTCAAACTTTGTTCTTGAAGCTCATTGAGTTGCTCCTTGTCTTCTTCTACAATGGGAACATAATGCTCCTAAGTTGGTGTTTTTCAGGCCAGCTTTATAGTTATGAGGTTGGTAAGGCCATATCTTGGGTTAGCTTGGGGAGCTCCATGTTTGTGTGGATTAAGTCTTTATTCAGGGAACTGGGAACGGAACAGGAACCACTTCAAGAGAAGCCATTCAAGAAGGTGGTGGAAAAGGATAACTATTCTTCAATTCAAAGTGAGGAGACTCAAAGTGAGGAGACCAAGGAGGATCAAGCAATAATCTGCTCATCAGAATGTTGAGGGATGAGTAATGGTATCAGTGGTGTCTCAATAAGGTGAAGATGGAATGGATGATAGTTTTAAGTGTATCAGCAGTGAATTGTAATGAGTGATCTATCTTTTTGTATATATATATATATGTCTTGTCATGTGAGTGCTATGAGTACTAAATGTTGAAACATTCCTTGATGTTGTCTAGAGGTAGACATGAGTTAGGGAATAAGGGTTTAGTATATATGTGCATCGATTGTTAATCCTGTCAATGTTTTCATGTGAGGACTGTCTCAATTTATTATATCATTTCTTATTTTACTTGAGCTACATTCAAGTATAGAGTTGGATGTATTTTAAGAAATGAGTGTGTTTCTTTGTTAAATACCAAAATGGTAATAAATTATTTATTCATATTGATCAATTACTTATTTCTTTTGTATCATTTTAAATAAAAATGTATTATGACTATAGAATGCATGGATCAACTAATATGAAGTTGTTTCAACTTAATCTATGTCAAGCTCTAATTACGATAAATATTCAGAGCGAAAGTTTTATCGTTCATAGTGATCTTATCTGATGATTGTTTATGATCAAAAGTATTTGTCATCTCCACCAAAAAAATATAAATTTATTATATTTGTATTCAAATTTTATTATACTCTAACCAACCTTTGTCCGCGTCAAGTGGTAAGAAATTGGGTTTGTCCTCTATATCTCCCTTAAGTGAATCTACATAACTCAATTAGTTACAGCTCTATGTGGGTCTCGAATATGTTTTTTTTTTTCAATTTATAATTGGCTAAAATACCCACGTGGTCCTTTGACTTTATGGTCCTTTGACTTTATTTTAGGTTGTAATTTGATTCCTTATATATTAAAAGTTGTAAAATGGCTCTTAAGTAACATTAATCGTTTTCGAATGTTTTTTAGCACAATTTTGAACCTTTTTCTTATTTATTCAAGACATGAAACATGTTCTATTAGATTCACCTAAAAACTATGGAACCCAATTAATGTTCAGACAAAAAAGGAACATAAACAAGGTGAAAAGTGTATCCCATAAGCAACCAAAAAATTAAAAAATCTTTCAAAATCAATCAAAAAAATTACTCGAAATCTTAACCATTAGATTTCAAGAAAATAAATGGTGAGAATGAAAAGAAAGTCTCTTAAATTTACTATTGGAGTAAGTTGATCTCTCTCTCTCTCTCTCTCTCTCTCTCTCTCTCTCTCTCTCTCTCTCTCTATATATATATATATATATATATATATATAATTAAGTAATTTTTTTTATCAACAACTAAGAATACTTATATATAAAGTTAAGTCCATGGCAGTTTGAGTCCATATGTCTCGGCATGGTCCCTCACAATAGTGACCCACAAATGTAGAGTCCAAAAGAATGGGTCCAAATTCGACGCCATCCAAGCTGCATCCCAGCAGATACCTCTCACCCTACTAAACATTAACTTGTTACCTTTTATATTACCTTTCTGAATTAATAGTTCATGTTTAGGACTCGGATGTGTAAATTATCTTTGTACAAACAAATAGACAAATTCCTATATAAATTAGAATGATTTATACATTACACCAAAAGTTTGGAGTGCAAATAGTATTACTATAGAGAAGTAGGCTTCACATTTGCAGGAGTGGCCTCTAATAACGTATTTGATGTATGAAAATTATACTGTTCTACTGTTTAACTTCAACTATCAGTAATACAATCCAGGATTTATTGGATAGGCACTGCTATTTTGGCTGGAAACTGGTAAAATAAGAAATTATCTTAAACCCAAATATGCGGGAAAAGATTTCAAGAAAAAAAAAGTAATCCAGAATCTTTGGTGTGAAATATGAGCCAAATACTGAAAATATATGATCTCTCTGTGCAAGTTGCCAACTGTAGGATGTAAAACTCAAATCTTTTCTATAAAAGGAGAGAAATAAATTGCAGGGTGAAGTTACAGTTACTTCCACAAACTACTTAAATATGTCTTGCAATCAACCCCCCTTCCCTGTTTATCTTTTCTAATTTGTACTGCTACAAAGTTATGCATCTCAGACTGTTGCTTTAGCTTCCAATTGTTGATTAAGATATTTCGCACATAGACCAAAACAACCATAACCTCAAATGGATAAGAGACTTTAGGGTAATGGTTTGAGAAACACATCAATTTAATCAAAGTACCATGGTCTAACAAATTTGGACCCTTTTAAGCCTAATCCCTGTATAGTGAGTGTATTGCTGCAAAACATTGTCCTGATCTTTTTAACTGTACTTTTTCCGTTGGCTGCCAACAGCTCTTATAGACAGTTGGACATGAAAAGGTGCACATTTTCCTGTTAATTTATGTGGGGGCATATCTCAAATGAAGAGTAAGAAATGGAAGCTAAAATTTGAACAAATAGCAAATCCAGTGAAAACCAAGGCAGAACCCACAGCACAATAACTTATTCAGAATCAGGCAACTTGGAACCACTAGTTGTCTTAACTCTGAAGAGTTATATCATCTTCTATAGGCACAAGACATCTCCAATACACCATTCAGCAAGGTACACCACAGAGGCAGATAATTACAAACTATCAAGCGATTGCCAGATACGAACAAATTGTAGACAGTTTTAACAGGTAAATTGGTTTGGAGTCAAAAAACAGCTCTGAGTTTGATTATGTGCCTATTGAAGCCAAATCAAAATACACGGCCATTAACATCAGCAGTTCAAGAGAATCATATAAAAGATCAAGAAATTTGCCATCTATGGAAACAGACTCCAGATATAGTTGGTCATTTGTTTATATTGTCAACTTCATGAACAATATGGTTTTGTCTGGACTTTCACTCTTCTTCATGTTGAACACATTAGTCTTCAGTAATTCAAGTGGTTTCATATATGGTTCTAAACTATCTCATCATATGAAGGATCTGCTACAACATACAGTTCTAATACTCTAACCTATTATTCAATACGGTGGGAAAGAAAGGAAGAAAATTCATGTTTTATATAGTTTACAATGAAAATTTGTCAAGAAAGCTTGCCAGTTGTCTGGATCATGCACATCAGTTACTAGTTACATGCTGTACTATATACCTAAAGGCGGTTGTAATAGATACAGTCCCTCATAAGCTTTCCCATGCAGGGTCAGACATACAAATACAATCCTTTCTACAGCCAGCATGATACAGTAAATCCAGTGGCAACAGTCAAATGGATTGAAGAATCCCACTGATCAAAAAAATGGATTGAAGAAAAACTATTGCAATACTAGGAGGGTAAAACTAAATTACAGGGTATGTTGAAAAAAATCAAACATGTGACTGTAAGTCTATTTTACTGATCATGGTATACAAGTCATTGATAAAATCAAGCCCACACAAATTCCACAGACTAAAAGTCTTGTACCATGCATTTCAATCAAAATTTTGAATTACAAAACCATCACCCAGAAAACTAAATACAACTTATCAGGTCTTTAAGAAACGGCAGGACCAGGAACAATTCTCAATTTTCTGCGAACATCTTCCAAGTCTTCATGAAAATGCCGCTCATAATACACACACATAAGATCATTGCACTGCATGCCAGCGCGAACGGCCCAGGGGAAGTAGTGCTGATAAAACAGTTTCCTCTGCTTTTCACTGAACCTTGCAGTGCCCCCTATAACAGACAGCAAGCACATAGGAAGGTGCATCTGCTCAAGCTCAATCACCTTCAGTGCTGTCTCCCCAATCAAGTTAGTAGGAAGGTCAAAAAGGGTATGCCAAAAGTCATGCACTTCACGAGCCCTCATGGCTACATAGGCCAATTCTTCAGTGTCCATGAACCTAACATGTGGTCTATCATCTGGTGAAAAGTTCCTCGATCCCATGAATCTAGCATAGGAAGCACCAAATGTGTTTGCTGGCAGGTCCCAAGCATGTCCTACTTTTGCAGATACAACACGAGGACGCTCCAATAGTACTGCCTATAAAACAATATGATTAGGGAAAAAAAAATGGGTTGGTCTTCATTAATTGCAAATTGTTTAGCATAACATAGAATTATCAAATTATACTTAAAATTAACCAAAAAGAGTAATACATTATGAAATTACAAGCAACAGTCAAGTTCCTAAAATCAAAAAAATATAATTTTAATAGTTAAAATTGTCATCAAATGGTCATTTTAGTCATTGAAATTACAAAAATAAGGACTAAAATTCCAATGTCTGATATATTTTAGAAGTTCAATTTTTATGTACCGTCAGTGTAAATATTTTTAGGCTATCAATGAATCATAATTCATACAACATATGACTTTTAAGTTAGTTATTATAAAAGTCAACAAACTTATCATTTTTTTTATCGGTAAATGTTAGTTTGTTAGTTTTGTAGAAATCTCAGTGGAAGGATTCGAACCCGCGACCTCTCCCTCCCCTTCTCCCTTCACCCTTAAGCCCTCCTTTCCAACCACAAAGTCAATCTTATATCTTCATCAACAAACTTATTATATATTATATTTGACAATATGACAATATGTAATTAGATAACATAATAAAAAACCTTTACACTATTTGTGTATTCTAATTAAATTCATTTTCTATACTAAAATGACAACTTACAATGACAGTCCACATCTATTAAGAGTTTAGTTTCTATACATTGTCAATGTAAAAACTTTTGTAAGGTGCTTATCGTAAAAATCAACAATCTTATCATACATAAGAGGTTTGTGATTGGATTACATGTAAGTTCATACACTATTTACTGAACTAAAAAATGATAATAAATTGGTCTTGGCACATTGTTTAGCACAAGATAGAATTCCAAAATCATAAGTAGAAGCTGAGTATTAAAAACATGGAAATTAAGCAAAGAGAAAGGGGAAGAAGAAAATATAACTGACCCTCCCTTCAGGGCAACTTTTCATCCTTTGAAGAACCCTCTGGAAAGCAGGCTTTCCGGTAGTTTCGCCGAGAGCCGCTATTAAATCTGCCCTTCGAGGGTCCAATAATGCTCCCACCGCCGAACCCACCGCCACCGCCGCCTGCTGCCACGTGTTCAGCCGGATTCTACCACCTTCCATCATTCTAACTAACTAACTACCCTTGTCAAATCTGAAATTATTATTCAGAACAATATCATATTTTAGTTTTTTAAGAAAATCATGAGATCAAGCGGTGATTTGATTTGCGTCAGAAACCAATTGATGAATTTTTAGGACGAGAAAACGAGAGCGAAGGAACAGAATGTTGAAGGTGGTTATTGGAGGAAGAACAGAATCGCGTTTCAGTTGAGAAGCGCTAAAGATGAGGATTTTGGCGCCTCTTATTGCAACCCACGAAGAACCAGCATTTTTTTCCCCCTTCTTTAATTTGGTTTTGCACAAATTTAAGATAAAAATTTGTTTATAAGATAGTATACGTAAATTTGCTTATAATTAAAAAAAAATTAATATGATTTTTAAAGTAATTATTATAAAAAAATTCCTTCCGATCTAATATTTTAGACTGATATTTATAATTTTCAATGGATATTAAAACTTTTATTCCAAATTTATTTCAAATAAATTACATGAATTTAATGTTTTTAGTATTGTGTTTATCAATTTTTCAACCACAAGCATTAATAATCTAATAGTTACTTTAAATATATTTGGTAAGTCATTCTAGTAACTTATAAGCTAGTTTGGTATATTGAACTTATTTCAATAAGTTTTAATTTATTTTCACAAGTTACTTTGACTAGTCTATATAAATAGGCTAGCTTATAAGCATTGGCTGATCTTGCCCAAAAAATTTTGAGGGGGCAAATAATTAAATAAATATACTTTTAATTATTTACAGTTTCATTTATAAAAAAAAATGCTATAGTTAATTAAAGGGGAAGAAAAAAATTTGGGGGGGCCATGGTTGCCTCCCGCTCCTATAAAGCTTCGCCACTGCTTATAAGATAATAACATTTTTTTGTTTTTTTTATTTTTATCCTTACTAATTTATTTAAAATCTCTTTTTTTCTTTTTTTTTTTTTTTTTACAATTTAGAAATCAAATAACTAGATATGTCATTTTACATTTATCAGTCAATTTATTAAATAATCTTATTAAAATGAATGTTAGTGACACTTTCTAACACTTTTCTTTATGATTGATTGAAATTTATTGGAAATCATCAACTTTGGAGGGGTCACGTATCTAATTTAATGACTCTTTCTCCTTATTTAAAAGTGAGACCCGCCAAAATTGGTATTTTCAATAAATTTCAATCAATCATAGAAAGAGTGTCAGGAAAAAAATGTTAGAGTGAGTGTTGCTAGCATATCTCATCTTACGAAATACTTTCAATTCAATCCACTAGCTTATAAGTTTTCAGCTATTCAGCTCCTAACTTATAACTTATAAGCTTCAGTTAGCTTAAAGGTTAGTTTTACCAAACACCAAAGTATCTAACCCAGTTGCATACCCATTATTCAAAACTCGAACTCAAGATCATTAGTTAATGAAGAATAATCCTGTATTGGAAATTTATAGTTCCTTATCTAACATGGGCTCATATTTTAATGGAAGTGAACCCATTAAACTATCAAAAGGATTTGATATGGAATTAATGAGTAGATACATTTGTTGAGTCATAAAACGAATCAAGACCCTCAATAATTTTGATTTTATGCAAAACAAATATTAAGTAAAAAGATTGCGTCTTTTAAATGCCAACAGACGAAAACGTTGCATCTGCGTCTGTAAGATACAGATGATACGCAAACAAACGCTTAAGTCAGAAGAAGCATTTAAAGGCATAGTAAATGCACTATTGTTTTGTAATTTGTTTTGCAGGAAATGTTCATAAAACATCCTCCTAGGATCTGTCGAAGTGCATAAAGGGAAATAGAAAGAAGAGTCAAAGTATCAGATGTTCCCCTCACCTCAAAAGATGTGTTACAACTAGCAATGAGTACTTGTCTGAGCAAGCGATGTGACCACTACAACAGAAGGATATGGAGTACATCTCAAGAAAGATAAGCAGAATGCTTTATCAGCTCAAAATGACTAGTTGGTGACAAGCATTTAATGCTCGCATTAAATGCCCTTTAGACGCTGGTCAGACGTAAGAAAGAAGACCGTTTAGAGACAACGGTTACTTCCTCAGCAAGTTTATATATAGAAGAAGATTTGAAGTGCTGAAAATAACACACGAACTGAATTCATAATTCAAGCATTTTTTCAAGCCTTTATTCTTTCTCTTGTCAATTCTATTTGTAAAACTCTAAAACCACTTTGTGTATCCTGAGAGAAAAAGACTTTGATCTTAACCTTGTATATCCGTCTATAAGACGATAGTTAAAAAGTCTGTGCGCCCCTTACAAAAACAAATCTTGTGATTTGTTTTAGAGCCAGAAGTGGCTTGGTAGTAAAAAATACTTGGGTTTTTAGCTTGGAGAGGCTACGTGTGAAAAACTACTTAGGGTGAGCCAGAAGTGGCAGTGAACAATACTTGTAACTTGTGAAAGTTAGTGGAACTTTGTGGTTTGCCAAGAACTGGACGTAATCTCGGGGTGAGACGAACCAGTATAAATTCTTGTGTTGTCTTTCCTGATCTTTTATCTATTATAACTGCTTGAACTGACTTTGTGTTGTGATTTAAACATATTTTCTTAAAAAGGCTTTCATCTGTAAGTTATCGTCTGTTAAACGTTTTCTACAAAAATGGTTTCTTCTGTTCTACAGATGTTATACGCTTTTTATAAAAAGTTTACGAAAATTTTTATAAATCATAGGTCAACCCCCCCCCCCCCCTTCTTGTGATTTTTGCCTTTACAGTTTGGTATCAGAGCTCAGCCTCTAAGGGTTGAGCACCTGACCGTGTCTAGAGAAAAAGATCCAGATGGCCAGTCACGACAATCAGTTTATTCTTGAGGGAGCCTTTCTAACAAGGCCTCCAACCTTTCTTGGAGATGACTATCCCTACTAGAAAGACCACATAGAGATGTACATCAAGTCCAATCAGTATCAACTATGGAACATCATCATGAATGGAGATATTCTCATCATAAGGCCCGAAGATCAATGGACTCAAGATGACTACAACATCCTTCAACTCAATAACAAGGCCAGATATACTCTAACATGTGCTTTAACCAGAAATGAGTACAAGAAGGTGCGTAGACTAAAATCGGCCAAGGAGATTTGGGATTCTCTCTACACCAACTATGAAGGAACATAAGATGTTCAACTAAGGAAAGCTGTCATTCTAACCAGACACTATGAGAGTTTCTCCATGAAAGAAAGAGAAAGTGTTGATGACATGTTTGGGAGACTTCAGGTTCTTCTCTCAGACCTGTAATCTCTTGGGCACATGTACACTAAAGCTCATATCAATCTGAAGATTCTTGATAGTATGCCCAAAGTGTGGGAACCCAAGACCACAACCATCCAAGAGGCAAGGAACATGAGAACCTTGTCTTGGGATAAGTTGTTGGGAGTTCTACGAGTGCATGAAATGCATTTGCAGAACAGAGACCAACTGTCTGCAAACAATGTAAACAATTCCGCAACTCTTAAAGTTGGTGAAACCAGCACCAAAAATGAAGAAAAGAAAAGAACCACCAAGGCTCTGAAGGTTCAAACTGTTCAGTCAGATGAATCAAACGAAAGCTCTGCCGGATCTACAAATGATGAGGTTGTCCTCATGGCAAGAAAGTTCAAGTAGATGTTGAAGAAGAAAAACAAGTTCAGACAATCCTCCAGGAAAAAAGGATTCCAAATTCAAGAAGAAAGATAAGGAGGACAGTCAGGAGATCATCTGCTTCGAGTGCAGAAAGCCTGGACACATGAAGTCTGAATGTCCAAGGCTAAAGAAAAAGAAGTCTTATGGTGGCAAGAAAAAGAAAAGTCTGATGGTCACATGGAACGACTCAGACAGTGAGCAAAGCAACAGCTTAGACGATGAGCAAGCAAATATCCGTCTGATGGCAGAAACAGAAGAAAAAGTTGAGGTAAAAACTTGCTATGAATTTGAAAGGTCATTTGGTTCTTCATTAGAGGATGAAGAAGAGATGCCTTATGACGTTTTACTTTAGAACTGTCATATGATCTCTCAGCAATGTAAAAAATTTAAACAAAAACTCAAACAATCTGTTTGTGAAATAGAATTGTTGAAGAAATCAAATGCAGAACTGGAAGAAAAAGTTAAGACTCTTGAAGAGAGCATAAGTCAAACCAGTACCCCAAGTCAAACAAACGATTCATCCATAGTTGAAAAACTAAGGGAAGAAGTAGCCTGTTTAACTAAGGATTTTGGGAATTTTTGGAGAGCTCTAAAACTCCCACTATGCTTTTAAAATATCATCAACATCCCTATGATAAATCTGGTTTAGGCTTAGAAAAAGGTGCATCTGCTTCTACTCGGTCTGATCCAGACAAATGTGACTTCTATGGAAAGTCTGGACACTCCATGTTCAGATGTATACACAAGAAGAAGCAAATGTCTAAGGGCACTAATGCTGCTGGACTCAAGAAGATTTGGGTACCAAAGTCTCAGATTATTCCTCTTTCAGATATCCTTGGTAGGAAAAGGCAAGGGTTTGAGTTGGTACCTGGACAGTGGCTGTTCACGACACATGACAGGAGAAAGGTCTATGTTGCTATACCTAAATCCAGTTGAAGGTGGAGCAGTTGCCTTTGGAGGCATGAGAAAAGGACGCATCACAGGCATAGGTAAAGTTGGTATGTCCTCCCTAACCTCCATAGACAATATCCTATATGTTGAAGGTCTAAGGTATAACCTACTGAGCATAAGTTAATTGTGTGACAATGGTTATATCGTCTCCTTTAACAAGGACAGGTGTATAGTCAAAACAGATGATGGCAAGTTTGTCTTTTCTGCCATACGACACAACAATCTGTATGAAATTGATCTTGTAGATCTTAGTAAGTAGAAGGTAACGTGTCTGCTATCCAGAGAAGATGAAAGATGGATTTGGCATAAAAAGCTTAAGCATGTGAATTTGAAACACATTTCAAAAATTTTGAAAAGGGTTTAGTAAGAGGATTGTCTGAGATTTCTTGAAAAACTCATCTTCTCTGTGAAGCATGTCAAAAGGGAAAATAGATTAAAACATCTTTTAAATCTAAAAATGTTATTTTCACCTCCAGACCGTTACAACTCTTGCATATGGATTTATTTGGTCCTACTAGAACGTTGAGTCTGGGCGGAAAGAAATATGGCTTAGTTATTGTTATTGTTGATGATTATTCAAGATACACATGGTTATACTTCTTAGGCCATAAACATGAGTCTTTCAAGGTCTTTGAAATATTCTGTAAAAGAGTTCAAAATGAAAAAGGCTTTTGCATCTCTAGCATCAGAAGTGATCATGGAACTAAGTTTGAAAATGCTGATTTCAAATCTTTCTGTGAAAAGAATGGGATTTTTCACAACTTCTCTTCACTGAGAACACCTCAACAAAATGGGGTAGTTGAAAGGAAAAACCGAACTCTGCAAGAGATGGCTAGGACCATGCTCTGTGAGAACTCTCTACCTAAACACTTCTGGGCAGGGGCTGTGAACACTGCTTGTTATGTTCAAAACAGAGTATTGATTAGACCTATGATTGAAAATACTCCTTATGAACTATGGAGAGGAAGAAGACCCAACATTGTTTACTTCCATCCTTTCGGATGCGAGTGTTACATCTTAAACACTAAATCAATTGGGAAAATTTGACTCTAAGGTGGATAAGGGTGTCTTCCTAGGATAGTATGATACATCTAAGGCTTACAGAGCTTTCAATACTAGAACCTTAGTTATAGAAAAATCTATCCATGTTAAGTTCAATGATGGATTAACGTCTGATAGAAGACTGTCAGATCTTGAGGATGATTTTGCAGATATGCAGATAGGTTCATCTGTAGCACCAAAGTCAGACGAAGTTCAACCTCCTCAGGAAATTCTTCCTCAGATTGAAGGAGCGTCTGGCTCTCAACCACAGACAAAGGACTGGAAATTTGTAACCTATCATCAACAAGATCATATCATAGGAGATCAGAAAGAATGCATAAAAACCAGGTCATCCTTCAAAGATCAAGCATCTTATGCTTTCGTCTCAAAAATAGAGCCAAAAATGATAGATGAAGCCCTGACAGACGATGACTGGATCTTAGCCATGGAAGAAGAATTAAATCAGTTCACCAGAAACGACGTCTAGACTCTAGTTCCTAAGCCAAAGAATGAAAGCATCATTGGAACAAGATGGATCTTCAGAAACAAACTGGATGAGCAAGAAAAGTGGTAAGAAACAAAGCTAGGTTAGTAGCTCAAGGAAAAGAAGGTGTAGACTTCACTGAAACCTTTGCTCCTGTAGCTAGATTAGAAGCTATAAGAATCTTGCTTGCATTTGCTGCTCATAAAAACATTAAGCTTTTTCAAATGGATGTTAAGAGTGCATTTTTAAACGATTTTATTGAAGAGGAAGTTTATGTTAAACAACCTCCTGGTTTTGAATATTCCACTCTTACAGATCATTTTTTAAACTCAAAAAAGTCTGTATGGTCTGAAGCAAGCACCTCGTGCTTGGTATGACAGACTAAACTCTTTTCTTTTAGAAAATGATTTTATGAGAGACAAAGTAGACACTACTCTTTTCAGAAGAGAAGTTGACAAAGATTTCATTATAGTTCAAATTTATGTTGATGATATTATCTTTGGAGCTACTAATGAATCTCTTTGTAAGGATTTTCTGATATGATGAAAAGGGAGTTTGAAATGAGTATGATGGGAGAACTTAAGTTCTTCTTAGGACTTCAGATCAAACAAGATAGCAAGGGAATCTATATTTATCAGCAGAAGTATACAAGGGAGCTTCTTAAGAAGTTCAAAATGGAAGATGTTAAACCTATGAAAATACCTATGCATGCTTCCAGTCTCTTGAGCAAAGATGAATCAGGTAAACCAGTAGATCAGATGATCTACAGAGGTTTGATTGGCTCACTTCTTTATCTTATAGCCAGTAGACCCGATATTATGCATAGCATCTGTCTGTGTGCTAGATTTCAGTCAAATCCTAGAGAGTCTCATCTCAAAGCTATTAAAAGGATCTTACGATATCTTTTGGGAACCACTAACCTTAGTCTGTTCTATAAGAAAAATCAAGATTTCAGGTTAGTAGGGTACTGCGATGCAGACTATGCAGGAGATAGAGTTGAACAAAAAAGTACAAGTGGAGGATGCCACTTTATAGGACCTTGTCTCATTTCATGGGCAAGCAAGAAGCAGAACTCAATTGCTCTATCAACTGCAGAAGCTGAATATGTGTTTGCTGCCAGTTGCTACTCACAGCTGTTATGGGTAAAATATCAGTTAGAAGATTACTCTAGTTTTGAAAATAATATACCCATATATTGTGACAACACTAGTGCAATCAACTTATCTAAAAATCCCATACAACATTCTAAGGCAAAGCATATTGAAATCAGATATCGTTTCATTCATGATTATGTTCAAAAAGGTGTTTTTGATATTAAGTTTGTAGATACAGATTACCAATGGGCTGATATCTTCACAAAACCTTTGGCTGAAGAATGTTTCGTCTGTATCAGGGATCATCTGCATATGCATATGCTTTCAGATTAATGTTTGCATTCATCAGACGATACACTTCGTCTTATCTATTTTCATTAATCTGTTAGAACTAATGTGTGTTCAAGTGTATAGACGGTAAAAGACCGACATTCACAACGGTTACAAGTCCTTTCGTTTCTCTCAAAACGTGCGCCGCTCTTTTAGCCATGATGAGATATTTTTCAAAAAGTTTTTAATGCCTTTAAACCGCTCTTTTTATAACATTTTCTCTCCCCTCTCATCTTCTCTGGTATAAAAGGATGAAATACCTAAAGAAGAAGGTTCCTTTGATCTTTCTAATATCTCTGAAATTCTCTGAGTTTCTCAAAGACTTCAAATATCAAAATTTTCTCATCTTCTCTTTTCTAAAACCTAACTTTCTGTGAACGAAAATGGCACCAAAGAAGCAAGCTTCATCCTCTGCTACTCCTCTCATCCGCAACATGGACGAAGCAACTGCAACGTTTCTAGAGGAACTCTTCATTTCTAGAAAATTGCAAGTCTAGAGGAGCTTGCAAAGGAAGGTTTTGATGTTCAGGACATGTTCGTCAGAGTTGGGTGGACCAATTTTATTGGGAAGCACAGCGTCTGATACCATGGTCCTTATGCCTCTTCTGAGGGACTGCAAAGATGGAAGATGACCAATGCATCAGGGGAACCATTGGTTAGACGTCGGTGGAAATCACCCCTGCAACCATAGCTAAGGCTATTGGATGTGCTGAGGAGGGACTGATTTTTGACAAAGACTGGGAGAAGACCATTACTCAAGAAACAATGGTCAAACTTCTCTACAATGGAGTGAGGCATGCAAATGAAGACTCTAAGAAGAGAGCTGCAAGTTGCAGCCATGAAGAACTTTCTCAAGTCTGCCAACATGACCCACATCTGCAGACTTCTACATAACATGCTCTTCAACATCGTGCTCCCTAGGACGGGGGTCAAGGGATCATGTCAACGAAAGGGATAGATTCTGCATCTACAACATAGTGGTAGGAGAAAAAATCAATCTCCCTAATCTGATCTTCTATCATTTGGAGCAAGCCTTCAAAGACAGATTCTCAACAAAGAAGCAGAAGAACCCCATCCGTTACTGTATGTTGTTCACTCAACTAATGAGGGATGCTAGTGTTGATCTGACAGAGTTTGAAGCCTCTGGAGGACCCACACAGGTGACAGGAACCACCTTTGTGAGAATGGGAATAGCTCACAAGTTCCCTAAGTGCGTAAAGAAGCAAGGAAACAAGGTGAAGAAGGAGCCAAGGAGGAACCATCTGAAGAACCTGCGTCTGAAGCAGAGACACAGACCCTACCCTAGCCTCAACCTGCACAGACACAAACCAAACCAACCACCAGACGCACCCAACCTCCATCCTTAGACCAACCCAAAAAGCCCAAACAGCAACCACTTTCAGATCCTCCTTCATCCCTTAAGAGAAAGGTTGTAGTAACTTCATCTGAACCAATCTCTGAACCTCCACTTAAAAAGCCCTTCACCAGAACCACCAAAATCGGTATTGTCACCAAAGCCAAACTCACCACCTCACCAAAATTCCAACTTGAACCCCAACCAGAACTCCAACCTGAACCTTAACCTGCACCTCAACTTCACCACCTCAAACCCAAGAATATGATGTTTAGATTCTTGATGCACCTCCCCCCAAACCTCAAACCTCTTCCAAACCCAAGCCTGCACCCAAGCCTAGAGACTCATCTTTTCCTCCACCTACTGACAAGAAAGAAGCAGCAGCTATCAGGAAAGCTCAGGAGCAATCAAGGAAGGAGGCTGCCAAGAAGGCCAAGATAGACAAGAGCTTCGAGAAGAAGGAGCAGTTTGAGCTGGAACAAACTATGGTAAAGTCTGTAAAGACTCTATCAGATAAATAGTGGAAAAGGAGAGCTGTTGAAGAGGTCTTGGCCCCTGCAGACAAAAAGGCATAAAAAGAAGTAATCGAGGAAGTTGTTCTTGAGTCTATCAAGACTCTATCTGAAGAAGAACAGAGGCAGGCAGCTTTGGAAGATCTGACTAGAATTGAATCTGCCCTGATTCAAATAGCTAAAATCTTGTCTGAAGAGATTGCTGTTAAGGAAAAGGAGTTTCAGACGCTCACAATGGACGAAGATGCAGACGAAGCTGAAATAGAAGAACTAAATGAAGCTCTTCTTCAGTCTGCTTTAGAGGCAAGTGCCCAAGGTCTGGATATTGGAGAAAACCTAGTTGAAACTGATGACTCGGGTCCTCGTGCCATCTACAGACCAATCACTGAAGAGGATGAAAAGAAAGTAGATGAGCATCTGACACGGTCTGAAGTAGATCGCGCTGCCAAGCAGATGGTCATTTATGGTGACTCATCGTCTGTATCCACTAATGAACTTCAAACTCAGACTGATGAAGAAATCCAGACTCTGATTGAAGATAAACTTTTCAGACAAAGAAGGTATGCTGCCAAGGCCACTCTTTCTCTCGGATATATCTATGGAAGTCTAGCTCTGGACTTAGCTCCAAAGTACAAAGGCTATGACTAGATCATCCGGCGAAGTCCCAACATTCCACTCCCTCCAGTGCAACCACCAACAGACCCAGATGTCAACGTCAGATACTATCATGGATGGAAACGCCCAAGGGTGAATGAATGGGAACATTGCAATAGGTAATGGAGAAGGAAGGGTATCTGCAATGATGAAAATCAAGCTTTCCTACTTAATTCCATTAACTTCATCGAGTTATGGAAGAAAGATGTTCCTTGGATTGATCCCTTCAATCTTCCCAACTATGAAGTCCTTCCAGAAGAATAACTGCCTGCTCTCTCATGCTATAAGGAGGAACCTCAATTCAGGATCTTCCCTCCTCGACAGACGTCACCACCTGCTCTTAACACACTCATATTTGAGCATAACCTACGTGGCAGACGAAGCTACCCTCCTTAAGCCTCAGTCTGGCGACGACTCTCAGTTTTAACTGATGAGGAACCTTTCTATGAGCCTGTCAACCTACAACAAATGATGGGACTGCTAGCTTATCTCAATGTGATTCTTTCCTGGAATCATGTTGAGCCTGAACGTTCTGTCTACTCTGAAGTTCTCAACTTTGACGATCCAGAAGCAAGTCCAACATTTAATTTGTGGGAATCTTTAGACTACTCTGCAGAGTTACGTATGAAGTTGCAGACGTATAAGGAGGAGATAAAAAATAGGCAAAACTCTTTTAGGCAAATCCAAAGAAGAGCACAGACGATGCCTCATTTCATAGGCACACAATTTCACTGTGTGTCCTCCAAACAGACTCAATTCAAGCTTGCGTTGGACAAGGTCATTCCAGTCCTTCCAATCTTGAACTATAAGGGCAAGGAGAAAGCCGAAGAAGTAGAAGACGCTCCCCAAAGGAACATTCACATTCGCAGAGGCAGCCCTTCAGACTAGAGATTGAGGCCATTCTTCAGAAATCAAATGTCGAATGAACGTCTGAAGATTTGAAGACCATCAGACAAGTCAAGAAGTTTTATGCTTTTTGCTCTGGTCTGGATCCTGAAGACAAGCCTCCTGTAGATGGGTATCATCTGAAGATAAGAATATGCTATCAATGCAAAGGACATCAGCCTTTCCCATCCTCATTTGGTCCTTCAGAACTTATGCCTTGGAAGTCCACCTTCTACTATCAGTCTGATAGGGACTTCTCTTTTACTGTGGAGCTGCCATATTCAACTTTCTTCTTCTCCAAGCTTATTTTGGGCATTGTGTAAGAACCAAAAGATGTCATTATTCCATACAGACCTCCCATCTCAGATGAAGAAGTCTATGATCTGTATGCTGAACTTTGGACAACTAGAAAAGCTCTGCGTCAAGCCTTAGAAGACAGGAAAGCTCTAGAGTTTGAGCTCAAGAAGTGGATCAACATTTATGCCTTCTTTAGAGCACACCACCGCATACGCACTTCCACTCCACCAAGATCCCCTATGGTACTCTCATCAGACTCTGACTTTGACACCTCTGATTCTGACGGTCCGATTCCTGTGAAACCAGGTTTTGCTGATCGCCATGCAAAAGGGAGAGAAAGGAAGAGTAAAAAGAGAGCATGAAGATAGGGATGCATCTAAGGGGGGAGCTACACCATTTGAAGGGGAGCTAAAGCTGACTTAGAAAAAGGGAGATTTTTTTTTCTTTTTATCATTTGTAAAAACACATCATCTTGATGTGAAAACCTTTCAATAAAATGAGTTGTTTGATTGTTCATCAAACCTGAGTCTTCTTTTCTTTATGTTTAAATTCTATGCTTATAGTTAATGTTTTAAGTAGCTCTGATACATCTTTTTACAATATTTGCTTGGCATCATCAAAAAGGGGGAGATTGTTGAGTCATAAGACGAATCAGGACCCTCAATAATTTTGATTTTATGCAAAACAAATATTAAGTAAACAGATTACGTCTTATAAATGCCAACAGACGAAAATGTTGCATCCACGTCTATAAGATACAGATGATACGCAGACAGACGCTTAAGTCTAAAGAAGCATTTAAAGGCATAGTAATGCATTATTGTTTTGTAATCTGTTTTGCAGGAAATGTTCATAAAACATCCTCCTAAGATCTGTCGAAGTGCATAAAGGGAAACAGAAAGAAGAGTCAAAGTATCAGAAGTTCCCCTCGTCTCAAAAGACACACTACAGCTAGCAATGAGTACTTGTCTGAGCAAGCGATGTGACCACTGCAACATAATGATATGGAGCATATCTCAAGAAAGATAAATAGAATTCTTTATCAGCTCAGAATGACTAGTTGGTGACAAGCATTTAATGCTCGCATTAAATGCCCTTCAACCACTCTCCTTCAGACACTTGTCAGACGCAAGAAAGAAGACCGTTTAGAGACAATGGTTACTTACTCAGCAAGTCTATATATAGAAGAAGATTTGAAGTGCTGAAAATAACACATGAACTGAATTCATAATTCAAGCATTCTTTCAAGCCTTCATTCTTTCTCTTGTCAATTCTATTTGTAAAGCTCTAAAACCACTTTGTGTATCCTGAGAGAAAAAGACTTCGATCTTAACCTTGTATATCCGTCTTTAAGACGATAGTTAAAAAGTCTGTGCACCCCTTACAAAAAACAAATCTTGTGATTTGTTTTAGAGCCAGAAGTGGCTTGGTAGTAAAGAATACTTGGGTTTTTAGCTTGAGAGGTTAAGTGTGAAAAACTACTTAGGGTGAGCCATAAGTGGCAATGAACAATACTTGTAACTTGTGAAAGTTAGTGGAACTTGGTGGTTTGCCAAGAACTAGACGTAGTCTCGGGATGAGATGAACTAGTATAAATTCTTGTGTTGTCTTTCCTGATCTTTTATCTATTATAACTACTTGAACTGACTTTGTGTTGTGATTTAAACCTGTTTTCTTAAAAAGGCTTTCATCTGTAAGTTATCGTCTGTTAAACGTTTTCTACAAAAATGGTATCTTCTATTCTACAGATGTTATACACTTTTTATAAAAAGTTTGCAAAAATTTTTATAAATCACAATTCAACCCCCCTTCTTGTGATTTTTTCCTTTACAACATTTATTGGTCCACTTTGGTGCAATGGCAACCTTAGTGGTGTTAAAAAATCATAAACCTCGATCATAATCTCAAATATATTAAGCAACACAATTGTATTTCTTCTCTCCTCCTAAAAAGTTACAAAGGTCACGTGAAATAAAGAGGCTTGAGTTGAGAAAGAACCATAAAATCATCGGCTCTCTTGTTCGTAACTCTAATTACTTCAAGTCTTTGACATCAACTAGGTGAATAATTGATATGGATCCATGTATTCATTCTAATTCTTAATAGGCTAAATGTTACTTTTGGTCATTTATGTTTTAGCATTTTTTTCGCTTTGGTACATTAAGTTTTAAAAGTCTCATTTTGGTCCTTTATGTTTTCGAAAGTTTCATTTTGGTCATTTCTTCCATTTTCGGTTAGAAACGTTAGTATTTCGTTAACTTTTGAAATTTGAAATAATTAATTTAAAATAGTGGCGGCTAAAAATCGCCACTATCTTTGAAACTACTACTTCATATAACCACACCACATATTACAAAACAAAACCACACAATGACAGAGATTTGAACCTCCCTCTCCCAAATCCCCCTCTCTCTTCCACCGCCTCTCTGTCTCGCCCTCCCTCATCCGCTCCTTTAGCAGCCCTCGCGCCGCTACTTCCACCATCGAGCCTCCTTCGAACTCCGATCGCGCCGCCTTTGTCATCTTCGCGGTTCCAAATTCAAAGATAGAGAGAGAGCCATATCCATTTATGGTTCCAGGTTCGTTTGCGGTTCTAGATTCTAAGAGAGAGAGAACTTGGAAGAAGAGGACCTGTATTGCTTCTTCCTCACCTTGCACAAAACCCTAAGTCCCTGCATCTCTATAATGCATGGCTTCTGCCACCGGTAGCTGTAACACCCTAAGGGTATTACCATAGCTACGCTTATGATTTCTAAGAACGTGAAAATTTTAAAAACATTTATTCGACGTTAACAAGTGGAAGTTAACAAATTAATATACCAAATACAACTCAATTCCATAGATCATTAAATACACTTTGTTCCTCATACATGGGTATCATACATTATATAATGTAAATACATAGGAATATAAAGTAACTAAACTACATCCTCCATGACGAGGCTCTATGCTCCAACGACATGCGCCACCACCTGTTTCCTGAAAATAGGGAACTTAAAGGGGTGAGACATAATGTCTCAGTGAGTGCTCCAGGGACTCTATGGTTGGGTTAGACACTCCTACCCGAACAACCCATACATGTATCTCTCATGGCTATACCCTTACTAGATCTTTATCACATCTTTCATTCCTAAGGTCGCACCTATACCTTTCACTTATGACACCTTCATGGACTTCTCTCTCATTCTCACACATCCTTACCATTTCTATTTCGTCATTCCTTTAACTTTCATCCTTAATAGATACACTTCACACCACATTCTTATCTAATGTACTCAACATTCCTTAGGCTCTACCCTCTTCTCCCTTTAACACTTAGATCGATTTGAAAGGATCAATGTATCATCAGTGTTGTTCTAGAATATTCATAGCATCCACCTTAACTTATGTATTCTTATTTCTCTTTTGTACTGACCCACTCTCATCATTTGTCTAATAGCTAACACGCATCTCGATCCCTTATCACATAAACAACATGCATACACCACCTGATACAATAACTCACGCACACCTCATTACTTTATTTGTTCACATCTCAAGTCACAATGACTATTCTCAATCTTACAACACAGCGACATAAAATAGAAAGCATACGCACGTTTCACACAATTTCATCACAACACATACCTACTCATTACAACATTATGTTCATGCATGACATGTCCTTAACTCTATACTCAATGCTAATGTGGTACCATATCTAACTCAGGAGAATAGTCTAGGAGTGCGGGTCTACTCATAAGAAGCGCCATCAACGTCGATGCCTTCGGCATAGACTACACTAACTAGAATGATATCCGCATTTGGCTGTCAGGGTTACCCAGCTTTGCAAGTACGCTCCAACTCATGGGATCAGCATGAGCTAATGAAGTTTCCACACCAGGTCTCTCAAACCACCAAGGTCCAGGCTAAACTTGGTGTGACCCCCACCTTCTTGGTTCACATCTATTTAACAACCCTCAGTGTTATGATGCATGTCTCAAACATTCAAGCACACAGCGATTCCACTGAACCTTACGTCACACATATGTGAGCCCATCCTCGCCTCTCACAGGCTAGGTCACTCACGGTCTGAATACCACCCAGGCCCATCTTTGCCATCTCATAGGCTAGGTCACCCGTCCCAATGGCATCCAACGACACCTCATATCTCATACTCCTACATTATGCATTCACATTTCAAATCTACACTCACAGTTATATTATACATCTCATAGAATGTCAATGACACATTTTTAATGAATAATTACATAAGATAACGAATATAAATCACATTCATAACAAAACTAGGTCCTGGACTCAATGCTAAGCAAAAGCACCAGAGTTGACCGGACGCTGGTCACTGGACACTGGGGTCACTAGACACTATAGTCACTGGACACTGGGTCACTGGACGCTGGGGTCACTGGACGCTGGTTCACTGGACACTGGGGTCACTGGACGCTGGGGTCACTGGATGCTGGAATCACTGGACACTAGGGTCATTGGACGCTGGGGTCACTGGACACTAGGGTCACTGGATGCTGGGTCACTAGACACTGGGGTCATTGGACACTAAGGTCACTAGACGTTGGGGTCACTGGACACTAGGGTCACTGGACGCTGGTCACTAGACGCTAGTCTGCAGAATCAGACGCTCGCAAAATTTACTACGAACAGAACGTCGTAACAGGGTTTTCTGTAGAATCCAGGGCCTCCCAAAGGATCCCAAGCACCCAAAAACATGCCTCAAAGGTTTAGGGACAATTCCCAACACTTACAAGACTATTCCAAGGCAAAAACAACACATTATAACAACAAATTCATACAATTTCATCTTAGGTCACAACTCCCCCATATCATCAAGAACACAAAAGAGGGAAAACTCATTGCATCATAATAATCGATCTCTAGGATATCAAAAAGGGGAAGAATTCCAATCATCATAACCCAACCATCAATAAGCACAACCTACCCTCAATTTCTCATAATCAACTCAAGAACATCAATTCCTAACTTAGGGTAGCAAGAAGGGGGGAAAGGGGAAGAGGTGAATCCAGCAACAAGAAAGGGTTGGGATAAACAAAGGGAAGAACACTCAGTTAGACAAGAGCACGAAGGAGAGCTCCGGCTTGAGCCTCCAAGTTCCTTCTTCCTTCTTCCTTCTCTTCTCTTCTTCTCCTTCCATCTTCTCCCTTCTCTCTTCTTTCTCTACTTCTCCCAAAACTAAACCTAATGTTTTACTTTTCTTAACTTAGGGTAGCAAGAAGGGGGAAAAGGGGAAGAGGTGAATCCAACAACAAGAAGGGGTTGGGATAAACAAAGGGAAGAACACTCACTTAGACAAGAGCACGAAGGAGAGCTCCGGCTTGAGCCTCTAAGTTCCTTCTTCCTTCTCTTCTCTTCTTCTCCTTCCATCTTCTCCCTTCTCTCTTCTTTCTCTACTTCTCCCAAAACTGAACCTAATGTTTTACTTTTCCCTTCTCAAAACACTTAGATGGGTAAGGTTTGGGTGGGCTTAGCCCCTTATTGGGCCTTAGGCACTCTCTTAGGCCTTATCATCATATTCTCACTAATTCCTAATACAAGAGCTCTTCCACCACAACAACAATCATAATAATATCAGCATTAATACAATATAAGGTAACAATACTAACAATAATACTAAACACAATGTCACAACAATAATAATCACAACAAGCATAATATAATATCCACACCAATTATAACACAAGGGCAAATAATAATAATAATAATAATAATAATAATAATAATAATAATAATAATATCAATAACTCTAAATATAATGCACATGGAGCACACACCTAAGGAATGCATGCACACACCCTGGACATAACCAATAATATAGCATAATGATGACAACAATAATAACAAATATATTACAGGCAATATAACAAGGTCTTAATAAGGGTTCTCCTTAAGGTATATTCCTAGTACTCGAAACTTTGAGTGTTACAGTAGCGGCTTAGACCACCGGCGAGCAAGACTCTTTCGCCCGCGTCATCGCCATCGTCAACTCCGCCTTCCACTCCGACGATACCGATTTTTTCTTCTCCACTCTCAAATTCATCTCCATCCTCGACCTCTTAGTTTCCACTCTCAGTTTCAATCACTGTGTTCGCCTTTTCCCTAATTCGTTTTCAATTTTTTTTTTTTTTTGCTTTCGTTGTATTTGTTTCGATTGATTTTCTAGAATATTGTTCTCATTGATTTTATGTTTTTGTTTTCTTTAGATTTGACTTTTAGCAAGTGTTGTGGTGCGAAGCTTTGGAAAATGATATTGAATTTGTGATCGAAGGTTGTGAACTATTGATAGAAGTTACTGAAAGGCTATGGAGTGTGAGATTCATGGTTTTGTGAGTAGTTTAGCAAATTACGTGAATGGAAAAATAGTTTCAGAGAGTGATTAATAAGTTTTTTTTTTATAATTGGTTTAACGTGTGTTTATTTTGCTTAACACAATTTGATAATGAGATTTGGGTGTGAGTTGGATTTTTTTTATAAATTAAAAATTATTATAGTGGCGGCTAAAAACCGTCACAATGTTTAAACAAATTTTTTATAGTGAGATTATTTCTCGTCAAAATATTATTATACATAGTGACGGTTTTTAGCCATTGTTATCTTAAATTAATTATTTCAAAATTTAAAATACTGACAAAACAAAAGACCAAAACAAAATCCTTCGAAAACATAAAGGACCAAAATGAGACTTTTAAAACTTAATGTTCCAAAACAAAAAAAACACTAAAACATAAAGGACCAAAAGTGACATTTAGCCTTCTTAATAATAAAACATGTTGTGCGTTGACTTCTGGTGTATTTCTCTAGGATTTAAGCCTATGAATTTTTGGCTTTCGCGTAAAGAAATAATAGTGTTAAATAAGGATTCAAACATCCAGTATTGATTAATCCACATGCTCAATGATAAAAGATATTTATATTGTCGATATATGAATTATTTATTCTAAATTTAATCTGCCATCAAACAAAATCTAAATTTTTCACACACATAGATGCCAATATTAAAAGAAAAATGCACACGACTTTGTTAATAAATAAACGCACAAAGAGACCATTAAATCACATTTAAATGGTCAATATTAAAGAAAAATGCACGTAACTTTTTAACAACCAACTTGCAATCTTGACCATTTTATGTATGGTTGTATAGTTTAAATTTATAATCTTCATTTCTTATAATAATCAAATATTCTCATAGGAGTCACCCATTTCATTTGCCAATAGAAGTTGTTGCATATCCGCAGAAGGTTCTTAAATCACAATTAGAGTTTGTATCCATTAGCACTCATACAAGCTAGAAAATCTGCTCATTAGTTTCCTTCACGAAGTGATGTTAGATAGAGAAATGTCACTCCTTGCCCATGAATTCTCTTATCACAACTAACTCATTCACAAATATATATGATGCATAAGGACTTCGGCCTCTTAACAAAGTTTAATTCCATGATAAAGAGCCATAATCTCAACATATAGGATAGTGGCCATTCTCACATTCCCATAAAAAGCAATCATAAAATGCTCTTGACGGGTCCTTATAACACCCCCAAAGCCCGTTTTCCAGTAGTATTCAAAACACTTCCATCAACATTTAAGATAATATTAGTCATGTTCAGCCTCAACCAATAAACTACTCGCCCATCCATAGGGTCCACATTAAGACCCATATCAGTCAACCTATTTAACTGGAATTGATAATTTGCCAACTTGCCATGAAAAAATGGACGTTGGCTTGAACCTAAAGTCCAACACCCATTATTTTACAGAGATCCCTACATATCTATCAATGTAGCATAGGCACTTTAGATTGTGTAAGCATTATATGTATGTTTGAGTGTGTATAATTTTTGGTTATTTTAGTCAATAACTCTTGTTGTATATTCAATTTAAAGGATCTAACCATTAAATTAAACGTTCATATTTATGAATTTTCATAAAATTTTAAAACATTTTGATAATTCATTAAATAAATTTAAGTTAATGTATAATATAGTTTTTAAAATATAAATAAATGTTAATTATAAGATTACTTAATTGCAAATAGCTTATTTATCTAAATTTTGTTGTGCATAATTGTTGAGATAATATTAAAATATTCAATAATTTGATCATTTTAATTTAATATATATAAAATGTTATTGAGTGGACTTAACAATGTAGTTCTAGTATGCACACCTCCATCTTTATCCAATTTCCATGTCATCATTCTTCCCTAACCTTTGGATTCAATTCCTAGATGGTGCAAATAGCCTAAGGACAAAGGCAATGACAATAAGCCCAATTAACAAAATTCAAAGGATAAGGATTCTATTTACACCCTCCCCTATTCTTAATATACCCCTCATTTTTTTATTGTTTTTTCATATTTTGAAAATACCTTTTTTGTAAAACCTAAAACCTCTCTCCCATTATCTTCATTAGTCATCACACAATTGTATTTATCTTTTTTTTTTATCGAAAAATGTTAATTGTTAATTGTTAGTTTTTTGTTAGCCAGGGAGATTCAAACCCATGACCTCTTCCCCCAATTCCTTCTCCCTTCACCACCAAGTAGGGGTGTTCAAAACTGAACCAACCCAAACCGAAAACTGACCCAAAAAACTGAAAACCGATAGAAAATCGAATATTATTGGTTTTGTTCGGTTTTTTATTTTTCCAAATCGTGCAGTTCAATTCGGTTTGCAGTTTGGAACTCTGAAACCGAACCAAACCAAACTGAACCGCTTAAAATATTCAAGTGTGCCTTTTTCTAAGACAACTTACCTTACAACACTAAAAGTCTAAACCTAAAAACAAAATCCTCTGCCTTTCTCGAGTCTCCAATTGCACCGCTGCTCACAGCTCCGCCTCCTCTTCTTCGTCCCTCCTCAAATCGCCGTAGCAACCCTCGGTCCCTCGCCGTACATCGTGCACCCCAGTGACCCACCGTGCAATCCCTCCTCTTTTTCCACATCATCAATCTCCCCTTTTAACCTTCAATCACTGTTTCTTTAACCTTCTCTCCACGACTCCATCTTTTCCGCAACTACGTCACCACCCGTATAAGGATCACCCTCGCTGACGACGTTAACCATATCAACAAACACAACTTCTGCATTCCTTTCATCTGTGGCTGCTGCAACCTTGGTGAAGCCCTCCACTGCATCCCCGAGAGCACCGCCACGATCTGCACCAAGGGAGAGGCTATCACCGACAACATCATCAAGATCGTTTACCACAATCACGAGGTCATGAGCGACATTACGACATAGCGTATGATCGGGATGAGTTTTTCTTTTTGATTTCTGCATTGGGTTTGGGTAGTTAGAAATTTTTAGTTGGCACCTGATCACGGGAATTTATCATATTATTTTACAGTCCAAAGCAGTCTGAAACATTATGGTTAATTAATCTTCTTATTATGGTTATGTTACAGTTCAATTTATCATATTAGTTTGGTTGTTGACATGTTGTGGTTATTTAATCTTCTTATTATGGTTATTTCAGGAACTTAAAAACTTGAGACTTCGACTTTGTTCTACTGCATTATACTGAAGCTCCAAAGTGAACAGAAAGTCAAAAACAAATGTAAGGATTCTGTTAGTTATGAGTTAATTTTTTTTCTTTGCATTTTGCTTGGGCATTTTACTTGCTTGTTTCTCCGAAATTGTAATGTTATATTGGTTTCATTTCATGGGCTTTTGTAGAATCGTAATTAATGTATTCAAAAAAGGTAACTAGTTAATGAAACCAATTAATGAAATGCTATGTTCATTATATATCATTGGGGAAATAAAATGTGGCAGCCTTGATAAAGTAGTAGAATTTTATTGTAATGCATTTATAGTCAATATTTTATTGTAATTTTATATTATGTTGCATTGAAAGCTTTTTAGGTAATGAAATCTTTGCTTTGTTGTTCACTTTCTTGATCCTTGTTCTAATTTTTCGTTCAAATTTCTTTGCACAAAACATTCTGATTTTCAATTATTTATATATTGTATTTCATTTTATTTTTTGATGTCACTTTCTTGATCCTTGTTCTAATTTTTCAATTCATGATCCTTGTTTTTTTAGTTTTAAAATTCTTGTGTTGGTTATTACATCTAACCAACCATCACATCATCACCATTCACCATGGAGGTAGTCCCTTCCCCTATCACAACTTGAGTTAATTTTTTTTACATTTAAATATATGTATGAAGTCCCTGTTCTGTCTATGTTGCAGGCTGAAAACACTGGAAGTAATGATCAAACTACAAATACTCAATCTGAAAAGGCTTCAAATGAACCAATAAATTTGGATGGAGAAGATGATTTGAACAAAGAGGGAGGCTCCAATGTTGAAAAAGCTAAAAAGAAAAGGAAAGTAGAAGAACCCACATCCAATAGTGCTGGAGATCCAGGTAAATCAAAGCCTTGTAGGCCTAGATATTAGGCATGGGATCATTTTACAAAAGATCCTAATAGCCAAAAACCTAGAGCTACATGTAATTGGTGTACCAAGTCTTATGCTGCTGATTCTCATATAAATGGTACAACTAATCTTATAAACCATTTGTTGAAAAAATGTCCCAAGTTTCCAAGAGAGTCTTGTGATCCTACTCAACAAACTCTTGCCTTTCAACAAACGAAAAAAGAAGATAGGAAAGAAGCTAATAGTGTTCTTACTAGTATTCATTTTGATGTTGATGCATGTAGACAAGCTCTAGCTAGGATGATTATTGTGGATGAGTTGCCCTTTAAGTTTGTTGAGGGAGAGGAATTTTGCTTTTTTATGAGTATCTTGCAACCTAAGTTCCCAATTCTGGGGAGGATTACAATTGATAGGGATTGTTGGACTCTTTACACAAATGAAAAACATAAGTTGAGAAGTATGTTTAATCATTCCCATCAAGGTGTAAGTCTCACAACTGATTGTTGGACTTATGTGCAAAATATGAGTTATCTTTGTCTTACTGCGAATTTCATTGATGATAATTGGAAGTTGCATAAAAGGATTCTAAATTTTTGTCTAACAAAGAATCATAGGGGAGAAACAATTGGTAGAAAAATTGAGAAATGTTTGGAGAGTTGGCTAATAAGTAGAGTTTTCACCATTACAGTTGACAATGCTAGCTCAAATGATGTTGCAATAGCTTACCTGAAAAGTAGAATGGAGGATTGGAACACACATCCATTAAAAGGAGAACACATGCATGTTAGGTGTTGTGCACATATTTTAAATCTTGTGGTGAATGATGGATTGAAGGAGTATCATTCTTCAATAAGCAAGATTAGAAATGCAGTTAGATATGTTCGTGCATCACCTGGCCGCATGGATAGGTTCAAAAATTGCATTAAGGAAGCTAGGATAATTGACAAATCTACTGTGCAATTGGATGTTTCCACTAGGTGGAACTCCACCTACATCATGCTTGAAAGTGCATTGAAATTTCATAAGGCATTTAAGAGATTCGGTGAAAAGTGTTCTGATTATGTGATGTTGAATGGTGGTATTCAAAATAATGAGGATTGGGATAATGCAAGGTGTTTTATTAGATTCTTGAAAATATTTTTTGATATCACTTAGAAAGTTTCAGGGACAAATTTTGTAACTTCTTCTCAATACTTCAATGAGCATTGCATGATATTACTTACATTTCAGAAATGGGTAGGGAGTTTTGAAAAATTGTTTGGAAGCATGGCTGAAAAAATGAAAGCTAAATATGACAAGTATTGGGGGAACATTAAAAATATGAATATATTGATTTTTGTGGTTGTGATGCTTGATCCTTGGAGTAAGTTTCAGTTTGTTCAGTGGGGCTTAAACAAATTTTATGAGAAGGATGTTGCTGAATGTATATGTAACAAGGTAAAGGAGACATTATATAGTATGTTTGATGTGTATAGGCTTTCTGTTAGTAATGGGCAGCAGGCTAAAGCTTCTACACAACCCTCTGCTGAAATGGGAATGGAAGAATTTGATGCACCGAAAATTTCATTTGCTATGGAATTTGAGAAAGACATGAATCTTAATGAGAGTATGAATAAAAATGAAGTGGATTTGTATCTCATGGAGGGTTTGGAGAAGAAAAGTACTACTTTTGACATCTTAATGTGGTGGAAAGTGAATTCTAGCAAATATCCTATTCTTAGTCATATTGCTAGAGATTTGTTGGCCATGCCTGTGTCTACTATTGCTTCAGAGTCCGCTTTCAGCACTGGAGGTAGAGTGCTTAATTGCTACAGGAGTTCTCTTACACCAAAGACAGTTGAAGCATTAATTTGTACACAAAATTGGTGTTGATCCTCCCCATGGACAACAGACATTGAAGAGCTCGTGGAGGACATTGAAAAACTTGAACAAGGTATTATTTTGATTGTATTTTTAACTGGTACAGCTGTTTAATTATTGTTGTCTAATTTTTCATGCATATTGATTATTATATTTTATAAATTTTTAGAAATTGGCCCAATCCCACCACTAACTGAAGACAATTCTGATGTTGAGTCTGATTAGTAGCTACACTTGGAGTTAATTCTCCTAATATGGTATGATAGCTTATTTCTAAATTAATTGTTTTTTATTGCAATTGAACTGTTAATTGATGATGCTTTATTTTATACAGGATGCAGCTGTTGGTAATTGGTGTTGTGCTCTGTTGGTGACTTGGTGTTTGCTGCAATGTTTCTACTTTCTAAGTTTCTATGGTTTTGGACTTTTAGTCTAGTTTTGGCAATTAAATTAATATGTACCAGCAAGTAAATTTAGATTTCAGCAAGACTTTTTTCCTTTAATTTCAATGGTTGGCAGCCTGGCAGCAAGTAATATATACTGTTTTATTACATTATATCTTAAAATTCTCTATTCTGCAAAGGCTTCTGTTTAAGTTTCATTCTCCTTGTTGCTATTAATTATTGAGTTAATTAAGATTCTGTGCTGCTACTACTGGTGTTGTTTTACTCCTTGTGATTACAAATATATAATATTTTCCTTCTCATGTTAGATGGTATAATATGATGTAAGCATAAATATATGAAATATAATATATTATATTTTGTGTTACACCCACAAATTAGTGACTAGTCACAGCACATGCCCAAAATTTGACTCTATGGATATCTTTATAGGCAAATGGAGCATATGATTTGTCTAAAACCCAACTTACTTGTATTTGATGTTCCCTTTTAGGCTGCTCGGAAAATTTAATCGCTTGATGGTATAGTTGCCGCTTTTTAACATTGAGAATGTTAGGCTTACTATTATATTTTGCTGCAAACAAAATCCATATTTCTTAAGGCTTTTGTTATTCTGGACCTAATTTTTTAAATAATTAATAGCTGATTTATAAAACCGCAAACCAAACCAAACCAAACCGCCAAAGATTGGTTTGGTTTGGTTCGAATTTCATAATATTTTTCAACCGAACCAAACCGAACCGCATTTAATTTCTTATTTGGTTCGGGAGACTTTTAAGCTAAAAACCGAACCAAACCGCACCGCGAACACCCCTACCACTAAGCCAACCTTATAACTCTACGCAATTGTCTTTATCGATTAGTTTCACAATTATTTTCTCCCTATTTCACAAATTTATTGAAAACTAGTTTTCAAATGTACAATAACAATCCGAAAGCTAGTTTCCAAAATGCAATTTGAAGTCTTTCAAAAATTAGTTTCCAGAAAAAAAAAATCAAGTGCATTTCAAAAAACCAATTTCCGGAATGTTGTTGTACATTTTACAAACAAGTTTCCCAAAATATAGTTGAGTGATGATGATATGTTGATGCATCTTATGAAAAATGATTAGAAACTTACACATAGCACGTGCGAAGGGTGTTGGAGTTGACTACCAACGATTAAGTATGTGTTTGGTTAATCATTTGAACACGTCCAACGAAAAAACATGCATTCCAAGGCACAAAAGCAAAAGTAATGTGAGAGTAACTTTTTGTTGAACGGTCGTTACGTTGAAAGCAAATGGTTTCCAAACACACCCTAATTTCTTTAGCTTGGAGACATGTTTCGATATAATACTTCATATTTTAACATTGGAAGCAATACAAGCTAAGGATGTCCCTCCATAAGTTTCTGCATCAATGACCATGAAAAAGATAGATAAAAAAAATAACATTTGATGCACACCCAATCATTGAATCTTCTCAAGCTTGAACTCCAACCTTCATATGGTGTCTTTCAACATTTTTCCACTTCAAAGTTTCTACATAAGACGAGTGACCGTATCTAAAAGTTTCTACATAAAATTTATACAACCCAGTTTTTTTTTTATCGGCAAAGAAGAAATTTTATAAATTGAATGGTACCAGTAGTACCTGAGAGCACATTACATAAGTATTACAGTAAACATACTAGGGACTTTGAAGGTTAGATTATATTTATACCCTGAAAGGAGAATAAATATGAACTAACCAACTAGGGATGGCCAAAAAAATCCACGCCCGCGAATATCTGCGGATAAAATCCGTCATGGATAGAAGATGGATAGTATAAACGGATACCCGCGCGTAACGGGTACGGGTTTTTTATTTACCCGCTCATTAACGGGCGGGTGCGGGTATCATACTATCCGTGCCTGCGGATACCTGCTACCCATAAAATTACTAAACTACCCTCATATATATATATATAATTTAAAATTGCTAGTTTTTGCTCTTGATACTAGTAAAAATTATATCTAGAGATTCAAAATCACAATATAAGATTCTTATTTCTTTGATTTTTTTTAATTAAATACATAGAATTTTCACATAAAAATTCACTTAATTACACATTTGATTCTTGATTCTTCTTGTAGTAAATAATATGATTTTATTTCCAAATTTTATTGCACATAAAGGATCTGTTTCTTAGTATTTCTTTTAAAAAAAAATCACCCTTTTTTTTAAAAAAAAATGTTTTTTTTTTAATATGAAATATCCATGGGTATCCACGGATACCTGCGGATATAAGAAAAACCTGCAGATTTTTATCAAACGGATATCTGGCGGGTAACGGGACGGATTTTCTCCGGCGGGTCGAGTAGCGGGTAACCACTATCCGTACCCGCCCCGACCCGTTGCCATCCCTATAACCAACATTACAAAACCAAAGTCTATCTACCACAAATTTACAGCCCACCTGGTATATAATGACAAAACACTCACTAATCAAAACGTTTTTACCATGTGAGTAAGTCCCTATCCAGCGCTCAGTATCCCAGTAAATTTGTACTTCCTGAACCCGAACAGCAGAAGTGCCCAACCATGTAACCATAAGCTTGGCCTAATATCATCAAAATTGTCCCTCAAGAATGCACGCAGCAGGTGCTACAGACCATTGGCTGTAAGAGTAGTTAAAAAGTGGGAATCTACCTTTAATCCATGACCAAGATGTAAAAGAAATTTTCTGCATTATTGTTTCTTCATCAAACACTCCTCCTCTGAAGACACACTCATTTCTGCTGATCCAAATACACCACACTATTGCAGCCCAAATAACCCTCCACATGTTCAGCTGTTTCTTTGAATGTATAAAAAGAGAGTGTTGCCAAAAGTGAGTCTGTGGTGATTGTGGCAAAACCGTTGACACTTGCAGCCATGCATAGTAGTTCAGCCAAATTTTAAACACTTTTGTACATGAAAAAAATAGTGATCAACCGATTCAGCAGCTGTAAAGCAAAAACGACATAAACATTCAGGATCATTGACAATGATATTTCTTTTTTTGAGATTGTCCTTTGTTGGTAAACGATTGAGCATTAATCTCCAAATTAGGAAATTTGCTTTTGGCTGTGATTTTAACTCCCAAACTTGTTGCATCAATTCCACTTGTTGTGAACCCACTAAGTCTTGATGTAATACCAAATATGCTATTTTGACAGAGAAAGCACCCAACTCCCACGATCAAGCATCTTCAACACCTTGTAAAATTGTGACATTAAAAAGCATTCGTTGTAGCTCTTCTAGTTGTGTTTGTTCCCACTCAAATAAACTTCTTCTCCACCTTAACCTCCACTGCCACGACAAATTTTCCCACTCCCCCATACCATTTATTCTGTACTCTTGTTGGGATGATATAAGATACAATCTTGGAAATTTTCAGCAAGAGATTTTTCCCCTAACCAAGTATCGAGCCAAAACCATGCTTGATTCACAATGCCAATCTTCCAACTAACTCTTCTATCAAACCATTTAGATTCATCTCCTCCACCACAAGATAGAAACAAATCTCTCCACCAAATTGAGACTTTGCTATCTATACTTCCATTCACAAGACCCTCCCACCCACCATATTTTGAATTAATCACCTCAACGCAAAAATCTTCTTTTTGATTAAACAAAGCCCACATCCATTTGGCAATTAAAGCAACATTAAATATTTTAATGTGCTTGATACCAAGTCCCCCATGATTTTTCGGGCAACAAACATTATCCCAACTCACCTAACACACTTTTTTTCTCACAAACCCCTCCCCACAAAAAATTCCTTTGAATGGATATAATTTTGTTAACCACCTCCTTTGGTATTTTAAAAAAAGACAAGAAGAAAATCGGTAAAGAAGTTAAAACGGAATTAATTAGGCACACTCTACCGGCAAAAGATAATGACTTGCATTTCCATGGTGCTAATTTCTTTTTGAATTTTCTAATGATGATGCTCCAAGTTTCGATTTTCCTTGGATTGGCTCCAATTGGTATACCCAAATAGGTGAAAGGTAGTGGTAGTTGACTACAATTTAAAAGCTTTGCAAACTTGATACCTTCACTTCTTTCCAAGCCCACCACCCCAAAACCACTTTTGAAGAAATTCACCTTAGCCTGGAAACTAGCTCAAAGCACCTCATGATGCTCTTTATTACAATAACATTTTGCAATGATGCCTCTCCCAAGAAGATAGTGTCGTCCGCATATTGAAGTAAATTTACCTCAACATTGTTCTTTCCCACAAGGTAGCTAGCATACATATTTCTAGAAATGGCTTCCATCATCATTCCACTAAGACCTTCCGCTACCACAATGAAAAGAAAAGGGGCTAGTGGATCTCCTTGTCTCATCCCCTTTTGCATAAAACTCTCTAGATGGGCTTCCATTTATAAGAACCGAAACCGAACTTGTTTGTAAGCAAGTTTTCATCCAAGCAACCCATTTTTCTTTGAATCCCATTCTCCGAAGCATATAATACACAAACTCCCAACACACGGAATCATACACCTTCTCATAATCAACTTTAAAAATAAGGCATTTCTTTTTTTTTTCTTCTAGCTTCATCAATTACCTCATTTGCCACCACCACACTATGAAGTAGTTGTCTTCCCCCTCGAAAGGCGCTTTGTCTCTTGTCAATCACCCCATGAAGGACCTTCTTCAACCTATTTGCCAAAAATTTTGCCAAGATTTTGTACATACACCCCACAAGAGAGATGGGTCTAAAATCACCTAAACCTTGTGGCTATCAACCTTTGGAATGAGTGCTATAAAGGAAGCATTACTCCCTCTTAGAAGCAATCCATTCTGATGAAATTCATCCAAGTAACTCTTCACATCATCTTTTAGAAAGCTCCAAAATCTTTTTATGAACTTAAAATTCAACCCATCCGGACCCGGACATTTCAACCCTTCACATTCTCACACCGCCTCCTTAATTTCAACATCATCAAATGTACCCAACAACATATTATTGTCTTGCTCCGAGATTTGTTTGAAGGAAACCCCATCAAGTTTCGGCGTTTCCCAAGCTTCATTACTAAATCTCAATTCAAAGAATCTTCTTGTCTCCTCTTTAACTCTATTTGGCTCTTCAACCCAAATACCATCAATATTGAGCCCTTTCAAAGAATTTCCTCCTGCTCCAATTGACGAAATTATGGAAATATTTTGTATTACTATCTCCCTCCAAATTCCATCTCATTCTTGACTTTTGCCTTATAAGTGACTCGCTCCATTTAATTACTTTCCAAAATTCTTCTTGTAGTGTTTTCTTCCTTTCAACCTCTTCATCACTTAAAGTTTCATTTTCCCCTTCAATTCTATCTCATTCAACTCCTTTTGTAATTCCTTATACCTTCTATCTAAATTGCCAAAATGTTCATTGTTCCACACTTTCAACTCTCTCTTTAAACCCTTGATTTTTTCTTCAAAACATAAGCACTCCTTCCTTTTATTTCCAAGCTCTTCCATGCATCTTCCACATATTGGGGAAATCTTCTATCTTCAAACCAACAATCCATCACTCGAAAGGGTTTAGGTCCCCAATCTTTGATTACATTTTTCAACACCAAGGGACAATGATCTGAAATATTTCTATCGCGGACATATTGTGAAGATCCCGACCACCTTCCAAGCCATTCCCTATTGACCAAGATCCTATCAATTCTACTCATAGCTCTTCCATTTGGCCTAAACCACGTGAACCTCCTCCCAATCAATGGGATATCCTCCACCCCCATATCCAAGATAAATTGGTTGAATTCTCTTCTTTCACCCCTCCCACATAATCCCCCATGTCACCTCTTCTCTCGCACGGTCTTCGGATACAATTGAAGTCACCAAGTACGCACCAAAGTTCTATGTTACTGCTGGATTTCCTTTGAATTAACTCTTCCCACACTATTCTTTTTTGTCCCAGCTCACACGGAGAGTATACATTGGCAATATGTACCTCACAATTTTCTTCTTTCCATCTTCCTTCTACTATAATGAATCCATAGCCAACGTGTAGTGTAACATCCTTATTTTACTATTTGTACGCATTTATATATGTATATTATGAACATTTATGTACTGTAATTTATAGAAACTTTATGCACATATTTTCTTAATGAAATTAATACAGTTCTACTCAGAAGAATTTTCTGAATTTCCAAATGTCTTTGTTTTTGCCGAAATTGAGTGTTGACTGGACTGATGTGTCAGACAACTATCCAGGATAAATTTTCAAGTATAGAATTTTGAACTCATTTATAACTTAAAAGAAAGGTAATAGAATATAGATTAAAAATATATACAGATAAAGAATTAAAATGCTTATTCAGAATTGTTAGGATTTTCTGAAAGTTAGAACTTTGAGAAATTATTACGGTAAAATTCTAAGACAGAAAATTTAGAGAAAATTCGTAGGATATCTATAGAATTATCTAATAATTGTAATATACTTAGAATAATTATTAAAAATGTTTAACCAAGAAAATTTTAATTTAGAACCTTAACCAATCAAAAAGTGACAACATAGGTTTTTCTAAGGTCACTAAATTAAGCTAATTGGGCTTGGATTAAGAGATAAGTAAGACACTACCCCAAGGTTTTTGATAGTGAGGAATACAATGGTGATGTTATTTTCTTCAAATTCTAATCACATTGTAAGATAATCAGCAGCCCTAATTACCTTCTAGAATTTTCTACAAAGTTCTTGAAATGTTGACTTTTGAGGTAGGCAAGAGACTTGGAACTCTTTGGCTGTCCAAGTGCCTTTGGTGACTTATTTTCCTTAGCCAATGAAGGCTGCTGGACGTGCAAGGGTCAGCTGGACTTGAAGGCAAAGTCCAATTTGGTTAATTCTTGGCTTAATGAAGCAAATAACTTAAGAAAAAGGAAAAAGTCACAAAAGCTAACATTGTTTCCAAAACAGAACCGTGAGTTCTCTTCTACAGCAGCTGCAGTTCCATTTTTCATTTCATCTTAACTTCGTCATCTCATCTCAAATTAAGAAATCCAACCATCTAAACTTCCAAAACCCTAAGCTAATTCGGCTAGTAGAGAAAGAATTGGAAGAAATCTCAAAAATTCCTACAAGACCAAGGAGTGAGGGAGAAAGGAATTCAAAGATTTTTCTTCAATTAAAGAGTTTAAGGTAAGGATCTAGGCATTTAATTTCAATTAGAACCCTTGGAACTAAAAGAAAACATGTTGTAGAGTTAGATTCAATTTGTGACCTAGAATCATGAAAACTTGAAATTGATTTAGGGGTTTTGTGTTTTTTATGCTTGTGATTGTAATTCATGGATTGGAATGATGTGTGATTGAATTTTTAATGTGTTGTGATGGTTGAAATTTGAGTTGCTTGATTTTTAATTGAATTGAGATTTGGTTGAATTTTGGTTGGAATTGGAGTTTGTTGCTTTGGAAAAACATGTTGGAAATGGTATGTATACCATTCGGCCAAGCTCAAAATACAAGGGATACTATGTGGAAATTTTTGTAAAACCAAGGGCAAAATGGTCATTTTACATGTAGGGACACATTGGGTATTTTGAAAAAGATTGAGGACATTTTCGGAATTACTAGAAAGTTTAGGGATACACTTGGAATTTTTGAAAAAGAGCAATGGTAATGTGGTCATTTCAAAAATCTAGGACATAGATGGAATTTTAGAAAAGATTAAGGGTATTTTAGAAATTTTACCTAATAGTGATTTAATTGATAATTTACTAAAATATTAATGTTATAAGGTAAAATTGTTTAATTTTTGTATTCTTGTGTATTAATGTGTAAAAATTATTTATTTATTTGTGATAATTAACATAATTCATTTGCATAAGTCTTTTGGGGGGAATTATAAATGTTTCAAATGAGGAAGAATTATATTGACTAACCGGGACAAAGGTAGTCATGAGAAATGATTTGACAGATGAGAAATGATTTGACAAATGAGAAATGATTTGACAGATGAGAAATGAATTGATAGATGAGAAATGATTTGACAGATGAGAAATGAATATTTGGGTGAGCAGAATAAGTTAAGCAGGGTTGTATAGTCTGTGATTATATAACCTGTGGGGTGAAGGATATTGGCAATTCCACAGAGGACCGTAATCTGGAGCGCAGATACTGTCGTGGTGGCCTTCCGAGTAGCCTGACCTCCTAATTCTGTCTAGTTTATTCGCGTTTAGTAGGGGCTGATAGCTGAATTACATGAGGTAATGGTAGGCTAGTTACTTACTAAACACTCAAAGGGGAAGTCTCCATGGAGCAGGGTCAAAAATGAATTTGAGTCAAAAACTGCATTTGCATAAATCATACTGCATTTAATTATGTGTGTAACTAATTAATTTGTTATCATATGTATTTGTTTGAAATTGTTTTATTGTATGAGAAATTAAATGTCTGATCCAGTAATTTTGTCTCCAGATTCTAGTGGAGTGTGACTGCAGGTACTTTGAAGATTAAGTAGAAGTTAAAGATGCAATTATTTTCCAGAGCTATAGGACTGGGTACTTTTGGTTATATATATAATATTTGTATCAATTAGGATAAATTTTGTAGTAGTATTTCTGTAAATTTTAATAATGCAAATTATAATGATACATCTTGAACTTTAATGGATTGTATTTATTATATTTAGAATTTTTTTTATGAATATTAGATGTAAATTAATTAATTAGAAGGAGGGTTACATGTAGATTTTTTATGTCCAAACTTTCCTTGTTCCATACACAGAGAAGGCCACCTGCTGAATTAATGGTTGGGCTATCGAACCAAGCCACTTCTCTATCTCCCCACAAAGCCCCACATATACCAACATCAATTTGATCTCTTTTGTTTCTTGTATGCACAAAAACTCAGCTTCCTCCTGCAAGACCAATTGCCTAATCATCTTCCACTTCACCCTCTCCCCTAACCCTCTTACATTGTAGGATATGATCTTCATGATTGTATCTCATGTTCCCCTTCCTCCTGTCTCATTTCCTTTCTCTCTAGTTCCCTCTTGTCCCTTTCCTCCATATCTTTTAGTCTTGATAAAATTTCTTCCTCCTGTCCTCCAAAAGTAACTCCCATATGACTCCCTAATTCCCATAATTTTTGTCCTACAACCCAGTTAGTTTTAAATCAAATCAAACCAAAAAATATATAATTTATATCTATATAAAAATTGTCCAGAAATTTGGATACATGTCACCATATCAATTTTTTCATTTTTTATTTTCTCTCTCTTTGCATTTTATAATTCTTTATATCAAAAAATTGGATTACCTCTTTACTAACTGTGCAAACCACGGTCAATCTTTTAGTGAATAGTATAAATGAATTAAAAGCATAGTTATTAAAATCGGACCGGACCGCCCGGTCGGACCGGTTCGACCGGGAACCGGTGGCCTGACCGGTCCGGTTAAGCTATCGGACCGGATATGTCATCGACCCGGATCAACCCGGTTTGACCCGGCCGGGTTTGGTAGAAAACCGGTGACCCGGGGTTGAACCGGTTTTGGTAAGTTTTTTTTTTTTTTTTACAATTCTTGTAAATAATATAGTTATTTAGAATTCTTTCCATAGTACCATTTGAAATCCATAACAAAAATTAATTGCTAAATAGTATAATATAATATAATAATATGCTCCTATAACATTTTAATTAAATTGTTAATAGCTAATTGCTTAATAGTATATAATAATATGTTCCTATAATATATTTTGATGTTGACAATAATATATAATAGCTAATTATTAGTATCTTGATCTTGATTTGATTTAATATTTATGTACTTTATACATCTTCACCATACTTGCTCATGGTCCTTCGACAACTTTTATACTTAACAGTGAAAAATAACAAGAATTTCTTTAATAATTTAATGATAATATCCAACAAAATAATTTATAGTAATAAATGACTATGTAATATTTATAGTTTGATCATGATTGATTTTAATTTTAGAGTATGAATTATGGATTGATCATATTTTGTTAGCTATATTACATATATTTTTTAATTTTTTATTATATACCGGGTCAAACCGGGTCAATTAGTGACCCACCGGTTCGACCACTGACCCATCAACCCAGTGCCTCAACCGGGTCGATGACCGGTCCAGTTTTCACAACACTGATTAAAAGTATTTCATATCTCATACCCAATGTCATAACATAATTCTTACTAGTAAAACTCATTTCAGCTCACACTAATAAAAATCATGCGTCATGTTTAAGTAGCTTTTATTTGGATACGGACAAAGCAGCTTTTACCATTGACTTAATTATCAATTTGGTCCTCAAATTTATTTATTAACGTCAATTTGGTCTTCATATTTTTAAAAACATCAATTTGGTCCCCAAATTTTTAAAAATGTGTCAATTTGGTCCTTAAATTTTTAAAAATGTGTCAATTTGGTCCCCAAGTTTTTAAAATGTGTTAATTTGGTCCCTACCGTCAGATTCCATTAATTTGACTGACAAAAGTATGTGACGTGGCACTGATGTGACTTTATTTAATGGAGACCAAATTGACACATTTTTAAAAACTTGGGAACCAAATTGATGTTTTAAAAATTTGGGAACCAAATTGACATATTTTTAAAAACTTGGGGATCAAATTGACGTTTTTAAAAATATGGGGACCAAATAGACGTTAATAAATAAATTTGATGACCAAATTAGTAATTAAGTCTTTATCATTCGATAGTTCTTTAACAATGATAATAAAGGGGGGAAATTGTTCCTGCTTGTTTAGGAAAAGCGAAACAACCGAAAGTTGT
Organism: Pueraria montana var. lobata; assembly: GCA_026413185.1. Lineage (NCBI taxonomy): Eukaryota > Viridiplantae > Streptophyta > Magnoliopsida > Fabales > Fabaceae > Pueraria > Pueraria montana. The sequence continues at coordinate 38,016,402 of CM048651.1, read as the reverse complement.
TGATACAAGTGGTTTGGTATTTGAGTCTTTTAACTAAAGTGTGGAGTTAAATCCTCAACTTGAACATAAAGTCGTAAGGGTTAATTATGTTTTTGGTCCCTAAACTTTTTTTAGTTTTCATTTTTAGTTCCTAAACAAAATTTTGACTGGTTTTAGTTTCTGAACTTTTTTTCCTTCAATATTTTTAGTCCCTCAACTTTTTTCAATTTTTGATTTTAGTCTCTAAACAAATATTTGACCGATTTTAGTCCCTGAACTTTTTTTCCTTCAATGTTTTTAGTCCCTAAACTTTTTTTCAAATTTTATTTTTAGTCCCTAAACAAATATTTGACCGATCTTAGTCCTTAAACTTTTTTTCCTTCAATGTTTTTAGTCCCTATCATAAAAAGTCTCTGAAGGACTAAAAACATTGACAAAAAAAAAGTTCAGGGACTAAGACCGGTCAAATATTTGTTTAGGAACTAAAAACAAAAATTGAAAAAGTTTAGGGACTAAAAATATTGAAAAAAAAAGTTCAGAGACTAAGACCGGTCAAATATTTGTTTAGGAACTAAAATCAAAAATTGAGAAAAGTTGAGGGACTAAAAACATTAAAAGAAAAAAAATTCAGGAACTAAGATCAGTCAAAATTTTGTTTAAGAATTAAAAGTGAAAATTCAAAAAAAGTCAAGGACCAAAAATATAATTAACCTAAATCATAATTAAAAATATCACTTTATTAGAAGTATCACTTTATCTCAAAATAGATCATTCGGGTGGAAAAAAAATTAGTTGATCCTGGGATGAAAATGAGTGTAATTTCTGGTTCGATTGTAACAATTGTGGTTTGGTTGTGATTGTGCCGTATCCCGTATCCTAGTGTACTGTTGCGCAAGGCAGTGCACGCACGTTGCACAGTACACAAGGTGAAAACTGACCTCTTAGTATAGTAGGCTAGTAGCTAGCTGTTGGCGAGGTAAAAATAAGAATGAGGTAGTGGGAAAGGGAAAGGACCACAAAAAAAGAATAGGTATAGGTATTAGGTAGAGAGTGCAACCTAAACATAAACTGCTTCTGACACACACAGTCGCACAATGCCTGTTAGTGTTAGGGGCGGCGCCGTTATCATCTACTTGGTGCTTGTGTTGCTGACGAATCATTACCCTGTTCCTACTGTACCCTCTTGTACTATCATATCATATCAGATCTCATGCTTCTTTTTTTGGTTATCGTATCACATCTCCTCTTGATCTTCCAGTACGACTGAATATACAGCTGTTGTGTTGCTACGAAACCAAAGTAATCCTCCTTGTTGATTTGAGTAATCAAACAGTGCAGTTAATATGTTAGGATTGTAACATAAAATTGTTAGTAAGTTAAACCAATTTCATTTTGGTTGATCTTAGTAATACGCTGATGTCGATGTTTTCTTATTTGTTATTTTTTTCGTTTCAGATTATATGATCTTTTAAAAAAAATTATTTCAAAATAAATATCAATTTATAAAATTAATATTATATTAAATATTTTTTTTAAGATTATTTTTAATTAATATTTAGTGAGAATAATATATAATAAATAATTAATTAAAGAGATAAAAGATAAATTAAAAAGTTATCTAATATTTTTTTTAAAATTTAATAAATTAATTATATTTTTTAATATTTGTATCAAAATTTTAAAGATCATATAAATCGAAACGAAAAGAGTAAGTTGAAACAATGGTTGCCACTTACTATCAGCATGTCCCTCTTCACCGGTGATTATCCAGCTATGTAATTATATCATCCGTAATTATTCTTCCACATAGAAAGTTGATAAGAGTGAGTGTGGTGTGGTTAGACGGGTCATTAGACACAAAATACTTCTAACAATAATATTTTTTTTTATTCATAAGAATCAAACACAATATTGAAAGTTTACAATAATTCACGTATTCTACTCAATTAATTAAATTAGATCCCTTTGATACTTCTAACAATAGTATTTAAAACTTAAGATAGACTAAAACTTACTAACATATATACATGTGTAACAACGAAGGTTAGAATTATACTATTATTTATACAATATTTTTTTGTAATATTAATTTCTTTTTATCTCTCTTTATTACATTATTTATTTTATCCCGTATTTCTCTCTCTTTTCTATAGAATCTTAAGTGTAAGGTTGTTATATGGCACTTGTATAAAAAGGTAATAGGGTATCTTATGAGTTTCTCTACTTAAATAAGTAATGTTTGGATTGAATTACTTTTGAGATTAATTATTATAAATATATAAAATCGACCATTGTTATAACTACTTATTGTTTAGATATGTATGCTAAGCTATCATTTGGATTGTTTTAAAGAGTTGTTTTTTAATAGTAAAATTACACACACAAAAAAAGGTATTGGTACTAGATAATGTTGTATTTAAATTAATCAATTACTTATAATTTTTTTCACAAGAAATTTCATTATTTTTGGTGGAATATTCCTTTATCATTCCCGTTATCATTTCCATTACTGGTTTTCTAGTGAGGATTAGGGTCTTACCACCCCTAAAACTTTGTAGGTCCACTCTAAAAAATATAGTAATAATGGACTAACGGGCGAGGAAGGACAAAGTTATCACTGTATAGAAAGAAATTCGCCAACAAGAACTATAAACAAATAGCACAAGACAGAGAGGTTCGTAGCCAAAAATAAATAAAGATCACAACGTGAGGAAAGAAAACAGGTCCCAACACAATTCTTTTCTTTCATTGTTGTGAGTAAGGTCCAAGACCTTCTTAAAAGTAAGAATAAAACATTTGAGTTCAATAAATAAATAATTAGGCAACAAATACTAGATAGCAACATTTGAGAGCGATGGCTTTGCATTTCAGCAACATTTGGGAGCAATTTCTGTTACTGAAAAGCGACACAAGTAAATTTTCAATACTCAAATATACCCACATAAAATTGACTCTTCTTCTATACCAATATTTTTATTTTAAAGACACTTCTTTGTTGCAAGTAAGTACAATCCTTTGTATAAGAAGTAAATGGTAATATGTTTTTGTTTCTAATTATAAGAAACATATGATCACTTTCAAATGTATTAATTGTTAATTTTCTTTTATATCCTTAATTTATTATGAAATCTATCAATGAGATATCACTCATTTTTCATGAAAGTTGATGTATTTTTTGAGTTATTAACAATATAACCCATACTCATTTGTTGAAAAAATTATTCCTTGGATTATGAGTAGTGTCATTATAACCACCACTTAAATAAATTAATTCTATGAGTATTTTTGGACAAAAATTTAAATTTATGCAATATTAATTAAAATGAACTAATTTAACAGCTGATAAATTAGATATTTGTTTCTTATTCGTGAGAATAGAGGTAGTAATAAGTAAAATATCATTCCCCTAAAGACTAGAATGAGCATTGTGTACTAATGTTCAACATTAGTTAAGCAAAAATAGGGTTAGATTGTTACAATTAATAGGGGTTAGTGTGGGTTAGCTTGGACCTAAGTTGAACTTCGAATTCCACCTAGTCGACAAAAAAGGGAAAAAATTTACATGGATAGATTCTTTCATAACTAAGGTTTTTGAGTTGAAAACTTTGTAATCCTTTGATGTGTCTAAATATCAAAATAAAATTCTCTTATAACCTTATAATTAAAATTTCCAAGTTGATCCTTAATGTTGAGGATAAAACACTCACAAAAGGATGAAAGTAAGAGATATTGGTTTTTTTTCCTCTTCACAATTCATAAGGAATCTTATCTAACAATGGTCTTATTAATATTTTGTTCTACACATAACATGCACTATTAACTATTTTTGCTCATAAGTGGTTGAGAATGGAGTTTTCACAAAGCATAGTCATAACATTTCTTGTAGAGTTCTATTTTATTTTTTTTGCTTAATTATGTTTTTAGCCTCTTAAATCAAGGGGTTTGTTTCTTTTAGTCTCCCAAATAAAAATTTGCATTTTTAGTCCCTCAAACTAAAAAAAAATACTCTTTTTAGTCCTTCCCCTCAAATAATTTTTTTCATTTTTTGAGTCCCTTAAATTTTGTCGAGGGATTAAAAGGAGCAATTTTTGAATTTGAAAGACTAAAAAATGCAAATTTTTATTTGGAGGACTAAAAAAAAACAGACCCCCAAATTTGAGGGACTAAAAATATAATTAAACCATTTTCTTTCAACTATCTCATTTTGTTGAGGAGTTCTCGGTGAAGATAAGTTATGGAAAATATCATTATTTTCACAAAATGATTTGATCTCAACATTTTCAAATTTTGTCCCATGATCACTTCGAAAAACAAAAATGCAAAAATCCTTTTCATTTTGAACACATTTGCATAATATTTTAAAGACATTGTAAAACTCATCAATGATAACAAAGCTAAACTTTTTACCACCTAGACTCAAAGTTCTTGTAGAACCTAATAGATCCATTTGTAATAGTTTTAAGGGTCTAAAAGTGGAAACAATATTCTTAGATTTAAAAGATGTTTTACTTTGTTTCCCTTGCTGATAAACATCACAAAGAACATGAGTTTCACAAGAAATCTTAAGCAACCTTTTTACCAAAAAATTTTTGTGTAATTTTGAAATAAGCTTAAATATGTTTTAGGTCCCTGATAAATGACTGATTTTTGTCTTAGGTCCTAAATAAATTTTTTCGTTGCATTGAATCCTTCATATATCAAAACTTTTGTTTTGAGTCTCTATCATCAATTAAGTGATGACGTGGCACCTCGCGAATAGATCTTCCCAATATATATCAACCGTGGAGATGGTGTCACGTCATCACTTAACTGACGGCAGGGATTCAAACAAAAGTTTTGATATATCAGGGATCCAATGCAATGAAAAAATTTATTAGGGACCCAAAACAAAAATCGATCATTTATCAAGGACCTAAAACATATTTAAACCTTTTGAAATATGTTTTAAATTGACATGTCCAAGCTTTTTATGCCAGATCCATTTTTCATCTTCTTTGGAAACTAAACGTGTTACTTTTTCGTTGCTTAGATTCACAAAATCAATCTTATGTAGATTTTGTCTCATGGCTGTAAAAAGAATAGTGTTATTGTCATTTCTAACTATGCATGAATCTTTGTTAAAGGACACCATAAAGCCACTATCATAAAATTAACTTATGCTAAGTAGGTTATACTTTAATCCTTCAATATATAAGACATTATCTATGGTAGATAGATGGTGCTTACCAACCTTACTTATACCAATGATCTATCCTTTTCCACTTCTTCCAAAGAAGATCATTCCTTCATGTGGCTTGAGATCTAGGAACACAAACCTTTCTCCCTTCATGTGTAGTGAGCATCCATTGTCCAGGTACCAGCTAAAATCCTTCCTTTTGCCCACCAAGGAGATTTGAAACAAGAATAATTTGAGATGTTAGTACCCAAATCTTCTTGGGTCTTTTCACATTAGTGGCCTTAGTCTTATTCGTCTTTTATTTTCTTTTGAGTGAGCATTTAGATTCAAGATGTCCATACTTGCCACAAAAATTACAAGAGGTGGAATATGACTTAGGTGAAGAAGCTTTCTTATCCTTACTCTTGTCATAGCCTATTCCTGTTTTATCAAATGAATGTCTTCTAATTTTTAAAAGCATTTCAAGTTTAGAAAACCTACTAATAAATTTGGCCAAGATCTTCTTAAGACATGAAATTTCTTTCTTTAGTCTTTTGACTTCAGATGAATGGTCAGTCTTACTAGGACTAATGGCTTGACACATCTAAATAGTCTTCATGTTATTAGCCAGCTTCACATTCTCTTTCTTGAGTTTCTCATTTTCTAAAAGAATTTATTTATATTTTTCTTTATACTTTTTTATACTAAAGAAAGATCATATGTGAGTTAGCTAGAAGAGTCTTATAAGACATTTCCTCTTTTTCATTTGCCCTTGACTCATACTCAAGAAAGATCATATGTGAGTTAGCTAGAAGAGTCTCATAAGACATTTCCTCTTTTTCATTTGACATTGACTCATAGAATGCAAAAGAACTACTATTAGATTCAAGAGTAGATTTTCCTTAGTAGTTGTTTTGTTTGCGTCTACCATGAAACAATTATCATCATCATTTAAACTATTATTACTACTATCCAAATCTTCCTACGTAACCATCAGACTCTTTTTTTTTTCTTCTTTGAGTGTCATCTTTTTCTAAGCTTTGGGCATTCTACCTTCACATGTCCTAACTTCGTACACTCAAAGCAAATGATCTCATTATTTTCATCCTACTTTCTTGAGAAGTGTTTATACTTACCTTTCTTCTTTAGCAACTTTTTTTAACTTTCTTAAATATAAAAGATGCCTTATTGTTTGTTGATCCACCAGAGCTTTCATCCAAGCTCTCAAACTTAGCCATTTAATCTTTAAGGGCTTTTGGGGTTGGTTTTTTTTTTTTTTTTTAAGACTTCTCAACCTTCTTAGCATTGGATTCTCCCATCTTCAAAGCTAAAAGGTCCATGTTGTGCTTATCTCTCTTTTAAAGATGTACTTTATAAACTCTGAGAACTCTAAGCAACTCATCCAAGGTCAGCATCTTCATGTTACGTGTTGCTTTGATGGTTGCACTTTTGGGTTCCCACGCCTTGGGAAAACTATCTATGATCTTTAGATTATTCTAAACCTTGGAAAACTTGTGTCCTAGAGTTTCAAGACCATTTAAGATAGTTTGGAATGTTCCAAACATCTCAACAATGGTTCTGTCCTCCTTCATGTTGAACATCTCATATTGCTTCATCAAGGTGGTAGCTTTCTTCAACTAAACATCTCCAATTCTTTCATTTGTGATCTGAATGGCATCTCACATCTCCTTTATGGTCTTATAAATTCAAAACTTGTTATATTCATATATAGATAAAGCACAAGTAATAATATACCTTACCCTAACATTAAACTGAAGATTATTAAGTCATCTTGAGTGTATTGTGCTTCAAGTTTGGTTACAAGCTTCAAGTTTGGTTACAACAACATCTCCATGAGTTATGTTCTTCCAAGAGTTGTACTGGGTAAACTTTATGTACATCTTCATTGATCTCTCTAGTATCGATAGTCTTCACCGATGAAAGATTATGGCCTTGATAGAGAGGTTTCTTTAAGAGTAAACTTTCTTTCTAGATTTGCCACCTTGGATCTTTGTCCTTTGACACTGTTTGGTACTTGATCATAGAGGCTAAGCTCTAATATCAAACTGTAGAAACAGGAAAACATAAGAAGAGTGTTGAATTATTTTTAAAGACATTTTCTCAAAACTATTTTGCAAAAGGCACTTCGTCTTATCAATCAAATGATATTATGAGGATTGAAGGAAACATTGTTTTATTTCCTTCAAAGGATGTTTAAAAGACTTTATGAAAACAAAGAATGTTTGGAGAAACTCAGTCTTAAAACACAATATATAAAAAAGATAAAGGGTTAAAGAGATCAAAAAATAAGGAATTTTATATTAGTTCATCTCCAACCTGAGACTATGTTCATTCCTTGGCAACACCACCAAGTTTTCTCTAACCATAACCAGGTTACAAGTATACTTTGGTCCCATCCTCTCCAAGCTCTACAATTAAGTATTATTTGACTTGCTTCTCCAAGCAAAACACCAAAACACCAAGTAGGTAAGCTTAATAAGTGTTGACTTTTCAACAAGCTTTTTTAGAATGTTTGCAAGCTTATAAGACGATAAGATTGTGCTTTTGGTTCGTGTGAACATAACAGACTATGCAAACATCAATACTTAGGCATTTTAATGAAACGTTGCATTTTGCTTTCTTCTGAGTAACGTGATCTTACTTCTTCGTCTTATAAAAATTGCGCTTGTCTTAATACATAAAATAATTGGTTTGGCTTAGAAACATAAATAGGGTCCTTGATCATCCTTTGTCCTAACAAGAACATTCCTAAATGATCATGCCAATCCAACAAAGCATTTAACATTAATAAAACAAACCAAAGGGTTTTCCTCTCCCTCTTCACTAGGGCCTATAGGTTGAAGAAAAGGTCTATTTTTCTTTGACTCCACCTCAATGGATCTTTTATTAACTTTATAATGAAGAGATTCGTGTAGCAAAAGAGTGAAACACCATTATTTGTGCATGGATCAACAAACCAACTAAAACATAGTCAAGTAGGAATAATTATGATAGAAAGTAAATACAAGTGTAAGGAACTCGTCTTCAAGAGAAAGGATCTTCATCAAGCCCAAAACTTTGGCATGAAGAAATGTCCTTTACTTACAAGATACATGGTTTTGAAGAAGGACTGAGAAGTCTTATTCCTTACTTGAACTTGTTCTAAAGGTCCTTAAGACACCAAAGCAACTAATAGAATTGTTGAGTCATAAGACGAATCAGGACCCTCAATAATTTTGAATTGATGCAAATAAATATTAAGTTAAAAAGATTACGTCTGAAAATGCCAATAGATGAAAGTGTTGAATCCGCGTCTATGAAATACAGATAATACACAGACAGACGGTTAAGACTGAAGAAGCATTAAAAGGCATAGTAAATGCACTGTCGTTTCTTAATCTGTATTGCAGGGAATATTCATGGAACATCCTTCCTAGGATCTGTCGAAGTGCATAAAGGAAAATAGAAAGAAGAGTCAAAGTAGCAAAAGTTTCCCTAACCTCAAAAGATGCGCTACAGCTAGCAATGAGTGTTGAATCTGCGTCTATGAAATACAGATAATACACAGACAGACGGTTAAGTCTGAAGAAGCATTAAAAGGCATAGTAAATGCACTGTCATTTCTTAATCTGTATTGCAGGGAATGTTCATGGAACATCCTTCCTAGGATCTGTCGAAGTGCATAAAGGGAAACAGAAAGAAAAGTCAAAGTAGCAAAAGTTTTCCTAACCTTAAAAGATGCGCTACAGCTAGCAATGAGTACTTGTCTGAACAAGCGATGTGACCACTGAGCAGAAGGATATAGAGTGCCCCTCAAGGAAGATAAGCAGAGTACTTTATCAGCTCAAAGTGATTAGTTGGTGACAAGCATTTAATGCTCGCATTAAATGCCCTAACGGTCACTCTCCTTCAGACGCTGATCAGATGCATGCAAGAAATTCGTTTAGAGACAACAATTACTTCCTCAGCAAGTCTATAAATAGCAAAAGATTTGAAGTGCTGAAGACACGAAACTTAATTCAAATTTTGCAAGCATTCTTTCAAGCCTTCATTCTTTCTCTTGTAAATTTCTCTAAGTTGTAAAAGCTCTCAAAACACCTTGAGTATCCTGAGAGAAAAAGACTTTGTTCTTAACTTGTATATCTGTCTATAAGATGCTAACCTAAAGTCTGTGTGCCCCAACCTTCAACAAATCTTCTTATTTGTTGTAAAGCCAGAAGTGGCTTGGTAAGAAAAAATACTTAGGTTTTAGCTTGGAGAGGCTGGTATAAAAACTACTTGGGTTGAGCCAAAAGTGGCAGTGAACAATACTTGTAACTTGTGAAAGTTAGTGGAACTTGGTAGTTTGCCAAGAACTGGACGTAGTCTCGAGGTGAGACGAGCCCGTATAAATCTTTGTGTTTTCCTTCCTACTTTCTCTCTCTCTCTCTTAACTACGTGAACTAACTTTGTCTTGTGATTTGTTTTGTTTTGAAAGGGTTTCGATTGTTATTTTGTATAACATCGTCTGTTAATGCTTTTCTATTAAACTCCTCTTTAAACTTGTTACAGACGAACTATTTATTTTAGAAAAGTTTGCGAAAATTTTATAAATCACAATTCAACCCCCTTTTTGTGATTTTCGCCTTTACAAGAATGATGAGATTGGAGAAGAAAAATTTTCATGCCCCTTAAAAAATGTTTTATTTGGTTAAAGATGGAAATAAGGGGAAAATATTAAGAAAAAATAGGAAATATCTCTTTTGTTTGATTAGAGAAGTAGGAAGGAGGCACACTTGGTAAAATCTTCTTTCAAGGTTGTTTAAATAAACTTTTCTATATATTTATAGAAAAAAAAGTAAAACGAATTGAATTTCTCCCTTTAGTTAAAATAAACTTATGCACTTAAGTTTTATATAAGTTCTTTCACCTGATTTTTTAAAAAGCTTATACACATAAGTTAATTTTAGCTTATGAGAAAAATTCTATTCATTTTATCTTCTTAATTTATTCTCCTATAAGTGTTTATGGATAAATTTATCTAAACAAAGCTCATAACTGAAAAGATTTTGGAAGGGAGAAATGTGTTTTTATTTATTTATTTTAGTTATTTTTATTGTTTAATATTTTTATATAACATAAAAATTATAAACAAAAAATAAAAAATACTAAAATATTAGTGAATTTTTTATTATTAATTTAGTTGTTTATTGCTATTATAAAATGTTTTTAATTAATATTATTTACTTTTTTTTATTTATCTATATAAGTAAAGAAAAAACTTCTATTATTTTTAACAATTCAAATAACATTTTTTAATCTTATTTTTATTTATTTCTAATCCTTCTATCTTTTATTTTTATTTTTTCATATTTTATCTCGTGTCTGGTCCAAACAAAGTGTAATGAGTAGGTATTCTCCTTTTGTGATACTGATACCCACGCATAACGCATTCTCATTTTAACACCTACTCAGCAGAAAAAAGGGCTATTTTTATTTTTGGAAAATTATGCATTTACACCTTCATGCTATGTGACATTTAGAAAGTGAAAAAAAAAATAGTGAAAGAGATATAAGAAAAAATATATAAATATGATAGGTGATATAATAAGATAAGAAGAGAGAGAAAGAGAAATAATGAGTGTGTTTATTATATGTGAGTATCAAAATTTTATTGTTTTTTTTGTTTTTTCCTGACAATGAAATATTAAAAAATCAGCATATATTCTCACTTAAATAATAAAAAAAATGAAGAATTATTCTCTTATAGATTAAGTTATTGGTTGATGATTTCACGCACGTTAGTATGCACCCACTTAACAAAATTTTTACGTCTTAGTTTTGTACGCAGGATTTTGTTTTTTATATTTTTTAAGTTTAATGTCATAATATTGTTTTCTTCTACCAAAAGTATGATGACATTAAACTTTCTTTTGGATTAATTAGAGTTTACTGGAATGCTTTGAATGGATGAAAGAAAATGGATTTAAATTTTCTAAAACAAGGGTAAAGTGAAAAAAAATTAATAGTTAATGAGATAATTAACAATTGATATTTTAATACATCCATAAAAACGGAACACCAAAAAAAAAATGCATTCCTTATTATTTCTTATATAATGTCATGAAATTTGACAATGAAGACATTTAGAAAAACTACAAAGAATTTACTTAAATTAATAAAAAAAAAACTCATATCTTTCGTAGATTTTTAATTTATTTTAATATTTTGCAGTGCAACTTATTATTTTTTTACTTTTTTCATTTAATTATTTTTTTCCTTATTTCAATAAATTTTATAATTAAATTATGACATAATTTTTTGTGTGATAAAAACTAATTAAAAAAGTGCTTAATATAGTCCTTCACACCCATTATTTGACAAAGAATATCATATTATCATGAGTAATGTTATATTCTATTATAAATCTTCTTAATACTTTATTAATAAATTATTAAAAAAAATTAAAATGTATTCTATTTTGAGTGTCAAAGTAGATGAAATTTGTCGAATCAAATTGCAAAAAATAAGAGGTGAGTTACGTCACTTAACAACAAACTTGCCTTGTAATGCCCTAAATTCTATAATGATTAATATGCAATATTTGATTCAATTAATTATTTTATAAAATGCCTTAATTAATTTACTTAAGAAAACACGTGAAAGTTGAAAGAAACATAATCGGAATTTAGTGAAATTTTTAAAACTTTTTAATTCAATTTTAATTGCGAAAGTTATACTTTCCTTTAGCAGTTATAACGCGTTATTTAATTCAACAAAAAGGTCAAGCGTAGTTTCAATCGTAAAAGATCGAATTAAATTTTTAAATTGCGAAAATAAAACAATGGAAGATGCGTATGACTGGAAGTGTAAATATGTATATACATATATGTAACCAAAAGACATAGCGTACTCCCGGAGCATAAGTACAAAAAGAGACTACATGGTCCACATTATGACTGAATATGTATAACAAAATATCTGAGGTGCCTAGATCTACCCAACCAAATACATGATAAAACAAAGAAAGTCCTAGGATTCAGAGTAGTCATCTTCTAACTCCCACCTTATGCAGAGATCCTAAGCCCCAAGGGTTATACGTGGGCGTTCGTGTGAACCGGATGTAGCCTAAGATGTGATCTACGCCCTGGACCACAACTACTATCCATCTCCCGAATATGCTCTCAATCCTCCAATGGAGGGTTGAGTCCTCCGCTGCCATATGTCCCTAAAAGAAAATAAACAGAAGGGTAAACTCTCTGCTTCATCAAGCAGCACACAAATAACGACTTTACAAGTCACAAACAAAATCCTATCCATCATCGCCATGTGATTGTCTAACGTTCACACTCGCAGTCCTAATCGTTTGCTTTCACTAATTTCGTAAATCCTTTCTTACTGGCCAGCTACCACTGGAACTCCCAAAACTCAGTGGTCTTACACAATTGAGTTGGATGATTGTTGGGAGTGCACCTCTCACCATGGTACTATGGTGGGCTTTCACCAACCGATGATGTCTCATATTTTTGTCAGGGTGATCGAGTCAGCTATGTGATCTATCGTCACAACCTAGTGTCTTACCCTCCAAGATCGCAATGCCTTACGATCATCTCTCAGGTACCAACTGTGATCATCCAATACTCGGAGGACTAACTCCTCCACAACTCTCCTCACAAGGATTATTCTTTCTCTTCACAGTGGGGTTCCACTGCACATGGCACTAGACGGTCGAATAGACGCCAAGCCTGAGACCCCGTCTCTGCTCAGAAAAATCATATGTATGAGGACATTTGCCTCCATCACCTTTCTATGGGTGACCGTCACATTACGTCGTGACACGCCTTTCAAACTCCGCCCCCTCTCTTTGTTATTCTCACAACTGGAACACTCCACGTGACCCTCTTTTCATCTTGCAGTTCCCACTAATCGTCGCGCACACGCAGTTCCATTGCACGACTCTCATAAATCAACACAATTCACAACACATAAAAAAATCTTGTTAAGTTTTATTTGTGCCTCACTCTCTCATCAATTTCTATAATTTTTAATAATTAATAACTTACCGTTGATTCCTCCATGCAAAGGTCCTAAATTATTTCTATGTCCAATGCATAAAATAAAGAGTTCGTTAATTAATTTATATATAATAAAAATAAAATAAATCTTTTAGTCTAATTAATTGTTCTCACTGTTCAAGTTTCATTTATTTGTTACACTGTAGTCTAGTCAAAAATACTAGAACATAGTTCTAGTTCTCACAAGTACTCGCGCCCGAGTCTTGTGAACACATCACACAGACAAACGATTTTATCACAAAGTTCAACCTATAGTCCAAAGGACTGTATCATAAAAGCACACAAAACCACACTTTCAAAGATTAAGTACCCAAGATTCACATATCTGGGACTTAAATCCAAAACGGAATAGGTCAATGGATATTACATATCCACTGCCTTACAAAATTACAATTAATAATTATAATTGCCACGATTCAAAATAACACATATATGGTAACAAAATTGACTAAAAAGGCAGATTTCTCTTTGGCAATACTGAATGTGAGCTCTCACTAATTGTAGCAAATGACCTCGGAATTGAAATTTTTTTATATGAAATCGAAGCTATTGAAATCTAGTTTACAGAAAAGTATCCCACTTATAAAATCAACATCTACAAATTTTATAAAAAAATTTTAAATCAACAGCCCTGGATTTTGATTTCTCACTGAACATAGCTCAAAGAAATGTAAATTTCTCCCACTTCCCAAAGCTAAATTAAATGAAACTTTTTACAGTTTAAAGCTAACATCTTGATCTTTCAAAAAAGGTATTTCTTACTTCTAAATTCATTTTCTATTTCTCCCAGTAAAATATTCCTAACAGCCTAAAATTTTGACTCAAAACAGGGTCCTAAGCCCTTGTTCTGTTTCTTTTTGAAAAAATTTAATTTAGAAATTGTGCTTGGTAATTTTTGTAATATACATGGTTCAAAATATTATTGTGTCTAGTTTTTAAAGGTTTAATTACATTTCAAAAACATTAAGTACACAACGAGAATTTTAACAAAAATCGAGCCTTGTTCCAGTGAAACCCCAAAACAGGACAGTCCACTTAACCGCGTAGACCTTTAAAAGGATACAAAAAGCGAGTTAGACTTAACCGCGTAGACCTTTAAAAGGATACAAAAAGCAAGTTAAACTTAATCGCATAGACCTTTATAAAGATACGAAAAGCGAGTTACTTAACCGCATAGACCTTTAAAAGGATACAAAAAGCGAGTTAGACTTAATCGCGTAGACCTTTATAAAGATACGAAAAGCGAGTTACTTAACTGCATAGACCTTTATAAGGATACAAAAAGCGAGTTAAACTTAACTGAGTAAACGTTTATAAGGATACGAAAAGTAAGGATACGAAAAGTAAGGATACAAAAACAAATAACGAAGAAAATTCATTAAACACCCTGTTCGGTAGGCCGGGTGCAAGCCTTACAAGAAAGAAAAAATCTACTGAGACTAAGTAGCAGGCTAAACAAGGCCGCCTGGAGCATCTTCTCCCTCCCGAGTAGAGCAGCCGGGAGCATCCTTACCCTCAAGAGCAGACTCCTTCACCAACTGCCCCTCTTTATTGATATCCTTATCAACATCAAAAAGAGAAGTGTCGGCATCCTTGAAGAAATAACGAACCTGGCGAAGTGCCTTGCTGAACCCGGCCTCATGGGTCGTCACGATTTCATCTAAGGCCTCGCCTAAATCGGCTTTAAGCTCAGCCTCAGATTCGGCGACCACAGTCTTCGCCTGAGCAAGCTCGAGAATAAGCCTATCCACCTCGGCCTGCAACTCCCGGGTCGAATTTTTGGACGCAGCTAAAGAAAGCTTCAAATCTTCCTCACGGCCCTCAGCTTCCTTTAACTTAGCCTCCACCCCCTCCAGAGACATTCGAGACTCTTCAGTAGATTGAAGAAGAGTCTCGTTGGCCCGGGTAGTCTCCACCAGGGCCTGCTTGGCTTTAGCGGCAGCCTCTTTCACCATGGCCAACTCTCGGTTGCCGCGGTCGAACTCCTCTGCCCAATACTAAGTAATGGACCAGGAACGAGCCTGGAAGCGACAAATAGCCTCCATAGAGAGCAGCGGCCCGACATCCCTCAACATATCCTGATCGGCTTGACCAAGATTATCGGCATAGATGAGAGCCCTGGGATTAAAATCCTTCCCCCAAAGCGAAGTCCGTCCATCTTTCATAGAAAGAAAGGTTGGATGTCTCTCAACGGCAAAACCCGCAGCTTGGGCACCAGGCGGACTCGGCTTCGATTTTTTGGAAGGACCATCCCTCCCATAACCGCTAATTGATCTCTCTTCAGAGAAGGTGGAGGAGGAGGAGGAGAAGGAACGGATGGAGCAACTCGGATGGCCTCAGCGGCAGGCTCCTTGTTCTTCAGCTTCTCTAGCCTCTGCTTCTTGGTCGTCTTATAGTCAAATTTCCCCATCACAGCTACAAAAGAAGCAAACATCAGTAAAAAAATAAAGTAAAAAAGGGAAGATCGAATAAAAAGAAGATACTCACCGTCCCAGTCCTCTCTCGGAGTCTAAGAAGTAGGAATCCCCACAAATGTCTTACAAGATAGGAAACGCGACAGCTTGCACAACGTAACCATGTCATCCTGATCTTCAGGAGACATGTCCACGACCTGCCAAGACAACCGTTTGTTTGGGGAGCGGGTCCAATAAAGAGGGAACCTCGGCCTCCCACGACTGTCAAAAAACTCGACCTCTCCTTCTGGACCCGGTCGGACACGAAAAAAGCCACTCTTGAAATTTTTTCAAGAGGAGGTATACGGACTAAGGATGGACCGACCAGGAATCCCGGTCAGGGAGACCCAGCCGCCCTTCTGACTCTCTTTAACTTTGTAATGATATAAGAATTTGGGAGCAATAGGAGTAATAAAAAATTTACTGCAGAGCACCTGGAAAGCCTGTAGCGAACCCCAGGAATTCGGATGTAACTGCGTAGGAGCGACATTCAATGCCCGAAGAACGTCAGCTTCGAACTGATTAAACGGCACTGTGATGCCGAGAACTGAGAATAAAGCTTCATACACAAAAGTAAAGTGAGGTTGGTGCGGAACAACAAACATGAAGACTCGATCATTAGGCCCACAGGGTTCGGCATGAACCATACCCGACCTTTCCGAATGACACAAGTCAATGGTTTCAATAAGGGAAGACAAAGCCTCCTCGGTCTGATACCGAGAGGCATACGCACCCACCTCCCCAGCTACCCAGGAGTAACCGGAAGTAGTAACAGGAGGATAAACCTTTTTGTTACCCCTAGGTTCTGTAGGCTGGGGGTGAGTGAGAGGAAAAGAAAGCCGACCATGCCGAGTCTCAAGAGGACGATCCTCAGTAGCCTCAAAATCATCTAGAACCACCACCCCCTTACAGGAGCAGCCAAAGGTACCTGTGCAGGGTCGACGGATGGACGAACCACCCCGACAGCAACATCTGTCGCCAACGCACCATCACTAATTCCACCAGAATTAGAACGGTGTAAAGGAGAACCGAAAGAAGACATTCTAGAATAACAAACAGAAATGGAGAGGAGAAGGGCGTACCTGAACAAGGAAAAAGAAAAAACCTAGAAGAAGGAGGACAAAAGGGCAGAAGGAAGAGAAATCTTGCCAGAAAAATAAAATACGTAGAAGAAGATGAACACCAGTGTTAACAGTGCCCTTTATATAGGGCCCCAAGCATTTCGAAGGCGAAAAGGCGAAATGGTCCGAACCGTTGTATCAAGACCCTTCACCAGTCCGATCAACGGCTAGGAAGGCTTGTGACCTTTGGGAATCCCTAGATCTTTTCAAAATTCAAAAATAATCATTGTCGCCAACCTTGGAAATCATTACAACTTCTGAAACGACACCATCACCAAATGACGTGACGCTTCGAGAACCAAACTCGAACCCGTCCAAATGGAACAAGCAAACTCGCCTCGGCCAAGCAAAATCCAAAATTGGTACAACCCTACTTAAGCTCCTACATTACTTCAGAGCTTGGGGGACATGTGTACTACTCGAACTCGACACTCTACCGAGTAGTCGAGCTGGCCGAGTAGAAACTCACTCGGACTCGAAGAATAATAACGGAAAGAACGATTTTTATGATAAGATAGATCAAGTCATAAGATAAGGATAGAAAATAGAATTGTCTATATCTTCATCACGAGATTTGAGGAGATTTGATAGGAAAATAACCCTATCAAATCTATCTCTTTATACTCCATAAAAACAGGGCAATCCATCATAATCAAGGTACGAAAACTCTAATCCCAATTGTGATACCTGTCCCTTACTTCTGTACCTCTAACTTGATCGTCGGAGTGTCTTTGCAGGTACACCCCCCACCGTCCATTGTGGAGATTCTGGCAAAGTCACCACACAAGAGAATTTACCAATTTAGGTAAGAACATGCGGTAATATAATTTTCTCTCTCTACTTTTTTATTTTCTATCTATCTCTGTCACTCTTCCACTTAATTCATCCCAAAATGAATGTTTATATTGATTAATGTTATTATCTTTTTATAAATTTTCTTATTATTTTATAAGTAAAGTATTAAATAAATAAGTATATATTTGATATTTTGAAAATATAAAATATTTATTACATAAATAAATAAGAATAGTAAAAAGTTGTAATAAGACAGATTTAGAATTATTCTAGTTCTAATTATATATAATTATATTAGTTATTGTTAATTAGTATTTATAAGATAAAATTAGTTATATTATATTTAAATATATTTAAATATATAATAATATAATATAATATAGTAATATATAATTAATCACATATCTGAGTATACGTTGAACTGTTGAAGTTGAAAAGGCAATGAAAAATCACCGAGTAAACAGCCAATTAAAAACAGAACAAATATTGGAAATTAAAATTATAATCATTTGCATTGGGTGGGCCCGGACCTGATTCATTAGAAAAAAGCGTAATTATATTCATTTCCAAAACCCCAAATTGATTCTCTCTCTCACCTACGATAGTAAATTAACCACACCGACTTTTTATATAAGAAAAGATATGTTTTTAGTCCCTTAATTTTTTTTAATTTTTATTTTTAATTTTTAAATAAATATTTGATTGGTCTTAGTTTTTGAATTTTTTTTACGTTAATATTTTTAGTTTCTGTCATAAAAAAAGCTGTTAAATGATGATGTGGCAGTTTAAAATTAATAGAATTGGTTAATTTAAGTGTTTAGTAAGTATTTTACATTTTTTGACAGTTTTAAGCAGCTAGAAACTGCTTCACCATGGACATCTGCATGATCAACACCATTGAGTTTGCCTCATCTTCTATGTGTCCTATCTTGTCATTAACGGAGCAGACAGACTTGAAGTTGAAATTGTCCTCTGAAATGACGTGGATAGTGGAGTACTTGTACCACTTGTCTACGACTTTATTCGACCTTTGATAAATGGCCTATTAAGTCAAGCAATTATAGCGATTTTAAATAGCTAGAAAAATAATCACCTCAAAATGTGACTGTCACGTCATCATTTAACGGCTTTTTTTATGGCAGGGACTAAAAATATTGACGAAAAAAAAGTTCAAAGACTAAGACCTGTCAAATATTTGTTTAGGGACTAAAAACATTGACGGAAAAAAAATTAAGAGACTAAGATTGGTCAAATATTTGTTTAGGGACTAAAAATATTGAAGGAAAAAAAGTTCAAAGACTAAGACTGATCAAATATTTATTTAAAGACTAAAAACAAAAATTGATAAAAGTTAAGAGACTAAAAACATATTTAACTCTAACGAGTAACTAACTCTCCCACTCCCACACCATCCACTTCTCTCCTTCGTTCCAGCACAACTACCTCTTCATCTCTCTCACACAAAAACACTGCTCTTCTCTGCAACACTACAACAACAAAAAAAACCAAACCACAACCCACACAATCTCCAAAAAATTATTTTTTAAAATTCTATAAAATCATTTTTATTTAGTAATTATATAATATAATTTTAAATGATTTCATAAATAAATATTTTGTTGAACAATAATTATTTTATTAAGTTTGAAGTTTTTGTACTAAAAAAATATTAAATCTTATAAGTTAGTATATTTATTACAAAATAATGTTTTGAATCTATGTTTAATAACTTGATATATGGAAATTTTGTTGATTCATATGTATATAATAATGTTATATATATATATATATATATATATATATATATATTAAATATATTTATATTACAAAAAATATTTTAAATCATTTCGTCAATAGTATCATAAATTAAATATTTTTTTATGTTTGAGTCCACATGTATCATTTATGGAAGATAATCTTGCTCGAGTGAGACAAGAATATTATGGGCAATAAATTTATTTCTCTGAGTATTTAACACAATTGCATACTCAAGACTTAACAATTTTTTTTTACTCTTAAACCCTATAAAATCATTTTTACTTACAAATTGTATAAAATAATTTCATAAATAAATATTTTGTTGAATAATATTTATTTTATAAGGTTAAATTGTTTATACTAAAAATTAATTTAAATCTAATTAGTTAATATATTTATTACAAAATAATATTTTGACTCTATGTTTAATAACTTTAGTTACAAAAATTTTCTTGATTAATATTTTTATAATAATATTAACTTTTTTTTACATGAATATATAATAAATATATTATAATAAATTTATTAAATATATTTTTAACATGCTTACAAGTTACAACATATTAGAGAATAAAATAATAACTTATTTGTATCAAAGATAATATTAAAAAATTATAACATATTTGTATCAACATATTATTCTTTTTTAACTTAGTACATTTTCTTCTCATGGATCAAAGATAATATTAAAAAATTATAACAACTTATCTTATACAAGTACTTACTAATGAAATATAATTTGTCTATTAGAGAATAAAATAATAACTTATTTGTATCCATTAACTTTAGCAATATCTCTTTTAAGCACAACTCTCAAACCTAAGACTTTGTTTAAAGGATCTAATCTTAATTCCACTTGAATCAATGAAATGTTGGTAAGTAATATTTGATTTTAAAAGTTTTAATTTAATTTAAATAATTCTTAGACTTTAAATTATTCGAAGTATTATAAATTATAAATATTATAAAAATAATATTTTTTATTCACAATATAGTTGTAAAATAATTAGATTATTTTATCATTTCACATTTGAAAATTACAAAAATATTTTAATTAAAAATAAGTTAAATCCTTTCTTAAACATAAATTTTTCATATAATTTTATAAATATTTTAAATAAAATAAGAAATATCTATGGAATTATAACTAAGTATATTTTTTCTGCTTAAATACTCTGACTCTTTTTATTATAAGACTAAATTTTTTAATATATTTTAATTATTTTAATATAATTTATGTAACTTTAATTAGATCAATCATTCTTGTTTTATAATTTTTATTAAATTTATATTTTTATTTTTTATTGTTGTTGAACAATAAATGATATTTAATATTTATTTTTTAAGAAGTTATAATATATATAAATTATTTTAAAAAATATGTAGAAATTAAGACTATTCATGCGATAACTTGCAATTTGAAAATTAAAATTATAATCATTTGCATTGGGTGGGCCCAGACCTGATTCATTAGAAAAAGGGTAATCATATTCATATGGAGGCTTTTTCTTAAGGCACTCCAATTTTTTCTCGGCGCACCCAATGAAAAATAAATAGCCACCTAACGAGACCATTATACCCTTCTGCCCTTTTGGTTATTAAACATAACCCTAACCGGTGCACCCCATAAACCTAACACCTCTCCCTGTCATTAGTTTTCCTTCCAGCGCCGTCGCACCCCATCTTCTTGGCAAACCTTCAATTTTTTTTGCTTCCATCCCCTCCCACTACTCCTTTCGAGCACATCACACTTCACTGAAGGTAGTGCGTCTTGGTGGAGCTTTCTTGGCATCCTCTTCCTCCACCATTGAAGCCATCCTCTTCGTCTGCCAGTGAATCCGGTAAGTGGTTGTTTCGTTCGATTATTTTTTTTTTTCTTTGTAAATTATGGATTGGATAATCCGTAATAAGGTGAAAGTGTGTGTTGTGTTACGGATTAGCTAATCCGTAACACAACACACACTTTCACCTTATTACGGATTGGATAATTCGTAGTATAATGAATGGATTTCCTTTTCCGTAATGCAACATATATGAAGACGTATTATGGATTGGATAATCCGTAGTATATATGCTATATATTACGGATTTTCTTTTCTGTAATGCAACACACACCTTTTGGGTTATTACGGATTGGATAATCCGTAATATATAAGAAACCAATTACGGATTTCCTTTTCCGTAATGCAAGACACCTATTAATGCTTTACGGATTGGATAATCCGTAGTATATATGGAACTCTGGAAAGCTATTACGGAATTCCTATTCCGTAATGCAACAATGTATTACGGAACGGGTATTCCGTAATACAATTCCGGATTTCGATATATACTCCGGATTTAATAATCCGTAATTAAGGGAAAATCTATAATTTAATTTTTAATTGTATAATTTCATTTGTAATTATATAATATGATATTTAATTTGTAATCCGTAAGATATCTAATGTAATTTGTAAGTGTATAATTTAATGTGTAATTATATAATATGATATTTGATTTGTAATCCATAAGAAAATATTTGTATAATTTAATTTGTAATCCGTAAGAAAATATTTGTATAATTTAATTTGTAATCCGTTAGAAATTAAAATTATATAATTTAATATGGAATTGTATAATGTAATATGTAATTGTATAATTTAATTTGTAATTGCATAAGATGATATTTAACATAAAATAATTAGAATTGTATAGGACAAAATTTGTATGTGACAGAATTTGTATGTCATTGTTGTTAATACATTTAGACGTCATTTAGTTGTGGTTGTTATATATTTGATTTGATATATGTGCAGAAATGCCACTCACTAGAGGTGGGAGTGCCAATCCGTCCCAACGTGTGAGACCCACTGCATCTGCACGAAGGCGTCGTGGACGAGTTGATGATGTTGTTCAGCATGAGGAGAATGAGGAGATGGAGCAACAGGAGGAGCCAGAAGTAGCTGATGTTATTGAGTTTGGTGGTGGGCCTGAGGACACATCAATCCTTACATTATATGTTGATCACGTAGCCCGAGATTTGTGGCAGGGATTGGTATACATATTTCCATCATTTATTTTAATAAATAATACATGTTTTTTTTGCATTGAATAAGTTAATTTTAATTATTTATCATTTGTAATTACTTGTAGGATCGGGGTGAGTTAAAGGTGGTATCACACGGACGTAAATTGAGAGCCTTTGGTCCTCCACACGAGCAAATAAAGGATTTGGTGAAGGATTCTGGCTTATCCCCATTGATTGAATGTAGTTATGTAACTGCAGATAAGGGATTGTTGTGTGCTTTTGTTGAGAGGTGGCATAAGGAGACCAACACATTCCATGTGCCCATGGGAGAGATGACCATCACACTTGATGATGTGTCGTCTTTGTTACATATCCCCGTTGTTGGAGCTTTTTACAGTTACCCTCATTTGGATGCTTCGAGTGCTAATCCCGTGCTGATGGACTTGTTAGGAGTGTCATTTGAAGATGCATATGCAGAGACCAAATTCACCAGAGGTGGACATGTGCGCCTAAGCTTTTTGCGGGACGTGTATGCAAACAAGTGCTCGACGATGCAATGGACGCATGCAGCTAGAGCATACTTGTTACATCTAGTGGGGTCTACCATCTTTGCTGACAAGAGTTTTGACGCTGTAAGTGTGAGCTTCTTACAACTTTTCCGTGACCTTCAGTTATGCGGGGGTTATGCATGGGGTGCAGCTGCATTGGTTCATATGTATGAGCATCTGGCTGATGCCAGTTTTGCTAAGACAAGGCAGGTCGGCGGTTATGTTACTCTTCTACAGGTAATTACTAATATGGTACCTTTTATATATTAAAATAAATATAAACTAAACGTATTGACCATAATTCTTGCTTCGTGGTTGTTGACACAGGCATGGATCTACGAGCATTTCCCTACTATCGGGTTGAGGACACTAGGTAAGAGATACAGTGAGTCATTACCACGATGTAGCCGTTGGGTGCCTGGGAAGTTGTTATCAGTAAGCCATTATCGTTCACAATTGGATGAGCTGAAGACAGATAAAGTTTGTTGGATGCCATATGACGAGCATCGTGTAGTTCGTCCATTTGAGTTGATATCTTTATTCTCCGGATTCATTAGATGGGACTCTGACATGCATTTGCATTTGCCAGAAAGGGTATTGCGCCAATATGGTTATACGCGGACTATTCCTCGACACCCGAATGTTTTCACAGCTGTTTATCCATCTGTAGAAGAAGTTGATGAAAGGTGGTTGCATTTTGCAAATGACCTGATCAGGCCGGGAGAACAGGCAGTGGATCCCTCTGATTGTGTCCCAGGGTACATGGAGTGGTACTTTAAGATCTCCCACCCAATTGTGGACCCATGTAATGCGGGTCTCCTTCATATAGTCCCACCGATGATACCAGACAACAGACACGAGCCTGAGCATGTGGTAGAAGAGGCCGAATCTAGTAGCCATGCAAATACCACTCCTGTTGTAAGTACTAATTGTAGTTATTGTTATCATACATTGGTAATTACTTGTGACAAAAATTTTATCATGTGTTTGTTATGTTTCTATGTTCACAGGCTGTATGTCGTAGGATAGCAGGACATTTACAGCGTATGATTGATTTAAGGATGGTGATTGAAGGCACTGATGCCTGGGATGCTACACATGCATCATTAATGTTAGCTCAAGGGGTCACTGATGAAGGAAATGTTTATAACAGAAGAGGTCGTGGTGGTAGGAGAGGTCGTGGTGGCCAACAACGTCGGGCAGGGACACAATGAATTAGTCTTTTCTGTTTACTGTATTAACTTGTTGAAATTGGACAACGGTTGTTTTAAGACATGACTATTGTATTAACTTGTTGGTACTTAAAGGCATTTATGCCATGTGTTCGTACTTCAAGGCTTTAATGCCATTTGTTCTATTGCGTGTACTGTTTTATGTTAATTGATACAGGTGACATGCATTGAAGTAGGATGTCCATATTTTAGGGGAGGTTCTGCCAAATTTTTAATAGAAAAATAAATATCCTGCAAATCAAATAAGTAACTGATCGATCATATAGTAACGTTGACAGTTAAGTACGTTGTCTTTTAAGCAATACAACTTTATAAAGGACAAATAAGTAATCAATCTTCTGCAATGTTGACATAATGACGTGTCACCCCAAGTAATTGTGCGAATTGTTGCATTCGTCCAATGTAAGGAGAGACCCATGCTTTGGCAATAGGATGGCAATATGTAGACCACAACACATCAGTATTTGGTATCGGACAACGATCTTGCAAAAAGACCTGCATAATAATAACTACAAACAAGTTAACATGGCCTTTTTTTAACAATAGTTATAACATAATGTGAGGTTGTACCTAATGGTATACCTGTACAAAATGATTGCCATTTACATGGCCTAATGGTATACCTGTACATAATGTGAGGTTGTACCTAATAGTTATAACTCATCACGAGTGGGAAACACCTGCATAATAAAACATACAACATCAGTATGTCGATTAACCTTTCCAATTATGTCACTAACCAATTAAACAAAACAATTACCTTATTTGTGAATATAGCAGTACAATCATCATCTTTTTTAATGTCTAGTGCATATTGAATCATTATATCTTCAACTATTGTCTGATCAACATCCATGTCTACTTCATCCGACATCTTGCTCATATAATGGTCCTCCATAAAATCTAATATTTCAAAAAAACAACACTCAAATGAATAAACACAAAAAATTTAACAAACTGCCCACATTGTTAACAACAATAATTTAATTATTATTAACTAAACAGGCATTATAAATACAATTTCAAGTGATTGAACTTAAACAGGTTAATAACACTAGATACAGCAGATACAGTTTCTTTTACAAAATGCCTAGCTATATTATGGATTGTGTAATCCGTAATGTATATTACAATATACATTACAGATAATACAATCCGTAATGCAATTACAAGACATACGGATTGTCTAATCCGTAATGTTGTAATTGCATTACGGATTGTGTAATCCGTAATGTATGTATATTGTAATATACATTACGGATAACACAATCCGTAATGCAATTACAACATTACGGATTAGACAATCCGTAATGTTGTAATTGCATTACGGATTGTGTTATCCGTAATGTATATTACAATATACATACATTACGGATTACACAATCAGTAATGCAATTACAACATTACGGATTAGACAATCCGTATGTCTTGTAATTGCATTACGGATTGTGTTATCCGTAATGTCATTTTACTGATTGCCCAGTTCGTAATCCTATTACAATAATTACGGATTCAACTTTCTGTAATGAACTGTTCACCATTAAAAAAAAACCCTTACCAGATGAAGAACTTCAACTGAAACCTCGCCGTCTACGGAGGAACGAGGACGAACGAGGATAACAGAAAAACCTATGCTACCTTCTTCACCTTAAATGGAAGCTTCGTGAAAGTAAATACATCAACAACGAAGGTAACAAACCAGTAAGAAAAGAACGACAATGCGGAGGAACCACGAAGTACTTGCACTGAAGAAGAAGAATGGGGGGTGCGAATGAGAGAGAGATGCAGTATATATTATAATGAATAAAGATATAACAGGTATATATAAATTTATGGGGTGCACTGGAAAAAAATCAAGGTGTCCTAAGAAATTGCCTCATATGGACGCAGCTGCGTGCGACTCCGTTTCCAAAACACCAACTTGATTCTCTCTGTGACCCACGGTAGTAAATTAACCACACCCTCTCGAGAAAGTTTCTCCAGTTAAGAAGGATTAGACTCATATTTCATAAAGATATGATTTCGGAATATGACGTTGACGTAAAGATTTTATTGATGAACTATATATAAATATTTTTATAAATACTCAACGAATCAACATGTCTCTCATGAGTCTCTAATATCCCAATTCACCTATACTTTCCATTATTCAAAAAAAAAAAACTAACCACACCCTATACCGACTTTCTATATAACTAGTAACTAACCCTCTCATACCATCCACTACTCTCCCTCGTTCCAGCACAACCACCTCTTCATCTCTTCCACACTCTCTCTCTCTCTCTCACTCACAAAAACACTACAACAACAACAAAAAAACCAAACCACAACCCACACAATCTCCTAAACCCAAAAAAAAAAAATGTCACCAGATTTCCACCTCTTGTTCTTCCCCGAACTCGTCCAGTCCCCTATTCTCACTTTCCAAGCCGCCCTATGCTTCCTTCTGTTAACTTTCCTCTTCATGTTTTTTCTCACTCCCGGCGGGCTAGCTTGGGCCTTGGTCAAGTCCTCGGCCGGGCCCATTATCCCGGGCCCAGTAACGGCCCTGCTGGGAGCCTTCACGGGCTCCACCCCGCACCGAGCTCTATCCAAACTCGCCCGCACGCACCGCGCGGAAAAGCTCATGGCGTTCTCAATCGGCCTGACCCGGTTCGTCATCTCGAGCGAACCGGAAACCGCCAAAGAAATCCTCGGCAGCCCAAATTTCGCGGACAGACCGGTGAAGGAATCGGCCTACGAGCTTCTCTTCCACCGCGCAATGGGGTTCGCACCGTACGGAGAGTACTGGAGGAACCTGAGAAGAATCTCAGCCCTTCACCTCTTTTCCCCCAAGAGGATTAACGGGTTCGAAACCTTCAGGCGTGATGTGGGGTTCAAAATGGTTGATGAAATCAAAAGAGTGATGAAAGAAAACCAACACGTGGAGGTTAAGAAAATTCTCCACTTTGGGTCCTTGAACAATGTGATGATGACGGTGTTCGGTAAGTCTTACGGGTTTTACGAGGGTGAGGGTGTTGAGCTTGAGGGGTTAGTGAGTGAAGGGTACGAGCTGTTGGGTATTTTTAACTGGAGCGACCATTTTCCGTTACTGGGGTGGTTGGATTTGCAGGGTGTGAGGAAGAGGTGTAGGGGTTTGGTCGCAAAGGTTAATGCTTTCGTTGGGGGGATTATTGAGGAGCATAGAGTGAAGAGGGTGAGGGGTGAGTATGTGAACAAAGATGAAGGGACGGGGGATTTTGTTGATGTGTTGCTTGATTTGGAGAACGAGAACAAGCTCAGTGAGGCTGATATGATCGCTGTTCTTTGGGTAAATTATTTATTTTTCTCCTTTTTAATACTTTATGTACATGGAAACACGTTTTTTCAGGACAAACATTATGGAATGTTTCTTTAGGACCAAATAAAAGAGAGGAAAACAAATAAGGAGAAGAATGATACATTTTGTTTTGGTCGGAGAAAAAAATGTTTTTTAGAAGTAAAAATTAATCTTTTTTCTTTTCTCACTTTTCCTTTCATATTTTGAACTTTTTGTTCCTTTCTATCTTTTTAGATTATTATATACAGTTTGATATATATTTTTAGTGTTATTTTCTAGTTAAATTTAGAATTTATTTTTCTAATTTTTCTAATTTAATTTTCTAGTTAAATATATTAAAGATTAACAGAAATTGCTGATATAAAATTCTAATTTTGATAGAAAATAATAATAAAAAAATACTTTAGGTGTTGTATCTAAAATTTATGTTTTTTTTAACACTTTATCATGTACTATATTTGGTTAAAAGTTATTAAAAATAAAAAATTATCGGTCTTATTTTACTTAAATTTTAACTCAATTTTATTCGCGATTTGTTAATTTTTAATAATTTTTTAACATAAGAGTGTTGTATTTCTTTTGTTGTAGGAAATGATTTTTAGGGGAACTGACACGGTGGCAATTCTGCTGGAGTGGATCTTGGCTCGGATGGTTCTTCACCCTGAGATACAAGCAAAAGCACAGAAGGAAATAGACGCCGTATGCGGAGCCTCCAGGCTCGTATCCGACGCAGACATTCCGAACCTGCGCTACCTTCAGTGCATAGTAAAGGAGGCTCTTCGCGTGCACCCACCAGGCCCTCTACTCTCCTGGGCTCGCTTGGCGGTGCACGATGTTACCGTGGGCGACAAGCACATGATACCCAAAGGAACCACCGCGATGGTTAACATGTGGGCCATAACGCACGACGAGAGGGTCTGGGCCGAGCCGGAGGAGTTTAAACCGGAACGGTTTGTGGACGAGGATGTGAGCATAATGGGGTCTGATTTGAGGTTGGCTCCATTTGGGTCTGGGAGAAGAGTCTGTCCTGGGAAGGCCTTGGGTCTGGCCTCTGTTCATCTTTGGCTTGCTCAGTTGCTTCAAAACTTTCATTGGGTCCCATCTGATGATGGTGTTTCTGTTGAGTTGGATGAGTGTCTTAAGCTTTCCATGGAGATGAAGAAGCCACTGGCTTGCAAGGCTGTGCCTAGGGTTGCTGTTTAGTTATGGGTGCATGTTGGGTTTGGGTTTGGGGTATTTGCTAAGTTTAGTAAAAAAAAAAAAAAAGAGTAGGGTTTGGATTACGTTTTAATCTATAATGCTAAATGGTGGTTTTAGGTTTAATGGTAGGGTTTGGGTGGTTTGTTAATCCGTGTAGGGGTAGTAGTAAAGAGAAGGTAAGAGGTTACTTTTGTGTGAGAAGTTGTTAATTAAGTGAATATGAATATGAATGTTTATCTTTATCTGTGTGTTGTTGTATATATCTACTCTTCCTAAGTTTAATGATCATGTGGATTTAGTGATCTACTCTTATCAAGTGTTTCTACCTATATGTTTTCCACTATAGGATGTTATATTTTCCTCCTACCTTATAAAAATATTAAATGAGAAGAGATGTTTTAGAAATATAGGACATAGGGAAAGTTGGAGAATTTAGAACTACTACTACTATTCGTTTTCGATTTGTTTTTGTAGATCACGTTCACGTTCACGTTCATATCGTTTAAAATACCAATGACCTGCGTGTAACTTGGGAACACAATGAACCGGAACAAATTCGAAGTAGCACGATATTAATTGTGTTGTGGGATGTGTGGAAATTTTAGGTGGCTAAGTATTAATGGTGATTTGGGTTAAGTATGGAGTTCATTGAACTAAGGAATGGAGACGTCATTGTATTAAATTAATCTTGTTTGTAATGAAGATTTTTGTTTGGGAAATTTTAATGGCTATAAGCGGTGGATGTAATGTAATTGCCGACCAATAGTGTGCATTTAGTTGAGGAATTCATTAATTTCAGGTATGGTCAAAGATTTTTGTATATATAGTTCTTATTTTTTTGGTGACTAGATTTTTGTAGATCAAGATGTAGTATATTTTACGACAGACCTATCAACATTTTTTTGGCACAATGAGACAACTCAACTCGAGTCACGAAGTTAAAATAATGGAAATGTTGATTAGCGGTGCTTAAAATAATTCCACGGGATTTAGGAAGAGTGCGACAATGGCAGGGATGTGATGAGAAACGGTTATATGAATTTTCTTATTCATGAATAATGTAATTTACATGCAAATATTTGATTTAAAAATCATACTATCTATGTTGGAGAAGTAAAATAGCATAATTTATATTGATGATTATTAGATAAGTTTTTTTTCCCATTCTAAATCAGATTTGGAATACCATAAGTACTGTTTGTGTTGTTTTCTAATCAGATTTGGAATTTTACATCGATAATATGCGATGACATTTAATGCATCTCTTTATTTCACGTATTATCAAAATGAAACTCTAAATCTAATTTGAAAATAGCACCTACAATACATATGACACGATATCTAAGTTTTTTTTTCTCTTTTTTATTATCTTTTTTAGTGGTATTAAATAAATATGAAATTATGTAAAATTTCTTGTATGTAAACGATATTTTAGTTAAATTGAACCTATAAACTCATCTTTTATAATTGATTAATTACAAAATTAATTTTATTTTTATAAGAAAATTAAAAAATGTGTTTGAAATATGTTAAATCCAAATAGGCACTAACTTTATTGATTATTCTAGGGTTGACCATGGGTCCAACCCGAACCAATGACACGATAAATCCAAACTAAACTAAAGAGAAAAATCCGGGTTAGTTTGAATCATTGGTTTGGTTTGGATTTTAAAATTACGAACTCGATGACATCAACTCGAATATCGGATCAAACTAACCCGAACTCATACTACTTTCGAAAAATTTTAATTTTGTTTTTGTGCAATTTTATAATTCTCACTTTTAAACTTTTAATATTATCCATTAGTTTTCTTTCATTTTATTATGATTTTCTATTTTTCTCTATTATTTTCTATTTTTCCTTATTTTTTTTATTATTGGTTTAAATACCTTTTTAGTCCTTGCAATTTAGCGCTTTTTTGTTTTTCGTTCTTGCAAATTTTTTTTTTTGGTTTTAATACTTGCAAATTATGTTTGTTTTATTTTTTGTCCTTAAAGTGGTTTAGATAACGCTTTGAACAGTGAAAAAAACGCTATCTAAACTGTTATAAGGACAAAAAATAAAACAAACATAATTAGCAAGGACTAAAATCTTTTTTTTGTAAAGACGAAAAGCAAAAAAATACTAAATTGCAAGGACTAAAAAAATATTTAAACCTTAATTATTTTATCAGGTGATCCAATCCAAACCAACCTAAATGTGATTGAGTTGGTTCGATTTGAATTGCTAATTATTTTATTTTTTTGAAAAAATTAAATCAATCCAAATCGATTAATATTGATCGATTTAGATCAAAATATCTCCTAAATTTGAACCAATTGACCGTGGCCAACCCCATCATGTATCTCGTTCAATGATTCTTCGAGTGCAACCTGCACTTAAGTCTACAATGGCCGACATGTGAGACAGTTTATTCTTTGAAAGTCGATTCTATGAATTGAGTTGTTTGGGTTGTGGGATTCTATCAACAAGGGATTTGCCAGATTTTTACCCAATTATATGCATTCTTTATGGCTGGAAAATTGACATGCGTTTTTCATTCTTGAATTATTGAAGTATTAGAATTTGAATTAGTTAGTTAGTGCGGACGTATATTGTATTTTGGTTATCCATAAGGATTTATATCATATTTCTTGGAGGAAGCACCTTATTTAATAAAATACATAGTATAACAGTAGAAAATTTTAAAAATACGTTAATACATATTCATAGTTATTTTTATTCAGGTGATATATATATATATATATATATATATATATATATATATATATATATATATATATATATATATATATATATGAGAATGATTTTGTTATGTGAAAATAATAAGAGTAATATATGTAAATTATAATGTCGAAAATTGTAAGAAAATTTTGAAACATCTATCAAACTGGGACCAGTGGCGGAGCTTGACAAAATTTTTTGGAGGGGCCAAAGTTTTGGTAATAGCATTTTTTACAGTGATTTAACCATTTAGTGATATTATTTAAATATTAATTTTTTTCTTAATTAAGTGGTTTTTATGATATTAAAATATCTTTTTTTTTTTCTACTTTATTAACAGTCTTTTGATTTATTTACGACTTTATACCTTTATCAACTACTGAATAAAAAATTAGAGAAATTATTTGTAAATTATTTTAGTGAAAAATCTACAAGTCATGTTAAGTTATTTTATACAAAACTAAATTTATATAAGAATATAAAAAAAGGCATAAAAAAATCAATGGATTTTTCAATAAAATTAAGAAAATAATAATAATTTTTCCAAAATCATAGCAAAATTTGAAGAAATTTTTTTAAAAAATCACAGAATTCATAAAAGGAATTTGCATTAAAAAACCACAAGAAAAATTCACACGCAAAAAAAAAGTGCAGGTTTAAGTTATTTTGTATAAATTTTCTTATGCAGAATATAAGTTATAAAAAATGAGTTTGAAGAATAAAAAAATTATATTATAGAAAAAAACAATTATTTAATGAAATAATTCATGCATGAAAAGTATTAGTATTAATGTTTCAAATTGGCCATGATTATTGATGTTATCAAAAGCAAAATCTTAAATCATAATATTTATATAAAATAATTTAGAAAAATAATAATAGTACTAAAGAAAATAACTAAAGAATACTTTCAATTAAAGTGTTCTATTTTAATCCAATGAATTAAAATTACTAATAATTGATATAAAACAAATTTAAAAAATAGTTTAAAAACATTGCACAAAATTTTATTAAAAACAATTAAAATATAGCTACTTTTTAATATATATTTTTAAAAAATATATAAAAGTTTTTATTAAAAACAATTAAAATATAAATCATTTAAATTTTTAACACACACACACACACACACACACACACACACACACACACATATATATATATATATATATATATATATATATATATATAAACTGTAAAATATTTGGGGGGGCCATGGCCTCCCTTCGTCCTCGTGAAGATCCGCCATTGACAGTGACTACCTTATTGATTATTATTTATATAGAAATTTAAAGATAATGTAAACATATTTATAGCTTACTTTTAATCCTTTTAACTTCTTATTATATTATTTAATTTAATTTATTCCAAACACTTTTTATTGTCTATTAACCGTCTTAAAAAGAATAAAAAATAACAGACATATATGCTTCATAAATTTTATGAACTTATTTCATAAGGCTGCACTTGTGGCAAGGGCGGAATATGTTTGAATTCTGGAATAAATTAAACAAAATATTTTCAGGGTACTTATAATTAAATATTGACCTTTCCAACTTTTTTTTGTGCTTCAACTAATTTGTATTTTTGTTCTTTGGGTGCATGATTGTATTTGTAAATTGATAAAGGAGCAAAAAGTTTAAAATGGTTCTCAAATTTTAAATAAGGAGTTTCAATAGGTTATAATACTCTTTTAGTCCTTATAGTTGCACTTACTTTTTAATTTGGTATTTATAGTTTAAAACATGTCAATTTGTTCCTTATAGTTATGTTACCTTTTTTTAATCCAATTTGGTTCTCATCATGAAATCACCTTAACATTGTTTGTTCAACCACGACATATTGTTGTTCATTGAACTTCCCTCCTTTGCTCTTGACGACATATATATTACTCATTCTACTGTTCTTCAACCCCAACCTTCTACCATCACAATCCATCACCACCTGAAACAAATGTTGTCATGGACTGAAGACAAGAATCATAGCTTCACCAATGTCGCTCACAGGTTGTAGGTGAAGATCCACACCTTTTAGGATTTCTTCTCTAAATAATTAACCCATTCCCCAATGTCACTAACACCCCCCCTCGAAACCCAGGTACCATGAAAAGTCACGTTTGCAAAACTCTACAGTAAAAAGTCATGTCATTAATCGAACGAACAACATTAATGGTGATTTTACGACAATGACTAAATTAAAAAAAAAAAGTAACTATAAGAACTAAATTAGCATGTTTTAAATTTTGAAGTACCAAATTAAAAAAGTAAGTGCCATTGTATGGCCAAAAGTTTTTAAACCGTTTAAATAAGTGAATCTATTTGTATCTATTAAGTATTGTCATTATTTATTACACATATGAAGCATTTCATTTCTCTTGAAACTAAGCTTATATTATTGGCATAGCGTTAGACAGAAAAGTAAAAGGATTTGAGGTGTCAATGTGGTATCTCTTGTCTCACTTTAATTTTTAGAGCCTGACAGTCACGTTTTAATAGTTTCTTTTTAATTTTTTTGCAGAGAGATTTATGTGAAGGTCAGAAGTTTAACAACTCTATATAACTTATTCAATAACCATAAAATTATTACTCTATATACTAAGAAAATAAGATATTGATTTTTTTTTATAACACTTTCAATAACCACGTCAAATAATCAAGAAATTAAATAAAAATATTGAGAAACAAAATATTTATTATGTCAAAAATGTAAAAGTTATTTAACAATTTTTTTCAACAATTAGAAATATTCAATAAGATTTATTTAATATCTAATGTGTACGCTTAGAGTATTTGTTTAATACTTTTAAGCTCAAATTAATATAAACATAATTTAACTATAGTTCATACATACAAATTAAAAAAATATGAATTTGTTTTGAGCATATTATTCCATGAGCAGATAACCCTAGAAAAGTCCATTTCATGAGATTCCTATACAAACATGTATTTTAAGCCTTGTCATCTGACTCACCTCTCTAACTGTATTTGTGTATGCGTTCGTACTAACATACTTTTGTTTCCCACCTAAACTTCTTTTATTGATTCCTTATAATTACCCTCTTTAGGAATGAGGTAGACTGATAGTGAACGGGAGCACCCTTTTTCCCTTGGTTCGTTCTTCCTCCACCTTCAACAAACCCCACTTTTTCTTTTTGCTTAAAAAGGAACCAAATTCATTACAACTTTCATGCAACAATTTTGGTTATCCCCAAACACCATCACATATACCCTATGGCCCATCTACCTTTATTCTTTTTTGTTTTCATTTGCAACTTAGTTTTTAATTATGCATGCATGCCATTTGAATGAACCAACCATCACCACACATCTTCCGATTATAGCCATATGTTCTTGTTTTACACTTGAATTGACTAAAGCTAAAAGTAAGATTTTTTTCCCCTATTCTGAACAAATGCTTTTGTTTTGGTTTTTTTTTTTAAATAATTCAGTACATCATAAAGATTTAGTATCAAGTTCTGCTTTCTTTGAGATTTGTTCATGTTGATCATTTGGCATCTAGTAGCGTTCATGCCAACTTGTCTATGTTTTGACTATACTTAATATCCACTTTTCTAATTAGTTAGTTAAAAAAAAGCCATTTTACTATACCTAGGCCGGGTCCTTTAGAAAGAAATTTAGAGTAGTGGAAATTATAGTTTCAAATTTTTAATTTTTTCACAATTGGAAACTATTAAGAATATTGAATTTCTACATTTGAGACATATAAATAATTGAAATATAAACCATAATTATATACTGTATTAAATAAGGAGAACATTAACCACTGTGACAAATAGCGATTAGAAGTCATTGGCATTGCAGTTAGAGGACACAAATAGTGATATCGATTATTGGAGGTCATTGTTGCAAGTGCCAACAACATTGGTTATTAGAATAATGATTACTTTTAGAAAATGAAAGTGACGAAGATAATAAATAGGAAACTATACAATTTTAATTTTTATCTTTATCTTAAGTACTTTTAAGTGGATATATATGACAGAAGGGTGTTCTTTGAAGATTCAAGGTTTTATTTGGAAGGCTACACATGACCGGATACTATCAAGACAGAAGTTGGGTTGGAGGAATGTCATTCTTGTTTCAAAGGTTTATGTATAGCTTGTAACATTAGTGCGTAATCAGCAAATCACTTTTTTTTTTTAATGTGAAGGTTCAGTTCTTTGGAGATCCAAGGTTTTGTCCTGGAAATGGGTGTCTAACAAAGAGGGATTTTCATACTTATTGTCATGTTAGTGGCATGACTCATTGTCATGTGTTTTAGCATAAGAGGATATGTGGACATAGTCTTTATACGATCGTGGTGGTGTATTTCACATGCTTCTTTTTTTGTTGGCTTTGTCCAGGTTTATGCAATTTTATTTTTTGTATAAGGGGTTCTGTTTTTAGTATGGACGTTGGATGTGTTTGAGATTTTTATAAAATGTAACATTTGACATAAAGGCCATATCTTATGGTTTCTTTTGATTTTTGTTCTTAATAAAATTTTCCCTTTAGCTGTTGCTAAAAAAAATCTTTATCTCAAGTACTTTGGAATATTAATTATTCCGATGTAAGCTAAGAATTGAATATACTATATATAAACCCTTTTTTTTTTTATTAATTCAACTGCAATGGACTTAAATTAATTGATTTTTTTAGTACATATACTAAATAACATAATTGAAATTAAAAGGACTAGTTTCAATTTCAAATTCAAAAATCAATTCTAAGTTCAATTCAAATGCTAGGCAGGACCTTAGAAGATTTATGAAAACATTTGTTGCATTTCACATGCAATCTATTTTTATATTTTATAAATTTAGGTTTTTATTTTTGAAAATGAATTAATGAATTTTCCATCTATTCTACAGTACTTCTCACGTAACAGTCATATTCTCTCTCTCTCTCTCCCCCCCCCCCCCCCCCCCCCCCCTTTTATCTTGTGACACACATCATAAATTCATATATTAAATTAAAACAATACTTTTTGTCTTGAAATAATTATCTAATTTTTATTTTCTTTAATTATTTTCATTGATACTCAAATTTCTTGATTCTTCAATTAATCTTAAATATAATGATATATTTATAAATTATTATTAAAATAATATTTTATTAATCAAACCAATTCTAGATATTTAAAATAAATTTTTTGAATACCTATATTTTTATTTTTAAAATTTTTATTTTTATTATCAGCAAAATAACATATTCTTCAGTTATTTTTTAATTCATATTTTTTCACAATTCATAAATATTCTTTTGTCAGTTCATATGTATTTATACATATATATTTGTTTAACATAGGAAAAACTAGTTAGTTTGATTAAATGGATGTGGCTTAATGTTCATTTGCAATAAAATTTTATTTATGCTCATTGAATGCATACAAAAAACTGAGGCAGCTTTTTTTTTTTGTCAGGCAAAAAACTGAGGCAACTACTAAGTAGAATCTTAAGATTGATTCCTGGGATTAATAAACAAATAAAATGCTATTGTTTAAAAATCAAGATCCTCTCTACTTGCAGCATAGTGCATCAGAAAATAAAATAAAAAAAATAAAACACATAAATTTTATGGAATTTACCGAACACAACTTGGAGATATTTTTGGTCCCAATGGCTCAAGTCTTTTCATTGTTATTGGAAATAGAATTGGTCTTCTCATGAGATATAGTGTGTACTTTTTTTAATATCTAGTTATTCTTAATTGATCCTTTAGGAACTATATAGCTAATCTTTTTAATGTGCTTGTGTGCAAATCAAAATCTTTAATAACAAAAGATTCCTATGTAGTGGTTGTAGATTTATGAAACTTAAACCTCGTCCATATCTAAGAACTTTAATGATATATGAATGGCACTTCACAGTGCCACTTTCAAATGATTGAAGAATAAGAACCCAGACACACATAAACAATTTTTGTAGGGACAACATATAAATGGTTGAGTTCTCTTTCTTAGATTCACATTCTCTAAGAAAAGAATATGTCCTGCTGATGACTCTAGCTGAGCCTTCCAAAAGCTTCCCAACTTTTTTTCATGTAAAGGAAATGCATTTAGGATGTGTATACCCAAACGGACAATTTTTTTTTATATTATTTGCCCCATAAGTGCAAGTTGCTTTCGTTACTTATTTTTTATTGATTCTCATATCTAATGATTCCATGGCAAAAAATATTTTACTGATTTCCCTCTGTGCAATTAACGAATTTACCTAGAATATTTTCTTTTAACAATTCTCTATTCTATATAATGGGAAATTTGACCAGTAAGAGAGAGCATTGATTTGGAAGGGAATATTGTCACATAGCTGGCTAGTATCTAATTTATACCTACTCTAAACCAAACATTGCTTATACAAACATGGTGTTGCTAGCTTATTATTCTCTCCAAGACCGAACATTGCTTACACAAACATGGTGTTGCTAGCTTATTTCATGATATGTATATATTCCACCTAAACTTTGATCGATTCCAACCATTTAAATTGTCCTAAGAAAACTGCAAGCAGCATTTGTACTAGTGTATGCGTGGAAAGAGCTAACCTAATTAACAAGATTAACTTATGTTGCTCTTTAGGTCGATTATTTGTAGTATATGTATATGGGAAATTCTTTGATTTGTTTATTTTGTCTAAACTCAACTAAATTTGTTTTTTTTTTTTTTTCCATACAAGCTAAGGAGATTACAACACTAGTTTTATATTTTAAAGAAGATTAGCCTCTGTACGAGGTTAGTTTCAGACTCTCGGCTAAACCTATACAACCAAAAAAAATATTGTAAAGAATAATGTTAATCTAAGACATTGTAAACACAGTTTATATATATAAAAAAAAACTGTTATTGATATATTTTTACTGTAATTTTCAATATAATCACATCATGATTTTATAAAAAAAATTGTTTATTATTTTTTCTTTAGTATTCTTAAAATATCCTTTAGCAAGATTTCGCTATAAATATGCTAATTTTTGTTCTTAATTTTCAGCACCTTTATTTTTTCAACCTTTTTTAATTTAGCTACACTTTAGATAAGTTACTCAAGTCTTCAAAATTAAATACCAAACACAAGTTAATGTAGACCGCTTACATATTTATATATTTGGATCAAATATGTTTAATTTTTAGTCTTTATATACATAATATTTTTTTTTAAAAATTGTTGATTTTAATTTTTACAAATTTATTTTTTGATAAATAATAATAATAATAATAATAATAATAATAATAAATTATTATTATTATTATTATTATTATTATTATTATTATCATTTAATAACATAACATACATTTAAAAATGTCATGTTAACAACTATATGTGACGTGACATATTAAAATATATGTCATATCATTACTAAATAGTAATAGGAGTCATTTTCAAAACTTTTAAATTTTATAAAAATCAGAACTAATAAAAAGGACTAAAACCAAAATTTATCGTATGTATAATAACTAAACATATTCAAGTTGATATAATTTAATTAGCAATTCAAAAGAGTGACATGTGAGGGCATTAGCAGGTGATTCTATAATATTTCAATAAATTGCAAATTAGTCCTAGTACAAATAAAGTGATTTAATTAGGTCTTTTTGCAAAAATATCATAAAGAATGTTTGTATTGGGACAAAGGCATTGGTATTGAGGTTCTTTTTTCATTTACAAGCTTGTTTTTCTTCTGTGTGTCAATTTTTTTAATAATTGTAATTAGTATCTTTGAATTTTTTGGTAGAATTTCGTGGTATTTCACAAGCTTCTCATCTTTTAAACTTACTATAAAATTAAATCTTGGTTCAGAGCTTTGTTCTATTTAAAGTTTTTCACTCCTCTCCATAAATGTGTTCTCCTAAAATCGAATCTAAATCTTCTTAAAAACTCAGCATATATTATCAACTGAACTATATCCATTGAATTCTCATGTATCACGAATGCAATGCATGGAAATGGTTATTATAAGAAATCATACATTACTTGAATTCACATTATGTGGTACTTGCAATATCCATTGAACTTAAGAAAATCATGGTCTTCCAAATGCATATGCATGCTTTGCCTCATCAAGAGGAAGGCCATTTCTGTTATTTACACCTAAGCCAAATTCATAATAGTTACTACTAGAAGCATTTTGTAAGTGAACTGCATCTTCACTACTCCAATCATGCCATTAGTCTTTGAGCTCCAAGTTTGAGAAAGAGCAAAAAACTTGTTTGGATTACCCTATTGAGACCATTGACTTAAATGAAGCATTAACCCCAACAGAATGTGAATGGCTGGAGGAGTGGACCCATACAATTGATCACAGCATGCCCCCTGCAACAATTTTTGTGAAGCAGTATTTTTCTACCTTTTTAACAGAAAGTCTTGGTAAAAGTAGGTCCAATTCTGCATGATGTTGATGAACTAAATTCTAAACACAATTGCACATTTGCACTGCAATATTTAAATAGTGAGACAATGACAAATTGACCGGGAAAAAAATAAAGAGACAATGACAACATGTTTTGGTTTTGGTTACAGATTCGTTTGGACAGCAATGCTTAGAGATAGACAATGACAAAAATCATTGAACAGTCCTTTATATTTACTGTGTTCCAGCTGGTTAACAAATTATTTTAACAGCTTGTTTGATTCCGCATCAAAAAAGACTGTGTGCAGTGTGCGTCAATTACGTGAAAACTTGAAGCAATAAATACAAGTTTCTATGTAAATTGACATTTGGACATGAATTAAGTTCTACACTAACATAATTCACCAAAAAAAAAAAAGTTCTCCACTAACATAAAACCAAACACACACTAAAGAATAAAATAAGTAATTTCATTTGTGAAT
Source organism: Pueraria montana var. lobata (assembly GCA_026413185.1). Lineage (NCBI taxonomy): Eukaryota > Viridiplantae > Streptophyta > Magnoliopsida > Fabales > Fabaceae > Pueraria > Pueraria montana. Next base: position 37,976,226 of record CM048651.1, on the reverse strand, counting down.
GAAAAGATTAATTGTTAATATTTAACAGCATGTTTGATTCTGCGTCGAAAAAGACTCTGTGTGCGTCAATTACGTGAAAACTTGAAGTAATAAATACAAGTTTCTATGTAAATTGACAATTGGACATGAATTAAGTTCTACTAACATAAAATCAAATACGCACTAAAGAATAAAATAAGTAATTTCATTTGTGGATGAAAAGATTAATTGTTAGTAATATTTTGTATACATGCATAATAAATTATGAATGTATTGAAATATTAATAATTGATTTTTTCACCGATAACTATTATTTACTTCATTTTTCTTCACTTTAGTGAAGTTAAATAAAATTTAATAGTATTCAAAAGGAATAAAATATTACAAATAAAAAAAATGCAATGCTTAATGAAGGAGAAATCACATGGCGTATTCTCTCTCGTTCAAGAATAAAAGCTTAGATTTATAATATAAGGATGAATGATTAAAGCGAATAACATATAAATATATGGATTTAATCATCTGCTTCAGCTTAATTGGTTTGTCCATTTCAACCATGTTCTCCGTGAGGCAAATGCTTAGTTGATGCTATGGGTGTTATACACATTAGACCTTAGTTTGTTTTTCTGCTTTTGCCTTGTATCTTTATTATGCATAAAAAAACAAATATGGATTTAAATGTTTTTGTGTTGAAAAATGTAATGAAAATTTTAACATTTTTTTTTGCTGGTTAATTTTTTTTAACATTTAATATGTTAACATTTTAACAATTTCAACATTTTAACATGTTTTTGTGTTAAAAAATTTAACACTTAATAATTAAGTTATTCATGTAACATAGATGATTATTTTTTGAGAAAAAGGGCTATGCACTAATAAAATAGTTTTACACTGTCATCCAATCACAACCCACCATGTATAGTAAGTTTGTTAACTTTTACAAAATTATCTTAAAAGTTATATCAATAGTGATTTGTGATTGAATGACAGTGTAAAATTGTCAGTGCATCACCATTAAACTCTTAACTTTTTATAGTTTAAATCATGAGTATCTTCTGCAATAAGCAAATCTATTTGAAACCTGTTTAAGTTGAGAATATCATAAGATTAACAACATGGTGAAATTAATTCCTTTATAGTAGTGTTATATATATATATATATATATATATATATATATATATATATATATATACATATATATATATACATATATAGGGCTACTAATATCCACCATAGTTGGTGTGCATTAGCAAGTTCCACCAAAATTTTAAGACAAAAATATCCAATTGTCTCTTCTTTTAATTTTTTTATGCCTATTATAATAATTAAATATTTAATGTTTTTAAAAAATAAAAAAGTATTTCTCTCTCCTCCACATCTCTCTCGTGTAGCATTCTATCAGTTGCTTTATTCACCCAACTACGTGAGAGAGATGAGGAGGAGAAAGAAATACTTTTTTTATTTTTTAAAAACATTAAATATTTAATTACTATAATAGGCATAAAAAAATAATTAAAAGAAAAGAAAATTAGATATTTTTTGTCTTAAAATTTTGGTGGAGCTTGCTAATGCACACCAACTAGGGTGGATATTAGTAGCCCCATATATATAACTCAAATATAAAACTTGGGAAATTAAGCATTCACCGTTTGACACTCCTTAGTGTGTGGGGTTATTTGGGTTTAACATTAAAGATGATTAAAATTATATTTTAATATATAAGTATTTTAAATATATTTCTATTAATAATGCTAAAAAAAATTAGGTTAATTATATTTTTGTCTCTAAATTTTTTGTAAATTTCACTTAGGGTTTTGCTAACCAAGTTAAGAAATTAAAAAGAGAACATTTTTATTCGAAATCATATGAAAACGCGGTTAAAAATTATAGGAGAATGTATTTTTACGCATCATCCCAATAAAAAAATTTCTACTTTTACTTCCTTAACTAGTGCCCTAAGGGTACTGGTTAACATTTGCCTTTTACTTTTAGTCCCTAAATAGAATGTTTAGCGTTTTTGCTCCCTATACTTTTTCTCTGCTAACATAATAATAGTCTTAGTCCTTGCTATCAAGTGATGCTCTAATTGATGACGTAACAACTATGTTGGCAGTCCAATGACTTGTCATGTCCTCAAGACTAACAAGGACAACCACGTATAATTTTTTACGATAAATTGTGTTTTTAATCCCTCGTCTGTTCAAACTAGTTAATGATACTAGACTAGTTTATGAGAAATTAAAAATATAGTTTATAAAAAATTACATTGGTTGCCTCGTTAAACTCCTTGATGACATCTCTACTACAAAACATACCTTTTTCCAATTTTATATATAATTAATTGAATATGTTGTATAATCAAAGTAGTGTAACTTTAATTTTAATCTATGTCAACATTTGTAATTCTAAAAAAAAAGTTATTGATTGATTGAGTATATGTTTTAGTTTATTATTTTTTATATTAAAACATCCATTGACAAAAAATGAAAAAGAAGTCTTTATCATGCTTTTTTATATTACTTCATATTGATTATATGAATATGAACTCACACACAACATTATTATGATTATATGCTATAAAAGTAAACTCATATCTTTATTGATTATAGAGCTAGGTGAATTATTTTCTATATTTTCCTTTTAAAATGTTAATAAATATGAAATATATAATTTATAAGGAAGTATTTGATCAATTACTTTAATAAACTATAATATTTGATATATTTTATTTTTTAATGATAATCTCATAAAAAATTAAAAATTAACATGCTTAATTTTAATAAAAATAAACATAATATCTTAAAAACACCGTTTACAATGAATTATTTATAATAAATTATAAACTAATAAGAAATTTATTTTTTAACATATTCTTATATATTTAAGTTATCTTTTTATATTTAAATAAATTAATGTAACACATGGGTATTACATCTAGCTATTTTTTTATCTCATTTTTTCTATATATTTTTTTTCTTCTAGAAATAAGCTCTTTATTTGATAAGAGTTTATGTCTTGGCTTCTCTGAAGAAAAACTAAAATAAAAATAAAAATTGAGTCAAACATTATCTAAGTGTAAACTATTTAAAATCAACTATTAGATATATGATATATCTTACCTTTATGCAAGATAAAAAGTACTGACAAGAGATACTCATAAAAAAAGATAAAAAGTACTGACAAGAGATGTTATTAAGCCTTGACAACATCTCATTGTACACTACACAGTAGCATATAATCACTCAATGAAAAGAAGTGAAGAAGATATGGCTGAATTGTAACATAGCTGTAAACACATACTCTAGGTGAGATTCGCACGAGGTAGCACTGCAGCAACTAGCAACTAGCAACTATATATGGGCTATGTCATATGTGATGTAATTAAGCAAGATTCTCAATGCAATATATACTGGCTATGGCAGGAGATAAATGTTGTGGTGACCACAGCACTCAATTCTACAAGCGCATAATTTTTTCTCCTTTCCCCTCTCATTGATCCAACCAAAGTCGCATATGTTATCCATTACATTTGTCATCTTTATTCAGGGGAATATCAAGATATAAAGAGAAAAAAATTCTCCACATATACAATAAATTCTCTCCTCACATTCAAAGTTACCAACAAGTAAATTTGGATATGTTCGGTGGTGTTTTCACCATGTTTTAGTAAAAGTGACATTTCATTTAATGGATTCAATGAACTTTGGTATGATGATCATTATCTGATATATATATATATATATAAAAAGATGTCAAAAAGTGTGAGAAAATATATGTGAAGTTTAAGATTATTCTTTTTTTTTAAGTCAAAAGTTTAAGATAATATTTATAGAGAAAAAGGGTGATGCACTAATAGTATAAAACTATTTTACACCGTCATTCAATCACAACCCATCATTTATGGTAAGTTTGTTGACTTTTACAAAATTATCTTAAAAGTTATGCAAACGGTAATTTGTGTTTGGATGACAGTGTAAAACTATTTTACACTGTCAGTGCATCACCATTAAACTCATATTTATATACGAACAATTCCTTGCACCATTTTTATATTAAGAAGGTTATTCTATTTTAGTAATTTTGAAAATACTTATTTGTGCTGAGAATAATAATAATACGGGCAATCAATTGTCATTAGTTTATTTCAAGAAGAAGAAAAAAAAGTGATGTGATGTAATTAAAGTTTGAAACAAAGACAGAGGAAATGTCTTTATTATAAAATGGTTTAAATATATTTTTAATTTCTCAAATTTGGGGTTTTTTTTAAGTCCTCCAAATTTAAAGTTGCTTTTTTTATTCCTGAAATTCGCATAATGTTTTTTTTAGTCATTCTCCACAATTTGAGCTAAACAGAGAATAAAAAATTTGTAATTTATGACGACTTTTGACAGTCATAATTTAATTTTCTATTTTATATTTTAAATTACAAATTATGATAGTTTAAAACTACTAGAATCAAGTAAATAAAAAAAATTAAAACGATTTTTAAAGCGGTTCATGAGTTTTTAATTTTTTATTGACTTGATTATGTTAGAAATCGTACTTTAAAATATAAAATAGAAAATTAAATTCTAGCGATCAAAAGTTGTCTCAAATTATGAATTTCTTATTTGGAGTACAAAAAAAAATGACCCAAATTTGAGGGACTAAAAATATATTTAAGCCTTATAAAATCGTTACAAACTTATACTCAAATATATTTTTAATTCTCAAAAAATTAATCAAATTTGGTTTTAATCCTTAAACTCCTTTTTTTTCATGGTTTTGGTCCTCAAATTTTTAAAAATAGGTGAAATTGGTCCCTCACTTTAACTCAGGGGCGGACCCAGACCTTATTTTTAGGGGGGGGGGGGGGCAATTTTATGTAACAAATATATATCCATATAATTTCTTATGAAACCTTCAAAATGTTAATTATATTAGTAATTTCTTTTAATATTAATCAAAAATATATTTAAATAGAAGAGAAATTAAATTTTTTTAAGACACCTAAGATTACAAATGTTGATTATTGATTTTGTAGGTCATAAAGAAATTTCATTAATTTATAATAAACAATGGTATCTATATGCATGTTAGTCATAATTTTTTAGAAAAATGTCTTATTAATCAAATTCTAAAAAGAATGAAAGAAATTTCATTAATTTATAATAAACAATGGTATTTATATGCATGTTAGTCATAATTTTTTTAGAAAAATGTCTTATTAATCATATTCTAAAAAGAATGAATTTTGTTACTAACAAGACAATAGTAGCCAAGAATCATTTAAAAAGAATATGCTTTCATATTGTGTCATTACAATTAGTCATGCATCGAAAGCAAATCCTTAACAAGTCTCTAGTGCAACTCGATATCCAATCACTACAAAAGGTATATAGAAAATTAAGAGAAAATAGTTGTTAGTCTATCTTAAACCTCAAATTGTCAAATCCTTATATAATGTTCATAATTTAGTTTACCACAGTAGCAAAGGTTAATAAATTATATTTAATTAATTCTCAAATAATTTATAATGAATCAATATAAAAGGAAGACTAATAAACTTTTGTAAATATAATTATTTATAGCCTTTAAACTAGCAATAGTGGGTGATAAAAGAAAAACACTATTAAAATAAATAAATAAATGATATTGGAATATTTTATCTAAAAAAGGAAAGAATATAATTATCTCCGTAAGATAAAGACTATAAAAATAGAAATAAAATATTTATCTCAAAAATAAAAAAATGTCATTACCTTTGCAATAAAAATTATAAAAAGAGATAAAATATTTTATAAAAAAGAGATAAATAATACTTAAATATTTTTATCTAATTGTAAAATATAAATAATTATTCTAATAATTTTTCTTTTAATCAGTTATCTTATAATATATATATATATATATATATATATATATATATATATATATTAAAACTTTGGAAAAAAATCAGGGGAGGCCTTGGCCCCCCCAATGCATAAGGTAAGTCCGCCCCTGCTTTAACTCATTTAACATTTTTGCAGACGTGATTAACGACTGCCATGTTTGATGTGTGTGCCACATGGCATCAAGGACCAAAATCAAAGTTTTAAAAATGCAAGGACTACGACAAAATTTGACCAAATTTTCAGGAACCAAAAAATATTTTACTATAATAATAATGATTTCTTGACACACTTATCAAATTTTTTAATATTGGGCAAATGTTTAAGAACCAAAGACAAAATTTTAATACGATTTTCTTGATGAATTAAAGGAATCCACTTGGATCCAGTGTAGGAACTTGGGATCAATGTGCCGCATTGGGTCTCCAATGAAAAAATCCTACTTCCTTCAATAGAGTGTGGGACACCATTCCAATAATTTAGATGCTACATTCATTTGCAAGTGTTTTTTTTTTCCAATAAAAATTAAAGAAATTATTGGAGAAAATCATATTAAATATTTGTTTTTGGTTCTTGAACATTTGCTCAATATTAAAAAAATTGACAAGTGTGTCAAGAAATCATTATTACTACAGAAAAATGTGCTTTTGGTCCTTAAAAATTTGGTCAAAATTGGCCTTAGTCTTTACATTTATAAAATTGTAGTTTTGGTTGCTGTAAAAAAAAATTGTAGTTTTGATCCATGAAGATTTGATCAAAATTGGTTTTTGTCTCTGTTTTTGTTTTTTTAAATCTTGATTTTGGTCCATGATGTCACGCGACACACATCACACATGATAGTCGTGAGCCATGTTAGTAAAAATGTTAACGAAGTTAGAGTAAAGGACCAATTTCACCTATTTTAAAAATTCAAGAACCAAAACCAATTAAAAAAGATTTAAGGACTAAAATTAAATTTGATTAATTTTCTAATGACCAAAAACATATTTAACCCATCTATAAATTACTTAAAGTTTCTTAAATAAATGCAATTAAACTCTCCCCTTACCTGTGCTCGAATACTGGTGGAGCTACAAGAAGGGACAAAAGCCTAAGGTATTCCTTTCTAAAAAAAAAAAAAAAAAGCCTAAGGTATTACATGTTCACGTACGAGCAACGATGAATTCAGATGGGGTGATCATAATTCATAAGAGTGTCTTTTTTTTTATTCGGAATTCATAAGAGTGTCTAAACTCTAAACTATGGCTACAAACTGCATATAAAAAAAAAAAAAAAACTATGGCTGCGAAGTACAAAGGCTCACAACATAGGTACACCCAAAAAAAGGCACACAACATAGCAGGCTTACTCTCACATAGGAAACCCCATAATAGGAACTAGCCAAGTTGGCAATGAAAGTTAGCGATTCAGTATTGCAATTGCAATTCCAATTAAGTTAAATTAGAGAGATAAACAAGGTAATTAAGTTCATATTTTATTTTAATTATAATTTCACTGAAAAGTTAACAATTCATATTGTTAAACTTAATGAAAAATATGCATATTATAGTAAAAACATTTCATTATCTATAATAAATCATTTATAATAAACTATAATTAATAAAAAAATATTCCTTAATATTTTTTATATATTTAAATTACTTTTTTTTATAAGGTTTAGTATCTTTTCAGTCCCTACACTTAATTTTTGTTTTTGATTCTTAAACTTTTTGTTGATGGATCAAGACCTTTAAACTTATTTTCCGTACATACTTTTAGTTATTGTCGTATATTTCTGCCGTTAAATGCTAATGTGGTCGTACATGTCACCATTTTTCGGTTGCCATGTGTAAATTTACACATTTAGACTCTAAACTTTTTAGGATTTCCATTCTTGTCATTAAATTTTTCATTGACGGGTCAAGATTCCTAAACTTATTTTTGGTCCAAACATTTAGTTTTTGACTTCTTGTTGTCTATTTCCGTTATTAAACACTCAAGTGGCTTTACTATACATGTCTCCAATCGCGTGATGTCATATTGTCTAAACAATGATGTGACATTTATACTATGCAATCATTTAGCCATATTGGCTATTTGAGTAACAAAAGAAAAGTAAATAGTGACGTGACATTCATATACGAAATGGATTTGTATGGTTTTACTTTTTTTTTCCTTTGAGTCATCATGATAGATATTGGTATAAAATATCCACCAACTTTACTGATGACTAATCTTTACTAGAAAAGAGTTTTACTTTTCTTTAGACAATAATGTTACGGAATACCTAATTTTTTTTTTAGACAATTCCATTTCCATCAAACTCAATTCCCATTAGTCTATCCAAAATCATAGAAGGCAATAAAAAACCAAATAAAAGAAAAACAACAATCTGGTGTTAAATTGATACAAAAATGTTTTACTAGTGGGCTTCTAGGGAGTCCAGGAAATCCCATACCCATGACAGAGCAGCCCAAAACAGGACAGGCCCAACAAAAGCCCACTAAACATCGTATGCATTCTTCGTCAGCGGTGGTGGCAAAAGTTGCTTTTTCACTGTGTTTCACGCCCTCGGAGTGGAAAAAATGGATCGGAGCTCTTTCTCATCGGGAACCGGAAGAACCCGATCCAAACCCGACGTATACTCAACCTTCGTGGTCCATGACGACGACGACGACGACGGAGGAGGAGGAGGAACCTACCGGCGGCGGAAATCCGGCGGCGCGCAGCCGCATGACGATCCGTACGCGACAATGGTGTACAGAGACAACGGCCACGACGACGACGACGACGACGAGGACTCCTCTCTCCCTCCGCTCCTCAAGCGCCTCCCCAAGGACTTCGGCGGCGGAGCGCCGCTGGACTACGACGACGACGACGACGACGGCGCCGGCGACTTCGGCACCGTGATCGTGAAATCCGATCGGAGCCGGCAGCGCGATCGGCCTTCTTCCGGCGTGTCTTCGCCGGCGTGGAAGTCTGGGAGCTCGTCTCAGGCGAGTCCTCTGGACAGATTCCGCGGCGGCGGCGACGACGGCGGTGATGACGACGACGCCGACGACGGTGGAGGATTCTCGACGTTCGTCGTGCGTTCGACGGTGAAGTCCGGCGAGAGAGAGTCGGTGAGCGGAACCATGGTGCGACGGACCGGCGGCGGCAGTGGCGGTGTCGGTGTCGGTGTCGGTTCGACGATGGAGAGAGCGGTGGCGAGCATGCAAGGGATGGGAGAGTTTGGATTCGGAAAGCAGAGGAAGGGAAGTGGATCTTCGCAGAACGATGAGGGAAGGCATCAATCGATAACGACGAAGGTTTCGACGAGTTCGATCCCTGATAGTGTTACCAGAGAGGACCCTACGACCAAATACGAATTGCTTAATGAACTTGGTAGAGCAATTGCAGCTCGTTCCTTTAATTTTAATTTCCTGTTTTGCCTTTCTGATTGATTGTGCAAAGTGAATTGTTGTAATTATGGTGTTTTTGAAGTTAGTCTTCGTGGATGATGATAAATGGCAGGGAAGGGTTCCTATGGAGCTGTATACAAAGCAAGGGATTTGAGAACCTCGGAGATGGTTGCAATTAAAGTAATATCGTTATCTGAAGGGGTGAGTTTATGACTTTATGTTGGTTTTTTTGTTCAGAATCAGATACTTGTGTTGTCGTATTTTGATTATTTAGTCTGAGTTTGAACTGTTGTGGATGAACTTTGATGGTTATTGTGCTTATTAGGAGGAGGGATATGAGGAAATCCGTGGTGAGATTGAGATGTTACAACAATGTAATCATCCAAATGTTGTCCGGTATCTTGCAAGCTATCAGGGAGAAGAGTACCTTTGGGTAAGAAGGCATTTTCTAACCTCAACTCATTGTTCATGTCTTCTTTTGTGAAACTCTTTCTAGATTTATAGTTTTCTTGTGACTTGTGTTGTGAATAATGATGCGTTTTTGTTTGTCTGGGCTTCCTTATGGTTATGGTGGTGATTAGCTAATTATTTGTTTAGAGGGATGTCTTTGACAAATATGAAGAGAGACTTGCAAGCTTTTTCTTGTTTGGCTTTTGTTTGTTCTTGCTTCTTTCCCAAGGACCTATTTTTTAAATCATAGTTCTTAACTGTTGTCTTTCCCTACCCTTCTTTTGTACACACTTTCTTAATCCTAGCATCGAGTTTGATTTTACCTGTTAAAGTATGTTTTCTGAATTCTGGTTAAGTTTTTGGCAGATAGTGATGGAGTATTGTGGCGGTGGTAGTGTTGCTGATTTGATGAGCGTGACTGAAGAGCCACTGGATGAGGGTCAAATAGCATATATCTGTAGAGAAGCACTGAAGGTATAGTTGATTGACTTTGTTAGCACTGGTTGTTTGACTTCTACCAAGGTTCTCAGCTCAAGTATTATTCATTGCTCATGATAGAAATCGGAGAGCAAAATACTTAAATAGAATTGTTTGAACCAAGTTTTCTGCTGTGTCTGTATGTTATTTATTATTTTTTCCTAATAGTTTCCTTAATTATATGTAGGGTCTTGATTATTTGCACTCAATTTTTAAAGTCCATAGAGACATTAAAGGTGGGAATATCTTATTAACTGAACAAGGAGATGTCAAGCTAGGTGAGTACAGTAGTTGTACAAGTAGTTATATTGATGATTGTCATATTGTTTCCTTGCACATGAAAACCATAACAGTATACATTGGATGAGTTGATTCTTTTGTTCTTACCCTCCTCTCAAATAAAAGTTAAACTCACTCATTTGTGTAATAATTTTTCCTTGAATTCTTATTTAGCAAGTAACTATGATGCCTTAGCTTATATGATTGAGATGGGCCAATTGAACAACTGCTCTAAACTGTTGTATAAGCTACCATCTAGAGATGCTATTCTGATATTAAAAAGTGATTGCATGGTAGATAGTTTCCATTCTAAATGATTACTGCAATGACAAAGTGATCAAGTAGTTGAGTCCCCTTATGATAATAGTTAAATATAAGGCTAACATTCTTCTCACAGTTAAAATTTTCAATTGAATGTTCTTCTATTCATCACAGTGTCTATAATTAGAACTGTCCTTATGTTTTGAGCTAAGCACAATTGTTAATATATTTTCTAAATTCTAAATGGTGCATGCCCATATGCCCCGCCCCCAATCAATATTGGGAGTTTGGAAGGAGAATCTGACATTTTTATTTAACAATTAACACATTCTTCCACTACTTAGTTATTTCCAATATTCACTGAAAATGATTGATAACATTCAGATTTTCATATTTTAATGTCACTTCCTAGATAAAGTTGAGTTACCGACATCTCTAAGTTCAATGCTGATGTCATTTAAAACTGCAGAATGTAATGCAAAATTCTTTATTAGATGGTCAATGCTTGTATGTTTTGGGATTTCTCTCAATGTTTTATTTTTCTATTTTTTACAATGTTTTTTTTTTTTTACCAATTCCTACTTGCACAAAGTATTGTATATTTTTCCTGCAGCTAAACATATGTACTAAAATTTTTATTTATAAAAAAAATAGTAATGAACTGTGTGAAATTAACCAATGACATTACTCTTCTTAATGTATGTTGCATTTCAGTTTAGCTGTCAAAAGCATGGTCTTCATCCTACACTTTCTTCCTTTCTTCATTTATTGGAATTTAGATTTCATATCTAAGGCATTAATATTCTTGGACTTGTAACGACAGACTTGTTAATATTCTTGGTTAATAATGAGCAGGGGATTTTGGTGTTGCTGCACAGCTTACAAGGACTATGTCAAAGCGCAATACGGTAGTTGATGCTTAAACTTATTATTTGTATTTATTGTGATTTGTATTCTTTTTTTTTTTTATTATTATTACTTGATTTGTTTCCACGGATAGAATAGAAATGATAACTGTTACTGATTTCAATCCCTATGATTTATGGATTCTTGATTTGAATGTTATGTAAACTCGGCTGATAGTTTTTCCTCTCAAGCATTTCATAATAAAATCAGTTTCAACTATTTGAACGTTATTCAGTCAGAGGATATATGAAGTGAGAAGTAGGAAGTAGGAACATGGTTTTAAATGCTTAGATGCCAGAGTTATGGTTTATATGTAAGATTATTAATTTTTGATTAAATAGCAAGGGATCAAGAATAAAGTATTTTGACTTACATCACAGTATTTCAGTTTTGGAACAATATTAAATTAGAGCAGAAGTTGTGTGCCATAAGTGCTCAGCCTATGGGATGACTGCATATTTTTATGTTTTTTGTTTGAATAAACTGTTTATAGGCAAATATTAAACATGCATCTCTGACTTTCTTCTAGCTAACAAACATTATCCTTGGATATTTATATATGTACATATTTGCTTATTAAGTATGTTCTTTATATCAAATTGCATCTTAAACTGAGTGGAGATGGTTGTCTTATGTGCATTGCATGAATAATTGAATATCCTGCCAGTGGCATTGGCTTTGAATACAAGTACGCATATTTCAGTAAAAGATGATTTGTGCTATCATTGATTTACTCAGTTTTTTAGAGCACATAATTCTGATGTTATGACTACGCAGTTGTTTTCAGTCCCATTATGTTTACTTATTGAAAGTGATATGTGCTTATAAGTTATAAATTTATAATTATAATATTATATTCAAAGTATTTGCCCTTAAGAATTTGAGTTGAAATGAGGTGTTTTTTTAACCTTATACACGCCCTTAAGAATTCTTGAAAATGACATGCGCTCATTCAAAAGAATTTGACTTGCATTAAGGTCTTCTGCTTCTTATATGGACATGTTATTCATTCTTTTTATCATGGCAAGATTTTTTATGTTACAGTTTAATGTGCTTATAGTTCATTGGAACCCCTCATTGGATGGCTCCGGAAGTTATTCAGGAAAGTCGCTATGATGGAAAGGTATTGTGCTTTCCAGAAATTGTGAACCTTGTTTGCTTTGTTGCTTGCCTTATTTTGTGAACCTTGTGTTGCATCTCCTCCACGCTTTATCTCCATTTGCCTTTCCTTTTTCTTCTGTAGATAGTTCTAAGGTTAGGAGTAGAAGTTGTTGTGCTATATTGCCAGACAACAGCATTTATATATGTATATACTATATAGTAAGTTTTATTTAAATTTGGGCAAATAATTTTTATTTTGACACTGGTGAATTCCAAGATACTTCTTCCATACCACCTCATGGAACTCCTTCAAAATGTGAAAGTATTGCTTTTATATTTTGTACGTTTAATAATAATTAAAACAGTTATTTATTAGTGAAGTGGATGAAGGAATTATATTGAAATGGAAATGGAAACTACAATATTATGCAGTTTTTCATATGTTAGTGGTTCGGGTAATCAGAAACAGGGATGTAAATAGTTTTGGCTGGAGGAAAGTGATGGTAATAATTAGATACCAAGCGTGATTAGAGTTCATCACTGGTTGAAAGTATTAGTCCTTGAAACCTTGTTTAAGAAATTGAAATTGTAGTGTCTGCAGTCTAGTGAAATTTTTTAGAACAAATCACTCTGAAAGAATAAGCAGTCATAAAGTAATGAAAAAAGCTTGTTAAAGCCTAGTTGATGCTGCTTTATGAAGTGAAAGATGTCAAAGATGGTGACACTGCGACAGTATAAGCATGTGAATTGTCTATTCCCTCAAGGTAAATATAAATTATAAGGTTAATGGAGAACAAAGATCAACAACTATCACATTGAAACTTTTCTAGAACAATTGACTTTGTGATTTATCTGGTACATGTTTAAAACAACTTACTTAAATAAGAGAAAAGTAGGCCAGTTATTATGTTATTTTTTAAGCTAGGTTCGTAGTATCTCTGCAAACATGGAAATGAATCAGTAATATTTTGATTCAGACTCGGTACTGTTTCTATTTTCAATGTATTGTTAATCAGAGTCTAGAAAAATGCACAGTGCTAATTATGATGTATTATATTATATATTAAATTATTGTACACATTTGATATGTTTATTTAAATTTGATTTTCAGGTAGATGTTTGGGCTCTTGGTGTGTCTGCTATTGAAATGGCTGAGGTATATCCATTGCTTGTGTTTTTAATTCTACATCTTCCGAGTAAATTGTTAGTTTATCCAATGTGGGTTACCTTTTTCCTTCCCTTTTATGCTCCCACTCCCACCTTCTGCAAGGTATTTTCAATTTGATTAACACTTTCTGAGGTGATTCTAAGGTGGTGTGGGGAACAAATTGTATTAGTTTAAGCTCAAGCACCCTTCTGGATAACCAAAATCATCTGGGTAATCTTTTACCCCCCTCCCCTTTTTGCCCTTCTTCCATGAAGTTTATTATAAGTTTATAGGTGTTAGAAGAAACTTCCTATTTACATGGGTAGGTTGTTATTTGTGGGCTGTTATTTACAGTATCAGCTAATGCAATTGAGTAGAAGCCTTATGTTAGATCTCTTTTTTTATCCAGATGTTGCATTAAAAAAATAACTCATTCTCATGCTTAGAGATGCTTAAAGTTTGTTACCATAATTTTCAGGGTGTTCCTCCAAGATCATCAGTACATCCAATGAGGGTTAGTAACTTAGTTCTTATTTGGTATTGACTGTTGTTTTATTGATAACATATGATCTCTTCTGCCCCTGCCCCCTTTTCATAAGTAATATTTAACTGGTAATTTATGTTCATAAAAATGTTTGGATGATATATCATTTCATCTTCTGTTTCATGTTTTTCACTCTCAGTTGGTATAAATCTTGATTTTTGAATAGGTGAATTAGGAAGGTGAAACAGAAGATTAACTGAGATAAATAGAAGAGTAATTGAGTAGGCGATTTTAGAGGGACTATATTTGGATAATGGTATTGTGATAGTTATTTTGAGGAATATTAATTAGTCATGAAAGAGGATCTAGATTCTAGTTATTTTAGAAGGGATGCAATGAGTTTGATTCTTTACTTTTTTTATTTACAATAAACACTTAGTTATTTTTATTGTTTACTTGACATTGCTATGGGCATGCTTTTTTTTTTTTCTTTGTTTTTTTAGGGGGTTCAGTACAATGATGTATTTTTTTTTTCTTTTTTAATTGTAGGTTTTATTCATGATATCAATCGAACCAGCTCCTATGCTTGAGGATAAAGAAAAATGGTTTGTTTCTGTAGTTATCTATCCAAGCTGTACTTTTACAGCTAATTTGTAAATAAGTGAGCTTGAAGAGTTACCTGTTCATGATCTAGAATGAAAATTTGGTTTAAATAATCCTAATTATCTTTTTCCATGTGCTATATTATATTACATGTTGTGCTTGTTTTGTCTTTTATAAAGTCAGTAGTGTGTAACTGCTTGCTGCAATTCTTTGTCTAACAACCTCTGCCTTTGATACTTTATTATGATCTTTTGAAAAAAGACATATTAGGATGATGTTGAATTAAAACCACGTGTAAATGTGAAAGCATAACTTTCTTCTATCTTGACTTATTTTTAGTAAGGTGCTATCTCTTATTAGTTGTATATCTATGCTACAAGTCATGGATAGTCAAGAAACTCATCTATTGACCTGTATAAACAAAATCTCATACATTCTTTTGCTCCTTCTCACTTACCAGTCTGTGAATATAACACATTCATTCAAATGGTAATACATTGTGTCATTATCGTGTGTTCAAGTATAAGAAGACAAGGTTGGTGCTTTTAAGTTAAGGATGAGGAACTCCTTGTACAGTTGTACTCAAAATTCATTGTAATTTCTTCTCTTCATCTTAATGAGATTTCTTTTCTTAACCCAGAAAAAAAAATAATACAAGGTTTGTGCTTGCTTTGTCTAATGGGATAAATGCAACATAAACTACCCAGATTATATTTGCTAGTTAGCAGTGACTCTAACATCCTATTATCATTTTCCTTGTGCCAATGCCATATTTTAGTGGTGTATGAGATACTGTCTCTGCTTAGTGATGATATCTTTGTGTATGACAATGATTTAAATTTGATTTTCTTTTTTAGGTCTCTATATTTCCATGATTTTGTTGCAAAGTGCCTAACAAAAGAACCTCGTCTCCGCCCTACTGCTTCTGAGATGTTGAAGGTATGCTTAATATTATTTTTTCTTATGAAATATAGTGACTATGAGGAGTCATAAGTTTGTTCAGAGCTATCCTTATATGTTAAATAGTATTAGGAAAGAAGAACAAGAGGGGCACACAAAAGAAGAGATGGAACCAATCGGTATTTTGGGAGATTTAGCAATATCTTGATAGAAAAAGATTGCAAAATGGCAAGATGGAAAGTTGAGAGGGATTGGAGAAGCTTATTATGTGATGCCTTTATTTTGCTTCTGAGCTTTACTAAATTACTAAATTAATCCTGAGCGATGGCTGATCAAGCTGGCATGAGCTTTATTTTGGCTGCTGCATATAATGGGTGACTAGACAGACTACAAACATATATGCCTTCATTTGTTTTCAAACTAATTTAATTTGCCCCTATCTAGTTTGCAATGGCATCTTTGATTCTTTAAATGTTGACATCAAATAAAAGTTATTTTCTATGGCTGCGTAGCACAAATTCTTTGAAAAGTGGAAAACTGGATCTGCTGCAATGTTGCCAAAACTAGAAAAGGCAAGGCAAATCAGGGCTTCAATGGCTTTGCAGGTGCAAACTCTTCCAGCTGCATCAGAAGATCAGGAGGTATTACTAAAACTTGCCCCCCTCCCCCTCTCCCATGCGCATCTACTGGACTTGTTCTTATCATCTACCTTCTAGATTGTAAAATTTAATAAAGAAGAAAGTAATTTCCATGTTTAATACAAGTTCTTAATCTGATCTGAAGCAGCCCATGTTAGTCTCAAAGATTAAAGAATATGGAATATTATTCTTAGTTCTGATAATACATGCATGGGTTATATGTACATACCTATGACCTTAACATAAAAGTAAAGAAACTAGAGTCAAATCCCATAATTTGTGGGTTTCCTATTGGAGATAAAAATGCAAGTAAATATACTTGATTCAAGGGATACAATGTTACAGAATGTTTCCTAAAATAACTAACACGCTTTTATTTTCCTTTTTTCTCCACAGTTAGCTTCAAAACTAAATGACGAATATGGAGATACTGTTCCATCCAGACCTCATAACATCGGCATTGAGGGGGGTGCTGATCTCTCATCACATGGCGCTACAATGAAGCTACATAAAGTGGAAGATGTAGACACGAGTGAAGGTCTGTGTTTCTTGCATCTTATCTGTGGATCGACTTTTTTTTTGTTTTGATTATTGCCTAATGTTACATAAGCGAGAATGTATGTGTATGTGTGAGAATCTCTTGCAAGTCATAACTATTAGAAATGTTTCTTTAATGGTATCTGAAAGTTTATCTCATTTCTCGTATCACTTCCAGCTGAACCATTGTATATGGTATATGGTTTTTCCCTGGACGTCTTGCTTACTATGGTTTATATTTGTTTGGTTTTTATTGTTGTTAAGATTTCATGCGTTGACTAAGACTATAGCCAAAACACTCGATATAAGGCTTGGGCTATCCTTCCCCTTGAGCTAGCTTTTCGGGTTGAATTAAGCCCAATTCATTTCTAATAATTGTATTATTCATTATTCAAGCACTATGATTTTTATGAAATTTTACTGAATAATCTGGGTGTTATGTAAAGTTCAAGAGCTTGCTGGTTGTGCCACATGAGTTGCAGGCCAGGTGATATAACATGAATACCAATGTAGTCGGGGGTTACTAGGTTAAACCCTGTGCTTGATTTTCCCCAATCTCCTTTCTTCCATCTGCCTCATATCTGATTGGCGTATGGATTTAGAGAGAAAATAGGGAAGGACAATTTTAAGTGTTTTAAATTTTCTCTTGTTTGGTTGAAAGACAAATTGAAAAGGAAAGGTAAGGTAAATTCAAAATTTTATTTTCATTTCAAGAAACTCAGCCCTTTTTCTTCCTTTAATCAATACAAAGGGTTAGACTTCTAATTTATTTTCTTTTCTAAAATATAAAGTTCTTAAACTTGAGAAAAGTAAGCCTTTATTTTAAGTGTTCTTTTTAGGGGGTGAAATATTATGATTTATGCAAATTATTGGCAGGCAACTTTGGCACTGTTATAATCCATGGAGATGAATTACATAAGACCACACAAGATGATGCAGATTCTGCAGTTTCTGTATCTGCTTTGACCAGTGGCACCGGAGACAGATTGGCTGACTCTGGGTAGTTACTATCCGTTTACCTTTATTGCCTATATTTTTGAAGAAAGCATTTTTCTTTCATTCTCTCGCTCTTAATTCAAACAGTCTTAGCTTTGCAAACTTGTAAAATGTACATCATTTGCTTATTAGAGCCTCTCTTTCTCTTTTCCTTTTCATTTCCTGTGTCCTAATGTAGTTTGCTTTCTTTGTGGATAATCTTTTAGGATTGAGAGTCAGAAAGTTGGTATTATGAACACTGCCTCTTTTAGAGGATCTAGTGCTACTACCAATACCATTCAATCGTCTTTACCTTATGTTAGTAATTCAACTGAGCAGAGCCTCAAAACCAAAGGGACTCATCGAGCACAAGCTGGAATTGGTGGTGATATAAGCAATAGCATGTTCAAGAATGAAACAGTCAGTCGTAAAGCATTTGCTTTACAAGATAAGGTATTTTTGATATTTGGTTTATATATCTGATGTCAAACACAGTATTCTGTATGAGATTTTGAGTTATTAGAGTCACTGCTACGAGATTTTTAAGAAGTATATCTTCCTGCATCCGTTTTTGGCAATTATCTAGCCCTTTTCTTGAGTTAATGGTCCCATCTATTGTATATTTTTTGGCCATCATGAATTTCTTGTGAGATTGCAGTGTAAGACTTAACTTTTTACTTCAATTTATGTGCTAATGCAGCTTTGGTCCATTTATGCTGCTGGCAATACAGTACCCATCCCATTCTTAAGGGCAACAGATATATCACCTATTGCTCTCCTGTCAGACAATGTACTTGGTGGCATACATCAGGATACTGGTGGAACTGGAACAGTGGAAGCATTGCAAGAGCTTTTTAGTGGCGATGGACAGTCCAAAAAGGGCCGGAGAGGACTAAATGAGGTTAACTTTGTGTGTTGTGTGTGTGTATGTGTGCTTGTGTGTACTTGTGTACACACGCTGTACACTCGTGTGTGCACTTGTTATGGTCATTTATGTTGGTTTGCTAATTGACATGCAGCAGATGCCTCTTCCTCCAAGCATTTACCAAAGATTGACATCAAGTTCTACTCTAATGAATTTGGCACAGGCTTTAGCTTACCATAAGATGTATGTTCCTTTCTTCAACTTTTGCACAGCAATAATTTTACCACTTTTACGTGAAAAAAATTATATTCATTTCTTTGTGCAAATGCATAAATTGGAGAATTGTACAAGATTTTACCTATGTGCGTGTGTCAATAAAGCACACAATTTTAGGGCCCTTGCTATCTGATCTAATGATTCCTTTCAGCTCCTCCTATGTTGATGTGATTATTCTTTACCAAATTGCTTTGCTTGATATCTCAGGTGTTACGAAGATATGCCACTGCAGGAGCTGCAAGCAACCCAGGAGCAGCGAACTATTCAAAATCTCTCTGACACACTTCGAACCATTCTTCGGTTGTAGGTAGGTAGGATATCTTATTGCGACTATTTTAAAACCCCAACCTTTAATGGTCGCAAAGATCTCAAAACCGATTTTCTTTTCTCGTGTGATTGATATATATATTCATACAGATCAATGGCAGAGAAGCAGTAGCTGCCTTTAATTTATTATACATATTTTTTAGGTACTAGTACCCAAACTTTTGCTGGTTTCTTTCACTCTTTTTCCTAGTTTTGTTAAGTAAACCCTAGAAGAATAGGGTTTTGTAAGCTGCCACATATATTTGTATGTAAATAGTGTATGCATGTCTTTCAACTAATATTGTTGCATTTGCGCACGTTGTAGTTACTAGTGGGATTTTTAAAGGAATGCCAGAAATTTGCCTACCATATTTGAATTACAAGATGGATGCATGCGTTAGTTTCATCAGTGGTTACGTATGGTTTCATACATCAGGATTGAGATCTCTGTTCATGTTTACCCACGGACTTTTTTTTTTTTTTTTCAGAAGAATTGTTAAAAGAAAAAGCCTAAAACTTTTGACCCAACTTTTTTTAAGCTTCTTTTCTTAAAAGAAGTCGAGTTAAACACATTTACGCTTGAAGTTATAAAACAAAACAATGAATATAGCTGCTTCAAAAGCTAACTGCGGAAGAACTTAAGAAGCCAGGGAGTGAGGGGCTTGGTTGTGGAATGAGGTGTAGAGCGTCCTTGCGACCTAAGCATTTTAATTTTGGTGACAATTATAATTGATACTTATTCTAATTTTTTAGAACAATAATCATTTATACATGTTAATTATTGAAATAATCTAATTTTTACAATTGTTTCAAACTAGTGTCCTTACCCAGCATTGCCTGGGTTTTTATTTTTTCTTCTATTTTTAAAATATAAAAAAATAACATGCAAGAAAATAAATAATATTTAAAATTGTAAATATATTTTATATATTTTGAAATACCTTTTTTTATATAATATTTTTTTAGTAGTTAAACTCTTCTAATTTTATTTATCACAAATCAAAATTTTAAAATCATATATGTTCTTTACAAATTGTGGCTTAAGAGAAGTTGAAAATGGTGTTTGTGTTGGTGCTAGAGAAGAGAAAGGGAGAGAGGACGAGAGGTTTCTGAAACGTGAGAATGAAAAGAGAGAAGAAAAATGTGAAAAAGAACAAGAGAAGAATAAAAAGAGAAAGGGCGAAGTGTTTGAGAAGTTAACTGAGAAGGGAGATTTTGAATTTCAAAATTGAAAAAAGAAAGATGAAGAGGAAAAAAAAGATATAATATAAAGATGAGGAAGAAAATAGAAATGTAATGAAGAAGAGTTGAAGGTTAATTGTTTAGATAAATGAGAATTTTATTTTTATTTGTCTTTCTTATTATAATTCTCAACTTAATTAATATTTTATTTCATTGGTATCATATTGTCATATAACATCTATATGTGATAAATTATTTTATTTTATGCAATGTGGGTTATTTTAATTTATACGTATTATTCAACTCAATTACTTGAAAAAATAAAAGAATTTAAATATTATTAATAACTTAATATTTGAATTGTTTAATTTAATTGTTTTGCATACTTAAAATAATTAAAAGTATTGTTCTAATCTAAAAATATTATGAAAATAATAATTTATTTTTGTTTGAAATATCATTGTAAAATAATTAAATTATTTTATCATTTTATTTTTTATAAATTATAGTATAATTTAATTTCAGTTGTAATAATAACACATAATAGTAATAGAAAAGTAATTTAAAATTTTATATTTTATAATGTTTAAATTTACAGTTTTGTTATACTCAATACAAAAATAATATGAAAAAAGTTCTATATTTATCATTATTTTAAGTAAAATATAATTTCAATAGCTTACATATAATTTAATCATTTTTATATTTAAATTTATTCATAATATTGTTTATAAATTATAAATACTATAAATATAAATTAATATATTTTTTTATTTACATTATATGTGTAAATAATTGATTTTTTTATGATGTCACATTTCTAAAAAAATATATATATATTTGATTAAAACTAAATGTACATTCCAATTGAAATATGTGTAATAAACTATGTTAAATATATTGTAGAGTTACTTTTATGAATTGTGATTAAAATTTTGTTTAAATCTAAATCATTTATTTAAATTAATTTGACTAGATTAGTATGTAGGTTAAGATAAAAATATAATGCTTAATACTGAAAATAATAAATTCAAAAACAGTTATGTAAATAACATTAAATTTAAATCCTTATTAAAAATTAAATAGAAAATGGTTCAATACAATAAAGTATAGGAAAATATACTGAAATTTTTTTTGAAATAGATGGAAAGCCAATAGATTATAGAATATATATTTTTATAAATAAAAGACATAAAATAGTAATATAATATAAATAAAAGAGTAGTTATTATAATATATATATATATATATATATATATATAATATGGAAGGAGGGAAAGGAAAGAGTACGTGAATTTTATGTCCTTTTGATGTTATGTAATTGTGAATTTTAAAAATAATAAACACATATTTTGATGTTATGTGACTGTGAATTTTAAAAAGTTGAAATGTGGATTTAATCTTTTGCATTTAAATAAAGAAGCATTATGATAAAAAAAAAGGAGTGTGAGTGTAAAAAGAGAGAGAGAGAGAGAGAGTGCGGGGAGTGGGAGTCTAAAAAAATAGAGTAGTTATATTTTTATTATTTATACTACTTTATAAATTATAGAAAATAAAATTATATAAATAAAAGACATAAAATAGTAATATAATATAAATAAATATATTGTGAAAGATGAAGAAGGAAAAAAAAAGAAAAAGAAAAAAGAAGGAGTACGTGAGAGTGAAAGAGATGAATAAGGAAAAAAGTAAAAAATAGAAGAAGAAGAAGAAGAAGAAGAAGAAGGAAGTAGTTAGTGAGTGAGAGAGATGAAGAAGCAAAAAAGGAAGAAAAAAAGAAGAAAGAAGTAGTACCTGAGTAAGAGAGATGAAGAAGCTAAAAAGAAAAAAAAGAAAAAAAATAGCATTAAATAAATTAGTGTCATCCTTAAATAAATTTTTAAAAATATTGTTAAGTTACATTAAATAAACATTAATATGAAAGTTGGCAAATATATTTCAAAACAACATTAAATAGATGGAATCACAAAGAAGGATACAGGTGGTTTTAAAAAATTTGGATAGCACTAAATAGATAAAGTATACAAAAAAAATTGAATAATAAAATAATTTAATCTGCACAAAAAAATAATATTATAAATAAATTTAAAAGATTAATTGATTTTTATAGTGAATGTATAAATAAAGTATAAGAAAATATATTGAAAAAAATTGAAATAGATGGAAAGCCAATGATTATATAAATAAAAGAGTAGTTATTTTTATGATTATATATGCTATTATAAATTATACAATATAAATTTTATAAATAAAAGACATAAAATAGTAATATAATATAAATAGAAGAATAGTTACTATAAAAAAAATATAATATGGAAGGTGGGAAGGGAAGGAGTACGTGTAGGGATGTCAATGGATAGGGTCTGAGTAGAGTACTATAGTACCCGTCTCATACCCGCACTTAAAAAAAATCCCTATACCCAGACCCATATACGTGTGGGTAGTAACTTTAATATCAGTGCCCTTTCTCGTTGGGTACCTAATTACCCATACCGTACCTGTTACCCACACATTAATTAATTATAAAAAATTGATAAATAAAATATTGATTAAAATACAATAGTAATTAAATTAAAATCTCATTCAAAGATCTTAATGTAATAAATAGGAAAATTTGATAAAAGAAGCAGATAAGGAAGGTGGTTTTTTTTTTTTTTTTTTTTTTTTTTTTTTTTTTTTTAAATTAAGGAACATGGTCTATCTTTAAGTGAATAAAGATCATGGCCTATCTCTATAAGGAACATAATCATTTTTTTTTGTTGTGAATTAAGTACGTGATCTATCTCTTAACAAATAAAGAACGTGATCTTTTTTATTTTTGATATGGATTAAGGAACTTAATTTATCTCTTAGGTATTATTATTATTATTATTATTATGAGTCTAGGTAGGGTTGGGTACTAAGGTACCCATACCCGCACCTGTACCCATTAAAATTTGTGGGTAATTACCCGTACCCAAGCCCATACTAATTAAGTGGGTAATTATCCTATCCATCATGGGTTATTTTTGCGGGTACCCATAGAGTATGGGTAGAATTGCCTTCCCTAAGTACGTGAGAGAGAGATGAAGAAGGAAAAAAGAAAAAAAGAAAAAGAAAAATAAATATATTTAATATTAAATTTCTTAATAAAAAGTTAAAAATAAAAATTATATTATATGGAAACCCAATGATTATATAAATAAAAGAGGAGTTATTTTTATGATTATATAATTATAAATTATAGAATATTAATTTTTTATAAATAAAAGACATAAAATAGTAATATAATATAAATAAAAGAGTAGTTATTATAAATATATATATATAATATGGAAGGAGAGAAGGGAAGGAGTACATGGATTTTATGTCTTTTTTGATGTTATGTGACTATGAATTTTAAAAATAATAAACATATATTTTGATGTTATGTGACTGTGAATTTTAAAAAGTTGAAACATGTATGTAATTTGTTGTATTTAAATAAAGGAGCATTATTATAAAAAAAAAAGAAATAAAGAAAGGGGCATCAGTGTAAAAAAATAGAGAGAAAGGAGGGAGGGGGGAGTGCGAGTCTAACAAAAAGAGTAGTTATATTTTTATTATTTATACTACTCTATAAATTATAGAAAATAAAATTGTATAAATGAAAGACATAAAATAGTAATATAATATAAATAAATATATTGTGAGAGATGAGAGACATGGAGAAGAAAAAAGAAAAAAGGAGTACGTGAGAGTGAGAGAGATGGAGAAGGAAAAAAGAAAAAAAGTAGAAAGAAGTAGTAGGCAAGTGAGAGAGATGAAGAAGCAAAAAATGAAAAAAAAAAAAAAGAAGTAGTAGGTGAGTGAGAGGGATGAAGAAGCAAAATAAAAATAAAAAATAGTAATGCTAAAAATAATAACAGACATATATTTTGATATTATGTAATTGTGAATTTTAAAAAGGGTGAATATGGATATAATCTTTTACATTTAGATAAATGAGCATTATTAAAAAAAAAGAATGGAACATGAGTTTAAAAAAAAAAGAGAGAGAGGGAGAGAGATGAAGAAGGAAAAAAGAAAAAAAAAAAGAAAAAAAGAGAAGAAACGGAGTCGGTGAGAGTAAAAGAAATGAAGTAGAAAAAAAGAAAAAAAAAATGGAAGTATTGAGAGAGTGAGAGATGAAGAAAGAAAAAAAAAAAAGAAGAAGAAGAAGAAAGGGAGCACGTGAGGTGAGAGAGAGCGAGAGACTTGAAGGAAAAAAAAAAAAGGAATAGGAAGTTTTTTTAGGGATAAAAGGGGCAGTTTACTGTTAATTGAACAGTAAACTACCGTTGCTAACTTTTCCTAAATTAGTATAGAAGTATAGATATGGGAAACTTTTTCCTCCAAAAAAGTCCGTCCAAAGTAAAATCCCGTTTAAACATAAGGGGCAAAAATGTAAGTCTCCAAACAAGATATGGATTGACGAAAATTGTGTAAATACTCCTAACAAGGTAAATTTATCCATTATCATTTAATTACAATTTAATTGCAACACCTGGAGAGAAGTTAGTAATGACAATATCAATTTAAATTTTGTAATACCAATATCAATTCATCAATTAACATGAATATATTTCTGCAATCTTATATATTTTTGCAATATACATTTAATGGCACACTATCATATAATTAATTATTTTTTTTATATTTATATTCTTTCACACACCTGATTTATATTTATACTCTTTCCACATTATTAATTCAATTATTTCTGCCAATTCATCAATTAACATTTATCTATTTCAGTGACCAATTTGAACCAATGACGATCTTCTCGAGGGCGGAGGGAGGCCATGCCCCCCCCACCCCCCACAATTTTTTTACAGTTTATATATACACATTATTAAAAATTTAAATGATTTATATTTTAATTGCTTTTAATAAAAACTTTTATATATTTTTTAAATTATATATTAAAAAGTATCTATATTTTAATTGTTTTTAATAAAATTTTGTGCAATGTTTTTAAACTATTTTTTAAATTTGTTTTTATCAATTATTAATAATTTTAATTCATTGGATTAAAATAGAACACTTTAATTGCAAGTATTCTTTAGTTATTTTCTTTATTACTATTATTATTTTTCTAAATTATTTTATGTAAATATTATGATTTAAGATTTTGCTTTTGATAACATCAATAATCATGTCTAATTTGAAACATTAATACTAATACTTTTCATGCATGAATTATTTCATTAAATATATTTTTTTTATAATATAATTTTTTATTCTTCAAACTCATATTTTATAACTTATATTCTGCATAAGAAAATTTATACAAAATAACTTAAACATGCACATTTTTTTTGCGTGTGAATTTTTCTTGTGGGTTTTTCATGCAAATTCCTTTTATGAATTCTGTGATTTTTTGTAAAGTTTTTTTTTCAAATTTTGCTATGATTTTGGAAAAATTATTATTATTTTCTAAAATTTATTGAAAAATCCATTGAATTTTTTTATGCTTTTTTTTGTTGCATATTCTTATATAAATTTTGTTTTGTATAAAATAACTTAACATGACTTGTAGATTTTTCACTAAAATAAGTTACAAATAATTTCTCTATTTTTTTATTCAGTAGTTGATAAAGGTATAAAGTCGTAAATAAATGGTATAAAGTCGTAAATAAATCAAAAGACTGTTAATAAAGTAGAAGAAAAAAAGATATTTTAATATCATAAAAATCACTTAATTAAGAAAATAATTAATATTTAAATAATATCACTAAATGGTTAAATCACTGTAAAAAATGCTATTACCAAAACTTTGGCCCGTCCAAAAAAATTTGTCAAGCTCCGCCACTTTTGAACGTTTATTATAATTTCAGTGACTAAATTTATTGATAATGTATAATTTTAAAGACTATTTTACTATTTTATTAATTTTAACTTTAGGAACTAATTTAACTGAATATTACAATTCCAGATTTTCTACATTATACTCTATTCTAATTTATAATATAAGTTAAAAATTTTAATTTTAAATCTTCAACAACTGCCCAATGACATAAAATGTGTTGATTTATGAATGGTGTACCCCGAAAGCAAAATTATTATTGCAGTACCAACAAACGATGCATCAATGCGACGTGCCCACGTCCAATGCTCTATTAAAGAAAGATCCCTTACTTGTTTTCCCTTTGATCTCTATCATCAAACTGATAAAAAAAACCAAATACATGGCTTGATCCAACCAGACAAACCACGTGCCACAGACGTGTTAAAGAAACCTTTTAAGTGTAGAGTCGTTTCAGACGCCACTACAAATGCTTGCAACCTTTAACCACAATAGTTCACCAAATTAAATACATTTCACATGCAACCTAAGCCTAATACATAAAACTTTTCTTTATTTTTTTACAATCATAATTGTCCCTTTTTTGTTTGAAAATATATCCATGAGTAAACGTGAGCAGACACCTGAATCCTGATAGATGAATCTGTATGTAATCACCAAATGAAACTCAGGAACACCTCCAACTTCTAGTGATTAAAATATGGGTAGACAAATTTTCTTGCCCTACTCTAAAAATACAACTAGTATAGCAGCATGTGCAAATGCAACATTAAAGGTTGGAACACTCAATATCTGGATGCAAATGTGTGACGGCTTTACTAAAACTCTAATCTTCAAGGGAATAAAAAAAGAAAGAAAGAAGATAATAAAACAAATGAGTGAAAAGAAACCGACACAACTTCGAGGAAGGAAAGATTACTCCTATGGCTTTACATTATTTTATTCCTTGATTGAGTGGATCTCTAATCAAAGAGCTTCACAGGTATAAAAATAAAATCATCCATGGCCAAGATAACTCAACTTCCTTCTGAAAACAATCACTGCAGAAAGAGAGCTAAATGTTACAAGATTATTTTATTTATTCCTTGATGATTTTTGGATACCCCACAAGGGAACATATTCTTGGGCTAAAATGATTTATTTGTTCTCTTCCCTAGCCGGTTCCACCCTAAAGAAGTATAAATCAAATTGCAAACATATTATGGAAGATAGGAATAAAGATCCACAGGAGACTAATTGAATAAAAGAAAGGAAAAGTGTACCAAATATGCTGTATTTTCATTTCTTTAATTATTTAGTTACATCAGAGGGGAAAAAAAAAAATTCTTCACTACAGTAGCTAATTAATCCAGCACAACCAGCTTCTGATATTCTGGACCAGAAATAGCTGCTTCCATGGCTTCTTCAGGGCTTAGCTCCCCCTCCTTATCCAAGAACATTGTCAGCAAATTCTTAGAGAACCCACTAAGCAGTGCCACTCCTTTCTGAGTGGCTGGCACTGGGGTGGCCTTAGAGTCTCTCAGATTCCAAAAAACTATCTGAGGCACTGCATCACCAAACCCTTTCTCAGCAAACTTCCTAGTGATTGCTTGGTAATCAGTCTCCCAAGGGTTTATTGATGCTTCATCAAACTCCATGTCACTGAACACAAACAGCCTCTTGATCATCTGATCAGGCTTCAGATTCCCACTCACAGCCACCTCCAACATGAGATCAAACACCTTCTGAAAATCAGTGTTCATCCCCCACTCCATGTTCCTAATAAACTGAATCTTGGACTCGAGATTATCCCCTTCAATCAAATGAAGCTGAGGGTTAGCACTGAAAGTCACAACCTTCCCCTTCCAAGGCTCCTCACACAACTCAGACACCAACAACCCCAATGCCACAGACACCTCCATAGGGATACCACTCATACTCCCAGACACATCACAAACAGCCAAACAATTCTTCATCTTCCCCTTCTTCACCAAATCATCCACCATCCTCTTCCATTGCAACTCAGCCACATCCCCACCATCTCCATCACTCAATGACCCTATGATCTCATGGGGAAGCAAAGCACCAGCAGCAATAGTACTCTTCCCCGACTTCACATCCTCCAAGTAAGCCTCAAACCTTTCCTTATCATGCTTCAAAAACTTCTCTTTATAAAACTTCATAGCCACAGAGGCAACCCTATTGTAAGGAATCAAATCCCAACGATTGGCCCCTATAAACACCTCAGGCAACTCCAACACCTTCCTCAAAGGCACCAACACCTCCTTCCTCAACCTATCGCGAACTCTATAAGCGTAATGCGCCTCCTCAACCCCCTCATACTCCTTATATTCCCCACGAGGAAAAACCCTCTTGGCAATAGTTTCACACAACAACGTGTGACGATCGAAAGAGGAATCCACAGAGGGACACCATTTCGCGGCAAGACTGACTTTTGTCACCGACCCAGATTTCAAAAACTCGAGATCCTTCCTCAAACACTCAGCAAAATAATCAGAGACACGATCGTGAAGGAACCGAAAATCTGGGTCGTTCGTATAACGGTCAACGAGCTTCTTCGCCAATGCGACCCTTTTCTCTTCTCTGGCAACATGCGCAATCTCCTTCTCGAAAGACTCCTTCTTTTCCTTCTCCGCGTTGACCCTTTTGTCCAAAGACTCCGTTTTCACCTTCTGCTTCTTCTGGGTTTTAGGTTTCTTTGTTTTGTGGGACCCTCTTTTGCGGTTCTGCCACTCTTGTTTTTGGATTTTGCGGGCTTCGGAGCCTTCCAGAAGGAGGTAGAGGATTTCGGGGAGGTCCTTGAAGTATCCGAATTCGGCGAGGGAGGGGACGTTGGCGGCGAGGGTTTTGGGGTGGTGGCGGTGGAGCCAGAGGGCGGAGGGGTAGAAGTTCCGGCGGTCGGACTTGCCGGTGCCGCGGACGCCGCGGAGGTTGCAGACGAGTTTGAGGGCGGTGAGGGGGTTGTGGGCCCACGCAAGTTCGAGTCTTTGGAGGAGTGTCTCCGGTGGGGTGTCGGGGACCACGTGGAAGAAGAAGTCCAGACATGGGTTTCCTGTTGTGAAGAATGTTGGAGAGAGGTTCTCTGTTAGGGTCATGTTTGGGGGTGGTTGGGATGATCTGGTGTTGAATTTGGACACCATTTGGTCCATAAAGGGGTCAATTGTAGTGGTGCTTGTGACTGTTTGGGTTGGGGTTGGGGTTGGGGTTGGGAGTGTTGGGGTTGGGATTAGGTTTGGGGTGGGTTTTGGGTTGTAGAGTTCAGGTGGGCCTATAAGGGTAGGGGTGGCCATTGTTTTGATGTGAATTTGGGGATTTTGTGTATGAATAGGAGTAGTATGTGTTGTAAGGAAGGTAGAATGAGATCAGGGGAAAGGGTTTGGGTTTTGATGGGAATTGAGGTTGGTTTATGGAAGGTAAAGATGGGAATTTGCGGGAGAAGGAGGGGTTATGAGGCAGAAACAATGGGGGAAATGAAAAGAGAATAAGGAAGAGGAAGGGGCTTTGATGGGGGAATTTGGGGATGATTTGGGGGTATTTATAGGTGACTCTGTGCTTGGGGACCAAGTTTTATGAGTGAGAACTGAGAATACAGTGTTGGGTGGCAGTTTTGGGATACTAAAAAATATTTTATGTATAATATGAAAAGGGTGTAGTAAATCTAAATGAATAAGAAAACCGGGCTGATTTTTTTTGTTATAATTTGTTTGTTTTTTTAAAAAATGAATAAATGGGATTTATTTGATATTTCTTAAAATAGAAAAAAATCTGAAATTTAAATGTAACTTATCTTTATATTTATTATAATAAAAGTAAATAAATCTGAGCGAAAAATTTTATGTAATTGAGTGGAAATTTTTTAGATATTTTTTTATTTTTAATTCATAAAATTGTATAAATATTTTTATCTTTATTTTTGTCTTTATCTTTATTATAATATATTATATATATTATATATTATTATAATAAAAGTAAACGGGTCTAAGTGGAAAATTTTATACAATTAAGCGGAAAATTTTTAGAGAATTTTTTATTTTTTAATTCATAAAATTATATAAATATAATAATTAAGATAATTAAAACAAATATATATTCTAATTTGAAATAATTAAATTAATTATTATCAACATATATATGTTTTAATTAAGGTAATTAAGATTATTTTAAAATAAGATATAATTTTAAATTAACTAGAATAATTACAGTACATTATTGTGTATTTGAATTTAGAATAATTTTAAAAGGTATTATAATTAATCGCAATTGTTACATAATATGTACTTATTTAATTTAATTACCGTGCAATATTTGAATTTGAAATAATTAATACAAAAATTTCTCAATTCTAAATAATTAGAACGACAATAATAATAATAATAATAATAATAATAATAATACATTTATCTTTCTTTTTTTTTAAAAAAAACAGCTTTCCATTTTTTATAAACTTGAAGTTTTGCCATATTAAACAAATTTTGATCCATAATTTTGTCATATTAAAACAAATTTGGATCCATACAGACGCAGAAGATTATAAATCATTTTGTTCCTTTTCATAAAAAATCTTTTTTTAGATTATAAATAATAAAAATCGAAGAGTTTTCTATACTTAAACTAGACTTTGTGTTTTCGGGATTAGGCATATTAAGTAATTGGGTAATAAATGTAAAAATAAAAAAAGATGTGTTTATCTTGATTTTAATATCCATTTTTTTAAAAATTAGGCAATAAATATAAAAATATTCCTATAATTAGTTTGATATCTTTATGAATTTGTTAATTGTTATATAATGGTAGTAACCGATTATATAATTTAGGAATTAAACCACTTCTTAGCAAGTGTGTTACTCCGCAAGCACCATATGGACAAGATATTCGCTAATGTGTTGGCATCGCGGGATATAGAGTTGAGACGTATACGACATATTGTCCAACTTCTAATACTACGCACGACGTCTTTGTGTTCATGTAGCTGCAACATGTCATCATCGTAATCATTTACTAGCCTAGGAATTAATCAAGGTTGTTATATATGATTTAGGAATTTGTTATACAATTTGCAAGAGATAAGGTTCTTATATATACTAATTCAACTAATTTTTCTTTTAAATTCCTTCCTTTTTTTTTTTATCATCATTCATTTTCATTTTAATATGTTATATACTAATTCAACTAAAAGTTGTTTTTATTATTATTTTTATATAGGTAAAAACAATGAATTTTTATATTACTTTTCCTTGAAAAGCTAATTTCCTACATTAGTTTATTTCTCCATTTACTTGGTATTGCCTTATATATATTGTTGCACTTGCTTCTACATTTTCTTTCCCCACAATACACACGTTGCAAAAAAATGGAACTAAGTAATAAATTACTTTCTAGTCTTCAACTAATTTATTCTATCAACATTGTATATTTAGTTTTTTTTTTTTCACGTGCTCCATTAGTTTCTTAAAAAAATTTATATAATTGAGGACTAATTTTTTTTAGAGTAACTTTTTTCCATAACATACGTATACTTATTTTTTTTTATCCTAGGTCAGAGACCACCGGTGTCCCCCAACCCACTAGGTTAAAGAGTAATCTCGCTCGCGGTGCATGGCTGGCGCTGGCCCAAGAGAATTTTGCACATTGAGGGAATCAAACATGGATTTTTTCGCTAAATGGATCGTTCCTCCACATGTGAACGCAGCGGGGCCTTGCACCGTTACTCCAACCCTTTGAGTTACTTATTTTTTTTAGTATGAGTGCATTAACAAGTTACACCATTGATGTATTTTAAGACAATATCTAGTTATAACTTACTAATACACTCATACTAAAAAATAATTGTGCAAATCCCATATAATTAATACATTCGCGGTGCGTGGCTGGCGCTGGCCCAAGAGAATTTTGCACATGGAAGGAATCAAACATGGGTTTTTCGCTAAATGGATCGTTCCTCCACATGTGAACGCAGCGGGGCCTTGCACCATTACTCCAACCCTTTGAGTTACTTATTTTTTTTTAGTATGAGTGCGTTAACAAGTTACACAATTGATGTATTTTAAGACAATATCTAGTTATAACTTACTAATACACTCATACTAAAAAATAATTGTGCAAATCCCATATATATATATATATATATATATATATTATTTTAAATTTATAATGAAGAATTTAAATTGTTATATAAAATTACACTTAATTATTGATAATTTTTTTAAAAATATTAAAATTTAATTTAGATACATAGATAAAATAGGATAGATTGAAAGGGATATTCGGTTAAAAAAATTAAATATACAAATAGATAAAATGAAATAATTTAAATGAGTTGAGAAAGAAATTTTATAGGTAGTTATTGAGATAATATGTGAAATGCATCTATACACACACACACACACACACACACACATATATATATATATATATATATATATATATATATATATATATATATATATATATATATATAATTTGAAGATGTTATAGTCATTGATCAAAATTTTACCTTTATATAATTTATGTTAGAGTATCTCCAATGTCTGCAATTTAAGCAACCCATTTTGAGTTCTTTATTTCTTATTAATTGGTCCCACAATGCCACATCTAAGCAACTCATACACATTTTGTTCCAATGATATAATTTTAAACAACCCTTAAATAACTCACCCTTAAATGAACCTTAAATGACAAGAAAATATTTTTTTTAGTCATAAGCAACCGTTGCTTATACAAGCAACCAAGCTTAATTTTAACAACCCATCATGACATGTAGATCTCCTACAATGGTTAAAAAAAACTAAGTAACAATGTCTTAAAATAAGCAACTCGTTAAGAAATGAGTGTTGGAGTTGCTCTTATGCACATATTTAAAATATTTTTATGGTAATATTTTAAATAAATTGTGTTTAATGGTGATGCACTGACAGTGTAAAATAGTTTTACACTGTTATCCAATCACAAATAACTGTTTGTATGACTTTTAAGGTAGTTATTGTAAAAGTCAACAAACTTACCATACATGATGGTTTGTGATTGGATGACAGTGTAAAACTATTTTATATTACCCGTGTATATCCTTTTTTCTCAAATAAATTTTGTTTTTGACAATTTTTGTTATACAATTTATGCATATTTTTATTATAAAATATATATTTATCATAAAATATTTGTTTTAAATTAATAATTAAGTATAAAAATTAATAAATAAATTATTATGTATATATATTAGTATATTTTGTTTTATATTTTACAACTTTTTTATATTTATGATATACAATGAATAGTCTGAATTTATAAAATAGAAAAATTATAACGTCTTATAATTAACCGTCAAGAAAGAACTCTATTATTATTATTATTATTATTATTATTATTATTATTAAGAAGGTTGGAATTTATAAGAATAAAAAATATATATGTAAAGAAGATTTGAACATTTTAAGACCGTTGATCAAAATTTTAACTTAACAATCGCCATTGATTTGATTTAATCAGATTTAACGTTAATAAAAAAAATAAAATTGTTTACATCAATTCTATTTGAAATGATTTATAATATTTTATTTTAATTAATAATTAAGGATAGAAATTAATACACACATGTTAATAAAAAAATAAATTATTTACATCAATGCTATTTGAAATGATTTATAATATTTTATTTTAATTAATAATTTTTTTGACTCATATTTTAATTAATAATTAAGGATAGAAATTAATACACACACATGTAAGTCTATTTTTAATTTAATGTTCTTTAAATTATATAGTTTAATGGTCATGTATTGATAATGTAAAATAATTTTACATTGTCATCCAATATGCAAATTACTGTTGTTATGACTTTTAAAGTAGTTCATAAAACTCAACAAACTTCTTATCATATACGATGAGTTGTGATTGGATGACGATATAAAACTACTTTACACCGTCAATGCATACATAGCTTATTTCCTCTAAAACTAATGGATAGATTTATAAGTTTCCTAGGAATTGATGTCTCCTTACATTCAATTAAAAAATTCAAAGATATGAGACGTGAATTTTACAATAATGCTTTTTATTACCCAAAATTCACGTATCCTTATATTTAAATAAATATGTTTTTAAAATCAAATTTTATATAATCATTTTAAATTACATGAGACGTGGATTTTACTAAGTCATTTATTACCTGTACTACTCGGACTCGGCCCAGTACCGAGTCAAGGGACCAGCCGAGAAAACGAAGATAGACTCATACCAAAGCAATTATAACGGAAAGTATATCTTACTAAAAGATAAGATACACAAAGATTAAGATAAAAGATAATGATAGAAGATAAACATATCTCTATCACAATTAAGAAGATTGGATAAGATTTGATAGGAAAATAACCCTATCAAATCTATCTATTTACCTTCTATAAATACAAAACAATTCACTCCTATCAAGGTACGAAATTCTAATCCCAATTGTGATACCTGTCTCCTACCTCTGCGCCTCTAACTTGAGCGTCGGAGTGTCTTTGCAGGTACACCCCCACCAGTCATGGAGGAGATCCGGCGGAGCCACCGCACTGGAAGACTTACCAAAATTTGGTAAGAACATTTGGCGCCCACCGTGGGGCCCGGTAAAACTTTTCTTGGCCACACAAATCAAGAGTCTACGCTCTCGGAATCATCCTATAAATTATTTGCTCACATGTTCGTGCCCAAAAGAGGCTCATTTAGGCTACTCGCCTTCATCACGGTTCTATCTCTCATACTTCCATTAATATATTGGTTAATTCACCTTTACTGCATATTAAACTGAAATCAGTTATAATATATTCTTATATATCCTTATCACGAAGGAAATTTGAGAAAGAAATAGTGTATAATTCTTATCTCCCACATACAGTGTTATAATAATCTTAGCATTGGATTATATACACTCATCAATTTCCTCATGAATCATCTTAGCATTTTTACAAATATTATGAATTATGCCCATCAATATTTGATCCCTAGTATAGGATTGGAAAATATTATCCCATAACAAGATCAATTACACGGTAATTGAATCTGACTTTTCAAATAGTATTGTCATGGTATAGCAGATATGTAACATGAATTGGGGAGATGTGGCATGGCATTAGCCATTAAGTTAATTTCTGGATAGGGCATGGCATACCATTTTAATTGAATTGTCCAATTTCCATATTCTTTCATGGATTATTCTCAGGACTAAAGTTATTTACGTGACATTGAGATTACCAAAATCCAATTGTTGTTATTATACTATATATATAATATGTTAGATATGCAACGTGAATGTGCTGTCTACAATATGATATTAGGCTAATAATGTCTTGAATCATGATCGCAAAGTAGAAGCGCACCATGATTATTATCAATTCACAGACATAATAAAGTTGCGGAAGGAGCGGAGGTAAAGATCGAGGAGTGCCACGATTCTTGCGACAATCACTAAAGCAGTAAAAAATGGATTTATTTGAAAGCTTCAAGAGCCTAAACCATTGATGAGGTATGAATACTCTCTAATTGTTGTCAAAGCAATTATTTCTGATCGAATATTGCGAGTATCTTTTCATGGATAAATGATGGAAGGAGATAATATTTGGTGCCGTAATTTTCGGTGAGTCCAAATCAAATTTTAAACAGTTAATTGATCTTATGTTATCTTACCATTGATGAGATATGTTCAACAATTTTTTAATTCCTATATAACAACTTTCGGGAATAGATGGCCTTGCCAATATCCTTTTTAAAATATCTAACAGATATTTTGCAGCTATAATAGTACATTAACCGAGTAGACCCGCACGGGATACAAAAAATGAGTTAAGTACATTAACTGAGTAGACCCTCATGGGATACAAAAATGAGTTAAGTACATTAACTGAGTAGACCCTCATAGGATACAAAAATGAGTTAAGTACATTAACCGAGTAGACCCTCACGGGATACAAAAATAAGTTAATTATATTAACCAAGTACACCCTTACGGGATACAAAAGACCAGTCTTACCTCTGGGCATTCCAGTCTGACCACTCGGCATTCTGGTTTGACCTCTCGGCATTCCGAATTGACCTCTCGGCATTCTGAATTGACCTCTCGGCATTCTAGTCTGACCACTTGGCATTCTGGTTTGACCTCTCGGCATTCCGAATTGACCTCTCGGCATTCTAGTTTGACCACTTGGCATTTCGGTTTGACCTCTCGGCATTCCATATTGACCCTCGACATTCTGGTCTGACCTCTCGGCATTCCAGTCTGACCTCTCGGCATTCTGGTCTGACCTCTCAGCATTCCAGTCTGACCTCTAGACATTCTGGTCTGACCTCTCGGCATTCCAGACTGACCTCTCGGCATTCCAGATTGACCACTCGGCATTCTGGTCTGACCTCTCGGCATTCCAGTCTGACCACTTGGCATTCTGGTCTGACCTCTCAGCATTCCAGTCTAACCTCTCGGCATTCTGGTCTGACGTCTCGGCATTCCAGAGTGACTCTCGGCATTCTGGTTTGACCCCTTGACATTTCGGTTT
Source organism: Pueraria montana var. lobata (assembly GCA_026413185.1). Classification (NCBI taxonomy): domain Eukaryota; kingdom Viridiplantae; phylum Streptophyta; class Magnoliopsida; order Fabales; family Fabaceae; genus Pueraria; species Pueraria montana. The sequence goes on along the minus strand of CM048651.1, from coordinate 37,939,283 downwards.
GACCTCTCGGCATTCCGAATTGACCCCTCGGCATTCTGGTTTGACCCCTCGGCATTCCAGATTGACCCTCGGCATTTTGATTTGACTCTCGGCATTCCAGATTGACTCTCGGCATTCTGGTTTGACCCCTTGGCATTTCGGTTTGACCTCTCGGCATTCCGAATTGACCTCTCGGCATTTCAAATTGACCCCTCGGCATTCTGGTTTGACCCCTCAGCATTCCAGATTGACCCTCGGCATTTCGATTTGACCTCTCGGCATTCCAGATTGACTCTCGGCATTCTGGTTTGACCCCTTGGCATTTCGGTTTGACCTCTCGGCATTCCGAATTGACCTCTCGGCATTCTGAATTGACCTCTCGGCATTCTAGTTTGACCACTTGGCATTTCGGTTTGACCTCTCAGCATTCCATATTGACTCTCGGCATTCTGGTTTGACTTCTTGGCATTTTGGTTTGACCTCTTGGCATTCCAAATTGACCCCTCAGCATTTCGGTTTGACCTCTCGGCATTCCAGATTGACCCTCGGCATTTCGATTTGACCTCTCGACATTCCAGATTGACTCTCGGCATTCTGGTTTGACCCCTTGACATTTCGGTTTGACCTCTCGGCATTCCGAATTGACCTCTCGGCATTTCAGATTGACTCTCGGCATTTCAGATTGACTCTCGGCATTATGGTTTGACCTCTTGGCATTTCGGTTTGACCTCTCGGCATTCTGAATTGACCCCTTGGCATTTCGATTTGACCTCTCGGCATTCCAAATTGACCCATCGACATTCCGGTTTGACCTCTCAGCATTCTGGTCTGACCTCTCGGCATTCCAGACTAACCTTTTGGCATTTCGGTTTGACCTTTCGGCATTCCGAATTGACCCCTCGGCGTTTCAGTTTGACCGCTTTAGCGTTCCAACTTGATCCAAAGGCAAGTTGACAATCGCATAACATTCTGATTCAACCCTTTAGCATTTTGATTTGACCTCTCGACATTTCGGTTTGGTCACTTAGGCGTTCCAGCTTGATCCAATGACAGGCTGAGAGACAACCAATCTCAACATTTTGGTTTAACCTTTCAGTATTCCGACTAGACCTACTCGTCTTTCGATTTGACTATTCATCCAACTTGATCTAAAAATGACAAAGTTGACGATTTGGCATTCCACCTAGACCTACCCGGCTTTCGGTTTGACCATTCATCGAACCTGATCTAAAATAACTAAGATGACGACTAGGCATTCCAACTTGATTTAACGGCAAGCCGAGTCCGACCTTCACTCGACATCCTAGATTGACCCTAAGGGCATTCCGGTTGACCGTTAAACATCCCAGCATGAATTAAATTATCAACACTCGGTTCAAGGAACCCAGGGCAGGGTACTTCTACTTGTATCAGCTTTCTTACCATGACTCGAAGCTTTGGGGGCATGAGCACTACTTAGTCTTGGCAAGGCCCTTTAAGAAGGTACTTGACCGATTAATGATTGGGACCTACCGAATGACACACAATTCAAGGGACCCAGAGTCGAATACCACCCAACCTTACAATACGCAAAAGAGGGAAGTGGGACACGAACATTTGAATTATCAAATCCAAACATGGACAAAATCACCTCTAATGGTCAACAACGAAAATACACTATGACTAGTTGGAAATCATTCAAAAAGCCTCGAGTGTCTTAAATTGCCTTGAGCATTTCCAATGCCATTGTCCAATTCTTCCTCGAGTGACTTCAACTCGGCCTTGAGTACCTTACACTCGGCCAGTTCCACTTAGAGTATATTCAACTCAATGAACTTAGCCTCAATTATCTAATACTCAACTCGCCTCACACTTTATGAGTCTTCATCTGCATCTCGAGACTTGAGCATGTTCAGCTCAGCCATGCCATCTTGGATATCATTAGCTCAACCTTAGGTCATAAGCCTAGAGTATCTTCAGCTCGACCTCGTGCCTAGAGCATCCTCATCTTGATCACTCGCCTTGAGCATCTTCGACTCGATTTTGTGCTTTGAGCATCTTCAGCTCGGCCTTGCCACCTGAGATTCTTTAGCTCAGCTTTACGCCTTGAGCCTATAGAGCATATTCAACTCGGCCTCACGCTTAGATCATCTTGAGTTCGGCTAGACACCTTAAGCATCCTCAGATCAACCACAAGCTCAAAGCACCTGCAACTCGACTAGTATGATCAGTTGTCAGGGCATAATGAAGCTCGGCTATGTAAAAACATCTTATAAGCTCTTACAGTCTACTTCAGAGCTTGGGGGGCATATGTACTACTCGGACTCGGCCCAGTACCGAGTCAAGGGACCCGCCGAGAAAACGAAGATAGACTCATACCAAAGCAATTATAACGGAAAGTATATCTTACTAAAAGATAGAATACACAAAGATTAAGATAAAAGATAATGATAGAAGATAAACATATCTCTATCACAATTAAGAAGATTGGATAAGATTTGATAGGAAAATAACCCTATCAAATCTATCTATTTACCTTCTATAAATACAAAACAATTCACTCCTATCAAGGTACGAAATTCTAATCCCAATTTTGATACCTGTCTCCTACCTCTGCGCCTCTAACTTGAGCGTCGGAGTGTCTTTGCAGGTACACCCCCACCAGTCATGGAGGAGATCCGACGGAGCCACCGCACCGGAAGACTTACCAAAATTTGGTAAGAACATTACCTAATGAGATTTAATAAATTTAATTATACGTATTAAATTAGTATTTAATGATATTAAAATAAAGAATGAAACTGTTTTTAAATTCAATATTATTTAGAGCTATTAATTGATATTAATACTATATTACCATTCAAACCTCAATGACCAAGTACATACAAATCACTTTTCTTCTTTCTCAAAAAAAAAAAAAAAAAAGAAATCACTTTTCTATTCTTCTTTAAGGGATGGGCTACGACGTTAGCCAAGGCTTTAACATTGGAAAATTTTATGACTAAAGTGGTGAGAAGTAACAAAGGAAAAAAAGTCAATAAAATCAATTCAACAACAACAACGACGACGACAACAACAATAATAATAATAATAATAATAATAGCAACAACAACAACAATAACAACAACAACAACAACAATAATAATAATAATAATAATAATAATAATAATAACAGTCCAAACTCGAAATCCAAAATATTTGCGTAAACCTTATCCCCCAAACCTGTACGAACCACGTTACAAATACCAGAAAGAAACCCTCGAACTCGAAGGTCCAATTAGCTTATCGGGTTCGTTCCCAGGCCCAATCTCGATATCTCTCCGGTGAGCCCTCTTTCTTTCTCTCTCTTTGCAAAGCCCTAGATCTCACTCCGGTGAGTCCTGAGCCTCGATTTCCGATTTGGGTCTTCGTCATTGTCAGATCTTGTTCACCTATATATACCTCCTAGCTGCCAAACCCTAACTTTTCAATTTTGAGATTTTTCAGAAAATTTTTCGGCCGAAACCTTTTAATCTTTTTTGTTTTGTTTTGTGAATGGATAGTTTTTTCTTCTTCTTCTAATTAGGTTTCCAGTCTAGTGTTTTATGCTTTGATTTATCCGAATCGTAACGTGATGGGTTCGTTCTTCAGTTTTGTGTCTTTGGATTTGGTTATTATTGTGATGAAATACTTGATTTGGACCGTGTTTTTTTTTTTTGGTGTTTATGTTATTTTTAACAGTTTTTGCAGCGATGGACCATTGAAGATCTTATGTTCCAATTTTGACTTTTGAGTTTGACCATGTCCATGGTTTATGACTTTATGTGGGTTCTATGAGTAGTGGTTTGATTGAGAATATGTTGTGAGCATCTTCCACTGATGAATTTTGTTCACTTTGTATTGTTATTGAGTGTTTTGGTGTTCATGTTGTCATATATTAATTTCCCTTTGTTGACATTTTGAACTCCTCTTAATGGCCTAAATACATTTATCCCATATTCAGTGTTATGGTTTTGGATTTGTCTGATGTAATTATTGATTGGTTGTTCATCCCATTTTGGGTACTCTGTGTCTACTTGAGTGAGTATAAGTTTTCTGATGTAATTATTGATTGGTTGTCCATACCATGTTGGCGAGTTTGCACTAATTATGCAGAAATTTGCACACAATTATGCATAATTGGCTTAGTTCCATGGGCAATTATGTGCTTAAGTGTGTGTAATGGTTACCCTTGCTCAAAAGTAAACTCGAGGCCTAAGTCTAGATAGAAAAGTAGAAATGGTAGTGTATGTAATCCTCTTGTCTAGACTTAATATTATAATGTTAGGATAATCTTACAATTTGTATATTAACAGTGAATCCAACACTCGTCTAGTTGTTTAAGTGCCCCCATTGTGTTCACATTTTTTTATTTGATATTAACCTATGGTACGAAATAGTTCATATTTTTGTGCATCACAAAGAAAATTGCATGCCTTGACACCATTGGCACCAAACTAATTTCTAGGAATGTAGTGTTTTTTTTTAATGATATTTAGTTTGCTTCCAGTCATCCCCTTAATTTTTTTAAATTAAATACTGAAAAAGATGCTATGGTTCCAACACACAAAGTATTGGCCATTTATTCTTCATTGCTTGCTTACTACACTCTAAGAACTAAATTTGTTCATGGCATACTTGTATATTTCTATGGTCTCCTTAGTGTACTTGTAATGTAAAAGAACTTGGTGTTTTTCTGCTTGCCTTGTTTTGTTTCCTTAAAATGGTAACAATTATTGGGTCTATTTCTCTTTTAGATCCCTTCTTAATCTCTACTACTACTACTCTTTATGTGAATAATTTAATTTTTATAGAAGATTATTAATCTCCACTACTACTCTTCCAGTAAGCATATGGATACTTTGATTTGTACTTCTCTCCTTTTCGATATGTTCCTATTATTGTAACAACCTGAATCCTCAATTAGTCAGTTTATACAGGAGTTGTTTATTTTCAAATTTGCAAATTCTCAAACACTATATTGCTTGTTAGGAAATCAATTGTTATAAAACAAGAAGCTGTTTTAAAAAATTATAATAAAAAATCCTTATCACTTGATTTTAAAATCGAATTTTGGTTAAAATCAATTTTAAACAAAAAGAAATTGTTTTAAAACCAGTTTTAAACTAAAAAAATGGTTTTTGATTTTAAACCGATTTTTTTATATTTGAAACTGCTTTTAGAATCTAACCAATTTTGAACCAAAAACTAGTTTGAAAACTGGTTTCAAAAAATCGAAATTGGTTTTTGATAAAATATGAATATGGATTTAAAATCCAATCCATTTAACTGGATTTGGATTGAATTTTTATAAATCCAATTCATGACTGTGCTATGTAAATGCATGCTTTATTTTAATTAATTGATTAATCGATTTAAGGAAGTTCTTTATTGTTTTGTAATTTTTTTTTTTTGTTATTGTTCTTTAATTCCTTTGTTGGCTTCATGATTCACAACCAATGAATTTGGCTATCTAAGATGTGACTTATTTATGCGGACAAATGTAATGTATGTTTATGTTAGTTTAAATCCTGTATATTTTGCATGGGAGTGTTGATATGTGATACGCTAGTGATCTCATGTCATCTTCATATTTGTAGTATTGTATTAATGTATCTATCTGGAAAACATTTCCTGGTTGGAATTCACCATTAATTAGCATTTTTTATTTGTAGGTGAAGCAGGAAGATACACATCAAAATAAAGATGGTTATTATTGAAGAAGATAAAGTGGTTGCAACCCCAGATGTGAAAAATGTGCCAGTCAATACTAATTTTCAACCTAGCAATGATCTGGCAAATTCAGGAAACCAGTTTGACCATAATGTGGAAAATTCTGAGTCTCATCCTGATAAGGATCTATCCAGTTCCAAAGCAGAGCCTAACAAAGTACTTTATGCATCTGAAACCCAGGCTTATAGTGGCGATGCAAATGAAGGGACATTGCCCAACCGTGAACTGGACGACGCAGAAGAACCTCCTAACAGTGAGTCAGAGAATCTCGAGTCACTACCCAACAACCAATCAAGCAATGACGAGGGCCCACACAACAATCAACATGTTGATTCTGAACCAGTGACAGACATGCATCTCACAGACATAAAATCGTTACCTCATGATCATCTGGCCCAGCATGACACACTACCCAATAATCATATGGACGCAGTGTCCAACCATAAACAAATTCACTCTGAGACACTATCCCATGAACAACTAGCCAATTCTCAATTGTTGCCTCACTATGTGCAGCAAAACAGTGAAACACTGCACGACAATCAGTTGGTCAATTCTCAACCACATTATGAGATAGTCAATGCTAGCAACATACCCAACTATGAGATAGTAAATGCTGAAACTCCATTGAACAGTGAGGAACCTACTCCAGAAACTCAGCCAAGCAAGAAAAGGAAAAAGAAGTCTACAGTTTGGGAACACTTCACCATAGAAACAGTCAGTCCTGGATGTAGAAGAGCATGCTGCAAGCAATGCAAGCAAAGTTTTGCCTATAGTATTGGTTCAAAAGTTGCTGGTACTAGCCATCTTAAACGCCATATTGCCAAGGGAACATGCTCAGCTCTTCTGCGCAGCCAAGATCCGAATCAGTTCAGCCTATATACTCCACGTTCAAGGGGAAGTGATGTTGGCAATGCTAGCAATGCACTAAACCAACCTTATAGATCACCTAATACTCCTTACATCATTTTTGATCAAGATCGTTGCTGCCATGAGATTGTTAGGATGATCATTATGCATGATTACCCCCTTCACATGGTTGAGCATCCGAGATTTGTTGCATTTGTCCAAAATCTGCAGCCCCAGTTCAATATGGTGACATTTAACACAATTCAAGGAGACTGTGTTGCAACTTACCTGATGGAAAAGCAACGTGTGATGAAGTATTTTGAGGGATCATCTGGACGAGTGTGTCTGACATTGGATGTTTGGACCTCAAGCCAATCTGTAGGGTATGTGTTTATAACTGGACATTTTGTTGATAGTGATTGGAAGTTGCAGAGGAGAATTCTCAATGTCGTGATGGAACCATACGTTAATTCTGACTCTGCTCTTAGCCATGCTGTAGCTGTTTGCATTTCTGAATGGAATTTGCAGGGTAAGCTGTTTTCTATCACTTGTGGTCAAACACTGAGTGAAGTTGCCTTTGGGAATCTCAATCTGTTACTCTCAGTGAAGAATCCACTTATCCTCAATGGGCAGTTGCTAATTGGAAATTGTATTGCTCGAACTTTAAGCAATGTTGCAAATGTTTTGTTGAGCTCGGAGCATCTCATAGTAAAAAAAATCCGGGATAGTGTAAAATATGTGAAGACTTCAGAATCACATGAGGAAAAATTCTTGGATCTCAAGCAGCAACTTCAGGTCCCCAGTGAAAGGAACCTTTTTATTGATGACCAAACCAAGTGGAATACAACGTATCATATGTTGGTGGCAGCTTTTGAACTAAAGGAAGTGTTTTCTTGTTTGGACACTTCTGATTTTGATTACAAGGGAGCCCCATCTATGCAGGATTGGAAGCTGGTTGAGACCCTCTGCACATACTTGAAGCCCCTTTTTGATGCAGCAAACATTTTTACCACAACAACTCATCCCACTGTTATTACCTTCTTCCATGAAGTTTGGAAATTGCAGTTGGATCTGTCTCGTGCTGTTGTGAATGAGGATCCTTTCATCAGTAACCTTACTAAACCCATGCAACAAAACATTGATAAGTACTGGAAAGATTGTAGTCTAGTTTTGGCAATTGCTGTAGTTATGGATCCTCGTTTCAAGATGAAGCTTGTTGAGTTTAGTTTCAGAAAAATCTATGGCGAGGATGCCCATGTATATGTTAAGATTGTTGATGATGGAATTCATGAGCTATTTCACGAGTATGTGACCCTTCCCTTGCCATTAACCCCGACTTATGCAGAAGAAGGAAATGCTGGAAGTCACCCTAAGACAGATGGATCTCCAAGAGGAACTCTGATGTCAGAGAATGGACTAACAGATTTTGATGTCTACATCATGGAAACATCCAGCCAACAGATGAAGTCTGAACTGGACCAGTATCTGGAAGAATCGTTGTTGCCACGTGATATGGACTTTGACGTATTAGGTTGGTGGAAGCTAAACAAACTCAAGTACCCTACTCTTTCCAAGATGGCTCGGGATATATTGTCTGTTTCGGTTTCGAGTGTTCCTCCAGAATCTGTCTTTGATACAAAACTCAAAGAGATGGATCAATATAGAAGTTCCTTGCGGCCAGAGATAGTGGAGGCCATTGTATGTGTGAAAGACTGGATGCAATATAAAGCACCCGAAGCTTCCAATACGCTCGTGAAAATGGAGTTCTAATTTTTTTTTTCATGTAATTTTGGTTTAGGAAAGGGTGGGAAAGCCCATGGGAGGACCTTACAATGGGAAGGGTATGTGAAAGAAAGACCATAACATGCATTGCGATATTTTATAAACCTGCAAGTTCTCTTTTAGGTGGTTGTACTCTTTATGATGGTAGGTGCTTATATTTTACTTGTAGTTCTTAGTTCTCTGTTAGGCCATGTTGGTGACATTTAATGTGTAGATTTGGACTTGATGCCTAAATTCTAGTTTACTTTTCTGGATTAGATGCTAGAACAGATCTCCTCCTTAAGGTGATATGTCGATTTAATAATTTATGTCCTCAATATTTAATCACCAGGATTCAGGAGCATTAGGAATCCAAGTAATTTTGATGCATGTCGCTTATAGTTAGGAGTCTATTCCTACCATATGGGATATGCTTCCCACCGTCTGCTGCTGTACGTAAAATCCACTGCTATTTTTTTTCCATGAAATGCGTTGGTGTTCCTCCAATCCATTTATGAACAGTTATAAGATGGCTTAAAAAATGTGACCATAAGCTGATATAATTGGATAGTTTTAGAGATTAGAAAGTACGTGACCTGTAGTTTTTCTCTAGTTATTATCTTTATATTTTATTTTAGTATAGAAACTCCTTTATGTTCCTATGCAAGTTACATGGTTGGTACTGCTTCTTTATCTCACATATTAGGTGGCTTATATTGCCTTTATTGTCTTTATGAGACTTAACCATTTAATCCTTCTTTTAAGGTCTATGACAATTTTCCACATGAAAAAACAACTATGTTTAATTATACAACTATTGGATACTTTTTGTGTTGTCATGCTTACATTGTACAAATAGTTTGGGGTGTGTATGGAGGGGATGAGATTATTTGATTTGTTCATAATTGCTTTAATTTTGGTTTTTCATCAATTCAATTTAGCCTTTTAATCCTATATGTATCTTTCTGTTTGAGCGTGTGCTTTCATAGGATAATTTTTGTGTTGTCATGCTTACAATATTATGCTTTAGTGATAGACACAATTTTTTCCATATCTTCTTCTTTTTTGGCAAAAACGTGTTTGGCATGTGCTGATGCTTCCTAATGTGGGTGTTTGATGAAATGAAATTATATATTTGTCAAACGTATTCACATTTATTATTAGTGTTTGACACCAGACATGCATGTGATAGGGAAACTGGCTTTTTTGACGATAGTTACTATGATGCATGACAGAAGAAAACTTTATCTTTCTTATTATGTTGTACAGTGTCACTACTAGACTATGCTTCATAGTGTTAGTAGAGTGGTTAGTACTGAAAATTCCTTTATTTTTATTTTGTTATGTGTTATCCCAACTTTGATGCTTCATATTTGTCCAATTGTAATGCCAGTTGAAATGAAATACCTAAATTTATGTGTTTGTACTGGAGAATTAAAGAAACTTAGAATCCTTATTGTTAATGCAAAAACAAATGATATTAAAGTGGTACATGCTATAGTAAAAGGAATACTTGAAAGAAATGCGTTCCTTTTCGGCTCTGTTGACTTAATGGAAGGTTGTGTTATAGAGACAATAAACGAACTCCAACAATTACAGAATGCTCAAGAGGCCTAAATATGGATATGTAAATAACAATTCCCTATTTTGTAAATTGAATTTGGGATAGATTTAAAATGAATTTTGTAAGTAGGAACAAATGAGGATTTTATGAAAAGACTCTAAGACTTTTCATACCCCGTGATGTTTGAATTGGTTTTTATTTTATTTTATTAAAGGCATTACATGGGTAATTGTAGGCAAAAAGTTAAAAACACTAAATGCATAATCTGAGCCAAAATTGAGAAACCATTAAACGCATATCTGGGGCTTCTTCTTTTGATTTGGATAAACAATGATGAACAATCATAGGGATTAAGAAAATTTTACAAAATTCTAGTATGAGGAAATATGAGTTCATTTTTTCAAAAAAAAAAAATACTTCAATGTCCAAAAAGATAAATAAAAACTAATAAGTTTTTCATGTATTGTTGCATGCTTTTAATCTAAATAAATTTTTAAAAATGTAAATAAGATATTCATTAAAACTTACAAACTATACATACTTTGTCAATTTAAATGAATAAGTAAAGAACAATACTCTAGATTTAATGGGAAAATAGTAAACTATAAAAAAGTAAAAATATTAATAAACGAATTTTTTAATATAATAAAAAATTTAAATTAATTAAAGTTGAGATATAAGAAAAAAACAAACTATAAAGTACATAAAAAATAATTATTTTATATGACTCTTGGTGAAGAGTTACATCTTATGACTCTTAAGAAAGAGAGACATCCTTTAATGAAAGAATACATACTTTCATTAGAGGGTACAACCTTTCATACTTGTATCTTTTCTTTTCATGAAAGAATATTCACTTTCATGAAAGAATACAAATTTTCATACATGCATGCACCTTTTCATAAATAGACACGTAGTTTCATGAAAGGATACAACCTTTCATTCATTTTGAAAATCTCACACTTTGTTCAACTATCTAATTTCAAAACTATAAGCTCTCATTTTTTCGATTATCTTCCTCCGCCCCATTACCAATCCTAAACCCCAACCTAACCCCACATTTTTTTTCTGACTACTCTCCTCTGCCCTACTCCCCCATTTCAAAATCTCAACCCCCAATTTTTGGACACCCTCCTCCGCCTCACTCTCCCATCTCAAAACTCAGGCTGTCAACCCCCATTTCTTTAGTTTTTTTTTTACTTATATTAAAATTAGATAATCTAATGTGGCAAAATAAAAAAATTTAATTGATTGTCAGTGTAAAACAATTTTACTTGACAGTGTATAACCATTAAAGTCTACACTTATTTAATAAGAATTATGCAATTTTGTATTCTATTATTGATTTATTAATATTTATTTAAAATCAAATTTTTGGGTAACTCCAATATTATTTTGTTTTTTTTCCTTTAACTTAAACACCTTTCATTTTATTTTATATATGTTTAATTAATTTATATATATTATCAAGGTAAAACATTTTTATTTAGACATTTAATAGGAATCTATCCTATATATTGACACATTATACTAATAAATAACATAATGAAATAATCAAATTTTATTAGATGTTTTTGTTAAAAAGATTTATATGACAAGACATATAAATTAAATTTATTTTATATTTCACATACTACAAACACTTCTCTAAAGTGCCAGAAATCAATTTCTTTATGGCCATAATTTCTTGTGGGGACTTTCCCATAAGAGGTATACCCTCTGCTCATCAGGAATTGACTATTAATCTTTTGACGGTATACATATAATTTTTTTGGGAAAAGTTAAATGATATGAACCAATTAACACGAATTGCACGAATTGTAATTGGGGAATTTTTATTGGAAATAAAAATTCAACCTCTTGACCACACCATATACTGTAATGCGCTTGTGACTGGTTAAAAGAGTTTTTCGTCATTTTCGGATATGTTATTTTCATACTAAATAGCATGGCTCAATTTTTTTTCTCATTATGATTTTGATATATATATATGATAAATATATTACTAATTTTTTGAAACACTATCAAATTTGTGCACTACAAATAATTGCAAATAATTAATTAAGCAATAATTACAAGCTAATACCTTTGGTTTTTTTTTATTTTTATTTTTAAAAACTACCTTCTCCGGTCCTTATTATAAGTTCCAAAAAGTATGACTTTGTCCTTTTTATAATGTCTAATCTAAAATGTTTATGTATTAATTATTCTTTCACAAAAATACCCTTAATTAAAGTCACTTCTAAAATGACGTGATAGTTATAGAAGCATAACCCATGAATATTTGTTAGTTTTGTTCAAGGGATAGTTTTGAAAAAAAAAATATACTAATTCAGGACAAATTTAATACTCTTAACTAAATTAATCAATTTTCTTTATATGATGAATTAGTTAATTGGACCTTATAATAAGAACAGAAGTGAGTAAAATTTACAAATATAATAAATGAGCGCATAATAACCAATAAATACTCATTCATGATGCCATTGAAAATTTAAAATTCATTATCCTTCCCACAATAAATAATAATAATTGTGCATTGAAAACTCACTTCCTATTAAATATCTCACTAATTTAGTATGATTATTAAATAAATAAAAATAAAATAATTAAAAAAAGGATTGTCTAGAGTGCCCATATTTTGGACGGGAAAAAATGCGTTAAAATTTCCTTTCTTTATACTTCCTTCGTTTCTTTTTAAGTGTCGGATTTTTGAAAATTTTTTGTTTCTATTTATTTGTCGTTTGCAAAGTTCAAGATCACATTAATTACTCTTTTATCATTTATACCCTTACTTCTCTCCTAATCTTTAATGAATTTACTCATGTATTTATTATAGAGTAGAAATGAAAAGAGGGTAAAATAGGAAATCCCATAATTACTTTATTAGAATAAAAAAAAATTAATGCATTCATTGGTTTCTACAAATAAACCTTAAACAACAGATAAAAAGAAACGGATCGAGGGAGTATTATAAAAGAGGTTATTTTGTACCAAATAGCATGGCTCATTTTTTTTTTATCATCATGATTTTGATATTTTATGATATTTGTAATAATTATATATTAATAATTTTTTGAAACACTATTAAACTTGTGCACTACATATAATTGCGCAAATAATTAATTAAGCCATAACTACATGCTAATAACTTTGTTTTTTTATTTTAAATATGATATTTTTACTTTTAAAAATTAAAATTTACAAATATAATAAATGAGTGCACAGTAACCAATTGATAAATGCATGAATTCAAATACTCATTAATGATACCATTAAAACTCATTATCGTTCACACAATAATTATTAATAATAATTGTGCATTATCTCGCTCCTTTAATGGGTTACCTTGTGATCGTATATATTGAGTGATAATGAACACTTTCCCTTGCTAGAAAAAAAAAAAAGGTTCGAGCACTAGCACATCTCAAATGGCCTCCCTTTTCAATCTTCTCTCCCTCATTCTCTTCCTTAGCTTATTCTTTAAAGGTAATAATTTCATTTATTACATTTCGTGTTGGTATAGAAAATTTTAGGAGAGGGAATGACGCCTTAGTTCAAAACAAGAAATGTTTTGAGCTCAAAAACTTTTTAAAGAAACTCTAAGAAGACAAGAATAGAAGCTCGAACTTGCGACCTCTAGAGTTATATGTCACATAACACTTTGTATAAACATTCAAATTATTTTTTTTAATTTTTTTTCAATGTTTAATTCATTGTTCATATTGCAGCTGATGCCGATAGAAGTTGCTATACTCCTGAAGCCAATACCATTACACAATCAAAAACAGGAAAATACGTTGAAGGTAAGCCAGAGTGGAAAGTGATCCTCACTAACACATTTGGTTGTACTCTAATTGACGCGGTGGTCAATTGTCGTGGATTTCGAACAACAGAACCTGCGGACCCATCAATCTTGAGCCCTCCTATTAATGGTGGTGCGTGCGTTGTCGCATTCGGCAAAATGATTCATCCCAATGAAACTGTCGAGTTTCGTTATGCATGGGATCGTCAGTTTCAATTTCGATGGCTATCTAAGGGGTATATTTGCCCTCCTTAAGTTTGAGGATTAATTCCTAATTTCATAATCTTGTTTGAAAATATAACACTTAGTGAGAGAGATAAAAGAGAGAAAATATTTCTTGATATTATAGATGATATAATATGATAAAAAGAGAGATAGAAAGCAATAATAGGTGTTAAGTAAGTGTTAAAAAAAAAGGTGTCACCACCACATTTGGACGAAGCCCTCACCAGGTATGCAGAAATGTAACGTGGATGCATCTATTTTCAAGGACCATCATCAATACGGTCACGGGATCTGTATAAGAGATGAGTTTGGACATCTAGTTGCTGCTAAATCTGGTTTTGCTTCTGGAATACCAGACCCTAAGGAGGCAGAAGCAGTAGCCCTACTAGAAGCTCTCAATTGGATTCATCAATTACACATGTCCAACATAATCATAGAGCTGGATTGCAAGGGAGTTGTGGATAAACTGTTAAGTGCTAAACTTTTTTTTTCAGAGTTAGATCAAATAGTCACACAGTGCAAAGATAAACTCTGTCATTTACAAAACGTTGAGGTTCATTTCATTAGGAGGCAAGCAAATCTTTTTTTAAATAAGCAAAAGATATCATTAATTGCGGTACCAGTGGTACCCAGTGAAATTACAAACGTCATATACCCTGCTATAGGTTACAAAGAATTTACAAGTAATGATGACCAGTAAATGCAAAGTAACCTATGCGTATACAAAGAAACTCATGAATGTTCCCCCCATAAAATTCCAAGCTTCCAGTGGTAGAAATTTGGAATTCCCAACCAGTATACAGCTCATTCCACCCGTGCGACAATCATTGAGTGTCTTAAAAGGTTGTTTCAGTATTTGCTAAAAGACCATTAAAAACACCACCTGTAATTCTACAATCTCCACCAACCCAATCAATTCTCATATAGGTGAGAGTTGTAGATGCCATACGACATATTTCCACCAAAGATAGAGGGAAGTAGTCCCGGTGAAAAACCATCAGAACAAGATCAACCAAATCAAACCGCTCCCCAGTCCAGGTGAACCAAACAATATCCCAAAAAGCTTGCATGTGGCTTCCACGAACAGAGAACAGAGTTGCTGTATACTACATGAAGCAAGGGCCTGGATTGCTAGCCCATTGAGGAAAGGACACAGCGAAGGAAGGGTAACAACTCTTAAGGAGGCAAGTAAATCTTGTCGCTCATGCCTTTGCAAGGATATCAAGATTGTATTCTAACCACCATATTTTTTAGTTGATTCCGTCCTGTATTGATTCTATTATTTTGAATGAAATGATATAATGTCTTTTCACGTAAAAAAAAAAAAAGGTGTCTAAATATCATTATCTTATTATTGTTCATTTGCTCAAGTGTTAATGTTCTTATATTTCTGTTTCTTTAATTTTTTTTTTATACTTTGCCCGCCCTCGTGTTTATTTGTTATTTGAAAGGGAATCGTGTTATAGCAATTGTTCTATGAATACTAGCTAGGTAAGAAATATTTTTAATTATTTAAAAGGTAAGTATAAGTGAATGTTCAAACTTCAAAACAGCATGTAATTGAAGTGGCTCGCACGTATAAAGATCAAACCAAACGGGTCTGGTATATTCATGATTTAGACGATTTTTTTTATCTATAGGAATCGAACACAGTACTGGAGGTTTACAATAACTTACGCATCTTGTTCAACCAGCTAATCTAGATCCCCTTGGTTGATTTAGATGATTATAATATCAATTGTAGAGATGGAGAGAATAAAATAATTAGTCATTCTTATTTGAACTTATAATTATGAATAAATATTTATCCTATTCAATATATTAGCTAAAATACTAATTAAATTCAATTTAAAATGATTTATTCACTTGAGAATTTCATTTAATAATGATAGTAGGATGATTAATATAATTATATTAGCTAAAATACTAATTAAATTCAATTTAAAATGATTTATTCACTTGAGAATTTCATTTAATAATGATAGTAGGATGATTAATAATTTAAAAATAAATACATTTCTTAAATAATATTTTGAACTATAATCTATTACAAATTAATCAAAACAAATATTTGAATTAATCAATTAATATTTACTGCAATAATTTAAATTAATAATTAATACTTATTGAATAATGATGTTAGAATTACATTCGCGAAAAGTACACAATATGGTGACTTTAATCAATAGTCATGGTAAATAAAAAAAAAAAATCACAATCTACACAATTATAAGGATCGCGACATTATTTTGTATTCATGATTTAGACAAGAGTTTAATGGTGATGTACTGATAGTGTAAAATAGTTTTACACTATCATCCAATCACAAATCATCATTTACATGACTTTCAAAATAATTTTATAAAAATCAACAAACTTAACATAAATGGTGATGTGTAATTGGATGACTGTGTAAAGATGTAGAGAAAAAAATATTTTACACTATGAGTGCATAACTCTTTTTTTCTTTAGACAATTTTAATATTAATTGTAAAGATGTAGAGAAAAAAATAATAATTATATCTGTATTTTTAAATTAATTTTCAATATTTTTTTAAAAAAAAATCTAGTCATATATTATAATTTGAATCTCTATATTTAATGAGAACGTTTTTAGGAGCCATTATTTAGTGAGAGTATTTTTAGGAGTTATTTTTACTTATTGAGTTACATGTCTTATCTTAAATTATATATATATATATATATATATATATATATATATATATATATATATATATATATATATATATATATATATAACACAAACGAAAATACTAGTATCAAATAAATCTCATCACTTGCTCATTTATTCAATAAACAAATAATAAAAATACAATTTAACACTGATTTCTTATCCATTAAGATTTGCTGATTCCTAAATCTCTGATAAAATAATGCTAACTAGCTACTAATAAAATTCTTTTTTATAGTAATATAAGATATGTTTTAAGTATCCTAAAACTTCCAGCATTGTTGTGGCAATAAAATATTCTCATTCATAAAACTTGTTCCCCAAACAATGAATTACTATAACTACTACCCAAACCATTGAGTTTTTTCTCTCTAACTAAACTCATAACCATTCATCATGTTCATAAAAACTTGTTCCCCAAGCAAAGGGTCACTATAAATACTACCCAAACCATCAAGTTTTTCTCTCTAACTAAACTCAAAACGACTCATTATATTTTCTCTCTTCTTTAATCTTTAATTACATTATTACAATGATGAATGAAGGATTGAAATGGCGAAGGATATTGGCTGGAAGGTGGTTTGGCTGTAAAGGATTCGGATTCCATTCACCATCAAAACCCAAAACCCCTTTCTCCATGCACCATTGTTTCTACCTCATAACCCCTACTTCACCTCAAAATCACATTAAATTACCTTCCACAAATCAACCCCATTCACCATCAAAACCCAAACCCTTTCTCCTTATCCCATTCTATTTTCCTTACACAACACATACTTCATCTGCCGACCATGCACAAAATCCCCAAATTCTCATCACTCATTCCCTTCCACCCCACAAAACAATGGCCACCCCCATCCTTGTAGGTCCACCTGAACTCTGCAACTCCAAACTCACCAAAACCCTAACCCTAAAAGTTACACCACCCACCCCAACCCAAACAGTCACAAGCACCCCTCCAATAATTGACCCCTTTATAGACCAAATGGTGTCCAAATTCAACACCATATCATCCCAAGCACCCCCAAACATGACCCTAACAGAAAACTCCTCTCCCACGTTCCTCACCGCTGGAAACCCATGTCTGGACTTCTTCTTCTGGCACCGGCAAGGGCCACCGCCAGAACTTCTACGCCGCCGCGCTCTGGCTGCACCGCCACCACCCCAAAACCCTAGCCGCCAACGTCCCCTCCCTCGCCGAATTCGGCTACTTCAAGGACCTTCTCGAAATCCTCTACCTCCTTCTGGAAGGCTCCGAAGCCCGCAAAATCCAGAAACAAGAGTGGGAGAACCGCAAAATGGAGTTCTACTACGACATGAATGAAAACCCTAATAAGACCCAGAAGAAGCAAAAGGTGAAAAACGCGTATAAGGAGATTAAGCGTTCTGCGAAGGAGAAAAGGATTGCATTGGCGAAGAAGCTCATTGATCGCTATACGAACGACCCAGATTTCGTTTCCTCCACGATCGCGTCTCTGATTTCCTTGCTGAGTGTTTGAGGAAAGATTTGGAGTTTTTGGAATCTGGGTCGGTGGCAAAAATCAGTCTTGCCGCGAAATGGTGTCCCTCTGTGGATTCATCTTTCGATCGTCACACGTTGTTGTGTGAAACTATTGCCAAGAGGGTTTTTCCTCGCGAGGTTTATAATGAGCGTGAGAGGGTTAAGGAGGCGCATTATGCTAATAGGGTTCGTCATCGGTTGAGGAAGGAGGTGTTGGTGCCTTTGAGGAAGGTGTTGGGGTTGCCTGAGGTGTTTATAGGGGCCAATCGTTGGGATTTGATTCCTTACAATAGGGTTGCCTCTGTGGCTATGAAGTTTTATAAAGAGAAGTTTTTGAAGCATGATAAGGAAAGGTTTGAGGCTTACTTGGAGGATGTGAAGTCGGGGAAGATTACTATTGCTGCTGGTGCTTTGCTTCCCCATGAGATCATAGGGTCATTGAATGATGGGGATGGTGGGGATGTGGCTGAGTTGCAATGGAAGAGGATGGTGGATGATTTGGTGAAGAAGGGGAAGATGAAGAATTGTTTGGCTGTTTGTGATGTGTCTGGGAGTATGAGTGGGATCCCTATGGAGGTGTCTGTGGCATTGGGGTTGTTGGTGTCTGAGTTGTGTGAGGAGCCTTGGAAGGGGAAGGTTGTCACTTTCAGTGCTAACCCTCAGCTTCATTTGATTGAAGGGGATAATCTCAAGTCCAAGACTCAGTTTATTAGGAACATGGAGTGGGGGATGAACACTGATTTTCAGAAGGTGTTTGATCTCATGTTGGAGGTGGCTGTGAGTGGGAATCTGAAGCCTGATCAGATGATCAAGAGGCTGTTTGTGTTCAGTGACATGGAGTTTGATGAAGCATCAACAAACCCTTGGGAGACTGATTACCAAGCAATCACTAGGAAGTTCGGTGAGAAAGGGTTTGGTGATGCAGTGCCTCAGATAGTGTTTTGGAATCTGAGAGACTCCAAGGCCACCCCAGTGCCAGCCACTCAGAAAGGAGTGGCACTGCTTAGTGGATTCTCTAAGAATTTGCTCACATTGTTCTTGGATAAGGATGGAGAGATAAGCCCTGAAGAAGCCATGGAAGCAGCTATTTCTGGCCCGGAATATCAGAAACTAGTTGTGGTGGATTAATTAATTAGCTACTATAGTGAGAGTTTTCTATTTTTATATTAATTTTTCTGATGTAACTAAATAATTAAAGAAATAGAAATGCACCATAATTGGTACATTGTGTGACTTTAACGCAGCAATGTCATATATTTTCAAACAAATTACAAACAGGAAATGATGTATTTTAAAAGAGAAAACAAAACTGAGTCAACTCTATATTTAAAAGGTTTCCTTAACAAATCTGTTGCACGAGGCTTGTCTGGTGGGATCAAGGCATGTATGTATTCGGCTAATGTAGAGTATTCAAGGTAACATTTTAGTCCCTTTCAGGTTCAAACTTCACAAGTTCATACGAATAAAGATCAACAGAGGATTAATTCACTTAATATGAAAAATTCATACTTTAATTTTCTATCAAAGGGATGGCACAACAAATACACATCATCTCTGTCAATGTACTGAATGAATCAGGTGTAACAAAAAAGATCATGCCTTGTCATAAGAAAATTCATTTTCTCGCAGAATATGTCTGGCAACTATTGGGATCTGATACAATATTAACAATTGCTTCTGGACCAAATGCAAGTTTATACACCAAACCATTTTTAATAATATCCTCGTATGATAATTAAAATAATGTTGGTTGAGTCTTCTACTCATTTGATTCTCAAATTTCCTTGCCTGATGGAAGATATGTAAATTTCATTATAAATCATTGATGAAGTTAGCTGTTTTCCCTAATCTTGTAAGAGAGTGCATCTTTCCTTAAACTTTTATTCATAAAAAAATAGGATTGATTGAATAAATTAAAATATGATGGAAAATGTAAAAATGACAATTTGAGCAATTTTGTGTGCAAACTATTCATTTTCATGATTGAGAAAAGCTTTAAGTACCTCCAACTATGGAATTCTCCATGAAGTCATCGTGTCTGCATGCATTGCATAATTCATATTATGTTGACTTGTTGGGACTATCTGTTTGTCTGTCATAATATTCATTTAAATAATTGTGTGAAATTACTGTTTGTCCTTGGATATATATGTGTGTGTGCAATACCGTTGTTTAATTTGCTTTGTTATGTTTCATAATTTTCAATAAACTTATCTTGCATGTTTGTGTTTGGTTAAGGTGATTGTGACGTTTTGTTTATGGGAGTATATAGATGATCAACTGTCAGCGGTTAGATCCTTTTAGCATCGACCTCGTGCTAGCTGTGGTAGTTTTTTTTTTGGTTGTAATTACTTTTTTTTTTTTTTTTTCAATTCTTCAATAATTTTTTTTTGTTCTTTATAAGGAGGGTTAGTTTGAAAAGTTATAGAATGATTGAAAGGCCGAGTATTCACTCACTACAATTTCTCTAATTGACAACAATGTTAAATCCAATTATACTGTAACATCTTCATATTATGTCATCTTCCACCTTACTAAATTTTAAAATTTGATTGTTTTGAGTTTATTGTCTAAAAATATATTCTATTTTATCGTTACATGTCTTTTTAATTTTTGTAGGTAAACTGAAAATCATCCTGAAATGCAATCGTTATTTGGTCTCCTAATCAAATTAAGAAGATTTCAAGATTATAAATAATTAGGATTTTTTTTAATAATTAGCATATTTTATGGATTTGTATTTTTGCATATGTGAGTAGCTATGGAGGATAAAGAGTTTGATTATTAAATTTTATTCGGTGCATGGAGCTGGATTGGAGTTTGGTGGAATTGCAGATGAACGTGTCTTCAAGTGGAGTGGTTTATTTGCATTTGAAGCTAACGTGTATACAATTTTATATGCTTTTTATTGGTGGGTTTAGGAATTATATTGTTTTATAGGATGCGGTTTTTAACGTGTATGCAGCTATTATATTTTGTCTAAATAAATTATTTTAATTTCTTAAAAACAGTTTTAAATGACAATATAAAATAACTTAAACATTTTATTATATATAACAAATAATTAAATTTCTTTACTTAAAAATTTGAAAATAATGAACAAATTTTATTGAATCAAGTAATTTTTAACATTTTTAAAAATTAAAACATTTAAAAATTTATAGATTAAATAAATTTGATACAATATTATTCGACAAAACTATTCTTTTCAATTAGACAAGATAAGTAATTTTAAATTAAAAAAATTAAATTTTTTAATTAATTTTTTTTGTTATCCTGAGTCAGAGACCATGGGTGTCCCCAAATTTACTAGGTCAACTTTTAGCTTAAAAGGAGCTTTTAACCTAAAATAAAAAAAATGAAAACTAACAAAGAGCTTATGCCTTTTCTTTTTAGACTCTTATTTTTAAGTTTTAACTTTAACATAATATATGTAAAAAAAAATAATTCATGATTATCATATACTATATATACTACTACACTATATTGCACATATAATTGAATATATAATATAAAATAAAATCAAATATCAAATAATAATAATAATAATAATAATAATAATAATAATAATAATAATAATAATTTTAAAATCAAATAAATTAATATCATTATAATTTAAAAATTAATTTAATTAAAATATTAAAATATATATTATGAAGGTTATGAAACATTCAAAATATAATTTTAAATTTTTGTTATTTAAATCTAGAAATAAAATTAATAATATATTAAATATCTTACAAATATTAAGATTGTGATTGTTCTAATCAATGATTAATTAATTATTAACAATACTAAAATTAAGAATGAAAAAAATGTTACTAAAATATGACACGTGGACTACCAATCCTAGTCTATCTATATCTATATCTATCTATCTTCTGTATATTATATAAAACACAGTTGCTGATTAGGACTGGTTGTCCACGTGTCACGTTCTTGTGACATTTCTAATTTTAGTATCAATATAATCAATAATTAATCATTGATTAGCACAATCACAATCTTAATATTGGTAAGACATTTAATTTAATATATTATTAATTTCATTCCAGATTTAAATAGAATTTTTAAAATTATATTTTTAATGTTTCATAACCTTTATAATATACATTTTAATATTTTAATTAAAGTAATTTTTATTCATTTTTAAAATTATTAGTATTATTATTATTATTATTATTATTTGATATTTGATAACACAGTTGCTGACTAAGATTGATTATTCAGGTATCACATTCTGGTGATGTTTTTAATTTTAGTATCAATATAATCAATTAATTAATTATTGATTAGCATAATCACAATTTTAATATTTGTAAGACATTTAATTTAATATATTATTATTTTTCTTTCCATATTTAAATATAAATTTTAAAATTATATTTTGCATGAATCATAACCTGCATAATATATATGTTAATATTTTAGTTAAAGAAATTTGTATTCAATTTTAAAATTATTATTATTATTTGATTATTTGATATTTGATTTGATTTTATATTATATATTCAATTATATGTGTAATATATGGTAATTGTGAATTATTTTCATGACATATAAATAATAATTTTTTGAGTGTCTATATATTAAATAAAGCAATTTTTAAAGGAGCGTCAGAATTTTTAAGTAATGTTATATGCTGCAATGTAGTGTCTATATATATTAAAGAAAATAATTTTTAAAACTTATTGATATTATTTGAGTGCATATTTTAAATATTAAATTAGAAAATTTGATATTCAAAATTAGGAAATTTGGTTGATTGATGTTAGATTAAGAAATTTTGATACTCAAAGATTGATATTCAAAATGATGTACCATTTTTTAATCTAATATAAATAGTAATTATGGTGACTTTTAGTCACTGCACTATTTCCCCTCCCCCTTTATAATACTATCTCTACAATGTTTGGTCTTTAAAATAAGAGAGATGAAAACTTCCATGGTTCCTCCGTTTTTCTCTTTCATTACTACAGGTAAATGATTTTTGATAATTTTGAATTTAATAAATTTCTTGACGTGTGTTCTTGACGTGTGTTATCTTGTCACTTTTCTTCTTAATTTTTTTCTTTTTCTTTTAATTGTGTTTGTAATTTGCATTACTTACAATTTAGATGTATTTCTTTTTTTTGTTTCTTTCCATTGCAATTGTTGTTTGTTTTGTATAGGAGTTTGGTTTGTGTTCTATATGTGTTACTTTATTCTTGATTTCATATATATTATGATAATAAACTCTTGGATTTTTTTTTGTGCAGCAATGAAGAGACAATGAGAAAATGCATGCATTATAACCACTCATACCAAATTGCAATAAGATTGACCCTTTCTAAACCCTTTTATTTTAAAATAGATGTTTCTTTATGTAAATAAATTTTCATCTTGGACAAGTACATTGAAAGGCGCATAAATTAACTTCAAGTGTGTAGTATAATTTTTTATTCAATTTGGGGGTGGTAATGAAAAAAAAATCGATTTGATTATGTTATTATTTCATGTTAGTTTTCTTTTTGCAGCAATGACTCGAGGAAGTTAATGCATTTAATAGTCATAATGTGAAACTCAAGAAAACCTATGGTAAAATTCTATACACATGTGTCAATATATATTCATCATAAGAGTTTATCTAAATAATATTATTTAATTTATTTCTATTTCTTTTACAGGATGTTAAATTAATGATCTATATAAAAGTGATTATGATGGAATATTCTACGAGTTATTTTTGATAAAAATAATTTTATTATTATTTTCATTTTGAGTTTTGTTATGCAATTTTATTTGTTTATACAAATTTCTTTGACTTTAGGAGAACAATATTGTCAAAATTAAATTTAATGTTGTATTAAAAACTATTCACATTTAATTATCTTTTATTATTTCTTATTAATAAATAAGTTGTATATTGCAGACATTTGAATTGATTATAATTTTTTTTCAATAATATAATAAATTAGTAAATTTGTCAATATAATTTTTCATATAATCTAAAAAATTTCTCCCTTTAAATTTACCCGTGCATTGCACGGGTACTATCTAGTTTATATAAAATATAGAACATAAAATACAAATAGATAGATAGAATATATATATAATATATATTAAATTTTAACCCTTAAAGTGAATATTAATTTTGTTAGCATTGTCGCTGATTAGTTATATTTTATATTTTTAAACTTATATTTTTTGAAAAACATATCTAATATTTTAAACTCAATGAATCGATCCAAAATTTACTTGAATTCATTTAATAGTATCGTGATACCATATTCTTTTATTTCTTTTTATCGAATTTAAGTTCTTATACTAGCTAATTTAATTATGTTGATATTATTCTAAATATTTATTAATTATTTTATTCAGTTATTTTTTGGATTTTTAATTTGTTTCATTCTTACTTTTGCTTATGAGGAATTTCAAACCCAATTAAAGATCTCAATTTTATAAAAATCATTATACATTTAACTAAAACATTATAAATTTACTATTGTTGTTGTTGTTATCATGGTCATCATCTCACCTCAATATCCAACATTGACTACTAAACAATAGTCCAAAAAGGAAATATAAGGTTTTTGAGCCCAAAATCATAAGCATCCTGATTGGTATAAAGAAAAATATTGAAGGTCATTGCAATCATAGTATTTTAAAAATAAATTTTTATTTACTTCTTTGAAGTTATTGACATTATTAACTATATACTAATTAAAAACTTAATGATAATAACTCAAATAAAAATTAGCGTTATTGATCCTAAAACTACAACTTCAAAGAATACTTATTAGAAATTGATAATAACGCTACCAAATAGAAATTGATCGCTAATTGTTATGCTTGATCCTAAAACTACAACTTCAAATAACTCAAGTAAATGAGTGCATGATAACCAATTGATAAATGCATGAATACAAATACTTAATGGTGTCATTAAAACCCATTGTCATTTCCACAATAAATAATAATAATTATGCATTTATCTTCCTCCTTTAATGGGTTACCATGTGGTCCTATATATTGAGTGATAATGAACACTTTCCTTTGCTGAGAAAAAAAGGTTAGAGCACTAGCACATCTCAAATGGCTTCCTTTTTCAAGCTTCTATCCCTCATTCTCTTCCTTAGCGTGTTCTTTAAAGGTAATAATTCATTTATAGCATACAACTATATGCCAGTATGCCACATAACACTTTTTGTAGGAATAGAAAATTTTAGGAAAGGAAATGACACCTTAGTCAAAACAAGAAATGTTTTTGGGCTCAAAAACTTCTTAAAGAAACTCTAAGAAGATGAGTAGAAGCTCGAACTTGCAACCTCTAGGGTTATATGTCATATAACACTTTGTATAAAAATTCAGTTTTTATTTTATTTATTGGCTTAAATATGTTTTAGGTTTATAAATGATCAATTTTTGTTTTGGGTTCCTAATAAATTTTTTCGTTACATTGGAATCCTGATATAAACAAAAGTTTTGATATATCAGGAATCCAATCCATCGAAAATTTTTATTAGAGACCTAAAATAAAAATCGGTCATTTATTATATACCTAAAACATATATAAGGGTTATTTATTTTATTTTATTTTCTGAATGTTTATATTGATTGTTCATATTGCAGGTGATGCCGTTAATAGTTGCTATACACTTGAAGCCATTACCATTGAACAATCAAGAACAGGAAAGTATGTTAAGGGCAAGCCAGAGTGGAAAGTGAGCCTCACTAACACATGTGGTTGTCCTCAATCTGACATAGCGATCAATTGTTTTGGATTTCGATCAACAGAACCTTTGGACCGATCAGTCGTGGCTGTTATTGATGGTGGGTGCGTGGTCGCATACCACAAAAAGATATATCCCAATGAAACTGTTGAGTTTCGTTATGCATGGGATCGTCAGTTTCCATTTCGATGGCTTAGCAGGGACATAATTTGCCATACTTAATTATTGAGGATTCCTAATTTCGTAATCTTTACTGAAAAATAATACTTGGACACCAAATATTTAACGATATTGCAGATGATATAATGTAATAAAAAAAAAAGAAATAATAGGTGTTGAGTATGTGTTTTTTTAAAAAAAAAAAAAATCAAAATATCATTCTCTTTATTGTCGTTCATTTTCTCAAGTGTTAATTTTCTTATTTCTGTTTCAAAAAATTATAAAACCGAGGGCAAGAAGTACTTGTCCTCCTGTTTATAACTTGTTATTTGAAAGGGAATCATGTTATAGCAATTGTTGTATGAATACTGGGTAAGAAACATTTTTAATGCAAAATATATTATTTTTTAATTATTTAAAGGTAAGTGTTAGGTGAGGGTTCAAATTTCAAAGAAGCAAGTAATATCAAACCAAACAGAAGATAAAATGCATTCTCAGAGAGCAGCAGATAAAATATACCAGCCGTAAAACTGCCGAAGACATGTGCTAATAAGCCTATCAGACAAACAATCAATGCACTACTGAATTTTTCCCACTAGTTGGTTGGCAAGGAATAACAAACCTAGTTGTTTTTCTCACATGACTTTTTCTTTTTTAACTAAATATCATGTGCAATATTTATCGTAATAATTAAATATCTTAATACAAATTTTTGGTAAAATATTTTAACAATCTTGCTGTCTCTCTAATAATTCCGCAGTTTCTAACTCTCAAGATATTTAGTAAATCATGGCTTCTGTGGTTTAGTTAAATAGCTTTTAATTTTCAAGTTAGTGTATATAAGTGAGGGGTAACCCTTACCTTACAAACCGGTTTTGTAGGGTTGAGTTTTGCCCAAACCCATCTTTCTAAGATATTTCTAAGATGGTATCAGAGTGTCGGGGTCGTGGTGGCTGGTACTGGAGAATTGATTCAATTGAGTTATCTAGGAAGCCTTCTACCATTGGCTGGAAAATTTTGGGCAATTGCGTGAAAGGGTTTGTCAATCACATTTGAAGCCAATTGATTAACATAAACGTTTAACTCAAATTGATTCATGTAATTAAATTCATTTTTGTCTCTTTGGTGTCTTTTTGTTTTGATTGATTCACGTTAATTGTTTGAAGCCAATTGGAATTATTTAGTTGCTCTTCCAATTGATTCAATTAGTATTGTTGCATAGGCTTCAGTCGAATGGAATTATGGAGAAAGAAAAGGATTTTCAAAAAGCTGAATGAAAATATGGAAAAGAAAAAAAAAGTCACGTGACTCATTTAACTTTTTTTAAAAAAGAATTAAGTCAATAAATTTTAGCCATTAGATTAATTTATTTTAATGGATGAAATTTGGTGTAAGTCTAGACTTACACCTGATATAAACAGATCATATCCCAATAATTTAACTTTTACATAATTAAGGCAATTAAGTACAATAAACTGGTCTAATTAAACAAAATTAGCTCCTAATAGAAATTGAATTCTCATTAATTTTTAATTCTTGTATGTAATTATTTATTTATTTAATATATATTAATTAATATATATTATTTTAGTTCAAATTAATTTATAATATATATATATATATATATATATATATATATATACATTTCTGATTTAAATTTATAGTATATTCAAATTAAGATTATTTTAAATTAAGGTATATAATATTACCAATTTTATCATGTAAAATAATTTTAGGTTTTATTATTATTTTTCATTAATTTAAATTTCAACATTATACTATTATCACATTAATTTTTAATCATTAATAAATTAAATAGTTATCGTTACTATTATTTGTCATATAATTCATAATAGGTTTAAATACCTTTTTAGTCCTTGCAATTTAGTGTTTTTTTGCTTTACGTCCTTGCAAATTATGTTTGTTTTGTTTTCGTCTTTAAAACGATTTAGATAGCGCTTTGAACAGTGAAAAAATGTTTTGAACAGTAAAAAAACTCTATCTAAATCACTTTAAGGACGAAAAATAAATCAAACACAATTTACAAGGACTAAAACTATTTTTTTTACAAGAACGAAAAGCAAAAAAATGCTAAATTGCAAGGACTAAAAATATATTTAAGCCTTCATAATAAATATTTTAATAATGATATTAATTCAAGATAACAAATTAATAAATATGAAATAATATGTTATTCTAGTTTAATTTAAATTAGTTTTAGTCAAAATAATTTGTACTTAAAGTATCACACTTGAATTATAAATTTTATGTAAATAATAAAAAACATCAATTAAATCTCATATTAATAATGTCAAAATATCAACCCATAATTTAAAAATAACAAATAGTATTTTATAAAATGTCTAACATTTTTCAATATTTATTATTTATAATAAAATTTAAATTAACTTAAATTCTTATGCAAACCTTTGAAATTTATGAAGGAAATCGAATTGATTCATGTGTAAAATATCATAATCAAAATATAATGCTAATGGAAAAATGTATATTAGCAATAGTAGTAGTTATGGTAGCAGATGCCATAATGGTTCAATAATTAATAGAAGAATGTTAGCAGTAACAGTATATTAGTAGTGACAATAGTAATAATAGTAAAAGTTTAATGGTGATACACTGGTGGTGTAAAATTATTTTACACAGTCATCCAATCATAAATCACCATTGATATTATTTTTAAGGTAATTTTGTAAAAGTCAACAAACTTACCATATATGATGAGTTGTGATTGGATGACTAATAGTAATTATAATCTTTTATGAAAAAATTATTTTTCAGGTTTCACATTGCATACTATGATCACTTTCATATTCATTCTTTTTTATTTAAAAATATTTATTTTATTACTGTCTTTTTAGTAAATAATAAAACAATACTTTAATAAATTTATAATTTACACATCGTTAAAGATTATGTTAACCACAAGATATGCAATCAAAACTTTCAATTAGTCCTTTTTTTTTTTTGAAATGATATCCATAACAAATAATTACTTAAATATAAGACAAAAATTTGACAAAACATCTTTATCTTTATAATAATAAATAATAAAAGTAAAGAAGTTTGAGTGGAAAATTTTTATGAGATTGAGAGGGAAAATTTTTAGAAAAATATTTTATCTATTTTTTAATTCATGAAATTATATAAATATAGTAATTAATGTAATTAGAACAGATATATAATCTGATTTGAAATAATTAAGGTAATTAAGACTATTCTAAATTAAGGTAATTATTATTATATTATTTAAAATTAATTAGGATAATATATATTTTTCTTCCTTTCATTTTTTTGTCTTCAATTGTCCCTTCATGCCCCATTGTTTAGTGTTTTTTGATCGAATATTGACTCTTTTGCAAAGATTCACCATTAATCAAATAGAGAAGAAATTATAGGTGAATCAATATTTTTTTTCCTTCTTCATTATTTATTCTTTATTAAATATTTTTACTACTTTTATTTATTTCTTTTCTTCATTTTTCTGTAGTTAACAAAGGTACAACCTTGATGGAAAAATATGGTGTATTAAGAAATTTTCTTAAACTTAAATTAGATTAATTATTTCTAAACATTACTCTAAATTTTATGTTTTATAATTTTTAAATAATATATTTAATAAATGTAAATTGAAATAACAATTTTATAATTTTAAAATATAATAATAACAAGTCCGTGTATCGCACGGGTCACCATACTAGCAGGGCCGGCCCAACGGTGAGTGAGGCCTAAAGTAAATTTTAAGATAAATATTTTACTTTAAATGAAATAGTTATATAGTAGGCATTTTTTGCCAACATATTGGACTTTTTGTCAACATATGAGGTCTTTTTGCTTTATAAAAATTAATGGTAAATAATTTTTTATTGGTAGACCTAAAGCTTGAGTTTTAGTTACTTTACTCTTGGGTTGACCTGCATACTAGTAATACTTATATTACAATTACAGTCAGTCAAATTTAACAATCGAAATATAAAATAATATCAAAAGTAATGAAACAACAAAGTACATTCCTTTTTCAAGAACCGTACGTAGCTGTTTACACTAGTTTAAATATGACTAATCAATTGAATTAGATTTTAATCATTATGGGCTGGTTTCAATTTTATTACAAGGAAATCAATCTTTTCACTTTACTTTTTAATTTTTTTTTAGGGAATTAGGGTATGGTTTCAAATAACTTCAAAATAAAACAAACAAACACACAAAAACTTATATCTTGAAATTGATGTTTTTTGTTTTGATAAATGTATTTTAAAGGAGTGCAAAAATATATAAATTTAATTGTATGAATTATATTTTTTTTATGGTAAAATATGTTTTGGGTCCCTATAAAATATGCAAAATATTAATTTCATCCTCCAAATTTTTTTTGTATTAATTTGGTCATTCTAAAATTGAAACCTATTTTTGTAAGTCCTTATTGGTAACTCTGTTAACTGATAATCTGACGTACCTATCGATTTACACGTGGAAATGAATTATAAATTTTATATTTATCAAATTTTCATGTTTTGTTATTGTAAATTTAGATAATTAAAAAAACAAAAAATTAAGCTATTGGTATTCACAGGGACCTAAAAAATAGGTTTCAATTTTAGAGGGACCAAATTAATATGAAAATTTTTTTAGGGACAAAATTAATATTTTGCATATTTTACAGAGACCAAAAACATATTTTACCTTTTTTTCTCTCTAATGGAATGTTGGCATTATCAATTACTGAAAAAATAAAATCTTGTGTCAACCATAAATGTGTTTGTAGAAAACTTTGATGCTTACTAAAAGAATTTATATCAATGTAAATTAATTTTTTAAGGTGTGACAAATAATATAAACCAATAAGTTAATGTATCATATATAAATTTTAATATTAATATATTTTACATTTCTTAATCTCTCATTTCTCATCAGTTCCTTCTCCAATTGAGAATATAGATTAAAAAATAAAACACAGGCACAATTCTTGCCTAATCACTTAGAGAAATCATTTACTACATATAAAAAATTGCAATTTTCTTTAATTGTCCCTTACCACACCAACTTCTTATTGCAAAACATTTAAATGCTCTTTTGCATCAAGTCATTTGCATAATACCAATCACGCATAATGAGGATCTAGATGGTTAAAGTTGTTGAATTGATCTTTTATTTTATAACAATATGAAACAATAGGAACATTGTTATATCAAATAGTTTGATTCTCAGATAAAAATCATAAAAAACAGGTTACCCAAAAAATTAAATTTGATGAAGGAATTTTTAGAAAAAACAATAAGAATCACACATCAGTATATTAATTATACTATATCTATAAAATAGCAATGTGAATAACATAAATCACATGTGTTAACATATATAAAAGCTAAAGATTGAGTTGACAAAAAATTGACCTTAAAAACATGAACAATCAATCTTCATATATATACATATGTGATAGAAATCTTTGTTTAACTGCTAAAAAAATATTTGAAAGAACAAAAAGAGGATTAAATATCACTTTTATAAATATATAGTATTTGTAATTTTTATATATAAAATAGATAAATTACATTTCTAACATTTAATATTACAAATTAAAGTGAAACCCTTAAGAAGAATTACTGCTTAGCACATATATGATAAAGCAAATATGATATCCATATTTTCAAGATAAAGCATAAAACATATATTTAACCCTTTTCAAATCCTACCTATTTCAAATTCTGAAACACTTATCTGTAAGATACATTTGAAATCATATTTGTGATATGACCTTCATTGTTGCATATAAGTATGTTCAAATCATTACGTGTTATAACCCTTGATATTGCAACATATAGTTGATCGTGTGAAAAACAGGTTGGGGAAGATAAATGCCCACATGTTTCAGCGACTGCCCCTGACTTTTATTAATAGTCATTGCAACAGAAACCATCACTAGGAATTGTTTATGTTGAAATTTAAAAGGAATTCTAGGGTAAGATGGTATTAGGGATAATCTTAGAATAAAAACCTTTTTCTCTAATTTTGCTCCAGAAATGACTTATGCTTGCAATACATGAGTACCCAACTGAGTGACTATGAGTCAAATGCCATTACACAATCAGATACTTCCTTTAAGTCAGCATTCAAAGACAATTTTGAACCATGATATGCATTTGATATACCAATCATGCCTGAAAATTTTAATAGATAGATAGATCAAACAAATATATTAATATGTAACTATAAATGTATTAGCAAGTGTTTCGGGATTTATAAATAAATATAATGTTTTACTTTCCAAAAAAAATATTTATATATATATATACACACCTTTAGAGGTCTTCATTTTACACTTTTGCAGGATAATGATAACAACACCATTGTTAGTATGTTTTTCAAGAAATGACTTCATCTGCTCAGCAAATTCACCCCATAAATTATACACAACCATGTTACTCCTACTCAAATAAGATAGGAAGACATTGGATTATTTTTTTTTTTGTCCTGCCACGGGTATCCCCCAACCCACTGGGCCAGAGACTAATAATCCTGCTCGCGATACTGTGACAGCTGCTAGTCTGCAAGGTTTTTGCACACGGCAAGGATCAAACATGGGATTCCCTGCTAAATAGATCATCCCCCACAACATGAGCGCATGGTGCCTAATCACTATGCCAACCCGTCGAGTTTATTGGATTATTGTAACATGGACAAAAATAATAAAATAAATAATAAAAAATGTCAACTTATTGATAACATTTTCTTACTCCAAATTTTCTAATACAACATCAATTAATTTTGATTTTCCTCCTTTGGTGTTCATATCTTTCATGTTGTCCATTTCAATAAAGTGCCCTATGACATTTGTCATAAATGTATAAAAAAACAAAAATTTATAAAAGTAATATAGGAGTGAGTTTTAATTAAAAAAAATAGTAATTTAATATTTAAATATAATGAAAATACATACCAAACAAAGTCCCGTCACCTACACCTGTAAGTATCTTTGCAAATGGAACAAAATCAAAGTATGTTATAGGTATACTATCAGTTTCAATACTTTTGCACTTTGTGTTCCAAAAAGCTTAATTATACTTGTGCTTTGTAGCCCTGAACTTTGGATCAATATCAACCACGAATGTAACACCCTATGGGGTGTGTTACCTTTTGCATATTTATATTACTAAAATTTGAAAATTTAGAATATCAGGATATTAGAGTTTACTATGCAGAAAAATAAAACTTAAAACATACCTTACATAAAAAAAATCTAATACAAAGCTCTTGGCACTTATGTGTTGTACAAAACATAATCAAAAAGGGTACTTGAACATAAACTAACTCCCATACATTAGGAGATACAAAACTATAATTATCTTTCTTCATGCAAGTAGCTCCAAGCTTCTCCTTTGAGCTTGTCCATCAGCATAGCCTGTAAAAACATGAAACTAAAAGGGATGAGACATAATGTCTCAGTGAGTGCTCTAAAGACTCTAGGTTGACTCTCAATTCTAGAGACCATTTTCTTAACTCTTATGGCTTCTCATTTCTTTTCTTGATACTCATACTCACAACTATAATCTCAACACCTCTTCATTTATCCCTAAGCTGGACCAATCTATACATATTCATAAACAGATTCCAATCAAGGAAAAGGAAAGAAACTAAACTTTATATACTTTGAAAATACTGTATATAATTACCATAATTTATAACAAAAATCCAGTTCATATTATTTATCAATAACTACCAACAGACAACAACATCATTAGTCACCCATCTCATAGACATAATATAAATTCTCAACTAACATCAACAACATAATACAAACACCAACATCCATCATCAAAATGATGTATAGCATAAACCACTAAACAACCTCAATCATCAAGACTGAATCTACTCCATGGAGTTTCAACATCATATGAGCGGTCCCTCATAGGCCCCATCCCCTACCATAGTCTGTACATTATGACCATTCAGGGAGTCCCTTGAGTTGACCCTACGGGGAAAGTGTGGTTTTATCGAAAATAGATAAGTGCTATAGTGGGTTACCTCTGTAGGTTTGCAAGACCTTACATTTATAGGGATTCGCCCACTCATCTATTCTATAGGCCCATTCTCGTTAGCCACCACGAAAAGCCCCAGCACTAGGTTGAGAGCCAACCAAGCACCCTCAACTTACGTGCCTACTCATATGTCTGTGCACCAACTGTGCACACCTATGCACCAACTGTGCAAATACAACATTCAAAATATTTTTGTGCATCAACTATGCACCCACCGTATTCCAGCGGCAAAACATATTTGGAGTCCCTTACAGTCTTAGATACGGCACCTCCGTACCCGCTATCTTCTATAGCCTAACTTAAGGGTCCAAATACATTCCATCAATCAACAATCCTCAACCACGATAACAATCCATCCCCTATACACTAAAAGAGTCACTAAAGCTCTTGGAAAGTAGTTCTCAACACTCCAACACGCTATTCAGAGTCAAAACATAAGGGTGGTACTTGGGAAGATATCCCACTAGGCGAGATCCCCGGGTCGCTTTAGTAGGCCGGAGTTCTGGCGTGAAACTCACCCTCCTAAGTATACCATTTTTCTATAAAAATCTTCCCAAAGGACATAGCTAACTCCTCTTTAACATATATGGATGGTTCCAACACATAGTTCACATATACATCACATATATCATCATCTCATCAATATTCCATTTCAATTTCTCAAAACATCGTAATCTCTTTAATATCACATTCAACAAATAGTAATTTATATTTCTTCATGTATATATATATATATACCTCATTCAACATTGATAAATTTGATGCACATCACTATATTTTCATAAGAAAAGCATAAGTCTAAATGACTAATTGGAGAATAAGAAAAACATATCATCATCTCATCAATAATTCATACTACATTTGTATAAATATTTAAAATCATTTAAATATTCAAAAAGGGAAATATTTAAAGAGAATTTTAAAATAACCAAATTCTAGCCCAGCAGGCCAAAATCGCAACCCAGCCAGAGCTTCCCTAAAGTTGTTGTCTCCATTCTGTCACATTTCAACTTAGCTGCACCACATTTCGGCTGAGCCGAAACTCCCCTAGAGCTTATTTCTCCATTCTGTCACATTTCGGCATAGCTACACCAAATTTCGTCTGAGCCGAAACTCCCCTGGAGCTTAATACTCCATTTTGACACATTTTGGCTCAGCTGAACCAAATTTTGGCTGAGCCGAAACTCCCTTGGAGTTGAATACTTCATTCTGACACATTTCGGCTCAGTTGAACCAAATTTCGGCTGAGCTTGAATGGAAATGGAGCTGCGAATTTGCAATCTCCATGGCCATCAATGACATACCCACTCATCCCAAGCATACAAAATCAAACCCTAAACATTTCTATTACATTTCCAACCGATTGATTTACCCAAAAACCCCCTTAAATAATCATAATCACCAAAAATCCAAAATCTCCAAACACAAGGTTCAAAAGAGAAAAGGAGGAAAACATGCAAATCAAGGGGATATGGAAGGACTAGGGGGAAACACTCACCTCCCGGGACACATAGAGATGAGCTCTGGGTACTGGCTCTTCAGATCTCTGCTCCGTCTCCTTCTTCCTCTTCTTCTCCTCTTCTCCACATTCTCTCTACCTTTCCCTTTCTTTCTTTCTTTCTCTATCTAACACTCCCTTCTCTCATCTATACAAAGTGTGTGGGCTAAGTGGGCCTCAGCTCACCTTGGGCCTTGGCTCCCCATCTAGATCCTATTGTCTCATTCCTGACAACTCCTATAAAAAAGGTAACTATTATTAATAATACCTAGCTAAGGGTATCCTTTAACCATTAAATATAAATGTTATTCCATAAAAGATGTCTCTTTATTATTTATTTGTAAGATCTATAAATTAGGGATGTTACAACGAACAGGTTGTTAAAATAATAAGTTTTTCCTTCTTCTATATCATGCTTTCAAATTGTTCAATGTCTCTTTTATTAATAGTATATATATAAATTAATATTGTAAAATAATATGTAATGTAGATAAGTACTAAACTTTTCATCAAGAAATATCATTTCAATAGTTTTAATCTGTTGTGGATTTTTGAATTCTTGTTGCTTCCACAAACGTATCACCCTAACCTTTATCCTCCAATCTATAATAATAATGAAAAAGTAAGAATATAATAGAAATGCTTAAAAGATGAAAAGAAAAAATAGAATAAAAATCTTTATAAACAGGAGTGCTTATTTTCGATGTATGCAAATGAATCTCCATTCTTATATATACATGTCACATCAACACTAATTCAATTGTTAATAATAATATTATTAAATTATTAATTATTAGTAATTATTAATTTGCCTTCATAATATTGAGAATGATTCACATTTCTTTTCACCGAAAATATAGGGGAAAAAGTACTCAGCCCCCTTAAACTTCACTTCTTTTACAAATAGACACCTTAAACTTTCATTTTGTCCCAATTGATCCTTAAATTTTATCTCTTTTGCAAATAGGCACCATGAACTTTAATTTCAATTAAATTAATCCTTAAACTTTACCTCTTTTGCACATAAACACCTAAATTTCAATTTCATCTCAATTAATTCTTAATATTTGCATCTTTCATAAATAATCTCTTATATTAAATTGGAGTTAAATTACTAACAAAAAAAATCTCAACTATTTATTAGTTTTATTTCTATAAATCCCTTTTCCAAACATTAAAACATATTAAGATTTAGAATTAAAAAATGTAATAAATATTTTTTTTGAATAATGTTATTATTTCCCTTTTCTATATATATTTTCTAAATTCATATTCTTTATATATTTTAAATATGAAAAAATAAGTTGTAACAAAAAAAAAATGAATGATTAACATTTAAGATAAATAACTAGAAAAAAAAAATTGTAAAAAGGATAAATCTTAAATATCAATTGAAATAAAATTAAAATTTAAGGTGTCTATTTATAACAAAGTTAAAGTTTACATATCAATCATAATAAATTTAAAGTTCATGATGTCTATTTACAAAAGAGATAAAGTTTAAGGGTTAATTGGGACAAAAATAAAGTTTAGGATATCTATTTGCAAAAGGAATAAAGTTTAGGGGAGCCTAATGCTCTTTCTTAATAATATTGAGAATGATTCACATTTCTTTTCACCGAAAATATATAAAAAGATTGAGTACAAAACAAAGCAATGTTTATTAATAATGGAAAACAAACAAATGTAATTTTTTATTTTAATAAAATTTTACCAAAAAATTTAAGTCATTTAAAATTAGTCACGTTCCTTTTGCAAATACACTTTTATAAATCTTGAATAAATATAATATAAAAAATCGTTAATATATATATATATATATATATATATATATATATATATATATATATATATATATATATAACTTTATATATCTTTATATATTTTGTCAAAAATTAAACTCCCCTATATATGTTTTAATTATATCTTTAGTAATAAAATTGTGACACGTTAAAAAATATTGTGTCAAAATTAAATATAAATTATATCTTTTATATATCTTGCTATATTTTGTCAAAATTAAACTCCCCTATATATGATTTAATTATATATTTTAATTATAAATTATATCTTTAGTAATAAAATACTGACACGTTATAAAATATTGTGTCAAAATTAAATATAAATTATATCTTTAGTAATAAATTATATCTTCTATATATATTGCTATATTTTGTCAAAGTTAAACCTCCCTATATATGTTTTAATTATATCTCATGATTATTTTCTTTTTAATTAAATATCAGGTGGAATATTTATGGTAATAAGTAAAGATCCCAATACAAGTTTTTGGTAAAATATTTAGACGAATATACTGTATCAAAATAATTCTGCAGATTAATTCTAATTCTAACGCCTATATATTGAGTGATAATGAACACACTCCTTTGCTCAGAAAAGAAAAGAAGTTTTCAAGCAGCAAGTCTCAAATGGCCTCCTTTTTCATGCTTCTCTCCCTCGTTCTCTTCCTTGGCCTGGTTTTCACAGGTAATAATTCATTTGTAACATACAAAGATTCATTTATCAAGGGTTGGCGTAGTGGTGTAAGGTCCCGTTGTGTTTATATGTGAGGGAACAATCTATTTAGAAACCGTGTTCGACAGCTACGCATCGCAAGCAGGATTAGTCTCTGACTCAGTGAATTGGGGGACACCGCTCGTGACCAAAGACAAAAAAAACATATTTAAGGCTTATTTATTTTATTTTATTTTCTGAATGTTTAATTGATTGTTCATATTGCAGGTGATGCCGTTAATAGTTGCTATACACTTGAAGCCATTACCATTGAACAATCAAGAACAGGAAAGTATGTTAAGGGCAAGCCAGAGTGGAAAGTGAGCGTGACTAACACATGTGGTTGTCCTCAATCTGACATAGCGATCAATTGTATTGGATTTCGATCAACAGAACGTTTGGACCGATCAGTCGTAGCAGTTATTGGTTTTGGTGGCTGCATTGTCGGATACCACAAAAAGATTTATCCCAATGAAACTGTCGAGTTTCGTTATGCATGGGATCTTAAGTTTCCATTTCGTTGGCTTAGTAGGGACATAATTTGCCATACTTAATGTGATAAATATTTAGGTGGAATATTTCTTTTTAATTAAATATCAGTTGGAATATTTACGGTAATTAAAGATCTTATATACAAGTTTTTGGTAAAATATTTAGACGATTTTAGGGTATCAAAATAATTTTGTAGATATATTCTAATTCTCACGCCTTTGTTATTTAGCCTGTACGGTGTATCGCTTACACAATTTTTATATACTTGAAGGAGTGATTTGTTTAATTGGAATTAATTTTGTGATTTAGCAAGTAATTGAAGTGGCTCGCACGCACGTATAAGATCGAACCAAAGGGGTCCGATATAATGTAGATCATACAATTTCCCTTCGGGACAATTATAAAATGTATTATTCTCAGAGCAGTTCATGCATAAAATATAACAGCGTAAAACTGTCCCAAAGCAAATGTGCTAATAAGCTTATCAGTCAATCAATGCACTACAAAATTTTTCCCACTTGTTGGTTGACAAGGGTTATATATAATAATTATTTTTAAATGTTATACTTCCACCTTACCTTGAAATCATGTTAATGGTGGATAGTCATTATTAATGTCTGCGTTAAGGTCACACAATGTACCAATTATGGTGTATTTCCATTTCTTTAATTATTTAGTTACATCAGAAAAATATATATAAAAATAGAAAACTCTCACTGAAGTAGCTAATTAATCCACCACAACTAGTTTCTGATATTCCGGGCCAGAAATAGCTGCTACCATTGCTGATTCAGGGCTACCAGAAATAGCTAATTATTTTTTTAATTGATTGATTGAAGTTAATTGATTGTTTGTCACAAAATATATTATAATTACTATATTTTCCTATATTATGATATTATAAACAGTAAGATCATTTTATATTAGCGGTTTAGGATAACTAGTTTAAAGTT
Organism: Pueraria montana var. lobata; assembly: GCA_026413185.1. Classification (NCBI taxonomy): domain Eukaryota; kingdom Viridiplantae; phylum Streptophyta; class Magnoliopsida; order Fabales; family Fabaceae; genus Pueraria; species Pueraria montana. Next base: position 37,899,795 of record CM048651.1, on the reverse strand, counting down.
ATATCGATGTCATTTGATTCATCCTCTACATATATCATATAAGAATTTTTTATTATTATGCTAAATGAGAAAATTTTAATTACATCTATTAAATTAAAACTAATATTGTATGTTATAATTAAATCTCATGATTATTTTCTTTTTAATTAAATATCAGGTAGAACATTTATGGTAGTAAAGATCCTAATACAAGTTTTTGGTAAAATATTTAGACGAATATACTGTATCAAAATAATTCTGCATATTAATTCTAATTCCAACGCCTATATATTGAGTGACATAATGAAGAACTCTCCTTTGCTCAGTAAAGAAAAGAAGTTTTCAAGCAGCAAGTCTCAAATGGCCTCCTTTTTCAAGCTTCTCTTCCTTGGCCTGGTTTTCAAAGGTAATAATTCATTTGTAACATACATTAATTTATATGTCACATGTATTACTTTGTACAAAGATTTAGTTTTTTTTTTTGGTAAAATATATTTTTAATTCTGTTCTTTCATTAAATATTATTTTTAGTTCTCGGACTTTCAATTTAGTGTCTAAACTTTATAAAAAAAAAAAAACGTGTTTTTAGTCTTTTTTACAGAATTCTTACAAACTTAACTTCTGTCCAACATGAAGAGGGACTAAAAACGTGTTTTTTTATAAAGTTCAGGAATTAAATTGTACGATATAAAAGTTCGAGGGCTAAAAATAAGATTCAATAAAAATAGAGACTAAAAATATATTTTACCTTTTTTTTTTCTTAATCTTTAATTCCTTGTTCATATTGCAGCTGATGCCGATGGTTGCTTGACTGAAGACATTAGCATTGACCAATCAAAAACGGGAAACTGGGTCCATGGCATGCCAGAGTGGAAAATGACCATAACAAATGTAGTTGTGTTCAGTACCATGTAAAGAGCTATTGTGATGGATTTCAAACACAAAAAAGCTGTGGACCCATCAATCTTGACACCTGATGGTGATGGTTTGTGCCTTGTTAAAACCGGCAAAACCATTTCTCCCAATGAAACTGTCGAGTTTTTGTATGCATGGGATCCTCAGTTTCCATTTCGACCATTGCCACCGACTCACCGTAGTAGAATGTCGTTCTTAAGATGAGGATTCCTAATTTCATATTTTTTTTATTGTTCATTTGCTCAAGCTAATAGAAGTTTAATGAAAATAGCAAATTAAATAATGTTCTTATTTCTGTTTTTTTATTTTATTTTCATACTTTGCTTGCCCTCGTGTTTATTTCATATTTGAAAGGGAATTAATCGTGTTATAGCAATATTGTTCTAAAATATATAATTATCTAAAAAGTAAGAATTAAATGGTTTTGTTTTGTTTTTGTAATATTTTAAAAATATATTCTTGACTCCTACCCTATAATCCACTCCGAGACTCTCTAAGAGTAAAAGTATATTCAAAAATCAAATCCAATTTCAATTAAGTATCAAATATCACTTAAACATTTCGGTATTTAATTTCCATTTCATATTTTCTGGTTCACGTGAACATAGATTAATTGGGGATATCTATCAAAATGGCACTTGGCACTTTGAAAGGCTTGCAACAAACATACCTCTGGACGTGAAAAATCAGTTGCAAAGCCAGATTTTGAATGAGAGTATGGAGGACGTTATTATTCGGGGACATTCTTCAACTGGGGTTTTTTCTTCTAACTCTGCCTTCAAGTGGCTCACTGCCGAGAATCCATTGCCTATCACTCAGTTTAGTAACTGGTCCTGGGTCTGGAAATTCAGAATTCCAGAAAATATCAAACACTTTCTGTGGCTCACCTTCCATGGTAGCTTTCCTACTAACACTTTTCGTGTCTTTAGGCACATTTCTTTTGATTCTTCTTGTAACAGGTGCAGCTGTGGACAGGAGACTATAACTCACTTGCTTCGTGATTGTACTCTATCTCACCAAGTTTGGAGGCATGGACCACCATGAAGACTTTCTATGCTGCTGATTGGAATGATTGGTTGGTGACAAATTTGGAGAGCTCGTCAAGCACTTTGTTCGCTGCTGCTTGCTGGATTCTGTGGAAAGCAAGGAACGCAGCAACCTTTCAAGACAAAGCCTGGGATGTTCGGCAAACAGTATCTCAAATCCGTATTCTGCATGCAGATACTGTTAAAGCCTTCAATCAGACTTCTCTTAGGAAGCCTTATCGCTACATTGGTTGGGACACTCCTAATGAGCCTTTTATCAAAGTTAACACTGATGGAATAGGCCTGTCTAGGCCAATCCTATCAATCGGATTTCAGCTTTTTTTGGGCATTGCGGTTTCACAACTAGTCTCAAAGCTGAATTGCTTGCTATTTATCATGGGCTCAACAAGGTTTGGAAGGATGGTTTCAGATTTATTATTTGTGAATCTGACTCTCAAATTGCATTGGAGTTAATTCAAAAGGATTGCAATGTTTTACACCCTGATCATTATCTCATCATCATGATTAGAGGGCTTGTTGATCTTTTTTTTTTTTTTTGATCGGCAAATGTTAGTTGTTAATAGTTAGTATTTTGTTAGCGGAGAGATTTGAACCCACAACCTCTCCCTCCTTCCCTTCTCCCTTCACCACTAAACCAACCTTATAACTCCAGGGCTTGTTGATTGTGACTGGTCATACCCCTTGGGAAGGAAATGCTTGTGCTGACTGGCTAGCAAAGTATGGAGCTGCTCATTCAGATCGTCTTCTCCTTTGGAATGATTGCCCCATCCAGCTTTTTTCTCTCCTTCTTGCTGATAAGATGGGAGTAACCCATATTAGGGTGTAGTTTTCATCATATAGTGTATTCAGGGACTGAATCCACTTTAAAAGCTTTGGGGGCAGCTTCCCCCACAAGATTTTTAATTTTCTTACTAGTATATATGTATAGTTATAAATTGTCTTGATAATTTAAAATATAGTTAAAAATAATTTATAATATGAATATTGCTCCCACTAATTTTTATATGTAAATATTTGGCACCTAGGGGTGACAAATCAATCCATTTATCCATTATCCATCCAATCCATCTATAAATAAATCCATCCAATCCATTAATTACTATATACCAACATCAAATTTAAAGCTTTCTCATCATTTGCTTTTCTAACACTTCCATACCTTTTAAAAAAAAAAAAATTATCAACGTAAAATAATACAATATCAATTCTAAAATCTCTATAAAATCAAAAGGCTTAAATATGTTTTTGGTTCCTCAAATTTGTGTCAATGTTGTTTTTGGTTCCCTAAATTTAATTTTACTTTTTTTATTACCTTCATTTTAAATAATGCTATCTTTTAGTCCCTCCTGACTGATTTTTGAAGGTTTGGATCATAATTTGTGACGATTTTTTATCGCGGGAGAAATTAAAAATAACATTTTTCAAAATTGAAGAACAAAAAAAAACTAATTTAAATTTAGGAGACCAAAAATAATAATAACCTAAATTTGAGAGACCAAAAGCATATTTAAGCCGAACGAAAATAATATAGTTAGTGTACTCTACATTGATCAATCCTAATCTTTTACCGAGCTACATTGATTTGTATAAAAATTAATTATCCTACATTGATTTGAAATTATCTTTGATAAAAAAAAATTGATCTACAGGGTGTCTAGTTCAGTTGGTTGAGTAGGATGCATGAATTATTGTAAACCTCCCGGTAAAGTGTTCAATTATCTTTGATCATTTGTTTCTTGTTTTACCTCTTATAGCATTTTCAATGGCTGCAGTTTAATCAACTCATTTTGAGTTCCTTTCCTTATCTTCTATTAATTAGCTTCCACAATAGAACATCATATTTAAGTAACTCAAACATTTTGTTTCAATGGTATAATTTTAAGTAACTCTTAAACGATCCTCACTTTTATACTTTTTTTATTTACATTTACTTTTGTTTCAATTAAAATTTAAGTTCAATTATTTTAATTGAGGCAAGAAAATATTATTTTAATCATAAGCAACTATTGCTTATAGAAATAACAAAGCTTAATTTTAAGCAATCTAATATGACACATAAATCTCCTCTAATGATAAAAAAAGAAAAACTAAATAACGGTATCTTAAAAGCAATTAGTGTTGAAGATGCTCTTAGCAACACTTAGTGCAATTATCGTCTAATTGTCTATCTTTGTTTTAAATATTCACTCACTTTGAAGTTTCCTTTGTGGTACAAACTTATCTTATTCTACGAACTAGTCATTTCTCTAACTCAGCGGTTGAAATATAATTATAGCACTTGAAAAGACTTGTGTTACACGATCCTTCTTTTATGTTAAGCGTGCTTATGTGATAAATAAAGGAGAATTAAAACAGTAACTTCCATTTCTATCACCACAACTATTATTGTAACATACTTTCCATTTCAGCGTGTCTCCTGGAGAGGTAGTAGTGTTATCAGTGTTGGAAACAGGGGCATTTTGTCATGCAGAAAATAGATTATATGTGAGGGTTTGGTGAGAACATAATTTGCATGGGAGGCTTTCTGGTATGAACTACTCTCAATTTGGTGGGTTATCAGGTCTGTATGGCGGTTAAATTTAATGTCATTTATAACTGATTGATACGACTTTTTAACGAAAATAGAAAAAAAAAAAAAAAGTAAATATCAAAAACGTATTGTTTAAAAACAATTTACATGGCATGGGTTGTTTTTGCCACGTCGGAATAATAGAAGGCGCCACACTGGATGTCGCCTCATGCACTTCAAGTTTTCTAACACAGGAGGCGCCACCCTGTGTGGCGCCTTCTATTGCTTTTTTCGAAGTGGCTCCACACTGTGAGTTGCCACAGGAGGCACCACCTGGTTGGTCTTCTCCTCTTGCTGACATGCTGTAGACATGGCAGTGTAGGAGGTGCCAGTCAATGCGTCTTCACATGATTTGGTCGCGTACACTTCAACACAACTAAGATTTGGGTCTTTTGCTACAATAGACAACATTTGATGCACATCATCATCATCTTGAACTTCCACTACCATTTTTTTAAAGGAACTTCCTCATAACATATAGGGAGACGAAAATGAAGGCGTGTTACTGTTTTTCTAGTTGAAGGTCTTATATTCATCTGCACCAATGCCTTCAATCCAAAAAAAAAAATTATGCCTTCCGTAACTCCAAAATGCTTTGCTTCACAATTAACAAATTTTGTACCTTCATCAGCAGTATCAACCATTTCGCCGTTGTAGTAAACACAAACTTTCACAATCGATGAATTCATCATAAAATACGCTTACATTCATTTGCAAATTTTGCCTTCAACCACATTGTCTTTATATAGGAGAAAGGCAAATAGAAAATGCTACACAGGCTATCGCCACCTCTAAACCTGGAGGAGACGGGTTAACTGGCGCCTTTTTCACCCTTGATTTGTACATCAGGAGAAGCGTGGCTGGCTGGCGGCTCCTACACTGCCATGTCTGCAGCGTGTCAGCAACAGGAGAAGACCAACCTGGTGGTGCCTCCTGTGGCAACTCACAGTGTGGCACCACCTGTTTCGAAAAAAGCAACAGAAGGCGCCACACAAGGTGGGGCCTCCTGTGTTAGAAAACTCGAAGTGCATGAGGTGACATCCAATGTGGCGCCTTTTGTTATTCTGACGTGGCAAAAACAACCCATGCCATGTAAATTATTTTCAAACAATACGTTTTTGGTATTTACTTTTTTTTTTTCTGTTTTTGTTAAAAAGTCGATTAATACATTTAATGTGGTTGTCTGGTATCTTATCAAAGTTTGGGGTATGTTACTGCTTTTGGTTGGTAGCTGTGGAGTGTGTTTGGTAAGGCTTTTGAAGAGCTTATAAGCTACTTTGACCAGCTAATAAGCTACTTTGACCAAATGTTGATAAAAAATAAAAAATAAATAAAAAGATGCTGCATTGGCTCATATGGCCGAATACGGGGTCAAATTCTGTGCTTTTATTGGTTAGCTTGCCTAGATGGCATTTTTTTTTCTCATAGGCATATTTTGTTTAAAGATGGCTTGGTACTTGTGACGGGTATTATGAAGGTTTTGTATAGTGGGTTGATGTATCACAAAGCGGGTGGGTTTCTCCTTGGTTAATTATTATTTATAGGCTTAATTACCAAATTGGTCTCCAAATTATTTAAAATACTTTAATTTGGTCCCCAAATTTTAAAACGCGTCAATTTGGTCCCCAAATTCTTAAAAATGCATCAATTTAGTCCTTTTCGTCCAATTGGAGTTGACGCCGTTAATAATTTGATACCAAATTGACGTTTTAGAGTTACTTTATTAACGATGTCAATTCTAATTGGATAGAAATGACCAAATTGATGCATATTTAAAATTTTGGGGACTAAATTGACACGTTTTAAAATTTGGAGACCAAATTGAAGTATTTTAAATAATTTGGGGACCAATTTGGTAATTAAGCCTTATTTATATTAGGCTGTAAATAGCAATTAACCAAGGCCTACATCATTTCTTTTGTAATTATGGATTGGTACCCCTAGTACCTTCAATAATTTGGGGACCAATTTGGTAATTAAGCCTTATTTATATTAGGCTGTAAATAGCAATTAACCAAGGCCTACATCATTTCTTTTGTAATTACGGATTGGTACCCCTAGTACCTTCATTAATATACATTGTTTTGTCGATAAAAAAAAACATTGAGGTTCGAACTTATAACTTCTTGGATATTACTCTAACCTTCCACCATTAGGTCAATCTTAGATGATTTTATAAAACCATTAGAAAATAATATTTATAGGGAAAATGATAGAGTTTCTAAAAGAGTAAATTACACTAATCATCTCTAAAGTTTTGTGAAATTACACAAGCATCTCTTACTTTTTTAACTATTACAGTAACCTTCCTCTTGTAGGGGTGTTAGTGTAATATATAAGGGGGGTGTCAGTGTAATAATGTCTTCAAGCATAAAGGGGATTAATGTAGGAATAGAAAAAATAGTGGTATTATGTGTAATTTGTAAAAAGCTCATGGGGGTGTCAGTGTAATTTGCTCTTTTTTTAAAATCACCTAAGACCAAGTCAAAGGATAAGGTATGACCTAATTAAATGACAAAGTCAAAAAGACCAAGCCAATTAAAATACTTGTTTAGTTAAAGATTAATTTAAAAAGATTTCTAGATTTAATTAAATAGAAATGTTGGTCTTTTGAAATATCCACAAAATATAAAACACTAATAATAGTTATGAAGTTTGAAATTCTCTCTTTATATTTATATATAAATGAAGTTTGAAAATCTTGTCTTCAATGGTCAAGATTAAAACACACTAAGTCATGTGAGTTTTTTAAGTAGTCACATGATATTAAATCTTGACCCTCCATGTATGGTTATATTATGATAAATGACAACATTTAATTACATCTATTAAATTAAAATTAAGATTATATATTTAATTTAATTCAAATCTCACATGAATATTTTATCTTTAATAATTAAATTAAATACCAGGTGCAATATTTACTGTAATAAGACCCTAATACAAGTTTTTGGTAAAACATTTCAACGATTTGACTGTATCAAAATAATTCTGCAGGTGTATCTCTTACACAAAAATTAAATCCAAACAAATGACTCCTTCAATGGGTTACCATGTGATCCTATATATTAAGTGATAATGAACACTTTTCTTTTGCTGAGAAAAAAAAAGGTTTGAGCACTAACACATCTCAAATGGCCTCCTTTTTCAAGCTTCTCTCCCTCAATTCTGTTCTTTGGCCTGGTTTTCAAAGGTAATAATTCATTTATAACATACATTTATTTATGTCACATAGCACTTTGTACAAACATTTAATTTTTTGTTTTTGTTTTTTTCTTAATGTTTAATTCATTGCCTCATATTGCAGCTGATGCCAATGGTTGCTTGTCTGAGGACATTAGCATTGGCCAATTTAGAACAGGAAATTGGGTACATGACATGCCAGAGTGGAAAGTGACCATCACTAACAAATGTAGTTGTGTTCAGTATCATGTGGAGATTTATTGTGATGGATTTCAAACAAAAAAAGTTGTGCAGCCATCAATCTTGAAACCTTATGTTGGTGGTATGGTGCGCCTTGTTAAATCCGGCAAAGCCTGTTAACTGATAACACAAAGAAATATAATAACTGAAAGTTAGTTAGTTAGTTAGTTTTAGAAGATATCCTTTTTATCTCTTTTTATCCTTAGTGAGATAGCTTATGCTATTCTTATGTTTAGCTTCTATTATCTTTTATCCTTAGATTTATTTTTTGATGTATATAAAAACCACTTTGGTGATAAATAAAGACGGGTAATTTTCTGATTCAATTATGATAATATGGTATCAGAGCCTATCATAGATCCATTAAAAAGGGCCACCCACCATTGTTATCCACGCACCAAGCCCAATAGTGCTGGGCGTGAGGGGGTGTATTGGGAAAAACCCAAGTCCCACATCGGCTAGAGATAAGGCCAAAATACAATATATACGTGGGGGACAACCCTCACCGTAAGAGTTAGCTTTTGGGGTTGAGTTAGGTCCAAACCCACATTCTAATATGGCATCAGAGCCCAAGATCCAGGGAACTTGAGGATTTTACCTGAATGAGAAGTGGTAGCATTGTGTGTGCTCACTAGATTGGTGGAGTGAGCAGTAGCAGTGGCTAGAGTTTGTGGTAATAGGGCTATCAAACTTTGAATTTGCTCATGTGTAAGGCCAGGGATTGAAGAAGTAACAAGTTGTGAATCATTGACTGGAGCAGCTGTCATGTTAATATTCTTCTTGGATTTGTACCCAGGTGGAAAACTATGTTTTAAGAAACATGTGTCCATTGTGTGATTGTAGCGGCCACAGTGAGTACAGTACCTATTAGATGCATTCTTGGAATTGGGCTTCCCTTTGAATTGAGAAATTTGTGTGGAATTGTTGAAAGTCTTGCCAGTAATTGTTAAGGCTGTTGGATTAGGGAGAATTCCAATATGCAATTGACGTTCTTGTTGAATAACCAGGGAATAAACTTTATTAAGATCAGGTAAAGGCTCCATAAGGAGAATTTGGGAGCGGACAGAAGAATAATTGTCATTGAGCCCTTGAAGAAAGCAAAGAATAGAATCATTGTCTCGGTATTTCTGGAATTCAGTGGAAACCTCACAACAGCCAGTTGCGGAAGATTTGCATTGAGGGATAGGTCGAAAATTACATAACTCATCCCACAAAATTTTGAGCTTTGTGAAATAAGTTGTTACTGTCATATCTGCTTGCTTGATAGAGAAGAGGTCATGATGTAGTTGTGAAATCCGAACGTAATCACCCTGAGAAAAATGATCTTTAATTTCTTTCCACACTTGAGTCGCATTGCGTATCCAAAGAACGCTTGTTGCAATTTCTGGGGACATTGAATGAATTAGCCAAGAAAGAACAAGAGTGTTGCACCGCTTCCATGCAGGATATAATGGATCTGTAGAGTTTGGTTGCTTGATTGTACCATCATTAAACTCAAATTTGTTTTTCATTTCAAGTGACATAGCCATTGCACGTGACCAACTATGGTAGTTGGATCCATCAAGGACAGGAGATACAAGAACCAAAGATGGATTCTCAATAGGATGAATATAGTAGTTACTAGTAGGATCTTGAAGGGGAGATGATGAATTTGGCATATTTGCAGCCATTGAGAGGAGGAAAAAGATAGAAATTTTAGAAACAAAATGCGGAAGAGAAAGTGTCTACTGATATCATATTAGAATGTGGGTTTGGGCCTAACTCAACCCCAAAAGCTAACTCTTAGGGTGAGGGTTGTCCCCTACTTATATATTGTATTTTGGCCTTATCTCTAGTCGATGTGGGAGTTGGGTTTTTCTCTGGTAGAAGTCCGAGTGGGTTGAGGTTGAGGTAAAGGTATGTTTTCTGGTGAGTTAATCTGATTTTGTGGGGTAGGTTTAGATATATTAGGATGGTCAAGGTCTGGTAGGGTTGTGTTGGAAGGTAGGCATATAGTAGAGAGTTGTGTGGTAATGTCAGAATGGTAGATTTAGGAAAAGGGAAGATAGTTTCAAAGAATACTACATTCCTGGAAAGGAATAACTCTCTGCTATGCAAGTCAAATAAAAGGAACCCTTTGACACCCTCTTTGTGACCTAGGAAGAGACACTTCCTAGCACGAGAATGAAACTTCTTTCTGTTTGTTGCAAGTGTGGATGCATAACATAAAGTACCAAAGACTCGAAGATGAGATAAGTCTGGTGGTTTATTGTAGAGGACTGAAAATGGTGACAAATTGTTTAATTTACTGGATGGAAGTAAGTTGATAATGTGAATAGCATGTGTCACTGCAAATGACCAAAAGGAAATTGGGAGATTGGCCTGAAACAATAAGGCACGGGCTACATTAAGAATATGCTAGTGTTTTTTATTTGCTACCCCATTTTGTTGGGGTGATTCAACATAAGTGAGTTGGTGAATAATGCCTCTTGTTTGGTAGCATGAAGGGTAAATAAATTCTTGGCCATTATTAGACCTTATTATTTTAATTCTGATATGAAATTGGGTTTCAACTAAGTTGACAAAGTTTGCTAAATCTAATCGTGTTTCAGACTTGGCTTTCATGAATTGGATCCATGTAAAGCGTGATTTATCATCCACTATTGTTAAAAAATATTTGAAACCATTCAAAGATGGAGTCTCATAAGGTCCCCAAATATCCACATGTATAAGATCAAAAACTGAATAAGAAGAAGAAGTACTCAAGGGAAAATGAAGCTTTCTTTGTTTAGAAAATTGACATATGTCACATATCTTTGGACAACTAGAAGTTACAATAGGATTCCTTTGTAAAACAGAAGTATAACATTGTGTAGAAGGGTGTCCCAGGCGATAATGCCATACATCAAGGGGGGAAATTGTTGCATTTAGGTTGGTAGCAGAATTTACAATATTTGTAAAGGTTGGTTGTGGTTGTAAAATTTCCAGCACATATAGTCCATTGACAGCATTAGCTTTGCCAATCATCATCGAGGAGCTCAGGTCCTGGATGAGACAGTGATCGTGAAAGAAAGAAATTTTGCAAGGTACAAATTGGGTCAGTTTTGTAATAGATATCAAATTGAAAGAAAAATTTGGAATGTACAAAACATCTGTCAAAACTAATGTATCAGTTAGATAGATAGTACCACTAAAGGAAGCAATGGTATGTTGTCCATTTGGAAGACATATGGGAATGGGCTTAATTTGTTTATAAGAGTTAAAAGTACTCTAAGAATTGGCGTTTGCATCAATTGGATGTCCATAATGCTTTCTTGCATGGTGAACCGAATGAAGAAGTCTACATGGTGATTCCTCAAAGGTTCCAAACATCTAAGCCAAATCAAGTCTGCAAGCTTCTTAAGTCACTCTATGGACTTAAGCAAGCAAGTAGGCAATGGAACTCCAAGCTCACTACTGCCTTAATTTCCCTTGGATACATTCAATCAAAATTGGATTATTCCCTTTTTGTCAAATCCACTAGTTCACACATAACAATACTACTTGTCTATGTTGATGACATTGTGTTAGCAAGGGATGATTTAAAAGAGATACAATCAGTCAAGGCATACTTGGACCAAAAGTTTAAAATCAAAGATTTAGATGCACTTAAATTTTTTCTTGGATTGGAGGTTGCTCGGTCTCACAAAGGGATTGTTCTTAGGCAAAGAAAATATGCATTGGAGTTATTAGATGATGTAGGTTTACTAGCTTGCAAACCAGTTTCAACTCCAATGGTCCCTAATATCAAACTCTCAGCAGATGAGAGCCCTCATCATCTGGATCCTTCATCTTATCGTAGAATGATTGGCAGGTTGATATATCTAACAAACACAAGGCCTGATCTTTCCTTTGCTGTAAACAGGCTTAGCCAATTTGTTTCTAATCCTAGAAAAGCTCATCAAGAGGCAGCAATTCATCTTTTGAGTTTGCCAGGAAAAGGCATATTTTTCTCAACCTCGTCTGATCTCAAACTTACTGCCTTTAGTGACTCAGATTGGGCTTCTTGCCCAGATTCTCGAAAATCAGTCACTGGATTCTCCATATTCTTTGGTCATTCTCTCATTTCATGGAGATCAAAGAAGCAAGCTACTGTATCTCGCTTCTCCTCTGAAGCAGAATACAAGGCTCTTGCATCAACAACATGTGAAATACAATGGATACTTTACCTTCTTGCAGATCTACATCACCCTCAGGCCAATCCAGTGTCCTTATATTGTGACAATGAGTCTGCTATCTCCATTGCGCAAAACCCAACATTTCACGAAAGAACCAAACATATCGAGATTGATTGCCACCTCGTTCGAGATAAACTTCAGGCTGGCATCATCCATCTTCTACCTATTGCTTCTGCAAATCAATTAGCAGACATTCATACTAAGCCTTTACATCCATCATTGTTCCATTCTTTCCTTTCCAAGCTGAACATGTATGATATATACAGCTCAGCTTGCGGGGGGGGGGGGGGGGGGTGTTAACTGATAACACAAAGAAATATAATAACTGAAAGTTAGTTAGTTAGTTTTAGAAGATATCCTTTTTATCCTTAGTGAGATAGCTTATGCTATTCTTATCTTTAGCTTCTATTATCTTTTATCCTTAGATTTATTTTTTGATGTATATAAAAACCACTTTGGTGATAAATAAAGACGGGTTTTCTGATTCAATTCTGATAATAAAGCCATTGCTCCCTCCGAAATTGTCGAGTTTCTATATGCATGGTGTAACCCCCCTTCTAATTAATTAATTTCCATCTAAAATCCATAAAAAGAATTTACCATTAAAATAAATACATTCTATTAAAATTTAAAGTTTGTCATTATAATTTATATTATTAAAATTTACAGAAAATACTACTACCAATTTATTTCTAATTAATACAAAAGTATCTAAAGCCAAAAACACCCATTCCTATAGCTCTGGAAAATATCTGCATCTTTAACTTCTAATTAATCTTCAAAATACCTGCAATTCACACTCCCCTAGAATCTGGGGACAGCATTACCGGATCAGGCATTTAATTTCTCATACAATAAAATAATTTCAAACAAATACATATCATAACAAATTAATTAGTTACACACATAATTAAATGCAGTATGATTTATGCAAATGCAGTTTTTTGACTCAAATTCATTTTTGACCCTGCTCCATGGAGACTTCCCCTTTGAGTGTTTAGTAAGTAACTGGCCTACCATTACGTACTGCAATTCAGCTATCAGCCCCTACTAAACGCGAATAAGCTAAACAGAATTAGGAGATCAAGATACCCAGGAAGGCCACCACGACCGCATCTCTGTCCAGATTACAGCCACATATGGAATTGCCAATATCCTTCTCCCCACAGACTATATAATCATAGATTATACGGTCCTGTTTAACAAATTCTACTCACCCCAAAGATTCAATTCTCAAATCATATTCCTTTCACATGACTACCGCAGTCCCGGTTAGTCAACAAAATCATTTCTCAATCATTTTCATTTCACATGACTACCGCAGTCCCGGTTAGCCAACAAAAGTCATTTCTCATAGATCAACTCAATTCTCATGACTACCACAATCCCGGTTAGTCAACATTTATTCTTTCTTTTCTTTTTCTTTTCTTTTTTTTTTCTTTTCTTCTTTTTCCTTTTCATGGCTACCGCAGTCCCGGTTAGCCAACATCAATTTTTTTCACTTGAATCTTTATAAATCCCCCAAAAAGACTCATACATATGCAATATGTTAATAATCACAATTAAATAAGTAATTTTAAACAATCACCTACAAAAATATAAACATTCAATAATTTCCAACATCATTCACAACACAATCAAGCCAAATCAAGCAATTTCAATCCATCACAACTCATCATCCAATCAATCAAACATGGTTCCAAACAATTATTTCAAGCTTCTAATATCAATTATATAAAAACTCAAAATCAATTTCATCTTTTCATGGTTCTTGATCAAATATTGAATCTAAACTTAACAACATGTTTTTCTACATTCCAAATGGTCTAAAATGAAATTAAATGCCTTGATCCTTACCTAGAATCCTTAGTTTGATGGAGAAACCTTTGAATCCCTTTTCTCCCTTTCTCCTTTGTCTTCTTGAAATTTTAGGATTTTTCTCCCAAATATTTCTCTTTGACAGTACTGAATATGAGATCTCACTGATACAAGCAATTCACACGCACAAACAAATCCCAGCACTCTTTGCCCGAGGATCACATTCCTCCCGGTCTCCAATTCACAGTTAATAATAGAACAATCATTAATAACCAATAATCCAATAACTCAAACTCAATCCATCACAAATCATTGCATTCATATTTCTATGGAAACTTCCCTTTTTAGGTGAAATTATTCCTTAACAAGTACAATTAAAGGCATTAAAACCAAATACACAATTAATACAATTAAATTTCTTGTGGACACATAGAGCTGTACACACACACCAAAAATTATTTGATACATCATATCAATTTGAAATTTCATGAGATTTTACAGAGAAACTATACATCATTCATATTTCATCATATAAATTTATCTCACGAAAATTCAACCCCCAAATATTATTTTTGAATTAAAAACAGTGGCTGGACACACTCTGTAAAACACAATTCTATATTTTTAGAAAATAGCATATCAAATTCGTTTTATGTGAAATTTTACAGAGAATATCTCCAACATGTGGACCATCACATATAATTTCCTCAGTACCAAAAATCCAACAAAAATACCCTTTTTGAATTTCCAAATCATTATTGCTCCAGAACAGAGTTTTCAATAAGAAAATGTAAATAATGACAAAAGGTACTTACAAAATTCTGAGAAAATCCATGGATATTACACATGGTCAAAAAAGTATTACTAAATTTTATCAAGACCAAATTCTCACAAAAAGTAATTTTCTACATTTAATTTCTCTGCTGTCCAGCTATTCGGTTTTTCCAACATTACATCACTAAAAATACTTCCCAGGCTTTTCTGACCTTACAAAAATTTATAGATGACCCTCATGATACATAAAATGAACTCATGGTTCCAGTTTTCCAAAATCACGTCCCAAAATTCTTGTAAAAATCAAAACAGTCCCATTCTCATAATCAACATTTTTAGAAAATAATTCCGGTAAAAATAGTTACAGTGCTAAAAAAAATATGAAAAAAATACCACGACATTCAGAGGCATCAAAACATAGGAAAATATATTTACATCCTCAAAAACATGCACGGAAACGGAGACGAAAAATCCACACAGTCACAGGACACAAATCACAACTAGCTTATTTCGGATTTTTCAAAATAACCATGGTATTTACATACCATCAACAACAGCCACAATCCATATTTAACAAGAAAACAAGGAAATAGCTTAGGGAAAAAAAAAAAAAAAACTCCTCCATACCTCGACGAAATCGAAATCCAATTGGTGGGTTTTGAAGCTCTAGTCTCCCTCTATGATATATCCAAGATTAATCGGTAGAAACTTTGATTTGGAGGTTCAAATATTAGAGAGATGCAGAATATTTAGAGAGAAGGAGGAGAGAACAGAGAGCATGCGGGAGAAGAATGGAGAATGAAGAAAATTGAGGGAGAGAAAGCTGTGGACGTTGGGATAATTTTACAATTTTGCTATTTGTAGTCACCCTTCCTCTAAGGACACCCCTCTTCTCTTATTTATTTTTTCTACAACTTATGGAACTTACGTAAAAGTCCCAAAAATCTCACAATAACACTATGAATTTAAATTTAATTTCCTTTTACGGTATTTATCAAACACTTAATATACGTTACGAAAAATCACAGTGTTACAATTCTCCCCAACAAGAAAATTTCTAATTAAATCTCTCACATTCATACTTATTGGGTTGTAATTTTTGGGGTGTTACACATGGAATCCTCAATTTCCATTTCGACCCCTTGATTCAGTAGTTGAATGCCATTGAGGATTCCTAATTTCCTATTTCCTATTTCTTATTGTTCATTTGCTCAAGTGCTAATAAAAGTCTAATAAAGAATGCAAATTAAATAATGTTCTTGTTTTTGTTTCTTTGTGTTTGTTATGAGGGAAGTTTTTTCATGTCCGGGAATCATGATTCCTGGGAATAAAAGAGGTTAATATAGTATTTTTATCACAAGTTTTAATTATTTACCACATTAAATAGTTTAATAAGAGTAACATAGTATTTTTATCGCAGTAAAACTTCTTTTTTAACTCGAAAAAAAGTTAGATTTCCACCTTTCCCATGAGAATCTTTTCGTGGAAAGGGGGCGTTTGTTTCAAGGTATGAAATTTCATTCCTGGGAATCACATTCCCAGGAATATTATGCCTAAGAATATTATTCCCATGATTATGTTTGTTTGACCATAGGAATTTCAAAAAAAAATAAAATTTATTTAATTAAAAAATAAAAAGTAAAAAAAGAAACGTGGGAGAAAGAGGTGGGGATAGGTAGTTATTGTAGAAAATAACTTCTATTCCTGTGGGAATCCAAGATACCGACCCTTCTCCATGGGAATAAGAAGCAACACAATTGTGAGTAATTTACATTCTTGGGAATCAATTATTCCTGGGAATATTTTTACAAAACTTGTACCAAACCTGGGAATGTGATATTCCCAAGTCCACATTCCCGAGAATTTTGCTGGATACCTTGAAACAAACGCCTAACAAAAAATATTCCAAGGAAACATTGCTTCCTGGAAATGTTATTTTTTTAAAAACAAACCAAACATGGGAAACAAACATTTCCAACTTAAGATTCCCAGTAAACTAAAAATTTCCCTCATATCAAACGCCCCGTAAATTTTTTACATACTTTGCTTGCCCTCGTTTTTATTTCTTATTTGAAATTAATTGGGAATCGTGTTATTTTTTTTTTATATCATGATATTGGTACGAAGTATCCATCGGCTTTGCCTGTGACTAATCTCCGCCGGGGATCTTAATTGGCCACTTAGTGAGGTCTCCCCTCCCAGCCACGTTTTTTCCATCCACAAGGTTTGAACTCGAGACTTTGCTTAAGGGGACCAAGCTCAGCACCACTTGGACCAACGACTTGTTGGTAATTGGGAATCGTGTTATAGCAATATTGTTCTATGAATACTGGGCAAGAAATATTTTTAATGCAAAATATTTTTTTATTTTTAAAAATTAACTATTTAAAAAGTAAGTATTAAATGGTTTTGTTGTGTTTTTGTAGTATTTCAAAAGTATATTCTTCAAAAATAAATCCAATTTCAATTAAGTATCAAATATATCACTTAAACATTTCGGTATTTAATTTCCATTTCATATTTTCTGGTTCACGTGAACAGGTTAATTGGGGGTAAATTTGCTGGGCACTGAACTCCACTCTTCAGTTCCAATCAGCTATCGGAATAGCCAAAATAACATTGGGTCTTGCTTACCAGTGTCCTTAGGGCACTGATTAAGGAAATAAAATGAGAAAGTATTTAGTGTGGAATTCATAGGAGAGCGCAAAAAAAATCATGGGCAGCGCAATTTTCCATCTCCCAATAAAAATCTTTCTTCTTTTAGTTCCTTAACCAGTACCGGCACTAGTTAGCATTTGCCAATAACATTTTAGTCCTTTTCATGTTCAAATTAACTTCATAAGTTCATATCAATAAAGATCAACAGAGGATTAATTCACTTAATATGAAGTTCGTACGTACTTTTCTATCAAAGGGATGGCACAACAAATACACAACGTATCTGAGGATGCACTGAAACAGGTGTAACAAAAAATCAATCATACCTTTTCATTAGAAAATGCATTTTCTCGCAGAATATAGGTATGTTTGAGTTTCCGTTTGTAAGCTCCAAAATGACGTTTCCAAAAGGATCAAGGGAGTATCTTTTGTGTTCGTCCGTTGGATATGTATCGGAACATGCTCCACTGCATTTTGGACAAAAATCCAAACATGCACTATGTCAAGCAACTATGGGATCTCTGATAGAATAACAAATGCTTCCTGGCCAAATGCAAGTTTATAAACCGAGCCATGTGCCATGTTCATTAATATCCTTAAATGATAATTAAAATATTGGTCAGTCTTCTACTCGCACTAGTTATAACTTAGGTTTGATTCTCAAATTTTCCCGGTTCATAAGCATGCAATATGTAAGTTTCACTGTAAATTATTGCTGATGTCAGTAGAAAAATTAATAGGACTAATTGAGTAAAGTAATTTAAGTAAAATATAATGTAAGTTTCACTGTAAATCATTGCTGAAGTCAATGACTAATTCTTTTCTTTAAGTATCTATCTTTTATCGATATAATATTTGAGGCTTTTGTAAGTGGCATGTGTCAAATTTTAGAGCATCTAGGTGTTAACTTCTACAATACCATTATTCTCTCTCATCCTTTTTCTAAATGTACAGGCCTCTGCTTTGGGATACAACAAATATACTCTATTTTTAATTGATAGTGTAAATAGATATAAAAATATATATATATTTGGATCATTGAATTTAAAAATATATAAAAAATAACTGAATTTTTAATATTAAAAATAATTTTATTAAAAAAATATTTTATAAATGAATTGAGTAATAATTTTTTTTACAGTTATTTATATTTAAATATGTTTAAAAATTTTATTTTAAAAAACATGTTTCTTTAATGAAATAATATTTAAATAATAATTTGTGTCATATTTAGTTCTTATTTTTACCATCATTTTTGTTTTCCTTTTTTATCTACTGTAATTAATATGTATTGAACTCATTCTTTTATATTATTAAAAATATATTATATGAAGAGAAAACTTAAAAATATATTAAGACATAAACTACAGATGATATATATATATATATATATATATATATATATATATATATATATATATATATATATATATATATATATATGTGTGTGTGTGTGTGTGTGTGTATATATATATATATGTATATATATATATATATAAATTATAAATTGAGCATGATACAGTTTTAATGTACAAAAATCTATGTATTTATTTTGGAATAAAAATTAAAAGTATATATTCACTAATTTTTTTACTATGTATAAATTAACAAAAAATGAATTGATTTATATTTGCATATAGTTTATGTTAAAGGTTCATTTTTTATTTTTATTTATCAATTTTAACTTTTTTCTATGTTAATATAATTATAAAATAATAATAACAATACTGACTAAAAATTAATTTTGATTGATAAAATTATATTAAAGAAATAAAAATAAATACGTGTCATTATTTGTAATTTATCTATCTTTTGGTATAAGAATTGTGGTTTGAACATAAATTACACCTAATTCTAAACCATATTTGATTTAGTTTTTAAAAAGTTGAAAATTATATTTAGAGGTGATATTTAAAAACTTTTAATTTTAATATAAAAATAGATGTTAGTAACTTTTAAATTTTTTTGATAAAAAACATTTTAGTGACGAATGAAATAATAATTTTTTGTTTTTATAACCATTCATATTTAAAGATGTTTAAATTTTTTATTTTTAAAATATACAAATGTTATTTTTTTAGCAAACAAATAGTATCTAAATAATAATTTTTGTCAAATTTGGTTTTCATTATTACCTTCATTCTTCTCTATAAATTTTAAAATTAAATTCAAATGTATTTTGGCATTGAAATCATATTTTTGTAAGAAAAACACTTTAAATTATAAGAAATTCAATTATTGAAATTTTTACTTTTTAAAAAATAAGTAACTAATTTATTTGATAAAGATATTTTATAAAAATTTGTATAATATTTTTATATTTTCTTTTGTTTTAAAGATTTTTATTTTTTAAATTTGAAATTTTTATTTGATTATTAGAAAACTATAATAATAATATATCGTATGACATTTTATTTTTATTTCACATTCATTTTCTATATTCTTTTTGCATGAACTTTGAAATTAAAATGAAAAATGTTCTTTTATTGTTATGATGTTACTTTTATGCAATATAAAATAATTGAAATGTCATATTATTTTTTATTTTTGAAACTATGTTTTGTGACTTCTTAAAATTTTGAAACTTTTAAACATCACTAATAATATTGTTTTCCAGAAAATCTTCAGAATTTATAATAAGTGAGAGTCTAAAAAACTTTATATTATAATATAATATTTAACTAAAACCTAATTTAATTATTATATTGTTGTATGATTTTATTTAATTTATTCTTTAGTATAATGGTTTATTTTTAAGAAAAAATATTAAACATTTATGTTTCAGAACATATACAAATAGAGACTTTCTACATTTCTTTTCTTTTTCCATTAAATGAAAAGATAATATAAATATTTCACATAACAACTAACTTCACTTCATAAAAAGTTACTAATACGTTATAAAAATATTCATATAAAAATAATAGTTAAATAAATATAGAATAGCATATATAACAAAACGTGCATTAGCACGGGCACTATACTAGTTAAGATTTATTTAAGAGGTGGACTTCTCTTAATAGATGTTTTTGCATATGCATAGACTTAGGATGGAGGTGGAGATGCAACAATATTTTTGAAACCCAGCCCTAGTCCCTCAGTCATGTCTATTGTATGATCCACTATCTGCAACAAAATGTTGCTTATTCCATGCAAAAATATGCATTCAAGATTCTAGAAATAATAGTGGTAATGAGAAGCAGTTGGACTTTGTCACTTGAATGTATGTGTCACGTGATTCTTATCATATGGTTGATATGATACTTTAGCTGGTTAGGGTGTGCATTCAAGTGTTTGGAAGCAAAGTTGGGACTCTCCTCTTG
This sequence comes from Pueraria montana var. lobata, assembly GCA_026413185.1. Taxonomy (NCBI): domain Eukaryota; kingdom Viridiplantae; phylum Streptophyta; class Magnoliopsida; order Fabales; family Fabaceae; genus Pueraria; species Pueraria montana. The sequence continues at coordinate 37,879,094 of CM048651.1, read as the reverse complement.
ATGCCATCATAGAGAAACTCATGAAAGACTCCCTTGTGGTGTCTTAGGTTTTCTTGCTTCTTGCTTTTATATTCATACTTCACACAAAAAAAATCATAGGATTTAATTTGCTTGATTTTTTTGCTATTATCTTTTGCATTAGTTGTTTTAAATATGACAATTGTCATATTATTTTTTGCAACACATAAATATGATAATTATTTTTATTTTATATTAATTTTAAATTAAATTTATAACGATATTTAAGGCTTAAATATTTGTTTGTATCTACAAATATGTAATTTTTTTTAATATTGTAGTCCATGTATTTGTTTTATTTTTCGTCTCTATAAGTTCTTTTTTTCATTTTTCATCCCTGTAAGTTTGTTTTTTGGGTAAACATCCATTTTGGTCCCTGAAAGTGTGTGACACTGACAAATTGGTCCCTGAAAGATGAAAAATTCGAATTTAGTCCCCAAATGTGCAAAAAGTGCGACAAATTAGTGCTACCGTTAACTCATCTTCGTTAACCTTAATGGATGTGCCTACGTGTCACCTCGATGATGATGTGACAACTAACGATTGCCATGTGTCATCCACGTAGCTGCCACGTGTCTAAAAGTTGAACTTAACAAGTTGCTGTCATTTTAGTCCCTGAATTTAACCAATTACTGACATTTTGGTCCTTGAACTTAACCATGTACTGTCATTTTGGTTCCTGAAAGCACTTTCAAATTTTCAATTAAGTTTCATTTTGCATGTAAATTATTAGCATAGATATTATCATATTTCCTCACTTCCATTTTTTATCCCTCATATTTTTCAACTTCCTCTTATCAATCCTGCCATTTAAAATATACTATAAATGTGAAACTAATTTATGAGTGATCACATAGCAATAGTTAGCGGCTAAATCCAGGACATTGCTAACAAGATTCTATAAGGTTCCAAACCATATCTTCTACCCAAATCAAGCTATTATCTTATATGCTATTAATATGTGTAGAATGTTAAATTAATTATTTAATTAATCTATTTTATGGAATAACATTAATCTTTCATGAACTACTACCGCAAGGTATATATAGACATCAAAGAATTTTAAATGTAGTGGTTACTTGAGAGTGTTGCTATTTGAAAAAAATTTAAATGAATAAAATGTAATTTCTTAAATAAGCTAGACAATGTTTATTAGGCAAAAAAATTAAATAGTTTTTAAAGATGTTTTTGTGTTATTTTCCTATTAGAATTTATGCTTCAGTTGAATAAATGGTGAACTTTGCATGCAGATGGTGGAGGTGAAAGTTAAGAATATGAACTACAAAGTGTGGAAGAGGAAGGTGAAAAATATGATAGATATGGAATGAAATGGAAGTAAGGGGATATGGTGATGAGTATGTTAATAATTTACATGTAGCGTGAGACTTAATTAAAAATTCAAAAGTACTTTCAGGGACCAAAATGACAGTACATGCTTAAGTTCAGGGACCAAAATGTTAGTAAGTGGTTAAGTTCAACGACTAAAATGACAGTAAGTTGTTAAGTTCAACTTTTAAACATGTGGTAGCCACGTGGATGACATGTGGCAACCGCCAATTGCCATGTCATCATCGAAGTGCCACGTAGGTACATCCGTTAAAGTTAACAGAGATGAGTTAACGAAAAGACTAATTTGTTGCACTTTTTGCATATTCGGGGACTAAATTTGAATTTTTCATCTTTCAAGGACAAATTTGTCAGTGTCACACACTTTCAGGGACCAAAATGGATATTTACCCTTGTTTTTTTTTTCATTTCTCTGTATGTTTTTTTTTCATTTCTAGTTACTGATCTAACGTCATTGCTGACATTGCACTATTGTTGATGTAGCACTTACGTGACATCATGATGACATGATATTTTTATTGACATGGCATGTGATGACATCATTGTTAACTTTTTTGTAACGATGATTAACAACGAAGACTAAAAACAGAAAAGTGCGAACTTATAGGGACTAAAATTGAAAAAAAAAACTTATAGGGGCCAAAAATAAAAAAAAGTGCTAACTTACAGGGGCCATTTTCATATTTAAGCCAAAAATTTTACTATTTATTTTTCCTAAATTTGGAATGTTTTTACTATTTAATCTACGGAGCATTTCCTTTTATACCACTCTTTTTATACAAATTTTCTTTTCATACCATTCTTCTTATAGTGTATGTAACAGCCTATTACATTAGACACAACTCATACTGATTCATTTAGTTATTCTGTTATTATGAAAATGCGAATAAATTTTTTGTGTCGCTTTGAGATTTATAAAGTACAAAATTTGGAAATGGAATAAGAAATAAATAAGATTGCATAAAGTAAAGAAACCTTTGCAGATGATTACATAAATAACCATGATCTTCTTTTATTATAACCTCAGTTCTTAATACAAAATAAATACATAATTCAAAAATACAGGGAAAACAAATTCTAGCTATCCCAACCCATACATCAAATAGCCTAGTTAGAGTAGTACATAATTTCTACCTTATCCCAAATACAAGTATATATATATATTTACAAATGGTCTTCGAGTATTGTATCTCCCCGTCAGCCTTCATTATCTCTGAATTATCATCAACAACAATGGAGCTTGATTCTGGACATGACTATCATCTTCGCGTAACCATCCCATGAGTACATACATAGAAAAGAAGAACAAAGGAGTGAGGAATACTAATTCTAAACTTATTTACACATTGATGGTAGGGCAACCTATCATCAATCTCACGATTGACAAGACGACACAGGGGAACCTAATATTCATCTAGTCATACTATCTTACCCTTGACTATGTATGGATTCATACATACCATTTGGAAGTGATTGCGAGTACATAAATCTCTACAACATGGTAGAAGTCTCCATCTTCCTCAAATAATCTCAATTTCTCTCAACTTAGGACATCCATAGTCCTAATCTTAAGACTCTCGCACCAATCAATGGAATGCTAAGCAGTTGTCGGGGTTGCCAAGCTTAGTCAGATGAAGTTCCCAACACAGGGTACCCCTGGTCCTTAAGGTAATTCATCACTCGACACCTTACCCCCCAAGACTTGCGTTAGTGAGCCCTGTCGTTCATTCTTCATTGTACTAAGCTGTGATTTCCCATGCAGGGTGTCATGCCATTGCATATGCCTTTCGCATCACATACCTCTAAGTAAAGGTTTCTTGTGGTCTTAGCATCTCTGAGCACCCGTCCAATCTCAATGCGGTCTCAACATCTCTGAGCACCAGTACCTATCCAAGGTCTCTGTTTTACACTACATGGATATTCTTGGTCTCAACTTCTCTAAGTATCAGTTCAAAGTAACTATCTCTGTCTCACATTACAGAGATATCTCTAGTCTCAGTATCTTTGAGTACCAATGCAGGGTATTTATCTCTACCTCAACGAGTAGAGGTTTATTATCACAATATTAAAAACATACAGTTATAATAGGAATACAATAAAACAGTATAATACTCATTTATGAAGATACAAGAGTTCATATATTGAATTAAGTATCTGAAATTGATGATCAAGTATACTTGAAAATGTTTTATACTTATTCTAATAAATTATTTTGTATACTTAATTTTGAATTATGCTAATTTAATTATAATTTCCATTTTATCATAATTCTTATTTTTAATTCAAGGAACCTACTAACTTTTGTTTAAACTTAATCAAATTGTATAAATTAAGATCTAATTCTTTTATTATATTATGATTACCAAATTTTATTAATAGGAACATGATTATAATTTCTATCCTGAGTTTTTACTATATTAAACTCTTTTTTTTATCTTTTAGATTAAAAATTTGTGTTTGGGCCTACACTTGAGCCCAATAACACTTTACTAGTTTATAAAATTAGCTATTTAGAATCAAACCTTGTTTTGAGCCGACAAACGTAATTTGAGTCTAAATTCTAAGTTTTCAAGATCAAAACCAAAACTTTCAAGAACACATGAAGAACATTCAAGTTGCCTTGAATTTTCCATTTTTGGGCTATTTTAGGTTCTAGATTTTTAATTTGATGTGTAGTTAGTGAAATTGATCCGTTCTTTTTTTGTTAGAAGCCTAAGACATAATCTTACAACATATAAGTTTTTTTAGAAACCAAAACTTTCAAGAACACATGAAGAACATTCAAGTTGCCTTGAATTTTCCATTTTTGGGCTATTTTAGGTTCTAGATTTTTAATTTGATGTGTAGTTAGTGAAATTGATCCGTTCTTTTTTTGTTAGAAGCCTAAGACATAATCTTACAACATATATTTTTTTCACAAATTGGTTCTGTGCCATTTGTTCCAATTAAATCAAAAGTTGAAGGGATAAAACTTCTGGAATTTCTAGAAAACATTGAACCAACCAGCAGAGTTCATTGATTTTTTTTAAACAATAAATGAACTTATTTTCTTATGAAATGTTTCTTGTAGATTCCCAAGACGTATAAAAATATCATATTTTTATTTTTCCATAAAACTCCCTAGATCTGTCCTAGTAATTTTAAAATAGAATGGAAAAGTTTTCAGAAAAACCCAGAACTTGCCGGTTCCTGTGTCTACTTCTTGTATTTTTTTTAAATAGTAAATGAAGTCATAAATTAACTTGTGATATGAAATCTTATTCTGTCTAGTTTAAGAATGTTCAAAAATATTTTGACAAAGATCAACAGAAAAATACTATTTTACAAAAAAGTGCTGACTGTCAGGACTGAAATTCCAGAACAGATGGGTCAACTTGTGGCATGAATATCTAATTCATTTTAAAACATTTTTCCATGATTACAAAGACAAAGTTGTGTATTTTTAAGTCTATTTTCATTTAAAAGTGGTTTCATCTCATTTTATTCAGTGTAGCTCTAGATATTTACAAAACAGTAACATATGTTTAGATCAAAATTTTGAGACAACAAGTTGCTTCCTTTAACCATTTTCATTTTTGATCAAGCTAGCCAACATGAAATCAGTTTGTAATCAAGTAAAAAAAAATTGGGCAGAGTTTCTCCTTTAATTATTGAAACTTTCCAAATGAGAATCAAACTAAAAACAAGCCAAGATCATCAATACCAAACAGCCACAACAAGGATTCAACACAAAAGCAAGAACTTGGTAGTGAAACCACTACCAATCAACATGTAAATAAGAATAATGGAAACCATATCCCCGATTCCCCCCTTATACCTCATATTTTTGTGTGATTGAAGAGGAGGAGGAGAGATCTTGCTGCTGGCTTGCTCCAAGGGTTGGAGGAGATGATGCTTCAAAGTGCTCCAAAGGTGGTTGAAGAAGGTGAGTGGTTTATGTGCTTCTATGTAGAATGAGAGAATAAAAAATGGAAGCTTTGTAGAGAGGAGAGAGTTTCATTCAGGTTGTGAAGAAGAAGTGAAGTGAGTTGATTCATGTGTTGACCTTAAATAGAGAAGGGTGAGTGGAGTGTGACACATAAGGCATAATATCAAAATTAGCAAAATTTAGGAAAGAGTCATTATTTGTAGGAGTGACATGTGTCCTCTTCACATGCAAAGTGACACGTGTCCTCACACATGCATTGGTCCACTTGGCTGAGCTTGATTGGGGAGGTTTCCTCTCCAGATCAAGTCTTAATTATCTAGGGTCTTTGTACAGTGATACCTCAAAAATCGTGCCAACCGGAAACATATACTTAACCTTTTTAAGTTTTTAAAGTAAACAATTTATTTTTTGTTGAAACTTTGTGAGAACATTATTTCAATATTATAAATAATTATCATGACTTAAAATTAATTATTCGTAATAACTTTGAATTTTCTGATAATTATTTAGGTATTTCTATGTTAAATTTCATATTAAATTCATTTTAGCTCAAAAAAATCTCAATTTTTTACCAAAAAAAATTATTTTTATGTGTTTAATCAAATAATGAATTGAATTTGTCAATTTCATTAAGTTTTAAAGTTTAACATATACTGCTTATTTTCAACAAACAATCTATGGCACATTGTTAAATTTTCTCAAAAGTCTCTAAAAATTCTGAGAAAATTATCATAGTCATATTTAATTATATAGAACACGATTTTAAGCTCAAATAATTATATTTCAATCATCTAAGACTTTTTCTCATGTCTATCACAATTATAGACAATTTTGTACGTAATTATTGTTTTAACAGTTATCCAAGCTCTGGCCCAGAATAATTATTAAAAATCACGATTAAGTAACTCTCAAAATTCTAATCCTAATGAGATATATTAGAATTTTGAGATTTCCTCTATATTTTTTAAAATAAATTATGGAAATAAACAATTCTATAAGTTGGGATGTTACACTATACATAATACATATCAACGTGCTCACATCTCGGTATTATACAATCATTATTTATGAGCAGCTAACTTGACAAAATCTACTATCATTTTTTTTTAATTCCAATTGCTTTTGGATACTATAACATTTATATGACACTTGTCCCTTTAATCCAACTTTGAGACGGTCATTATAATTGTAAGGGTAATACAAAAAAAAAAAAAAAAAAAAGTCTCAAAGTCACACAACTTGTCAATTTTTTTTCTCACAAAAAAGATGTGTGAGAGTGTTCTATAAAACTATTTGAAGAATAAATGATATTGGAAATTATAGAGTTTCTAAAACCACTTAAGACTAAATCAAAGTATAAGATAAGTCTTAAATTAAATGGCCAAGTCAAAAATACCAAGTCAAACAAAATATTTGTTTTTAATAAACAATAAATTAATTTTTAAAAAAAATCTATATTTAATTAAATAAAAATGTTAACCTTTTAAAATATCCACAAAATATACAACACTAATGATAGTAATTAATGAAGTTGAAATTCTCTCTCTCTACATTTTTTTTTGTCCTAGGACAGATACCACGGGTGTCCCCCAACTCACTGGGTCAGAGACTAATCTCGCTCACGGTGCGTGACTGCCATTGATCCAAGGGAATTTTGCACACGGAGGGAATCAAACACGGGTTCTCCCGCTAAATAGATCGTTCCCCCCTCATGTGAACGCAGCTAGGCCTTACACCACTGCGTCAACCCTTTGGATTTCTCTCTCTATATTTAATTACATCTATTAAATTAAAATTAAGATTATATATTTAATTTAATTATAAATCTCATTGATTATTTTATTTTTAATAATTAAATATCACATGGAATATTAATTGTAATAAGATCCTAATAAAGTTTTTGGTAAAACATTTAATCGATTTGACTGTATCAAAATAATTTTGCAGGTGTATCTCTTGCACAAAAATTAAATCCAAACTAATGGCTCCTTCAGTGGGTTACCATATGATCCTATGTATTGAGTGATAATGAACACTTTTCTCTGCTGACAAAAAAAAAACAGGTTTGAGCACTAAGACATCTCAAATGGCCTCCTTTTTCAAGCTTCTCTCTCTCATTCTCTTCCTTAGCCTGGTTTTCAAAGGTAATAATTTATTTGTAACAACGCATTTATGTCAAATAGCACTTTGTACAAACATTTAGTTTTTTTTTTCTTAATTAATGTTTAATTCATTGCTCATATTGCAGCTGATGGCAATGGTTGCTTGACTGAGGACATTAGCATTGGCCAATCAAAAACAGGAAGGCGGGTAGATGGCATGCCAGAGTGGAAAGTGACCATCACTAACAAATGTAGTTGTCTTCAGTACCATGTGGAGATCTATTGTGATGGATTTCAAACAAAAGAAGTTGTGGGCCCATCAATCTTGATCCCTTATGGTGGTGGTGTGTGCCTTGTTAAAACCGGCAAAGCCATTGCTCCCTCTGAAACTGTTGAGTTTCTGTATGCATGGAATCCTCAGTTTCCATTTCGACCCCTTGCTTCCATAGTTGAATGTCGTTGAGGATTCCTAATTTCATATTTCTTATTGTTCATTTGCCAATAAAGCGTAATGAAAATTGCAAATTAAATAATGTTCTTATTTGTGTTTCTTTAAATTTTTTACATACTTTGCTCGCCCTAGTTTTGCATTTCTTATTTGAAAGGGAATCATGTTATAGCAATATTGTTGTTCGAGGTATTAAGATCTATTTAAGAGGCTGATTTATCTTAACAAATGTTTTCCATATGCATAAACCTGGATCGAATCTTTGATTACATGCTTAAGAGATAACTTATTTGTCAACCATATCACACCATGTTGGTTGAGAAAAACTTTAAGTACCACCAAGAACCAATCATATATATAGTGTATTAATTAATTTTTGTTGTCACCATGACATTGGTATGTATAAAGTATCTACCGGTTTTCTTGATGACTAATCTTCACCAAAATACTTGGTTGACTATTTTTAGTTGGTCTCTCCTTTTCAACCATTTTTTCATCTACAAGACTCTCAAATCTTGAGGACATGTTAGTAGTGCATTAATTGATTGGCTCCTACGTTCAACACAAATATGGCTTGAACATAAAATAAATATGCTCCTTTCAAGCTCTAAACATAAATTAATATTAATAAATTATTAAACAGAAAACCTCTGTGTATACAGATTTGAAATTTATTTAGTTTCTGGAACAGTTTAAATGTCCAAGTTCCACACTTACTAGTTTCACATTCATTATTTAGTTGAACAGTAGGAATCCAAAACAACTAAGTGACAACTTACCAAAAGGGAAATCAATATGAAACTAGGCAGTGTTAATTAAGAGAAAAGTTTGAACTCAGAAAGTGGGAAATATTGACATAAAACGAGACTCAAATCTGGTGTAAAGATTGGCATCGCTGACGAGGATTGAGGTAGTGGCAGTTATAATGGTGCGTTGTAAGCAGCGAGTATTAAATGAAAAGAAAAAATATTTAATATCTTGAAAGTATAAAACACATTTAGGAGCATAGTTATTAAATTCGGCTCGGACCGGCCGGTTGGACCGGTCCGACCGGGAACCGGACCATTGAACGGTTCGGGTTTGTTATTGGATCGGATAAGCAACTGACCCGGTGATGACGTCATTAAACCGGTCAAAAATCCGATCCAACCGGTATAACCCGGTACCGAGCGAACCAAAAATTAATTTGCGTTCAAAACCATGTGCCTTCTTTTCCTGTGTTTTCTCGAGCCATGCGTGCTTCGTGTTGCGTGTCCAGCAGCTGCAGCTTCACTCTCCCACAGCTTCGTTTTGCGTGTCCAGCAGCAGCTGCAGCTTCACCTACGCGCTGGGGAAACGTGTGTTGTTGTGTGTGTGAACATGCTTTTATCAAAAAAGAAATAAAATGGTAACACCAACTGGGATCGAAGGCATGACCATAGGGTCATGTGAGCAGTGTTTAACCACTAAGCTGTTGCATTAACTTGGTATTTGTATACAAAAAATAATACATATATTATGTATTGCGAAAATTCTTAGCGTATTATATTTTTTTAATATATACCGGGCCAAACCGGTTCAATTAGTGACCCACCGGTTCGACCACTGACCCATCAACCCAGTGCCTTGACCGGGTCAATCACCGGGCCGATTTTCACAACACTGTTTAGGAGTGTTTGTTTCACATAACTTTTTTAATCCAGAAATACAGGAGAGGAAAAAATTATTCTACCTTCAACCAATATTTAATAAAATATTTTATTAAATATTTAATAAAATATTTTATTCTTGGATAAACTATAATCCTACCTTTAACCAATATTTAATCCTGGTGAATGGGGTGGGAAAAATTTATTTCCATGGGACATGAAGCCTCTTTATGAGTAAAAATCTAAATATACCCTTTTTTGTACCTATTACCTCACTACCCTCTCAATACTATTATTTCTTCGTTCTTGGGGAGGTTGGCAGCAAATTTAAATTTATGATAGATATATTGATTGGGGTAGGCAATATAGGAAATGAATGTTACATGTAAATGAATGGGGTTACTTTACTATATAGGCCTTTTGATTACATGTTATAGATTTGCAAAGTTGTAGTTTTAGCATGTAACTCCTCTGCGAAAATGGATGGTGTATCACTATGTTAAAAAAAATCATCTTTAACATAATAAGGATATTTTAGTAATTATAATATATATTCCAAGAAAAAAATAACAAAACCAAACACATGTTTTAATTATGCCAGAGAATATAAAAATATTCTCAACCTATTTTAATAGTTAATCAAAAATATTTTTTAATTATACCCAGAAATAACATTCTCATGTTATATTCCTAGGAAAAAATATTCCTGGGATTAAAAAAGTTATTCGTGAATCAAACGCCCCCTTAAAATTTACCAGGTAAGAGGATTTGTAGGAGGATGGAGTAAGAAGATATAACATTACTCAATTACCTAAAATACAAAGGAGAAATATTTAAAATTTGGGTGTGTTTTTAATAATTGCCAATTTTTATTTTATGTTTTAATTAATTATTTTCATAGATTATATTATAATTTGAATTTGAAGCTTATCCATAAACATGAGTGAGTGACTGTTTTTAACTTGTAGTACTATTTATTTTCGAAATGGTAACGGTTACATTAATGTTTTATTTTAATTAGCATTAATATATATCTGTTTTTAAATTAATATTTTTTTAGCTTGAATTTTTAAATTAATGTTAATATCAATTTTAATTAACATTAATATACACATTTTAATATACACTCTTACAATTTTTTTTTCCACTGAAGCAAAAAAAAATACACTCTTACAAAATTTTAGTATATACACATTTTTAAATTAATGTAGTTGTCATTAACCAAATTCGGTCCTTTTTGCTTAAGCCTTAACTTTTGAGATTTTGTAGTACTTACAGAGAAGCAAATCAGTGTACTGATTGGTTGTCAAAGCATGGTTCATCATCTAGGAAAGATTTACGGTTATGGGAAGATTGTCCCCAACCTCTTCTTTCTATTGTTTTTGCATACGCTAGAGGTTTCTCCTTTGTTAAATTGTAGTTTTTGTTGTTATTTTCCTGAATGATAAAATAAAAATACTGTTACAAAAAAAAATGCAGTACAGATTGAAATTAAAAGCTTCTTTTCCCCATTTTTTTTTTCAAAATTTTGTACCACCTGAGTTACCATTATTTTTGCTTGCCACTTGCCAGTTTTTGTTATCTCGACCATTATCGGGAAAAAAAATGTTATATTATGAAAAACTTGCGCATCACACAAATATATCCTTGAGAATAATGCTATTATCACACGTCATAAGTTTTAGTTCTGGTTGATGTCTAAGACCATCAACATCGGTGGTATTTGCACCGTATTTGATGAAGATAATATTGGTTCCAAACCAGTATCATCGATGCAACAGTATTGATTTCAAATTCAAGTTCTCTTTTTAGTACTGGTGCTCAAATTCGAAAAAGTGGATCATGTTAATTTTTTGCTTAAAAAAAATAGATTATTGATAAAATCTAAGGATGTGAGTTTTTTGATGGGACCCAAATAATAATCCAAATAGAGGTATTGGGTTGGAGAGAATAGGTATTTTTGAGATGTTTGTCTTGAAAAGAGTAAAAAATGAGTAATATGTATATGTGGAATCCATTTAAGGACCCAAATAGAAGTATTTGGTTGGAGATGCTCTAATAGAAGTCTTAGTATGCTTAATTTCTCTGTTGGTTTCTGTTAGTTGAAAGAAAAGTTGTCTTCGTAGAAAAACACATTTCTTGATATGAGGGATCTCTTTTGTGAAGAGGTCATACACAATGAAACTGTTGGTGCGTGTTTTTTTTTTTTGGTACAAGAGGAATGTAAAAAAAGGAAACTACACTACAGTAGACAAATCAATCTTCCAAGCAGACAAAACAAACACTGGGGGCCTGTTCCAAGAGACCTCAACAGCAGCATTATTCTCCCCCCATTTAGCCAACACATCAGCGACAACATTGGCTTCCCGAGGCACCATTGAAAGAGAAACTCTCCAATCCCTGCACAGTCAACTCAAAATTCTACTAACATCATAGTCCTTGTGGCAAGTAAGCTTAGGACTATTCTTTTCTTGCACAGCAGCCAAGGCTTCTCTGCAATCTGACTCACAAGTCACTTCTCTGTACCCTAGGTCCCAACAAAGCCGAAGTCCATACTCAATGGCCAGCAACTCGGCTCTTAACGGGTCACCATGAGTAGAGGATGATGCAAAGCCTGATATCCATCTTCCCACCGAGTCCCTCACTACACCTTCAACTCCCATCCTTCTCTGACGTTGGTTCCAGCTCCTATCAACATTAATCTTCAAGCAAGATCCTGCCGGAGGGATACAACACTCCTGCGAGTTCCCCAGAGTCCTGTGCTGGCTAAGATAGGAATTTTCCACCAAGGCCAAATGGATGATCCTGCAAACCTGCTGGGGAGGCCAACATTTACGTTCAAAAATCATATAATTCCTCAGCCGCCAGATCCACCAAGCTGTAAGCACCAAACTTAGGGCTTCTTTGTTAGTAATCAAGCCCTTGATCCACGTCAAAGGTTCATTCACCAAAAAGGCTGCGTTTGGGATATTCCCCATTATAGACCAGATCTCCTGGGAATGAGGACAATCTCTCAAAGCATGAAGCAGATTTTCATTGAGGTGAGAGCAGCGCGAACAAGAAGCAGACGTAGATAGATGGCACGAGAACCGCTTCTCATCAGTAGGGATGGCATTATGAAGGCACTGCCATAGGAAGAACTTCACCTTTTCTGGAATTCTCAACTTCCAAAGGCTTTTCCACACTGAATCTTTAATATCACTCCTTTGAGGAAGCAACCAACTATACCTGGAGGAAGCAGAATACATACCCGACGAACTTCCTTTCCAAATTAGTGTATCAACACCTTGCGGAGTAGCAGGGATAGTAATCTGATAGATGCGTTGGGAGATTTCCTGCGGGATGCAAGTATAAAGACCACGAAAGTCCCATACTCCATTATTCAAGTAGTTTGCCACTGTACAATCAATATCATGATAGTGGACATAGTCCACCTTCCGACACAAGTTGCCTATTCCAAGCCAGTCTTCATACCAAAAGGAAGAGCTACCATCACCAAGTCGGCATTCAAATGCATCCCTAAGATGTTCCATGGCTTTCAAAACACTTTGCCAAACATAAGACGAATGGGCACTTATCGTAGTCGTCAGGATAAAGTCTTCACTCAAATACTTTTGCGCAACACCTGTACCCAAGGCTTTTCTAGTGAGTAAAGAATGTGCCACACTAACTTCCCCAAAAGAGAGATATTCACCTTGCGAGTATCGCGTAGACCCAGACCACTAGAGACCTTGGGTTGGGATACAATCTCCCATCTAGCCAAGGACCAGAACCTATTTGCACCGTTCTTTGCCCAAAGCAAGGATCTATACATGTCAATCATATTGCAAACACTCTGAGGAAGCCAAAGAGATTGCATGGTATACACTGGGGAAGACGCAATAACAGATTTAGCAAGACATAGCTTCCCTGCCTTATTCAGCAGCTTGCCTTTCCATGAAGCTAGTCTCCACATGACTCTCTCTTCAACATGATGAAAGTCTGAAGTCTGAACGCTTGACACGACCTTGAATAAGAAGCATTCCCAGATACTTCCCAACTTTAGCGGTACAAGTGATCCCTAACAGCTCTTCCAGCCTTGTTTTTCGCTGATCAGAGACCCCTTGGACACAATGAAGTTAGATTTTTCCAAGTTAACTTTTAACCCAGACCGAAGACAAAAATCCTCTAGCACAGAATGAACCAAAAGCACTTGGTCATCACTGTCCCTGCAAAACAAAATAACATCATCGGCAAAGAATAGGTGGGAAACAAGAGGACCACCTTGGGAACATGAATTGGAAGCCAGGCACCCTGAGACGTCAACTCATTTATACGGACAGTTACGGAGGGCTAAACGCTCAATACAAAGCACAAACAGATAAGGGGATAGGGGTCCCCTTGTCTTAAACCTTAATAGATAAAGATGATCCAGTCCCGCCCCACATAATAAGTCTGACGAAAACTGCGAAGAGTCTCCTCTAGGAAGTCCCAACTAATTCTATCATATGCCTTCTCGAGATTTACCTTAATGGCGAGCACCCCCTTCTTCGATCTGGAATTATGGATATAGTGAATTACTTCCTGAGCAAGGATAGTATTATCCAGAGTGCCCCTCCCGGGAATGAAACTCCCTTGAAAGGGACCAATAATTTCGTCCAAGAAAGGTCTAAGACGGGCAACAAGAACCTTCGTTATGACTTTATAAGCCACATTGCAAAGGCTAATCGGTCTGAATTCTTTGAGGCGAACAGGGCTATCCACCTTTGGGATCAAAACAATCAGAGTATCCAGGAGAGACGGGTTAGCGAAGCCATCTCTAAATGCTCCCCGGACTAAATTCCACAGCTCATTGCCCACTATGTGCCAATACTGCTTAAAGAAGAAAGGTTGAAACTCATCAGCTCCCAGGGCCTTGAAGGACTTCATGCTCAAAACCGCTCTTCTAACCTAATCTTTAGTAACTGGTGCAATTAGAGCCTGGCAAGCTGTCTCCCCTAACGTATGTGGGACACCATTCTGCATATATACACTTAGTGCGTGTTTGGTTTTAAGTCTAAAATTAATTTTAGATAATTTTTCATATGTTTGATTTTACGTCGAAGAAGAGTCATTTTAGGTTTAGAATTAAGTCTGAATTGAAGAAGTAATTTTTGGTAGTTTTTGCATTGGATAAAAAATTTATACTAAGTAATGAGTATTATTCCTAACTTGCTTTTATAATAAAAACATTCAAACATAAATCACACCACTTCAAAATCAATTTTAACCAAAATCAATTTTACAAAATTAATTATATTCAAAATCAATATATAAAAGATAATATGTTGAATAAAAAATTAGACTTAAATATGTTTTAGGTCCTTAATAAATGATCGATTTTTGTTTTAGATCCCAAATAAATTTTTTCGTTGCTTTGGTATATTAAAACTTTTGTTTTGAGTCTCTGCCGTCAATTAAATGATGACATGTGTAACACCCCGTTACATTAGACACAAACCACACTAATATTTTTATTTATTTTAGTTATTATAAAAATGAAGATAAATTTTTCCGCATTTAAATAAAACATTCATAAAACATATTTAGCATACAGAAAATATTTTATAAAGAACCATGATCTTCTTTTAAATAAACATCAGTTCACATCACAAAATAAATATAGAGAAATTATGTACTAGCTAATCCCAACCCATACATCAAATAATCCTAGTAGAGCAGTACACAATTTCTACCCAAAAGCAGGAATGAATAAAACTAGCCTTTAAGTGTTGTATCTTCTCGTCAGTCTCCACAATCCTCGAAATAACTGTGTCCACAGAAGAGCTCGATTGTTGAACATAACCATCATCTTCACGTATCCAATCAACAAGTACATACACAACAAGAAAGAGAAAGGAGTGAGACTTGATATATATATATATATATATATATATATATATATATATATATATATATATATATATTACTAACGGTATAACTACCGTCAATTAATAATAGCGGGGGACCTAGTATTCATCTAGTCATAACGTCCCAATTCCTATCGACTCAAACCTCTAGACGCAGTATGAATCCATACTCCCCGGTTGGAAGTGATTGGGAGTACATACGCTTCAACCCATGGCAAAACCTTCATCTTCCACAGATGAACTCAAATTATCTCAATTTAGGACATCCACAGTCCTATATAACTCAGGACATCCACAGTCCTATATAACTCAAGCGTACTCTAACACCAATCAATGGAATGTTGAGCAGTTGTTGGGGTTGCCAAGCTTGGTCAGATAAAGTCTCTGACACAGGGTGCTCTCCTGGCCTTTAGTTACTTCATCACTCGACACCGTACCCCCTAGACTTCCGTCAGTGAGTCCCTGCCTTTCATTCCTCAGCTTGTCAGACTATGTCTTCCACCATAGGCAACATGCTGCTGCATGTTCCTCTTTTGACAGTACTCATACTAGAATACTCACAAGTCACTTTACTTATCATCATTTGGCATAACATTTCTGTCCCTCAGACAGATAAACAATATATATCCAGTATACGTCATCATTCACTATATCACATCTAACATCACTGGTCTCCTTCACTGAGCACCAGTACAGGGTAACAACACTTCTGTCTTACAGACAGATAAATAACATTGCCAGAATACAATCATCATATTATGTCAACACATCAAGGCATCTTATCATATATTAAGTATCTAATATAAAGATTTATGTAATATCACAAGGTATTTATGCGAGACATTATATACTTAATTTTTTTTAATGTCGTTGATTATTAATTTATCAATTAGCTAATATTTAACTAATTCTCTTCTTCTATTAAATTTTTATTAAAAACATCTAAAGTTAAATTTATTTGTTTTATCTTTTCCTTTGTCATTAAATTGTAAAAGAAAATGAATTTCTAACTTATTATAAAGTATTTCTTGTACAAGCTTAAATAAATTTTTTAATATTGAAAACTTCCTTTTTGTTGTGGAAGATCATATTAGACTGCAACCACAAAGCATACTCCAAATTTTATTCTATTTATTTTAAAAACTTAATTTATTTTAAATAAAGCTAATTCTTATCACTATCTTCTTTTTCTTTAAAATTACTAAAAGTGAGAACACATAAATATATTTTTTCTAATTCCTCTTAGAAAAAGTAATCAACATAAAAATTACGCTTTTACCAACTACTCCCTAAACTCAGTGGCTTAACTAAATCACAAAACTAATTATATTAAATTTTACTAATTAACTTCTAATTGATATATAGTAATAATAAAAAAAAAATGTTATTCTTTTACTTTTCTCTTTATCAACCCGAGACTAACTAAGGGGTAACAAGACTCAATAATAATAATAATAATAATAATAATAATAATAATAATAATAATAATAATAATAATAATAATAATTTCCAGTAATAGAGTTGAATGTTTAAATCATTTATATAGAATTTGAGCAATTGTTTATTTATTCTATTCTAACCCGTGACCAAGGAAAATTGGAAGGATCAAGTTGATTAAAAAAAAATTTAAAGATGCGTGTAAGAAAATAGTTTCAGCAACTTTTGAACATCAAGACATTGTGAAATTGGCCAGAAGGCCGTGATTATTAAAAAGCAATTGGCTCCAAAATTTTCTTTTGTTTACTTTATCTTATTATTACCAAAAACTTAAGAAGAATTCTAATGGGTTAGAAAAGTAAGTTTTAATATTATACATTCATATACTTATAATCTAAGGCTATAAAACACTTTATCCTCTGTTTCTGAGAATCGAATATAATTGGCCAAGAAATAAGATTCCCGTTCCTATTGATTTTAAGCAAAACACCTTAATGAGAATTTTTCAAAACTGAATCTGCAAGTGGTTAATAACATAGTTTTAATTTCAACTAATTGTTCCAAGTTGAGTTTTGGACTTTCTAACCCCCTGGTCCTTCACATCATCACTAAATCCACACAACTCAAAACACATCAGGTTTTCTTTTTCTTTTTATAATATAAAATAAACATGTTAATTAAAGACAAAAATTTAATTTCCTTATGGGGTGTTAAAAACCGAAAAGGAACAAAAGAAAAAGAATGTCTTCGAGTCATTTTTACTTAATAGTTTCACACATAACCATCACTTTGTGTATAGGAAACAAGATTAAAGTTTGATTAAGAGGAGATTAACCCAATAAAATTACAGCCCCTTCATGTTTATTAGAATAGACCGTGAACTCAAGAAGGCCAAAAAGAAAGAGAATTCATTTTTGATTGGATTGGCTGGTTAAGGTTTCATATAAGGGAATTAGAGTATACAAATTAAAAGAGAAATTAGCAAGGATTCAACTTAAAAGAGAGCTCTAAAACAGAAGTCACACAGCCCCGAATCTCAATAGAAGTTAAGATCACAACATCAAATACACAAGAATTAGAAGGAGGAATCAGGAAAAAAAATGATAAACAACATGAATCAACAATAAGAAGAATACACAACAAAAAGTCAAGAATAAAATTTAACATAGTCTTCCTTGAACGAAAGACTCCCAAAACAGTTCCAAGAAGAAGAAAAATTACAAGGAAATGGAAATACAACAGAGACATGAACAGGAAATTAAAGGAATATAAGAAATGAATCAAGAGAAATAAGTATAGACATCAAAAGAATATAGAATAAGATGGAAACAATAATAAATCAAGATAGAAACAACAAGGAATCAAAGCCTCACTCCCCCCTTACCAAGGAAGTGAATTTCGTCCAGCAAGGAGGAAGGTAGCTTTGGTGGTGGGTGATGGGGGTTGGTTGTTGGTGGTGATGGGTTTGTGAGAAGAAGAAGAAGAAGAAGAAGAAGAAGAAGAAGAAGAAGAAGAAGCAGCAGCGAGAAAGGAAAGACTGAAGAGAGAAGGCAGAGAGTGGTTCGTGAGAAATGAGAGAAGAAAAACTGAAGAAGAAGAGAGAGAGAGAAAAATCAAATGGGACTGCTGAGAGAGAAAGAAAGGGTCGTATAAGTTAGAGAGAAAGGGAATGGGTCAATTGAGGGAAAAGCTATTCAAAGGGGTAGTTATAAATAGGAAGTGAGTGAGAGTAGATGAAGTAGGTGTGATCACGTGAGAGAGGGTAGCTGAAAGGCATGTGAGAGAGGTTAGCTAACAGCATCATTCTGAGAGATTTTTCGTGAATAAAATTTTGTGTTTTCTTATACTGCCAGTATAAATTTATACGCTTAATTTCTAATTTTTTGATCATACAATTTTATCTTTAATTGAAACTTTTTAGTAAACTTAATTTATGTCCATTATTAATTATCATAACTAAAACTAAATTTTTGTAACTATTTTCAAATTATTTGAATTAATTAGATAATTCACAGTAATTTTGTTTTAGATCTATAAATTTCCACTTTCAAAGGTGTTAAGTGAACATAACATGAGTAGTAGATTTCTGAAGTGAGGAATATGCTTAAATAGAAGATGAGAGCTTGTAGTTTCTTCTGATCACAGGGACAGTTTGATTAATTGAATAAATGTGAACAAATGGGCAAAACTGAAGGAAGAAAGAAATCCATCTAGTGAGTCTTTGGGTCAAAGAGTTTAAGCTTTTATTTCAACTTTCAAAGGTATTAGGTGAAGGTTTTTATTTCAATTTTCAAAGGTATTAGGTGAATTTAGTTTGAAAACTTGTCTTGTTATCTTTGTTAATCACTACATGGCTGAGAGTTGTGTAGAAATAGTTCAACATTTTCAGAACTTATTTTATTATTATTATTATTTATAAAATACAATTTTAAGTCCAATTTAATTCATAATTAATTGTGACTCATTCTCATGTTCGAACAGTAGGGTTCACGGCCGTGAGATATGAATCACGCCTGTGACTGGCGCCGATTTTATCTTGCTCAGACTTGCGACAGTATGGATCACACCCGTGAGATATGAATCACGCCCGTGACTCATGACAGACATGAATTTTAATTTAGTTTGAAGTTTTTATTTGTATTTGAGCCTTAACCCTTTTAGCCCATTATTCTTAAATATCCTTCTAAACTTTGGAAAGTGTTATGCACTTTTGACGCTTGACGGCTTGGGAAGAAAGCTAGTTTATCAATTCTTAAAAAAATAAGATTAAGAATTAAACAAATAATCAAATATAGAAAATGAAAATGAGGGTGTTACAACATGGCACCATCTCAGCAAATCTTCCCAACATATATCAGCCGTTGAATGGTGTCACGTCATCATTTAAGTGACAGCAAGGACTTAAAACAAAAGTTTTAATATATTAGGGATCCAAAACAACGAAAAAATTTATTTGGGACCAAAAACAAAAATCGATCATTTATCATGGACCTAATAAGAAATACACTATACCAACATGATAGGATAGAGATAGGATAGCATTATCATATCCTATTGGCGTAAAAAACAACGAAATACAACGGAATCTAATAATTATCCTATCCTATCATATCTAGTCACCAAACGAGCCTAAAGCTCTAGCTCCTTGTAGAATGAAGAAAATTTAGATACAGTATTTTAAGGGTTGCTTTTGTTGTTCTTTAATTAGAATTGAAGGTTCTCATCAATAATATACATAATTCTTTAATGTAAATTTTTCTTACGCAGATTATTCGATTCTAATTAGATAACAACATAAATTACACCTAAAATATTGTATCTAAGTTTTATTGTTGTAGAATTCATGTAATTTCAGGTCCATTGTTTGAATTCACAAACTCCTTCACAAGTTGTGTATAATCTCAAACTGAACTTCTGCTATTTTCACAAACTCCTTCACAAGCTGTGTATAATCTTATACTCGTCTTTCATGAAATAAATCTAGGTATTTCTAGACTTGTCATCAAGAATTGTCAAAAATTATCTATGACCAGATGTAAATGGAAAAGCAATTTCCCCTCACATATTTACATGAATGAGATCAAAACAGTTGCTGGAAACAAAATTACTTTCAAGAAAAGGAATTTTTTTAGTTTAAAGAATTGTCAAATATCACAAAGATGACTTAGTTTTATTGCACTTAATCGAAGGGTACATTTTTTGTAAGATTGTCAATTTATTGTGAGACAAATGTCCAAATCTTAAATGCCAAGAAAAAAATTGTTTACAACATGGGTAATGGAAAATGGTACACTTGAATCTTGGAGAAAATAGAGGCCCTTCTTTGATTCAGCTGCACTAATTATCTTCAATGAGTTGTTATCTTGTATTTGGCAGGAAGAATTTGAGAAAATAAGTTGACAAGAAAGGGATTTAACGAGTTCTGATATCGAGATCAAGTTAAAGTTGAAACTGGGAATGTATTGGACATCATGTAAGTAAAATCGATCACAAAAATAAATTGTTCCAACAAACAGAGTTTTGATTTTTTTTTTTTTATGAGACGAGTTTTGATTTGAGTAGCAACAGGCAATTTAACAAGAATTGACCTGATTCTCTTATAGGATTGAAATTCTGATAAGTGATAATGACAAAATAATGACCAATGTTCTTATCCATACATGCAAAGAAGAACTCATTCATGGATTAAGAAGAATTTTGTCATTAATAGACTAAATCTTTTTTTTTTTTTTTTGAAAGTATTAATAGACTAAATCTATTAATAACAAAAAAATTTTTTAGTCATTAAAAACTAAAATTAAAATAAAGGCCTAACCCATTTGATCCATGGCCCGCAAAAGGCCCGGGCAAGTGAGAAAACTTTGGGCCTGTAATTAAACTAGTCGTAGGTTTGTGACACGTTTCTTAGTGTTCTTCGACATTGACAGTGTGAAACGAAGCATCATCAAAAGCATGGCAATGGCAAGAGGCATGATTACGAGGATGAGGAATACGGTTGGTGCTGTTCTTCTACTACGCCCTCCAACAACAACAACAACAATTCATTCACACTCCTTCCATTTTTATAACGATTCTTTCCCTCCATCGAAATCCCACCTTTGTTCCTTCTTATCTACTTTCCTTCGCTCCTTCTCTCACCATTTTCCAGGTTCCTTCTCTCTTCCTTCATCTTTTTACTGCAAAAAAAATAATCTTTATTGGCATATTAAAGATGGGTTGGTTTCAATGAAGTAGTTGGTTTTGAAGCTTGGAAGGAATACCTTGATAATTTTAGCCCATGTTTGTTTTGAGTTTAGAACAGTTACTTTGACTAGCCTCAGAGAGGCTTAGCTTTGGTTTTGTGTGCTTTCTATTGTCTGGCAGGAGTTTAATGCTAATAATTTCAATAAATTCTTTCTTACTTGCCTCTAAATCTCATGTGGAATAGGATTCTTTTGATATGGTTTTGCTTTTGGAGCTGTTTTGTTCATGGTTTCTATTTCTATTAAGGGAATGTCCTAAATAGTTATGAAGAAACTGTAAAATGAAGATTCTTTGCTTTTTTTTTTCTTTGTTTTCACTTTAATGCCTTTGTTCTGGAGGGTTTTGCATCCTCCTTTGTTCTCTCTACTTAAATTTCTTCCCTTTGATATTTACTAGCAACTCATTGATTGACTAAGATCCTATAGTAACACACTTGTCATTGTTGCAATTAGTTATTGTTGATTGTTCTGATTTGTTTCACAAGATCTGATATCTTTACTAGGTGTTTATTAATTCTTCTCTAGTGTATTGATAGATGCCCCTAGCAACAGAGGCTATGTGAAGTTATAGTTCTCAATTTTTAGGTGTTTTTATGAAACTATTATCTTTAACAGATTCAAGTATGTTGAATTTGCAGATGAGACAAGTGATGAAGGTGCAACCACAGATGGATGGGAAGAGGAAGATGAGGCTGAACCCAAGGTACCGTGTCTTTGACTCAAGGGTTATTGACTTATTGTTGCTTTAATGTAGAGCTCTTCATTTCAATTATATAATGCATATAATTAAACGTTGCTTAAATTTGGTGCTGTGTTTGTGTGTAGATTGGTGATGGGGGCGATGGTGGTGGAGTTGCCTTGCAAAATGTCCCTTGGGGTCAGCGAGCTCTCTCTATTGCTGAGGAGGTGCTTATGCAGTTCAGTGAGGACATCAAACTATTTGCTTTCAAGACAACTCCTCGAGGATATGTTTATGTGAGATTGGACAAATTAACTGATGAGTAAGGATTCAACTTGTATCATATACAACATCCAGAGAACATGTTAACATTCTTTTAATTAGTTTATCTTAGAATTTGGGCTTAGGGACTCAACTCGACAAAACTAGCTTGTAAAGTGAGAATTGCCCAAGCTTTATAAGCTCTATTTAAGGCATATTTCTAGGCTGCAATTAAGTCGGGCTAGGGGTGACGACAATTAAGGTGGATTTCCAGTAAGCCCCTCACGTCCAGGGCTATGGGCCTGTATTGTGTCAATGTAGGTGGCCCAACAATAAATTTAGGATAGATTCTAATATCATCTTAGAATTTGAGCTTAGGGCCTAACTCAATCAACAAATCAGGCTTGTAAGGCAAGGATTGTCCAAGCTTTATAAGCTCTATTTAAGCCATGTCTCTAGGCAATGTGGGACAAAACACCCTCCCTCGAGGTTGCAACTAAGGCAGTCCCTAAAGAGGCCGCAATTAAGGTGGGCTAGGGATGATCACAATTAAGGTGGCCTTCCAACAACTTATTTGAAGGAGGGGGTGTTCCAAATAGAACAACTAATGGTGTGTAACCAGTCAAATGATCTAATCCTTGGAAAGCTTAGCAGGGAAGAACATAGCATCTCAAGGAGACTTGTGTGGGTAAGACTAATAACTGAAATGGTCCCAAGAGAGTGAACACAACTCGAGCTGAAACTGCTGAATGGCTAGGGGAGATAACAGCTAGCCCCAAGTCAAATTATAAATGTCAAAATTCTTGTAACTGCCGGTTACCTTTACCCTCTGAAATATGAGGGGACCTGCTGAAAACAGAATGTGTTTTGTATGTCTTGTATGTCTCTGTGAGAACTGTTAATTCCTTTTTGAAATACAGCAGAGACTCAAAAAACAGGGGAAATTTTCTAATACACAATCCTGCTAATCAGTGTTAAACTTACATAAAGAAATTAGATTAATAAGGAATAAATGATTCCTTACTAATCATTGGCCTTTAATTGGGATTTGAATTAAAAATCTGTCAATATTTTAAACACTGCCGCTAAGGTTCGATTTTAGAGGTTGATTATATCCAAGCTGTGAATGAAATCACTGAAATTTTGTTGTCAGAAACCTTTGGTAAACAAGTCTGCGACTCTGCTGACGCCGCTCTTTTGTAGGAATATAAGTCATGCAGATTATTCCTTCAATATTTTCCACAATGAAATGTTTGTCCACATCTATGTGCTTAGTCTGATTACGAATTTCCCCGTACAAAGGTGCATTACCTGGTACTAGACTTCCTATCTTCTGTCAAACTTGCCCAATCAATATCTGTAAAAACTTCTACCTCTTTGCTGCAATTCTTGTTGAAGAACAGTTCTCTGCCCAGGGAGCTCTTGAAATATCTGAGGATTTTGTGCACAAGCTCTATGTCAACTTCCTTTGGTGGATGAATGTGTTGGCTCATTACACTAACTGCAAAGACAATGTCAAGTGTAGTGTGGATAGGTAGATTAACTTGCCGGTATATTTCTCTTTTTCAACTGAATTTCCGATGTCTTCAATTCTTTTCCCAGACTCAAGTGTAGTGTGGATCAGACGAAGCTATAATGTTCTGTCATAAATAATAGGCTTAAATACAATTTCGCCCCCCCTATTTTGCTTATTCCGCAATTTTGATCCCTCTATTTTAAAATAGAGACATTTGGTCCTCTTATTTTAGAAAATCCACAATTAATTAAAATAGGGGGACCAAAATTGTATTTAAGCCTAAATAATATCTATAGACTAATTATTTACCTCTTAAGTTCTTCCTTCTTAATTGTTTTGCCTGTAGTTTTTCTCGGTCTCCCTCTGCCTCTAGTGATTGGACAACTCTCCATCTCCTTACTGGGACTTCTACATGTCTTCTCCACACATACTCAAACCACCCATGGCGAGATTTTATCATCTTTTCTACAATAGATGTAGATGCTACCCCAACTTTTTACCTAATGCATTCATTCCTAATCCTATCTCATCTAGTACGTTCACTCGTCCAATGTCCAACACAACATTCTCACCTCTGCTGCATTCATTTTATAATTTATTTTTTAGTAGGAGAGTAACCAATAAAAACACATTATGCAATTGAGGGTTTAATTTAAATGTGGTGTGGTACAGCTAAAAACACCAAGGGGCAGGATCAGAACTGAGGTGGGAGGTAGGGAAAAATTGTTGAAATTTTTTGTATAGGTGTTTAATAGGACAGAACACTGCTTAACATTCTATTGATGAGGTGGGTGGATATCAAATTCAATAGAAACACTCATATTATTAACTTTCCAATACATATAATAAATTTTATGAAAGTTAAATTCCCGAGAAAACATATTTCCCATTTCTCTAATTTTCAAAATTTTTGGTGTATTGATTAAGTTTATTTTGTTGGAGACAAACTTTGAGAGGCTGAGATCACTTCATTTTTCAGGATTCATTCTTTTAAATTTGTATTCCAACTTCAATCAAGTTTCTCCAATCTTGCCTTACTACTATAGTCAAGGTCTTAACTGCCTTCTGCTCCAATTACTTACTGTCCAACTTTACCACATGCCACTTTTCCTCCCCCACTTTTCAGTTAAACTACTCCTATGGTCCCAATTTAGCTTATTAGTGCTAAACATTTTAACCAATTTGTTCATAGCACATGATAACAATGGTTTGTGTATAATTTTATGAGCATGTTGTATTTGGCATGAAAAAGGATGTATTAGGATCCATAAAAGATTATTTTATGCATCATGGTATATACCTCAAAGTTGAAACTTGATTACTCATTGGTGCATGATTTACTTATTTGTTTACAGTGCCTTCTTGTCTATTTGACACTTGAAAACCATACAAATTGTTGTGTTCAACTTTCCAACTTTCTTTTCAGTTATGGGTGTCCAAGCATGGAAGAGCTTGAATGCTACAATCAGAAATACAAGAAAAGATTAGATGAAGTTGGAGAACTTGGAGAGATACCTGACGATTTGGCTCTAGAGGTAATGCATGGCAGCTATGTCCTACACTCTTGTTCCAATGGGATTTTATTCAGTAGTAAATAACTGTTCCTTTGAAGTGTATTTGGTACTTAACAAAGCATAATTTTGCTCTGAAGGTTTCATCCCCAGGTGCTGAGAGGCTACTAAAAGTGCCGGATGATATTAGTCGATTCAAAGACATGCCTATGAGAGTCTGTTATACAGAAAATATAGAGTCCAATTCCCCAGAAAAGGATGGAGTTTTCTTGTTAGATTCTTTAGAAAATGACTCAGAGACGTGTGTGTGGAAGCTGGCAGACGTTAAAGAGAATAGAGACCCCCTTAGAAAAGGCAGACCTTTAAATCGTAAACAGAAGGATTGGAGATTAAATCTGCCATTTAACTTGCATAGAATGGTAACTCTGTACCTTGAATAATTGTAAAATCTAATGTTATTTTAATTCAGGAACATGGAATTTCTTTCTCTCTCTCTCCTCCCTTCCCCCTTTTGCCTACCTATATTTTCCTGACTAGATATGATATGTGGAAGTAGTTTGAGAAAAGATAGTTCTTTTATGGGCTCAGTACCAGGTTTTGTTCTGGTTTTCAAAATTTTAGAGGTTATTTGAGTATAATTAGCTGTTTCTTTTGACATATGTTTGTAATCTAAGCGATCCAGCAAGAAGTTCAAATATGAAGCTCTAAATTTATTATTTTGAAATATTTAGAAAATGAAGCTTACCATAAGCATAAGTGCATAGCTACAATAATTTATGATTATGTTGTTCATTAATGGAATAAATTTTCATTTTTAGTTACATTATTTTATTATCAACATCATCTGATAGCATGGTTTGAAAGTTTGGGACTGACATCGTGTGTAGTCTAAAAACCAATAGTGCATCTTATTTACACCTCAGTAATTCTCAAGCATTTCTAATAAAATTCATAATTATGGCTTGTTAGGCTTGACTAGAATTCCTCTCTTTTTCTCTCTCCTTTTCTTGAAAGGCTCACAACTTGTGTGTTAGGAGTTAGGAAAATTAGTTGGGACAGTTATGATAGTTAGTAGAAGGGGTTAGTTGGGACAGCTATGAAGTAGAAGAGGTTTGTTAGGTTAGAAGTAGTTCTAACCCCTTCTACCAACTATTATAACTGTCTCAACTAATTGTCCTAACTCCTAACATTATTGGGAAGAGACATTCCATGAAAAGAAACAGAAAAAGTTATGCTTGATACCTAAGTTGCATTATTGCTTGTGATGTCATAACATGACTAGTATAATTACAATTTACAACTTTTCATTTTCCTCCTTTTTGTTACCATTTTATGGTTATCTGTGACATCACTCAAAAAATAAGATTGTGAACTACATGTTCATCATTGTAAAGCAATCAAAATGCATTTATTTCTTCTGCATGATGGAGTGCATATTTTAATCGTGTCATGATACCATAACCATGGAGGAGTTTGTTTTTTGTGTTATTTCCCTTGGCATTATTGCTGACTAGTGGTCCTTTGTTTTGGATAGTAATGAATAGATTATAGGTAATGGGGTGCAAGCTGCAGGACCACATTCCTAGTGCTTGCTGTCTTTATTTTCTTTTCACCCTCATAATGTCATTATTTTGAATTCTTATTCAGAGTGGAACTATGAAATGGAACATATTTGAAGGTTTGGTTTATATTTTCAATTTTTCATTACCTGTGTAATTTCAACTTCTATATTGAATTAACTTATATTTTCAGACGATCCAGATTATTAGTTGTTTTACGTGATGGACTTGTCTAATTCCAAAGTTTCAAATACTGCTTCATTTAAATTCAACTATTCAAACAATTATTGTGAACTTTAAGATATAACTGAATTTCGTTAAATTTCAAGTCTTCATATTTGTATAGAGTACCAGCTTTTTACCTTGTTTCATAGGCAGGCAAAACATTGGTATAATTTTAATGATTTAAGTATAATATCGTAATCTGCTAGGTGATGGGTTTGAATCTTGACTGATGTGTATGGAGATATCCTTGTTTAAAGAGAATAGTCCACCTATGAGTGCTAGCAGATCTCTTGGAGAAGATTAAAAATTCTTGGTGACTAATCGAGGATACTTCTTTACAATCATATGCCCTCAAAAAAAAAAAGTTACTAGATGTAGAATTGCATGGTAGAGGTGATATGCAATTTGTAGATTTCATAGCCCTTCACCACTCTATGTGATACCTGCTCTACTTTTTCCCCCAAGTTTCTTGTGGATGAAAAGAGTTTATTTATCATATAAATCAATCTTTAACCACAGTAGCATCCTCAATGTATTGCTTTTTTAAAAATAAAAATAAAAACTTTTTGTTGATTTGTGCTGCCTTCCTATCATTTCCCTGCTAAATTCGCCAGCTATAACCATCCCCTTAACCTTTTAGTCTTGGGAGAAGTTGATATTTTCCAAGATAAACATATTTGGAGTATTTTGTTTGCTACAGAAATATTTGGAGTATACCAACATGCAAAGTTTTTAGTTTTTGAAATTGTATTCATTCTTATCTTGTTTGGCCATGTGAGAACACAGTTGCCCGTGTACCTTTCTTTCTCGTTATTCATTTCCCTACCTGTTGTTTTACAATAAGAGATAGAGTAAATGCGTGTTTAGTTTACTTTATTTTAGAAAAATAAACGTTTATTTTTTTTACAACTTTCTAAGATATTTTTTGAAAAATAAAATAAGCATTATTAAAATGCACTAAATTTTATGATGCCACAAATGCGCCAACATGATGTGCTTCTCACGGTCAAAAAGTTGTCAACAGTGAAGAAAAAAACAGAATATTTATAATTGGCCTAGGAGGAAGTTCATGCACCCAACCCAACAATGTTGAAAATGTGAGAACAACGTCAAAACTATACTAAGTAATTTTTCATGATTGTGAAGCCAAAGAGGAAGACAATTGAATGTCTTTTTCAAAAAAAAAAAAAAAAAGACAGTTGAATGTACAGCATATGATATTGAGAAGTTCTAGTCAAATTATGACGTTTGTTCTTTTGCCTAGTACCTTTTTTTTCTTCCATTTATTTGATTTATAACGTGTCACATCGTTGATTTATTTTTTGTTGGGTTTCCAAGATTTAAAAAAAGAGAAAATAGATATATAATTACACTATAAATTCGTTTTATACTGTCATCTAATTTAAAATCATCATATAAATTTATTAACTTTTACAACAATTATCTTAAAAATTATACCAACAGTGATTTATAATGAGTTAGTGTAAAAAATTTTAGGATAAAATGTTTTTGGTCATGTACTTTCACTCAAAATTGGTTTTAATTCTTATACTTTCAAATCGACCATTTTGATCCTTAAACTTTGAAAAACATGTGGATTTAGTCCCTTAACAGCACTAACACAGTTAAAAGAGAGGGACTAAATTCACATATTTTTTTCAAAAATTGAGAACTAAAATGATCGATTTGAAAGTATAAGGACTAAAATCAAATTTAGGTAAAAATACATAAACCAAAAATATATTTTACCCAAAATTTTACAATAAGAATGCATAACCATTTAACTCTTAAATAAATCTCTTTACACCAATCCTAAAAACAACTGCATGTGAGGGAAGAGGGGGAGAAGGACAGACATTTATTTACAATAGAGTTTACATCAATAGGTTATATCAAAGGAATAAGCGAGTGAATATTATATAGATGGAGTGCGGAAAATTGATGATGAGAATATTGAGGGTTTCACTCCTCAAATACGTCACGTTATTTGTATTTTTGAATGTATGACAATTGACATTTAACACGTAAAGACAAGGATAGTATTAGATACACAAGACGTTTAGCCAATCTTTTGCACTTGGCAAGGTCCCTAGCAATCAACCAAACCCATTATAAATGAGTGGGCCATAATTCACTATGTGTATTTTGAGCAATTATAAATGTAGACCCAATTTTGGGTTGATTGGAATGAAAAGAAGAGAAAGATAAAAGAGGAAAAAAAAATAGTAGAAGGAGAAAGTGATAAATATGATAAATGATATTTATTGGTGTTAATTTAGTAGTGAGAGATTTGGATAATTTGTATAAGATCTTAAATTCAAATTTTGTGCAACTATTGTACAAAAAAAAATGATAAATGATGAGATGAAAAATGAAGAGAAATATTGGAAGAAAATGAGGTGGAAATTGAATGGAAGAAAAATTTAATGTATGTTAAATATTTTGTGTATTTTAGTATTGATTTCAAAACAATAGCATGTGACGTATAAACGTTGATTAATTTCCTTACCCATTGACACAAGCTCTCCCCAAAAATGCATGGTTGCGAATAGTATAAGTATGACCCATTGAATTTTTCATTCCTCCAAGAAATCTGTGGTAAGGACAAAGAGGGTTTGGAAGGATGTGAAAGGTACATGAACTCGTGTATTTGGACAGTACCTCATTCCAAGTACATCCAGTTGCAATTTTTTTTGGTACATTCAGTCATATTTCCCAAAATTTTAATTTTTGTTATATTGAACTTATTATTTTGATTTCGACAAGCACCTAAAATTAGTTTCTTAAAACGAGTTGAACTTAATAATGTGTTGAAGATTTTTAGTGGTGACATAATGCAGTTTAATATCCCATAAAAAAAAAAAAAAAGGCACTTTAGTATATATTTTCATGCATAATTAATCGTTAGACAATATCCACCAACAGTATGGCTTGAGACGTAAAGGAGAGAGAAGAAGTCATTTTATAAGTAAAAATTATTAATATTAATAATTAGATAAAGATGGGCTAAATCAGAATTTTTTGAACGTTTAAAGATAAAATTACAGATAAAATTAAAATCATTAAATCTAGGAAAATTTGTCCAAGGCAATTTTGAATCAACTGTCAAAATGTTCTTGTTTAATTTAAAAGCTCGACTTGATCTTCTTAAAAGCTAGAGTTTTAATATTTTTCTTAATAACGTTCACACCATTTTTTTTAATATCACTAGAGTTTTTCTGTTAGAATAAGTATATATTTATTGATATTATTAAATTCCTATTGAAAGAAATTTTACAACATATAAATATAAATATATAGATTCTTAATTTTAATTTGTTGATCAAAATTTATCATGTAGTTTCAACAAAACAACCAACATTTTATTTATAATATTTGTGAGATGAAGTAAATTGATTGAGATATGCACTCATGAAAATAATGAATTAAGACGAGTTTAGAAAGAAAAAAATCAACTTAATCCAACTCAACTTGCTCGATGAATCTAGAAACATGAGGGAGAAACACCAAGAGAGAGAGGGAGCGAAGGGAGAGAAGTGGACAAAAGTGCGATTGAAAAGGGAAAGGCCAAACACCAAGCTAACAACGTTCTATTTCACTCATTTCCCTGAGGATTTTGGGGTTGATGATCTATGGAAGGTTTTTCGGAACTGGGGCTCGGTAAAGGAAGTTTTCATTGCTCCAAGGAGGAATAAGAGGGGTTGGAGATTTGGTTTTGTAAGGTTCTGTGGAGTTTCGGATGAAAGAAAAATGGAATACCAGCTAAACCAAATCCTGATTGGTAATATGAAGATGTAGGTCAATATTCCAAGGTTTGTCAGGAACATCGAAGATGATAGGCAGCAGAAAATAGTGGGGGCAATCAATACTTTGGGAGCAGGGGTGACAGGAACACGAAAGGAAAGGTAACGACACATAAAGATGGGAAGCAGCTATGGAAAGAGGAAACTACAAAAGGGAATAGAAGAGAAGGTGTATCATATGCGGAAGCTACAAAATATGATACGAGATCCGGCACAAGCAAATGGAGGAAGGTAGAAGCTAAAGGGAAAGAAGAAGCGAAGTGGTGAGGCCTGAACTTGAAAACTGAAGTATCAAACATGAACTGGCTGCAAAAGAGTCTTATTGGGAAGTTTGTGGACCCTCTCAAACTGAAAAATTTCCAGGAAAGCTTTGTTGTTCAAGGATTTAATATGTAAGGATCCGTTATCTGGGCGATGATCTAGTGCTACTTACAGGCGAGAAGGATCAAGACATATATGAAATGATGCAGAATAAGCAAGAGTGGTTGGGAGAATGGTTTGAATCCCTACAACCTTGGGAACCATGCAT
The DNA here is from genome assembly GCA_026413185.1 of Pueraria montana var. lobata. NCBI lineage: Eukaryota > Viridiplantae > Streptophyta > Magnoliopsida > Fabales > Fabaceae > Pueraria > Pueraria montana. The sequence continues at coordinate 37,847,473 of CM048651.1, read as the reverse complement.
CATTCCAAGGTGTGGAAGGATCTGGGTCAGGTGCTACGAAATCCCACTTCAATTCTAGAACGAAGATTGCTTTGCAAAGCTTACGGTGACATATGGGAAATTCATATCTTATGCTAATGAGACAACAGAAATGTCATGCCTAGAATACGCAAGGGTTCTGATTCAAACATCTACGGCATAACCAGTTCAAAGCTTCAGGAAAGTAAGGATTAACGGTAACATTTTTGCTATCCGGATGGTAGAGGAAGTTTTGCTTGGGATATCTCTGGTAGGATGCACAAAATGTGCCAATGAAGCTGTCTCTGATGATACAACCTCCATCGAAACTTTTGACGGAGAAGATAGAGGGTCTATCATGTCGGAATGGGAAGGTGGTAGTAGTTCAAAGGGAAACAGAAGCGGTGGGGAAGAAGACTTTTTTCCAATGGGATTTCCAAATTCTCTAGCAACTTCAAATGCCTAGCGGCCAAATTCTTTTTTCGTCCATGGTACTGCTATCGAGGCATATTCGGGGGCATTTAATGTGGTGATGGGAAAAGATACACTGGCACGGGGAAAAGCTGCTTTGGACATGTCGTTTGCTGATAACGTGGAGGAAGAGGCTTAACAGTTTCACCAAAAGAGACCTACACCTATCCTAGGTGAAGGACCATCATATCTTGACAAACCGAATTTGGTGATTAAAAAGGCGGATGTGCAGGGGCTCCCTTATGGACGAAGGAAGAGTCACCTTTCGAATTATGAAGTAGTGGAGCGTGGTCTGCAGTCTTCGGGAGATGTGCATTTAGTCAAAGACTCTCAGGAGATGGTCAACCATAAAACAGGGAGTGAACATGAGGCTCAAAAGTTGCCTAAATCATTTGGGCTGAATCAGTTTGGGCCTCCAGATGAAGTTGGGGCTCATATAAAGATTTGCAAAGTTGGACCCTTACTGGAGGAAAAGGACAAAAGATGCAAAAATCGGGTGGACCACAATGCAAAGGAAGGGATAGCTGTTGAAGGAATAAAGGAAATGATCCCTTTTGGGCCTGGACACCAATTAGTGGACCAAGACCAAAATGATGACTATAGGGCCTTAAAAGATTATGACGACTCAATAAAGGTCGCTCCTACGCGAGGCAATGCTGTTCAGGATGATCTAATTATGGAAAGTGATGTTGTACGACCTGAGACGAGGATTAATTAGGGGGAAAATAGATTGATAAGGAATAAAGACAAGCAGGACCAAGCGAAGAAAAAACCCCTGATTTTGTTCAAACCCAAATATAATTGCTTTATCAACAAGAAGAGGAGGGTTAGCAGTAACAAAAAGGGCACGAAAACCAGGTCGAAGGAGGGAGTTGGAGCGGCAACCATCAATTATGTTGGTCGTCATCAATTCCAGGAGAATAAAATAGCAGGATGTGTATCAGAAAGAGGGGTGCATACGTCTCTCAAACAGAGTAGAAGGAGGGGGAAGAAGCTTGTCGCTCTCTGTCTCTATCGCATGTTCCCAATCATGCTGGGAAGAGCAACCAAGTTCTGGTTCTTAAAAATGATCATCTAGAAGCAACCAAGATGTGGGACCTCGGTAAATTATTGGGTGTACGATCTACGTAGGAAGATGTGGTCATTACTAACAAATTTATGGATCTGGAAGCTAGAGATAGGAAACAGTTGGAATCTATTCAAAATAACAGACAGGAGCAGGGCAATGCTGTGAACATATGAAAGTTATAACATACAATGTCAGGGGTCTTGGATGCAGGGTTAAGTGGAGGAAAATTAGAACTCTTCTGCAGTCACAAGAAGTTGATATGGTTCTTATCCAAGAAACAAAGCTTCAATCGGTAGGGAAAAAACCTGTTTTGCTCTCTGGGGTGACCAAGACTTTGAATGGGCAGAGGTACCGACTTGTAATTCAGCGGGTGGAATTCTATGCATCTAGAGGAAAGGTGGATTTTTGTTGGTGGATAAATTCCCAGGAAATAGATTCTTAGGAGTGATTGGTAAATAGGGGTCTCTAAATCAAAACATAATGTGTATGGCCCGTGTAACAACAACGATAGAAGTGTTGTTTGGAATGAATTAATTCAGGCGAAAATGAGACACGCTGGGAAAATTTGGTGCGTAACGGGCGATTTAATGCGGTTAGGAGGAATGAGGAAATGGTAGGTATTGGAGGTATTGTTAATAGGGGCAGTATGGAGCTGGATGACTTCAATGATTTCTGCTATAGGATGGAGCTCTTAGATATTCCCATGATAGGCAGGCTCTTTACATGGTATCGAAATGGTGGAAGAGCAAAACGTAGGTTGGACAGATTTCTTGTCTCCGAGGAGTGGCTGAAAACTTGGCCAAATTCATCACAGTTTGTGTTGAATTGGACAATATCTGATCACTGCCCACTAATCTTAAAATACAAAGATGATGATTGGGGACCAAAGCCCTTCAGGACTCTTAATGCTTGGCTTTTCGAACCGGGTTCAACAAATTTATATCTCAGGCATACAAGAAGATTGATGTTCAAGGATGGGGTATGTTTACAATAAAAGAGAAACTGAAGGCCTTGAAAAAAGATATTAGAGTGTGGAACAAAGAATTTTTTGGGAATTTGGACTACAAATGCAAACTTTTGGAGGATAAAATAGCTTATTTGGATGTTGAGGATGAACAAAAGGGGCTCTCGGTACTAGAATTGAGTCACAAAAAAGAATTATGGGAGGAACATTGGGTGGTGGCAAGAAGATTAGAATCCCTTCTTCATCAAAAATCGAGGATTAAATGGCTTAAGGAGGGGGATAATAATTCGAAATTCTTCCACACGATAATCAATTGGAAGAGAAGGACCGATGGGGTAAGGGGACTAATGATGAATGGTAGATGGGAAGATATCCCGTGTGTTGTGAAAAGGGAGATAAAAAGATTCTTTGAAGGGAAGTTTAAGGAGGAGGTGGATATTGATGTAACTTTGGATGGGGTTCAATTTAAATCCATTGATCTGGAAGATAATGAGTTGATTTGTGCCCCTTTCTCTGAAGCCGAGATTAAAAGTGCGGTGTGGGAATGCGATGGTGACAAAAGCCCCGGTCCAGACGACTATAATTTTAAATTCATAAAAGCCTTTTAGGGAGTGCTAAAAGTTGATATATGCAATGCTCCTTTTGAATTCCATGCATTTGGGAAGATTCCACGGGGGGCAAGTGCATCCTTTATTGCTCTAATTCCAAAAAAGGATAATCCACAAGGACTTGGGAATTATAGGCCGATATCACTTATTGGTTGCATTTATAAGATTTTGGCAAAAATGTTGTCAAAAAGGCTGAAAAGAGTAATTCACAAAATCATTGATGTTGGGAAATCGACGTTTGTGGGGGGAAGGAACATTCTTAATGGTGTTGTCATAGCTAACGAAGTTATTGATGAAGCAAAAAAGAAGAAAACACCAACCTTTGTCTTCAAAGTAGATTTTGAGAAAGCATACGACTCGGTGAGATGGAAATCATTGTATTATGTGATGCGTAGGATGGGATTTTCCGAGACTTGGATTGGTTGGATTAGAAACTACATTGAGTCAGCAAATATGTTTGTTTTGGTAAACGGGAGTCCAACGGAGGAATTCAGAGGGGAGAAAGGGCTGCGACAAGGAGACCCTTTAGCTCCTTTTCTCTTCATTATGGTTGCCGAGGGTTTGGGATGATTGATTCGAGAGGCAATTAGGAAGGACTTTTTTGAAGGAATGTCGTTGGGTGGTGGGGAGGTGAAAATAGCTCTAATGCAATTCGTTGATGACACTCTTTTTGTTGGGAAGCCCTCCTTGAGGAACATGCTCACGTTGAAGACGATACTTAGATGCTTTGAGCTCGCGATAGGTTTGAAGGTTAATTTTTTTAAAAGCAAGATCAGTGGGGTGGAAGTGGAGCCACAAAGTCTAAGAGGATTGGTGGCCTGTTTGAACTGCAAAGTGATGAATATTCCATTCTCTTTCTTGGGCATTCCGGTTGGGGCAAACCCAAGGAGGGAGGAGACTTGGCATCCTGTTATTATGAAGATAAAGACAAAACTTTCAAGATGGAAATCCAAACACTTGTCTCTTGGGGGACGCATTTGTCTCATAAAATTGGTACTTTCCTCTTTACCCTTGTATTTTTTGTCCTTTTATCGTGCCCCAAACAAGGTGGTTAGGAAGATAGAGAGTCTAGAAAGAAACTTTTTGTGAGGTGGGGATGATGAAACAAAAAAGTTGGCATGGGTTAAATGGTCAAAAATGTGCCAAACTAGAGAGGAAGGGGGTTTAGGTATCTCTTTAATAGAGCACTCATAGGGGGTGGAGGCTGTTATCTGACGAGGAAGCGTTATGGTGTCGTGTCTTGAGAGCAAAGTATGGTTTCTCCACTACAAATGTTTTAGACATCTAACTTGGAAAACACTCCCTCTGGTGGCAAGATGTGAGGATAGTTTGCCAACTAGGTTTTGAGGAATCGTGGTTTACCAAAAACTTAAAAAGAGTGGTGGGCAATGGGAGGGACACACCTTTTTGGGATTAAGTCTGGGAAGGGAATACGTATCTTAAGATGGAGTTTTTCTAGATTGTATGCATTATCCATGCAAAAAGATAAATGTATCAGGGACATGATCTCTATTGATGGAAATGATGGAAATACATGGTCGTGGAACTTGTTGTGGAAAAGGGATCTCTTTGTATGGGAAACAACTGATGGATACTTTGATGGAAACACTGCAAGGTTTTTGTTGGCAGCAGGAGGTAAGTGATACATGGTCATGGACATGTGCAGCTGATAAGGTATATATAGTGAGCCAAGTATACAAACTTTTGTCTACTGAAAATAGGAACATTATGGAAGAAGTTCAGAGGGATTTATTTAAATGCCTGTGGAAGGTCAAGGCCCCATCTAAGGACGTGGCCTTTACGTTGAAATTAATGCTTGATAGGATTTAGACTAAAAACAACTTGAGCAAGAGGAATATCATAGGAGGTCAGGATGCTTTGAATTGTCCTCTATGTTCTCGAGTGATGGAAACATCTGAACATATTCTTTTCTCATATGACTATGCCCAAGGTATTTGGAAAAGGATCTATAACTAGATTGGAATAGTGACTGTGCTCCCTATGACATCGAGTCTACATTGGTGGCAACACTGTGGGTTGGTAAAGGGGATGAAAAGAAGAATGTGTTGGTGGTGTGTATGGATTTCTACGGTATGGTTGATCTGGAAAATGAGGAATGATGTAGTTTTCAATGATAAGAGAGTTAGTCAGGACTAACTTTTGATTTGATAACTGTAACATCTTGGAAATGGTTAAAGGCTAGGGTGAAAGATTTCTCTGTCCCTTACTATAATTGGTTGGTGCAACCACTACTGTGCTTATAAATTTTGTTATAAGGGTACACCAGATCTTGTGGGACATATTTAGAGGCCTAATAATGAGGGCTACTTACCTTTCCCTCATGTTTTGAATGTGCGGATTGTGAGAGTGGAGGCTGATACTCAATTATGTGAAAACTTATGGTTGTATGGGTCTCTATTCTACTGCTAATTATTTGCACACTTACTAAATGTTAGTCATAGCGTCTGCTTTACTATGAACTCAGCTTTGGTAGGTGGAAATGGCAGGAAATTTTCACGGAAGGCCGTCTAACAGTTACTTGGGGATTTTTGTTTACATCTATTCTCACCTAGTAACTTCCTGTTTTATGGGTATTGTATGCAATTAATTTCTTGGGATGGACATAGGGATTATGTTTTCTGCTCAGTATCCAGTTGCTCTTGGGTCTGGTGGTTAGCTTGTATTTATGAATCTAATTTCTTAATACCCTCTAACCATGAGGTAAACTTTATCCTTGTATCTCACGGTATCTCTGGTACCTTTTCTAATAAATATCTCTATTGGCTTATCAAAAAAAAAGAAAAAACTTGCTCAATGAATACATTAAATTGGATTAAACCCATAACTTTAACATGTATAAAAGATAAATTTTCTTTGATGTCTCTTATAATTTCAAATAACAACTTATCACCCTCTAAAGCTAGCAAGTACTTTTAAAGCAATTGATCATAATAAACTTGATAGGTGTGGAATGAGGCATTAAGAAAATAACAAATAAAATAGAAGACGACTTGCTTAGTATTGTTTCAGGTTTAGAGATCACAATAAATTAAGAAGGTAATGATTTTGGATCTGGTGGTTTATGGTTTTTGGAGGAGAAAAATGAGGCGTGATGAAGAAAGTGAAGGCAATTATATTTGTCATGACTTTAAACTTCATCTTTGTTTCCCCTTCCCGTTTCCTTTACTGCAGTGGAAAGAGAATTTTTATATGGTTTTTATTAATTACTTTTTCCTACACCCTTTTTTTCTCTAATTAGGAAAAACAATATTTATTTAAGTTTCATTACATTATTTTTCTTCCAATTTCTCTCCTTGTATTTCCTTTGCTACTGTTTTTACTTAAACTAAAGGGTAAAAGTTTATGAGAAGGGAATATTGTCTCAACTCATTAATAAAAACTAAAGGGAATATTGCACCTCATATATTTTTAAACTCTTTTGGCTGAATTGATCGGTCATATAAGAATCTTTATTACATGTTAAACTTATTATATTTAGGAAAAAAATTAAATACAATACTCCCTCCGTTTCTTTTTATCAGTCGTTTAAGGTTTATTTGTAGAACCAAGGAATGCATTAAATTTTCTTGATTCTAATCAAATAATTATGGGATTTCCTATTTTACCCTTTTTTCATTTCTACTCTACAATAAATGCATGTGTAAATTCATGAAAGATTGGGATAGAAGTAAGGGTATACTTGATAAAAGAGTAATTAATGTGATCTTGAACTTTGCAAACGAAAGATAAATAGAAACAATTTTTTTTTCCAAAAATCCGACACTTAAAAAGAAACGGAGGCAATACTTTAGGTGCTATTTGTACGGATTTCCAATTAGAATTGGAGTTCCATCTCGGTAATCCGTATAATAAAAGTTTGCATTAAATTAAAGAATTATACAGATGACCAAGGTAAAACTTAAATTTTGATTGGAAAACGGTAAAAACAACACCTAAGATACTGTATCTAAGTTTTGCCCTTATATTTATCATCAAAGTTTTCGCATCTATTTCAATAATTTGAGCACAATTAATACAACTCAACTACCTCATTGGAAATGAAAGAAATTAAAATAAATTTTCCATTAACTGATTAACATACATTTACAAGGAGATATATTGATTGCATTGTCTTTGTAAAAGTTTGTAGCTAATCCTAAGCTTCCTATCATTTTTACCAATATGACAACGTTTATCAACAACTAAGTGCAACTTGTGTATCGGTTAATCTAAATTTATAAGTACCTCACTTAATTTTAAAATGTTAAATTTAAAACAAAGAAATTACAAGACACCAAAACTCAATAGCTTGAGCAATCCAATGTTTGATTCAAACTATATTTTCCTAGTTCACCATCCACTAAAATGTAGGGTGCATGGCCACTCATCAAGCCATATAGAAACACGTGATAATTCATTAAACTTTGGGAGTTGGAGGAGGAAGTAGCCATTTGGAGCCTTCAATCAAGCCAAGTGTAATGTAAGGTTTGACCTCCTCATCAGTTAGTTGCCTAGTTAAAACACGCCCTGCGGGATCTGCACTAGGTCCCTTGTTCTGATACTCTCCAAAACGTACAGTTCTGTAGATAATCATGTAATGTATTGATCAATGTGGCAACAAATGTACTTTAAAATGGCTTAAATATGTTTTAGGTCCCTAATAAATGACTGATTTTTGTTTTGGGTCCCTAATAAATTTTTTCGTTGCATTGGATCCCTAATATATCAAAACTTTTGTTTTGAGTACCTGCCGTCAGTTAAGTGATGACGTGACACCATCTCAACAGTTATTCCCAATATATATCAACCGTTGAGATGGTGTCATGTCATCACTTAACCGATGGCAGGGACTTAAAACAAAAGTTTTGATATATTAGGGATCCAATGCAATAAAAAAATTTATTAGGGACCCAAAACAAAAATCAATCATTTATCAGGGACCTAAAATATATTTAAGCCCTTTAAAATTTATAAAAAAAATGATAAGGATGCAACATAATTATACACATTCATGTATTCTTATGGAGCTACATGTTTAATATATAATTACAAATATAGAGATGTAAAAGAACTATTGGTCATGTAGAGTTAAATTAGATGGTTACTTGTCATGTTCAGGGTGATTGTTATTACTCCACCCTTCTTTTTTCACAACACTACTGATGTTGGCATAAGCAAAGACTACTCTGGGATGAGACATCCACGCTCTCCCTAAGAAAGTGTTAGTCCCAGTTCCAGTGACATCACAATGTACAAATGAGTAGCAATTATCCTCTGTCTCATTTTTTCTTGCTTGTGCCACTATAACTGTAACCCCAGTGTCGGCACCAAGCGTTCTTAGTTCATTATTCTGTATCATAAAATAAATCATCAATACTTATTACAATTATATTAAGTCTATCACAAATTAAATGAAATATCTTCCACATTGAAATATATAAACATTCAAGTTCCTAAAATTTTATATACCAAATATAGTGACTTCCCACTTCCAAAAATATAATCCATTGTTCCTTGAATTAAGCAGTCTTTGAAAAAATGTCTATTCCTATCATCACACACAGTGTCCTGGAATCCAAGTATCGTGCAATTATAAAATGTTGCTTTGTCACCAGATATTCTCAACGCAACTGCTTGAGCTAGTGGTCTTCCATCAGGTCTTGGTGCAGAATTCTATACCATCAAATTCACAAAAAAAATAATTTAACATAAAATCAAACTCAAATGGCATGCTTTTGTTTTAATATATGAGAATTTTAAGGAAGAATGTCTACAAACCGAGATAATGATGTTAGCTGCCACAAAGTAATTTGATTCAACAATCAATGTAGCACTGTCAACTGTGCCATATTCTTTTGCAGTGCCCCCAAATGTCAAGTTTGGCATGTTCTCTGGTAGCCCATACAAGGTTACAAAAGGCTTTGTCTTCTCAATTTTGATTTTTTCATTATAATTTCCAGGTCCAATGTACACAATCACACGTTTGGTGTTTCCAATAGGTACACTGTTGATGGCATCAGTGATGGTCTTGAATTCTCCACTGCCATCTTGCATTACCTTCACAACCTTAGCACCTTCTTCAGCAGCCACCAATTCTGGGTCCACGGTGCTCATTCTTTGATCTAAAGGCCCCACATTGTCATTGAACCATGTGCCCAATTGGGTCTTGTCAGCAGGAATTGGCACAGTATCATCAGATAAAACAATATGGATTGTGAGGAATGCTACTACAAAAGCCACATGAATGGTAGAACTTTTGGTTCTTGAAGCCATGTTTCTAGTGTTTAATTTTTATTTTTTATTTTTTAGGTGTATAGATCATTGCCATTTATAATTGCAAGTTCCTGAATTTGTGAGACTTTATTTAGAGAGCAGTTAATTTGATTCACCCATCTAATGTTGGGAAGCTAAAAATAAACTTGGGGTTGATGGTTCATGAATTTGAACTTCATTAGTTACAATTTTTTGTTGAAGCTACATCATTTGTGGTTTTCTAATTTCTAATTAACTACACGTATAAGCTAAAATTGTAAAGAGTTTTCCCTTAAAAGAATAAGCACAATGAATCAAACCTATGAATTGATTTTGTAAATACTGAGAGTTTATTTAATAATTCTCATCGTAATTAGGAATTTTATTATGTTAATCTAAGGATTTAGCCATTTGAAACACTTCATGAGCCTATAATTTCCTTAAATAAGATTGGACGTATATTTTACTTCCATCTATAAATTTATGAGTTTGGTAATTTACTACATTTATATTTTCACTTTGTTGTCTTTATTAACTTACATACATTCTACTTTTTAAATTTAGATGAAATATTAAAGATAAAAATTTAAAATCATTTTAGAGAAAGGTGTTAAAATTATATAAAAAAAAACTAAAATATCATTTGGGTTCATTACGGCATTTTTTCCATTTTATTCCTTTATGTTTTAAAATCTTCATTTTGGTCATTTATGTTTAAGAATGGATCCAAAATGTTCCTTCCATCCCTTAATGATGATCTGACATTAATTTTATTATTATTTTATTATATTTTCTGACAGTTCATTTTCTCAAGATTCAAAATGGCTAGAAATTTCTTATCTGAAGCATTTAATAGGTATTAAACAATTTCTGGCAATTAAAAATCATTAGAAATTGTTATACCCCGGATCCAAATTCACTAACAAAAACATACAAATTCAACCTAAGAACAAAATCAAACAAATTGAAGATCAAACATAAAAGTGCACAAATTCATATATACTTTTAAAATGCACACAAAAGTGTACCCTCTGCTTTTCCCTTCCCTCACTCACTCACCACTTTGCTTTCACAAAAAAAAAAACCCAAATAAACACAACACTACAACCCCATTCTAATTCAATGGAGCCACCACATTTCCTTCGATGAACTTCTCAAACACAAACATGTGCGATGACTCATGGTTCTCCATCGATGACGAGATCTCCCTTTTGTGTGTATTTTAAAAGTATATTTGAATTTTTGCATTTTTGTGTTTGATCTTTAGTTTGTTTGATTTTGTTCTTGGGTTGAATTTGTGTGTTTTGTGTGTGAATTTGGATTTGGGGTATGAAGTGAATTAGTTGGTCACTAGAAAGGGGGTTGAATAATGACATGCGAACTAACTAGGCTTTTTCCTGCACAAAACACTTGTTTTTTATTTTTCCTTATCAAGCTTCTAGCTTGGAAATAAGAAGTTCTATTAGGAGCAAGGATTTTTCCTTTTAAGTACTTGGATAACATGATATTCTAATGTATAAACTCTAAGTTAAAACTTTAAGATATTGCTTTAAAAGCTACCTTTAAAGTCAAATATTTTGTTTCCCAACAGATTCTGGTTGTAACTTTTCTAATACAAGGTAGATGATGCTTCTGAACTTTAAAAATGTTTTGTAAAAACCTTTAGATGAAATATTAGAGTTATTCTTTTGTAAAACAAGGTTTTTCAAAACTAAAGATAAGTATACAGTAGTAAGGAAGGATACAACACACAAAGGAATTATACTAGTTCACCCTAACCTGGGCTACGTCCAGTACCTACACCTATAGGTTTTCTCCACTAAGACCAAGCACACAACTGTGGTATTCTTTCTTTTGAAGACTCCACAGGCTCCTACACCTAGTATTCTAAACCTTTATAGGTTCCACTCAGTATTCTTTGCTTGCCTCTACAGTCAAATCCACAACTCGGTATTCTAAACCTCTGTAGGTTCCACTCAGTATTCTTTATGTGCCTCTACAGGCATTCCACCAGTATTCTCTACGCCTTTGCACGCTCTACCTAAGTATTATTTCAAAAAGTCTTTCTAAGCTTCACACCCTCAATAGCAACCATTATTAGACTCACACAACACTTGTTGTGTTTCACACAACTTCAGAAGCAGCAATCCCCTAATTACTCTTATGAGTTCTTCCCTCTATCCTAAGCGGGTGGACACTACACCCTGTGGGATACCTTCTACTAAGGCTCCTCTAATGAAGGTGTTTACACTCTTTTGGATTTGGCTCTAACCTACAATGTATTGGCTAAGAAGGGCTCTTCTGATAAGGGTTTTCTAGATGACTTTTTTCTTACCTTACCCTTTCTATTTGGCACTCCTTCCTTGTAGGTTGCTCCTTTGAATTTGCATCCTTATATAGGTGTTGGAGCTAGCCGTTTATGGTTGTTGGAGGTAGAATTCGAAATTCAAATATTGTATGAGTTGTCCAAGTTCATACATCTGGTGTTCTAGCTTTATCTTCTCCTCCAAGTCTTCTGCAGCTCGAACTCTTCTGGAGTTGCTTCACTTTTCTCTGCTCTCTTCTCCATCGTTGTTGACAGCTTGAACATTTCAAATTTGAAATGTATCCATTGTGTGCTAGTTGTGTGGTCTTAATGGATCCTCATGACTTCTTGAGATTTGCCATAGGATGTTTTCTGAAGATTGGTCTACAGCATGTCCTCTTGAGATGTTATGGTTACTACAGTGCATTGTGCTTCAATCTTCAATCTTCTAGTTGCTTGTTTCTTGGTCAGCATTTGTTGTCTTCTTTGAGTTCCCTTATTCTAAATATCTTCGATTATTTTGGAGAACTCCTAGCTTTAGAATTAGTGCTTCAGTACACTAGTGCATGCCTTCTTACTAGTAAGCTCTAGTGTGTGTTTCTGAATAGTGTAGACACGTCTGTCTTCACTATCCTATTCTACAATACATCTTCTGATGATCCCTTAGTCATATGTAGCTTTTAATATCTACCCCTTGACTAAAGCTACCCCCAACATCATGCTTATGATCATATACAACTTTTGATATCTACACTTTGACTAAAAAAACATGATTGCCTTTCCAACTTCTGAACAACTCTCCTTCTAGTAGTTCTGCTTCTGAATGCAAAATCTATGTCTGGAAAACTCTTACTGTAGGCTAATGCTTCACATCTTCTCCATGCTTTTGAATATAGTCCTGTCTTTTAAAGCACACACTTAAAGAAAACATTAGTAGCTAAGTTCAGATAACTTAAGATTTGCTTATTGAAGGTTTGTCATCATTAAAACTCAAGTTTTGGGAGTGATTTTGTCTCAACAAGGTATAGCAATTTCTAACGGTTTTTAACCGCCAGAAAATTGTTTAATATTATTAAATGCTTCAGACAAGCAATTTCAAGTAGTTTTAAACCGCTAGAAAATGAACTGCTGGACAATGTAATAAAATAACGCCACAACATCATTAATGAATGGAAGGACCATTTTGGGCTCATTCGCAAACATAAAGGACAAAAACAAGAATTTTAAAACATAAAGAATCGAAATGGAAAATTCGAAAATGTAATAGACCAAAATGATACTTTAACCTAAAAAAAATAGAAAACGTAATTAATGTAAATAAGTTTGTAATCAAAATTTAAAAATATAATAGATATATAGAACTAATTCAAACATATATTAAGAATATGTGTCTTTTTTATGAATGGGAGCATACTAAGACTATGTTTAGATCTTCAATGATAACAGGATCGGAATGATATGAAATTATCGTATAAAATTTGTATATTTATTTTAAAATAGAATAAAAATTTCATTTTAATATTCGAAAAGTAAACAAAATGGTAGAAGTTATAACTTAATATTATTATTATAACTATTGTTGTTTAAAAAATAATCAAAATGATAGAAATTATAACTTATGAATCACTACAAATTTACAAAATGAATTAGAGTCATGTTATTGTCAGCCTCAACATCGAAACTAATATAGTACTGATGCAAAATTGATGCAACCCTTTAAATATATTTTTTAATTATTTTTAAATAATAAAATACTAAATGTCAACTAAAGCCTACACTAGTGTCAAATTTAGTGTCAATCTCAGTTGACGCTAATGAGTATAATTATTGTAGTATTGATTAAGAGTCTGTTTGACCCAACTTATTTTTAACTTAATTTTTACTTATAAGTAAAAGTTGGGCCAAACATACCCTAAATATATGAAAATCTTTATTTTTTTCATATTTCATACTCAATTATAATGAAAATTTTATTTTTTACTCTTTTAATAATGTAATTATTTTCAACTTCAAAAGCATATTAGTTTTAAAATAATAAATACTCCCTTAGTCCCTAATCTATAACTCAATTAATTCAGGAAAAGCTAGCAAGGGTACTTTACTGTTCATTTATCAGTAAACTACCCATTATACCCTTCCATACAATTTACTGTTCATTGAACAGTAAATTTTTTATTTTGCCCTCCTTTTTTTCCCCCTTTTTTGCTTCTTCGTCTCTCTCACTCACCCTTCTTTCTTCATTTTTTTTTCTTCTTCATCTCTCTTACTCACGCTTCTTTCTTCTTCTTTTTTCTTTTCTTTTTGCTTCTTCATCTCTCTCACTCACATATTACTTCTTTCTTTTCTCCTTCTTCATCTCTCTCACTCTCACTTATTCCTTTTTTCTTCTTCAACTCTCTCATTGTTCACAATATATTTATCAGTCTTTTTTTTTCTTTTTTCCTTTTTCGTCTCTCTCACTCTCACATGGTCCTTTTTTCTTTTTCTTTTTTTTCTTCTTGATCTCTCACAATATATTTATCAGTCCCCCCCCCCTTCTCTCTCTCTTTTTAGACTCACCCTCCTTTCTTTCTTCCTTTCTATTTTTTTTATTTTTTATAATAATGATCATTTATTTAAATGCAAAAGATAATGACCTTCTATACTATGCAAGCATCTGAACCCTTTTTTTTTTATCCATGCAGCCCATTTTCTTTTCTTTTTTTTCTTCATCTCTCCCACTCTCACTTACTCCTTTTTTTCTTTTTCTTTTTTTTTTCTTCTTCATCTCTCACAATATATTTATCAATCCCCCCTCTCTTTTTTTTTTCTAGACTCACGCTCCTTTCTTTCTTTCTTTTTTTATTTTTTTATTTTTTATAATAATGCTCCTTTATTTAAATGCAAAAGATAATGACATTTTATTATACTATGCAAACATCTTAACCTTTTTTTTATCCGTGTAGCTCCTTTCTTTCTCTCTTTTATTTTTTTTCAAAGCTCACGCTCTTTTCTTCTTACAGCAATGCAACTGCAACCCCTTTCTATTTCCCTCTCTCTCTTTTTTTTTTTTAAACTCATGTTCCATTTTTTTTAAATAATGCTCCTTTATCTAAATGCAAAAGATTACATCCACATTTCAACTTTTTAAAATTCACAATCACATAATATCAAAATATATGTCTATTATTATTTTTAGCAACACTATTATATATAATACATTAAGTAATTAAATATTTAGTCATTAAATATTTCTATTTTAACCTTTTGTATGTTATATTTTAAAATAGCAATAACTAGTAGGGGTGACAAAACGGGTTGGACCCGTCGGGCCAACCCGTTTTGGCCCACCAAAAAATGGGTTGAGAGCGGGTCAACCTGCCAACCCGCTTTTTTATAAAAAATAATAATAAATTTAATATTTATTTTTATATTTTATACATATATTATTAATATTTATTTAATATATTTTTTGTCTAAATAAATTATTATTCAAAATTTAAGGTAATACATTTATTTTTTTAATAAGTATTTATTATTTAATATTTATAAAAGATAAAATTAATTAAAATATATTTATTATATTTTTTTTTCATTTTTTTGCCAACCTGCCATAAATGAGACGGGCTTGAGTTTTCGACCCACTTTCCTTATGTGGGGCAGGGCGGGCCGGCCTGCTTTTGGCAGGCCAATGGCGGGGTGGGACGGGGCGGGACGGCCCGTTTTGCCATCCCTAATAACTAGCAAGGGTAATTAAATTCCCTTACAAAAATTCTTTCTTCCTTTTTTTTTTTCTTTTTTCCTTCTTCATCTTTCTCACTCTCACGTACTCATATTTTTTTTTATAATAACTACTCTTTTATTTATATTATATTACTATTTTATGTCTTTTATTTATGAAAATTTATATTCTATCATTTATAATGGCATCTATAATCATAAAAATAACTACTCTTTTATTTATATAATCATTTGGTTTCCATATAATTTAATTTTTATTTTTAACTGTTTATTAAGAAATTGAAGATTCAACACATTTATTTTTTATTCTTTTTTCCTTCTTCATCTCTCTCTCACGTACTCCTTCCCTTCCCACCTTCCACATTATATATATTTTTTATAATAACTATTCTTCTATTTATATTATATTATTATTTTATGTCTTTTATTTATAAAAATTTATATTCTATAATTTATAATAGCATATATATTCATAAAAATAACTACTCTTTTATTTATATAATCATTGGCTTTCCATCTATTTCAAAATTAAGATATTTAAAAATCTATCAAGTTTTTTAATCGAAATATATTTTAATAATTAAATTTAAATATCAATTAAAGTATACATATATGATGTCAAAGTCCTTTAATTTATTTATCATTTATCTATAATTTTTGAATTCATTTTCATAAAAGTTTTTCATAACATCAATTATCAGTATAATTTTTATATTCGATCCATCCATTAACAATATAATAAATTGTTTGATTTTTAATTCATATATATTAATTCTAGAATTTAAAATTTCATCTATTTCATGCCATTTTAAAATATATTTTTCAAATCTCAATTTTGTGTTTTTTAAATAAATGTTTATATAATTAATTTTAAAGAGTAACTCAAATGTAAATAACTTCTTCTGAAACTCTGTATTGTAGATTTTTTTAGATAATAATTTATCCTAAATTTTTCAGACTACGTTCTCCATCTATTTAAATTCAATAAATGAATTACACAGTAAATAAACTGTATAGTTCCTTAGTGTAAATTAAGATAATTTTTAATAAAATAATATCATGTCAAAATTAAAGCTGAAATTCAATATTAGATAACTCTATCCTAAAAAGTTCTATATTAAAATTATTAGTTAATAATTTCAGCTTATTTATTTTCTATATTGTTGATGTTTATTTTTTACTGTTTATTAAGAAATTGAAGGTTTATCTATTTATCTACCCAGTATTTTTAGTTTTAAAGAAAATTTCTATTTTCAGTTCATGATTACTATATTGAAATTATTAGTTAATAATTTCAGCTTATTTATGTTCTATATTGTTGATGTATATTTCTATTTCTCAATATATAATTATGTATTTAAATCCAATAAGCTCAATAAATGAATTAAATTTTAAGAAAACCATATAATTTATAATTTATAGATAAGAGACGATTTAATAAAATAATTTTATTTTATTAAGTAGACTTTCATTCACTATTAAATAACCCCACTTCAAAAAGCATTTTGAATATATTAATTGCTATATTGTCCTTATAATGTTTATAATTATTTTTTATTTAAAAACCTCACTTCAAAATATTCTATCTTGAATATATTAATTGTTATTTTATCCAATTTTCAACGCCTTTCTTTTTTCCTTTTTTTTTCCCTTCTTCATCTCTCTCTCTCTCTCTCTCTCTCTCTCTCTCTCATGTACTCCTTCCCTTCCATCCTTCTATATTTTATTTTTTTTAATAAATATTTTTTATTTATATTATATTACTATTTTATGTCTTTTATTTATAAAAAAAAAATTATATTCTATAATTTATAATAGCATATATAATCATAAAAATAACTACTATTTTATTTATCTAATCATTGGGTTTTCATCTATTTCAATTTTTCTTCAATATATTTTCTTAGGCTTAATTGCAGATTTTACCACCTAACTTTCATAATTTTGTAAATTTTACCACCCAAGTTTTAATTTTGCAAATTTTACCACTCAACTTTCATAATTTTACGAATTTTACCACCCAAGTTTTAATTTTGCAAATTTTACCATCAAAGTTTTCAATTTTTGCACATTTTACCACCTAAATTTTTAATTTTTGCACATTTTACCACTATGATGTTTCACAAATTTTTTTTTTTTTGAATTCTTTAACTTTTTTTTGGTAAAATATCAAAGTGGTAAAATGTGCAAAAATTGAAAACTTTGGTGGTAAAATTTATAAAATTAAAACTTGGGTGGTAAAATTCGCAAAATTATGAAAGTTTGGTGGTAAAATTTGCAATTAAGCCATTTTCTTATACTTTATTGTATACTTTCACTATATTTGAAATCAATTAATCTTTTAATTTAATTTAATGTATAACTTGATTTTCTACCAATATCGTAAGGTAACGGTTTTATGTCATACTGGGCCAAATGATCATAAGGTAACGGTTTCATGTCTGTGAGATGCATGTCTGCCATTGGTTCAGAATCAATATGTTGATTATTGTGTGGGCCCTCGTCATTGCTTGATTGGTTGTTGGGTAGTGACTCGAGATTCTCTGACTCACTGTTAGGAGGTTCTTTTGCATTGTCCAGTTCACGGTTGGGGTAATGTCCCTTCATTTGCATCGCCACTATATGCCTGGGTTTCAGATGCATAAAGTGCTTTGTTAGGCTCTGCTTTGGAACTGGATAGATCCTTATCAGGATGAGACTCAGAATTTTCCACATTATGGTCAAACTAGTATTGCTAGGTTGAAAATTAGTATTGACTGGCACATTTTTCACATCGGGGGTTGCAACCACTTTATCTTCTTCAATAGTAACCATCTTTATTTTGATGTGTATCTTCCTGCTTCACCTACAAATAAAAAATGCTAATTAATGGTGAATTCCAACCAGGAAATGTTTTCCAGATAGATACATTAATACAATACTACAAATATGAAGATGACATGAGATCACTAGCGTATCACATATCAACACTCCCATGCAAAATATACAGGATTTAAACTAACATAAACATACATTACATTTGTCCGCATAAATAATTGACATCTTAGATAGCCAAATTCATTGGTTGTGAATCATGAAGCCAACAAAGGAATTAAAGAACAATAATAAAAAAAAATCACAAAACAATAAAGAACTTCCTTAAATCGATTAATCAATTAATTAAAATAAAGCATGCATTTACATGGCACAATCATGAATTGGATTTATAAAAAATCAATCCAAATCCAGTTAAATGTATTGGATTTTAAATCTAGATCCAATTAAACGGATTGGATTTTAAATCTACATTCATATTTTATCAAAAACCAATTTGGATTTTTTGAAACCAGTTTTCAAACTAGTTTTTGGTTCAAAATTGGTTAGATTCTAAAACCAGTTTCAAATATAAAAAAATCGGTTTAAAATCAAAAACCATTTTTTAAGTTTAAAACTGGTTTTAAAACAATTTCTTTTTGTTTAAAATTGATTTTAACCAAAATTCGATTTTAAAATCAAGTGATAAGGATTTTTTATTATAATTTTTTAAAACAACTTCTTGTTTTATAACAATTGATTTCCTAACAATAGTGTTTGAGAATTTGCAAATTTGAAAATAAACAACTCCTGTATAAACTGACTAATTGAGGATTCAGGTTGTTACAATAATAGGAACATTTCGAAAAGGAGAGAAGTACAAATCAAAGTATCCAGATGCTTACTAGAAGAGTAGTAGTGGAGATTAAGAATCTTCTATAAAAATTAAATTATTCACATAAAGAGTAGTAGTAGAGATTAAGAAGGGATCTAAAAGAGAAATAGAGCCAATAATTGTTACCATTTTAAGGAAACAAAACAAGGCAAGCAGAAAAACACCAAGTTCTTTTACGTTACTAAAATCAAGTACACTAAGGAGACCGTAGAAATATACAAGTATGTCATGAACAAATTTAGTTCTTAGAGTGTAGTAAGCAAGCAATGAAGAATAAGTGGCCAATACTTTGTGTGTTGGATCCATAGCATCTTTTTCAGTATTTAATTTAAAAAAATTAAGGGGATGACTGGAAGCAAACTAAATATCATAAAAAAAACACTACATTCCTAGAAAGTTTGGTGCCAATGGTGTCAAGGCATGCAATTTTCTTTGTGATGCACAAAAATATGAACTATTTCCTACCATAGATTAATATCAAATAAAAAAAATGTGAACACAATGGGGGCACTTAAACAACTACACGAGTGTTGGATTCACTGTTAATATACAAATTGTAAGATTATCCTAACATTATAATATTAAGTCTAGACAAGAGGATTACATACACTACCATTTCTACTTTTCTATCTAGACTTAGGCCTCGAGTTTACTTTTGAGCAAGGGTAGCCATTACACACACTTAAGCACATAATTGCCCATGGAACTAAGACAATTATGCATAATTGTGCGCAAATTTCTACATAATTAGTGTAGACTCACCAACATGGTATGGACAACCAATCAATAATTACATCAGAAAACTTATACTCACTCAAGCAGACACAGAGTACCCAAAATGGGATGAACAACCAATCAATAATTACATCAGACAAATCCAAAACCATAACACTGAATATGGGATAAATGTATTTAGGCCATTAAGAGAAGTTCAAAATGTCAACAAGGGGAAATTAATATATGACAACATGAACACCAAAACACTTAATAACAATACAAAGTGAACAAAACTCATCAGTGGAAGATGCTCACAACATATTCTTAATCAAACCACTACTCATAGAACCCACATAAAGTCATAAACCATGGACATGGTCAAACTCAAAAGTCAAAACTGGAACATCAGATCTTCAATGGTCCATCGCTGCAAAAACTGTTAAAAATAACATACAACACCAAAAAAAACACACAGTCAAGATCAAGTATTTCATCACAATAATAACCAAATCCAAAGACACGAAACTGAAGAACGAACCCATCATGTTACAATTCCGATAAATCAAAGCATAAAATACTAGACTGGAAACCTAATTAGAAGAAAAAAAAACTATCCATTCACAAAAAAAAAGATTAAAAGGCTTCGGCCAAAAATTTTTCTAAAAAATCTCGAAATTGAAAAGTTAGGGTTTGGCAACTAGGAGGTATATATAGGTGAACAAGATCTAACAATGACACAGATCCAAATCGAAAATCGAGGCTCAAGACTCACCAGAGTGAGATCTAGGGCTTTGCAAAGAGAGAGAAAGAAAGAGGGCTCACCGGAGAGATATCGAGATTGGGCCTGGGAACGAACCCGATAAGCTAATTGGACCTTCGAGTTCGAGGGTTTCTTTCTGGTATTTGTAACATGGTTCGTACAGGTTCGAGGGATAAGGTTTACACAAATACTTTGGATTTCGAGTTTGGACTCTTATGGTCCATTATTATTATTATTATTATTATTATTATTATTATTATTATCATCATCATCATCATCATTATTATTATTATTATTATTATTGTTATTGTTATTGTTATTGTTATTGTTATTGTTATTATTATTATTATTATTATTAGAAAAACTTAGTAAATAAATAATCCCTATACATCCAAACATGATATTTTTAACACTAGATGACCACATTTTTTTTTAAATTATATAATATTTCAAACATATGGTTTTTATATTATTATATCAATTATTATATTGATATATTATTGTATTAAATTAACTTTTCCAAAAAAGTAAAAAAAAAATTATAAAAACTATTTTAAATGGTGATACTCTAAAACACTTACAATAAACACTTATTGAAAGTGCTGAACACATAATTATGGTGGGGAACATGTGCAAGAGGAGTTACTTTTGTTTCATTGGTGGTTATCAATTATTTGTGGATTTCCAATCCCATAAATAATAAATAACCAGTTTTAGTGTTGAAAAAGTCAAGTGAACAGAGGATATTATTTTTTGTATTATTAACATGTAGAAGGGTTGGTACCCTTGGTTATAGCCGTCAAATGGGCCGGCCCTAACCCATTTGCCCCTAACCCATGTGGACTAGGGCCAAAATGGCCCACATATATAAATGGTCCATAGGGCTTAGGGTCAAGTATTTTTATATTTAGGGGCCCTGGTATTGGTATATATGAAACTTTTCTTTGCTGATAAAAAAAAACTTACAATAAACACTTCCAGTATTTTTATATCACTTTTGCATTTTTTGAATATTTTTACCAAGTACTATTATTTTTTTATTCTTAACTAAGTTCATATTTCACATATCTCACACCAAAATTTGTTTTAATTTATATATTTAAATAGTTGTATCTTCTTTTTTATA
Organism: Pueraria montana var. lobata; assembly: GCA_026413185.1. Taxonomy (NCBI): domain Eukaryota; kingdom Viridiplantae; phylum Streptophyta; class Magnoliopsida; order Fabales; family Fabaceae; genus Pueraria; species Pueraria montana. The sequence goes on along the minus strand of CM048651.1, from coordinate 37,825,796 downwards.
TTTACGGTGTATAACTACTATATTATGTGCCTTTTTAATTTATGTTTATATAACAGACAATAATAATAATTACAATAATAATAATTACAATCTTATTATATTTTTTATGCTAATTTATAATTAAAGTCCCAGGCATCGCCAGACATAGTAACTAGTTATAAGACCTTGCTAACTAATTCATGCATTTTAAGAAAGTTGATTAATTTAGTTGTTAGCATTGAATTTGTTTGTAATTGTAATATTTGTTCAAAACCACCATTAAATAATTGATTTATGGAGAGAGAATAATAGTAGTGGGGTTTTAATTTTTAAAACTAAGCTCTTCAATTCTCCAATCCTCATAAGCGAGATAAGAGAGAGAGAAAGAGACAATTCATAACATTTATTATTTATGGACTAAAATAGTTAAGGGTATTTTGGTAAAAAAAAATAATGCAAGGGACAATTAGAAAAGAGTCTTATAAAAAGGGACAATAAAATTTCAAAACAATGTCTTAGAAAAAAATACAAAACGAGTATGTTATTATCTACACATTACATTACAACAGTACTTCAAATGTTAATGAAAGAATGTGTTAGTTTCATGGATTAAAAGTTCGTACTCGGGAATGTAAACATGAGAATGTAGCATTCCTATAATTGTTACAAGTTTTGAACAATTATTTTTGGATATTGTTGATCTCCGGAAATGTTATAACTTTCATTGTTACCATGTTTTTCTATATTTTTATTCCCATGAAGAGAGATGAGAAAGTGATATTCCCATTCCCATTGAAATACGAGAAGTCCAGGTTTTAGTTGGCCACCTTTAGTGAGGTCTTTCTTCCCAACCACGTTTTTTTCATGCATGAGACTCGAACCTGAGACCTTACTTAAGGAGATCAAGCCCAATATCACTTGGACCAACGACTTGTTGATATACAATCTAAATTATTTGTAAAATCATCTAAGATGATGTAATTGTGTAATAATAGATAAATTGGCGATAATTTATCTATAAATTATTTGAGATAACAAAAATTATGTAATGATTTACTTGACTGGTGCAACTTATTAGATAAATTTGTGTCATTTTCATTGTCGTGTTTTTTTTTTTTTTATCTCATTTTATATTTCCCTTACTAGCCTAGCTTATCATTATTCTTCCTTTGTTATTTTAAATTATTCGAAAATTCCCTTTGTACAACTATATATACTAGTATATACTTTTTTTTGGCACTTTAATGGTATCATTATAATGTGAGTAATAATATTTACGTACCAAAATATTTTCGCCATTTATATATTATGTTTGTATTCGAAATTAAATGTATTTAATTGTTTTTTCATTTCTATGAAATAATTTACAAACTTATATTTATAAGTTTATATGACATCCATACATTATTCATTTATTCATATTTTCTAATATTTAAATTCATATTGTTTTGTCACTATATATATATATATATATTTGAAAGTCTTAATTTGTTCCAAAAATATTTTTAAACAAATAAAAAATTAAAAAAAAATAAAATAATTTTCTATTCTACCACTAATTCTGAACTAGCTTTTTTTTTCACTAAATTAAAATTTCTATCCTTTGATTTTATTTTTTGGATTGTATAGAGTTATATCCTAATGCGTTCACATTGGTCATGTTATCAAACCAATAAGACCCAGTGCGACCCGGCCAGTTTTGTGGTCTAACCGGTGAACCGACGGATTGTTGCAACCTGGACCAATTCGTGCTTTTGATATTTTTTCGAAATTTTTTTCGAAATGCACCAAACTAGATTTGAACCCAGCACCTCAAGGTAGAGGCCAGCAAACTTACCAACCAAACTAAGTGGGTTAGTTGTCATTATCCTTAGCAAATTTAATATATATAATATGTACACTAAATATTTAACGAAAAAAACCTAAAATTGCTTCTAGCTAGGCTCAAACACAACACCTCCATAAAAGTACAAGCAAGCTTATCCACTTAACCAAGTCACTAGTTAGCTAAATCATTAACAAATTTAATATATATATATATATAGTATGTACACTATATATAATTATTTAAAAGATATATATTTATTTTTATATATATACTATATTTATGGCAAAATATAAAATTTAAAAAAAAATAATAGAGACCGGGTCATGCGGTTCAATTAGTGACCCACTGGTTCGACCATTGACCCAGTGATCCAGTGCCTTGCTCGGTTTGGTCACCAATTCAGTTTTTAAAACTATGTTAGTAAGAGTATATCCCTTTTATTAGGCCATTTGTAAATTCGATATGAATAAGTTTGATAACCTCGATAGCATCAGTTCGCCTAAAGTGAATTATTATTTGGTTTTCTTTGAATTTCTAGTATTCAGTAAGAAGAGTTGTTTGCTCCATTCATGACAAACAAATAAGACAAATTGTGAAAGGAAAAGGGAAACAACAAAGACAGGTTCTAAGGTGGGAGACCTCAATAGGTCTCCCACTGTGGGAAACAATTGTAGTCCATTAGATATACATCCTTTATAATTAAGGGTTAAGATAAATGAGAGACTATCATGGAAATACTGTATTGGAATAAATTTTAAAAAAATAATATTAGAACACTCTTGCCTGACTCCTCACCCTTCACCGCCCTGACCACTCCTCCTTCCCCGACACAACTTCTTCCTCCTCCTTGTCAGAAAATAATAAAGCATGTGTCTTTTTTTTTTTTTTAACATTATATGAATGAATGGAAGACAAAAGCAAAAAATAGAGACTGGCAGCAAGCATAACAAGCTCAATAATTCCACTCTTTAATTTGAATTTTGATGATCGAGAATTCGCAAATTAAGATTATCCTTTAATTTTCTGGGTTTATTTTTTTTAATTGAATTTAATTAAAAATTAAAAGTGTCCAAAATTCTCCAAGTCCAGTCTTGGATCTACGCCAAAATCTTCCAAGTTTTGCAGCAACAGAGCAATCCATCAACGGCGACGGAGAAGTGAAACTTTCAGCGATTTAGAAACAAACCTATTAGAGAAAAAAAAAATTCACAGATCTTCCTCAGCTTTTCTCCTCTATTGATGCGGCGAGAGACGAATCAACGCGGTAAGGGCGCGTTTCACCCACTCGCCTTTGACTCCTCCGATTCTCACCAGCGAGTTCTTCACTCGCTAACCGATGCATGTTGAGCCTATTTGACAAGAATGAAATGACCGGTGCGTGGTTGTTCTTGTGGAGGCTGCACCAGAACGAACGGGATACGTCGTCAAGGAACAAAACGACAGGCACATGGTTGTTCTTCTTGACTGCAGCGTGGCGGTGGTGATGTATCTTCGCAATGACGTGGCTCGTGACAGTTCGTTTTGGGGAGACGAGGTTGGAGGTGCCTGGAGAAGAGAAGACGAAGGCAAAGTCTGGCCTTTTGGAATTGGAGTCTAGGAGGAGGAAGAAGAAGTTGTGTTGGAGAAGGAGGAGTGGTCGGCATCAGTGAAGGGGGAGGAGTCAGGAAGTAGTGTTTTCCAATATATATTTTTTTAATTCATTCCAGTACAGTGTATCCATGGTAGTCTCTCATTTATCTTAGCCTTTAATTATAAAGGATCTATATCTAAGGGACCACATTTGTTTCCCACAGGGGGAGACCTATTGAGGTCTCCCATCTTAGATCCTATCAACAACAAAAGTCTACATTGCCCAAAAGAGAAAAGTAAAACTCATACTAATACTACATATCATTAATTCCAACAAAAAGAAAAAGTTGAAACAAGATTAATACGCAGAGCATTCCAACAAATTTAATTATACACTTGAAGTGGACACAAGTGAAGTGGAAAAGGGGCTTAAGATAGGAATTTGAAGGCATATATAATTGGAAGTTTATTGCTTTTAGCTAAAGTTTTATAATCAAAGTGGGGATATGAAGATGTCAGCCACGACATGGTTCATGGCTCTTGCTTCTCCCTAAAAGGAGCAATCAATGTTAAGAGACCCCATCACCATGTCAATTTGTTTTAATTTTTTTTATTTTTAAATAAAATTGCAAGATTCCTTAGACTGGGGTACCCAAAGTGCTAATTTGTCATACTGTGGGGCACTGATTTGTTGAGTGTTCTTATTTTATTTTTATTTTATTTTTTCCATTTCTTAATTGAGTTAAAGCTGTCCCTCTTTTTCCACTGTAGCTTGAATTGGATTTCAAGAGATTCCAATCCCCTCTTTATATGTTCATCATTTGATTCTATATGGTGGTGGAGGTTGGACAGAAACTGAAGAAAATGATGGCTGACATATAGTGACATGATATCTTCAGTGCCAATGCCATGATATCATATGACATAAAGTTGGTTATCATAATAATTAATGAACTATACATCCCTAAAGATTGAAATGGCATAAACTTTCAATCATGAGAAGGAAAAATACAAGCAATATACGATACCACAATCGAATGATATAGCAAGACAAAAAGAAAGAAAGAACGATTACAATGAAGAAAAAATAAATAAAAAACAAACTTAAACACAAGTTTTAAGTGATAATATCTTGTATAGCTCTGATAAATTAAAATGAAAGAGTAAATATCAATGCTTAAGAGTTAAGAAGCTAAAAATTCCACCTTAATCTCTAAAAAATACAAAATTAGTCATATTAATTCTTTTTAGAAATTAAAGTGTCCTTTTCTTAGCACTAATATAATAAATATTTATTATTTTTAGAAATTGGTATTAGATTTTTATAAGAGGAATGATCAATTTATTTGAAGAGTAACTCTTTTTTAGTTACTCTTCACTCCCACCCTTTATTTTCTTTTAATTTAATGGTTAAAGAGAAGTTATCCATTAGAATCATTAAAGGTGAGAAATGAAAAATAATTCTTTTAAAGTTACTTAATTCCTTTTTTTTATATTATAAAAATATAATTATCTCATTTTTTTCAAAAGACCAATATTTAAAATTTTATTAAGGCTTAAATATGTTTTTGATCCCTGATAAATTAGTGAATTTTGTTATGGGTCTCTAATAAATTTTTTCTTTGTGTTGAGTCCCTAATAAAATAAAAAATTTGTTTTGAGTCCTTGTTATTTTGTCTTAGTCCTTCAAATATATATATATATATATATTCATTTGAGTCTTTATAATATTTTGTTAATTTTGTATTGGTCCCTTTGAAAATTTATCAAAATTGTCTGTGTCAAATTTTGTCAAAATTGAACAACAATAAGAAGGTGATCAAATGATTCGTATTTTAGTATATTTTGAAAAGTTTATATTCGTCGGTTTTAATCTATATGAATGAGGTAGCAAATAATTTTGGATTAATATGAAATTTTGTATAAGATCTATATGGAAGGAACTTTCAATCCAACGGTAGATTTTAAGAAAACATCATCTAATTGAAAGTTATTGAATGGTGTAACAATTGGTGTAAGTTACACCGGTGTCATTTGATCCCTCCTCTATATATCTATATATATATGAGGAGGAATAAAATTACACCGGTATAACTTGAACAACTATTACACAATTCAATAACTTGATATAAAATTGTGGTTTTTTTATCCAACTATTGAATTATATCTACATATTACCAAGATTTTCTGTGTCAAATTTTGTCAAAATTGAACAACAATAAGAAGGTAATCAAATGATCCATATTTTAGTGTATTTCAAAAAGTTTATATTACGTCGATTTTAATCTATATGAATGAGGTAGCAAATAATTTTGGATTAATATGAAATTTTGTATATATAATCTATGTGAAAGGACTTTCAATCCAACGGTGGGTTTTGAGAAAACATCATCCAATTCAAAGTTATTGAATGATGTAATAGTTTATTAAAGTTACACCGGTGTAATTTGATCTCTCCTCATATATATATAATCTTCAAAATTCAAATATGCTCTTGATATGCCTATGATATACTCTCTTATATTAACTGAATTGTTTAACAAGCTATAATTGAATATCATAAACTAATTTAAAATATATATATTTTATCTTCAAAATTCAAATACGCTTCTAACACACGTATGATATATTTTCATATGCTTTTAATTTAACTTAACATCTTATCTTTTTTCAATCTATAATTTTTAATATGTTTAGTTCTAAATTTCAATATTTTTTTAAAAGATATTAACAATAATTAAAAATAATAATATATCATAATATAAATTATTTATCATAAATTTAAAATATAATTTATAAGTACAAAAAAAATATTTATTTGGAGGAGTGAAAATGGATTAATTTAGTCAATATGATAAAGGATGTCATAATTAAGCTATAGTTAGGAGGTCCAATCATTAAATACTAGAAGTCTAGAACACATCTTCAAATTTCAAAAATGAAAGCCAATGTGCACACATGGAGAGAGAGAGAGATTATTCTAAAATTATACATACATATTACACTAAAATCTCTCTCGCACACACATATACTAAAATTACACATACATACTATATATGGGGAGAATCTATGTAACTTACAAGAATTATTACATTACACTATTCTATAACTTTCAATTAAATAATTTTATTTCAAAACGCATCGTTGGATTGAAAATTTTTTTCATGTAGATCATATTTACCAAATTTTATATTCATTAAAAATTATTTGATATCCCATTCATATAAATCAAAATCGATGTAATATATACTTTTCAAAATATACTAGAATATGAATCATTTGATAAACACAAACAATATTTTTAGAGCAAATTACAATAACACTTCCTAAACTTTTATTATTACATATAATCCTACCAATTTTAATTTCCCTTCACTAACTCCTTTTAAGTTTGAAAACATTTCCCCTTATATGTTTGAAAACATGACACCCCTCAAATCTTACACTAACACCCCCAAGAGAGGTGAATGTAATGGTTAAAAAAGTAAGGGATGCTTATGTAATTATACGAAATCTTATGAGATATTGTTGTAATTTGTTCATATTTTTAATGCTTTGTTAATAATTGCGCTACATGTGGGTGAATTTTTATTACTAAAATTAAAAATTAATTAATACATATATATTTATTACAAAATTATTAAACCAAAGGATAACTGATGTTTTTTAAAATATTTATACACAAAATCTATTGTTTGATGAACAATTTTATTATATTTACTGTATTTTCTTTACATATTATAATATTCATATTTTTATGTATTATTTCAACTATTTACTTGAAAGAATATTTATATATAAATTCTATAATTAAATTTAAAACATAAAAATAAAAATTTATACAAAATTTATTTTTAACTAACTCAGGTAAATAAATAAGTTATTATTCAAATAATGAAGATAAATATTTCTACTAAAAGAAAATAAAAAATTATAACTTTAGTATGTAAATCATAAAAATTATTTAATATTCATATTTTTATTTATTATTCAAAATTTAATAATCAATCCATCGGTGGATGCACAGGTAACAAACTTTACTTGTGTTCATTCATTGCTTTGTGATGTGAAGTAAAGTAAAATATTGTGTTTAATTCTTGCAAGACACAAATACTCATTTGTATATTTGTCAGTAAGTGATTTGGACAGGTGTTTGGTTTGTCTTTCATGACTGAGCCTCCCTTTCTTTTCTTTTTTATTTTCTTTTTCTTCATGCTCATGCTCATGCTCATGTATAATTGTCAAAATTCAACATAATATTATTAATTTATTATATGCATTAATTTTACATAATGGGTTAGATCTTACCGCGTTAAAAATCTCCCTCCTTTGGAAAACCACATTTGTATTCGTATGTTATTCTTTCATTTCACTTTTTATTTAAAAAAATTGTGCATATATTTTTTCAATTGGCAAGTCTCACACAATTTCTTTTTTTTTTTCTTCTTATAAATGACAAAGCAAAGAATGGATTCTTTTGGGAAAAAAAAAGTGTTTATATTAAAAAATATTAGTTAAAAATGCCAATGTAATTATATCAAATTTATATTCCATTTTGTTTTATTTGACAACAAAATATGCTTTATAGCATGCATATAGATGGATAGGTTCTTTGTTTTGGTAGGTAAAAAAATAATAACATCACATTACACTTTTCAAAGGTTTAGGTCTAGTTAGATAATTTTAAAAGTGAGATATTTAGATTTAACATTATTAGTCTTTGGTTGTATTTCGATTAGGATTACCTGGGAAGATGTAAGTGGAAAAAGTCATTTTATAATTAGATATAATTTAACCTTAATTTAATATAAACTAGTTCAAAAAAGTTCTTATTTAATACATTTTAACTTTATTTAATTAAAAATAATGTATTTACTAGCCTTTAAATAAATGAATAGTTTTTATAATTATATTTTATTTAATAACTATCTTCATTTTTTTGGTGACATAATAACTATCTTTATTTGATCTCGAGAAATAATTCAAAAATGATTTGTAAACAAATCTTTTTTAAAGAAAAATAAATATTTGTAATATCTTCTACTGAAAAGTGAAAACTATCCAATCAAATTTACTTGAGCATTTTATAGTTTTCTTTTTTGGCTTTTATGCTTCTGTTTCTCCCCTTTGAGATGTTATAGCAGGAGATCTAGGATCCTGAGATTTTCTCATTATTATTTTTTTTAAAAGAGATTTTCTCATTATTATTTTTTTTAAAAGAGATTTTCTCATTATTATCTGCTGTTAACATAGGTGATTTTGTTTTGCTCGCAAACCAAGTTCTGCTGCCACTATCTTCGTTTTTATCCGTTTACGTTAGACATAGTCTGTGTTCTGTCGCGATCATTGGGTGCACGTAATACCCAACAAGGTATAAATTCTTCATAAATACCATTATCCTTTCAATATTTTTTCTTTTGCTACTAAATTCTTAATTAGTTTTTCAAACATTAATACCACAACTTAATTATTAACTAGGCTTGTAAAACTTTTTGTCACTAAAAAAATATATTGTTACTAAATTAATTTTTGGAAGACACAAGTTATTGAGTTTCTTTTTATATCTTCACCTTATCCTTCATAAAGCTAAACATAAATTTTAAATTTAGTGATAAAATATTAAAAATTAAAATGTTACCTATGTATAAGTTTAATTTAAATTTTTCTTTAATTTTTATCTACGACTATTTAGTAAATATATTATGATCCACTAAAAATTAGATCAATTAGAAGGAATTAGTCTTTTACATTATGACGAACTAAAGTTTGAATGTTTATTTAATGAAATGTTCAAGTTTAGTATCCGATATCTCAAACAAGATTTTTTCCAAAGAAGATACTCGTAGAATATTAAAAAAAAATTATGATCTTTTATTAAACATTTATTTTACGGATAATTTTTTTATTTCAAAAAATATGGAGTTAAAAAATTTTATTTCTACATTTGTTATAAGATAATAAAATAATTATTATCGGATATATCACACATTTTTATATATCATTCTCATATTATATTTCGGAAAAAAATATTCACAGATTAAAAAAATAATCCACGAAAGAGACGTCCCCTCGTTAAATATCATAAACGACGAAAATGATCCGGTGCAGTGCAGCTGAAAAAAAATTAACTGTGCAAGGTGAGTGTTGCTTATGCATCTATCAATTGTCATTGGTTATATATGTTTTTATTATTTGTATTTTATTTTATAATATAAGAAATTTTTTTATGGTTGAATTCCTTTAGAACCTTATACAATCCAATTCCTCACACATAATATATATATATATATATATATATATATACACACACACACCCACATCCATCTTCCACATTCGTCAGCTTCTTCTGTGTGCCACCCCCTCTTCAATTTTTTTTTCTTTGTAAGCATTTTCTTCCTTTCTACTGTTGTGAAACGTGTCAATTCTTTGTGTGATGCAGTTTCCAGTTATGTTAAACTGCATGAGACTATGATTGACCTTCATGTTTTTTTGTTTTTCTTTAAGTTTCTGCTGCAGTGGGGGGTGTCAATTGAGCATGTTTTATGATCTGGGGCATGTGTTTCTTGTTCTGTGATTTTTTTTTTCTGCAATCGTCAAGTGTGCACTTGTTTCCAGCCTTTTTCAATTCTTGGCATCGATCTCTTGAAATTTTGGTTGTGGCGATGATACCCTTTTGTTGAATTGCTTTCTTTTTTACAATTAGAGAGTCCACATGCAAATTGAATTTATGGGGTGAACCGTATCATGCATAGCTTATAGTTTTTTTTTTTTTCAATACTTTAGTGTTATATTATATGACTCATGGAGGCATGTAAGTCTTGTAGTCAAATAAAAAGTAAAAATCAAAATTATCTCATATCTATATTCTAATTTTTTGTTTCCCTTTTTAGAATTTTGTTTTTAGCTATGAAGCTGGATCTTGGACGACTTTGGAATTCCCTTTGAGTTTTAGGTTTAGGAAGGCTAATGTCAAAGCTGTTTGTGTTTTGAATTTCATTGACTTTATTATTTCTATCTGAATATGTTTTGATGCTTTCTTTGTGTTTTTTATTTTTTTCTCTCTGTTTTGGTTTGCAAAATAGAGCTATTGGACTCTCTCGAACCATGGCTCTCCCTGGTGGTCATAAGAATAGAGGAGTGTTGAGGATTCATGAGAGTTTGGATGAGCTAAGGACTGATTTGGCAGACTATGTTGCTGAGTTATCAGAGGCATCTGTGAAAGAGAGAGGAGTCTTTGCCATTGCTTTATCTGGTGGTTCTCTCATTGGCTTAATGGGGTATCTGTATCTTATCTTTTCCATATAATGTTTCTTTGCTTTTATGATTTAGTGTTGGTTTAAGACTTGTGGTTGCAAACAGAAAACTCTGCGAAGCTCCTTATAACAAGACAGTGGACTGGTCCAAGTGGTATATCTTCTGGGCTGATGAGCGCGTTGTGGCGAAAAACCATGCTGATAGCAATTATAAGCTTGCTAAAGATGGCCTTTTGTCCAAGGTTGTGCCCTCAATTCAAACATCTCATGTTTCTCAATGCTTTATCCTGTTTCTATAAAGAATGGTTTATTCTCAGAATAATTTGGAAGAGAGTGATATACTTGTAGTTTTTTTAAGAAATAAACTGTTTCTTTTCTAATTTACCTTCTCCTGTTGATTTCTTCGTAAAAGGGAAACCCAAACAAAGTGAAACAATTATATCATCTTTTAACAAGATGGACGGATTTGGTTTCTTCTGGTCTTGCCAGTTTGCTGAGAAAATTGAATAGCTATTTTAATTTTGAGCATATATAAAGAAGCTTCTTAAAATTCTCTTGGTCACATGAAACATTATATTTTTGCTTCAAGGTGCCTAATTTTGAATGTGTGGCTTTTATAGTCAATACTGATTAGTGACTACATTTTAGTTTAAACGTTTGTAATGGTATGTGTTCCATTCTGAAATAGCCCAAGTTGAGGGGTTGATTTCTCCAGTGATTGCTTGAGTCATGCCAGTGGTTGAATCTGCCAATGAAACTCCAGCAACCAAGTCAGTGACTGGAATGTATAAAGGGATTTCTCAGAGTAGGACTAGTTAATAAGTGAACATACCTGGAGAGGCCAGGACTCTATTTATGGGTAGGGAAAAGTTTCCTGGTTATTCTCGGTCTCTTCTTTCCTCAAGTAGAGATATGTTAGGAGTGAGATTTTTTTTTTCCTGATAAGGATTGACTATGATAACAACTGGTGCTGATAAGCGCAAGATAGCTGACAAACCTTACTGGCCTCCAAAGGGATCCAGGAGATTGATTACTTGCACCTCAACTCAGTATTTGGTGATGGTGAGTTCAGTTATTGGGGTGTGCCAACTGCCAAGATGAATGGATAACTAGGTTCCAAATTTCACTGTTGTGGTTCCAAGCTGAAATTAGGAGAGTTATGGGAATAAGATTATACCATAGTTGAGTCGGTCTGACATGAAGCAAATGTGTAAAAGTTCAGTGGCATAAGTGGAGTCGCAGTTTCACAAAACTTGCTAACGCCAAATTTGTGAAAGGAATCACCCATCCCTCACAATACAACCTCATAGAAACCGTAATTGTGAAGCTTTCAGGTTTTTATTGATTCTCCAGCATATAATATCGGCAGGAAATACATGTAAGTTCTGCAGCAAGAGCTTCTGGTAGAAAATGAACTTTTTTTTTATATTGACAGTATGAGGAGAAGTAGAAGCAGCAAGTTCTCAAAACTCTGAATTATCACATGATTTTTTAACATTTAAACTAGAGAGACAGCAGAACTGAGCTAGTAACTGTTCAGCTGACTATTATGATCCAATAGCTCTTTCTTGGAGGGTCTTTTATGTTTCAGGTGCTGGGTTATTAAACTATACCCATTACCAATAATTATGATGTTGAGGATTCTTACAGTCCTGACAGGATTGACTATATCATTATAAGAAAGAGGAATACAAGCAACACACATTAGAAAACTTTCAAATTGGAAGATTGCATGTGAAAGTTTGTTATTCTCTTGCTACAGAGGGATTACATTGCCTGTCAGTGGCATGTGCCTCCAATTTTTCCAATTTACTTCCATGTATGGCAAGTTGGTTGTCAGGTTTGCTTTCAGAATAAAGGTCTCAGAAGTGCTGAGAACACTATTAGCTGACAATTTTGCTTGAAGGTTGTAGCATTAATAACTACAATGATCCAATACTGTGTAAGCTTCCTATAGAGAAGAGGATAATCTCATTCAGATGACTCCTGGACATTTTTGGCTTGTTTCATAGTTAACGACTTTGAAAATCATGTTGATTCTAGGAAAAGCTCAATCAGACAGTTCAGTCCAGCCTGAAGATCATAGTTGTATGACTTTACTCTTTGAAACCAGTTGGATACATCTTTCTGCATGTAGGTATAAAGACCAGCCAGAAAAGATACAGAAAATTTGTGTGTTGAAAATCAGAATATTATATTCTGATTCTTTTAATAATAGTGGTTTATAGGAACATAATCTTTGATTTAGAGGAAACAAAATATCTTCTGTTTATGTGTAATTAACCTATATAAACACGCATCCGCTGTGTACTCTGAGACACGGTTTTCAGTCCATTATACCTCTATTTTCTCCTATTTTAACATGGTATCTAGAGCCTGACCGGGGACAGGCCTATTGTCCCCGGTGGACCCTTTTGATTGTCTCCCTTCTTTTGGTGATCAGTTTTGCACTTCTGACGACTTTTCTAGCGTGTTTTCCGGCCATCACCTTCTACTCGCCGCTTATTTTTCAGCGAAGAACTTTTCGGTCGCCTATCCTGTCGTCATCCTTTTCCGGCGTGTTTTTCAGCAACTGCCCTCATTTTCTGGCAAAAACTTTTTGGTAGCCTATCATGCTGCTGCCCTAGATGCATTGGCCCCATCTGTCCTAGATGCACTGGCCCCGTCTGTCCTAGATGCCCTGGCCCTTGTCTATGTCCCAGATGCCTTGGCCCTTGTCTATGTCCCAGATGCATTGGCCCTGTCTTTGTCCCAGATGCACTGGCCCAGTCTGTGTCCCAGGTGCACTAGTCTCGACGACTTTGTCCCAGATGCATTGGTCTCGCATTCAATTTAAATAATTTGGGTCTCCAACATTATTGGGTTTGAAGCTTCCAAATGTAGTTTCGAGAAGAACGAAGCTTGTTGTGCTTGCCATGAATTTTCTCTCTTACTGATGATCATTCCAGCTATCTGGCAAAGATATTTTTTTCTAGCAACTTTCTCCGACTTCTCCAACATCCCTGAGTTGTTTTTCAAACTAATATTTTTTGGTGGAGCTCAATTTGTATGTTTTTTTATTTATTTGTTGGGAATAAATTTTCTTGTAACAAGCGAAGAGCTTAGTAAGCTTTAGCTTGAGGGGGAGTGTTGAAAATCAGAATATTATATTCTGATTCTTTTAATAATAGTGGTTTATAGGAACATAATATTTGATTTAGAGGAAACAAAATATCCTCTGTTTATGTGTAATTAACCTATATAAAGTATAAACACGCATCCGCTGTGTACTCTGACACACGGTTTTCAGTCCATTATACCTCTATTTTCTCCTATTTTAACATTGTGAAGTATAAACTTTTCTAGTAAGATTGACTTGGGTAGAGACATTAAAAAGAAACAGCTTTTCTGTATGCTCAGCTTTGGCATGATATCAAGAGTGAGACTGTCTGAAAGAAAAAGACAAACTATCTTAGAATGCCATATTATCTTTAAGTTTTAGTAATGATTTCTTAATGACAGTTTTATTAGTGCCAGCCAAATTAGTTTTAAAGTAACAGCAATATGTAGGGGTGGATTTGAAATAATTAGAGAGCACTGTACATTGCACAATGGAGATTCATACAGTACAGCAAGTATATAGTGTGCTAAGTTGCTATGCAAAATACATCTTCATCTACATGTTTATTTCCCATGATCCATGTGTATTTTCTGAAAGTTATATGGGTATTAAAGAATGATGTCTGCACTGTTTGTCTATCTACTTTTGTCTCATCTTGTTTGTTAAACCCTTAATTAATTATGTATATTGCTAATTAACATTCCCACAATATTGTAGTAACTAGTAATGGATTATCCCCTTGTTTTGTCTCCAAGAGTCCAAGTATGATTAATTACAATAGAAAACTAGAATGTAATTATTAGACGTGAAAAAAGGAGGTGTAATTAAATTGAATTTATGTCTATATTTCTAGTTGATTACCTTTAAAGTTAGTCCTATTGTTGTGAATTTCATGCTTGCTGTATGCTCTAAATTGGCTGAAATTTATTTCTTGGCCTAATTTCTACTTTTCTGCCATCTTGCAATCCCCCATGAATTGAGATGTATGTTGTCTTCTTGGAATCATAGTCCACTTTGAATTAAAAGTTTCCTAGCATTAATGAAATTTTAGTCATAAAGTACAGAGGTACAAGGGATAGTGGTGGAAAGAGGGAGTTTTCAGCATATTACATATTATCCCTTCAAGCAGATTATGTATGTACTGTGTCAAAAATGCTTTCAGCATTCAAGAAAATTGTTCTTTTATTACAGGTTAAATAGCAATATAAGATGCATTGCAATATCCCAGGGGTGCACAATTTGCTTTTCATGTATTTATCCCAACAGTTGCAGTTTGTAAATGAATACAGGAAAAATGTGTGGTTCAACTGGGGTGTTGTAAAACTTTATTCTTTTGGCTTAAATATGTTTCGGGTCCCTTATATATTAGCAAATTTTGCGTTGAGTCCCTATTAAATTTTTACTTTCTGTTGGGTCTCCAATAAATTTTTTATTTTGTTTTTGACTTCTAAAGTGCTATCTAAATCACTTTTTAAAACAATTTAAAGCGCTATCTAAAGTGCTTTAGGGACAAAAACAAAATAAAAAATTTATTGGGGATCCAACAGAAAGCAAAAATTTAATAGGGACCCAACGCAAAATTCGCTAATATATCAGGGACCCAAAACATATTTAAGCATATTTTTTTTGTTTGTTCAGCTAGATGATTGGGTTGTTCTTTATGCTTTACGTTTCGTATAATTGGCTTTTGGTTGAATGATCAATATACTTTGTATCTGAAGAATTAAAATAATTCTGTATAGTAGAATCTGTAACATTCAATACCCTGGCTTCAGGTTTATGTCTTCACTATTATCTTCTGTGCATTTAGTTTCTAGGCTGATTCTGTTCTGAGATCCATACCATTCAGCTTGTGTGTGTTGTCCTGTGCTGCAGTTGCTATAATGCCTGTGTTAATTAAGAAAGCAAAACTGTCATTAAGAAAGTAATTTTGTCAGTGTTTCCCAGGTTGTCAGAGGTGCATTTTTTTCATTTCAAGCACCTCTTTGTAAACCATGAATTACATTTTTATCCTTCTATTTATTAAATACATGTTATGCTGGTGGATAAATTCCTTACCAGGGGAAAAAGAGATGATTCAGGATTTGCTTGCTTTTTATTTAAATATTGAGTTCAACAAATGCAATACGGGAGCCTCTGATATAAATCTTTTGCTTTGATGTGTAAAAATAATTCTCCTTTTCTGTCTCTCCATGTCTGTCTTTTAATATTCCATGAGATTACTTAATATTCATTTATATTCTTCTGCTAATATGCTTGTTACATTAGCAGGTGCCTATTGTCCCCAGTCACGTGCATTCGATTAACGATTCAGTGTCAGCAGAAGAAGCTGCTGATGATTATGAGTTTGTCATTCGACAGTTAGTGAAAACCCGTGTTGTCGGTGTGTCTGAGATTAGTGACTGTCCAAAGTTTGATCTCATTCTGCTCGGATTGGGACCGGACGGCCATGTTGCCTCTTTGTTTCCTAACCACTCAGCACTCAATGAAAAGGAAGAATGGGTAACTTTCATCACTGACTCCCCCAAACCCCCACCTGAGAGAATCACATTCACCTTGCCTGTCATCAATTCTGCATCCAATGTTGCAGTAGTTGTCACCGGTGAAAGCAAAGCGGAATCCGTACACTTGGCAATAGACGATGTTGGACCTGACGGCCCATTGATACCGGCGAGAATGGTCCAACCAGCTATGGGGAAGTTGGTGTGGTTTTTGGATAAGCTGGCTGCCTCAAAACTTGAAGATTCCAATTTGAACAAGTAGGACTTGTTGTAAGTTTGTATGTAGTGTTAAGGGATTTCACAAAGTGTTGATCATCCTTAGAATCCTGCCTATTTCTTTTCTCTTGGATAGAAAGTCTTTGTTTCTTTTTTTTTTTTTTTTTTCTTCCTTTTCTTGCTTTCTCCTTGGGGAGGTTGTTTGGGGAAAGTGTGGTATAGTTTTTGTAACCGGCCAATAAAAGTTGTGGAGAGCATCATTCCAAGTTCCAACACCCTTCTTTCCTTCTAATTCTTCATTGGGTTATTGGCTATGATGATGGTCTCACATGTTTGCAATTTAGAAAGGAAAATCAGGTTCATGTAATTCTAAGAGTTCACTTTTCCACACCCTCCCAGTTTCTTGTTTATCTATTTTATTTCAATTTCAACATATATAGTCTCTACTTGCTGATGGAAAATTTGAATGTCCCCTATCATTTTTTGGGTTGATAATTTAAATTAAATTTGAGGAATCCTCTGGCCATTGGGAGAGGATAGTATGTGGCATCAAGTATCTGTTTATTTATTCTTCTTTTTGGAGTTTGTGGTTATTGATGGATGCAACATGCACCATCAAGGACTCACATATCATTCACTTGATTATGTCGGAGCAGGTATAGTGCCTGTAGGGATGATGGAAAAGACAGTTGAATATATTTTATTATCTACAAATTTCATGTCAATAAGTACAGATATCCTTTCTTTCGGGGCATTAGAAAGAGAATGTAAGAGAGAGTATTGCTGGCATTTTTCATACATTTAGTTTGGATGGTTGGAATATAGAAAATAACACATTTTAAAGAATGTAATAAAATTAAGATAATAACATAAAGTGTTATTACTTCATTTAGATTTTTTTTTATCCTAGAGAAATCTAAAGGATAGAATGATATCATTTAGATTTCTGTTATTATCATTCTATCATTTAGATTTCTCTAGGAAAGCATAAAGTGTTAGTACATTCAGGCTTTGGAAAACAATAACAAAATATAAATAATTCTTTAGTAGAATCTTAATATTATATATTTTTTTTTATTTCCACTGATGGATGAATTTAGAAGTTAATAAAATTCTTTTGAGCAAAGTTTTAGGACCCAATTTTTTTTTAAAAAAAAAATGCTTTTACAGTTGGAACTTTTTCAAAAGTTATTATTTTTAACTTCTGAAAAAATGTATTCAAATGACTTATTTTTAAGTTGGTTTTTGAAATTAACCTAATTATGTATAACTTTTTAAACACATTTTTTTCAATTAAAAAGCATCTTTTCCTTTAAAATTCCCTCTACATGCCATCTACTTCCTGAAGGGAAAAAAATGAATTATTTTAAAAATGGGTCTGGACAAGATTTCGTGTCTTGGTCATTCTTTGCTACCAATATTACCATTGCATTTGAATATGGGATTGAATTGTTCTTCTTATTAATTATTATGCATTCCATTTGGTTTCCTTTTATCTATCAAAAGGAGCCAGTGAGGAAATGAATAACGAAGACCACTAAGGATAGTTATCAAGACTAAAGAAAAATCTAATAAAAAACCATAAGATAAAGAAAATTAATTGCATCTCAAATAGAAATAGTGCTTAATGGTTATGTATTAATAGTGTAAAGAAATTTTATATTGTCAATTAATTAAAATTATCGTTGATATAATTTAAGATAATTATTGTAAAAGTTAATAAATTTACCATACATGATAGTCTGTGATTGAATAATAGTGTTAATGCATAAGCTATTTTCTCATAGAGATATAAGATTACTCCTTTGGTGTTTACTAAAAATAAAAAATCATTATTTTTTTCCCTTTTCAAACCTCAATCTCATATTCTATAAAATCTGTCAAATTTTACTAATTTTTCACTAAATATCTAACTTCTAATATTTTGAAGTTATTTCATATATCAAATCTATGATAAACTTCTAAACATTTAGATAGATAATGAAAACTTGATGATTTTAAATAAAAATATTTTGAAAGGGATCAATTTTACTTAATTTTTAAATAGAGAAATTTAGGGAACGTTTACTTACAATTTCATTTTCTGTTTTCACTTTTTAATTACAAAAATGCCATCTTGTTTTCATTTTGTTTCTTGTTTTCTAAAATTTATACAGGAAACACTGAAAATAACTTTTTTTTTTGTTTTCTCTATTTCCTGTACAAATCTTTGAAAACATAACACAAAATAAAAAAAATAAAAACAAGATGGCAGTTTTGTAATTAAAAAGTGAAAACAGAAAATGAAAATAGAAAACAGAATTGCAAGTAAATGTCACCTTAATTAACTAAAAAACATTAAAAACCTAAATTGCATATAATTAAAAAGGAAATTAAGTCAGAAATAAATTTTTGATACCAATCTTGAGCGAACTACTAAAAAGGCTAGTAATTAAAGGAGAGACGAAAGCTATATCCACCCACATCCATCACTCTGATATAACCAACTAGAGATTTAATAATGGATAATGACAATATCACAACTGAAAGTATTTTAAAGCATAAGTACAAAATTCATGTATAATGAGATGACATCCCACCTAAAGGTTTAAACCACCCTTTTCAAATCATTATACATCAAGAACCACCAAAAAAAAATCCATATTTACAAATTGAGTTCTAGGAAACTTTCAACAATGTTTGTCCAACAACAATGAACCTAAAGATAGTGTAGAGAGGCATCAACGCGAAACTTATATTTTAGGATAATTTTTTTCCTTTAAAAGATCTCCTTTCAAGTTTGCATCTTGGGTAAGTTATGTGTTTAAATAGTTATTTAACCTAACTTTTTTTGACATAAGTTATTTAACCTAACTTATAACTTAATTATTTGATTATTTTATAAGCTTGTTTGACAAAAGAATAAATAAATAAAGACGTTTGATAAACAAATTTAATAATTTATTTCGCTAATTTATAATATTTTTTAAACATTGCTTGAAAAAACATTTGAACTTATAACTTTTTTTTTTTTTTCATTTTATCCTCAATATTTAAAAAAAATTAATCATTTATTCCTATTTTGTTTATTATTTTTGGAAATAACATGATAAGATATAATTCAAAGAATCTTAAATATTTATTTTAATTATTATATTATTTTTACTAATTTTTTGTTATTATTTTATTATTATATTATTTATTTTTTAAAACTATTTATTTTATTTAAAATATTTGCTCTTTAAACAAAATAATATGAATTTAAAATTAAATAAAACCTAAAAGGGTTAGATATGTTTTAAGTCCTTGTAAATATGACTTTTACAATTTTAATCCTTGCAAAAAATTTTGTTACTTTTAGATCATGACATTTTCTTAGTATTATTTTTTAGTCTTTACCGTTAACTCTAACTAATTTAGTGTTGAGATAACTAACAAAATAAAAAATATTAGTTAATGTAATTAAGATAATGAAGAATATTTTAAATTAAAAAATTAAATTATTTTTAGGTGCGTAATTCAATTAAATAATGTATTTATTATTTTATATAAATAAGGTAATTACATATAATGTACTTTTATAATTTATTTTTAAATTCTAATATATTATGAATTGTAATTGTTCTTACTTCTTACTTTTCAATTCTCTAATTTACTATTAAGGGGTTCAACTCAGTTGGTTGAGCAGGTGCGTGAATTGTTATAAACTCTTAATACCTGTCTTAGATTCCAATGGATAAAAAAAAACTAACGTAAAGTTGTTTCAGCTTAACATGAGGTTTCGAGTTCGAGTCTGGGTATGCATCAATGTTAACTACTCAGAGGTATAAGCATCTAAGTAAATTATAATTTTTTTTTAAAAAGTACAATGTTAAAAGTAAATTATTGAATTGAAAAGTAATAATAATATTAAAAGCAATTAATATCAATGCTCATAATATATTAAAAATAAAAATAAATCATAAAAGTAAATTAAATTTAATTATCTTATTTATATAAAATAATAAATATATTACTTAATTGAATTATGCACTTAAAAATAATTTAATTATCTCAATTTAAAATATTTTTTATTACCTTAATTATCTTAATTAATATTCTTCATTTTGTTAGCCATGCCAACACTAGACTAGCTAGAGAATGTCAACAATGATAAGAACTAAAAAGAACACTAAAAAAATGTCAACATCTAAAAGTAACCAAATTTTTTGTAAGGACTAAAATCAGACAAAATCATATTTGCAAGGATTTAAAATATATTTAAGTCCTTTTCAATATATATATATATATATAGATATATATATATATATATAGATATATATATATATATATATAAGTCATGCAGAACCTTAACCTAAAATTTGTTTATTAGTATTTTATGTCCAACATTTTTTCTAATATTTTAAATTAAGTCATCCGTTACAATACCGTTAAATTCTTACAAAACTCTAACCATTTATTCCATCAACCATTGAATTCTTAACTAAATTTGACATATATGGCAGGAGGTAAATCCTTTCCTATTAGGGATTCCCTTGGTAGAAGTCTTAGCTTTTGCTTACATGAATTGTTAAAACACTCAGGTTTCAGCATTTGTGATATGATTATAACCGGAAATGGATTCTCTCATGTGACAAAGTTGGCCAAATTTATTAACATTTTTTTTTTTTTTACAATGGTCGTACTGAGATTCAAACTTATAACCTTATGCATTCTATTCCAACCTCCAACCACTAGACCGACCCTAGTGGTTAAAAAAAAAAAAAAAAGATGCTGAAGAAAAATTACAAACATCAAAACATTTAGTACTTCCCCGAATGAGAGGAGCAACCTATCAAGTCAGAAAGAGACAAAAGAAAATACATAACTTTGGCAAAGATATGTAAAGTGAATTGAGCTTTGATTATAATGCCATTGATAAAACCAAAAAAAGAATGGGAAATACAACAACCTAAGGTAATATAACCTCTAGAAGTGAAAAACACAGAAAGAAAGAAACAAATAAAACACTCAGTTTTCTATACAAGGGATGAACGCTTTCACTGTGAGAAACATAGGCTACAAAACTGATATTACTCACTAGCAGACCCTACTACTGTGCGGTATTCTGTTTCTGAAATTGACCTAATGCCATTTGAATCAGGAGTTATGTCCTCCTCCATATCTTCACGTGGAGGAAAGCCCCGTACGCGACCAAGTATCCATTGATCGATGACCCCGCAATCGATTGCATACTTGATGGAATGTTCCAGGTATCCTTTATCGGTTAACAAATCAGGTTGAACTGTCAACATTCGCATGAGAGCTGCAAAGATCATAAGAGCACTCAGAAGTGGGAAAAATGTCTATGAAAGTAATGCTTGGAAGTTTTCTTTTACAACAGAAGTCTTTATGTACCAAAGATACAAGCAATATAAGCCCCAAGTGCTGCCACCATTTAGCATATGCTTGTTATGGCATTCATTAAGCAAACTCAAAAGTGGTTTTGCCTCCTAACATCAAGGTCAAGGCAAAGGCAATTGAGTTTTATCTGTTATATATGTTGTAGCTCAATCCTAACCCCAATATGCAACTAATCACCTAGTGTAATACTGTTTAGATAAATTAGTTTTATCAAAGTCAATTCTTCAAGAACAAAGTCCTCCTATTGGATTTTAAGAACAATAAGACAGCAGAATCATCCCAAGTTTATGAAAATTATATGATAAATTGCAGGACCTCCACTGCATTGTTTCAAAAGCCATCACCTCTCAAATGATTATTTTCATGATAGTGTCAAGCATTTAGGTCCCAGTGTGGAAAAACTGTTCAATATGCACTTATAAGAGAAGAAAATAAGGTAAAATAAATTAAACTTCACTCATAAGTTAAAATCAACTTAATGCACTTCAACTTTTATAGAAGCTATCTCATTTAACTTCTCCAAACACTGATTTTAACCTGTGCATAAGTTAATTTTAACTTGTAGGAGAAACTTATTTCATTTTACTCCCTCATTTATAAGTGCTTGTTGAAAAGTTTATCCAAACAAGGCCTTAAGAAGTTCCCTTTTTTATTTTTCAAATGGAGTGGAAAAAAAATGCAGGGCTATGATTGAAATGTAAATTTACTATAATTTACCTGCAACAATGCCATCTCCAGTTGCTGACATGTCACGAGTGAATGGGGTAATTGGGGCATCCTCCATCCCAAGAACAGCACCATCGAGCTCTTTTGTGTAGTAATGTATCTTGGAAGTTCCATTAGTCACAAATAAAACCTTAAGATTTTCATGCCAAAGTGGGGCAACCACTTCAGGTTCATAATGGACAAACTTTGACCTGGCATTATTTTTGGTGTCAAATTCTTCAGATGGTGTGATCCCGCATAAGAACTCTAGTTCTTGCTTAGTGACCTCAATAATGTCGGCAAGATTCCACACTCGCTGAATGAACATCAAAGTTTCTTCCCTAGAGTGCCATAGTGGCATAGGAAGGTTTAGATCATAGAAAACAACCCCTCCAAAATGCTTTGAAATCTTGATGGCTTGTAATGTAGTTGACCTCATGTTACGATCAAGCAGGGAATGTGTATTGAAGTAGAACATTTTTGCCTGCATGACATGCATTTAAACTTTTAAAGTACTCAATAGCAGTTGGTAGCAATCTAACCTCCCAAGCCGCTAAAACCTAAACAGTAAGTAGAAGCATAAACCACACAGAGGACCTAACATAACCGTGCCTAAATGGAGCCTAGAACTAAATTGTTCATGCTTTTGCTTTTTCTAAAATGCACACATGGTTGTACTAATAAGGAAACAGACAAGGCACCATTTCAATGGTTGTAACTTGTAACCAACAAAAACAGGATGATAAAAGAGACTTAATTGCACTTTTGATCCTCTTACTATCGTTATTTTGCGAATTTGATCTCCCCACCCCTCCCCCCCCCCCCCCCCCTTTTTTGCAAATTTAGTCCCCTACTATTTTAATTGTGCAACTATGGTCTATCTGTCAACTTGACATCTAATATTTAACAAAAATGCTAACATGGCACTCTACTGCACATCAACATCCTACTGCCATGTAAATATTTCCATTGAATATTAGATATTTCAATTTTTCTACTAATAAATACTGGCTCCATCTAATGAAAAACACATACCAATTCAAGCTCAATAATACTGCCATTTCAAAATGATCAGGCTAGAACCTAGAAGCTACAGAGAATTCTATTTACTTTTTTAAAAATCTTTTTCTTGAATGGGTTTCAAGTTTCATACCTCTTTCAGCACATCAATATTTAGCTCCGACTTCGTCAAACTATCTTCAGCGCAGGGTTTTACACAACTCATTTTAAGTCGACTCCTTTTACCAACCTTCATCAGTGATACAGCTGTTGCCCTTTTACTATCAATATGCACTGATCGGGTTTGGACATTATTCGCATTCATATAGTACAGCATTGCTTGACCATAATCATCGTCCGCAAGTTTTCCCATGAAAGCAACCTTGCCACCCAAGGTAGCAAGCGCAATGGCAACACTACCAGCAGATCCCCCTGGAGCCCTAACAAATTTTTCAGGGCTCCATAAGGCATCCTTCATGCTTTCATGGATTTCATGATTTATAATCCTATTGGCAGGTCTCCCTGAAGGCACAAAAGCATGCTGCGCAGCTCCAAAGCAACAAACAAGAGGAGGCCATCCATAAGTAAAGCTAATGTCCTCTCCATCATCTTTTATCAGTTCCAAGCCACTGTCAGTATCATCCTCCACATTTTCAAGAAATGAAGGCTCGTCTTGGTCACTGATTTCAACTTCACTGCCTTTATCCTCCACAACTAAATTCTCCTCTTCAGTTTTCTTTCGTCTTCTAACCTTTTTCTCTTCCTTGACTTTCTTCTTTTCTTCCAAGCCAGCGGAATTAGATGCATCTATAAATGATAGCAGGACTTAGCTAGCACTTATAAAGCAAAAGTGCAAAACACATTATAATGCATAAAATTCCCAGCATTGAGATTTGAGACAAAGATCAAGAGATTACCCTTTCTCCGAGTCCTTCGAGTTTTCTTGGTATCATCACTAGAGGCAGCTGAGCTTCCTTCAATGGAGGCATCATCTCCATCTCCAGGAGACTCATCTTTTGTTTTCTTCCTCGTCCTCGTGGTCGCCTTCTTAGTTTTAGATGACCTAGTTGTCTTCTTTTCCACCACAGATTCATTGTCACTGGGCTCTTCTTCTATAGCAGAGTCTAGAGAAGCCTTTTTCCTAGCCATTGCCACATGACCCCATTTACACCCAGGCCCGAGTTTCCCAAGTTGCACTGTGTTAAAAGAAGTGCAACAATAGGACCAAGTCATGTGGTACCTGCACAATTGCAGAGATAATATTTACACACTCATTCAATCACCACAAACTAAAATTCAGCTAAACAAGCCTCTAAAGCTCAGCATACAGTAAATTCCAAAACTTTTCCTGAAATTCATTACATGATTAAGTGCAAAAATTGAAAAGACATTTAATTTTTTTGGGAAAAAAATTATATTCTTATCCAAATCATAAGCAAAGCTGTAGAGGGTATCAATGGGTTTCAACTAATTTGCTAAATTCCAATGTTTTCCTTGAAACCCATCTCTTGATTATACCATAAAATTCAAAATTGAAGAAAAACTCTTGAAAAATGAACTTTTTTTCCCCAGGGGGGGTGTTTATATTTTTTTTTGGAAACTACAAGCAGAGAGTATCAATGGAGAGAGAGAAGAAAGAGAACCTAGGAAGTGAGAGAAACTGGGGAAAAGAAAGACACGCCATTGGAAAGAGCACAAATTACAAACAATGAGTAGTTTTTTCTTCAGGCATGAGCATGACACCCTGCACCAGCTAGTAGCTAAGGTTTAGTTTAGTTAGCACAAGAAGATTATGGCTCCAGAGAGAGGAAGGGTTTAAGAGCTACAACCCAAAACGACAAGGGTTTTTAAAAGAGGTAGGATCACGCTTCAAACGTCATGCCGTTTAAATGAATTACTTTTCTACTTTTTATATTAGAATGTTTTATTCTATATAAGAATGTTTTAGGCTATGGACAAGACAACATTCACCATTTTTAATTAAATAACAGATATCATTCATAGGAGACAATTTTACTTGAGTTAGGTGAAATCATTATAGATGATAAAACTCATTCTCTAAATATTTAACATAATTGTGTATTCAAGACTTGACAATATCTATTTTTTACTTTGAAATCCTATAAAATCATTTTACTAAGAAATTGTATAAAATTATTTGAAATAATTTCATAAATGAATATTTTGTTGCCTAATACTTATATTATGAAGTTGAAATTTTTATACTAAACATTAATTTAAATATAATTAGTTGATATATTTATTATAAAATAATATTTTGACTCCATGTTTAATAACTTCAAATACAAAAATTTTGTTGATTAATATTTATATAATAATATTAATTTTTTACATAAATATATAATAAATATATTAAAATTAATTTATCAAACATTTTATTTTACAAAATAGTTTTAAATTACTTCATCAATAATATCATAAATTAAGTTAGTTTTTATTTTTTATGGCAGAGACTACAAGTATGATTAACATGAGAATCCTACTCGAGTTAGGTAGGACCATTATGGATGTCAAACTATTTTTCCGAGTATTTAATACAACTTCATACCTAAGACTCAACAATATTATTATTTTTTTTACTTTTAAATCCATCAAATCATTTATACTTAGAAATTATATAAAATAATTTTAAATAATTTTATAAATAAATATTGTGTTGAATGACATTTATTTTATGAGGTTGAAATTTTTGAACTAAATAATAATTGAAATCAAATTAGTTGATATATTTATTACAAGATAATATTTTGACTCTATGCTTAATAATTTCACATACGAAAATTTTGATGATTAATATTCAGATAATAATGTTAATTCTTTTATAGAAATATATAATTAATTTATTATATATTTTTTATTATAAAATATTTTTAAATTACTTCATCAATAATATCATAATTAAGTTAGTTTTGATTTTTTTATGATACAGATCACAAGTATCATTTACGGGAGACAATCTTACTTGACTCAGTTAGGACCATTATGAGCAACAAATCCTTTTCTCCGATATTTAACATAATTGCATACCTGCTCGAGTTAGGTAAGACCATTATAGATGACAAACTATTTCTTCGAGTATTTAATACAACTTCATACCTAAGACTCAACAATATTATATTTTTTACTTGTAAACCCCATCAAATCATTTATACTTAGATTTTGTATAAAATAATTTTAAATAAATTTATAAATAAATATTGTGTTGAAAAACATTTATTTTATGAGGTTGAAATTTTTGTACTAAATAATAATTGAAATCAAATTAGTTGATATATTTATTACAAGATAATATCTTGACTCTATGCTTAATAATTTCGCATACAAAATTTTTGATGATTAATAGTCAGATAATAATGTTAATTCTTTTATAGAAATATATAATTAATTTATTATATATATTTTTATTATAAAATAGTTTTAAATTACTTCATCAATAATATCATAATTTAGTTAGTTTTAATTTATTTATGATACAGACCATAAGTATCATTCACGGGAGACAATCATACTCGACTCAGTTAGGACCATTATGAGCAACAAATCTTTTCCTCCGATATTTAACACAATTGCATACCTGCTCATGTTAGGTAGAACTATTATGGATGACAAACTATTTATCCGAGTATTTAATACAACTTCATACCTAAGACTCAACAATATTTTTTTTTCCTTTTAAAACCCATCAAATCATTTATACTTAGAAATTGTATAAAATAATTTTATAAATAAATATTGTGTTGAAAAACATTTACTTTACGAGGTTGAAATTTTTGTACTAAATAATAATTGAAATCAAATTAGTTGATATATTTATTACATGATAATATCTTGACTCCATGCTTAATAATTTAACATACGAAAATTTTGATGATTAATATTCAGATAATAATGTTAATTCTTTTACAAAAATATATAATTAATTTATTATATATATTTTTATTATAAAATAGTTTTAAATTACTTCATCAATAATGTCATAATTAAGTTAGTTTTATTTTTTTTTATGACACAAACCACAAGTATCATTCACGGGAGACAATCTTACTCGACTCAAATAGGACCATTATGAGCAACAAATCCTTTCTTTGATGTTTAGCACAATTGCATAACTAAAACTCAACCATATTTTTCTTTTTAACTTTTAAATCCTATGAAATCTATTTTTCTTATAAATTGTACAAAAGAAATTTATATAATTTCATAAATAATTTTTTTTGAATAATGTTTATTTTATGAGGTTGAAATTTTTATACTAAAAGATAATTTAAATCTAATTAGTTTATATATTTATTACAAAATAATATTTTAACTATGTTTATTAACTTCATATACGAATACTTTGTTGATTCATATGTATATAATAATGTTAAATATATATAATATTAAAATTAATTTATTAAAATATATTTTTAGTACAAAAAAATTATTTTAAATTACTTCATCAATAATATTATAAATTAAATATTTTTATTTTTTTTATGATAGAGATAACATATATCATTTACGAAAGACAATCTTACTTGACTCATATAAGACTATTATAGACGATAAATCTCTTCATTCGAGTATTTAACATAATTACATATTCAAGACTCAACAATATATATATATATATATATATATATTAAATCCTATAAAATCATTTAGTTAGAAATCGTATAAAATAATTTTAAATAATTTCATAAATAAATGTTTTGTTGAATAATATTTATTTTATGATGCTGAAATTTTTATATTAAATTAATTTAAATCTAATTAGTTAATGTATTGATTACAAATAATATTTTAACTCTATGTTTAATAATTTCATATACGAAAAATTTGTTGATGAATATTTATATAATAATGTTAAAATATATTAAACTTAATTCGTAAAAAATATTTTTATTACAAATAACTGTTTTAATTACTTCATCAGTAATATCATGAATTAAATATTTGTTTTTATTTTTTTATGGTAGAGACCATGTGTATATTTTAACGATTTTTTCCAAAAAAAAAATGAGTAATACCACAAAGTAGGTGTTTTAATAAGCATGTCACTAAGAAGTGTTTCTATATTTGTGTTAATTGCCATAATTGCTAAGTAAATTCCAATCTAAATAGAAATTTTGTAACATTTTGGAGATAGAAATAAATAAACTAAATAACTAAGTTGAATTATATAAACAATATTCTGTTAATTTAGAAATTAAATATTCTTAATCAAAATATGAATAAGAGTATTTGATCTAATTTATAATTTATTTGATCAAATATATAATTATGCAATCATTGACTTAAATCTAAAATATACCTATCTAGAATTGAAACTAAAATAACTTTATATTATATTATTCTTTTATTTAAAATATACAGTTTTACTGTATTTTTTCAAATTAACTTTATTTTATATTATTAAGGGAAATATCATTATAAATCCTTAATGAAAATTTGATCAAAATAGTTGGACAAAAATATTAGTCTTTTTGAGTATTTGTTACAACTAATGTTTTTTTTTATAATTTTTTAATATTGCATGATTATGTTAATTAAGGAGAAAAAAATACCTATATTAGAGAACTTAATAGTTAGTAACTTAGTCTATTTTCTTTTAACGAGATGAAAATAATACTAAATACTTATAACAACAAATCTTACATAAGTGCTAATGAAATATAAATTGTTTTTTTTAAGATTAAAATAATAATTTATTTTAAATAATATTGATTTCAATAATTTGCATCTAACTAATTAATTTTACATTTTAAACTATTCAAAATATTGTTTATAAACTATAATATTATAAATTTAATAATATTTTTATTTACAATATGGTTGTAAAATAATTGAATTATTTTATCATTTAATATTTTAAAATTAATAAATATTTAAATTTAACAAAATTTAAATCCCTTTTAAGTTTTTATTCATAATAAATTTCTCATACAATTTTATAACTGTTTTAAATAAAATTAGAAATATATGTGAGACTATAACTAAATATATTTTCTATGCTTGAATACTCTCTCTCAATCTTTCTACTATTTTAGAGAACTTAGTTAATTATGTTTGTTTTGATAAAAATACTTAATTTTATAAATAAATTTATTTTGAACATACATTAATACGGAAATGACCCGTGCGAATGCACGGTACCTTACTAGTTTTCTTTTAAATGGTGTTATATATATATATAAGACTCTATTATTTTAGCAGTAAAAAAAACTATTATTTTAGGAAATATTTAGCAGTCATAGTAATATTTACATAAACAAACTATTAACATGTGATTAGTCTGAGTGGCATTGTACTTGGATTGCTTCAAGGTCTAAGTTTAAGTCTTTTGATTAAAAAAATGTGATTAAAAGAAGAGATTCCTAAATAGCCAACCATGGAGATTAATCATTTGGAAAATCGGTCTGTCACTAATACCATGGTAAAAGGGGAAAAAAAATTACATAGCAAATTGGCGGCTTATTATTTTGGTAAAGCTTTCGCCTTTCCCCTATCCACGACAAGATGCCCCTACTGTTCTGAACCTATCAAAAGTGTCGTTGTCGGTCTTATTTCTCTTCGTGCTTCTGGCTTTGTGTCTTGGGAGTGTCCTTCTAGCTCCTCCAACCCAATTCAGAGAGATTAAGTAAGAGTCACAATATAACCATCTAATCGGTATCTTCAAGAAACAATATATGTATAATATATATATATATATATATATATATATATATATATATATATGTGTAAGGGTAACAGTTTTAAATTACAATCAGCAACAGTAATTTAAAGTTTAGGAGATTGGGATTGCATCAATCATATTTATTTGCAATATTTTTTATTTTATTTTTTTTGTAATATTTAAGGTTTTGGAGGTCTTTGCAACAGTGACTGCAATTAAGACCTTGACAAGGGTCTTTACAAGGTAGGCATCGTTATCACTTTGTGCTTATTTTATGCAAGGTGTTTGATGATATGCCTCACAGACTTTTGGATCTGTTTTTCGGTGTTACATCTTAATGGAAATAGGCCAGGCTCATTGGCTGCAATTATATTGATTACAATGTTTCTTGGCTGCATTTAGTGATTCACTAGATTGGAATAATGGGTTGTTATTTTTAATTGCTGTTGTATGAAATTTCTATGGATATTTGATTTTCTAGAGGAATGTGAACTCTAGATGATCTTTTTTTCCCTTGTGACCAATGGCTGGGATACTGCATATAATATACATTTTGTCTATCCTCAGATGAGTATTTTGAAGTATCTGGGGGAGCCCAGGCATAAGCTTTTTGCTGCCAGAAAGTATCTTAAAGGTAAATGTTAACTCATTGAACTCATTCAAGCTGCTCTTTTGAGTAAAATACTGAATTTTTCTATGATCTGATACTGAAAAAGCAACTCAGACTGAAGTTTCAGTGAATTGGTTTTCGTTATTCGAAGGTTCTTAAACCAAAGATCGTTATCAACTGATACTTGGATGGAAATATAGAATTAATAGATTCGCCCCCTTCTTTAGAATTTATTATGTATTTTAGTGATACAGAGATAAAATTTTCAGCTTTCTAGGACTTGCATGGTTCCTAAATTGTGTATTTTTTTTTCCCAAGGCTTGCATGTTTTGTTGCACTGATACAATACGAGTATCAAATATAATAAGATGCAATATGTAAATATGATAATTTTTAAAAATTAGGATACAGGTTGAACAATATATATTAAGCAAAATATAATTATATTTAATAATTTCTTATACTTTATTAATTTATTTTCTCAATTTATTTATTTGTCTTAATATAGCTGATATTTATATTAGTTTACCATTATCATTGTATTATTACTAGTCTTTAATATCTGGAAAAATTTATTAAAAAACCATAGTTGTAATCAAATTTAAATAAAAAAGTTATATTCAAGTTATGATAATGATACCTTCATTTTCTAAAGAAAAAATGTACATTAAGAGGTTTGAAGTTAAGGCAATGAAGCTTTGATACAAAGGCAGCCATAAAATACATGTGTCAGTATCCAATAAGGAAATGTCGCCAATTTTGAAGTATCCTTGTATCACAGTTTGTATGTGAAAGGAAAGAAAGTAATTAGAGCTCATCACTTTTTGAATAATCAAAGTTAATCACCCTACTGTTTTAATTTTCATTGCAGGACTGGGTTTTTCCTCTTTTCACACAGCTCCAAATTCCTCTGTGGAACTTCACTCACAAGAAGAGGAAGTAGTGATTGCTTTGGGAAGTAATGTAGGAGACAGGCTGCATAACTTCAAGGAAGCCTTGAAATTGATGAGGAGCTCAGGCATTAACATCACAAGACATGCTTGTTTGTATGAGACAGCACCGGCATATGTTACTGATCAACCTCGCTTTATCAACTCAGCAGTTAGAGCTGTTACTAAACTCGGTCCACATGAATTATTATCTACACTCAAAAGAATTGAGAAGGACTTGGGCCGTACAGGTGGTATAAGGTATGGTCCAAGGCCAATTGACTTAGACATTTTATTCTATGGTAAACATAAAGTCAGATCTGAAATCCTCACTATACCTCATGAAAGAATTTGGGAAAGGCCATTTGTGATGGCCCCCTTGATGGATTTATTGGGATCAGCTATTGACAGTGACACAGTTGCTGCCTGGCATTCATTTTCAGGCCATTCTGGTGGACTCTCTGGATTATGGGAAGATTTAGGCAGTGAATCCCTTATTGGAGAGTTTGGAGAGGAAGGAATGTATAGGGTAATGCCTGTTGCAAATGGCTTACTTGACTGGTCGCGGAGAACTTCTATCATGGGGATCCTTAATGTGACTCCAGATAGTTTTAGTGATGGGGGAAATTTCGTGTCAGTGGAGTCTGCTGTTTCTCAGGTTCGGTTAATGATTTCAGAAGGAGCAGATATGATCGATATCGGGGCTCAGTCCACTCGGCCGACGGCATCTAGGATCTCTGCTGAAGAAGAATTAGATAGATTAATCCCTGTCCTGGAAGCTGTAGTGTCAATGCCTGAGGTAGAAGGAAAGCTCGTATCTGTGGATACTTACTACTCTAAAGTTGCTTCAGAAGCAGTGAGTAGAGGGGCTCATCTTATAAATGATGTATCTGCTGGACAGTTAGATAGTAATATGTTTAAGGTCATGGCAGATCTTGATGTTCCTTATGTTGCAATGCACATGAGGGGGGACCCATCTACAATGCAGAGTAGTGAAAACCTGAAATATGATAACGTATGTAAAGAGATATCATCAGAATTATACTCGAGGGTTAGAGAGGCAGAGATGTCAGGAATCCCCGCATGGAGGATTATCATTGACCCTGGCATTGGATTCTCAAAGAAAACTGAAGACAATTTAGACATCCTCATGGGACTACCTGATATCAGAGAAGAGATTGCCACAAGAAGTTTGGCCATCTCTCATGCTCCCATGCTAATTGGGCCCTCAAGAAAGACATTTTTAGGTAAAATTTGCTCTCGTCCCGTTGTGGCCGAGAGGGATCCTGCTACCATTGCTTCTGTCACAGCTGGTGTTTTGGGAGGGGCAAATATTGTTAGGGTGCATAATGTCAAAGATAATCTTGATGCCGTGAAGCTTTGTGATGCAATTCTGAGACAGAAAAGTTCCCACATGAAATCTAGACATTGAATTTGTCTCTCTACAGCATATTTGCTACTGATGTTAATTAATTGTCTGGCTACCGCTTGTATTTGGATTTATGCAGCAACAACTCTGTTGGTGTTGTTCTTTGTCATGTCACTCCTACTCCAAGGTTATGTAGAATACCACAATGCTGTCAAAGCAGGAACAAAGAAGCATCAAGTACAATGTTGCATTCAATAATCATCATACCATTGTTCGATTCTGAATTTTATGTCTATCTTGTATTTATTTCATTCCTTAACATGTATTTGATTAGCAGATTGTATTTCAACCCTTCACTTGTTGATTCAAAGATTTTGTTTATTCCTTGCTTATTATTGTCCAGGAAGTAGTTTTTAAAGAAATACTAACAACACATTCTCTCGTACACTTTCTAACACACTTTCTTGTTGTTTGAAATTTGAGAGTCCCACTAAATATATGGATCGCATTCCCCATTTGGTGGTCCAATAATCCATTTCCAATCAAGTTAGATTCTAATAAGAAAGTGTTTTAAAAAAATGTTGAGTGTATTGGACGAACTTATTAGGATCGATTTAGTAGTAAGAGTTTTAAATAATTTGTATGAGATTATAGGTTCAAATCTAAATACCATTGTAAAAAAAAAAAATTAAAAAAAAAAGCAGTGTATTGGACAGTCCAACGATTTACGTTTCACACTTGTTAAGTGTTGTAATGTAATATTTGCTGCAGAACCTAATATTTTATTATATGCATCATCTTAAAGAAGAGAGATTTCAATTAACTTAACCCATCCTTTGGGAGGAAGTAAGGGACAAGGAATAGGTAAAAAGACGAGGAATGAAAAGGATAGAATATAAAAAATAAAATATTTTTATCTCATCTGGATGTCGTATTAAAGAAAAAAAGAGAAAATTGAAGAAAGATTAGATAAATATATTCACCATAAATTATTTTTATTTAAATTATATTTTAAGAACAACCAAGTAATATAAAATGCATTATGAAAATGTTTTGATTTTGTATTTGCACACCGGTTTTAAAATACATACTTGTGACTATGTATGTGTTTCAATTCGTTTATTTATTTATTTATTTATTTATTTTGAGGCTTAAATATCTTTTTAGTCCTTGCAATTTAGGGTTTTTTTATTTTTCGTCATTGCAATTTTTTTTATTTTAGTCATTGCAAATTATGTTTGTTTTATTTTTCGTCCTTAAAGTGGTTTAGATAGCGCTTTTAACAGTGAAAAAACGCTATCTAAACTGCTATAAGGACGAAAAATAAAACAAACATAATTTGCAAGGACAAAAAAAAAAATTGCAATGACGAAAAGCAAAAAAACGCTAAATTGCAAGGACTAAAAATGTATTTAAACCTTATTTTGAAGTCTTCAATTTCAATTCGTTTATTTGGTCCCGTTTAGAAATGGCTTAATTACTAATTTGGTCTCTAAATTATTTAAAATAACTTAATTTGGTCCTTAAATTTTCAAACACTCCAATCAGTTCCTCTAATTTTTAAAAATTTAGGAACCTGATTGGAGGTTTAAAAATTTAGATATCAAATTGAATCATTTTAAATAATTTAGAGACCAAATTAATAATTAAACCTTTAGAAATACATAGTCAATCATAATTCATAAAGTACGATTTTGGATCCGTCTCATGGTCATGGGCCCTTGATATAGTAAAAAAAATTGTTTCAACTTTCTTAAAATAATAAGAGATATAGTATTTATATAGTAGAATTTTATCACATTTTTTACTATACTATTTTTTTATCACATTAATTATCTTATATTATACTTTTATCTCTTTTCTTCTTATTTCTCTCATGTATTTTGTTATAAAAAAACATGTAACTATAATTTCTCATATAATATTGCATTTTTACATCAATTTTATTACATTCTTCATTTTTCCGTATTCAATAATAATATAAAAAATACACACTTTCTAATACATAGTCTTTATTTTTATTTTTTCAAAATAATACATTGACGTAATATCAAATTATCAATTACGAGAATAAATGAATTTGGTATAAATATGTAATTTGAAACTATCAATTTAGGCAGCTCACTTGGGCGTTCAAGTTGGGAAAACTTGGGCCTAGAAACTTGGCCCAGAACAATGATTTTCCCTTCTTTGTTGTTACGTCCACCCCTGCGGCTCGTCCATTGTTAATGCTCATCCTTCTTGGAGGCTTGGAGCAATTATGGTCGATTTTGTTTTGATACAAGTCTTCTATTTTTTTATTCATTTATACAAATGGAAATATATACAGTGAAAGGACTTATCTTATATGAGAGTGAGAGGAATAAATATTGACTATTAGAACTTATTTAAATGGTCAAGATTAAAATAACTAAGTCATATGAGTTTTTTAAAAAGTCACATAATATTAAATCTTGACTCTCCATGTATAGTTATATGGTCTAGATTTAACTCTCCCACTCTCATATAAGATGTCTTCCTCTCATACGATATGTCCTCTATACATATAATCATATTCTTTTTATTATTGCTTTATTACTTTATCTACAGAGGTTGTATACATATTTCTGAAGTTTTTTTCATATACTTTTATTTTAAACAATCATTGTTTAAAATAAGAATTATAAATTATTAATTTATAGAATGCTTGATACTTATCAAAACCTCTAAATAGTATAATTTATTCAAGAATAAAGATATTATGGATTTTTTCTAGCATATTAAACTGCTTTCCTTTGTAGTTAATTTTTTTTTTCCATGTAATAAGTTTACATGAGTTATTTTATTCTTTCAAAGAAAGAGTATTTGTGCTTATATAATGAACAGTGGGAAGTAAATTTAGCCGTTGAAAAAGATGCTCTAGATCCTCTTGACCCTTCGTTGGGCATTAACTTCGCAAGGGATGACATTTAAGAAAAAGATTAATGCTTCAAGGTTTACACAATTTACAACCCACTTTTATAATCCCTAAAATAAAGGCACACTTCCTATAATAAGCTTTTTACATCTCCTAACATTTTTACCATACAAAACAACCAAAAGCTATATGAATCTTAAAGGTGTTAACATCTTTGCCTCCATGAACTTCTGCCTTGGTAATTTTTATTCATTCGAAAGTTGAATCCCAATAATAGTTTTTGTATATCTCTTCCTAGCAACTTTAGCCTTCTTAACAACCATCCACTTAAAGATTAAAGAGTGGGACTCTTCAATCTTTTCTCTCCTTAATTCAACTTCTTTTCTCATTTCTTCAACTACAAATTTATAGAAGAAATTTGATATTTCAAATTTTTTTGCAACTCTTTCAAAGATAGTAAAATCATCAGATAAGAGTCAAACTAACAAGAAAGCAATGAAACATATAATTTGAACTTTACAGAACAATATAAAGCTTCAAACTAAAATGCTAAAACAAAAAAGGAGATTTCTCCAAAGAAATGAAAACGCTAGACATTAGACTTTTGTCTCTTACAGTCACAGATATAAACTGTTTCTACTGCTGATATCCCAATAATTCACAAAGTGTATCCTTGAGTAAATTTAGATTCCTATCTCTTTGCCTTTTCCAAATGGAGGATGAAAGTGTTAGAATTTTTTATTTTTTATTTTTTTGATATCGGGTTAGAAAGGTTTTGAGGTTTCATTAAATTTTGAGAAGACATAAGAATCAAGTTATTTCCAAATAGAAGTATTGCATTATGAATTAAACCAGGGAGAGCTACAATTAAGAACCTCATTTGATTAGGTGTTCCTATATTTAAGGGAGCATAAAAATTAGACTTTTGCATGATAGTTCAGTCATTAACAAAGAAATTTTAGAGAGCCCAGATAACTAAACAATAAAGTGAACCAATAAAGAAACAAGAAAAAAATAATTAAAAGGAAAAAGGCATCTCCTGATCATATTTAGATCATAAAATAAAATTCCTCCAAACCTTTTCCTTTCACTTTAATGTTGAATATTGAATAAAGAGGGAAATAAAGAAAACCAAGTAACCATAGTGTACGCCAAAAAGTAAACTAGAATGAAAAACCACTAAATATGTCACTCAAATTATGAAAATTGGGAGAGAATTGAGTTGTGACATATTACCAATATTTAGCATAGGAAGTTAGTATGTTATGGTGTTTTTTTTATAGACAAAAAAGAATACATCCAGATTTAACACAAGAAGTGTCAAAACTCAAAAAGCTGGACACAAAAAGTATACATAAAGACAGAACATGGCTTCACAAAATTCTAAAAGAAAACCGAGAATCCTAACCTATTATGAAAAGCATGAATAAAGCAGAAAATATAACAATTTGAACCATGCCACTCACTTTTATGTGATTGAATTCATTTGTCTGTGCAATGCAACAGCCCTGTTTCTCTGTATTCAAGCCATTAAGCAATGTGTAATATCTGTCAAAACCCTCAGGTAATAGCATTTGGCAGAAGTGGGAGCCACCTGTGAATGTCAATGCTGGTTGTTTTAAGGAAGGCTACACAGGTTGGGGGCTGGTTGCTAGAAACCACATGGGTGATGTCGTATTCTTGGCGTGTAAAAAAGAGAATATCCAGGTGGACCCTGTCCTTGCTGAGGCCTTGGGAGTTAGATGGAGTTTAGAAGTGGCAAAGGAGCAACAAATTTGTGAAGTTATTATTTAGTCGGATACTTCTGTGGTGGTCTACTTGTATCTATCAGAAAATGTCTATGGCTGCTATTGAACCTATCATCGAAGACTGCAGGAAAATTATGCTATTCAACACATGACGGATGGATTCAGTGTTCATCATGGTTCAGATAATTCTTCTTTCTGATTTGAGGAAACTAGTAGAATTCATACTTGTCTCGGTTTCGGGTAAAGGGTATGGGATGATACTAATTACTAAACAATGGAATGGTCTTTGGAAAAGACTATCTACAAATCTGCCAAACTGGGATTGGCTGAGAAGTAAGAGTGGGAATTTATTCAGCATCTACAGAATATAGTTGGATTCATCAACATAAATTTCCTTTTGCTGGAGAACAAGATTTAAATTGGCTCTAGAAGTTGTAAGACTAAAGAACTTCAACTCCTACTTCAGTTGGTACTTGATGAGGCATATCTACCTTAGATGTGCATATATGTCACTTAAAAAACAGAAGCATACTCACCTTTCATAATAATAAGCAAAACTCAGTGTGTTGTTGTAAGGTCATTATATGTATGAATCTAAAATTCAAAGTAGTGTAATTTCATTTCCAAAGGAATGGTGATTACATTTCACTAGCTATCCTGTTTCAGAATCTATAGTACCATGTCACACCATACACAAGATTCATCATACATTACAATGAGGCAAACAAATACTAAAACGCAACGTTTCCCTCACCAAGTTGCGCCGTTTTGACAAGTCATTGGTTATCATTCTGTTGAAGAACCTCCACTTCAGCCTTGGCCATAGGATCATCCTTGATCTCAATTTCCTCTTCCTTCTCTCCCTCTCGCTGCTCTGCCACTTGCTTCCTGTGCAAGTCTTCCGCCGCCTGCATCGCTGCGCGATTCTCCGCCTCAATCCGCCGCATCTCCTCCTCCTGCTGCTGCCGCTCAAACCAGGTATCCGCATCCGCCCAAACTGAATCACACACAACACAATCAATCAATCACTCAAAAACCACAAAACAACACATGGAATTAGAACATTCACTCGTTAAGGTTTAAAAAACAACACGTTAGGTTTTCCAAAATCACATTGAAATGTCAAATTTTAGGTAACTTTTCACATGTTTGGTTCCAGGTGGAGGAATCGAATTTTTTCTTTGATCCATAGGAATCTAATTCAAGTACCAATAGCACGCACACTGCTCAACCAACTGAACCAGACTTTGGTTCCATAATTGATTTTGAATTGAAGCAACTCCAGTGTGTCGGATAAAAAATTTTATACTTAGTTTAACTACTAACTTGCTTTTACAATAAAAACATCCGAACATAAATCTACTAACTTCAAAATCAATTTTAACCAAAATCAATTTCATTCAAAATCAATTTTTGTCAACGTTCATCCAAACACACACTGAGAAAAGGTAAAAGGTAGAATAGAGGGTTAGGGTTTTGGGCTTACTGGGCTGGGCGGCCCAGCCCTGCTCCCCTCCCTTGATGCGTTCGGGGAGGGCGTAGTTGACGGTGAGGACGCGGCCATAGAGCTCGGCGCCGTCCATGTTGTCCATGGCGGCGGCGGCGTCTTCCCGTTCGAGGAAGGTGACGAAGCCGAAGGAGCGGTGCTTCTGCGTGGCCTGGTCTAACGGCGTCTTCACGTCCTTGATGTCGCCGAAGGGAATGAACGCCGCGTGGAGAATGGACTCGTTCACTTCTTCTGCTAACCCTCCCACGTACAGCGTGTTCTTCTGCACACCTTGCATCATCGCCATTGTTACACTGAGTTGAGTTGAGTTGAGTTGAAACTCGGACTCGGAGGGAAGATACTAGCGTCACACTCACACACTCGCACTTCAACCTGTGTTTTCTGTTCGGTTTATGCCTCTATGGGCTGGGCTTGTTGGCCTGTTTTGTTTTGCTGGGCCTCGATAGGACCAGTTATCTTTTCTAATCCGATGAATGAAAAACTTGTATTCCTTCCTGGACCTAAAAACACACTCAAGAATTAGGAAGAGCTCGTGGGGAAAAAAACATTGCATTGAGCTAAGTTTTTTTTTTTTTTTTTTTATTCATAGGAATTGAACATGGTACCAGAAGATTTATAATAACTCACACACCCTACTCAATCAACTGAGCTAGACCCCCTCCATACATTGAGCTAAGGAATGATCTTGTAATTCCAAATCTATGTTTCAAATCTTTTCATCCTTAGGTAGATTTAAAAAATATATATATATATATAAAAAAAAGGAGATTGAGTTTAGTAAAATGGAAT
The DNA here is from genome assembly GCA_026413185.1 of Pueraria montana var. lobata. Classification (NCBI taxonomy): domain Eukaryota; kingdom Viridiplantae; phylum Streptophyta; class Magnoliopsida; order Fabales; family Fabaceae; genus Pueraria; species Pueraria montana. The sequence continues at coordinate 37,785,737 of CM048651.1, read as the reverse complement.
AGTCCCTTGAATATGAAATTTGAGTTTAGATCGAATTTTTTAAAAATAAAAATATAGATATTAAAAATAAGGCTAATTATTTAATTACACTGTTGTATTAAAGAAATATGAATTTAGATGGAAAAAAAAAGAGACATGTGGTATTGAATCTTTATTCGTTGTATATATTTAAAATAAAGAATATTTCAAAATAACGCTAATTATTTTGTTACAAAGTCGTACCGAAGAAAAGTAAAAATTGTATTAACTATTACACAATTTAATATTTTTGTAATTGGGTCATTTTATCTCATAACTCACCATTCGAATAAAAGTTTTTTTTATATAAATAATATTTAGAAAATTTTATATTGATTCAAAAATATTTTATACATGTTCAGTGGATTCAAGTTAGATCTGGTTTGATAGCAGAGATATGGTCTAGATCCAAGATCCTGTGACCGAAACAGGTGGTGGAGCACGACAGCGATGAGACACAGTGGTGGTAGAGTACTTGCAAGCACTTTAACGTTCAAGTTAGTGTTTGTGAGAGGTGAAGAGAAGATAATGAGTTAGAGACTGCTTCATACCTGACGTTGGCTTATATACTAGTGTTTTAGGCGGAAAAATCAGTTAGGCAATTACAATCACGCAGCTTGCGTGACCTAGGTAGGAGTCTCGTGTTTCATGCGTGTCCCCTTGTTGGGTCAGATGACTTGTTGGTTATTGGCCTAAGTGAACCGAATTCCTCCAAGGTATCTTGGGTTTGTATGAAGCCAAGATACTATTCCGGAACAATACCTTATTCATGTATATCGAAATTAACATAAAATATTTTTTTTTCACAACAATATACGATATACTTTTAAAATATACAAAATTATGAATTGTTTGATTATCTTGTTATTGTTATTTAATTTTGACAAAATTTGGCATAAATAATCAAAGTAATATATAGTAATAATTTTAATCGTTGGCATGATAAAAATCATATTATATATAAAGTTATTGGTGGTGTTATAAAAATAATATTTTATTTATCAAAATAAAGTAATACAATAAAATAACAATTAGTTTTCTATTTGCATGAAATTTTATAAACTTGATCCATTTTAAATGAACTTTCAATTCAACAATTGAATTGGTTAATTTCAATGTCTACATGCATAAAGTTATTAAGTAATGTAAATACAATAGTTTTACATCTAATATCAATTGATCATATATTTGTATGTGTGATGTATCAAATGAGAATTTTTGTTTATTGTGAAAGTTGATAGTAATAAATCTGAATCATTTAATCACACATAGATGGTTAAAATTAAAAATTAATTAATTAATAATCACATGACTAGTTTAAAAAAAATGTGCATTTATCTTTCAATTTTAATAATTCATATATAATTATAAAATTTAAACTTATAGTTCTTATTTTTTACACTAAAAAAAATTCACACTTATTACACTTCTTATATAGTACTACTACTCCCTCTGTATCTATTTATAAGATCTTTTTAAAAAAATTGTTTGTCCCTTTTTATAAGACCGTTTTCTAATTTCTAAATGCATTAATTAATTTTTTTTCTAAAGTACCATTAATTAATTATTCTCTCTCCAAACACTAATTAATTAGATGAGAAGCAATTAAGTGGAGAGAGGTGATTAATTTAAAAAAAAAATTAAGGGTACTTTTAGAAGAACATTACACATTATTGACAAATTTAATGTGATTAACTAAATTAACTACTTTTCTTAAAGAGTGTGAATTAGTTAAAATGGTCTTATAAATAGAGATGAAGGAAGTATAACATAAAAAAACTTAAAAGAAAAGAGTAGCATAAATACCAGATAATCTTTATCATATTTTTGCTGACTGTCAAACGTTATTTGGAATTTTTTTGTATGTGTCTAAAATCTTAGACTAATTTCTTAAAATATAAAAATTTATTTAAGGAGTGACACTTCTTTTTTTTTTAAGAAGAAGAAGATAGGAGTGACACTTCTAAACAGATGCGATTCATCAAAAAAAAAAAAAATTACTCCATTGATGTTAACAGGAATTCAATTCTTCATTAAATTAGAGGAACCCGCATTTAAGTTTGCTTTTAATTGTGACGAACAAAATATACTTTGTGAGATTGGATCAGGACAGTCAGTCTTTTTTAAAACAAAAAAAGTCAAACTCGGATACTAAAAATTACAACATTTAATACATGTTGTGTTTAATCAGCCGAGCTACATTTCCTTAATGTCAAAACAATAATCTATGCTATGTATCCACGGTGTTAGATTTTTAGAGAAATACTAGCAATATTTTTTTTTGACACTTTCTTTCTAATACTTTATATAATAGATTAAATTTTATTATAAATCATCAATTTTAATAAGTCTCATTTCTAAATTTTAGTATAAATAATTAAATGAAAATTAGAATTCACTAAAATTAATAATTTTTAATAAATTTTAACCTATGATAAACAAAGTATTAAAAAAAGAGCATAAAAGAAGACTTGACTAACATTCCTCTAGATTTTATTGGTTGAGTTGTATTTGATATGCCCCGGTACTTATCAGGTTGCACAGTAGTAAGGAAAAAGAATGAGCTGTCAATATTCTACTATATCTGAATCTATAAACTCGTGTAATGTATGCGAATAAAAAATAAAATAGTAAAATAAATCAGTCTATTTTAATTAAATAATTTTAAATCCTCCTATTTTATCTTCTTACAAATCTTCCTATTATCTTTTATAATAAATTTTAAATGTGTTTTATATTTTTAAGATATTAAATATTTTTCTTTTTCATTCAATGTTTACTATAAAAAGATAATAGGAAAATTTGTAAGAAGAGATAACATTACTCATTTTAAGTGGCAAAAACAGTAGGTGCAACTGTGCTAATGCACGAGTCGGAGCTTGGTTGGTGCGATAATGGCTGGTACGAGGTGGGGTGCTACTGCTGGTATAGTGGGGTGCGAGCTACAAACAGCCCTGCGTCTTGTGGGGTAGGACATACCAGTGGGGTATGAACACAAATCTATTTACTATTAACTTACTATTAGGTGGTGTTTTTTTTTTTTTTTTATCGGTTGGAATCGAAGACAGTATCAGAATATTTACAATACTCACGTACTTTTGCTTAACCAACTAAGCAATACCCCCTTGTCTATTAGGTGGTCTTTGATACAATTTTTTTTTTTTATGTGCAAGAATCATGATTCTTGAAAATAAAAAATATTGAAAATTATTATTTTAATAAAATTTGTTTAGCTTGTCATAAATATTTTTAAGAGTATTTATATAAATTTACTGGGAATCAAATAGTAATTAATATAATATTTTTACTAATACTTTAATTATTTATCACATTAATAATCTAATAAGAGCAAAGTAATATTTTTACCGTAATAAAATTTTAATTCAGAAAAGTTAGATTCTCACATGTTATAGGAACAATTTTGTAGAAAATATAGCTATAAAACACATTCCCGAGAAACATTCTTTCTTGCAAATATTATTTTTTAAAATAGATATCAAACATGAGAAACTAAGATTCTCAATTTGATATTCTTAGAAAATTAAAAAATTTTCCCCTACCAAACATCCCATTAATTATATATAAGAATTATTTTAAGTTAAATACACAATGAGTAATTATAATTGAATTTTAATTATTCAGAATCTAATATAATTAGAGGATCATAATACCTGTTTAAAAAAAAAAAAAAAAGAGGATCATAATACCTTTTATGAATAAATTTAAGTACTAATTATAATTAAATTTGACAGCCAATTTCTTTTAGCTTTAATAATAATAATAATAATAATAATAATAATAATAATAATAATCATAACAATAATAATAATAAGTAAAACTTAAAACTAAATGAATTTATGATCAACAAAATTATAGAGATTAAAGCAAAATAAAATTATGAAGATTAAAAATTAAAATTTTAAATATAAAAATGTAAGATTTATTTATAACATATAAATAGTGTGAAAAATTTTATACTGTCATCTAATTATAAATTGTTATATAATTAAAAATTACTATTATAATAATCAATTTAAATATTATATTTAAGGTGATTTCTAATTAATTAACAATACTCTACACTAACAATATATCAAAATTAAACCTAGAATCAAAATAAATTAAAAAATAACCCATGGGGTTGCTGCATAGTGGTGTAAGGTTCCGCTATATGCACATGTGGGGCAACGATTTATTTAACGGGAAAATCTGTATTTGATTCCCTCCATATACAAAATTCTCTTGGATCAGCGATAGACACATACTGCAAGCGGAATTAGTCTCTTAGGTTGGAAAACACCTGTAATCTCTTACACAAGACAAAAAAAAATAAAAATTAAAAAAAAGTTGAAGTCGTATTTCAATTATAAATAATATTTATATGCAACATTCATATGAGATCACCTTCGTTAAATGCTTTTAATAACGATCTTTTTTTTTTTTAAAATATTTAATAACAATCTTTTAAGAACTGAAATGTTATCTATTTTCCTATTTACTATATATTAAAAGAATGAAAAACATAGCCTAAATCAAATGAAATTTTTTAAAACTTTTTTTATTTCTATTAATCTAAAAATATCTTATTTACTTTTATCTGTCATATTTTTTTCTTATTTTTTTCCTTTTTAATTCACTTTTAATTCAAACATATATCATAATTCTAAATACACAATTTTCAAAGTCACAATACATGGAAAGTAAAAATTTGTTGCTTCTAGCCAAATGTTCAATAGTGTGCAAACAGAAAAATAAGTATACTCTTATTTTCTTTTTGTTATATCCTTTACTTACCGTAATCCTATCAAAATTTGGCTGTGAGACTTCAAAGTAGAAAGGAGAAAACTGCAAAGCTAAGGAAACACCACTGGCGCTTTAGATTAAATAATTGAGTTTAAAAAAGATAACAAATTTAAAATTATATAAGAATTATTTTAAATTAAATACACAATAAGTAATTATGGGTGAATTTTAATTATTCAGAATCTAATATAATTAGAGGATCATAATACCTGTTTCAAAAAAATAAAAGAGAGAGAGAGAGAGAGAGAGAGAGAGAGAGAGAGAGAGAGAGAGAGAGGATCATATAATACCTTTTATGAATAAATTTAAGTACTAATTATAATTAAATTTGACAGCCATTTTCTTTTAGCTTTAGAATTTACTAAAAATATCATTTTCTGTGGGTCAGTTATAACATTATAACTTTTCGTCATCTTTTAATTTGTCTAGTTTCGAAGCCTCATTATGCAAATAAAACAAGTATAACTAATTTTACCAGCAATAAGTTACCACTACGTAATTCAAACAATTTATTTATTTTGTATAAAAAAAACCCACTTATTTATTTTATTAATATATCATTCAAAGTCTCGTGACCAATACAAAGTCACAAGCTAAGATGACATATTGATTGATATTGATAACTACAAACTGAAGAGGGCCAGATCCTCCTTGGCCATTATATTGGAGGACTCCACGACACCTATTAGCCAGAAAAAAGACGTTGTATTCCTTGGCTGTTACCAGCTTTGTCACTTGGCATAGAAATAGAAATATAGTATATTTTGAGGTACACACTTTTTAGTTTTTAACACATTTGTCAACATATATTTTTCATTTATTTATTAAAAATTACTATAAAATTATGAGTGTAGACTTATTTAGAGTGAGGCCTTAAACACATTTCTATGATTTGTAATAAATTTAGTCAATAATAAACAATATGTGCGTCCCTATATTGAATAAACAAATATCTTTTCTAGGTAGAATAAGATTCTCTTTAAAAAAATAATTTTTTTTTTCGTCTGCTGGAGTTCAAAGAACTCGAAAAGGACTGATGTATTCATGTCCAATAGGCTTTTGTATTCCTAGTGATATTTCTCTTTCTAACCATACAAATTGCTAGTACACTTATTATAATTTCTAATATAGAAACAAAAATAAGGACAAATATGAAATATCCATATAATTCCATATAACTCTTTAAAAGATTTCAAAATGAAAGGATCTTTTACCGTAACTACTGTAAGGTCTCTATACGGACCCGTGAATGATATATTAGGATTTAGGAGGTTTTGAATCAATCAGAGTTGCGATGACACACTTTCCAAAGCCACGTTGGCTATTACAAAAACGGTGCATATCAAAACATACTCTTTAGGACCCACCCCCCTTAAAAGGACCATTGCTAATACCACAAGTAGTAGGAGACAAGACACAACCTGGCACTGGCAGAGCCATTTAGGAGCTGGGGTACCATTCCGATTCATTTTTTAATTTTTAAATGATTAATTGTAAATAATTTTTCATATATAATTATTTTGAGTATATCATTTAACTAGATAGTACCCGTGCGATGTAAAGATTTATTGAGGAGAAAATTTGGAGTTCGAATTCGTCAGAAGGTTTCATTTATATAATGGAAAGAGAAGATACCTAGTTCTGGTACATGGGTTTCCGAATGAAAAGTTACACAGACCCAGCGTGAGAAACATTTTAGGGTGAAAAATAATAAAATTTCAAATCTTGTGTGACATTGATAGATCATGAATTTTGTCATTCTCCTATTCACTCGGGCATTAGGCCAATACTAGAAGAAGCGACCATTTTAGTGTACAACGTAATCTCCATGGCCAAATAACAAGAATCGTTAACCCTAAACTAATACATAGTCTTAGCCAGTACAACCAAAGCACGTTTTGGAATATCACATTCATGTACATACCCTTTTTGCGTAAGTTAATAAATTAAGAATTAAAAATTAATATTCAAAAGTTGGACAACCTGCGATATAGCAGGTTATTGTGAAAAGTACAGAAAATTTCAGCATTGTGCAATTAAGTAAACACTAATAATAACTTTTTAAATGTTTTTTCTTCAAAATATTTAAAATAAATAAGAGTAAGAATAAATTAATAATATAGTATTTTCATATTAATTAAAAACATTACATTTAAGTTTAAAACCTAAACTTTTTATTATATTTATTTATAATATAAATTTATTTATTAATTATTTTTATGCTGTAAAAAATTGTTTAATTCTTTTTAAAAAAGATTCAACAATCTATCCTTCCCCTGCCCCATTTCACGGCTTTTGAGAGGGGGGACAACATAATGTAATATTTTTCTTCGAAAACTTTTCTTAAAGTATCTTTTATCAGATTATAAAAGAATATTTTTTTAAAATAATAAACATCATATTAAAAGTTTGACTAATTTATGTCAAATTAAATAAGGTTATTATTGTAGATGACGACTGTTTTAAATTTTTTTATACGGCTACCTTCTGACGAATTCGAACTCCAAATTTTCAACCATATTACATCAACCTTCGCAACTAATCTATTAATCAAAGTCTTCAGCCTAAAAACAATAAATGGACAGAATAATGTGCATTGTGCACCGAAAATAGAAACAAAAAATATTACGTTTGTCCTACGTTAAAATGAATAGCATGAACAAACGTGGACCGACTGTTGTTTCCAGAAGTGAGCTCAGAAAGGAATGCTGTAACAATCCCATATTTAATTTTAGATTTAATTATTCATTTAATCCTTATATCTTTACAATTTTTAGGTTTTAGTCTCTACACTTAAAAATTATTTATTTTAATTCCTAAACGTATATTTTTTAATTTATTTTAGTTCCTACCGTTCAAAATTGTAGGAACTAAAACAAATTAAAGCTAAAAAATGATACAATAAGTTAGAAGTTAAAATACTAATTAAAGTTGTATGTTTTTTTTGTAAAGTTAAAATTATTAAAAGTTAGAAACAAAATTTATTTTTTCTTAATTTTTACACCAAAAAATAAAAATTAAATTATGTTTCAAACTAGACTACAAACTACTAAAAAAAAAAGTTTGTTAGTTCTAACTGAAAATTTGCAACATTCTGTGCGAAATGATATTCAGATCAAAAGTTTAATGAATATCCAACACTCTTAAATATTCAACATTGGAAAAAAGTTTGTTAGTTCTAACTGAAAATACTTGCAACACTAGCTCAGTGCTCAATTTTAAAGATGAGGATTTCAATTTATAATATATAAGCCAAACAAGCCGGAATCTATTCATGATTAATATTTTTCATTTTTATTTCTGATTTCTGATATAGAAAAAAAGGGGAGGTCATCAAGTAGCTAGCAAATGACATAGATTAGCTGACCAAGCAAAGCCACACGTGATTCATGTTTGGACCACACGTGGTAAACGATAACTTAGTATGTTTTTCATTACACAGTTCATCGGTAGGGGATATTGCTTTTTACTATAATAAATATAGAAAAACCTTAATTTTTATTCATTATTACTAATTACTATAAGATATTTTTAGGTAAAAATTTAATAAGACTTTACCTTATTACACATCGTATTTATGTATAAGATAAGGTTATAAAATAGTTATATTTTATTAAATATTTATGTAAAAATATTTTACACTGCTAATATATAAAAATTAAATTTATAAAGATTATTTTATTTATTTATTTATAGTTGATTTTTATTAGAATGCTTTTACAGTGTAAACTGTAAAGATTTTTTATACTATTTTTCAATCATAAATTATATTACATGATAAGATTGTTAATTTTTGAAGTCTAGTTCAATTGGTTGAGTGTGTGTGAATTGTTATAGATTGTTACTACTTGACTTTTGAGTTTGACTCCTAAAAAAAATGAATATCCAATGACAAAGATAATAAGCATTGAGTGTCTATTTACAAATTACAACTCCAATTATTCAATGTTTCCCGCTTTTTATAATTTTTAAAAACAATTTCTTTTCTTTCATTCTAATCAATCTCAAATAATTTTCACCCGTTTATATCCTACACCTAACCTTTTTCTAGAAAAAAAAAAAAACTTCTTTCAAATATTTTTACAGTAGTCCATATTTTATTCTTACTTTTTTGTCTAAACTATGTATATCTTCTACCCGTTCCAACTAAAATCTTTTTCATACGTCAAATTCAAATATCCATCACTTGAATGTCTTGGTACTATAAAAGATCTTCTCTGCTTTTCTTTAACATCACTCAATATTTTATTGTTTTCCTAAACTACATGTTTAATGTTTTCTCTACCTAATCGACCCAGAAATATCTTTCATTATCTGATGCGACCTCCCGCGCCGCAGCTCAAATATTTCATCATGTTTAAAACAATCAAATTAAACATTTTTTATAAGAGACCATTTCATTCGATTTTGTAAAACTCTTACGGACAACAACATATCTAATTTATTATTTTCTCTACCTCCTTTTCTTTAACATCACTCAATATTTTATTATTTTCCTAAACTACATGTTTAATGTTTTATGTTTTCTCTACCTAATCGACCCAGAAATATCTTTCATTATTTGATGCGACCCGACCTCCCACGCCGCTGCTCAAATATTTCATTATATATGTTTAAAACAATCAAATTAAACATTTTTTTATAAGAGACCATTTCATTCGATTTTGTAAAACTCTTACGGACAACAACATATCTAATAAACTCGAATTTGAGAGCACTAATGAAATTGAAATAGTCTTCTTTTTTTTAAATAAAATAAAATAAATTATACTAACACTTTTGGAATTTGTTTTTTTTATTGCATGTGATATTTCTTCTTTTTCTGTCATTATACTAATATTAAATGTTAGAAAAATATTATACCGACTCTTCTTATACATTATACTACCTCTGATCTTAATTATAAGTAACATATGACAAATTATTAATACCAAGGAAAATAATTATTACAGTTTTTTTTAATTAATTATGCCAAAAATTCAATTTTTATTCCAAAAACACCATTTACTTTAAGTGATTGTCATAGTGCATAAGGAATAGAGTAAACAATAAAGTAAGGGTACAAAAGAAATTTACTTTAAAAACTAGTGATTGTTGTTTATAATTAGGACCAAAGAAAAAGTTACTTTGTTACTTATAATTAGGACCAGAGGTAGTATCATATATCCTTTATAAGAAAGTTGTCATAAACTTTAAAAAAAAAACAAAAAATATCATGTGCAATCTGAATTTTTTTTAATGAAAACCAGTCCAATTTTTTGATTCAAAATACTAGTCTAATTTACTCTTTTATATTTGATTCATGCACTCCATGTCCATGGTAACCCTACATTTTTTAACCTCTCACTTTCATCTCTATATAAAGAAAGTGGGAGTGACTCATTGTCATACTCAGCAAGTGAATGCAACAATTTACACCATCATCACCATGAAACTCTCCCACCTCTTCTTCTCCCTACTCTCACTCTTCCTCTTCTGCTTCCACGCAGAAGCAGCCGTTGGCCCATTGCAACTAACCCACCCACTGGACCCCTTAACGGAGCAAGAGATCACCCTCGTCCAAACCATAGTCCTAAAGAAATACCCCAAACCGGCGAACCGCGTCTTCTTCCACTACGTCGGCCTGGACGACCCCGACAAGGCGGTCGTCCTCAAATGGCTCTCGAGCGGTGCGAAGACGCCGCGAAGCGCCTTCGTCATCGCCATCATCAACAACCAAGTCCACGAGCTAACCCTCAACCTCCTCGCCCCCAACAACGTTGTATCCGACAAAATCCACACCGGCAACGGCTTCCCGACCTTAACAGAAGAGGAACAGACCGAAGCCCTAGAACTGCTCCCCAAGTACGGTCCCTTCGAGGAGTCCATGAAGAAGAGGGGCTTCAACCTGTCGCAGGTGGTCTGCACCACTTTCTCCATTGGGTGGTTCGGGGAGACCAAGAGCAAGAGGGCTGTGAAGATGGAGTGCTTCTTGCAGGATGGGAGCCCCAACATCTACGTGAGGCCCATTAGTGGACTCACCATTCTCGCTGATCTTGAAACCATGAAGATTGTTGAGTACCGTGATGAGCTCATTGAGCCTGTCCCTAAGGCGGAGAATACTGAATACCGGGCTTCGCATTTGAAGCCACCCTTCGGTCCCAGCCTTCATTCTTATGCCTCCCACCAGCCGGATGGACCAGGGTACACTCTCAAAGGACACAGTCTCAGGTACATAGTTCATGCCTTGTACTATATGACAATTTATCTTTACCAATTTTATAACTTGGAAAAATAATAATTAATAGTTTAAAGGCTTAAATACATTTTTAGTCCTTGCAATTTAACGTTTTTTTGCTTTTCGTCTATGCAATTTTTTTTTTTTTGCTTTTAGTCCTTGTAAATTTTTTTTTTTTCGTCCTTAAGGTGATTTAGATAGCATTTTTTTACTGTTCAAAGCGCTGTCTAAACCACTATAAGGACGAAAAACAAAAAAAAAAAAAATTTGCAAGGACTAAAAGCAAAAAAAAAAATTTGCATGGACGAAAAGCAAAAAAACGTTAAATTGCAAGGACTAAAAAGATATTTAAACCTAGTTTAAAACATTTTATTTTGATACTTTTCTTTTTACATGTAGATGCTTTAAAATCATTATAAAACTGAAACTATCTAATTTTTTTTGACAGTTTACCGTCAATTGTAGCTTTGTGATAGATTTATGATCTGTTTGGTTAAGTTTATCTAGAAGTAATTGAAGAAAATAAGAAAAAAAAATGAATGAGCCTCTAGCTTATGTATAAACTAACTTGCAGAAACTCTCTTATATAATTTTTTTAAAAGATGTGAGATTTTTTACAGATTAACTTATGGAGAAGTCCATTTTTTCTTTTTTTTCTTCTAGAAATATTTTTGGATAACCTATCCAAACATACTCTTAAAAGATTTGGATGTAATGGTGTTATGTAATTTTAGACAGTATGGACAAAAATGTTAAAAAATTACAACTATATATAAAAATCAAAATGGGATACTTTGACTATAAGGACTAAAAGAAAAAATTGTTGCAACCATATGAACTAAAAAATAATTAAACCTTTTTTTAAATAAAATCCGTTGAATATCTTTTCCTTCTCTGAAAATTTAGCGACTATGAAGGCTCAAATTAAAAATTAATTCAAAGGAATTTAGGTATTAGGTAATAAGTTATTAACTAATATATTATATTTTGTTCAGCTGGGCCAATTGGAAGATACATGTAGGTTTTGATCCGCGAGCTGGTGCGGTAATTTCAACTGCATCAATTTACGACCCTGAGCTGCATAAATCTCGTCCAGTATTATACAGAGGGTACATTTCTGAACTATTTGTGCCATATCAAGATCCAACCGAGGAATGGTATTACAAGACTTTCTTTGATGCTGGTGAATTTGCGTTTGGAAAATCTATGGTTTCTTTGGAGCCTTTGCAAGATTGTCCACCACATGCACAGTTCTTAGATGCGTATTATGCGGCAAGTGATGGCAGCCCTCAACACTTGGAGAATGCAATTTGTGTGTTTGAACAATACGGTGGTATCAGTTGGCGTCACACTGAAACAGGCCTTGATGAGATAGTAAGTATAGTGGCCTTTTCTTTAGTGTTTCACAATGGAATATAAGGAATATACAAGGATAACACTTTTCACTTTCCATAATTTTATAGTATAGGTTGGTAATATTAGGTTGACCCTAAAAACATTGAAGTTAAGAGAAACATTAATTTATGTTTGAGAATAATATTTTAAAAGTAACTTTTTAAAAGAATTAACTTTATTTAAATAATAAAGTATAATCAGTATAAATTTAAGAGTTTAGTTAAAATACTCTTCTAGTGTAAAGATTTTCTGTATAGCGTCATTTAATCATAAATTATTATGTATAATAAAGTTATTGATTTTTATAATAGTTATTTTAAGAATTTGATTTAAATAAATTAACGATGTAACATATATGGTAAGATTGTTGACTTTTTTCTGTAAAAAAAAAATGTTGGCTTTTATAATAATTATTTTAAAAGTAATATTTATGGTGATTTTTAATTAACCTATGATGATTTTTAATTAGTTGATAGTATATTTTTTTTTTCTACAGAAAAAAGTACATGAAAATTATATTCATACTTTAAAAATTATCTTTAAAATGATTTTTAATTAGTTGATAATATAAAATACTAATATCTGTATACTGTTAGTGCATAAAAACTAAACTCAAAATTTAAATGTATCTTATAAGTTTTAGGCTGGATCAATTTTTGCCAACAAAATAGCTAAAATTCTCTCTTTTGTCAAAATTAATTATTTGCACCGCAAACTCACTTTTATTTACTGTAAAATTTTGTTAAAATACAATTTCACCATTAAGAGTATTTTTATGAATGCAAAATATGTTGTTGAGCTAAATCAAATGGAAAATTACTCGACTATTTTGCAGCTACGTTTAAACATTAAACAATTTGTCCTTTTCCATTTGTTTGTTCATTTTTTTTTTTTTTAATTTATTTATGTAATGTCGGAATTGAAACTAAATATGCATGTTTTCTTTTTCAGATAACAGAAGTTAGAACTGATGTGAGTCTAATTGTTAGATCAGTGGTTACCGTTGGCAACTACGACAATATAATAGATTGGGAGTTCAAGACAAGTGGTTCAATCAAACCTTCGGTATGTTCTATTTCCTTATGCTGTGTGCCACTTTAATCATAAATGTGTAAGCAATAAATAATATCAAACTCTGAAATTTAAAGCAACCATCTTAGTGTTAATTTTTAACCTAACATTACAAGGGTTAAATTTAGTTTTTGTATAATTAATTTATATAGAACAAAAAAATATAAGTATTATTTATAATTCAGATATTGATATATTTTATAAAAAATATCTTCAAAAGATAAGTATTGATTCATATGATTTAGATGTGAATTGAATATAATGTTAATAAAAATAGTAGGCTTAATTGTAAATTTTACCACTCAACTTTTATAATTTTGCGAATTTTACCACCCAAGTTTTAATTTTGTAAATTTTATCACCCAAGTTTTCAATTTTTGCACATTTTACCACTCTGATATTTTACCAAAAAAAAAGTTAAAGAATTCAAAAAAAAAATTGTGAAACATCAGGGTGGTAAAATGTACAAAAATTGAAAACTTAGGTGGTAAAATTCGTAAAAAAAACTTGAGTGGTAAAATTCGCAAAATTATGAAAGTTGAGTGGTAAAATTCGTAAAAAAAAAACTTAAATGGTAAAATTTATAAAATTGTGAAAATTAGGTGGTAAAATCTACAATTAAACCAAAATAGTAATATTACTATAGCGTGAGCACGTGAATTGTGTAGCTATATATCATATTGCGAGAGAATAAAACATATTTGCTGCTGAGTAATTGTTCGGTCAAGCAAAACTGCAAAAGGATGTTTTTGAAATTCTTATTTGGGCTCTGTGCTAATTTTGGAAAACAGTGTTACTCTATTCATGTACTCACTTGAAAGGGATGTTAATTTTTTTTTTTTTTTTTTTTCGAGGAGTGAAAGGGATGTTCTTAATTTTGGGAAAAAAGATATATTATTCATGTGCGTACGTATGTATTACTTGATAGGGATGTTCCCAAATAATAGAATTGGTTATTGTACTTAAAAAATATAACAATAGTAATATAAAAGCTCTACATAACAAAAGTAGTATAAAAAGGTGCGAAAAAGACGAATGGGATGGAGTATAAGTGATTGACAACCCATGTCGACATGTTGTACAATAATTAAAATTTTGACTCAATTGTTCTAAATGTTCCCACAGATATCACTATCAGGCATGTTGGAAATTAAGGCAGTGGACATTACTCACACAGACCAAATAAAAAAAGACCAACATGGCACATTGGTCTCAGCAAACAGCATTGGTGTTTACCATGACCATTTCTACATATTCCATCTTGATTTTGACATTGATGGTGTGCAAAACTCCTTTCTGAAGACCAGTCTCAAGACTGTGCAAGTGACTGACAACAGTTCCAAGAGAAAGAGTTATTGGACAACCAATAATGAAATTGTTAAGACTGAATCTGATGCAAAGACCAAACTTGGGTTCAGCCCAGCTGAGATAGTGATTGTGAATCCTAATAAGAAGACTTCCACTGGAAATGATGTGGGGTACCGTTTGGTTTCAAATGCAGCAGTTCATCCCCTTCTCACAGATGATGACTACCCTCAGACACGTGGCGCTTTCACCAGTTACAATGTTTGGGTTACCCCTTACAATAAGACTGAGAAATGGGCTGGTGGACTTTATGTTGATCAGAGCCGTGGAGATGATACTTTGGCTGTTTGGACTAAGCAGTAAGCATCTTAACTTTGGAACCAAATAATGTGTTTTCCTTTATGTTAAATTGAAAACTAACCCATTGATATAAAAATTAAAAACCATGAGAGAAAGTGGTATTTTAGAAAAAAAAAAAAAATAAAGCTTTTTCTAATTGGGTGTCATTTTAATTAGTTAAATTATTTATTTGGTCCCTATAGTAATTCTATTAAGTCGATCATCTTAATTACATACACTCTTGGCCCATCTTAATTTGTAACCTCATGCATCTTTATTGTGGTAGGTGTGAGGAGTGGATATAATCATACATCGACTAAAGATAGGGTTTATAAAACTTGGACAATTGTTATTTTATAAGTTGGTTTTGTTGGATTAAATTATGTCTTAAATCTAAATTCTAATATTAGAAAATTTTAAGTTTTGGTCTCTATAAAAGTTTTTTTTTTACATTAATAAACTATTACAGAAAACTGTTAGTGTTGAGGGACTAGAACTTATAATTCTTTTGTATAGAGACTACAACTTAAAATAAAGAAAACTATAAAACCAAATAAATAATTTAACCATTTAAATTTAATTGAGAAGAGAACAAAGGGAAGTAGCAGGAAAATAAGTTGGGGAGAGTGAAAATAGAAAGAGTGGAAATACTACAGGAGTAGTAGTGACTTTAGTACTTTATGTTAAATTGAAAACTAACCCATTAATATTTTTTTACTTTATTTCTCACATATTTTTATTCATCTCTCTATCTCTCTTTTTATTTCTTTTTTATTTCTCTTCAATCAAATATTTCTAATTTTTATTTTATTTCTCACCTATTTTTATATATCTTTTTATTTTCATCAACTCTATTTCTCTTATTTCTACCAAACATGCTGTTACTTTTGTGGGCATACGAGTTAAAGTTTTCCTGATTTTGTGTGATTAACATTTGTTTTGAAATTGAAAATTTCAGGAACAGGGGTATTGAGAACAAGGATATTGTGATGTGGTACGTAGTGGGAATCCACCATGTTCCATGCCAGGAGGATTTTCCAATAATGCCCTTGTTGAGCACTGGATTTGAATTGAGGCCAACAAATTTCTTTGAGAGAAATCCAGTCCTTAAGACCCTTTCTCCTGGCATTGTCAAATTTCCAGGTTGTGAGAAGCCCTAGATTTGCTTTTGAGCTTTGTCACTATAAGTACATTGTTGACCGATGGATCCTGAGCAAGATTGTCTTTTTATGTATCGGTCATATGATGAGGAACTAATAAATTTGAATAAATGATTTCTCTATATCATTGTATTTTTTTTTCCTTTCCATTTGCCTACTGTTCTAACAGTGTTTTTTTTTTGTTTTGCTGAATGGCTGTTCTAACAGTTTTAATCGTTTATGGATTAGAAGAAATAATATTTTTAAGTATTTTACGAGAGAATTTTAAAAAATATTTTAAAGAAAACTGCTGATAATTTTAACCAGTGAAAATGTTTTATTTATATATTTCTATACAAAAAAAGAAAACCCTTGAATGACACATGTCACCATTTGAAAAAAAAGTTTTCTCCAAAAACTCTTTCTCTTTCTTTTTGTCCTTTATTCAACTTTTTCTTTTAAATTTTTTATTTTTTATTTTTTATTTTTCTATTCTATTATATATCTATTCTATATAGAAAAATAAATTCTCTTTTATTATTTATCCTACTCAATTTTTCTTTCTTTCTTCTTTTTCAGTTTTTTTCATTAAACATATTTTTTTTATGTTTTATTTCTTTCTTTTTCATTTTACGTTTTTTTCTTTCTTTTTTTTCTTTTACTTTTAATTACTTTTTTCTTTTTACGTTATTTTTCTTTTTTCTTTTTTATTCTTTTTAGTTTTTTCTTTTTATGATTCTTTCTTTCTTTCATTTTATATTAAATGATACATAATTTTATTTTTTTATAATATTATAAATATAAATATTTATATTTTGACACTATATTTAATAACTTCATATACAAAAATTTTGTTGATTAATCTTTATATAATAGTGTTAAATTTTATACATAAATATATCATAAAATATTAAAATTAATTTATTAAATATATTTTTATTATAAAATAGTTTTAAATTACTTTATCAATAATGTCATAAATAAATTGAGTTAGTCTTAATTTTTTAAGGCAAAGATGACAGGTATCATTCACTGGAGACAATCATGCTCGAGTTAAATACGACAATTATAGGCGACAAATATCTTTCTCCAAATATGTGTGTGTGTGTGTTTTAAGTCTTTGATAAATGATCGATTTTTGTTTTGGATTCCTAATATATTTTTTCGTTGTATTCGATCATAATATATGAAAACTTTAGTTTTGAGTCCTTGTCATCATTTAAGTGATGACGTGACACCATTTCAATGGTTGATATGTATTGGGAAGATCTGTTCAAATGGTGCCACGTTATCACTTAATTGACGGTAGGACTCAAAACAAAAGTTTTGATATATCAATATCCAATGCAACGGAAAAATTTATTAAGGACCAAAAACAAAAATCAGTCATTTATCAAGGACCTATAAAATTATTTTTACTTAGAAACCATGTAAAATAATTTTAAATAATTTCATAAATAAATATTTTGTTGAATAATATTTGTGTTATGAAGTTAAATTTTTTATACTAAAACATTAATTAAGATCTAATTAGTTAATATATCAATTACAAAATAATATTTTTGACTTTTTGTTTAATAACTTTATATACGAAAATTTTGGTTGATTAATATTTATATAATAATGTTAACCTCTTTTTACATAAATGTATCATAAACATATTATAGTTAATTTATTAAATATATTTTCATTACCAAATAGTTTTAAATTACTTTGTTAATAATATCATAAATTAAATTAGTTTTAATTTTTTAATGCTAGAGACTACAAGTATCATTCACGGGAGATAATCTTATCCAAGTCAAGTAAAACCATTATGGCCAACAAATCTATTTCTTCAAGTATTTAACACAACTTTATACCTAAGACTCAATTTTTTTATTTTTAAATCCTATAAAATCATTTTTATTTAGTAATTATATAATATAATTTTAAATAATTTCATAAATAAATATATTGTTGAATAATATTTATTTGATTAAGTTTGAAGTTTTTGTACTAAAAAGCTATTAAATCTTATTAGTTAGTATATTTATTACAAAATAATATTTTGAATCTATGTTTAATAACTTGATATATGGAAATTTTGTTGATTCATATATATATATATATATATATATATATATATATATATTTATATTTATATTACAAAAAAATATTTTATATCACTTCGTCAATAGTATTATAAATTAAATATTTTTTTTTATGTTTGAGTCTACATATATCATTTAAGGAAGATAATCTTGCTTGAGTGAGGTAAGAATATTATAGGTGACAAATTTATTTGTCTGAGTATTTAACACAATTGCATACTCAAGACTTAACAATTTTTTTTTACTCTTAAATCCTATAAAATCATTTTTACTTACAAATTGTATAAAATAATTTCATAAATAAATATTTTGTTGAATAATATTTATTTTATGAGGTTAAATTGTTTATACTAAAAATTAATTTAAATCCAATTAGTTAATATATTTATTACAAAATAATATTTTGACTCTATGTTTAATAACTTCAGTTACGAAAATCTTCTTGATTAATATTTTTATAATAATATTAACTTTTTTTTACATGAATATATAATAAATATATTATAATAAATTTATTAAATATATTTTTAACATGCTTACGAGTTACAATATATAATATCGTTATAAATCCTTCATGAAAAACTGATTGAAATATTTAGACAAAAATATTATTCTTTTTTAACTTAGTACATTTTCTTCTCACGGATCAAAGATAATACTAAAAATTTATAACTTATCTTACACAAGTACTTACTAATGAAATATAATTTAAATAATAATTTATTAGTATCCATTAACTTTAGCAAGATCTCTTTTAACCACAAGTTTTGAACCTAAGACTTTGTTTAATGGATCTAATCTTAATTCCACTTGAATCAACGAAATGTTAGTAAGTAATATTTGATTTCAATAGTTTTAATTTAATTTAATTAATTCTTAGACTTTAAATTATTCAAAGTATTATAAATTATAAATATTATAAAAATAATATATATTTTTTATTCGTAATCTAGTTGTAAAATAATTAGATTATTTTATCATTTCACATTTGAAAATTACAAAAATATTTTAATTAAAAATAAGTTAAATCCTTTCTAAATTTTTAAACATAAATTTTTCATACAATTTTATAAATATTTTAAATGAAATAAGAAATATCTATATGATTATAACTAAGTATATTTTCTCTGCTTGAATACTCTAATTCTTTTTATTGTGAGACTAAATTTTTTAATATGTTTCAACTATTTTAATATAATTTATGCAATGTTAACTAGGTCAATCATTCTTACTCTATCATTTTTATTAAACATTTATGTTTTGATTTTTTATTGTCGTTGAGTAACAAATGTATATCTAATATTTATTTTTTAACAAGTTATGATATACTTAAATCATTTCAAAAAATACGTAAAAATTAAGATGACACGTATGAACGTACTGGCTAATTATTAATAAAAAGTGCACACGCATCAATTATGTTCATGTTCAGAACTGCACGTGATGCTTTGCAGCTAGCCGGGTTCCACTCTGGATGTTTGTCTAATTTTTACTATAGTTTTTTTTTTGGTAAGAGATATTCAAACTTACGATTTCTTCATTTTCTTTTCTCTCCTCAATCATCAAATCAATTTTATAATTTCTAATTTTTAGTGTGGTTGAATAATATACAAGAATTAATTTTATTATATATACATGACAATATGGTATTGATTTATTTAATGAAGACACCGAAACCCTTCCAATAATGATGGCAATGTAGAATTTACCTATTATATATCCATGACAATATGGTATTGATTTATTTAATGAATGCACGAAACGCTTCCAATAATGATGGTACTGTAGAATTTACCTTAATTTTTATCCCACAAAATTATGATTATACTATAAAAATTAAAAACAGCTATTTTTTTTAATCTTCACCATAAAATTTAATTGATTATTTTTCAGGTTTAAATATATTTTTAGTCCTTTTAATTTAACGTTTTTTTTGTTTTTCGTCCTTACAAAAAAAATAGTTTTAGTCATTGCAAATTATATTTCTTTTTGTTTTTCGTTCTTAAAGTGATTTAGATAACGTTTTTTTCATTATTCAAATTACTTTCTTTTACTATTTAAAGTGTTATCTAAACCGCTTTAAAAATGAAAAATAAAACAAATATAATTTACAAGGATTAAAACTAATTTTTTTCACAAGGACAAAATATATATATATATATATATATATATATATATATATATATATATATATATATTAAATTACAAGAATTAAAAATATATTTAAAATTATTTTTTATTATGAAAGTAACAAATCTATTTACTATCTTAGAAAAAGAGATCCTATGGATCCACGTGTAAGAACCTTACTCATTGCCTCACTTGAAAGTCAATTTTTTTTTCTTATTATGTAATGTGTTGCTATTTTTTTTATCTGAATCTAAAGTTGTAAAAGACATTGACGTGCTACACGACAAAATTAGAGGGCTTCTTTGCATGTTACTGGCTCCAACAATTCGAAAGGCTACAACTAGCATTTAGTACAAGTTTTTATACTTTTTTTCACTCACCCTACGACCCTACACCACTCATCCTAGCAACCACTCACCTCTTATTTTTATTCCACTCACACACACAATAGCTAATAACCCTCGGTTCCTCGCTTTCCTCTCTTTATACTCACATACTCTCCTATAATTGACAATAAGTCTTATTTGCCATTTGTTTTACGTGCCATGATATATATATATATATAGTTCCTACCAGATTTAGTAGAATTTCCGGTTGCGATAGCTCCTTCAGTAGCTCCTTCATCAACGGTGGTGGGGTGTACTTGCAAAGACACTCCGACGCTCAAGTTAGAGGCTCAGAGGTAGGAGACATGTATCACAATGATGTAGAATTTCGTACCTTGATAGGGGTGAATTGCTTTGTATTTATGAAAGGTAAATAGATAGATTTGATAAGGTTATTTTCCTATCAAATATTATCAAATATCGTTAATTGTGATAGAGATAGGTTTATCTTCTATCATTATATTTTATCTTAATCTTTGTGTATCTTATCTTTTAATAAGATATACTTTCCGTTATAACTGCCTTAGTTTGAGTCTATCTTCGTTTACTCGGCTGGTCCTTTGACTCAGTGCCGGGCCGAGTCCGAGTAGTACATATGCCCCCCAAGCTCTGAAGTAGGCTGTAAGAGCTTATAAGATATTTTTACATAGCTGAGCTTCATTATGGCCTGACAACTGATCCTTCTAGTCGAGTTGCAAGTACTTTGAGCTCGTGGTTGATATGAGGATGCTTAAGGTGTCTGGTCGAACTCAAGATGCTCTAAGCATGAGGCTGAGCTAAAAATGCTCCATAGGCTCAAGGCGTAAGGCTGACCTAAAGAGTCTCGGGTGGCGAGGCCGATCTGAAGATGCTCTAAGCTCATGACCCAAGGTTGAGCTAATGATACCCAAGATGGCATGGCCGAGCTGAACATGCTCAAGTCTCGAGATGCAGATGAAGACTCATAAAGTGCGAGGCCAAGTTGAGTATTAGATAATTGAGGCTCGGTTCGTTGAGTTGAAGATACTCTAAGTGGAACTAACAGAGTGTAAGGTACTCAAGGCCGAGTCGAAGTCATTCGAGGAAGAATTGGCCAATGGCATTGGAAATGCTCGAGGCAATTTAAGACACTTGAGGCTTTTTTGAATGATTTCCAACTAGTCATAGTGTATTTTCGTTGTTGACCATTGGAGGTGATTTTGTCCATGTTTGGATTTGATAATTCAAATGTCAGTGTCCCACTTCCCTCTTTCGCATATTGTAAGGTTAGGTGGTATTCAACTCTGGGTCTCTTGAACTGTGTGCCATTCAGTAGGTCCCAATCATTAATCGGTCAAGTGCCTTCTTGAGGGGCCTTGCCAAGACTAAGTAATGCCCATGCCTCCAAAGCTTCGAGTCATGGCAAGAAAGCTGATACGAGTAGAAGTACCTTGCCTTGGGTTCTTTAAACCGAGTATTGGTCATTTAATTCATGCTGGGATGTTTAACGATCAACCGGAATGCCCTTAGGGTTAATCCAGGATGTCGAGTGAAGGTCGGACTCGGCTTGTCATTAGATCAAGCTGGAATGCCTAGTCGTCATCTTAGTTATTTTATATCAGGTTGGATGAATGATCAAACCGAAAGCCGGGTAGGTCTAGATGGAATGCCGAATTGTCAACTTTGTCTTTTTTAGATCAAGTTGGATGAATAGTCAAACCGAAAGCCAAATAGGTCTAGTCAAAATATCGAAAGGTTAAACCGAAATGTCAAGATGGGTCGTCTCTCAGCCTGTCATTGGATCAAGCTGGAACGCCTAAGTGATCAACCCAAGGGAAAAACCAAGAGGTTAAACTAAAGTGATGTGTGATTCTCAACTTGTCTTCGGATCAAGTTGGAAACTAAAGGGTCAGACCGAAATGTCGAGAGGTTAAATCGAAATGCCAAGTAGATCAAACCGGAATGCCAAATACAGGTCAAACCGAGAAGTCGAGGGGTCAAGTCGAAATGAGTTGGCTCACTCCTCAGCTTGTCGTTGTATCAAGTTGGAACGCCTAAGTGGTCCAACAGAAATGCCGATAGGTCAAATTGGAATGCCAAAAGGTCAAACTAGAATGCCAAGATCAATTTGAAATGTCTAAATGTCATACTGGAATGCCAAGAGGTCAGACCAGAATGCCGAGAGGTCAGACCAAAATGCCGAGAGGTCAGTCTGGAATGCCGTGTTAGCTCGCTCCTCAGCTTGTCGTTGGATCAAGCTAGAATGCTTAAGTAGTCAAACCGAAATGCCGAGACGTTAATTCGGAATGCGGCGTTAGCTCGCTTCTCAACTTGTCGTTGGATCAAGCTGGAACTCCTAACTTCCTAAGTGATCAAACTGGAGTGCTGAGAGGTCAAATCAGAGTGCCGAAGGGCCAAACCGAATGTTGCATGGAGGTCAGACTTAACTTGTCTTTTGTATCCCGTAAAGGTCTACTTGGTTAATATACTTAACTCATCTTTTGTATCCTGTGAGAGTCTACTCGGTTAATGTACTTAACTCGTCTTTTGTATCCCGTGAGGGTCTACTCGGTTATTGTACTTAACTCGTCTTTTGTATCCCGTGAGGGTCTACTCGATTAATGTACTTAACTCATTTTTGTATCCCGTGAGGGTCTCGTCTTTTGTATCTCGTGGGGGTCTACTCGGTTAATGTACTTAACTCGTTTTTGTATCCCGTGAGGGTCTACTCGGTTCTCAAATGTGATTTTGAACTTGCATCCATCTCATTCTTAATCCTCGGATGCTTTTTAACATCGGAGCGGCGACAGATGAACTAGGCCATCTCGGTTCTCGGGTGCTATTTTAGCGTCGAATCGGTGGCTAATGAAATCAGTGGACGACTTGGCACTACCTGTCCTGCCAAAGAACTAAGACTTTGTTATAAACAAAGCGTAAAGTGGATGCAAGTCAGCAATACCAGGAGCCATTCCTGCTTGGGATGAGTTGTGCAGGGTGACAACTTCCGAGAGTTAAGAAAACACATCTTTTAATCCTAACATGACGAGTTGGTGCACGTCATTTTACGCGAGTCAATGGTGTGAGAATCCTTGCATATCGGTGTCCTTGTTGAGCATATTGTTAATATGATGATGCATAACTTGTGTACATATGGCACGATGGCCTTATCTCATTTTCACTCGACTTCTAGCATTTGAATCTCCATCAATGCTGATTTTATATCGAGCACTAGAAACATCAGTTGTGCGCCATCATGCATATATCAAATATAAGTTTTATGATCAACAAATCAAGTAATAATAACACTGAATTTTCATGTCATATGCTTAAAATCTCGTCACTATTAGCGAGAATTTTGAATGACTCTGACATAATGAGCATTTTATCCTACCTACCAATCTTATTAATCTCCCTCCATTGCTCACCACTGGAGGTGATTCTATTTTAAATTTGATAATTCAAATGTCATAAAAATAAAGCATATAAAGTCATGATAATTGATGCATCATGCACATAACTTGATGGCATGATGGAGATCTAATAACATATATTGTAGTGCCATTATACAATTAACTTAATGTCATATTGTAGATAGCAAAAACATATAGTAATAACAATTTGATTTTGGCAATCCAAATATCACGTAATTAGCTTTGTCCTCAGCATAATCCATGAAAAGATATATACAGGGATCTTGAAATTGGACAATTCAATTAAAATTGTTCGATATGCCATATCTGGAGATTAACTTAGTCCCATATCATATCTCGCCAATTCACGCTACATATTTACTGTACCATAATAATACTATTTGAAATGTCAAATTCAATTACCTTGTAATTGATCTTATTATGGGATCATATTATCCACTCCTATATGTAACGCCCTAGTTCTAACTAGGAAAATATGCCATATTTAATTCAATTAATTATTTTCTAAAGCTCTTTAATAAATTTGTACTTGTGAAACAAGTGAAGTTAAAACGTAGTAGGTGGAATTTTAGTGAATTTTTAAAACTTTTTAATTGAACTATGCACTTCAAATCTTTAAACTTTAATTTTGAAAGTTCTCATTTGTTTTAGCATTTATTAACGCGTCATTTTAATGGGAGAAGATCTTAACGTGTTTATCATTGCAAAAGATCACTTTGAATTCTCAAATATGCGGAATAAATAAATAAGGTAATAATTAAAGACATAAATGAATAACTGAAAGATACACTGCATAAATATACATACATACATATATATATATATATATATATATATATATATATATATATATATACATACATACATATATATATATATATATATAAAGAGTCTAATGAGCATCACGAGGTTCCTAGTAACTGTGTGTAGCAAATACCTAATGTGGTACGCAAGATGACTGAAACATATATAACAAAACATCTGAATGCCTAGATCTACCCAACAAAATACATGGTAAAGATAAAAGAAGATCCTAACATTCAGAGCAGTCATCTACCATCTACCCCAAGAAACTCCGCCTACACCTACGGGAACTGTCGACCAATGGAGGACTAAGTGTACGACTCACGAGAAAAGACCTCGAAGGAATCCTCAGAAAGATCCTCCTCTGGATCCTCCTCGGGATCCTCCTCGGGGTCCTCCTCGAGATCCTCCTCGGGGTCCTCCTCGGGGTCCTCCTCGTCCTCTGTTGGTAACCAGCCAGCTCCCTCGGCAGGAGCCTCTGCCACCTCCTCTACAGCAGCTGCTGCTGGCTCCTCCCCATCAACCTCCATCGCCGCTGGAGCGGCCTCGTCATCCTCCCCTACTGCCTCATACTCCGGCTGGGGTACGTAGTCAAGCACCGCAGAGGAACTCCCCTCAGTAGGAGTTTCCTCTGTGTCAGAGTCATCTAACTCCTCTGACTGCACTCCTGAAGAATGAGAAGCAGTCTCTGTGCGCTCGGACAAAAGAAGGGATGAGGAGATCATCACTACGTCGACCGGCTCCGCATGACGGTAGTATGGCGGCGTCGGCTGCGTCCACCATGCAAAGTATTCTGCTACTACTGGGTGTGCTCCTATAGGCTCGTCAATGGGCATCCGTGTAAACCGTATGTAGCCGGTAAAGTGGTCTACGCCCGCAACCACGTCGGCTATCCATCTTCCAAAATAGCAATCAACCTCCCAATGGAGGGCTGGTTCCTCGTCCGCCATCTGGACCTAAAGAAAATAAACACACAGAAAGGGTAAACTCTTTGCTTCATCAAGCCAATCACACAGAAACGACTGTAGAAGTCACACACAATCCTGCCAACCACTACGGGGTGGTTCTCTAACGTTCACTCTCGGAACCTACTCGCTTTCATGACTAAAATCTGTAAACTATAACATACTGGCCAGCTGCCACTTGGAACTCCCAGAACTCAGTGGTCTTACATATATTGAGTGGAATGACTGCTGGGAGTACACCATCACCCTGGTATAAAGTGGGCTCTCACCAACTGAGATTTTCTCGTGGTTATTGTCAGGGTCGCCAAGTCGGTTTGTGTGAACGAAGTCACAACTCGACGCCTACCCTCCAAGGTCGTAATGCCTCACGATCATCTCCCAGGTACCAATATGTGGTCATTCATACTAGAGCTGTCAAAATGGGTTGTGACCCGCGGGCCAACCCGGCCCACCATGGGTTTGGGCCGGGCCGGGTTTAAAAAAAGACATATCTTCCAATTTTCTGAAAAATTTGACCCGGCCCACCTACGGCCCGGCACACCCGGGTTGAACCTACAATCTGCTGGCCCAATTTAAAAAAAAAAATCACTCAAATTGTCAAACACTCACAGAGATTCACGGGCCAGCTCTTCTCACTTCAGTTCACAACTTCACATTTCACTTTTTGGTTTCACAATCTCAAACGACTCAAACCTAAGTTGCTCGCCGTCGCTGCCTTCTTCAGTTCTTCTCTGAACCTCTCTTCAGTCTTCACTGCGCCGTGCCACTGTGTCCCTCGCTCCACCGCTCCCCTACGCCACCACGCACTCGGGCCACCGCGCCCCCGCGCACCCGCGCCGCTCCATCGCACACCTACGCCACCACGCCACCTCGCCACCTCGCACCCGCGTCGCTCCATCGCGCGCCGGCGCCACAGCGCCACCTCGCACCAGCGTCGCTCCATCATGCACCCGCGCCGCTCCATCGCGCACCCGTGCTGCTCCATCGCGCACCTGTGCCGCTCCATCGTGCCCTCGCGCCCCAGCACCACTGCGCCCTCGCGCCACCACGCGTCCCCATTGCACTTCGCAGTCGCACGTGAGTCCGCGGTCAGGGCCACCGCTACGGCCAGTGCCCCTGCGAGTCTGAACCAGCCAGAGTCCGCGCCAAGGCCGCGAGTTTGCACCAAGCCACCGTGAGGTTGGTGCTTATTGCTGACTTAATAGTTAATAGCCTTGATTTTGAGTAATCTTATTGATTTTGGTTACAATTTGATAATGATATTTGCATTTGGATAACAACCTGTTCTTGATTTTTATGTCCTTATTTTTCTGTCCTTGATATTTGGATAACAATCTGTCCTTGATATTTGGTTACAATTGTATGCAGGTTGCTTTTTATGTCCTTATTTTTCTAAGTCTGTGACTGAAGTGTAATTTTAGTTCATGACTATATTTTAATTTTGCCTATTACTGAACTGGAATTTTAAGTTTTTGTGGTTGCATACATGATACATGCATTATTGCTTTTTCTGCTATATATTTTAGTCCAAGCCATTTGAACTGTCTAGGATATATTTTAATTTTGAATTGTAATATAAATTTTGGATTATATTTACAGAATGGAATCTGAAACTGTTGATGAACACTTCATTGATGATGATTTAAATGAATCAATGCCACCAAATCCAGAAGAGAATGAGAAAGGGGGTAATAATGATAGAGCAAGTAAGAAGCCTAGGGTAACTACATCTAAAGTTTGGGCTAATTTTACTAAAATTGGTGAAAAAGATGGTAAAGAAAAGGCTAGATGCAATCACTGTGGACAAGAGTATGTGGTTGGTGGTACAAAAATAGGGACTTCATCAATGTTGCGTCATTTGCCAAAGTGTGATGTGCTAAAAAAATTAAAACATAGAGATGTGGGAAATATGATAATTGATCATGCAGGGAAATTAAGGTCTAGGGAAATAGACCAAAAACATGTTGATGATTTGATTTCAAGAGCTATCATTCAGCATGGGTTATCATTTAATTTTGTTGAGTATAAGTGGATTAGGGAATTGCTTATATATTTACATCCTGATGTAAAAATTCCCAGTAGGAATACAACTGTGTCTAACCTTTTGAGAGTTCATGATGAACATAAAGAAAAAGTGAAACTTGCATTGCATAAATCTCATAGTAAGATTTGTTTGACATCTGATTGTTGGACTTCCATCACCCAAGAAGGGTATATTTGTGTGACTACTCATTTTGTTGATAGTAACTGGAAATTGAATAGTAAGATTATTGCTTTTTGTAAGTTGGACCCTCCACATGGTGGTCATGAAATGGCCAAATTTTTTTTTAATGTTATGCTTGATTGGGGAATAGATAGGAAGGTATTTTCCATCACTTTGGACAATGCTAGTGCCAATGACTCGCTTGTAAATATTTGGAAAACACAATTGAAATTGCAAAATAGTTTGATTTGTAATGGTGATTACTTTCATGTGAGGTGTAGTGCCCATGTATTGAATCTTATTGTTCAAGAGGGCTTAAAGGTGGCTAGTGGTGCTTTGAAAATGATTAGAGAGAGTATAAAGTATGTGAGAGCATCGGAGGCAAGAAAAATTGCATTTAAAGATTGTGTTCTTCAAGTGAGGGGTATTGATACTAAGGTAGGTTTGAGAATGGATGTAGCCACTAGATGGAATTCTACCTATGTTATGCTTGAAAGTGCAATTAAATACCGACGTGCCTTTGGTTGTTTGGCTATTCGTGATAGAAACTATGTTCATTGCCCATCACATGATGAATGGAAAAGGGCTGAAAAAATGAGTGAGTTCTTGAAGCCGTTTTATGTGATGAGTAATTTGATTTCGGGCTCATCTTATCCAACTTCTAATTGTTACTTCATGCAAGTTTGGAAAATTGAATGTTTGTTGCGTGAATATGTTAAGAGTGATGATCCAATGATTAAAGACATGGCTTTGAAAATGTGGGAGAAGTTTAGCAAGTATTGGCACGAGTATTGTGAGATTCTTGCTATTAGGGCTATTCTTGACCCACGGATGAAGTTTGAAGCAATTCGATTTTGTTATTCATAGATTGATCATTCTACTTGTGAAGAGAAGATTAAAGACTTAAGAAAAAAGATGTACAATTTGTTTGAAGAATATGTGAAAGTAAATTCAAATGAGTCAAATGCTTCAACTTCTCAAATTTCTCCTCCAACACAAGTTTCTTATGGGGATGATGAACAAGTGATGGATGCATTTGATGTAAGTTAATTAATGTATTTAAAGTACTTTATTTTTTTCATTTAATTTCAGTATTATTTAATGATTATCATTGATTATTTTATTTCATTTCTCTTGTAATGTCTTAGGAATATGTTGATTATTTGAGCCAACATGCCAATGACAATGGAAAATCTGAATTGGATCTATATTTGGATGAAGGTAATTTTGATCCAAAGTTTTTTGATAAGTTGGATGTGTTGGGTTATTGGAGGGATCGCCGAGATCGTTATCCAAACCTCTCTAAGATGGCTTGTGATGTGTTGAGCATTCCAATTACTACAGTTGCTAGTGAGTCTGCTTTTAGCCTTGGTTCTCGTGTGCTAACCAAGTACCGTTCTTCCATTCTTCCTGACAATGTTGAATTACTTATTTTAACCCAAAATTGGTTGTATGGCTTTGTTGAACCGGGTAATTTTTATACCTTATTATTAATACTTTGTTTTTTTTTTACTACTTAATCGTTCACTTTTAAGTAGCTAACATTGTTTTTTAATTTTTATTGTAGATGAAGATAAACAAGAAGTTAAAAGAGATGAAGTTGTTATAAATTTGTTGATGGACAAGGATAACACTAATTTTATAGAGAAAGATTTGTAATGTTGTAGACTTGAAAGTTCTAGACTATTTCTAGTTGTTTTTTGTAATGTTGTTCAATACTTTAAACTTGAAAGATTGTTAGTTATTTAGTTTATTGCTCATGACTATTTTTAGACTATTTTGAAACCATGATTGTGCTATTTTTTTGTGTATTTTGGCATGTTTTGGTTGCTTATTTAGTTATTTTACGTGACCGCATATTTAAATATGGTAGTTGTTGACATGTTGTGGTTGCTTATTTTTATAAGTGTGCTGGAATGTGCTTCAATTTGAGTCTTTGAGACATGATAAAAGCTTAAATCTGTGCTGGAATTTGCACTTTGAAGGCTGTTACAAGCTTAAAAAAAGAAAAAAAAATCGTAATTTTTTAATGTTAGGTGGGCCAACCCGTTTACCCACCAACCCGTGGTGGGCCGGGCCGGGCCAGTATTTTGACAACCCACCAAGAAGTGGGCCGGGTTGGGTTGTCCCACCTATCAGGTGGGTCGAGGTGGGCCGGGCCCAACGGGCCGGGCTGGCCCGTTTTGACAGCTCTAATTCATACTCCGAGGACTTATTCCTCACACACTCTCTCACGGAGATTTTCTTTGCCCGTCGTCGTGGGTTTCCGCTACAGGGGGTATTAGACGGATCAAAATTGATGCCAAGCTCAAGACCTTGTCTTGGCTCCACAAAATTATACCATATGAGAATATGCTCTCCATCGCCTATTGGTGAACACGTCGTTCGATCTGTGTTAACATCGTAGCAACTTTCGCTCATCCCACGCGACTTCCTTCATGAGTCCGCCATACACGCATTTTTCCTCGTTGCACGACTCCCCGGGCGTATATCGCCCTCACGTATCAAAGTCCTTTATTATATTTTATTTGTGCCTTACCCTCTCAATTTTTTTTAAAGTTTTTAATAATTCATACTTACCGACGATTCCTCCACGCAAGGGTCCTAGTATATTTATCTAAGTCCAAAGTACAAATCAAAGAGTTAATTTATTAAGCCTAGAAAAATAAATAAATTCTTAAGTCTAAATTAGTTGTTCTCACTATTGTAATTTATATTATTATTACCGGTACAGTTTTCCCGGGTCACTAGGACAATGTCCTAGTCCACATAAGCACTCACGATCGAGTCTTATGCTCACAGATCACAAACATCACAGAGAAATTTAAATCACACTACAGTCCACATGACTGTATCACAGAGCATTTCAAAACGCACAATTACACACACAGAGATGCCCTATGTTCATATTCCAAGGGTCTTACAATCACATGAGGCGAGAGTCAATTTTACCCACTGTCTGGCACGTACATATTTAAAATTAATTCACACATTCAAATATATATCATAGTTCAAATATCATATATCAAGGCAATTTTAAGAACATAATTCCTCTCTAGCAGCACCCAATCTCAGTCCAAAATTAATTTAGCAAACAATTTTTATTTGGTGAAATTATTATATCAAATTAAAGATCTTAAAACCTGTTTTTAAAAAAAACTAATCCACACTCTCGGATTAAATCTACAAAAATTATAAAAATTCCTAGAAGTTCGCAGGTCAGCATGCTCCTCACAGTGAGCATACGTCAAAGATGTGCAATTTTCTCAACCTTTCCAAATGATATTTTTACTCAAATTTTTATGGTAAAAAGCTAACATTGATACCTTTCATAAAAAGTAAAACTTGATTACTAATTCTTCCTACATTTTTCCCAGTAATTTCTTTTCTAAGACCTATGCCTCAGGTTCGAAATTTGGGATCCATGTATGAGATATGTCTAAACCTAATTAATTAACTTAGCAATTTTGGATGAAAAATTTCGAAACTTACATCATCTTAAAGCTCTGTTTGTATTTTAAGATAAAAATTATATTTAAAAAAAAATCATTTTTTTGTTTTTAAAAGGTCAAAAATAGAACCTTGCCTGAACTAGTTTTTACAAGCAGAGTAGTCTCATTGTATGTCACGGATGAACCTTCATTTCAGGTTATCTCACAATGGTCTCAAAATCAAAGTTGGTTCATTTTGAGTCTACTTTAACTGAGAACAAGTTTCATCGAAATACAACGGTTAGATTAAAAGTTATGTTCAAAAATGTAAATATTGTCCAGGGCTTCTACGTGAAACAATCACTGCCCGAGCCAGTTTTCGTAACTAGAATGGTCCCATTGCCTGTTATGGATGAACCTTCATTTGAGGTTGTCTCGTAATAGTCTCAAAAGAAAAATTGGTGAATTTTTAATCTAATTTAACTGGGGACAAATTTTATCAAAATCCAACGGTTACATTAAAAGTTATGTTAAAAAAAGTAAACATTGTCCAGGGCTTCTACGTGAAACAATCACTGCCCGAGCCAGTTTTCGTAAGTAGAACGGTCCCATTGCCTGTCACGGATGAACCTTTATTTGAGGTTATCTCGCAATGGTCTCAAAAGCAAAGTTGGTGCATTTTGAATCTACTTCATCTGGAAACAAGTTTCATCAAAATCTAACGGCTAGATAAAAAGTTATGGTCAAAAACATAAACACTATCCAGGGCTTCTACAATGAGACAGCGACTGCCAGCATCATTTTCTTTCGAAATTTCTTGAAAGTGCATGAGTTTCTAACAAATTTTTGGGCATGGTCTCCTTTGTATTAGAGCCATCCCACGATTTTTAGGCAAGAAGAAGATGAGAAGAAAAGTTTTGACATAGACACAGCCACTGCCAAAGAGAAATAAAAGAAAACAAAACCAGTCACATACATACAACTACACATTTCATGCAACCAGTTCACATGGGAGGCATTTAGGGTGAGAGTGGCTGGATCCTCCACCTCCAGCCACTTGAATCCATCAAAGGGTCCCCTTACAGTGATGAGGATCTTGCTGGACAGAGGAGAAGAAGCTGGTTAGCTTCCTTCAAAGGAGTATTGGCTGCAGGGCACTACAACTAGAGTATGCAAGAGGAAGAAGAAGCTGAAAAAAAATGGTGTTTGTGAGGGAGAGAGTGGGCTGCGACCAGAGAAGGGAAGAGAGAGGGATGAGCTGTTTCAGTCTTCTCCTTGGACAGAGGTGTTTTGGCTGAAGTTAAGTGAGTGAGTGGTTGAGTGAGTGTAGGTGAGTGTTAGCCTTAAGTGTGATTTGAGTGATGCTTAGCTAGGGAGGCTGAAAAGTGTGATAGGGCTGGCTGTTGGCAGCAGTGAGGCTGTCTCTGCATGAGATGCAAGTGGCTAATGGTCACTTGATTGGATGGTTGAAGGTCATGTCAATTTACACAGTGTAGAAATACACTGTGTAATTTAACCCAGAACGCGGTTTTTACAACGAAAACTAATCGATAACTATCTAGTTTAAATTTTAGAAATTCTTTACAATTGAAAAACTTTTTTTTTTTAACAACATAGAGACACAAACTACAAATAAACACAGACAATTTTTTTTTCTACTAGCAGATGAATTCACATCTGTTTCATTAGATATTTCAAACAGAGAAATTATCTATTTTTCACTGATGAATTTAAACACTGAAATTTAAATTTTCATTACACCACACATCATCAACCTAAATAAAATAACACAGGTTATTTTATTTTCATCGAAACTTAAAATCAAACTAACAGTCAATTATACAAAAAAGCAACTATAGAGAATTTATTCTAGCGAATTAATTTCTATCAGTTACTTGCAGAGATTTTATATACAGATAAATATAATTATGCATATTTATATATCTAATCGAGTTGATATTTTCAGGGTGTTACACTATACGAGGGATCAGATATTGATAGGCATAATTCATGATATTTGTGAAAATTAATGCTAAGATGATTCATGATATCCGAAGAAATTGACGAGTGTATGATAATAATAATCTAATTTAAGATTATTATAACACTGTGTGAGAGATAAGAATTATACATTAATTCTTTCTCAAATTTCTTCGTGATAAGAATATATAGGAATATGTTATAACTGATTGCAGTTTAATAACAGTAAAGGTGAATTAAGCAATATAGTAAATGGAAGTAGGAGAGATAGAACCGTAAAGTGGATGCATGATTTACACATAATTAATGTTGGCAACCTCTTTATGATGGTCTCTTCCCCTGAATGTTTCTTTCACAGATAATTTCCACATAATGCTGGCAACCTCTTTATGATGGTCTCTTCCCCTGAATGTTTCTTTCACAGATAATTTCCACATAATGCTGGCAACCTCTTTATGATGGTCTATTTGAGGTCGTCATGTATGATAGCCTTGCTCGAGAGCCATGTAATTTGAAGTTTGCCTGGGGTGCTGTGATGGTGTGACTAGTGCCCGTGCCATTTGCTCCAGGCCTTTCTTTTATTAAAAGATAAATATACTCAAGGTTATCGCACCACTTTGGTTTGTGGTTTGCAGACCAAGGGTCAATAGTTTCAAGCACTAAGATACTATCTTGGGCTTGTCCACACGGCCAAGGGATGACATGTTCACATTGTCATCTTTAATTTTGATCTCCCTCATCGTCATTCTAGATACCACATCACCAAATGTACCTTTTGCTTTCTCGGTTCACGTGTTGCAAGTAGATGTGGGGACTAGGGATTTTCCTTCTTTGGTTGCTCTTATATAGTCTTTTTAAGAAATTACATCACCGTGGATTGATAATAATCATCGCGTCCTTTGTTTACCACCATCGAAGGTGATTCTAGCCAAAATTGGATATGATGATTCAAAAGTTATTCAATCCCATGTGTAGCCATCTTCGCGTACTTGATGTGGCGAGCTTAATTAACACGGCCCCAAAGGATGAGGTTCGAATGATAATTTGATTGCACCTTGTGAGCTTTGATTACTCGAACAATCACTAGCATTCAAGTTAAAATGACACAATATATGCATTCTCCAAACAATATCATCAAACGTGTGAGGAGATGTCATATCATATAGTGTTTTGATTAGAGAGTAACAAAAAGAAGGCACATTATGCAGCACAACTATTAATTCATCCCGCAATATTAGTTATAAAGTCATGATATTCTAGATGCATGGCATCGATTTTCAATCATGGGATAAAGAACACACCAAATAATAATGCATCAGATGCTAATACTCATGATGTCAAGATATTGGGGTAGTTTATCATGAGATAATTACATGATATTAGGATGTTGACCACATTCACATGATCGCTGCCGCAATTTGGAATTGGTGTCAAAGTCATGTAGTAATGTACAATATCAATATTTTGTGAATAAAATATTTTGAAGTTGACCGCAATATCAAAAGTTGTGGTGCCTAATGCTTTAATTGGAGATATTGCTGCTATTATCGGTATAAGTATATTAATAGGATTAGTATATTCCAAGATACTAGTGCTCCAAGATGTTGATAGTTTTCGGAACAAAAAAAAAATGACAGTACAGGCGATGATTCATCTGCAAAAATAAGATAAATTATCTTGCCACATTATATCTTGCCATATCAATTAGCGGCACATTGTGACCACTCGACGACAATTCATGTGCAAACATAAGGCAAATTATGTTGCCATATTATATCAAGTTGAATATGATGATATTATTAACATCTATTCTAATTGTTTTCTCGCAATGATGAAAAGAAATTGATGCCATGCTCTCAGTGGCTATCATATGCATATAGGTAATATCTAGTATGCCAAATCAATTTTAGATGCACCTTCGTTAACAGTGCTCGTAAATTAGGCAAATTAACGGGGAGAGTAGAAAAGATAAAACCTTGTTAATGCATATTGGTTGGACGACGATCATAGAAGAGCAAAAATTCTTGATTTGTGTGGCTTGGAAAAGTTTTACTAGGCCCCACGGTGGGCGCCAAATGTTCCTACCAGATTTAGTAGAACCTCCAGTTGCGGTGGCTCCTTCAGTAGCTCCTTCGTCAATGGTGGTGGGGTGTACCTGCAAAGACACTCCGACGCTCAAGTTAAAAGCGCAGAGGTAGGAGACAGGTATCACAATGGTGTAGAATTTCGTACTTTGATAGGGGTGTGAATTGCTTTGTATTTATAAAAGGTAAATAGATAGATTTTATAGGGTTATTTTCCTATCAAATCTTATCAAATCTCGTTAATTGTGATAGAGATAGGTTTATCTTCTATCATTATATTTTATCTTAATCTTTGCGTATCTTATCTTTTCATAAGATATACTTTCCGTTATAACTGCCTTAGTTTGGGTCTATCTTCGTTTACTCGGCTGGTCCTTTGACTCAGTGTCGGGCCGAGTCCGAGTAGTATATATATATATATATATATATATATATATATATATATATATATATATATTTGAGAAAATGAGTTAGAAAGTGGAAGTAGGGAACAAACTGGAAACAAACTGAGATGCTGACATATTGTGGTTTAAAATAACTAGAATGTTAATTTCTTTCTAGACTAAGAGAATGTGCAAGTGTTGAAAGCCCCACACAGTTAACCTTTATAACATATCTATCAGGAAGGTCCCAAAATTAAGAGAAAAATGAGCAAAAGAGAAAAATGAGAAACACCCTCTGCTAATAAAGTGAGCTGAATTTTGGTCCTTTTTAATAAAAGATTGTCATTTTTTATTTTGAATATTACATGTATACATTTTTTTTGTTTGTTTCATAACTACATTCTAACAATAAAAAAAGAACTAGACTCATATGATAATAAAATAAAAATAAAAACAGCCAGACTCATAATATAATATGTATGTAGTATTACTTTTGTTCTGACATGCTCTTTGATGTACTAGAAGACAAAATTGCTCACTTGAAACTCACAACGAAAAGGAGGAATGCAAGGATTAAAAGAAAAGCAAGAATGCAAGGATTAAACTCACTTGATTTTTTTGTTTTATTTCAGTCTTTAACATTAATATTATCCAATATTTTATATTAATATTAATTGGTTTTTTTTATTATACTTAGTTAAATTAGTTTAAAATAAAAATTATTCTGAAATATGTATTATAATGTGAGTATACTTTTTAAATTATATACAAAAGTAATTTTGAAACTATTATTAAAACCATTACAAAATTGCTCACTTATAATGCAACAATGAAAAGGAAGAATGCAAGGATTAAAAGAAAAAAGAAAAAAAATTATCTGCAACAATTCATAAGTGCACCTCAAACCAAATAGCCATTTGTAGATATCATTTCATGCATATATACTTGATGACTATTCAATGAACCAGATCAATAACATAAATCAGTTTCACTAACTTGAGAATAAGCATAGACTTTCCTGCATCTCCAAGAAAGTAGACTCACTTCCATCGCAAGTGATAACAAACAAGTGTTTGAACCATAAGACCAATCATTAATTTTTTATTTTATTCTTTAAAATAGTTTTTTTTTTCTGCAAAAAAAATTATGCGTTGCAGTAAAAAAAATGCATTTTTAAAGCTATTTTAGAAAGAAAAAAATGCAGATTATTCACAAAATATTTATTTTATGTCTATATAATCTATGAAATTTCTATATTTATTTTGTCTACGAATATATCTAACATTGATTTAAAAAAATCAAGAGAGCAAAATAACAACGGAATGATCCATGATACTTCCAATAAAAAAAATTGATCCATGAAACTCGACTATTACACGGTGACATTTACAAAAGAGTTGAACTTTTGTGAAAGTACTTGCACATAGAATCTTTCTGACCATTCATTTATTGCAAGATTATGCTTTTTCAAAAAGTAAGAGAATATTCAGATCTTTGGTAAAGTCAGAGAATAACCATCACAAAATTTTGATTGTTCATGTGGAGTTAAAATCCTCTCCATTAGCCCTAAGAAATGGACATCTCCATTTCTACAGACCTTAACGCAACACGTGGCACTACATTCAAAGGTTGAGATTCATTTTTTTTTCAAAAAAAATGATTGAAAAATATTTTCACCATCTGCTACGCCACCTCTCTTTCGTTATTCTCTTTCTCCCACTGTTACTGTTAACACCCCCACCCCCTCTCATTTTTTAGGCCATTTTACACAACACAAACCAGTAATAAGTGGAAAATTGGAAATAAAAAAAAGCGCCTTTCCTTTTTCTCTTTTAATTTTTTTTCTTTTTCATTTTGCAAGCCAAAGTCATTCATTTTCTTCCTCCAGCACTGTAAAGCATGGCCTTGTGACTTGTGAGGTTGTAACCGTGAATCTTCGATCATGAGTCAAACACCATTATTGGTGCGGTAGCTTGATTCTAACACCATATGGTGGACCTAAGCCTAAAGAGTAAGTTTAGTTAAGGAATGGCATAAAGAGGTAGCAGAGAAAAGAAATTAATCCATTTAAAATATGTTTTAACTCACCCCTTCTTTGCCACAAAATTGTTACTCTTGTCCTTCTCCTTGATAGTTGACTTGGTTTATCTACTAACAGGACAATAAAAAAAGGAAACATTTTTTCTGTCTTATCCTTTTGCTTGAGCTGTTAGTTTCTTAGGACTGCATATATTTGGTAGATTCATGAAATTCTTCTGTAGATCAGATTCTTATGTTAGATAAAAATTTGCCCAGTTGAAACAATGATTAGTTGTCAAAACACAATTTTTTCACTCTTAGTAGTTACTAGTTAGCTCCTCCCTGTTCCCACTTTCCTATCAACTACCGTAATCCTGATTCCTGAGAGAAAATTCAATGAAAAGAAAAAAAAGAAAGGAAAGCTTCTTTTTTGTTTCCATTTATTGCCCCTTGCCTCCATGTATTTAAAATGACGTAACAAGCGAAGTCCCACAATTAGAGAAAGAGAGAACGACTATCTGATGAAGGAAAAGGATTTTCCAGTGTTTTTTTATATATAAAGAATGAATCTCAGCTTTTGAAAACTTGTAATACATGTGTCGCATGGAAGTAAAAAGAATGGGAAATGTCCATTTCTTGAGGGTAATGGAGAGGATCTGAACTCGTTCCTGTGTGTATCGTCTTCTAACTTCCAAAGAACTTCTTAGCTAAAGTAGCCTCAAGCTTCTTAAGCTATGTTTGTATAACCGTTTGGGTTTGCAAACGGAGGTTGGCAAAAACATCTAAACCCTTGCTTTTGCGTTCAGTTTACAGTGAACCATTGGATTCGTCTTGGACTTCGTGCGGCAGCAAGTTGGCCGGGTTCCCAAACATGCACTTATTCTTCTCAATATTCAATTTTTTTCCCTTTGCTATTTTACTCATCACGGCAAGTTTTCTAAATCCTCTGCTAATGGCTTTTTTTTTTTTTTTTGGTCAGCATCTTCTACTAATGGCTAGCTGGATACCTTGCAAAATGACCCACAATGTAGCTTACACAAATGTACAGTGACCAAAAGCATAAGAAAATCCTATTATGAATTACCCCTCCGACGGCTGAATGATAACCATTTGTTGAAAAGCCTCCTTCACAATTAATCTTCATATAATCTCTATCAGGAAGTTCACAAGAGAAAAAGGAGGAAGAACCTCAACTAACAAAGTGAGGTGAGTTTTGGTCCATTCATATATACATTTATACTTTTTGGTTGTTTCAGAACTAGACTCATAGTAACACTTGAGTCAGAGTGTGAAGACTTTTGTAAAGTGTCTTTTTTCGTTTAAGTTTTTAAGTTCTATCTTACTTCCACAAAGCTTCTGTGCTTCCAGTGTCTTCTTCTTCATTTTCTCAGTTGAAGCAGGTTCAAGTTGTTGCTGCTTTTTCTTCTCAAATATGAATATTCTTTTATCTTCTAATTTTTAACTATTTTTCTCATTTTCCTACATTCTTTTATTTCTCTGTTAACATCCAAGTTTGACACTGTTTTGTTTCTTGATGGTAGGTCTCGCGTGTGTTTGCACGGTGTTCCAAGTAATTGAGGTTAGTTTCTGAGTTTGCAATCACATGTAAACTTCTCAGTTTCTACTTTACATTATCGAGTTTGGATTTTTTAACAAATATACAATGTCTAACTCATTAAATTATATAATTAATAACATATTATTGAAAATTGGAGTTAAATTCTTTGTAGACTATTATAACCCAGCAAAGCATCACAGTAAATGTGTTACTTAAGAGATTAAATATTCAATGAGTGCTCGAGATGAGGCATGAGAAAAATATATGGTCATCGTCTAACAGCTAAATTTCAACGAGTATAAAGTATGCAATTCTTGTTCAGGACTTCCAATCAGAAGTTATTCTATTTCAAGCTGCATGTCTTCTTCTCTTAATTGAGGTAGATTTCAAGCTTTGGTTGTGTAAAGTTTCATTTTTTCTCACTTTCCTCTTATCTTCTTTAATTTCAATTAGAAAAATAGGAAAAAAAATATTTTATACATTTTATACAAGCATATATATATATATATATATATATATATATATATATATATATATATATATATATATATATATATATATATATATTGAAAGTTCTGCTAGCTTCTTCTTAAATATCACCCTTGCCATCAAAAGATTGAGTATTTAGATACAGTGAGATTGTCAATATTATTGAAAACTTCAAAACTGTTATTGGAGAAGAAGGATTTGGAGAAGTTTACTTCACCATTCTACAAGACAACACTCGATCGGGTGCTGTTAAGTTGCTTTCACCTTCACTAGCACAAAGTTACGAGGAGTTCTGATCAGAGGTTAGATATTGCATTTATGTTAAACTTTGAAGATTGAAAATTGAACACAATAAGTAGTGATTATTACCGCTAATTCATTATGTGTTTTGATGAAAGCATTGACTAATTAGAAGCCTTATCTGCAATGCCAAGCCAACCTTTTGTCGAAGTTCACATGGCAACTACTTATTTCTATAAACTTAACATTTGTGAATGTTATCAATAGTGTTACTCTGTTCCAGGGATTTGTCACACAACAAATTGGAAGCACCTTTGCCGAAATTTTTGGCAGCATTCCCAAACTTAAAATTTCTGTAAGTTTAGAATATTTATAATG
This sequence comes from Pueraria montana var. lobata, assembly GCA_026413185.1. Taxonomy (NCBI): domain Eukaryota; kingdom Viridiplantae; phylum Streptophyta; class Magnoliopsida; order Fabales; family Fabaceae; genus Pueraria; species Pueraria montana. The sequence continues at coordinate 37,744,918 of CM048651.1, read as the reverse complement.
ACTTTCAACTCAATAATTTTGCCTGCTACTCAATCAAACAATATATAATTCACTGTCTTTACAGTACTTGGCAGTCTAATTCTTAAGGCTCTAAATTTGCAATTAAGGTTTTCAATATAATTTTTCTTTGGTTCATATGTTGGTCATCTATTGCTTCCTGTGCATTGTACGGTTTGATCATTTTGTGGAATTAATTTAATATATTCATGTTTAGGGTTATAACAATTGAAATATTTTCCACCTTCTTTTGTTCATAATAATAAAAATCAATCTTATAGGAGGAAAAGAAAAAGGAATTATTAAAAATGGGTCCAAGACAATTCTTTAAAAGCACTCAGAACATGAAGTGTCTAAAGTGAATGAAAGAAAAAAAAACTAACAATGCAGCAGGGAGCAAGTATGAGAGAAATAACCTAAAGATAACTATGAATTGAGTCATATAGTAACAAGTTTAAAAGAGAGTTTCAATTTTTTTTAGATGATATTATCATGATAAGCGAAAGATCCTTGAAAGTGAAACACCTCAATGCATGTCTTATTATAGCTTAATGACCTGCTAAAATAATTAGAAACAAAAAAAAGGAAAAGACTAATTTGTATAGTCACAATTCAAATTATTAACAACATGCTCAACTGAACTAGAAGTAGGTGGTGAGATTTGTCATATAGTTGTTTGCAATTATATCAAAATCACATTTATCCTTCATTAAGTTAAGCCTTTATATCCACATGCATATCACATATGGATACACAACTCAATGACAAAAAGATTTCAGCAGAGGCGCGCTTGAAGAGAAAATAAATTATACGTGAAAAAAGTATTAATAAATTCAAGTGTTTCAAGGAAAATCATAACCTGACTCATGAAATCAATCACGGTATTGTTAAATCTCAATAATAATTTTAGTTGTAATTATAAAATTTTTGCTGTATAAATTTCTCACATGCTTTATCTAACTTCTTTTATCACACAGAAAATCATTCAAGTACCTCATCCATGGCTATGGATGTGAGTAGACAATCACTTGCGAAGAAGAAAATACAGGCAACACCTCTTTCAGATATCTCTTCTATGATTTATAAAGCGCAACGTAATGTTGGCTCCATAGAGACAAGAGATTTTAATTCTGAAGCTTATCCCCAACTAATTGAGAATCAAAAGTTAAGACATAGAAGCAGGGTCATCAATATTAATTCGTTAGGTGTCAATCTCATGAACAAATTTTCTGAAGTGAATCACAAGCCGAATAAAAGAGTTCATGAATACAATCTTATGGATCAAATATCATCACTTGAGGAATCCTATTCTACCGATCATCTTGATGATGTTGAAGGTAATGTCAACTACCATTGAACACAATTTGATCCTATTTGATGTATCAGGGTAAATATTTATTATATACGATCATTATTGAGATAAATTACAATTTATTTTATTCTTTCAATGAATCAAATTAACTAAGTAAAATTTTAAAAAGCCAATTTCACTCTCATAAGTTGTGTGTCAAGATAACTATGTAATGATGGAAGAGAGTAAATAGATGAGTTAAATGAGACAGTAGGGAGAGTGAAAGTCTCACTCTTCAAAATCAGAATTCAAATTTATAATATAAGAGTAAATTGAATATATTATAAATAATTTTACTATACTAACTAGCTAATTTTCTATTGTGGCGAATTAATTTTGGGAACTTACACAAGCAGAGAGTCATTTGAGTTCTAGCGATGAAGATCTCGACGAAGATCTCAATGAAAATGACAACAGCAAAGGCGTGGGACCACTTAATGTAGTAGGTCCTATATAAAATATTACTCATCCTTTTTTTTTATTCGTAAATATTACTCATCCTTTACAACTTCCTAACACCATATGTTTATGAAATCTATTCTTTTTTTAGGCTACATTGATATTGGAGATCCTGTCTTCGATTGTAAATATTGTGGGGCCTCAATGTGGTATCAAGAGAGAAAGAAAAAACACAAAAATACTTTAGATCCAAAATTCCATCTTTGTTGTGGTGTTGGAAAGATTCAACTACCATTTTTGAATAATCCTCCAAGTTTTCTTCAGAATCTATTGTTTGACAACAACTCTACTGATAGCAAAAATTTTCAGCAACATATTCGAACATATAACATGATGTTTGCCTTCACATCACCAGGAGCAAAAATTGATAGATCATTTAACAATGGTGCTGGACCACCTTCTTTTAGAATACAAGGTCAATCATGTCATCTAATTGGTAGCCTATTACCTATGCCCGATAATGCTCCAAAGTTTGCACAACTTTATATCTATGATACTAAAAATGAGATTCAAAATAGGCTTGCAGGATTAAGGTGCTAACACTCTACTCATGCTTGATATTTTTAATTATTTTATACTAGATATTTGTATATAGAATTCAAATATTACTTTGTGACCAATGATGCTTTATATGCTTAAATACAGATCACAGGACCATCTAGATCCACATATTGTGATTAAATTAAAGGCCATGTTGGATGAGTATAATGTACTTGCTAAATCTTTCAGAATGGCTAAGGAGAGATACGAAACTACAACCATCCATGATTTAAGGTTAAAATTAATTTTTGATAGAGCTACCGATGGAAGAATATACAATTTACCCACTGTTTCTGAAGTTGCTGCTCTTATTGTTGGTGATGTTGACACTCCATCAAATAGAGACATAATACTTGAGACACAAAGTGGTAAACTACATAGAATCAATGAGTTGCATGCAAGTTACTTGGGTTTGCAATATCCACTTTTATTTCCTTATGGTGAAGATGGATATAGACATGATGTACAACATAGAGATAGAAGTGGCTCTAAACATACAAAAAGGAATAGACTCACCATAAGAAAGTTCTTTTCTTTTAGACTCTAAAGCAGAAAACATGAAGCACAAACATTGTTGAGATCTAGAAGACTTTTTCAATAGTTTGTAGTCGATGGTTACACTATGATGGAGTCAGAAAGATTGTTTTATATTAGAACTCATCATAAATAGTTAAAAGTTGATAAATACAACAATCTGAACCTCTCTCATGATCAAAGCCAAGGTCAAGGATCAAATAGAGGGAAGAGAATCGTACTACCTTCCACTTTTGTAGGAGGTCGTAGATACATGGATCAATTATACTTTGATGGAATGTCAATTTGTAGCTTTGTTGGGTTTCCTGATTTGTTTATGACATTCACATGTAATCCAAATTGGCCCGAAATTCAAAGGTTGCTTAAGCCAATGAACTTAAAAGCACCAGATCGTCCTGATATAGTTGCAAGAATATTCAAGATCAAATTTGATCAATTGTTAATAGATTTAAAGAATCAAATATTTGGAAAGCTGCTTGCATGTATATGACACGATTTTCTATTTACTTAATTTATTGATCTATTTTTTATATATATATTGACTTTTATTTTTACTCATGCAGATATGTATACTATTGAGTTTCAAAAAAGAGGATTGACACATGCTCACATACTTATTTTCTTGCATCCATCTAGCAAATACCCAAGTCCTAAAGATATTGACAGAATTATTTCAGCTGAAATACCAAATGAAAAGTAAGAGAAAGATTTGTATGAGTTAGTCAAGACTCACATGATTCGTGGTCCTTGTGGTTCAGCTAACAAAACATCACCGTGCATGAAAGATGGCAAATGTTCTAGGTACTATCCTAAAAAATTCCAACCCTCAACTATTGTGGACCAAGATGGTTTTCCTACTTATAGAAGAAGAAGAAACACTGGAAATATCATTGTAAAAAATGGTAACTTCTTGATAATCGTCATGTTGTCCCTTATAATCCAAATCTTTTGATGAGGTACCAAGCGCATATTAACATTGAATGGTGTAATCAAAGTACTTCTATCAAGTACTTATTTAAATATATCAACAAAGGATATGATTGAATCACAGCTACTATTGTTCCGACGCAGAATGAAGAAGATTCTCAGGTTCAAAATTTTGATGAAATTAAGTAGTATCTTGATTGTAGATATATCTCATCATGTGAGGCATGCTGGAGAATTTTTTGTTTTCCAATCCATGGTAGGACACCAGCAGTTGAAAGATTATATTTCCATCTTCCAAATGAACAGTCTGTCTTTTTCAATGATGATGAGGATATTGATTCCTTACTTTCTAAACCAATTGTTAAACAATCAATGTTTACGTCTTGGATGCAAGCAAACAAGATATATCCTGAAGGTAAAAATCTTACTTATGCATAATTTGTGTCAAAATTTGTGTATATTAATGGCAAGAGATATTGGAAACCAAGAAAGCAGGGTTACACAATTGGAAGACTTAATTTGGTACCTCCATGCACTGGTGAATTGTTTTATTTGAGAATGATGCTATTTGTGGCTAAAGGACCATGGAACTATGAAGACATTAGAACTGTTGGTGATATTCAATATCCAAATTTTAGAGAGGCGTGTTTTGCAATGGGATTTCTTGAAGATGATAGAGAATATGTTGCAGCTATTGTAGAAGCAAAAGACTAGGGATCATGTCATTATTTGTGACAATGCTTATCTCAAATAGTATTAATAAACCTGAACATGTGTGGGAACAAACATGGCAATGGTTGGCAGATGGTATTCTTTTTTAACAAAGAAAGTTATCTAACATTAAAGGTACATATCTTTCTCATTTTATTTAATGGAAACATAGTTGTTCAATGGAATGTCAACACAATACCATATGAATTGACATCTCCTTTCTTTGTAGACTTACAACTAACTGACATAGAATTGCAAAATCTAACTATCTTGCAAATTGAAGAGTTGTTGCAATCAAATAGAAAAAGTCTTAAGGATTATCCATCAATGCCATATCCACAAGGAAATATCACACGTCAATTAGGAAATAAACTTATTTACGCAGAACGTGATTATGATATTGGAGAATTGCATAATGAATTTAAAAATCTTCGCATGTCTCTTACAGGTGATTTTTAGAAATTTCTTTGAATTAATTCTAAGACTTTTAAAATTTACTTATGAATAGTCACTTTATTCTTATGTAGATGACATTTTAATTATGCAACTGTTGTTACAGATGAACAAAGTAATATATTTGAGATCATTATGAAAGTTGTTAATGACCAACACGGTGGCATGTTTTTCCTTTATGGCTATGGCGAAACTGGCAAAACTTTTATGTGGAAAACATTACCTTCTGCTTTGCGTTCACAAGGTGATATTGTTTTAACTGTAGCATCAAGTGGTATAACATCTCTATTATTGCCTAGAGGGAGGACATCACACTCAAAATTTGCTATACCTGTGCCTACATTAGAGAACTCAACTTGCAATATTCATCAAGGAACTGAACTTACCGAACTATTGAAAGTAACAAAACTAATAATATGGGATGAAGCTCCAATGGCACATAAGTTTTGCTATGAAGAATTAGACAAAAGTCTAAGAGATATTATGAGATTTCCTGATAATGAAAATTCTGCATTTGGAGGGAAAATTATTTTTTTTGGAGGAGATTTTAGACAAATTTTGCCAATGATCCCAAGAGGAAGTCATTCTAACATTGTCAATGCTACAATCAATTCTTCATATCTTTGGGAATATTGTCATGTTTTAAAACTCACAAAAAATATGTGTCTTCAAAATGGTTCAAACAATGACAATGCGAAAGAGCTGGAAGAATTCTCCCAGTGGATATTAGATGTGGGAGATGGGAAAATAGCTAAACCAAATGATGGTTATACATCAATAGAAATTCTCGAATCATTTCTAATCAATGATTTTCACGATCCTATAGATGCTATAGTCCAAAGCACATTTCCTAATTTAGTGCATCAATACACGAATGAAGAATACTTACAATCTAGAGCCATTCTAGCATCAACTATTGACATTGTTGACAAAATCAATGATTATGTTCTTTGCTTGATCCCAGGTGATGAAAAAGAATACCTAAGCTCAGATTCTATTGATAGGTCAGAATCAGTTCAAAATCCAACACTTGAGGTACTTACTCCTAAATTTTTGAATACATTGAGAACATCAAGTCTTCCTAATCATAAGATCAAACTAAAAGTTGGTGCTCCAATAATGTTGTTGAGAAATTTAGACCAATCTGAAGGATTATGTAATGGCACCAGATTAATTGTTACAAGACTTGCAAATCATGTTATTGAGGCAAGGATTATGTCAGGAAAAAATATAGGAAATCTGATTTATATTCCTCGAATGTCTGTGTCTCCATCACAATCACCATGGCCTTTCAAACTTATAAGAAGACAATTTCCTATAATTATTTCATATGCCATGACTATCAACAAGTCTCAAGGCCAATCATTAGCAAGTGTTGGATTATATTTGCCTAATCCTGTCTTTAGTCATGGTTAATTTATGTAGCATTTTCAAGAGTTCAAAGCAAGCAAGGGTTGAAGATCTTGATACATGATAAAGAAGGCAAACCCTTAAACACAACTACCAATGTTGTGTTTAAAGAGATTTTCCAAAACCTATAATAAGTAAGTATCAAAATATTAATTTATCATTATGTACTATCTAAAAAAGAACTATTTTACATTTTAGTATTTTTAGATCTTTATTTCAATCTCTTTATCACTGTTGTTTACTTTAATTAATAAGCATAGTTAAACTACAGAATAATTGATTTTATATTTACCTAAACTAATGAAGTATTTTTTTTTTTTTTGTGAGTATTTTTTCCATGGCTAATCTCATTAACATTAGTTTGTGTCAATGTTCTTCTTATTATCATCTCATTATCAAATTAAATACTACCTTTTCATGATTAATTTTAAAGAGTGATTGGTGTGCTCCTATAACAGAAGATGAGGATGACTATGTTAAAAATGAAGAAACTTTCAAAGAGCAGGTACTTCTCTTTCTATTCCTTTGGGATATTCTTCCTTAATTACTAAAGCTTGAAAGTCTTGAGAATTTTTTTTTTTACAGGTATATGAAGAGAAGAGAAGAGAAGTTAGATATTATCACAATAAATAAACTAGCTATAGCTTTTGCACTATAGAAGACTAATGGAAGGACTACTACTACCAGGATTTTTAAGAATCTTAGTGTTTGTGGTGATTGTCACAGTTGAATAAAATTTGTTTCTTTACCTTCTCAAAGATATTTGCTAGAGATTTAAAGAAATTCCAATATCCAGAACAAATGTTTAAACATTATAATGCGCAGAGTTATCTATTCCAAATTTTCTGAATTTTTTGCATAATGTACAAAAAGTGGTTTAAACACAATTAATACAATGTTATGTATGTGACACTGTCAAGTTTAAAATATATTATATGCCCTTAAAACATGCACAACAATATGTTATAGTATCTTTTTTTAATTATATATACATATAGTTTTAAAAAAAATGTATAAAATCAGCGTGATCCGTGCGATAGCAAGAGTATCTTACTAGTTGAGTACTACACGTCTACACCACTAGTGTTGTCGCCACGACTACATAGGATATCGCTATTCACTACAGTGCAAGGTCATTCAAGAGCCATAGAACATATCAACGAAAACAATAATCATGCTTGATGATTACTTTTGTCTAAATTTGAATAAATTGATTATATTTTGTATTATTAATAGCACCTTTGAGATAGATTATCGTAAGAAAATAATATTTGTTTTTATAATAATAATAATAATAATAATAACAATATTGTACAACCAAAAAGTTTAATTCAGTTGATTGAGCTATTTACTAACCTCTTTAGGCAATTAACATAATTTGGTAAATTTATCTTATTTTCTTTCTCCCTACCGTTATAAACACAGCAAAAATGTTCTGCGGGTGGTGGTATCCCACTTCTGCGCTGGTGATAACTAGCTGTGGGGTTTTCTTTTTTCTTTTTTTTGAAAGATGTGGGGTTTTCTTTTTTTTGGGTGATTAACCGCAATGTTTTTAAAATCGGACCGGTCATTGAACCGGTCAAGGCACTAGTTCAAGGTTCAATGGTTGAACCGATATTAATAAAATAATAATAATAAAATAATTTATAAAATAATATTAAATAAATATAATATCACATAACTTTATAACATTAAAAACTATAGTAAAACTTAAAACATCACTTTACAAGGTTTTAACATTCAAAAAATATATAAAAGTTTAATTAAATATATCATAATACTTAAGTTCAAATTTTAATAAAATAAAATAATATCCGTTAACAATAACAAATTTACATTTAGAATAAAGAAAGAAAATGACAAATTAATATAATATAAAATTATCAAAAATCAAGATATAAAAAAATTATAAATTAATATAAATGAGCAAATTATATGTTTTACAAGAAAATAATAATAATAATTGATAAAATAATTTATAATTGTTTGAGATATTTATTAAATATGTGTTTTTATTTATCTTTAAAATATTTTTTATTAAATTTAAAATTTTAAATGAAAAAAAAAATCGGTTCAAACCGGTTTTGGTCCGGTTTGACCGGTTCTTGACCGATTCCCACTGGTTTCGAGTTTCTCCGGTTTTATAGAGTATCCGGACCGGTCACCAGACCGGTTCCCTGTCGAACCTGCCGGTCCGGTCCGGTTTTGAGAACATTGATTAACTTATTATTATTAGCTCAGCTGCTGCACGTGATAAATGGTAATGGTATTCCACTTTTGTCTTCTTTGGTGCTGACAACTCTGGGCATTCATTTTTTGTGTAGCTATTTGCTTGACCTGTATTGTATGATAGTTGTAAGGGAGCGTTCCTAACACTCGCAGCGGAATAAAAGAGTGTTCATAACACTTGTAACGGAATAAAAAAATCTAGGTTAAAATATGTTTTAGGTCCCTAATAAATTAGCAAATTTTATTTTAGGTCTCTAAAAAAAAGTTTGAGCTAGATCCCTGATATATTAAAAATCTTGTTTTGGGTTCCTGCTGTCAGTTAAGTGATGACGTGGTTGTTAAAAAAATTTAAATGCAATTTCTGGCAGTTTATAAAACCGCCAGTATTCATTTAAAAATTTAAATTACAGTTTCTGGTGGTTTTTAGCCGCCAGAATCAATTAAAAAGGCTAAAATATGTTTTAGGTCCCTAATAAATTAGCGAATTTTGTTTTAGGTCCCTAATAAATTTTTTTATTTGTGTTAGATCCTTGATATATTAAAATTTTTGTTTTGGGCCCTTGCCTTCAATTAAGTGATGATGTGGTCGTTAAAAATTTTAAAATGCAATTTTTGGCAGTTTCGAAAAGAGCCAATAGTCATTTAACAATTTAAATTACAATTTCTTGCGGCTAAAAACCGTCAGAATCAATTAAAGCAAAAAAAAGATTAAAAAAATAGATCTGAAACTTATACGCCTTCCCATTACCAACTTATATGCCAAACCATATCTGAAACTCAGATTTGAACCTTATACATTAGATCTGAATTATTATCGAAGCAAAACATAAACCAAAATAACTCAACCAAGATAAAAAAAAAAAAAAAGACTCATATATGAACCTTTATCCATTAGATCTATACACCCAAGATCTATACACCCAACAGATGTGATTTTGTGAAATTAGTTTTTGGTTAAATGTGAGTTTGAAGTGATTTATGTATTTGAAATTTTCATCTCTTGCATCGTTGCTTCGTTCCATCTAGGATTCGAAAGGCAAGGTGGTGTTTTTGTTACCTGTTGTTTGCATTAATTTGTGTACAAATTTGATCCAAGTATAGCAATTTCTGATGGTTTTTAGCCACTAGAAATCACATTTTAAAATTTTTAGCAGCCACATCATCACTTAACTGATCGTAGGGATCTAAAACAAAATTTTTAATATATCATGGATCTAATGCAAAAGAAAAATTATTAGGGACCTAAAACAAAATTCGCTAATTTATTAAGGACCTAAAACATATTTTAGCCTTTTTAATTGATTCTAGCGATTTTTAACCACCAGAAAATTTAATTTAAATTGTTAAATGAATACCGGCGGTTTTAGAAACTGCCAGAAATCGTGTTTTAAAATTTTTAGCGGCCGCGTCATCACTTGACTGACGACAGGGATCCAAAACAAAATTTTTAATATATCAGGGATCTAACGCAAAAAAAAAGATTATTAGGGACTTAAAACAAAATTCACTGGTTTATTAGGGACCTAAAACATATTTTAGCCAAAAATCTATTTTATGTTTAAAATATGCTACAACAATAATAAATAGAGAAATTCAAAATTGTTTACCCGAATATGCGTTCTTGAAGCAACAAAAACTTCTTCAATTGTATGAAGACTTTACGTGTATCCACACCGAGACCAATCTCTATTATCAACTCTTTGATTAGTGAAACTCTAAGAAGAGTAATCCCCTCTTTCCACTTTTCAGATTTAGACGTACTAGACTTTTCTCTTTGTCCGTCTCTAGTGCACTTTGCTCTCTGGCAGGCTTCTATTTATAGTGTTAAAGAGATATGGATTTAGGTTTTTCAAAAAGGAGATATTTGATTTTAAATAATCCCATATCTTTTTATTTCAACAACCTTCCTGATTTAAGGAAAAAATAATTTTCAAATAATCACATGATTTAATCCTGATATGTAGCAATAGAATCTTATTCTTATCTTGTGGACAACTTCCGTATTTAAGAAGAGGATACTCTTTATATTTATATTAATTATATTCTTGGTGCTAGCAAAGAATATAATAATATTCCACTAAATTATTTATTTGATTAAATTAAATTCTCTAATTTAATTATCAAATATATTATTTTCTTATACAAAGATTGAAACACTCGTTTGTGTGTGACCCCGTAGGTTCAATACTAAACCGGTAGTAAATTAATCATAATTAATTCACTAATCAAGGTAAGCGTCTAGCAACACTTCTTAACGTCCGGATAGCATGAAGTAACATCCTTTATCTTCAAGAACCAATAGAAGAATAATATAATTTTTTCTTCCATCATTTACTGCTCTAGGTTAACTCTAGATTATAGTATTATTGTCAAACTCTAATAAGTTAACACATTATATTTAATTAATGAATGACTTAAGAAACTCTTTTCTTCTATCATTCAATTGCCATGACCAAGGTCTTAATTATATCATAGAGCTCAAACTCATTACCAAGAGTTGATGGATTCCTTCTTGATTAATCATTAATTCTACAAGGATTTAATCATATCCAATGTCCATTCAACTAGTGCCCTAAGGCATTAGGTGTCCGGTATTAAAACATAATAAATAACTTGTTAATTACTATGATAATCTCAGGTCAAAGGAAATTATTACATTTCTTATTGAGAATTTCCTATTGACAGTTTAAGGTAATATTAACCATTAGGAATTCTCAGTTGAGTCAGTTCAATGATGACATACACATGTACATCATCTACATATGTAATTTAATAAATGAGATCTATTAATCTTTATCCAATAAAGACCATCACATATATATTGATCTATCCGGATTATTGATATCCTATTCACAATAATCCTATGATCAAGAACAATTTAGATTAAAATTATAAAGACTTGTTTCTCATTATCATAATCTCTATCATGATAACAAGTCTCTAATTTTAATCAAGGACTTGTCAAATTAACAATTTAATCAAACAATAAATATGACAATAGAATAAAGAAAAATTCTCTATTAAAACTAAAATTGATAACATGATGGATTGGATCTTGGGCATACACATTTATCCCCAACATTGTCATATTTAATAGTAGTAAGAAATAGGTGCTGTGTTATTTGCTTGTCATGTCATATTTAATAACAAAATTTTTCCATGCAAGAAGACAAAGTGACTACTAGTGTTGCCAATTTTGTTTCAGAATTATCAAACATATATAGTTGTGAGTTGTCTGAGAGCAATTGCATGTGTGGTGATAAATTTATCAAGCACAAATGCTGAACAAGAGCTATCTATTGGAGCAGGGACGGATACAAAGAGGCAGGCAGGGCTAGGCACTCTCTCTCTTATGCTTTGTTTGGATGATGGGTACAATTTTGAGAAAGAAAAAAAAATAGAGTATAAATAAGTAAAAGAGAAAAGAGAATGAATAGATTTTTTAAATATATTGGATTGAAAGAAGTAAGAAAAAAGTAGAAGAGAAAGAAAAGTGTGTTGTAAATAACTAAATACATATTTGTCCCTAAGGGTGCGTTTGTTACGCACTGAGGTACAGGACAAGAATAACAGCACAAAACAATTATTTAAGTGAGAGAGAAATTTTGCTTATACTATATACATGCATATTAGGGAGATATTTTCAATTGTGGCAATTGATAATAACCGTGAACATGAGTGGCTTTTTTTAAGGGAATTGATTCAAATAAAATAATATAAATTATAGAAGTTTTAATATTGAAGCAAGCAAATGCTTATCTTTCCAGACATGATGTTCAATGTTTAAGCAGTGCTGCCATTGTTCAAGCAATGCAGTACGAAGGAGTAGTTTTACTCGACAGTTAGAAAGAGAATGGGAGAGGGAGAGTGGGGAGAGAGAAAAGATATAGTGGATAATTTTGTCTTTTAACTTTGTTGTATTGGGGACAAAAAGTTGTCCCTTGATTTAGTGGGTAACAAATTTTTATGTTTTTGTCTTGTGTTGTACTGTCTTTTTTGTTCTGTCCCATAACAATTTTTAAAATCAAACATGGAACAAAATATTTTTTGTTGTCCCGTCCTTCATTTTTTGACAAATCAAACGGACTCTAAATACATATTCCTCCCTCTCCTCTATTTCCTCACAACTAAACACTATGTAAGGAATTGAGAACCTTGTAGCACTATATCATCTCCAATACACAGAGTTTACTCGTATCACGTAATAACAAGTTAATAACTACTACATCTTATAGGAGAATAATATAAATCTATTTACTATATTATAAAACAAGATAAAATATGTTTTTAGTCCCTCATTTTATCTTGATTTCTGTTTTTAGTCCCTCATAAATTTTTTTTTTTATTTTTATTTTCTCATAAATTGTTTTGTTCTATTTTTAGTACGTCATAAATTGTTTTGTTCTGTTTTTAGTCCCTGACGTTAATTTCAACTGTTAAGTGATGACGTGACAGACATAAATAATGTGTGTGAAAATTTTCTAATTAAGTTTCTAGTGACTTTTAACCGTTATAAATTTTTTGGCAGTCAGAAATGTTTACTTTTGCAACATTTCTTGTGATTTTAGAAAATCTAATGTTCGAGGTTTTGATTTTTTTTTTATTTTTTTAACATTTTTGACAGTTTTAGTTTGCCAGAAAATTTGCAGTAGTTAAAAACTGCTAGACGTAACACCCTAGAGGATATTACCTTTTTCTCCTTATATTGCTAAATTAATAGAAATTAGCATATAAGAATATCAGAGTTAACTATGCGGAAATTAAAACTTAAACTTATATTACATGAAATAAATCTAGTACAAAGCTCTTGGCACTTGTGTGCCGTACAAGACATAAGCATAATACATAAAACATAAACTAAATTCCCATCCATTGGGAATTATACAAAAACTATACTAACAACATCTTCCTCCTGGAAAGCAGCTCCATGCTCCAAGCTCTTCCCACAAGGTGTCCACCTGCTAACCTGTAAAAACATGGAAACTAAACGGGATGAGACATAATGTCTCAGTGAGTGTTCCAAGGACTCTAGGCTGACTCTCTATTCTAGAGATCCTTTTCTTAACTCTCATGGCTTCTCTTTTCTTTTATAGGTGCTCACACTCACAACTATTACCTCATCACCTCTACGTCACTATTTCTTAGGATCATACCTTGACCCTTGCTAAGGCACATAGAGTTGGCCTCCTATGCCAAATCTAGGGCCACTAGTGCACTAAGGCACCTAAACATCTTTCTGTTACTCTTGACCACTCACTAGGGTCTCACTTTGCTATAACATCGGATGGAACGTGCATAATCTTTCCTTCCTCTGACCTGCCCAACTTGGGCTTACATCGCCTCTCTCTGTGAGGCATAACATCTTGCATACCTCTCTCGGTAGCTTACATTAACTTTCTATGGGTATAACCCCTCTCTTACCTCAAAGGTAGTATACAATTACACACGTCCTCATCTAATGTCTAGACTTATCTTACATCACTCACCTACAACTAGGCTCATGACTCCTCTCATGTTCTAACATAGAACATACATACATCAAGCAAAACAATATATCCTAGTTTGTTTCTACAACTGTGTGGTTTGCATTATCTCTTTATTTAAATTTCACTTTCACCGCCTATTTTATTAATTTGGCTGAGCTCTAGCCAACAAGAGGCGTCCCTCTTGAAACAACCTTTAATTAATCCCCACCGGTCCAAGTGGGTTGACTACATCTCCGTTATAAGGATGAGTCTCTTTTCTAACTTGTTCTTCTCTATGAAGAACCCCTTCTCCCTATGAAGAAGGTTGTTTTCCCCATGGGTGTCAGGGTGACGGTCCCCATCTCCCACCCCTGGGGGCCTCTTAGCCTTAAAACATAACTTATTCCCTTTATTGGGATCATAACTTTCCTTTAAAAACTCTTTCATAAAACCTTTTCATAAATAATCCTTTTCATAACCATTCTGAAACTCATCACTCCTTGGTGACATATAGGATCCTTAGCCCTTTGCACACCGTTGTACGCCGAGCGTGCGACTCTCGGACGTGACTGGTACCGGGGAAGGTTCCACCTTATGTCACTGAGGCGATATCTTTTTCTAAAAACCTTTCTTGAAACTATAAACCTTGCTTAAAAGCTTTTTCTGAAACTTAGGGGTAACTCCCCACCTTTTTACTAAGAGGCTTAGGTATAGTCTTAAGTGTTTTATGTATCTTTTATTAAATAGGGTTTATCGTAACATACAATCACAAGCATATGCAACAACCACATGATTGCAATAAGGGTGCAAGCATAACATCACAAATACAACTACCATACAATAATCTAAACACCTCAAAACAACATAATTTCTTTAATATAACATCACTATATTTTCATAAGAAAACACAAGTCTAAGTGACTCATGTAGAGAAAAAGATAAACATATCATCATTTGCATAAACATTTAAAATCATTTAAATACTCAAAAAGGGAAATATTTTAAAAGAATTTAAACAAATATCAAATTCTAGCCCAGCCGGCCACAATTGCGGCCCAGCCGGAGATCCTTCAAATTTGTTCATTGCTCCTCTGTCACGTTTCGGCCCAGCTGCACCAAGTTTCGGCTGGGCTGAAACTCCACTGGAGCTAATTTCTCCTCTGCCCAATTTCAGCCCAGCTGCACCATGTTTCGGCTGGGCCAAAACTCCCCTGAAGCTTATTTTCTCCCTTCTAACGCATTCCGGCCCAGCTGAACCAAATTCCGGCTGGGTCGGGACGAACATGGGTTTACGAAAATGCAAGTTCTATGGCTATCAAAGGCATACCCAATCATCCCAACCTTATAAAATCAAATCTTAAACACTTCTATTACATTTCTAACCGATTGATTTACTCAAAAACATTCTTAAACATGCATAATCATCAAAATCCCAATTCTCCAAACCTAAGGATTCAAAAGGGGAAAAAGGGATAAACAAGAGAACAAGAACCATGGAAGGATGGAGAAGACAAGGGGAGGAATCACTCACCTTCCGGGACATGTAGAGATGAGTTCCCGGCACTGGATCTTCAGATCTCTGCTCTATCTCCTCCTTCCTCTTCTTCCTCTTCTTCTCCTCCTTCTCTCTAACTCTTCTTCTTTCTTTTTCTTTCTCTCTCTAACTCTCTCTCTCCCTTTCTATTTAAACGTGGGGTGTGTGTGTAGTTGTGTGGTTCTTGGCCCATCTTGGGCCTTGGCTCCCCATCTGGGTCTTATTATCTTATTATAAGGTAACTATTATTAATAATGCTTAAGGGTATCCTTAAACCATTAAATACAAAACTATTCCATAAAAATATCTCTTTATTATTTATTTCTAAGGTCCGTAAATTAGGGATGTTACACTAGAAACTTAAACATAAATTTTTGAGGGACTAAAAATTAATGTCATGGACTAAAAACAAAATAAAATCATTTTTGAGGGACTAAAAACACAGAAAAAAAATTATGAGGGACAAAATAAAAATTTAGATAAAATAAGAGACAAAAACATATTTTACCCTATAAAATAATGATCCAACTGGACACGTGTTATGTTCTCATACATTGGTCTTCCTGCCAAATTTCATGTTTCCCGCTTTTTTTTTCTTTTCTTTTCCCGCCATTCGTTTGTCACGCGCTTGAGCGTAACTATTTTTTTCTAGGCTTCCTTTTATTTTTTCGTTCAGGTATTTACTTTCCCCATGTGTGTGTTTGATTTTTTACTGCTATCTTAGATAGCAAGAATAAAAAACATTTTCACTAGCAAAGTTTACCAGTGAACTACAAGTGTACAATATACATTGAGACACACACGCAGTTGCTCCATTTTTTTATATTATATTAAATTTATATTTTCATATTTATTTATTTAATTTTTTTATTTCTATATTTTTTTATAAGTTTATAAGTTTTTAATATTTAAAGAATTTTTGTTATAAATAATTAGAGTAAATTACTTTTTTGTCCCTTAATTTATTTAGTAGATCCAATTTGGTTTCTTTATTTTTAAAAGGTTCGATTAGATCTCTTATTTTTTTCAAATGGGTTCGATTTGGTTTCATTTTCCTTTCGTTGGCTTAGAACATTTTAAAACATGAGACCAAATTTTGTTTAAAATAAGACCAAATTGAATCCATTTAAAAAATAAGAAACCTAATTGCAACTTTTAAAAATAAAAGGACCAAATTAAGCCTAATAAATAAATTAAGAAATAAAAAATAATTTAACCAAATAATAATAATAATTAAATTACTAATATTTAAAATAAAAATATAATCTTAATGAAATATTAATATTTCATTAATATTATATTTTATCATTTTATTTCATTCGTTTGTTTTAAAACAAACACACGTAAACGGTTATTCATGTAACTACATCCTCTATTTTTATATGTTAAAAATATTATTTATTGTCTTAAAGATGAATACTAGCATTGTTCTCTTTAACACTCTCTTTATTATGACTCAAAAAAAATTTTATTGTAAATTTTAGTGGGTCTGATTTATAAATAAGGAGAGAAACTCATTAAATAAGAAGTAAGACCTACCAAAATTTGTGATTTCAAATAAATTTTAGTTCATAATAAAGAGGGTATTAAAAAGAGTGTTAATAGCATTCTTCTTGTCTTAAAACAAATTTTGGTAACTTTTTTTATATAGATTTGACAACTATTTTAATATAGGCTTATTGCACGTTTTACCATCCAACTTTCATTATTTTCCAACTTTCATTATTTTACAAATTTTACCATCTAAGTTTTCAATTTTTTACGCATTTTATTGATACTGGCGTGTCACTAAAAAAAGTTGTCAATTTTTGCGAAATGACATCGTTTTGTTACCAACATGATGCTAAAATATGCAAAAATTGAAAACTTGAGTGGTAAAATTCACAAAAAACAAACTTAGGTGGTAAAATGCGCGAGAATTGAAAACTTGAGTAGTAAAATTCGTAAAAAAAAACTTAGATGATAAAATTCACAAAATAATTATAATTAAATGGTAAAATATATAATTAAACATTTAATATAAACATAGATATCAATGCGAACCTATGTAATTACACGGGTCAACAAACTAGTAGGCTATAAAGCCCTCATACATTCTCTTAAACTTCTACACTTTTAACCTTCTCTTATAATATTGACTTGACCGTTGAAATATTTGCATGTACAACATCGAAATTCACCTCAGGCGAACATGAGCATATTCTGTTAGAATATTCCTCCCTTTTGGATTGGTGGTAGACATATTGTTTTAAATAAATTAATATAAATTTTATATTTTGAAAATTTCAATGATTAAATAAAAGTCTAATAGAAATGAAAAAAATTCAATTTAATTAAAATCAACTTATATTAAAATGAATTAGATCAAACTTATATATTAAACCAAAGAAATCAAATAAAATTCGAAATCAATTAAATTGGATTGTTTGAGGGACTATATATAAAAAAAATCCCTCTTAAATTTAAACAACAAAATAACAGAAACCAGTTGAAAGAACTAGATTCCTTCTAATAGGAGGTCATTTAGTGTGCTTGTTCAAATTAACACAAACGGATGTTGAGAAAAAAAAAAAGGAAAAATTACTACATTTGTTGAACGAGATTGAAACATATATTTAAATCAATCTCAACCACAAATTTTATATTAAAACATGTATACGAGAAGAAAATAAGAAGAAAAATATGAAATGAGCTTTTCTATGAGCTAAAATGAGTTTATGTATAAGCTAACTTGTAGAAGGTCTCTCATATAACTTTTCTAGAAGATGTGAGATTTTTTACAAATTAGCTTTTATATAAGCTAATTTTAACTTATGGAGAAGCTCATTTCTTTTTCTTCTTCTTATTTTCTTATTTTAGAAGTACTTTTGAATAAGCTAATCCAAATAAACACATAGTATTTATAGATATCAAAAGGTCCAACATAGTTCGACGTTAGTTCATGATGCAGATTTTTTTTTCATCACATGGTAACATCCTACAGAGATATATTGAACAGGCTAGATCATTAATAAACCACATTTTTCACAATCAAAATCCAAAAACCAAATAACGGTTTCAGATTCCAGAATCATGTAAATTACAATAGCTAATGCTGAGAACCAAAAACAAACAAAAATAAAATGCAAAGGAACCATTTAATTTTGTCAGAAAAATAAAAAGTCCAAATATCATGGATATATCAATTATTACTATTTTGAAATAAGTCAATTTTCTTATAACATCTATCCTTCTTAGCTGTCGCAACCGGGGCCGCGGCGGGACGGCGAAAAATACGTTTAAAAATAGAGGAGTCGTCCCCATGGTTTATTAAGAAAAATTACGAAACAACCTTTAAAAGAAAAAAATGGTCTCAAAACCAAATTTTGGGTTCGGGAGTCAATTATGCATAGGGAAGGTGTTAACACCCTACGACGTCCGTCCTAAGACGGTTACCTCTAATTAAATATGCAAAATTTTAATAACTTTGACATTATTTATTTTACCCCTCAAAATAAACAAGAATATATTTGGATATTTTATTTATTGATATTAGTATTTTTTAACAAGAGAATTTTATTATTTAAAAGAAAGTCATTTATTATTATAAAAAACAGATTATTATTGTGTTTTTTGTCTTTTCAAATTATATATATTTTTTTTATCTTTTTAGCTCGACAGGAGTTGTCTCCTGCTCCTACGTATCCCCAGGTACAATGGAGAATTCAGAGTTACGTAGTTCTTTTGTAGAAAATATTTGTGCGTTGGATATTTTTATCATTTTTTTATCTTTTTTATTTTTTTTATTTTTAATTAAAAGCTTTCATGATAACCAAATTAGAAGTACTTCCAAGGTGATTATCATTAACTTTTAATGGCTTTCACAATAATCAAGTTGGAAGTGCATCCAAAGTGACCATTACTAAACCTTTAGTGTATTTTTAACTTTTAACTTAAAAGCTTTCATGATAACCAAATCAGAAGTGCATCCAAGGTGATTATCATTAACTTTTAATGGCTTTCACAATAATCAAGTTGGAAGTGCATCCAAAGTGACCATTACTAAACCTTTATAGCTTTAAAATCTTTATCTTTTTAAAATTTTAATTTTAAAAGGTTTTTTAATAATCAAATTGAAAGTGCATTCAAGGTGATTATCGTTAACCCTTTTATATGATTTTCGCAATAACCAAGTTAAAAGTACATCCAAAGTGGTTATCACTAAACCCTCATTTATTATTATTAGAAAATATTTATCACGTAACAGAATTCTTATAGTAAAAAGTTATAGCATGTTGGATTTTGATTATTTATTTTTTAATCATTCAGATTTTTAGTTTCTATGGTTTTTGCTATTTTCTTTTTAGAAGTTTTAGCATATATCAAAACTTAATGAGGAAAACATATTTGACTTAACAAAAATGGCACCAAAACCAACAAGAAAACCACATAATCACCTTTAATATATACATGAACAGGGGGAAACTTTTCATTTTGCCATTACACACATCCAAACATAACTTGACAAAATAAAAGATAAAAAAAGAATAGATGGTACAAGAGATAAATGTATTAAACCATTTAGAATTCATAGGGACAAATATCACAAAACATATAATAACGACAAAAGTAGTGAAACATAAAAGACAAAATGATAAAAAAAAAAAAAAGCTTTAACTTTTGAAAGTTGAAAGGTAGAACCAGAATATGTGCTAATTGAGTGATTCATGGCTCACAGGTGTCGTTAAAGGCTTGGTTCAGGTGTGCACCGTTGGTCTTGCTCGATGGTTGAAAGGCCTATGAAGTTGGTTTTGGAGGGGGGTTCAGTGGAGTAATGTTGGTATTGTGATCACCGTGGATCAAGACAAAGTGTCAGGACTTCTTCACTCATGGTGATGAATGTGGTGGGAGGAGAAAGAGCCTTGTGAAAAAAGGGTGATTGAGTGTTGTGTGCGGGATTAGCAGGTTTGTGCGGTGATGATCAGAGTGGCTATGTTATATGTGTGTACTGCCAAAGGGTATTAGATGAAGAAGATGGTGGTTTTGAGAGGGGGAATGTGAGGAGTGTGCTGTGAGATTTGTGTCTTTTGTGCATGCTGTGTTGTGATGTTGAGAAGGGTTGAGAGAGTGAAAATGGTGAGAGGTGTGAATAAAAGAAGTGTGTTGTGTCTTGTGAAGATGAGAGGGTGATTTTTTAGCGTAGATGAGAGGGAGCTTAGATGAAGGTTGGTTTCAAGGTGGTTCAAACAAAGGTTGCTAGCAAAGGGTTCATGGCTATGTGAAAAGAAGAAGATGGGTGGTGCTAATGTATGTGATCTTATGAGGGAAAAACTGTGAGAGCTATATGAGAAGGAGATAATGATGATGAGGGACTGAGATTTGTGTTTTTCTCCGTGAGGAAAATGTGTGCTCTCTTGGTATTTATGCTCAACTCATCTCTTGCTATTGTTTGATTTTTATTTGTTTTATTTGATATCAAGGCAGTGCCATTGTGGTGCAGGTTGGATTGTCTCCTGTTGAAAGCAAGTGTTGCAGAAGGTAGTGGTTGAGGCATGCTAGAATAAGACAAATTGTGCATAAGCAAAATGGAGCTGGTGTAGTTCAACGTGGTCATAAGGCTATATTGCTTGGACCGAAAAAGGTTGGTTCAGGAAACATGGAGAAGGGTGCTTTGGGAGCACTAAGAAAATGGCCTCTATGTGTTGAACTTGAACGTGTTGTCTACATTGTGATTTTCTTTTTCTTTTTCCTTTTTTTTAATTCTGAAATGTTTTTGTATTTTTTTTTTGTATTTTCTTTTTTATCTCATTGAGTTGCATATTGGAAAAGAAAAACAAACAATATTAGATTTTGAAAATCATTGTGTTTAAGCAAAATTAAATAATTCATCGTCCTTTTCTTTTCTTTTTTTTGCTAATTTTTAATTTTTTTGCTATTTTTTGTTTGCTCTATTTTCTTTTTAAATTTCCCACTTTTTTGAATTTGCACGGACGAAATTGGGTATTCACATTAGCAATACAATTTTTTTTGCAGTAGTGCATTTCAGTTGCTACAATGACAAAAATTGAATTGCAGACTTGTGTAGTGCTACTTCTTAATGTCCAACAATAATCACTAGGATAGTCTAACTACAAGAGAGAAGAGAAAGGGAATATGTTTCACATGCGATGAGAATTTTTGCAAAAACAAGCAGTTCAAACAGAAACAAGTTTTAGTCTAAAAATTTATTGTGGGGCTTCACACAACTTGATCACTACATATTTCGGTCATGGGCTTTATTGTTTCTCCTAGCCTGATTTAAGAAATTTAGGCCCATCATGGATTTTTATTCTATATTAGGCTCTTTTAGAATTGGTTGCTATCTCTATATAATAAAATTAAATTAATTTCCGAGTTATTAAGTAAGTGCTGCGTATTTCATTGAAATATTATAATAAAAACTCTAAGGAATTAGTAGAGTAAAATAAGCTAGTCTTTCCTATTCCAAAAAAAAAAATTATCTTTAAAAAAAATACAAAAAATGCAGAAAGATATATATAGGTGAAAAAAGGTTGACAAAAGCCATTCCCAAGAAGAAATTAAAGATGAAAGTGTTGGTTTTTTTTCCGACATATCAATGTTGTGATGGGGCAGAAAAAAGTAGTCGTGGACTTTCGTGGAATTGAAAATATATTACCCAACTGGGCAATTGCTTCTTGCACCTCATATAATCTTCCTGCACCTCCATTAATTTTAAAATTTTACAAAATTCCCAAACTATCCTGCGACGCATAATTATTATTTAGTTACTTTCTGAAACAACAAATCTGGAACAGATAAAAATTGCGGAGCCTTCCTAAAAAGCAAATTTAGAATTATACCAGATTAAGCAATCTAGAAAATAAATATTTATTTTTCGAATTGCTCAATTCGAAAGTATCAAAAAAATAATTTCAAATTTGTTTTTTCGAAAGACTCCACAATTTTTATGTGTCCTGGATGGTTTAATTAATCCAGAAGCTATATATTTTTTTTTAACTTTGTCCTGCACTTTCATAAATCACTTTCACAAGGTGTGCTTCTTTTAAGAACCGATTGAACCAAGTGGATCCAACTTTGGATGCACAATTTGCTAAGACACAGACGAGAACATGCAGTTCTAGCGACAAACGCACCACAACCATTTGATGCCAAGAATAATGATTCCAATAGTGAAGTGTGAGAAAATTGCCGCAAATTTTTTTTTGAACAACAAAAATTTATCAATAAGGGCCATTTAGTGTCAGTTTGGTATTCGAGAAATAGGACGGATGGGCGCAGATGGAAGTATGCTAGGTGGTTTGGTAGACATGGTTTGAAGTAGGGGTGTTCATCGGGTGGTTTCAGAAGTACTGGGTCTCACACGTCAATGCTACAGTGTCACACCATGTGTATTTACATTTGTGCCCTCTTAATTATTATTTTGATAATAAAGACCCACAAATCTTCAATTTTTGTAAGGGTATAAGAGTCAAATAATCAACATTCAATTTTATTTTCACTCTATTTCTTACTTATTTCTCTTCAACTAAACAACTCAACATTCAACTTTTTCTCTACTCCATTTCTCTTTTTTTAAATTATCTCTCTTCTATTTTTATCTATTCTATTTTCATCTCTTCTACCAAACGAAACCTTAAAAGTATAAGTAATACCCCAACAAGAACCAGAAAATTACCACAGAGGATTTAGCTAGTGACATGTGTCAATGCCATGTACATGCTATATACATGTGTCTCCATTACAAACAACCCTGTAATTCCCAGGTTCATTTTGTCTTCACTACTGGACCTATCCAGTAGGAGAGAGAAAGACTGAGTGCATTTGTGGGGCCCACCACCGTGGTGGGCCCCACAAATGCACTCAGTCTTTCTCTCTCCTACTGGATAGGTCCAGTAACCGGAGAGGATTCACTTCCGTAATTCCCATGACCCACACCTATAATAATGTAGCAACCACTTATTCGCAACACAATATTTTGCATGAGTTCTTCTGCAACCTTTTCCACCAATCCCGAATTGTCTATTGCCTCCGGTCATAACTTACAATTTGAAAATAAGTGTAGGACAAAGTTAAAAAATACTATAACTTTCGAATTGAACCATCCGGAACACATAAAAATTACAGAGTCTTCCAGAAAAGTAAATTCGAAATTACTTTTGATAATTCTAGATTTGTTTTTCCGGAAGGCTCCACCAATTTTTATATGCTTCAAACTATACGTTCCGAAAAATAACTAAATAATAATTATGCGTCGCAGGGTAATTTCAAAATTTTGTAAAATTTTTAAAATTAAAGGAGGTGCAGAAAGTATTTTATGGGGAAGCGATCGCCATCAACTGACCAAAAACAAAGTAATATCCGATTACAAGGATCTTATTTTACCAAAGTAAGGAATTGATTTTAGAAGGTAAAATAAATAATTTTAGTGGTTGATAAAAAATTAATAATTAATATTATGTGTGTATTTGTAATAAATTGTGAATATTTAAATATTAATTGTTGATTATTTTATTAATAAATAAAACTATATGATAATTAATAATTACATGATAAGAATGTTAACTTTTGAAATACGTAGTTACTTTAAAAATTATATTTAAGGTGATTCTTAATTGGTTAACAACTTAACAATATAAAAACCTTTAAATACATAGTATAAAAAATAAACACATTTTTAGTTTTATAATTTAATTTATAAATTATTAAAAAACAAAATTATATTTGTACCCCTATGGTCATCCGCCGACCGACTGCCACAGTGTACCTCTATCAGTCATTCGTCGACCGAGTCTTCAGTGTCGGTCATCCATTGACAGAGGCCTCTGACTGACTGGCTGCTTGACACACGATCTCAATATAGCCACCTAGAGAGTGCATCCGATATTCCCGGATTGGCGCTTGGATATGGACGAAACCGCCCCTCAAAGATCGGGCCCGGTTCCATCTTGATAGGGTGAATATATATATATATATATATATATATATATATATATATATATATATATATATATATATATATATATATATATAACCCTCAGCAGATAAGGGAAGGTTACACATACCCACTTGAATGCTTCTAGGCTAGGTCTCCTACTTCCATAGGTACGATCTAGTTACAGGAACATTTTGGCGCTCACCGTGGGGCTATGGTGAAACTCTTCCCATCGCCCTTGGTTTTGCTTTGTTCTTTTTTCGATGACGACTAGACACATGGTAAACAGTCAATCAACGTCGACGTTGGAAGGGTTGATGGTGGAGATTGCGGAGATGAAGAGGGAGAATGCAGAGGCTAATAGGAGGGTTGATGATGCATTGTAGGCATCAAGAGGCCCTACGTCAACAGAACATGGAGATCCGAAGGAGGGCGGACAATGCCCAAGCCATGCTGCAGAATCAGGCGACGAACATTAGGCGTTTGGAGGGAGAAGTAGTGGTGGAGCCGCTGAGAGACTTTCAGCCTTTCGCAGCGACAATCGTCAATGAACAGCAGGGGAAGCGACTATGAGCTGAGGCGTGATGGAGTTGGAAGAATTATTATCAGGGTGGAAAGTAGAGAAGAGATGAAGAGGTAGTCGATTCGACACCGTGGATAGTTTCCAGGCAGCAGATTCTAAAAGACGTGAATAGCACGAACTTGTTGAGCTACCCACCACCGACAGTTGGGTCTCGACCGATCCCAATGGTGTGTGTCATGGAATGCAGCTAGCCTCCACTTCTTTTACAGTTAATCATGTCTCAGTCGACCGTCCTTAGGTGCACACTTGTGATATTTTCTTTTCCTATGTTAAAGTTTTTGTTTAGGACTTTTTCGATAAATTGTTGGTAGGTTAAAGTGGGGGTGCCAACCTTGTTAGGATGTCTACTTTAACCACGGTCAGAAGAGGGGGTGCCAACCTTGTTGGGATGTCCTCTGCCGACCGAGTGGCCTCCCGTAGCCTTTTAGTTGAAATTCCAATTTGAAGATTACAGCTCTCTACTTTATGATTCAATAAAAGGAGGTTTTCTTTGCATCCAAGAAATTGTCTTTAACGAACAACACGAGATAATTACCACCAGGGAATAATGTATACCTGGTTAGCTTCAACACGACTAATCGCCGCCAGGGAATAATGTATACCTGGTAGGCTTCGACACGACTAATCGCCGCCAGGGAATAGTGTATACCTAATCGACGTCGACACGACTAATCGCCGCCAGGGAATAATGTATACCTGGTCAGCTTCGCCACGACTATGACTGGCCATGGAATAATGTACACATGGTCGGTCTCAACATGACTAATGTAACTTAGCCAAAAATTTGGTCGCTTCATATGAATTACTCGTTCGGCATTTTAATGAGTATATGTTACATTACATTTAACTTAGCCAAAATTTTGGTCGCTTCATACGAAGTGTTCTTTTGGCATTTTGATGAGTATTTGTTACATTACATATTTAACTTAGCCAAAATTTGGTCGCTTCATACGAAGTGTTCGTTCAGCATTTTGATGAGTGCATATGATGTAACTTGGCCAAAATTTGGTCGCTTCATACGAAGTGTTCGTTCGGCATTTTGATGAGTATATGTTACATTACATATTTAACTTAGCCAAAATTTTGGTCGCTTCATACGAAGTGTTCGTTCGGCATTTTGATGAGTATATGTTACATTACATATTTAACTTAGCCAAAATTTTGGTTGCCTCATATGAAGTACTCGTTCGGCATTTTGATGAGTATGTGTTACATTACATATTTAACTTAGCCAAAATTTTAGTCGCTTCATACGAAGTGTTCGTTTGGCATTTTGATGAGTGCATGTTACATTATATATTTAACTTAGCCAAAATTTTGGTTGCTTCACATGAACTACTCTTTAGGCATTTTGATGAGTATATGTTACATTACATATTTAACTTTGCCAAAATTTTGGTCGCTTCATATGAATTACTCGTTCGACATTTTGATGAGTATATGTTACATTAGATTTAACTTAGCCAAAATTTTGGTCGCTTCATATGAAGTGTTCGTTCGGCATTTTGATGAGTATTTGTTACATTACATATTTAACTTAGCCAAAATTTGGTCGCTTCATACGAAGTGTTCGTTCGGCATTTTGATGAGTATATGTTACATTACATATTTAACTTAGCGAAAATTTTGGTCACTTCATACGAAGTGTTCGTTCAACATTTTGGTGAGTATATGTTACATTACATATTTAACTTAGCCAAAAATTTGGTCGCTTCATATGAATTGTTTGTTCGGCATTTTTGATGAGTCTATGTTACATTACATATCCGACTTAGCCAAATATTGGTCTATTTATACTTGTTTCATTTTAACAGTCGTTTGGCATTTAGACGACCATAATGATCTTTATTGATAATTTAGCCAAATTTTGGTTTATTTGTGATCATATTCTCATTACACACTCGTTCAGTATTTGGACGACCTACATGATCTTTACTGATAACTTAGCCAAATTTTGGTTTATTTGTGATCATATTCTCATTACACACTTGTTCGGTATTTGGAAGACCTACATGAGCTTTATTTTGCCAAATTTTGGCTTATTTGTGATTATTTTCTTATTACACACTCATTCGGTATTTGGACGAACCTACATGAGTTTTGCTGATACTTAGCCAAAATTGTGATTCGTTTATGTGGACGACACTTCCAAAACATAATTTTGCCTAGCGACACTTACAAAAGGAGGACACTTTGAAAGTTAAAACACAATAAAACAAGATAAAGCTCTTTAGCCTCAAGGCTCTTTAGTCTCTTCGCGCTTACGTGCTCAAGACTGAGGGGCTATGTACCCCTCCGGTCAACCGTCTACCGATTGTCATGCTTTCTAGTCTCTTCGCGCTTATGTGCTCAAGACTAAGGGGCTTTGTACCCCCCCGATCAATCGTTTACCGACTGCTATGCTTTCTAGTCTCTTTGCACTTATGCCCTTGAGACTGAGCGCTATGTACCCCTCTGGTCTCCCATCGACGGACTGCCATACTTCCTAGTCTCTTCGCGCTTACATGCTTGAGATTGAGGGGTTGTGTACCGATACAGTTATCTGCCGACCGACTGATCTATCTTTCTAGTCTCTTCGCGCTTATGCGCTCGAGACTGAGGGACTGTGTACCCCTATGGTCATCCGCCGACCGAATGCCATACTGTACCTCTTTCAGTCATCCATCGACTGAGTCTTCAAAACCCTTTAGTGTTGGTCACCCGCCGACCGAGGCCTCCGATTGACTGGCTGCTTGACACACGATCTCAATATAACTACCTAGGGAGTGCATCCGATATTCCTGGATTGGCGCTTGGATATGGAGGAAATCGCCCTACGGTTAACCTTTTTGTATGCAAAAAAAAAAAAATTGTTATTTTGGTTCCATGTAATCTCCCTCCAGGAAACTGACTAGCCACCTTTAGTGGCGTTCTTCCTTCTCAGCCACTTTTTTTCCATCCACAAGACTGACCTTACATAAGGGGATCGAGTCCAGTACCACTCGGACCAACAACTTGTTGATTATTCTTTCTTTATTTAGATCAGCATAAATTGAAGGACAATTATATTATTTTATTGAACTTTATTTTTTAAATGGAAATAACTCTAAATCTCTTTTTCACGAAGACATGTCTTTTTCTCTTTTTGCCGTACGACAACGGCAAGTACCTCTGGTCGATGGGTGCATGTCTGAGTCTGAGGGTGAGAGGTGAGCGTGAGTGAAGGAGACATCGACAGACTAGAAGGTGAGTTATTTGTAAATTTTTTTTTTAAAGTAAAAAATAAAATTACATAATTCTCCTTTAATTTATATATGTTGCTTTAAATAAAAAAAATGGATTTTTTTTGTTCAAACACAAAAAATACTGGGTGCTACGGCTACCACTCTTTATATATCATCTTTCATACATGCATCAAATTAAAATATCCACTACTAGCTTAATCAAGTCTTGCTACGATAAAAAGATCTTTTCTCTCCTTTTTCTTGACATCACTCAACATTTTATTATTTTCTTAAACTACGTGTTTTCTCTCCCTATTCGATCGAGCCAGAAATATCTTTCATGCAACCTCCAGTCGATACTCAATATTTCATGATTTTCATCACGTTTGAAAAAAAATAGTATAATATAAAAATACCAAACTCAACATTCTTTTTCAGAGTCGTGATATAATTTTTATGAGTTTAATGGTGATATATTGACAGTATAAAATAGTTTTACACTGTCATCTAATCATAAATCACCGTTTAAATGACTTTTAAGATAATTTTGTAAAAGTCAACAAATTAACTTACTATAAATGATCGGTTGTGATTGGACAACAGTGTAAAATAGTTTTACACTATTAGTGCATGGTCTTTTTTCGCAATTTTTATTAGAGAAAATTTTATTCAAATGGGATAAGATTATTATAGGCCATTAAACAAGTCAAATATAAATAACCAATTTTTCTCAGCGAATATTTAAGACCACTGGGTAGTATGAGAAAAAATTGTGACGAATATGGTGGACGAATGACGTGGTTTATTTGGTTTCATTCTTTAGTAAGTATTATCTATCTTCATTTTAGTTAATTACCAACTAATAACAAATTAGTGCCGTGATTTCGTATTAATTCATACTTAATAAATTGTATTAAATACCAATAAGTCGTTGATCCGAGTGTTGTTGGACTCGGTCTCCTTAAGCAAGGTCTCGGGTTCGAGCCTTGTGGAGCATATGTACATTTTTAAAATAATAATATTTAGATATCCATATTTTTTAAACACCTAAGAGTATCTCTAGTGGTGGGGATGCTTACATGAGTTGCTTAACCTTAAGCAATGTTGCTTAACTTTTTTTTTTTTTTTTTCCACTGGAGCATATGGCATGGAGTTGCTTAATAACAATTATACCATAAATAATATATTTTTCACGCATTGTAGGACTCGCGAAATTAAGTTAAGTACTCACTTTAGTAATCTTAGCATTGGAGTGAATTTTCGTGTAGAGTGTTTAAATTTATGTGGAATTGTAAGACCCATAAAATTAAGATAAACAACCTATCTAAACAACTATGTACTGTGGATACTCCAATAAATATTTGAATATTCTCTCTATCTTTCTCTTTATGCATGTTATATTATTATTATTCTTTTAATCCGTAAGAATTGAACACATCAAAAAGTTTATAATAATTTATACAATTTGCTCAATTAACTAAACTAGATGTATGCATGTCAGATTATATTACTTATAGTATTTATATATATATATTTTTTTATCTCTCACTAGGTGTTCAATAACATATCGGTGTCATGAGTAATTTTCCATAACTTTCAGCTCTATATAAAGACAGTGGGGGGTAGCTCATTGTTATACTCAGCAAGTGAATGCCACAAACTTGCACCATCATCACCATGAAACTCTTCCACCTCTTCTCACTACTCACACTCTTCCTCTTCTCCTGCTTCTTCCAAGCCAAAGCAGGGACTTCCTTTGGCCCGTTGCAATTGACACACCCACTTGACCCCTTAACAAAGCAAGAAATCACCCTAATCCAAACCGCAGTCCTAAAGAAATACCCCAACCCAACCAACCGCGTCTTCTTCCACTACGTCGGCCTCGACGACCCCGACAAGGCCATGGTCCTCAAATGGCTCTCCTCTGCCGCAGAAGCCCCGCCACCGCGCAACGCCCTCGTCATCGCCATCATCAACTCCCAAGTCCACGAACTCACAATCAACCTCAAACCATCCTCCAACATTGTTGTCACCGACAAAACCCGCCGAGGAAACGGGTTCCCGACCTTGACGGTGGACGAGCAAAGCCTGGCCATAGAGCTGCCCCTCAAGTACGGTCCCTTCGTGGAGTCCGTCGAGAAGAGGGGCTTGAACCTGTCGGAGGTGGTGTGCTCCGGCTTCACCGTGGGGTGGTACGGTGAAACCAATAGCACTAGGGTTTTGAGGTTGGAGTGTTTCTTGATGAATGGAACTGTGAATATCTACGTGAGGCCCATTAGTGGCATAACCATTCTGGCTGATCTTGACCAGATGAAGATTGTTGAGTACCATGATAACGTTGTTGAGCCTGTCCCTAAGGCGGAGAACACTGAATACAGGGCTTCACATTTGAAACCACCCTTCGGTCCAAGGCTTCATTCTTTTGCCTCGCATCAACCCCAAGGACCCGGGTTCACTATCAGAGGACATAGTCTCAGGTATAATTCACCAACTCTATTGATCACTATCGAATTTTCTCTTTCAATCACATTATTTTGATTGACAAAGACTCGAAGTCAAGACATTATTTAAAGAACTAAATCCAGTTTTATTAAGACCGACGATATGTTGATCATGACTTATATATATAACACATACTAATTAAGTATTAACAAAAGAGGAATACTCAAGTAGAAAATTATGCAATCAGATCTTGGTACTAAAGTAGAAAATTTTTAACAAAATATTAACTGAGCGTTTGATTGTGCGTAAAATAAGTACATTATTTAACTAAATCATGTTTTGCAAGTAAAAAAGTGACGCAGAAGCTATATAAGATCGATTGCTTCAGGGACGAATATATATCCATTGGGATCTATTGCAGAACCAAACAAGCTATAGGACCACTTAATAGATTAGATGTGATAACAAAACATACTCATGTAATTTCATTGACTAAACAGAAAGAGACACAGAAATTCTTTGAAGATATATGGTGTAAGAGAGAAATGACCTTCTGATTAAGTTCTTGATGCGTTAACTTATGCTAATATTTATTATAATTTTTTATTATATGAATTATTAAAATAAAATCTTAATTTTAATTAAAAAAAATAACGCAAAAATTTCATTAAAACTGTATCTATATTTTATACAAACCTTTGGGGATTTATATTATTTATGTATAATTTTTTATTTTTCTATGACATTGATATTTTATTAAACACTTCCTTTTATCTCGTTTTATTTAATGTAAAAAGTCTTGCACTAACTGCATGTTCATAAACTCTTTAAAAATTGGACAACCTAAAATTTTTCTAAAGTGAGCAATTCACTTTAGAGAATAAAATGAGTCATTTTAAGTGGTTGATAAGAAAATTAATGGCTAATATTCCAACACATGCATCCATAATTGAATTTGAAAACATGAAACATGAAAAAAAATTCGTAAACTCTCTCCTTTCGGTGGAAGGGCAAGCTGTTGATATCTCCTTTAATTAACGAGGCCCCGCAATAAATAGTTAATATGCTTTGATTTGGTCTTTCTTGTTTAAGCTGAGTTGTTAAAAGCGTAAATTAATTAATTTTATGTTACGATACTTTTTTTTCAGGGTAAGTTGCAGTTTTGCTATATAGTTCAACTATAAACTTAATTAGTTTTAGTTAATTTAATTATCTTAGAGAAATAATAATTTATTTTAATCAATTTTATGAGAATTTTAACAGTTGAAAAATAGTAATTATTTCCCAATAATAATTCATTCTCAAACACGTCATATATTCTATCTTCATTTTAGATTTTGAAATATTACTCTATTTTAAAATAAAATCCGTTGAATATCATTTCCGTCCCTGAAAATTTACCGATTATGAGGGCTCAATTAGAAAAAAAAAATCAAAAACCAAAACTAAAATATATTTAAGCAAAACAAAAACTATTCAAAGAAATGTACTATGTATTAGATAAGTTATTATCTAATACATAGTCTTTCTGAATGATACAAAAAAAAAAAGTTAGTAACTTTCACATTCTTATTATTCATGCATATATGCTTGCGCATGGTTTGTGTTACCACTTATATATTACGTGTTTTGTTCAGCTGGGCCAATTGGAAGTTCCACATAGGTTATGATGTTCGAGCTGGTGTGATGATTTCAACTGCATCAATTTACGACCCTGAGGTGCATAAATCACGTCCAGTATTATATAGAGGGTACATTTCTGAACTATATGTTCCATATCAAGACCCAACTGAGGAATGGTATTACAAGACTTTCTTTGATGCTGGTGAATTTGGGTTTGGTCAATCTATGGTTTCTTTGGAACCTTTGCATGATTGTCCACCACAAGCACAATTCTTAGACGTGTATTTTGCGGCAAGTGATGGTAGCCCTCAACACTTGGAGAATGCAATTTGTGTGTTTGAACAATATGGTGGTATCAGTTGGCGTCACACTGAAGCTGGCATTCCCAATGAGGAAGTAAGTATAGTGGCTTTTTACAAGGATGGCCGTCATCTTTCCAGAATTTTATACGAGGAATGCTAACGACATTCTCTTTGACACCATCTTATTAATATTGGTTGAAATTTGTTAAAAATCATCCATTTTAGTAGATCTCACTTCTAGATTAAGAGAGAGAACAATTAAATGATAAATGTGACTCACCAAAATTATAATTTCCAACAAATTTCAAATAATCATAAAGAGAGTGTTGCAAGAGAATATGAGAGAGATTGAGAGAGATAGTCGCTAGCATTCTTGATTCCTCATTTTGAAAAAAAATTGAACAGCGTGAATTGGATCTGATTTTACCATCCACATTTTCCAATATTTTCACGTAGTACTTTTTACTTCAACTTGATCCACGTTGACACTAGCAAATGCCAAAACTAATAAGCATTTTTTTTTTTCAGATACGAGAAGTTAGATCTGATGTGAGTTTAATTGTTAGATCAGTGGTTACCGTTGGCAACTACGACAATGTAATAGATTGGGAGTTCAAGCCAAGTGGTTCCATAAAGCCTGCGGTATGTATGTTATGTTTCCCTGTGCTATGTGCCACTTTAACCATAAATAAATGTGAAAGGGAAAAATAATACTCCTATCAAACTTTGGAATTTGAAGCAAACACTGCTTTAGCGCGTGTTCGAATGAGCGTTATCAAAATTGATTTCGAATGGAATTAATTTTAAAAAATTGATTTTGGTTAAAATTAATTTTGAAGTGATATGATTTATATTTAAATGTTTTTATTATAAAATCAGGTTAGAAGTAAAACTCAACATAAATTTTTTTATCCAATGCAAAAATTACCTAAAGTTGTTTCAATTTATAATCAATTCTGGACATAATTTTTGAACTCATCTCCAATGTAAAACTAAACATATGAAAATTTATCTAAAATTAATTATATACTCATAATCAATTCTCTAACGTGAAACCAAACATGCTCATTATACGGGTTAAAATATTTTATATAATTAATTTATATATAGCAAAACATATAGATATTTTATAATTTATATATAAATGTTTTATAAAAAAATATTTTATAAGATTAAATAAAATAAATATTGATTCAAATGATTTAGATGTGAATAGCTCAGTTGTTTGAGCAGGGTGTGTGAGTTATTATAAACTTTTTAGTACCTGTTTTTTATTCCTACGAATAAAAAAATGTGAATCTCTCACTTCTACAATTCAAGAAGTATTGATGTAACATTTTTACTATTCATAGAAAAATATTATTTTTTATTCATTTATTTTCTTTATTACCATGTTATTAATACATAGTATTTACCAGCTTTACTGATGCCTATTTTTTGTCTGGAAATCGAACTAGTCATCTTTGGTGAAGTCTTTCCTCCCAACCGGCCACTTTTTTTATTCACTTATAATTCACTTGATTGCATTATTTTATTCATTTGTTATTAATTTAGAAATTAAAAAAAAATGTTTATGAAACTTATTATAAAGTTAATTTGTTTTCATTTATATTTATATATTGTCCTTTTTCTTGAGTATTTATTTAAATTTATTTAATTATTATTACTCTAGTTATTTTTTTATTTAATTATATATTTCTTTTATTTTATTTTATGTGCTCTATATCAAAGATTTTTATTTGTTTAGATAACTAATTTTTAAGTTTTAAATTTGTATTTGTATTTTTATTTTTCATACATATCAATACTTAAGTTATACATTTTAATAAATTCATACTCATTATTTAAATATAATTCCACCTTAAATTAAAAAATTACAAATATAATTTCTATTTTATTAATATTGTCATAAATAAAATTGATTTTAATTTATATATTTTTTAATTTTTTCCATTTTAATATATATACATATATAATTATTAAACATTATAAGTTATTTAAATATTAATTACAACTATGGTTAGCATTCATAATTTTCTTATTATTTTAACCAATTTAAATATCAATGTTTTGAATATCAGTCTATTTATTTTCAATTAATTACTTTTTCTTACCTAAGAAAATATATTTAAGTCAAAATCATATTATACTTGCTTTACATATTAAATTATTTTCATCATGTCATTATTAAAACTTATTGTTATGTATTCATAAATTGTTATTTAATTATTTTATCTTTATACAGGATTGAAACAAATTTTATTGTTTAGTTTAAGACTCTAAATAGGAAAAAAATGTATATTGTTTAGGTCTCCCTAAATTTGGTGAAAATTATTCAAGTTATATGTTATAGATTTTGATTTGGTGAAAAATTAATGATTTATTTCTATGCTATATATATTGACAACCTTCTTCGATTACAACATTTTAAATTGCATGCAATCATTAACATAAGTTAGTCTATTTGTATTGATTCATTTTCTACTTGTTGGTATAATTGGAAGCATTAAAGTTACAAATTGATAACACAAAAATTATATTTGTTGATGTTTATTAAAACAGAAAATATTAAGAAATGCAAGTTTAACCATCACAATTCTTAAATATGGTTCGAATAAATGACTTTGCCTATTGATCCCCTTAAAAGCTCATAATTTACTAATTAAGTTTTTGGGTAACCAAATCTGTATATCAAAATCCAAATCAAATAGATCAATCAGAGTACAATATATATATAGTATGACTCCTGTGAGAACACTTTTTTATGTGAGAACATGATAACAACTAATAACAATCATCAAATCAAGATTAAAAATAATAAAAGGTTGAGATTCAAATATTTAAAATTCAAATTATGATCTAATATATAATCTAATAAAAAATAAATCTATATAATTTGAATTTTAAATATTTTAATGTCAACCATTTATTATTTTTAATCTTAATCTGATGGTTGTTATTAGTTGCTCTCATGTTCTCAAATAAGAAAGTGTTCTCAGGAGTCGTACTATATATATATATATATATATATATATATATATATATATATATATATATATATATATAATATTGACCTTAAACATAAAATTAATAGTCTTTAAATAAAATTATTTTTCGTAAATATTTTAAAAATAAGATATAAAATTATAAAAAATATAATGTCTAACATAAGAATAAATTTGAAAATTTATCTATTCAAATAAAAAATAAACTAAATACTTTACACAACATGAAAATTAACTTAATTTTAAATTACAATGATAATAGCAATAAATGAACTATGATTAAGAAGATATTTTAGTTAACTATCGTTTATAATATGTGAATTTTAAATAATTAATGAAACTTAAATTTTATAAAATATTAATAATTTTGGAATAAAAAGAAGAAGCTAAAATATGAATAGTTTTGGACATAGTATAACTTTAGAGAGTGACTAAAAAGCCTTGTTTGGACATTTTCTACAATAATCCAAATTCTAACTCAATTCTTCTGCATGTTCCAACAGATATCACTATCAGGCATGTTGGAAATTAAGGCAGTGAATATTACTCACACAGACCAAATAAAGGATGACCAACATGGCACATTGGTCTCAGAACACAGCATTGGTATTTACCATGACCATTACTACATATACCATCTTGACTTTGACATTGATGGTGTGGAAAACTCTTTTGTGAAGACCAATCTCAAGACTGTGCAAGTGACTGACAACAGTTCCAAGAGAAAGAGCTATTGGACAACTAGTAGTGAAATTGTTAAGACTGAGTCTGATGCAAAGACCAAAATTGGGTTCAGCCCATCTGAGATAGTGATTGTGAATCCTAATAAGAAGACTTCCACTGGAAATGAGGTAGGGTACCGTTTGGTTCCAAATGCAGCAATTCATCCCCTTCTCACAGAAGATGATTACCCTCAAATACGTGGTGCTTTCACCAATTACAATGTTTGGGTTACCCCTTACAATGAGACTGAGAAATGGGCTGGTGGACTTTATGTTGATCAGAGCCGTGGAGATGATACCTTGGCTGTTTGGACTAAGCAGTAAGCATCTTAACCTTGGAACCAAATATGTTTCACTTTCTATTAATCCAATTGGATACTAACCCATTGATTTCTTTTAGAAAAATAAATATTTTTTAATTGGGTATGATTATAATTGCTCAAACTATCTATTTTGTCCCTATAGTTGTTCTGTTATGCCACTTTAATTACAGACACCCTTGGTGTAGGTCTTAATTTGTAACCTCATGCACTTTTATCGTGATAAGTGTGAGGGGTGGATATTGTCCCACATTAATTAAACATAAGACTTAAGTAATGCTTGTAAAACTTGAATTATCCTTATCTTATAAGTTAATTTTATAGTATTGGGTTAGACACTAAGTCCAAATTTTAATATGTTTTCATTTTAAATTTTAGTCTCTTCTTATACTTAAAAACCGTAAGTTTTAGTTCTTACACATACTTAAAATTTAAGTTTTGTTCCTTATTATTGTTAATAACAGAAAACTTTCTGATGGTATAAACCCATCAAAATTTTTTTTTGACAATAATAAACTGCTACAAAAAATTGATGAAGGATTAAAACTTATAGATTTTTTATATATAGACTAACTTAAAATGAAGACAATTATAGAATCAAATAAATAATTTAATTGAGAAGTAAATGAAGGGAACAAGTAGTGATTTCAGTACTTAACTTTTGTGGGTATGAATTCAAATTTTCTTGATGTGGTATGATTAACATTTGTTTTGAAATTGAAAAAAATTGCAGGAACAGGGGTATTGAGAACAAGGATATTGTGATGTGGTACGTAGTGGGAATCCACCATGTTCCATGCCAGGAGGATTTTCCAATAATGCCCTTGTTGAGCACTGGATTTGAATTGAGGCCAACAAATTTCTTTGAGAGAAATCCAGTCCTTAAGACCCTTTCTCCTGACATTGTTGAATGGCCTGGTTGCGGAAAGCCATAGATATTTGCTTTTGTGCTTTTATCTCTTTCAGTACATTGTTAATCGATGGTTCTAGAGAAAGATTGTCTTTTATGTATCTGTCATGCATGTGTGCTATGATGAAAAAATAATAAATTTGAATAAATGATTTCTCTTGTATCATTATATTTTCCTTTTCCTTTGTTTGCCTACCGTTTTTACAATTTTAAGCGTGCATGGATTAGAAAAAAATAATATTTTAAACTATTTGTTAAGAGTAACTCCAACGGCTCCTGATGTACAACAACAGGATTAGCAACCCAAAATTAAAATTTGCACCTTTGGAGAGGAATTGTGTGGGGTTTGGGTTGTTGTGCATAGCAACTGTTTCTCATCTCCAAATTGTGTGTCCTGTGTAAAATATATCATCATTATAATATTGCTTGGAGTAAAAAATTAATTGAGTTGTTTAGAGTAGAAAATGTGATATGATATTATAGATAAATATGAAATATTATAAAGAATATAGCAGAGAAATATGATTTTTTTTTTAAAATAGTAATAAATATTTTTTGTTAAAAAATAGAGTAAAAAAACTAATTTTTAATTGATATAAAAATATTATTTATTTATTAATTTCTTCTCTCTTTTTAAATAATCCAAACAATCAAAGAAAATTTTCTGCTTTTTTTCTTTTTTATTTATATTATTTAAATAATACATTTTGTTCTATTTCTTTTTTTTAATCTTTTTTCTTTTTATTTTTTTCTCTCTGATCCTGATGCACGCTTTGTTAGCTGGTGGGTGGTATCCCACGCAACCTGCAGACTTCTGTCTTTTGTGGTGCTGACAGCTCTGGGCTTTCCTTTTTTGTATAGTTATTGACTTGTTAATTATTTACTTGTCCTGTCATATTTAGTTAGAAATGGGTGGTTATTTGCTTGTCATGTCATATTTAATAAGAAATTTTTTCCATTCAAGACCAACAAGACAACGTGACAAGTCTGTGTTGCCAATTTTGTTTCAGAATGTGGGTTGTCTGAGAGCCACGGCATCGAGATTCGAGAGGTGATTGTGATGTGTGGTGGTAAATTTATTGAAGCACATATCCTTAACAATAACTATCTATTGGAGCAACCAACAACGATTGGCTCATATGATTAGTGGTATGAAATCACGTTCTAAGGTTCTGGGTTCAATCCTGCTTTAGTTTTAGTAAAGAATCCTTGTTGGGAGGAAAAAAGTCCAAAGCACCGATAAAATCCCAAATTTGGAGTAGTCACATAGCCTATCCAATGTGGTGGTGATGCAGATACCGAGTATCTCTATTGGGCCCAAAGGACTAATTAATGTGGGTAAACAAAAAAAAAAAAAACTATCTATTGGAGCAAGTGCGGAGCAAGCACTTGTAGATATTGATATATGCTTAGATAATTTTGTGTATGTATGTATTTTATGAAATGTTGATGAAATATAAGGATATAAGATTATATGAGACTTATTTAATAAAAAAAATTTAGGTTACTACTACCTTCGTTCCAATTTATATGATGTTTAAGGTTTTGGGACAGGTATTAAGAAATGTAACTAATTTGTTGAATTTTCTAAAAAAATATTAGGTAACTTTCTAATATACATTTATCTCTCTAATTAATTACTTATTATACACTACTCCCACTAAGTATTGATTAAGGGAAGTCTTGGAAAAAGATATTTAATGTATCATTAATTTTGTAAAACAACATATATTTTGGAACAAATTTTTTTCTATAAAATGTCACATAATCTGGAACAGAGGAAGTATTAAATTGAAGAAAA
Organism: Pueraria montana var. lobata; assembly: GCA_026413185.1. Lineage (NCBI taxonomy): Eukaryota > Viridiplantae > Streptophyta > Magnoliopsida > Fabales > Fabaceae > Pueraria > Pueraria montana. The sequence goes on along the minus strand of CM048651.1, from coordinate 37,705,465 downwards.
GAGTAGTTTAAACTGTAAAATAAATAAAAATGAATAATGTGTAATGACCAATGTTTTTAAAATCGGACCGGTCATTGAACCGGTCAAGGCACTGGTTCAAGGTTCAATGGTTCAACCGTGGTTGAACCGCGGTTGAACCGGTATTAATAAAATAATAATAATAAAATAATTTATAAAATAATATTAAATAAATATAATATCACATAACATTATAACATTAAAAACTATAATAAAACTTAAAACATCACTTTACAAGGTTTTAACATTCAAAAAATACATAAAAGTTTAATTAAATATATCATAATACTTAAGTTCAAATTTTAATAAAATAAAATAATGTCCATTAACAATAACAAATTTACATTTAGAATAAAGAAAGAAAATGACAAATTAATATAATATAAAATTATCAAAAATCAAGATATAAAAAAATTATAAATTAATATAAATGAGCAAATTATATGTTTTACAAGAAAATAATAATAATAATTGATAAAATAATTTATAACTATTTGAGATATTTATTAAATATGTGTTTTTATTTATTTTTAAAATATTTTATATTAAATTTAAAATTTTAAATAAAAAAAAAAAAAAAAACCGGTTCAAACCGGTTTTGGGTACCGGTTCTTGACCGGTTTTGGCCCGATTTGACCGGTTCTTGACCGGTTCCCACCGGTTCTGAACTCCTCCGGTTTTATAGAGCATCCGGACCGGTAACCAGACCGGTTCCCGGTCGTACCGGTCGAACCGGCCGGTCCGGTCCGGTTTTCAAAACCATGGTAATGACTCATTTAAGAAGTATAAAATGTAAAAAAGATAAATACCGAATGAAGATGCTTTTAGTGCTTCGCATCTTACAAAGTAAACATTTAGTAAGAATTAATAATTATTTTTTAAATACTATTTTTTTAAAATTTTCTAATACCTTTTTAAAATATTGAATAGAAATAAATATGTTTAATGTCTTAAAAACATTAAAAAAAACTAATATTTACTTTATTTAACAAGGAAGAAGATTAATAGAAAGTTATTATAAGAAAATATAGAATTATTTTTTGTTTAATATTGTTCCAAACCCCACCTTGAATATTCAAGCTCACAATAAAGAATAAATTCAATACACTAACTCAATACCATTAAAATTAATAACTTATCACCAGCATGTTGTTAGTCCGAATAGAACTGGGTTTCCTTAAGTAAGGTCCCGAGTTCAAGCTTTATAAATAGAAAAAAATGTAGTTAGGAGAAGAAATTCCACTAAAGGTGTCAGCCAAGTTCCGAGATTAGTTATCAGTAAAGTTAAGTATCACACTCATTGCAGGTACAACCATCAAAATTAAGCTCGTGCAAACTTAAGGATATTTCGTTAGAAACTTAGAATATTCCTCCCCTTTTGGGTAGGTGTTTAACATATTCATGTTTTTTATTTTTTTTTCAAAAAAAATTGAGTCTTATTAAAAAAAAACATGTCTAAAAATATCAATAAATTGAAAAAATAATTGAATTAATTTTGAAATCCAAAGTTAAAAATCTAGTTCAATTTAAACTAATTTTCAATTTCGGTGTTTTCAAAATAATATCATACTTAACAAGTTTTACATTATCTATAAATTAAAATTTTCTTATTATATCCTAAGTGAAACTTAATTCCCAACCTTAGATATAGTAATATTCTACAAAATTAATAATTTATTTAAAATTATTTTATATGATAATATATTAATAAAATTTTCAAATTAATGATTTTGACAAAATTAAATTTTATATTTGAGAATTTCAAAGATTAAATAAAATTCTAACAAATAAAAAATAATTTAATTAATTAAAACCAACTTATATTAAATTGAATTAGATCAAACTTATACTTTAAACCAAGGAAACAAATAAAACACAAAAATATTTAAATTAGGTCGTTTGAGGGACTATATAGCAAAAATTTTCCTTTTTAATTTTAAACAACAAATAACATAAACCAGTTAAAGAGAACTAAATTCCTTTCTAATAGGTTATTTAGTGTGCTTGTTTAAACACAAACGGAGATTGAGAAATAAAAAAATACTATAATTTGTTGAACGAGATTGAAACATATATTCAAATCAATCTCAGCCACATTTTATATTAAAAAAAACAATTATAACAGTACCCATTTCATTTTCGTTCTTTGAATGAAGCAATAGATTGTTGGTCACAGATCAGATTAAGTAATGTAGAGGTCCATTATAGACAAGTTATATAGTCTTATAGAGATATCAAAAGGTCCAACATAGTTCGACATTAGTTCATAATGCAGAATTTTTATTTATTTATTTTTAATCACATGGTAACATGCTACATAGTTCGACATTATAGATCATTAATAAATCACATTTTTCACAATCAGAATCCAAAAACCAAACGGTTTCAGATTCCATAATCATGCATGTAAATTAAAATAGCTAATGCTGAGAAAAAAAAATAATAAAAAATGCAAAGGAACCATTTAATTTTGTAAAATGAATAACACTCCAAATTAATCAATAGAACTGAAAGAAACATGTTTGATAATCTATTCTTTGATCAATCCTCCAATGTAATATCATGCATATAATCAATTATTACTATTTTGAAATAAGTCAATTTTCTTATAACATGTTTCGATCATAGCATTACAAAATTTGTTGCAATAATGCATTTCAGTTGCAACAATGACAAAAAATTGAATCGCAGACTTGTGTAATGCTACTTCTTACGCAAGTATATGAACCCTACAACCACTGAGATACCAACAACTGTTACTGGAACAGCCCAATATTGCTTTGTCAGCTGCATGAACTTTTCTTTGGTGGAAATTGGAGGTGATGTGTCAAGCTCACCAATACAATACTGCTCCATAAGTTCTCTTGCACTTTTGCTGTGGCCAGCATCTTCAAATTCTTCTGTTGCATCTTTCCCTTCATGAAAGTTAAAAGTAAAAAGGTGCATTCAGATTTTGAATTCTGATATTGGATGTGAATTTTTACATGTTTAGTTTTGCATGCAGTCCATAGTGAAATAAAACATAGGAAGCAAAGGAAGGTACCGGTTGTGGCGAGGATTACATCATCTCCACCAGGATGATCATCCAAATATTGTGTCACATCATACACCTGCATTGGCAAATGAATAAACAGGTCAACGAATTGAAAAGCAAAGGAGGAGAGAATTAGAAAAGACATTGGTGGAAAGCATTTGGAAGCTTCAAGCAGCAAGAGCAATCACAAGTTTGAATTTTGGATTCAAAAACCTTGAAAGACAAGTCTGGATTGAGAAAATCGGAAGCTGACATTCAGCTTGGTCAGCAGCTTGTGGCTGGAAAAGAATATAGCAAACCAATTGGAACAGATATAAACAACCAAACAATATAGCAAGAACCACACTCATTCAGGAATAACTTAATATAAGCCAGTGCCATAATTTGATAATTATAGCCAAATAGGGTAACAAAAAAATTACAGTAACCTACATAGGAATAAGCATGTCCCACTGCAGCTGCAAGGGCTACAGATTCAGCAAGACTTCTTTTTGTTTGACATGAGAAATTCGAATGTTGTGTTAGGAAGTGAACGGTTGGCTACATTGGGGAAGATTTGGGCAAATATCAAGGATTTAACCTTGACAATAATGGTGAGAGGAAAAAGGAAAGTTCTCCAAGGAGAGGCAGCAATGACATGTGAAGAAGCCTCTTGGAAGACAATGGTAAAAGCTTTAGACAATGAAGATGAAGGTTTTATTGTAGATTGCAAGGCAATAAAGGTGGTTCCTAAAGATGTGGGGCAACTGTTCTATGATTTTGTCGATATTTTTCGAGAGTCTTGAGGTTTACCTCCCACTAGACAACATGATAATGCTGCAGTCCTTAGAAAATGAGCTTCTATTCCAAACTAAGGCCTCATAGATATCCCCATTATCAGAAAAAATGGGATTGAAATTGCTAAAATGTTAAAGGCAGGAATTATATGGCCTAGAGCTGACCCTATTCAAATCTAGTTATTTTGGTGCATAAGAAGGATTGAGGTTGTAGATTTTCTGTGGAGTATTATAAGGCTTTAAACAACATGACAATTCGGGACAAATCCTGTTATTGACGAGTTGTCAGGATGAACTGAATGGCGAAGCTGTGTTCTCAAAATTGGATCTCAAATCTAGATACCACCAGATTAGAATGAGAGAGGAAGACATTCACTAGACAGCCTTTCAAACTTATTAAGGTCATTACTTGTTTATGGTAATGCCCTTTAGATTGACAAATGCTCCCTCCACTTTCCAATCTCTAATGAATGAGGTACTACATCCATTTTTGCGGAAATTCATTTTTGATCTTTTTTTATGACATTTTAATATCCATTCAGAATTTGGAAGAGCATTTGAATCATTTACAATTAATCCTTGAGTTGCTTTGAAAGTATAGATTGGTAGTGAACAACAAGCAGTGTAGTTTTACCAAAAGGAGTGTAGATTACTTGGGTCATATTATTTCAGTAAAGGGAGTTTCTGCCAACCAAAAGAAAATTCAAGTAATGCTGAATTGGCCTTTCCTAAGGATGTGACGAGCTGAAGGGGATCTTTGGGGCTTATTGGATATTACAGACACTTTGTAAGACACTATGGATCGGGGAGGGTTCCGAAAATTGCGTGGTTCAGAAGGATGACCTTTGCTGCTTTGTCTACTATTTTTTTTGCTTATATAGATAGATGGCAAGATGAAATAAATTCTGATGTGCAGTTGCAGGGAATTATAGATGATCTGCTAGTGAATCTTGATGCTCAATCCAGGTTATGAATTGAAGGCTGGGCATTTGTTTTATATGGGAAAACAAGTGCAGCTACACACTTATGCTAAGATCCCAGATACAGGGCAAGAATACTATACTCATAGTATTGGCAAAATGCTTCACCAAATATGCCCACTCCATTTCTCTCCTACACCCTTTGACAACCAAGGATTTGAATGAAGTTTCCCTTTGCCCCACCCAATTGTATCCGATTGTGACAAGGTTTTTCTCAGCCAGATTTGGTATGAATTATTTTGGATGACTGGAACCTAGTTGAAACTTAGTTCAGCCCAAACTAATGGACAAAATGAAATGTAAATAGGTGTTTGGAAACCTAATTGAGGTGTCTGACAAGGACCAAACCGAAACAGTGCATCAGATGGCTTAATTGGACCGAGTTCTGGTTTAATATTAAATTATTACTCTTCTACTCAGCTTACTCCTTTCAAAGCATTATATGGAAGGGAGGCACCACCATTCCATTGGCTGTGGAAGAGGTTAATGTGCTAACAAAGGAGTGTGACTGTGTGTAGTGTATTGGAAGACTTGTGCTCTAATCTGTTACCTGCTCAAAAAAATGAATACACAGGCTGATACACACCAGAGGGAAGAGAATTTTGAGGAAGGTGACTGCATTTTCTTGAAGTTACAACCCTATACACAGAAATCCTTGGCCAAAAGACTTAATGAGAAGCTGGCACCATGCTTCTATGGCCCTTACAAGGTGCTGCAGCGTATTGGTTCAGTCGTGTATAAATTAGACTTGCAAAAGGAGAGTCATATTCACCCAATACTTCATGCATCGCTTTTGAAGAAGGCTGTCTCAACAGGCGCTCCAGTACATTGGAGGTAATGCTCCGGTACAACCATTACCTCCAATGTTGTCATCTAAACTGGAATTGGAGACTGTCCTAGCCCAGGTGTTACAAGTTACAACAGAGGAGGAATGTGCAGGGTGACCTGGAGGTGCTGATTCAGTGGCAAGGTCTGTCAGATTGTGAGAATTCATGGGAATTAGCTGCTGATATAGACCATACTTTCCCTGCCTTTCACCTCGAGGACGAGGTGAAACATTTTGAGGGGGAATAATGATAGCATACTGTACACCCTACTAAATGGGTGTTCTGTAGGGGAAATAGGAAGGGTTGTAGGGGATCACAAACTAACTGTAACTGAAGTAACTATAGTTGTAACTGTCTTAGCTGTAGTCACTAGTTAGGCTATGTCAGTTAGAGAAATTAATAGAAAGGGGGGGGACAAAAGAGAGAGGGGAGATGGTAATTGAAGAATAGTGAGGGAGAGAATTCGGGCCTCTCGAATTGCCTGTAGGAGTGGAGTTACCTTGCAAAATAGAAAACTATGGACTCAAGTAAAGGTGGATGGTACTACTTGGGAGCCAATAAAAATGGGAAAAACAAACTAATTGGACTCTGAATAATATTATGACAATGATGATATATGGGAAATATGACATAAAACAACAAACTAATCCTCTTATTTGTACTAATAATTACAGGTCAAGTACTACTCAACCGGTATAAGCTTAGAATAGTAAAACTCCTAACACAATAACACTTGTAATGCAATAAGAATCCAAATATCCTATTATTCTAACATTTCTAAATCATGGAGAAGATGATAACTGGTGAATCCAATGCAATGCAGACAGAAAATACAACCAACATCGGCATTTCAGAATTCCTGATCTTGGTATGTGGACAAGCCACAATTAAACATCACGCTAAGCATATGTGCAAAGCGCGGAAAACTGACTAGTCACTAGAAAAACGGAAGATGATGAAATCCACACATAAAAGGATCTGTAAACAAGTCAACATTGTCATACAAGTTTGACCATTGAATACCACAAGCTATTCTACATCTTAGACAAATCCCATGCCTTTAGAAATTACATCAAGCCCCTAATGTAGTTTATTCATTGTTGAAAACAAAAATGACATGTCCAATCTCCCATCTAGCAAAAGGGTTAAAAGCTTCAAACCCAACAGCATCATCGGACAAAAAACAAATCGAGAGCTTCAAACAATCCAAAAGGGCAAGCAATAGTAAAGAAAAAACAGCAATTATCATAGGACACAGCACAAAGACAAAGTTTTTATATAAAACACACGAAAACCCAGATGGGGAATTTGAGAGAGAAACAAGTGGTTGGTGGAAAAGGTGGTACCTTTCCATCAACGAGGATCCAGCAATCGTCTTTGGTATTGTGCTGGGATAAATCTTCAACGGAGTAGAAATTGGTGAGGGTTGGCATGTTAGTTTGTGTTGGGAGGGAATCAAGGATTTTGGAAGAGAGAAGGGGGCGTATAAAGTGGAGAGTAGAGTACCCAACACGACAAAACGTAGACCTTTGTTTAATACTAGCTATTCTTCAAGGCGTTGCCTGGGATTTTATTTTTTTTTAATCAAAATATCACAAATCTAATATGTTAAAAATAAACAATTTTTTTGGTACGTATGTTTAATTTTGTTACATGTATAGTTATTTATTTTGAAAAAAAATTATAACACACGTATATATATAGACACACTTTTTTAATCAAGAAAGAACTTTAAAACACTATTATTATTATTTATTTATTTATTTTGAAAAGGAAAGATTATCAAATTTAATACGGGTAACATTCGTTTGTATGCCTATTGTAAAACTTGAAAAATATTATTATAACAAAATTGTCTAAACATAATATGTAATAAATTATTTTTTGTTCTGTAATGATATAAACTAATGGGGTGTTTGATAGGGAATTCTTTTAAGTTTCACATGAATCTTATGTTAGAAATGTTAAATTCCTATGTTTGGTATGCATATTGTAACAATCATTCCCAAGAATCTAACTTTTTTAGGAATAATTTTTTAATAGTTTTCTACTAAAACTTTCTCATGAGAGGATGTGAGAATCTAACTTTTTCAAATTAAAAAAAGAGTTTTATTGTGGTAAAAATAATTAAAGTTTTTCATGTTACTCTTATTAGATCATTTAATTTGGTAAACAATTAATTTTTTTGGTAAAAATAGCACGTTAATCCAAATTTTAGTCATTTCTAAGAATTATGATTCCTATGATTTATTATTTCCATGAATTATGATTCTCGGACATAAAAAAAATTATTTGTACCGAATGTTCCCTAAATGTAAGGATTATTTATTTCTTCATTTGGTCCTTTTATTATTATCTTTTATATATAATTTGATAGTGCTTATTATTTATAACTTGATAAAATATATATAATTTAGTACTTTGACTCATAAAAATTGATCAAAAGTTAAAAAACTTTGAATCAAAATATTAAGATTGGGTAATTAAATAAACATCATCCCAGAACACATGAGAGGAGTATAAGATACCATACGTTGGCCAAATATGTATATATAGCCAATTTGATTATTTCTTTGATTATAATTGCTAATAACACTATTATTCTTTTATTATTTATAAAACTGATCCTGACTTGAATTTATTATTTATATAAAAATTGTACTTAAGGTTATTCAATTTCTTTCTTGCTTTTTAATTTAAACACTGGTTAGTTAATTTAGGGTTTTTGTCTTTCTTTCTTTCTTGCATAGGTCAAATTTAATAACTAATTTTTATTATTATAATTAATTTTCTGTACCAGCAGTTAAAAGAAAGGATCCAATTCAAAAATAAATACATAAAGACTAAATAAAAAAAATAATTCAAAGACCTAATTAAAAATTTCTAAATAGTTTAAGGACTTACAACATAACCTTAAAATATAGTATAAATCATTAACTACTATTACATATGTTGTGTGAATAATACGATTAGAGTAGAGAATTAACATTTTCAATCAAAAAACAAATAATTACAGTGAAAATTTAAGAATATAATTATTATTAATTTTAATTAAAAACTTTATGAACACAAGACCAGAACAATTAAAATAATTAAAAATAGTTAAAAGCCACTGCAAATGGACATTTTGAATAGATTAAAAGGTATTAGATAATTACAAAGGATTTCAATATTAAATTGATAGAATTTTCAAAAAGTGAATGAAAGAACTTCAATATTATCATTCATAAAATATCATATCGTCAAAGGCACTCTAAGACCAATCGAATCTTTGAAACCAAAGTATAAAAATAAAAGACATGTACTACAAACATGAAAAAGATGCAACTCATGGTTCTTAACCGCTTAATAAGCAAATCGTTCATGTTGGATTCTAAAAGAATTTTTAATAGAATTGCTATTATGTAATCAATGTTTCAATTTGCTCTTGCAGTGCAGATCAATTCATAATATTAAGTTGTAGTCTTACTATATTTATGTTTCCCTTTCTCCTTTTTGATAAGCTAATCCTTTAAACCTTTATCAAGAAGTAGAATTTAAAGTATAAATAGTTTTGCCAATTAACAGATTACATCAAATATATAAGTTGAGGCACATTAAGCCATCATATCCTGAATCAGCTTCGTGATAGAAAGATCAACAATTATGCTTTTATTACTTATTACATTAAACCAAAATTTCTTCACTTTTTAAACATATGTATATCTTAACATTGTAAAAGACGCCAATGTTTTCTTGAGAATGTCTGGTTATTATTATTCTGATTTGACAAATCTGAGTCCATTTCCCTTATCCACTCAAAAGTTGATACAGGAGGACCTGCATCTCAAGAAAGGAAAGGTTTAAATATCGACTATAGCAAAGTAATTCCAAGCCCACAAGCTGTAGGGATACAAAGTACACCATTTCCAATTGTTGTCCTTAACAAATTTGAAAGAGGTTCATCTTCATCCTCCTGAGCATATGAGAATGTCAACAATCCAAAAAATATAATGGATGTTATGAGAATATGCACAACAACTTTGGTATCCAACAATCCAACAATTATCTACTGTTATTAGGTTCAAGAGAGTAAGGAAAAAAAAAGATCCATGGCAAGTTCTTATCTATCTATCAAGAGCACATTTAGGATGTTTACACATAAATATTGTATTGTTGAAAGTAATGCCCTTAAGCTTCCTGTCTTCCCACTTGACCACCTTTTAACATCAGCATCAAGAGCTTCTGCTACCCTCTGCATAAAATAAGATTCTGCAAGAGAAAATGTGAAACACGTGAATAGGAAAATTTGATAGAAAATTACATTTCTCTCCTCTTACTCCTTCTACAAGTGCCAGTCACGTATATTCTTTTCTGCAAGAGCCTTTGCCTGCATAGTCTAAAACAAATAATGAATAAACCATTTGACATGTTAAATAATCTCTAGAAAAAATATTGGCAAAACCAAGAACCATACCACATGTTCCCCAATTCTCTTATGGCTCTCAAACCTGGATTTACATCTAAGCATAAAATTTGTCTATTAGTAATTGAACTAGTTTATTTTTTTTTTTTTTTTACATTAGAGGCTCCATTGACTCTAATAAACAACTCTCATACCAAATGATTTCCAATTCTCACCCTAAATGCCATTTTAATGGTTGAATAGCCAAGTTCATTAAAGCCTCAGCTCAGTGTGGCTTAGGGCAAAAGACAGATCATCAATGGGAAGAGAGCCTCTCTTCACAGGTTGAGAAGGTGTCCAGCTGAAGATTATAACAATTCATCTTCAAAATCGGCTAGCTTTCATAGTAGAACACCTAAACAAACATTCAAGAAATGTAAACAAAATATAACAACAGCTCACATCCCAGCTAGAAGTTGCTAACAAATCCATTTAGCCAGATCAATTAAATGCATCAAAACGTAAAAAAATAAAAACTAAAAATCTAAACTTCAAAAAGAAATCCCACAACCCATTTCACTATTTCCCAATTATCCAAAACCTAAATAATAGGGTGGAATCAATGCACAAATCAACAACATATTTGAGTGCAATCCATGAAAAATCTTCATTACTTGTATTTTCTTTGTTGTACTCTGCAGTAGCTCTCATTGTAAAAAATGACTAACCATGTTTATCTTTGGACAAAAATAAAAAGATGCGAAATTGAGAAAAACTATATGCACCTGCAAAAAATGGAGCTAACATAAGTACACAAAAGGGTAAAATGAATCAACTTGCAAATTTGGCCAGATCATCAAAATCAACAAAATAAAATAATCAGATCACCATGTAAAGATGAAGAAAATTATTCTCAAGTACAACTCTTTTTTTAATAAAAAAAATTTCTTGTATGTTCCCCATGTAATTTTCCTTTAATAATTATGATCACCAGACTATTATATGGATAGATGGAACAACTGTTTCTCTGTTGTATTAATGTTCAGATTCATGATAGAGATATTTAGTGGAGAGGTTTAGTTGTACCATTTCCAGCCGCTGGTAGAGCCATAAAATAAAGTACCCATGCAGTAATATTAAGCATAATTAGAGGGAGACTGATATTGAATTAACAAATTTACAACAGAGCAATGAAATAAATATCAGAAAACAAATGTGAAGAAACATACTTGGAAGCTTGCTCATAGCTAAAGGACTATTATATGAGCACAATTAGTTTTGTTTCCTTTAAAACCCTCAGTTTTCCATATATATCTTAAGACTTGAATTGTTCCATTTATATTTTGATGATTTTGAACCTGCATTTTCAAAAAGCAATTTCTTTTATTCACTGAGCAACATAGTATATAATGAACAGATTCTTCCCCTTAGATATACATTTAAACATACCTGGATTATCTATCCATGGAGAGACAAGCCATCACAAAAAAATTCAGAAGAAGGAAATGAAATTCGGTTTAGTCCTGAAGAGTGAATGACATTACCATTATCCAATAAAACACATTAAGCAAAAATTCAAAAAAATAAAAATCCAGTGTTGCTTTCTCAGGAATCATACAGTGTTAAAGAAGAATCATGTTGAATGCACCAGGATCAATGAGGCATGGAAAATTTTGGAAGCAGCAATCAATTGGTTGATCCAAAGGAACACATAAGGCGACATAGACTGGTGATCATCATCAAATAGAGATCAGAACTGTCAGAATTCAAAAATGAAAAGAAACTGCAAAAAGAAGAAGGGAAAGCGAGAAAATGAGGAAAAAGTAGTAAAAGCAAAGGAGAGATATTAACCTCTGCGATTCAATGTGCGACACCACCATCTTCAACAGCAATTATAAAATCCATCCATGATCCTCTGCACGTCGTCCTCATCCACAGATTTTTGAGCTTCACTGCCCAATTATTAATAACCACTCATCTTATGGTGGTGGTTAGTCGATGACAACAACCCACGGATTAGGGTTCAAGGTGTGTTTTTTCTTGAAATTTTTTTAGGAGAAACATAGGAAAAGCAAGAAGGGTTTTACTCGGTTTATTTTTCTAAAACATAGCTTAGGGAGGATGGAAAAAGCTTCGGTGTAAGGGCACTGGTGAGTAGAAACGAAGAGACCATTAAGAGAGTTTCAAGAGAAGAAAGAGAAAAGATGTTGAGTAAGAAATACGTGCGCGGGATTTGTTAAAAATAAATTAAGGTCTCTTTACAAATAGAAATAGGTATGTCCAGGTTCAACGAATCCATGAGCAGATTCTAGAAGAAGCTACTTTATAGATGTGGCCTGTAGGATAGTAGAGTGAGCAAACTGAACAAAATGACAAATAATGAAGAATGAACCGTGTTATGCACACCAACAAAAATCAACCAGCAAAGGGCATAATCGCCAACACACTTAACTTATAGAACTGTCCAAGCTCACTAACAAACAAAGTATGAGAATGTCACGACCAATCAGCGAAGGGCAAAAAAGCCAATACACTGAAGAATCTACAGTAACTATCCTCAAAGGAAGGCAAACACATGTAAAGTTATAGATGTGACCTGTGACTGGTAGAATAAGGTTTTGTGAAATTGCAACATGAGTCCCCCATATGAAATTGCAACCGAGTCCCCATATAAATGTATGTTTGCAAATGAAGCTATTGAACCAAACCAATATTGATAATGTCTATCTAAATCCAAAGTGGCTTCTTTATTTAATGTATGAGAGCATATAGTCAAAATCTGTATATATTTTTTTTATTTAAAGAGAGGGTATTTCATTGATTTTTTTTTTATCTTGGGTCGTAAAAGGGTTATTTGCTTCTCTTTTTGAAATTCAAATAGCAACAAAAGAAAAGGATGAACAAATGAAGTTCAAATGTTTTATTATCTTATTTTGTCCTAACTATTTGTAAGCTTCTATGTTGAACCTAGAGCTGTCAATATGGGCCCGGCCCGATGGGCCGGCCCGGCCAGCCCGTGTATTAGGCCAGGCCAGGCTTTAAAAATGATAACCTAAATAGAATCAGGCCTTTTTGGCCTGGCCCGTTAGGCCCGGCGGGCCAAATGGCCTAAGGTTGGGCTGGCCCGCAGGCCACAGGCTGGCCCGAGATATTGATATAATACAAAAAATAAAACACAAAATATATGCACTACACTAGTCACTACACCTAGTTGGGCTTCCGTAAATGGATTGAGTTATGGCCCAGGATTGCACGGCTGCAGTGTTGCACCCACGAAGGCTGAAAGGAAAGGTCGTAAATGGATTAAGGTTATTTGGAATCTCTGTTTGCTATTTGGAACACATCTTGTGTGCCAAATTTGTTTCAATAAAATTTTGCCTTTCAAAACAAAAAATAAGGAAGCAAGGTTACTGTTGCAGTGGCCAAAGTATGCTTGTGTGCAGCAGCCAAAGTAAGAAATTTAAGTGCTCCTCCATTATTATTATTTTTTTAAAAAAAATTATTCATTTTAAATTCAGGCCAATTTGGCCCGCAAGCCCGGTGGCCCGATATAGGCTAGGCCGGGCCCAAAAAATAGCGACCTGAATGTGATACGGGCCAGGCCAGGCTGGCCCGAAAAATAGATTGGCCCGCATGGGCCGGGCCAGGCCGGCCCGGCCCGGCCCATTTGACACCTCTAGTTGAACCCCACAGGTTGCAAAAAGAAGCTTCACATTTGGTGCTTGCAAATGACATAGCATCATTCTTTCAATTGTTGCTATGATTGCTCTAGTTATAATAACATTTGTTAAACCCACTAAGATTGGCCTAGTGATTGGGGTAGAATGCATGATGTCATAGATTCAAACCTCATTTGTTAAGTATGTCTCTTAGTTTTTTATTTTAGATCTGAGTTGGATCAGTCCTTCACTAATTTATGGGAAAAGGCAATTTGTTAGGCACCAAGAACTACACTACTTCTACACCTAAAAATTTACAATTAAAAGAGAGCTACTAAGGAGATAAAGATAAACATTCTCATTTTTCAATGATTATAATAGGTAAAGATGAGTACACTTATATAGTCCTAAAAGATGTCAATCAATGGATAATGATTATCTAAGTGTCAACATCATATTATTTTTAAACATAAATAAAATAAAAACTATAATATCTAAATATTTAACTACATCCTATATAATCCTTAAGCCACTTAATCACCCTTCTTTTGTACTAACAAAATGTTGTTTAAGATAGACATGTTTTCTAGAAATGAGAAGAATTGTATTGTTTTTGGCTTCTTCTACTATAATTTAATTAAATATTTATTCAAATAATCTACTTGACATCCCTAAATTTTGGCAAGCAACTAAGCCGAAGCTATGACTCCTAAAGGATATTGAATGTTGGAGTGGTGATTGTTAATGAGGAAATGTTGTTGGCTAATGAGTGATGATGTAGCTAGTTGATTATGAAGTTTACGTTTGAAACTAAGGACTTGTATGAAATTTTAGTTTAATGTTAAACTTTTATGAAAAAAACCACAAGGACTAAAAAAATAATAATTAAAAATATTGCAACCTGTAGTAGCAAGTCAAAACTATTGCACACGTTTTCAAACTGTTATATCCTAAAAATTAATCCAGCCGCAAACATTTGATTTGGTATGGTTGGTTGGTGCATGGTTGGTTGGTCATGGGTCAACACGCTATCTTTTTTTTTTTTCAACGATACATCAAAGACATATGCCACAAGGCCCAAACAAATGTTGTTTCGGTCATGGGCTTTATTGTTTCTCCAAGCCCGATATAAGAAACAAGGCCCATCTTTGATTTTTTATGCTACATTCCTCTTAGGCCTACTATTGACACCCCTCACTTGCTATTTAACCCCCCCTCCCCCCAACCAAGTGAAAATACCATCCTACCCCCACCCTTTCCCCTATCCCCCTCCCCCCTTAAAACACCCCTACCCCCCTCACTTTCAGTCTCACTCTCACTTTCACTCTTGTTCTCCCTTTCCCTATCCAGTAAGATTTGCCTTCATTTCTGGTCACCAGAGCCACACATTTGGCCATCCACATGTCTTCAAATTCCAACCAATTTCTATGAAGGATTACCAATTCCTTTTAAAGATGCAAATTCAACATTATTACACATATCAATGATGTAAGTCTCAAGTTGATTATCAAGTATCACTAACTAAGTTGAAAAAAAATATCACATGGATAAAACTTCACAATTTCAATTAGCCTTGCCTTATCTGGAGAACAAATTGGTTGGATTCTAACAAGTCATAACTAAGTATTTGTATCAATGGAACAATCATTAAGTTCATGAAGCTACATGTCCACAACAATATAAAATAATTCAACATGATACATGATGTTATATTGTGATAACTTGAGGTTTGCCTCTATTTCATGATCTCCCCTTTAAAAATTATCTTCCATTACAGGAATGTTAATGAAATTCATATTGCAAATAAAATTATTTCATGTATTAAAGATTCTCATCCATTATCCCTCAAAATTTGTAACCTTAACTTTGTGATGTTAACCAAATCCATAACATTAGTCATGTGAAATAATTGAACGTTAAAAAGTCTGAATTTTATACTTGTAGACTAGGCTTGTAGATTAGGATTAAAACAAAATAAATAGGAAATTTGGAAGAAAAAAAAAAGACAATAATTAATCAAATATCCAACTAATCGGTATTGTAAATATGCAGTTACAAATAATCTAGTCAAAGTAATAGGAATTAAACCTAACATGATTCCAAATAGAAAAACTTCAATCATTTTAATTTGTTCAAAAGGTAAAAATAAGGGTAATATCTATCATTAAACATTAATTTGTATTGATCATGAATCTCAACGATCAAAAATTGTAAATTGACATAGTAAGAAACTATAGAATGTCTTATCTCAAAATTTACTATTCCTCTCAAAATTACAAATTAAATAAGTCGTATTTTACTCAGACCAATAAATAGAGATGATGAAGTTATAATTAAAACCGCTAGTAGAAAATTGAAATAACTAGTTATGGTGGGCATATAGAAGCTAAATGAAATATGTTCTTTTTATACACATGTTTATAAAGCACTTCCCTAAAATTTCATTTTTGAGAGAAAAAAAGAAGATAAGAAAAAACACTACTTAAAAGATACAATTGAAAATTGAATATATCTTTCCTTTGAAATGCATATGACTATTCATTTGAAATACCCAAGACATTTTTCATTCACATTTCATCAAAAGCATTGTGAATGAAAAATTAAAATCCTCTAATGAATGTGAAAGTCCATTGGCTTCAATTCTTTAATATGCATTTGATTAATCTTCTTTTATAATTTCAAGAACATCAATTATAGCATAATACATCAATATCAAATTGATCAAAATTAAATAACGTGAATCCAACGAGTATCAGCAACTCATTTGTGACCATTTTCTTGACTCAAAATCTTGCCCACTATGAATTCTCCTTTTTCCGATGCCTTTGTAACTTGACTATTTATTTTTCATTAAACATGTCATGTCGTTTGCAAGATCCTCTAACACCATTTAATAAAGTGGACATTAAATGAAAAAGAAAAAAGACAACTTGAATGTGATTTTTGACAATAACAACTAATATAATTATGAATAAAATAATGTACATAAAATGTAGATAAATTCTCCTTTAAGATTAAATTTTTGAGACTACAACATTCTTCTTATATGTTACTACCACCATCATAACTTTGCCAACGAATTTTTGATAAATTAAGCCCATGAACAATTCATCGGGAATTAACTAGCATTATATTTAGTTTTGATAGTTTCAGTTAGTTACGTACGTAAAATTAGTTGTAGGCTTGTAGCAAATATTTTGTTTCCTTCTCCATCCAATTATATATAAACCATCATCCTGATTTCAATAAGATGATTTTTTTATTGCTAATCTCAATAAATATTAGTTCAAATTCCAAAAGAAAACAACAAAAACATAAAAAGGATAATGTGTATAAACGAAGGATTATTTGAGACAAGTTAAAAAAGCTAGCTGAGCAAAATATATAATTATTAATCAATTTGAATTTTAGACAATAATTTGCATTGGGAGATGGATCGATTACGAGATGTGATGGATCACCGATTAATATGACTGTATCATGCAGGTTGGTAAAGGATGCATGGGAAAATGGAAACATGTAGTTTAGAAAGAAAGACCCAAGCAAATGGGGATGACGAATCACACATTAGAAATCAAGTGGTTGCACGTGAGGACGTGAGGACTCGTTGATAATTTTGAGCATAAAAGGGCATGCACTTTTGCATGCATTAATTGCATACCCTGGATCAATCTTGGCTGGCTTTTAAGTCGACCAAAATCAATCACCCACATGTCCATGACATAAGGGCATTTAGGTTTGCAGCTTTACTTAGCAAGGAATGTTGCCCTTTTGAAACAAAAAGGTGCAAGCCTAAAAGTCAATAAAATAATTAAGTAATTTGAAAGTAATATTTCTGTGTATAATCCAATAACAGGTGATCCAATAGGTCTAACAACAATTGTTAAGATATACTTTAATACCATCTTATAACTTGAGTTTGAAATCTAACTCAATATTCTACAAAACGGACTAGCATGTTAGATGAGAATTATCTCTACTTATATACATTAATTTGGTTGTATCACTAATCGACGTAGGAACTTCAACAATATTCACAACAATTTACATTTTATTATGTCATATTGTAAATTCAATTTAATTTTTCACTTCATTATAAAAATTTAAACTTAAGACAATATAATTTGATAATGCACGATTGAATTATAATATTATATAAAAAGAAACTTTGCAATAATATTTTAAGTAAATTAAATTCTTATTTATTATTTCACTTGTAATGTTTTCCTTAGAACACTTCACCCAGCGAAATTTTTATTTAGCATTCCAATTTTGCAAAAATAATAATTCATTTATGCAAAGAAAAAAAAAAGAAAAACTGATTAATCATTTGTTAATAATTTTGCAGGTAGACATCATCTTTATGGTGAATGCATGTGGCTAGAGACATTCTGAATTTCTGACGAAGCATGTTGTGTTATTGTTGGTGGAGGTGCGCAATCAGTAGGTTAACTTGCACATTTCACACTCATCCAAAATTGGCATAACATATGCTACTTTTGAGAGAAAAAGAAGTTAATTAGATCTTCTATAAACAGTTAAACACATGCAGGAGATCTATAGATTACGGGTGCGTTTGGATGAATAATTTAATTAAGTATTTTTTTAAGCATAATTAAGTATTTATTTATTAATTTTTTATCACATGAAATTTATCTCATAAATTTAATTATAAAATATATTAAAATAAATTAAAATGAACTTATAAGTGTGATAAGTTTGATAAAAAAAAATGTGTGATAAGTTATTTTTATAAACTTAAATACACTTTAAATAAATTATTCCAAAGACCCAATGTCAATGTGTGTATAGGAAAAGAGTATTAAACAGCAGTTTCACCCAGGATAAAGAATAAATAAAGAGTAGTATCATGAATATTTTGACGAGCTCTCTTTAAACTTCACATTAAACTTGTCGAAATATATCATTCAAGTTTTCAAAAGTAACCAAACATTTTATTTTATGCTGCACTTGAATTATACCCTTTGAATTTAGATCACTCTATCAAACTAATTAATATGAATTTTACCTTTTCTATAGGATTGAAATCTATTCAATTTTAGGACAGATTAATCCTAGCGAGATTTAACATTAAAAGTGCAGCCAACAGACTAAATAGTTTTTGCTAAGTGAACATATTACATATAAAAGTTGATATTATCACCCCCTCCAATCATTTCTAAAAGTTTTTTTCCCCCATATATACTGTCTTTTAGATTTAACGTCACTTAATCTTGTTCAAAATATCCACCACATTTAATTTAATACAACGTATTACATAATTTTATGTCAATTTAGAAATAACTACTTTGACGCGACAATTAATGATTGGTCAATTTATCAAATCGAATGTCAATCTAAAATAAAATAAAACTGCCACTAAATAAAAGGAATCAGTGAATTGGAGATACGTCTCCTTAAAGATCTTGTTTGTCATTTTTCCCTCTGTATTATTGGTATAAAGTATTCACAAATTTTGTTTATAACTAATATTAATCGAAGAATTTGGCTGATCATCTTTAAATCTAAGCTTAAGAAACTCTTTAGTTCAAAAGAAGGAAAAAGTTTTAATAGAGGGGATAATATAGGAGGGAAGAAGAAGGAATGAGATAAATTTTGATTAGATATTATGTTTAGTTTAGAGGAGGAAAATTGAGGAATTTTAATAGAGGAAGGGAGGTAGTTCTTTTCTTGTTTGATTAATAAGGAGAGGAGAGGAACTTTAAAAATTAATTTATCTTTATATTTTTATAATTTTAAATTTCAAAATATTAATATTGATATTTTAGTCATTATACTTAAAATATTTTGAATTCCTTTAACGTTGGAGCGGAGCAAAAATTAGATGAGGATGAATTTTGTTCTCCTCCATTTCCTTTCAAAAAATTGAACTAAATAGTAAAAATTTATAAAAAAAAAAAAAAAAAATCTCTCCCCTTCCTTCTTCTCCCCTCCATTTCCCCCATCAAATATTTATAAGTGATTTGAACTCATTTCCATTTAAATTTTAAACTAACCACGTGTTGTTGTTGGTATCTTGTTTGTCATTTGAGTAGGTGTAAGGAAGCTGTAACAGAAGCTCAGTTTGGCTTCACCCTTGAAGATTGATTACTGATCGAGGTGATCCATTTACAGGATGCTCATTAACATTGCAGCAGTATAAACAAGAACTGCTTATTATTCATAAATCTTAAGCCTACGAGTGAGTTCTTAGATACTCTTTTGAGAGTTTTGCAACATATATGAAAGAGTTTGTGTAGAATACAGTCAAGTGATCAAGGATATATAAGAGGACACGATGACAAATGTTTGTTTACCAAGTGCACGTTTGCAATATTGTTTGGAGGCTTCAAATTTGAGTTTTTCTTGTTTATCATATTATAGGTGCGAAATCTTTGTCAATAACTTGGTTGATCATCTATGATGGAGTCTTCTCTCTCAACTACGATTTTTTCATTCACAATACTTGAATTCAAGATCTTGCTTAAGAAATTTGAATCTAGTTCTAATAGAATCAAAATAATGTTTCAAAAGTTTAAACTCAATTTAAAATTTTTCAACATGTTTGAATTTAGGTTATGTTTGGACTATTATTAGGCTAAGTAAAAAGCCCAATTGTTTAGTCCAATCCATAAGAGACATCTTGGCCTCAACAAACCGACCATATCGATAGTTGTACCTGAATTACTGACAGGTAGGTAACCAACTCTCACTTAGCCTTACCTACTTATTCTTGGGCCATTATATAACACCAGGGCCTTTCCCCATTTGAGTCTCTACACTATCCATTTGAGGACAAAGCTTACTTGAGCGTTGAAATACTTGTAAGTGATCACCCTACTACACGTTAAACAATAAGAGTTCTTTCAACAACAAACCATTGAAGCACCTTTTAATCAACATTTGTAAACCCTTTTCATCCCTTATGTTCATTCAGAGTAGGTTCAAACCTGGTTGAATAAGAAGTGAAAATGTTTTGAGAAAATAGACTATGCACTAATAATATAAATAGGTTTTATACTGTCATGTTATCTAATTACAAATCATCATATATGTTAAGTTTATTAACTTTTACAATAATTACCTTAAAAGTTAAACTAACTGTGATTTCTAATTGATTGAAAGTATAAATTTTTTCACATTGATAGTGCATATCCATTAAACTTAAATGTTTTTACTTGTCTTCTCATCAAAACTTGGTTTGGGTTTTCACTTACTATCTTATCATCTTACCCTTAAAAATTGTATAACATATGGACAATAGTTTTTATGGTTTCTCATAGAATTTCCTTCACATATAATCTTGTTCGAGATAGAGTCAAACACTAGATGTAGATAATTCTCTCAATGAAGATTTAAACTTTAGCTCGTTATGTTATAGGTAGGGGTGGGAATAGGTCAGGCTTTAAAAAAGGGCCTATGGCCTAACCTATTTAAAGTCCGATCTGGCCTGGCCTGTTTAATAAAAAGGCTAGACTTGGGCTTTATAAAAAGCCTATTTATTTAAATAGACTAGGTTTAGGCTTACAAAAAAGCCTATTAGGCCTGATAGGCCAACCTATTTATTTATATAATATAATAAAAATAAATATACATATATTACTATATTACACTAATAATAATACTATTAATTAAATAAATTTATAAGACAAAGATCAGATTTTTAATATTATTGATAATTTAATATATCAAAATACATACTAGACTATTAGTCTACCACCGTTAGCATCATAGGTCACTAAATTAATAACACCTTTGTTCCTTTGCTAAGTTAATAACACCTTTGTTCCTTTTCTTGAAAGTTGAATGCTTGGCATTCTCAGTAATATGTTTTTTGTTGTATAAAAATGTGTAAAAACTAATTATACAGTGACAATCAGAACTTAAATAGGCTTGTTATAACCTTTTTACGTTAGCTATATCTATGGCTTTTATATTAGCGTTTTTTTTAAATTTTATATTATGTTTGTTTCTTACTTTTTTATTCTTTTAAAAATTAAATTTTAATAGCAATGGAAGTAGACCACTTTTTTTACCTCGTAAATTAATAAATAAAAAAAACCTCGTTGGCCTATTTAATTTTGCCATTTTTTTTTACAGATTGACCTATTTAAAATTTAGTTTGTTAGCTTATTAAATAATGTTTGTAAAGAATAGACTTTTAAATAGGTCAGGCCAGGCTTTTAAAAATGCTAAGTCAGGCCTAAAAGAAAAGCCTTTGATAGATAATAAGTCAGGCTTAAGCCTTAATTTTATAAAACAGGTCAGGCCTATTTATGCAAAGCCTGATCTGGCCCATTCTCATCCCTAGTTATAGGAAAACATATGAAAAATAGTTACTCCCTCCGTTTCTTTTTAAGTGTCGGATTTTTGGAAAAAAAAATTGTTTCTATTTATATGTCATTTGTAAAGTTCAAGATCACATTAATTACTCTTTTATCAATTATATCCTTACTTCTCTCCTAATCTTTAATGAATTTACACATGCATTTATTGTAGATTAGAAATGAAAAGAGGGTAAAATAGGAAATCTCATAATTACTTTATTAGAATCAAGAAAATTTAATGCATTCCTTAGTTTTTACAAATAAACCTTAAACAACAGATAAAAAGAAACGGAGGGAGTAATAGTTTAATTGGTAGTCTCAATCAATATAATAGTTTATTCAAATAAAAGATATTATGAACATAAATATTAAGCTTTAATGCGGGCAATTTTTTTATTGTTCATTAAATTCGTCAATGATTAAAAAGTTATAAGCTTTGAGACATCAAATTTAAGAATTATTCACGTGTCATATGACGTCAACACATTAAACTAATACAAAAGGAATGAATAAGAGTAATACTGTAATATAACTCAAAATTTTCATCATAACCATTCATTTTTCTTTTGCTTTATGGGGGTAAGCGTTCCACGTATGTAATTAATATTTTTTAAAGCAAATTAATATATTTATTTATTTTAATATGAATTGTATATTTAAACAACACTTGTTTACATTGGATGTTAAATTTGATGCGAAATAAGGCTGACATCCCAACTCTACTTTTGTAATGAGAAGCTTGATATACATCACGGTAGGTCTTTAATTGATTTTGCATCAAAATATAGTGTTTCAGGAAAACTGAAAAAATAAAATTAAAAAAAAAAGGAATTAGCCAAAACGTATAGGGAAAATTAATATTCATGAATCCACTCAGTGATCATGAGAAACGGTGTACACAGATGTTCAATGCAACAGTTTGCATTCCACTGCTTACAAACATCTAGATAAAGCTAAATGAACATCTTCTATAGCACCAAAATGAATACCAATTTGGCAATATCTGACATTCTCACAAATAAATAAAGCTCACACTCAGTTATGATCATAGAGTAGGTGGGGTGTATATTATTTGGCCTACTTAATATTCCCCACCTATTCTATTCTTTTGCAAGGATCTCTGCTATTAGTGGCTTGGCCTAAAACCAATTATCACATTCTCATGACCAAATTCTGAGCATGCTATAAGTTAACACCAATTCCTGGCTTATTGAGGCTTTGTTTTTGAGCATCATGTCAATACCAGAAATAGTGTATTGTGTATTGGCTTTGGTGTTTTGTGCATTCTTTGTATTGCTGAAGTGGAATGAGATAAGGTACAGTAGGAAAGGAATGCCACCAGGAACTATGGGTTGGCCTATTTTTGGTGAGACTGCAGGGTTTCTCAAACAAGGGCCAGATTTCATGAAGTGCAAGAGAGCAAGGTATTTATTTATTTATTTCTAGGTGGCCTTTTCAAATTTCTACATTTTGTTATTTTCCTCCACCCACCACCACCCCTCTTAGAGATGAAGTATTTTTTTATTTTTAAGTTATTGAGTATTATTGTTATTCATCTACAAACAATTAGCCACTGTTGTTCTCTACTTAATTACTTACCTCCTGCCAAATTTCTAAAGCTAACAATGGGATGTGGATTAACTTTCAGTAAACAGTAGGATATGGACTTCTTTCCTTTTTGGGCTAGAAAGGAGCTTACTTACTATTCATTTTTTTTTTCTACCTTAGTAGTTGTTATTATCATTTTCACCATAGATGTAATGTAATTTAGCCAAGGGCATAGACATAGCACTCACTTCAGCTTAGTAGTTTTAACCCTTCCTATATTTTCATACTATCACCATAAGTTACCTCTTCTTAAGGCTTACTAGAAGTCTTGAAGACAGAGAAGGATAACTGGGATATGTCAGGTGCTTTAGATGTATGTGACCAAAATATATAGTATAGTTACCTTAATACATAGGCCTCTGCATTGAAGAAAACTCTTCCTGTAGCAGATATGACTTTGCTTGCATAAGGATGTTCCCTGAGGGAACACTCTTTATATCTAAGTGTTTGCTATGGTCTTTGATTGCCCTGGATCAGTAAAATTTATGTCTAAATATAAAAGTCTCAAATACATTTTCAATTGCTGTTTAACAAGCTTTATAGCATATATTATGAGAATGCACCATACTTAAAGGTATACACTCAAAATATAGGAATTTATAAAACAACCACCCTCCTCCCACCCAAAAACCAAACACAGACCTCAATTTGGGAAAGATAGAGACAAACCAAAACATGAAGAAACAAAGGAGGAAGAAAAAAAATTAATAATGAGTATTTCTATTTTTCTAAAACTTCATATCCTAGATCAGATATTGCTTATCATGAAATGATTGTATATGTATTATGCAATGCTGAACCATGCTATATGTGCACTTCATTTTGCTTTGATGCATCTTCTTTGTAGGTATGGAAATCTCTTCAAGTCTCATGCATTAGGCTCTCCTGTTGTGATAAGCATGGATCCAGAACTCAACAGATACATCCTCAAGAATGAAGCAAAAGGTCTGGTTCCTGGCTACCCTGTGTCCATGAGGAATATACTAGGGAGTAGCAACATTGCTGAAGTTCATGGTGCCATTCATAAACGTATTAGAGGTTCAATATTATCATTCATTGGTCCTGCTGCAATTAGAGACCATCTTTTGCCTGAAGTTGACAAGTTTATGCGGTCTTTCCTTGACAATTGGGCTGGTAAAACCATTGATATACAACAAAAGACCAAACAGGTATAATTAAAATCACAAAAGTCTTCACTAAGATTATTATGTTAATTAGTAGCCAACAAAACAAAGATAACAAATGTCTTATGCACAGTTCATTTCAACCAAGTATAGATGCTATAACTATGTCAATAAATTTGAGTTGTGTATATTGAGTCATGCTGATACACTAAAGTAGCAATTAAAAGTACACTTATGTTTACATTTCTTTTTTTTTTCTCCTTTCAGATGGCATTCTTTGTATCAATGAAACTGATTGTAGAAAATGAACCAAGCCCTTTTCATGAGGCCTTTAAAGCTACATTTGACAACATAGTGTCAGGAACATTTTCTCTGCCAATTAAAATTCCTGGTACCAATTACTTTCGAGGACTCCAGGTATGTTGTTGAACACTAATTTTCAGTTTGTCATGCATTTCAATTTCTTCACATGGAGGGTATGTTGACCAAAGTCAAACTGTTGTTGACAGCAGACAAGGAAAAAAGTGGTTGCAACACTGAAGGAGATTTTAGCCAAGAGAAGAGCTTCTTTGGCTACTCATGCTGACATTCTTGATCAGCTTTTGAGAAATGAGGATTTCAAACACAAACTCAATGATGAAGAAATTATTGATCAAATAATCACATTCTTATACTCTGGCTATGAAACTGTATCTACTACTACAATGATGGCCATCAAATATCTTCATGATAATCCTAGAGTTCTTGAAAAAGTCAGGGTGAGTCACACAGCTTTGGATCTTAATCAAGCTCTTCACTGTTTAAGATCCATAAAAGAAAAGCTTTCTAGTCTTGTCTTGGGAACATTTGTTATCGTCTGTTTTCACCTTAGTAAATTGGTTTTACTTTACAGGAAGAGCATTTTGCAATCCAACAAAGCACAAGACCAGAAGATGAAATAAGCTGGGATGACTATAAGCTTATGGTTTATACACGTGGGGTAAGTACTTCACTACTTGATATTAGTTGTAGAATGAAACAATGAGATGCATATCTATATATATTAGAGTCATATAGTGTAGGCCCAAATGTCCCTGAACAAAAATGTGGTAAAAGATTTTAATATTGTTTTTCTATTTTGGCACTGCCAATTTCAAGGATTAAAATCATCTGCAAACAGAATTTCACTAGTCATTTTGATCTCTAACTGAAAAAAGAAAACTTCGTTCTTAATTTTCACAATTGTTAATCAAGTTGATCCCTGAACAACCATCACTCAATTTGGTCCCTATTATTAGGGACTAAATTGACCAATGCATATTAAAGTTAGAAATCAAAATAGATGATACTTGTCGATGTTAAGGATCAAAATTGTTAAGGTTTGCGCTTTGTGGATGGAAAAAAAGGAGGAAAAATTCCACCAAAGGTGACTAGTCAGATTCTTCAACAAAGATTAGCCATCAACAAAATTGGTAGATACTTCGCACCAGTCATACTGACCCAAAAAGAAATTGACAAGCCCTGACGTTAGGGAGTGAAATGACTGATAGTTTACCAATTTCAATAACTAAAATTTCTTTTTAGTACTTTTAGGGACTAAAAATAATTTGTGATTGTAATTTCAGGGACTGATTTGAGGTTTGACTCTTTTTCTATTGTTTGCAGGTGATTTTTGAGACCTTGAGATTTGCTAACATTGTTAATGGGGTATTGAGGAAGGCCACCACAGATGTTGAACTGAATGGTACATTTGCAATCACATGGGAAGTCATTAAGGTACAGTTTTCTTCAAATATTCAGTTAGCATTGATTATGGTTATCACTTGTCAGGATTTACCATTCCTCAGGGATGGAGAGTTTATGTTTACACAAGAGAGACCAACTGTGATCCCTCCCTCTATCCAGAGCCTTGCAAATTCAACCCTTCCAGATGGCTGGTCAGTTGCTTAATAACAACCAAAATACTTATATTTAGTGTGTATAATATAAAGACACTTCTTGGTAGTGAATATAAATGAAATGAAAATGCAGGAGAAAGGCTTGGAGTATCATAACCACAACATGCTATTTGGAGCAGGAGTTAGGATATGTCCTGGAAAGGAACTTGGCATACTTATAATCTCTCTTTTCCTTCACTACTTTGTGACTACATACAGGTAGAGTAAGATCTTCCTTTGTACCATTTTTAAGGGGATCAAATACATATATCAGGATCATACTTCTCACAACACTTAGAATCATAATTTGTGACAACTGTGTAGTATATATATTATTTTATTTGTAGTGACATGCCAAGGTCAAGGGTTCGAAATTTGTAGGAAAAAAAAAAACTTGGCTGAGTGAGGAGACCTCACTAAAATTGACTTGTCAATTTTTTTACGAAAATTAATCATTGTCAAAATTGGTGAATACTTTACATTTATAATATGACAAAAAAAATTCTGCGTTCCACGTGAACAAAAATTCTTTCTAAATGTTATAATAAGTGTTCTATATGTAGCACTACCCCATAGTTTAATGAGTTCTTCTTTTATTTATTTGAGCAAGTACATTATATTTTTTATTTATTGCAGGTGGGAAGTAGAGGGAAACGAACTCCTGAAGTTCCCAAGAGTTGAAGCACCAAATGGACTATACATAAAGGTCGCAAAATACTAGAAAACAATACTAATTTGTTAATACAGAAGTATATTCTGTTAGATGCAATAAGCAAATGATGCATAAATAATAATCTTATACCCGACGTAGACCCATTTGTTGCGTAGGTATCTTAATTTCTTTTAATCAACGAAGGTATGGGATATTAAAATGTAGCAAAAATACATAGAAATAGTTATTTTTTGCTTAAAGTTTTACGCTATATGTGAATATGGTTTAATGATATTTAGAATAAGCACTATTGGATTCTTGACTTAGGACATTTTTACTTTTTCTTTTTAAAGACATTATTCATTAGGATTGACTTAGTAGTAAGGAGTTTAAATAATTTGTACAAAATTTTAAGTTTAAATTTCATTCTCTCTTTGTACACAAAAAAAAGAAGTCAAGTTGAATCTCAACTATAACACAAAAAAAAAAAAACACAAAATAATTGTGGGTACCTAGCATTGACCAAAGAGTGCACTGAAAATGAGTGAAATGAACAGCAAAACGATATGAGACTTACACTTTTACACACTACTTTAATTTAAAACTTTCATCTCAATTTACTTTTATTCCACCTTACCAAACACTCTATTAGTGTCGATCAGACCAACACTATACCGACGTTATTTTATTTTATTTTTTTTAACTTTTTCAAGTCAATGACAAATGCTAATTACTACTTTTTGAAAGAAAAAAATTGATATTAGTGTTAGGTTAGTTAATTTTAAAAAGTTATATCTTTAAAAAAAAAACATGAATGTCAGTTTGGCCGACACTAATTGTCATTTTCCCACTCAAATTGAGACTCTCTTCACCAAAATCTGTTTATTTTTAAGTTGCCCCCCAAACCTTAGATCCATTAGGGAGAGGATGGAGGCAAGAGAGAGGCAAAGGGAGAAGGAAGGAGGAAGAGCATTGTCATTAACAAGCAAGCGAGCATTGTCACATTCTATCATCGGTGAGCAAAGGTCATCATTTTTCTTCTTTCTTTTTTTTTTTCTAATTTTTTTCTTGTTACAAATTCTCTTGGTTACAAGTTGTTTTTCATGGTTGAGTTTTTGCAATATATATGGTGGCTTGCGGCATTTCTATGGTAGCTGTGGTCTAATGGTTTGAATTTTTGGTGGCTTGCAATTGTGAGGGAGAGTGATTTTGATTTGTAAGGAGGAGCTTGGATGCATTTCTAATGGTTGTTTGAGTGTGGTTTTGAGCTTAGAGGCTGGATTTTTGGGGGCTGGGTTCAATTGTTAATGGAGGCATCGCGAGACATTATCGTTACCCTAAACTCTAAATTCTAAACACTATTATATGTCAGTTTCTTTATAATTATGCTAGTACATTAGTGTTGACTTTGTTAGAGACGACCACATGACTTTTTTATGTGAGAATGACCATTAGATCTTATTATTAATGATCAAGCTTAACACTGTAACATCTACTAATTTTAGAATGCTTGTGTGATTTTCCCGTTAAAAGAGCTTTAAAATACAGTAAACATGTAAATTGGACTTCAAATAATGTTAAAAAGATATCTTCAAAGAAAAAAATAATATTTAATGACTTTACGAATAAAATTAGAAATCTTACTGCTAATAAATTAGTAGAGAAAGTGGATAATTAGGAAATAAATCCAAGAGTGGCTAAGAAATTAGAGAAAAATATTTTTTAGACTTGGAAAAATAATTAAAATATTACTAGGAACTTTTCTTGAACTTTAAGATTTATCCTATATTAACTTATATTGCTCCCAAGTAACTTAGAAAGCAAAAATAAGAACACTAAATGAACTTTAAAAAGGTCAAAAAAAATTTACAGAATGACCCTTAGTATGTAAATACCATCCCTATAAGTGTTAAATAGAAACCTCTATAAGTGTTTTTAGTAATTAAAAGTAAATCGGGTGTCTTTAATCTTGTGCATAGTGGAACCTCAATAGAGAAAAATTAAAGGCTAAAATATGTTTTTCATCCTCACAAAATTGAAAGTGTACGTTTTTTGTCCCTGCAAAATTTTTAGTATGTTTTTCGTTCCTACAAAATTGAAATGGGTCAAATTTTGGCTCGGAGCTAGGTTCGGATATATCTGAACCTACATTATACAATTTGTGGCCGTTTTTTTTTTAAATTTGTGGCGGTTGGATTTCTGGGGATTAAAAACCGTCACAAATTGCAAAAAAAACCGCAACAAATTGAAAAAACCGTCACAAATTGCACAAAACAACCACAAATTGTAGAAAAATCACTACAAATTGCAATTTTTTTTCAATTTGTGACGGTTTTTTATGCAATTTGTGGCTGTTTTTAACCGCCAAAAATCCTCGTGTAGGTCCGAACCTAGCTCCATATCAAAATTTGACACATTTCAATTTTGCAGGGACGAAAAACGTACTAAATTTTGCATGGATGAAAAGTGTACATTTCCAATTTTGTGAGGATGAAAAACATATTTTAGCCAAAATTAAATTAAACATAGAATCATTAAAGGTAAGTAAATATAATCCTCTGTGAAATAAATAAGCTCATTCAAACTAAAATTCAAAACTTAATTGCAGATGAATTAAACTTATAGAGAAAGGTGCCATGTGTCTAGACAGTGCGGTAGATATTGAACTTTTCTCTCTACTCCCTTTCTCTTTAAACCTGTCAGCCCCTACACCCATAAACCCCACCATTTGCAAAGCATAATATAAATATATCATTAATTATAAAAACATTTGAAATTGAAAACTACAAATTCATAGAGATATCTCTTTACTTATGGTTACAAGCATAAATATTGTTGCACAACATGAATAAAAGACATTTATTAAACTAAAAAGAGATGTGAAACATATCATCTAAAGGTGTAGCGAGAGATCCAGATTGTTCTTATCAACATTCTCTTTTGCATTAGTTTTAATCTTTAAGGTAGAAACTGGAAGCGTCTGATCCTTGAAAAGAAGTAACTCTTTCATCCTAGATTGCATTCCTTCATAATAATTAGGTGGAGTAAAACTCATCTTTGGCCTTTTTGAAGTACTTGGTCTCATATCAGATTCTTGAAATGCATTTAAGGGGTGTTTAATTGCTCTTGCTCTTTCACGAGTTAAATCCTTATAAGAAAGCAGGTCCAAATTTTGAACTTGGATTGGAGGCAAAAGACCTTGCTTAGAAATATCCTTCACATCATGAAAATTATGCATGTCAACCCTTAGATGAGGATTTAAATCATTAAACACTAAAGAGTTATTCCTTTGATGATTTGGATATAGATAATTTTGTCCATAAGGATGACTTGGAAGATTCTTTTGGTTTTGAAATGTAGTTCTTATTGAAGGATTTGGAAAACCACTTGTATGACCTTGAAAATCGATACCATTGAATGAGAAATTTTTTATTGAGTCTATTTGCGACGGAAGACTCAAAGGATCAATATTATGGTAACCAATTTGCATTGGAGGACCACTTGGAAGAGCTGAAGGCAACATTTTACCATATCTAGTTGTTGATGCTATTGGGGATGAATTAACGTTGTTGCTAGAGGAGGAGTCATAGGGCACCATTGATTGAGTTTTGACATTTACAAGATTGTTCTCTTGGTACTTTCCTACATTTAACATGTGAAAAATTAAATTTAGATAAAATAATTAATAAATTTATATGAATCATTCCTTAAGGATTTGGATCATCTCCTTTTTCACCTTTAACATAAGGGTCCTGTTAATAAACCATAGCCACTCAATAATAATAAAGTTTAATCTACGGTCGAGATAAAAACATGCAAAAAATGTTTCCCCTTCTTGTTGTCGCATTCCGTGAACGCTTACCACCACCGTCAGCGCAGGAGTAGCGTCGCCGCTATAGTCTTGTTCTGATATTGTTCTTTCTTCTTCGTCTCCGTTTGTACTCTTATGTCACATTGCCACCGCACCATCGAATTACAGCGACCATCAATGGCGGCACCAACCAGCATCGCGAGCAAGAAGATGCAGAAGAGTGATTCCGGCAACGGCTGCGGAAGCGAACAGAGACGAGGAGTAAATAGGGAGCGAGAAAAAAATGAAAAGTTGTCTCGACAGTGCAACAAAGGAGTACCAGTGGAGACAAAAATGAAAGAATAAGAGCACGACAACGACAACGCTACTCCGATGCAGAACGCTCACGTAAAAGACAAAAGGGGAGAGATTTTTATGAGATTTTATTTCAACCGTAGATTAAACTTTATTATTATTGAGTGGCTGTGATTATTAGCAGGACCCCTCTTGTTAAAATTGAAAAAGGAGAAGATCCAAATCCATTCCTTAATTACCTTTAGACATAATAAGATTTGTGGACATCAAGAAAATATTAAGATTAGTAAAGGTTGGTACCTTGCATGAAATTGATAGGACCAAGATAGTTTTGAGGCCTTTGTTGCGTAGCATGAGGTGCCACTAAGTGGCCCCCAAGAGATTCATACCTACTAGGCATTTGATTGTAACGATTTGTTGTATGAGTGCCCTCATTCTTTTGAACCATTTCTCTATTAGGAGACCAAAAGTGATTCATCATGAATGTAAAAAATAAGACTCTTAGAAAAGAAAATATTGGAGATAACTTAGAATATTTATTTCATTGTGAGAAAGAAACCATAATCCTAGCCCCTATTTATATTAATGATATTGTTTCAAAGTATTAGATGATTGATGATAAAAAAAAAAGTATTAGATGATTTGTGTCATTGGATGAATATACACATTTTCAAACCAATTAGCAAATGCATCTAGTCACTCTCGATTTACGTCTAGTCTTAACTTTAAAATGTGAGATATGACTAGGGATGACAATGGTAAGGTGTGGATACAGTACCATAGTACCTGTCTGTATACCCACAATTGAAAAAAAAAAATACTTGTATTTGACCCCATATCTATGTGGGTAGTCACTTTAATCCACATTCACGTACTTACTAGGTACCTATATAATCATCTCTGGGCCTTCTATCTGCATTTTAGTTAAATGTAAAATCAATAAAAAAAATTAATTAAAGATATTGGTACAACTGAATTAAAAAACCATTCTTAAGTCATTCAAACATAAAGAACATGACCATTCAACATAATCATTTTTAAATGTAATGTTACAATTTTTTAAGTTGATTAAATCTAACAACAAATTTCAAGAATAATATCCAAGACTGCCAAAAAATAATACATTGACACTAATTAATTTATAGTTATACATTACAAAGTCAAAATATATAATTAATTAATTAATAATGTATATATATAATTAAAATATTTCACACACACATATAATTGAGTATTAATTTAATTGTTAGAATACAGTCTTCAATTCTAATATTTGGTATACAACTGTATTAAATATTGGTGTGAGATTGTTCAAGCTTAAATAATGGTCTTGAGTTTGAATTCTAGTATATAATTCCATTAAATACTCATAGGAAAAATTTATAGCCTATATTACGCTGCTCTAGTAGAGGATACTTGTGATTTGTAAAAAAAAAAATTATAAACAAAAACAAGACAGTTAGACATAAACTAAATACACATACATTATCTTAATTCCTAATAAAAAATACATTATCTTAATTCAATAACAAAAAATGTAAGAGGAAAATAATTTTAAATTAAGTTTAAAACTTTTGCTATCAAATAAAAAATACTAGTAATTTTTAGTATCGTTGTATTTGAATTTTGTATTTATTATATTTTTCAATATATTTTATTGTAAATTAAAATTTACAATTTCATCATTTTATATATTTTATAAGAGTTTAATGGCTATGCACTGACAGTGTAAAATAATTTTACACTGTCAACAAATTTACCATACATGATAATTTGTGATTAGATGACAGTGTAAATTTACCATACAAATTTAATATACATATACATATATTTAGGTATTAAATTATGTAGTAATTAATTTTTATTAAAAATATTTTTTAAATATACATAGACTCATATGAAAAGTCATATATTGAATATATATATATATATATATATATATATATAATTTGATAAATATAATATTTAATAATAGGCTAAATTACAATTTTGGTCCCCTTGGTTTCACAAAATAGCGATTTTGATCCCCCTGGTTTATAATTGGCAGATTTGATCCCCCTACTTTTAAAAATTAGCGATTTTGATTTTTCCGTCAAATTGTATTCGTTGACCGTTTGACCATAAATGTTGACCACATTTTTTTGTGAATAATTGTGATTAGTGGGTGTGTTAAGTTAATACTAAATAAATTAATAAAAAAAAACCCTTTTATAATAGCTTAATAAACCCTAACCCAACTTATTTACTGTTAACAGAAATACCAAAATCGCTAATTTTTAACCGGTCAGCGTCACTCTCTAACGGTCAATGGATACAACTTGACAGAAAAACTAAAATCGCTAATTTTTAAAAGTAGGGGGACCAAATCCGCTAATTATAAACCAGGAGGACCAAAATCGCTATTTTGTGAAACCAGGGGGACCAAAATTGTAATTTAGCCTTAATATTATTGTGAAATATTAGTATCTATTATATTTAATAATATTGTGAATAGTATGTATTATATAAAAAGCATCTTTATTTATTTATTTATTTTCATAAAAAATACATTAGTAATAAAAATAAATACTATTTTAATATTTATGTTCAACTTTATTTTATTTTCTTTAATTAATTTATTTGAAAAATTATATAAATAGTTAACTTTAAAAAAATTAAAAATAATAATTTAAAAGAATAATTAAGGATCAAAATTAAAAGAATAATTGATTATATCTATATATTTAATTTTCATTATTTTAAAATATATCTTATGAACTAATTCTTCAAACAGTAATAAATATAATTTTTTTAATTTATATTATACTTAGAAAATGTAATATTTAAAAATTTATTATATTAAATAAATATAATAATTCATACTTTATAAGAAAAATATATATGTATTTATATATTTATATAAATACTACATTAATAACATAAAATGTGTGTGTGTTTATAGTAACTACTTTTTTCAAAGATAATAAAATTTTTAGTGTGCCACTTAATAATCGTATATTATATTTACTAAATAAATTATACTTAGTAAAAGTAATAATTAAAATTGTATTATATTAAATAAATATAATAATTCATACTTTATAAGAAAAATTATATTTATAAATTCATTTAAAAAGTAACATGCTTAATAAATGTATATTATATTTATTAAATATATATAACATTTAATATTATACTAAACTTATACTATATTGATTAACTATAATAATTAATATTAGATAGAAAAATATATTCATTCATATATTTATATAAATATTAAATTAATACCATTCAATGTGTGTGTTATTTAATAATTAATTTTTATTTAATAATATATATTTAATATATATAGATTCATATGAAAAGTCATATAATTAATAAACATATATTATATTTTATAACTATAATAAAAATGTTCTATTTAACAAATAAAATATTTAATATTATATTAAATTTAATTATACATTATATTGACTGAATAAATAAATAATACCATGTTATAAAAACATATTTTTTATATATTTATATAAATAACATATTAATACCAATGAATGTGTTTTTTGCTTTTCAAATAATTTCTTTTACTTCAAAGGCAACAAAATTCTCAATGTATACTTAAGTGTGTGTGTGTGTATGTGTGTTTTAATAATTGATTTTTGTTTACAAATATATTTCTAATATATATAGATTCATGCCTTCAAATATATATATATATATATATATATATATATATATATATATATATATATATATATATATGAAAAGTCATACACTTATGAAACACATGTTATATTTATTAAATTCAATAAATATGTTATATTTAAAAATCCAATATTTAGTATTATATTATAGTTAATTATAATACATTTGATAAATACAATATTAATAATATATAATAAAATATATTATTTATATACTTACATATAAACTACATTAATAACATTTTTATGAGACTACATTAATAACATAAAATGCATCTGTGTGTTTAATAATTTATTAAATCTAATAAAATATTATATTGAAAAATTAAATATTTAATATTATATTAAAGATAATTATATTATGTTTAATCAATGAAATAATTAATAATACAAAAGAAAAATGTATTATTTTTATATTTTTATAAATACTACATTAATAAGATAAAATGTGTCTTTGTGTTTAATAAGTACTATTTTTCAACATATACTAAAATATTTTATGTATATTTTCTTATGTGTGTCTAAATAATTAATTTTTTTATCAATAATATATTTTTTACATATATATTCATCCAAAAATACATGTTTAAAAAAGTATTTTGATTGCTGTAAAAAAAGCATTTTAATTTTATTAAATTTAACAGATATATTATTTGATAATATTATGAAAATTGATTAAAGATTATATTTAATAAATAAAATAATTAGTATTAAACTAAAAAATATATTTATTTATTTATATAAATAGTGCAATAATAAAATTAAATATATATTAACATTTTTTCAACTCTGTTTTTTGAATTTGAAACAATTTTCTCATACATAGTTAAATTTTAAACATTTCATCGTAATTATTTAAAATCATAATTAAAAATAGAACTTAAAAAATAATTGATGGCTAAATTACTAATTTAGTCCTTCTATTTATTTATTTTATTCAATTTGGTCTATCATTTAATAAAAAGTCCAATTTACTACCTTATTTTTTTCAAAAATGCTTCAATATAACCCTTTTCGGCCAATTAAGACTAACACATTGCAGCATTTTGTAAGAAATAATGGACTAAATTAAATCATTAATT
Organism: Pueraria montana var. lobata; assembly: GCA_026413185.1. Classification (NCBI taxonomy): domain Eukaryota; kingdom Viridiplantae; phylum Streptophyta; class Magnoliopsida; order Fabales; family Fabaceae; genus Pueraria; species Pueraria montana. Next base: position 37,669,293 of record CM048651.1, on the reverse strand, counting down.
TTGAAAAATAAGGGACTAAATTCAGCATGAAAAGGGCCACATTAATGTATGTATTTATATTTAAATTTCTATATTTTAAAATATGTGTTATAAACTAATTTTCAAATATGAATATATATAATAATTTTTTTAATGTATATTTTAGTGTGTTTGTGTGTGTTTTAATAATTACTTTTTTAATAATATATAAATTCATATAAAAAGTCATACATTTAATAAACATGTATTTTATTTATTAAATCCAAAAATATATTATATTTAATAACATATCAAATTTAATTATATATTATATTGAGTAAATATAATAATTAATACTATATAAGAAAAAATTTATAAGGGACCCAAAACAAAATTCGTTAATTTATCAGTGACCTAAAACATATTTAAGCATATTTTTTATTACCAACTTATATATATCATTTGTTAAATTTATGAATCAACTTGTATATTTTTGTTTTGGTCCTAGATCATAGATAACGGGTGTCCCCTAATCCACAAGGTTACAGACTAATCCCACTCACGATGTGTGATTGCTGTTGACTCAAGAAAATTTTGCACACAGAGAAAATCAACACGAATTCTCCCGCCAAAAAAATCGTTTTCCCGCATGTTAACATAACGGAACCTTACACCACTGTGTGAATCCTATGGGTTGTATCAACTTGTATATTCTATCAGCACTGTTAACGTCCATAATTTTAATTATTTATTTAATTATTAATAGTAAATAAAATTCCAATTACTATATAATATTCAAAAAGTAAAAAAAATATTAGAATAAATTAATTGTTAATATATAACAAAATTTTAAATGATTATAAAATTATATTAATATGCATTCTAATTTTGGTTACTTCAAAATATATTATATTCATTCTATGACTTTTCTGTTGTTCATATGAAAAGTCTTACACTTTCATATTTATATACACATTTTAATATGAAAATTCATATATTTAATAAACATATATTACCTTAATTTATTAAATTCAATAAAAATATTATATTGAATATAATTAATGAATATATTGTCAGTCTTTTAAAATGACCTATAATTTAAAATAAATAAATTTTTTAAAGTTTTTGGTCTTAAACTTTCAGTCAAACTTGATTTTAATCCCTATACTTTTGAAGACTCGTCAATGAATGGTGAGATTCTCTTTTTAAATGTTTAACATAATCTTATTCATTTTTCCTTTCCATCTATTTATTCAGAGTTTTTCATTTATTATGTGACAAAAAGTTTAAATTAAGGAAAAGTTTCATTTGCAAATTTGCATACAAGCTTAAGAAAACGAGCGTTCATGATTTTTGATGGCATTAATTGCATGTTGATTATTATCATATTGTATAAAAATTGAACTCTTTATTACTCTTATTTTTTTTATTATTCTTTTAACTAGAAAGAGTGCCCGTGCGATGCACGGGACACTATTATCTCAAAAAATTATTTGAGAGAATTTTTTTGATATAATATAATTTATAAAATGAGAATAAAAAATTATATAATTATTTGAATATGAAAATTATTAATAGAATTTATGTTTTAAAAAGTTGTGTTTGATATAAAATAAAATATAATTATATACTTATAATCATAATAAAATGAAATTTGAATATTAGTTTCACAAAAGTTAGAATTCTTCAAATTCCTAAATAAAAATTAGGTAAAACATGATATATGTATAACTATAAAATAATATTAACTAAACATATAATTAGTGACTTATTTAGATTAGTCTATAAAAAATTTCATTATAAACAACATTTAAAGTCGTGAAAGAAAATTCTTACATGACATATTAACATACGATTTATAATAAGATTTATTATCACTTAACTAAATAAAATATCCATAAGATTTTCAAAAGCAAAAAAATAATTTTGTATTAAAAAAAACTTTTAATATTACAAAATTTAAAATATTATTTTATTTTTGTATGGTTTTTATTTTATAATATTTTTTATTATTAATTTTATTTGTTATAATCTATTTATCTATTTTTGATAAATTCTTTTATAATTGTTTTAATGATTATAATGATACTTAAGTATTTTTTTCCCATTTTTTTAGTATCTTTACAATTTATTTTTATGTTAATATTTATAATTTATTAAAAAAATTAGAAATTATAATATGAATTTTCTATTAACATAATATTACTTAGTATTAGTGTTTAAGTGTGGATATTTTTATATATATTATAGTACTTTCTTCGTCTCAAAATAAGTGTTGTCTTAGGTTGTTTTACACAGACCAAGAAAAGCTAATAAGTAGATAAGATAGATTTGTAATTTTAAAAACTAACCTTAGTATTAATATTAATTTGAAAAATTAAAGTGATACTTATTAGGGGTACTAGTAGAAAAAAAAAACTAATATTACATTGAAAAACTAACATGACACTTATTTTGGGACAATTTTTTTTTTGTTGCAAATGTGACACTTATTTTGGGACGGGAGAGTATTACGTACCTTGTTATAATATTACTTTATTACTTATATTTTATAAAATTCATAAATATAATAAATGAATTCATAATAATCAATGAATGCACAAATTCAAAAAGTCATTAATGACACTATTAAAAACTCATTATCCTTGTCTTAATGCATAATAATAAATGTGCATTTAATACTAATTTTTTATTAGGCAAATGCTAACTAGTGCCCTAAAGGCACTGGTTAAGGAATTAAAAGGATAAATATTTTTATTGGGATGCATAAAATTGCATTATCCATAGTTTTTTTGCACTCACTTATGATTTTCACAATAAATACTTTCTCCTTTTGATTCCTTAACCAGTACTCTTAGGGCATTGGTTAGCAAGACCCTTTTTATTAAATGTCCCATTAATTAATATTATTTATTAAATAAATAAATTAATTAAATAATTAAAAAGATATTGTCTAAAATACCCTTATTTTGGACAAAAAAAAATGCACTAAAATTTCCTTACTTTACATTATAAAAGATCTCTCTCTCTCTCTCTCTCTCTCTCTCTCTCTCTCTCTCTTTTCTGTTTCATTTTTATCTCTTTTATTTAATTATCATATTGTATAAAAATTGAACTCTTTATTACTCTTATTTTTTTTATTATTCTTTTAATCTCTCTCTTTCTTTTCTGTTTCTCTTTCAATCGTTTTTATCTCTTGTATTTAATGCTATGTATATACATTCCAAATTGGTGGCAAAATTAGTTTCCCCCCCCCCCCCCCCCCCCCCCCCCTAATTTAAGTACTCTCTTATCATTGTCACGTCGAATATGCTCACTAATTAATAAATAATTCATTTTTTTATTCGTAGGAATCGAACACGGTACCGAGGGGTTTATAATAACTCACACATCCTGCTCAACCAACTAAGCTAGACCCTCTCGATATATATATTGTTCATTTAAAAATAAAGTCTATTTCTTTTATGATAAATTTTCATTGACTTTTTTTTATTGGAAAAAATATGTTTTTGTCTCAAACTTTTAGTCAAACTTAATTTTGATCCCTATATTTTTAAAGACCCGTTCAATAAATGGTGAGATTCTCTTTTAGAATATTTAATATAATCTTATTCATTTTTCCTTTTCATCCATTTATTCACAAAGATTTTCATTTTTATGTGACAAAAAGTTTAAAGTAAGGAAAAGTTTCATTTGCATGCAAGCTTAAGAAAAGACCACATTCTCGTTAATGATAAATGATGGCATTTATTGCATGTTCACTAGTATTATATTGTATAAAAATTGAACTCTCCATTACTCTTATTTTTTTATTATTATTTTAATTCAATCATTTTTATCTCTTTTATTTAATGCTATGTACTCCCTCTGTTCCAGTTTATATGACGTTTAAGGTTTTGGCACATGTATTAAGAAATGTAATTAATTTGTTGAATTTCCTAGAAAACATTAGGTAACTTCCTAATATACCCTTTATCTCTCTAATTAATTACTCACAGTACACTACTCCCACTAAGTATTGATTAAGGGTAGTCCTAGAAAAAGATATTTAATGCAGTATTGGTTTTGTAAAACGACATCCATTTTGGAACAAATTTTTTTCTCTAAAACGTCATATAATCTGGAACGGAGGGAGTATATATATTCCAAATTGGTGGCAAAATTAGTTTTTTTCCCAATTTAAGTACTCTTATCACTACCACGTTGAATATGCTCACTAATTAATAAATTGTTCATTTGAAAATAAAGTATATTTCTTTTATGATAAATTTTCATTGACTTTTTTTTTATTGGAAAAAATATGATTTTGGTCTTAAAACTTTCAATCAAATTTGATTTTGATCCTATACTTTTAAAGACTCGTTCAATGAATGATGAGATTCTCTTTTTGAATATTTAACATAATCTTATTCATTTTTCCTTTTCATCCATTTATTCACAAAAGTTTTTCATTTTTACTATGTATATACATTCCAAATTGGCTGCAAAATTAGTTTTTTTTCCCTAATTTAAGTACTCTCTTATCACTACCACGTCGAATATGCTCACCAATTAATAAATTGTTCATTTGAAAATAAAGTCTATTTCTTTTATGATAATTTTTCATTGACTTTTTTTATTCGAAAAAATATGATTTTGGTCTTAAACTTTCAGTAAAACTTGATTTTGATCTCTGTACTTTTAAAGACTCATTCAATGAATGATGAGATTCTCTTTTTGAATATTTAACATAACTTTATTCATTTTTCCTTTTCATCCATTTATTCACAAAGTTTTTCATTTTTATGTGACAAAAAGTTTAAAATAAGGAAAAGTTTCATTTGCATGCAAGTTTGACGTAGTATTTGGTAGAGAGGGGCGAAAAGGAATGAAAGTGTGAGGAATGAAAATGAATGAAAATGGATGAAAGAGAGTTGAAAGAGAGTGAAAAGTAAGGTTGTTTGATTGAGATAAAATAGAGTGTAAAAGAGATGAAAGATTTGAAATAAAGTGGTTAGGTAGGTAAGAAAAAAATAGAATTATTTTAAATATTTTATTATTAATATTATTCTTATTTATTTATTTCTATTATTATTATTATTATTATTATTATTATGATAATTTTGTGTTGTTGTTGTTGTTGTTACAAGAATCAGAAGAGAGGGGTGGGGTCTATATAAAAAAGGGAAAGGGGTTTTATATAGAAAAAAGAGGTCTGTATGAGAAAAAGATGAATGTGTAGTCGATTATGCAATTGTCTTATGTAAACATAGCGAGCATCATGTGAAAGAAAAATAAACAAAGATAGTTTCAACCAAGAAAAAAAATGCTTCATTCTTCTTCTCTTTCATCTTGTTTCATCTCAATTGGAGATGAAAGTAAGCCTCCATGGGACCCACCAACATTTCACTTCTTTCACCCCACCCCCACTTTCACATATAACAAATTACTTCACTTTTAATATTTTTCACCCTTATCTACTTTCAGCTCTCTCACTTACGACTGTAACAAACACAGCGTAAGAAAAAATCACATCTTCGTTATTGGTTTATGATGGCAGTAATTGCATGTTGATTATTATTATATTGCATAAAAATTGAACTCTTTATTACACTTTTTATTTATTCATTTTTTATTATTATTTTAATATCTCTTTATCTTTTCCGTTTCTGTTTCATCCGTTTTAACTTTTTTTTATTCAATGCTATGTATACATTCCAAAATTGGTGTCAGAATTAGTTATTCTTGTTTCCCTAATTTAAATACTCTCTTGTAACTGCCACGTCGAATATGCTAACTAATTAATAAATATATCTATATATATGCGATTCATCCTATCCTATGTAGTAGAGAACATCTAAACAAAACACCATGTTGACAGTGTTTTATTATGCCCTGGCTTTGATGTTGTGTGCATTCTTTGCAGTGCTGAAATGGAACAACATAAGGTACTCAAGGAAAGGAATGCCTCCGGGGTCATTGGGTTGGCCTTTTGTTGGGGAGAGTGTCAAATTTCTCACACAAGGACCAGATTTCATGAAAGGAAGCAGATCAAGGTACCCTACACAACCTTTACTTTTGTAACTTTCATATTTTGTTTTATTTCTTTGATTTGAATAGCCTTTTGCTCTCTGATACAGTGTTTTTTTCTTTTTCCGTTTTAGTTCTCTTAAATTCTTTTTCTATTATATATTTTCTAAATTTTTATTTCATTTTAGTTCTTAAAATTTTGCTTATATCGAAAGATTTTTATTTTAATCTTTCTTATTTAGAAAATATCATGCATGTTTTATTAATCATGTCATCACTTAATTATGACCGGTGGCGGATAGGGGTGTTCGCGGTGCGGTTTGGTTCGGTTTTCAGTTAAAAAGTCACCCGAACCAAACATAAAAATTACATGCGGTTCGGTTTGGTTCGGTTTAAATGTAATATCAAATCCGAACCGAACCAAATCAACCTTTTGCGGTTTGGTTTGGATCGATTTTGCGGTTTTAATATTTTAAATTTTATCTTAATATGATTTTAAATTTTAAAAATGTTTTTAATTCAACTAACAAAAAAAATGATGCAATATAAAATCTAGTAACTAATTGAGTCGTAATCAAGACTTGAAATTGACATTTACATATTTTTTATTCATAACAAACCACAATTTTGAAAGAAATTGCTTAGCTCCTTGTACATTTCATTACTTAAGTTTTCTTTTATTTAAAAAAATAAAATTATAAAAGGATAATAGTACTAAAATGCATACTTGAGTGTCATATAGAACAACTAAGAAATAAAAAAGCACAGCTTTATGATCATATGCGGTTTGGTTCGGTTCCAAAGATATAAACCAAAAACCGAACCAAACCGATCGGTTTGAGAACAAAATCATCCAAACAAATTCAAAATATATCGGTTTTTTTTAGCGGTTTTCGATTTTTATTTTGGATCGGTTTGGATTTGAACACCCCTAGTGGCGGATCCACATAAGGCTATGGGGGCAATTCTCCCCACTAAGATAAATTTTTATATTTGAATATATTTAATAATTTTTATTTTTGCCCTCATAAAAAAAATAGTATTGCTCCTCTAAGACAATTTTTTTAGATGAATTTATGTAAAAAGTTATAAGAGATAAAAGAGAAAACAAATTGATATTAATTTTACTACTTTACTTTTCTAATTTTTTATAATATTGACAATGAAAAAATCATAACATTTTTATAATATGAAAATATAAAAAGGACAATTATAATTGGTAAAAGCTTAAGTATTTTTAATTTTTTTGTCATAACACTATGTATTTTGTAAAAACTTGTAATGTTTTTCTTTTATAAAAATATTATAAATTATTTCTTTGCCCCCACTAAAAATATTTTTAAGAAATTACTCAATTCATCTCTTGATCAAAAAATCAGCCAACTCTTCTCTAAATTTACGTGCATCTCATTCAATTTAGGCTACGTTAGTTGTTTTTAGTGATTCGGCACAAAATTTGATGATAAATGGGCTTGGTGGGCTATCTTTTGGGGGACATGAAAATCATGCAGGCCCAGCCCACAACCACTTTCAACAAAATTGGACTCGAGAAAGTATCAAGTAACAAAACCTGTGCAGTTCAAAAATATCAATCCATGATTTTTTTTTTTTTTTGATGTATTCAATCTATGAAAATATTATTTTCAAGTATTTTGACTTTATAATTTGGAGCACTACTTTTATTTGGTTACACTAACTTTTTTGACATCAAATTGTTTTGCCAGAAGTCTTGAAGAACATAACTCAGATACCCTTTTTTTTTTCCCCATTTGACAAATCTAATTATAAGTGTATAGGAAAATCACAAGGGAAAAAAAAAAGTCTCTTGTGTGTATAAGTGTATGCGTGTGTTAATGCTAAGAAGAAACAAAAGAGGTAAAAAAAAAAAATGATAGTGGTAAACATTTCTACACATTTTTTTTTTCTAATTTTCTTTATCGAGATCAAATATTTGCTATCCTATAATGTTTCTTTATAGTGTTCTTGAACTTCAAGTAATGATCAAGCCAAACTTTTTTTGTGTATGTCTCCTTTGCAGACATGGAAATCTCTTCAAAACTCACGCATTAGGGTCCCCTATTGTTGTTAGCATGGATCCTGATGTGAATAGATACATACTCTTGAATGAAGCAAAGGGCTTAGTTCCTGGCTACCCTGACTCCATGAGGAAGATACTAGGGACTAACATTGCTGAAGTTCATGGTGCCATGCATAAACGAATTAGAGGGTCACTATTATCTCTCATTGGTCCAATTGCAGTCAAGGATCGTCTTTTGCCAGAAGTTGATGAGTTCATGAGGTCTTACCTTGACAATTGGGCTGGTAAAATGATTGATCTTCAAGAAAAAACTGTAGAGGTAAGTATCAATCATATAATATAAGTGTTGAGTTGATTAATTAAACCCTTCAAAACACATTGGTCCAATGGTAAATGCATATTGAATCTTTTTAAAAAAATATTGAATTCTTTTTATTAAATTACATTGGCACCCATTGGAGGTTTCATAAAATTGTACAAACACTATGTTTTTTTAATATTTACAACAATGTTCGTTGTAGGGGACATAATGTAATGTTTTTCAAATAATTAAGAGAATTAATGTAATGTATAACAGGTGTTAGTATAATATTTTTCAAACAATTAAAGAGTTTAGTATAAGAGTAGAAAGAAATAGAGGAAATTTTTGTGCCGTCTCATGAAACTTTAGGTATGTCAATGAAATTTACTCAAAATTTAAAAGCATAAAATACTCACCATTTGTACATTCTTTGATTTGTTTTTCTTTTCAGATGGCATTCTTTATTTCCATGAAAGCTGTGGTAGAAAATGAACCAAAGTCTTTCATCGAGTCCTTTAAAGCCACATTTGACAACATGGCATTAGGAACAATATCCTTGCCAATTAAAATTCCAGGAACCCAATATTATCGAGGACTCAAGGTATGTATGTCTAAAATACTTATTTTCAAGGTTTTAAGAAATGGTTCACGACCTCAACATCAATGTTTTTGGAGTCTCTGGAATTGCATTGCGATTGCATTGGTCACATTTATTCGCAATTTTTTAAACATCAAAGATTCATATAGGAGCACTTTTGTTGATTACAGGCTAGGGAAAAAGTGGTGACAATGCTAAGAGAGCTCATAGCCAAGAGAAGAGCTTCTTCTACTACTTATGATGACATTCTTGATCACCTTATGAGAAATGAGGATGGCAAACACAAACTAGATGATGAAGAAATAATTGAGCAAATCATCACAATCTTGTATTCGGGTTATGAAACAGTATCAACTACTACAATGATGGCTATCAAATACCTATGTGATAACCCAAGTGTTCTTCAGGCAGTAAGGGTGCGTTATAGGTTTCTGTCTAATCATTCTCTTTATTAGTACTATTAAAACCATGGTTTTATTTTATGTTTTAAATATTTTTTTTATCTAATTAAAATATTCTACAGGATGAGCATTTTGCAATCCAACAAAAGAAAATGCCTGGGGAACGGATCAACTGGGATGACTACAAGAATATGAGCCTAACTCGTGCGGTAGACATTTATCTATATGGACTATAGTTTTAGAATGAAATTAATCTTGACCTTAGAGAATTTCAATTCATTGCATACCCCAAATTTTCAGAGGTGGAAAAAAAATGATTTTTTGTGTGTGTGTGTAGGTGATACTTGAAACTATGAGATTGGCTAGTGTTGTTGCTGGAGTGATGAGGAGGACCACTAATGATATAGAATTGAATGGTACGTTTTCAAATTTCAATCAAATTGATTAGAAAGAGATTAAATTAATTGTTTTGTTACTTCAATTTTTCAGTTAGCTAACATTGACTAACATTGACTAACATTGACTATACCAATCACTTGTTAGGTTTTATCATTCCCAAGGGATGGAGAGTTTATGTTTACACAAGGGAGACTAACTTTGATCCCTTCCTCTATGAAGAACCTTTTGCTTTTAATCCATGGAGATGGCTGGTTAGTTGCTTAATAATAACAAACCTTATTAATTGTTATGTGTATGAAGACAACACTTGATATTGAATATAAAATATGATGCAATGTAGGAGAAAGGCTTGGAGTCTCATAATCACAACATGCTGTTTGGAGCAGGAGGCAGGGTGTGTCCTGGAAAGGAATGGGGCATGCTTAAAATTACCCTTTTCATTCACTACTTTGTGACTAGATACAGGTAGAGTGTTTAATATAGATTTTTTTTTTTTTCCTTTTGTTATTTTCTATCCTACTTTTAAACGTTGAATAAAATTGTAATTTTAAGCTAGTTAGAGTAATGATATTCAAATCAAAGGATTGGCCTAGTGTTTATTAAGGAGGTGTGTTATTCACTTTGACTATAACCACAATAAAAGAATAAATAAAAAGCTTCTAAAAGATTTAAACATTCTTAGGAGGCCAAATACTTATAGTTGCAATCTTAGAATTTTTGTTCAAGTCAGAAGCCATGGAAGCTCTCCTACTGTATTATCTTAGTCATAATTGGGGATGACTACATAAACTGTGAAATAGTGCAGTGCTAATTAAATAAGATCTCTTGTGTGTGTGCCAACTTGACTCAGTTAGATAAGTTCCCTATAAGGGATTAAGGGGTTCAACATCTCCTAATGGAACATTTTTTTTTTCTCTTTCTCCTTTTCTCTCTCATTTTGGATCCTAGTAAGTGATCTTTTGAGCACTCCTTTAGTGGTGGGACATTTTTTATGTCTTAATAAGGACTAGTTTTCAAATAAATTTATAATCTTAAATTGGTTATTTTCCCTCTCAGCTAAAAGTATATTTCTTTTTTTTTTTCAGGTGGGAAGAAGCAGAGGGAAACAATCAACTTATGAAATTCCCGAGAGTGTTGGCACCAGAAGGACTACACATAAGGGTCGCAGAGTACTAGAAAAAAAGATATTGATCTTTCAGAACTGAAATGTTTGATCAATATACCTTGTCATGAACTCATATAATTGAAACTCTAATAATAAAATCAACGAATGTTGAAATGGTATCTATTAGTAATTGTTGACATAATATGTGTGGAGTTGTGTGTATGCAAAAACATATTCTATTTAATAAATTTATAGGGTTAAGCGTCTTTTTGGTTCATATATAGATGGTAAAGTTTATTTTTAGATCCCTATTTTAAAAACGTCAACTTTTGGTTTTTTATTTTTGAAATGCGTTATAAGACACTCGCGCCACTTACTCCATCAGGATCACTTAAGAGTGATGCCTAATCACCCAATGTCACTCTGATAATTTTTCTCAGAAAATTGAGGAACGATAAAGATAACATTGCTCTCTGAGGTCATTTGATCACTCACTAATATTTAATTTCCCCTCTCATTTTTTTCAATCTATAAGAACATTACTCTAGATAACAATGTTAAATGAAGATATCTTATACTATAAAACCATAAAATAGAACCATAACAATGAATGATAAAAGCATGAAAAGAGAAGAGTGGAGAAGAGATGTAGTTATTTTTGTTTTTGCTATGTAACCATACTATACATCATATATTTTTCATTCATATATATATATATATATATATATATATATATATATATATATATGTGTGTGTGTGTGTGTGTGTGTGTGTGTGTGTGTGGTGTGTGTGTGAAATACATAAAAAATAAAAGCCATACATCAAAGTTATAATTGTTATTAGCAAAAGAACATGTACTCACTGTCATTAGATGTACAAATTTTCCCAAAATCAGAATAAACCCATACCTAGTGAATAGGACATTGCTAATTGAAATAAGCAAAGGATTATTTTAAAAAAGTTTTACAGTTAATTAGTTAACACTAATAAACCTACATGAGGGCATTTGGACTTCGCGTCACTTAAACCAGAATCTCAAATGCTCGTAGTGTTGAAATTCTCAAATTGAAGGCACAATGTTTTCTTGTTGGAGGAGATACTAACTACAATCATTCAAAAGCAGAATGTGAGCATTCTACAAAAAATCAGCTTTCTAATTCTAGAAGCAAAAATCCTAACAAATTCCAAAAGTTATCAAAGAATATCCATTAAGAAAATCTTGTTAAAAATATTTGTTATGGATTAGTATCAATCAATAATTATCATATTATCTTTTAGTATCATCAATCGACAATTTAAGATAAGATAATTATCTTATGTATATTACGAATATTTTGTATTGGATTATGATAAGATTGATCCTGTGATGGGTTGGGTCAATCATTTAGTAGATAGTCCATTGAGAGGTCCCTACCTACTGCTAGGGATTATAAATTTGCTATCCCATTAAGCAAATTTACAGACTCTATCTGACACTCAAATTCTCTTAAACAATCCCCTAGAAAAGTGGGCAGAAATCCTCTCAAGAGTATTTCAAGGATTTCTTCCGCCAAACAATTCTCATAGAGATGGATGCGAATCCAGGTTAGTAATAATAACCTTCTTAAATTTTATCGCTACAATCACATGCTATAATTTGTATCTATCTGCGTTGTTTATATAATTTTCCATCAAATCTAGTTCAAAACAATTGTCAATTTCAAAAGAAGGGTTTTCAAATTGAAGGGAACGTTTAAAGCATAGAAGAAAAAATTCTAGAAGTTATAATGGTAAAAAAGTTGTTGCAAGTGACATGAAATGCAGCTTCTGATGAACAAAATTAACTGGGTTTCCAATTACTATAAACGACTATTTTGAGGTCTAAAATCCTATATAAAGACCATTCCATGAAAAAATTTGATGAAGGGGAGGAAAATAACACATTAATTTAGGCATCATAATTGCATAACCTTTGCTTATGAAAAGACAATTTAGCTTCTAAGAGGAATTTCTTCCTAAGAAGTATTCCTTATCACTTTTAATATCTAGAGGAGTGAATTTAGGCCATGTATCATGCTATGTATCCACGCATTATGTGTTAGAAAGAGTCAAAGAGACAAAGTCTGTAATTTTATTTTATTTTTTTATAAAAGAATAAAATTATTTTAATTAATTTTTATGTAAAACTAAATAAATTAAATTATTTAAAAGAAATGTCTATAATTGAGATGAGGTCTTCAGTGTAAAAAGTAATTTATGTGAAAAGTATTTTTTAAGTAATTTAAGATACCTATTGATCGTATAATTTTTAACTAATCAAAGATGACAGGACCAATATAGTTTAGATCAAGTAAGAGATAAAGAAATTTAAATCAATATGCAAAAGTTAGAAGAGATAATGATAATTTATCTAAAAAAATCAGAGGATTAGATAAAATTCTCATCAAATCAAATATGAAAGGAGAAAATTAGTTTAAATCAGATAAAAATGAAGGAATCAACAAATAGAAGAATGAATTAAATCAAGAGATAAGGGAGGAAGAAAATAAGAACTGAAGAATATTTGGAAAAGTGTAGTTGACCTTTGCTTGATAGAAGAGAATTTAAATGAAATCAAATGTATGAGAGAGTGAAACTCTCACAAGTAGGGATGACAATGGGGTGGGGGTGGATATGAGTAATAGTCCCCCCACGTCTGCCCGCATTTACATGGGTATCTATTAAGCGGGTATCTATGAATTTTATATAGGGAAAAAAGTATTCAACCCCCTTAAACTTTGCTCTTTTTTATAAATAGACACCTTAAATTTTAATCTTGTCCCAATTGATCCTTAAACTTTATCTCTTTTGCAAATAGGCATCAATAACTTTAATTTCATTTAAATCAATCATTAAACTTTACCTCTTTTGCACATAGATACCTAAATTTCAATTTCACCTCAATTAATTCTTAAAATTTGCCCCCTTCATAAATAATCTCTTATATTAAATTGGAGTTAAATTACTAACAAAAAAATTCTCAATTGTTTATTTATTTAATCTCAACTATTTAATAGTTTTATTTTTATAAATCATTTTTTCAAACATTAAAACATATTAAAATTTAGAAATGTAATAAATACTTTTTTTGCTTAATGTTATTATTTATCTTTTTATATATTTTTTCAAAATTCATATTCTTTATTATATTTTAAATATGGAAAATTAAGTTTTAACCAAAAAAAATTAATGAATGATTAACATTTAAGAAAAATAACTTGAAAAAAGAACTATTTGTAAAAAGGATAAATTTCAAAGAACAATTGAAATGCAATTAAAGTTTAAGGTGTCTATTTACATAAAAGTTAAAGTTTAAATATCAATCACAATAAATTTAAAGTTCATGGTGTCTATTTACAAAAGAGGAAAAATTTAAGGATTAATTGAGACAAAATTAAAATTTAGGGTGCCTATTTACAAAATGAGTAAAGTTTAGGGGGGCTTAATACTCTTTTCCCTTTTATAAATATTTACAAATATTCATGAATATTTATTGAAAAATAAATTTTAAATAAAAAGCAAAAAATAAAATAAAAAATAAGAATAAATATTTTTGAAATGATATTTATACTAAAAAGAAAATTTTGTAACGTATACTTATAGTAAAAATAAATAATATTAAAAAATGTATTCAAACTAAAAACAATAGCATAATTTACTTTATATACAATTAAGGATATTTAAATAGGCACCTTATACTCGGGGGCAAACTCATACGGTTAGGGAGGGCCAATTATGAAAACTAAGATTCATATATGCTTATCAAATTTCATATGAAAAATTCATATATTCTAAAATATTAATTATATCAATAATTTATTATAATATTAAGAGAAAATATATTTAAACAAAAGACAAACTAAACATTTTTTAAAGATCCTAGATTACAAAATTCAATTATTAACATGTCAACCTATAGGGTTGGCGCAGTGGTGTAAAACCCTGCTGCGTTCACATATGAGAAAACAATCTATTTCATTTAGCGGAAGAACCCGTGTTCGATTCCCTCTATGTCCAAAATTTCCTTGGATCAGTGGCAGATTAATCTCTGACTTGGTGGATTAGGGGACACCCGTGGTCTCTGACCCAGGACTAAAAAAAATTATTAACATGTCACAAAGAAAATTCATGAATTTATAATAAAAATTAGTATTTACATTAATCACATTTTTAAGAAAATTAAAAGAATAATAATAACAATAGTTTGTGCCCTAGGATTTTGACATATAACTAGTACAACTCGATATTTAGTTTGTTTTCCAAGATTCTACATGTATTTGGATCCATACCCTAACAATGCCCACATAAACAAAGATAAGAGGAGAAAAGGAAAAAAATATACAAATAAGTGATTGGAAAGAGGGAATATTTGTTATTATATAGTGTTTGCAATTAAGTTTACCCTATTGAAAATGTTAATAAATAACTTTTAATTATCAAAATAATTTATAATCAAATTCATATATAAAGAGAATGCTAATAAAGTCTTGTAAATGTAATTATTCATAATCTTTAAAATAGCAATAATAAATTATAAAAAAAATACTATTGAAAAGAAAATAAATAGTATTTGAATATTTGTCTAAAAAAATACAATTATCTTCACAATAAATATTATAGAAGAGAAGTAGATTATTTATCTAAAAAGATAAAATATTTTATCTTCACAATAAATACTATAAAAAGATTAAAAAAATTTCATTATCTTCACAATACTAAATATAAAAGGAGAATTACATATTTGGTAAAAAAAAAATAAGAGAAAGAAATGACATTTTAATGACATATCTAACCCTAAAATAAAAATAATCACTTTAATATATATTTTATATAAAAAAATCAAATTAAAAAAAAAGTTGGGGAACGATCTATTTAGCGGAAGACCCAGTGAGTTGGGGAGACACCTGTAATCTCTAACCCAAAACAAAAAAAAAACAAATATCTATTTAATTATTCATTTTCAATCTATAGTGAATTTTACCTGTAGATATTTGCGGGTACAGTTTTTTTTTTTAATTTACTCAAACTAAATTATTCTAATTTAAAGATATAGATGATCAAGGTCTTTTTGTTAGTGAACAACAACAATAATAATAATAATTTTTTAATTATTATATATACATACACATATAAAAAAAGTATATCATTTTGCCTTATTTTACATGTATCAACTGCTTCATCAATTAATTTTAGCAAGGGCACCCAAACCACACGACAGACCAGACGTACGTTTTAACCGTATATATTTTGATCACCATTTAAACAAGTTATGAATTAGGGCTTTGCACGATATGCGTTAGGTATACTTTTGGGTTTTTGATTGAAGTAAGTATATAGAACCAAAAATGTGCATAGATTCCGATGGGGAGCTTCCCAATGTCACGACCCTTAAAATAGGGGCCGCAGACTCATAACCAGCAGCGCCGTTTAACCTTTTTTTTTTTTTTCTCCCCTCCTTTTGGCTCTTTATGCTTTTAAAATTTAATTTTTTTAATTTTATGGGTATGGCCTACTTGGACTATCATTTATATGCATATGTATTGGATATCCTTGTTAAATTAAACTATGACTACCAACTCTATTTATATATATTCAAATTTGGTACATTAAAAATTCCACCATTAACAAAAGAGTTTAGTTGGGCGACACACAAATGAATAGAAAATTTTGGATTCCATCCTCACGTGATGTGGCCTCAAAATCTGGGATGTTGTTGTTTTTTTTTTTTTTTTCTTTTGTTAAAAGCTTTATTGCTGCCACCCCCACTATCTGCTTAAACAACTAGTTTCCTAAAATGTTAATTATTTTTGCCACCTTAGGCTGTAATACTTACATCAGAGAGTCATGGTTTCATATTGCTTTGTTTTGTTTCTTCATATTTTTTGCTCACCCTTTTGCTTTTTTTTCCCTTCTTTTGATGATTATGGAATGTGGAATAACGTTGATTCAAATTATGTTCTGCGTGCTGTTGTTTCAAAGTCTTTTGAGTCACATGATTGCCATCTTTCTTTGCAAATCATGCATGCATGGTAACTATGAACAAAATCTATGACACTAGCTAGGGTTTTATTATGTGTGTGTATAAAGGGAACAATGATATACCTGTTGAAACAGATCATTCAGCTTCATGTAATAAATTACCAAGTGGTGTACTGAATTGTAAACATAAAATGGGACTGCAAATATTAATAACGTAAAATAAAGTCATTTGTACAAGAAAACCAAATTGTATATATGACATTTTAAAATTGAATAGAGGCATAGATGGTGGGATTATAAGATTTCAATAGCTTTTCAATCCATTATATTACAAATATTAAATTGTATGTGTGTGTATGGTGCCCACTTTGCACCACAATCTATAAATGTGGATGAATTTGTTTAATTATATATATTCGTAAATAAAATATAGTAAAAATTATTCATTTGGTCCTATAGTTGCACAAACTTTACATTTTAGTCCTTACACTTAAAAATCATCTCTTTTAGTTCATATATAAGCACTTTCGAATCTTTTTTGATTTTTACTATTACAAAATATCAAAGGATTAAAAGATAAAGTTTATGTAATGATAGGGACCAAAGGGATTTGAAAATGTTTGTACAGAAACTAAAATTGATGATTTTTAAGTGTAGGGACAAAAAAGTAAAATTTGTGCGATTAGAAGGACTAAATGAGTAATTTTTCCAAAAATATATAACTTATATGTAAATCATTAGATTTGAACGGAGAGTGGAGAAAAAATAAAAAGAGAAAACAGTAAACTTGAATATATAAGTGTATGGGAGCTATCAATTACTGGTATATATATATATATATAAAAGAATTTTCTAACTAGAAAATTTCTGTAAATTTAAATTTTCATCCTGTTGAACTTGGTGTGATCAATATAATCCATCAATAAGACCACTTTAAAAAACTAATTAAAATCAAATCTGCTGAATTTTATGCACATTCGAGCTCAATTATACATAAGAAATGTAAAATTCCATTGGATCCATCAACAAACTGCACCTAATATCTCATTTCGATGAATACCCGTATATATTATACTGCAGGTAAAAAAAAAAAGAACAAATAAAAAAATAAAAAACAGATATAGAAAGAGAGATATAATCCTACACGTTAGGGCTTCAGTGTCACGTGTACTAAGCATATGACAAAATCATTTGATTTGATTATATACAAACACATATATTATTATTAGTTTAGAAGACATACATTATACATAACTGAACCGTGCTTAGAGTGCGTGGTCTCTGCACAGTGGAAGCTTATTGCGGTCTCGGCAATCCATCATCAATATCTTGTTCTTGCGTACATTATTTTGTTTCTATCAAGTCCTGCCACTCAAAACCTAAATCCTAGGAGTAGTTAATATATATATATATATATATATATATATATATATATATATATATATATATATATATATATATGGATATTCTAATAGTGTTAAAACTTAACACTTGCTATTTTATTCTATCTTTCTTTTCGTATCATATCATGATTATATTACCTATCATATTTACTAACAAATCGTTGGTTCAGGCAGTACTGGACTCGGTCTGCCCCTTAAGTAAGATCTCATATTCGAATCTTATGAATGGAAAAAACATGATTGAGAGGGGAGACTCCACCAAAGATGGCCAACCAAGTATTTCGACGGAGATTAGTCATTGACAAAGTCAGTAGATACTTCGTATCAATAACATAATAAAAAATGAGTTTAATTGTGATGCACTGATAGTGTAAAATAGTTTTACACTGTCATCTAATCACAAATCACCGTTTGTATGGCTTTTAAGATAATTTTATAAAAGTCAACAAACTTACCATACATGGTAGGTTGTGATTGGATGATTGTGTAAAATTATTTTACACTGTTAATGCATAGTCCTTTTTCTCAAAAAAAATTACCTATCATATCTATATTTTTCTTTTTTTCTATTTCTCTTTGCTTTTAATCGCTTATCAACTTGCCTAACGTCATCAACTGTTATGAATATATGAAAAATTAAAAACATAGTTTAACCAAAAAAATAACACATGGAACACATGGCTATCCATCAAACTTCTCAATGACGTGGCAAGTCATCAAGCTGTCAATTTCAGTTAACATGTTACTTGATAGCAGGAACTAAAAAAAAATTAACGGATGAGTATCAAGCACAATTTGCATAAAACACAAGGGGGTGTGAGTGGAGTGGAAGGGTTATATATAAATTAGGAGGTTTATTGTAAGGTTAGGAACAAAGGACTATTGAGTGTAATAAGTGAAAATCTCATGAGTCCATGTAATTTATTCATATTTTTAAAATGAGACCGGAGCTGTAGTAATAAAAATATTATTCACAATTTTAGTAGTTGAACTGTGATTAATTCGATGGTAATTAAATATAGATCATTTTTAATATTATATATTATTATAGGAAATAAACTAACGCAAAATTATAAAAAGTTTAGGTATAAACTTTTAAATGAATATAAAATGACCATTTTGTAAGATGAAAATTAATAATAAGAAGTTAAAAAATAACTATTTATAATTTAACATCATACATTATGGACCTACGAAACTTAATTAGTATTGGCCTTTATTATTTGATATAAGAAAATATTCTTTGTTGAAGAAATTTCGTAAGTATATAAAAATTTAAAAAGTACAGCATGTAGTTTTACACTAATTCATCTAGTTTTAAATCAATCGATTTTTTTGGTTAAATGGATCAAACACGATTCATCAATTTTTCGATTGAACCAATTAAGTGCACGTTTGGTTCCCCGTTCAGCTTGCTACGACGTGTATTACAAGACAAATTCAACAGTCGTTCATAGGAGCAAGGAGGGAAATCCGTTGGCAAACGTCGTTCACAGCCTTCCCAACAGATTTCCAAACATACCCTAATTAGTTTGGTTAGGTTTTATTATTTTAACATAGGTATTTATAGTTGTTTAAGTTTTGTGCGTGTCATCCTTTTTCATCACTATAATGTACATTTTTCATCACACTCTTCAAAATTAGATGAAACACACGAGTCTCACTAAATAGTAAATAATATAGATTTTACTCTCTATATAGTAGGTTTCACTTTATATTTAATAAGACCTACCAACATATATTTCAACAAATAATAAAAGGATGTTTGAGAGTGTATTACTAACATTCTTGGAATTGAGAAATCATTTGAATAATTATTTTTCACAAACAGAATAATCACAAATAATCCATTGTCACGTGATGTTAACGAAAATGTCAATAAAATATTCACGTTTCACAAGGGAAATAGTTACATTTTGTAATAATTATATATTTTGAAAAGTAATTATTTCAAAAATATAAATAATTGAAATACAATAGAAAATTAATAATTCAAACCGAAGACGAAATTGCAAATTCCTAATTTACACTAAGTATATTTTTTCTCAAAAAATAATAAAAAACGAATCCAGAGCCACATGATAGATTGACTTTTTGACAGAAGTTTTGCTGACTTTTATTTCCTCCATCCACTTTATTTGAGTTTCCAATATTATAGTGTATTAATATTAATTGAATCTGTTTGATCCACTCACGGTGCTGCCTATTTATTTAGATTGACCATATTAATGAAAGATTCCATCGCTCTTCTTACTTCTTGAAACGCAAACAAATGCTAGACTGAAGCAATCGAAAACTTGTGCAAGGAATTAGCTAGGTATTAATTTAGGTCTAAGAGTGTTCACGCAAACAAATGCTAATGTGATGCATTAGCATGCCTATCATTTTGCCTTAAAAAAAATCACCGTGTTGATAATTTTCTTTTGTTCGTTTTTTTTTTAAATTCGGGATATTTTTTAGTAGAAAGTTTAAGATAATTTTTTAAGATACTATTCATTTGGAGGGTTTAACAAATGCTCTTCTATATACATGAACCCAAGAATTAAACTTAAAGAATATAAATTATCTGCAAAACATACCTAACCATGTTAATTTTCTTTTAGTCGTATAAACAAAACAAAAATATATAAGAAGCGCAAAAGAGATAAAAAAGACAATCTACTTAGGATATATTTGGATTTTCAGCGGGGGTGCTACAAAAATATGCTTGAGAGTAAAATTAATTTGAAGTTATGTTTTGTTACTCTTAAAAATATGTTTGAGAGTAAAAAAAAAAAAAAAACAAAAGCTAAAGAGTTTCAACTTTTTGTAAGTGTGTTGCTATATAATTTAATTATAAGTATAGCATTAATGTTTCCGTTTGATTCAGAATTCAACATACTGTGATTTACCTTCTCAAAAAATAAAAAGAAAAGAAAAGAAAAGAAATACTGTGATTTAGGAAGACGAGCTAAAGAAACATGACTTTTTTATTATTATTATTCCACAGCAACTTGCACATTATTTTTTAATATGTGTAATCATATGAACACGTATTATCTTGATATACTTTCTTGACACAGGGAATCCAAAGTCCGTGATTCTGTATAGTTATCATATCTTCTTGAAGATGTTGGTAAATATTTTCTTAAAAAAAATTACCTTTGACACACTGATTAGTGATTACTTGCATGCAATTGTAATTACAATTGCATGCAAGTAATCACTATATGTAAATGTAATTATGTGTGATAAATTTTAACAATTGATTCAATTCGTATGATCTGGATGGATATTACGTAAGACTAATGTGAAGAAAAGTAATGTAAAATTATATATCAAATAAAAATAAACGATGTGTTTGATGTTATGTTTTGAAGCTGTTATATATTATACTCCCTTTTTTACGAAACTATATATGGATAAACTTTAAAAAATTTACACTCTCTCATCCTTCATTTTGTTTTAAAGTAACTCTATGTACATGTGTGTGATGTTTCTATAAAAACAAGTTAAGATACAATTTAAATATTTTTCTTCCTTTAGATATCATTTTGTTGCATTATACAAAATAATTATTGTATTATTTATATAACAATTCATTTTATTTTTATCTTTGGCAAACACGGATCTGTCTCCTCTTGTTTTAAAGGATAAAGTATGTAATAACAATAGTTGATAAAAAAACAAAAAAAAAATGGTTATATTATGTGTTCATGCATAACAAATCAAGCATGTAATGAAATATCAATTATTGATTTTCTCATCAAGAATCAGAATTGCTTATTTTATCCTTATCTATTTATAATATATAAATTCTAAGCTGCGAAACAACACGCTTACACGTCATAATGATATATTTCACCACATCTTATGTTATGCTAATGTGTCATTTCGTCTCCTCCAATTCCTCACCTCTCCTCTAATTCCCAAATCTCACTTAACAAAAAAATTTAAAAGATATATACACAAAAACAAAACCTGAAGGTATCAAAGGATCCAATGGCATAATTTCAAACAATATATAATATATAAATTCTGAGCTGCGAAATAATACGCTTACACGTCAGCATCATATTTTTCACCAAATCATATGTTTTGTTAATGTGTCATTTCCTCTCCTCCAATTCCTCACTTCTCCTCCAATTCCCAACTCTCACTCTCTTAACCAAAAAAATTTAAAAGGTAAATAGACAAAAACAGAACCAAAAAGTATCAAAGGATCATATGGCACAATTTCAAACGACATATAATATATAAATTATGAGTTGTGAAACAATACGCTTACACGTCAACATCATATCTTTCACTACATCCTATGTTTTGCTAATGTGTCCTTCGTCTCCTCCAATTTCTCACCCTTTCCCCAATTCCCAACTCTCACTCACTTAAGAAAAAAAATTTGAAAGCTACATAGACAAAAATAGAACCTGGACGTATGAAAGGATTATATGGCATAATTTCAAATAACATATAATATATAAATTCTAAGTTGCAAAATAATATGCTTACACATTAGCAACATATGTTTTGCTAATATGTCATTTTGTCTCCTCTAATTCCCAACTTTCAATCACTTAACCAAAAAAATTTAAAAGCTAAATAGACAAAAATAGAACATGAATGTATTAAAGGATCATTTGGCATAATTTCAAACAACATATAATATATAAATTTTGAGCTGAGAAACAACACACCTACACGTCAGCATCATATCTTTCACCACATCATATGTTTTGATGATGTGTCATTTCATCTCCTCCAATTCCCAACTCTCGCTCAGTGGACCAAAAAAGTTTAAAAAGTAAATAGACAAAAATAGAACTTGAACGTTTCAAAGGAATTTTGAGTTGCGAAGCAATACACTTACATGTCAACATCATATGTTTCACCACGTCATATGTTTTGTTGATGTGTCATCTCATCCCCTCCAATTCCTCTCCTATTCTCCAATTCCCAACTCTCACTCACTTAAAAATAATTAAAAGTTAAATAGACAAAAACAGAACATGAACGTATTAAAGGATCAGATGGCTTAATTTCAAACGACATAACGTTCATATATTAATTATCGTTATTTATTATTAATTATTATCATTGATTATAATGAATTATTATACCTCGTAGTGTTACACACAATTAATACGTGCTTCGTCACTCATTGAAAGCCCCCTCCTTAACCTCAGCATAAATAGTTGTAAAGCATATCCCAAACTCACATCTCAACCCAATAAGAGAAAAGGATTGAAAGGAAACAAACCAAAACAAGAATAGCAAATGGTGATATTTTCATTAGAGAAGCCAACATACCATCTTGTTGCAAGAACTCTCTCGAAAATTGGGTATGTTGCTACTTCCTTAATAATCTTTCTTCAATTTTCTCTTTCAATTGTTTGATTCTTATATGTTCAGTGTTTTTTGGTGTGCCATTATAATGTTGCTATATCTTTTCACAAAAGCCTTTCAACCATATATATGGAAAGAAGAAAACAAGAAATGTGTGAAATTGATAATAAGCAACTTTTATTGTTAAAGTGATAATTTTTATGATATAAACATACAAATATTTGAAATTAATTGTGCTTTCTTAAATGTGTCCCTTCTTAATTTGGAACTTTTTAAAAAGTGTAGAAAAATACTCTTCAATTCAATTTATATGTCACTTCAAAAATCATGTTACTTTAAAATATTTGCCTCTTTAAAAAAATTAAAAAACAATAATTATTTATTTTAGAAAATATTTTTATTAATTCATGCATCATCTAAATAACTTATCAACTACATTCATCTAGCCTTTTTTATCACTCCAAATAAAAAATAATATTCATAACACACTCAAAATTATATTTATTAATATATATATATATATATATATATATATATATATATATATATGTGTGTGTGTGTGTGTGTGTGTGTGTGTGTGTGTGAAAAACTAAAAACAACAGTCAAACAAATTTTGATCTACTATCTTTCCTTTCCCATATGACACAAATATAAGAATCATTATGTTCATGCATAAACATTGAATTTATGTAAGTCTCATGTGTATTTTCTTTGCATTTCTTGTGTTGGGATGCATGTAATATTGATGTTGTTTAACTCAACTAACTATACAGTGTACAAAAAAATATATATTAGCAATGTCCTGAATCTGACTTATATTAGAGAAGGCTAAAGTTGATAACTTGGAAACTTCAGGGGTCGTTTACTTGCAATTTTGTTTTCTATTTTCACTTTTTAATTATAAATTGTCACCTTATTTTTAATATGTTTTCTGTTTTCAAATATTTGTATAGGAAACACCAAAATAACTCTTTTTTATTTTTTTTGTTTCTTGTATAAATTTTTGAAAACAAAAAAAAGATTGAAAACAGTATGACAGTTTTGTAATTAAAAAGTGAAAACAAAAAATAAAATTGCATGTAAATGGCCCCTTAGTAGACATCACAAACAATAGAAAGATAATTAAAAGCTATTGCACTAAAATATACACAATTTTGTTAATGGCATGGAATCACTACTAGAAAGGATATATATACCCATTTGTCATCCTCTAAGATCATTAAAAAGAGTCATGATTAAGTGCCTCATAAAAGAAACAAGAAAAATTTCATGGGTGTATTTGTTTCAAAATATCCTAAAGAATTTCTGGAAAAGTGAACTTGAAAATATCACATTCCCATGTTTGATACAAGTTTTAAAAAAATATTCAGAAATTGTTGATTCCTAGGAACTTCTCATTCTCATGTTGAAAGGTGGATATCTTAAATTCGCATGAGAATAAAAGTTACTTTCTAGATTAATTACCTCTCCCCACTTCATTGTTTCATATTTCTTTTTCCACTTTTATTTTTTTTCAATTTTTTAATCAATAAAATTTAAGTTTTTCTGAAATTACTAAATATGAATCAAACATATTCATGAGAATAGTATTTCTAGGCATAATATTCCTAGGAATGTGATTTCTAGAAATGTAATGTTATACCACGATATAAACTGTTTTCCACAATGGAGTATTGGAAGATGAGACATAGTATGTGTTTGGATTAAATTTTTTAAATTTATTTTCTTTAACATAATTTTTTAAATTTTATTTTATTGAGAACTGAAATTATAAGTTGTAGTTTTTCTTTTGTAAATTTTGTCTACAAAATAATTTTGATGAAAGTAACCTTTGAATTTATTAAACAAATTCTTCTTTATATGCGTAACTATTAATAAAGGTATATAAATATTTTTAAACTAATAATTAATTGGAAACTATCAAGATATTTTTTATAACTATTTTTTTCATAACAACATTTAAACCTTATTGAATATAAAATTATTCAAAGTCTTTACCTGATAGTTTAACACTTTCAACATTAAATGAATTCAATTCAAGTATTATCCACATTATTTTAAGTCCAAAGAACGTCAGTTATATGAGGAACATCAAAGTCCTGTTTGGATTCAGCAAATTTGATTTTGCTTCCAAATTACTAAGCATATTGGCACATAATTCAAATCTTATTTGCAAGCTTGCGATCGTTTTCTGAACATGCTCAGTAAATTAACTTAGAGTATCCTACATCTTGGTTGCACGAGTTACTTAAAAATAAGACGTGTTGTTTAATAAAAATTGTCATTGGAGCATTTGACTTTATCATTTTTTATACAAGCACCATTGTTTATATAAACAATGTTACTTAACTATTTCTTATCAATAAAAAATGTGCTTTCCAAGCCAAGAATCAGCAAAAAAAAAAAATTAAGTTAAGCACTCACTTTAATAACCTTAGTATTGGAGTGAAATTTTGTGTAGATTTCTTAAATCTTTCTATGTGGCATTGTAGGTATAAATTTTTGTGTAGAATTCTTAAATCCATTTAAATAATCATGCATGTAGATGCTCTTAACCAATAAAATCTGCTTAAATTTTCTAAGAATTTTATTGAGATTTTGTATGGTTATATATATCATATATAAGTGCCTCTATGTGTGATGAAATAATTAACATGATGTAATATGGTTTGCAGATAATCATGTCTTCTAAGCACGGGGTCGAGAGTTCAATTCACAAGTTTGTATGTATGGAACAATATTCGTTGAGAGTGGCCAACCTCTTAAAACAGATCTTCATATTTTGAAGGGTTAGTCTCTTAACTTCGAACGAGTATATCCTAGACAAAAATAAATGTGTGATGACACAGCAAGGAGACATATTGTTTATTAAGGATTTGGACAACTTTTCTTCTTTAAAACTTTTCATTAAAAATAGGAGAGAGAGAGAGAGTGTATGAGCAAAGCACAGTGGGTGAGAAAGTACCATGACTCAGAAGCTGAGCAATAAACAAACAGCATAAATCAGATATATGTGCAGTGCAGCCAAGCTCCAGAGGTATATAAGATGCCTATGTTCATTGCAAGAAACACCACCTGGCACAGCCCCATTATTCTAATGCCTTTTGCTTAGACACAAAGAAGCATCTTAGGTGTGGTGGGGTGGTGCTACTTCTGCAGCTGCTGCAGATTTTCTGATCTCTAGGCATTAAATTTTATGTTATTTTATTCTCCTATGGTTTGTGTGAAAACTGGTCCTTTTAGCTTTCTTTGGGAAAGAGAAGTGCCACTCTGAGTTTGAGTTCAAAGCAAGAAAGCCACAGCAGCATACATACACATTCTCACAAGTAGAGGGAGGTTGAGTGAAGAGTAGTGCAAAACCCAATGACTCAAACCCAAGGAGAAGAAAAGTTTGGAATTTGAGGCAAATGTTTCATTGTTTCAATGCTCACCTCGAGGCAATCCTTGTACATCTCTTCCTCTTCTCCTTCTTCTTCTTCTTCTTCATTGTTTTGTATCATTCTCCTCCAAGTTACATTTCTCTATGGCCTTGCCTTCTCTGCCAACCATGAAACCTCAACACTCTTCACTTGGCTCCATAGTTCTTCTGCATCACCACCCCCTCCTTCTTTCTCTAACTGGAACATTCTTGATTCTAATCCATGCAACTGGACATCCATAACATGCTCCTCACTAGGCTTTGTCACAGAAATCAACATACAATCCATCCCTCTAGAGCTTCCTATACCCTCCAACCTCTCTTCATTTCACTCTCTCCAGAAGCTTGTCATATCTGATGCCAATCTCACTGGAACCATCCCTTCAGACATTGGTGACTGCTCTTCCCTCACTGTTATTGACCTCAGCTCCAACAACCTTATTGGCTCTATTCCTGCAAGCATTGGCAAGCTCCAGAACCTGCAGAACTTGTCCTTGAACTCTAACCAGCTTACTGGAAAAATTCCAGTGGAGTTAAGCAGCTGCATTGGCCTAAAAAATCTGCTCCTTTTTGATAATCAGATAAGTGGGACTATCCCACCTGAGTTGGGGAAGTTGTCACAACTTGAGTCCCTAAGAGCAGGAGGGAACAAAGATATTGTTGGGAAGATTCCTGAAGAGCTTGGAGAATGCAGCAATTTGACTGTGTTGGGGCTGGCTGATACCAGAATATCTGGTTCTTTGCCTGCTTCTTTGGGTAGACTTTCAAAGCTTCAGACACTGTCCATCTATACTACCATGCTGTCTGGTGAGATTCCACCTGAGTTAGGTAACTGTTCTGAACTTGTTGACTTGTTCCTATATGAAAATAGCCTATCAGGGTCTATTCCATCTGAGCTTGGTAAGCTCAAGAAGCTGGAACAGTTGTTTTTGTGGCAGAATGGTCTTGTGGGGGCCATCCCAGAAGAGATTGGTAACTGTACAAGCTTGAGAAAAATTGATTTCTCTTTGAATTCTCTGTCTGGGACTATACCTGTGTCTTTGGGGGGTCTTTTGGAGCTTGAAGAGTTTATGATTAGTGATAACAATGTGTCTGGTTCAATCCCTGCCAGTCTTTCAAATGGTAGAAATCTTCAACAGTTGCAAGTTGACACAAACCAGCTCTCAGGCTTGATTCCACCAGAGCTTGGGCAGTTGTCAAGCCTCATGGTGTTCTTTGCATGGCAGAACCAGCTTGAGGGAAGCATTCCCTCCTCTTTGGGGAACTGTAGTAACCTTCAAGCACTAGACTTGTCACGCAATGCGCTCACCGGTAGTATTCCTGTTGGCCTATTCCAGCTCCAGAACCTCACAAAACTGCTTCTGATTTCCAATGACATATCAGGTTTCATACCAAATGAAATAGGCAGTTGCAGCTCTCTTATAAGGTTGAGGCTTGGAAACAACAGGATTACTGGTAGCATTCCCAAGACAATAGGCAACCTCAAGAGGTTGAACTTTTTAGACCTCTCTGGGAACCGCCTCTCCGGTCCAGTGCCTGATGAGATTGGAAGCTGCACTGAGCTGCAAATGATAGACTTCAGCAGCAACAACTTGGAAGGTCCTTTGCCTAATTCTTTGTCTTCACTATCTGCAGTTCAGGTGTTGGATGCATCTTCCAACAAATTTTCAGGTCCTCTACCGGCGAGTTTGGGCCGTCTTGTTTCTCTGAGTAAGCTAATCCTTAGCAATAACTTGTTTTCTGGACCTATTCCTGCATCACTGAGCCTGTGTTCAAATCTCCTACTGCTTGATCTTAGTAGCAACAAGCTCAGTGGAAGCATACCAGCCGAGCTCGGCCGAATTGAGACACTAGAAATTGCTCTTAATCTCAGTTGCAATTCACTCAGTGGAATACTCCCAGCTCAGATATCTGCTCTTAACAAGCTTTCCATATTGGACATCTCACACAACCAGTTGGAAGGAGATTTGCAACCTCTTGCAGAGTTAGACAACCTTGTCTCCCTCAATGTTTCTTACAACAAATTTTCTGGCTGTCTTCCAGATAACAAGCTTTTCAGGCAGTTGGCATCAAAAGACTTCACTGAAAATCAAGGGCTCTCATGCTTTATGAAGGATTCTGGCAAGACTGGTGTGGCCTTGAATGAAAATAATGTAAGGAAGTCGCGAAGGCTTAAGTTAGCCATTGGATTGCTGATAGCCTTGACAGTAATAATGATTCTTATGGGGATAACTGCTGTGATCAAAGCAAGAAGAACCATTAGAGATGATGATTCAGAATTGGGGGACTCGTGGCCATGGCAATTCATACCATTCCAGAAGCTAAACTTTTCAGTGGAACAAGTACTGAGATGTTTGATTGATAGAAACATAATTGGGAAGGGGTGTTCTGGTGTTGTTTATAAAGCTGAAATGGATAGTGGTGAAGTCATTGCTGTGAAGAAATTGTGGCCAACAACAATTGATGAAGGAGAGGCATTTAAGGAAGAAAAAAGTGGAGTTCGTGACTCGTTCTCGGCTGAGGTCAAGACCCTTGGCTCAATCCGTCATAAGAACATTGTCAGATTCTTGGGGTGCTGTTGGAACAGAAGAACAAGATTGCTTATTTTCGATTACATGCCGAATGGAAGTTTGAGTAGTCTACTTCATGAGAGAACTGGAAATTCTCTGGAATGGGAACTTAGGTACAGAATCTTGTTAGGTGCTGCAGAAGGCCTTGCATATCTACATCATGACTGTGTCCCTCCTATAGTTCACAGAGATATCAAAGCCAATAACATCCTCATTGGTCTTGAATTTGAGCCTTACATTGCTGACTTTGGCTTGGCTAAACTTGTTGATGATGGTGATTTCGGTCGTTCTTCCAATACAGTTGCTGGTTCCTATGGATATATTGCTCCAGGTTAGTGAGCCTTCCTCACCAACTTGATTATATTCTTTTGGTTTTTAACTTGTTTGTTACTTGCAAAAATTGCTTCTGTTATTCTGCATAATTAACTCCTATCTTTATCAAATACAGTTGGTATCTTAATTGAAGGAAAACAAATGTGAAGAAACTATACCTATCAATTTGTTTTAGAAAGCTTCACATAGTTGTTTGCACTTGATTGAAATCCTTCATATTTTGCATCTTTTAACATATTTTAGATAATTTGTTTAGCTTGTTGAAGCTGACTTTGAATTTGTTTCAGAATATGGCTACATGATGAAGATCACAGAGAAGAGTGATGTTTATAGCTATGGTGTAGTTCTATTAGAAGTCTTGACAGGTAAGCAACCAATTGATCCAACCATTCCAGATGGTCTACATGTTGTTGATTGGGTGAGACAGAAAAAGGGTCTTGAAGTGCTTGATCCTAGCTTACTCTCTAGACCAGAATCAGAAATAGAGGAAATGATGCAGGCATTGGGAATAGCCTTATTGTGTGTGAATTCATCCCCAGATGAAAGGCCAACAATGCGAGATATCGCGGCAATGCTCAAGGAGATAAAGCATGAAAGGGAGGAGTATGCAAAATTTGATGTGCTTCTAAAAGGGTCTCCTGCAAATGGTGCATGTGGGAATAAAAGCACTGGTGGAGTTCTGCCAACATCTTCTTTGAAAACAAAAAGCAATAACTCAAGCTTCTCTGTGTCTTCACTGCTTCATTCATCTTCAAGTGTCAAGCTGGGTTCCAAATGATGATGAATCTAAGGAGAGCAGAAGCATGTTGTTCTTATCACTTTCCTTGTCAATGATCCTTCCCTTATTGTTCTTTACATGTTTGTAAATTATGTTATAGCCGAATTAAAATCAACAAATAGATCCAGAAACTACATGTGGTGGCTTTTGGAGTATCATTGATGTGTATCCAAATCAAAATAGCTTGTACTTACTAATATCCATTTTCGAATTCAGATCATGCCAGAACCGCAGCAATAAAATCCAGCCAGTGTTAGAGCTGATCAACTAGTTAAATTTTCACTTCTGTTTGACAGAACTGAGTATTGTGAACTTTTTTATTTCTCTGAGACATTGAATAAGCGTTTCTAAAACAGTAAGAAGAACTTTTTTTTCATCATTGATAACATGGTAAAAAGAAACTACTAATTTATGTTTTTGTCCTTTTCAACTATACTGTTATTTTTGCTTTTACAGGAGTGTGATAGATTTAGCATCCAAATCTCTTCTAATTGGATTACTGAGTTGACAATAGTTAAAACATTCCATTATATAATAGTTAACTTTAACTTGTTTTTAGCTATCATAGATATATGCATTCATTTGCGTTGACTTGTCTGATATGAACTATGGTAAGATTTTCTTCAAACAGCATGCCATATGTTTTTGTTTTCTTTTTTTTTTTTGCCAACGAAAATTCTCCCTCTAATTTTTTCAACGAAAATTTCCCCCACTTCATATCGCACACACTCATATAAGTATCCAACACATTTTAGACTTGGAGGTTTTTTGTTTTCCATCATTGGAAATGGAGTGAAGAGAAATGTTATCAATACATTCTCTATCACATTAATTTTATTAAATGAGTCTCATTTCTAAACTAGTAAAACTCATAAATTTCAATCTAACAAGAAAAAGTGTGTGTTAAAAATGAGTTATTAGCGGGATGCACTAAATATTTTGTGTTACACCAACGGAGTCTAGCTCGGTTAGTTGAGCAGGAGGTGTGTGAGTTGTTGTAAACTCCCAAAAAATATTGTGTTATTACAAGCCTACAAGAAAGACATGAAAGGCCCAAACATGTGATTTACAACATAGCACAATACTAAAAAGTTAGACACCCCCACCCACCAAGCTAATTACTATAGAGACAACAAAGGAAGCATACATATATGACCCAAGTAACATTTAAAATTGGCTAGACAAAAAAATCCTTCGTCATCAAACGCCTCCTTAAAAGTCTGCACCAAATCAGGGGCAATAATGCTTCCTGGTCTACTAGATGATGCAATACTCATCACCTCCAAACAGCACACTCTTCTTCAAAGTTGTAGTGATCCTTGATCACTATCTGTTTTAAAAAATAAAAATAAAAAATCTTAAATAAAACGCCAATAAAAAGAAGAGAGTATCCAGAACAGAAGATGGGGGTAATGATAGAAACAAAAGAAAGTAAAGAGCAGACCAGTTAGTGTCGGGCAAAAAGTCCAATTTGCCAAATCCGCACGGCCCAATCCAGTTTAAGTCCCTTTTAATGGACTGGGTATTTAATCTGATCCATATTGTATAACCCGTTTATGGATCCGAACCCCATTTTAAACATACGGATCTTAAGTGGAAACCCGAAACCAAAACCGGAAAACCCATTCTAAACTCGAACCGTAAGTCCATTCAATGAATCGTGCTTTGCTTCGCTCAATCCTTCTACTTTGCTTTGCTCTCTCACTCTTTCAGTGAATTTGATGAATTCTAATGCTTTTATTCTCTTTTGCTTTATTTATTATTCTCTTTTACTTTTTTTTTTTTTATCTTTTCCCTAATTTTGTATCTCTGACTCTCTGTGCAGGTTTGATAATTTGATAATTTTTTTATCTTCTTCCTGATTTCGCTCTATATAGTTGAATCTAGCTTCTCTCAATCTTTGATAATTTGATAGTTTGATATTTGATAATTTTTTCTTCATTTCTGTATTGGCAGAACATATATCATAGATTTTATGTACAATTATTAATTTTTGTTGGATCATATCGATTGTATAGGTCCAGTTGGTTTTCACAGAGGTTATGGGCCAGTTTATTTAAACTTAAAAAAGTGTTTTTTTTTTAAAGAGTGTTTTTTAAAAAGCAAATAGGATTTGTTTTTTAAGAAAACAGAAAACTATTTATGAGGCTTTAAATAGTTGCAAAAACCGGACCGATACGATTTAGCTATCAGACCGAATATATAATCGATCCGGTTTGACCTGGCCGGATTTGGTCAAAATCGGTGATCCAGACCCAGTTGACCCAGTCCGATTGTTGTTTTTTTTTTTTTTTTTTACAATTCTTGTAACAATGTAGTTATTTGGAATTCTTTCCATAGTACCATTTGAAATTTGAAATCCATGGCAAAAGTTAATTGCTAAATAGTATAATATAATATAAAAATATGCTCCTATAACATTTTAATTAAATTGTTAATAGCTAATTGCTGAATAGTATATAATAATATGCTCCTATAATATTATTTTGATGTTGACAATAATATATAATAGCTAATTATTATTATCTTTATCTTTATATGATTTAATATTTATGTGTTTTATACATCTTCACCATACTTGTTCGTGGGCCTTCGACAACTTTTATACTTAGGTGTGAAAAATAACAAGAGTTTCCTTAGTAATTTAATGATAATACCCAACAAAATAATTTATAGTAATAAATGATTATGTAATATTTATAGTTTGATCATGATTGATTTTAATTTTAGAGTATGAATTATGGATTGATCACATTTTGTTAGCTATATTATATATATATTTTTTAATATATACCGGGTCAAACAGGGTCAATTAGTGACTCACCGGTTCGACCACTGACCCATCAACCCAGTGCCTCGACCGGATTGATGACTGGTTCGATTTTCACAACACTTCTAACATATTTCTAACCTTGAGTACGTTGGCTCCCCCCTAATATCCTTGCCTAGGTCTGCCCGTGGGTGTATGGATAGGCAATTCTTGGATAGTTTGACTATTCTCAAGTGCATGCAGTGAGATGGCTAGAATAATGTATATAAGTGGGGATGGGGGGAGGAAGGGAGCTCTCACCTTAAAAGTCGGATTTGTAGGATGGAGTTAGGGACGTTTTCTAGGGTGCAAGACCTGAACAAGTCTTCCACCATGCAAAACTTATATGCTCTGTTAGATTAAAGTAGCATATAATTGGATGGATGAGATCGAGAAGTAGTTAATATGGCCTGTAAGTTATTAGAGATCCTGTTTACAGTTTTTTTTTTATATAAAAAAGGCACTTGGGTTTAATATTTTATTAGAAAGTGATTTTTATAAAATAAAAACCCATGTGGACACCCGAACTTCTTTCCTGGACACCCATTTTCCCTCATTTTTTCTCTATCACCCCTTATTCTCCTTCCTTAATCGTAGCAAAACAATTATGTCTTTCCCATATACTGTTGCTCCAACATTCACCCATGTCGCAGTAGTAGACCTTATAAAAGTAACATCTCCCATTCCCATCCATATCACACTGACACACCAAACCAAATCATTTTTTCCTTTCTGCAATGGACTCCTTTTCATTTTTGAGTCTTCATGTGTACCTCTAAGCCCTTTCTCACACCCCCAGGCACCCTCTTCATCTCCACCTCCTACAATGAGATGAGCCAAGTCTGTACTCGCTCCAGCACAACATGCGCAAGACCCTCCGCTAGTTCAACCTCGTCGGCCTCGGCATTGGCAGAATGGTCGGCACCAACGTCTTCATCACTACCGGCCATGCCAACCACTACGCCAGCCCCGTCGTCCTCCTCTCCTACGCATTGTCGACCTCTGTGCCCTCCTCTCCACCTTCTGCTACACTGAGTTCGCCGTCAACATGCACGTCACTGGTGACGCCTTCAACTACCTCTGCGTCAACTTCCTAATAAAATATTAAAATCACCCACGTGGCTTTTTTTGAAACATAAACCGGACAGTTAATCACTTACATAGCATGTTAACTACACCTCAGTCTCTTCCATCCACTTATATGATACTTTAATCTAACGGTGCATATAAGTCTTGCACGATGCAAGACTTAGTCAGGTCTTGCACCCTAGACAACATCGGAGTTAAGTCCAAACCCAAAATTCTTAGACAAGTTGCTTGAAAAAAAAAAGAGTAAATTACAGTGACACCTCCTATGTTTTACTAATATTACATTCAATTCCCTTCCTTTTTTTTCGCCATTACTTTGGCACCCCTTCAACTAATAGTGTTAAGTGGCTGCTTTATTTTAATATTGAATTACCAAATTGTCCTCTTCTTCTATCCCACCAAATTGACATTGTTTTCCCCTTTCCTCGCCAAAACAACACTACTTCCCCCTTCCTTCGCAACCCATGCTTAGCACAAAAGAGTTTGCCGCATTAGCAACAAAATATGGTGAGTCCCTTCACTCAAAAACTCGTTCCACACCTTGCAATAGAACTCACACATCACAGATCTAACAATTAGCACAAATTAACAACTTTTAATTCAACTCAAATAGAACCAAATAAAAAAAAGTAAGATCAAAACAGAAGAAAAAAATTTTTCCTTTCTTGAATCCTATTTTTGCAAAACAAAATTAAATGTTTGTGAAACACCTGAGCCTAATATCTGTGTGTTCAAAAAAAATTGAAAGAAAAAATAAAATAAAAAACTGAGACCAGCATTGATTTAGTAGAAGTTTACGTTTTGAAATTAAAAACTAAAAAATAAACCAAATCCAGAATGAAATTTATGTTTTGAAAGCAAGAAAATAGATTTATGATTATAAGGAGATTTAGAGGATTTTGTTTATTCTAAGCTTGTTTTTCCTTTTGTTTTCGCACTAAAGCTTAGAGAATAGGACCAATAGAGGATAAAAATAAAGTTACAGAGATTTCAGATTTTTTTTTTCTTGTGTAGCATCTATCTCCCATTTTTGTTCCGAATTTCATTTAAGTTGACAGGGATTCCGTGTCGAACGAGTCCCAAAAAATGACACCATTTAGGAACTCTCCACCACCTGAACTCCTCCGCCAACAGCAACAACTTTGTCGGCGCATCTAAGATCGCCGACAACAGCTAGAAGAGGTTGTGGCAATTCGATATCTTTGAGAACGATGTTGTGGAGAAACTCGCTGGGGTCGAGACAGCATCGGCGCCAGAGGGAAGTTGGTTTTGGCCTCGGTGACACGGAGGGAAAGAGTGACGTCGTCATAGGCAAGTACAACCCCTTCAGATAATCACATTCACCAACCTCTGGAATTAGAGTTTTCGAATTAGAAGCTGGAACTGGGATCCAGATAGTGGAAGGGGACGTGGGTATTTTTGGATAAAAAAATAATTAAAAGCCCATGTGCCTCTCACATGCACAAATCTATTAACTATTTAACGACGTTAAGGGGCCAGGGGTACTCACTAAAATGACACCCAAACAATTAGGAGTTTTTATGTAGGATGGAAAAAATGAGAGGTATCGAGTATAATACTACTAAAATACACGGAGTGTGAATGTAATTTACTAAAAAAAAAAAAAAAATCAATCTAAGGAGATATGTTGATATTGATCATTTACTGAAAAAGACACTCGGACCATTAGGCTAGCCCAGATCAATTACGGACCAAATTATATTAAGCTGAAAAAGTTCACTCAATTTACGAGCCTTATCTGATTATTTGAGTTGACCTTGATTAGTTTTGTCTCATTTTAACATTTTTAGCGATTAAAAACAAACGATTTTTTTTTTTTTGTTTCATTTTAAGTTAAAAAATCAAGGAGGTTGTTGAATCGTTATTTTTGTCACAAGTCAGCTAGAGGGAAAATAATAATAATAATTTCAATTCAATTTAATTTCATTTTAACCAATCCTCGTTGGCGTTCATCTCATCTCATGCTTCCAGTTTGCTATGTTCATTCCTATTGAATACTATATACGTTATACTATAACTGTTGATCATTCAAAACGTGACAGCCAGAAAGCAACATAATAATAATAAACTATAATATATGTAACTTAATTTGTTAAGGAGAGCATAAAAAAAAAAAAAAAGGAGTTGGGAAGCTGCATAGCTGGTTCTTGCCGATCTACCACTTTTTTGGGAGTAAAGTGAATAAATGTAACCGAAGAATAACATAGCTGGTCCAAGGTGGTTCGTTCGTAGCATAAGATATATGTGCTTGTGCTTGTGAACGTGAAAACTACGTGCAAAAATGTGATACCAAAGTGTGTATCTACCATGCCATGTTTCAACACCAAGAAGAAGCATATTCTTTAGTACTATATAATTATGCTTATTGGCATAACTCTTTTATATTTGTTTGTTTGTTTGTTTATTCCATAATCTACCCTGGCATGGCGTGCCAAGACTTTTCAGCCATGCATGATAGGCCATGCCAGCAAATCTCCTGACACGTTTATATAAAACTCACAATAAAATAATAATAATAGTTTAGCTTATGGTTGCTTACCCCATTTTCAATTTCATGGAGCCCATTGCCCTAGTGGGACACACGTCCACCTTCAATCATGAAATTAAAATTATGGCTTCTTCTTTCTCCACTTTATAATTAATCAAAACCACTTTCCCCATGTGTTTTGCTTCTTTCTTATTAAATTTTCAGCTCAAATATTTATTCTAACCTTGGTTTTATTTCTCTCCATTTATGTATATAAGTAATAATAATAATGATAATTTACAGCTGTTGATGTGGTAATCTTTAATGTATAATTAATTAATAAAATCAGAAATTAAATTCTGTAAATAAAAATAAAATGAATACTATAAATATATAAAGACCGAAAACTTGATTATTTTCTTTTGTCGTGCAGTTAGTATATACTGTGTTAATGATTCTTTCTCTCTTCTTTTGGTTTTTGGTTTCCATTTGAAAACAAATTACAAAGTCGTATACTTGTCACATATGTAGAAAATTAAGTCAAGAATCGTACGGGACGATAATATTTTCCTTTTTTTTTTGTAAAAAAGCAAAATCATAGCAGAGATTTTGTAATAACATTTTCAAGGCATTCTTTCAGGTTACACTACATTAAGGATAAATAACAAAATAATAGGTTGAAACGCAACGGGCTTCTAACATTTGGGTGTCTATCCCAAATTCCCAATATATGTTGTCCAATCTTTAATTATTAAAAATGTTCAAAGCTAAATATAGAAAGTTATAGACTTATAGTGATATCATGTAAATGGAGCATCATGTGGCGCGACCCTCTTTCAAACAAAAACACAAGTATATGTGATTTAATGGAAATGATATTTATATCAAAATTGCGTACAAAAACAAAAATCATGCAAATAATTGAAAGTGTACGGTTAACAACCATGCTAACTAAACGATTACAATAAATTGTATGAGATTTTGCGGTTTTTTCTTCTACACTACCAGGAAAATGAGAAAGAGAAAAACAGATAAATGAAAGTGAATATTTATAGTTGTAAATTGTAAAATTTGAAGCATGAAGCTTATTAGTACAACACATTAACATATATTTGTACTCTTAATTTTCGTACACATTGTTTTGTATATATATTGAAAGGAGGCATATAATATATCTAAAAAAATTATGAAAATTATACATATATCTAAAAAATTAATTGTCGTCCATAATAATTTTATTTGACTCAAAAAAATTGTTTTCTATAGATAATACATGGGGTCTCTACTGAAATTTGTATCAACATGTTTGATAAATAATTTTATTTTTTGTCAAAATATATTTTACTATTGAATTATAAAAGCAATAGTTTGTTGCTTTTATGAGAAATAAAAAGGCTTAAATACAATTTTGATCCTCCTATTTTGCCAAATTTGTAATTTTGATCTTCCTATTTCAAAATATAGACATTTAGTCCCTTTGTTTGAGAAAATTTACAATTTTGGTTAAATCTTCAATTTTGCCTACATTGATTTCTTTTATTTCTTACATTTTAATTAAATAAATCATTTCTTGATAGTACCTTAAATGAATATGTTAGATCTAGAGTTCAATTAGACCAAAATAAAAAAATAAAATGTAAGCAAAATTGAGGATTTGACCAAAATTGTAGATTTTCTAAAATAGGATAACCAAATGTCTCTATCTTAAAATGGAGCAAAATTACGAATCGAATAAAATAGAGAAATCAAAATTATATTTAAACCAAAATGTTTAATTAATGATAAGAATATCTTTATAATTGAATATTGGATTATTACTTTACTAATACTATATATTTACACACCGATATCAATAATTACAACTTAAAGTGAGTTTTTTTAATGAATTCAAATGATCAACATGTACTTTTTAGAAAATTATGAACATAGATAATTAAAATTAAAACACAACATCTTTATCAATATTCAATTTTTTTTTATAAAAAAATATTCAATTTATTTTAAAAAGGAAAATATTTTTAATTTTTTTAAGAGGATACACACAAGTATCTTTTAATGAAGACATTTATGTTTAAATAAAGTGGGAGTGAGACTATTATTAATGGCAAAATTTTTCCTCCAAATATTTAATGACTGTTTGATGGTCAAAATATGATAAGATATGATATAAAAGTAAGATAAAAACATGATAAGATAAAACGAGATAAGCTTTAATCATATTTAATGTTTAGTATATATCGCATAACATTATTGTGTTATCATGTCCTATATTTGATATAGACTAGATAATGATAGATGATGGTGGTGGCAACACTGATAGGTGGCGACAGTAATAGTAAGAGTGGTGACAACAATTAGGGATGAAGCTAGACCTAGAAGATAGCAATAGTCGACTATAAAGTTTAAATTCATCCAACAAATATGAATCAAATTCAATATGCACCTTTTATCTTTGCAATAATTACAATTTCTTTTGGATGTGAATTTTATATAGTTTAGCAAGTTATATGTACATTTTATCTTTGCAATAATTACAATTTCTTTTGTTTAACAAGATACAAAGGGAGTTTATTATTAATATTACGATATATTCCTAATCATTCATAAAATAAACTTTTTAACCCATAAGAAATATACTACATCAACAAAATAAGATAGACAATAGGGTAAACAAATCATATCATATCAGTACACCAAATAATTGATTATAATAGGACATGATAAGATAGTTATTCTATCTTGACCACCAAACGAGCCCTTAATGTGACTATATACCTAGGATTCAAATTTTTCTTTTTTAAGACAAGGATTCGAAGTTGAGAAACCACTAGTTAAGCTAAAATAACTTTGTACCAATAGATTTATGCTTTTGGTGATAAAATATTATTAATATGATACATGATATATCAAATTTAAAATTTAAAACTAAACTTAAAAAATATTTAAAAGAGATAAAAAACTATAAATAAAAAATCACATAATTTGCTATAAATAATCCCTAAAATGTTGTTTTCTTAGTATGAAAACATAAATTGAGATGTAAAAATAAAAA
The DNA here is from genome assembly GCA_026413185.1 of Pueraria montana var. lobata. NCBI lineage: Eukaryota > Viridiplantae > Streptophyta > Magnoliopsida > Fabales > Fabaceae > Pueraria > Pueraria montana. The sequence goes on along the minus strand of CM048651.1, from coordinate 37,629,222 downwards.
AAGAGATAAGTTATTTCATGATAAATAATTTATATTACGATACAAGATTATTTTTAGTTATTGATAATTTTTTAAAAAACATTAAAATTTAATTTTGAACAAATGATGTGATTCCCTTATGCCATAAATCATCACAGGACCTCTCTAGGTTGGAAATCACGAAACTGGACCAAAATTGACGTTCTGTTAAGAAAAATCTGTATCTCGTGCTACAGAACTCGGAATCTAGTGTTTTCAAAACTAGGAAAAAGATGACGTCTTGAAATTCAATTTTGGCTCAAGAAACACCTAAAAAGGATATGTATAATGTGAGATACGATCCAAAGATAATATGACAGAAATCAGGATGTGGAATTGCAAAAACAACAAGAGAAGAAGAAATTAGGCGCCACAATCAGTGATTGATAAGCCTAAAACTTTGAACGCCACAAGGAAGAGTTTCCTTGATAAGTTCTGGATGATTCTTTCAAGAACCCTAGAGAACAAAGTCTCACAAGCCAAAATGCCCAAATTCTACAGCAAAAAAAAAATAAATTTAATTTAAAAATAAAGATATAAAAAATTAAGAAAAATATTTTAAAAAATTCTAAAAATTCCTAAAAACATAGTCATTAACAAATACTACTATAGAATAAAAAAAAATTAACAAATACTACTAAATGTTAAAAATATTTTCATTTAAAATAATTATTATAGAATTCTTAAAATATTGATCTTTTTTTAGAATCAAAACTCAAATTGAGATGTAAAAAAATAAAAAGAGGGATCGGTTACTACTTACTAATGAATGGCACCATAAATCACTCAATTAAACCCAATAACTCAGAGCCCCTGTTTTTCTTCCCCTTTTCCCCTTATTTTCAAACACCACACCGCGTAACACTTCCCCTTATATATATATATATAACCCATTCATCTCACACAATTAGACAAACACTCTCTCACAGACTCACACTTTCCGCGTTGAACAGAGCAAAAACCCAACACGACACGGTTTTCTCTCCTTCCTTCCATTCCTCTCCAATGGCGGAACCTTCCTCGAAACCCGCCTTCCCTCTCCTTTCGGACGAGCTGGACATCGTGATCCCGACGATCCGCAACCTCGACTTCCTCGAGATGTGGCGGCCCTTCTTCCAGCACTACCACCTCATCATCGTGCAGGACGGCGACCCCAACAAGATCATTAAAGTCCCCGAAGGGTTCGATTACGAGCTCTACAACCGCAACGACATCAACAGGATCTTGGGTCCCAAGGCCTCCTGCATCTCGTTTAAGGACTCTGCTTGTCGCTGCTTCGGCTACATGGTCTCCAAGAAGAAGTACATCTACACCATCGACGACGACTGCTTCGTAATTTTCGACCCATAACCCCATCTTGAATTTTTTTTTTATTTTTTGGGTGGAATAATTGTGGGGTTGGGTTAAAGTTGTGAGCTTGCTTCTGGGTTCTGTGATGGGTCGGGGAATTTTGCTTGCTTGCTTGCTGAGTTTATAAGGGTTTCTTCGTAATCGCAAACCGACCCATCTCGAGATTTGTTGATTTTTGTGCCTTTTTGAGTGAAATAATTGTGGGTTTGGGTTGAAGTTGTGAGCTTGCTGGTGGGTTTCGTGATGGGTCGGGAATTCTGCTTGTTTGATGAGTTTAGAAGGCTTTTCTTTTTTGTAGTTAATGTTGTTTTTAGTTTTAGGGTGGATTGATTTCGATTTATTTAGTTTTTTTATGTGAGGGTTTTGAAACGGGGCTAGATCTAAGATGGGGTTTAATTCGTTCACTAAGTGTTTTTTGGTTTTGGATTTGTTGTAAGTAACCTTTGACTGATTTTGACACTTTCGTGATTTGATATGTATGTTCATGATCTGTTGTTTTTGTTGTTGTTTGAGGTTGCTTGATTTCTCTCTTTGTTTAAGATTGGAGTGTTTAGATTGGAATGACTATGTGCATGTAACATTCATGATCTGTTGTTTTTCATTTTTGTTGGAGGTTGCTTGGATTGTAGAATGACTTGTTTTGGGATTGTTTCTTTGGAAAGCTTTGAATCCCTGAGGATTTGAAAATAGTCAACTTGAATTTGATTTGATTTGATTTTCCTTTTAATTATTGACCCATTTTTTTTATTAAGGGTAAGAGAGTAATATTATTAGATCAATGTAAATTCCACTTAAAAAGTTTTCCGAACTTATACTTGGATTTTTTTGTATTAGGCCTGTAACATAACTAGATCTAAAGACTGTTGACATTTCAAATCAAACACAACTAGATCTAGAGACTGTTGACATTCATTTGTGTTTTTGTAACCTTTGCAAAATGATTTTTTGTCTAATATTTTTTAATCTATTCAACCTTAATCATCTTTTCTTTTTTCTTTTACCTTTTTTTGCTTCAGGGACACAATGATTGCCATTCAAATTGAAAGTGGATTTTCTTGTCTTATTGTCTCTTTTACCTTTTTTATGTACCTGCATTTCAAATTAGGATTTAAATATTGACTATGGCTTGATTAGTGGTACTGAAAAACAACATGTTGATTCTTCTGACACAGAATGTACTATGTTCAATACAATTTGTAGACATGATTTTCTCAACATCTCCTATTTTCATGTGCAGGTTGCTAAAGACCCTTCTGGAAAGGATATCAATGCACTTGAGCAGCACATTAAGAATCTCCTAAGTCCATCCACACCATTTTTCTTCAACACCCTTTATGATCCTTACAGAGAAGGTGCTGATTTCGTCCGTGGATACCCTTTTAGTCTTCGTGAGGGTGCCCCCACTGCTGTTTCTCACGGCCTGTGGCTCAACATTCCTGATTATGATGCTCCAACACAGCTTGTCAAACCCCTTGAGAGGAACAGCAGGTATGTACTATGTAACTCCTTCATTGTGACCACGAATTAGTACATTTTAGAGTTCACATTGTTAATGAATTCCAATTAAATTCAGACTTTTTAGATGTTCATGGCCTGGTTTTGTTTACTAAATTACTGTGTATATTTTTCAGGTATGTTGATGCTGTTCTTACCATTCCCAAAGGAACATTGTTCCCCATGTGTGGTATGAATCTGGCATTCGACCGTCAGCTGATTGGACCTGCAATGTACTTTGGACTCATGGGTGATGGTCAACCTATTGGACGATATGATGATATGTGGGCTGGATGGTGTGTTAAGGTATGCTAATCATGTGACCCTTTTCTGTTAACAAACCCTTGAATCATGAGTCAAGGACTACTTCTAGATCTATTTCTATTCAAGTGTTTAATTAGGTGGTATTTGGTCTAGTTTTTGTTTTCATTTTTAGCCCATATGCTTTTACTAATAACTGTAAAAGCTTCACACTTCACTAGTAATTACATAAATGCCACATTGTTTAATGAATTTAATTTAATTGGAATACAGTCAATACACTGATAGTATAATAAGTCATATCTAAGTTGATTTCTAATTGATTTGACACTAAAAATTGTCACAATTGAAAATTGTTGACTTTTTAATAATTACTTTAAAAGTCATATCTGGGGTGATTTCTAATTGGTTGACACTATAAAAATCTTTATACTAACAGTGTATCAAAATTAAATTCTTGTCTTATTTCTTATTTTCAAGAATTTGTCAAGAAATGATTTCTAAGTATATCATCCACATTGCTAGTTAAAATTTTGTTTTACTTGTTTTCAAAAAGTTACTTCCCTTGTCATGATAGACACAACTCTTGTATGAATTTGCAGGTTATCTGTGACCATTTAGGGCTTGGAGTGAAGACTGGCCTTCCATACATCTGGCACAGCAAAGCAAGCAACCCATTTGTCAATCTCAAAAAGGAGTACAAGGGCATCTTCTGGCAAGAAGAGATCATTCCATTCTTCCAAAGTGCCACCCTTCCAAAAGATTGCACCTCTGTCCAAAAATGTTACATTGAACTCTCCAAGCAAGTCAAGGAGAAGCTTGGGGCAGTTGATCCTTACTTCACCAAGCTTGCAGATGCCATGGTCACTTGGATTGAAGCTTGGGATGAGCTCAACAACACATCTGAAGAAACTTCTTCAAAGCCAGCCAATGGTGCTGCTGCCAAGTGAAAACCTTTTTAGGTTGCGGACTTTATTAGTTTTCAAATGGAGTAGTTTCTTCCTTGTCAGTTTTTAATTTATCATCATATTGGTTATCATTATTTTTTTTTATAATGCAAGATTATAGACCAATTTATTGATATTGATGTCGTCATTATTACTATTTATAGTATTCTTATTATAAATATCATTAATGTATTTCGGGATAATTTTTTTCCATATTGTGGGTGGAACCTTAGAAATTTAAATCCAGCTTAGTGGATGAGTTTTCCTAATTTAGTGCCGAGTCCTGAAGGATAGAGATTTTGTATTAATTGTGTGATTTGGTTGTTAGAAGATGATGACATCTAGCGTTGGGGATGCATATGTTACATTTTCTTTCTTTTTTCGTCATGCATTTGTTACGGGTTACTTGTTTTTACTATTTTATTTATTTATTAGTACTAGTTAAATTTCTTGAATTTTCAAAGAGTATTGTGCGTGTGTCACAGTTTTGTGGACTGCCGACAGATCTAATGTGTGAATGTGTGATCCGATCTGTTTATTTTATCAATTAAAAATTAAGTAAACAGATCGGCATTAAAAAAATATTCAGATAATCAATATTCTAACCTGATTTGTTTAGCGTATGTGGGTTGACATTAAAAAAATATTGGTCCTAATCAAAATACAAAGCCAAAGTATGAAAAAAATGTTGGGCTTCTTAGAAAAATTGCTAGGTTCAGCATTCATTGACACTACCTTTTGTATAACAATTCCATTTAATTTTTTATATAGGTTTTCATGACAAACTACTTTTTCTCTCTTTACATTTGTTGGATGAATATTAATGTAGATTTTAAAAGAAAACAAGCTTTTGTTTTTAAAGTAACCTATTTAAACATGAAAGCTAGCCTTGTGAATTGGGCTGCAAATTAAAATTTTAGGATTTATTTGTTTTACTAATACGTTGTCGATTTTTTTTTTTTTCACTTTTTGGTCTAGGGCAACTAATATTCATAACATCACATTGATTTTTTTTTTCAATTAGCAACTTTTCCCTTTCTTTTTAAAAATGTATAAATAAAAAATTAATTAAAGATATATTATACTAAAGATGAATAAATTAAAGAGGTAAGATTTTTTTAACATTCTGTCAAAAAAATATTTTTTTAACATTGATTAGAAAATTATGAAAATAAATTATTAAAATCATATGTAAAATTTTGAAACATAAAATTAAATTAAAATTAGGATTTATTTAAACAGATCGGATCACACATTCGCACATTAATTTAAATATATTTTATTTGATAAAATTAAAATTAAAAAATAGTATGAGATGAAAATAACTCTTAAAAATGTTCATGATTATTTAAACTTAAAATTTATAATACACGAGCTGTAAAAAAAAAATTATAATACACGAGTGGAGTGGATATTTGGGTTTATTTTATTTTCTAATGATAATTATAACAATTTCACCTTATTCTAATTTTTTAGTAGTATTTTGAAAGATTTATACATGAAAATAAAATTTCGTTTATACAATAGAAGTAAATTTTGAGACCAAAATACCCTTTTATGTGTGTTGGTGTAGGCCGTTGCATGAGGGCCCTCCTCTATTGTTTCCCTCTCAACTTTATGGTTGGCATGCCCTGTATTTTTAACTTTGAATGAATGTTGTGAATGATTTAAATTCAAAATTAGTTTCCATTTAAAGAATTTTTCTCACTTTAATATGCCGGTGTGGCGGTGTCGGTGTCATATTGTCTCCAATTTTGTTTTGCCCCGATCTATCTTTGAATTTTGCATCTTTTGATTTGTGAATGTTTTGAATTCAAAATTAATGATTGAGAAAGAAACACAAGGACGAGAAAAAAAATGAGGGAAAAATAACGCTCATAATGAACGCAATGGAGTTGTAACTGTTTGGGTTTGGAATAAACACTTCCTTTTTTCCAATAAAAGTGGAAGATGTATTATATGTTTTTCTTTTCTTTTTCAGAGACTACATGTATCTATCAAGACAGTCTAACCCAGTTAATTAAGTAAGGTGTGTAAATTATTATAAATTTATGATATCTGTGATTCTTATGGATAAAAAAGAAAAATGATATTACATATATCTTTTATTAGAATCAATATTACTCGAGTCATATAAGATTACTATAACTCCAACTAAAATATGAGATTCAACCATGTTCAGGACCTGTGTTGAAACAAACTGAACTACTGCATTGAAATCAAAATCAAGAGGGTTTCCTGTTGGATATTCCTTGCGAGCAACATCCTAAGAAGGAAGGCCACAATGTATGGCTGTTTTGCTGTATTTTTTGTCTATCCCCTTTCCCAATTGCTCACTTGGAATGGAAATACATAATTTTAATAATTGTTTATTAATTAATAAATTAATAATTAATATGATGATAAAATATTTATACATACATAATAAATTATGAAATTATTAATTTTTTTCTCTAAATTCTTTAATTAATAATAATTATAACTTTACATTTTACTCTTTAAAATACATCTAGTTTAGAAGAACTAAATCCTATAATACAAATCTAACTTTTTTTAGAGACTATGATTATTTTTTACTAGAAATAATTCTGTTCGAATCAAGTATTATTATAGACAGTAAACTTTTTTTCTAAATATTTAACATAATTACATATTTAAGACTTGAATTTGAGATCACTTATTAGCTTGAAATAATCTTATCTATTCATCTGATAGTACACAAATCTATTTACTGTGTCCTTTATTGTTATAGCACCCCAGAAGGCACGATATCTTAAGTGTCAATGCAAAATTCATCATTCATTCAAACATTCCTCAATATACGATTGCTTGAGGAAAACAGAACTGCCACCATAGACCATGCCACATCCCAACCACTTGAATCCAAATCACTGTTCTCAGCTTGGATATTAATTAGATCTGAACAAAAAAAGAAAAAAAAAAAAGACTATGATTGTAGCTAATACTCGTCAATTATTTGTAACTAGCCTTGAATAGTAAGATGGATTGTGTATACACAAACACAAAATTTTTCTCAAACATTATCTGTTCCAACAGAAGTGTGGTCATGCCAAGGAATTTGGACAGCTAGAATAGTCCAAAAGATTGTTATGAAAGCCATGAATTCAATCTCCATCAACATTCCATTCTCAGCAGCAGCAGACTCTGTGCCACAGAGAATAGGGAATGAAAATACTGTCAATCACATCAGAACTATATGATATTAATTTGTCAGGTCCAGTTCATATATTCATTTGTCTATGGCTACTATTAATTTGCTTTCATATATGCAAAGTCTAAAAAGTCAATAGTACACATCCAAATTCGCCCCAAAAGAAAAGCAAGAATAAGGACAGAGAGAAACCAAATAGCAAAAACTATGCTTTTCTATATTTCACAACAGCTAGCATTAATTCAGTAACAGTGAAGTTGATACTTGACAGCACAGTAAGGCTTGCATGCCATTGTTTAAATCAAACTATACTTTTCTATGTTTTTGTTTGCATGCGTAGTACATAATGTTTGTTAGATTGGACAAACCTACATCAAACTGATCAAAGATTGTAGTGTTTGCTAGATTGGACAAGCCAACAAAGATTTTGCAGGGAAAACTGCACACTACCATGCAACTATCCTCAATGAGAAACTTGGTTTATCATAGTGCACATAACACAAAAGTGAAAAATTCGTGTTTTGAATCAACAATTTGGATAACCCTTTACTGCTTCTACTGAAATTTTAACCACGCTAAGTCACCAATTCTGCATAAAGTAGGAATAAAACATGCATTACAAATAAATAATAAAATCAAGTCGTACATCTAAGCCAAAAAGTAGGAAATGGATTTGCAGAACAAAAACTTTAAAAATTCGCCGTTGCCGGGGATCGAACCCGGGTCGTCCGCGTGACAGGCGGAAATACTTACCACTATACTACAACGACTCAGTTGTTGCTCTGACTTTACATTACATTCATATTAGTTACCATTTTTATTGCTACGTTGTTAACATCAGATTAATCAGATTGTTAATTAATAAAGAGAACCATGATTAATTAACCACTATGAACTATCATAATTAATAGCTCGATTAATCTGATACACTCAAGTTAGGTGCACTAAATATATACAAGTGTTCAACTGCGTTAACCGCGTAAGATACACCTGCGAGAGTTGATTAATGTAATCTAAAATTCGAAACCCACATGCTGGATTGGGTTTTTTTAAAAAACTAGATCAGTTGTCCCGTGGGCCGTGAGCACGGGCAGTTCAAAAACAACCTAATTTTTTTAAAAAAAAATATACAGAATGCAGAGAGAGAATAAAAAAAGTACAGGTGAAAAAGTTGATATCAACTGTTGACACCTGTCCAATTAAATTAAATTAATTGCACATAAGTTTTTTTTACATAAAAAACCTCTAACAAACATATCCTTAATATTGTAATCCATCTACGAGATACCCTTAAAATAAAACAACACAACAAATAAACAAACATCATACTTACGATGGTGGCATGGCATGACGAAACACGATAGTGGCGTAGTGGAGAATCTATTATGGCACGACAGAGAACCTACACGAGACGACTTTTATGGTGTGTTTGTTTTGAAAGATGGAAACAATTTGTGAAGATGTAAATGAGTGAATGTTGTTTGGTATGAGTGATATATGTGAGAAATAAGTTTAAAATTGGTGGGATCCACTTGTACTATTTCTTATCTATTTCTACTCTTCTCTCTATCTCTCTATTCATATCTTCTCTATTTCACTTCAATCAAACACATCTACTTTTAACTTTATTTCTCACCTATTTTTACTCTTCCTTTTTATTTCTATCTACTCTATTTCTCTCCTCTCTACCAAACACAGCATTAGGGTGGGGGAGTTGAAGATTTCCCCCACCATGAGAAAGAAAGGTGATGCGTACGATATTAATTTTTTTCGAGATAAGTGTAGGAGTATTGTAAGAACGGCTACACTAGATTAAAGTTTAAAAAAATAAAAAAAAATGGTTCTACTTTCGGTCTCAAATTATTTCCCCTTTACGTCTCTAGTTTACTCCCCGTTTATCGTAGTTGAGGGATCCAATCTCTCCCTGAACACAATTGGCGCAGAGAAGAGAGAGAGTGATGCGTCCGACGATGGAGTGGCCCGGTGGTACACAGAGTGACCTCTCCTCCTCTCCTCCCTGAACACAATCGCTACCCTTGTAGTGAACATATCGGACCTATTATGCGCTGAAGCAATGTGCGCCGACGACGGTGATAAAAGTAAGACGGAGAAGACTAGGGGAAGATTCGAGAATGATGCAAAGCAAAGGTTGTCGTGTGCGGCGAAGGTTGCTACAAACAGTGACCGGAATCCATGTTTCTCACCGTGATTGTAAACATAAACGTGTTAAATTGTAAATGGCCCAAACAGATGATGTATATTATTTTAATTGAAATGGCATAATATGATTGGAGGGACAGGGGTTGGGGACAGGGTCAAGAGACAACTGATTTAATTCCAAAAACGTTAAATCCAGGGGTTGGCGTAATATTGTGTTTTTTTTTTAACTTTACTCCAGTGTGGCATCCTCACAGAACTCCCGCACATATCTCGAAAAAAAACATATATAACACACTATTTTTCTTTTCCACAACGGGAGACCTGTTCACATCTCTCTAGAACCCGTACCTACACAAACATTATAAGGGCTTTAATTCACATAGTGATATTAAGATTAATTAAAGAGAGGAAAATAATGGGCATCAAAGACTAACTTACTTGGCGCAATGGTGGCACGACGAAGTATGGTAATGAATGGTGCGCTCAACTATGTAGGGGGCAACATGACAGTTAGGAGAGAATGGGCTTAGCGAGTGGGGGGGAGACGGGCGATAGAGGGCAAAATGGGTGTGTGGGGAGAAGGAAGAGGAAGGAGGAAAATGAGGGAAAGTGGATGGAGCGTGCCATTTATCAAATTTTGCGTTGGTAAGGTTGATGCTAAAGTCGATGTAACTACATTAATTATGAGTTAGGGCCAATGTAATTGACACTAAACCATTTTGAAATAGTTTCAAAGCAAAATATTTTATCATTGTCAGCTTGGCTAACGCTAACTTGAAGCTACTTTGAAATAGTTAAATCACTTGACTGCTTTAAATGCCAGCTAACTTAAATATCGTTATTTGTGTCAGCTATGGTTGATGCAAACATGACACTAATTCCAAATTAGCATCAATTTTTTTTTACTAACGCTAAGATGTTGATTTTAAAATAATTTTAAAAAAAAATCCTTGTGTCTGTCGAGGTTCAAGGATGATTACAAATTATAAATATATTTTCAAATTAATTTAAACCACTTTTCAGCAAGTGCACTGGTTGATCAAGTAGTAAACCCAATGAGTAAGGTATCGTTCTTCCCAAGGATTGGTGTAATTGATTTCAATTTTACTCACAATTGCTATTAAAGGAAAGCAAATGTCATGTCATAGTCATAAGTGCTTGAAAAAGTAAAAATGCAAGAAAATAAATACTGTTATGTTTATAGTTTTTCAAAAAAAAAAAATTTATAAGAATAGTATTTAGGAATTAGAGTCCTTTTTTAGTTATCTTCTACATTTCCCTTTGGTTCAACATAATTCAAACATTCAATAGAAGTTCAGATCTTAGTATTATAGATTCTACCTAATTCCTTGACATAGAACCCGTTTGATCCCTCAACATGTGCTTACTTTTGTAGCTACACGAGTCCTTCAGGCCGTTACATTGAAATCTATAAGAACACATGTATTATATAGTACTATTATGGATATCAATGTTAGAAACAGTAATTTAATATTCAAATTAGAGCATAAACAAATGATTCCTCATCATGCTTATACTCGCTTCATTCTCAGTAAGGCTCAGTTGGGAGAAAGCATTAAAATTAGAGTACAAATTACTACAAAAACAATAAACTATATTAAATAAAAAAGAGTCATACAGAGGAAATCCAAGAAGTTTATCTAATCCTAAATACAGTGAAAGTAGCAAAACATGGAAAAATTACAAGAGGGTAAGTTAGAAATGATGATGGAGGATGATGATTCCATGAATCTTCAGACTCCTCTTCCAAGGGCTAAATCCCCATGGGGGAATGAAAGAAAATCCTATTTTGATGTCATACAGTCAATATTTATAATAGCTGGAGTGGGTCCAATCACGTAACAAATTCTGTTACAACACGCATATCAAAGACAACTTGAGGTACCAATGTCCAACACTAGCCAAACATGTGGGACGTTGACCTAAAAATATTTGAAATGTCGTTAGAAAATAGATGTTGGACGAGCGTTTGAGATGTTGGTTACCCAACATGGAACATGTGACTGTGCATCTCAAATGATTTTCCCTTTGTTCTTTTGGTGTCTCGGACACTCGATTACCAGAGATTTTCTACTCTTTTAGCATCCTAGCCTGTGTATGAAATCTTGTTACCGTTGCACGTTGAGTTTCCGAGGAACTCTTGTCTTCATTTTATTACTTGATGTGCGATGCTCTCTTGCTTTATTTTCCTACAAAATAAAAGAAACTCCTCAAATATGTGTTTATTTAGTATAAAAACTAAAATTATAATATAATTGTTGTTCCTGTCGTGGGATAAGGGGGGGCCTTCAGTCGTCTCTGTATCCTAAGATCTCTTTGTAATTTGTCCGAAAGGTGGAGTACTTGCAATAAACACTCCAACGTTCAAGTTAGGGTTCGGCGCAAAGCATTTAATGTGTGTAATAAATGTGGATTATGAGAGTTTACCTTGGGGAGCGGATCCCTTTTTTATACATATTATTATTGGGCTTGGGCCTTCATGGGCCTTGGCCCTCATGGGCCTTGGCCCTTTTCTTATTCATATGTATGTGGTAATTAATAGTACTTAATTGCCTTTTAGCCTTATGTTTATGTCACCCTTAGTTACTAATGGTGCATATATCTCTATCAGTGTTCGGCCTACTTGTGCCGAATACTATCATCTAGGTCCGAGGTGAGGGGTTTAGGGGTCTTCGGATTTATATATGTCGAATACTCTGTCTGCCGAACGGATCATACGGCGTTTGGGGTGTTCGGCATGGCTTCGGGTACTGAACACCTGTTCCTACTGTCGGGGGTATTCGGTTTATATGCGTTGCCGAATACCCCAACTAGTACAATTGTTGTTTCTTATAACTTTTTATAATTCTTTTTTTCTTTGTTTATATATGAAATCATGCACATATATTTATCAAATATGAATTTATCAACGTCATCTTTGTGTTGGCTTAGCTGACGTTATTAGCATCGATGTCGAGTCTGACACTATGTTTTGGATTGTTTCTGCGTTTTCTTGTAGTGAAAGAGTCTTGTACACTATTGGCCACTCATCCCACCACACATAGCAACAACGTGAATGAAAGTAAATAGGATTAAAGAAAAAACCTACTTTTTTACTTTAGAATAATATTTTATTTATCAAACTTGAGGTACGGGTCTGATATATATCTAACACCTAAATTAAGTACTTGATTTTTAGAAAAGAAAAAATTGGTACATGCCGAATACGTACCCACAAATATCTAATGCGTACCAAGTACAAATACATACCCAATATGTGTATGACATGATTTTAGAAGCAGAATTTAAAATACATCTAGTTAAGAATAACTATATCCTGTAACATATCCAATTTAGGACACGATATCTTTAGTGCCAATGCTAAACTCCTCATTCATTTAAACATTCCTCGATATAGTCTTGCTAACCATAGACTTCGCCACATCTCATCCACTTGAATCGAAATCGCTGTTGTCAAGTGTGGGAATTGGGGATTTTAATTAGATTTGGGCAGAAAAAAAGTAAAAATTAAAAAACTATATTGTAGCTAATAGTCATTAATTAATTATTTGTAACTAGCCTTGTTATGTAAGGTGGATTGTGTATACACAGCGCATAATAATTTTTCTCAAAATATTATCTGTTCCAATCCAACAGAAGTGGTCATGCCACGGAATTTGGACAGCTAAATGGTCAAAAAGATTGTTACGAAAGCAAGCAAGTCCATCAATTCAATCTCCATCAACAACATTCCATATTCAGCACCGAGCAAAGGGAATGAGAATTGAGAATTACTGTCAGTCGCATCAGAACTATATGGTATTTGTCAGGTCCAGTTCAAATATTCATTTGTCTATGGCTACTATTAATTTTCCTTTCATATGCAAAGTGTAAAGTTAATAGTACACATCCAAATTCGCCCCAGAAGAAAAGCAAGAATATGGACAGATAGAAACCAACAATAGCAAACTATGCTTTTGTAAATTTCACAACATGTAGCATTCAGTAACAGTGAAGTTGATGCTTGACACAGCATAGTGAGCTTGCATGCCATTGTTAAAATCAAACTCAGTAACGTTTTTTATTAGCATGCGTAGCACCTAATGTTTTTGTACTTGGTTTATGAAAGTCCACAAAACCAAAGTGAAAATTCGTGTTTTAAATCCTCAAGTTGAATAAGCCTTCACAGTTTCTTATGAAATTCTAACCAATCTAAGCCACCAAATCTGCATAAAGAAGGAATAAAACATGCATTTCAAACATTTAGGGTCCGTTTGATACGCGTTGAAGGACAGTACAAGGAGAACAGCACAGCACAATTACTAAAATTACAGGACAATTTTTTAGTCCGTAATTTGTTTGATGAACAATGGATAGTACAATGAAAATAATATGAAATTTACTATAATATCCATGTTGTGTATTGAATCTTTGTGGGTCGTATAACAGATCTCAGCAACCATGGAGAAGCATCAACAGATTCAACACCATGAAACAACCCAAATAAATCACGTCAGCAATACCTGCCTACCTTTCCCTTCTTTTCTTAAATAAAAAATCCTTCTTTTCATCATTTTACTATCAATAACATCCAGGTAACAAAATAATTTTTTACTAATAAGTGAAAAAGAATGGGACTCAGACGCAACCTTTTCCGTAGATCAACAAATTCAAAAATTTGTAACCGATTACAAACAAATTACTTGTTCACCATATGAAAAAAACAAAAAACCACCAAAATGGAAAACAAAAAACGAAGCACTAAAGAGTAATGGGAGACGGAAGTGGGAGAAGGAAGAAGAGAAAGAGAAGTTGCAAACAGATAGTGGAGAACGTGATCAGAGAGAGGAGTATGTGAAGGATAATTTTGACTTTTTATTTCATTGTACACAGGACAAAAAGTTGACCTTATACTGAGAAACTTGGTTTATCATAGTGCACATAACACAAAAGTGAAAAATTCATGTTTTGAATCAACAATTTGGATAACCCTTTACTGCTTCTACTGAAATTTTAACCACGCTAAGTCACCAATTCTGCATAAAGTAGGAATAAAACATGCATTACAAATAAATAGTAAAATCAAGTCGTACATCTAAGCCAAAAAGTAGGAAATGGATTTGAAGAACAAAAACTTTAAAAATTCGCCATTGCCAGGGGTCGAACCCGGGCCGTTCACAGGACAGACGAAAATACTTGCCACTATACTACAATGACTTAGTTGAGTGTGCAATATTACATTACATAAATAAATAATGAGTATCTTTTATTAAGTTTACGGCATCAGATTATTCAGATCATCAAATCATTAGTTAATAGAAGAGAATCATGATTAATTAACCACTATAATCTATCATAATTAATAGCGTGATTAATGTGATACACTCAATTTGGGTGCACTAATTTTATACACATATTCTTGTAGTACACTTCCTGAATATCACCTGCGAGAGTTTGATTGTAATATAAAGTCTAAACCCACTTGCTGGATTTTTTTTTAAAAATAAAATAAAATCGTTAACCAAATATGAAAAGTCATTAAATACGAAACAGGATCATATTCATGATAACAGAAAGTAAAGCTCACCATTATACATTACCAAAAAAAAGGCTCACCATTATAATATGTTCATATTTTATTTAAATTCATAATATGGACTGTATCTATTTCTTTCTCATGTTATGGTATCTCTCATATTTTAGTTACATTTATTTTTCTTAGTTGATGCTGAAGCAAATTTGAGAAATCAAAAAAATTGAAAAGAAAAAAAATATTAAAATTTGTGAAGTACCAAAAAAGAAAAAGATTATTTTAGCTCCCATAGTTGGATTATTTTAATTTAGCTTATTATTTATTTTAGGCTTAAATATGTTTTTAATTCCTATAAAATGAGTGCCTTTTATTTTTGTCCCTATAAATTTTTTTCTTTATTTTTCATCCCTCTAAAATTTAAAATTATTGTTTAGTCCCTATAAAATTAGTGAGATATGATTTTAGTCCTTATAAAAAAAAATTCTTTGGTTTTCATATCCTTCAAATATTTTAAAAAATTATTTTTTGGTAACTAAAGTTCATTTTAAGGTATATAAAAAACATTTATTTTAGAAATTTAGAAAAAAAATTAAGGTTTCACATGCTGACATTGTACCACTGATACTAACGGGTGTTACTTGGTATCCTTTCGTTACGTAATCAATTAACGAGTTCCACATAATAGTACTTGGGACAAAAAAAAATTCAAATTTTTGAAAGATGAAAATCAAAGAAATTTATTATAAGGACTAAAATCAAATATCACTAATTTTATAGGGACTAAAAACATATTTAAGCCTAATGGTCTGTGGGTGGTTGTTGATGTTGTTTTAGTTTTTGTTCATTGTATATGAGGAAGTTAGAACCCCAAAATGTTGAGAAAATGAAGCTTAGGTTATGAATTATATTATACTAGTTGATAGAATTAAGGAAACTATGCTAACCCAATTAAATTAGAACATGAATAAAAAAAATAAAACAAAGAAATTTTGTCCTTTGAAACCCACGTATGCCATAGTTAGAGTGAGTGGAAGGTGAGCTAGGGAAG
Organism: Pueraria montana var. lobata; assembly: GCA_026413185.1. Lineage (NCBI taxonomy): Eukaryota > Viridiplantae > Streptophyta > Magnoliopsida > Fabales > Fabaceae > Pueraria > Pueraria montana. Next base: position 37,613,239 of record CM048651.1, on the reverse strand, counting down.
GAATTTAAATTGTTACAAAGCTAAAGATAGGCTTAAAAATAAATAATTACATATGGTTAGATGAGTAGATGGATAAAAAGAAGAGGACTAAAATTCAGATGAGTAATTATATAATGGTCAAATGACCTAAATACTATGAAAGCACTTGTTTTTGTCACTTTAGTAAAGGCTAAGTAAGACTAATTGGTAAAAGTTAAGCTAAAGAAATTAAATAAAATGGGTTAGAATAGATTAAGACAATATGTAGTAAAATTTGCTAAGTATTAGCTATAAAAAATTTTACTAAGTAACTAAAGCTTTTATGGTAGATGTTATACCCATTTAAGATATTATTGTTAGAAGAATTAGTATAAGTAACTTAGAAGGCTAGAAAAGTTGAATACAACTTTAGATTAGTTACTTTAAAAAAAATAGATACTTGAGGACCTAAAGTAAAATGAAATTAAATCAAATGAATTTATATTTTATTAAACTTTTTCTAGTTGATAACCAATAAGACATGATTACTTGGATGAATTGGAATTGAATGAGAGACTCCATTTTGGCTTTGGTTAATTCAGTCATTGAGGTCAAAGCTCCAAAGTTTGTGATTTAATTTTTATTGTTATGTGAAATGATATTGGAGACATGTAAATTGTTGAATATTGAGATCTATATTGTATATTGTTGAGGATCTTGATGTATGATTGTCATACCTCTAAATTAGGTACGTATGGAAAGTACCAAATTATAGAGGAGGCTTTATCAAAATTTCTAGAGAAATATGTGGAATTGTGAAACTCTAGGTTAAATACCTTGAGTTTTGAGATGTGTAAATTTCCTTAAATTATTTTTTAACTTATCAAATTAGTATTTAATAAAATATTTTAGTACTAGATAATAATCTATAAATAGAAAAGTGCTACACATGTGGTATGATATTGTGAAATCTATGAATTTTAACTTTTCTATATATATATATATGACTAAAATATGTTTTTCATCCTTATAAAATTCGAAAAGTTCGATTTTCGTCCTTGTAAATTTTTTTGTTCATTTTACGTCCTCCTAAAATTGAAATATACTACTTTTTGGCTTGGAGTAAGGCTAGGTTGATTCTCATACCTACGTGTCACTCTTCTTACGTGTCACTCCCTCATTGGCCCTATCATTGACTACACTCCTTACAATTTTTGGGGATTAAAAACCGGCACAAATTACATGAAAACTGTCACATATTTCTAAATCCCTCTTCCCTAACCTTGTTCGTCATCTTCAAACTCCATAACCACCATCCGAGTAGTGCATAAAAAATTATTACAAAAATTATTGAATGAGTAGTGCAAGTCTCTTTTTAGTGCCATAAGATAAAAGCTTCAATCAGGAAACAACTAAAGGCTTAATAATGGTAATCACAATGAAAGCTACGTTAGAAAAGCTAGTTGAATTATTTTAGGAAGCGCTTCAGCATGTGGCCCAATTTGGAATTGGAGTTGCAGATAATTTGACATTTCGCACCTGGTCTTGTTGAGGAGGAATGGCGTCCTCGTGTAGGTGTAGTTTTCCTTTTCTCTTCATTTGTGAAAGAAAGAAATTACTCTCCCTCCCATCTCAGCTCACAAATAATTTTTCCTGAATGAGGGAATGAAAACGAAAATGAAAGACGTGGATCCGCCACCCACCACCGCGCGACCCAGACCCCAGATCCGCAACCCACCACCATCCCTAACCTCACTCCGGCGCAACCCCAACCGCGCCGCCGTGACCAACAATCGCGGAATCAGATCTGGGAGAGAAGAATATCAGATCTGGATTTTCTCACAAAGGTTTTGGGAATTCATTTTTACCAGATCTGATTTTTGTGATCTGCTTGTATGTTGTGTTGTTTGCATCTGACTGTCATGTTTTGTCGTTCCAATCTATTTTTTGTGGTTTTGATTTGTGATTTTGGGGTTGTGGTTTAATGGGTTCAAAGAAGATGAGGAAGGTTAGGGAAAAGTGGTCCGAAAATTTGTGGCAGTTTTTTGCATTTTGTGGTGGTTTTTAACTCCCAAAAATCACATTTTAAAATTAAAAATCGTAGGTTCGGATAAAACCAACCTTGCTCCGAGCCAAAATTTGACATGTTTTAATTTTCGGAGGACGAAAAACGAACAAAATTTTTTGCAGGGACGAAAACCAAACTTTTCAAATTTTATAAGGACGAAAAACATATTTTAGCCTATATATATATATATATATATATATATATATATATAAACGAGATATTAATGTCGAACTTGTAAAGTTTGAACTTGGCTCATTTAAATAATTGAGTCTAATCTTAAGCTTGAGTTTGTTTATTTAATTAAACAAGCAAATTTGATCAAACATTTAAAGAGTTAAGTTCGAATAGTTCACAAATTTGACTCATTTATACCCAAGCTACAATTGTATTTTACATCTTCAATTCTTCAATTTGTAGTAGTTATAACTCAAGTATTCCTTCTAGACATTAGAGATTAAGCTACTTGTTCTTGTGAAGTTAGGTTAACGTTGATTCCATGCATATAATGCAAATATACATTATTTTAGATTTCTTACTGTTCCGGTATAGATTCGCCTTAGAATTTAGGAGACCTAGCCAGAAGCATTCAAGTGTGTATGTGTCATCTGTCTAGTCTCTAGGTCATGAGTTGTTTTTATATTAGTCTCTGCCAATCTATATCCATGATTCTCGGAGATAAGATATCATTTTTTTATCATATCATGTAACCTCCCAAAACAACCGATATGGTAGTTACTATACTTGAATATATTATTCTTATCAATGACTCATGGGACTGGGTCGGTCGGCCACCGAGTCATGGGCTATGGTAAGTGCTCGGTCCAAAGATGATAGGATGGTCCATAGCCCCTCAGCCTTAAGCGCTATATACAGCGCGAAGAGGCTAAATATGTGCGAACCTCGGCTTAAAGATGACCGAAGGGTACACAGCCCCTCAGTCTCAAGCGCGTAATCGCAAAGAGACTAGGAAGTACGTCAATCGATCGGCAGATAACCGTAGGGGTACACAACCCCTCAATCTTAAGCGCGTAAGCGTGAAGAGACTAGGAAGCATGATGCTCGGTCGACGGATGTCCGTACGGGTACACAACCCCTCAGTCTCAAGCACGTAAGTGCGGAGAGACTAGGAAGTATGGCAGTCGGTCGACAAAGTGCTCTTCCTTTTTTGTAAGTGTCGATAGGCAATTATCATGAATAGATGTTTAAGGATTGTGTGAATTCACCCTAGCGAGTGCCTAAAGTGTTTATATGTTCGTCCTAGTACCGAATTGATATAAATGAATGGAAAATACAGCGAAGTTAATATAGTCATCATGATGCCGAACAGATTTTATAAATAAATGAGCTAAAATATGGCAAGGTTAATAGTAAACTTATGTAGATCCAACAATATACCGAATGACCGTTAAAATGAAACAAGTATAAATAGACCAATATTTGGCTAAGTTATCAGTAAACTTTATGTAGACTCATCATGATACCAAGCGAACATTTCATATGTAGTGTTTCTAGATAAACTAAAATTCTGCTGAGTTATATAATCGTGTCGAAACCGACCAGGTCTACATTATTTCCTGGCCAATCATAATCATGTCGAAACTGACCAGGTCTACATTATTCCCTGGCCGGACATAATCGTGTCGAAACCGACCAGGTCTACATTATTCCCTAGCCGATCATAATCGTGTCGAAACCGACCAGGTTTACATTATTCCCTGGCCGGACATAATCGTGTCGAGGTTGACCATGTATACATTATTCCATGGCCGTCGTTAGTCGTGTCGTTCGTGCATGACGTATCCATTGGCCTACTATTTCTCGCCTATCTTCTCTTCGCGCATGTCTCCATACCTGTGATCTGTTACAAAGTTGAAGCAAATAAAGGTAACACAATATGTTTGATCAATCATCATTTAACCGAATCGGGCAAGTATGATTTGCCTCTAAAATAAACCTCATCGATAAAGTCTCATGGTGACAAGAAGATAAAGGTCATTGACATTTAATAATCCGAGAATCAGTAACTAGTTAGTTGCTAATGTAGCTTGCCACCATTCCCTGTTTCACAAATGAACTTCCAAATTGGTGTATTGTTGACATCTCAAGCATCGAGACATCCAAACTTATAAGAAGGAGGCTTGCACTAAATTAAAGCTCATTAAATATCTTTACAAGAACATAATAAGATCAATAAATGTTGCAAAAATGGAGCAGAGCGAATTGCAGTAAGCATACTGAGGATTGTAAATGCAATGTACTGTTTACAAGAATAATAGGCAAGAGAGCAGATCCACAAATGTTAAGACTTCAACGATACTTTAAACTAGCTTATTAAGCTTCCATGTAAATTCGAAATTCTCTATAACGTGAAAAACCTAGCAGGAGATTGACTAAAGAAAAAGATAATTCATCTAATAATATCACAAAATGGATGCTAGCTTTTCTAACTTTTTCTAATAATATAAAGGTCAAATATTAACACTGTATCTTAACCATATATGAATACGGCACGCTAATGATATGTAAATACACCTTGTTCCTGCCTGTGGGTAGTGTGGTAGTCTTTACTTCAAGGTCTTCTGTAGATGTCCGAGTCCTTCTATACGAATGACGTGGGGGGTACCTGTAAAAGGCACTCCAACGCTCAAGTCAGGTTTCGGCTCGGACCATTTAATGTGAGTAATAAATGAGGGTCAAAAGTCCTTTACCTTGAGGGATGCACCCCCTTTTATACTTATCTTATTAGACCTGGACTCTTATGGGCCTTGACTACTCCTTAATACCTGGTCCATATTAATTAAGGTTGTTTAACTATCTCCTAATCTTCGATTTACCTTGGTAAATGACCTTTTAATAGGATCTTTATTAGCCGAATACTATCCCCAGTATTCGGCCGTAATGACACCGAATACTCCTGCGATGGTATTGAGCGTAAGGAGTAAAGAGTGTTCGGCCAGATTTAAGCCGAACACTTACCTCTTTACGAGGTGTATTCGTTTGTTTTTGGTGGAGGGTATTCGGCTATTCATATGGCCGAATACTCCACCGATATATATGCCCCCCAGCCTCGAGTGATCAACTGTGACGAAGAGGCTTTGATTCGAATTAGGCGCCTCGTTGTGGCATTTCAAATTCTAACATTATAGCTGAAAAAAGATGTTTAGGTGAAGGGATCGAGGCATCACTTTTTTATGAACCGTTAGATCTAGATTGATCTAACGGTTGGCAGCGTTTGAACTTTTTGGACCGTTGTGGGCTTGGGCCCTATAAATAGGGTGACGGATGTCGTCTGTGCATCCCTTATTTACAATCTACCAAATTCTTCTCTTTTCGCTCTCGGCCGAATACTTATTCCTAGCTTCTTCTTTTCGTCTTAACTAAGGTACAAGTGTTCGACATTTGCTCTTTCTTTTTCATTACCATGGGTTCGTCTGGTCGTAAGCTTTCCGGGAAAACCGAGGTGGTTGATATTCGATCACCCCCCTCGGCTAGTGGGGAGTCTTCGACTTCTTCATCTTCTTGCCCTTCGACGTCCCCTTCTTCGTCTCCTGCCCGAGAGAGGGTGGGTGAGAACGTGATGTCCCATTCGGTTGGAAATGATAGTTCCAGCCAAAAGCCGAAGCGTAAACCTCAGGTTACGCGAGGGAAACAAGTGTTCCCGCCGATTACCCTGGATGAGTGCACATGGGTAAACAGGGAGGTCGGGTCCTATTGGTCTCGGTATAATGATAAGCGTAGTGTGTCCAATTTTGTAAATTATGTAAATGTATCTTCCATCCTTGAGGATGAGTTGTGTCCGATAGCGTTACAATGTTGTCGGCGTGAAACTAATGTCAAATTCATTTTCATAGGAAAGGGTGAGTCTATAAGGGACTTCTTTTACATGTACGGTTGTGTATTCCACGACCTACATGTAACGGTTCTCTTTGATGATTTTACGATGGGGATGCTTTGGATTTTGAACGTGGCACCTTCTCAGTTGCATCCGAATGGGTGGGCCGCAATCCAAACATTCCATGCCCTTTGTATTTTTAATTTTATAGAGCCTTCAGTGAGTGTATTTTTGTACTATTTTTGTACTCGACCCAAGAGTGGTTTATGGGTATCTTTAATAAGGAAATCGAAGAGGCCCTTGTTCTAATCTTTTACTTCTTCTTACAAAAATTTCAAAATCAGCTACTTTAAAGTGGTAATAAGGCCGAATATAGGGGCTAACCACTTCTATGATAGGGGTAGGAAGCCCTTATTTCCTTTTTATTGGGAGAGAATCCCTCGGCGTTATGACAAATTTCCGAAGTCTATGATGACCGAAAGGGAACGCGAGGACCTCCTCTTTCTTGAGTCCCTCCCTCGAAAGCTTCCGGCTAGGCAGCTCGTGGCCTTATTTAGTTCTTCAACTGTTTTAGCATATATGTGTGGTAAGGCCTCGGTTCTTTCTTTTCTGTTGTTTTTGTATTTAGTTCACATGACTGACTAAGTGTTTTGTGGGGTGTAGGTATTATGGTCGATGCTGGTGGTGACGTCCTTTCTTTCCGGAATGCCCAGAAGTACCGAGCTCAAGCTGTGGGGAACACCTTGGGTGTTGCTCCAGTGCCTCCTGTTGTGAAGCTGCCGACCCCGAGGCCGTATCCAGTGGATACCCTACCCCCTCCGGCAGGAGAGAAGAAAAACAAAGACAAGGATCACAATAAAAGGCACCGAAGCCGTGAGGCCTCGGAGGAGGAAAAGGCGAAGAAGCTGAAGCAATAGACTTTGGACTTTTCAGCTTCGGGATCTTTTGCTTCCATTACTGCCATGACTGCCGAGGGCTTCTGATACTGGAAAGAATATTTTGAACAGGGCTGATACTGCCTCCAACTGGTCGGCCTACTGTGAGTTTCAAGCAAGGGCTTCGATCATTGCTTATCACATGTTTATGAACCCGCTGAAGGAAGCCGAGAAGCTGAAGAAGAGTTTGAAGGAGTCGCAGGCCTCTAACCAACAAGCCCTGGATGCCAACATAGCATTGGCGGATGACAATGCTCGTCTCAAGGACGAAGTGAAGCACCTTTCGGTTGATCTTAACGATTTAAATACTAAAGTCATAACAGCCGAGAAGGATGCTAAACTTCAGTCCGATGAGATTGAGCGTTTGAAGATGTTATTGGCTCAGGTTGAAGGGGAGAGGGATGCGGAACGCGCTGCTAAGGAAAACATCATCTCTTCGGCTCAAGAGAAGATTTATGCCGAACACGAAGCCGGATTTCTTCATGTTGTTTGGCAGATGCTGCATTTCTATGACGTTCACAATCCTACCGTCTTTGACATGGACAAGGATATTTATCAAGGCTGCTTGGTACCTCTTAATGATATTCTTGAGGATGCGATACTTGAGAATCCCCTTCAGCCGTCAGCTCCGGACGATGATGGGAACCCTGGGGCTAATGAGGAAAATAGAGAAGAAGATGTTGCCGATGGCGTGGCCCAAGAGGATCCGGCTGAATGAAATATTTGTATCTTGGGCCGTTAGAGCCTTTTTTGGTTTTAAGAGAAACTTTGTAAATCTCTTTTTGTGATTAATGCAATATAGTCTTTATCTTTGGACATCCGTTTTTCAATCTATACTTAGAATAATTTCGAAAATTTACTTACAGCCGATAACTTTGTAAGACCTGCTTCCTTCCTTTTACTAGCCACAGATTCTTTTGAAGAAATTAATACTTGAGTTTTTTGCAAAGAGATTCCGAATAGTGCATCTTTAGCCGAGTAGGAGTACTTGGAAGGGAACCATTTGAGAAGAAATTCTGAATGGTGCATCCTTAGCCGAGTAGGAGTACTCTGGAGGGAACCATTTGAGAAAAAATTCTGAATGGTGCATCCTTAGCCGAGTAGGAGTACTCGGGAGGGAAACCGTTTGTGAAGAAATTCCAAATGGTGCATCCTTAGCCGAGTAGGAGTACTCGAGAGGGAAACCATTTATGGGAAAATCCGTATGGTGCATCTTTAGCCGAGTAGGAGTACTCGGAAGGAAGCCATTTGTGAAGAAATTCCGAATGGTGCATCCTTAGCCGAGTAGGAGTACTCAGGAGGGAAACCATTTGTGGGGAAATCCGTATGGTGCATCCTTAGCCTATTAGGAGTACTCGGGAGGGAAACCGTTTGTGAAGAAATTTCGAATGGTGCATCCTTAGCCGAGTAGGAGTACTCGGGAGGGAAACCATTTGTGGGAAAATCCGTATGGTGCATCCTTAGCCGAGTAGGAGTACTCAGGAGGGAACCATTTGTGAAGAAATTTCGAATGGTGCATCCTTAGCCGAGTAGGAGTACTCGGGAGGGAAACCATTTGTGGAGAAAATAATAGCTGCTGAAAAACAATGATAGATAGGCAAGAAAGATATGCTTCATTAATTCAATTGGATAGGTGTGCCTCATTAAAACCTTCTCGATAAAAAACCCTTTTCACATTCTTTTTAGGGATAAAAAACCAAGTAAGGAAAAAGAGTACAACACCCGTTTACATAATCAACTAAAATAATACTTAAGATGGGTCGAGTTCCATGTTCTCGGCACCACCCTTCCTGAAAGTTCTTCTAACTTGTATGCTCCATTGTTGAGAGTTTTCCAGATTCTGAATGGGTCATCCCAATTAGCTGCAAGTTTCCCTTCCCGGGTATCTCTTCGTGCATCACCTTGCATCCTTAGGACTAGATCTCCTTGTTTGAACTCTCTCGGCTTCAGCTTTGAGTTGAACCTCCTGGTCATTCTTTGTCTGCATGTTTCGGCGTTGAGGCGTGCTCTCTGCATGTTTCGGCGTTGAGGCGTGCTCGGTCGCGTACCTCTTCGATCAAGTCAAGTTCACATCTCATGGAGTTTTCATTTTCGGATGTTTCAAAGTTTTGTCTTCAGAAGGAAGGTTCCCCTACTTCTACTGGGATCATAGCTTCGGTTCCATACACCATTCTGAAGGGCGTTTCTCTTATTGTTGATTGTGGGGTGCATCTGTATGCCCACAAAATTTCAGGTATCTCTTCGGCCCATGCACCTTTAGCTGCGCCCAATCTCTTCTTTAATTCTCCCAAAATGACCTTGTTGGCGAACTCTGCTTGCCCGTTCGTCTGAGGGTGTTCGACCGAGATTACCCTGTGTTTTATGCCCAAGCCTTCCAAAAAAGCATTTAACTTCTTGTCTGTAAACTGCAGTCCGTTGTTGGTTACGATCACGTATGGAATACCGAAGCATGTGATTACGTTCCTCCATAAAAAAAATTGTACATTTTGAGTTGAAATGGTTGCCAGAGGTTCGGCCTCTATCCATTTTGTGAAGTAATCGACGACCACTATCAAAAACTTGAGCTGCCCCTAGCTACGGGAAAGGGTCCCAAGATATCAGTCCCCCAGATAGCAAAAGGGCCATGGTGACGAAATAGCATGTAGCTCGTCGGCGGGCTGGTGAATAAGGTTACCATTTTTTTGGCATTTGTCACACTTTTTAACATACTCGGCGCAGTCAGTCTTAAGGGTTGGCCAGTAATACCCTGCTCTTAGTACGCGAGTGGCCATTGTTCGACCACCAGAATGCATGCCACAGATTCCCTCATACAGCTCTCTTGTAACATATTCAGCCTGATCTTTGTCAAGGCATTTAAGTAGGGGGTGGAAAACCCTCTTCTGTACAACTCTCCGGCGATCAGAACGTACCTTGCGGCACTCGTTCACAATCTTTTGGCCTCATCCTTATCCTCCGGAAGGGTGCCTTGTGACAAATATTGCTGGATTTCGGTTATCCAAGTGTCTTTAGATACTAAAACCTGCATGCACTCTTCGGTGGTTATACTTGGTTCTGGTAACATCTCCTGAATAAATGTTCTTAGTTACTCGGGTTTCTGCATACTAGCTAATTTAGCAAGCTAATCTGCCCGATCGTTGTGCTCTCGGGCTAAGTGCTTTACTTGGACCTCATCGAATCCTTTCTCCAGCTGTATGAAAGTGTGATAATACTTCAGTAACTGTGGGTCTTTGACCTGGAATACACCATTGATATGTTCGGTTGCTACTTGTGAGTCGCTCCAACATCGTACTTTTTGGGCTCTCATTTTCCTTGCCAACCTGAGTCCGACTAATAAGGCTTCGTACTCGGCCTAGTTGTTGGATGCTTTAAAACCGAACTGCACAGACTGCTCTAGTCGTATGCGATTTGGTCCCTCCAGAATAACACATGTTCATTCCTCTTCGGTTAGAGGAACCATCCACATGCACAACCCACCATTCGTCCTCAAAGTTCTCGGCAGGATGCAGCTCATTGACGAAGTCCGCCAAACATTGTGCCTTGATGGGACCTCTAGGCTCATACCTTATATCAAATTCTGACAGTTCTATTGACCAAGTCATCATCCGTCCGCCCAGCTCTGGTTTCTTCAATACTTTTACAATGGGGCAATCGGTTTTGACGACCACTCGGTGTCCTTGGAAGTATTGTCTTATTCGCCTTGCAGCGCTGACTAGTGCTAAAGCCGCCTTCTCTATCGTTTGGTATCGGGTCTCAGAGTCTTGCAGTACTCGGCTGATGAAATATACAGGTGCCTGACCCTCTTCATGTTCTTGGGCTAACACCGTACTTATGACTTCTTGGGAGACCGAGATGTATAGCACTAGATCTTTCTTAGGGTCCCATTTTTTTAGTACAGGCGGGGCCGAAAGGGTCTTCTTCAACTCCTGAAAAGCTTCTTCACACTGTTGGTTCCATGAGAAATTCTTAGTAACCTTCAATAGTTTCATGATGGGTTTTACCTTTTCAGCTATCCTTGGTAGAAATCGCGATAGAGAGGCGATTCTCCCTGTCAGTCTCTGGACTTCCTTTGGGGTTTTCGGGCTTCTCATACAAATAACATCTCTACATTTGTCAGGATTCACCTCTATGCCTCGGCATGTTAACATGAAACCCAATAATTTTCCTCCTTGAACGCCGAAAACACATTTTTCAGGGTTCAGGCGCATATTGCGCTTTCTGAGCTCGACAAATATTTCTTCCAGGTCCCTCGTGTGCATGTCGACTTTGGACGATTTGATGACCATATCGTCAACGTATACCTCCAGGTTTCATCCATGTTGTCTTTGGAAGACTTTGTCCATTAGCCTCTGGTAGGTGGCTCCAACGTTCTTCAGGCCGAAAGGCATAACTCTGTAGCAGTAGTTAGCTGACTCAGTTATGAAAGCAGTCTTGTCTTCGTCAGGGGGGTACATCCGGATTTGATTATACCCAGAGTATGCATCCAATAAACAGAGGTAAGAGTGCCCGGCTGCCCCGTCGACCAGTCGGTCAATGTTTGGTAGCGGATAAGCATCCTTCGGGCATGCTTTGTTCAAGTCTGTGTAGTCTGTGCACATCCTCCATTTTCCATTTGCCTTCTTTACCATAACCACATTGACTAACCAAGTGGAGTATTTGACCTCCCGGATGAAGTTGGCCGTCATCAATTTAGATACTTCCTCTTCTACGGCTTTTCGCCTCTCTTCGCCCATCTTTCTCTTCTTTTGAGCAATTGGCCTTGCTTCTTGGCATATTGCCAATTTGTGACAGTGGAATTTCGGGTTGATGCCCGGCATATCCGAGGCTCTCCAAGCGAACAGGTCAGTGTTCCGCCTTACGACATTTTGAATTTGAAGCCTATCCCTTTCCGATAGGTTGCTGCCGAGATACGTGATTTGTGTTTTCGCCCCACCAATTTGAAATGCACAGATTTCCTCATTTGGTTCAACCCACTTGTCTTCATTAGTCCGGGGGTCAAGATCCAAAGACTGGTTCGAAGGCTCGACTGCAGAGATCATGTATACCGACTTGTACTCTTCTTCTTTTAACTGAGTGACTTTGAGACTGGCTAGGTAGCACTCCCTAGCCGCCTTTTGATCGGCATGAACAATAATCACAATGCCTCGATTTGACGAAAACTTCATAGCAAGATGAGGGGTGGACACTATAGCTCCAAGAGTATTCAAGGATAGGCGTCCGAGTAGTATATTATACGAAGTGTTGGTATGCACTACTATATATCTAACTTTTATAGTTTTGTACTCTTTTTTCCCATACCCGAAGGTTGTGTCCAGCTCTATACACCCCCTGGTATTAACCCTTTCACCTAAGAATTCGACTAGGGGTTCATCATAGGGTAGGAGCTTCCCTTCTGGTATATCTAATTACTTGAAGGTACTCCAATATAGGATGTCAGCCGAACTACCTTGATCCACCAAAATTTTCCTGACTGTGCAGTCAGCTATGTCTACGCTGATGACCATGGGATCATCCTGCTCGGGGTCGGATCCTTGAAAGTTTGCATCTGTGAATGTGATAGACGACATTTTCAGCTTGCTTATGGCCGATGTCATGTTGACTGATCGGACTAACCGGAGATGCTTCTTCCTGGCCGAAGATGTACTTCCCCCTCCTGCGAATCCTCCCGTAATTGTATTTATGACCTTTCGGGGTTTAGACGGTTTTGTTTCGTGTCGCTCCCGGGACCTGCTTCTTGGTCTTTCGGTCCTTCGGTCATGTTCTTGGCCGTAATTGAAGTCCCTCCTGTAAGTTCTGTCATCGTCTTTGTATTTTGAGAACTGGGGCCGTTCAGTTCTAGGATCGCGGACGAAATCTTTGAGATGCCCCATCTTAATGAGGTCCTCGATCTTGTCTTTGAGTGCTGCACATTCTTCGGTCGAATGACCTCTATTGCGGTGGTACCGGCATTGCTTGTTGTAGTCGGCTTTTGGGGGGTGTTGGCTCTCTTTGGCACCACCAAGGTCTCAGTGGCCAGGGCCTGTTCGAGTACCCTGGAGTGGCTAGTGTTGAGGGGGTGTAGGCCGTGTACCAGGAGCCACGGTACTCTCGTTCCTTGTGAAACTTGTCCTTTCCCTTTCCCTGATTATCCTTTTCGTGTCCTTCCTTCCTGTGTTGGCTTCCGCTCGGACTTGGTTCCGGTATTCTGACAACTCTTCAATCTGCATGTATTTTGCTGCTTTTTGGCGGAGGTCATCCATGTCAAGTACCGGTTTTTTGCAAAGACTATTGACGAAAGCCCCTAGCTTAAGGGCCGTCACGAGATGATTCATGGCTACGGCTGGATCAAGGTTTCGGATGTTTAAGGCAACTTTGCCGAACCTTTCCATGAACGTTCTAAGGGATTCCCTCTTTTCTTGCCGAATATTCACCAATGCGACTGAAGTCAAGAGATGAGGTCTGCTTGTTGCAAACTGATTGCCGAATCTATTCGCAAGTGTTTCAAAACTGTCGATGGAACTGGGTGGGAGCCGTGTGAACCAGTTTAGAGCTTGTCCCTTCAGGGACGTGGGGAATACTCTGCATAGGATGGCGTCTTTGGCTGTGTAAAGGCTAACTTGGGTGACGTAGACGTCTATGTGCTCATTCGGGTTAGTGCTACCATCATATTGGTCCAGGCCGAGGCTTTTCCAATTTGGGGGAAGAGGGGTTTCCATAATTCTGGAAACGAAAAGATACCTACAAGGATGTGACTGAGTGTTGGCGGTAAAGTTTGATGGCCGATTAGTTGCCCCATGTATGCTAAGATTGGCCGCAGACTCCCCCCATGTTGCTTGTCTTGTGTCTGATCCTCGGGTTTCCAGGATCGGTTCAGATTTCTTAGTTCGGCGTTCTCTTGTCGAAGGGCCGATATCTCCTGCACGTGCTGCCTTCTCATCGCCGATATATTGGCTCTTAGCTGTCTTAACTCCGACGACAAATTCGTTTGATCTTCCACATGCTCTATGTTCTCGACAACGAGGTGCTGCCCTTGTACGTGTTGCTACCTGACTGGTGCCAATGGTTCAGGTATGTCCATGTGTGCGTGACTTTGGGTAGTAACCATTCCTTGGGGGGCTATGGGATAAGTTTTACCGGGCCCCACGGTGGGCGCCAAAATGTTCCTGCCTGTGGGTAGCGAGGTAGTCTTTACTTCAAGGTTTTCTGTAGATGTCCGATTCCTTCTATACGAATGACGTGGGGGGTACCTGCAAAAGGCACTCCAACGCTCAAGTCAGGTTTCGGCTCGGAGCATTTAATGTGAATAATAAATGAGGGTCAAAAGTCCTTTACCTTGAGGGGTGCACCCCCTTTTATACTTGTCTTATTGGGCCTGGACCCTTATGGGCCTTGACTACTCCTTAATACCTGGTCCATATTAATTAAGGTTGCTTAACTATCTCCTAATCTTCGGTTTACCTTGATAATGGCCTTTTAATAGGATCTTTATTAGCCAAATACTATCCCCAGTATTCAACCGTAATGACACCGAATACTCCTGCGATGGTATTGAGCGTAAGGAGTAAAGAGTGTTCGGCCATATTTAAGCTGAACACTTACCTCTTTACGAGGTGTATTCGGTTGTTTGTGGTGGAGGGCATTCGGCTATTCATATGGCCAAATACTCCACCGATCTACACCTTAATAATATTATATTGCACCTTGTGATTGAAATATATCTCACTCGAGACTCTTTGCAATTCGAATAACCATATTTAGATAACGAGCATATAATATACTACTCAAGCCTTTTTCTCACTTTTGAAAGCAAAACTAACTATTTGAACTACAATTTTCATACAATATATGACTACCGAGGTGGACATTTTGTAAGATAAGTGAAAACAATAAAAAATAATTAATACCAACAATTAGGTAATTGTTATAACAAACAGAAGCTCCCAGCAATAATATTTAGTTCGTCCATGTATAGCAATGAATACAACAAGCTTTTCAATTCATATTAAATATACTCACTTGATCATTAATTTCATTATATCAAAGAAATAATTAACTAATCCATCTAACGTGATGAGAATAGCAATGCAAGCATATGAATAAATAATGAAATCATATTGCTCATACTGCAATCATAAAAACAATAGCAGTGCAATCATATAGCTCACGGGTCAAAGAAATACTGAACACAATAACTGTTTATTGATGAATAAAAGCACATCCAATCATATGAATGATGAAAGCAATAGCAATACTAGGTGTCCATGATTAAACTTCTAAATAAGCGTAAAGTAACTTCAAAGAGAAAAAATTCCAAAAGATTAGAAAACTAATTTCTTTGCCCACACGTAGTGCAAAATGCAAAATATTTTACAAGCTTCATGACAATCGACATTCAATAAGCACAATCAGCATTCACTTAATATAAATATCAATTCAATTATATAAAGTAAATTTTCAATAAAACAATAGGCATGAATATAAACTCTTATACATATAAATAACACCGACACCAAATTGGTGTTAGTCATCAAAGTTTAAATCAGCAGCCAGCTATGTTAATCATATCGCCGTACGTACGTGATTGGCTTTCTAATTTTTGTTGTCGAATATATTTCGATTCTCAGTTAGGACCTTCAACGAACACGTTGCGTGCCCTTTTTATCCTCCACGAGTTTAAACCGCACCACATACTACAAAACCAAAACAAAGATAAAAATTAAATACAAATAAGTCTTTATTGAATTGGAATAACAGGGTCAGATGGGAAACTCAATGCATCCACTAAAGGTAAGTCAGTGGTAGCAGCATCGTGTCGTTGTTGCTGCCGTTGTTTGGTGCTCTCAAGTGTTTTCAGGTCACTTAATCTGGTGCGTGTCACCCAGGTCGGAAAATGTTTGGTGCTAAGTTGTAAGGTTTTTAATAATCCTAAAAAAACTCTATGTAAGCTCTTTAAAATGGTTGCTTAACCAACATCATGCACGATATATAATAAATATTTTCCAAAAATAATATTATACGAATAAGTTAAACAAATATTTTTATATTTAAATCATCTACTAATCACGTCCCACTTAATATTACATGCCAAATATTTTAATTCAAAATATTTAAAATATATATACTTGTACATACAATATCTAATATCCTATATTAAACAAATATTATTAATACAATATATATTTAAATTTAGGCTTAATTGTAATTTTTATCCCCAACTTTTTATTTTATGGCAAATTTTACCTCAAACAAATTAATTTAGCGCATTTTACCCTCAACTTTTTTAAAAAGTTATAAATTTTACCTTCCACAGTTTTGCTGACGTAGCATGCTAAAATAATTGTACTCTTTACTCCCAAATTTTTACTTTTTGGCAAATTTTACCCCTAATTTTTTCATTTTTTGGCAAATTTTATCCTTAATTTTTTACTTTTTGGTGAATTTTATCCCCATGTTTTATGCTTATGTCAGCATGCCACATCAACACAGCAGTAGAAAGTAAAATTTGCAACTTTTAAAAAAAGTTGGGGCTAAAATGCTCTAAATTAATTTATTGGGGGTAAAATTCGTCAAAAAATATAAAATTAGGGGTAAAAATGACAATTAAGCCTTAAATTTAAAATATAAACACATATAAGTTAACATATATAGGATAAACACACACACACATACAGGGGTTTACTAACTTACACCACTTGTTCTTTTAGAAAGAGTAAATTAGCAAATGATAAGTATAAATTTTCTTAAAATACATCCGGATGTAACTTGCTAACTTACTACTTTTAAAAAATAAGTAGGTGTATGTTAGCAAATGCGTATAAGATTTGTTAACTTACACCTACTTATTTTTTTAAATGAGTAAGATAGTAAGTTATAACTACAAAATTTTGAAAATACGCCTAAGATGTAACTTGTTAATTTACTCATTCTAAAAAAATAAATGGGTGTAAGTTAGCAAATCATATATATATATATATATATATATATATATATATATGAGGAGGGATCTACTTACTCCTAGAGTAAGTATAAGAGACTTACTCCTCATCCTCACCATTCATTTTCTTGAAATCTAATGGTTGTAATGAGTAACTAATATTAACCATTAGATTTCAAGAAAATGAATGATGAGGATGAAAATTAACTCTCTTAGACTTACTCTTGAAGTAAATGGATTCCTTCTATATATATATATATATATATATATATATATTACTCACGACTTTGTCGTCAGTAAATCTTTGTCTGTTATTATCCATGGCCAAGTCGTCAATAAAGTACACATATATTATTATTTCACGCAAAATGATTATCGGTTATATCTTAAGTAGCAATTGTAAATGCTACTTATTAATGGCTTTGGCAGTTGGAAATCTAACTCATACGTACCAATGGTCAGTTGGTCACATATAACTGTAGAAAAATGTTTTAATAATACTTAATTTTCTTACATAGTATAATTAGTTTCATAATTTAAATATTGTGATATGTAATTCGGGAAATAATGCATAAATAAAGGCTATGCTATGTATGAGTGAAAAGTTTCCAAATTTTACTACAAAGACATATATTATTGATACAAAGGGATAGCTAGTTGAAACTATATACAAAGCATCTTGTTTATTTATTACTACATTTACTTTTAATGTTCATTATTACCACATCAACAAATGAAAGAACAAATAATTGCGAAACCAAATGTTTTTTTTTTATATTTATTAATTGTGCGATAAATATTTCTTTGTTTTTTATTACAAGTAATTTTTAACTAATTCACAAATTTTAAATTGTTGCTAAAAATTGTTAGTCTTGAATTTATAAAAAAAAATATACTCCATCTGTCCCAAAATGAGTGTCGTATTTGAAAAAAAATTGTCCCTAAATGAGTGTCATGTTAGCTTTTCAATGCAATATTAATTACTTTTTTCTACTAATAACCCTAATAAGTGTCACTTTAATTTTTCAATGTAATACTAATACTAAGGTTAGTTTTGTAAAATTATGATTCTCTCTCATCTATTTATTAGTTTTTCTTGGTCTGTGTAAAATAATCTAGAACGACACTCATTTTAGGACGGAGAGACTAATAACTTTCCAATACCTTTATTTAAAAATGGGTAAAATATGTTTTTGGTCTCTCATTTTATCTTGATTTTTGTTTTTAGTCCCTCAAAAATTGTTTTATTTTGTTTTTAGTCCCTGACATTAATTTCAATTGTTAAGTGATGACGTCGAGCGAACAAAATTTGCTCTTGAAAAAATTTCGTTCAAGTTTCTAGCAGTTTTTAATTGCTGCAAATTTTTTAGCATACTAAAATCACCATAAATGTTAAAAAATTAATTAAAAATCAAAACCTCGAACACTAGATTTTCTGAAATCACAATAAATGTTACAAAAGTAAACATTTCTGACCGCCAAAAAATTTGTAGCAGTTAAAAGTCACTAGAAACTTAATCAGAAAATTTTTATACACAGTTTATGTTCGTTACATAATCACTTAACAGTTGAAATTAATGTCAAGGACTAAAAACATAATAAAACAATTAATGAGGGACTAAAAACAGAACATAACAATTTATGAAGAACTAAAAATAGTAAAAAAAAATATGAGAGACTAAAAACAGAAATTAAGATAAAATGTGGGATCAAAAACATATTTTACCCTTTAAAAATACATCAATTTATTAATTTATCACTCCACTTTAATTATCTTTTTAATATCATTAATTTTTATATATTAGAAACTGTTGAGATGATTCACTGTTATTAGAAAAGTGGAAAAACATATAGGAAAGTGTAGAGTAATTAAATATGATGTAATTAGAGATTAAGAGTAGATTTGAAAAAACATTTAATGTTTTATACTTCCTCCGTTTCTTTTTATGTGTCATTTAAGGTTATTACATATAAATCAAGAAATATAATAAATTTTCTTGATTTTAATAAAATAGTTATGGAGTTTTCTATTTTATCCCTTTTTTCTTTCCACTCCACAATAAATACATGTGTAAATTAATTAAAGATTAGGAGACAAGTAATGGTATAATTGATAAAAGAGTAATTAATGTGATCTTTTTTTTTTTTAAACTAATTAATGTGATCTTAAATTTTGCAAACGATAGATGAATAATTTTTTTTTTAAATCCGACAGTTAAAAAGAAACGGAAGGAGTAGATTTTATAAAGTGACTTTATATACAAGAACAACAAAACTTCTAAAATGCGACTAATGAAGAGGAATAATTATTTACTAACTTACATAGACAATCACCTTATTATTCAACGATTCTAAAATTAAATTATATAAATGACTAATTTTGTGGAAGAGAGATCAGTTTAAATCTTCTTACACTATTTATATTTATATATTAAAATGTGCTTTTATTTATCTAACCATTCAATATTATAATAATGTACTTGTCTAGTTAGATTGTTTATGATAAATCTAATAATAAGAATAAAATCAAATAATTATTATTTTAATATACTTTTAAATGTATATATAATAATATTAATCTTAATAACATATATGAATGAAATATTAAATAATTTCAGTTTATATATACATTAAGATTCTAAGAATTTTTTATGCAACGTCAGACAGATTTTGTAAGATATTTTTTCAGAAAAAGAATTATTAAATTAAATAGTATAAAACTGTTTTCTTCCACAATTTTTGGAGGTCGATCCCAAATAGATTGATTCTGCAAGTTTACATCATTAATATTAGTATATTTTAGAATCTTCAAATATATGATTAAATACCCCATACAAAGAAGAGTATACATACATGAAGGAAATAAACCGAAACACCAACACTTTACATTAGACTGATCATGATTACAGTGATGGGCAGTAAATGGCTGCAATTTAAACACGTCTCATTACTGCAAACCAAAATAATTAATTACCTTAGTTATATAATATTTTTGCACAATAACAATCCTATCATCACATTTTTCTGAGAACCAGAACAAAAGAGATTGGTCTAATATCCTCCTTAGCCACTTCTTCATTTACCAGTCTTGCATAATTCTCAAACAAACTGTCCAAGATCCCTTCTCCAAAGTGGTGTGAGATCATTGATTCTTGAATGGCCCTAACTGCCACAGCAACCTGTGTGCCATAGCTCTCACTTCCTTGGTCATGACTCTTGTCCATCTCAAACATCTCTAGCCTCTCCAACTTCAATGATCCTTCTTTCCTCAGCTCTTCTTCTATCTCTTCCCTTGATGGTGCATAGAAATGTACATCATATGAATCAAACTTCTCTTGCTCTATTTCTCCCTGAAAGACAAATCAAAACCAAAAATGAAGAAAAAGAAAAAGAAGAAGGAGGCTAAGAAAAGGTGATAAAAGAATTAATTCATAGTTATCCATATACCTTTTAGGAGTACCTGGTCAGAATTTGAAGCAGAAAAGAAAGAGTAAAGGTGCATTCATAGTTATCCATATAGTTTTGTTTTGTCAAAAGCAAAATCCTTGATTGTATACCTCCAAAAACATAAATCCTATTGTCCTAGGTGTATATAGAGAGTTAATAATATATACAATTTGATTCTTAAAATCGACAATTTATGTTGTTTTGATATTTAAAAGTGTATCTTTATGTATATTGATCAAAAGTATTAATTTGTTTACTAAATAATCTTACCAGGTTAGTAGCTCATAAGCAATTTTATCATACAGGATTAATTTGTATAAAAATAAAATAACACAAATTATCACTTTCAAGACTGAATATTAGCTTTTGTTTTATTTCCATGGACTTTTAACTTTTTTTCTTTAATGACAAGAATGCTTATGATAAAACTGACAACTTGATGATGCGAATTCACCAATAAAATTCCAACCAAAATTGTTTCATTGACTTTAATGTCAGGCTAGCTAACTCTGGTTAGCTGAAGTTAAGCGTTTATTACAGGATATAGTAATCAATAAATGATTGAAAGATCATGTCAATTGTCAAATAGGCTGCTAAAATTAGCAAAGGGTAACATTACAGAACTTCCACATAAGTAGTGTCTAAATCATTTTTCACCTATAGAGACTGTAGTTTTGCTTCAGTAATTAAGAAGGAAGTTAGATATTTTCAATTTTATTTTGTCCTTGTAAATATGTTGAATTTCAACTTGTCAGTTATAACACAACAACAATAATAATGGTAATGATGATGGTGTGTCCTCTATTAGTGTACCTGCGAGACTAGAATAGCAAATGAACGGGAAAGGATCTCCCAGAAGAAAGAGTTGCCTCTGTCAACATGTTCTGGGCCCCTTCTCCCCAAAAATATCAGCACCATTCTTCCACCTACTGCTAGTTCTTCTGACCTTGACCTAAGGAACAAGGAAAAATCTTCTTGGAATTGGTGATAGTATGCTTGAGACACCACTGCAGGGCTTGATTCACAAATGTAAACACACCCTTTGTTCAATGGCCTTTTGTGCTCATCATAGAGTGCTGGAGGAACCTGCATGACACAAACCACCAATAACTACACCTAAATATCACAACAATGATATATGGACACCATCACACCGCAACACCTCAACAGTATAACTGTCTTTTTCTTCTTATTACATCATATCACTTATTATATTATCAGACTAGTCACACTAGGTGTCTAGAAAACATTATTCTTCTAGATATGGCTAAAACAGTAGGAAGATGATGAGCATGACAAGAAAGGGGGGAAAGTGTATTATACCCTTGAAAGCCAGTGTAGACTGTAGGAGGAGTGGACAAAGTGCAAGTAACTGTTTGGGAATAGTCTTCCATAAAATGAGCCAGGGTAGCCTCCCATGAAAATGGAAGGGAACCCATTTTTCCTGTCTTGCCTAAGCAACTTGTGGAACTCTGGGAGGGCCTTGAAGATTGAATTGAAGTCATTTGTTGGAAGATCATTGAAGTACACCCTGAACTCTGTGGAGTGGTGCATGATCCTGTGGCTTATGCCTTGGATGGCCTGAAAGATATCTTTGATGATTGATAGGGTGTTTGGTCCAGAGGAACAGCCCAAATCAGCAATGCCTATGCTCTTGGGAGTGGTTGCAAGGTAAAGCTCCTCAACTGTCTGAATGATTATGTGCTTCACCTTATCAGATTCTTTCTTCTGTTAGCATCAGATTAAAGCAGGTGAGTATAATTACAAAGAAATTTGCAAAGAATTCAATTGTAGACCAGAACAAGAAAATGATTGGGGGGGGGGAAGAGATTGAAGATTGACATGAGAGAGAGAAAGAAAGAACCTGTAGTGAGGAATTCTTGGCATAGCTAGTTTTGCCAACTCCTCCAGTCATGTGGAAGGCTTTCTCTACATCCATTTTTTTTTGAGTTGGATTTAGGCCTTTCTAGCTTGTTAGTGAAGTTGTGGCCATCTTTTAAAGGGAGATTTCAATGATGTGGCCATTTACTTTTCTTTCTTTTTTTTCTTTTTTCCTTTTTAATTTTTGGTTTAGCCCCGCTCTTCCAAAAAATATGGCACATTACTCATCATGGGAGTTCAGAATTAATCACCTTTAGAGTGTCACTCCTCACAAAACTCACACCTCACAAGTGACAATAATTGTTGCTGCTGATGATGCTCCATGAGAAACAAGCCTAACCAATGTGGTCAAGGGAGAGTTAACTTAACTTATATTAAATCCTTGTGAAATGAATTTGATTAAATTTTAAAGTCCAAAAATCTTGTCAATGGGAGAGTACTCAGAGAGCAGGACTTGATGTATATGGTGATTGATCCCCCCATCCGCTTTCCTAGCTTAAAGGGCTTAACGTATGGGGTTTTTTGCTTTTTTCTTTGTTGACACTAATGATTCAAGCTGTCAAAAAGTTTGATGTTAGGCATCATTCAAGTGAAAGTCCTATAGTGGATATTCACTATTGTGTCCCCGCAAAAGTTTGATCATTTGGTTAGAAGGGCTTGTGATTGAGTAGGAGTTGGACCAACTTGTGATGGTGCTAGTCACTGCCACTTTGTCTGGATCAACAACTTTGAATCCATCAAATCAGTATAGCTTTAGATGGGTAATTAGATATTATATTTTATTGCACACAATCCCTTAAATTAGAAATTATTTATTTAATTTGTCTGTTATCAAATGCGTGAATCAACTTATATGAGATTGTTTTAACTTAACCAATAATCTAAATTTGAGTTCTAGATGTGCAACTGTGTCAGATACCTACAGAGAAAAACTTTATTGTCCCACAATAGTGTTATCTGATTCGAACATAACTGTGTCTATCCGTAATTTCCAAAAAAGGGTTGATTCAAATTGTCGAAAGAGGCAATGTGCATTCGACAGGTGTGGGCAATGGGGTTGACAGATGACCCGGTAACTGATGTAATTGTGGGAAAAAATGTGGTGTGTAGTAGTGGATGCTGTGCTGCCATGGACATTCATTCCCTTCCCACATGCACTGCCAAGACACATGAATTTTTTCAAACAGGACCATAATTTGTCCCACGCCAGTGGAAGAAGCATGAAAGGAAGGTACAGTTTTGGAGGCACTCGTTACCAATTGAGCACTCACGGAATGGAGGGTGTAGGGTGGGGAGGGGGGGTGCATGTTGTTGTTTAGAGATTAGACTGACCGCAAATTGACGAAACCAATGGTTGTTGTCAAGTACAAAGTGGCAAAAATTGTGTGTGCGCAACCGGAACAAGCAAAAATTTTAACCATAAAAAGGTGTCAAAGCGTGATTGGGTTGAAAACTTTGGGAATGAGGAGGGCCACATCATCATTATTATTAACACTAGGTTTGGTTCGGCCGATTTTCGACTCAAGGAATCTATTCTATTTACTATATAATAAAAAAATGATCTGAGCATGACACGTGTCACGTTTTGATATGTTGTTTTTCTGTTTTTTCCGCTTCATGTCTCGCGCTCTCTCTCTCTTTTTTTACTATATAATAAAAAAATGATCTGAGCATGACACGTGTCACGTTTTGATATGTTGTTTTTCTGTTTTTTCTGCTTCATGTCTCGCGCGCACTCTCTCTTTTTTTTTTTCGTTTTCCCGCTGTCTGTGCCATGCCATTCGTCTCTCTGCGCTTGATTTTCCTGCTTTTTTTTTTTTTCTTCACGTATTCACTGTGTCCCTTGGACCTTGGGTGTGCGTTCCTTTTTTACTACTCCATAGCAAAAATCAAAAACACCTCACGTGAATGAACATGAAACTTCTTCAATATGTACAACCCTTAAATTTAACCTTTTTTTTTTTTTTTAATACACTAATTTTCTAATTCATATAATTATATATATTAAATTGCAGTGAATATATTTTAGAAAAATGTATAATATTATATTATCATATATATTAAAGAATATTTGTTCATATTAATAAAAAATATTAATTATAATATCTTTAAATCTTCTACGTTGATAATAATTAAACAAATAGAAAACTTAGTTGCAGCTAGAATAACAAATGTGAGACAAATTGTTCAAATTAATAAATAATATGACATAATATTTTGAGTATGATTGAACTTCCTTATTTTTTTTCAGATTAAATTTATTTGTGTTACTTTGTCTAATAGTAATTATATTCTAATTAAAAGCATGAATCCAGTTATTCACTAAACTACATTCTCTATTTTTATATGTTAAGTTATTATTTATTCCCTATGAATTCAAATATAAGTAAAAAATACCTACTTTTACACTGATTAAGGTTATTAGTTATTAGTTAAGCTCATTTAATTTTCTTGATTTTATACAAAAAAAAATTACAACTTCTAAATTACCCTTAATCATATTTAATAAAGATGGTGTTCTTAATTGAATTAATTTAAGGAAATTTTTAAAATAACGACATTAAGTAGGGTTTAATTGTTTAAAATTTGCATATATTTCAGTCCACCAAATTTGGGTTTTTTTTTTTATATATATATTTGAGTTCAGAGTAATATTGTTTTAAAGAAGAATACTAGCAATATTCTCTTTAACACTCTCTTTATTTTTTACTTAATTTTATTAGAAATCACAAATTTTGGTAAGTTTCATTTTTAAACTAGGAGAGACACTTATTAAATCAGAAGTGAGATAATCAAAAAATGTAATTTTGAATAAATTTTAGTCAATAGGATAAAGTGTTAAAAAATTACTAAAGAGGATGTTACTAGCATTCTTATCTAAAAACATAATTTAGTATTTTTTTATATAAATTTAAGAACTATTTTAATATAAACATAAATATCAATGTGATCCGTGTTATTACACGGGACAACAGACTAGTTTAGTTAAGAAAGAAAATACTACTACTACCACAATGTGTTTTCAAAAAGAAAAATCTCTCTTTTTGGTTGTGTAAGAAGATGAAGAGCAAGGAGAATCACATGAGATTCACCGCAATTTTAGTATCTCCAATTTCAAGAAATTGATGAGAGCAAAAGGGAATATTATGATGATGATTAATATACTTGGCTAAAATATAACTTTTTCCCTTTATTTTGTCCAATTAGAAATTTTGGTCCCCATTTTGAAAAATAGACATTTTAATTAAATGAAAATTGAAACCTATGTTATTTTACAAATTTTAATAAATTTCAATTGATCTAGTCAAACTTTCACATTTTTTGTAATCTTATTAGATTCTTGTGTTGATGATGACACTGAGCAAAGTGTTAGTCTCGAAATCTTTTAGAGTGATGTATTTTAGTGGTATTTCAAAAGACAAGAGTTTCAAGGAGACAAGTGGGGGTTCAAACCTGCAACTTGTCATATGCGAGATCTTATCTTGTTACACTCGACCGATCCCTTGGAGTTTATATATATATATATATATATATATATATATATATATATATATATATATATATATATATATATATATATATATATATATATATATTCTAAGGCTTTCAAAATGGATAGTAGAAACATGGGGCTCACGCACATGAGTTTGGGCTTTGTGACCCCAATTTTGCATTGAATTTAGTGGCAGATTTGAATACCAAGTGAATGTCACCCCCTGTTAAGGATAACGGGAATAACTGTAGTTTGTGGCACTCATTCTGGCCAGCTTCACCACATTGGGCCGTAAATCAGCCTACCTGCTCCATGGTTGACTTGCCATCTTCCCAGAAAAAGTGGTAAAATCTAGTGCTTTGAATCCTTTAGGCAAAGACATCATTTGATCAATCCACTCAGGATTGTAATGCAAATCCGCAGATTTACCCCCCGCACATGTGATAATGGGCCTGCGTGATCAAGAATTTCCTGTTGTAATCTGGGGGCTTGCATGGAACACAACGGTTAAGTCCTTTAAGGCGATGCTCTTACACATCTCAGGAAATTAACTGTTTGTATTCTCAACTCCAATGAATTAGTGAAATAATGATATATGAAAAAAATGTATGCTTAGTAATGTTGGAAAACCTTTATAAAAAGGTTAGAAACACACTTTCTAATATGCTATTTTGAATACACAGTATTATTGATTGAAATTGATTAAAATTACAATTTTTTGTAAGTTCAACTACTTATTTAATGAGTTATTTTAATTTTGTAGTTTTCGATAAATTATAACTAATAATAGAATGTGTGTAATAGAAGTGTGTTACTAGTAATTTGATCAAACTTTATTTATATATCACTCAAGCGTAGATGAATTACAACCATAACAACATAAGGTAATCCTATCAAGCGTGGATGAATTAGAACATGTTTTTGTCTGAGGGTGCTGGGGTGATCTTCCGCTAATGGCTAATGTCTTCTGTTCAAGATCTTCTATAGTTGTCCAAAGGGGGAGGGGTACCTGCAAAAGGCACTCCAACACTCAAGTCAGATTTCGGCTCAGAGCATTTAATGTGAGTAATAAATGAGGGTCCAAAAAAAGTCCCTTACCTTGAGGGGTGCACCTCCTTTTATACTTATCTTATTGGGCCTGGACCCTTATGGGCCCTGACCATCCCTTAATGATCGATCTATACTAATTAAGGTTGCTTAATTATCTCCTAATCTTTGATTTACCTTGATAATAGCCTCTTAATAGGATCTACCTTATCCGAATACTATCCTTAGTATTCGGTCGTAGTAATGCCGAATACTCCTGCAATGGTATTTGGTGATATAGCTAGTTGAGCGTAAGGAGCAAGAGTGTTCAGCCAAATTTAGGCCGAACACCTTCCTGTTCGTGAGGTGTATTCGGATGCTTGTGGTAGGAATAGCCGAATACTCCATCAGTATAGAACCATAGAAGGTAAACTATTTTAGCTATTGAATATTTCAGTACCTTTGATATGATGAGGGGTATAAAACAAGTATTGAGGATCTAGCTAGGGAAACATCGCATCATATAGACTTAAATGGTACAATGAGTCTTCGATAAATAATCGATCTAAAAAGGATATTAGTCAATTTAAACTTTTCATAAACTTGATCCATGTATAGACCCAAATCATTAATCAATAATAAAGTAATTTAAAAAAGTATGAGTAAATTTATATTGTTATTCAATCATAAATTACTGTGTATGATAAACTTATTCACTTTTATATTAATTACCTTTAAAATCATATCAACAATAGTTTTTAATTAATTAAACTTTTAGGGTTACCATGACATTGATGCAGAGTATCCATCATGATTAATCTGTGCCAGAAAATCTGATCACCTTTAGTAGAGTCTCCCCTTACAATCACGTTCACAAGGCTCGAACTCAAGACCTTACTTAAAGGACCAAGTCCAATTTCAGTCGCTTGTTGGTTTCTAATTAATTAAACTAATAAATACATGCAAATTAAACTCAAAAGTATATTATAAAAAATATGTTACTAATTGGAAACAATTGTTGAGATAAAAGTTTGTCTTCTTTTAGCTTTTGCTTAAACCAGAATTTAAAAATTAGTAACTAAAATCCAATTACAGGGATGTAGTTTTGGTCAGTGTTATCAGACCTGGCTCGGACCGGCCGGGTTGACTCATTGACTCGGGAATCGGTCACCTAACCGGTCCGAGTCACCAATCGGATCGGTATGCAATCGACCCGGTGTGACCCGGTTTGGAGGTTAAACTGGTGACTCGGCGACCCGGTTGACTCGGCGGGTCATGAAGTTTTGGTTTTTTTTTTTTTTTTTTTACAGGAGAACAACAACACTTATATAAGAAAATTCAATTTATATCTTACACTTGTGTTATTTATAGATTTGTTTACTTTTTTTTACCAAACATAACCGCATGCTAGGATTTGAGATGATAAAGCTATTGTCACTTTCAATTTGGCTTTTTCTCCTTGGCTTATATTGTTATCTACGAGTAAAACTTGTATTTATCTTATTTCATCCAATATACTTACTGGTTTGAAAAATGATTATTTTTTATCAGAACAATAATGAGATGAATGGAAAAATTGTATTATCTAAATAAAATAGGTTTATATATATATATATATATATATATATATATATATATATATATATATATATATTAGATTATATATTATATTATGTCTATCAGTGTATAACAATGATAGTTTTGATAAATAAATAATAATAATATATTTTAAATTATAACTTAAGATTGTGTATATTGAATTCTAAAAAAATGCTTAAAATTTTTAAATAAGTTCATAACTATGCTTCTAAATATGTTGAATTTTATTAAACTTTAAATCTTTTAATGTATAAGTTTACAAGCTATCTTTTTTGCACATAAAAAAGTGTACAAGTTTACAAGTTGTGAAATTATTTAAATTTTTTTAATATAGACCAAGTCATGCGAGTCAACTGGTGATTTACTGGATCGACCTGTGATTCAGTGACCTAATATTCCGACTGAATCGATGACCAATCCAAATCTGACAACACTGATTTTGGTTAACAATTCACTTCCAAAAGTGTCAATGTGC
Organism: Pueraria montana var. lobata; assembly: GCA_026413185.1. Taxonomy (NCBI): domain Eukaryota; kingdom Viridiplantae; phylum Streptophyta; class Magnoliopsida; order Fabales; family Fabaceae; genus Pueraria; species Pueraria montana. Next base: position 37,584,615 of record CM048651.1, on the reverse strand, counting down.
GTCTTATCATGAATAACCTTTGTGCATGTTTTTTGGGAAAGTTCCACAAAAGTAATGGATGTGGCAGGATCAGAGGATAAGAGACGCAGGCGTGATTTATTAACAGAAAAAATGAGAACAGATAGTGAGAATGAGAAGAAGAGCTTTAGATACGTAACGTGCTGGAATTGCAGAGCCTTTCACAGCTGTTTGCGTTGGTTTTTTCTGTCAAATTCCCATTACACGTGGGAATATTCCTTCCTTTGACCAAGAAAGTGTATAAGGTTGTTTTTGGTACGTGCTGAATTTCACAGTTAATAAAGAAAATTACTTAAGAAAAAATTATTATTAATTAAAATTTATTATGACTCATAAATAATATTAATTTCACCTTTTATTGTTTGACTAGTTATAAAAGTAGAATTTGAAATGCCAATTCAAAAAAGAAAATGAAAATAATGTTGAGAATGTATAATTGAGAAAATAAGAAGAATAAATATTTTAATTTGGAGTCTCACTTTCTAAATTATGTATTCTAATTTTTATTTGTATTTTTTGAAATTTCAAAAAATAACTAATAATAAAAATGTTTTTTAAGCAGTAAAAATATGTTTTATTAAAAAGTATGTAACTAACATTCATCTTATATATAATTAATTATTTTATATCTTCCAACTCGAACAAAAAAATCAATTAAGTCCAACCATAAAACTTAAGGTTGCTTTGTGGTTAGGCTATTTAGACCATTTTGTATGCCAATTTCACTTACTTTGACTTATTATAATATTTATTTTATCATTTATCAAAAAATTAACAAATCAATACTATGTTTGGATTAACTTATTTTAGTGTAAAAAAATTAATTAAAAGTTTCTGGAATTATTTTTAAGAAATAAATATTTTTTTTTCTGAAAATAATCTATTCTTAAACATGTCCCAAAAGTAAGATTAAGGAAAAATATAACTCTTGGACAAAATAATAAGAAGAAAGATTAGATCAACCGTTTCAACATGGTAAATGATTGCATAGTTGAACCTATATTTATATTAAAATTTATATTAGAATCTAATAGACATATATTAACAGTATAACGTGTGTAAAATTCTCTTGGACCAACAATTGTCACGTACCGCGAGCGAAATTAATCTCCGATCTAGTGAGTTGGAGGAAACCGTGGTCTCCGACCCAAGACTATAAAATATATTAACAATATAAAAAGTTTAATATGATCAATTAATCAAAAATAATATATGATATTACTTTTAAAGTAATTATTACTATAAAAGTGAATAAATTTATTATATAATAATTTTATTCTATCAAAACACATTATTTATTATTTATATTACTGTAATAATTAGCTCAATAAATAATTGAGTCAAGTTGGACATTTAAGTTAGCATTAAAATATTTGTTGACTTGTTTAAAAAAAAAATATTTGTTGACTTAAATAAGAAAATAAGAAACGTATCTAAACTTTAAAACCAGAGCAAAAAGAGAACCGAGTCAATCCATTAATTTGGGTTGGATTTTGAACCACTATAAGGGTATGTTTGGATACCCGTTTGGGTACCTCAAACATACTTTTGGAGTCTCAAACTCATTTTGGCATCATATTTGGATGCTCCGAAAGTCAATTCCACAACCTACGTCTGAGGCAAACTTAGGTTTGGATCAGAAGCAATAAATTTGATATTTTTAACGCAAAAGTACTTTTGATTTGTATATTTACAATAGAAACATGAAGTAAAAATACTTTTAATTGGTATTATCCAAATAAATTTCATTTTATAAACATACTTTTGAACAAAACATACCAAAACATAAATCATGTAATAGTAAACTCATTTTTATCAAACTTAAGTTTACAACATATTTTTTATTCAAATTTATGTTTATAAACTTTAATCCAAACATACACTAAGAGTAGGCGATTGTTCAAAAAATAAGCCTTTTTAAACGTGAATTTATACTTTATATATATATTTTAAGCAGTCATAAATAAAAATTATTAAAAAAATATTTATGATATTAAAATATATTTATATTTTTAATAATTTAAAATATTTAACTAACACTCTGTGTTGTTTCTATTGAAAGTTAGAAGGGTGAAAGTGAAAGGGTATAAAAAGCAATGAAAGTGAGGAGTAACGTGTGTTTGTTTGTGATGAAACTTAGCTGAAAGTTTCAAAATTTTGGTGGGCCCCTATAATTCCATCTCAAAATGAGATGAAATGTGATGAAAAACATATTACGTAAATGAGAGCTGGCAACTGTTACATTTTTATTCGGACCAAAGTAACCCTATGACTTTATTCCTTGTGGGCATTCAAATGTGGAAATTGGGTTCAAATGTGGTACATGATTATGCCAAATACATAACCAATTATGAGCCACCTTTTTATGAAATTGGCTCTCGAGTATATCTCCTGTGACAAACAACTGTATCATGCTTTAGGCATATAATCGATTATATGCCTTTGATTTATAAAAAATTGTTAAACGAGACATAAAAGGCATAATCGATTATATGCCTTTAATTTACTAAAAAAAACGTATCACAAGATTCAAGAGATACCAAAATATTATTTTTTATTGGGTAAAATGGAAAATTCATTAATGCTTAATTTTTTTTTTCTCTTCTTACTTACATAACAACTTTAATTTAAATATTTCATCTATTTTGCACTCTCTTTCATTTCAACCAAATAACCTTACGTTGCACTCTCTTTTAAGTATCTTTCATTCCTTTTCATTCCTCACACTTTTATCTCTTTTCTTACTTCTCTACCAAACACAATCTAAATGTATTTGATGCATCCTAGATAAGATTATTAACTTTTATTGAACTCTTATTAATGTTAACCGAAATGCACTTTCATATAGACTTAAGTGAGAGATTTCCCAACAATGGTAAAGCTCTTTGGTACAACTAAGCTAAGACACTATGAGTAAGAGATAGGTACTTGCAAAAGGTACTAAAATGCTCAAGTCGATGACTATTTTACTAAATTGACGAGATATAATAAATGTTTACTCACAACGGTAATATTGGTTTGAATTTATTGTAATATAAAATGGGTTAGATTTAGAAAAATTCCAAGGGTTTGGGCATGATTGTTTGATGTGTGTGGTATTTATACATATAACTAAAAAGTCACACAAAATCCAATTTACAAAACAATCTATTGAAATCTATAGGATTTTGAATACCATAAGACTTTTTTTAAGTTATAAAAAATCTTGATTGAATATCATCGGATTTTGTTGTCATAAAAAAAATCTTGATTGAATATCATAAGACTTTTTTATCTTTTTTAAAAATCCTGATTGAATATCACAAGACTTTTTTTATAAAAAAAAGTCTTTTAAAATCTTTCAAAATTGTGGATGTAATTTATTCAAGACTTTTTTTTATTCAAAATGTTTCAAAAGACTTTTTAATTATAAAGTTACATTTCTTTGTATCACAAAAAAAAAATCTTTATGGTATTAATTTATACTTTTTTATTTATGTGGATGTAAACGTTGTTCATATTATGAATAAATAGAGCTGATAAAAAGCAAAATCATTAAAGAGGAGGCAAAAGTAGAAATACAAAATGATGGCAAGTGAGACCCGTCACCGTTTCCCCCGTCTTTGCTTTCGTTCGTACCTTTATCTTTCTTTTTTCCATACATTGCGTTTATCGTGTTTCTGATCGATCATGTCCTCCTCGTCTAAAAGATAAAACATGGTTAAAAAGAAAAATTATTTACATAATAAGTGTGAAAAAAATAATTTATCTGTAAAGATTATTTTTGACACGTGATACTATGAGACGTCAGCTGAATTGGTGCCTCCTGAATTTTTTTTGTTTGCTAACAGGAGGCTCCAAGTCATTTAATGTCTTCTATTGGACTTTATTTTTCGGGAAGCGCACCACGGGTTAGGGCCTCCTACTAGTAAACAAAAAAAAATTCAGGAGAGTTGACACCTCATAATGTCACGTGTCAAAAACAACTCCTATAAGTAAATTGTTTTTTTTTTTTTTACATTTATTATGTAAATAATTTTTTTTAAGCCTGTTTTGTCTTTTAGCCAATCCTCCTTCTGTCATTCATATCTCTCTCCCTTTAACGACGCATGTTAATGGATTTTAAGGTTAGATTAGATGCTCTACTCCACATTTTATTAGGGTTTTTCTTTTTAATTTGTATTTGAAAACTAATAAAAAATTGAATCAATATTAATTTTAAACTGTTAAATATAATTAAAGTATTTATCTAGATTAATTTAATAACTTGATCCAGAGATATTTCTGCAGGGAATTGTTATACTAAGTAGTATTGTAATTAAAATGAACTGTTAAATAGCTTAGGATGAATTCTAGAGCAAAAAAAATCATTGCCGGGGAATATTCCCTTACATATATAAAAGATAATTGACGAAATATAATTTATAATACTAAACTTTATAATATGTAAGGGAATATTCAAAATCTAAAGATAGGTTCTCTTAATACTAAAAACTAAAATATAATATAATTTTATAGGTTCTTAATATTTAAAATACACACAAAAGTTTAAATCAAATATATCATAATACTTAAGTTCGAGTTTCAATAATACACAACAACGTTTATTAATAATAGCAACTTTACATCTAAAAAAAAAAAATTAGGTTAATTTTTAATTTTTTAAGGAAAAATCGAAATGACATCATATTATACATTTTTTATTAACTCGTTGTGAATAATTTTTTTATCGGATTTTGATTCATGTTTACCAGTTTTTGACCCTTTTCTGGAGTTCTATGATTTATTTAGACCGGACACTTGATCAGTTTACTTTTTCAGTTGGAACAGTCCAATTTTCAAAACACTGAAAATTATAGACCTTGTATTTTGAAGACAAATTCATATTACACTTCGACTTATCTTAACTCTGTTCATTGTCTTATATTCTTTTAAAAAAAAAAATATTTTTTAAACAATTATGTATTTAACAAAACTTATTGACTTAATGAATAATATTTTTGTAGCATGATATTATATTTATATTAATTAAAATTATTTGTCTTAAAATATATATTATGAAATATCCATTAATTGCTATTTTATAATTCATTAATTCTATAATTTAACTATATAGATATATAATGTTAAAAGCTTAATATATTATATCAATAAATAGAATTAATCTTATTATCAAGTTTTAATCAGGGCGGCGAGTTTTGAATAAAAAAAATAGACATGACTCCTATTTTATATCATTGTTAATTATTCATATAACATTTGCTTTACAATGTAATTCAACTTTTAATGAGTGTTTCCTCCACTGATAAACCAAACTGCATCGACATATTAGTTTAGATGTGGAATTGCTACATGCTTAAGACATACACTTAGAATGAGTTAACATTCATCTCCTAAACTTTATATAAGTTAAAAACAATCATAATTCAACTAAACATGGCTTGAATTTGCTTAAACCAAACTTTTTAAAACTCATGATTCTTTCGATTTTTGTCACTTTTAAACAACTTGTCATGATAATGTGTAAAGATTTGGCCTCAACCATATAGAGTCCAGTGTACCACACCCCAATTTTTTTTTAAAAAAGTGGTTCAAATAGAATTGTCCTGCAAGAACACCTGACCTGTAGTCATGAGAGTGGACATTTAATTTGACGTCAATATGTATATAAAATATATATATCACCTGCATATGCATTCATGCACTAACTATGAGGGAATTGGTGTCCGTAGTATCCCACTACTTGGAGCGTTGTAAGGACCCACAGTTATTTGACAACAAGTGCTCTCTTTACTTTCCTTCAATTATTCTTTATTTATTTTTTTGAAAAAAAAAATTAATTGTGGGGTTTTTTAATCCGTTCCTTAGACATATTTTAGGTTTTGACTTTGGATGAACTAGAAGAAAGTCACTAGTTTCATGTTTAAAATATTAGGTCATGGATATTTATTTATACTTTTATATTAGAACATTGGAAGGGTATAATAATGTTGAATATCGAGTGAGTGTTGACAAATGGTGTTAGTGGGGACTTTAAAATTAGCCGAATAACTTGAATGGGAGGCATGCGCACTTTATTTTGGCTGCCCCAATGTGTGCCCTACACAAAGTCAACAGGGCACACACTTGATAGATTCATAAACCAACCTTCTCTCATGGTATTCTGTGAAGGAGCAGGGTGGTTGGTGTTTACGTTAGCATTGAACTCGAATCCTCTTTAAAGTGTGAAGGTATACTATTATGATAAAATGCTATTATTACACTTTGAAACTTACTCTTTTGTACATATTCTTTAATGTTATTGAATAAAATTGATAGAAAATCACCGATATGAAATGACATAGTTAACAGATAACTTTGCTCCTTAAACATTTGATCACATGTCCGTGCGAATGCAAAAATATAATATGTTGAGAGAAGTTAACTCCTTAAATGAATTTTAGTACAACGAAGGGTTAATCTTTTAGCGTTCGGCTGAGAAATATTCTGAGTTTGTCCAAATTTTTTTTTTTTGGAAATTACAACAATTTGTGAGTTTCACTCAAGATTTTGTAGTGTATTTATGTATTCATTTATTTATTTCTCACAGTATCACTTTTCAAAAGCAATCTTGTTCGAGATAGGTCATACACTAGATGTGGATAGGGATTTAAACCTTGGTTTGCCATGTTGTGAGGATGATCATTTTGTAGTATATAATAGAAGAAAAGTGTATTGTTAGCACTCCCTCACTAGTAGTATATGATATAAGAAAAATGTTAGTAACACACTTTCTATTATTGATCAAAATTTATTAAAAACTAGAAATTAACTATTTTCAAAACTTTTAAATTTTATCAAAATTAAAATTAATAACTTTTTTTTTTTTAGAAAACTAAAACCAAATTTAACCATATTTAAGTAAATTAAAAAAATAGGACTAAAACACAGACTTATGTTATAGGTGAGCAGGAATCATTCGAAGATCCTAATTCCATTCATGTCAAGAGCAGAACTGTATATTGCATAACACACCTTCAACATTTACCCATAAACTGAACACGCTTTTTCTTTCTTTCTTTCTTTTTTTGATACAGGAAAACATTTCCTTTTGCTAAAAAAACCACAAACTTCCCCATGGTTGTTGGATGCGACATTATGATGCTTCGTTATATTATTGAGATACACTATAGAGATTATTACTATAGTTAAATTAATTAAATAAGAAATAGACACATATAATATATACAATTTTATATTAAAATATAACAAAATTATTTCACTCTTTTAATTTTTATTGAGTTTTTCTTCAAAAAAGAAATTATTGAGTTTATGATTTTTTTTCTATTTTTTTATCATTGAAGGACGGCGTTTGGTGTATTTTTTTGTTGTTGTCATTAGTACTTTGTTTATTTTTTATTGTAATTAAATTTTCTCTTACATATCTAACGTTGGATAAGTATTAAATTCTATTAATTTTTTGGGGAAAATAATCTGTAAAATGAGCTTATTTTTAAAGATGCGACTAAGAGTATAATTACTTTAAAATTTAATGATTTAAAATTATAATATATTTAAATTAAATTAATATTAAATATATCTTATTTATTTATTTTGGACTTAAACACGTTTTTAAGGCTGGCTTGTATTATGTGTTTGGTTAGGATTCATGTTCCAATCATCACTGAAGTGATTCAACTTAGAACCTTGCACGTAAAGAGAAGGCACAATTCATTTTAAGGATACATTGCGAAGGCACAATTCATTTTAAGGATACATTGCGAATAGGAATGGGAATACACACACGACTTCTTGGAAGCTTATGCTCAGGTTTGATTTGACTAAAGTCTATCTATCTACTTATTTATTTCAGATATATAAAAGTTTAAGTGTAAATTACAAAATCAAAAAAAATATTTTTACATAATAAAGTCGTATAATTTTTAATATTATTATGAGAAATAGAAAAAAGAAAGACAGAAATGTGTGTGAAAAGATTAATTGTCATAAAAAAAAATGTTGTAAAATAACTCTTGAAATTAAAATCGACGTGTCAATTTTTTTTTATCAAGTCACGTCAATAAAATACAAATATTTTTTATAAGTAAAAGATAAAATTCATTAAAAAAAACTTTATATCAAGGAGTACAGCATCCAATACCTTTTGAGGGGCTGAATTCAAATACGTTTGGTCGGGTTATCTACTGGAAAAAGATAAGAAAGCGCGTTCATGCGGTTTATCTAAAGTACACCGTACATGGCCCAAAGAACACAGGGGATAAACTCTAGCATATATAAAAACTTAAATATTTTTATTTTTAATTTCTCTTTTTCTTCTAACTTTTTCAGCATCTTGCCATGATGAATGAATGGAATGAAATAATATTTCCTTCCCACAATGGATCCATTCTTAAATGAATAGAATTTTTAATTAAAAGGTCATGACAATACAAAGTTTTTAATATTGTGATTCAATTATAAATTACAATGTATAATAATTAAAATTACTAAGTTTTGAAATAATTATTTTAAAAATCACATTTAAGTTAAATTTTAATTAATTGACATGTAAAAATCATGTTTAATGTTCATTCTTTAAGTAAATTAGATAAAGACTCCTGCATAGCATGGACAACTAAATTTTTAGTATACAATAGTCACATCGAAGTTATAATTAATAATCTCATACCTATTATACAAATTTTCTATCATTAGACCACTAAATGATAGTAACTTTGTAAGAACACACTCAATAAATAAGGAGAGTTAAATAACGATAAAACAAATGTTACTATGGTAGAGAATATTCTTGTGTAGGCCAATACCTCATTTTTACACCTAATTTATAGAAAATTGACAAGTGGTAGTAATTTTTTTTGTGGGGCCCATAAGACCAAAACTAGACTGATTGAAGAGTGGGCTGGGCATAAGAACAATCATTAAGTAATATCCTAAGTAACGGTTGTTTACTATGGTAATTAGTTTTGTTCTTTTCTTTAAATATATAATGGATTATGTTCTACCTACTCCAGTGCACCTTTGCTAACCTTGTGCATGTTACCAGCATCATAATTGTTGTTCTTTTATAAGTTGGATTGAACGGAAGTAAGTGAAAAATTTCAATTCCATGTCGTGCATGCCTTGCAAAATTAACGGACCATTAGTAAAGTAATTAAAATTAAAGTACAGAGAAGATGGTGAAAATTAAGCTGTTGGCAGATTTGTACAATTAGAAGAATATATAGGTAGGATACTGTTTTTCTGGTGAGCGAATATAGGTATTAGGTAGCACACTAATTAAACTAACATATACTCAAATTGATAAACATTCTAGAATTATTCACTACAAAAGGACATAACGAAAATTTCTGCGTTGTTAATTAATCTAGTAAGGCATCTTGAGCTTTGCTCCACTTGTTTGTGGGTGGTACTTCTGTACCTCCTCTCTTTCTTTTATATATATATATATATATATATATATATATATATATACACACACACACACACACTTATTTTGTTGATAAAAAAAAAATCTAGTAAGGCATCTTTGAACTTGTACCTCCTTTGGTATGGCAACATTGAAACAATATTAGACAATCAATATTGCATCATAATTCTGTAGCCCTTGATGCTCTAGCTGCCATAAGTACAACCATATTCCTTCAACACGTTTTGTTGTCAAGCAAAAAAGAAAATAAAGAGTTAACAATTTGGAACATTAATTCATGCAAAATATATATAGACAAAGACATGTACATGCGTGCACATACACAACTATATTCATATGCAAAATTGAAAGATTCCATGTGAAATAGATTTTTTTCAAGACTTTATGATAAAATGCAAGGTGCTTGTCAATTATTAACAATTGTCATCATTTTCCCATGATATGCCATTATTCATGAAAGTGAGATGTTTCCTTAAGAAATTGACTACTCATATTTTAGAGATAGATGTGATCAATTGAATGTGTTTACTTTGTGTATGAAGGAATCTCCCATGTGGTGTACAAAACACCTTTTACATTTCAATGTGACGGGACATTCTGATTAATTAATACCTAGGAATAAACATTATATATAACTACTTTGTTATGTTCAATTTATTGTAGCTATAAGTAAGACCTCAATCATGTTCTTGTCCACTATAAGTTTGTTAAGTGTTAATGTGCTTGTTTTGCTAGTACATAAGATATTCATTCCAACTATTATTCAATGGCAGTCGCTCTCTTTATTATGGCACCGTGCATAGAATAGACCCACCATACCCAATACCCATTAGCTAAATATTGCAAATAGAAATATAATAAAATCTTAAAAATACTAAATTCTTATCTTATGAATGACACTGAAATGTTGGAATCAATGTACTAAGCGTGTGCATTGAAAACCTGCTTGAGACAACTAGTGTGAAGTGCCAAAAGAATGGAAAAAAGATGCATGCAGCTTAAAGTAGAGAATGAAAACCAAATAGCCAACAACCATTTATTTCAGCATAGATACCAGCTCAAAGTATTTTCTAAAGATAATAACAGAATGGAAAATGATAGAGACAAAATCCAAGGATTTACATGTATAAAAATATATAAATAGCAAAAAAGGTTTGTGATCTCTTAATAACCAAATTTCAATGGAAAGCAAAAATCAGAATAACCCACGTCACTCACTATTATAATTAATTTCCATTCTCATTCTTCCTCGTTTATGAGGATAAATTATTTACATTTCTTCCGCTTTCTATATCTATGATGATACGCATATACGAAAACTAAATTATATATTTACAATCCAACACTTCATGAAATCAATTTAACCCTAATACAAAACAAACATATATTACTAAATCATAAACATAAGCTATCTTTGTAAGTTATGCACTCATCACAAGCAAAGTACTCTCCGAAAAAGAGTATAGAGGACAAAGAAAGAAGGGATAAAAAGATGTCAAAAGATTAATAGTACTACATGCATTAGATATACTGTCGTGTAGTGCTTTGGTTGGAGTAGAAAATAGAAATCACAAATCGGTGGCTGGTCATTGATGTCCCCTATGGCGTTGTTGGAGCAGAAATTGGTGGTAGGGGCTCTATTGCCAATGGCAGTTTCTATGCATCAGCCAATGTGAAGTGGGTCAGCCAAACCATGTTCATGGTGGTGCATATATAATTGCATTAGAAAAAGGATGAGGGTTTGTTGATGAACAATTGCATGATATGGTGTGACTCGTGTGAAGTTATGGGGTCATTGGTGGGTATATATCACGACCTAGTTTGTGAAGAAAAGATGAGTAAAAACTTTAGAATTGTTTAGCATTAAAGAAATTAAAAGAGTCCTCATATATCAAGTTCAATTTAATTTGAATGATGACATTGTAAAACTCTTATACATTATGTTGAATTTATAATAACTACTTTAAAATTTATATTTAAGATATTTTTAATTAGTTGATAATTTGAAAAGCGGTTTGCACAACACTTTACAATAACAGTACATGGAAATAAAACTTTATCAAAATCTGTAAAAAATAAGAAAAATATTAGAGTTATATTATTATTTGATTATCTTTTCCTTTTTTGTTGGGAAGGTAAGGGTTGAATCTACTTGTCTTATTTCTTATCCATTTCCTGAATGGTAAATCTTTAAAAATTTCAGTTCCTAAAATTTGATCACATTTTTAAAATTTGTGGTATGTCTTAATCCAATTCTTTACCATATCTAGATTTTTTTTTTTTTTGGAGGGTAAGGAGGTTGAATTAGTAGTAATGGATAATCATAAAGTCCAATGACGTAATGGGCTTTCAAGGGTGTCCATTTTTTGTACTCCAGACATCAAAGAGAGTTCATAGTTCAATGAATTTAAAAAGAAAAAGAAGTAGAAGAAATTATCCCATCAACAGAAATAGCTCCTCTTTCACACTGATTGTAAAGTAAAAGCAATAGACTGGTGGTTGATTTTTGCTCTAGGGGGAGTGGAGGAAGGGTTTGGGAACAATCGCTTTGTGAAACCAGTTTAGAAGATGTTGCTTTTTTCAGTGACAATTGGAAATATCTGGTCAAAGCATGCCATGCATTTAGGATGAGAATTTTTTCTTTTTTAAATGCTCGAAAGTTTTGGTGAGTTGAGTCTCGAAAGTTTATTAGGATCAAGACAATCTCAGTTCAAAAAACACTTATAGAAGTATTTAAAAATTATCTACCAACAAGTTTTATCCTTATCAATTTAATCAAAATTTTCATTAGCCATTTAGAATGAAACTGATCGATGGCATGCTTGTTGCAAATGGAGAAGTTGCTATAGCATCATGCTTCAAGATATTGAAATTCTTATAATCTACATTAAATTAAATATACACCTACTACACAGTGATGAATTGCTGTTTGGTTCGCCCCCAAAATTTGTTTCTCTACTTTTTAAAAGTTAAGGCTTGTATTCAGATTAGGTTCTTGCAATCGTAATTCATTTTGTTTACATCAGAAGAATACTTTGTGACAAATGATTTATGCTGATCTGTATGCAGCACATTGTAGCTGACTTTGTCATGGTTAATGATAAAATTATGAGATTATATAGTTGAAAATATAATTTTTTTTTTTGTAAATTTCATTTCATATTTAATAATTTTTTTCTTGATTTTATAATTTTTAATAAATTTTAACAAGTAATAGAATGCGTGTTAGAAAAAAATGTACTATTAAAGAACATTTTACTAACACTTCTCTTTCTCTATTTCAAGTCAATAATGTGCATGGATCTTCATAGAGTATTTTGGCGTTGGAATATTAAAATATCATGTTCATGTATAGGTCTATGACGTCCTTTGAGGCCTTTTCACTTTTCAGCCCAAATTAAGCTAGCGAATTCATACAAAGTTTTTTCAAGCATAAAAAAAATTCAAACAAAGTTTTAATATCATGGATCAAGTTTCTTCAGCGATCACTGTGGATATATGTTTATTGCTCGAACCTGAATGTAAAAATTATGACCAAATGAAAAGGATCCTTAAATTTGGCTGAGATATCATTTATGAGAAATACATTTCACATATTATCATGAGAAAATAAATTATAGACTAACAGTCAAAAAATCTTCTTTCTATTATTTCAAATTATTATTTTTTATTTTTATTTGTATACTTCCATTTTCTTACTTGTCCATCCCTTTCAATTTATCATCTTTTATATTTATCTATAAATTGAATTTTAATAGTTTTTTTTTAAAAAAAAAACTTGTCAGTAATTAAATATAATCTTATGTCACAATTTAAATTATTTATATTTTAAAAAATTATTTATTATAAATTTTAATTATATAAAAATAAACCTATATCATGTCAAATGTGCATACTAAAATACTAATTAAATAAATGTGTAAAAAAGGTTCTACACACATCATATCCATGTCATTAATGAAAAGTGCCGCGTGTAACGTTGAACTAAAATTGTCATATATTAATTCAAAGGGGTTTGACCTAGTGGAAGTGTCTGTAAGGTTTGAGAGTGTGTACAAGGATACTCCACAAGGAGGTCTTTGGCTTGATTCCTTGTGAAAAATATCCCTTCGGATAGGAAGAGTATCCATGTTTCTATATAATTTTGGCTCCTTAATTAGTACTTTTATTTAGTTTTTATAATTTGTTAATTATTAAAATTAAGTTTTTACTTTAAATATCATCCAATAATTAATGAAAACATAACAAAAGTATGACGTAAGATTAATTTATATAGATTAACGAAAGAAAAACATGTCAAATATTTAAATAAAAAATTAAATTATGTGATTGAAACTATTTTTTATTCTATTAGTTTTATTTAAATGTTGATACAATTTTAATTGTCAATTTATACAAATTATATTCTCATTAATAATGGATAAATTTTGAGGTTAAGGACTTAATTTTAATAAGTAAAAAGACTATAAAATTAAATTCAAGCAATTTAAATAAGGGGGATTAAAATCACACATAAAATAATGTATGAGAACTAAAAATACAATTATATCTTAAAAAAACATTTAAAAACACATAATGTATTTGAACGGGCTTTGATTATTGTGCCAATTATTATTTAATAAATTTGATCAAAATCAACTCTGAACTTCAAAACCATGATTTTAATAAACATTTTTGTTGATTTTGCGGTGGAAAAAACTAGTTGCCTATGTAAATTGCAATATTATAATATTATTTTAATATTTTTATTGACTATTACACATTTAAAAGTGATTTTTTTTCCAAGATATCCAAACAATATTACTTTTACTAAAATCACTTCCCTTCAAACTCGATCACTTTTAATCAAAATCAATTTCATAAAATCAAGATCATGTACAAACACATTCACTTAAGCATGTCACAAGAAATCCCTTCATAACAGATTATGCACGTTTAGACACAACAAAATTTCATGATAGCTAGCCATTATAACTTTTGGCCATGTGTTTGTCGATGAGTATCGATCGTTGTCTCATTGACCCTTCTTCAGATTATGTGGCTAATGAAAGTAAGAGACAACCTTGGTCAGTGTAAACGATCGAATTCACTTTTATCACAGAGGGAGAGGAGAAGAAGGTGTGTTGTCCCAATTTCCCGATATGGTAACAAGTTTGGGTAACAATAGATCAAATGATTGTGTCCAAATAAGTTAATGAACAGAACTAAACGTAGGAACATGATGTGAAAGGGGGCGGTGTGCTGGCTAGGGATATGATTTCAATAAAGACAAAGGAATCTCTAGGCCAAAAATACATACATTTCAGTTTAATTTCAGCGTACTTTAAATATTATTTTTATACTATCAATCTATTAAAAATTATTTTAAATATGTCTTTTAAAATAATTATCATAAAAGCCAATAATTTTATTATTTATTCATGACAAATTAATAATATATATTTATTTTATGAAATTTCATATATTTTTCACATGAAACAATCTTGTATGATTTGAGTTAGATCATTATAACTCATACTCGAGACTACTTATTAAACTGAAACAATATTTGTCAGTTAATTATGCACATGATAATATATCATTAAAAAACACTGTAAAATCAACTTATTATTGGTCTAAGTGAAACTCGGCTCGGATCCCTTAATAAGATTTCATACTTGAGTCTTGTAGATGAAAAAAGATGATTGAGAGAGGAGACTCTACTAAAAATGATTAGCCAACCTGATTTTTCAATAGACATTAGTTATCAAAAAATTTGATAGATATTTTACATTAATAGCATAGTAACCCAAAAAATAAGATTGTAAAAGATATATTGTAATTGAAATATATATGTATTTATGTGTAAATGCATATGGTGTAGTTGAATAGTCTGATTGAATTTATGTGGCAGCAGGAGAGAGAGAGAGAGAGGGGGGTTGAACGAGTGGCCATTCATCGGACTAGAGAAAAGGAGAGGGGCTAGGTAGGTGAATGAGAAAAGGTAGTGAGTGTGAGCCCTAGGGTATTTATACAAGCATAGAAAGGTAGGGGCCTGAAGTGAGGAGATAGATTTGTTTCCTTGTTTGGGAATTGTGGAATCGTCCCATCACAAAAGGACACAACACCACCCCCCATCTCCTGCAATGCCTTTGCCTTAGTCTCATTTCCCCTCTGCCATGACCTTGACATGTGACTCTACCACCTGTCACTCTCACATTTCCTCTTCAAGTGCTGCACCCACAAAAAGGGGGTTTTCATAACAGGGCCCCTTCTCTTCACTATCTTTTCTCTCTTCCCCTTTCCTCTCAATATTCAACCTCTCCCAACTCACCTCCTGCTTCAACTACATTGCCATTGCTTCCTTTTATGCATATCTAATCTAATCTACCCAACCAATGCAGCTTTAAGACATAGGAAAAGACTCCAGTATACTCGTTATTCATGTAGTTTTGGTGTTATTCTTTAATTAAGTTTGGAGTCTCCTCACTTCGGCATTTAATATTCACATTTATTATGTGACAAAATTCTAATCTTAATTAGAAAGTCATTACATATTTTGTTTTATACATATCACATGTATTTTTTTTTTTAGAGACAAATTCTACTCGAGTTGAATATGATCATTATGGGTAACAAAGTTTTTCCTCCAAATATTTATTGCAGTTACATATCCAAAACTTAAGACTAGTAATCTAATTAAGTTAAAACAACGTCACACCAGCTGATCGACACATTCAGCGACTGACTAAATATATTTAAGAAATTACACTCAAAATATTGTCTAAATAAATATTAGTCAAGGAAGATTAATAGTTTTACACTGTCATTCAATCACAAATTACTATTGGTATAACTTTTAAGGTAGTAATGTAAATAAACTTATCATACATGGTGATTTGTGATTATATGACAGTATAAAACTATTTTATACTGTTAGTACATAACTTTTTTCTCTTTTTATATAGTAAAAATTTCTTTTTCAAATGAAAACTTTCTATTTTTATTTCTTAACATTAGTTAGCATCAGGGCCTGTCCTGACATTTTATAGGCCTAGGGCAAAATGATAAATAAGGCCCTTATATATAAACATTTCAAAATATAAACATATGTTAAATGAAATAAATACATAATTTTATTAAAAATAGATAAAATAGACTATGCACTGACAGTGTAAAACAGTTTCACACTGTCATCCAATCACAACCCACCATGTATGGTAAGTTTGTTGACTTTTATGATAACCACCCTAAAAGTCATATCAACAATTATTTGTGATTGAAAGACAGTGTAAAATTATTTTACATTATCAGTGCATGACCATTAAACTATAAAAATTATTTATTTTATTACATTAAATGAATAACATAGTTTTAACAAATCTAAAAAACTTGTATTACATTTTTTATTCAAATTAATTATATACTATTAGCTTTCATCGAATAAATATCATCATCTCAAATTAAATTTTACATGTATTTTTTTTCTCTTTATTAATATACTAACTTTTAGTTTTAACTAGTATTTTAGTTTGTGCATTGCACAAGATAAACATTTTTATATAATTATAATTATAATAAATAAATATTATTAAATATATAAATTATATATTTATATTTGATGATAAATAATTTAAATTGATATATAAGGTTATGTTTAATTTAAAATGAATAGACAGTTAAGAAATTTATAAATGTTCGTTCGTACGTGCAAGTGTGTGCGGCATGCATGCGTTTATAAAGATAGATGGATAGTGGTTTGAGATGATTGAGAGATATTTTTTGCTTAATAATAGAGAAGATGTGTGAAAATGCACTTTCAAGGAAAATGAGAGAAAATGTTGAAATATTTAATTGAGAGAGTGATGGATTTTAATTTATAATATAAGAATAACGAAAATGCTTAATAGTACGAATTTTTATTCGTGATATACACACGACCGTGTTTTCCATCCAATACTTATTTTATATTTTTTTAACTTTTCAATTAGTATTTATTTTAAAAAAGCAGTATTCTAACACATATTATTTCGTGTGATTCATGCACAAGCTATTCGTACTAAACAGCATTACTGTAAGAATAAATTCCTTTATAATTTGATTTTTAATTTGTGTTTCTTATCTTGTTGAAAAACAAAATCTTTTAGTCTATATTTTATCATATGCTCATTACATATTTATATGTCATAGATAGTTAGAGATTTTTTTAACACAAATTTATGAATGCATCTTAAAGAAATTCAATGGTTTTGTAATCAAATTCTATCTATACCGAGTTCTGGCTCAGATTCCCCCCGTGTGTATTGTGTTGATCGAAGTTTGACTTCTTTTTGGTTAGTTCACAATTGGTATTTTATTGTGGTGTTTTGGAAGTTCTCTATAAAACACTTTTCATCTGCTTCTGTTGATTTAATTGAGCTTCCCATATTTACAGGGTGGGCTTCTAATTCCAACGAGGTTCATTGACATTCACTTCAATTCAATAGCTGGTGCAATCACTGCATCGGAGACATGAATGGGTGGCAAGGTGGGATCTGGGAAACAACTTGAATAAGCAATGCATTTATAATAATGGGACAGTCCCTATACTTTATTTTCCTTATTTGAGATGTAGAAGCATTATGGGTTGCAATTTGAGGGAAAAATAATGAATAACTTCCAGAGAAAGTTATTTTGGAACGGTTGAATGCTAGGGTTGCTGGGGTTACTTAAGAAGTGTGTGTGTAGTGGTGAAAAAGAGGGGCCAGCATGTTTATTCATGCAGTGGAAGTTTAGGGCTTCCAAAGTCATGATATGCTCAACTAGACTTTATGATGTGAGAAGAGTTTAAGTTTAACCAAAATAGAAACGTCTCTTTCTCTTCTCTTACTATATGCTAAATGTGTACTGCAATTCAGTTATGTGAGTTTATGTTATGTCCTCTACTTTAATCACATTCTTTATGAATACTTTAATTACATTTTTAACGTTATATGCAGGCTAACACACTACATGAATAGTATGAAACACACGTACACATCAATGAGGGAAAAGGAATAATTTCTCACAAATAATGTGTCAAATTAAGATTAGATTTTTTGTTGAAAAAGATGTTCACATTTAATGTGTATATCAAATGGCTTTTTATTTTGTCCTGGGTTAGAAATCACGGGTATCTTCCAACCCACTGGATCAGGAACTAATCTCGTTCATGGTGCGTCATTGCCGTTAGTCCAAGAGAATTTTGCACATGGAGGGAATTGGACATGGATTCTCTCGCTAAATAGATCGTTCTCTCACATGTCAACGTAGTTGGGACCTTACACCACTGCACCAACCTTATGTCGAATAGCTAGGATTGTTTCTGAAATATAATATATGTGAGAAAAAAAAACACAAATAAAAAGACTAAATTACATCTTTGATCCTTAGATTGTCATCAAAATTTGTAGGAGAGTGATATATGTGTTGATGTGGAAACACAAGAGAGTGTCATGTTAGTATTTGCATTAATATTATATGTCAAGTTAACATGTAGTTCAAAATTATGCAATTAAAATAGTTGGGAACCAAATTCGCACTGACAAAATAAAGAGATCAACATCAAATTTTAATAATAGTAGAGGAAATAAAAGTATAATTAAGAGGGAAAAAAAAGTAAAGACTTGCAATAAATTTATATAATATTCTTTATAACTCGTTTTTTTTTTTTCTCTCTTTCCATTACATGACTTATAAGAATTGTTGTAATAAAATGTGTAAGAGTAAAACTATTCAAAATAAAATTCTATTATGGAAACATCTAAAAATATTTTTTTTATAGGGATTTATATCGCCTACCAATTAAATAGCATCAAGGATCAAACTTAAATCTTTCAAGGGCCTTTTAAACGTTAACCAACCTACCTTAACGTACGTAACATGTTCATAGAATTAAAAAAAAAAATGTTATATAACTCAGGGGGAAAAAAGCATGGGGTTTGCAAAAAACAAAAACTTGTAAATGTATAGTTTTCGTAGAAAAAGTGGGGATGAAAATTTTGGTAATGGGATTTATAAAGCATTGGACCAGAGATTTAAAGTTATTTTTATACCCCTAAAAAACCATTCTAGTTAAAAATACATGAGTATTAAACAAGTGTTTTAATTTTGAGTGGTACACATAAACTAGTTAATTTAATTACGATAAATTATTCCAGATATATAGCGAGTGGATGTTTGGAGTGGTGCAATTCCTCAAAGGAATGTTGAAGCACCAAAAATGCATGGTTTTATTTTGTTTTATTTGTGTTTGGATGAAACAATTTAAAATAAAGTTTGTTCTTAAATACATTTAAGTCAACGTAAAAAAAAAATGTACGTAGCTTTTCTATTAGAGTGAAAATTTTATATTAAGTTTTAGATAAATGTTAATTAGTGCCCTAATTAGAGTATGATTAAGTAATAAAAAAATATTCTTTTAATAAAAACTATTATTAATATAATTCCATCATGATTTCTCATATATCCCTAATGTAATTTCTACTAAACTCTTTTATTTATTGATTTCTTATCTAACGTATTAAAGGAATAACACGATCCTAAATTTTATCATAAACTGATTTTTAAAATAAAATTTTTAAACATATAAATCACTTCATTTCAAATCAACTTCAACTAAAATTAATTTTATGAAATCAAAACTATTCAAAATTAAATTTACAAATAATCACTCAAATACACATATAGTTTATCGAAATATTATTTAAAAATTAGGATAAAATGTATTTTTAGTTCTTCAAAATATTTCAAAATTTAATACATTTTTAATTTTTATATTTTAACATAAATACATTTTTTTAATCCTTAATGATAAACTAAAGCTACATCCTTTTTGTAAATGTAGGGAGGAACTAAAACCAATTTTTGAGATATTTCAAAGGATGAAAAACATTTTAAATGAATATTTGTAACCCATGACAACCACTCGTTACATTTTTTACATAAGATGTGAATCAAACAAGCAACCATTTTCTCTCTAAATTTTCCAATACGATTGTAAGCGATAACACAGATATTCAAGTTTTCTCTCTGTAAATTATAACACATACGTACATACACATGTACATGTATATATATAATGACTCATTCCAATAAAATAGTAAACTTCTTAACATTTATGCAGATTTTTTTAATCATTCGACCGTTGTAAACTTAACGAGTGACTACCCCTATAAATTTGAATTCATTAAAGCAAATATACCAATAAAATTTAACAGAATCAAATCAACTCTTTATAGTTGGTTGGAGTAAAATTGGATTCAAGTCTGAGAGGGAATTGAATTTTCAGCAGAAATTAATCTTTGATAAAATTGATAAATACTTCGTATCAATAACACGGTTAAAAAAAATTAATTCTGTATTTGAAATAGGATTTTGTGTAGCTCACTCTCTTAATTACGGAAGAGTTATAAAATTGATTTGGTGATAAAAGAAAAGTTATAAAATTTGAATCTCCCAATAACATTTGGTCGATAAAAAAACAAAAACTCTCTGAATCACGTTCCTGAGTATAGATACATACATGTATAAATGTGAGATAAAGTAAGGAACGATATTTTGGGCGATTGTAGATGGTTAATTAGTGTCAGTGCTTGGTGCAGGTCATGTCTGCAACACAAAGCGTGCAATATAACGCTGCAGCAAATTGTACTACAAGACCAAGTGGTAAAAACTACTCTTCTTTTTGAACGCTATACCCTACAACACAACACAACACTATTCCTATTCCTATATATCACCCACTGACCCTTTCAAATTGCTATCTTAAACCCTACAACTGCAACATTTTCCTCCCTCTGCTTAACCCTACTACTTACTTACTCTTCTCTCTTTCACTTTCACCCCTTTCAATTCTCCTCCTACTAACCCCTTGCTTGTTCCTTCGAAATATGAACCACGACGACAAACTCACCATGGACCTGGTTCCACCATCTGAACACCTCTGCTACGTTCGTTGCAACTTCTGCAACACTGTCCTCGCGGTAACTTCATCTTTAAATTAACACTACTACAAATAATATACTATACCTACCACTGTTTAACTTGTTTAATGACTCATGTTGTTGTTTATTTATATTTATGTTATAGTATCATGAGGTTACATTTTATATTGAACTTCTATGTATGATACAAACATATATATATACACCCAAGATTTTAAAAACGGTTTATGACCATGATTTCGGTTGCAACATCAAGGTTTTTAGAATATCTACAACCACAATTGTGACCGCATTTGTCTACAATTTTTTGTAATATCAAAAAACATGATGAAACTGGAACCATGACTGCGACCATTATTTAAAACCTTGTATATATCTATTGAAAAATGGTTAACAATTTTTTTTTTTTAATTATAAGCAAGATTGATTTTGTTAAAATTGATGAGTACAAGTGGTACTCAGAAGTACATTAACAAAAATAACGTTACCTAAAATTGAAAGAGGGGACTAGAAATATTTATGTGTAGGGTCATGTTGATGTTTTTTGTGTGTGTAGGTTGGTATACCATGCAAGAGGCTGTTAGACACTGTGACAGTGAAGTGTGGTCACTGCAGCAACCTCTCCTTTCTGAGCACCAGACCCCCAAATTCTCAAAGCCAAAGCATTGATCACACCCTCAGTCTCCAGGTTGTGTACCCCTCATATATAATAGAACATTAATTAATAATATTCATGAACAAAACATATCTATATTCTATACTATATCTAATGCTTCTGTTTTAGTTTTCTTCTTCTTGGTATGCTATATTTGTGTGTACATAGGTCTTTTCTTTGAGATCAATAGTATAGTGATGGTTGGTTAGAAAAGTAAGAGACTAAGAATATATACATAAGCATCTGTTTTGTTTCCAGCAGGGGTTTTACAGCAATGCCAAAAAGGGACAAGCATCATCTTCATCTTCCTCACCAACAACATCCAACGAGTCAGTGTCCCCAAAAGCAGCATCATTTGTTGTGAAACGTACGTAGTTACCACAGATCAAAACAACCCCTTTTCAGAACCCTCTCCAAACAAACATAACATGAGACTTACATAATCATATGATGTGTTTTTCTCAACCCCCCCAACCATGTAAACATATATGTATGTGTCCTTATTATTTTTGTTTGATATTTCTTTTTCAGCACCTGAGAAAAAGCACCGTCTCCCTTCTGCTTACAACCGTTTCATGAAGTAAGTGCAAAAGAGATGTGTACTTTTTTTTTTTTGTCTTTTGCTCTCACAACACTATTACATTCTCTCTTATACCCTAAACAGTTTAACTAAATAAATACTTATTCAATAAAGTTTTATCATCAAATGAAAGTTTATTCACAAGTTTGATTATGAAACTTGCTAAAATAAGTTGAGAATAACTTATTTTAATAGTTTCTTGAAAAGGGTTATTGAAATAAATTTAAAAGCATTCATATAAAAAGATCATAAGTTGCTTTCATCAACTTAATTTTTTTTTAATTTTTTTCCATTTACTACTTGGTTGATGTTGTTGTGCATGTCAGAGAGGAGATACAGCGCATCAAAGCAGCGAACCCTGAGATCCCACATCGAGAAGCTTTCAGTGCTGCAGCGAAAAATGTAATTATTATTTATTTTTTCTAACCATCAGTTTAGGCTTTAGGGTTAGCTCTGCACATACTTATAACTAGCTTAAAGTTTCTTGAAACTCACAAGATATTCATATATATTATTCCTAACTTGTGCTCCACAACTAAATCACAGTGGGCTAGGTTCATTCCAAATTCACCAACCAGTTCAGTTTCTGCAAGTAAAGTTAATGTAAGAATTCGTGATCATCATCATCATCATTATTTCCATGTTTCTCCATGATTATTAATTATTGGTTAATTTTTATTAACTCGTGTGTGCAGGCTGATTGAGAGAGCTGTGGCATGATTGTTTGGAGAGAATTGGAGCAAGTTAACTTAATTAGGTGTCACGTAGTTATATTAAAACTATGTGTTGTTTAATTTCACTATCTATATCTTTTAATTTCCTTCAGTATCGAGATAGACTACTAGACTTTATGCATGCCTGTATGAAGATCTGAAACCGTTTAATTAATGAAGGCAGGACTTCGGTGCCTATATGTATTTACTATTTAGTACTCTAAATATTTGATAATCTAAAATAGTTAAGCGAAAGTACGTATTCTGATCCCATCCTCAGATGCCATATTGGGAAATGTTTATAAGTTTAATTGCTAGAGTTTAGAAGTAATGTTACACTTTCATTTAATAGCAATTCTTACATAAGTAAATAATAAGAGAAATTGCCTTCGATTCCAATCTAGTTTGTTGCCAGTCTTTTGACAACATAACACTTTATACCCTAGTTGTGTGGTAAAATAATGCTGTGTACAATTTGCATGGATTGTACTTTTTTATATTTGATCTGGATCTTCTCTTATTATTATATTAATTAATAGGATATGATCATGTTAGACAGAGAAAAATACAATTTATCAAATAGAATTAACGAATTTTACAATAATCATAATAGTCCTTATTTTATACAAAAAAATATATATTTTTCTCTCTAATATAACTATATCTCATCACTCAATAACATTATATATATATATATATATATATATCACCCATGATTGTATCTTCAAATATATATAATCACCTATTAATTAATTAAATATTGTTTTGTTAGATAGACCATACAGTCCATACAACGCGCGTGTTACTTCAGTTTAGAATTAAAAACCCAAAAATTGTATCTCAATTTAATTTATCCCATTTTGAAAGGAGACTCAACGTAATAGCTTATGACAAGGCAAAGCTTGCTTTTATCCACAAAAATAATGTTTTGGTTTGATGATTCGCTCAAATTAATTGGACATATTACAAGATGATGTGATTTCTTCTGAGCCATCAAAAAAATTACATCTTCATTAATTTTAGGAAAAAAAAAACTATTTACTCATTGAGGTCCAAAACCCGAATTATCAATCGCTGGTAACTTGATCATAATTGCATCCTCATCTTACATGTCTCGACATTAACGTTGGATTTGATATTTCTTTAATGTAATGGCATATTATGAAACGTTATTTAAATTTTAAAGGGATCTTATCATAAAATAACCATTGAGCTATGTAAGAGGAACCTCTTAACCACCAAGTATACACAATTCATTCCAATACTCTATTCTTTCTTGTGCCTTAATTGACATAAGCATCATACTACTCATAGTTACACCACCCCCACTTTAACATATCCTCAATACTGTATCAAGAGAATCACACCACTAAAGTGGTTTAGGAATATTGAATGGTTATCAGAGAACAAAACCAATGTTTTACTACGGCAAGTGTTGACTCAACAATGACTACGGTACTAGGCTGTTTTTTTTTATCCGTAGGAATCAAAGATAAGTACTAGAAGATTTATAACAATTCACGCACTCTGCTCAACCTACTGAGTTAGACTCCTTGATCGGTACTAGACTATGTGTATATAGGTTACAAGGGTTGTTTAGAAGTGAAAATAGCAAAGTAACGTTAAGTGCAAAAAAGAAAGTGGATGTTCCGTTAGATGTGCTTGTGAGTAAAATTTGTTGCATTCTATAACAATGGTTCGTAAAATGTCTAATGCTTCGGAGTTTTGGTTCTAAGAAGGATCAGTATACATGATAAGAAAGGGAAAAGGGTTAATACGTATATGATTATAACACTCAATCATGTGCTAGATGATTAATTGTTATAGAATGCTCCTAAGCTGATTCACATGTATTGATCCTTCTTCCTTTGTTAGCACATGCGTATTGTATTGTCTCTTCGTAGGACCTAAATGCTCCTAGTTGTATTAGCATCTACCATACAACTCTAAAATTCATAAAATCATTATATGACAAATGTGAACCACCAAAATTAACAATTTTCAATAAATTTCAATCAATTATAAAAAGAGTTAGAAACAGTGTTAAGAGAGAAGCATTCCTCTTCATAAAATGTTTACAATGGCTATTACAAGGTTGATATAACTCGTGTGTGAATTGAGAGAACTATTTTTGTTTCATGTTTTAATATTTTTATATATAAGTATAAAAATGACGTCTTATTTTATTTTAAAAAAATACATAAAACTGACAAGTGGAAAGGTAAGTAGTCCAAAAATGAAAAGTGTTGCCGTGACCGTTTTGACCATTTTCATTTTGTCAAACTAAAAGAATAATACTCAACATTCACCTCATTTTAGGGTAGATTTGAATGGAAGGAAGAGAGAATTGGGAAGATAAAAGAAAAGATAGAGAGAAATATAATATTGAGATGATAGGAAAGGACGAAATAGAAAGAAAATGGAGTAAAAATGAAATGAAAGTGAGTGTATTTTATAATAAAATACTTGCATCCTTTCATTATGTACATCGCATGCCTTAGGACTTGGTTCCCAGAATATTGATGAAAAAAAAAAACAGCAGACTCCATTCTAAAAAAATACCAATATCAGTGACCTTGTATGCTCCAATTAGTACATTTGAGACCCCAATGCAAAAATCTATATATAAGCCTTTGTTGTACTTTTTGTATATCTCGAACATATTTACATGCATTCTATATGGATTGGTTACCTCACTGTTAACTCTTTCCTACAACAGCCTTTAACTTCTCTACAACTGTCAAAAGAGAGGAATTTCCCTCACAAGCCTCAACCAATATTTTTAATCTGGACTCTAACCAACTCTTTTCAGAAAGTACACCATTCAGCTGCTCTCCCATGACAGATGTTGGTGGCTTGTTATGGTGGATGAGGTTCAGTAACATTCCCTGCAACAAGAGTTCCATCAGTAATGTCTGGCTACACCACCATTATGTATGTATAATTTGTAAATACAGATGCAACAATGCAAATTAAATTAGGAAGGTAAAAGATAGGACAAAATCTTATCTTATATTTCATTCATGGCCTCAAACTCTTGGTCATAAAAATACTGCAACTAGGATTTACCTAAACAGTGATGTGACTGATGTCTCACTGCACACTCTTAAAATTTTATTATGTAGGCCTAAGTCCTAGCTCATACATTCCAAACAATTTGATGACAGAACAAGCACACATGTGCAATATTCACATATAACATTAGATTTCCATAATCAGATAGGCTAAAACTAATCGGATAATGAATAAAGTTCTGAATGGAGATTTGCCAAAACTACCATTTGTCCATCAGGGTAAAAGCTTTTAAAACTTTGGTTACCTCATGTTGCTGTTTCCCGGCATAATCTCGCAACAGAGACCTAGCAAGTCTGTTTCGCAGCAATAACTTATCCATGGGACAGGCATGAAATATAAAGGAGGAAAGATGATGGACAACAAGAGTATATGCAACTGATCCTCGAATTGCAGCCCTGTCAAGGGCATCAGACACCCACGACTTTGTATAAGCCTCCAAAATTGCTTCATTATCCTGCAGAGGTACAGTACACCATTAATGTTGATTGAAATACATTGTATTCTGAGTCAATGACTAGTGTGCATTGCTGGTGCAACCACACAGGTGGCAAGTGCACCCCTCCACAGATAATAGTAGGAAACAATTGTCTCACCTACCCATTAATTTCCAGTTGTTGCTATTCAAAGAAGTTATAGATAATATTAACAAAAAATGGAAAATAAATTTTTTAGAAAAGGAAACTTGATGAACAACAATCCTCATTCCTCGCAGGGGTAACTTACATGACAAAGCCACCATGATAGTTTCAAACTTCAAAGCATCAAAGATACAACCTTACATTTCTTCCCTACTAAAGACAAGCTTTAAAACAAGCCATTGTAAAAGATATGTGCATGTTGGTGCAAAGTGACACTATCTATTATATTGGTGGAAGTATAAGATCCTTCACTATATCCAAAATTCCAATTAGGAACTTCACTTTATTGTTTATGTATCATATAAAAAATAAAAGGACCCAGTATGGCTTAGTTTGGTATTTCCTGTGCTCTCAAAAGCTTCCTCAAAATTCATGACAGAAGCTACATTTGCTGTACTTTGTAGGATATGCTTTTATGCTTTTAAGCACATTTTAAACAACCACTTTTTGAAAATTTACAAAATTATAATAAAATATAAAATATAAGTGACATTAATATATTCAACCCAATATCTTCAACATAGAAAGAAAAGTATCAAAAGAACAAGTACTCAAACAGTATCCGCTGCAGATAGTGCTCCATAGTAAAATAGCTTGCAGTTAATGATTGTTTTTTTTACCTCAGCAGGTTCAAGGTATCCTTCAGCACCTGAGAAGCATTTTTCTAAAGGTGGCAAAAGCTCGAGAACACGAGCATTGGACAGTGTATTCCAGGCAGCAAGTCGAATGGAAGTTTCAACACAACGGTGTAGATAAAGTGAAACTTGCCGGCCAAAAACCACATCACCATAAGAAATAGCAGAAAACTGCTCCACAAGTTCTTCAAGAAAAGTTGAGTAACTTTCATGAATCTCAGATTGGAACCTCAGAAGCTCAAGATGCTTTTTATCATCTGAAATAACTTCTTTACTTTGGTTTAACCTTGCCTTATCAAGAAGCTCGCCATAAAGATCCTGCAAAGCTTCAAAAGTATCCCTGCTCCGATCTTGTTCGAGTATTTCCATTCCAACAAGGAAATTGACAGATAAGGAATGTAACTTCCATGTCAATGATACTTGTTGAACAGGAGAAGGAATGCCAGTGCCTTGAAAATTGGACATTGCTTCAACACCTAAAACAAAGAAAAGTCCACATTTGGCGACTTCAAGCAAATTAGAGGGATCATGTAGTACATCATCAACTTTTTTAGTACCAGCCCGCTTGCTATGGAAAATTGTTGAGATTGGACTAAGGTAAAAGTGAACTGGAAGTGGTAGTTTCTGGTGAGCCCATTCTATCGTTAAAGAATTACGGCACGGACTTGTCATGGGAGACATGTCTGAATCCTCATATATGGTTTCCAAACAAGCACCAACCTTTGGAGAGGTCTTAATACCAGAGGAACTACCGCCATCCACAGCTTTAGACTTCACCTTTACAGACAGCCATCTGCTCCTGAAATGAGATGATAACATTCTGCTTAAGTGCATGTAATCCTCTTCTTCATGTTGCCAGCTAAAGGCTTTACCCTTCCTATTCAAGAGATAATTTTGTATGCAGAGATCAAGGTGCTTCAAAACAGAGACATTGAACAAGAGATCCAATGTCTTTTCTACAACAACCTTCTCTCTAGGCCCTGCAGTTAAACACAATCCCAAGCCAGCATTAACCCTTTGCATGGTGAAGGTTGTTTCTGCTGTCGCAGGAACATCTTTAGATGCATTTTCAAAAATTTCCAGCAAATAGACGAGAAATCTTGCATCTGTTTGTGCCAATAAAACTGTTGGTGACCAAAATCCTCCACCTGGGGCTCCCCATCCAATTCCTGCTCCTGGAACCGGTCCTCCTCTGCCAAATGACTCAATGGACTGTATGCGGTGCCACCCTGAAGAAACTGAAAACATGAAAACATCAAGCATATACCTTAATTCAAGCAAACACCCATTAACAATGCCATCCTCAAGCACTTTTCCTTCTTTTGAGAGACTTTGTTCTTGGTGCGGGAGACTACAGATGCCAGTCTTGGCAGACTGTATTAGATTATCAATTGTAGTAATAATCTTGACCATTCCATTTAGACAACAGGTGGAAGCTAAAGACATTTCAATATCATTCTTCTGCCTCAAATAAATTAGTTCCTTCATAAAAGATTCACCTTCAGAATCTCTTCCACATTTTGCCCCAAAGGATGCAGAAAAGCCCAAAAGCCAATATTTGATCAACTCAAGTCCAATCTTAGGTACAAATTCTGGAAGCCATGGCACATGCCCTTCATTTTCAATAGAGCTGATAGTATCCCCCCATGTCATCCTCTCAAGCACTCTGATAAGCATGTGAGTCACAGCAGCATACACCCACAACAAAGGAGTTGCAGAAAGATCTCGGAAAGTAAAGTCACATCTCCCTTCTTCCTGTCCCTCAAAGAACTTGGATACTTCTGGATCACTTCTGCTTGCTATCCACTTTATGGCTAAGTCAACCATTGGACCAACATAACTCCATGACCATACCTCTGTGTCACCAGCGGACTCTGGAAGTTGATTGTTTAGGCACTGCTTTGAAAATAGATTTGGAAGTCTTCCAGCCAAAGACTCCAGAACAAGGAATGCCTCCCTAGAGATGGAATTAGATTCATCCAAAACATTGTTTTCAACAAGTTTTTCAAATGAAGGCGGATTCAACCAAAAACACAAGGCAGGGAACATTTCCGAGAAGTAAGACACACAATATCCATATTGAATGCAGACCCTCCAGAAACGCATTTGTTCAACAATCAGAGCAGATGTGAGTTTACATTTTTCCTTCCCTAACCTTAGCCAGTGGTCAACGGAGGAAGGACTTTGATATAAATTCCAAGTCATAGCCTGAAAGTACCCTTCCTTTATAAACTCTAAACAAGTTTTCCTGTCCGACCGAGCTAATACCTTTTCCAAAATCAAATGAAACATTAGGAATGACTCTCTAGCTGCTGATGCAGAAATAACTTTAAATAAGTAACAAGGAAATATGTAGCAACCTATAAAATAAAATGGAAAATTGCCACTCACCTTCAAGAGTCTTACAGATCTTATCATAGAAGATCGAATTTCAAAATTGCCAGCAGTAAATCTATTCACAATTGTCTGAACAAGTCTTTCACATTTCAGTACAGCATTAGCACATGTAGGTGAATGCCTCGCTATAGCAATCAGTATAGAAATGATACATTCTTCTAAAGTTGTTATAGGATCTGTCTGCAACCATTAGATAATAATGAAGTTGACATGGAAGTTCAAACATTGTAAAACAAAAATATCCTTAACCTTTGTACAAAGAATCTCATGACATCAAATGTTTCAACCTGATTAATGATTAATTAAGTTTTACCTCCAAAAGATAACGAAGTCTAGGAAGGATTCCCATGCGAACTAGACCTACAGTAAAATCTTGCCCAGCAACCACTACATCGTCTTGAATAGTATGTTTTCCTTCAGTCTCATTATCCATTGAATCCTCGCTGAAAGGAAGAATATTAGAAGGTTTGGCACTGTACTTCCAGAAACCCCCTTGAAGGAATCCATCATTAATGTCTGGTCTGCTTCTAAAAACTGGAGCCGTACAAATATCCATGTCACAAGTTGCTATCTTCTGGGATTAAAAAATAAAAATCAGATGAATCTAATTTTAAACACAATAATAGTGTCAAATAAAAGATAATAAGAAGAGAAATCCAGTTACCTCTGAGATATCACAGTAGTTCTCATTTGCATCACAACTCAATACACATTGAACAACTTTTGCACAGGCCAGAACTACAGAATTGTGGTTATCATCAAGACATATCCTACAAAAAATCAGAGCACAACTGCCGTCAAAAGATGCCCATATAATGGGAAAAAAACAGTTATATGACAATACATTTTGAAAGAATTGAAGTATTCATCAGTATACTTATCATAAGCTACTCAAAATAGCACATGATCACAACATAATAATACCATATATTGGCAAAATTCAAAAACGTTGACAAGAATAGCCATCTATTTGGGATGACATCTATTTGCATTTAGTAATTTATAATAAAATATCTTTCTAGTCTCACCAACACTCCATGTTATTAACTACAAGAGAACAAAAGGTACGAGACAAGTATGTCTTAGAATTTGGGCTTAGGGCCTAACTCAACCCCACAAAACCGACTTGTAAGGTAAGGCCGTAAGGGTTGCCCCCCACTTATATATATTACTTTGGTCTTATCACTAGTCGATGTGGGACTAAACCACCACCCTTGAGACTGCAATTAAGGCAGCTAACAAAGAGGCCACAACTAAGTCAAGCTAGGGGTGACCACAATTAAGGCAACTTTACAACAGTATGCAATCTAGATTCTCACTCTTCCAATCGAATTTTAGAAACAGACATGCAGGTAGTAAAATTACCCAAGGGTCCAAGGGCCACCAGCATCCATTTTAACGTATAATGATCATCACGGATTTAGGAAGAAGACCACAAAAAAGAAGCCACAGATATAAGCAAATGTAAGAGGATAAGAATCCTCAAGAACCAAAGACATCAATGACGACCAAAAATTAAAGAAAAAATTAAAAGATCAAGAAACATGCAAACATACCAATCTCTCTATTGATCTAACAAAAAACACCCCCCAAACAAACCATAAGCAGAACACCACAAAAAAGCTAGAAAAACTACTTGATCCCGAATGAACTCAATACTCAATAGAAGACTGTCTTCCAGAGAAGATGCTAGCATTTCTTTCCAAAAAAAAACATATACCCAAAGAACTGCAAACTGAGAAGAATGCCAAAAATTTTTGGCTTCTCTGCTAGTACCAAATCCTCTAAAATTAACATACAAGAACTGCTGAGGATTCTTGGGACAAACCCAATATTCACTGAAAACAGCAAACAAATTATTCCATTCCAGAGAAAGGAAACTGCTGAGCAATGTAAGAACAAATGAGAAGCAGTTTTATAGCTGAATCTTCACATCAAGCAGTAATCAGGAGATAAGGCAGCTGGACATCTTCAAATTTGACAAATCAAAATCTTTAGACAGAAAGAAGACAAGATAGAGAGTGACAGAAGGAAAGACAGCTAACTGGAAGGAAGAAAATAACCACAGAAACAAAGACAATCCCCAGTTTAGAGAACTAGGAAGCAGAACAGTGATGGGATCAAATAACAGAGGATGGGACCACTTTGATACCATGTTAATATTATAGGTATTTAAATAAATAAAGAGAATAGGAGAGAATGTTATCTTCATTGGTGTGTAATGATAATGTTACAAAAGTCAAAGCACTAATCCTCATCCTTAAGAAAAGGTTCCAAATAATAATTAATTAAGAAGTCATGAAAAATAATTAAACAAGGAAACTACTCCGAAGAGATTATCTAAGATACTCTAAAATATTCTAATAAGATATAATAATATTATAAAATATTTTAACAGAAACAATGCTGACTTCTACAGAGACAGGAATGTAAGTACTCAGTAATGTGCAACAGATATGTGCCTTCTCTAGCTTATTACAATTATAAACATAATCAGGCTGGAATTTTCCTTACATCTAAACCAATAAACTTGTGTGCTTAATGATTAACTACAATATAAACAACAATATTCATTTTCTTAAAAGAGGAAGAAGAAAACCATGCATCTTCACTCAGTCATAGCAGGTAGTTGATAATACTAACAGCTTGGACCAAAAAAAGTAAAATTTACCTAAGTGACAACACAAGCTCAGGTTCTGGACCCAGTGCAAAAGCCCAAACAGCCTCCCAGTCAACTGATTTGTCAACTTTGATCTCATTTTTTGTCATATGCCCTGTTCTGTCTTCACAAATATAGTGTAATGCCTTATCAAGCACGGATGAAAGGAGATGCAATGCAAGGCCCCTTTGTCCAGGAATCTAAAACAACAAAACATTTGGCAGATGCTGTGTTACTAAAGGGGAAATATTATTAATTTTCTTTATTTAATATTCATAATTGTGAAGCCATCCAAACTGTTCCAAGTCCAGGCATCCAATGTAATGCTGCATCCAACTGAAATATACATCAATTACAACAAATAACATACCACACTTCTAGTGAGTGCCACTGCTTCTTTAATTGTATAACCAGCAGCACCGGGATCACCCTCAGTCCGCAGATAGTCGCGCTCAGTGACATTATCTGTATCATGACAAAGAATTGTCATGTAAAGAAAATTCAAAATTTATGGTTAAACCTCCATCCTATTTCCAACATAAACAAGATATCAGTGAATATAGTAATATACAACAAATGCTAAGATTTGATGGATATCAATGCTAACAGAAATACAGAATAATCAGGATATGAATATTCAAATCTATATTTGCACCTCAATTCTGTTTTATTTTCTCCAAATAAGTTGAACCAAACACCAAGTATTTTTGGTTCATGTGCATTTAGAAGTGTAGTCAACCAATAAAGGATCAAGGATTGCAGGGAACAAAAATAATAGAATGTATAATATTGAATACAAATGACAATCTATAAAACAATGGTTGATGTTTCATGAAGAAAAGTATTCAAACATTAACAACGCAGACTATCACTAGCTGAGGTGAGCTTTGATTTACCACATCCCCAAAAAGATACAGATGAGCATATATCTACATTAAGAAGACATACTATCACTAGCCAAGCATCCACATATGCAAAAGACTAAATGCAGAAAAACCCATATATTGTTAGGATTCATCAAGCAGAGAGAGAGAGAGAAAGAGCATTGAGATATTCATAGAGAGAGATTACTTATAGAATGTTTATTCATGGATTGAAAATAGAAGAGGTGGGTCTGATATATATAGAAATAACCTAGCCGAAACTAATCTCAGTTACAAATGACCAATAACAGAATTCTTAGCTGGCATATGTTAGTTAACTACAGAATCCAGAACAGTACAAGGAGATACTCTAATATATCATACACAAGCAAGGATCATACAAAGCATCATCTTGATATTAGAACTCAAAAGATAGTAAAAAAACATAAGAATAGAAAGGCCTACCATATACTGATACCCGTTCAGAATCAACAACATCCCCAGCCAAGGAAAATCGTAGCTCCCTAACAGCCTCAACTCTATTGCTCCAAGCATTCCATGCGCTACTACTAGCGGTGGTTGAAGTCTTTGTGCTAATTTTCTCATCATCTAGCTTTTCTTTGGATGGCTGTGTCATCACTGTATGAGAGATGCCATCCTCTGAGTGCAGATGTTTTGCATCCTGAGGACTCTGAACGTGTCCATTGGCAGATTCTGAGCCAGTACCCACTTCTGATTTTAAACTAATATGTTTCTTTAATTTCTCCTGCCCCCTCTTCTGTAGTATTTTTAGTAATGCAGGGCTCATCTTCTCCATTATCTCAGCCTGGGCTTCTGCAATCTCCTCAGCTGACATTTGCTGGATCCGAGCTTGATTCTCAGCATCAATTTCACTCTCAAGAGACACAGACTTTTGTTCACCTCTAATACTATTGGAACTAGAACAAGACAGCATGCTTGAAGTCAAGTCAGTTTGACCTGGCCTTTGCACATCTAGGGATCTAAAATTGTAATCAGGCATCCTATTCCTATCAGAGAAAATTTGGTCCGATCCAGGCGCGGATTCATTTTGCTCCTTGTCATCATAAACTCTGGTGTATTTAACTTTTTCCTGATGATCTACCTTATTTGATGTATCTATTTCCATAGTCGTGGTTGAATTGATAAACCCACCATCTGAGTTATCTAATTTCATTGGAGAAATGACATTATCATCAGAAGATGAGGTTTTCTTGTATGTACTCTTACTGCCCTTTTCATTCTTCTTTTTCCCTGTAGTTTGGCTAAAGCTTGACACATCCTCCTCTGATTCCTTCCCCAAGGAAGAACTATCATCCCGAGTGATCTCTTTCCATTTTCTAAAATCCAAACCCTTTTTCCTCCTCCTTTGTAATGGCTTGGCAAAGGCTGAAACTTTTTCAAACTCCTGGAAATTTTTATCTTCTTCATCCTCAACATTATTGTCACTATCATCATCCTCACCATCATCATCCCCTTTACTACTCAGTGGACGCCAATACTGTAAAATCACCACAACCTAACTATCAGTCCACAAAGCTTACTACCCATTACACAAACTACATTCACAATAAACCAAAACGAGTCAATGTAAGCATACATATTGTCATTTTTCATAGCCACCTAAGACCTTTGGGGCTCAACAAACTTGATGAACAATTCAGTGGTTACTCCTACACAGATTTTTTCATACAAAACAAATTAATAATAACTCATTCAGTCCCATATATATATATATATATATATATATATATATATATATATATATATATATATATTATCAGCAAAAGAAGATACATTAAACAAGAGGTACAAGGGGTACCTCAACCCTTTTACATAGACTAAAGAAAACAAACTGAATACAACTCAAAATATCCCCAGCTATTGTAACATTTCAAACATGAAAATCCCCTCATCTTCCCCTCATCTACACATACTGCAACATGGAATGACCACTTATATCACTACTCAAAAAAAAAAAAATTATGACTATTTCAATTGTGTGATCCTCCATAAAACATACATACTATTGAAAACCACCAGTGCCAGCACCCATCCATATGTTATATATTCTGCATAATTTGTAATACAGCACCGCACAGTACAACAGTACCAGAATCAAAATACCGACAGCTTACAACAGTACTAGAATTTAGTCCCATATTTATCCCATTAACACTCGCTAAATTCAGAATTTTCCAACATACCCTCCTCGGCTAAACTCCCTATAAGCCTACAAAACATTAAAAGACTTAATTTTTTTTTCTTTTCACACATTACTCATAACAACACATCTTAATTTCCATCAAGTTGAAGCATAATACAACACAATACAACAAGACTAAAGCTTTACAACGAAAAGGGTAGTTGAAGGAGAATATGAGGCACACTTACAGGGCCATGTGAACGGTGGCGCGCAACAGGGAAAGGAAGAGTTGTGGGTTTGGGAAAAAAGTGAAAGGGTGTGGCTTTGTTGTGTGAATCAGAGATACCCTTTTCCACGATGGAACCAACCAAGTGAGAAGCATCTTTTTCGTTTATTTGGAGAGAGCTTGTGCTTAGTACCTTCACCTTCTTGGGTTGTTCTCCTTTGCCCTTTTGATTCTCCATTGCTGACGCACTTCACCAACACAAGAAGAAGCGAAAAGGAACATAGAAAATGAGAGAGAGGGAAGAAAAAGAGTGAAACTTTGAAGGGAAACACTTTGGGCCTGGGTTGCTTGCCGGCCTGTTTAACTTGGGCCTAGGCCCATTGAGCCCACAATTAGCCCAACACGGTCGGTGGAAGGGGAACCTACCTGAACACCCCCAACGAATTGAAGCATCCTAACTCTGAACAAGAATTCAATGGGAGTGCCAATTGGTGATCTCTACCAAAAATGTTTTACAAAACATATAGTTTTAATTTTTAAAATATAAAATACTACTATACTTTTGTAAAAATATTTTTTAATTGTTTAAAATTATCAAGGCATTGAAGTCAAAAAAAAAAATTATTAAGGCATTAATTATTAATTGTGTAAGAATATTATTATTACAACACTCAAAAAATGTTTTGGCAGAGACTATAAAAAAAAGTCAAAAGTATAGAGAATAAAATTTTTTGTAATGTTAAAGCTAAATAAAAAAATATTAATAATCACACCAACAAATCTTAAAATTTTAAAAATTATCAATAAATATTTTTACAACTAACCTTATCCAAACTTATAATATTTGATTAAATTAATTTTTAAAAATATTATTTTGCACACAAGAAAATGTTATAATAAATGATTTATAAATATGATTATATGTATAAGTATTTTTTTACATATTATCCATATAAATAATTTATACTAGACTAGTAATAATAAAATTTAAACAATTTACATAAGAAAATGCTTAATAATTTACATATGAAATAAAAAAAATTACATAAATTTAATTGTCCTTAATTTAATTCTTATAAAACAATATCATTATTATTATATTTTACTTCCTATTTCATTATCATGAGAAATTGAGAATCATGTGTTTTAAAGAATGTCTGAGTTTTGATGCCTTGATAATTCATAACTTTTTCGAATGAGAAAAAATAGGTTGTTAGTAATAATCATTTTAAATATATTTCCTATTTCATTAGTGTAAGACCCTATGTTTTAGGCAATGTTTGATTCATGACGACTTAGTAATATATATATTTTCAAAAACATAATGGATGTCTTTCTTTTGTATTTTTTTTTAAATA
This sequence comes from Pueraria montana var. lobata, assembly GCA_026413185.1. Taxonomy (NCBI): domain Eukaryota; kingdom Viridiplantae; phylum Streptophyta; class Magnoliopsida; order Fabales; family Fabaceae; genus Pueraria; species Pueraria montana. The sequence goes on along the minus strand of CM048651.1, from coordinate 37,547,286 downwards.
TTTTAATTTAAACTAATCAACCCATTAAAAAATTCTAAAAAGCTATGTAACTTTGATTTCTTCACAACATTCAAGGTTATGTAGGAGTAAGAGAATTCACCCTTCTCAAGTTAAAAAAAATAGCCATAAATTTTTTCATATTTAAAAAATAATAAAATTTGTTTTAAATAATAAAGCTTCTCACATGGTAAATATAAATATTAAAAAAATATAAATGATAAAGTTTTAAAGAAGTGTATCTAAAATAAAGTTATCTCACGAAAAGATGTTTCTGAAAAAAAAAACAAAAAACCTCCTACATACCTAGGAAAGTTTTATTGAAATCAAACATTAAAATATTTAATTATCAGAAAACATGTATAAACATTGCTAAAGATGCTTACGATTTAATCAAACACATTTTAACTATTCTAAAAAATCATGATATTCCAAAAATCATTATTTCTACATATGAAAACCTTTTTTTTTACCAAATGCTCGCTAAAAGACAAATAGTATGAGATTAAAAAAAATAACAATAAAAAATGAACATATTGATGATTGTATATAGTTTTTATTTTCCTTTGTTTTGTTTTATTCTTTGACCAAAGACGATTGTATATATAGTTTCAAACGCTACTAGCCATTATCAATTATAAGATGATAAGAGAGGCAACAACACCAGCATATATATATTATTGAAACTCTTTGATAGGTATATTTTTTTTCTTTAGACTACAAGTATCTTTCATTAAAAATAATCCTGTTTGAATCAGACAGAATCATTGTGGATAGCAAAACTCTCTCTTCAAGTATCTAACGCAACCGTATACTTGAAACTTGAACCTTGAACTCAAAACTTCTTATTAAACTAAAACAATCACATACCAGTTGATCCACGTGTTTAGTGGTCTCCGGTAGATATATGAAGACCGGTCACATGTGAACTACGATGCTTAGAATATTTTACGACTATGATTCTATCTTGCAACCAATATGTGCTTTGTAATGATGGAATCCATTACATGAAGTGCAAGTTGCGTTTTCATGCAAATTAAAAAATGAAGTGTTGCTTCTGGGAATTTGCTTACTTTATTCATGTTAGTTTTAATTCATGTTAGTCTTATGGCAAGTGCTGAGGCTGTAAAGGGGATTCCCTAGTGCAAAAGGTTGCAACCACATAGAACTATACCTAGTATGGAACAATCATTCTAATTATAGCCATTCCATTTTTAAAATTAAAGTTATTTGGTCTGGTCAAGAACCCCTTAAACTTTTGAGACCATATAGGCAAAAATTAAGGTAAATTTTGAAAAAGGTGACACCCTCCCTAAGATGATATGAACACTCTATATGATGGAGTATATTCTTCATAAACAAATCAATTGAAAACTACTCCGGTTTTTAAACATTATTATCTTTGTTCTTTGGACCACCGAAGAGCCAACTACCTGAATTAATAAGAACCTTATATTATTAATATTATTAATAATTATTAATAAACTATAAAGTAGAGACCTCACTTATATCTACTTTTGCTGTCCTGATTCCATTTTGCATCTTGTCTTTGAATGTACCCCTGAAGTCAAAACCTAACCAAGAGCTTTATAACACTACTCTAGGATTAATAATTATTTGGAACTATCTCGTAGCTTAGTGGTTACGGGTGGCAAAATGGATAGATCAGATAAATTTTAATCTATATCAAAATGGATCGAATCAAAATAATCCATTAATCTATTTGGATTCATTAAAAATTTATTTAAAAAATCCGATCCAATATGATCCATTTGATAAAAATACATCAAATCCATCCATTAACAAATTTTTCATTGATGAATATCCAATCCATCCATAAAAATAATGTTTTTTTTAAATAATTATTTTAATTTAGAAATAATATAATTTTAAAAATTAAGAACATATTTTAAAATAATAACAGCCTCGGCCGAGGTCAGTTGAAAACAGCTTTGGCTGATGATGGCTAAAAGCTGCTTCGACCGATGTTGGCTGAAAAACAAACCTAGTTGATGGCAGCCGAAAATCAAACCTAGCTTATGGCAGCCGAAAATAACCCTGACCGACGTCAGTCAAATTCATCACTGACCAACGTCAACCGAAAAATAGTATAGCCGATGTTGATTGAAATAGCCCCGATCGACATCGGCCAAAAACAGTCCTGACCGATGACAACTGAAAACTTCCTCTGCCGAAAACACAAACCTAGACGAGGTCAGCCGAAAATTGCCCTGGTCGACGTTGGCCGAAAAACCCTAGTCGGGGTCGACCAAAAAACCCTAGTCAAGGTCGGCCAAAAACTACCCTAGCCGACATCGGCTAAAAAATCCCGAACAACATCGGCCAATGTCAATCGAAAAAGAACCCTGGCCGAGGCCAGCTGAAAACTGCCCTGACCAACATCGGTTGAAAAAAAAACCTAGTTGAGGTAGGCCAAAAAACAATCTTTGCCAATGTCGGCTAAAAAAACCTAGCTGAGGTCAACCGAAAAAAATCATGGTCGAAGTCAGCCGAAAATTGTCCTGGCCAACGTTGGCAAAAAAAAAACTGTTTGAGGTAGGCTAAAAAACAATATCGGCTAATGTCGGCCGAAAAAATGCTGGTCAATGTCGGCCAAAAATTGCACTAGCCGACGTCAGCCGAAAAAAACTTGGCCGACGGCGGCCGAAACAAAAACCCTAGCTGAGGTCGGCCGAAAAAAATCATGGTCGAGGTCGGCCAAAAACTGCCCTGTCCGACGTCAGCCGAAGAAAAAACTTGGTTGAGGTCAGCCAAAAACTAGTCTCGACCGATTTTGGCCGAAAAGACGCTGGTCAAGGTCGGCCAAAAATTGTCCTGGCCGACGTCGACCGAAAAAAATTGGCTGAAAAAAAAACCCTAGCTGAGGTCCGCTGAAAAACAACCCCAACCGATGTCAGCCGAAAAAAATCATGGTCGAGGTTGGCCGAATAAAAACCCTGGCCGATGTCGGCTGAAAACTACATTGGGCGACGTCGGTCGAAAAAAACCTGGCTGAGGTCGGCCAAAAACAGCCCCGATTGACGTTGGTCGAAAAAAAATCCTGGCCGACATTGGTCGATATCTTTCCCGGTTGACGTCAGCCGAAAAATATATTTTTAACATAATATTTAAAAATATTTTATAAACAAAATTTAAAATATAAATTTCAGAAAGATTTAAATATTAAAATATTTGTTAGATTAGTTTTGATCCATTAGGTATTGATTAGAGGATCCGTTGGATTTTTAAAAATATTTGATGAATCATTAACCATCCATGAAATTAAATGGATGGATTGGATCCAATCCGTTTAGTTTTTATTTTTTGTAATTGATAGATTTGACGGATTTACTAGTGGATGGATTGGATGGATGACGAATAAACAAATTGATTTGCCATCCCTATGGCGTATATGCTGAAATGAAAATCCTAGGAAGCACAATGCATATATATAATGGGATAGGATTTTTGCATTTATAGCACTTACTAATTTTTTGCATAATACAAATTTAATCAAATCAATCCAATCGTTTGATCATTTGATATTATTTTTCTAATCATATACATTAAATTTTACATAATTTGGACAATCATTGATATGTTATCTAGTAATGAACATTTATTCATATTTTAAATAATATATCTGCTAAAATAAAGCAATGCTTTGAAATATCATTTAGTTTTTTATTTGTAGGAAATTTTATAAATATAATATACTGTATCAATCGGACAGTTTGATTATTTAAATTCATATTCTACAAAAACTTATTAAGTTAAAAAAAATGATACCTCTGGCAAATTGATTCTGTATCCTATAAGAAACAAATCATGAGAAAACTGTTCTCATAAAACAATTAATTTTAACCATGACATCCATAAATGAATAATTATTAAAATCAAAATTAGATAAAATCAAGATTTATTGTTCTGGTGAGTATAATTCACATGTGCTATATGTGCACATGGCACACATTTTGCTCCCTTATGATTGGTTGACACTTTGACATAACTTTCAATAATAATAAAAAAGAGGTTATGTGACAAAATGATATGTGTGCATAGACACTACTATTGTTGTTGTCTATAGACACAGCTGAATGTAATCTAAACTACACAGAAGACATGTTCAAAGACATGAACATGAGTGTCACTGTCAATAACAACAGTCCGAGGCCAATAAATTACTACTCTTAACACAACTCAACCCAAATGGCTCGGCTCTTTTTCTTATCCTTTGGAAATGCTCAAGTGGTATCTGTGCTATACAGTTGGATTTTCTTGACTTTCCTTTTTCTCCTCAATACAAACACTCACTCCACTACCATGGTTAGTCAATAAGATATTCCTCACTCCCCTACCCATCAATGATCCCATACACTACACCACAAATGAATCAATTCACCAAGAACAGTCCCACTAGGCCACTATATTATAGCATCACAAACATAGGTATCAATAAAAATCGACATGTTAATGACACTTTGAGGCTTAAGCAATAAACAGCCTTTCACACAGTTGGGAAACAATAGTCCTCATTTTCCCACTTCACCAAAACAGAATTTCTCTGCTGCTCCACCCTCTGAAGATGTGAGGACAATTGGAACAGATCAACAGTGGCTCCATGTTCTGAGGAAAGACGATGTTTGACGTCGAACAGGTCCGGTGGCTGGCATATATCATCTCCATGATGGACTTGAAGAGCATGACCGGCGTTGGAAAATGTCACGGCGGATCTATTCTTGATAACTTCCTTGGAGGTTGTAGTACATGGAAAGGACTCATTTGGTGCATATTTATCCGCAGGGCTTATCCTCAGAGGCGTTTCGGAAACTTGGCCGTCTCTGTCGGGTATGCAGATGCCATGGAAGACTCGGGGACTGGCTAATGGATTGCCTGCTGCATGGCGCGATGGATACTGTGACTGATCTGACAGAAGAGAGAGAGCACAGCTTGATAGTTCCTGATCAAGTGTGACAGGTGCAGCAAGTTGGGAACTGTAAATGGAGTCCTCTTCCAGTTTGACGCGTCCGGTCTGAGAGATTTGAGCATGCTTTCCGGGGAAAAGGATGCCACTTTGAAATATGTCTTGAAAGGGAAACTGGGGTCTGTTCTGTAATGAAGACCCCAGATACTTAGTACCTGTAACACAATGTAAGAGAAGTTCTCAGATTCTTAGTGCAACTGCAGATACCCTTCCAACAAACATTGGGAAGGTTTGTTGGAATAAGTAAGATTATGACAGGAATAACAAACATCCAACAAAGTAAACAAGAAACAAGGAAAATTTTCTTGAGCACTTGTGGATGACAGATGAAATTAAGATGGATCTTGTATAACTTCATTACAACAGTAACAATCCTTAGTGTCTTGTTTAAGTATGCATAGAGTACACTTAGGATACATCTTACATTTCTCAGTGATTATGGGGTACACATCATCCTTGTAAGAAGATTCCAGCAGTGATATTTTTGTTCAAATTATGAATTGAAAAATCTTTAAATAACTGTGGAATTGCAAAATATACAAGTCCTACCATGATAAAGAAAAACATGCTTCAATACTGGTATGCTTTGCTTGAACTTTGTGCATAAAAAAAATTCTAATAAATACATGCTGACATTTGTTAAATGGTCCACATAATTCCCTGGGACCACAATATAAGGAGATAGAGTGATAACATAATTTATAGAACCTGTAAGTGCTTCTTTTGTCTGCAATGTTTAAAAAATCCATGGTGTCTTTTCAAGATTTTAATGGTTTTAATTTTAGTTCGTGGCAGGAGTTGTATCATTATCTTTTGAAAACTCCTCTGGTGTTGTCAAAAAGTCATTGGACAGGGAGCATAAAAGAAGCTTTCAGTGCAGCTAACATAACTACCTTAGTTTGAGTTGACCGAAATATCCTATGGTATTGGCATCTTACTGTTAAAAGAAGACACATTTTGCTTTCATCTTTAAATGACTTCATTCCCGTGATAGATATTTAATAGAACAGAACATTTGAAGAATAAATTATAACAGAATCAAACAAACATTAGTTAGTTATACACTATCAGACAAAGTTCTTGACATATCTGCTCTTATAGTGACCAAAAAAGCATGATATCTTATAGTATATGTTTAGAGGCAACTAACAGAAAATGCCAAAACTTATTTATATTTTGTCCCTTGAGGATCGAGTAAAGAGATTTCTGCTATACAACCTGTATATCATAGACTCAGGAATATAATCACATAGAAGAGCGCATAGAGTATAAAAGAAATATATAAGCAAAAGGAAAAACATAAAATAATATACCTATCAATGTCATATAGTGCTGCATCAGCTATCAAAGTAAAAAGATTTACACCAGTCTTCAAAATTCTATTAGTAGTTAATTAAAAAATATATATTCTATTCAAAGTCCTCCAATACATAATTATATATGCAGATAGACCCTGGCTTCACACAAAATCCCAAGTAATATGGGTATGAATGTCTCTTAACATAGAAATGCTACAATATGCAGCCACATCAACAACATTTGCTCACAATTTTGGCAATCATAATTCAACCACAGTTATGACCATAACCACAATTTTAAAACTTGTTAAAAACTCAAATTTATGTAATACTGCATAGATCCTATCAAATTTGATTTGAAGTATGCCACTCAAATTTAAGCAACGGGTATGAATTTAATTGCTTTTTATTTTTCTCACCATGGTTAAGTCGTGTTTGCTTACCTAGTAGGTATTCCATGTATGGAAAATATGATATCATGAGGAAATCATTTTATGAACATCATGATGTCAATTTCGAAATATAATTCTAGTTGTTGGGTTATTGTATTGAATGCTTAAATGTCAATATCATTTCGTCATGGTTACATTGAACTATGTATGGCCAATTATCGGCTACAAAAATCCTAATAAGAACCAATAAGGATTTTCAGTATGCATTTTTCTTCCATTCTTTCTTATCGAGTGCTATAACTTTCTCTGATTCTTTTTCCAACATAAACCTCTATGAAACCTCTAACTCTTCATACTGGAGCATTATGTCTAAACACTATGAATGTCTCAACTTTCTTGAATGAGTTTTCTTTTTCTTTAATCCAAACTATCACTACCTTATATCCAACATCCTCGCGCATCCCTTTACCCTCATTCTATTGCATACCTGGTTATTCAATTAAATTGTATTTCTGCTAAAGAAGTTAAACATGGAAAATTTTGAAATACGAAAAGTGCTTAACAAACTGGACATGAAATGCATCCACTAGAGCTGCTAAATGACAAGAGACACAGCAATAAATTACCAATATCAAAAATTGCACTTGGAGCATAAAATAGAAGTTTTAAAAGTTGAAACATGATAATTCTGTCTTATCTAATGCCAATGAAGGTACTAACAGAATGGATTCTTCATACCTTGATATGACTGAAGAATCTTGTGTTGTTTACCAGTCATGTAATCAAATTGAGGTTTCCTCCGGCGTTCATTGTGTCCTGCTAGACGCCTGCGACAACTGCGCTTACCATCATCGAACTCAGCTAGCAAATGGAACCTAATTTAAAAACAAAACAAATGGTGTAACTCAATCCATAAGTAACAATCAGGTTCAATTCGCAAACATTAAAATCAAAATCAAGAAGATATGTCACCTGAAATAAAACAGTCAATCTGTGCTTATATAAATTGATTAATTGGAATTTAATCAATAATGTATTGTCATTTGTCACATCTATTTGAACTACATTTGTTGTAGGAAAAGAAAACTCTTAAATTATTGTATTAATAGGACCCACTAGAAGAACCATATGAAAGTAAAAATAAGAAGTCTTTGATTTAAGAAAAAGTTCTGTTTTTATTTTCTTTTTTACTACTAATTATAAAAAAAAAAATTACCTTGTTTGTTTTTATTTTGTTTCTTGCTCTTTACCTTTGTTTATGTTTTCAATAACAACATTTCATGGACAAATTTTTTAAAACAAGAAACAAAGTAACACTTTTGTAATTAACAGCAAAAAAAAAAAATGAAATGAAAGATAGTTCTTTAAACCAAACAAACCCTGATATTTTTAGTTGAGTTTTTTATAGCAAATAATTTGCTCAAATTTTATTTGTTTCTAACGAACAGGATTGGGATACCTCACCAACTAAACAAATATAAGGAACTTACTACATAAATGTCATGAGTTGACCACCAGATTGATTGTATAGAAAGTATTAAAACTTCAATATAATAATCTATCAGAGGAACCTAAAAATACCTGCTGCACTGCTGACAAAACCTCTGTTCAATGCCATTTACAATAACTTTAGCTGTTTTGGAGTGAGCATCACAAACTTTATGCCTTTTGTGGTAATCTTTTGAGGAGCTAAGATCCATGTTACAACCATAAACTTGACATACAGGAGCATGTGCAGGCAAGCTGGAAGTGCGAGCTCTCTTCGAAAGCGTGGTTGGATGTATAGATGTTAAAGTGAACCCTTCTTTCACAACTTTATCACTGCTTGCACCTTTACAATCTGCTAATCTCCCTAGCTTCAAATCAATCAGTGAAGAATCATGAGTCTTGGATTCAACTAGAGAACTCAAATGCTTTGAATCAGATTCTTCTTCCCCCAGAGAAGAATCCAAAGCAATGACATGGGTGGAGGAATTCCCTCTTTTACTAGAATTATTACTATCTAGTTCATAGCTAGATGTCTCTAGAGGCTGGCTTCCATGAAAAGAAGACTTTTGCAACAAGTCTGGGAATCCCAAGTCCACAAATTCCATGCTTCTAACTACCTCTCTGTCTGAATTAAATCCATCTCTCTCAAAGTTGGATTTGTTGTCCCATTCAACCAATGCTTTTCTACTTCTCATGAAAGCATCAAGTGAAAAATCCATTTCATCAGAAAACAAATAGCCTTTCTCTTCAGGGACATAACTCCAAGATTCCATCAGTACAACCCAATTGAAGCCACAGATGCTGTGAAATAATGAAGAGGCCTACCACAATCCAAAAGAAATATACATTACTCCCTAGCCAAAATCAAAAGTTTTACCAAATTCAGGCATATACATAATATGCATACTGCACAAGACATAACTATAGCTGTAGACAAATAAAGTACATGTACTAATGAACAATAGTGAAACAAAATAAAACAAACAGGCATGACAACCATGTGAAAATATAACAAATTCCCACAAGCTTGTGAAAGCAAAATTTTCACCAAAAGAAGAAAAAGCAAAAGAAAAAGAAAATCAGATCCCCACTTTGTTTTATGGACAGAAAACTCATAATCCCTGACCTGCTACCAGCCAAAAATAGCATCCAAAAATCTCAACTTTTTTTTGACAGGGACATTGACACTGAGGTAAACCAAGCAACCAGAAACAAAAATTTAAAAGGGTAAACAAATCAAATCAAATCAAACCCAGATTGCATGATTAGATATCTTCCACGTTCCAACTTTCACAACATTCAAACCCCCCAATGGACAAAGTAAAGATGTTGGTAGCTCAAACTGTGCTGAAGCAGAATAAAAGTAGAAAAAAGAAGATGCCCCATGAAAGAAGAAGCTGAAAAGACTCATTTTTCTGAAGAAGAAAAAGGAGACAAACCGCTAGAAGAAGAATGCAAAACAAGGGTGCTGACACAGATTGAAGAAAAAATTGAAATGAATTGGCCTTCTACTGTTCCATGATTCTATATTCTAAACAGTTTCTCGGGAACCAAACACCAGAAAAATGGTATCTTGAAATAACCTGACAGATTAGTGCCACCTTGTGAGTGGTTTTGGTTTTGGCACACAGCAGAGTGAACAGTAGTAAGAGAGAGAAAGAGAAAGAAGTGTTTTTTTTTTTTTTTCTTTTTTTCTTTTTTTGGTTCAGAGTAGTGGTAACGTTGAAGCAGATAGAGCGTGAGTCAACATGATTTCTTCCTCTACTACCAAACCAAAAGCAAGTTGAGGTCTTTTGTAGCTTTTGAGACAGCATTGCAATTCCATTCTAGTACATCTGATTTGGTTCTATTTACAGAAACATGCCAAAGACTAGTGTTGAATATTATATTGAACATTGAACAAAATGTGTTTTTGAATTAAGTTGTTTTGTTTTGTGTTTCTTATGATAAATAAAAACTTTGAGTGAAAGTTAAATTAGTTAGTAGTAAAACTTTAAACAACATGGTTGATCATGATTATGATTTTTTTTTTTCTCTCCGTAAAGGGATGACTCTCGCTTCTCAAGGCACTTTTTGCCAAAGTAGAAAATTGCCCTTTTAACAAATTTTAAGTTTGGTTTGGTGGCTCTCTTACCTTTGAAACTAATGAGTTAATAGTCACTTGTGTTAGTTTTTGAATGTTGAAAAATATATTTATAGTTTTTTAATGGACTTTTTCAGTCACATTAGTTGTTAAGTTATAAATATTAAAGATTAAGTTCAATTATTCTTTTGATCTCCTTAATATAAATTATATGTAATTTTGTTCTCTTAAATTATTTGAATCAATTCAATTTTTATATTTTTAAAATTAAGTAAATTTGATCCTTTATAAATTTTTTATACATGAAATCCTCCTATTCTTTTTTTATCTTTTTTTTTGGGAGTTTATAAAGGATTTGGGATAAAAAATAATTTAAAAATTTTAACAGTTAGAAATTTGTGAGAAATATAATAAAGTTTAAAAGATTTTGCAAAATGTTAGATTAGGGGTTAAAAAGAATATTTTGAGTAGAAGAATATTTAAAATAATTTAATAATTTTTTATCAAAAAAAACATCAATAGAAGAATTTAATTTTGTTTAATTTAAAAGCAGAGAATCTTAATTAATTCAAAAGAAATTAGGAATTAAAAATAGAGATTAAAATTACATAAAATTCAAACTAAAGGACAAAAACTATAATTGAACTTAAAGATTAGTTTGATTAAATATAATACACATTAAAAAACTAATATTTATATGACTAACATAATTTTTTTAGGAAATAATATAATATTTTTCCTCGATTACTTTTAGCAAAAAAAATTATACAAAATAATAAAAATCAAACATTATATAAATAAGCAAGTTAGTATACATGAAATACTTTGCACTACTACCAAGGTGTGTTGATCAATTGGCGTGATGTTATTTCCACTTAACTAGTAGTCTCGAATTCGAATCTTGAGTTAAATTAATATATATTTTAAAAAAAATCACCTTTTAAACCTTTTTAGAAATTTTGTAGAAAAATTATCTTTAAAAATAAATTAAAATAAATATGCATTTAATTTTAGAGAGTAGTAACTTTTTATTTTAAAATTTTCTAGAAGAAACCTTTTGTTGAATAATTGTGTGGTTCCCACATAGTCTGTTTAAGGTAGATCATCCAACATAGCTAATTTAAATGCACACCACCTGTTTGTGGTTAAAATGCCACAGAGATTCTCCACGTACACACCCCAACACTCACCAAATACTCTTCTTGAGGGGTTGCCGACTACCTACCTAGTAACATTCAGACCACAATATATAGCCAAAATATTAGTAATATTAATGTCACTTCATGAGGAATGCTTCACCAACATGGTTATAGATGGGCATTTTAAATTATCAAAAAAATAGATGGGCATTTTTTTTTTTTTTTGACACATAGATGGGCATTTTAAATGATCAAAAAAATAGATGGGCATTTAATGATACACGTTTTTATTTTTTGGTCATACACGTGGCGCATAACATGTTACACCAACGAAGGAAAGGTATATAAGCCAAAAACTAATTTGTTGTGAATTTTAAAATTTTTAAGTAATAGTAGTAACTTGTAAATATAAATTGATTATGGATAAAATATATTTTTAGTCCCTATACTTTTACTAAAAATTAGTTTTAGTCCTTGTACTTTTAAATTGACCATTTTAGTCCTTAAACTTTAAAAAATATATGAATTTAATCATTTTTCTTTATAAATATTAATATTGTTAATGAACTAAATTTACACGATTTTTAAAGTTTGAAGACTAAATAGTCGAATTGAAAGTACATGGACTAAAATTAATTTTTAATGAAAGTATAGGGACTAAAAATATATTTTACTCATTTTTTTTATCAATATGATGTAATATGATTTACAAATTACTTTATCCTTTAATTATTTGGTTTGAAGTTCAATTTCTAGATTTTTAATATAGAAAAATATCTATTGAGAGATATTAATTTCTTAAATATATATTAATATTTCAAAAGAGAATTTACTATATTTTTTGTCCCTAAATTTTCTTAAATTTTTACTTTTAATCTTTAATCTAAATTTTAGCTGTTCAATATCCCTTAATTTTTTTTTTCCGTTATCACTTTTAGCCGAAACCTTCTAAGAGAAGGTGTGCAATTTCTTTTATCACAGCTATCAAATCTCTTGAACCAGATTTGGAGGATCCTTCTGTAATGAGCTGCACCGTTTAACCTTGCGTACGTAGAGCATCTCTTATGCTGTATACAAATTTTCAACTCTAATAAATTCTTAGCATATAAAAAAATATGACATCATCAGGTCAAAAAGTCTTACAGAATACTTACGTATAATTGTTTTTTATAAATTATATTTTTAATCACTCATAAATTAATATGATATCATCAAGTCTCTAAGAAATCAAGTCTCTAAGAAATCTTTACCAATGAAGGAGCCATGAACAAATCACATAAATGAAATTGACACTATCTTCAATCAAAAACTTTAAAGTATCAGATTTGTAAGTATTTCTCACTTAAGATGTGTTTGATTTAACGTTAGATTTAACGAACACACATTCTAATACACGTTTTGTAAGAAGTAAGAATTTGAAACTTTTGATTCAACGGTCATTTGAGGACTTTCTAACGAAAAACCAAACACATACTTATATATTATTCAACTTATCCATTTGGGACTTCACTTTCATACTTAAACTCCAACAAATAATAATACTAATTAAGAATAATTAAATAAACAGACTAAGGTAATGAAAAGGTGCAGCATGTTGGCATATCGGAATGGCTATGTGGCCCCTGCTTCTGGTATATTGGTGGCTGAGTTGATTCTTTTTACTGTTGGAAAGCATGCTTTCCCATTTTCAATTTCATGTCCACACGACCACTAGGATAACAATTAAGAGACTTTCTCAAGTATGCCTACTTTTTGTTTTTCAAAAAGCTACACTCCTCGTGAAAAGTGGATGAATAATACATAAACATAAGGTATGGTTGATTTAGTGTATATTTAGATTAAAGTTTGTAAATGTAAATTTAAATTAAAAGTATGTTACAAATTTAAATTTGATAAAAATGAATTTACTATAACATGATTTATGTTTGGGTATTTTTTGTTCAAAAGTATATTGATAAAATGAAACTTGTTTGGATAATACCAATGAAAAGTACTTTTATTTCATGTTTCTATTGTAAATATACAAATCAAAAGTACTTTTACTTTAAAAGCATCAAAATTGTTACTTCTGATCTAAATCCGGGTTTGGCTCAAACCTAAGTTGCAGAATTAAGTTTTGGAACTCCCAAACATGATGTCAAACTGAGTTTGAAACTTCTAACCTAAGTTTGAGATACCCAAACGATAATCCAAACATAGCCTTAGGAGAGAAAGGGAAAAAGAAAAAAAAATGTAAACTATTAAGTAAGAAAGAAGATTAAAAAATATATCTTTTTTAATTGTATAAAAAGTGAAATTTAGGTACTCCTATGTTTTTTTACGATTTTAGTTCTCTTATTTTAGAAAATTTATCATTTTTGTTCATTTCTCAATTTTTATAATTTTTTATTATTATTTAGTCCAACTGAACTCTTAAAAGAGTAATTTAATTAATTAAAATATAAAAAATAAAATAAATAAATATATGTAAAATTGAGAATTAAATCAAAATTATGAATTTTTTAAAATAAAAAGACTAAAATCATGATCGAAAACTAAAAGGAGACAAAAAAAATGAAATTTAGCCATTTTTTGGTATGTGGGCAATAGTCGAAAGATTAGAAATTAAGATTTTATATAAACTGCTGTAAAAAAAAATTATATAAACTATTCAAATCTTCTTTATTAGGGTCGACCATAATGAAATTAAAAAATTGTGTATAATTTATCACTCGTTTCTTTATGTTTCTAGCCAACAAAAACAAGGAAAATAGAAAAGAAAATTATGCTCTTCTTGATAGTGGAGGCGTAAGGAATTCTCATTTTAACTATATCAAACAATAAACTTCAAAATTATTAGAGGAAAAGACGCATGGCATGTCTTTTTATACATTTTTTTTAAAAATAAAATAAAAGAGGGAAAGAGAGAAAGAAAAAATGTTAAATAAAATAATGGAGTGAGTAGTTAATTCCGTGGTAGTTATTTAATAGTAAAAAATAAAAAATAAAAATGGTCAACAAAAAATATACACCACAATAAAACATTTTCATTATAATAGTTATAGATAATTATGATTGTGTTTTTTACTGTTAAAATTATTGCATCAAAGTGTAGCATGTCTTTAGATTAGTTAATTTTAAAGAAATACTTTTTTTATAATTTTCTAAAAAGCTTAAAGAAAATAATGATTTGATCATATGTAAAAAATAACCCTTCCCAATCAACAATGTATAAATTATTTGAAAAGTTCACTACTTGCACATTTTTAATGTCTTATTGTCAATTAATTTTATTTAATTTTTTGGATTTTTGCTCCCTCACGTGTCTTATACTTTAGACTAGATTTTAAATGGCATTATATGGGATAACAAAGGTTAGTGAATTAGGTTGCTATAGACAAAATGGCGGCGGGCATTTCTTTATAATTTCTGTCTTTGGAGAACTTATTTTGTAACATGCATATTAAAGTTAAAATGTATTTCGTGTATTGTATAAATTTATAAAAATATATAAAATTTTCAAAAGTATATTTTAAAAATTATTTATCAATGATAAAAAATGTAAACATTTAAATTTTTTAATTTAAAATATGTTAAAAATTAATTGAATAAATAAAAAAATATTTCAACAATAATTTCTAAATATTTTGTTATATTTAATATTGATTAAAAGTTTAAATGTTGACAAAAATTATTAAAGAAATTAATTAAAAGTTTATTTGATTGGATAAATAATTAAAAAAACAGAAAAATGTTGATTTCATTTAATATAAGGGGCGTTTGTTTCACGGATAACTTTCTTAATCCCAGAAATATAGGAGGGGAAAATTATCCTATGTTTGTTACGAAGTAATAAAATATTTAATCCCGAACATATTTTATTCTTGAGTAAACTATAATCTCACATTCAACCAATCTTTAATCCCTGTAGAGGGAATAAGGAAAATTTATTCCCATGTGACAGGAATCGTCTTTATGAATAAAAATTAAATATACCCTCTTTATACCCACTACTCTACTACCCTCTCAATGCTATTATTTCTTCAATCTTTGGGAGGTTGGCGGCAAATTTAAATTTATGATAGATATATTGATTGCGGTAGGCAATATAGAAAATGAATGTTATATGTAAATGAAGGGGCTACTTTACTATATAGGCTTTTTGATTATATGTTATGGATTTGCAGAGTTGTAATTTCGACAAGTTAATTATATATTGACAATCTGAATCACTGTTGTTAGAATTGCGTTTCAACACTTAGGATCGCACGATTTTACGAGGCAAGACTACGCTTTTGTGCTGAATTGCTGATGAGATCGGTTGAGGGTAAGATCGGTGTAGGATCGCGAGTTTACACGTGAAAACGTGGGATTGACGATCTCTCACGATCTTTGCAAGTGAAAAAACCCTTTTCGAACCAGACATGTGTGATCCCATCTACTCCCCCATTTGAATCCAAGGTCGTCGCCGATTGCGCTTCTGTTTGCAAAGTTATAAGAAGTGCGATCGTGCACCGCCTCCCAGACTTCTTCGTTGTTTTGTTTCGCTTTTCTAATTTGCAAACTAAACTCCTTTTTCTTGTTCTTGTACTTGGTAAGTGTTTTTGAAATGGGCCAAATATTTTTTTCTGTTACAAATGGGCTAAGTCTATAATATATATATATATATATATATATATATATATATATATATATATATATATATATATATATATATATATATATATATAGAGAGAGAGAGAGAATGGAACCATGACTTTTAAAATGATTATAACATATAGTTATTCTCTTTTCTTTTTTTTTGTTAATTATTAATAATCATAACAATATATTATAAATATTTTGTGAATTATAATATATTAGTATGGTTACGAATTTTTAATTTAAGTTTGTTTAATGTTGTAATAGAGAGGTTATTTTCTTTATTATGTTGTTTTTTATGCTATATATATATATATATATATATATATATATATATAATTTATAAATATATTATTTATAAATATAATTTTGCACTTTAGGTAAGAACGTAGAATCTTACGATCCGAGTTACGATTTTTGAGTTACGAGTTTTTATCACTCCTCCGATTCTAGGTAGAATCTCGATTTTAACAACCTTGATCTGAATGTAACTCCTCTGCGAAAATGAGCGATGTATCATTCTATTAAAAAAATCATCTTTAATAATAAGGATATTTTAATAATTATAATATATATTCCCAGGAAAAAATAACTAAACCAAACATATTTTTTAATTATACCCGGGAATAATATTCTCATTTTATATTCCAAAAAAAAAAATATTCCCAAAATTAAAAAAAGTTATCCGTGAAACAAACGTCCCTAAAAATTTATTAAGATGCTCGTTATAAAATGAACAAGATAGTTGCATATTTTAGTAAAATGAGGGGATTTAACTCTATATTAATCGTTAGACTTGTTTTCATTAATATAAATTTAATATGTTTAACAAAAATTAAAATATTAATATAGACATTGTGATTTTATATATTAATAACATAACAGTAACAAAAAATATTAATGTAGATATATAATATTCATATTAATAATATAACTGTAACAAAAAATATTAATAATAAAATTGTAACACAAAAATATTAATGTAGATATATATAATATTCATATTAATAATTTAAGTTTTTTAAATAAAATTTATATCCATAAAAAATATCACCGACAAATTCTTTTGTTAATATATGATTTCTTTTATATTTATTAATGATTTAAGAAGATTAAATTTGAGTGAATGTTCTTTATCATAAATATTGTGTGGGTTCTCAATTATTAAAAATAAATAAATAAATAAATATTATGTGGAGGTAAGTTGCTTTCTTGCAGCTATATCAGCCAAAAGATCCTACACGTGGAGATCTATTGTGGAGGCCACTCCCTTCATGTGTGCATAATCGTCATGGCTTAGGTTACCCAGATTCTTTTTTGCAAGATAATTCACCTTTTTGTTTTTATCATCTCACAATTTTATTTTATTTTTTTGATTTAAACCACATGTATCCTTCATTATGAACGACAAAACTCTCTTTCCAAGTATTTAACGCAATTACATATTTAGATTCGAATCCGAAACCATTAATTAAGCTGGAACAATACTATGTCAGTTGATTCACACGATTGATGGTATTCATCTCACAAAGTTTTGCACTTTGCACTCTTGATTTCTTTTCATATATACTCAGAATTAGACTCCTAGAAGATGTGTAAAATTAACATAAATACAAGTTTGTTGATAAGCAATTAACTAAGAGTGCTCCAAATTTCTCAACAACAATTGATAATAGTCCAAGCTATCACTTATATTGTAACTTAAAGTTTTTACTACAAGTATGTTGACAAGCAATTACGATGTGCAACATATTTTCCACCATTGTAAAAACAGGCCAATTACGATGTTCATTACCATTCTTACCAAACAAATTAATAACGTTTGTCGCATCCAATTAAAGAAATAATGGCACTTGCTACGAAGATTGTAAAATTGTTGGCCACCTTGAATTGAATTTTTTTTAAGGCAATCATGTTATAATCTGTGTCACTTTCTTGTGGCATGGTTGTTTCATGATTTAGTTTGGCCATTGGTTCGCTTTCGAGCCTTCGAAACTATGATATGATTTTGTCGTTGTTAGGATGCTTGTGTTGTGATTGTCCGAAATCAGATTACAAATAAAACTCACTCACGTCATTTAAGATAAGATTATGAGATTCTTTAACCTAGCAATATAATTACAGGGACAATAATGTTATTTGTACTCTATACGGTTATATATATTGAATACAACAAAATTACAAAACTATATATTTTTTTGTGTATCTCTTTTGCAAGTGGGGTGTGACACACAAACACCCTTTAAAGTATCATTTATGTGTGTTTAATTGATGACCCTACTATTTGTCAAATCAAAATATATGTGAAGGGGTAGTGAAGATGGAGAGGGTGGTTTTGAGTGGAAAATGGGAAATTCCAACCTTGTCGTATGTTGAGATGACACTATGCCTAGCTTCTTGATTTTCCTTTTAAGTTTTAAATTTTCAAAGCAGGCCAGCCAAAAGTCAGCAAGCCATTTATACCGTAAGAGAATTTTGGCCACTAGAGAACAATACTCCAAAGGCAAGTCTTTGATGGCATGATGGGTGTTTTCGTCACACAATGAGAAACACGCATATGGATCAAATTATTTAATTAATTAAAGAGTAATGTGTTTTTGATTTTTAAAAAGATTATGATTTTTTTCTTGCTATATTTCCTCATTTTTTTAGTACATATTTTTTTTATACATCTTTATTTCCTCATTTAATAATCGTTTTGTAAACATCTTTGAATAATATATCAAAGTTATACTTTTATAAAACAAAGTTTTTTATGACCGATGGTCAGGTAAAGGTGTCCCTTACCACCATGTGGATGATATTCATATATGGGATGTGCAGTTAACCATTTGTGATCTTTGGAGAGATGGTACTTGGTGTTGGACCCATGTGCTAACAGCTATCCCTCCATGGCTTAAAATGGAGGTAGCTAGCTTATTCATTAATGAGGAAACCCCAGATATTGTTGCTTGGGGTCACTCCGCTTATGGCATTTACACTGCTTCTTCTGCCTACAAATGGCTCACAAAAGCTCGTTCATCCACTGTGGTTTCTGCGAGGAGAGGATTCTGGGTACTCCAAATCCCAGAAAATATCAAACACTTTCTTTGGATTGCTGATCATCAAAGCATTCCAACAAATCTTTTTAGAACTAATCGTCATATTGCTTTTGACCCTTTTTGTTTCAGGTGTGGTAGTAATGAAGAATCTATTCTTCACCTTCTCAGAGATTGCCCTAAAGCTAGGGCTGTTTGGGAACTTCTTCACGTTGATATTTTTTATTCTCCTCCTGAGGAAGACAGTTTCGTTTGGCTTTGAAAGCATTCAACCAGTAGTAACGGATCCCTTTTTGCAGCTGCGTGTTGGTGGATTTAGAAGGCAAGGAATGAAGAAATTTTCTGTCATTCAACCATCTTAGAAGTTCTTCTTTGTAGCCTCATTTTGAATCTTCATGAAACTATCCAGCGAGTATTTACTCCAAGAAAATCATCTCGCTAGGACAGATTCATGTGGAGTCACTTCTAATACTCATGCCAAACTCCAAGCTATTTATCACGACTTGAGTGTTTGTTGGTTAGAAGGAATACGAAATTTGATCAGCGAATCTGACTCGCAATGTGCTCTTAATTTCATAAAGAATTGAGTGGAATCTACTCATTCTTGCTATCCCATAGTGACTAGGATTAAAGCTTTGTGGCAACAGAACTGGATTCTTCAGTTCAAGCATACTTTGAGGGAAGGGAACCATGTAGCAGACTCACTTGCTAAATAAGGTGCTTAAGGAGAAGACCCATTTGTAATTCTAAAGCATTGTCCAGATAGGGTTAAACCTAAATTGTTAGCTGATGCCTTGGGGGTCTTGTTCCTGAGACATTAGTTGTTGTTTTCTTTTTTTGGTTCTGTCTTTATCTTTCCCCAGCATAAAAAAAAAAAATCCCCCCAGTATTAAAAAAAAAATAAAGTTTTTTAAAACTTAAAACATGTATGCAACACATGTATGTAAATGAGAAGTAGTAAAGAAGGATACAACACACACAAAAATTATTAGTTCATCCCAACCTGGGCTACGTCTAGTACCTACACTTGTAAGCTTTCTCCACTAAGACTAAAGCACTCAACTCGTGGTATTCTTTCTTCTTAATCCTTCATAGGCTCCTACACCCACTATTCTAAACCTCTGCAAGTTCCACTCAGTATTATTTGCTAGCCTCTATAGGCTACACCTCAACCCAGTATTCTAAACCTACTGGTTCCACTAAGTATTCTCTAAGCCTTTACAGATGCTTCACCAATATTCTCTAAGCCTATGGAGGCTCTACCCAAGTATTCTTTCAAAAAACTTATCCAGGCTTCACACCCAAAGTAGCAACTACTACTTGACTCATACAACACCTATTATGTTCATTCAAACTTCAGAAGCACCAATCTCCTTATTGCTCTTCTAAGTTCTACCCTTTATCCTAAGGGGTTAGACAAACTACACCTTTTGGGATGCCCTCTACTTCGTGGCTCCAATAATGAAGGTGTTTATATACACTAATTTGAATTGAAAGGTTTGGCTCTAACCTAAAGTGTTTTGGCTAAGGAAGATTTCTGATTTAGGGTATTCTCTTGAGCAATTTGACTCTTTTTCACCTTACCCTCTCTTTTTGGCACTTCTTCCTTGCAATGAGCTCCTTCAAATCAATTTCTTTAAATAGGCGTTGGAGCTAGCCGTTTGTGGCCGTTGGAGGTAGAATTCAAACATTCAAAAACTGTGTGAGTTGTCCAAGCACACAGTTGAAACGTTGTCCTTTTTCTTCTCCTCTGTAAAGGCAAAAGTTACAAGAAGGGGGGTTGAATTGTGACTTATAAAAAATTTTGCAAACTTTTATAAACGGAGTGTAGCGTCTGATCAGAAATAGAAGATTTAAGTAAAATATTTCAACAGATGATAACTCAACAGATGAAAGTCTTTTAAACGAAATAGGTTTTAATCACAATCCAAAGTCAGTTCGAAGCAATTATAAGAGATGTAAGACAAAGAAAGACAACACATGAGTTTATACTAATTCGTCTCACCTCGAGACTACGTCCAGTTCTTGGCAAACCACCAAGTTCCAATAACTTATCACAAGTTACAAGTATTTTTCACTGCCACTTCTGGCTCACCCAAGTAGTATTTCACACTTAGCCTATCCAAGCTAAAACCCAAGTATTCTTTACTACCAAGCCACTTCTGGCTCTAAAACAAATCACTGGATTTTTTTTTACAAAGGGCGCGCAGACTTTAGAGCTATCATCTTACAGACGGATATACAAGATTAAGAGCTAAGTCTTTTTCTCTCAGGATACACAAAGTGATTTGAGAGCTTTTTACAAAATAAAGAATGAAGGTTTGAAAGAAAGCTTGAATTTGAATTCAGTTCATGTGTATTTAGCATTTCAAATCTTCTTCTATATATACACTTGCTGAGGAAGTAACCGTTGTCTCTAAACGGTCTTCTTTCTTGCGTCTGACCATCGTCTAAAGGAAGGTGGTTGAGGGAATTTAATGCGAGCATTAAATGCTTATCACCAACTAGTCATTTTGAGCTGATAAAGCATTCTGCTTATCTTTCTTGAGATATACTCCAAATCCTTCTACTACACTGGTCACATCGCTTGTTCAGACAAGTACTAATTGTTAGTTGTAGCGCGCCTTTTGAGGCGTGGGAAGCTTCAGAAACTTTGACTCTTCTTTCTATTCCCTTTTATGCACTTCGACAGATCCTAGGAGGATGTTCTATTAACATTCCCTGCAAAACAGATAACAAAACGATAGTGCATTTACTATGCCTTTAAATGCTTCTTCAGACTATAGCGTCTGTTTGCGTATCATCTGTATCTTACAGACGCAGATACAACGTTTTCGTCTGTTGGCATTTATAAGACGCAATCCTTTTACTTAATATTTGTTTTGCATATAATCAAAATAATTGAGGGTCTTGATTCATCTTATGACTCAACAATCTCCCCCTTTTTTATGATGCCAAGTAAATATTGTAAAAAGGTGTATCAGAGCTACCGAAAATATTAATTATAAGCATGAAGTTTAAACAGAGAGAAAAGAAGACTCAGGTTTGATGAGTGATCAAACAATCTTGTCTTATTGAAAGAGTTTTCACATCAAGATGACGTGTTTATACAGATAAAAAAAAATTCTTGGCCTCCCCCTTTGATGTAGCTCCCCCTCAGATGTAGCTTAGCTCTTATCTTCATTTCTTTTTACTCTTCCCTTCTCCCCCTTTTGCATGGTGATCAACAATACCTGGTTCCCCAGGAATGGGACTGTCAGAGTCAGAGGTATTGGAGTCAGAGATGGAGGGTTTGAGTGGTTCAATAACCTCGTATGGGTCTTCCATTATACCCAGAATAAGCTTATTAAAGAAGAAAGTGGAAAATGGAAGTTCCACGATGAAGGAAAAGTCCTTGTCAGATTGATAGTAGAACTTGGTCTTCCATGGCATGAGCTCGGAGGCACTGGATGTAGAGAGAAACCCTTGATGTTCGATGCACTGGTAGCATCTGCCTATCTTTAAGTGGTACTCGTCTGCAGGAGGGTTGTCCTCAGGTTCGAGACCAGAGTAGAAAGCATCAAACTTCCTGATGTGTCTGATAGTCTGTAGATCTTCAAATGTTCTTGCAATAGCAGGCTTCTTATAGATGGCTTCAATCTCCCATCTGAAGGGCCTGTCTCTACGTACTCGAATATTCCTCTGAGGAGAGTCATCATCTTATTTAATTTTCTCTTTACCCTTATAATTCAAGAAGGGAAGTATGGGAATGACCTTATCCACAGCAAGCTTGAATTGGGTCTGAGAGGAGGCCACACAGTGCAATTGTGTGCCTAAGAAGTGTGGCATCATCTGTGCTCAACGCTGAATCTGCCTTAAAGAGTTCTACCTCTTTTTGATTTCTTCCTTATACGTCTACAGCTTCATCCTTAGCTCTACAAAGTAGTCTGAAGATTCCCAAAGACTAAAGGTTGGACTTGCTTCAAGGTCGTCCAAATTGATATAGTAGATAGAGCGACCTGCCCCAGCATGATTCTAGGGAAGAATCACGTTGAGGTATGCAAGCAGACCCATCATTTGTTGCTGATCATAGAAGGGAACCTCGTCGGTGAGCACTGAAAGTCTTCTCCGGATAGAGGCTCTAGGTGGATAGCTACATCTGCCACGCGGATTATGCTCGAAGATAGTGGAGTTTAAGTCTGATGCTTTGGTCTGTCGTGGAGGAAAGATTCTGAAATGAGGTTCCTCCTGATAGCATGAGAGCGCAGGCAGTTCCTCCTCTGGTAGCACTTCATAGTTGGGAAGAATGAAATGATTGATTCTAGGGACGCCCTTCCTCCATAACTCGACGAAGTTGATGGAATCAAGCAGGAAAGCTTGATCCTCATCTGTGCAGATCCCCTTTTGTCTCTATTCCTTATTGCAGCGTTCCCATTCATTGACTCTGGGACGCTTCCACCCACGATAGTAGCGAACATTGACATCAGGGTTTGATAGTGGTTGCACTGGAGGAAGAGGGATGTTGGGGTTGCGTCTGATAATCCAGTTATAGCCTCTGTACTTTGGAGCAAAGTCGAGGGCCAGACTTCCATAAATGTATCCTAGCGAGAGAATGGTTTTTGCAGTGTACCTCCTTCATCTGAACAGCTCGTCTTTAGTCAGAGTCTACAACTTTTCATATGTTTGAGTCTGAAGTGCAGAGGAGAGTTCAGATGATGAGCCACCATAGGTGACCATCTGCCTTGAGGAGCAGTTTGCGTCTGATTGTGCTAAGTGCTCATCTACTCATCGTTCATCCTCTTTAGTGATCGGTCTATAGATGGCATTTGGGCCATAATCATCGGTCTCTACAAGATCTTCTCTAATTTCCAGACCTTGTGCACTTGCTTCTAGTGCAAATTGTAGAAAGGCTTCGTTTAGCTCTTCAATTTTAGCTTCGTCTGCATCGTCATCAACGGTGAGCGTCTGAAGCGTCAGTTGTTTGTTGGCCTCTTTTATAGATGCAATTTCTGTTGTTTGAACTAGGGTAGATTTAATACGCCCTAGATCCTTCATAGCTGCTCTATTCTGTTCTTCCTCAGAAAGAATCTTAATAGACTCAAGAACAACCTCTGCCATGTCAGTGTCTTCCTTAGCTTCGTCTGTAGGGATTGAAGCTTCTTCATCAGCCTTCCTTTTCAGCTCTTCAGCTGATAGAGTCTTCATGGATTCTACTACAGATTGCTCCAACTCAATCTGTTCTTTTGCTTCAAGGCTTTTGTCCAACTTAGCCTTTTTGGCAGCTTCTTTCCTTGAAAGCTCCTAAGCTTTCCTGATGGCTGCTGCTTCCTTTTTGTTGGCTGGAGGAGGAAAAGATGAGGTTTTAGGTTTGGGTGAAGGCTTGGGTTTGGGAGAGGTGTGAGGTTTGGGTGAAGGAGAGATTTGGGGCTCAGAGGTAGGTGCATCAAGAATCTCAACATCTGATTCTTGAGTCTGGGAGGGTGTAGGTTGAGTTTTGATTTGAGATGTTGTCTGCGTTGGTTCTGGTGAGGTGGTGAGTTTGGCTTTGGTAATGATGCGGATTTTTGTAGCTCTAGTGAAGGGCTTTTTGAGAGGTGGTTCAGGGATTGGTTTAGATAGAGTGTCTGAAGCCTTTCTCTTTAAGGATAAGGGAGGGTCTGAGGATGGTTGTTGTTTTGGCTTTTTGGGTTGGTCAGAGGGAGGTTGGGTGCGTCTGGTGGTTGGTTTCGTCTGTGGGGGTTTGGACTTAGGTAGTGCTTGTTCCTTTGCAACAGACGCATGTTCATCTGTTGATTCCTCCATAGGCTCCTTCTTTACTTTGGTGCCTTGCTTCTTTACCCATTTAGGAAACTTATGAGCTATTTCCATTCTTGCAAAAGTTATTCCTGTCACCTGGGTAACTCCTTCAGACGCGTCGAACTCAGACAGATTAACACCAGCATCCCTCATGAGTTGAGTGAACAACATGCAGTAAGGGATGGGGTTCTTTTGCTTCTTTGTGGAGAATCTGTCCTTGAAGGCCTGCTCCAGATGATAGAAGATCAGATCCGAAAGGTTGATCTTCTCTCCTATAAGAATGTTATAGATGCAGAATCTGTCCCTTTCACTCACGTGGTCTCTTGACCCTGTCCTTGGGAGCACGATGTTGAACAATATGCTGTGAAGGAGTCTCAATACATGAGTCATGTTGGCAGACCTAAGAAAGCTCTTTAGCGCTACAGCTTTCTTCTTAGGGTCTTTGTCTTTAGGCCTTACCCCGTCATAGAGAAGCTTGTCCACCGTTTCTTGGGTGATGGTCTTCTCCCACTCTTTGTCAAAGACCAAATTCTCTTCAGCACAACCAATAGCCTTAGCTATGGTTACAGGGATGATCTCCATTTTCGTCTGACCAATCGTCCCTTTGATGCATCGGTCATCTTCCATCTTTGCTATCCCCCAGAAGAGAGCATAGGGACCATGGTACCAGACACTGTTTACCAACAAAGTTGGCCCACCCAGCCCTAGTGAACGTGTCCTGAACGTCAAAGCCCTCCTTTGCAAGTTCGCTTAGACTAGCCCACTTTCCAGGAATGAAAAGCTCCTCTGGAAAAGTTGCAACTGCTTCGTCCACGTTATGGATGAGTGGAGTAGCAGAAGATGCGGTTTGCTTCCTTGGTGCCATTGTTCTCATAAAGATTTTAGGTTTTTAGAAAGAAGATATGAGAAAGTTTTGATTTTTGAAATCTTTGAGAAACCCAGAGTTTTTTTAGAAAGATAAGAAAGATCAAAAGAACCTTCTTCTTTAGGCACTTCGTCCTTTTATACCCGAGATGAGAAAGGAGAGAGAACGTCATAAAAAGAGCGATTTTAATATTATTAAAAACTTTTCAAAAACTGTCTCATCATGGCGAAAAGGGCGGCACACATATTGAGAGAAAAACTAAAAGACTTATAATCGTTGAGAACATAGGCACCTTAACGTCTGTATACTTGAACACACATTAGTTCCAACAGATTAAAGTAGAGAAAATCAAACGAAGGGTATCATATGGTGAAATGCAAATGTTTAATCTGAAAGCATGTGCATATGCAGATGA
This sequence comes from Pueraria montana var. lobata, assembly GCA_026413185.1. NCBI lineage: Eukaryota > Viridiplantae > Streptophyta > Magnoliopsida > Fabales > Fabaceae > Pueraria > Pueraria montana. The sequence goes on along the minus strand of CM048651.1, from coordinate 37,521,192 downwards.
TTCCTTATACAGACGAAACGATCTTCAGACAAAGGCTTTGTAACGATATCATCCCATTGGTGATCTGTATCTACAAACTTAATATCGAAAACACCTTTTTGAACATAATCACAAATGAAATGTTATCTGATTTCAATATGCTTTGCCTTAGAATGTTGTATGGAAATTTTAGATAAATTGATTGCACTAGTATTGTCACAATATATAGGTATATTGTTTTCATAACTAGAGTAATCTTCTAATTGACATTTTACCCATAGCAGCTGTGAGCAGCAATTTGCAGCAGACACATATTCTGCTTCTGCAATAGATAAAGCAATTGAGTTCTACTTCTTTCTTGCCCATGAGATGAGACAGGGCCCTAAGAAGTGACATCCTCCACTTGTACTTTTTCGTTCAACTCTGTCTCCTGCATAGTCTGCATCGCAAAATCCTACTAACCTAAAATCTTGATTTTTCTTATAGAATAGACTGAGGTTAGTGGTTCCCACTAGATAACGTAAGATCCTTTTAACAGCTTTAAGATGAGACTCTCTAGGATTTGATTGAAATCTAGCGCACAGACAGACGATATTCATAATATCAGGTCTACTGGCTGTAAGATAAAGAAGTGAACCAATCATACCTCTGTAGATCGTCTGATCTATTGGCTTACTTGATTCGTCTTTACTTAAGGGACTGGAAGAATGCATAGGTGTTTTCATTGGTTTAGCGTCTTCCATTTTGAACTTCTTAAGAAGCTCCCTTGTATATTTCTATTGATGAATATAAATCCCTTTGGCATCTTGTTTGATTTGAAGTCCTAAGAAGAACTTAAGTTTTCCCATCATACTCATTTCAAACTCGCTTTTCATCAAGTCAGAGAAATCCTTGCATAAAGATTCATTAGTAGCTCCAAAGATAATATCATCTACATAAATTTGAACTATAATGAAATCTTTGCCAACTTCTCTTCTGAAAAGAGTAGTATCTACTTTGCCTCTCATAAAATCATTTTCTAAAAGAAAAGAGCCCAGTCTGACATACCAAGCACGAGGTGCTTGTTTTAGACCATACAGAGCCTTTTTGAGTTTGAAAACATCTTCTGTCATAGTGGAATCTTCAAAACCAGGAGGTTGTTTAACATAAACCTCTTCTTTAATAAAACCATTTAAGAAGGCACTCTTGACATCCATTAGAAAAAGCTTAATGTTTTTATGAGCAGCAAAAGCAAGCATGATTCTAATAGCTTCTAGTCTAGCTACAGGAGCAAAGGTTTCTGTGAAGTCTATACCTTCCTGCTGATTATAGCCTTGAGCTACTAATCTAGCTTTGTTTCTTACCACCTTTCCTTGTTCATCTAGTTTGTTTCTGAAGACCCATCTTGTTCCAATGATGCTTTTGTTCTTTGGTTTAGGGACAAGGGTCCAGACGTCGTTTCTGGTAAACTGGTTTAATTCTTCTTCCATGGCTAAGATCCAGTCATCATTTGTCAGGGCTTCGTCTATTATTTTTGGCTCTATTTCTGAGACGAAGGCGTAGGATGCTTGGTCTCTGAAGAATGATCTGGTCTTTACACCTTCTTTTTGATCTCCTATGATATGATCTTGTGGATGATAAGTCATGAATTTTCAGTCTCTTGTCTGTGGTTGAGAATCAAGTGCTTCTTCAATCTGAGGAAGAATTTCCTGAGAGGGTTGAATTTTGTCTGACTTTGGTGTGACAGACGAACCTATCTGCATATTTGCAAATCATCCTCAAGATCTGATAGTCTCCTATCAGATGTTAGTCCATCATTGAACTTAACATGGATAGATTCTTCTACAACTAAGGTCCTTGTTTTAAAAACTTTGTAGGCCTTAGATGTATCAGAATATCCTAGAAAAATACCTTTATCAATCAAATTTTCCCAATTGATCTTTGGTGTTTAATATGTAACACTCACATCCAAAAGGATGAAAGTAAGCAATGTTGGGTCTTCTTCCTCTCCATAGTTCATAGGGAGTCTTTTCAATCATAGGTCTGATCAATACTTTGTTTTGAACATAACAAGCAGTGTTTACAGCCTCTATCCAGAAATGTTTAGGAAGAGAGTTCTCACAGAGCATGGTTCTAGCCATCTCTTGCAGAGTTCAGTTTTTTCTTTCAACTACCCCATTTTACTGAGGTGTTCTCGGTGAAGAGAAGTTATGGAAAATTCCATTTCTTTCACAGAAAGATTTGAACTCAGCATTTTCAAACTCAGTTCCATGATCACTTCTGATGCTAGAGATGCAAAAGCCCTTTTTATTTTGAACTCGTTTACAGAATATTTTAAAGATTTTGAAAGACTCATGTTTATGGCCTAGGAAGTATACCCATGTATATCTTGAATAGTAATCAACAATAACTAAGCCATATTTCTTTCCACCCAGACTCAACGTTCTAGTAGAACCAAATAAATTCATATGCAAGAGTTGCAATGGTCTGGAAGTGGAAACAACATTTTTATATTTAAAAGAAGTTTTAATTTGTTTCCCCTTTTGACATGCTTCACAGAGAAGATGAGTTTTCCAAGAAATCTCGGGCAATCCTCTTACTAAACCCTTTTTCAAAATTTTTGAAATGTGTTTCAGATTCACGTGCCCAAGCTTTTTATGCCAAATCCATCTTTCATCTTCTCTGGATAGCAGACATGTTACCCTCTGCTTGCTAAGATTTATAAGATCAATTTCATATAAATTGTTGTGTCGTCTGGCAGAAAAGACAGACTTGCCATCATCTATTTCGACTATGCATCTGTCCTTGTTGAAGGAGACTATATAACCATTGTCACATAATTGACTTATGCTCAGTAGGTTATACCTCAGACATTCAACATATAGGACGTTGTCTATGGAGGTTAGGGAGGACATACCAACTTTACCTATGCCTGTAATGCGTTCTTTTCCCATGCCTCCAAAGGCAACTGCTCTGCCTTCAACCGGCTTTAGGTCTACGAACATAGACCTTTCTCCCGTCATGTGTCGTGAGCAACCACTGTCCAGGTACCAGCTCAAACCCTTGCCTTTTCCTACCAAGGATATCTGAAATGGGAATAATCCGAGACTTTGGTACCCAAATCTTTTTGGGTCCAGCAGCATTAGTGCCCTTAAACATTTGCTTCTTCTTGTGTATGCATCTGAACTTGGAGTGCCCAGATTTTCCATAGAAGTTAGATTTGTCTGGATCAAACTGAGTAGAAGTAGATGCCTCTTTTTCTAAGCCTAAACCAGATTTATCATGGGGATGTTGATGATATTTTAAAAGCATAGTGAGAATGTTAGAACTCTCCAGAAACTTCCCAAAGTCCTTAGTTAAACAGGCTACTTCTTCCCTTAGTTTTTCAACTATGGATGAATTGTCTGTTTGACCAAGGGTGCTGGTTTGACTTAGGCTCTCTTCTAGTCTTGGCTTTTTCTTCTAGTTATGCATTTGATTTCTTCAGCAATTCTATTTCACAAACAAATTGTTTGAGTTTTTGTTTAAATTTTTTACATTGCTAAGAGATCATATGACAGTTCTGAAGTAAAATGTCATAAGGCATCTCTTCTTCATCATCTGATGAAGAACCAGATGAGCTTTCAAATTCAGAACAATTTTTTACCTCAACTTTTTCTTCTATCTCTGCCATTAGACATACATTTGCTTATTCATTGTCTGAGCTGCTGCTTTGCTCACTGTCTGAATCGTCCCATGTGGCCATCAAACTTTTCTTCTTTTTCTTGCCACCGTAGGACTTCTTTTTCTTTAGCCTTAGACATTCAGATTTCATGTGTCCAGGCTTTCTGCACTTGAAGCAGATGATCTCTTGACTGTCCTCCTTATCTTTCTTCTTGAATCTGGAATCTTTCTTTCTAGAGGACTGTCTAAACTTGTTTTTCTTTTTCAGCATCTGCTTGAATTTTCTTGCCATGAGAGTGACTTCATCATCTGTAGATTCGATAGAGCTTTCGTCTGATTCTTCTGTTTGAGCCTTCAGGACCTTGAGGGCTATTTTCTTTTCTTCTTTGTTAGTGCTAGTTTCACCAACTTTGAGAGTAGCAGAATTGTTAATGTTGTTTGCAGGTAGTTGATCTCTGATGTGCAGATGTACTTCATGCACTCGTAGCACTCCTAACAGCTCATCCCAAGATAGGGTTCTCATGTTCCTTGCTTCTTGGATAGCTGTGATCTTGGGTTCCCATACTTTGGGCATGTTGTCGAGAATCTTCAGGTTGACCTGAGCTTTAGTGTACGTGTGCCCAAGGGATTCTAGGTCTAAGAGAAGGACCTGAAGTCTCCCAAACATGTCATCGACACTTTCTCCTTCTTTCATGGAGAAACTTTCATAGTGTTTGGTCAGAGTGGCAGCTTTTTGAACATCTTCTGTTCCTTCATAGTTGGTGCAGAGAGAAACCCAAATCTCCTTGGCCGATTTCAGCCTACGCACCTTCTTGTACTCATTTCTGGTTAAAGCACAGGTCAGAGTATATCTGGCCTTGTTGTTGAGTTGGAGGATGTTGTAGTCATCTTGAGTCCATTGATCCTCGGGCCTTGTAATGGAAATATCTCCATTTATGATGATGTTCCATAGTTGATACTGATTGGACTTGATGTACATCTTCATACGATCTTTCCAGTACGGATAGTCATCTCCAAGAAAGGCTGGAGGCCTTGTTAGAGGAGCTCCCTTAGGAATGAACTGATTGTCGTGACTGGCCATCTGGATCTTTTCCTCTAGACACGGTCAGGTGCTCAACCCTTAGAGGCTGAGCTCTGATACCAAACTGTAAAGGCAAAAGTCACAAGAAGGGGGGTTGAATTGTGACTTATAAAAATTTTCACAAACTTTTATAAACAGAGTGTAGTGTCTGATCAGATATAGAAGATTTAAGAAAAATGTTTCAACGGATGATAACTCAATAGATGAAAGTCTTTTAAAAGAAACAGGTTTTAATCACAATCCAAAGTCAGTTCGAAGCAGTTATAAGAGATGTAAGACAAAGAAAGACAACACATGAGTTTATACTGGTTCGTCTCACCCCGAGACTACGTCCAGTTCTTGGCAAATCACCAAGTTCCAGTAACTTATCACAAGTTACAAGTATTTTTCACTGCCACTTCTGGCTCACCCAAGTAGTATTTCACACTTAGCCTCTCCAAACCCAAGTATTCTTTACTACCAAGCCACTTCTGGCTCTAAAACAAATCACTGGATTTGGTTTTACAAAGGGCGCGCAGACTTTAGAGCTATCGTCTTACAGACGGATATACAAGATTAAGAGCTAAGTCTTTTTCTCTCAGGATACACAAAGTGGTTTGAGAGTTTTTTACAAAATAAAGAATGAAGGTTTGAAAGAAAGTTTGAATTTGAATTCAGTTCATGTGTATTTAGCATTTCAAATCTTCTTCTATATATACACTTGTTGAGGAAGTAACCGTTGTCTCTAAACGGTCTTCTTTCTTGCGTCTGACCATCGTCTGAAGGAAGGTGGTTGAGGGCATTTAATGAGAGCATTAAATGCTTGTCACCAACTAGTCATTCTGAGCTGATAAAGCATTCTGCTTATTTTTCTTGAGATATACTCCAAATCCTTCTGCTGCAGTGGTCACATCGCTTGTTCAGACAAGTACTAATTGTTAGCTGTAGTACGTCTTTTGAGGTGTGGGAAGCTTCAGAAACTTTGACTCTTCTTTTTATTCCCTTTTATGCACTTCGATAGATCCTAGGAGGATGTTCTATGAACATTCCCTGCAAAACAGATAACAAAACGATAGTGCATTTACTATGTCTTTAAATGCTTCTTCAGACTATAGCGTCTGTCTGCGTATTATCTGTATCTTACATACGCAGATACAATGTTTTCGTCTGTTGGCATTTATAAGACACAATCTTTTTACTTAATATTTGTTTTGCATATAATCAAAATAATTGAGGGTCTTGATTCGTCTTATGACTCAACATCCTCTAAGTCTTCTACCATTTCTCCTCGAGCTGCATCTTCTTCACTCTTATCCACTATTTACAACTTGCACAGTTCAAATTTGAATTGTAACCGTTGGGTGCTTTGCTGATTGGTCTTAGTGGAATCCTCACAACTTCTTCTTGAGCTTGTCATGGGATATCTTTTGAAGATTTTTCTACAGGATGTCTTCTCGTGATGATTATGGTGATTGTAGTGTTTAAGCTTCAATCTTTATTATTCTGGTTGCTTTGCCTTGATGAGGACTTGATGATGTCTGCAAGTTCTGTGTTTTTTAAATTTTTTATGTCTTCTAGAGAATTTGCATCTTCTAGTTCAATGCTTCAGTACACTGGTTCATGCATTCTGACTCGTAGCTTTTGATGTGTGCTTCTAAATAATGTAGACTCTTTTGTTTTTCATTCATCTGTTCTGCAGTGCATCTTGTGATGATCCTTTAGTCATATGTAGCTTCTGGTATCTACCCCTTGAGTAAAGCTACCCTTAGAATCATGCTTTTGATCATACACAGCTTCTGATATCTGCACTTTGAGCAAGTAAACATGACTGTCCTTCATGCTTCTAGTCTTCTCTCCTTTTGGTAATCCTACTTCTAATTTTACAGAATCTATGTTTGGAAAGCTCCATTTTGTAGGTCAATGCTTCACACCTTTCTTCATGCTTATGAATTAAGTCCTGTCTTTTAAGGCACATCTCAAATCAACCATTAGTAACTAAGTTCAGATAACTTATTATTTGCATCTTGTAAGTTTGTTATCATTAAAACTTAAGCTTTTGGAGGGATTTTGTTTCAACAATGAAAGCTTTGCAATATCATGTTGAAAGATAGCCTAGCTTGGTACCAAAACGGTGCTATATATTAGTGGACCCTTGCCATAACTTGGATGTTAGAAGCCTTTCTTATACTTGTCTGCTTCAGTATCCCCCTTTGGGTTTTTTTGTTCTTGCAATTTTTGATTGTCTACAAAAAAGGTCAATGAGTCCCTTTAAATCACCCTTCTTCCTCCCATTAGCATTGATATGAGGTATTTGAGCTTCTAATTCTCTAAAGTCTCCTTCCTTCAATGTATGATCTTCTTCACCTTCTTCATTTTACATCACTTTTCGAATTGCTTGACTTTCTTTCATTTTCTTATTTTTTTCAAGTGCCTATAACTCATCTCTAACTTCCTTTGGACAACTTAGGCAAGCTACAAAATTGCCTTTCTTTCCCATTAGATGTTGCTTTCCTCTTGTGATTCCACTTCTCGTAATCTTTTTGCAGTAATTGCAAATAACTTCATTGGAGTCATTTTCTTTGATAGGATAACAGTGTTTTAATCCTATGTTTGACCTATTACTCTTAGTATTTTTGTGAATGAGCATATGTTAGCTGAAATCTGCATGGTTAATGGATTTTGTAAATATCTTTTTGTTTTGATTTTGATCTAAATAGAAAACTTTTTTGGGCCAAACTTTGTATATATGTATTAGCTCTTGTATTGTTTGTTTAGACTAGGCATGAGGGCTTTTAGAAAGATTAGACTTAGTTAACATCAAAGTCTAACAATAAAAGCTTAGCCTTTAAAATCTAATAATTTTGAAAAATAGAGCAGTATAATTTATTACCATATAATTGTAACCGATTACACGTTGTTCAACTCAGAGCTGGGAACTTCCTGATTACTAATGTAATCGATTACCTATCGTGATAACCAATTACATTGAGTAACCAAGGATAAAAGAGACTTGCTTTCTTAAGAAAGCTAATCATTCTATTTTAATCGATTACCTTCGGCTTAATCGATTACAATAGGCAAAGTTTAGTTTCTAAAGAAAACATGTACTCCTAATTTAATTGATTACCACAAGTTTAACCGATTAAATAGTTCTTATACAACCCATAATTGACGAATAACAAATTAATCGATTACACTATGATTTTAATCGATTATTTCTGTTAAAATTTGAAAAATTATAAATAAAGTCACCCTCTCTTAAGTCACATCTCTCTTTTACGAAAACACTTATCCTTAATCTTTTGAGAAGGGAGTTATGAATTGTTTTTCAGCAAGATTGATTGAAGCATTACATGATTTGATTTTCTCATCACAAGATCAATGGCTTAACAATTCTCTTAGATAATCTTTGAGTTGAATGATGGATTTCTACATATAAACTGTGATGAAATTCATCATTCTACAAATGATTGCAATTACAATCATGCATAATATAGAGAAAGGATCAGTTAATATTAAGTTTAAATTGCAGGTAAACTGCTTAATAATTTTTTATAAAATACGAAATTAATTAATTTAACTATTAAACTATTTGATATTATCTCGCTATTTATGTATATCAAATTTCACAAAAATTAAATATTTGTTGATATGTTATTTAACAATAGACATTTATTGCAATAAAGTAGTAATTAGTTTTTTTATTTATATGAAATTTTATAAACTTGATTTAAAACTTTCAATTTAATAATTGGATTGGTTAACTTCATATTTAAAAAAAAAACTAAACAATGTAAATTTAAAAGTTTAACACTTAAAAAGAATGTGTTGGAGGATATATTGGCAACCCTCCTCAAATATAAATTAATTGGGTGATTAGTGTTGTACTCTTTGGTGGGAAACAGAGGTTTTTTTGCTAGGAAAAAACTAAATGGATATCTATATGCTATGGGATACCTAGAGAGAGATAGAGAGAGGAGAGAGAAAAATATAGATATGATAGATGATATGATGTGATAGGAAGAAAGAGATAGAAAGAAATTAGAGGCAGTGTTGTGAAAACCGGACTGGTCATCGACCCCGTCGAGACACTGCATTGATGGGTCAGTAGTCGAACCGGTGGTCACTAATTGACCCGGTTTGACCCGGTGTATATTAAAAAATTAAAAAATATATAATATATCTAACAAAATGTGACCAATCCATAATTCATACTCTAAAATTAAAATCAATCATGATCAAACTATAAATTTTACATAATCATTTATTACTATAAATTATTTTGTTAGATGTTATCAGTAAATTATTAAGGAAACTCTTGCTATTTTTCACGGCAAAATATAAAAGTTGTAGGAGGACCATAACATATCAAGATTAAAATAATAATAATTAGCTATTATATATTATTGTCAACATCAAAATAATATTATAGGAGCATATTATTATATACTATTCAGTAATTAACTATTAATAATTTAATTAAAATGTTATAGGAGTATATTATTATATTATATATTATTTAGAAATTAGTTTTTGTTATGGTTTCAAATTTTAAATGGTACTATAAAAAGAATTCCAAATAACAACTTTTGTTACAAGAAATGTAAAAAAAAAACCGAAAAAAAAACGGGTTAACCAACCGGTCCAAGTCACCGGTTTTGACCAAAATCGGCGGGGTCAAACCAGGTTAATCTGGGTCAAACCAGGTCGATGACATATCCGGTCTGATAGCTAAACTGGACCAGATAGGGCTCCGGTTCCAGGTCGAACCAGTCCGACCGGCCGGTTCGGTCTGGTTTGGTTTTTACAACTATGATTAGAGGTGTTGCTGGGGTGTGTGATATTGAATGGTGTTTAAATATAATTACTCTTTTTTGCTAATGCATTTGCTTTCTTTTCTGTTTTTTTTTCTTTCTTCACTTGTTGTACAAAAACATATAAAGTCTGCTTTCACGCCTCCTGTTCCCAAGCCTCTTTGTGACCTCAGTGATTGTTAGAAAACATTTAAAAAATGGATTAAAAGAAAAAATAAAATTTGACGTATATAATTATATAAGTAAATAACAAAGTTATAAAATGTTAGAAATATAGAATCTATATATAATTCTTTAAAAAAGAATTGAGAAGGGAGAGGTTGGCATTCATACTTGTGTTATCTTTTGTCTTTTTGGTATTTAGACCGAATATTGAGAAGTATATTATAATAGTAGTTTTCAACTTCCAATTCGGAATGGTAATTAGAAAAAAAAAATAGTTTGAACAATTTTTTTAGACAACATTAATATCAGCTTATGATGTACTTTCCTTTTTTAGTCTTATGATGTGATGTAAAAAGAAAAACATATAAACAAGAGTAATAAAAATATATATATATAAAAAAACGATGGTGATGTTCAAAAATATTGTACTTAACAGAGTTCTGGTAATTAAGTATACTCCGAATTTGTCTAGAGTAACTAACTAACTAGGCAACTACTATTAGGTAAAGTTGGGCTGATATCATTAAACCATGAATTATTTATTTTTAATCTCTCTCTCTCATTTGTATTGCTTTCTTTCTTTGTTTGGTATTTTTTTTTTTGTCTTTGGGCTTTGTGTTTAAATATGTGTGTATTTTTGTGCCTAAAAGAAAAATTATGTGTTCACCAAAAAAAAAATTAAGCTTTTTTAGTCACAAAAATAAAAAATATAAAATTATGGGCATAGCTTGCCACTTGTCAGGTATGGGCTCCGAAGTCCAAATGATGGAAATAAGATAAAACTTGGTTATTGCTATATCCACTTCCCTTTTTTGCTAAGTACACTCCCCTTTCCATTTTCTAAAATTCAATTACTTAAATAACCTTTCCCCTTTAAACATTCTTCTCTCCCCCACATACTTCCCTTTTCAACGCAACAACACACTCCCTTTTTTCATAGTAACAACACATTCTCTTCTTTTTCATTACACTCCCTAATCTCTTTCCCTCCTTTCACCCCTTTGATCTCTTACTCTGGTCTCCCTTTGTTCTTTCCTCGCTTAGTCTCTTGCTTTAGTGTTAGAGTTTTTCATCCTCCAAACTTGGAGTTGCTACAACGACACGCCTCTTTGAGTCATTTAGATTAAAGGACCAATATCAATTATATATTTTCTTTACTTCAATTGCTTCATTATTGTACAAATTTTCCTTTATATGAGATTTTTTATGGTTCTAGTGTTCTGTTTGAATTTTTTTAGATGTTTTTCTTAACATTTTGAAAGGTATTTTTCATAATACAATTTTATTTTTTAACTTCCAGAACGTATTTTCTGGAATACTATTTTGTGTTCTGGAAAGTACTTTCTAGAATACAATTTTATTTTTTAACATTCCTGAAAGTACTTTCCAGAACACAAAATAATATTCTAGAAAGTACTTTTCAGAAGTTAAAAAATAAAATTGTATTCTGGAAAGTACTTTTTGAAATGTTAAAAAATAAAATTGTATTTTGAAAAGTACTTTCTAGAACACAACAATAGTATTCTGGAAAGTATTTTTTGGAACATCTGGAAAGTACTTACTGGAATAATGATTTTGTATAAATGTTATGTGTATAAAGGGTATATAAGAAAAAAAAATAGAAAAAATTCAATGGGAGTGTACTTAGCAAAAAAGAGAGTGCACTAAAACTTTGGTGCCTATACAGAATAATGGGCTTTTTAGTCTTACTAATGGACATCAAGATAACCCTTTTTGTTCACAGGCCCGGAAATTTAAATCGCCATACAGGACATAGGTCATAGAAATATGTGGATAGTTGACCAAATTTTTTTTTTTAAAAAGAAGATGAATATGTGGATTAAAAAAAAAAGAATAGAAAAAATAGAGAGAATCTAAAAAGATAAGCTTTAGAATATGCTAAACAGAGAAGTGGGTCTAAGTCAAAAATCCTAATTCCTAAAGCCTATGCTATGTGGCAAGGCAAGTCCATCTTTGTCTTTATTGAATTCATTTCCACTTTGTTCCCAAAAGCAAAGTTTGTTGTTTCGGATCAACATGCACCACGCATGGCTTTAATAAAAATCAATTAAAAAATCTGTCTTGGGAGCCAATTTCCCAACGAGTACTCCATGAGACATGCAGTTTACTTTTCATATCGCAACAAATAGATAAGGTTTTTTTTTTTTGAATTTGAAGTAAAACAAACAGCAAGCTTTATGCTAATTATATAAATATTTTATCATATTATGCGTATATGTATCTTTCAATGATTTTTTTTAATGAGAAGTTCCATTCATCCTTCATCTTCTATTTTTCTTTAATGTGAAATTTAGAAAAACCCTTGAGGTATCAAAGAAAAAGTTTAAAAGAATATATAAACATTAAAATAATGTTCTTTTACTAGAAACAATTAAGCAATCAATTGAATGATATTCAAATAATTATTTAAGTGATTAATGGATGGTTGATTTATATGGCATATACTTGATTTTTCTTATAAGGTTTCGATTCGAGTTTTCTATATGAAAGAAAAATTTAGGTTAGAATTTTCCAGTAAAAAAAAAATGGTTAGAAGAACTATTTTACCAAACTGTATGTTACTATTCTCGACTTGAATAGGATTACATTTATAGAGAATACTTGTTGTCTAAAAAAATAACTATTTTAGTGATAAATTGTAAAAGAAAAAAATACATTAAAAACTACACCATATTTTCCTTTATTTTATTGTTTCTAATCTTAAACATTTTTTTAAGATAGCTTTGCTGGTTGGTACCTTTCTTCTTTTGATCTATTTCAGTCACTAATCACTCCTAAGACACTTTTTATCTATGTTTTCGTATTCGCAAAATCTTTTAGTGTATTAATTAATCGGTAAAATCGGACTTTTCTCTAAATCACTCATCCTATATTCATCAAGAATGGGAAAGGCTAAACACGATATAGGGGGCTTAATCAGGTAGAAGTAATTGAATTTTATGGAAAAAGACAAATCATGATCTTCTCGGGTACAAAAATAATAATAAAAAAATAAGCACAATGGTTCTTTATAAATCCAGTATCATGAAAAGATTACAAGGAAACAGTTAAATTTAAAGGTAATGAACATGACATATGCTGAAAATAAACATTTAGTGAAGTGATTGGTACCTTAATTTTTCATTTACACTCATTAGTTTAACTTTTGCTATAAAAAAAAAAACAAAAAAGAAAAAGAAAAAGGAAGATTCGATTTGCCCATAAGAAAAGATGAGCATGATTCTCTCTCTTACTCTCTATCACATTCTCTGTCCCTATCTCTCTCCCTCAACTCAAGCCTATTTCAATGCATCAGGGCCTGTGGAGATACATAGTAAACTTTGCAATTGCATTTGAACTTGAATTATAGCAAAGTTTGGCCCCTCCACCCCACATTGATAGTTACACTGACCCCTTTGGTTCCCCATGCATCATTTGTTTGCATGATTCTTTCAAAAGGCTACCCAATTAGTCCATCATTTAACTCCTTGATAGCCTCCACCTGTAAACCATATATATTAAAGAGAATGCTAGATCATACCCCTCCCAACCCACATTCTCTGTTTGCAAGCAAGCAACTCAGTTACTTATTTATCCAAATCTATTTGTTTGAAAAATTAAAGAAAATCCAAATTCACTTTTTTTTTTCTATGGCATTGCTGTTTTTTTTATTTTTTTTATTTTTTATAGATATTTTTGTATATATTTAAAGTAAATTGATATAGGTGACATTTGGAAGAGTTTATTTAAGTTTATGAAAATAATTTTTTATTTGGAGAACTTGATTGGTCATTTAAAATCGTGTATGAGATTTTCATCCTGCGTGGCTCCAAAGAGATAAACGAAAGAGGATGAGTTCTTCTTTTTATTCTTTTATTACTTTCCTCGCATATGTATAAGACTGAATGTTTTCTATTTTGAATTTTTAAAAGAATTACTAATTCTTAACTTTTTAAGAAATCCTTCATCATTGGCTGTGAATCATCAATTTTTTTTTAATTGTTATGACTTGTTCCTACACAAAACAGAGATTGAAAACATTTAGTATAAGAAGTAGTCTCTAGATGATCATCCTTAGGGTTATCTTTTTGTCGACGGATGTTCCATTTATACTCATAGTTTCTGAAGGATGAGAACCAACTATGTAGTATCTATATCAAGAATTCAAGTATTGTATATGTCATTAGTTTGATACTTTGTAGGATTGAATTGTCCATAACAACATTTTCTTCATCCACAAAACTTAAACCTTTTATAAGATATCTGAGTCCAATTTCTGATTCAAACCAATGTATAGTTTATGACTTTCATAAGTTTTATTTAGTTTGTTTTAATAAGTTTCTCGATATAACTTATCAAAATAAGTTCTTTTTAACATAAATAAGATTTTTTTTATCAAATTTATAGTATACATTCTTGTATAATAAGAGTTTATTAAATAATCGCATAATTAAATTATTTATTTAAACGGACTCATAATAATAAGGATCTATGGCTGAGGTATAAATAGGTCAGTCTGCTCCAGCTGAAGGTGAAAACCCAGTAATTGGTTAAGAAATTGAGCAAGTGTGAACTCATTTTTGATTCTCATTTCAAAATATTTCTCTCTCTTGCATTTTATTTTATGTTTAGCTTAGAAAGATGTGCGTGATATTTTGCATGGTAAATTTTGATGTTTGTCTTGATTCTGTCTCCAACACCATGAAAATATAATATATTAGATTAATATGATTTCCATGACTTTCCACGTTTGATCATTTGATTTGATTGAACACACATTACGTTACGCATATCAAGGTCCTAATTATTGAATTAGCAAGCTAAGATTGATGGAAACTGTAAAAACCAAGGATTGTACGGAGCAATGACTAGTTAGTTCTTGTGTTTCTCTTTTCTCTGGGGCTCTCAATTGATCCACCATTAGTGGAACACAGCTTAACATGTAATACTAATTATGTCACATCATCCATAATTTAATTTAGAGAAATAAGAGATTACTAGATCTTCCATTTGCTTACTTTTCAAGTTCATTCCCAATCCCCTAATCAACCACCTTCCATTGCATGAACACCTCAATGTGACAAAGGGATAATTAAACATAGATATTGTCTCTGCCTAAGATACTCAGATCCCCCCGTGCAACTTTTAAATAACAAAATCAAACCCCTTGATCTCCTCTCAAGAAACAATCTCATAAAATAAACAATAATTCAAAATCTTCTTTCAACATTTTTGTATTAATCTTCTTACTTATTAAATGAAAAAATATTAAAATATTTTATATTTCTCAGATATTAAATATACTTTTTAATTCTTTTTTAATAAAATATTAAAAGAATTAGTGAGAAAATATTAAAAAAAAACCCTTTGACACATAACCAACATGGATCATGTATACACATAAATGAGATATAAATGAATCATGCGGGACTTGACAGAGATATATTTACCCATTTATTAGTGTTTTAGTCCCATTCCCAATAAAAAAAAAAGAAGGCATGCAGGAAAAAAGGTTCCTTTGAAGGTTAATTTTTCAGGATGATATATTGTTCCATCTCCAAGGTCAATAAGGTTGTTAATTGCAGCCAATACAAAACTCTTGATCATAGTTACCATGAACGTGGTACATGTATAAGTACATGGTTCACATAGTTATATAGTTATTAGTTATTACTCTTCAAATTATTATTACAAAACTTTCTTTAAAATAAATTGAGGAATTTGACTACTTTAAAATGAACAATCATAAAGTAAGAAAATTCAGTGGTTAATGAGAAAACTAATAGATGATATATATTCAAATAAATTTGTTATGCAGGTACACTTAATATCAATCATTAACTTTATTATCAATAATAGACATTACTTACTTTATTCTCTAAAGAATTACTTATGAATCAGGTCCTAAATTTAGTATGCACACAAGCACAACCTAATTAAGATGATGAATTTGGTACAGGGGGACACATGACATGATTGTTTAGAAAATTTGATAACTATGCTCTTGATTACATGTTAAACCTAAAATCACGGCAAAAACGTGGTGAAGCCACTAATGGAGGGCATTAACTTTTGTTTTTGTTTTTGCACTCTAAAACAAAGGGTCCAAAAGCAAAGGGACATTAGATCATATAATTAGATAAGACAAGCCAACATTCCAATCTGTACACACACAGAAAAAAAAAAAGTATTGAAAGGAGTTGAAATGAAACCCAGCGGGAAACAAGCAAAATCTAATAGGATTTTTTTTCCTTTTCATAGCTTCTAACATGCTCTAATTCAACCTTAACCAATTAAGAAGGAAGAAAAATATTGTACACCATCACAGAGGGCCATTGGAAATTGGTGCTCCTCTCTTGATGCTATCCATGTTGGTGGTTTCATAGACAGGTAGACCACTTGAATAGTATCCCAAATCATAGTTTTGCAATTCAAACAGATCAGAGCTTGAATCACTTTCTGCACCATCATCAATTACCTCATTGAACTTCCTGAATTGAGTGGTTTCCTTCTCTTCTGCTGATGAGTACTTGTTGTCCACTAACATTCTATCTTTCTCAAGTAACTCATGACTCCCCTTGTTGTTGTTCATCCTTTGTTTCTCTGATAAGCCATTAGTAGTGTGTTTGTGGTTGCTATCATCCAACAAGGTTGTTGTTGTTGTTGGTTCCCTCTTTTTCTTCTCATCCCACAACAACTCATTCTGCAAAGTGGTTGTTGTTGATGATCTTACATGTCCATTGTTGTTGTTGTTGTACTTTGCTGAAAAGGACAGTGCTGCATGCTTGTGGTCTGAGAAGGTTCTGAATTCCTTGCAGCTCTTTGTTGGTGTTTGTACATAAGGGGGAGTTCTAAACCCTGAACTTAAGGAGGAGTACAAGGACTTTGAATCTGCAGTGCTTGAGCTTCTGAAATGGCTAATGCTGCTCCTTCTTCTCCTCCTCCCACCAGGGCTCTCATCCTCATCCTTCATGGACTGTGAGCTGGACTTTGACTTCTTCTTCTTTGATGCTGATTGGCTGAAGAGAGAGTTCAAGAAGCTTGCAAGCCTTCCACCTGGAGAGCTAGGCTGCTTGTGCTTCTTCTCCTTCATGATTTGCTTCTCCATGCCATGGAATTGTTGGGGGAGCAAGCTTCTCATTGGCATGTCTAAGCTGATTCTGGCTCTGTGTGCATGATGATGATGATGCCTCTCTTCTCTCATGATCTTTTGAGTGTAGGTGGTGGTGGAGCCGGTGTAGCCAACAACCTCACTGTATCCTGAGAAGTACCTTGCTGCTTCAAACACATCGAGCTCGCCGGAATCGTTTCGCCGGTGGAAGGACTTGTGATTCATTTCTGGGTCTATAAGGCCTGCTATGGACATGGTGCAAGTTTGGGAGGAGCTTGTATTATGAAGTTGTTATGCAAGAGGTGAATGAATGAATGAATGAATGGTGTGTGGAATATGGATAGCAATATGTAACAAGAAGGGGGGACTATATTAAGGATGCAAAGAGATGAAAGGGGGGGTTTGGAATGATTGAGAGTAGTGGGAGGGTCAGTTTAGGATAATCAATAACTCTAGGCATAATTTTATATGATGAGGGAGTTTTGGAGGTTTTTGTGTGAGGTCCACATGATGTGAATATGTGCATTAGCAATAAAGATGGGATTGGGGTATAAGTGGGGAACAGTGCTTTTTATCCTCCTCATGCTGTTAAAACCAGAGGGTTTTGTTAGGGATTGTGGGGAGCAAAGAGCTGTGTTTCCTTGGATTCTATATGCTTCTATGGGTTTGAGTGGTAGTTTGGTGTTAAGTGGTTGTTGGCTATGGATATATATCCAATGGCCATAGAACATGTGCATAACACAATATCTATCTAACCTTCTTTGCTCATATATATATCATTATATATACAGATGGGCAATAATTATTATAGAGATCCCACCATCATTTTGAGGGCTTCAAAGTCACTCCATATTCTATAACAAAAATTTAAAAGTAATTGCTTGGCAAGTAATTTCTTTTGACTATGATAGATTTACTATGGCCCATTAATATCACACTGCCTCCTCTTTAGGCTGTTTTCATAGCAGTGACTTTTTCATCACGGTAATTAAGTCTACTCCATTTAGGTGGGTAATATTTCAATTTCCAACCACTGGTAGGTTCAAATAGAGGATCTATGGTAGCACTGTAGCAGCAATAGGTAAAATAGTAAAAAAACCTATTCAGATTAGAACATAAAAACTGTCTTGTCATGTAAATGTAAAGAAAACTAAAAATTTCACATAATATATAAACCATATCATATGGAAGGTGATATATCAAGAATTGAAGTCCCACCAAAGGAGCAAAGAATAATAAATAGTGGAGAGGCCTTTTCCATTGCAAAGAACTTAACTTTAGGAACTACACACACATGCATACTTAGTATAATCAACTATAGTTTGATCCTTTTCTAGATTCTGATGTTAGTCAATACATGATTTGGCCCATCAAAGCCAATGCCCATTTCCTAGTGTCGGAGTATAGTGGTCACAACAGTGCCTTGTGTGTGGGCACAATCACATGAGTACGTGTAACATATGAACCAAAAGAGACACACCAACGGATATGCATTAAAGCCATATATGGACTACCAAATATTGTTGTTGTACGTATAAACGTTCACTTAGTCAAGGCCACTCGAGGGAATTGACCGTGACAGTTCCATTAAGATCGTCTAGTCTAGTCAATTTTTTTTCTACTTAATTATCAATGTGGCAAGTTAAGGGCCCCCCCATTTTATTGTGTAGCCACACAATTGTGGAGGTGCCTATAAAAGTAATTTTATTTTTTTTCTCTTCTTCCATTTGACAACATCAGCATCAAGATATGGAAAACTGATAATGCCACTTGTGTTATGCCAGAGTCCTTGCTGACCACTAGTTTTGAAGTAGAAGAAACACATTTTTGTTACATACACTAATGAAATCATGCTAAGGCTTATTAGAAACCAGTGGTTCTGATTCTTGCAAGCACTAGATTTTGATAGATCAAGTCAAGATATGTAACTATCACCATCCTTGGCTAGTTTGCTTGAGATTTGGTCATTAGGGCCACGCTCGAGAACAAGACTCATAGAAAGGACATCAAATTAAAGCATGGAAAGCTATAAAATTTAACATGTTCCCAAAATTGTGTGTGCATTGGATGCCCATTGTAGCGGGCATTTTGGAATGTGTTGGGTTATTTTCTTTGCTTTAAGCATAAAAAACATATGAGGCCAAGGTTATTATAGTACGCAGATTTTGTTGCTCTATTATTGGAGAAGATCAATGCAAGGCCACAAAACACATAAGGAGAAAATCATACATGTTCAATTAACTAACTTGATTTATATTCTGTGCCTCATATATCTGAGTTTTATGAGTGGCCTACATCAAATAAAAAACGTGAACCTGATTGGACAATGACCACATATGTGACCTAATCAGGGCAAATGGATCAAATCCAATGCCAATAGCAATAGTAAGAGAGGTGTGTGGTGATGTTGCCACTCTCTATTAGTATCATCTTCATCCTCATCTTGAACAGAAAAATATTTCTACAATCTTGGAAGATACACATGTTTGGTTGCTTTCTTTTAATGTGCACCATGCATTCCTAAAGTGGTCTTTAATGGACATGGTTGCCCCAAGTCTCTCATCTTTTAATGCTGCTATGTGCTATGTTTGATTTCTAGTGACCTTTTTCACCAAAACGACATTGGATCATAAATCATCATTGAAGAGGTGAGTTCTTGATGGGTTTGAGATTTATTGTAGACACAGTGAAAGTCCCGGTTCAGATGTTATCAAGGCTTTTTAAGACTTATAACAGTGATCCAACACATTATATGAATGACTCCTACTAGTTTTAGGCCCATCAAGGGCTTCAAGTGCCACACAAGGGTCCATTTCATGGCCCTACTAATAAAAACCTTGCTATTGAATTTAGGGACATGGTGGGGCTAGAAAAACTTTGAATTGCTCTTAAACCTTAGCCCAAAGTGTAATTCAATCCTCATTGCTGGCATGTACTCTCCAATGGGATGCCCCCAATATGAACACGTACCCCTTCAATAATAAGGGAATAAAGAGATAAGATAAGGAAGTGAAAGAGGTTTGCATATTTGAGTACAAGAGAATGTGCAAAGAACCTGAAACATAACAATCTGCAATAAATCTAAACCATAGAGCATTATATAAATGAGTGTCACACAGTTGGATTTTGCATGAATAATAATGTTCTTAGTTACACATTGTTTTTTTTTTTCTTTTCCAACTTTTAAGATGTGCAATATACGTGGCCACACTAAGCTTCATACATAGTGCCTTTTCACACTTGGTCCATGACGCTTTAGCTTTAGAGTCTTTGCTATTAAAATATCTATTTTTCTATCTCCAAAAAGTTATGCAAAAAATATTTGTATGGAAAAATATTTATAAGCATGGCATGCCCCAATCCACATGGATGCTCTTATCAACTATAGGACATATGCTTCATGTTTCCCTTAACTTCTTTTGCAGGAAAATTTCAGTTATGAGCACTTCTCTTCATTCCTCGAGAAATATCATTTTTGGGTGTTCCAAAACAGATGAGCATAAAGCAGTTGCTTTTTTTGTGTGGAATAAGTAAAAATATCTCACAAAAGCATAAATCATAAATCATAATAGCTTAATTTTGATTGATATAAAATTATTCCTAAACCTCAACCAAACTAGTAAAAATTTTGTTGGATTTAATTTTAGACCAGGTAACAAAGCCCGGACGATCAACGATCCAATGGTAAATGTAACTTAATAATTTATCCTCTAGAATGAGAGTGTTTTTGAGTTATTATTTAACAAGAGTGTTTTTGGATATTTTTCTTATTCTCTTATCTCTTTTAATTTATCCTTTACATATTTACTTTTAAGTTGAATTTTAATATTTTTTAAAAGAAAATATGAATAATTAAAAATAACTTTGTATCACAATATAAATTATTTATCATAAATATAAAATATGATTTATATGTTCAAAAGTATTTATTTATTATAAGTTTTAATTATAATATAATTTATATATTTAAAATTATTGTTTATTGTAAATTTTGATTATATAAAATAAATAAGGCTAAAATACTAGTTTAAATTAAATTCTTATTTTTATTAAATTAATATGTGAAATTTGGGAGTTGCTACCACTTGCCTAACCAACTTATTTGCTGGTAAATGTTAGGTGTATTGATTAAGATTTTTTTTATAATTTTTTTAGAGGAAGGTGTATTGATTAAGATTAAGAGGTGGCAAAATGGAATATTTGACCCATTGTGGGCCAACCTAATGTGGATGGTGGGCTACATTGATTTAGGCTAAAAGGATTTACATTCAATTCGATCTTATAAATTGATGTCCAAGTCTAGTTTATGTGAGTTGCAAACTTTTCAAGTTAGGCAGACATTTTTTTTTAATTTTTTGGTTTTTTTTTTTTTTACTTATTCCCAAAACTTGAGACTAACAATTACTATTATAATTATTTTTACTATCATATTTATTTTAGTATAATACATAAAATAAAGATAACTATGTTATTCTATTATTACATTTTAAAAAATGAAAAAATAATTAATGTGATTACTTTTTAATATGAAAAGCTCTATATATTATAAAGTTTCATTCTCAGTTTATTGTAATATGAATATGCTATAGTACGATTATAAAGCTCTATATATTTTTTTTCTTTTTGGGTTGATTGTTTTCATCATTATTATAATTATTTTTAGTGTAATAAATAAAATGTAGATATTTATATTATTTTATTGTTACGCATAAAAAAGGATGAAAAGATGATTAATGCAATTATTCTTAATATGAAAAACTCTTTTAATTTCATTCTTAACAAATTTAGAAAAAGAAGTAAGTAACCTGACCTGAGTCCGATTATGACACAGACTTCATTAGATAGGGCTAAAAAGCTCTATTTAATTTGGGCTCCAAATTTAAAGTCTAAGCTTTACATTTTATCAGATGAGTTTGGGCTAGCCCGACAAGTCTAATTTATTTTGCTAAAATAAAATAAAATCCCATTGAATTCAAAACAAAAATCTTTAAAAGACTAAAATAAAAAAAATAAAAAAAATCCAATTTTATAGGACTAAAAATTTATTTAAGTCTACTTTTTTTAATGAAAATATAAATATAATTAACGCTAATTTTACAAGGATATATCTCCATTATATTGATCACAAAATTGGAACGTATTCTTTATATTTTTCTGATCCAGATCCATAATCTATGATAGTAAGAGACCCAATGGGTCAACTGGGCCTTAGTACCAATTTGCCTGACAAACTCAACATGGGTTTGCTTTCTCCATTGAAATGTTCTGTGACCTTTCATAGTAGCACTTAAATAGTTAAATTCACAAAAAACCTTATTCGAATTGAAATGAAGAAGCAACCATGCATGTGCTTATTTGCCACATTTGGATTTGGGTTCCTTCTACTCTAAAGCACCTTCTCTACAAAGGCAGAATAGGTAATTTTTCCCAAAATCAGTGGAATCTGCAAAGCTGTTCAGGCTTTATTTTCTATTAGGTATTCTGACCCCAATGGTAAATGAAGCTAGCATTGATTCCTAAAACTCCTAGCCATGTGGTATTTATTCTCTTATCGTTAGTGTCAATAGGATACCTTAAGTGCTTGATGAACAATAAAGTTTCGATTAGAAGTGGGAATGATGAATGATGATTCTATTTTTTTTTTTTTTAATGAAATAAACATTTAGTGTGAAATCCAGAAGAAGAACAACAATAGATGTTCTTTTCATGCTTTCATTTCACGAAATTAAAAGTCATTATGCTTTCACGAGAGAATTAGGATTAGTGATTTGATTCCATGCAATTTGAATTAAAATTTAATACTTTTTCAATATTTATACCTTCTTGAATCATAATTATTACCTATTAAATCTTAACTAGATTTTAATTTTGTTTTCAACGTGAAATCACCTAACCTTGATGATGTCTTGCAATTAAATTTAAAAATTTCATATAATAATAAATTTAAAAACATTTATAAAAATGTCTAAAAATTATTTAAAAATAATATTATATATCTAGAAAATGGTACTCATTTAAAAAATTTATTCGTAAATAAAATATTGCCTATTCTTTGTCAATAACTTTTTTTTGTTAACGAGTATTAAATTAAAAATTGGATACAATACCTGTGAAAACATTCTTTATTTTATTCATGAGACATACTATCCAACTTAGATAAATTTAGTTATAGTTTACATTAATTAACTTTATTTACTAAAAATCGGAAGCAACCAAAATATAGATTTTGAAAATTATTTATTTCATTCTAGAAATTAATTTATTTTCATTCCAAATCTATTTATATGCAATAAACTTTTATTTCGCACACCAATGCAATACATTGTTTTGGGATTTGCTAGTCACCAAGAATTACTTGACTTAAGATTTATACATTGTGTGTGGCATGCAATATCTCTGAAGAAATTAACTAGGTCAACAACTCGGTATAATATAATAATGAAAACAAAGAGAAGAAGCACAACAAGCTTTGGACGCACATACTTTTCTCTAGAGTTGTTTAAAGAACTGACAGGCACTTTCGTCCACTTTGCCCTAGTGCTGTCAAGATCATTTAACATTCTTTTTTTAGATGTTGGGTTCAAAATGAATTTTGTTAATTAGTATATGAGGAAAATGTTTATGCTTAAAGAAGTGTAACCCTGATAATAATAGTAAGACTGATAGTGTTCATTTCATTGAATCAAATGGATGGAGAATTCTGATGCTATTAACGTAGGATAATATTAAAGTTATGGCATTGATGTTTTTTAAATTATTTGTTATTAGTTTTCACATTAGAGAGTATGTTTGTCAAATACTTTCAAAGTTCAATGCAAACATAAGAGTTTAACAAGCTACAATAACATGCAATCTAGCGTGTAAGTTGTTCACACCTATTTAACAAGTGTGCTATCATCAGTCTTGCTATTAGGTCACCCTATTGGTGAAGATCTACTTACAAATGGGTCTATTAAAGGGTCTCCCACTTAGTTGGTCACATGTGGTCTTATCTTAAGTCGAACGGTTGACAACTGCACAAGCATCAAACTTGGGAGGCATAAGCGCTTATGGTTCACAACCCCTTAAGCATCATGTCTGGGAGGTGTAGGCTTTTATTTGGTCGAACGATCCACAACCTCTCAAGTGTTTAGCCCAGGAGGTGTAGGCGCTTATTCGGTCAAACAACCCTTGGATAGTCCAATCGAGGATGAGACCACATGTGGCCATCCGAGTGGGAGACCCTTTAATAGCCACACCCCTTCTTACAGGTTTATCTTCACTAGTAGGGTTGACCTAGTACTAGGGTCAATGAACCTTTACACATTAATGGTTGGGGAGAAGCGTCATGCCACAAGGACATTGTGGATCTTTGATCCTTGGGCTCAATATAATAGTTTCTAGATTCTTCTCATGAATCTAGTTCTGAGGAACTACTCACTTCCCCCCTAAAAAGGTAGGAACATTAAAGGACCACAAAGTCGTTAAATAGGTGTCATCTCTTACATGTCAGATTGCACCTTATTGAAGTTTACTGGGCTCCTATGTTTGTATCAAACTCTAAAGATCTTTGATGAGTGTGCTCCCTAGAGTGAACATTAATAATATTATTATTAATTATACAAAGGACAAAACTTACATACAATTTCTTAAATATTTTTGGTGTTGATCTCTAATTAGAATTAGATTTTCACTTTGATAATCTACATTGAACTTTAATACAAACCTTTATTATACATATTACTAAAATAAAACTCTAATTTCAATAAAATTAAAAAAAAACAAAGCACATATAAAATTGCATCTAAAATTTATCCTTATTCAAATTGATCGAATGGATCACGAAGTTTCTGTTCACAAGGTGTAATAGACAGCCAATTATAGAAGGCATGTAGTAATAATACTAAAGTTATGATAACATACTTTTTTTTTTTTTTACAATCGTTATGATAAAATACTTAAAAACCTTGGTAACGTTATAAATAATTAGACTGTATTTAGTCTAGCACTTAGCCTCTAACATGGCCATTATTATTTCATCATTTATAGTGAATAATTGATAAATTCATCAACAGTTCAAAAATGTAATAGATTAGAAGTCTTTTTCAAGGATTAATTCAGGTTATCTTAGTATTCTTTGAATCTTTGTATGCTTTACTAGAGATATTTTTATGCTTATCCTTTTTCATTTCATTTCATAGGTTATAGATTATAATTAAACTATTATGCTAATATTTTATTAAGTTAATTAACAACAGCAACAACAAGTGTCTGATATGAAATTATTTTTAGTTTTATCAGTAATTTTGAG
Organism: Pueraria montana var. lobata; assembly: GCA_026413185.1. NCBI lineage: Eukaryota > Viridiplantae > Streptophyta > Magnoliopsida > Fabales > Fabaceae > Pueraria > Pueraria montana. The sequence goes on along the minus strand of CM048651.1, from coordinate 37,496,131 downwards.
TTTAAGTCGTGAGTTTGTAATTGCGTCAAATATTTAAGTCTTAATTTTATTCAACTTGAATGAACAAAATTATTCCATATATAAAATACTTGTAATTTATAAAAGAAAATAAAAAATAGAGGTAGTTGGTAGTGCTATAATTAAGGGTATGTTTGGATTGACGTTGAAACCACGTTGAACGGAGAAATTACGCGTTCCAAGGCAAAAATCCAAAAACTATGTGAGGGAAGCTTTTTTTTTTTTTAAAGCCAGTTACGTTGAATCAAACTCGTATCCAATTTGATTAAGTGTGTGTTTGGTTTTCCGTTGGGAGACTCCCAAACAGCTGTTAGATCAAAAGCTTTGAATTCCTACTTCTCACAAAACGTCAATTGGAATGTGTGCCTGTTCAACCTAATGTTAAACCAAAAACAAGCTAAGCGTTCAACCCCACGTTCAACGGAAAAATACACTTTCCAAGACACAAAAGCAAAAATAATGTGAGAATAACTTTTTTTTAACGCCAGTTACATTCAACACAACTGATTCCCAAACACACCCTAAGTTGCCAGAGCTTTGCAAATTGCAATGGGTCCCTCTACTAGTCTACTTTACCATTTGCAATTTTTCAGGTGGTTCAGGCAAGCACGACTGAGAAAAGAATCCAATACCGAGTACAACACCACCACACATCCTGTTAATTATGGCAAGGAAGAAAACAAAGATGTCTCCTTTTTTTATTTTTTATTTTGTTTTTTGACATAAAATTGTTTACTATAATATTTTTTAACAATATTTTTATTATTAGGTCAAATTAATATGAGTACAGATGATAAACCATAAATAGGATTTGTTAAACAAAAAATAAAACCCACATCATTAATAGAATTTATATAAAATTTTAGCAAATAATAAGAAATGTGATGAAAAAAATATATTAGGGAATATATTCTTAACAGTTCTTTTGTTACCTTTCTTTGAATTACCGAATTGCACCGCGTTGATGGATTTTTCTTGTGAAACATCAAATATAAACCTTAATTATGTCATACGTATAATTTCGTTCACAAAATCTTTTGTTAAAGTTGTTTTTTAAGTGCATACACAATCAGAAAAAGGAAATTACATATGAACTCTTTCCGAAAGAAAAGAAGAAACAAACTTATAATCTAAGAGTTTGGCAAAATATATATATAAAAAAATCTACAAAATAGTGTGCCATGCATAAAACGTTGTTTTGGTTTTTTAAGTAAATGATTAAAAAAATTAGATGAATTTAAGGAAAGCAGAATTAATACTAGATAGAACTTTGAAATATTTGTAACTTACGATACAAATATATTAATTACGCAGATTGAAATTAGATACATTGAATGGAAGAGTGGCAATTTGTATAGAATTAGCGTGATAATATCGAATCCTAAGATTTTATTACACATTTAAGATTCTGAGGTTAACTCAAAAAATAGTTATTCGAGTTTAATAGAAGTAAATCATAAGTTTTGCAGTAAAAAAGAATCATAAGTTTGGTTTCAGCTTGATATTATCTAAATTTCTTATTTTATGGATGGTTAATTGTAAAAATATTAATTATATTATTTATTATTTTAAATTAGTAATCTTAGAATTACTAAATAGTTCAGAATTTTAAAACATAATCGAAAAATAAATTTGACTTTAAGTTTGGATTTAATGAATACAATTATGACGCAGCTTGACTTAATTCTATCCATTAATAATATATAAAAAAGAATTGTTAAAATTTATATGCCTAACATTAATCTAAATTAGTTCTCTACTTGCAAATATATAAGGAGAAGGTAACCAATATATATATATATATATATATATATATATATATATATATATATATATATATATATATATATATATATATATATAAGGAGAAGATTCAGACGCACATATCGATTGTGCTGTTTCATGTGATGTGAGTTTATATTATATTGTGGATAACAATTCAAAATTTCTTTTCAATTTAGGTGGGGGAGAATTATACAATTCATAATTTTATATAACTGTTGCTCCGAATTAAATTGATTTGCTTCCAAAAAAAAAAATTAAATTGAGTTTGAATCTTTTAAGTGTGGTTCGGGTTCAAGTCTTGTGTTTAGAAGAAAAAAAAAAGTAATTAAAAGGAGAAACCTCACTATAAATAATCAGTTAGGTTCTTCGATAGAAATTAATCATTGACAAAATTTGTAAATATTTTACACTTACAACATGGTTAAAAAAAATATTTTTCATAACTTAGAAATATAAATTATTATAAATTTTGTCTTGACTCAGCTTTCTCTCTATATAAACATTTAATTAATTAATATGTGAAAAAAACAAACGTTTAATTAAATTTGAACTTCCATATTATTGAAAAACTTTAATACTTATGATAATAGTTATTTAAAATTTCAAAATAATTAAAACGATCACCAACCTATTCTTCAAGATGTCAATGTAACTCAGGATTTGAGTGCAAGGATGGGAGAAATACTACACCTCTCAATGAACAGTTTAGTACAAAAGTGAAAGGAACTCTAAGATAGATTGGTGTTCAGTTGAATTGAATTGGTTTCTAAATTCACTCTCACTTATTAGGCATTGATAATTAAGAAATTATTTTTCTACCACAAATTCTACATTTTTTTACAATCATGAAAAAAACAAAAAGAAAATAGATACGAACGTAAAATAAAATGAGTATATAATAGAAGGTAATGAAAAAAATATTATAAATAATATAACTCTTATTAATTTATGTACCTCAATGACTGAAAGCGCTCAAGTACGCGTGGAAAGGAATATCAACTCAAAATGTAATGATATTTGAAAACAGCATTGAACTAATATTTAATACGTATGGTACGAAGTGTTTTATTTTGTTTTATTTTATATTTCTGCATTAATATATAGTAAGTAAAATATCACAGTGATTAAAAAGTTAAAAAATGCTTTATTATATCTTCAATGACTAAAAATTGACTTAATTACTATCCATATCTATCATTAACTAAATTATTTCAATGTAATTGACACAATTAGTGTTAAAGATTTAATACAAATTTTTACTTTTTCTTACGAGTATGAGTTCAAATCTTTCTTATGCTATTTTCTTTTTTTAGTAGGTAACCCTCTTTAAAAATAATTTTAATATTTAAGAGTTAGTTAAATAGTTACAATTAAATAAAAGTGTTCGTCTTTCAAGCCTATATAATAATTATCTAAATAAATTTTCCTGACAATCTTAACATGTTATTGACACCTTGTCGATTAATATTAAAGTAAATTACACGAATCTTTCTAATGTTTGTTCTTATTACACCTGATAATCCTATATTATTTTACATTACTTTGAGCCTCTAAGGGAGTTAGTGTAACATTTTTTATGCCTAAGAGAAGGGATCAATGTAACAAAAGACAACAAATTAGAGGATTCTTGTAGGGTTAAAAAATGGAGGGATGTCAGATGTAACAAGGATAAATCTCAAGGAATCCGTGTAATTTACTCTTAATATTAAGGTGTCTTTCCGCTTTATAACTTTTTAATAAAAAAAAAAAGCTAAATTATATTTAAGGTAAATGCATGCAAACAAACATTATTGAAATAAGATGATTAAAAAAAAGTGAAAATTAAAAAGGTGTTCCAATAAAACAGTAAAAAATAAAATTTGGATTGAGTGAGGACGCATGAAAATGGTGCAGCACAGCGTAGATAAGCGTAGCACTGTTGAGTTTGGCACCTGACATTGTCTGAAAAGGAAAGGAAGTGAAAGGCGACCAATGAAAAATCGACAAATAGCCCCTGCAACCTATCACACTCTGTCCCCTTTATTTGTGTCTGACCTTGTCACTCTCAAAGGTCACTCACCAAAAATTAATTTAATGTCCCCTACTTGTTAGCCTCATTCTTACTTTTACTTACTGTCATAATTATTTTCAGAACTTATATATACTCTTCTCTTTTTAAGGTTTTAGAATTGTATTTTTAATAAATGGAGTTGTCAATACTATTTATTCATTTTATTGTATTAAAAACATAAAAATAATTTGGTATTTATTTTTGAGTTTTGTTGATGAGGGTTTTGAAATTAACAAATAATTTTTTTTTTATAAATCGTCATTCTATGTAACGCTAAGACTTTTGCATAACATTTTTTTTTTATTTTTTAATTAGTTCATTAGCATTCTCCTTTATTTTTTAGTAATTTAAATTTTTTAATAAGATATATTTAATAAAAAAAATTCCAAATGTATAAAAAGCATTTATTACTCATTGCAATATTTCAAAAGCTTGGGGAGTTAAGTACTATAAGGTTATATTTGGATAGTTTTTTCTATAAACTTGTCCATAAAAAAATTAAGAGAAAAAAAAAGATAAAATAATTTTTTTTATGAAGTTTATTGGTTAAGTTGGAACCATTTCATGCCAATTAATCTATGCACTTAGTATGATTTTTCATAAGTTATAAACAATTTATACACTTTAACTTTTAAAGAATTTCTCTCATGTAACTTTTCCTAAATTTGTTATAGTTAAGTTTGTGATGAAATTTTAAAAGAAACTTCAATTAATTAATCCAAGTGTTACTTTTAATCGTGTTTGTTTTTATTCCGAAAAGTTTTTGTAAATTATTATTTTTCAAACATAATTTTGCTATTATATAACAAATAATGAAATTCATATATGATGACCTAATTTGAAAAATATAATCTTGGTTGCATTTGTTCATTTACAAAAATATAATGTTACACATACACATTTTATAAATTATCTATATGATAGAAAACTTTCAATTAAATGGTAGATTTTGAAATAAATTATATGTGAGTGTAAGTATATATGTCTCTCTCTCTCACACACACATGAGATTTTATAGATGATCTATATGATAGAAAACTTTCAATTAAATGGTAGATTTTGAAATAAAATTATATGTGGGTGTAAGTATGTCTCTTATGTGTGTATGGTTATTACTATATATCTGTAGGTAGTTCAATAATGACCTGATAATGGATGATTTGATAGACTCAACAAATAATCAATAGGATAAACTTTGATATCATATTAAATTTTGAGTTTGAGTTTAACTCAATTAGTCAATCTTAAAAGCTAGTTCATGAGATAGGAATTGTCTCTCATTTATATACACTACGTTGATTTTATCTTAATCAATATGAGATTTCTAACTATCCAACCATTAGAAAGGAACAATGAAACGATCCAACCATTAGAAAGGAACAATGACATTGCATTTGGGTTGAAGATAATCATTATAACTTGTGCATTTGGGTTGAAGAGAATCATCTATGGAATCCACCAAGTGATGGTAACACTAAAGCAATTATAGATGTCTCGGTTTGCCAAAATGGAGGAGGATGAGGAGTTGAAGTGGTATTTGGGGAACATCATGGAGAGTGTATATAGTTGTTGGAACAAAAGTATGTGAAAACTTTGATTGATGTGAAGACTATGGAAGCTCTAGCTTTATGTTATGCTATGAGTATAATTGTTGCTCTACTATTTTTAGGAGGTTATTTTGAGATTGACAGTCTTTCTTAACGGGCTTGGTAAAAAAATGAGGAGATTTTATCTTACTTTAATTCTATCCTTTAGATAGAGTTCAAAATAGGCTATATCATTTGTTGGAAGCTTAAGACCTAGTCCATTTAAGGCTTATCTTGACTTAACTTATTTAACAAATTAAAAAGTCAGACCTATACTTTTTAAAGAGTCTTTTTAATTAAGTAGGTCAGGCTATAAGTTTTTAGAAAAGCTTAATAGACCTGACGATCAACCTATTTATAAATAGTAATATTTTTAATAAAATATTAATATTTAATATATAATATAGTATTTTTTTGAGAACATGTATAATATAGTATTATATCATTATTTTACCAACTAAACCATTATGTTTTTCTTTTACTAAAGTTGGTTTTACTAGCTATAAAGTTTAATACATTTTTGTGGTTTTAATCGTTTTTGGTGTGACAGGCCTACTAAGTTGTAAGTTTATTGGATTGTTCAGTGATAATCTCTTGTTAGCCTATAATTTTTTTTCTTCTAGTTATAGGTCTATTAGCCCATAGATCTATTGACTTACTTAAGAATAAGACTATTGGTCTATTTAAAGCCTCAATATAAAATAATTCTTCAAATAAGTTAACAAGCTAAAGTAGACTTATATAAACACCATGTTAGATATAAAAGATAGAAAAAAAAAATGTAATAGGCTAACAAGTTATAGACTTAAACCATGAATTATAAAGTAGGGTAGCACAAACTTAGAATCCCAAGTTTTTAGCAACTTTATTATTTTTTAACAGCAAAAATTTATTAATAGGGCCATTAAAGAGTACAAGTAGTACCCCCAACAAGACCCATAAAAATTACAAAAGAGGTCTTAATGTCGTGTGTCCAATATCCATGTACGTGCTCTATACATGTGTCTACATTACAACAGCCCTCTAATTCCCAAGTTTTTAGCAACTAATTTCACATTTTGACAGGTGTCTTATGTTAGTAGAAATTTCATATGTTGTAGACCATATGGAAAATATTTCTTTTTCTTTGATTGATTTAATTTGGGTTGAAGAGATACCAACTTGTGTTTCCACCATACTTGCGATAATTATAATGACTGTTGCTAATTTCCATCTTTAATAAATTCTGTGCATACTATTTTCAAAATAAAATAAAAGATTATAGGTCAGTTTTATAAATGAGTGACGATAATAATCATTTTCACCCGTTTAAAACAAGTCAAAAATCAATTTGATCATTCTTTTGAAATACTATTTGCATTTCATCCAATATAACCAGCCAAGTAAACCTGTTGGACATGAACTGGAAGTCAGATCACAGGTTTATTGTTTGAATCAATTTTGACATTTTTGGGAAAAAGTTTGGCAATGGTCCCGTAAATATTAATATATATGTACTATATGCCTTCATTTGATAGGCGACTTTTATTTATTAATTAATGTTGTTTACATTACTGCAACACACTTCACACTTGTAAGTAATTGAAAATTTCTGAAAAAAAATTGAAATAAACTCGTTTTTCACTTTAATTTCAAGCTCTATTTAAGTTATCAAATTTAAGGTTAAGCTAGCTGTTGAGCATATTTTTACATTGAAAATACATCATATTTTAACCTAAAACCTAACCCTAAATCATAAACTAATTAAAATTAAATATTTTAATTAACCAAAAAGAACACAAGTTGGGAAGTCTTTGGGACCAAAACCGACTTTCCTATAGTGTTAAAAAAAAAAAAGATATGGATACAAAGAGAAGTTTGCTTTGGGGGTGGATGTTCTCTTGATGAAAAAAAAAAAGTATATTGGTAAATAATTTGTGCAATGAGTATTTTGGTAATTATTTTCTTTATAATTATTGAAATAAAAAATAGAAACATTTTACAGTTTCTAAAATTAAATAAAAAATTTCAAATAAATCACAAAAAGTGTTTACTAGCATTGTAGTCAGCGTATTCGCAGAGCAATATCACGAGGAACTTTTTCAAAGGTAATAAACAGATAATACCTAAAAAGTTTATTATTATTATTATTATTATTATTATTATTATTATTATTTGTAGATCTATGTTTAAACTTTAACTTTGAACTAATGTTTAATTATATTGAACTATACTATCATTATAATATTATTTTTTCTTTATTATTTTTATATTAATTATTTTTTCACTCGCTTCTTTTTTTTATCTGTTTTTTTTATGACGTTTATCTGCTTTTATTATATAAAGAATTCTACAGATTTATAATATAAATGTAATTTCTAAATTATATTTATAAGCATCGTACCTACGTATCTAGTATCTAGGGCCTCGAGCTCATGACAAATCGTTGAATAGCTTTGAATTTGATACAGCGGAACCTGAGGCTGAGAGTACTATACCTAGTCTAACAAAAACATGACATGTGAATTGAATAACCATTGTCTCATTTAATTTAATTCATATTAAATAACTATTTTTTTATACCGTATACGCATATAATATTTTAAATTTAATTTTATCAAAAATTAAAATAAATAAACACTAGATAATCGCTTGATTAAATTTAAAATAATATTTGATAAATCTCAAGTAGTACTTTTCTCATAATACATTTTAGTTTTTGCTAAAAGACTATATCATGGTTAGGGTTACAATCAAGTCTATCACTGCATTTGGTAAGATACTTTTTTTTTTTTTACGGTGGTAAGATACTTTAATAGCTTATAAATTACAAATTACTTTGACTACCTTATAAACTATACATGCATATGGAATTGACAATTTATATAAACACTTGTTTAATTAACTTAGCAAGAAGGTTATGTTTGATTATAGAAAAAGTGAGGAAAAAGAGAAAATTTTGAAATTTAAATAGAATAAAAAATGAAAGAAAAGAAAATTTTAAATATTATTTATAATTTTCTTTTCATTTTTTCTACTATCAAATAAAAGGAAATATATTATTATTCATATTTTTTTCTCTTCTTTATTTTTTATATTATTATCCATATTTTTTTCTCTTCTCTATTTTTTTTCTCTCATATAAACACCAAAAATACGAGCCATCAATAAAAGAAAAAGTGATAGAGAGAAAGGGTAAAAAAAAAATAATAATGAAAAGTCTGTTTGTTTGTGAAAAATCTTTTCTGTAAATATAAACATATTTCTCTTTCATTTGAAAAAGGGAATAAACTTTGATAAAGACCTGAGCAATAATGTTATGCATTGGTAATGAGTATGTGCCACAAAGATTGTCGCAAAATTAACCACTAAATATGTTGCATATATCTTCCTACAAAAGATTCGAAAGCAAATTATACTAACGCATGCACAGCACTTGGAGCTAATGAAAGTAACATTGTGAGTGTTTATTTTAGCAATTCATTTAAACGGGGTTATGATTAAATCAATTGTTTGTAGTCATAATCGTAATAATGCAAATAGGTCATGCCATTTTCCACACACTTTATTAGCACACTCAATTCTTGTGTTTAGCTTTAAAAATATAAGCTTGACTACTTTCTTAAATTTTTGTGTATGATTACATTAGCTGCTTGGTTGGTATGCACTGCAGCATGCAAGTTGATACATCAAAACAGTCACCTCACACAATACCTCTAATTACAAAAGGAAAAGTTGAGAAAATGAGGAGCTGAAATGAAAAGCAATTTGAGAAGAAAAAAAAAAAAGCAAAACAAAGGTTTAATTATTTTTTATTCTCTCAAATTAAAGAATATGTTTTTTTATTTCTCCAAATAAAAATTTATATTTTTTAATTCCTCATAATTGAAAAATATTCTTTTTAGTCCTTCCACTAGAATTTAAACGATTAAAAAAATATAAATTTTTATTTGAGGGAAGAGACTAGAAAGAATATTTTTAAAACTTGAGAGACTAAAAAATACAATTTTTATTTGAGAGACTAAAAAAAATAGACTTCCTAATTTGAGGGCTAAAAACATAATTAAACACAAAAAAATTAAAGATGTTAAGGTTGAAAATGATTGCACTAGTGGGAACTCTCTATGTTCACGGTTTACAGTACTTAATACAGTCCATCAATCTATTCACACTCAACTCATCTCCATCTTTCTATATATCCATTCTTTTTTTTTTTAGAAGTATATATCTCCATTCTTAATTACATATGGTTGTATTTTTCATATTGTTCTGTAGGTATATATCTAATTAAGGTGATAATTATACGGGAATAATTTCTATTACGTAGTTATGGATCAAGTGACTAATATGATAAAGTAGAAGAGATTTTGAAATTTACTAAAAGAAATGCTCTTGATAGTAATGGAAGCTTCTATTGTTATTGTGTTAAATATTTGAATAAAAGATAACTATAAGTGATGTGGAAATAAGAGGGCATATACTTTGTGACGGATTTTACAAGAGTTATACACGATGGAAATGACGTGGTGATTTATTACAAATGTCCTTGAGTGTATCCTAAATTAAGTATTAAAGTTGGTGTGTATATAATGAATGATCGACTAGATAACATGATTCGTGATTGGTGTAAAGACCTTTTAGCAGACACATGTGTATGACAATTTGCACAATGATGCAGAGAAGCCTTGCATTTGGGTCACATAATTTTGCACAATTGTTAGTGATTTTGAAAGGGAAAAATGTGAGAAGCGATAAGAGTTTTACAAAAAATGCTTGAGTTGTTGAAAAACATGTTTCTTGAAGGTAATACACCACTAGATTGGAATTATAGATGAAGAAAGTCTTGTGTCTAATGAGTATAGTATTTAGAAAGATGCATGCTTACCCCTAATAATGACTACATTTTGTACATAAAAGTGTTTGAACAACTGTGTGATTGTCCAAATATTGTTCAATTTGAAGAGTAGCATGGTGATGTGATGACTAAGAGGCCTCATGGTAAAAGTGTTTGATATTGAAAGTGATGCAAAGAACTTAAGATGACATCTGGATGAGAGAGTATGTGATGAAAAAAATTGTTAAAAAATCTTTGTCTCACACTCTGTATGAGTTTAATGAATTTTTATGATAACCTTACTAGTACACATAGTTCATGGCCTTTTCTATTGGTGATTTATAATCAATATCTTTTGTTGTGTATATAACACCAATACATGACGTTGTTTATGATTATTTTAGGACCAAAATAGTCAAGAAACAACTTAGATGTTTATCTAGAACCTTTGAATAAGGACCTATAAATGTTGTAGGAGCTATAATGTTGACGTGCTTAGCACATGTAGCAAGGAGTTAAGATGTGCAGCATGATCTTTCGTACTATAAATGACTTTTCATCATGAAGAAACTTGTCTGAATATAATGATAAAGAGCATAAAGCATGTCCTATTTGTGAGGAAGAAACCAACTTCCATCAACTTCAACAATGAAGGAAGACAATTTATCTTAGCCATCAAAGATTTCTCAAATAGAATCACCCTTATCATAAAAAGAGTTTCAATGACTTTCAAGAGAATGGAAATGCTCTAAGGGCCTTAATTGAAAAGAGTTTATCAATAGATGAAGGACATCAATGTTATACTTAAAAAAACTTAAAAGCACACAACTAATAAAAATTTATGAAAAAAGAAATCTATCTTTCTTTGATCTTTCATATTGGTGTCATCTTGATGTGAGACATAGTATATGTTGGTGTGATGCATGAAGAAAAATGTGTGTTATAGTGTTATTGAAACACGTCTCAACGTACAATTTAAGACCAAGGATGGTGTGAATGTTAGACATTTGCTTGCAATAGGGAAACGAGAGGAGTTGGTTACGTATTTAGTTGGTAAAAGGACGTATTTACCCTTAGCTTTACAAATGAGAATAAAAAGCTTTTGTGAGTGATTATGTGGTGTAAAAGTTCCACAAAATATTCTTTGAATGTTAAACTCGTGTCGATGAAAAATTTAAAATTAACCAGCTTAATGTTTCATGATTATCATTTCCTGCGGTAACAACTACTATCAATTAGGGATATTCATAAATTGACCCAATTCAATAAAAATCGAAAAAAACTAATCCAATAAACCAAAAACATAATAAACTGAAAATTGAACAAATTAACTAAAAACACCAAATCTTTTTTATTGGATTTCAGATTTGATTTTGAAAATCTATCCAATCCAATGCAAATCGAACTTATACATATGTATATATTTTTATTTATAAATTTATGATGTCACTCATATTTACATTTTTTATTTGTTATATATTTGTAAAATTATCACATAATTTATGCTTATTTGTAAAAAATATATTTAATTAAAGATGATTTTTTAGAAATTATTTAAGTAAAGGTACATAAATATAATTGTCAAGTCGTGTAAAATTATTTTTAATTATTAATAATATATATTTGAAGAGTTATACTACAATTGGTTTATAATGACTTGTTAATGAGATATTTTAATTTTTTTTTATTATGTTGATTATATATCTTATCATTTATTTAATACTTTCTCTAAAGAAAAATAAAAGTAAGCCTAAAATCGAAAACCGATCCAATTAATAATTGGTTCATCTGGATTAAATCATATTTAAATTTTAAACCAAACCAAATGGATGATAAAAAAAAGAGAGAGAGAAAACTGAAGTGATTAAATCATATAGTTTTTCTTTTCAAAACCTATTAAATCCAATATGCAAACATTATCGTTGGCTATCATGATGACATGTTGCAAAAAAGAAAAGGAAAAATGTGTTTTAGTCCTTATACTTTTGCTTAAACTTGATTTTTGTCCCTGTACTTTCAAACTGATGAATTTAGTCCTCCAACTTTTAAAAATATGTTAATTTAGTCCCTCTTCATATTTAAACTTTACATTTAGCGACGGTTTTTTACCATCACAAAGTTGAAGGAGGGACTAAATTCAAATATTTTCTAAAGTTAGAGGACTAAATTTATCAATTTAAAATTATAGGGACCAAAACCAAGTTTGATTGAAAGTATAAGGACCAAAAACATATTTTTTTCCAAAAAAAAAAAAAATTAAGATACACCATAGGTAGATTCTTCTTTTTCTTCAATGTTATATTTAACAAAGTTATAATGATGATGCTATTATCCTATGCCCCCTTCATTTTTTAAAATTTTTTTACATTATGGTACATTTCATTGTGTATCTAGGAAGGAAAATTAGGTTTGTGACCCTATTTATTTACAACAAATGTATTTAATTAAGTGATACATGAAAATGGCTATTTATTTACACAAAATTACACAAGAAGCACTATTTGAGTTGGTTTTTCCATATAAGACAAAAAAGACCGTCATGCATGTGATACGTGTACGATGCTTTCAAAGTGCCACCTAACATGACACCTCCCAAATATGCACAGGAAGCACCACTTAAGTTGGCGCCTCCTAATAAGACAAAAAAAAAAACCATGTGGCCAAAACAATCTCACTTTTGTAAAATCTTATTTTTCTCGATTATTTCAAAAAAATATTTTTTTTCTTAAATAATTTTTTAGTACCTATAAAATAGGCAATTTTGACTTTGCTACTTAAACTATCATTTTTTCGATTTTAGTATCCCACATATTTTTATGTTCAATTTAACAACCTGTCATTAGTGAGCTTTCATTAACGGCTGATGTGGCTAACGGAGTGCCATGTCAGCAAGTCCAAGTCATTTAAAAATTGTTGACTTAGCAACCATGTCATTTCCATGGCAGGTACCTTTTTCAAAAATAAAATTTTGTCAGGTATCAAAATCAAACAAAAATAAAGGCTAGGTACCAAAATCAAACAAAAATAACCTTTTTCAAAAATAAAAAATTGTCACGTACCAAAATCAAACAAAAATAAATATTAGGTACCAAAACCAAAACACCCCTATTTTATAAGTTCCAAAAAGTTATTTAAGCCTAAAACAAAAAAAAAAGTTAATTATCGTCGTCATTACACCACACGAATTCTCTGCTCCCTTCTTTTTCCTCTTTTCCGGGGTGATATTCCTCAACTCACAAAAAAAGTTAATTATTGTCATCATTGCCACATGATATGCAACTCAATTCACCCCACTTAATGTCTCTCCTATGTTGCATTCGTTCATTCCAATTAATGCAAAATTTTACCGTTCTTACTTTTATTGCTAACAACATAAGCATGAGATTCCCCACTTAAGCGCTTCTTGAGGTCGATTTTGTCTCCCTCTACTTCCACTATGATGATGCTCTCCATGATGTCGTTTTCGATTTGCTTGCCAGAATCAGATGCTTGTAGCTGCTTCGTTACAACTCATAGCCGCTACCGCTGAGGCCGCTGTTGGAATCTTTCAAGTGCCACCTGAAAAGCCCTGGGGATTCAAGGAATATCACGTCGAGAAAGAGGAAGAAGAAGGTAGCAAAATATTTGTGTGATGCAATGATGATGACAATTAACTTTTTTTAAGCTTAAATAACTTTTTGATACTTATAAAATAGGAGTGTTTTGGTTTTGGTACCTAACATTTATTTTTGTTTGATTTTGATATCTGACAAATTTTTAGTTTTGAAAAAGGTTATTTTTGTTTGATTTTAGTACCTGACAAATTTTTATTCTTGAAAAAGGTACTTGCCGTGAAAATGACATGACATTGAGTTAATAATTTTTAAATGACGTGGACTTGCTGACATGGTGCTCCGTTAGACACATTAGCAGTTAACGGAAGTTTACTAATGACTAGAACATAAAAGTACGTGAGATACTAAAATAAAAAAAATGTGATAATTTAATTAGTAAAATTAAAATCGTTTATTTCAGCACCAAAAAGTTATTTAAGTTTTTTTTATAATATTAGTACGGTCAAAAAGCTTTTAGCATTCGGTGCCTATTCCATTCCTTTATCATATGAAGTATGAACCAGGTCGCTCGGCAGTGATGCTTACCTCACATGGTACAATTAATGTAGTACGAAAAAAAAAAAAGATATCTTACATTACATAGTTACATATGAATTATGTGTATCACCTACATCATAGTTAATAATTAATCCCGCATTATTTTTATATTATCTCATTCCTTTACTTTTGTGAATTAATGTGACATAATATACATTCTTTAGGCGTATTTAAATAAAGTACACTTGTCTGTTTAAATAAACTCATTTTTAAAAATGATTATTTTCATAACAAGATTAATTATACCCAGCCATGAACCTAGGCACCTATTCTGTGTTATGTATGATGTCAGTTCAGCTACCAACAAACTTAGAGTCCTTTCAGACATGATATGATAGGATGTCTTTTGTACATACACTGATTTTAGGATGTCCTCATCGTAGGGTAGTCCTTCCCATATCTTACTTCTACTGCAAGAATGTGGCCTTCTTGACACCTAGTAACTGTTAATTACTTTTTACTGCAAGCATAGTTATTAGAAGGACACTTTAGACTTCCAAATCAGACATTCATATATCCCACGATGAACTTATATATGTATATACCGTTTTCTTCTTTTAAAAATGTTTATTGCACAATCTTGAATCTTTTACTTGCATTTTTCACATTTGAATTATTGTATAAGCAATAAAAAAAAAATTTAGGCATAGAAATAACTAAATTAAATAATAAAATATATACACAATGGGCCTCAACGATTTTTTATAAACTACACACACTTGTGAATTATTGTATAAGCAATAAAAATAAGTAACTTAATTAAATAATAAAATATATACACAATAAGTAACTTAGTTAAATAATAAAGTAGAGATATATACTTTAAAAATGATATATGTCTTTTAAAGTTGTTTGTGAAATTACTTGTAATAATAAAAATGATAAACTCATACAATTTATAAAATGTCACATAGCTTACACTTTTTGCTTATTACCTTTTTTTTTTTTTTTTAATCTTTTCCTATTAGTTAAACACTTAATAATTATATTATTCACATGATTTCTTCTCTCTAATTCATCTATCCCTATAAATGCGTTTACATATAAGAAAAACTCTTTCAAGAATAACATACTTCATATGAAGTTAAAACACATATTAGAATACTTATTAAAAACGTGATCAAAATGATTGGGAATCGCCTATGCATTGCATAATTCCTTATAAGAGGAGTGCTAATAACATACTATTTAACACACATTCTTCTATTGGTTGAAACTTATTAAAAACTACAAAATTAGAAAAGAGACTCGTTAAATACAAATTAGGGACCACAAAAATTTATGATTTTCAATAAATTTCAACTAATAATAGAGAATGTGTTCAAAATAGTATGTCAGATCGAGAGTGTATCGATAACATTTCTCTTTCTTATAATTGAGATGCTAAACCTTCCTTCTCCATTTCACACGTCCTAGGATCTTGGTTCTCATGGAGTAAATTGTAGAGTGAACAATTAAATGATGTGGCGACAAATACGACTTAGCTACACTATTTATTAACTATAGACACCTCACATTTCATGCAGAATAGAAAACAAATGCAGTTAAAAAAAAAAAAAGAAGAAGAAAAGAAAACAAATGTATTACATTAATTATGAAGATTTCATATGACCAAGAGTTTTTATTTTTCTTTCTAACTTCAAAAATGTACATTAATTAGCATTTAACCCTCTCCCTCTCTCTAGGCAGAAAATTAAGTATATGTATATATAGATATACTCTCTTCAACACCAACCCAATTACTCAGAGTTGTTGCTTCCCTCGTGAAGTCGCTTTGGGTCACCTGTGCAAACCCCCGGTTAACCCCCCACAAACACAAAAGAGATTAAGGTTGGCATAGGAAATAATAAGAGAATTCTGAAGTAATAAGCACTAGTCCATAATTCATCACTTATCATCTGTATTTCATTGTCTAGGTGTGGATGAATGTTTAGAATAAAATTAATTTTAATTAAAATTGATTTTGAAGTAAATGTATTTGAATATTTTTACCTAGCAAGTAAGTTTGAAGTAAAACTTATTAGACTTAAATAATCTTTTCGTCCCTATAAAATTAGAAGTTTTTTATGTTAGTCCTTTAAAGATTTTTGTTTTGATTTTAGTCTCTGTAGTTTATTTTTGTTTTAGTTTCTACTGTCAAGTAATAATATTAACTAATGACATTATAGCGACGTTAACAACCCATTGATAGGGGTGTTCACGGTACGGTTTGGTTCGATTTTTAGGAAAAAAGTCACCCGAACCAAACATAAAATAAAGATGCGGTTCGGTTTGGTTCGGTTTACATGTAACACTAAATCCGAACCAAACCAAACGAAACCAATCTTTTGCGGTTTAGTTTGGTTCGGTTTGGTGGTTTTTTTATTTTTTTTAATCTATTATCATAATATAAAATCTATTAACTAAACTTACGTAATTATTTTGTTATATTATTTTAAAATTGGGTCTTGCTAACCAATGCCCTAAGGACACTGGTTAAGGAATTAAAATGAGAAAGTATTTACTGTGAAATTCATAGGAGAGCGCAAAAAAAATCATGGATAGCGCAATTTTTCGCCTCCCAATAAAAATATTTCTCCTTTTAGTTCCTTAACTAGTACCCTTAGGGTACTGGTTAGCATTTGCCTTTAAAAATAAAATTTATTTTTTATTAAATTTTGTTTAACATATTTTAATTGAATTTTTTATTTCTATTTAGTATTATTATAAAATAATATTATTAACTCTTTTTTGTAACATAATAGTAAATTGTGCATCACTTAATATTTAACACAATTTTTTTTAACAATATTTGTATATCATTTTTTAACATGTGAAAGTAAAATATGCACCTTGATAACAAAACAAAGAAAATGTCATAAATTATTTAATACTTATTATTAATTACAGCTACAAATATCACATATTAAAAACTTATTATAAAAAGAAGTATATTATAAATCACATATTATAATCATTAAAAAATTAAAATGATACTAGCTACATAATGCTAAGCATCCATAAAATAAAATCAATATAATTATAATACGCGATTTAGTTTGTTTTGGTTCGGTTTTTGTAACAAGACCCGAAAACCGAACCAAACCGCAAAAATAATGCAGTTTTTGAGGTTTTTAATTTTTGCGATTTTCGGTTTTTTTGGATCAATTTGGTGGTTTACGATCGGTTTGGTTTGGTTTTGAACACCCCTACCCATTGACTTGCCACATCATCAAGAAGTCTGACAAAGCATTGATGTGTAATATTTCTTTTTTGGTAAACTGTGTTTAAATCCTCATATTTTCAAAAATGATGTCAGACTAGTTGATGAATGATTTAAAAATACAATTTACCAAAAAACAAAAATACATGTGACTATCTTATTAGACTCCTTGATGACATGATAAGTCAATGAGCTATCAATGTTACTATTATGTCACCAGTTAATGCTATTACTTGACTAAAATTAAAAAAAATTAAATTTTATAGGGACGAAATTAAAAAAATCTTTAAAGATCTAAAATAAAAAATATTGTATTTTATAGGAATCAAAAGGTTATTTAAGCCAACTTATTATATATAATTTTTTTAATTTAATACTAAAGTTATATTTTATCACTTTTAGTCAAATTGAAGTTTGGAGGTAAAATTAATTTTACCTAACAATAACCAAAATTTGTATTTTTACTAAAATCATGTTTGACGATAAACAAAACCATTTCTGATGCTTTTTATCGTAAAATCAGACACACAATATGTCATTTGTCAACTCTTAAGCTCTTCTGATTTATTTGGTATTAACTAATAAATGTTTCTTAGCTTAGAAAGAATCTATTTATGATTTAATAAACTTTTCAATTTATTACTTATAAAACTTTCTGGAACTTAATTAAAATGGAACATAAGCGAAAACTGTCTTTTGGTATTCCTTACCTACATTGATGGTGGCTTAAATAATAAGGACGAATGAGAATCTCACGTGTGAATTTGAGAAATATTTTAAAGATGTTACGGAAATAGAATGTAGTGTCGCGTAGGATATAAAAGGGATATGCAAATGTTTTTTTTTTATTACTAGAAAAATTAACTGCAGAAAAATCTATCTCTAAATTTTAAATCTGTTCACTACCCATTGGCTATTGGAGGAAAATTAAAGTCAATTTGGATTGGAAATTAGATTTTAAAGAAGTTTTTAATGATTAAATACTAGAGCCTTTAATTTAATTAAAAATATTATACAAATACAACAATTATACAACACCATTTTTTGTGTTTATCTCTCTCCATCGTGTAATAAATAATGTGAAGGAGAGAGATAAACACAAAAAAAATTGTTGTACAAACTGTTGTTTGAATTAATTCTTGTATATGTAATATTTCTCATTTAATTATACCAACTGATTTTTATATTTTTTATTATTATATTAAATCATATAAAGATAGAAAAACTTATCGAATAATGAATTTTTAAAAAAAATATATTTAAGTTAAAAAGTATTTCTTTAAACAAAAAAGGAGAAAATATAGTTTATTTATGTATTTATTTTTATATTTTTTTATCCGTAGGAATCAAATACAGTATTAGGGAATTTGCCACATAACACAGATCTTTTTCAATCAATTGACCTAAATTCTCTTGGTATTTATTTTTTTATATAAATTTTCATAATATTATTAGTAATATATAAGACAGGGAAAATAAAATAATAATTCCCTTATATGTAGTTATTTTGGTGGCAAACAAGGTTGTTAAACTATGTGAAAGAAAACTAAGCAATATGCATTATTAGCTAAAACATGAAAAAAAAAAAAATCCATCAGCCATAGTTGCATCATTATAAAGAGGAAAAAACTTATATCACATTACAAGCCGGTTTTGTAGGGTTGTGTTAGGCTCAAACCCATTTTCTAAGATAGTATCAAAGCCTATCCTAGTGATATGCTGTTAGACCTATCGTGCTACCTACTATCGAATTGCTATCGGACCACCTGCAAATGTCCAGTCATGCAAACTTCATTCTTCTGATGTCTAGTCCTCACTATGAGGGGAGTGTGTTGGAGATCCCACATCGTATATAGTAATATGACCAAAATAGAGTATATAAGTGAGTTTGGACCTAACTCAACCTCACCTTACAAGCCGGGTTTGTAGGGTTGAATTAGGCCCAAACTCACTTATATATTCTATATTGGTCATATCACTTGTCAATGTGAGCTCTGACACCTATCTCAATTAGTATACACAGGCTTAGAGAATGATAGCACCTCTCTATTTATTCTCTCAATTAAATATTCTTAATATCTTATTTTTTTCCCCTTTGATTGTGCATTTCATATACTATCCCTACACAGCCAATAATAAAAAAAAATTCTCTCTCAACCATCTTAAACAACCCTCATTTTGTCTTTTCTTTTATGTATATTTGATATTCTTAACCATCTATATCTTTATCTCCATTTCTAAATTAAATTTCTATATTTTTTTTAAAGAAATTGTCAATAATTAAAAATAACTTTATATCATAATTTAAGTAATTCATTGTAAATTCAAAACATGATTTGTTTATTCAAAGATATTTGTTCATTATCAACTTTAATTATAATATAATTTATATATTAAAAAATATTTATTTATTATAAATTTTAATTATATAAAAAATTATTTATCCTGTACAGTATACAAACTAAAATATTAGTGAATTTTATCAATTTGATTTCTCAATATTTAATTTTCTAATATTTTTATTTTAATTCTTCTATCAACTTTATTCCACCCATCTTTCGCCTTTATTAATTCTTAGAGGGAGATAAATTTAAAGAATTTGAATATTTTGAAACAAAAAATAAGATTTATATCATTATGAATATTTTCTAAATCTTATTATATGATGTTTATTATATGATGTTTATGCAATAATTAAATGCTGTGGATGCATGCCAAAAAATATAACATCACCAAATTAGGAGTGAGAAACCTATTGTAACAGTAAAGAAGCCTATCAAATCTAAAAGAAAAGTTACGTGATGACACTTCAAAAGTAATGTATACGTACAAATATCATACATAGGTCTTCAGAACAAAATCATATAATAATATATATGAATTTAACTTTCCATTTCATACTTTAAAGCATGCATTGTACCAAAGTCCTATCTCTTACATTGAATGCAAATGCATAATTTGTTTTCTTTTCTTTTGATGTGTTCTGACATATGGGTGAATGTCTAATCAGAATCAAGTATACATGAACAAAGAGAATCTTGGGGTTGTAAATATTGTTATCAAAAGATCTAGAATGTTAGTGTTAAGGCTCCTAAAATGAAGATTGGACATTATAATATTACATTTTATCATTGATGTAGCACAGGTGTAAATCAACTAACTGCTTTGTTTGTTTTACAGTATCAGAAACTCGGAATTTTACACAACTATCAAGGCAAAAAACACTTTCTTGATGCCATTTTGCAGGAAGGCAAAAATTCCCTCTTGTTATTTAACATTTAACACATGAGTTTACATTCCGCAAACTTCAAAAGTCAAAACAAACAATTCGTAAAAAAATTGAATTATTGCATAATGAACATTAAGATACTCATGACTATTTTTAAGTGCTGTATATGATAAATGAAAATACATCTCATAAAAAATATGAATGATTATATAAATTTAAATCGTTTTATTACAAAAATGATGTTAAGGACTAAGCTCTATAGCACTTGGTCATAAAGTTATGAACCATCCATTTCAAAAGGGAAGTGAATCTCATGCGGTTTCAAAAAGAACTCCGGTGCAGTTACTAATTTCACTATTCATGTAAGTGTATCTCTTCTTTATATATTAAATTATCAAATATTAACTGATCAAAAAATATTATCAAATATTAAAATTAAAGAACACCGCCTGAGATCAGTGTTTTCAAAACTGTAGACGATCTGAAACCAAAAAGGCTAGTACGTGAAAATATATGAATAATTTTTATCACAATATTTATAATTCTAACAACTCATTTGCAAGAAAATTTTGCAGCTCCAGAACTGAGACCACACCCCAACCTTCCCAGTGGTTTCCCCTTTCTTTAATTTTCATCATAACTCTTTAAGAAAGAGAAAGTTCCACTGCGAGGGAGACACTTACAAAACCTTACGAGGGAAAGGAAATTTATAATATAGCAAAACCATATACCACAGTTTAGATTTTGAATAAATCAAAAAGGAGTGGTTTTAGATGATTAATATGAGTATGTGTAATCATTAAACTAAACCATAAACTGAAATTGAACCATGATAAGAAATATATAACTAGAGAAGGTTCATTATGTATGAACTTGAATCATCAAGCTAAAATTTTGAATCAAAACGATCTGCAAGCTGTAGCTGCCTCCTCATAACAATTCTTCAAAACAACATGAATCTAAATTGAAAAAAAAAATCTATGAGAGACCAGAAAAAAAAAAATAAAAGAAACAAAAACCAAAACAAACAACACATCCTTCATCAAGCCCTACAAATCAGACACAGAAAACCAGAGACAAAGCAAAGCAAAGCAACCAAAAACTAAAAAAGTTCATGAAACACAAACCCCAAATGAAAACACAAGCACAAACCACTTTTACCACCAGCAAGATGCAAACTTTAAGCACCCCCAGAAAACAGAACTCCCCCAAAACTACAACAGAATCTTATTTCACACAAGGGAACACACACACAAAATCTGTGTCACAAACAGCACAAAAGCTTGATGGGGGTAATTTGGCTACAAGAGGTAGATATATACCTAGGGCCACTGCAGAACTCATAGAGTTTGCCACGGTTGGAGAAGATAATGAGGGCAACCTCAGCATCACAGAGGACAGAGAGTTCATAAGCCTTCTTGAGCAACCCATTCCTCCTCTTTGCAAATGTCACTTGACGGTTTATCTTGTTCTCAATCCTCTTCAGCTCCACCTTTCCCCTACCCATATTAATATCACACTTCCTTTCTTGCTTTATAATATCTCTTTCCACAAATAAATTAAACTTGCTTTTTCAGAATACCAGATGAAAAAGCATAATTGTATATATAGATTTAGATAGATAGATATTTTTCCAGCTATTTTCTGCAAATTTTTCCCCTTCTACCTCTTGGTTTTGTGTATATATATATAAGCTAGCTTATCACATGATATGATATGATCTGTCGCTGAGTTTTAGTAGGTATGGTATACCTATGATGGATGCGTAATGGAAGATATTGAGAATATCAGCACTTTTGTAAAGCAAAACAACAAGTAGAACTAGAAAGTAACCACAGCATTGATTGCATCGCACTTCCTAGATCTCACATCTAATGCCACAGCAACTAGGTACTTCTACTTCTAATTTTCTTAAAAGAGTTTAATTTTCAATTTTTCATATTACACTGCATGTGTATACAATAGATTGATTTTTATAATAATTATTACAAACATCAATATTACTCTACACGATAATTTGTAATTAGATAATTATTATATAAAAATCTTTTACACTTTTAATGCATTCTAATTAATTTTTGGATAAAATATATTTTTAATATTTGTATTTATGATAAAAATTTATATTAATCTTCGTACATTGATTTTGATTAATTTGGTTCCTCACAGATGGTTTTTACTGTAAGAATAGATGAAAACCACTACTTTTATAAAGTTCATAATCGAATTAATTAAAGTTAAAGTTTGGAGACTAAATTCAAATTTAATCAAAAGTACAAACATATTTTATCCTTAATTTTTTTTCTAAATTTCTTCTCATTTTAACGAGTAATATGATAATGTTGAGAGTAAAAGAAAGGTACAAATATTTTAGCTAATAAAAAATTATTATTGTGACTTTTCCTTTTATTATTCTTTGTTTTTAACAACATTGTATGCAATAATGATATTTAATTAATAAAGTACAAATTTAAATGACTGAATTAATGATTGCCGATACATCATAAAAAGATTAAAGTAAAATTTTAATTAATCTGGGTAATACTTACAAATGAAGGGGGGTCACCCATGAATAAAATCCAAGACGTGGAGCAATCTCTCGTTGACAAATTTTCGTGATTCTTAGTTCACCAGGTGAGTGAAACTGAAATATATAGTACATACTTGCACGCCTCTAGACCATAGAAAAGGGATAACGTGTAGTTGTACATTACATTATTACACTTTTTTTGTTTCCTATATCATTTGTAAATTAGACCATAGAAAAGGGATATTGTATAGTTGCACATTACATTATTACACTATTTTTTTCTTTACCATTTATAAGAAAATAAAAAATTATATAAAAAGTGTGTTAAATTACTGTGTACTATTATCTTTATTTTATTTTTAAAAGAATTAATAAAAAAAATTAATTAGAATATATTGACAGTGTAAAATTTTTTATAGTGTGATTTTATTACAAAATGTTATATATAATAAGTTAGTTGACTTTTATATTAATTACTTTAAAAATTACATTTAAAATAATTTTTAATTGATTGATAATATAAAAAAACCTTTACACTAATAGTCTATGAAAATTAAACTCATAAAAGAATCTTGTAATAAAAATTATGTTTAAATATCATTATTGCATACAATGTTGTTAAAAACAAAGAATAATAAAAGGAAAAGTCACAATAATAATTTTTTATTAGCTAAAATATTTGTACCTTTCTTTTACTCTCAACATTATCATATTACTCGTTAAAATGAGAAGAAATTTAGAAAAAAAATTAAGGATAAAATATGTTTGTACTTTTGATTAAATTTGAATTTAGTCTCCAAACTTTAACTTTAATTAATTCGATTATGAACTTTATAAAAGTAGTGGTTTTCATCTATTCTTACAGTAAAAACCATCTGTGAGGAACCAAATTAATCAAAATCAATGTACGAAGATTAATATAAATTTTTATCATAAATACAAATATTAAAAATATATTTTATCCAAAAATTAATTAGAATGCATTAAAAGTGTAAAAGATTTTTATATAATAATTATCTAATTACAAATTATCGTGTAGAGTAATATTGATGTTTGTAATAATTATTATAAAAATCAATCTATTGTATACACATGCAGTGTAATATGAAAAATTGAAAATTAAACTCTTTTAAGAAAATTAGAAGTAGAAGTACCTAGTTGCTGTGGCATTAGATGTGAGATCTAGGAAGTGCGATGCAATCAATGCTGTGGTTACTTTCTAGTTCTACTTGTTGTTTTGCTTTACAAAAGTGCTGATATTCTCAATATCTTCCATTACGCATCCATCATAGGTATACCATACCTACTAAAACTCAGCGACAGATCATATCATATCATGTGATAAGCTAGCTTATATATATATACACAAAACCAAGAGGTAGAAGGGGAAAAATTTGCAGAAAATAGCTGGAAAAATATCTATCTATCTAAATCTATATATACAATTATGCTTTTTCATCTGGTATTCTGAAAAAGCAAGTTTAATTTATTTGTGGAAAGAGATATTATAAAGCAAGAAAGGAAGTGTGATATTAATATGGGTAGGGGAAAGGTGGAGCTGAAGAGGATTGAGAACAAGATAAACCGTCAAGTGACATTTGCAAAGAGGAGGAATGGGTTGCTCAAGAAGGCTTATGAACTCTCTGTCCTCTGTGATGCTGAGGTTGCCCTCATTATCTTCTCCAACCGTGGCAAACTCTATGAGTTCTGCAGTGGCCCTAGGTATATATCTACCTCTTGTAGCCAAATTACCCCCATCAAGCTTTTGTGCTGTTTGTGACACAGATTTTGTGTGTGTGTTCCCTTGTGTGAAATAAGATTCTGTTGTAGTTTTGGGGGAGTTCTGTTTTCTGGGGGTGCTTAAAGTTTGCATCTTGCTGGTGGTAAAAGTGGTTTGTGCTTGTGTTTTCATTTGGGGTTTGTGTTTCATGAACTTTTTTAGTTTTTGGTTGCTTTGCTTTGCTTTGTCTCTGGTTTTCTGTGTCTGATTTGTAGGGCTTGATGAAGGATGTGTTGTTTGTTTTGGTTTTTGTTTCTTTTATTTTTTTTTTTCTGGTCTCTCATAGATTTTTTTTTTCAATTTAGATTCATGTTGTTTTGAAGAATTGTTATGAGGAGGCAGCTACAGCTTGCAGATCGTTTTGATTCAAAATTTTAGCTTGATGATTCAAGTTCATACATAATGAACCTTCTCTAGTTATATATTTCTTATCATGGTTCAATTTCAGTTTATGGTTTAGTTTAATGATTACACATACTCATATTAATCATCTAAAACCACTCCTTTTTGATTTATTCAAAATCTAAACTGTGGTATATGGTTTTGCTATATTATAAATTTCCTTTCCCTCGTAAGGTTTTGTAAGTGTCTCCCTCGCAGTGGAACTTTCTCTTTCTTAAAGAGTTATGATGAAAATTAAAGAAAGGGGAAACCACTGGGAAGGTTGGGGTGTGGTCTCAGTTCTGGAGCTGCAAAATTTTCTTGCAAATGAGTTGTTAGAATTATAAATATTGTGATAAAAATTATTCATATATTTTCACGTACTAGCCTTTTTGGTTTCAGATCGTCTACAGTTTTGAAAACACTGATCTCAGGCGGTGTTCTTTAATTTTAATATTTGATAATATTTTTTGATCAGTTAATATTTGATAATTTAATATATAAAGAAGAGATACACTTACATGAATAGTGAAATTAGTAACTGCACCGGAGTTCTTTTTGAAACCGCATGAGATTCACTTCCCTTTTGAAATGGATGGTTCATAACTTTATGACCAAGTGCTATAGAGCTTAGTCCTTAACATCATTTTTGTAATAAAACGATTTAAATTTATATAATCATTCATATTTTTTATGAGATGTATTTTCATTTATCATATACAGCACTTAAAAATAGTCATGAGTATCTTAATGTTCATTATGCAATAATTCAATTTTTTTACGAATTGTTTGTTTTGACTTTTGAAGTTTGCGGAATGTAAACTCATGTGTTAAATGTTAAATAACAAGAGGGAATTTTTGCCTTCCTGCAAAATGGCATCAAGAAAGTGTTTTTTGCCTTGATAGTTGTGTAAAATTCCGAGTTTCTGATACTGTAAAACAAACAAAGCAGTTAGTTGATTTACACCTGTGCTACATCAATGATAAAATGTAATATTATAATGTCCAATCTTCATTTTAGGAGCCTTAACACTAACATTCTAGATCTTTTGATAACAATATTTACAACCCCAAGATTCTCTTTGTTCATGTATACTTGATTCTGATTAGACATTCACCCATATGTCAGAACACATCAAAAGAAAAGAAAACAAATTATGCATTTGCATTCAATGTAAGAGATAGGACTTTGGTACAATGCATGCTTTAAAGTATGAAATGGAAAGTTAAATTCATATATATTATTATATGATTTTGTTCTGAAGACCTATGTATGATATTTGTACGTATACATTACTTTTGAAGTGTCATCACGTAACTTTTCTTTTAGATTTGATAGGCTTCTTTACTGTTACAATAGGTTTCTCACTCCTAATTTGGTGATGTTATATTTTTTGGCATGCATCCACAGCATTTAATTATTGCATAAACATCATATAAGTATTTTACAGTTTCTTGGTCAAAATAAAGCATCATGTAATTCACTGTCAGAAGGAAAATCCTATATGCATAGAGAAGATTTGTATGTTAATTACTGCATGATTGATTCTGTGAAGTATATTACTGACTTAATTACTGGTAACTCTAGAAGTGAATCATAAAGATTAAAAAGCTGAGTAGACTTTGCTGCATAAGACAAGCTTTGTGTTTATTTTAATTTGCTGCATGTCTAGATCTTCTATACATCCTATTATATCTTCATTGCCCTGTATTAAACTTTAGTATTAGAGAGGATTGATGGTCATGTATGATGTATTAGAGAAATGTAAGAGATTTCCTTGGTTTTATTTTTTTTTATTGAGTGGCATGCTTAGTTATCCAAATTATAAAAGCCTGAAACTTTGATGAGTAATCTAATGGTGATGGACTTGAATAGTTTGTATGAGGCATTTAGTAAACTTTCATTCCAGTTTTTGAAATTATGAGCCATATACTGTATGGCATTTTTAATTACATTCTTAATGATAATAGTCTGATACTAATATATTACATATTCAAGGGTATTGAGCTGGCTATTTCTTCTACTTCTGATATCATCTAAAATTCTCTTTCTAAAAGTACACTTGGTCCGGGAAGATTTATATTCATCATAGATAATGCTAATATTTCAAGACTTACTATAACCAATCCCAATATTGATATATCTACATCCGAATCAATTATATTAAATTTCAAGAATAGGTAAATTTCTCTGTCATGTGTTGTTAGGAATTCAAGTGTGAATTTTAAGTTTCATATTAGTTGTGAATGAGCTTAATGCAGATAAGTATAAGAAAATAGACTCATATTTAATGTGGTTTTGGATAAAGATATAATGTTATCCTTACTCTTAAAGCCTGTTGCAGCTACCAAATATTTGGAGACTCTTTGTTAATAATCTTGTTGACCCGTTTGCTCAAAGATGCTTCCCTTACGAAAGAGATCATAAGACCACGGTGACTCCCACTTAGTGAGAAGAATGCTAGAAATTTAAGTGAATATGAAATCTAAGTGATAATATTTTCTAGAGATACACGTACGATTTAATGCTTGAAGAAGTTAGGTGTGAGAATTGAGAAAGCAAAATGATTCAATAAATAAAGATAAGGAAATGTGTATTTGTGTGTGTGTGTGTTTATTTCTGAATTAAATATATTTCAATTTTTAACTTGTCAATTCCAGTACTAAATGAGAAATTATACTTTGACATTTTTTTTTAAAATGAAAGGTGCAGTAGGTACTCCCAAAGGGAAGAAATCCCATCTAGGTTGGGATTTCAAATTAGACTTTGACATAATTAAAACCCAACTTTAAAATTTCAGGAGTCCAAAATAAATAGTACTGCTTATGTGAAAATAAAATACACGTGTTTGATATAGGCTCCAGCTCATGATCATGAGATATATATAGTAATACCAAAGATTAATTTCATTGCCAGTATTATATAATTTGATATATACAGTAATCTTATAACTGTTTTACCCTTGCATTTCCTTTTTCTTGAGGTAAAATGTGTGGATATATACTCATACTGGCTATTGGTTTCAGCATGGCCAAGACACTTGAACGATATCACAGATGCAGTTATGGAGCCTTGGAAGTCCACCACCAACCTGAAATAGAGACTCAGGTGTCCATTTTTCTTATTTTGACTAGAATAAGTTTTTAAGAGGATAATGAGGATAGAAAATGTAGAACGTAGGATGTGTTGGGTTTGAGAAATTTATTTTCATTTTCATTTTTTTATAAACAATTAGAAACTGCTACTTTATTTTATTTTATTTTATACATTTATAGTTGTATAGAAATGATAAAAATTAGGGTTATTACGTTTTGTCTGTATTTTTTTTAAAAGAATTTCACTTTTAGTCTTGAATAACATATTGACATGTTTTAGTCTCTATATTTTTACGCTGTTAACATGTTTGCTCCCTGCCATCAAGTATCATTGTTAAGTGATAACATAATAGTCATATTGGCATCCATGTGAGTTATCACATCATCAGCTAGTCTGACATAACAACCATTTATAAACTTTTTTTTTGATAAATTATGCTTTTAGTCTTTTATCTTTTCATGAAATTCATTTTAGTCTCTCAACAATTTTTTGACCAGTATTAGTCCCTCATCTTTTCAAAAAATTGACTTTTAGTATCTCAACAATATTTTGATTGGTCTTAGTCTCTCAACTATTATTCATCATTATTTTTGTCTCCCCCATTAAGTATCACCTTTAAGCCTTTGACAGCCATGTTGATAGCCATATGACTTGTCATGTTAATTACTAGTTTGACATGACACTCACGTAGTAAAATATTGTTGTTTCAAGACATTTTCTAATGATTTTTAAGGTGTTACAAATTTTCTAGTAGTGTAAAGAGGTTTGAAAATTTGAAAAAAAAAATAGAGAATGAGATATAATAAGCAAAATCAACAACTCTCAATACATAAATAAATCAACAACCCCCTTAAGCATGATTCAAAACACAAAAGCAACAACCCCAAGTAAGCAAAATAAAAAACCATTAAACCCATGAATCAAAACACCAAACACCAAAACCAATAATTTCTAATCTTTGAACCCTTCCAAACCTCAATCTCCAACCTCACTTCTCAAGCAAACGTTAAACCCTTCTATTTCATTCTTGTTCTCACAAACCCTTTTGCTCCATGGGTTAAACTATGCATAGAGGGTGGACATGAGGTGGAGATGGTGGCAAAAGATTTAGGTGACGATGATGGGTTTCGATGTCACTAGAATTTTCCAGTGGGTTGTTGATTTGTGTATTGTGGGCTATTGAATTTGCTTATTACATCTCCTTTGTTTTTTTTCTTCTTCAAAATTTCAAACCCTTCTTCTAGTGGTTTTAGACCGGTAGAAAATTTTTAACGCCTTAGAATGACTAGAAAATATCTTGAACCAATTTCACCACGTGTTGTTATGTCAAATTAGTAGTTTATGTGGCAAGTCACATGGCTACTACATCATCGTTTAACAATGATACTTGGTGATAGGGACAAAAACAATAACAGACAATAGTTGGAAGACCAAGACTGGTCAAAAAATTGTTTAGAGACTAAGTGAATTTTGTGAAAAGATGAAAGACTAAAAACATAGTTTACAAAAAAATTTACACATGACTGTCACATCAGACTAAATGATGTAGGCCATGTGACAACTAATGTGGTGGCCAATTTGGTTGCGACATCATCATTTAACGATAATACTTTAACGACATGGACAAAAAATGTTAATAGAGTAAAAGTATAGGACTAAGACCAGTTAATATTTGTTTACAAACTAAAAGTGAAATTTACAAAAAGTTCAAGGACGAAAAACATAATTATCCTAAAAATTAAATAGAAAATGATATTTTTATTATTAGTTGAACAAATTTTTAAAAAAGAAACTAAAATAAATCTTAAAAAAGTAAAACAGAAAGTAATAATGATTATGATATTTTTGTAATTATTTAAAAAAAAATATTTTCACAAACCAATAGATATTACATTGAAACTTATGTACAATGGTTGGAGTTTTCTGTTTTATTATCTTAATTTATCTTTTTCATAAAAATTAAAAATCAAACCTGACTTAAGAAACCTTTTCAAAACTCCTAATACCATAATTACATTGAATTTATTTTATTAAAAAAAAGGTTGATTCTTCAAATTTCAATTTAAAGTTGTGTTCTCCCTAAAAAACAATTAAGTTATGTTCTTGTATGCTCATTTTTATTTCCTTTCCTCAAGTGTATATATGACTTATTTGTCTGCTAGTAAATGCAGTCTGTCAAAGTCCAATAACATGGATTAATAACTTTAGGCAAAGTCTTACATATGTATCCCATGCTCTTGTGCAGAGGCGCTACCAAGAGTACCTGAAGCTAAAATCCAAAGTTGAGGCACTACAGCAAACACAAAGGTAGTGTGCTAGTGCAATCTTGTTTGAAAAAAATGTTTTATTTTTTTACATTTTTTAATTTTATTAATAATTACAAAAACATCATATTATTTTTATTGTATTTTGCCATTTTAAATACTTTTGTACAGAAAACAGTAATAAAAACACAAAAAATGTTGTTTTCATGTTTTATGTACAAATTTCAAAAGCAGAAAAGAAAGTTAAAATATAAAATGACATTTTTGTAGTTATCAATAAAAACAAAATGAAAAGGAAAATAAAAAAAAATGTTTTCTGGAATCAAATAAGTCCCATGCTAGTTAAATCCACAAGTCTGAATAGCTGACATTGTTTGTATATATTACTCTGTAGAAACCTCCTTGGGGAACAATTGGAGCACTTAGACATTAAGGAGCTTGAGCAGCTTGAACATCAGCTGGACTCTTCCTTGAAGCAAATCAGGTCTAACAAGGTATGCAATTTTGGCATCTGAGTTTGATGATACTAACTGATCATATATCATGTTATAAGAATCTTTTATCTATGTAAATTAGAATAACTATATTGAATGAGAGCATTTAGGAATTAATGAGTTATCGTGTAACAACAGAGAACACTTTTAGGAATTTTTCTTTAACAAAAAAGTTTTAAGGGATTTTTTTTAACCTCTAATATCTTTTAATTTATTCTTTTCATCTTTATTTTTAAATTGAATTTTAATATTCTTTTTAAAAAATTATATCAAGTTAAAAATAACCTTAAATTACAATATAAATTGTTTATCATAAATTTAAAATATAATCTATATGTTTAAAATATTTTTTTTTATAAATTTTAATTATAGTATAATTTATGTTAAAAATATTTATTTATTATAAATTTTAATATTATAAAATAAACATTTATGCTGTAGATTATAGATTATACAATACATATACTACAATATTAGTATATTTTATATGTCTTGCCTATTGTATGAATATATTATTTATATTATATTCTTCATGGAAAGATGAAAAAGTGACAAGGGTACTTTGTCATAGAAAACTCCTGCATGCCTAGTGCCTATGCAAGGTACAGCTCCTGCATTTGGAAGCCATTAATGTGGTCCCATGTTCAATGTCCCTTGGATTTAGTTGAAGTTGAATGAATTTTATTGTTCTTTCAGTGGAAAAAACTGTAGGAATGGGGTTTCTAGTGAAAAGCATATTGAGGTATTCTTTCATGGCTGCAATGCACATGAGAAAGGACAAGAAATCAGACCAGGGGTACTTCATTGAAGTCAACCCAAAATCACTATCTCTTATCTATTATAATATACGTTTAATTACCTTTTTTGTCTTATAGTTGTAACATTTTTTCCTTATAATCTTTATAATTTAAAACATTTTATTTTGGTTCCTATAATTCCAAATTTTTAACTCTTTTGGTCTTCGTCTAAAGTCGTCTAATGCAATTACATCCAAAGTTTTTAAAACCATTACAAAACTCGAACTAGTAGAGTAAAATTGTTAAAAAGATATTTTGACGGTTTTTAACAATAATAAATTAAAAAAATAAGGCTTTGTTGTAGTGATCTATCCACCGTGGCTAGAGTAGAGCCACATGCGGTGGCTTTTATGAACAAGTCGAGAGTCTTGTTGGCATTGGGACAGACCATGCGGCAACTATGCTTGTTTTTTTGCGGTTTTAAACCTCCAATTTTAGTTTTGTAGTGATTTTAAAGAATCTAGATACAACTATGTTAAGTGACTTTAAACAGCAAGGATTAAAAGGGTTAAAAATTACAACTATAGGATCAAAATAAACTAAAAGAAGAAGTTGTTGTAACTGTAGGGATTGAAGGGTAATTAAACCTATAATCTATAAAAGCTGAAATTTGGGTTGTCTCACTTGCTCATTTAGCTTACAACAACAACAAAGCTTTATCCCACTAGATGCTCATTTAGCTTACTTGGATATTTTATTTAATGAACTAAGCTTTTTACAAAAGTTGTCTTCATGTAATCAATATTAATTTCTATTCATTTTAATTTCTTTAATTTGTCTTTCGAGTGACTAATATGAATTAATTTACATTAAGGAATTTAAATGAGCATAGTCCATTTCATATTCCTTCATGTCGAAACTATATAAAAAAAAACATTAAAAAAATTTGTTCTACATATTTTATAGGAGAAAATATAAAACTGACTAAAAATATGAATAATTCTAATTCTTCTTACTTCATTTCCTACTACCTTTTATGGTAAGTTTTAAATATGTTTTATACTTCCAAGACATTAAATATTTTAACTTTTCATTCAATACTTACCATAAAAGGTAGTAGGAGGATATAACATTACTCTAAAAATATCTATATCATTTGAGAATTGAGAAGTTTTGATTTCCTAAAATTTGTAATTAACTGATTATTAATAGCTTTCGTTATTCTGTTTAGTGCATTATAAAGGATTTGGAATCGGTTTGAACCAAAGTTCATAAGGACTTAACCTATATTTGAGAGAGCAATGTTAGTAATTAATTACATGTAACAAGAAAAATTATCACAAGAAAGAATGCAAATAATACATGCTTTAAATACCAAACCATATTTAGCGTCGTTGAGAAAAGTGTTTATATTTAGTACTTGACTATGCCTCAAACAAGATTATCTTCCACGAAGAATAGCTAAGCTGCTCCCACAATATGCATATATACATTTTTTTTTGTATATGATGATGAAACTGAAATTTGCACCTAAAATCTCATAAACTACTCAAATTTCTCGCTACTAAACCGAAGATAATGATTTGTGAATCTACATCTGATTCATACTTAGTTTTTGATAAACTCAAATGGTACAATATTGGTACTGGATTAGGACCCCAACCTTGCTCCTTAAACTTCTTCCACTTATTTCTGTATTATACTACTACTGTTTTGAAAAGGTGGCTTAGTTTCTGACCTTTAAACCGAATGTTTACTTTCTGTCAAACGTATTTTCTCATCCTTATAGGCGCTGGCTATTTTGGGGACATGTAATGTTCTCCACTGGTAAAGTAATTTTAGCCATAGGATATGTTCATTTTTTGAGATTGATGTGGGATTATCATACAACTGTTTACACTAGATTTTTTTTTTATTTTTAAAAAAGGGACCCTTCTTCTTTTGTTCAAGTTTTATTTTTTTTAAAAAAGCGACCCTCCTTCTCCGTTGTTGCTTGACTTCTACCCCTCTTCCCATTTTTTTGTCCCTCATTTTATCTTGATTTCTGTTTTTAGTTCCTCACAATTTTTTTTTACTGTTTTTAGTCCCTCATAAATTGTTCTGTTATGTTTTTAGTCCCTTATAAATTGTTTTGTTCTGTTTTTAGTCCCTGACATTAATTTTAACTGTTAAGTGATGACATGACAGACATAAACTGTGTATGTGAAAATTTCCTAATTAAGTTTCTAGTGACTTTTAGGCGGTCAGAAATGTTTACTTTTGTAACATTTTTTGTGATTTTAGAAAATCTAGTGTTCGAGATTTTGATTTTTTTATTTTATTTTTTAACATTTCTGATAGTTTTAGTTTGCCAGAAAATTTGCAGTAGTTAAAAATCACTAGAAACTTAAACAAAAGAAGAAGGGTCCCTTTTTTTAAAAAAAAAAAAAATCTAGTGTAAGCAGTTGTATGATAATCCCACATCAATAAGCAACAACGGAGAAGAAAGGTAACTTTTTTTTAAAAAAAAAAAAAACTTAAACAGAAGAAGAAGGGTCCCTTTTTAAAAAAAAAAAAAAATCTAGTGTAAGCAGTTGTATGGTAGTTTCACATCAATCTAAAAAAATGAACATAACCTATGGCTAAAATTACTTTCCCATAGTGGGAGACATTACAAGGTCCTCCAAAATAGCCAGCATCCATCCTTATATTCTCTAGTATAAAAGTATGCCGGAAATCTCGATCCTTGCTCAGACATTTTGTTTTCTACATGAAAGAGAAAAAAGAGTAAGAACATGTTTGGTTATCAGTTTAAAATGTACTTTTTAGTGCTTAACATACTTTTGGAGAGTAAATTCATATTCGTGATATATTTGGTTATCCTCCAAAATATGTTTACACATTAAAATTTTGTTTGAAAATTGAGTTTTATAAAAATGAAACTTGTGTTGTTTTTACAAACTCAATTTGCAAACTTAAATTTAACCTAAATTTAAGTTTACAAACTTTAATCTAAACATATACTAAGAGAGATAAATAGTAAAAAAGTGAATAGTGGTAGATGAACATTTTGTGTTCAGTGAAAATCTTAGCCCTCAAAATAAGTGTACTTATCCTACACTGTTTGATCAAAGATGCACCAAAGAACCACCAATATTTTAATCACCAATATTAAAGCTCATCAACTCATGCATGGATCGTGGAAAAAACTGGACTTATCTGTGATGCCTGTGTACTGTTAAACAGTTTTCGTACCCGTATCAGTCTGTCATATGTATCTGTAACTCCAAGTTTAATTTATTATGTATAACTATGATGATATCAACCACAGAATTTTTATTGTTTAGTGTACTATTTACATGCAAAGTCTAATTCGGCCCCCACAAATTAGCTACTATTGGTGTAAAACTTTTTGCCTGACTCGAACAGTTTGATATGACTAGTTAGGTTTTGAAAATTGAGACTTGAACATAAATTGTCTTAGTCTTGTCAAGATTGTAGGCCTGATTTTTTTTTTTTTTCTTTTCTTTTTATGCTACTCTTATAGTTGTTTGAACCCGTATTCATTTGAACTAAACTGAAATTGGGCATATACATTGTAACAAAAAGAAATATTAAGTTATTTCAAGAATAATTTTAAATGAGTTATTTTTCATTCTCATCTTATATATTTTTTTAATTTAATGATTAAAAATAAATTTCTTGTTAGAACTGTTAAATTAAAATAAAATGATTAATGAAGATGAAAAGTAATTCTTTTAAAATAACTGTTGGAATAACTTGATCCTTTTCTTGTAAAAAATAACACACAAAAAGTTTAATGATAAAAGATATTTGTGATGAGTTTGTCAAGTTATATATATATATATATATATATATATATATATATATATATATATATATATATATTAAGTTTTACAACTACCAATGAGCATTTGATACATGCATTATCAAATTTTATGGATCATTTGGTACTTAGCAAAATATTGCGTGATAAGCTTAAAGGAAATATTCCAAGTACAACATATAATGTTGCTATAAATACTTGACATCATAATCTTAAGATTATAAATTATTATTAGGATACTTCTAACAAAATTTTCTTATGCATCTGTTCCTTGTGTCCAGACACAACAGATGCTCGATCAACTCTCTGATTTGCATAGAAAGGTAACACTTTGTTTATGCTTTTTTTTTTTTCTATCATCCTTAAATATATATCATTTACTCATAGACTGTCCACCAACTCTGTTTTTGATGGACACAGGAAGAGATGCTACTGGAAACTAATAACATCCTGAGGAACAAGGTACAGAAAGAAACATTTTTCAAATGTTATCAAATATATACTACGATGCACAGATACAATACATATATCAGATACCATATGTATCCGATATGACGATATGCTTATTCTAAAAATATATAGGATACGATATGTGCAAGATACATATCTATCTAGATATGTATTAAAAATCATAAAACATAATAAATATATAATTTGAATTATGCAAATCCAAATTAAGAATATACTTCTTCGACATTACTAAAAAAAAAATATAAATTGCTATCATCATAAGTTACTTCCTATTGTTTACAAATAGGAATTATGCTATCAATCTCATTTCATGAAATTATCAAAAAAGAGGATAATCTCCTGTTTTGGTTTATCAAGAGACAATGTTTATATATTTCTATATTATATATGTTTTTATGTCTAGTGTAGTTGTATTGAATCTTCCTAATTTTTTTTAAAGTCTTGGATATTTCACCAATACATATTAGTAAAGTATCTAAGAATATAATTATCAGATATGTATCATATATACATACATGAAGCAAATTAAAGTATCATGGCTTAATAGAATATATGATGTGTAGCTGAATTTGATCTTGTCAATCCTTGTTGAATTTTCTCTTTGAAATTTTTAATTTTTTGGAAAAGTTATTAAAAAGAACCAATTATTCAAATTATTTATTGTTTAAAAGAATTCAAATTATACTATTCACATTAGATCATCAAGAAACTGATTGTGAATATTTTGTTATAGACAGTGTCACTAGGCGTTATTGTTCAATTGCAAATGTTTAATTATTGTAATAACCAAATTGGTAATTATATAAATCACTTTGATGACATAAAATGTTTAATTAATGTTGAGTTTTAGTACTTAGTTGAACTTTACCTTCCACAATCCTGTTGATTATTAATGATTGTCGTACTAAAAACCTGCAATCTTTAGTACTGTGTCCCACCTAATAAATTTTAGTTCAGCTTTTCAAAAGTATATATTTATTATGTAAAATGTTAAAGGTTCACACTATTTTTTGGATATATGGGCAAAAGGAAGAGAGAGATGGACACATGATATGATTGAAAATGAAGAGAAATAAAAAAAAAATGAAAGTGAGATGAAAGAGAAATTAAATGTAGGATAATAATTACCCATTTATTTTAGTGATTACATATTACATATTATATATATGACATTTGATGAATGAAAAACATTGCTTTGAATGTTAATTACAAGGTACATTTTATTCTTGATTTGCATCTTAGTATCTTGCAGTTTAGACGATATAAATTTGCTGCGGACAAAGCTTTTTCTGTCCTTGGTCCTTCTTGATGAAGTGCCACATCCTTAAACATTTAAGATTCTGAAGTGGGTGAGAAATTAAATCACAGTACGCATACTTTAAGCATGTTTTTCAGGTTTGGTCACAGTATTCTTACCTAACTTTTTCCCCCTCTTGATGAGAGGACTTGAGAAAAGGTGGGATCCAAATATTCAACCCTACCACCATAATCATGTCAAATTTTTGGCAACTTCAAAAGAAGCTTAAGCTTGTAGAGGCTGCAGAACTTTGATCTATTATGCATACAAATCCACACTTAAACGGGGTGCACATGCATCCCTCATTTTTTAAAAAACTACATATAAATATCATGAACGTGATTATGTATATTTTGTCTCTTTAATTTTGTATATCTGAACCCCTGTCCCCAAGTTTTCCCTCCTTTTAGGATAATAATAATTTTTTTTTAAATAGATTGTTCCTTCTGATTTAGGATTATAGATCCGCCACCGCATACAATACAACTCTACATGGCATCAATCACATGATTCATCACATCAGTTTTCTTTTCTCCATAAATTGCTTTCAGTTTCATCTGAAATTTTGGGATGACTTTGCTCACTATTCAAATGTTTCACTTTTCATTTTTTGCCACCCCATTTGATTAAAATTCCAAATTGTCCATGTTTCACAGTTGGAGGAAATTAATGTAGCCCTTCAACCAGCATGGGAAGCTAGGGAGCAAAATGCTCCCTACAATTGCCACCCTCCCCAATCAGAGGGATATTATGAGACAGCACATTGCAACAGTACATTGAGAATTGGGTAATGTTTCTCTTCCTCAATGCATAAACTGTGAAGTAGATTATGTGTTTGCATGAAGTTGAATTGATTGTTCATTCTTTTTTTGCAGCTATGATTCTTCAGGGTTAAATGAAACTGGAGGAGCTGCAGGAACCTCAGCCCAAAATGCTAGTGAATTCATGCATGGATGGATGAACTAAATTTACTTACAATTTAGTTTAATTCATGATTATCAGAAAAATGATGCTTTTGTAGAGATCGTCTGGCCTACAAGAACAGGCTGTAATAATAGGCGTCATGCAGCATAAAATATACCATGCTATTCTTAATATTCCAATAAGACATGTTTTGAAGAATACTTGAAAATTAACATTTTCCCAAACTCAATCCATCCTAACAATCTGTGATTGATCTAAATGGGGTTCTTTGATACTTAATGACATGTGTATGTTACTAAATAAGTGCCTATGCTTAATTTTTCCTTTGCTTGTAAGCTAAATTGCTTTTTTGTTTTCCTTTGCTTGTAAGCCAAAATTTTCCTTTGCTGTAAATGAATGCCGGTTACTATTTTGTCTACAATTGCAAGAATAGAATATAAAGATCTAATTAAATCTTACTAGATAAATTCACACGTCAAGAGGAAAACATATGCATCCTTATACCATGAGTTTTAGATTTTATTTCATCTGTCATATAAACATATATTCCATTTGAGTTTATATTTAGTTTAAAATATTTTGACTCCGTGCATGTTGGATCCACAAGGAGTGATTTCAGGCACATTTTTTTTTTCCCGTTTGCAAAATTAAGTAATTTCTTTCATGCTCAATTTGCCAAAGGAATAACATCTTTCACGTTTCTCATCCTTAGAAAGAAAATCCTCAGTTGCAAATGATTGTCACTCTATCTATCTCCCTCATTGGGTGTTTGTATAAGGGTTGAAATCAATGTTGAATTTTGTGACTTTTTTTTTTCTCAATCTAGTTTTTTCTTGTAAATAGATAAATTTTGGATGGGGTGGTAGAGGCTAATGAGGACGTACATTATGCTAAAAAGAAAGGGTTGGGGTTGGAGTGTATAATTTTTACAAGTATACTTCGAAAAAACAAATTAGGTGAATTGGAGTTTTTTAAGCTATATGATGGCGCATTTAAGATTTTATGACAAATAGAAAACTTAGGTGAAAGCTTGTAATTTTATTTTATTTTATTTTCTGAATTTCAATTCTTGTAAATGAAAACCCAATAAGTGAATTTCAAGTCTCTAGAGGGATTAGACAAGATGATCCCGCAACTTAATTTATGTTTCTTGTTGCAATAGAAGGTTTAAGAAGTTTTGTTCAGCTGGCTCTTAAATAAAAGAGATTGAAGGGCTTTAGAAATGAGGGGGAGAACGTGGTGCTCTCACGTCTCTCCGGTATATATGTAGATGATATACTATTTATTACTAAGGAAAATATGAGAACAGGCGATCTTTAAAGTCAATTTTAAGGTGCTTTACATATTGCTATTTTAGGTTTTGTAGGTGAATTTCTATAGTTGCCTCTTGACATTTAGAATTGAGCATGAAATTGGATCTAGGAATTGTAATTGGTCCCATTAAGCCTGGTTTTTATGTTTGGAAGTGCTTTTAAGAATTACAATCATAATTTCAAGATAATTTGATGGAATTATAAAGTAACTAATTTCATTCATTTCAAATTCTTCCTAACACCTTGAAACTTGTCAAATTCACATCCAAGAATTACAAATAGAGGTGGGCATTAATTTGAGTAGTGTAATCCGTATTTAATGATAGAAAATATTGAAAATAAACCATGAGATATCCATTTAAAGAAAAAGAGTTAGGGTATGTTTGGCCTGACTTTTTTTCCACGTAAAAGCTACTTATAAGTTACAGCTAAAAATAAGGGTTAAAAAAAAAAGTTGTTTGATAATTTTTTTTTATAAAAAAAGACTTATAATTTATTTAAAATTAGTCATCTAGTCTAATAAAAATATATTTATTAAATAAAAATTATTGTATAAAATTAATTGAATTTACATAAAATTATTTTAAATTAATGAAAATATTAAAATACAAATATTTAAAACAATAATTTTTAAAAAATGTAAAAAGTTAATTTTACTGGTAACATTTTCTTTTAATTAGGGGTGGAAGTAGGCTGGACTGCTCGTCGGAGGACTATGGCTCAGCCCGTTTAAGGCTCGGCTCGGCTCAACTCGTTTAGCAAACATGTTAGGCTCGAGCTTTTCAAAAAGCCTTTTTAGTTAAATAGGCTGGGTCATAAGCCTTGAAAAAAGCCTATTAAGCCTAACGGGCTGACTTATTTAGCAACAATATTTTTTAATAAAAATATTATTATTAATATGATATATAATATTATAATTATTTTAATGAAATTACAAAACTATTTTAGTAGTTTGACGATTTGAATCATTTTAATGTTTATAATAGGTTAATTCCTATAAGCATAGATGGGTAGCAGGAATATGGGCTCTTTTCCTTTGGTGGGCTTAAAAGGCTTTGGTAGCTTGTCACGTGCAATGTTTGTAGGCAAGTTTTGGCCACATCTTGTGGTTTAAAATTGCCTTTTGTTTTTAATGAAAATCTTTGGCTTTGTTAAAGAGAAAAAAGTAAATAGAAATGCAACGCATACAATTTTGGGTAACATAGGAATAACATGTAAGTCGTTGCTTCACACTCTAATATTTCAACGCATAATAATTTTATTATTATAAAATATTTTTTTTATACTTCTTGATATGAAACAGGCCTTTAAATATGCTAACGGGTCAAGCCAGACATATATAAAGGCCAAGTCCAGGCTTAAAAAATAGGCTCGTGACTGGTAACAAACCCACACTTGGACTATAGAAATATAAAGTAGGACAAGCCAGGCTTAGGTAGGGCCCAGCTTGGCCTAGCCCATTTTCACCCATACTTTTAAGGATAACTTACAAATAGTTGATCAAAGTTACACCGGTGTAATTTGATCCCTCCTCGAGGTGAGGAATGATCAAATTACACCGATGTAACTTGAACAACTATTACACCATTTAATAACTTGGTATAGAATGTGATTTTTATCAATCCAATCATTGAATTATATTTACATATTACCAAGATTGTCTGTGTCAAATTTTGTCAAAACTGAACAACAATAAGAAGGTAATCAAATTATTCATATATTAGTATATTTTAAAAAGTTTATATTACACCGATTTTAATTTATACGAATGAGGTAGTAAATAATTTTGGATTAATACGAAATTTTGTATACATGTTCTATGTGAAAGGAATTTTCAATCTAATGGTGGATTTTAAGAAAATATTGTCTAATTGAAAGTTATTGAATGGTGTAATAGTTGATCAAAGTTACACCGGTGTAATTTGATCCCTCCTTGAGGCGCGGAAGGATCAAATTACACCGGTGTAACTTGAACAACTATTACACCATTCCATAAGTTAGTATAGAATGTGATTTTTATCGATCCAACCATTAAATTATATTTACATATTACCAAGATTGTCTGTATCAAATTTTGGCAAAACTGAACAACAATAAGAAGTTAATCAAATTATTCATATTTTAGTATATTTTGAAAATTTTATATTATGTCGATTTTAATTTATACGAATGAGGTAACAAATAATTTTGGATTAATATGAAATTTTGTATACATGATCTATGTGAAAGGAACTTTCAATCTAACGATGGATTTTAAGAAAACATTGTCCAATTGAAAGTTATTGAATGGTGTAATAGTTGATTAAAGTTATACCGGTGTAATTTGATCCCTCTCTCTCTCTCTCTATATATATATATTATTTGTAAATTATCATTAAAAGAAAATGTTACAAATCAAATTAATTTTGACATTTTAAAAATTATGAATTCAAAATATTTATATTTAATATTTTTATTTATTTTTATTATCATTAAAATAAAAAATATTGTTTATTTTTATTATAATTTATTTTTAAATTATATATATATATATATATATTGAGAAGAAAGAGTGAAGCACAAGAGCCACACACCCATTAAATGCACTGAAATCATCCAAACATTTATTAAGAAACTAATACTCTCTCTCCTAAAATAAGTGTCGTATTTGAAAAAAAAAATTGTCCCAAAATAAATATCATGTTAGCTTTTCAATGCAATATTTTTTTCCACTATTACCCCTAATAAGTATCACTTTAGCTTTTCAATGCAATAATATTAATACTAAGGTTAGTTTTGTAAAATTACTACTCTCTTTCATCTATTTATTAGTTTTTCTTAGTCTATGTAAAATAATCTAGAACGACACTTATTTTGGGACGGAGAGAGTAACTAGTAGTAATATGCTTGGCAGGGAATCGAAGACGGTGCCTAAATAAAAGCTAGCAAAAAGTAAAAATAAGAGTAAAATATGTTTTTGGACCTGTATTTTTAGTCAAATTTGGTTTTAGTCCATGTAATTTCAAATCAATCAATTTGATCCCTATACTTAAAAAAAAAGAAGGTGAATTTAGTCCTTATTTGGTCCCTCCATCATCAATGCTCAGGGATTAAATCCATATATTTTTTAAAGTATAGGGACCAAATTGATTGATTTGAAACTATAGGGACTAAAACAAAGTTTGATTAAAAGTATAAGGACGAAATACATATTTTATCCTTTAATTAATGACATGTTAATTACTCCTTTAAAAAAACTTATCATTTTTTATTTTTGGGCACAATTTTGAAACATTTTATTTATTTATTGATGCAAGACGTGAAAATTGTTAAATTAGATTAATTTACATGAAAACTATAGGAACCAACTAATGTTTAGACAAAAAAAGGAACATAAACAAGGTGAAAATTGCATGAAAAGTGAGTCTCATGAACAATCGAAAAATTGAAAAATTTAATATCTCTTTTCTAATTGCTCATATGACTCATTTTTACGCAATTTTCACTATGTTTATGGTCCTTTTTAGAATGTAAATAAAGTATATTTTGCAATTCTACACTTCTACTCGCATAATCAACTTTGTTTAGTGAAAAGATTTAAAATTTTTATTTCCCTAGTATACTCAATCACAAAATTGATTTTAAAAATAGAAAGATTGTTAAATATATAAAATAAAATATTTTGGAATTGATTGATTTTATAGGTCCCATTTTTAAACATTGATTCCTACTGTTACGGGGAAAGAAAATCACATGGAGATTGTTAGGTCTAGACTCTAGTGGTTGTTACGTTAGGTCTACATATGCTCATCTACTAACGTCATATTCATTAGAACTTAGAAGGCATAACGAAA
Organism: Pueraria montana var. lobata; assembly: GCA_026413185.1. NCBI lineage: Eukaryota > Viridiplantae > Streptophyta > Magnoliopsida > Fabales > Fabaceae > Pueraria > Pueraria montana. Next base: position 37,452,350 of record CM048651.1, on the reverse strand, counting down.
GCCGAAAAGAGGAAAAGAAAAGAAGAAAAAGAAGTTGGCAGGCAGATACATAAGAAAACCAGACTTATTCCTTATATCATGGCTTAAGAGCACCTACAATTTATAGTTACTTACTGAGTTATTTAAAAGCTTTATATTCCACTCCAAATTTAAGAATTTTTATTATTTTTTCTGTAAATGGTAAACATTAAATAAGTTGTTTAAATGAATCTAAAAAATATATTTTTATTATTTAAAATTGATTAAGTAACATTGCTTATATAAGCAACGGTGCTTATATAAATAAACTTTGTTAAACAACATTTCTTAACTTGAAGTAATCTTTATAAGCAACAACGTTAGGATATATCTTAATCAAGAAACCAATTATACAACAACATTGGTTGCGAGAGTTTTAACTTTTCTTTTCACAAATATCTTTTATAAGAAGTAAATTTACTTGAAATATAACTGCACACTAGTCACACACTTTTATAAAAATTTCAAATCATATATTTATTCCTCACAATTATTTTCCTTATAAAGTTATCTCATTCAAAACATTGTCGGATATTAAATATGAACATTATCTCTTTTAGTGAGGATTTAAATATTAGTTCACTATGGAGGCGATGGGAGGTGGGTATCTTGTATTCTCATAAGAATGGAAGTTATGTTCTACAATGACTATCCATTTTCACTTCTTTCTTCATATTTCTTATTTCACTTTTTTTTTAATTTTTAATTAAATTTTTTTAATTTTTTTCTAAAATTCCTAATGACAACCAGACATATTCATGGACATAATATTCCTAGGCATAATATTTCTAGGAATATGATTCCCAAAAATATAATTTTATAACTTGAAACAAACGTCTTCTATGTCATAAGAAATTAGTCCCTTTATTAGATCCAACTGATTAAAATTTAAAATCATAATTGATTATTTATCAACAGACTAATCATTTCCATTAAATTCATTCTCCATCTATAGAGAATTTAGTTTTAATTAATGTTATGAACTTAAACTTCTATATAAAATAAATCTTTATTTGAATTTATCTAATTAAATAAGTTAGTAACTTTGATATTTATTTTTAACTAAAAACTCAGTTTCTTTTTTTTCTTTCTTTGAACTTTGAAGTCACATCTAATGGAGGATAGGTCTTGCAAAAGGGTTAGTCTCTCATAATGTAGTAAATTAAGGTTTAAATCTTTATTGAAAGAGGTGCACATATTTAATGTCTAACATTACCTCAAACAAGATTCTCTCTTAAAGATAATACTTGTAGGAAAAAAAACTTTATCCTATTCATGGGAATTTTATAAATATTCCATTCTAAAAAGAGAAAAAATTCGAAACAATTAGGATTTTTTTGGAGATTTAAAGTCATAAATATTTGTGTCATTTTATTCCAATAGCAAATACGTCCAATTTTATTTGATATTTAACTTTTTTATTCTCTCATCATGTGTAATTTTAATTAAAATGTGCATACAATTGAGAAGGTAGATAAACTGTGACGTTGTTCTAATTTAACCAGTAATAGACGTATAAATGAGCTAAGTTATTCATGAACTATTCGAGCCCGTCTCGTTGAATGCTTAATCAAATTCATTTTTTTAATTAAATAAACAAACTCAAACTTGAGATTAGGCTTAATTATTTAAATGAGTCAAATCCAAGCCTCACAAGCTCAACATTAACATACTTCTATTTGTAGATTATTATCTAGTATTAAAATATTTTATTAAATACTAAATTGGTAAAGTTAAAAAAAATAATTTAAGAATTTTTTTCAAAAATAAAAAATAATTAAGTTATAAATGAACTAAACAAGTGAAGCTCAAGCTTTAGTTTTCTTAAACAAGTCAATCCCAAGCTTTTAGTTAGATTTGTTTAAATAAATGAGTCAAGCATAATTTTTTTCACAAGCAAAGCCTAAATTTCTTGTACTCGCAGCTCAACTAGACTCATTTACACTCCTAACCAGTGGTCTCAAGTTTGAGTTTTGGATCGATATGCAGTTGCATTAAATACTCGGATGGAGAGTTTTGTCACCTATAATGATTCTACCTGAGTGAGCAAAATTGTCTCTAATGAAGAATACTTGTAGTCCATATCAACAAAAAAAAAAGGTGCATACATTAAAAAAAACTTAATGACATAACAATTGTGATATTTTTGGACATGATAATTGAGATATTTTATAGATTTAATTTTTGTTTTGTGAATTTTTTTTATAGATTTGATGGTTACATGAGATTTTAATTCAAATTTTTAAGTATTTTAATCTTAGTGGTATATTATTTTTAATCTTGATCTAATGGTTGTTATTAGTTGTTCTCATATAAACAAATTATTCACGAGCTACTAATGTCGAGCTTATAAAGCTTGAACTCGACTTATTTAAATAATCGTGCCCAATCTTAAGTTTGAGTTTGTTTATTTAGTTTATTTAATTAAACAAACGAGCTTGATCGAGTATTTAACGAGTCGAGCTCAATAGTTTACCAATAACTTGACTCATTTACACTCCTGGTAAAAACATGTTCTTATTTTCTTGCAATTTTTCTGATATTTTTGTAACTATTCACACAAAATATAATTTCAAACTAAATTTCTACTATTTACATAACTAAGCTAATTTTCTACTATTTATAAGATATTTCTTATTATTTTTAGTCTTTTATTTTCTAAATTGATTCGATAAATCTTCATCAATTGAATATTCATCAGCTTTTTTTTTTTTTTTGAAAGGCCAAGAGAAAATTTTATTAACACCAGCTTTCAGCACAAGATATGCCAAAGCTGATAAACAAGAACAATATACACAAGAAATCTTCCAAGCAATCTAATTCAGCCCCAACTCAATGTTCTAACTCCCAATTAAATATTAAATCTAGTATTGTAGGCTATATCATCGGTTCCTTGATAGTTATCCCTTTCTCCCAAACTAAGAATTGTAATTCCTTAACTCTCTAATTGAAACAAGCATTATAGGTTCAGGAGCTTATAGGATCACATAATCATCAATTCCTATATCTCTAGGATATCAATAATAGTGATAAATTGCTCCAAATCCAATCCACTAACCAATTTCCCATGAAAATTAATTAATCTAATAACATCAATTCATGGCTATTCAATCTATAGAAACATTAAGAATGGAAGCAAATACTTAGCTGAATATTGTGATTTATCGTCCCTTAATTTAGAAACATAATTACACATTGTAAAGGAAAAGAAAGATAGGAAAATTAGAGAAGAGGTCAGAAAGAACTCCATGAAGATTGGCGAATCTACAACTTGATTCCTCTAGATTGAATCTCCAACAATATATATTAATGTTGTGGGAGACAGATAATTTAGAGAGAAGTTATGTTCTGATGCCCAAATGGTACAGAGACAAGTTAAATCCAAGAAATTATAGTGTGTCTCATTATTGTTAACATTGTCACACTCTTCTTGATCTAAGCGTGCTAACACGCACAAATTAGAATCAATTGTCATTCAACAAGCTCGAGTATGTTAATACTAACTTCTTCAAGTATGGTATAAGATGCAAGTGAAAGCTAAACATGGAATTAAATTACAATGGATGGATAAAAAAAGAATTATTCCATTTATGATCAATGAAAAATGTATTAAAAAATCTAATTAATTCATACCATGTTTAATAAAAATTCATTAATCAACTTGTTCATTAACCATTTTTATAAATGAATATTCAACTCATCCATTTAAAAGTATATATTATATTATATTTTTTGAATTTTTTATTAAATAAAGATCAATATTTATATAATTTCTTGCATTTAAAACACCGTACCGTATATAGTTGAGGAGTCGTTACTTAAAAATATTGCCCAACCAGGCAACCAATGAACTGGGGACTACTTGACCAAATGGAGTACATAATATATTTGGAAGATTCATTATCTACCAATAATAACAAAGATATCCATCCAATCCAACCAATTTATTAATTTTCATGTTTATAATATTAGATGGATTGGATGATCAATAAATAAATGGTTTGAATTCTCACTCCTATAATTATTCTAAGATGCACGATCTTCCTTCGACAAAGTATCCTTTGAAGTATCCTTTAATGTATATCATCTATTTTAGAAAAATGACATCTTTAATATTGGTCTGTCATGTCAGCATGCATAAATGGATGCCGGTATATATATAATGCTGTAAACTGTACAAACAGATGTTTTACCTAGCACATACATGAAAATCAATAGGAAAAACTTTAAAGATGCTTACACAAAAATATAAAAAGTGTTTACATATTTCATTACAATTATTTTGTTTATTTTTTCTTTCTCAATCCAGCTCTTCAATTTTATTTTGTATGTGTGTGAACAAAATTAATGATCTGCACATGTATCATTACTATAACAAGTCCCAGCTCACTAGGGTAGTGGTTGCTTAAAGACACACGGAAATATTCGAGGATAATGTTGGAGAGAGAGTGTTGAAATTTCAACCATCTCATTTTTTTTTCCTTGCTATTCCTTAGCCGAAAATTAAGAATTAATTTTGAAATATAGATATTTATTTCTATTTGAAAGAAAGTTGGCAAAATTGATTTTAAATGAATATTTTTATTATAAAAGTAAAATAGTAATAAAATTTAATATAAATTTTTTTACTTAATGTAAAAGCTTTCTAAAGTTGCTTTACGTCAGAATCAATTTTAGACTTAGAATCAATTTATCAATGTATAATGAAATATGTAAAAATTTACTTAAATAACATTTTGGTACCTATAAAATAGGATGTTTTTTTTTATTTTATTTTAATCCTTTTAAAGATTTTTTTTGTTTTAGTTCCTGTAAAATTTAAATTTTTTTGTTTATGTCGCTGTCAAGTAAGAACGTTAACTTATGACATAACAACAATATTGACATTTCATTGACTTGTCACGTCATCAAAAAGACTGATACGACAGTCACGTGTAATTTTTAATTTTTTTTTTATAAATTGTGTTTTTAAATCACTCATCAACTAGTCTAACATCATCAATTATTCTGAACAAATGAGGGTTAAAAAAAATTACATGTGATTGTTTTGTTAAACTTTTTAATAACGTGACAAGTCAATGGGTTGCTGATGTTGTTGTTATGTCATCAATTAAGACTATTACTTGACTGCAGAGATTAAAAAAAAATTACAAAAACTAAAATCAAAACAAAATTTTTTTAATGACTAAAATAAAAAATCTTCCTATTTTATAGAAATTAAAAGATTACTTAAGCCTTCTTAAAAAAAAAAAAGATGATTATCTATGAACAATACACAAAAACAAAATGTATGAAATTTCAACCATCTCATCTATGAATTTTGAATGCTATTCCTATTCCTCTTACCTTCCTATAGTTCTATACCTCACTAGATAGGAGCCAGCCAGCCATATTCCAAAAGCCCTTAATATATGGGTCCCTCCACTGACAAAATAAAAATAATATCATCATCACTGTGTGGCCATAAAGAGCTATACGACACATTTGGACACAGTACACTGCCCAACCAATCACACATCGACAGCACAACACCACTAAACTACTTCACCTTTCCCAAACCAGAAACCAAAACCACTTGTCACCAAACCCCAGCCTCAGATAGTTTTTCACCACTTCCATATTATTTCTCACCTTTTATTAACATTTGCACACTTGCACACACTGTGTTTTCCCATGACACAACTCTATACTTGTCCAGAAGAAGAAAGATCCATGAACTAACATTCCCACACGCTCGCTTCGCCATATTTGCCACCCTTTTAACCCTCACGTTCTTGGGCTTATTTTGCTCCTTTTTTTCCTTGTTTGGGGTTTGATTTTCTTGGTTGAAAAAGGGAAGAACTAATTGCTTAAGTGACTATATCTCTAGCTAGGTAGTATAATATATCTTATAGTATTTTATATAATTTATTTATTATTAAAGGAAAGAAAGAAAGAAAGAAAGAACTAAGATGGGAAGGGGTAGGGTACAGCTGAAGAGGATAGAGAACAAGATCAATCGGCAGGTAACTTTCTCCAAAAGGAGAGGTGGGTTGCTCAAGAAAGCTCATGAGATCTCTGTACTCTGTGATGCTGAGGTAGCTTTGATTGTCTTCTCTCACAAAGGAAAGCTCTTTGAGTATGCTACTGATTCATGGTAATATATACTAATGCCCTATATTATATTATATTAATAAATATATATATGGATCTATATTATACAAATATATTATGTGTAGTGGTCGATTAGCTGATATAAATATATGTAGTATATGCATTAATTCAGTTTTCCTTTAGTCAGGAATTATTTATGTGTACTGTTGTATTCTTAATTTTCTTTTCTTTTTATTTGCTCTCGCTCATGAGAAGGGTTTTGGTTTCGGGTTCAAAAACATAAAAAGAAACTTCATTATTCTTCTTTATTTTGTTAATGCTTATGTTTGTTCATATCAAGACTCATTAATAATTTATATTGATGATATATAGACAGATATTAAGCCAATTGATCCACTTTTTATTTTTTTATTTCTTTTTGGAAAGGAGATATTGTTGTGCAGAAGATAATTTACTCAAATTTAACCAGCAAAATATACAGTTAAACTTCTCTATGAATTTGTTTTCAAATTTGGAGGCACAACACGCGTAAATGATTTAGTAGGGCTATAATTAAGTGCATATATATACTCTTTTATGTGTATATATATTTCTCTCATCAGAAAGAACAAATTAATATTATCTGAATGAGAGATTGTACCTGTCCTAGCTAGAAAATCGTATAGTACGAACTTAACCTGTATCAGAGCCCTAACTTTTTTTGTTTTTTTTGTTTTTGCTTTCATTTTGTTGAAATTCAAGATGGGGGTGAATCTCTTGCAAACCGTGAGGAGTCTATGACAGTCTTTGCTTACTTCATATTTGTCTTGATTGTTTTTCTATCTCAAAAGTCCTTTCAGTTGATCAGCCCCTCAAGCAAGATTTGCTAGACCTTCTTTTGTTTTAGAGTTCCGTACCCTTTCTTCTTCTTTTGAATTATCAAAACTCAAAAGTAGCACGATTTGACATTCTTGTTATCAAGGGGTTACTTTTCGTTGATGGGTGCAGCCTCCAAGATAAATCATGTTTACAGTTAAATTGAAGAAATTCGTTAATTTCACAGATTTTTATGTACTTATATAATAAAGATTGTCCAATATGATATACTATAGTAGGTACTATATTAAATAGTGTTACTGTTAACTAACAGGAACTTTTAACTTCTTGAAGATTAAAAATTAGTAATCAAATATGTCATTCATAATAAGAAGATCTAGTTATCATACAGCATATATTTATAAACAACAATTTCATCATATGATTCAGCAACTCACACATATATGTTGTTATTTAAAAGTAGTAATATTTAATATGTATAATATGTTGATATCTTTATAAGTGAATAATATATTGATTCAGAACTCTAATCATTGAACAGCATGGAGAAGATACTGGAACGCCATGAAAGGTATGCTTATGCAGAGAGGCAGCTAGTAGCAAATGATTCTGAGACACAGGTTTGTCATGAAATATTCACACATCCAAATACAAGCATATATAACTTCTCATTTGCATCACTTTTTTTGCATCAAAATTCTCCAATGACAACTGATTCTTGTGCAAACAGGCACACACAGTTGGGTGTAAGTTGTAGGAACTAAATGATCAAACTAAGGCATGCATATATATATATATATATGTATTGGAATGTTGTAAAAGTGATGCAATCAAAATCAATATTTTAAATATCAGTACCTGACAATAATATTGAACTAAGCACTAGCTTTGTACATGTACATTGTGCAGGGAAACTGGACCATTGAATACACTAGACTCAAGGCAAAGATTGACCTTTTGCAGAGAAACCACAGGTGGTACATGAGGACCTATATATATCTATATCTACATGCATATATGCTTTAATTTCCTGTTTGTTTGATTTGATCATTCACTCACACGTGTCACTGTATCATTGAGTTTAATGTATATAGTACTGAACCATTTTCCCAGGCACTATATGGGAGAAGATTTGGCTTCAATGAGCCTCAAAGAGCTTCAAAGTTTGGAGCAGCAGTTAGATACTTCTCTCAAAAACATCCGCACAAGGAGGGTATACACATAATAACACATAAGCCATTATGTTAATTTCATTTTCATTCTTCATGTGTGTGTGTGTGTGTTACTTTGACACTGATAATTGAAATGTGTTATGTTTTAATAGAATGATCTCATGTACGAGTCCATTTCTGAGCTTCAGAAAAAGGTATGTCTTTAACTCCAAGTTTATCTATCTAGGCTTTATTTTTAGCTTTCTGTCATGAAAGTGAAAGATAATTATAGTATCACTGGGAACATAAAATGGTTATGTGTGTCTCTCTGGATAAAGAATCTGATATGGAGATTAGTGCTCTCATTATTAACTCTATGTATGACAGGAGAAAAGGATACAAGAGCAGAATAACATTCTCGCAAAGAAGGTGATAAAAATCTGCCTTTACAACTCTTTTTTTTTTTTTTTTTTCAGCTAACTAAACTTCATTTTAATACAAAAATTAATGCTTAACTTAATCCAGTTCAATGCTTGTTGGTTTGATTATTCTATTACTTTTGTTCCCAGATCCTCTCTTCTACTTGCTAATTTTTAACCTAATAGACTTAACAGATAAGAACTTAAGTTGTTGAGCAGTGAAATTATCTGTATCCCTTTCTCTGATATAAAGTTAACATGAAATTACTCATGAATGGTATTTGTTTGTGTAAATTATATCAATGTCCAATGCGTTATGTAGGAAAAAGCAATTTTCCTTTTGGTCTTACAAACTACATACACCTTGCTATATGTAACAGAATAATTGTCGATGTTTGTACATTTGAATTACCTGATTTAGCCCTAACTACATAGAATAATTGTCGATGTTTGTACATTTGAATTCCTGATTTAGCCCTAACTACATAGAATAATTGTCGATGTTTGTACATTTGAATTACCATGTCTCATGATCTCATTCAAATTTTAAAAATTAAAGAGTTAACTGAATATTTAAATAGAAATTCTCTAATATTTTCATACCCCAGCCAGCTACCGCGGTATACATTTTATTTTTAAAGAAATTTTTAATTTTAGAATCATATTTAATATTTGTATAAACTCACATCATGGTGCAATTGCTAGTGAAACTAATACAAGCTTATTCTTATGGCCTCAATTTTTTACATTTTGAGTAGCAATTTGTAACTGACCGAAAGTGATTGTTATTTAAGGTATTATGAAATGGAAGCTCTATGAATGTAGTTTAGTCATATTCTATCATATCTTAATGCTTTATTGATTGCCATACATATATGTATGGGAAATGTTAAGAATACACTTTCAGACACACTCTTTTAAACACGTCCTTTCTTATTGATATTGGTTGAAATTTATTGAAAATGACAAAATTTTCGAAATCCTATATCATATTTAATGATCCTCTATTTTGATTTTGTAGTTTTCAATAAATTTTAACGAATTAGAAAGAATATATTTGAAGAAGTGTGTTAGAGAGTGTATTTCTAACACTCCTCTGTATGTATTTCTCATAATAATATGTGTGATATGAAATTAGATCAAGGAGAACGAGCAGGATGTAGCACAGCAAGCTGCACAATGGGAGCAGCCAAACTACAGGGTTGATACATCTTTCATACCACAGCAGCAACCCCTTCCCAGTTTGACCATAGGGTAGGGTAACCATTCTATGATATGATAATATTGTGTAGTTTCTCATCTTCATTTTCCTTCTATTTTTTTTAAGTAATTTACACCTTCATTTGTTCATTCTCTAGCTGGAAAATTCCTTTACATGCTTCCAATTCTTCTTTGGTCACTGCAACCCTCTCATCATGTGTAATTTTGTTTGTGCAGTGGCAATAACTACAACCAGGAAGCTGCACCAGAACTAGGAAGGAACGGCCTTGACCTGACCCTGGAACCACTGTATGCTTGCCACCTTGGATGCTTCTGAAAACTTGTTTCCTCTGAGGTGGATAACATTATATAATTGCTGGCATATATATATGAACAACTATAAGTAGTCTGTTTGAATGCTTTATATGTATTTTGGTCTATGGCTTTTCCCTACTTTGAAGACATTAATTTGAATTGCTTCTGTTGTAAACATATTGAATTTGATATCTAATTGTGTATTTATGGAATATGTTAATTATACGGTTTTCCTTTCTTTGAAGATCACATAAATTTGAAAGTTTTTTTTTATTTGTTGTGAATAAATTAATGTGAAAGGTTTAAACTCATTTTGTATTTTATATATATATATTTTTAATTTTTGATTTTGGTCCTATATACTTTAAATATTGAGTTGAGTGTATAATTTTAAAACTTACATAAAGTTTGGTAGGAAGGAAAAAAATAAGTGAGAAACAAGATGGATGAAAATAGGAAAAAAAAGAAATAAAGTGAATATAAATAACTAAGAAATGAAGTGAAAACAAGGGTGTTTAGTTTAAGTGAAATAGGCGCACAAAAAAAAAAAAAAAGGAAAGAGAGAAATTAAATAAAGAATAAAAAGTTTATTAATAATTGTTTTCTTTTTTACAAACAATTGATTATTATATGTGAAATCCATTGTGTATGTTTTTGGTGGTTTTAAAGTGCTAGTAAACATAAAAAATTGCAATTAAATGTCATTTTTTGGTCAGTTTTTAATCATCGCTAAAAAAACTGTCACAAAATGTTAAAAGGTGGGTTTTCATTGTTCATTTTCACTCATTTTTGCGAAGAAACAAAAAGGTGTGTTGGAGTTAAAGTCTGAAGATGAAATCTTACATTAGGTAAGAATGTGCAAGTTGAGTACTATATAAGTGACAAAAAAGACCGCAAACCAACTTAATGCCTTAAGGTTTTATTTATTGAATTTGAATGTGATGTCAAATTCACTTGTGTGGTTGACTCATGTGCATGGGTGGTGATCTCTTGGGATTTTACTCTCCTCGAATTCCCAACAAATGGTATCAAAGTTGATGGTGTAACCAAGTGATAAACTCAAACGACTATAATGGAATTGGCGATGGATCAATGTATGGAGATCTCTGGATGGAACATTGAATAAGAATGAAACAAGTTGAACATCTTATAAATAAGAAATAACCACAAACCTAACACCTTTAGATTTGGGGTTGAATGTTCTCCCTCTCAAATACACTATATTTCCTATCTCTTCTCTATTTTCACCCCTCCTCCCTATTTTCTTTCCATTTTATTCCCATCAAACACACCTTAATTTAGGGATTGATTCCTATTATAAGGCACGATGACGTACAAAAATTAATTTCTAATAATATAGAAACTAAAGAAGAGTTTAAACTGAATTAAATTTTTTTTGTTCTATGTAACTTGAATTTGAAAAGAAATTGTATATGCAGTGAACTGTCTTATTAATATACTCTTATGAATTTTACATACATTTCCTACCTGTAAAAAAATTCTCTCTCTACCTTATCAAATTATCCTATTTTATTTTTATCTGTATCTTGATTTTTTAACCACTATCTTCTTTTATCTGTCTCCATTGAATTTAATAGTTCTTTTAAAAATGAAATTGGGAATAGTTAAAAATAACTTTATATCATAATTTAAACTGTTCATTATAAATGGTAAACCACTCCTGTCACATAGACAGACATTCCAACCTTCCAGCTTCTGATGTAGCCAATTCCCTTAACCTGTAATTATCGGTGAACAACAACACGCACACAATTAGTTCCATTTATAGAACTCACTCAAACTAATAGCAAATAGAAACTCCTGAGCCTCTATGTTTGGCTAAAATTAGAGCCAACTAACAATAAAATTAATGAATTGGGAGTAAAGATTGGAATGAAAATACAAAATGAAAGTGCAGTGACCTCTTAATGATTGTAGAATGATGCAATTTTGTTGTCCTTGTTAGGATTATCATATCGGATATGAAGCTTGGCTTAAGCTCCATAACAAACCTCTTGCTGGCTTTCTTCAAAAATAATTAAGGTTCAAACTTGCGATAGACTCAGAAAACAAGTGTAAGTACGTTAGGTTTGGAGAAGAAGCAAATATAAACCTTATATTAATTTATGATCTTTTCTACTAATTGTATGATTAAAAATATTTTTTATTAAATTAAATATCAAATTTGAACTTATATACTCATTTTCGCCACCTAAAATTAGAAAAGTGAATAAAAATATTTTTGAATCAACACTTTACTGTTTTATAGCTTAAGACTCTATGAATAGTAGTAATGATTATATACATTCTTGTTACTAGTAACTTTTTCTGGAAGTCCTACTTCTCCGACACCACAATAGCTGTCTCGTTCCTTGTGTTTTGTAACAAATTCAAAGGTTCACAGCCCTTAATGCCCTTAATGCTCTTTTTTGCCTTTTGTTGCAGTGCTTGGATGGTGAAAAAAGAAAATAAGGTAAAAAAAATTCATTGTTTGATTAAAATAAAATAAAAAGAAAATAGTTAAAAAGAAGAAAAATCTCTAAAATCAATTTTTTTTTCTATCCTTCTATGTTCTTCCCATACGAAGAAAGGAACAATTAAAAGAGAGCCATACCACTGCCACAATGCAACCTCAAGGTGATAGAGAGCAACAATTAAAACCAAGAAACAACCACTATAGCTATTTCAAAAATGTTTTGCCAATAAATTACACTTTTATTCAATGTTTAAAAATGATGTACTAAACTTCAGTCATTTATAATTAAGCAAGAGTCTTCATTCTTGTGTCAAGGTGCTTCAGCAAATTCAATCACCTGCAAATCCAGAGAGAGGGAGAAAAGTGCACTGTCAGTGGCTCACTGTTAAGTAACTGTCATAAACACAAAACAATTAACATGAGGTCAGAAATAATCAAGGGCATTTAATGCACTTTTTTTTTTTTTTTTTATCTATTTCCTGTATGTAGAATAACACACCAATAAATTACTATTTAACTACGCATCAAAAAATTACTATTTAACTAAAGAAAGAAAAAGTGAAAAATTAATATAGTTAGGGTTAACTAAATTTTTAGTTCTCAATTTTTTTTAAAATTCAATTTTAGTTCTTAATTTAACTGATCTTAGTCCCTAATCTTTCCTTCTGCCACTAGTTTTAGTCTTTGATGTCCATTTATCCATTAAATGATGACGTTGTCACATGTTATTTTTTTAATTTAATGGAGTTCAAATTTTTGTTCAGAAATTAAAAACTGAATTTTTAAAAAAGTTTAAGAACCTTAACCAGTCAAATTTTTATTTAAAAACTAAAAATCGATAGTTATATCAAATACCAGCCTATGTTTAATGTGCTAAATGTATGTAATTTTTATTTTTATGTTCTCAAGTGTCCTATTCATATTTCCGGGTGCTTAATTGTTACTTTGTCTTACTAAACATAAGAATATTCAATTCTCCACCATTTAATATACAAGATATCCTATATCATTTTTATGTTATAATAATGTCAGGGAACCAATTGACTAAGCCAAAAAGAGCCTCAAACACAAGAACTTCCATGGGGAAAAAAAATAGCTTTCAACAGGGTATTATTATCAATAATTTGGAAGAACACATAATTAATAAAAGAAATTTGCCAAAGGATTTATGTAGACTTTATAAATGTAAATTGCATTAAAAAAAAATAGCTATGTAAGTTTGTATATTGTGTACCTTCCTACAAAATGGACAAGTTTCACATCTCTGCTGCCACTCAAGGATACAGCCAAGGTGGAAATGGTGTCCACATTTACATATGATCTTAGGATTTTGTTCAGCATATCCTGTAACATAAAATACAATTATGTTATCCTAATTTTTACATGTGCTTTATATCTTTTTTATATTTTTCTATTTATTTTATAACACATTATTAATTATCATGTGTATCACGTTATCTCTCTTTCTCATTTAATTATCACTATTTTCTTGCTGTGGTAGATATAGTAGTTATTCAACATGTGAAACCATCTTTATCTTTTAATATCGTTTTATGTAACAAATAATTTTTAAAAACTACCTAGCAACCTCAACCTCCCACCAAATAGTAGTAAACCGCATTATCGGAAAAAAGGGTTTAAATAAATTGAAAATCTAATAATATGCATGGCAAAAAATAACAAAACAGTCAAGGGTATTAATTAATTAATTATTTAAAAATTAAAATCACCTTCAAAACATGTAGGACAGGCATCCAAATCCGAGGATTTTGAATGGACGGATCCAAAACGTTTCGAACTGTTGGTTGATCTAGGTTCACCAGGTATCACAGATACAGGTGGCTCTGAATTTTCAGCAGCATTGTTTAATCTATGCTGTGAAGAATAGCAAAAGAAAAAATCAAAGAATCAATTTAATGGAATTAATTGTTAGACGTAAATAATGAATAATGTGTGCAGGTTTATTTAAATAATAAGTACATTCCACCCCCAATTCCCTTTCCATGGAGTTTCTTTGTGGTTGGAAAATTTTAGATGCGTTTCTTAGGTATTTTATTTTTATTTTCAAATCAAAATTAGAATTTCATCTTATTAATTTACATAATAAAAGTTTGGATTAAACATCAATATGAATTATAAATGAGAAACTTGAATTCTGAGAGAACAACACACACACACACACACACACAAAAGGAATATTAATTACATTTAAGTTTTGTCTTTTCTAGTTGTCCTCTTCATTCACTCTTGACTCTTTTAAAAATAAAAACACAACCACACATGAGAAATATAATAGAATAACAAAAAAAAAAAAAAACCGAATTGTTTACATATTACTTTATAGACTGGAAACTACTCCAATTACAGCCAATTAAAATATGCATTTTGACACAAACACACTAACAGTGATATGGTATAATTGGCAGTGACTTTGCGCCTAAGCTAGTGTTTCATGTGAACGTTGTGTTTGGAAATGCTTTGAAAAACTTATTTGACGTGAAAAATCACGTCATTTTCGAAGTAACCAGCTCTTGCTTCTGTGTATTGTTTGGACGTGAAAAATTATGTCCTAAAATTGTTTCCAAACACATGCAAAATCACGTTAATAAATTAGATAAAGAGAAAGAAATAAAGAAATCAATATATATCTAAATAAAATTCAAAGAAAAGGAAAAAGTTACAGAAAAAACAAGTTGAGAAGTAGTTTCATCTTGAACCTCAGCATAATCAGCAGTTTCTTCTTCAGGATGGCTTCCCCTAAAACAAGAACAGAGGCTACCCATTATCCAGCCTTAGTAGGAAAAAGGAAATGAAATTTTAAAAACAGAAGAGTTACGGAACTAATCTAAGCAATTGATTGCATATATAATTTTCTATCACATCTTGCCTTCAACAGAGTATAATTTGAATTGGGATAGATAGAAATAACTAACATTATCTCCAACTTAAAACAAATTTATAATATTAAATTCAAATTTCAAACTAAGTCCCTTTTTTATCTTTTAGTTATTCAATGTTTTTAATATCGGATTAGTCATTGCCTATCAAGACACTTATTCAAGATTTAGTGTGTGTTTGGATGAACGTTGGTAAAATTGATTTTGATTGAAATTGATTTTGTAAAATTGATTTTGAAGTGATGTGATTTATGTTTGTATGTTTTTATTATAAAATCAAGTTAGAAGTAAAAGTTAGTACAAAATTTTGGATCCAACGCAAAAGCTACTCAAAGCTTCTCAAAATTTTGGATCCATAATCAATTCTGAACTCTTCTCCAACATGAAACCAAACATGTCAAAATTTATCCAAAATCAATTATGAACTCAGAATTAATTATCTAACGTGAAACCAAACATGCACTTAATGGTTCAATCGCGGTAGAACCAATATTAATATAATAAAATAAAAAATAATATATAAAATAATAGTAAATATCATAACTTTATAATACTAAAAATTAAAATAAAACGTCATTTATAGGTTCTTAAAATTCTAAATACACTTAAAAGTCCAAATCAAATATATAATAATACTTATGCTTAAATTTTAATAAAATACAATAATGTTCATTAATAGTTACAAGTTTACATCTAGAATAAAAAAGTATATGACAAACTAATACAATATAAAATTATCAGACCAAGGGAAATTAACCTTCGAGATAGAGGGGATGAGAGAGAAAAAGCTAGAGAGAGAGGGGATGGGACAAACAGAAACTACAGGAAGGGGAACCAGCACACAGGAGGAGTGAAGATCGGAAGGATATTTCCACTTTTTTCTTCTCTCGGTTTCCTGAGGATTATGCTGAACTTGATCTTTGGAAGATATTTATGAAATGGGGGAAGGTATGGGAAGTGGTTATTGCAAAAAGAAGGGATAGGAGAGGGAACAGATTTGGCTTTGTACGTTTCCTAGGAGTGGAAAATGTCAAATTGCTTGAACAAAAGCTAGATCAGATACGTATTGGGCAGGTGAAAATGTTCGTGAATATTCCCAAATACAAAAAAGGAGAAATAAGAATGGGAAATGGAAAACAGGAAATTAAGGGAGAAACAGTGGATCGAAAATCTTTAAAAAGGGGCAGTGGAGGGCAAGGTAGAAAGGTGAAGCTAAATCAACACAAATCATTTGCACAAGTTGTACGGGAGGGTCCGAGTAGACTAAACCAAAGATGGCAAGCGAGAGAGGCTGGGAAGAAAGATGAATGGTGCGGGCTAGACTTGAAGATTGAAGAACAAAACATGGAATGGGTAAACGACAGTCTTGTGGGGTGGTTAAGGGATCCATCAATGTTCGACAGAATCCAAGAAATGGTGTGCGCAGAAGAAAATGATGATATCAAACTGAGATATCTTGGGGACGATTTAGTCCTCATATCTGGGATTGATGAAAAAACTGCACAAGAAAAGATCAAAAAGGAGGAAGAGTCATTTCTTTCTTTTTTCCACTCAGTCCAAAGATGGACCCCAACGGGACTGTCCGGGAAGAGGCTAACGTGGCTACGGTGTTATGGAGTGCCGTTAAATGTTTGGGGGATAACTTGTTTCTCTGCAATAGCAAATATTTTTGGCTCTTTTGTAAAAATGGATATCGGAACAGAGACGCTCCAGAATATAGATGCTGCACGTATCCTTGTGAGCACTCCGTTAGGTAAGCATATTGACTTTTGTAACAAGATAAGGATCAATGGCAATGTACATCAGATCAAAGTGGTTGAAGAATTGGGTCCGTTGCTGAAACGATGTAATTGTTGGAGGTGGAAAGAGGACTCTTTGTCGGATAAGGTATCAACTCTCGCAAGTAATATGGGTCTGGATATGGAATCATCAAGCTCGGAATGCTCATCGGACATTCATGGGGAGTGGATGGTGGAGGCGGCTGAGGATACGCTACGTATGTCCGGGGTGAGAATAGACAAGAGTCCAACGAGTAATACAGGGAAAAGTTTGGTGGGCGAAGGACAAAGGGAAGGTGATACACGTGTTCAACACGGTGTGGAAGGGAAGAGAGATGAGGAGACAGATCAGAGGGTAGGGGAAAAGGAAGCAGGTGAGCAACAGAGCATCGAAAACCTCACTCCTTTGAAAAGTCTTCAAAAACAACGGTCCTTTGATCGTTTGAAAAGTAGGGACAGGAGCGGAGGGGGAAGTGTGGGCTTATTGGAAATACTTGATGGCCCAATACAATGTAAAGGGGGTTAAGTGTTATCAAAAGCTCGTAGGGCCTAAAAAAAAGCTAAGCCCACCGAGACGCACCAAACGAATGATGCTTCTGTTGGATGGATCAGTATGCGAGAAGTAGTAGGCCAAATAGAGGTGGAAGCAACAACTTCAGTGAAAGGGACAAACATGTATAAGGCCTTGACGGAAACAGGGGACTCCTAAGTATCAGGGGCATTGATCGACAAATCAGAGTGCTATCGTTTGCAAAGTGAGTTTCAAGCGACGAAACAGATCATGGGACGCAATGGAAGTTCAGCCAGGGGGAAGAGGACATCTGCCAATACAAACTCTCATCTTGAAGGAGTACAAAGAGGAAGAATACAAGGAAGATACGATGTTTTGCGAAGATCAAGATATGTGGTGTCAGAATCCTCTATTTCGCTATTAAGGAAAAGTGATGTTTCTAGAAAGAGAAAGGAGCTGAGATCTGAATCGTTTGATCAAAGCTTAACCTTAAATGATGACATTATTAACAACTGCAATAAGAATTTCTGGCAGAGAAGACAGGCAGAAGAAGCGAAGGAATTATGGGATGTGGGAAAAAAACTGGGAATGTCATACAGGGGGGATGAAGAGTACATGTTGAAGAAAATGATGAAGATGGAAAAAAGAGATAAAAAGGATATAGAAGACGTCAAAAAGAGATACAATGAAGGGGAGAATGAAGTGTTATTGTGAAGATGATGTCTTATAACGTGAGAGGTTTGGGGGATAGGGTCAAATGGAGATTTATCAAGGAATTTGTTGTGAAAGAAAGTATTCATCTATTGTGTGTTCAAGAAACTAAAAAAGAAAGGGTGAATAAGGGACTGTGTCAAGCTTTATGGGGGGAGGGAGATATTGAATATGTAGTCAATCCATCCATTAACTCAGCTAGTGGGTTACTTTGCTTGTGGAATAAAGAGGCTTTGGAGGTTAAGAATCATTTCATGGGGGATGGATACATTGGATTGGAAGGAAGTTGGAAGGAAGATGGGGTTGATGTTGTAATAGTTAATGTGTATGCTTCATGTGACCTGAGTAAAAAAAGAAGACAATGGGAGGAATTGAAAATAAAAAAAGCTAGTAGTAACATTGAACTATGGTGCTTCATGGGAGACTTCAATGCTACAAGAAGTAGTTGTGAGAGACAAGGGTGTGGAAGAGGTGAACCAAGGGGTGACTCTAGACTATTTAATCAATTTATATTGGAGTTGGAACTTGAAGATGTGCAAAGAGTTGGTGGAAAATTTACATGGTTTAGGCCAAACGGCAAATCAAAAAGTCGGCTTGATAGATTCTTAGTGTCAAAGGAATGGTGTCAAAAGTGGCCAGGGTGCTTCCAAATACTTTTGGAGAGGAACATATCGGATCATTGCCCTATTCTCTTAAAAGATTCAAAAGTTGATTGGGGCCCTAAGCCATTTAGGTCTCTTGATTGTTGGTTTCAAGACAAGAGGTTTGTGGAATTTGTGCGCTTAACTTGGCAACAAATAGAAATTCAAGGGTGGGCGGGATTTGTATTAAAAGAAAAATTGAAGGAGTTAAAAAGAAGGCTTAAGGATTAGAATGTTGCACATTTTGGCAATGTACATGAAGAACATAAAGGAATTATGGAGAAGTTGAATGGGCTAGATAAAAAAGAGGAATCTATGGTGCTAACCGAGGAGGAAATTTTGGAAAAGATAAATCTACAAGAGGAATTTTGGAAAGTTGCTAGAATAAGGGATTCCTTATTAAGGCAAAAAGGAAGATTGAAATGGATGAGAGAGGGAGACAACAACACAAAATACTTTCATTCTTGCATCAATTGGAAGAGAAGTAAAAACTTGATTAAGGGCCTAAAAATTGATGGAAGGTGGGAGGAGGAGCCAAAAAAGGTGAAGGAGGAAGTAAAAAGTTTTTTTAAGAAAAGATTTGAGGAGGAGGAATGGTGTAGACCTACATTGGATGGGATTGATTTCATGAAAATTTCCCAAGAGGAGTATGGTGGTCTAATTGGTAGATTTGAGGAAGAGGAGATAAAAAAAAGCTATATGGGAATGTGGAAGCTCAAAGAGTCCGCGGCCGGATGGATTTAATTTTAAATTCATCAAGGCTTTTTGGTAAACTATGAAAGAGGATATTAAGAGATTTTTGGAGGAATTTCATTGTAATGGAATTTTTCCAAAAGGTTGTAATTCCTCTTTCATCTCGTTGATCCCAAAGGTAGATGACCCTCAAAGTCTTGGGGAGTATCGACCTATTTCTCTTGTGGGTTGCATGTACAAAATATTGTCAAAAATGTTAGCAAGAAGGTTGAAAAAAGTGTTGCCAAGAGTTATTGATCACAAACAAAGTGCTTTCTTGGAAGGGAGAAATATTTTACAAAGTGTGTTGGTTGCAAACGAGGTGGTGGAGGAAGCAAAAAGAAGAAGGAAGAAGTGCTTGGTTTTTAAGGTGGATTATGAAAAAGCATATGACTCTGTGTCTTGGAATTTTTTGCTTTACATGTTTCATAGACTTGGCTTCGGGGAGAAGTGGATTGGTTGGATTAGACAATGTCTTATTTCTACTCATATTTCAGTGCTTGTTAATGGGAGCCCAACTGAGGAGTTTGTGCCACAAAGAGGTATGCGACAAGGAGACCCACTAGCACCTTTTCTATTCACAATAGTGGCGGAGGGGCTGAGTGGGATGATGAGGATGGCATGTGAAAAGAAAATGTTTGAAGGTTTTTCGATAGGAAAAAATGAAGTCTTTGTTAACCTCCTCCAATATGCGGACGACACGCTCTTTTTTGGTAAGGCAACGGAGAGGAATGTAATTGTGCTAAAAGGGTTACTACGGTGCTTTGAATTAATTTCGGGACTTAAAGTTAATTTTTATAAAAGCACCTTTGGAGCAATTGGGGTAGGTAGAGAGGTACTTGAAAGGTTTGCAGAGGTACTTAATTGTAGAGTGATGAAAATACCATTTACATATTTGGATCTACCAATTGGTGACAATCCTAGGAAGGACCACATGTGGAATCTGGCCGCATGGAAGCACAAGATACTATCCTTTGCTGGAAGGGTGTGCCTAATCAAATCGGTACTCTTATCTATCCCTCTCTTCTACCTTTCGTTCTTTAAAATGCCTTTATCTATCGAGAGAAAACTAATGAGGATACAAAGGGAGTTCTTGTGGGGTAGTGAAGTTGGTAAAAAGAAAATATGTTGGGTATCATGGGAAAAGGTTTGTTCTCCAAAAGAGAAAGGGGGGCTTGGTATAAAAAATTTGGGGCTTTTTAATGTGTCACTTTTGGCTAAATGGAAATGGGCTCTCTTCAATGAGAAAGAGTTTATGTGGAAAGACATTGTGGTATCCAAATATGGAGGGAGGTTTGGGCTTAGCAGGGTGGGTGATAAGTTTGAGTCTTTTTGGTGGAAAGACTTGAGAAAAGTGTGTGGTGAACAAAATGAAGATAATTGGTTTGAAAAAATGAGTGAGTGGAAAATTGGGGACGGTGCTAAAACTAGATTTTGGGAGGATTGTTGGATGGGTGAGGTGTGCTTAGCCCAGCTTTTCCCTAGGTTGTTTGCAAACTCTAAACAACAAGGGGCCTATATAAAAGATACGGGGGTTTGGGAGAATGAATCATGGAAATGGGGCTTGAAATGGCGCAGGGGTTGGTTTGAGTGGGAATTGCAGCAACTGGAGAGGTTCGAATCTATGCTGGCTACACGTTTTTGTGTAAGAAATGTGGAGGATGGTTGGATATGGCAGCCGAATAAATCTGGTTGCTTTTCGGTGAGCTCAGCATATGCTGCTCTACATGACTTAAGAATGGGGGATAATTTGGATTCCCTTTTGTTAAAAATTTGGAGGCTAAAGATACCTCCAAAGGCACAACATTTCATGTGGAGACTATTTCTTAATAGGTTGCCTACTAAAGATAATTTTAAAAAAAGGAACACTCCTCTGATTTCCAATTACTGCTATGTTCTGTGTGGACAGCAAGAAGAAAATGCTACTCACTTGTTTCTTAATTGCAAGGAATTAGTTTTTATGTGGAAGAAATGTCTTAATTGGTGGAATTGTTTTGATGTTACTGCTGGCTCTGTGCGAGATCATTTTCAACAGACCCCGTCATGCTTAGAGATGAACTCTGAAACTACAAAGTGGCAAATTATATGGTGCGCCTGTGCCTGGAATATGAGGAATCTTTGTGTGTTCAATAGTGAAATTTTTTATAGTGAGTTGCTGTGGAAAAAAACCATGTTTACTGCATGGTCGTGGCTCTCGTCGTTAAATGATGGTTTCCACTATTCCTTCGCTCAATGGTTGGCAAATCCAGGGGCATGCATTAAAATTCTGCCCGACTTAGAGGCGCGGTGCTGATTGACAGAGGACGAATATGATTTGTATATAGTTGGTGTCATAATTGCTAATATTATCCTTGTAAACAAATATTGATGGGGGACTAAAGTACATGGTGGTTATTTGATATTAAATGTGAATGTAGCATTTAATATAATATAACCATCTTTTGCTGGAATTCCTGCCTATGCTGTAACTTAACTTTCACTGCATGGGTATCACTTATGCCTATGAGTTCAATGCATTTTCTTTTATTGCTGATAAAAAAAAAAATCAGACCAAGGGAATTTAACTAAGTTGGATGAGTTGTGTGCATGAGTTGTTGTAAATATCTTGGTACTTGAACTTGATTCGATTCCTACAGATCCAAAAAAAATTATCATAATCAATATATAAAATTTGTAAACTTATATAAAAAATAATTTATTCCTATTTGTAATCTTTATTAAATGTGTGTTTTTGTTTATCTTAAAAAATAAATTAAAAATATATAATATTTTTTTTTTTACAAATACTAGTTCAAACTGATTCTCTACACCTTTTTTTTTATTATCAATTTTCACCTATTCTCATTTTTTTTTTATTCATAAGAAGGAAATGAACTTAGGTACCAAAGAGTTTACAATAACTCATGTACACTCTCAACCAACTGACCTAGACTCCTTTAGTGTTCTCATCGATTTTGAATCAATTTGACCATATCTCACCCGTTTATGAAATAGTCTAGTTTTTTAGAGTCAATGAACTAGTCAGCTATCTGATTCTCAGTTGAATCAGTCAGTCCAATCTAATTTTCAAAACTATGGTGGTTCTAGAATAAGCTTATTTAAACCTTAGAAATAAATTGATAAGAAAGAGTAAACTTTCTTGAATTATTAAAATAATGTTTAATTAATTTGCGGGTGAACTTTTATCAATTTTTAATTAGATCTTTGAACTTTTTTTTGTTTCAATTGGGTCCCTGAACTTGTATTTATTTTTTAATTAAGTCCCTGAATTTATATTTTCTTTTCTAATTAGGGACCTAATAAAAAACAAATATAAATTCAAGGACCTAATTAAAAAAATTCAAAAACCTAATTAAAAATTATTAAATAGTTCACGGATATGCAAATTAATTTAAATGCTTATATTAAGAACTACTATTTTAGCCATTGGATTGCTCATGATAAATTATTATATTTATATAGTTAAAATCCATAATAATTATTACATAATTAAATTTTATTTACCAACATATTGTTAATTTGAGTGGAATTGGGCTCAGATTTTTTAAGTAATATTTCATGTTCGAGTCTTATGGATAAAAAAAATAATTGGAAGAAGAGACTCCATTAAAAGTGGTCGATCAGATTTTTCGATGGAGATTAGTCATTGACGTCGATGGATACTTCATACCATATATGGTTACCCAAAAAAATATAATTAAAATTCATAAAATATTTTTTAATATAAATTATACTTTTTATTTATAATAAATAATTTCAATTTTGATATGAGATTATTTTTAAATATTGAAGTCATTCTAAAGGGTGTTTGGTAGGAGGAAAGAAATAAAGTAGATGAAAATAAGTAAGAAATAGAGTAGATTTTAAGAGTGTTTGATTTGAGAGAAATGGAAAAGAGAAAAATAGAAAAAAAAATGAAAAAAGAAAAGAAAAGAATTTCGTTTGTCAAACTTGAAAATCGATTTTTTCTGAAACAACTAATTGTCAAACCTGAAAATTGATTTTCTTCACGGTATAGAATCACTAACAATCCATTATTGTTGAGAAACAATCAATTATATTGTAGAGAAAAACAACTACTATTTGAAAATAAAAATACGTGATACCTACAATTTTTTTCATCTCTCCTCTATTTTTGCACAACCAAACAAGAAAGATTTCTTGTCATTATTCTATTTCTCCTCGGTTTATTTCCATGATACCAAACATAAAGTAAATCATTATCATAGTACATTTTCTTACTATGTGCTTGACAAGTTTCTAAGACTACAATGAAATTATGATTACAAAGGGCTTTTACAAGATTGTAATGTGGCATAGGTGGGGATAGGTATACGTGTAAGATATAGGTTAAGCCTAACTACTATTAAGGAATATCAACTTACACATTTGCGATTATTTGAAATATAAGTCCTTTGGTTGCTCCCCTTTTTCCTACATAATACCATCTTTCTTTATGTAACTCATCTATATTTCTATTTTTTTTTTTTTGAATCGTAGTGTTTTTATTATTTTCAGCTATTTTTTATGCAATTTCCTAATTTTCTTTTCCTTTTTTTTTTCTCCTAGATGGTTACTAATTATTCAAATACTACTAATTAGTAGGCAGTGCTACCCAACTCCCACCCCAAACATAAGACTTAGAGATGTGTTTGCCCTCAAGCAGAGCAATCCCAAACTTAGAACTGTGTTATCCTATCCTATATATGATAAATTGAGATCCCTTAATACTAGTTAGGAGGGACACTTGGATTTCCACAAAGGCTTTTAATGTTGGATAAAGAAGAATGGGAACAAGGCACAATATGGGTAAATTAACTATGGAAAGTGTATGGCAGGCTAGTTTGGCCCTGGGTTAAGAGAAGAAAAGTGCTCTTATCATTTGAGTGCATGCAGAAGCAATGTTAAAGTACCAAAGAGAAAAGTCAAGGTTTGATGCAAAAATGTATGTTACGAAAACCATACCCAAAAAAATAATCAAGTCCTCTCAGAGTAGCTGAAGATTATAGAAATCATTTACACAAGTCCATTACTATCAACAGAACATAGCTTCCTAGAAAAGAAACAAGGATTATATATCCAAAATGTTGGTGTCTAGTGTGTGCATTGAAGAGTTCAATAATAATCTCAAGTAAAGAGAAGAAATAAAATGATTATCCATTCTTCTAAAGTTCTAATCAACCAATAAAAAGTATAACAAGGCAGATTAAGAGAATGGGTTGAGAGCACCTCTCCAAGGACAATTTGTTGTCTAATGGAGTTGATCCAAAATGCTCACTTCTATATATGGTTGTGACTTGTGAGCTGCTCTTACTACACATGTAGAAATGTAAATCAGTGAGCCACAAGCCAATCAACACAATCAACAAAATAAGAACATCTAATACATAACAATAAAGAGAATACAAAACACTAGTATCCAAAATGAACAGCATGTACAAACCCAAATGATAATAAGGATAAAGTGCTCTCAAACTACAATCCACCCCCCATCCTCCATTGTGTCATGTGCAACTATGGGATCAGTAGATGCAACTAGCTCAACCTCAACAACTGCAACTGGCTTCTTTGAAATCTCAGGAACAGTGTAATCAATGTCTGTGGGATCCTCCTATGCAGTGTCATCCTTAGGTGTCTGTCTGTTGCTCTGGCTCTGCATGTGGGGCAACTTCATGATCCTTTGATTGTTAGAGGTAAATGAATAATGGACAAGCTTAAGGTTATGTTTGGATAAAAGTTGAGAATTTGCTTTTGCTAATTTCAATGCATATTCTCAAATTCCAAGACATAAAACAAAGAAGGAAAAATTGAGAAAATAATTCATATACTGACACTGTAAAGTAGTTTTACACCGTCAATAAATAACAAATTATTATATATGAAAAATTTATTGACTTTTTCAATAACTATCATAAAGGTCATATTAATTGTGTTTTTCATTTATTAACAATTTAAAACTATTTTATACTATTAATGTATAGTCATTAAACTCGAAAAAAAAATTGTTTTAAGAAAAAAAGTACATTTGAACTCCCCAAATAGCGTCCAAGCACTAAATATGAAATACATTCTGCCCCATTTCCTTTTCCTTGGAGTTTCTTAGTTGGAAAATTTTCAAAGCGTTCCTTAGGTATTTTTAAATTAAAACTAAAGTTCCAATCTTTCTAATTAAAGTTTACATTAAAATTCAATGAGTTATAAATATGAACCATGAATTCTAATGGAAAAACAACACACAAAGCACAAATGACATTTGAGTTTTGTCTTTTCTAATTACCCTCTTCCTTAGCTGATTTTTACTTGACTCTTTCAAAAATAAAAAAAACACAACTACAGACTAGAAATATAATAGAATAACAAACAAAAAAAAAACCAATTGTTTACATTTTACTTTGTAGACTGGAAACTACTCCAATGGCAGTCAATTACAAATGCAACACAAACCAAACAGTAATAGTGATGTGGTAAAATTGGTAGTGACTTAGCGTCTAGCACGATATTTCATATGCAATCACGTTAATATATAAATCAGATAAAGAAAAAGAATGAAAAAGAAAAAAGATTCAAAGAGAAGGAGAAAGTTACAATATTGAAACAAAGGTGAGAAGTTTCATCTTCAAACTCAGCATCATCGACACTTTCTACTTCAAGATACCTACCTCTAAAACAACAATAGAGGCTACCCATTGTGCAGCCTAAGTAAGAAAGGGAAAGGAATTTTGAAAGCAGGAAAGTGTTATTATGGAACTAATCTAAACAGTTGTTTGTTACTATTGGACTAGGATATATATTTTTGGAGACCAATCTTGCGTTTAACAGAGTATAATTTTAATTGGCATAGATACAAAGCAAAAGACTATCTTTTCTTTATCCATTATTTCCAACATAAAAACAAAATTATAATATTAAATTCAAATTTCAAACTAAATCCCTTTTATTTTGTTTGTGGTTGTAGGATAAATTTATTCAATAGTTAGAAATAAATTGATAAGGAAGAGTCGAGTTTCCTGGATTATTACCTCCTTATATATAATAGTGTAAGTTTATTTGTGTTCTCGTTATTCCACTTTTCTCACTCTTGTTCACATTCACTCTCATTTGATTGAATATTCCCTTCTCATATAGTGGTGTATTTCACTCTCATAATATATATCTTCTTCTACTTTTAATATCAACCGAACAATTTAAATGTAACTGAATATCATAAACAAATTATATATATATATATATATATATATATATATATATATATATATATATATATTCTTTAAAATTTAAATACACTCTTAATATGTATAAGATATATCCTCTTGTACTTATCAATTAAACCATTTTATAAGTTATAATTGAATATCAAAACTAATTTCAAATATATGTTTTATCTTCAAAATTTAAATACGTTTCTAACATACATATGATATTTTTTCTTATACTTTTAATATCAACTAAATTATTTAATTTAGTATTTTATCTTTTTTCAATCTACCATTTTTAATATCTTTAGTTCTAACTTAAATTTAAATATTTTTTACATATTAATGACTTTCAAAAGTGATATACGAGAAATTATTAGGTAGTTCTGGACTATCACATGTTCATGGTCCCAACCAATTTTTATGTGACACGCATTTGAGTTTTTAAATTTAAGAGAAAACAATAAATAATACTTGATTATATGTCATGTAGAGATTGATCAGGATCATAGACTACTACCTGATCCAGTATCACCTAATAATTTCTTGTGAAATATACATCCAAATAGGAGAAGAGAGAGAATGGTGAAAACATCTAATACACACCTAAATTATATATTATGCTTTATAATAAAGAAATATATATGATATATTGTATTTACCTAGGTATGAACCAATGACATGACCAAAAAAACAAAGTTGAGCATAGTTAATAGATAATTGAGTTTTTAGAGCATGTTGGGAGATATCCTTGATGTAAAAAAGAAAAAAAAAGTATTTAGCTAAGTATGATTTTTTTTTGTTTTCTTTTAAAATAAATACTAAGGGGACGTTTGTTTCACGGATTATTTGTCTATTCCTGGAAATATGGAGTTAGGAAAATTTATTTCCCCGTTTATTATGTAGTAAAAAAATAATTATTGCCGGATATATCACACATTTTAAAAAAAATCAGGAATAACATTTTCATGTTATATTCCCAGGAAAAAATATTCTCAAGATTAAAAAATAATCCGTGAAACAAACTCCCCTAAGTATTAAGTGTGAAGAACCTATGGATTAATATTTTATATAACTATTATTCATGAAATGTATACTACTTAGTAAAATAATTTTTTTTCTCAACTACCCTAAATCATTAAATAAATATTCAAGTTCTTTTTATTAAATTAAAAAATAATAACCAAAAGAACTCACGAATAAATAATAAGGTATTTTATTAATGGATATTTTTATTTATGTCTATTTAAGATTAATATATGCAAAGTATGTATTTTTTTTTAAATTACTAAAAATTAATATATTCTGATTTTTTTAAGCAATATATTCTGTTTTTTTTTTTAAAATATAAAAGTTTAGAAAAATGTTATGTGATAATTTTAGTGAAACAACCTTCCTTCCAAAAAAAAAAAAATGAAAAAATTAGTGAAACAACTTTTAGATATCTAGTATCCAAAACGGATCCAAACTGAAATGATAATAAGGGCAAAGTGCTCCAACTAAAATCTCTCCAAAGAAGAAAAAACATAAAAGATATGAAAAGGCTAAAATATAATTTTGGTCCTGTATGTTATGAGTTTAATAATTATGCACCGACTTTTTATATTGACAACTAATTAAAAGTTATCATTGATATGACTTTTAGGGTGGTTTGTGATTGAATGACAATGTAAAATTATTTTACAGTGCATATTCTATTTCTCTTATCTTATTGTGAAAATTCGTCTTGATCTTTCATCTTCTGAAATATTCATTTTGGACATTTAGCATTTGAATTTGAGTTAATGTTGTTCTTCCATCAACTTGGATGTAACATTGTTAGTGTTGTATATTTTAACGTATACCGGAGGGGTATTCGGCTATATGATTACCCGAATATCCTCCTCAGCAGATAAGTATTCGACAAATAGTTAGCCGAATATCCTTCACACTGGATAAGTATTAGGCGTGGTGGAATAGCCGAAGATCCTTCATACTAGGGAAGTATTCGACAGTGAAGACAAACGTAGGAGACAGGTAATTGACTAAATCGTCGAACACATACAACCAGGTATTCAGCATCATGATAACCGGGTACCACAGAGAATACTCGGACAAGATACATCCTGCTAAAAAGATATTACCAAGACAATCAAAGATTAAAAGTTAATTAAGCAATCTTAATTAATAATGATAAACCATTAAAAGATAATTAGGGCCCATAAAAGTCCAAGGCCCAGTAAGGTAAGTATAAAAGGGAGTACGATCCTCGAAGTACGGTAACTTTTTATCTTCATTTATTACTTTTTTTTAAATGCTCTGAGCCAAAAGCTGACTTGAGCATTGGAGTGCCTTTTGCAGGTACCCACCCCTCTTATCACCTAGAAGGATTCAGACGCTTGCAGGAGATCTCGGACTGAAGATATCGGCATATGAAGATTTACCTTGTTACCCTCAGGCAGGAACATTTTGGCGCCCACAGTGGGGCCCGGGTAAAACTTATCCTACAGCCCCTCAAGGAATGGTTACTACTCGAAGCCACGCACACATGGAGATACCCGGATCATTAGCACCAAGCATATAACACAACGTAGAAGGATAACATCGCGTTGATGAAAACAAGGCATAGGTGGAAGATCAAACAAGTTTGTCTTCGGAGTTAAGACAGTTGAGAGCTGATCTATCAGCAATGCGAAAACAGAATGCTCAAGAGATCTCGGCCCTTCGGCAAGAGAACGCTGAGTTGAAAAGTTTGAACCGATCTTGGAAACCCGAAGACCAAACACCTGGCCGCCAGCACGAAGGCGAGTCAATAGCCAACCTTAGCATCCAGGGGGCAACCCATCGGCTCGCAACCTTCACTGCCAACACTCAAACACACCCCTATAGACATCCCTTCGTTTCCGGAATAATGGAAACACCTCTCCCCCTAAGTTGGAAAAGCCTCAGCTTGGATCGATATGATGACAACACTGACCCAGATGAGCACATAGATGTTTATGTGACCTAAGTTAGCCTCTACACCACCGACGATGCTATCCTGTGTAGGGTATTCCCCACATCTCTGAAAAGGCAAGCCCATAACTTGTTTACTTGACTTCCGCCTAATTCCATTGACAGCTTCGAAACACTTGCCGCTAGATTCGGCACCCAGTTTGCAACAAGCAGACCCCATCACTTGACGTTGGTCGCGCTGGTGAATATACGACAAGAAAAGAAGGAATCTCTTCGAACTTTCATGGAAAGGTTCGACAAAGTCGCCTTAAACATTTGTAACTTGGACCCAACTGTAGCTATGCATCACCTGGTGACAGCTCTTCAGCCAATGGCTTTCGTCAATAGTCTTTGTAAGAAACCTGCACTCGATATGGACGACCTCCGACGAAGAACGGCGAAATACATGCAAATGGAGGAGTTGGCTGAATACCGAAATCAAGTTCGAACAGAAGCCAACACGGGAAAGAGAGAAGATGAAAAAGATAATCATGGGAAGGGAAAAGAGAAATTTCCCAAAGATCGGGAGTATTATGGCCCCCGATACACAAGCTATACTCCGCTCAACACTAGTCGATCCCGAATACTTGAGCAAGCTCTTGCAACTGAAATACTGGCTGTGCCGAAAAGAGCTAACACACCTCCTAAGGTCGACTACAGCAAACAATGTTGATACCATCGTAACAGAAGCCATTCCACTGAAGAGTGTGTTGCACTTAAAGACAAGATTGAGGATTTCATCAAGATGGGACACCTCAAAGACTTCGTCCACGACCCCAGAACTGAAAGGTATCAATACTCGAAGTACAAAGATGACGACAGGATGTACAGGAAGGAAAGGGACCATGATCGAGATCGTGACGGAAGGATGGAAAGGCAAAGAAGTAGACCTCATGAGCGGCAAGAAGCAAAACCCCATGAGCATCCCCAAAGGGTGATCAACACTATTGCGGGAGGATTCGCTGGAGGAGGGAGTACCTCATCAGTAAGGAAGAGACATCTCCGTCTTGTACGGTCAGTCAACATGATATCGGCAGTTAGCAAGTTGAAAATGTCACCTATCACATTCACGGATGCAGACTTCCAGGGTTCCGACCCCATACAGGATGATCCAATGGTCATCAGTGTTGAGATAGCAGATTGTATCGCCTGAAAAACTCTTGTAGATCAAGGCAGCTCGACCGACATTCTATATTGGAGAACCTTCAAGCAGCTGGACATACCTGAAGGGAAGCTTATGCCTTATGACGAACCCCTGGTTGGATTCTCAGGTGAAAGGGTCAACACCAGGGGGTGTATAGATTTGAACACAACGTTCGGATACGGGGAAAAGGAGTGGAGGACTATCAAAGTTAGATACATTGTAATGCATGCTAACACATCATATAACATACTACTCGAACTACTGTCCCTGAATGCTCTAGGGGCTATAGTATCCACCCCACATCTAGCCATGAAGTTCCCTTCCAGCCGGGGCACAGTGATCACGGTTCATGCTGATCAGAAAGCGGCTAGGGAATGTTACCTAGCTAGCCTGAAAGTCACTCAGC
Organism: Pueraria montana var. lobata; assembly: GCA_026413185.1. Classification (NCBI taxonomy): domain Eukaryota; kingdom Viridiplantae; phylum Streptophyta; class Magnoliopsida; order Fabales; family Fabaceae; genus Pueraria; species Pueraria montana. The sequence goes on along the minus strand of CM048651.1, from coordinate 37,420,876 downwards.
TGAAGGAAGAATAGTACAAGTCAGTGAACATTGTCTCGGCAGCCGAACCTTTAGCCCATCCCTTGGATCTTGATCCCAAGATTGACGAAGACAAACGTGTTGAACCAAATGACGAAACCTGTGCATATCAGATCGGTGAAACAAAAAGGCGGTGAAACAAAAAGGCAAGTTACATACTTCGGCAGTAATTTGTCGAAAAGTGATCAACTTCAACTCCAAAGTGTAATTGGGCAGAATGCTGACTTGTTCGCCTGGAAAACCTAGGACATGCCAGGCATCGACCCAAATTTCCACTGTCACAAGTTGGCAATATGTTGAGAAGCTAGGCTGATAGCTCAGAAGAAAAGAAAGATAGGGGATGAGAGGTGGGAGGCAATAACAGAAGAAGTAACAAAGCTGATGGCAGCTAACTTCATCTGAGAAGTGAAATATACCACTTGGTTAGCCAATGTAGTCATGGTGAAAAAGTCGAATGAAAGATGGCGAATGTGTACAGACTACACGGATTTAAACAAAGCATGCCCGAAGGATGCATATCCTCTACCAAACATTGATCGGCTAGTCAATGGGGCTGCCGGGCACACTTTCCTCAGCTTTTTGGATGCATATTCGGGCTACAATCAAATCCAAATGTACCCTCAAGATGAGGATAAGACTGCCTTCATCACCTAATCAGCCAACTATTGCTATAGGGTCATGCCCTTCGACCTGAAAAATGTCGGGGCAACTTATCAAAGACTAATGGACAAGGTTTTTCGGAAATAGTTAGGGAGAAATCTAGAAGTATATGTTGACGACATAATAGTTAAGTCTTCCAGCGCCTGCACGCACAAGAGGGACCTTTAAGAGATATTTGCCGATTTCAAAAAGCGCAATATGCGCCTAAATCCAGAAAAGTATGTCTTTGATGTTCAAGGAGGAAAGTTTTTGGGCTTCATGTTAACATGCCGAGGTATAGAGGAAAACCTAGATAAATGCCAAGCTGTCATTAGTATGAGAAGCCTAAAAACTCCAAAGGAAGTTCAAAGACTGACTGGAAGAATTGCTTCCCTATCGCGATTCTTACCCAGAATAGTCGAAAAGGTGAAACCTATCATGAAGTTGTTAAAGGCATTGTGGGATCAACAGTATGAAGAAGTCTTTCAAGATTTGAAAAGGACCCTCTCTGCCCCACCGATACTCAAAAAACTAGACCCTCAAAAGGAATTAGTGTTGTACATCTCGATTTCTCAATAAGCCATAAGTGCAATGATAGTTCAAGAACATGTAGATGGCCAAGCACCCATATACTTCATCAGTCGAGTACTACAAGAAGCCGAGACGAGGTATCAGACGATAGAAAAGGCAGCATTGGCACTAGTAAACACTGCAAGGCGCCTGAGACAATATTTTCAGAGTCACCAGGTCGTCGTCAAGACCGATTGCTCCATAGCAAAGATATTGAAGAAGCTGGAACTGGCCGGATGAATGATGGCCTGGTCAATAGAACTCTAAGAGTTTGATATAAGGTACGAGCCGAGAGGTCCCGTCAAGGCACAATGCTAGGCAGACTTCGTCAATGAGCTACACCATGCCGAGCACTTTGAAGATGAATGGTGGATTGTACACGTTGACGGCTCATCCAATCAACGTGGGAGTGGTGCAAGTGTCATCATTGAAGGACCAAACCAAATACAGCTGGAGCAGTCTTTATGTTTCAGTTTCAAAGCGTCTAATAATAAAGCCGAATATGAAGCACTATTAGCCGGACTCAGGTTAGCCAAGGGGATGGGAGTTTGAAAGGTAGAATGTTGGAGTGATTCCTAGATTACTGTCAAACAGATTAATGATCTTTTCCAAGTCAAAGATCTACAAATGCTTAAATACTATCTTGCTTTCATGCGGCTGAAAGAAGAGTTCGACAAGGTCCAGGTAAAGCACCTGATCTGAGAACACAACGATAGGGCCGATCAACTAGCCAAACTGGCCAGCACTCAAAAACTTGGGCAGCTCAGAACTTTTATTGAAGAAGTATTACCCGATCCAAGCGTGACCATCGAGGAATGCATGCAGATCTAGGCACCCAAAGAGGCTTGGATGGTCGAGATCCAACAATACTTGTTACAGGGCACCCTCCCGGAAGATAAGGAGAATGCAAAAAAGTTACGGGTCAGTGCCGCAAGGTACGTTCTCGTGGCCGGAGAGTTGTACAAGAGGGGGTTCTCCACCCTGTTGCTTAAATGCCTTGACAAGGATCAAGTTGAGTACGTCACGAGAGAGCTACATGAAGGAATATGTGGTATGCACTCCGGTGGTCATACGATGGCTACTCGTGTGCTAAGAGCAGGGTATTACTGGCCAACTCTCAAATCTGACTGTGCCGAATATGTCAAAAAATGCACCCAATGCCAAAAGTACAGATTCATCAGCCGGCCGACGAGCTACATGTTATTTCGTCACCATGGCCCTTCACCGTGTGGGGGGTCGATATCCTAGGACCTTTTCCTATAGCCAAGGGGCAGTGCAAATTTTTGATAGTGGTTGTTGATTACTTTACAAAATGGATAGAGGCCGAACCCCTAGCAACCATTTCAGCTCAAAATGTCCAGAAGTTTTTATGGAAAAACATAATCACTTTGTTTCGGCATTCCATGCGTGATCATCACAGATAACGGGTTCCAGTTCACGGATAAAAAGCTGAATACCTTTTTGGAGGACCTAGGGACCAAACATAGGGTGACCTCGGTTGAACATCCTCAAATGAATGGACAGGCGGAATCCTCCAACAAAGTCATTTTGGGAGAGCTAAAGAAAAGGCTGGGTTCGGCGAAGGGTGCATGGGCCGAAGAGGTACATGAAGTTCTGTGGGCATACAGGTGCACTCCACAATCAACAATCAAAGAAACACCCTTCAGAATGGTATACGGAATCGAGGCCATGATCCCGGTAGAGGTAGGGGAACCCACCTTCCGAAGACAAAACTTTAAAGCATCGGAAAATGAAAATTCCATTAGGGTTGAGCTCGATCTCATCGAAGAAGCATGTAGACAAAGGATGACCAAGAGGTTTAACTCAAAAATTGAGACCTAGAGAATTCAAAGAAGGAGACCTAGTCTTAAGAGTTCAGGGCGATGCACGAAGAAATGCCCGCAAGGGAAAGTTGGCGGCTAATTGGGATGGTCCATTTAGAGTTCAGCAAAACCTCAACAATGGAGCATATTATAGAATAGCTATCAGGAAAGGTGGTGCCAAGAACATGGAATTCGACCCACCTTAAATATTATTTTAGTTGAGAATGTAATTGGGTGATGTACACTTTTTCCTTACTCAGCTTTTTATCCCTACAAGAACGTGAAAGGGTTTTTACCGAGAAGGTTTTAACGAGGCACACCTTTCAAACTAATTAATGAAACACATCTTTTGACATTTGTAATTATTTATTTTACAAAAGTCAATACCTACTACAAATGGTTTCCCTCCCGAGTACTCCTACTTGGCTAAGGACGCACCATTCGGATGTCCACCACAAATGGTTTCCCTCCCAAATACTCTTACTCGGCTAAGGACGCACCATTCAGATGTCCACCACAAATGGTTTCCCTCCCGAGTACTCCTACTTGGCTAAGGACGCACCATTCGGATGTCCACCACAAATGGTTAAGAAGAGATCTATGATTAAGAAGAGAAGGACCGACAACTCATACATGATTCAAGCAGCGAAAAGGATCACAAATGGAGTATTCGGTCGAGAGCAAAAACTTCAGTTAGGAAAGATGTAAATAAAAGGAGTAAGGACGACATCTCTTCTATAGCCTATTTATAGGGCCAAGGCCCACAACGACCCACAAGGTGTGAAAACCCCAACCGTTAGATCAACTAAGATCCAATGATGCACAAGAAAACAACGCTTCATTTTCCTCATTCGAACAGCTTTTTTCTGCCATAATGGCAGAGATTCGAAAAGACCTCACGAAAGGCCACTCGCCTCGAACAAGCCAAAATGAACCAAAACTATAAGCCTATTCGTCACAACTGTTCACTCCAGGCTGGGGGCATGTATACCGGAGGGGTATTTAGCTATATGATTAGCCGAATACCCTCTATAACGAATAAGTATTCGACAAATAGTTAGCCGAATATCCTTCACACTGGATAAGTATTAGGCTCGTGGAATAGCCGAAGATCCTTCATACTAGGGAAGTATTCGGTAGTGAAGACAAATGTAGGAGACAGGTAATTGACTAAATCGCCGAACACATACAACCAGGTATTCGGCATCATGATAACCGGGTACCACAGAGAGTACTCGAACAAGATAAATCCTGCTAAAAAGATATTACTGAGACAATCAAAGATTAAAAGGTAATTAAGCAATCTTAATTAATAATGATAAACCATCAAAAGATAATTAGGGCCCATAAAAGTCCAAGGCCCAGTAAGGTAAGTATAAAAGGGAGTACGATCCTCGAAGTACGGTAACTTTTGATCCTCATTTATTACCCTTATTAAATGCTCTGAGCCAAAAGTTGACTTGAGCATTGGAGTGCCTTTTGCAGGTACCCACCCCTCTTATCACCTAGAAGGATTCGGACGCTTGCAGGAGATCTCGGACTGAAGATACCGACATAAGAAGATTTACCTTGTTACCCTTAGGCTGGAACATAACGTAGTTATGAAACACAGTTATCAAAATGAATCATTTTAAAAGATAAATGATCAAAATGAATTTTTCACAATAAGAATAACGACTAATAGTATATTTTAGCCATTACATTCCAAAAACGACATGTCCTTATCTTCTTCCCTTCTCCTTCCCCCTTTTGTTATGGGCCATTGTGCACTACCATTAGAGGTGGACTCCCCCATTAGTGAGAGACACAGTCTTATCATTTTCCTCATAAACACACCGCCCACACGACTCTCTCTTCACATCTCTATTAGACAATACACTTAAAAACTTGAAACACACAGTGATAACCCTGAGCACGGTCGAGATGGGCGATCTCCCAGGGCGCCATTTTTAGAGGGTACCAAAAAAAATTTATTTAGTGTATATAAATATTAAAATTAAAAATTATATAATTATAATTGAATTTATATAATTTTTTATTATAAGAAATAAAATAATTACCAATAAGATAATAATTAGTCAACAAATTATTAATTTGTGATCAATGATGTTTCGACTACTTAACTCATAATTTTGGGAAATGAACGGGTGATAGTACAATTTATGCACAATAAATGCTTAATGTTAAAAGAGGTAAGAGTGAGCATGATACATTATTTTCTACTATTTCTCACAAGGTGATGAATCTGTCCAACGTTAACTTAAACCAAAGCTTTAAACTTTCTCTCTCCCTCTAATATCTTATTCTCTAATCTCTCTATAACTTTCTCTTTAATCCTTTTTGTGATATACTATGTCATAAGGTAGATTAAATAAATAGTCTTGCTCTGATTTCTATTGAAAATAATTTTTTTAAAGAATCTTGATTATGAAAAAAATATTGATGATTTTGCAACAAAAATTGTAAGAAGAATAATATTCAAATGATTAGGAGGCATCATTTTCTCAATTTGTCCATTACCAAAAATCTCACGACTGACTCTGAAAACACACTAAAGAACTCTTCACACTCACAAAACACAATACTCACTTTCCTTTCTTCTTCTTGCCCTCACAACAACAAAAACACACCCGCAATCACTTACGTATATTTAAAATCACTTATAATTAAAATTTTGTAAATAAAAAATAAAAAAAACTATTAATCTCTTAGAATTAAATAATCTTAGAATTAAATAAAGCCAAACATCCATCAAATATATTTTTATTTAAAACTTAAGATATCAATAAAATAATTCATCAAGGACAAGGGTATTTGGTACTAAAATATTGAAATTTGACGGTTTATGTAACACAGTTTGTTTTGCACTGTTTATATACATTAGAGTTTTTTTTTTTTTGAGAGGATATATATTAGAGATTAATTTACGTTATTTTTAACTATAAAAAATGATTCGCACTTGACTTAAATAATAGAAGAGCGACGTGCATTTCTCCCTATTTAAATTGTCCCATTATCTTCAAAAAAATTATTCACAATTAAAATTTTAACTAATTTAGAATTATACTCACTAAGCCGGGTCAGTGATAAGAGATGAGGCTAGTTTATTTATATAAAATTTCATTCTCCTCATTATACATAAAAAAAATTAATTTAGAATTATACTCACTAAGGTGGGCTTTCATTACCATGGTACTGGTCAAGTTTTTTCTTAACGAATTACCATTTAAAAAATAAATAAATAACAGATCTTGGACCTTAACTGTGGGCTAGCTTACCTTTTCATCTTTCCTTTTTCAATTTGTTCCTGCCAATTTGCTCAAGGTAATCATCTCAGCATTCCTGAATTAGACAACCAGGCAAATAATTACTTTTCATATTGACTTATCTTTGTTGTTTAGAACAAAAGCAAACATTACAAAAATTGAAAATAACATAAAGATTTCATGAATGTGACACCATAACTACAATGATAATTAAAAACTAGTTGAAGTCTTAACAGGTTTTACTCAATCGCCTAGTGACGACTTTACCATTCCAATCAAGACGGTTATCTTGTTTAAGATGGGAGAATCTTCTTTTCCCTTCAAATCAATTGAGGATTCTCATTTTTTGGTGGAGGGTCAAACTTAGAAGTTAGAATGTAACTTTCATGTTCTTCTTTTTCTCTTTAATGTTGGTGCTTAAAGGAGCAGGACCAACCTTAATTCTCGAATTTAGTGGCATTAATTTGCATGGACAAAAAATACGCTTAATTTGGAGACTCTACATGTGCATCACATGTCATTTGCTCATTTGCTCTTGTTGCATCAGCAAATGAAACGTTTTATCCTTGGATGCCAAAACTTTGCTCTAGAAAATTTTACAAGACATAATTAGAGACGGAGGACCACAGAATCAAAATATTAGAACTATACCACATTCAGGACCGGTCTTGACATTTTAGGGGCTCAGGGTAAAATAATAATAATAGGCCCTTATATATAAATATTCAAAAATATAAATATATATTACATAAAAAATAAATATGTAATTTTATTAAAAATAATATGTTTTATTACATTAAGTGAATAACATGATTTTAATAAATTTTAAAAAAAATGTATCACATTTTTCATTTAATTTACTCATATTTCCATCTATCATTTAATTTACACCTCCAAAAAAAAAATTATTCATACACAAATATTTATATATAAGAACACCCCTGTAAAAAAAAACAATAAGCAAATATACATAATATGTATATATAATTTTTCTATAATGATTTTATAAAGTTTTATTTTTCATAATTTCTTCCCCATTTTCTTTCTGTTCCTCTGTTTATCTTCCTTTCTCATAACATTTTGTATTAGATTTCACATTTTCTCTCTCTCCTCTTCATGTTTCTCTTATCACAAAAGATAATACACCTTCCAAAAAATATACAACTATCATTTTCAATAATTTTTAAGGATTTTCTATTTTTTCCTAAATATTTTTTAATAAAAATATTATTTAATTGTTTGAAGCAGAGAATATATTATTCTTATTATTCTCATGTTAAAAAATAAATTTTCCTTCAATAAAAATTGATGGTCAATTATGCTTTTAAATCTTTAAACATGATATTTAAAATAAAGATTTCCTATCATTAGAATTGCTATAATGAATTTTAAAAACTAAATCTCTTTTTTTCAACTGCAATTCTATAGTCTTGTATCTTTTGTTTAATTTATATAAATTTGGTTTTTATGTTATGTGGCCAATTATTATGATTATTTTAGTTGTGGGTTAAATTTAATATATTAATTTTAAAATTATAATTTAATTTTTATATTTGGCCCCTAAAAAAATGCTTAGCTCTATCCCTATTATCTATTATCTACAAAATATCATCATTTTATTAAAACTTACATATATTTATGTTATTTATTAATATACTAACTTTTAGTTTTAATTCCTTTATAATTTAAGTTTTAATTTGTGTTTCTTATCTTGTTAAAAAAAATAAACACATCTATTATTAAAGATCCTTTACATGTTGATATGTCACAATTAACTAGAAATTTATTTAACATTGGTTTATAAATATAACCATTAGAAGAAAAAAAAACTAACAATTAAAAGAATGATACTTTTTAATCGCATGTCATATTTTAAATTGAATAAAAAGAGATATAAAATAAAAAAATAATTTTAATCCATTTATAAAAATAATATAATTTTTTTTACCATATATATATATTTTTTTAAATTTTGGGCCCCTCCTAGTAGTGGGCGCTTGGCCATTGCCCCTCCAATCAAGACCCAGGGACTGGCTGACCACATTAAAGATTGGGAATCAACTTTTTTTTTTTTTTTTATCTATAAGAATCGAAAATAAATATCAGAGGGTTTATAATAACTCACACATCTATTTAATCAACTTGTGCTAGACCCCCTTGATAGATTGGGAATCACCTTTGGTAATGCTTGAGTTGTGTAGGAGTAATTGGATTGGCAAATGTTAGGTGCCACCGTTTAATATGAAGGTCCCAAAAATGCATAGTTTGTCATTTTGGTTAGTATAAGAAAATATGAAATGTCATTCTCAAAATTTGTGATCATATGTAAAGGGAATGTTGTATACAATTACCCTTTCTCATACCTTCACGAAGCGAGGAGTCTCTGGCAACGGGGTACGTTAGTTTTATTCTCAGAATTTGTGACCCTAATACGCTATTCAAGAAATATGAGACTAAAAAAATTGGATAAGGCCAGCTAGAGTTGAGGGAAGAATTTTTTTTGTTAGATGTCACAGAACCTGTGAAGCTCTCTTTTTTGAAAGAGAAGTCATAGACATTATTTGAAGCTGAACCTTTACCATATTAATCATTCTTTTATTCTTTTCCTTATGGGGAACATCATTGTATTATTAGTATCATCAAAATGAAGAGCATGTAGCGTAGGAAGAAAGTCATTTAATAAAATGCAATGCAAAAAGAACTGATAAGTGATAAGTGGTTAGTCATCATAGTCACAACAATTTAGAATGTTTTTTAGAAGAATTTTACATACAAGAACAATTAACCATAATTAATTTCCAGAAAATGTTACACCCGAAGATCTCTTTGCCATTGTTGACATTGTTTTTCATTACTATCTCTTATTTGGATGACAAGTGTATAATTACCAAAAGCTGGATCATTAGAAAAAGAAAACTATACCAAGAGTAAAGGATACACAGTAAGACTTTCACAACTGTGACATGTTAAAGCTGCAAAGCATATCCTTTATTGTTTAGAGTTAGATGCTAGCAAAACAGCAAACAACTTTATTTATTTGTTCATTTATTTTGGTTCACATGCTTTGTGGTTGTGAACCTAACTAACAGTCCTTCATACTTAACTAGGAAAACAAATAAAGTTAGAAAAGCAAAAGGGAAAGAGAAACATCCTGTAATGATATGAAAATGGGGATTTGCAAATTGCAATCAGCCACAGAACAAGCCCCCAATGAGTTGTTAGAAGGAGAAACAAAGTGGTCTAATAATGAGATTGGTTTTTTTTAACCATGTTTGAAGGGTCCTACACCTTGATGACAAGCACGTTCATGTGGAGCAATTCAAGGCCCCCCCACAAAGGGGAAAAGAGAAACCAAGAACTAAGAAAATGATAATTGGAAAAGTAAAAGAGAAAGCAAAGCAGAAAATGAGCTATGTCCCAGGCCAACATTTTGCAAAATTTGCTCAGCCCCCGCAGGTATTATTGTTGCTCTTTCTCTATTGTTCTATTCATTCATTCATTACCCCTTATAATATAATTTGGTGTCTTTCTCTCCAACTACATTGCAAGAAATGGGAAAGAGAGGAGCAAGGTTACCAGGCTTCTGCCTCAACAGAATTAGGCCTCATGCTAGGGTGCGTTCTCCACCTGCACAAGCCAACAACAAGCATGACACCACCACCACAAGTGCCACCAAAGTTGATCAGAAAACTGAGAATTCTTGCAATGCATGTGAGGAGAAGTCCGACGACGGGGCGAAACACGGGTCTGTGATTGGTAGGAAGATCATGATTGTGGTTGATTCTAGCCTTGAGGCCAAGGGTGCTGTGCAATGGGCACTCACTCACACAATTCAGAACCAGGACACCATAGTTCTTCTTCATGTCATGAAGCCTTCCAATAAACAAGGTGCAAAAAACTTATCATACCATTGTTTTGTTATTTCATTCAATTTTGACTTATTTGTTGTGAATGAAAGTGATTGAGTATGGTAAACACAATGTGGCAGCCACTGATGAAGAGTCAAGCAAGGAGATAGCTCCAAGGGCTTATGAACTTGCTTCCTCCTTCAAGAACATGTGTCATGTGAAAAGGCCTGAGGTGAGTTTAATTAGTTCCCTTTAGACTTTATGGTATATAGTATATACTATTACCTATAGTATTCAACATTCTCTTAGTCCTATTAACACCTTGTTTCTAATGTGGCTCAAAATGTTACAATTAATCAAAAACCCATGTAAATTTGTTGAATTTCTTCTTTTGGATTATCAATCAAGGTTGCACATTCACAATTCCATTGAATTATGATGTTGGAAAATCATTAATGCTAATAAGTGAGGCATGCATATGTACTACTAAGTGAACCCAAATCAATGAAAGTACTTTACTTGATGCAAATGTGATATGATTAAAGGTTGAAGTTAATTACATGACTCTGATAGGTACAAATTGAGATTGCAGTAATAGAGGGAAGGGAAAAGGGTCCAAAAATAGTTGAGGAGGCCAAAAAGCAAGGTGTGGCACTCCTAGTATTGGGGCAGAAGAAGAGGTCCACAACATGGCGTCTTCTGATGATGTGGGCAGGGCACAGAGTCACTGGTGGGGTGGTAGAGTACTGCATTCAGAATGCACACTGCATGGCAATTGCAGTGAGGAGAAAAAGCAAGAAGAGTGGAGGGTACATGATCACCACTAAGCGCCACAAAGATTTCTGGCTCTTGGCTTAATCTGAAGGGTGGTGGTGTCAGCTTCAAGATTACACAAAGTATAAATCATCATCATCATTGATCATGTTTATTGTGTCTGTAATCCACAATGTTTGTACATAATAAAGTGTGCAGAGAATGAAAAAAGAAAAAAAAAAAAAAAAGGATTGGAATTATTAATGGAATGTGGCAAAGTGTCATTAAGTGGGCCATTATCCATAATAATGGCTGCATAGTGGTCATGGGAACTTTGGGTTCCTCAAGAATGGTACAGGGGCAGAATCAGAGCATGTGATGGATGAGGTACTTGGGATGGGAAAAGGGCTTAACGACAAAGACATGAACATTTATGGGTGGAGTAAGTAATAGTGTAATACATTAAATTAATTTGTTTTAATTACAAGTATAGAGCAATTTAGTTCATAATGTTACAAAAGAGAAAAGTTAGTCCTAACATAATACTATCTCTAACCATATGCATAAGAAATAAATAACTAATTTATAAAAATCAACAAAAATAATTAAGTTAATTAATTTTAATTAATAATATCATAAATTTAAATTTTATTCTAGAAATTAAATAGTTTTAGAGGTGGTTAGATTTAATCACACTACTTTTAATTCAAGAGATAAAATTTTTTTCACCAATAAATGTAGCTTAAATTGTTAATAGGTCAATAAATACATTCACTTGCACAAAGAATGATTGAATGTTTTATTAATAGATTTTACAATAAATTAAGGTTATGAAAAAAAATTAACAATTAATACATTTAAAAATAAGTTTATTTTTCTTATAATTAAGACAAAAAATTACACTAATTTATTATTACAAAGAACCAATAGTTAACTAATTTAGTCCATAAAATTGAAACAATTGGTCAATTTGACAGCCCTTAGTTGACTTGGTCTATGAACTAAATTGACCGACGTATAATAAAATTAGAGATTAAATTGACTGATATCGAAATCAAAGACCAAAATGACTTATAGCTGTCAAGGTCAAGGATTAAATTGACAAACCCATTAACATCAAGGATTTTATTTACAATTATTAATTTCAAACACAAAGAGTTATTTTTCATATTTTTAGACTAAAATAATCAGTATTTATAATTTCAAGACTAATTTCATAATTTATTTTCTAGGAGTGTACATGATTGAATTAGAGACCTTACTCAATCTCAACCTTAACGTATGTTACGTATCATTATGATACAATTTAATTATTTGAATGTTACATAATTAACACTATATAATTATTTTTATATTTCAATTTTTTTTAACTACTTCATATACACGTAATTTAAAAATACTTTCTCAAAATAAAGGAGACAATAAAAATTGTCCCACTTTATTATTATTATTATTATTTTCCATTTTAAAGAAGGCCAACTTTTGGTCTTATTTCCCGATGGGGAGTTGCTATTCTCACCCTGTCTTTTGCTATTCTCACCTCCACAATCATGTGAAATCTCAGTTTTGCCCACTTATCAAATCCCTACACCCCTTTCCCCTTCCCCTCAGACTTCCCGCTCCGCGCTGCACCACCTCGCGTCGTCGAGATCTGTTCAGCACCACGTTGCGCCACCACACGCACAAACCACACCACCGCACGCGCACAGTGCCACTCCGTGCACAAGACGCACCACCGCGAGCGCACACCGCACCACCGGGCGCGCACGCCACGCCACCTTGTGCGCACGTCGCACCACCCTGCGCCATGCCGGGACACCCCCAACACACGCCGCGCCATATAAGTCCGACTAGTAGAACCACACGCAACCCATATTACATTAAAAGGGTCTCTTTGCTTTTCCTTTAATTGCCATAAAAATGCATTCTTTTTGCATTTGCTTTTATATTGTCTTGTGGTGGTGAATTGTGCAGATGAGAATGGGTGGGCGCTGCTTCACTATGTAGCCAACATTGGGCGCTGCCTCAATGGAATTATAATTCTGTTTTAGTAAATATGGTAAAAGAATAAATGAAACAGTAGAAGTATGATTCCGTTTACTAAAGGGGTGAAAAAAAAATAACAACAGAAATGTGATTCCGTTGAATAATAATTCAACGGAATCACATTTCTGTTATTATTTTTTTCACCCCTTTAATAAACAAAGGAAATACGATTCCGTTGAATAATTATTCAATAGAATCGTATTTCCATTGTTTTTTATTTTTACCCCTTTAGTAAATAACAGAAATATGATTCTGTTGAATAATTATTCAACGGAATTGTATTTTCATTTTTTTTTACCTCTTTAGTAAATAAAGGAAATATGATTCCGTTGAATTATTATACAACGGAATCATATTTCCGTTGTACTGTGTTTCTCGACACCCCTTACAATATAACGGAATCAAAATTCCATTGTACAAGTGTACAACGGAAACGTGATTCCGTGGGGAAGGATAATTTTGGAATTGAATTAAAATTCACTCACATAGGTGGTGAGAATAGCAAAATGTGGTGAGAATAGCATTCTACCCCAAGCAAACGTGATGCTCCAGTCCAATTTCAGTTGGGCCAAGACTGAATTGGCTAATAAGTAAAGAAATAGGGGATTCTATTTTTACTTTCTTTTTTCCTTTTCTAATTTTTTTTCACGTTTTTTGTAAAAAAAAAATTAAATGCTTCTTTTTTGGAAAAATTAGTTTCCAAAACTTATTATTTGTATGTTTCGAAATCTAGTTTGTTTAAAATTTTAACACGTTCAAATTCGATATATCATAATGTGAAAAAAAATGTAATATTTTCAAAAACTAAATTTCAGAATTAATAACATTTTAAGTTTTTAACACATTTTGAGAACCAGTGGGAAGAAATTTCAAAACTTCACTGACTCTTATTTTTATTTTAAAAAAACCACAATTATTCTCTGTTGATAACAATTGTGCTCGAATTTGAAATCATTAATTAAATTGAAAAAATTCACACACGCGGTCAATGACACTTCACAAACTCTTTGAACCACCTATCTTATCTCCAACACTTGTTCATGTCATTGGATTGGAGCACTCTTTTTTTTTTTTTTTTTTTTTTTATAAGCAAGATTTTATTAAATATTTACATTGAGTACCAGATGTGCTCAACCCAAGATTCCAAGCACCAAGGATTACATCCAAATGAAGCTGACCTACCCATTACATGACAAACCAATGATTAAAAAAGCACCAAGAATTTAAAAAGCTACCACGGTAAAACAAGACAACCAACAACTCATCTAAGCTACACCCCAAAAAAAGTAGGACCACCCAGATGGAGGCTGGGTGAAGTACTAAAATTCTTCCTCACCGATGAAGCACTATTTATTACCATTAGATATATTTATAAAATATTCAATGGATGAGATTAAAGAAGGGTAACTAGATCAACAAGTTACTTTTAATAAATTTGAATTTTTTTGATAAACTATTTTTCTGTTTTTTTTTTCGTTTCATGAACTTATCCCCACTTGTAGGTGGACTGTGGCGCCTACTCGAATCCTCTCACTCCGGCCGCCGTCTATGACGGTCTTTTTCATCTCTTTCCTTCACCTCTCTCTCTTCTCGTTTTCCTCTTTCTTCCTTGTTTTCTCTCTCTCACACATCGCCACCATCAACCCCTCTTTCCCCTTTATTCACCAACAACAAACAAAAACATAAAACGCATACCCAGAAACATGAGAAAAAAAAATCAAATCGGAGATCTAGAAGCTTCCACGGATTGTTGTTGCAGGTCCTCCAGATGCGGATGGTGTCGGAGACGCCAACAGAGGAGATCCACCCATCGTTGGAGTCGTCGGAGAAGTCGAGGCAGGAGAGGAGAGTGCGGAGGGAGGAGACACAGGGAGAGAAAAAGCGAAAAGAAAGGGGAAAAAATAAGTGTTCGGAAAGAGGGGTTAGTGGTGGCTGTGTGAGCGGAGGCACCGCTACTAAGTTCAAGCGAGAGAGATGAAATGGTGAAGAAAGGGAAGGAGTACCGTTGCGTACGGCTGTTGTGTGGATTTTTTTTCTTCCAGATCTCTGGTCATTGAAGAGATGGCACTGTCAACTATAATTGTGGGTTTTGGGTCTTTTGATTTTTTTCTCTTCTGTGTTGTTGATGGATTCTTTTGACAAGGAGCAGATTCAAATGCTCAATTAACTTTGTCTTTGATAATGTTAATGATTGATAGTTGATTTACAATAGAGGTGATGAAGAGAGATTTGTTCCGGAAAATACTGGTTTTGTTATTAAAGCCAATAACCATTAATGAGAGACAGGCTGAGGATAAGGAAGAAAGACCTTCCATTCGGGACGGTGAAGGAGTTTGGCCAAAAAACATTTTACTTTTTTTTTAATTATTTTAATATATTTTTTATTTTCATTTTCATTTTTTTAAAATTGTTTATTTTATTTTTTTAATTAATTTTCTCCTGGTAAACAACCTTTTATTATAGGTAAATTTGCTTCCTCACCGGTGAGGAAGGGATTTTACTACTTCACCCTAGCATCCACTGGACCACCCATTTCTTGACATGAATCGTGCTAAGATGAAATACCTAAATAAGTGCCTAACTTGTGTATCATTGTTTATAACCGTACGATATATTATTAAAGAATTGAACGGTTTAGATTTTTTACTGGTTACCTGCAAATGAAATTAGACCGAGTTTACATGGTTGCAGTTGTATAGTGTTCAACTTCTTCCCGAACCCATGTCCATAGTTTTAAAAACCGACTCGAATCGACTGGTCAGACCGATTGAATCGGGAATCGATGACATAGCTGGTCCGAGCCAGTTATTCGATCGGGCATGCAGTTGGCCCAGTGTAAACCGGTGCAACCCGACCGATTTCCGGATGAACTAGTGACCCAGAGGCTCGTAACTCAGACCGGTTCTTGGATTTGCACTTTGAACTTTGAAGGTTGGGAGACGCACCTTGGGTGACGTGCTGACTATGTTGTTGCAAGGCTTGGGGGACGCGCTGGGTGGTGTTGTTGCAGGCTTGAGAAACGTGTTGGTGTAGCTTGGTGATGCATGTTGGTTGCCTTTATTTTCAAAAAAATATGCCAGATTGACCCCAACAAGAATCGATCACGTGTCTTCAAACTTAGATAGTTGAGGACTAACCACTAAGCTACACGACTCAATTGATAAACAAATGACAAGTTATATATATAAATATAAAATATGTATATAAATTACATTATATATATATATATAAATACATAAATTTATTTCATTCTAATTATAATTTTATTGTTTCATACTTGTTATTACTACATGTTAATGAGTAATTTATATCTAATTTTTTTGTTTAGAACTTCATGAATTTTTATTGTTTCATACTTGTTATTACTATATGTTAATGAGTAATTTATATCTAATTTTTTGTTTAGAACTTCATGAATTAATGTCAATGAATTTGCACTTAAAGAATGAGCTTGTAAAATTATATTAATTTGTAATATTTTTTTTGGCTTTTTTTAAGGTAGAGTATAAACATTTTAATTTTTTAATACATATCGGGTCATGCGGGTCAATTAGTGATCCACTGGTTTGACCATTGACCCAGTGACCCAGTACCTTGACCGGTTCGATCACCGATTCAATTTTTAAAACTATGCCCATGTCTTTTCCATCCACGGCACACAACAAAGTGCAGCGGTTTCGGTTCTATTTTCATTTTTTTTATTTGGCTTAAGGTTTTTTGGATGTTTGTATGTGCTCCGATTTGGAAGAAAAAGTCACCGTTGCGGCGTTGCCACAGTTGGTCCAAGGTGGGAGAGAAACTGAAACCCTAGAAATCGAATTGGCTAAGCATATTCTTCAATTGGGTTTTGGTTCGATTAAAGGAAGATTTTCATTTTCCAATGAAGATTAAGTTTCAAGATTTTGGGGTTCCCTGAGATTGATTGGGTTTTCGTTCACTTTAGGAATTTTTCATTTTCTAGTGAAGATTGAGTTTTGCAATTCCTTGAGACCTTTGTTTTCTGTGATTTTTTCTTTGAAATATGTTTTCCTTCAACCCAAATACACGATGCAGTGCCTTTGCTGAATTCACAACATAGAACTTGATATGTTCACTGTAACTAGTTTGAACATCATGAAATTTGTCCCGAAACACAACCCTTTCATACGAGTGTGATTGGTGTATGTAGGGAGGCACATCTTGGATAAGACTTGAAGGTGGTGTATAACCACCGTCTTAAGCTGCATCCGGCGATGTAGGCAGTCCCAAAAACACCAAGCTATTAAATATAAAATTATTTTAGATCTTTAATTATTTTTTAAAGTTATTATTAAATATTTTTAATTTTTTTAATTTTTTTCGGGTTAAAAACCTATTATTACAAGTCATCTTACTGCCTCACGGGTGAGACACTTGCTTTGGTGCTTCACCTTAGCACGATTCACTTGACATCACAGCATGTGATATTTGCTAACCCACCAATTACATGACAGGAATAAGACCCCCCACACAATATAGATTTATAGGATTGTGAATGATCTGCCACTTAAATCCTTTGTTCCCATTATTTTAAAATTGCCACGCCCAGGTGCGTGCTTCACATGCAATAAAATAGGGAGTATCCCGTGTGTACAGCGAACACAAAACTTGAAGTATGATTCCGTGACTCGTATTCTATCATAGCACTTTACCAACAAAAGTTGATCTAATTGGTAAGGAACGAACTCATATTTTACAAGAATGTGGGTTTGATTCCCACTACTGATGTGAAGACCTTGTTAGTGGGTAAACTGTAAATACTTTGTAAACGCTCATTGAGTCTTGAAGTCTGTCTTGTGTTGGGTACCAGAGTAACAAAATAATAACTCACAACTAAAATAAGAGAAGAGAAAAATAGGATTTGACACACAATATTTAAACGTGAAAAACCCTCAACTGATAAGGGAAAAACCATGAGCAAGACTCGAGAAATATTTTTACTAAGTGGAAGAAAATTACAATCCCTCTCTAAATATAAGGAGAACGGAGAACAATTACACTCTTTCTTATAATATGAGAAACACACACCACTTATGTTACTAACTCTTTCGGATGAAAATACTACAATTTTAGTGGGATGTCAAATCTGATGGAGGGGAGGTGCTATTTATAGCTAAAGATGGGAGCTCAAGCATTTAATGCTTTGCAATATTTTCCTCCCTCCAGCCAGTTTTTACAGGCCTAGCATAGTAGAGTTGGAATTTTTACTCCAAGCCTTTTTGACTTATACCACAAAAGCGGCTTTACGTCCACGGTTTCACAATCTCCCACTTAAAGCTACTTTTGTGAGTTTTCAAATATCTCTCTATCTTGTCATTTCCTTGCTGCTTACATTTCTGATAGGCCAAATAAGGATCGACACCATGCAAACTCGTTTGTATTGATTGGCTTCGTCATAACATCTGCTAGGTTATCTTTGGTGTGAATCTTCTACATGTCCACGCTTCCTTCCTCTACTACTTCTCTGACAAAGTGATATTGAACACCTATATGCTTTGTCCTAGAATGAAAGGCTGGATTCCTTGCAATGTGCAAGGCACTTTGACTGTCACAATACACAGTAGTCTTCTACTGTTTGTGCCCAAGTTTTTCCAATAGCCTTTGAATCCAAATAGCTTCTTTGCATGCCTGGGTAGTTGCCATGTACTCAGCTTCTGTAGTAGACAAAGCTACAATAGTCTGTAATTTGGACAACTAGCTGATTGCCCTTCCTGCAAGTGTAAACACATAGCCAATAGTAGACTTTCTTTTATCAAGATCACCTACAAAATATAAATCAACATAGCCATTGACAATAAATTATGATCCTTCAAAACATAATGCAACATCCGAGGTTCCTTTGGTATATTTAAGGGTCCTCTTAACAACATTCCAGTGCTCTCTACCAGGATCTACCATGAACCTACTAACTGCTCTCATTGCTTGTGCAATGTCTGGTCTTGTACAAATCATGGCGTACATAAGGCTTCCCACCGCTGATGCATACGGTACTCGAGACATTTCCATCCTCTCTGCTTCATTGCTAGGACTTATACTTGAGGATAACTTATAATTGACAGGAAATGGGGTAGAAATTGGCTTACAATCTTGCATGTTGAAGCGCCGCAAGACCTTCTTTAAGTAATTCTTTTGAGAAAGCCAAAGCTTCCTATCTTTTCTGTCTCGGTGAATTTGCATCCCTAAAATCTTGTTTGCTGGTCCCAAGTCCTTCATATCAAACTCCCTAGCTAACTCTGCCTTCAATTCTTGGATTCAATCTTTATTAGGGCCTACCACCAACATGTCATCCACATACAATAGCAAAATGATGAAATCATTATCATCAAACCTATTGTAGTATGTACAATGGTCTGAACATAGTCTGTTATAACCAAGGCTAATAATCAAGGAATCAATCTCTTGTACCAACATCTTGGAGCCTGCTTTAGACCATACAGAGATTTGGTCAACCTACAGATCAAGTTTTCTTTTCCTTATTTTTTAAAGCCTTTCGGTTGGAGCATATATATCTCCTTTTCAAGTTCTCCATGGAGAAAAGCAGTCTTTACATCAAGTTGCTCAAGATGTAAATCAAATGCAGTAAACATAACCAGACAACTCTAATTGTTGTCAATCGAACAATTGGTGAGAATATCTCATTAAAATCAACACCTTCTTTCTGAGCATATCCTTTGACCACAAATCTTGCACGATATCGTTCCACTTGATCATTGCCATCTCGTTTGATCTTGCATACCTATTTGTTTTCGATAGCTTTTTGACCTTTGGAAGTTCAACAAGTTCCCATGTCTTGTGTCTATGCAAGGCTTCCATTTCTTCATGCATTACTACCATCCATTGAGAAGCATCCAAACTATTCACGGCCTCTTAAAAGATTGATGGTTCTCCTTTTTCAGTTAGAAGACAGTACACATCATGGATTGCCATGACAAACTGTGAGTGCCAACTTGGTTTAGATTTTTGTTGTGTTGATCGTCGAAGACCTCCTCCGTCATTGACCAGATTTAGCTCTTATTCTTCGTGCTCCTATTATGCTTCAGAAAAATCATCTTCTTTATCTACACTATAGTAGTATCTTTGGTAGTGCTGTCATTTTTCTGCTCACTTTGCAATTCATTTTCTCCAAAAACTACATCCCTACTAACATCAACCTTGCGGGCAGTGGGATCTCACAAGCGATACCCCTTAGCATGGTCAGCATAACCTAAGAATATACATTTCCAGGATTTTGGATCCAACTTTGTTCTTTCTTGGGAGTTGTACATCACGTACACAGGACATCCAAATACATGTAAGGAAGAATAATTAGCTGGTTTGCCTTTCCACATCTCCATCGGAGTCTTTAAACCAATCGACGTTGATGGTGATCGATTTATCACAAAACAGGCGATTTTAACTGCTTCTGCCCAGAAAGATTTGGCTACTTCCGCTGTTCTCAACACAACTCTTGTTCTATCTAGGAAAGTTCTGTTCATCCGCTCTGCCACTTCATTCTACTGAGGTGTATGTGGAACTGTGTATTGTCTTAAAATACCCTATTGTTTGCAGAATGCTAGAAAGTCACCATTTACATATTCTCCTCCATTGTCTGTCCTGAAGCACTTAATTATTTTTCCAGTTTCAAGCTACACTTGTGCTTTGAATTCCTTGAATACTGGAAACCCATCTGACTTCTTCTTGATTGGGTACACCCACAATCTCTTGGAATAATCACCAATGAATGATACAAAATACTTTGCTCCTCCCAGGGATACTTTTGATGATTCCCACACATCTGAATGGATCAAGTCTAGTATGTGTTTGCTTCTAGTAGTTACTTTAGCAAACTTCAATCTATGTTGCTTACTTATCACACAGTGCTCATAAAAAGTAAATTGATCATTTTGAGCCCATGCAGGAGATTATGTTCGCTCTGACATATGTCCAAGTCTACGATGCCACATCATCGTTGCTTCTTCTTGACTTGTTGTTGCAACTGATACATCTGCTTTTTGTAACGTATCTCCTAAAAGCATGTATAGATTAGCTATGATCTTCTCAACTTTCATCACTACAAGTGTAACACCCTTAATTTTAGAGCTTAAGACTAAATAGAAAATTAACCTTTTAATTAGCAATTAATTGAGTAATTAAGAAAAATAATGGAAATAATTAAAGTAAGCATTACTTAATAAGGATTAAGTAGAGACATTACATGATTAGAGGGGGGAAATTCAAAATTTGAAAAGTCAAAGATAGACTCACTTTAGTCAAAGTCAATGGAAAGGGATTTGGTCAACTCATTAATGACATTGTTGTAATTAAGTGGAACTTAAGTCTAAAATCTAAAATTAGACTTTTAATAGCATGATTAACTTACTAATGGGTCTAGAATAACTTTAATTAGTAAAATTAATTGTTCTAAAGAAATTGGTAACTTAGAAAATTTAATTAAGGTAATTAAATAAAATAGAGTACAATTTGTTTAATTAAAATAGAGTGCAATTTGTTTAATTAAAGCCTAAAAAGAATCAGTTAGAACCTAAATGATTGTGAGACATCAAATCTTCATTAATGAAGTGAAAATAATTAATAAAATTTTAACCATGATTTGACCAAAAGTCAAATTTGGTCAAAGTAAATAATATTCTCATTAATGGTATTTTCGTAATTATGAGATTTTGAACTCAAAAATTTATTTTGGACTTCGATAAAATTTTAATAATTATAATTAAACATGGAAATGACCTAGGTTCAGTAAAAATAGTTAAATTGAATTAATTATTAATTTTAGCAATTTTTTTAGTATTTTGGACCTAGAAAATTCATTTTAAGTCCAAATTGAGTGATTCCAAAGGCATTGGCTTTAGAAAATTAAATACTATGTTTTAAGAACATAGTAGAGCTAAACAAAAAATTAAAACCTAGGGCAGCTAAATACCTAGGCATAATTAGGTTTATAAAATATTTCTTTTTAAAAAATTTGAGGGACATACCCTTAGGGTTTTGGGGCCCCCATATAAGCTAGGAGGGGACCCCTTCCCCCTCACTTGTAGCACCTGGCCCTAATAGGAGAGGGAGAGAGAGAGAGTTGTTTCTCTCTTTGAGGTGAATGTGTTCTCCTTCTGTCTACATTTTCTCTTCCTCTCTAGTTTTCCTAGACTAATTCTTCCTTTTTTCTCTTGCATTTTGGATATGTTGTATAGCTCATCAAGCTCTAGCTTTGGGTGGTTGGAAATCTTCTTTCGGAATCTTGAGCTTAGGAAACCGAGGTATGGGAGGGATTTTCTATTCTCTTTGAGCCTAAAAGTTGTTGCTTTGAGACCTAGTGTGATGGGTCTATGTGGCATGTTGATGTATTTAATTTTTTAGTCTTAAACTTGTGTGCATTTGGAGAATCCCGTACTGCCTTGTGCTCTGTGAAAAATGGGTATCTATTTTGGTGTTTTGGACCTCAAAAATGGGTTCCTTGGGTCCAAAAACCTAGGGTTACATATAAAGTATGTCATTTTTGAACACTTGAGCTATTTATTATGAATTTCTTAAGTTTTGAGTTATTTTTATGATTTGTTGCTCTGTTTTGGGAAAAATAAATGTTGTGGCTGTGCTGGGCTGTTGTTGACACTAAAAATGGTTTTCCCATGTCCTAAAATATAGAAATGCATATGTGGAATGTTGAGAATGGATTGTGAATCTTTTAGAAAATTATTGTCTAGCAAAAACATAAATTTTGGACACTGTAGCTACTGTTTCGTGACCTTGGAATAATGTAGTTAGAATTGGCTGTAATGGACCTCAAAATTTGCTTTCTCATGCCTTAAAACCTAGGGTTTCATATAAAATTCATCAAAATCCGATTTCTACATCAACGGGAATTTAAATTTTAACGTTTGGCATTATGTTGCTCTGTTTCGCCTCTGTTTTGTAAACTAGGAATGACGTGATTAGAATTGGCTATGATAGACCTCAAAATTAGATTTCTCATGCCTTAAAACCTAGGGTTGCATATAAAATTCGTCAAAATCCAATTTCTACATTAACAGGAAATTAGTTTTTAAGTTTTTATGCCATTTTCATTGAATTTGCCACTGTTTCGAAATTAATAATTTTTAGAGTTGGAATTAGCATTTTTGGACCAGAAAAATGGTTTCCTTACATCCTAAAGCCTAGGGTTGCATATTTGGTTCATCAAAATCCGATTTCTACATCATTGGGAATGTAATTTTGAAGTTTTAAACCCCTTTTATAGAGTTTTTGAACCCATTTTCGGGTTGGGTGTTTAACCACCTAAAATTTAAGGTTTAAAAGCCTAAAATGAGTATTTTGTAGTGGAATATGATAGTAACATGTACATAAGGGTTGAGACTTAAATTATGAGTATTTGAAACCCAAAATAAGAAGTTATGATACTTGAAAATTGGGATTTTGTGTTGGCTGTGTGTTTGGCCCAAAAATTTGTAAATTGTGATGAGTTTAAATTGTATAAGTATATGAATGTATTCTCGTTGTGGAATTATTGGTTAAGACCGAGAGGGTGTGACCTTCGGCACATATTTGTTGAATTATATATGTATTAGTATGTCATAAATGCGTGTGATCAATTATTGTTAAAGACCGAGAGGATGTGACATCTGGCATTGATATAAATTGTTAGATATTTCCTGTGGATATATTGCTTATTGTGATCTGAGTCTGAGGGGCGTTGTCCCTTGGCAATGCATGCTGGTTTTGCTTGTGCATGAATATGATAGATGAGTTGGAGTGCACGAGGCACCAAAGTGTGTGCAAGTGGATATATCCACTTTGAAAGGTCATGTTGTTCATGAAATTAAGAGGTGAGGAGGGATGAGATCCTTCCCCTCTTGTTGTATGAAGAAGAATGATGGACATTCGTGTCATTCACCTTGCAAGGGACGACGCACGCTTCGGGGAAACGAATGATGTGAAGAGGGCATCGGTGACAAAGACAGGATGGATGTAGAAAGACGGGGTTTTTAATTAGAGATGGGGCTTCACTCCATGCTTGGTGGGTCCCCAAACATCCTCTTAACAGTACCATTGAAACTGTTTCGCCCTGTGGAATACATCTCATGGCTTGGAGAACGCGTGAGGAAACATTTTGAGGAGTGGATGATTACAGCTGGTACACTGGGAGATAGTTCGTTGTCTCAAAAAAGGCTTGGGGAAGTGGTGTCAGGTTGTGATAACCCGACTAAGGGTTAGTACGGGAGACTCACGTAATTGGCTTGGCATTCTCGACGAAGACGAAGCTATATCCATGATTGGTGAGATCGACGTGTCACTATGTACCAGACATGAGTCGAGTGCTCCCAATTGTCATCCACAAAATTGCGTAAGACCATTAAAACCTGGGAGGTTTAATGGCAGTGGGGCCCATAGGAATAGATGTTATGAGATAGATATTCGTGATAGGATTATCGTGAGTGTCATCGCTAGAGTACCACAAGCAACGGTCGTATAGGTTGTTTGGGGCTGAAAGTCCGTTTGTTTGTGGCGACCAAGGGGGTAGAGAATTCACTCCCATGTTTTTATTTTTTTTTCCAAAGAAAGATGGTTGACCTTGTGCGACTAATAAAGATGGAGTGGAAATACTACACCAAGTGCCAATGACGCAAATGGATATGTTCAAGGAAGAAGAGGATCCATTTGACGATGTCTCATGGGTATTTTGGGTTTTAATTTTCATTGAGTCACTACTCTGAGCTTGGTCCCTTTCTTGCATAAATGAGGGTAGACTAGGATTTAGTATTATGATGTATCATTTTCCTTCATGTGACTCATTTGAAAATGATGTATTCGTTTTTAAGGATGTAAACAATCTATTCAGTTTTGTGTAATAGAATTATCTAACGATGAAATTGAGGATGTTTAAAAGAAGTTCTATCATGTTTTAATGGTTTACCGTTGTTATGATGTTTGATAAATCGAGTTTAGTTTATTAAGAATTTTAGTTCACAAAAAGGGCATTTTTTTTAAATCAATGGTAAGTTAACAAGGAT
Organism: Pueraria montana var. lobata; assembly: GCA_026413185.1. Taxonomy (NCBI): domain Eukaryota; kingdom Viridiplantae; phylum Streptophyta; class Magnoliopsida; order Fabales; family Fabaceae; genus Pueraria; species Pueraria montana. Next base: position 37,395,896 of record CM048651.1, on the reverse strand, counting down.
GTTTCTTCTTTTGGAGTTAGAAGTAATAAGATTTGAAAGTTAAAAAGGGAAATAAATTTCCTCGTAATTTGAAGGTTACTTTACAGTCAAGGATTAAATCATTTTCTCTAATAATGCAAGTAAGTAGAAATTCCTTAATTCCTAAATAGTAACAAGGGGTGTTACAACAAGATTGCCTTTCACTACCTTTAAGATCTCACCTTCAGTATGGATCTTACACCTGAGGTCATCCAATTGCCTAATGGACAATAAGTTCTTCTTTAAGCCCTTCACATGTCGTACCATTTGAATTGTGCGAACAGTACCATCATACATTTTTAATTTGACAGTACCGACTCCAGCAATTTCCAAGGCATGAGCATTTCCCATGAAAATGAATCCTTCCAAGATAGGCTCATAAGTGCAAAACCAATCTTGACGTGGAGTCATGTGCCAAGTTGCACTTGAATCCAATATCCAACAATCATGAAGTTGTCTTCCGCCTTTAGAACTAATTGCTACTTCACTATATAGGACTTCTCCATTATCCGAGGTACTTGCAACATAACCTTGAGAGGTTGATGCTTCAGAATTCTTTCCTCCATTCTTCTTGTTGTGCCAACAATCCTTCTTCAAGTGCCTTCTCATGCCACAATTGTAGCATTTGATGTTCTTCCTTCTTCGAGACTTTAATCTACCATGATTTTGACTCCCACTAGAGCCATGTTCCGTTGATCTGCCTCTCATCATTGTTAAAGCTTCTGCTTGCTTGGAATTTACCAACCTATCTTCCTTATTATTTCGCCTAGATTCTTCTTCAAGAATAGTTCCAGCAACATCATCAAAGGTTAGACGATTGACAATATTATTGTTCGTTATGTTGATGATGAGTTGATCATACGAATATGGTAAACTTTGAAGTAGAAGCTCCACCCGCTCATTTTCTTCTATGTTGACATATGACGCAGAAAGTTAAGCGAATAAAGTATTATGATTGTTGATGTGGTTCGTCACCGAAGTGAACTCACTCATTTGAAGTGTGTAGAGTTTCCTCTTCAAGAATATTCTGGTGTGCAGTGACTTGACCTTGTATAATTTGTGGAGAGTATCCCAAATCTCCTTCGCAGTCTTCTTCTCCGCAATACTGGACAAAACCGAATCTACCATTGCTAAGTGCAAATTGGCAACAACATTGCCATCCATCTCTTTCCACCTTTCATCAGTGATCTCCGTAGGTCTGCCTTCAATTGCATCTTGACAATTGTCATTCTTCAAAATTGCCTTTATCCTCAATATCCACAGGGAGAAATTTCCCCCGTTGAACTTCTCAATCTCGTATTTTGTTGTCATGGTTTCACACTAAAGAACTGACTTACACAACTTCCACCTTATATAGTACTGCCTACTAGAACAGTGACTATAGACCGTGAACCAGTGCACCAGGTATGTTCCCAGGAAAGAGAAGTGAGTCACCAACGGACACACTTAAATACCAAGTATTTCCTTAGCCAGAACTTTCCTAGACATGCACTTTCACACTACCTCACTATATATCCAGTAACAAGAATAATTCTTTTATAATGTGGTATATCAAACTATACCGCAACCACAGAGCATACAAATAATTTTCTCCGGCACTATACCAGCGTACCAGTGTGTATCGCAGTGGAACAATATCAAAACCTATTGGCTCTGATACTACTGTTGGATACCAGAATAACAAAATAATAACTCACAACTAAAATAAGAGAAGAAAAAATAGGAATTGACACACAATATTTTAACGTGGAAAACCCTTAACTGATAAGGGAAAAATCACGGGCAAGACCAGAGAAATATTTTTCTAAGTGGAAGAAAATTACAACCTCTCTCTAAATATAAGGAGAGAACAATTACACTTTCTCTTATAATAGGAGAAACACACACCACTTATGTGACTAACTCTCTCGGATGAAAATACTACAATTGTAGTGGGATGCCAAATCTGATGGAAGGGATGTGCTATTTATAGCTAAAAATGGGAGCTCAAGCATTTAATGCAATGCAATATTTTCCTCCCTCCAACCAGTTTTTACAGGCCTAGCATAGTAGAGTTGGAATTTTTACTCCAAGCCTTTTTTACTTATACCACAAAAGTGACTTTATGTCCACGGTTTCACATCCTATGAGTCTCCGAGACCTAACTCACATAAACTTTATGGTAAAAAAAAATCATAGTAATTTTCAAATAGGTCAGGTTGCAAGAACCTCCAAGCTACCGCCAATAATTCTTTCTCCAGAATTCTTGCTCTTCGTGCCACTTGCATCCACCCCATGCTCCGGTCCGGAGCTCCAACTTTTTGGCATTACTCGTGGTGCAATGCAGTCCAAACCCACTACAAATGTTACTTGCTTTTCTCTTGCTAAAAAATTTCAAGACAGGTTTTGCATCCAATTCGAGATAGGATACGTAAATTCCCCTTTTGGCTTATTCCACTTCCAAAAATGAATCTTTACTATTTCTACTAATTCTCCAGCTTCTTTCCTTTATCCTAAAGATGGATTAATTGGAGCACTCATTGACAATCTTCCATCTAAATTGAACCATCTCACTTTCCTTTGACTATTTCCTTGATCCTTCTGTGCCACAACCCGGTGACTCAATTTCTTATACCTATAGGCATCACATTGGATTGGAGCTTCTTTACCGATACATGACAACACACCTTGTTGCATTTTGTAATTTTTTATAATAATTTTTTTTTGTTCTTTTTGTCCTTCCTTCACATGAGTCAATGACTTGGAGGATGACATTGGAGTGCATCACATCCACTGGCGGCAAGTTTTCTATGAAGTATGAACTGATCCATTTTATTGGGAAACATGCAAAATATATATATATATATAGAGAGAGAGAGAGAGAGAGAGAGAGAGAGGAAATATATATAGTAAGAGGACTTATCTTATATGAGAATGACATGAATAAATATTGACCACTAGATCTTGTTTAAATGGTCAAGATTAAAATACACTAAGTCTTTTAAAAAACTCACGTGACTTAGTGTGTTTTAATCTTGACCATTAAAATAAGATTTGAAATGTAGAGATTCACACTAGAAGGGGGGTTGAATAGTGTGTTAGTTATAAGCTTTAAAAACTTTTCGCAAAGATGGAGATAAAATAACTTAGGTTTCATAAGGGACTTGTAAAACAAAATATCACAGGTATCGTCCAATCGTTAAAATGACAGTTTTATGAAACTGCGTTTTCTTGTTATCGTTCAGGCACAAATAAAGGTTTTCGTAAATAAGATATAAAGAACCTTGTGCGCAATATGTGAAGAAATAGCTTAAGAGAATAACAAGTAAGCTTGAAAGTGATAGAGTAAAAACACTTAGTTTATACTGGTTCACTCAACTTGAGCTACGTCCAGTTCTCCTTCAAAAACCTTGAAGGGTTCCACTAATCAAATTCTGATTACAAACAAGTATTATATACCCTGCCACTCCTGGCTACAAGTATTCTCTAGACCACTTCTGGCACACCTTTAATCTCCTCCTGAGATTAAAGAACACCCAAGTATTCTTTGTCACTAAGCCACTTCTGGCTTTCCAAACAGAAACTGTTTGAGTACAAGTTAAAGAGATGACTCTCACATAGAGGATATTACAATATAACTTGAATACACAGACTAACTTAGCAAGGCTAAGTAGATTTCTCTTTTTGCACAAGTGTAGGTCTTCCAATTGATTTTGCAGAGTTACAGCTCTTAGAAAAATTTGAATGCTTCGTTTTTTATTTCGTGAGCTTGTTCCTCTATTTATAGGTGGCTTGGTGAAGATATTCATTGTGGGATCTGTGCCTTTTCCGATAATCGTTCTCTCACAATCATATGACCGTTGCTACATGTCAGCTTGGGGTGGAGAGATGAAGAAGACAACAGTACATACAACGCCTTTACTACTTGTACGGTTTCTGCAGAGAAAAGCTTTTCTGTCCCCTGTGGTACACTTTTCGAATTTTCAAATGAAATGTCACATTAGAAAAGAGAGGGAATAATAGAACATTTCAAATAATCATCATCGAAAAACATAAGTGTACTTCCACACAATCATGGACGCATTATATAACTGTTTGATAGAAAAAGGTGATGTAAGTTATATAGGCGTTGAACGCTTCCTCGAATGGGCGCAGTGTTTACACACTGGTTTTCACAATGCATTGGACGCTTGTTTTATAACAGCGTATTGAACGTTGCGTTTTATACTTAGAAAAAACAAGTTTCCGGTTGCTCATTGGACGCACTGTACACATAGAAAAATAATGTTTGAGTTTAAGAAATACAATACCATTGAGGCATTGGACGACGTAGAACCTATAATGCTCAAACATAGATCATTAGATACTTCAAAATTTAACCTCATTTGTTATCATAAAAACTGAAGTTTAAGGGGTTGGACATTGTCCAAAGTCTTAGATTCTAACAATCTCCCCCTTTTTGATGATGAAAAATAATACTAAATTTTGATGTGAACAAATACATAATCATATAAGAATATCAGAGCAGATGAATAAATGATTATGTTATGCCAATGTATGTTGACAGGTGAAAATATATGAAATGAAGTACTCCCCTTGAGTTCAACATTTCTCATGCATTTGATTAAAAAAAAATATAACAGATAACGCTGCATGATAAGAATGTATCAGAGACAATAGATATCGGAGTGAAAAGTACATCATAGATATGCATGCGGAACTTATGATCAATAACACCTCATATGTATTAAATGAATAGTCGAACAACCAAAAGAGTTTCACATAGTAGTGTAGCTAAAGAGAACTCTATGACATCAAAATTCTAGTTTCTCCCCCTTTGTCATCAACAAAAATTGGGTTGGAAAGATGGAAAGGTGATTTGACCATCACGATCACCTAGGGCTGTTGAGGTGGATCTTGTGGTGGTGGTTACTCTGGTGGTGCTTGAGGAGGTGGTGCAAGGTGGTTAGCTGGTGGTTGCACTGGTTGTGGCGGAGGTACGGGGTGAACAGGATGAACTGAGTGAGCAACAGTTGTAACACCCTCATTTTTGTGCGATGTATTTAATTGTATGTTTGCTCTTAATACTAGTTTTTTTTTTTTAGGAATTGATAAGTCCAGATAGGATGATGAAATATCAAATTACATTATCGTGACTAATATTTTATATCCTATATAATTGAAAATTTTGATAATTATTCCACATGAAAATCTGAAATAACTATTAAAATGATAATTATACGGAATTATCAATATTTGTGACAAACGTAAGAACCTCAAATAATTATAAAATAATTATTTGAACTTAAAATCATGTTTTATGAGCTTAAATATAGTTAGAATAATTTTCTCAGGAATTTTAGAAGACTTATGAGAAAATGTCACAAAATCCTCTAGATTACTAATAAGTTAGTCAGTATAGAATTAATATTAAAACTTGATGAAATTAACAAAGTCAATTCATTTCGAGTCATATATATAAAAATATAGTTTCTATTAAAGTTTGGAAATTTATAGATCTAAAATGAAATTACTGTGAATTATTGACTGAGAAATAACTAATTAATTCACATAATTTGAAAATAATTATAAAAATTTAATTTTTTGTTATGATAATTAATAATGGACATAAATTAAGTTTACTAAAAAGTTTCAATTAAAAATAAAATTGTTTGATCCAAAAATTAAAAATTAAACGTATAAATTTATACCGACAGTATAAGAAAACATAAAATCTCTCTTACGATGCTCTCAGCTATTTCCGTGAATTTTCCCACTCTCACCGTCTCACGTAGCAATTCTTCACTCATCTAATTCTATAAATCATAGTTTTAAAACCCGGACCGACCCGACCGGTCGGACCGATCGGATCGGGAACCGGTGGTCAGACCGGGTCGAGTCGGTCATCGGACCGGTCATGCTTTCGACCCGGTCAAACCCGGTGTGACCCGGTCAAACCCGGGGTTGACCCGGTGACCCGACCCGGTCATCGACCCGGTCGCTCCTTTTTTTTTTTTTTTAATTTTTTTAAAAAAAAATTTAAAAAAAATTTTAATTTTTTTTTAAATTTTAATTTTAATTTTAATTTTTTTTAAATTTCTTGAAATGACGTTATTTGAATAAAAAATCAAAAGAAAGAAAGGTTTTGTGACTGTGACCGTTTGTCAAAACATTGCTTGTTGTGTCGTGTTTGTGAGTCTGTGAATTTTCTTCTTCAAACTTCAAAGTGCACACACATAAACCCTAATGCCATCATTTCAACCACATCGATCCACACCACATGATTCTATTTAATCCAACTTGAATGTTATTTTTAGTTAATTCTGTTTTTATTATTTATGAGTAGTGATTCTTAGGTAATTGATACTGTGATTCTATCACTGTGAATTTTGTTTGAAGAAGTGATGGTACAGTTGATAGTGTGATTCTATTATTTTAAATTCTGTTTAAACTTTAAAAAAGTTTAATAAGTAATTTATAATGTGATTTTATTACTATGAATATCAATAGATTTGAATTTGAAAAACGAGCTTGTGGAATTATATTAATTTGTTATGTGATTTTTTTTTTACTTTTTTAAGACAGGTATAAAATTTTCAAATTTTTTAATACAGACCGGGTCATGCGGGTCAATTAGTGACCCACCGGTTCGACCACTGACCCAGTGACCCAGTGCCTTGACCGGATCGGTCACCGGGTCGGTTTTTAAAACTATGCTATAAATAACTACCTACCCCACAATTATAACTCACTCCTTTCTCTTCATTTTCTACGGAGAACACTCTTCCCCCTCTGTCTTGCACGACCCTTTCTCTCTCTCAACAGTCCCATTTGGTTTCTCTCCTCTTCTCCCACCTTCTCCGTCTTTTTTTTTTCTCACAAAAGCCTCCTAAGCTTCACTCCCAACATCAACTAAGCTTCAAAGCTTTGAAGAATCTCTCATCCTTTCCTTCCCTTAAAGCTGCACGTACACTCTCCTAGGTAAGGGGGAGAGTGAGGCTGATTCTTTGTTCCTTATTTCCTTCTATTTGCTTGTTTTATGATGATTCTCATCACTAATTACTTCATGTCTTGCTTTCCTTTTGATCCTGATTTAGTTGCTATTATTGTTGGAGTTTTCCTTTTATTTTTATGCTTCTGTATACTGTTCTGAGGAGTTCTCTCTTAAGGGAAACTCTGCTCAAATTTTCCTTGATTAAAGGTTTCTAAACATTTAATACTGACTATAAATCTTGCTAGAATGGTTAAAAAAAATGAAAAATTGCTTTCCCTGTTGTCTACTGCTTAAGAAGAGACTGTACAATCATCCCGCAAACCATTTGTTGTCCTCTTTCTCTTTTGAGTTCTGTCACACAGCTAAAGAACAAGTTGTTGCTCCTAATAAGTTTATAATGTAAAAATAAAAAGAAAAGAAAAACTGAGGTGGACGTGTGTGTGTGAGTGATCCGACAAATGGGGGAGACAAAAAGGAAAAAGGGTTTGTTGTCTTTCTATTTCCAAAACAAGGCCTTTGCAAAATATAATAATAAAACAAAAATATAAAACTTGACTCAAGCGGTAGGGATGGTTCGGTCAAATGAACAAAGGATATATTTTCAAAGAGATAAAAGAATTTTTGCCGTAGATAAACTTGAGACCAAAAGCTGACTTTTGAACCCCAACTTGGGTACATATGTGTTCGGTGGTGTGCTTCCAGAGTAAGGGTCAGATTTTATTCTTTCCTTATATAACCCCATTTCATTAAAAATAAGTATGTATATAGATAAAAGTGTGTGTGTGTTTAGGTGCAGTAGAGAGAAAAATAAGTTTTTGCAATGATATGATGAAATAAATGAAAAATTGGAATTTCCTTGACCATTAAAAGCCACGGCCTTATGGCTAACTTAACAGTCCTGATACACAATTTTCTTTTTACTTACAAATGTTTTCAAGAGACAAATAATAATAGAAATAAATTAAAAGAACTTAATTTCTCAATTCCTTTTTGTTTTGGATTTGAAGTAAAAGTTGCCTTTGATACTCTCGGGTTTGAGAGAAAGAGACACTACAATTCTTTTCAATATAAAATATAAATACAAAGTTGGAGTGAGAAGTATTTATAAAATTATTTCTGAAGAAAATAAAAATGTTTCCTTGAGTGTATAAAGTTTCTTAGAAAAATTTAATAGAGAAAATCTGGAGTATGCTCTGTAGTCGCAGTTTTATCTGAAAAAGGATTTTCTCAATATTAGGCTTTTAAAATTAGTCTATGAAAAACTCTGAGTATGCTATGTGGCTGCAGTCTAACCCGATCCTCCACATCAGAAATGAATTTTTTAATATTTATACTTGTACAAGAAATATTTTCTAAATAAGCTAGAAAATTATTTTGATTAAATAAATTAAGTTAAGGAATTTGACAAAAGAAAAGATAAAATAAATAAATTCAACTTTAGAAGTTTTAAATTAAATTTATACATACATTTTAAAATTTTAATGGAGATATAGATTAGTTAACTATTAGCTAATTATTACATTATTAGTGAATATTAACTTAAGTATCTAATGTCTTATTTAATATTTTGTAATATTACACAAATCCCAATATTAGATACTTAAATTGTCTGAAATGTATTGTTCTCTTGATATAAGGTTGTGAAATGTTATACTGTATAATTTTTTAATGGCAATGTTAATTCTCTATTTGTAAAATAGAGATATTTATATCATGTAATGGTTGATTACACTGTTTGTCTATCTGAGGAATAGAAATATTATTACCTTATGATGGTGCTCAGTGATTGAGACCAAAGGTTGATAAGTAAATAGTGAGTACTCTAGTGTGAGTACTGTCATGCAGCGGCATGTGCCTATAGTGGAAGACACAGCCTGGCAAGCTGAGGAATGAAAGGCAGGGACTCACTGACAGAAGTCTCGGGGGTATGGTGTCGAGTGATGAAGTAACTGAAAGGCCAGGGGGCACCCTATGTCGGGGACTTCATCTGACCAAGCTTGGCAACCCTAACAACTGCTCAGCATTCCATTGATTGGTGCAAGAGTACGCCTGAGTTAGATAGGACTGTGGATGTCCTAAGATATATAGGACTGAGGATGTCTTGAATTGAGATAATTTGAATTCATCTGTGGAAGATGAAGGTTTTGCCATAGGGTTTAGGCTTATGTACTCCCAATCACTTCCAATCGGGGAGTATGGATCCATACTGCGTCTAGAGGTTTGAGTCTTTAGGAGTTGGGACGTTATGACTAGATAAATACTAGGTTCACTGCTCTGACTAGGATATTACATGTATGGATCCATACTGCGTCTAGAGGCTAGTGTTATTTACTTTTATGTTTTGGGTATAACTTGTTCACTGCTCTGACTAGGATATTACATGTATGGGTTAGGAATAACTAATGCTTGATTTCCCTGTATCTGTTAAACTTGGCGTTTATTTCTGTATCATGAACTGATGTTTAATTTCAGAAGGTAATGGTTCTTTATATAATATTTATATTTTTATTAATTCGTCTTACCTAGATATGTTTAATAAATATGTTTAAAAAAAATTACCATTATTTCTATAATTACTTAAAACAAATACAAATAGTAGTGTGGATTGTGTTTAATGTAACGGGGTGTTACAACAGTGCCAATTAGATTAGTAGCTGTGGATTGAATTTGACTCACTAGCATCTGTGAAAGGCTCATGAATTGATTAACAATAGCATTCTGCATCATTAATCGGTGTTGTACAGCTTTTGCTTGTTGCCTTTCCTGGAAAGCACGTAGAGCTGCTTCAGTTTCCAATTGTTGTTACCTCAGAGCCTGTTGAACAATCTCTTGGACTCTTTCTTCTATACTCCTTGAGGTTCAACAAAGCGCAAGGGAACAATACCCCTTGGACTTGAAGAACTTGCAGGAAATACATGTCTTATTCTAGAGTGTGCTTCAGTGGATGCATTAACAACTGGTAAGATTGTAGCACCCTCAGGAAGAGGCTTGTCAGCAATAGATTCCATTGGTTTTGATGCTTCAACCTCAGCCATGTTTGCATCCTTGGATGGTTCAGATTGGATGGTTTGTTCCTCATGGGAGGTGATAAAGTGTTCCACGTCCACCTGTACCTCAGACTCTAAGTCTAAATGGATGAGCATATTAGTCACCTTTGCAGAGGCTTCATCTAATTTTGCTTGTGTAACTTTTGGTTTGGCAGCTTGCTTAGTTTGTTCTTTAGCAGCAATCTCAGCTTGCTCATTTGTGATTTGCACTAGGCGAGCTTGCTCAGCTTGTTCTACTCTTTCCTGTTCCAAGCGAACTTGATCAACTCTTTCTCTTTCGGCTTGCTCTTGTGATGCTCTTTCTTCTTCAGCCTTTTGGAGTTCATGAAGCATTTGAACTTCTTTTGCAAATTCAGCACGGTCAAAACTTCTGAGGTCATACACCTTGTTGCTTCTTATGATTAGTAGTTTCTTCAATAGATCGATATAATCGTCATCATACGTCAGGAAGCAAGCGAAGGTGTCAGAGAAGTGATGTGTCTTGATTGGACGTAGGACTTTAATACCTTCTGGAGGATGAATGAAATCTGTTTTGGAGCATCTAGACGTTGAAGCTTCTTGCGTATCTTTCCACACGATTTGACGCTAGAAAGTCATGGAGTCAAAAGTGCCTAGGGGCCTTGTTAGATTTCCAGTTTTATCAAAGAGATGATTCCAGCTGTGTGAGGAAGTCAAGAACTGAACCTTTTCATCTCTACTAGGCATCTCAGTGCCATAGTATTTGAACCCTTTCTTCCTTCCAGCATCATATAGAGGTAGTCTAAGACATACCTTATAAAGTACAAACTTGATATCAGTAGAGCGTCTGATGTGGAGGTTGGGTGGATAGGCAACAGCTTGGTCTTAAATGTACATATGTTGGAGCAGTTTGCCAGGATCATCATAATCACTGGGCTAAAAGTTAAGCACTAGAGTTCCAAGTGGTAGAGGTAGAAATTTTGTTATGGGAGTCCAGATGTGAACATCTTTGACCCACTACACTTCTGGACGCTGCTTTGACTTGGATGGGTCCAGGCTTTCTTTAATGGCTAATTTCAGTTCAGCAGCCAATTCATCATTATTGCTAGGAGGGGGCTTCTTTATTGCTGGCTTCCTCTTTCTTTGATTCTTTCCCTTTTGTTCAGCCACAGTTTTGACAAAATTTGATGCAATTTCAACTTCTGGCTCAGGAAGTTCATCTTCAGTTGGACGCACCCTTTGTTGTGTACCAGTTAGACATGTATAAGGGCGCTCCATCCGAACCAGGTTTGGATAAGATTCTCTCGTCCAAGCTGGTGGAGGATTGCTGATAATGGTTCCTTCTGGTAATGAAGCAAATTCAGCAGATTGAGGATGAACATAGTCATACCTCATCCATTTAGGTGCAGATACTGGAATAAGACTTCTCTCCAGTGGTTCTTGTTGAGATCTCCATATAATATCTTTCTTTTTACAATAGTTCTGTTCATTCCTTGTGAAGAATGCAACAAGGAACTTTGCTTTGTCTGCTTCTTCTTGTGTCTTCGGTTTTGGTGAAATCGTCCATTTAGGCCATGCATCTCTCCAAGCATCCCTTGGACGCACAAATTTTGACATATCTAACTGGAGAGTTGGACGTTGTTCTATTGTAGATGTTGAAGGAATTGGTGGAGCAGGTTGTGGAGTACTTGTAGATTTGCTCTCAGTGTCTTGAGAGATAGGGAGTGAGATTGGAAGTTTCCTTGGCCTGGCTGCCTGAGTTTTTACTCTTCTAGGTACTTTAGTAGGAAAGACAGTAGGACCACTTTTGGATGCAGCAGATACCTTTTGTTTCTTCTGCTGTGCAGACTCCATTTCTTCAGCTTTCCTTTTAATTTGGCCAATGGGTATTTGATCCTCATCATCAGAGTCATCTAGCATTTTTAGCTTGCAAACTCTGGATTTTTCTGATGCAGGCTTCACTGGAGCAGTCTTTGGACACTGCTCATCCTGTTCAGGCTTGAACGAAGCAGTCCTTGGACGCTTCTCAGCAGGTGGATTGGACAGTGTAGAAGTAGCATGTCTTTTCTTGGTTCTTCTTTCTTTTTCTACATCTTCTTCATGTTATTGAGACATATGTCTTGTTACTTTCCTGCTTTCTTATTCCTTCATCAATCGTTTGATCTTTTTCCCAAGGCCAAGAAGATCAATTTCTTCTTCATCATCATTTGAAATGAGTCTGCTTTGCTCATGACGTTTCTTATTTATGCTTTCCTCGTCCAAGTCCCTTAGGACCTTTGCTGTAAGCTTAATCTTCATTGGCTTTATGTTTGGTTCACCGAATATCTGTTGTGTTGCAACCATTCCTCCTTTCTTCACAATTTATTCGTGATCAGCTTCGTCCAACTCATCAAAGAAACATTGGTATACTTTCTGATCCCAGAGAATCTTATTTAGCAGTGCGGCATAGAAGATGTCATCATTTCCACCAATAGTTTTCATCATTCGTAGAATAATGATGTAAATGGTGTGTGGTAGGTTGAATGTGATACCTTCCATTAGATGAAATATCATGAACTTGTATAAGTCCATGACTGAGTCCTTGGACCCAGCTTTGTGCAGAATGCTCTTGTTGCACACTTGTTGCCATATCTTTGCTTCTTCACATAGATTCTTGTACTTAATCTTGGATGAATCTGTAGACTTGTTCTTGCAAAGTACCTTCCCAACATAGTTTCCATATGGCTTGGCCTACTCTGACTTGTACTGATTTTGTTCCCTGACACAGCCAGTGACTTTGCCTATAGATTCAGTGGACAAAGTCACTTCTCGTCCAAGCATAATGGCCACAAGTTCCCTTGAGTTCTGGAACCTTGCATTCCTCCAGAACATTATGATCAGTTCTGGGAATATCTTCTGGTTTTAATTGAAGTATCCTCTGATTCCGCATTTTAGAATACTTTCATCAAGGTTCAGACCTAATTTTTCCAGCTGTTCAATGTCGAAGAAGTGCTCAACGTGGACAGTAGCAGCACCTTGAGACATTATAGTGGTTTCAGGGTAGGTATGAATATCAAGTTCGGAGTTGCTTGAGTTAGCAGAGTTCATCATGATGACAAAGATTGGATTTTTAGGTTTTGCAGAGAGTGTTTCAGGTTTTCTGAGAGAAAGAAAGAGAATGCTGAAGGTAGAAGATAATCTCGGAGAAGGGAAATTGGTAAAGTATTTTTCTGAGTGGTTTTGTCAGTTTAAGTATAGGCTCTATTTAGAGAACACGAAACGGTTTTGGGCTTTATGAATATTTGAAATGTAAGTTATATAAGCGCTGGACGCTTCCTCGAATAGGCGCAGTGTTTACACACTGGTTTTCACAATGCATTGGACGCTTGTTTTATAACAGCGTATTGAACGCTGTGTTTTATACTTTGAAAAAACAAGTTTCCAGTTGCTCATTGGACGCACTGTACACATAGAAATATAATGTTTGAGTTTAAGAAATACAATACCATTGAGGCATTGGACGACATAGAACCTATAATGCTCAAACATAGATCATTAAATACTTCAAAATTTAACCTCATTTGTTATCATCAAAACCGAAGTTTGAGGGGTTGGACATCGTCCAAAGTCTTAGATTCTAACAAGATTTAGTAGTTAATATTTATTTCTCTCACTCTCATATAAGATAAGTACTTTCACTATATATATATATATATATATAAATATATATATATATATATATATATATATATATATATATATATATATATATATATATATATATATGACGTATCACATGAGAATGTCTTTTTTATATATAAGAACGGTTAAACTAAAATGTAAAGTTTAGATTAAAATATTTAAAATTCAAATTAAAACTTCATGCAACCAACAAATTTATAAAAGATTTACCTGCTGAATACAATGGCTAAACTTTAAGAGGGGTGAATTGGAGTCTTTCAAATTTTTAGAAAATCTTTAGATTTTGAAAAACTCTTTCTTGAATTGATTCAAATCAAAACAGTAGGTGAATCAAATAAATTGTTATGTGATGCTCTTTTAATTGACTTCTTATTCTTAGGTTCAATTTTAGATGTGATTAATGACAATTAAAATTTACCAATCTAAAACATAGAAAGAACCAATACAAGATAGTACCAAGATAAGGAATGACAAAAAATTACACAATGATTTTTATACTGGTTTAATCATAACCTGTGATCTACATCCAGTTTATCCAAACAACTTGAGTTTAAATTTACACTAATCATAAACCAATGATTTACAAATAAACTCACTAGGAAAATGCACACCACATATGCTTGCTATTCTTGAAATCTACAAGAATACACCTAATCAATGTAGAAACCTACTATATTACACAAGCTTTGAGAACCCTTCTCAAAGATGCAACTAAGAATGCAAAGATAAGGAAAGATTTCACGAGTGAAGAATATAAAATTTAAGCTCTTATCCTATTGCATTTATGGACACTTCTTCATGTACCCAATGCAAGATCCGTTGATTTCTTCAAGTTAAGAATTAATGTTGCACAACAATGAATCTTCAAGATGATGACACAATATTGCTCTAAAAACGCTTTTCAAAAGTTCTAAGTGTTATTTAGAAAATGAGTGTCACAACTTTGTTTATATAGAGTAAAACAAAGATAATCGATTAATCCTAAATAAAATCGATTATTTTGTTTTTCGTATCATCTGGGTATCAAAATGAACAACATAGTCGAGTATTTTCTCAAATGATTGATTATCTGCAAAAGTCTGAATTTCCTTCAGGGTCAAATAATCGATTATCTTAAGTGAATAATCGATTATTTGCGAGCCTTCGCAAATTCTAAAAAATTAAGTGATCAAATAATCAATTAATTTATTCTTCTAATCGATTATTTTGTTCTAGGATTAAAACTTATGAATTTCCAAAATGAATTTTAGCCAAGTTTCAATCTTTAGTTACTTATTAGTTCAATTTCACTTTTGGGTACGTGAGAGAGTTATTCATATTATGCATTCTACATATTATGCATGTTTCACACACGTCCATGCAATTAAATAGAAAAATCAAGCAGCCCAAGTTAACCCAGCACCACCATGACTGTCGCCGCATTCACTATCATGATTGTCACCCTCGCCATCACCATGACTATCGTCATCATTGCCGCCACCACCATGACTGACGACAGTAATTGCGATGGTGGCAATGGTCACGGTGTTAACACAATCACCACCACCACCACCATGACTGTAGTCGCTTATTTGAAGGAATAGATTAAAAATAACATTTTTTGAATTTGAAGATTAAAAAATGTAAATTTTTATTTTGGAGATTAAAAAAAAATGCTTCAAATGGGACTAAAACTATATTTAACTCCACATGTAATCTTTAATCTCTTTATCATGCATGTTTCTGTATTGACTAGTGAATCAAACCAGTTACTGCATCATACTTGCTCTGCCAAGAGTCCTTTAAACTGTAAAGTTTAGGGGACAGCAAAAGATTTCAAGAGGAAATTAAATTAAAAGAAAATTTCCAGAGTTGTTTTCGTTTATCATGCGCGCATCTGAATAATTTATTATGCAAGTATCATCGTTCTATTATGCTGATGTAGTAGTCTGGAAAAGAACCACGTCAGTTGGGTTCTGGGACCATCATTTGGAATTTGGGACCAGCAAAATGAAGAAAATGTAGTAGAGTATAGAAAAGAACCACGTCTATTTTGAAAAGTCAAGCAAAACTAGATGGTTCAATTTGGGTGGAAATCATACTATCAGTTAATAAAAAGAACATTCAGTAACAAGATTGGAGACTTCAGAAACTAGAGTTAATGTTTTGGTGTTATGTCACAAGTGTCAGGTTTATTTTTTATTAGTAAATTGGTGCTGCCAATTTCTTATTGTTAAGGACATGGGTTACTAGCAGTTGCTTATTCGTCTACCCTCTACACTATGTTACGCAGACAATTACAGGCAAAAGTAATGATTTATGGATATTATTTTAATGGTTTATATGAAGTTTATTATGCTACAAATTTATCTACTACTGTATAGAAATGGTCTTATCTGCTACTACCTTATTGTGTAATCGCTTATCAGTTTAAATTTAAATTCCTGGTAAGGAATCTGCATTTTTTGGGTACATTCATTGTTATCATGTGTTACCAAGTATGAGATAAGAAAGCTCATTGTATTAGATTTCAGTTTTTGTTAAAATTGTTAAAGTATGTGATAAGAATAGTCTTGTTTCTTTGCCAAAAATTGAGTGTAATTTAACATATCATTATGCTTATATTTAACTGATTGAGTAATAGTGTAATTTTACATATCACCATGTTTATGTATGGATATTGTATCACTGTCAATTTCATGGTATAAACCATATTAGCATTAGAGATACTAAGGAGCATATGATCTTACATGATGCAATCATATTATTTTATCACATTGAGTAATACAATATTTGGAATTATATTAGACACTCAATCTATAAGCTCTATTCTATTACTTCATCATGCAGGTGTGTCCATTTTCATCATATAATCTATTAGACATGATGGAGCTTCATTTAGTCCAGTCTAGTCTTGTATAAGTTAAATTGTATTAATTTCTTGTTCCTCTAAACTATCCTGCAAGGAAAGGATCTTCTCCAAAGTACTAAGCACCTCCCCCATAGTTGGCCTATCTGCACTTCTATCAGCCAAACACTGGATGCCTATATCCACAAACGCCCTCAGGCATTCTAGCCTAATATTCCCTTCTAAATATGGATCAACTAATTGATCAATGGTTCCACACTGGTAACAGTGCATGGCCCACGTGGCCAACCCAGCTTTCTCACTTTCCTCTTCCACTGCCACAGGATTCACAGCTGGTCTTCCACACAACACTTCAAACAAAACCACTCCAAATGAATACACATCAGATTTTTCAGTCAGTTTTCTTCTCTTATAGTACTCAGGGTCTAAATATCCTAAAGTACCTTTAACCTCAGTGCTAACATGTGAGTGGTAAAGTGATGGAACTGTTCTACACAACCCAAAATCTGCAATCTTAGCTACCCAATTTTGATCCAATAAAATGTTGGCTGACTTCACATCACGGTGTATCACTGGGTGGCTTGTGCCAGTGTGGAGGTAATGTAGTCCTCGAGCTGCACCAACACAAATCTTTAGTCTCTGAATCCAAGGCAGTGGCTGTTTTTGTTTCTTGTACAAATGGTCACTCAGAGTGCCTTGAGCCATGAATTCATAGACAAGTATCAGTTCATTTCCCTCTTGGGAGTATCCCAGCAGTGACACTAAATTCACGTGACAAAATGAGAAAAAGCTGATCTCATTTTGAAACTCCTTAAATCCTTGGCGAGAACTTGGATTACAGCGCTTTACTGCCACAGGAGTTCCATCATGATGCATGATGCCTTTGTACACCTTTCCAAAGCCTCCCTCCCCAATAACAAGAGCTTCACTGAAGTTGCTGGTGGCTATGCTGATCTCTGCTAATGTGAATTGATGGCAATGACTTGAGGTCACCGTTAATTGAATGTTTTTGTGACTTCTTGTAGTATAATTTGTAGTTCCCCATTTCAGTTTTTTCCATGCTCTGCGGATAAGAATGAAAAATGTAAACAGACCCAAAATGGTACCTAAAGTAGCACCAGCCACAATAGTGATATGTGGAACTTTCTTCTTCCTTTGTTCCCTTCTCAATTGGAATATTGCGGCAAGACTATGATTGTTATCACTTAACTTGAGGATCTCAATGCCATTCAATATAGCATCAGCATATTTTGGTTTTGAGTCCAAGTTAGGGTAAAGTGAGATCCACATATTTTTCCTTCTTCCACTCTCAGTGGGAACCATAACAACATAGTCCCTGTGTAATGGAGTAAGTGGTCCACCAGCCAAAGCAACTACGTCCATCCTCTCCTCTGCTGTTTGGTTGTTTATGTACACCTTGAACACCCTTTGACGGACCTGCATTACCACCATAGAGATCTCACAGAAATGAAGCCTAACAAGGTATTTGAATCCCGAATCAACAGGGAAAGACCATGTTAAATTGTACTTCATGTTAGCATCTCCATGGCTACCCATTGTCCTGGCAGTCCTATATAGCTCTTCTGGTGCTGAATAATTGTAATCCTTTGAAGTCAAAGTGGTGTAATTCATGCTAACCGTACGGTGCTTTATACTAAGGACACTTCCAGATAGTGAACCAGATATGTAACTAGAATCACCCAACCATGTTCCAAATGCATTTTCAACATCAGAATTAGCCATGCTAACCCGGTAAAGCATCTCTAGAGCATATTCATCATTAATAAATAAAGGTTCCTGGTGCCCAAGGTAAGGAACCTTGGAACTGGGAAAGTATATACTAAGGGGCACTGGGAATATCTCAATGCCATTTACAAAGGCAAATGCATCGGGAATTAAAGGAGATGGAGTAAATGTAATGTTTACTTTCTCTTCCCTAACATTGACTAAGAAATCCTTGGTGAAATACACCAAGTTGAGCTCTTCTTCAAAAACAGATGGATTAAAGTTACTTACAAGAGTGTAAGGACCAGCTTTTACAGAGAAATACGCCTTGGTGGGGTTCAACATCAGATATGAAGATGAGAGAAAGTAAATACGAATGAATTTAAGGCCAGGAGTGGAAGGGAATGAGTAGGTCAATGGAGAATGAGTTATTCTTGCTGTTGAGTATGGAACTTTTGGCGCTAGAGACTCTATGTTTGAGATCAAGAGTATAGATGAACTCTTGTCATACTCCGGAGGCAAGAAATTAGATCCAACATCTCCTATCCAATTTTCTCCATTGAATGGTGATGCTTCATTAGAACCACAGTTTAGGAGGATTTTATCTGGGACATTAATTGAATCACAATGGGCTAAATGGAAGAATAGCAACAATAAGAAAAAGGGGTGAAGTACAAAGCTAAAGGCATACCTACTTGACTCTACTATGTGGGATTCCTTCATAGTGAACAGAGGAATATGGGGTGAAGGCTTAGTTTATCCATCGAATCATATGATATCTTCATAGCAAACGCGTTCACATTGTGTTATGTGTGTGGTCTAACTTTTATATTGAATGGGGTCAACAACGTCTTGTAGCCAGGGAGGGACGGATCCAGGAACCATGACGGGGGCCAAAAAAAATTTCTTTCCTTTGTAAATTGTAAATTTTTTAAATAAAAATAAAATAAGTTTGGAGGTTAAATAAAGTTAAGTAACATAGTAAGAAACTAAGGATATAAGAGAAGTGGGTAGCTACTGTAGTTTAAAAGAAAAATATAGAAGTTTAAGAAGTGATTTAAAGATAAAATTGTTTAATGAATTGTGTAAACCATATGTAGATATTCCTTTTATTATTAAAAGAGATATACAACTTTTTTTTTAACAAATGATGACTTAAAAAAAATAATTATTTAACAAATAATTATTTAACAAATGATAAAAATATCTATAATTTATTGGATATTGATGCTTTTAAAAAAAATTAAGGAAATGGAATAGTTATTTTTTAAAAATTTTGTTATGAAGTATAATAACTGCCTAGTATAGTACTAGATTGTTTAATAGTTTGTATAAATATATTATCATAGGCTACAACAACAATTGAACAAGTCTTACAATAGAAATCCTACAATCACCAAAATCATCAAATATGATAATAATTGAAAGTATCAAATTCCATAATAATAATAATAACATATAAAATATAAATCCTTGCAATTAGACTATAAAATTAAGAGAATCCACAATGCACTCTACACAAAAATTCACTCTAATATTAAGATTGTTAGAGTGAATGTTTAACTTAATTTTGTGGGTCCTATAATGCGTTAATTTCCCTCTTCCATAGCATAAAAAAGCATTTTTTATTCTTAACAAATTTTTAGGCAATGTTACTTATATATGCAATAGTGCTTATATAAGCAATGTCAAGTCATATGCTCAAATGATAATTTTTGTTAATTTGAAATAATTTTTGTAAGCAACCACATTAGGGATGACTTAACCCAAAATGACAAATCCTTGCAGCCACTTCCCCTACTTTTACCTTTTCCACGGTTTTATTAAATATTTCAGGCATAAAAACTACAAAGTTATCAGTAAAAAATATTTCAAGCAAAAGAACTACAAAGCTATCAGTAAAAATTAGTCCGCGTCTGATTTTAATATCTATAGATGCTTTCCTGCTTGTAGCTGGAGACAACCAGCTTCGAAGAGTGAACATAGATGCTTCCTTCCTGTGGCGGTGTAGAAAAGTTTAACATAACATTGATAAATAATTAACATACATCTGATTTTGCTGACCTCACGATTTTAATATTTATAGATCCATGCTTTTAGCCGATGCTGGAGGTTCAACCTTTTTTTTTTTTTTTTTTTTCTTTCTGAATTGGTGGAGGTTCAACCGGTGTCAAGGCAATGATACTTCACCATTAGTTGTGTTAATTTTAATTTTTTTTATCTATAAAAATTGTGTATCAAAAAATTTAGAACTCACCTACACTACTCAAGAAGTAAAAGCAGGGACTGATCTAGAGGGGGGTGGGCAGGGGCACCAGCCCCTTCCCTCAGAATTTTTCGCATATATATATATATATATATATATATATAAATTAGTTAGTGTAAAATTATGTATGTTGTTATTATAATACTAATTAAGGTTAATTAGTGTAAAATTATGTAAAACTAGTTATATTTGTTGTTATTATTACAATAGTTAAGATAATAACTAGTGTAAAGTTATGTAAAACTAGTTATATGTTTGTTGTTATTATGATAACGGTTAAGATTATTATTATTTAAAATAAAAAATAATTTTAAATTTATATGTAGAAATAGTAAATATTTTTTATAAATTATTATTTATTAAAAGTTAAAATTTTAAACAATTATAAAGGAAGAAAAAAAATCCAACCTTCTTTTAATAGGTTTCTGGATCCATCCCTGAATAAAAGCCAATTAATCTAAAATAAATTTCATATGGCGCGTAATAAGTGAAATCAATTTTAATTAAATTAACTACGGTTCAAATCCGTGCAAAAGCCCTTTGGTTGTGATTGTGAAGGGACTGTCTTGTCTCAAACCTGAGACCATTAATATGGTATTGCAATAAACAAATCATTAGACCAGGTTGAACCGTTGAAGACATACCGTGCAAAATCCCTTTGATAAAGTGTCTAATTGCACCTGGAACAGGATTTACTCTTGTAAAGAATATTTATTAAAAAAAAAGGTTAAATTAACTTGAAATACTAAGAATGATATTTTTTTTTTATGATCTTAGAAGTTTACAACAATTTATACATTTTGTTCAATTAACTAAACTAGACCTCTTAGTAAGAATGATATTTTTTGGCCAAATATAAAAAAAAATAAGAGAGAAAATTTTATATTTTTGTTCAAAAAGAAAACAAATCATTTTACTTATTACTTAAAATAAATCAAAGGAGCAATTAAGAAAGGAAAATATAAAACATAAGAAAGAGTTTGAAATTGGTTTTTCTTCGTTTTAAAAACTTTCATAAGATCTTTTCAAAAAAAAAAAAAACTTTCATAAGATTTTCTTTAAAACAAATGAAATATTTCAAAATGTAATTAAAAAGGTACGTTTGACTAGATCAAAATATAATTTTAGTATCTATGTTCAATTCTTATGGATAAAAAAAATGATATATTTTGTTGAAAGCTATTTAAAATGCAGTTTTTCATGAAGAACATTTTTGGAAAATGTTTTCATCAAAAACAAAATCTCAAATCAAAAACCTCCCTCAAAAAAGAAATAAGAGAGAGCAAAGAAGAACATCTAGAAAGGATATTTACCGTTTCACTTTACAAATTGTGGACTACGTTAAAATCTTTACAAAGTTGGAGTTATTTTTTCCTTTTCCTCTTCTTATCTTTATTTTATATTGTAAGAAAAGTTGTATAAACTTAAAATATAATATAATTTCTCGTCCTACAACAACGTGTTCGGTCTAAAATACATATGGAGAAAGCAGAATTACTGAGTTTTGTGGCCATGTTTTTTTTTATTATTAACTAAATTTTTAGTCCATAAACTTTTTCAAAATTCGATTTTTAGTCCTTAAACTTTAATTTAACTGGTCAAGGTTTCTAAACTTTTTAAAAAATCGATTTTTAATCTCTAAACTTTAGTTTGACCGATTAAGGTTCTTAAACTTTTTAAAAATTTGATTTTTAGTCCCTAAACTTTTTAAAAATTTGATTTTTAGTTCCTGAAATCTCATTAATTCAGGAACTAAAAATTGGATTTTTAAAAAATTTAGGGACTAAAAACTGAATATTTAAAAAGTTTAGGAACTTTGATCGGTCAAAATTTTGTTTAGGAACTAAAAATTAAATTTTTAAAAAGTTTAGAATCTTGACCAGTCAAACTAAAGTTTAGAGACTAAAAATTGAATTTTAAAAAAGTTTAAGCACTAAAAATTTAATTAATCTTTTTTTTTTCTCCCGGCTCTGTAGGGCACGTGTTTGACTGTACGTACATTTGTCATTTGTGGTGTAGTTCCAGACTGCAGGTTGGTTGTTAGATTCTTGGACTATCTGTTTTAGAAAGAATATTCTATTTTTCAACTTATTTTTATAATTATTTCTGCAATTAAGAGAAAAATAATAATAAAAGAAGAAAGATGCGAATATAATGAGAATAAAATAAAATATTATTGAAACGAAGTATAAAAATAATATAATTTGTTTTGCAATTTTATTGTTTGATCTGGTCCACGCGGAGTATCAACATATTCCAATAGCTAATCTCGAAGAGCGCATGCTGTAGCACACCCAAATCTGTATAGGCTAAATGAGCATTTTATCCTTTATCTTATTTTATTTGTTTAGTTTAGTTATTTAACTTTTAAAATATTCACTTTGATCATTTATCTTATTTAAAAGATTCAAAATAATTATTTATCTTTTAAAAAGTTTACTTTAATACCTCATCTTATTTAAAAAGTTTAAAATAGACCTTCAACTATTTAAATATATTTAAAATTATCATTTATCTGAGTGTTATTCGAGGGACAAAGTTAAATATATTTAAATAATTGAAGTATTATTTTGAATCTTTTAAATAAGAAAAAATATCAAAGTGAACTTTTTAAAAGATAAAAGATCATTTTGAACCTTTTAAATAAGATAAATGACTAAAATAAAATTTTTAAAAAATAAAGAACTATTTTAAACAAAATAAATAAAATACAGGACCAAAACGGTCATTTAGCCATCTTTATATTATTATGAAGTACCAAGTAAGTTTAGACCAATTCTAAAGTGGACCACCATTCTAGGTGGTCCACCATGTACCAAAGATGATAACTGTTAGATTAATTTGAAGAGTAGGGTTTTAATCTAAACCCTCTCCACTTGATCCCGCACTCCAGAGTTCTCCAATCTATCTCCGTTGTCTTATGTGGTCGCCATCAAAATTACCTTGGTCACGTCGTCATCGGGACCACCTCATTGGCTTCAACAACCGCAATCGTCATCATGTTTTTGCCACCTCCGATCTCGTCGCATCGTACAACGCATCGTCGTTGGTGGGGGTGGATTCATCGCGATGGTGCTACTCTGCCATGTTCGTATGCCACTCCAATTCCAAGTCGCTTCGAAATTGCAACCATGGCGTGCAAAAGAGGTGGTCGTTGAAAGAGTCCTCGTTGTCATCAAAGATTTCCCTAAAGTTGATCTTTTCAGGGTTTGTTTGCTTTTTCTTCCCTTCATTTATTTTTTTTATTCCATGATTTGTCATCTCTTTATTGAGAAAAAAAAATGGCAAATGAGTATTCCAAATCATGAATATGCTTATTTGTTCAAGTGGGTTGCTCCAAATTGTGGAAATTTTCATCAACCACCATCTGGGTAGTGTTGTGAAAAATGAGAAATGGGTATGTATTCTTGGACATTTTCGTGTTGATCTGGTCAAAAGGATTTTCCCAAAGTTTTCAAATTTAGATCAAGCACAATTTGGGGGTGCTTGTTTTATTAATTGTTGTGAAAATTTGATACTGGATCCTTGAAGAATCATGAAAGATCCACCACCACCACCACCACCGACAACCCATCGTAAGAGGCGGCAAGAACGAAGTTCTCTTGCGGTCTTGTCGACCATGGTTCATCGGAGAAGAGGGCGGACGAAAGTTTTTATAAGTTCGAACTTCGACGTCAGGGTGCCCAAACGATGGTTGCGTCAGGATGGAGGAAAAGAGAGAAAAAAATGCCACCATCGTCGGCAATGGCGTTGCATGATGGCCGATGGCACCAAGGGGTTGTTGGCAAGATGAGTAGTAATGTTACAGTGCAAATGGTACACAATAATAGTTTGAAAATGAGATTAATCTAAAGGTTATTATTTGTGGTGTAATGTGGACCACCTATTAAGGTGGTCCACCCCAACATTGGCCGTAAGTTTAAGTCTCTTTCAAACTCCTAAAATTTTTCTGGAAGTGTCTAGGGTGAAGTCGTAATAAAGTGCCTCACTGGTGGTCCATTATTTATTGTTAGATATATTCATATTTTATTCAACGGTTGAGATATTGGATAGGTAACCTATTGTTCCAGTTTATTAAATTTACAGTAACATAATTAAAAATTGCAACTTGATTGATGCGTACAATGCGTTCACAAAAGGGCAAGCGTATCCTACGCAGTAGTAACAGTCGACTCTAAGAGTCTGAATATCGAACCCAAAGGACCAGTCGCATTTCTAAACAATTAATTTCACAAATAATCAAACAATCCAAAATTTAAAACCAAATTGAGAGGAATGGTGTTCAATTATTCTTTTCAAAAGAAAGAGAATCAAAGCAGAAAAATTGATGTGAGAACAATTATAATAGAGAAGTCTAGGATTGTGATTTCATATGTACCCCCTTTCCCCTAATTCTAATTTCAATAAAATCCCTAAATAAATTCATTGCTAGTGACCTCTTAGAATTGCTATTAACAATTGATCATAGTTTAATAACGTTGTTTCCCCTAATTTAATTCCCAATTGATCATAGGTGAATTAATTTAGGACAAATGATGAATCTCAGAGAGGTTGATTAACAATGTTAATCCACTGGAGATTCATACAATAGGTTTGATTATGCAAATTGTACGAATCCAATCACTTCATAGTTCAATTAATCGCAAACAATTGATCATAGACAAGAGATTAATTTAAGTTTAGACCTATCATTTCTAAACATCAGTAAAAGCAGTGAAGCGATACAATAACTAAATAACATTGAGAATTTTATTAAAAAGAAGAATCGGGGTACAAAGGTATAGTTACATCACAATCCGGGCTAAGAGGAACTAGCCACTCATGTTCATGATAAAGCTAGAAAACTCAAAAGAAGACATAAATATTACAAGGAGAAGACATAAATGTTCATGATGATCCCCAATGGTGCTCTCTACGTCCTATCGCAGCTCAGAGTCTTTCACAGGATCTCTTTCTCACTCAGAACCCTCAGTTTTCAAAATAGAACAAAAGATAAAGATAAAAAAGTTTCTCATCCCCTATTTACAATAATACAAAATCCAAATGGGTTGACAACGCAACTTACCACGGCCTTGGTAAAATGACCACGACCGTGGTCTTTGCATGGTACTCAAGGTCCAATTCTGCAACGCAACCAGCATGGCCATGGTCAATTTACCATGGTCATGGTCCTTGCGTTACTTCAATTCTGGCCTTTTTTCTTGGTCCTCCAAAAGAGTAACATTTTTGCTCCAAAAAGTGCAATTTTCAACTTTTTTCCTCATGAAGCCTCTTGAGTATCTGTCTTGCATCAACTAACACCAAACAATGAGTTTTGCCAATAAAATATATTCAAAATGTATGAAAATGACATTTAAACTCATCAAAATACAATCAAAATTTGGTTTATCATTGGTCTCTCTGCCATCACCTCCCCCTTCCTCCACCTCACTTGAGTTATAGTCTACTTTTTTCCAACCAATTCGAAATGCAAACCACCACCAACGAAATCAATAGATCTGGGTAGACTGGAAAGTTACGAAACACTTAAAAAATAGGGGAAATGTTACAAAGAAACCAAAACCATATCTAGGTTTTGAAGATCTGTTCTTTAAGGGCCCTTTGGTAGTCAGGATAGGATTGGATAGGATATGATAAAAATCCTATCTTGTTGTAATCAATTGTTTGGTGTATCAGTAGGATATGATTTGCTTATCCTATTGCCTATCCTATCCTGTTGGTGTAATGTATTTCTTATCTTGAGGGGGGAGTTAGGTTAGGAAGCAATAGGATAAGATAATTGCTTTCTCTCCTTCCCTCCCCATCACCACCCCTTCGCTACTGCCATTATCACTGTTGTCGCCACCACTGTAATCGCCATCACCACCACTGCCATCGTCACCGCCATCACCACCAACCTTATCACCATCGATGTTGCCACCACCACTGTCATCGCCACCACCATCATCATCCCACCACTACCATCGCCATCATAACAACCACCACCACCACCACCACCACCACCACCACCACCACCATTGTTGTTACCACCACTCCCACCATTGCTGTCACCACTAGGCATGACAAATAAACCTGTACCCGTGGGTAAAGCCCCGACTTTGACAGGGAAATCCCGTTTTGACCGGGTACGGGTATGGGTACGAGTATTACCCGAATTTTTTAAACGGGGATGGGGAGAGGGATGGGTATCAAAATATACCCGTACCTATACCCGCACCCGCCACCATTATATTTTTTTTTATAATTTTGTTGTCACAACATATATATACATTATAATTTTTAAAAATATAAATTAAATAGCTTAATAGTTAAATAATTTAAATTATAATAATAGTTAAATAAAAAACTTAAAATTATACTTTTAACTAAAAATATAATTTAATTCTTAATTCTTTGTCTTTAATTCCTTTGTTATTCATTTTTTATATATATTATTTGAATTAAAACATAATTAATAACTTAATATATAATTTATTTAAAAATATATAAGTAAATTAAATTATAAAAAATAGTGTAGTGGGTTACCCACGGGTATACCCAAACTCGATAAAATCCGACAGGGATGGGGATGAGTATTAAAATCTTAAACCCGCATCTTTTATACCCGAACCCGTACCCGCCCCGCCTATTGCGGGGATGAGGACGGGGAGAGCCAAACCCGTCCCCGACCAGCCCCATTGCCATCCCTAGCCACCACCATTGCCGCCACCGCAACCACAACCATTGCCGCCACCGCAACCACCACCACCACTACCATTGTTGCCACCACAATTACCACTGCCATCGTTATCGCCACCACCACCATTGCCGCCACCATCCCATCACTATTGTCGTCACCATTACCATTACCATCGTCACCGCCACCACTGTCACCACCACCATCACAACTATTACCGCCACTGCAACCACCACCAGTGTCATTATCACCACCATTGTTGTCACCACAATCACTACCACCACTAGTCCACTACCATTGTCGCTACCACCACTACCACTGCCATCGTTGTCACTACCACTCTTGTCGTCGTCATCGCCACTACTACCTCCTATCGTTATCTGGTTCGTATCATGGTGTGCACCAAACAGTGGATAGGATTAAGGCTTATCTTGTTCTTATCCTATCATGTTCCTATCCTGTTTGTATATCCTATCATATCCTGACCATCAAATGGACCCTAAAGGCATTGTGGTGAAGATCTTCAGTACCGTGATGTTTTTTTCTCAACTTCTTCAATGAGATCGAAGTGAGATCATCTTATTTTCTCAGCTCCTTCAATGAGATAATGTTCTTCTCTCAACTCCTTCCACAAGATCAAAGTGAGATTGAGGGAGCGAGGTGCTTCCATGGTGCTGGTGGGAGAGGGAGAGAGTGAGCAAGCGAGAGAGAATGATAAAAGGGAGATTAATGGGTGTATGGCAGCAGATGCACGGCGGCCGACAGTGGTACTGGCGGAACGTGAGGAGAAAGGGAAGAAGGAGAGGAGAAGAAAAATAGAAACAGAAAGAGAAGTCGTCGCCACCTACGGTGGCCAAAATTCGAGTAAAACGGCAGTATATGATGGAGCACCATCATCAACGATGTCGATTTGTTTTATTTCTAATTAGTTTTGATTTTCTTATTTCCCTTTTTATTCCAGGTTTCATTTAGATTGTTTTTTTTTTTTTTGAATAACTGATCTGGTGATAGTGATGATTTAATTGAAAAAAGGAGTTGGATGTTTGTGGTTTGTTTTTGTTTTTACTTGTCTATTATCCTTTTCTGGTTTCAATCTCGTTTGAGAACCTCCGTAGGGTGTATCGAAAAAGAAGCGGTGGATGAACAATAAAGATAATGTGAACAGTGACATATAAGGCCCATCTTTACAAATGTATATATATTTTTTTAAGTAACCGGCTAATACCTCCTATAGCAAGTTATAAGAGGTGTCTCACCCATGAGGCACTTTTTCACTACTTCACCCTAGACGCTTCTAATTTTTCCTGCCTAAATTATTATAGGCATAAAAGACAAGGTTCAGGCTAGGGTGAACCACCTCATGGGTGGTCCCTTTAACTTTTATTTTTAATAGTAGGTCATTTTCATTGCCTCTTGAAAATCTATATCCTTTTTCCCCTTTACCCAGAATACTTCTTCTCATGGCACTCTCAAAATCGAATCATTCTACTGTGAAGTAGTAAACTGTGTGCCTCACATGCGAGGCACTAAAATGTCTGGTAGTAAAAGGTTGTTAACTGGATAAAAAATATAAAAAAATAAAAATTATTAAATGTTTTTTAATGTTTTGTTTGGCAACGAAATGATCTTTCTTTCTCTTTCATCTTCTCAATTTTTCTATTGGTTTTTTTCTTTGATTTTTAATTTTCTATTTTCCAAATTCATGATTGTCTGGAAATCCTTTCACTGCCATTTTCCTCTGTATTAGATTTTGGTAATCGGCATCAGTTTTAGCAAGAAGATGAAGGACTATGAAGCGATGCAAAAGTAGACGTTTTGCAAATTGAAATTCCCCTTGGGTGTCAACCGTGATCTTCTTATATAGTAATAATCATTAAAAAAAATATGGACACCATTACAAATGCAAAATCTTATAGTTGAGTAGCAACACAATGTAAACAAGAACTTCATTGAAAAGCAAAATAAAAAAATACAGTACAAAGTAAATGTTGGTGGCGATAGCGATGACGATGACAACGATAGTCATGGTGGTGGTGGCACGTGATGATCATGTTGGCGGCAACAACGATGATCATTGCAATGTATGCGGCGATGGTTATTACAGTGGATGCGGTGACGATCTTGGTGGTGGTGATGGCAGCGCTGGTGGTGGTGATGGCAGCGCTTATGGTGGTGATGGTATAATTGTGATATTTTTGGACCTAATAATTGAGATTTTTTTATAGATTTGATTTTTGTTTTGTAAATCTTTTAGAGATTTGGTGGTTATATGAGATTTTAATTCGAATTTTTAAATATTTTAATCTTAACGGTCTATTATTTTTAATATTGATCCGATGGTTGTTATTAGTTGTTCTCACAAAAGCAAGTGTTCTCACTTAAGTTAGACTATATAATGCTTGAGATATTTTAGGACGTGATAATTTAGATATTTTATAGATTTAATTTTCTATTTGGTGAATCTTAGAGATTTTATGGTTACATATGGTTTTAATTTAAATATAAAGTATTTTAATCTATATCTTACATTGTAATCTAATGGTTGATGTTAGTCATTCTCATCCTCACATAAAAAGATAATTAAGTGGTCCAAATGCTAATTTGTTTGGCACTCCAACCAAGTTGTTACTTCCTGCACTCCTTTTAATTTTATAATTTTCAAAATCCACAAATTGTCCTCCTTCACCGCTACACACACAGACACACACAGGGGGTGTGTGAAAGTGGTCCAAATGCTAATTAGTCTAACACTCCCAGTGTTATCGGGCTCGGCTCGGACTGGCCGAGTCGACCCGTTGACCCGGAACCAATCATCTAACTGGTTTAAGCCACCAAATGGATCAGTCATGCAATAGACCCGATGTGATCCGGTTTGACTCGACAAGTTTGGAGGTTGAACCGGTGACTCGATGACCCGGTTGACTCGACAGGTCATGCAGTTTTGAGTTCTTTTTTTTTTAACAACAAGATTCATATGAGAAAATTCAATTTATATCTTACACTTACGTTATTTATAGATTTGCTTACTTTTTTTTACCAAGCATAATCGCATCTTGGGATTTGAGATGATAAAACTATTGCCACTTCCAATTTGGCCTTTTTCCCATGGCTTGTATTGTTATCTATGGGTAAAACTTCTATTTACCTTATCTCACCCAGTAAAGTTATTGGTTTGAAAAATTATTATTCTTTATCAAAGTAATAATGAGATGAATGGAAAAATTGTATTATCTAAATAAAATAGGTTTACACACACACATATTAGATTATGTCTGTCAATGTACAACAATGATAGTTATAATAAATAGATGATAATGATATATTTTAAATTATAACTTAAGGTTGTGTATGTTGAATTTTGTTAAACTTTAAATCTTTAAGTGTATAAGTTTACAAACTACCTTTTATGCACCCAAAAAAAAGTGTACAACTTTATAAGTTATGAAATTATTTAGAATTTTTTTAATATAAATCGGGTCATGCGGGTCAACTAGTGACTTACTGGGTTAACTCATGACTCAGTAACCCAGTACCCCAACCGAGTCGATGACCATTCCGAGTATGATAACATTGAACATTCCAACCAAGTTGTTACTTCCCGCACCCCAAAAATTTCACCTTGCATCCCTTTTAATTTTATAATTTTCAAAATCCCCAAATTATCCTCCTTCACCACTGCAATCCCTTTTGCCCTTCTCTCCATCCTTAACTCTCTTTTTGTTTGTGAATGTCACCAATAGTTACAACATTTGTCATTTTTTTTTATTTGTTAATATTATCGGATCAAGGAATCCTGAATGCGAATAGGGGGTGATTTTACAAATTGAGTAATCTACAACATGAAAATCATTATTCCGAATTAAATTTTCATGAATACATCAATTACAATCCGGAAAACATAATCCAAAAAAATGATTTTTATGTTGTGGATTATCCAATCCGTAAATTCACACATTTTTTATATCCGGATTAGTTAATCCGAAATATATATTATATTTCGGATTACAAATTCCGAAAGCTTTTTTTAACTCTCCGGATTGATTGTTCCGGAAGGTGTCCCCCACACTCACCCTCGAAGCACCCTGAGATTGTTTGGAGCTCTACTTGATGCACATTGTCGGATCCAACATTTCATGCTCTTGAATCAATAAGTCACAAAGGGCCTATTTGGGTAAGTTTATTCAAAAATTAAAATTAAGAAGAAGAAAAAATGAGATGAACTTCTCTATAAGTTAAAATTAACTTATGCATAAATTAATTTGTAGAAATTCTCTCATATAATTTCTCTAAAAGGTGAGAGAGTTTTAACAAATTAACCTATGCATAAGCATAAGCTAATTTTCCCAAAATATAATGAATTAATTCCTACATTTGACGCTCTTCCGTTACATGTAAGGTACAGTCAATTCCAACGTTGGATATAAACCTCTGTGGTGTTATTGCTGTGTCTCAGACATTGCCATTACAAAAAGACTCACATCCAACTCTGGCTTCGACATCTGCTGATGCTGGTCATCGCGCCATTAAAAAGAGGTGCAGCTTGAGATGTGTGGGGGTGCAGGAAGTATGAGCCCTCCAGCCAGCTTTTTGGATACAACTATAAGACTTTTAATCCTATCCGTTCATAAAGATCCAAGGTTCAAAATAAGCTGGCTGGAGATACTGCTGCAGGAGAGGATCCGCTTCCTCCCTTGTTCTTCGGTCAATCCACCTAAACTAATTAACTAAACATACGTACGAAGTGTTGAATAGAAAATTGGCTGGATTCCTGCTTCATATAAAATGAAATTGACTGGTGACCCACAAGAAATAAAAAGGCTTTTGGTCTTTGAAATATACTATTTTTTTTTCTTTTTGTCTTTAAAGGGCTTTTAGTCTTTGTAATATACTATTTTTTGTTGGTCTTTATAAACTTTGTTTTTTTAAATAGTCCTTGTGAAATTATTATTTTTTATTTGTCCTTATTGTTTTATTTTAGTCCTTTTTAATATGTTTTTGTTTTTATAATTAGTAGATTATTTGCTTTTAGTCCTGTCAAATATTTTTAAAAAGAATTAATTTAAAATGAATAAAATATTATAGGAAATAAAATAAAAAATATATATATTATAATGATTAAAACAAAATAACAAGAACTAAAACTAAAAAAGAAATACAAGAATAATCTTTTAAAAAAATAATTTTATAAAGACAACGAAAAAATAATATATTACAAGACCAAAAAATATTTAAATCAATTAAAAATTTAAATTTTACTAGGAAAGTCACTGTTTTGAAGCTGACGGGAGTGAAAGCAAGACAGCAAGACGGATTTTAAGGTGCTTACCATCTCCCACCAAGCAATTTTTGTTGAAAGTACAGTCTAACGTACAAATCAGGTAAAGCCCAAGAACAAAGTACTAAAGCTGGTCATTTTTTCCCATTTTCAGATATCTGGGTTTAGACACAACAATGATGTGGAGAATCATGGACGCTGCCAAATGCTCGATCTACATTTTTATCTTGTATCTCTTACAACTACAACTCACTGTACTTGCTGATGATGCCAGTTATGTTCCTACAGAGAACATAGTTCTCAACTGCGGGTCCAACACATCAGAATTTGTAGAGTATGATGGTAGGAATTGGAGTGGTGACATTGCTTCACCATATGTTCCCTCTAATCCTGAAACCAAGTCCCTCATAGTCAGAGCCCCTGACACTCACCAAGCTATTCCTGAAGTTCCCTACATGACTGCTAGGATCTTTCATTCTCAATTCACCTACACATTCAATGTCACCCCAGGTCCCAAATTCATTCGCCTTCACTTCTATCCAGCTTCCTACTTGAATCTCAATATCTCCAATGCTTTCTTATCAGTAAGTGCTGCTAACTTCACTCTTATCCGTAACTTCAGTGTTTCCCTCAACGCTGGTTACTTGAACCTGACCTATTTCATGAAAGAATTCATTGTGCATGTAAGTGGGAGTGTTTTAGAACTCACTTTCTCCCCATCATATAATGCTTCTGATACCTACGCATTTGTGAATGGGATTGAAGTTGTTTCAATGCCACTTGATTTATACATCAGCGGTGATGATACACCTCTTCCTTTAGTTGGCCACTATCCCAAACTTGTGTACATTTATAATGATTCTGCCATGGAAAACTTATACAGATTGAATGTAGGAGGTGAGAAAATCCCACCCAAATATGACACAGGCATGTTTCGCACTTGGGACACCGATGATGTTTACATTTTAGGGGCTAATATTAATATTCAACCCTTTGATATGAGCATTCCACTTTTGTATGCAAATAATTCTCCTCCATATTCAGCTCCAGCAGATGTCTACCGCACATCCCGTTGGATGACTCCTTTTGAAGATCCACTTGTCAATTTAAATTACAATTTGACATGGTTTTTTCCCGTTGATTCAGGTTTCCTTTATCTAGTTAGGCTTCACTTCTGTGAAATTTATTTTGAGGTAACAAGGATCAATGAGGTTGTTTTTACCGTGTTTTTAAATAATCAAACAGCTGACGAAGGATTTGATCCAATTGCTGCGAGTGGGGGGCCTGGAGTTGCTGTACACCAAGACTATGTCGTGATGGTTCCCCAAGTTAATGAGTTGTGGCTTGATCTACACCCATACAAGGATTCTAAACCTATGTATTATAATGCTTTCTTGAGTGGTGTGGAGATCTTTAAACTTAGCATTCTTGATGAGAAGAGTCTTGCAGGGCGTAACCCTTCCAAAAGCTTCAAGTCTGGATCAGATGTTGCAGAGTTTAATAAAAGTTCAAAGAAACTCAAATTCATCCTCATTGGATGTGGACTTGGTGCAGTGGTACTACCAATTCTCCTTTGCTTAGTTCTATTCAGGTTAAAGGTGATTAGGCCTAGAAGGGTCATGTCATGGTGCGGTCTTGCTGTCCACACTCCTAATCAAATTGAAAAGGCAAAGAAGTCATCATTTTGGAGTCATTTTTCAATAAGAGACATAAAAGTGGCAACAAATGACTTTGATGAGGCTCTCCTTATAGGCACTGGTGGATTTGGAAGTGTTTACAAGGGTACCTTTGATGGTGGGGCAACTTCCGTGGCCATAAAACGTGCCAATCCAATGTCAGACCAAGGTGTTTCAGAATTTGAGACAGAGATCCTTTTGCTCTCACAACTTAGGCACAACAACCTAGTCTCACTTTTGGGTTATTGCAATGAAGATGGGGAGATGATTCTGGTCTATGACTTCATGACCAATGGAACTCTATATGATCATCTTCATTTGAGGCAGAGAGATCAACCCCCTTTGTCTTGGATTCAACGTCTTGAGATATGTGTTGGAGTTGCAAGGGGTTTGCACTACCTACACACTGGCACAGAGCACATGATCATCCACCGTGACATCAAGACAACCAACATACTCCTAGATCATAATTGGGTGCCCAAAATTTCAGATTTTGGGTTGTCAAAGGCAGGTTATCCCTCCTTAGTCACCACGAACGTCAAGGGTAGTATTGGTTACCTAGATCCTGAGTGTTTTCAAAGCCACAAGTTGACTGAGAAATCTGATTTATACTCACTTGGGGTGGTGTTATTGGAGGTTCTAAGCGCAAGGCCTGCAGTAATTCTAGGTGAAGATGATAAGCATATTAACTTGGCAGAATGGGCTATGTTGTGCTTTGAGAATCACAACGTGGAGCAAGTACTTGACCCCAATTTGGAAGGAAACATAGTAAAAGAGTGCTTTGAGTTATATTTAGGAGTTGCAATGAAATGTTTGGCTGAAAGAGGGGTGGAGAGGCCATCCATGGGTGAAGTGCTGGAGAACCTTGTTCTGGCAATGCATCTTCAGAAGAATGAAGGTACTGTCCTAGATGGAAATGTACATAGAAATGGTAATGCTGGTTTGCAGGGCCATTCAGATTTGACACCTGGGGTTGAGTTTTCTGAAATCATGATGCCTATTGGTCGGTGAATGTGATCTTCTCGAAACAAATTGCATTGATGCTTTTAGATATTAAGGCATTTCTAGTTCAAATAATTTGCGTAGTAGGAGTCATAGCATTGCCTAATTCCTTTTCTGTGAAAATGTTATGGATGTTAGATACTAAGCAGAAATCATTGTGTACTGTACTATTACTGCTACATCTTCTACTTATTATGCAGCAGACATCAATGAATATAAGGGAAGCATTTGCTGCAATTCTGATAGAAACTAGAAGTTTGAAAATTTAATTTTCGTAATGTATTGATTTAACACATAGAGAAACTAAATTTCAGAAGTGTTGTGGCCTATGGGTGTCTACTGATATTTAGTCAAAAATAGGATAAAAATTCCCAAAAATATTGTGGAAAATAAGCCCTGAATATCTGCATACATTACCCGTCTCCCTCGACCAACATACCCCAACATTGTTTTAGAAGTCTATGATTTCAATTTTATTCCATGTTAGATGTATCACTATATACCGCAACCGGTTTACTCTTGTCACTAAAAATTGTCATATATTCCATGCTAGAAAGGCATGAACCATGGTTAATGCAAACACATTTGGAAAATCCTTCTGATTCAAAATTTCTCAAAAGATCCACAACTAAAAATGGCTAACAGAATAAATGAGGGAGAGAGTTGACCAGACCTCAACGAAGGTTGGAGGGCGAGGTTACTTGTGGCGGAAGCAGCGACGTTGAATGCTTCCTTTCAGAATCCTAAATTCTCCCGAGAGCAAAGAGGCGAATCAGCAAATAGTGAAACAAGCAATTTCAGGAACTTAAAAACACTCGAATGGAAAAACAATTTCAGGAACTTAAAAACACTCGAATAGGCTTAAGTCCCAAATTTTCTAATCCGTAATTTTGCTTCCTCAATTTTAAAATAGAGCTATTTTAAAAAATTAATAATTTTGGTTCAATATTTAATTTTATATTTCTTTTATTTGTTACATCTTAATTAATTAAATCATTTCATCATTTCTTAATAGTACCTTAAATGAATATGTCATGTCTAGAATTTAATTAGACCAAAATATATATAAAAAAAAACATAAGCAAATTTGAGGATTAGACAAAAAGTACAGATTTTCTAAAATAGAAGAATCACATGTATCTATTTTAAAATGAGTGGCCCAAATTATGAATTGAGAAAAATAGAGAGAACAAAATTGTATTTAAGCCGTCAAAATACACTCAACGAGGGATTAAATGCAAATGGTGTGAATGGACTCTGCAAATGACACAGGCAGGGAGAGGGGCAATGCAGAGAGAAATAGGGAGGAAAAGGTAGAGTAATTAATCTATGCATTAAAAAAAGTAGGAAGAATGTAATGTATAAGAAGTGTCGCATTTTGGTTTTTCCAGTAAAAAAAAAAGTGTCGCATTTTTCAAATAATTAGAAGATTAGTATAAGGTTTAAAAAAGAAAAAAGTTAGTATAATTTCATAAACTTTTATGATTAGTGTAATTTACTCTGGTTATGTTTATAGGTTTGATTTCCTTGCAGAACAAGTGCACTTCTTGATTGCCTATTGCAACATGCCAATACTGATACTCTACGTGTGGACCTGGCCAAACAATAAAATTGGAAAATAATTGTCAAGTACATTAAGAAGGGGCCTGGACAGCTAGACTACTCAATCAGTCAACTCATCCATCACAAATACATGCTAAGTATTGATGGCATTCGGACTTTACATTTAACCAGAATTTGTAGATAGCACTTAAGTATATTTTAGGTATTTTTAGTATTATTTTTAATTAGAATTAAAGTATTATCTTGATAATCAAGGCTGAACCTATCTTTACTCTTCAAAGGCGGGTTGGTTGTTTCCTGCTACAAGATCTTCTTGACCATTCAATACATAAAAGTTAGACCACACACACAACAAAGTGCGAACACCTTTGCTATAAAGATAACATGATTTTATGAACAAACTCGTAAACAAGCCTTCACCCCACATACCTCTGTTCACTATGAAAGAATCCCACACAGTAGAGTCAAGTAGGTTTGCCATTAGCTTTGTACTGCACCTCCTTTTGTTGTTGCTATTCTTCAATTTAACCACTTGCGATCCGGTTATCGTCCCAGATGAAATCTTCCTAAACTGTGGTTCTTATGAAGCATCACCATTTAATGGAGTAAATTGGATAGGCGATGTTGGCTCTAATTTCTTGCCTCCGGAGTACAACAGGAGTTCATCTACACTCATGATCTCAAACATAGAGTCTCTAGCACCAAAAGTTCCATACTCAACAGCAAGAATAGCTCATTCTCCATTGACCTACGCATTCCCTTCCTCCCCTGGCCTTAAGTTCGTTCGTATTTACTTTCTCTCATCTTCATATCTGATGATGAACCCCTCCAAGGCTTATTTCTCTGTAAAAGCTGGTCCTTACACTCTTGTAAGTAATTTTAACCCATTTGATTTTGCAAAAGAGCTCAACTTGGTGTTTTTCGCCAAGGATTTCTTAGTCAATGCTAGGGAAGAGAAACTAAACATTACATTTACTCCATCTCCTTTAATTTCCGATGCCTTTGCCTTTGTAAATGGCATTGAGATATTCCCAGTTCCCCACAGTATATACTTTCCGGGTTCCAAGGTTCCTCTTCCTTACCTTGGGCACCAGGAACCTTTATTTATTAATGATGAATACGCTCTTGAGATGCTTTACCGTGTTAGCATTGGTAATAAAAATAGCGTTCCAGTTAAAAATGCTTTTGGAACATGGTTGGATGATCTTAGATACATATCTGGTTCACAATCCGGAAGTGTGCTTAGTGTAAATTATCCTCTTATTAGCATGGATTACACCACTTACACTTACAATTATTCAGCACCAGAAGAGCTATATAGTTATGCCAGGACAATGGGTAGCAATGGAGATGCTAACATGAAGTACAATTTAACGTGGTCTTTCCCTGTTGACTCTGGATTCAAATACCTTGTTAGGCTTCATTTCTGTGAGATCTCTGTAGAGGTAACGCAGGTCCATGAAAGGGTGTTCAAGGTGTACATAAACAACAAAACAGCAGAGGAGAGGATGGACGTAATTGCCTCGGCTGGTGCACCATTTATTCCTCTACACAGGGACTACTATGTTGTTATGGTTCCTACAGAAAGTGGGAGAAAGAAAGATTTGTGGATCGCACTTCATCCTAACTTGGAGTCAAAACCAAAATATGCTGATGCCATACTGAATGGCATTGAGATCATGAAGATAAGTGATAGTAATCACAGTCTTGCAACAATATTCCAATTGAGAAGGGAAAAAAGGAAGAAGAAAGTTCCACATGTCATTATTGTGGCTGGTACTCTAGGTACCATTTTGGGACTGCTCTTTACATTTTTCTTTCTTATCCGCAGAGCATGGAAAAAACTGAACTGGGGAACTTCTCATATACTCCCATCAAATTCTACTAAAAGAAGCCACAAAAACATTCAACCAACAGTGACCTCAGGTCATTGCCATCAATTCACATTGGCAGAAATCAGCATAGCCACCAGCAACTTCAGTGAAGCTCTTGTCATTGGGGAGGGAGGCTTTGGAAAGGTGTACAAAGGCATCATGGATCACGATGGAGTTACTTCTGTGGCAGTAAAGCGCTCTAATCCTAGTTCTCGCCAAGGATTTAAGGAGTTTCAAAATGAGATCAATGTTTTCTCATTTTGTCACTTGAATTTAGTGTCACTGCTAGGATACTGCCAAGAAGGAAATGAACTGATACTTGTGTATGAATACATGGCTCAGGGCACTCTGTGTGATCATTTATATAAGAAACAAAAACAGCCACTGCCCTGGATTCAGAGACTAGAGATTTGTGTTGGTGCCGCTCGAGGACTACATTACCTCCACACTGGCACAAGGCACCCAGTGATTCACCGTGATGTGAAGTCAGCCAACATATTATTGGATCAGAATTGGGTAGCCAAGATTGCAGATTTTGGGTTGTGTAGAACAGTTCCCTCACTTTACCACTCACATGTTAGCACTGAGGTTAAAGGTACTTTAGGATATTTAGACCCTGAGTACTATAAGAGAAGAAAACTGACTGAAAAATCTGATGTGTATTCATTTGGAGTTGTTTTGTTTGAGGTGTTGTGTGGAAAACCAGCTGTGAATCCTGTGGCAGTGGAAGAGGAAAGTGAGAAAGCTGGGTTGGCCGTGTGGGCCATGCACTGCTACCAGTGTGGAACTATTGATCAATTAGTCGATCCATATTTAGAAGGGAATATTGGACCAGAATGCCTGAGGGCATTTGTGGACATAGGCATCCAGTGTTTGGCTAATAGAAGTGTAGATAGGCCATCTATGGGGGAGGTGCTTAGTACTTTGGAGAAGATCCTTTCCTTGCAAGATAGTTTAGAGGAACAAGAAATTAATACAATTTAACTTATACAAGACTAGACTGGAGTAAATGAAGCTCCATCATGTCTAATAGATTATATGATGAAAATGGACACACACCTGCATCATGAAGTAATAGAGCTTATGGATCGAGTGTCTAATCTAATTCCAATTATTGTATTACTCAATGTGATAAAATAATATGATTGCATCATGGAAGATCATACGCTCCTTCGTATCTCTAATGCTAATTGGTTTATGCCATGAAATTGACATAGTGATACGATATCCATACATAAACATGGTGATATGTTAAATTACATTACTCAATCAGTTAAATATAAGCATAGTGATATACTGATATGTTACTTTACACTCAATTTATGGCAAAGAAACAAGACTATTCTTATAATATACTTTAACAATTTTAACAAAAGGTTGTAACTGAAATCTAATACAAATATACAATGAGCTTTCTTATCTCATACTTGGTAACAAATGGCAACCATGGGTGTACCCTAAAAGTCCAGATTTCCTACCAGACTAGAGTGGAGTAAATGAAACCCCACCATGTCTAATAGATTATATGATGAAAATGGAAACCTGTATGATGAAGTAACAGAGCTTATGGATTAAGTGTCTAATCTAATTCTAAATATTTTATTGCTCAATGTGATAAAAATAATATGATTGCATCATGTAAGATCAAACGCTCCTTCGTACCTCTAATGTTAATAGGTTTATACTATGAAATCGACAAAAATAACTTCATGCGAGAGGTAACAGTCCTCCATGTTCTGTGGTAGAAATTTAAGGAGGGCTCGTTCATAAGATGAATGTAATTTGGTGCATATCTAAAGGAAACAGAAAACGAGATGTGATTATGTTATCAACTTATCATCCATTATGCACAAACATGATAATAAAACATGTTCTTTACTTCTGCATACCTATGATCAGTGTTTTAAATTGTTGGGGTCGCAATTGTAGTTAATGTAATTGCTATTGGAACTGTTGCGACCTAAATATTTTTCTTTAAAGGGGCATTTGTTTCGAGGTATGAAATTTCATTCCTAGGAATCACACATTTCCATGAATAACAATTTTGGGAATTTTATTCCCATGAACATGTTTGTTTGACAACAGTAGTTTCAGAAAAAATAAAATTTATTTAATTAAAAAAAAGTAAAAAAAAAAGAAATGTGTGAGAATGAAGTGAGGATAAGTAGTTATTGTAGAAAATAACTTATATTCCCATGAGAATCCAATATATCCACCCTTCTGAATAAGAAGCAAGACAATTGTGAGTATTTTACATTCCTGGGAATCAATTATTCCTGAAATATTTTTACAAAACTTGTACCAAACCTGAGAAAGTGATATTTCCAAGTCCACATTCCTGAAAATCTTGATACCTTGAAACAAACGCCCCATAAGTCTATTTATTATTCTTAGTTTATGAGATTCTTGTTATCAAATTAGTCTCAAAAAACAAAAATCGTCAACAAATTCATCCTTTATTATGTCATTGATTTCATTTTTCATTAAAAAACAAAATATTAATGTTTAATATTTTTGACAATTAATTTTGTGAAGAAACTTTTAAAAACT
The DNA here is from genome assembly GCA_026413185.1 of Pueraria montana var. lobata. Classification (NCBI taxonomy): domain Eukaryota; kingdom Viridiplantae; phylum Streptophyta; class Magnoliopsida; order Fabales; family Fabaceae; genus Pueraria; species Pueraria montana. The sequence continues at coordinate 37,354,764 of CM048651.1, read as the reverse complement.
AATAATGAGTTAATATTTTAAGAAATTAATTTGGTAACATAAATATTTGAATAATTAATGGATTTACTCTTATTTTCTTTTGCAGTTTCAGGCGAGTGGCAATTAGTCAATTACATTCAATAAATGACCCAACAAATTGACAATAGGGACAATTTAATAAGTTGTCGTCAAGGCTTCTTGAAAGAAACTGATCCTTCATACTAATTTCGTCGCAATACCAACTCGCAGAAAAAACAGAAAGATATTTTAATGAATCGTAGACTTTCCACTTAGAATAGTCTTGAACAGATTTATATTGGCTGGACTTTGAAATTTACGATCAATGTAGGCCTTAATCCTACTCCTGCTTCGTATAAAATGAAATTGACTTGTGACCTAGTGAAGAGAAGTAGAAATTTTACTAGGCAAGTCACTGTTGAAACCGACGGGAAAGAAAGCAATTTTTGTTGAAAATTCAAACTAACGTATTAGGACAAAGTGCTAAAGCTGGTCATCTTTTCCATTCTCAGATATCTTTGTTTAGACACAAGAATGATGCACAGAATCATGGATAATGTCTCATGCTCTGTGTACATTTTTATCTTGTATATCTTACACCTACAACTAATTGCAGTTGCTGATAATGCCAGTTATGTTCCTACAGAGAACATAGTTCTCAACTGCGGGTCCAACACATCAGGATTTGTAGAATATGATGGCAGGAATTGGAGTGGTGACATTGCTTCACCATATGTTCCCTCTAATGGTGCTGACACCAAGTCTCTCATAGCCAGAGCACCTGACACTCTTCAATATATTCCTGAAGTTCCCTACATGACTGCTAGGATCTTTCAGTCTCAATTCACCTACACATTCAATGTCACCCCAGGTCCCAAATTCATTCGCCTTTACTTCTACAATGCTCCCTACTTGGATCTCAACATCTCCAATGCTTTCTTATCAGTAAGTGCTGCAAACTTCACACTTCTCCATAACTTCAGTGTTTCACTCAACGCTGATCACTTCAACTTAGCATATTTCATGAAAGAATTCATTGTCCATGTAAGTGGGAGTGTTTTAGAACTCACTTTCGCCCCTTCATATAATGCTTCTGATGCATATGCATTTGTGAATGGGATTGAAGTAGTTTCAATGCCACTTAATTTATACATTCGTGGTGATGATGCTCCTCTTCCTTTAGTTGGCCACGATTCCAAACTTGTGTTCATTTATAATGATTCTGCAATGGAAAAGTAATACAGACTGAATGTAGGAGGTGAGCAAATTCAACCCAAATATGACACAGGCATGTTTCGCGCTTGGGATACCGATGAAGTTTACATTTTAGGGGGTATTGGTATTCAACCCTCTAATATGAGCATGCCAGTTTTGTATGAAGATAATGCTCCACTATATTCAGCCCCGGCAGATGTCTACCGCACATCCCGTTCAACTCCTTTTGGAAATGGTCTTGTCAATTTAAATTACAATATGACATGGTATTTTGCCATTGATTCAGGTTTCCTTTATCTAGTTAGGCTTCACTTCTGTGAAATTTTTTACGAGATAACAAAGGTCAATGAGGTAGTTTTTACTGTGTTTTTAAATAATCAAACAGCTGATGAACAATTTGATCCGATTGCTTGGAGTGGGCGGCCAGGAGTTGCTATACACCGAGACTATGTCGTGATGGTTCCCAATGTTAACGAGGGAAAGCAGGATTTGTGGCTTGATCTACACCCATACAAGGATTCTAAACCTATGTATTATAATTCTTTCTTGAATGGTGTGGAGATCTATAAACTGAGCAACTTTGATGATAAGAATCTTGCAGGGCTCAACCCTTCTCAAAGCTTCATGTCTGGATCAGATTTAAAGCCTCCCCATGTTTCACATCTCAAGAAAAGTTCAAAGAAGCTTAAATTCATCCTCATTGGATGTGGACTTGGTACAGTGGTACTACCAATTCTCCTTTGCTTAGTTCTACTCAGGTTAAAGGTGATTAGGCCTAGAAGGGTCATGTCATGGTGCGGTCTTGCTGTCCACACTCCTAATCAAATTGAAAAGGCAAAGAAGTCATCATTTTGCAGTCATTTTTCAATAAGAGACATAAAAGTGGCAACAAATGACTTTGATGAGGCTCTACTTATAGGCACTGGTGGATTTGGAAGTGTTTACAAGGGTACCTTTGATGGTGGGGCAACTTCCGTGGCCATAAAACGTGCCAATCCAATGTCAGACCAAGGTGTTTCAGAATTTGAGACAGAGATCCTTTTGCTCTCACAACTTAGGCACAACAACCTAGTCTCACTTTTGGGTTATTGCAATGAAGATGGGGAGATGATTCTGGTCTATGACTTCATGGCCAATGGAACTCTATATGATCATCTTCATTTGAGGCAGAGAGATCAACCCCCTTTGTCTTGGATTCAACGTCTTGAGATATGTGTTGGAGTTGCAAGGGGTTTGCACTACCTACACACTGGCACAGAGCACATGATCATCCACCGTGACATCAAGACAACCAACATACTCTTAGATCATAATTGGGTGCCAAAAATTTCAGATTTTGGGTTGTCAAAGGCTGGTTATCCCTCCTTAGTCACCACCAACATCAAGGGTAGTATTGGTTACCTAGATCCCGAGTGTTTTCAAACCACAAGTTGACTGAGAAATCTGATTTATACTCACTTGGGGTGGTGTTATTGGAGGTTCTAAGTGCAAGGCCTGCAGTAATTCTAGGTGAAGATGATAAGCATATTAACTTGGCTGAATGGGCTATGTTGTGCTTTGAGAATGACAACGTGGAGCAAGTAGTTGACCCCAATTTGGAAGGAAACATAGTAAAAGAGTGCTTTGAGTTATATTTAGGAGTTGCAATGAAATGTTTGGCTGAAAGAAGGGTGGAGAGGCCATCGATTGGTGAAGTGCTAGAGAACCTTGTTCTGGCAATGCATCTTCAGAAAAATGAAGGTACTGTCCTAGATGGAAATGCACACAGAAATGGCAATGCTGGTTTGCAGGGTTATTCAGATTTGACACCTGGGGTCGAGTTCTCTGAAATCATGATGCCTATTGGTCGGTGAATGTGATCTTCTCGAAACAAATTGCATTGATGCTTTTAGATATTAAGGCATTTCTAGTTTAAATAATTTGCGGAGTCAAAAGCATTGCCTAATTCCTATATTGTGAAAATGTTATGGAGATAATATACTAACAGTAACATCCTCATTTTATTATTTGTACGCATTTATATATGTATATTATGAATATTTATGCACTGTATTTTATAGAAACCTTATGTACATATTCTCTTAATGAAATTAATACAGTTCTACTCAGAAGAATTTTCTGAATTTCCAAATGTCTTTGTTTTTGCCGAAATTGATTGTTGACTGGACTGCTATGTCAGACAGCTGTCCAGGATAAATTTTCAAGTGTAGAATTTTGAACTCATTTATAACTTAAAAGAAAGGTAATAGAATATAGATTAAAAATATATACAGATAAAGAATTAAAATGCTTATTCAGAATTGTTAGGATTTTCTGAAAGTTAGAACTTTGAGGAATTATTACGGTAAAATTCTAAGACAGAAAATTAAGCGAAAATTTGTAGGGCGTCTATAGAATTATCTACTAATTGTAATATACTTAGAATAATTATTAAAAATGTTTAACCAAGAAAAATTTAATTTAGAACCTTAACCAATCAAAAAGTGACAACTTAGGCTTTTCTAAGGTCACTAAATTAAGCTAATTAGGATTGGATTAAGAGATAAGTAAGACACTACCCCAAGGTTTTTGATAGTAAGGAATCCAATGGTGATGTTATTTTCTTCAAATTCTAATCATATTGTAAGATAATCAGCAGCCCTAATTACCTTCTAGAATTTTCTACAAAGTTCTTGAATGTTGACTTTTGAGGTAGGCAAGAGACTTGGAACTCCTTGGCTGTCCAAGTGCCTTTGGTGACTTATTTTCCTTGGCCAATGAAGGCTGCTGGACGTGCAAGGGTCAGCTAGACTTGAAGGCAAAGTCCAATTTGGTTAATTCTTGGTTTAATAAAGCAAATAACTTAAGTAAAAGGCAAAAAGTCACCAAAAACTCAAAAACAGAACCGTGAGTCTCCAAAGCCCAGCAGCTGCAGTTTCAATTTTCTTTGCATCTTAAACTCATCATCTCATCCCAAATTAAGAAACCAAACCATCCAAACTTCCAAAACCCTAAGCTAATTCGGCTAGTAGAGAAAGAATTGGAAGAAATCTCAAAAAAAATTCCTACAAGACCAAGGAGTGAGGGAGAAAGGAATTCAAAGCTTTTTCTTCTATTAAATAGCTTAAGGTAAGGATCTAGGCATTTAATTTCCATTAGAACCCTTGGAATTAGAAGAAAACATGTTGTAGGGTTAGATTCAATTTGTGACCTAGAATCATGAAAACTTGAAATTGATTTAGGGGTTTTGTGTTTTTGATGCTTGTGATTGTAATTCATGGATTGGAATGATGTGTGATTGAATTTTTAATATGTTGTGATGGTTGAAATTTGAGTTGCTTGATTTTTAATTGAATTGAGATTTGGTTGAATTTTGGTTGGAATTGGAGTTTGTTGCTTTGGAAAATATGTTGGGAATGGTAGTGAGACCATTCGGCCAGCCCTAAATGCAAGGGATATTATGTGAAAATTTTTGAAAACCCAAGGGCAAAATGGTCATTTTACATGTAGGGATACATTGGGTATTTTGGAAAAAGTTTGAGGGCAATTTCGGAATTTATTAAAAATGCTAGGGACACATTTGGAATTCTTGAAAAAGAGCAAGGATAAATTGGTCATTTCAAAAGTTAAGACATAGATGGAATTTTTGAAATGATTAAGGGTATTTTAGTAAAAATTTTAAATGAAGATTTAATTGATGATTTATGAAAATACCAATGTTATAAGGTAAATTGCTTAAAATTTTGTGTTCTTGTATCTTAATGTGTACAAATTATTTATGTGATTGGGATCATTAACATAATTCATTTGCATGAGTTTTTTTTTTTTGGGATTTATAACGGTTTCAAATGAGAAAGAATTATGTTGACTAACCGGGACTGCGGTAGTCATGAGAATTGAGTTGAATTATAAGAATGACTTTTGTTGACTAACCGGGAATGCGGTAGTCATGTGAAATGAAAATGATTGAGAAAGGATTTTTGGGGTGAGTAGAATTTGTTAAACAGGACCGTATAATCTGTGATTATATAGTCTGTAGGGTGAAGGATATTGGCAAATCCACATGTGGCTGGAAACTGGACTGAGTTGCGGTCGTGGTGGCCTTCCGGGTATCCTGATCTCCTAATTCTGTTTAGCTTATTCGCGTTTAGTAGGGGCTGATAGCTGAATTGCAGTGCGTAATGATAGGCCAGTTACTTACTAAACACTCAAAGGGGAAGTCTCCATGGAGCAGGGTCAAAAAATGATTTTGAGTCAAAACTGCATTTGCATAAATCATCTTGCATTTAATTATGTGTGTGAACGGTTAATTTGTATCGGATATGTATATGTTTGAAATTGTTTTAATTGTATGAGAAATTAAATGCCTGATCCGGTAATTTTGTCCCCAGATTCTAGGGGAGTGTGACTGCAGGTATTTGGAAGATTAATTAGAAGTTACAGATGCAGACATGTTCCAGAGCTATAGGAATGGGTGTTTTTGGCTTTAGATACTTTTGTATTAATTAGAAATAATTTGGTAGTAGTATTTTCTGTAAATTTTAATAATGTAAATTATAATGACAAACTTTAAACTTTAATGGAGTGTATTTATTTTATTTGTAAATTTTTTTTATGGATTTTAGATGGAAATTAATTAATTAGAAGGGGGGTTACATTAGTGGTATCAGAGCTCTGATTATGCATCTCTAGGATTTGTGAGTAATTGGTCTGTTGTGTATTTTGCTGTGTTACTTTGATTGGAATTGGTTGTTTTATATGAATTGTTTGTTTTGATTGAAATTGGTTGTTTTCTATGAATTGGTTGCTTAGTTGTTTGTTAGGAATAAGGGTAGTAACTGGATCAAAGATTTTTTTTCTTTTAAGACAGGTAGAGATGTCAGGAAGAGGAAGAGGAAGAGGAAGGCCAGCTGCAAATCCCACAGTTGGAAATGATAACATAGCGGAGATGGCCAGAGCCATGAGGGATATGGCTAATGCAGTCACACAACAGACTGAGATGTTAGCCCATCTGGCATTAGCTCAACAACAACCTCCACTGGTGGACAAGACCACCTTGATAGATTTCAAAAGGCATGATCCACCATATTTCAAAGGAGAATATGACCCAGAGAAAGCGGAGGAGTGGATCCAGAACCTGGAGGATATTTTTGTTGCTATGGAATGTCCTGATGAGAGGAGGGTAACACATGCGGCCTTCCAATTACTGGGTGATGCTAAGTTATGGTGGAAAGCTACCCAGAGGATGTGGGAGAACATGGGGGAAGAGATTACCTGGGATATCTTCAAGACCTTGTTCCTTGAGAAGTATTTTCCAGAGACTGTGAGACAGGCCAAAGAGGAAGAGTTTATCAGTTTGACTCAGGGAAGTATGAGTATCCTTGAATATACTTCTAAATTTGAATCTTTGGCCAAATACTCTAAATACTTACAGATCACTGAAAATGAGCAATGGAAGTGTAGGAGGTATGAAAAAGGCTTCAGATATGAGATTAAGGAGGCCATAGTTCCATTGAGGATTGCTGAGTTCCCTGAACTGATGGATCAGTGCAAAGTGATTGAAGACATGAAAAGGGAGCAAAGATCCAAAATGGCGGGATATGCAGGTAGGAGTAATTTTGGAAGAGGAGGCCCTATGCTGAAAGGGAAAAATATTCAGCCTCAGAAACCATACAGTAGACCACCACCAGGGCGCTTTGGAGGAGTAGGAGGTACAGGTGGTTTTAGACCAATGAGAGGAGTAGGTGGGGCTGGAAATTCTCAAGGATCTCATTTGGTAGTTAAATGCTGGAAGTGTGGAAAGGGACATATGGCAAAGGATTGTCCTATAACTGGTCCTGTTTGCTTCAACTGTGGAAAACCAGGCCATGTATCTAGGGAATGTTATGCACCTAGAAGGGATCAGACGGGTAGAGCCTTACAGACCCAGAAACCTACAGCTAGTGGAAGAGTATTTACCTTAAGTGGTACTGAGGCTTCACGGTCTGCAGATCTTATTCAGGACAAGGGTCAAATGAAAGGTAAGTCCTTGACTGTATTATTTGATTCAGGTGCTACCCATTCATTTATAGCTGATGACTGTGTTGAGAATCTGAGTTTAGTTGTGTCACCATTACCCTATACTTTGCTTGTTTCTGTGCCTACATCTAAACCAATCCTAACCTCTCAAATATGTTTGAATTGTGTGATAACCATCCGAGATAGACCATTGTTGTGAATTTGATTTGTTTGCCTTTGACTGACCTTGATGTGATATTAGGAATGGATTGGTTAGCAGCCAACCATATTCTAATAGACTGTGCCTCTAAATCTGTGATTTTCCCTGAACTTGATGTTTCTAGACTTAAACTTGTCCAACCTAAAGAAATATCATTTAAAAGTGAAATTCAAAAATACATGTTATCATCTCTTGGAACTAAAGAAGATAAAATTGAAATTGACTCTGTGCTAGTTGTGAATGAGTATCCTGAAGTTTTTCCTGATGATGTTCCTGGTTTACCTCCTGAGAGAGAAATAGAATTTAGCATTGACTTGATGCCTGGTACTAGTCCAATCTCTATGCAACCCTATAGGAGGGCACCATTGGAATTAACTGAATTAAAGAAACAATTGGAAGAATTGCTAGAGAAACAGTTTATAAGACCTAGTGTATCACCATGGGGAGCCCCAGTGTTATTAGTTAAAAAGAAAGATGGGGGATCTAGGTTATGTATAGATTATAGACAATTAAATAAAGTAACTATAAAGAATAAAGATCCTTTACCTAGAATAGATGATTTAATGGATCAACTTAAAGGAGCAACAATTTTTTCTAAAATAGATTTAAGGTCTGGGTACCATCAAATTAGAGTTAAAAAGGAAGACATACCCAAGACTGCTTTTAGGACTAGATATGGACATTATGAATATCAAGTGATGCCATTTGGAGTAACTAATGCACCAGCCGTGTTTATGGATTATATGAATAGGGTGTTTAGACAATATTTAGATAATGTTGTAGTAGTATTTATAGATGACATATTAATATATTCTAAAAATAAAGAAGAACATGAAAATCATCTCAGAATAATATTAGAAACTTTAAAAGATAGAAAATTATTTGCAAAGATGTCTAAATGTGAATTTTGGTTAGAGGAAGTAACATTTTTGGGGCATGTAATTTCTAAAGAGGGAATAAGTGTGGATCCTTCTAAGGTAGAAGCAGTTTTGGAATGGGAGAGACCTAAAATAGTAACTGAAATTAGGAGTTTCTTAGGACTAGCTGGGTACTATAGAAGATTTATTGAAGGGTTTTCTAAGATAGCTGGACCATTAACAGAATTAACTAGGAAAAACCAACCTTTTGTGTGGAGTGAAAGTTGTGAGAAAAGTTTTCAAGAGTTGAAAGATAAATTGACTACCTCACCGGTTTTAATTTTACCTAACCCAAATGAACCATATGATGTATATTGTGATGCTTCTTATCAAGGGTTAGGATGTGTGCTAATGCAGAATCGGAAAGTGGTAGCATATGTGTCTAGGCAGTTGAGACCACATGAGAGAAATTATCCTACACATGATTTAGAATTAGCTGCCATAGTTTTTGCTTTGAAAATTTGGAGACATTATTTGTATGGGTCTAAATTTAATGTGTATAGTGACCATAAGAGTTTAAAATATTTATTTGATCAAAAAGAACTTAACATGAGGCAAAGGAGGTGGATGGAGTTTATTAAAGATTATGATTTTCAATTAATGTATCATCCAGGAAAAGCTAATGTAGTAGCAGATGCCTTAAGTAGGAAAATTGTACATGTGTCAACTATGATGATTAAAGAATTAGAATTAATAGAACAATTTAGAGATTTGAACTTGTGTACAGTTAGGGAAAAAGATAAAATTCAATTAGGAATGGTTACTATTACTAATGATTTTTTGGAAGAGATTAGGAAGAAATAAGATGTAGATACATTTATTCAAGAAAAGAAAGCATTAATAGGAACAGATAAAGTAAAAGAATTTAATTTAGGAACAGATGGAATTATTAGAATTAACAATAGAATTTGTGTACCTAATAACCCAGAATTAAAAGAATTAATTTTAGAAGAAGGACATAAAAGTAAATTGAGTATTCACCCTGGAACTACAAAAATGTATAAAGATTTAAAAGAAATGTTTTGGTGGCCTAAGATGAAGAAAGAGGTAACAGAATATGTAGCTAGATGTTTAACTTGTCAGAAAGCAAAGATTGAACATCAGAAATCCTCTAGCATGTTACAACCTTTAGAAATACCTGTGTGAAAATGGGATAGTATATCAATGGATTTTGTAGTATGATTACCTAGAACTAATAAAAATTTTGATTCTATTTGGGTAATTGTAGATAGATTAACTAAATCAGCACATTTTCTTCCAATAAATATTAGGTATTCTTTAGAAAGATTGGCTCAATTGTATATAAAAGAAATAGTTAAATTACATGGGGTACCTACTAGTATAGTATCAGATAGAGATCCTAGATTTGTTTCTAAATTTTGGAGAGAATTTCAGAAAGCCTTAGGAAGTAGATTACATCTTAGTTCAGCATACCACCCTCAGACAGATGGCCAAACAGAAAGAACCATTCAATCATTAGAAGATCTTTTGAGAGCTTGTACATTAGAAGAGAAAGGGAATTGGGAAGATATAGTACCTCTAGTAGAATTTATATATAATAATAGTTATCATTCTAGTATAGGTATGGCTCCCTATGAAGCATTGTATGGTAGGAAATGTAGGACACCTTTGGTATGGTATCAGGATGGTGAGAATCTTTTGATAGGGCCAGACATTATTCAGCAAACCACTGAGAAAGTAAAATTTATTCAGGAGAAAATGAAAACTGCACAGAGTAGACAGAAAAATTATGCAGATAAAAGAAGAAAACTTTTGGAATTTCAAGAAAGTGAACATGTCTTTTTGAAAGTCACACCAACAACTGGGGTTGGCAAAGCAATAAAGTCTAAGAAACTAACTCCTAAATTTATTGGACCTTACCAAATTCTCAGAAAAATTGGACCTATGGCCTATCAAATAGCCTTACCACCCTTTTTGTCAAACCTCCATGATGTGTTCCATGTGTCACAACTAAGACAGTACATCTCAGATCCTTCACATGTCATTGAACTTGATCAAATACAGATAAAGGAAAACCTAACATTTGAAACAAGGCCTGTTAAGATTGAGGACAGAAGGATTAAGTACCTGAGAGGTAAAGAAATTTCTCTAGTTAAGGTTATTTGGAATGATATCAGAGGTGATGCTACATGGGAGTTAGTGGAGAAAATGAGATAAGCATATCCTCATTTATTAGTAGGGAAGAATTGTAACATCCTCATTTTATTATTTGTACGCATTTATATATGTATATTATGAACATTTATGCACTGTATTTTATAGAAACCTTATGTACATATTCTCTTAATGAAATTAATACAGTTCTACTCAGAAGAATTTTCTGAATTTCCAAATGTCTTTGTTTTTGCCGAAATTGATTGTTGACTTGACTGCTATGTCAGACAGCTGTCCAGGATAAATTTTCAAGTGTAGAATTTTGAACTCATTTATAACTTAAAAGAAAGGTAATAGAATATAGATTAAAAATATATACAGATAAAGAATTAAAATGCTTATTCAGAATTGTTAGGATTTTCTGAAAGTTAGAACTTTGAGGAATTATTACGGTAAAATTCTAAGACAGAAAATTAAGCGAAAATTTGTAGGGCATCTATAGAATTATCTACTAATTGTAATATACTTAGAATAATTATTAAAAATGTTTAACCAAGAAAAATTTAATTTAGAACCTTAACCAATCAAAAAGTGACAACTTAGGCTTTTCTAAGGTCACTAAATTAAGCTAATTAGGCTTGGATTAAGAGATAAGTAAGACACTACCCCAAGGTTTTTGATAGTGAGGAATCCAATGGTGATGTTATTTTCTTCAAATTCTAATCACATTGTAAGATAATCAGCAGCCCTAATTACCTTCTAGAATTTTCTACAAAGTTCTTGAAATGTTGACTTTTGAGGTAGGCAGGAGACTTGGAACTCCTTGGCTGTCCAAGTGCCTTTGGTGACTTATTTTCCTTGGCCAATGAAGGCTGCTGGACGTGCAAGGGTCAGCTGGACTTGAAGGCAAAGTCCAATTTGGTTAATTCTTGGTTTAATAAAGCAAATAACTTAAGTAAAAGGCAAAAAGTCACCAAAAACTCAAAAACAGAACCGTGAGTCTCCAAAGCCCAGCAGCTGCAGTTTCAATTTTCTTTGCATCTTAAACTTATCATCTCATCCCAAATTAAGAAACCAAACCATCCAAACTTCCAAAACCCTAAGCTAATTCGGCTAGTAGAGAAAGAATTGGAAGAAATCTAAAAAAAAATTCCTACAAGACCAAGGAGTGAGGGAGAAAGGAATTCAAAGCTTTTTCTTCTATTAAATAGCTTAAGGTAAGGATCTAGGCATTTAATTTCCATTAGAACCCTTGGAATTAGAAGAAAACATGTTGTAGGGTTAGATTCAATTTGTGACCTAGAATCATGAAAACTTGAAATTGATTTAGGGATTTTGTGTTTTTGATGCTTGTGATTGTAATTCATGGATTGGAATGATGTGTGATTGAATTTTTAATGTGTTGTGATGGTTGAAATTTGAGTTGCTTGATTTTTAATTGAATTGAGATTTGGTTGAATTTTGGTTGAAATTGGAGTTTGTTGCTTTGGAAAATATGTTGGAAATGGTAGTGAGACCATTCGGCCAGCCCTAAATGCAAGGGATATTATGTGGAAATTTTTGAAAACCCAAGGGCAAAATGATCATTTTACATGTAGGGATACATTGGGTATTTTGGAAAAAGTTTGAGGGCAATTTCGGAATTTATTAAAAATGCTAGGGACACATTTGGAATTCTTGAAAAAGAGCAAGGATAAATTGGTCATTTCAAAAGTTAAGACATAGATGGAATTTTTGAAATGATTAAGGGTATTTTAGTAAAATTTTTAAATGAAGATTTAATTGATGATTTACGAAAATACCAATGTTATAAGGTAAATTGCTTAAAATTTTGTGTTCTTGTATCTTAATGTGTACAAATTATTTATGTGATTGGGATCATTAGCATAATTCATTTGCATGAGTTTTTTTTTTTGGGATTTATAACGGTTTCAAATGAGAAAGAATTATGTTGACTAACCGGGACTGCGGTAGTCATGAGAATTGAGTTGAATTATGAGAATGACTTTTGTTGACTAACCGGGAATGCGGTAGTCATGTGAAATGAAAATGATTGAGAAAGGATTTTTGGGGTGAGTAGAATTTGTTAAACAGGACCGTATAATCTGTGATTATATAGTCTGTGGGGTGAAGGATATTGGCAAATCCACATGTGGCTGGAAACTGGACTGAGTTGCGGTCGTGGTGGCCTTCCGGATATCCTGATCTCCTAATTCTGTTTAGCTTATTCGCGTTTAGTAGGGGCTGATAGCTGAATTGCAGTGCGTAATGATAGGTCAGTTACTTACTAAACACTCAAAGGGGAAGTCTCCATGGAGCAGGGTCAAAAAATGATTTTGAGTCAAAACTGCATTTGCATAAATCATCTTGCATTTAATTATGTGTGTGAACGGTTAATTTGTATCGGATATGTATATGTTTGAAATTGTTTTAATTGTATGAGAAATTAAATGTCTGATCCGGTAATTTTGTCCCCATATTCTAGGGGAGTGTGACTGCAGATATTTGGAAGATTAATTAGAAGTTACAGATGCAGACATGTTCCAGAGCTATAGGAATGGGTGTTTTTGGCTTTAGATACTTTTGTATTAATTAGAAATAATTTGGTAATAGTATTTTCTGTAAATTTTAATAATGTAAATTATAATGACAAACTTTAAACTTTAATGGAGTGTATTTATTTTATTTGTAAATTTTTTTTATGGATTTTTTATGGAAATTAGTTAATTAGAATGGGGATTACACTAACCAGAAATCATTGTGTACTGTACTATTACTGCTACATCTTCTACTTATTACGCAGCAGACATCAATGAATATATGGGAAGCATTTGCTGCAATTGTGATAGAAACTAGAAGTTCCAGAATTTAATTTTCATAATGTATTAAAATTTAACACCTAAATAAACTAAATTTCATAAGTGTTGTGGGTGTCTACTGATATTTAGTCAAAAATAGGATAAAAATTCCCAAAAATATTGTGGAAAATATGCCCTGAATATGTCTGCATACATTAACTCTGTCTCCCTCGACCAACATACCCCAAAATTGCTTTAGCAATTGGCAGCCTAGGCCGTTTACTTACAATTTTGTTTTCTATTTTCATTTTTTGTTTTTAGTTTCTAATTATAAAATTGTCACCTTATTTTATTTTGTTTTCTATTTTCTAAGATTTGTACAGGAAACACTGAAAACAACTCTCTTTTTTTTTTCTCTGTTTCCTGTACAAATCTTAGAAAACAAAAAACAAAATGAAATAATGTGACGATTTTGTAATTAAACTGAAAACACAAAATGAAAACAGAAAACAGAATTGCAAATAAACACCACCTAAAATTGTCACCCAAACTTCTACCAAGCCTTAAGTCTATGATTTCTATTCCTTGCAAGAAAGGCATGAACGAACCATGGTTAATGCAAACACATTTGGCAAACCCCTCTAATTCGAAATTTCTCAGAAAATCCACAGCTAAAATCGGCAAATGGAATAATAAATGAGGGAGAGAGGTGAGCAGACCTCAATGAAGGTGACGTTGAATGCTTCCTTTCAAAATCCCAATCTTCCGAGAGCAAAGAGGCGAATCAGTTAACGGTGAAACAATTTCAGCAACTTCGGAAGCAGGAGCCAATTGAATGGAAAATGAAAATACAGTGAACGAAGGATTAAAGGCTAACCTGAGAAATGCGAATGGTGTGAATGGACTCTGCAAACAGAGCAAATCGGTGCAGAAAGAGACAGAATCGAACGCCCAAACGGCACAGTCAGGAAGAGGGGAAACCAAACGCAGAGAGAAAGAGAGAAACAAGCGGGAAAATGGGGGAAAACGGTGCGAAACTATTCTGCAATAAAATAAGAGTTCAATAGGCTTACAGGCATATATCCTTCCAAAAATTTTACAAAGATTATCCTCTTTTATATATATAATAACTAGTTTTTTGACCTCGCACGGATAAACAGAAAATTTGAGTATTTTTATTTAAATGTTATTTTTTATTTAACTGTAAAAATGAATATAAACGATTATCAAAAAATATGACAACTTTTATTTGATTTTTTTTTTTCATGATTAAATGTCCAAATTTATATGTTATAAAGTTGTCACATATTTTATAAGCAGATATGAAATTATGCTCGATAAAAAGAGTATATTTAAATATACTTATCTTATAGTCACTCTTACAACTTCTACTTTTATAAAAGAAAAATAATACTACTTTTTAGACTTCTGAATTTTAGCTAATAAATTCTTTAGGATACTTTTTTTAGGACTGTATTTAGCTAATAAATTTTTAGGGATACTTTTTTTTTCATCCATGGATATAATGGATCCATGGATATAATGGAATACTCTCTTAACTTCCAAAAATCTATAATTATAAAAACAAATGATTACCCAAATCGATTAGCCCTAATATGGTTATTCGTGCAATGCCTGGATTTAAATATGAAGTAGCGTGACATAAATAGAATATATAATAATTTAAAAAATATAATTTTTTATACTGTCAAAATAAATAAATAATTAGAATGTTTTGATATAAAAAGAAATTTAAACATCATTCATAAAAAGTTGTATACAATAAATTTAAATATAAACATCTAAGAGTCTCTTGACATAAAATATCAATGATTATAAAATAAAATAAAAGAATTACCCAGATGGATTTGTCCTAGTATGGATACACGTGCTACGGATGGATATAAATATGGAATAGTGCAACAAAAATAGAATATATAATAGTTTAAAAAAATATAATTTTTATACTTTCAAATTAAAAAAATATGAAGGATGTTTTATATAAAAAGAAATTTAAACATCATTCATATAAAAGTTATATACATTAAATTTAAAAATAGATATCTATGAGTCTCTTAACATAAAAAACCAATGATTATAAAAAAAATCATCACAATGGATTTACCCTAATATGGTTACCCGTGTGATAGATGGATACAAATATGGATTAACATAACATAAATAGATTATATAATAGTTTAAAAAATATATAATTTTTATACTTTCAAATTGAAAAAATGGAGGACGTTTTGATATAAAAAGAAATATAAACATCCTTCAAATAAAAGTTGCATACATTAAATTTAAATATAAATATCTAAGAGATTCTTGTAATCAAAAAACCAATAATTATATATATAAAAAAATCACCCAAATGGATTTGTCCTAGTATGGATACATGTACAACAGATGGATATAAATATGGATTAGCACAACATAAATAGAATATATAATAGTTTATAAAATATAATTTTTATAATTTCTAATTAAAACAAATGAAGGATGTTTTGATATAAAAAGAAATTTAAACATCATTCATATAAAGGTTGTATAAATTAAATTTAAATATAAATATTTAAGAGTCTCTTCACATAATAAAACCAATTATTATAAAAAAAACTCACCCAAATAGATTTGCCCTAGTATAGTTACCCGTATGATAGATGGATTAGTGCAACATAAATAACATATATAATTGTTAAAAAAATATAATTTTTTATACTTTCATACTAAAAATATGAAGGATGTTTTGATATAAAAAGAAATATAAACATCATTCTTATAAAAGTTGTATACATTAATTTAAATATAAATATCCAAAAGTCTCTTGACATCAAAAAACCAATATGTAAAAAAAAAATCACTCAAATGGATCTATCCTAATATGGTTACCAGTGCGACAGATGAATATAAATATGGATTAACGCAACATAAATAGAATATAATTGTTAAAAATATTTAATTTTTTATACTTTCAAATTAAAAAAAATGAATAAAAAATTAAGGATGTTTTGATATAAAATGAAATTTAAACATCATTCATATAAAAGTTGTATACATTAAATTTAAATATAAATATCTCAGAGTCTGTTGACATAAAAAAACTAATGAATATAAAAAAATTAATCATCCAAATTGATTTATCCTAGTATTGTTACCTGTGTGACAGATGAATATAAATATGGATTAGCACAACCTAAATAGAATATATAATTGTTTAAAATATAGAATTTTTTATACTTTCAAATAAAAAAATGAAGGTTTTGATATAAAAAGAATTTTAAACATCATTCATATAAAAGTTGTATACATTAAAATTAAATATAAATATCTAAGAGTATCTTGACATAAAAGAAACCAATGATTATAAAAAACAATAAAAAAATCACCCAAATGGATTTGTTCTAGTATAGACATTCATTCAACAAATGAATATAAATATGGATTAGCGCAACATAAATAGAATATATTATAGTATAAAAATATAATTTTTACACTTTTAAATTTAAAATATGAAGGATATTTTGATATAAAAAGAAATTTAAACATCATTCATATAAAAGTTATTTACATTTAATTTAAATATAAATATCTAAGAGTCTCTTATCATTAAAAAAAACCAATGATTACAATAAAAAAATAATCACCCAAATGAATTTGTTCTAGTATAGATATTCATTCAACAAATGAATATAAATATGGATTAGTGCAATATAAATAGAATATATAATTGTTTAAAATATATAATTTTTTATACTTTCAAATTAAAAAAATGAAGGATACTTTCCAAGAAAGGTGTCTGCTTTGCATCAATTTCTTGATTTGATTTGCATCAATTCAGGTGCTTGCTTAGTAATTGTTTCGGTGCCTCAATTTTATTGTTTCGTGAGTTTCGTAATTGTTTCGGTGCCTCGGTTTTAATTGTACGTTCAATTTTTTTTGTTCACCCAATTTGTGCTGTTTGCACCATCTTTGGATTCCATTTTGATCCCGCCGGCAGCTCTCTGGAGATTTGTAGATTTATTGATTTGTGTCATGGCTGGCTGCATTTTATTTTGTTGTAATGTATGATTGTTCTGAGATTGGTGATTGAATTATGAAATTGGATTTGAATATTAGGGATTTGGGTATTTTTTATAAATTAAAATTATTATAGTTAAACTAATTTTTAATAGTACGACTGTTGTTTGTGAAAATATTATTATACATAGTGATGGTTTTTAGTTGTCATTATTTTAAATTAATTATTTCAATATTTAAATATTGACGGAATACTAACGTTTTAAACGAAAAATTGAAGAAATGATCAAAACAATATCTTTCGAAAATATAAAGGATCAGAACAAAACTTTTAAAACGTTATATATCGAAACGAAAAAATACTAAAACATAAATGACTAAAAATAATATTTAGCCCAAAAAAAACTAAAAACTTCTTCTTGTAGGATGAACCACGTCTGCATTGTCATTTTGAAAAAAAAAACTTTTTATTCAATGCTTTGTTTATATATTACATCCAAACAATCTCTACAGTTAACTAATTTACTATTATATCCAACGAACTCAAAATTCTTTTGTACCGTGCAAAACCGTCACGGTCTTGCACGCTAGAACCCGTTACCAAAGTCAATATGCGCAAAGTCAAACACATGGCCCTATAGAGCCGGGAGAAAAAAAAAAACAAGTGGCCACAAAAGTCAGTAATTCTGGTTTCTCATGTATTTTAGACAGAAAATGTAGTTTGAACAACATTTTGTAGGACGAGAAATTATATTATATTTTAAGTTTATACAATTTTTCTTATAGAATAAAATAAAAGAGAAAAGAGAAGAGGAAAAATAACTCTAAGTTTGTAAAGTGAATGATAAAATATCAAACATCTCATTAACATTCTTAATTTTTTTTATATCTCTTTTCCAATCACATTATACCGTCTATCATACATACATTTCTCTCTCTCCTCTTTATCCCTCTTTAGGTGTATTATAGCATTGGGTGTCCATTTAGTTTTTTTGGCTATCACTGTTTCTTGTCTTGACACCGGTTGAATCACCATCATCAGCTAAAAGCATGGATCTATAATAATTAAAATTCGTGAGTTCAAGAAAGTCAGATGTATATTAATTATTATCTATGTTATGTAAAACTGTTCTACACGAAGGAATTGACCATTCAAAGCTGGTTGTCTCCAGCTATAAGACATAGTTGACCAATGGCCCATTAAATACGTAAAAGTTAGACCACAGCGAACACCTTCGCTATAAAGATAAAATATGATTTTATAGGAAAATTAAAAGCCTTCATCCCATATTCCTCTGTTCACCATGAAGGAATCCCACAAAGTAGAGTCAAGTAGGTATGCCATTAGCTTAGTACCGCACCTCTTTTTGTTTTTGTTACTATTCTTCCATTTGACCATTTGTGATCCAATTAATGTCCCAGATAAAATCCTCCTAAACTGTGGTTCTAATGAAGAATCACCATTCAATGGAGTAAATTGGATAGGAGATGTTGGCTCTAATTTCTTGCCTCCAGAGAATGACAAGAGTTCAACTACACTCTTGATCTCAAACATAGACTCTCTAGCACCAAAAGTTCCATACTCAACAGCAAGAATAACTCATTCTCCATTGACCTATTCATTCCCTTACTCCCCTGGTCTTAAATTCATTCGTATTTACTTTCTCTCATCTTCATATCTGATGATGAACCCCACCAAGGCTTATTTCTCTGTAAAAGCTGGTCCTTACACTCTTGTAAGTAATTTTAATCCATCTGTTTTTGAAGAAGAGCTCAACTCGGTGTTTTTCACCAAGGATTTCTTAGTCAATGTTAGGGAAGAGAAACTAAACATTACATTTACTCCATCTCCTTTAATTCCCAATGCATTTGCCTTTGTAAATGGCATTGAGATATTCCCTGTGCCCCATAGTATATATTTTCCCAGTTCCAAAGTTCCTTACCTTGGGCACCAGGAACCTTTATTTATTAATTACGAATATGAATATACTCTAGAGATGCTTTACCGGGTTAGCATCGATAGTACAGATAGTCCTGATGTTGAAAATGCTTTTGGAACGTGGTTGGATGATTCTAGTTACATATATTCACAATCTGAAATTGTCCTTAGTATAAACCCTCGTACCGTTAGCATGAATTACACCACTTTAACTTCAAAGGATTACAATTATTCAGCCCCAGGAGAGCTATATTGGACTGCCATGACAATGGGTAGCAATGGAGATGCTAACATGAAGTACAATTTAACATGGTCTTTCCCTGTTGATTCTGGATTCAATTACCTTGTTAGGCTGCATTTCTGTGAGATCTCTACGGTGATAATGCAGGTCAATCAAAGGGTGTTCAAGGTGTACATAAACAACCAAACAGCAGAGGAGAGGATGGACGTAGTTGCTTTTGCTGGTGCACCACTTACTCCTTTACACAGGGACTATGTTGTTATGGTTCCTATGGAAAGCGGGAGAAGGAAAGATTTGTGGATCTCACTTCACCCAAACTTGGAGTCAAAACCAAAATATGCTGATGCCATACTGAATGGAATTGAGATCATGAAGATAAGTGATAGCAATCATAGTCTTGCGGCAATATTCCAATTAAGAAGGGAACAAAGGAAGAAGAAGGTTCCACGTGTCATTATTGTGGCTGGCACTTTAGTTACCATTTTGGGACTGTTCTTCACATTTTTCATTCTTATCAGCAGAGCATGGAAAAAACTGAACTGCGGAACTTCTCAGATACTCCCATCAAATTCTACTAGAAGAAGACACAAATACATTCAACCAACAGTGACCTCAGGTCATTGCCATCAATTCACATTTGCAGAAATCAGCATAGCCACCAGCAACTTCAGTGAAGCTCTTGTCATTGGGGAGGGAGGCTTTGGAAAGGTGTACAAAGGCATCTTGCATGATGGAGTTACTCCTGTGGCAGTAAAGCACTCTAATCCTAGTTCTCGCCAAGGATTTAAGGAGTTTCAAAATGAGATCAATGTTTTCTCATTTTGTCACTTGAATTTAGTGTCACTGCTGGGATACTGCCAAGAAGGAAATGAACTGATACTTGTGTATGAATACATGGCTCAGGGCCCCTTGTGTGATCATTTATATAAGAAACAAAAACAGCCAATGCCTTGGATTCGGAGACTAGACATTTGTGTTGGTGCAGCTCGAGGATTACATTACCTCCACACTGGCACGAGTCACCCTGTGATTCACCGTGATATCAAGTCAGCCAACATATTATTGGACCAGAATTGGGTAGCCAAGATTGCAGATTTTGGGTTGTGTAGAACAGTTCCCTCAGTTTACCACTCACATGTTAGCACTGAGGTTAAAGGTACTTTAGGATACTTAGACCCTGAGTACTATAAGAGAAGAAAACTGACTGAAAAATCAGATGTGTATTCATTTGGAGTGGTTTTGTTTGAAGTGTTGTGTGGAAGAGCAGCTGTGAATCCTGTGGCAGTGGAAGAGGAAAGTGAGAAAGCTGGGTTGGCCGTGTGGGCCATGCACTGCTACCAGTGTGAAACCCAATTAGTTGATCCGTATTTAGAAGGGAATATTAGGCCAGAATGCCTGCGGGCGTTTGTGGATATAGGCATCCAGTGCTTGGCTAATAAAAGTGTAGATAGGCCAACTATGGGGGAGGTGCTTAGTTCTTTGGAGAAGATCCTTTCCTTGCAGGATAGTTTGCAAGAACAAGAAATTAATACAACTCAATTCATACAAGACTAGAGTGGAGTAAATGAAACCCCACCATGTCTAATGGATTATGTGATGAAAATGGAAACCTGTATGATGAAGTGATAGAGCTTATGGATTGAGTGTTTAATCTAATTATCAATATTTTGCTCTTTTTTTTTTATGAAATAAGAAATCGATGACATAATAAAGGATGAATTTGTTTATTATTTTTGTTTTTTTGAGCCTAATTTGATTAAAAAGATCTTCATAAACTAAGAATAACCAAAATAATAATAAAATAGACTTACTATTAATTTTATTTAACAAAAAAATATAGAAAAATATTCAGGTCACAACAGTTCCAGTAGCTGCAATTACATTAACTACAATTGCGACCACAACAACTTAAAACACTGATCATAGGTATGCAAAAGCAAAGAACGTGTTTTATTATCATATTATCATGTTTGGGCACAATGGATGATAAGTTGATGACATAATCACATTCCGTTTTCACAAAATAATAAACAAATAGGGTTAATTATGTTTTTAGTCTCTGAAATTTTTCGAGTTTTCACTTTTAGTCCCTAAACAAAATTTTGACTGGTCTTAGTCTCTGTCCTTCAATGTTTTTAGCCCCTCAACTTTTCTCAATTTTTGTTTTTAGTCCCTAAACAAATATTTGACCGGTCTTAGTTCCTGAACTTTTTTTCCTTCAATGTTTTTAGTCCCTAAACTTTTTTTCCTTCAATGTTTTTAGTCCCTACCATAAAAAGTTCTTGAAGGACTAAAAACAATGACAGAAAAAAAGTTCAGGGACTAAGACCGGTCAAATATTTGTATAGGGACTAAAAACATTGAAGAAAAAAAAGTTTAGGGACTAAAAGTATTAAAGGAAAAAAGTTCAAGGACTAAGACCGATCATATGTTTGTTTAGGGACTAAAAAACAAAAATTGAGAAAAGTTGAGAGACTAAAAACATTGAAGGAAAAAAATTCAGGGACTAAGACCAGTGAAAATTTTGTTTAGGAACTAAAAGTGAAAACTCGAAAAAGTTCAGGGACCAAAAATATAATTAACCCAAACAAATATTATGTCACAATATTTTTGACAAATTAATTTTGTTAAGAAATTTTTAAAAACTAATAGAGTTAATATTTTAAGAAATTATGTCGGTAACATAAATATTTGAATAATTAATGTGGGTTTACTCTTATTTTCTTTTGCAGTTTCGTGACAGATTGGCAATTACATTGAATAAATGATCCAAAATATTGACAATTGGCAATAAGGACAATTTCATAACTTGTCAAGGCAACTTGAAAGAAACTGATCCTCGATTATAATTTCGTGGCAATACCAACTCGCAGAAAAACAAAAAGATGTGTTATTGACTCGTAGACTTTGGACTTAGGATAGTCTTGAACAGATATATTGGCTGGATTTTGAAATATACGATCGTAGGCCTTGGCCCTACCCCTACTTCGTATAAATGAAATTGACTTGTGACCAACTAGTGATGAAAAGTATATTTTACTAGGCAAATCACTGTTGAAACCGACGGGAGAGAAAGCAATTTTTGTTGAAAATTCAAACTAACGTATTAGGACAAAGTGCTAAAGCTGGTCATTTTTTCCATTCCCAGATATCTGTGTTTAGACACAAGAATGATGCAGAGAATTATGAATGCTGTCACATGCTCTATGTACATTTTTATCTTGTTTCTCTTACACCTACAACTAATTGCAGTTGCTGATAATGCCAGATATGATCCTACAGAGAACATAGTTCTCAACTGCGGGTCCAACGTATCAAAATTTGTAGAATATGATCACAGGAATTGGAGTGGTGACATTGCATCACCATATGTGCCCTCTAATGCTGACACCAAGTTCCTGGTAGCCAGAGCCCCTGACACTCTTCAATCTATTCCTGAAGTTCCCTACATGACTGCTAGGATCTTTCAGTCTCAATTCACCTACACATTCAATGTAACCCCAGGTCCCAAATTCATTCGCCTTCACTTCTACCCAGCTTCCTACTTGGATCTCAACATCTCCAATGCTTTCTTATCAGTAAGTGCTGCTAACTTCACTCTTCTCCATAACTTCAGTGTTTCCCTCAATGCTGGTTACTTCAACTTAGCCTATTTCATGAAAGAATTCGTTGTCCATGTAAGTGGGAGTGTTTTAGAACTCACTTTCGCCCCATCATATAATGCTTCTGATGCCTACGCATTTGTGAATGGGATTGAAGTTGTTTCAATGCCACTTGATCTATACATTCGTGGTGATGATGCACCTCTTCCTTCAATTAGCCACTATCCCAAACCTGTATACATTTATAATGATTCTGCCATGGAAAACTTATACAGATTGAATGTAGGAGGTGAGAAAATTCCACCCAAATATGACACGGGCATGTTTCGCACTTGGGACACCGATGAAGTTTACATTTTAGGGGCTAATATTGATATTAAACCCTCTAACATGAGCATGCCAGTTTCGTATGCAAATAATACTCCACCATATTCAGCTCCAGCAGAAGTCTACCGCACTTCCCGTTCGATGACTCGTTCTGAAGATCCGCTTGTCAATTTAAATTACAATATGACATGGCTTTTTCCCATTGATTTAGGTTTTCTTTATCTAGTTAGGCTTCACTTCTATGAAATTTATTATCAGATAACAAAGGTCAATGAGGTAGTTTTTACAGTGTTTTTAAGTAATCAAACAGCTGAAGAAGAATTTGATCCAATTGCTGTGAGTGGGGGCCCTGGAGTTGCTACACACCGAGACTATGTTGTGATGGTTAACCAAGTTAACGAGGGAAAGCAAGATTTGTGGCTTGATCTACACCCAAACAAGGATTCTAAACCTATGTACTATGATGCTTTCTTGAATGGTGTAGAGATCTTTAAACTGAGCAATGTTGATAAGAATCTTGCAGGGCTTAACCCTTCCGAAAGGTTCAAGTCTGGATCAGATGTAAAGGCTCCCCATGTTGCAAATTTTAATAAAAGTTCAAAGAAACTCAAATTCATCCTCATTGGATGCGGACTTGGTGTAGTGGTACCAATTCTCCTTTGCTTAGTTCTATACAGGTTAACGGTGATTAGGCCTAGAACTAGAAGGGTCATGTCATGGTGCAGCCTTTTTGTCCACACTCCTAATCAAATTGAAAAGGCAAATAAGTCATCACTTTGCACTCACTTTTCAATGGGAGAGATAAAAGTGGCAACAAATGACTTCGATGAGGCTTTACTTACAGGAACTGGTGGATTTGGCAGTGTTTACAAGGGCAGCTTTGATGGTGGAGCAACATATGTAGCCATAAAATGTGCAAATCCAACGTCAGAGCAAGGTGTTTCAGAATTTGAGACGGAGATCGTTTTGCTCTCTCAACTTAGGCATAACAACCTAGTCTCACTTTTGGGTTATTGCAATGAAGATGGGGAGATGATACTGGTCTATGACTTCATGGCCAATGGAACTCTACGTGATCATCTTCATTTGAGGCAGAGAGATCAATCCCCTTTGTCTTGGATTCAACGTCTTGAGATATGCATTGAAGTTGCAAGGGGTTTGCACTACCTTCACACTGGCACAAAGCACAGGATCATCCACCGTGACATCAAGACAACCAACATACTCTTAGATCATAATTGGGTGCCCAAAATTTCAGATTTTGGGTTGTCAAAGGCAGGTTACCCTTCCTTAGTCACCACCAACATCAAGGGTAGTATTGGTTACCTAGATCCCGAGTGTTTTCAAAGGCACAAGTTGACTGAGAAATCTGATTTATACTCACTTGGGGTGGTGTTATTGGAGATTCTAAGTGCAAGGCCTGCAGTAATTATAGGTGAAGATGGTGAACATATAAACTTGGCTGAATGGGCTATGTCGTGCTTTGAGAATGGTAGAGTAGATCAAATAGTTGACCCCAAATTGGAAGGAAACATAGTTAAAGAGTGCTTGGAGTTATATTTAGGAGTTGCAATGAAATGTCTAGCTGAAAGAGGGGTGGAGAGGCCATCCATTGGTGAAGTTCTAGAGAACCTTGTTCTGGCAATGCATCTTCAGAAAAATGAAGGTACTGTCCTAAATGGAAATGTGCATAGAAATGATAAGGCCGGTTTGCAGGGCTATTCAGATTTGACACCTGGGGTCGAGTTTTCTGAAATCATGATGCCTATTGGTCGGTGAATGTGATCTTCTCGAAACAAATTGCATTGATGCTTTTAGATATTAAGGCATTTCTAGTTCAAATAATTTGCGTAGGAGTCAAAAGCATTGCCTAATTCCTATTTTGTGAAAATGTTATGGAGGTTAGATACTAACTAGAAATCATTGTGTACTGTACTATTACTGCTACATCTTCTACTAGGAATTAATGGGAAGCATTTGCTGTAATTGTGATAGAAACTAGAAGTTCCAGAATTTAATTTTCATAATGTATTAAGATTTAACACCTAAATAAACTAAATTTCAGAAGTGTTGTGGGTGTCTACTGATATTTAAGTCAAAAATAGGATAAAAATTCCCAAAAATATTGTGGAAAATATGCCCTGAATATGTCTGCATACATTAACTCTGTCTCCCTCGACCAACATACCCCAAAATTGCTTTAGCAATTCGCAGCCTAAAATTGTTACCCAAACTTCTACGAAGCCTTAGAAGTCTCTGATTTCTATTCCATGCTAGAAAGGCGTGAATGAACCATGGTTAATGAAAACACATTTGGCAAATCCCTCTTATTCGAAATTTCTCAAAATCCACAGCTAAAATTGGCAAATAGAGTAATAAATGACGGAGAGAGGTGAGCAGACCTCAAAAAAGGTGACGTTGCTCTAAAGGCCAAGAGTACGAACCCAAGGTTGTGGCAGAAGCAGCGAAGTTGAATGCTTCGTTTCAAAATCCCAATTTTCCGAGAGCAAAGAGGCGAATCAGTTGAATGGAAAATGAAAATACAGTGAACGAAGGATTAAAGGCTAACCTGAGAAATGCGAATGGTGTGAATGGACTCTGCAAACAGAGCAAATCGGGGCAGAAAGAGACAGAATCGAACGCCCAAACGGCACAATCAGGAAGAGGGGAAACCAAACGCAGAGAGAAAGAGAGAAACGAGCGGGAAATGGGGGAAAACGGTGCGAAACTATTCTGCAATAAAATAAGAGTTCTATAGGTTTATGGGCATATATCCTTCCAAAACTTTTACAAAGATAATCCTCTTTTATATATATAACTAGTTTTTTTTTTTTTTTTTTTTCATATCCACCAAAAAAAAAAAACTAGTTTTTTCACCTCGCACGGATAAACAGAAAATTTGAGTATTTTTATTTAAATGTTATTTTTTATTTAACTGTAAAAATGGATATAAACGTTTGTCAAAAAATATGACAACTTTTATTTGATTTTTTTTTTCATGATTAAATGTCCAAATTTATGTGTACAGAAGCAAAACCTTAAGAAGTAAATCTCATATATGTTATAAAGTTGTCACATATTTTATGAGCACATATGAAATTTTGCTAGATAAAAGGAGTGTATTTAAATATACTTGTTTTATAGTCACTCTTACAACTACTACTTTTATATATTAAAAAAATAGTACTACTTTTTAGGCTTCTGAATTTTAGCTAATAAATTTTTTAGGATACTTTTTTTCATCCATGGATATAATGGAATACTCTCTTGACTTCCAAAAATCTATAATTATAAAAACAAATGATTACCCAAGTCGATTAGACCTACTATGGTTATACGTGCAATGCACGGATTTAAATATGGAGTAGCGTGATATAAATAGAATATATAATAGTTTAAAAAATATAATTTTGTATACTGTCAAAATAAAAAAAAAATTAGAATGTTTTGATATAAAAAGAAATTTAAACATCATTCATAAAAAGTTGTATACATCAAATTTAAATATAAATATATAAGAGTCTCTTGACATAAAATATCAATGATTGTAAAATAATAAAAAAAGAATTATCCATATGGATTTGCCCTAGTATGGATACCCGTGCTACAGATGAAAATAAATATGGATTAGCGCAACAAAAATAGAATATATAATAGTTTAAAAAAATATAATTTGTATACTTTCAAATTAAAAAAAAATGAAGGATGTTTTGATATAAAAAGAAATATAAACATCCTTCAAATAAAAGTTGCATACATTAAATTTAAATATAAATATCTAAGAGATTCTTGAAATCAAAAAACCAATAATTATATATATAAAAAAATGACCCAAATGGATTTGCCCTAGTATGGATACATGAGCGACAAATGGATATAAATATGGATTAGCATAACATAAATAGAATATATAATAGTTTATAAAATATAATTTTTATAATTTCTAATTAAAAAAATGAAGGATGTTTTGATATAAAAAGAAATTTAAACATCATTCATATAAAAGTTGTATAAATTAAATTTAAATATAAATATTTAAGAGTCTCTTCACATAATAAAACCAATTATTATAAAAAAAATAATCACCCTAATGGATTTGCCTTAGTATAGTTACCCGTATGATAGATGGATTAGCGCAACATAAATAACATATATAATTGTTAAAAAAATATAATTTTTTATACTTTCAGATTAAAAATATGAAGGATGTTTTTATATAAAAAGAAATATAAACATTATTCTTATAAAAGTTGTATACATTAATTTAAATATAAATATCCAAAAGTCTCTTGACATCAAAAAACCAATATGTAAAAAAAAATACCCAAATGGATCTGTCCTAGTATGGTTACCCGTGCGACCGATGAATATAAATATGGATTAATGCAACATAAATAGAATGTAATTGTTAAAAATATATAATTTTTTATACTTTCAAATTAAAAAATGAAGCATGCTTTGTTATAAAAAAGAAATTTAAACATCATTTATAAAAAAGTTGTATACATTAAATTTAAATATAAATATCTCAGAGTCTCTTGACATAAAAAACCTAAAGAATATAAAAAAAAACTAATCACCCAAATGGATTTCTCCTAATATGGTTACCTGTGTGACAGATGGATATAAATATGGATTAGCTCAACATAAATAGAATATATAATTGTTTAAAATATATAATTTTTTATACTTTCAAATTAAAAACAAAATGAAGGATGTTTTGATATACAAAAAAAAAAATTAAACACCATTCATATAAAAGTTGTATACATTAAAATTAAATATAAATATCTAAGACTCTCTTGACATAAAAAACCAATGTTTATAAAAAAAAATCACCAAATGGATTTGTTCTAGTATGGATACTTGTGCAACAAATGAATATAAATATGGATTAGCACAACATAAATAGAATACATAATAGTTTAAAAAATATAATTTTTATAATTTAAAATTAAAAAAATGAAGGATATTTTGATATAAAAAGAAATTTAAACATCATTCACATAAAAGTTGAATAAATTAAATTTAAATATAAATGCCTAAGAGTCTTTTAACATTAAAAAACCAATCATTATAAAAAAAAAAAGGCTTAATTACTATTTTCGTCCCACTATTATTTTAATTTATTCAATTTTGTCCCACTATTATTAAGAGGTTCAATTTGGTCCCACTATTTTCAAAATCGTAACAATTAAGTCATTTCCGTCTAATTGAACTAACGGTGTTAGTTTAAAAAATGTGGCGGTTTTGGGGTACACATTATGGCGGTTTATAGCCATCACTATCATAATTTTATGTTTTTGAAAACTAAATTTTCTTTTACACATATAGTGGCTATCAGAATTTTATGTTATTTTTTTTATAATTACACATCTGCAATGCAATTTTTTTTAAAAAATTTCTTCGGCATGATGAAATTTGAATTCAGCTGTGAAAACTCGATTTGAATAATAAAAACTTCCATAAAGGATAATCTTGTTATCAGAACCAAAGGTTCCATGTTCATACAACATTGAGATACATTGATCTTCTTGCAAACTAGATGAACAGTTAACACCAACAAATTTCATAGTAGCAGTAAAATCACTATCAATCAATTCTGTATCATCACTCTCTACATTCAACACAAAATTAACCTAACCTGATCAACAAATCCCCAACCCTAAACTACAAAATACAGAAAAACAAAACAAATAACCTCACTAGAATTAACAAATTCACATAACCAAAAGCAAGAAGATTATCATCAGCACCGCATTAACACGAGAAGTAACAGGAGAAATTGACTTGGTGCTTCATGAGTCACTTGAGGTATATCACGGCGTACCCAAGTTAGCGTCGAACTCGTTGCCGACGGCGCTGGAACTCAACTAGCTGGTTTCCGTCACGATGAGTGGGTCAACGCCAAGGTATAAATGGGCATCGCAATGGTTCGCAAAGTTTGGATTGGTGGCCATTGTTGATCCTGGCGACACCGCGCTGGTGTTTGGGCTCGGAAATGGGGCTCGACGGTGTCGTTTCTGTGGGTGGTGTTGTCGTTTTCCATGGAGGGGTTTGGGTGGGGTGAGATGTTGGGGGATTCTTGAAGTGTGGTATTATTGGGGATTCAAGGGTTTAGGAAAAGTAGGAGATTTGAGATAGCATAACTCGGGAGAGGAAGTGAGGAACTGGAAAGTGGAGAGTGGATCAGAGAAATTTCAACTGAAAACTACAATTTTTTATTTAATATTATTTTTAATTATAGTGACGTTTAAAAATCGTCTCAATTTATGAATCAAAACCACCGAAAGTTGCAAAGTTAACGCCATTAGTTTAATTAAACAAAAAGGACTTAATTGTTTTGATTTTGAAAATAGTGGGACTAAATTGAACCTTTTAATAATAGTGTGATCAAATTGAACAAATTAAAAAAATAGTGGGACGAAAATAGTAATTAAGCCTAAAAAAAATTAATCATCCAAATGGATTTGTCCTAATATGGTTACTTGTGTAATAGATGAATATTAAGATGAATTAGCGCAACATAAATAACATATAATTGTTTCAAAAATTTATTTTTTTATACTTTCATATTAAAAATATGAAGGATGTTTTGACATTAAAAGAAATATAAACACCATTCTTATAAAATATGTATATAGTAATTTAAATATAAAATATCTAAGAGTCTCTTGACATAAAAAAATCAATGATTATAAAAAAAATATAATTAATCACCCCAATGGATTTGCCCTAGTATGGTTACCCATGCGATGGATGAATTTAAATATGGATTAGCGCAACATAAATAGAATGTAATTGTTAAAAATATATAATTTTTTATACTTTCAATTTAAAAAAAATGAATAAAAAATTAAGGATGTTTTGATATAAAATGAAATTTAAACATCATTCATATAAAAGTTGTATACATTAAATTCAAATATAAATATCTCAGAGTCTGTTGACATCAAAAAACTAATGAATATAAAAAAAATTAATCATCCAAATGGATTTGTCCTACTATGGTTACCTATGTGACGGATGATTATAAATATGGATTATCACAACTTAAATAGAATATATAATTGTTTAAAATATAGAATTTTTTATACTTTCAAATAAAAAAATGCAGAATGTTTTGATATAAAAAGAATTATAAACACCATTCATATAAAAGTTGTATACATTAAATTTAAATATAAATATCTTAGAGTCTCTTAACATAAAAAAACCAATGATTATAAAAAAAAATATCATCCTAATGGATTTTTCCTAGTATGGTTACCCGTGCTACGGATTGGTATAAATATGGATTAGTATAACATAAATAAAATATATAATTGTTAATAAATATAATTTTTTATAGTTTCAAATTAAAAAAAAATGAACGATGTTTTGGTATAAAAAAATTTAAACATCATTCATATAAAAGTTGTATATATTAAAATTAAATATAAATATCTAAGAGTCTCTTGACATAAAAAAACTAATATTAAAAAAAAAGTCAAATTGATTTACTCTATTATGGATACCCGTGCTACAATATTAATGTGATTCTTAGCTACAATATTTTTGGGGATGTGATTCTCGGAAATGCAAGATGATTTCATAAAACTAACGCCCTCTTATATTAATGTTTCTAATACAGTGAAATATAGAGTATATATAACATCAACATTAATTTACCCATTCTGTTAATTAATTTACCCAAGCCAGCTACTTTTTTGTATATAAGATTTTTAGTAAAAATAAATAAGACACTAAAACAATATAAATACGTTTTGTAAAAAAAATTAATATAAATACTTTATTTATATTTATTAAAATTTGTTTTCAATTTTTTATTAAAATTTAAATACAGTGTTTTTATAATGTTTATATTAAATTAATTAAAAATACTATATTATATTTAAAAAATTAATTAAAAATACTAAATTAATAGATATATTTTATCAGGGCAATTTACATTTAAATAGAAGAGAAGACTATTCAAATTCTTTCAATTAATTGAATTTTGCATGAAATAATGAATGAGATTTGAAATTAATTCATAAAAAACGTGAAACATAAATATAATTTAATGTAATCTAATAATTTAACTTCAAATAAAAATTAATCAAATAATTAATGATTGACAAAAATAAAATTACATGAACGTCCTTCTTTTAGACAGAAAAACTAAAATTACATGAATGCCTATGACCGTTACTTTTATATATATAAAGATGAAGATTTTGATTTTCTTGTTGTTCCACTTTTTTCACCCTTCCTTACATCCCTTAATTTGAATAATACTCCTCAAGTAGTGGTGAAACCCACTCTTAATTATTTGACTAGCTAGTGTAGCACATGAAAATGATTGAGTAGTTTATAAATAAAAGAAAATGTAATAATAATGTATAATAGAAAACATGTGTTTTTAATGCTTGCAATGGTCAAGTTGTTACATTATTAAATTATATGATTAAGGAGTTATTTGAAATTGAAGTATATTGGTAAATTATGCATGAGTCATTTAAATTTATTTTAATTTAATAATTGATTTAAATTAATTTAAATATGTTTAGGATATCATACAATAAAGAGAATGATAATGAAATTAAAATTTATGTTAAATTTGTATTAAGTAACTAATAATTTGAAATTTTAGCATAATGATGTAGTTACATTTTGTAATCTTTATAATTTTAAATTGTATTTAATTAGAAGTTAAATATTAATAATTAATTTTTAATTAAGAGACTCAATTTAATTAAAATATCAGTTTTTTTTACAGGAATTAAAATATACCAATTATTGAAAAATAATAAATAGTATATAAATATTGTTAAATATAAATATTAGAAAAGAATAATTTTACACTAAAACTTAAAAATCTAGCTTATATAACAATTGAATTGGTGAACAAGGTGTTACATATTTGAGAATATGGCTAGCTTATAGCCATGGTAATAAGAGATTTTTCAATTTAATAAAATGTTGACAATATGGCTCATAATAGATGTAAAAAAAATAATAATGAGTCTTATAATTATGAAAGGGAATAAAAAATTATAGTTTTATTTTTTGATAAGCAAACTGGATATTATTAATATTTAGGATAAATATGTATGAACATTCCATGATATTTGACACCTTGAGAGAGAGAGAATAGAGAGAAGTGTAAGTATGATAAATGATATAATTTGATAGTAAGAGAGAGATAAAGAGAAAAAAAATAAAAAATTGTTAAATAAGTGTTTATGATATATGAATGTCCATGTATAATTACTGTAATATTTATAGCACAGCCCTTCCAAAATACACAACCAAAACAATCCCAAAAAATGAATCAAAACTAAATATTTGTCTACCAAAAAAATCTTATAAAACAGTGTATAAAAAAACTAAATATTTACTTCGTATCAATAACATAGTAACAAAAAAAAAAACTAAATATTTGTCAACCAATGGCGGTATGTAAAGGGTTTCATGTTCCTTTAATCCAAAATAGCCAAAAAACTGTCCAGCTGTATCAACATAACAACGCCCCTGGAAAATTTGCTTGCGTGCCAAAATGGAATTTGTTAGGACCCTATACATCATGATATTACTTTTTTTTTTTTGAAACATTTGAAAATTCATAATTTTATTTACCTAGAGACACAAACTACATAACAATCAAATTAAAATTTCCCAGCTAGAATCACAATGATCATGCTGACATCTGCCAAATCCTGGTTATTCATTCTGAGTTGGGATGAATCATAAGCCTTTGTGTCACAATCTTGAACATCTTTGATCACAATTGCGCTGTTGAATTTCACGTAGGTGTAATTTCCAGAAGTGTAAGACATATATATTGGTATAATAATCCATGGTACATGAATTATAAGTTATAACGTTGTTTCGTTTGAGTGTCGCTAGTGTTTCCTATGATATTGCTAATTAGGCCGATACTATCAAAAGCATTGACATGAGTCATGTTAATGATATACAACAAAAGGTTACCAAGACTTGGAGTAGAAATTTGTCACAACTGTCAGGGTTGTTGTGTTTTAAGCAAATGTTGCCTATTCGCACCGTTCTGGCTGAACACAAGGAAAACACAAAACATAGAAATGGTACAAGCAAAAGGGAAGGGA
This sequence comes from Pueraria montana var. lobata, assembly GCA_026413185.1. Taxonomy (NCBI): domain Eukaryota; kingdom Viridiplantae; phylum Streptophyta; class Magnoliopsida; order Fabales; family Fabaceae; genus Pueraria; species Pueraria montana. The sequence goes on along the minus strand of CM048651.1, from coordinate 37,321,288 downwards.
GGAGTGGATGTTTAACAAAAGAATGAACCATTGTATATCTTCTTTAATTTCCTTCACTTGGGGGGCGTTTGTTTTACGGAATCTCATTGGATTCCCGGGAATGTGAAGATGAGAATATATATTCCCATATTTGTTAGAAGGTAATAAAAAAATATTCCTAAACATAATTCATTTCCAATAATCCATATTATACATGTTTCTCCATCTTCCTATTCTCATGTAAAAGGGTGAGAATCTTATATTCCTATGGGAATGTTTAACATAATTTCTCACTTCCCTCTTATTCTACCTCATTTATTTATTTATTTAATATTTTTGTTTTTAAATTAAAATAAATTTAAAAACATTCACAGAAATTAGAAGTATTTACCAAACACCTTTGATGGGAATAACATTTCCCGTAATAGCATTTGCATTTGATTCCCCGGAATATAATCAAATCCGTGAAAAAGTTCTTGAATGACCTCTTTCATGCTCTTATTATCCCTGCATTAAACCAAACCAGTAATTCTGCCTCAACCAACATGCACATACATCTGCCGCAATAACATATTTTTAACTATATTTTTAAACGTATTAAATGGAATGTTACAAATACATTTTAGTTATAAGAAACTATCTAATAAATGAGTTTAACTATAATGTAATCTTTTTAAATGTATAAATGGTAGGTTACTAATGCTCATAACTGTAAGTAATTATCTAATAAATGAATAATTACCGTGTTGATGTGGCAGATTAATTTTAACGAGTAAATATTGTTTGTTTTTCTTCCAACTCGTTGGTTGCTCCCATGAAATTTCAATAACCAATAGTGGAAACAGGACATTGACCACAAAGTATCATGAGTCAATTACGTGAGAGACTTGCAACTAGAGCAAAATTCCAACAATACACTTATTTGTGGGTTCGTTGTTGACTTCCCAAGCCTACACAAAACGTCTCCTCTGCTTTTTAATCTTATCTCTCACTTGATAATATCACTGCACTGCCATTTCTGAAGCATATAACCCCTCTTGCATTCTGTTTTCGTGAGTTATAACTTGGAATATGGCTGAGGCTGTTCTGAAGTTGCAGTTGAAAAGTTGAGCTCTCTCATTGGAAAAGAGCTGGGACTATTTATGGGTTTCGATCGAGAAATGAAAAAGCTTTGCAGCATGTTCACTACAATCAATATTTTTTGGAGGTGCTTAGTTCTTTGGAGAAGATCCTCTCCTTGCAGGATAGTTTGCAAGAACAAGAAATTAATACATCTCAATTCATACAAGACTAGAGTGGCGTAAATGAAACCCCACCATGTCTAATAGATTATGTGATGAAAATGGAAACCTGTATGATGAAGTGATAGAGCAGCTTATGGATTGAGTGTTTAATCTAATTATCAATATTTTTTTTTTATGAAATATGAAATCAATGACATAATAAAGGTCGAATTTGTTTATTAGTTTTATTTTTTGAGCCTAGTTTGATTAAAAAGATCTTCATAAACTAAGAATAACCAAAATAATAATAAAATAGACTTACTATTAATTTTATTTAACTCAAAAATATAGAAATATATTTAGGTCGCAACAGTTCCATTAGCTGTAATTACATTAGCTACAATTGCGACCACAACAATTTAAAACACTGATCATAGGTATGCAAAAGCAAAGAACGTGTTTTATTATCATATTATCATGTTTGGGCACAATGGATGATAAGTTGATAACATAATCACATTCCGTTTTACAAAAAAATAAACAAATATTATGTCTCAATATTTTTGACAAATTAATTTTGTTAAGAAATTTTTAAAAACTAATAGAGTTAATATTTTAAGAAATTATGTCGGTAACATAAATTATGGCGAGGTGACAGATTGGCAATTACATTGAATGAATCATCCAAAATATTGACAATTGGCAATAAGGACAATTTCATAACTTGTAGTCAAGGGAACTTGAAAGAAACTGATCCTCGATTATAATTTCGTGGCAATACCAACTCGCAGAAAAACAAAAAGATGTGTTATTGACTCGTAGACTTTGGACTTAGAATAGTCTTGAACAGATTTATATTGGCTGGATTTTGAAATTTACGATCAATACAGGCCTTGGCCCTACCCCTGCTTCGTATAAAATGAAATTGACTTGTGACCAACTAGTGATGAAAAGTATATTTTATTAAGCAAGTCACTGTTGAAACCGACGGGAGAGAAAGCAATTTTTGTTGAAAATTCAAACTAACTTATTAGGACAAAGTGTTAAAGCTGGTTATTTTTTCCGTTCCCAGATATCTGTGTTTAGACACAAAAATGATGCAGAGAATTATGAATGCTGTCACATGCTCTATGTACATTTTTATCTTGTTTCTCTTACACCTACGACTAATTGCAGTTGCTGATAATGCCACATATGTTCCTAAGGAGAACATAGTTCTCAACTGTGGGTCGAACGTATCAAAATTTGTAGAATACGATGGCAGGAATTGGGGTGGTGACATTTTTTTTTTGGTTTACCGCCTTATAGACGGGATCCCAGCGATTCACCGTCACAGGTTTGGCCCTTTGGACCGCCTATGGATTGGTTAATCCGCTGTGCGGGGGTCAGTCTACACTGAAGGTTTGCCCCCTCCCAAAGGTTGTATCGTGGATTCGATCCTAGGACCTTCCACTAATGCTAACACCAAGTTCTTGGTAGCAAGAGCCCCTAACACTATTCAATCTATTCCTGAAGTTCCCTACATGACTGCGAGGATCTTTTAGTCTCAATTCACCTACATATTCAATGTCAGCCCAGGTCCCAAATTCATTCGCCTTCACTTCTACAATGCTTCCTACTTGGATCTCAACATCTCCAAAGCTTTCTTATCACTAAGTGTTGCAAACTTCACTCATCTCCATAACTTCAGTGTTTCCCTCAACGCTGATTACTTAAACTTGACCTATTTCATGCAAGAATTCATTGTCCATGTAAGTGGGAGTGTTTTAGAACTCACTTTCGCCCCATCATATAATGCTTCTGATGCCTATGCATTTGTGAATGGAATTGAAGTTGTTTCAATGCCACTTGATCCATACATTCGTGGTGATGATGCACCTCTTCCTTTAATTGGCCACTATCCCAAACCTGTGTACATTTATAATGATTCTGCCATGGAAAAGTTATACATATTGAATGTAGGAGGTGAGCAAGTTCCACCCAAATATGACAACGACATGTTTCGTGTTGTGCATGGCTCATATTTTATGAGTGAGCAGATTGGGTTTGGGCCACTTGTTGGGTTACGAAATAAGTGGGTTGGGGGTGCAGGGGTTTAGCCCCGCGGTACAGTACATGGGTAATATTGTAAGTTTGTATCGTGATTTATTCTATATAAACTGATGTAACCCTATTAGCCAAATAACAATAATAGAAACAGCTGCTCTACTCCTGAGGATGTAGGCACACTTGCCGAACCTTGTTAAATCTCGTGTCTGTGTGTGTGCGTGTGATTACTCTAATCTTTAGAATTCTGGTTGCTATTGCTAACAACTGGTATCAGATGGCGCTTAACCCTAGTGCGAAATTCGAAGTGGGGAAGTTCGATGGAACTGGGAATTTCGCAGTGTGGCAGAGGAGGGTTAAGGATATGTTGGCACAGCAAGGTTTTCAAAAGGTGCTGCGGGCAACGAAACCTACAGACATGGAGGATGCGGATTGGGAGGAGTTGAAGGAGAGGGCTGTGGCAACCATACGGTTGTGTTTGGCAGACAAGGTCATGTACCACGTTATGGATCTGACGTCTCTGGGGGAAGTATGGATGAAATTGAAGAGTCAGTACATGTCCAAGTCCCTGATGAACAAGCTGTACATGAAGCAGAAATTGTATGGGCTGAAGATGCAGGAGGGTTCTGATTTGCAACAGCATATCAATGTCTTCAATCAGGTTATCAGTGATTTACTGAGGCTTAATGTGAAGATTGAGGATGAGGATAAGGCAATAATTCTGTTGTGTTCTTTGCCTAATTCCTATGAGCATTTAGTGACCACCCTGACGTACGGGAAAGACACCATTAGTTTGGAGGAGATCACGACTGCACTTATGTCCCACTGTCAATAGAAACAGAATGCAGGGGATTGTTCTCAAGGCGAGGGTCTGTATGCAAAGGGGAATAAAGAACGTGGGAGGACGAAAGGCAAAGGGGGTTTTGGGAGGAGGAATAAGTCCAAAACTAGATATGGCAAATCAGTTCTGTGCTACAATTGCAAACAACAAGGGCATTTCAGAAATAATTGTCCAAAGTTGAAGCAGTCTGGTGAAGGGGCATCCCGCTCTGCGAATGTGGCAAAGACTGACGACTCAGACTACTACAGTGAGGGAGATGTTCTCTCGATTTCATGCAGTCAGCTTACATATGCGTGGATTCTTAATTCCGGATGTTCTTAACATATGACTCCCAATAGGAGTGGTTCACCACATACAGGTCAGGCAATTTTGGCAGTGTCTATTTGGGTGACGACAAAGCTTGTGCCATTGTTGGAATGGGACAAGTGCAGATTGCTATGGATGATGGTGGAGTGAGAACGTTGTGTGATCTTCGGCATATCCCTGCGTTGAGGAAGAATCTAATCTCACTTGGTACTTTGCAGGCCAATGGTTTCAGTTACAGGATTGATGGAGATCGTGATACCCTCAGAGTGTGTAAGGGTCCGTTGACTGTGATGAAAGCACAACAGACTGTAGGCAATATTTACGGACTGTTGGGGAGCACAGTTGAGTCTGATGATGATGCTACCAGATTATGGCACATGCGTTTGGGCCATCTCAGTGAGCGTGGGATAGTGGAGCTTCATAAGAGAGGACTTTTGAAGGGAGTTCGGAGCTACAAGTTAGACTTGTGTGAGTACTGTGTGCTTGGGAAACAATCCAGAGTGCGGTTTAAAGCTGCGAAGCATACCATCAAGGGGATCCTAGACTATGTGCATACTGATGTGTGGGGTCCTACTATAGATCAGTCCTTGGGTGGTTCCCATTATTTTGTCACCTTCATTGATGATTTTTCTCGCAAGGTCTGGGTGTACTTCATGAAATAGAAATCCGAAGTCTTTGAGAAGCTCAAGCTGTAGAAGGCTGAGGTGGAAAACCAGACAGGCAGAAAAGTCAGGTACTTGAGGTCTGATAATGGTAGGGAGTACATAGACTCACAGTTTCATAAATTCTGTGAGGAACATGGCATTCAGAGACACTTCTCAGTGCGAAAAACACCACAACAGAATGGTGTTGCAGAGAGGATGAATAGGTCCCTTACTGAAACGGCCCGATGTCTGAGGTTGAATGCTGGCCTTTCCAAAGGTTTTTGGGCAGAGGCGATGACCATGGCGTGTTATCTGCTCAACCGATCACCATGAGCTTCATTGGATGGGAAAGTTACAGAGGAAGTCTGGATAGGTAACCCGGTTGATTTTAATAATTTAAGAATATTTGGGTGTCCTGCTTTTGTGCATATATCTAGTGATGAAAGATCTAAACTTGATCCAAAGTCGAAAAAGTGTGTTTTCGTAGGTTATTCCAAAGGCGTGAAGGGCTTCAAGTTTTGGGATCCAGCTTCCAAGAAGATGGTGATTAGTAGGGATGCAGTGTTTGATGAGCAGTCCATGATGCCACAGACAGTTGAGACATATGAGCCAGTGCCAGATGGAGCTTCCCCTAGCTCCGTGGAGGTTCAGGTGGACTTTGAGCATCTGCCGGTGATTCCTGAGAGGGCAAAATCATGCAGTCCAAGACCTGAGGCCACACCTGCACCTGAGCCTATACCAGATAGTCCAGCAGGACTGCATGAGTACCCTCTTGTCAGAGATAGAGAACGTTGTACTATTAAACCCGTTGTCTGATATGGGTTTGAAGAGTTGGCTTCTTTTGCACTTCTCACCAGTTCAGGAGACCCATCTACCTTTCAAGAGGCTATGAACAGCCAGGAGAAAGACAGATGGATGGGTGCTATGGTGGAGGAGATGAAGTCTTTGAGAAAGAATCAGACATGGGAGCTAGTTGAGCTTCCTCCAGGCAAGAGAGCCATAGGGTGCAAATGGGTGTACAAGAGGAAACCTCCAGTATCAGAAAAAGAAGGGGAAAAGTTCAAGGCTCACCTAGTAGCAAAAGGATATTCATAGCAGAAGGGGATTGACTATGATGAGGTTTTCTCCCTAGTCGTGAGACACTTCTATTAGGGTAGTGTTAGCCTTGGTAGCCAGTCGAGATATGCAGTTGGAGCAGATGGATGTGAAGACAACTTTTCTTCACGGTGATCTAGAGGAGCAAATTTACATGGAGCAGCCAGAGAGGTTCAGTAAAAATGGACCGGGCTGACTAGTTTGTAAGTTGAAGAGGTCTTTGTATGGATCAAAGCAATCTCCTCCGAGGTAGTGGTACAAGCGTTTTGATTCTTACATGCTTCGGATTGGCTATAGGCGATGCGAGTATGATTGTTGTGTTTATGTGAGGAGCCTTAATGATGGCTCTTTTATTTTTCTGCTACTTTATGTGGATGATATGTTGATTACTGGTAACCATTTGCGTGATGCGAATGAGTTGAAATCCATGCTGGGCAAGGAGTTTGACATGAAGGACTTGGGTCCTGCCAAGAAGATTCTTGGGATGGAGATTCACAGGGACAGGAGGTCTAGAAGACTATGGCTCTCACAGCAGGGCTATGTTGAGAAGGTGCTGGACAAGTTTAGCATGAGTAATGCTAAGTCAGTGAGTACTCCACTTGCAAACCACTTCAAGCTTTCTGTAGATCAATGCCCAAAGACAGATGAAGAGGTGGAATACATGTCAAAAGTTTCCTATGCCAATGCAGTTGGTTGCTTGATGTATGCTATGTTTGCACTAGACTAGATTTGGCACATGTTATAAGCCAAGTCTGTAAGTTTATGTCGAAGCCAGGGGAGCGACATTGGGAAGCAGTGAAGTGGATCTTCAAGTACCTAAAAGGTACAGTAGGGCATGGTATCATGTTTGGTAGTCAACAGGGTAATCCTTCAGTTGTGGGTTATGTGGATTCTGACTATGCTGGTGATTTGGATGATAGGAGGTCTACAACAAGGTACGTTTTTACTTTTGCAGGTGGGCCTATTTGTTGGAAGCCCATTGTTCAGTCTACTATGGCAATGTCAACAACCAAAGCAGAGTACATGGCAGTAGCAGAGGCTAGTAAAGAAGCTGTGTGGCTCACAGGGCTAGCAAAGGAGCTGGGCATTGAGCAAGGTGGAGTTCAGTTGCATTGTGATAGTCAGAGTGCTATTGATTTGGCAAAGAGTCAGGTGTATCATGCTAGAACCAAGCATATTGATGTGAGGTTCCTCAAGATCAGGGAGTTGATGGCATCTGGTCAGATTTTGCTCAGGAAGGTTCACACTTCAGAGAATGCAGCTGATATGTTAACCAAGGCGGTCACAGCTGACAAGTTCAAGCATTACTCGGACTTGTTGAATGTTGCTCGGTGCTAGACGTGACTGGAACCCCCAACCCAAGAGACATATAGGACATGAAGTGGACTTGCTATTATCTTCCACGAGGCCGAATATTCGCCAAGGTGGAGATTGTTGTGCATGGCTCATATTTTATGAGTGAGCAGATTGGGTTTAGGCCACTTGTTGTTGGGTTACGGAATAAGTGGGTTGGGGGTGCGGGGGTTTAGCCCCGCGGTATGGTATAGGGGTAATATTGTAAGTTTGTATCGTGTTTATTCTATATAAACTGATGTAACCCTATTGGCCAAATAACAATAATAGAAACAGCTGCTATGCTCCCGAGGACGTAGGCACACTTGCCGAACCTTGTTAAATCTCGTGTCTATGTGTGTGCATGTGATTTCTCTGATCTTTAGAATTCCGGTTGCTATTGCTAACATTTCGCACTTGGGACACAGATGAAGCTTACAGTTTAGAGGGTAATACTAGTATTCAACCCTCTAATATGAGCATGCCAGTTTGGTATGGTGATAATGCTCCACAATATTCAGCCCTAGAAGATGTGTACCACACATCTCGTTCAATGGCTCCTTTTGAAAATGGCAGTGTCAATTTAAATTACAACATGACATGGTTTTTTCCTGTTGATTCAGGTTTCCTTTATCTAGTTAGGCTTCACTTTTGCGAAACTGATAATGATATAACCAAGGTCAATCAGGTAGTTTTTACTATGTTTTTAAATAATCAAACTACTGATGAACAATTTGATCTAATTGCTTGGAGTGGGGGGGCCAGAGTTGTTGTACGCCGACACTATGTCGTGATGGTGCCCCAAGTCAAGGAGGGAAAGCAGGATTTGTGGCTTGATCTACACCCAAACAAGGATTCTAAACCTATGTACTATAATGCTTTCGAATGGTGTGGAGATCTTTAAAATTAGCAATGTTGATGACAAGAATCTTGCTGGGCTTAACCCTTCCAAAGATGTGAAGGCTCCCCATGTTGCACATTTTGATAAAAGTTCAAAGAGACTCAAATTCATCCTCATTGGATGTGGACTTGGTGCAGTGGTACTACCAATTCTCCTTTGCTTAGTTCTATTCAGGTTAAAGGTGATTAGGCCAAAAAGGGCCATGTCATGGTGCAGTCTTGCTGTCCACACTCATGATCAAATTGAAAAGGCAAATAAGTCATCACTTTGCTGTCAATTTTCAATGAGAGAGATAAAAGTGGCAACAAATGACTTTGATGAGGCTCTACTTACAGGCACTAGTGGATTTGGAAGTGTTTACAAAGGTTCCTTTGATGGTGGGGCAACTTATGTAGCCATAAAATGAGCCAATCCAATGTCAGAACAAGGGGTTTCAGAATTTGAGACAGAGATCCTTTTGCTCTCAGAACTTAGGCACAACAACCTAGTCTCACTTTTGGGTTATTGCAATGAAGATGGGGAGATGATTCTGGTCTATGACTCATGGCCAATGGAACTCTATATGATCATCTTCATTTGAGGCAGAGAGATCAACCTCCTTTGTCATGGATTCAGTGTCTTGAGATATGCGTTGGAGTTGCAAGGGGTTTGCACTACCTACACACTGGCACAAAGCACAGGATCATCCACCGTGACATCAAGACAACCAACATACTTTTAGATCATAATTGGGTTCCCAAAATTTTAGATATTGGGTTGTCAAGAGCAAGTTACCCTTCCTTAGTCACCACCAATGTCAAGGGTAGCATTGGTTACCTAGATCCTGAGTGCTATCAAAGCCACAAGTTGACTGAGAAGTCTGATTTATACTCTCTTGGGGTGCTGTTATTGGAGGTGCTAAGCGCAAGGCCTGCTATAAGTCTAGATGAAGATGATGAGCATGAAAACTTGGCTAAATGGGCAATGTTGTGCTTTGAGAATGGCAGTGTAGAGCAAATAGTTGACCCTAACTTGGAAGGGAACATAGTTAACGAGTGCTTTGAATTATATTTAGGAATTGCAATGAAATGTGTGGCTGAAAGAGGGGTGGAGAGGCCATCCATTGGTGAAGTGCTAGAGAACCTTGTTCTGGCAATGCATCTTCAGAAAATGAAGGTACTATCCTAAGTGGAAATGTGCATAGAAATGATAATGCTGATTTGCAGGGCCATACAGATTTGGCACTTGGGGTTGAGTTCTCTGAAATCATGATGCCTGTTAGTCGGTGAATGTGATCTTCTGGAAACATATTGCATTGATGCTGTTAGATATGAAGAGTTTTTTAGCTCAAATAATTAGCAATGTTTAAGTATTAGTTTGATTAAAATGAACTATAGTTTGTCGTAGTAGGTGTATGAAAACAATTACTAATACCTATTTTGTGAAAAAAAGTTAGAAGTTAGACAATGACAGTAAACCATTGCGCACAATACTGCAACCACTTGTACATATTATGTAGCTGAAATCAGTGAATATATGTGAAGCTTTTGCTGCTATTAGGTGCATCCTTTCAAGCACATATATTTTTCTTTGTGTCCAGGTATGTTGTAGGTGACAATTAAAGAATAATTGATTGATTTGATTTGAAAAAATAAAAAATAAAAAAGAAGAAGAACTCAAATAAGAAAAGCTGAATAGACAAGGAGTTTGAATGAAGATTGGTTAAGATTAGCGAAAGAAACTCCAGCAGAAGTCAGAACACCCCACACACAAAACCACTCTTCTCAGCTTTATGTCCCAAACAACCTACCAAACTTTAGCCAATTTTTAAACTATGACACCTCTGAGCATAAAAAGTAAAATCCTAACAAATGCGAGAGGAGGGAGGTTTTTTTTTTTGTATAAATTACAGTATCCTTTACTAGAGACATTCCTGTTCGAATTGGATAGACTATTATGGGCAGCAAAGCTTTCCATCCAAATATTTAACGCAACTGCATACTCAATACTTGAACTCGAGACCACTTGTTAAGTAAGAACAATTTGAATTAAGGTTTTGAAAATAGTTCACAATTTTAACTTTAATTTTGCACAAAAACTAGAATTGGAAACATGTGTCTAAGCTATTAATATATGAAGTTGAATGAACAAAGAAGAGAGAGCATATTTCACAATAAATTTCCAGCACGTAAGTACGATTAATATGCAAGATGTTCAACTTAAATGGTTAAACCTTAGATGATGATCGCATGACTCGCTGAGGAATGAATCGATGAAGGTGCCGAGAGAGAAAAGTCAATCTCGCAGTGATGGTTGCTGAGAGAGATTTCTGGCGTGGCAGTGAACTTGAGGAATAATCCACATTATCAGTGGCAGTGATTAACCCTGTCTCCCTCGATCAACATACTCCACCCCAACATTGCTAGAAAGACATGAACCATCGTTAGTTAATAATGCAAACACATTTTGGCAAATCCTTCTAATTCGAAATTTGTCAGAAAATCCGCAACTAAAATTGGCGAATAGAATTAATGAAGGTAACGTTACTCTAAGCTTGGAGGACGAGGTTGTGGCAGAAGCAGCTATGCTGAATGCTTCCTTTCAAAAATCCCAAATTTTCGAGAGCAAGAGGTAAATCAGTAGACGGTAAAACAATTTTCAGCAACTTTAGAACCAAAAACCAGTTGAATGGAAAATCAAAATACTCTGAAAAAAGGATTAAAGACCAACCTGTGAATGGTGTGAATGAACTCTGTAAATAGAGAAAATTGTGGGAACAGTGCAGAAAATAAGGTGACAGAATCGAAGGCGCAAACTCACAGGCAGGGAGCGGGGAATCGCATAGAGAAAGAGAGAGAAAAAGGCGGGAAATTGGGGGAGAAGGTAGAGAAATTTTTAATCTATGCAATAAAATAAGAGTTTTAATAGACATTTATCATTCTAAAATTTTTATACTACATGGATTAATCTATGAATTTTGTTGGGTAAAATATGTTTTTGTCCATATATTTTCACTCAAAATTGATTTTAGTTCCTATGCTTTCAAATCGATTATTTTGGTCCTTAAATTTTGAGAAACATGTGGATTTAGTCTCTCATTTAATGATGTACATGAATTAAAAACATATTTTATATAAGAAAAGTTTGAAATTTTATTTTAAATGTTAAAATATATTTCTAGTCCTTTATTTTATTTTGATCTTTTATTTATTTTTAAAAATTTGTTTTGATCTTCTAATTTTTAAATTTGAATCATATTCCCTTTGTGCCGGTGTAGAGCATGGTTGTGTTCCCTTCCCGAAGCGGAGTTCCACATATTCAAGCGCAACCGTGCTAGGATTTAGCACAGTTGCGCTCCTTTACTGAGGGCGTGTTGAAGAGAAACATGGGCATATTGTCGAAGTGTAGATTTCTAGAATGTAGCATAGTCGTGGTTGGTGTAGCACGGTCGTGCTTCATGTGAGATGGTAAAAACTCTCCAAAGAGTCCTTCTTTTTGGTCATTTCTTGCAAAGTCTCCTGAAGCCTACCTATTGCACACTTAGCCAAGAAAAAAATGTGAGTTCTGCCAATAAAATGGTTTGTTAAAACGCATGAACTATAAAAAAAAATATATTGGGCTAACATGCCAAAAATTGGATTTATCATCCACCCTATTGTATAAACTAGTTAGAGGTGTCAAATAGGCCAGCCCAGCCTGGTCCAAATCTGCCATAGGTTAAGTTTTTTGTGACTTGGCTTGGGCTGTTAGGTCGGGCCAAATTGACCCATTTATTTATTTTTGTTTAAATTTATACTAATTTTAAAAAGAAAAAAAAAAGTCAGGCCAAAGAATTTATAGACCTGGTCTGGCCTGTTTGGCTTGTTAGACTGGGTCAAATTAGCTTAATTCTTTTTAGGCCATTTTTTTTCAGCCTGGCCAGGCCAATTTTGACAGCTCTAAAACTAGTATGTTGATCCAATCAGTCACATTTGTCTTTATATATGTATTAAAATAGCACGTAAATATAGTAATAAGTTAACAAAATCATCTATATAATTTATGATTATCTATTTATCCACGTATTAAAATAATGTCCTCATGAGAATATTTTATAGTAAGAATATAAGAAACTTAAAAAAAAAAAAAATACTTGTCCTTCGAACAAAAGTAAAATTTTTTAAATATAAATAAAAGTTAAATTAATTTGTAGGTCCCTATACTATTCGAGAATTTTTAATTAGGTCCCTGAACTATTTTTTTTTCTAATTGGGTCCTTGAACTTTTATTTATTTTTTAATTAGGTCCCTGCCGTTAACTACCGTTAGTTCCATTAATGGCAGGGACCTAATTAAAAAATAAATAGAAGTTTGGGGACTTAATTGAAAAAATTGTTTAGGGACCTAATTAAATTTTTTTAAATAGTTCAGGGACCTACTGAGTAATTCTCAAATTTTACCTAAGCTATCAGACTATACTTCTAAAGCATATGTAGACTACTTTTAAATTTAGTATTGTCCATTCTACAGATTTACACTGAGTATTTTTAACTCTCCAAGGCAATATTCTCACATCTCTAGTCCAGTATTCTCACATTTGCGGATTATAAACTCAGTATTCTCAACCTCTGCAGGTTCTTCAACCAGTATTCTCAAACTCTGAAAGCATCAATTCCCTCACTGCACTTCTAGTTTCTCCCTACAGATTCTGTTCGGACAAACCTAATACACTCCTTCCAAATACATTCTTCAATTAAGTGATATTTTTTGTATGATTTTTAATTTACTTTTAATTTATTCAGTAGATCCTTGAACTATTTAAAAAAAATTAATTAGGTCCCTAAACAATTTTTTTAATTGGGTCCCTGAACTTCTATTTATTTTTTAATTAGGTCCCTACCGTTAATGGAGTTAACAGTAGTTAACGGCAGGGACCTAATTAAAAATTAAATAAAAGTTCAGGGACTCAATTGAAAAAAAAAATAGTTCAGGGACCTAATTAAAAATTGTCAAATAGTATAGGGACCTACATTTAACCTAAAATAAATGCAAATTAAAAAGTTAATCAACGAAAAGAATATGCATTGTAGAAAAATGAAGGTTGCATAATGTATAAAGTGTATATATAAAGGGTAGAAAATAATATGTATTGTATAAAGTAGGATGTGCAAAGAGCAAATGTGAAGTTCTTCGTGAATATTTAAAGTGTCTTGCTTTTTGCACCTTTGAACAAAAATTATAATGTTTAAATATCTTTTTAGTCCTTTCAATTTAGTCTTTTTTTGCTTTTCGTTCTTCCAATTTTTTTTTGTTTTAGTCCTTACAAAATTAGTTTGTTTTGTTTTTCGTCTTTAAAGTAGTTTAGATAATGTTTTAAACAGTGAAAAAAGCGTTATCTAAACCATTTTAAGCACGAAAAACAAAACAAACATAATTTGCAAGGACTAAAACTATTTTTTTTTTGCAAGGACGAAAAGCAAAAAACACTAAATTGCAAGGACTAATAAGGTATTTAAGCCAAATTATAATTCAAATGACACTCATCTAATATCTTTATTCCATATGTTTGTTAGACCTAACCACTTTTAAGTTATAGGATTTATCCAATCAAATACCTATTATCCACATATATCAAAATTCTAATTTTAGTTTTGGCTTAATTATACAATTGGTCCCTTAATTATTTGTAAAAGTTCAATTGGGTCCCTCAATTATTAAAAAGTTTAATTAGGTCCTCTAATTATTAAAAACACTATAATCATACCATTTCCGTCCAATTAGAGCTAATGGTGTTAAGTTATGATTTCTGGCAATTTATTATTTATTTTTGGCTTAAATACCTTTTTAGTCCTTGCAATTTAAGATTTTTTTACTTTTCGTCCTTGCAAAATATTTTTTTTGGTTTTGGTCCTTGCAAATTATGTTTATTTTGTTTTTTGTCCTTAAAGTGGTTTAGATAGCCCTTTTTTTACTGTTCAAAGCGCTATCTAAACTGCTTTAAGGACGAAAAATAAAACAAACATAATTTTCAATGACTAAAACCAAAAAAAAAAAATTTGCAAGGACGAAAAACAAAAAAAACTAAATTGCAAGGATTAAAAACATATTTAAACCTTTATTTTTAAATTAAAAAAATATAATTGAATAAAATGTAAATTTAACAAAATATTTTTTTTAAAAGTGGCAGTTTATAGTCGCCACTTTATTTATTATTGTTTTAAAATTAAAACGCAGACCTTCATCGTCCTTTCTCTCTTTCTTCCGTTCCTCCGAGGCTTGGTACACAGGTTCAACGCCATGTGATCAACATCACAAACCCAACATTGACAATCACAACCCCAACATCACATATTCAAAACACCTCACCCCAAACCCAGTACCATCTGCTCACGCGACCCAACAAAAAAATCCGCACTTCACAACACCGGCACATATAGCCACTGCGCGTCTCTTTCCACTGCCTCGCGTGTCGCCACTATTGTCCCCAGTCACATGCTCGACCATGGTGTCGTCGCCCGGGGCCATCGTGGAGTTGGAATGGCGTTGCAGCCATGGTGGAGTGGTGACGCTGGAGTCGCGACGAATGAGATTTGGGCAAGAGATCTGAAGATTTGTGTGAGATCTAAAGATTTGGGTAAGAGATATGAAGATTTAGGTGAGAGATTTGAAGATTCGCGCCACAGCCATGGGTCACCACGGTTATTGTGGCTTGCATCGCCGCCGGTGCAACTTGCAGCAACGATGGGGTCCAAAGGTGTTCGTGCTGATGGGACACAATGGAAATGACATACAGAACGCAACTTCCGTCAATCAAACTAACAGAAGTAACGAAAATGGTATAATTGTAGTGTTTTTAATAATTAGAGGACCTGATTGAGCTTTTTAATAATTGAGGGACCCAATTGAACTTTTACAAATAATTAAGGGACCAATTATATATTTAAGCCTTTAGTTTTTCCTTTGTATTTACCAAATGCATATAACATGTTAGGCTATACCTTGTACTCTAACATATACTGCCACCCTATGATAAATGCTTTTGAACGGGTGTAAAACACAGGGAAACACAAAAAGGAGTTGAATTGTGTTTCAAAAACTTTTTTGTAAATCTTTTTGAAAAGACGAATGCTTTGTTTGATCAACAAGCAATACATAAGAGATGTTTAAACTAGGATGTTTCAAACATAGATCTTTTGTTGAAAACCTTTATGAAAATATGAATAAGATGTTTTTAAAATACAAGGTTAGATAAACAAAAGATAATGAATAGCACAAGGAATAAAGAGATGAGGAGTGCTAGCAGTATACTCTCTAACACACTACTTCCAACACACACTTCATTATTGATTGGAATTTATTGAAAACTACAAAATCAAGAGAGAGTGAGTCATTAAATAATAAGTGAGACTCATAAAAATTTTTGATTTCCAAAAAAATTTAACCAATCATGGAGAGTGTGTTCAAAAGAGTGTGATAGAGTGTGTGTTGCTAGCATTTCTCATAAAGAGATTTTATACTAGTTTGTCTCTATTACTAAGATTACGTTATGACTCACAAACCACCAAGTTCCATTATATCTTCACAAGATATAAGTATTCTTTCTTAAGTATTCTTTCTTAAGTCACTTATGACTCACAAACCTAAGTAGTTTTACATTTGCCTCTTCAAGCAAACATCCTAAGTATTCTTTGAATCAAAGCCTCTTTAGGATTCTACCAAAATTACTAAGAAATTTGGTTAAGGGTAAATCTCGCAATTCTATCGTCTTATCAGATGGATATGAAATTTAAGTACAAAATTTTTCTCAAAGAGATTTTTTCACTAAGGCACAAAGAAAGCTTAAGAAATCTTGAAAGGCTCAGCAATAGTCCTTTATCTGTCTTGTGCAAGGATCTTTGGTATATATAAGTAGAGTTTAAGAAGTAGTTGTTGTCTCACAGTTCTTCTTTTTATTGCTTCTATCTTATTTCATCTAAGTCCTTCTAAGAAAGAAAATGGTCGTTAGGTTCATTAAATGCAACATTAAATATGTTTCACTAACTAGTCACCATGATATGATAAAACATATAACTTATCCCCCTCTTGGATATGTATTTATGTATGATGGATACACTTTCTTGGTACCTACCTTTAGACCTTTTATATTTTGAGATATCGTGGCTTGATACACATGGTTTGTAGTGCCATATATGTATGTTATTTAAGGCGCAATACTTTCTTTTTATGCTTATGCCCTATATGTATGTTATTTAGTATTTGCTATTTAGACCAGTGTTATCAGACCCGGCCCGGTCATCGACTCGGCCGGGGTATTGGGTCACTAGGTCAGGGGTCAACTCGGTGAGTCAATAGTTGACCCGCATGACTCGGCCTGTATTAAAAAATAATAAAAAATTCATAACATGTAAACTTTTTAATAAATTTTTTTAATAATTTCATAACCTGTAAACTTGTACACTTTTTTTTTGTGTGCAGAAAAGATAACTTATAAACTTATACCCTTAAATATTTAAAGTTTAACAAAATTCAACACATTTAGAAGCATAGTTATGAACTTGTTTAAGAATCTTGAGCAGCATATTTTTTTCTAAAATTCAACATACACAACCTTAAGTTATAATTTAAAATATATCATTATCATCTATTTATTAAAAGTTAAAACTATCATTGTTGTACACCGGTAGACATAATCTAATATATATATATATATATATATATATATATATATATATATATATATATATATATATATATATATATACCTATTTTTATTTAGACAATACAATTTTTTCATTCATCCCATTATTGCTCTGATAAAAATAATCATTTTTCAAACCAGTAAGTATATTGGATGAGATAAGATAAATACAAGTTTTACTCGTAGATAACAATATAAGCCAAGGAGAAAAGGCCAAATTGGAAGTGACAATAGCTTTATCATCTCAAATCCTAACATGCGGTTATGCTTGGTAAAAAAAAGTAAGCAAATATATAAATAACATAAGTGTAACATATAAATTAAATTTTCTTATATGAGTGTTATTGTTCTCCTGTTAAAAAAAAAAAAAAAGAAAACCAAAATTCATGGCCCGCCGAGTCAACCGAGTCACGGGTCACCGGGTCAACCTCCAAACCAGCCAAGTCAACCCGGGTCACACCGGGTTGATTGCATAGCCGATCCGATTGATGACTCGGACCGGTTGGGTAACCGGATCCCGGGTCAATGGGTCGACCCGGCCGGTCCGAGCCGGGTCTGATAACTATGATTTAGACCACTACAAATTAAAAACTGAGCAAATTGTTTGGCACAAGAGATTAAATTCATATATTTTTAAAAATTGGAAGATTGAATTCATTAATTTGAAATACAATGATCAAATCAATTTTGATAAAAAAAAATTATAGGAACAAAAGACATATTTTCCCAATAATGTGCAATCAACTTTAAAACTTAAGTTGGTCTTATTTTAAAATACAATGTTTGAGCTTTAGTTATTTAACTTATTTGTGGAATGATTAATTTTTCCTTTATAAAAAATTTACTTGAACTAATCTTTAATTTTAATAGTAATATGTAAATAGATACTAAGGGGGTCTAGCTCTGTTGGTTGAGCAGGGTGCGTGGATTGTTGTAAATCTCCTGGTATTGTCTTCGATTCCTATGGATAAAAAAAATATGTAAATAGATTATCATGCTCAATAATTAATTGAAAAAATTAGAGTATCGATTAAAGAAATGAAGGGAAGTAAAAATTCTCTTTTAATTGGACAACTAAAGAAGAAATGTACTATTTTAATTTGATATAGAATTGAATTTGAAAAGGCCTGTTGCAAATTAAAGAAAATATGTAACTACATGAAAAAAAAAAAAGATCGTGTGAAAGATATTCCACTCTTTTAAATAAAACACTATAATTTGATACATGACAATGACAATAACACATTTTTTAAATATATTTTGTTATTGAGTAAACTTTATTTAGATTAAGATATTGTTTTTACTCTTTAGTTATACTCTATTTAAGATTATATTAAAAGGAGTATATAAAAAGTATGTTAATATGTTTGTTTCCATTATTTTTCATAGAAAAAAATTATTGAACGGGATTATCGATTCAAGTATTATTTTTTTTTGTATAATTGGAAGGTAGTATATATTATTTGGTTGACAACTACTCATCAAAAGTGAAAATAGTGATTTTTATCATAATAATTAATAATCAGCTTGTTATTATTTTAACAGACTCAATTTCCTTGCAGCGTAAGTGCAGTTCTGAATTGCCTATTGCAACATGTCTGAACAATAAAATAGTGAATTTCCTTGCAGCTTGTTATTATATTTGTCGATGATGATTCTCTCCGCGTGGACCTGTCTGAACAATAAAATTGAAAAATAGATAGTCAAGGACACTGATACATAAAGGAACCTGGAGCCAGCCAATCAAACATCAAACTCATCCATCACAAATTCATGCAAAGTATTGATGGCATTTGCACCTTACATTTAACGCGTATTTATAAAATTTATTTATAATGGATAATTTTTTTTTTTTTTGGTAAAGATGGATAAGTTTTTTTTGGATCAAGCTTAAGTATATTTTAGGTATTTTAATATTTATTTTCAATTGAAATTAAAATTTTATCTCGATAATTAATGTTTCCTTTTAATGTTAATTTTTATTGTACTAATTGCTGAAGTAAAATTACATTTTTTTTAATGAATTGAAGGATAACAATATCTTAAAATTTTGTTGGATAATAAAGTATTAAGATTTGAATGATTTCTTATGAAAAAGTTGATATGTTTGTTAAGTATGTAGAACATTCTTCTTCAAAAAAAAAAAAAAAGAAAAAAAAAAGTATGTAGAACATTCAACGTAGTCTTACAAAACGAAAAGTCGTCTAATGAAACCAAAACTTCTGAGTCTAGGCGTTAGGATATCAAGGCGTCTCACAGATGAAGCACGTGATATTTAACGCGTGTTAGAAAACAATGATTCAAGGCTTTGACAAATATACACTATAAAAGAATTCAATTTTTTGTTTTTTAAAAAAAAAATCTTGAATTGTGTCCTTATCCCTAAAAAAATATGACAAGATGAATTTTAAGTAAAAAACAATTGGATATGATAGCCACAATACAAAGTGTTAGTTTTAACTATTCATTTAGTTTCTGTACTTTCAATACTTGAACGATTTTTACATCTTAGTCCTTGTACTTAGAAATTATATGTTTTTAGTCTATACGTGAGCACTTTTGATTACATTTTGGTCGTTGTTGTCAAAATCCTCTAAATTCATTAATAATGCATTGACAAGCCCATGACTTGTTCGGGCTTAACGTTTTAATCCTTATACTTGTACAATTTTTACATTTTGATTCCTATACTTAGAAACTATACGTTTGAGTACCTATACGAGCATTTTTTGTATGTTTTAGCCCTATCAACACCTCTTCCTTCTCTTCTTCCTCCTCCTTCCCCTTTCTCCTCTCTATTTCTTTATCGACACCTTCTTCTTCCTTTTATTTTGTAGGTTCGACTTCTTTAAAATCCTCTTACATCAACTAGTTCTTATTGACCCTAAATTAGAGAGTACCAAGGTTGTAGAGGTCAAACATACTTCTTGGACAAGACAAGGTAGCATACGAGTAACAATTTGTGTGAACACTCCTTGCAGTATCAATGACTTGTTGTATTATTTTAATCTTATTGCATCAAACACTTAAAGATATATGACACTTGGAGGTTATTTTTATATGTGGTTGGAAGTTGATATGGTGATATGTTTTGATTTAGAATAATTCTAAATCCTCCTACAAATCCTCCTACTACCTTTTTATGGTAAGTTTTAAATATGTTTTATACTTCCAAGATATTAAATGTTTTTACTTTTCATTCAAAAATTAACATAAAAGGTAATAGGAGAATTTGTAAGAGGATGCAGTAGGAGGACATAACATTACTCTGTAATTTGATCTCTCACTTAATCATAAAGGTATGGTAAAGAAAAAACTAAAATCAGTCTAGATGCTAGTTTGGTTTAGAATTTTTGGATCACTATATTACCATGGGATGAAATTATTTACAAACATGAAGGTTGCCATTTAATTTGCTTTGTAGGTTGGTTGGTTTCTATGGAAAAAGAAAGAAATAGAGAGGTAAAAGAAGGAGGAAGAAGAGAGGGGAAGAGAGAGAAGGGAGATGAGAAAGGAGGCGAAAGAAGGAAAAAGAAATGCAGAAGAAAAGAAAGAAGAAACAACGGTAGGGACTTCGCTGTTGAAAATCACCTCCAACGGCGGTGCGTGGTGGAGGCATCTTCATTTTCAAATTTTTTTGCAATTTTAACTGCAGTTTCAATTTTGTGGCGGTGCTAGAGAACCTATATCTAACAAAGTTACTTGACAATTGACAATAAGGACTAAAACATAAAAAAATTGCTTGCATTGAAGTGGTCTGGATTTTCAAGCGTTTGATGCAGCAAGAATAAAATGATTAAAACAATACAATAAGCGTTTGATACATTGCATAACTCTAAGCATTTGGTCCTTTGGTATCGTATGTTTCCAAACATTTGATGCAACAACATTAAAACAATGCAACACGTTGCCACTATAGTAAGGAGTTCTCACACAAATCGTTACTCGTGGGCACCTTGAGTTCTCTTTCTTATCTTTTATATTTGGTCTAAATTTTCTTTATCTTAGTATTTATTAATTTATTTTTTTTGAAGAAATTTCTTAATTTATTAATTCAAGTTAATTTAGTTTTTTTTTCTCATAAATATTCTTTAGCAGAGCCAATCCTGTTTGAAGTGCAATTAGACACTATATCTAGGTTTTTTTTTTTTACCATAGTTAATTTAATTTAAAATACTTTCAATTAGTGGGTTTTTGGATATTTATTTTAGATAAATTGGCTTTTACTATTACTTTAAAAAAAAAAAACAGAAAACTTTCTTAAAATAAACATCTACTTCATTAACGTAGTGTTTGGTAGTGTAGAATGAAATGAGATAAAAGTGGTAGTGTTTGGTAGTGTAGAATGAAATGAGATAAAAGTGGTAGTGTTTGGTAGAGTAGAATGAAATGGGATAAAAGTGAAATGAGATGAAAGTTTTGAATTAAAGTAGAGTATAAAAATATAGATCTCACCCATTTTGACTGTTTATTTCACTCCTTTTCCACTATTTTTCATAGCAAACAAATGCACCATAAGTTCGACTTTAGTTAAGTAGTAGTTTAAGTTTCAACCTCGTCATTAAATTGCTTGTGTTTTGAAGTGTCGTTCCCAGGTTCCCTAAGATCGGTGCATTTGCAGGGAAGTTCCAAATTCACGTACCACCATCGGCTAAGAGCATGGATCTATAAAACTTAAAAATCGTGAGTTCAACAAAATCAGATGTAAGTTAATTATCATCAATTTTAATCTTTTCTGTACCTCCACAGGAAGAATCCATCTTCATTCTTCAAGGCTGGTTGTCTCCAGCTGCAAAACATGGTTGACCATTCAATACATAAAAGTTAGACTACACATGACATAATATGAACGCCTTTGCTATAAATAAAGATAACGTGTGATTCTATGGTTAAACAAACTAAGCCTTCACCCCATTTTCCTCTGTTCACCATGAAGGAATCCCACATAGTGGAGTCAAGTAGGTATGCAATTAGCTTTGTACTGCAACTCTTTTTGTTGTTACTATTCTTCCATTTAACCACATGTGATCCAATTAATGTCCCAGATAAAATCCTCCTAAATTGTGGTTCCAATGAAGCATCATCATTCAATGGAGTAAATTGGATAGGAGATGTTGGATCTACTTTCTTGTCTCCGGAGTATGAAAGAAGTTCATCTACACTCTTGATCTCAAACATACACTCTCCAGCACCAAAAGTACCATATTCAACAGCAAGAATAACTCATTCTCCATTGACCTACTCATTCCCTTCCTCCCCTGGCCTTAAATTCATTCGTATTTACTTTCTCTCATCTTCATATCTGATGATGAACCCCACCAAAGCTTATTTCTCTGTAAAAGCTGGACCTTGCACTCTTGTAAGTGATTTTAATCCATCTGTTTTTGCAGAAGAGCTCAAATTGGTGTTTTTCACCAAGGATTTCTTACTCAATGTTAGGGAAGAGAAACTAAACATTACATTTACTCCATCTCCTTTAATTCCCAATGCATTTGCCTTTGTAAATGGCATTGAGATATTCCCAGTGCCCCATACTATATACTTTCCGGGTTCCAAGGTTCCTATTCCTTACCTTGGGCATCAGGAACCTTTATTTATTAACGGTGAATATGCTCTAGAGATGCTTTACCGGGTTAGCATAGCTAGTAAATATAGTCTTGATGTTGCAAATGCTTTTGGAACATGGTTGGATGATTCTAGTTACATATCTGGCTCACAATCTGGAAGTGTCCTTAGTATAAAGGCTCGTACTGTTAGCATGCATTACACCACATTGACTTCAAAGGATTACAATTATTCAGCACCAGAAGAGCTATATTGGACTGCCAGGACAATGGGTAGCAATGGAGATGCCAACATGAAGTACAATTTAACATGGTCATTCCCTGTTGATTCTGGATTCAAATACCTTGTTAGGCTTCATTTCTGTGAGATCTCTACAGAGGTAACGCAGGTCCATCAAAAGGTGTTCAAGGTGTACATAAACAACCAAACAGCAGAGGAGAGGATGGACATAGTTGCTTTAGCTGGTGCCCCACTTACTCCGTTACACAGGGACTATGTTGTAATGGTTCCCACAGAAAGTGGAAGAAGGAAAGATTTGTGGATTGCACTTCATCCTAACTTGGAGTCAAAACCAAAATATGCTGATGCCATACTGAATGGCATTGAGATCATGAAGATAAGTGATAGTAATCACAGTCTTGCAGCAATATTCCAATTGAGAAGGGAACAAAGGAAGAAGAAAGTTCCACATGTCTTTATTGTGGCTGGTACTCTAGGTACCATTTTGGGACTGCTCTTTACATTTTTCTTTCTTATCCGCAGAGCATGGAAAAAACTGAACTGGGGAACTTCTCATATACTCCCATCAAATTCTACTAGAAGAAGCCACAAAAACATTCAACCAACAGTGACCTCAGGTCATTGTCATCAATTCACATTAGCAGAGATCAGCATAGCCACCAGCAACTTCACTGACGCTCTTGTGATTGGGGAGGGAGGCTTTGGAAAGGTGTACAAAGGCATCATGCATGATGGAGTTACTCCTGTGGCAGTAAAGCGCTCTAATCCAAGTTCTCGCCAAGGATTTAAGGAGTTTCAAAATGAGATCAATGTTTTCTCATTTTGTCACTTGAATTTAGTGTCACTGCTGGGATTCTGCCAAGAAGGAAATGAACTGATACTTGTCTATGAATACATGGCTGAGGGCCCTCTGTGTGATCACTTATATAAGAAACAAAAACAGCCACTGCCTTGGATTCAGAGACTACAGATTTGTGTTGGTGCAGCTCGAGGACTACATTACCTCCACACTGGCACGAGCCACCCTGTGATACACCGTGATATCAAGTCAGCCAACATATTATTGGATCAGAATTGGGTAGCCAAGATTGCAGATTTTGGGTTGTGTAGAACAGTTCCCTCACTTTACCACTCACATGTTAGCACTGAGGTTAAAGGTACTTTAGGATATTTAGACCCTGAGTACTATAAGAGAAGAAAACTGACTGAAAAATCTGATGTGTATTCATTTGGAGTGGTTTTGTTTGAAGTGTTGTGTGGAAGACCAGCTGTGAATCCTGTGGCAGTGGAAGAGGAAAGTGAGAAAGCTGGGTTGGCCGTGTGGGCCATGCACTGCTACCAGTGTGAAACCATTGATCAATTAGTTGATCCATATTTAGAAGGGAATATTAGGCCAGAATGCCTGAGGGCGTTTGTGGATATAGGCATCCAGTGCTTGGCTAATAGAAGTCTAGATAGACCAACTATGGGAGAGGTGCTTAGTAGTTTGGAGAGGATCCTTTTCTTGCAGGATAGTTTAGATGATCAAGAAGTTAATACATCTTAATCTTAATTTATACAAGACTAGAGTGGAGTAAATGAAACCCCACCGTGTCTAATAGATTATGGAAACCTGAATGATAAACAGAGCATAAGGATTGAGTGTGTAATCTAATTCCAATTATTTTATTGCTCAATGTGATAAAATAATATGATTGCATCATGTAAGATCAAACGCTCCTTCGTACCTCTAATGCTAACAGGTTTATACTATGAAATTGACAAAAATAACTTCATGCGAGAGGTAACAGTCCTCCATGTTCTTTGTGGTAGAAATTTATGGAGGCTTGTTCATAAGATGAATGTAATTTGGTACATATCTAAAGGAAATAGAAAACGGGATGTGATTATGTTATCAACTTATCATCCATTAATAAATATTATGCACAAACATGATAATAAAACATGTTCTTTACTTTTGCATACCTATGATCAGTGTTTTAAATTGTTCGGGTCGCAATTTTAGTTAATGTAATTGCAGCTATTGGAACTGTTGCGATTCTTTAATTCTATTTTATTATTATTTTTGTTATTCTTAGTTTATGAGATTTTTGTAATCAAATTAGTCTCAGAAAACAAAAATAGTCAACAAATTCATCCTTTATTATGTCATTGATTTCAAATTTCATTAAAAAACAAAATATTAATGTTTAATATCTTTGACAAATAGCTGTCAAAAAAAATATTTTTGACAAATTAATTTTGTGAAGAAATTTTTAAAAACTAATGATGAGTTAATATATATTTTTTTATCAGTGGAGGAAAAGAAACAACAGCCTGAACAGCTAAGATCTAGAGAAAACAATGCCTAAAGCATCAGCCATACATGCAGAAATAATTTCAGAAGGACAAGAATCCCAAGTAAGGAATGACTTGAGTTGGCTCTAAATGTAGCTGACCAGTCTGCACAGTGATTAGCCTCTCTATATGTGTGATGAGTTAATATTTTAAGAAATTAATTCGGTAACATAAATATTTGAATAATTAATGGGTTCACTCGTATTTTCTTTTGCAGTTTCATGGCGAGGTGACAGATTGACAATTACATTGAATAAATGACCCAACAAATTGACAATTGGCAATAAGGACAATTTCATAAGTTGTTGTCAAGGCTTTCTTGAAAGAAACTTTTTGTTTGTTTGTTTTTTTTTTTTTTAATCAACCACCGTAATTAAGACATTTGGCTCTCCAGTGGGACCCCTAGATGTCTTCACAAACTTCAGTCCTTTGGATCGACTATAAGACTAATCCTCTATCCGGAGCTTAATCACACTTAAAACTCCTTTGAAAGAAATTGATCCTCCATTATAACTTCGTAACAATAAGAACTCGCAGAAAAACAGAAAGATATGTTATTGATTGGTAGACTTTTGACTTAGAAGTAGTCTTGAACAGATTTATATTGGATGGATTTTGAAATTTACGATTAATGTAGGCCTTGGCCCTACTCCAGCTTCATATAAAAAAAAAAATTGACTTGTGGCCATCTAGTGATGAAAAGTAAATATTTTACTAGGCAACTGTTGAAACCGACGGGAGAGAAAGCAAATTTTGTTGGAAATTCAAACTAACGTATTAGGACAAAGTGCTAAAGTTGTTCATTTTTTCCATCCCCAGATATCTGTGTTTAGACACAACAACGGTGCAGAGAATCATGGATAATGTCACATGCTCTATGTACATTTTTATCTTGTTTCTCTTACACCTACAACTAATTGCAGTTGCTGATAATGCCAGTTATGTTCCTACAGAGAACATATTTCTCAACTGCGGGTCCAACACATCAGAATTTGCAGAATATGATGGCCGGAATTGGAGTGGTGATATTGCTTCACCATATGTTCCCTCTAATGCTGACACCAAGTCCCTGGTAGTCAGAGCACCTGACACTCTTCAATCTATTCCTGAAGTTCCCTACATGACTGCTAGGATCTTTCATTCTCAATTCACCTACACATTTAATGTCACCCCAGGTCCCAAATTCATTCGCCTTTACTTCTACCCAGCTTCCTACTTGGATCTCAACATCTCCAATGCTTTCTTATCAGTAAGTGCTGCAAACTTCACACTTCTCCATAACTTCAGTGTTTCACTCAACGCTGATTACTTCAACTTAGCATATTTCATGAAAGAATTCATTGTCCATGTAAGTGGGAGTGTTTTAGAACTCACTTTCGCCCCTTCATATAATGCTTCTGATGCATATGCATTTGTGAATGGGATTGAAGTAGTTTCAATGCCACTTAATTTATACATTCGTGGTGATGATGCTCCTCTTCCTTTAGTTGGCCACGATTCCAAACTTGTGTTCATTTATAATGATTCTGCAATGGAAAAGTTATACAGACTGAATGTAGGAGGTGAGCAAATTCCACCCAAATATGACACGGGCATGTTTCGCACTTGGGACACCGATGAAGTGTACATTTTGGCGGGTAATATTGGTATTCAACCCTCTAATATGAGCATGCAAGTTTTGTATACTAATAATGAACCATTATATTCAGCCCCAGCAGATGTCTACCGCACATCCCGTTCAATGGCACCTTTTAAAAATGGCCTTGTCAATTTAAATTACAACATGACATGGCTTTTTCCAGTTGATTCAGGTTTCCTTTATCTAGTTAGGCTTCACTTCTGTGAAATTTATAACGAGATAACAAAGGACAATCAGGTAGTTTTTACTGTGTTTTTAAATAATCAAACAGCTGATCAACAATTTGATCCAATTGCTGTGAGTGGGGGGCCTGGAGTTGCTGTACACCTAGACTATGTCGTGATGGTCCCCCATGTTAACGAGGGAAAGCAGGATTTGTGGCTTGATCTATATCCAAACAAGTATTCTAAACCAATGTACTATACTGCTTTCTTGAATGGTGTGGAAATCTTTAAACTGAGCAATGCCGATAAGAATCTTGCAGGGCTCAACCCTTCTCAAAGCTTCATGTCTGGATCAGATGTAAAGCCTCCCCATGTTACAAATTTTAATAAAAGTTCAAAGAAACTCAAATTCATCCTTATTGGCTGCGGACTTGGTGCAGTGGTACTACCAATTCTCCTTTGCTTAGTTCTATACAGGTTAAAGATGTTTAGGCCTAGAAGGGTCATGTCATGGTGCGGCCTTTCTGTTCACACTCCTAATCAAATTGAAAAGGCCAAGAAGTCATCACTTTGCACTGACTTTTCAATGAGAGAGATAAAAGTGGCAACAAATGACTTCGATGAGACTCTACTTATAGGCACTGGTGGATTTGGAAGTGTTTACAAGGGTAGCTTTGATGGTGGGGCAACTTCTGTGGCCATAAAACGTGCCAATCCAATGTCAGAACAAGGTGTTTCAGAATTCGAGACAGAGATCCTTTGGCTCTCACAACTTAGGCATGGCAACCTAGTCTCACTTTTGGGTTATTGCAATGAAGATGGGGAGATGATACTGGTCTATGACTTCATGGCCAATGGAACTCTATATGATCATCTTCATTTGAGGCAGGGAGATCAACCCCCTTTCTCTTGGATTCAACGTCTAGAGATATGCATTGGAGTTGCAAGGGGTTTGCACTACCTACACACCGGCACAAAGCACAGGATCATCCACCGTGACATCAAGACAACCAACATACTCTTAGATCATAATTGGGTGCCCAAAATTTCAGATTTTGGGTTGTCAAAGGCAGGTTACCCCTCCTTAGTCACCACCAACGTCAAGGGTAGTATTGGTTACCTAGATCCTGAGTGTTTTGAAAGCCACAAGTTGACTGAGAAATCTGATTTATACTCACTTGGGGTGGTGTTATTGGAAGTTCTAAGTGCAAGGCCTGCTGTAAGTCAAGGTGAAGATGGTGAGCACGTAAACTTGGCTGAATGGGCTATGTTGTGCTTTGAGAATGGCAATGTGGAGCAAATAGTAGACCCCAACTTGGAAGGAAACATAGTAAAAGAGTGCTTTGAGTTATATTTAGGAGTTGCAATGAAATGTTTGGCTGAAAGAGGGGTGGAGAGGCCATCCATTGGTGAAGTGCTAGAGAACCTCGTTGTGGCTATGCATCTTCAGAAAAATGAAGGTACTGTCCTAGATGGAAATGTACATAGATATGGTAATGCTGGTCTGCAGGGCCATTCAGATTTGACACCTGGGGTTGAGTTTTCTGAAATCATGATGCCTATTGGCCGGTGAATGTGATCTTCTCGAAACAAATTGCATTAATGCTTTTAGATATTAAGACATTTCTAGTTCAAATAATTTGCATAGTAGGAGTCATAGCATTGCCTAATTCCTTTTCTGTGAAAATGTTATGGATGTTAGATACTAAGCAGAAATCATTGTGTACTGTACTATTACTGCTACATCTTCTACTTATTATGCAGCAGACATCAATGAATATAAGGGAAGCATTTGCTGCAATTCTGATAGAAACTGGAAGTTTGAAAATTTAATTTTCGGAATGTATTGATTTAACACATAGAGAAACTAAATTTCAGAAGTGTTGTGGCCTATGGGTGTCTACTGATATTTAGTCAAAAATAGGATAAAAATTCCCAAAAATATTGTGGAAAATAAGCCCTGAATATCTGCATACATTACCCGTCTCCCTCGACCAACATACCCCAACATTGTTTTAGAAGTCTATGATTTCAATTTTATTCCATGTTAGATGTATCACTATATCACTATATACCGCAACCGGTTTACTCTTGTCACTAAAATTGTCATATATTCCATGCTAGAAAGGCATGAACCATGGTTAATGCAAACACATTTGGAAAATCCTTCTGATTCAAAAATTCTCAAAAGATCCACAACTAAAATTGGCTAACAGAATAATGAGGGAGAGAGGTGACCAGACCTCAACGAAGGTTGGAGGGCGAGGTTACTTGTGGCAGAAGCAGCGACGTTGAATGCTTCCTTTCAGAATCCTAAATTCTCCCGAGAGCAAAGGGGCGAATCAGCAAATAGTGAAACAAACAATTTCAGGAACTTAAAAACACTCGAATAGGCTTAAGTCCCAATTTTTCTAGTCCATAATTTTGCTTCCTCAATTTTAAAATAGAGCTATTTTAAAAAATTAATAATTTTGGTTCAATATTCAATTTTGTATTTCTTTTATTTCTTACATCTTAATTAATTAAATCTTTTCATCATTTCTTAATAGTACCTTAAATGAATATGTTATGTCTAGAATTTAATTAGACCAAAATATAAAAAAATAAAAAAAATAAAAGCAAATTTGAGGATTAGACAAAAAGTACATATTTTCTAAAATAGAAGAATCACATGTATCTATTTTAAAATGAGTGACCCAAATTGTGAATTTTAAAGAGTAGAGAGAACAAAATTGTATTTAAGACATCAAAATACACTCAAGGAGGGATTAAATGCAAATGGTGTGAATGGACTCTGCAAATGACACAGGCAGGGAGAGGGAAAATGCAGAGAGAAATACGGAGGAAAAGGTAGAGTAATTAATCTATGCATTAAAAAAAGTAGGGAGAATGTAATGTAGAGGAATGTTAGGGTCACATTCTCAATCACACTCTTTTAAACACACTCCTCTTTATTGGTCCACGTCATCCCAGTTTTTAAAATTGTAACTTGTCCACGGATTCTTCAGGTTTAATTCTTTTATAATTCTTTTTTATCTTTTTGTTTTATTTTGAAGACCCAAACCGCCGTTCTCAACCCTTAGACACCATTGCCCCATTTCTTGAAAACTCTCGTGAAGCAAGCTTGGTTCCATTGCTCGCTCCATTTCATTTCTTTCGAAATCACTTCACGAAAAGGCTGCAGCTTGTTACGGTGCTCACAAAATAGTTTCGTTTGAAAACGTCGGTGACAGCTTCTATGGTTTTCTGGAATTTCTAGTGCCAATAATGAAAAAGGTATCGACGGTAAAAAAGCGGAGGATACAAATCGAGAAAAAAGAATTAAAAAAAAAGTTGCAAAAATAATCAAATCAACCTAAAACAGTTAAAAAAAAGGTAGCTTTTTTTTTATATTATTATATAATTATATTATAACCTGAAACTGAGAGTTAAAAAGATTGAAATTGAATGTGCATAGAGCAAAAAGGAAAGCATAGATACAGCTTCAGTGCTTGCTTCCTAAGAAATTCTGGTGTGAACTTGATCTGGTGGTGTGCCGATGTGCCCTGAGTAGTGAGGAAGACGATTTGGGTTTTAAAAATAAAAAAAAAAAAGTTTAAAAAATTATAAAAGAACTAAACCTAAAGCACCGGTAGACAAGATATGATTTTAAAGACTCAGACGACGTGGACCAATAAGGAGGAGTGTGCTTAAAAGAGTGTGATTGAGAGTGTGACCCTAGCATTTCTCATGTAATGTATAAGAAGTGACGCATTTCTTCTCAAAAAAAAAAGAAGTGACGCATTTTGGTTTTTCCAGTCAAAAAAAAGAAGTGTCGCATTTTTCAAATAATTAGAAGATTAGTATAAGGATAAAAAAAGAAAAAAATTTGTATAATTTCATAAAATATGATTAGTGTAATTTACTCTGGTTATGTTTATGGGTTTGATTTCCTTGCAGAATGTAACACCCCTTATTACTATTTAAGATTTTCTTATTTATTATTGAAATTTGTGAAGTAATTTAATACACAATTATTGAAATTAACCTTTAAAAAAAAAACAAGAAAATTTGTTTTCCTTTAAAACGTGATTGCTTCAGATTTCAAACGACGATCATCTATAATAACTTATCATCATATTAAAACACCTTTTGATGAAATGCCAGTCTTAACAAATCAAACTCATTTTTCAAGACATTAACTTCGTTGTAAACCATGAAACATAACAAAATCTTTCTTAATTAAGAACATCATCAGATCCATCATTATACTATTCTATTACACAGGATATTCTTATGCATTTACATTCTTGGAATTAAACACATTATACATTTGAGTCACATATAAGGAATCGATACATCATGATATTAAAACCTAGTCTACCCTCTCTTATATAAGAAAAAGACTGAGACTCAAAGTAGTGACTCAATGAAAATCCAAAACACCCTGTTAACCCATAAAGAATCATAGAAGGATCCTCTTCTTTCTCTTAAAACGTCCACTCTTGTTCACAGTGCTTGTCGTAGCTTTTCCATTCCATCTTTGTTGTTTGCACAAGATCATTCGTCTAAATCTGAAAAATAAAGGCGTATGGAGTGAGTCCCTCTCCTCCACTAAACTGACAAACAAATGACCATTTCGGTCTCAGACAAACATACGGCATCAACCACTTCACAGTGGTGCTCTCACGAGTCTCACTTGAAAGTCCTTAATCCATTTCTCTATTTCTCTGTCTCATACAACCTATCACAACTCGGACCCGCTGCCACTGGAACTCCCAGAACTCAGTGGACTTACACAATTTAAGTTGGATGACTTGCTGGGAGTACACCCTTCACCACGGTACAATGGTAAGGCTCTCACCAACACGGTTATGTCTCGTATTTGTCGGGATTGCCAAGTCGGCACTGTGAAAAACGCGACCACAAACTCGGCGCCAGATCCCCAAGAAACATCAAGTCAGCGAGCATACCTCAGGTACCACTCTGTGAGGCCATCCAATCTCTGAGGACTGACTCCTCAACCACTCACTCCCGTCGGAGTTCATCTTTTATAGGTTTGTGTGGCTTCTCTGCCAAAGGTACCGAATGGCAATCTTTAACAACGTATGTCCTAGACATACCATATGGAGATCCAACTCCCCACTACCACAGTGGTTACGCACTTCGACCCCATTCCTCACGAGCGCATCGCTCACCATAGACAAAGCCCCCACACAACCTCTTCAACATTTGTCTATTTGGTCTTTGACCGTGCAAGTATATCCTCTACACTCCACCTGTTGCCTTTGTTCGCGAACAAATTCATTTCAACCGTCTCACACGACTTAACGATAGAGGTTATCCTCCTCCTTTCGTTTCCCACCACGATTAGGACAGTCAACAACTTTCAAAATCTCACACACATGTGCGTATTGCACTTCACCCAATCATGCCCAATCCATGATCTTTACTGTCTTATTACGTTTTATTGAGTCCTTACTCACTCTCAAGTTTTATCCTTGCTTAACTCATTGAGTTCAAGGTCCATGCAAAGGTCCTAAATTCCTTTCTAAGTCTAAACATCCGGCGTCCTCCATGTGCATAGATAATTCCTAATTACTAATCCATAATGTTATTAAGTTCACACTCTTAATTATAGTTGATTCACTATTGCTCATAGTGAATGTTATTAATTACTAGAATGACCTTCTAGTATTCGCAAATGTACTCCATTTGGAGTTCATTTGCTCCCACACAAGAATGAAAAATTCTCATTCCCACAATCAACAAACCATCACAAGCAATTCACATGCACAAACAAATTTCTGCACTCTTTGCTCGAGGATCACATTCCTCTCGGTCTCCAATTCACAATTAATAATAGAACAATCATAAATAACCAATAATCCAATAACTCAAACTCAATCCATCACAAATCATTGCATTCATATTTCTATGGAAATTTCCCTTTTTAGGTGAAATGTTCCTTAACAAGTACAATTAAAGGCATTAAAACCAAATACACAGTTAATACAATTAAATTTCATGTGGACACATAGAGCTATACACACACACCAAAAATTATTTGATCCGTCATATCAACTTGAAATTTCATGATATTTTACAGAGAAACTATAAATCATACATATTTCATCATATAAATTTATCTCACGAAAATTCAACCTACAATTATTATTTTTGAATTAAAAACAGTAGCTGGACATGCTCTGTAAAACACAATTTCATATTTTTAGAAAATATCATATCAACTTCGTTTTATGTGAAATTTTACAGATAATTTCTTCAACATGTGGGACATCACATATAATTTTATCAGTACCAAAAAAACCACCAAAAATACCTTTTTTTTTTTTTGAATTTCCAAATCACTATTGCTCCAGAACAGAGTTTTCAATAAGAAAATATAAATAATTACAAAGAGTACTTAAAAAATTCTGAGAAAATATATGGATATTCCACATGGTAAAAAAAGTTTCTCAAGACCAAATTCTCACAAAAAGTAATTTTCTACATTTAATTTCTTTGCTGTCCAGCTTTTTGGTTTTTCCAACATTAAATCACTAAAAATACTTCCCAGACTTTTCTGACCTTACAAAAATTCAGGGATGACCCTGATAACATATGAATCGAAGTACTAGTTCCAGTTTTCCAAAAATGCATCCCAAAATTTTTATAAAATTCAAAACAGCCACGTTCACAGTTTCTACCGTGTTTGAAAATAATTTCGGTAAAAATAGTTGCAGTACTCAGAAAAATCCGAAAAATTTACCATGACATCCAGAGGCATTAAAACTTAGGAAAATGTCTTTACATCACATAAATCATGCACGAAAATAATTTCGAAAAATCAAAAACAACTGCAGTGCAAAAATGACAATCAACACATTTTAATATTTCCAAGTGCTCTTGAGACACTCATGGTGTCAAAAGACCCACAACATCACCAACAGCCCATAACCAAGAAGAAAAACCATAAAAGTCTAGGGAAGAAGAAGAACCCCTCCATACCTCAAGCTTTGAGCACACAATTTGCAAAAGGATGCAAGATTTGAGCACTTGAACTCGAGAACTCCAAGCCAAAAGACCAACAAGAGCCAAGCAAGCAACAAAATTCTCTTCCTCTCACTCTCAAAAGCTCACAGCCAGCTGAGCATAAATGAGCCTCCCTCCCTCCTAGAACTCACTGCACTACAAGGTAAGCTTCCTCCCCCTTTTTTTTTTTTTTTTTTTTTTCTTCCTTTTGATTTGGTGCCAACACAGGCAACGTAGATAGATGCCAACCATTGGTCCAAGGTTCCTTTTTAATTCACAGGATTAAAGAGTGAAAATGAAACTCAATTGTGGGCAAAGGACTGCTGTGGTTTGGCCGTGCAAGTTATGCCCTTTTTGGGATATTTTTGCTTTTGAAAATCTTACCATAATTGGTTAAGGTAGGATTAAGGCACAAATGGAAATTTTACTTTTACTAAAAGTAGTTAATTTCTAGCTAATTAACATAGATCATTGTGCTAATCATCTAGGGTAATGTGTAATTCAAGTTAATCCCACTTAGTGTTAATTTACATAATGTGAAACTATACAGCATAATCTTGCCACAATGCAATTTTACACAGTGTAAAAATTAGATTATAATTAAGTCCATTTTTTTTAAACTTGCCACATAAATTAGCATGCATATAATTAAAAAAATTTCTTAATCAATTAAAAAAAAATGAACGATGTTTTGGTATAAAAAAATTTAAACATCATTCATATAAAAGTTGTATATATTAAAATTAAATATAAATATCTAAGAGTCTCTTGACATAAAAAAACTTGTATTAAAAAAAATCAGTCAAATGGATTTACTCTATTATGGATACCCGTGCTACAGTATTAATGTGATTCCTAGCTACAATATTTTTGGGGATGTGATTCTCGAAAATGCAAGATGATTTCATAAAACAAACGCCCTCTTATATTAATGTTTCTAATGTAGTGAAATATAGAGTATATATAACATCAACATTAATTTACCCAGTTATATTCCGTCAATTAATTTACCCAAGCCAGCTACTTTTTTGTATATAAGATTTTTAGTAAAAATAAATAAGACACTAAAACAATATAAATATGTTTTGTAAAAAAAATTAATATAAATACGTTATTTATATTTATTAAAATTTGTTTTCAATTTTTTATTAAAATTTAAATACAGTGTTTTTATAATGTTTATATTAAATTAATTAAAAATACTATACTATATTTAAAAATTAATTAAAAATACTAAATTAATAGATATATTTTATCAGGGCTACTTACATTTAAATAGAAGAGAAGACTATTCAAATTCTTTCAATTAATTGAATTTTGCATGAAATAGTGAATGAGATTTGAAATTGATTCATGAAAAACATGACACATAAATATAATTTAATGTAATCCAATAATTTAACTTCAAATAAAAATTAATCAAATAATTAATGATTGACAAAAATAAAATTACATGAACATCCTTCTTTTAGGTGTAAAAACTAAAATTACATGAATGCCTATTACTGTTACTTTTATATATATAAAGATAAAGATAAATATATTGTTTTTCTTGTTGTTCCATTTTTTTCACCCTTCCTTACATCCCTTATTTTGAATAATACTCCTCAAGTAGTGGTGAAACCCACCCTTCCTTAATTATTTGACTAGCTAGTGTAGCACATGAAAATGATTGATGTGGACTTGGTGCAGTGGTACTTCCAAATCTCCTTTGCTTAGTTCTATTCAGGTTAAAGGTGATTAGGCCAAAAAGGGCCATGTCATGGTGCAGTCTTACTGTCCACACTCCTGATCAAATTGAAAAGGCAAATAAGTCATCACTTTGCTGTCAATTTTCAATGAGAGAGATAAAAGTGGCAACAAATGACTTTGATGAGGCTCTACTTACAGGCACTGGTGGATTTGGAAGTGTTTACAAGGGTTCCTTTGATGGTGGGGCAACTTATGTAGCCATAAAACGAGCCAATCCAATGTCAGAACGTGGGGTTTCAGAATTTGAGACAGAGATCCTTTTGCTCTCAGAACTTAGGCACAATAACCTAGTCTCACTTTTGGGTTATTGCAATGAAGATGGGGAGATGATTCTGGTCTATGACTTCATGGCCAATGGATCTCTATATGATCATCTTCATTTGAGGCAGAGAGATCAACCTCCTTTGTCATGGATTCAGCGTCTTGAGATATGCATTGGAGTTGCAAGGTTTGCACTACCTACACACTGGCACAAAGCACAGGATCATCAACCGTGACATCAAGACAACCAACATACTCTTAGATCATAATTGGGTGCCCAAAATTTCAGATTTTGGGTTGTCAAGGGCAGGTTACCCTTCCTTAGTCACCACCAACGTCAAGGGTAGCATTGGTTACCTAGATCCTGAGTGCTATCAAAGCCACAAGTTGACTGAGAAGTCTGATTTATACTCTCTTGGGGTGCTGTTATTGGAGGTGCTAAGCGCAAGGCCTGCTATAAGTCTAGATGAAGATGATGAGCATGTAAACTTGGCTGAATGGACAATGTTGTGCTTTGAGAATGGCAGTGTAGAGCAAATAGTTGGCCCTAACTTGGAAGGGAACATAGTTAACGAGTGCTTTGAGTTATATTTAGGAGTTGCAATGAAATGTTTGGCTGAAAGAGGGGTGGAGAGGCCATCCATTGGTGAAGTGCTAGAGAACCTTGTTCTGGCAATGCATCTTCAGAAAAATGAAGGTAGTGTCCTAAGTGGAAATGTGCACAGAAATGATAATGCTGATTTGCAGGGCCATTCAGATTTGACACCTGGGGTTGAGTTCTTTGAAATCATGATGCCTGTTGGTCGGTGAATGTGATCTTCCGGAAACATATTGCATTGATGCCGTTAGATATGAAGAGTTTTTTAGCTCAAATAATTAGCAGTGTTTGAGTATTAGTTTGCTTAAAATGAACTATAGTTTGTCATAGTAGGTGTATGAAAACAATTACTAATACCTATTTTGTGAAAAAAGTTAGAAGTTAGACAATGACAATAAACCATTGCGCACAATACTGCAACCACTTGTACATATTATGTAGCCGAAATCAGTGAATATAAGTGAAGCTTTTGCTGCTATTAGGTGCATCCTTTCAAGCACATATATTTTTCTTAGTGTCCAGGTATGTTGTAGGTGACAATTAAAGAATAATTGATTGATTTGATTTGAAAAAAGAAAAAAGAAGAAGAACTCAAATAAGAAAAGCTGAATAGGCAAGGAGTTTGAATGAAGATTGGTTAAGATTAGCGAAAGAAACCCCAGCAGAAGTCAGAACACCCCACACACAAAACCACTCTTCTCAGCTTTATGTCCCAAACAGCCTACCAAACCTTAGCCAATTTTTAAACTATGACACCTCTGAGCATAAAAAGTAAAATCCTAACAAATGCGAGAGGAGGGAGGTTTTTTTTTTTGTATAAATTACAGTATCCTTTACTAGAGACATTCCTGTTCGAATTGGATAGACTATTATGGGCAGCAAAGCTTTCCATCCAAATATTTAACGCAACTGCATACTCAAGACTTGAACTCGAGACCACTTGTTAAGTAAGAACAATTTGAATTAAGGTTTTGAAAATAGTTCACAATTTTAACTTTAATTTTGCACAAAAACTAGAATTGGAAACATGTGTCTAAGCTATTAATATATGAAGTTGAATGAACAAAGAAGAGAGAGCATATTTCACAATAAATTTCCAGCACGTAAGTACGATTAATATGCAAGATGTTCAACTTAAACGGTTAAACCTTAGATGATGATCGCATGGCTCGCTGAGGAATGAATCGATGAAGGTGCCGAGAGAGAAAAGTCAATCTCGCAGTGATGGTTGCTGAGAGAGATTTCTGGCGTGGCAGTGAACTTGAGGAATAATCCACATTATCAGTGGCAGTGATTAACCCTGTCTCCCTCGATCAACATACTGTTGTATTTTTTGAATTTTGGAGAGTATTACAAAAGGCAAAGTCCCACATTGCCTAGGATAGCTTTGCCTCACTAGTTTATATATCCTTTTGTGTTTATAGCTTTCAAAGAGACTAGTAAGAGGTGGAAGCCTTGTGCGCATGAGTTTGGGCCTCATGGGCCTTTTGTAGTGCAAATCTGTCGATTTGCCCCCTGTGAGTGCGAATATGGGCTTTGTATTGTTTTTACACTATGATTTAATAAAATTATTTATTATTTTCGGTTTAAGTTTATTTGAATTTAAAGCTTATCCGAAAATCATGTTTGAGTTGTGTGGTTACGAAAAATAAGGGATTTTATTTTGTGATCGTTTTATGTGTACGATCAGATCCGTTTATGACCGTTTTAATATTATTGTATATTTTATTTTAACGTTCATTTTATTAACGTTTTAATTTTTTCCCTTTTAAATAACCATTTGTGCTACACGTTTGGAGAGTACCAAAAAAATACACTATCTTCATCTTTTCTTTTTCTTCTGTTCCTGGGTTAAACTTATTTCTTGTCAGTTATATGCCTCAGTACATTCTGATAAGTTCTTGCGCGGAGATCCGCGGATAAGTCCTTTAGGGCAGTGCTCTTGCACGCCTCAGGAAGTGTGTTTTGTCTAAAGTGGCTACAATCTAAAGGACTTATGGCTGATAAAAACAAATCCGTAGCCGCTGACATGTCCCAGCCTTCTTCTCCGGTCAACAACAATGTTAGTTCCATCCCCGCCAACTATGCAAAGCCATTGCCGGACGTCTCAAAGATCGAAGTGTTCTCTGGACAGAACTTCCGCTGGTGGCAGGAGCGTGTCTCCACTTTGTTGGACATGCATAGAGTCATTTTTGCTCTCACCACTCCGAAGCCAGAATCCACTGCAACTGCTAAACAAATTGATGACTGGACTCAGACCAATAAGGTATGTCGTCACACTTTGCTCAGTGCCCTATCTAACGATTTGTTCGATGTCTATTGTTCCTACAAGGAGGCCAAAGAGATATGGGATTCTATTCTTCTGAAGTACACTGTCAAAGATGTTGTTAGACAGAGGTTCATTATTGGAAACTACTACCGCTGGGAAATGATCGAAGGCAAGGACATCAGGGTTCAGATAAATGAATACCACAAGCTGATTGAATATCTCAAAGCAGAAAACATCAACCTTCCAGATGAGTTTGTATCTGATTTGCTGATTGAAAAATTGCCTGCATCTTGGACTGACTACAAGCAACAGTTGAAGCACAAGCACAAGCAAATGTCACTATCAGAGCTGATCACGCATATCATTATTGAAGATACCAACAGAAAGGAGTGTGTTGCAGCAAGTGCAAAAGCATTATCTGCCAAGGCAAACGTGGTTCAGGACAAACCAAATAAGAAAAGGTACGAGCAGAAACCTGATCACAAAAATAAATTTAAAAATAATATCTCACATTCTTCTAACCCAACCTTCAAGAAGAAGGAGGACTGTTTTGTTTGTGGAAAGCCAGGACACTATGCACCTTAGTGCAGGTTTCACATCATGAGAAACGACAACCCTCCTAAGCCTAGGGTCAACCTGGCTGAAGGGGATGATGTTATAGTTGCGGTTGTTTCTCAAGTGAATGTGGTGACCGATGTGAGTAAATGGGTGGTAGATTTTGGGGCTACCCGACATATTTGTGCAAACAAAAATGTGTTTACCTCCTACAATATTGTGGGGGATGAAGAAGAACATGTGTATCTTGGTGATTCTAGGACCACTCTGGTTCTAGGAAAAGGAAAAGTTCTTCTGAAGCTCACATCTGGGAAGACTCTGGCTTTGACTGATATGCTACATGTGCCCTCTATTAGAGTCAATTTAGTTTCTGTAGCACTTTTGGGAAAGGTTGGGGGTGAAAGTGTCCTTTGAATCGGACAAAATTGTTATGACAAAGAACAATGTGTTTGTGGGTAAAGGGTATTGTGATCAGGGACTCTTTGTACTCAATGTTTCTGAAGTTATGAATAAAACTGCATCTACTTCTGCTTATATGGTTGATTCTTATGATATGTGGCATGCTAGATTAGGACATGTGAATTCCTCGTATGTTATAAAATTTCAACGACTAGGCCTAATCAACATGCATGATAAATAAAGTAGAAAATGTGATATATGTGTTGAATCTAAATTAACAAAGAAAATATGCTCTGTTGTGCAACGTGAAACTGAACCTCTTAGCTTAATTCATTCTGATCTTGCTGATTTGAAACAAACTATGACTAGAGGAGGTAAAAGTTATTTTATAACCTTTATAGATGATTTCTCTAGATATACTAAAGTTTATTTGATTAGACATAAAGATGAAGCGTTTAACATGTTTTTGTCTTATAAAGCTGAAGTGGAAAATCAGTTAAATAGAAAAATTAAAAGAATTAGATCCGATAGGGATGGTGAGTACACTTTGTTTAATGACTTTTGTGAAAAGGAAGGTAAAATCCATGAGGTAACCCCACCATATTCACCTGAGTCAAATGGAGTAGCTGAGAGGAAAAATAAAACCCTTAAGGAGATGATGAATGCTCTGCTTATTAGTTCCTCTGCACCTGACAACCTTTGGGGAGAAGCCCTTTTGACGGCTTGTTTCTTGCAAAATAGGGTTCCACATAAGAAAACAGGGAAAACACCTTATGAGTTATGGAAAGGATATACACCAAACCTGAAATATTTGAGAGTGTGGGGGTGCATAGCTAAAGTGATGTTACCAGATCCTAAGAAAAGGAAAATAGGACCTAAGACTTCTGATTGCATGTTTATTGGATATGCGGAACATAGTGCTGCCTATAGGTTTCTTGTCCTAAAGAGTAATGTGCTTGATTGCAATACCATAGTAGAGACTAAGAATGCTGAATTCTTTGAGGACTCTTTTCCCTTGAGGTCTACCTATGATTCTGAACAACCTGTTGAAATTTCTAGTGAAACTATGATTGAGGATTTGAGGAGGAGTAAGAGACAAAGGAAAGAGACATCGTTTGGAGATGATTTCTACACATATCTTGTTGAGGATGAACCGTTGAGTTTTTCGGAAGCTGTTACTTCTTCTGATGCTAACCTTTGGAAACAAGCTATTAAGACTGAGATTGATTCTATTGTGAAAAATCATACTTGGACTCTAGTAGATTTACCACAAGGAGCAAAGCCTATTGGATGCAAGTGGATCTTTAAGAAAAAGTATAATCCTGATGGATCAATAGATAAGTATAAGGCTAGATTGGTAGCTAAAGGGTTCACTCAAAAGGAAAACATAGATTTCTTTGATACCTTTGCGCCTGTTACGAGGATTTCCTCTATTAGAGTTTTGATAGCCTTAGCGGCAATTCATAAGTTAGTCATTCACCAAATGGATGTGAAGACAGCTTTCTTGAATGGTGATCTAGAGGAAGAGATTTATATGACTCAACCTGAAGGGTGTGTGGTTCATGGTCATGAAAACAAAGTGTGCAAACTTTTGAAATCCCTATACGGTTTAAAACAGGCACCAAAACAATGGCATGAAAAGTTTAATGAGACTTTACTTGATTATGGCTTTTCTGCTAGTGATGCTGATAGATGCGTGTATACAAAATCTGAGAATGGTGATTGTGTCATTATATGCCTGTATGTGGATGACATGCTGATTTTTGGTACATGCAATGATATAGTTTTGAGAACTAAATCCTTTTTGGCATCTAAATTTGATATGAAAGACATGGGTGAAGCAAGTGTAATTTTGGGAGTTAAAATCATAAGGAAGGGAGATAGTATATTACTATCCCAAGGACATTATGTTGAGAAACTTCTAAGGAAGTTTGGATATTGTGACTCTAAGTCAGTGAGTACCCCTTATGATGCTAACTCTCAATTGAAGAAAAATAGAGGAGAACCAATTGATCAAACTCAATATGCCCAAATCATTGGGAGCTTACTGCATTTGATGAATTTCTCTAGACCTGACATTGCATATGCAGTAGGTAGATTGAGTAGATACACTCATAGTCCTAATCAGGACCACTGGGATGCACTTGCGAGACTCATGAGATACTTGAGAGGTACCATGGACTTTGGTATTGAATATAGTGGATT
Organism: Pueraria montana var. lobata; assembly: GCA_026413185.1. Classification (NCBI taxonomy): domain Eukaryota; kingdom Viridiplantae; phylum Streptophyta; class Magnoliopsida; order Fabales; family Fabaceae; genus Pueraria; species Pueraria montana. Next base: position 37,279,268 of record CM048651.1, on the reverse strand, counting down.
TCCCGCTGTACTAGAAGGGTATAGTGATGCTAACTGGATCTCTGATTCAGATGAGACAAAATCCACTAGTGGTTATCTATTTACACTTGGTGGTGGTGCGATTGCATGAAGATCAGCCAGACAAACTATTATAGCTAGATCAACAATGGAGTCAGAGTTTGTTGCTCTAGAAATGGCTGGTAGTGAGGCTGAGTGGTTGAAAAACTTCTTAGCTAATATTCCTTTGGGAATGAAACCAACCCCATCAGTGTCTATGCATTGTGAATCTCAATCAGCAATAGCTGTAGCTAAAAACAAAATCTTCAATGGGAAAAATAGACATATACAATTGAGACATAATGTAGTAAAGCAGCTGCTAAAGGATGGAATAATTTCCATAGATTATGTGAAGTCAGAAGGAAATTTAGCAGATCCTCTGACAAAACCCCTGGGGAGGAACATGATATTAGAAACATCGAGGGGAATGGGACTTAAGCCAATTGAAAACAAACAAGTGATGGTAACCCAACCTTTGTGATTGGAGATCCCATGAATAAGGTTCATATGGGTAAGAACAAGTCACTTGTCAGTTCTGCTAGCACTAAAATTGATTTTAATCAATTTTTAATTTTTTGTCCCTTCCTATGGTGTGAGAAAGTGCTAGATACTGCATTATTGAGAGGCTAAACTTTATAGTTAAGCTTTATGTGGTTGTGAGAAAGCTTAACAACTTATAAAGTTTTTAATGACTTTCATATCCCTTATGGGTGGTGTATGATTTGCAGCATACACTTGATGGAATCACCTATATGAGTGTCAAGTGGGGCCGCTTGTATGAGATCCTGGCAAAATCTCTAGAGCACTCATGAATACCGGGCACGCGCATGGCCTAGTAGCGCAACACAGCGATAACGGCAACGATTGTAGGGGTGTACTGTGATTGGTAGACCGCTAATACACGTCAAGTGTTTTTGGTTCATATAACTTGCTACACCAACTACACTGTGTGTTAAGTCTTATCAGTCTACGTCTGGTTCATATAGCTTGCTACACCAGGTCTGACGCATTACATCCCATGTAATAACCCAGGAATTCTTTTCTTCTTTCCTTTTAAAAAATTGTTTTATTTTGCCTTTTGTAATATGTGGGGGATTGTTGTATTTTTTGAGTTTCGGAGAGTATTACAAAAGGCAAAGTCCCACATTGCCTAGGATAGTTTTGCCTCACTAGTTTATATATCCTTTTGTGTTTATAGCTTTCAAAGAGGCTAGTAAGAGGTGGAAGCCTCGCGCGCATCAGTTTGGGCCTCATGGGCCTTTCGTAGTGCAAATCTGTCGATTTGCCCCCCTGCGCGTGCGAGTATGGGCTTTGTACTGTTTTTACACTGTGATTTAATAAAATTATTTATTATTTTTGGTTTAAGTTTATTTGAATTTAAAGCTTATCCGAAAATCATGTTTGAGTTGTGTGGTTACGAAAAATAAGGGATTTTATTTTGTGATCGTTTTATGTGTATGATCAGATCCGTTTATGACCGTTTTAATATTATCGTATATTTTATTTTAACGTTCATTTTATTAACGTTTTAATTTTTTCCCTTTTAAATAACCATTCGTGCTACACGTTTGGAGAGTACCAAAAAAATACACTCTCTTCGTCTTTTCTTTCTCTTCTGTTCATGGGTTAAACTTATTTCTTGCCAGTTCTGTGCCTCAGTACATTCTGAGAAATTCCTGTTGTATCCTGGGTGGCTTGCGCGAAGATCCGTTGATAAGTCCTTTAGGACAGTGCTCTTGCACGCCTTGTGTTTTGTCTAAAGTGGCTACACATACTCCACCCCAACATTGCTAGAAAGACATGAACCATCGTTAGTTAATAATGCAAACAGATTTTTTCAAATCCTTCTAATTCGAAATTTGTCAGAAAATCCGCAACTAAAATTGGCGAATAGAATTAATGAAGGTAACGTTACTCTAAGCTTGGAGGACGAGGTTGTGGCAGAAGCAGCTATGCTGAATGCTTCCTTTCAAAAATCCCAAATTTCCGAGAGCAAGAGGTAAATCAGTAAACGGTAAAACAATTTTCAGCAACTTTAGAACCAAAAACCAGTTGAATGGAAAATCAAAATACTCTGAAAAAAGGATTAAAGACCAACCTGTGAATGGTGTGAATGAACTCTGTAAATAGAGAAAATTGTGGGAACAATGCAGAAAAAAAGTGACAGAATCGAAGGCGCAAACTCACGGGCAGGGAGATGGGAATCGCATAGAGAAAGAGAGAGAAAAAGGCGGAAAATTGGGGGAAAAGGTAGAGAAATTTTTAATCTATGCAATAAAATAAGAGTTTTAATAGACATTTATCATTCTAAAATTTTTATACTACATGGATTAATCTATGAATTTTGTTGGGTAAAATATGTTTTTGTTCATATATTTTCATTCAAAATTAATTTTAGCCCCTATACTTTTAAATCGACTATTTTGGTCCTTAAACTTTGAGAAATATATAGATTTAGTCTCTCTCCTTTAATGATGTACATGAATTAAAAACATATTTTATATAAGAAAAGTTTGATGTTTTATTTTAAATGTTAAAATATATTTCTAGTCCTTTATTTTATTTTGATCTTTTATTTATTTTTAAAAATTTGTTTTGATCTTTTAATTTTTAAATTTGAATCATATTCCCTTTGTGTCGGTGTAGAGCATGGTTGTGTTCCCTTCCCGAAGCGGAGTTCTACATATTCAAGCACAACCGTGCTAGGATTTAGCACAGTTGCGCTCCTTTACTGAGGGCGTCTTGAAGAGAAACATGGGCATATTGTCGAAGTGTAGATTTCTAGAATGTAGCATAGTCGTGGTTGGTATAGCACGGTCGTGCTTCATGTGAGATGGTAAAAACTCTCCAAAGAGTCCTTCTTTTTGGTCATTTCTTGCAAAGTCTCCTGAAGCCTACCTATTGCACGGGTTTGGCTAAAGTGGACTTTGAAAACGTGAGGCACAGATGAGAATTTGCTTTTTACCTGCTGCAGCAGATTAGTTATCCATTTTTAACCTGCTGTAGCAGGTAATCAGGAGAAAAAATAAATAAAAAAATATTTTTATTTAAAAAATAAAATTATATAAAATTATTATAATAAAAAATTTTACTTTTTTTAAAAAAGTGGGAACCACCGGAAAAAAGTGGGAACCACCAGTAGTGCTTGAACGAATAAATTACCTATTATAATAGATTGGTTAACCGGGAGAAAAAAAATCAATTTTTTATTTCTTTTATGCTCCACCGGGAGAAAAAAAAATGTTACGGTTATATAATTTCATTTAATAAAAAAATGATTTTTTTCTTCCGGTTAACCAACCTATTATAATAGGTAATTTGTTCAAGTATCACCGGTGGTTTCCATTTTTTTAAAAAAAAGAGAAAATTTTTATTCTAATTTTATTATAATAATTTTATATAATAGGTAATTTGCTCAAGTACCACCGATGGTTCCCCTTTTTCAAAAAAAAGTAAAATTTTTTATTATAATAATTTTATATAATTTTATTTTTTAAATAAAAAATATTTTTTATTTTTTTTTTCTCCTAATTACCTGCTACAGCAGGTTAAAAATGGATAACTAACCTGCTGCAGTAGGTAAAAAACAAATTCTCACCGATGCCTCACGTTTTCGAAGTCCACTTTAGCCTGACCCCTATTGCACACTTAGCCAAGAAAAAAATGTGAGTTCTGCCAATAAAATGGTTTGTTAAAACGCATGAACTATAAAAAAAAAAAAACATATTGGGCTAACATGCCAAAAATTGGATTTATCATCCACCCTATTGTATAAACTAGTTAGAGGTGTCAAATAGGTCAGCCCAGCCTGGTCCAAATCTGCCATAGGTTAAGTTTTTTGTGACTCGGCTTGGGCTGTTAGGTCGGGCCAAATTGACCCATTTATTTATTTTTGTTTAAATTTATACTAATTTTAAAAGGAAAAAAAATGTCGGGCCAAAGAATTTATAGACCCGGTTTGGCCTGTTTGGCTCGTTAGGCTGGGTCAAATTAGCTTAATTCTTTTTAGGCCATTTTTTTTAGTCTGGCCAGGCCAATTTTGACAGCTCTAAAACTAGTATGTTGATCCAATTAGTCACATTTGTCTTTATATATGTATTAAAATAGCACGTAAATATAGTAATAAGTTAACAAAATCATCTATATAATTTATGATTATCTATTTATCCACGTATTAAAATAAGGTCCTCATGAGAATATTTTATAGTAGGAATATAAGAAACTTAAAAAAAAAAAAAAATACTTGTCCTTCGAACAAAAGTAAAAAATTTTAAATATAAATAAAGGTTAAATTAATTTGTAAGTCCCTATACTATTTAAGAATTTTTAATTAGGTTCCTGGACTATTTTTTTTTTCAATTGGATCCTTAAACTTTTATTTATTTTTTAATTAGGTCCCTGCCGTTAACTACCGTTAGCTCCATTAATGACATGGACCTAATTAAAAAATAAATAGAAGTTTGGGGACCTAATTGAAAAAAATTGTTTAGGGATCTAATTAAAATTTTTTAAATAGTTCAGGGACCTTCTGAGTAATTCTCAAATTTTACCTAAGTTATCACGCTATACTTCTAAAGCATATGTAGACTACTTTTAAATTTAGTATTGTCCATTTTACTGATTTGCACTGAGTATTCTTAACTCTCCAAGACAATATTCTCACATCTCTAGTCCAGTATTCTCACATTTGCGGATTATAAACTCAGTATTCTTAACCTCTGCAGGTTCTTCAACCAGTATTCTTAAACTCTGAAAGCATTAATTCTCTTACTACACTTCTAGTTTCTCCCTACAGATTCTGTTCGGACAAACCTAATACACTCCTTCCAAATACATTCTTCAATTAAGTGATATTTTTTGTATGATTTTTAATTTACTTTTAATTTATTCAGTAGATCCTTGAGCTATTTAAAAAATTATAATTAGGTCCCTAAACAATTTTTTAATTGGGTCCCTGAACTTCTATTTATTTTTTAATTAGGTCCCTACCGTTAATGGAGTTAACAGTAGTTAACGGCAGGGACCTAATTAAAAATTAAATAAAAGTTCAAGGACCCAATTGGAAAAAAAAATAGTTCAAGGACCTAATTAAAAATTGTCAAATAGTATAGGGACCTACATTTAACCTAAAATAAATGCAAATTAAAAAGTTAATCAACGAAAAGAATATGCATTGTAGAAAAATGAAGGTTGCATAATGTATAAAGTTTATATATAAAGTGTAGAAGAGAATATGTATTGTATAAAGTAGGATGTGCAAAGAGCAAATGTGAAGTTCTTCGTGAATATTTAAAGTGTCTTGCTTTTTGCACCTTTGAACAAAAATTATAACGTTTAAATATCTTTTTAGTCCTTATAATTTAGCCTTTTTGCTTGTTCTTCCAATTTTTATTTTTTTGTTTTAGTCCTTACAAAATTATGTTTGTTTTTTTTTTGTCTTTAAAGTGGTTTAGATAATGCTTTAAACAGTGAAAAAAGCGCTATTTAAACCACTTTAAGGACGAAAAATAAAACAAACATAATTTACAAGGACTAAAACTATTTTTTTTTGCAAGGACAAAAAGCAAAAAGCACTAAATTACAAGGACTAAAAAGGTATTTAAGCCAAATTATAATTCAAATGACACTCATCTAATATCTTTATTCCATATGTCTGTTAGACCTAACCACTTTAAGTTATAGGATTTATCCAATCAAATACCTATTATCCACATATATCAAAATTCTAATTTTAGTTTTGGCTTAATTATACAATTGGTCCCTTAATTATTTGTAAAAGTTCAATTGGGTCCCTCAATTATTAAAAAGTTTAATTAGGTCATCTAATTATTAAAAACACTATAATCATACCATTTCCGTCCAATTAGAGCTAATGGTGTTAAGTTATGATTTATGGTAGTTTATTATTTTTTTTTGGCTTAAATACCTTTTTAGTCCTTGTAATTTAAGATTTTTTTGCTTTTCGTCTTTGCAAAATATTTTTTTTTGGTTTTGGTCCTTGCAAATTATGTTTGTTTTGTTTTTCGTCCTTAAAGTGGTTTAGATAACGTTTTTTTACTGTTCAAAGCGCTATCTAAATTGCTTTAAGGACGAAAAACAAAACAAATATAATTTGCAAGGACTAAAACCAAAAAAAAAAATTTGCAAGGACGAAAAGCAAAAAAATAATAAATTGCAAGGACTAAAAACATATTTAAACCTTTATTTTTAAATTAAAAAAATATAATTGAATAAAATGTAAATTTAACAAAATAATTTTTTAAAAAAGTGGCGGTTTATAGTCGCCACTTTATTTATTATTGTTTTAAAATTAAAACACAGACCTTCATCGTCCTTTCTCTCTTTCTTCCGTTCCTCCGAGCTTGGTACACAGGTTCAACGCCATGGGACCAACATCACAAACCCAACATTGACAATCACAACCGCAAAATCACATATTCAAAACACCTCACCCCAAACCCAGTACCATCTGTTCACGCGACCCAACAAAAAAATCAGCACTTCACAACACCGGCACATATAGCCACTGCGCGTCTCTTTCCACTGCCTCGCGTGTCGCCACTATTGTCCCCAGTCACATGCGCGACCATGGTGTTGTCGCCCGGGGCCACCGTGGAGTTGGAATGGCGTTGTAGCCATGGTGGAGTGGTGTTATGAATTTTACAAGTTTATCACAAATATATAATATAAGGTTAACTTGGATACGTATATGGTTGACTCAAAAAGTCTTTTAATCAAATTTGTTTTTCTAATATTATTCCTCCAATGACAGAGCAAAACTATTGTTGCTTGTCTTAGGCCTATAAGAGTGAACAATAATTGGTCAAGTATGTTACTGAGGACATGTGATCCAACAATTAATAGTCTTTCCTAACACAAAAAAGCCTTTTATATTAACTGGTTAATAATACACAAATATGAGGTTAATTCAATTTTTCATTTAATTAATATAACTATTTTTGTATTATATAGAACAATGACCTTGTTATTGTTAAAAATGACTAAAAAAGACTTTCAATTTTTTATTTGAAGGTTCATCATACATATTTTTCAATTAAAATTAAAGTAGTCATAAGTTTTACTAGTTTATCATAATACAAAATATATGGTTACCTTTGGATTCGTATATGGTTAACTCATAATCATTTTTTGTGAAATTCCTTTTTCTGACACTATTCCTCCAATGACAGACTACCACTACTACTACTTGTCTTAAGCTTGTAAAAGTGAACAATAGTGTCTCAAGTATGTTATTGAGGACATGGATCCAATAGTTACTAGTGTACCTTGACACAAATATGCCTTTTAAATTACCTGGTTAATAACACACACATACAAGGTTAATTTAGATTGTCATTTAGTTAAATATAATTATTTTATATTACATGAAAAACTGACATCGTTATTGTTAAAATGGATCTAAAAGACCCTTTCATTGTTGTAATTTTAGCTTCACCAATTTAATTCTACAATTAAAATTATGGTGGTCATAAATTTTATAAATTTATCACAAATACATAATATATGGTTAACTTTTGATTTGTATAGGGTTAACACTAAATGTCTTTTCGTCAAATTTGTTTTTCTCTAACACTATTGCTCCAATCATAGAGCAAAACTATTATTGGTTGTCTTAAGCTTGTAAAAGTGAACAATAATGGGTTAAGTATGTTATTGAGGGCATCCGATCCAACAATTAATAGTATTTCTTGACACAAAAATGCCTTTTTCATTAAATGATTAATGACACACAAATACAAGGTTAATTTCATTTGTCATTTAGTTAGAAATAATTATTTTTGTGTTACATGAAAAATTGACTTCATTATTGTTAAAAAGGACTAAAAAAAAACCTTTCATTGTTGTATTTTTAGGTTCATTTTAACTCTACAATTTAAATTATGGTGGTAAAATTTTTACAAGTTTATCACAAATACACAATATATGGTTAACCTTACATTCGTATATGGTTAACTCATAATGTCTTTTAATTAAATTTGTTTTTCTAACACTATTCCTCAAATGATAGAGCAAAACTATTGTTGTTTGTCTTAGGTCCATAAGAGTGAATAATAATGGGTGATGTATGTTACTGAGGACATGTGATCCAACAATTAATAGTCTTTCCTAACACAAAAATGCCTTTTACATTAACTGATTAACTGGTTAATGACACACAAATATGAGATTAATTCAGTTTTTCAATTAGTTAAAGATAACTATTTTTGTATTAAATGAAAAAAAAAGGACCTTTATATTGTTAAAAAGGACTAAAACAGACTTTCAATTTTGTATTTGAAGGTTCATGATATTTATTGTTTAATTAAAATTGATGTGGTAATAAGGTTTACTAGTTTATTAGAAAGACAATATATATGGTTAACTTTGGATTCATATATGATTAACTCATGATTGCTTTTGTGAAATTCGTTTTTTTGACTTTATTCTTCCTATGACAAACTACCACTACTAGGGCTTGTCTTAAGCTTGTATAAGTGAACTATAGTGCCTCAAGTATGATACTAAGGACATGTGATCCAATAGTTACTAGTGTACCCTGACACAAACATGCCTTTTAAATTACCTGGTTAACGACACACATATACAAGGTTAATTCCGTTTCTCATTTAGTTAAAGATAATTATTCTTGTATTACATGAAAATTGACCTTGTTACTGTTAAAAAGGACTAAAAAAGTCTTTCTTTGTTGTATTTTTAGGATCACCATTTTAACTTTACAATTAAAATTATGGTTGTAAAAATTTTCACAAGTTTATCACAAATACATAATATATAGTTAACCTTAGATTCGTATATAGTTAACTCATAATGTCTTTTAGTCAAATTTGTTTTTGTAACACTATTCCTCTAATAACAGATCAAAACTATTGTTGTTTGTCTCAGGTATGTAAGAGTGAACAATAATTGGTGAAGTATGTTATTGAGGACATGTGATCCACCAATTAATAGTCATTTCTGACACAAAAAAGCCCGTTTCATTAATTAGTTAATGACATACAGATATGAGGCTAATTCAATCTTTCATTTAGTTAAAGATAACTATTTTTGTATTAAATGGAACAATGACCTTTATATCGTTTAAAAAGGACCAAAAAAGACTTTAAATTTTGTATTTGAAGGTTCATCATATTTATTGTTTAATTATTAATTAAGGTGGTAATAAGTTTTACTAGTTTATTAGAAAGACAAGATATATGGTTAACTTTGGATTTGTATATGGTTAACTCATGATTGCTTTGGGTGAAATTCATTTTTTTGACTTTATTCCTCTAATGACAGACTACCACTATTACTACTTGTCTTAAGCTTGTAAAAGTGAATAATAGTGCCTCAAGTATGTTACTAAGAACATGTGATCCAATTGTTACTGGTGTACCCTAACATAAACATGCATTTTAAATTACTTGGTTAACGACACACAGATACAAGGTTAATTTCGTTTCTCATTTAGTTAAAGATAATTATTCCCTGCTGTAAAAATTCACTGGTCATTAAATTAGAAGAATACAATATGTATAATAAAACTAAAATAAATAACAAGTCATTTAATTCAGTCATTAATTAATAAAACTAGAGTAACATGGCATTTAATTCATCATTGAATTATAAGACTAGAACAATAAGTCATTTAATTCATCATTGCCATGGGACACCCCAGCTTTGTGATGTCCTACTCATTCACCAACCAGGTCATTGCTCAACTTGAGTTGTGGAAGGAGAAGGGTTCTGGCAGGTATGAGAAAAAGGTTTATGTTTTGCCAAAGCACCTTGATGAGAAAGTGGCTGCTCTCCACCTTGGCAAGCTTGGAGCTAGGCTCACCAAGCTTACCCAAGACCAGGTTTATTACATCAGTGTGCCCATTAAGGGTCCATACAAGCTTGCTCACTACAGGTACTGAGCTCATCACATTGGGGGAGAATAAGGAAAAACATCCTATCAATGAATGAGTACATATTAATTTTTAAAGATGAAACATAACCAAGATTACATCGAACATAGGACCCGACATAACTGATAAACTAATCATCTCTAGGCTTAATTGGTTGACCCCTATCATTCCAAGTAACCTAATAAAATGAACGAGTACATATTAGTTTTTAAGGATGAAACATAACTAAGATTACAAACTAGTCAATGAATAGATTACCTCAAATTTCTTTCCTTCACTTCTAACTCAAACGATCTTCTTCATAACAACTATTCATTTCTTAAAATTTCTTTCCTTAGCAGAAGGACTATTATTATGATCGGGAGATGCCATTTACCTACAAGAAAAGAGATACAAATGTTAGCATCAATACAAAATAAAGTTATATTGAACAACCATTCCTTCTTCTGAAGGAAGTGAAAATTATATTGAACAACTGAAAATGATACATCAAAGAGGGTTATATATATCAGCCCAATAGCTGATAGAAAGCTTACATACTGTTTCTATCATAACAAATTTCTAACTAAGATAACAGAGAATATAAGTAACAGTTCATGTTGATTAAGATAGAAAAAGCTTAGGGGAAAAAGGTTAAACTTGTTGTTAGGCATTAGGCTTAATTAGCATTAGCATTAGCATTAGGCTTAAACCTATTGAGATTCAAGTCACAATTTCTTGGATTTGGCTCCACAAAGTGAGAAATTAAAGGAGCATCCAACCTTGACTTAAAGTGGGTCAAGTTTGTGAGATATTTTAATTTAAATTAAGGGTAAATACATTCTTACTTTATCACTTTAGAAGAGCTAAATCCAATTTCTTTTGTCTTGGTATAATGAGGGCAATTTAGAAAGCCATCAAATCTTTTGTTACTAATGAAGAACTAAGTAATATAGATTTTTCATTTTTTTTCCAACATTCCGTTAATTTTTTTTTCTCATCTTTAGTCTTCTTTCTCTCTTCTTATCTCTGAAATCTATTTGTAACCAAAGTCATTATATTCTACATTAATTAATCCTCGCTTTCATTTTCTATTCCCAGCAACACTGCTATTACAGTTTGTAACTCAGTATTAGCTAAGATATTTATTTCTTTCTTATATTCAACAAACAGAGAGCATTATATAGATAAGACTTAAGTGCAAGTTTCAGTACCTATAACTCTCTACAGCTCTTAATGGGTCACCATTAGCAATCACAAGAACTAGATTAGCATAGCTAAGCCTCAACTGATCTGGTAGATCCTTCACATGTTCATAGTCTAGCAAGGCATCCTAAATTGAGGGAAGTTACCAATATTAAGATGGTTAAGAGTTTGAAAAAACAAATTATTTTATGCATCAATGTCTAAAACTAATTTTTAATATTCTACCCAGTACCCACTATTGCGGTCATTTCCATTTTCCATAAATTATCCTCTTGATTAAAACATCTCTACAATAATAGTAGGATGCTCACCTAGAGATGAAATAAAACATCTCTACATAAAGGATCACACATGCTTTGCATCCAAAAAGGCTATCAGTCACACATCTTAATCACATTCAATTGTCCAAAAAAAAAAAATCAAATTTAATTCTACCAAAATCCAAAGCAAACTATCTACTAAAATAGGATAGTTCAGGGTAATGTTGAAATTCAAATCACTATCTCCGGGTCTAAATTCATTAAAATAGAGAAGACATAATTCAGAATAAAGTTAAAACTCTAATATCACTATCATTAGTATACTTGAATCTTAAAGATTACAATGAACTTCGAAACTAATATAGAATAACTAAGCCAGTAACTGGTATTAATGACTAAATTAGAAAATACACAACCAGAAAATCACTTGCCTTTTAACTGCAAAGACTAAGTAGTGATGAAATATATTCTCATTTTTCTAGTGACCCTTCTAAAGCAACTTCAATAAGCACAAGTTGAAGTACCTACCCAAAAGCTTCAACCAATTTGAATTCTTTTGGAATGTATGCTCGAGCTTTCTCTGCCTTCACAAGGATGATACCAGGCACTAATAAACCTAGAAACAGAATCTGTTAGTTAAATCCCCACCCTCAGAACAAGTCCGACAAGTGAATGAGTTAGTGACTGAGTGAGACACAAACTTTGGGCACGTGAGGGTTTAGAACGGTGGCGGAGAGAGCATCGATGCGTTGGAAGAATGGCGGCATGGTGGCAGAGAGGGAAGGATGAAGGCTTGAGCACGAAATAGTCAAGAGGAAATGGAGGCAAAATCAAACAGGAGAGGGAATAGAGACGAAACTGCTTCTTCACGAGCCAACTTTTTCATTTGATTTCAATTTTTCTTTTTTTTTTTGGCTAAATTACTGTTTTGGCCCTCTAATTTGTTTTCGACATTCGATTTGGTCCTCTAATTATTAAATGGTTCAATTTGGTCCTCTAATTCTTTAAAATGGTTCAATTTGGTCCTGTCATCTAAATTGAATTAACGACGTTAACGTTAGCGCACTTTGTGGCGGTTTAAAACCGCCACTAAGTGATTTGCACATAGTGGCGGTTTTGAAATCGCCACTATAATAATTTAAATACATTTAGTGGCTGTTTAAAACTGCCACAAAATGCGATGACGTGAGCATTTCCTAACACCGTTATTTCAATTTAATGGCAGGACCAAATTGAACCATTTTAAAGAATTAGAGGACTAAATTGAACCATTTAATAATTAGAGGACCGAATCGAACATCGAAAATAAATTAGAGGACCAAAACAGTAATTTAGCCTTTTTTCATTTTTCTTTTATTAAATATTAAATAATAAAATAATATATTTTTAGCCAGCTCACCGGGTGTCTATTGGGGGTACCATATTGTTTGGGTGTTCAAGTAAACTTTTCCATCAGTCAATTTGGGTTTTAACTTAATTTAGTGATTATTAATTAGGAAAATTGTAGACAGACACCTAAACAGTGCCAACACCCCTCCAACACCCTTTTTTTTATATTATTTTTTTATTGCCGAGTCATTGTACTCTAATTAAAAAATAAAAGGAAATGTATTTTAAAAACAAGAAAGAAAAAGGGAGTGGGAGGAAAGGAATAAGTAAAAAAGAGGCGGGTAGGTTAGTAACTCTGCAAGAGAGAATGAAGGAGGAACTCAACTGCGAGAGAGAAGGAGAAACTCAGTAGAGGAGGAGAATCGCAAAGCTAGGAGAAGGAAAAAGAAGGTACCAAAAGGGGAAAGAAACATGGGAGGGAAGGAGAAAAAAGGGACCTAAAAAACATAATTCGACCCTCGTCGGCACCTGGTTTATTAACAGTCATCAGAGTTGCTTCACCTTTCAATCTGGTGTGGCCACCGTAATTGTAAGGGCTGCGAAGCTTTTTTCTTGGCAAACATGATTGATTTTGTTTTTAGGTATTTAAGTTTCGTTATATTGTTTGTGTGTGATGTTTTAATTTTCTCTATTTTAGAGTGTATTTAAGCAAGTGGCAACCATGGTTGTGTTGAGTTGGGATTTGGCAACCACGAATGTGCATTATGCATTAACCCAAGCAAGAGACCCTGTTATATATATATATAGTCAATAAACCCACAATGAAGTTCTGTTTATCTATTGAATTTTTTTTTTAGAAAAATAAACTCATAAAATTATTCAGTCTTTAGTGGGTCTAACACAAATATTGCTCATTTGGGTTCAAATATTGCTTGAGCAATTTGTTTGTGAAGTTCTTTAGACCATTCTTATACAATAACAAAAATTGAAGGTAGTTTGTTTGTTTTTTTTTGCAGGAAAATGGATTTTAGTTTTGTTATGTTTAGTATCTCATGACAGCTTTTGTCCCACATGATTATAACTATTTTTGCCTCCTTTCTTATCCAACATGTCAACCATGAAGTCTACAACCATGAATTTTCCATCTGAATTTGGGGTTAAAGTTGTTAGTCTTTTAACCATTGAGTTAACCATTTCATGCATTTGTAGCTATAATAGTTAACTTCCAAAATTTGGTAACCAAGCACTGAGTTAACCATTTCATGCATAAGCTACAATTGAAGGGTTAATAAAATATTTTTGTTAATTGGTTAACTTTGTTAGTGGGAGAGATTAATTTGGTTTAGTGAAGGGTTAGTAGAGGCTTTATTTGGTATGGTTTATATATGTAATTGCAAATAAAAAAGTTATTTTGCATTGAATATCTTGTCTTTGATAGGAACATACATTACCTTAATTGATAATCATCCTTTGATATTCTTAAAATGTGAAGAGTGAGAGATTCAAGGAGTTGAGGAGAATGATTAATGTAGTGAGTTAGAAAACTTTGAAATTAGGAGTAATGTTGCAGAGTAATTAAGAGTCGGTTACTGCATTAGTAAGATTGGTTAATTCTGTTAAGAGAATGGTCAATAGAATGTTTCTGTTAGTTGGTTAACTTTATTAGTGGGAGAGGTTAATTCAATTTAGTGAAGGAATAATAAAGGCTTTATCTAGTATGTTTATATGTTGTGTAATTACTAATAAAAATTTCTTTTTGATTGAACATGGTGTCTTATATGTTAGGGACATGCATTATCATAATCGATAATAGTCCGTTGACATTCTTACAATGAAGAGTGGCATATTGAAGGAGTTGAGAAGAATGAATATTACATAATTGATTTATTATGCATTTAATTATTGTTACCATGTTTTAAATCATTCTTGATTTGTTTACAAGCATTTTGCAGGTTCGTTTGAGACATAAATATCATTTCTAATGTGGGTATTGGGTAGGAGGGTCAATGGAATGTAAACATTTGGATTTTATATTCAAGATGGAATTTACAATAATATCTTTTTTTCCATTTATACAAAAAAAAACTAGGAAATAATTGGAGTAATGTACATTCATGCACTGCTGCTATAGATTGTCCAAGCCAATTTACTCGAGCAAGTAGGGATCTAGAATCCGTTGGAAGAGCTAAACTAGGAAATGGCCAATCATATAGGGAAGCTTTAGAGCTAAACACGAAATTGAAAATAACTGAGTCAACATTAATTTAAGTACTCATATTAGGATTCAACTTTACATAATTAACTTATTTTGGCATAGAAATCTGGGGAAAAGATTCAATGACTTTTTGGCGCCAAAGTCAACATGACTTTGGCGTATTTTAAGCCATAAGATTAATTTTACAACACAGATTTTGCCACCTCTATTTTTTTAATAATAAAATACTTAAATTGTTTACATGTTGTGAAAGTTGTTTTGATTATGAAAATTTCAACCCTGTACCATCTCTGTCACGTGCCATGTCAAAGTTGCTCTCTTGTTGGGTGTTTTCTAGCTCTACCATGCAACTAGACCATGTACCCTTTTCAATTTGGATTGAATTCAATTGCTGCTTGATTTTATGCCAATTGAATTTTTACTTGATAAGTTGCTACTACCTGTAACAATTATCAGTTGTTGGACTTAAGTTTTGATTTGTTTGAATTAACAAAACTTTGTCTTAAAAAAAAGTGTTTTTTTTTTTGTACAGAATATATGTTTCTTATATTAAAAAATGTATTGCAAATTTTGGATCACTAAAGAATTTACATTATTTGATTTTCCAAAATTTACTAAAGAGTAACAAAGTATATTTTAAAGATAGCTTGTAGTCATTCTAATTCTTTTACTCATGTTTAACTGCAAAGAAAAAGGCTTAAATGTATAAGTATACTTGGCAAATATCTAAGATGTTATACTGATCTCATGGCTTAAAATAAGCCAAAGTCATGGTGATATACTGTGTCTGGCGGTTGTCTTAACTATACTCTTCATGTAGGGAATTGCAAAACAATAATCTTTCATGATCCTTGCTTGATTACATTTCCGATCTAAAGCATATGTAAGGATCACTTTTCATTTCTCTTTTGATTTCAGTTATTTCCCCTTTCTATATTATAATCAAATATGACATATATTCTTAGCACTTGCTATCCACTACTCATTTCTTTTTTTATTTCAATTTCAGGAATCTTGTTTACTCCTAAGTCCCAACCTCTCAAGTCTTAATTCTCAGGTATGACTTCTTTAGATAAAATTCAGTTATAATAGTAAGAGCAGCAAGCAAGCCAAATACACCCGAGTGAGTACTAAGTACTATCACATGATCTTTTTGGTCCCTTTGGTCAGTTTAAGGTTATAACCTAAATACATGTTACATATCTAAGTTAGCGAGTCAGATTGTTTTTCTATTCTTAAAATACTATTGAATAAAAGGGGAAAGGCAAGGGATATTAATAATGTGTGGTTGTGTCACATCAGTTGATAAACATTGCTAAATGAATAATCAATTTACTTTGTGCATTGATAGGCAAACTTAAGGATAATCTTGAATCAGGTAGAAAATAAGAGGAATTTGAACGTAAATGCAACTTGACAGTAGACTGGAGTTATCAAGTGAAGTGTAACTCAAGAACTAAAGGGAAGCTCTAACAATGAAGAAATCCTCAAATTTCATTAATACTCAAATCTCCTTAGTTGAAGGTCATGAGTTTCCTATAAGCTAAGCTAGATGCTATTAGCAACTCTTGAAATACAAGAAATAATTTCAACTATCATGCAATTACCAAGGTGCATTAATAATAGCATGTGCTTTATTATTACCTAGAAAATAAGCATAAAGATGGTAGTAAATTCCCACTAACAAAACTTGTAAAAAATTGACTTATGAACTTTCTTTGATCTCCAATCCATAATTCAAACCTTGAAAAGCCTGCTTCTTCCTTAAGTCTTGGCCCTAGTCATTAGACCTCCATTTCCATGAAAAGATCCTTTGGTTGGTTGGTTGCATCTGTATCATGCATAGTATCTAATGACATAATATGAGTACAAGCTCACAGGCTATAATTGTGATGCTTGACATTATGTCATATGTTACCACAAACAATTAAGGTTGACCTTTGCAGATGTGTCAATCACTAATGTGTTCTATTCTACTTTTAAATTTATAGGTGGTTAATGAATAAGCTATCATTAAACTAATGCAGGTGTTTCTTGCTTACCAAGTTATTGTTACCATATCTGAATATAGTGAGGCATGCAGTATATTGAATGTGATGAATGGCCATTGGACCGATGACCAACCATCGAAGGGTAATTTCTCATACCAAAAGCTATGGTAATCCTTTATTTAATTCTTGATATTTCTCACATGATATTGTCTTTGTGAATCAGTCTGGACTACTGGTGATCGATGAAGTATCATCACGAGACTTCTTTAAGACACCCATTGTTCAGCACTGGAGTTATGCCACAAGGAACCAACATTGTTTGTCTTGGAGGGTTCTACCAATATTTTCTTTATGTATATTTTTGTAGTGAAGGGAGAAAAAAATTGTTAGTATTTGGCTTAACTTGCTTCCTTCTCATTGGTTAGATATTTATAGTACTGTAAATGTCTTTTTGTATAGGTTATAATTTTGTAGTTTGATGTACAGTATGTGGGTTTTATCTGCAGTATTTTCAACCTTCTTAGATTATTATTTTATATACCATTCTTATTGTTTTGAATACAGAGGTCACCAATTTTAATATTCTTTATAGAATGTAGTCTTCAATCAAACTAAAATAGTTTTCATTCTCATAGATTCAAGGGCAAGCTTGGAGTACAAAAATGCACAAGCCATTTTTTATACCAATTTGGGTAGCAGAACAATGTCTTAAAGGATAACAAGTGTATGAAGTGGTGATGCACTTTGCATGATACTGTGTGGGGAAAAACTGACATGGTATATAATAGGCATTTGGAGGGAGGGAGTTCAGGATTATGGTAGTTGCTAATGTGATCAAGGGTAACCCAAGAAGACACACTTAAAGGACCTTGCAGATAGCTTATCAAGTCCAGGAGTCAAGTTATGAACAAAACAAGTGGAGCCAAAGACTCGAGGAGGAACAATATTAGGAGATGAACAAGGAAAGAAGATAGAATAAGGTACTTGATCATTTAGTACCGAGGATGGCAAGCGGTTGATGAGGTAACACGCTGTGAGGATAACATCACCCTAGAAGCGTGGGGGGACATGACTATGAAATAGAAGGGTCTGAGTGGTCTCAATGAGATGCCTATTCTTGTGCTCAGCCACCCTATTTTGTTGAGGAGTGTGAGCATAAGATTTTTTATGCATAATTCCCTTCGATGCCATAAATTGTTGAAACTGATTAGATAAGTATTCTCAGGCAATATCACCGCAAAGGAAGCGTATAGGGATACCAAACTATGTTTTTATTTCATGATAAAAATTCTCAAAGATGGAAAACAATTCTGACTTGTTTTTCATTAAACAAATCCACGTACAACGTGAGAAATCATCAATAAACATAACAAAATACCTAAAACCAGACTGGGTAACAAAACGAGATGGACCCCAAACATCTGAATGAACTAACACAAATGAGGACGTAACCCTCTTATTGACTCGATCAGGAAAGGAATTACGAGTGTGTTTCTCTAACTGATATGACTCGCGGTGCAGACTCGACAGTTTGGAAAGGCTGGGTACCAACTTCTGAAGCTTTGGCAAACCAAGATGTCCCAACTGAGCATGTATCATCAACGGAGAAATAGCGGAGGAGCACACTTATGAAGAGAGATAGTATAAGCCACGTGACTCACATCTGATGCCAATTGTTTGTCCCGAAGTCCGGTCCTGCAGGGTAATAGAAAATTAAGTAAAGGTTATGACAAAGTCACAAGACTAAGACGATAAACAGAAAGCAGGTTAAAGGCACAATCAGGAACATATAGAATAATGGTAAGGGATGGGAGGGGATGTGTAATGCCAATGCCTTTGGATTGTGTTTGAGTGCCATTGGTAGAAGTAATGGCAGGTAAATAGCCAAATGTGGATAAGGAAGAAAGGTAGTAGTATGCTTCAGTGGAATCCGAAATAGGGCAGAAGAAGTAGGTGTCATCGTTGGTGCCACAGGTGATCCAAGAATCTGATCTCGTGTAGCAAAATACTCTGGAGGAAGACCATATAGAGCCAGAGTCATAAATAGAGTGCTATGGTTCTCCAATTCCTTCTTCGCTTCAGCAGGAATGGAGGCAGCAGGGGGAAGGAGCTCATTGTAAACATGTAGGGCTGCATGGACTCGCCTAAGATAAGCAAACACAGGACCATCAAAGTGCTGAGGGGCAAGAAGCATCATCAAGTCTCGGCACACTCCATATAGTTGCTGAGTATCGTTGTTGTAAAGAGAACGGGCTTCACTCCGAATCGACTCGCAAGTGTTGTGCGGTCGAAAAATCAGTTTGAGGGAAGGGTGGAGAGTAGAATTACTAACACTGCATAGTTGGGCGTCAATCTTTGCCAATTGTGCAAGATCAACATCGGGTATGGAATCGACGAAGGTAGTGAGATGGGATTTGTAGCCCAGTCCAATAATCCAAAGAGTGACATCAGATGCCCAAGTAGAATAGTTCGAGCCATCCAATTTCTCAATAGATAGAGAGATGTTTGAGAAAATTGGAGGGTCCGCCCTAGCAGATGTAGGTGTAGGGTTTCCATAATCAGCCATACACGCAAACAATACATGCAAAGTGCAAAACAGAACCAAATGTGGGGGCGAAAAGGGGGTTTCACCCAAATGAAGTCCGATGAAGATGAGACTTGAGGGACAAGGTCACGTGGGGTGGATGACCTTGTCGCTGGAATCACAGCCGGAGAAACTGCTGCACGCGCCGCCACACGCTGGTGAAGGGCATTGTTAGGTGAGTCAAAGATGTGGCGCGTGGGAGCGTGTGGAGCTTCATCTGAGGAAGCGACTTCCAAGACTATGTAGATCGGCGCAGGGCGAGTCCAACGGTGGTAGTACCGGCCAGAAAACTCGTTGGAACAGCTACAACGGCGGTGGTTGGAAAAGTCGTCGAAAAAAAAAAGGAACAGTTCGTCGGAGTGATGTCGGCGCTCTGAGGGGCGAACTAGAGAGTATACATGGTTCACCAAAAAAATTGATCTCCGGGGACAGTGGGTCCACCGGGCAAGCACGATTCTTGAGGTATCTCTGTCAGGCTCTATATACCATGTTAAATGAGAAGAAAAACAAAGACATTATGCAAAAACCGTGTGTCTGAATACACCACGGAGGAATGTTTATATAGGTTTTATTGAATTAATTACACATGATTAGAGAATATTTAGTTTCCCTTAAATCAGATATATGCCTATAAACTATATTTATTACAATAAATACAAAATATCTCATTCTGATTCTCAACAATTTTATTACTCAATGTGATAAAATAATAAGATTGCATCATGTAAGATCATGCGCTCCTTTGTATCTCTAATGATAATATGGTTTATACCATGAAATTGACATAGTGATAGGATATCCATACTTAAACATGGTTGATATGTTAAATTACATTACTCAATCAGTTAAATATAAGCATAGTGATATACTGATATGTTACTTTACACTCAATTTAGGGCAAAGAAACAAGACTATTCTTATCACATAACAATTTTAACAAAAGGTTGTAACTAAAATCTAATCTTTATATTAATAAAAGTAAAGAAGTCTTGGAGGGAAACCTTATACAATTGAGCAGAAAATTTTTAGAAATTTTTTTATCTATTTTTTAATTCATAAAATCATATAAATTTTGTAATTAAGATAATTAGAATAAGTCGAAATAATTAAATTAATTATGATAGACATATATACGTTTTAATTTAGGTAATTAAGATAATATTAAATTAAGGTAATTATATATTTTTTAAATAATTAAAATACTTACAGTTAATATATATATTCTTCTACCTTTTATTATTTTTTCTTCAATATTCCCTTGCACACGCTCATTGTTTAGTGGTTTTTAACCTATTATTTACTCTTTTGTAGTGATTCACCATTCATGAAAATAGAGAAGTGGAAATTATAGGTAAAATAATGTTTTTCTTTTTCTTCTTCATTTCTTATTTCTTTCATTATTTATTCTCTTCTTAAATATTAGTACTACTTCTTAAATATTCTCTTCTTTGAAGAGACTTTATTTTTTTTTTCTTTTTTGTAGTTAAAAAATGTACAACCTTGACGAGGAGAATGGAGAAAAATCTTTATATTAACAAAAATAAAGAAGTCTTCGAGGGAAAATTTTATGCAATTAAGTGGGAAATTATTAGATAAATTTTTATCTCATTTTTAATTTGTAAAACCATATAAATATCTTTCGACATTTGGAAGAAATATTATCTTATTAGTTTGTTTCATGTGATTATTTATATTTTCTTTATATAATTTTTATTCAATTTTTTAAATTATGAGTTATGTTATGTAATGATTATCGAGTATTGGATATTGTCTTACGCAAATGAAAATTTGGCACAGGATGAAGATAAACATTTTATTGATACATATTGAAGATGAACATTCTATTGATATATGTAAGGTGACAAACAAGACAAGAAATAACGAGACTTAACATTCAAACAATAGTATAATGTAAAAAATTAATAACATTATAAATAAATTCATATTCAGTGTCTTAATTTTAAAAATAAGTAACAATATTGATGAAAAATAATTAAGAACAATTTTATTTCACTATGTAAATAAATTCAAAGTATATAACTGATTAATTAGGAAATATTGACATAATAATAATAATAATAATAATAATAATAATAATAATAATAATAATAATAATAATAATAATAATATACATCAGTTTTCTATTTTTTAATTATTAAGTTTTCTTAAATTGTGTACTTGGTTAACCTGTCTTCCAAATAATACACATGTAAAATATTCAAAAGGACAATAAAATGAAAAATAAAATGAATATTTTTTTCAAATCAAAATCACAGTCAATTATTGCATAAAAAAAATCACAATCAACTATAACTGAAATAATTTTAAAATAATTAGATATATGATAAGAAAATAATTATTATAGAAATAAAAATTAATTTTTTATTAAAACAATTTGAGAATTTTAAATCAATTATGGCAAAAAATTATTAAAAAATAAATTAAAATTAAAAGTAAATAATTAAAAGAAATTAAAAGCAAGAGAAAATCAATTGTCATTGTCATTATCATCAATTTAAAATGATTTAAATTTAAATTAACAAATAAATAATAATTAAAGAAATAAAGGATTTAAAGGAGAAAGAATAAAAATAAATGAGAGAACAATACAATAAGAAATTAAGAGAAAATTGTGATAAAATCTATCAATTTAAATTAAAAGTAAAAAAGTAAAAATAATTAAAAGAAATTAAACCAGTTGAAACCAATTTAAATAAAGGATCAATATAACTTCAAGCTGAGTTACATTTATAGGGAAGACAATGTCTGTGGTGACATGCTTGTCAATTTTACTATAGATAACAAATAATCTTTTTGGTGGGTTATATCCCAAATTTTGTTTCTATACCTTATCTTTGAAACAGGATAGGTTTACCACAGTATTGGTTTAGACTTTACTGATATGGGTATAGGCTTAGTCCCCCCATTGTTTATGTTATTTTGGTTCTTTTTAGTGTTAATAAATTGAGGTATGAGGTTGATGATGGTTGAAGTATAGGGTGCCAACATAGTTGGGATGCTATATTTTAGTCAGATACTTTTCATGCCTTTTTTCTAAAAAAAAGTTTAAAGGATCAATAATGATTAATGGATCAAAAGATATCAAGGATAGAGGATCATAAAATAAATGAGAGAAGATTACAGTAATTAAAAGAAATCAATCAAATAAAATTAATTAAAAGATTAAAGTAAATAATCAAAAAGTTATAGTAAGGAATTGAGAGGAAATTTAGTAAATAAAACAAATCAACCACCAAAAATAATTAAAATTAAAAATAAATAATTAAAAAAATTAAAAGTAGGATCAATTATCATTCATAATTATTATTAATTTAAATTTAAATAATTGGATCAATAATAATTAAAGGATAAAAGAATTTAAAAAATAAATGATAATAAAATAAATGAGATATGAGAATGCGTTAAGTAAAAGAAATCAATGATCAATCAATCAAAATTAAAATCTATTATAGGATTAAAAAATAATTAAAAACGTTAAGAAATTATGGTAAGAAACTGAGAAAAGATGGAATATGTAAAAGAAATCAATCAATACAAATTAATTTAAATTAAAAATAAATAATTAAAAGAAATAAAAGTAGAAAAATTGATTGTCATAATCAATATATATATATATATATATATATATATATATATATATATATAATTTTATGAGAAAATAGGTTATGCACTGTTTATATAAAATAATTTTATATTATCATTCAATCACAAATCATGATATATGATGTATTAAGAAATTTTCTAAACCTTAGATTAATTATTTATAATCATTATTTTAAATTTTATGTTTTATAATTCTTAAATAATATATGTAATAAACATAAATTAAAATATTAACTTTATAATTTTAAAATATAATAATATGCCTGTGAATCGTACGGGTCATCATATTAGTACAAATATACAATGAGCTTTCTTATCTCATACTTGGTTACAAATGGCAACCATGAGTCTACCCTAAAAGACCAGATTTTTGACAGACTAATTTTGTGAAGACTTTTTTAAAAACTATAATTTGAAAAATTATTGTGGGTTTACTCTTATCTTCTTTTGTAATTTCATGGTGAGGTGACAAATTGACAATCACAACAAATCGAAATTTGGCAATAAGGACAATTTCATTACTTGTCGTCAGGTTTTTGCAATCAACATTTGGAAACTGTGCAGCATCTGTTTCAGTCATGTGATTCTGTTCGCCAGGTGTGGAATATTTGCTACTCATGGATTGGCAAGTAATCCCGCGGCATGTTTAATTGGCTAACGTAGGCGGTTTCTGAATTATGGGTGGATATTACTGACTACGTTTGAAGACTTTTATAAGCTGTTACGTGTATGGTTGTGAGTTTTTATTACGGGGGATACATATGTCCTCAAGAATTAATTCCTAGGTGCTGGGTCATTATATGAGAACGTGTGAGATGGTGCATTGATGTGTGGAAAATGCATTTATTGCAAGGACGTGGTCTTGGGTTTGTTTTTTGGTGGGGTCTGTTTATTTTGTAAAGCTTGTGTGGAAAACGCATATATTGCAAGGATGTGGTCCTGGGGGGGTTCAGCTTGTATTTTGGTGGGGTCTGTTTATTTTGTAAAGCTTCTGGGTTATATTATATTTATACCACCACTGGTTATAAATATGATTTAACCTGCGGCTCCCTACAAATTTCTTGATCTTTCTCACTTGTACTGGTACCCCTGGTACCTTGATCCATTTAATATATTTTCTTTGCTGATCAAAAAAAAAAAAAATTACTTGTCGTCAGGTCAAGGCTTCTTTGAAAGAAATTGATCCTCCATTATAATTTCGTCGAACTACCAACTCGCAGAAAAAACAGAAAGATATTTTATTGAATAGTAGACTTTCGACTTAGAATAGTCTTGAACAGATTTATATTGGTTGCATTTTGAAATTTACGATCAACGTAGGCAAGTCAGTAGTCGCTGTTGAAACCGACTGGAAAGACAGCAATTTTTGTTGAAAATTCAAACTAACGTATAGATTTTCTAAAATAGAGGACCAGATGTCTTGTTTTAAAATAAGTTACCAAAATTACTGATTTAGGAAAATAGGAAGAACAAAAATGTACTTAAGCCATCAAAATACAATCAACGAAGGATTAAATGCAAACGTGTGAATCGACTCTGCAAACGACACAGGCGGAAAGAGGGGAAACTCAGAGAGAAATAGGGAGAAAAAGGTAGAGTAATAAATCTATGCATTAAAAAAAAGTAATAAAAATGTAATATATAAGAAGTGTCTGAATTATGCTATTCAAATAATAAAAAGATTAGTATAAGAATAAAAAAGAGTAAAAGTTTGCATAATTTAATAAAATCTCAAGTTAGTATAATTTACTCTTGTTATGTTTATGGGTTTGATTTCCTTGCAGAACAAGTGCACTTCTGGATTGCCTGGTGCAACATGCCAATACTGATCCCCTCCGTGTGGACCTGGCCAAACAATAAAATTGGAAAATAATCGTGAAGTACATTAAGAAGGGGCTTGGACAGCTAGACTAGCAGGGACGGATCTAGAGGGACAGGCGGGGGTGTCCCTTAATTTTTCGACTTTTATTATATTGATTCTCTTTTTAAGTGTAAATTATTATATCGATTTTTTTTTAAGTTAAAAAAATCTTACACTAACTCTTTTTTAGGGATATTTAAAATAATGTAAAAAAATGAAAAAATAATAAGTATAATAAGAATAAATCTTAGAACAGATCCGTGTAATTAATTCTATTTAATATTTTTGAGAGATTAATTTTGTGAAAAATATTTGAAAAACTAATGTAGAGTTAATTAAGAAATTAATTTTCTAACATAAATATTTGAATAGCAAATGTGATTTTACTCTTATTTTCCGTTGTAGTTTCATGACGAGGTGACAAATTGACAATCGCATTGAATGAATGACCCACAACAAATTGACAATTGACAATAAGGACAATCTCATTAATTGTCGTCAAGTCTTCTTGAAAGAAACTGATCCTCAGTCAGGGACGGATTTAGAGGGGGACACGCGGGCGTGTCAGCCCTTGGTTATTTTTCACACACACACACATATATATATATATATATATATATATATATATTTAAATTAATTAGTATAAAATTTTATAAAATTAATTATATATGTTATTATTATAATATTATTTAAAATTAATTAATGTAAAATTATATAAAATTAATTATATTTTTTGTTATTATTATAATAATTAAGATGATAATTAATATAAAATTATATAAAATTAATTATGTGTTTATTGTTATTATGATAACGATTAAGATTATTATTATTTAAAATAAAAAATAGTTTTAAATTTACATGTAAAAATAGTAAATATTTTTGAAAAATTATTATTCATTAAAATTTAAACCCCCTTTTTCTGGACCCATCACAAATACATGCTAAGTATTGATGGCATTCGGACTTTACATTTAACCAGAATTCATAAAAATTATTCATAATGTATAAAATTTGTAGATAGCACTTAAGTATATTTTAGGTATCTTTAGTATTATTTTTAATTAGAATTGAAGTAGCTAAACCTATCTTTACTCTTCAAAGGCTGGTTGGTTGTTTCCTGCTACAAAACGTTCTTGACCATTCAATACATAAAAGTTAGACCACACACATAATAAAGTGCGAACACCTTTGCTATAAAGATAACATGATTTTATGAACAAACTCGTAAACCAAGCCTTCACCCCCACATTCCTCTGTTCACTATGAAAGAATCCCACACAGTAGAGTCAAGTAGGTTTGCCATTAGCTTTGTACTGCACCTCCTTTTGTTGTTGCTATTCTTCAATTTAGCCACTTGTGATCCAGTTATCGTCCCAGATGAAATCCTCCTAAACTGTGGTTCTAATGAAGCATCACCGTTTAATGGAGTAAATTGGATAGGAGATGTTGGATCCAATTTCTTGCCTCCAGAGTATCACAAGAGTTCATCTACACTCTTGATCTCAAACATAGAGTCTCTAGCACCAAAAGTTCCATACTCAACAGCAAGAATAATTCATTCTCCATTGACCTACTCATTCCCTTCCTCCCCTGGCCTTAAGTTCGTTCGTATTTACTTTCTCTCATCTTCATACCTAATGTTGAACCCCTCTAAGGCTTATTTCTCTGTAAAAGCTGGTCCTTACACTCTTGTAAGTAATTTTAACACATTTGATTTTGCAGAAGAGCTCAACTTGGTGTTTTTCACCAAGGATTTCTTAGTCAATGTTAGGGAAGAGAAACTAAACATTACATTTACTCCATCACCTTTAATTTCCGATGCCTTTGCCTTTGTAAATGGCATTGAGATATTCCCAGTTCCCCACAGCATATACTTTCCGGGTTCCAAGGTTCCTGTTCCTTGCCTTGGACACCAGGAACCTTTGTTTATTAATGATGAATATGCTCTTGAGATGGTTTACTGTGTTAGCATTGGCAGTAATAAAAATAGAGTTGCTGTTGAAAATGCTTTTGGAACATGGTTGGATGATTTTAGATACATATCTGGTTCACAATCTGGAAGTGTCCTCGGTGTAAATTATTCTCTTATTAACATGGATCACACCACTTACACTTACAATTATTCAGCACCAAAAGAGCTATATAGTAATGCCAGGACAATGGGTAGCAATGGAGATGCTAACATGAAGTACAATTTAACATGGTCTTTCCCTGTTGACTCTGGATTCAATTACCTTGTTAGGCTTCATTTCTGTGAGATCTCTGTAGAGGTAACGCAGGTACATCAAAGGGTGTTCAAGGTGTACATAAACAACCAAATAGCAGAGGAGAGGATGGACGTAGTTGCTTCGGCTGGTGCACCATGTATTCCTTTACACAGGGACTATGTTGTTATGGTTCCTATGGAAAGTGGGAGAAGGAAAGATGTGTGGATCGCACTTCACCCTAATTTGGAGTCAAAACCAAAATATATTGATGCCATACTGAATGGCATTGAAATCATGAAGATAAGTGATAGCAATTATAGTCTTGCGGCAAAGTTCCAACTGAGAAGGGAACAAAGGAAGAAGAAAGTTCCACATGTCATTATTGTGGCTGGTGCTACTTTAGGTACCATTTTGGGACTGCTCTTAACATTTTTCATTCTTATCCGTAGAGCATGGAAAAAACTGAAGTGGGGAACTTCTCATGTACTCCCATCAAATTCTACTAAAAGTAGTCACAAAAACATTCAACTAAGAGTGACTCCAGGTCATTGCCGTCAATTCACATTAGCAGATATCAGCATAGCCACGAACAACTTCAGTGGAGATCTTGTGATTGGGGAGGGAGGCTTTGGAAAGGTGTACAAAGGAATCATGCATCAAGATGAGGTTACTCCTGTGGCAATAAAGCGCTCTAATCCTAGTTCTCGCCAAGGATATAAAGAGTTTCAAAATGAGATCAATCTTTTCTCGTTTTGTCACATGAATTTAGTGTCCATGTTGGGATACTGCCAAGAGGGAAATGAACTTGTACTTGTGTATGAATACATGGCTGAGGGTCCTCTGTGTGATCATTTGTACAAGAAACAAAAACAGCCACTGCCTTGGATTCAAAGACTAAAGATTTGTGTTGGTGCAGCTCGAGGACTACATTACCTCCACACTGGCACAAGCCACCCAGTGATTCACCGTGATGTGAAGTCAGCCAACATTTTATTGGATCAAAATTGGGTAGCCAAGATTGCAGATTTTGGGTTGTGTAGAACAGTTCCATCACATTACCACTCACATGTTAGCACTGAGGTTAAAGGTACTTTAGGATATTTAGACCCTGAGTACTATAAGAGAAGAAAACTGACTGAAAAATCTGATGTGTATTCATTTGGAGTGGTTTTGTTTGAAGTGTTGTGTGGAAGACCAGCTGTGAATCCTGTGGCAGTGGAAGAGGAAAGTGAGAAAGCTGGGTTGGCCACGTGGGCCATGCACTGTTACCAGTGTGGAACCATTGATCAATTAGTTGATCCATATTTAGAAGGGAATATTAGGCTAGAATGCCTGAGGGCATTTGTGGATATAGGCATCCAGTGTTTGGCTGATAGAAGTGCAGATAGGCCAACTATGGGAGAGGTGCTTAATAGTTTGGAGAAGATCCTTTCCTTCCAGGATAGTTTAGAGGAAAATGAAGTTAATACAGCTCAATTTCTACAAGACTAGAGTGTAGTAAATGAAACCCCACCATGTCTAATGTTGTGTTTTGCTCTGAAGAGAGAAATAGACTGGAGGGAAATAGAAGAGAAACAGAGTGAAAATAAAATAAAATATTAGGTTGTTTAGTTTAAAAGAAATAAGTAAAAAATAAAGTGAAAATAATATTATAAAGTTGTTTAATTTGAATGAAATGACAGGAAAGAATTTAAAAAAGTTATAAAAATATCGTTATATACTTAATATATAACAGAATTGATTTGGAATGAAATGTCACACCTTTTATTGAATCTCAATATGATATACATATACAAGTCGTATACAGACAACTCAATCATTCCAAAACTAGTTTCCTCCGTTTACGGTATTTACTCCTTAACTTATGCTATGTATCCCTAAATATATGTACAGCTGGTTGCATGATACGTGGGATTCACAGTATCACCATGATACTATAGGCAAGATAACTCTAAGACCCCCCTCAAGTTGGAGCATGCAGATTTTGATTGCCCAACTTGCCTAAAAAATAAGAAAACTGTTGTTTCCCCAAGGCTTTAGTAAATATATCAGCCAATTGAATATGAGTGGTCACATGATGAGTTGAAATGTTGCCTTTGAGGAGTTCATCACTTAAGAAATGGCAATCAACTTCAATATGTTTTGTTCGCTCATGAAAAACTGGATTGGCAGCTATATGCAATGCTGCTTGGCTGTCACAATAGACTTTCTGAGAGTGAGTAACACTGAGAGAGAGCAAGAGTGCTTTCAACCATTTGAGTTCACATGTGGTCGTAGCCATGGAGCGATATTCTGCCTCAGCAGATGAACGGGAGACAACCTGTTGCTTCTTGGTTTTCCAAGATTTAGGTGAGTTTCCAAGGAAAACAATCCAGCCAGTAAGAGAGCACCCAGTCAAAGGACAGTTGACCCAATCCGAGTCACACCAAGCATAGAGTTGAAGATCACAATCAACTTGGTGAAAGATACCTTGGCCGGGGTAGCCTTTGAGATAGCGAACAACACGAAGAGCTGCAGTCCGATGCTCTTCTAAAGGATTTTGCATTAATTGAGCCAGCATATGAACACAATAAGAGAGTTCTGGTCTAGTGACAGTTAAGTATCTGTTGGCACAAGAAGGTCTTTGGAAATCAGAAACGTAAATCAGTTTTCATTCATACAGCTGCAGTGTGCTGTGGTTTCTGATACAAATATGGCTTACAAAACAGAACATTAGTTGTTCCTACCTATTAAGTTAATGAGCCAGCTGCCCATCTTAATTACTAGACTTAAAACACACTCCAAAGGTACAAGTCTACACAAAGTCTGAAAATACATTAACCATACTGCATAAAACATAAAATTAACTAACATATCAAAAAATTCAGTAGAGTACATAAAAAATTCAGCTGCATTAACACTCCTCCTTGAAATTTTTTATGGACACTCCAAGCAAATCTCTAAGTCTTTCAAATCTTACTCTTGGTAGAGCTTTAGTCAGAATATCAACAACTTGAACATCAGAACAGCAATGAATAAGCTTGATCTCACCATTCTTAACAGCCTCACAAACAACATGAAACTTCACTTGAATGTGCTTGGTCTTTCCATGATGAACTGGATTTTCTGCAATGGCAATTGCTGATTTGTTATCACAGTAAATTTCAGTAGCTTCCAGCTGCTCTACTCCCAAATCAAATAGAATTTTCTTCAACCAAATAGCTTGGTTTGCTGCTGCAGCTGCTGCAACATATTCTGCCTCTGCAGTGGACTGAGCTACAATTTGTTGCTTTTTTGAATTCCAAGAGAACATGCCAGAGCCTAAGGAAAAAACATAACTAGTAGTGCTCTTCATGTCATCAAGGTGTCCAGCCAAATCACTGTCAACATAGCCAAATAAATTTCCATTTTCACTTGGCTTATACCAGATTCCAAGTTGAGTAGTGCCTTTCAAGTACCTAAGCACTCTCTTTGCTGCTGCAAAATGAATCACACTTGGACTCTACATAAATCTTGAGAGTAAGCTGACTGCATACATAAGATCAGGTCTAGATGAAGTGAGATAAAGCAAACTTCCAATTAAACTTCTATAAAGAGAAACATCCATTTTTTCAGCTCCATCATCTTTGGATAATTTCAAATTCTTCACCAAAGGAGTAAGAACAGATTTGCAACTTTCCATTCTGAATTTCTTCAAAACTTCATGAGCATACTTCTCTTGATTCAGAAAATTTCCATCTTTAGTTTGATGCACTTCCAAGCCTAGAAAATAATTCATTTCTCCTAAGCTAGACATCTGAAACTGATTCTGCATCTCCTCCATAAGCTGCTGCACTTCTTGTTGATTATTGCTAGTCACTAGCAAATCATCAACATACAAAGAAACAATTAAAGAGCCACCATCCAGCAACCTTTTCACATAAAGAGTTGCATCATTTTCACTCCTCCTGAAACCTTGACTGCAAAAATAGCCATCAGTTCTGTTGTACCAAGCTCTAGGAGCTTGTTTCAGCCAATACAAAGCTTTATGAAGCTTATACACCTTGTCTTCACTTCCTTTCACAACAAAACCTTCAGGTTGAGCTACATAAATTTCTTCAGTCAAGTTCCCATTTAAGAATGCAGATTTGACATCAAAATGCCAAATTTTCCATTTCATTTGAGCTGCCAAAGCTATAAGAATACGAATAGTATCCATTCTTGCAACTGGAGCAAATGTTTATGCATAATCAATTCCTGGCTGTTGAGCATAGCCTTTAACAACAAGTCTGGCCTTGTATTTGTTAATGGATCCATTAGGATTCAGCTTTACCTTATAGACCCTTTAACTCTAATAGCATTTTTGTCCTCTGGTTTGTCAACCAGCTGCCATGTCTTGTTGTCTTCAATGGTGGTGATCTGCTCCTTCATTGCTTGGTTCCATTCTTCAACCTTACTAGCTTCTTCAAAGCTGCTAGGTTCAACTACTGCAACATTACATCTATGATAAATTTCTGAAAGAGGTCTAGTGCCTCTCACAGCAAAATCATCATCAACCCCTTCTTCTTGATCTTCATCGGTGCTCTCCAAAGAAGGCAAACTTGCATGCCTTTCCATTTGACAAGTCTCCCAATTCCAAAAAGAATCTTCATCCACCTTCACATCTCTAATGAAAAAAACTTTTCTTGAATCAATTCCATAGACTTTATAGCCCTTAGACTTTGAGCTATAACCTATTAAAATTCCTTTTTCAGCTTTCTTATCCAATTTGCTTCTTTTCACATCTGGTACATGACAGTAACAAGGTGAACCAAACACTTTTAGATGTCTAATGGATGGTTTAATTCCTCCCCAGGCTTCAATGGGTGTCATTCCTTCTATTGCTCTTATAGGAAGTCTATTTTGGAGGTAGACAATTGTGTTTACAGCTTTTGTCCAAAAAGACTTTGGCATTTTCTTCTCAAAAATCATGCATCTAGCCATCTCAAGAACTGATCTATTTTTCCTCTCAGCCACTCCATTTTGTTGGGATGAATAGCTCACTGTAAGTTGGTGCTCAACTCCCAAATCTTCAGAAAATGCATTAAATTCAGCAGAGGTATACTCCTTCCCATTGTCAGTTATGAGTTTCTTCAAAAAAACAACCACTTTCAGCTTCAACAAGGACTTTAAACTTCTTGAAAACAGAAAAAACTTCAGATTTCTGTTTAAGAAAGTAAACCCAAGTCATTCTTGTAAAATCATCTATGAAGAGAATAAAATACTTGTTGCCATTGAGTGAAGTAGTTTTCATAGGTCCACAAACATCGGAGTGCACTAACTCAAGCTTCTCACTTACTCTCCATGTAGCTAAATTTGGAAAAGGCAATCTATGTTGCTTACCAAGTTGACAACCTTCACATACTTCTAAAATAACTTGAATATTTGGAAAATCTTTGACTAACTCATGCTTTTGAGCAAACTGAATGGATCTCAAATTAAAGTGACCAAACCTCTTGTGCCATAACTTAGAGTCAAGTTCAGTCTTGCTAATATTGCACTCATGTTCATAAATTAAATTCCAATTAACAGGAAAACTTCTTTTTCTCATCTCTACTTCATATAATTCATGACCATCAACATCAGTAACTACACAACTTTTTTTCTTTAAACAACAAGCAACAACCACTTTGCATCATTTGACCCACACTCAACAGGTTTTGATCAATTTCAGGCACTAAAAGAACATAAAAAATATGCTTGATACCTGTTGCAGTATGAATTCCCACAACTCCTTTACCAATGATGGCCAGTTTGTCACCATATCCAATCTTTACCAATTCTCCGGCGGGTTTCAGCTCAGAAAAGAATTCTGGTCTGCTTGTCATGTGTTGAGTCAGCCACTGTCAATAAACCATGTATTTTCATCCTCCAAACTCCTTGTAGTCCTGGCCATGAACAATAGATGTTCATCATTTTCAGCTTCAGTGACATTTTCCTTTTGAGTGGTATGATTTTGTTGATTTTGCTGATTTTGCTGCTGCTGTTTCAGTCTACAAAACCTCTCTATGTGGCCATTTTGTTTGCAGTATCTGCATTGAATAGGTGGTGGTGTCTTCCCTTTGTACCAGCAATCACTCTCCTTGTGGCTGGTTCTCTTGCAAATCCCACACTTTGAAAATTTTTCTCTTCTCTTGGAATCATTTCCAGAGTGCTCTCCAACATATTTCTTCTCTCCTTTTGCTGCTACAGCCTTCCCTTTGTGCTTCACTTGTAGTGCAGTTTCTAATGCTTCCTCCTATCTAAGAAGTCTTCTCTGTTCTTGAGCTTGAAGAGCATTTATCAGCTCTATCAAGCTTATCTTGGAGAGATCCTTTGACTCTTCAAGTGAAGAAATCTTGGATTCAAACCTTTCGGGTAAGACAACCAAGACTTTCTCAACTATTCTGCTGTCTGGAAATTTCTCCCCCAGCAATCTGATCTGGTTCACAACCTTCATCAGTCTGGTCATGAAATCTTTTATGTTTTCAGCCTCATTCATCTTCAAGGCGTCAAACTCTCTTTTGAGGTTGAGAACTTGCATTTGCTTAGTCCTCTCATTTCCAAAAAACTCTTCTTTAAGCTTCTCCCAAACTTCCTTTGCTGCATCCAAGTTTGAGATTCTCATAAAAACATCATCATCCACAGCTGAATGCAAGATGGTAAGAGCATTTGCTCTTTTGGCAACTTGCTCATTGTGAACTCTCATTTGAGCAACAGTGGGATTTTCTTCCAAAGCTGGTGGTTCAGCTGTCTCCACTGCTTCCCAAAGATCATAAGCTTTCAACTGAGCTCTCATCTTCACAGCCCAAATTTCGTAGTTCTTTCTTGTGAATACCGGAGATGCTGGTAGTGAGACATTGTTGGAAGCCATGTAGAAGGTTGGATATTCTGAAAACAGATTGCGTTTTTTATTTTCTCTCCTCTCTGTTTTCTAGTTTTTTGTTTCTGGTTTTCTCTCTTCTCTCAGGTTCTCTCACAGTCCCTCAAGATCAAATAAGCTCAAGATACCAATTGTTGGCACAAGAAGGTCTTTGGAAATCAGAAACGTAAATCAATTTTCATTCATACAGCTGCAGTGTGTTGTGGTTTCTGATACAAATATGGCTTACAAAACAAAACATTAGTTGTTCCTACCTAATAAGTTAATGAGCCAGCTGTCCATCTTAATTACTAGACTTAAAACACACTCCAAAGGTACAAGTCTACACACTAAGTCTGAAAATACATTAACCATACTGCATAAAGCATAAAATTAAATAACATATCAGAAAATTCAGTAGAGTACATAAAAAATTCAGCTGCATTAACAGTATCGACCAAACGACCTACTAGTCTTCGATAACATTCCGGATTAGAAAGTGGAGGTCCAGTGGCCAAGGGAAGATGATGATTTTGATCAAGAGGAAAATCAGCAGGATTAGCTCCCAACAATCCAGTTTCAGTGATAATGTCCAGGGTATATTTCCGTTGGCATGGGAAAATTTCATTAGAAGTACGAGCCACCTCAATGCCAAGGAAGTATTTTAAAAGACCAAGATCTTTCATATGAAAACAGGTGCTCAAGTAGGATTTAAAGGACTCAATTGCTTTGCTATCATTGCCAGAAATAATGAGATCATCCACATAGACCAAAACATACAGCTCCATAGAATCACAATGTAGAGTGAAGAGAGAATAGTCAGAATAGGATTGTGTGAATCCATACTACAAAAGGGAGCTTTTGAGTCTAGCAAACCAACAACGAGGCGCTTGTTTCTAGCCGTATAAAGACTTTCGGAGGCGACATACTTGATTTGGTAGAGAGGACTGGAAGCCTAGGGGTAATTTCATGTACACTTCTTCATCAAGCTCACCATGTAAAAAGGAGTTGTGAACATCCATTTGATGAAGTTCCCAACGCCTGGCAACAACAACAAGAAGAAATGTTCTCACAGTTACCATTTTCACAACCGGGGCAAAGGTCTCATGATAATCCAACCCCTCAACTTGATTATTTCCCAAAATAACAAGCCTTGCCTTATAGCGTTCAATAGTGCCATCTGAATGATATTTGATCCTATACACCCATTTACACCCTATAGCCTTTTTATTTGGAGGTAGTGTTTCCACTATCCAAGTGCCATTATTCTCAAGAGCCTCAATTTCCAGTTGCATGGCATGTCGCCATTGCTTATCTTTGACAGCTTCAGCGAAGGTTTGAGGTTCTGTGCCTGCAGAAATAGTGGCCAAAAAATGCCTATGTCGTGGAGAAAAGTTAGCATAGTTCACATATTGGGCTAAGGGATAGGGTGTACTTGAGGGACGTGACGGAGTAGTAGAACAATGTGAGGGCATATCTTAGAGATGGTGTTGATTACATGGTCCCATAACCTGGTAGAATGAATTTTGGTACGATGGCCACGTCCCAAATTTTCAAAATTGTCATCAGTAAGTGGTCCCCCCTTGCTTCAACAGCTGGTTGCATAACATTGGGTGATTCAATTGAAGTGGAGGCAGTAGCAAACACATTTGTGGGGGCTGGTTGCATAACTCAAGGCTCGACATGATCATCTAACACCATACTTTCAGCTACTGGAGTAGAAAAAGGTTCAGGCATATTGGGCACATGCTGAGGTAAGGCATCATCTCAACAATATCAACAAAAGAAGAATTGGATAAAGTCCCAACATCAATGAGAAACTGAGAAGATGTGATTCCAGCAGCAAAAGGAAATTCATTTTCACAAAAGACAACGTCTCTAGAGTTAAAGAAAATACCCAGCTCCAAGTCATACATACACCATCCTTTGGTGCCATAAGGATAGCCCACAAAAACACACTTGCGACTTCGAGTAGCAAATTTGTCACCCTTATGATGTTGATTATGCACATAGCCCAAGCAGCCAATAACTCGAAGGTGCTCAAGAGAGGGAGCCTTACCATACAAGAGTTCATAGGGAGTTTTTCCATCGAAGGTCACTGTAGGAGTTCGATTGATTAAGTAACATGCAGCAAGAGCATATTCTCCCCCAGAACTGAATTGGAAAATGGGCATGGAAGCATAAGCAACATTAAGAATGTGTCTATGCTTGCGCTCCACTCTTCCATTCTGTTGCGGTGTTCCAATGCATGAGGTTTCATGAATAATACCATGGTCACGAAAATATGTTTTCATACAAGTGAATTCAGTCCCATTGTCACTGCGAATGATCTTCACTTGTGTATTGAATTGTCGTGTAACCATTGCAAAGATTTGACAAAGATGTCTAGAAACTTCTATTTTATCAACAAGGAGATAAAGCCAAACTGCTCTCGAGTAGTCGTCAACAATGGTCAAGAAGTATTTAGCACCATAAAAGGTTGGGGTGCAATAAGGCCCCCATA
Source organism: Pueraria montana var. lobata (assembly GCA_026413185.1). NCBI lineage: Eukaryota > Viridiplantae > Streptophyta > Magnoliopsida > Fabales > Fabaceae > Pueraria > Pueraria montana. The sequence goes on along the minus strand of CM048651.1, from coordinate 37,242,721 downwards.
GGTCACAATGGATTAACTGAAATATAGATGTTGCTTTATTTTCACTAACAGGAAAGTTGTCTCGTGATTGTTTTGCTCTATGAGACATATGTCACATACATAAATTAGTATTTCTTAGTCCCAACATTTGGGAGCATTTACAAAACTTTCAAAGATGCATGTCCTAGTCTTCTATGCAACAAATCAAACGAAATCTCTTTATTGGTCTTTATTGCAGCTGCCTTGATCATCCCTTTAAGATAATATAGCCCCTCTCTTTGTTCACCCGCTCCAATCTGCGTCCTCAAGGTGGGGTCCTGTATAAAACAAAACTTGTCAGTGAATTGAACTATGTAAGTAGAATCTTTAAGCAGCTGTGACACTGATAGAAGATTGCAATGCAAACTAGGCACATATAGAACATTAGTTAATCTTAGTCTGTCATTGAGCACCACGGCTCCTTCTTTTGTGGCCACTATTTCTTCACCATTTGGGAGTCCATCAAAGCATTCATGAATGCTGCGCACATTGGTTAAACACTCTAGTTGGCCGGTCATATGATGTGAAGCACCGGTATCAATGATCCATGGCAAAAGAGAACACTTACCACTGAGTTTCTCAGTTGCTCCTAGTATTATCAGAACTCAAAATTTAGAATATACAGAAAAGAGAAAATAGAATTGTATTACTGATTGTTTTACACACTCTCATAAGAGAAAGGAAACCATTTATATAGGATATGGAACCCTTGAGAAAGCATAACAAATGACTAGTTAACTAGAAGACCAAGTCAAAAGTCGAACTACTTTTACAATAGAAAATGACTATTTATTTAACTCTATTTGTTTAACTCTAATACCCCCCCGCAAGCTGAAGAGTAGATAGTGGTCACTTTCAGCTTGGACAACAAAGTATGAAACTGGTGAGGATCTAAAGGTTTGGTGAAGATATCTGCTAATTGATCTATGGTGGAGATAGGTAGAAGATGAAAAAGTTTGGACTGCAATTTCTCTCGAACAATATGGCAATCGATCTCTATGTGCTTGGTACGCTCATGGAATTTTGGATTGGCTGCAAGATGTTGTGTTGATTCATTGTCACAGTATAAGAGAGCTGGGGAAACAAAAGGGAGCTTCAATTCTTGAAGAATATAATTGAGCCACTGAATCTCACAAACAGTGGCTGCTAGAGCTCTATATTCAGCCTCTGAGGAAGATTTTGAAACTGTAGTTTGCTTCTTTGAACGCCAGGAAATTAATGAATCTCCTAGAAAAATGCAGACCCGGTTGTTGACCGTCGAGTATCTGTGCAACTGGCCCAATCGGAGTCTGAAAAGGCTTTAAGTTGCAGCTTTGAATTGACAGAATAAAAAAGGCCATGTGCAGGGGTGCCTTTGAGATATCGAAGAACACGCATTGCTGCTTGATGATGAGTAGTGGTGGGACAGCTCATGAATTGGCTAAGCTGTTGGACAGAATAACTGATATCCGGTCTTGTTGTGGTGAGATATAGAAGTCTTCCTATGAGACGTCTATACGCAGCTGGGTCTTCCAAAGGCTGACCTCCTTCCTTTTGCAACTTAGTATCCTTGGTCATAGGTGTAGTGGCAGGCTTTGAAGCTAAAAGACCTGTATCTGAAAGAATGTCAAGGGTATACTTTCTTTGACAAATATGTAAACCACGTTTTGATCTGGCAATTTCCAATCCTAAGAAATATTTTAAATTTCCAAGATCTCTTATTTTAAAATGTTGATTTAGAAAATGTTTGACAGTATCAATCTCTTGCAAATTGTTACCTGCAAGAATTAAGTCATCCACATAAATAAGTAAAATAGTAAAAGAATAATGATTATGTTTAAAAAATAATGAATAATCTGATGAAGATTGAGTAAAGCCTTGAGATAGAAGGGAGGAGGACAGTCGAGCAAACCACTGTCTGCTGGACTGTTTCAAACCGTATATTGATTTCTTGAGTTTGCAAACCTGGTTGGGTTGTGTAGGAGTAATGCCTGGAGGTAGTTCCATGTAGACTTCTTCATCAAGTTTACCATGGAGAAAAGCATTTTGTACGTCAAGTTGCTGCAAAAACCAGTTATTAGTGGTAGCAATAGCTAAAAGCATGCGGATGGTGGTTACCTTTGCTACAGGGGAGAAGGTATCAAAGTAATCAATGCCTTCGATTTGGGTAAATCCACGTGCCACTAATCTAGCTTTATGTCTTTCTAGAGTACCATCCGCTTTGAGTTTAACCTTGTAAACCCATTTACATCCAATGGCTTTCTTGTCGGGAGGTAATTGAATAACATCCCAAGTATCATTTTCAGTGAGAGCTTTAATCTCAGCTTGCATGGCCTTAATCCAGGCCTCAGATTTAATTGCCTATTTGTAAGTCTTAGGTTCATCCATAGTGGAGATGGCCAAAGCATAATGTTTATGTGTAGAAGATAAAAGAGAGTAATCCAAGTATGAAGATAAAGGGTAAGGAGTAGTGGGAGTGTGGTCAAGAGCAGCAGATTTGGCTATACTCCAATGGAAATCACATAAGTATGTAGGAGGTTGACGGTTTCTAGTAGATCTTCTAATAGGGATATCACTGTCAATAGGTATGTCAGATATATTGTTGTCGGTATTATGATTATCATGTTCAATATTAATGGGGGAAGTAGATGGTGTGTCAAACAAAAGATAATCAAATTCAGTAGTATGTGTGATATTAGAAGGTGAATTTGATTCTAGAGTTCGAAAAACAGTGGAATCTTTGTAAGGAAATATATGTTCATAAAAAACAACATTTCTACTTAAAAAAATAGAATGGGTAAGTAAATCAAACAATAGATAACCTTTGGTTCCAAGTCGAAAGCCTAGAAATATGCATTTTCTAGCCCTGCTGTCCAGCTTTGTGCAATTGTGACTAATAGTGGAAGCATATGCCAAACATCCAAAAACTTTCAAATCTAAAAGAGTAGGTGGACTATTATTTAGCATCTCAAAGGGAGATTTGTTCTCAAGAACAACAGTAGGTAAATGATTAATAATAAAGGTAGCATGGCAAACAGCATACGACCAGAAAATTTTGGGTAAGTGAGAATGAAATAAGAGAGCCCGAGTAACTTCTAGAAGTTGTCTATGTTTCCTTTCCACTTTAGAATTTTGTTGAGGGGTCTCAATGCAAGATGTTTGATGAATTATTCCATGAGTGTTATAAAAATTTTGCATGTTAAATTCTTGCCCGTTATCAGTTCTAATAATTATGATCTTGCAATCATATTGGGTAAAAATATGTTGTACAAATGTCATGACATGAAGTTTAGTGTCAGCTTTTGACTTGAGAAGGTACAGCCAAGTGTGTCGACTATAATCATCCAAAATGGTAAGAAAATATTTGTAACCTTGAAAAGAGGTAACATTAACAGGTCCCCAAATATCCATATGAATTAAATCAAAAGGTTTAGTGGTTTTAGTGTGACTATCAGGGAAAGGAAGTTTAGTTTGCTTAGCCATATGACAGTAATCACAAATCATATTTTTATTCACTTTGATGTAGGGAAAATGAGTACAAAGATGATTGAGAACACTAAGAGAAGGATGTCCAAGCCTAAAGTGCCATACATCATGAGTGCTAGTAACTAGAGATTGTGCAGAATGAAAATTACTAGCAGAATTCAAATGTACATTGTTGTGATGAGTAACATATGTTTGGGGTAAGAGGTAAAGACCATGTGAAACTTTAGCAACTCCAATCATCTTCTTAGAATGGAGATCCTGTATTATACATTTGTCATGAGAAAAGGTAAGCTTATATTGTAAAGAACTAGTTAAAGTATGCACAGAAATCAAGCAAAGAGTAAATTCGGGTATATGTAATACATCCAATAAAGTGATAGAGTCAGAAATAGTGATATTTCCAGAATGAGTAGCAAGAATTTGGTGTCCATTAGGTAAGTTAATGTTAATAGGAGAAATAGAATGATAATTTTGAAATAGAAATCTATGTGGACATATGTGTAAAGTTGATCCAGTATCAAGGATCCATTGAATGGGATAAATCAAATGGTTACCTGATTGTATACTTGATTGTGTAACATGCAAAATTGTGCGCCTTGGTGGACATTATTTTTGTCACAATTACCCGCTTTGGAGGTGGTGGATGCCTCGGCCTTAGAGTTTTGGAGCAGGGTAATGAGATGCTGATAGTCTTCAGGGGTCAATTGTAGTGAAGACCCTGATGTGGAAAGTTGAGTCGCAGTGTTATCACTATTTGCTGATTCAGAAATAGCTGCATTGGCATTAGAGGTAGTATTTCTACTTCTATAACCGGGTGGGAAACCATGTTTATAATAACATGTATCAACAGTATGAAAGGGGCGGCCACAAAAGGTGCATTGTTTGCCATTATTTCTTTCGCGTCCTCTGCCACCTTGATTGTTAGGGGTACCTCTACCTTGGGAATTAGTTAAGCGAGGAAATTGGGTCCAAGAACCATTGTTGGTGGCAGCAGAAAGAGGTGTGGGGTCACCAATATTAAGATCAAGGGTTTTCCTTTCTTGTTGAGTGACTAAGGCAAAGACCCGATTTATTTGGGGAAGAGGATCAAGAAGTAGAATTTGGGTCTTAACAGTGTTGAAATTGTCATTCAAACCTTTTAGGAAACAGATAACATACTCATTTTCTTTATGAATCTTCATGGACTTGGTGAGGTTACAAGGGCAAGGTGAATTGCAGACGCAAGATGGGGTGGGGCGTAAAGATTCTAACTCATCCCAAAGGATTTTTAAATCAGTAAAGAAGGTAGAAACAGTTCTCTCACCTTGGCGCATGGAGTGCATCTCTTGAAGGATATCAGAGATGCGAAAATGGTTGCCCCTTGAATAGCGATCTTGCAGGTCCAGCCATAACGATCTAGCGTCGTCGATGTATACGGTACTCTGTGCAATGTGAGCGGTAAGACTTCTGTTGATCCAAGAAATGACAAGAGTATTGCAGCGTTCCCAGGTATCAAAGAGAGGGTCATCTTTAGCAGGGGTAGTGATGGTTCCATCGATGAACTTGTGTTTGTTCTTGGTCAAGAGAGCTCGTCGCATGGCACGGCTCCAAGAATGGAAATTGTCACCGTTGAGAGGTGGTGATACAAGAATGGCTCCTGGGTTTTCACCAGGATGTAGATAATAGGGGCTTGTTGGATTCTGTGAAGGATCAGGATTAGCTGTGTTGGTTGCCGTAATCGATTCAGCATCACTGGAGGAGGATGAATCGGCCATGATTGGTGATGAAGGATGAAGCTAATGAAAGGCGGAAGCGCAATGATAAACTGATACCAAGTAATACAATTCTATTTTCTCTTTTCTGTATATTCTAAATTTTGAGTTCTGATAATACCTAGCTTGGCATTATACAAGAGACTTACTAGTGTTTGCCATTGGTCACTAGTAAGACCACTTGAATTGGAGGAATCAACATTTGAGATTTCAGGATTGGTTTCTTCCTTAAGTGTTGTTGCTTGTGCTGCATGAGCTTTAATAGGTCCTCCATGTCTTTTGTTATTGGATACAACATTATATTGTTCTGGTTTCCCACGTCCAGTTCCTTTCACTGGTCCACGTTGTCGATCTCCCCACCACTCAGGATACCCTATCACTTGAAAACAATTGTCTGAATCATGACCAGCCCGATTACAGTGATTGCACGTTCCTCCCTTTTCTTTGCGCTTGGAACTGGACTGTACTGCAAACGCCATCACTTCACCACGTTCTTCTGCCATGTGAGTCACTATGCGCAATCGTCCTTCCTGTACCAGTGTCGAGTAAATTTTGTTCAGTGAAGGCAAAGGATCCTGAGCGAGAATATTGGATCGCACAGTCCCATAGAAAGTGTTATCTAATCCCATGAGAAACTGATGAACTTTCTCCTCCTCACGTTTATTTTCCAACTCAAAACTGAGATTGCACTTACAGAGGCCACACTTGCACACTGGTATTTGATCATAATTCCCCATTCTTCCCACAGCTTCTTTAGTTTGCCATAGTATGTCACAATGGTCAGCCCTCTCTGCTTGCATTCAACGAGCTCTGCTTTGAGCTGTTGAATACGTGGTCCATTCACAATGGAGAACCGCTCCTTGATGTCCTCCCAAAGATCCTTTGCCACCTCCATGTGCGACATGGTCGATCGCAACAAAGGTTCAATAGTATTCATGATCCAAGAGACCAACAAGGAGTTGTTGGTCCACCAATCTTCGAGATCTGCAGATCCCTCATCAGGTTTGTTGATTGTTCCATCAACAAAGCCAAATTTCTTCCTTGCTCGTAGTGCAGTTCTGAGTGAACGAGCCCATTCGTCATAATTTTCTCCCTTTAATTGTACTTGAGTTATCAAACTCCTTGGATTATCACTTGAAGTGATATCATAAGGGGAGATCGTCTTCCTGATGATCACTCCATCACCATTGTTGGCTGTCTTCTTTTCCTCGTTATTTGTTGCAGCAGAAGTTTTCCGGTCAGCCATGATTCAAATCTGGTATAGCTTTGATACCATAACAGAATTGATTTGGAATGAAATGTCATACCTTTTATTGAATCTCAATCTGGTCATATACAAGTCGTATACAGACAGCTCAATCATTCCAAAAATAGTTTCCTCAATTTATGCTATTTACTCCTTAACTTATGCTATGTATCCCTAAATATAAGATATGTACAACTGGTTGCATGATACGTGGGATTCACAGTATCGCCATGATATTATAGGCAATATAACGCTAAGAATATAATCTATTAAAATACCTATGTAATCGATTACATGTGTGCACTTAATTGATTATATAGGATCGTTAATCAATTAAATTTACCTATACTAAGAGGGTTTTGTGCTTTGTGGCTGTGGGTCATGTGTGTGAAAAAAAAAGAAGATAAAAGTTGGATATTAAGGTCAATATACATTGTGCTCAATTACCCTTCTCTTTCATAACTTGATGGGTGGAGAGAAACAATATTAGTGGGACCCACCAATTCAATATTATTTTCAGACAATGTCTACCGTGGTCCAGTAAATTAAGTGGTCTCTGGTGGACCATTTTTATTCATCGCATGACCACTGTTATGTCGTAAGCCCATTCACATTGGATTATTTCTCCCTCAACCCTTTCTCTCCCCACTTCGTTCCTCTCCTTCCTTCACCATCACTACCTATATGTCTGGGATGCCGGAAATGGCGCTACCGCCGGGCACGCTACTACCCCAGCCGTTTGGTCCACCTGAAACGGAGATATAGTGGACTTTGTCAACGCACTTCTATGATGAGATCTGAAATCAAAATCTACCAAAACAGTAGAGCTCGTCATTCTCTTCAATGATTTTAGCAAGCTTCAAAGAACTTCTACCACCACCACGACGGTGAGATCAAGAAGCATGCAACAATCAAAAAGAGTAAAAGGGAACTTATTATTTAAAAAATACAAACACGAAGAGAGAATGGGATCTGCATGTGCATAGTTGTTCACATCATTGGCTAGCGCACCAATTGGCGTAGTATTTTTGATAAATAAGTTTAAAGTTGTCTCCACAGGGACTTGTTCGTACTAGGTTTTTGTGTAAAATCAAAGTCTAGGCAAAAGAGTATGTTGTTTAAGTGAAATTAGTTCAGAAAATAAATTCTAAGTTCTAAAATAAAATATTAAAAACAGGACAGAATTCAAAGAAGCAAAAGATCAAACAGTTGATTTGCAGCAGCTGAAAACAACAAATAAACAAGCTAGTTAGGATATTTGGTAATACTTGGCAAACATCTCAGTAATATAAATGATTTTTCTCCATTTAATGAAAACCCTAGTGTTATCTCAACCCACTTAAGTCTTCTAACCTTGATTCCTCAAGTGAAAGAAGCTAAACCAATTAACTCTACTCTTAATCACTTAGCAAGTGAAGTTAAATGATTTGTTTAAGAGCAAGGATCATAAAGAGACTAACAAACATCACTCCATTCCTAGATGAGACATTCATTAGATACTATTCTCAAATCTTAGTTTTCAAAGCATTTCCCAATGACAATAAAAACAAATAGAAAAATGCTTGGGTGATCAAGCCAAGAACCAACATAAAACACAGAGAAATAACATTAACATTGAATATTCGTTAAACAGATAGTAAGAGTAATTATATGAGAGTTGCTAGTACACCAAAATCCCCAACTATAAAGAAGTTAGCTCCTCATTGTCATGAGAAGCCACCACAAATTACAAAGAACAAAGGAAAATAGAAGAGAAATGGTGAAGGAATGAAGAAATGTGGTAGGTGAGAGCCTCAGCCGCCAATACACAACCCTAGAATGATCTGATGATGATCCTAATGAAAAGACACTTTAAATAGGGTGAGAATCTCTGTTTTGTCGCTTATGCATAAAGGCACAACTCGCTTAGCGAGTAACCTCTCGCTAAGTGAATTTCAACAAATTCCAATTCTCTTTCAGGCAGAGAGATTAGTTCGCTTAGCGAGCATGAACTCGATAAGCAATCTTGACGTGTCCAAGTTGCCTTTTCAGCTTCCAATCTCACTAAGCGAACAAAACTTCTCGCTTAGCTTTCAACTGGCCTCGTGTCCTCTTCAGAGCGACTTCTCTCGCTAAGCGGCAGCATCAGCTTGCTTAGCGAGTTGTCTTGAATTCCTCATCTTCAGCTTTTCTCTCAATGTACTAGGACTCTACGAAAACTCAATTAAAAAACTAATAAGTTCCTAAAATTAACTACATGAAACTAAACCCTAAAAAAGTAATTCCTAACTAAAAAGGGATCAATCAAAGCAATAAATGAGACGAAAGTGAGATAATTGCTGTGAAAATTAAGTGCAAATGTAAGTATGCACAACAATTATCAATAGCGTCGTGGAAGGAGATAAGCAGTGATGATGTGGATGCGTGCGAGTTGCGATAAAGGACGGCGGCATGGCTCTCGGAGGATCTCAGATATGAGTTTTGAGAAGAGAGAACCGACGATTCACATAGACGACGTTGAGGCGAGAAGTCATGGTGAAGCTTGTATGCGACATCGCCTCCGTTGCTCGGTGACAGTGAGCCGCTAACGTCATAGTGGTGAAGGAAGTGGTCCGTTGAGGTTGGTGGCGGAGGTGGTGGTTCGTTACTGCTAATGGTGGAGATGGTGGAGGAACACCGAGGGAACAAGATTAGGAGAAATGAACGTAATCTAGTGTATGAGATGTATGATATTATTGTGGGCACTAGATAAATCTAACGTTTCATAAAAATGGTCCATGAAAGACCACTTAATTTAGTGGACCACGCTAGACATCGTCTTATTTTCATTGTTATTTTCATTGTAAATCAGTACCAAACACCAGCGCATCATTTTCGTCTGCTCCTCTCTCGCAAACTCTCAGCAACCAAAATAGCATATGGATTGAGTGTCTAATCTAATTCCAAAATATTTTATTACTCAATGTGATAAAATTATATGAATAATTATAAACATAAAGGCTTAATATCCAATTTGATCATTTAGTTTTTTAAATATGCTCAATTAGGTCCTCTTGTTTTTCGACTATGCAATTATGTCCTTTTATTTTCAAAATTGATTCAATTGGATCCTTTCCGTCAGACTGGGACTGACGCCATTATGTTGTGTTTTCCGACGGTTTAATTTACAACTAGTGGTGGTTAAAAATCGCCACTATCTTATTATTAAAATTAAAAATAAAATCTTATATTCTTTTTCCATAAAACCATTTTCCATAAAACCCTATCCTCCACCTTTGCCTTGTCGTGTGAGACCTCGCAGTGCACGTACACGGCATCGGTGTCGACGGCCTTGAAGAGCTTCACGAGCACCGTCTCGGGCTTCTTGATGCGGACAATGAGATCGGAGCCGCGCACCTGGAGGTTGCGACGGAGGTCGGGGACAAAGTTAAGAAGGTGCATTATAATCAAAAGGCATTATAAGAAGTCAAACGACATCCAATCTCACAAGAGAGAAAGGCATCTAAAGCCAAGTACTCAACTCGCTGGGTAGTGAAGGAGTGATTATCCCACCAACTCCTCGTGATCCACTGGTCCTTCTAGAACTATAGGCCCAAGACGCAACGACACAACATGGTGAGCCTGGCCTGGTTCAGCCATGGATCATCGAGCTTCTCCGCGGCCAGGGAGCGAAGGTCGCAAACATTTGCCACGCAAAGATTAACTTAGGGATGACAAAGTATACCCAGACCCTACGGGTACCCACAAAAGTATCCGCAAATGGGGTGGGTAATTACCTGCATATTAGGGCTGGGTACGGGGGCGAATATTTACCCGCAAATTTTCACAGGGATGGGTGCAGGTACAGGTACTATAGTACCCACCCCACCCCGCACATGTCATAATATATATATATATATATAGGAGAGATCCACTTACTCCAAGAGTAAGTCTAAGAGAGCTACTCTTCATCCTCACCATTCATTTTCTTAAAATCTAATGGTGATAATGAGTAACTAATCTTAACCATTAGATTTCAAGAAAATGAAAGGTGAGAATGGGAAGTAACTCTCTTAGACTTACTTTTGGAGTAAGTGGATCCCTCCTTATATATATATATATATATATATATATATATATATATATATTAATATATTAATGGAATTAAATATCTTAAGTAAATACACGATGCTTTATTTTCATTAATTAAACCAATCTCCTTATATAAATGAGCAAATCTATCTGTATTCTCATTGCTCCACTCTCCCTCACATTCACTCTCATTTGAATACTCTCCTCTCATGAAGTGGTGTAGTTCACTCTCCTAACATGCATCTAGCTCTTCTACTTTTCCTAAAATTTCTCTTATCAATTTCTGTAACTATCCACATTCACAATATTTCTATAACTACATCCATTCACTTTTTTACTTTTTGCTATCTTTTTTTTTATTATTTCTTTTTATCAATTTTTCTAACTCTATTTTTTAATTTCGAAGATTTTTTTTCTTTCATCAATAATTTCAAATCCTTAATTCAATTTACTTTTCAATTTTCAAAATTAATATTAAAAAAATTAAAATTACATCGTTACATCTTCCCTTATCTTTTTTTTAAAAAAAAATTATTGTTTCTAATTTCTTTTATAATTATCTCTTTTTCAAAATTTCTTTCAATGTGTTATATAATCTTTTTTTTTTCTTCAAATTTTATAGTCTCTAATCTTTTGGGTTTTTTTTAATATTTCTTTTATCAATTTTTCCAACTCTATTTTTTAATTCCAAAGATTTTTCTCTTTCATCAATAATTTAAAATCCTTTATTCAATTCACTTTTCAATTTTCAAAGTTAATATTAAAATAATTAAAGTTATATCGTTATATCATTCCTTTTTTTTTTTAATTTTATAGTTTATAATTTCTTTTATAATTATCTCTTTTTTTACAATTTCTTTCGATGTGCTATATAATCCTTTATTTTTTTTCAAATTTCTTTCTATTCACTATATAAATAAGGTAGTGAAAATTTAAATAAGTCTGTGCAATACACGGGCTAAAACACTAGTTCTTTCCAATTCCAATTCGAAATAACATTTTGGTTTAAAGCCACGATGCTTAATTTCAAAATGGCATTTCCAATAATTCCAATTGGTATTTGGGTTTTTGGTACAAATAGCATTTTCTTGGTTGGTTGGCTCTTTCACAATCATATTTGTATTAATTTTGTGCTCAGATTTAACATACCTTACGTTAGTTTCTTCAAATGTTAGTAGTGTAGATTTTTACCTATTTTTATCTATTTGTATTTTTTTAAGTTATAATGTATAAATTATAAGCTAATTAGTTTCAATGTATTATTTTTTCGCATGTTTTGGAGAGTACCGTCATCATATGATGTCCAAGTTTAATTAGAGTTTTTGTTAAGCGATTAGAACATTAATTTTAAGAAACATTATGTTAGATGGTTATCTTTATTATGTTGTTTAGTTATAACTTAAGTTTGAACAACTCAATGTTATGTTTGCTTGTTTTTAATATTATGTGTGAATGCTTTTAATGTTATGTTTGGATTATTTAAGAGTGAATTTTCAATTTACTTGTAGTAATTTTTTTTAATTAATATTTTTTTTATTGATTTATTAACTTTATATATAAGTAAAGTGTGGGTAGCGAGTACGGGTATGGGTATATAGGTACCCAGCGGGTACGGGGATGAGGATTAAAGTTGCTACCTGCACGGGTATGGGACCGGGTACAAATATTTTTTTAAAACGCGGGTATGGGGTCAGGTACTATAGGACTCTACCCAAACTCTACCCATTGTCATCCCTAGAGATTGTTGTCTCGTTGAAGCCTGTCTGCATCAGCTTGGATCCCGACCTCGACGAAGGTGACGTAGGGGTAGCCGAGGAAGGAGATAAGGGCGCGTGGGATGGAAGGGGAGTGGAGGATCTGGAAGATGAGGCAGTGGCAATTGAAGCAGAGTTGGATGGCGGCGACTTGGGAGGGGGAGGAGGTGAGGAGGGTGGGGACGGAGAAGGAGTTGTTGTTTGCGACGGTGAGGGACTTGTTGTCGAGGAGGCAGAGGTCGTTGCGGAACTAAACAAGGGCGACGCGGCGGCGTTGGAGGGGTCACAGGAGCAGTGGGGGCCAAGGGAGAGAGGGGCGTGGAGGGGGTTGGTGGAGAGGGTGGATTTGAAGGAGGTTTTGGGAGGAGTGGGAGGAGCAGTGGTGGTGAGAGAAAGGTGTGTGAGGGATTTTAAGGAAATTTTATTTGTAATTTAATTTTTTAAATGAATATTGACGGTTTCAAAACTGCTACAAATCACATTTTAAAATATTTAACACTTAACCAACGGCAGAGATTTAAAACAAATTTTTTAATATATTAGAAATCTAATGCAAAAAACAATTATTAAGGACCCAAACTAAAATTTATCATTTATCAAGACCTTAAAACATGTTTAAATCTAAAATAAACAAATAAATAAAATCTCACATTTCCCATTTTAAATGTCTAACGTGTCCCACTTCCCGTTCCATCACATTCAATTAAACTTTTGAAACACTCAAAATGAACCCTCAATCAATTGAGTATTTAAGTGTGTGTTTTACACTAACCCTCCTTTCCAAGGCACGTTCAACGTCAACTCTACTCTCACCTGTTATTGCCGTTCAACATAACATGAATTCAAACACAACCTAAATCACGTTTATCCATCTATCCAACCCTCTTCTTTTTGAGTTTACATATTTATCCCCTTATTCAAAGACCTGTCAACATTCCCACTCGGCCACTCCTGTCAGTCACCACACGACTTCTGACACCTTCTCCCCTCCCTTTTCACACATACAATGATACAACTCACACACAGTCACACAACCAATGCCTAACCTCCACACCCCTTCAAACCTTAGCCGAGGCTAGAGTAAAGTAGTTAATCATATGGTAAGGAATTAATAACTACCGACAATAGCAAGTTGTATCCTGTTACATAAAAATTAGATTTTGCAGATGTAAATGTAGGTCAGGAAGTAAGGTGTTGGTAATAGAGATCGCAATGAGTATTGGATTTGGAAGCAATGGGTACATGTAAAGATTATCTGTGATAGATGGTATAATTACTAACTTAATAAGTATAGGATTGTGTATAAATAATTACTCAAGAATTTGAATGTATGAGTATGGGTACTTTAGTATCTAATTATATCCATTCATACCCGCACATATAATAATAATAATAATAATAATAGATAAATCATGTTCCTAAATTCACATAAAAAAATTTAAATAATATCACATTTCTTAATCCTTATTTATAGATCACATTTTCTATATATTTCAAAAAAATAAAAAAAGATTATGTTCTTTACAGATATAGATGATGTTCCTTAATTCAACAAAAAAAAAATATCATATTTTATAAAAGATCTTTGAATAAGATTTTAATTTTTATTTATTTATCAAATTTTCATATTTATTAAAGTGTAAGTAACACAAATACAGATATGGACATTAAAATTACTCTCCACATACGTATGAGTTTGGGTACAATTTTTTATTTTTTAATAAAGATATGAAAATAAGTATTGTAATATCTACCCATTGTCATCCCTACTTAATAATGGCCAATGGAGCCGTAAACATGAAAAATTGTTCGACGTTGTGTGTATTGCTTGCTAAACAACATACTAGCTAATTTCATTGGTCCTACTCTTAATTTGTTGTTACATTTGCTCTATATTATATAATTTTTAGGGGATTTTGAACCATAATTTTTATAAATTTTAACTCATTTTATCTTTAAATTAATAAATTTTATAATATTAAAAATGAAAATATTATCAATTTTATTTTTTAAAATTTTTATTACGATTTTTATTTATTTTCTTATATATTTTTATTTCATTTTTGAAAAATAAAAAGAAGATTAAAACTTTATTGACTCAAAGAAAAGACTAAAAGGATAGCCCCAAAAAAAGTCTTAAAAGAGTTTTCGGCTTCTCCGATTAGTGAAAGTTATCCAACCCATAAATAAATAAAAAGGAAGAAAAAATAGAGGATTAGAGTTCCCATTTTCTATTATCTACTTTCATACTCATCAAGGGTTTTGCTCTTTCTCTCTCTAAGAGTTAGAACGAGAAGGACGTTTAAGGCGAAAGCTCACATATTCTTCAAGCACCTATGAAATTCTTTTTCTCTTAAATATGTTGATTTTCATTTTTCTAAATAATAAAATAAATAATGTAATCGCTAAATTAAACAATTTAATAAAAAATTAATAAATAATAAAACCTTGTTTTATTTTAAAAGAATAATAAGAAAATTTAATAAATATTTTAAGGATAAAAATGGATTAAAATATAAAAAGCTAGAAACTAAATGTTAACGTTTTAAAAAACACTACTTGAAATAAGTTTCAAAAAAAGCTACAAGTTATTAAAAAAAATCTTGTTTACCAAACAGTTAAACAAATAATTCTCATTCTATTTGAAGATATCTAAGCGTGAGAATTATCCTGCAAAACTAAAAGTAGCCTTCTCTAAATAATTTTCTATATTTTTATTTTAAATAAAATTAATAGTAAGTCTAATTTATTATTATATTTGTTATTCTCAATTTATGAAGAATCTTTTCATCAACTATCTCTCAAAAAAATAAAAAATAAAAAGTTATCAAATTCATCCTTTATTATGTCAATTATTTCTCCTTTCATAAAGAAACACAATTTTTTTTTTTGCTGAAAATAAAGAAACACAAAATATTACCAATATTTAATAGAGTAAAGTACATAGACCCAGGTTTACTCTTATTACACTCGATATCCTTCCATTTTTTAACCCTACAAAAAACCTTCTAATTTTTGGACTTTCGTTACACTGACCTCTCTCTTAAGTGTAAATTGTTACACGGACCCCCTCTTAAGTTTGAAAAATCTTACACTAACTCCCCCTTAGGGGTACTCAAAGTAATGTAAAAAAATGAAAAAATACTAAGTGTAATAAAAATAAACCTTAGAAGAGATCCGTGTAATTAACTCTATTTAATATTTTTGAGAGACTAATTTTGTGAAGAATATTTGAAAAACTAATGAAGAGTTAATTAAGAAATTAATTCCCTGACATAAATATTTGAATAACAAATGTGGTTTTACTCTTATTTTCCATTGTAGTTTCATGACGAGGTGACAAATTGACAATCACATTGAATGAATGACCCACAACAAATTAACAATTGACAATAAGGACAATCTCATTAATTGTCGTCAAGTCTTCTTGAAAGAAACTGATCCTCAATTATAATTTTGCAGTAATACCAACTTGCAGAAAAATAAAAAAGATATTTTATTGAAGCGTAGACTTTCAACTTAGAATAGTCTTTAACAAAATTATATCGTCTGGATTTTGAAATTTACGATCATTGAGCCATGCTCCTTCTGCTTTAAAAAACCGACACACTTTCTTCTCAAACTTTTTTTTACTGTTGATTAAAATTTATAAAAAAACTATAAAATTATTAATAGAGTTTATTAAACACAAATAAAAACTTACCAAAACAAATATAAAATAAAATCATCCAAATTTTATAATTTTTAATAAATTTTAGTCAATAATAAATAGTGTATTAGAATGCATATTAGTAACAATTTTTTAAATAAAATTAACTTGTGACCAACAAGCGATAAAAAGTATAAATTTTACTAGGATGTTATCACTGTTGAAAATTCAAACTAACATATTACGACAGAGTACTAAAGCTGGTCATTTTTTCCATTCTCAGATATCTTTGTTTAGACACAAGAATGAAGTACAGAATTATGAACGCTGTCACATGCTCTGTGTACATTTGTATCTTGTGTCTCTTACACCTACAACTAGTTGTTGTTGCTGATAATGCCAGTTATGTTCCTATAGAGAACATAGTTCTCAACTGCGGGTCCAGCACATCAGAATTTGTAGAATATGATGGCAGGAATTGGAGTGGTGACATTACTTCACCATATGTTCCCTCTAATGCTGAAACCAAGTCCCTCATTGTCAGAGCACCTGACACTCTTCAATCTATTCCAGAAGTTCCCTACATGACTGCTAGGATCTTTCAGTCTCAATTCACCTACACATTCAACGTAACCCCAGGTCCCAAATTCATTCGCCTTCACTTCTACCCAGCTTCCTACCTGGATCGCAACATCTCCAATGCTTTCTTATCAGTAAGTGCTTCAAACTTCACTCTTCTCCATAACTTCAGTGTTTCCCTCGACGCTGATTACATCAACTTACCCTATTTCATGAAAGAATTCATTGTTCATTTAAATGGGAGTGTTTTAGAACTCAGTTTCGCCCCATCATATAATGCTTCTGATGCCTATGCATTTGTGAATGGGATTGAAGTTGTTTCAATGCCACTTGGTTTATACATTCCTGGTGATGATGCATCTCTTCCTTTAGTTGGCTTCGGTTCCTATGATCAGTACATTTATGTTGCTTCTGCCATGGAAAACTTATACAGATTGAATGTAGGAGGTGAGCAAATTCCACCCAAAAATGACACAGGCATGTTTCGCACTTGGGACACCGATGGAGATTACATTTTAGGGGCTAATTTTGGTATTCAATCCTCTAATATGAGCATGCCAATTTTGTATGAAGATAATGTTCCACCGTATTCAGCCCCAGCAGATGTGTACCGCACATCCCGTTCAGTGGCTCCTTTAGTAAATGGCCTTGTCAATTTAAATAATATGACATGGTGTTTTCCCGTTGATTCAGGTTTCTATTATCTAGTTAGGCTTCACTTCTGTGAAATTTATTATGAGATAACAAAGATCAATGAGGTAGTTTTCACTGTGTTTTTAAATAATCAATCAGCTTATACAGAATTTGATCCAATTGCTCTGAATGGGGGGCCTGGAGTTGCTCTATACACAGACTATGTTGTAATAGTTCCCCTGGGAATGCAGGATTTGTGGCTTAATCTACACCCAGACAAGGATTCTGAACCTAAGTACCATAATGCTTTCTTGAATGGTGTGGAGATCTTTAAACTGAGCTATGTTGGTGAGAAGAATCTTGCTGGGCTTAACCCTTCCGAAAGCTTCAAGTCTGGATCAGATGTAAAGCCTCCCCAGGTTGCAAATTTTAATAAAAGTTCAAAGAAACTCAAATTCATCCTCATTGGATGTGGAGTTGGTGCAGTGGTACTACCAATTCTCCTTTGCTTAGTTCTATACAGGTTAAAGGTGTTTAGGCCTAGAAGGGTCATGTCATGGTGCGGCCTTTCTGTTCACAGTCCTAATCAAATTGAAAAGGCAAAGAAGTCATCACTTTGCACTCACTTTTCAATGAGAGAGATAAAAGTGGCAACAAATGACTTTGATGAGGCTCTGCTTACAGGCACTGGTGGATTTGGAAGTGTTTACAAGGGTACCTTTGATGGTGGGGCAACTTACGTAGCCATAAAACGAGCCAATCCAATGTCAGAGCAAGGTGTTTCAGAATTTGAGACAGAGATCCTTTTACTCTCACAACTTAGGCACAACAACCTAGTCTCACTTCTGGGTTATTGCAATGAAGATGGGGAGATGGTACTGGTCTATGACTTAATGGACAATGGAACGCTATATGACCATCTTCATTTGAGAAAGAGAGATCAACAGCCTTTGTCTTGGA
The DNA here is from genome assembly GCA_026413185.1 of Pueraria montana var. lobata. Lineage (NCBI taxonomy): Eukaryota > Viridiplantae > Streptophyta > Magnoliopsida > Fabales > Fabaceae > Pueraria > Pueraria montana. Next base: position 37,224,616 of record CM048651.1, on the reverse strand, counting down.
TTCAACGTCTTGAGATATGCATTGGAGTTGCAAGGGGTTTGCACTACCTACACACTGGCACAAAGCACAGGATCATCCACCGAGACATAAAGACCAGCAACATACTCTTAGATCATAATTGGGTGCCCAAAATTTCAGATTTTGGGTTGTCAAAGGCAGGTCACCCTTCCTTAGTCACCACCAACGTCAAGGGTAGTATTGGTTACCTAGATCCTGAGTGCTTTCAAAGCCACAAGTTGACTGAGAAATCTGATATATACTCACTTGGAGTGGTGTTATTGGAGGTTGTAAGTGCAAGGCCTGCTGTAAGTCTCGGTGAAGATGATGAGCATGTAAACTTGGCTGAATGGGCTATGTTGTGCTTTGAGAATGGCAATGTAGAGCAAATAGTTGACCCCAACTTGGAAGGGAACATAGTTAAAGAGTGCTCTGAGTTATACTTAGGAGTTGCAATGAAATGTTTGGCTGAAAGAGGGGTAGAGAGGCCATTCATTGGTGAAGTGCTGGAGAACCTTGTTCTGGCAATGCATCTTCAGAAGAATGAAGGTACTGTCCCAGATGGAAATGTACATAGAAATGATAATGCTGGTTTGCAGGGCTATTCAGATTTGACACCTGGGGTCGAGTTCTCTGAAATCATGATGCCTATTGGTAGGTGAATGTGATCTTCTCGAAACAAATTGCATTGATGCTTTTATATATTAAGACATTTCTAGTTCAAATAATTTGCGTAGTAGGAGTCATAAGCATTGCCTAATTCCTATTCTGTGAAAATGTTATGGATGCTAGATACAAACCAGAAATCATTGTGTATTGTACTATAACTGTTGGAGTTCTACTTATTATGCTGGAGACATCAATGAATATAAGTGAAGCATTTGTTGCAATTCTGAGCTCTCTTTTGAACTTTCCCTTAAACAACAGGCAAACTGGTACAGTTGCCTTATGGGAATTACTAGTATCTGAAGGGTAATTCTATTTGCATCCATTTTTTCTCTTTTTATATACATTTTTTTTTTCTCTTTTAAAAGTACATTTTGCCTGGAAACTAATTTCATAAACTTAATTTTTTTTAGTAATAACTAAAAGTTCCAGAATTTAATTTTCGTACTGTATTAAAACTTAACACCTACATAAACTAAATTTCAGAAGAGTTGTTGGTGTTTTCTGATATTTAGCAAAAAATAGAAAAATCCCAAAAAATTCGCAGTCTAAAATCGTCACACAAACTTCTACGAAGCCTTAGAAGTCTATGATTTCTATTCCATGCTAGAAAGAAATGAAGCATCGTTAATGCAAAGTGCAAACAAATTGGCAAATCCCTCTAATCTGAAATTCTTCAGAAAATCCACAACTAAAATTGGCGAATTGAATAAATGAGGGAGAGAGATGAGCATACCTCAATGAAGTTGACGTTACTCTAAGGGCGAAGTGTACGAATCCGAGGTTGGGGCAGAAGCAGCGACGTTGAATGCTTCCTTTCAAAATCCCAATTTTCCGAAAGCAAAGACGCGAATCAGTTAATGGTGAAACAATTTCAGCAACTTAGGAACCGAAAAACAGTTGAATGGAAAATCAAAATACACTGAACGAAAGATTAAAGGCTAACCTGTGAGAAATGCGAATGGTGTGAATGGTGCAGAGACAGAACAGAATTGAAAACGCAAACGGCACAAAAGAGAGAGGAAAAGGCGGGAAAATGGTGGAAAAGGTACAGAAATTAACATGCAATAATAGAACTAATAATGTAAGCTTAACCAGGGTTAATACAGGTTACCATAACTACATGCGCTTATAACACAAATTATTTATTCTTCCTAATTTTATTTTTATTGTTCTCATACATTCCCAACACAATGCTCTTGAGATTGAAGCAGCATTGCCCTATACTTCTTTTTTCTTTGTCTCGCAACCAATGTTATCAAAACCGGACCGGACCGGACCGGCTGGTTCGATGGGAATCGGTCTGGTGACCGGTCCAGATATTCTATAAAATTGGAGGAATTCGGAATCGGTGGGAACCGGTCAAACCGGCCAAAAACCGATTTGAACCAATATTTTTTTTTTAATTTTTATTTTTTCATTTAAAATTTTAAATTTAATATAAAATATTTTAAAGATAAATAAAAACACATATTTAATAAATATCTCAAATAGATATAAATTATTTTATCAATTATTATTATTATTATTATTATTTTCTTGTAAAACATATAATTTGTTCGTTTATATTAATTTATAATTTTTTTATATCTTGATTTTTGATAATTTTATATTATATTAATTTGTCATTTTCTTTCTTTATTCTAAATATAAATTTGTTATTGTTAATGGACATTATTTTATTTTATTAAAATTTGAACTTAAGTATTATGATATATTTAATTAAACTTTTATATATTTTTTGAATGTTAAAACCTTGTAAAGTGATGTTTTAAGTTTTATTATAGTTTTTAATGTTATAAAGTTATGTGATATTATATTTATTTAATATTATTTTATAAATTATTTTATTATTATTATTTTATTAATATCGGTTCAACCACGGTTGAACCATTGAATCTTGAACCAATGTCTTGACCGGTTCAATGACCAGTCTGATTTTAAAAACATTGCTCGCAACACAACAAACAAGTCTACAACTAAAAATGTATTTATAATAATTTATCATTGAATAAAAAAAAGGCTTAAATATCTTTTAGGTCCCTGAAAAATTAATGATTTTCATTTTGGATCCTTATTAAATTTTTGCATTATTTTGAGTATCTGATATATTAAAAGTTTTGTTTTGAATTCTTACCGTCAGTTAAGTGATGATGTGATAGTTAAGTTTTTAAAAATATAATTTCCGGCGGCTCAAAAATGCTAGTATGTATTTATAATTTTAAGTTACAATTTTTTAGTGGCTAAAAATCGTCAGAATCAATTAAATAAAAAAAATCAAATATCAAATTTACTCAAAGGGATCACTTTTATTCCCTCTCTTCTTGAGAACATGATGCCTTCTCCAACACCCTATTTTCTTTCTTCCCTATTTTCTCTCCCTTCAATCCCTTTCAACCTCCACGCCGTCGTGTCCCCCCTCCGCCTCTTCCCCTGCCTCTATGCCCTCCATGGCCATGATCCACGACTGTGCCACCGAGGCTGTGAACTGGAAGCTCCAGTAGATCTGCCACTTTGTTGGCATCTGCACCTTCCTCGATGACCTCAAATCTCACCCCAACCTCCGCAATGAGAAGTTCCTCTCCCATGCATGCAGATCTGCCCTTTCATGCAGTAGATATGCCCCTTCGCGTGCAGATCTAACTGACGACAGCACCTCCACCAAGGATGTCGACGAAGCGATGGTCATGCGGCAACGCCGGTGACTGCGTAGTACGCACGACGAAGGGTTTCAAATCTGGTTGTTGTTGATTTGGGTTTCAGATCTGGTTGTTGTTGATGTGGGTTTCAAATCTAATTTGTTGTTTATGTGGGTTTCAGATATGGGTTGTTGTTGATGTAGGTTTCAAATCTGGGTTGTTGTTGATGTTGGCATTCAAAATCCATGTTTGATAAATTGGAGCTGTGTTGTTCTTGGCTAAGAATTAATTGTTCATATGTGGTTGTTGTGTTCATGAATTGAATTTGAATTTTTGTTGTTGAATCTGAATTGAATTGAATATGTGGTTGTTGTTGTGTTGATGTGATTGCAAGAATTGAGTTTATTTTTTACAGTTAAAAAATAATTTCTGGCGGTTTTTAGCCGTCGAAAAATAAGAGTCTATTAAATAATTAAAAACTTAACAGATACGTCATTACTTAACTGACGACGAGGATCCAAAAGAAAATTTTTAATATATTGGGATTCAAAACAACGCAAAAATTTAATAAGGATCCAAAACAAAAATCGCTAATTTTTCAGGGATCTAAAAGATATTTAAGCTTAAAAAAATATAAAAATTCAAAATTAATTAAAAAACAAAAATTATAATCATCAAAAAATATATTTTATCCATAAGATAAAGTTCAAATATATATAAAAAATTATATAATTATCCAAAAATATATTTCAGTTACAAATTTTAGCAACCAATTAATTTAAAATTTAAATATGTTTTTAATCCTTATAATTTAGTGTTTTTTTATTTTTCGTCCTTGTAAAAAAAAAATTTTGTTTTAGTCCTTGCAAATTATGTTTGTTTTGTTTTTCGTCCTTAAAGCAATTTAGATAGCGCTTTAAATAGTAAAAAAAGTGCTATTTAAACCACTTTAAGGACGAAAAACAAAACAAACATAATTTGCAATGACCAAAACCAAAAAAAATATTTTGCAAGGACGAAAAACAAAAAAGTCTTAAATTGCAAGGACTAAAAAGATATTTAAGCCTTAATTTTTTTCTATTTTCAAAGCTCATTCATACACATGAATTAGCACTCCACGTAAGCTGGACGATACCGATACGGATCGAAATCACGGTGAGATTGAAAATCACAGATAACGGTCGCAACAGAACGATATTGCGGCTACAACGGACCGCAACATGTTATGAGGCATTCACGCACCACAATCCGCATCGCAAAATCCACAATACCCGTAATCACGAAAACCTTTAATGCAACCGCGACCGTGACCGCAACCACAAATTAAAACCTTGCTAGCTGGCAATGAAGATAAAACTTAAGACTTCATATATATTACTTAAATTCCTCAAAATCAACAGTCACCATACCTCCTTCAGATTCGATACCAAGTCTAAGAGGAGTAACATCAAGCAGATTCAATACCAATGAAAAAAAGTATTATAATCTCTTATATACAAAATAGAAATAACATGTGTAAAATATCAAATCAGTTCTTAAATTTATAACTATTGATCATTTTAGTTTTTAAAATTATGAAAAATTACTTCGAAATTAACTATCATCATCATTTTTTGTGAGGCTGGCTAAGAACTCCACGTTCCTCATGAGTCATGCCCATGCATGTTGGTTATGGCCAAGGTTTTAAAAATCGGTGCGTAACGGCAATATCGTCTGCAACATCTCGGTATCGGACCGCGGCGTTACCGTTAAGCACCAATATTGCAGTGAGAACCAAAATCACATATATCGGAAGCAACGTAACGCCGTTTCGGCCGCGACGAACGTTATCCGGATGCAACATAACACCAATATTAGTATGTACTAATTTAATTTCATTTTAATGCTTTAATTAGTTTTTTTACTTTGGATATCTCATTGGGATGAAAAAAATATATTAATTATAGGTTATTATAAATTATATAATGATAAAAAAAATATTTTAATATAATTTTGTGTGAAATTGTGAAGCATTCACGCCGTGATGACCGCAATCCGTATCGTAGAATCCGCAATTATCGTAACCGTGAAAACCTTAATGCGACCGTGACCGCGACCACGATTCAAAACCTTGGTTATGGCTCCTCAAACCAATGGTGCCCAGTGCCCACCACCAATTATGATGCACAAAAGTAGCAGATAAAGCTTGCAGAATGGGAATTTCACAGGCTCTTAGACCCACCTGTTGGAACTTTCCTCCCCACGTTGCTTGGGAGGAGCTCTGTCATGACACTTTAGGAGTGGTGTAGTTTTGGCTTTTGCTTCTTTTCATACTTTTCCTACTGTACCAAACAGAACTACCATCATTTTTAGTTTTTAACTTTAAGATTTATTAATTTCATTTCTGACTTTGATATATCAGTCAATTTGGGTTTTAACTTAATTTAGTGATTATTAATTAATTTAGTTCTTATTAGCTGTGTGTGTGAATTATTGTAAAACATTGTCGACCATTCAATACATAAAAGTTAGACTACACATGAATAATGTGAATGCCTTTGCTATAAATAAAGATAACATGTGATTCTAAGGTTAAACAAACTAAGCCTTCACCCCATTTTCCTCTGTTCACCATGAAGGAATCCCACATTAGACATGCAATTAGATTTGTGCTGCACCTCTTTCTGTCATTGTCGCTATTCTTCCATTTAACAGCTTGTGATTCAATTAATATCCCAGATAAAATCCTCCTAAACTGTGGCTCTCATGAAGCATCATCATTCAATGGAATAAATTGGATAGGAGATATTGGATCCAATTTCTTGTCTCCAGCGTATGACAAGAGTTCATCTACACTCTTGATCTCAAACATAGACTCTCTAGCACCAAAAGTTCCATACTCAACAGTAAGAATAACTCACCCTCCATTGACCTACTCATTCCCTTCCACTCCTGGCCATAAATTCCTTCGTATTTACTTTCTCTCATCTTCATATCTGATGATGATGAACCCCTCCAAGGCCTATTTCTCTGTAAAAGCTGGTCCATGGAGTTACTTCTGTGGCAGTAAAGCGCTCTATCCAAGTTCTCGCCAAGGATTTAAGGAGTTTCAAAATGAGATCAATTTTTTCTCATTTTGTCACATGAATTTAGTGTCACTGCTGGGATACTGCCAAGAAGGAAATGAACTGATACTTGTCTATGAATACATGGCTCATTGGCTCAAGGCCCTCTGAGTGACCATTTGTACAAGAAACAACAACAGCCACTGCCTTGGATTCAGAGACTAAGGATTTATGTTGGTGCTGCTCGAGGACTACATTGCCTCCACACTGGCACGAGCCACCCAGTGATTCACCGTGATATCAAGTCAGCCAACATATTATTGGATCAAAATTGGGTAGCCAAGATTGCAGATTTTGGGTTGTGTAAAACGGTTCCCTCACTTTACCATTCGCATGTTAGCACTGAGGTTAAAGGTACTTCAGGATATTTAGACCCTGAGTACTATAACAGAAGAAAACTGACTGAAAAATCATATGTGTATTCATTTGGAGTGGTTTTGTTTGAGGTGTTGTGTGGAAGACCAGTAGTGAATCCTGTGGCAGTGGAAGAGGAAAGTGAGAAAGCTGGGTTGGCCGCGTGGGTCATGCACTGTTACCAGTGTGGAACCATTGATCAATTAGTTGATCCATATTTAGAAGGGAATATTAGGCCAGAATGCCTGAGGGCGTTTGTGGATATAGGCATCCAGTGTTTGGCTGATAGAAGTGCAGATAGGCCAACTATGGGGGAGGTGCTTAGTACTTTGGAGAAGATCCTTTCCTTGCCGGATAGTTTAGAGGAACAAGAAATTAATACAAATTAACTTATACAAGACTAGACTGGAGTAAATGAAGCCCCACCAGGTCTAATAGATTATATGATGAAAATGGACAACACCTGCATAATGAAGTAATAGCTTATGGATCAGAGTGTCTAATCTAATTCCAAATATTGTATTACTCAATGTGATAAAAAGTAATATGATTGCATCATGTAAGATCATATACTCCTTCGTATCTCTATTGCTAATATGGTTCATATACCATGAAATTAACTATGAAAGGATATCCATGCATAAAATAGTGATATGTTGAATTACATTACTCAATCTGTCAAATATAAGCATAGTGATATGTTAAATTACTCTCAATTTTTGGCAAAGAAACAAGACTATTCTTATCAGATACTTTATCAATTTTAACAAAAACTGAAATCTAATACAATGAGCTTTCTTATCTATTATTTAGTTGTTCTAGGTAATGCTATTTTTTACTCTTTCTTATTCGATTTCTTGTTCTCATACATTCTCAACACAATGCTCTTAATATGCCAGTTAGTAAGATCTCAACTTCTAACATAAAATCTTATTGGTTGTATTTAAATTAAAATTGGAAAAATTATTCATTTGGTCCCTATAGTTACACAAACTTCACCTTTTAGTCTTTACACTTAAAAACCATCCTTTTTAGTCATGTACAAACACACTTTTGGATCCTTTTTGGTCCCTGCCGTTATACATATGGCCAGCAACTAAAAAAATAAATGCAATAGCTAAATGATGGAGTGCAATATGGATCAACCATAAACTTTGAGTTTGCGGATGAAATCCCCCGTGAAGTGTTAGAATAGCAGTTCCTGCTCCTTGAGGGGTATCAAATATATGACTATTGGAATCGGGGTTTTGAGCATAAAGATTCCACTGACCTATGAAAAATAGACCTAATCCTTCGGGGTGCGTCAATATACTTAATAAATTATTCCATGGAACGTATTTCCCCCTGGATCTCGGAATAGTGACATGGACTAAATGCCCTGTCCAAGCCAAGGTGCTAACAGCAAAGATCAAATCAAATCTAAAAGTGCTTGTACAATTGATGTGTAATGGTGAGACTCATTTAAGAATTCCAAAGAGAATTGTTGGGTTGCGGATGCTCTAAAGCTGGTCATTTTTAACATTCTCATATATCTGTGTTTAGACTTTAGACACAACAATGATGCAGAGAATCATGGATGCTGTCACATGCTCTTTGTACACTTTTATCTCGTATCTCTTACAACTACAACTAGTTGCTGTTGCTGATAGTGCCAGTTATGTTCCTACAGAGAACATAGTTCTCAACTGCGGGTCCAACACATCAGAATTTGTAGAATATGATGGAAGGATTTAGAGTGGTGACATTGCTTCACCATATCTTCCCTCTAATGCTGAAACCAAGTCCCTCATAGTCACAGCCCCTAACACTCATCAAGCAATTCCTGAAGTTCCCTACATGACTGCTAGGATCTTTCAGTCTCAATTCACCTACACATTCAATGTCACCCCAGGTCCCAAATTCATTCGCCTTCACTTCTACAATGCTTCCTACTTGGATCTCAACATCTCCAAAGCTTTCTTATCAGTAAGTGCTGCTAACTTCACTCTTCTCCATAACTTCAGTGTTTCCCTCAATGCTGATTACTTCAACCTAGCCTATTTCATGAAAGAATTCATTGTTCATGTAAGTGGGAGTGTTTTAGAACTCACCTTCACCCCATCATGTAATGCTTCTGATGCCTACGCATTTGTGAATGGGATTGAAGTTGTTTCAATGCCACTTGATTTATACATTCGCAGTGATGATGCACCTCTTCCTCTAGTTGGCCACTATCCCAAACTTGTGTACATTTATAATGATTATGCCATGGAAAACTTGTACAGATTGAATGTAGAAGGTGAGCAAATTCCACCCAAATATGACACAGGCATGTTTCACACTTGGGACACCGATGAAGTGTACATTTTCGGGGCTAATATTGGTATTCAACCCTCTAATATGAGCATGCCAGTTTTGTATGCAGATAATGCTCCACCATATTTAGCCCCAGAAGATGTGTACCGCACATCTCGTTCAATGGCTCCTTTTGAAAATGGCATTGTCAATTTAAATTACAACATGACATGGTTTTTTCCCGTTGATTCAGGTTTCCTTTATCTAGTTAGGCTTCACTTCTGTGAAATTGACCATGATATAAGAAAGAAGAATGAGGTAGTTTTTTCTGTGTTTTTAAATAATCAAACAGCTGATGAACAATTTGATCTAATTGCTGTGAGTGGGAGGCCTGGAGTTTCTGTACACCGAGACTATGTTGTGATGGTGCCCCAAGTCAATGAGGGAAAGCAGGATTTGTGGCTTGATCTACACCCAAACAAGGATTCTAAACCTATGTAGCATAATGCTTTCGTGAATGGTGTGGAGATCTTTAAAATTAGCAATGTTGATAATAAGAATCTTGTAGGGCTTAACCCTTCCCAAAGCTTCAAGTCTGGATCAGATGTAAAGGCTCCCCGTGTTACAGATTTCAACAAAAGTTCGAAGAAACTCAAATTCATCCTCATTGGATGTGGGCTTGGAGCAGCGCTGCTACTTATTATCCTTTGTTTAGTTCTGTTCAGGTTAAAGGTAATTAGGCCTAGAAGGATCATGTCATGGTGCAGTCTTGGTGCCCACATTCCTAATCAAATTGAAAAGACAAAGAAGTCATCACTTTGCTGTCATTTTTCAATTAGAGAGATAAAAGTGGGAACAAATGACTTCAATGAGGCTCTACTTATAGGCACTGGAGGATTTGGTAGTGTTTACAAGGGCAGCTTTGATGGTGGGGCAACTTCAGTAGCCATAAAATGTGCCAATCCAATGTCAGAGCAAGGTGTTTCAAAATTTGAGACACGGATCCTTTTGCTCTCACAACTTGGGCACAACAACCTAGTCTCACTTTTGGGTTATTGCAATGAAGATGGGGAGATGATTCTAGTCTATGACTTCATGGCCAATGGAACTCTATATGATCATCTTCATTTGAGGAAAAGAGATCAACCCCCTTTGTCTTGGATTCAGCGTCTTAAGATATGCATTGGAATTGCAAGGGGTTTGCATTACCTACACACTAGCACAAAGAACAGGATCATCCACCGTGACATCAAGACAACCAACATACTCTTAGATCATAATTGGGTGCCCAAAATTTCAGATTTTGGGTTGTCAAAGGCTGGTAACCCTTCCTTAATCACCACCAATGTCAAGGGAAGTATTGGTTACCTAGATCCTGAGTGCAATGAAACCCACAAGTTGACTGAGAAGTCTGATTTATAGTCTCTTGGGGTGGTGTTATTGGAGGTGCTAAGCGCAAGGCCTGCTATAAGTCTAGATGAAGATGATGAGCATGTAAACTTGGCTGAATGGGCTATGTTGTGCTTTGGGAATGCCAGTGTAGAGCAAATAGTAGACCCCAACTTGGAAGGAAACATAGTAAAAGAGTGCTTTGAGTTATATTTAGGAGTTGCAATGAAATGTTTGGCTGAAAGAGGGGTGGAGAGGCCATCCATTGTTGAAGTGCTAAAGAACCTTGTTCTGGCAATGCATCTTCAGAAAAATGAAGGTGCTGTCCCAAACGGAAATTGTTAATGCAGCTGAAATTCCTGATGCAGTGCAGAATTTTCTGATGTGTAATTTAATTTTATGCTTTATGCAGTATATTTAATGTATTTTCAGACTTAGTGTGTAGACTTGTACCTTTGGAGTGTGTTTTAAGTCTAGTAATTAACATGGGCAGCTGGCTCATTAATCTATTAGGTAGTAGCAGAGCTACTGTTCTGTTTTAAGAAGAATATATGTATCAGAAACTTAGCATACTGCAGTAGAATGAATGAGAAGTTTATGTTTCTGTTCTGAAAATTTCTTCTTGTGCCAACAATTGGTATCTAGAGCTATTTTGATCTTGAGGGACTGTGAGAGAACCTGAGAGAAGAGAGAAAACCAGAAATAGAAAACCAGAAAACAGAGAGGAGAGAAAATCAAAAACCCAATCTGTTTTCAGAATACCCAACTTCTAAATGGCTTCCAACAATGTCTCACTACCAGTACCTCCTGTATTCACAGGAAAGAACTACAAAATTTGGGCTGTGAAGATGAGAGCTCAGTTGAAAGCTTATGATCTTTGGGAAGCAGTGGAGACAGCTGAACCACCAACCTTGGAAGAAAATCCCACTGTTGCTCAGATGAGAGTTCACAATGAGCAAGTTTCTAAAAGAGCAAAGGCTCTTACCATCTTGCATTCAGCTGTGGATGATGATGTTTTTATGAGAATCTCAAACTTGGATACAGCAAAGGAAGTTTGGGAGAAGCTTGAAGAAGAGTTTTTTGGAAATGAGAGGACTAAGCAAATGCAAGTTCTCAACCTCAAAAGAGAGTTTGAAGCCTTGAAGATGAATGAGGCTGAAAACATCAAAGATTTCATGACTAGATTGATGAAGGTTGTGAACCAGATCAGATTGCTAGGGGAGAAATTTCCAGACAGCAGAATAGTTGAGAAAGTCTTGGTTGTCTTACCGGAAAGGTTTGAATCCAAGATTTCTTCACTTGAAGAGTCAAAGGATCTCTCGAAGATAAGCTTGACAGAGTTTATAAATGCTCTTCAAGTTCAAGAACAGCGGAGGCTTCTCAGACAGGAGGAAGCATCAGAATCTGCTCTACAAGTCAAACACAAAGGGAAGGCAGTAGCAGCAAAAGGAGAGAAGAAATATGTTGGAGAGCACTCTGGAAATGATTCCAAGAGAAGAGAAAAATTTCCAAAGTGTGGGATTTGCAAAAGAACCAGTCACAAGGAGAGTGATTACTGGTACAAAGGGAAGACACCACCACCTATCCAATGCAGATACTGCAAACAAAATGGCCACATAGAGAGGTTTTGTAGGCTGAAACAGCAGCAGCAAAATCAGCAAAATCAGACCACTCAAAAGGCAAATGTCACTGAAGCTGAAAATGATGAAGATCTATTGTTCATGGCCAAGACTACAAGGAGTTTGGAGGATGAAAATACATGGTTTATTGACAGTGGCTGCACTCAACACATGACAAGCATACCAGAATTTTTTTCTGAGCTGAAACCCACTGGAGGATCGATAAAGATTGGAAATGGAAACTTGCCATCACTGGTAAAGGAGTTGTGGGAATTCATACTGCAACAAGTATTAAGCATATTTCTGATGTTCTTTTAGTGCCTGAACTTGATCAAAACCTGTTGAGTGTGGGTCAAATGATGCAAAGTGGTTATTGCTTGTTGTTTAAAGAAAAAAGTTGTGTAGTTACTGATGTTGATGGTCATGAATTGTTTGAAGTAGAGATGAAAAAAAGAAGTTTTCCTGTTAATTGGAATTTAATTTCTGAACATGAGTGCAACATTAGCAAGACTGAACTTGATTCTAAGCTATGGCACAAGAGGTTTGGTCACTTTAATTTGAGATCCATTCAGTTTGCTCAAAAGCATGAGTTAGTCAAAGATTTGCCAAATATTCAAGTTTTTTCAGAAGTATGTGAAGGCTGTCAGCTTGGTAAGCAACATAGATTGGCTTTTCCAAGTTCATCTACATGGAGAGCAAGTGAAAAGCTTGAGTTAGTGCACTCTGATGTTTGTGGACCTATGAAAACTACTTCACTCAATGGCAACAAGTATTTTATTCTCTTCATAGATGATTTTACAAGAATGACTTGGGTTTACTTTCTTAAACAGAAATCTGAAGTTTTTTCTATTTTTAAGAAGTTTAAAGCCCTTGTTGAAGCTGAAAGTGGTTGTCTTTTGAAGAAACTCAGAATCGACAATGGGAAGGAGTATACCTCTGCTGAATTTAATTCATTTTGTGAAGATTTGGGAGTTGAGCGCCAACTTACAGTGAGCTATTCACCCCAACAAAATGGAGTGGCAGAGAGAAAAAATATATCAGTCCTTGAGATGGCTAGATGCATGATTTTTGAGAAGAAAATGCCAAAGTCTTTTTGGGCAGAAGCTGTAAACACAGCTGTCTACCTCCAAAATAGACTTCCTACAAGAGCAGTAGAAGGGATGACACCCATTGAAGCCTGGGGAGGAATTAAACCATCCATTAGACATCTAAAAGTGTTTGGTTCACCTTGTTACTGTCATGTACCAGATGTGAAAAGAAGCAAATTGGATGAGAAAGCTGAAAAAGGAATTTTAATAGGCTATAGCTCAAAGTCTAAGGGCTATAAAGTCTATGGAATTGATTCAGGCAAAGTTTTTGTCAGCAGAGATGTGAAGGTGGATGAAGATTCTTTTTGGAATTGGGAGACTTGTCAAATGGAAAGGCATGCAGTTTTGCCTTCTTTGGAGAGCACCAATGCAGATCAAGAAGAAGAGGTTGATGATGATTTTGCTGTGAGAGGCACTAGACCTCTTTCAGAAATTTATCATAGATGTAATGTTGTTGTAGTTGAACCTAGCAGCTTTGAAGAAGCTAGTAAGGTTGAAGAATGGAACCAAGCAATGAAGGAGGAGATCACCACCATTGAAGACAACAAGACATGGCAGCTGGTTGACAAACCAGAGGACAAAAATGCTATTGGAGTTAAATGGGTCTATAAGGTAAAGCTGAATCCTAATGGATCCATTAACAAATACAAGGCCAGACTTGTTGTTAAAGGCTATGCTCAACAGCCAGGAATTGATTATGCAGAAACATTTGCTCCGGTTGCAAGAATGGACACTATTCGCATTCTTGTAGCTTTGGCAGCTCAAATGAAATGGAAAATTTGGCATTTAGATGTCAAATCTGCATTCTTAAATGGGAACTTGACTGAAGAAATTTATGTAGCTCAACCTGAAGGTTTTGTTGTGAAAGGGAGTGAAGACAAGGTATATAAGCTTCATAAAGCTTTGTATGGGTTGAAACAAGCTCCTAGAGCTTGGTACAGCAGAATTGATGGTTATTTTTACAATCAAGGTTTCAGGAGGAGTGAAAATGATGCAACTCTTTATGTGAAAAGGTTGCTGGATGGTGGCTTTTTAATTGTTTCTTTGTATGTTGATGATTTGTTAGTGACTAGCAATAATCAACAAGAAGTGCAGCAGCTTATGGAGGAGATGCAGAATCAGTTTCAGATGTCTAGCTTGGGAGAAATGAATTATTTTCTAGGCTTGGAAGTTCATCAAACTGAAGATGGAATTTTTCTGAATCAAAAGAAGTATGCTCATGAAGTTTTGAAGAAGTTCAGAATAGAAAGTTGCAAATCTGTCCCAACTCCTCTGGTGCAGAATTTGAAATTGTCCAAAGATGATGAAGCTGAAAAAATGGATGCTTCTCTTTATAGAAGTTTAATTGGAAGTTTGCTTTATCTCACTTCATCTAGACCTGATCTTATGTATGCAGCCGGCTTACTCTCAAGATTTATGCAGAGTCCAAGTGTGATTCATTTTGCAGCAGCCAAGAGAGTGCTTAGGTACTTGAAAGGCACTACTCAACTTGGAATCTGGTATAAGCCAAGTGAAAATGGAAATTTGTGTGGCTATGTTGACAGTGATTAGGCTGGAAACCTTGATGACATGAAGAGCACTACTGGTTATGTTTTTTCCTTAGGCTCTGGCATGTTTTCTTGGAACTCAAAGAAGCAAGAAATTGTAGCTCAGTCCACTGCAAAGGCAGAATATGTTGCAGCAGCTGCAGCAGCAAACCAAGCTATTTGGTTGAAGAAAAATTTATTTGATTTGGGAGTAGAGCAGCTGGAAGCTACTGAAATTTACTGTGATAGCAAATCAGCAATTGCCATTGCAGAAAATCCAGTTCAGCATGGAAAGACCAAGCACATTCAAGTGAAGCTTCATGTTGTTCGTGAGGCTGTTAAGAATTGTGAGATCAAGCTAATTCATTGCTGTTCTGATGTTCAAGTTGCTGATATTCTGACTAAAGCTCTACCTAGAGCAAGATTTGAAAGACTAAGAGGCTTGCTTGGAGTCTCCATCAAAAATTTCAAGGAGGAGTGTTAATGCAGCTAAAATTCCTGATGCAGTGCAGAATTTTCTTATGTGTAATTTAATTTTATGCTTTATGCAGTATATTTAATGTATTTTCAGACTTAGTGTGTAGACTTGTACTTTTGGAGTGTGTTTTAAGTCTAGTAATTAAGATGGGCAGCTGGCTCATTAATCTGTTAGGTAGTAGCAGAGCTACTGTTCTGTTTTAAGAAGAATATATGTATCAGAAACTTAGCATACTGCAGTAGAATGAATGAGAAGTTTATGTTTTTGTTCTGAAAATTTCTTCTTGTGCCAACAGAAATGTACATGGAAGTGATAATGTTGGTTTGCAGGGCCATTCAGATTTGACACCTGGGGTCGAGTTCTCTGAAATCATGATGCCTGTTGGTCGTTGAACGTGATCATCTGAAAAGAAACTATATTGATGCTGTTAGATATTAAGGCATTTCTAGTTCAAATTTGCGTAGGAGTCAAAAGAATAGACTAATTCCTATTTTGTGAAAAATGTTATGGAGGTTAGACACTAACCAGATATAATTTGTACTGTACTACTACTGCGATGTTTCTTTCTACTTGTTATGTAGCAGACTTTTGTGAATATATGTCAAGCATTTGCTGCAATTCTGAGCTCTCTTCTGAACTTTCCAGTAAACAATAGCAGAAAAAAATTTAATTTATTAATGTTTCACCTAAACAATAATTTTGATCTAGTTAAAAAGATGAATAAATATATCTTAACTACTAAAACATTTTAAAAAATTGAAAAAATTTAATTACAATGTACCAGTATCGTAAAAAATAAAAAAAATAAAAATTACCTTGTGATGTACTAGTATCTTCCTTAAAAAACAATCCTCTAAAACACTCCAATTTTTAAGTATAAAAACTAAAAGGAAATTTTTTTGTTACTATAAAAATCAAATGAATAATATAATTAAACTTAAAAAAAAAATTAGGTTATCATGTATCTTCTTTCAAAAACACTCCTATAAACACGTTTTCTAACAATCAAACCTTAACACGTTTTCAAAAAAATGATAAAATATAATAACCATAACAAGTTTTATTTTTTTCTTCTGCGGTCATAACTATTATTTGTTTTTTTAAAAGGCAGTCATAACTATTATTTACTTTATCTTTCCTTCTTGTTTTTTTATATATGCCTCTTCTCCCAAATTATCATCACATTGGAATGATTGAAATTGAATTCAAATTTTTTAAGCAAAGTTTCGATTCAAGTTTTATAAATGAAAAAACTAAACTAAATTTGGATCCTTTAAAATAAATCTAATTTTAGAGACATGTAGATGAACAAACATGCTTAGGAAGAAATATTACACTAAAAATAATTAATTATATTCTTTGATAGAAATTAATTATCAATTAAGTTAATAAATACTTTGCACCTATAATATGAGAAAACAAAAGATATATTCCTCCAAAAATGCATAAACCAACCACTGAGGAAAATAAAACTTAACCATACCGTGGTGGCACCCCCGTGAGGACGAGGCGTTGGGCCACCACCATCACTTTCATTGCTCTCACGCTGTGCGCCGAACGGCACCTCTTGCTGAGAGCTAGCAGAGGCCTTGGAAAGAATGGCATATAAACCGCCGGCTACGGCAGCTGCACCAGCCACCTTCAGAAACCTAGAGCCCCAGCCTCCGCCACCGTGGTTGCCTCCACTCATTTTGATGCTGCAAATGATTGAGTTTGGATCGTTTGCTATGTTGGTTTGATGAGGAAGGACTTGGGGTGAGACTTTGGTGGAATTTGTAGACAAGTCTTCCTCTATACTTTGTCCTTCGATGCTAAGTTTCCATTTTTCACCTTTACCTTTTTCTAAAGACCATATGCATTGCGAGAAAATGTTAAAGTGTTAATTATTCTTCACTCATCCCCTACCTACTTGACTTTTTTCTTTCTCTTGTGGAAACATCAATGAAGTTTCATTCTTAAATAATAATATCTATAGAGATTTATTATTTTTATAACAATTTTAATTTTTTTTAACTTCTTATAACATTAGTTCTTGTAAAAAAAAAAAAGTTCTTATAACATTAGTTATTTTATTTTAATTTTTTTTTCTTTATATAAAATATGTTATGAGATTATGTTGCACTGATAGATCGAATTCCTTATATTTATATATATGTATATGATTATTTTTCCAAACTAAAAAAAAAAAAAGAGAAAAAATGATTATGTACTGACAGTGTAAAATAATTTTATACTGTCATCTAATCACAATCCACAATGTATGAAAAGTTTGTTAACTTTTACAAATTTATCTTAAAATTCATATCAACGGTGATTTATTATTGGATGACAGTGTAAAATTATTTTACACTGTCAATGCATCACCATTAAACTCAAATAAAAATACAAAATCCTATATATATATATATATATATATATATATATATATATATATATATATATAATAAGAAAAATGTATTTTAAGTCTCTTAATATTAAGTCAAAATTAATCTTAATCCTTAAATTTTGAAAACAATAATTTTGATTGTTCTATTTTTTTATAACCAGTCTATAAATTCCGTGCCTTACCCTAATATTATAAGTTTGATAAGGAAAAATAAAATAAAATTCACCAATTATAAAAAAAAAATATATGAGAATCTAAATTATTATTTTTAAAATATAAGAACTAAGACTAATTTTAACTAAATATGAAAAATCTAATATACATTTTATCTTAAAAATAATATAATAATATAACGTTTTTCCTATATTCTTTCATTGTTTGTTTGGTCTACCACCTTGATGAAAAATTCTATTTTTTCCAGGAAAAAAATGAGAAAAGAAAAAGGAATTACAACTTTTAATCACTCTCCCTATTCTGTCTAATCAATTTTCTAATTACATTGATCAGTTCTTGATGAGCAAATTAATTTTGTCACAGTATTTCATCAAAATAAAATAAAATAAAATAATTTTGTCACTTCACAGTTTTCTCAAAATCATATATAATTGTAAAAATCAAATTAAGAATGTAAAAACAAAGAATCTTCCTAAGTTCCTATCCTCTTTCCCTTAATTCTTGGTTTGGTAAACTCTTGATTACTACTCATCTATCATTTTTCTCATGTTTTATTTGTCCTCTTTCATCTTTTATTCGTCCGTTCCTCTTCCAACTTCTTTTTTTTTGTTTAGTCATTTACGTTTGCTTTATTCTTTTGTCTTTTTCCCAGGTCAATTTTATTGTAGTCAATTTGTCTTCGTTATCCAACTTCTTGACTTGATGACCATAACAAGTGGCATATATAATAAACAATTTTTTTTTTAAAACAGTGCATGTGTGTTTAAAAATAGAAAAATTATGTGTATGATTATTCTAATTTTTTTTTAAAAAATAAGTATTCTTAACATTAAAAATAAGTCAATTTTTCTTCGTTATCCAACTTCTTGACTTGATGACCATAACAAGTACCATATATAATAAACAAAAGAGTTTTTTAAAACAGTGCATGTGTGTTTAAAAATAGAAAAAATATGTGTATGATTATTCTAATTTTTTTTAAAAAAAATAAGTATTCTTAACATTAAATTCGTCTAATGATTGTAAAAAAAATCGTTTAATGGTAAATAAATTTTGACTATTATAATTTAAAATTTATTTTTCATGCATTTTAACAATGCATGACAATTAAATAGAAATCACCCTAATTCTAATTTTTAAAATAATTATTATAAAATTTAACAATTTTATCATAAAAAACAATGATTAGATGACTATATAAAAACTTTACACTAAACTTTAGTCATTCAATTATTTCTTTATTTTTAATTACATTTTTATTTATTTTTTAACTCTTTGAAAATAAAAAAATAAACAATTAGAAAAACGAAGATGTGTGTAGGAACATCACAGTAACCCGTTTTGCTTGTAATTAATATATCTCATAAATATCACTAAATGGAGTATGATTTAACCGGCATTAATATAGTAGATCGTGAATTACTACTAAAATTTTAACAACATTATATTTTAATATATCTCATCAAGGAAGAAGCAGTGCCTTTTTTTTTTTTTTTGGCTTTAACTCCCTCACTCCACCTAAATTAACGCACTTAACTTTGTACTTTTACTTTGTCCAGACCTTCGTCTACCCACTTTTACTTTGTACGATGTTCACTTTTTTTTCTTTTTCTAAAGACAAAAGTGAATGCATCTTTTTTTTTTTGTCGGCAAACAAATTTCATTAATAAAAGGTACTAGAGATACCTGTGCACCATGCAAGGCATGACGAAATACAAATATAAAGAAACCCCACAGTTTTGAAACCTGACAACTATATTCACAGCAGATGTAGTGCCCAAAAAAGAAAAAAAAAACCATCGGCCTAAAGTTAATAAAACTTTGTCTTAATTATAAATTTTATCACCCAACTTTCATAATTTTACAAATTTTATCACCCAAATTTTATTTTTGTAAATTTTACCATCTAAATTTTTTAATTTTTGTGCATTTTACCACTATGATATTTCACAAAAAAAGAATTAAAGAATTCAAAACTTTTTTTTTGTGAAACATCATGGTGGTAAAAATGCGTAAAAATTGAAATTTTAAGTGATAAAATTCGTAAAATGATAAAAGTTGAATGGTAAAATTTGTGAAAAAATAACTTGAATGATAAAATTTACAAAATGATAAAAATTGGGTGGTAAAATTCGTAAAATAAAAACTTAAATGATAAAATTTATAAAATAATGAAAATTAAATTTATAAACTTAAATGATAATTTGGGCGAATTCTAGCGTGGAGACCAGGTGCAAGTGGTCCATGTGGGGAATAGTGAATACTGTAGCATTTTTACTGTAGCAAAAATATATTTAATTTAGTATTGCTATTTGCACCTCCAAAATTGCTATTCACATTTCCACGTGCTTAATTTTTTTTTACCAAACATACCCTTTTCATGTAATCATGATTCTATTGTATAAAATGTATAACGGAATCAAGATACCATTGTGTATCTAGGGATGCAAAAAAAATATGAAATGGAATCATGATTTCGTGGGCAAAATACGAAACGAAATCATCTTTTTGTTAATAAAATACACAACGGAATCATGATTCCGTAGTGTATTTTGCCATGGAATCACAATTCCATGAAAAGGATATTTTTGAAAATAAAAATAATTAAGAGCACTACTAGGACTTGGACATAATTTTGCTGCTTTAAAATAAAAATAGTAATCCGTTAAATTAAATGTATATTTTTGCTACAGTAAATTACTAGGGGCTTGGGCGTAATTTCACTGTTTTAAAATAAAAAAATAACCCATTAAATTATATATATATATATATATATATATATATATATATATATTGCTACAGTAAAAAAATTAAATACGTGATAATGTGAATAGCAATTTTGATAGTGCGAATAGCAATACTAAATTAAATATATATTTTTACTACAGTAATGTCCTGTACAGTATTCCTTTGTACATGGTGCACCCGTGCACCATTTATGCACAGGTGCACCGTAGAATTCGCCGATAATTTGTCCTTTGGTGCTAAGGTTCCACTCTTCAGTCTTCACCTTTACGTTTTTTTAAAGACCATATGCATTAAGACTTCGGTGGAGGCTAGCGTGAAGTACCTTGTAGGTGCTGTACCTGTGCACCAAAATTTTTGACCGTCAGATATATTAATATTTTATTAAATGTATGAGATTAATTACCTGCAACTGGATATTAGTAATTTGTTTGGTTGGACTAATGTACAAATAATAATTTTAAAATTGCAATTTAGGGCCTCTGGGTTTCCAGACGAAATTAGGTTCACAGCATACAGAGGTTTCCAGACGAAACACATAATGTGAAGCTCCAACCCTCTGTAGCTGCCGCATGTGACGGCACCACCGTCAATCTGCCCTCTCCCCTCTTCTCTTCTTTTCTTTCTCTCTTCATCATCAAATCTTGGTTTTATTTTCTTAGATCTAGATTTTGTTGTAAAAAAGCCAACTACCACTTCCTGTACCTACTAATCGCAATAGCAAGCATGCCAAATCTGGGTTTCGATCGCAACAACGAGGCAAGTCAGATCTAGGTTTTTTGCCCCAACCCCAACAACCATTCCCCGTACCTCCCTGATCTGGGTTTTCCGCAGCATCCGTCGTGCACCGAAGAGACCCCCATAGCTTGTGCAGAGAGTGAAGACAAAGCGGATAGATGTGTGGTTTCTAAAACTGACCATTAATGTAGTGTTTTTTGAAATAAACCTAGGATGCATTTTTAAATAAATGAAATGAAATATTAAGAAACATAACACTATGAACAATTTGAAGGGAGATCCATACGATTGTCACTGTTCTGAGATTGACAATGGAAGAACTGTAGCATGAATGAGGAGAGAGAAACAGACAATTAGAGAGACCCATGTTAGCAAATTTTTTTTTTAATGTAACTGGTTTTACCTATTATAGCTGGTCACAAATGCTACTCCACAGGTGCAGCACCTACAAGGTACTTCACCCTAGCCTCCGCCTACACTCTACCCCACCCTACTTTACTTTTTTTTTCCTCTTGTGAACATCAACGTAGTTTCATTCTTAAATAATAATATCAATAAGATATAATTATTTTTATAACAACTTTTAATTACTTTTTTATTTCTTATCACATTATTTGTTTTATTTCAATTTTTCTTTATTATAAAATATGTTATGAGATTATGTTTTACCGATCGAATTCCTAGTATTTATATATATGTATATGATTATTTTTTCTAAACTAAAATAAAAATACATAATCCGATATATTCTTTTTTTTTATCTCTTTTTTCTATAAAAATAAAAATAAGAAAAAAAGTATTTTAAGTCTCTCAATTTAAATCAAAATTAATCTTAATCCTTATATTTTGGCTGAGAGATGCCCTGAGTTCAAAAAAAGTAAAAATAAATAAGAACTAAGGGCAATTTTAACTAAACATGAAAAAATCTAAAATAAATTTTATCTTAAAAATAATGCAATAATATAATGTTTCCCATATAATATTTCATTGTTTGATCTACCACCTTGATGGAAAAAAAATGTCAAGGCAAAAAATGAAAAAAGAAAAGGAATTACAACTTCCAATCATTCTCTCTGTTCTGTCTAATCAATTTTCTATTTACATTGATTAGTTCTTAAGGAATAAATTTCGTCACTCTTAAGTTTCCTCAAAATCATACATAAATGTAAAAATCAAATTAAAAAAATAGAATACTTAAATATGTTTTTAGTTCATAAAATTTGAGATATTTTTTGTTTTAGTCATTCAATTAAAAAATTGATCTTTTTAGTCTCTCAAATTTGCAAATGTTGTTTTTAGTCCCTCAAGGTGAATTTGAAGGACTAAAAAGAGCAAATTTTTAGTCATCCAAAATGAAGTTAGGGACTAAACATAGCATTTCGCAAATTTGAGGGACTAAAAAAAGAAAATTTTTAATTGGAGGATCAAAATCAACAGTGCTCTAAATTTAAGGGATTAAAAACATATTTAAGCAGAATAAAAACAAAAAAACTTCCTAAGTTCCTATCCTTCGTCGTCGTTCATCCACACCTTCGTTTACTCACTTTTACTTGTACGATGTTCACCTTTTTTTTTGTCTTTTCTAAAGACAAAAGTGAATGCATTAGTTTGAGGAATGATATTCTTCGGTTTAGGGTTTAGGAATGATGTCCTATAACCTTTTTTTTATTCAACAAAAAACAAAAGATATTCTTCGGTTAATCATTCCTTAATTATAATTTATATGAGGCCTAATGAATTTTTAATTTAATTTTTCACCTTGTGGAAACATCAGCCTAGTTTTATTCTTCAGTGGAACAAAATTTACAAATCATATTTTTATTACACAATTTTAATAGCATTTCTTATTTTAAAAAAATAAAAATAAGAGAGTTTCTATGGTACCCCCAATAATTTTGAGGGTTTTGATACTATTAATTTTTTAACCAATCAAATTGCATATTATCTTTCTTCTAATTGATTAAAAAAACTTTTATTTTTTTCAAATTAGTCCTTGATTAATTAAAATATTTATTTTTTTAAAATTTAAAATTACAATTACTTTAAATTAAAAAAATTTGATTAAATATAAGTTTAGAAATCTAAACCCTAATTTCCTTCACTGATAAATTACACTACATTTAAATCCTAATCTCCTTCACTTTTTTTTTATAAGCAAAAGTTTTTATTGATATAAAGATGCTTGACATGACAAAAGAGGTACCCAAACCAAGACTAATACAAACGCATAGCACTGATAATAATAAAAACAAAAAACTCAACAGCAAGCTAGCGTACATATGACAGAGAACACGTCCCGCCCAACACTAGAAATCAAGCCATTAATAAGCTATAAATCGCACCAGCTATAAACATGTGCCACTTGTACTTCTTATCGCACCAACCACATGACATTAGTCTGATGACCATATTGTGTTTGTTAAAATGCCAAATAGTCATAGCCTTCCCATAGGTGATACCAATATGAACCCTAATATAAACCCTAAAAATAAAATGGAAGGTGTGCTCATAGTCATAGCCTTCCCATAGGTGATGCCAATATGCTAATATGCCACCAATAGGTGATGCACATGAATACTAATAGTTTAAATCATAAAATAAAAATTGGATATGTAGCAATTAGCAAGTAAACAGGCAGTTTCTATAACCGGATTAAGAAAACGAGCTTCTAGCTTAAATAATGTTTGAAAGGAGGTGAAGGAAATTAATGTTCAGATTTAACTTGATTTATTGGTGAAGGGGATTAGAATTTAAACTTCTAATCATAATTTCTAATTTAAAATAATTGTAATTTTAAATTTTTAAAAAAATAAATATTTTAATTAATCAAGGACTAATTTGAAAAAAAAAGTTTTTTTAATTAATGAAAAGAAAGATGATATACAATTTGATTGGTTAAAAAACTAACAGTATCAAAATCTCCAAAATTATCAGGGATACCATAAAAACTCTCAAAAAATAATATGATCTGACATTCTATTTTCATCTATTTTCCTATAAAAATAATACAATATTATAGTGATCAAATTAAAACCCTTAACTCTTGGTTTGGTCAACTCTTGATTCCTCACCTATCATTTTTCTCATGTTTTATTCGTCCTCTTTCATCTTTTATTCGTCCGTTCCTCTTCCAACTTTTTTTTTCTTTTTTGTTTAGTCATTTACATTCTCTTTTATTCTATTGTCTCTTTCCCAAGTCAATTCTTGACTTGAAGACCATAACAAGTGACATATATAATAAACGAAAGATTTTTTTTGGGTACATAAACTAAAGAATTTTTTTAAAAAGTGCATGTGTGTTTAAAAATAGAAAAATTATGTGTATGATTACCCCAAAATTTATTTATTTTTTTACAAAAAAAGTATCCTTAACGTTAATTTCGTTTAATGATTGTAACAAAAAAAATCGTTTAATGGTAAATAAATTTTGACTATTGATTTAAAGTTTAATTTTCATGCATTTTAACACTCCATGACACTTAAGTAAATAGAAATCACCCTAATTCTGATTTTTAAAATATTTATTATAAAATTTAACAATTTGATCATAGAAGAGAATGATTAGATGACTATATAAAAACTTTGCAATAAACTTTAGTCATTAAATTATTTCTTTATTTTTAATCACATTTTTCTTTTTTCTAACTTTTTGAAATAAAAAAATTAGAAAAACGATGTGTGTAGGAACATCACCGTAACCCTTTTTGCTTGTAATTAATATATCTCATAAATATCACTACATGGAGTATGATTTAACCGGGATTAATATAGTAGACCGTGATTTTCTTATTATTTTTTTTAATTTTTTTTTATATAGTAGACCGTGAATTACTACTAAAATTTTAACAACATTTATAAAAATTGTGGTTGACATTATATGAACCATCAATCTATAACATATTCAGAAAATGAGTAGAAGGCAGATATTATAAAAATAAATAAATAAGTTAATTAAACCACTAACATTTGAAATAAATAAATAAGTTAAATAACTAAATAAGAATAGTAGGTAATACTTTTGACGAAAAAATGTTATGTGCTCTGATTGAGATAGGGCGGATTCAATGATCGATGGGTGAGACTAAAAGTAAATTTTAAGAGAATTTTTTTTTATCTTAAATGAGAGAATTATATATTTTAAGCTTTTTTTTTTTTTGTCAAAATATGTGATTTTTTGTCAACATAGGAGGCATTTATTTCAAGGTATCCAATAAGATTTTCGAGAATGTGAACTTAGGAATATCACATTCCATGTTTGGTATAAGTTTTGTAAAAATATTTCCAGAAATAATTGATTCTCAAGAATGTAAATTACTCGCAATTGTGTTGTTTCTTATTCCTATGAAGAATGGTAGGTATCTTGGATTCTCATGGTAATAGAAGTTATTTTCTACAATAATTACCTATCCTCACCTCTTTCTCTCACATTTCTTTTTTTTACTTTTTATTTTTTAATTTAATATTTTTTTTTTAAATTCTTATGGTCAAACAAACATGCTCATAGAAATAATATTCTCAGACATAATATTTCTAGGAATGAAATTTCATACTTTGAAATAAACGCTTCCATATATGTAACTTTTTTTGTTTTATAAAAACTAATAATTTTGTTGTTGTTAATAAACCTAAAGTTTAAACTTTAGTTGTTTTATTCTTGGACAATCCTGATTTGGGAGGAAGGGTAATTAACAACAAAAAGTACAAAACTCCAAATTAAAATTGCAATGACAGTGTGCTTAAATGTAGTACACAAATATATGTGTTTTCCTAGTTTTGATTCCAAACGTTAAGTTTGTATAGAAAACTGTACTCTTGAATTTTCAATTTAATTAATTAAAACTTTTCAGTTCCTAGTTAAATTTTCTTTCTTAAGCACATGCTCACTCAACAAGTTTTACTAACGGCATGCTCCTTGGCACTGTCCATCATCACGTCCGCGAGGCCACACACGAGGATTGTCCCGCCAACATTGGTGCCACGGACAGAGAAGGATGCGAGAGGTAGATGCTTCATATTTTTTTTCCTGATCCATAATTTGGAGAATCTTTTGTTTAAAAAAAAAATGTCTTGTTGCAATTCTCCTCATTCTCCTGAACAAAATCTAGGGACTGTTAAGCCCATCAAATTTGGGACACATGGAGATGAAGATGAATCTGCTAAAGGGGAATGGAATAATGTTTCAGACGTGAATGCTCAGAAAGATGATGTTGACAAATGGCCTGCACTAAGCAGAATTTTTTTTAGCTTAAATATATTTTTAGTCCCTTAAATGTGAGTCTTTATTTTTTTTAGACCTCCAAATTTGAAATTACTTTTTTTAGTCCCTGAAATTCGCAAAATACTCTTTTTAGTCCCTCTGCACAATGTAAATCAAATGGAGAATAAGATATTTGTAATTTGTGACAACTTTTGACCGTCAGAATTTGATTTTTTATTTTATATTTTAAAATATGATTTTCTGGCTATTAAAAATTGGTAGAATCAATACAATAAAAATTTAAAAACTCGTTAACTGCTTTAAAAACCGCTTTAAATTCTTTTATTGACTTGATTTCTGGTTATTTTAAACTGACAGAGGTCGTACCTTAAAATTTAAAATAAAAAATCAAATTCCAGCGATAAAAAAAAATCATAAATTGCGAATTTCTTATTCCCCGTTTGGCTCATATTGTGTAGAGGGACTAAAAAGAACATTCTGTGAATTCTAGGACTAAAAAAAGCAATTTCAAATTTAGAAGACTAAAAAAATAATGACTCACATTTGAGGAACTAAAACCATATTTAAGTTTTTTTTTTTTTTTGTCAAGTGGTGGCCTTATGATGAACCAATGAACAAGTCTAAAATTAATCACCTTGGTAAAGAGAGAAATGAAGCGGTGAAGGCAAAGCAGTCGCAGTTGAATCGCATGCTGAATCATCGCATGTGCAGATTTCTCAAATTAAGAGTATTGTGGATGTGAGAAAATAAAAGAGATTGGCCTCCGCAGCAAACATTGGGCAAGGTGGAACATGTGATCTGATACTATGAAATGTGATATAATAATATCTTGGGCAAGCTCAAGTGAAGGAAAAGGTACACATAGGAGACTTTTTTTGAACAAAAATTCCAAAGAAAATGAAGTGGCCTCTTCCCATCTTTCTTCAGACATATTATTCCTGCTGTTTTGCATTTTCCCGTTCAATTTTATTTTTCTTCAGCTGTTACAATTGCAATTGAAGGCCTACTTTATGTCTTACAGTCATCTTCCTCGCTTGGTGGTCCTCTTCCACACTTGCAGTCCAATGAAATAAAGTTTTAGGTTTTTCACAATGCACTGGTTCAAACCATTAGGAAACATCTAATTCAAATTTAACACAAATTTTAAGCATCTCACCTTTTAGTGTTACAAAGCATTGTAAGAAGATTTCCAACAAGTCAAAAGAATTTGAAAGTGTTTCCAATGATTGTTCTACCAAACAAAAAGTTCAGAATTAATTTGCTCTATAAAATTGTTTCTTTGGGGTTTGGTAGGAGACAGGGAGAGCTTCCATGATTAGCTGGATAGAATCATAAGTTTGTTATTTTATTTTTCTTTTTTTTTTTAGGTAAGTTATTTTATTTTTCTTCTAATGTTTTTGATTTATTATTTTTTATGAGAAATAATAACACATCACTTGTTTGTGGGTTTCTATTTTTTTATACATTCAAAATAAATAAATATTCTTATTCCCAATTTATGATACATAACTAATTATATCAATATCATAATAAAGTAAATATTTTATGTGAAAGAGAGTAAAATTAATAAAATCTCATTCCTAATATTTATTAAATTTTATTTTCTTTATTATTCTAATATCACAAGAAAGACAAAAATGGAAGGGAAGAAATTTTGACTGCCTCGGTCTCGCCTAAATATTTGAACCAAATAAATTATTTTAAAAATAATTCCTTAATCATTATAGGATCCATTTGATTTGATCCATATTAGTCGAAGATAAAGCAAAGAAATTGCATATATTTACAATTACGTACGAATACGGTATGACATATTTTAACAATTTGAATTTAGACCATACTCAAATTAATCTCAAGTTTTAAACAAAGAATAAATAATTCTTTAGGGGTACAATTCAAGATTTTGGTTATAATTGTACATTAAAAGAATTAAGAGACAAAGGTCTCTGCAGTTTTAATAGGAATCACAGAGTATGAGAAAATTAAAAAATATTTAGAATATGTTATAAATAAATATATATTTAATAATATTCAATACTATTTATTAAGTTTCCAATAACTAACATTTTAATTAAATTGAGACTCTTAATTACAAATTAATTAGTCATTATTATTTAACTGTTAATTAAACATAATTTAAAATTATCGGTTACTGATTATAAATATTTTTTTATGAGTGTGAGAGAAAACAAGAGCAGAAAAAAAAAAAAAAAAACTACTGCCGCATATATGACAGACTCTTACTACATCAGCATAATAGATATCATACATAGTTGATCAGCGCACATATTTCTTTCACGATCAATATGTTGGAAAGATAGCTCCCAATCATAACTTTGAAACTGTTGGATGCTTCTAATTAATTAGAGTGATTATAAGGATGGAAGTTACTGATTATAAATTAAAACAATATTATTCCGTTTTATTAAAAATTCCAAATTATCAATTGCTCAATACAAATTTCTAATTAAAATAACTTTAATTTTATCATCATTCTATTTATTATTATGAAATAGTTTCCTACATTTAAAATATAATAATGACATAACACAAAGGGTAGGTGCAGTGGTGTAAGGCCCTGCTGCGTTCACATGAGGGGGAACGATCTATTTAGTGAAAGAACCCGTGTTCGATTCCCTCCGTGTGCAAAATTCCCTTGGACCAATGGGTTGGGGGACTCCCGTAGTCTCTAACCCATGACAAAAAAAATATATAATAATGACAAACAGACATACAAAGTTCAAAAGGAAAATTATAGCTATAAATCACATGAAAAGATTTAATATTCTAATATTTTTTAATATTCACTTCCCTATTATATTAATTTTCAAGATATATTTTAATTTTGCTTTATTCTTATCTCTTACAAAGCTTTTTGTAAATAATGTTCACCATTATACATAATGCTATTATTTACTTTTAGGGTAAATGACCATTTTGGTTCCTAAATGTGTAAACTGATAACAATTTAGTCCATGAAAGAAAGAAATTCTTGATTTAGTCCCTGAATGCATAAAAAAATGCGACAATTATGTTCTGCTGTTAAGTTTCGTGGGACCTTTTTGTCATTAAACTGTAATGTTTAAGGCTCAATTTGTCATTAAGTTGTATAACAATATGTAATTGTCACACTTTTTACACATTCAGGGACTAAATTAGATTTTCTGTTCTTTCAGGAACTAAATTGTCATTGGCTTAGACATTCAAGGACCAAAATAGTCATTTACCCTTTACTTTTATCATCATGTTCAATAGTTACATTAATTGTAATTATAGTCACCTCATTCGCGATCCTAACAATCTTATGTCCTAAATTTTAATAAATTTAAATTAAATACTATCTTTGTTCCTAAATATAAGACTCTTTTCTAAAAAAAATTACCCCTTTTTATAAGACTCTTTTCAAGTTGTCTCTTACATTAATTATTTTTTAACCAAAATACCCTTAACCACTTTACAAAGAATGCTATAAATTAATAAGATAAGTATATTCTCTCTCTTATGAGGATTGAAAAAAATAACTAGCGTTCATTAATTAATTAGGTAGAAAGTAATAAAGTGGAAAGAGATAGATGATAGTCCTAATAATTGTGAGGGTAATTTTGGAAAAATAATATAAATTGTTAACAAATTTAATGCTATTAACTAAATTAACCAACTTTTTTAAAGGATGTAAATTAGTTAAAAAAGTCTTATATTTAGGGATGGAGGTAGTATATGTTTTATATGTATAAACTTTATGCTTTTCGATTCAACGCATATTTTATAATTATTTTATTAATTTTTTTAAAATCTTTCTAATATCTCCAAATTACATTATATATATTCATTTTGCGCGGGTCAATATCTAGTTTGATCTAATTGCTGTGAGTGGGAGGCCTGGAGTTGCTGTACACCGAGACTATGTTGTGATGGTGCCCCAAGTCAAGGAGGGAAAGTAGGATTTGTGGCTTGATCTACACCCATACAAGGATTCTAACCCTATGTACCATAATGCTTTCGTGAATGGTGTGGAGATCTTTAAAATTAGCAATGTTGATAATAAGAATCTTGCAGGGCTTAACCCTTCCCAAAGCTTCAAGTCCGGAACAGATGTAAAGGCTCCCCATGTTACACATTTCAATAAAAGTTCAAAGAAACTCAAATTCATCCTCATTGGATGTGGACTTGGAGCAGTGCTGCTACCTTTTATCCTTTGCTTAGTTCTATTCAGGTTAAAGGTAATTGGGCCAAGAAGGGTCATGTCATGGTGCGGTCTTGCTGTCCACACTCCTGATCAAATTGAAAAGACAAAGAAGTCATCACTTTGCTGTCATTTTTCAATGAAAGAGATAAAAGTGGCAACAAATGACTTTGATTAGGCTCTACTTATAGGCATTGGAGGATTTGGCAGTGTTTACAAGGGCAGCTTTGATGGTGGGGCAACTTATGTAGCCATAAAACGTGCCAATCCAACGTTAGAGCAAGGTGTTTCAGAATTTGAGACAGAGATCCTTTTGCTCTCAGAACTTAGGCACAACAACCTAGTCTCACTTTTGGGTTATTGCAATGAAGATGAGGAGATGATTCTGGTCTACGACTTCATGGCCAATGGAACTCTATGATCATCTTCATTTGAGGAAAAGAGATCAACCTCCTTTGTCTTGGATTCAGCGTCTTGAGATATGCATTGGAGTTGCAAGGGGTTTGCATTACCTACACACTGGCACAAAGAACAGGATCATCCACCGTGACATCAAGACAACCAACATACTCTTAGATCATAATTGGGTGCCAAAATTTCAGATTTTGGGTTGTCAAAGGAAGGTTACCCTTCCTTAGTCACCACCAACGTCAAGGGTAGCATTGGTTACCTAGATCCCAAGTGCTATCAAAGCCACAAGTTGATTGAGAAGTCCGATTTATACTCTCTTGGGGTGGTGTTATTGGAGGTGCTAAGCGCAAGGCCTGCTATAAGTCTAGATGAAGATGATGAGCATGTAAACTTGGCTGAATGGGCAATGTTGTGCTTTGAGAATGGCAGTGTAGAGCAAATAGTAGACCCCAACTTGGAAGGAAACATAGTAAAAGAGTGCTTTGAGTTATATTTAGGAGTTGCAATGAAATGTTTGGCTGAAAGAGGGGTGGAGAGGCCATCCATTGTTGAAGTGCTAGAGAACCTTGTTCTGGCAATGCATCTTCAAAAAAATGAAGGTTCCGTCCCAGATGGAAAATGTACATGGAAGTGATAATGTTGGTGTGCAGGGCCATTCAGATTTGACACCCGGGGTCGAGTTCTCTGAAATCATGATGCCTGTTGGTCGGTGAACGTGATCTTCTGAAAACAAACTATATTGATGCCTTTAGATATTAAGGCATTTCTAGTTCAAATTTGTGTAGGAGTCAAAAGCATAGACTAATTCCTATTTTGTGAAAAATGTTATGGAGGTTAGACACTAACCAGATATAATTTTTACTGTACTGCTACTGCGATGTTTCTTTCTACTTGTTACGTAGCAGACTTTTGTGAATATATGTCAAGCATTTGCTGCAATTCTGAGCTCTCTTCTGAACTTTCCAGTAAACAACAGGCCAAGTGGTACAGTTAGCTTATGGGAAGGCAATTGCTATTTACACTCTCCTACTTGTACACTATACTTTCCTTTATTGTTTTCAAAATTATCCTCTTTCTGGAACTAAATTAAGGTGGACACATCTGTGGCCCAACATATCAGTATTGTACACAAGTGCTTCATTCGCTTGAATAAGAGAATATCTTACATCTTATCACAGTACTGTTCTCAAGCTAGACAGTTAGAGGTTCTGGGGTATTCAACTATGGAAATCCACATTCTAGAAAATTTACCTAATGTTTATGTTTAAATGTCCTAACTGTTACTCACCTACATTTCAACCCTATAAATATATCATATAAAATATCATTATGAATGCATACTTTCTCATATTGCGTCAATCTACTCGTTCTTCATTCACTAATTTGAGCACTGTAATGTCTTTGCAAGTATTTATAGCCTTTCATCTCACCTTCTGCCAGCTTTATCCTCATTACCTTCGACCAGAATAGGATACAGTGAGCCTTGAACTGTAGGAAGCTCGACCACATCAAATTCACATTTGTAATTTTACCTACTTGGTAAACGAAAAACATTTCTACGAAGAGATAGAAGAAAAATTGGAAAAACTACTCCCAATGAGCATAAAAGTTTTGTTTCAATTCTCTTTGAATGTCTTTTTTACATTCCAGCTTTTCATAATTACTCACATGCATGATGAAACTTTCAAATTTATTTCCAAAGTCTCTCTTCAACACGATTTATTTGAATTGCAAACTCTGTTGGACACTGAACCTTAAACTCACCAAATTAATACAATAATATTTCATTATATATATAAGTAGCAAGATCACTTGTACATTCAAGCTGGATGAAAGGATAGTATTAGTACATACGATATCTCAACAAAGAAGAAAAAACAAATAGAAACTTGGTTAGGATACTATATGAAACCAAACCCTTACATATACACATACGTACTTATCACGAGCGTGTAGATCAATTGATATAGGGTTGTTCCAGTTTAACTAAAGGTCTCGAGTTCAAGTCTTAAGTATATAATTGCGTTAAATACTCGAAATGAGAGTTTTGTCACCCATAGCTATCTTACTCTGCTTGAATAGGATTGCTTCCAATAGAAAATACTTGTAGTCTAGACCAAAATGAGTAAAAGCTCACACACCCTGTCCATTATCTTCCAAGAATAATCTGGCACAGTCGTCAACGTCATCCGATTCCGGGGGATGACGGTACTTTCTGAGTCCATGAGAGGACAGTTGTTTACGAGCATGCTTGGCGAGTCTATTAGCAACTCTATTAGCTGTCCTAGGAACACAATCCAACCTTGCTTGCCACTTGGGGTCAGAAAGAAGCCTAACTATGTCTTGAACAACATCATACTCTGGACGTTGATACTTGTACCCAAGTCTACTCTTCACCATGCTCACCGCGGGCTCACTGTCTGACTCCACAACAAGTTTTTCCATATTCATCTCGGAAGCCAACTCCAGGCCCGTTAGAATGGCTTGTAACTCTGTCTCATGGGGCCTGAAAGTAGGGTCCAGTTTCTTAGCAAAGCCCATGAGCCATGTTCCCCTTGCGTCCCTTATAACCCCACCACAACCAGCGGAGGAGCTTTTGTAAGGGTCGCGTGAACCATCCACGCGCGAATCATCCACGCCCGAACCATCCACGTTCAGCTTCACCCAACCAATCTCAGGCTTCTTCCATCTCACCAGCTGAGCCAGATTCAGAAAATATTCATTAGGACAAATTAAATTATCAAAATTAGTAATTAGTAAAAAATTAAAAAATAAAGATATAATAATTTAAGAAAAAAAATTTAATTTATTAATGTTTCACCTAAACAATAATTTTGATCTAGTTAAAAAGATGAATAAATATATCTTAACTACTAAAGCATTTAAAAAAATTGAAAAAATTGAATTACAATGTACCACACTAAAACAGAACTGGATTTGGCAGCTAAATTAGTCATTTAGCGGCGGTTTTTATCGCCACTGAGAAATTTTCCATCGGTTACATAAATGCCGTGGAAATCATTGACGTTAAGCATCTTAGCGGCGGTTTTTTATAACTACCGGTAAACAGTCTAGCGGTGGTTTAAACATTTCATCAACACCTTTTATTTCTCTCTATTTTTCACTTCTTATCGTATCGTATCACCTATCATATCTATGTTTTTTTCTCTCTCTCACTAGATGTTAAATAGCAATTGGGGTGTCCATATATACTTTTGCAAAAAATTATAGATGATGCGTAAATAAAAGGTTGTAATTAGAAACAAGCAAACTCGCATACAAAAGGAAGCAAAAACTAATATGATATATCTCAGTTGAAGTGATACAGCATAAGCTTAAATTAATAGATGAACTAAAGAACTCATGACTAAGCTAAAAAAAAAAATCCATCATTAGCATGCTTCAGCATAAGTAACATTTTAACTAACTTTATGAATCACAAAAGTTGCATAAACATTAAATTAAAAAAGAATCTCAATTTCTAACCGTGTAAAATATTTTACACTGTCTACCTCCTTAGTTTCTTTGTGCACTTGTTGTGGCTCAGTGTTGGCATATAAACTTCCGGCTATGGCAGTATATAAACATCTGGCTATGGCGGCCATGGCGGCATATAAACATCTGGCTATGGCGACCATGGCGGTGTATAAACATCTGGCTATGATGATCGCTACGGCAGCTGTAACAACCACCGTCACAATAGAACCCCAGCTGCTTCCACCGTAGTCGATGCCTTCACTCATTTTGATGCTACAAATGAGACTGATGACAGAGACTTTGCTTTATTAGTTTGTTACTGACTGTGGTGGAATATATTTTGTATAGAGTCGACTTTAATTATTTGTCCTTCAAAGCTAAGGTTTCCGATTTTCACCTTTTACCTTTATTCTTTTTTGTCCTGGGTAGAGACCACGGTGTCCTCCAACCTATTGGGTCAGAGACTAATTTCGCTCGCGGTGAGTGACTGCCGCTGGCCCAAGGAAATTTTGCACACGAAGAGAATCGAACACGGATTCTCCCGCTAAATAGATCGTCCCCCCTAATGTGAATACAGCGAAACCTTATATCACTGCGCCAACCCTTTCGTTTACCTTTTACCTTTATTCCTCTTAATATTCACACCTTTATTTATTTTTAGTATTCACCTTTCAAATCTAATCAATTAATTTTATAATTTTTAATGAATTTCAACTAAGAATAAATTATTGTTTGAAAGCCTTAAATAGTTTATTTCTTGTATTAATTCTTCTTATAACTTGTCATTTTTACACGTCATATTTTCATATCATTTTGATGCTGCAAATGAATAGTTTGGATCGATCGTTTGCTATGTTGGTTTGATGAGGATGGATTTGACTTTGGTGGAATTTGTACACACACAAGACTTCCTCTACAATTTGTCCTTCGATGCTAAGGTTCCACTCTTCACCTTTACCTTTTTAAAGACCATATGCATTAAGACTTCACTGAACCCCACCCTACTTGACTTTTTTTTCTCTCTTGTGGACATCAACGTAGTTTCATTCTTAAACAATAATATCTATAGAGATTTATTATTTTTATAACAAAATTTAATTTTTTTTATTTCTTATCACATTATTTGTTTTATTTCAATTTTTTCTTTATTATAAAATATGTTATGAGATTATGTTTCACCGATAGATCGAATTCCTAGTATATATATATATATATATATATATGATTATTTTTTCTAAACTAAAACAAAAATACATAATCCGATATATTCTTTTTTTTTAATCTCTTTTTTCTATAAAAATAAAAATAAGAAAAATGTATTTTAAGTCTCTCAATTTTAAGTCAAAATTAATCTTAATCCTTATATTTTAAAAACAATAATTTTGATTGTTGTATTTTTTTATAACCAGACAGTAAATTTTGTGCGTTACCCTAGTATTATAAGTTTAATAAAGAAAAAAAAAAAAGAGAAAGCTAGCAACAATATCTCTAACACTCCCTCTACGATTGGTTGAAATTTGTTGAAAATCATCAATTTTGATAAGTTCACTTATCATTTAATTATTATCTCGCCTAATCTAAAAGTGAGACCCACCGAAGTTGATAATTTCCAGCAAATTCCAGCCAATCACTTGGAGAGTGTTAAAAAGAGAGTGTCAAAGATAGTGTCGCTAGCATTTCTCTAAAAAAAATGAGAATCTAAATTAGTATTATTTTTAAAATATAAGTGTTAAGTTGGCTAAGTGGTAAGCTGTATGTATTTTAACCCAAACGGTTGGCGCAGTGGTGTAAGGTTCTGCTGCGTTCACATGAGAGGGAACGATCTATTTGTGGGGAGAAATCGTGTTTGATTCCCTCGGTGTGCAAAATTCCCTTGGGCCAGTGGCAGCCACACACCACGAGCGGAATTAGTCTTTGACCTAATGGATTGGGGGACACTCATGGTCTCTGACCTAGGACAAAAAAAAAAAACAACTAAGCAGGGCTTCGATCCCTAATCCGTGCGTATGGAAAAGCATCTACTGGGAGAGGTCAGCCTCTTAAATGGATCTCCATACCTCGAGAAATTAGTCCTTGACTTTCAGCTGAGAGATGCCCCGAGTTCGAAAAAAAAAATAATAATAAGAACTAAGGGCAATTTTAACTAAACATGAAAAATCTAAAATACAATTTATCTTAAAAATAATGTAATAATATAATGTTTCCCCTATAATCTTTCATTGTTTGATCTACCACCTTGATGGAAAAAAAAATTCAAGGAAAAAAATGAGAAAAGAAAAGGAATTACAACTTCCAATCATTCTCTCTGTTCTGTCTAATCAATTTTCTATTTACATTAATCAGTTCTTGAGGAGCAAATTTCGTCACTCCTAAGTTTCCTCAAAATCATACATAATAAAAACAAAGAAACCTCCTAAGTTCCTGTCCTCCGTTGTCGTTCATCCACACCTTCATCTACCCACTTTTACTTGTACGATGTTCACCTTGTTTTTTTCTCTTTTCTTTTTTAAAGACAAAAGTGAATGCATTAGTTTGAGGAATGATATTCTTCAATTTAGGGTTTAGGAATGATGTTCCTATAACCTTTTTTTTATTCAGCAAAAAACAAAAGATATTCTTCAGTTAACCATTCCTTATTATGAGTAAGTACTGTATGTAGTCAATTTTCACCAACTTTTTTTTTTCTTTTTGGTTTAGTCATTTACGTTTTCTTTATTCTTTTGTCTCTTTCCCATGTCAATTCAGTACTGTATGTAGTCAATTTTCTTCGTTATCCAACTTCTAGACTTGATGACCATAACAAGTAGCATATATAATAAATGAAAGAATTTTTAAAAATAGTGCATGTGTGTTTAAAAATAGAAAATTTATGTGTATGATTTTTTTGAAAAAAAAATATGTGTATGATTATTCTAAATTTATTTATTTATTACAAAAAAGTATCCTTAACTTTAAATTCGTTTAATGATTGTAACAAAAAAAATCGTTTAATGGTAAATAAATTTTGACTATTAATTTAAAATTTAATTTTCTTGCATTTTAACATTGCATGACAATTAAATAGAAATCACCCTAATTCTTATTTTTAAAATAATTATTATAAAATTTAACAATTTTATCACAGAAGAGAATGATTAGATGACTATATAAATTCTTTACATTAAACTTTAGTCGTTCAATTATTTTTAATCACATTTTTCTTTATTTTTTAACTTTTTGAAATAAAAAATAAAAAATTAGAAAAACGATATGTGTAGGAACATCACAGCAACCCGTCACCTTAACTAACTGATGCAAATTAAAGTCACTCTCGTCAATGGCATCAGGAACAAGTACAAGCCATGTAGATTTTAGATTATCTCCTGCAGCAAGAAAATAGACAAAACATGCAGCAGCATGCACTGAGAATAGAATAACCTACAATGACATGGCATCATGACTAATAAGGTAGGTTGTTTAATATTATCAAGGCCATAACTCTTCCAAGAAACTCACTTCTGTTACAACTATATTGCTACACTAATTGTAATATATGCAGCAATTGTTGCTCGCATTGCTACACTAAGTATGGTTTAGGCCGTGAACACATCTGAGGCCCAACATATCAGTATTGTACAATGTACACAAGTGCTTCATTCGTTTGAATAAGAGAATCTCTTACACCTTATCACAGTTCTGTTCTCATGCTAGACAGTTAGAGGTTC
Organism: Pueraria montana var. lobata; assembly: GCA_026413185.1. NCBI lineage: Eukaryota > Viridiplantae > Streptophyta > Magnoliopsida > Fabales > Fabaceae > Pueraria > Pueraria montana. The sequence continues at coordinate 37,186,446 of CM048651.1, read as the reverse complement.
TGGGATATTCAACTAAGGAAATCCACATTCTAGAAAATTTACCTAATGTTTATGTTTAAATGTCCTAACTGTTATTCACCTACATTTTAACCCTATAAATACTACTATATCATATAAAATATCATTATGTGTACATACTTTCTCATATTTCGTCAATCTACTCGTTCTTCATTCACTAATTTGAGCACTGTAATGTCTTTGCAAGTATTTATAGCCTTCCTTTCACCTTCGGCCAAGTTTATCCTCATTACCTTCAACCAGAAAGGATACAGTGAGCCTTGAACTGTAGGAATTGCTCGACCACATCAAATTCATATATGTAAGTTTACCTACTTGGTAAACAAAAAAATTTTCTATGAAGAGATAGAAGAAAAATTTGGAAAAATAGAAACTACTTCCAATGAGCATAAAAGTTTTGTATTCTCTTTGAATGGCTTTTTTTACATCCAGCTTTTCAAAATTACTCTACTCACATGCATGATGAAACTTTGGAATTTATTTCCGAAGTCTCTCTTCAACACGATTTATTTGAATTGCAAACACTGTTGGACACTGAACTTAAACTCACCAAGCAAGTAATTAATACAATTATAATAGCTAGTATTTTCATTATATAAGTAAACAAGTTCACTTGTACATTCAAGCTGGCTGAAAGGATAGTATTAGTACATAGGATATCTCAACAAAGAAAAAATAAATAAATACAAACTTGGTTAAGATACTATATATATAAAACCAAACTCATACCCATATTTCCCATAACACAATCCAATATACATATAAAACTAGTTGAAGAAGCAGTGCCTTCAATTAATTTCCTCACTCCACCAAATCACATGATCTTCCATAGTTACAAAATTAAGTAGCTCATCCATGTCATCATGGTTTTGCTTAATTTTCTCTTAGTTTTTATAAAAACAAAGGACCAAAAGCTCATACAGCCTAGCTTATATCCTCCTCAAGCAACTGGACACAGTTAGCCGGGGGATCATGGTAGTCCTCATAAGCATCATCACAAGCCAGTTTCCGAGCATCATTTGCGAGTCTATCAGCCACGCGATTCGCCTTGTTGGAGATAGAAACCAACTTCACTTCCCAGATAGAATAAAAAAGAAGCTCCCTTATGAGTTCCACGACATCATAATCGGGTTTATTGGGCTTAACCCCTTTCTTCACCTTGCTCACAGCAGAGTCATTGTCTGACTCCACAATCAGTCTCTTAACATTCATCTTCCGAGCCAGCTGCATGCCAATGAGAATGGCTAGTAACTCTGTCCGGTCTGCTTGACAAGCCTTGGGGTCAAGTCTTTTAGCAAAGCCACGAAGCCACTCTCCTGATGCGTCCCTTAGAACCCCTCCACAACCTGCAGAGAGCCTTTTGTGATGATCGCGCGAACCATCCACGTTTAACTTCACCCAACCAATCTCAGGTTTCTCCCATCTCACCTGTCGAGTCCAGATTCAGAAAAATATCTGTTACAATAATTAAAATTTGAGTTTAAAATAAAATATCAGTGTATATATGTTAACAGATAGTATATGAAACAGGTATAAAGACTAAACACAAAAAATAATTATAAGACCTGAACACATGAAAAAATAAGACTAGACTGTTACAACAAGAGCTTAAATAGACAACTAAAAACACTCGTGACTAGGTAAAAAAAAAATCATTAGCCTGCTCTCAGCGTAAGTAACATTTAAACTAACTTTATAAGCAATCACAAAAGCTGTGGCTATGGCAGTATATAAACATCTGGCTATGGCGGCCATGGCGGCCATGGCGGCATATAAACATCTGGCTATGGCGACCATGGCGGCGTATAAACATCTGGCTATGATGATCGCTACGGCAGCTGTAACAACCACCGTCACAATAGAAGCCCAGCTGCTTCCACCGTAGCTACAAATGAGACTGATGACGGAGACTTTGGTTTGCTATATTAGTTTGGTACTGACTGTGGTGGAATCCTTTATGAGAAATGCTATTTCCTCCGAAAGGAGAACCAACAAAAAGTTGACACCTATCAACTGATTTACAGAAAAATATTCATTTAATTTAAAATTTTAAAATTTCATCCCTTTCCAATCTTACCCCTACTCACAGGACCCATCCCCCTCATAAGCTTTGCCGGTGGACTTCCAATCAAAAGGACACTGCACAACCTCGCTCAGAGACACCGAAGAGAAGCCAAACGTTGCATTTTCGAAACTGGACTTGTCTTTTGTGAGCAAATTACAAATTTGAATGCAAAAATTTCCTTTGAACAAGCATATTTTCAACCTCACCGTTGTTACAAGAACCCGCAACAGGATTATAGAAGCCTAAAACTTCAAGTTGCTTGCCATCTCTTGTGTTTTGGATTCAAGGATCAACTAATTTTGTTGTGATTTGGGTCTGTTTAGATTAAGGTTGCTGATTTCAGCTTTGGGGGCTTTAACTTCGTGATTTTATTGGTTGTGGATATATATGTTTTAGACTTTTTTGCTGCAACTCTTTGTGGACTTATGTATAAGACCTTGATGTTAAACATGGAAAATCAATTGGGGATTTTTTAGCACAGCGGAAGTACAAGCCAAACCCAAAACTGATCCAAATCTAAAGAACCAAAATTGGCAAATAAGTTCACTATGACATCGAAAAGGTTAGAACATTGATGCATAGATCTCCAGAGAGAGAGTATAATCGTGGGAGACGAGAAACAGAAAGTCAGATACGTGACGGTGAGACACAACGGTGGCGAATGACGCCAATAGCAAGCTAGCTTGGTCCGATGGTGGTAATTGCTGCAATACGCTATGTGTATGCGGTGAGGAGTAAGATTGTGAAGGTGTTGGGGGTGTGGTCGTGTGGGTCGGAGATTGAAGGGGTAAGTTTGGAATGCGATAAAATTTTAAATTAAATAATTGTAAATCAGTTGACAGCTGTCAACTTTTTGTTGGTTCGGTCCTTTCGGAGGAAATAGCATTTCTCATCCTTTATTTATTAAAGTTGGAAACATTGAGGACTTTTCCCCCCCTAATTTTGTCCGCCAAAATGTCTTTTCCTTCACTATCCCGCTCAATTTTGTAGGCTGTTTGAGCAAATATCTTATAAAAAAATTACTGGGATAATAAACTATTTTTACGCGTTTTAAAAATGTTAATGATAATAATTATGATACAGCTGTCTACTAATAGAATAGACTTAATAGATTACAAAGCTAGGCATACAGAACCAGTGTTTTTTTTTTCAAAGTAATTATATCCTATAATGTCACTGTAATTGATTGGTTTGTACTTGCCTATATACCTAAAAAACGTGGAACCATGCCCAGCAATAGCCATTCAAAACACCAATCACGGCAAAATTTACGTTCAAAACCCACCCAACCGAATCACTACATAGCTATCCATTATAAACACTGCATAGCTAATCATTCTCAATCATTCTCTTATATATATTACTTGCTCACTTTTCAATTCATGTTAAGGTTTCTCTATTGTAGATATATATATTACTTGCTCACTTTTCAATTTATGTTAAGGTTTCTCTATTGTAGATAGAGAAAAAGGATATTGATTAATATAAAATCCAAGTCATAGCTAAACGTGGTGGTCATATGTGTTGCAAGTTCTTTCCTTTTTTTTTTTCTTCTGGTAATTGCAAGTTCTTTCCTATTATTTGTATTAATTAACAAAAAAGAAGGAAAACTTCATTTTCAGGTAACTATTTCTCTCATTCTTTGTTGTATTTTTTTATCTTTTATCTTATTTTTATTTTTTATATTATAAATAATGGATCCAGAGGGTAGTGTTTCTAAAAAAAAAAAAAGCAAAAAGTCTTCCAAAGGTAGAAATAGATCATATGGAAAAAAAAAGTAGGATTGACAGTGTTATTTCTTTTCATGGAATTTGTTTAGGTGATTATTTTTATATATTTGTATAATTTTAAGAAAACTCATAATTTTATCCTTTTCATACTGTGATGCCGTGGACTCCAAGTGAAAACTGCTAACTTCCCTTCAAGTTCAAATTATAAACAATTATAGCAAGAAGTTGGTAAGTTATTATATATGTAACTAACATTTAATATTGTTTGATTTATAAAATCAATAAAAATGTTTATATATTATAAAGTGGTTTATGCTATATATAAACAGGTGAAATGAAAGAAAGAAAAATTGGTCACGGAAAATATGTTCTAAATAATGGCAAGCTCACAAATTGTTTGTTATCCAATCATTTACTAGAGGTTAATGAAAACCTATCTCCCCATACAAATACTGTATTGATGGAAGGTAACTAAAAATATATTCATCGGTCTTTCCTGAGATTATCTATTTGTTTATTCATAATTTATAATTACTTTTCTCTCCAAAAAAATTATAATTATTTTTTTAACTTTATGCAGAAAATTCAAACACTGTGATGTGTAAGAAATTCGGTGTAAGAATGTCACTGGCTAACATCGTTACTGGTATATTTTTCTTTTAATATTCATGTATGAATATAAAAATTGTTATTGCCTTTAAGAATGTTCTATATTTTATCTTTATAAAGTTGCTATCATTTTCATTGTATGTAGTAAAAACTTTGTTAGCTTTGAAAATTAAATGAACTTCCAGTGCTTTTATTAAATGAACATTTCTAAAAGTAAAATTTAATTGACAAGAAATATATTAATTGTAATAAAAAAAAAGAATAAAGAAATATATTTGTTTTTATTTTGAAGAATCTTAAAAAAATAATTGAATTAATTAATGAAAACATATTTAAATGAAAATTTTCTCTTACATTGTTTCTATTTTTTTTATTTCTCTTTGAAATTTAAATGATTTTATCAAGTATAAAAAAAATGACTTAATACCAACATTGGTTGGCAAAAGTGGTAGCGGCTTGTGTTTCTTAATCAAGTGGTCCAAGGTTTGAATCATGGTGATACTACTTTGGGTATGAAATAAACTATGTTGGGAGGGAAATACCCATCTTGGTATGCGCTCATGGTCCCTGACGGAGTTTAGTCATTGTTTCCGACGATGAATAATTCATACCAATACCATGGTTAGAAAAAAAAGACTTAAAAGTCATTTATTAATAGTTTTTTTTTGGCATGCATTAAGTGCAATAGAAAACATATTTACTATTTTTGCATTGTTGCCTCAGTCATGTGAAGTTTCTACCCGGTGGTATCTAGGTCCTTTTTGTCTTTATTTTTAAAATAAAAGTTAATTTCTATTTCACTCTAATTAATTAATTGTATTGTTGTTTATGCCTTTCAACTTTTATCATTTTAACAAAATCATTATCAAAGTTGGTTGGGATATTTTACCAAAGTGAAATGGAAAAAAGGAAACTTGGATTAAGTTATTCACATAACTTAATTAAACTTTACAGGTGAAATAAAAAAAAGGAAAATTGGTCCTGAAAAATATGTTCTAAGTAATGGCAAGCTTACAAATTGTTTGGTATCCAATCATTCACAACATGTTAATGAAAACCTGTCTCCCCATACAAATAGTGTATTGATGGAAGGTAACTGAAAATATATTCATCAGACTTTCCAAAGATTTTTTATTTGTTTATTCATAATTTATAATTACTTTGTTTTTTAACTTTATGTAGAAAATACAAACACCATGATGCGTAAGAGAAAAAAATTCCTCTGACTTTGGTGTAAGAATGCCTCTGACTGACATCACTACTAGTAAAATTTTCTTTTCATGTAATTAATGTATGTGAAATTAATAATTTTAGATGCTAAAGTTATTCACACAACTTCATTACACTCCATAGATGGTCATAAAAAAAGCAAAATAGGAGTTGGAAGATTTGTTTTGAATAAGGGCACTATTATACATCAATTAACAAATAGTAATGAGAAAAATTGTCCCTCTATGCATGACATATTTGTAGCCACACCAATGTCCACAAAATTTGTTCTACGTAATAATGGCAGACTTACACATGTTGGTGATCATCAATCTATTTTGAATGAGGGAAATATTGAATCATTAATAGGTAACTATTTCCAACATTAAGTATCATTCTATCTATGGTAATAAGAAAGACTAATATCATGTGGAATTATAATGTGACAGATTTAACTTCCAACACCTCTGAGAATAGCATTGATAGTGCTCGATTGTCTGACATATGTAATGATTTTTTTTTAATTTTGCCACATATTTCAAATATAGTCAAATATTTAAAGAATTCTATGCCAACTTAATTTTTTTTATTAATCAGCAAATATATTTTATACTTAAATATCTGTAGATAGTGATGTTGAAAAATTACACTATGAAGATGATGTTCCAAAATAGTTATTAAAAAGTAATACATACGAGCAGACAAATGAAAAAAAAGAGTATATTTTATGCTTTGAAATCATCCATTTATTTCCAAGTAAGTTTCTTAAAATCTTGTCATTTGCTTAACAATTAAATACTTCATCATGACTTTTTGGATAGGGAACATAAGTGAGCATCATGATGATGATCATGACATTCATCATGATGACGTTCATAGTAACACAGATGACGAAATTTTGGATCATGTTACATATGAAGGTCTGTATTATTTTAATTGTTTGTGTAACTATATGACTTAATCATAATAATATATCTTAATTTTTGTACTTATTTGGGTACTTTTCTAGATTATTTGGATATTTGTGATCCAACATTTGTTTGTCAACACTGTGGTGCAATGATGTGGTATGATCAGAGGGTTGATAAACAACGAAAAGCTAAAATTCCAAATTTCTCAATGTGTTGCTTGCAAGGAAAGGTTGAGCTTCCTATGCTTTTAGATCTTCCCCAAATTTTGAAGGATTTATTTCTAAATAATGACAGCATGAGCAATTATTTTTAAAAAAATATTTAATCATTCAATATGATGTTTTCATTCACATCTATGGGAGGAAAAACTAATACTTCAATTAATAATGGGAATGGACCTCCTATGTTTGTCATGAGTGGCAAGAACTATCATCAAACTGGGAGCTTGCTTCCCCCTACTGGGTTGAAACCAAAGTTTGCTCAGTTGTACATATATGACACTGAGAACGAAGTGGATAACATAATGTCTGTTGTCGGGTATAATTTTAATTGTAGATTTAAAATTTGGTTCCATGCATAAAAATATTCTTCATGGATTTGATCAATGTATGTCATTAGTAATATCTTATATGTTTATCTATTTTATATGCAGGATGGAAAATGACCGCTCATTCATGAGGCAATCAATTGTTAGCGACATTAAAGATGCACTTGATCAATGTAATCCATATGTCAAAGTGTATAGAATGATGTGTAACAAAATTCAAGACCAAAATGTGCCAAATGTGAAGTTAAGACTTTTAGGGAAAAGTGGTCGTGATGGCAGAACTCACAATCTTCCCACTGTATCAGAAGTTGCTGCACTTATTATGGGAGATTTTGATGCAGCAGATGCTGAGAGAGATATTATTGTAGAAACTCAGACAGGAATATTGAAGTGTATTTCTATCTTACCAGCTGCTTATTTGCCATTACAATATCCACTTTTGTTTCCCCATGGGGAAGATGGATTTAGAGAAGGTATTCCACTAAAAGAAAATTCACAAAACTCATCTAAGAAAAGACAGACAATTTCAATTAGAGAGTTTTTAGCATACAGAATCCAAAATAGAAAGGATGAGCAGTCATCATTGTTGTTCTCCAGAAGGTTGTTCCAGCAATTTTTGGTTGATGCTTATAGTATGGTGGAGTCGTCTAGGTTGTATTATGTAAGAACACATCAAAGAGATTTAACAGCTAAGATGTATAAAGGTCTTACAGATGTAATACTACGAGGAGAGACTAATCCTTCTACAATTGGGAAAAGAATTGTATTTGCCATCCTTTTTTACCAGAAGTGCACGTTATCTATTTCAAAACTATCAAGATGCTATGGCAATTTGTAGATGGGCTGGATATCCAGATTTGTTTATTACATTTACTAGCAATCAGAAATGGCTAGAATTGAATAGAGTTTTAACAAAACAAGGTCTTCAACTAGCAGATAAATCAGATTTACTTTGTCGTGTTTTCAAGATTAAATTGGATAAATTGATTAAGGACATAAAGCAAGGAAATGTATTTGGAAAGGTTAAAGCAGGTATGTAATATTTTCAAAAATCTTATTATCAACATCAATTCTATCTTATTCCTTTATAAATGTTTTGTTTGATAAACTAATTTAACATGTTATATTTCAATATGTGGTGGCTTACACAATAGAGTTTCAAATTCTATTTTATTCCTTTATAAATGTTTTATTTGATGATGTTATATTTCAATATGCAATGATTTACACAATAGAGTTTCAAAAGCATGGATTGCCTCATTCACATATTCTGATTTTTCTACAACCTAAATTTAGATATCAATCTCTTGATGATATTGATAGGTTCATATCTATTGAAATTCTTGGTGAAAAAATTGATCCAGTTCTCTTTGCAATAGTATCTTCACTAATGATTCATGGTCCATGTGGTATTCAAAATAAAAGATCTCCATGCATGCAAAATGGCAGGTGCTCAGAACATTTTCCTAAGAAATTTGTTGAGAACACTATAATAAGTGACAATAGATACCCTTTGTACAGAAAAAAGGACAATGGTAGAACCATCAAAAAGGGGGATTTTATAATTGATGATAGATTTGTTGTTCCTTACAACAAATATTTGCTTTTGAGGTACAATGCTCATATCAATGTGGAATGGTGTAACCAATCTTGTTCTATAAAGTATCTCTTCAAATATGTCAACAAATGTCAAGACCGTGTTACTGCAACATTTTATCAAAGTGCAGTGGATGAACAACAACAAAGATGCGTGGATGAAATAAAGTTGTATTATGATTGCAGATATTTATCCTCATGTGAAGCAGGATGGAGATTGTTTGCTTTTGACATCAATTGTAGAGAACCTTTTGTGGAGCATTTGTCTTTCCATTTGCCAAATGAACAAATGGGTATATTTGATGATAATGATCAGATACAGGATGCTATGAATAAACCAAACAGTCAAAATTCAAAATTGTTAGCATGGATGGAAGCAAATAGAAAATATCCAGAAGCAAGACATTTAACATATAGCCAATTTCCTTCAATGTTTGTTTGGAATAAAAGCGAGCACGAGTGGACAAAAAGGAAGAAGGGATTCAAGATTGGAAGGCTTTATTTTGTTCATCTTGGAAGTGGTGAACTATATTACTTGAGGAATTTACTTAATTATGTCAAAGGACCATAATGTTTTCAGGATATAAGGATAGTAAATAATATTGTTCATCCAACATTTAAAGATGCTTCCTATGCAATAGGTTTGTTGGATGATGAAAGAGAATACATTGATGGAATAATAGAAGCAAGTCATTGGGGTAGTGGACATTATTTAAGGAAGCTTTTTGCAACTTTATTGGTGTCAAATCAGCTCGCTCAGCCAGAATTTATATGGAGTAAAACCTAGCAAATTTTAACAGATGACATATTGCAAAGACAAAGAACAAATCTACTTATTGAAGGTAAGCTTAATACTACACTTGATACAAACTAATAAAATTGTAAATATTTTCAAACAATTATTTTTTATACTTATAAAGTTAATATTTCAATGGTTCCATTTTAATGCAGATTTGGTTTTGACTGATGAAGAGTTGAGAAATTTTGCTCTGCTTGAGATAGAAAAATTATTACAACAACAATAGAAGCTTGAGAGATTTTCCTACGATTCCCCTACCAAATATGTCATTTGTATTTGATTCTCATAACAAACTTATTCATGATGAACTTAATTATGATAGGCAAGCTCTAGCTGAAGAGCATGAAAAATTAGTCTCAACAATGACTTTTGAACAAAGAGAAATATACAACAAAATAAGGGTCCATCTTGATGAAAATCGTGCTGGAATATTATTCATTTATGGTTATGGTGGAACATGAAAAACATATATTTGGAGAGCCATCTTTGCAATTATAAGATCAAAAGGAGAAATTGTCCTCACAGTTGCATCAAGCGGAATAGCAACGCTGCTAATACCTGGAGGGAGGACAACACATTCAAGGTTTGCTATCCCATTAAATATTAACGAAGACTCTACTTGCAACATTAAGCAGGGTAGTCCTTTTGGCTAAATTAATTATAAAGTCTAAGTTGATTATATGGGATGAGGCTCCTATGATGCATAAACATTGTTTTGAAGCTGTTGACAGAACTTTTAGAGATATCCTTCGATTCTCCAATAATAATAGTCTAAATCTTCTTTTTGGCAGAAAGGTAGTTGTTTTGGGAGGTGATTTTAGACAAATCCTTCTTGTTATACCAAAAGGGACAAGAGAAGAAGTTGTTTATGCCAGCATGAATTCATCTTATCTATGGCAATTTTGTGAAGTTTTAACATTAATAAAGAACATGAGGCTTCAAATTGGGTCTTCAGATTTTGATGTTAATCAAATGAAGAAATTTTCATATTGGTTGTTAAGTATTTTAGAAGGAACTATTAGGGAAGATAATGATGCAGATGTGACAATTGAAATTCCAGATGATATGATCATAAAAACTACATGAGACCTTCTTTCTTCAATAGTGAATGATACTTATCCATGTTTTTCTGGAAAAATTTCATGATCCATCTTTCTTTCAAAAAAGGACTATTTTAACCCCTGAAAATGAAAATGTTGATGTTATCAATGATTACATGTTGTCTTTAATTCCTGGGAAGGCAAAAACATATTTAAGTTTTGATGCACCATGCTCACAAAATGAAAATATGGATGGTGCAGACAATATTCATACTCCAAAGTTTTTGAATACCATCACAACTTCAAGACTACCAAACCACCACATAACTCTGAAAGTGGGTGTACCTGTTATGTTGCTTAGAAATATAGATCAATCATCAGGACTATGCAATGGTACACGACTAATCATTACTCACATGGGAAATTATGTTCTTGAAGGAAAGGTGATTTCAGGAAGCAATATTGGCCAAAAAGTTCTTATTTCGAGGTTATCTTTGACTCCTTCCGATATTAGAATTCCTTTTAAATTTCAGCGGAAGCAATTTCCAATTGCTCTTTCTTTTGCAATGACAATAAATAAGAGTCAAGGATAATCTCTTCACCATGTTGGTATCTACCTTCCACAATCTATTTTTACTCATGGACAACTATATGTTGCAATTTCTAGAGTAATCTCGCATCAAGGTTTAAAGATTCTTATCATTGATAAGGAAGGTGAAGTTTCTAATGTAACTTCTAATGTTGTTTTCAAGGAAGTATTTAAAATAAGTAAGTTACATATTTGAATTTGATTTTTCTCATATTGATTTAGCATGTCTTTATATCATTTTTTAACAAACATAAGCCCCATTAAATATTAATGAGTGAATATTAATATTAAAATTTAAATTGAAAACATTTTTTTAAGGAAAATTGAAAACTTTTATGTGCTTAATACTCTCCTTTTATAGTGAACTGAAGGTGGTTGAATTTAGATTTAATGATTTTTGTTGTGGTAACCCACAAACATTTTTTAAGTGAAGTTTTTTTTTTTATTGCTTTTAAGTATATATCTAATATAATTATTTAGTTTCATTGTTGATATTGTGATATATAATAATTTTGATAATATGATACAAAATAATTATACAACATGGTTTTCTAATTCTTCACTTTAGCTCATTGTTATAGCTGTTTTGTTGTTACCTACAATTATGACATTCTTTTTAATTTTTATAAAAAATATTCTTCTTTAATAATGGAAGTAACTCACCCACATAATTTTTCGGCTTAATTATCAAATTGATCCCAAATTATTTTAAATCCTTTAATTTGGTCTCCAATTTTTAAAACGCGGCAATTTGGTCCCCAAATTTTTAAAAATGCATAAATTTGGTTATTTTCCTCCAATTGGAGTTGGTACCGTTAATAATTTGGAACCAAATTGATGCCATTAAAGGCTAAATTGTCCCAATAAGCAAGAAGACTAGACAAGCCTTGCTAATTTGGTCCCAAATTTGGTATGTTGGTTTGATCGATGAAGAAGGATTTGGGGTGACTTTGGTGGAATTTGTACACACACAAGGATTCCACTATAATTTGTCCTTCGATGCTAAGGTTCCACTCTTCACCTTTAACTTTTTTTAAAGACCATATGCATTAAGACTTCACTCAACCCGACCCTACTTGACTTTTTTTCTCTCTTGTGGACATCAACGTAGTTTCATTCTTAAACAATAATATCTATAGAGATTTATTATTTTTATAACAAAATTTAATTTTTTTATTTCTTATCACATTATTTATTTTATTTCAATTCTTTTATTATAAAATATGTTACGAGGTTGTGTTTTACCGATAGATCGAATTCCTAGTATTTATATATATATATATATATGTATATGATTATTTTTTCTAAACTAAAATAAAAATACATAATCCGATATATTCTTTTTTATCTCTTTTTTCTATTAAAATAAAAATAAGAAAAATGTATTTTAAGTGTCTAAATTTTAAGTCAAAATTAATCTTAATCCTTATATTTTAAAAACAATAATTTTGATTGTTGTATTTTTTATAACCAGACAGTAGATTTCGTGCGTTACCCTAGTATTATAGGTTTGAAAAATACTAGCAACACACTCTCTATCACATTCTTTTGAACATACTCTCCATGATTGATTTAAATTTATTGGAAATAACAAATTTTTATGGGCCCCACTTGTTATTTAATGACTCTCTTTCCTGATTTTGTAGTTTTCAATAAATTTTAACCAATGATAGTGTGTGTTGGGAGGAGTGTGTTAGAGAGTGTGTTGCTAGCACTCCTCTATAAGTTTAATAAAGAAAAAAAAAAGAGAATGCTAGCAACAGTATAACATTCCCTCTGCGATTGGTTGAAATTTGTTGAAAATCATCAATTTTGGTAGGTTCACTTATCATTTAATGATTCTCTCTCTTAATCTAAAAGTGAGACCCACCAAAGTTGATGATTTCCAACAAATTTTCGTCAATCACTTGGAGAGTGTTAAAAAGAGAGTATCAAATAGTGTCGCTAGCATTTTCTAAACAAAAATATGAGAATCTAAATTATTATTTTTAAAATATAAGTATTAAGTTGGCTAAGTGGTAAGCTGTATTTTAACCCAAAAGGTTGGCGTAGTAGTGTAAGGCCCCGTTGCATTCCCATGAGGGGAACAATCTATTTAGTTGGATAACACGTGTTCGATTCCCTCAGTATGCAAAATTTCCTTGGACCAGCGGCAGCTACGCACCACGAGCGAGATTAGTCGTTAACCTAATGGGTTAGGGGACACCCGTGGTCTCTGACTCAGGACAAAAAAAAAATATAAGAACTAAGCAGGGTTCGATCCCTAATCTGTGCGTATGGAAAAGCATCTACTGGAGAGGTTAGCCTCTTAAATAAATCTCCATACCTCGAGGAATTAGTCCTTGACTTTCGGCTGAGAGATGCCCTGAGTTCAAAAAAAAAAAAAATAAGCACTAAGGGCAATTTTAACTAAACATGAAAAAAATCTAAAATACATTTTATCTTAAAAATATAATAATATAATGTTTCCCCTATAACCTGTCATTGTTTGATCTACCACCTTGATAAAAAAAATCAAGGAAAAAAATGAGAAAAGAAAAGGAATTACAACTTCCAATTATTCTCTCTGTTCTGTCTAATCAATTTTCTATTTACATTGATTAGTTCTTGAGGAGCATATTTCGTCACTCCTAAGTTTCCTCAAAATCATACATAATTGTAAAAATCAAATTAAAAAATAAAAGGTTTAAATATGTTTTTAGCCAATCAAATTTGAAGTATTTTTTGTTTTAGTCTCTCAATTAAAAAATTGCTCTTTTTATCTCTCAAATTCTCAAATGTTGTTTTTAGTCCCTAATTTGAAAGACTAAAAAGAGCAGATATTTAGTTCACCAAAATGAAGTTGAGGGACTAAAAATAGCATTGTACAAATTTGAGGGACTAAAAAGAATAAATTTTTAATTGGAGGACCAAAACTAAAAATACTCTAAATTTAAGAGACTAAAAACATATTTAAGCTAAAGTAAAAACAAAAAAACTTCCTAAGTTCCTATCCTCCTTCGTCGTTCATCCACCTTCGTCTACCCAGTTTTACTTGTACGATGTTCACCTCTTTTTTTTTTTTCTTTTTTTTTCTAAAGACAAAAGTGAATGCATTAGTTTTTTTTTTTTTTTTTTTTTTTATACATCAGAAAAAAGAAAACATACAAGGAAAGATTACTGCTTCACAAAGACAGTGCCTATCGAATCAGCCAGAAGATGGAGAAACATCTTTTGGACAAGCCTCAAGAATTTGCAAAGCATTCGCCATTCCTGCACCTTTCTTTGCTAATTTGTCAGCTACGGCGTTTCCTTCCCTTAAAGTATGTTGGAAAGTCACATTGAAGTTGCTGGATAAAACCGATTGAGGATGAGTAATTACGCAGCCTTTTCTGATTAGCTCCAAAGCTGCTTCAGAATCTGATTCACAAATAATGTGAGAGAGGCCCTTAGTATGAGCCCATCTAAGACCGTGCCATATTGCTTGAAGTTCAGCAACCATATTTGTTGTGTAGCCACAGAAACCGGAATAACCAACCACCCAATTTGCATTAGAGTCACGAGGTTGACGTTGAGATGCTTTAGTTGCTTGTGTAGCAATCAATTGATTCAGACTTAGAATTTGAGCAACAACTGTATGTCCGCTCCAATTGATATTCTGAAAAATCTTCATGTTCCTAGCCTTCCAAATATACCAGCATGTAATCGCAAAGATAGAACCAATGCTCCCTTTACAATTGATGCGAATCCATTCTGTGATGTCTTGTTGTGTATTGTTGATCAAATGACTCAAATTCAGAAGGTTCCAAACTTGAATAGCTTTACAACAATCCTTCAACAGATGACTAATGGTCTCCTGCGCTGCTCCACACCTGAAACATAAATTATCAGAAGACAAATGTCTTTGACAACGAAAAACGTTAGTAGCAATGCTATTGTGATCCAAGAGCCAAAGAAAGTGTTTGATATTTTCTGGTATTTGGAGAGACCACACCCAATTCCCATTAACATCTGAAGTTCCAAGGATTGAACGAGTTCTAGTTAACCACCTATAGGCAGTTTTGGCTGAATACATCCCATCCAAAGAAGCATCCCAAATCACCACGTCATTAATCTCTTCATCCAGCACCAAACTTCCAATCACATCCTTTACCTCCACCGTCATAGGGGTAGCCAACAAGTTAAATTGTGGCTCACCATTATTATACACGCCCCGATCGAATTAACAAGTTGACATCCTGGATGTGTACATAGTCTACCTTGTGGCACATTGGTCCATCACTAGACCATTTATCATACCAAAGTGATAAATTTCCTGAACCCACTCTGTACCGAAATCCTTTTTGCAGAAAGGTTGCAGCCTTAGAAATAGAGTGAATGCATTAGTTTGAGGAATGACATTCTTCGGTTTAGGGTTTAGGAATGAAGTTCCTATAACCCTGTTTTTTTTATTCAGCAAAAAAACAAAAGATATTCTTCGGTTAACCATTCCTTAATTATAATTTATATGAGGCCTGATGAATTTTTAAATTAATTTTTCACCTTGTGGAAACATCAGTCTAGTTTTATTCTTCAGTGGAACAAAATTTACAAATCATATTTTTATTACACAATTTTAATAGCATTTATTATTTAAAAATAAGAAAAATAATGTGATCTGACATTCTATTTTCATCTATTTTCCTATAAAAATAATACAATATTATAGTGATCAAATTAAAACCCTTAATTCTTGGTTTGATCAACTTATTTCTTATGAGTCAAGCCAATAAAATAAATATGATGAACTCTTTATCATGAACTTTCTAACGTGCACATCAACATCAATAATTATATGGCCACAAAAAAGAAATAGTAACATCAAAGGAGATGAAGAAAACGGAAATAAAAAAGCACAAAGAAATGGGCTTGATTCTTTTTGTGTAGTCTATCTAAGATGAATTTTTAATATTTCCACTCCACCTCTTAACTCTCTTAGACTAGACTTTTAGATCTTTCAACCAATTAATTAAACCATTCGAATATTGTCGAAATAGAAACATTTTTTTTTGTAGTGCAGAAAAAAGATATACAAAATCAAATAAATAAAGAATTCATTATATATTCAACGAATATACCTAAAAAAATGCATCTATTCTTTAATTATCTAGGAAAAATATATCTACCATACTTAAATAGATACTCATACAAATGAATCATGTGCCAGGAATCAGATTTGAACAGGTGCTCTTGATTCCTCATCTATCATTTTTCTCATGTTTTTATTCGTCCTCTTTCATCTTTTATTCGTCCGTTCCTCTTCCAACTTATTTTTTTTTCTTTTTTGTTTAGTCATTTATATTCTCTTTTATTCTATTGTCTCTTTCCCAGGTCAATTCTTGACTTGATGACCATAACAAGTAGCATATATAATAAACGAAAGAATTTTGTTTTGGTACATTTTTTTTGGCACATAAACGAAAGAATTTTTTAAAACAGTGCATGTGTGTTTAAAAATAGAAAAATTATGTGTATGATTACCCTAAAATTTATTTATTTTCTTACAAAAAAAAGTATCCGTAAAGTTAAATTCGTTTAATGATTGTAACAAAACAATGGTAAATAAATTTTGACTATTAATTTAAGTTTAATTTTCATGCATTTTAACACTGCATCACACTTAATTAAATAGAAATCACCCTAATTCTGATTTTTAAAATATTTATTATAAAATTTAACAATTTGATCATAGAAGAGAATGATTAGATGACTATATAAAAACTTTAATTACAATAAACTTTTGTCATTCAATTATTTCTTTATTTTTAATCACATTTTTCTTTGTTTTCTAACTTTTTGAAATAAAAAATTAGAAAAATGATGTGTGTAGGAACATCAACGTAACCCGTTTTGCTTGTAATTAATATATCTCACAAATATCACTAGATGGAGTATGATTTAACCAGGATTAATATAGTAGACCGTGATTTTATTATTATTATTATTTCTTTATAGTAGACCGTGAATTACTACTAAAATTTTAACAACATTTATAAAAATTGTGATTGACATCATATGAACCATCAATCTATAACATATTTAGAAAATGAGTAGAAGGCAGATATTGTAAAAATAAATAAATAAATAAGTTAATTAAACCAGTAACATTTGAAATAAATAAATAAGTTAAATAACTAAATAAATGTTACGTGGTCAGATTGAGATAGGATGGATCCAATGATGAGTGAGACTTAAAATAAATTTTAAGATAATTTTTTTTATCTTAAATGAGAGAATTATATATTAAGTTTTTTTTTGTTGTCAAAATATGAGACTTTTTGTCAACATATATGTAACCTCTTTTGTTTTATAAAAATTAATAAAAAAAAAATTGTTAATAGACCTAAAGTTTAAACTTTAGTTGTTTTATTCTTGGACAGTCCTGATTTGGGAGGAAGGGTAATTAACAACAAAAAGTACAAACTTCAAATTAAAATTGCAATGACAATGTGCTTAAATGTAGTACACAAATATATGTATTTTCCTAGTTCTGATTCCAAACGTTAAGTTAGTATAGAAAACTGTACGCTTGAATTTTCAATTTAATTAATTAAAGCTTTCCGGTCCCTAGTTGAATTTTCTTTCTTAAGTACATGCTCACTCAACAAGTTTTTAATTGTCAAATAAATTATTGGATGCAATTCTAATAATTCCTGTCTGTCTCTCTTCTAACTAATTGACAAATGTTACGAAAATCTAGCTTCCCGTGCTACTTGAATCTACCCTAGATGGTAAATGAAAATTTTCTACGAATAAGACATAATTTTGTGTTTTTTTTTTTTTTTGAAAAAATACTCCCTATTAATGAGCATAGAAGTTTTGTTTTACTTCCCTTTGAATGGCTCTTTTACCTCTAAATTGTCAAAATTACTCACATGATGCAACTTTCAAATTTATTTTGAAACATCTCTTCATCAAGATTTACTAGAGAATTGAACCTTAAACTCACAAAACAGGTCATACAATAAGTAACAAGTTCACTTGTACATTCAAGCTAGCCGCAGAAAGTATAATACCTAGTGCGTACATTTACGAGATAACAAAGAAGAAAAAACAAACAGTGGTTACATAATACACATACTTCCCAAAAAGACCACCCGATATGCTCATAAAACTAGTTGAAGAAGCAGTGCCTCTAATTTCCTCACACCGCCTAAATTAAGAGACTTGACTTTCCATAGTTACAAAATTAAGTAGCTAATGGGGTCCTTTCAAAATCCATGTCATGCTTCTGCTTTTCATATTTTTGAAACAAAATGACTAAAATTAAGCTCACACACCCTGTCCATTATCCTCCAAGAATAACCTGGCACAGTTGTCATCCGGGGGATCACGGTACTTGCTCAGTTCATGAGAAGACAATCTACGAGCATCATTGGCGAGTCTATGAGCAACTCGATTCGCTGTCCTAGGAACATAAACCAACCTAACTTGCCACACAGGATCATTAAAACGAAGCTTCCTTATGCGTTGAACAACAACATCGTACTCAGGACGTTGATTCTTGAACTCGTGCCTACTCTCCACCATGCTCACCACGGACTCATTATCTGACTCCACAATCAGTTTCTTAACATTCATCGCCCGAGCCAGCTGCATGCCAGTGAGAATGGCTTGTAACTTTGTTTGGTGGGCTTGACAAGTGTTGGGGTCAAGTTTCTGAGCAAAGCCACAGAGCCACTTTCCTGATGCGTCCCTTAGAACCCCATCACAACCTACAGAGAGAATTTTATGATGATCGCGCGAACCGTCTACATTCAACTTCCCTCCTGAGTACTTCTACTCGGCTAAGGAAGCACCATTCGACCTTTACCTCAAATGGTTTTCCACCCGAGTACTCTTGCTCGGCTAAGGATGCACCATTCGATCTTCACCAAAAATGGTTTCCCTCCCGAGTACTCCTACTCGGCTAAGGACAAACCATTCAGCCTTTACCTCAAATGGTTTCCCACCCGAGTACTCCTACTCAGCTAAAGTTGCACCATTTGGTCTTCACCAAAAATGGTTTCCCTTCCGAGTACTCCTACTCAGCTAAGGGCACACCATTCGACCTTCAACTCAAATGGTTTCCCTCCTTAGTACTCTTGGTCGGCTAAGGATGCACCATTCGGTCTGCACTAAAAATGGTTTCCCTCCCGAGTACTCCTGCTCGGCTAAGGACGCACCATTCGGTCTTCACCAAAAATGGTTTCCCTCCCGAGTACTCCTACTCGGCTAAGGACACACCATTCGACCTTCACCTCAAATGGTTTCCTTCTCGAGTACTCTTGCTCGGCTAAGAATGCACCATTCGGTCTTCACCAAAAATGGTTTCCCTCCCGAGTACTCCTACTCGGCTAAGGATGCACCATTCGGCCTTCACCTCAAATGGTTTCCCTCCCGAGTAGTCCTGCTCGGCTAAGGACGCACCATTCGGCCTTCACCTCAAATGGTTTCCCTCCCGAGTACTCCTACTTGGCTAAGGACGCACCATTCGGTCTTCATCAAAAATGGTTTCCCTCCTGAGTACTCCTACTCGGCTAAGGACACACCATTCGGTCTTCACCTTAAATGGTTTCCCTCCCGAGTATCCGTACTCGGCTAAAGATGCACCCTTTGAATTTTCTCAAATGGAATTTCCCTTCCGAGTACCTACACTCGGTTGAGGATGCACTTATAAGGATTTTCTCTCAAATACATGAAATTAAACCAACTTGTTAATCCTTTTTGTCCCCAAGCATACTCAAGGTTTGGGGGGCAGATGTAGGAAGAAATTTAAGTACCCATCAGACTCGAACAACGAACCTCAATTATATACTTCGCCTCGAGTAACTTCTCGGCCACTCGGCCAATCAACCTCAATTAAATACTCGGCCTCAAGTAATTTTTCAACCATTCAGCCTCCAGCAAACCTTGTCCTGATGAACTTGATCTCGACTATCTTCTCAATGGGTCGGCCACTCGACCTTAAGTATCTTACACTCGTCCTTGGTCACTTTATGCTCAATCAGTTCGGTGTAGAGTATACCTCAGGACAACTTGGCATGAAGAACCTTTCGGCCACCTCCCTAGAGCGAAGGATGGCCTAACACTTTTCGACCATCTCCTGTCAAGGATAGCCTAAACACCTTTCAGCCTTAACAAAAACTCTACAAAAATTGAAACACTTTAAGCCATAACCACTAAGAGTAGAGCCAAAACCCTTTGGTAAGACAAGAGACAAGACTCGTTAACCCTCTTTGTCCTTTTAAAGACTCGAGGCTTGGGGGCATGTATACTGATATGGTTGAGAACCCTCTTGGCCACAACTTTGAACCTCTCGGTCATGACCTAGAACCCTTTCGGCCATACCTAGAACTTTCTTGGCTCAATTGTTAGATAAGATCAACAGTTGATATAAAGCAATGCTTCACTTCTTTCGGCCATACCTAGAACCCTCTCAGCCATACCTGGAACTCTCTCGGCTCAACTGTTAGATAAGATCAACCGTTGATATGAAGCAACAGTTCACTTCCTAAACCCACAAATGACTATCCTCGTCATAATAGATGAAAAGACATGACCTGACAGCGAAAACATTCTCCAAAACATACAACCATTGGTGTCAGGTCTTGACCCTTCGGCGCTGAGAAGACTTCATGAGACGAGAAAAACCTCTTCGTCACTTGTGTTCCTCGAGGCTTGGGGGCATGTATACCGGGGGTATTCGAATTGCCGAATAGCCGAACACATAGCCCAAGGATATTCGGACTGCCGAATAGTCGAATATCTGAAGGTTCTTTGGTCCAAGGATACATCAGGAGAAGATCCCCGGACACTCGAATGTTTGAATGGCCAAACACATATTCAGTTGGCCAAATGGTCGAATACATGAGAACACCTCAACCCATGATTGATCATAAAGACATAATAATGATTATCTGTATGATTGTTGTTATAATAATAATTAAATCTAGATTAACCACAAAGGTAATCATGAACAAGGCCCATGGATCTAGAAGCCCATTAAGGTATATATAAATAGGGGTTAAATTCTCAAGGTGAGGGGACATTGATTCACATTTACTACTCTCATTAAATGCTCTGAGCCGAAAACTGACTTAGGCGTTGGAGTGCCTTTTGCAGGTAGCCCACCCCTTTTCATCTTGAAGGATTCGGACACCTAAAGGAGATCTCAGAATGAAGATATCAACAAGTAGAAAATTACCCTGTCACCCTCAGACAGGAACAGTATGTAGTCAACTTTTCTTCGTTATCCAACTTCTTGACTTGATGACCATAACAAGTGGCATATATAATAAACGAAAGAATTTTTTAAAACAGTGCATGTGTGTTTAAAAATATAAAAGTTATATGTGTTTGATTATTCTAAAATTTATTTATTTATTTTAAAAAAATATATCCTTAACATTAAATTCGTTTAATGATTGTAAAAAAAAAAAAAAGAATTCGTTTGATGGTAAATAAATTTTGACTATTAATTTTATGGTCATTTTTCCTGCATTACTGCATGACAATTAAATAGAAATTACCCTATTTCTGATTTTTAAAATAATTATTATAAAATTTAACAATTTTATAATAGAAGACGATGATTAGATGACTGTATAAAAACTTTACATTAAACTTTAGCCATGCATATTTTTTTTATTTTTAATCACATTTTTCTTTATTGTATAACTTTTTGAAATAAAAAATAAAAAATTAGAAAAACGAAGATGTGTGTAGGAACATCTTATGCTTGTAATTAATATATCTCATAAATATCACCAGATGGAGTATGATTTAACCGGGATTAATATAGTAGACCGTGAATTATTACTAAAATTTTAACAACATTTATAAAAATTGTGATTGACATCATATGAACCATCAATCTATAACATATTCAGAAAATGCGTAGAAGGCAGATAATATAAAAACAAATAAGTTAATCAAAACACTATCATTTGAAATAAATATATAAGTTAATTAACCAAACAAGAATTGTGCCAAAAATAATACTTTTGACGAAAAAAATGTTATGTGCATGCTCTGTTTGGGAGGAAGGGAATTGGCAACCAAAAGAACAAATTAAAATTAAAATTGCAATGACATTGTGCTTAAATGTTGTAGTAGTACACAAATATGTGTTTCCTAGAGTGATTCCAAACGTTAGGTTAGTATTGAAAACTGTACGCTTGAATTTTCCATTTAATAAAGCTTTCCAGTTCCTACTTGAATTTCCTTTCTTTTTTTTATTGCAACTTGAATTTTCTTTCTTAAGCACATGATTACTTAAACAGTTTTTATTTGCCAAATAAATCTAACCAATTGACAAATGTTATGAAAATCTAGCTTTCCCTGCAACTTCAATCTAGCTAAATAATCAATTGAAATAAAGCTAAATAATCGATGAGTAGCATAGATGTTTGTTTCACTTCCCTTTGAATGGCTCTTTTACCCCCAACTTTTCAAAATTACTCACATGATGCAACTTTCAAATTTATTTTGAAAGTAGCTCTTCAAAACGATTTATTAGAATTGAACCTTATAAACTCACCAAGCAAGTTATAGAACAATATATTTCATTATATAAGTAGTAACAAGTTCACTTGTACATTCAAGCTAGCTGCAGAAAAGATAGTACTAGTATGTAAGATTACGAGATCAACAAAAAAGCATAAACAAACAGAAACTTAAAACCAAACCCCAAAATACACATAAAAGTAGTTGAAGCTGTGTCTTTAATGCCCTTAACTTTTTTCCACAGTTACGAAATTAAGTAGCTCATCGAGTTCTTTCAATACCCAGGCCATGATTTTGCTCTTCACATTCTTGCAACAGCATAACTAAAAGCTCGATCGATCACATACCCTGTCCATTAATTATTATCCTCCAATAGTAACTGTGCACAGTTATCAGGGGTAAAAGGGTACTTGCGCAGATTATTAGAAAACAATTTACGAGCATCATTGGCGAGCCTATTAGCAACTCGATTCGCTGTCCTAGGAACATAATCCAACGTCACTTGCCACTTAGTGTCAGAAAGAAGCCTTACTATGTCTTGAACAACGTTATACTCTCGACGTTGATCCTTGAACCCAAGCTCGCTCTTCACCATGCTCACCGCGGGCTCACTGTCTGACTCCACAACAAGTTTTTCCACATTCATCTCCGAAGCCAACTCCAGGCCCGTTAGAATGGCTTGTAACTCTGTCTCATGGGCCTCATAAGTGGGGTCCAGTTTCTTAGCAAAGCCCATGAGCCATGTTCCCCATGCGTCCCTTATAACCCCACCACAACCCGCAGAGGGTTCTTCGTGGTCGCGCGAACCATCCACGTTCAGCTTCACCCAACCAATCTCAGGCTTCTTCCATCTCACCTGCTGAGGAAATTTCAGAAAATATTTATCAGGATGATTAAATTATCAACATTAGTAATATTAGTAAAAAAAAATATTAATTTAAGAAAAATTTTAATTTATTAATGTTTCACCTAAACAATAATTTTGATATAGTTAACAAATTGAATAAATATATCTTAACTACTAAGACATTTTAAAAAAATGAAAAAAAAAAAATAATTATAATGTACCGGTAACGTAAAAAAAATAATAAAAAAAAGCATTACCTAGTCATGTATCTTCCTTAAACAATCCTCTAAAACACTCATGTTTAAAGTACAAGAACTAAAGGAAAATATTTTCTCTGAAAAAAAAAAATACTGGGACAATTTTTTATCTCAGTTGCTTGAATGAGATACATAAGTTATTGTAAATCACCTTGTACCTATTTTTATTCTTAGAGATAAAAAAAAACTTCTTTCAAAAACACTCCTATAAACATCTTCTTCAAACCTTAAGTTATCCAACTAATATTTGTACCTTGATTTATTTGTGTATATAAACATTTAACAATGCATGAAACAATGGTTTATGGAGTGTGGAAAAGAAAATTTAATGACACGGTAGCTCCCTCATTATTAACCTGCGATGGAGTCTCGTGATGAGGTGACCAAGGGCCACCAGACGGCACTTGTAGGTCAGAGCTAGCAGAGGCTGCTGATGAAAGAAGGGCATATAAACCGCCGGCCACGGTGACTGCTGCAGCAGCTGCACCAGCCACCTTCATAAAGCTCCCAGTCCCGCACTCTGTCTCACTCTCATCCTTCAAGATCGACTGAACACTAGCCGGTGGATCACGGTACTCCTCACAAACATCATCAGTAGCCAATTTCCGAGCATCATTGGCGAGCCTGTCAGCCACGCGATTCGCCTTTTTGGAGATAGAAACAAACCTCACTTCCCAGTTGAAACGACGCCGCTCCGTCCTTATGAGTTCAACGACGTTGTAATCGGGGTGATTGGGCCTAACCCCGTTCTCCACCATGCTCACCACAGAGTTACTGTCTGACTCCACAATCAGCTTCTTAACGTTCATCTCCGAAGCCATCTTCAGACCCGTGAGAATGGCTTGCAACTCTGTCTGGTGCACTTCGCAAGTGGGGTTCAGTTTCTGAGCAAAGCCACGGAGCCACGTGGCAGAGTGGTTCCTCAGAACGCCGCCACAACCAGCAGAGGAGCTTTTGTAAGGATCGCGCGAACCATCCACGTTCAGCTTCACCCAACCAATCTCGGGTTTCTTCCAACTCTCCTGTAGTCAAGGCAGATTAATTCAGAAAATGTTATCAGGGTAAAATGGGTAGTTAAATTATGAAAATATTTTTTTTTTAAAAATAACGAAGGAACCTAATTTTTACCCTATTACCTAATTAAAATTCTTTTTAAAATTTAAATGTAACTTTTAAAATAAATAATGTTATAAAAATTAATAATTTTAACTCACGTGACAGATTACAACCTAGAAAAGTTTTACATTATTTACACTCTGATTAAATTCTAATATGTATTATGACCAAATTTTAATCTCTTAATGTTTCACCTAAACATTTATATATGATACTACATATACATAAAATATAATATAGATAAAGAAAATAATATCTAAATCACAATATTAAATAAACTTAAATTAAAAAAACATAATCATAATAAATTATAAGTTCATGACATGTAGATTAATAGAATTAAAATTCATAATTACATGTAATGTTTATTTAGTTTATTATTATTATTATTATTATCTAGTTTAATTTTTATATTATATGCTATGTTTATTTAAAAACAAATTAAAAGAGAAAAGCTTGGATTAAAATAAACGTTTGAAAAACTAATATTACTGCAAAATTAACGTTGAACCCAATTTATTAAGCAGAGACTCTATATTACTGCATAGTTTATTTATCAATCTCTAACTATTCGCAAAATCAAAGCAAGTTGAAATTAAATAAAAAAATCTTCGATTATAAATTAATTGTTAAATAGATTTTTTTTAATAAGTTAAATAGAATCTTAATAGACTACAGAGTATGTAAACTTAAAAAAAAAAAAAAAATTGGGCCAAGGCCCAATTTCTATTACTAAATTTTCAATAACCCTCCCTAACTAAGAGTTTGAAACATTGTGTGTGTTTGATTTGTGGATTTTCCACATTTTCAATGCACGTTCAACGAAAATCTATCCTCAGAAAGCTTTTACGTTCAACGGAACCTAAGATGAATACAAACACACTGATCAGTGCTGCTCACAGTCGTCTCCCATCTGCAAGCAGAACGCAACAGCCTTGCAGCGACAGAGAACTGCACTGCTAGGGAGGCCCCTATCGACGGCGACGGTGTGACTTTGATGTCCGACCGTTGCAAACTGCATATGAGTCGCACCGCACATGAATAGGGGCATTTTTCTCACCCACGAAGCTCGAAAAGGGATAGTGATCCCACGATATCACGCGCATCATCGCAATTTTACTCCGATCTCACACTCCAGCGATCACACCCACGATGTAGCACGGAGAGGCCTCCAAAGATCGTAGACTCACACGATTCAACGATCCAGATTGCGATTTTGATAACATTGGTCATAACTGTTATTTACTTTATCTTTCCTTCTTATTTTTCTTTTATATTCATCTTCTCCCAAACTATCATTACATTAGTTCACCGCAATTGAATTAAAAAATTTTAAGCAAAGTTTCCGTTCAAATTTTATAAATGAAAAAACTAAACTAAGTTTGGATCCTTTAAAATAAATCTAATTTTAGAGACTTGTAGATGAACAAACATGCTTAGGAAGAAAGATTACACTAAAAATAATCAATTAAGTTCTTTGATAAATATTATTTATCGATTAAGTTAGTAAATACTTTACACCTATAATACGAGAAAACAAAAGATATATTCCTCAAAAAATGCATAAACCAACCACTGAGAAAAATAAAACTTAACCATACCGTGAACGGCACCTCTTGCTGAGAGCTAGCAGAGGCTGAGGAAAGAATGCCATGTAAACCGCTGGCCACCTTCAGAAACCTAGAGCTCCAGCTTCCGTCACCACCGTCGTTGCCTCCACTCATTTTGATGCTGCAAATGAATGAATTTTGATCGTTTGCTATGTTGTTTTGATGAGGAAGGATTTGGAGTGACTTTTGTGGAATTTGTAGATAAGTCTTCCTCTATAGTTTCTCCTTCGATGCTAAGTTTCCACTCTTCACCTTTACCTTTTTTAAATACCATATGCTTTACGAGAAATTATTAAACTATTAATTATTCTTCACTCATCCCCCACTTACTTGACTTTGTTTCTCTTGTGGAAACATCAACGTAGTTTCATTCTTAAATAATATATAGTAGTATTATTTTTATAACGAATATTAATTTTTTTATTTGTTATCACATTAATTATTTTATTTTAATTTTTTTCTTTAAGGTTAATTATGTTTTTGGTCCCTGAATTTTTTCAAGTTTTTACTTTTAGTCCCTAAACAAAATTTTGACCGGTCTTAGTCCCTGAATTTTTCTCAATTTTCACTTTTAGTCCCTAAACAAATATTTGACTGGTTTTAGTCCTTAAACTTTTTTTCCTTCACTGTTTTTAGTCCCTAAACTTTTTTTCAATTTATGTTTTTAGTCTCTAAACAAATATTTGACTGGTCTTAGTCCTTGAACTTTTTTTCCTTCAATGCTTTTAGTCCCTACCATAAAAAGTCTCTGAAGGACTAAAAACATTGATAGAAAAAAAGTTCAAGGACTAAGACCGGTCAAATATTTGTTTAGGGACTAAAAACAAAAATTGAAAAAAAGTTTAGAAACTAAAAACATTGAAGGAAAAAAAGTTCAGGGACTAAGACCGGTCAAATATTTGTTTAAAGACTAAAAACAAAAATTGAGAAAAGTTGAGGGACTAAAAACATTGAAGGAAAAAAAGTTCAGGAACTAAGACCAGTCAAAATTTTGTTTAGGGACTAAAAGTGAAAACTCGAAAAAGTTCAAGGACCAAAATCATAATTAACCCTTTTCTTTATTATAAAATATGATATGAGATTATGTTGCACTGATAGATCGAATTCCTTGTATTTATATATGTATGTGATTATTTTTTTCTAAACTAAAATAAATGTGTTTTAAGTCTCTCAATTTTAAGTCAAAATTAATCTTGATACTTATATTTTAAAAACAATAATTTTGATTGTTGTATTTTTTTATAACCAGTCTGTAAATTTCGTGCCTTACCCTGGTGTTATAAGTTTGGTAAAGAAAAAATAAAATTCACCAATTATAAAAAAAAAAATGAGAATCTAAATTATTATTTAAAAATATAAGAACTAAGGCCAATTTTAACTAAACATTAAAAAACCTAAAATACATTTTATCTTAAAAATGATATAATTTTCCCCTATAATCTTTCATTGTTTGTTTGGTATACCACCTTGATGAAAAATTCTATTTTTTTCAAGGAAAAAAATGAGAAAAGAAAAGGAATTACAACTTCCAATCACTCTCTCTGTTCTGTCTAATCAATTTTCTATTTTCATTGATCAGTTTTTGAGGAGCAAATTTTGTCACTCCACAGTTTCCTCAAAATCATACATAATTGTAAAAATCAAATTAAAAATGTAAAAACAAAGAATCTTCCTAAGTTCCTATCCTCTGTCGTCTTTCATCCATACGTTCCTCTCCCCACTTTAACTTCTACGATGTTCAATTGTTCATCTTTTTTTTTTTTTAAAAGACATTCTGTTTTCATCTATTTTCCTATAAAAACAATACAATATTATAGTGATCAAATTAAAACCCTTAATTCTTGGTTTGGACAACTCTTGATTACTACTAATCTATCATTTTTCTCATGTTTTAATTTATTCGTCCTCTTTCATCTTTTATTCGCCCGTACGTTCCTCTTCTAGCTTTTTTTTTCTTTTTTGTTTAGTGCGTGTTTGGATTAAAATTTGCAAACTTAAGTTTGAATCAAACTTAAGTTTGCAAACTGAGTTTGCAAAAGTATCACAAGTCTTACTTCTTCCAAACTCAGTTTCAAGGCAAAAAAATTCTCTCAAACATACTTTTGAGGGTAACCAAACATAACCCCGAAATAATTTTACTCTTAAACGTACTTTTGGATCCTCCCATCAGAAATCCAAACATGCTCTTAGTCATTTACATTTTCTTTATTCTTTTGTCTCTTTCCCATGTCAATTCAGTACTGTATGTAGTCAATTTTTCTTTGTTATCCGACTTCTTGACTTGATGACCATAACAAGTAGCATATATATACCACATCTAAGGTGCACCACTTGAACAAATGATCTATCATGGACCACTTTTATACACAATAAGATGAATCTCATCCACACAATTTTATGGTAGACCCTCTGTAGCATATCTGTTCTTTTTTCTTCTTCTTTTTTCCCTCTCCTCCATAAATTTCCTTTCTTTCTACTCCACACACAACATCGGGAGGAGGCTTAGTTCAACGTCAGTGTCCTCTATCAACAACTTGTAATCTACCCAGTTAAAGCATTGAATCAAAACTCATGAATTAAAACATGAGTAAAATTTTCACTGTGCCTATAAAAGAGTCAAAGGAAGAATAATTCAGGGATGAAAAAATTCTGAAAAATTACACTGAAACATCAATTTTTTTTGAAATTGAAGGGAAGAGGAAGAACTCAGTGAGAGAGACCATGAAAGTTTTTCATACATAAAATCATAAAATGTAGTTTTTTTTTTAAGAGCTATTTAAAGCTAACCTTTAACCTCTTAGGTTTAACCTAATGGTGAAATGTTTAGGTAGTTTACATAAGATCTTAGATTAAAATTTTCTTGCCGTAATTATACATAAAAAAATAAAACAAACCTTTATACTGATTTTTTTCTCTATTTTAAAAACAAAACAAAGTAAGGAGAGAACCAAAGTTACAATCTAGTATTCATAATGTTGTTTTGAAGAAAACTTATTTTAATGTTGTTACGAATATAGCAACAACAAAGATTAAAAAAAAAATTGCAGTGCTCACTGCACACACACATAATAATTTGTGCTAAGCTAACTCATTAAAAAATACATGGGCTCTGAATTTATAAAGCTTAATTCCAACGCCTGAACCACCGCGACTACAACCTTCCGATGGCAATTACTGCTCACAACTTTGGAGCTCACGCCTGAGGAGAACCTTCTAGAAGTTTGACGAATCTGGCAGAAACCAATAGTTTCTCGTTCTCATTTGCAAACGTGAAGTCTGACGAATCTTTCCTCTACAAGTTCAGAGTGGCAATGTCAATGGCATTGTCGTCGTTAATCGTTGCTTTCACCAGCGTGTTCTCGTTTGAAACGTAAACAACAGAACTGTTAACCATCTGCAACCGTACCGTAGCTGAGCGTCGATTTCGTTTTTTGAAGGTATTTGTTAGAAGCAATGACGTTATAGTTGGTTTGTGCAGTGGCAAAGATTTTGACGGTGTCGGGAGTGGGTGGAGTCAAAGGAAAGAAGCTTACGGAGGAGAGAGGAATAAAGAAAAAGAAAAGATCTAGTGCAGCAGGTATAACATATAATCATGTGGGTGAGATTCATCTTATGGTGTACAAAAGTGGTCCATGATAGATTATTTGTACAACTAGTGCACCCTAGATGTTGTCTATATAATAAACGAAAGAATTTTTAAAAATAGTGCATGTGTGTTTAAAAATAGAAAAATTATATGTATGATTATTCTAAAATTTATTTATTTATTACAAAAAAGTATCCTTAACTTTAAATTCGTTTAATGATTATAACAAAAAAAAAATCATTTAATGGCAAATAAATTTTGACTATTAATTTAAAATTTAATTTTCTTGCATTTTAACACTGCATGACAATTAAATATAAATCACCCTAATTCTTATTTTTAAAATAATTATTATAAAATTTAACAATTTTATCATAGAAGAGAATGATTAGATGACTATATAAAATCTTTACATTAAACTTTATTTGTTCAATTATTTTTAATCACATTTTTCTTTATTTTTAAACTTTTTGAAATAAAAAATAAAAAATTAGAAAAACGATGTGTATAGGAACATCACAGCAACCCGTTTTGCTTGTAATAAATCACTAGATGGAATTAATATGATTTAACCGGGATTAATATAGTAGACCATCAATGTATAGCATATTAATTCAGAAAATGCGTAGAAGGCAGATAATATAAAAATAAATAAGTTAATTAAAACACTAACATTTGAAATAAATAAATAAGTTAATTAACCAAATAAGAATCGTGCCAAAAATAATACTTTTTAGGAAAAAAAATGTTATGTGCTCTGTTTGGGAGGAAGGGTAATTGGCAACAAAAAGTACAAATTAAAATTAAAATTGTAATGACAATGTGCTTAATTGTAGTAGTAGTAGTACACAAATATGTGTTTCCTAGTGTTCGGATTCCAAATGTTAAGTTAGTATAGAAAACTGTACGCTTGAATTTTCAATTTAATAATTAAAGTTTTCCAGTTCTTACTTGAATTTTCTTTCTTAAGCACATGCTCACTCAACAAGTTTTTATTTTCCAAATAAATTATGGATGCGATTTTAATACTTCCTGTCCTTCTCTCTTCTAACTATTTGACAAATGTTATGAAAATCTAGCTGCCCCTGTGACATCAATCCGGCTAAATAATGAATTGAAATAAAGCTAAATAATCGATGAGTAGCATAGAATTTTTTTTCACTTCTCTTTGAATGGCTCTTTTACCTCCAACTTTTCAAAAATACTCACATGATGCAACTTTCAAATTTATTTTGAAAATTAGAATTGATTGAACCTTAAACTCACCAAGCAAGTTATACAACAAGATTTCATTATATAAGTAACAAGTTCACTTGTACATTCAAGCTAGCTGCAGAAAGGATAGTACTAGTACGTAAGATTACGAGATCGACAAAAAAGCAAAAACAAACAGAAACTTAAATAAAACCAAACCCCATAATACACATAAAACTAGTTGAAGAAGCAGTGGCTTCTTTTTTGCCTTTAACTCCCTCACTCCACCTAAATTAACGCACTTAACTTTGTACTTTTACTTTGTCCAGACCTTGTCTACCCACTTTTACTTTGTACGATGTTCACTCTTTTTTTTTTTTTCTTTTTCTAAAGACAAAAGTGAGTGCATTTTTTTTGGGATTAGACTAAGGTGAAGTTTGCAACACTTTCTCACCGATGAAGAAGTGTTGTTTTAATTGCTGCAGTAGGTTACCCACTAGTGAGAAAGTAGATTTTACTTGCTGCAGCAGGTTTTTTACTTGTTACCACCGGGAGAAAAAAAATAAAAAAAAAATTTTGGTAGTAGGTAAAAAACCTGCTGCAGCAAGTAAAATCCACTTTCTTACTAGTGGGTAACCTGCAGCAGGTAAAACAACACTTTCTCACCGATATCTCATCTATTCTGAACTTCACTCTAACCAAAGACGCTGGCTAAAATGGGAGACATTAGAATGTCTCCCACCGTGGGAAACTAATGTATACCGTTGGATTTTAAGATCAATGTGGGACTACCGTACAACCGTCCACACTGGATTTTTTTTTTTTAAAAAAAGGGATTTTTTTTTCTGTTTAAGTTTTTTTTATTTTTAAAAATTACTATTTTTCTCCATTGTTGTTTATTGATATGGGACTACCATACAACTGTTTACACTAGATTTTTTTTTTTAAAAAAGGGATCCTTCTTCTTCTGTTTAAAGTTTCTAGTGGTTTTTAACTACCGCAAATTTTTTGGCAAACTAAAACTGTCAGAAATGTTAAAAAATAAAATCAAAAATCAAAATTTCGAACACTAGATTTTCTGAAATCACAAAAAATGTTACAAAAATAAACATTTATGACCACCAAAAAATTTGCAGCGGTTAAAAGTCACTAGAAACTTAATTAGGAAATTTTCACACACACAGTTTATGTAATCACTTAACAGTTGAAATTAATATTAGGGACTAAAAATAGAACAAAACAATTATGATGAACTAAAAATAGAACAGAACAAAATAATTTATGAGAAACTAAAAATAATAAAAAAATTTATGAGGGACTAAAAATAAAAATCAAGATAAATTGACGGACAAAAAATGAGAAGAGAGGCAGAAACAAAGCAACAACGGAGAAGAATGGTCGTTTTTTTTTAAAAAAAAAACTTAAGCAGAAAAAAAATCCCTTTTTTTAAAAAAAAAAATCCAATATGGACGGTTGTACGGTAGTCCCACATTGATCTCAAAATCCAACGGTGCACATTAGTTTCCCACGGTGGGAGACATTCTAATGTCTCCCATTTTAGCCAGCGTCCTAACCAAAACCCTTTTTTTTTTGTTGGCAAACAAATTTCATTAATAAAAGGTACCAGAGATACCTATGCACCATGCAAGGCATGATGAAATACAAATATAAAGAAACCCGACGCGTGCTAGCGTGCAACACCTCCCCAACCAAATGTAATAATATAATGTAATACTCCTTCCGTTTCAAAATAATAGTCTTTTAAGGTTGTGTCACACTGATTAAGAAATATTCAATTGATATAAGTTTAAACGAAAATACCCTTACTTTTTTAACTACCCTTGTCATAAATTATCCCACTATCCACCAATAACAAATATATCATACTATTCACTAACTTATTTTTATGATAGATGTCTCTTTCTAATGCAGATATTAATTGATCTTCTTAATTATAACTAGGGGCATTGTTGGAAAAAATAGCTTAAAAAAGTTAAAATGACTATTATTTTGGAACAAAAACAAAAGGTTAAAAAGACTATTATTTTGGAATGGAGGGAGTAAGAATTAAGGGTAATTTTAACTAAACATTAAAAAAATCTAAAATACATTTTATCTTAAAAATAATGTAATAATATAATGTTTCCCTTATAATCTTTCATTGTTTGATCTACCACCTTGATGAGAAAAAAATTTCAAGGAAAATAATGAGAAAAGAAAAGGAATTACAACTTCCAATCATTCTCTCTATTCTATCTAATCA
Source organism: Pueraria montana var. lobata (assembly GCA_026413185.1). NCBI lineage: Eukaryota > Viridiplantae > Streptophyta > Magnoliopsida > Fabales > Fabaceae > Pueraria > Pueraria montana. The sequence continues at coordinate 37,152,955 of CM048651.1, read as the reverse complement.
ATTTTCTATTTACATTGATCAGTTCTTGAGGAGCAAGTTTCGTCACTCCTAAGTTTTTCCTCAAAATCATACGTAATTGTAAAAATCAAATTAAAAAATAAAAGACTTAAATATGTTTTTAGTCCATAAAATTTGAGATATTTTTGATTTTAGTCTTTCAATTAAAAATTTGCATTTTTTAGTTTCTCAAATTTGCAAATGTTTGTTTTTAGTGAATTTTGAAGGACTAAAAAAGACAGATTTTTAGTCCTCCAAAATAAAGTTTTGAAGGATTAAAAAGAATAGATTTTTAGTCCTCCAAAATGAAGTTGAGGGACTAAAAATAACATTTCGCAAATTTGAGTAACTAAAAAAAATAAATTTTTAATTGGAGAATCAAAATCAACAATGCTTCAAATTTAAGGAACTAGAAATATATTTAAGTAAAAGTAAAAACAAAGAAATTTCCTAAGTTCCTATCCTCTGTCGTCTTCATCCACACCATCGTCTCGTCTACCCACTTTTACTTGTACGATGTTCACCTTTTTTTTTTTTTTTTCTAAAGACAAAAGTGAATGCATTAGATTGAGGAATGATATTCATCGGTTTAGGGTTTAGGAATGATGTTCCTATAACCTTTTTTTTATTCAGCAAAAAACAAAAGATATTATTCGGTTAACCATTCCTTAATTATAATTTATGAGGCCTAATGAATTTTTAATTTAATTTTTCATCTTGTGGAAACATCGGTCTAGTTTTATTCTTCAGTGAAACAAAATTTACAAATCATATTTTTATTACACAATTTTAATAGCATTTCTTATTTAAAAATAAAAAAAATATGATTTGACATTCTATTTTCATCTATTTTCCTATAAAAATAATACAATATTACAGTGATTAAATTAAAACCCTTAATTCTTGGTTTGATCAAATCTTGATTCCTTTTTTTTTTTTTTGACTGCAATCGAATCTTGATTTCTCATCTATCATTTTCTCATGTTTTATTCGTCCTCTTTCATCTTTTATTCGTCCGTTCCTCTTCCAAACTTTTTTTTTTCTTTTTTGTTTAGTCATTCACATTCTCTTTTATTATATTGTCTCTTTCCCAGGTCAATTCTTGACTTGATGACCATAACAAGTGGCATATATAATAAATGAAAGATTTTTTTTTTTGGTACATTTTTTTTGGGTACATAAACGAAAGAATTTTTTAAAACAGTGCATGCGTGTTTAAAAATAGAAAAATTATGTGTATGATTACCCTAAAATTTATTTATTTATTTACAAAAAAGTATCCTTAACGTTAAATTCGTTTAATGATTGTAACAAACAAAATCATTTAATGGTAAATAAATTTTGACTATTAATTTAAAATTTAATTTTCATGCATTTTAACACTCCATGACACTTAATTAAATAGAAATCACCCTAATTCTGATTTTAAAAATATTTATTATAAAATTTAACAATTTGATCATAGAAGAGAATGATTAGCTGACTATATAAAAACTTTACAATAAACTTTAGTCATTCAATTATTTCTTTATTTTTAATCACATTTTTTTCTCACTTTTTGAAATAAAAAATTAGAAAAACGATGTGTGTAGGAACATCACCGTAACCCTTTTTGCTTGTAATTAATATATCTCACAAATATCACTAGATGGAGTATGATTTAACCGGGATTAATATAGTAGACCGTGATTTTATTATTATTATTTTTTATATAGTAGACCGTGAATTACTACTAAAATTTTAACAACATTTATAAAAATTGTGATTGACACCATATGAACCATCAATCTATAAGATATTCAGAAAATGAGTAGAAGACTGATATTATAAAAATAAATAAATAAATAAGTTAATTAAACCACTAACATTTGAAATAAATAAATAAGTTACATAACTAAATAAGAATAGTAGGTAATACTTTTGACGTCTGAGCAAGGTCATGGAGTCTGAGCAAGGTAATACTTTTGACGAAAAAATGTTATGTGCTCTGATTGAGATAGGGCGGATCCAATGATTGATGATGAATAAGATTTAAAGTAAATTTTAAGAATTTTTTTTTTATTTTAAACGAGAGAATTATATATTAAGTTTTTTTGGTCCAAATATATGACTTTTTGTCAACATATATGTAACTTTTTTTGTTTTATAAAACTAATAATTTTTTTTTTTGTTAATAGACCTACAATTTAAGCTTTAGTTGTTTTATTTTTGGGCAGTCCTGATTTGAGAGGAAGGGTAATTAACAACAAAAAGTACAAACTTCAAATTAAAATTGCAATGACAATGTGCTTAAATACAGTACACAAATATATGTGTTTTCCTAGTTTTGATTCCAAACGTTAAGTTAGTATAGAAAACTGTACGCTTGAATTTTCAATTTAATTCATTAAAGCTTTCCAGTTCCTAGTTGAATTTTCTTTCTTAACCACATGCTCACTCAACAAGTTTTTATTTGCCAAATAAATATGGATGCGATTCTAACAATTCATGTCTGTCCCTCTTCTCACTAATTGACAAATGTTACGAAAATCTAGCTTCCCGTGCTACTTGAATCTACCCCAGATGGTAAATGAAAATTTTCTACGAATAAGAGATAATTTTGTTTTTATTTTTTTGGAAAAAATACTCCCTATTAATTACTTCCCTTTGAATGGCTCTTTTACCTCCAACTTGTCAAAATTACTTACATGATGCAACTTTCAAATTTATTTTGAAATATCTCTTCAACATGATTTACTAGAGAAGTAAACCTTAAACTCACAAAACTAGCTGCAGAAAGTAATACCTAGTGCGTACATTTACGAGATAACAAAGAAGAAAAAACAAACAGTGGTTACATAGTACAGATAATTCCCAAAAAGGCCACCCGATATGCTCATAAAACTAGCTGAAGAAGCAGTGCCTCTAATTTCCTCACACCACCTAAATTAAGAGACTTGACTTTCCATAGTTACAAAATTAAGTAGCTAATGGGGTCCTTTCAAAATCCATGTCATGCTTCTGCTTTTCATATTTTTGAAACAAAATGACTAAAATTAAGCTCACACACCCTGTCCATTATCCTCCAAGAATAACCTGGCACAGTTGTCATCCGGGGGATCAGGGTACTTGCTCAGTTCATGAGAAGACAATTTACGAGCATCATTGGCGAGTCTATGAGCAACTCGATTCGTTGTCCTAGGAACATAACCAACCTAACTTGCCACACAGGATCATTAAAACGAAGCTTCCTTATGCGTTGAACAACAACATCGTACTCAGGACATTGATTCTTGAACTCGTGCCTACTCTCCACCATGCTCACCACGGACTCACTATCTGACTCCACAATCAGTTTCTTAACATTCATCGCCCGAGCCAGCTGCATGCCCGTGAGAATGGCTTGTAACTCTGTTTGGTGGGCTTGACAAGTGTTGGGGTCAAGTTTCTGAGCAAAGCCACGGAGCCACTTTCCTGATGCGTCCCTTAGAACCCCGCCACAACCTGCAGAGAGAATTTTATGATGATCGCGCGAACCATCCACATTCAACTTCACCCAACCAATCTCAGGTTTCGTCCATCTCACCTGTCAACAAATCAGATTCAAAGGAGATATAAGATTGAATTAATGATTAAGAATAAAAATTAAGGTGAAACGAGAACAGGGAAAAAGAGGTCATGAGTATGTATTTCTCTCACAAACATTTTTAACAAAAATTAACAAACTACTAATATTTATTGATCAAAAATAAAAAAAAATAAGCCAGATTCAAGAAATATTTATTATTATTACTATTATTATTATTATTATTAAGTAGGGAAATTAATTGGGTTTTCAATTCGACCTGAATTTTCTTGCTCTCACTATTCCATATAATATCAGTTTAATAAGGTGCATTTTCCTATCTATTACCATGCATGCATGATGAATATTTAATATATGCATGCATTTTGCAGGTTTTGAATTATCAGACCTTCGCCATTATGGTTCTTATAATTATGGCTGTCTTTACGACCTTCATCACCACTCCTCTTGTGTCTGCATTGATATCAGTGGAACATATAAAAACACACACACAACGGAAGCAAATTAACGAGAAAGAGACAAAATTAAAGATGAGAATTTGTTACTTGCACTCCAATTTTTATTCTCCGATGCATAACAACAAATCGATCGATGTATAAGTAGTGACAGATCCAGAAACCTATTCAAGGAGACTGGATTTTTTTTTCTCTTTTATAATTGTTTAAATTTTTAACTTTTAATAAATAGTAATTTTAAAAAAATATTTACTATTTTTACACATAAAATTGAAATTAATTTTTATTTTAAATAATAATAATCTTAACAGTTACCATAATAAGAGCAAAATACAACTAATTTTACACTAATTATCATCTTAATTATTATAATAATAACAACAAATATAATTAATTTTATACAATTTTATACTAATTAACCATAATTAGTATTATAATAATAATATACATAATTAATTTTACATATTTTATACTAACTAATTTAAAATTAAATGTGAATATATGCGAAAAATCCGAGAGGGGGGGAGGGGTGGGTTGGCGCTACTCCCCCTCTCCATCCGTCCTTGCGTACAAGTACACGTGTGGCTCTCAAATTCTTCTAGGCAGTTCCTCTCTCTCCTTTTTTTTTTTTTTTTTCTTCTTTTTTTTAGCATAATAAGCTTGATTTAATTTTTGTTAACCGACATGCAACGAAGGGAAGAATAGCTGATTCCTTATTACCAATATTGAACAATTGGAAGGAAAAATGCAAATAGCCAACTGAGAATTTTTGCTGTGCAAGGAATATTATTTCATCAATTATAAATTTGATTGAGGCTTCAAGAAGAATCCAGAAGCGTGATGCACTTTATCAGTGTATGCAACAAAAAATGGATTGCCATTCTGGAAGAAAGGCCATCATATACAGATTCTATATAACCATTTTATTGTGGCATTTGAGGCTTACAGGCAACCAAGCCAAGTACCTATCTGGCCAATGATGGCAATCTCATATCTATGACTTGCATGAAAGATAATTAATAATATTAAATTTATCTAAAATTTACCTGTTTTTTTTTTTAATTATCTTTAACATTAATGTGACATATACTTTTATTTTTTTTAAAAAGAAAATTTTAGTATTAACTTTAACTCATTTAATCTCTTTTGTCGGTTATTTTAATTTTTATTGGTTATGTATATGAAGGACTAAAGTAAGAATCTTGGAAGTTAAAATTCTCTCCATATAAAGTAAAGTTAGACTCACAAAAAACTTAATATATCTCACTTAATTATTATTTAGAACTCATAGAAATGCATTTCAAATAAAAAAGAACTCATAGAAATGACTCATAATTAAAAATATTTTGTAAAAAACAAAAATTAATACAAGAGACTTTCTAAATTAAAAACTCGGTTTTTTTAAACAAAAGACAGAAAAGAATATAATTATATAAAAATGTAAAAACAGAGAAACTTTCCAAGTTCCTATCCCTTGTTGTCTTTTATTCATACCCTCTCCACACTTTTACGATGTTCACCTTTATTTTCTTTTCCAAAGACAAAGGTGAAAGCATTATTTTGCGGAATGATATTCTTTAGTTAACCATTCCTTAGTTATGATTTATATGAGGCCTGAATTACTAATTTATTAATTTATAAGTTATACAACTTGAATTTTTCACCTTGTGGAAACGTCAGTGCAGTTTTATTAAGTCTTCGGTAATGGCAATGTTTGCAGATCATTATATTTAAACAATATTAACATCATATCTTATTTAAAAACAAAAAATAACATTCTATTTTCATAAACTCACCAAGCAAGTAATACAATAATATGGTATTTGATTATATAGTAACAAGCTCACTCGTACGTACATTCAAGCTGGTTGAGAGGATAGCACTACTAGTACATACATATGATATCTCAACAAAGAAGAAAATCCAAATACAAACTTGATTAAGTTAAGATACTATATATATAAAACCAAACACATACCTATATTTCTCCAAAGACAACCCAATATATCACATAATATCAAGGTTTTGTTTTTCTTATTTTTGTAAAAAAAGACTAATAATTAAAAGCTCACACACCCTATCTCATCCTCCAAGAGCAACTGAACACAGTTAGCCGGTGGATCACGGTACTCCTCACAAACATCATCACTAGCCAATTTCCGAGCATCATTTGCGAGTCTATCAGTCACGCGATTCGCCTTGTTGGATATAGAAACAAACCTCACTTCCCAGTCGAAACGACGCCGCTCTGTCCTTATGAGTTCAAGGACGTCGTAATCGGGGTGATTGGGCCTAACCCCATTCTCCACCATGTTCTAAAAAGTTATTTAATCCCACCAAATACTCTGGTGTGTTGCGTGGAAACTTGATCCAAGATTTATCCATCTCTAAATGCAAACAAGTGCAATCAATTAGCATACTATCATAATATGATATACTATCAAAAGAAGTTTATGGGGGAGAGGTTAGAAAGACAAAACTGTCCACCTTTAATTTTTCTTATAAAATTTAATTTTTACTAGTTGATTAAACCAACACCCATGTCCAATACTACTCCAGAAACTTTTTTATTTTTGAATATAAAAATCATGGAGATAATATAATTTGAACACAAAGCAAGTAAAAAGAAAGGACTACTGAAAAATAAAGGTATAACATACAGAACAGATAATACATGTTTATGTTTGTTGTTGATCCTTATATTTTACTAGGTAATAACAAAGTTCTGTTCAGAATATGCATTCAAGTATGCTTACCTGAATAACAGAAAAGAAGGTGACTGCACAAAGCAAATATTATGAAGCTTGCAAATGGTTTATTCTTGGAATCTTGTCGAGAGGTTGCTATAAACTACCCTGGAATCAAATATAACAAAATTATTGTGGATAATTGCTGCATCTCATGAAAATACTTGAGCAGTACATATAGCTGAGCAAAGCTTTGCTCAGGGTGAACAGTGAAAATCCAATTATCTAGTCAATCACAATATGAATAGTAAGCACTAAACTAGTGAATATAACATTAGTCACCAAGAGGTTTGCAATCAAACTTTACTCAGTGTCAGTGATATAACATATGAAAGACAAAAAAACTAGTGAATCATCTAAGAATTTTGGGATTAGTGAATAGTAATCTTAATTAAGCACATGTCTTGTATATACCTTTATTTTATACCTCTTCAAGGCAAAATTTCAATATCCACTTCAACTTGAAAATGGGCTTACATAAGCTGAAAAGGGAATTAAGCCATACCTCTAATGAAGGTAAACCAAGTCCTCCCCCACCAGGTCTTGATGGAGTAGCAGTAAGTCCTTAAAGAAAAAAGAGGTATCTCAAAGTTCCATTCATTATTAGAACAATGAATATGACAGGTACACCATTTCAAGAGCAGATTATACTAATTTTATAATTTATACTTGTACAACTTAAACTATTTTTTTTTTCATAATTAGATACAAATAATTAAGCATAGTATTTTATATAATATTTAAAATATATATTTTACTATTGCTAGCTCAACCATTTAACTAAGGTGGAACTAAATCTAATAAAGTGTGAATGAACGAATTAATCTATTTCCAATTCAATAGCAAGGGCAATTTAAAAAACATAAAATCGAAATTAGATTCTGTTTCTAGAGTGTGGTGAAAGCCCCTTACAGAGACAGGAAAATATGGGTGCAGCAAAGGTGCAGAGTTAGTTACTGGTTGGTGGTGCCCTTATTCAAGAAGCCAAAGGCAGTGTTGTAATTTAATTTTTTTAAATTTTATAATGAATTCAAAGAAAATTTAAACTCAGTCCACAGGTGCACATAAAACAAACAAAAATTGATACAAAAAATAGTCAATACAAAAAATTAATACTGATTCCTTGGTTATTGGACTATGGCTAAACATACAACTGGTTCACATGCAAAAGAAAGCAAAATCGTGTTCAGATCAAAACTGCAGGATAATGCTGAATAGTTTGGTTATTGGACTTAATTACATAAAGGCACTACTCATAATCTCGTCATTTGCTAAGGCATGCTATTTGGAAAACGCATATGATTATATATATATATATATATATATATCACACTATCACGCATGCTATTTGTCATTGCTAAGGCTGAAAGAAATTCCAATATACTGAAATTAAACTAATAAAAAATTGAATTACATGCATATATCTGAATAAGTATTACTGCTATCTGTATGTTCCATTATATTCCAACGTTTACTTGCTTACAAACTCCCCTGTCATATGCTCATTCCTTATAAAAGTAATTCGGATTGATTACATAGAAAGTTTCTATAAGGGAAAAATGTATTTTTATTCTTTATACTTTAATTAAATGTGATAAAAATTTTCATTCTTGAGCCAAATAAGAAACATACCTCTTAGAATTATCTACAAGATAGTTCAAGACACATCTGGCAGGTCTTCAATTAAGAGTCCTTCAATTAATTACCAAACTACAACAATTAGAAACTTAACATGTAAAGAGACTTAACAAGCAGGCACAAACTCAGCACAGTCCACATCAAATGACAGCAGTGCCAACTTAAAAGATGATTAAAAAACTGCATCAATATCACTCAGAGATAGAGAACAGAGAACAGTTAAGCTCATTACTAAAAAATTATCATTTTTTAGAAATCATATGCCTGTGCAGCCATTACTAGCCCATGCTAGATTTTCATTTTCTCTATATATAGATAAAGCAGATAATTAAGCTCATTGATTTCAGTTAATCTTCTTAGGCCAAGGACAATCCTACTTCACAAATGAAAGAGAAAGTATGAAGATATACTGAAATCAGAGAATCAATCAATCTATTGCATGCAATCTCCTCATTCCAAGTTCATCCAGTCAATGAAGCCAACAAGCAATTAATTAAGCAAAGCACAGTTAATCCACACCATTTAAGCAATTAAGAATTTGATGTTACCAGAGATTCTGAGACATGAACCACAAATATACATTTTGACATATCAAACCTCAAGTTATGTATTTCCGAGGCTTAATATATTATTAAAATTGAAAAATATAATCACAAAAATCAAACAATATAATTTTGAAAACCAAAGATAGTGAACTGACATATACAATATAATTCTGAAAACCATGTGTTGAAGAGGTGATTCATTTTCTTCATGGAAATAGAACCGAATCAATCTCAGAAACAGAAATGCAAACCCTAAGACACGAGTGAGATACCTGAGGTTAGGGATACGTCAGAACTTGCTCTGCTAAAAAAAATCGCCGCGTCGAACCTAGGGCTTCTGCGGAACTCTGCGAGAGATGAACCTGTAGATTTTAGAGAAAACGAGTTTAGATCCTACGATTTTGAATACACAAATCTACGAGTTCAAATCTGTTTGAATCCTACGATTGATAGAGAACTCTACGAGAGAGAAAGAGAGAGATACAGAGCGAGCGAGAATAGAAAAAATTCATAGAGAACTCTACCATAGAGAAAGAGAGCTACGAAATGTGGAGCGAAATGTTGAAGAGCGATCTATGTCGGGTCGCTGTGAGAGAGATGAAGACTGTGTGAGAGAGCGAGAGAGATAAGACTGAAGTCGAAGAGCTCCACTCAGCGCGAAAGGAAAAGTCGCGAATGCATTCGCGCGAATACCTACGTTGCGGATGAAATAAGGGCATATAAACAGCCGGCCACGGTGACTGCTGCAGCAGCTGCACCAGCCACCTTCATAAACCTATCGCTCCAGCTTTCACCACCGTCATTGCCACCACTGTTCTTGTCGCTACCGTTGCTATTCATTTCGATTGATGCTGCAAATGAGTTTGTAGAGTTTGCTATATCAGTGCTGCAAAACTATGAAGGATTTGGGTTGGCTTTGGTGGACTATTTATACTCACCAGACTTCGCTATTTTGTCCTTCCATGCTAGGGTTCCATTTTCACCTTTACATTTTTTAAAGAACATGCATTACTTGGCTTTCTTCAATTATTAATACTACATTATTTATTTCTAGGGAAAGACTCTATTTTTTTTTTTTTAAAAAAGGATGAATAATATTTTATCTTTATTTATCACATTATTTATTTCTTTTTTTCTTTATTGTAAAATACTGTTATAAGATTTTGTTGGACCGATATAATTCCTCGTATTTATATATGTGTATGTTTTTTTGTTAACAATAAAATAAAAAATTATGTAATCCCATATATTCTCTTTATTTATAAATTTTTTATTTATAAAAATAATATAATAATTAGTCTTTTAGTTTGTGCATTACATAGAATAGATATTTATTTTATTTTAATTTTTGAGATAAATTTATATAACTAAAATTTATAATAAATAAATATCTTTAATATATAAAGTATATTATAATTAAAATAAATAATAAATAAATATTTATGATAAATAATTTATATTATGACAGAAGGTTATATTTTAATTATTTGGGTCAGGGTATTGGAAAGGAAAAAAATATTAGATGAGAAATAAATTAAGTGGATAAAAATAAGAAAGGTGAATGAAAAAATATGAGAGATAGAATGAAAATAAAAGTATTTGATTTGAGAAAAATAATAAAAAATAGGAAAAAATAAATAGGTAAATAAAAACTAGGTGAGAAATAAAGTATAACACTAATAACTAATAGGCTCCACACCTTTAAATTTTTCTTCTATCTCATTTTTTTCTTAACCAAACACATTAATCTTTTTATTTCCCACTTATTTTTTTCCCCACCATCTTATTTCTCCTGCACCAAACAAAACTTAAAAAATATTAAAATTTAATTTAAAAACAGAAATAAAAAATAAATAATAATTCTTAAAAATATTTTTGTTTAAGAAAATTTTCTAAAAATACTTTCATTAAATTATATCTCCCTGTGATAAAAATTGGACAGTTTTGCTTGTGAACTAAGACAAATAATCTATGGTGAAACGTAGTATAGTACTCCCGCCGTCCCAAAATAAGTGTCGTCCTATGTTGTTTTACACATATCAAGAAAAACTATTAAATAGATGAAAGAGAAAAGTAATTTTACAAAACTAACCTTATTATTAATATTGTATTGAAAAACTAAAATAACACTTATTAGGGGTATTAGTGAAAAAAAGTAATTAATGTTACATTGAAAGTCAAATACGACACTCATTTTGAAACAAATTTATTTCCAAATGCGACACTTATTTTGGGACGGAGAGAGCATAAAGTTTTCCCTATAATGAAAATATGGGACAATTTTGCTTCTGAGCTGAGGCAGACTATGTCTCGTGAAACATTAAAGCAGACATGCTATGGATGGAATGTGCATTGAACTCGCGTGAGGACTCGTGGGTTAGTTCGGTTCACGATTCTCCACAGAGATTGTGGTTCTCATGTCTGCCCTACTTCAACTTCCAGCACAGGTTCCATTCCAATACTGGCGCACAACACTTCCAACACGCTTCCAATACTGCCACACAACATTTCCCATAGCTACTGTGGTTGAAAAGTCTACCCAACTTCCAACACAGCTTCAACTTGCAAATGTGTTATACTATATCGTATAGAAACTATACAGGTCTAACCATGGTTTTAAATTGCGGACCGCAACACTTGTTGCGGCCGCAATATTGCGGTTGCGGAGCTCACCGCAACAGCAACAGACCGCAATTGCGGTGTGAATCAAATTCACGTGAAACACCGCAACGCAACGGTGTTGCGTCCGCAACAAATCCGCAACGGAGCCGCAACAGAACTGCAACACGATCTTGGTCCTCCTTTTTTCTCAAAAAAGCTAGATCAGACTTGCGACCAAGTGCCCTTGTGCGTGCCTTTTGTTTGTGTTCCTGTTTCCTTTCTCATCTACGTTTGGAGGGGAGGGGGAAAGTGTGAAATTGGGAAAGCTGAGGGTCGTGGGACAAGAGGAAGGGGGAAAGAGAGTGAGATCGTGGGAGCAATGTTACAATCCCGGATTTTTGGATGGACCTCCGTGTTGCCTCATCGCTGTGATTGTTGGAGATCGAGATAGTAGGATCTGCAATCTGCTCCCATGCTTCATAGACAACAGCTGCGCAGGACTTTTACTCCAAAGGCTGCTAGGGTTGTAGTAACATTAGGTTAGAAGAATTGGGCCAATATGGGCCCAACATTTTTTTAAGTTTGTTAGGCCTTTATTGTTTATTTTTTGGTAATATGAGAATGCAAAGCAAGCAAAAAAAAAAAAACTAAGAAACAGCACAATATTTTATTAAAAGACTCTCTAAAAAACTAAGTTTATTAGGCTTTTATTTTAATTTTTGAAGGAACTAAGAAGAAAATTTGAGGAATTAAATTCTTTAAGATAATTAATTTTAGATTTATATACCATTATTTTTATTACAAATCTATTAAAAATTATTCATTAAAATGATGCAAAATCTTTAAAATGAATGAAAATTTATACAATCTTATATATAAAAGATATTTCAATAATTACAATAATTATAGTTTTTTTTTATGTTTGGTGCAAACATGAAATAATTTCACGCCGCAAGAGCCGCAATCCATTTCGCAGTAACCGCAATGCCCGCAACCGCAGTAGCCGCAATCGCGACCGCGACCGCAATTTAAAACCATGGGTCTAACTAGAGTAATGCTATATCCTCTTACTCCATCCACCTAAAATTCCACCTACTATCTTTTTATGACAAGTATTAAATGAAAAGTAAAAACATTTAATATCTTGGAAGTATAAAATACATTTAAAACTTACCATAAAAGGATAGTAGGAGGATAAAAGTGTGGATTGCACTTCACCCTAACTTGGAGTCAAAACCAAAATATGCTAATGCCATGTTGAATGGCATTGAGATCATCAAGTTAAGTGATAGCAATCATAGTCTTCAATTGAAAAGGGAACAAAGGAAGAAGAAAGTTCCACATGTCATTATTGTGGTTGGTGCTACTCTAGGTACCATTTTGGGACTGCTCTTAACATTTTTCATTCTTATCCGCAGAGAATGGAAAAAACTGAACTGGGGAACTTCTCATATACTCCCATCATATTCCACTAGAAGAAGCCACAAAAACATTCAACCAACAGTGACCTCAGGTCATTGCCATCAATTCACATTTGCAGAAATCGGCATAGCCACCAGCAACTTCAGTGAAGCTGTTGTCATTAGGGAGGGAGGCTTTGGAAAGGTGTACAAAGGCATCATGCATGGAGTTACTCCTGTGGCAGTAAAGCGCTCTAATCCTAGTTCTCACCAAGGATTTAAGGAGTTTCAAAATGAGATAAATGTTTTCTCATTTTGTCACTTGAATTTAGTGTCACTGCTGGGATACTGCCAAGAAGGAAATGAATTGATACTTGTGTACGAATACATGGCTCAAGGCCCTCTGTGTGATCATTTATATAAGAAACAAAAACAGCCACTGCCTTGGATTTAGAGACTAGAGATTTGTGTTGGTGCAGCTCGAGGACAACATTACCTCCATACTGGCACAAGCCACCCTATGATTCACCGTGATATCAAGTCAGCCAACATATTATTGGATCAGAATTGGGTAGCCAAGATTGCAGATTTTGGGTTGTGTAGAACAGTTCCCTCACTTTACCACTCACATGTTAGCACTGAGGTTAAAGGTACTTTAGGATATTTAGACCCTGCGTACTATAAGAGAAGAAAACTGACTGAAAAGTCTGATGTGTATTCATTTGGAGTGGTTTTGTTTGAGGTGTTGTGTGGAAGACCAGCTGTGAATCCTGTGGCAGTGGAAGAGGAAGCTGGTTTGGCCGTATGGGCCATGCAGTGTTACCAGTGTGGAACCATTGATCAATTAGTTGATCCGTATTTAGAAGGGAATATTAGACCATAATGCCTGAGAGCGTTTGTGGATATAGGCATCCAGTGCTTGGCTAATAGAAGTCTAGATAGACCAACTATGGGAGAGGTGCTTAGTAGTTTGGAGAGGATCCTTTTCTTGCAGGATAGTTTAGAGGAACAAGAAGTTAATACATCTTAATTTATACAAGACTAGAGTGGAGTAAATGAAACCCCACCATGTCTAATAGATTATATGATGAAAATGGAAACATGTATGATGAAGTAACAGAGCTTATGGATTGAGTGCCTAATCTAATTCCAAATATTTTATTGCTCAACGTCATAAAATAATATGATTGCATCATGTAAGATCAAACGCTCCTTTGTACCTCTAATGCTAACAGGTTTTTACTATGAAATTGACAGAAATAACTTCATATGCGAGAGGTAACAGTCCTCCATGTTCTGTGGTAGAAATTTAAGGAGGGCTCGTTCATAAGATGAATGTAATTTGGTACATATCTAAAGCAAACAGAAAACGGGATGTGATTATGTTATCAACTTAGGGCTGGTTCAAGAATAAAGCAACTAAAGCTTGCACTTTAGGTACACCAGCAAAAAATATTTATTATAAGTTTTTATAAAATAAAAAAGGTCTCACGTATTGACAAAAAAGTCAAACATATAACTCTTTCATTTAAAACAATTTTTTTTTTTGTTAAAATTTGTTTTAGGCCTCACTTGTCATTGGGCCGGCCCAGTATCAACTTATCATCCATTATGCACAAACATGATAATATGGTAATAAAACATGTTCTTTACTTTTGCATACCTATGATCAGAGTTTTAAATTGTTGGGGTCGCAATTGTAGTTAATGTAATTGCAACTATTGGAACTGTTGCGACCTAAGTATTTTTCTTTAAGTCTATTTTATTATTATTTTTGTTATTCTTAGTTTATGAGATTCTTGTAATCAAATTAGTCTCAAATAACAAAAATATTCAACAAATTCATCCTTTATTATGTCATTGATTTCATATTTCATTAAAAAAACAAAAATATTAATGTTTAATATTTTTGACAAATTAATTTTGAGAAGAAATTTTTAAAACTAATGATCAGTTAATATTTTAAGAAATTAATTCGGTAACATAAATATTTGAATAATTAATAGGCTTGCTCTTATTTTCTTTTGCAGTTACATGGCGAGGTGATAGATTGGCAATTACATTGAATAAATGACCCAAAAAATTGACAATTGGCAATAAGGACAATTTCACAAGTTGTCGTCAAGGCTTCTTGAAAGAAAATGATCCTTCATACTAATTTCGTCGCAATACCAACTCGCAGAAAAAACAGAAAGATATTTTAATGAATCGTAGACTTTCCACTTATAATAGTCTTGAACAGATTTATATTGGCTGGATTTTGAAATTTACGATCAACGTATGCCTTGTGACCACCTAGTGATGAAAAGTATAAATTTTACTAGGCAAGTCACTGTTGAAACCGACGAAAAAGAAAGCAATTGTTGTTGAAAATTCGAATTAACGTATTAGGACAAAGTGCTAAAGCTGTTCATTTTTTCCATTCAGATATCTGTGTTTAGACACAACAATGGTGCAGAGAATCATGAATAATGTAACATGCTGTGTTTTTTATCTTGCATATCTTACACCTACAACTAATTGCAGTTGCTGATAATGCCACTTATGTTCCTACAGAGAACATAGTTCTCAACTGCGGGTCCAACACATCAGAATTTGCAGAAAATGATGGTAGGAATTGGGGTGGTGACATTGCTTCACCATATGTTCCCTCTAATGCTGACACCAAGTCCCTGGTAGTCAGAGCACCTGACACTCTTCAATCTATTCCTGAAGTTCCCTACATGACTGCTAGGATCTTTCAGTCTCAATTCACCTACACATTCAATGTCACCCCAGGTCCCAAATTCATTCGCCTTTACTTCTACAATGCTTCCTACTTGGATCTCAACATCTCCAATGCTTTCTTATCAGTAAGTGCTGCTAACTTCACTCTTCTCCATAACTTCAGTGTTTCCCTTAACGCTGATTCCTTCAACTTGGCATATTTCATGAAAGAATTCATTGTCCATGTAAGTGGGATTGTTTTAGAACTCACTTTCGCCCCATCATATAATGCTTCTGATGCCTACGCATTTGTGAATGGGGTTGAAATTGTTTCAATGCCACTTGGTTTATACATTCGTGGCGATGATGCACCTCTTCCTTTAGTTGACTTCAGTTCCAACGTCCTGCACATTTATAATGATTCTGCCATGGAAAACTTATACAGACTGAATGTAGGAGGTGAGCAAATTGCACCCAAATATGGCACGGGCATTTTGCACTTGGGAGACCGATGGAGATTACATTTTAGGGCCTAATATTGGTATTCAACCCTCTAATATGAGCATGCAAGTTTCGTATACTGATAATGCTCCACCATATTCAGCCCCAGCAGATGTCTACCGCACATCCCGTTCAATGACTCCTTTTGAAAATGGCCTTGTCAATTTAAATTTCAACATGACATGGTTTTTTCCCATTGATTCAGGTTTCCTTCATCTAGTTAGGCTTCACTTCTGTGAAATTTATTACGACATAAAAAAGCAGAATCAGGTAGTTTTTACAGTGTTTTTAAATAATCAAACAGTTGAGGAACAATTAGATCTAATTGCTTTGAGTGGGGGCCCTGGAGTTGCGGTACAGCGAGACTATGTTGTGATGGTCCCCCAAGTTAATGAGGGAAAGCAGGATTTGTAGCTTGATCTACACCCATACAAGGATTCTAAACCTATGTACTATAATGCTTTTGTGAATGGTGTGGAGATCTTTAAACTGAGCAATTTTGATAAGAATCTTGCAGCAGGGCTTAACCCTTCCGAAAGCTTCAAGTCTGGATCAGATGTAAAGCCTCCCCATGTTGCACATTTTAATAAAAGTTCAAAGAAACTCAAATTCATCCTCATTGGATGTGGAGTTGGTGCAGTGGTACTACCAATTCTCCTTTTCTTAGTTCTATACAGGTTAAAGGTGTTTAGGCCTAGAAGGGTCATGTCATGGTGCGGCCTTTCTGTTCACACTCCTAATCAAATTGAAAAGGCAAAGAAGTCATCACTTTGCACTCACTTTTCAATGAGATAAAAGTGGCAACAAATGACTTATGAGGCTCTGCTTACAGACACTGGTGGATTTGGAAGTGTTTACAAGGGTACCTTTGATGGTGGGGCAACTTACGTAGCCATAAAACGAGCCAATCCAATGTCAGAGCAAGGTGTTTCAGAATTTGAGACAGAGATCCTTTTACTCTCACAACTTAGGCACAACAACCTAGTCTCACTTTTGGGTTATTGCAATGAAGATGGGGAGATGATTCTGGTCTATGACTTCATGGCCAATGGAATTCTATATGATCATCTTCATTTGAGGAAGAGAGATCAACATCCATTGTCTTGGATTCAGCGTCTTGAGATATGCATTGGAGTTGCAAGGGGTTTGCACTACCTACACACTGGCACAAAGCACAGGATCATCCATCGTGACATCAAGACAACCAACATACTCTTGGACCATAATTGGGTGTCCAAAATTTCGGATTTTGGGTTGTCAAAGGCAGGTTATCCTTCCTTAGTCACAACCAACGTCAAGGGATGTATTGGTTAACTAGATCCTGAGTGTTTTCAAAGCCACAAGTTGACTGAGAAATCTGATATATACTCACTTGGAGTGGTGTTATTGGAGGTTCTAAGCACAAGGCCAGCTGTATGTCTCGATGAAGACAATGTGCATGTAAACTTGGCTGAATGGACTATGTTGTGCTTTGAGAATGGCAATGTAGAGCAAATAGCCCAACTTGGAAGGGAACATAGTTAAAGAGTGCTTTGAGTTATATCTAGGAGTTGCAATGAAATGTTTGGCTGAAAGAGCGGTAGAGAGGCCATTCATTGGTGAAGTGCCGGAGAACCTTGTTCTGGCAATGTATCTTCAGAAGAATGAAGGTACTGTCCCAGATGGAAATGTACATAGAAATGATAATGCTGGTTTGCAGGGCTATTCAGATTTGACACCTGGGGTCGAGTTCTCTGAAATCATGATGCCTATTGGTAGGTGAATGTGATCTTCTCGAAACAAATTGCATTGATGCTTTTATATATTAAGACATTTCTAGTTCAAATAATTTGCGTAGTAGGAGTCAAAAGCATTGCCTTTCTGTGAAAATGTTATGGATGCTAGATACAAACCAGAAATCATTGTGTACTGTACTATAACTGTTGGAGTTCTACTTATAATGCTGGAGACATCAATGAATATAAGTGAAGCATTTGTTGCAATTCTGAGCTCTCCTTTGAACTTTCCCTTAAACAACAGGCAAACTGGTACAGTTGCCTTATGGGAATTACTAGTATCTGAAGGGTAATTCTATTTGCATCCCTTTTTTCTCTTTTTATATACATTTTTTTTTTCTCTCTTCTAAAAGTACATTTTTTCTGGAAACTAATTTGATAAACTTATTTTTTTTAGTAATAACAAAAAGTTCCAGAATTTAATTTTCGTACTGTATTAAAACTTAACACCTACATAAACTAAATTTCAGAAGAGTTGTTGGTGTCTTCTGATATTTAGTAAAAAATAGAAAAATCCCAAAAAATTCACAGTCTAAAATCGTCACACAAACTTCTACGAAGCCTTAGAAGTCTATGATTTCTATTCCATGCTAGAAAGAAATGAAGCATCGTTAATGCAAAGTGCAAACAATTTGGCAAATCCCTCTAATGCAAAATTCGTCAGAAAATCCACAACTAAAATTGGCGAATTGAATAAATGAGGGAGAGAGATGAGCATGTGGGTCCAGCCAAACAAATGTGAAAGCAATAGCAATAAAATGTTGAATTTGTTCAACATTCACCCATCAAAATTCGGTGCCTTAAATGCAAGGTTGAAATAATTTTCACCCTTCAACCACATTGCAGCTTTCGGTGCTTTTGAATTTTTACATGCTAGCAAATTTTACACGATGCAATCCCTCTATAAATAGAGGAAGTGAAGAGCAATGGAAGCACAACAAAGAAACGTGAGTTCCTCACATTTAGAAAGAAAAATTGTGAGAGAAAAATAGAGAGAGCCTTAGAGTTTCTAAGAGAGAAAATTAGTGAGCCAATTTGTGAGAAAGTTATATCCACAAATTGAAGTTTATTGTATTTTGTATTCCCATTATTATTATAGTGGAGATTTAAGAGGCCTACGGGTCCCGTGGTTTTTCCTTACTTACATTGAGAAGATTTTCCACGTTAAAAATTTACCGTGTTATTATTCAACGTTTCCGCTAAGTGCCTATTTTGAGTTTACAGAGGAGGGAAATTATGATGGCATTTCCCACCAGTGGTATCAGAGCTCTCAGATACTAAGGTACCGTATTCATAAGAAAATTCTTAGTATGCTCTTTGGTTGCAGCATTGTCTGATCTTCCACATCAGAAAAGGATTATTCTTGTGTTGTCGAAATAAAATGTGGGATTGTGAAAGTGCATGTCTAGGAAAAGTTCTGGCTAAGGAAAGACTTGGTATTTAAGCGTGTCCGTTGGTGACCCACCTCTCTTTCCTGGGAACTTACCTGGTGCGCTATTCACGAACTACGGTAAATATTTCGATATACGGTAATTCTTAGTACGTTATCTAGCTTGTATAACTCAAGATGGAGGGAGCTGTGACTCATGATGGAGATATGTTCAAGCTAACTGCTGATAATTACTCGTATTGGAAGCCGATGATGGAAGACCACTTATACTGCAAGGATTTGCATGAACCAATCACTCAACAGGACAAATCGGAGGGGAAGACTGACAAAGATTGGGAGCTCCAGCATCGAAAAGCAGTAGCTGTGATAAGAAAACATATTGATCGAAGCTTGTTCGAGCATGTATCAACTTATACCAATGCGTATGAGTTGTGGATAAAACTTAAATCCTTGATTCAAAATAGGACGCCCAGAAACAAAGCCCACCTTGTCAAACGATTGGCAAAGTTGGAGTACACTGACGGTCAAAACATGATCGAACATTTAAACGTCTTCAAAGGTATTGTTAATCAATTGACGAAAGCAGAAATGAAGATAGAAGATGAGTTGCATACTCTTCTACTCATCAGTTCTTTGCCTGAGAGTTGGGACACTCTAGTTGTCACTCTTAGCAATTCCGCTCCAGAAGGAAAACTCAGCATGGATTCTGTTATAGACAGTTTGTTGAATGAAGAGTCAAGACGAAGAGAAAGAGGCTTGAATAATCAGTTTGAAGCCAACATTGTTGAAAACAGAGGAAGGAGTAGAAGCCGAGAAAAGAAGATCATGGAAAATCACAAGGCAGATCCAAATCTCGCACTAGACTAAGTTGCTATTACTGTGGTAAACCTGGCCACAGGAAGTCTGAGTGTAGATTCCTTAAGAGAGACCAACAAGCTGGAACGGTCCATCCTGACCAGATTGACCTAAAGAAAAAGAAGGAAGACGAATCAGCTACTACAGTGACCTCGAATGATGAGGGCATATTTATTGTTGGAGAGGATAATTATCTAAATGTTGCATCTAATGATTGCATTTGGATAATTGACTCAGGAACATCCTTCCACGTAAGTCCTCACGTAGAATTCTTCTCATCATACCAAAAAGGAGACTTTGGTACGATGAAGATGGGAAATCACGTCACAAGAAAAATTGTTGGCATAGGTGAAGTGACCTTGATGACTGAGAATGGAAACAAGTTGATTCTAAAAGACGTAAGACATGTTTCGGAGATGCGTCTAAACCTTATTTATGCTAGAAAGCTAGATGAAGCTGGGATGATAAACCAATTTGGTGCCAATAGATGGAAACTCAGTCGAGGGAGCATGGTTGTTGCACGTGGAAAAAGGGAAGGCTCTTTGTACACTATGCAGGGAAAGATATGCAAAGGAGAGATGAATGTTGCTCAAGATGCATCAAAAGAATTGTGGCATAGACGATTGGGCCACATCAACAAGAAGGGTTTGGAGATCCTCGCAAAAGATCATCTCCCAAACATAAAAGGGCAACCACTTGAATCTTGTGAAGATTGCCTAGCAGGAAAACAACACAGAGTATCTTTCAGAAGACCAGATGATGCAAGAAGAAGAAAGCATATTCTGGATCTTGTTCACTCAGATGTTTGCTCAACTTCTGAAAGGTCAGTTGGTGGTGCCCAATATTTTGTTACCTTCATTGATGATCACCCAAGGAAAGTGTGGGTGTATCCATTGAAGACGAAAGATCAAATTCTTCAAGCATTCAAGGAGTTTCATGCCTCTGTAGAACGATCGACTGGGAGAAAGCTGAAATGCTTGAGAACTGATAATGGTGGAGAATATTTAGGCCAATTTGAGGCATATTGCAAAACTCATGGGATAAGACATGAGAAAGTACCTCCCAAGACTCCTCAGATGAATGGAGTAGCTGAAAGGATGAACAGAACACATGCAGAGAAAGTCAGAAGCATGCTTTCTCAAGCAAAACTTCCCAAATCATTTTGGGGTGAAGCAGTGAGAACTGCAGCTGATTTGATAAATCTGTCACCTTCAAGACCTTTAAATGGAAAGCTTCCAGATGAGGTGTGGTCTGGAAAAAGAGCCTCTTATGGTCACTTGAGAGTCTTTGGGTGTAAGGCACATGTTCACATTCCGAAAGATGAAAGAGCAAAGCTCGATGCTAAAGCAAAAGAATGCATATACCTTGGTTCACTAAGAGATGAACTTGGCTTCAGATTATGGGATCCTGCAAACAAGAAGATTGTTCGAAGTAGAGATGTGGTATTCTTTGAAGATCAAACGATCCAAGATATCAAGTCTGAGAAGTCAAAGCAAACAGTGGTTCGTGATTCGAATCCCGTTGTGGTAAATAATTCAGGGGGAGAGACTCGTGAGATGGAACAACCTCAGCAGACGATGCAACCATATGTGACGAATGAAGAGCAAGCAATGGATAATGTGCAGACAGAACATGGTCCCCAACCAAGACGATCAACGAGAAATAAGCAACCTTCGAGAAGGTACTTCTCAGATGAGTTTGTCAATTTTACTGGTGAAGAGGAACCATAAAGCTTCATGGAATCCATTGAAACAACTGATAAAAAGAAATGGATGCAAGCCTTGGAAGAAGAAATCCAATCCCTGAAAGAGAATCAGACGCATGACCTGGTGAAATTACCAGAAGGAAGAAAGGCATTGAAAAATAAATGGGTATTCAAACTCAAGACTGAAGAGAATAACCTAAGCCCCAAGTATAAAGCACGAATCATCGTGAAGGGATGCAACCAGAAGAAAGGCATAGATTTTGAAGAAATCTTCTCACCAGTGGTGAAGATGACATCCATTAGAGCAATTCTCGGTCTAGCTGCCAAACTAGACTTGGAAATAGAGCAACTTGATGTCAAAACAACATTCTTACATGGAGACCTAGAGGAAGAAATCTATATGGAGCAACCAGAAGGTTTTGCAGAACCAAGCAAGGAACACTTAGTGTGTCGCTTAAAGAAAAGTCTTTATGGTCTAAAACAAGCTCCAAGACAATGGTACAAGAAGTTTGATCTCTTTATGTCCCAACACAATTTCAAGAAGACCTCCGCAGACCATTATGTGTTTGTGAAGAACTATGAGAATGGTGAATCCATCATACTTCTATTGTATGTTGATGATATGCTGATTATTGGGAAAGACAAAACAAAGATAGCTGCTCTCAAGAGGCATTGAGCAAATCTTTTGCCATGAAAGATCTGGGTGCAGTAAAGAAGATTCTTGGAATGAAGATCATTAGAGATCGTTCTAGAAGAATGTTGTGGATGTCACAAGAAGACTATATCAAGAAAGTTCTTGAAAGGTTCAACATGCATAATGTTAAACCTGTGCATGTTCCATTACCTGGTCATCTCAAACTCAGCAAGACACAATGTCCAATGAATGAAGAAGAAAAAGAAGAAATGAGCAAGGTGCCCTATTCTTCTGCAGTGGGTAGCCTTATGTATGCAATGGTCTGTACAAGACTAGACATTGCTTATACTATTGGAGTTGTGAGCAGATACCTGTCAAACCCAGGAAAGGAGCATTGGAATGCTGTGAAGTGGATAAGATATCTGAAGGGAACTACCAAAAACTGCTTGTGTTTTGGCAATGGAAATTCAATGCTTCTAGGGTATTCAGATGTAGATATGGCAGGAGATGTAGATTCAAGAAAGTCTACATCAAGATATTTGTTAACTTTTGCAGGGGGGCTATATCATGGCAATCACGACTACAAAATTGCATTGCTTTAAGCACCACAGATGCAGAGTTCATCGCAATCACTGAAGGTTGTAAGGAGATCCTGTGGATGAAGAAGTTCCTACAAGAGTTAGGCCAGAATCAAGAAAACTATGTTCTCTATTGCGACAGCCAGAGCGCAATTCATCTCAGCAAGAACTCAACTTTTCATGCAAAGTCGAAACACATTGACGTAAGGTATCACTGGATACGTGATGTGTTAGAAAGTAAACTGTTGCAAGTTGAGAAAATACACACAAAGGACAATGGGGCAGATATGATGACAAAAGCTCTAGCAAAAGAAAAGTTAGAATTTTGTAAAGAAGCCGCAGGCTTAGCATCAACCCCGAATTGATCCAAGGATATTTCCCTTTGGCTGGAGGGGGAGAAATGTGGGTCCAGCCAAACAAATGTGAAAGCAATAGCAATAAAATGTTGAATTTGTTCAACATTCACCCATCAAAATTCGATGCCTTAAATGCAAGGTTGAAATAATTTTCACCCTCCAACCACATTGCAGCTTTCAGTGCTTTTGAATTTTTACATGCTAGCAAATTTTACACGATGCAATCCCTCTATAAATAGAGGAAGTGAAGAGCAATGGAAGCACAACAAAGAAACGTGAGTTCCTCACATTTAGAAAGAAAAATTGTGAGAGAAAAATAGAGAGAGCCTTAGAGTTTCTAAGAGAGAAAATTAGTGAGCCAATTTGTGAGAAAGTTATATCCACAAATTGAAGTTTATTGTATTTTGTATTCCCATTATTATTATAGTGGAGATTTAAGAAGCCTACGGGTCCCGTGGTTTTTTCTTACTTACATTGAGAAGGTTTTCACGCTAAAAATTTACCGTGTTATTATTTTGCGTTTCCGCTAAGTGCCTATTTTGAGTTTACAGAGGAGGGAAATTATGATGCCATTTCCCACCAGAGCATACCTCAATGAAGTTGACGTTACTCTAAGGGCGAAGTGTACGAATCCGAGGTTGTGGCAGAAGCAGCGACGTTGAATGCTTCCTTTCAAAATCCCAAATTTTCGAAAGCAAAGACTCAGTTAATGGTGAAACAATTTCAGCAACTTAGGAACCGATCGAAAAATAGTTGAATGGAAAATCAAAATACACTGAACGAAAGATTAAAGGCTAACCTGTGCGAAATGCGAATGGTGTGAATGGTGTAGAGACAGAACAAAATTGAACGCGCAAAAGGCACAGAAAGAGAGAGGAAAAGGCGGGAAAATGGTGGAAAAGGTACAGAAATTAACATACAATAATAGAACTAATAATGTAAGCTTAACCACGGTTAATACAGGTTACCGTAACTACATGCGCTTATAACACAAATTATTTATTCTACCTAATTTTATTTTTATTGTTCTCATACATTCCCAACACAATGCTCTTGAGATTGAAGCAGCATTGCCCTATACTTCTTTTTTCTTTGTCTCGCAACACTACAAGTCTACAACTAGAAATGTATTTAAAATAACTTATCACTGAATAAAAAAATATAGAAATTTAAAATTAATTAAAAAACAAAAATTATAATCATCCAAAATTTTATTTTATTCATAAGATACGGTTAAAATATATATAAAAAACCATATAATTATCCAAAAATATATTTCAGTTACAATTTTTAGCAACTAATTATTTTTTTTTCAATTTTCAAAGCTCTTTCATACACATGGATTAGCACTCCACGTAAGTAAAGAAAATGTGCTTTTTTTTTAGTATAATACTAGCTGGCAATGAATATAGAACTTAAGACTTCATATATATTGCTTAAATTCCTTCACCACTAGATCAATCTTAGTATTATCAACTCTTTCTTTGTGCAAATCGTTGTGTTCCTCAGAATCAACACAGTCATCATACCTCCTTCAGATTCAATACCAAGTCTAAGGCACAAAGCACAGGATCATCCACCGTAACATCAAGACAACCAACAACATACTCCTAGATTATAATTGGGTGCCCAAAATTTCAGATTTTGGGTTGTCAAAGGAAGGCAACCCTTCCTTAATCACCACCAATGGCAAGGGTAGCATTGGTTATCTAGATCCTGAGTGCTATCAAAGCCACATGTTGACTGAGAAATCTGATATATACTCACTTGGAGTGGTGTTATTGGAGGTGCTAAGTGCAAGGCCTGCTATAAGTCTAGATGAAGATGATGAGCGTGTAAACTTGGCTGAATGGGCTATGTTGTGCTTTGAGAATGGCAGTGTAGAGCAAATAGTTGACCCCAACATGGAAAGGAACATAGTAAAAGAGTGCTTTGAATTATATTTAGGAGTTGCAATGAAATGTTTGGCTGAAAGAGGGGTGGAGAGGCCATCCATTGTTGAAGTGCTACATAACCATGTTCTGGCAATGCATGTTCAGAAAAATGAAGGTGCTTTCCCAGATGGAAATGTACATGGAATTGATAATGTTGGTTTGTAAGGCCATTCAGATTTGATACTTGGGGTCGAGTTCTCTGAAATCATGATGCCTATTGGTCAGTGAACGTGATCTTCTGAAAACAAACTATATTGATGATTTTAGATATTAAGGCATTGCTAGTTCAAATTTGTGTAGGAGTCAAAAGCATAGACTAATTCCTTTTTAGTGAAAAATGTTATGGAGGTTAGACACTAACCAGATATAATTTGTACTGTACTACTACTGTGACGTTTCTACTTATTATGTACCAGACTTTTGCAAATATATGTCAAGCATTTGCTGCAATTCTGAGCTCTCTTCTGAACTTTTCAGTAAAAAGCAGGCCAAGTGGTACAGTTGGCTAGTGGGAAGGCAATTGCTATTATCACTTCCTTTTACTTATACACTATTCTTTCCTCTCTCTCTCTCTTTTTCTTTTTTCTTTTTTTTTTCTTTTCAAAATTAACCTCTTTCCAGAACTAAATTAAGGTGTTTATGTTACATTCCCGAATTAAGTTCAGGAAATGTTGATTTAATACTTCTGGAAACAAATATCCGGAAGCCTCTCCATCTCCAACAACTTGGCAAGCTCGTTCAACCCTGCATGAAGGCTGTTGCAAAACTGCTCCAACATGTTGTTGCCTTTGGTGTTGCAAAGCTCATTCATGCACATGAATTAGCACTCCCCATATGTAGAGAAAATGTGCTCTTTTTTATTTATATATATACAATGGCAGCAATAAAGATAGAACTTACGGCCTTATGCATATTACCTAAATCTCCCCACCACTAGGCCAATCCTAGTGGGTTAAATCTGCTCTTTCTTTGTGCAAATGGTTGTGTTCCTCTGAATCAACACAGTCATCACACCCCCTGCAGTTTCAATACCAAGGCTAAGACGAGTAACATCAAGCAGAAGCAAGTCCTGAACCTTCTCATTCCCCTCACAGCTCAAAATAGCAGCATGCAGCGCAGCTCCATAGGCCACAGCCTGATCCAGGTTAATGTTCTTGTAAAGCTCTTTGCCGTTGAAGAAATCCTGCAACAGCTGCTTCACCTTTGGAATCCTGGTGGATCCACCAACAAGTACAACATCATGAACTTGTTATCAACCGGGATGTCCCTTTGATAAAGTAGGTGTTTCTTTTGATGGAAAATCATGTTTATAAAGCCGGAAGAAAATATTTTATACTCATTGAGGAAATTATAGCCTTAACAAATTAGAAAATCAAATGCATATATATACATATACAAGCTCTATCAAGAGCCCCAAAATCACAAAAATACTAGGTGGCAGATTCAGCCTCAAATTTTTTTCTCCGAGTCCCCAGCGCTTTCAAAATGGTTGCATCTCAGTTATTTTGATAATTCAGCTGCAAAGAAACAGTCAAATTGCATAATATCATTTGGTAAAACAATGACAAAGAGATAACATCAAATTGCTCAAAACCTTATGTCATGTAAGAATTAATAATGTTACATATATGGACATGGTAACCAAGTGAATAGAATGGGTAGGTTGAGATTCTAGACTGAATGGCTTTTGGAAGGGATTCAATCATCTCTTGCTGTTGTAGTTCTTCTAAATCAATTCACTAATTTGAGCACTGTAATGTCTTTGCAAGTATTTATAGCCTTCCTTTCACCTTCTGCCAACTTTATCCTCGTTACTTCGACCAGAAGAGGATACAGTGAGCCTTGAACTGTAGTAATTGCTCGACCACATCAAATTCATATTTGTAATTTTACCTTGGTAAACGAAAAAAATTTCTACAAAGAGATAGAAGAAAAATTTGGAAAAATAGAAACTACTCCCAATGAGCATAAAAATTTTGTTTCAATTCTCTTTTAATGGCTTTTTTACATCCAGCTTTTCAAAATTACTCACATGCATGATGAAACTTTGAAATTTATTTCCGAGTTTATTTGAATTGCAAACTCTGCTGGACACAGAACCATAAACTCACCAAGCAAGTAATTAATACAATAATAATAGCTAGTATTTCATGATATAAGTAAACAAGTTCACTTGTAGGCTGAAAGGCACTACAGCATTTTTTACTTTAGGCCACGCTAAACATATCCACGGCTATAAAACCATTGCCTAAACATGGAATATGCAACAGTTTTGTAGACGTTGCCAATAATATAATGAGGCAACGGGTGATTAAGTGTTGACTAGAATAGACTGCAGTTTATAAATCATTGATGGGTCAGACCACATGTTTCCAAGCGTTGCCTTTAAGAGTCTAATAAACAACATTTAAAAAACTGTGGGCTAAAGTAATAAAAACGAATTAATCCCGTAAAAACTAAAGAAAGGGAGGGATGCAAAAATTGAATTAAACTCGCTAAAACCCCCATTGCCTCATTGCGAAAACAAGAAAAAAGATAAGTGAATTAAACTCACTAAACACCTCATTGCCTCAGGAAAAGGAGAGTGAACGTTGATTTTGTTCTCAAAAGTTAGGGTTTAGTCTTTTCTCTTCCTAAGTTGATTCTATTCATCTCCCATTGTCTCACCGTTGATTCTTCCTATGTCTTTTCGCTTCCCTTCCCAAGCAACTACATTTTCCTCTCCCATCGTTGGGCCATCAAAGATAAAAGGAGCAATCTTGTGCTCGCCATTATCGCCCCAGCTCGTGCTTGTTCCAGGTACCCATTATTGATTTTTTGTTCATTTTCTTCCTCTATATGCAATATTCTCTGGTATCAATGACTTGTTCAAATGTTCCTTTGTTGATTTTATGATCTGCACATTTGCACATAGAGAGATTTTCGTTGAGGTAGAAAGGGAGAAAGAGACCGAGAAATAATGTAGAAAGGGGCTTAAATGTTTACGGAGAGGGTTTGCTATCGTAGCACGACCTCGCTGTTACCGTGGAGACACCGTTATTTTTCCTTTTTCCCTTGTAATCTCTGTTTTATCCTCTTCTTCTGGTTTGCTTTCTGTTTTTCCATTTTTTTTTGCTCTAGTTATTTGCTTATCAATCTTTTTTTCCTGCAGGTTCTTTTATTCACTCTGTTTTGGTTCTGATTTGTAGGTGGTGATTTTGGCTTATCACATTTGCACATTGCCAAATGTCCTGAATCTGGACCACCAATCATTGTAGTTAAAGCCAAAGGATCAGACCTAATAACTACTAAGGTGAAGCCCTGAGCAAACATGATCTCCTAGCGTTAATGTTAAATAATGTATTTGGTTAGATGTGATTATACTCAACATTACCACTTCTTTATATTTTGTTAGGGGTGAATTTATGATGTTCTTTGTGTGTTAGATTCTGTCTTGAATATAGATAATCTTAATTTAAATTTTCACCTAATTTGTTATGTAGGAGGCTTGGTTTTCATGTATAGATATATAGGATACTTTTATTGATCTGTCAGAAGTTTTCAATTGGATTGTTAATTTCCTCCCTCTGCATTGATCTGTTGACAAAGGCCAAGGCAAGTGTCTTTGTTTCTCTTTGTGTGTATATTATGCCTAAGTTATAATTAATAACTGTGTTGACACTCATGCATTGTTGGTTGCTTAGTGGCTATATTTATTAAGATCCAGCAGTTAGTTGTAGGGGCTATTTAAGTTGTTGAATTTGTTACAAAGAGAGGGAGAGAATTGACTGGGATCGATACCTCAAGGTTTAAAGCATAGTTTCTATACCATGTTATGTTACTAGAAAAACCATCTTTGTTATATAATCTTTTGAGCTGGTAAATTTTGAGCATAAGTTATGGTGATATATAATGTTTATACCTACAGAACATCCCAATAATTGATCTCTGTCACTCTACACGCAGCTGATAAGTATTTGTGCATGTGGGAACACAATTGAGATTTGAGAAGGGGCAAATTAACCTTGAAATAGTCTTCTAATTCCTGATTTATTCGTTCTCTGATAATAGATACATTGTTCTCTCCTCAGTTTTTCATTTTATTCTCAGTGTATCTGTTATGTAATGTTGAATTTTGTTTATCCTAATAGTGATTCATCAATAACTATGTGCCTCTAAAATATAGTAAATTTTCTTTCTTACCAAGTGCAATGTGTTAAGGAAAATTGTGAAGCAGCTTGTCACTTTACTTTGGAATTCTGTTAGAGGGTCTCAATTGTGATTTTTCATTTCCATACAATTTATTGATAGCTAGACTAAGGCCAAGATCATATGCTTCTCTTTTAAAAGATTTTCATCTTGCCATCCCTTGCTCGAAACGTAGAATTTAAAGGAAAAGCCACTGTTGGATTGGGATTTGGCAAAACCATATATTTTAATTATATATAGAGTAATTCCTTAGGGAATTAAGTTGGATTATTCTAACGCTTATTAGCATGCATGATTGCAACCATGATGCGATGGCTCTCTTTCTTTTTACTACGGGTGCCATGTTGTGCAAAGTCCCAGCCGAAAAAGACTTCCCAAAGCCATGGCATGATTTATACACTCAATTGAACCACTACTAAAAGTCCTTCCCTATTGTATTTTCTGCTATCCTCAAAATACCAGCTCTGTGTTGTAATTTTTGTTATCCTTAAAATACCATCTCTGTATTTGATTGTACAACTTCTGCAAGTCTAAGTGCAGCACAATCATGGCTTCCTCAGTCTCCACTATTGGAGTTGTCAACAGAGCTACAGTATGATATGCATCCTTATTTTATTTTTTTTAACTTTAGATTCCTATTAATCAATTATTGGTCTAGCTTCATTATTTTCTAAAAATTGATATAGAAAGAATTTGCAAATCTTCATCTCAATTCTAAAAATCTAACTATTTGCAAGTCATTTATTCTGATAAATACAGTTCGTGCAATCATCCTAATTCAATTAAGTTTCCTTGTACTTCCCTACATTTTAAAAAATCACATATTAACCTTAATTTTTTGCACTTTTTTTTATTAGTACATCTTTGAAACGAGTAGCTATCCCAAAGAGCATGAGCAATTGAAGCAAGTCCGAGAAATAACAGTGCAACAATATGGGAATGAGTAAGTAATAGTTATATACAATTTATATATTTGCATGTGAAAAATTAATTCAAGGCAATTATTTGTTGTATTTAGTTGATTGGATCGATCTTACATTTTTTCCATTTTCTCAATCATATGATTAATGAACCCGTGGGTCAAGTTTGGACTTTGTGCTAAAAATAAATCATCATCTTAGTTATTTTGGTTGAAAAAGACTTTATTTATTTATATAATTTTTGGAGTTGAGGCTAATGGAAGGTTTGAGCTTATAAAGTGTCACTATTATATTGAGCATTGCTTGTTAGGTTTATCCTGGGCATATAATTATACTATTTTAGTTTATTTTCTATTTTATTCTTAATATTTCTTTTAACATTAATATCATTGAGGTATACATGTCAAGTCTTCACTCACGTAGTTGATTTCATGAAAAAAAATAAGTAATATACTTCCAAAGTTAATTTTGTGCTTGAGAATATAAAAATATTGTTTTAATTTCTAAAATTAATAATAATATTTTTTAAATTATAACAATAAAAAATAAAATAATTTATATTTTAAATTTTAACACTATAATTGTTCACTTATATAATTTGTCTGTAAAATTTGTTGAGAGAAAAATGATTGTTTATCTTGTTTTCTTTTTTTTTGCAGGTTGGATATGAAGAAAATCATCCTCTAGAAGAATGATGTTAAGGAGATACAATGAAGAAACATTTTTTAATGTTTTGTTAATTTTGAGTTAATTTGTAGTATTGCAGTATTTTAATTTATAAAGTTGTTTTATCCTTGTACATTGAGACTTTATAGGCCAATTATTTTGATTATATAGATTAAACATTGAGTGTAATTTTATATATATTATAAAGTGTTATAATTTAATGTTCAATTTTCTTATTATATTTAACAATGCAACTAAAAAATCTTTTTAATGGTGTAATTGTTTTAAATGTTAATTTCTTATGCCATATGTCTATATTTAAAATAATGTTGCTTAAAATAAATGACAACACATGAATTGTGTGGACTGAATGAATAGGTAACACTTAAACAATTACTGCTTAAACCTTAACAAAGTGTTGCCTATGATATATGTCCACGTTTTAAAAAGTGTTGTCTAAGGTTATTCATATCATGTGAAACGGTGGCCTAAATCTATAGGCAACATTTATTAAACCGTTGTCTAAACTTGACAAATAAAACCGTTGCGTGAAAGTAATCCAGAAAAGTGTTGCCTATTCTCACATATGAGGCAACGGTTTTTAAATTTCCGTGGGCATAGTGAAAAAAACCATGGCCTATTCGAATAGGCAACACTCACCTAAACCACGGCCAAAATACCGTGGCCTAAGGTTTTAGGCTACGGTTTTTTTTGTTTTAGGCCACAGTTTTTAGCTGTTGCATAAAGTCATTTTTGTTGTAGTGAGGATAGTATTAGTACATACGATATCTCAACAAAGAAAAAAAAAATACAAAGTTGGTTAAGATACTCTATATATAAAACCAAACTCATACCCATATTTCCCAGAACACAACCCAATATACACATAAATAAAACTAGTTGAAGAAGCAGTGCCTTCAATTTCCTCACTCCACCAAATCACATGATCTTCCATAGTTACAAAATTAAGTAGCTCATCCATGTCATCATGGTTTTGCTTAATTTTCTCTTATGTTTATAAAAAAGGACTAAAAGCTCACACACCCTAGCTTATCCTCCTCAAGCAACGGGACACAGTTAGCCGGGGGATAATGATACTCCTCATAAGCATCCTCACAAGCCAATTTCCGAGCATCATTTGCAAGTCTATCAGCCACACGATTCGCCTTCATGTTGGAGATAGAAACAATACTCACTTCCCAGATGGGATCAAAACGAAGCTCCCTTATGCGTTCCACGACATCATAATCAGGTTTGTTAGGCTTAACCCCATCCTCCACCTTGCTCACAGCATAGTCATGGTCTGACTCTACAATCAGTCTCTTAATCTTCATCTTCCGAGCCAGCTGCATGCCAATGAGAATGGCTAGTAACTCTGTCCGGTCTGCTTGACAAGTGTTGGGGTCAAGTCTTTTAGCAAAGCCACGAAGCCACTCTCCTGATGCGTCCCTTAGAACCCCTCCACAACCTGCAGAGAGCCTTTTGTGATGATCGCGCGAACCATCCACGTTTAACTTCACCCAACCAATCTCAGGTTTCTTCCATCCCTCCTGTCAAGCCAGATTCAAGAATTATTATTATTAACAAAAAATAATTATAAGACTTTTTTTTTATCTATAAAAATTGAAAACAGATACTGGAGATTTACAATAACTCAAACAAGCACTGCTCAACTAACTAAGTTATCAAACTAAAACACTCATAACTAAGCTAAAAAAAAAAAAATCATTACCTTGCTCTCAACGTAAGTAACATTTTAACTAACTTTATAAGCAATCACAAAAGCTGCATAAACGTTAAATTTTAAAAAAAAATCTCAATTTCTAACAATATTTTACACTGTCTACCTCCTTAGTTTCTTGGTGCCCATCGGATGGCACTTGTTGCGTAGTGTTGGCATATAAACTTCTGGCTATTGCGGTATTTAAACATCTGGCTATGGTGACTGCTGCGGCAGCTGCAATAGCTGCCGTCACAATAGAAGCCCAGCTGCTTCCACCGTAGTCGATGCCTTCACTCATTTTGATGCTACAAATGAATTTGGTGACGGAGACTTTGGTATATTAGTTTGGTACTTGACCTTGGGTTACGGGTACTGACTCTGGTGGAATATATTTTGTATAGGGTCGACTTTAATTCCACTGTTTTGTCTCTTGATGCAGAAGCTTCAATTTCATCGTTTGCCTTTATTCGTTTTCTAAATGATGCGTAAAGATAGTAGATGGGAATGTTATCTTGTTGTAAACACACCTCATTGACACGAGAAATTATTCTGACTGAAGATCACATGTCTGAGGTTTGTCAATCTCCACGTGGTACACGATGAAATTTTATCATTTTTTCTTGTAAATTAAAAAATTTAGTTACATACTACTTCTAGTCCTAATTATAAGTAACATAAGACAAATCATCAATACCAAGAAAAGTAATTATTACATATTTTTTTAATTAATTCTGCCATAAGTTTAATTTTTATTCCAAAAACACCCTTTGCTTTAAGTGGTTGTCATAGTGCATAGGGAATAGAGTAAACAGTAAAGTAAGGGTATTATCAAATTCAGCCAGGCATCCGAAAGGTCCCCTTAAAAACCGGTTCATAAGGGGGTGGCCTACCCAGCTATATAAGCAATTGCCAGGCTCGTTAACCACCCGATGTGGGACTCGAAACAGGTATAAAAGAAAATTACTTTAAAAACTAGTAATTGTTGCTTATAATTAGGACCAAAGAAAAAGCCAATTTGTTACTTATAATTAGGACTAAAGGTAGTATAAGATAAAAGATTAGTTGATATCATGAATAATAAGTGATTAGTTTCCAAAAATACTAATTTCTCTTTGACACCATTCATTTCTCTCTCTCTTTTATATCTTATTACATTAAATATCCTATCACATTTGTCATTTTTTCTTTCTTTTTATTTCTTTCTCTCACAATGTACATTAGTATTATAGGGATTTAGGGTATCCTTAAAACATTTTCTTATTTTTCTTATAATTTTGTCGGATCCAGAGCATATGAATTTTAGTAACTTAGAAATATGTTAAGCAATGCAGTTAAAATTTATTAAACACGGAAATGATATAATTTTCAAATCTAATCCATTAATTTTATAATTTTTGACAAATTTCAAGTAAGAATAATTTTTTTGTCGAAAGCCTTAATAGTTTATTTCTTGTATTCTTTTTTTTTTCTTTTTACATAAATTTCTTGTATATAACTTACTTATTATTTTATCATGTCATATTTATTACTAGATTTTAAACTCGTGCATTGCACATGTTTGTTTAAATTATATATTTTTATATTTATGTTTATTATTTTGTATAAATATATGTGTATAAATAAAATATTAGTATTATATTAAATATAATTATATTAAATTTGAAAATGATTAATTATATTTTTAATTTGAGAAGATCTTGTTTTCAAAATTATTAAGCCTATTAAAATTTATTAAGATTTTTTCTTTCTCAAACTAGTATATAATAGTGAAGCAATACCTATATGAAATGTATAAATTAAAAAATAATGTAGATATAAATATAATAAATATGAATATATAATATATAATTAGTTAAATTTGAGTTCTCATTTTTGTTATTATGGATATTATGTGAACATGTACTTGATTTTTATGTGTTTATAATTAATTGTTTTTAAATGTATTTATTGTAAAAAATAATTTTTTTTTAAAATTTGTTGAAATGTGTTATTTTTATAAGTAGATATAGTTACTAATTATTTTAAAATAAAATTGTAATCATTTCGAAGATATTAATTATAATTATGTGATATTGTTGAAGTTTTTAGTTAATTAATCTTATCATGACATAATCTCATCATGACATAAGTTGAATTCTCCCCATTAGTGCAATAAGATTTTTCTATTAGTAATTTTAAATTTTTAAAGGATTCTATTTATCATTATTAACTTATGATTATAAAAATTGTGTAATATTTTTCATTAACATAATCAATTTAATTCTTTGTTAAAAGTAAATTTCAAGCCTTTGAATATCATCTATTATAACAATTGATTGCTTTTAAATAAAAATATTACTGAATGAGAAAAGGATTATTGTAAAGTTAATAATTATCATTCTAAATGTTAAACGTAATCAACATAAAAATATATTGTTAAGTGAAGATATAAAATAAAAGTTAAATTATTGAATTTTTTTTGTTGCTCAAAATGAGAAAAGTTAAAATATATACTTTATTTATAATATAGTACTAAAAGAAGAAAAAAACTTGAACAATAATGGTCAAAACAGAAAATAAAATAACAGTAAAATGAGAAACAGATAGAATAAAAGACGATGCATAAAGTTTAAAATAATAGAAGACTAAACAATTTAATGTTTTCTTTATAATAGAACAAAAAGTTGTTGAATAAGTAAAGTCTTTCAAAAAATTATAA
Source organism: Pueraria montana var. lobata (assembly GCA_026413185.1). Lineage (NCBI taxonomy): Eukaryota > Viridiplantae > Streptophyta > Magnoliopsida > Fabales > Fabaceae > Pueraria > Pueraria montana. Next base: position 37,117,378 of record CM048651.1, on the reverse strand, counting down.
ATAAATTATCAACATAGATAGGTGACATTGTTATAACTTGAACATCAATACTAACCATCTACACTTCTTTTCTCACAATTCAAGAAGGTTTGATAGTGTACGATTTTATACCAATATTCTTCCTCTAACAACAGCCACCATCCCTACCGATTAAGGGACACTAATATTTATGAAATGGAGTGAGGTTGTAGAAGAAATATAAGCGATTCTCCTGTATATAAGAAATAGAAATAATATTCCATGAGATTATTTGAAAAAAAATGACGAAAGCCCTAGAAGAAATCAATAATAATAAAAAAACACAAACCAAACTCATTTACAAAATACAAACCAAACCCAACAATTACAATTGAAAGAAAAAAGAAACTCACCTGAATTGTAAGTAATGCAATATTTCTGCAAGCAAACACAATTAAAAGAAGAAGAAGATATGAAGAAAGGTGAGAAGATAACACAAATCAAGAAATTCTTTAAATCAAATTTATCAAAAATTATTTACCTGTACCCAAGATCTCCCGCTAAGGTTGAAACAATGTGCTAATGCGAGAAATGGAGGGAACATGGGAGCCTTCATCACTTTTATTTTGAAGACCAAACCTACCATAAAAGCTTTCTATTAAAAAGGAAATAACGCAGAAACCAAAAGCTATCGTAATTACTATTTACTAGATTTTGACCCGCGCGTTGCACGGGATTAACAGCTTAAGATTTTTTATTTGGATTTTGTATTGTATGTAATGTGTTATATTTTTATCTTCACACTTTAATTAAAAAAAACATATAATTTGACCATAATAATTTAGATATTAATGTCAGGTAAAATGTTCATCTTCACGAATGAAGTAAAAAAAATTACTTGCTTTTATAATTAAAAAAATTTCATCTCTATGTATTATATTTTATATATAATTTTTATTTTACTATATTAGCATATACATATCAATGTATAAAAGAAAATCAAAAGTTGTCTAGGTAGAAAAAAATCATGAATAATTTATTTAAGTGAGAACATAATAAATAAAAATGAAAAATTATTTGCTTAAAAATAGATTTTAGACACTAATTTTACGTGGAGAAAATAATAGTAATTATGTTTATATTTGATTTATGTAATTAAATATATATTAATTATGTAAAAGAAATATTAACTTTGATTGGACAAAAATATTTAGTAAAAAAGTTTATCATATGAATTCAATATAATTTTCCTACTTATTTTTATAAAAAAATGTCCATCCCCATGTGTTATATTTTAGGCTTAATTGCAAATTTTACCACCCAACTTTCATTATTTTGCAAATTTTACCATCCAAGTTTTATTTTTCAAATTTTACCACTTAAGTTTTTAATTTTTGCGTATTTTATCACCGCTAATTTGTCACAAAAAAAAGTTAAAGAAAAATAAAACGACGTCATTTTGTTACCAATGTGATGGTAAAAAGTGCAAAAATTAAAAACTTGGATGGTAAAATTCACAAAATGATGAAAGTTGGATGGTAAAATTCGAGAGAAAAAAACTTGGGTGGTAAAATTCTCAAAATAATAAAAGTTGGATGGTAAAATGTGCAATTAAGCCTATATTTTATATGATAAATTAAGTTTAAATTTCTCTTCATATTTTCCTGAAAAGTATTCACCCCAATTTGTTATATTTTTTTATACTTTCTATGATCATAAAATAAAACATTTAACAAACTATTTAAATTAGGAAAGAGATAATAAAAAAAATTAATGTGACTTTAGCTAAACTGTTCTTCTCGTGAATTAAGTGAAAATTTCTACTTGTGTTTATAAGAAAAAAAATATTCATCCTATGTGTTATATTTTATATATAATTTTTATTTTAATTTATTGGCATATACATATCAATGTATAAAAGAAAATTAAAATTTGTCCAGGTAGAAGAAAATCATGAATAATTTATTTAAGTGAGAAGATAATAAACAAAAACAAATAATTGTTTGTCTAAAAATTAATATTTGACACTAATTTTATGTGAAGAAAATAGCAGTGATTATATTGATTTAATTTGATTATTTTATGTAATTAAATATATACTAATTATGTAAAAGAAATTTTTATTTTGATTGGACAAAAATCTTCCGTTAAAAAGTTTATCCCTATGAATTCTGTGTAAATTTTCCTACTTGTTTTTATAAAATAAGTTCATCCCCGTGTGTTATATTTTAAATATTTTATAAGTAAGTTAAGTCTAAATTTCTCTTCATACTTTCATGAAAAATATTCATCCCCATTTATTATATTTTTTCATACTTTATAGAATGATAAAATAAAACACTCACTAAATTATGTAAATAAGGAAAGACATAGTCTTAAAAAATATACATTCAAATTTAAATTATTATAATAAAAATTATAATTTCACCATGATAATTTAAATATTAATGTGACTTCAGTAAAATTGTTATTTCCCGTAAATTAAGTGGAAATTTCTACTTGCTTTAATAAGAAAAAAATATCCATCCCTATGTGTTATAATTTATATATTATTTTTATTTTAATGTATTGTCATATACATATCAATGCATAAAAAAAATAAAATTTGTCTAATATTAATGTTATTAAGAGATGTAAGACTTAAAAATTTAATGATTCAATAATTACAATATTAGAAAGTAATTTACATGATGGAGCGGTTTTCTTTAACTATTACCCAAAATTTTCAATGAATATTAGAAACGAAAAAACTAGTAATGCAATAAAATTATAAGTAAAAATTCCAGATGAAGTAGTAGATGAATTATCTGGCCCAATACAAATAATTTATAGAATTTATAATAAAATAACAAAAATTGATTATAATTATAGAGCTTTAAGATCGTTTCCAAAAGATGAAACAATATTAGTAGAAGCAAATCTAAGAAAATCCTCAGTACAAATACCAAAAAGATTAAGCCATAATGAAGTTATTAGCAAAATCCCAGAAGATTGGATATTAGAAGATATAGTTTCAGAATCAAAAGTTTATAACACTCAAGTAAGAGACATAATTCAAGAAGGTACAAATATTAGATTAAGAATGAATAGGTCAACATCCTTAAAAATTCAAGAACCTCAAATGATATATAAATGACAAACATCAAGACATTTAGTAGATGGATCTACAATAAATTTATATCTAAGAGGATTAGATAACAGTAACACAATAATCTGTAAACCTATTTATCAATAATCTAAAAAATCAGAGTCTCTACAATATTCTCCTACAACTTCTCAAATTTTAAATACTTTAACCAGAGATACACCTTTTCAAATAGATAAAAAATGGATTTGACAAGATTTTGAAGCATCTTATAATCAAGATAAAAGAAAGTGGTATTTTTCAACCTTTACTGAAAAACAAACAATAGAATTTAGAAAAATATATTATAATTATATGGAAGAAAAAGAAATAAATTTATACTTTTTTTATTGGTTTTCAATATACAATAAAGAAAATAACATAATCTATCCTTTTAGAGAAACAAAACAAATAAATCCTCTAGGAAAAATAACAAGAAGTTGGAAAACTATTAATAATCAAACTATAGAATCAAAATATCCACCTAAATAGGGAATAACTATTCAAATTTCAAAAGATTTAGAAATAGAAGCAAGTCCTTATAAAGACACAATAGGAGAAGAAAAAGTAGCAGATAAAAAAGATATTAAAAAATTACATTCTCAATTAAATTATTCAAATATTATGTTAGAAACAATGTCAAAACAATTAACTAGAATAGAAAATCAAAAACAAATTGATATCCCTAGTACTTCAAATACTATGTTAAAACCTCCTGTTAAACCTATTTATAAACTAATAAATGTTCCTAAAAAAGAGTTAGAAGTCATAAAATTTGAAAGCCATACAAATATAAAAATAGAAGAAATTAGAAAAAATTTAGAAAAATTAAATTTAGAAAAAATTTCAATAAATACCCTAGACAAAGAAGAATTAACAATAAATAAATTAATAAACTATTCAAATTAAGAAATTATTATTCAAGACCTTCACCCGCTGATGTTCAATTTGAAGAACGAGGTGAATTAGTCCAAAACTCATTTATAGGAAATGACATAACTGAATGGAATTTAGATGGATTAAGTGAACAAGCCATATTAGATTTAACTTGTCAGATGTCAATGGCAGCAACTGCCTATAAAACTAAAGGATGTTCAGACAGAAGTGCTGCAATAGCAATAGTTCAAGGATTTACAGGACAGTTAAAAGGTTGGTGGGATAACTTGTCTACAGAAAATGATAGAATTTCAATATTAAATAGTGTAAAAACTGAAAATCGAGAACAAGATGCAGTATCAATGTAACGACCCAATTTCGTTACAGATTTGTTATACTAATACCTTGTATTAAATGTTAACATATGAAACTACATATAAAATTTTTTCCATATTTAACACACATATATATGTACATCATCATATCATAAGAGTATAAGGTATGGCTTTACAACACTCAAATATACATATACATACAACATAAAAAATAATCCTCTTGTAGAGGACATTTACAACCTAAGTAATAATACATATGTCCTAAGCTGGTCCCCATACTATATACATATAATGAGAACATATTTAAAAAGAAGGATCTCATCCCATCTTCCACCCATTCATCCGCTTCAGTCACGAGCGATATGAGAACCTGCAACATCATCTCTATCTGCTCCCGTGCTAACCACACGATCATTGCAGTAATACAACACAAACACAAAAGGCAAGGGTAAGCTTATTTATAAAGGATCATAGATATACAAGGGTATAAGATTTACTTAAAGAAAAACTAGAATCAATCAATAGCAAATCAAACAACTTCATACAATAACACACACATCAATCTCATATGCCATTTTATTATGAAATGCCATGCTGACTCAACTCCATGGAGATTTCTATAACTTTTTGGGCGGTCCTCATAGGCCCCATCCCCTACCATAGTCTCACCTTTGATCATTCAAGGAGTCCCTTGAGCTACCCTGTGGAGGAAGTGTGGATGTAATCGAATATAGACAAGTGTGGGTATTGGCTTACCTCTGTAAGGCTTGCAAAACCTTACATCTATAGGAATTTGCCCACTTGGCTATTCTATAGGCCCACCGTTGGCCACCACGAAAACCTCCGGCACTAGGTTGAGAGCCTACCTAGCACTCTCAACTTACGTGCCTACCCACATGCAATGTCATGTAACAAGCCAAACAACTTTGATTTCCACAAGTTCCCTCTATGTTATAAATTCACCATTTTTCTCAAATCATGCTTATGAACCCATCCAGCAGTTCAATAAGCTAAAGTAAGGCATTCTCACACCTTGAATCCTTACTCACAACACAACACCAAATACTCTCAAGTAAGGTATTCTCTCACCTTGAATCCTTACTCACAACACAACACCAAAATTTTAACAAAAATATGAATTTCCTAACATAGTTTTAGAACTTTTGTAGACATCTCCATCACATCCATACCATAACAATAATTCAATTTGAAATAAATTTGAAAGCCATTTTATAGTGAAGAAAATGAATTCTCGCTTAAGCGCCCCCTACCTCTCGCTTAAGCTAGAGTTTCAGACATTATTTACTCACTTCCAGGGTTCCACGCTTAAGCTAGCATTTTCCTCACTTAAGCTAGGCCTCGCTTAAGCTAGGACACCTTCCTGACCAAAAATGCTCTATGTCCCCTGTTTCACTAAAGCGAGAATTACTCTGTTCTTAAGCGAAACAGGCTTGTAAGACCTCGAAAACATGCTTAAAACTTCTCAATGGCTACCAAATTCATCCCAAATCAAATTTTACATCAAGCATAACATATAGACATCATTCCACACTCAAAAACAACACTCCAAGCATAAAACATACAAATATGCATTCAATCATATTAAAGCTTCCCTTACCTAGAGTTCTCGGATCAAAACCTTGAAGAAGAAGTTAGGGAGGAGACTTGGTGATTCAAGAATGATTTCTACCCAACTTTGGCTATGAAATCAACTAGAGGACACCTAAATCAATTCCAAAATAAGCTTCAATCAAAATTCTACCCACCAGCCAAGATTCAACTTGAAACCCATTTCTCAAGTTTCTTGGTGGGAGTTGAGAAAGAAACTAAGAGATCAAGAATTAAACTTACCAACTAGAAATCAACTAGGGAGGCTCTAGGAAAAAAGAAATCAAGTTTCCAAATGATGTAGAACTCAAACTTCCATTCAAGAGGAAGAGAGGTTTCAGGAGGAAGAAAGAAGAAGAATGGAAGGAAAGTGAAGCTTGTCACGTTTAAATTTGAGATTTGCATGAAATTTTGCTAGTAACACCCCTGTTTCCTCTAAAGATGGTCCCTTCTCTTATTTTTTTTCTTCCCGAAAGCTCACGAAACTCACGTAAAATTTCCAACCATCTAACAACACACACTCTAAGTCCAACCATACATGAAAATCCAACAATCACACTTTAACATATGATAAAACATAGAACTTAAGTTAATTATTATATCAATTAACATAATTTAAATTTTAGTTTTCCCTTTCATTATAAATCAAACACTTAATCATACAATTAAGAAAACTACAACGTTACAATCAACACTTATATATACAATAATTCAAAATTTTGTAGGAGACCCTAATATATTTAAAGAAAGAGCAGCTAGTTAATTAGCAAAGTTATATTGTCCTACAATGTCAAATTATGGATGGTATAAAGATACATTTTTATCAAAAATAACCTTAAGAGAAGATGGATTTGCAGGTTTTTGGAAAGAAAGATTTATAGCTGGACTTCCAAAATTATTTTCAGAAAAAGTAAAAATGAATTAAGAAAAACATTACGGAAAAACAATAATGTATGATAATTTAACTTATGAACAGATACATAACAAAGTAATAGACACAGCAATACAAGTATGTATAGACTTTAAATTACAAAACAAAATACGTAAAGAAAGTATGATTAATAGAAGAGAAGTAGGAACATTCTGTCACCAATATGGTATAGAAGTCATTAGGGCGCCTAGTGCTCAAGTAAAGAAAAGAAACAAAAAACAATCAACCAATTACAAAAACCATATAACAAAAAATACAATAGAAATAATTTTCAAACTTCTCAAACTCAAAATAAAGAACAAAATCAAAAGTCTAAAAGAAAACCCAAATATAAAAAACTTCCTAAAAAAGACAATGCTTGTTGGAAATGCGGAAGAATAGGACACCTTGCCAGTACCTGTAGAGTATAACAAAAAACAAATGAATTAGAAATAGATGAAAAATTAAAACAAAGTCTTATTAATGTACTAATAAACTCAGAACCTGAAGAATCTTCTTCTGAAAATGAAGAATATGAAGATGATTTGCATAATACTTGTGATTTCCATGATGCATATGATTTGCATAACCTTGTTTTAGTTAATGGTGTGAAGTCTTTGAGACTTGATTTAATTTTCATGATGTTTGATGTTTTCTTTAGGCTTGTATTTGATCCTAGAGGATAGATATATAAGCACATAGATAATAAGATATTTGTCTTTTTAAGGGATTCAAGTCTCAATAGAGATAGAATTTTTATGTTTTTAATGTTTTTCTCAAAACTAAAACATGTTGTTTTGTGTTGTAGGTACCTTGACTCTAAATTTGAGGTCGAATTTCCTTCAAGAAAAAGGGGATGATAAAGGACTAGGATGCTATAAGAAGAGCTTAAAGTGGAGCCAAATCTTAAAATAGGAGTTTATGTAATTTAGGCTTTATTTGGGCCTTTGTTGGACCATTTATATTTTTTGGTTATGTTTCCTTTTATTTGGTTCCATTATGTTTTGTGTTAGGTCTTTTTAGTTATATGGACCTTTTTATTAGTGTTAGTATAAATAGGCGCTTATGACACTTTTGTAAAAAAAACCTTTTGATGATTTGAAAATTATTTTTGTGCTAAGTGAGAGAATTCTCTCTTGGTTCTTGTCATGAATCTTTATATTCTTATCAAAGAAACACTTTCTTTGTGGCAAATCCTTCTAGACTTATCAAACGAGCTTCGTTTGTAGTGTCATATTTCATTTTTTATCTTTCCGCTTTATATTTTCTTCACGGTTATCGTAATTTCCGTTGATGCTGAATTTGAGATCCGGAAAAAGGATTTTTATCACTTGATGACCATAACAAAATGGCATATATAATAAATGAAAGAATTTTTTAAAACAGTGCGTGTGTGTTTAAAAATATAAAAGTTATATGTGTATGATTATTCTAAAATTTATTTTCTTACAAAAAAATATCATTAACATTAAATTCGTTTAATGATTGTAAAAAAATCGTTTAATGGTAAATAAATTTTGACTATTAATTTAATGGTTATTTTTCATGCATTACTGCATGACAATTAAATAGAAATCGCCCTAATTCTGTTTTTTAAAATAATTATTATAAAATTTAACAATTTTATAATAGAAGACAATGATTTGATGACTATATAAAAACTTTACATTAAACTTTAGTCATCCATATTCAATTATTTCTTTATTTTTAATCACATTTTTCGTCATTTTATAACTTTTTGAAATAAAAAATAAAAAATTAGAAAATCGAAGATGTGTGTAGGAACATCACAGTAACCTGTTATGCTTGTAATTAATATATCTCATAAATATCACTAGATGGAGTATGATTTAACCGGGATTAATATAGTAGACGGTGAATTATTACTATTTTTTTTTTTTCTGGTTGGCAAAAGGGGCAAAGCCCCGAAATATTACTAAAATTTTAACAACATTTATAAAAATTGTGATTGACATCATATGAACCATCAATCCATAACATATTCAGAAAATGCGTAGAAGGCGGATAATATAAAAATAAATAAGTAGCTAAGTTAATTAAAACACTAACATTTGAAATAAATAAATAAGTTAATTAACCAAATAAGAATCGTGCCAAAAATAATACTTTTGATGAAAAAACGTTATGTGCTCTGTTTGGGAGGAAAGGTAATTGGCAACAAAAAGTACAAATTCAAATTAAAATTGCAATGTACAAATTCAAATTCAAATTGCAATGACAACATGCTTAAATGTTGTAGTAGTACACAAATATGTGTTTTTTAGAGTGATTTCAAACGTTAAGTTAGTATAGAAAAACTGTACGCTTGAATTTTCCATTTAATTAATTAAAGCTTTCCAGTTCCTACTTGAATTTTCTTTCTTAAGCACATGCTCACTCAACAAGTTTTTATTTGTCTAATAAATTATGGATGCGATTCTAATACTTCCTATCTTTCTCTCTTCTAACTAATTGACAAATGTTATGAAAATCTAGCTGTCCTGCGACTTCAATCTAGCTAAATAATGAATTGAAATAAAGCTAAATAATCGATGCGTAGCATACAAGTTTTGTTTCACTTCCCTTTGAATGGCTCTTTTACCCCCCAACTTTTCAAAATTACTCACATGATGCAACTTTCAAATTTATTTTGAAAGTAGCTCTTCAACACGATTTATTAGAATTGAACCTTATAAACTCACCAAGCAAGTTATAGAACAATATATTTCATTATATAAGTAGTAACAAGTTCACTTGTACATTCAAGCTAGCTGCAGAAAAGATAGTACTAGTACGTAAGATTACGAGATCAACAAAAAAGCAAAAACAAACAGAAACTTAAATAAAACCAAACCCCAAAATACACATAAAACTAGTTGAAGAAGTAGTTCCTTTAACTCCCTCACTCCACCGAAATTAACGCACTTAACTTTCAACAGTTACGAAATTAACCATGTCATGATTTTGCTTTTCACATTCTTGTAACAACAGAACTAAAAGCTCGATCGATCACATACCCTGTCCATTAATTATAAATTTATTATCCTCCAAGAGTAACTGGGTAACTGGGTACAGTTATCAGGGGCAAAAGGGTACTTGCGCAGATCGTTAGAAAACAATTTACGAGCACCATTGGCGAGCCTATCAGACCATCTTTATCCGCGTATTCAGCACGGTATTTGATACAAATGTTGCGGTGCTGATTTTGAAAACCGGGTTAAAGAAGAATCGTATCCATTTGCGATTTTGATTTGAGGACCGTTTCTATTTTTTTATTTGATGGGCTAGTCTGTTATTTTTTTTTAAAAAAAAATTAAAAGTAGCCATTGTTACGTTAATAGCGAAAAGGATGAGGACTTTCTTACCGTTAAATTGGTAACGTTATACAGTGTTATTTTGAAAAAAAAAATTACCGTTAATTATTTAAATATTAATATTAGTATGTATATAAATATGAGTAACATGAATTTTTTTTTTACACAATCATTCTTCTCAAAGTTCAATCTCATCCAATTTTTTTACTCACATCTCCCAAATTCTCAACTTTCTCTTTTTATTTATTTTCATCCAATGGATCCAAACCAATTCAATCTCAATCATTAGTTAAATTTCATGCAAAATTATCAATATCCAACCAATCCAAATTTTCAAAATCCTTCACTTCCACATAATCCACCACCAAACCCACAAAATAACCCAAATATGACGAATTTTCAATTTCCTGTCCTCCCATTCCCCTATCAATTTCCCATGTTTCAATCACCACCAATTAACCCCACCATGGATCATGGCACTTCTATGGGTACTGGTGGAGGGCAATCTTCTGAAAAAGATCAAGAAACACCATCTAAATCTCAAGCTTCGCTATTTTTCACTCAAATTGGGTTGGATAATATTGCACTCAATGAAGAAGAAAGAGAAACACCAATTGAAACACCAAAAAAAATGCAGTTCATCATGGATGAAAATTTACTTCTTGTGTAGTCATGGCTAAATGTTTCTAAAGATGCAATTGTGGGGAATAACCAAAGTAGACGTGCTTTTTGGTTAAGGGTGAAACATAATTACAATGAGGAGCGTGGTGATTTGGAAGCAAGGGAAGCATCACAGTTGAAATCTCGATGGCAAAAGTTGAATCAAGCACTTAAAAAATTTTCAGCGTGCTACAAACAAGCAAACCAAAGAAAGAAAAGTGGTAACTCCGAGGTTGACATCATGAGCGATGCATATAAAATTTATTTTCAAGATGTAGGCAAACAATTCAAATTGGAGTATGCATGGCACGTGGTGAAAAACAACCTAAATTTAGAGATCAATTGTTTGAAGGAGCTAATAAAAGAACAAAGGTTTCTGCTTCTGGAGCTTACTCGTCCTCCTCTAATCCAGATACACCATCAAGTTACGACCCAGGTTCACCAACCATGGTTCGTCCAATGGGAACAAAAGCAGCAAAGAGAAAGGCAAAAGCAAAATCAAATGAAACATCTTCTGCCTACATTGATCTAAATGCACTGGGTGATACACAAAAGTCAAAGCAAAAGCAATGGAAGATTTGGCACGTGCTAAGGCTGATCGTTACAAGTTGAAGGAGAAAGCGTTGAGCATTAAGGAGAAAGAACTCGAGTACCAATTCAAGATAAAGGAGAAAGAGCTCAAATTGGAGGCGAAGGTCAAGGAGAAAGATTTGGAAATTCAAATCCTCTTCAGAGATACATCTACTATGAATGTTACACAACTATGAGACCATAAGAAGTTGTGTTACAAAATTAGAGAAAAATATGGACTTCTGTAATGATGTTAGTGAAAGTAGTTGTGTTTGTTTTAATTAAGTCATTTTTATAAATTATGTCATTTTAATTAATTTTGTAATTTTTATTGATTATGTCGTTTTAATTAATTATGTAGTTTTTATTAATTATGAGATGAATTATGTTAAGTTTTTATTATTTTGTTATATTTTTACATGTAATTTTAGAAATTAATTTGTTGGTCAAACTAGCCGTTACTAAAACTAGCCGTTGGTCAAACTAGCCGTTACTAAAACTAGCTGTTATTCAAACTAGCCATTGGTCAAACTAGCCGTTATTCAAACTAGTCGTTGATCAAACTAGCCGTTGTTAAAACTAGCCGTTATTCAAACTAGCCGTTATGTTGTTTGTCTTCATATATTCTTCACATGTAACATGATTTTTCATATCTCTCATTTGTGCAAACAAGTTTCATCGTCTCCTCAAATTCTCTCAAAACTATCAACATCTATTGTGTTCCTTGCAATGGACTCCAGTGATTCATCCTTTGACGAGGATCTTGAAGATGAAATCATCGAAGATTTCATAAATGATGACTACGAAGAACTTCTAGAGAAATTCATAATGGAGAGGCTAATGCAACAACAAGCCGCTATGCCTATGCCTAGACGTAGACGAATCCACATAGAAAGGAGTCGTGAAGAAGGGCATGCTCGATTTTTCAATGACTATTTCTCCAACAATCCAGTATATACAGAGGAGCAATTCCGATGAAGATTTCGAATGCGAAGGGATGTCTTCCTTCGCATTGTACAAGCCCTCGACAATCATGATGAGTATTTTCAAATGAGGGTTGATGCAACTGGAAGAATGAGTCTTTCCCCGTTGCAGAAATGCACTACTGCTATTCGTATATTGGCATATGGATCACCTGCTGATATTGTTGATGATTATGTGCAAATTGGCGAAAGCACTGCATTGCAATGCTTGGATAAGTTTGTAAGGGGTGTCTATCATATATTTGGATCTGAATACTTAAGAAGGCCCAACAATAATGACATTCAACGCCTACTACAAATTGGGGAGAGACGTGGTTTTCCAGGTATGTTAGGTAGCTTTGATTGTATGCATTGGGTTTGGAAAAATTGTCTAGTAGCATGGAAAGGTCAATTTACTCGTGGTGATCATGGAAAGCCCACAATCATGCTTGAAGCAGTGGCATCACAAGACTTATGGATTTGGCATGCATTTTTTGGGGTTGCGGGTTTAAGCAATGACATAAACGTACTAAATAAATCTCCTGTGTTTAATGGCATTTTAGAGGGACAAGCCCCTACTGTGCAATATACGGTGAATAATATAGCATGGGGTACTATCTAGCAGATGGTATTTATCCAGATTGGGCAATGATTGTCAAGAGCATCTCAATGCCACAAGGCGAGAAAAGAAAATTGTTTGCCCATCGTCAAGAAGCAGCAAGAAAGGATGTGGAGCGTGCGTTTGGAGTGCTTCAAGCTCGGTTCACAATTGTACGTGGCCCTGTGCGTGCTTGGCATATGGACACAATCAAGCACATATTATATGCATGCATCATATTGCATAATATGATTGTGGAAGATGAACGACACACATACGTTGGTCATTTTGATTATTCTTATGATCATCCCAACCATGACGATGTGTCCACAATTGACATACGTAGTGGTCCTAATCCGGATATTCAACCATACCTACGAAGAAGAGCAGAAGTTCATGATAAGCAACATCATCATCAACTCCAAGCTAACCTTGTGGAGCATATTTGGAAACGTTTTGAGCGCGATAGACCACAAAATTAATTATTATTTTAATTATGTAATTTGTATTATCTTAATGTCAGTTTTTAATGTCGTGATAATCGTGTGATTTTAGCTATTTTCATAATTTTAAATAAAATTTAACTTAATTATGTTTTTTGTATTATCAAAAAATATTTTTATAACCGTTAATTTTTATTTTGTATTATATGCATGCAAGATATTTGTGATAAAAAAATGATTTTCATATTTTTAATTAAATATTTTAAATATTTTTTAAATAAGATAATTATAACATAACATAATAAATTATTGATAAAATTAAATATGTGAATTATTTTGTGGGACCCAAATAGGATCCTAAATAGAAGTATTGGATTGGAGATAATGAAAACTTTTGAGGTGCTTATCTTTGGGAAGAGTAAAAATGAATGATGTGTATATGTGAGACCCATTTAAGAACCCAAATAAAAGTATTAGGATGAAGATACTCTTAGCAACTCGATTCGCTGTCCTAGGAACAGAAACCAACCTCACTTGCCACTTAGGATCAAAACGAAGCTTCCTTATGCGTTGAACGACGTCGTACTCTTGATGTTGCCCATTCTCCACCATGCTCACCACGGACTCACTGTCTGACTCCACAACCAGTTTCTCAACTTTCATCTCCGAAGCCAGCTCCAGGCCCGTTAGAGTTGCTTGTAACTCTGTCGGATGGGCCTCGTAAGTGGGGTCCACTTTCTTAGCAAAGCCCAGGAGCCTTGTTCCCCATGCGTCCCTTATAACCCCACCACAACCCGCAGAGGGTCCTTCGTGGTCGCGCGAACCATCCACGTTTAGTTTCACCCAAACAATCTTAGGCTTCTTCCATGTCACTTGCTAAGCCAGGTTCATCATAATATATTTATCAGGATAATTAAATTATCAAAATTAGTAACTAGTAAAAAGATATAATACTTTAAGAAAAAAATTTAAATTATGTCAAAAAAAGAAAAAAAAACATTAAATTAACAAATTTAAATTAAATTATGAAGGATAATTTTGGAAGGACAGTATAAATAATTGATAAATTTAATTTGATTAAGTAAATTAACTAATTTTGTTAAAGGGTATGAATGAGTTGAAAGTGTTTTGTAGAACGGAGGTAGCACTTAAAAATTATACTGGGATGGCCTATGATTAGGGATGGCAAAGTGTACCCGGATCCTACGGGTACATGTAAAAATATCCGCAAGTAGGTCGGGTAAATATCCACTTATTGGGACTGGGGCTGAGGCCGGGTATTTACCTGCAATTTTTTGCAGGTGCGGGTACTGGTATGGGTACTATAGTACCCGTTCCGCCCCGCCCTGCACCTACCATATATATATAAGTAAAATAGCTTAAATAAATAATTATGTTTTATATATATACTTTTTTGTATAAAAATAATTTTATATTTTCCATAAACTAACACTAATAGTAAAAGATTTATGTTATAACTTACAATAATTTTATATTTTATATTTTAAATATTATGTGTGAATGCTTTTAATATTAAGTTTGAATTATTTAAGCGTGAATTTTCAATTTATTTGTAATAATTTTTTTAATTAATATTTTTATAGCTTAAATGCAATTTTGGTTCATCTATTTTGCACAATCCGCAATTTTTGTCCCCTATTTTAAAATAGAGACGTTTAGTCTCTCAATTTTGTAAAATATGTAATTTTGGTCATTCCATCAAATTGAGAGCGTTGACTGTTAAGAGATTAATGTTAACCTTAACATGGTCCAAATATAGTGATGAGACACGATATTATTTATTTAGTTTTAATTATTTTAAATATTGAATAGAATAATTGATGAAAAATATATTTAAAGAAAAGATAATATCATTTATTTGACTACGATGTGTCATGTACTTTAACAATGTAGAACTAGTTTAAAATAAATGATTAAGACTTATGATTTCTATTTTAAAACTCATGACTATCCCAACCATTAAAATCGACCTGACATGTACTTTAGTAACGTAGATAAATAAATAATTATTACTCAGTATTTAAAATAATTAAAAAATGAATAAATAATTTCGTGTCACATGACTATATTTGGACCACGTCAAGGTCAACGTTAATCTCTTAACTGTCAATGCTTTCAATTTGATGAAATGACCAAAATTACGGATTTTACAAAATTGGGGGACTAAATGTCTCTATAGAGGGATCAAGATTGCTAATTGTGCAAAATAGGAGGACTAGATGTCTCTATTTAAAATAGGATGACTGAAATTGCAGATTGTGCAAAATAGGGGGACCAAAATTACATTTAAGCCTTTTTTTTTTATTGATTTACTAACTTCATACATAACTAAAGTGCAGGTAGCGGGTGCGGGTATGGGTATATAGGTACCCAACGGGTACACGGATGAGGATGAAAGTTGTTACCCGCGTGGGTATGGGGCCGAGTACGGGTATTATTTTTAAACGCGGGTATGGGGATGGGTACTATAGGACCCTACCTAGACCCTACCCATTGTCATCCCTACCTCTGATTTGTTTGTGTAGATAAACTTTTAACAATGTATGAAACCATGGTACAAAAAAGGAGTGTGGAAAAGAAAATTTAATCACATTGTAGCTCCCTCATTGTTAACCTGCGATGGAGGCTCGTGATGATGTGACCAAGGGCCACCATTGTAACCTTCTCGGTGCTAACGCTGTGCACCAGATGGCACATATGGCTCAGAGCTAGCAGAGGTTGCGGGTGAAAGAAGGGAATATAAACTGTCGGCCATGGCGACTGCTGCGGCAGTTGCACCAGCCACCTTCATAAACTTATCGCCCCAGCTTTCATCACCGTCATTGTTACTACTGTTCTTGTCACTACCGTCGTTACTGCTATTCATTTTGATGCTACAAATAAGTTTGCAGAGTTTGCTTTGCTATATCGGTGCTGCAAAACTACGAAGGATTTGGGGTGGCTTTGGTGGACTATTTATACTAAGGGTGGTAAATCAATCCGTTTATCCGTCATCCATCCAATCCATCCACTAGTAAATTCATCCAATCCATGCATTACAAAAAATAAAACGGATTGGATCCAATCCATCCATTTAATTTCATGGATGGTTAATGATCCATCCACTATTTTTCAAAATCCAACGGATCCTCTAATCAATACCTAATAGATCAAAATTAATCCAACAAATATTTTCATATTTAAATCTTTCTTAAATTTATATTTTAAAATTTGTTTATAAAATATTTATAAATATTATTTTAAAATATATTTTTCGGCTGATGTAGACCAGGAAAGATATCGACCAATGTCGACCAGAGTTTTTTTCCGACCAACTTCAATCGGGACTGCTTTTCAGCAAACCTCAGCCAGGTTTTTTTCGGCTGACATCTCCCAATGTAGTTTTTAGCAGACATTGGCCAAGGTTTTTATTCTGCCGACCTCTACCATGATTCTTTTCGGTTGACATCGGCCGGGGTTGTTTTTCAGTCGACCTCAGCTAGGGTTTTTTTTAGCCGATTCTTTTCGCCCAACGTCAGCTAGGGCAATTTTTGGCCGACCTCAACCAAGTTTTTTTTGCCAACGTTGGCCAGGGCAGTTTTCGGCCGACCTCAACCATGATTTTTTTTTGCCGACCTCAGTTAGGGTTTTTGTTTCGGCCGCTGTCGGCCATGATTTTTTTCGGTTGACTCGGCCAAGGCAATTTTTGGCCGACCTTGACCAGCAATTTTTCGGTCGACATTGACCGATATTGTTTTTTGGCTGACCTCAACCAGGCTTTTTTTTTTCGGTCGACGTTAGCCAGGGCATTTTTGGCCAACCTCGACCATGATTTTTTGGGCCAACCTCAGCTAGGTTTTTTTAGTCGACGTTGGCCGAGACTATCTTTTGGCTGACCTCAACCAAGTCTTTTTTTCGCCGACCTCAGTTAGGGTTTTTATTTCAACCGCCGTCAACCAGGAATTTTTTTTGGGTTGATGTCGGCCAAGGCCATTTTTGGCCGACCTTGACCAGCGTTTTTTTGGCCAACATCGGGCGATATTGTTTTTTGGCCAACCTCAACCACTCCTTTTTTTGGCCGACGTTGGCCAGGGCAGTTTTCAGCCGACCTCGACCATGATTTTTTTCGGCCGACCTCAGCTAGGTTTTTTTTAGCCCATGTCTGTCGAGAATGTTGTTTGGCCGACCTCAAACAAGGTTTTTTTTCGGTCGAGCTCGGCCAGGGTATTTTTAGATTGACATTAGCTGATGTTGGTCGAAATTTTTTAGCCAATGTCGGCTATGCTATTTTTTGGCCAACCTCGACCAGGGTTTTTTCGGCTGATGTCGATTAGGGCAATTTTTGGCTGACCTCAGCTAGGTTTGTGTTTTTGCGGAGGAAGTTTCCAGTTGTCATCAGTCAGGATTGTTTTTGGCCGACATCGATCGAGGCTATTTTCAACCAACATCGCCTAGTCTATTTTTCGGGTTGACGTTGGTCAACGATGAATTTGATTGACGTCGATCAGGGTTGTTTTCAGCCGTCATAAGCTAGGTTTGGTTTTCGGTCGCCATTAATTGGGTTTACTTTTTAGCCAACATCGGTCAGAGCAGCTTTCAGCCATCATTGGCCATAGCTGTTTTCGACCGACCTCGGCTGAGACTGCTATTATTTTAAAATATGTTATTTCTAAATTGAAAATAATTATTTAAAACAAAACATATTATTTTTATGGATGGATTGGATATCCATCCATGAAAAATTTGTTAATGGATGGATTTGATGGATTTTTATCAAATGGATTGGATTGGATCAGATTTTTTAAATAAATTTTTAATGGATCCAAATGGATTGTTTTGATCCAATCCATTTTGATCCAGATTAAAATTTATCTGATCCGTCCATTTTGTCACCCCTAATTTATACCCACCAGACTTCGCTATTTTGTCCATCCATGCTAGAGTTCCATTTTCCACCTTTATATGGGCTTTTTTATTAGTATATTAGTATAAATAGGTCCTTATGACACTTTTGTAAAAATCCTTTTGATGATTTGAAAATTAGCTTTATGCTAAGTAAGAGAGTTGATGCCACTCATTTCGATGTTGCAAATTAGGGCTGATCCTGAAATTTTTGGTGTCCTGGGCAAATCGAGAAAGTTCAAGGCCCTTTGTTAGGTAACTACGTTAATATCGATAAAAGTGGAAGAAAATAATACCAAACTCCTCTTTACATTTAGCATTTTGCATAAAATATTGGTTTATTTTTTCAAACTTATGGATAGATTTTTATTGAGAAATAGAAACACTACCATTAGTTAGACTAATTATTAGTAATTGTTTCTCTAAAAAAATATTGGTAATCATCCCTTTATAACGTAACAAAAAAAATCTAATTTTTTATAATAAATTTTTTATATAATTTTAAAATTATATAAAATTTAATTTTAAATATAGACTAAATAAAAAAAAAATTAGTACCCCTGTAAAAATGAGACCTGGACAATCGCCCCTCTCGACTGTGCTCAGGGCCACCACTGTTGCAAATGATCGAGTTTGGATCGGTTGCTGTGTTGGTTTGATGAGGATGGATTTGGGATGACTTGGTGGAATTTGTACTCAGACAAGTTTTCCTCTATAATTTGTCCTTCGATGCTAAGGTTCCGATTTTCACCTTCACCTTTATTGCTTTCGTTTTCGTCCATACCTCTCTCCCCACTTTTACTTTTACGATGTTCACCTTTTTTTTTTAAAGATACAAAAGTGAATGCATTAGTTTGAGATGTTGTTGAGAGATATGGTTTAATCTTCACTAAGATATTGCTATCTTGGTCTAGTTTCTTGCTTTTGACTGTGAAATGGGATATATGGAGATAAAATAGCTGCTGTATGGTATAATAAAAATATGATATTATGTGAGTTCCTTATGCTATATGGTTATTTAAGTTGACGAGATGATTTTGTGGTTATAAAAATTTTGTTTGGCCATGTTATTAATTTCCAGCACTACACGAAAATATTAAACTGGATGTACCAGTACACAGATCTGTTTCTTTTACAGGTCTTGAGTGTTGCTTATTGCAAAAGAAGAATTTAGATAAAAGTATTGCATTGATATATTTTAGTTTAGTCATCTAACACCTAAAAATCTGTGTTAAATCCCTTGGCTTGGAGGATAAAGTCGTGGCTTTTATAACCACTGGTTTAAAGATTTAGTAAATTAGAGAGTTAGTTACATAGAAGAAAGGTTAAAAAATTAATTTAGAAACCTATGTTAGAAATTGAAGTAGCATTCCTAATGGGGGGAAAAAATATCTAATAAGCCTTTTTACACACTCTGGATTCGTGTACAACAATTTCAAATGAAGATTTAAATCTGTTAGTCTTAGATAAATGAAAAGAAAAAAGAAAGAAAGAAAACGTGATATGGAGTGTAGTTAGCATAACTTAAATGTTATATTAAGGACTGTTATATTAAAGCTTGGTTATAGGGGAAAGAAAAAAAAAAAAAAACGGATAAAATAATAATAATAATAAATACCTTAGACGTTTAAGAACCTTGCACAGTGACCAAGTCATAACCAAGAATTATAATTGTTATAGTTTTATGTTAGATAACTTTAATAGTTAAATACTTCTATCCTGACAAACCGCTATAATTTGAAATAATTTAAGTTTTGAAAATAAAAATTTAAAATTAAATAATTTGAGATTGAAATTGAAATATTATAATTCACATTACGATATAATATATATTTATATATATAATGTAAATTTTCTTATAAAAAAAGTATTAAATTAAGAAGACTTCATAAGATTTGAAAGTGGAACTCTAAGGTTTATGTTCATAAAATTTAAAAATAAGTGTTGTCCGTAAGCCAACAGATAATGAGAATAATTATTGTCAGTTGATGAATGGTATGTAGTACCTTGATGCGGACCATGGATGATGATGGTGTGTACGGAGTCGCTGTATCTAGAAGCACAAGGGGATTCTACGTGCGTTGTTCATGAGTGATGTTTGATGGAATGCATGTTTGTGAGTCTTGTTAGAACGGTGTCGCGAGTAGGCATGTAAGATGGGTAGTCGCGTGATAGTACTCCCAACCTAGTGCTGGAAGGAAGAGTGGGGTGATGATTATGGACCTTAGGATAGGTAGACGAGTGAATTCCGCAATGATGGTTAATGTCCTTGCAAACTTTGTGTTGTGGTAAGCAAATACCCACGTACGTCTATCCTGACAAACCACTACCCACTTCCAAAGATCAGTTTCTGACGTCCCCCAATGGACAAGATGTACGGTTTCATGTTAAGGGATAGATCTGGATTGATCACTTGAAATGTAGAAAATCTCCATGGAGTAGTGTCAGTATAAATTTGTATGACTGGAACGGTCTATCGTTTCCGTGTGTGAATTATATCATGACTATTGCTTCTTGAATGTTGTTTGTTATTAGATCTTGTTATTTTAGGATTGTATATGTACCTTTCTTGTCATAAGCTTACCCTTGCATTGTTTGTACATGTGTTTCGTGCCTGTGATGATCTCGGATGCCGTGTTCGTGGGAGCAGATGATGAGATGACTCAGAGCGCCGAGACTACCATTAATGATCCAAAATCATGTTCTCGTGGGCCCTAATCACGTTGACTTTTGTGAGATCGTCAAGTAGCTGCTAGAGCTAAGGAGCCACTTACTATTGTTCCACTTATCGTTTTCTCCTTATTAGACGTAGTATTTAGTCACATGACCAGCATAGGGTGTGCGTGATGTATCTTTCTCCCTCTTTTGATGTATTACCTTTTGAGATGTACTTTGATGACCATGTATGCTTTATTTTGAGGTAGTTGGATTTCTTACTTATGGGTTGTAGTGCCATAAGGCACAATACTGTATTTTTGTTGCTTATGTTATTAGTACGTATTATTCAGCATGTACTATGTTTATGTGTTAGAACTTTTATATGAAATTAGATTGTGAACTGAGGATTAAATCGCAAAAAAATTTACATGTATCTTCTTTAAATAATTCAATAAGAGATTTTCAAAATTAAAATTTAATCTTTTCCGCAATGATTGTTGAATCGGTGTGATGTAGCGACAATGAGTTGTTACAAATATACTCACACACTTTGTTTATCCCGTGCTGAGATTTTTTATTTTTATTTTTTGTCACACTCTTTAGCAATTGTTTATGCCTATTCTTACACTTAGGCAAATCATACTGGGTGAATAGCATGTGTTAAATACTATGCTTGATATATTAATCATGTTGCGATTTAACATATTTCAAACGTGTTCTTAGTAAACATTGCTCAATAGTTCATTTCCATTAAATAAAAGCAACCACATTTAAGATAAAATTGTGACATTAATTGGATAAAAAAAAATCAAATAAAATTTGTCACACTCTTTGACAATTGTTTATGTCTATTTTCACACTTGGGATAATCACATTGAGTGAATAACACAAGTTAAATATATAGTTCGATTTTATTATGTATGTTTATGCATAGGTTAAATACTACACTTGATGTATTAATATTGTGGTTTTGCATATTTCAAATATTTTCTTAGTCAATATTGTTCAATTATTCAGTTCCATTAAATGAAAGTAAATACATTTAAGATAAAATTGTGGCATCAATTATATACAAAAAAAAAAGAATTAAAAGTTGTCATATTCTTTGCCAACGCCTATATCCATTTTTGCAGTTAAATAAAAAAAATAAAATCCAAATAAAAATGTTCAAACCTTCTGTTTATGCAGTGTATCACACGGGTCAAAAATCTAATTTAAAAACAAAAATAAAAAATATGATATGACATTCTATTTTCATATAAAAATAATATGATATTATAGTGATCAAATTAAAACCCTTAATTCTTGGTTTGGTCAACTCTTGATTACTACTCATCTATCATTATTCTCATGTTTTATTCGTCCGTTCATCTTCCAACTTATTTTTTTCTTTTTTGTTTAGTCATTTACGTTTTGTTTATTCTTTTGTCTCTTTCCCAAGTCAATTCAGTACTGTATGTAGTCAATTTTTCTTCGTTAGCCAACTTCTTGACTAGATGACCATAACAACTAGATGACCATAACAAGTGGCATATATTATAATAAAGGGTAAAATATATTTTTGTCCTTCATTTTATCTTAATTTGTATTTTTAATCCATAAAAAAAAAATTTCACTGTTTTTAGTCCCTAAAAAATTGTTTCATTTTATTTTTAGTCCCTGACATTAATTTTAATTGTTAAATGATGTCATGACGAGCAGAATTTGTGTTTGAAAATTTTCTGTTAAAGTTTCTAGCAGTTTTTAACTGCTGCAAATTTTCTAACAGACTAAAATCATCAAAAAATGTTAAAAAATAAAAAAAAAATAGAACCTCGAATACCAGAGTTTATGAAACCACAAGAAATGTCACAAAAATAAACATTTTTTACCGCCAAAAATTTTGTAGCGGTTAAAAGTCACTAGAGACTTAATTAGGAAATTTTCACACACAATTTATGTCCGTCATGTCATCACTTAACAGTTAAAATTTACTCCATGAACTAAAAACAAAACAGGATAATTTATGAGGGACTAAAAATAGTAAAAAAAAATTATGAGGGACTAAACAGAAATCGAGATAAAATGAGAGATCAAAAACATATTTTACTCTATAATAAAATAAAATAAACTGAATAATTTTTTTAAAACAGTGCATGTGTGTTTAAAAATAGAAAAATTATGTGTATGATTATTCTAAAATTCATTTTATTTTTTTACAAAAAAGTATCCTTAACATTAAATTCGTTTAATGATTGTAAAAAAAAAATCGTTTAATGGTAAATAAATTTTGACTATTAATTTAAAGTTTAATTTTCATGCATTTTAACACTGCATGACAATTAAATATAAATCATCCTAATTTTGATTTTTAAAATAATTATTATAAAATTTTACAATTTTATCATAGAAGATGTTGTGATGTGGTCACAAAGGGATAGGATCCTGATCAATGACACGGTAAGGGTCGCAGCAAATCACGGTGTATCTTGAACTACTTCGGTAACGGTACTCGTAGAGAATCTAACACTCAAGTCAGGAAGTGTTTAATAAATAGTGAAAATGAGTTAAGTTATCCACTTGACAGAAGTTCCTCTATTTATAGGTGTTATTATTGACATGAAAATTCATTAGCTTAGTTGTGTTTCATATGAGAGGACACATGATCATGTGTTCTCGTGTGTTATTATTTGAGTATGAATATTATTCTTATCTCGATATTCTCGGATTAATTGTAGGTGTCGTTTAACCATAAAGCGATTTGCTTTATAGTTTGAGTTAATTAGGGAGATCCGAGGTAACCCCCATAATAGAAGACAATAATTAGATAACTATATAAAAACTTTACATTAAACTTTAGCCATTCAATTCTTTTTTTATTGACCAAGGCTAAGGTGAATCACTTGTATAAATGATTTATAGTGGACCACTTTTCTAAACCATAAGATTAATCTCTTCCACACAATCATATGGTGTTCACTCTGTATCAAATTTTTTTTTTTCTTTCTCCTTCTCTCTCCTTCGTAAGCTTCCCTTCTCCTCTGCACACAACCTCATCTGTGCAACTCCCCCAATAACACCACGATGCCTTCATCTCCATCACCAACTATGAAGACCTACACCACATGATGCTTGAATGCCATTGACTGTGTTGCATCTCGTATAAAATTGAAATCAAAACACGCCTCAGTTACACTTGTTTTGGATAATTGCCATTGCCATGAATAAACCATTCTCTAGACAGAACATTTTTGTTCCTGAATCCTGATTAAACAATAGCAACAATAAAATTCACAGAGAAACTAGTTCCAACAACTTGAAATCTAACCAACATAATAAGGCCAAAAATGTAATGAGCAGCGGTCAATAAAGTTGTGCATGTGGAGCAGGCTTTGTTCAAACAGGTGGGTGTGCATAGGTGCTGTTGGATGCTTTCGAACAGTCTTAAAAAGAGGATTATTGTCATATATTTAATGCTTTTTGGTACAATTTATCAATATTTAACTTTGTTTATCAATATAGCAGCAATCAAATTTCAACCTTAATGTATATCGATGGGGTTGTAGCATGAGATTTGGTGTAGCATATGGTGGATATAATTGGGTGATTAGTTTTCTGCTGCGCGTTATTTTGGGGGAAAGCTTTTTGGATCATTGGCTAATTAATTGGCACTTGATGCTCCTACTGCGGAGCACTTCAATAATTCCTCCTGAAGTAACCTCGTCCATTGTCGTTGCCACATAGTGCTTCTGTGGCAACACCACTACTGTCGGCGGCACCACATTCACACGGGAGGAGTAAGGGTCTTCCGATGCAGCAGCAATGCGAGAGCCACGGGCGACGAAAGCTTCTTGCCTGTGATCCCCGACAGCGCCTGAGCCTCCGACACGAGTTCCCCGTCGGCGGAGAGTTGACACAAAAAAGGTTGTGTGCAAAGGTCAGAAGCTTACGGAAGGGAGAGAGAAAGAGGAAAAAATAAGATTTGGTACAAAAGACGCACCATATAATTGTGTGGAGAAGATTAATCTGATGGTTTACAGAAGTGGTCCACCATAAATTATTTGTACAAGTGGTTCACCTTAGCCTTAGTCTTTTTTATTTGAGTTAATTTTAACTTTTTGAGATAAAAAAAAAAAATTAGAAAAACGATGTGTGTAGGAACATCACAGTAACCCGTTTCGCTTGTAATTAATATAGCTCCTAAATATCACTAGATGGAGTATGATTTAACCGGGATTAATATAGTAGACTGTGAATTACTACTAAAATTTTAACAGCATTTATAAAAATTGTGTTTTACATCATATGAACCATCAATCTATAACATATTCAGAAAATGCGTAGAAGGCAGATAATATAAAAATAAATAAATAAGTTAATTTAAACACACTAACATTTGAAATAAATAAATAAGTTAATTAACCAAATAAGAATCGTGCCAAAAATAATACTTTTGACGAAAAAAAAGTTATGTGCTCTGTTTGGGAGGAAGGGTATTAAAATTGCAATGACAATGTGCTTAATGTAGTACACAAATATGTGTTTCCTAGAGTTCTGATTCCAAACGTTAAGTTAGTATAGAAAACTGTACGCTTGAATTTTCAATTTAATTAATTAAAGCTTTCCAGTTTCTACTTGAATTTTCTTTCTTAAACAAATGCACACTCAACAAGTTTTTATTTGCCAAATAAATTATGGATGCGATTCTAGTACTTAATATCTTTCTCTCTTCTAAGTTCTAACTAATTGACAAATGTTATGAAAATCAAGCTGCCTCTGCGACTTAGATCTAGCTAAATAATCAATTGAAATCTAGCTAAATAATCGATGAGTATGCATGAGAAACTCAATTGGTCAATCAGGCCTTCTGTAGACTCTGGTATGATGATACAATCA
Organism: Pueraria montana var. lobata; assembly: GCA_026413185.1. NCBI lineage: Eukaryota > Viridiplantae > Streptophyta > Magnoliopsida > Fabales > Fabaceae > Pueraria > Pueraria montana. The sequence goes on along the minus strand of CM048651.1, from coordinate 37,091,585 downwards.
ACTTTACTTTTCCCACCAAAAACGAAAACATGGGCTTGCTTTCCCCATTAAAATGTTACGGACCTTTCAGTGCTTCAAGTCACCAAAAGCATATTCGAATTGAAATGAAGGATCATGTATATGCTTATCATCTACAGATTGCAGGGTGTTCCCAATTTGGTTTATATGATTTTAAGGATAAAAAATCATCTAGAGGATTGTTAAAAAAAAAAAAAAAAACCTTATAATTCAATTTGAAATAATTTGAGAATAATACTAAATTTTTTCTTGATTTTTCACATGTAACTTTCTTTGAATGCAATCTAATTTGAAACATAGTCAAACATTTAATATTAAATATGAACACTTCTTCCATCGATCTTGATTCACGCTGTGATCAATTATTTAAATTTTTTTTAAGAAACAGCACTTTATTTTTAAGTAAATGAAATACTATTAATTAATGTAAGATTAGAATTTTCATTCAGTGCATAATTTTCTCTAAATATCACCTTTACAAATACTTCTGATCTTCCTCTCAATTAACTTTGACTGGTTCCATTATCATCATCTTCAATTAGAAGCGAATACAACGAGCCTTGAACTAAACTCAACTAGATCAAATTCATATCATAACAATGAAAAGCTTTATACGTTTGTATATTTACCCAGCTGGTAAATGAAAATTTTCAACGGAGAGATAGATTTTTTTTTATTTTTTTTTTGGAAAAACTACTCCCTATAGAGAATAGAAGTTTTGTTTCACTTCCCTTTGAGTGGCTCTTTTACCTCCAACTTGTCAAAATTACTCACATGATGCAACTTTCAAATTTATTTTGAATTATCTCTTCAAACACAATTAACTAGAATTGAACCTTTAACTCACCAAGAAGGTTATACAACAATATTTCATTATATAAGTAACAAATTCACTAGTACATTCAAGCTAGCTGCAGAAAGCATAGCACTAGAACGTACATTTACGAGATCAACAAAGAAGAAAAAACAAACAGAAACTTGGTTACATAATACACATGCATACTTCCCAAAAGACAACCCGATGCACAAATAAAACTAGTTGAAGAAGCAGTGCCTTTAATTTCTTCACACCATCTAAATTAAGAGACTTGACTTTCCATAGTTACAAAGTAGCTAATTAATCGGGTCCTTTCAAAATCCATGTCATGCTTTTTCTTTTCATATTTTTGTAACAAAATGGTCTAAAAGCTTACACACCCTGTCCATTATCCTCCAAGAATAACCTGGCACAGTTGTTATCCGGGGGGATCACGGTACTTGCTAAGTTCATGAGAAAACAATTTACGAGCATCATTGGCGAGTCTATTAGCAAGTCGATTAGTTGTCCTAGGAACAGAAACCAACCTCACTTGCCACTTAGGATCAAAACGAAGCTTCTTTTTATGCGTTGAAACACATCATACTCAGGACGTTGTGTACAGTGTACTTGATTAATATTGCACGTGTGGCTCTCAAATTCTTCTAGGCAGTTCCTCTCTTTTTTTTAGCATAATAAACTTGATTTAATTTTTGTTAACCGACATGCAACGAAGGGAAGAATAAGCTGATTACCAATATTGAGCAATTGAAAGAAAAATGCAAATAGCCATCTATGCACGTTGGGAAATAATAATAATAATAATAATAATAATAATAACAACAACGTAAGACTAAATAAACTGACTCATAATAATTAAAAAAAAATAGTTAATTTAATTAATAATATTAAATTTATCTTAAATTTGCATTTTTTTTTAAAATTATTTTTAACATTAATATGACATACTTTTATTTTTTTTAAAAAGAATATTTTAGTATTGACTTTAACTCTTTTAATCTCTTTTATCGGTTATTTTAATTTTTATTGGTTATGTATGTGAAGGACTAAAATAATTGGATTCAAATTATCTGTCTCATACATTTTGTTTCACTCCCTGTTCCACCAATGAAAATGCATCATGTCAATTAAAAAAAGACACGTAGGATTCAAAATGTTTTTAACTTCTTTGATGTACTTCTCCATCGCATAAGTTCTCTGTTTGATCATGGCGTTGAGAAACCGCGGCAACTCTCTCGCCTCCTTGGAGGTTCTCAGCCAAAGACTCTCCCGTCAAAAATGAATCGAAAAAAAAATAATAATAAAAGCTTCTTGATCGCACCGATTTGGTCAATTCGAATTCGAAGATGGAGGCACTATTCAAAAACGGGTAAGCCCGGAACAGATTCAAGCTCGATGCTAATAGGTACAGCGCTGTCAGAGGAAGCATTGTGTACGAGGTGGGTGAAGCGAGTGTAGTGTGGTTGCGGTGGCGCGTGAGGAAGGGAGTGTGGCTCCAACGAGCTTGTGTGGTGGCATCAAGGGGTTTAAGAATGTCGTTACGAAATTGAACGCGGTATAATTATATGATTGAATTGTGAGTGGTACAATGGTAGACATTGATTTCTCCCTTTGGTGTGCCTTTGGTGTGGTGGGTTACTGTTTCAAAGGGAGTAAATAGAGCAGCATTGATGTTGCTTCGGAGTAGGGATGACAATGGGTAGGGTCTGGATAGAGTCCTATAGTACCCGTCCTCATACCCGTATTTAAAAAAAATACCCGTATCCGGTCTCATACCCGCGCGGGTAGCAACTTTAATCCTCATCCCCGTACCCGTTGGGTACCTATATACCCATACCCGCATCCGCTACCCACACTTTACTTATGTATGAAATTAATAAATCAATAAAAAATAGACTTAAATGTAATTTTGGTCCCCCTATTTTGCACAATCTGCAATTTTAGTCCTCCTATTTTAAAATAGAGACATTTAGTTCTCCTATTTTGTACAATCAGCAATCTTGGTCCCTCTATAGAGATATTTAGTTCCTCAATTTTGTAAAATCCGTAATTTTGGTCCTTTCATCAAATTGAAAGCATTGACAATTAAGAGATTAACGTTGATATTGATATGATCCAAATATAGTGATGTGACACGAGATTATTTATTTATTTTTTAATTATTTTAAATACTGAGTAATAATTATTTGTTTATCTACGTCACTAAAGCATATGTCACGTCGATTTTAATGGTTGGGATAGTTGTGAGTCCTAAAATAGAAATCACAAGTCTTAATCATTTATTTTAAACTAATTCTATATTATTGAAGTACATGGCACATCGTAGTCAAATAAATTATATTACTTTTTTTTAAAATATATTTTTCATCAATTATTTTACTCAATATTTAAAATAATTAAAAACTGAATAAATAATCACGTGCCACGTCACTATATTTGGACCACGTTAAGGTTAATGTTAATCTCTTAACAGTCAACACTTTCAATTTGATGGAAGGACCAAAATGACATATTTTACAAAATTGTGAGACTAAACGTCTCTATTTTAAAATAAGGGGACCAAAATTGCGGATTGTGCAAAATAGATGAACCAAAATTGTATTTAAACTATAAAAATATTAATTAAAAAAATTATTACAAATAAATTGAAAATTCACGCTTAAATAATTCAAACTTAACATTAAAAGCATCCACACATAATATTAAAAATATAAAATATAAAATTATTGTAAGTTATAACATAAATCTTTTACCATTAGTGTTAGTTTATGAAAAATATAAAATTATTTTTTTTACAGAAAAGTATATATATAACATAATTATTTATTTAAGTTATTTTAATTTTTTTATACATATATATGGTAGGTGCGGGGCGGGGCAGGGCGGGTACTATAGTACCCGTACCCGTACCCGCAAAAAATTGCGGGTAAATACCCGGCCTCGGCCCCAGCCCCAATAAGCGGGTATTTACCCGACCCGCTTGCGGATATTTTTGCGGGTACCCATAGGGTCCGGGTACATTTTGCCATCCCTACTTCGGAGGAGGGAATAGTCGACGAAGAAAGTAAAAGTAGAGCTGTCAAAAAGGACCAGCTCGGTTCACCAGGCCCGACCCACCACAATTCGCTTATTAGGTGGGTCAACCCAACTTGGCTCACTTCTTGGTGAGTCTATAAAATGTTAGTCTGGCCCGGCCCACCATGGGTTGATAGGTTAAACGGGTTGGCCCACCTAAAATAAAAAATAAAGAAAAATCAATTTAAAAAAAAAAAACAAATTCCAGTACATTTATCTCTCTTTTTTTATTTTTTTGAAAACGCATATTAATATATTCTCAAAAGAACTAAAACAATGTAAAATTTCACAAGTAAAGAACCCAAAAAGTGAGTGAGGGACTAATGGCAATTAAAGTGGGTTTCTTATTTTTAGTACTTAGGCAAACTCGCAAGCCAACCTGGCCCACCACAGGTTCAACCTGGTGGGCCAGGCCAATTTTTTGCTATTACTAGAAAAGACTATTTTTTTTCACCCCATCCTGGCCCAAACCCGTGGTGGGCCAGGTTGGCCCATGAGTTTCGACTCATTTTGACGACTCTACCTAAAAAGGTCACGTGGTTCTACTGTGTGAAAGATGTGAGGAGAAGATTTCAAATCATAGGTGTCCTTTTTTAGTTGATATGGCAGGTTTTCATTGGTGGGGCAGAGAGTGAGACACAATGTGTGAGATAGGTGGTTTGAGTCCAAAATAAACAGGGGTGGAGCTAGCATAAATTTCATGAGGGGGCCATGTTTTTTTTTTAATTCAAAAAAGTTTAGGTGAGCTGAGTCCCAAGGGTTCACCAGGGCAGGCATCAAGGTTTAATGAGCACTTATGGAGATACTTACAGATTACCCATCATCACATCGGTAGCAGGAATCAAACACATGTCCTTGTGGGATATGAATCCGTTCCTTACCAACTAAACGAACCTTTGTTGACTAAGGAAGCCATGTATAAAGCATAAATAAAATATTTTTAAAATTAATTACTATATTAAAACTAACTAATAAATAAAATATTTATAATGACTTTTACTTGCACAAAATCTAAGATAAAGTCATTATAAAATAAGTATATCTATACAAATTTTATACTCTTTTCGTTCCAAAAATAACTACAGTTTTAGCCTTTGAAAAAAAAATTAAATTGACTGATGTTTTCAGTTTACAATGAGATATTCAAACAACCATTCCTACTTTACCCTTTAATAAATTTTGTTGACTTGAAAGACTTGATGATACATTTATTGTAATTAAGAAAGTTGAAATTAAGAAAGAGAATAAGGATATTTTAGTAAAATTATTCTCTAATAAATACCATTATATTAGAATATTTGTTTTTCTTAATTTGTGTGAAAAAACTTTAAACATTAATCATTTTGGGACGGAGGGAATAATATACTACCTCCGATCTTTTATATAAGAAACAAAAGAAAACATTTTCTTGGTCCTAATTATAAGAAATATAGGACTACTTTTAAGTGTATTAATTGCTAAATTTCATTTTTACTCTTAATTAATTGTAAGTTCTATTAATGATATAGATCCATTTTCCGTGAAAGTAGATGCATTTGACACCTGGGATCGAGTTCTCTGAAATCATGATGCCTGTTGGTCGGTGAACGTGATCTTCTGAAAACAAACTATATTGATGCTTTTAGATATTAAGGCATTTCTAGTTCAAATTTGTGTAGGAGTCAAAAGCATAGACTAATTCCCATTTTGTGAAAAATGTTATGGAGGTTAGACACTAACCAGATATAATTTGTACTGTACTACTACTGAGATGTTTCTACTTATTATGTAGCAGACTTTTGTGAATATATGTCAAGCATTTGCTGCAATTCTGAGCTCTCTTCTGAACTTTCCCGTAAACAACAGGCCAAGTGGTACAGTTGGCTTTTGGGAAGGCAATTGCAATTTACACTCTCCTACATATACACTATACTTTCCTTTATTTTTTTTTTTCAAAATTATCCTCTTTCCGGAACTAAATTAAGGTGTTTATGTTACATTCCCGAATTTAAGTTCCGGAAATGTTGATTTAATACTTCCAGAAACAAATATCCGGAAGCCTCTCCAGCTCCAACAACTCGGCAAGCTCATTCAACCGTGCATGAAGGCTGTTGCAAAACTTTCCCAACATGTTGTTGTCTTTGGTGTTGCAAAGCTCTTTGCCGTTGAAGAAATCCTGCAATAGCTGCTTCACCTTTGGAATCCTAGTGGCTCCACCAACAACATCATGAACTTGTTAGCAACCCGGATGTCCCTTTGATAAAGTAGGTGTTTCTTTTGATGCAAAAGAAAAAAAATGGAAAATCATGGTTATAAAGCTGGAAGAAAATATTTTATACACATACTGGGGAAATTATAGCCTTAATGAATTAGAAAATCAAATGCATATATATATATATATATATACAAGCTCTATCAAGAGCCCCAAAATCACAAAATACTAGGTGGCAGATTCAGCCTTAAAATTTTTTTCTCCCAGCGAGAGTCCCCAGCGCCTTCAAAATTGTTGCCATCTCAGTTATTTGATAATTCAGCTGCAAAGAAACAGTAAAATTGCATAATAACATTTGGTAAAACAATGACAAAGAAGTGAGATAACAACAAATTGCTCAAAAGTCAATACCTTATGTTATATAAGAGTTAATAATGTTACATATATATGGGGACATGGTAACTAAGTGAATAGAATAGGTAGTGTGAGATGCTAGACTGAATGGCTTTTGGAAGGTAATCAATCATCTCTTGCCATTGTAGTCCTTCTAAATCAATTATGTACTTCATAAGCAAATGTGCAAATATCTGTTCTTGGAAATGGACAGGCAACTGATTCCTTTTGGCAAAATTTGAGGCAGATTGGACAGTGTCTCTATAATATGCCACAGAAACATACACTTTCAGTGAAACCTATATAATCAATGAACCTCATGGAAAGAAAATAAAAATAAAAGAAATATGTACTGCATAATTTTTTGAGACTCAGAATTCTCTTTTTCTTCCTATAAGAAAACTAAAATTTATAAGGCTTAACTATATAACTATAAATAAGGCTTAACAAGAAGATATACTTACATATCTCTTAGTTCTATCTGTCCAGTGGACAACCAAATTGATCATGTTGCCTATCAGATATGAGGTGAGTCTAAGATTAAAGAGTGTATACAAAATGTCAAATACCATTTATTTTGTATTCACGGCATGTTGTAGATCACCATAACTAACTATGTCACTCTGGTCAATGGCATCAGGAACAAGTACAAGCCATGTAGATTTTAGATTATCTCGTGCAGCAAGAAAATAGAAAAAATATGCAGCAGCATGCACTGAGAATAGAATAACCTTCAATGACATGGCATCATCACTAATAAGATAGGTTGTTTTATATTATCAAGGCCATAACTCTACCAAGAAATTCACTTCTGTTACAACTATCGCTACACTAATTGTAATATATGCAGCAATTGTTGCTCGAATTGCTACACTTAAGTATGGTTTAGGCCGTGGACACATCTGAGGCCCAACATATCAGTATTGTACACAAGTGCTTCATTCGTTTGAATAAGAGAATCTCTTAAACCTTATGACAGTTCTGTTCTCATTCTAGACAGTTAGAGGTTCTGGGATATTCAACTAAGGAAATCCACATTCTAGAAAATTTACCTAATGTTTATATTTAAATGTCCTAAGTGTTACTCACCTACATTTCAACCGTATAAATATATCATATAAAATATCATTATGTATGCATACTTTCTCATATTTCGTCAATCTACTAGTTCATTCATTAATTTGAGCACTGTAATGTCTTTGCAAGTATTTGTAGCCTTCTTTTCACCTTCGGCCAACTTTATCCTCATTACCTTCGACCAGAAGAGGATACAGTGAGCCTTGAACTGTAGGAAGCTCGACCACATCAAATTCATATTTGTAATTTTACCTACTTGGTAAACGAAAAAAATTTCTACGAAGAGATGGAAGAAAAATTTGGAAAAACTACTCCCAATGAGCATAAAAGTTTTGTTTCAATTCTCTTTGAATGGCTTTTTTACATCCAGCTTTTTAAAATTACTCACATGCATGATGAAACTTTGGAATTTATTTCCGAAGTCTCTCTTCAACACGATTTATTTGAATTGCAAACTCTGTTGGACACTGAACCTTAAACTCACCAAGCAAGTAATTAATACAATAATAATAGCTAGTATTTCATGATATAAGTAAACAAGTTCACTTGTACATTCAAGCTGGCTGAAAGGACATTATTAGTACATACGATATCTCAACAAAGAAAAAAAAATACAAACTTGGTTAAGATACTATATATATAAAACCAAACTCATACCCATATTTCCCAGAACACAACCCAATATACACATAAAACTAGTTGAAGAAGCAGTGCCTTCAATTTCCTCACTCCACCAAATCACATGATCTTCCATAGTTACGAAATTAAGTAGCTCATCCATGTCATGGTAATTTTGCTTTTCTTATTTTTATAAAAAAGGACAAATTAAAAACCCACCCACCCTGTCTCATCCTCCAAGAGCAACTGAACACAGTTAGCCGGGGGATCATGGTACTCCTGATAAGCATCCTGAGAAGCCAATTCCCGAGCATCATTTGCGAGTCTATCAGCCACACGATTCGCCTTCATGTTAGAGATAGAATCAAACCTCACTTCCCAGATAGGATCAACACCAAGCTTCCTTATGAGTTCCACGACAACATAATCAGGTTTATCGGACGTAACCCCATTCTCGACCATTCTCACAACAGAGTCATTGTCTGACTCCACAATCAGTTTCTTAACATTGATCGTCTGAGCCAGCTGCATGCCAAAGAGAATGGCTAGTAACTCTGTCCGGTCTGCTTGACAAGTGTTGGGGTCAAGTCTTTTAGCAAAGCCACAAAGCCACTCTCCTGATGCGTCCCTTAGAACCCCGCCACAACCTGCAGAGGGCTTTTTATGTTCGCGCGAACCATCCACATTTAACTTCACCCAACCAATCTCAGGTTTCTTCCATCCCTCCTGTCAAGCCAGATTCAAGAATTATTATTATTAACAAAAAATAATTATAAGACTTTTTTTTTATCTATAAAAATTGAAAACAGATACAGGAGATTTACAATAACTCAAACAAGCACCGCTCAACTAACTAAGTTGTCAAACTAAAACACTCATAACTAAGCTAAAAAAAAAAAAATCATTACCTTGCTCTCAACGTAAGTAACATTTTAACTAACTTTATAAGCAATCACAAAAGCTGCATAAACATTAAATTTTAAAAAAAAAAATCTCAATTTCTAACAGTGTAAAATATTTTACACTGTCTACCTCCTTAGTTTCTTCGTGCCCATCGGATGGCACTTGTTGCGTAGTGTTGGCATATAAACTTCTGGCTATTGCGGTATATAAACATCTGGCTATGGTGACTGCTGCGGCAGCTGCAATAGCTGCCGTCACAATAGAAGCCCAGCTGCTTCCACCGTAGTCGATGCCTTCACTCATTTTGATGCTACAAATGAGATTGATGACGGAAACTTTGGTATATTAATTTGGTACTTGACCTTGGGTTACGGGTACTGACTCTGGTGGAATATATTTTGTCAATCTCCAAGTGATACACAATGTAATTTTATTAATTCTTTTTGTAAATTAAAAATTTTAGTTACATATCAAATAAAAGATTAGTTGATACCATGACTAATACATGATTGTGCCGGACAATAATAATTTCTCATTGACGACATTCATTTATTTCTCTCTTTTATATCTTATCACGTTATATCATCTATTACATTTGTCATTTTTCTCTTTTTATTTCTTTCTATTACAGTGTACATTAGTATTAGGGATTTAGGGTATCTTTAAAATATTTTCTTATTTTTCTTATAATTTTGTCGGATCCAGAGCATATGAATTTTAGTGACTTAGAAATATGTTAAGCAATGCACTTAAAATTCATTAAACACGGAAATCATATAATTTTCAAATCTAATCAATCAATTTTATAATTTTTAACAAATTTCAAGTAAGAATAAATTGTTTTTCGAAAGCCTTAATAGTTTATTTCTTGTATTCATTTTCTTTTCTTTTGAGTAAATTACGCAAACATCTCCAGAAGTTTTGTAAAATTACATGAACCTTTCCTGCTTTTTTAACATTTACAGGGGATCCCGATGTAATGTTTTTCAAATAATTAAGGGGATGTCAATTTATATTTTGAAAAAACTAAGGGGAGATTAATGTAATGTATAAGATGCAGTTAAAAAAAAATGTAATGTATAAGATGTATTAGTGTATATTTTTAAATAACTGAGGGGGGTTAGTATAAGTATGAGTGTTCATAAACCGATCCAAAAAACCGAAAGCCAAATAAATCGAAAACTGAATGGATCAAAAATTTGAAAAACCAAAATTTTTTATTGGATTTGATCGGATTTTGAATTTAATTTTCAAAACCGATTCAATCCAATCCAAACCGAACTTTTATATATGTATATATTTTTATTCATAAATTGATAATATTACTCATATTTATATTTTTATTTCTTATATATTTGTAAAATTATCACATAATTTATACCTATTTAAAAAAATATTTAATTAAAGATAATTTTTTACTAACTATTTGAGTTAAGATACATAAATATAATTATTAAGTTGTATAAAATTTATTTTTGAAATAGTTATATAATGACATATAAATGAAATATTTGATATTTTGAATTATTTTTTACTATATGTATTATATATCTTACCATTTATTTAATATTTTCTTAAAAAAAATTAAGATTAAAACCGATAATCGATCCAATCCAAACCGCTGTAAATTGGATCGGATCGGATCGGATTAAAATCTTGAACAAAACCGATTGGATGATGAATTAGGAAAACTGAAGTAATTAGATCAGATAATTTTTTCCTTCAAAACCGATCAAATTCAATCCGCGAACACCCCTAAGTATAAGAGTAGATAAAGGCAGGGAGTGTTTGTGAAATTCAGAATTTTTTTTTTTTTTTACATAAATTTCTTGTGTATAACTTATTATTTTAACATGTCATACTATTTTCATATCATTTAATTCTTTAATAATAGTTAGATTCCTCGACAAAACTTAATTATCAACAAAACCATTATATATTTATATACTTTGCACATATAACATGAAAATATATATATATATATATATATATATATATATATATATATATATATATGCCTGCCAAAATGCATAAACCAAACTGTGAAAAATTAAGAAAAGTTAATCATACCGTGGTGGCACGCTGGCGAGGACGATACCGAGGGCCACCATCGTCACGCTGTGCTCCAAACGGGACTTCATGCTGAGAGCTAGCATAGGCTTTATAAACGGCATATAAACCACTGGCTAGGGCGGCTGTTGTGGCAGCTACCCTAGCCACCTTCAGAACGACATATAAACCACTCATGATCATTTTGATGCTGCAAATGAGTTTGGATCGTTTGCTATACGTTGGTTTGATGAGGAAGGATTTGGGGTGACTTTGGTGGAATTTGTACTCAGACAAGTCTTCCTCTATAATTTGTCCTTTGATGCTAAGGTTCCGCTTTTCACCTTTACCTTTATTGCTTTCGTTTTCGTCCATAAATTCCTCTCCGCACTTTTACTTTTATTGTTTGAAGACAAAAGTGAATGCATTAGTTTGAGGAATGATACTTCGGTTAACCATTCCTTTAATTATATATTAATTTATATGAGGCCTAATGAATTTTTAATTAATAAGTGACACAACTTGAATTTTTCACCTTGTGGAAACTTCAGTCTAGTTTTATTCTTCAGTGGAACAAAATTTACAAATCATATTTTTATTACACAATTTTAATATCATTGCTTATTTAAAAATAAAAAAATAATATGCTCTAACATTCTATTTTCATCTATTTTCCTATAAAAAATAATACAATATAATAGTTATCAAATTAAAAGCCTAAATTCTTGGTTTGATCAACTGTCACTACAAAAAAAGTTGTGATTTGTGACGGCTAAAATGCAATTTCTGGCGGCTAAAAACCGCAACAAATGGAATTTCTAACGGCTAAAAAAGCTGTCAGGAGTACGCACGTCACAAACAGCTATTGACGGATTTGAAATAGCCGCTGGTATTGACCCTCAAAAAGCCGTCAGAAAATCCTCAAGATTTACTGGCGGCTAAAATCAGCCAGAAAATGCATTATGATAGTTTTAATCTAGCATTTACTGGCAGCTAATAACCCCCAGAAAATGCATTCACAATTTTTTAAAAAATTATTGCTGGGGGAGGAATTGGTGTATTGGATAGTGTAGAGAGATTACATAATCATTGAGCATAAACGAATCAAGGATTGCATACATGAGAGCTACTGTATTTAAACTTTGTTACATGAAAAAAACTAAATAGATATTAATACATATCCATTTTACTCTGTTAGCACTGCACCTTGATCCACCCCATTCCTTTTCTGTGATTCCCATTTGCAAAGTTCTTCATGAAGGCAAGACCCACCCTCTCCATGAGCCTATTAACTTGCAGTACATGATGGAAACAGATGGCATTTTAGGTTTCAGAAAACAACTCATCACTATAGGCTTTAGTTTGGGGATTTCAACTTGATTTGAGAGCAAGTCTAGACACAAAATAAAAAAGTAAATGCAAATAAATAAATAAATTCAACCAACCAAATTAAACACACATCATCCTGACCAAAAAATAAGCTGGTCCTCTTGAGGATGATAATAAGAACATTAATAAAAGTATAATCTTAAATGCATGAAGAAGTTAACAGTTCTAGACTGTAATTTACCTAAAATCCAAAAATTACCCCAAGCCAATCCAGAATGTCTACATCTTTTCTTTTCTTTTCTTTTTTTTTCCTTCTAGAGTACACATAGAGGCTAGAGATCATACCTCAGGAAATCCCATTACTGCCTAATTTGCACAATCAGGATTAAGAGGATATACCAAAGCCAATTTCACCAAAAGTGATAATTTATAAGAATATCAGGTTTCAGTTAGAAACTCTACATATTTAGATATTAAGCCAATTAATACTTAATAACGCTATATTCACCATATCACCAATTCACTATATCAGTATATCCTTCATCTTTTATACAATGAAATTCAGTACTAACCTCTTGTCACCAAGTTGGCTTCCTTTGATGATAGGTGCCACAAGTGTTGCCCTGAGACTTGTGATACCCTGAGACTTCTAGGCTCTAGCAACAATCATTGCAACTGCTGAGAAACTACTGCAAGTATTTGTAATAAATAAATGATACATAAGCAACTTCTCAATAAGTTAAGCACCAAGACAAGAAAAGATACTGTGATAATTTATAGTATTCATATTATCTTGACCAGTATTGCCATCTACCCGACAATATTGGTATCCACAAAACATGAGATCATCTTCAAGTATGTCTAGCAACCTAGTTATCCGGAGAGGAGCCATAAATTAAAAAAATGAAACAAATACACCATGTTGTATGAATTAACAGAGTCACAGCTATCAGTGACAAAATCTTATTCTTACACAGAACTGACCTGTGAATAAGGACACTAGAATTGCACTCTTTTAGTTTAGGAAGAACCATTTTACCTGCAAATGAAATACTTTAAAATGAAAAAAAAAAAATCTCAGATCTAATTGATCGACCTAAAAAGGACATTCGAAGTTGTTGCATCAGCCAAGAATGGGGCAAAACTAAAGCCTGAACACAAGTATGCTCCTAGCTCTTCGTCCAAACCTAGCATCGTAAGTATATATAAAAACTCTTACCCAAAAGAGTCATAAAAAACAAAAGGCAGCATGCCTGTGCAGTAAATTATAATTGATGCAGTCAGCAAGTCACATCTGAGCAAGATTTTTAAGCTGAGATATCAGTAAGTGTTTAACACTTCATCCTCTCTTCCTTTCCCTTAAATGTCCTCTAACACTTAGGCTCATGTGGGGACCCTCGTACAAAGAAGAACTAACTTAGCACTCAAAGAATTCATAATGTTTTCTTTGTAAATTATTAAGAGAATTAATAAAAGATAATATTACACTCTATCAAAATAATAAGTGTTTTATTATTGTGTTTTCACAAACACAGTGTGTGAATATAAAATACACAAATGCAGGCAAACAGACCAAGTCTAGTCCCAAAGTTGTACCTTTTTTGCATTGAGCCATTGACATCCTTGATTTTCCTTGGAGGATGTCGCAATCTGTGTACATGCTCACTCAACGATGTTCCATCTGCATCCTCCAACACTCTCCGAATGGCCAACTGAAAAAAAGAAAGACAAATAACTACCAAATAAGTAATCCCTCTGTATAGTGTATAGTGTAAACAGAAACAAACAAAAAATTGGCAACGATACAGGAAACCTTGAAGAATCATTTGAGAAAATGAAACTGGTACTGTTATTTTTTAATCTCAAAAGTGTAAAAATACAGTTTCAAAGGTAAAACAAGTAGGATTGAGGGGCCAAATGCAGAGGGATGTGGCAGAAGATGAGATAAAGAAAGGGTGCAAAGCCCACACCCAATTAAAACTTTATTTGACTGAATCAACATTAGAGAAGCTCAAAACTAGAAAATAAAATAGTTACCTTCAATAGCTCAAAGCTGCCCTCTGCAACTGGAACATTTTGACAGCCTGGAAGACAAATATTATCGCAACATTATTTGCATATGCTGTTAAATTTCTTAGGAAAATGTAATCAAAAGAAAATAGGTAATAATTCAGAAATCACATCAATTTAATTTATTGAGATTAAATTAGTGTATAACAACCTGATTGGGACTCATAGTCTGATTCCGAATCACGATCAGTGCTGTATCTATTTCAAAAATTACAGTTGTCAAAAGTCAAAACTTATTTTAGATAACTCAAATGCCTGGATTCCTGCTAGTGCAGTATCTGCAGTAGCCACAGATTTGGTAGTAACAAGTGTTGCTCCGGCTTCCAAACGAGTCCTTAGCATGTGACGTAGACACACTTTGCTCCCATGACACTGAAGCTTAACCACGTCTTCATCAGTGTACAACCTCAGGGCCAGAAATGGCACTGCCAAAACCTTGTGATTCTTCATGGCAGCTTTCTTGTAAGCCTTGTTCAATTCATCTTGAGAACCATTCTTTGAAATGCTCTCCCTTGGGTAAAAATCAACATAAAAAGCAAGATACCAAATCAAAGCATTACATTGTTAATTGTTACTGCCACACTCATGGAAGTCTCAACACCAGGAAGTATTTAGATATGCATATAACTTTTTCTATCTTTAAAAAATGGTCCATTATCTAGTTATGATCATAGTCCTCTAGGAATCAAATTAGAAAATTGGTTCAGAAGTGTTTTTAATTAGTTATGAATCATAAAGTGTTTATATCAAGTATATTCATTATTTAGGATTAGCAAATCCAAAAGTAAAACAAATAAGTAACTACTGTAATAACTTAAAATTCAAAAACTATATATCAGTAAACTGTCCAAAGTTTATCTTTCTCAATTTATCTCAACAATTTTGTTATACTCATGCTACAATTTATATATAAAAGCATTCAATAGAATGGTGTTTGGTAGTTACATGATACAAGCAAAGTTGAGTTTCCTTTTCCATCTATGATTTCTATGAAATTAAACTCTAACCAAAACACTACTTGTAATCAAAGTCATTCTTACCAAAGGAGCGTACCTCAATGGGTATCCACCACGCTCAACTTGATGCCAAACTAAAAGTACAATGCCTACTAAACAACAAAAAAGTTTACAAGTGCTTTAAATAGTCAGGGGAAATTGACAAATGCTAAGATGACAAATCAAGCATCTCAATCATATTTTTCTCTTTGATTAAATGTCTCCATAATTTCAACATATACAAAAGAGGGGTCTGGGGAAGGAAGCAATCAAATAAATCAGAGACCTCAGTATCCTGTTTGCAATCACGATTGGCAATCAGGGTAAAGAAGCAATCAAAAGCTCCCATTTCATCTAACCTGCACTAACAACAACACATTAACCATCATTTTCTAGAAGAACACTATCTAGAAGAGCAGCTGCCAACTTTTCTACTTCTGGACCAATACTCTCATCAGCCTTGACAACCTGTGAATTATCCATATCCAAACACAAAACCACCAAAAATCACAACACTACTAAAATATCTCTTTTCTCTCTCTTTCAACATATTCCTCAATGATCAACAAATCAACCACCAGGTCACAATGAATTTAGAAATCAGCAAGTGGCAAATAAAACCAACAAGAACTTCCTTCAACATACTGTGTGCAACAAATGGAAGATTAACATGGACAAAATATGCCTATACAGTTCAATTCAACCACCTAACAGTGCAAAATCCCTAGTTCAGACAATCCAAGGATTCTAATTCACAATTTCAAAATTGATAGTTTCATAATAACAATGAAAAACACATTCAGATCAAAAGCAAAGAGTTAGGGTTTTGTGTCCAAATCGCAATAGAATGAGAATGAAGAACTGACCCAATGATTCCTCCAATACAGTCATAGAAGCGCTCAATTATCGAATCTCATGATCCTCCAAAGCCATCCCCAAACTCGCACTGGCATTGCCATTATAGGAATCATCTCCGCAAGAGCGCACACACTCGCAGTGACGACATAGTCCAACATTAGGTTTCTCCCAAACAAAGAACGTGCTCAGAGTTCGAAAGAAGCAAAGCCAAACCCTAGCGAAGCCATGGTGGAAACCGAAAAAGTGCTTCACTCTGGAATCAACATCGATCACTCGTTTTCCTTCAGAGTACTTGAAGCGGCGAGCCTCGCAATTTCGTGGCGGAAGTCGAAGCCCTGCGGTGGCGGCGGCCTACAACTCCAAGGTCTCAGTGGAGACTCGAGCGACACGGTAACGCGATGACGTAGAAGGGAAGAAAAAAAGGGAGAAATTTTGAGGTTGTAACTCGTGTTAAGTTGGTGAATGGGTGGGTGGACATGTGCTATAAGTGACATGGAGCATTGGTCAGTGACACGCGGCAATGTATTTTAAAATTGTGACAGTTTACTTTTCAGTCAGAATTGTAATAGTTTCTGGCGGTTTATTTGGACCGTCAGAAATAAAATGGACCGTCAGAAATAAACTACCAGTAAAATTCCTTTTTTTTTGTAGTGTCTTGCTTACTCATCTATCATTTTTCTCATGTTTTATTCGTCATCTTTCATCTTTTATTCGTTTGTTCTTCTTCCAACTTCTTTTTCTTTTTTGTTTAGTCATTTACGTTTTCTTTATTCTTTTGTCTCTTTCTCAAGTCAATTTAGTATTGTATGTAGTCAACTTTTCTTCATTATCCAAGTTCTTGACTTGATGACCATAACAAGTGGCATATATAATAAACGAAAGATTTTTTTAAAACAATGCATGTGTGTTTAAAATTATAAAAGTTATACGTGTTTGATTATTCTAAAATTTATTTATTTTTTTACCAAAAAAAATATCCTTAACATTAAATTTGTTTAATGATTGTAAAAAAAATTTGTTTAATGGTAAATAAATTTTGACTATTAATTTAATGGTCATTTTTCATGCATTACTACATGACAATTAAATAGAAATCATCCTATTTCTGATTTTTAAAATAATTATTATAAAATTTAACAATTTTATAATAGAAGACAATGATTAGATGGCTATATAAAAACTTTACATTAAACTTTAGCCATGCATATTTCTTTATTTTTAATCACATTTTTCTTTATTTTATAACTTTTTGAAATAAAAAATTAGAAAAACGAAGATGTGTGTAGGAACATCACAGTAACCAGTTATGCTTGTAATTAATATATCTCATAAATATCACTAGATGGAGTATGATTTAACCGGAATTAATATAGTAGACCGTGAATTATTACTAAAATCTTAACAACATTTATAAATATTGTGATTGACATCATATGAACCATCAATCTATAACATATTCAGAAAATGCGTAGAAGGCAGATAATATAAAAATAAATTAATTAATTAAAACACTAACATTAATTTGAAATAAATAAATAAGTTAATTAACCAAATAAGAATCGTGCCAAAAATAATACTTTTGACGAAAAAAATGTTATGTGCTCTGTTTGGGAGGAAGGGTAGTTGGCAACAAAAAGTACAAATTCAAATTAAAATTGCAATGACAATGTGCTTAAATGTTGTAGTTGTACACAAAATATGTGTTTCCTAGAGTGATTCCAAACGTTAAGTTAGTATATAAAACTGTACGCTTGAATTTTCAATTTAATAATTAAAGTTTTCCCAGTTCTTAATTGAATTTTCTTTCTTAAGCACATGCTCACTCAATAAGTTTTTATTTGCCAAAAAAATTATGGATGCGATTCCAATACTTCCTGTCTTTCTCTCTTCTAACTAATTGACAAAGGCTATGAAAATCTAGCTAAATAAACAATTGAAATAAAGCTAAATAATCGATGAGTAGCATAGAAGTTTTGTTTCACTTCCCTTTGAATGGCTCTTTCACCCCCACAACTTTTCAAAATTACTCACATGATGCAACTTTCAAATTTATTTTGAAAGTAGCTCTTCAACACGATTTATTACCTGTCAAAAAAAAACACGATTTATTAGAATTGAACCTTATAAACTCACCAAGCAAGTTATAGAACAATATATTTCATTATATAAGTAGTAACAAGTTCACTTGTACATTCAAGCTAGCTGCATAAAAGATAGTACTAGTACGTAAGATTACGAGATCAACAAAAAAGCAAAAAAAACAAACAGAAACTTAAACAAAACCAAACCCCAAAATACACATAAAACTAGTTGAAGAAGCAGTTCCTTTAACTCCCTCACTCCACCGAAATTAACGCACTTAACTTTCAACAGTTACGAAATTAACCATGTCATGATTTTGCTTTTCACATTCTTGCAACAACAGAACTAAAAGCTCGATCGATCACATACCCTGTCCATTAATTATAATTTTATTATCCTCCAAGAGTAACTGGGTACAGTTATCAGGGGCAAAAGGGTACTTGCGCAGGTCATTAGAAAACAATTTACGATCACCATTGGCGAGCCTATTAGCAACTCGATTCGCTGTCCTAGGAACAGAAACCAACGTCACTTGCCACTTAGGATCAAAACGAAGCTTCCTTATGCGTTGAACGACGTCGTACTCTTGATGTTGCCCATTCTCCACCATGCTCACCACGGACTCACTGTCTGACTCCACAACCAGTTTATTGACATTCATCTGCGAGGCCAACACCAGGCCCGTGAGAATGGCTTGTAACTGTCTGATGGGCCTCGTATGTGGGGTCCAGTTTCTTAGCAAAGCCCATGAGCCATGTTCCCCATGCGTCCCTTATAACCCCACCACAACCCGCAGAGGGTTCTTTGTGGTCGCGCGAACCATCCACGTTCAGCTTCACCCAACCAATCTCAGGCTTCTTCCATCTCACCTGCTGAGGAAATTTCAGAAAATATTTATCAGGATGATTAAATTATCAACATTAGTAATATTAGTAAAAAAATTAAAAATATATATTAATTTAAGAAAAAAATTAATTTATTAATGTTTCACCTAAACAATAATTTTGATATAGTTAACAAATTGAATAAATATATCTTAACTACTAAGACATTTTAAAAAAAAAGAAAAAAAAATTATAATGCACCGGTAACGTAAAAAAATAATGAAAAAAAAACATTACCTAGTCATGTATCTTCCTTAAACAATCCTCTAAAACACTCATGTTTAAAGTACAAGAACTAAAGGAAAATATTTTCTCTCAAAAAAAAAAAAACAATAGGACAATTTTTTATCTCAATTGCTTGAATAAGATGCATAAGTTATTGTAAATCACCTTATACCTATTTTTATTCTTAGAGATAAAAAAAAAATCTTCTTTCAAAAACACTCCTATAAACATCTTCTTCAAACCTTGATTTATTATGCAAACACTATGTTATCCAACTAATATTTGTATAATAACTACTAAAAATCATACGGGGATGACCTCTTATTTGTTTGTGTATATAAAGATTTAACAATAATGCATGAAACAATGGTTTATGGAGTGTGGAAAAGAAAATTTAATGACACCATAGCTCCCTCATTATTAACCTGCGATGGAGTCTCGTGATGACGTGACCAAGGGCCACCATTGTCGCCTTCTCGGCGCTGACGCTGTGCACCAGACCGCACTTGTAGGTCAGAGCTAGCAGAGGCTGCAGATGAAAGAAAGGCATATAAACCGCCAGCCACGGTGACTGCTGCAGCAGCTGCACCAGCCACCTTCATAAACCTATCGCCCTATAGCTTTCACCACCGTCATTGCCACCACCGTTCTTGTCGCTACCGTCGCTATTCATTTCGATTGATGCTGCAAATGAGTTTGGAGAGTTTGCTATATCGGTGCTGCAAAACTATGAAGGATTTGGGTTGGCTTTGGTGGACTATTTATACTCACCAGACTTCGCTATTTTGTCCTTCCATGCTAGGGTTCCATTTTCACCTTTACATTTTTTTAAGACCATGCATTACTTGGCTTTCTTCAATTATTAATACTACATTATTTATTTCTAGGCAAAGACTCTATTTTTTTTATAAAAAAAAAGGATGAATAATATTTTATCTTTATTTATCACATTATTTATTTCTTTTGTTCTTTATTGTACAATACTGTTATAAGATTTTGTTGGACCGATATAATTCCTTGTATTTATATTTGTGTATGTTTTGTTAACAATAAAATAAAAAATTATGCAATCCCATATATTCTCTTTATTTATAAAAATAATATAATAATTAGTATTTTAGTTTGTGCATTACATAGAATAGATATTTATTTTATTTTAATTTTTGAGATAAATTTATATAACTAAAATTTATAATAAATAAATATTTTTAATATATAAAGTATATTATAATTAAAATAAATAATAAATAATTTTTTTAACGTATAAATTATATTTTAAATTTATGATAAATAATTTATATTATGACAGAAGGTTATATTTTAATTATTTGGATCTGTGTGTTGGAAATGAAAAAAATATTAGATGAGAAATAAATTATTTGTCCTTCAACGCTAAGGTTTCCGATTTTCACTTTTTACACTTTTATTCCTCTTAGTATTCACACCGTTATTCTTCTTAGTATTCACCTTTCAAATCTAATCAATTAATTTTATAATTTTAAAAAAAATTCAACTAAGAATAAATTATTGTTTGAAAGCCTTAAATAGTTTATTTCTTGTATTAATTCTTCTTATAACTTGTCATTTTTACACTTCATATTTTCATATCATTTTGATGCTGCAAATGATCAGTTTGGATCGTTTGCTGTATGTTGGATTGATGAAGAAGAATTTGGGGCGACTTTTTGGTGGAATTTGTACACACACAAGGATTCCACTATAATTTGTCCTTCGATGCTAAGGTTCCACTCTTCAGTCTTCACCTTTACCTTTTTTTAAAAAGACCATATGCATCAAGACTTTACTCAACCCCACCCTACTCGACTCTTTTTTTCTCTTGCGGAAACATCAATGTGGTTTCATTCTTAAACAATAATATCTATAGAGATTTATTATTTTTATAACAAATTTAATTTTTTATTTCTTATCACATTATTTATTTTATTTCAATTTTTTCTTTATTATAAAATATGTTATGAGATTCTCAATTTTAAGTCAAAATTAATCTTAATCCTTATATTTTAAAAACAATCATTTTGATTGTTGTGTTTTTTATAACCAGTCTGTAAATTTCGTGCCTTACCCAGTATTATAAGTTTGATAAAGAAAAACAATAAAATTCACCAATTATGAAAAAAAAAATGTGAGAATCTAAATTATTATTTTTAAAATATATGAACTAAGGGCAATTTTAACTAAACATGAAAAAGCCTAAAATACATTTTATCTTAAAAATAATGTAATAATATAATGTTTCCCCTATAATCTTTCATTGTTTGTTTGGTCTACCACCTTGATGAAAAATTCTATTTTTTTCAAGGAAAAAAATGAGAAAAGAAAAGGAATTACAACTTCCAATCATTCTCTCTATTCTGTCTAATCAATTTTCTATTTACATCGATCGGTTCTTGAGGAGCAAATTTTGTCACTCCAAAGTTTTCTCAAAATCATGCATAATTGTAAAAATCAAATTAAAATGTAAAAACAAATAAACTTCCTAAGTTCCTATCCTCCGTCGTCGTTCATCCACACCTTCGTCTACCCACTTTTACTTGTACACGATGTTCACTTTTTTTTTTCTTTTCTAGAGACAAAAGTGAATGCATTTTTCTTTTATCGACAAACAAATTTCATTAATAAAAGGTACCAGAGATACCTGTGCACCATGCAAGCCATGATGAAATACAAATATAAAGAAACCCCATTGTTTTGAAACCTAACAACTATATTCACAGTAGATGTAGTGCCCAAAAAAGAAAAAGAAAAAAGACATCGGCCTAAAGTTAATAAAACTTTTGACTGAAAAACGTACAACGCCATTGCTACTGTGGACCAGCTTTATATATGGTCTATTTTGGACTACTTTTAAACACCATTAGATTATCTCATCCACACACTAATCCAATGCACCTTCAGTACCATATTTTTTCTCCCTATCCCCTCTTCCCCTTTCCCTTCTCCGCTCCGATAAACCCATTGTCGCTCGCCACCGCCGGAATCCTCCTCTATTCTCCAATTAGTTCATTGCCGCTCACCGATGCCGGATGCAATTTCTGACAAATAAGTGGTGCGATGCTTGCAGAGCCACACTGACGGCAATGCGAGGCACCACAACCGCGGCGCAGGGAACTCACATCAAATCCCTGGATCTCACTCCCAGATCTGCATACTTGTTGTGTGACATACGAGGCACCGCACATCGATTCCTTAAATGTCACACCCAGATCTACATAGTTGTGGCTCCAACATTGCGAACCGTTCAACTTATTGTCGTTGACGCGTTTCAAACCCAAAACCACACCACATCTCGCATTCGCTAACAACAACAACAACAAAAACAACAACAGCGAGTTGATGGAACAAGGAAACACCCAACAAACAAGAAGAAAATGTTAACGATTGGAGCAAACAAAGACGACCCATTTTGGGTTTAATGTGGGAAACGCCATTGTTTTGTTTTGTTATTCAGGACAATGTTGTTTAGGTCTACAGCGTAAGGGCACAATGATTTTGTTGATGGTGGTGCGCGATGGTTTGTTTGTTGCAGGGGGTGTCGGTTAGAGTCAACCATTGGTCTATGGCTTGTGGGTGATGTCAATGTGAAGGTGTAGGGACAAAAAAAATATGGTCTTGCAAATGCATAGTAATAATGTACGCTCAAGATTAATCTAACATATAAAAAAAGTGGTGCAAAATGGACCACCTACAAAGGTGGTCCACTATAGAATTGGCCAAAAAACAAACACCCTATAATCATATGTATCCATCCCTTTCCAACTCTCAGTACGTGTTTGGTTTACGTTGGAAGGCCCCCAAATGGTCGTTGAATCAAAAACTCTGAATTCTTACTTCTTACAAAACGTACATTTGATTGAAATGTGTATCCGTTCAACCTAACGTTAAATCAAACACACCTCATAGGAGTCTCCCAAAACCCACCTACTGCCAAATGATCAAACTTGGGATATCATCCAGCCCAAACAAAAGCCTCTGCACCGTATTTTCCTTTGACCAAATTCAATATCATGTCTGTCCAAAAAGTGCCATTGTCGTGATTTACATAACCCAATATTAGATGCCTTTAATGCACAGAGCAGGGGATGTGTACCACTCATAGAACGAAACATTAAACTTCCCTGCCTTACCAAATAACCATGCCCAATACCTAAATTTAATACTACCTCTTTTCCTAAACTTTTAATGTTTTAGCTTCTTGTTTTTATTCCAAAACTCTTGATCATATTTCAAGTCTCATTAACTATTTTCTTTCACATGTACCACTATTTAACATGACCTAGATTTTCGCGACTTCTTCCATCGTAGATATTAAATGAGGGCATTTTAGACTAAATGTATTGTTTGTGAGTAGTATTGTTTCTTAAGCTGTGTGCATTAAACTTAAACATCACGAGTTTAGAAACGGAGGTGGTAATTTCCAACACAACATCAAAGTCAAGCATTTCCTAGTTGAACAAAATATTGTTTCAATGATGCCAAAGACTTCCATAACTTGGTTTTCCCTTTGCCCAACCATCCACAATTATGTTGATGAAAGTGCATGATAGGGTTAGATGGTAGAGTTGTATGAATACCAAACCACCAATAACAGCTATTCCAAATGCTAGTTGCAAAGCTACATTCAAACAATAAATGTCCTGAGCTTTCCTCTACCAAGTGATAGAACGGGCATAGTAAATCCCCATCATTAGACAAAATACCTCTCTTCCTCAAGTTATCCTTTATGGGGTGTCTATTTAGAGACACCTTCCACACAAAAGTCTTAATTAACATTGGTAGGAACATGAAGACCCCATAGCTGTCGGTAGATATTAAGGCATTTCTAGTTCAAATTTGTGTAGCAGTCAAAAGCATAGACTAATTCCCATTTTGTGAATGTTATGGAGGTTAGACACTAACCAGATATAATTTGTACTGTACTACTACTGCGATGTTTCTACTTATTATGTAGCAGAAGCAGACTTTTCTAAATATATGTCAAGCATTTGCTGCCATTTTGAGCTCTCTTCTGAACTTTCCTGTAAACAACAGGCCAAGTGGTAAAGTTGGCTTATGGGAAGGCAATTGCTATTTAGACTTCCTTTTACTTATACACTATACTTTCCTTTATTTATTTGTTTCAAAATTATCCTATTTTCGGAACTAAATTAAGGTGTTTATGTTACATTACCAAATTTAAGTTCCAGAAATGTTGATTTAATGCTTCCGGAAACAAATATCCAGAAGCCTCTCTGTAACGACCCATCTTCGTTACAGATTTGTTATACTAAAACATTGTGTTAAATATCATCATATGAAACTACCTAGAAAATTTTTCACATTTAACACACATATATGTATCTACTTTCCTATACATAAAGTACATCATCATATCATAAAAGTATAAGATATGGCTTTACAAAACTTAAATATACATGTACATACAATACCAAAATAATCCTTTTGTAGAGGGCATTTACAACAACCTAAGTATTTATACATATGTCCTAAGCTGATCCCCATAGTATATACATATATATGAGAACATATCCAAAAAGAGAGATCTTATCCCATCTTCAAGATCTACATCCGCTTCAGTCACGAGCGACCTGAGAGCCTGCAACATCACCACTATCTGCTCCAACCACACGATCATTGCAGTAATACAACACAAATACAAACACAAAATGCAAGGGTAAACTTATTTATAAAAAGAACATAGATATACAAGAAGGATAGGATTTACTTAAAGGAAAACTAAAATAAATCAACAATAATAAATCAATTACATCGTTCAATAACACATACATCAATTTCATATACAATTTCATTATGTAATGTCGTGCTGACTCAACTTCATGGAGATTTCTACAACTTTTGGGCGATCCCTCATAGGCCCCATCCCCTACCATGGTCTCACTCTCTGACCATTCAAGGAGTTCCTTGAGCTGACCCTGTGGAGGAAGTATGATTTTATCGAATATAGACAAGTGTGGGTATTGGTTTACCTCTGTAAGGTTTGCAAAACCTTCCATTTATAGGAATTCACCCACTTGATTATTTTATAGGCCCACCGTTAGCCATCATGAAAACCTCCGGCACTAGGTTGAGAGCCTACCTAGCACCCTCAACTTACGTGCCTACCCATATGCGATGTCATGTAACAAGTCAAACAATTTTAATTGCCACATGTTCCCTCTATGTTATAAATTCATCATTTTTCTCAAATTATGTTTATGAACCCATCCAGCAGTTCAATAAGCTCAAGTAAGGTATTCTCACACTCTGAATCCTTACTTACAACACAACACTAACTTTAACAAAATGCGAATTTCCTAACATAGTTCTAGAACTTTTGTGGACATCTCCATCACACCCATACCATAGAAATAATTCAATTTAAAATAAATTTGGAAACCATTTAATAGTGAAGAAAATGAATTCTCGCTTAAGTGCCACTTTACTCTCGCTTAAGCTAGCATTTCAGGAATTAATTGTCACTTCTAGGGTTCCTCGCTTAAGCTAGGATTTCTCTTGCTTAAGCGCAGCCTCGCTTAAGCTAGGATTTCTGGCGCTTAAGCTAGAACAGTTTTCAGACCAAAAAGTTCCTATGTCCCCTGTCTCGCTTAAGAAAGAACCACTCGTCGCTTAAGCGACACAAGGTTGCAGGACCTCGAAAATATGCTTAAAACTCTTCAATGGCTACCAAATTCATTCCAATTTGAATTTTACATCAAGCATAACATATATACATCATTTCACACTCAAAAACAACATCCCAATCATAGCATATACAAATAAAGCATTCAATCATATTAAAGCTTCCCTTACCTAAAATTCTTGACTCAAAACCTTGAAGAAAAAGCTAGGGAGGAGACTTGGTGATTCAAGAATGATCTCTCCTCAACTTTTGCTATGAAATCAACTACAGGAAACCTAAATTAATCCCAAAATGAGCTTCAATCAAATTTTCACCCACCAACCAAGATTCTACATGAAACTCATTTCTCATGTTCTTGGTAGAAGTTGAGAAAGATACTAAGAGATCAAGAATATAGAGGAATTGGACTTACCAACTAGGAGTAGTCAAGAAAGCTCTAGGAATCCAAATATCAAAGCTTTCTTGTAGAGAATTCTCATAAACTCAAGCTCTTGAGAGAAGGAGGAGGATATACTTAGGAAGGAAGAAAAGAGAATGAACGAGATAAGGGAAGGAGTGAGACTTGCACGTTTAAACATTTGGGAGTAACATGAAATTTTGCTAATAACCCCTATGTTTCCTCTAAAGGCACCCCCTTCTCTTATTTTGTTTTTCTTTCCTACAACTCAAGGAACTCATCTAAAAGTCCCAACAACAACCTTACACTCTAAACCCAACCATACATGAAAATCTAACAACAACACTGTAGCACATAACAAAACAATCTATTTATTAATTCTTTTATACATATTATAAATTTAAATTTAATTTGCTCTTGCATTATTAATCAAATACTTAAACATACAATTAGAAAAAATTACAACGTTACACTCTCCAACTCCAACAACTTGGCAAGGTCCAACATGTTGTCCTTGGTGTTGCAAAGCTCATTTGTACACATTAGCACTCTGCATAAGTAGAGAAAATGTGCTCTTTTTTATATACTCCCTCAGGCTTCAAATATAAGCAAAAATATTGACTTGAGTTTTGGATTTAAATATATGCAAATCTTAACTAATTTTAGTTTATTTAATGAGACCATCTCCAATATACCCTTCATTTAATAGGGGTTTTAATTCCAATGACTTCTTATTCTTGATATCAAATTCCAATGAAGGATAGTGTAGGAAAACAACTTATTTTTTAATTGATATTAGTGCAATTAAATGTTATTAACCAACTTTCTTAATTAGCGTGAAACCTTTTTTTTTTTGCTTATATTTAGATCCGGAGGGAGTACAATGACAAAAATGAAGATAGAATTAAGCCTGTATTTGGTATAGAAGAGAGAAATAGAGTAGATGAAAACAAGAAATGAATGATAGAAATAAGTGAGAAATAAAGTAATAAATAAAGTTGTTTGGTTAAAAAGAAATAAAGAAGAGATGAAGAGAGAGATAGAAAAATAAGTAGAAATAAGTAAGAAATAGTATAAACAGGTCCACCACTTTTTAACTTATTTCATCCTTATTTCTTCTCCACCAAACATCCAACATTATTTCCATCTTCCCTATATTGTTTTCATCTCTTAAACCAAACACGGCATAAAACCTCATACATATCACCTAAATCCCTCCACCACTTCGTCGATTCTAGTGGGTTAAATATGCTCCTCTTTCTTCGTGCAAATGGTTGTGTTCGTCTGAATCAACACAGTCATCGCACCCCCTGCAGTTCCAATACCAAGGCTAAGACGAGTAACATCAAGCAGAAGCAAGTCCTGAACCTTCTCATTCCCCTTACTGTTCAAAATAGCAGCGTGCAGTGCTGCTCCATAGGCCACAGCCTCATCCAGGTTAATGTTCTTGCAAAGCTCTTTGCCGTTGAAAAAATCCTGCAATAGCTGCTTTTCACCTTTGGAATCCTGGTGGACCCACTAACACGTACAAAATTACTCACATGCATGATGAAACTTTGGAATTTATTTCCGAAGTCTCTCTTCAACACGATTTATTTGAATTGCAAACTCTGTTGGACACTGAACCTTAAACTCACCAAGCAAGTAATTAATACAATAATAATAGCTAGTATTTCATGATATAGGTAAACAATAAGTTCACTTGTACATTCAAGCTGGCTGAAAGGATAGTATTAGTACATAGGATATATATCTCAACAAAGAAAAAATAAATAAATACAAACTTGGTTAAGATACTATATATATAAAACCAAAAACTCATACCCATATTTCCCAGAACACAACCCAATATACACATAAATAAAACTAGTTGAAGAAGCAGTGCCTTCAATTTCCTCACTCCACCAAATCACATGATCTTCCATAGTTACGAAATTAAGTAGCTCATTCATGTCATCATGGTTTTGCTTAATTTTCTCTTAGTTTTTATAAAAACAAAGGACCAAAAGCTCATACAGCCTAGCTTGTATCCTCCTCAAGCAACTGGACACAGTTAGCCGGGGGATCATGGTAGTCCTCATAAGCATCATCACAAGCCAGTTTCCGAGCATCATTTGCGAGTCTATCAGCCACGCGATTCGCCTTGTTGGAGATAGAAACCAACTTCACTTCCCAGATAGAATCAAAAAGAAGCTTCCTTATGAGTTCTACGACATCATAATCGGGTTTATTGGGCTTAACCCCACCAACCACCTTTCTCACAACAGAGTCATTGTCTGACTCCACAATCAGTTTCTTAACATTCATCGTCCGAGCCAGCTGCATGCCAATGAGAATGGCTAGTAACTCTGTCCGGTCTGCTTGACAAGTGTTGGGGTCAAGTCTTTTAGCAAAGCCACGAAGCCACTCTCCTGATGCGTCCCTTAGAACCCCTCCACAACCTGCAGAGAGCCTTTTGTGATGATCGCGCGAACCATCCACGTTTAACTTCACCCAACCAATCTCAGGTTTCTCCCATCTCTCCTGTAGGTCAGAGCTAGGAGAGGCTGCGGATGAAAGAAGGGCATATAAACCGCCGGCCACGATGACTGCTGCAGTAGCTGCACCAGCCACCTTCATAAAGCTCCCAGTCCCGCACTCTGTCTCACTCTCATCCTTCAAGATCGACTGAACACTAGCTGGCGGATCATGGTACTCCTCACAAACATCATCAGTAGCCAATTTCCGAGCATCATTGGCGAGCCTGTCAGCCACGCGATTCGCCTTGTTGGAGATAGAAACAAACCTCACTTCCCAGTTGAAACGACGCCGCTCCGTCCTTATGAGTTCAACGACATTGTAATCGGGGTGATTGGGCCTAACCCCGTTCTCCACCATGCTCACCACAGAGCTACTGTCTGACTCCACAATCAGCTTCTTAACGTTCATCTCCGAAGCCATCTTCAGACCCGTGAGAATGGCTTGCAACTCTGTCTGGTGCACTTCGTAAGTGGGGTTCAGTTTCTGAGCAAAGCCACGCAGCCACGTGGCAGAGTGGTTCCTTAGAACGCCGCCACAACCAGCAGAGAAGCTTTTGTAAGGGTCGCGCGAACCATCCACGTTCAGCTTCACCCAACCAATCTCGGGTTTCTTCCAACTCTCCTGTAGTCAAGTCAGATTAATTCAGAAAATGTTTATCAGGGTAAAATGGGTAATTAAATTATGAAATTAGAAAAATTTTAAAAATAACGAAGGAACCTAATTTTTACCCTATTACCTAATTAAAATTCTTTTTAAAATTTAAATATAACTTTTAAAATAAATAATGTTATAAAAATTAATAATTTTAACTCACGTGACAGATTACAACCTAGAAAAGTTTTACATTATTTACACTCTAATTAAATTCTACTATGTATTATGAACAAATTTTAATCTATTAATGTTTCACCTAAACAATAATTATGACATAGTTAAAAGAAATTGAATAATCAGCCATATATCTTAACTACTATAATTTTTTTTTAATACATGAGTGGGTTTATGAATTATTTAGAAATTTTTTAATTAAATCTCTAAAATAAAAAAAAATTAATAGAGAAGTTAATAAAATTGTTACAAATTATTATTTTTCTATTGGTTTTAAGCCATCATACACTAATTTTAGTGACTTAATTACAAAAGTTTTACTAGATCAAGGGTCCAATTGTAAATTTTTTAGTGTAAGCACCCAATTAAAAACACCAAAAAATTCGAAGACCCACTAATTTATTAAACTCTTTAAAAATTTTGATAAAATATAATAACCATATTTATTTTTTTCTTCTACAGTCATAACTCATAACTGCTATTTACTTTATCTTTCCTTCTTATTTTTCTTATATATGCATCTTCTCCCAAACTATCATTACGTTAGTTTCACTGCAATTGAATTTAAATTTTTTAAGCAAAGTTTCCGTTCAAATTTTATAAATGAAAAAACTAAACTAAATTTGGATGCTTTAAAATAAATCTAATTTTAGAGACTTGTAGATGAACAAACATGCTTAGGAAGAAAGATTACACTAAAAATAATCAATTAAGTTCTTTGATAAAAATTAATTATCGATTAAGTTAGTAAATACTTTACACCTATAATATGAGAAAACAAAAGATATATTCCTCCAAAAATGCATAAACCAACCACTGAGAAAAATAACACTTAACCATACGCACCTCTTGCTGAGAGCTAGCAGAGGCTGAGGAAAGAATGTCATCTAAACCGCTGGCCACCTTCAGAAACCTAGAGATCCAGCTTCCGCCACCACCGTCGTTGCCTCCACTCATTTTGATGCTGCAAATGAATGAATTTGGATCGTTTGCTATGTTGGTTTGATGAGGAAGGATTTGGAGTGAGACTTTGGTGGAATTTGTAGACAAGTCTTCCTCTATAGTTTCTCCTTCGATGCTAAGTTTCCACTCTTCACCTTTACCATTTTTATAAAATATACAATAATTTTGATTGTTGTATTTTTTTATATCCAGTCTGTAAATTTCGTGCCTTACCCTAGTATTATAAGTTTGGTAAAAAAAAAAAAAATTCACCAATTATAAAAAAAATGAGAATCTAAATTATTTTTTTTAAAAATATAAGAACTAAGACCAATTTTAACTAAACATTAAAAACCTAAAATACATTTTATCTTAAAAATACTATAATTTTCCCCTATAATCTTTCATTGTTTGTTTGGTCTACCACCTTGATGAAAAAATCTATTTTTTTCAAGGAAAAAAATGAGAAAAAAAAAGGAATTACAACTTCCAATCACTCTCTCTGTTCTGTTAATCAATTTTCTGTTTTCATTGATCAGTTCTTGAGGAGCGAATTTTGTCACTCCATAGTTTCCTCAAAATCATACATAATTGTAAAAATCAAATTAAAAATGTAAAAACAAAGAATCTTCCTAAGTTCCTATCCTCTGTCATCTTTCATCCATACGTTCCTCTCCCCACTTTAACTTTTACGATGTTCAATTGTTCACCTTTTTTTTTTTTACAGACATTCTGTTTTCATCTATTTTCCTATAAAAACAATACAATATTATAGTGATCAAATTAAAACCCTTAATATTCACCCCAAAAAAAAGACCTTAATTCTTGGTTTGGACAACTCTTGATTACTACTCATCTATCATTTTTCTCATGTTTTATTCGTCCTCTTTCATCTTTTATTGGTCCGTACGTTCCACTTCCAACTTTTTTTTTCTTTTTTGTTTAGTCATTTACGTTTTCTTTATTCTTTTGTCTCTTTCCCAGATCAATTCAGTACTGTATATAGTCAATTTTTTTTCGTTATCCAACTTGACTTGATGACCATAACAAGTAGCATCAATCAATCAATCAATCTATCTAATCTTTTAGGAGAGACACATGTCAGCCTCTCTTGCTTTTTCATTACTTTTCTTAAGGGTATAATGGATATTTTTGTTAAATATATAATGGCTTACTATTTGTTCAAGCTGTCACGTGTTAAGCTTTTGTTGTTTTATAACAAGAAGATTCCAATAACTCTATCGCAGTGTTCGTTTCAGCTGAAAGCCTCAACTTTCAGCTACAGATGAAAACGAAAGTAAGAATTACATTTGTTCGATAGAAGTGAAACACAGCTGAAAGTGTAGAAAATTTTGTGGGTCCCACGCGTTAAGATTTCATCTCAAAAATGAGGTGAAAGTTGTATGAAATGCACAGTAGATGCAGAGTCATTGTTTGACTCCACAATCAGTCTCTTAACCTTCATCTTCCGAGCCAGCTGCATGCCCTTGAGAATGGCTAGTAACTCTCACTACAAGAATTATGGTTTTTAGTGACTAAAAATAGTGATGAAAGTAAAATTTGTCACTAATGATATATCATTTGTGACTAAATTTGATTTTGTCACTAATATTATTTATAAAAGTAACGCATAGATAAGTTGTCACTGTAATTTTATTAATAGTGACAAAAATATGTTTGTCACAAAAAAAAATATCATTAATATTTACAAATTTTACTTTCTGACCATTTTAAAATCGTCACTAATATAAAATGTAGTAAACCTTAAAAAAAGTATTTGTAACAAAAAGTTAACTTTGTCACAAATATTAAATTTCAATTACAAGTGAAATATTATTCATAATTAAAAAATTTGAACCATTTGTTTTTATAATAATTTATCATAAATATTTAATAACATTAACATAATTTTTAAAATCAAACCAAACTGGCCGATTTGATAGAGAATGATTTGGTGACCAGTCCTTCAAATCCATCAATTGTTGGTTTAATGAGCTAGAAACAGAGTTTAGGTAAGGAAATATCAATATTAGAAAGATAAAAATTCTCACTGATATTCATTATATTAATTAATGAGTATTTTGTGCATCACATGTTAATTTTAAATTTAAAATAATATTATAATAAAAAAAATACTAAAAAGCAAAAACTTAAATTTATAAAAATATATGTATATGTTGTAAAAAAAACATATAAAAAACTATGCAAATAAAGTATTTAATTTTATAATTGAATGGATATTATGAAACTATGAATTGCAATAAATAGTTAGTTGTTATATATATATATATATATATATATATATATATATATATATATATATATATATATATATATATATATATATATATATATATAATTGAATGTGATAACTTATCCTAATATAAAAAAATTAAAATTATGTATTTATTTTTTTTAAGAGGACATTATTTATGTATCTTATTTCTTGGTGGGTTTAAAAGATAAGCTTCAAATAAATATCTTTTATTTTAAAAAGACGTTATTGAAAAGTTGCCGATTAACCTTTAATTATCGTTTTTATCGTTTTCACGTTTGAAATTTCTCAGCAATAAGGGAGTTATACAAATCTATCCACTCAACCCACTCCCTAATTCATAGCAAATTGGATGATCAGTCTTTGTGGGACTTTTAGTTTTTTTTTTTTTTTTAAATTTGGGACTTTTAGTTGAGAAACACTAATAACAAGGTAAGCTTCTTTTTAGATAGTAACGTTTAAGAACTTTAGTGAATAATATAATATACTATATATTAATTTTTAGTAAGTATCTTTTATTTTTTGTTAAGTAAATATATATATATCAAACTATATTTATCTTTCTCTGTGTTTCTTCTCATTCTTTGTGTTTACTTGAAACTATTTAGAGTCGAATCCTACCTTGTTTTTTTTTTCAAATATATTTCTTAATTTTAGTTAGTTTTAAATTTAATTTCATTTAACAACTAGCCTAACAAGTTTCTTTCCCAACCATTTTAAACCATTCTCCTTTTATCTTTATTCATATATTTAATTTTCTTAATTACTTATATATCTTTTTCAATCTACCATTTTTATTTTTATTTATAAATTAAATTTCAATATTTTTTTAAAAATATATCACATTAAAAATAAAATAATCGTGTATCACAATATAAATTATTTATCACAAATCAAATATAATTTATATACTAGTATTTTTACCCGTGCATTACATGGGTCAAATTTAATATGTAAATATCACTTTTGATGATCATTAATATGTAAAAAATATTGAAATTTAAGTTAGAACTAATTATATTAATAATCATATATTGAAAAAAAAGATAAAATGCTAAGTTAAATAGTTCATTTGACATTAAAAGTGTAAGAATATATCATATGAATGTTAGAAATATATTTAAATTTTGAAGATAAAATATATATTTGAAATTAGTTTTGATATTAAGTTATAACTTATAAAATGATTTAGTTGATATTAAAAGTATAAGAGGATATATCATATACATATTAAGAGTGTATTTAAATTTTGAATATATATATATATATATATATATATATATATATATGAGGGGATCAAATTATACCGGTGTAACTTAAACAACTATTACACCATTCAATAACTTTCATTGAGTGATATTTTCTTAAAACCCACCGTTGGATTGAAAGTTCCTTTCACATAGATTATATATACAAAATTTCAAATTAATCCAAAATTATTTGCTATCTCATTCATATAGATTAAAATTGACGTAATATAAACTTTTTAAAATATACTAAAATATGGATCATTTGATTACCTTCTTATTGTTGTTCAATTTTGACAAAATTTGACACAAACAATCTTGGTAATATGTAGATATAATTCAACGGTTGGATCGATAAAAATTTCATTCTATATCAAGTTATTAAAATGGTGTAACTCTTTTAGAGTTATACTGGTAGAAGTTGATCCCTCCTCTCTCTCTCTCTCTCTCTCTCTCTCTCTCTCTCTCTCTCTATATATATATATATATATATATATATATATATATATATATATTTAAAATTGGTTTCTGATATTCAATTACAGTTAAACCGTTCGATTATATTAAAAGTACAAAAAGATATAACAGATGCATATTATTAGGAGAGTGAAGTGCACCACTTTATGAGAGGATAGTATTCAAATGAGAATAAATGTGAGGAAGAGTTGGGAAAGTGGAATAATGAGAGCACAAATATACTTATATGTTTATATATATGATATAAGAAGATTAAAAAATATTTATTCTCTCTCTATATATAACTTAGAATAACTATATTGAATGAGAATGATTTTAGGAGTTATTCTTCAACCAAATATACTCATACCCATGCCCACTATTCACACTTTACTTAAATGCATAGTCGTGACAAACAAATTCTGAGGTCTTAGGCAAAATTTATATTCAAATTTTAATTTGATATAATTTGTCAAATCTTGTTTTATTTTTTTTATCAACTACAAAGTTATTGGTCAAAGTTTTATAATTAAGTATTTCTAACATTTCACTATCAGTAAATTAAAACAAATTCATATATCCACCGTAGTCGATGCCTTCACTCATTTTGATGCTACAAATGAGACTGATGACTGAGACTTTGCTATATTAGTTTCGTACTGACTGTGGTGTGGTGTAATATATTTTGTATAGAGTCGACTTTAATTATTTGTCCTTCAAAGCTAAGGTTTCCGATTTTCACCTTTTACCTTTATTCCTCTTAGTATTCACACCTTTATTTATTTTTAGTATTCACCTTTCAAATCTAATCAATTAATTTTATAATTTTAAATAAATTTCAACTAAGAATAAATTATTGTTTGAAAGCCTTAAATAGTTTATTTCTTGTATTAATTCTTCTTATAACTTGTCATTTTTACACGTCATATTTTCATATCATTTTGATGGTGCAAATTATCAGTTTGGATCGTTTGCTATATGTCGGTTTGATGAAGAAGGATTTGGGGTGACTTTGGTGGAATTTGTACACACACAAGGATTCCACTATAATTTGTCCTTCGATGCTAAGGTTCCACTCTTCAGTCTTCACCTTTACCTTTTTTTAAAAGACCATATGCATTAAGACTTCACTCAACCCCACCCTACTTGACTTTTTTTTTCTCTTGTGGAAACATCAACGTGGTTTCATTCTTAAACAATAATATCTATAGAGATTTATTATTTTTATAACAAAATTTAATTTTTTTTATTTCTTATCACATTATTTGTTTTATTTCAATTTTTCTTTATTATAAAATATGTTATGAGATTATGTTTTACCGATAGATCGAATTCCTAGTATTTATATATATGTATATGATTATTTTTTTCTAAACTAAAATAAAAATACATAATCCGATATATTCTTTCTTTTTATCTCTTTTTTCTATAAAAATAAAAATAAGAAAAATGTATTTTAAGTCAAAATTAATCTTAATCCTTATGTTTTAAAAACAATAATTTTGATTGTTGTATTTTTTATAACCTGACAGTAAATTTCGTGCGTTACCCTAGTATTATAAGTTTGAGAAATGCTAGCAACACACTTTCTATCACACTCTCTATGATTAGTTAAAATTTATTGAAAATCACAAGTTTTTATGGGTCTCACTTGTTATTTAATGACTCTCTCTCCTGATTTTGTAGTTTTCAATAAATTTCAACCAATGATAGAGTGTGTGTTGGAATGAGTGTGTTAGAGAGTGTGTTGCTAGCACTCCTCTATAAGTTTAATAAAGAAAAAAAAAAGAAGAGAATGCTAGCGACAATATCTCTAACACCCCCTCTGTAATTGGTTGAAAATCATCAATTTCGGTAGGTTCACTTATCATTTAATTATTCTCTCTCCTAATCTAAAAGTGAGACCCACCAAATAGTGTCGCTAGCATTTTCTAAACAAAAATATGAGAACTAAATTATTATTTTTAAAATATAAGTATTAAGTTGGCTAAGTGGTAAGTTGTATTTTAACCCAAAGGGTTGACGCAGTAATGTAAAGTCTCGCTATGTTCCTATGAGGGAGAACGATTTATTTAACGAAAGAACACGTGTTCGATTCCCTCAATGTGCAAAATTCCCTTGGGCCAGCGGCAGCCACGCACCACGAGCAGGATTAGTCTCTGACCCAATGGGTTAGGGGATACCTGTAGTATCTGACCTAGGACAAAAAAAAAAATATAAGAACTAACCAGGGGTTTGATTTCTAATTTGTGCGTATGGAAAAACATCTATTGGGAGAGGTCAGTCTCTTAAATGGATCTTTATATCTTGAGGAATTAGTCCTTGACTTTCGGTTGAGAGATGCCCCGAGTTCAAAAAAAAAAACGAACTAAGGGCAATTTTAACTAAACATGAAAAAATCTAAAATATATTTTATCTTAAAAATATAATAATATAATGTTTCCCCTATAATCTTTCATTGTTTGATCTACCACCTTGATGAAAAAAAAATTAAGGAAAAAAATGAGAAAAGAAAAGGAATCACAACTTCCAATCATTCTCTCTGTTCTGTCTAATCAATTTTCTATTTACATTGATTAGTTCTTGAGGAGCAAATTTCATCACTCCTAAGTTTCCTCAAAATCATAATTGTAAAAATCAAATTAAAAAAAAGTAAAATGTTTAAATATGTTTTTAGTACATCAAATTTGAGTATTTTGGTTTTAGTCTCTCAATTAAAAAATTACTCTTTTTATCCCTCAAATTCGCAAATGTTGTTTTTAGTCCCTCAGAGTGAATTTGAAAGACTAAAAAGAACAGATTTTTAGTTCTCCAAAATGAAGTTGATGGACTAAAAATAACATTTTGCAAATTTGAGAGACTAAAAAGAACAAATTTTTAATTGGAGGACCAAAACTAAAAATGCTCTAAATTTAAGAGACTAAAAACATATTTAAGTCACACCTAAGTTCCTATCCTCCGTCGTCGTTCATCCACACCTTCGTCTACCCACTTTTACTTGTACGATGTTCACCTTTTTTTTTCTTTTCTTTTCTAAAGACAAAAGTGAATGCATTAGTTTGAGGAATGATATTCTTCAATTTAGGGTTTAGGAATGAAGTCCCTATAACCTTTTTTTTATTCAGCAAAAACCAAAAGATATTGATATTCTTCGATTAACCATTCCTTAATTATAATTTATATGAGGCCTGATGAATTTTTAATTTAATTTTTCACCTTGTGGAAACATCAGTCTAGTTTTATTCTTCAGTGGAACAAAATTTACAAATCATATTTTTATTAAACAATTTTAATAGCATTTATCATTTAAAAAAAAAGATAATGTGATATGACATTCTATTCCCATCTATTTTCCTATAAAAATAATACAATATTATAGTGATCAAATTAAAACCCTTAATTCTGGGTTTGGTCAACTCTTGATTCCTCATCTATCATTTTTCTCATGTTTTATTCGTCCTCTTTCATCTTTTATTCGTGTGCTCCTCTTCCAACTCGTTTTTTTTTCTTTTTTTGTTTAGTCATTTACATTCTCTTTTATTCTATGGTCTCTTTCTCAGGTCAATTCTTGACTTGATGACCATAACAAGTGCCATATATAATAAATGAAAAAAATTTTTTTTTTGGTATATTTTTTTTGGTAGATAAATGAAAGAAGTTTTTAAAACAGTGCATGTGTTTTTAAAAATAGAAAAATTATGTGTATGATTACCCTAAAATTTATTTATTTTTCTACAAAAAAAAGTATCTGTAACGTTAAATTCGTTTAATGATTGTAACAAAAAAAATCGTTTAATGGTAAATAAATTTGACTATTAAATTAAAGCTTAATTTTCAGGCATTTTAACACTGCATCACACTTAATTAAATAGAAATCACCCTAATTCTGATTTTTAAAATATTTATTATAAAATTTAACAATTTGATCATAGAAGAGAATGATTAGATCACTATATAAAAACTTTACAATAAACTTTAGTCATTCAATTATTTCTTTATTTTTAATCACATTTTTCTTTGTTTTCTAACTTTTTCAAATAAAAAATTAGAAAAACGATGTGTGTAGGAACATCACCGTAACCCGTTTTGCTTGTAATTAATATATCTCATAAATATCACTAGATGGAGTATGATTTAACCGGGATTAATATAGTAGACCGTGAATTTATTATTATTATTATTATTATTATTATTATTATTATTATTATTATTATTATTATTATTATTATTATAGTAGACCGTGAATTACTACTAAAATTTTAACAACATTTATAAAAATTGTGATTGACATCATATGAACCATCAATCTATAACATATTTAGAAAATGAGTAGAAGGCATATATTATAAAAATAAATAAATAAGTTAATTAAACCACTAACATTTGAAATAAATAAATAAGTTAAATAACTAAATAAGAATAGTAGGTAATACTTTTGACGAAAAAACATTATGTGCTCGGATTGAGACGGATCTAATGATGAGTGAAATTTAAAGTAAATTTTAAGAGAAATTTTTTTCATCTTAAATGAGAGAATTATATATTAAGCTTTTTTTTGTCTAAATATGTGACTTTTTGTCAACATATATGTAACTTTTTTTGTTTTATAAAAACTAATAAAAAAAACATTTTTTGTTAATAGACCTAAAGTTTAAACTTTAGTTATTTTATTCTTGGGCAGTCCTGATTTGGGAGGAAGGGT
The DNA here is from genome assembly GCA_026413185.1 of Pueraria montana var. lobata. Taxonomy (NCBI): domain Eukaryota; kingdom Viridiplantae; phylum Streptophyta; class Magnoliopsida; order Fabales; family Fabaceae; genus Pueraria; species Pueraria montana. Next base: position 37,051,976 of record CM048651.1, on the reverse strand, counting down.
AATTAACAACAAAAAGTACAAACTTCAGATTAAAATTGCAATGACAATGTGCTTAAATGTAGTACACAAATATATGTGTTTTCCTAGTTCTGATTCCAAACGTTAAGTTAGTATAGAAACTATATGCTTGAATTTTCAATTTAATTAATTAAAGTTTTCCAGTTCCTAGTTGAATTTTCTTTCTTAAACACATGCTCACTCAACAAGTTTTTATTTGTCAAATAAATTATGGATGCGATTCTATAATAATTCATGTCTGTCCCTCTTCTCACTAATTGACAAATGTTACGAAAATCTAGCTTCCCGTGCTACTTGAATCTACCCCAGATGGTAAATGAAAATTTTCTACGAATAAGAGATAATTTTGTTTTTATTTTTTTGGAAAAAATACTCCCTATTAATTACTTCCCTTTGAATGGCTCTTTTACCTCCAACTTGTCAAAATTACTTACATGATGCAACTTTCAAATTTATTTTGAAATATCTCTTCAACATGATTTACTAGAGAAGTAAACCTTAAACTCACAAAACTAGCTGCAGAAAGTAATACCTAGTGCGTACATTTACGAGATAACAAAGAAGAAAAAACAAACAGTGGTTACATAGTACAGATAATTCCCAAAAAGGCCACCCGATATGCTCATAAAACTAGCTGAAGAAGCAGTGCCTCTAATTTCCTCACACCACCTAAATTAAGAGACTTGACTTTCCATAGTTACAAAATTAAGTAGCTAATGGGGTCCTTTCAAAATCCATGTCATGCTTCTGCTTTTCATATTTTTGTAACAAAATGACTAAAATTAAGCTCACACACCCTGTCCATCATCCTCCAAGAATAACCTGGCACAGTTGTCATCCGGGGGATCAGGGTACTTGCTCAGTTCATGAGAAGACAATTTACGAGCATCATTGGCGAGTCTATGAGCAACTCGATTCGTTGTCCTAGGAACATAACCAACCTAACTTGCCACACAGGATCATTAAAACGAAGCTTCCTTATGCGTTGAACAACAACATCGTACTCAGGACATTGATTCTTGAACTCGTGCCTACTCTCCACCATGCTCACCACGGACTCACTATCTGACTCCACAATCAGTTTCTTAACATTCATCGCCCGAGCCAGCTGCATGCCCGTGAGAATGCCTTGTAACTCTGTTTGGTGGGCTTGACAAGTGTTGGGGTCAAGTTTCTGAGCAAAGCCACGGAGCCACTTTCCTGATGCGTCCCTTAGAACCCCGCCACAACCTGCAGAGAGAATTTTATGATGATCGCGCGAACCATCCACATTCAACTTCACCCAACCAATCTCAGGTTTTGTCCATCTCACCTGTCAACAAGCCAAATTCAATATCTGTGAGTTATGATCCTAACTCAATCTTACAAAACTGACTCGTAAGATAAGAATTATTCTCCACTTGTATACTTTATCTCAATATTATCTCTAGTCAATGTGGGACTTCTACATAATAATATTATTATTATTATTATTATTAAGAAATAAGAAGGGAAATTGGCTTTTCAATTTGACCTGAATTTTCTTGCTCTCACTATTCCATATAATCAGTTTAACAAGGTGCATTTTCCTATATATCTATTACCATGCATGATGAATATTTAATATATACGCATGCATTTGCAGGTTTTGAATTATCAAACCTTCGCCATTATGGTTCTTATAATGGCTGTCTTTACTACCTTCATCACCACTCCTCTTGTGTCTGCAATGATATCAGTGGAACATATAAAAATACACACACAACGGAAGCAAACGAGAAAGAGACAAAATTATAGAACAGAATTTTTTACTTGCACTCCAATTTTTATTCTCTGATACATAACCACAAATCGACGTACAAGTACAACCTCTGGCCTTTTATAGGCAAATTGTTACATTAAAATGTATTAAACATGCATGTTAGGCGGTGCATAAAGCGGTGAAGTAAGAAGCGGTGCAGTAATTTTGCAAGCTGTTGTGTAAAGTGTACTTGATTAATATTGCACGTGTTGCTCTAGGAAGTTCACTCTCTTTTTATTTAGCATAATAAGCTTGATTTAATTTTTGTTAACCGACATGCAACGAAGGGAAGAATAGCTGATTACCAATATTGAGCAATTGGAAGGAAAAAATGCAGATAGCCAACTGAGAATTTTTGCTGTGCAAGGAATATTTCATCAATGATAAATTTGATTGAGGCTGCAGGAAGAATCCAGAAGCGTGATGCACTTTATCAGTGTATGCAACAAAAAATGGATTGCCATTCTGGAAGAAAGGCCATCATGCAGATAGCAGATTCTATATAACCATGTTATTGTGGCATTTGAAGCTTACAGGCAACTAAGCCAAGTGCCTATCTGGCCAATGATGGCAATCTCATCTATGACTTACATGAAATGAAAGACATCTATGCACGTTGGGAAATAATAATAATAATAATAATAATAGAAAAAAGACTATGTACTGACAGTGTAAAATAATGTTATACTGTTATTCAATCACAATCTACTATGTATTGTAAGTTTGTTAATTTTTACAAAATTATCTTAAAAGTCATATCAACGGTGATTTGTGATTGGATGACAGTGTAAAATTGTACCATTAAATAATAATGTAAGACTAAATAAATTAATTCATAAGAATTAAGAAAATTAGTTAATTTAATTAATAATATTAAATTTATCTTAAATTTACATTTTTTTTAAATTATCTTTAACATTAATGTGATATACTTTTCTTTTTTAAAAAGAAAATTTGAGTATTGACTTTAACTCTTTTAATCTCTTTTCTCGGTTATTTTAATTTTTATTGGTTATGTATATAAAGGGCTACAGTAAGAATTCCAAAATTCTCTCCATATAAAGTAAAGTTAGACTCTCAAAAAACTTAATGTATCTCACTTATTTATTATTTAAAACTCAAAAAAATGACTCATAAATAAAATATTTTGTAAAAAACAAAAATTAATACAAGAGACTTTCAAAATTAAATTAAAAACTCGGTTTTTATATAAAAAAAAAAACAGAAAAGAATATAATTGTACAAGTCAAATTAAAAATGTAAACACAGAAACTTTCTAAGTTCCTATCCCTTGTTGTCTTTTTTTTTTTTTTTGGAAGAGGTCCCTTGTTGTCTTTTATTCATACTTCTCCACACTTTTACGATGTTTACCTTTGTTTTTCTTTTCCAAAGACAAAAGTAAAAGCATTATTTTGTGGAATGATATTCTTTAGTTTAACCATTCCTTAGTTATAATTTATATATGAGGCCTGAATTATTAATTTATAAGTTATACAACTTGAATTTTTCACCTTGTGGAAACGTCAGTGTAGTTTTCTTAACTCTTGGGTAATAATGTTTGCAGATCATATTACTTATTTGAAAAACAAAACAAAAAAAAAATCTGACATTCTATTTTCATAAACACACCAACCAAGTGATATAATAATATATTTCATTATATAAGTAACAAGTTCACTTGTACATACATTCAAGCTGGCTGAAAGGATAGCACTAGTACATATATATGATATCTCAACAAAGAAGAAAATCCAAATACAAACTTGATTAAGATACTACATATATAAAACCAAACCCATACCCATATTTTCCCAAAGAAAACCCAATATAACACATAATATCATGGTTTTGCTTTTCTTATTTTTGCAAAAAAGGACAAATTAAAAGCTCACGCACCCTATCTCATCCTCCAAGAGCAACTGAACACAGTTAGCCGGTGGATCACGGTACTCCTCACAAACATCATCACTAGCCAATTTCCGGGCATCATTGGCGAGCCTATCAGCCACGCGATTCGCCTTGTTGGAGATAGAAACAAACCTCACTTCCCAATCAAAACGACGCCGCTTCGTCCTTATGAGTTCAACGACGTCGCAATCGGGGTGATTGGGCCTAACCCCGTTCTCCACCATGCTCACCACAGAGTCACTGTCTGACTCCACAAATTCTAGAAAACTTTTACATTATTTACATTCTGATTAAATTCTAATATGTGTTATGAACAAATTTTAATCTCTTAACGTTTCACCTAAACCATAATCGTGATATAGTTAAAAGAAATTGAATAATCAGTCGTTTATCTTAACTACTAATTTTTTTTAATACATGAGTGGGTTTATGAGCTATTTAGAAATTTTTAATTAAGTTCCTAAATTCAAAAAAAAAAATTGTAATAGAAGAATTAGTAAAATTGTTGCAAATTATTATTTTTTCGTTAGTTTCAAACCGTCTTAAAAACTAATTTCAGTGACTTAATTAGAAAAATTTTACTAGATCAAGGTCCAATTGCAATTTTTTTTAGTGTAAGCACCCAATTAAAAACTCCAAAAAATTCAAGGATCTACTAATTTATTAAACTTTTTTTTAAAAAAATTGATAAAATATAAGAACCATAACAAGTTTTATTTTTTCTGCAATCATAACTATTATTTACTTTATCTTTCCTTCTTATTTTTTTATATATGCCTCTTCTCTATCATTACGCTGGTTTGACCGGAATTGAATTCAAATTTTTTGCGGAAAGTTTCGGTTCAAATTATATAAATGAAAAAATTAAACTAATTCGGATCCTTTTTAAAATAAATCTAATTTTAGAGGCTTGTAGATGAACAAACATGCTTAGGAAGAAAGATTATACTAAAAATAGTCAATTAAGTTCTTTGATAGAAACTAATTATTGACTAAGTTAGTAAATATTTTACACGTATAGTATGAGAAAACAAAAGATATACCCCTCCGAAAATGCATAAACCAAACAGTGTGAAAAAGAAAACTTAACCATACCGTGGTGGCACCCTCATGAGGACGAGACCAAGGGCCACCATCGTCACGCTGTGCTCCAAACGGGACTTCATGCTGGGAGCTAGCAGAGGCTGTGGATGAAAGAACAGCATATAAACCGCCGGCTACGGCGGCTGTTGCGGCAGCTGCACTAGCCACCTTCAGAAACCTAGAGCTCCAGCTTCCGCCGCCATCGTTGCCGCCACTCATTTTGACGCTGCAAATGAATAGTTTGGATCGTTTGCTATGTTGGTTTGATGAGAAAGGATTTGGAGTGAGACTTTGGTGGAATTTGTAGACAAGTCTTCCTCTATACTTTGTCCTTCGATGCTAAGTTTCCACTCTTCACATTTACCTTTTTCTAAAGACCATATGCATTACGAGAAAATGTTAAACTGTTAATTATTCTTCACTCAACCCCACCTGCTTGACTCTTTTTTTTTCTCTTGTGGAAACATCAACGTAGTTTCATTCTTATATAATATATAGTAGTATTATTTTTATAACGAATTTTAATTTTTTTTATTTCTTATCACATTATTTATTTTATTTCAATTTTTTCTTTATTATATAAAATATGTTATGAGATTATTGCACTGATAGATCGAAAGGTAAAAGAAATAATCATACACGTTTCTTTATTATTATGTTTTAAGTTTCTCAATTTTAAGTCAAAATTAATCTTAATCCTTATATTTTTATTTTAAGTCAAAATTAATCTTAATACTTATATTTTAAAAACAATAATTTTGATTGTTGTATTTTTTTATAACCAGTCTGTAAATTTTGTGCCTTACCCTAGTATTATAAGTTTGGTAAAGAAAAACTAAAATTTACCTATTATAAAAAAAATATGAGAATCTAATTTTTTTTTAAAATATATATATATATATATAAGAACTAAGATCAATTTCAACTAAACATTGAAAATCCTAAAATACATTTTATCTTAAAAATAATATAATAATATAATGTTTTCCCTATAATCTTTCAATATGTTTGTTTGGTATACCACCTTGATGAAAAATTCTATTTTTTTTAAAGGAAAAAAATGAGAAAAGAAAAGGAATTACAACTTCCAATCATTCTCTCTGTTCTGTCTAATCAATTTTCTATTTACATTGATCAGTTCTTGAGGAGCAAATTTTGTCACTCCACGGTTTCCTCAAAATCATACATAATTGTAAAAATCAAATTAAAAATGTAAAAACAAAGAAACTTCCTAATTAAGTTCCTATCCTCTGTTGTTTTTCATCCATACCTTCCTCTCCCTACTTTAACTTTTACGATGTTCAATTTTTTTTGTTTGTTTAATTACTCTGTAGGTCTCTATACTTTTACCAAAATTTCAATTAGGTCACTGAACTTTTTTTTTCCTTTTAATTGGGTCCCTGAATTTTTATTTGTTTTTCAATTGGGTCCCTGAACTTTTATTTGTTTTTCAATTGGGTCCTTCCGTCTAATTGTCGATATTAAAAATTAACCGCAGACACTTAATCAGAGGTGCAGACAGTGAATTGATGCTTCTAGAATGTGTTGTAAGCCCAATTGAGTTAATTCTGACAGTTTTCTGCAAAGTTTTAAACTTATATAGAGCCTAATAATTATGAAAGAATGTTTGAGTTAAATTGACCTGTAGAAGTTGAAACTTTGCAGAAATCTTTCATAATTGACTCGGTTGGGCTTACAACACATTCCAGAAGCATCAACTCACTATCTGCACCTCTAATTAAGTGTCTGCAGTTAGTTTTTCATAACAACAATTAGATAAGGAATCCAATTGAAAAAAAAAAAGTTCAAGGACCTAATTAAAAATTTGGTAAAAGTATAGGGACCTATAAATTAATTTAACTTTTTTTAAGACAAAATTGAATGCATTAGTTTGAGGAATGATATTCTTCGGTTAATCATTCCTTGATTTTTTTTTATCCGTAAAAATCGGTTAATCATTCCTTAATTATAATTTATATGAGGCTAATGAATTTTTAATTTATAAGTTATACTACTTGAAATTTTCACATTGGGGAAACATCAGTCTAGTTTTATTCTTCAGTTATAATATTTACAAATCATATTTTTATTACACAATTTCAGTATCATTGCTTATTTAAAAATAATATGATCTGACATTGTATTTTCCTATAAAAACAATACAATATTATAGCAATCAAATTAAAACCCTTAATATTTACCAAAAAAAAAAATTTAAAACCCTTAATTCTTGGTTTGCTCAACTCTTGTTACTACTCATCTATCGTTTTTCTCATGTTTTATTCATCAGTTTTTCTTCCAACTTTTTTTTTCTTTTTTGTTTAGTCATTTACATTATCTATATTCTTTTGTCTCTTTCCCAGTTAATTCAGTATTGTATGTAGTCAATTTTTCTTCGTTATCCAACTTGTTGACTTGATGACCATAACAAATGGAATCTTCTTAACTTCTTACTCTTAATAAAATAATGTACAGTTGGTACACGTGTCACTTTTTTTTTTAAAAAAAATTCCCTCTCTTTGGACACGTGTTGCATCCCGAGAATATTTTTTGTCTTCCAAACTCCTTCTCACTTTTTGCCTTTCTTTTTCATTTTTTTTTTCAATCATCTCTCTTCTTCTATTTTATCTATCTATTTTATTTCCATCTATCTATCTATTCTCTATCTTTTATTAATCTTAATAAAAAAAGGTTTTGGCTGGACATATGTTACCATGTGATGAAAAATTTTCCGTCCAAAACTTCTCTTTCTTTCTAGCTTTTCTCTTTCTCCCTTTTTAATTTTTTCCCTTTTTTTTTCCTCTTTCTTATTTATACTTATAAGACAAAAAATCTTTATTATTCTATTAGCCAAAAATCTCTATTATTATTATTATTATTATTATTATTATTATTATTATTATTATTATTATTATTTAATAATAGGCTTAATTGCAAATTTTATCACCCAAGTTTTCAATTTTTGCACATTTTACCACTCTGATATTTTACCAAAAAAAAAAGTTAAAGAATTCAAAAAAAAAATTGTGAAACATCAGGATAGTAAAATGCGCAAAAATTGAAAACTTAGGTGGTAAAATTCGTAAAATAATGAAAGTTGGGTGGTAAAATTCGTAAAAAAAAACTTGAGTGGTAAAATTCGTAAAATTATGAAAGTTGAGTGGTAAAATTTGCAAAATTAAAACTTAGGTGGTAAATTTTGCAAAATTATGAAAGTTAGATGGTAAAATATGCAATTAAGCCTTAATAATATATTTATAATTTATCATATTATTATAATATTATATGTTATTTATGTACTATATTGAATATTTTTCTTGATCAATATATTAAATACTTTTTGTGTTATATTATATTATGATTTTTTATTTTTTAAATAATATGAATCAATGATTTATTAATCTATTATATATCTTACTTTTAATTAAACAATGTACCGCTAGAACACGTGTTGCGTCCTGAGAAGATTTTTTCTTTTCCAAACTCCTTACTTTCTGCCTTTCTTTTTCATTTATTTTTCTTTTATTTTTTCAATCATCTCTCTTGTTCTATTCTATTTCAATTGATCTATCGATCTATCTTCTTCTATTACTCTTAATAAAAGAAAGTTTTGGCTGGACATATGTTACCACATGATGAAAAATTTTTCCTAAAAAACTTCTCTTTCTTTCTAGCTTTTCTCTTTCTTCCTTTTTAATTTTTTTCCTCTTTCATATTAATTTATACTTATAAGACAAAAAATCTTTATTATTCTATTAGCCGAAAGTCTCTATTATAATAATAATTATTATTTAATAATATATTTATAATTTATCATATTATTATAATATTATATATTATTTATGTACTATATTAAGTATTTTTTGTGTAATATTATATTATGATTTTTATTTTTTTTAAAATAATATGAATCAATAATTTATTAATCTATTATATATCTATTATATATGTTACTCTTAATAAAACAATGTAGCGCTAGTACACGAGTTGCATCCTGAGAATATTTTTTCTCTTCCAAACTCCTTCTCACTTTCTGCATTTCTTTTTCATTTATTTTTCTTTTACTTTTTATTTTTTTTCAATCATCTCTCTTCTTCTATTCTATCTATCTATTCTATTTCTATCTATCTCTCTATCTTTTTTTTTTTATCTTTTATTACTCTTAATAAAAGAAGGTTTTGGTTGGACATATGTTACCATGTGGTGAAAAATTTTCCCTCCAAAACTTCTCTTTCTTTGTAGCTTTTCTCTTTCTTCCTTTTTAAGTTTTTTTCTTTCTTTTTCCTCTTTCATATTTATACTTATAAGACAAAAAATCTTTATTATTCTATTAGCCAAAAATCTCTATTATTATTATTATTATTATTATTATTATTATTATTATTATTATTATTATTTAATAATATATTTATAACTTATCATATTATTATAATATTATATGTTATTTATGTACTATATTAAATATTTTTTCCTGATCAATATATTAAATACTTTTTGTGTAATATTATATTATGATTTTTATTTTTTAAATAATATGAATCAATGATTTATTAATCTATTATATATTTATTATATATCTTACTCTTAATAAAATAATGTATTGCTGGTACACATGTTGCATCCTGAGAAGATTTTTTCTTTTCCAAACTCATCACTTTCTGCCTTTCTTTTTCATTTATTTATTTATTTATTTTCAATCATCTCTCATCTTTTATTCTATCTCTCTATTCTATTTCTATCTATCTATCTATCTATTTATCTTCTTTTATTACTCTTAATAAATGAAGGTTTTGGCTGGACATATGTTACCATGCGATGAAAAATTTTCCTTCAAAACTTCTCTTTTTTTTTCTAGATTTTCTCTTCATCCTTTTTAAGTTTTTTCCTCTTTCATATTAATTTATACTTATAAGACAAAAAATCTTTATTATTTTGTTAGCCTAAAATCTCTATTATGATTCTTATTATTATTATTTAGTAACATATTTATAATTTATCATATTATTATAATATTATATATTATTTATGTACTATATTAAATATTTTTTGTGTAATATTATATTAAGATTTTTTATTTTTTAAATAATATGAATCAATGATTTATTAATCTATTATATATCTATTATGAGGAGGGATTCACTTACTCAAAGAGCAAGTATAAGAGACTTACTCTTCATCTTCACCATTCATTTTCTTGAAATCTAATGGTTGTAATGAATAACTAATCTTAACAATTAGATTTCAAGAAAATAAATGGTGAAGATGAAGGGTAAGTCTCTTATACTTACTCCTGGAGTAAGTGGATCCCTCCTCATCTATTATATATCTAACTCTTATTAAAACAATGTACCGCTAGTACACGTGTCACTTTTTTAAGAAAAATGCTTTTTTCCCTCTCTTTGGACACGTGTTGCATCCTTAGGAGATTTTTTCTCTTCCAAACTCCTTGTCACTTTTTGCCATTCTTTTTCATTTCTTTTTCTTTTATTTTTTTTTTATTTTTCAATCATCTCTCTTCTTATTCTATCTATCTATTCTATTTATATCTATCTATCTCTCTTCTATCTTCTATCTATAACTGTTAATAAAAGAAGGTTTTGGCTGGACATATGTTACCATGTGGTGAAAATGTTTTCCTCCAAAACTTCTTTTTCCTTCTAGCTTTTCTCTTTATTACTTTTTATTTTTTTCCTCTTTCATATTTATACTTATAAGATAAAAAAAAATCTTTATTATTCTATTAGCCAAAAATCTCTATTATTATTATTATTATTATTATTATTATTATTTAATAATATATTTATAATTTATCATATTATTATAATATTATATGTTATTTATGTACTATATTAAATATTTTTTCCTGATCAATATATTAAATATTTTTTGTGTAATATTATATTATGATTTTTTATTTTTTTAAAAATATGAATCAATGACTTATTAATCTATTATATATCTTACTCTTAATAAAACAATATACCGCTAGTACACATGTTGTATCCTAAGAAGATTTTTTCTTTTCCAAACTCCATTTTCACTTTCTGCCTTTCTTTTTTGTTTATTTTTCTTGTCTTTTTTATTTTTTCAATCATCTCTCTTCTTCTATTCTATCTCTCTATTCAATTTCTATCTATCTATCTATCTATCTTCTTCTATTACTCTTAATAAAAGAAGGTTTTGACTGAAAATATATTACCACGTGGTGAAAAAATTTTCCTCAAAAACTTCTCTTTCTTTCTTGCTTTTCTCTTTCTTCCTTTTTAATTTTTCCACTTTCATATTTATACTTATAAGACAAAAATCTTACACTTAATAAAACAATGTACCACTGGTACACGTGTTGCATCCTTAGAAGATTTTTTCTTTTCTAAATTACTTTTCACTTTCTTCCTTTCTTTTTCGTTTTTTTTTTTCAATCATCTCTCTTCTTCTATTCTATCTATCTATTTATCTTCTATCTTCTTCTATTACTCTTAATAAAAGAAGGTTTTGGCTAGACATATGTTACCACATGGTGAAATTTTTTTTTTCCAAAACTTCTCTTTCTTTTTAGCTTTTTTCTTTCTTCCTTTTTAATTTTTTTCCTTTTTATTTTTTCCACTCTCATATTTATACTTATAAGACAAAAAATCTTTATTATTCTATTAGCCAAAAATCTCTATTATTATTATTATTATTATTATTATTATTATTATTATTATTATTATTATTATTATTATAATTTATCATATTATTATAATATTATATATTATTTATGTACTATGTTAAATGCTTTTTTTGGTGTAATACTATATTATGATTTTTTATTTTTTAAACAATCTGAATCAATGATTTATTAATCTATTATATATCTATTTTATATATATATATATATATATATATATATATATATAAGAAAATTTGGTCCTTTTTAGGACACATGTCACTCTCTCCCAATTTTTTTTCCTCTAAAACTTTTTTTTAGCTTTTCTCTCTCTTCATTTTTAAATTTTTTTCTCTTACCTTTTTTCCTTTTGGCAAAATCTGAGGCAAATTGGACAGTGTCTCTCTAATATGCCACAAAGAAACAAACACTTTCAAATTAAACCTATATAATCAATGAACCTCGTGGAAAGAAAATAAATATAAAAGAAATATGTACTGCATAATGTTTCGAGACTCAGAATTCTCTTTTTCTTCCTATAAGAAAACTAAAATTTATAAGGCTTAACTATATAACTGTGAACAAGAAGATATACTTACATATCTCTTAGTTCTATCTGTCCAGTGGACAACCTAATTGATCATGTTGCCTATCAGATATGAGGTGAGCCTAAGATTAAAGAGTGTATACAAAATGTCAAATACCATTTATTTAGTATTCACAGGATGTTGTAGATCACCATAACTAACTGATGCAAAAGTCACTCTGGTCCATGGCATCAGGAACAAGTACACGCCATGTAGATTTTAGATTATCTCCTGCAGCAAGAAAATAGACAAAACATGCAGCAGCATGCACTGAGAATAGAATAACCAAGATAGGTTGTTTAATATTATCAAGGCCATAACTCTACCAAGAAATTCACTTCTGTTACAACTATTGCTACACTAATTGTAATATATGCAGCAATTGTTGCTCGCATTGCTACAGTGAGCCTTGAACTGTAGGAATTGCTCGACCACATCAAATTCATATATGTAATTTTACCTACTTGGTAAACGAAATTTTTTTCTATGAAGAGATAGAAGAAAAAATTCCAAAAACAGAAACTACTTCCAATGTGCATAAAAGTTTTGTTTCGATTCTCTTTGAATGGCTTTTTTTACATCCAGCTTTTCAAAATTACTCACTTGCATGATGAAACTTTGGAATTTATTTCCGAACTCTCTCTTCAACACGATTTATTTGAATTGCAAACACTGTTGGACACTGAACCTTAAACTCACCAAGCAAGTAATTAATTCAATAATAATAGCTAGTATTTTCAATATATAAGTAAACAAGTTCACTTGTAAATTCAAGCTGGCTGAAAGGATAGTATTAGTACATAGGATATCTCAACAAAGAAAAAATACATAAATACAAACTTGGTTAAGATACTATATTTATAAAACCAAACTCATACCCATATTTCCCATAACACAATCCAATATACATATAAAACTAGTTGAAGACGCAGTGCCTTCAATTAATTTCCTCACTCCACCAAATCACATGGTCTTCCATAGTTACAAAATTAAGTAGCTCATCCATGTCATCATGGTTTTGCTTAATTTTCTCTTAGTTTTTATAAAAACAAAGGACCAAAAGCTCATACAGCCTAGCTTATATCCTCCTCAAGCAACTGGACACAGTTAGCCGGGATATCTTGGTAGTCCTCATAAGCATCATCACAAGCCAGTTTCCGAGCATCATTTGCGAGTCTATCAGCCAGGCGATTCGCCTTGTTGGAGATAGAAACCAACTTCACTTCCCAGATAGAATAAAAAAGAAGCTTCCTTATGAGTTCTACGACATCATAATCGGATTTATTGGACTTAACCCCACCAACCACCTTTCTCACAACAGAGTCATTGTCTGACTCCACAATCAGTCTCTTAACATTCATCTTCCGAGCCAGCTGCATGCCAATGAGAATGGCTAGTAACTCTGTCCGGTCTGCTTGACAAGTGTTGGGGTCAAGTCTTTTAGCAAAGCCACGAAGCCACTCTCCTGATGCATCCCTTAGAACCCCTCCACAACCTGCAGAGAGCCTTTTGTGATGATCGCGCGAACCATCCACGTTTAACTTCACCCAACCAATCTCAGGTTTCTCCCATCTCTCCTGTCGAGCCAGATTTAGAAAAATATCTATTACGATAATTAAATTTTGATTCACCTAATACCTAATACCTATTTTTATTCTTAGGGATAAAAAAAATTCTTCTTTCAAAAACACTCCTATAAACATCTTCAAACCTTGATTTATTATGCAAACACTAGGTTATCCAACAAATATTGGTATAATACTACTAAAAATCATACGGGGATGACCTCTGATTTGTTTGTGTACATAAACATTTAACAATGCATGAAACAATGGTTTATGGAGTGTGGAAAAGAAAATTTAATGACACTGTAGCTCCCTCATTATTAACCTGCGATGTTTGTTCAGTATGTAGGTCAGAGCTAGGAGAGGCTGTGGATGAAAGAAGGGCATATAAACCGCCGGCCACGGCGACTGCTGCAGCAGCTGCACCAGCCACCTTCATAAAGCTGACGCACTCTGTCTCACTCTCATCCTCCAAGAGCAACTGAACACAGTTAGCCGGTGGATCATGGTACTCCTCACAGACATCATCAGTAGCCAATTTCCGAGCATCATTGGCGAGCCTGTCAGCCACGCGATTCGCCTTGTTGGAGATAGAAACAAACCTCACTTCCCAGTTGAAACGACGCCGCTGCGTCCTTATGAGTTCAATGACGTTGTAATCGGGGTGATTGGGCCTAACCCCGTTCTCCACCATGCTCACCACAGAGTTACTGTCTGACTCCACAATCAGCTTCTTAACGTTCATCTCCGAAGCCATCTTCAGACCCGTGAGAATGGCTTGCAACTCTGTCTGGTGCACTTCGTAAGTGGGGTTCAGTTTCTGAGCAAAGCCACGGAGCCACGTAGCAGAGTGGTTCCTCAGAACGCCGCCACAACCTGCAGAGGAGCTTTTGTAAGGGTCGCGCGAACCATCCACGTTCAGCTTCACCCAACCAATCTCGGGTTTCTTCCAACTCTCCTGTAGTCAAGGCAGATTAATTCAGAAAATGTTTATCAGGGTAAAATGGGTAGTTAAATTATGAAAATAGAAAAATTTTAAAAATAACGAAGGAACCTAATTTTTACCCTATTACCTAATTAAAATTCTTTTTAAAATTTAAATGTAACTTTTAAAATAAATAATGTTATAAAAATTAATAATTTTAACTCACGTGACAGATTACAACCTAGAAAAATTTTACATTATTTACACTCAGATTAAATTCTAATATGTATTATGAACAAATTTTAATCTCTTAATGTTTCACCTAAACATTTATATATGATACTACATATGCATAAAATATAATATAGATAAAGAAAATAACATCTAAATCACAATATTAAATAAACTTAAATTAAAAAAACATAATCATAATAAATTATAAGTTCATGACATGTAGATTAATAGAATTAAAATTCATAATTACATGTAATGTTTATTTAGTTTTTTTATTACTATTATTATTATTATTATTATTATTATTATTATTATCTAGTTTAATTTTTATATTATATGCTATGTTTATTTAAAAACAAATTATTTAAAAAACTAATATTACTGCAAAATTAACGTTGAACCCAATTTATTAAGTAGAGACTCTATATTACTGCATAGTTTATTTATCAATCTCTAACGATTCGCAAAATCAAAGCAAGTTGAAATTAAATAAAAAAAAATATTCGATTATAAATTAATTGTTAAATAGATTTCTTTTAATAAGTTAAATAGAATTTTAATAGACTACATAGTATGTAAACTTTAAAAAAAAAAAAAAAAAAGTTAGGCCAAGGCCCAATTTCTATTACTAAATTTTCAATAACACTCCCTAACTAAGAGCTTGAGACATTGTGTGTGTTTGGTTTGTGGATTTCTCACATTTTCAATGCACGTTCAACGAAAATACACTCTTACAAAGCTTTTACGTTCAACGGAACGTAAGATGAATACAAACACACTGATCAGTGCTGCTCATAGTCGTCTCCCATCCACAAGCAGAACGCAACAGCCTTGCAGCGACAGAGAACTGCACTGCTAGGGAGGCCCCTATCGACGGCGACGGTGTGACTTTGATGTCCGACCGTTGCAAACTGCATATGAGTCGCACCGCACATGAATAGGGGCATTTTTCTCACCCACGAAGCTCGAAAAGGGATAGTGATCCCACGATATCACGCGCATCATCGCGATTTTACTCCGATCTCACACTCCAGCGATCACACCCACGATGTAGCACGGAGAGGCCTCCAAAGATCGTAGACTCACACGATTCAACGATCCAGATTGCGATTTTGATAACATTGGTCATAACTGTTATTTACTTTATCTTTCCTTCTTATTTTTCTTTTATATTCATCTTCTCCCAAACTATCATTACATTAGTTCACCGCAATTGAATTAAAAAATTTTAAGCAAAGTTTCCGTTCAAATTTTATAAATGAAAAAACTAAACTAAGTTTGGATCCTTTAAAATAAATCTAATTTTAGAGACTTGTAGATGAACAAACATGCTTAGGAAGAAAGATTACACTAAAAATAATCAATTAAGTTCTTTAATAAAAATTATTTATCAATTAAGTTAGTAAATACTTTACACTTGAAAACAAAAGATATATTCCTCCAAAAATGCATAAACCAACAACTGAGAAAAATAAAACTTAACCATACCGTGAACGGCACCTCTTGCTGAGAGCTAGCAGAGGCTGAGGAAAGAATGTCATGTAAACCGCTGGCCACCTTCAGAAACCTAGAGCTCCAGCTTCCGTCACCACCGTCGTTGCCTCCACTCATTTTGATTCTGCAAATGAATGAATTTTGATCGTTTGCTATGTTGTTTTGATGAGGAAGGATTTGGAGTGACTTTTGTGGAATTTGTAGATAAGTCTTCCTCTATAGTTTCTCCTTCGATGCCAAGTTTCCACTCTTGACCTTTACCTTTTTTAAATACCATATGCTTTACGAGAAATTATTAAACTATTAATTATTCTTCACTCATCCCCCACTTACTTGACTTTTTTTCTCTTGTGGAAACATCAACGTAGTTTCATTCTTAAATAATATATAGTAGTATTATTTTTATAACGAATCTTAATTTTTTTATTGCTTATCACATTAATTATTTTATTTCAATTTTTTCTTTATTATAAAATATGATATGAGATTATGTTGCACTGATAGATCGAATTCCTTGTATTTATATATGTATATGATTATTTTTTTCTAAACTAAAATAAATGTGTTTTAAGTCTCTCAATTTTAAGTCAAAATTAATCTTGATACTTATATTTTTAAAAAAATAATTTTGATTGTTGTATTTTTTTTATAACCAGTCTGTAAATTTCGTGCCTTACCCTGGTGTAATAAGTTTGGTAAAGAAAAAATAAAATTCACCAATTATAAAAAAAAAAATGAGAATCTAAATTATTTTTTAAAAATATAAGAACTAAGGCCAATTTTAACTAAACATTAAAAAACCTAAAATATAGTTTATCTTAAAAATAATATAAATTTCCCCTATAATCTTTCATTGTTTGTTTGGTCTTCCACCTTGATGAAAAATTCTATTTTTTTCAAGGAAAAAAATGAGAAAAGAAAAGGAATTATAACTTCCAATTACTTTCTCTATTCTATCTAATCAATTTTCTATTTTCATTGATCAATTCTTGAGGAGCAAATTTTGTCACTCCACAGTTTTCTCAAAATCATACATAATTGTAAAAATCAAATTAAAAATGTAAAAACAAAGAATCTTTCTAAGCTCCTATCCTCTGTCGTCTTTCATCCATACATTCCTCTCCCCACTTTAACTTTTACGATGTTCAATTGTTCATCTTTTTTT
The DNA here is from genome assembly GCA_026413185.1 of Pueraria montana var. lobata. NCBI lineage: Eukaryota > Viridiplantae > Streptophyta > Magnoliopsida > Fabales > Fabaceae > Pueraria > Pueraria montana. The sequence goes on along the minus strand of CM048651.1, from coordinate 37,034,571 downwards.
TTTAAAAGACATTTTGTTTTCATCTATTTTCCTATAAAAACAATACAATATTATAGTGATCAAATTAAAACCCTTAATTCTTGGTTTGGACAACTCTTGATTACTACTCATCTATCATTTTTCTCATGTTTTATTTGTCCTCTTTCATCTTTTATTCATCCGTACATTCCTCTTCCAACTTTTTTTTTCTTTTTTGTTTAGTGCGTGTTTGAATTAAAATTTGCAAACTTAAGTTTGAATCAAACTTAAGTTTGCAAATTGAATTTGCAAAAGTATCACAAGTCTTACTTCTTCTAAACTTAGTTTCAAGACAAAATTTTTCTCTCAAACATACTTTTAGGAGTAACCAAACATAATCCTAAAATAATTTTACTCTCAAACGTACTTTTGGATCCTCCCATCAAAATTCCAAATATGTTCTTAGTCATTTACATTTTCTTTATTCTTTTGTCTCTTTCCCAGGTCAATTCAGTACTATATGTAGTCAATTTTTCTTCGTTATCCAACTTCTTGACTTGATGACCATAACAAGTAGCATATATATACCACATCTAAGGTGCACCACTTGAACAAATGATCTATCATGGACCACTTTTATACTCAATAAGATGAATCTCATCCACACAATTTTATGGTAGACCCTCTGCAGCATATCTCTTCTTTTTTCTTTTTTTTTTTTCCTCTCCCCTTCTCTCCTCCGTAAGTTTCCTTTCTTTCTACTCCACACAACTTCGGGAGGAGGCTTAGTTCAATGTCAGTGTCCTCCATCAACAACTTGTAATCTACCCAGTTAAAGCATTGGATGAAAACTCATGAATTAAAACATGAGAGTAAAATTTTCACTGTGCCTATAAAAGAGTCAAAGGAAGAATAATTCAGGGATGAAAAAATTCTGAAAAATTACACTGAAACATCAAAAATTTTTGAAATTGAAGGGAAGAGGAAGAACTCAATGAGAGAGACCATCAAAGATCAAGAGAATCAAAGTTACAATCTAGTATTCATAATGTTGTTTTGAAGGAAACTTATTTTAATGTTGTTACGAATATAGCAACAACAAAGATTAAAAAAAAATTGCAGTGCTCACTGCACACACACATAATAATTTGTTCTAAGCTAACTCATTAAAAAATACATGGGCTCTGAATTTACAAAGCTTAATTCCAACGCCTGAACCACCGCGACTATGACCTCCCTTGGCACTTGCTGCTCACAACTTTGGAGCTCACGCCTGAGGAGAACCTTTTAGAAGTTCGACGAATCTGGCAGAAACCGGCAGTTTCTCGTTCTCATTTGCAAACGTGAAGTCTGACGAATCTTTCCTCTGCAAGTTCAAAGTGGCAACGTCAACGGCATCGTCATCGTTAATCGTTGCTTTCACCAGTGTGTTCTCGTTTGAAACGTAAACAGCAGAACTGTTAACCATCTGCAACCGTACCGTAGCTGAGCGTCGATTTCGTTTTGTGAAGGTATTTGTTAGAAGCAACGATGCTATAGTTAGTTTGTGCAGCGGCAGAGATTTTGACGGTGTCGGGAGTGGGCGGAGTCAAAGGAAAGAAGCTTACGGAGGAGAGAGGAATAAAGAAAAAGAAAAGATCCAGTGCAGCAGGTATAACATATAATCATGTGGGTGAGATTCATCTTATGGTGTACAAAAGTGATCCATGATAGATCATTTGTACAACTGGTGCACCCTAGATGTTGTCTATATAATAAACGAAAGAATTTTTAAAAATAGTGCATGTGTGTTTAAAAATAGAAAAATTATGTGTATGCTTTTTCTGAAAAAAAAACTTATGTGTATGATTATTCTAAAATTTATTTATTTATTACAAAAAAGTATCCTTAACTTTAAATTCGTTTAATGATTGTAACAAAAAAAAAATCTTTTAATGGCAAATAAATTTTGACTATTAATTTAAAATTTAATTTTCTTGCATTTTAACACTGCATGACAATTAAATACAAATCACCCTAATTCTTATTTTTAAAATAATTATTATAAAATTTAACAATTTTATCATAGAAGAGAATGATTAGACGACTATATAAAATCTTTACATTAAACTTTAGTAGTTCAATTATTTTTAATCACATTTTTCTTTATTTTTAAACTTTTTGAAGTGAAAAATAAAAAATTAGAAAAACGATGTGTATAGGAACATCACAGCAACCCGTTTTGCTTGTAATAAATATCACTAGATGGAATTAATATGATTTAACCGGGATTAATATAGTAGACCATCAATCTATAGCATATTAATTCAGAAAATGCGTAGAAGGCAGATAATATAAAAATAAATAAGTTAATTAAAACACTAACATTTGAAATAAATAAATAAGTTAATTAACCAAATAAGAATCGTGCCAAAAATAATACTTTTGAGGAAAAAAAATGTTATGTGCTCTGTTTGGGAGGAAGGGTAATTGGCAACAAAAAGTACAAATTAAAATTAAAATTGTAATGACAATGTGCTTAATTGTAGTAGTAGTACACAAATGTGTTTCCTAGTGTTCGGATTCCAAATGTTAAGTTAGTATAAAAAACTTTACGCTTGAATTTTCAATTTAATAATTAAAGGTTTCCAGTTCTTACTTGAATTTTCTTTCTTAAGCACATGCTCACTCAACAAGTTTTTATTTTCCAAATAAATTATGGATGCGATTCTAATACTTCATGTCCTTCTCTCTTCTAACTAATTGACAAATGTTATGAAAATCTAGCTGCCCCTGTGACATCAATCTGGCTAAATAATGAATTGAAATAAAGCTAAATAATCGATGAGTAGCATAGAATTTTTTTTCACTTCTCTTTGAATGGCTCTTTTACCTCCAACTTTTCAAAATTACTCACATGATGCAACTTTCAAATTTATTTTGAAAATTAGAATTGAACCTTAAACTCACCAAGCAAGTTATACAACAAGATTTCATTATATAAGTAACAAGTTCACTTGTACATTCAAGCTAGCTGCAGAAAGGATAGTACAAGTACGTAAGATTACGAGATCAACAAAAAAGCAAAAACAAACAGAAACTTAAAACCAAACCCGAAAATACACATACCATAAAACTAGTTGAAGAAGCAGTACAATTTTTTTTTTTTTTTTTTTTGCCTTTAACTCCCTCACTCCACCTAAATTAACGCACTTAACTTTGTACTTTTACTTTGTCAAGACCTTGTCTACCCACTTTTACTTTGGGATTAGGCTAAGGTGAAGTTTGCAACACTTTCTCATTCTCACCGGTGAGAAAGTGTTGTTTTACCTGCTGCAGCAGGTGACCCACCAGTGAGAAAAGTGAATTTTACCTGCTGCAGCAGGTTTTTTACCTGCTACCACCGGAAGAAACAAAAATTAAAAAAAAAATATTTTGGTAGCAGGTAAAAAACCTACTACATCAGGTAAAATCCACTTTCTCACTGGTGGATAACCTGTTACAGCAGGTAAAATAATACTTTCTCATCGGTGCCTCACTTATTTTGAACTTCACTTTAGCCAAATCCTTTACTTTGTACGATGTTCACTTTTTTTTTCTTTTTCTAAAGACAAAAGTGAATGCATTTTTTTTTTGTCGGCAAACAAATTTCATTAATAAAAGGTACCAAAGATGGGTTAGGCTAAGGTGAAGTTTGTAACACTTTCTTACCGGTAAAAAAGTGTTGTTTTACCTGCTGCAGCAGGTTACCCACTAGTGAAAAACTGGATTTTACCTGCTGTAGCAGGTTTTTTACCTGCTACCAAAAAATATTTTTTTTCTTCAGGTGGTAACAGGTAAAAAACCTGCTGCAGCAGGTAAAACTCACTTTCTCACTGGTGGATAACCTGCTGCAGCAGATAAAATAACACTTTCTCACCGGTGCCTCACCTATTCTGAATTTCACTTTAGCCAAGCCCACCAGAGATACCTGTGCAGCATGCAAGGCATGATGAAATACAAATATAAAGAAACCCGACGCGTGCTAGCGTGCGACACCTCCCCAACCAAATGTAATAATATAATGTAATAAGAACTAAGGGTAATTTTAACTAAACATTGAAAAATCTAAAATACATTTTATCTTAAAAATAATGTAATAATATAATGTTTCCCTTATAATCTTTCATTGTTTGATCTACCACCTTGATGAGAAAAAAATTTCAAGGAAAATAATGAGAAAAGAAAAGGAATTACAATTTCCAATCATTTTCTCTGTTCTGTCTAATCAATTTTCTATTTACATTGATCAGTTCTTGAGGAGCAAATTTCGTCACTCCTAAGTTTTTCCTCAAAATCATACGTAATTGTAAAAATCAAATTAAAAAAAAATAAAAGATTTAAATATGTTTTTAGTCCATAAAATTTGAGGTATTTTTGGTTTTAGTCTTTTAATTAAAAAATTGCACTTTTTAGTCCCTCAAATTTGCAAATGTTATTTTTAGTCCTTCAAAGTGAATTTGAAAGACTAAAAAAGGCAAATTTTTAGTCCTCGAAAATGAAGTTTTGAATTTTTAGTCTTCCAAAATGAAGTTGAGAGACTAAAAATAACATTTCGCAAATTTGAGGACTAAAAAGAATAAATTTTTAATTAGAGGATTAAAATCAACAATGTTTCAAATTTAAAGAACTAAAAACATATTCAAGTCAAAGTAAAAACAAAGAAACTTCCTAAGTTCCTATCCTCAGTCGTTTTCATCCACACCTTTGTCTACCCACTTTTACTTGTACGATGTTCACCTCTTTTTTTTTTCTAAAGACAAAAGTGAATGCATTAGTTTGAGGAATGATATTCTTCGGTTTAGGGTTTACGAATGATGTTCCTATAACCTTTTTTTTATTCAGCAAAAAGCAAAAGATATTCTTCGGTTAACCATTCCTTAATTATAATTTATGAGGCCTAATGAATTTTTAATTTAATTTTTCACCTTGTGGAAACATCAGTCTAGTTTTATTCTTTAGTGAAACAAAATTTACATAGCATATTTTTATTACACAATTTTAATAGCATTTCTTATTTAAAAATAAAAAAATAATATGATTTGACATTCTATTTTCATCCATTTTCCTATAAAAATAATACAATATTATAGTGATCAAATTAAAACCCTTAATTCTTGGTTTGGTCAAATCTTGATTCCTTTTTTTTTTTTTTTCCTACAATCGAATCTTGATTCTATCTATCATTTTTCTCATGTTTTATTCGTCCTCTTTCATCTTTTATTCGTCCTTTCCTCTTCCAAACTTTTTTTTTTTCGTTTTTGTTTAGTCATTTACATTCTCTTTTATTCTATTGTCTCTTTATCAGGTCAATTATTGTCTTGATGACCATAACAAGTGGCATATATAATAAATGAAAGATTTTTTTTGGGTACATAAACGAAAGAATTTTTTAAAGCAGTGCATGTGTGTTTAAAAATAGAAAAATTATGTGTATGATTATCCTAAAATTTATTTATTTTTTTACAAAAAAGTATCCTTAACGTTAAATTTGTTTAATGATTGTAACAAACAAAATTGTTTAATGGTAAATAAAATTTGACTATTAATTTAAAATTTAATTTTCATGCATTTTAACACTGCATGACACTTAATTAAAAAGAAATCACCCTAATTCTGATTTTTAAAATATTTATTATAAAATTTAACGATTTGATCATAGAAGAGAATGATTAGATGACTGTATAACAATAAACTTTAGTCATTCAATTATTTCTTTATTTTTAATCACATTTTTTTCTCACTTTTTGAAATAAAAAATTAGAAAAACGATGTGTGTTGGAACATCACCGTAACCCTTTTTGCTTGTAATTAATATATCCCATAAATATCACTAGATGCAGTATGATTTAACCGGGATTAATATAGTAGACCGTGATTTTTTTTTTTTTTTTTTATAGTAGACCGTGAATTACTACTAAAATTTTAACATTTATAAAAATTGTGATTGACATCATATGAACCATCAATCTATAACATATTCAGAAAAATGAGTAGAAGGCTGATATTATAAAAATAAATAAATAAATAAATAAGTTAATTAAACCACAAACATTTGAAATAAATAAATAAGTTAAATAACTAAATAAGAATAGTAGGTAATACTTTTGACGAAAAAATGTTATGTGCTCTGATTGAAATAGGGCGGATCCAATGATCGATGATGAATGAAACTTAAATTAAATTTTAAGAGAATTTTTTTTATTTTAAACAAGAGAATTATATATTAAGTTTTTTTTTTGTCAACATATATGTGACTTTTTTTGTTTTATAACAACTAATAATTTTTTTTTATTAATAGACCTACAATTTAAGCTTTAGTTGTTTTATTTTTGGGCAGTCCTGATTTGAGAGGAAGGGTAATTAACAACAAAAAGTACAAACTTCAAATTAAAATTGCAATGACAATGTGCTTAAATACAGTACACAAATATATGTGTTTTCCTAGTTCTGATTCCAAACGTTAAGTTAGTATAGAAAACTGTACGCTTGAAATTTCAATTTAATTAATTAAAGCTTTCCAGTTCCTAGTTGAATTTTTTTTCTTAAGCACATGCTCACTCAACAAGTTTTTATTTGCCAAATAAATACGGATGCGATTCTAATAATTCATGTCTGTCTCTCTTCTCACTAATTGACAAATGTTACGAAAATCTAGCTTCCCGTGCTACTTGAATCTACCCAGATGGTAAGTGAAAATTTTCTACGAATAAGAGATAATTTTGTTTTTATTTTTTTTTGGAAAAAATACTCCCTATTAATGAGCATAGAAGTTTTGTTTTACTTCCCTTTGAATGGCTCTTTTACCTCCAACTTGTCAAAATTACTTACATGATGCAACTTTCAAATTTATTTTGAAATATCTCTTCAACACGATTTACTCTAGAAGTAAACCTTAAACTCACAAAACTAGCTGCAGAAAGTAATACCTAGTGCGTACATTTACGAGATAACAAAGAAGAAAAAACAAACAGTGGTTACACATACTTCCTAAAAAGACCACCCGATACGCTCATAAAACTAGTTGAAGAAGCAGTGCCTTTAATTTCCTCACACCACCTAAATTAAGAGACTTGACTTTCCATAGTTACAAAATTAAGTGGCTAATCGGGTCCTTTCAAAACCCATGTCATGCTTCTGCTTTTCATATTTTCGTAACAAAATGACTAAAATTAAGCTCACACACCCTGTCCCATTATCCTCCAAGAATAACCTGGCACAGTTGTCATCCGGGGGATCAGGGTACTTGCTCAGTTCATGAGAAGACAATCTACGAGCATCATTGGCGAGTCTATGAGCAACTCGATTCGCTGTCCTAGGAACATAAACCAACCTAACTTGCCACACAGGATCATTAAAACGAAGCTTCCTTATGCGTTGAACAACAACATCGTACTCAGGACGTTGATTCTTGAACTCGTGCCTACATTGCTGAGGTTATTTCTGTTCAGGTTATCAATTAAAACCATGCTCACCACGGACTCATTATCTGACTCCACAATCAGTTTCTTAACATTCATCGCCCGAGCCAGCTGCATGCCAGTGAGAATGGCTTGTAACTCTGTTTGGTGGGCTTGACAAGTGTTGGGGTCAAGTTTCTGAGCAAACCCACGGAGCCACTTTCCTGATGCGTCCCTTAGAACCCCGCCACAACCTGCAGAGAGAATTTTATGATAATCGCGCGAACCATCCACATTCAACTTCACCCAACCAATCTCAGGTTTCGTCCATCTCACCTGTCAACAAGCCAGATTCAAAGGAAATATAAGATTGACTTAACGGTTAAGAATAAAGACTTAGGTGAAAGAAGAACAAGAAAAAAGAGATCATGAGTTTGTATCACTGTCACTAATGTTTTTAACAAAGACTAACAAATTATTAATATTTATAGATCAAAAATAAAAAAATAAGCCAGATTCAAGAAATATTTATTATTATTATTATTATTATTATTATTATTAAGTAGGGAAATTAATTGGGTTTTCAATTCGACCTGAATTTTCTTGCTCTCACTATTCCATATAATATCAGTTTAATAAGGTGCATTTTCCTATCTATTACCATGCATGCATGATGAATAATTAATATATGTATGCATTTTGCAGGTTTGGAATTATCAGACCTTCGCCATTATGGTTCTTATAATGGCTGTCTTTACGACCTTCATCACCACTCCTCTTGTGTCTGCATTGATATCAGTGGAACATATAAAAACACACACACAACGGAAGCAAATTAACGAGAAAGAGACAAAATTAAAGATGAGAATTTGTTACTTGCACTCCAATTTTTATTTTCCTATGCATAACAACAAATCGATCGATGTACAAGCAGTGACGGATCCAAAAACCTATTCAAGGAGACTGGATTTTTTTTTTTCCTTTATAATTGTTTAAATTTTTAACTTTTAATAAATAATAATTTTTAAAAAATATTTACTATTTTTACACGTAAAATTGAAATTAATTTTTATTTTAAATAATAATAATCTTAACCATTACCATAATAAAAATAAAATATAACTAGTTTTAATAATTTTATACTAATTATCATCTTAATTATTATTATAATAATAAAAAATATAATTAATTTTACATAATTTTATACTAATTAACCATAATTAGTATTATAATAATAATATATATAATTAATTTTATATAATTTTATACTAACTAATTTAAAATTAAATATGAATATATGCGAAAAATCCCGAGAGGAGGGGTTGGCGCTACTCCCCCTCTCCATCCGTCCTTGCGTACAAGTACAACCTCTAGCCTTTTATAGGCAAATTGTTACATTAAAATGTAATAAAACATGTTAGGCGGTGCATAAAGCGGTGAAGTAAGAAGTGGTGCAGTAATTTTGCAAGCTGTTGTGTACAGTGCATAGTTTTAAAAATCGAACCGGTGATCGATCCGGTCAAGACACTGGATCACTGGATCAGTGGTCGAACCGGTGGGTCACTAATTGACCCGCATGACCCGGTCTGTATTAAAAAATTTGAAAAATTTATACCCGCCTTAAAAAAGTAAAAAAAAAATCACATAACAAATTAATATAATTCCACAAGCTCATTTTTCAAGTTTAAATCTATTGATATTCACAGTAACAAAATCACATTATAAATTACTTATTAAACTTTTTTAAAGTTTAAACAGAATTAAAAATAATAGAATCACACTATCAACTGTACCATCACTTCTTCAAACAAAATTCACAGTGATAGAATCACAGTATCAATTACCTAAGAATTACTACTCATAAATAATAAAACAGAATCAACTAAAAATAACATTCAAATTGTATTAAATAGAATCATATAGTGTGGATCGATGTGGTTGAGATGAGGACATTAGGGTTTATGTGTGTGCACTTTGAAGTTTGAAGAAGAAAATTCACAGACTTACAAACACGATACAACAAGCAATGTTTTGGCAAACGGTCACAACCACAAAACCTTTTTTGCTTTTGATTTTTTATCCAAATGACGTCGTTTCAAGCAATTTAAAAAAAATTAAAAAATTAAAAAAAAAAGTGTGACCCGGACCGGGTCACCGGTTTAACCCCGGATCGTACCGAGTTTGACCGGGTCACACCGGGTTTGATCGGATCGAAAGCATGGCCGGTCCAATAGTCTGCCCGACCGGGTCTAACCTCCGGATCCCGATCCGACCGGTTGGGTTGGTCTGAATTTTAAAACAATGGTACAGTGTACTTGATTAATATTGCACGTGTGGCTCTCAAATTCTTCTAGGCAGTTCCTCTCTTTTTTTTTTAGCATAATAAGCTTGATTTAATTTTTGTTAACCGACATGCAACGAAGGGAAGAATAGCTGATTCCTGATTACCAATATTGAACAATTGGAAGGAAAAATGCAAATAGCCAACTGAGAATTTTTGCTGTGCAAGGAATATTATTTCATCAATTATAAATTTGATTGAGGCTTCAAGAAGAATCCAGAAGCGTGATGCACTTTATCAGTTTATGCAACAAAAAATGGATTGCCATTCTGGAAGAAAGGCCATCATATACAGATTCTATATAACCATTTTATTGTGGCATTTGAGGCTTACATGCAACCAAGCCAAGACCCTATCTGGCCAATGATGGCAATCTCATATCTATGACTTGCATGAAAGATAATTAATAATATTAAATTTATCTTAAATTTACCTGTTTTTTTTTTAATTATCTTTAACATTAATGTGACACATGCTTTTATTTTTTTTAAAAAGAAAATTTTAGTATTAACTTTAACTCATTTAATCTCTTTTGTCGGTTATTTTAATTTTTATTGGTTATGTATATGAAGGACTAAAGTAAGAATCTTGGAAGTTAAAATTCTCTCCATATAAAGTAAAGTTAGACTCACAAAAAACTTAATATATCTCACTTAATTATTATTTAGAACTCATAGAAATGCATTTAAAAAAAAAAAAGAACTCATAGAAATGACTCATAATTAAAAATATATTGTAAAAAACAAAAATTAATACAAGAGACTTTCTAAATTAAAAACTCGGTTTTTTTAAACAAAAGACAGAAAAGAATATAATTCTACAAAAATGTAAAAACAGAGAAACTTTCAAAGTTCCTATCCCTTGGTGACACTATTGCAAAATTTACTTTTAACGACTATTATTTAACGGCAATTAACCAATGGCTGGTATTTCACTAATTAGCTTAAAACTTTCCTGGCTAATGAATAATTGCCGGTAAAAAATACGTATATTTTAGGTGGTTTGGGCATCTAGTCATCTACTCACTACACCGGTTAATTTGTGGCGGTCAAAAAAACCGCCAGAATATTTTTTTATAATTTGTTTACATCTGCACACGTCTCGTGTCCCTTGAGTAACACATCTTCCGTGATGTGTCATGTTTCATTCAATCGCTTATATAGAAGCACTTAACTTAACCACAATAGAAAACTCAACTCACAGTCTCCAACATGACCTAATCCTCATTCTCTCTCCATTCATCACTCTTCCATCATCCATCGCAACAGAGACTCAACCTCCATCATATCAACGTTTCAATACAAGGTCTCTCTCTCTCAAATTTAGGGTTTCCATTCCCCCCTTTCCTCTTTCTCAGATTTATTTGTATTGTAACTGTTACCTTCTTGAAATTGACTTTGTAATCGTCGAGGTTCGTGAATCTCTGAATATTGGTCGAAACCTAAGAGGTTGAAGATTTGGTGATAGTTTTGATTCTTCCCTGCTTTGTTTTCCAGGCTTCTTCACAGGTTTCGGGTTCAGCTGTGGAGCAGAGAAGGAGGAAGCTTAACGATTTCGATATTAGAAAGCCTCTTGCAACACTCCTCACTCTCTTGCTCGCAAAAAAGGCTCTTCTTTAGGTCAGTTTCCATCTAATTTTTTTTTAATCCCCTTTATTTTTTTTTTCTGAGCATGAAATTAGGAAAAATCATGTGAATGGATTAATTCAATTGAAGACGAGAGAATTAAAATATCTCTATCCCTAATTTTTCTCTTTCTCCCTTGGGTATATATATCAAATTCTGTTGTTGTTGAAGAGCGTGTTCTTAGTTGCCTGTTGAAGCGGCTTCCAATTTGCTTGTGACCTGTTTTGTATTTTAAAAATGTGTTGCCAGGTCACCTTTGTCTACTCACCACTCAGCATTTCGTTTGCCTTTGTTTTGTTGTGATTTTAAGGTGAGTTTTGTTAAATTTGTAGGCTAAATTGGTTAAAACAAAGCATATCTTTGCATTCATGAGCAGTTCCCAATCACGCAAGAAGAATGTACCGTGATGCATTTCCTTTTTAATTTGGTTCTACCGTGATTGCAGGTGAATTTGAAACAAAGGGTTCCAACTAAAGCTGTTTGGTTAAAGCATCTTGAATTATGAAAATAAATACTAACTTGGCTGAATCTCGAGACACAGGTATATAAGGAAAAGGGAAGATTGAAGAAAATCCTTCAACAAAATTTCTTGCATTATTTCCCTGCCGTTTTACATATGGCTAGCAACTAGAAAAATAAATGCAATAGCTAAATGATGGTGTGCAATATCGATTAACCATAAATTTTGAGTTTGAGGATGAAATCCCCCGATAAGTGTTAGAATAACAGTTCCTGTTCCTTGAGGGGTACCAAATATATGACTATTGGAATCGGGGTTTTGAGCAAAAAGATTCCATTGACCTGTGAAAAATAGACTTAATCCTTCCGGGTGCGACAATATACTTAATAAATTATTCCATGAAACGTATTCGCCCAATAGTGACATGAACTAAATGCCCTGTCCAAGCCAAGGAACTAACAGCAAAGATCAAATTAGATCTAAAAGTGCTTGTACAAGAAAGAGATGATTTTTAAGTGTAGAGATTAAAAGGTAAAATGTGTGCAGCTATTTATTGAGACTAAATGAGTAATTTTCCTTTAAAAATTTAAAAGCAAAGCCTTTAACAAAAATAGAGGCTATAAAAGTTAGTGCAGACTACAGTTATACGTATTAGCATTCCTTTTCTAAAACAGCAATGCTATACAGTTCGAGAATGATTGCAAGGATACAATATGCATAGTTTTAAAAACCGACCCGGTGACCGACCCGGTCAGGGCACTGGGTCACTGGGTCAGTGGTCGAACCGGTGGGTCACTAATTGACCCGCATGACCCGGTCTGTATTAAAAAATTTGAAAATTTTATACCTGTCTTAAAAAAGTAAAAAAAAAAAATCACATAACAAATTAATATAATTCCACAAGCTCATTTTTCAAGTTCAAATCTATTGATATTCATAGTAATAAAATCACATTATAAATTACTTATTAAACTTTTTTAAAGTTTAAACAGAATTTAAAATAATAGAATCACACTATCAACTGTACCATCATTTCTTCAAACAAAATTCACAGTGATAGAATCACAGTATCAATTACCTAAGAATCACTACTCATAAATAATAAAAACAGAATTAACTAAAAATAACATTCAAGTTGGATTAAATAGAATCATGTCTTTCTTTTGATTTTTTATCCAAATAACGTCGTTTCAAGAAATTTAAAAAAAAATTAAAATTAAAATTAAAAAAAAAAATAATTTTTTTTTTAATTTTTTTTTTAAAAAATTAAAAAATTAAAAAAAAAAAAAAAAAAGGAGGACCGGGTCGATGACCGGGTCGGGTCACCGGGTCACCGGGTCAACCCCGGGTTTGACCGGGTCACACCGGGTTTGACCGGGTCGATAGCATGACCGGTCCGATGACCGACTCGACCCGGTCTGACCACCGGTTCCCGGTCCGACCGGTCCGACCGGCCGGGTCGGTCCGGGTTTTAAAACTATGACAATATGAAAACATATGTTGAATTTTAATTAGAAATTCAAAAGCAAAGTCTTTGACTGAAATCAAAAGCGGTGGAACATAAAGTTGACATGTACCCATATGCAGCTTCCGTTTCTTGCTTTGTGTGCTGGATCGAATTACTAAAAATAAAGCTTTTCTCGATCACTGGTTCCTCGGTCAGTTCACTGAAACATACACAGTGAGTTGAGTTCACCACGAGTTTTAGAAACAAACGAAGTGTTGAACAGATATATTGGCTAGATTCCTGCTTCATATAAAGGCGTGTTGAACAGATATATTGGCTAGATCCCTGCTTCATATAAAATGAAATTGACTAGTAACCCAGGAGTGATGAAAAACATAATTTTTTGTAGGAGAGTCACTGTTGAAGCTGACCGGAGTCAAAGCAATTTTTGTTGAAAGTGCAAAGTAACTTATAAATCACGCATGGCCAAAGCATAAAGTACTAAGGCATCTGCAAGGGAAATGCATATCCTCCTTTTGTCCATTAATATACTTTTATCAAATAATAATAATAAAAATAATTAATAGTAATTAGTATTGATGGGAGATAAAAATATGGCTTAAATATGTTTTAGGTCCTTGATAAATGATCGATTTTTGTTTTGTGTCCTTAATAAATTTTTTCGTTGCATTGGATTCCTGATATATCAAAACTAATAAATTAAAAGTTTGGAGTATCTGCTATTAGTTAAGTGATGACGTGACACCATCTCAACAGTTGATATATATTGGAAAGATTTGTTCGCAAGGTGCCACGTTATCACTTAACTGACGGCAAGGATTCAAAAAAAAGTTTTGATATATTAGGGATCCAATGCAATGAAAAAATTTATGAGGAACCCAAAATAAAAATAGGTCATTTACTAGGGACCTAAAACATATTTAAGCCTAAAAATATTTATGATTATTTAGGAGACATATATAGTAAATTTTGTAAAGTTACTACATTGAAGAGACAAGTTGATTAAATGATAAAAAATAGATATGAGTGATGTGTAAGGGTGAGATTCATTTAAGAATTCCAAACAGAATTGTTGGGTTGCGGATGCTCTAAAGCTGGTCATTTTTACCATTCTCATATATCTGTGTTTAGACTTTAGACACAACAATGATGCAGAGAACCATGGATGCTGTCACATGCTCTTTGTACACTTTTATCTTGTATCTCTTACAACTACAACTAGTTGCTGTTGCTGATAATGCCAGTTATGTTCCTACAGAGAACGTAGTTCTCAACTGTGGGTCCAACACTTCAGAATTTGTAGAATATGATGGAAGGAATTGGAGGGGTGACATTGCTTCACCATATGTTCCCTCTAATGCTGAAACCAAGTCCCTCATAGTCAGAGCCCCTAACACTCATCAAGCTATTCCTGAAGTTCCCTACATGACTGCTAGGATCTTTCAGTCTCAATTCACCTACACATTCAATGTCACCCCAGGTCCCAAATTCATTCGCCTTCACTTCTACAATGCTTCCTACTTGGATCTAAACATCTACAATGCTTTCTTATCAGTAAGTGCTGCAAACTTCACTCTTCTCCATGACTTCAGTGTTTCCCTTAATGCTGATTACTTCAACTTAGCCTATTTCATGAAAGAATTCGTTGTCCATGTAAGTGGGAGTGTTTTAGAACTCACCTTCACCCCATCATGTAATGCTTCTGATGCCTACGCATTTGTGAATGGGATTGAAGTTGTTTCAATGCCACTTGATTTATACATTCGCAGTGATGATGCACCTCTTCCTCTAGTTGGCCACTATCCCAAACTTGTGTACATTTATAATGATTATGCCATGGAAAACTTGTACAGATTGAATGTAGGAGGTGAGCAAATTCCACCCAAATATGACACAGGCATGTTTCGCACTTGGTACACCGATGAAGTGTACATTTTCAGGGCTAATATTGGTATTCAACCCTCTAATATGAGCATGCCAGTTTTGTATGCAGATAATGCTCCACCATATTCAGCCCCAGAAGATGTGTGCACATCTCGTTCAATGGCTCCTTTTGAAAATGGCATTGTCAATTTAAATTACAACATATTTAAATTACAGCATGACATGGTTTTTTCCAGTTGATTCAGGTTTCCTTTATCTAGTTAGGCTTCACTTCTGTGAAATTGACCACGATATAACAAAGAAGAATGAGGTAGTTTTTACTGTGTTTTTAAATAATCAAACAGCTGATGAACAATTTGATCTAATTGCTGTGAGTGGGAGGCCTGGAGTTGCTGCACATCGAGACTATGTTGTGATGGTGCCCCAAGTCAATGAGGGAAAGCAGGATTGGTGGCTTGATCTACACCCAAACAAGGATTCTAAACCTATGTACCATAATGCTTTCGTGAATGGTGTGGAGATCTTTAAAATTAGCAATGTTGATGATAAGAATCTTGCAGGGCTTAACCCTTCCCAAAGCTTCAAGTCCGGATCAGACGTAAAGGCTCCCCATGTTACACATTTCAATCAAAGTTCAAAGAAACTCAAATTCATTCTCATTGGATGTGGACTTGGAGCAGTGCTGCTACCTATTATCCTTTGCTTAGTTCTGTTCAGGTTAAAGGTAATTAGGCCTAGAAGGATCATGTCATGGTGCGGTCTTACTGTCCACATTCCTAATCAATTTGAAAAGACAAAGAAGTCATCACTTTGCTGTCATTTTTCTAAGAGAGAGATAAAAGTGGCAACAAATGACTTCGATGAGGCTCTACTTATAGGCACTGGAGGATTTGGCAGTGTTTACAAGGGCGGCTTTGATGGTGGGGCAACTTCTGTAGCCATAAAATGTGCCAATCCAACGTCAGAGCAAGGTGTTTCAGAATTTGAGACAGAGATCCTTTTGCTCTCACAACTTAGGCACAACAACCTAGTCTCACTTTTGGGTTATTGCAATGAAGATGAGGAGATGATTCTGGTCTATGACTTCATGGCCAATGGAACTCTATATGATCATCTTCATTTCAGGAAAAGAGATCAACCTCGTTTGTCTTGGATTCAGCGTCTTGAGATATGCATTGGAGTTGCAAGGGGTTTGCATTACCTACACACTGGCATAAAGAACAGGATCATCCACCTTGACATCAAGACAACCAACATACTCTTAGATCATAATTGGGTGCCCAAAATTTCAGATTTTGGGTTGTCAAAGGAAGGTTACCCTTCCTTAGTCACCACCAACATCAAGGGTAGCTTAGGTTACCTAGATCTTGAGTGCTATCAAAGCCACAAGTTGACTGAGAAGTCTGATTTATACTCTCTTGGGGTGGTGTTATTGGAGGTGCTAAGCGCAAGGCCTGCTATAAGTGTAGGTGAAGATGATGAGCATGTAAACTTGGCTGAATGGGCAATGTTGTGCTTTGAGAATGGCAGTGTAGAGCAAATAGTAGACCCAAACTTGGAAGGAAACATAGTAAAAGAGTGCTTGGAGTTATATTTAGGAGTTGCAATGAAATGTTTGGCCTAAAGAGGGGTGGAGAGGCCATCCATTGTTGAAGTGCTACAGAACCTTCTTCTGGCAATGCATCTTCAGAAAAATGAAGGTTCTGTCCCAGATGGAAATGTACATGGAAGTGATAATGTTGGTTTGCAGGGCCATTCAGATTTGACACCTGGGATCGAGTTCTCTGAAATCATGATGCCTATTGGTCAGTGAACGTGATCTTCTGAAAACAAACTATATTGATGGTTTTAGATATTAAGGCATTGCTAGTTCAAATTTGTGTAGGAGTCAAAAGCATAGACTAATTCCTTTTTTGTGATAAATGTTATGGAGGTTAGACACTAACCAGATATAATTTGTACTGTACTACTATTGCGACGTTTCTACTTATTATGTACCAGACTTTTGCAAATATATGTCAAGCATTTGCTGCAATTCTGAGCTCTCTTCTGAACTTTTCAGTAAACAACAGGCCAAGTGGTACAGTTGGCTTGTGGGAAGGCAATTGCTATTATCACTTCCTTTTACTTATACACTATTCTTTCCTCTCTCTCTCTATATTTTTTTTTTCTTTTCAAAATTAACCTCTTTCCAGAACTAAATTAAGGTGTTTATGTTACATTCCCGAATTAAGTTCAAGAAATGTTGATTTAATGCTTCCAGAAACAAATATCCGGAAGCCTCTCCATCTCCAACAACTTGGCAAGCTCGTTCAACCCTGCATGAAGGCTGTTGCAAAACTGCTCCTACATGTTGTTGCCTTTGGTGTTGCAAAGCTCATTCATGCACATGAATTAGCACTCCGCATATGTAGAGAAAATGTGCTCTTTTTTATTTATATATATACAATGGCAGCAATAAAGATAGAACTTACGGCCTTATGCATATTACCTAAATCTCTCCACCACTAGGCCAATCCTAGTGGGTTAAATATGCTCTTTCTTTGTGCAAATGGTTGTGTTCCTCTGAATCAACACAATCATCACACCCCCTGCAGTTTCAATACCAAGGCTAAGACGAGTAACATCAAGCAGAAGCAAGTCCTGAACCTTCTCATTCCCCTCACAGCTCAAAATAGCAGCCTACAGCGCAGCTCCATAGGCCACAGCCTAATCTAGGTTAATGTTCTTGTAAAGCTCCTTGCCGTTGAAGAAATCCTGCAACAGCTGCTTCACCTTTGGAATCCTGGTGGATCCACCAACAAGTACAACATCATGAACTTGTTAGCAACGGGGATGTCCCTTTGATAAAGTAGGTGTTTCTTTTGATGGAAAATCATGTTTATAAAGCCGGAAGAAAATATTTTATACTCATATTGAGGAAATTATAGCCTTAACGAATTAGAAAATCAAATGCATATATATACATATACAAGCTCTATCAAGAGCCCCAAAATCACAAAAATACTAGGTGGCAGATTCAGCCTCAAATATTTTTCTCCGAGTCCCCAGCGCTTTCAAAATGGTTGCCATCTCAGTTATTTTGATAATTCAGCTGCAAAGAAACAGTCAAATTGCATAATATCATTTGGTAAAACAATGACAAAGAAGTGAGATAACATCAAATTGCTCAAAACCTTATGTCATGTAAGAATTAATAATGTTACATATATGGACATGGTAACCAAGTGAATAGAATGGGTAGGTTGAGATTCTAGACTGAATGGCTTTTGGAAGGGATTCAATCATCTCTTGCTGTTGTAGTTCTTCTAAATCAATTCACTAATCTGAGCACTGTAATGTCTTTGCAAGTATTTATAGCCTTCCTTTCACCTTCTGCCTTTATCCTCATTACCTTCGACCAGAAGAGGATACAGTGAGCCTTGAACTGTAGGAATTGCTCGACCACATCAAATTCATATTTGTAATTTTACCTTACTTGGTAAATGAAAAAATTTTCTACGAAGAGATAGAAGAAAAATTTGGAAAAACAGAAACTACTCCCAATGAGAATAAAAGTTTTGTTTCAATTCTCTTTGAATGGCTTTTTTACATCCAGCTTTTCAAAATTACTCACATGCATGATGAAAGTTTGAAATTTATTTCTGAATTTATTTGAATTGCAAACTCTGCTGGACACTGAACCTTAAACTCACCAAGCAAGTAATTAATACAATAATAATAGCTAGTATTTCATGTTATAAGTAAACAAGTTCACTTGTAGGCTGAAAGGATAGTATTAGTACATGCGATATCTCAACAAAGAAAAAAAAAATACAAAGTTGGTTAAGATACTATATATATAAAACCAAACTCATACCCATATTTCCCAGAACACAACCCAATATACACATAAAACTAGTTGAAGAAGCAGTGCCTTCAATTTCCTCACTCCACCAAATCACATGATCTTCCATAGTTACAAAATTAAGTAGCTCATCCATGTCATCATGGTTTTGCTTAATTTTCTCTTATGTTTATAAAAAAAGACTAAAAGCTCACACACCCTAGCTTATCCTCCTCAAGCAACGGGACACAATTAGCCGGGGGATAACGGTACTCCTCATAAGCATCCTCACAAGCCAATTTCCGAGCATCATTTGCGAGTCTATCAGCCACACGATTCGCCTCGTTGGAGATAGAAACCAACTTCACTTCCCAGATAGAATCAAAAAGAAGCTCCCTTATGAGTTCCACGACATCATAATTGGGTTTCTTGGGCTTAAACCCAACAACCACCTTTCTCACATTAGAGTCATGGTCTGACTCTACAATTAGTCTCTTAACCTTCATCTTCCGAGCCAGCTGCATGCCCTTGAGAATGGCTAGTAACTCTGCCCGGTCTGCTTGACAAGTGTTGGGGTCAAGTCTTTGAGCAAAGCCACAAAGCCACTCTCCTGATGCGTCCCTTAGAACCCCGCCACAACCTGCAGAGAGCCTTTTGTGATGATCGCGCGAACCATCCACGTTTAACTTCACCCAACCAATCTCAGGTTTCTCCCATCTCTCCTGTCGAGCCAGATTCAGAAAAATATCTATTACAATAATTAAAATTTGAGTTTAAAATAAAATATCAGTGTATATATGTTAACAGATAGTATATGAAACAGGTATAAAGACTAAACACAAAAAATAATTATAAGACCTGAACACATGAAAAAATAAGACTAGACTGTTACAACAATAGCTTAAATAGACAACTAAAAACACTCGTGACTAGGTAAAAAAAAAAATCATTAGCCTGCTCTCAGCGTAAGTAACATTTAAACTAACTTTATAAGCAATCACAAAAGCTGTGGCTATGGCAGTATATAAACATCTGGCTATGGCGGCCATGGCGGCATATAAACATCTGGCTATGGCGACCATGGCGGCGTATAAACATCTGGCTATGGTGATTGCTGCGGCAGCTGTAACAACCACCGTCACAATAGAAGCCCAGCTGCTTCCACCGTAGTCGATGCCTTCACTCATTTTGATGCTACAAATGAATTTGATGACGGAGACTTCGGTATATTAGTTTGGTACTTGACCTTGGGTTACGGGTACTGACTCTGGTGGAATATATTTTGTATAGGGTCGACTTTAATTCCACTGTTTTGTCTCTTGATGCAGAAGCTTCAATTTCATCGTTTGCCTTTATTCGTTTTCTAAATGATGCGTAAAGATAGTAGATGGGAATGTTATCTTGTTGTAAACACCTCATTGACACGATAAATTATTCTGACTGAAGATCACATGTCTGAGGTTTGTCAATCTCCACGTGGTACACGATGAAATTTTATTATTTTTTCTTGTAAATTAAAAAATTTAGTTACATACTACCTCTAGCCTAATTATAAGCAACATAAGACAAATCATCAATACCAAGGAAAGTAATTATTACAGATTTTTTTAATTAATTCTGCCATAAGTTTAATTTTTATTCTAAAAACATCATTTGCTTTAAATGGTTGTCATAGTACATAGGGAATAGAGTAAACAGTAAAGTAAGGGTATAAAAGAAAATTGTTCTAAAAACTAGTAATTGTTGCTTACAATTAGGACAAAAGAAAAAGTCAAATTGTTGCTTATAATTAGGACTAGAGGTAGTATAAGATAAAAGATTAGTTGATATCATGAATAATAAGTGATTAGTTTCCAAAAATGCTAATTTCTCTTTGACACCATTCATTTCTCTCTCTCTTTTATATCTTATTACATCAAATATCCTATCACATTTGTCATTTTTTCTTTCTTTTTATTTCTTTCTCTCATAATGTACATTAGTATTATAGGGATTTAGGGTATCCTTAAAACATTTTCTTATTTTTCTTATATCCAGAGCATATGAATTTTAGTAACTTAGAAATATGTTAAGCAATGCAGTTAAAATTTATTAAACACGGAAATGATATAATTTTCAAATCTAATCCATTAATTTTATAAATTTTGAAAAATTTCAAGTAAGAATAATTTTTTTGTCGAAAGCCTTAATAGTTTATTTCTTGTATTCTTTTTTTTTTCTTTTTACATAAATTTCTTGTATATAACTTACTTATTATTTTATCATGTCATATTTATTACTATATTTTAAACTCGTGCATTGCACAGGTTTGTTTAAATTATATATTTTTATATTTATGTTTATTATTTTGTATAAATATATGTGTATAAATAAAATATTAGTATTATATTAAATATAATTATATTAAATTTGAAAATGATTAATTATATTTTTAATTTGAGAATATCTTGTTTTCAAAATTATTAAGCCTATTAAAATTTATTAAGATTTTTTCTTTCTCAAACTAGTATATAATAGTGAAGCAATACCTATATGAAATGTATAAATTCAAAAATAATGTAGATATAAATATAATAAATATGAATATATAATATATAATTAGTTAAATTTGAGTTCTCATTTTTGTTATTATGGATATTATGTGAACATGTACTTGATTTTTATGTGTTTATAATTAATTGTTTTTAAATGTATTTATTGTAAAAAAAAAAAATTTTAAATTTGTTGAAATGTGTTATTTTTATAAGTAGATATAGTTACTAATTATTTTAAAATAAAATTGTAATCATTTCGAAGATATTAATTATAATTATGTGATATTGTTGAAGTTTTTAGTTAATTAATCTTATCATGACATAATCTCATCATGACATAAGTTGAATTCTCCCCATTAGTGCAATAAGATTTTTCTATTAGTAATTTTAAATTTTTAAAGGATTCTATTTATCATTATTAACTTACAATTATAAAAATTGGTGTAATATTTTTTATTAACATGATCAATTTAATTCTTTGTTAAAAGTAAATTTCAAGCCTCTGAATATCATCTATTATAACAATTGATTGCTTTTAAATAAAAATATTACTGAATGAGAAAAGGATTATTGTAAAGTTAATAATTATCATTCTAAATGTTAAACGTAATCAACATAAAAATATATTGTTAAGTGAAGATATAAAATAAAAGTTAAATTATTGAATTTTTTTGTTGCTCAAAATGAGAAAAGTTAAAATATATACTTTATTTATAATATAGTACTAAAAGAAGAAAAAAACTTGAACAATAATGGTCAAAACAGAAAATAAAATAACAGTAAAATGAGAAACAGAAAGAATAAAAGATGATGCATAAAGTTTAAAATAATAGAAGACTAAACAATTTAATGTTTTCTTTATAATAGAACAAAAAGTTGTTGAATAAGTAAAGTCTTTCAAAAAATTATAAATAAATTATCAACATAGATAGGTGACATTGTTATAACTTGAACATCAATACTAACAATCTACACTTCTTTTCTCACAATTCAAGAAGGTTTGATAGTGTACGATTTTATACCAATATTCTTCCTCTAACAACAGCCACCATCCCTACCGATTAAGGAACACTAATATTTATGAAATGGAGTGAGGTTGTAGAAGAAATATAAGCGATTCTCATATTTAAATGTCCTAAGTGTTACTCACCTACATTTCAACCGTATAAATATATCATATAAAATATCATTATGTATGCATACTTTCTCATATTTCGTCAATCTACTCGTTCTTCATTCACTAATTTGAGCACTGTAATGTCTTTGCAAGTATTTGTAGCCTTCTTTTCACCTTCGGCCAACTTTATCCTCATTACCTTCGACCAGAAGAGGATACAGTGAGCCTTGAACTGTAGGAAGCTCGACCACATCAAATTCATATTTGTAATTTTACCTACTTGGTAAACGAAAAAAATTTCTACGAAGAGATGGAAGAAAAATTTGGAAAAACTACTCCCAATGAGCATAAAAGTTTTGTTTCAATTCTCTTTGAATGGCTTTTTTACATCCAGCTTTTTAAAATTACTCACATGCATGATGAAACTTTGGAATTTATTTCCGAAGTCTCTCTTCAACACGATTTATTTGAATTGCAAACTCTGTTGGACACTGAACCTTAAACTCACCAAGCAAGTAATTAATACAATAATAATAGCTAGTATTTCATGATATAAGTAAACAAGTTCACTTGTACATTCAAGCTGGCTGAAAGGACATTATTAGTACATACGATATCTTAACAAAGAAAAAAAAATACAAAGTTGGTTAAGATACTATATATATAAAACCAAACTCATACCCATATTTCCCAGAACACAACCCAATATACACATAAAACTAGTTGAAGAAGCAGTGCCTTCAATTTCCTCACTCCACCAAATCACATGATCTTCCATAGTTACGAAATTAAGTAGCTCATCCATGTCATGGTAATTTTGCTTTTCTTATTTTCATAAAAAAGGACAAATTAAAAACCCACCCACCCTATCTCATCCTCCTCAAGCAACTGAACACAGTTAGCCGGGGGATCATGGTACTCCTGATAAGCATCCTGAGAAGCCAATTCCCGAGCATCATTTGCGAGTCTATCAGCCACACGATTCGCCTTCATGTTAGAGATAGAATCAAACCTCACTTCCCAGATAGGATCAACACCAAGCTTCCTTATGAGTTCCACGACAACATAATCAGGTTTATCGGACGTAACCCCATTCTCGACCATTCTCAGAACAGAGTCATTGTCTGACTCCACAATCAGTTTCTTAACACTGATCGTCTGAGCCAGCTGCATGCCAAAGAGAATGGCTAGTAACTCTGTCCGGTCTGCTTGACAAGTGTTGGGGTCAAGTCTTTTAGCAAAGCCACAAAGCCACTCTCCTGATGCGTCCCTTAGAACCCCGCCACAACCTGCAGAGGGCTTTTTATGTTCGCGCGAACCATCCACATTTAACTTCACCCAACCAATCTCAGGTTTCTTCCATCCCTCCTGTCAAGCCAGATTCAAGAATTATTATTATTAACAAAAAATAATTATAAGACTTTTTTTTTATCTATAAAAATTGAAAATAGATACAGGAGATTTACAATAATTCAAACACGCACTGCTCAACTAACTAAGTTATCAAACTAAAACACTCATAACTAAGCTAAAAAAAAAAAAAATCATTACCTTGCTCTCAACGTAAGTAACATTTTAACTAACTTTATAAGCAATCACAAAAGCTGCATAAACATTAAATTTAAAAAAAAAAAATCTCAATTTCTAACAGTGTAAAATATTTTACACTGTCTACCTCCTTAGTTTCTTCGTGCCCATCGGATGGCACTTGTTGCGTAGTGTTGGCATATAAACTTCTGGCTATTGCGGTATATAAACATCTGGCTATGGTGACTGCTGCGGCAGCTGCAATAGCTGCCGTCACAATAGAAGCCCAGCTGCTTCCACCGTAGTCGATGCCTTCACTCATTTTGATGCTACAAATGAGATTGATGACGGAAACTTTGGTATATTAATTTGGTACTTGACCTTGGGTTACGGGTACTGACTCTGGTGGAATATATTTTGTCAATCTCCAAGTGATACACAATGTAATTTTATTAATTCTTTTTGTAAATTAAAAATTTTAGTTACATATCAAATAAAAGATTAGTTGATACCATGACTAATACATGATTGTGCCGGACAATAATAATTTCTCATTGACGACATTCATTTATTTCTCTCTTTTATATCTTATCACGTTATATCATCTATTACATTTGTCATTTTTCTCTTTTTATTTCTTTCTATCACAGTGTACATTAGTATTAGGGATTTAGGGTATCTTTAAAATATTTTCTTATTTTTCTTATAATTTTGTCGGATCCAGAGCATATGAATTTTAGTGACTTAGAAATATGTTAAGCAATGCACTTAAAATTTATTAAACACGGAAATCATACAATTTTCAAATCTAATCAATCAATTTTATAATTTTTAACAAATTTCAAGTAGGAATAAATTGTTTTTCGAAAGCCTTAATAGTTTATTTCTTGTATTCATTTTCTTTTCTTTTGAGTAAATTACACAAACATCTCCAGAAATTTTGTAAAATTACATGAATCTCTCCTGTTTTTTTAACATTTACACTAACCTTCCTTTAGGGAATTCCGATGTAATGTTTTTCAAATAATTAAGGAGATGTCAATGTATATTTTGAAAAAACTGAGGGGAGATTAATGTAATGTATAAGATGTATTAGTGTATATTTTTAAATAACTGAGAGGGGTTAGTATAAGTAGGAGTGTTCATAAACCGATCCAATCCAATAAAAATCAAAAAAATCGATCCAAAAAACCGAAAACCAAATAAACCGAAGACTGAACGGATCAAAAATTTGAAAAATCGAAATTTTTTATTGGATTGGATCGGATTTCGAATTTAATTTTCAAAACCGATTCAATCCAATCCAAACCAAACTTTTATATATGTATATATTTTTATTCATAAATTGATAATATTACTCATGTTTATATTTTTATTTCTTATATATTTGTAAAATTATTACATAATTTATACCTATTTAAAAAAATATTTAATTAAAGATAATTTTTTACTAACTATTTGAGTTAAGATGCATAAATATAATTATCAAGTTGTATAAAATTTATTTTTGAAATAGTTATATAATGACGTATAAATGAAATATTTGATATTTTGAATTATTTTTTACCATATGTATTATATATCTTACCATTTATTTAATATTTTCTTAAAAAAAATTAAGATTAAAATCGAAAACCGATCCAATCCAAACCGCTTTAAATTGGATCGGATCAGATCGGATCGGATTAAAATCTTGAACAAAATCAATTGGATGATGAATTAGGAAAATCGAAGTAATTGGATCTGATGATTTTTTCCTTCAAAACCGATCCAATCCAATCCACGAACACCCTGAGTATAAGAGTAGATAAAGGCAGGAAGTGTTTGTGAAATTTAATGAAACTTTAGAAAATATTAGTGTAATTTACTCGTCTTCTTTTTTTTTTACATAAATTTCTTGTGTATAACTTATTATTTTTCTGTCAAAAAAAAACTTATTATTTTAACACGTCATATTTATTATATTATTTTCATATTTATTAGTTAGATTCCTCGACAAAACTTAATTATCAACAAAACCATTATATATTTATATACTTTGCACATATAACATGAAATATATATATATATATATATATATATATATATATATATATATGCCTGCCAAAATGCATAAACCAAACTGTGAAAAATTAAGAAAAGTTAATCATACCGTGGTGGCACGCTGGCGAGGACGATACCAAGGGCCACCATCGTCACGCTGTGCTCCAAACGGGACTTCATGCTGAGAGCTAGCAGAGGCTTTATAAACGGCATATAAACCACCGGCTAGGGCGGCTGTTGTGGCAGCTACCCTAGCCACCTTCAGAGCGACATATAAACCACTCATGATCATTTTGATGCTGCAAATGAGTTTGGATCGTTTGCTATACGTTGGTTTGATGAGGAAGGATTTGGGGTGACTTTGGTGGAATTTGTACTCAGACAAGTCTTCCTCTATAATTTGTCCTTTGATGCTAAGGTTCCGCTTTTCACCTTTACCTTTATTGCTTTCGTTTTCGTCCATAAATTCCTCTCCGCACTTTTACTTTTATTGTTTGAAGACAAAAGTGAATGCATTAGTTTGAGGAATGATACTTCGGTTAACCATTCCTTTAATTATATATTAATTTATATGAGGCCTAATGAATTTTTAATTAATAAGTGACACAACTTGAATTTTTCACCTTGTGGAAACTTCAGTCTAGTTTTATTCTTCAGTGGAACAAAATTTACAAATCATATTTTTATTACACAATTTTAATATCATTGCTTATTTAAAAATAAAAAAATAATATGCTCTAACATTCTATTTTCATCTATTTTCCTATAAAAAATAATACAATATAATAGTGATCAAATTAAAAGCCTAAATTCTTGGTTTGATCAACTGTCACTACCAAAAAAGTTGTGATTTGTGACGGCTAAAATGCAATTTCTAGCGGCTAAAAACCGCAACAAATGGAATTTCTAACGGCTAAAAAAGGCGTCAGGAGTACGCACGTCACAAACAGCTATTGACGGATTTGAAATAGCCGCTGGTATTGACCCTCAAAAAACCGTCAGAAAATCCTCAACATTTACTGGCGGCTAAAATCAGCCAGAAAATGCATTCTGATAGTTTTAATCTAGCATTTACTGGCAGCTAATAACCCCCAGAAAATGCATTCACAATTTTTTAAAAAATTATTGCTGGGGGAGGAATTGGTATATTGGATAGTGTAGAGAGATTACATAATCATTGAGCATAAACGAATCAAGGATTGCATACATGAGAACTACTGTATTTAAACTTTGTTACATGAAAAAAACTAAATAGATATTACTACATATCCATTTTACTCTGTTAGCACTGCACCTTGATCCATCCCATTCCTTTTCTGTGATTCCCATTTGCAAAGCTCTTCATGAAGGCAAGACCCACCCTCTCCATGAGCCTATTAACTTGCAGTACATGATGGAAAAAGATGGCATTTTAGGTTTCAGAAAACAACTCATCACTATAGGCTTTAGTTTGGGGATTTCAACTTAATTTGAGAGCAACTCTAGACACAAAATAAAAAAGTAAATGCAAATAAATAAATAAATTCAACCAACCAAATTAAACACACATCATCCTGACCAAAAAATAAGCCGGTCCTCTTAAGGATGACAATAATAAGAACATTAATAAAAGTATAATCTTAAATGCATGAAGAAGTTAACAGTTCTAGACTGTAATTTACCTAAAATCCAAAAATTACCCCAAGCCAATCCAGAATGTCTACATCTTTCTTTTTTTTTTTTAATACTAGAGTACACATAGAGGCTAGAGATCATACCTCAGGAAATCCCATTACTGCCTAATTTGCACAATCAGGATTAAGAGGATATACCAAAGCCAATTTCACCAAAAGTGATAATTTATAAGAACAACAGGTTTCAGTTAGAAACTCTACATACTTAGATTTCAAGCCAATTAATACTTAATAATGCTATATTCACCATATCAACAATTCACTATATCAGTATATCCTTCATCTTTTATACAATGAAATTCAGTACTAACCTCTTGTCACCAAGTTGGCTTCCTTTGATGACAGGTGCCACAAGTGTTGCCCTGAGACTTCTATAGGCTCTAGCAACAATCATTGCAACTGCTGAGAAACTACTGCAAGTATTTGTAATAAATAAATGATACATAAGCAACTTCCCAATAAGTTAAGCACCAAGACAAGAAAAGATAATGTGATAATCTATAGTATTCATATTATCTTGACCAGTATTGCCATCTACCCGACAATATTGGTATCCACAAAACATGAGATCATCTTCAAGTATGTCTAGCAACCTAGTTATCTGGAGAGGAGCCATAGATTAAAAAAATGAAACAAATACACCATGTTGTATGAATTAACAGAGTCACAGCTAGCAGTGACAAGAATCTTATTCTTACACATAACTGACCTGTGAATAAGGACACTAGAATTGCACTCTTTTAGTTTAGGAAGAACCATTTTACCTGCAAATGAAATATTTTAAAATGAAAAAAAAAAATCCTCAGATCTAATTGATCGACCTAAAAAGGACATTCGAAGTTGTTGCATCAGCCATGAATGGGGCAAAACTAAAGCCTGAACACAAGTATGCTCCTAGCTCTTTATCCAAACCTAGCATCGTAAGTATATATAAAAACTCTTACCCAAAAGAGTTATAAAAAACAAAAGGCAGCATGCCTGTGCAGTAAATTATAATTGATGCAGTCAGCAAGTGACATCTGAGCAAGATTGCTGAGATATCAGTAAGTGTTTAACACTTCATCCTCTCTTCCTTTCCCTTAAATGTCCTCTAACACTTAGGCTCACGTGGGGACCCTCGTACAAAGAAGAACTAACTTAGCACTCAAAGAATTCATAATGTTTTCTTTGTAAAATATTAAGAGAATTAATAAAAGATAATATTACACTCTATCAAAATAATAAGTGTTTTATTATTGTGTTTTCACAAACACATACTGTGAATATAAAATACACAAATGCAGGCAAATAGACTAAGTCTAGTCCCAAAGTTGTACCTTTTTTGCATTGAGCCATTGACATCCTTGATTTTCCTTGGAGGATGTCGCAATCTGTGTACATGCTCCCTCAACGATGTTCCATCTGCCTCCCTCCAACACTCTCCGAATGGCCAACTGAAAAAAAAGAAAGACAAATAACTACCAAATAAGTAATCCCTCTGTATAGTGTATAGTGTAAACAGAAACAAACAAAAAATTGGCAACGATACAGGAAACCTTGAAGAATCATTTGAGAAAATGAAACTGGTACTGTTATTTTTTAATCTCAAAAGTGTAAAATACAGTTTCAAAGGTAAAACAAGTAGGATTGAGGGGCAAAATGCAGAGGGATGTCGCAGAAGATGAGATAAAAAAAGGGTGCAAAGCCTACACCCAATTAAAACTTTATTTGACTGAATCAACATTAGAGAAGCTCAAAACTAGAAAATAAAATAGTTGCCTTCAATAGCTCAAAGCTGCCCTATGCAACTGGAACATTTTGACAGCCTGCAAGACAAATATTATCGCAACATTATTTGCATATGCTGTTAGATTTCTTAGGAAAATGTAATCAAAAGAAAATAGGTAATAATTCAGAAATTACATTAATTTAATTTATTGAGATTAAATTAGTGTATAACAACCTGATTGGGACTCATAGTCTGATTCCGATTCACGATCAGTGCTGTATCTATTTCAAAAATTACAGTTGTCAAAAGTCAAAACTTATTTTAGATAACTCAAATGCCTGGATTCCTGCTAGTGCAGCATCTGCAGTAGCCACAGATTTGGTAGTAACAAGTGTTGCTCCGGCTTCCAAACGAGTCCTTAGCATGTGATGTAGACACACTTTGCTCCCATGACACTGAAGCTTAACCACGTCTTCATCAGTGTACAACCTCAGGGCCAGAATTGGCACTGCCAAAACCTTGTGATTCTTCATGGCAGCTTTCTTGTAAGCCTTGTTCAATTCATCTTGAGAACCATTCTTTGAAATGCTCTCCCTTGGGTAAAAATGAACATAAAAAGCAAGATACCAAATCAAATCATTACATTGTTAATTGTTACTACCACACTCATGGAAGTCTCAACACCAGGAAGTATTTAGATATGCATATAACTTTTTCTGTCTTTAAAAAATGGTCCATTATCATCATAGTCCTCTAGGAATCAAATTAGAAAATTGGTTCAGAAGTGTTTTTAATTAGTTATGAATCATAAAGTGTTTATATAAAGTATATTCATTATTTAGGATTAGCAAATCCAAAAGTAAAACAAATAAGTAACTACTGTAATAACTTAAAATTCAAAAACTTTATATCAGTAAACTGTCCAAAGTTTATCTTTCTCAATTTATCTCAACAATTTTGTTATACTCATGCTACAATTTATATATAAAAGCATTCAATAGAATGGTGTTTGGTAGTTACATGATACAAGCAAAGTTGAGTTTCCTTTTCCATCTATGATTTCTATGAAATTGAACTCTAACCAAAACACTACATGTAATCAAATTCATTCTTACCAAAGGAGTGTACCTCAATGGGTATCCACCACGCTCAACTTGATGCCAAACTAAAAGTACAATGCCTACTAAACAACAAAAAAGTTTACAAGTGCTTTAAATAGTCAAGGGAAATTGACAAATGCTAAGATGACAAATCAAGCATCTCAATCATATTTTTCTCTTTGATTAAATGTCTCCATAATTTCGACATATACAAAAGAGGGGTCTGGGGAAGGAAGCAATCAAATAAATCAGAGACCTCAGTATCCTGTTTGCAATCACGATTGGCAATCAGGGTAAAGAAGCAATCAAAAGCTCCCATTTCATCTAACCTGCACTAACAACAACACATTAACCATCATTTTCTAGAAGAACACTATCTAGAAGAGCAGCTGCCAACTTTTCTACTTCTGGACCAATACTCTCATCAGCCTTGACAACCTGTGAATTATCCATATCCAAACACAAAACCACCAAAAATCACAACACTCCTAAAATATCTCTTTTCTCTCTCTTTCAACATATTCCTCAATGATCAACAAATCAACCACCAGGTCACAATGAATTTAGAAATCAGCAAGTGGCAAATAAAACCAACAAGAACTTCCTTCAACATACTGTGTGCAACAAATGGAAGATTAACATGGACAAAATATGCCTATACAGTTCAATTCAACCACCTAACAGTGCAAAATCCCTAGTTCAGACAATCCAAGGATTCTAATTCACAATTTCAAAATTGATAGTTTCATAATAACAATGAAAAACACATTCAGATCAAAAGCAAAGAGTTAGGGTTTTGTGTCCAAATCGCAATAGAATGAGAATGAAGAACTGACCCAATGATTCCTCCAATACAGTCATAGAAGCGCTCAATTATCGAATCTCATGATCCTCCAAAGCCATCCCCAAACTCGCACTGGCATTGCCATTATAGGAATCATCTCCGCAAGAGCGCACACACTCGCAGTGACGACATAGTCCAACATTAGGTTTCTCCCAAACAAAGAACGTGCTCAGAGTTCGAAAGAAGCAAAGCCAAACCCTAGCGAAGCCATGGTGGAAACCGAAAAAGTGCTTCACTCTGGAATCAACATCGATCACTCGTTTTCCTTCAGAGTACTTGAAGCGGCGAGCCTCGCAATTTCGTGGCGGAAGTCGAAGCCCTGCGGTGGCGGCGGCCTACAACTCCAAGGTCTCAGTGGAGACTCGAGCGACACGGTAACGCGATGACGTAGAAGGGAAGAAAAAAAGGGAGAAATTTTGAGGTTGTAACTCGTGTTAAGTTGGTGAATGGGTGGGTGGACATGTGCTATAAGTGACATGGAGCATTGGTCAGTGACACGCGGCAATGTATTTTAAAATTGTGACAGTTTACTTTTCAGTCAGAATTGTAATAGTTTCTGGCGGTTTATTTGGACCGTCAGAAATAAAATGGACCGTCAGCAATAAACTACCAGTAAAATTCCTTTTTTTTTTTTTGTAGTGTCTTGATTACTCATCTATTATTTTTCTCATGTTTTATTCGTCCTCTTTCATCTTTTATTCGTTTGTTCTTCTTCCAACTTCTTATTCTTTTTTATTTAGTCGTTTACGTTTTCTTTATTCTTTTGTCTCTTTCTCAAGTCAATTTAGTATTGTATGTAGTCAACTTTTCTTCATTATCCAAGTTCTTGACTTGATGACCATAACAAGTGGCATATATAATAAACGAAAGATTTTTTTAAAACAATGTATGTGTGTTTAAAAATATAAAAGTTATACGTGTTTGATTATTCTAAAATTTATTTATTTTTTTACCAAAAAAAATATCCTTAACATTAAATTTGTTTAATGATTGTAAAAAAAATTCGTTTAATGGTAAATAAATTTTGACTATTAATTTAATGGTCATTTTTCATGCATTACTACATGACAATTAAATAGAAATCACCCTATTTCTGATTTTTAAAATAATTATTATAAAATTTAACAATTTTATAATAGAAGACAATGATTAGATGGCTATATAAAAACTTTACATTAAACTTTAGCCATGCATATTTCTTTATTTTTAATCACATTTTTCTTTATTTTATAACTTTTTGAAATAAAAAATTAGAAAAACGAAGATGTGTGTAGGAACATCACAGTAACCAGTTATGCTTGTAATTAATATATCTCATAAATATCACTAGATGGAGTATGATTTAACCGGAATTAATATAGTAGACCGTGAATTATTACTAAAATCTTAACAACATTTATAAAAATTGTGATTGACATCATATGAACCATCAATCTATAACATATTCAGAAAATGCGTAGAAGGCAGATAATATAAAAATAAATTAATTAATTAAAACACTAACATTAATTTGAAATAAATAAATAAGTTAATTAACCAAATAAGAATCGTGCCAAAAATAATACTTTTGACGAAAAAAAATGTTATGTGCTCTGTTTGGGAGGAAGGGTAGTTGGCAACAAAAAGTACAAATTCAAATTAAAATTGCAATGACAATGTGCTTAAACGTTGTAGTTGTACACAAAATATGTGTTTCCTAGAGTGATTCCAAACGTTAAGTTAGTATATAAAACTGTACGCTTGAATTTTCAATTTAATAATTAAAGTTTTCCCAGTTCTTAATTGAATTTTCTTTCTTAAGCACATGCTCACTCAATAAGTTTTTATTTGCCAAAAAAATTATGGATGCGATTCCAGTACTTCCTGTCTTTCTCTCTTCTAACTAATTGACAAAGGCTATGAAAATCTAGCTAAATAAACAATTGAAATAAAGCTAAATAATCGATGAGTAGCATAGAAGTTTTGTTTCACTTCCCTTTGAATGGCTCTTTCACCCCCACAACTTTTCAAAATTACTCACATGATGCAACTTTCAAATTTATTTTGAAAGTAGCTCTTCAACACGATTTATTACCTGTCAAAAAAAAAACACGATTTATTAGAATTGAACCTTATAAACTCACCAAGCAAGTTATAAAACAATATATTTCATTATAGTTCACTTGTACATTCAAGCTAGCTGCATAAAAGATAGTACTAGTACGTAAGATTACGAGATCAACAAAAAAGCAAAAAAAACAAACAGAAACTTAAACAAAACCAAACCCCAAAATACACATAAAACTAGTTGAAGAAGCAGTTCCTTTAACTCCCTCACTCCACCGAAATTAACGCACTTAACTTTCAACAGTTACGAAATTAACCATGTCATGATTTTGCTTTTCACATTCTTGCAACAACAGAACTAAAAGCTCGATCGATCACATACCCTGTCCATTAATTATAATTTTATTATCCTCCAAGAGTAACTGGGTACAGTTATCAGGGGCAAAAGGGTACTTGCGCAGATCATTAGAAAACAATTTACGATCACCATTGGCGAGCCTATTAGCAACTCGATTCGCTGTCCTAGGAACAGAAACCAACGTCACTTGCCACTTAGGATCAAAACGAAGCTTCCTTATGCGTTGAACGACGTCGTACTCTTGATGTTGCCCATTCTCCACCATGCTCACCACGGACTCACTGTCTGACTCCACAACCAGTTTATTGACATTCATCTGCGAGGCCAACACCAGGCCCGTGAGAATGGCTTGTAACTGTCTGATGGGCCTCGTAAGTGGGGTCCAGTTTCTTAGCAAAGCCCATGAGCCATGTTCCCCATGCGTCCCTTATAACCCCACCACAACCTGCAGAGGGTTCTTTGTGGTCGCGCGAACCATCCACGTTCAGCTTCACCCAACCAATCTCAGGCTTCTTCCATCTCACCTGCTGAGGAAATTTCAGAAAATATTTATCAGGATGATTAAATTATCAACATTAGTAATATTAGTAAAAAAAGTAAAAATATATATTAATTTAAGAAAAAAATTAATTTATTAATGTTTCACCTAAACAATAATTTTGATATAGTTAACAAATTGAATAAATATATCTTAACTACTAAGACATTTAAAAAAAAAGAAAAAAAAATTATAATGCACTGGTAACGTAAAAAAATAATGAAAAAAAAAACATTACCTAGTCATGTATCTTCCTTAAACAATCCTCTAAAACACTCATGTTTAAAGTACAAGAATTAAAGGAAAATATTTTCTCTCAAAAAAAAAAAAAAAAACACTAGGACAATTTTTTATCTCAGTTGCTTGAATAAGATGCATAAGTTATTGTAAATCACCTTATACCTATTTTTATTCTTAGAGATAAAAAAAAATCTTCTTTCAAAAACACTCCTATAAACATCTTCAAACCTTGATTTATTATGCAAACACTAAGTTATCCAACTAATATTTGTATAATAACTACTAAAAATCATACGGGGATGACCTCTTATTTGTTTGTGTATATAAAGATTTAACAATAATGCATGAAACAATGGTTTATGGAGTGTGGAAAAGAAAATTTAATGACACCATAGCTCCCTCATTATTAACCTGCGATGGAGTCTCGTGATGACGTGACCAAGGGCCACCATTGTCGCCTTCTCAGCGCTGACGCTGTGCACCAGACCGCACTTGTAGGTCAGAGCTAGCAGAGGCTGCAGATGAAAGAAAGGCATATAAACGGCCAGCCACGGTGACTGCTGCAGCAGCTGCACCAGCCACCTTCATAAACCTATCGCCCTATAGCTTTCACCACCGTCATTGCCACCACCGTTCTTGTCACTACCGTCGCTATTCATTTCGATTGATGCTGCAAATGAGTTTGGAGAGTTTGCTATATCGGTGCTGCAAAACTATGAAGGATTTGGGTTGGCTTTGGTGGACTATTTATACTCACCAGACTTCGCTATTTTGTCCTTCCATGCTAGGGTTCCATTTTCACCTTTACATTTTTTTAAGACCATGCATTACTTGGCTTTCTTCAATTATTAATACTACATTATTTATTTCTAGGGAAAGACTCTATTTTTTTTTTAAAAAAAAAAGGATGAATAATATTTTATCTTTATTTATCACATTATTTATTTCTTTTTTTCTTTATTGTAAAATACTGTTATAAGATTTTGTTGGACCGATATAATTCCTCGTCTTTATATATGTGTATGTTTTTTTTTGTTAACAATAAAATAAAAAATTATGTAATCCCATATATTCTCTTTATTTATAAAAATAATATAATAATTAGTATTTTAGTTTGTGCATTACATAGAATAGATATTTATTTTATTTTAATTTTTGAGATAAATTTATATAACTAAAATTTATAATAAATAAATATTTTTAATATATAAAGTATATTATAATTAAAATAAATAATAAATAAATACTTTTTAACGTATAAATTATATTTTAAATTTATGATAAATAATTTATATTATGACAGAAGGTTATATTTTAATTATTTGGGTCTGTGTGTTGGAAAGGAAAAAAATATTAGATGAGAAATAAATTATTTGTCCTTCAACGCTAAGGTTTCCGATTTTCACTTTTTACACTTTTATTCCTCTTAGTATTCACACCTTTATTCTTCTTAGTATTCACCTTTCAAATCTAATCAATTAATTTTATAATTTTAAATAAATTTTAACTAAGAATAAATTATTGTTTGAAAGCCTTAAATAGTTTATTTCTTGTATTAATTAATTCTTCTTATAACTTGTCATTTTTACACTTCATATTTTCATTTCATTTTGATGCTGCAAATGATCAGTTTGGATCGTTTGCTGTATGTTGGTTTGATGAAGAAGGATTTGGGATGACTTTGGTGGAATTTGTACACACACAAGGATTCCACTATAATTTGTCCTTCGATGCTAAGGTTCCACTCTTCAGTCTTCACCTTTACCTTTTTTTTAAAAAGACCATATGCATTAAGACTTTACTCAACCCCACCCTACTTGACTTTTTTTTCTCTTGTGGAAACATCAATGTGGTTTCATTCTTAAACAATAATATCTATAGAGATTTATTATTTTTATAACAAATTTAATTTTTTATTTCTTATCACATTATTTATTTTATTTCAATTTTTTCTTTATTATAAAATATGTTATGAGATTCTCAATTTTAAGTCAAAATTAATCTTAATCCTTATATTTTAAAAACAATCATTTTGATTGTTGTATTTTTTTATAACCAGTCTGTAAATTTTGTGCCTTACCCCAGTATTATAAGTTTGATAAAGAAAAACAATAAAATTCACCAATTATGAAAAAAAAATATGTGAGAATCTAAATTATTATTTTTAAAATATAAGAACTAAGGGCAATTTTAACTAAACATGAAAAAGCCTAAAATACATTTTATCTTAAAAATAATGTAATAATATAATGTTTCCCCTATAATCTTTCATTGTTTGTTTGGTCTACCACCTTGATGAAAAATTCTATTTATTTCAAGGAAAAAATGAGAAAAGAAAAGGAATTACAACTTCCAATCATTCTCTCTATTCTGTCTAATCAATTTTCTATTTACATCGATCAGTTCTTGAGGAGCAAATTTCGTCACTCCAAAGTTTGCTCAAAATCATACATAATTGTAAAAATCAAATTAAATTAAAATGTAAAAACAAATAAACTTCCTAAGTCCTATCCTCCGTCGTCGTTCATCCACACCTTCGTCTACCCACTTTTACTTGTACGATGTTCACTTTTTTTTTCTTTTCTAGAGACAAAAGTGAATGCATTTTTCTTTTATCGACAAACAAATTTCATTAATAAAAGGTACCAGAGATACCTGTGCACCATGCAAGGCATGATGAAATACAAATATAAAGAAACCCCATTGTTTTGAAACCTAACAACTATATTCACAGTAGATGTAGTGCCCAAAAAAGAAAAAGAAAAAAACCATCGGCCTAAAGTTAATAAAACTTTTGACTGAAAAACGTACAACGCCATTGCTACGGTGGACCAACTTTATATATGGTCTATTTTGGACTACTTTTAAACACCATTAGATTATCTCATCCACACACTAATCCAGTGCACCTTTAGTACCATATTTTTTCTCCCTATCCCCTTTTCCCCTTTTCCCTTCTCCGCTCGCCACCACCAGAATCCTCCTCTATTCTCCAATCAGTTCATTGCCGCTCACCGCTGCCAGATGCAATTTCCGACAAATCGGTGGTGCGATGCTTGCAGAGCCACACTGACGGCAATGTGAGGCACCACAACCGCGGCGCGGGGAACCACACATCAAATCCCTGGATCTCACTCCCAGATCTGCATACTTGTCGTGTGACATACGGGGCACCGCACATCGATTCTTAAATGTCACTCCCAGATCTACATAGTTGTGGCTCCAACGTTGCGAACCGTTCAACTCATTGTCGTTGACGCATTTCAAGCCCAAAACCACACCACATTTGGCATTCGCTAACAATAACAACAACAACAACGAGTTGATGGAACATGGAAACACCCAACAAACAAGAAGAAAATGTTAACGACTGGAGCAAACAAAGATGACCCATTTTGGGTTTAATTTGGGAAATGCCATTGTTTTGTTTTGTTGTTCAGGACAATGTTGTTTGGGTATGCAGCGTAAGGGCACAATGATTTTGTTGATGGTGGTGCGCGGTTGTTCGTTTGTTGCAGGGGGTGTCGGTTAGAGTCAACCATTGGTCTATGGCTTGTGGGTGATGTCAATGGTGAAGGTGTAGGGACAGAAAAAATATGGTGTTGCAGACGCATAATAATAACGTACGCCCAAGATTAATCTAACGTATAAAAAAAGTGGTGCAAAAGGGACCACCTACAAAGGTGGTCCACTGTAGAATTGGCCAAAAAATAAACACCCTATAATCATATGTATCCATCCCTTTCCAACTCACAGTACGTGTTTGGTTTTCCGTTGGAAGGTCCCCAAATGGTCGTTGAATCAAAAACTCTGAATTCTTACTTCTTACAAAACGTACATTTGATTGAAATGTGTATCTGTTCAACCTAACGTTAAATCAAACACACCTCATAGGAGTCTCCCAAAACCCACGTACTGCCAAATGATCAAACTTGGGATACCATCCAGCCCAAACAAAAGCCTATGCACCATATTTTCCTTTGACCAAATTCAATATCATGTCTGTCCAAAAAGTGCCATTGTCATGATTTACATAACCCAGTATTAGATGCCTTTAATGCACGGAGCAGGGAATGTGTACCACTCATAGAACGAAACATTAAACTTCCCTGCCTTACCAAATAACCATGCCCAAGATCTGAATTTAATACTACCTCTTTTCCTAAACTTTTAATGTTTTAGCTTCTTGTTTTTATTCCAAAACTCTTGATCATATTTCAAGTCTCATTAACTATTTTCTTTCACACGTACCCCTATTTAACATGACCTAGATTTTCGCAACTTCTTCCATCATAGATATTAAATGAGGGCATTTTAGACTAAATGTATTGTTTGTGAGTAGTATTAAATGTTTCTTAAGCAGTGTGCATTAAACTTACACATCACGAGTTTAGAAACGGAGGTGGTAATTTCCAACACAACATCAAAGTCAAGCATTTCCTCGTTGAACAAAATATTGTTTCAATGATGCCAAAGACTTCCATAACTTGGTTTTCCCTTTGCCCAACCATCCACAATTATGTTGATGAAAGTGCATGATAGGGTTAGATGGTAGAGTTGTATGAATACCAAACCACCAATAACAGCTATTCCAAATGATAGTTGCAAAGCTACATTCAAACAATAAATGTCCTGAGCTTTCCTATACCAAGTGATAGAACGGGCATAGTAAATCCCCATCATTAGACAAAATACCTCTCTTCCTCAAGTTATCCTTTGTGGGGAGTCTATTTAGATACACCCTCCACACAAAAGTCTTAATTAACATTGGTAGGAACATGAAGACCCCATAGCTACCTGTAGATATTAAGGCATTTCTAGTTCAAATTTGTGTAGCAGTCAAAAGCATAGAATAGACTAATTCCCATTTTGTGAAAGATGTTATGGAGGTTAGACACTAACCAGATATAATTTGTATTGTACTACTACTACGATGTTTCTACTTATTATGTAGCAGAAGCGGACTTTTGTGAATATATGTCAAGCATTTGCTGCCATTCTGAGCTCTCTTCTGAACTTTCCTGTAAACAATAGGCCAAGTGGTAAAGTTGGCTTATGGGAAGGCAATTGCTATTTAGACTTCCTTTTACTTATACACTATACTTTCCTTTATTTCTTTTTTTTCAAAATTATCCTATTTTCGGAACTAAATTAAGGTGTTTATGTTACATTCCCAAATTTAAGTTCCAGAAATGTTGATTTAATGCTTCCGGAAACAAATATCCGGAAGTCTCTCGGTAACGACCCATCTTCGTTACAAATTTGTTATACTAAAACATTGTATTAAATATTATCATATGAAACTACCTAGAAAAATTTTCACATTTAACACACATATATGTATCTACTTTCCTATACATAAAGTACATCATCATATCATAAAAGTATAAGATATGGCTTTACAAAACTTAAATACACATGTACATACAATACCAAAATAATCCTCTTGTAGAGGACATTTACAACAACCTAAGTATTTATACATATGTGCTAAGCTGATCCCCATACTATATACATATATATATGAGAACATATCCAAAAAGAGGGATCTTATCCCATCTTCAAGATCTACATCCGCTTCAGTCACGAACGGCCTGAGAGCCTGCAACATCACCACTATCTGCTCCCGTGTCAACCACACGATCATTGCAGTAATACAACACAAATACAAACACAAAATGCAAGGGTAAGCTTATTTATAAAAAGAACATAGATATACAAGAAGGATAGGATTTACTTAAAGGAAAACTAAAATAAATCAACGATAATAAATCAATTACATCGTTCAATAATACATACATCAATCTCATATATAATTTCATTATGTAACGTCGTACTGACTCGACTCCATGGAGATTTCTACAACTTTTGGACGATCCCTCATAGGCCCCATCCCCTACCATGGTCTCACTCTCTGACCATTTAAGGAGTCCCTTGAGCTGACCCTGTGGAGGAAGTATGATTTTATCGAATATAGACAAGTGTGGGTATTGGTTTACCTCTGTAAGGTTTGCAAAACCTTCCATTTATAGGAATTCGCCCACTTGACTATTCTATAGGCCCACCGTTAGCCACCACGAAAACCTCCGACACTAGGTTGAGAGCCTACCTAGCACCCTCAACTTACATGCCTACCCATATGCAATGTCATGTAACAAGCCAAACAATTTTAATTGCCACATGTTCCCTCTATGTTATAAATTCACCATTTTTCTCAAATTATGCTTATGAACCCATCCAACAGTTCAATAAGCTCAAGTAAGGTATTCTCACACTCTGAATCCTTACAACACAACACTAACTTTAACAAAATGTGAATTTCCTAACATAGTTCTAGAACTTTTGTGGACATCTCCATCACACCCATACCATAGAAATAATTCAATTTAAAATAAATTTGGAAACCATTTTATAGTGAAGAAAATGAATTATAGCTTAAGTGCCACTTTACTCTCGCTTAAGCTAGCATTTCAGGAATTAATTGTCATTTCCAGGGTTCCTCGCTTAAGCTAGGATTTCTCTTGCTTAAGCGCAGCCTCGCTTAAGCTAGGATTTCTGGCGCTTAAGCTAGAACAGCTTCCAGACCAAAAAGTTCCTATGTCCCCTGTCTCGCTTAAGAAAGAACCACTCGTCGCTTAAGCGATACAGGGTTGTAGGACCTCGAAAACATGCTTAAAACTCTTCAATGGCTACCAAATTCATTCCAATTCAAATTTTACATCAAGCATAACATATATACATCATTTCACACTCAAAAACAACATCTCAATCATAGAATATACAAATAAAGCATTCAATCACATTAAAGCTTCCCTTACCTAAAATTCTTGACTCAAAACCTTAAAGAAAAAGCTAGGGAGGAGACTTGGTGATTCAAGAATGATCTCTACTCAACTTTTGCTATGAAATCAACTAGAGGAAACCTAAATCAATCCCAAAATGAGCTTCAATCAAATTTTCACCCACCAACCAAGATTCTACATGAAACTCATTTCTCATGTTCTTGGTAGAAGTTGAGAAAGATACTAAGAGATCAAGAATATAGAGGAATTGGACTTACCAACTAGGAGTCAGTCAAGGAAGCTCTAGGAATCCAAATATCGAAGCTTTCTTGTAGAGAATTCCCATAAACTCAAGCTCTTGAGAGAAGGAGAAGGATATACTTAGGAAGGAAGAAAAGAGAATGAACGAGATAAGGGAAGGAGTGAGACTTGCACGTTTAAACATTTGGGAGTAACATGAAATTTTGCTAATAACCCCTATATTTCCTCTAAAGGCACCCCCCTTCTCTTATTTTTTTTTCTTTCCTACAACTCAAGGAACTCATCTAAAAGTCCCAACAACAACCTTACACTCTAAGCCCAACCATACATGAAAACCTAACAACAACACTGTAGCACATAACAATTTATTAATTCTTTTATACATATTATAAATTTAAATTTAATTTGCTTTTGCATTATTAATCAAACACTTAAACATACAATTAGAAAAAATTACAACGTTACACTCTCCAACTCCAACAACTTGGCAAGGTCCAACATGTTGTCTTTGGTGTTGCAAAGCTCATTTGTACACATGAATTAGCACTCCGAATAAGTAGAGAAAATGTGCTCTTTTTTATATACTCCCTCCGACTTTAAATATAAGCAAAAAAATTGACTTGAGTCTTGGATTTAAATATAAGCAAATCTTAACTAATTTTAGTTCATTTAGTGAGACCATCTCCTACCCTTCATTTAATAAGGGGTTTTAATTCCAATGACTTCTTCTTATTTTTGATATCAAATTCCAATGAAGGATAGTGTAGGAAAACAACTTATTTTTTAATTGAGATTGGTGCAATTAAATGTTATTAACAAACTTTCTTAATTAGCGTGAAACCATTTTTTTTGCTTATATTTAGATCCGGAGGGAGTACAATGACAAAAATGAAGATAGAATTAAGGTTGTGTTTGGTATAAAAGAGAGAAATATAGTAGATGAAAACAAAAAAGAAATGGTAGAAATAAGTGAGAAATAAAGTGATAAGTAAAGTTATTTCGTTAAAAAGAAATAGAGAAGAGATGAAGAGAGAGATAGAAAGATAAGTAGAAATAAGTAAGAAATAGTATAAACAGATCCCACCACTTTTTAACTTATTTCCTCCTTATTTCTTCTCCACCAAACATCCAACATTATTTCCATCTTCCATATATTGTTTTCATCTCTTAAACCAAACACGGCATAAAACCTCATACATATTACCTAAATCCCTCCACCACTTCGTCGATTCTAGTGGGTTAAATATGCTCCTCTTTCTTCGTGCAAATGGTTGTGTTCGTCTGAATCAACACAGTCATCGCACCCCCTGCAGTTTCAATACCAAGGCTAAGACGAGTAACATCAAGCAGAAGCAAGTCCTGAACCTTCTCATTCCCCTTACTGTTCAAAATAGCAGCGTGCAGCGCAGCTCCATAGGCCACAGCCTCATCCAGGTTAATGTTCTTGTGAAGCTCTTTGCCGTTGAAAAAATCCTGCAATAGCTGCTTTTCACCTTTGGAATCCTGGTGGATCCACTAACACGTACAAAATTACTCACATGCATGATGAAACTTTGGAATTTATTTCCGAAGTCTCTCTTCAACACGATTTATTTGAATTGCAAACTCTGTTGGACACTGAACCTTAAACTCACCAAGCAAGTAA
Organism: Pueraria montana var. lobata; assembly: GCA_026413185.1. Taxonomy (NCBI): domain Eukaryota; kingdom Viridiplantae; phylum Streptophyta; class Magnoliopsida; order Fabales; family Fabaceae; genus Pueraria; species Pueraria montana. The sequence continues at coordinate 36,991,175 of CM048651.1, read as the reverse complement.
TTAATACAATAATAATAGCTAGTATTTCATGATATAGGTAAACAATAAGTTCACTTGTACATTCAAGCTGGCTGAAAGGATAGTATTAGTACATAGGATATATATCTCAACAAAGAAAAAATAAATAAATACAAACTTGGTTAAGATACTATATATATAAAACCAAACTCATACCATATTTCCCATAACACAATCCAATATACACATAAAACTAGTTGAAGAAGCAGTGCCTTCAATTAATTTCCTCACTCCACCAAATCACATGATCATCCATAGTTACAAAATTAAGTAGCTCATCCATGTCATAATGGTTTTGCCTAATTTTCTCTTATTTTTATAAAAAAGGACTAAAAGCTCACACACCCTAGCTTATATCCTTCGTAAGCAACGGGACACAGTTAGCCGGGGGATCATGGTACTCATAAAAATCATCACAAGTCAATGTCCGAGCATCATTTGCGAGTCTATGAGCCACGCGATTTGCCTTGTTGGAGATAGAAACCAACTTCACTTCCCAGATAGAATCAAAACGAAGCTCCCTTATGAGTTTCACCACACCATAATCGGCTTTATTGGGCTTAACCCCATTCTCCACCTTGCTCACAACAGAGTCATTGTCTGACTCCACAATCAGTCTCTTAACCTTCATCTTCCGAGCCAGCTGCATGCCAATGAGAATGGCTAGTAACTCTGTCCGGTCTGCTTGACAAGTGTTGGGGTCAAGTCTTTTAGCAAAGCCACGAAGCCACTCTCCTGATGCGTCCCTTAGAACCCCTCCACAACCTGCAGAGAGCCTTTTGTGATGATCGCGCGAACCATCCACGTTTAACTTCACCCAACCAATCTCAGGTTTCTCCCATCTCACCTGTCGAGCCAGATTCAGAAAAATATCTATTACAATAATTAAAATTTGAGTTTAAAATAAAATATCAGTGTATATATGTTAACAGATAGTATATGAAACAGGTATAAAAACTAAACACAAAAAATAATTATAAGACCTGAACACATGAAAAAATAAGACTAGACTGTTACAACAAGAGCTTAAATAGACAACTAAAAACACTCGTGACTAGGTAAAAAAAAAAATCATTAGCCTGCTCTCAGCGTAAGTAACATTTACTAACTTTATAAGCAATCACAAAAGCTGTGGCTATGGCAGTATATAAACATCTGGCTATGGCGGCCATGGCGGCATATAAACATCTGGCTATGGCGACCATGGCGGCGTATAAACATCTGGCTATGATGATCGCTACGGCAGCTGTAACAACCACCGTCACAATAGAAGCCCAGCTGCTTCCACCGTAGTCGATGCCTTCACTCATTTTGATGCTACAAATGAGACTGATGACGGAGACTTTGGTTTGCTATATTAGTTTGGTACTGACTGTGGTGGAATCCTTTATGAGAAATGCTATTTCCTCCGAAAGGAGAACCAACAAAAAGTTGACACCTATCAACTGATTTACAGAAAAATATTCATTTAATTTAAAATTTTAAAATTTCAGCCCTTTCCAATCTTACCCCTACTCACAGGACCCATCCCCCTCATAAGCTTTGCCGGTGGACTTCCAATCAAAAGGACACTGCACAACCTCGCTCAGAGACACCGAAGAGAAGCCAAACGTTGCATTTTCGAAACTGGACTTGTCTTTTGTGAGCAAATTACAAATTTGAATGCAAAAATTTCCTTTGAACAAGCATATTTTCTGTTGTATTTTTTGAGTTTTGGAGAGTATTACAAAAGGCAAAGTCTCACATTGTCTAGGATAGCTTTGCCTCACTAGTTTATATACCCTTTTGTGTTTATAGCTTTCAAAGAGGCTAGTAAGAGGTGGAAGCCTCGCGCGCATGAGTTTGGGCCTCATGGGCCTTTCGTAAATCTTATCCGAAAATCATGTTTTTTATGTTACCGTTTTATTGAGTTATGTGGTTACGGAAAATAAGGGATTTTATTTTGTGACCGTTTTCAGATCCGTTTATGAACGTTTTAATATATACGATCCTATCTGTTTTTTACCGTTTTATCTGTACGATCGTATCAGTTTATGACCGTTTTAAATTTACGATCGTATCTTTTCTTTACCGTTTGAAGATATTATCGTATATTTGGTCTAACGTTCATTTTTATTAACGTTCACTTTTTATTAACGTTTTAATTTTACGCATTTAAATACCCATTCGTGCTACACGTTTGAGTAGTGCCGAAATCTCCCTCTCTTCGTTTTTTCTCTTCTGTTCCTGGGTTACGTTTGTGATTGCCAGTTCTGTTGCCTCAGTAATTCTGAGAGGTTCCTGTTGTATCCTGGGAGGCTTGCGCGGTGATACGCGGATAAGTCCTTTAGGGCAGTGCTCTTGCACGCCTCAGGAAGTGTGTTTCGTCTAAAAGTGGCTACATTTTCAACCTCACCGTTGTTACAAGAACCCGCAACAGGATTATAGAAGCCTAAAACTTCAAGTTGCTTGCCATCTCTTGTTGTTTTGGATTCAAGGATCAACTAATTTTGTTGTGATTTGGGTCTGTTTAGATTAAGGTTGCTGATTTCAGCTTTGGGGGCTTTAACTTCGTGATTTTATTGGTTGTGGATATATATGTTTTAGACTTTTTTGCTGCAACTCTTTGTGGACTTATGTATAAGACCTTGATGTTAAACATGGAAAATCAATTGGGGATTTTTTAGCACAGCGGAAGTACAAGCCAAACCCAAAACTGATCCAAATCTAAAGAACCAAAATTGGCAAATAAGTTCACTATGACATCGAAAAGGTTAGAACATTGATGCATAGATCTCCAGAGAGAGAGTATAATCGTGGGAGACGAGAAACAGAAAGTCAGATACGTGACGGTGAGACACAACGGTGGCGAATGACGCCAATAGCAAGCTAGCTTGGTCCGATGGTGGTAATTGCTGCAATACGCTATGTGTATGCGGTGAGGAGTAAGATTGTGAAGGTGTTGGGGGCATAGTTTTAAAAACCGACTCGGTGACCGACCCGGTCAAGGCACTAGGTCACTGGGTCAGTGGTCGAACCGGTGGGTCACTAATTGACCCGCATGACTCGGTCTGTATTAAAAAATTTGAAAATTTTATACCTGTCTTAAAAAAGTAAAAAAAAAAATCACATAACAAATTAATATAATTCCACAAGCTCATTTTTCAAGTTCAAATCTATTGATATTCATAGTAATAAAATCACATTATAAATTACTTATTAAACTTTTTTAAAGTTTAAACAGAATTTAAAATAATAGAATCACACTATCAACTGTACCATCACTTCTTCAAACAAAATCACAGTGATAGAATCACAGTATCAATTACCTAAGAATCACTACTCATAAATAATAAAAACAGAATTAACTAAAAATAACATTCAAGTTGGATTAAATAGAATCATGTGGTGTGGATCGATGTGGTTGAAATGATGGCATTAGGGTTTATGTGTGTGCACTTTGAAGTTTGAAGAAGAAAATTCACATACTCACAAACACGACACAACAAGCAATGTTTTGACAAACGGTCGCAGTCACAAAACCTTTCTTTCTTTTGATTTTTTATCCAAATAACGTCGTTTCAAGAAATTTAAAAAAAATTAAAATTAAAATTAAAATTTTAAAAAAAAATTAAATTTTTTTTTAAATTTTTTTTTAAAAAAATTTAAAAAAAAAAAAAAGGGGGCGACCGGGTCGATGACCGGGTCGGGTCACCGGGTCAACCCCGGGTTTGACCGGGTCACACCGGATTTGACCGGGTCACACCGGATTTGACCGGGTTTGACCGGGTCGATAGCATGACCGGTTCGATGACCGACTCGACCCGGTCTGACCACCGGTTCCCGGTCCGACCGGCCGGGTCGATCCGGGTTTTAAAACTGTGGTTGGGGGTGTGGTCGTGTGGGTCGGAGATTGAAGGGGTAAGTTTGGAATGCGATAAAATTTTAAATTAAATAATTGTGTTTCTGTAAATCAGTTGACAGCTGTCAACTTTTTGTTGGTTCGGAGGAAGGTTCGACTATTCCCTTTCGGAGGAAATAGCATTTCTCATCCTTTATTTATTAAAGTTGGAAACATTGAGGACTTTTCCCCCCCTAATTTTGTCCGCCAAAATGTCTTTTCCTTCACTATCCCGCTCAATTTTGTAGGCTGTTTGAGCAAATATCTTATAAAAAAATTACTGGAATAATAAACTAATTTTACGCGTTTTAAAAATGTTAATGGTAATGATTATGATACAGCTGTCTACTAATAGAATAGACTTATTAGATTACAAAGCTAGGCATATAGAACCAGTATTTTTTTTTTCAAAGTAATTATATCCTATAATGTCACTGTAATTGATTGGTTTGTACTTGCCTATATACCTAAAAAAACGTGGAACCATGCCCAGCAATAGCCATTCAAAACACCAATCACGGCAAAATTTACGTTCAAAACCCACCCAACCGAATCACTACATAGCTATCCATTATAAACACTGCATAGCTATCCTTTATATACAGCTTTTTAACTACCCCAACTACCCCCAACTCTATTGCATCCCCTATTTGGTCCCTTTCAGGTATGAGCACGTTGCCTTAGTGTTTTGTTTTTATTTAATTTCTATACGAATGAATCATTCTCAATCATTCTCTTATATATATTACTTGCTCACTTTTCAATTCATGTTAAGGTTTCTCTATTATAGATAGAGAAAAAGGATCTTGATTAATATAAAATCCAAGTCATAGCTAAACGTGGTGGTCATATGTGTTGCAAGTTCTTTCCTTTTTTTTGTTTTTTTCTGGTAATTGCAAGTTCTTTCCTATTATTTGTATTAATTAACAAAAAAAGAAGGAAAACTTCATTTTCAGGTAACTATTTCTCTCATTCTTTGTTGTATTTTTTTTATCTTTTATTTTATTTTTATTTTTTATATTTTAAATAATGGATCCAGAGGGTAGTGTTTCAAAAAAAAAAAAAAAAAGCAAAAAGTCTTCCAAAGGTAGAAATAGATTATATGGAAGAAAAAAAAAAAAAAGTAGGATTGACTACAATTAAGTGTTATTTCTTTTCATGGAATTTGTTTAGGTGATTATTTTTATATATTTGTATAATTTTAAGTAAACTCATACTTTTATCCTTTTCATAGTGTGATGCCGTGGACTCCAAGTGAAAACTGCTGACTTCCCTTCAAGTTCAAATTATAAACAATTATAGCAAGAAGTTGGTACGTTATTATATATGTAACTAACATGTAATATTGTTTGATTTATAAAATCAATAAAAATGTTTATATATTATAAAGTGGTTTATGCTATATATATACAGGTGAAATGAAAGAAAGAAAAATTGGTCCCGGAAAATATGTTCTAAATAATGGCAAGCTTACAAATTGTTTGTTATCCAATCATTTACTAGAGGTTAATGAAAACCTATCTCCCCATACAAATACTGTATTGATGGAAGGTAACTAAAAATATATTCATCAGTCTTTCCAGAGATTATCTATTTGTTTATTCATAATTTATAATTACTTTTCTCTCCAAAAAATTTATACTTATTTTTTTAACTTTATGCAGAAAATTCAAACACCGTGATGTGTAAGAAATTCGGTGTAAGAATGTCTCAACTGACATCGTTACTGGTATATTTTTTTTTCATATTCATGTATGAATATAAAAATTGTTATTGCCTTTAAGAATGTTCTATATTTTATCTTTATAAAGTTGCTATCATTTTCATTGTATGTAGTAAAAACTTTGTTAGCTTTGAAAATTAAATGAACTTCCAGTGCTTTTATTAAATGAACATTTCTAAAAGTAGAATTTAATTGATAAGAAATATATTAATTGTAATAAAAAAAATAAAGAATAAAGAAATATATTTGTTTTTATTTTGAAGAATCTTAAAAAAATAATTGAATTAATTAATGAAAACATATTTAAATGAAAATTTTCTCTTACATTGTTTCTATTTTAAAATTTGTTTCTATTTTTTTTATTTCTCTTTGAAATTTAAATGATTTTATCAAGTATAAAAAAAAATGACTTAATACCAACATTTGTTGGCACAAGTGGTAGCAGCTTGTGTCTCTTAATCAAGTGGTCCAAGATTCGAATCCTGGTGATGTCACTTTAGGTATGGAATAAACTATGTTGGGAAGGAAATACCCACCTTGGTATACGCTCATGGTCCCCGACGGAGTCTAGTCATTACTTCCGGCTATGAATAATCCGTACCAATACCATGGTCAGCCAAAAAAATGACTTAAAAGTCATTTATTAATAGTTTTATTTGTCATACATTAAGTGCAATAGAAAACATATTTACTATTTTTGCATTGCTGCCTCAGTAATGTGAAGTTTCTACCCGGTGGTATCTAGGTCCTTTTTTGTCTTTATTTTTAAAATAAAAGTTAATTTCTATTCCACTCTAATTAATTAATTGTATTGTTGTTTACGCCTTTCAACTTTTATCATTTTAATACAAAATCATTATCAAAGTTGGTTGGGATATTTTACCAAAGTGAAATGGAAAAAAGGAAACTTGGATTAAGTTATTCACATAACTTAATTAAACTTTACAGGTGAAATGAAAAAAAAGGAAAATTGGTCCTGGAAAATATGTTCTAAGTAATTGCAAGCTTACAAATTGTTTGGTACCCAATCATTCACAACATGTTAATGAAAACCTGTCTCCCCATACAAATAGTGTATTGATGGAAGGTAACTGAAAATATATTCATCAGTCTTTCCAAAGATTTTTATTTGTCTATTCATAATTTATAATTACTTTGTTTTTTAACTTTATGCAGAAAATACAAATACCATTATGTGTAAGAAAAAAAAATTCCTTTGACTTTGATGTAAGAATGCCTCTGACTGACATCATTACTGGTAAAATTTTCTTTTCATGTAATTAATGTATGTGAAATTAATAATTTTAGATGCTAAAGTTATTCACACAACTTCATTACACTCCACATATGGTCATAAAAAAAGCAAAATAGGAGCTGGAAGATTTGTTTTGAATAAGGGCACTCTTATACATCAATTAACAAATAGTAATGAGAAAAATTGTCCCTCTATGCACGACATATTTGTAGCCACCCCAATGTCCACAAAATTTGTTCTAAGTAATAATGGCAGACTTACACATGTTGGTGATCATCAATCTATTTTGAATGAGGCAAATATTGAATCATTAACAGGTAACTATTTCCAACATTAAGTATCATTCTATCTATGGTAATAAGAAAGACTAATATCATGTGGAATTATAATGTGACGGATTTAAATTCCAACGCCTCCGAGAAGAGCATTGATAGTGCTCGATTGTCTGACTTATGTAATGATATATATTTTTTTTTTAATTTTGCCACATATTTCAAATATAGTCAAATATTTAAAGAATTCTATGCCAACTTGTTTTTTTTATTCAGCAAATATATTTTATACTTAAATATCTATAGATAGTGATGTTGAAAAATTACACTATGAAGATGATGTTCCAAAATAGTTATTAAAAAGTAATACATATGAGCAGACAAATGAAAAAAAGAGAGTATATTTTATGCTTTGAAATCATCCATTTATTTCCAAGTAAGTTTCTTAAAATGTTGTCATTTGCTTAACAATTAAATACTTCATCATAACTTTTTGGATAGGGAACATAAGTGAGCATCTTGATGATGATCATGACATTCATCATGATGACGTTCATAGTGACACAGATGACGAAATTTTGGATCATGTTACATTTGAAGGTCTGTATTATTTTAATTGTTTGTGTAACTATATGATTTAATCATAATAATATATCTTAATTTTTGTACTTATTTTGGTACTTTTCCAGATTATTTGGATATCTGTGATCCAACATTAATTTGTTTGTCAACACTGTGGTGCAATGATGTGGTATGATGAGAGGGTTGATAAACAACGAAAAGCTAAAATTCCAAATTTATCAATGTGTTGCTTGCAAGGAAAGATTGAGCTTCCTATGCTTTTAGATCTTCCCCAAATTTTGAAGGATTTATATCTAAATAATGACAGCAGGAGCAATTATTTTTTAAAAAATATTCGATCATTCAATATGATGTTTTCATTCACATCTATGGGAGGAAAAACTAATACTTCACTTAATAATGGGAATGGACCTCCTATGTTTGTCATGAGTGGCGAGAACTATCATCAAACTGGGAGCTTTCTTCCCCCTACTGGGTCGAAACCAAAGTTTGCTCAGTTGTACATATATGACACTGAGAACGAAGTGGATAACAAAATGTCTGTTGTCGGGTATAATTTTAATTGCAAATTTAAAATTTGGTTTCGTGCATAAAAATATTCTTCATGGATTTGATCAATGTAAGTCATTAGTAATATCTTATATGTTTATCTATTTTATATGCATGATGGAAAATGATTGCTTATTCATGAGGCAATCAATTGTTAGCGACATTAAAGATGCACTTGATCAATATAATCCATATGTCAAAGTGTATAGAATGATTCGTGACAAAGTTCAAGACCAAAATGTGCCTAATGTGAAGTTAAGACTTTTAGGGAAAAGCGGTCGTGATGGCAGAACTCACAATCTTCCCATTGTATCAGAAGTTGTTGCACTTATTGTGGGAGATTTTGATGCAGCAGATGCTGAGAGAGATATTATTGTAGAAGCTCAGTCAGGATATTGAAGCATATTTCTATCTTAACAGCTGCTTATTTGCCATTACAGTATCCACTTTTGTTTCCCCATGGGGAAGATGGATTTAGAAAAGGTATTCCACTAAAAGAAAATTCACAAAACTCATCAAAGAAAGGGCAGACAATTTCAATTAGAGAGTTTTTAGCATACAAAATCCAAAATAGAAAGGATGAGCAGTCATCATTGTTGTTCTCCAGAAGGTTGTTCCAACAATTTTTGGGTTGATTCTTATAGTATGGTGGAGTCGTCTAGGTTGTATTATGTAAGAACACATCAAAGAGATTTAAGAGCTGAGATGTATAAAGGTCTTACAGATGCAATACTATGGGGAGAGACTGATCCTTCTACGATTGCGAAAAGAATTGTGTTGCCATCCTCTTTTACCTGAAGTGCACATTATCTATTTCAAAATTATCAAGATGCTATGGCAATTTGTAGATGGGCTGGATATCCAGATTTATTCATTACATTTACTTGCAATCAGAAATGGACAGAATTGAATAGAGTCTTAACAAAACAAGGTCTTCAACCAGCAGATAAATCAGATTTACTTTATCGTGTTTTCAAGATTAAATTGAATAAATTGATTAAGGACATAAAGCAAGGAAATGTATTTGGAAAGGTTAAAACAAGTATGTAATATTTTCCAAAATCTTATTATCAACATCAATTCTATCTTATTCCTTTATAAATGTTTTGTTTGATAAACTAATTTAACATGTTATATTTCAATATGTGGTGGTTTACACAATAGAGTTTCAAATTCTATTTTATTCTTTTATAAATGTTTTATTTGATGGTGTTATATTTCAATATGCAGTGGTTTACACAATAGAGTTTAAAAAACGTGGATTGCCTCATTCATATATTCTGATTTTTCTGCAACCTAAATTTAGATATCAATCTCTTGATGATATTGATAGGTTCATATATGCTAAAATTCCTGATGAAAAAATTGATCCAGTTCTCTTTGCAATGATATCTTCACTAATGATTCATGGTCCATGTGGTATTCAAAATAAAAGATCTCCATGCATGCAAAATGGCAGGTGCTCAAAACATTTTCCTAAGAAATTTGTTGAGAACACTATAATAAGTGACAATCGATACCCTTTGTACAGAAGAAGAGACAATGATAGAACCATCAAAAAGGGGGATTTTATAATTGATAATAGATTTGTTGTTCCTTACAACAAATATTTGCTTTTGAGGTACAATGCTCATATCAATGTGGAATGGTGTAACCAATCCCGTTCTATAAAGTATCTCTTTAAATATGTCAACAAAGGTCGATCGTGTTACTACAACATTTTATCAAAGTGCAATGGATGAACAACAACAAAGATGCATGGATGAAATAAAATTGTATTATGAATGCAAATATTTATCCTCATGTGAAGCAAGATGGAGATTGTTTGCTTTTGACATCAATTATAGAGAACCTTCTATGGAGCGTTTGTCTTTCCATTTGCCAAATAAACAAATGGTTATATTTAATGATAATGATCAGATAGAGGACGCTATGAACAAACCAAATAGTCAAAATTCAAAATTGTTGGCATGGATGGAAGCAAATAGAAAATATCCAGAAGCAAGACATTTAACATATAGCCAATTTGCTTCAATGTTTGTTTGGAATAAAAGTGAGCACGAGTGGACAAAAAGGAAGAAGGGATTCAAGATTGGAAGGCTTCATTTTGTTCATCCTGGAAGTGGTGAACTATATTACTTAAGGAATTTACTTAATTATGTCAAAGGACCATAATGATTTCAGGAGATAAGGACAGTAAATAATATTGTTCATCCAACATTTAAGGATGCTTCCTATGCAATGGGTTTGTTGGATGATGAAAGAGAATACATTGATAGAATAATAGAAGCAAGTCATTGGGGGTAGTGGACATTATTTAAGGAAGCTTTTTGCAACTTTATTGGTGTCAAATCAGCTTGCTCAGCCAGAATTAATTTGGAGTAAAACCTGGCAAATTTTAACAGATGACATATTGCAAAGACAAAGAACAAATCTACTTATTGAAGGTAAGCTTAATACTACACTGGATACAAACTAATAAAACTGTAAATATTTTCAAACAATTATTTTTTATACTTATAAAGTTAATATTTCAATGGTTCAATTTTAATGCATATTTGGTTTTGACTGATGAAGAGTTGAGAAATTTTGGTCTACTTGAGATAGAAAAATTATTACAGAGCAACAATAGAAGCTTGAGAGATTTTCCTACAATTCTGCTACCAAATATGTCATTTGTATTTGATTCTCAGAACAAACTTATTCATGATGAACTTAATTATGATAGGCAAGCTCTAGCTGAAGAGCATGAAAAATTAGTCTCAACAATGACTTTTGAACAAAGAGAAATATACAACAAAATAATGGTCCATGTTGATGAAAATCGTGCTGGAATGTTCTTCATTTATGGTTATGGTGGAACAGGAAAAACATATATTTGGAGAGCCATCTCTGCAGCTATAAGATCAAGAGGAGAAATTGTCCTCACAGTTGCATTAAGCGGAATAGCAGCACTACTAATACCTAAAGGGAGGACAACACATTAAAGGTTTGCTATTCCATTAAATATTAACGAAGACTCTACTTGCAACATTAAGCAGGGTAGTCCTTTGGCTAAATTAATCATAAAGTCTAAGTTGATTATATGGGATGAGGCTCCTATGATGCATAAACATTGTTTTGAAGCTGTTGACAGGACTTTTAGAGATATCCTTCAATTCTCCAATAATAATAGTCTAAATCTTCCTTTTGGCAGAAAGGTAGTTGTTTTGGGAGGTGATTTTAGACAAACCCTTCCTGTTATACCAAAAGGGACAAGAGAAGAAGTTGTTTATGCCAACATCAATTCATCTTATCTATGGCAATTTTGTGAAGTTTTAACATTAACAAAGAACATGAGGCTTCAAATTGGGTCTTCAGATTTTGATGTTAACCAAATGAAGCAATATTCAGATTGGTTGTTGAGTATCGAAGAAGGAACTATTGGGGAAGATAATGATGTAGATGTGACAATTGAAATTCCAGATGATATGATCATAAAAACTACAGGAGACCCTCTTTCTTCAATAGTGAATGATACTTATCTATGTTTTCTGGAAAAATTTCATCATGATCCGTCTTTCTTTCAAAAAGGGGCTATTTTAACCCCTAAAAATGAAAATGTTGATGTTATCAATGATTACATGTTGTCTTTAATTCCTGGGGAGGCAAAAACATATTTGAGTTTTGATTCACCATGCTCACAAAATGAAAATATTGATGGTGCAGACAATATTCATACTCCAGAGTTTTTGAATACCATCACAGCTTCAAGACTACCAAACCACCACATAACTCTAAAAGTAGGTGTACTTGTTATGTTGCTTAGAAATATAAATCAATCATCAGGACTATGCAATGGTACACGACTAATCATTACTCACATGGGAAATTATGTTCTTTAAGGAAAGGTGATTTCAGGAAGCAATATTGGCCAAAAAGTTCTTATTCCGAGGTTATCTTTGACTCCTTTCGATATTAGAATTCCTTTTAAATTTCAGCGGAAGCAATTTCCAATTGCTCTTTCTTTTGCAATGACAATAAATAAGAGTCAAGGGCAATCTCTTCACCATGTCAGTATCTACCTTCCACAATCTGTTTTTACTCATGGACAACTATATGTTGCAATTTCTAGAGTAACCTCGCGTCAAGGTTTAAAGATTCTTATCATTGATAAGGAAGGTGAAGTTTCTAATGTAACTTCTAATGTTGTTTTCAAGGAAGTATTTCAGAATTTAAAATAAGTAAGCTACATATTATTTGAATTTGATTTTTCTCATATTGATTTAGTCATGTCTTTATATCATTTTTTAACAAACATAAGCCCCATTAAATATTAATGAGTGAATATTAATATTAAAATTTAAATTGAAAACTTTTTTTTTAAGGAAAATTGAAAACTTTTATGTGCTTAATATTCTCCTTTTATAGTGAACTGAAGTGGTTGAATTTAGATTTAATGATTTTTGTTGTGGTAGCCCGCAAACATTTTTTAAGTGAAGTTTTTTTATTGCTTTTAAGTATATATCTAATATAATTATTTAGTTTCATTGTTGATATTGTGATATATAATAATTTTGATAATATGATACAAAATAATTATGCAACATGGTTTTTCTAATTCTTCACTTTAGCTCATTTTTATAGTTGTTTTGTTGTTACCTACAATTATGTCATTCTTTTTAAATTTTATAAAAAAATATTCTTCTTTAATAATGGAAGTAACTCACCCACATAATTTTTCGGCTTAATTATCAAATTGGTCTCCAAATTATTTTAAATCCTTCAATTTGGTCCCCAAATTTTAAAACGCGGCAATTTGGTCTCCAAATTTTTAAAAATGCATCAATTTGGTCATTTTCGTCCAACTGGGAGTTGGTGCTGTTAATAATTTGGAACCAAATTAACGCCATTAAAGGCTAAATTATCCAAATAAGCAAGAAGACTAGATAAGTCTTGCCAATTTGGTTCCAAATTATTAACGGTGTCAACTCCAATTGGACGAAAAAGACCAAATTGATGCATTTTTAAAAATTTGGGGACCAAATTAACACGTTTTAAAATTTAGGAACAAAATTGAAGTATTTAAAATGGAACCAATTTAATAATTAAGCCTAATTTTTCCCGTGCGACCCCTCACTAGTATATTTTGTATAGAGTCGACTTTAATTATTTGTCCTTCAACGCTAAGGTTTCCGATTTTCACCTTTTACCTTTATTCCTCTTAGTATTCACACCTTTATTTATTCTTAGTATTCACCTTTCAAATCTAATCAGTTAATTTTATAGTAATTTTTAATAAATTTCAAGTAAGAATAAATTATTGTTTGAAAGCCTTAAATAGTTTATTTCTTGTATTAATTCTTCTTATAACTTGTCATTTTTACACGTCATATTTTCATATCATTTTGATGCTGCAAATGAATAGTTTGGATCGATCGTTTGCTATGTTGGTTTGATGAAGAAGGATTTGAGGTGACTTTGGTGGAATTTGTACACACACAAGGATTCCACTATAATTTGTCCTTCGATGCTAAGGTTCCACTCTTCACCTTTACCTTTTTTAAAGACCATATGCATTAAGACTTCACTCAACCCCACCCTACTTTTTTTTTCTCTCTTGTGGACATCAACGTAGTTTCATTCTTAAACAATAATATCTATAGAGATTTATTATTTTTATAACAAAATTAAATTTTTTATTTCTTATCACATTATTATTTATTTTATTTCAATTTTTTTTATTATAAAATATGTTACGAGGTTATGTTTTACCGATAGATCGAATTCCTAGTATTTATATATATGTATATGATTATTTTTTCTAAACTAAAATAAAAATACATAATCCGATATATTCTTTTTTATCTCTTTTTTCTATAAAAATAAAAATAAGAAAAATGTATTTTAAGTCTCTCAATTTTAAGTCGAAATTAATCTTATTCCTTATATTTTAAAAACAATAATTTTGATTGTTGTATTTTTTATAACCAGACAGTAAATTTCGTGCGTTACCCTAGCATTATAAGTTTGAAAAATGCTAGCAATACACTTTCTATCACACTCTTTTGAACATACTCTTAATGATTGGTTTATATTTATTGGGAATCACAAATTTTTATGGGCCCCACTTATTATTTAATGATTTTCTCTCTCTCTCTTGATTTTGTAGTTTTCAATAAATTTCAACCAATGACAGAGTGTGTGTTGGGAGGAGTGTGTTAAAGAGTGTGTTGTTAGCACTCCTCTATAAGTTTAATAAAGGGAAAAGAAAAAGAGAATGCTAGCGACAATATCTCTAACACTCCCTCTGCGATTGTTTGAAATTTGTTGAAAATCATCAATTTTGATAGATTCACATATCATTTAACGATTCTCTCTCCTAATCTAAAAGTGAGACCCACCAAAGTTGATGATTTCAAACAAATCTCAGTCAATCACTTGGAGAGTGTTAAAAAGAGAGTGTCAAATAGTGTCGCTAGCATTTTCTAAACAAAAATATGAGAATCTAAATTATTATTTTTAAAATATAAGTATTAAGTTGGCTAAGTGGTAAGCTGTATTTTAACCCAAAGGGTTGGCGTAGTGGTGTAAGGTCCTGCTACGTTCCCATGAGGGGGAACAATCTCAGTATGCAAATTCCCTTGGGCCAGTGGCAGCCACGCACCACGAGCGAGATTAATCTCTGATCCAATGGGTTAGGGGACACCGTGGTCTCTAACCCAGGACAAAAAAAAAAATATAAGAACTAAGCAGGGGTTCGATCCCTAATCTGTGCGTATGGAAAAACATCTACTGGGAGAGTCAGCCTCTTAAATGGATCTCCATACCTCGGGGAATTAGTCCTTGACTTTCAACTTAGAGATGCCATGAGTTCAAAAAAAAAAAAAAAAAGAACTAAGGGCTATTTTAACTAAACATGAAAAAATCTAAAATACGTTTTATCTTAAAAATATAATAATATAATGTTTCCCCTATAATCTTTCATTGTTTGATCTACCACCTTGATGAAAAAAAATTCAAGGAAAAAAAATGAGAAAAGAAAAGGAATTACAACTTCCAATCATTCTCTCTGTTCTGTCTAATCAATTTTCTATTTATATTGATTAGTTCTCGAGGAGCAAATTTCGTCACTCCTAAGTTTCCTAAAAATCATACATAATTGTAAAAATCAAATTAAAAAAATAAAAGGTTTAAATATGTTTTTAGTCCATCAAATTTGAGGTATTTTTGGTTTTAGTCTCTCAATTAAAAAATTGCTCTTTTTATCTCTCAAATTCATAAATGTTGTTTTTAGTCCCTGAGAGTGGATTTGAAAGACTAAAAAGAGTAGATTTTTAGTTCACCAAAATGATTTTTAGTTCTCCAAAATGAAGTTGAGGGACTAAAAAGAGCAAATTTTTAATTGGAGGACCAAAACTAAAAATGCTCTAAATTTAAGAGACTAAAAACATATTTAAGCCAAAGTAAAAACAAAAAAACTTCCTAAGTTCATATCCTCCGTCATCGTTCATCAACACCTTCATCTACCTAGTTTTACTTGTACGATGTTCACCTTTTTTTTTTCTTTTCTTTTCTAAAGACAAAAGTGAATGCATTAGTTTGAGGAATGATATTCTTCGGTTTAGGGTGGTTTAGGAATGAAGTTCCTATAACCTTTTTTTTATTCAGAAAAAAACAAAAGATATTCTTCAGTTAACCATTCCTTAATTATAATTTATATGAGGCCTTATTAATTTTTAATTTAATTTTTCACCTTGTGGAAAACATCAGTCTAGTTTTATTCTTCAGTGGAACAAAATTTACAAATCATATTTTTATTACACAATTTTAATAGCATTTATTATTTAAAAATAAAAAAAATAATGTGATATGACATTCTATTTTCATCTATTTTCCTATAAAAATAATACAATATTATAGTGATCAAATTAAAACCCTTAATTATTGGTTTGGTCAACTGTTGATTCCTCATCTATCATTTTTCTCATGTCTTATTCGTCCTCTTTCATCTTTTATTCGTCCGTTCCTCTTCCAACTTGTTTTTTTTCTTTCTTTTTTGTTTAGTCATTTACATTCTCTTTTATTCGTTCGTTCCTCTTCCAACTTGTTTTTTTCTTTCTTTTTTGTTTAGTCATTTACATTCTCTTGTATTCTATTGTCTCTTTCCCAGGTCAATTATTGACTTGATGACCATAACAAGTGGCATATATAATAAACGAAAGAATTTTTTTTTTGGGGTACATAAATGAAAGAATTTTTTAAAACAGTGCATGTGTGTTTAAAAATAGAAAAATTATGTGTATGATAACCCTAAATTTTATTTATTTTTTTTACAAAAAAGTATCTGTAACGTTAAATTCGTTTAATGATTGTAACAAAAAAATCGTTTAATGGTAAATAAATTTTGACTATTAATTTAAAGTTTAATTTTCATGCATTTTAGCATTGCATCACACTTAGGTGTATTCATACCCATATTTCCCATAACACAGTCCAATATACATATAAAACTAGTTGAAGACGCAGTGCCTTCAATTAATTTCCTCACTCCACCAAATCACATGGTCTTCCATAGTTACAAAATTAAGTAGCCCATCCATGTCATCATGGTTTTGCTTAATTTTCTCTTAGTTTTTATAAAAACAAAGGACCAAAAGCTCATACAGCCTAGCTTGTATCCTCCTCAAGCAACTGGACACAGTTAGCCGGGGGATCATGGTAGTCCTCATAAGCATCATCACAAGCCAGTTTCCGAGCATCATTTGCGAGTCTATCAGCCACGCGATTCGCCTTGTTGGAGATAGAAACCAACTTCACTTCCCAGATAGAATAAAAAAGAAGCTTCCTTATGAGTTCTACGACATCATAATCGGGTTTATTGGGCTTAACCCCACCAACCACCTTTCTCACAACAGAGTCATTGTCTGACTCCACAATCAGTTTCTTAGCATTCATCGTCCGAGCCAGCTGCATGCCAATGAGAATGGCTAGTAACTCTGTCCGGTCTGCTTGACAAGTGTTGGGGTCAAGTCTTTTAGCAAAGCCACGAAGCCACTCTCCTGATGCGTCCCTTAGAACCCCTCCACAACCTGCAGAGAGCCTTTTGTGATGATCGCGCGAACCATCCACGTTTAACTTCACCCAACCAATCTCAGGTTTCTCCCATCTCTCCTGTAGGTCAGAGCTAGGAGAGGCTGCGGATGAAAGAAGGGCATATAAACCGCCGGCCACGATGACTGCTGCAGCAGCTGCACCAGCCACCTTCATAAAGCTCCCAGTCCCGCACTCTGTCTCACTCTCATCCTTCAAGATCGACTGAACACTAGCCGGTGGATCACGGTACTCCTCACAAACATCATCAGTAGCCAATTTCCGAGCATCATTGGCGAGCCTGTCAGCCACACGATTCGCCTTGTTGGAGATAGAAACAAACCTCACTTCCCAGTTGAAACGACGCCGCTCCGTCCTTATGAGTTCAACGACGTTGTAATCGGGGTGATTGGGCCTAACCCCGTTCTCCACCATGCTCACCACAGAGTTACTGTCTGACTCCACAATCAGCTTCTTAACGTTCATCTCCGAAGCCATCTTCAGACCCGTGAGAATGGCTTGCAACTCTGTCTGGTGCACTTCGCAAGTGGGGTTCAGTTTCTGAGCAAAGCCACGCAGCCACGTGGCAGAGTGGTTCCTCAGAACGCCGCCACAACCAGCAGAGGAGCTTTTGTAAGGGTCGCGCGAACCATCCACGTTCAGCTTCACCCAACCAATCTCGGGTTTCTTCCAACTCTCCTGTAGTCAAGGCAGATTAATTCAGAAAATGTTTATCAGGGTAAAATGGGTAGTTAAATTATGAAAATAGAAAAATTTTAAAAATAACGAAGGAACCTAATTTTTACCCTATTACCTAATTAAAATTCTTTTTAAAATTTAAATGTAACTTTTAAAATAAATAATGTTATAAAAATTAATAATTTTAACTCACGTGACAGATTACAACCTAGAAAAGTTTTACATTATTTACACTCTGATTAAATTCTAATATGTATTATGACCAAATTTTAATCTCTTAATGTTTCACCTAAACATTTATATATGATACTACATATACATAAAATATAATATAGATAAAGAAAATAATATCTAAATCACAATATTAAATAAACTTAAATTAAAAAAACATAATCATAATAAATTATAAGTTCATGACATGTAGATTAATAGAATTAAAATTCATAATTACATGTAATGTTTATTTAGTTTTTATTATTATTATTATTATTATTATTATTATTATTATTATTATTATCTAGTTTAATTTTTATATTATATGCTATGTTTATTTAAAAACAAATTAAAAGAGAAAAGCTTGGATCAAAATAAACGTTTAAAAAACTAATATTACTGCAAAATTAACGTTGAACCCAATTTATTAAGCAGAGACTCTATATTACTGCATAGTTTATTTATCAATCTCTAACTATTCGCAAAATCAAAGCAAGTTGAAATTAAATAAAAAAATCTTCGATTATAAATTAATTGTTAAATAGATTTTTTTTTAATAAGTTAAATAGAATCTTAATAGACTACAGAGTATGTAAACTTAAAAAAAAAAAAAAAAAAAAAAAAAAAAAAAAAAAAAAAAAAAAAAAAATTGGGCCAAGGCCAATTTCTATTACTAAATTTTCAATAACCCTCCCAAACTAAGAGTTTGAGACATTGTGTGTGTTTGGTTTGTGGATTTCCCACATTTTTAATGCACGTTCAACGAAAATCTATTCTGAGAAAGCTTTTACGTTCAACGGAACGTAAGATGAATACAAACACACTGATCTGTGCTGCTCACAGTCGTCTCCCATCTGCAAGCAGAACGCAACAGCCTTGCAGCGACAGAGAACTGCACTGCTACGGAGGCCCCTATCGGCGGCGACGATGTGACCTTGATGTCCGACTATTGCAAACTGCATATGAGTTGCACCGCACATGAATAGGGGCATTTTTCTCACCCACGAAGCTTGAAAGGGATAGTAGATCCCACGATATCACGCGCATCATCGCGATTTTACTCCGATCTCACACTCCAGCGATCACACCCATGATGTAGCACGGAGAGGCCTCCAAAGATCGTAGACTCACACGATTCAACGATCCAGATTGCGATTTTGATAACATTGGTCATAACTGTTATTTACTTTATCTTTCCTTCTTATTTTTCTTTTATATTCATCTTCTCCCAAACTATCATTACATTAGTTCACCGCAATTGAATTAAAAAATTTTAAGCAAAGTTTCCGTTCAAATTTTATAAATGAAAAAACTAAACTAAGTTTGGATCCTTTAAAATAAATCTAATTTTAGAGACTTGTAGATGAACAAACATGCTTAGGAAGAAAGATTACACTAAAAATAATCAATTAAATTCTTTGATAAATATTATTTATCGATTAAGTTAGTAAATACTTTACACCTATAATACGAGAAAACAAAAGATATATTCCTCAAAAAATGCATAAACCAACCACTGAGAAAAATAAAACTTAACCATACCGTGAACGGCACCTCTTGCTGAGAGCTAGCAGAGGCTGAGGAAAGAATGTCATGTAAACCGCTGGCCACCTTCAGAAACCTAGAGCTCCAGCTTCCGTCACCACCGTCGTTGCCTCCACTCATTTTGATGCTGCAAATGAATGAATTTTGATCGTTTGCTATGTTGTTTTGATGAGGAAGGATTTGGAGTGACTTTTGTGGAATTTGTAGATAAGTCTTCCTCTATAGTTTCTCCTTCGATGCTAAGTTTCCACTCTTCACCTTTACCTTTTTTAAATACCATATGCTTTACGAGAAATTATTAAACTATTAATTATTCTTCACTCATCCCCCACTTACTTGACTTTGTTTCTCTTGTGGAAACATCAACGTAGTTTCATTCTTAAATAATATATAGTAGTATTATTTTTATAACGAATATTAATTTTTTTATTTGTTATCACATTAATTATTTTATTTTAATTTTTTTTTTAAGGTTAATTATGTTTTTGGTCCCTGAATTTTTTCAAGTTTTTACTTTTAGTCCCTAAACAAAATTTTGACCGGTCTTAGTTCCTGAATTTTTCTCAATTTTCACTTTTAGTCCCTAAACAAATATTTGACTGGTTTTAGTCCTTAAACTTTTTTTCCTTCAATGTTTTTAGTCCCTAAACTTTTTTTCAATTTTTGTTTTTAGTCTCTAAACAAATATTTGACTGGTCTTAGTCCTTGAACTTTTTTTCCTTCAATGCTTTTAGTCCCTACCATAAAAAGTCTCTGAAGGACTAAAAACATTGATAGAAAAAAAGTTTCAAGGACTAAGACTGGTCAAATATTTGTTTAGGGACTAAAAACAAAAATTGAAAAAAAGTTTAGAAACTAAAAACATTGAAGGAAAAAAAGTTCAGGGACTAAGACCGGTCAAATATTTGTTTAAAGACTAAAAACAAAAATTGAGAAAAGTTGAGGGACTAAAAACATTGAAGGAAAAAAAGTTCAGGAACTAAGACCAGTCAAAATTTTGTTTAGGGACTAAAAGTGAAAACTCGAAAAAGTTCAAGGACCAAAATCATAATTAACCCTTTTCTTTATTATAAAATATGATATGAGATTATGTTGCACTGATAGATCGAATTCCTTGTATTTATATATGTATGTGATTATTTTTTTCTAAACTAAAATAAATGTGTTTTAAGTCTCTCAATTTTAAGTCAAAATTAATCTTGATACTTATATTTTAAAAACAATAATTTTGATTGTTGTATTTTTTTATAACCAGTCTGTAAATTTCGTGCCTTACCCTGGTGTTATAAGTTTGGTAAAGAAAAAATAAAATTCACCAATTATAAAAAAAAAAATATGAGAATCTAAATTATTATTTAAAAATATAAGAACTAAGGCCAATTTTAACTAAACATTAAAAAACCTAAAATACATTTTATCTTAAAAATGATATAATTTTCCCCTATAATCTTTCATTGTTTGTTTGGTATACCACCTTGATGAAAAAATCTATTTTTTTCAAGGAAAAAAATGAGAAAAGAAAAGGAATTACAACTTCCAATCACTCTCTCTGTTCTGTCTAATCAATTTTCTATTTTCATTGATCAGTTTTTGAGGAGCAAATTTTGTCACTCCACAGTTTCCTCAAAATCATACATAATTGTAAAAATCAAATTAAAAATGTAAAAACAAAGAATCTTCCTAAGTTCCTATCCTCTGTCGTCTTTCATCCATACGTTCCTCTCCCCCACTTTAACTTCTACGATGTTCAATTGTTCATCTTTTTTTTTTTTAAAGACATTCTGTTTTCATCTATTTTCCTATAAAAACAATACAATATTATAGTGATCAAATTAAAACCCTTAATTCTTGGTTTGGACAACTCTTGATTACTACTAATCTATCATTTTTCTCATGTTTTAATTTATTCGTCCTCTTTCATCTTTTATTCGCCCGTACGTTCCTCTTCTAGCTTTTTTTTTCTTTTTTGTTTAGTGCGTGTTTGGATTAAAATTTGCAAACTTAAGTTTGAATCAAACTTAAGTTTGCAAACTGAGTTTGCAAAAGTATCACAAGTCTTACTTCTTCCAAACTCAGTTTCAAGGCAAAAAAATTCTCTCAAACATACTTTTGAGGGTAACCAAACATAACCCCGAAATAATTTTACTCTTAAACGTACTTTTGGATCCTCCCATCAGAAATCCAAACATGCTCTTAGTCATTTACATTTTCTTTATTCTTTTGTCTCTTTCCCATGTCAATTCAG
Source organism: Pueraria montana var. lobata (assembly GCA_026413185.1). NCBI lineage: Eukaryota > Viridiplantae > Streptophyta > Magnoliopsida > Fabales > Fabaceae > Pueraria > Pueraria montana. The sequence goes on along the minus strand of CM048651.1, from coordinate 36,969,122 downwards.
TACTGTATGTAGTCAATTTTTCTTTGTTATCCGACTTCTTGACTTGATGACCATAACAAGTAGCATATATATACCACATCTAAGGTGCACCACTTGAACAAATGATCTATCATGGACCACTTTTATACACAATAAGATGAATCTCATCCACACAATTTTATGGTAGACCCTCTGTAGCATATCTGTTCTTTTTTCTTCTTCTTTTTTCCCTCTCCTCCATAAATTTCCTTTCTTTCTACTCCACACACAACATCGGGAGGAGGCTTAGTTCAACGTTAGTGTCCTCTATCAACAACTTGTAATCTACCCAGTTAAAGCATTGAATCAAAACTCATGAATTAAAACATGAGTAAAATTTTCACTGTGCCTATAAAAGAGTCAAAGGAAGAATAATTCAGGGATGAAAAAATTCTGAAAAATTACACTGAAACATCAAAATTTTTTGAAATTGAAGGGAAGAGGAAGAACTCAGTGAGAGAGACCATGAAAGTTTTTCATACATAAAATCATAAAATGTAGTTTTTTTTTTAAGAGCTATTTAAAGCTAACCTTTAACCTCTTAGGTTTAACCTAATGGTGAAATGTTTAGGTAGTTTACATAAGATCTTAGATTAAAATTTTCTTGCCATAATTATACATAAAAAAATAAAACAAACCTTTATACTGATTTTTTTCTCTATTTTAAAAACAAAACAAAGTAAGGAGAGAACCAAAGTTACAATCTAGTATTCATAATGTTGTTTTGAAGAAAACTTATTTTAATGTTGTTACGAATATAGCAACAACAAAGATTAAAAAAAAATTGCAGTGCTCACTGCACACACACATAATAATTTGTGCTAAGCTAACTCATTAAAAAATACATGGGCTCTGAATTTATAAAGCTTAATTCCAACGCCTGAACCACCGCGACTACAACCTTCCGATGGCAATTACTGCTCACAACTTTGGAGCTCACGCCTGAGGAGAACCTTCTAGAAGTTTGACGAATCTGGCAGAAACCAATAGTTTCTCGTTCTCATTTGCAAACGTGAAGTCTGACGAATCTTTCCTCTACAAGTTCAGAGTGGCAATGTCAATGGCATTGTCGTCGTTAATCGTTGCTTTCACCGGCGTGTTCTCGTTTGAAACGTAAACAACAGAACTGTTAACCATCTGCAACCGTACCGTAGCTGAGCGTCGATTTCGTTTTTTGAAGGTATTTGTTAGAAGCAATGACGTTGTAGTTGGTTTGTGCAGTGGCAGAGATTTTGACGGTGTCGGGAGTGGGTGGAGTCAAAGGAAAGAAGCTTATGGAGGAGAGAGGAATAAAGAAAAAGAAAAGATCTAGTGCAGCAGGTATAACATATAATCATGTGGGTGAGATTCATCTTATGGTGTACAAAAGTGGTCCATGATAGATTATTTGTACAACTAGTGCACCCTAGATGTTGTCTATATAATAAACGAAAGAATTTTTAAAAATAGTGCATGTGTGTTTAAAAATAGAAAAATTATATGTATGATTATTCTAAAATTTATTTATTTATTACAAAAAAGTATCCTTAACTTTAAATTCGTTTAATGATTATAACAAAAAAAAAATCGTTTAATGGCAAATAAATTTTGACTATTAATTTAAAATTTAATTTTCTTGCATTTTAACACTGCATGACAATTAAATACAAATCACCCTAATTCTTATTTTTAAAATAATTATTATAAAATTTAACAATTTTATCATAGAAGAGAATGATTAGATGACTATATAAAATCTTTACATTAAACTTTAGTTGTTCAATTATTTTTAATCACATTTTTCTTTATTTTTAAACTTTTTGAAATAAAAAATAAAAAATTAGAAAAACGATGTGTATAGGAACATCACAGCAACCCGTTTTGCTTGTAATAAATCACTAGATGGAATTAATATGATTTAACCGGGATTAATATAGTAGACCATCAATGTATAGCATATTAATTCAGAAAATGCGTAGAAGGCAGATAATATAAAAATAAATAAGTTAATTAAAACACTAACATTTGAAATAAATAAATAAGTTAATTAACCAAATAAGAATCGTGCCAAAAATAATACTTTTTAGGAAAAAAAATGTTATGTGCTCTGTTTGGGAGGAAGGGTAATTGGCAACAAAAAGTACAAATTAAAATTAAAATTGTAATGACAATGTGCTTAATTGTAGTAGTAGTAGTACACAAATATGTGTTTCCTAGTGTTCGGATTCCAAATGTTAAGTTAGTATAGAAAACTGTACGCTTGAATTTTCAATTTAATAATTAAAGTTTTCCAGTTCTTACTTGAATTTTCTTTCTTAAGCACATGCTCACTCAACAAGTTTTTATTTTCCAAATAAATTATGGATGCGATTTTAATACTTCCTGTCCTTCTCTCTTCTAACTATTTGACAAATGTTATGAAAATCTAGCTGCCCCTGTGACATCAATCCGGCTAAATAATGAATTGAAATAAAGCTAAATAATCGATGAGTAGCATAGAATTTTTTTTCACTTCTCTTTGAATGGCTCTTTTACCTCCAACTTTTCAAAAATACTCACATGATGCAACTTTCAAATTTATTTTGAAAATTAGAATTGATTGAACCTTAAACTCACCAAGCAAGTTATACAACAAGATTTCATTATATAAGTAACAAGTTCACTTGTACATTCAAGCTAGCTGCAGAAAGGATAGTACTAGTACGTAAGATTACGAGATCGACAAAAAAGCAAAAACAAACAGAAACTTAAATAAAACCAAACCCCATAATACACATAAAACTAGTTGAAGAAGCAGTGGCTTCTTTTTTGCCTTTAACTCCCTCACTCCACCTAAATTAACGCACTTAACTTTGTACTTTTACTTTGTCCAGACCTTGTCTACCCACTTTTACTTTGTACGATGTTCACTTTTTTTTTTTTTTTCTTTTTCTAAAGACAAAAGTGAATGCATTTTTTTTTGGGGTTAGACTAAGGTGAAGTTTGCAACACTTTCTCACCGATAAAAAAGTGTTGTTTTAACTACTGCAGTAGGTTATCCACTAGTGAGAAAGTAGATTTTACTTGCTGCAGCAGGTTTTTTACTTGTTACCACCGGGAGAAAAAAAATAAAAAAAAAATTTTGGTAGTAGGTAAAAAACCTGCTGCAGCAAGTAAAATCCACTTTCTCACTAGTGGGTAACCTGCTGCAGCAGGTAAAATAACACTTTCTCACCGATATCTCATCTATTCTGAACTTCACTCTAACCAAAGACGCTGGCTAAAATGGGAGACATTAGAATGTCTCCCACCGTGGGAAACTAATGTATACCGTTGGATTTTGAGATCAATGTGGGACTACCGTACAACCGTCCACACTGGATTTTTTATTTTTTAAAAAAAGGGATTTTTTTTCTGTTTAAGTTTTTTTTATTTTTAAAAATTACTATTTTTCTCCATTGTTGTTTATTGATATGGGACTACCATACAACTGTTTACACTAGATTTTTTTTTTAAAAAGGGATCATTCTTCTTCTGTTTAAAGTTTCTAGTGGTTTTTAACTACCGCAAATTTTTTGGCAAACTAAAACTGTCAGAAATGTTAAAAAATAAAATCAAAAATCAAAATTTCGAACACTAGATTTTCTGAAATCACAAAAAATGTTACAAAAATAAACATTTATGACCACCAAAAAATTTGCAGCGGTTAAAAGTCACTAGAAACTTAATTAGGAAATTTTCACACACACAATTTATGTAATCACTTAACAGTTGAAATTAATGTTAGGGACTAAAAATAGAACAAAACAATTATGATGAACTAAAAATAGAACAGAACAGAATAATTTATGAGAAACTAAAAATAATAAAAAAATTTATGAGGGACTAAAAATAAAAATCAAGATAAAATGACGGACAAAAAATGAGAAGAGAGGCAGAAACAAAGCAACAACGGAGAAGAATGGTCATTTTTTTAAAAAAAAAACTTAAACAGAAAAAAAATCTCTTTTTTAAAAAAAAAAAAAATCCAATGTGGACGGTTGTACGGTAGTCCCACATTGATCTCAAAATCCAACGGTACACATTAGTTTCCCACGGTGGGAGACATTATAATGTCTCCATTTTAGCCAGCGTCCTAACCAAAACCCTTTTTTTTTTTGTTGGCAAACAAATTTCATTAATAAAAGGTACCAGAGATACCTATGCACCATGCAAGGCATGATGAAATACAAATATAAAGAAACCCGACGCGTGCTAGCGTGCAACACCTCCCCAACCAAATGTAATAATATAATGTAATACTCCTTCCGTTTCAAAATAATAGTCTTTTAAGGTTGTGTCACACTGATTAAGAAATATTCAATTGATATAAGTTTAAACGAAAATATCCTTACTTTTTTAACTACCCTTGTCATAAATTATCTCACTATCCACCAATAACAAATATATCATACTATTCACTAACTTATTTTTATGATAGATGTCTCTTTCTAATGCAGGTATTAATTGATCTTCTTAATTATAACTAGGGGCATTGTTGGAAAAAATAGCTTAAAAAAGTTAAAAGGACTATTATTTTGGAACAAAAACAAAAGGTTAAAAAGACTATTATTTTGGAATGGAGGGAGTAAGAATTAAGGGTAATTTTAACTAAACATTAAAAAAATCTAAAATACATTTTATCTTAAAAATAATGTAATAATATAATGTTTCCCTTATAATCTTTCATTGTTTGATCTACCACCTTGATGAGAAAAAAATTTCAAGGAAAATAATGAGAAAAGAAAAGGAATTACAACTTCCAATCATTCTCTCTATTCTGTCTAATCAATTTTCTATTTACATTGATCAGTTCTTGAGGAGCAAGTTTCGTCACTCCTAAGTTTTTCCTCAAAATCATACGTAATTGTAAAAATCAAATTAAAAAATAAAAGACTTAAATATGTTTTTAGTCCATAAAATTTGAGATATTTTTGGTTTTAGTCTTTCAATTAAAAATTTGCATTTTTTAGTTTCTCAAATTTGCAAATGTTTGTTTTTAGTGAATTTTGAAGGACTAAAAAAGACAGATTTTTAGTCCTCCAAAATAAAGTTTTGAAGGATTAAAAAGAATAGATTTTTAGTCCTCCAAAATGAAGTTGAGGGACTAAAAATAACATTTCATAAATTTGAGTGACTAAAAAAAATAAATTTTTAATTGGAGAATCAAAATCAACAATACTTCAAATTTAAGGAACTAAAAATATATTTAAGTAAAAGTAAAAACAAAGAAACTTCCTAAGTTCCTATCCTCCGTCGTCTTCATCCACACCATCGTCTAGTCTACCCACTTTTACTTGTACGATGTTCACCTTTTTTTTTTTTTTTTTCTCTAAAGACAAAAGTGAATGCATTAGATTGAGGAATGATATTCATCGGTTTAGGGTTTAGGAATGATGTTCCTATAACCTTTTTTTTATTCAGCAAAAAACAAAAGATATTATTCGGTTAACCATTCCTTAATTATAATTTATGAGGCCTAATGAATTTTTAATTTAATTTTTCATCTTGTGGAAACATCGGTCTAGTTTTATTCTTCAGTGAAACAAAATTTACAAATCATATTTTTATTACACAATTTTAATAGCATTTCTTATTTAAAAATAAAAAAAAATATGATCTGACATTCTATTTTCATCTATTTTCCTATAAAAATAATACAATATTACAGTGATTAAATTAAAACCCTTAATTCTTGGTTTGGTCAAATCTTGATTCCTTTTTTTTTTTTTTGACTGCAATCGAATCTTGATTTCTCATCTATCATTTTCTCATGTTTTATTCGTCCTCTTTCATCTTTTATTCGTCCGTTCCTCTTCCAAACTTTTTTTTTTCTTTTTTGTTTAGTCATTCACATTCTCTTTTATTATATTGTCTCTTTCCCAAGTCAATTCTTGACTTGATGACCATAACAAGTGGCATATATAATAAATGAAAGATTTTTTTTTTGGTACATTTTTTTTGGGTACATAAACGAAAGAATTTTTTAAAACAGTGCATGTGTGTTTAAAAATAGAAAAATTATGTGTATGATTACCCTAAAATTTATTTACAAAAAAGTATCCTTAACGTTAAATTCGTTTAATGATTGTAACAAACAAAATCATTTAATGGTAAATAAATTTTGACTATTAATTTAAAATTTAATTTTCATGCATTTTAACACTCCATGACACTTAATTAAATAGAAATCACCCTAATTCTGATTTTAAAAATATTTATTATAAAATTTAACAATTTGATCATAGAAGAGAATGATTAGCTGACTATATAAAAACTTTACAATAAACTTTAGTCATTCAATTATTTCTTTATTTTTAATCACATTTTTTTCTCACTTTTTGAAATAAAAAATTAGAAAAACGATGTGTGTAGGAACATCACCGTAACCCTTTTTGCTTGTAATTAATATATCTCACAAATATCACTAGATGGAGTATGATTTAACCGGGATTAATATAGTAGACCGTGATTTTATTATTATTATTTTTTATATAGTAGACCGTGAATTACTACTAAAATTTTAACAACATTTATAAAAATTGTGATTGACACCATATGAACCATCAATCTATAAGATATTCAGAAAATGAGTAGAAGACTGATATTATAAAAATAAATAAATAAATAAGTTAATTAAACCACTAACATTTGAAATAAATAAATAAGTTACAAAACTAAATAAGAATAGTAGGTAATACTTTTGACGTCTGAGCAAGGTCATGGAGTCTGAGCAAGGTAATACTTTTGACGAAAAAATGTTATGTGCTCTGATTGAGATAGGGCGGATCCAATGATTGATGATGAATAAGATTTAAAGTAAATTTTAAGAATTTTTTTTTTTATTTTAAACGAGAGAATTATATATTAAGTTTTTTTGGTCCAAATATATGACTTTTTGTCAACATATATGTAACTTTTTTTGTTTTATAAAACTAATAATTTTTTTTTTGTTAATAGACCTACAATTTAAGCTTTAGTTGTTTTATTTTTGGGCAGTCCTGATTTGAGAGGAAGGGTAATTAACAACAAAAAGTACAAACTTCAAATTAAAATTGCAATGACAATGTGCTTAAATACAGTACACAAATATATGTGTTTTCCTAGTTTTGATTCCAAACGTTAAGTTAGTATAGAAAACTGTACGCTTGAATTTTCAATTTAATTCATTAAAGCTTTCCAGTTCCTAGTTGAATTTTCTTTCTTAACCACATGCTCACTCAACAAGTTTTTATTTGCCAAATAAATATGGATGCGATTCTAACAATTCATGTCTGTCCCTCTTCTCACTAATTGACAAATGTTACGAAAATCTAGCTTCCCGTGCTACTTGAATCTACCCCAGATGGTAAATGAAAATTTTCTACGAATAAGAGATAATTTTGTTTTTATTTTTTTGGAAAAAATACTCCCTATTAATTACTTCCCTTTGAATGGCTCTTTTACCTCCAACTTGTCAAAATTACTTACATGATGCAACTTTCAAATTTATTTTGAAATATCTCTTCAACATGATTTACTAGAGAAGTAAACCTTAAACTCACAAAACTAGCTGCAGAAAGTAATACCTAGTGCGTACATTTACGAGATAACAAAGAAGAAAAAACAAACAGTGGTTACATAGTACAGATAATTCCCAAAAAGGCCACCCGATATGCTCATAAAACTAGCTGAAGAAGCAGTGCCTCTAATTTCCTCACACCACCTAAATTAAGAGACTTGACTTTCCATAGTTACAAAATTAAGTAGCTAATGGGGTCCTTTCAAAATCCATGTCATGCTTCTGCTTTTCATATTTTTGTAACAAAATGACTAAAATTAAGCTCACACACCCTGTCCATCATCCTCCAAGAATAACCTGGCACAGTTGTCATCCGGGGGATCAGGGTACTTGCTCAGTTCATGAGAAGACAATTTACGAGCATCATTGGCGAGTCTATGAGCAACTCGATTCGTTGTCCTAGGAACATAACCAACCTAACTTGCCACACAGGATCATTAAAACGAAGCTTCCTTATGCGTTGAACAACAACATCGTACTCAGGACATTGATTCTTGAACTCGTGCCTACTCTCCACCATGCTCACCACGGACTCACTATCTGACTCCACAATCAGTTTCTTAACATTCATCGCCCGAGCCAGCTGCATGCCCGTGAGAATGCCTTGTAACTCTGTTTGGTGGGCTTGACAAGTGTTGGGGTCAAGTTTCTGAGCAAAGCCACGGAGCCACTTTCCTGATGCGTCCCTTAGAACCCCACCACAACCTGCAGAGAGAATTTTATGATGATCGCGCGAACCATCCACATTCAACTTCACCCAACCAATCTCAGGTTTTGTCCATCTCACCTGTCAACAAGCCAAATTCAATATCTGTGAGTTATGATCCTAACTCAATCTTACAAAATTGGCTCGTAAGATAAGAATTATTCTCCACTTGTATACTTTATCTCAATATTATCTCTAGTCAATGTGGGACTTCTACATAATATTATTATTATTATTATTATTAAGAAATAAGAAGGGAAATTGGCTTTTCAATTTGACCTGAATTTTCTTGCTCTCACTATTCCATATAATCAGTTTAACAAGGTGCATTTTCCTATATATCTATTACCATGCATGATGAATATTTAATATATACGCATGCATTTGCAGGTTTTGAATTATCAAACCTTCGCCATTATGGTTCTTATAATGGCTGTCTTTACTACCTTCATCACCACTCCTCTTGTGTCTGCAATGATATCAGTGGAACATATAAAAATACACACACAACGGAAGCAAACGAGAAAGAGACAAAATTATAGAACAGAATTTTTTACTTGCACTCCAATTTTTATTCTCTGATACATAACCACAAATCGACGTACAAGTACAACCTCTAGCCTTTTATAGGCAAATTGTTACATTAAAATGTATTAAACATGCATGTTAGGCGGTGCATAAAGCGGTGAAGTAAGAAGCGGTGCAGTAATTTTGCAAGCTGTTGTGTAAAGTGTACTTGATTAATATTGCACGTGTTGCTCTAGGAAGTTCACTCTCTTTTTATTTAGCATAATAAGCTTGATTTAATTTTTGTTAACCGACATGCAACGAAGGGAAGAATAGCTGATTACCAATATTGAGCAATTGGAAGGAAAAAATGCAGATAGCCAACTGAGAATTTTTGCTGTGCAAGGAATATTTCATCAATGATAAATTTGATTGAGGCTGCAGGAAGAATCCAGAAGCGTGATGCACTTTATCAGTGTATGCAACAAAAAATGGATTGCCATTCTGGAAGAAAGGCCATCATGCAGATAGCAGATTCTATATAACCATGTTATTGTGGCATTTGAAGCTTACAGGCAACTAAGCCAAGTGCCTATCTGGCCAATGATGGCAATCTCATCTATGACTTACATGAAATGAAAGACATCTATGCACGTTGGGAAATAATAATAATAATAATAATAATAGAAAAAAGATTATGTACTGACAGTGTAAAATAATGTTATACTGTCATTCAATCACAATCTACTATGTATTGTAAGTTTGTTAATTTTTACAAAATTATCTTAAAAGTCATATCAACGATGATTTGTGATTGGATGACAGTGTAAAATTGTACCATTAAATAATAATGTAAGACTAAATAAATTAATTCATAAGAATTAAGAAAATTAGTTAATTTAATTAATAATATTAAATTTATCTTAAATTTACATTTTTTTTAAATTATCTTTAACATTAATGTGATATACTTTTCTTTTTTAAAAAGAAAATTTGAGTATTGACTTTAACTCTTTTAATCTCTTTTCTCGGTTATTTTAATTTTTATTGGTTATGTATATAAAGGGCTACAGTAAGAATTCCAAAATTCTCTCCATATAAAGTAAAGTTAGACTCTCAAAAAACTTAATGTATCTCACTTATTTATTATTTAAAACTCAAAAAAATGACTCATAAATAAAATATTTTGTAAAAAACAAAAATTAATACAAGAGACTTTCAAAATTAAATTAAAAACTCGGTTTTTATATAAAAAAAAAACAGAAAAGAATATAATTGTACAAGTCAAATTAAAAATGTAAACACAGAGAAACTTTCTAAGTTCCTATCCCTTGTTGTCTTTTTATTTTTTTTTTGGAAGAGATCCCTTGTTGTCTTTTATTCATACTTCTCCACACTTTTACGATGTTTACCTTTGTTTTTCTTTTCCAAAGACAAAAGTAAAAGCATTATTTTGCGGAATGATATTCTTTAGTTTAACCATTCCTTAGTTATAATTTATATATGAGGCCTGAATTATTAATTTATAAGTTATACAACTTGAATTTTTCACCTTGTGGAAACGTCAGTGTAGTTTTCTTAAGTCTTGGGTAATAATGTTTGCAGATCATATTACTTATTTGAAAAACAAAACAAAAAAAAAATCTGACATTCTATTTTCATAAACACACCAACCAAGTGATATAATAATATATTTCATTATATAAGTAACAAGTTCACTTGTACATACATTCAAGCTGGCTGAAAGGATAGCACTAGTACATATATATGATATCTCAACAAAGAAGAAAATCCAAATACAAACTTGATTAAGATACTACATATATAAAACCAAACCCATACCCATATTTTCCCAAAGAAAACCCAATATAACACATAATATCATGGTTTTGCTTTTCTTATTTTTGCAAAAAAGGACAAATTAAAAGCTCACGCACCCTATCTCATCCTCCAAGAGCAACTGAACACAGTTAGCCGGTGGATCACGGTACTCCTCACAAACATCATCACTAGCCAATTTCCGGGCATCATTGGCGAGCCTATCAGCCACGCGATTCGCCTTGTTGGAGATAGAAACAAACCTCACTTCCCAATCAAAACGACGCCGCTTCGTCCTTATGAGTTCAACGACGTCGCAATCGGGGTGATTGGGCCTAACCCCGTTCTCCACCATGCTCACCACAGAGTCACTGTCTGACTCCACAAATTCTAGAAAACTTTTACATTATTTACATTCTGATTAAATTCTAATATGTGTTATGAACAAATTTTAATCTCTTAACGTTTCACCTAAACCATAATCGTGATATAGTTAAAAGAAATTGAATAATCAGTCGTTTATCTTAACTACTAATTTTTTTTAATACATGAGTGGGTTTATGAGCTATTTAGAAATTTTTAATTAAGTTCCTAAATTCAAAAAAAAAATTGTAATAGAGGAATTAGTAAAATTGTTGCAAATTATTATTTTTTCGTTAGTTTCAAACCGTCTTAAAAACTAATTTCAGTGACTTAATTAGAAAAATTTTACTAGATCAAGGTCCAATTGCAATTTTTTTTAGTGTAAGCACCCAATTAAAAACTCCAAAAAATTCAAGGATCTACTAATTTATTAAACTTTTTTTAAAAAAAATTGATAAAATATAAGAACCATAACAAGTTTTATTTTTTCTGCAATCATAACTATTATTTACTTTATCTTTCCTTCTTATTTTTTTATATATGCCTCTTCTCTATCATTACGCTGGTTTGACCGGAATTGAATTCAAATTTTTTGCGGAAAGTTTCGGTTCAAATTATATAAATGAAAAAATTAAACTAATTCGGATCCTTTTTAAAATAAATCTAATTTTAGAGGCTTGTAGATGAACAAACATGCTTAGGAAGAAAGATTATACTAAAAATAGTCAATTAAGTTCTTTGATAGAAACTAATTATTGACTAAGTTAGTAAATATTTTACACGTATAGTATGAGAAAACAAAAGATATACCCCTCCGAAAATGCATAAACCAAACAGTGTGAAAAAGAAAACTTAACCATACCGTGGTGGCACCCTCATGAGGACGAGACCAAGGGCCACCATCGTCACGCTGTGCTCCAAACGGGACTTCATGCTGGGAGCTAGCAGAGGCTGCAGGTGAAAGAACGGCATATAAACCGCCGGCTACGGCGGCTGTTGCGGCAGCTGCACTAGCCACCTTCAGAAACCTAGAGCTCCAGCTTCCGCCGCCGTCATTGCCGCCACTCATTTTGATGCTGCAAATGAATAGTTTGGATCGTTTGCTATGTTGGTTTGATGAGGAAGGATTTGGAGTGGGACTTTGGTGGAATTTGTAGACAAGTCTTCCTCTATACTTTGTCCTTCGATGCTAAGTTTCCACTCTTCACCTTTACCTTTTTCTAAAGATCATATGCATTACGAGAAAATGTTATACTTTTTTTTCTCTTGCATGTGGAAACATCAACGTAGTTTCATTCTTATATAATATATAGTAGTATTATTTTTATGACGAATTTTAATTTTTTTTATTTCTTATCACATTATTTATTTTATTTCAATTTTTTCATTATTATAAAATATGTTATGAGATTATGTTGCACTGATAGATCGAATTCCTTGTATTTATATACATGTATATGATTTTTTTAAAATACATGATCCGATATATTATTTTTTATCTATTTTTCTATAAAAAAAAATAAGAAAAAATGTATTTTAAGTCTCTCAATTTTAAGTCAAAATTAATCTTCATGTTTATATGTTAAAACAATAATTTTTGTTATTGTATTTTTTTATAACCAGTCTGTAAATTTCATGCCTCATCCTAGTATCATAAGTTTGGTAAAGAGAAAATAAAATTCACCAAATCATATAAAATATGAAAATCAAAATCATTATTTTTAAAATATAAAATCTAAGACCAATATATATATGACGTTTCTCCTATAATCTTTCATTGTTTGTTCGGTCTAACATCTTGATGAAAAATTCTAATTTTATTCAAGGAAAAACCAGAGAAAAGAAAAGGAATTACAGCTTCTGATCGTTCTTTGTTCTATCTAATCAATTTTCTATTTACAATATTGATAAATTCTTGAGGAGAAAATTTCGTCACTCTACAGTTTCCTCAAAATCATACATAATTGTAAAAATGCAAATACAAATAAACTTCCAAAGTTCCTATCCTTTGTCGTCTTTCATCCATACCTTCCTCTCCCCACTTTTACTTTTACGATGTTCACCTTTTTTTTTTTAAAAAAAACAAAAGTGAATGCATTAGTTTGAGGAATGATACTTCGGTTAACCATTCCTTTAATTATAATTTATAGAGTAAATTACACGGATCTCTCCTGAGTTTTACATATATTACACCAACATTCCTGTCTTTTTAAACATTACTTTTGACCCCCTGTAGTTCAAAAAAGCAGGGGTGTCGGTGTAATATAAGTAAAACTCAGGAGGGATCCGTGTAATATAAATAAAACTCAGGGGGGGTCAGTGTAATTTAGAACCAACAAATAAGGAGTTTTTTGTATGATTTAAAAAGGCAGAGGGTGTCGGTGTAATATAAGTAAAACTCAGGAGGAAAGTCCATGTAATTTACTCTAATTTATATGAGGCCCAATGAATTTTTAATTAATAAGTGACACAACTTGAATTTTTCACCTTGTGGAAACTTCACTCTAGTTTTATTCTTCAGTGGAACAAAATTTACAAATCATGTTTTTATTACACAATTTTAATATCATTGCTTATTTAAAAATAAAAAAATAATATGCTCTAACATTCTATTTTCATCTATTTTCCTATAAAAAATAATACAATATAATAGTGATCAAATTAAAAGCCTAAATTGTTGGTTTGATCAACTCTTGATTACTCATCTATCATTTTTCTCATATTTTATTCGTCCTCTTTCATCTTTTATTCGTCCGTTCCTCTTCCAACTTCTTTTTCTTTTTTGTTTAGTCATTTACGTTTTCTTTATTCTTTTGTCTCTTTTCCAGGTCAATTCAGTACTGTTGTAGTCAATTTTCTTCATTATCCAACTTCTTGACTTGATGACCATAACAAGTGGCATATATAATAAACGAATTTTTTTTTTAAAACAGTGCATGTGTGTTTAAAAATATAAAAGTTACATGTGTATATATGATTATTCTAAAATTTATTTATTTTCTTACAAAAAAAATATCCTTAACATTAAATTCGTTTAATGACTGTAAAAAAAAAAATTGTTTAATGGTAAATAAATTTTGACTATTAATTTAATGGTTATAATTTTTCATGCATTACTGCATGACAATTAAATAGAAATCACCCTAATTCTGATTTTTAAAATAATTATTATAAAATTTAACAATTTTATAATAGAAGACAATGATTAGATGATTATATAAAAACTTTAGATTAAACTTTAGTCATGCATATTCAATTACTTCTTTATTTTTAATCACATTTTTCTTTATTTTATAACTTTTTGAAATAAAAAATAAAAAATTAGAAAATCGAAGATGTGTCTAGGAACATCACAGTAACCAGTTATGCTTGTAATTAATATATCTCATAAATATCACTAGATGGAGTATATATGATTTAACGGGGATTAATATACTAGACGGTGAATTATTACTAAAATTTTAACAACATTTATAAAATTGTGATTGACATCATATGAACCATCAATCTATAACATATTCAGAAAATGCGTAGAAGGCAGATAATATAAAAACAAATAAGTTAATCAAAACAATAACATTTGAAATAAATAAATAAGTTAATTAACCAAATAAGAATTGTGCCAAAAATAATACTTTTGACGAAAAAAATGTTATGTGTATGCTCTGTTTGGGAGGAAGGGTAATTGGCAACAAAAACAAATTCAAATTAAAATTGCAATGACAATGTGCTTAAATGTTGTTGTAGTACACAAATATGTGTTTCCTAGAGTGATTCCAAACGTTAAGTTAGTATAGAAAACTATACGCTTGAAATTTCCATTTAATAAAGCTTTCCAGTTCCTACTTGAATTTTCTTTCTTTTTTTGATTGCAACTTGAATTTTCTTTCTTAAGCACATGATCACTTAAACAGTTTTTATTTGCCAAATAAATCTAACCAATTGACAAATGTTATGAAAATCTAGCTTCCCCTGCGACTTTAATCTAGCTAAATAATCAATTGAAATAAAGCTAAATAATCGATGAGTAGCATAGAAGTTTTGTTTCACTTCCCTTTGAATGGCTCTTTTACCCCCCAACTTTTCAAAATTACTCACATGATGCAACTTTCAAATTTATTTTGAAAGTAGCTCTTCAACACGATTTATTAGAATTGAACCTTATAAACTCACCAAGCAAGTTATAGAACAATAAATTTCATTATATGAGTAGTAACAGGTTCACTTGTACATTCAAGCCAGCTGCAGAAAAGATAGTACTAGTACGTAATAAGATTACGAGATCAACAAAAAAACAAAAACAAAAACAAACAGAAACTTAAATAAAACCAAACCCCAAAATACACATAAAACTAGTTGAAGCTGTGTCTTTAATGCCCTTAACTTTTTTCCGCAGTTACGAAATTAAGTAGCTCATCGAGTTCTTTCAATACCCACGCCATGATTTTGCTTTTCACATTCTTGCAACAACATAACTAAAGGCTCGATCGATCACATACCCTGTCCATTAATTATTATCCTCCAAGAGTAACTGTGTACAGTTATCAGGGCAAAAGGGTACTTGCGCATATTATTAGAAAACAATTTACGAGCATCATTGGCGAGCCTATTAGCAACTCGATTCGCTGTCCTAGGAACATAATCCAACCTCACTTGCTACCTAGTGTCAGAAAGAAGCCTTACTATGTATTGAACAACGTCATACTCTCGACGTTGATCCTTGAACCCAAGCCCACTCTTCACCATGCTCACCGCGGGCTCACTGTCTGACTCCACAACAAGTTTTTCCACATTCATCTCCGAAGCCAACTCCAGGCCCGTTAGAATGGCTTGTAACTCTGTCTCATGGGCCTCGTAAGTGGGGTCCAGTTTCTTAGCAAAGCCCATGAGCCATGTTCCCCATGCGTCCCTTATAACCCCAGCACAACCAGCAGAGGAGCTTTTGTAAGGGTCGCACGAACCATCCACGTTCAGCTTCACCCAACCAATCTCAGGCTTCTTCCATCTCACCAGCTGAGCCAGATTCAGAAAATATTCATTAGGACAAATTAAATTATCAAAATTAGTAATTAGTAAAAAATTAAAAAATAAAGATATAATAATTTAAGAAAAAAAATTAATTTATTAATGTTTCACCTAAACCGCCGGCCACCTTCATAAAGCTCCCAGTCCCGCACTCTGTCTCACCCTCATCCTCCAGCAATGAACACAGCTAGCCGGTGGATCATGGTACTCCTCACAAACATCACCAGTAGCCAATTTCCGAGCATCATTGGCGAGCCTGTCAGCCACACGATTCGCCTTGTTGGAGATAGAAACAAACCTCACTTCCCAGTTGAAACGACGCCGCTCCGTCCTTATGAGTTCAACGACGTTGTAATCGGGGTGATTGGGCCTAACCCCGTTCTCCACCATGCTCACCACAGAGTTACTGTCTGACTCCACAATCAGCTTCTTAACGTTCATCTCCGAAGCCATCTTCAGACCCGTGAGAATGGCTTGCAACTCTGTCTGGTGCACTTCGTAAGTGGGGTTCAGTTTCTGAGCAAAGCCACGCAGCCACGTGGCAGAGTGTTCCTCGGAACGCCGCCACAACCAGTAGAGTAGCTTTTGAAATATACTACTCCCTCATGTCCTTTTTATAAAAAATAAAAAAAAATTATTCTAATTATAAAAAACATAAATCCATTTTAAAATATATTAATTGTTAATTTTTTTTTATCTTTTATTTTGTGAAATCCATTAATGAGACACCTACTTATTTCTCATATATTTATTGGCCTATTAACAATAGAAGTTACACTTATTGGTGAATGTGTAGTGTCATTAATGTAACCACTACTTAAACCAATCAATTTAAGGGGTACTTTTAGAATAAAATTAAAATTTATGACATTATTAATTATAACTAACTAACTTAACTATTTTTATTGATTTTGACAATTTAGTTATTTGTTTCTTATATAAAAGAATCAAGGAAGTATATGGTAGTGAATGGTTGGTTACCTCATATTTATGGACCATTATTGCCATAAATATTGGTTAACCACTGGTTTCACTAATTTATGATGGCAACATGTATGTAACAAAATTTGGTACCATTGGTACCTGATTATATATAAGATCTTTTTTTGCTGATAAAAAAAAAAAAAAGTTTCCACTCTTCACCTTTACCTTTTTTAAAGGGCCATGACTATAGTGGATCATTTTATAAGTGGTTTATCATGGACCATTTTTAGTAACCTTTAGATCCATCTTAGACTCACCATTATATCATGCATCCTACACGCAAGATCCTTTCTCCACCCCCTTCTATAGCTCTCTCTCCGCCACTTTTTTTTTTCTCCTTCTTCTCTCCTCCCTCTCCCCCTCCTCCTCCCCTGCATCGGCGTCACCTACTCTGCCCCCACCACCGTCCCCCAACGCCCCTCTCCTGCGGCGAAGCCCATCGTCGCCGGCCTCCACCAGCTCCATGCAAGATCCCTCTACCTGGAAGACGCCGAACCCCCTCCTCTACAACAACACCACCCTCTTCCTCACCATCCCCAACAACACATGGTCACCCCAATCGCCCAAAACCGCTCGGTAGCAGCCATGGTTGTACACCTATGTTGTCCTTTTCTACCCCTATGTCAAAATCACCACCATCTCTGTGGGCAAGGCCTTCCCCAACATGTACCCCGAAGCCATCAACGATAAAGGGAAATGTAACGCTCACGACACGAGTTTGGTGGTTTGTAGTTGTACATGGACTGAATCCCAATGTCGGTGTACGTCACATTAGGACTCTCAACAATAAATTCTCAATGAACATTTCCCCCAATGATTAAGAATAAAACAAAAAACAACAACAATGGAAACTATTATAAAAGTATTGAAGAATAAAAAGGTAGTCGCTATTAATCTCCTTTATTGCACTTAGATTTGTGAACGGTTGTTTGGTATGCAAACTGCAAAGGCTTGTTGGGAAGTTCATTCAACCTCCATTTTACCATATAGCTTTCCATTTTACCATCTAGCTTTCCATTTCATCGACACACAACTTTCTTTCTTCTCTTTTTTTTTTTTGTTTTGTTTAAGGGTATGGTGTGCGGGCAAAGAAGGGGTTGGGGAGGGTGAGAGGGAAGAGAGAAGAAGGAGAAAAAAAAAAAAGAGTGGCGCCGTCGCCAGAAATCGCCTCCGACGGTGGCGCATGGCGGAGAGGGCTGTGGAAGGGGGTGGGGAAGTAGGATGCATGGTATTATGGTGAGTTTAAGATGGATCTAAGGATTATTAAAAATAGTCCATAGTAAACTACTTATAAAAGTGGTCCACTATAGACATGGCTTTTTTAAAGACCATATGCTTTACGAGAAAATGTTAAACCGTTAATTATTCTTCACTCATCCCCCACTTACTTGACTTTTTTTTCTCTTGTGGAAACATCAACGTAGTTTCATTCTTAAATAATATATAGTAGTATTATTTTTATAACGAATCTTAATTTTTTTTTTATTTCTTATCACATTATTTATTTTATTTCAATTTTTTCTTTATTATAAAATATGATATGAGATTATGTTGCACTGATAGATCGAATTCCTTGTATTTATAAATGTATATGGTTATTTTTTTCTAAACTAAAATAAATGTGTTTTAAGTCTCTCAATTTTAAGTCAAAATTAATCTTGATACTTATATTTTAAAAACAATAATTTTGATTGTTGTATTTTTTTTATAACCAGTCTGTAAATTTCGTGCCTTACCCTAGTATTATAACTTTGGTAAAGAAAAAAATAAAATTCACCAATTATAAAAAAAAAATATGAGAATCTAAATTATTTTTTAAAATATAAGAACTAAGGCCAATTTTAACTAAACATTAAAAACCTAAAATACATTTTATCTTAAAAATAATATTATTTTCCCCTATAATCTTTCATTGTTTGTTTGGTCTACCACCTTGATGAAAAATTCTATTTTTTTCAAGGAAAAAAATGAGAAAAGAAAAGGAATTACAACTTCCAATCACTCTATCTGTTCTGTCTAATCAATTTTCTATTTTCATTGATCAGTTCTTGAGGAGCAAATTTTGTCACTCCACAGTTTCCTCAAAATCATTCATAATTGTAAAAATCAAATTAAAAATGTAAAAACAAAGAATCTTCCTAAGTTCCTATCCTTTGTCGTCCTTCATCCATACGTTCCTCTCCCCACTTTAACTTTTACGATGTTCAATTGTTCACCTTTTTTTTTTAAAGACATTCTGTTTTCATCTTTTTTCCTATAAAAACAATACAATATTATAGTGATCAAATTAAAACCCTTAATTCTTGGTTTGGACAACTCTTGATTACTACTCATTTATCATTTTTCTCATGTTTTATTCATCCTCTTTCATCTTTTATTCGTCCGTACATTCCTCTTCCAACTTTTTTTCTTTTTCTTTTTTATTTAGTCATTTATGTTTTCTTTATTCTTTTGTCTCTTGGCCAGGTCAATTCAGTACTGTATGTAGTCAATTTTTCTTCGTTATCCAACTTCTTGACTTGTGACTGTAACAAGTAGCATACATAATAAACGAAAGAATTTTTAAAAATAGTGCATGTGTGTTTAAAAATGGAAAAATTATGTGTATGATTTTTTTGAAAAAAAAAATTATGTTTATGATTATTCTAAAATTTATTTATTTATTACAAAAAAGTATCCTTAACTTTAAATTCGTTTAATGATTGTAACAAAAAAAAATCGTTTAATGGTAAATAAATTTTGACTATTAATTTAAAATTTAATTTTCTTGCATTTTAACACTGCATGACAATTAAATACAAATCACCCTAATTCTTATTTTTAAAATAATTATTATAAAATTTAACAATTTTATCATAGAAGAGAATGATTAGATGACTATATAAAATCTTTACATTAAACTTTAGTCGTTCAATTATTTTTAATCACATTTTTATTTATTTTTTAACTTTTTGAAATAAAAATAAAAAAATTAGAAAAAACGATGTGTATAGGAACATCACAGCAACCCGTTTTGCTTGTAATAAATATCACTAGATGGAATTAATATGATTTAATCAATCTATAGCATATTAATTCAGAAAATGCGTAGAAGGCAGATAATATAAAAATAAATAAGTTAATTAAAACACTAACATTTGAAATAAATAAATAAGTTAATTAACCAAATAAGAATCGTGCCAAAAATAATATTTTTGAGGAAAAAAATCTTATGTGCTCTATTTGGGAGGAAGGGTAATTGGCAACAAAAAGTACAAATTAAAATTAAAATTAAAATTGTAATGACAATGTGCTTTTTTTTTTATCAGCCAAAGAATAATTTTATAAAAGGTACCAGGAGTACTAGGGTCATACAAAAAGGAAAGCAGCCCGATCAAGGCCCAAGTTGCCTATTCCCAGCAGCCTAGTTTATGGCCCCCCATACAATTGTTTGATACCCACCCCGCCTATCATAACCAAATACCCACCCAAGAGATTACTTGCCCCTCAAACACATTAGCCACGGGTCAATTACGTTGAATGCAAACAAATAAACCCATACCGGCAACCCCACACCAACCAAAAGCCAAAATGCGACGCCTGCAGTGAACAGCCAGCAAGAGTTGAAATGGAACACGGAAGAAAACTGCACCATAGAGGATAATTACATCGCTTTGATGCACAGAGCAGGGTTTGTATACCATTCATAGAATGAAAAATTGAAGTTCTTTCTTTTTGCAGATAGCCAGCTCCATGATTTCAAACAAATCTGTTCAAAAACCCAATCAAAATCCAAGACTTTTTGATTAAATGTAATGCTATTTCTGTGGCACCAGAGAACCCAGGCAATAGCACACCAAACCGTTCTCCAAATATCTGATTTCCCCTTCCCAAGCCAGAAGCAGTGATGTTGAAAGAAATGTTGTTTCCAGTCCCTGTGCTGTACTGCAGATACTCCTACCCAATTATAACAGTGAGCCCAAACTCTATATGCGAAATGACATGTAAACAACAGATGAGGCAAATCCTCCTCTTCCAAAGAGCAAAAGGAACATTTGTAATCTGAACCCTGTAAAAGAATATTTCTATTTCTCAAGTTTACCTTTGAAGGCAATTTATCTTTAGACAATCTCCAAATAAACGCTGCTACATTAGAAGGAATGTGAAGTTTCCACAGTAAGCCATAGAAAAAAGCATCGACATGGTCAGGCGCAGATACCAGTACAGTATATGCATCTTTAACACTGTAGACGCCTGTTGATGCATTTTTCCACAACAATTTGTCTTCCTCCCCTTGAAGAACTTGTAACCGTTCCACTTCAGTCAAAAAATTCTCCACCATTGGGGCTTCCCACTCAAACCATGGCCTTCTCCACACAAAATCCCAAACCCAAGTGTTGTCTTCCCAACGGCCAACTTCCCCCACCAAAGAATTCTTTTGTTCCGAGTTCATGTAGATTCTCTGGTATTTGGATGCAAGGGACACTCCATCCACCCGCATATAATGCCAAAATCTCAATTTCCTCCCATCACCCACTTTCCAAACCATGTTATTATCAAACCATGGATCACCGCCCCCTTCCCTGGAAACCCCAACTAAATCTTTCCACCAAAAAGAGTCATTTCTAGATTTCCTCTTAACAAGGATATGATTGGACTCACCATACTTAGACATCAACACTTTTTGCCACAACAAGCTTTGGTAATTAGCTAATCTCCACCTCCACTTCCCTAGGAGGGCAATGTTAAACAAATTTACATTTTTAATGCCTAAGCCCCCTTTATATTTAGGTAGACACACCTCTTCCCATTTAACCCATGCCAATTTCCTTGTTTCCTCCTCACCTCCCCATAAAAAATTCCTTTGAATTCTAATAAACTTTTTTGCAACACCGCTTCGAATTTTAAAGAAAGATAAAAAGAACAAAGGGAGAGATGAAAGAACCGAATTGATGAGTGTAATTCTTCCCCCCAATGAGAGTGTTTTTTGTTTCCACATGGCCAACCTTCTCCTTACCTTCTGAAGCAAAGGTTCCCAAAAAATCTCCCTCCTCGGGTTCGCCCCCACTGGAATGCCTAAATAGGTGAAGGGCAAGGCCATCAAACTACAATTCAGAATCATAGCAAACCTCTCCAAGACACTCTCCTCCACACTAATGCCCGCCAAGCTACTCTTGAAGAAGTTGACTCTCAACCCGGAAGCTAGTTCAAAGCATTGCAAAATGGCTTTCAAACATAAAACATTTTGGGGATCCTTTTTCATAAAGAACAAGGTGTCATCCGCAAATTGTAGCAAGGAAATCTCCACTTGATCAACACCCACCATGTAGCCTGAGAAAAGTCCATTCACCGATGCTTGCCTCATTAGCCCACTAAGACCTTCCGCTACCATAAGAAATAAGAATGGAGCAATGGGATCACCTTGTCTTAACCCCCTATGAGAAGAGAACTCATTGGATGGGCTTCCGTTAACAAGGATAGAAATTGAAGCCGATTCCAAACTGCCTTTGATCCAAGAGATCCATTTCTCACAAAAGCCCAATCTTCTCATCATGTAGTAGAGGAAGTCCCAACACACCGAATCATAAGCTTTTTCAAAGTCAACTTTAAAGATTAGGCAATCATTCTTCTTTCTACGAGCCTCCTCCACCACCTCATTGGCAATAAGCACACCATCCAACATGTATCTCCCTCCCATGAAAGCACTTTGTCTATCATCAATAACTTTATCAATGCTTTTCCTCAACCTTTTTGCCAACACCTTTGATATGATCTTGTATAAGCAACCAATCAAAGAAATAGGTCTAAACTCCTCCAAGCCTTGTGGATCCTCCTTTTTAGGAATCAAAGCAATAAAAGATGAATTAGCCCCTCTTGGGAAAGTTCCATGTTCCCAAAACTCCTCCATCATCTTCATAATGTCTTCTTTAAAAGTTTCCCAACATCTTTTAATGAAATTAAAATTGAATCCGTCGGGCCCCGGACTTTTATCCCCACCACATTCCCAAACTGCCTCCTTGACTTCCAATTCACAAAATTTCTCACAAAGCAACGAATTTGCCTCTTCCCCTATCTTGCTAAAATGGACACCATCGAGCTTTGGTCTTTCCCACAAAGATTCTTGAAATCTATCTTTGAAATACTCCATCACACCATTCTTAACCACTCCCGGCTCTTCAACCCAAAAGCCATCCACCAAAAGACCCTTCACACCATTTCTTTTCCTCCTCCAATTAACTAAGGAATGGAAATATTTGGTGTTCCCGTCCCCCTCTCTCAACCATCTACACCTTGATTTTTGATGCAAAAGCGACTCATTTCTTCTTGATACTTTCCAAAACTCACCTACTAGATCCCTCCTAAGCACCAACTCTTGGTCATCTAAGCCACTCTCCTCATCTTTGACATCCAATTCATTGATCTTGAGAGAAAGCTCCTTGATTTGCTTTTGCAAATCCCCAAAAGACTCTAGGTTCCATCTCTTTAAGTCCTTCTTGAGCATTTTTAGTTTCTCCTTAAAAACATAAGCCGCCCACCCTTGGATGTTGTATGACTTCCACCAATCTTCCACCTTTTGCAAGAAACCGTCCTCCATGAACCAACAATTGAGGACTTTGAAAGGTTTAGGTCCCCAGTCAATGTTAGAGTTCTTCACCAAGATAGGACAATGATCCGAAAAGTTCCTTTCAAGCACGTATTGTGTGCTTCCCGGCCAAGATGCAATCCAACCACTAGACACTAGACAACGGTCAATCCTACTCTTGGAATGCCCATTTGTCCTATACCAAGTATACTTTCTACCCACCATTGGCATGTCCTCCACCTCCATGTCATTGATAAATTGGTTAAATTCCTCCATTTCCCTTCCCCCCACTGGAATATTGTTAACATCTCTTCTCTCTTCAGAATATCTAACGGAGTTAAAGTCCCCAATAAGACACCAAGCTACGCCATCACATTGCCTCTTCACTTGAAGTAAGTCAGCCCATAACCTTCTTTTTTCTTCTAGTGAGCAGGGTGCATAAATGTTCATAATGACACACTGCACGTTTCCCTCCTTCCACACTCCTTTCATCCCCAAAAAACCTGTCCCAGAGAAAGTCTGAGATACCTCAAAAATGCCTTTCCTCCAAATACAGAGTACACCACCAGCTGAATTAACTGCTGGAACATCCTTCCATTCAATTTCAAAGTTGCCCCAAATCGCATTACACAATTTCTGAGAAATCCCCTCCATCTTCGTTTCTTGTATGCAGGTTAGTTCCACACCCTCCTTTGCTATCATATTTCTCAGAGCCCTCCACTTTATCCTCCCCCCAAGTCCCCTGACATTATGATTTAAAATAATCATTTGATCTTAGAAGTTTCCCCCTTCCCCACCTTCCCTGCTGCTGCTTGTTTCCCTTTACTATCCCTCTCCTCCAATTCCATAATTTTGTTGACGATCACTTCATCTTGTTCCGTAAATGTGACTCCCAGGTTCTTGCCTAACTCCCATAACCTTCTAGCTTCTCTTTCGTCATCCTTCACCAGCAATATATTAGATTTTCGCCCTTTGTTGCCTTGTGATTGCGTAGAGGATGATGTGTGTTGTGGTTGCGTATAGGCCTTCGATCCCTTAGAAGTTGCGCTTCTCGTGACACGACCGTGTTGACCCCTGCCTTCTTGTTGCTTTATAGCCTCACCTGAAGGTGAATTTATTAATGACTCACAAGTTTTGTTAGTTGATACCACCCTTTGACCAGCAAGTTCATTAACACCATCAAGTTGGTCCAGAGGCTCTGGTTGAGGCCCAAGGTGGCCTACGCTGCTCCTCGTAACAAGATGTTCATTAATATTCTTGTCACCCTGTTGCTCCAGCCCGAAAGAGCACTCATAGTTTGATGGCCCAAGCCCAATAGGGGCACTTTCTCTTTGTTTGAAAGGTTTACCTCTATAGTTGTATCTAGGCTTAGGTTGTTGAGTTTCCACAACTGTGCTCTTGATACGTTCCAGCATTTCTTCTCGGCCCAGTTCTTGAGTGGGGCCCTCCTGATCACAATTTCCCAACCCTTCGAGGCTCTCCTTTTGATGCGCCGCACCTTTCTCATCTTCTGTCCCTTTATCATCTTTCTCTCCTGAACTTTCTCCTCCCTCATTTTCAAACACGCTACCTCTTTGTTCCATATTGCCAAACTTGTTCTCTGAATCCTGTATCTGCTGTAACATCCCTTCCGCGTCAGGTTCTGTTTCCCTATTGATGTTTACGGTGACCCTTCCTTTCACCTCCGCATTAAATGCGCCTGTCTCTTCTTCCGTACCTTCCTTTTGGGCCATTTTTGAATTTGAAAAAACTTTTTGTGAGGTGCCAGAACTACCCACCGGCGGCACCTGTCCACCTTCTGTTTCACAACCCCCCCAATCTGCACCTTCCAGAGAACACTCAGATACACTTGACTTTGAACCAGCATCAAACCCATACACTGAGGATTCGTCTTCGGACTCCATAAATTTAGACTCTGGACAACATCTATGATAAAGCTGGTGGTTCTCGCATTCTTCAATTAAACGGATCTTCCTAAGAGTACCGTTGATCTTGATCTGTAAAAATTTGTAAATGGCCTCCAGGCATGGTGTACGTATAAGCACCCTTGCATATTCAATATTCTCGAAAGATTCGGTTTTATCATCCAGGGACAAGAATGTGCCCAGAGTTCCTACAACCTGTTGAAAACAGTCCTTCGTCCATACGTTAAGTGGGATACCCGTGATTCTAAGCCAAACCATTCTATAGCCTGGCTGAGCATCCGGGTGCCATGGTTCTAATGTTTCAACCATATCCCTAAACCAGATAGGGGAGCTCTGTGCTAGTTCCTTCAAAACCTCATCTTTATCTGCTGTCAATAAAATTTTATTGTCCCCTAGATATCTCACACTTATGGTCTTAAAACCTTCTAGGAGCAGCAGTTCATCGATGTTGTGCACATCTTCGAAGTGACGTAGGATAGCCACCATACTCCGTTGAAGCCATTCTAAATTACTCTCATTTACTGTTATCTCTTGTCCTCTCCAATGATCCCCATCGTCTTTCCCATCTGGTTCCTTTCTCTGCCATATTTTTCTTGCTTCTGATCGATTCGCCATAACTGCCTGAGCGTAAGATTGCTTGTTTCTAACTCTCCCTTCATTCATCCCATCACTCCTCACGTTCAAAGGCCTTGTATTTTGGTAGCCCTCCTGTATAAACACTCGATGTTTTTGTTGACCCTTCTCTTTTTGAAATCTTGGCAGATTAACGAAGAGCTTCCTGTTCCCTATGAAGACACTATCCAGTTGTTTCCCCAGGCTCCCAGGATCTCTCACATCCTTGAATCTTACAAATCCGAACAGCTGTCCTGCCTTGTTTCTCCGCGGAGCTATAAAGACTTCCCTAACCTTCCCCCATCTAATGAAAACCCTCCATAAGTCCTCTTCTTTAAAAGCTTCTGGGAAGTTTGAGAAGTAGTAGCTCGTTAACCCCTCATTACCGTCTCTGAATCTTCTGGTTGGGACTACTCTCCCTCCGTCTGATTGCCTACTATATGTTCTCCCTCGTCCACCACTTCCTCCGTTCATCATCGCCCTAGGAATGCTTTGATGTACATTTCTTAAGAGAAGTAATGGGGTGTACACTTATCACCATTCCTTGTTCAATCCAAAATGGAGACTCTCTTCCTCTGTCTAAGTAATTTGCATTGTAATGACAATGTGCTTAATCGTAGTAGTAGTACACAAATATGTGTTTCCTAGTGTTCGGATTCCAAACGTTAAGTTAGTTTAGAAAACTGTACGCTTGAATTTTCAATTTAATAATTAAAGTTTTCCAGTTCTTACTTGAATTTTCTTTCTTAAGCACATGCTCACTCAACAAGTTTTTATTTGCCAAATAAATTATGGATGCGATTCTAATACTTCCTGTCCTTCTCTCTTCTAACTAATTGACAAATAATGAATTGAAATTAAGCTAAAT
The DNA here is from genome assembly GCA_026413185.1 of Pueraria montana var. lobata. Taxonomy (NCBI): domain Eukaryota; kingdom Viridiplantae; phylum Streptophyta; class Magnoliopsida; order Fabales; family Fabaceae; genus Pueraria; species Pueraria montana. The sequence goes on along the minus strand of CM048651.1, from coordinate 36,942,176 downwards.
AATCGATGAGTCGCATAGAAGTTTTTTTTCACTTGTCTTTGAATTGATCTTCAGTTTGCTGGAATATGACATTGGACTGACTTGATGATACTAAAAGGGGTCTTAGAATCCTAATATTCTTGTTTTGAGATTAACAAATAAATGTGTGTAATTTGTTCAAAATGATGTTTCCCAAGTTTGCATCCGTGATTATATCTTAAAGGAAAATTATAAAATCTTATTAAATGTTTATTATTCACGAAGGAGGTGTGCTGAGTGTTCATATGTTTAATAACAAGTGGTGTGGTTGTCAACGGGCTTGACAAAGAGATGAATGACAAAATTAAAAAATGATTTTTTTTATTTTTTTCCTCCCGGTAATTAACCTGCTGTAGCAGGTAAAAAGACCCTTCCTCATCGTATGAGACTTCATATTAGACTCCACCTAAACTCACCAAGCAAGTTATACAACAAGATTTCATTATATATAAGTAACAACTTCACTTGTACATTCAAGCTAGCTGCAGAAAGGATAGTACTAGTACGTAAGATTACGTGATCAACAAAATAGCAAAAACAAACAGAAACTTAAATAAAACCAAATCCCAAAATACACATAAAACTAGTTGAAGAAGCAGTGTCTTTTTGTTTTTTTTTTTTTTTGGCCTTTAACTCCCTCACTCCACCTAAATTAACTCACTTAACTTTGTACTTTTACTTTGTCCAGACCTTCGTCTTCGTCTACCCACTTTTACTTTGTACGATGTTCACTTTTTTTTCTTTTTTCTAAAGACAAGAGCAGTGTTTTAAGAATCGGACTGGTAATCGAACCGGTCGAAGTACTGGATTAATGGGTCATTGGTCGGACCGGTGGGTCACTGGTCGGACCGATTTGACTCGATATATATTAAAAAATTAAAAATATATAATATAGCTAACATAATTTAATCTTTTAACACTTCAAATTTTAAATTATTGTCATTATAAAGTACCTAATATTCCAAATAAGAAATAACAACCAATAATCATGACAATACAAGTCCATAAATAAGTTTCATAACAAAAAATAAAATAAAAAAAATTTGAAACACGTCATTTCAGTACTTTTTTTTCAAAACAAAAAATCATATCACAACCCGGTTCAACCCGGGTCACCGATTTTTTTCAAAAACCGGCCGGTTCAACCCTGGTAGTACCGGGTCAGATGCATAACCGATCCTTTTATCGAACCGAACCGATTAAGTCATCGAGTTCTGGTCGAACCGGTCGGACCGGCCGGTCCAGTCCGATTCTTAAAACACTGGACAAGAGTGAGTGCATTTTTTTTTCTCGGCAAACAATTAATAAAAGGTACTAGAGATACCTGTACACCATGCAAGGCATGATGAAATACAAATATAAAGAAACCCCACAGTTTTGAAACCTGACAACTATATTCACAGTAGATGTAGTGCCCAAAAAAGAAAAAAAAAAACACCATCGGCCTAAAGTTAATAAAACTTTAGACTAAAAAAACAAACACCCTGTAATCATATGTATCCTCTATAATTTGTCTTTCTCAGCACCCAATTTTATCTGAATAAATGCAAACAAATACAAAAAATTAAAAATAAAAATAACATAAAACTAGCAAACAAGTCAATTTAAAGTTGCGTCCTAAAATTTAAAATGTAATTTTTGTTAATTTGCAACTCAAGTCCAAAATAAAATGAAGAAAAAATAAAACAAAATGTCAGAATTAGAGAAAATAGAAAAAACAAAAAAAAGAAACAAACAAACCAAAATGCTATAAAAAATAAAAATAAAAAAGCCTTGTTGGTTACTGTTCAAATCTCTTTTCTGTTAGGTGTGATTACATCTTTCAATAAAATTTTGTCACTCCATGATAAACTTGACTTTGTGCTTTAGAAAGATAGTATTGGAGCTTCTACTCTCATGAAAAAGGATCGTAGCACCAAGCTGTTGCTGCACCTACATACTACACCTACAGCCACCACAAGTCAGTAGGAGATCAACAACCTTTCAGCAAAACTTTTCAGCCCAAATGGTGGATCTGGTCTCCACGGCTCAATTTTTCCCACTCACACAAATACCACTTTTCGGGGCTGATAAAAAGGACTCAACCTCACACAATTTTGGAGGGACTAGGACGGCACTTTCTCTCCTGGGTTCTTCCTCAACACATTTTCACTCACCACAAAGCCACAAAGAGAAGACTCTCTCATCTCTACACATTCACACTTCACAAAACCTTCACTTCTTCACTCTCTCACGGCACTCATCATACAACAATACCTTTTTTTTCACTTGAGATTTTCACTCAAAAACCATGGTATCAATCTTTGACCCTCCGTGAATGCCATCTACAACCGCAAACCAACCATGCCCCCAGCATTCTCTCAACTAGCAACGTAACCATGCATTAGCACCTCCCAACACAAGATCTTCTCCACTCTCACGCACGACAACACCATTGCAACACCCCAAGATCAGCGAAACTCTCTCACCCTCACTCTCATCCACAAAAGTTTATATACACTAAACCACCATCAAGGCACACCGATAACCATGCCAAACCGAGAGTCAAACACGACAGCATCTGAGCCTCAGCATCACTGAACCGGTGTTGCACCACCCCGGGACCAAGTCTCGATCGTCCAACTTCAACCGCAAGCACATCAATCTAAAACCACAACAACTCATCAACTAAGACCCTGACTCAACATCCACTCCTAAGCCATGAACGCACCAATGCAGTAGCTGCGCAAGTTCCCTTTTTTATATTTTAGGTAGTATCGATCTTCATTTTATATTATTGTTTTTCATCTTTTCTTTTTTCCAATATGTGTTTTGCTATATAATTGCTTCGTACATGTTTCAAGTTTCGTCTAGGATCTGTTATGCTAGCTTTTCTCCTAAACCCTAAATCCTAAATAAAAGTTCATGTGGGTCTTGTTAATATAATTATACTGTCATTTTATTGTTACTTCTTTATGCTTTGTTAGTTTGTTTCATTCTTAGTCATATTTGGCCTTAGGGCCCTTCCCAGAATCAAGAAAAAAAAATTCTTAGTCATGTTTGTTATGTTTTTTTATGTGTGCCGTGACTACTAACAAAAGTTAACAAAAATAATAAGCTTATTCTCTTCTCACGCTAACTAAATAACAATAATAGTAATAAAAATTCAAGATTATAAACATTAAGTAAAATCAAGTTTTATAATTTTAAGAAAATAATTTTAAAATTAAATAAATAGATTTTTAATAGAAAAAGGGTTAATTAGAGGTGACATCCTCTTAATCCTAAGATTTTGATACACAAGTTGTAACAGCTTGATGTCTTGAAACTCTTTTCTAATTGGCTTGGGTGTACACATCTATCAAATTGGTATTAAAGGATGTATGAGTTGTGACAGCTCAGAAATCCTAAAACTTAAAACACAAAAATTAAAAAAAAATTAAAAATATCAACACGCAAATATTTTCTACCCCAAAGAATTACGTAATTCTGAATTCTCCATTGCACCTGGAGATACGTAGGAGCAAGGGGACCACTCCTATCGAGCTAAAAAGATAAAAATTAATAAATTTAAACGATAAAAAATATAATAATAATCTTCTCTTTTCATAATAATAAACTTCTATTTTAAGTAATAAAAATTTCCATACTAATAACAATAAATAAAATATCCAAAAATATTATTGTTTTATTTTGAGGGATAAAATAAATAATTTTAAAGATATTAAAATCTACACATTTAATTAGAGGTAACCATCTTAGGACGGACGTCGTAGTGTGTTAACATCTTCCCTACGCGTAATTGACTCCCGAACCCAAATCTAGTTTCTAAGACCATTTTCTTTTTAAACAGGTTTTTCTGTAGTTTTCTTTAATAAACTATGGTGACGACTCCTCTATTTGTTTTCACTTATTATTTGCCGTCCCGCCGCGAATTTAGTTACGACAGTCCTTCGATGCTAAGGTTCACTATTCAGTCTTCACCTTTACCTTTTTAAAAAGACCACATGCATTAAGACTTGACTCAACCCCACCCTACTTGACTTTTTTTTTTCCTCTTGTGAACATCAACGTAGTTTCATTCTTAAATAATAATATCAATAAGATATAATTATTTTTATAACAACTTTTAATTATTTTTTTATTTCTTATCACATTATTTATTTTATTTCAATTTTTTCTTTATTATAAAATATGCTATGAGATTATGTTTTACCGATGGATCGAATTCGTAGTATTTATATATATGTATATGATTATTTTTTCCAAACTAAAATAAAAATACATAATCCGATATATTCTTTTTTATCTCTTTTCTCTATAAAAATAAAAATAAGAAAAAAAGTATTTTAAGTCTCTCAATTTTAAGTCAAAATTAATCTTAATCCTTATATTTTAAAAACAATAATTTTGGTTGTTGTATTTTTTATAACTAGACAGTAAATTTTGTGCGTTACCCTAGTATTATAAGTTTAATAAAGAAAAAAAAAAAAGAGAATGATAGCAACAGTATCTCTAACACTCTCTCTGCGATTGGTTGAAATTTGTTGAAAATCATCAATTTTGATAGGATCACTTATCATTTAATGATTATCTCTCCTAATCCAAAAGTGAGACCAACCAAAGTTGTTGATTTCCAACAAATTTCAGTCAATCACTTGGAGAATGTTAAAAAGAGTGTCAAAGATAATGTCGCTAGCATTTCTCTAAAAAAAAATGAGAATCTAAATAAGTATTATTTTTAAAATATAAGTATTAAGTTGGCTAAGTGGTAAGCTATTTTAACCCAAACGGTTGGCGCAGTGGTGTAAGGCCCCGCTGCGTTCACATCAGAGGGAACGATCTATTTAGCGGGAGAACCCGTGTTCGATTCCCTCGGTGTGCAAAATTCCCTTGCGCCAGCTGCAACCACGCACCACGAGCGGGATTAGTCTCTGACCCAATGGGTTGAGAGACACCCGTGGTCTCTGACCCAGGACAAAAAAAATATAAGAAATAAGCAGGGGTTTGATCCCTAATTCGTGCGTATGGAAAAGCATCTACTGGGAGAGGTCAACCTCTTAAATGGATCTCAATATCTCGAGGAATTAGTCCTTGACTTTTGGCTGAGAGATGCTCCGAGTTCAAAAAAAAAAAATGAACTAAGGGCAATTTTAACTAAACATGAAAAAATCTAAAATACATTTTATCTTAAAAATAATGTAATAATATAATGTTTCCCCTATAATCTTTCATTGTTTGATCTACCACCTTGATGAAAAAAAAATTCAAGGAAAAAAATGAGAAAAGAAGGAATTACAACTTGAAATCATTCTCTCTGTTCTGTCTAATCAATTTTCTATTTACATTGATCAGTTCTTTAGGAGCAAATTTCGTCACTCCTAAGTTTTTCCTCAAAATCACACATAATTGTAAAAATCAAATTAAAAAAATAAAAAACTTAAATATGTTTTTAGTCCATAAAATTTGAGATATTTTTGGTTTTAGTCTTTCAATTAAAAAATTTCTCTTTTTAATCCATCAAATTTGCAAATGTTGTTTTTAGTCCCTTAGAGTGAATTTGAAGGACTAAAAAGAGCAGATTTTTAGTCCTCCAAAATGAAATTGAGGGACTGAAAATAGCATTTAACAAATTTAAGGGACTAAAAATAATAATTTTTTAATTGGAGGACCAAAATTAACAATGCTTCAAATTTAAGAAACTAAAAACATATTTAAGTCAAAGTAAAAACAAAGAAACTTCCTAAGTTCCTATCCTCCATCGTCGTTCATCCACACCTTCGTCTACCCACTTTTACTTGTACGATGTTCAACTTTTTTTTTCTTTTTTAAAGACAAAAGTGAATGCATTAGTTTGAGGAATGATATTCTTCGGTTTAGGGTTTAGGAATGATGTTCCTATAACCCTTTTTTTTTATTCAGCAAAAAACAAAAGATATTCTTCGGTTAACCATTCCTTAATTATAATTTATATGAGGCCTAATGAATTTTTAATTTAATTTTTCACCTTGTGGAAACATCAGTCTAGTTTTATTCTTCAGTGGAACAAAATTTACAAATCATTTTTTATTACACAATTTTAATAGCATTTCTTATTTAAAAATAAAAAAATAATATGATCTGACATTCTATTTTCATCTATTTTCCTATAAAAATAATACAATATTATAGTGATCAAATTAAAACCCTTAATTCTTGGTTTGGTCAACTCTTGATTCCTCATCTATCATTTTTCTCATGTTTTATTCATCATCTTTCATCTTTTATTTGTCCGTTCCTCTTCCAACTTTTTTTTTCCTTTTTTGTTTAGTCATTTACATTCTCTTTTTTTCTATTGTCTCTTTCCCAGGTCAATTCTTGACTTGATGAGCATAACAAGTGGCATATATAATAAATGAAAGATTATTTTTTTTGGTACATAAACGAAAGAATTTTTTAAAACAGTGCATGTGTGTTTAAAAATAGAAAATTTATGTGTATGATTACCCTAAAATTTATTTATTTTTTTACAAAAAAGTATCCTTAACGTTAAATTCGTTTAATGATTGTAACAAAAAAAATCGTTTAATGGTAAATAAATTTTGACTATTAATTTAAAGTTTAATTTTCTTGCATTTTAACACTCCATGACACTTAATTAAATAGAAATCACCCTAATTCTGATTTTTAAAATATTTATTATAAAATTTAACAATTATGATTAGATGACAATTTAAAATATTTATTATAAAATTCGAATAGAAGGGAATGTTGTCCCAATTTATATAGAAGACATATCACAAGCTTGAAAATTTTAAACCAAAGCTTTCACCTCATTTTTTGTTTAACCTCTAGCTTTTTACATTCTATATGAATCTTTTTTCTTTTTTTACATTTTAAAGTTGTTATATTTATCATCAAAATTATTCGTATCTATTTAAATAATTCGAGCTATAATCACAATACGACCCATCAATTTCATTGGAAATGAAATAAATTAAAATACACTTCCCATTTTCATTTTATTTACAAGGACATACATGGATTGCAGTATGTCTTTCTAAAAGTTTTAAGCTACAACAATCACAAGCTTCTAATCATTTTTACCAGAGGTGTTATGACTGTGCGCATGAACGCCTAAATGCACCACTTGTGTATCAACTACTTTAAGTTTACAAGGATCGATCTCACTTAATTTTAAAATGTTAAGTCTGAAACAAGTAAATTATAAGACACCAAAACTCGACAACTTGAGCAATCTAGTGCTTAATCAGAATACCATTTCCTCAATTCACCATCCACTAAAATGTGGGGTGCATTGCCACTCCTCAAGCCACATAGAAATATGTCATAATTAATTAGACTTTGGGAGTTGGAGGAGGAAGTAGCCATTTGGAGCCTTCACCTTCAATCATGCCAAGTGTTATGAAAGGTTTGACCTCCGGTTCACTTAGTTGATTCGTCATAGGAGCACGTCTTTTGGGATTTGCACCAGGTCCTATGTTTTGATACTCTCCAAAATATGCAGTTCTGTAGATAGTCACATATTGTATTAATCAATATGACACCAAATCTAGTTTAAAAGTTTATAAAATAAAAAAATGGCAAGCATTATGTGTAATGCCACATAATTATTCACATTTATTTATGCATTACTTATGGAGCTATATGTTTAGTATAGGTAAAATATGTTTTTAGTCCCTATGCTTTGTAAAATTCTTGATTTTAGTCCCTGTACTTTATCATCAAACATTTTGGTCCCTGAACTTTTAAAAATAAGTGTTTTTGGTCCCCCAAGATAGATGCCAGTGTGTGTCCTGGGGGACTAAAAACATTTGTTTTTAAAAGTTCAGGGACCAAAATGTTCAATGGTGAAGTATAGGGACTAAAACCAAGAATTTTACAAAGTATAGGGACCAAAAACATATTTTTCCCTTTAGTATATACTTATAGGTGTAAGGATGTAAAGGAACAATTGGTCATGAAGAGTTTCATTAGAAAGTTACTTGTCATATTTAGGATGATTGTTGTTACCTTCTTTACTCACAATGTTATTCATGGTGTTGTAAGCAAAAATCACTTTGGGATGAGACATCCATGTTCTACCTAAGAAAGTGCTAGTTCCAGTTCCAGTAACGTCATAGTATACAAATGATTAGACATTGTCCTCTGTCTCACTTTTTCTTGCTTGTGTCATTATAACTTTAATCCCGGTGTCGACAAGCATTCTTAGTTCAATACTATGCATCATAAAATTAATCCTCATTACTTATTACAATTATACTTAGTGTGTAAAAGATTAATTGAAGTATACAAACATTGCAGTTCACAAAATTTAGGTCAACAAACATAGAAGCAAAAGTAACAATAAAGAACAATTACATCGAGAACAAAAAGCTTTTTTATTTTGCGCTGGCTTTTATTTTGTATGTCATTCTATTTTTAATGTAATTATTTGTTTCTTGTTTGATCTAATTGAATTTGAGTTCACGTAGTTCATGTTTAAATTTTTTACACTTATTTCTTTATTTATTTAAGAATAGGACCATTGTTCTAGTGGAATGACTAATTTTATTTATTCTTTTTTCTTATGTTTCTTTTGTATTGTAACAAAATGAGCTCTGCCTGATCAAAACTTATAAAGAAGTAAGGTAACAAAAGAAAGAAGTAAATTATAAACTAATGCAAACCACTAGGCCCTTGGAAGACCAATTCATTTTTTCTCTAAAATAAAAAGAAAAAACAAAAGAAGGAAAGAAATAATAAAATAGAAACAAAGCTCTAGGATCTAATTTAGTCTCATTGAATTTTAAACAAGGAAAGAAAGAAAGAAAACACAAACCATGACCCTATGAAGAAACATCATAACATGAAATAAAACAAAGTTTTTTGTGTCAAGTTTGTCAAATGTAATTTGTTTATGTGCATAAAAGACGAGAAATGAATAAAAGAAGATAAAATAATTGAAGGGATTAACAAGATTTGGTGTTCATAATGATGAAGATTTTAGGGTGATTATATATGTCATGACTTTATGCTTCATTTGTATTTCTCTAATTATGTTTCTTGCAATGAAATGAAAAGATTAATTTATATTGTTTTGACTACTTTTTGTCTACACGTTTTGTTCTCGAATCAAGAAAAGTATTTATCTAAGTTCATCACATTTTTCCTTCAGTATCCCTCTAGTTTGTGTTTATGTTGTTTTCAATTAAAACACCATATAAAAGTTTAAGAGAAAGGAATGTTATCCCAATTGATTACAAAAGACCTGTTATATCTTTGAAAAATGTCAATAAATGAAAGCTTTCACCTCACATTTCATTTAACCTCTAGCTAAACTAATCCATTGTATATGAGTCTTTATTTCACATTTCATCTGTTATATTGCTCTTATTTCATTTTAAGCTTGTTATATATTTATCATCAAAATTATTTGTATCTATTTAAATAATTTGAGTTGTAATAACAATACGACCCATAAACTTCATTAGGAATGAAATAGATGAAAATACACTTCTCCTTAACATTTTATTTACAAGAACATACGTTGATTGCAGTATGTCTTTCTAAACGTTTGAAGTTACAACAATCATAAGTTTCCAATCATTTTTACCAAGGGTGTTACAACTACTATGCGCATGAACGCCTAAATCCACCACCACTTGTGTATCAATTAATCTAAGTATACAAGGACCTCACTTATTTTTAAATTCTCTGTCTGAAACAAATAAATTACAAGACACCAAAACTCGACAACTTGAGCAATCCAGTGCTTAATTGGGATATCATTTTCCCAACCCACCACCATTAAAATAACAACTGCATTGCCACTCCTTAGGCCACATAGAAATATGTGGTAATTGATTAGACTTTGGGAGTTGGAGGAGGAAGTAGCCATTTGGAGCCTTCAATCATGCCAAGTGTTATGAAAGGTTTGACCTCCGCTTCAGTTAGTTTCTTAGTTATAGGAGCACGCCCATTAGGATCTGCACCAGGTCCCGTGTTTTGATACTCTCCAAAATATGCAGTTCTGTAGATAGTTACATATTGCATTGATTAATTTGGCACCAAATCTAGTTTAAAAGTTTATAAAATAAAAAGATGACAAGTATTGTGTGTAATGCAACATGATTATACACATTTATGCATTACCTATGGAGCTACATGTTTAGTATATACTTATATAGATGTAAGGATGTAAAAGAGCCATTGGTCATGGAGAGTTAAATTAGAAAGTTACTTGTCAGTTTCAGGCTTATGGTTGTTACTCCACCCTTCTTTATTCACAATGTTACTCATGGTGCTGTAAGCAAAGATCACTTTGGGATATGCCATCCATGTTCTGCCCAAGAAAGTGCCAGTCGCAGTTCCAGTAACGTCACAATGTACAAATGAGTAGCCATTGTCCTCTGTCTCACTTTTTCTTGCTTGTGCTGTTATAAAATTTTCCCCGATGGCGGAAACAAGCGTTGTTAGTTCAGTACTCTGCATCATAAAATTAATCCTCATTACTTATTACAATTATATTTAGTGTATAAAAAATTAATTGAAGTATACAAACATTGCAGTTCACAAAATTTTATATACCACATATAGCGACTTCCCACTTCCAAAAATATAATCCACAGTTCCTTGAATTAAGCAGTCTTTAAAAAAATGTTTATTCCTATCGTCACATATTGTGTCTTGGAATCCATAAAACTTGCAATTATAAAATGCTGCTTTGTCACCAGAAATTCGCAACGCAACTGCTTGAGCTCCTGGCTTTTTTCCATCAGGCTTCGGTGCAGAGTTCTAAACCATTAAATTCACAAACAACAAACACAAACAGTGATAAGAAAGATGTGATCCCAAAAGATAAGGCATTTGGGTTCTTTTTTTATTATTATTATTGACAGGATTTTTAAGGAAGATAGTATACAAACCGAGATCATGATGTTAGCTGCCATAAAGTAATCTGATTCAACAATCAACGTAGCACTATCAACAGTGCCATATTGTTGTGCAGTGCCCCCAAAGGTCAAGTTTGGCATGTTCTCTGGTACCCCATACAAGGTGACAAAAGGCTTTGTCCTCTCAATTTTGATTTTCTCATTATAATTTCCAGCTCCAATGTACACAATTACACGCTTGGTGTTCCCAGTAGGTATGCTGTTAATGGCATCGGTGATGGTCTTGAATTCCCCACTGCCATCTTGCATTACCTTCACAACCTTAGCGCCTTCTTCAGCAGTCACCAATGCGGGGTCCACGGTGCTCTTTCTTTGATCTAAGGGCCCCACATTAGTATTAAACCATGCGCCTAATTGTGCCTTGTCAGCAGGAATTGGCACAGTGTCATCAGATAAAACAACTTGGGCTGTTAAAAAAGCTACAATGAGACTCACATGTATGGTAAAACATATAGGTTTTGAGGCCATGTTTCTAGTCTCTTTTTTTTCTTTTTGGATTTGGTTTCTTGGGTGAATAGCTTATTGCAATTGCAATTTATAAGAAATATAGAACAAGAGATGTTCCTAAGTTTGAGACAATATTCAGTTTGAGAAGAGTTAATTTGATTCAACGGTTTTTTTTGTTAAGCTAAAATTAAACAAGGGGTTAAAAGTTGATGGATTTGAGGTTATAGTTACATAAATAGACTTCGTTTTTAGTTGAAGATAACATTTCTATAAGGGGTTTTAGTTTCTAATCATACACATGTGAAACCCAAAATCGAAAAGATTTTCTCCACACAAAAATTGAGTATAGTTTTGCACAATGAATGTAGGCCATGAACCAATTAGGAAATATTGAGAGGTAATTTTGCATGGATCATTTGGTTGTGGTGATTTACAATATTTTTATATTAATTAGGATTCAATTGTTAGTTTGTTAACATTAAAAGGAGTATAAATACATTTTCCTAAAAAAGTAGGTTGGGATACCTTCAGTCACAATTTTAAGCTTCAGAATTTTTATTATAGTTTCATCATAAGATAAAATACGTAGTCTGCTATGGTTGATGAATTATAATTTTTTAAAAGAGTGTTGAAACGCATTTATTAGCAGAAATTTTCAACGCTTCTATATTATTAATTAAAATTATTAAATTTTATAAAATTATATGCAAGACTTAGCAATAAGTATGAAATAACATTATTGTAAATAGTAAAAAAAATTGGCTTAAATTTGTTTTTGGTCCCTAATAAATGTCCGAATTTTATTTTTGGTCTCTAATAATTTTTTTCATTGTTGATTCCTAATAAATTTAAAATGTTATTTTTAGTCCCTAAATTTTTTTAGATAACGATTTAAATAATGAAATAAGATGATTTAGATAGCACTTTAGGGACCAAAAACAAAATTTTAAATTTATCAAGGACCAATAACAAAAAAAATTATTTAGGACAAATTTTTTTTATCATTTATCATGAACCTAAAACATATTTAAACCTTTTTTTTTATAAAATTGATATGCAAAAGCATGGCTGTGAGAACTAGAATCCTAACTAGGTTGGCACCCTAGACCTCACCTATCAAATGAAGCATACCATATATATATATATAAGGAGAAATATATTTTTATATAATACATTTAAAATGAATCTATATTTCTATAATTAGAAAGGGAGAAATATATTTTTTATATAAAGAATCAAAGATATATTATTTTTCTACTCAATATAGTTATATTTATTTTTATTTATAAAAAATATTAGATATATATAATATATTAAAGGTTTTTTTTTGTATATTTTATACATGTAAAAATTTAAATTTTATTTATTGAATAATATTTTTTTTCTTTGCCCCCCTCAAGCCAAATATCTGGTGGCTCCGTCCATGCTAGTGAGTTCTATACAATTTTTCCATCTATGTCTAAGAATCCAAGGAACAAAAATAGGAGAATAAAAAGCCTTACAAACAATGATAGAATCTGTTTTCAACCAAAAATTATTTCAACCTCTCTCACAAGCCGTTTCTATAGCTATGATGGCCCCCATAAATTCCGCATTGAAGGCATACGTGTTCCCCAGATGGGCTGAGAAACAAGCTATGAAGGCAAAACTGTTATCTCTGAAGATGCATCCACAACCAGCAAGACCAGGAAAACTTCTAGCTGCTCCATCCAAGTTACACTTGACCTAGCTACAAGAAGGGAAACGCCAATCAATTTGTATGATTTTTGGAGCTTTTCCTGCAAGGTCGTCTATAGCAAATGATTTCAAGATCTGAAAATCTTTGATATTGGAAAACATAGTGCCTGCTAAAATCTTACCCACTAAATTCACATTCACATATATCATATTTTTAACTGACAAAAAAGGAACATTAGTATTCTCAAATCTAGTTTTGTTACAACAAAACCAGATTGTTGAAAACAATACTAGCCAGAAGTGTGTCTTGCGTTTGGGCACTCCAAGACTCATTACAAAGAGATAAAATATCCAACATAGATGAAGGATATATTATAATTTGAATTAGTGATCCAAACCAATTCCAAAGCCTTCTAGCAGAGTCACATTCAAAGAAAAGATGATGCGTGGATTCATCGGTAGCTTTGCAGATACTGCCCAAAGAGACACATTCTGAATGATGTGCCAAAAAAAGAATGACTTAGATGGAAGGATGCCTCTATTCCAGAAAAGTTTAGCGTAAGAAACTGGCAGAGGAAGATGTTGTAAAAAGGAGTGAGCCTCCTTATGGGAAAGCTTTCCAGAAGAGGTAGAATTCCACTTTAATTGTTCCAATGCTTCAAAAATAGGAACATGTAACTCTACAATTTTAGTAGCCAAATTTTGACATCTCTGAATTAGAATTGGGGGAATGTCCCATTTTTTGTTGTTAATAAAATCAACCCTTAGCCAAAAGTGATTTATGCGACTGAGATAGGGTTTGTAGCAGATCAAAAACTAGCCTAGAGAGCCATTTATCAGTCGAGAAGTTAATGGTGTCACCATTACCTAGCTGCCAAGTAGAATTTTCCAGCACAATAGGGATGTGGCTCTTTGAACCGGGCCAAATAGATTATTTAACTAGTGTTTTACTAGCTTATTCAAATTTTCACTACCTTATTTATATAGTCAATAGAAAGAAATTTGGAGAAAAAAAAAAACAAAAGATTTATAACACATCCAAAAAAAATTAAAAAAGAGATAATTATAAAAAGATTTAGAAACTGTAAAATTAAAAAAAAAATGGAAGATGTAACGATGTAACTTTAATTTTTTTAATATTAATTGTGAAAATTGAAAAGTAAATTGAATTAAGGATTTGAAATTATTGATGAAAGAGAGAAATCTTCGGAATTAAAAAATAGAGTTAGAAAAATTGATAAAAGAAATATTAAAAAATTGATAAGAGAAATTTTAAGGAAAGTAGAAGAACCATATGTATGTCAGGCACCACTTCATGATAGGAGAGTATTAGGATGAATGTGAGAGAGAGTAGAGTAATGAGAGCACAGATAGACTTATTCGTTTATATATATAAAGAGATATGACAAGTTACTGGATCGAAAGACTCTTGCTTTCAAAAGAATCGCCCATTGGTCATTGGAGGAGACCAATTCACAGCTAAGTTTAAGGATCGAAGCTTGATTAATGCTTGTGATTGACCTCAAACCAAGACTGCCTTTTTAAAGGGGAGTACAAACTTTCTTCCAAGCTACTATGACAGTTTTCTTAGTACTGGCATCTCTAGACCAAATGAAATTTCTGAACCATTTTTCAATTGTTTTAAGCAAGCTAGAAGGCCATTTATAAATCCTAAAATTGTAAATAAGCATGCTTTGAAGGACTGTTTTGACTAGAAGGACTCTTCCCATGATAGATAACATTGATCCTTTCTATTTTCTTATTTTAGTTCTGAATTTATCAGCTGTTGGTTAAAGATGGCATCTACTCGATTTACCTTTAAAAAGAAGGATACCAAGGTATACAAAAGGAATAGATCTAGGAGAAAACCCAAGTATATTGGCCAGAGTTGAAATCTTATTTGCTGAGATAGAACTAGCAAAAAAAATTGGACTTGAGAGGGTTAAAAAATTGACTTGAAGCCTCTCTATAATTTAAAAAAGATCTATAAGCACTCGCATATTTTTTTGAGTTCCCCTGCAAAAAACCATTATATCATCTGCATGTAACACATGCATGTGAAGGAAATTAAAGACCTCTAGGGCCATTTAAGAGTTGCAGTTTTCCTTATTGTACTTAGAGAGAAATTCCCTTACTCAAAACCTCCTCTATTAAGCAAAAAAGAAGAGGAGATAAAAGGTCTCCTTGTCAAACTCCCCTTTGACAGTTGAAAAAACCCACCAATTTTTCATTAACTGATATGGATAATTTAGTTGACGAAAGAATAAGGTGCACCCATTGACAAAATTTCTCATGAAAACCAGACTTCTGAAGTAACTAAAGGAGAAGATTCCAATCCAACATATCAAAAGCCTTTTGATGTCGACCTTTAAAGCAACATTACCAAAAAAAATGTCTTTTTGTCAAGAAGATTGATAGCTTTCGAAGCAACACAAATACAGTCTGAGATGTTTCTCTCCTTAATGAAACCCTGTTGGCACAAGAAGTTCTAAGGAAATTAGAAACGTAAAAATATTTCATTCATACAGCTGCAGTATGCTGTGTTTCTGACACAAATATAGCTTACCAAAATAGAACATTAGTTGTTCCAACCTAACAGCTTAATAATCCAGCTGCCCATCTTAATTACAAGACTTAAATCACAATCTAAAGGTACAAGTCGTTATACTTAGTCTGAAAATACATTAAATATATTGCATAAAGCATAAAATTAAATAACACATCAGAAAATTCAGTAGAGTACATCAAAAATTCAACTGCATTAACACTACGCGTAATTGACTCCCGAACCCAAATCTAGTTTCTAAGACCATTTTCTTTTTAAACAGGTTTTTCTGTAGTTTTCTTTAATAAACTATGGTGACGACTCCTCTATTTGTTTTCACTTATTATTTGCCGTCCCGCCGCGAATTTAGTTACGACAATCCTTCGATGCTAAGGTTCACTATTCAGTCTTCACCTTTACCTTTTTAAAAAGACCACATGCATTAAGACTTGACTCAACCCCACCCTACTTGACTTTTTTTTTTTTCCTCTTGTGAACATCAACGTAGTTTCATTCTTAAATAATAATATCAATAAGATATAATTATTTTTATAACAACTTTTAATTATTTTTTTATTTCTTATCACATTATTTATTTTATTTCAATTTTTTCTTTATTATAAAATATGCTATGAGATTATGTTTTACCGATGGATCGAATTCCTAGTATTTATATATATGTATATGATTATTTTTTCCAAACTAAAATAAAAATACATAATCCGATAAATTCTTTTTTATCTCTTTTCTCTATAAAAATAAAAATAAGAAAAAAAGTATTTTAAGTCTCTCAATTTTAAGTCAAAATTAATCTTAATCCTTATATTTTAAAAACAATAATTTTGGTTGTTGTATTTTTTATAACCAGACAGTAAATTTTGTGCGTTACCCTAGTATTATAAGTTTAATAAAAAAAAAAAAAAAAGAGAATGCTAGCAACAGTATCTCTAACTCTCTCTCTACGATTGGTTGAAATTTGTTGAAAATCATCAATTTTGATAGGATCACTTATCATTTAATGATTAACTCTCCTAATCCAAAAGTGAGACCAACCAAAGTTGTTGATTTCCAACAAATTTCAGTCAATCACTTGGAGAATGTTAAAAAGAGTGTCAAAGATAATGTCGCTAGCATTTCTCTAAAAAAAATGAGAATCTAAATAAGTATTATTTTTAAAATATAAGTATTAAGTTGGCTAAGTGGTAAGCTATTTTAACCCAAACGGTTGGCGCAGTGGTGTAAGGCCCCGCTGCGTTCACATCAGAGGGAACGATCTATTTAGCGGGAGAACCCGTGTTCGATTCCCTCGGTGTGCAAAATTCCCTTGCGCCAGCGGCAACCACGCACCACGAGCGGGATTAGTCTCTGACCCAATGGGTTGAGAGACACCCGTGGTCTCTGACCTAGGACAAAAAAAAATATAAGAAATAAGCAGGGGTTTGATCCCTAATTCGTGCGTATGGAAAAGCATCTACTGGGAGAGGTCAGCCTCTTAAATGGATCTCAATATCTCGAGGAATTAGTCCTTGACTTTTGGCTGAGAGATGCTCCGAGTTCAAAAAAAAAAAAAGAACTAAGGGCAATTTTAACTAAACATGAAAAAGTCTAAAATACATTTTATCTTAAAAATAATGTAATAATATAATGTTTCCCCTATAATCTTTCATTGTTTGATCTACCACCTTGATGAAAAAAAAATTCAAGGAAAAAAATGAGAAAAGAAAAGGAATTACAACTTGAAATCATTCTCTCTGTTCTGTCCAATCAATTTTCTATTTACATTGATCAGTTCTTTAGGAGCAAATTTCGTCACTCCTAAGTTTTTCCTCAAAATCACACATAATTGTAAAAATCAAATTAAAAAAATAAAAAACTTAAATATGTTTTTAGTCCATAAAATTTGAGATATTTTTGGTTTTAGTCTTTCAATTAAAAAATTTCTCTTTTTAATCCATCAAATTCGCAAATGTTGTTTTTAGTCCCTCGGAGTGAATTTGAAGGACTAAAAAGAGCAGATTTTTAGTCCTCCAAAATGAAATTGAGGGACTGAAAATAGCATTTAACAAATTTAAGGGACTAAAAATAATAATTTTTTAATTGGAGGACCAAAATTAACAATGCTTCAAATTTAAGAAACTAAAAACATATTTAAGTCAAAGTAAAAACAAAGAAACTTCCTAAGTTCCTATCCTCCATCGTCGTTCATCCACACCTTCGTCTACCCACTTTTACTTGTACGATGTTCAACTTTTTTTTTTCTTTTTTAAAGACAAAAGTGAATGCATTAGTTTGAGGAATGATATTCTTCGGTTTAGGGTTTAGGAATGATGTTCCTATAACCCTTTCTTTTTTATTCAGCAAAAAACAAAAGATATTCTTCGGTTAACCATTCCTTAATTATAATTTATATGAGGCCTAATGAATTTTTAATTTAATTTTTCACCTTGTGGAAACATCAGTCTAGTTTTATTCTTCAGTGGAACAAAATTTACAAATCATTTTTTATTACACAATTTTAATAGCATTTCTTATTTAAAAATAAAAAAATAATATGATCTGACATTCTATTTTCATCTATTTTCCTATAAAAATAATACAATATTATAGTGATCAAATTAAAACCCTTAATTCTTGGTTTGGTCAACTCTTGATTCCTCATCTATCATTTTTCTCATGTTTTATTCATCCTCTTTCATCTTTTATTTGTCCGTTCCTCTTCCAACTTTTTTTTTTCCTTTTTTGTTTAGTCATTTACATTCTCTTTTTTCTATTGTCTCTTTCCCAGGTCAATTCTTGACTTGATGAGCATAACAAGTGGCATATATAATAAATGAAAGATTATTTTTTTTTGTACATTTTTTTTGGTACATAAACGAAAGAATTTTTTAAAACAGTGCATGTGTGTTTAAAAATAGAAAAATTATGTGTATGATTACCCTAAAATTTATTTATTTTTTTACAAAAAAGTATCCTTAACGTTAAATTCGTTTAATGATTGTAACAAAAAAAATCGTTTAATGGTAAATAAATTTTGACTATTAATTTAAAGTTTAATTTTCTTGCATTTTAACACTCCATGACACTTAATTAAATAGAAATCACCCTAATTCTGATTTTTAAAATATTTATTATAAAATTTAACAATTATGATTAGATGACAATTTAAAATATTTATTATAAAATTCGAATAGAAGGGAATGTTGTCCCAATTTTTATAGAAGACATATCACAAGCTTGAAAATTTTAAACCAAAGCTTTCACCTCATTTTTTGTTTAACCTCTAGCTTTTTACATTCTATATGAATCTTTTTTCTTTTTTTACATTTTAAAGTTGTTATATTTATCATCAAAATTATTCGTATCTATTTAAATAATTTGAGCTATAATCACAATACGACCCATCAATTTCATTGGAAATGAAATAAATTAAAATACACTTCCCATTTTCATTTTATTTACAAGGACATACATGGATTGCAGTATGTCTTTCTAAAAGTTTTAAGCTACAACAATCACAAGCTTCTAATCATTTTTACCAGAGGTGTTATGACTGTGCGCATGAACGCCTAAATGCACCACTTGTGTATCAACTACTTTAAGTTTACAAGGATCTCACTTAATTTTAAAATGTTAAGTCTGAAACAAGTAAATTATAAGACACCAAAACTCGACAACTTGAGCAATCTAGTGCTTAATAAGAATACCATTTCCTCAATTCACCATCCACTAAAATGTGGGGTGCATTGCCACTCCTCAAGCCACATAGAAATATGTCATAATTAATTAGACTTTGGGAGTTGGAGGAGGAAGTAGCCATTTGGAGCCTTCAATCATGCCAAGTGTTATGAAAGGTTTGACCTCCGGTTCACTTAGTTGATTCGTCATAGGAGCACGTCTTTTGGGATTTGCACCAGGTCCTATGTTTTGATACTCTCCAAAATATGCAGTTCTGTAGATAGTCACATATTGTATTAATCAATATGACACCAAATCTAGTTTAAAAGTTTATAAAATAAAAAAAATGGCAAGTATTATGTGTAATGCCACATAATTATTCACATTTATTTATGCATTACTTATGGAGCTATATGTTTAGTATAGGTAAAATATGTTTTTAGTCCCTATGCTTTGTAAAATTCTTGATTTTAGTCCCTGTACTTTATCATCAAACATTTTGGTCCCTGAACTTTTAAAAATAAGTGTTTTTGGTCCCCCAAGATAGATGCCAGTGTGTGTCCTGGGGGACTAAAAACATTTGTTTTTAAAAGTTCAGGGACCAAAATGTTCAATGGTGAAGTATAGGGACTAAAACCAAGAATTTTACAAAGTATAGGGACCAAAAACATATTTTTCCCTTTAGTATATACTTATAGGTGTAAGGATGTAAAGGAACAATTGGTCATGAAGAGTTTCATTAGAAAGTTACTTGTCATATTTAGGATGATTGTTGTTACCTTCTTTACTCACAATGTTATTCATGGTGTTGTAAGCAAAAATCACTTTGGGATGAGACATCCATGTTCTACCTAAGAAAGTGCTAGTTCCAGTTCCAGTAACGTCATAGTATACAAATGATTAGACATTGTCCTCTGTCTCACTTTTTCTTGCTTGTGTCATTATAACTTTAATCCCGGTGTCGACAAGCATTCTTAGTTCAATACTATGCATCATAAAATTAATCCTCATTACTTATTACAATTATACTTAGTGTGTAAAAGATTAATTGAAGTATACAAACATTGCAGTTCACAAAATTTAGGTCAACAAACATAGAAGCAAAAGTAACAATAAAGAACAATTACATCGAGAACAAAAAGCTTTTTTATTTTGCGCTGGCTTTTATTTTGTATGTCATTCTATTTTTAATGTAATTATTTGTTTCTTATTTGATCTAATTGAATTTGAGTTCACGTAGTTCATGTTTAAATTTTTTACACTTATTTCTTTATTTATTTAAGAATAGGACCATTGTTCTAGTGGAATGACTAATTTTATTTATTCTTTTTTCTTATGTTTCTTTTGTATTGTAACAAAATGAGCTCTGCCTGATCAAAACTTATAAAGAAGTAAGGTAACAAAAGAAAGAAGTAAATTATAAACTAATGCAAACCACTAGGCCCTTGGAAGACCAATTCATTTTTTCTCTAAAATAAAAAGAAAAAACAAAAGAAGGAAAGAAATAATAAAATAGAAACAAAGCTCTAGGATCTAATTTAGTCTCATTGAATTTTAAACAAGGAAAGAAAGAAAGAAAACACAAACCATGACCCTATGAAGAAACATCATAACATGAAATAAAACAAAGTTTTTTGTGTCAAGTTTGTCAAATGTAATTTGTTTATGTGCATAAAAGACGAGAAATGAATAAAAGAAGATAAAATAATTGAAGGGATTAACAAGATTTGGTGTTCATAATGATGAAGATTTTAGGGTGATTATATATGTCATGACTTTATGCTTCATTTGTATTTCTCTAATTATGTTTCTTGCAATGAAATGAAAAGATTAATTTATATTGTTTTGACTACTTTTTGTCTACACGTTTTGTTCTCGAATCAAGAAAAGTATTTATCTAAGTTCATCACATTTTTCCTTCAGTATCCCTCTAGTTTGTGTTTATGTTGTTTTCAATTAAAACACCATATAAAAGTTTAAGAGAAAGGAATGTTATCCCAATTGATTACAAAAGACCTGTTATATCTTTGAAAAATGTCAATAAATGAAAGCTTTCACCTCACATTTCATTTAACCTCTAGCTAAACTAATCCATTGTATATGAGTCTTTATTTCACATTTCATCTGTTATATTGCTCTTATTTCATTTTAAGCTTGTTATATATTTATCATCAAAATTATTTGTATCTATTTAAATAATTTGAGTTGTAATAACAATACGACCCATAAACTTCATTAGGAATGAAATAGATGAAAATACACTTCTCCTTAACATTTTATTTACAAGAACATACGTTGATTGCAGTATGTCTTTCCAAACGTTTGAAGTTACAACAATCATAAGTTTCCAATCATTTTTACCAAGGGTGTTACAACTACTATGCGCATGAACGCCTAAATCCACCACCACTTGTGTATCAATTAATCTAAGTATACAAGGACCTCACTTATTTTTAAATTCTCTGTCTGAAACAAATAAATTACAAGACACCAAAACTCGACAACTTGAGCAATCCAGTGCTTAATTGGGATATCATTTTCCCAACCCACCACCATTAAAATAACAACTGCATTGCCACTCCTTAGGCCACATAGAAATATGTGGTAATTGATTAGACTTTGGGAGTTGGAGGAGGAAGTAGCCATTTGGAGCCTTCAATCATGCCAAGTGTTATGAAAGGTTTGACCTCCGCTTCAGTTAGTTTCTTAGTTATAGGAGCACGCCCATTAGGATCTGCACCAGGTCCCGTGTTTTGATACTCTCCAAAATATGCAGTTCTGTAGATAGTTACATATTGCATTGATTAATTTGGCACCAAATCTAGTTTAAAAGTTTATAAAATAAAAAGATGACAAGTATTGTGTGTAATGCAACATGATTATACACATTTATGCATTACCTATGGAGCTACATGTTTAGTATATACTTATATAGATGTAAGGATGTAAAAGAGCCATTGGTCATGGAGAGTTAAATTAGAAAGTTACTTGTCAGTTTCAGGCTTATGGTTGTTACTCCACCCTTCTTTATTCACAATGTTACTCATGGTGCTGTAAGCAAAGATCACTTTGGGATATGCCATCCATGTTCTGCCCAAGAAAGTGCCAGTCGCAGTTCCAGTAACGTCACAATGTACAAATGAGTAGCCATTGTCCTCTGTCTCACTTTTTCTTGCTTGTGCTGTTATAAAATTTTCCCCGATGGCGGAAACAAGCGTTGTTAGTTCAGTACTCTGCATCATAAAATTAATCCTCATTACTTATTACAATTATATTTAGTGTATAAAAAATTAATTGAAGTATACAAACATTGCAGTTCACAAAATTTTATATACCACATATAGCGACTTCCCACTTCCAAAAATATAATCCACAGTTCCTTGAATTAAGCAGTCTTTAAAAAAATGTTTATTCCTATCGTCACATATTGTGTCTTGGAATCCATAAAACTTGCAATTATAAAATGCTGCTTTGTCACCAGAAATTCGCAACGCAACTGCTTGAGCTCCTGGCTTTTTTCCATCAGGCTTCGGTGCAGAGTTCTAAACCATTAAATTCACAAACAACAAACACAAACAGTGATAAGAAAGATGTGATCCCAAAAGATAAGGCATTTGGGTTCTTTTTTTATTATTATTATTGACAGGATTTTTAAGGAAGATAGTATACAAACCGAGATCATGATGTTAGCTGCCATAAAGTAATCTGATTCAACAATCAACGTAGCACTATCAACAGTGCCATATTGTTGTGCAGTGCCCCCAAAGGTCAAGTTTGGCATGTTCTCTGGTACCCCATACAAGGTGACAAAAGGCTTTGTCCTCTCAATTTTGATTTTCTCATTATAATTTCCAGCTCCAATGTACACAATTACACGCTTGGTGTTCCCAGTAGGTATGCTGTTAATGGCATCGGTGATGGTCTTGAATTCCCCACTGCCATCTTGCATTACCTTCACAACCTTAGCGCCTTCTTCAGCAGTCACCAATGCGGGGTCCACGGTGCTCTTTCTTTGATCTAAGGGCCCCACATTAGTATTAAACCATGCGCCTAATTGTGCCTTGTCAGCAGGAATTGGCACAGTGTCATCAGATAAAACAACTTGGGCTGTTAAAAAAGCTACAATGAGACTCACATGTATGGTAAAACATATAGGTTTTGAGGCCATGTTTCTAGTCTCTTTTTTTTCTTTTTGGATTTGGTTTCTTGGGTGAATAGCTTATTGCAATTGCAATTTATAAGAAATATAGAACAAGAGATGTTCCTAAGTTTGAGACAATATTCAGTTTGAGAAGAGTTAATTTGATTCAACGGTTTTTTTGTTAAGCTAAAATTAAACAAGGGGTTAAAAGTTGATGGATTTGAGGTTATAGTTACATAAATAGACTTCGTTTTTAGTTGAAGATAACATTTCTATAAGGGGTTTTAGTTTCTAATCATACACATGTGAAACCCAAAATCGAAAAGATTTTCTCCACACAAAAATTGAGTATAGTTTTGCACAATGAATGTAGGCCATGAACCAATTAGGAAATATTGAGAGGTAATTTTGCATGGATCATTTGGTTGTGGTGATTTGCAATATTTTTATATTAATTAGGATTCAATTGTTAGTTTGTTAACATTAAAAGGAGTATAAATACATTTTCCTAAAAAAGTAGGTTGGGATACCTTCAGTCACAATTTTAAGCTTCAGAATTTTTATTATAGTTTCATCATAAGATAAAATACGTAGTCTGCTATGGTTGATGAATTATAATTTTTTAAAAGAGTGTTGAAACGCATTTATTAACAGAAATTTTCAACTCTTCTATATTTTTAATTAAAATTATTAAATTTTATAAAATTATATGCAAGACTTAGCAATAAGTATGAAATAACATTATTGTAAATAGTAAAAAAAATTGGCTTAAATTTGTTTTTGGTCCCTAATAAATGTCCGAATTTTATTTTTGGTCTCTAATAATTTTTTTCATTGTTGATTCCTAATAAATTTAAAATGTTATTTTTAGTCCCTAAATTTTTTTAGATAACGATTTAAATAATGAAATAAGATGATTTAGATAGCACTTTAAGGACCAAAAACAAAATTTTAAATTTATCAAGGACCAATAACAAAAAAAATTATTTAGGACAAATTTTTTTTATCATTTATCATGAACCTAAAACATATTTAAACCTTTTTTTTTTTATAAAATTGATATGCAAAAGCATGGCTGTGAGAACTAGAATCCTAACTAGGTTGGCACCCTAGACCTCACATATTTAAACAAGCTATGAAGGCAAAACTGTTATCTCTGAAGATGCATCCACAACCAGCAAGACCAGGAAAACTTCTAGCTGCTCCATCCAAGTTACACTTGACCTAGCTACAAGAAAGGAAACGCCAATCAATTTGTATGATTTTTGGAGCTTTTCCTGCAAGGTCGTCTATAGCAAATGATTTCAAGATCTGAAAATCTTTGATATTGGAAAACATAGTGCCTGCTAAAATCTTACCCACTAAATTCACATTCACATATATCATATTTTTAACTGACAAAAAAGGAACATTAGTATTCTCAAATCTAGTTTTGTTACAACAAAACCAGATTGTTGAAAACAATACTAGCCAGAAGTGTGTCTTGCGTTTGGGCACTCCAAGACTCATTACAAAGAGATAAAATATCCAACATAGATGAAGGATATATTATAATTTGAATTAGTGATCCAAACCAATTCCAAAGCCTTCTAGCAGAGTCACATTCAAAGAAAAGATGATGCGTGGATTCATCGGTAGCTTTGCAGATACTGCCCAAAGAGACACATTCTGAATGATGTGCCAAAAAAAGAATGACTTAGATGGAAGGATGCCTCTATTCCAGAAAAGTTTAGCGTAAGAAACTGGCAGAGGAAGATTTTGTAAAAAGGAGTGAGCCTCCTTATGGGAAAGCTTTCCAGAAGAGGTAGAATTCCACTTTAATTGTTCCAATGCTTCAAAAATAGGAACATGTAACTCTACAATTTTAGTAGCCAAATTTTGACATCTCTGAATTAGAATTGGGGGAATGTCCCATTTTTTGTTGTTAATAAAATCAACCCTTAGCCAAAAGTGATTTATGCGACTGAGATAGGGTTTGTAGCAGATCAAAAACTAGCCTAGAGAGCCATTTATCAGTCGAGAAGTTAATGGTGTCACCATTACCTAGCTGCCAAGTAGAATTTTCCAGCACAATAGGGATGTGGCTCTTTGAACCGGGCCAAATAGATTATTTAACTAGTGTTTTACTAGCTTATTCAAATTTTCACTACCTTATTTATATAGTCAATAGAAAGAAATTTGGAGAAAAAAAAAAACAAAAGATTTATAACACATCCAAAAAAAATTAAAAAAGAGATAATTATAAAAAGATTTAGAAACTGTAAAATTAAAAAAAAAATGGAAGATGTAACGATGTAACTTTAATTTTTTTAATATTAACTGTGAAAATTGAAAAGTAAATTGAATTAAGGATTTGAAATTATTGATGAAAGAGAGAAATCTTCGGAATTAAAAAATAGAGTTAGAAAAATTGATAAAAGAAATATTAAAAAATTGATAAGAGAAATTTTAAGGAAAGTAGAAGAACCATATGTATGTCAGGCACCACTTCATGATAGGAGAGTATTAGGATGAATGTGAGGGAGAGTAGAGTAATGAGAGCACAGATAGACTTATTCGTTTATATATATAAAGAGATATGACAAGTTACTGGATCGAAAGACTCTTGCTTTCAAAAGAATCGCCCATTGGTCATTGGAGGAGACCAATTCACAGCTAAGTTTAAGGATCGAAGCTTGATTAATGCTTGTGATTGACCTCAAACCAAGACTGCCTTTTTAAAGGGGAGTACAAACTTTCTTCCAAGCTACTATGACAGTTTTCTTAGTACTTGCATCTCTAGACCAAATGAAATTTCTGAACCATTTTTCAATTGTTTTAAGCAAGCTAGAAGGCCATTTATAAATCCTAAAATTGTAAATAAGCATGCTTTGAAGGACTGTTTTGACTAGAAGGACTCTTCCCATGATAGATAACATTGATCCTTTCTATTTTCTTATTTTAGTTCTGAATTTATCAGCTATTGGTTAAAGATGGCATCTACTCGATTTACCTTTAAAAAGAAGGATACCAAGGTATACAAAAGGAATAGATCTAGGAGAAAACCCAAGTATATTGGCTAGAGTTGAAATCTTATTTGCTGAGATAGAACTAGCAAAAAAATTGGACTTGAGAGGGTTAAAAAATTGACTGGAAGCCTGTCTATAATTTAAAAAAGATCTATAAGCACTCGCATATTTTTTTGAGTTCCCCTGCAAAAAACCATTATATCATCTGCATGTAACACATGCATGTGAAGGAAATTAAAGACCTCTAGGGCCATTTAAGAGTTGCAGTTTTCCTTATTGTACTTAGAGAGAAATTCCCTTACTCAAAACCTCCTCTATTAAGCAAAAAAGAAGAGGAGATAAAAGGTCTCCTTGTCAAACTCCCCTTTGACAGTTGAAAAAACCCACCAATTTTTCATTAACTGATATGGATAATTTAGTTGACAAAAGAATAAGGTGCACCCATTGACAAAATTTCTCATGAAAACCAGACTTCTGAAGTAACTAAAGGAGAAGATTCCAATCCAACATATCAAAAGCCTTTTTGATGTCGACCTTTAAAGCAACATTACCAAAAAAAAATGTCTTTTTGTCAAGAAGATTGATAGCTTTCGAAGCAACACAAATACAGTCTGAGATGTTTCTCTCCTTAATGCAACCCTGTTGGCACAAGAAGTTCTAAGGAAATCTGAAACGTAAAAATATTTCATTCATACAGCTGCAGTATGCTGTGTTTCTGACACAAATATAGCTTACCAAAATAGAACATTAGTTGTTCCTACCTAACAGCTTAATAATCCAGCTGCCCATCTTAATTACAAGACTTAAATCACAATCTAAAGGTACAAGTCGTTATACTTAGTCTGAAAATACATTAAATATATTGCATAAAGCATAAAATTAAATAACACATCAGAAAATTCAGTAGAGTACATAAAAAATTCAACTGCATTAACACTCCTCCTTGAAATTTTTGATGGAGACTTCAAGCAAGCCTCTTAGTATTTCAAATCTTGCTCTAGGTAGAGTTTTAGTCAGAATACCAGCAACTTGAACATCAGAACAACAATGAATTAGCTTGATCTCACAATTCTTAACAGCCTCACGAACAACATGAAACTTCACTTGAATATGCTTGGTCTTTCCATGCTGAACTAGATTTTCTACAATAGCAATTGCTGATTTGCTGTCACAATAAATCTCAATAGCTTCCAGCTGCTCTACTCCCAAATCAAATAGAATTTATACCAGATTCCAAGTTGAGTAGTGCCTTTCAAGTACCTAAGCACTCTCTTCGCTGCTGCAAAATGAATCACACTTGGACTCGCATAAATCTTGAGAGTAAGCTGGCTGCATACATGAGATCGGGTCTAGATGAAGTGAGATAAAGCAAACTTCCAATTAAACTTCTATAAAGAGAAGCATCCATTTTTTTAGCTCCATCATCTTTGGACAATTTCAAATTCTGCACCAGAGGAGTTGGGACAGATTTGCAACTTTCCATTCTGAACTTCTTCAATACTTCATGAGCATACTTCTCTTGATTCAAAAAAATTCCATCTTTAGTTTAGAAAATAATTCATTTCTCCTAAGCTAGACATCTGAAACTAATTTTGCATCTCCTCCATAAGCTGCTGCACTTCTTGTTGATTATTGCTAGTCACTAGCAAATCATCAACATACAAAGAAACAATTAAAGAGCCACCATCTAGCAACCTTTTCACATAAAGAGTTGCATCATTTTCACTTCTCCTGAAACCTTGACTGCAAAAATAGCCATCAATTCTGTTGTACCAAGCTCTAGGAGCTTATTTCAGCCCATACAAAGCTTTATGAAGCTTATACACCTTGTCTTCACTTCCTTTCACAACAAAACCTTCAGGTTAATCTACATAAATTTCTTCAATCAAGTTCCCATTTTGACATCTAAATGCCAAATTTTCCATTTCATTTGAGCTGCCAAAGCTATAAGAAAGCGAATAGTATCCATTCTTGCAACCGAAGCAAATGTTTCTGTATAATCAATTCCTGGCTATTGAGCATGGCCTTTAACAACAAGTCTGGCCTTGTATTTGTTAATGGATCCATTAGGATTCAGCTTTACCTTATAGACCCATTTAACTCCAATAGCATTTTTGTCCTCTGGCTTGTCAACCAGTTGCCATGTCTTGTTGTCTTCAATGGTGGTGATCTCCTCCTTCATTACTTGGTTCCATTCTTCAACCTTACTAACTTCTTCAAAGTTGGTAGGTTCAACTAGAGCAACATTACATCTATGATAAATTTCTGAAAGAGGTCTAGTGCCTCGCACAGCAAAATCATCATCAACCTCTCCTTCTTGATCTTCAACAGTGCTCTCCAAAGAAGGCAAAACTGCATGCCTTTCCATTTGAGAAGTCTCCCAATTCCAAAAAGAATCTTTATCCACCTTCACATCTCTACTGACAAAAACTTTGCTTGAATCAATTCCATAGACTTTATAGCCCTTAGACTTTGAGCTATAGCCTATTAAAATTCCTTTTTCAACTTTCTCATCCAATTTGCTTCGTTTCATATCTGGTACATGACAGTAACAAGGTGAACCAAACACTTTTAGATGTCTAATGGATGGTTTAATTCCTCCCCAGGCTTCAATTGGTGTCATTCCTTCTACTGCTCTTGTAGGAAGTGTAACACCCTCATTTTTATTTTCTGTCTATTTTCTTTTTATTAATAATTTAATATTAAGAAATCAAGACAGAATGTTGAAATATTGATTCACACTATTGTGATCAAAATTTCATGTTCTACTTAATTGTGAATTTTAAATATTATTTCGGACCAAAGTCCGAGTAACTATTAAAACAACGATTAAGTACATAATTGTTTGTCTCTTTGGCAGGCATGAGGAAAAGTCTCAAATAATTACAAAATAATTATTTGAGCTTAGAATCATGTTTTATAAATCTAAATAAGGTTAGGATAATTTCTCAGAAAATTTAGAACTTTTTGAGAAATTTTACAAAACGCTCTAGACAGTCTACTGATGAGTTAGCCAGTATAGGAAAAATATCAAAACTTGATGAAACTGACAAAGTCAGTTCATTTTTTAGTCATATATATAAAAATATAATTTCTGGTAAAGTTTGAAAATTTATAGATCTAAATCAAAATTACTGTGAATTATTGACTGAAAAATATCTAATTAATTCAAATAATTTGAAAATAGTTATAAAAATTTAATTTTAGTTATGATAATTAAGAATGGAAATAAATTAAGTTTACTAAAAAGTTTCAATTAAAAATAAAATTGTTTGATCAAAAAGTTAAAAATTAAGCGTATAAATTTATACTGGCAGTATAAGAAAACACAAAATTTTATCTACGAAAATCTCTCAGAATGATACTCTTAGCTAACCTCTCTCACGTGATTCTCACCTACTCTCACGTCAATGTTAAAAAAAAAAAAAAAGTGGCTTAGATTTTCCTATTTATAACTACCCTTTTGAATAACTCTCCCCTCATTCTCTGTTCTCACTTCTCTTACGACCCATTCTCTTCTCTCTGCCTTCTCTCTTCAGTCTTTCCCTTTCTAGCTGCTGCTTCTTCTTCTTCTTCTTCTTCTTCTTCTTCTTCTCACAAACCCATCACTACCAACAACAAATCTCCATCACCCACCACCAAAGCTACCTTCCTCCACCACTAAGAAGCAATCCTGAAGCAAGATCTTTTTTTCCTCCCTTCCTCCTTGCTGGACAAACTCACTCTCTTGGTAAGGGGGGAGTGAGACTTTGATTCACTTGCTATTTATCTTATTTGATATCTTTATGCTTTTGATTTTTTTCTGGTATTCCTTTAATCCTCTGCCTATTTTCTTGTTTCAATTTCATTTTGAATGGTTCCTGGTACTGTTAATGGCTGCTGCAAGTGTCCCTCTTTTAGAGGAGACTATGTTCAATTTTTGTTGTGATTTTAAGTTCCAGTCTCTCAAATTTATTCCACTGATATGTTGATTTGGATTTATACCTTAAAATTTTGATTTCTCTTCTCTTTTAAACCCAAATATGCTACGGCTTTGGCACCCAAAAAGAAAGGGGTTTTGTTTTTAACTTGAATTTGTAAATCCAATCCATTAAAATAAATTGGTTAATATGATGAAAATCCTCATTTAAATAATTGAATCATGGTTAGGATATGATTATTTCAAATAAAATTTTCAACTCCCTTGTGTGTGTGTGTGTGTGTGCGTATGGTGGTGTTGAGGGAATAAGGGAGAATGATGTTTCATTTTTCTTATACACGTTTCAAAGTGTTAACAAGAGACTTTGAAGGCTAATAACGTTTTTATTTTATTTTATTTTATTTTATTTTTTCTTTTCACTAACATTACTGTTACTTTTAAAAATGAAGAGAAACAATTTCTTTTATTATCAATTGTTATAGAAGCAAAATTTCCACTTTGTTTTAGTCTTAAATCCATTCGGTTACTTTTTTTTAGAAGAAAGATAAAATTGAATTTTATAACTTGAAATCTTAGTGGTTTTCTTTAAAAGCTTAGATTTAAAGTGACGTTAAAATTTATGAAAGATTTCTACATAATAAGTTATAAATTAATATTACTTTGATTATCCAAATCAATAAAATACATGATTATAACATTTGAATCAACCTTATGAAAATAAATTTTCTTAAACCACTAGAACTACACAAGGACTCTCGGGCCTGTTATTTTTATTAAAAAATTATTATTATTATTATTATTATTATTATTATTATTATTATTATTATTATTATTATTATTATTATTATTGGTTTTGGTAGCAAAAACGAATTTCAACTTATATTATACTCAGTATAAAATTAAAATTTTATGATAGAAAGTTTTATATGTATTTAGCTATTTTCGGCAATAATAACAAAAATACTAGTAAATTTTAATTTGATAATTTGTTCACTTGGACATGTTTGGAGAAAAAGTTTGATATTTTGGTTTTTGACTCGATGGATTTCTAAAAGGATTTTTTTTGTGAAAGTGGTCTTTGATCTTAGGATAAGGCTTATAAAAAATAAAAAAAAAGGAAACTTGTTTTTGGGTCATCTTCATATTTGATTCAAGTAGAAATAAACTCTGAAGGATTAGAATAATTAAAATTAAAATTAATAGTGTTTAGATGTAGAATTCACTTTAGTAAATAATAATAATAATTTCATAATATTGTAAAAATTATTTTATAGATATTTAAGTATATATTTCTGAAAATATTATTGGTTGCAATTATTTAATGGTAATATATTGTGATTTTGTATATATATATTTTGTCTGTACTATTTGTCTGTTGGAAAGACAGAAATGTTATTCTATGTAATTTTGGTACTCAACGATGTTAGATACAATATACTAAAATGTGATTATACTCTAGTTGTACTATTTATCTGTCTGAGGGACAGAAATATTATTACCCTATGTTGGTGCTCAGTGATTGAGACCAAAGGTTAATAAGTAAATTGTGAGTACTCTAGTGCGAGTTAAGAGAGGAACATGCAGCGGCATGTTACCTATAGTGGAAGACACAGTCTGGCAAGCTGAGGAATGAAAGACAGGGACACACTGACGGAAGTCTAGGGGGTACGGTGTCAAGTGATGAAGTAACTAAAGGCCAGGGGAGCATCCTGTGTCGGAGACTTCATCTGACCAAGCTTGGCAACCCCAACAACTGCTCAGCATTCCATTGATTGGTGCGAGAGTACGCCTGAGTTATATATAGGACTGTGGATGTCCTGAATTGAGATAATTTGAGTTCATCTGTGGAAGATGAAGGTTTTGCCATGGGTTGAGGCGTATGTACTCCCAATCACTTCCAATCGGGGAGTATGGATCCATACTGCGTCTAAAGGTTTGAGTCATTAGGTATAGGGACGTTACGACCACATAAACACTAGGCTCCCCCGCTATTATTAATTGACGGTAGTTTATACCGTTAGTAATACATATATATGTTAGAATCAAGTCTCACTCCTTTCTCTTTCTTGTTATGTATGTACTCTTTGATTGGATACGTGAAGATGATGGTCAGGCCCAACGATCGAGCTCTCCTGCGGACACGACTATTTCGAGGATTGTGGAGACTGACGAGAAGATACAAGACTTAAAGGCTAGTTTTATTCATTCCTATTTTTGGGTAGAAATTGTGTATTGTTCTGACTAAGATTATTTGATGTATGGGTTGGGATTAGCTAGTACATAATTTCTCTATATTTATTTTGTGATGTGAACTGATGTTTATTTAAAAGAAGATCATGGTTCTTTATAAAATATTTTCTATATGCTAAATATAGTTAACAAATGTTTTATTTAAACGCAAAAAATTTATCCTTATTTTTATAATAACTAAAATAAATAAAAATATTAGTGTGGTTTATGTCTAATGTAACGGGGTGTTACAGGAAGTCTATTTTGGAGGTAGACAGTTGTGTTTACAGCTTCTGCCCAAAAAGACTTTAGCATTTTCTTCTCAAAAATCCTGCATCTAGCCATCTCAAGGACTGATATGTTTTTCCTCTCTGCCACCCCATTTTGTTGGGGTGAATAGCTCACTGTAAGTTGGTGATCAACTCCCAAATCTTCACAAAATGCATTAAATTCAGCAGAGGTATACTCCTTCCCATTGTCGGTTCTAAGTTTCTTCAAAAAACAACCACTTTCAGCTTCAACAAGGGCTTTAAACTTCTTGAAAACATAAAAAACTTCAGATTTCTGTTTAAGAAAGTAAACCCAAGTCATTCTTGTAAAATCATCTATGAAGAGAATAAAATACTTGATGCCATTGAGTGAAGTAGTTTTCATAGGTCCACAAACATCAGAGTGCACTAACTCAAGCTTCTCACTTACTCTCCATGTAGCTAAATTTGGAAAAGGCAATCTATGTTGCTTACCAAGTTGACAACCTTCACATACTTCTAAAATAACTTGAATATTTGGCAAATCTTTGACTAACTCATGCTTTTGAGCAAACTGAATGGATCTCAAATTAAAGTGACCAAACCTCTTGTGCCATAACTTAGAGTCAAGTTCAGTCTTGCTAATATTGCACTCATGTTCAGAAATTAAATTCCAATTAACAGGAAAACTTCTTTTTCTCATCTCTACTTCATATAATTCATGACCATCAACATCAGTAACTACACAACTTTTTTTCTTTAAACAACAAGCAATAACCACTTTGCATCATTTGACCCACACTCAACAGGTTTTGATCAAGTTCAGGCACTAAAAGAACATCAGAAATATGCTTGATACCTATTGCAGTATGAATTCCCACAACTCCTTTACCAATGATGGCCAGTTTGTCACCATATCCAATCTTTACCAATCCTCCGGCGGGTTTCAGCTCAGAAAAGAATTCTGGTATGCTTGTCATGTGTTGAGTCAGCCACTGTCAATAAACCATGTATTTTCATCCTCCAAACTCCTTGTAGTCTTGGCCATGGACAATAGATCTTCATCATTTTCAGCTTCAGTGACATTTGCCTTTTGAGTGGTCTAATTTTGCTTATTTTGCTGCTGCTATTTCGGCCTACAAAAACTCTCTATGTGGCCATTTTGTTTGTAGTATCTACAATGAATAGGTGGTGGTGTCTTCCCTTTGTACCAGCAATCACTCTCCTTGTGACTGGTTCTTTTACAAATCCCACACTTTGGAAAATTTTCTCTTCTCTTGGAATCATTTCCAGAGTGCTCTCCAACATATTTATTCTTTCCTTTTGCTGCTACAGCCTTCCCTTTGTGTTTGACTTGTAGAGCAGATTTTGATGCTTCCTCCTGTCTAAGAAGTCTTCTCTGTGCTTGAGCTTAAAAAGCATTTATCAGCTCTGTCAAGCTTATCTTGGAGAGATCCTTTGACTCTTCAAGTGAAATCTTGGATTCAAACCTTTCGGGTAAGACAACCAAGACTTTCTCAACTATTCTGCTATCTGGAAATTTCTCCCCCAACAATCTAATCTGGTTCACAACCTTCATCAGTCTGGTTATGAATTCTTTTATGTTTTCAGCCTCATTCATCTTCAAGGCTTCAAACTCTCTTTTGACGTTGAGAACTTGCATTTGCTTAGTCCTCTCATTTCCAAAAAAACTCTTCTTCAAGCTTCTCCCAAACCTTTTTAGTTGTATCCAAGTTTGAGATTCTCATAAAAACATCATCATCCACAGCTGAATTCAAGATGGTAAGAGCCTTTGCTCTTTTGGAAACTTGCTCATTGTGAACTCTCATTTGAGCAACAGTGGGATTTTCTTCCAAAGTTGGTGGTCCAGCTATCTCCACTGCTTCCCAAAGATCATACGCTTTCAACTGAGCTCTCATCTTCACAGCCCAAATTTCGTAGTTCTTTCCTGTGAATACAAGAGGTGCTGGTAGTGAGACATTGTTGGAAGCCATGTAGAAGGTTGGGTATTCTGAAAACATATTGGGTTTTTGATTTTCTCTCTTCTTTGTTTTCTAGTTTCTGTTTCTGGTTTTCTCTCTTCTCTCAGGTTCTCTCACAGTCCCTCAAGATCAAAATGGCTCTAAATACCAATTGTTGGCACAAGAAGTTCTAAGGAAATCAGAAACGTAAAAATATTTCATTCATACAGCTGCAGTATGCTGTGTTTCTGATACAAATATAGCTTACAAAAACAGAACATTAGTTGTTCCTACCTAGGGGTGTTCGCAATGTGGTTTGGTTCGATTTTTGGCTTAATAATCTAGCTGTCCATCTTAATTACAAGACTTAAATCACAATCTAAAGGTACAAGTCATCATACTTAGTCTGAAAATACATTAAATATACTGCATAAAGCATAAAATTAAATAACACATCAGAAAATTCAGTAGAGTACATCAAAAATTCAACTGCATTAACAAACCCCTTTGATTTTGAGAGATAACATTGGGCACTACTTTTGCCAATCTATCCGCCATGGCTTTAGTGATGATTTTGAACTAGAAGTTCGCTAAAGCAATAGGCCTAAAATTCTCGATTGTATCAGCTCCTAGTTCCTTTGGAATTAGCACAACCACATTGGAGTTCATATTAGGCATTAACCAACCAGTAGAGAAAAATTCAAGAACAGCATTGTAGACATCTATCTGAATAATGTCCTAATAATTTTGGAAAAAGAACCCTCCAAATCCGTCTGGTCCAGGAGCACCATCACCATTTAGAGGGAACATGGCTTCTTAAAATAGAACAGAGAATAGCAGCAAAAGCTTCACATATATTCATTGATTTTGGCTACATAATATGTACAAGTGGTTGCAGTATTGTGCGCAATGATTTATTATCATTGTCTAACCTGTGTAACATTTTTCACAAAATAGGTATTAGTCATTGCTTTCTGACACCTACTATGACAAACTATAGTTCATTTTAAGCAAACTAATACTCAAACACTGCTAATTATTTGAATTAGAAAACTCTTAATATCTAACAGCATCAATGCAATTTGTTTCTAGAAGATCACATTCACCGACCAACAGGCATCATGATTTCAGAGAACTCGACCCCAGGTGTCAAATCTGAATGGCCCTGCACACCAACATTGTCATTTCCATCTGGGACATTACCTTCATTTTTCTGAAGATGCATTGCCAGAACAAGGTTCTGTAGCACTTCACCAATGGATGGCCTCTCCACCCCTCTTTCCGCCAAACATTTCATTGCAACTCCTAAATATAACTCCAAGCACTCTTTAACCATGTTTCCTTCCAAGTTGGGATCTACTATTTGCTCTACATTGCCATTCTCAAAGCACAACATTGCCCATTCAGCCAAGTTTACATGCTCATCATCTTCACCTAGACTTATAGCAGGCCTTGCGCTTAGCACCTCCAATAACACCACCCCAAGTGAGTATAAATCAGATTTCTCAGTCAACTTGTGGCTCTGATAACACTCAGGATCTAAGTAACCAATGCTACCCTTGACGCTGGTGGTGACTAAGGAAGGGTAACCTGCCTTTGACAACCCAAAATCTGAAATTTTGGGCACCCAATTATGATCTAAGAGTATGTTGGTGGTCTTGATGTCACGGTGGATGATCTGGTTCTTTGTGCCAGTGTGAAGGTAGTGCAAACCCCTTGCAACTCCAATGCATATCTCAAGTCGTTGAATCCAAGACAAAGGGGGTTGATCTCTCTGCCTCAAA
The DNA here is from genome assembly GCA_026413185.1 of Pueraria montana var. lobata. Taxonomy (NCBI): domain Eukaryota; kingdom Viridiplantae; phylum Streptophyta; class Magnoliopsida; order Fabales; family Fabaceae; genus Pueraria; species Pueraria montana. The sequence continues at coordinate 36,905,611 of CM048651.1, read as the reverse complement.
TGAAGATGATCATATAGAGTTCCATTGGCCATGAAGTCATAGACCAGTATCATCTCCCCATCTTCATTGCAATAACCCAAAAGTGAGACTAGGTTGTTATGCCTAAGTTGTGAGAGCAAAAGGATCTCTGTCTCAAATTCTGAAACACCTTGCTCCGACGTTGGATTTGCACATGGTTTTAAATTGCGGTCGCGGTCGCGATTGCGGTCGCGGTCGCGGCTACTGCGGTTGCGGGCATTGCGGCTACTGTGATGCGGATTGCGGCCGTTGCGGCGTGAAATTATTTCATGTTTGCACCAAACATGAAAAAAAAACTATAATTATTGTAATATCTTTTATTTATAAGATTGTATAAATTTTCATTCATTTTAAAGATTTTGCATCCTTTTAATGAATAATTTATAATAGATTTGTAATAAAAATAATGGTATATAAATCTAAAATTAATTTTCTTAGAGCAACTCCAATGTATAGTTGCTTACATGAGTTGTTTATCTTAATTTTGTAGGGTCAATAATGCCATATAGATTTAAGTACTCTATATAAGAATTTACTCTAATGCAAAAGATTGTTAAAGTGAATGGTTAACATAATTTTTGGGTTTACAATTGACCCCACATATTAATTAATACTTTTTATATTTTTATTTATTTCAACTCAAAATCTTATTTTATTTGTATTGTAACAAAAATTAAAATAAGAGTTAAAGCAATTTTAAAATAATAAATATATAGAGATGAACAATTTTAATTTTGAATTGATAACAATTATAATTATAATAGTGTTAAGTAATAAACTAATATATTATATTGATTATTGAATTTCTCTCACCTCCCAATCTCACACTACATCTCATATCTAGCTTGCTCTCTCACAAGTTCTCAAAATCAAAAACACCATGCCCCTTTCTCTTGCCTGCTCGTCCAACCTCTCTTCTTCTTACTCGTTGATGGGCATGGCCATGTGGGAGCTATCAAAGGATGCACCTAGCTGGTAGACATGCACTAGACGGGCCTTATGATGCAACCATGTTTTTGCAGTCTTCTCATCTCTTTCCCGTTCCACCTTTTTTTTTTTTTTTTTTTTGACTGGTTTCGATCTTGGTTGTGCTGGTTTTTTATCTTGGTTGTTAACTTTGATGACCAGAAACCTTACCCGCATATATCCGCCCGACCCGTCCGACACCCGATTAACCCCTCACCCGCCCAATCCGAAGGGACTTACGGTCGGAAAGGGGTCATATATTTGCTAGTTCGGGTTCGCTTCGGGTTGAGATTTTTTTATCTGAACCCGTCCGCTGCGCACCCCTATCTCAGACTCTCGCTTCTCTCTTTCAAAAACGCCCTCTTTCTCAAGCTTCTCCTCCGTTTTTCACTTTCTGATACTCCTTCTCCGGCGGATCGAGACCGCTGCCACTCCTCCGTTTCTCTGCTGGAGCAGATCGACTTCTCCCGCCTCTCCACTGGTACAGATCGACCCCTCCACCTAGTAATCCATTTTTTTTTTAAAATAATGTAGATGAGAAAGGAAACAGGAACTCAAACAAAGGGCACGCACAAAGGCACTCGCCAACGGAATCACACTTGCAAGTCTGATCTAGTTTTTTTGCGAAAAAAGGAGGACCAGGATCTGTTGCGGTTCTGTTGCGGACGTGTTGCGGCTTTGTTGCGGACGCGACGCCGTTGCGTTGCGGCATTTCATGTGAATTTGATTCACTCCGCAATTGCGGTCCGTTGCCGTTGCGGTGAGCTCCGCAACAAGTGTTGCGGTCCGCAATTTAAAACCATGGATTTGCACGTTTTATGGCTACATAAGTTGCCCCATCGTCCAAGCTACCCTTGTAAACATTGCCAAATCCACCAGTGCCTATAAGTAGAGCCTCATTGAAGTCATCTGTTGCCACTTTTATCTCTCTCATTGAAAAGTAAGTGCAAAGTGATGACTTCTTTGCCTTTTCAATTTGATCAGGAGTGTGGACAGCAAGACCGCACCATGACATGACCCTTCTAGGCCTGATCACCTTTAACCTGTATAGAACTATGCAAAGGAGAATTGGTAGTACCACTGCACCAAGTCCACATCCAATGAGGATGAATTTGAGTTTCTCTGAACTTTTATTAAAATGTGCAACATGGAGAGCCCTTACATCTAATCCAGACTTCTCACCAACATTGCTAAGTTTAAAGACCTCCACACCATTCAAGAAAGCAGTATAATACATTGGTTTAGAATACTTGTCTGGATATAGATCAAGCCACAAATTCTGCTTTCCCTCATTAACTTCGGGAACCATCACGACATAGTCTTGATATACAGCAGCTCCAGGCCCCCCACTCCAAGCAATTGGATCAAATTGTTCATCAGCCGTTTGATTATTTAAAAACACAGTAAAAACTACCTCATTCACCCTTGTTATATCATGATCAATTTCACAGAAGTGAAGCCTAACTAGATAAAGGAAACCTGAATCAACGGGAAACAACCATGTCATATTGTAATTTAAATTGTCAAGTGGATTTTCAAAAGGAGTCATTGAACGGGAAGTGCGGTAGACATCTGCTGGGGCTGAATATGGTGGAGCATTATCAGTATACAAAACTTGCATGCTCAAATTAGAGGGTTGAACACCAATATTAGCCCCCAAAATGTAAACTTCATCGGTGTCCCAAGTGCGAAACATGCCCGTGTCATATTTGGGTGGAATTTGCCCACCTCCTACATTCAATCTGTATAAGTTTTCCATGGTAGAATCATTATAAATGAACACAAGTTTGGGATAGTGGCCTACTAAAAGAAGAGGTGCATCATCACCACGAATGTATAAGTCAAGTGGCATTGAAACAACTTCAATCCCATTCACAAATGCGTAGGCATCAGAAGCATTATATGATGGGGCGAAAGTGAGTTCTAAAACACTCCCACTTACATGGACAATGAATTCTTTCATGAAATATGCTAAGTTGAAGTAATCAGCATTGAGGGAAACACTGAAGTTATGGAGAAGAGTGAAGTTAGCAGCACTTACTGATAAGAAAGCATTGGAGATGTTGAAATTCAAGTAGGAAGCTGGGTAGAAGTGAAGGCGAATGAATTTGGGACCTGGGCTGACATTGAATGTGTAGGTGAATTGAGACTGAAAGATTCTAGCAGTCATGTAGGGAACTTCAGGAATAGATTCAAGAGTGTCAGGGGCTCTGGCTATGAGGGACTTGGTTTCAGCATTAGAGGGAACATATGGTGAATCAATGTCACCACTCCAATTCCTACCATCATTTTCTGCAAATTCTGGTGTGTTGGTCCCGCAGTTGAGAACTATGTTCTCTGTAGGAACATCACTGGCAATATCAGCAACTGCAATTAGTTGTAGGTGTAAGATATACAAGATAAAAATGTACATAGAGCGTGTGACAGCATCCATGATTCTCTGCACCGTTGTTGTGTCTAAACACAGATATCTTAATGGAAAAAATGACCAGCTTTAGCACTTTGTCCTAATACCTTAGTTTGAATTTTCAACAAAAATTGCTTTCTTTCTCCGTCGGTTTCAACAGTGACCTGCCTAGTAAAATTTCTGCTTCTCATCACTAGTTGGTTACAAGTCAATTTCATTTCAAAATCCAGCCAATATAAATCCAGCCAAAGTCTACGAGTCAATAACATATCTTTTTGTTTTTCTGCGAGTTGGTATTGCCAGGAAATTATAATGGAGGATCAGTTTCTTTCATGTAGCCTTGACTACACGTTATGAAATTGTCCTTATGGCCAATTGTCAATTTTTTGGATCATTATTTTTTTTTTTATCGGTCAATGTTAGTTTTTATTATTGTAGTGATTTGAACCCACCACCTATCCCTCCCTTCTCTCTCCCTTCATCCATTGTGCCCAAACATGATAATATGATAATAAAACACGTTCTTTGCTTTTGCATACCTATGATCAGCGTTTTAAATTGTTGTGGTCGCAATTGTAGTTAATGTAATTGCAGCTATTGGAACTGTTGCGACCTAAATATTTTTCTATATTGTTAAGTTAAACAAAATTAATAGTAAGTATATTTTATTATTATTTTGGTTGTTCTTAGTTTATGAAGATTTTTTTAATCAAATTAGGCTCAAAGAAAAAAAAAATAAACAAATTCATCCTTTATTATGTCATTGATTTCATATTTCATAAAAAAAATATATTGACAATTAGATTAAACACTCAATCCATAAGCTCTATCACTTCATCATACAGGTTTCCATTTTCATCACATAATCTTTTAGACAGGTGGTGTTTCATTTACTCCACTCTAGTCTTGTATGAATTGAGTTGTATTAATTTCTTGTTCTTGCAAACTATCCTGCAAGGAAAGGATCTTCTCCAAAGAACTAAGCACCTCCCCCATAGTTGGCCTATCTACACTTTTATTAGCCAAGCACTGGATGCCTATATCCACAAATGCCCTCAGGCATTCTGGCCTAATATTCCCTTCTAAATATGGATCAACTAATTGGTCAATGGTTCCACACTGGTAACAGTGCATGGTCCACACGGCCAACCCAGCTTTCTCACTTTCCTCTTCCACTGCCACAGGATTCACAGCTGGTCTTCCGCACAACACCTCAAACAAAACCACTCCAAATGAATACACATCTGATTTTTCAGTCAGTTTTCTTCTCTTATAGTACTCAGGGTCTAAATATCCTAAAGTGCCTTTAACCTCAGTGCTAACATGTGGGTGGTAAAGTGAGGGAACTGTTCTACACAACCCAAAATCTGCAATTTTGGCTACCCAATTCTGATCCAATAATATGTTGGCTGACTTCACATCACGGTGAATCACTGGGTGGCTTGTGCCAGTGTGGAGGTAATGTAGTCCTCGAGCTACACCAACACAAATCTTTAGTCTTTGAATCCAAGGCAGTGGCTGTTTTTGCTTCTTGTATAAATGATCACAAAGAGGACCCTCGGCCATGTATTCATACACAAGTATAAGTTCATTTCCCTCTTGGCAGTATCCCAACAGTGACACTAAATTCATGTGACAAAATGAGAAAACATTGATCTCATTTTGAAACTCCTTAAATCCTTGGCGAGAACTTGGATTAGAGCGCTTTACTGCCACAGGAGTAACTCCATCATGATCCATGATGCCTTTGTACACCTTTCCAAAGCCTCCCTCCCCAATGACAAGAGCTTCACTGAAGTTGCTGGTGGCTATGCTGATCTCTGCTAATGTGAATTGATGGCAATGACCTGAGGTTACAGATAGTTGAATGTTTTTGTGACTTTTGGTAGAATTTGATGGGAGTATCTGAGAAGTTCCCCATTTCAGTTTTTTCCACGCTTTGCGGATAAGAATGAAAAATGTAAGGAACAGTCCCAAAATGGTACCTAAAGTAGCACCAGCCACAATAATGACATGTGGAACTTTCTTCTTCCCTTGTTGCCTTTTCAATTGGAATTTTGCAGCAAGACTATAATTGCCATCACTTAACTTCATGATCTCAATTCCATTCAGTATGGCATCAGCATATTTTGGTTTTGACTCCAAGTTAGGATGAAGTGCGATCCACAAATCTTTCCTTCTCCCACTTTCCACAGGAACCATAACAACATAGTCCCTGTGTAGTGGAGTAAGTGGTGCACCAGCCAAAGCAACTACGTCCATCCTCTCCTCTGCAGTTTGGTTGTTTATGTACACCTTGAACACCCTTTGATGAACCTGCGTTACCTCAACAGAGATCTCACAGAAATGAAGCCTAACAAGGTATTTGAATCCAGAATCAACAGGGAAAGACCATGTTAAACTGTACTTCATGTTAGCATCTCCATTGCTACCCATAGTCCTGGCAGTCCAATACAGTTCTTCTGGTGCTGAATAATTGTAATCCTTTGAAGTCAAAGTGGTGTAATTCATGCTAACGGCACGATACCTTACACCAATGACACTTCCAAATTGTGAACCAGATATGTATCTAAAATCATCCAACCATGTTCCAAAAGCATTTTCAACAGCAACGCTACTGATGCTAACCCGGTAAAGCATCTCAAGAGCATATTCATCATTAATAAACAAAGGTTGCTGGTATCCAAGGTAAGGAACAGGAACCTTGAAACCCGGAAAGTATATGCTGTGGGGAACTGGGAATATCTCAATGCCATTTACAAAGGCAAATGCATTGGAAATTAAAGGAGATGAAGTAAATTTAATGTTTAATTTCTCTTCCCTGACATTGACCAAGAAATCCTTGGTGAAAGACACCAAGTTGAGCTCTTCTGCATAAACAGATGGATTAAAATTACTTAGTAGAGTGTAAGGACCAGTTTTTACAGAAAAACAAGCCTTGGAGGAGTTCATCATCAGATATGAAGATGAGAGAAAGTAAATACGAATGAATTTAGGGCCAGGGGAGAAGGGGAATGAGTAGGTCAGTGGAGAATGAGTTATTCTTGCTGTTGAGTATGGAACTTTTGGTGCTAAAGAGTGTAAGTTAGAGACCAAGAGTGTAGATGAACTCTTGTCATACTCTGGAGGCAAGAAATCAGATCCAACATCTCCTATCCAATTTTCTCCATTGAATGGTGATTCTTCATTAGAACCACAGTTTAGGAGGATTTTATCTGGGACATTAATTGAATCACAAGTGGTTAAATGGAAGAATAGTAACAACAACATAAAGAGGTGCAGTACAAAGCTATTGGCGTACCCACTTGACTCTACTACGTGGGATTCTTTCATGGTGAACAGAGGAATATGGAGTGAAGGCTTAGTTTACCCATAGAATCATATGTTATCTTTATAGCAAAGTTGTTCACATTTGCTTTATGTGTGGTCTAACTTCTTTTTTGTATTGAATGGTCAACAGTGTCTTTAGCTGGAGACAACCAGCTTCGAAGAGTGAAGATAGGTTCAGCCTTGATTATCAAGATAATAACTTAATTTTAACTAAAAATACCTAAAATATACTTTACTGTTTTCTAAAAATTTTATCCATTATGAATATTTTTTTATAAATACTCGTTAAATATAAGGTCTGAATGCCATAAATACTTTGCCTGTATTTGTCATGGATATGAGTTGGCTATTTGAGTAGTCTAGCTGGCTCCAAGCTCCTTCTTAATGTCCTTCAACTATATCTATTTTTCCAATTTTATTGTTTGGCCAGGTCCACGCGGAGAGTATTGGTGTTGACTTGTTGCAATAGCTAATAAAGAAGTGTAGGCTTGGTAAAGAAAGTCATATTTCTGGTATATTTTAAAACGACTTATGTACATTAAATTTATCAATACAATGCACATTCATAAATTAATATATTAATTCCTAATTAGAAGCAATTATTGTTTCTCGTCCCTTTTTAAGAATGTGATTTATGGAAAATTTTTATTTATTCTATAATTATTGTAATTACTTGTTCAAATACAAAAATTTGAGTGTTTAGTTATCTGTATTTGTTCCTATTTGTTTAAAATTTATAATTATAATTTTAATACTATTATAATATTTTTTTATTATAAATCATCTTGTTTGATAATTATTCGTTCTCGTTTGTTCCATATTGTTTATTAGTATGTAATATACACTTATATAAAAAAATATTAATTAATGTTAAAATGTTTTTTCTATAAAAAAAAATTACTAAAAGTGTTAAATAGTCATTATAATTTTATTTAAATATTTAGTTGAGATATTAATGCTACTCATGTGTGTATTGTTAGAAGTAGTCAGACAAAAAAATTCTTAGAAGAAATAGGCACGTGTAACCTGTTAGGAAGACTATATAAGAATAAAAGTATAAAAAACATATATTGAGGTTTAAAAAATATATGAATAAAATCAAAATAATAAGTATTTTATACATTAATAATGTAATGTTATTCTCAAATATTAAAAAAAAAATTCAAATAATCCCGTGTCCTAAATTTAATTAAAGTTTCATAAAACTTTAGCTTCAAACACAAAATTAAATTGACACTATTCATAATAAAATTATTCAAAAATCTTAATATATATTTTACTTAAGTTATTTTAGAGAAATAATTATTTTTGTAAATTTTAAAATATTTTAAGAATAAATAATATTTTTTTAAAATTTTATGTTAAATTAAGCATGCTAATAATTATTAATTATTATATCTATTTTTTATTAAGTAAAGAATATAAACTTCTTTAAGAATTTAATTAGAGTATAATGATAATATAAAGAATTTTTTCAATGATACATATAAATAATTATATTTTCATATAAAACTTAATCTCTAAAGATTTAAATATAAAATTATTGTTAAGGTATATTTATTAGCATAAAGAATTCAAAAAGTATTGTTGAGTCCTGAAAGTATTATAGAATAAAATAATTATTTTAGTTTAAAAAATTTATTAATTAATAACCTTCAACCTAATCAAATATCCTAATTAATTAATTATTTTTTAATAAAATTATATTTTAAATCTTAAATTGTATTAGTAATATTAAATAATTATTAATATTATAATCTTTAATTTTTTGGTTAGGTAAATTTTAAGTTTAAAATTATTATAGTAATCATTAGTGTGAATTAATAGATAATAGATGACTATATAATAACTAAAATAAATTTTTAGATAACTAATAATCATACTATAATTGTTGGTTTATGAAACATTAAATCTAACAGTATTATAGAATAAAATTTTATTTTATTTTAGTTTAAAAAATTGTTAACTACTAACCTCCTAATCAAATATCCTTATAGAATTGTTACATAATAATTTATAAAAATGTTGCCCGTGAATGTATTTATAGAAATAGATGGGCGGAAATTTTTTTTAGAACATATAGACACATGTAACTTATACAAAAGACTAAATAAGATTAGAATAATAGAAATATAAAAAAAATAATTATAAATTTTATAATGTATAAAATTGTTGCCCATGTGTATATTTGTAGAAATAGACAGATGGAAAAAATTTCTTAGAGCATATAGACACATGTAACTGATAAGAAAGACTGTATATGAATAGAATAATAAAATTATAAGAAAATAAATATAAATTTTATAATCTATAAAAATGTTGTTCGCGTGTGTATTTGTAGAAGTGGAGAGACGGAAAAAATTTTCTTAGAATAGATAGACACGTGTAACTTTAGGAAAAATTATATAAGAATAGAATAATAGAAATATAAAAAAATACATAGTCGCCTACTCAAGATCATTTAATTATTTTTTGTAGTAGATAACAAATAATTATAATGTAACTTTTAATTTATGAAACATTAAGTCCAAAGGTATTATAGAATATATATTATTTTAATCTTAAAAAAATGTATTAATTACTAACCTTCAATGCAATCAAATTTCCTTATTGAATTGTTACAAAATATTAAATGATTATTTTGATGTAAAATAATGATTGACCAAAATGATAAAGTTACTTTTCGAAAAAATAATAATTGACCAAAATAATATAGTTACTTTTTGAAAAAATGATAATCACATTATAATCTTTAATTTTTTGGTTCAGTTAACTTTAACTTCAAAATTATTAAAATAATCATCATTGTAAATTAATAGATAATATATGACTATATAATAGCTAAAATAATTTTTTAGTAATTCAATTGAATTTCATAATTTTAAAGGTAAAGAAATTTATTTTTTGTAGTAGATAACAAATAATTATAGCGTAACTTTTAATTTATGAAACATTAAGTCCAAAGGTATTATAGAATAATATAATTATTTTATTATAGAAAAATTATTAATTACTAACCTTAAATGATAATATAATATAATATAATATAATATAATACAACTATAAATATAAAAGTAATATGTGATATTTAAATATAAGTAATAAGTTTTCTATTTGTAGAAAAAATAATGAAAACATATGAGCCGTTGGATTAGTTGTTGGAGAAAGGATCAATGGCTAGAATGCAAAATAAAAAAAAAGGCAGGAAAATTTTGAACCATATGTTGACATGTGTCCTATGAATAGTGTCTTGGGGAAGAGTTTTAATAGATAGTAATAGATTTCACTTTGACTAAGGTCAAGTTTCCTCCCCCTTTCACAAGTGGAGACAAGGATGATGATGTTACCTCAAACCTGTCCCAAAGTTGTGGAAATGAAAATCCTATCTAACACTAAGTGACTATATATAATAAGGGTATTATTGTAATTCCACCACTTTGGGAAGGGTTTAGAGACAAGATAGGTACCATCATCCTCAACCTTGACCTTAACCCCACCCCCGCTTTTGAAAGGTAGGAAAAACCCAAATTTGAGTTCAATCCCAATTAAAACATATTTACCTTGTTAAAGTTGGGACGAGTTCAAACGAGTACTCACATATATGGGTTCTTTCCCAAGCCTATAGAATCAAAATGAATGTTGATGCTGGATTTACAAATGGCTCAATTGGTTATGGTTGCATTGTCCGTGACCGTGTAAGGTGTTATTTTGTTGGGGTCTCAACAAGCTCTAACCTTGTCAAAGCTTTAGCCATTCAATGAGGTCTCCAATTACTATTGCAATGTCATGTGGAAGACAATGGAGTTGAATTTGATTCTCCACTAGTAGTATATTGTTTCAAGGAAAAGGAAGGTAGGCCAAACTTGGTTATAATTTTGGACAAATGTTCATTAGCTTGCTACCTTTAGAAATTTTATCATATAAAAACCTATTTGCAAATCACGTTTTCAGCAAGATAAAAACTGTCATCTAGTAAAAACACTTGAGGATAAGGGAGAGAAAAAAGAACACAAATGTTTATACTGGTTACACTAACCACACACTGTCACTTCCGGCAACAACACACTTGCAATCTTATACCTAAAATTGCAAGCACAAGTTTTATTTAACACTAAGCCTCTCCAGGCTTTCACAAACAAATTGTTTGCAAGATACAACAAGATCAACTCACTATGTGATGATATGGAAGTTTAGCATAGTTACAAGATAACTTTGCAAAGTAAAGGATAAAACTGTTTAAGGCTTATAGAAATTTTTACTCAATAACTTGAGAGTTTTTAGGTTCAAAGCAAAAAGAGTAAAGCAAACATTCGTTCGAGGTGTCTAACTTTGCTTCCAGCTTCAAGTCTTCCTTTTATAGAGCTTTTCGTAAGTTATCTGTTATGAGAGCTTCATACTAAATAATCTCATTTTGAATATTCATTTAATGCATGAAGAGCTCTTTCACGTTTCTCCTTGTACGTGTCTACTTCTAAGCTATGAAATAGGCAATTATTGTCTTTTCTTTGCCAAAAAGGCACTGCAAGCTTCTGACATATAGAAGTGCTTTTGTAAACACTCCTTCTTTTTTATTTTTTCTCTCTGTAGCATGCCTTGACATGTTGATAGAGTATTAGAGCATAAAACCTTAATAAAACAAACACTTCAAATAAAGAGATTTAGCACGTTGTTCGAATTAAACAATAAAAAAAACTTATGTGATGTTTTAGTTACATGAATACATTTCACACAAGTTTTCTAAGAACTCTTTGAATGATACTAATTATTAGCACGTTGAACTCTATCTTTTATAAAAACCCTGTACACAAGTTTTTAATAGTGCATTGAATGCTATGTTTAAAACAAATTTTAGTGCATCTAAGATAGAACAATTATATTGATCTGTTCATTAGACATAAGATCAATCGGCATAGCTGATAATTGCCTTTTTGACTTAATTTGTTGATAAAAATTCAAGGCAATTATCTTAATAACCCAAGCTTTATAACTTTGTTAAGCCTCATTTTTGTTAAATTATTTGTAAATAAACTAGATTAGTTGTAGAATAGTTAATTAGTTGAATTTTCATCTAATTAGTTCTCTTTTCATGTAAAAGCTAGAGGAGTTACATGACTAGTGAATTGAAGCTCAAGTTTTGTTCAAGTTGAAGAATGGTCAGCGCTTAAGCGAGGAGCCTTGAAGTTGTCTGGTTGCAGTGCAAGCCTTGCTTAAGCACCTCTTTTCCAGCGCTTAAGCGAGAGGTCCCTGGAAGTATTTATCTCAATGTTGTCGCGCTTAAGCGTGGCATATCCCGCGCTTAAGCACCGTTTGTACAAAGCATCAGGTCTTCAGCACCACACGCACTTAAGCGAGCTATCTCTGGCGCTTAAGCATGAGTGTGTCACGTGGGTGTTTAAGGAGGCACATGTTAGGCCCTATTTAAGGCGCGAATTCCCTGTTCCAATGGGGGATATCAGAAAAACACTCTCTTTTGAAGTGGGAGCTGTTGTGAAGGCTTCTTCCATGGCTCTTCTTTCAAGCTTTTGCTTTCCTTCTTCATTTTTGTTGAGCTTCCAGTGTGTATGAGTAGCTAAACTCCCCTTGTATTTGGGGTTGGATGTAATGTCACTCTTCCTCTTGTATCTACTTTGATATTTTAATATATATTCATTTTCTCAATCTTGTATTTCAGTCTCTTGCTTTATCTTCTTCTTGTGGATTGATCAACCACTTGCTTTTGGAATTTTACTCATTGGAAAATTTTGCTAAAAACCTAGACCTAGAGTGAAGTAACTAAGGGTTATGCACTAGGCATGGTGTATTAACCATTAGTCATCTTGTTAGACCATATGCTTAATGCAATTTTCATTATTATTCTCACTAAGGAATTAGGGGATAATAATGAGAGTTAGACTCTAACCACTAAGGAATTAGGGTTTTAGTGATATTTATGGTTGATGAATGATTGATTAAATTGAATGTTATTAATTAGAGCAAATTACACTGACACCTCCTCAGCTTTACTTTAATTACACATGCACCCCTTCCTTTTTTTGTCCCTACAGAAAACCCCCTAACTTTTTACTATTCATTACACTAACACCCCCTGGTCTCTTAACACTGTCAATTTGTTAACACCAACAGATCATATGCCTAGCACATGTCTTTTAATGATTTTTTTTTTGTCTAAAATGTCCTTGTCTTTTTTGTGAGTTTAAAGGAAAAAAAAAATTGCAGCAAAAAAAGCTCCTGACACCATCTAAATTTTCATCCATCCAAATTTAAGATTCCATCCAAATAAACACTCATAATTAATCCAAGAACAAATTACAACCAAAATGACAAAAAGGGAATTGCAGCAAACAAACAAGAAAAGGAAAAAAAAGTATATTATCAAAAGAAAAAGTGGGGAAGTAATCGTCGAATTGAAATGTTATTGTTTCTTTCATGTGGATGTTGCCGCATTTCTACATCTAGAGCATTCCGATTTCAATTCCAAACCGCACCTTCTCCTTCATTCTTTCTCTCAGCTACGAGCTATAAGTTTCGTTCTACCACCGCGAGTGTCACTTTGGTTCCGCGGGGGAATGAAACTTCGATGGAGACCGAAAATTGAACTTCCAATGTGCGATAATCCACCCCCGAGCAATGCACTGGCGGAGGGATCCGGGGAGGAAGTGTTACGCGTGTGGATCGGAGGACCTCGGCCTAGTTGGCGGAGCGGGCTTGGTGACGCAGCCGCCGAGGAGGTAAATCTTGTCGACGGGTGAGGACGACGGTGGCAGCGGCGAACTCGCAGGTGACGCGCATGGACCGGGGAGCTAGCGGTGGAAGCCGCAATCGAAGAGACACTATCAGCGAGAGGGGGTGCCAAAAAAATGTTTAAAAAAGGAGGGGGTACATGTGTAATTAGAGTAAAACTGAAGGGATTTCACTGTAATTTGCTCTATTAATTATCATTTATATAAATTAAGGAAAGTGGCATGAAATCCAACCCGAGCACCTTTTTATCATAATCATTGAAATTTCATTTTAGTGCATTAGTAGTGTCGTAAAAATTTTCCAAAAAGATTTCAAGTCCTTTTTAATCCCTAGTTTTACGTTCGCTTGATCGTAACTTTATTTTACATCAAATGCCAATTTATTTTTCCATTCTTTAGCCTTTGTTTATAAATTGTGAGCAATTTTGCTTAATATTACGCAAATCCTTTGGAAGACGATTTAAATACTTATCGTTACTTGCGCTATTGGTTCACTTGCCAAATTGTGATCAATAGCTCAAATAACTTCATTAGTCCATTAAAGTTTAATAACATTTGTTATCATCAATACTATAAAACTTTTAGGGACTTATTTTCAATATCTTTGGTTCCAACAATATTTGATTTTCATTTTTATCAATTTTAATGCACGTATTTTAGAAAAACAAAAAAGAAATGTGCCCAATAAACATCAAGGTGAGGACAGTAATATCAATTTTACTGTCCATCCAAAAAAAATGGCATTTTTATATGAAATAAAATCTTCACATATTCTAGTCCATTAACCTATTATCAGCTGTAAATTTTGGGGGTAAAGGAGGGGAGACTAATAGATACAGTTAAGATAAGAATACCAACAAATAAGCTATGAAGTAAAAGCACTTCAATTAAAGCACCAAATACCAACAACCATATTTACTCAGTTGTTAGCATTTAGTGACATGAAGTCATCGAAAACTTCTCCTTCAAGCGAGAGATGAGCTTGAACTTCTCCTCAGCCTCAACTTGTGCACGAACGTCAGTTTTTGATGCACGGTCTGGATGAAACTTGAACAAGGCCCGTTTATAGGCTGCCTGCACCTGCAATGACCATCATCAGAAAAATATTAGCATCAAACACAGAGCAAAGGGCTTTGGATGAAACAGATATCAGAACCACAATTAGCTGACAAATCCATTATAGAAAACACTTAAAATTAAACTAAACCTTGAGAAGGGACAGGACATATGATGTTAAACATGTTGAGGAATTTTGAATCTCAAATATAATTATTTAAAATCAGATATGGAAAAATGAAGCTTAAAATATACTCTCTCCGTTCCTAAACTCTTGAGTCTTGATGTTTAAGATTAATGCACACAGTTTAAGTAACATTTAATACTACTCAAACAATACATTTAGTCTAAAATACCCTTATTTAATATCTATGATGGAAGAAGTTGTGAAAATCTAGGTCATGTTAATAAATAGGGATATATGTGGAAGAAAATAATTAATGACCTTTGGAATGTGTAAAACATAAGAGTTTAGGAACAAAAACAAGAAACTAAAACATCAAAAGTTTAAGAACGGAGGGAGTATATGAATTTGCAGATTACCCCACACCCCTTCTTTCTCTCTCATAGAAATGGTTTCTTTCTATTTAAAGATAGATGGCCAGCAGGCACTGGACTTTGCAAAACCACCATCACAGATTCACTCCCCTTTCTCAATTTATATTGGTCTCTTGAAAATCATTAAGACAGGCCTGAAAAATTTTCTTTAGATGGATAATGATGCCAAAAACAAGCCATTAAGTCAAAATATGAAAAGTTTAGGAGGGGATGGGTCGTGATAATGGAATTTGACAAAAGGTTTTAGTACAACAGTTTTAAGAGGAGGGCTAGCTTAAGTTTTAATAGCATCCAGAGCATCAGTGAAGCAAAAAATAATGTAACTTGCATAAAGGTAAGAATTTTTGTACAATTGTTGTCAGAGGAGTATTAGCTGACTAGTTTTCTTAATAGAAAATATTTAATAGCAACCATGATCTCAAAATTTACTTATATGTTTAAGTAATTTCATTTTGAATAATGTATAAATATACTGAGCAATTAAAAAGTGTATAGCATAGCATTCAAACAATACAGAGACTCTAAACTATTAAGTGAGATAGAGCATGATATATTATTGAAAAACAATATATAAACACAACTTGCCTCATTGGGCAAAGGGGTAAAGCTTCCTCCCACTTGTATTCCTAAGCCACGAAGCAGTGACGGCATATCATGGCATTGCATCTCCAATTGGTTAAGCCCCTTCTGTATTTCAACCCGCAATTGCTCTTTCAGGTTCATAACTTCTTCATCCTGAATTTGGCATTATTTGCCAGATTGAAAGAGAAATAATCAGTTACTACAAACTTTCCATGATTATATTATGTCCACACTGACCATCAAAGGAGACATTCAAATGGCCAAACATAATTAAAAGAAAGGAAATTCTAAAAGGTAAAGTGAAGGATAATTAGCATAAGAAACAGTTTCAGTATAAATTAAAGACATAATTGCAACCTTCTTTTGCGTCTCTCTCACTTCTTCAATGCGTTCTTTTTGCCTTCTTTTCATATCCAGTAAGCGCTTCTCGGCCTTTCTTCTTTTGCGTAATCTCTGTGCCTCCTCTGCCTGTAAAAGAACAAGCACGCATAATCTTAGTTTAAGGAATTACATAACTACATAATCATAATGGCAAGTTGCCCAAAACATAACCAGTATATATAAACCAAGTATAGTGCAACTAGGTGAGCAACATCCAAAATGTAGGAAGTGTTGGGGTGTGAGAATTAAATGCCATAAGGTAGGCATGACACAATAATGATAAGTGTTTCATCAAGTGCTTATTCAATAAGCTCTTATCACATGATAACTTCTGTAATAAATTTAACCATGAAATTTATTGAAATAAACTAAAGAGGTCTCATTTTGATAAGCTTCACCAAGAAACATATTAAAAGAAGATAAAAAGAACTTATATGAGTCATAAACCATATTCATAAGCTCAAATAAGCACCATAAAGGGTCCGTTTGGATAAACAACTTAATTAAGATTTTATTCAATAAGTTCTTATAATGTAAGAGCTTATGTTATAAGTGCTTAAAATTTAATAAGCTGTTATGTTTGGACATACATGTTAAAAGTGCTTACACAATTTTAAAATGTTTGGATATATTACATAAGGACTTATAAAATGCTGTCTTCTTTTACAAATTAAAAGAATTAAGAATCAAATTATGATTAAAAATAAAATAATTTTTTTAAAAAATATTTAAATAATTAAAAAATAACACTATATACCACAAAAATATTAAAAATAAAAAAATCACTAGTTACTATTTATCTATTTGTAGTTTGTAAAAACATAAAAATAAAAACAGAGTAAGTAAAAATAAAATTAACATTATTTCTAAAAATTGACTATTATTTATAATCTATTAGGCAACCATTATACATATGACAGTATATATGATAGATTTATCTATAGGCTTCGAAGGATGGATGACACTTGACAGAAGCAACCAAGGTGATAAACAACGAATTATACATATATAGGAAGCATGAATAAACAAAAGGAACGATAAAAAAATGTCAAAAAAACGAAGGAAAGATCGGGATGAACAAGCATGCTCAATAAAAGCGGGATTAAAAAACACTCAACATAGGGAGCCGCAGGATTGAACCGTGGCTGCTTTTAAAATGCCGCATAAGCTGTTATCATAAGCTATACTGAACAACTTATGAAAATAAGCTCAAAAGATCTTATGAATCTCTAATAAGATATTTTTATAAGTTCTTCCAAACATTCTCATAATCACTTATAATATAAGTAAAATTAAGCTGTTAATAAGCTCTTCCAAACAGAACCAAAAGCTCTTCCATTTGCCCCCTAAACCATAACATATTGATTAGTTATAACAGTAGAAAAAGAAACAAGAACAATGCTGGATAGTGGTTTTGATAGCAAATGTAAAATTGGCTGGGCGAGATATGTCCATTTAAAAAAAAAAAAAAAAAAAACTGCGTTGGTATGTCAAGACCTCTGAACCATGGGTACTTCATTTTGTCGAACATACCTGTACCCAGTAACCTAAAAGGGCATTGTTGGAAAGTCCATTCATTCAATTTCAGAAGGCCCGCATATCATGATGCAGTTATAATAACAAGAGTTTATACCATGCAGTTATGCCACAATTTGGTGCATTTGATTAAAGCAGAACTCAAGCATTTTTAAGGTGTCTTCGGCACGGCACAACACTCAATTTGGGAAGATTAAGTGTTTTGCTTTGATAACGTGTAATGCATATGGCCTTTTTAGTGGGGTTTCTTAAACAGAATTACAGATATGACGACTATTATGCAGCTTTGCTCCACTTTTTCTTTTTTCTTGGTTGTTTTCTGCTCAGCTCTATTGTTTAAGACTTAGTGTCCGTATGGATAAACTTCTCTAAAAGCACTTGTATGAGAAGAAAATAAGAAGGAAAAATGAAAAAAGTTTCTCCATAAACTAAAATAGCTTATACATAAGTGAAAAATCAAGTTTAGGAAAAGCTAATATGAGACTTTCTATAAATTAGCTTATGCATAAGCTAATTTTAGCTTATGGAGAAGCTTTTTTCATTTTTTCTTCTTATTTTCTTCTATATGTGTTTTTGAAGAAGTTTATCCAAACAAGCCTTTGGGAGACTTCCTTATCTTCCTTTGCAATTTTTTCTCTTTGTAGCAAGCGCAAGTTTGGTTCAGTTTATCTTGAGAAAATAATCGCTTATTTTTGGCAGCTTTGTGAGAGAGATTATACAAATAAGTGGTTATTTCACTAAATAAACTCATCCAAACATGCATCAAGTGTGTGTTTGGATTAACTTTAAAATCATGGTGGAGCATGGTGAGGTGGGTCAAACTTGATTTTGACCAAAATTTTGCATGTTTAGTTATTTTAGTATAATCAATTTTAATGGAAAAAATCATGGTGGAGTTAAAGCAAGTAGGAGTAGCGTCTACTTCTACCAAAATCAATTCTAGTTGGACTTTGTCTAATTTACCCTCACACTAATAACCTCATGCATGTTTATTATTTATTGATTTAAAAAATATAATTAAAAGTCTTGTTATATTTATTCAATTTTAATACTTTTATAAGGGATATGGATTCTATTTCAAAAGTTAACATATTATACATATATTTTTTTAATTTAATATTTAACATGAAGTGAAAAATTATTAAATGTTTATTTATTTTTAGGCTTAAATCCACTTTTGGTCCTTGTAATTTTACGATTGTGCAATTTTGATCCTCCAAAATGAATTTAAGCCTTATTTTTAATATGTTCATATAAATATTCATATAGTTATTTATAATAGAAAAGAAGTATACATATAAACATCAAACCCATGTTGGTAATTATGTACTCAAAATCAATTTTGATTCAAATATCCAAACAACATTATCTTGAAAAATCACTTTTTTGATATTGTTATCCAAACAAAAATCACATTAGTTCAGAATCAATTTTAACCATAATCAATTCTGTAAAATCAATTTTAACCATAATCAATTATATAAAATCAATTTTATTCAAAATCAATTTTACCACCACCGATCCAAACACACTAAATTTAAAGTCCAAATACCAACAAAAGCTTAAAATGTAAAGAAGATAGATCCCTCTAAACAATAAATTTGACATTTAAAGGGAATTGGAATTTACACAACCAATTGCCCCCTCATCAACTTGTGAGACCCCCCTAGGCACACATTTTGAAGAGCCAAGACATCTAAGGGCATAAATTGAAACAGATAGAGGGGGCACTTGGAAGAGTTTCCATTGAGCTAATTTGGGCTTATCTTATCATATAAGCACTTCAGCTGAAAAAGTGTTGGACTCAGATAGTGAAAGAGGCTTCTGAGTCATAACCCTTCTAATTCTATATCCACTTTTTGGCTTTATTGGTGAACCTTCTCTAAAGGTTGCACAACCAATTTTCCCCTTCTCAACTTGTGAGACCACTAAGCACACACGTTTGAAGAGTCAATGTATCTATTATCTAAGGGCATAAATTGAACCAAGGGGCGTTTGGAAGAGCTTCCCACCTAGATTATTTGGCTTATCTTATCATATAAGCACCTAAGCTTAAAATTCAAACCATTTGATTAAGCTTGTGAAAGTGGCTTATGAGTTATGAATACTTGAACATAAGTGCCTTTTAGCTTATTTGTGAAACTATTCAAAATTAGCTAAAAATAGCTTATAAGAAGGTCATAAGTCATTTTCCTATGCTTATCCTATCAAAATAAACTTATTGAATTAAGTGCTTATAACACTAGTACAATAGTCATAAGCTCTTATTCAGTAAACTGTTTATAAGCCTGTTACCCAAAACATGCACATAAAATATTTAAATAATGAGATACGTGTATCACCTGAATTTGCAATTGTCGCTGCCTAGATGCCCATTCCTCTTCCATTGCTTGTTTATATTCAGCAGTCTCCTTAAGCTTTTCTCTTTCATTAATTATATCTTTCTCATTTGAAGCAGTAAGACCACAATCTTGATCATTTAAAGCAAGCCCATCACAATTAACATGGCTTTCATCAACAGAGGCACACTTAGAATTCAAATCAAATAAATTGCCATCTTTACTCTTCAGTGTAGATCCAGTATTGCTAAGCTGCCTTTCACATGCCTCTTGACTCGAGTTCACAAAGTTAGACTCTTTACCACTGAATTCTTTCATGAACCTTGAAACATCAGTAACATCACTACAGAAATTGTAGTTATTATTATACTGGGTGCAGGGAGAGAAACCTTTGCTTCTTGTATGCAATGATTGCATTTTCTTTATGGATTCAAACAATGAAGATTTAAAAGTCTCACACTCAGCTTTCTCATCAGAATCCTTGAAAGAATTTTCTACCCCAAGATTAAAACAAATCCCATCTTCTTGACTATCACCCTTAACAGAAAAGGAAGATTGATTCTCCTTAGCACATTTACCATTGGTGGGACCAGAATATGTTGTGCCTCCAGCATTCTCTTCGGTCATATTTTCCTCATCGATATCAACGTATACATTATTATTACAATGTAATCCAGAAGAACTAGCATGCTCATCATAACAAGGTTGATCATTAAACACACTGCGCTTTCTCTTAAGCGAAATCTTTTCCCACTGTTCACGATCCATGAGTTCACAATCGGAGCAATCACTATCTGATGACTCACTTTCAAAGCAATCTAAACCATAGCGATTTGTACCGGTACCCTTTGAAGAGCTTGCTTTCCTACTTTTTAGCTCGTCAGATTCAGACTCCTTTTCACAGGCACCACTATCATCAACATCTATGTGTATAGAATTCCGCACACCACTTGGGTCTGGAGAAGACCTTTTACTAGAGCAGGCATCGCTATCGAATTCCCCAACGCCTTCAACAACACTTCCAGGAATCTCCGCATCATCACTTTCCTCGTCGTCGTCATCATCAATGCTAATAACACTCTGTGGCGTACATACCCTGTCTCTACTTGGCGCACCGGATCCGTGCGATTTAGACGACACGAACTCAGAGTAATCTATGATCACCACATCATCAACTTGATCACTATCTACATCAATAATCAGAATATTTTTTAAATTCTCTTTCTTCCCAGAGCACGTCTTGGGTTGAAAATTCTCTCTTGAGACACGTTTTCCCATCATCTATCTATACCTGCACACCAAGAATCACAAACACACACAAATAATTACTCAGCAAAAGATCTCCATTCTCCAATCTCCAATCTCCAACATCAGAAAAAGCATGCAAATACTTGGTCCAATCAAAATTCTACTTGGAAGAAATCAACGGTTTCATCACACAGCATGCATCACCATTCATGAGTTCCACACACTATCCGTTACCCTATGGCCAATAGTCTACTCTAACAATCCGAACCAAAACCCTAATTAAAGAGCAAGAAGAAGCTGAAGTGAAAAAGGAAAATATGCATCGAATCGAACAAATTCGAGGGAATTGGGGAGAATAAAGAGTAAAACGGAACCCTACCTCCATAAAACAAGAGGGAATGATCGAATTGAAACCGAAGGCGTAGAAGCTCACGAGCAGAGAGAGAGAGAGATTCTGAAATTTCACAATTGCAATTGCAATTTGGCGAATGAACGAAAAGAGAAGATAAAAACCTAGAAATTGTGCTGAAAACGGAAGGAGGGTGGGTCAACCCAGAACGCGAACACGTTAGGTAATTTTCAAATATGGCTTTGGATTTCCGAGCACGCTTTTCGATCTTTCGTTTTTCTTCTTACTACTACGCGCACACCGTTTTATTTTGTAGTATTTTATTTACATTAAATTAAATTAGATTAAACAAATTAAATAGCACGTCAGCCGTAAAAAAAAATTGAAGACTACACTAAAAAAAAAATCTTTATTTTATTTTTCCTTTTATTTTTAATTAAATAAAAGAATATGTGTCGTCTCTTTCCTTTTTTATTTTCTTTTTATCCAACTAAACATATCGTACATGAATCAATTGATCTTAAAATTAAATAGACTTAATTTTGATAGAGAATCTATTTTTGAAATTAATTTATGACTTTAATTTTAGTACATTAATGGTATAAAATTTATTTTTAATTAAATAAAAGAATAGGTGTCGTCTCTTCCTTTTTTATTTTCTTTTTATCCAACTAAACATATCGTACATGAATCAATTGATCTTAAAATTAAATAGACTTAATTTTGATAGAGAATCTATTTTTGAGATTAATTTATGACTTTAATTTTGATACATTAATAGTATAAAAATTTGTATACTATTAACTAATTAGAAATTATTTTAAATATAATTTTTAAAACAATTATTCTATAAGTTAATCAATTAATATAAATAACCTTTACATTTATATTGTTAATATATTCTAATTAAATTCTTAATTTATACTTCTTCTGTTCTCATTTATAAGAAGAAAAAATTGTTCACACTTATTAAAGAAATTAATTAACTTCATTAAATTGTGTCAATCCCAATTAAAAAATATTTTTTTCCAAAATTACTCTTCATTAGAACTTGATATTAAGCATAAACACCCTTCTAAATGAAGGGTATTTTAAAGATAAATAAGACAAAAGTAGCTGAGATTTGCTTATATTTGATAAACAAAAACATCAAAAAAATTGCTTATAAAAGATAACAAAGTACTGCATAATCCTAATTATATTTAGATTAAAATATCATTTTCTTTTAAAGGAGGTTACAATATCATTTTGATCATTTATGTTTTCACATTTTTCTATTTTGTTCCTTTATGTTTCAAATTTTCCAATTTCATCCTTTATGTTTTTAAAGAAACCCATTTTATTCATTGTTGTACTAAAATGGGTCTCTCTAAAAACATAACGGATGAAATCGAAAATTTTAAAACATAAAGAACCAAAGTGGAAAAACACAAAAACGTAAAGGACCAAAATAATATTTTAACCTTTTTTAATGGTTTTTTCATTTTTAAAAAGTAATTAAAATATCAACAATACAAAAATATTGTCATATTTTCTTATTAATCACTTTAAAAATAATATTTGTGATATTATTTTTTGTCATTATGCATTGGTGCGAAAAATTTACCAGCTTTATCGGTGACTAATTTTTGTCAAGAAATTTGGTTGATTAACGTTAGTGAGGTCTCCTCTCCCACCTAGTCATAAATAATCTTATCCCTATGTGAATTTGATCACAAACATACTAAATGTGAGTTTGAGAAATTTGTTTAGAATTAATTATTTCGTAGAACTAAGGAAGCTATTAAAAATTATTATCTAATGCAAAATAAATTGATTCAAGCATGAAAAACAATCGACATTAAAATCCTACAAAAGATGTGACAACATAATCTCAAACAAAAAAATAATATTACATATATTTCTATATCTTTCTCTTTACATTGTTCTTTTGAGAGAAAATTCTCTTTACCTCAAAAGATAAAGGCATAAAGGAAAAACAAATGCAAAATCAGCTAACTTTTGTGCTAATTAAGGAAGTTGATTTATGTCATTTAATTCTACTAATCACATTAAAAAAATAAAGTTTTTTTCCCTAAAGTGTCATTTATTGGAACTTAATATCAAGAACAAAAAGGAGTAATTGGAAATAAAATCACAATTAATTGAAGGGTATTTTTGGATGATATCATTAAATATGGTGAAAGTAGTTACAATTTGATTATATTTTAGTCAATTTTTTTATTGCTTATAATTGAGTCTGGAGTAGTACTTAAGTTTTAGGATTAAATATGTTTTTAGTTCTTCAAATTTGGATCATTTTTTTTTCCTCCAAATTTGAAGTTGCTTTTTTTTTTAGTCCTGGAATCCGTAGAATGCTCTTTTTAGTCCCTCTCCACAGTGTGAGTCAAATTGGGAATAAGAGATTCACAATTTGTGGCTACTTTTCGTTAGAACCAAAGACATTGAATAATGTCTAGCCCCTCAAAAATCTTATGGTTTTGATAATAACAATTATATTAAAATTTGATGAATTAATGGTTTTTATTAAGTGCTACAGGATTACTATCATCCAAGACAATTTTGGTATCATAATACTTAACTCTTACATTGCTTTGATCATATATATATATATATATATATATTCAACATCCAATACATAAGTTTATCACTCTGACACCTATTTTATTAAAAGAACAACTAGCATCCAATGCGCTGTAATTAAAGGAGACATATTCATAATAAACTTATTTGTGTGTTTTTCACTCTCTTTTTCATAGCAACAACATATTTTCCCTTTCTTTTATCACACTCCCCCCTCTCTTTGACTCCTTTAACCCACCCCCCCCCCCCCCCAATTCTATCTCTTGCTCTAGTCTCCCTTTAGTCCTCCCTTTCTCGATCTCTTGTTCTAGCGTTAGGCTATTTTCATCTTCCAAACTTCAATGCAGTATGTTTACACTCGCAACTATTTTCCTTCCTTATTTATTTTTGTTCACCCACACAACACCATTGATGTTTGTCATTTTATATGTGCAGCAACGTACGACTAGATCTTAAATTTGTTCAAGTTGTTGCAGCAGAACACCTCTAAGAGTTGCCCAAATTGAAGGACCAATATCAATTCTTCACTATTGTACTTTTTTTCCTTTATTTGGGGTTTTTAATGGTCTTAGTGTTGTAATTGAATTTCGCTAAATGTTTTTCTTAACATTTAGGAAAGTACTTTTCAGAACAAAAAATAGTATTTCGGAAAGTGCTTCTAGAATGTTAAGAAAAATAAAATTGTTCTGGAAAGTACTTTTAGGAACACAGTTTTATTTTTTAACATTTCAGAAAGTATTTTCCAGAACACAAAACAACATTCCATAAAGTAATTTCGAGAATGTTAAAAAATAAAATTATGTTCCGAAAAGTACTGTCAACACCCAATTTTGTCCTATCTCTTTATTCTTTCCAATAAAAATAAATAAAATTGCTTTTACTTCCAAATTTGGATCACTTCATATGCACAACAACAAAAAATGGTTTGGGCCAACAGCCTAAGTCCATAATGTCCATATACAATAATACAACCCAAATCTCGAATGCTTGCAATCAGCCATAGCAAAAAAAAACAGAAAAGAAAAAAACACACCTCACCGAAAAGAGAAAAAATAAAAATAAACAAAAAGCAAAAAGAAAGGCAATCGCTCCTGAACCCTCCTCCCAGCTAGCTTTCTGCACCGAGGCCACCAGCAGGCCTCCTCCTTTTCCAGCTAGTTCTGAAACATAGCCACCAACAAGCTTCCTGAAATCCGGCTCCTGATGGATTTGTCCCGAAAAGCATGGATCTGTAGGTTATGCTACCTTAGTTAAAGGGTCTAGAGCATAAGCTTATAAATACTACGGTTGTGTAAGAAAAAAAGGTTGGAAGAATTTTCTGAGGAGTCCATACTAGGACTCTGTTTGTGTGGAAAAAAGGAGGAGCTGAGTGGTAGTGTAAGCAGAGGAAGTTGAAGGTGAAAAGAAAGGTTACCCAATCACACAAGCTTCAGAAATAGCTTTGGCATCTTGGGTTGAAGCTTGAAGGTTGGCACACAGTAGGTAACCACTTCATTTGTTACACAAGTTGTTGGGCTTCCTTCACTCTCTGCTTCTCTCTTCCTTGTGCCGTAATGATGCTTGTTTTGTGATGTAATATTTATATTTCTCTTGCTCTTGCTTCTGTATCTGCCATGGTCATGAATCATTTAAGATAAAACAAACCATCAACAAACCGTATTTGTATGTGCATATAAGCTCATTTTCAACCAATATTCGTGACAGAATAATGAAGGGAAAAATTAAAAACAAAAGAAAAATGTTGTTCTTCAAGCTGTGTTACCCACACTAGACTCAATCGTTGAACCTCTGTCATAGCTTTGTAAGGCACCCTCGTAAACCACCGTGAGCCTCGTCGAATCTGTGGTGACCACTGCGTCACTTCCGTTCATCCCGTAAAGCTCTGTCTCAAAAGAACCCACCACCCGAACCAAACCCAGCAAATTCAACAACCCAAACACCATAACCGAAGCCGCCACCATGAATCACGTCTGCCCCGTAGTGGCCATCGTGTCACCTCCATTCACTCTGTAAAGCCCCTTCTCCAACGAACACATCACTGGCTCCATAATCATCGTCGCACCTTCGCCCCTCACCTATAACCCCATCCAAGCCACAAACCCGAAGCCACCGTTGTGACTAATCTGGGGTTGACGTAGTCGCGCTGCACCGCTGATGTTAGCGCAGGTGTGAGTGCGAGGTGTTCTCCCCTTTTTCCTCAGCTCGTCGTTTAAGCATAAGGCACAAAGCTTTTTTCGTTTCAACCCCAAGAAGAGAAGCTTCGTGAAGATATTTTATTTCCCCTTTGGTTTTTACGAAATTGCCCCTTTTTAATCTATCTTATTGCAAGTGTTGATTTTAAATTCAAATTCAGATCTGCTCCTTCGTTTACTTTCCGCACGAACCTGGGCCCATTTCGTTAGCTAGTGTTGTTCACCTAATTAATTTAGGTGTTGCTCTAAATAAATAAGCTATGTGGCAACCTTTTTAACGCAAGCTTCTTTTTTTATTTCAAGTATTAATAATGGAATAACAAAAAGGAACTATTATTAGCTTAAGTTTTTCTTTTGAATTTGTTAATCGTATTAATAATAATAATAATAATAATAATAAAAAAAAAAATAAAGTTTAATGAAAAAGGGTTAATTGGATATAACATCCTTTTAATCTTGAGATTTTGAGGTACAAGTTGTGACAGCTTGATATCTTAAAATTCTTCTCTAAAATAAAATATTAACACGAAATTAGTTTGCTTCAAGAATAAAATTTCTAAATAGATTGACTTGGGTGTACACCTCTGTCAATCTTATATTTTTAGGACGTATGAGTTGTGACAGCTCAGAAATCCTAAATCTAAAAAAAAATTTTAAAAATATCAACACGCAAATATTTTCTACCCCAAAGAACTACGTAACTTTGAATTCTCCATTGCACCTGGGGATACGTAGGAGCAGAGGACCACTCCTGTCGGGCTAAAAAAAATTAAAATATTAACTCTTCTTTTTATAATAGTAATAATAATAATAAAATTAATCTTCGTAAAAAAATAAAATAAACCTTTGTCTTTTTTTAATTAGTTTTGCGTGAGATAAATATTTTCAAAGTTATAAATAATTTGCTTAATTAATTAGAGGTAACCATTTTAGGACGGACGTCGTAGGGTGCTAACACCTTCCCTACGCGTAATCAACTCCTGAACTCATATTTAGTTCCAAAGACCATTCTTTTCTTTAAAGGTTTTTCCAATGCTTTCCTTAATAAATATTGGTGGCGACTCCTATGTTTATTTTAAAACACTTATTTTTCGCCGTCCCGCCGCGACCTTGGTTGCGACAGATGGCAACTCCACTGGGGATATTTTGAGGGTCAAGCCTGTCGTAATTAATTAAGCAAAATATTTGTAATTTTTTGTATTTATCTCACCTTGTTAAATTTGTTTCATTTATTTTATTTTATTTTTTTCTTTCTTCATCTTCATCGTTATTTGTTTTGGTCAATTTATGCTTCGTATGTACACATGCTTATATTTTCTTGAACCGTATGATAGAAAACCTTTTGCTATATTATATGTGTGTCGTTTGTTTTGCAGATTGGGTAGTTTAATTGCTCCCTTCACACATTTCACTTACACAGTTTTCTCACACTTATGAGTGAGGTCCTATACCTGGGCCTGAGTGCATCTTAGGATAAGTAAGAGGTTGAGTAGTGGTAATCTTCTGGATGTACATCCTACTTGGTTATCATGAAGGCCTCACCTAGAGTTTGATCCATTCAAGGGTATTATCACTTCTAATAGTTTACCTATGGTTGTGATCGATATTCCAAGAGAGGGTCCTTGGCTCTAGGAACCGTCTTAGAACCATAGAACCACCTGTTGGGAAAGAGCACTACTAGAGTAGCCTGTAGAGCTGTCAACTATTAAGGATACCTTCGTAGGATACAAAGGGTCCAGTACCTTACCCTTGCATTTCAAATGGCATAACATGTGTATAGAAAAAGAAATAATGCAAAAATGAGTAGTTTTCTCTATGTTATTATTCATCATTTCATAACAAACATCATGCATTTCATTTCCCAAAAAAAAAAAAGAGAGAGAGAAAATAAAAGAAAGGAAAAAGAGAATAAGGCAGAGTGATGGCATCATGATAGAAAAGTTTAAAAAAAAAAAATAATGCATTTTCACAAGATAGGACCTTCATGGCATGTTACATCATTTTCCAGGTTGTTAGGGGTACCATAAGGACTTAAGACTCGCTGTGAACACTTTTCGAAGAACATGGAAAAGGATTTCAGGCGAACATTGCAATTGGGGGTTAAGCAACCTGATGTGAAGAATTTGAGGGACCTCAGTGATAAGTTGAAGATTATTCGGCGTCGAACTTTCGTTGCTAGATATGGAAATATTCTTGATCTGTTAGAGGCAAACGTGCAAGAGAAGGCTCTCACTACTTTAGCCCAATTCTATGATCCTCCTTTAAGGTGCTTCACTTTTCGAGACTTCCAATTAGCTCCAACACTAGAAGAGTACGAACAGATATTGGGGTATTCCTTGGGTAATGAAGGGCCTTATCCATACATGGGACATTATCCTTCGTTACCCAAAATTGCCTCGTCCTTGAATATTAATGTGAGGGAGCTAACAAAGTGGAAGGATACAAAAGGAGGTGTTGAGGGTTTTCCGAGGGAACATTTGGAAAACTATGCAAAACACCTTGCGGATAAAGAAGAATGGGATGATTTCATGGATATGCTCGCTCTCGTCATTTATGGGATTGTTCTCTTCCCGAATATTGAAAACTTCATAGATTTTGCAGCAATCGATGTCATTTTGGCCTATAAGCAAGAAGGAAGAATTCAGTGCCAGCCGTCCTTGCAGATACGTATCATGCCCTCACCTTGCGCCATGAGAAAAAGGGCGGAATCATCCTATGTTGCCTGCCTGTGTTGTACCTTTGGTTCACGACTCACATGTTTAAAAAGGGAGGATGGGTGGAAATCAGAAGCAAAAGTGAGTGGGCTCACGACATTATGAATCTGAGTGGAAGGACGATATCTTAGTGCTCACAAGGTTTAGAGAGAATCGATGTGAATTTTCATTGTGGGGACTTCCCTAATGTACCACTTATGGGAACCAAAGGGTGCATCAATTACAATCCTATCTTAGCTTTGAGACAGTTTGGTTATCCGATAAGGAATTCGCCGACTGAAGAGTCAGTGACTCCTTTTATCGTCTATGAGCTTAATCAGGACTTGGAAATACTCCATAGGGTTAGGCAAGCTTGGAATTGAGTTGTTCGAAAAGGAAAAGGACTAGGAGTTGGAAGTTGGATGGCGGATAAAAGTTATAGCCGATGGCTTGAAGAGAGGGTTCAAAAGATCAAGTTACCCTTTCGTAATTCAGCCCCAGCTGTGTAAGATGTGCCGATACAACCGCCCATGAGCCCAAAAGAGATAGAAAAGCTTAAGGATGTACTGGTAAAATCTGAAGAAGAAAAAGAAAGATTGAAGAGGAAATTAGCAAAAGCTCGTCGAGAATGTCAGGCGGCACAAAGCGAAAGTGTGCAAAAGATGCAATCAGCTGTCGAGGCCAACAAGAGAGCAAGACTAGAAGAAGAAAGGAAGCTCAATACGAAAAGTTGTTTGGATGCTGCAAGCACAGAGTTAGGGATACGAAGAAAAGAGCTAGATGGGGCTAGGGCTGATGCTCTAAAATGGAAGAAGGCATGGGAAGAGTCTAAGGTGGCCGAGAAAAGTGCTCAAAGACAACTCGATGATCTAAAGCAACAATTGAAAATGGTGGTGGCTGAATATAAAAGTAGGGTCCAAAGCGAGGAGCAACTGAATGCAAACCTAGCTTCGGAACATCAAGTCACATTAGATGAGAAGAAGAAATTCGAAGACCAGGTAATGCAACTGAATGAAGTTATTGAAGACTACCAGGGGCAACAAAAGCTTTGGGCACATAATTTTGTAAGTCGAGCTCTACAGATCAAGCAAATGCTCAATGAGGCCTCATATCACTTGCGAAGAGCTGATGGGATGACTGACCCACTTCCAACGCCAGTTGAGATTTATGAATTCATTGAGTATTGTAAAGGGATGATAAGCCAAATGAGAAATATGGCTAGTAATGATGAATGATAATTTGTACTTTATGTCAAGTTGTAGAAGAATGTCCCTTGTATTTTGCATTGTTTCACCCATTAATGGCATGTACTTTGTTTTGATTATTAATGAAAGATGTTTTTTATTTGCTCTCTACTATGATTTTGGCTTCTCAACACCTTTATTCCTTGAGACTTAGTACTTAGAACGTGACGTTCTAAAGGAAAAGTCTAAAAGAAGATGTTCATGTAATGAGCTGCTTTAAGATCCTATATTCTTTAAGGCTTAGTACTTAGAACGTGACGTTCTAGAGGAAAATTCTAAGAGAAAATGTTCATGTCGCTTCTAACCACATGCTCGAGAAAATAATGTTCATCGGCCAGTCGTATAACTTATGGTTCTCTAACAACCTTGCATCCCTAAAAAAAAAAAAACAACAACAACAACAAATAGGGTAGTTGCA
Source organism: Pueraria montana var. lobata (assembly GCA_026413185.1). Lineage (NCBI taxonomy): Eukaryota > Viridiplantae > Streptophyta > Magnoliopsida > Fabales > Fabaceae > Pueraria > Pueraria montana. The sequence goes on along the minus strand of CM048651.1, from coordinate 36,874,971 downwards.
TTCTCATTTCTGCATACTCATAAGACATTTTTAACAGTAGAGAAAAGAGAGTAAATATTGAAGCGAGGAAAGCATCCCTACGACACCCTTACGGGACACGTGCCAAGACAAAGATCATGGAAGGAGTCGTGGGTGACCTAGAGCAACAACAAGAAGAGTTGAAAGAGGAGATGAATCAGATGAAAAGAAAGATGGACCAGATTTTAGAAATGCTGCAAAATGGCGCGAATGGGAATTCTTCGAAAGAACATCAAGCTAATCCCTCCCATCCTCCGGGATTTACTCCGCAAGCCAATCCTAGTGTTCAAGTAGCATTCCCTCCGTATGGCCTCCCTCCCGGCTACACACCACCTATAACTGCCAATGCTCAAGAGGCTAACCACCACGTGTTTGCTACAAACCCTTCATATGGCCCCCCTCCAGGTTATACACCACATGTGACCAATAACCCTAAAAGCAATCCCCACACCTCTACCTCAAATCTTCTAGACCAAACACAAACCCGAGACCCAAACCTTGGAACCAATGGCCCACAAATTCTACTCCAGCCTCCTGCCTACGTACCTTATGTCCCTACACACACATCACCAACTGACACAACCCTTCTTGGAGGCCCCTCAAATCACCAAAATACCAATCCTACACCAACTGCTGTGATACACCATAGTCAGCCTGAACATTCTCAATCCAAAGATAAACTGCAGTTTCTAGAAGAAAGGTTAAGAGCCATTGAAGGGATCGGTCATTATGCTTTTGATGCCACCGATATATGCCTAGTCCCAGATGTCGTGATTCCTTACAAATTCAAAGTCCCCGAATTTGATAAATATAGAGGAGACACCTACCCAAGAAACCATCTCACAATGTATTGTAGGAAGATGGCCTCATGCGCCTATGATGATAAACTGTTGATTCATTTCTTCCAAGAAAGCCTTATGGGTGCCGCTCTGAGTTGGTACATGAATTTGGAGCGAGGCCGAATACATACTTGGAGGGACTTGGCAGAGGCTTTCTTGAAGCAATACAGATACAACATGGACATGGCACCAGATTGAACACAGTTGCAAAACATGGTGAAAAAGGAGAATAAAGCTTTTAAGGAGTACGCTTAACGTTGGAGAGGAGTGGCTGCTCAGGTACAACCCTCGTTGTCTAAAAAAGAGATGGTCACAATGTTCATTGATACGCTCCAATCACCCTTCTATGACAGGATGATTGGAAACATATCATCGAATTTCTTGAACCTAGTCATCATTGGAGAGAGGGTTGAGATAGGAGTAAGAAGTGGGAAGATTACTCATACGTCAACAGGATCAACAAACGTGAAGAAACCCCCAACAACCATTGACAAGAAAAAGGGAGGTGAAACAAATGCGGTAATACCTGCACCAGTCATGCCCAGTTACAATCCCATCCCTTTTGTGCCCAACTACCGGCCTCCATTCGTGTATAACCTACAAATAGCATCAATTTCCCAACTGCCTTACCCACAACCTAACCAACCCAGAATGGCCTAAGAACCACCCTTACCACAAGTCTCATTACCTTCAGTGCCTCAAGCAAGCCAACCAAGAGCTCCATACCCTAATACCACTAACACTTCAAAGAAAAGAAGTAACCAACAAAGAACAATCACCCCAATTCCCATGACCTACACCGAACTCTTGTCGCATTTGATTCGCAATTCTCTGGTTGCCCCTTTCCCCTTGAAACCTGTTGAACCACCGTATCCAAAGGGCTTCGACCCAAATGCCAAATGTGATTACCATGCAGGCACTATAGGGCATTCCACCGAAAGGTGTTAGGGTTTGAAGCATAAAGTGCAAGACTTAATAGAAGAAGGGTCACTATGCTTTAAAGAAGAAGGACCGAATGTCGGGAGTAACCCACTTCCAGGTCATAATGGTGAGTCAGTAAACGCCATTGAAGGGCAGTCAAGTCAGTTAGTGAAGGAGGTGAGGAAAGTCAAAACCCCTATGGCAATCCTTTTCTCAGAATTGTGCAAGTTTAAGATGATTGAGGGGTAAGCTTTTGAAAGAGAAGTGTGTGGTCTTCACCCGAAAGCCAAACACTCTATTGAAGAGTGTATTAAGTTCAAGCAGATACTACAGAGGTTGATGGACTCAAACTTGGTCCAAATAGGTCGCGTGTGGGAGGAAGAGAATGTGCTAATGGCCCAATTAGAAGAAAAGCGAGATGCAGTTGCTCGGAAGCCGTTAGTAATTCGCTTCACTAAAAATGTGTCTTTGCCTGTACCTCCGATTCCCAAACCCATCGTTGTGCAAGTTCCAGCTCTTTTTCCTCACAAGGGCACTAAGGCAGTACCGTGGAAGTATGATGTGGAAGTACAAAAAAGTGGCAACATGAATTCTCATACTGGAGGAACAATAGTCACAAATATTGCAAGGGTAGGAGGGATGACACGCAGTGGTAGAGTTTATTCTCCTGAGGAATTAAGAAGGGAAGACTTAGTGAAAAACTCCAAGGTGAAAGAAAAAGAGGCCATTGAAGGAGAACTCACAAAAGGTAAAAAGCCCGTTGAGGAGGAAGTCACTAATGGAAAAGAAAAGAAGAGAGAAGTGTCAGATGAAGAGGCTTCAGAATTTCTCAAGTTCATTCGACAAAGTGAGTACAAGCTCATCGATCAGTTGAATCGCATGCCGGCAAGGGTGTCTCTTTTGTCCTTATTGATGAATTCAGAAAGTCACAGAAAGTCACAGAAAGTTGCAAATGAAGATTCTGAATGGAGCACACGTGGCTCATGACATTACACTAGACAAGTTTGGGGGAATTATTGGCAACATCACTACTAATAATTACCTCACCTTCACAGATGATGAGATTCCAACAGAGGGAAGAGGACATAATAAGGCTTTGCACATCTCAGTGAAATGTCTGGATCACATCGTAGCCAGGGTGTTGATTGACAACGGGTCTTCATTAAATGTGATGCCTAAGTCAACTCTGGATAAGCTGCCTTGTGATGGGACTCATATGAAACTGAGTTCTATGATTGTGAGAGCGTTTGATGGATCGCATAGGGAAGTCATGGGAGAGATTGAGATCCCTATCCAGATTGGTCCTTTCACCTTCGAGATCACCTTCCAAGTCATGGATATCAAGCCAGCATATAGTTGTTTGTTGGGCAGGCCATGGATTCATTCAGCTGGAGTCATTCCTTCTACCTTGCACCAGAAGCTAAAATTTATGGTGGGTGATAAACTAGTGATCATTTCTAGAGAAGAAGATATGTTGGTGAGCAGTCCTGCCCCTGCTCGCTATATTGAAGCGGCTGAAGAAGCCCTTGAAACCTTTTTCTAATCTTTGGAGGTAATCAGTACTGCTTATGCGGAGTCTCCTCCTAGGAACTCGCAGTTATCAAAAACATCTATGATGGTGGCAAAGATCATGTTAAGTGAAGGGTATCAGCCAGGGCATGGAATGGGAAAGAGCTTAAAAGGTGTCGCAAAGTTGATAGAGTTGCCAGAAAACAAGAATTGATGTGGGCTGGGATATAAGTTCACTAAGGCTGACAAAAAAAGAGTGGCAAAGGAAAAGAGAGAGATGAGGTTGGCCCGTCTGGAGAATCGGGTGCCAGAGACCGAGAGAATTCCCATTTGTGACCTCTACCAAAGCTTCAGAAGCGGAGGACTGGTGTATGCAGGTCAAGTGGCCATGGCAAAAGAAGATAAAGGTGCTGATGATTATTACAACCTGGTGTACCCATGTGGCCCTCATGAAGAGCTACACAACTGGAAGATCCAAGAATTTCCTGTGATTTTTAATTCACTTTCAAAGTAATTGTAATGCAAACTCTAAAATTATGCCCATATCTTTAGTATGACTTTTTGTTGAAATGGGCTTACATGTTACTTTTTGGTATATCGAATGAATGAAATGCATGATGCAGCTTTTCGGTTATTCCCTTTATTTCTTGTCCCTTCTCCTTAACCTTTATTTATTTTCCTTTATTTCATGTTAACCCAAAATTGCATATTTGAAAATAATCATCTTGAGAATAACAATGTTGATATCCCATGCTACAACTTTGATCATCCTATCTATCAAGCTGATGAAGGTGATGATGATTTAGAAACTCCACCTGAGTTGAAAAGGTTAATGGAACAGGAGGATCGAATAATTCAACCCCATGAGGAGGAAATTGAAATGACCAATCTAGGGGATGAAAATGATAAGAAGGAAATCAAGGTTGGTACTGCCATAAAGGGGAATGTGCGAGACCAGTTGCTCAAGCTCCTATTTGACTATGTTGATATCTTTGCATGGACATACCAGGACATGCCTGGGTTAGATCCTAGCATAGTTGAACAGAGATTACCATTGAAGCCAGAATGCCCACCAGTAAAGCAAAAGTTGAGGTGAATGAAGCCAGAGGTGTCACTGAAGATCAAAGAAGAGGTTAAAAAACAACTTGATGCAGGGTTCCTGGTAGTGGCTAAATACCCACAATGGGTTGCCAATATAGTGCCAGTCCCAAAGAAAGACGGGAAGGTCAGAATGTGTGTTGATTATCGGGACCTGAATAAAGCTAGTCCCAAGGATGATTTCCCATTGCCTCACATAGACATACTGGTAGATAACATTGCCCAACATTCTTTCTTCTCCTTCATGGATGGGTTCTGATGATACAATCAAATTAAAATGGCGCCTGAAGACATGGAAAAGACCACATTCATCACATTGTGGGGAACCTTCTGCTACAAGGTGATGTCATTCGAATTGAAAAAAGTTAGGCCAACGTATCAGAGGGCGATGGTGACCTTGTTCCATGACATGATGCATAAGGAGATTGAAGTGTATATGGATGATATTATCGCCAAGTCTAGAACAAAGGAGGAACATATTGCAGACCTACAAAAGTTATTTAATCGTCTGAGAAAATACAAGCTTCGGTTGAATCCTGCTAAGTGCACCTTCGGCGTAAAGTCAGGCAAATTGTTGGGTTTTGTAGTCAACGAAAGAGGCATAGAGGTTGACCCTGATAAAGTGCAAGTAATCCTGGAAATGCCAACCCCAAGTACATAAAAGGAAGTTCGTGGGTTCCTAGGGAGGTTGAATTACATTGCTAGGTTCATATCCCAATTAACTGCTACTTGTAATCCAATCTTCAAGTTGTTGCGCAAAAATCAAACAGTGGTGTGGAATGAAGACTGTCAAAAGGCCTTCGAAAAGGTCAAGCAATACTTGCAAGAACCTCCAGTCTTAGTACCACCAGTGCTAGGGAGGCCTTTCATCATGTATCTGACGGTGCTCAAGGAATCTATGGGTTGTGTGCTGGGGCAACACGATGAATCTGGTAAGAAAGAGCATGCCATTTATTATTTGAGCAAAAAATTCACAGATTGTGAAATGAGGTACTCTCTGTTGGAACGGACTTGTTGTGCCTTGGCTTGGGCTGCTCGTAGGCTGAGGCAATACATGTTATGATACTACTTGGTTGGTCTCCAAAATGGATCCAATTAAGTATATTTTCGAGAAGCCTGCTCTCACTAGTCGAATCGCTCGCTGGCAAGTGTTATTGTCAGAATATGATATTGTCTACATCACCCAGAAAGCTATCAAAGGCAGCGCCCTAGCAGAATACTTGGCTCACCATCCTATAGAAAACTACCAATCAATGCAATGTGAGTTCCCAGATGAAGACATAATGGCATTGTTTTAAGATAAGGAATCCATGGATGAAGGAAAATTGACTCTATTATTTGATGGAGCTTCCAATGCACTGGGGCACGGAATTGGGGCAGTGTTAATTTCCCCTACGAATCAATTCATTTTGTTCACTGCAAGATTGGGTTTTGACTGTACCAATAATGTGGCAAAATATGAAGCGTGTGCAATGGGGATCTCAACAGCCATTGAATTCCAGGCTAGAATTTTGGAGGTGTTTGGAGACTCAGCCTTAGTTATTCATCAGCTCAAAGGTGAATGGGAGACCCGAGATGCAAAATTAATCCTGTACCACTCTTACATTAAGGGGTTGATGGAACAATTTGACGAGATTACTTTTCATCACATCCCTCGTGAAAATAACCAATTGGCTGATGCTTTAGCCACTTTATCTTCGATGTTTAAGATAAGTCAAGGAGGGGACGTGCCACTGATAAAAATTCAAAATTGGGATCAACCAGCCTATTGTCAAGCAGTGGAAGAGGAGCCAGATAGGAAACCATGGTTTTATGATATCAAGCGGTACATGAAATATAGAGAGTGTCCTCCTGGCGCTTCAGAAAATGATAAAAGGACCTTAAGGAGATTGGCAATGGGATTCTTTTTTAATGATGATGTGCTTTATAAGAGAAACCATGACATGGTATTGCTCAGATGTGTTGATGCATTTGAGGCTAAGAAGATAATGGAAGAGGTCCATGAAGGCTCGTTTGGAACACACGCAAATGGACATGTGATGGCAAGAAAGATTCTAAGGGCTGGCTACTATTGGTCGACCATGGAGGCTGATTGTTGTAACCATGTGAGGAAGTGTCACAAATGTCAGGCATATGCTGATAATATCCATGCGCCATCAACATCCTTGAATATCTTGGCTGCACCATGGCCGTTCTCAATATGGGGAATAGATGTGATCGGTCCAATTGAACCCAAAGCATCGAATGGGCATCGCTTCATCCTTGTTGCCATTGATTACTTCACCAAGTGGGTTGAGGCAACCTCATTTGCCAGTGTAACAAGGAATGTGGTGGTCAGATTCATCAAGAGGGATTGGATTTGTCGATATGGTTTGCCAAGCCACATCATTACAGACAATGGGACCAATTTGAACAACAAAATGATGAAAGAGTTGTGCGAGAATTTCAAAATTCAACATCACAACTCTTCGCCGTATCGTCCAAAGATGAATGGGGCAGTAGAGGCAGCAAACAAGAATATCAAGAAGATTATCCAGAAGATGGTGGTAACATATAGGGATTGGCACGACATGCTCCCTTTTGCATTACATGGTTATCGTACCACTGTTCGCACCTCGATAAGGGCAACTCCTTATTCGTTGGTGTATGGAATGGAAGTTGTGCTCCCTGTTGAAGTAGAAATCCCTTCGTTGAGAGTATTAGCAGAAGCTAACTTGAGGAGGCTGAATGGGTTCAAGCTCGTTACGACCAATTAAACCTCATTGAAGAAAAAAGATTGATTGCATTATGTCATGGTCAACTATATCAAAAAAGGATGAAAAGAGCCCACGATAAAAAGGTTCGTCCTCGGGAATTCCATGAAGGAGAATTGGTGCTCAAGAAAATCCTGCCAACCCAAAAAGATCATAGAGGGAAGTGGACCCCGAATTATGAAGGACCTTATGTGGTGAAGAAGGCCTTTTCAGGAGGTGCATTAATCCTTTCAAATATGGATGGAGAAGACTTACCCCTTCCTCTAAACTCGGATGCAGTCAAGAAGTATTGTACTTGAAAAAAAAAAAAAAAGAGCTCGCTAGGCTGAAAACCTGAAAAGGCGGCCTAGGCAAAAGTTAGAGCAACCTGCTAGGTTGAAAACTCGAAAAGAGCAGCCTAGGCAAAAGATAGGGTTATAAATATAAAAAAAAGGGAAAGAAAGAAAAGACTCGCTAGGTTGAAAACTCGAAAAGAGCAGCCTAGGCAAAAATTATAGTGAAAGACTCGAGATTGGGGGAAGTTGTCATCCGGGGATGATGTCTGATGACTGTTCAATGTTTTCGAAAGTGGGGCAGGCCCTTAAAAGTCAATGCTCATGAATAATCCGAAAGGATAGGTAATGAGTTTGCCAAAGCATCTAAAGTCCTCAAAAGCTAATAGATGGGATCCTAAAAGTTGCAGACATGGAAATTAACATTGTTACTCTATTCCATTTGTCACTCCTTTTTATCATTTTGTAATGACTCTATTGAATCTATCATTTTGCTTTCACACAAAACTTGTTCTTGTATCTGCAATTTCCTTCCCAAAGCAGTAAAACACTTTTGTCTCATCCTATTACTCTTTGTTTCATTGTGTTATTTCATTCAGTGATATGCCAAGAATAAAGCATGCAACAACAATTAAAGATCATTACAATTACAATGAATACTTTTAAAAGTCATGGGAAACATGGTGATTCTTAGGCCAACACTTACATGGGTAGTGGTCGATTGATAGTTCAAAATGCTTGAAACAATCCTTAACATGCTACCAAAAATAGTGATTCCTCCATGAATGTTGAGGCACTAAAAACATAAAGGTGTCAAAGGTTGAAAAAATGCACAAAATAAAATACCCCTTGGTCAAGAGCACTTTCATATTGCATATCATGCACGCATTTCATCATCTTACATTCCATGTTGTCACCATTTAACTTTCGTGCATAGAGTTTTGGGTCCCTGTGCCCGCTACTTTTATGTTTCAGGTCCCCGCGCCCACTGCTTTTTTATGTTTAGGGACCCGGCGCCCACTGCTTGTATGTTTAGGGCCCCCGCGCCCACTGCTTGTATGTTTTGGGTCCCCGCGTCCGCTGCTTGTATGTTTTGGATCCCCACGCCAACTGGTTTTATGTTTAGCACCCCCACTCCCGCTTTTTTATGTTTCGAGTTCTCGTGCCCACTGCTTTTTAAGTTTAAGGTCCCCGCGCCCATTGCTTTTTACATTTCGGGTCCCTGTGCCATTTGTTTCTTTGTATCGAGTCATCGCGCTCACCGTTTTTATATCCCAGATAAAAAAAACAAAAAAAACAAAATTGGTGTTCGTATCTTTACTTATTTTTTATTATGATAATATGAAGAATGTTTGGTTCATCATATTATCTAATAAAATATAAGTAAAGAGGGGCAACTGTCAACACCCAATTTTGTCCTATCTCTTTAATTATTTCTTTCCAATAAAAATAAATGAAATTGCTTTTACTTCCAAATTTGGATCACTTCAGATGCACAACAAAAAACATGGTTTGGGCCAACAGTCTAAGTCCATAATGTCCATTTACAATAATACAACCCAAATCTCGAATGCTTGCAATCAGCCATAGCCAAAAAAAAAACATAAAAGAAAAAAACACACCACACCGAAAAGAGAAAAAATAAAAATAAACAAAAAAGCAAAAAGAAAGGCAATCGCGCCTAAACCCTCCTCCCAGCTAGCTTTCTGCACCGAGGCCACCAGCAGGCCTCCTCCTTTTCCAGCTAGTTCTGAAACACAGCCACCAACAAGCTTCCTGAAATCCAGCTCCTGATGGATTTGTCCCGAAAAGCATGGATCTGTAGGTTAAGCTACCTTAGTTGAAGGGTCTAGAGCATGAGCTTATAAATACTACGGTTGTGTAAGAAAAAAGGGGTTGGAAGAATTTTCTGAGGAGTCCATACTTGGACTCTGTTTGTGTGGAAAAAAGGAGGAACTGAGTGGTAGTGTAAGCAGAGGAAGTTGAAGGTGAAAAGAAAGGTTACCCAATCACACAAGCTTTAGAAATAGCTTTGGCATCTTAGGTTGAAGCTTGAAGGTTGGCACACAGCAGGTAACCACTTCATTTGTTACACAAGTTGTTGGGCTTGCTTCACTCTCTGCTTCTCTCTTCCTTGTGCCGTAATTATGCTTGTTTTGTGATGTAATATTTATATTTCTCTTGCTCTTGCTTTTGTATCTGCCATGGTCATGAATCAGTTAAGATAAAACAAACCATCAACAAACAGTATTTGTATGTGCATATAAGCTCGTTTTCAACCAATATTCGTGACACAATAATGAAGGGAAAAATTAAAAACAAAAGAAAAATGTTGTTCTTCAAGCTGTGTTACCCACACTAGACTCAATCGTTGAACCCCTGCCATAGCTTTGTAAGGCACCCTCGTAAACCACCGTGAGCCCCGTCGAATCTGTGGTGACCACTGCGTCACTTCCGTTCATCCCGTAAAGCTCTGTCTCAAAAGAACCCACCACCCGAACTAAACCCAGCAAATCCAACAACCCAAACACCATAACCGAAGCCACCACCGTGAATCACGTCTTCCCCGTAGTGACCACCGCGTCACCTCCATTCACTCTGTAAAGCCCCTTCTCCAACGAACCCATCACTGGCTCCATAATCGTCGTCACACCTTCACCCCTAACCTATAACCCCATCCAAGCCATAAACCCGAAGCCACCGATGTGACTAATCCGAGGTTGTCGTAGTCGCGCCGCACTGCTGATGTTAGCGCAGGTGTGAGTACGAGGTGTTCTCCCCTTTTTCCTCAGCTTGTCGTTTAAGCATAAGGCACAAAGCCTTTTTCGTTTCAACCCCAAGAAGAGAAACTTCGTGAAGATATTTTTTTTCCCCTTTGGTTTTTACGAAATTGCCCCTTTTTAATCTATCTTATTGCAAGTGTTGATTTTAAATTCAAATTCAGATCTGCTCCTTCATTTACTTTCCACACGAACCTGGGCCCATTTCGTTAGCTAGTGTTGTTCACCTAATTAATTTAGGTGCTACTCTAAATAAATAAGCTATGTGGCAGCCTTTTTAACGCAAGCTTCTTTTTTTATTTCAAGTATTAATAATGGAATAACAAAAAGGAACTATTATTAGCTTAAGTTTTTCTTTTGAATTTGTTAATCGTATTAATAATAATAATAATAATAATAATAATAATAATAATAATAATAATAATAAATAAATAAAGTTTAATAAAAAAAAAGGGTTAATTGGATATAACATCCTTTTAATCTTGAGATTTTGATATACAAGTTATGACAGCTTGATATCTTAAAATTCTTCTCTAAAATAAAATATTAACACGAAATTAGTTTGCTTTAAGAATAAAATTTCTAAATATATTGACTTGGGTGTACACCTCTGTCAATCTTATATTTTTAGGACCTATGAGTTGTGACAGCTCAGAAAACCTAAATCTAAAAAAAAAATTAAAAAATGTCAACACGCAAATATTTTCTACCCCAAAGAACTACGTAACTCTGAATTCTCCATTGCACTTGGGGATATGTAGGAGCAGGGGACCACTCCTGTCGGGCTAAAAAGAAATTTAAATATTATCTCTTCTTTTTATAATAGTAATAATAATAATAAAATTAATCTTTGTAAAAATAAATAAATAAATAAACCTTTGTATTTTTTTAATTAGTTTTGTGTGAGATAAATGTTTTCAAAGTTATAAATAATTTGCTTAATTAATTAGAGGTAACCGTTTTAGGACGGACGTCGTAGGGTGCTAACACCTTCCCTACGTGTAATCGACTCCCGAACTCATATTTGGTTCCAAAGACCATTCTTTTCTTTAAAGATTTTTCCAATGTTTTCCTTAATAAATATTGGTGGTGACTCCTCTATTTATTTTAAAACACTTATTTTTCGTCGTCCCGCCGCGACCTTGGTTGCGACAAGTACTTTTTGAAATGTTAAAAACAAAATATTGTTCTAGAAAGTACATTTTGGAGAGCATTTCTAGGGTGGACCAGTTTTTGAAGTGATTCACCATGAACCAGTTTTGAAAAATATTATAATAATAAATTATTTTTATATATGATTTTTTAAATATGAATTGACAATAATATCCTTCATTAATGTACTCTAATGAGTTGAGATCCCTAAAACAGATGTGGTCGTGTAGTCTCTGAGAAAAATGACCAAAGAGGGATCCAGGAACGCCGGCAACCGTTCGAACTCCTTCCCTTATCCCTCCCCGCGTTTGCAACATCACCCATGTCCCCGGAGAAAATTCCCAAAGCCAACAAAACAGAAGTCCAAAAGAAATTAATATCCACAAAATCAAACGAAACAAGGCAAATTGTGAAAAGTCACAAATTTTCCACCACCCAACAACCAAACGAAACTCAAAACACCAAAGCATTCAAGCTAGAAAACAAGTCGTCGCCCAGATCGAAACTCCGTGGTGAACCTCGTTGCGACGCGTCTACGCTGAAGAACATCATCGATGCCATGGACGCGATGGTCGCACTGTGCTCCTCTTCGTGCCGAGGGGACTCGACTCTGAACCATCACCACCGGAACAACGGTCTTATGGCGTTGAACATGGCAGTAGGGGACGTCTTGCGGCAGAGGCAGCAGGCGAAATTAGATTTGGAGGTGTGGTGGTGTTTCAGAAACAAAGGGGTTTAGATTTTGGGTTAATTAAGATTAATTAATTTTGAATTTTAAATTAATAATAATTAAACATTTAAATTAAAAAATCATATATAAAAATAATTTATTATTATAATATTTTTCAAAACTGGTTCATGGTGAATCAGTTCAAAAATTGGTCCACCCTAGAAATGCTCCATTTTGGGATAATAATTATGTATCAATGTTATGGGTATAAAGGGTATATACAATAATAAAAATTAGAGAAAGAAAAAACAAATGGGAGTGTAGTTAGCAAAAATGGGGAGTAAATATAGCAAAAAGCCTTAGGTGACTTGAAATTTGCAGGCCCAAATTAATGTAGGCATCAGGCAAACCCACTAAGGACTAAACCAAACCTCGCAATGCAAATTGGCCTAACCACTCAACACTGTCGTTGGCTTGAGAAAAGGTTTTTCTTGTTATTTATTATTTATTATTTATTTATTTATATAAAAAGGAAGTAAAGTAGTGGGATTTAGGAATATTTAGTCATAACTTCTAATGCATAACTTGGGTCGAGATCTGTCAAAAAAAAAAAAAAAACTTGGGTCGAGAGGAAATAAACAGAGGTAATAGAGGTATTGATACGTATAATTGGAAGGAACTATATTATATACTCCTAAACTTTGGGTGCATTTCAATCTTAAATATGATTATTCACACATATTCATTCTTTCATCGTGGAAACTGTGATATCTAGAGTAGACAAAGATGTAGCAACAGGCCAATCAACTCGTGTTGTTCTTTCACAATGAGCAACCTGATTTATCCGTGGATACAAGTTTATACACTGAATAATATTTCATTTATATTATCATATAGAATAAATGATGTTTGGTCAGTTTAGAATAGTACCGAATCTTTAGTTTTATTTTAGCGACATTGCAAATGTAACAAGATTAAATTCACGTAACAGTTATGAGAAATAATAGAAACAATGGAATAATGACTCAGATTTCACTCGTCGACAAGATCAAATGGCTATAATTCGCATAAAGCTAACATGTTGATGAGAGAAAAGGAATCCAAAGCTTGTGTGTTACAAATTGTTTTGTTGTCTTATGGTTATGGATAATTAACCAATTAAACCAAATCGAATCATTTATAACGGAAACTTGATACAATTTGCTAGTATGGACCTGTTAAATACAAGACAAGAACATTATAGTTACAAGCTTACAGCAGAAAATTAGGAATTGATATATGTAATATTATGAATTTTATAACCTGTTTAATTTGTAAAAAGCACAGTGGATCTAAAAACATTAGGGGGGAGGGAGGAATTCAAGTACTGCAAAATTTTAATAGAAAACCCACAAACAATTTAATTTACATTAGGACTTGTGGTAGATAAGTTTATAAGATCAAAAAACTAAATCAAGAAAACTATAGAACATACAAATATAACACATATCATATCAATGGGATTTTGCAGTGTTTTCTTCTCTGATGGAGGTGGATTCAAGCACCACAAGAGGAGAAAGAAGAGGTATGGGATCTTTACTAGTGAAGAAGGAATTTAATGAAGATGAAGTTGAAGAGGAAGTTGAAGCAGCCCCCATTGAGTTCTGTGCTCCACTGCAAGCAGAGGATATTATCACAGTAGAAGTAGGCTTTATCTGAAGTGGACATGGAGCTCTCTTTTGTAGCCTACTCATCATGGACCCTCTGAATACAAACTCATCTTTATGACTGTAAATCTGGAAACCAGGAAACTCAACTCCTGACTCCATTTTTTGCTTCTCAGCTCTTCCTTTTTTTTGGACCTCTTTGTGTACTTAACTCTAAGAAAGAGACCAATAATAATGAAAGTTGAAAATAGAAAGAGAGAGTCAAAGATTAACTAAATGAAAGTTTGAATATTTCTAGTGAATTTAAGGTACATTGAATAAAAATAAAATCACATCACCAAACGTGTGTAGATCAATTGACATAGGATTATTCTAGTTTAATTATTGATCTTAAGTTCAGCTCTGGCTATACAGCTGCGTAAATCCTAAATATTCAGAGAGAAAATTTTGTCATCTATAATAATTTATCTAACTCGAATAGGATTATCTCTTGTGATCTCTAAAATAATAATAATAATAATAAAATAATTATAACACCCTTCATTAAGGCCTTTAGCATGTGTTGAGTCATGGGTTGATTTGGCACTTGAAAATTATGACATCCATGTGGACTTGGTGGTTGCCTAATAGCTAATGGGCATCTCATATGTATTTTTCTTAAATAAATCACTAATAGTCACGTAAATTATGGTAGCTAGATAATAATATAATGATAATCAACTCTGCACTGTTCTTAGAGGGCTCTCTTTCCTTACATGTGAGGGAAAGTTAAGGGGTTTGCCCATTTCTAATTCATGTGAGGGAAGAATCAATGCACATACTATGCACAAATTTTTAAAAGACCTAAGTTTCAGTGACAGTGACACTCAAAGTAAAGCACATGACACTCTTGGCTAATTTCTTATTGCATTGTTTTCCTCCCACTTTCTTTTGCAAAGTTAGGAACGTGATTCCTCTATTATTAATAACATTTGGCAGCTGAAGTTGTGGCTATTGTCTGGTAAACCAGCCACCTTATATTAAGCAAGATAATTTTGTGGTGTCAGAGCTTACTGTATTTCTCTCTTAAAATTTGAGATCATGATTTGGCCATGATTGTCATGCCAACCAAGATGATTCAATTCAACTTAAACTGATATTTTACTAGCATTTAATTAACATTTTATATTTTTGTATTTGTTTATATTAATTTCATGTTCCTGTACACGGGCATGTTGAGGAGATTTGACTGCTGACCAGTCTAAGAATGAAAACAGTGAATGATCTTATAACTATGTGAAGGTCTGTCTATTATTCCTCTTCTTTGCCCTTGCAAGGTACATGCACTTATATTAAAAAAATATAAGGTTAGCATAGTGGATGAATAGTTGAGAAGAAATCAAGAAAACTGGCTTATGCAGTTATGTAAACCCGGATCTGGATTTAGAAGCTTCTTTAGCTATGTACCAAAAAATATAAATGTACCAAAAAGAGAAGAAGCCTCTTTAGCTAGGCCCAAAAGTAGATAACTGTGCAGTTCAAGCATTTTATATAGCAATTAACTATTGAATAACAATTAGTGGACACTTCTCTGTTCCAAACACTCCATTAATATTTATTATTCCTTTCAATCTCTTCCAAATATATTATATTACCTAAGTGTCAAATAGCATTTTGGTGTCCACCAATCAGTTTTGTTACCTATTTTGCTAGGAGTGGCAAAACATTTTTGTGCATAACATATGCCTGATCCAAGCCTCGGAAGGTATCATAGGGATGACAAAATTGATTTGCCAAGTAAATGGTGTTATTTGGAAAGAATAACATTGCCAACTAAAATAAAATAGAACAAGCACTAGATCAAAAAAAAAAAAAAAGGAGAAGAAGAAAATTATTAAAAAAAAAAAAAAAAACTCCAATAAGAAAGATTTCATGGTAGAGTCAAGAGAGTTGAGTATAATTTAATTGCAATCTTGAGTCTTTTATTAGGGGCCTTTTAATTATTGACTTAGACATTACTCTCTCTATTTTGGTTTATTCACATCTTATGCACATATGCACCTATAAAGCTTAAATAGCCTATTAGATCAGATGGGGTTCCACCCTATGCAGAAAGTAAATTTTTGGATTGACAAAAAATAAATTTCTATTGACTTGTTCATGAAGACTTTGTTAACAAATAACAATTGAAAAACATGTTAGAATGGAATGAAATAGAATATATAAATTTTATTTTATATTTGGTATCTTTTAAAAATAAAATACAAGATTAAAATATTATATATTTTGATTTGAATTTAATGGTTATACATTGTCAGTGTAAAAAGTTTTACTTAATCAATAAAAAATCATTGTTAATATGATTTTTAAAATAGTTATTATAAAAGTCAACAAATTTATCATATATGATCATTTGTGATTGGATGACAGAGTCAAACTACTTTATACTATTACTGCATAGTCTATTTTCTCTTTTGATTTTGCTAAAAAAAGAGTAAAATCAAAGGAAAAAGTTCATATTCCTAACACTACTATGTATCTTCTGTCAAAAAAACCACTACTATGGTATCAGCAATTTATCAAATATGAACTTTGGGGTGTTGATTTTTTGTAGATACTAGTTTGAGACACTGAAAGGAAATATCATATCCCCTAGCCTTTCATCATGATTGAAAAAGATATTTCTTCAGACTTCAGTAGCAATTTTATATTCTCTATGCAGCTCTCTTATGGTAGATAGTTATTAGTATATAGTCAGTAGTACTTGTAAATTTTCTTCCTATCAATTTCTTATGAAATTTACTTCAAGTATACTCATCTTTCATATGCATCTAGGAATAAAAATTAAGAATATTTGTCAAATAAATATTACATATTTAATTTATTAACGATTAAACATGAATTTATATGATGGTTAGCGTAAGATGGAACATTGTTACCAAAATAAGGAATAAAAGGAAGCGAAGAAAATAGAAGATAAGAATTATTTGAAACTACTCACAGAATACAAACCAGTACGATTAAAAAAAAAATACAAACTAGTCATTATTTCAGGGAATGCATCCACTACAATGTGAAAATAACAGCACCGTATGCAATTTATAAGTCTAAGAGTGCTGCTATTTTTTTTTTATTTTATAATAAAATTATGAAATTAAATATATTAAATATTTAAAAATTAAGAAGAAGAAAAAAACAAAAAAGTGTTTTAAAAATTACTAAATATATAAAGTTCTGAAATTTACAACTCAAGTAATTGAACCTGTAACAAATTAGATATGGTTATCTTAATAAGTACCCACATATAAAGTAAATAGATTTTCCTATCCACTTATTAACTGGATGGATAACAAGGTATTCATAATTTGAAATGATTTAAATGTCCTTAATTACATATAAAATATCCTTCCTTTTGTGTCACTTCTTCTACTTTGCCTTTATGAATTTATTTTTAGTATAAGTATATATTTCAAATTGTTTATTTTTGTTTTATTTTTTTTTACTTTTTCTTAAAAAAAATATTTTTTAATAGATATTAATGGGTATTCCTAGATACTCACAAGTATTTATAAAATTTGTGCATATTCATTTGACAAATATTTGTGTGTAAGGATGTAAATGAGCTTAACTATTCGTAAACTATTCAAGTTTGTCTTGTTAATTAAATGCTCATTTATTTAATTAAATAAACAAATTCAAGCTTGACATTTGGCTTAGTGATTTAAATAAGTCAAGCTCAAGCTTTACAAGCTCAACATTAATGGCTTATGAATAACTCATTTATTTTAAAAAAAATAATGGGGAATTTACTACCCTTTGTTATATATTTATTGTGAAAATATGTAGAACTTTGCTAGGTGTTAAAATTATTTCTGAAGTTTTTTCATAGTAGTCAAGAAGTTATGAATTTTTTATTTATTGGATTATGAAAATGTAATAGTCTATAATATTTGAATCTCACATGTCACATGAGTACATATTTTTATTTGTAGATTATCATTTGATATTAAAATGTTTATTAAATAATAAATTAATTAAGTGAAAAATTAATTTAAAAAAGTCATAAAAAAATTGATGAAACTATAAATGAACTAAACAAGTTAAGCTCAGGTTTTAGTTTTCCTTTTTTTTTTTTTTCAACAAACCAAGCTTAAGTCTTGAGTTAGACTCGTTTAAATAAATTAGTCAAGCTAAAGTAATCAAAATCCTTTTACAAGTCAAACCTAAATTTCAAGTGTTTAACTTGACTCGACTCGTTTACACTCCTACCCATATAAGTATGTGTCAAATTTTTTATTTAAGAGGGTGGATACTAGAGGATTATTACCTATATTCGTCTTGTTGCATTGTAATCCCTACTTACAGTATATGTATACCTAAACAATCATAGTTTTGCATCAATTTAGTATATTAAGTCAACAAATGATTAGATTGAATCACATAATTTTTCTTATTCTAAAATTAATTTAAAAAACCTGCGCATAACACACACACACACACACACACAAAAACTAGCTCATTCTAATTAAGTAACATCACAGATTAAAAGCATGTTTAGTTTTTAGTTTGTAAATCATGATCCAATATAATTAAAATACGCAAAAGTTTGAAAATTATAATTACCTTAAAAAACCTACCCGATCCAACCTTTATTTTATCAAAGATATTTGTTATTGATAAATGAAATTCAAGGTTTAAAGTTTACAAAGTATACTATAATCTAAATACGTAGAAGAAGAAGAAAAACTATAATCTAAATACGTAATGAAGGGTTAGTTCATATAATGTTAAGAGACTAAGTCACTAGTGATTATTTAATTATGTTTGTATTTCCGTATACACGTTCTAATACACATTCATTTCAATAAATGAGTTTTGTGTCATAGTTAATCAGTCATTTGAAGCTTCTTAACGTGAAAACAAGCACACTTTTAAGGTATGTTTGAGTTCTCGTCCATTATGTGGTGGCACACGTTCCTAGACACATCCAACGGATCAACGCAAAAAACACACTTTAGATCTGTTAGGAAATGCCGTTTTGAGGTCCACGAACGGATACTCAAACATGTACTTAGTCAAGTATGTTAGCTTGAAGCTTCTCAAAAAAAAGTATGTTAGCTTGAAACTACATAGTATTTCTTAAAAAAGAAAAAAGATATCTTAAATTTCTTCGGACGATTTAAAATAATAGTAATCGACTAAAAGATGTATAAATTGATCGTCTTTAAGATAGCACTGTTTTTGACTCTTACTTTATTTGAAGCTTATCTATCTTTGTTACCTTATGTTGCATTCTTCTTCGGTCTAATGGAGCAAGAATCCACGTAGCAAAACCCCATATAGATGTTACCGTCTATACCGATAACGATGTGCCAATCATGGTGGGAAAGGATATTACATAATAATAAAAATTGAGAGTGTGATCTTCAAAATTGCAATAAAAATAAAAAATAATGTAAAGAAAAGAAAAGAAAATGTCTTTCAATTGCTTTTTCTTCCTTTTATACACATTGTTGTTCATTGGGAAATTTCCCTTCCTTCTTTTGAAAGGCCGGGCCACTACTCTCACACACTGTTTGTGGTCAAAAGGAATTTTCAAATGGGTGTGGATTGGACAAGAAGTGATTCATAGTGGACCATTTCAAATGGAGCAAATAGCATCATAGTGGGAAAGTTCTTGATGACGACAAAAATAGCTTATTATTAAAGCAACAGAGCAGAAACTTTATTCATAACATGTTGATTTCTAAATCCTAATCCTCTTCTGGGGATAGCTTTGCTTTCCTCCCTAATTGGATTGACCATTATAATTATAATTTTTTCAATGTTTTTTGGATGATAATTGAGGGAAGAAACATATTCAACATCACAAAAGATACGCATTTTTTGCTAAGCCTAATAACCCAACCCCATAATAGTGCAAGTCTCAATCAGACAGCGACCCTAATAAATTGGCATTTAAATTTGGCATACACTTCAATTTTTGGTAGCCAACACTATGCACAAAGTTAGCCGCCACCACCGAATTGCCTGTCCAATAAGACATGGAACGAGGATATAGTATAGCTAGGTCCTTGGTATGGCATGGAAATTTCTCACGTTAATAATGGAGGGAACAAAAAAAAATTAAATATTAAATATTATGCAATATCTAACTTTGCTCATTTCTGACGCAAGTCGAGGCGTGTTTCACTGTAATTTCCCATGTCACGTCCATTTTCATTCATTTTTTAAGTTCAAATTGTATGATATCCTGTCAAAGATTAGCGTCAAACCCAATCTTGCACAGCAAATAGGATCAAAAGGTGTAAAGGATGATGATGAAATTTATTTATTTTTATAATCAAAACTAGCACAAAAAGATTATGGCTAAACCACATAGATTCGACTAAGGCATAGTTGTTTCAACTTAAACAAAGATTTTGAATTTGAATCTTAGATATGCAGCTATGTTAAATATTCGAAAAGAGAGTTTTACCATTTAAAATTGTTCTACCTGACTTGAGTAAAATTATTTTTAATTAAAGATGTTTGTGATCTAAAAAATATATACATACTTCCTCCGTTTTACTTTATATAACGTTTAAGATTTAGACACATGTAATCAGAAATATAATTAATATTTTAAATTTCATAAAATATAATAGTATGACGTAACTTCCTAATACACCTTTATCTCTCTAATTAACTAGACTTTTTCTCATTTACTACACAATACCAACTACTTCAACAAAAGGTATTTCATGAAAAAAAATATTTAATACTTCATTAATTTTCTAAAACGACAATTAATTTAGAATAAATTTCTTTATTAAAACATCATAAAGTAAAACGGAGGGAGTATTAGTCCCACCGCAGCCAATGATGTGTAGTCGTGGCCAAGTGAAGATTTGCAAAATTATTATATACATATTTCTTTATGACAAAATAAGGTCATTAATCATTATACTTTAAATTAAAAACTTATGATTCAAAAGTTACTTGCTCACACCAATAATTAATTACAAAAAACATTTAAATAATATTAATCAAACTTTAAATAAAGGCACCAGATTAATTGGGGCCAATCGTAAAGCAGACACAATTAAATGCAAGAATTAGTGAGCAGAGCTAATCAACAAAAGTAAAAGACAAGGAAGATGAGAAGATTATAACTGCTGCTAGAAAATGAATGAGTATATATACAAATGATGAGCTTGAAACTAAATTGTTTCAAGGTTACACAACTACTAAGGTTCTCTTTTGCTTTCATCACTCAACCTAGTGTGATTGGATTGGATTCCATAGTGGAAAAACTAAGCTATAAAGCAGAAGGGGGCAGAGAATTTACAAGCCACTTTTCTCCCTAGCGTGTGATATGATGATAATGTTCCTACTTCCCTAAAAAAACTAAAGTCGTGTCACACTTCCTAGTAATAAGCCCTTTGCATCTTCACCTCTTTTACTGTACAAGAAAAGATAGCATATGTGTAATGTAATGGCTTTCTCAGGAATAAGACTTAACCAAGCCAAAGTTCACAAAAGATCTGGACTTGAAAAGACCACTGAAGAGGGATCTGGTAGGAGAATCCTGAGGAACAGATTTCATCTCTTCAGGGCTACCCTTTACTTTAAGGATTGTGTTGCCAATTGTTTGCCTTATGGATTCTATGGTCTTGGAATCAACAGGGAAACCAGAAGCCCCACGAACATAGAAAGTGTTCACAGCTTTGCCTCCTTTTGTGGCCACTTCTGCCCTTGTAACTGTGAGGCTATTCTCTCTGAAGATACGTGTGACATCAGATAGTAATCCAACTCTGTCGGTGGTGCAGAGTTCTAGCTTCAAACCCTGAATAATCAACAAGAAATTAAAAAAAAAAAAACAAAAACAAATTAATAGTCATATAAAATACTAGGAGGCCAAACCCAATAGAGGGTAGATGGAGAAATGAACCAAAAATACCTAACTGGCAAATGTCTAGAATATATAAGAAAAGACAATTTGCAGTCCAGATGATTTCTTGACTAAAGAATAAAAATTTAGCAGAATTATAGAGAAAGGACACTAATCACTAATATAAAATACAAGAAAGGGCACTGTTGTTGATTGAAATCTTGTTTAGGTTCTGTAGAACCAACAAAATTGTGACTAATCTTCAAAGTAGAGTAACTGTTAACCAAACGAAAAAGAAATCTAGTTGAATGAGTCTATTTCAGCCCTCAATAAGAAAATCAACTTGGCAGTGGGACATAACAACTGTAGTCAAAGTCCACCAACTGCATTTCAACTAATCTAGGACCATTATTATTCATATGATATAAAATAAAATACACAAGGGTCACGTTCAGCTTAAAAGTTTTCGGTGAAGATTAGGAATAAATCACTACATAGACAAAATAAGGCTTCACATGGACAAGCATGACTGCATGAATTCCATAAACAAATCTAAAGCAAGAAATCACAAATTCAGTAACATTAAGTCACTCACCTCAGAAACTCTTCTCTCAATAGCAGCTGCAAGACATTGTATCACTCTTTGTCTTTCTGCATCTGATTTCACAGGGGACCCATCTATATGCTTGATGTAGTATTCCTGCACAAGCAACCATAAAATATTAAGCCAATGTCCTAAAAAGACCAACAGCTCGCACCAAGCAACAAAAGGAATCGCACGTCTGTGTCCATGTCCATGTGTGTTTGTTCAGAACAAAGTGGTAAATCTGATATACCTGATATGCTTCTGGCCCCTCAGCATCGATGTTTGCATGAAAAACCACATACTGCATGTCTGTCAAAGTACAAACTGTGTCGAAGAGAAGCTTTGGCCTATCCTTACACTGAATAGTAACCATAGAATAATCTTTGTCAGACCAATTCACAACATTCACATTTGGCCTTTGCTTCTTATCAAAGTCATCATCATTAACTCGCTCATAATCCCTATCAGCAAACATCATTTGGTGAAGCCTTCTCTCAGTGTGCGTGGCTTCATCTGTGACAACAGTCTTAGCCCCCCTCTTCTTGTTGCCACCACCAAGCACATTGCATAGAAGCTTCTTGATTATAGAGAGCCTCTGAGGGTCAGTGATGGCAGACCCGGTTTCTTCATCGGTTACATGCATTACGGCCGCGGCGCGAGTGTTGTGAGTCCACACCTCTGCATTCACTATGTTGCATTTGAGGTTGGTCAGAACAGCACTCACTTCTGAAAGAAGTCCTGGCCTATCACTCCCCAAAAGCTCAATTGCAGTGTGGTCCATTGTTTGCATAACCCCAACAGATCTCATAGGAGATGTAACACAAGATTCGGGACCAAGAGACTAAAAACACAAATAGCACCAAACACATGGTCAGTGGTTGTTTCATAGAAGCAGAGAAGATAAAGAACACCAAAATGAGACACCAACCTTTCTAATGTAATCCAAAATGGCTTCATCAGTAACCTTGTTTCCATCTTGGCCAGTAACATTAAAAACTGGTATAACAGAATAAAAATTCAATTTTTCAACCCCCAGAACTTATGATTATCAATGTATTTTGTAATAGACATTAATTAATTAGTATCAAAGAAAATCATTACCATCCATGAACCATCCACCATCAGAAGCAATGTAAGCCTTAGTTATGATGAGGTTTAGATCAGTGAGGATTTGTACAACTTCAAGAAGTATTCCATGCTTGTTTGCACTATCAACCTGCAAAATTAAATTCACTTTCAACACCCCTTTAAAGAAAGTGCCATCAAACTAGGCAAAAGCTCTTCAATCATAGAAGCATGAATTGCAGTCCACACAAAGGGAAGAAGACGAAGAACAACAAAAAAAGCAACATTAAAATAAAAAAAGGAAATAGGCATACCCGTATAACGGTGGCATTCTTGCAGGCTTCATTATCGATTACAACCCTGACAAGACAAGACAACAAGTGGACAAAGATGTGAGGACGGAATCATTGAAATTCTCCCTTTTTTTTTTCCAAAAAAGAAGGCTAATTCTTTCATCAAATGGGAAGGAAAAATTGGTACCTGGGAGGGTTCATTCTCCGGAAGAGTTTCCGATATTCATCATCCATGTAGTGAGAGAAGCTCATGTTGACCTCCGACATAAAAGCTATGAGAGAGAAAACAAACCAATCAAAGGACAAAACATGGCAACAGAACCCCCATAGGCCATAGCCAATGAGAATCAAAAGCAAGACCAACTTAATAAATATATATACACATAGATGGAGAGAGAGAAGACAATGATGGAAAAAAAACCCTCTTTGCAAAACACAGCACTGTGTGAGAGAGAGAGAAAGAATATAGGAGCTGGGGACAAGAGGCTGAGGTGGGTAAAGGAGAGTTGGCCAATGGTAAAGAGATGAATAAACACAAAAGAATAACCAAGTAATGAAGAAAACCAGAACCCAAAAAAGTTGTTTTGGTAGAATAACCCCTCGTGCTGTATGCTTAGCTGTTAGTAGTATTATGCTAAAAGAAGGAATCACAGAACAGAACCCATTAGGCCAATGAAACCAAATGAACAATAACCCACCACACAGTCACACACACCTCATATCCGCAGAGAGAGAGGAAAAAAAAAGCACATAAGAGAAACTATGAAAACAAGTAAAGGAAGCAAAGATGCACACACATCACACACACACACCCCAAATCAATAGAGTTGAACTAATTAACTCTTGACAAAGAAAAAAAAGCCTTAAAATTTCACAGCAAAGAAGAAAACCCATGATTGTGTTTCACATCTTGCCACCCAATTGCAGACACAATTCCTCACCCCAAAACAAACACAGAGAGAGATTCACAAAACCCAGAAAGCAAAAACAAAAACAAAAAGAACAAGCTTTCAGAATGCCCAAAACCAAGAAACAAGATTCTAAGAACAAAGCACGAGAAACCAACCCATAAGAACAAATCAAAAAGAAAAAAGGACCTACCCATTGCAGTTTTCTGAGGATTCGTGATCTGCCACACCAAAATTTCGTGGGGTTTGTTCTCTCTCTCAAACAAAGAGGCTCTGCGAATGTGGTGTTGTTACGAAGCAACAAACAGTGCATATATATAATACACAAAAATCTGAGCGTGTTTCTATGTATATAATAATATAATAATATAATATAATATGAATACACCCTACAGGAATCTCACACACGCATCTTTGATCTTCTCTCACGTCTATAACTTAGAAAAGAAAAAATAGTAATTATAAATTGTAATAATAATTAAATAATAATAATATTTTCTTTTCCTACATAAAATTAAAAATTAAATGAAAAAAAGATCCCTCTGGCTCTAATGAGAACCTCCCCGACACGATGCTCCAAAACCTGCAACTCCGAAAAGTACCCAAAAAAACGCAGACTCTCTTTCTTTTCTTTCTTTCTCTCTGTCTGTCACTGCCTTCTATCTCTCCCTCTCTTACCCGTTTATGTTACTATTCAAAAACAGTATTGGCCTATTGGGTGTCATTATTTTAATTTTTATTTTAATTTTAATTAATTCGCGGAAAATGGTAGAGGGAAAGTAGGAGGGCGCACGTTAGCAAAACGGGATTTGAGGGGAAGGGAAAGGGGTGAGAGGAGGAGGGAGCGTGCTAAAGTGCACGTGAGGTTGAATGAACTTATGTGTAATGGAACTGTTTGATTGCGTTATGATTTTTATAAAAATTGTTTTGTGAAATGCTTTTTGAAAGGAAAAATGCAAAAATAATTCATTTCCTGACACTATTTTAAAAAATTAATTTTTTTGGTATTGTCGGTGTAAAATTTGTATACTGTTAGTTAATTACAAGTTATTATAAGTATAATTTTTAAAATAATTATTTATAAAAATAAATAAACTTGTTAAGTTACCAAACATATGTAGCAATATGTAACTGATATATATTTAACTAATTTTATAATGTCAATCTATTATAATTAAATACATTTTAAAAACAATTTTAAAAGTTAAAAAATAAAAAGTTATTCTAGTTTCTTTTCTTCTTTTAAAATATTTTTGTTTTTGGTTATTTTTAAAAATACTAATAAAAAATGAATAATCATATAATTTTTCATTTTTTATTTTGTCGCCTACAATATTTAATATTACTGGTAGTTAATTTTAAATACTCTATTATTAATTTACGTTTTTGAAAAATGAAATAAATTTCTAAACATTTTTATTATTAATTTTTGAAATTTTATCCACATTTTTTTCATATTTTAAAGGAAAAAAATATATTTTTAGTCCCTATACTTTGTAAAATTCTTGATTTTAGTCCCTATATTTTACCATAACAAATTTTGGTTCCTGAACTTTTAAAAATCAGTGTTTTTAGTCTCCTAGGATAGATGTCAATCCCGGAGGACTAAAAACACTTGTTTTTAAAAGTTTAAGAACTAAAAACATTTATTTTTAAAAGTTCAGGAACAAAAATGTTCAAAGATGAAGTACAAGGACGAAAATCAAAAATTTTACGAAGTATAGGAACTAAAAACATATTTTTTTCCTATTTTAAAACTATGAAGCTTATAATAAGAATTTAAAAGTAGTTAACGATGTTGAGTAAGAGAAAAAAAATTTATATGTAAAAAAATATCAAGTGTAATATGTATTTTTTGAGTCATTATGATATTGGTGTGAAATATTTATTTGTGTTGCTATTATTAATTTCTGTCAGAAAATCTAATTAATCACTTTTAATGAGATCTTCTCCTCTTTCAATCATGTTTTTTTTAATTCACAATATTCAAAATCAAAACATTGTTTAGTAAGTTAATACTACATGTAAGTTAGATATTTAGGGAAACAAATAAATTCATCTATTTCTATTTTTAGGTGAAATGTCATGTTGATGTACTGTGATTATTAAATGGAAAATGTAGTAATAATAATAATATGTTGTGGTCCGTGGACTGGTGGCGATGAATATAGCAGTAGTTGGCGTTGTAACTTGTAGCCTCCAAAGTTTAAGGAATGAATGAATCATTGATGAAGGGTAGCCCTGTCATTGTCTGTTTCTCAGTATTTGTTGTCATCGTATAGCCGTCAACAAGGGGGGTTAGGATCCTCTCCATTTCTTTTTCTCTCCATTTCTTTTATTACCAAGCTTTTAACAAAATAAATATTAATCTTCATAAAGTGTGAATCATCTCCATTTTATTTATTTACCAAAAACCATATGAAATGGAAGAAATAGAGAAAATGGAGAGAAAAAAAAATGGAGAGGATCCTAACCCCAACAAGGGGTGTGCTTTTTTTACCATAGCTCACTGCAGTTCAAGTTCAACCCTTCAAATCATTTTTTAATTCCCTAATTATTTTTATATAATATTAATTGATCACACGCATATAGAGAAAGAAAAGGATCAAAATTACACTGTTATATGCATGGTTGGATTTGCGTCATGAATCAATTTATCCACATCCCAGCTCCTGTGTTTTTTTTTTGTTTTTTTTTTTTACATTTGACATGAAAATAGTTTAGTTTCACAATAAAATCTTTATAATCAAGTTGAAATATTTTAAGTAAATTTTCATAAATTATTTTTCCCCGTTGAAGAATTAATTATGAATTCAGAATTGATTATGAGTTAAAGTAATTTTAGTATTGGATCAATTTTTTTTCTAAGTTTTACTACTAATTTACTTTTCTAATATTTGTCAATATTTGGTCGTTGAATTGGGATTGGAGATACCATTTTATTTTAAAATAGGCAAATTCAGTAGGAGAAGATTAGTTAAATGTCAAATAAAAGCTTGAGATACCTCCTGATTACACAATAAAAGAATTAAATGTAAATCGACTTTTTTCTCTCGATAGCCACTTTTAATATGTTACTCCCCAAATGGTGCCCATCCCATTTTAATTCCCCAAGTAGCCATTTTGACTGTACAAAGTGTGAATTCGAGATTGGCAAATCCGAATTCACACTTGTTTATTATTTTTTTTTCAGTTAGAAATTAAGGTTTGGGAAAATCGAATTTTGACCTTTTTTTAAATTTTTTTCATTTATGACTTATTTTTTATTATTAAACTTAATAATAATATTTAATTATATATACAATTAACTAAAAATGTATTCTATTTAAATTTAATTGGTAGAGATTTTTTATTTATATATTTTTTTAATCTTCAAATTTTGATAATAAATTAAATATTTTAGAAAATTTTATTTCATTTATTATTGGTAGACTAATAAAAATTAGTGTAAAGTTAAATTACCAAATGATGCTTTTTTATGCAAAGTCCTTGTAAATTATAGATATTGAATTTTCATTGTAATTTTTTGTTTTATTAAAAGGCTATTGAGAACAAGAATTGGTAACATGAGACCTGATCAGGTATTAAATATATATTAATCTATTTTTTAATGAACATTTGCAATGTACTAACTCTTTTTAATATTTTAGTTCCTTTGGATGTCTTATGTTGCTTTTGTCCAATCGATATAAATAAAAAATTCGATATCTGTAATTTACAAAAACTTTGTATAAAAAAATCATTTGGTAATTTAACTTTACACTACTTTTTATTATTCTATCAATAATAAATGAAATAAAATTTTCTAAAAAAAATAATTTATTATCAAAATTTGAAGATTAAAAAATATAAATAAAAATCTCTACCTATTAAATTTAAATAGGATACATTTTTAATTAATTGTATATATAGTTAAATATTATTATTAAGTTTAATGATAAAAAAAAAAATTCATAAACAAAAAAATTAATTAAAAAAAAACCAGGTCAAAATTCGGGTTTTCCAAACCCGAATTCCTAACTGGAAAGCAAAAAAAATAAAAAATAAACAGATGTGAAATCGGGTTTCCCAACTCTGAATTCACACTCTGCACAGTAAAAGTGGTTACTTGGGGAATTAAAATGGGATGGGTGCCATTTGGGGAAATATCATATTAAAAGTGGCCTTTGAGAGAAAAAAGTCAATGTAAATCACAATACTTCAAAATCAATTTTAACTAAAATTAATTTTTCAAAATCAACCTAAAGCATGATTGGAATTACTTTTTCCCACCCCATCTAGCACTAAATTCACGGCAAGGTGACCAATTTGACTTAGTGCATGTTTGGATTAAAGTTTGCAAACATAAGTTTGAATTAAAAGTATGTTGCAAACTTAAGTTTGATAACAATGAGTTTATTATAACATGATTTATGTTTGGTTATTTTTTGTTCAAAAGTATGTTGATAAAATGAAATTTGTTTGGATAATACCAATGAAAAGTACTTTTACTTCATGTTTCTATTGTAAATATACAAATCAAAAATACTTTTATTTTAAAAGCATCAAGTTTGTTGCTTCTGATCCAAATCCGGGTTTAGCCCAAACATAAGTTGCAGAACTAATTTTTGAAACACCCAAACATGATGTCAAACTGAGTTTGCAGCTTTAAAAGTATGTTTGAAGTATCCAAACGAGTATCCAAACATACCCTTAGATGTTATAAAAAACTCCTTCAAAAGGACATGGATCCAAGGCGATGTGACGTCAAACCAAATTTGCACTTCATCCAAAATCAATTTTGACAATGCGTTTGGAGTTAAATTTTCCCACCACATTCAGCACCAAATTCACATCAATGTGACCAAAATTTAACATAGAAGTTATTAAAACTTCTTCTAGAAGTACATGGATCCAAGGCAACGTGACACGAAACCAAACTTGCATTGCATCCAAAATTAATTTTGCCAATGTTCATCTACATACTTTAGAAATCAATTGAAAATGAAGAAATCACATTTGAGATGTGGAAGTTATAAATAAGTAACTTCTTAAATTTATATTCAAAATGTGAAAAACCATATCAAGACATAGAACCAAACATGCTATATATAAATTATATTAACACTTTTATTATTCAATAATATTTCATTAGATAATAATTTCATCTCAAAATTTATTATTTGATTAAAAACTCTAATTACATAGATCATATTTAAAAAGTCTTATATTAAAAAAAACAATTTAATACTTTATTTATATACATCAAAATTGATGTAATATATATTTTGAAAATATATAAAAATAAAATTTCTTTGATTATATACTTACAATCATTTAATTTTGATAAAGCTCAACACAAATAATTAAAGTAATAGATAGTTATAATTCAATAGTTATATCATTAAAAAATATTATACTTAAAATTATTAATAATTTAAGAGTTGATATAATTTATATTTAATGGTAACATGTAGGGTTGTAAATAAGCTAAACTTATTTGTGAACTATTTGAACTCAACTCATTAAATGTTCGATCAAGATCATTTCTTTAATTAAATAAACAAACTCAAGCTTCATATTAGGCTCAATTATATGTGTGTGTGTGTGTGATGAGGAATTCACTTACTCCAAAAGTAAGTCTAAGAGACTTACTCTTCATCCTCACCATTTATTTTCTTGAAATCTAATTGTTAAGAGTAGTTACTCATTACAACTATTAGATTTCAAGAAAATAAATGGTGAGGATGAAGAGTAAATCTCTTATATATATATATATATATATATATATATATATATATATATATATATATCTTAGACTTACTCCATGATAAGCATCGAAAAATGTGATGAGGCAACCATTGAGACAACAACAAGCACTAACAACTACAATTCAAAATTCAAATTATGCTAGTTGTATGCAGAGAGGAGAGGAGAAAATGCAACAGTAAAAAAGTATGCAGAGAGAAAAGCAAAGAATAAGGCAATAAAAAGTTCATAAGCTAGATAACAATGAGGGAAAACAGTCAAACACGACTATATGAAAATGATAGCTCATATGGCATTTGAAACTACTTGAAAATCCCCCCCCCCCCCCCCCCAACAACCATAAATGACTACTTCAAGGTCTATTTAAACATCTTCATTTGAAGGAACTCATTGCAAGGAAGAAAAATCATCAAGAGAGGGTAAGGTCTAAAATTCGAGCTTCTTAAGAGAGATACCCCATTTTTCAAATAGAGTCTTCCTTAGACAAAACACTCTAAGATTAGAGCCAGCCTTTATCCATCTAAAAGAGTGTGTGTGAGCACCCTTGTTTTGTGGAACCTCAATGAAGAAGGTATCCAAAGAGGTGCAATAGAATATGTCCAAACAAAACCCCTAAGTGAGTGGGAAACTCATAAGAGTAGTCAGGGGATTATTGCTTCTAGAGTGGATTTTAAGCACAACAAGGTTGTTGTGTTAGTTAACAACAAGGTCGTTATTTGGGTGAAGCCTGAAAAGACTTGTGAAAGAATAGTTAAGTTGAGTGTAACTTGCAAAGGTGAAGGACCTGTAGAGACTAGAGTGAAATAAATGGAACACACTTGAAGGAGGTTGAATAATGTGTTAGAGAAAACTTATAGCTTTTTTAAAACTAATTTCGCAAAGACTATCATCCAAAGATGTTTTTCACAAAGAAACTTTTCACAAGATGAGATATACCAAATACTTGTGCGTCCAAAAATGTATATAAAAACAAGTAATGAAAAACTTTTGAACAAAAGCAAGAACACTTGTTTTTATGTTGGTTCACTCAACCTTGAGCTACATCCAATTTCTTTCAACCTTAGAAGGGTTCCACTTATCAAAAGCTTATTACAACAAGTATTCTACCACTGTCACTTCTGGCTACAACAAGTATTCTCAAGGCTACTTTTAGCACAACACAATCTCATCCTGAGATTGTTAAAAATCCAAGTATTCTTTGTTCACTAAGCCACTCTTGGCTTTCTCAAGCAATAGTGTTTGAAAGATTTACACAAATAATAACTCTCACAGAGAGGATAAGCAATTACAAAGCAAATACAAAAGCAACTTTGCTAATTAAAGAATAGAACTTTAACACTCAAAGAATGATCGTCCAAAGATGAGGGCTTTTGAGAAGAGTTTTTCAGCACTTTGTTTTCACAGATTGCAAGAGATTTTCTTCTTTAAGCTTTAGTCTTCTTTATATAGGCTTCAATGGATATGACCGTTGTGGGGATTAGAGCCTTCTAATTTTCCTGTTTAGACATAGAGCTTATCTTCATGTTACGTGTCAGCATGTGGAGGTGAAAGACAAACAAAAGGTACAATCCTTTTTTTTAGTAGTATTCACCTTGTCTCCACTACTTGTATGAAAACGGTTTGCACAGAGCATATTATGATTGTGTCTTTGTCTTGCCTTATAAACATACACTTGAAATTCAAATGATGAGATATTTTCAAAATGGCAAGGGAACATAAGGACAAAAAACTTTTCAAGCATAATCATCCTCGTAAAAAGCACATAAGCATATCCATAATGTTGGACGAAGGAAAACTTAGTGAAAGTATAAGTCAGAGCTTATGTTTCCTTAATCTTATTGGACGATAAAAGGTCTACCATATTGAATTCTAGTTTTCATAAAGCTTTTGGATGCAATTTGTTCAAATAACACATTCGACGCTAGATTTAACTTAAGAAAACAATGGACTGAGTCTAGGTTTATCCATTTGGACGCATGTTTAATTTAGATGTTTTAGTATCTAAGGTAAGCAATACAATACCTTTCATCCATATTGGACGCATGTAATCCTGTAATGCTCAATAAACTACATTAGTTCATCAAACTTTAATATATTTGTTATCATCATAACTATAAGATTTTTTACGGGTTAAACATCTTCCATGTCTTTGGTTCTAACATAAAGAATATTGAGTGGAACCTGTAAAGGTTTAGAATAATGGGTTGACAAGGAGCTTGCAGAGGCTAGGAAAAAATATTGAGTGTGTAAAGAGCCTAAAAGGGCTTGAGAAGAAAGAATACCATGTGTATTCATGCGTGGTCTTAGTGGAAAATACTATAGGTGTAGGTACTAGATGTATCCCAATGTTAGGGTGAACTAGTATAAATTTTTCTGTGTGATGTATCCTTTTTACATTATTTCTCATGTTTTTATGCATGTTGCATAAATATTTTAAGTTTTGGAAAATCTTATTTTCATAAACATAATTTTAGTTATACAATAAAAAGGATTTTTCAGACTTGTTTTAATAATCAAAAGCAGCATTTGGTTTTCACAAAAAAATAACAGTATCAAGATTTTTTTTCAAACAAAATTTGTTATTTTACAAAAGAGATTTGGAAAGCAGCTTCTCATAGTTTAAACTTGGATAATCTTTATTGTTATTCTTTATATCCAAGTATATAAGATCGAAGGTTATCCTTGCTCCTAACAGAACTTCTGATATCTAAGCTTAAGCTTGTGAAGCTAGAATTGTTTGTGTAGAAAAAATCCATTGTCAATTGAAGTGTCATTATTCAACCCCTCTTCTAATGACCAATCAATCCATTTTACTAATGATGTAATATTTATGCAATTAATCCCTTGTCGCTAAACATTCATCCTATGCAATTATAGAAGTTTTGCTTCTTCTTTTTTATTTCTTCTTTTTTCTTTTCAATTTTTTTTACCATTTTTCTTTTCATTTTGGCAGTCATGTTAGTGTTTTGCTTCGCAGTTCAAACTTAAAATTGTTATTTGTCAAACCTAGCTTAGGCAAACTATTTCCATCATTATTAAAAAAAAACCTTTAAAATAAAAAATTCCCTATTTTACACATACCAAAAGGTTATTTAAGGCTTTTTAATTTATGCATAAACTAGTTATAAAAATAAAAATAAAAAACTTATAATAAATCAATTTTAACTTTTAGAGAAACTTATTTTATTTTTATTCTTATTTTATTCTTTTATAAATGTTTATAAAAGAAATTTATTCAAACAAGAATTAATCTAATACTAAACCGTTACTATATAACTTTTCTTTTTGTAGTAGTTTGATATGTTCATTTCCGCACCAACCAAAAACAATAATATTCGATGCTGTACACATCTGTGATATGACTATGATTAACCAACTAGCTAGTTCATTATAATGAAATAATCTGTTAAACACGATTTTATTGTTTTTACAATTTAATATTTTGATATAATAATTTTGAAAAAGTTCCGATCTTATGATCCCTTATAAATTACGCAAACCCCTTGTTACTTTGAAATCAAATGAGCATGATTATTGTTATGCTACTTTGTTCATTATATCGACGAATTCTATTGTCTAATGAAGTTTTGAGCACCATGATTAATTAATCAATATTTTTCTTGGTTTTTGATGGTAGCGCCTAATAATCTTTATTGAGTTTAATGGTGATGCACTTACGGTGTAAAACAATTTTATACAGTCATCCAATCACAATTCACCGTTTGTATGACTTTTAAGATAATTTTTTAAAAGTCAACAAACTTACCATACATGGTGGGTAATGATTGGATGACAGTATAAAATTATTTTACACTGTCAGTGCATATTTTTTTTATGATATATTGTGAAATCAATCTAAATATATAGCTAGGGGGGATACTGTAATCCATCGGATATTGATATCTGGTTATTTTTATATCTAAAATTATCAATGTTCATGTGCATCACTATTTCGAACGTACTAAAAGCCCTAATTTTCTATTAATTAATTTAGCAGTTCCAACTTACAAATTATAAATTTTATTTATTTATTTATATATAAATAGTTAATATTTAGGATGGAAGTAAGACAAAGTCAACGATAATTCTAAAAATCTTCTTTGTGCATGTTGAAAACAAAAACAAATTAGAAAATTGAATAACAACAATAATAATAATAACAACTACAATAGTATTCTCAAGTTTCGAATATATAACTACATTAAATATTTAAGGAGAGATCCACTTATTCCAAGATTAAGTCTAAGAGAGTTACTCTTCATTCTCACAATTCATTTTCTTGAAATCTAATGAATGGTGATGATGAAGAGTAAGTCTCTTATACTTACTCTTGGAGTAAGTGGATCCATTCTCTAAATATTTAGAGGGTTTTACTATTTATAGTAGTCCTACTCAATTTGAATAGAATTATCTTTCGTGAAAAATATATATGGTCATGAAAAAAAACCTTTAACATAATATATATATATATATATATATTAAAACACGTAAATAAAAACTAAAAGCACACACATGTTCGACTTTTTGACGAAAATAGGTAATAAAAAAAAACTATATACCAAAAAGTATACTTTTAAAACAATTTACATGGCATGGGTTGTTTTTGCCACGTCAGAATAACAGAAGGCGCTACACTGTGTGTCCCCTCATGCACTTCGAATTTTTTAACACAGGAGACGCCACACAGTGTGTCTTCTCATGTTGTTTTTTTTAACACAGGAGGCGCCACACTGTGTGTCTCCTCCTGTTGCTTTTTTCGAAACAGGAGTCACCACACTGTGTGTCTCCTTCTGTTGCTTTTTTCGAAACAGGTGGCGCCACACCGTGTGTCTTCTCCTGTTTGCTTTAAAATGTATTACAATTATTTTTAGAATGGTGTAAGCTCCGCTACGTTTACACGTGGAGAATGATCTATTTAACGGGAGAACCCGTGTTCGATTCTTTCCATGTGCAAAATTCTCTTGGACCAGCAACAGCCATACATCCCAAGCGGAATTAGTCTCTGACTCAGTGAGTTGGGGGACACCGGTGGTCTCTAACATAGGACAAACACAAAGAGTTTAATTCTATGTCTTATCAATGTAAAAAATTCTATACTTTCAAGATCATGTCATTTGGTGTTTATTATGTTTTTAAATGTCGTTAAGTAAGAGAATTTTGCACATGGAAATAATCGAATACGAGTTCTCTCGTTAAATAGATCATTCTCCACGTGTAAACACAGCGAAGCTTACACCATTCTAAAAATAATTGTAATATATTTTAAAGCAAACAGGAGAAGACACACGGTGTGGTGCCACCTGTTTTGAAAAAGCAACAGAAAGAGACACACAGTGTGATGCCTCCTGTTTCGAAAAAAGCAACAGGAGGAGACACACAGTGTGGCTCCTCTTGTGTTAAAAAAAGCAACCGGAGGAGACACACTGTGTGACGCCTCCTGTGTTAAAAAATTTGAAGTGCATGAGGAGACACACAGTGTGGCGCCTTCTGTTATTCTGACGTGGCAAAAATAATCCATGTCATGTAAATAGTTTTAAAAGTATACTTTTTTGGTATATAATTTTTTTTTATTACCTATTTTCGTCAAAAAGTCCGCATGTTCTTTGAATTAATAATAAAAAATTGACGGAATATTAAATAAATATTTCTATGAATAGTTGTTTGTTTAAAATTGTTAAAAACATAAAAAAGAGGAACAAAGAGAGAAAAAAGTGAGACTTTTAACTAAAATAGAAAGAAAAAAAAACTATATACTGAAAACGTATGCTTCGAAAATAATTTATATGGTATGGATTATTTTTGCCACGTTAAAATAACAGAAGACGCCACATCGTGTATCTTCTCATGCACTTTCGAATTTTTTAACACAAGAGATGCCACCCTGTGTGGCGTCTTCTGTTGCTTTATTCGTAACAGGCCGGTGACGTCACACTGTGAGTTGCCACATGAGGCGCCACCTGGGCCGTCTTCTCCTGTTGCTGACACGCACCAGACCTCGCAGTGCAGGAGGCGCCAGCCAATGAGTCTTCACCTGATGTGCAGACTGAGGGTGAAGACTCATTGGCTGGTGCCTCCTGCACTGCGAGATCTGGTGCGTGTCAGCAACAGGAGAAGACGAACCAGGTGGCGCCTCCTGTGACAACTTACAGTGTGACACCACCTGTTATGAAAAAAGCAACAGAAGACATCACACAGGGTGACGTCTTCTGTGTTAAAAAATTCGAAGTGCATGAGAAAATATACGATATAGCGCCTTCTATTATTTTGATGTGATAAAAATAATCCATATTATGTAAATTGTTTTCAAAGCATACGTTTTCAGTATATAACTTTTTGAGTAAATTACACGAATCTCTCCTGAGTTTTACATATATTACACCGATACCCCCTATCTTTTTAAACATTACTTTTGATCTCATGTAGTTCAAAAAAGTAGGGATGCCGATATAATATAAGAAAAACTTAATAGAAATCCATGTAATATAAATAAAACTTAGGAGAAATCCGTGTAATTTAAAACCAATAAATAAGAAATTTTTTGTATGATTCAAAAAAATAAAAAATGTTAATGTAATATATGTAAAACTCAGTAATCCGTGTAATTAATGTAACTTTTTTTTCCTATTGTAGTAAAAAAGTCAAAAAGTGAGGTAACGGGGCACAAAGCATCCAAATGTTTGGAAGGCCATTCCTTGTTTGAGTGGAAATGCGTTACTCATCCTTATCTGAACACAAAGGTTCACGTTCTGTTCTGGCACAGAATAATGGAAACAGATGGGACTCGCATGATGTGATTGAAATTCAAGCCCTAAATTATATTTTGTTATGGCTACTATTAAATCCTTCAACTAATTCACTGTTGGATGACTTTAATTAAAGGAAAAAATATTTGCACACTCGAATGTCTTTTGACACTTACGATATGTTTGATTTAGAGGAAAAAAATAGAGTAGATATAAAATTATATGTTATGTTATTTGTTTAAAGAAAAATGGATGAGAAATATAATAGAGATAATATTATAAAGTTGTTTGATATAAATGAAATAAGGATGAGAGAATTAAATAGACATACAAAAATCGATTATACTGTATAAATAATCGATTAAACTGCACAAATAATCGATTATGATACACAAATAATCGATTAAAATAATGTTATCACTCTTAAAATCAATTATGATGTATAAATAATCGATTAAATTGGTCAAAAAATTGATTATTTAACTGAAATAATAGATTTTTACTGTTTGAAATGATTTTTGAAAAGATAGAAATTTGTATTTTAACTCTTTTCAAATTCATTGGTACCAAACGCTTATACTTTATTTTCGTCTGTGGTATATTAATTCTGTCCACAAAACCAAACAGAGCCTTAAAGAGAGAGTGAAAAAAGAGAGAAAATATAGGTATAATAGGTAATATGATGTAATAAGAAAAAAGAGATGGAGATAAATTAGAGGTGTTGATGAAGTGTTTAAAATATAAGGGTGTTCAAATATAACTACTCTTAATTAAAATACAAAAGGGGAGGTCACTAAAATTGATTCCTGCAGAAATCACGTGTGTTTGATTATTTTTTTAGTTTTGTAAAATTGATTTTTTTTTATTGAATAAAGTTTATTATAGTTGTATGATTTACAAATTTTATCTTATAAATATTTTAAAATTAATTTTTATTTTATTATCCAAATGATTTTTTTTAATTTTGTTTAAAAATATCATGTGCAATCATCAATTATTTTTTAAATCAATTTTCCAACTAATAATTCTACTAAAATTTAAAATAAATGGATCCTAAAATAAACTTTCCCTTGGAGCATGACAGAAATATATTAAATTAAACATTGTGATATATATATATATATATATATATATATATATATATATATATATATATATATATATTATTAATTGTTTCTGTAGGGTTTCTTAAAATTATTTATATATTTTTTCTTATAACATAATATTATCATATTACTGGATAATATAAAAATCCAATTCCTAAGAAAAATTATAAAATTAAAAATATATGAAAAACAAAAATGACTATTTGATACCCTACATGGAAATGGAGAGATAGGCTAACAAAAATAAAGAGGAGAATGGGGAGGGTGTAATTGGCGTGTGAAATAATCAGGGTTGTATGGGAAAATATATTTATGTACAATCAATATAATTTTCACACAAAAGTCAATATCTAAATAGATATTTATTTTGCTCATTACTTTTTTTAATAGTTGTGCTCATTACTAAATATCTAAACATATTATTTATCTTTATCTTTATCTTTGTTTTAGTATATAAAGTAATAGAACAAAGAGACACTTCTAATATTATTAAATAAACACCAATGATATATAAGAATTGTCAACAAAAGTCCATTCAAAAAATCACCGCAAACACTAAATTGCAAGTTGTTTATTTTATCTAGTCCTAGCTACTTAACCAGCTCTGGATATCAAAGGATTTTCATGAAAAAAGTTATCCACCAAGTGAGATTTTAATAACGTCAAAGAGAATTGAACCTCATCCATGTGAAGGATGAGAGTTAACCCATAATTTTTATTTTTTTTATCAGCAGTAACTTAGGATCTTATGCAAGTTTCCCAGACCCTTTACCACTAGGTTAATCTTAATGAATTTTTTCTTCTTCTTTTGTTATAATATAAAACTACCACGTTTATATAAAATAAAATTCATCTAAGTTTCTTTTAATATAAAAGAATATATTTGTAAAAACAAAATATACGTAAAATTTAAGATAAGAAAAAGAATACTTAGTATATTTTTATTTAATGTTATCCAACTTTTAAGTTTCAAATATTTTTTAATTTTATTTATCTTTTTATTTTAATTTTTATTTTATATTTTAGTATATTGAATATTAATAAACTTAAAAGTCTTTGAAGAAAATATTTAATAAAAAATAATTAAATTATAATTAATAAACTAAACAAAATGAACTCAAATTTCATATTTTTCAAATAAGTTAATTAAGTTCAAACTTTATATTATACTTATTAAATAATTGAATAAAATTTAAGCATCACATTATTTCATTAATCAAATTTAAATTTCAAGTACTCTAAAATAAATCCTTCAACAAAAACTTACAAGTAAATATTCAAACTAAGTGAAATAAGCTCTTATGACAAAAATAAAATACATATTATTTGCTAAAAAAACATAATTTATTATTATGAAAAATGTTATCCTGTTTGATAAAAATAAGAGAAAAAGGACTATGTACTAACAGTGTAAAATATTTTTACACTGTCATACAATCACAATTCACCATAAATGATAAGTATGTTAATTTTTACAAAATTATCTTAAAAATCATATCAACGGTAATTTGTAATTGAATGACATTATTTTACACTGTCAGTGCATCACCATTAAACTCTAAAAATAACTATGCTTATTAGTTTTACAGCTATTATTTGTTAAGAAATGTCAACCCCTTAAATAAATTTTAATATTTTGAAAGATTAATCTTTGTCTCTCGATTGAGGAATACCCGAAATCACCCCATTAGTATTAGAGCATGTTTGGAAAAGATTAATTATTCCCATTTCAGCTGTTTTGAGGAGATAAAAGCTGTTTGAAAAAAAAAAAGTTGTATGTTTGGGAACACCAGTTGAAATTTAGAAAAAGCTTTTTTCTTGAAAAATAAGTTATTTTCTTGAATATGAAAATTTGTAAATTATGATTATTTTTCAACAACTTATTTTTTCTTTCAATTGTTTTTATACTCTTTTACTATGTAAAAGTTGATTTTTTGTTGTATTCAAATAAAATTAATTATATTTAAATTACTTTTCAGCAAATTCGCTCAAACAAAAATTAATTATAATAATAATCAATTATACATATAATTGATTATTGAAATAATCAATTTTAAGTATTGTCTAATATAGTTAGAGAATATTCAATATTGTGACCACATGGTTTAAGGAAGCAAATTGGCGTGCAGGCTCATTGGTCTGTTTCGTGTGTAAGCGATAATAATATTATGATGCGCTAGCACACACGCGTGTCTTGCGCTCGCGTGCCGGCCTAATGTCCCTCCCCACGTGGCTGCATCTCTCATCTGTAGCTTTTGCCTCACACTCCTTGTTCTTTCCCTCTTCTTCTACCACTTCCCTTTTTCTGCTCCTCCATCCACTTTTTTGCACCTCATAAATAAGCCTCAGTAATGTTTTTCTTCTTCTGTAATGTTACTTCCACAACTGTATTATTATAATACTATTGAGCCCATGAATTAATCGGCATGAAGTTATTTCAGAATAATCAAAAGTTTCGAGTTCGAGTATTTGATATGCAGTTGTTTTAAATATTCAGAAAAAGAGTTTTACTTCTCATAATGATCTTATTCGACTCGAACAGGATTGTCTCTACGAAGAATACATGTTTTCTAAAAAAAAAAAACTACTAGTATATTATTATAATTATAAACAACATTTTTCTCCTTTAGTTTTGCACCGTCGCATCTATTATTACCTCACGATGCACCATTTGTAGGCATGCAAAGGCCACATAGTTGAGATAATGACTCATGGTATATCTAATAAGAGACTTGTATGATAATGACAACTTTTTTATTTGTTTATATTAGTAGTGCATGTGGGCAAGAAAATTCATTGAAGAAATGTTAATTAATGGGTTTACTAATGCCTTTGAAAAACTACACGTCTTTGACCCTTGTTAATTAGTTAATTACATTGTTGCATGGTTAGACTTGCGAGATTAGTTGAAATTTTTTCTTCCAACTCTTGAAGAGAAGAAAATTTAACTTTTGGGAAGAAAAAGGTGTTTTATCTTCACTTATTGAGTTGGTACCTAATTTGGATCAGTTTTTTAGACTAAGATAGGGAACTTACCTTGACATTTATCATATTTGACGATGGAATATAAATCTAAACCAACATAAATATTATCAATTGCCACACTGACATAAGATATGCAAAGAGTATCTACATCTAAGACTTAAAAACTTTCGTCCAAGACCACTCCAATCTCCATCCTAGTTGAGACGAGAACAAAGGATGCTATGGATAAGAGGGCAATCTCTCCATCATTTTAGGAATCACTCCTTGACCTTGTCTTACCTATTAGAGAGTATTAAAGCACGGTCACAGGAATATAATGGTGATTAGAGGTAGTGATTAGGACAATACATCATCGAGATGGACCTCTATTAGAGTCTCATATCTACCAACGTTTATAAATAGCAATAATTGTTCCTCCTTCAAGTACATGATTCTCTTTGTTGTTACACTTTACCAAAATTTCTACTATGGTATTAGAGTGTTTACCTACACAAATGTCCCCTAATCACGAGAAGAACCATTGTCTTAGCACAATTTGAGGTATCACAACATCAACCGATAAATCATTGTCATTGCTATGGGAGGGGATGAATTCATTCTCACCCTAATCATGGCAAGCATCCATCGTTAGCTCCTCTATCACTCCCAAATAACCTTCCATGATCATGTGGAAAATGTTTCCTCCCACCAATATCCAATCTTCAATAATAAAAAAAATAGAGTAAATTACACGGGCTCCCATGAGATTTGTTTTTATTATATCTGATATCTCTCTATTTTTGAACTCTACAAAAAATTTCTTAAATTTTGGGTTTTCGTTACACTGATCCCCCTCAACCCCCTCTCTTCAACATAAAAAAATGTTACACCAACCTCCCTTAGGGGACTCAAAGTAATGTAAAAAAATGGAGAGGTATTAGGTATAATAAGAGCAATCTCAGGAAGGATCCGTGTAATTTACTCAAAAAAATAAGATACCACTGGTGGCAACTAACCTAGTACTACAATAGCCACCTAACGTTCAATGTGCACTTCTGAACTCTGTAACTTATTTTCTTAAAAGACATATCTAACATCCAATGTACTGTAATTGAACATGCGTCCAGAAACATTTGTGAAAATTAGTATGCAATATGCTAAAGCTTTTATCGTCCAATTGGATATAAGAAATTTACACTCTGATTTATAACTTTATCTAAGTTTTCTTCGTCCAAACAAAAGCACGTGTGATATGCTTTGACCAAGGTTGATTAAGCTTGAAAAGTATGTGTACCTTTTGTTCCCTCACCTTTTCAAATATCTCATCATTTGAATTTTAAGTGTGCATGTTTATAAGGCAAGACAGAAATATCAACATATTCTCTGCAAAACCGTTTTCGTACAAGTAGTGGAGACAACATGAATGATGCTCATAAAAGGATAATACTTTTGTCTGTTTCTCTCTCCACCCCCAAGTTGTCACGTTGCAAAAGGGACAAGTTCTGCGAGAAAATGAATATTTTTCAACGGCTCTAATGAGTCTGATCCCCACAATGATCATATTCTTGAAGCCTATAAATCAAGATGGAATATTTGAACCATGTATATTTGAGCCAATTTAGGCATTTATTTTTGTTTTCTATTTTTAGTGCAAAAAACACCTTATGTTTAGATGAATATTTTATTTTGACATATTTATTTTATTTTATTATGAATCCATTTTACTTATTTTTAATGCGAAGAATGAATAAGCACTCATTGTACTTCATCTATTTGCATTTATTAATAAAATTATTTTTTTATAGAAAAAAATATTTTTAATAAAATTATTTAGTAATTTATGAAGTAATTTTAAAAATATATGAAGTAATTATGTTATAGAAAAATATAATAATTGTTTTCAATAAAATGCTTAATTAATTGAATATTTTTACTATTATCTATTTTTTTTTTTTTAATATGTATAAAAAGTGTTTTTTTTCTAAACAAACATGTTACTTTAGAAGTGTTTATGAAGTCTTTTATGTAATTTTGTAATAAAAAAGTAATTCGACAATTATCATACTTAAACAAGTTAAAAATCACTTTTAATTAAAAAAAATTGTTTTTTATGATTGTAACCAAACACTAAATAGTTTCTACTTATATCGGAATCACTTAAAAATAAATCACTTTTTTAAAAAACTCTTTTTTTAAGCCTAAACAAATGTTCTCATAATTTCTCTTCATAGACTAAACAACTAAACCTATTAAAAAAAATAGAAAAACAAAACATAAAAAAGGAAAATAGAAAAGTAAGAAAAAATATTATCCTAATAATAACAAATATACAGCAAAATTGTAGCATTTAAATTTAA
This sequence comes from Pueraria montana var. lobata, assembly GCA_026413185.1. Lineage (NCBI taxonomy): Eukaryota > Viridiplantae > Streptophyta > Magnoliopsida > Fabales > Fabaceae > Pueraria > Pueraria montana. Next base: position 36,831,691 of record CM048651.1, on the reverse strand, counting down.
AATTCTAATTTTCTCTTTTACCCTTTGTTTGGTAGAGAAGAAATTGAAATAATGGAAGAGAGATGGAAATTAATTGGTGTGTTTAGTGGAAAAGGTCTAGGATGAAAATAATTTTCTTTTATCCGGTATTATTTTTCACTTATTTTCATCAATTTCTCTATCTTTTCTTCTCTTTTTGTTCTTCTTCAACTAAACATCTTTCATTCACACCTATTTTCACTCATTAATTTTATTTTCATCTACTCTATTTAATAAAAGACTTACACGTTTAATTGTATGATCATGTCTAACAAACAAACAAACAGAGCATTAGTTATGCTAAACAAACTTCTCTAAAAACTGATTGTGGCCATTGCAAACTTGTTAGAGACAAAATCGGCGGAAAAAACTAAACACACATTTGACACCACCAACAAACGCACAAATTGAAGTCAAACATAGGAAGCGCAGTGTCAGTGTCAGACCACTACTCTAACAAGACAGTACTCTAACGTTAGATGAAATATCGTTATCTTCAATTTTAATCACCGTATGTATTATACATATATGGGGATTAGGAACTCATAAAATTAACACAGTGTTGTAAGGTCCCGTTATATTTATGTATGGAAAATAATTTATTTAACGAAAGAATTTGTGTTTAATTTCTTCCGTGTGTAACTTTTTTTTAGGCTAGCGACAAACAAGCACTATGAGCGAGATTAATCTCAATAAGTTTGGGAAAAAAAAATTATGGGGATTAAGGAATGGCTTGTGAAGTTGTGATAAGCTAAAGGGAAACGATAATTTACACAATAAACGCATGATACGTTGAGTGGTGTATTTTAGTGTATATTATTATATAATACTAGTAGGATTGTGTTATCCCATATCTGTGTTGGTGCTGAGTGCAGAGGAGATTCAGGACAATTTAATGCAAGCATATGGTAGTGTTTCATCCAAACGACTTCCACTTTGACCATTTGCCACTGAAAAGTGAGGGCAGGCCTAGGGGGGGCATTGGGGGGATCATCATCCATGTGGTGTCACTAGGCCTAGCTTAGGCAGCACCCCCATTAAGGGTATGTTGATGAGGTGCCTTATCAAAGTCACGCCAATTTTGTCTCCTCTTACTTGACCATCACAGTGAGTTGTATTGGTTCCCATATACATGAGACCCACCCAAGTGGTGTCCTAATCACCCTCTTTTCTTAAGGGGGATTTTCAATGCCTGTGCCTCTCCTAGGTCATATAAAACACAACACTTTGGACATTGGTATCCGTTTCCACACTTGACTAGAGATCACATAGCATGTTCCTCTTCAACTTTCTCTCTTTTGGTTAGTTAGCAATATTCCACTTTACTTCCCCACTTTGTGGCTGGTGTTTTTTGAAGCTTTGTGGTTGGTCAATTGTCATTAGTTTATTGATTAATTAATCCTTTTATGAGTATATTATCAACACATTTTTTAACACATACTACAAACTTAAAAATCAAGAGAAATGGTCATAAATAAGAATTAAGACTTATTAAAATTTATGATTTTTAATAAATTTTAATTAATAATTAAAATATATTAAAAAAATATGTTAGAGAATGTGATAGTAGTATCTTTCATTCTTTTATTTTCCCATCTCTAATGTCGTATGCCTATGATAGAGACAATAGAAGTGCTTCTACATATCGACATGAATTGTTGACATATTTACTACTATGCACAATGTTATCTTTCTACATATTGATAATTTACTACTTAATAAAAAAAGATAGGGATAATAGCTTCTCATCTTGGTCGCTGTTGACAGGATATTAAAAATTTAATAGACATGACACTTGACAATTGACTTGGATGTATAGAGTAGACAAGTTACTGAGCGACGTACTTTTTCTCTGAAACCAGACATGTGAAAAACACATGGAAGGGGCAGTGCAAAACTTGGCTTGGACGAGGTAACCAAGGCATGTTTCATGACATTTCGCCTTGTGGTTTTTTTATTTATTTTTTATTTTATGGCAGCTATTATTAATTAATATATATATATATATATATACTCATAAGAGGGAAAGTCCTATGCCGACTGAAAAATATACTCACAAGAGGGAAGAGAAAAAAGCCTATGATCCTACCCTTATGTTGTAAGTTGAAAATCTGCTCTACATCACATGCGAATTGTTGCATCTCCATGCACGAATTTGACTTAAGGGGCTGAGCCCCTCCTGCACATAGAGACAAAAATGACTTAATTCCTACACTAGAGATTCGAACCAAGGTAACTCCAATCATTCCAAGAAATTTTGTTTGAGTAAATTAACAATTTTGATCGTGTCAAAGCAAAACTTAAATTAGTGTTTCATTGTTACTTAACTGTTTTAAGGGATAAAACTTTGTTTGTAGCATATATGCTTGGTGCAATGTTACTGGTGGAAAGAGAAATTAAGCCAAATGACAAGAGAGAGAGAGAGAGAACAAGGGATGGAAAGTAAAAGAGTTTTACCAAATTTAGAACAGATTACGAGCTAGTTAATTGATTGTTAAGAAACTTTATTAATCGTTCCGTGAAGATATCTTGATAAAATAATACACACTAAAAAATATATTACCTCTAGTCCTAATTATAAGCAACATAGGACAAATCATCAATACCAAGAAAAATAATTATTACAATTTTTTAAATTAATTCTGCCAAAAAATCAATTTTTATTCAAAAAACACCATTTACTTTAAGTAATTATTATAATGCATAGGTAATAGAGTAAACGATAAAGTAAAGGTACAAAAGAAATTTACTTTAAAAACTGATGATTGTTGTTTATAATTAGGACAAGAGGTAATATATACATTATATATATATATATGGGACAATATCACTTAAGATCAGGTTTAAGTTTTAACTCTAAAAAAAAAGGTTTAAGTTTTAACAAATTTATATTTTTAATAATTTTTTTGTAAAATAGGTTAATTTGCAAAACTTTATATACAATTCAAAAAAGGCTTAAATATCTTTTTGGTCCGTGTAATTTAGTGTTTTTTTACTTTTCGTCCTTGCAATTTTTTTTTTGTTTCAATCCTTGCAAATTATGTTAGTTTTATTTTTCGTCCTTATAGTGGTTTAGATAGCGTTTTGACAGTGAAAAAAACGCTATCTAAACCACTATAAGGACGAAAAGCAAAACAAACATAATTTACAAGAACTGAAACAAAAAAAAATTGCAAGGACGAAAAACAAAAAAACATTAAATTGCAAGGACCAAAAAGATATTTAAACATTAAAAAAATAATTAACATTTCATCACAACGGTTTATTTTAATGTAAAATATATTGTTTAAAATATAAAGAAATCTTTATTATTAAATTATACATTAAGTTTCTAAAGTATTTAAAACTATATATATATATATATATATATATATATATATATATATATATATAATGACATAATTTAATAATTAAGTTGATAATTTTATCATTTATAAAAAATCGAAAATTATAAATTTGTTAAGACTTACACTTTGTGTCAACTGTCGACAGATGGTTTTGGAAGCTCTTAAATTAATCTTTATCTTTATTTTACACAAACGCAAGACGAAGTTAATTAAGAGAGACACGGAATCTAACTTGCTTTTGTCTGTTTATTTCTGAAGACAGACGAAGAACGAACACCGTATGTTTGGTAGTTGTACCATCTTTACGAAGATTCATTAAGAATAGCACTTTTAATCAATTAAATTAAACTTTTCAGATATTATACCTAGCATTTAACTAGGGTTTAGCTAGCCACCCCTCAACCTCCTTTTCTCTAAAAACTTCTACACATGCATAAAAATGGCAGCTTTTTATAGTGATATTATTGTTTTAGTCTTTTTTTTGTATAATATTATTGTTTTAGTCTGAAATGTTTAGTTTTTTTTAAGTTAGTACCTCTTATTCTAATTATAAGTAATATAGGATAAATCATCAAGATCAAGAAGAGTATTTAAAGTAGTCATTTTTAATTAATTCTACAATGAATTCAATTTTTATTACAAAAGTATCCTTTGTTTTATTGATGTGAATACATAGAAAATAAAGTTAACAGTAAAATAAGAGTATAAAAGAAATTTTATCCTGAGTAACTTTACAAAAAGGTGATTGTTGCTTATATTTAGGACCAAATGAAAATCTAATTTGTTACTTATAATTAGAACCAGAGATAGTATTTTAAATCTTGACTGTTCTAAATTTATCCTTTATTCGGATATGAGAAAAGAAAAGAACGAAATAAAAGTAAATATGTGAGAAAAGAAAAAAAAAGAAAAATAGATGAGAAATAAGATAAAAATAGAGATGGTTTGATTGAAAAGAAATACAATAAAATAAAGAGAAAATATTTTAATTAAAGTTATTTAGTAGATAAGAAAAATAAATCAATATTAAATAAAAAAATATTATTATTATTATAATATAAGGCAGGAAACCAACATTATTATTCCTGCTAGCTCGGTGAGTCATTCAGATGCTGCGCTGATCAATTTTCACATGCAGCAACTCACAAGCAAATTTTGCATTACCGTGTTTGATAGAGAAAAATGAAAATGAATGAAAATGTGAGGAATAAGAAGGGGTAAAAAAAATGAAAAGTAAAATTGTTTGTTTGAAGTGAAAGAGAGTGAAAAAGAGATAAAAAAATTTAAATTAAAGTGATTTAGTAGGTAAGAAAATAAAAAACAAAAATTAAATATTTATACAATTCCTACTTTACCCCATGTATATGCCTTTTTTTTGTTACAAAAACTTTTTTTTTAAATTGAACAGACATATAATCGATTATGTCCTGTGATAATTTTTTGTTAAAAGAAATAAGGCACATAATCGATTATGCCCTTAAAAAAAAAAAACTAGCTACAGTTAAGGGAAGACAGTGTAAGTTGTCACAAGCAACACAAGGAACCAAGGTTGTTTTGGAACTAAATTTTCATTTGTTTTTGTACTGTATATTTCTCTACCTTTCACCTTATTTTTAAGGTGAAATTTGAACAGTGCAACCCATGAAAATTAGCTCACTTTCATCTCAAATTCACTACAAACGAACATAGTTAGCAGCTCACTTTCACCTTGTTTCAGTCGTGTTTCACTTTCAGCTCACCTTTTTTTGTGCAAAAGAACATAGGGTAAATCCGCCTTCTCCTGCGCGGAAATATTTTTATGTCAGTCCCATTAGTTTTTTCAAAATTTTTGAAGATAAATGACAATTTTGGTATCTGAATATGTAAATTGATGATAATTTAGTTATTGAAAGATAAAAAATTCTAATTTAGTTTCTAAATATGTAAAAAGTACGGCAATTACATTCTGTCGTACAACTGATGTCAAATTGGACCATGAATTTTACAACTTAATGTCAAATTGGTCCTTGAACATTACAACTTAATGACAAAATGGTCCCACAAAACTTAACAACAAGACATAATTGTCACACTTTTATACACATTCAAATACTAAATTAGAAATTTTCATCCTCGAGGAACTAAGTTGTCAACGATTTACACATTTAGGGACCAACATAGTCATTTCCACTCACATTCCCTCATTTTCACTCTCTTCCTTCCTCTTTCTTCCTTTTCCCCTCTAAGTAATTGCATATTTTACCACCCAATTATAATCATTTTATGAATTTTATCACCTAAGTTTGTTTTGCGCATTTTACCATCATATTTTTCAATTTTCGCGTATTTTATCAAGTTGTCCATTATTGTTAGCTGATCGTCAACTATCATTAGTTGACTGATAACATGGTAAACTGACTGATGATGTGACAACATTGACTGTTAACATGAGACTCTGATGCTGATGTGACAGTATACATGGCATTGACATAGATTATTAATGTTGCGTTGGAGTGCTGACATGCAATTAGGAATAAAATGTGCAAATTTTTTAAAGTAGAATGGTGAAATGTGCAAAATTTTGAAAGTGGAGTAGTAAAATGTGCAAAAAATAATAAATGATAAAGATGAAACAAATGTTAAAGGTGGGATAAGAACCCTTGCCTCTTCTTATTCTAAGACCACAAAGTAACAAATCCATTTTACTTATTTAGTTAATAAATAAAAATATTTTATATGCTATTGTTATATTTGTTAATTGCACATTTGGTTTCTTGGAGTATGAACCATTGTGTGAATTAGTTATAATATAATTGCTGAAAAAACAAATCACTTGTGAAAAACAAATTAATTTAATATATCTTATAGAAAACTTGAAATAAAAAATAAATCACTTTTTAGAATTTTTTTTAAAAGCACAAACAAATATGTCATATTTATTGTATGAGAAATATTATTATACAAAAAAATGATACAAATTTATTTAATAAGTTATACAAAAATAATTGAATATATAAAATATATTATTATATATAATTGTAATTCAAAGTGGACAATGGTATCAATTTTTTTGAAAGGCAATTTATGTATTATTAGAACACTTTGTATCATAATAAGGTGTGCCAAACTAAGCTGAGGGTCTAGCTTAGTTTGTTAAGCAAAGTGTGTGAATTGTTGTAAATTTCCGATACCTTTCTTCGATTTCTATGAATAAAAAAAAAAGTCAACCCGAAAAGTCTTGCAAAAAATATGACAGAAAGGAACAAAGACAGACACCCACCATTTTCCCAATATGCCTCCAATTTATTTATTTATTTTATCAGCAAAGTAAAATTCATGTCACCATAACCATGTTCTAGCAAGGATGGGTCACACAACTAACAATAATAGGAGAACCCATTGATAGTCTCCTCATTTTAGACAACTATTACAATGCTCTCTTAAATTATGTGAGCATCGGTATCTATAATTTATTTAATTATATAATTATAAAATTGATATAATTTAATAATTAATTTTGTATAATTTATAAATTTGTTTAATTAAAATAAAAATATTTAATAAATAAATTTATCATATCAACTTTTAATATTTTTATCTATTAGTGTATTAGTAGTAATTACATAAAAAGTCATATTTAGAGTGATTTCTAATTAGTTGACCGGATAAAATTGTTTACACTAACAACACATAAAAATTAAGCCTTTTAAATAATACATTTCTTAGTATATATAAGAAATAAATAACTAATTTATCAAGACTAGTAAAAATAGTTAAGTTAGTTAATTTTTTATTCATAATATCATAAATTTAAATTTATTCCAAAATTACCCATAGAATAAAATGGTTTAAGTGATAGGTGTATTTAATGACACTACTTATATTTCAAGAAGTAATTTTTTCAACCAATCAATATGACTTATATTGTCAAAAGTCCAATAAAAGCGTCTACTTTTATTGGAAATAAGGGAGTACATAAATAATTTATAGAAATTCTCTCATTTTTTTTTTCAAATAGTTATGTTATTTTTGTATCTTTCTTATGTAATCTTGGCACACCTTTTGCTCTGATTGGATCTCAATAAAATTGTCTTTGCCTTAAAAAAATCAAATAATTCGTGTATAAACTAATTTTAATATATAATTTTTTTTTATTTTATAAATATTTATGAAGAAGTTTATCTACGCAAACCTTGTATTAATTTACATGGAAAAAAATAATGTTTAAAAACATCATAAAATTTAACTTGTAATATATTTCAAATGGCAGTTTAATAAATAATTGAACACACATTGACTGATGATAAAATTTAGTCAGGGGGAGGAGGAGGATATTGGCATACTTTCTTCACAATAATGGCTTCGGATTCTTGGAATCTTAGGTACATCGTTATCGTTGACATTTGACATTTGCTAGGGATCGCCCCATCCATATACTTATTATTCTTACAAGAATAAATTTATCCATTATAATAGTATCTGTAAAATCGAAATAACAGTTAAATAGTAATGAACAACAAAAAAGTAACCATTAATATAAACGAGAATCATCACTAGAGATTTCATTCACAAACAAACTACTAGTAGTACATTTGTTTTTACTGACACTGTATAAACTATAAAGCACCGAATTTCCGGGTTCCATGATTCCATGATATTCAACGTGCGAATGAATAGGTGCGCGTGCACACGTGATCTCTCCGTATGCTATAAAATCCCATAGTCTAACGACTAACGACTTGTTTCTAACTGTCACCCACTAAACCCCTTCGATTATGATTTGTTTGGTGAGGGTAGTTGTTTTTAACAGTGCCGTTCATCGAACTTGGTGCACCGTACGCCTCCTAGTCAACGGTCCACACGATTAGACCTCCTACTCTACCATTTATAGGGACACTTTTGTAATTTACATCTCTTTCTTTTTTTCTTTTTAGCACCCATTAGTCATTTGTTTTGTTTTTTACTCGTTGGTAAAAGGAGAAAAGTTTTTTTTTTTTTTTTTAACTTGATTGTTTAACTTTTCGAGATGGTACAGAAGCACGTGACATGTGGGCAGATCTTGTCAACTGCTAGCTGGCATGGGTGTCACGGTCCCAGCACGTGTGGATGGATCATAATGTTCTTTTCTTTTTGTTTGATTTTTTTTCTCCTAGGAATCGTGAATTGAGAAAGAATGGAAATAGATGTTTAAAAGACTTCTGGAACACATGAAGGGTCAACATAAAAATATGGAGAATATGAAAAACAGAGGTTATTAATTGTAATTTTTATTCTCAAAGTTTGGTTTTCTCATGAATTTTGTTCCCAATTATTTTATTTTATTTGCAAATTTTGTCTTTAAAGTTTTAAAATGTTACAAATTTTATCTTTTCATTTAATTGACTGTGTGAGTTCCATTAATCAATTGCTGACATAGCAACATTAATTATTGATATAGCAATACACATGACACTTAGGTGGGTCAATGATATGACAATAACGTGAGATTGAGATAATAACATGTTATTAGATGACAAAATGTGTAGTTAAAATATGGAGCAAAATGTAAGAAAAATAATAAATGATAAAATATTGGTATGCACAATGTGAAAATATGAGGATAAAATGTGCAACATTATATAGGAGCAAAATATACAATATTATGAAAATATGAGAGCAAAATATGAGAAAAATAATAAAATATAAAAATAATTAAATATTAGTATTTGTTGTCTTTGAACCTTCCTGAACCCCCTTTTCATATTATTCACTCACAAATATTTAGATGTTAATTGCAATTAACAAAAATTCGAAAGAAAAATAAGTTTATTTAATTTTTATTTTTTTTCTTAAGTTTGAATAAATTTATTTTGGAAACAAAGTAAACTTGAAAAAATTTGCAACCATCCCAAACGGATCCTAAGTATAAAGCAATGTGTCGCAAAGGGAAAGAAAATAAATAGTAGATGTCTTCAAATTCAAGGTCAATGGTATAAGTTGTTCATGCACTTATATAGGATCACGTCAGATACAACTATGGTTTAGTTAATGTAGAAAAATATTCTTATATTTTTTATCTTATGAAAAAAAGTTGGTTACTAAAAATTTAGGGGAGAAAATATCACCCTAATTCAAGGCAAAAAAATGTCTCTAAACATAAAGAGTACTTATATAAAAAAATACTTTTTTACTCTACTCCACCAATTCATTAGGATTTGAGAAAAAAAGAAGAAGAAGAAGAAGAAGAAGAAGAAGTAGTAGTAGTAGTAGTAAAACAGTTTTTATTTTTTAGATTTTTGGTGATGTTTTTAATGAACTCTTTTCTCGAAAAAGGTTAAAAGAAATAACCTTATATTTATTTATTTATTGTTTTTATCAACAAATGTTAATTTGTTAGAAATAATCTTATATTTATAACTATATATAAAGGAGATACAAGATTTTGTGTACACATTTTTGTGTTATATTTTATTCCTATAATACTTTCATAAACTAACTACTATTATTTAATCTCCATTATTTTATTTTTATTTTCTAAAAAAAAATATATAGAAAGATACGGATTGTTTCTTTTCTCCTAATTATGTATAAAATTGATTTTATTTCCAAAAGGAAGGCATGAAAAAAAATAAAAAATACACATACCCATTAATTGATGATGGATTCAGTTTCAGTTTGTTTTGCTTGGATAGTTGGATGTTCTGCAAACAATAAGCATGACCCCATTATTCGAGGAAATGGGTTCTTGTTGGCGGTTACACAGTGCGTCAAACAAACTGAGTAAATTACGATCGCTTCGGTATCATTAATAAAATATTGTTACGTAGCTCCTTATTTTAATAAATAAATGAATCTTGCCACAATTCAACATAAAAATAGCTTTAAATTATTATTTTCCATGCTGTCGAGTCTAATCCTAGGCTAAAGGGTTTTATGTAACACAACACCTTACAAATTAGAAAAAATTTAATGTCCGTGTGTTCGTCACTTGATACTCTCGATTTATCTATAAAAATATTAATAATACATATTCTAATATATCTTTTTAAATACAATTTCTATTATTAATTAGAATTCATTATCAGTTATAAAATTTTGTAGATTTTATTTATTTAAAAAAATCTCATTTTTAATATTATAGTTTCTTTTTTTTTATAACAATAATATTGCAGTTTCTAATAATTTTAATCAATAAAAAATGTATTGTCTACAATATTTTTTAGATAAATGCTCAGAATATATTCTCTGTCATATTCTTTGTTAGTGATTAAATTTTATTAAAAATTAAATAAAAATTGTAAGTCTCACGTTTTTTTTAATAAGCTTGTACCATGGTGGCATGGTTTTTTAATTTCAAATAAACTTCAACAAATAACAAATATTGTGTTTAAAGAATGTGATAAATAATGTGTTGATAACCCTCCTTTTTTCTTTATCCTATATACGTTACCATACGGTTTAAATTATACAAACTTTCTGTTAACAATGTGAAATATTCTTTTATTACTAATTTTAGGTTTTTAATATGTTAAACTTTTTATTAGGGGTATTTATGGATAGAGTTGAGTTGGGTTTCATCAAACCCATTATCCAAGCCAATCAAAATAGTTTGGGTTGGGTTGAGTTAGATTTCTGTAATTTTTTTTATCAAACCAAACCAACCCGATCAATAGTGGATTAATTTGGGTTGGATTTATGTGTACAGAAAATAAATAAAAAAAATTACAATTTAAAAAAAAAAAAAAATTTGCCCTTACCGATTTCCAATGACATTTTTTTTATCCGTAAGAATCGAAGACAGTACCAAGGGGTTTACAACACTCACGCACCCTACTCAATCAACTAAGCTAGACCCCTTTAGTATAACTTTCAAATAGTTATACTATATATGCATTTTTCCCCTTTCAAATAGTTATGCTATAAACACAAAAAATCATATGCAACTATGAAGACATTGCAATTTTGATTTGTTCAAAGTAAAGAACCCTAATAGGAGAAGAAAAAAGTGAGGCACTCAAACTCATGTAATTGTTGTGACTAGTATGCTTGCTTGTGTAGTCGTGTTTAGTGTGTGTGCTTTTTCTCAATTTTTTATTATTATAAAACATACAAATAATAAATTAAAATTAAAAATATATTACAATAATGAAATGCATTGGATTGGGTTGGGTTCATGTGTTTAACACAAAAACTCAATATTCGACTAAAAATAATGGGCTTGTTGGGTTGGATTGACTTCTATGCAAACAATTTAGAAAATCAAACTAAAGTAGTTGGTGACATCTAACACCTTTAAAAAGATTAAAACAGTGAATTGGTACGTTAAGCATTTGAGTGATGATCAACTAGGCATACATTTGTTATCGTCACATCACATAAACGAAAAAAACCAAAAAAATAATTATTTTTCACTTTCCTATGTCTTTATTATTTTTTTGTCTATTAATTTTGCATTAGTCTTTCCATTTATCAATGGAGAAAATACTTGCCACTTAATAATTCTTTTATAAGCACTGTATTTCATTAATCCAATTGTTTGTTTGAGAGTTTACATTAAGTAGATCAAGTTTATAAAATATTATATACATTAAAAATCATTTAATATTTCATCAATCAACTTTATTTTAACATTCAAAATACACTTTTTGAAACACAAACAAGCACTTACACTATGAGATTATATATGTGTTTCAATGTAACTATAAGATTGAATGATTGAGCAGGGTGTGTGAGTGTTGTAAATCCCTTGATATTGTCTTTGATTCATATTGATAAATAATAAAAAAATTGAATGGTTAGATTTATAAAGTTTTACATTTTATTAAAAAGATATTAAAGATAATATACATAATTTTTTTTCTCTTGAAATAGATTGATTCCTTCCCTTTTAAAAGCAAAATCGAAAGTTGTGAAAAATCTAATTCACTCCAATTAGGTATTTTTCTTTTCTTCTTCTAGCATTGGTGATGATAAACATGTTGTGAGGACATGAAGGACAAAAGTGAGTACTGAGTAGTGAGTACCTTACCTTAGAAAGGAAGGTGAAGCGGTCCCCATGTTTAGGGATCGGATAGGAACAGTGAGTGAGGTACACACGTTTCGCACGCACGACACAACCACGCACACACCATGAAGGTGCACCGCGGCGCACGTGGCCCACGTTCTCTTCCTCAAAGGCCCACCAATCTCTCTACTGTTTCTTGTTTAAAGGCCATAGCCCCGTTCCCACCCTCTCCTTCTTTAGTCCCTTTATTGTATAACTCCAGAAAATCAAATTTCTATTAAAAATATTTTTTTATTAGTTAATTAATAGTGTAAATATTTTACACCGATTAATCTCTAATAATAACTGTAGAGAGTATTTACTATTTAATTGAGTCTTTAATGATTCTGCATGACATGGGATTGGGCAATATATTTGACGATTCTATCCGTATATTATGTTGTTTCAAATCTTTCTTATTCTTTGTAAAAATATCAAATTGATATTCTAAGTTTTCCCCATCGCCTTTCATATGTGAATTTATAATGTATTTAGTTGGTGGCCTTTACAAACTTCTCTTAACACTCAAGCTCTTAATCTAAGAAAGAGACTAACAATGTAGTTGGTTCCGTGTTTATTAGGCCCATACACGTGTAAATGACGCAAAAATCAGAAGCTGTAGAGTTTCGTCAATGCTAATTAAATTGGTTGGTAAATGGTAATGTAATTTTGACCACGAACGTAAAACCAAACACCAATTAATTATCAAGGGGTATAGGTTAGTTGGTTAAACATGATGCGTGAGTATTGTAAATTTCCTAGTACTATTTTCAATTCCTATAAATAAATAAAAAATGCCAATTAATTAAAGACAATCAACAATGGGTAGATGGTGAATTCATTAATCTTTAGATCCCTAGTACATTTTCTAATTATACGCATAAAAAAGAGTAGTCAATACATAAAAAAAAAAAAAATACATAGTCATTTTTCTTCAACGAATTTGGTTGATCAAATGCCTTTATTATTCGGGTATCCGGCTAGGTGAATAAAAAATAAAAAATAAAAAATAATTTTAAGTAAAAATTATTGAAAGAACAAAATTACACCTTAATATAAAATAATGACAACAAATGTAATTAACTCTTCATTTTATATCAATAGATACTACAATATATAATATGACACATCTTATTTTAAATACAGCATTTTGTTGGCCACGCTTGAAACTTTTTTTTCTTATTTATTTTTTCCAACTTTCCTTTATATGATAAAATTGATTGATTATATATTCAGGTACAGTGATATGGATCTCATCTCTACTGAGAAAAAAACTGCATCAATGGGCAGTAATAAAAGCTTGAACATGCAGCTGGCGGTAGAGTATATACTATAAACCTTTCTTTTCACAGTGTGGGGGCAATCACTGCTCATGCATAAGCACATGAGTTTTCTTCTTTTGGTCTTGTGGTGCATCTGGCACCATAAATTGTGACGAAAGAGCTTCAATAATAAGGGCCAACTATTACTCAGTGCATGTTCCATGCCAACATATAAAATTTAATTGCAATAATGCAACCCAACTTCTTCAAATTGTTGTTTTTCTTTCATATGGAAAGTTACATAGATTCCTTCATATTCTATATCAGCACACAACCTTTTTTTTCTCCGTTTTCTTCAATTTAATTTTGTGCAACAATTGGTTTCTTAAACGATTTTTAACTTAATTATTATATCAGCACAACGTATTCTATATCACATCAAGTTAAATTAGTGATAAACCCATACATTTTAGATAATAAAGACAAGACAATACCTCTTGTTTCATATTAGAAAAAACAATATGATAAATGTAACACAATGGAGACAACTTTTTAAAAACAATGATAGTAATATTATTATTATTTTTTTTGAAATTAAATAGGGGCATATGTCCCTATATTATTAAACGTAGATCCATTCCTAGATTAAATTAGGTCTTTACTTAAACAATTACAGAAAAAGAAATGAGAATTGCATTTTTGTCTGAAATAAGAAAAAACATATAAACCATTTCAAAAATATCAAAGCAACACCCTCTTCAAATTATCCTAATCTAGGGCTGGGAAAGGTTGAACATAAACTAGCTAGGGTTTTCTAGTTTTCTAAAGAGGAAAAACAAACAAACAAAATTTATGAACTAACTAATTTTGGTTTTGCCGCTTTAGGGTGTGGCCCTTTAATTAAACAAACAAGACTCTCTACCTTACAATTAAAACGACGTTTCGTACAAAAGCATGTACGTATATGTAATGCATATCACCAAATTAAACAGAATATATATTGCAAGGTGTAAACGAAAACACGTCTTGCTTAGTACAAGTAAAAGGACAATGTGACAACCCAAAGCTAAGCTATACAATCACATGTCCATGTTTTACATGCATTTGGTGTCACCTAATCAAGAAGAACTGATCCAAACTAATTATCTAGTTATAACAAGCAAAGTCTAATCTTCATCATCCCCAAACCACTTTTCTTCAATGTTTGCTCGAAACCAAAGCAATAGCGACGGGGCTTTAAGCCACGTCAATGTATGGATAAAGTATGATTTTAATATTTATAAGTATGGTTGAAATTGATTTTATTTCCCTAATTTTTTTAAGATAACTTTTATCACTACTTATTAATGACATCGCATATATCGAAATATATCATGTTGCCACTTGAATGGTGGTTGTTGTGACACAATAACGTCATCTGCTTAGAAACCATTTGAAAAAATTAAATTTATGAAGGATAAAATATAGCTTTTTTAGAAAATTAAAACTAAATTTAATCATATTTATAAAAACTAAAAAAAAATTAAACTTCAATCTCTATATTTAATAGTTTAAGTGAGAAAAGGGTTTGCTTGTTTCAGGGGTTAGCATGCTAATTAAAAGATTTCCTCATAAATTTTGTTCCCTCCAATTTCAACATATGATTTGGTTGATGGTTGCATGAAGATGAGTGTGTTTCATTGTCGTTTTCTTATTAACCATGATTCGTCTGAATGTATAAAATAGATGTCATGTTTCAAACTTCTTTCATCAATTCAGTTATTGTCGCTCAATCTAAAAAAAAAAAAAAAAGTTGATGTTGAAATTTCATTTCTCATGTTTCACTTTTTTTAACTAAAATTATTGAGCTTTCGCCCACCATAATCGAAATGAAACAACAGTTGTATTGATGAAAACATTTAGTAGGCTTAGTCTTATCAAATAGAACACAATTTGATGAGGCGTTTCACATAATTTATTTAGGTATATATATAAAAGTGATTTATGACTTTGTATGAGTTGAGATTTGGATTGCAAAAATTTGGTGTTGCTTCTCTACAACTGGGATACCTACTAAAACACTAACCCTGAAAAGTTAGGTGGTGTTTGGATAAAGTAATAAGAAATAAACTTAATTGTACTTTTGATTCTTTTATGGCTTAAATATGTTTTTAGACATCCAAATATAGGGGTCTTCATGTTTTAGTCCCTCAAATTCAAAGCTGTTTTTTTTAGTCCTCCAAAATCGTAAAATATTTTTTTTAGTCCTTATCCGTATATGCATTAGCGGGCGCCAAATGAGAAATATTGAATTTGCAATTTGTGGCGGCTTTTAACCGCCATAATTTGATTTTTAATATAAATTTTAAAGCACAATTTTTAGCGGTTAAAAATCGCCATAAATTACCAAAAAATAAAAAAAAAATCAAGAATCAGCTCTATCTTTTTGTTTTCCTTATCAAAGAATCAGATCTATCTTATTTCTCCAAATATATATATATATATATATATATATATATATATATATATATATAAAAGACTATATATATATAAGACATATCTTATGAGAAGAAAGTATCTTATATGAGAGTGAGGGGGTTAAATCTGGGCCATATAACCATACATGGAGGGTCAAAATTTAATGTTATGTGATTACTTAAAAAAGTCATGTGACTTTTTAAAAAACTCACATGACTTAGATATTTCCTATATAGTTTTACTCACATTTGATGGACTAAAAATATATTTAAGCCTTCTTTTATTATTGTTGAAATTCATTTGTGTGTGTGAATTTAGTCTCTTCATTATTTTAATTATATAATTTTACTTTATCCATTAACTTTATATTTAATGTTTAATGAAAATGTTGATCTTGTACTACCATATTAACACATTCATGTTGATGTGATGCTTTTCTGTAAAACACTTTCATATTGACATGACATTCTTATTGTTATATTAATATTTTTGTTAAATATTAGATATCAAGTTAATAAATAGGTTATAATTACACAATTAAAATTACATAATTAAAATAGCAGGATATTATATTTGCACAAAAAAAAAATAGAGTGAATTTTGACGATAATAAAAGAAAACAAAATGCAATTAAGTTTGGTAAATAAGTATATACCTAGTTTGAGTGAGACCCACTTTATATAGATATATGGATGCAATTATGTCATTGCTAGGTAATGTAAGCAGGGACGGAGCTAGACTCCCCTCGTAGGGGGGCCCGAATATAAAATTAAATTTTAGTTAATAAATATTTTTTAGTCTACGTAGATAGTTATATATTAATAAATATATATTAATTTTCTTATAAAATATTAATAGTTATATATTCCAAAAATATTAATTACATAAATAATTTATCAAAACATCTCTTTTACATGTGACAAAAATTATTTATAATTGAATTTATATTAAACCTTTTAGTTATTTTGTACAAAATAAAAATAGTATAACAACTATTATTTCAACACATTAAAAATGATTTTAACTAAAAACGGATATGCAAATTGTTTTAACTAAATTATATTTGTTATCTTAAAGTTTACACATCAACTTGTCTAGATTTGTGCACTCAAGTTAAAGATGTTAGAGTCTCATAAACAATGTTCATAAAAAGATAAGAACAAGAGGAGAAGAAAAACAAAGAAAATATACGTAAAATAATGATAAAAAAAAGAGAATATTAATTTACATGTTTCAAAATTCAAGCGGTCTATTTTTTATATTAGTGTTCATAAGCTTGTCAAGGGTTAATAAACAACCTTTAATTTTAAATCAATATAAATAAAAGACTAATAAAGTCATTTGATTGTAAATGCAATCATTTATTATCTTTAAAAGAATAACAATGAATTATAAAAGAAAAGATCATTAAAAAGAAAAGGTAAATGATATTTCGATATTTTGTTTAAAAAGAGAAAAAAAATGCAATTATCTTTCCAATAAATACTATAAAAAAGGAAATGAAATATTTATCTAAAAAAAATAAAATAAATCTTTGTCCTTACAATGATAACTATAAAAGGATAATAAAGTATTTTATCAAAAATTATGAAAAAGATATATAATACTTAAGTATTATTATTATTATCTCTAAAATCAAACCCTATCAAATAAAAGTAATTACTATAATTTTAAAATATTACTTATAGTACTAAAAAAAATTAAAATCACAAAAAATCAGGGGGGGCCAAGGCCCCCAACCCACAACATACATCCGTCCCTGAACGTAAGTATTACTCGGTGTGATTATTAATAATTTTTATCTAGCTTTAACGTGATGGAATTTTCCAAACGCTTTTTACTTTGGATATTTTTACTATATCTACTAAAACATTTCTTGAATGGTACGAATATAACATTTTAAAATAATTTTTTAATTAGTGTTTTGACAATTTTTAAAGAATTAAAAAATAAAAGTATTTTGTCAAAAAAATAAAAGTATTTAAAAAATATAATATTTAATATATTAAAAATATTTTAAAACTATATTTTATAATAACATTTTTAAAATATAATAGCTATATTAAGAATATTTATTAGTATTTCTTATTCTTAAATTTAATTATTTATCATGCTTAATAAGAAAATGATTTAAGTGTATTGGTGAGTTAATAAGGATATTAACTTTTTACATTATATAAAATTTCCTCTTAACTCCTCAAAATTGAATCGCAATTTCCTTGGAAATATGTTTGTAAAAAATATGAGAAAAAAACATTCTTAAAAAACATTGTTTCTTGACATTTTTTTCCTCTTAAAATTGCCTACTAAACATGAGAAATTGTCATTCCTAATTTCAAATTCCTGGAAACTAAAAACTTTCTCCCTACCAAATGTCCCTTAAATAAAAAATCCTGGTGGAGGTTGTATCTTAGTTTCTAAGCTAAAAAAATATATTGTTGGTGATAACATTTATAAAAATTATAATATCTAAATTTTTTGATTCCCCAAAAGTCATAATTCTTAAATATGAAATGAAAAAACTTTTCATTTATCAAATACCCCTTTAAGAAAATTTGTTTGGATTCTTTGGAATATCTTATACCTGATTAGACATCACCCCCCCAAGCAAGAGGAGAGAAGGAAAAGAACAAAATAACTAACGGATGGCGAAATTTTGACACGAAGGTCACCTAGAGATTGGAGCTTTTTAATTCATTACCAAAGAATTTGAATAAAAAATAAAATAAAGAAGTTAGTGTAGGTCTGTGGCAAGATTGTTAAAAATATTATGAAATCAAGAAAACCACGAAGTTATTAATGAAATCGAAAGGGGATGGCATACCATTCTTTACAATGGCCCTACATATTAGAGTGTCTTTTTCATATCTTTCTCTTTTGGATTTTTTGGGGTCATGAGATCTAAGCTTGGGGGTTATGTTGGTCTGAACTTTTGTTGTGTGAGCTCCCACTTGTGTCCATCTATCATATATTGATCTTTATTTTTTAACTAGTTATGTTAGGGGAAGGCTATCGATTAGTTGGGGAACACATGTTCACAAGCATTTAGTACGTGATTTCATACCTTCAATTTTTCTAATACATATATTAAATTATTTATTTTAATTCAATAGGATAGGATACCATAAAATTCACCCTATTTATTAATTTTCGTATGATAGTTGTCGATAATATATTTTGTATTATCAACTATTAAGTGTTATCAATTATTTTTATATTGACGAGAACTGAAGCAATCGCTCCATTCCATTAAATTTGTATACCTTGATTAATGAGAAAAAGAGATAATTATCTTACAGTAACAAATAATAACAAATAATTCCATTAGAATATTTTTATTCTTCTAAGAGTAGTTGAATCTTAGTTTATTTTTCTTAGAAAGCATATGTACGTTTTTTTGTAAATTCTATTCTTTTAGTTTTAAATTTAATTTTTAAATTAATTATAAATATATAATTTATAATTTTAAATATTTATTTTATAATTTTAATTTACAGTTTATATTTATTTAAATTGAAAAAATCTATATAATGCAAGTAATTCATGCTAGTAAAGCATTATTTAGTTAATCTTGAAAAATGGATATTTTTATTTTCTTCTTTTGGGCCTGGGGTCGGGAGTTGTCAAAGGTTCATATATGCCATGGCTAAAAGATGCTGGGAGTTGCTATTCTTACTTCCTTTTTTTGCTATTTTTATCTCCTAGCTTTTTCAAAAAAGTTGAAAAGACCTTCTTGGCCTTAAGCCATTTTCCTACACCCCATATCTAATATCATAATTCCGTTATGTATTTGAGTTTAAACACACAACAAAAATACGATATCTTTATATTTTTTATTTTTTTGCTTTAATTATTTAATTATGATATAATTTAAATTTTTAATAGTAATCAAATTAATTATGATACAAATTATCTTAATGATGACACATATTACCTTTTTTAATAGTAATATAAATTACCTTTTTGATTGAAATTTGAATTAATGACGACACAAGTTACCCTTTTTAATTGTAATTGAATTAATTATAATACAAATTAATATCATAATTAATTCAATTACTATTAATAAAAGTATTTTAAATAATAATTAATTTGATTACTTTTATAAATGACAACTTCTATCAAAATTAATTCAATTTCAATTAAAAAAGATACTCTATATGATACTGACTACCATTAAAAAGAATAAATTGTATCTTAATTAATTTAATTTCAATTTAAAAATATAAGTTATATCACCATTAATTTGATTAGTTTTAAAAAAGTAACTTATAACTACAATTAATTATAATTTTTTTCGTAAACATTTAAAAAAAATGTGTTTTCGTTGTGTAAGAGGGGTTGCAAAAAATACACAACTAAAATATGTTTCCATTGTATAAAATATATAATAGAATCATATTTCCGTTGCATTATAGGGGGTGCCAAAAATCTAACAATGAAAATACGTTTCCGCTATATAAAGTATACAACGAAAACATATTTCCGTTATGTATTTTTTTGCACCTCCTACATTGCAACATAAATACGTTTTTTTTTTTTGTATATTTTATACAAAGGAAACATATTTCTTTTAAAAGTATATTTTGGGAATAAATTTTTTTAAAGCATGTGGGAGTAAAATAGCAAAAATTGAGGTGAGAATAGCAATCCCCAAAGAAGCCTATGGACTAAGTCCAAAACAAATTCCTCATCCATATTTATTTCTTGATCTATTAATATCCAAATGGAAACTACTATTCTCACCTCTAGTTCCTCTCTTCCCACCCTTATTTTTTCAAAAAGTTAGGAAAAGACCTAACTGACCTTTTGCAATTTCCCTACAATCCTTTCCCGCTTTTCTACCTCTTTCCTCACCATCTAAAACCCATTTTTGCTGCACCCCTTCTCCTTCCTTTTCCCACACCTCTTAACTCTTGCTCCTTCTCCTTTGTGCATTGCACTTAGAGGCGGCCACACATTAACGTCGGAAGACTAGACCAGTTAGGAGCTCGTCGTCGTTGGTGTTTGTGTCTTCGTTGAGGTAAGTTTTTCCCCCTTCAAATTTTGCACATCTAACGAAAAACATGATTATGTTGTGTGAAAATACACAACAAAATCGCATTTTTGTAATGTACTAGCACGAGGCACGGGTAACTCGCTTGCTTTCGCACGTTTTATAAGCAAGTAAATAATGCAATATATATTCAATTTTTTCCGGTCATTGTTGTTAAAGGAATCAATGTTTATGTGATGAGTATATTGTTTACTGTTGAGTCATAAGATGAATCAGGACCCTCAATTATTTTGATTTTATGCAAAACAAATATTAAGTAAAAAGATTGCGTCTTATAAATGCCAACAGACAAAAAGATTGTATCTGCGTCTGTAAGATACAGATGATACGCAGACAGACGCTTAAGTCTGAAAAAGCATTTAAAGGCATAGTAAATGCACTATCATTTTTAATCTGTTTTGCAGGGAATGTTCATAAAACTTCCTCCTAGGATCTGTCGAAGTACATAAAGGGTCAAAAGATGCGTTACAGCTAGCAATAAGTACTTGTCTGAGCAAGCGATGTGACTACTGCAACAGAAGGAGATGGAGTATATCTCAAGAAAGATAAGCAGAATGCTTTATCAGCTTAAAATGACTAGTTGGTGACAAGCATTTAATACTCGCATTAAATGCCCCTCAACCACTTTCCTTCAGACGATGGTCAGACGAAAGAAAGAAGACCGTTTAGAGACAACGGTTACTTCCTCAACAAGTCTATATATATAGAAGAAGATTTGAAGTGCTAAATACAACACATGAACTGAATTCAAAATTGAAGCATTCTTTCAAGATTTCATTCTTTCTCTTGTAAAAATTCTCTTTGTAAAAGCTTTCAAATCACCTTGTGTATCCTGAGAGAAAAAGACTTAGTTCTTAACCTTGTATATCCGTCTGTAAGACGATAGTTAAAAAGTCTGTGCGCCTCTTACAAAAACAAATCTTACGATTTGTTTTAGAGCCAGAAGTGGCTTGGTAGTAAAGAATACTTGGGTTTTTAGCTTGGAGAGGCTAAGTGTGAAAAACTACTTGGGTGAGCCAGAAGTGGCAGTGAATAATACTTGTAACTTGTGAAAGATAGTGGAACTTGGTGATTTGCCAAGAACTGGACGTAGTCTCGGGGTGAGACGAACTAGTATAAAATTCTATGTTGTCTTTCTTGCTCTTTTATCTCTTATAATTGCTTGAACTGACTTTGTCTTGTGATTTAAATTTGTTTTCTTAAAAAGAGCTTTCATCTGTGTATTATCGTCTGTTAAAACGTTTTCTTCAAAAACTATCTCTTTTGTTCGACAGACGTTACACGCTATTAATAAAAAGTTTGCGATTTTTTTTTATAAATCACAATTCAACCCCCCTTCTTGTGATTTTTGCCTTTACAATTTGGTATCAGAGCTCAGCCTCTAACAGTTGAGCACCTGACCGTGTCTAGAGGAAAAGATCCAGATGGTTAGTCACGACAATCAGTTCATTCCTGAGGGAGCCTCTCTACCAAGGCCTCCAGCCTTTCTTGGAGATGACTATCCCTACTAGAACGATCGCATGGAGATGTACATCAAGTCCAACCAGTATCAACTATGGAACATTATCATAAATGGAGATATTCCCATCACAATGCCCGAAGATTAATGGACTCACGATGACTACAACATCCTTCAACTCAACAACAAGACCAGATATACTCTGACCTATGCTTTAACCAGAAATGAGTACAAGAACGTGCGTAGACTAAAATCGGCCAAGAAAATTTGGGATTCTCTCTGCACCAACTATGAAGGAACAGAAGATGTTCAACTGAGGAAAGCTGCCACTCTGACCAGACACTATGAGAGTTTCTCCATGAAAGAAGGAGAAAGTGTCGATGACATGTTTGAGAGACTTCATGTTCTTCTCTCAAACCTGGGAATCTCTTGGGCACACGTATACTAAAGCTCAGATTAATATGAAGATTCTCTAGTATGCCCAAAGTATGGGAACCCAAGACCACAGCTATCCAAGAAGCAAGAAACATGAGAACCTTGTCTTGGGATGAGTTGTTGGGAGTTCTACGAGTGCATGAAGTGCATTTGCAGAACAGGGACCAACTACCTGCAAACAACGTAAACAATTTCGCTGCTCTCAAAGTTGGTGAAGCCAGCACTAAAAATGAAGAAAAGAAACGAACTCCCAAGGCCTTGAAAGTTCAAACTGTTTAGCCAAATGAATCAGACGAAAGCTCTGCCAGATCTACAGACGATGAGGTTGTCCTTAAGGTAAGAAAATTCAAGCAGATGCTGAAGAAGAAAAACAAATTCAGACAATCCTCCAGGAAAAAGGATTCCAGATTCAAGAAGAAAGATAAGGAGGACAGTCAGGAGATCATCTGCTTCGAGTGCAGAAAGCCTGGACACATGAAATCTGAATGTCCAAGGCTAAAGAAAAAGAAGTCCTACGGTGCCAAGAAAAAGAAGAAAAGTCTGATGGCCACATGAGACGACTCAGATAGTGAGCAAAGCTGCAGCTCAGACGATGAATAAGCAAATATCTGTCTGATGGCAGAGGCAGAAGAAAAAGTTGAGATAAATACTTGTTCTGAATCTGAAAGCTCATCTAGTTCTTCATCAGACGATGAAGAATAGATGCCTTATGATGTTTTATTTCAGAACTGTCATATGATCTCTCAGCAATGTAAAAAATTTAAACAAAAACTCAAACAATCTGTTTGTGAAATAGAATTAATGAAGAAATCAAATGCAGAACTGGAAGAAAAAGTCAAGACTATGGAAGAGAGTCTAAGTCAAACTAGTACCCCTAGTCAAATAGACGATTCATCCATAGTTGAAAAACTAAGGGAAGAAGTAGCCTGTTTAACCAAGGATTTTGGGAAGTTTCTGGAGAGTTCTAACACTCTCACTATGCTTTTGAAATATCATCAACATCCCCATGATAAATCTGGTTTAGGCTTAGAAAAAGATGCATCTGCTTCTAGTCTGTGGAAAGTCTGGACACTCTAAGTTCAGATGCATACACAAGAAGAAGCAAATGTCTAAGGCCACTAATGCTGCTGGACCTAAGAAGATTTGGGTACCAAAGCCTCAGATTATTCCTATTTTAGATATCCTTGGTAAGAAAAGGCAAGAGTTTGAGCTGGTACCTGGACAATGGCTGCTCACGACACATGACGGGAGAAAGGTCTATGTTTCTAGACCTAAAGCTAGTTGAAGGTGGTTGCCTTTGGAGGCATGGGAAAAGGACGCATCACAGGCATAGGTAAAGTTGGTATGTCCTCCCTAACCTCCATAGGCAACGTCCTATATGTTAAAGGTCTGAGGTATAACCTACTGAGCATAAGTCAATTGTGTGACAATGGTTATATAGTCTCCTTCAACAAGGATAGATGTATAGTCAAAATAGATGATGGCAAGTCTGTCTTTTCTGCCAGACGACACAACAATCTGTATGAAATTGATCTTATGGATCTTAGTAAGCAGAAGGTAACGTGTCTGCTATCTAGAGAAGATGAAAGATGGATTTGGCATAAAAAGCTTGGGCATGTGAATCTGAAACACATTTTGAAAATTTCGAAAAAGGGTTTAGTAAGAGGATTGCCTGAGATTTCTTGGAAAACTCATCTTCTCTGTGAAGCATGTCAAAAGGGGAAATAGATTAAAACATCTTTCAAATCTAAAAACACTATTTCCTCCTCCAGACCGTTGCAACTCTTGCATATGGATTTATTTGGTCCTACTAGAACGTTGAGTTTGGGCGGAAAGAAATATGGCTTAGTTATTGTAGATGACTATTCAAGATATACATGGGTATACTTCCTAGGCCATAAACATGAGTCTTTTAAGGTCTTTGAAATATTCTGTAAACGAGTTCAAAATGAAAAGGACTTTTGCATCTCTAGCATCAGAAGTGATCATGGAACTGAGTTTGAGAATGCTGAGTTCAAATCTTTCTGCCAAAAGAATGGGATTTTTCACAACTTCTCTTCATCGAGAACACCTCAGCAAAATGGGGTAGTTGAAAGGAAAAACCGAACTCTGCAAGAGATGGCTAGAACCATGCTTTATGAGAACTCTCTACCTAAACACTTTTGGGCAGAGGTTGTGAACACTGCTTGTTATGTTCAAAACAGAGTATTGATCAGACCTATGATTAAAAAGACTCCTTATGAACTATGGAGAGGAAGAAGACCGAATATTGCTTACTTTCATCCTTTTGGATGTAAGTGTTGCATCTTAAACACCAAAGATCAATTGGAAAATTTTGATTCTAAGGTGAATAAGGGTATCTTTCTAGGATATTCTGATACATCTAAGGCTTACAGAGTTTTTAATACTAGACACTTAGTTGTAGAAGAATCTATTCATGTTAAGTTCAATGATGGATTAACGTCTGATAAGAGACTATCAGATCTTGAGGATGATTTTGCAGATATGCAGATAGGTCCGTCTGTAGCACCAAAGACAGACGAAGTTCAACCTCCTCAGGAAATTCTTCCTCAAGTCGAAGGAGCGTCTAGCTCTCAACCACAGACAAGAGACTGAAAATTCGTAACCTATCATCCACAAGATCAGATCATAGGAGATTAGAAAGAAGGCGTAAAGACCAGATCATCATTCAGAGATCAAGCATCTTATGCTTTCGTCTCAGAAATAGAGCAAAAAATGATAGATAAAGCCTTGACAGATGATGATTGGATCTTAGCCATGGAAGAAGAATTGAATCAGTTTACCAGAAATGACGTTTGGATCCTAGTTCCCAAGCCAAAGAATAAAAACATCAATAGAACAAGATGGGTCTTCAGAAACAAATTGGATGAGCAAGGAAAGGTAGTATGAAACAAAGCGAGGTTAGTAGCTCAAGGTTATAATCAGCAGGAAGGTATAGACTTCATTGAAACCTTTGCTCCTATAGCTAGATTAGAAGCTATAAGAATCATACTTGCGTTTGCTGCTCATAAAAATATTAAGCTTTTTCAAATGGATGTTAAGAGTGCTTTTTTAAACGGTTTTATTGAAGAAGTTTATGTTAAACAACCTCCTGGTTTTGAAGATACCACTCTTACAGACCATGTTTTTAAACTCAAAAAGGCTATGTATGGTCTGAAGCAAGCACCTCGTGCTTGGTATGACATATTGAGCTCTTTTCTTTTAGAAAATAGTTTTTTGAGAGGCAAAGTAGACACTACTCTTTTCAGAAGAGAAGTTGGCAAAGATTTCATTATAGTTCAAATTTATGTTGACGATATTATCTTTGGAGCTACTGATGAGTCTCTTTGCAAGGATTTCTCTGATCTGATGAAAAACGAGTTTGAAATGATTATGATGGGAGAACTTAAGTTCTTCTTAGGACTTCAGATCAAACAAGATAGCAAGGGAATCTACATTCATCAGCAGAAGTATACAAGGGAGCTTCTTAAGAAGTTCAAAATGGAAGATGCTAAACCTATGAAAACACCTATGCATGCTCCCAGTCCCTTGAGCAAAGATGAATCAGGTAAACCAGTAGATCAGACGATCTACAGAGGTATGATTGGTTCACTTCTTTATCTTACAGCCAGTAGACCTGATATTATGCATAGTGTCTATCTATGCGCTAGATTTCAGTCAGATCCTAGAAAGTCTCATCTTAAAGCTGTTAAAAGGATCTTACGTTATCTAGTGGGAACCACTAACCTTAGTCTGTTCTATAAGAAAAGTCAAGCTTTCAGGTTAGTAGGATATTGCGACGCAGACTATGCAGGAGACAGAGTTGAACGAAAGAGTACAAGTGGAGGATGTCACTTTATAGGACCCTGTCTCATTTCAGGGGCAAGCAAGAAGCAGAATTCAATTGCCTTATCTATTGCAGAAGCTGAATATGTGTCTGCTGCAAGTTGCTGCTCACAGCTGCTATGGGTAAAATATCAATTAGAAGATTACTCTAGTTTTGAAAACAATATACCTGTATATTGTGACAATACTAGTGCAATCAATCTATCAAAAAATCCCACACAACATTCTAAGGAAAAGCATACTGAAATCAGATATCATTTCATTCGTGATTATGTTCAAAAAGGTGTTTTCGATATTAAGTTTGTAGATACAGATCACCAATGGGTTGATATCTTTACAAATCCTTTGTCTGAAGAATGTTTCGTCTGTATTAGGGATCATCTGCATATGCACATGCTTTCAGATTAATGTTTGCATTCATCTGACGATACTCTTTGTCTTATCCTTTTCATTAATCTGTTGGAACTAATGTGTGTTCAAGTGTACAGATGATAAAATGCCCCACGTTCACAACGGTTATAAGTCTTTTCGTTTTCACTCAAAATATGCGCCGCCTTTTTCGCCATGATGAGACAGTTTTCGAAAAGTTTTTAATGTTTTTAAACCGCTCTTTTTATGATGTTCTCTCTCCTCTCTCATCTCCTTTGGTATAAAAGGACAAAGTGCCTAAAGAAGAAGGTTCCTTTGATCTTTATAATCTCTATGAAATTCTCTGAGTTTCTCAAAGACTTCAAAGATCAAAACTTTCTCATCTTCTCTTTTCTAAAACCTAACATTCTGTGAACAAATGGCACCAAGGAAGCAAGTTTCATCTTCTGCTACCCCTCTCATCCGCAACATGGACGAAGCCACTACAACTTTTCCAGAAGAGCTTTTCATCCCTGGAAAGTGGGCAAGTCTGAAGGAGCTAGCAAAGGAGGGTTTTGATGTTCTGGACATGTTCACCAGAGTTGGGTGGAACAACTTTGTTGGAAAGCACAACGTCTAGTACCATGGTCCCTATGCCCTCTTCTGGGGGACTGCAAAGATGGAGGATGAACAATGCATCAGGGGCACGATTGGTCAAACAATAGTGGAAATCAGCCCTGCAACCATAGCTAAGGCTATTGGATGTGCTGAAGAGGGACTGATCTTCGACAAGGACTGGGAGAAGACCATCACTCAGGAGACGGTGGATAAACTTCTCTACGATGGGGTGAGACTAGCAGACGAAGACCCTAAGAAGAGAGCTGCAGCCACGAAGAACTTTCTTGGGTCTGCTAACATGACCCACATCTGCAGACTTCTTCATAACATGCTCTTTAACATTGTACTCCTAAGGACGGGGTCAAGGGACCACGTAAGCGAAAGGGACAGATTTTGCATCTACAACATTGTCATAGGAGAGAAGATCAATCTTCCGGATCTAATCTTCTATCATCTGGAGCAAGCCTTCAAAGACAGATTCTCAATGAAGAAGTAGAAGAACCCCATCCCTTACTATATGTTGTTCACTCAACTAATGAGTGATGCTGGTGTTGATCTAACGGAGTTTGAAGCCTCTGGAGGACCCACACAAGTGACAGGAACCACCTTTGTGAGAATGAGAATAGCTCACAAGTTCCTTGAGTGGGTAAAGAAGCAAGGAATCAAAGTGAAAAAGGAGCCCAAGGAGGAGTTGTCTGAAGCACCTACGTCGGTAGCAGAGACACAAACTCTATCCCAGCCTAAGCCTGCACAGACACAAACCAAACCAACCACTAGACACACCCAACCTCCTTCCTCAAACCAACCTTAAAATCCTAAACAGTAACCATCTTTAGATCCTCCCTGAAATGTAGAGAAATACACTAGAAGGGGGGTTGAATAGTGTATTTAAATTTTCTTTGGAAAACTTTAGCCAATGTGAAGATAATGTATCTTTACGTTTTACAGAAACTTAGTAAAACAGAAAGAACGAGCTATCGTCCAGCCGATTAAAACAACAGACCAAAGAAACTACTCTTCTTCTTTTTCGTTTAAATACACGTAATAGATAAACTTAGATAAAAAGGTGTATAGAAACTTTTTCGTAGTATGTTGAAGAGATAGCTTAAAAGAAATGCAAGTGAGCTAGAAGGCGAGAGAATAGAATACGTAGTTTTATACTGGTTCACTCAACTGAGCTACGTCCAGTTCTCCTTCAAAAACTTTTGAAGGGTTCTACTAATCAAAATCTGATTACTCTCAAGTATTCTAACCTTGCCACTTCTGGCTACAAGTATTCTCTAGGCCACTTCTGGCACACCCTTAATCTCTCCTTGAGATTAAATACAAAAATCAAGTATTCTTTAACACTAAGCCACTCCTGGCTTTCCAAACAGAATTGTTTGATATTGTAAATAAAATATAACTCTCAATGAGAGGATATTACAATAAGAATGAGTATATAGACTCGCTTAGCAAAGCTAAGATGAATGCTCTTTTCGCTTATGATCGTCCAGTCGTTTTGACAGGTATTCAGCTCTTTTTCAAAAAACGTCATTTTAGATACGTGAGCTCAATCTTCTATATATAGGAAGTTTGTTGAAAGATATCCGTTGAGGGATCTGTTCCTTTTCCAAGAGCGATTCTTTCTGTAGCATATGGCCGTTGTCACATTTTGACTTAGAGTGAAGTGATGGAAGTGACAGCCGTACTCGTAGCGCCTCTCTCCTACTTGTACTTTCTCTGCAGAGAGAAGCTTCTTCTTTCCTGTTCAGTACTATTCGAAAAGATCAAACAGAATGGCATGTTAAAAATATGAGAGAGTGAACGTTGCCTTATATCATAGAAAACGTATTTTCAAGATAGTAACAACAGTGAGTGTTATTCAAGCGTTGGACGCTTGCTCTCACAGGAGCATTGGACGCTGCCTGTAGGTTTCTTATAAAACACAATTGGACGCTTATTTTATTAAAACATAGAGTCCAGGTTTGAGAGATACAATACCATTGCGGGATTGGACGATGTAAATCCTATAACACTCAAACTAGATCATTAGATACTTCAAAATTTATCCTTTAGTTAATATCATCAAAACCGAAATTCGAGGGGTTGGACATCGTCCAAGGTCTTAAAACCTAACAATCTCCCCCTTTTTGATGATGACAAATAATGGTAAATTTTGATGTTAAAAGATACATAATCATATAAGAATACAATGAGTCAAGTCAGAGATGATTATGTTATGCCAGAGTATAAAAGAGAAATGAAGTACTCCCCCTGAGTTCAACATTTCTTATGCATCTAATAACAGATATCAGAGTGAAAAACATATCAATGATATGGATGCAGAATATATGAAAATAAACACCTCATGTTTTGATAAAGGAGCCAATATATATAAGCCAAAAAGAATTTTGAATACAGATTGTTTTAGCTATATATACTCATCAAAAATTCCAATTTCTCCCCTTTTGTCATTAACAAAAAGGTTTGAAAGATGGAAAAAAAATTTAGCCATCATGGTCACCTTATGGCTATGGAGGTGGTTCTTGTGGTGGTGGAGGTGGTTGTTCTGGTGGTGCTTGAATTGGTGGTGCTGGTTGTGGAGGTTGAGGTTGGACTTGTGGAACTGCGTGAGCAACTTGGCCAAGTAAGGTGGCTGCTGTGTGTTGAATCTGGTTCACAAGCGTCTGTGAGAGACTCATGAACTGCTCAGTGATTGCATTTTGCAGCATTAGACGATGTTGTTCAGCTTCAGCTTGTTGTCTTTGCTGAAAAGCTTGAAACGCGGCCTCAGTCTCCAGCTGTTGCTGCCTCAGAGCCTGTTGCACAATTTCGTGAACACGATCTTCTGAGACTCCTTGTGGTTCAGCAAATCGCAGGGGATTGATGCCCCTTGGACTTGAAGATCCAGTTGGAACCAGTTGATGTGTGCCTGAATGTGCTTCAGTTGTTGCATCAACAATGTGAAGGCTTGTGATTTCTTCAGCAATAGGCTGTGCTGCAGAGGCTTCAATTGGCTTGGACGGTTCAACAACAAGCTCTCTATCATCCTCGGATCTATCAGACTGGACGGTAGGTTCTTCATGTGACGTTACAAAGTGTTCTACGTCCACTGGTACTGATGAGTCCAGGTCAAGATGAGCTAGCACCTTTGTCACTTTGGCAGATGCTTCATCCAGTTCTGCTTGTGTAGCCTTTGTCTTAGCAACCGTATCTTCCTTTTCCATGATTGCTGTTTCAGCTTCCTCAAAAGCCAGCTGCTCAAGACGAGCTTGTTCTATAGCTGTAGCGGCTTCTTCTGCTTGGTACTCCTCATGTAGAGTTTGGAGTTCCTCCACAAACTCCTTGCGATCCAGTGTTCTGAGGTCAAACACTTTGTTGCTTCTGATTGTTGGCAAAGTCTTCATCAACTCCAGATAATCATCTGAATCCTTCAGAAAGCAGGCAAATGTGTCTGAGAAATGGTAAGTCTTGACTGGACGTAGTACCTCTAGACCATGAGGGGGATGAACAAAGTCATCCTTGGAACAGCCTGAGGATGAGGCTTGCTGGGAATCGTTCCATAGTATCTGGCGCCAAAAGGTTATGGAATCAGAGGTTCCAAGTTCACGCGTGAGCTTACCAGACTTATCAAATAAATGACCCCAGGTGTAAGAAGATTTTTGCAGGGTTTCAACTTTCTCCTCCCTGCTGGGCATCTCAATGCCGTAGAATTTGAAGCCTTTCTTGCGACCAGCATCATATACAGGTAGTCTAGGACATACTCTGTCTGGTACGAACTTTATTTCTGTCGCGCGGCTTATGTGCATGTTTGGTGGGTAGGCGATTGCTTGGTTTGGAATGTACATCTGTTACAGAAGCTTTCCAAGATCATCAAAGTCGCCAGGCTGGAAGTTTAGCACTGGAGTTCCAGCTGGTAGAGGCAGGAACTTTGTGATTGGAGTCCAGATTTGAACATCCCTGACCCACCCTGCGTCTGGACGCTGCTGCGTTACTGACTGGTCCAGACTTTCTTTAATTGCCAATTGCAATTCTGCATCCAGCTCAATATCTTTGTTTGCAGAAGACTTCTTGGACGGTGCCTTCTTCTTTGGAGCCTTCCCTTTCTGCTCGGCAACCGTTTTGGTGATTCGAGAGGCAATTTCAACCTCTGGCTTCTGCTGCTGGACGCACTCTCTGCTGAGTTCCAGTTGGACAGATGTAAGGATAAGGCATGCGTACTAAGTGGGGGTACACTTCTCTCGTCCAACTGGGCAGAGGATTGCTGATGATCGTTCCTTTGGGCATAGCATAATAAGCAGCTGACAAAGATTCAGTGCAAACATACCTCGTCCACTCAGGTGCTGAGGCAGTTGTATAATGCCGCTTCAGAGGCTCTTGCAGAGGCCTCTGGATCACATCACCTTCTTTACAGAAATTCTGCTCATTGCATGTGAGGAATGCAACTGGGAAGCTTTCTCTGTCTTTCTCTTCTCTTGTTTTCTGCTTGGGGGGTATAGTCCATGGGGACCATGTATCCCTCCATGGATCTCTTGGACGCACAAACTTGGACAGGTCCAAGCGAAGAGGTGTTTACTGGCTTGCGGATATGGATGGAGCACCTGATGTTGCTGGTAGAAGGGTGCTGGTGGACACATTGTCGGTGTCTTGAGAGGAGGATGGTAGCACTGCAGTCCTTTTTGCCCTTTTTGCCTGAGTCTTCACTCTTCTTCGTGGCACATTAGCAAGAAAAGGAGGTGTTTTCGCAGGTTATGCCTTTTGCTTCTTTTGCTGAGGACCCTCTGTCTCCTTCATGATCTGACCAATTGGGATCTGGTCATCATCATCATCAGAGTCGTCCAGTAATTGAAGCTTTCGTACCTTTTGCTTTTCTGGGGCAACCTTTACTGAAGCTACCTTTGGACGCCTCTCCTCTTGAACAGGTTTGGACGTTTCAGTCTTTGGACGCTTCCCTGCTGGTGACTGAGCAACAGATGTCTCAGCATGCCTTTTCCTGGTTCTTCTTTCCTTCTCAGCGTCTTCCTCATGCATCTGAGTTGCTTGGCGTGTGATCTTTCTGCCCTGCTGTTCTTTCATCAGTCTTTTGATTTTTCTACCAATGCCCAGTAGATCAATCTCTTCTTCTTCATCATTAGAGATGATCTTGCTCTGCTCATGCCTCTGCTTGTTGATGGTGTCCTCGTCCAGGTCCCTTAAGACCTTGGCTGTTAGCTTGATCTTCATTGGCCTTATGTTGGGCTCACCAAACAACTGTTGTGTTGCCACTATTGGCCCTTTCTTCACTATGGCTTCATGGGCTTCTTCATCCAATTCATCATAGAAGCATTGATAAAGCTTCTGATCCCAGAAGATCCTGTTCAACAGGGCGGCGTAGAAAATGTCATCATTCCCACCCACGGACTTCATCATCCTCACGATATTGATGTAGATGATGTGAGGGAGATTGAAGGGAATGCCTTCCATCAGATGGAATATCACAAACTTGTGTAAGTCTGTGACTGAGTCCTTAGACCCAGCTTTGTGCAGGATGCTCTTGTTGCACACCTGCTGCCATATTTTAGCTTCCTCGCACAGATTCTTGTATTCAATCTTCATCGACTCAGGGGTTTTGGACTTGCAAAGCACAGTCGCAACGTCATCGCCGTACTGCTTGGCCCAGTTGGTTTTGTACTGGTTCTGCTCCCTGATGCAACCAGTTACCTTTGCTATGGCCTCGGTGGACAGCGTCACTTCTCGTCCAAGAATATTGGCCACGAGCTCCCTTGGGCTCTGGAACTTGGCATTCCTCCAGAACATTCTGATCAACTCGGGATAGATTTTCTGGTTCTCATTGAAGTAGCCTCTGATTCCACACTTCAGTAGGCTCTCGTTCAGGTTTAGTCCCAGCTTTTCAAGCGCTTCATTGTCAAAGAAGTGCTCAATGTGCACCGTAGTAGCTCCTTGGTGCACAACCGTAGTCTCAGGGTAGGTGAGGACGTCGAGTTCTGAGTTGCTTGAGTTTGTAGAGATTGCCATTTTTGTAAAGTTTGGATTTTTAGGTTTTCTGAGAGGGTTTTTGGGGTTTCTGAGAGAGAGAGAGTGTTTAGGTTTGATGAGTGTTTAGGTTTTCTCTAGTGAGGATTTGATAAGGTGGTGTTTGGGCTTTGTTTGGAGAATATGAAGCGGTTTTGTTTTTATTTTTGAATATTTGAAAAGTAACTGACGCCATAAAACCCGCCATGATGAGACGTGCAGAGGATGTGGGTAAATGTGTACGGTTACCGCCATTTTGGTGACTCAGCATAGAGTATTAGCTCATACTTATCCTTAAAACGATCCATTTTGTTAATTTGAATCAGAAGAAAAAACTAAAATAAAAGACATCGTCCATATATTGGACTTTAAGTGAAATGTATGTAATGCATATGCATGACTCAATTGTTCCTTGGACGACATATCCTTTGGACGCTATGAAGTTATTGGACGCATCATGTAGATGTTAATCATTCCTTTACAGAGTTCATGCCAAGTTTGTCCCTTAGAAGGATTAACTTGTCTTCAGTAAGGGGTTTGGTGAATATATCAGCAAGCTGATCATCTGTGGTTACAAAGTGCAATTCCCTTTTGAACATGATCTCTTATAAAGTGATGTTTAATTTCTATGTGTTTGGCCCTTGAATGCAATATGGGATTTTTAGAAAGATTTATGGCAACTTTACTATCATAGAAGATAGGAATGTTACTCTCATATATGTTGTAGTCCTCAAGTTGATGCTTGATCCACAAGATTTGAGAGCAGCATTTTGCAGCTGAGATATACTCTGCTTCAGCAGTGGACAGAGCAATTGTTCCTTGCTTCTTGCATATCCAGGAGACTAGGTTACCACCGATGAAGTGACATCCTCCACTGGTGCTTTTTCTTTCAATGCGATCTCCAGCATAATCAGCATCACAATATCCTATTAGCCTGAAATCTTTCTCCCTTTTGAAATATAACCCAAGGTTAGTGGTTCCAGCAAGATATCGAAAGATTCTTTTAACAGCAGTTAAGTGAACTTCCCTTGGGTCAGACTGAAATCTGCCACATAGGCATACGCTGAACATTGTGTCAGGTCTGGACGCAGTGAGGTACAGGAGTGATCCTATCATACCTCTGTATAGAGTATTATCTACTTTCCTTGAGTTGTCGTCCAGTCCAAGAACTGTTGTTGGATGCATAGGAGTTTTCATTGGTTTTGCATCGTCCAACTTGTACTTCTTTAATAGCTCTTTGACATACTTAGTCTGATGTATGTATATTCCCTTTTCAGTTTGTTTGATTTGGAGTCCAAGGAAGAATTTCAGCTCACCCATCATGCTCATCTCGAACTCTGTTTGCATTAATTTGGCAAAATCTTCACAGAGAGATTCATTAGTAGCACCAAATATGATATCATCAACATATACTTGTGCAATAATAAAATCAGAAGAGTAGTCTTTGCGAAATAACGTAGTGTCTACTTTTCCTCTTGAAAAACCATTTTCTGACAGAAATGTGCTGAGTTTTTCATACCAAGCTCTAGGAGCTTGTTTCAACCCATATAGTGCTTTGTTGAGTTTAAAAACATGGTTTGGAAAAGTATCACTTTCAAATCCTGGAGGTTGTTCCACATAGACTTCTTCTTTTATGAGTCCATTGAGGAATGCACTTTTTACGTCCATTTGGTATAGCTTCATATTGCTATGAGCTGCAAATGACAGTAAAATGCGGATTGCCTCCAGACGTGCAACGGGAGCATAAGTTTCAGTATAATCTATACCTTCTTGTTGTGAGTAACCTTTTGCTACCAACCTTGCTTTGTTTCTCACAACATTACCTTCTTCGTCCAGCTTGATTCTGAACACCCACTTTGCTCCTACAACTTCTTTGTCGTTGGGGAGTTCTACTAGCTTCCAGACATTGTTCTTTTGAAATTGGTCAATTTCTTCTTGCATTGCTTTGACCCAGCCTTCATCTTCTAAGGCATCGTCCACAGTCTTAGGTTCTATTTGAGATATGAATGCTGCGTGACTTTGCTGTCGTTGAAGTGAAGATCTGGTTTTGACTCTGTCTTCTGGATCCCCAATGATTTGCTCCTGTGGATGATGTTTCTTCATTTGCCAGTTGCGTCCAATTGGTTCTCTTTGTTCTTCGACTGGACGGTCCAGTAGTGCATTTGATTCTTCAACTGAGACATCATGTTTGGACGAATCTGATGACTTACTTGCATCGTCCAGTCTGATATCTGCAAATGATTTGTCTAGCTCTGATAATTCCTTATCAGGCTTGTTGTCATTAAACTTCACATGGATAGCTTCTTCAACAACTAAGGTTCTAGAGTTATAGACTCTGTACGCCTTTGAAGTTTCAGAATATCCAAGCAATGTTCCTTCATCACACTTAGAATCAAATTTTCCCAGGTTATCCTTAGTGTTCAGAATGAAACATTGACATCCAAATGGATGGAAGTAGGATATGTTGGGTCTTCTACCCTTCCACAATTCATATGGAATCTTTTTAAATATCGGCCTTATATAGATTCTGTTTTGTAAATAACAGGCAGTATTCACTGCTTCAGCCCAGAAGTGTTTAGGGGTTGAATTATCATTTAACATGGTTCTGGCCATCTCCTGAAGTGACCTATTTTTCCTCTCAACTACACCATTCTGTTGTGGTGTTCTAGGTGTTGAGAAGTTGTGAAGGATACCATTATCCTCATAGAACCTTTGAAAACTTTCATTTTCGAATTCACCCCCGTGATCACTTCTGATTGAAGCAATGCATACTCCTTTTTCATTTTGAACTCTTTTGCAGAGATTATAAAAGGCCTTAAAGGACTCATCTTTGTGGGATAGGAATAAGACCCATGTCCATCTAGTATAGTCGTCCACTATAACTAACCCATATCTTTTACCACTTACCGAGGCTGTTCTTGTGGGTCCAAACAGATCAATATGTAACAGCTCTAGTGGTCTAGAAGTGGAAACAATGTTTTTACTTTGAAAAGAACTTTTCACTTGTTTCCCTTTCTGACAAGCTTCACAAAGAAGATCATCTTTATATGACATACTTGGTAGTCCTCTTACGAGGTTGTGCCTGTTCAGCTTTGAGATTAACCTCAAGCTTGCATGACCAAGTCTTTTATGCCATAACCAATGATTTTCTTGTACAGAAACTAGGCATGATACATTTTGACTTGATAGTTCCCCAAGTTTAATCTTATACAGATTGCCTTGCCTCTTTGCAGTAAAGAGAAGGGATCCATCAGAGTTTTTGACTGTACATTCACCTTTGTTAAATGCAACATCATATCCACTGTCACATAATTGACTTATGCTAAGTAGATTATGTTTAAGACCTTTAACATAAAGAACGTTATCAATACAGGGATAGGGTGGTATACCAATCTTACCTACGCCAGCTATCATCCCTTTCTGATTCCCTCCAAAAGTGACTGTCCCACCAGTCTTGGGTAGGAGGCTTTGGAACATACACCTTTCTCCCGTCATGTGATGTGAGCACCCACTGTCCAGGTACCATGATTGGAGTTTCTTTCCTGCTGTTAAGCATGTCTGCAACAGGAACAATTTTATCCTTAGGTACCCAGATTGACTTGGGTCCTTTTTTGTTAGCTCGAAGGGTATTGAATGCTCCCCTCTTAGGCAGGTGTCTGCATTTGGACGTTATATGTCCAGGTTTCCCACAGAAGTAGCAAACATCTGTTTCTTCATCATGAATATATTTCTTTCCCTTGTATCCATGTCCTGACCTGTCATTTGGTCTCTTACAACCTTCATATTTTAAAAGTTTTTTGAGGTTGTCAGAGCCCTTGACAAAGTTTGATAGATCCTTCTTTAGGCTGTCAATTTCCTCATGAAGTTTTACAACATCATGTGGTTGACCTCTTAAAGAAGTATCTGCTTCAACTTTCAGAAGCTTCTCAACTAGCCTTTTGTTTTCTGCGTTGAGATTTCGAATCTCTATGGAAAGATTGCTTTCTCTATCCCTTGAATCCTTATAGGATTTATAGGCTTGAGCAGCATCATTCCAGAGAGTTCGCCTCTCCATATTTGTAGTTTCATTTTGCCTTGAAAGCTCTGTAAACTTTTTCTGTAAATCCTCCTTTTCACTTTCTAGTTGTCTAACGTTTTCTTCTAAAGCTTCTTTTTCTTTTGAAAGTGATTTGGATGATTTCTTTAAAGTTCTGTAGGCCTTTGACAAGATAGAAGAGTTTGAAAGTAATTCATGATAAGCCTCTTGAATTGAATCTAAGTCATTAAAATCTACCTCATCTTCTTCTTCTGGCTCAGAGGAATCAGTTGAGGTGTCCCCCATCAGACATATGTGTGCTTCTTCCTCTTCTCCTTCGTCCGATGATGAGTCATCGTCCAGGTCTTCCCAGGTGGACATCAGAACTTTCTTGCCCTTTCCTTTGCTGAAGAATTTCTTCTTCTTGTCTTTGCTTTTGTCAAGATCTGGGCACTCTGATTTGAAGTGTCCTGGCTTTTTGCATTCGTAGCATATAATTGGACTCTTCTCCTTCTTTTCTTTGAAGTCTTTCCTCTTCAGGTTTCTCCATTTGGATCCACCTTTCTTTTTCCACATAGAATGTATCCTTTTGGATATAAAGGATAGTTCATCATTCTCGTCTGAGTCATCATCTTCATATTGTTCGTCTGATGATGTTTCAGCTTGCATGGCTTTGGACGATGATGCTTTCCTTGGCTTCTGGACGCTGAGCGCCAGAGACTTATTTTTCTTACCATCACTGTCTTGATGCAGTTCTAGTTCATGCACCTTGAGGGTTCCCACGAGTTCTTCTAAGGACATATCGTCCAGTTCCTTCGTTGTTCTCAAAGCTGTAACCTGTGGTCTCCATTTCCTAGGTAAAGTTCTTAGGATTTTGTCAATATGTTCATAGTTATTATAATCTTTACCATGTGCTCTAAGTTCATTTAGTATGGTTTGAAACCGTCCAAACATACTTTGTATGTCCTCGTTTTCTTCCATACTAAACAACTCATATTGACGAGTAAGGAGACTGAGTTTGTTACGTTTTACCTGAGTGGAACCCTCATATGTTAATGCAAGAGTGTCCCACATTTGTTTTGCGCTTTTGAGACTGTGCACCTTATTGTATTCTTGTTCGCTTAGTGCACACATGATGATGTTTCTGGCTCTGGAGTTGAGATAAAATCTTTGTTTTTGCTCTTCCGTCCATCTAGCCTTTGGGATTTCGTTGAGGCTTGCATCAAGCGGAATATAATCGCTCATCTCCACAACTTCCCACATGTCAATATGGCTAGATTCAAAGAATGCTATCATTCTTTGTTTCCAGTAGTCATATTTGACACCCTTGAAGAGTGGTGGGCTGTTCACAGCTTGTCCTTCGTTTTCCATCTTTCTCAGGATCTTTCCTCTGTTCTGTTAAGAACTCAACCCAAGAGGTCGAGCTCTGATACCAACTGAAATGTAGAGAAATACACTAGAAGGGGGGTTGAATAGTGTATTTAAATTTTCTTTGGAAAACTTTAGCCAATGTGAAGATAATGTATCTTTACGTTTTACAGAAACTTAGTAAAACAGAAAGAACGAGCTATCGTCCAGCCGATTAAAACAACAGACCAAAGAAACTACTCTTCTTCTTTTTCGTTTAAATACACGTAATAGATAAACTTAGATAAAAAGGTGTATAGAAACTTTTTCGTAGTATGTTGAAGAGATAGCTTAAAAGAAATGCAAGTGAGCTAGAAGGCGAGAGAATAGAATACGTAGTTTTATACTGGTTCACTCAACTGAGCTACGTCCAGTTCTCCTTCAAAAACTTTTGAAGGGTTCTACTAATCAAAATCTGATTACTCTCAAGTATTCTAACCTTGCCACTTCTGGCTACAAGTATTCTCTAGGCCACTTCTGGCACACCCTTAATCTCTCCTTGAGATTAAATACAAAAATCAAGTATTCTTTAACACTAAGCCACTCCTGGCTTTCCAAACAGAATTGTTTGATATTGTAAATAAAATATAACTCTCAATGAGAGGATATTACAATAAGAATGAGTATATAGACTCGCTTAGCAAAGCTAAGATGAATGCTCTTTTCGCTTATGATCGTCCAGTCATTTTGACAGGTATTCAGCTCTTTTTCAAAAAATGTCGTTTTAGATACGTGAGCTCAATCTTCTATATATAGGAAGTTTGTTGAAAGATATCCGTTGAGGGATCTGTTCCTTTTCCAAGAGCGATTCTTTCTGTAGCATATGGCCGTTGTCACATTTTGACTTAGAGTGAAGTGATGGAAGTGACAGCCGTACTCGTAGCGCCTCTCTCCTACTTGTACTTTCTCTGCAGAGAGAAGCTTCTTCTTTCCTGTTCAGTACTATTCGAAAAGATCAAACAGAATGGCATGTTAAAAATATGAGAGAGTGAACGTTGCCTTATATCATAGAAAACGTATTTTCAAGATAGTAACAACAGTGAGTGTTATTCAAGCGTTGGACGCTTGCTCTCACAGGAGCATTGGACGCTGCCTGTAGGTTTCTTATAAAACACAATTGGACGCTTATTTTATTAAAACATAGAGTCCAGGTTTGAGAGATACAATACCATTGCGGGATTGGACGATGTAAATCCTATAACACTCAAACTAGATCATTAGATACTTCAAAATTTATCCTTTAGTTATTATCATCAAAACTGAAATTCGAGGGGTTGGACATCGTCCAAGGTCTTAAAACCTAACACTCCCTCATCTCTTAAGAGAAAGGTTACAAAAACTCCATCCGAGCCAATCTCTGAACCTCCCCTCAAAAAGCCTTTCACCAGAGTCACCAAAATCTGCATCGTCACTAAAGCCAAACTCACCACCTCACCAGAATCCCAACCTGAACCTCAACCTTCACCTTCCCAAACTCAAGAATCTGATGTTGAGATTCTTGATGCACCCCCTCCTAAACCTCAAACCTCTCCAAAGCCTAAGCCTGCACCCAAGCCCAAACCTTCATCTTTTCCTCCACCAGCCGACAAGAAAGAAGCAGCCACAATAAGTAAGGCTCAGGAGCTATCTCACAAAGAAGCTGCCAAAAAGGCAAAGCTAGACAAGAGCCTTGTAAAGAAGGAGCAGATTGAGTTAGAGCAATCTGTAGTAGAGTCTGTCAAGACTCTATCAGCTGAAGAATTGAAGAGGAAGGCTGCCGAAGAAGCATCGGCCCCTACAGATGACGATGCAGAAGAAGAAGCCATAGAAGAAGCTGTTCTTGAGTCTATCAAGACTCTATCTAAAGAAGAACAGAAGCAGGCAACTATGGAAGATCTCACAAGAATTGAATCTGCTCTGATTCAAACTGCTGAAATAACATCTGAAGAGATTGCCGCCAAGCAAAAGGAGTTTCAGACGCTAACAGTGGACGAAGATGCAGACGAAGCTGAAATAAAAGAACTAAATGAAGCAATTCTTTAGTCTGCTTTAGAGGCAAGTGCCCAAGGTCTGGATTGGAGAAGACCTGGTTGAAGCTGATGACTCAGGTCCTCGTGCTATCTACAGTCCAATCACTAAAGAGGATGAAAGGAAGGTAGATGAGCACCTAGCACAGTCTGCAGAGGATCGTGCTGCCAAGCAGATGGCCATTTATGGTGGCACATCGTCTGTATCCACCAATGAACTTCAGACTCAGACTGATGAAGAAATCCAGACTCTAACTGAAGATGAACTTTTCAGATGAAGAAGGTATGCTGCCAAGGCCACTCTTTCTCTCGGCTATATCTATGGAAGTCTAGCTCTGGACTTAGCTCCAAAGTACAGAGGCTATGATTGGATCATCCGACGAAGTCCCAACATTCCACTCCCTCTAGTGCAACTGCCAACAGATCCTGATGTCAACGTCAGATACTACCGCGGGTGGAAGCGACCTAGAGTCAATGAATGGGATAGATGCAACAAGGAATGGCATCTCAAGGATGTATGCACAGCAGACGACCAAGAAGTCATGCTCTACTATGTGTATCCAGTAAAGCTATGGAAGATAGGAGTTCCAGGGATTGATCCCTTCAACTATCCATCTTATGATGTACTTCCAAAAGAAGAACTTCTCGCTCTGTCTTGCTACAAAGAGGAGCCTCAATTCAGGATCTTCCCCCCTCGACAGACGCCAACACCAGACCCAAACTCCATTATCTTCGAGCACAATCCTCGTGGCAGATGACGATATCCTTTGGAAGCTCAAGTATGGAGACATCTGGCAGCTCCTACTAGTACTATTCCTTTCTACAAGCCAGTGAGTTTGCAACATATGATGAGACTTCTGGCCTATCTCAATGTGATTCTTCCATGGAATCATGCTGACCCTAGACGTGTTGTCTTCACCGAAGATCTGAATCTGGATGATCCTGAAGCTAGTCCCACTTTTGATGTATGGTAGGCTTCAGACTACTCTGCAGAGTTACGCATGAAGTTGCAGACGTACAAGGAAGAGATAAAGAAGAGGCAAAACTCTTTCAGGCAGATCCAAAGAAGAGCACAGACAATGCCTCATTTCGGAGGCACATAATTTCACTGTGTGGCCTCAAATCAAACCCAATTCAAGCTTGCTCTGTACAAGGTTATTCCTATCCTTCCTATCTTGAATTATAAGGGTAAGGAGAAAGTTGAAGAAGACGATACTCCCCAAAGAAATATTCGCGTGCGAAGAGGCAGACCCTTCAGATGAGAGATTGAAGCCATCTTTCAGAAATCTGATGCTGAAAGAACGTCTGAAGACTTAAAGACCATCAGACGTGTCCGAAAGTTTGATGCTTTCTGCTCTGGTCTGGAGCCTGAAGACAAGCTCCCTGCAGAAGGGTATTATTTGAAGATTGGCAGATGCTATCAATGCAAAGGGCATAAGCCCTTTCTCCCTGCTACCAGCACCTCGGAACTCTTGCCATGGAAGTCCACCTTCTTCTATCAGTCTGATAGGGACTTCTCTTTTGCTGTGGAACTGCCATATTCAGCCTTCTTCTTCGACAAGCTTATTCTGGGCATTGTGCAAGAACCAGATGATGCCATTGTTCCATACAGACCTCTTATCTCTAATGAAGAAGTCTATGATCTGTATGCCGAACTCTGGGCAACCAGAAAAGCTCTGCGTCAAGCTCTAGAGGATAGGAAAGCACTCGAGGCTGAGCTCAAAAAGTGGATCAACATTGATGCCTTCTTCAGTGGACGCCACCGCAGACGCACTCCTACTCCACCAGGATCCCCTATGGTACTCTTATCAGACTCTGACTCTGACACCTCTGATTCTAACTGTCCGATTCCTGGGGAACCCAGTTTTGCTGATTGCCATGCAAAAGGGGGAGAATGGAAGAGTAAAAAGAAAGCATGAAGATAGGGATGCATCTAAGGGGGAGACTAAGAAAAAGGGAGAGTATTTTTTTTTTGTTTATCATCTATAAAAACACATCATCTTGATGTGAAAACCTTTCAATAAGACGAGTTGTTTGATTGCTCATCAAACCTGAGTCTTCTTTTCCCTCTGTTTAAATTCTCTGTTTATAGTTAATGTTATTAGTAGCTCTAATACATCTTTTTACAATATTTGCTTGGCATCATTAAAAAGGGGGAGATTATTGAGTCATAAGACGAATCAGGACCCTCTATTATTTTGATTTTAGGCAAAACAAATATTAAGTAAACAGATTGCGTCTTATAAATGTCAACAGACGAAAATATTGTATCTGCATCTGTAAGATACAGATGATACGCAAACAGACGCTTAAGTCTAAAGAAGCATTTAAAGGCATAGTAAATGCACTATCGTTTTGTAATCTGTTTTGCAGGGAATGTTCATAAAACATCCTCCTAGGATATGTTGAAGTGCATAAAGGGAAACAGGAAGAAGAGTCAAAGCATCAGAAGTTCCCCTCGCCTCAAAAGACGCGCTACATCTAGCAATAAGTACTTGTCTGACCAAGCGATGTTCACACTGCAACTGAAGGATATGGAGTGTATCTAAAGAAAGATAAGCAGAATGCTTTATCAGCTCAAAATGACTAGTTGGTGACAAGCATTTAATGCTCGCATTAAATGTCCCTCAACCACTTTTCTTCAGACGATGGTCAGACGCAAGAAAGAAGATCGTTTAGAGACAACAGTTACTTCCTCAGCAAGTCTATATATATAGAAGAAGATTTGAAGTGCTAAATACAACACATGAACTAAATTAAAAATTGAAGCATTCTTTCAAGCTTTCATTCTTTCTCTTGTAAAAATTCTCTTTGTAAAAGCTTTCAAATCACCTTGCGTATCCTGAGAGAAAAAGACTTAGTTCTTAACCTTGTATATCCGTCTATAAGATGATAGTTAAAAAGTCTGTGCGCCTCTTACAAAAACAAATCTTGCGATTTGTTTTAGAGCCAAAAGTGGCTTGGTAGTAAAGAATACTTGGGTTTTTAGCTTGGAGAGGCTAAGTGTGAAAAACTATTTGGGTGAGCCAGAAGTGGCAGTGAATAATACTTGTAACTTATGAAAGTTAGTGGAACTTGGTGGTTTGCCATGAACTGGACGTAGTCTCGGGGTGAGACGAACCAGTATAAAATTCTGTGTTGTCTCTCTTGCTCTTTTATCTCTTATAACTGCTTGAACTGACTTTGTCTTGTGATTTAAATTTGGTTTCTTAAAAAGATATTTCATCT
The DNA here is from genome assembly GCA_026413185.1 of Pueraria montana var. lobata. Taxonomy (NCBI): domain Eukaryota; kingdom Viridiplantae; phylum Streptophyta; class Magnoliopsida; order Fabales; family Fabaceae; genus Pueraria; species Pueraria montana. The sequence continues at coordinate 36,787,194 of CM048651.1, read as the reverse complement.
GTGTATTATCGTCTGTTAAAACGTTTTCTTCAAAAACTATTTCTTTTGTTCAACAAACATTACACGCTGTTTATAAAAAGTTTACGAATTTTTTTTATAAATCACAATTCAACCCCCCCTTCTTGTGATATTTTCCTTTACATTTACAAAAGTCTAAACTATATTTTTTGTGGTCAGTAAAAACATAACAATAAGATGAAAACCTTTGAGTAAGAGCAAATAGGATGCGGATTTGTATATTAAAAAATATGATACCATAGAAAATAGGAGTAGTCATAGATATTGGAGTTCAAATTTAGTATATTACAAGCAACAACAAAAAGAGGATAAATTGTTTTGTATATAATAATGTAATGTTATATGATAAATTGATCTAATAAAGACATATGAATGGATCAAAGTATTTTTTTTTAATTTAGAAAACAAAATTAAAACCAAAAAAAATAAAATAATTAAAAGACTAAAAGGTATTTTAATCTTATCCAAATTTGTAATTAATTAAAACCAAAAAATGTATAAGTGATGATTGTGAATAGGTATGGCAATGGGACAAGGCGGGGACAGGTATGTCGTTCCTCGTCCCCGTCCCCACTCCCGTCCCTGTCCCAATCCCCATCCCTGATCTCTGTTAGGGATAAAATTTTGTAATCATCCCGTCCCCGTTTGGGGTTGGGTACATATATCCGCCCCGTTCCCATCCTTGTCCATTAAAAATGGCTACTACTTTGAGAAATGTCAAGTCTCAAAAATATCATAACATGATAAAAAAAATGTCATGTCTCATAAAAAGATTAAACATATTTTGAGAAAACATAATTAATTGTTTAAACTTTTCAAAAATGCAAAAAAGAGTAAGAGTATTCAAATGGAGAAAATTAATTTGATCATAGTCACACGATTATTTCTTATTTTATTTAAAATATTTATAAAATGGTATGAGAAATTGATGTTTAAAAATTTAAAAAGGATTCAACTTATGTTAAATTTAAATATTTTTGTAATTTTCAAATGTGAAATAATAAAAGCATTCAATTATTTTATAATTATACTCTAAAAGAAAGATATTAATTTTATAATGTTTATCATTTATAAACTATAATTAAAATTAATTTCATTTATGATATTATCCAGTAAGTAATTATTTAAAACTATTTTATTATCGAAAATATATTTAATAAATTAATTCTAATGTATTTTTTTTATATATTTATGAAAAAAATTTAACATTATTATATAAATATTAATCGATAAAATTTTTGTATATGAAGTTATAAAACATAGAGTCAAAATATTATTTTGTAATAATTATATTAACTAATTAGATTTAAATCATTTTTTAGTATAAAAATTTGAACCTCATAATATGAATATTATTCAAGAAAAATATTTATTTATGAAATTATTTAAAATTATTTTATACAATTTATAAGTAAAAATGATTTTACAGGATTTCAAAATACATAAAAATATTGTTGAATCTTTGGTATGCAATTGTGTTAAATACTCAGAAAAAAAGACATAATGGTCTTGAGCAGAATTGTCTCTCGAATGATATTTGTGATTTCTACCATAAAATTATAACTAATTTAAATTATGATTTTAAAATTATTTTATGATAAAAATATATTTAATAAAATAATTATAAACATAGAGTCTACCATATATTTTATAAATATATTATTAAATAATAATAATAATAATAATAATAATAATAATAATAATAATAATAATAATAATAGAGATTTTTGGCTAATAGAATAATAAAGATTTTTCCTCTTATAACTATAAATATGAAAGAGGAAAAAAGATACAAAGATGAAAAAAAATTGAAAAGGGAGAGAGAGAAAAGCTAAAAAGAAAGAGAAGTTTTGGAGAAATTTTTTTTCACCACATTGTGACATGTATCCCAACCAAAACTTTCTTTTATTAAGAGTAAAGATTTCAGTGGAGATACATAACATAAACACATTTTTGCTATGTATCTCAACTGAGATGCATAATAGAAATGCGTTTCCACTATGTAGTTGTTTTATTTTTATATAAATTTTGGATTTTTTTATATTTTAATTGTATTAAAATTTTTATGTTACAATTTATTTATTTATTGATTAATTTGTTTAAATATGTAAAATAGATGTTAATTTATTTTGTTAATTTATTAAATTTGTCTTTTAGTAGTATTTTTTTAAAGTTAGTTTTTAGGGTTATTTTATTTAATTGTGGTCACTTTAAGGTCTAGTAATGATTTATTAATTGTGTTAGTATTATTTTTTGTAATGATGTGAATATTAAATTATTTAGTTTATTATTTAAGTTTTATTCAAAATTACATGTTATTAATATTTCATTTAATTTAGGTTTTAGTAATATTTAATTTAATTCTTAATGTTTTTTTTGTTCTAGATTCATCATGGCTTGCACAAAGTACACATTGTATGTTCCTCAACAAGATCCCCTTTGTAGGATAATGTTGCTGAACCATCTAGGGGTTGACGGCCGACTGCATTAGCACGTTGAGAGAAACAAGCTGCTCGATTGGCAACACAACATAATGAGGAAGTCCGGGATGAGGTATCTTAGACCATCTCCAATGGTGTTCTTGTGCCTGGTTCTTGTATCGTAAGAACCGTTCCACCGGTTCTTACCATTGGAGCGGGATGACTTGGCTGTCTGGGTGTAAGAACGGTTCTTCTGCAAGAACTCCTAAGAACTCGTTCCAAGTATTAAAAAAATAATAATTATGATCAAAACAACAGGAATACCTGGAAAATAGACGCTATATGCACACAAGACAAATTCAAACAGAATTGGTGAAGCATATTTGGGAACGTTTCGGTTACGAGAATAATGAAATTTAATTTTTCTTTCTTAATCTCAATGTTATGCATTTTTTTGAATCATCAATGTTATGTATTTCTCATCAATTTAATATTTAGTCACAAATAAAAATTTTAAATTATTAATATTTTTTACATTACTTTTTAATTTTTGTTTCATAGTTAAAATTTATATAAATAATTATTTAAATTTAAATTTAAAAATATTTTTAAATAAACTATTAAGAATGTGGGGTCCAATGTGGGGCCTACAAAAAGCAAATTAAGAATCCAAAGTAAATTCTACCATTGGAGCAAAAAATAAGATGAGTTCTTGTATCCTATGTGGTACTGTGGGATCCACAAAAAATAATTTAAGAACCCAAAATGAGTTCTACCACTAAAAATGCTCTTATGCAGAGGAAGAGGTACCTGAGGTTGACTAGGCTGAGTGGATCGTTGAATCGCCATTTAGAGGAGGTCTTGTCTCTACTCAGGTCCTATAAATACCATGTCGTAGGACACACATGGATTGATGAGCCCTAGATGGAGCTTAAGTTGGTATGTGTGACATGATGTGATAAGAAGAGAGATAAAAAATAATTGAGAGGTGTCAATGACGTGTTCAGGATTAGGGTTTTCAAGGAAAATTTTTATGTTGTAAAGGTTGTGGCTTGATTGAGGATTTCAAGGGCTTTCATTAAAATTGTTTTGATCATTGATTTTGTGAATTGATAATTTTGTTAACCTAAAGCAAACTTGGTGTTCAGTTCTAATTTGTTACAGACTGCTACTGGAGTGGAGGGGGATGATGTTGGAACTTCGTCAATGCCGTCGGAGAAAGGTGGGGTGTTACAACTTGCTAGAGCATGTTCTCAGATTTATTTATTTATTTTTTATTTTATTTTAGATTTAATATCTTATGTAATTAAATTATTTTCTTGCTGTACCGCTACAAAAAACTTTTGTGTCGTGCTATATTAGACAACTAAAATAATTATAGCTTACAACTGTTTTTCTGAAGTGATTTCCGATTAAGTTTTCAGCTCACTGTTTCGTATTGTGTTCTAATGATTTCCGTTGCACACGAGGATCATGATTAATACCATTTGCATACCAATGGAGATTGAGTTTTGTTTGGGTGGAAGACATAATGAGTGGAGGGTTTATGCATGCGATTAAGGACACTGGAGTTGACTTTTATAACTAGCGATATTAGACTTTAACCATGTACTAGTACTAGGATATAACTATGCAATAATTTCGAGGGGCATTTTTGTATTATCCAAATATGATTATGCGATTAAGATGGTGTGTCATAGTTAGAAGATAATTATGTTCTTTAAGCACGTGGTTAAAAGTTTGATAACCCGCCTATGTGTATGAAATAGTATCTATTAAATGAAGTCAACTCCATAAATAAATTTTATTATCTAGAATGTCCGACTCTTGACTGAGTGATATCCGGATTCACAAAAGAAGTATGAATATGATTATGCCCCCATTATTATGGATTGTTTCAATAATGTAATGAGACTTATTATCTAGCCTACCAAGTGGTAGATTTTAGGAAGTTATGCACCATGTAGCCTGTAGGTGTGAGCAGTGACTATTCTAGGATGTGTTTCCTATCTTAATATTATGTTATGATGTGTCCCTTTCTCTTATGGATAAGAATATCTTGCTGCACTTAATAAAGGAACCATCATAATGTACTAAAACAGTCTTTGTTTACTAATATATGTACTATAGCAGAAAACTCAGAATTTGAAACGAGTTAAGACTTCTTTGCATTAATTAGACACCATTTTGCAAAATGATATGTTATTTGTGTTACGATATGAGGAAAGTGTTAGGGTTTCCTTGAATTGTTCATGAGATAGCTGCTATTTGCAGTCCAGGGATGTGAAGTTCATTTTTCTACATAACTAAAGGTTCTAAGTAGCGAGTCTTGTGTGGTTACACTTATGGAAATTACTACAAGTTTTTTTGGTACAGACTTTTTTTTTTGGGGTACAGAAATTACGAGTATGATAAGGTTGCTTTATTCCCTAGCAATTAGGTGTTAAAAGACTATAGAATATCTGTCGAAAAAAAAAAGACTACAGAATAAAGCCTATGTGATGGTGATGCCGAACCTAAGCTTGGTATCCTTATTTTGCATAATTATGAATTTTATGGTAAATTTGAGGAGCATAGGTCATGGATGGTGTTAAATGGTTCACATAAAATAAACTTCATCGTTATACTTAACAGGAATGTCTAAATATCTAGTAAGTTTCTGTTTTGAATAGAATGGAGTTAATTAAACTTCAATTCTTAATGATATGTTCTGCATAATTATGGATTCTAAGGTTGATATGAGATGCACAGGTTCAAGTTGATACAAAATTGGTGAAAATCTAGTAAGTTTAACTTTAGAATAAAGGATTAGATGTTAAGACTTGAGGCAAGCATTTTGTTTTTGATTTAGAAATGTTGAACTGTAAAGCTTAAAACCCATTTTTCTACATAATTGAGGAGTTCTTAGCATATGAACTAAGTTCACATGTTATAACCAAGTCAATCCTTTTGTTCTTGTTGGAATGAAGCTGAACCAAAGTGTTTGAGGTTCCTTTGTACATAACTTAGGAGTTCAAGACTGAATTGAGGCTTTAGGTTACTGAGACATTAATTGATAAAGAATAACGAGGTTATGCTAGACATGAGAGCAAGTGTTGAACACTAGTATAGTAGTTCTGTTTTGAAATTGATCGTGCTAGATCAAGGAGTTGATATAAAACATGTATGGTTAGATTAATCCATTTAACCCGAGTTTAAGTGCTAATGATCATCAAAAAGAATTACTAGGAGGAGTTGGATCAGTTCGGGTTTACTCCTTTAAGGAGAGGAAGAAATAAATAAAAAATACAAGCATCTTGTATTCTTGTAATGAATTATGTCTTTACTAATGCCCAAACGAGAATAGTCAAGGAAAAAAAAATATAGATGAAATAATTTTCCTAAGATTTACAAATCACTTCCTACTTTTGTCACAATATAAAGAGTAATTATAAATTATGTCTGGTTTTAGTCCTTTAATTTTTTTTCTATACCAATTAAGTTCTTATATTTTTAAAATTAAACGAATTTTATTTTCAGGCTAATTTCTGAGACTTTAAATTATACTATTTTCTATGTAAATATTTAAGAATTTATAATATAGATTTGAGATATAAAATAACTTCAAAATTATAGAAGTAAAAAAATTAGTACAATTTTGATAAAATTTGAAGGATTTTATAAAATGTAAAATTAGGATTTAAATTGGAAAAAAATGATTCTTTTTGTTTTGGTAAAATTTTGATGTTTTAGTTGACGAGTTTATGTAGAAAAGTGTTTAAAATATTTTAATTGATTAAATTTGTGATGATTGTGAGAGGAAAATGGAAATTTAAGAATTTTAGAAAGAGAAAATGACTGTAAAACTGAATTCATGTAGTTTTAAAAATTGAAAGACTTAATTAATTAACTAAAATTTAACTAATAAGTCATTGGTCCGAGTAGTATTGAGTTCGGTTCCTTTAGATAAGATTTCAACTTATTATGGTGTATATTTCATACCAATAACTTATTAACTAAAATTTCGGGTCTCTGGAATAAAATTCAGAATTGTATAGAAAATATTGAAAGTTTCAGAGAAGCATTATTTCTCACTGCTTCTTCATCTATCACAGGAAGACAAGATAACTATGGCCACTGTATTATGGTGTATTAGAAATGACAAAGTGTGGAACAATGTTACACAGCCTCCTCTAGTATCTCTCAGAATGGCCAGTGATTTTATTTCAAATTGGCAGAAGCTTCGTGAAAAGCATAATCGTCAAAAAAGTGTGGCACAATCTATGATCATTCCAACGTGGTCACCACCTGCTAAAGGATACTTAACCTGTAATGTTGATGCAGCTATATTAAAGAGGAACTCAGGTTTGGTGCAGGTATTTGCATTCGAAGAAATGAAGGCCATTTGCTCTCTCAACTGCAGAACGTTCAAGTGCGTTTTATTCGGAGGTAAGTAAATTAAGTAGCTCATACTTTAACTAAAGTTTCTTGATTTTATACTAATCACCGTGTTTTTTAATATATTCCGACTTGTATTGAATCACTTGTTATGAATGAAATAACATGAGTTTTTTCTCTTAATTTTTTTTAAGAAAGTAAATGAAAAGTATAATTAAGAATATTTAATGTGAAATTGTGCCATAGGCTAATCCGATATAAATCGACCCACATAATGTGACGGTGGTTGTATGACGTGCCAATTTAAGTTTTGTTGGCAAATGGCAATATGTGGGTCAAAGTTAGTTATACCTTGGCAATCTACATTTACTCTTTTATCTGAATTACGTCCAAAATTTTAAGTACTATACATTACTACCAAATTGTCAGATCACCCTTTGACTTTTTGAATGAAGTTTAAATTATATGTGTGAGAACATGACACATTGGTGTACAATTGTGCTATTTAATGAATGAAAAATATAGATAGTAGTTGTAGAATTTTTTTTGATCAGTATAGTAGTTGTAGAATTTTTTTTGATCAGTATAGTAGTTGTAGAATGAATGACTAAGTTGAATATATATATAAAAACAGAATGAATAGTCACATATCAAGGTTTTTGGGTTGGGCCTAGAGGATTGTGTGGCCATTTTTGCTAGCAAGTTGTATGGAATCTGGAATAAAAAACAAGCAGAATTATTAGCAAAGCATCTCCAACCCATTTTTATGGTGTTGTTGATTCCTGGCAACATAGGTAAAGAAAACTATAAATTCTATAGGACAACTTAAATCTCATAAATCAAATGTTTTCAAATGATTACATACAAAGATCATGTTCCAAAAATTAATTACACATATATACAAGTAATTGATAAGGCTTAAACCTAAAAGATGCCTAAATCGTCAAAGTGCTGCTCTTTTGACATCAGAAGGCGTCACAAGTACTCACAACAAATACATTAACTTTACCACAAGTTTAGTGCCTTTTGACCCAAGTGACATCTATTTATTTTAATAGAAATTCGATAAAAGAATCAACCCTTGTCTACATATAAGTGGTCCTCAATTTTTCTACCCAATTTCAGATTATAAAGTCTCTTACAGGTTTGTCTTTCTCAAATGGAAGTATGTGTGACCTCTTGTTTAGGTCAAAACAGGCCAATCTTTGTTGAACATATACTATAACTGCTTTATCTGTTTTTTTTTCCACCTAAATAAATAAGCATTTGTTTGTATAGTTTTCTAACGTTGCTGATTGGATCACTTAGTCTACTGCAACGTGTTAATCGCTTGTACAATTTTTTAACACTATTTCAAAGTCAACATATTTGATGGCTGAAATATATCCGCATGTCTGAATATGCTAGCAGCACATCTCAGCATGTCTTGGAATGCAATTGGCAATATTAATAAGAGTAAAAAAACAGTGTATCTCACTCTTGAGTAAATAATTTTTATACCATTATATAATTACAAATTGTCATGATAATTTTATTGATTTTAAAAGTTATACACATCATAATTTTTGATTAATTGATAATGTAATAATACATCAATAGGTTCTTAAATTATTTGAGAATTTTTAATTAAGTTCTTAAATAAAAAATTTGTAATTGAATCATTGATCTTTTATAATTTTTATAATTGAGTTCCTAAACTTAGTAAAACCATCACAAAATATTATTTTTTTGGCGATTTTAGTTAAGCCGCCATAAACTTAATCCAGGGATTTAATTATAAAAACTGTAAAAGATCAAGAAATTAATTATAATTTTCTTACAGTAATTACAATTTTTTTAGTTTAAGTACTTGATTAAAAATTAAAAAAAAATGTATTTTTAGTCTTTATACTTTTGGTCAAATGTGATCAAATTTTCTATACTTTCATATTGATGAATCTGATTCTCAAATTTTAAAAATGTGGATTTAGTCTCTCGTTTCTAAGAATCCACATGTTTTTTTTAAAGTTTTGGTACTAAATTTATTAATATAAAAATATAAGAACCTTGGTCACGTTTGACTAAAAGTATAAGAATTAAAAACATATTTTTTTTAAAAAAAATTCTAAAAAATTCAGGGACTTAATTAAATCATATTTTTATATTAATAATGTATAGAAATTAAACTATTTATTATTATTATTATTATTATTATTATTATTATTAATTGAAAATCAAAGGCTAAGGGGCTAAAAGTCTAAAGCTAACTAATAACCATAGGGAATTAAATCATGTTTAGTGTTGTTTGGCAGACAAGGACACTATCACAGAAAGCCTAACTAATAACTAATAAGAGATTCAAAATAAAGGGGGCCGCCCCAAGAAAAAATAATGGAATGAAATAACAGGTCTTGTCCTTAGTGAGCAAGCTCTAGCAGTAGATGGCAAAGCTTGTCATGGGGTCGGTTTTTGCTTCCTTGTTGCTTTCGTCGTTTCTATGCACTTTAATGCTTTAATATTTTTGGAGTGGAATCGAACCAAGCATTTTTGGCTCCCAATTGTTCAATTGCAGTTTCTTAACCCCTTTTTGTCTCTTTGGGATTGGAGAATAACTGAGACAGGAACATGACCCAATATTGGCCCAGGTTTAATTTGCTCTAGTAGCAGAGTGAGTTTTCAATTCTCTTCTTCTGGCTGTGAATAATTGAAGAATATTTGCTTTCTGACATTAAGGATTGAAAATTATGTCCATGTTGCATTCATACTAGGGAAACGGATTTGATTTGAATCATGGTCACTTCACAAGCAATTTATACCCACAATTATTATCCATTTATTTTAAATATTTTTGGAAATTTTATTTCAAGAGAAATGAGGCAGCTGATAAAATAAAAAAAAAACACAAATTCTGGTATTGTAAAGGGAAAGCAAAAAAAGAATAGCCCCTTTCACGTATTTCACTAAATTGATATCATTGGACATAGTAATTAGTTAAATATATCGCTTAAAATTTTAATTGATCTTAGTCCCTATACTTTTTTACATTAATGTTTTTAGTCCTTATCGTCAAATATCACTGCTAAGTGATGGCGTGACAGCCACATGACTTGCTAGATGAATTACTAATATGATGTGGTAACCACTTGTAAATTTTTTGGATAATTATGTTTTTAGTTTTTTGTCTTTTTATGCAATTTTTTAACTGGTTTTAGTCCCTCAAATTGTCTGTCATTGTTTTTAGTCCTTCCCATAAAGTTTTATCTCCAAAATGTAAGAGAAGAAAATAAGAAGAAAAAAAGAAATAAGTTTCTTTATAAGCTAAAATTAGCTAATACATGAGTTAAAAATTAACTTTTGAAGTAGCTAATGTGAGAGAGTTTTTACAAATTAGCTTATGCATAAGTTAATTTTAACATATGAAAAAAACTTATTTCATTTTTCTTTCTTATTTCCTTCTCCTATAAGTGCTTTCGGAGTAGCTTATCCAAATAGACCTTAAGATTGATAAAAAAAAAAATTAAGAGATTAAAAGTGAATTTCATAGAAAGATGAGAAAATAGAAACATAATTTACTATAAAATTTTACACGTGATTGTCACTTCATATTAGTAGTCCACATGACTATCATGTCGTCACTTAATGATGATACTTGACGATAAGGACTAAACATTGATAGAGAAAAGTATGGAGACTAAAATTGGTCAAAATTTTACTTAAAGACTAAAAATAAAATTCGCTAAAAATTGAAGGACAAAAAATATATTTTACCCTTTATTGGATAAGTAAAAAGAACCAAAACTCTTGTGGAGTATCTCTGTATACACTCTCATGCCTTGTAGACCTAGTACCCTTCCTTTGAGTCTCTCTCTCTCTCTCTCTCTCTCTCTCTCTCTATATATATATATATATATATATATATATATATATATATATATATATATATATATATATATATATATATATATAAGGGTTTGCTAACTTACACCCACTTGTTTTTTAGAAGGAGTAAGTTAGTAAATGATAACTACAAATTTCCTTACAATACACTCAAGTGTAACTTACTAACTTACTCTTTCTAAAAAAATAAGTGGGTGTATGTTAACAAATGCGTCTAGGATTTGCTAACTTACACCCACTTATTTTTTAGAAGGAGTAAGTTAACAAACTATAACTACAAAATTTTAAAAATATACCTAAGGTGTAACTTGTTAACTTACTACTTATAAAAAATAAGTGGGTATAAGTTAGCAAATCTCATATATATATATATATATATATATATATATATATATATATATAATGGATCCATTTACTCCAAGAGTAAATCTAAGAAAGTTACTTCTCATCCTCACCATTTATTTTCTTTAAATCTAATGGTTAAGATTAATTACTCATTACAACCATTAGATTTTAAGAAAATAATGGCGAGGATGAAGAGTAACTTTCTTAGATTTACTCTTGAAGTAAATGATTTCTTTCTCTATTTTTTTTATTCGTAGGAATCAAAGACAGTGCTAAAGAGTTTACAACATTCACACACCCTCCTATATATGTATATATATATAAGTTGAATATTACAACATTTTAGTCTCACAATTAATATTACTATGTTTATGGAAGATGAAAGTGCATCTGTTGCTTGAAATAATTTCTCATAATTCTCTGCATCCCTAATAATTAAAATTGAATATACATATCTTAACATATGCAAGCATTGTAGGCCATGTTAAGTTCCATAAATAAATGCGATGACGGTTGAGAACCTAAGTAGGCCTGCGTTGCATTAAAAAATGGTTACTACATAATAGCCTACCAAAGATGCAAGAGCAAAGGACGAAACAACTACTAGTACCCCTTCGTGGTCAAGTAATGCCAAATTTGCAACTAAATTATTTAAGAGAAAGTTTATTTATCTAATGTTTTTAAACAAACTTTTTTTTTTTTTATAAATAAGAGAAATAAAAAGAAAAGAAAGAGATATGTGAAATAAAATAAATGATATACTACTAATAAATTAAAAAAAAAATGGTATGAAAAATTTCCTTGAATATGAGAAATCACCGAGTAAGATTCATTACATAGAACAACTGCCTCTAAATCCATGTCCATTCATTATGTGGCTAGGCAAGCTATTTCCTAGGCTTGATTGTTGGAGGTTAGAAATTCAAACCTCAATGATTACTCAACAATTAGCCCATTCCAATGACTCTTAACTCTTATGGGGTGCTCCAGACCATGTGTCATCTCCACGTTAAGTTGGCCAAAGCTTGAGCCAATGGCAGATCTAGGACTCACAGTTAGCGAAGACAATTTACTTTTATAAATATAATTATTATTATTGTTATGATTTTAAATTACGGTTGCAGTTATAATATCACGGTTGCGGCTTTGTAACAATTGTTGTCATTGTGAGAAATTGTGGAAATGTGGTTGACATGGCCGCAATTGTGATTAAAAAGTGATTGCAGTAAGTTGAAAAACCTTTGCGTTGTAGCCACAATTACGGTTACTGACCACAATTTAAAACCATGATTACTATACATATGAAAATAAAAGATAAGATGGAATAAAATGTGTAGTTGAATAAACGGTAAAAGTACTTGGTGAGCTGAAAAGGAACAAAATTAGTTAATAAAAAACAAAATTTGATAACAAAAAAAAAATTAGGGGCAGCAGGTTCAAATTATAAAAATAGAGGAGGTAAAATGATAATAACACAAATGATCAAAAAAATGATAATAACACTAGATATATATTTGTATTTTTCTCAAAGTTCAGGGTGCAATTGGCCATGTCAAATTATAAAATTGTAACTTTTTTTTAAGCAAAATAGAGATGAGCTAGGGTAGACCAGCAGGGGTTGACATCCCAACTATGTTGGCACCCCAACCCCTTTTGAATCCAAAAAGCTCATCCTGAAATATATTGATAAAAAGAGAGAACAAAACAATTAGGAGGGCCAAACCATACCTAAAGATCACAAGCTATACAAATCTATAACTAGGGAGACATTGTCTATATCTAAGGAGCTCTCGAGAAACGAAAAAAAGTGGAGAATCCCACCAAGAATAACCAGTATTCTGTGCACCAAAAGAAGCAAGCTTGTCCACACAAGCATCACCTATACGGTAAATATGAGTCATATGGAAGTTAATGTTCTTTGTGTAATGTATACAATTCACCCATCGATTATAAAATTGTAATTTAATGCAAAGGTTTTTATAAAATGAAATTTCTCACAATGTCAAGAATTATGACATTATTTCAACGCAAAGGTTTTTTAACTTTTGCCCCTTCTTAAAATTTCATTTTATAATAACACTAATTTATTTGATCGATTAAGAGCTTCTTATGTCAAGCAACACTTTACATTTAAAACAATTGGCCTACTATCTAGGATCTTAACAATAATGTTATTGGTGTAAACTACCAATATCTTGCCACAATTTCATTTATAAAGACCTTATTTGTCATTAATTGGTAAGTTGCTACAACGTTCATTGGTCGAACATGACTTTAGAGCAATAAATGGCCTTAGTCAAGCATCACTTTATGATAGGTCACTCAAGCATTCTTTGTATATGGTGATTTAGTTATATTTAGAATGTGCATTCATAAACAAAAAGCGAAGAAGGATTATAGTGTGTGTGAACATATCAAAAAGTTATCAACAAGCTTCTCAATATTCAAGAACACATAAATAAATATATTAATTACAACCAAATGTCATAGATAATTACTGGGAAAATCCTTCAGTAATTCAAAATTACCAATAGATTACCAACAACAATGAGCCCATTGGTAAAAACCTCATCGTTAATTGTTACCAACAATCATTTAATTGTTGTCAATAAACTTACAATATTTCGCCACTATAAGCAATCAAATACTGTTGACATAAGTTGTCGGTATAGTTACCAATGAATAAATTGTTGGTAAATAGAAAAGTTACAATTTGTCCTAGCACAAAACCTACTAACTACCATTTGTCCTTATACATATAACTAAGCTACAATTTGATTTAAAATTAAAATTTCCTCCAAACCATGCTAAGGATTGCAACAAGTTAGCAACCAATACAATTACATCACTACTAGAAAAACAATAGAGACAAACATTTTTTTGTCTCTAAAAGCAACTTTTTCCGTCTTTAATCAATCAAACGAAGTTGGAGACAAACACAAATTCATTGAGGTTTTGGGCATCGTTGGTTATTCTGAGACGGAACATTATTTCCATCTCTATGTAAAAAAAAAGACTTAAATAACTTTTAGATCTTGATAAATTTTCAAATTTTGCTTTGGATTCCTAATAAATTTTTTCATTGTTTTGAGTATATGATATACCAAAACTTTTGTTTTGAGTCCCTATCATGATGACGTGACACAATTCGAATAAATCTTCCCAAAATGTTAAAGGCCTCATCTCTTATGCACCATCATCCCCATTTTCAAACTTGTAGAAAAACTGGAAAAAAAAAACAAAAGAAAATTAAATTAGATTAATCAACACAAATATAAGTGCTTATAAATACTAAAACTGAAAATAGATGAAGCCCTTGAAACTAGAAGAAACAGAGCAAAATACCCAAAAAAAAGGAAACACTTTCGTCGCTGCGTGGTGTGCCATCATTTACGATATACAAACCAAAGAAATCACTACTGGCGGCAATAAAAAATGTGTGCAAGGGAGGGCGAAAAGAAGAGGGATAGCGGAAGAAGTTCATGGTGATGACTGATGACTAAAGAAACGAGGTAGGGTTGGAGGCCAAGCGTCTAAGTAAAATAGATTTTGTTTTTCTTTTTTATGTAAGAGTCGAAAATCTTGGTACCAAAAAATTTATAATAATTCACCAGCATGTTTAACCAACTAGACGCCTTGGTGGCTATGTAGAATAGATTGTTAACATATAATTTGTTTTTTTTTTTTAGAGAAACATATAATTTTTTTAATAATTTCAAAATAATATTAATATACTTTCTAATTTGAAATATGTATAAATAATACATTAATACTTGTGTTCAAGTATATTTTTATCTTTTAACTTTATAAATTAAAAATATGTTTTGAGAATTATATTAATTAAAATCAAGAATTTTAATATATTATTCTATTTAAAATAATTTACAATAATTTATTTTAAATAATAATGAAGAATATAAATTAAAATATAAATTATTATATATATATATATATTTATCAATTTATATATTTTACATTAATATATATTTAAATTGATCCATTTTAAAATATAGGTTAAAATAGAATTTTGATCCCTTATCTACATTTGAAGTTTCAATTTAGTCTCTTATGTTTAAAAAAATTTCACTTTGGTCCCTTAAAGTTTCTTTGTAACACCGAATTGGTTCTTCTGTTAATTGATCACACTAATTTGGTGGAAGTTGATGCACATGATGAACTACAAGAGATGCGCTACGTTAGTTAAAATTGACACCATTAGTGTTAAAATTTGACAAAAGGATCAATTTGGTCTAATAGAGACACTATAAGATACCAAAATAAAACTTTTTAAACTTAAGAAATCAAATTAAAACCTAAAATGTAGATAAGAGACTAAAATTTTATTTTAACCTAAAGTATATTTTATAAACTCTTTTTAAAACAATATTAAAATTTTAATGTATAAATGTGAATTAAATATGCAGTAATTACTTTTATTTAATAATATATTTTTAATATATATATATATATATATATATATATATATATATATATATATATATATATATAAATTCATATGAAAAGTCATATATTTATTAAGCATATATTATATTATTAAATTTAATAAATATATTATATTTCATAAATATATTTAATAAACACATTAAATAATATTATTCATAATTATTACAACAATAGTAGCAAGGGTGTCTCAATTCTATGCTAGTCTACGGTCAAAATTTTCTCTGACTTGAGTCTATGGAGTCGTCTGCTAGGGTTTCAGAGAATGACCCAAACAAGAGCACGAAGAAGGTAAAATTTAGGAGTGATGGAGTCATTTTGGAGGAAATAGATAATTCTGAAAACAACAGTATGCCCTACAAGGAAAAGCTGTTATGTCTCCCAGAATGGGCCACTAGTGATTGAGATGGGGGTTTAATTGTCCCTATTGAGGAAGATTGTTCAAAGGAAAAACATGTGAAAGCTTCAAATGCAATTTACAATCCTTGTCCTGAAATTCATGTGATGGATGATGAGCTGAAAGCATGGAATGCTTACTGGAGGAATGCACTAGTGGTAAATGTCCTAGGGAAGAGAGTTAATTTTAAAAACCTAGAAGCAAAGCTCAGTAGAGATTGGGAAAAGGTAGGGAAGATCCAGATTATTGATATGCCTAAGAACTTTTATGTGGTCCAATTCACATCCCCTAAAGATTACAAGCATGCGTTATATGAAGGGCCTTGGATGATTGCAGATCATTATCTTTTGGTACAAAGGTGGAAACCTTTCTTTCTTGCAAATACAACAGAAGAACGAAAGGTGGCGGTTTTGGTATGTATCCCTGGTTTGCCATTGGAACTTTATAATGATACGTTCTTATGGCGAGTAGGGGAAACGTTAGGAACACAATTGAAGATTGATCGTTTAACGTCTATACATTCTAGGGGCCAATTCGCATGTATATGTGTGGAATTAGATCTATCCATGAAGCTGATGCCATCCATTAAGATTCGAGATATGATTCTTCCTTTGGAATATGAGGGTTTACACCTTGTTTGTTTCTCTTGTGGTAAATATGGGCACAGGCAAGATACATGCCCAGAGAAACCAGAAGGTGTAACGCAAGCAAGGGAGGTGATAGTGCATTCGAAGGCGGGGCATGGAGGTGGTGTGACGGCGGTGACCTTGATAGAGAAGAGAGAATTAAGTAATGAAATTAATGCTACCGTAACTGAAGGGATTACGAAGACGGAAAATCTGGAAAAGATTGTTGATAGGAGCGAAATTTATGGCCCCTGGATGCTTTTTAAAAAAGTTAATAGGAAAAAAAAATCAGAATATCTTGGCCAAAATGGGAAATTCGGGTAAAGAATCATCTGAAGCGAAACAAACAGATAAGAAAGAGAATGTCAATGACTCAAAAGGAGTTAATGCTGAGGTGGGTAATCTTGAGAGAAATGAGGCAGTTACAGGATCGAGATTTGATGCACTAAATGGTTTAAATGAGGAAGTTATTATCCCCAAAGATTGTGGGAGTGACAAGCCATGTGGTAATGACAAAACACGTCAATTTCCGTGCGTGACAATTGATCTTAATAATAAAATAGATAAAGATAAGGGAGCGCTAAATAAAGCTTCTAGTGGTGATTTGCGCAAATCTCAATCTCGTCATGGAGTGGACCGCAATAAGGCTCCAAAGTTGGCCAAAGGCCCGTATTTCAATGGACCTCGCAAATCAAATAAGAGATTAGGTGGAAAGGGGAGTTGCACATAGGTCAACACGTCATCTAATGTAACACCCAGGTGAATCACACCGGAATGAAAGGGATCCAGAGGCTATATAGGTGTGGGACTATACAGTTGAGGATGGCTTAAAGGAAATAATTGGTACTACCTATACCAACAAGATGCATCTACTTTTCGGTAGCTCATCACTTAAGAACTCCACTGTTAAGCGTGCTTGGATTGGAGCAATTATGGGATGGGTGACCTCCTGGTAAGTTTCCTAGGAAGTGTGCGAGTGAGGACAAAGCACGCTGAGAAGTCTCCTGTTGGTTTGTGGGGACAGTCAATGATCCTAAAAGCGGCCGGACGTCTCAAAAAGGGCTACCCACAGAGAGTTCTGACCGGTGAAGGGTTCTGACCAACGAGGAGTTGAGTGAAGTGTCACCATGTGAAGTGTCGTGGAGTGGAGCAGCTAATACGCCGGATTTGAGGGTCATTACATCTAACTCTGTGTTGGTTACATATGATTCTAAAAAGGAGGAGGAAAAAGTTCAACATAGACAAAAGGAGGAGGAGATGCTACACTTGATGAGAATCATAGACAAAAACACTGGTGACAAGATGTGGTATGAGAACTTGGATAAGAGTTTTATTGAGAAAACTAGGCAAGAGTTTCTCAAGAAAAAGCTAGGGCCAATGAATAAGGAGGTTGATGGAAATGATGGCATAATGGTCACCGAAGTTGTGATGGGGGACTGTGGTAGTATAGAAAAAAGTCCAGGTGTTCCTTTGTCTAAGGAAGAGTATCGGGGCCTTTTAAAGGCCAACTCCTCTAAGCATGTTTAGATGAATATTACAGCTTGGAACTGTCGTGGTACTTGTTCCCGTGGCTTTAGTCCTCTCATTAAGGACATCAGTAAGAAGTATGAATCTTCTTTAACGTTTCTGTTAGAAACGTATGCGAGTAATGAAACAACTTCTCGGATTATTCCTAATCTAGGATTTGATAATTATTATGTTCAAGATACTCGTGGTCAGGTTGGCGGTATTTGGTGTCTTTGGCGTGATAGTCGGAAGGTGGAGGTGATAAGGAGTGGACATCAATTTGTCCATATGAAAGTGAGGTGGAAGAAGCAAGTTAGTTGGGTCTTGAAGTGGTATATGGGAGCCCAAATTTGCAGCAACGAAGATCTCTTTGGGATGATATTCGCGAATTCTCCTCTTCGATTTCAGGTCCTTAGGCCATTTTGGGAGATTTTAATACTATTTTGCATAACCATGATCGAAGTGGGGGATCTCCCAATCCTTCATGGAGAGGATCTCATGACTTTCAGGAAGTTATCCAGGATTGTGATCTCATAGATGCTGGCTTCCAGGGCCCAGCTTTTACGTGGAAAAGGAATAATTTGCTGGAAACGCTTGATCGAGTGTTGATTAACCTTGATTGGCGTATCAGATTCAAGAATGCGCTTATGCTTTATCTCCCATTTTTCAAATTTGATCACAGAGCTCTTCTTTTAAAGATGACTAGCTATTGTAGTGAAAATAGATATCAAAGGCCCTTTAGGTTTGTTGCAGCTTGGATGACTCACTCAAATTTCCAACCTTTCCTTAATTCTTGTTGGAAAGAGCATGCAGATTGGAATAAGAAGATATGAAGTGTAACACCCAGAAAATTACAACCCAGTAAGTAGGAACGTGAGAGATTTAATTAGAAATTAATTGAAATTAATTTGTTTGATTTAAAAGAAGAAAAAGATATATTTTGAGTAATTAGATATAGTTATTGATTAACCGAGTAAATAAGAAAAATGATGTAAAAAAAAAGATAATAATAATAATAAATAAAATTTATTATTATTAGATGTTTAAAAGTTTGGTTTTAAAATTAAAATCGTGTTTCATTTCAATTACACAGTGCATTCCTGCACTGTGTAAATTAAACTCAGTACCTAAAACTATCACCTCACATCCCAACCAATCATATTTCATGAAAATTTCCCTCCCACTAACTAACACTCATGGTCCCTTTTCTCTCTCTCACACCACTTCACTCACAAACTAACTTAGCAATTAAGTAACCCCAAAACCTCTCTTCCTCTCCCACACGGACACAACAACAACAACACTCAAATCAAAATTTGTTTTTCTCTCTTCTCTTTCCTTTTTCCCTGTTTTGGCTGAGACACACATAGCTAGAGGGGAAGCCATTTTTGTGCCAACTTTGAACTGCATGTGCACCAAGACAGCACCTTTCCACCCTCACACTCAAGCCTTCTCTTCTCTCCTTCCTCTTCCTCTCTCTCGATCAAGCACCATCAAAGGTGAGAGAAACTTCTTTGTGGATTCTATTTCAGTTTAAGTGTGGTTGAGAGTTAGGGGACTCAACCACATCTTGCATGCATGCTCCTCTCTTGGCTGTTGTGTATGTTTTGTTTGAATGCTTGAATGTGAAAAGTTGATGAAATGGGTTGAAACCCTTGGCAATGGTTGTGTGTGTGATGTCCTGGCCTTAGTGTTGGTTTTGTTTTTCTTTGAAATTGAGTGGGAAGGCACCTGGAATCAGGGAAGCCATGTCCAATTTTCTAGAAATTAAATGGGTGAAGGTTGCATGTGGAAATCAAACCCCAAAATGAAGTGGCAGTGGCTGTTAGGTTCGAGTACCCCTGGACAGCCCCCAAGGTTTTGCGAATTTTGGAAGATCTAACCGTTGGTTTTTCATGAAATTTGTTTTGAATGAAAATAAACACAAAATGGAGAAACTTTAATTTTGACACTTTGGTGAGATTACTTCGTTTAAAGGTTCATCCGTGACCCACAATGTGGTTGTTCTGTTTTCAAGTTCCACTAGGAACATGTCTCGGTTTTTCCCAATTTTACACTTGTGTACTTATATTTTCTTTTTAGTGTTTGTACCATTAAAAACTAGACAAACAATATTTTTAACCATATAAATTACAAAAATTATCATGTCCAATTTCTAAATTAACTTTTTAAAAAGATACAGGGCAAGGGTTTTTGAGCTCTGTTTTGAGTCTGAAACTTAGACTGTTAGAAATAAATTTAATGGGAACACTAGGGAAAGAATTTGGTGGCAAGGGTCAGATTTTTAGAAAGATAAAAGATGTTACCTTTCTACTGTAAAAATTTTAGCTCAAAAAAAGTTTGGGAAGTATTAGAAAATTTAATTTCTTTGAACCATGTTCACTAGAAAGTCAAATTCGGTACTGCCAAATTTGTAGAAATTTTAGAAAATTATCTAGATGTCTATTTTACAATTGGGATATCATTTTGAAAAATAGGATTCAAGAATTTTAATTTTATATAAAAAGTTTTTAATTCCGAGGTCATTTGATACAGTCAATGAGAGCTCACATCCAGTACTGCCAAAGAGAAATCGACCTCATTTGATCAATTTTGTTAATGTCATATAATTATTTGAATTGTGATGTTTGTTTATTGAGGTGTGAATTTTGTAAGGAAGTGGATATGTAATATGCATTGACCTGTTCTATTTCATTTTAACTCCCAAGGATGTGAATCTTGGGTATTTAATATTGAAATATGTTTTGTGAATACCTGTGTGATACAGTCTTTTGATTGTAGGATTGATCTTGTGATAATGTTGTTTATCTCTGTGAGGTGCTCACAAGACTCGGGCGCGAGTGCTTGTGAAGACTAGAAATTTGTTCTAGTGTTTATGGCAAGTTTGCCATTTAAAGATAAATGCAACCTTAACAGAGAGCAAAATTAATTATGCTACAAGATGTAATTGTTATTTTATTATATAGGAATTAATCTAATTAACTGTTTTTTTTATGCGTTGGACATAGAAATAATCTTAGGACCTTTGCGTGGAGGAATAAATGGTAAGTTAACATTTTATAAAATTGTAAAGTTTTGAGAGAGCAAGGAAATTTATAAAACATAATAAAATTGTCTACGCGTGGTGAATCATGTTAAGTTGAGAGTCGTACAAGGATGATACGAGTGTACGACAGATTGCTGGAATTGCAAGATGGCGAGAAGGTCGCATGAGATATTTCAGCTGCGAGTTATCTGAGAACCAAGGTCGGATTGCGAATGACGCATCACCTGGGATGATGAGATCATTACGATGTAGCAATAAAGGCAAAGTACTTATTTATATATGTATATGTGAGCGTAGAAGTGGTACCTTTAGCTCGACGTCAATTCGTCCGCACCTGTACCATGTGCAGCGGGAAACCCATAGACGACGAAGAAAGAAAATAAACTCTGTGAGGAGAGTGTTGAGGAGTTAATCCTCAGAGTAATGGATGACCACAGTTGGTACC
The DNA here is from genome assembly GCA_026413185.1 of Pueraria montana var. lobata. NCBI lineage: Eukaryota > Viridiplantae > Streptophyta > Magnoliopsida > Fabales > Fabaceae > Pueraria > Pueraria montana. The sequence goes on along the minus strand of CM048651.1, from coordinate 36,765,677 downwards.
TGGGAGATGATCGTAAGGCAGGTTGTTCTTGGAGGGTAAGACACTGAGTTGTGACGATAAATCACATAGCTGACTCGGCCATCCTGACAAAAATACGAGACATCATCAGTTGGTTAGAGCCCGCCATTGTACCATGGTGAAGGGTGTACTCCCAATAGTCTTCCAACTCAAATATGTGAGTAAAACCATTGAGTTCTCGGAGTTCTAGTGGCAGCTGACCAGTGAGTTACAGTTTACAGAGATTAGTTTTGGGAACGAGTAGGATCCGAGTGTGATCGTTAGAAAATCCCATCGTGGTGGTTAGTAGGATTGTATTGTGACTTTTAAAGTCGTTCTGTGTGTACTGCTTGATGAAGCAGGAAGTTTACCCTCTGTTTATTTTTCTTTTAGGAATTGGTGACAATACCTGTGGAGATCGCAAAGATGCTATCATCATCGTCTTTCTCTTTCGGAGTATCTTTAGAGAGTCCATCTGTACCCGCTACTGTTTCCGATGGCACACCATCTGAGGAGTTCACGTTTGACCCGACGTTTCCCACATTTCACTGAACCCCTTTATGTCCAAAATTGGAGGTGTAATTGGGTGAGTGCCTATCAGGGGGATCCACCGCTAGTCGTGAACTTAGGGAGCAGTGAGTCAAGGTTTATACGAAGGATTTGGAGAACTTTGAGGAAGATTCTATGAAGGATCTCGTGGACGATGACCTCTAGATTTCTTCTCAGGAATCTTGTCAAAGATCCTTCGCTAGCCTATTTCTTTGGATTAGTTTAACATGCAGGGTTGGGTTTAGAGATGACTGCTCTGAGACTAGGTTTTCCTCTTTTTATGTATTTGGATATGGGTAGACCTAGGTTTCAGATTTTTGGTATGTACATTCAGCTTTCGTACTCTATTACCCTATGTATTTGGTATACACTTTGGAAATGTACATATTACTATTACTCAGGAAAATATTTGGGTGATGAAAATCTCTATTTCATGTATATATGTATATTTTATAGCTAGAGCTATTTACTTTATTTATTATGTTTTACTCACTTTTAAATGTTTATTTACAATTTGAGGCGTGCGATATGAAACTTTCGAAATTAATTAATCAAAAGTTTTAAAAACTTAGTAAAATTCCGATCTATGTTTTATTAACTTCACAGTTTTTGAAAAAATAAAAATTTGTTAACACATTTTCCAAATAATTAAAGGATCTTTTCCTTACCTTTTCCGAAGATCGAATAAAGTAACACGTCTATTGAATTAAAATAAGTTTAAATTGAGAATATATGTAAACCTGAATTTAGGGTGTTACATGAAGTGTTCAGGAAGCCCTTCGTAGATGGAACAAGGAGGTATTTGGTAATATTTTCCAATGTAAAAAGAAGCTTGTTAATCAACTTGAAAGAGTTTCCAAGAAGGTTGATGGCCTTGGTAACACTATTATGGAAGATCTTCTGAGAAAGTTGTGGAATGAATATCAGGAGATTCTTAGACATGAGGAGCTTCTGTGGTTTCAAAGATCTAGGGCCAAGTGGCTGTCATTCGGGGACCGGAATACTCGTTATTTTCATAGAGTAACGACAATTAGAAGAAGGAAAAATGCTTGTGAGGCTATCCAGGACAGTGATGGAAATTGGGTAGCTGAACCAAACCATCTTGAAAGGTTAGTTATTGATTATTTTCGTTCTGTTTTTTCTGATGACTCCTCCTTCTCTTCCTTTGTTGCTAAAGGAACCTTCCCGAAGCTGTTGGAGGATTAAATGCAAACTTTCCTTGCAAGTATGTCAAATGAAGATATTCGTAAGGCTGTTTTTGCGATGGGGAATTTCAAGGCTCCAGGCCTTGATGGGTTTTAGGTCGTGTTTTATAAGAGACAATGAGAGATTGTGGGAAATGATTTCTGTGAGCTAATCAGAAGCACCTTTGCTGATCTTTCTAAAGGGGAGTTGTTGAATGAAACTCTTATCACTCTAATTCCCAAGGTGGACAACGTGATGTCTATGAAGCAGTTTCGGCCAATAAGTCTTTGTAATGTTTCTTACAAAACTATTACAAAATCTACATTATTCCCTGGCGGCGAGTAGTCGTGTTGAAGCCGACCAAATCTACATTATTCCCTGGCAGCAAGTATTCGTGTCGAAGCCGAGCAGGTCTACATTTTTCCCTGGCGGCGGGTATTCGTGTCGAAGCCGACCAGGTCTACATTATTCCCTGGCAGCGAGTAGTCGTGTTGAAGCCGACCAGGTCTACATTATTCCCTGGTGGCGGGTATTCGTGTCAAAGACGACCAGGTCTACATTATTTCCTGGCGGCGAGTATTCGTGTTGATGGCACATAATTTGTTGAACTGAAAAAACATCTCATTTTATTGAATCATAGGAATGTAAATGGAAAACTACAGAATCTGAATGTAAATGGATAAAGCAGTAAAGTCGATCGGTCGACGGAGGACATCCTAACAAGGTTGGCACCCCTTCCTCCGACTGTGGTTAAAGCAGACATCTCAACGAGGTTGACACATCTACCTTAACCGACCGACAACTTATTGAAGACACAACTGAAGATAAAATAAAAAAAAGAAGTGGGCCTAACCAACTACGACACCATCAACTGTAGTAAAAATGAAGGCTAGCAGCATTCCATGTCCAAGGAATCCCTCCACCTTGCAAAGTACGAAGTTTGTAGGCCCCTTGTCCAACCACTTCACATACACGGTCCGACCCATTTAGGAGAAAGTTTGTTGAGTATCTGGTTCTGCTGAGCTTTCTTCAAGACCAGGTCTCCCACCTTGAAGGCTCTAGGTACAACCCGAGAATTAAACTTACGCTCGGCCCTTCGCTTTATTGCTGCCTCTCGGATGTGAGCTATCTCCCTAGCCTCCTCTAGGCTATCCAATTCAACACGTCAGTCGTTGGATGAGGTACCTTCATCAAACACCTCCATTCGAAGTGTGGGCTCGGCAATCTCTATTGGTAGCATGGCATTAACATCGTATACCAAGGTGAAAGGAGCTTCTTGGGTAGATGAGTGTGGGGTCGTATGATAAGACCATAAGACCTTGGGGATCGTCCACCCACAAGGACCAAGCTGCCTGCAACCGTCTCTTCAATCCTGTCAATACAACTTTGTTGGCGGCTTCCACCTGGCCGTTCGACTGCGAGTGCTCGATTGAAGTGAAGATCAACTTTATTTCGTGGCTTTGGAAAAATTCTCGAACACCTGAACTTGCAAACTGTGTTCCATTATCCACGATCAGAGTATGTGGCACGCCGTAACGACAAATGACCGACTTCCACAGAAATTTCTTCACCCTTTCCGCCGTTATGGTTGCCACTGGCTCTACCTCGACCCACTTACTAAAATAATCAATCACCACGATCAGGAACTTTAATTGTCTAGCTGCCATCGGAAATCGACCGAGAATATCGATACCCCATTTGTTGAAGGGCCATGGGGACGCCAGGGAGTGAAGCTGCTCGACTGACAACCTGTACAGATTGACATGCTTTTGACATGGATCACACTTCTTCACAAACTCCATGCAGTCAGTTTGAAGGATCGGCCAGTAGTAACCCGTTCTTATTGTTTTGTTACCTAATGACCGCCTCCCGATGTGGCTTCCGAAAACTCCATCGTGGACCACTCTAACCACCACTGCTGCCTGCATAGGAGTGAGGCATCGGAGAAGGGGGGAGCTAAAACCCCTTCTGTAGAGTTTATCTGCAATGATAGTGTATCGTGAGGCTTCTTTCATGCACTTTCCAGCCTCGATTTTGTCGATTGGTAAATCACCACTCTCCAGGTAACGAATGATAGGACCCATCCACGATTCCATCTCCTCTTGCACAAACATAACCTGTTGTTTTGCCAACACTGCACTAGGTTGGTCAAGTGTTTCTTGTATGATCATTCGGTTGCCTCCGGATTTTTTCGTACTTCCCAACTTAGATAGCAAGTCGGCCCTTGCGTTATCATCTCTTAGGACAAAGTCAAGGTAAAATTTCATAAAGTGTTGGGCTATTTCTTTTTCCTTCTCCAAGTACTTCGCCAGGTGGGGATCTTTGGCTTGATAGACACCTTTGACTTGGTACATCACCACCTTGGAATCTCCTTGGACTACCAACTCGGTGACACCCATCTCCCGAGCTAGGCGCATACTCGCTAATAACGCCTCGTATTCTGCCTGATTGTGACTCGGACTAAAGTTGAACTTTAGGGACTGCTCCACCAGAACCCCATCCGGTCCCTTTAATACGATTCCTGCCCTGCTACCCGCCTGATTTACAGCTCCGTCCACAGACAATATCCAGGGCTGTAACTCGTTATGCTCGGTCGGTGGTGGTGTTAGTTCCACTATGAAATCCGCCAAGACTTGGGCTTTGATTGATACTCGCTTCTCATAGGAGATGCCAAATTCGGACAACTTAACTGACCACTTAACCATTCGGCCTGCCAGATCCGATTTTTGGAGAATTTGCCGGACAGGCATGTTTGTACGAACGATGATCGGGTAGCTGTGAAAATAATGTCGCAGCTTCCTTGCTGTTACCAATACTGCCAAGGCCAACTTCTCTAGCTTCTGATATCTCAACTCGGCACCTCGTAATACATGGCTCACAAAGTATATCGATTTTTGGTCACCACTGAATTCCTGGACCAACACCGAGCTAATGGCATAATCGGAAATCGACAAGTAAACGATAATAGGCAAACCTGGTTGAGGCTTGGTAAAAATTGGCGTACTAGACAAGAATTCCTTCAACCGGCTGAACGCTTCCTCACACTCCTCGGTCCATACAAACTTTTGATTCTTGCGTAGGCAATGGAAAATGGGAAGAGCCTTATCTGTTGATTTAGACAAGAATCGAGAAAGTGAAGCGATATGACAGGATAGCTGCTGGACCTCCTTAACACTACTCGGGCTCCTCATGTCAATCACCGTTGAGCATCTATCGGGATTCGCCTCCATTCCTCGGTGTGTAAGCATGAAACTGAGGAACTTGCTAGCCTGTACACCGAACAAACACTTCTCCATATTCAACTTCAACTGATATCGATCTAATGTGTTAAAGACCTCCTGGAGGTCGGTCATATGTTGACCGACCTCTAGAGACTTCAGTACCATGTTGTCAACATATGCTTCAACATTCTTTCCTATTAGTTTGGCCAAGATTTTGTCCATTAAACGCTAGTAAGTCGCTCCGGCATTCTTCAACTCGAACGACATGACTTTGTAGCAATAATTGGATTGGTCGGCGATGAAAGCTGTCTTATCCTCATCCAGCGGATGCATCCATATCTGATTGTAGCCGGAGTAGGCACCCATGAAGCTAAGAAGTTGGTTACCGGAGGCTCCGTCGACAAAGGAGTCGACATTTGGAAGAGGGTACGAGTCTTTTGGCTAAGCCTTATTCAGGTCTGCAAAGTCGAGGCACATCCTCCACTTCCCGCTTGGCTTCTTAACCATGATTACATTGGCGAGCCACGTCAGATATTGAATCTCTCTAATATGTCTGGCGGATAGGAGCTTGCCAGTCTCCTCAACGATTGCTTTCATTTTTTCTTGCCCAAACTTCCTCTTTTTTTGGACGATCGACTTGGTGGAGGGGTCCATTGCTAACCCGTGGCACAAAAAATCTGGATCGATGCTCGACATGTCAGTGGAACTCCTTGCGAAAGCTTTGACATTCTGCGACAAAACAGCCACCAGATCGGACTCAACCGAGGGGACCAGCGCCGATCCGATCTTAACCTTTTTTCCATCTGCTATCTCTACCTCTTTCAGGCCTTCCACGGGGCTCGATCACCAGTCGTTGAAATCACGACACGAGTCCAACTCTAGCACGTGGACCTCATGCTGCTTCATGTTGTGTAGACCTCTCCTGGCTCTCAAACACTCCTGGTAACACTTTCTTGCTACCTCCTGATCTACTTTGATCCTGCCGACCGAGCCGTCGTCAAGGGGAAACTTCACCTTTAGATGTGTCATCGAAACAACCGCCCCCAACTTGTTCAAAGATGGCCGACCTAGCAGAATATTGTATGAGGAGGGCGCGTTAACCACTAAATATCGGATTGTCAAAGTTTTCACTTGCTTCGCTTTTCCAAATGTCGTCTCCAAGTCGGCATAGCCCCGAACCTCGATCTCTTCCCCCGCAAAACCAACCAGGGCACCGTGATATGGTCGCAATAGGTTATTGGGGATCTTAAGGCCTACGAACGCCTCCCAGTAGATGACGTCACCCGAGCTCCCCTGATCCACCAAGATACGCTTTACGTTGTAGCCCATCATCACCGTTGTGACCACTACTAGATCGTCTTCGTGAGGGGCAACCCTCTCAAAGTCGGCATCAGAGAAAGTAATTTGTGGGGTCGGAATGGATGGCTTAACCGAGACCTTCATTACTGATCGAGCATAGCGTTTCTTTGCCGAAGATGTGGCACCCCCACCAGAAAAACCTCCCGCGATAGTGTTGAAATCACCAAAGATCGACTATTGGTGACCTACAGATGAAGAGGACCCACAAGGCAAAGGAGGTGGCGGAGGGTCTCTTCTATCGTCACCCTTGGTCCTTGTCTCCGGCCGATCGATCTTTCGTCGGACATACTTTGCCAAGGGACCCCCTTTGATCAACCGTTCGATTTGCCGAATCAGAGCGAAACACTTCTCTGTCTCATGTCCGTGTGCTCTGTTGAACTCACACCACTTTGATTGGTCGGGGCCCAGCTGCCTATCGGTCGACGGCGGATAACTCAACAGATTCGTGTTATTCACATCTTTCAATATCTGCCGCCTGAAAACTATCAGCGACGTTGGGTTCATCACTTCCTCCTCACTTCTTTGCTTCCTCCCTTGATAATTATCCTTCCATGCACCATCACGCTTTAGAGCGTATCCGCTGCCCCCGCCTTTGCTCCAACTCGACCTAGGCTTCAAGAAGTCCTTATGATAGGGCTTCAAACCTGAAGTCGACCCTGACTCCTTTTTCTCCATGGATCTTTTCCTTGCCATGGCTTCCTCTGCTTCTACATGGCATGACGCTCGCGAACGAATGTCTGCCATAGAATCAAGTGTGCGGCGCACCAGTGATTCCCCAAACGGCCCCGCTCTTATACCTTACAAAAAGCTGCCACTGCCATCCTCTCGTTTGGGACAGAAACGCGAATAACAACGCTGTTGAACCTGGTCAGGAAGTCCTTTAGGGACTCGTTCGGCTGCTGATGAACATCGAAGAGATCGACGGTGGTTGGGGGTTTCTCCTTATTTGCTGCAAACTGTGTGACGAACAAGCGAGAAAAATCTTCGAACCGAGTAATAGAACCGTCTAGAAGCCCGCTGAACCAGTCCAGCGCTACCCCAGTGAGCGTTCCCACAAACAACTTGCATCGCAGAGCATCGATGCCTCCACTTATCAACATCTAGGCTTGGTAGTTCTTCAGATGCTGGGTGGGGTCGGTTGTTCCATTGAAAGGTGAAACTTTCGGGACCAAAAAATGTGGAGGAACCTGCTCATTCATGACTGTTGCCACGAAAGGCTGAAAGTCCCTCGGCGACTTTACTACTGCTTCTCCCTCCAGACGCCTTATATTCGTCGCTTGGGTCTACAATGCCACCTGAGAGGTATCAGCTCAGCTCTGAATTTCTACATTCTGCTGGCGCAAAGCTTCCTGCGCCTGCAACTCCTCATCGGCCCTCCTCCTAGCCTCCTCATTCTGTTGACGCAAGGCCTACTGCGCCTGCAACGCCTCATCGGCCCTCCTCCTAGCCTCCTCATTTTGCTGACGCATGTCTGATATTTCCACCATCAAATCCTCCAACGTCGGTGGATCCCGGGGGGGATTCGACGATGATGATTGATTGTTCGCGGTTTGCCTCGTTGTCATCAGAACAGACAAAGCAAAAACCTAGGGCGACGAGAAGAGTTTCACCGTGCCCCACGGTGGGCACCAAAATGTTCCTGTCGCTAGATCGCTCCTCGAGAAGTAGGAGACCTAGCCCAGAAGCATTCAAGTTAGTATGTGTAACCTAACCTTTTCTAACTCAGTCCCTGGATATATATACAGTACCCCCTGTATCGTGTTGTTCCCGATCTTCTCGGAGCAGTTTTCTACACCCTGATTTAAACATTATCCCGGGATCTCCGGGCGTGTGCTTTTAGTTGTTACGATACTGGGTATCGTACCGTCCAAGGGCCCAAAGGATATTTGGTATCAGTCGGAATCCGAACAGGGGATATAGTGGAGGATTCTTGACGGACTACTCTGTCGGTGGACGACCTGTAAGGGTACAAACCCCTCAGTCTCGAGCGGGTAAGTGCGAAGAGACTAAATGTCTTGGAGTTCGGTCGGTGGACGACTTGTAGGGGTACACAACCCCACACAGCCCCTCAGTCTCGAGCGCGTAAGCGTGAAGAGACTAAATGCCTTGGAGTTTGGTCGGTGGATGACCTATAGGGGTACAAAAATCATGGCCGGTTGTAAGGGCGTCCACGTGCTCAAACCATCCATCGGCGCCGTTGATCGAAGCTACGACGGCGGCGGAGAAAGTGTTCCATTACATAATTCACTAGATCACTCCAAAATTTAAACCGATTGCAATCACAGCACCGAAGCACCCCCAATTGCTACTGCGGTTGTGACTCGTGTGACGTTGGGTAAACAGTGTAGTGTGGGTAGCGAAATTTAGTGGTGAAGGGGTCGGGAAAGAGGTGGAGATGATTGAGTTCAACGGCGACAATGCAGCATATGTGAATGTGGGTCAAAAGCTAAACGAGGATACCCAAAAAAAATGGCATGTGACTCACTTAAACTTTTATTTAATTTTTTAAGTAAAATAATTTTAACCGTTAGATTAACTTATTTGGACAAATGAGATTTAGTGTAAGTTTTTCGATTTACACCTGGTATAAACGGATCCTGTCCAATATATATATATATATATATATATATATATATATATATATATATATATATATATATATTAATTGATTAAAATTTAAAAGTATATATTTTTTAAAATTATTTAAAATTTTTAAACAATCTATATATAATTTTATATAAGATAATGAAATATATTCTTATCTATTGATAGCATGTTTAATATTTTATTAATTTTTACTTATTCCTTATGGCATGTGTATATTTTCCCAATCAATTATATTATATTAATGGGTCATTATTTTGAATCAAAATCAAAATATAATACAAATGAATCATAAGATACTTTAACTTTAATTGAATGGTTAAAAATGATATGATAAAAAAAATGTTATTACAAAAAAAAAAAAAAAGACAGAGACAGAATTAGTTTCGTCTCTAATATAATATATAGAATTTAAAAAAAACAAAATGAACACCTTGCATTGGTCATGAGAGAATGCCTTTATATAGAGTGCTCATCAACATATATTTTGTGGCTGACTCTATATCAAAGTGCTGACAGGATTCTCAACCCGTTCATAATGCTAATTGTTGGGTTATGTGGCATTCAGGCTTGATTTGGCGCACAATAGGGGGTTTACAAAGTTAAGTGTTTACTCTGATCATTGGAGAATCTACATTATGGTCAGGGTGTGCAAGTTCATTCCCTCATTTTATAAAAATCATAAGTAAAAGTTTTTTTTCACAAAAAATTACAACTAGAATCTTATATTTTTATATTTTATTTCATCTATATTTATACATTTGAATCCCTGATTTTAATTTTTATAATTTGCCCCCATTGACTCAAAGTACTGGATCCACCATTGACTCTGATCCAAAGGTTGCCATTGAGTTGGTGAAGGGAAATACTTCTTACTTCCATAAACATGGAACTTTGATCCAAGGAATACGGGACTTGATAAATGAAGAATGGGAAATTTCTAGCTCACACTCTCTGAGAAGGAAATCACTCCATTGATGTGCTAGCCAACATTGGTGCTCAGGGAAATGATAGATTTGTGACTTATGTGGAGCCTCCTAATGTTGTGCTGTTGCCATTGACAACAGATGCTGCAAGGGTTCAGTTTGTTCGATTGTAACTTCTTGCTATTTCTGTTTTGTTTTTGAACTCTTTAACAAAAAAAAAAAAAAAAAGAACACCTAGAGACGAGATTAGAGATGGATTATGTTAAATATTTGCAGACACAAACTTATTCTATCCCTAAAGTCTTTCTCTAATAATTATTAGATCATTCAAAGATGAATCAAGGGACGTGAAATAATAGAGACAAACCATTTTGTTTCCAAATTAATGTTGCCTCTAATATACAATTTTTTTTTTGTTATATGGTATGATGTTTTATTTTATTTTTTCTTCCTAAATCTTTTTTTTTTCTCTACACGTTGCTTTTATTTCTATTCTGGCAAATATATGCTTGTGATGAATTCATTACTACTAGAAAAATCTAATTTAACGATGGAATTAAGAGATGAAACTTTTTCTGTCTTTGCTAAAGATGAAAATAGAGACAAATTTTAGTAACAAGAGATGGAACAAAAAAAAAATTGTATATTAGAGTCAGGGTTTGTGGAAATCGACGCAATGTAGAAATATTAAATATCTTCTTTTATGAAATTATAGAAATTGTGTTCAAATCTTGTGGTATGCAAATGTTCTGACGTATATTGATTGTCATAGCAAAATAAAAATCAATTTCTTTTCAAAATCTAGGTTTAATTATTTTTTTCTAAAATTTATTTTTTAGGTTCAATTTGGTTCTCTTATTATTTAAGAGTTCAATTAGGTCTTGTAATTTTAAAAAATGGTTCAATTAGGTCTTTTATTTATTTTTTAAATGGGTTAATTTTGTCCCAGTTTTCTTTAATTTGGTCTCATTTAAAACTAATTTTAGTCTTTTTTTTAAAAAAAAATTTCGGAGCAAATGGAGGTGAAAATGGAAAGAAAGTATTTAAAATGTGAAGGGGTCACTGTTTGAGTGAGTGAAGGATGAAATTGGGAGAGAAAGATGGGAATAAAGATGAAAAAATTTCAGGTTTGGGGTGGGTTCTGAATCTAGGTTGGAGGAGATAATTTTTTTTAGTGATTTATAATTTTTAAAATAAAATAAAGATAGTGACGATTTTTAGAAACTATTATTTTAAATTAATTATTTCAATTAATGAAACATTAATGTTGTTAACGAAAAACGGAATAAATGATCAAAATGAAACTTTTGAAAATATAAAAGATCAAAATGAGACTTTTAAAACTTAATGTATCAAAATGAAAAAACACTAAAACATAAAGAAGTAAAAGTAAGATTTAGCCACTAAATTATTATCTAATAACTTTAAAGAATGTAAAGGTAAATATATGTAAATAATGCTATTTATATACTATTATGAAAGTGACATTGAAACGATACATTCAATCAAGGATGTGGACTAACAAGTGTCATTATAAATTAGCTCCCCATCATTAAGAGCAATGTAACAACTAGCAAGCAACAACTTAAATAAGGATGTGAGATCAGGCTCGAGTAATTATAAAAATGTGGTCGATATTGGTATTCCATCACCATTTCCTTTTGCGTATAAATTGTCGTTAACAACGAAAGAATAGTTCAACCAATCAACAAAATTAGAAGGCTTTAAAATGAGTTAGTTGTAAACACTCGAGTAGTTTGGCAGGAGATCATAAACTTCTCTTTTCCACATAAGTTCATTAGTTAGAAGCACATATCAACTTTTAATAGTTAATACAATTAATTAATGGATTTGGATTTCTTAATTTTACGATCCTTTTCTTATATTGCTTTACTTATCATGTTATTAAGGAAAATAAAAATACAAAATCAAGTATACAAGATCTCTACAAATAGTAACTATATAATTTTATTATAGTTAGTTTTATATTTTTCTATTTCGTAGCATAAAGGCAAAGAAGATGAAAGATTTAATACCAGCTACGTACATTCATATAGTTTTCCAAAAAGAACAAAATGTTATTACCTACCTTTACCTAGCACTATAAGCATTTCTGAATTTTAGTTAAAAATCTTCAAATTATGGATTTAAGTAAAAATTATAAGATTTTGGAAGTGTTTCTTCCTTATAAGGTGTTGTCTTTTTCTTGGCATTTGATTTTGGACAGATTACTATTTAAGGTTGTTCCTTTTCGTCAATATGTTATTATAAACTTATAAGAGATCCTTTGTTATGCATATTCTGAAAATACATATCATGTATTTTTCTCCTGTTTAGTCCTTTCTCAGGTATGTTCTCTTTTGTTGGGGTGTTATTTGCGGTTTTGCCTAATTTTGGTGTTGTTTATTACTACATGGTTGTTTGTTTCGAGGGAACAAAACATAGAGCTGAGTTTATTTTTTGTCATGTTATAATATGGTCCCTTTTTATTTTTTATTTTTTGAAGATTATAATATGATCCTTGTGGTTGATAAATAATTGGATTATTTTTCAGAACAATTCTTTATATATTGTCCAATTTTTTTTTATAGCATTAAAATTCTCTTAGGGCTGATTTAAGGTTAAGTGTGCACTTGAAAAAGCGTTGACAAAATTGATTTTGAATTAAATTAATTTTGATTAAAATTGATTTTAAAGTTATGTGATTTATATTTGAATATTTTTATTATAGAAGTAAATTAGTAATAAAACTTATTATAAATTTTTTTATCTAATGTAAAAGTTACCTAAAGTTATTTTAATTTAGAATCAATTATAAACCTAAAATTAGAACGAAACTTGTGAAAAATTACCTAAATTACCTTAACTTATATTTTAACGTGATTCTAGAAAATTCAATGTGAAACCAAATTCGCATTAAGATAGGGGAAGGTAGTGATACATTATATGTTTTCATGTTGTTGTATTAATCTAATTGATTGTATCTCTTGTCAATTTATTTACGTTGTAAATGATTTTTTATATGGTTAATGTATCTCTTATACTGTTTTAATTTTAATTTTATTTTCCTAGAAAAAAATAGTAAAAGTTAATTACAAGAGGCAGTTTTTTTTTTTAAATATATAATTTAAGACTTTTTTTTAATCAAACGCACACGCGTTCTCACTAATTTATTAGAATAAAAATAAACAACATTTTTTTTTAAAGAATAACATTAATTAATAGACTTAATTACAATTTTTACCCCAAACTTTTTACTTTTTGGTAAATTTTACCCCCAACAAATTAATTTGGCTCATTTAACCCCCAACTTTTTAAAAAGTTGCACATTTTATCTTCTACTGTTTTGCTGACATGACATGCTGACATAAGCGTAAAAAGTGGGGGTAAAATTCACCAAAAAAAAAAAAGTTAGGAGTAAAATTCCTCAAAAAGTGAAAAAATTAGGGGTAAAATTTGCCAAACAGTAAAAAAGTTGGGAGTAGAAAGTATAATTATTTTAGCATGCCACGTTAGCAAAACGGTGAAAGGTAAAATTTGTAACTTTTTAAAAAAGTTGGGGGTAAAATTTGTGTCAAATTTATACAAGGGGCCGAGTTCGATTCTGTCATTGCAATTCACCAAAAAAAAAAAAAAAAAAAAGTTGGGGGTAAAATGTGTCAAATTAATTTGTTGGGGGTAAAATTCGCAAAAAAATAAAAAGTTGAGAGTAAAAATTATAATTAAGCCTAATTAATATTAAGTATCAAATTTAATAAAATAACATTTTTTTAATATAATTCATAAATGTTAAATTTATTACTTTGACTTCCATATATATATATATATATTTATTTATTTATTAGATTCTTATCTGTTATTGACTAAATTATTTACAGTTTGGTATATATATTTATGAATTCAATATAATATTATATAATATATTAATTACATTGATTAAATTTAATATTTATAAACCTAATTTTTATAACAAATATATTAAAAATTATATATACAATAACTCCTAGTTATTGCTAGTATAAAATATAATAGTAAAAATATACTATTCGTTTGTCAACTTGACACCTAGATCATGTCTAAAATGTGTTCATAACCCTTGATAAAACTAACATTTTAAATAGAATTCTGATTTGTGAACGTGATCCTTGCATGTCCACAGCATTGGCGAAATCGTCACCCCACCGAATCTCGTCACAAAATATTACTAATAATTTTCAAAAGCCAAAGTTGATTGGCCATTGGTGAGTGGGTAGGATGAAAAATTGAAAATTTTGAAACTCTTAATTGGTGGGGTGGGACCCACTCCAAAGAAGGAAAAAAACAAAATATAGTCAAAGCAAATATAAGAAGAAAAGAAAAAATTGAGAAAAAGGAAAAAAAAAAGAAAATAAAGAGAAAGAGAATGCAGCGTATATATAAAGAGATCGAAAGAGAAGGAAAAAACAGAGGCACGTAGTACAGACAGCTCAGTTGGTACATGAGAGCCAGTTTCAGATTTGGGATACAGCTAAGTTCTTTTTTTTTTTCCTTTTTTTTTTTTTCTAAGTGTTGAGGAGTTGCAGGATCCTACAGTGGGTTGCACCGCACGCTACCAATTCTCTAACGGAACAACATGTCTGATGTCTCATCACTTCACCGGTGAGTTTCACGCAAAGTCTCTTCCGGCATCGTTGTCAAACTCGAAGTGGGTTGGTTTTGTTTTTTTGTGTTTTGTTTCGTTTGTTTTTTGTTTTTTGGTTTTGTGTTTTTTTTTTAAAGTTTTTTTTAGGTTTGTTAAGGTTGAAGTCAAAGGTTTCGTGTCGTCTTGTGTTGTGTTGTGTTCGATTTTGATTCGTCTCCTTTGAGGTTCGGTCGATGGATCCGAGGGCACCAATGTGGTCGTGTTGGTTTTTTTTTTGTGGGGTGGTGGAATTTTCTCGGGAAAATTCTGGGTTGTGTTTAGTTGGTGAGAAAATGGAATACAGTAGAAAATAAAAGGGGTGATGATGATAATGGTGAGTGGGGGAAAAAGTAACGGAATCTGATAAAGATGGAGACTTTGGAGAGAAACAATTGTGGGAAATGAAGGACACTCGGAAAAGTGAGAGAGATATTACAACGAGAGAGAGAGAAAGAGTACCAAAGTTGCATATTTTTGGTGTGAAATTAAATTTTGATACGAGAGGAAGGGCTAGAGTTAGAGGTGAAAATTTAATGCTACAATATACCCTATTGAATTTGGGTATTGGAGGGTAGGGTCAGGGCTTGTTTTACTGTTGCAATTGCATTAATTGCAGAAGGAGAAGGTGGAGTGTGTGATGTGTGAAGAGGGATTAAGAGAGAGAGAGAGAGAGAGAGAGTCACAGTTGACCATTATGAATGCTATAATTACAACTCATCCATTATCTCTTAGTAGTCTGTGGTTGCTTTTATTATTGGGATTAATTTATTATTAGTATTAATTAATTTAATAATTTTTATTATATATTTCTTCCTTTTTATCACCCTTAAGCATTGAAGTACGTTTACCGACATAAGGAAACTCTTTCTCTTCTCCAGTTTTGGACTTCGGTAAATTCTCTTTCTGCTTTGATTTGATTCTCTGCCGTGTGATTCTCTCTCTTCCACTCTCTGATGACTTGCATAGTTTATGTTTTTCAACCAATTTTGTTTTATTTTCATATCCAAAAAAAAAAAATTGCTTTATTTTTCATTTCAATTCAATTTCAGTTCCTTTTGTTTCCTACATGCTGTCATTCTATTCTATTTTATTTTATTCTTTTGGCACCTTCATCTCCAGGTGAAGTCAGAATTTTCTCTGAAATTGTCTGTTCTCAAGGGAGATAGGGAGAATCAGAGAATAAGAAAAATGAAGTTTTTTTGTTAAAATGTTTTTTTGATGAATGTTGAGCAAATCCTATTTTCTCTTTTAATATATGAGACTAGCTTTTTAGCCCTTTACTATTTTATGGGGATAGGAAGGTTTTGGGATCTGAGATAGATCTCTATCGTTTTGACCATGTTCCCTGATTTTCCTTCATGCGATTCCAGTGCAAGTTTTAACTCAGTTGGGGTTTATTTCACTGTACTTTTATCTGGTTTTCTAAACTTGTTTATTCTGATGAGTCAGATCTTAATCAGAGCTAAAGGACAAAGTATTGGTAGGGATTTTGTAGGGAGTCATCTTTGTTATGTAGGCCTTGTGATTTAAAATTTCGGTTTGTAATTTTGTAGTTGAAAACTTTCGAAAAAGTTTGAGATTTTTAAACTTTTTTCTTGTCCTATTATACCTTCTGTACCTTCCTTGGATTCTACTTAGAAATCTTTTACTTATAAAAAGAAAAGGCAACTAACTGGTACTTGCTTTTTAGTACTTAAATATTATGATATATGTAATATGTATGTGTTATGTGGATTTTAAAAGCTTAATATAGAATATGGTCCCCAGTTTTGCTGGTTTAATCTAAACCTTGTTCTTAGAAATTGTGGTAAACTCTTTATTCCCCTTTCTTATGCTTTCTGGTTTATTTTATAATTAGTGTCATGAGACTAGAGTTGGGTTCTGTTAAATTTCATTCCTGGTATGGGAATCGGGAATATAGGGTAATAGTGACAGACAGAATCAGTGTTTCCTTTCTACTGCAATCCAAATAAATATTTTATGATTTCATATGATTATATAATTGGCTCTTTTCTTTCTTTCTCTTTTTACTTTTTTCTTTCTTTCTTTATTTTTGTTCTTTTAAATAAGGTTATCTTTTGGAGCAGTAGAGTAGAATCTTATTATTGGTGCTTGGCTTTGAGTGTACCTTTGTAGATCATTGAAGACATTATTGCTCTTGTTTTCATTATGTGCAGTTAATTTTAGTTGGTTGCTAACCTATCATTGTTGTTGTTTGCTGATTTTCAGATCCCTGCAGAATATTATGTAATCAGACTAGTCACTAATCTCTTTGGTCAACAATAATAGTCAAAATACCAGTGATTGTTGCACAGAAAATTTGCCCATGTATTTACACCTCAGTATACCATGAAATTAGGTAACAAACTGTTCATTTATGGTCCCTGCAATTGGTTGTTTTACTATTTCCAGCTGACTTCTGTGTTTGTTCTTTAACCATTTGGGATTTTGGGTGGTAATTGTGACCCCTAAAATGGGGATAATCATATACATATATTTTTATATTTGTTAGGCCATGATTCTCAGTTCTAGTTGAGGGTGGATTGTTTCTTGACCCATTTGTTGAGTGTGGGTTAAGGATATGTTCTTACTAGTTCTTTAAAAGCCATAATAATATAACTATTTTAAACACTAGTTCTTCCTATGATTTACTTAGTTTTAAATGGTATGTGTTTTATGCTCAATCTGCTTACTTAGTTTTAAATTCTAACCTAACTAATTTTTTGCTGGTACCAAAATGAATGTGCAGAAGGTAAAGTGGCTTTTCGGCATTCAAATATTGGTCTTGAGCCTGAATCTCAAGCGTTTGTGTTCATTGACGATGATCTAGTTTCCGATGGATGCAAATTACAAAACCAGAAAGTGAAGGAATATGAGAATGGAGTTCCTGCTTTTTTAGAGAACAATGAACAAGGTTTAGATTCATCACAATATGACATGGAGTCAGCCGATTGTAAGAAAAATGAATATGAAGCAAAGGTAAAGGACTTAGTTGAGCCAGTTTCTCATTCTTCCGAGGATATGGAGTCATTTATGAAGTTTCCAAATGATATAGAATCAGTTAAAAGGTCCCCTACTTCACCAATCTCTAATCCCGCGGAAGGAAGAGACTCGTCTAGGAATTCTGTGGATGGTTACATGGACAAAACTGTTACAGAATGTGAACCACATCTAGAAGTGTGTTACAAAGAGAGTAATTATCATGTTGTCAAGGATATCTGCGTTGATGAAGGAGTCCTTAACAAGGATAAGGTCATGTTTGTGAATACCGTCGATGAAAAGGCTCACAATTTCTTCCCTTCTGAGAGTTACGAAAACAAAGAAAAGCAGAAAGACAACACCAGTGTCAATGTACTAAGCCTAACACCAACAGAGGAGTCTGGCAAGGTTTCTGCTAATCATGATCAGCCCAAGGATTTGATGCACAAAGATGAGGACGCAACTGAAAAAGTTTCTGGTAATGTCAACAAAGAGATGCCTTTACCAGAAGACAAGGTTTTGTTGCAAGATTTACTCGCCGCGGATTCTGTATCTTCTGATGACAAGGGTGAACAGGTATTCAACATATTATCAAATGTTATCTAAATATTTTGTTTGGAAATATATGTTAATTGTTCTTTTGGAAGGATTAACTTTTGTATGTTAATTTGTACAATTGTTACTTATTAGACTAAATTATATTAGATACTGCATTGAAAACACGATGTGTGTGTTCATGATGGAGTCACTAGTTGAGCAGGATGGCCAAAGATTTTAAAAATTTAAGAAACATATTATTTATTATTTGCAATTTACCTACTATTAAGTGAAGTTTCTAGGTTGTTGATTATTCCTCATATCTATGTTGTGACAAGCATATCTTATTCTTTCGGAGCTTTTATTTCTAAAATTATTATTAGCCAAATTTTGATATTTTCTTTTGGAGATTGTGTATTTATTTGTGAAGACTGAAGGTGTTTGAGAAGAGAAATTTCAGGAACTGATATCTATGTTACATGTACAGATCTCCAATGAGCCTGAATTGCACTCCCAATTGGAAGAGTCCAAAAATACAGTTGAGGAAGCAACATTGGCAAGTCACTCTTTGGCATTGGCAGATGATGAATCAAATAATGACAACAAGCTTTCAGAGAATGGAAGCTTCACTCATCAATTGGATCCTTCAACTCCTGCAGATTGTGGAAAAGAGGAATGCCACCAAGCCGGTGGTTGTAAATGTGGTGAAACTCAACATCATACAAGCAAGCCAGTAGAAGGGAAGTCCGATGATCAGGCTGTAACCAGC
This sequence comes from Pueraria montana var. lobata, assembly GCA_026413185.1. Lineage (NCBI taxonomy): Eukaryota > Viridiplantae > Streptophyta > Magnoliopsida > Fabales > Fabaceae > Pueraria > Pueraria montana. The sequence goes on along the minus strand of CM048651.1, from coordinate 36,746,891 downwards.
CACATTCGTCACAGCTTAGGCGAGTCGAGTTTCTCTGCCATTGGCCCCATGTCAGGTCGAATAAGTTACTCAGGGCCAGTACCTTATTCTGGCAGCATCTCCCTTCGATCAGATAGCAGCACTACCAGCACGCGATCCTTCGCATTTCCCATGTAAAGTTCCAGAAAACTTCTTGAGTTGATAATTTTTCATTGGCCTTTTTGTCAGTAATGCATGACTAATAGGCTGTGATTTGTGATTTGTGCTTTTTTGCAGAATTCAATCTGAATGGAATAGCAGCCCGGTTAGAATGGCGAAAGCTGACAGGCGGCACTACCGGAAGCAACGGTGTTGGAGGGGTGGCTTTCTTTGCTGTAAATTCTGAGAGATTAGTTTCCTTTTTAATAGGTTAAAGATTCATATATATCATTTAAATTCTACCTGAGTATCATGCTTATACATCATCTCCCTAGCTGTTGAGTAGTGTGCAGTAGGTTTAGAATGGTCAGTCAATGCTCCTAAATGTTTGCAGGCAAAAGTAGTAGTTTTAGCTTAGCTTGCATCTGCTTCTCTCCCTTTTCCTCTTTGCCTATACATGGTTTCATTGATTTTTTTATTTTTATTTCAATTACAAACAATTAGTAGTACATATTAAATTTGCATCTTTTTATGTACAACTGCAAGCTTTTAAATTAGAAGGTAGTTAGTTTAATCATTGAAGCCTCTTGATTTGGTTGATTTGGTTGTTATGAATCCTATTTAAAATGTTGCTCATGTTAATAGGCAAGAGAGGATTGAACCTTCATATTTACCGCCGGTTAGGTGCATTTATTGGAGAATATAAGGGAAAATAGATAGAGTAAGTAAAAGTGCAAGCTTTTAAATTAGAAGGTAGTTAGTTTAATCATTGAAGCCTCTTGATTTGGTTGTTATGAATCCTATTTAAAATGTTGCTCATGTTAATAGGCAAGAGAGGATTGAACCTTCATATTTACCACCGGTTAGGTGCATTTATTGGAGAATATAAGGGAAAATAGATAGAATAAGTAAAATTTGCTCTAAGTTACCAAACAACACAAAGTTGTGCCAGGAAATTTCGAAGGTCACTTTAAATGGGAGGAACTTAATTCTAGTATCATTTATCATTATATTGAAATTCTTTTTATTCGCGGCAAGATGATTCAAATAATGAATTTCCTCTCATATTAAAAAAAAAATAATGAATCTCCTGACGTGGGACTTGGGATTTTGAGAGCATGCTCTCACAAGAGGAAATCATAAAATCATTAATAAATGATCAACATTACTCTATATGCTTCTTATATATTTATTAAAAAGTATTCCATATTATATTTTCTCTAAATGCTTCCTATCTTATGCTTGTTTGCTTTTAAGTCTTTCCAATATTTTCGTCATCAGTGTAAAACATTTTGATTCAAAATGTCGCCGTTATTCCCTTTAAATCTTAATAATGGAGATCAGAGTTTTTTTTTTTTTTTTTTTTATAAGTGTAGCTATGTTTTCATCCCATCATTATATTCGCTTGACGTCCTTTGATTTGCTTTAAGAGTTTTAGTGGCTTACTTAGATTGGCTTTTGAATTCTATTATTATTTTCTGAGATTATCCCCGGATATATATTTTAAAGTAGATTTAGACGTTACTTCAAATTAATTGAGGCGTAGTTGGACAACATAGTAGAGAATGCATTCCCAAACAACCTTAGATGTTTTGTTCCAGTAGCAGAATTAGAAAACTACATAATTTTTTCTTCTATAAAATTTGGAGCAGGCAAGTCCGGTATAATTGATAATACGAGGAATATTATTACGAGAAAAGCATATGGTTTGATGTCTATAGTGGACAAATGATGATAAGATGATGATTATAATGTGTTTTTGCCAAAATATGACACTATTGTACTAAATCTTAATAGCTGTGAACATTCGTCATTAGCACGAGTTTTTATGTCAAGTACAATCTGTATGGAAATAACCGTCTGCTTTTTAAGGAAACAAACACGTCCTAATGAAACAATCCTATTAAAATTTTGGTATCGCTATCATTATTACCATCTAAAGTGGGGCGTATTGGAGTCAAATACATGTGATGAAAGATTTCGAGAGAAAAGTACGTAGAGTGCAAAGTAGGAGACAATAAGTAGAAAATAGATAAGATTTTTAAGTTGTTTAGATCGATAGAAGTAGAAAATAAGTAGGAGATAAAGAAAAATGAGTATGTATTATAAAGATATATTTGTCCCTTTAAATATATTTACATTATAAAAATATAAGAGTAAATAAGTCATCTCAATTTTAACGGGTCTCTAATTTTTCTTTTCTTTTTCTCATCTAACTATTTTATGAGAGATTTTTTTTTTTTGGATCCCATCAAGTTTTTCTCTCTTCTCTTACTTCTTTCCTTTCCGGACTTTCCCAAATAATAGAAAACTCCATTCTCTTTCACAATTTTCTCTCGTCTATTTTTTCTCTCCAAAATCTCCCAAAACAAACAATGGCGTAAAGGAATTGTTTAAGCAAAAGTATTGTATGGTAAATTTTATAAAAATTATAGGTATAATAATGTTTATGATGCTTTTAAAAAAATGTTTATGATAAACAGTGTTATCAATCTCTAAGCAATGTTATTTTTAGTCAATCGAGATTTTTTTTTCCATAAAATCCCATGTAGATGTAAAACACATAACATAAAAAGAATTTAGCAGAAAAAATATTTATTTTAGAGTTTATTTTTTATGAACTAATAATGTAAAAAAATTTACACAATCAATTAATGAATATCATTTCATATATGACTTTTCAAATAGTTATTATAAAATTTGATAATTTTACTGTACATAATGATTTATAATTAAATGATAGTGTAATTTTTTTTTAAATTATCAGTATATTCTAATTAAATTCTTTATTTTATTGGTATCATAAACATGTAGAGTCTCTACCTAATCCAAAATCTAAAAAAAAAAAAATGGTGACAAGAGGATGAACTAAAGCTTTCAAGGATTTATCACAAAATTAACTTTTTTTTGTTTTTTAAAATACAAGGACCATCCTTTAAAATATTCTTTCTTATAATCATTTTATATTGACACTTCAAATCTCATATTGATGCACCTTTTTGTTTTAGGCGCATGAAAGCCTTAATCTCTTTCTAAGTTGCTTGAAGAAATTTGTAATACATATATAGTGGAAATGTGTTTCTCCAATTTAGCGAGTTTTTGTCCAGGTTAAATATGTTTAGTTTCTCAAATAGGATAATTTTAAGGCTTAAATGCAATTTTGGTCCCCCTATTTTGCACAATCCGTAATTTTAGTCCCCCTATTTTAAAATAAAGACATTTAGTCACTCTATTTTGCACAATCCGCAATTTTGGTCCCTCTATTTTAAAATAGAGACATTTAGTCCCCCAATTTTGTAAAATCCGTAATTTTGGTCCCTCTATTTTAAAATAGAGACATTTAGTCCCCAATTTTGTAAAATCTGTAATTTTGGTCATTCCATCAAATTGAAAGCATTGACCGTTAAAATATTAACGTCAACCTTGACGTGACCCAAATATAGTGATGTGATACAAATTTATTTGTTTAGTTTTTAATTATTCTAAATGCTGAGTAGAATAATTGATGAAAATATATTTTAAAAAAAGATAAAATCATTTATTTTAATGGCTGAGAGTAGTTGTAAGTCCTAATATGAAAATCACGAGTCTTAATAATTTATTTTAAACAAATTCCACGTCACTGAAGCACATACCACATCGTAGTCAACGTTAATATCTTAATGATCAACGCTTTTAATATAACTAAAGGACAAAAATCACGGATTTTACAAAATTGAGGGATTTAATGTCTTTATTTTAAAATATGGGGACTAAAATTGTGAATTGTGCAAAATGAAAAGACTAAATGTCTATATTTTAAAATAGGGGGACTAAAATTGTGAATTGTGCAAAATGAGGGGACTAAATGTCTCTATTTTAAAATAGAGGGACCGAAATTACGGATTGTGCAAAATAGAGGGACTAAATGTCTTTATTTTAAAATAGGGGGACTAAAATTGCGGATTGTGCAAAATAGGAGGACCAAAATTACATTTAAGCCTAATTTTAAATTTGGTTTCCTAAGTTTAAAATGTAATTTTTCATGCCCATTTTGATAAATGAACTTGTTTTGGTCTCCCAATCTAACTACGTTAGGTTTCTTCTAAAAAAAAAACTAACTACGTTAGGTTAAATACTAACACAACTAATGAATTGACACGTCATCACTTGTCACTTGTCATTCTGTTCCATGTGGCCTATGGTGCCTTGTCATATGTTTGAGAGAGACCAAGGTTGAACTTTTTATATATTTAGAGGGACTAAAATCAAACTTTTACATGCTTAGATGGATTAAAATCGAACTTTTAAATATTTAGAAAGACCAAAAATATTTTATCATATTAAATGTGCAAACGTTAATTTAGATATCAGGTTGTGTAGGAGATTTACTTTTGAAATTAATAGTCATCCACTAGAGGGTTTCTTCCCAACTTCTGTTGACCCATGGTATATTTCTTGCAAAGAAACTCTAATATTGGATCATAGAAATGACAAATAGAAAGTCAAAAGGTCCAAGTTCTCCTCCATATCACCACACAACACACCTTACTATATAAATGATGCCATGATTGTATAACTGGTATTGTGTAGACAATCTTCTCATAATGGCTAACCAAAAGAATAAATGAATGTCGAGGAATAGGTTTGTTATTCCACACTAGATCAAGCCAACTCAAAAGAGGACTAAGAGACTGAATACCATCCCAAGAAAGATTAATAGAGAACTTACCAATAAAAGTATTCAACCACATAAGTAGTCTTTAATCGCAATCTTAAGCTTTTAATCACTGGGCATGGCGGAGTTATAAGATTGGTTTGGTGATGAAGGGAGAAGGGAAGGGGGGAGAGGTCGCGGGGTTCAAATCCTTCCACTAACAAAAATTAACAAATTAACAACTAACATTTGCCGATAAAAAAAATATCACTGGGTATGGCACTGATGATTTTCTCCATTCAGAGGTGGCTTGATTGGTTACTAACTTTGGAAAATCTTCATTATAAGTCTTTACTTCATACTTCAATCAATGCATCCTCTTTCTTAATTAACTCATTTTCTTAGTCCAAACTCTAAACCAATCAACTACCTTTCCTCCTTGGCAAAAAGAATCTCAATCCCTTTTTTAATCTCAAAACAAACCATTGTTCACCTCTCTTGTAGATATTTTGAATCCTAGAGTCAAGTTTTAACTGTCATCTCCTCTATTCCGACGAAGAAAAGGGGGGAAGGCATATTGCATACTTTAGAGGAAAGAATAACCGCAAAAATCAAGATCAAGAGGAGAAGTTGTGAAGCTTTCTCCTATGTTAATAGGCTCTAGTTGGTGAATTCTTTTCCTTTTTCTATTCAGATTTATTGGTCTTCTCTCTTTATTATGCCTACGAGTGCTGTTAAGCAAGTGGACCAAATATGATGATTTATTTTGAAACTAATGATAAATGTTGCAAATATTAATATAATCACGAGTCTTCTGTCTCTATTCTACTTAAGGGTTAATCTATATAAATATGATAAAATTTGTTATTGGTCCTTCTAAATATATAAAAGTTCAATTTTAGTCTCTCTAAATATGTAAAGATTCAATTTTAGTCCCTCTAAATATGTAAAAGTTCATTTTTAGTCTTTCTTAAACATATGATGTGGCACCATTAGATCACATGGAATGAAAAAGACATGGGGAAAAGCAATGACATGTCAATCTGTTAGCTACATCAACATTTAACCTAATAAAGTTAGCCTAAGGAACTAAAATGAGAGATAAAAAGTTATATCTTAAACTTGGGAGCTAAAAACGAATATTATCCTATTTTGAGAATTAAAGAGATATTTAACCATTTTTATCTTGACTTACATAACTTTTGGAAAATATATATGGAAGACATATACAAGAATTGCTTAGAAAAATTGTTACTTATAATAGATGATAAATGTCTCTAGCTAGAAACATTATTGAGAAAAAAAAAGTTTAATTCTTGAATTGTTACTAATTAAGAATGGATATCCTACTCTATTAAGAACATATTGACACAAAAAGATTTTAACAAGAGCACCAATAATTAAAAGCTTAAAAGAAATTGGCATTTTATGATACATTTTTTTAGTTTTTCAAATTGGACTTTTGGGGTATGCCCAATTCATTAGGGCCAACCTTGAAAGTTGTGGTTTGACATCCTCTTAGGCCGATCAACACGACAACCATGCCATCTCACCATACATTCCTTAGGTTGTTAGGGACACTGGGAGTGAGTTGCCCTGCCCTTAACCAAGACTTTGAAACTCAATACCTTAGTCTTAAGTCACATATTAGATCACACATGTACATTACAAGAACAATTTAATTGCATTTAAGAGATAATGTTTCCTCAAAAGCCTCCATGCACTCCACCTATTACATCATTTGTGTCTTGTCACACCAAGTACTCTAAAAAAACTATAGGATTAACCTTGATTGTTGATCTACGTTGAAGCAACAACATCTTACAATTATTCACATTTACATTGAGATGCAACTACAATTAGGATTAACCTTGATCTATCTTTTTTTTTTTATATATATAGTTTTTGGTGAAATTTCTTATTTGTTTTTAGGCTTAAATATGTTTTTAGTCCCTCAAATATGGGTCACTTTCGTTTTTGGTCCCCCAAATTTAAATTTATTTTTTTGTCTCTTAATTTCAAAAAATGTTCTTTTTAGAACATTTTTAGTCCCTCATAACTGATTTTTTGCGGTTTAGATGCATAATTTGTGGCGATTTTTTTTTATCGCAGAAGGGATTAAAAAGAACATTTTTTTTTGAAATTGAGGGACTAAAAAAATAAATTTAAATTTAAGAGATCAAAAACAAAATTGACCTAAATTTGAGGGACCAAAAACATATTTAAGCCTTGTTTTTTATATTTAATTTCCTAAATTAATTCTATGATTCTTCATGAGACAAATCTTGCCATTGATTCGAGTGGAATTGAGCTTGGATCCCTTAAGTAAGGTCTTATGTTTGAATCTTGTGGATAGTGTTGTGAAAATCGGACCGATCATCGACCCGATCGAGTTGGGTTAATGGGTTAGTGGTCGAACTGGTGGGTCATTAATTAACCCGGTTTGACCCGGTATATATTAAAAAAATTGAAAATATATATATAATATAGCTAACAAAAATGTGATCACTCCATAATTCATACTCTAAAATTAAAATCAATCATGATCAAACTATAAATATTACATAATTATTTATTACTATAAATTATTTTGTTGAATATTATCATTAAATTACTAAGGAATAGATGATTAAATTACTATGTTTTGATTAAATTAATATATTACTAAGTTATTAATTATTAAATTAAGATATATATAAAAATTATTTTTGTTACTAAACTCTTAAAACACTGTATTGGGTTCCTCTCAAGCACCATTATAAAAAATTCTCGTAGGATATATAATATATATACTAAACTGGTTAATAGTATAACACCTAATGGACCTTGTTTAGCGGTAACACTGGCTTTATTTCAGTGCGAGAGACAAGGTTCGAATCCTGCTCACAACTTTTTTGCATTTTTACAAAAATTAAGCAGCAGAGCAATCAAGCCGATCCGGTTCAACAACCGGTTCGAGTCACCGGGTTTAACAAAAACCCGTCAGTTCACACCGGGTTTATTCAAGTTGACTGCACAATCAATCTGATAACCAGCTCAGACCGGTTATGTCACCGATTTTCGGTCGAACCATTTCGATTGGTCGGTTCGAGCCGATTTTCACAACTAGCTTGTGGATCGAAAAAAAATGTGAGATTAAGACTTTGTTTGGTTGAGGGAGGGAGGAGAGAAATGGAGGAGAAATAGGTTGGGTCCCACATAGGACCCACACCTCCTATACTCTACTTTAATTTAAATATTTATCTTATATTTCCATCCTCTCAACCAAACACAGCATAAGAGAGGAGCCCCACTAATGGTGATCAAGTTAAATTTCCTTACGAAAATTAGTCATTGACAAAATTAATAGATAATTCATACCAATAACGTTTTGATAAAAAAAAGTTGAATCTTCATGAGTTGAAGATTCATCAATCTTCATGGTCATATTTACCATCTATGTAGATAAAAAAAATCATAAAAGTCATTTTGAAGATTGCATTTAAGCATTCGAAGTTCATCTTTACTCTTTTACTTCAATCAAATTAGAGTAATTATGGATGGACATACGGATGTTAACTTTCCAACAACTTATTTGTTAGTAATCTCAAAACATTAATTGGTTGGTTTAAGATAAGCGATGAAATACATGTTTTTCTTCTTTTTATGATATTCGTGAACGAAATAATATTTGACATTACTTGTCATCAATACCTCATTAACACTCGACACATTTTATCAAATATATATATATATATATATATATATATATATATATATATATATATATATGATGGAAAAATATTAATCATGGTGACCAAGTCAGGCAACGCATGACCTATATGTAAAATGATGGAGGTTTAAAGATAGCAGACAATCCTAGCAATTATGGACTAGAAAAAGTCTAGCAATTTTGCTTTTGATTTCAAGCACCATTATTAGAGAAAAAGGAAGCAACCTTAGTATTTAAGTCCTTGTTGACAAAGATAAACAGAGATGATCTTAAAGGGGGCCAATTAATTTTCCTATGGTTCTTGGCTCAGCACCAGAGAAAGCTTCTTTTATTCTTTTTAGATAAGCCAATGATTAATTAAAATGAAGTCCGAGGCTACTTTTGCCCATGTGCAAAGATACAAATTAAGTTACCAGATTATAATTCCTTTTCAGGTAGTAGAAAACAAAACAGGTTAGGATAAGCTTCTTTTATTCTTTTTAGATAAGCCAATGATTAATTAAAATGAAGTCCGAGGCTACTTTTGCCCATGTGCAAAGATACAAATTAAGTTACCAGATTATAATTCCTTTTCAGGTAGTAGAAAACAAAACAGGTTAGGATGTCTATTTCACTTCTGATAGAAAGATATATATTCTTCATAACATTTCTCCTTTATCCAAAACCATATTCCAAAGATTCTTTTTTATTTTTAATTTTAATTTTATTTTTGCACATACCTTAATGTTTTTAGGGTAAAATTGAGATTAATCCATTATTTGGTAGAACAAAATTGAGACTAATCCAAGCATAAACTTTTTGCCGCACTGAATATGATGTTGGACAGGAAATTTGAAGTTGTTCCACCAAGTAAGTACCATTCTTGCATATGACACACTGATGTGTTTGTGGAAATATTTCTCTTTTAATCAAATTGTCTTTTGTGAACCACAGATACAATACACACCATCATCTTTCGAGTCCAAAAATCCACGAATCACAACCATCGATCCCGCCACACCCACCACAACCACTATTGCAGTTGCCATTAATTGTCTTCGCATTGCTTTTTAATCATTAATTCTGAGGTCACAAATTTTAGTAACAATTTTTTAAAATTATATTATCTCATCACTAATTTTAATTTATTTTTTTTAGTATGTGATGCAAATAGCCACTGCCTCCATCACTGGCGAAAGCAATTTACCACGTTGGCCTCCATCTTCTCACTCAACATCATTGTTAGAGATTCAAAATCCAATCCATTTCTTCTATTCTATTATTATAGTTTTAGAAAAAATAAATGAAATAGAAATGTGTCACATATAATGGAATGTAATATTGGAGAGTATCATTTCTTTTTTCAAAAACATGGTAATGGAAAAGGAAAGAAATGGAGAGGATCTTTTTCTGTGACAGGCCCATAGCCAAGACCTTTGCAAATCCCTATTCCACTCTCTCTTTCTATTCATAGCTGTTTTCCCTTGTCTTCTCTCTATTGCTTATGTAAGTGAACGGTCAGGCAACACAAGTACACAACATTTTTGTTAATTTCTAAGTTGTTTATTATTCTTTTTTTTATGTATTTATTTATTGTCTTTTTTGGAGGCTGTTGTGTTATGTTTACGGTTGGGAATTGCTATTCTCACCCCACAATTTTCTATTCTCACCCCCTAATATTGTAAAATTACCATGTTGTCCCTCCTCCATTTCTTACACCCCATCCCACTCCCTTCTCCTCACACTCTCCACTCCCACTCCCAACCTCTCTCAGTGACATTCTCCTTCTCCTCCTTCTTCAAGTTCCTAAACTTACTCACACCTGTAAGTTATGTAGATCAACGGAATCATGGTTCCGCTGTGTTGAATGCACAGTAGAATCTGGATTCCATTTTGTTTTTTGTTTTTTTCATACACAACGGAATCACGATTCTGTTGTGCATGTATTTTTCATACACAACGGAATCACGATTCCGTTGTGTACGTCATTTTTCTTACACAACAAAATCGCATTCCGTTGTGTAAGAAAAATGACGTACACAACAGAATCATGATTCCGTTGTGTACGCAGACAGTATTTGATTTTTTTTTACTGTTATTCATTTAGTAAATTTTGAATTGTTTTTTCTTTCTTTTCAGTAGTAGCATGGATTGGAATACTTTTATTTCTGATGAAGTTACGATGCCAAGTAGTTGGGAAAATATGGTTGATGCAAGTGAAAATTCTTTTGACCAACCCGTTCAACAAAATGAAATGCAAGCAGATGATTATATGATGGACATTGAACCTCAGCACAGTTATCTTGACTTCTCCAATAATTTCATGACTGATGAGGTTGATTGATTAATTAGTGTTTTTATCTATATGATATTTTTTGTATATGTGTGTTTTGTTAGTGAAGGAATGCATTTTGTTTTTAGGCTTTTAAAGAGCGAGATGACTTGTTGACGTGGGTTCGATCTGTCGCAAAGGAGGTTGGATTTGTTGTTGTCATAGAAAGGTTAGAAACTGGCAAGAAAACTTTTGTCCTACTGGCTATTGAAAAGGGAGGAAAGTACAAACAATATAAAGACAAGTTAGTTTGCAAGACTACTGGAAGCAAAAAATGTTAGTGCCCGTTTAAATTAAAAGGGAGGCTTGTGAAAGGCATTGGTTGGAAACTTTATGTGGCTTGCGGTTTTCATAACCATGAAGTCAGTGAAACATTGGTGGGTCATGCATATGCTGGTCGTTTAAGCAGTGAAGAAAAATGTCTGCTAAATCAAATGACTAAAAATATGGTGAAGCCTGGGCAAATTCTGTTGACATTGAATGCAAATGTCACCACCATCAAAACCATATACAATGAGCGACAAAAATATCGGTGGCACCAAAGGGGTGCAAGAACTGAAATACAACATTTGATGAAGTTGATAGAACGTGATCAATATGTTTATTGGTATAGAAGGGTTGACATTGAAGATGTTGTAAGAGATATCTTGTGGTCACATCCAGATTCTATCAAACTCCTAAATTCATTTCCAATAGTGTTGATATGTGATACTACTTACAAGACGAACAAATATCGTCTTCCGTTATTGGAGATTGTTGGGGTGACTTCAACAGACATGACTTTCTCAGTTGCCTTTGCTTATTTACAATCTGAGAGGACAAACAATTTTGAATGGGCATTAAATAGGGTGAAAGAAATGTTTGTCAAAGATGATGTATTGCCTCAGGTTATTGTCACTGACAGAGATCTTGCATTCATGAATGCGTTGGAGAATGTCTTTCCTTCTTAAACCAACTTGTTATGTCAATTCCACATTTCTAAGAATGTCAAGGAAAAATGCAAGATGCATGTGGGCAATGCCGAAGAATGGGACAAAGTGTTGGACGCTTGGGAAGGATTAATGCAATATGCTAATGAACAATTGTATGAGGTTAACTTGAAAAACTTCACAAACCTATGCTCACATTATCCACTTTTCCTTGAGTATGTCCATTGTACATGGTTGATACCTCACAAGGAGAAGTTTGTACAAGCATGGACGGATCGAGTTATGCATCTTGGAAAACACAACAACTAATAGGCACTTTTCCATATAATTATATTCGTTGATTTTAATTATATACTTTGCTTGATATTACTTTTGGTTGCATGATAGGGTTGAAGGCGCACACGCACGATTGAAGAGGTTGCTTCGAGATAGTATGAGAGACTTGTGCAGTTGTTGGGATGCCATGAATAACATGCTTATATTGCAACATACTGAGATTTTGGCTTCATTCCAAAAAAAAACATCAATGTTGTGGGTCACAGGTTTAATAACATGTTTTACTAGAAGATATGGGGCTTTGTATCAAACCGAGCACAAGACTTGATATACAACGAGTACAAACGGGTTGATAACATTGGTATTGACAGTTATGCTTGTGGATGCACACTTAGAACTACTCACGGTCTACCGTGTGCGTGTGAACTTGCTAGATTCAGCAATATGTTTGGCTTAATACCCTTGAGGTCAATTCATGTGTATCGGAAGATGTTATCCATCAATCAAGATGACACCGGTGATTCTTAGGGGACTTGACTTTGACATATGAGATTGATGCATTGTTAAAGAGGTTTTCCCAACTTGATGTCTTCGGGAAAATCACAATGAAGACTAAAGTCTGTGAACTTGCATTTTCAGATACCACCTCAATGTGTCCATCTCCAGAGAAGGTGAAAACAAAGGGTGCCCCAAAGTCTGTGAAATCTACTAAACGTGCACCTTCAATGTGGGAGCAAGTCGATGCAATGAACACAATGGTAGGTAGTTCAGGAACTCCTACTCTGCCTCCCAAAGTTGTCAGTGACAATAAGCGGAGCAAAATGTTGCCTTATGTTAATGAGTTTTCCGATGAATTAAAACAATTCATCCAAAAAATTATTGATGTCAAAGCAGATGTAAATTGCGTTTATAGAGCAATTGCAGCTTTGTTAGGTATGGGTGAGGAATCCTGGGCTCTCATTCGTCAAGACTTGATTCGGGAACTTCAAACATGGCACTCTCTTTATCTTGAGCTCTTTGACACGGAAGAAAGATTGGTTGAATAAATCAGCTCTTTGTATCTCCAAGGTGGACCAACAACCATTGACAAGTGGATGACCATTCCCGACATGGGGTATGTGATTGCTAGTCGGTATAATGTGGTGCTGGTTCACTTATCTATGCTTCAAAGTTGGACTTTCTTTCCGCTTAGGAGTCAGCCTCCATCTGCTGCACAACGTCTTATAGCTATTGGATTTGTTAATGGAAATCACTTTGTACAGGTACACAAAATATACTAAACTATTAACTATGCAAATTTGTTTACTAAATTTAACCTCACCAGTTTAATATTCATTGTTTAGCTATTTTTTAAAAGATAATTGTCCCCTGCCTCCTATTGCACCTCAATGGAGAACATATTGCACTGTTGAAGCTCGATCATGGCAAAAATCGTACATGCAACGCATGCAAGAATTCAACTCAATACCATTTCATTCAACAACTAGAGGATCTCAATATATAGTAGACATTACTAGGGATTCATTTTAGTTAATTAATCTTCTATTAATAATTGTTATTAGAGGACCTTATTTGTGTAATGTTTCGGTTGTTGAATATTTTTTACAAAACTGTATTGTGACTGATTGATGGTATTTTGAAGATATATTAGGTCCTGTTACAAAATTTAACCATGATTGTACAAGTGTACAACAGAAAATATCCTTTTCAACGGAATCGTGATTTCGTTGTACAAGGGTGCAACAAATTTGTACAACAGAATCATGATTCTGTTGTACAAATTTGTTGACCCTTGTACAACGAAATCACGATTCCGTTGTACAAATTTGTTGCACCCTTTTACAACGGAATCACGATTCCGTTGTACACTTGTACAACGGAATCAAGATTCCGTTGAAAAGGATATTTTCTGTTGTACAAGTGTACAACGGAATCGTGATTCCGTTGTACAAGGGTATTTTGGGAAATCAATAAAAAAAACCACCCACGTGGATGGTGAGAATAACCAATTATGGGGTGAGAATAGCAAAGTCCTTTGCTGTTTGGGGTGCTGAATGTTTTAGGCCTTTGGGCAGCATTTTTGGGATGCAATAGCTTCGTTAGAATCAGGCCCAATACTATCTACTTATTATCAGTTCTATCTCTTAATTAAACCAAAGAATAAATTTAGCTGTAATTCTTATTTTGGGCTGGCTCTTTATGATCTAGTCCGCTCATTAATTCAGCAAAAAGTTGACAGTTTTATTAGCCTCACCCACTAGCATCACTTTAGTGGTTAAAAATTTGGATAATTTATACAAAATTTTAGATTTAAATTTCCTTAATTATCATTATTGTAAAAAAAATAGTGATAATAAGTGAAATAGGAAAAGATACTAGATAATATATATATATATATATAATGAAAAATAAAATATCTAATAAAACAAAATAAATAATAAGGATAGGGAATAAAATTCATTAATTTTGTATTATAGTTTTATGCGCGTGTTATATTTCCGAGTTGCCCAATATATATTTTGTCAGAACTTGTGTTTTGTGACTTTTGTCCTTCCTTTCGCTTTTCAACAATTTAACGTGAAGATGTTACATATTGTATATAGTTTGTTATAAAAATATATTTTAATAACTAGTTTGTTATAAGCTAAAGGCCAATTTAGGCGTGACATTTTGTTAATCTCGTAATTTTATATTAGACACTTGAGTTGTGATAATTCAGTGATCTAAAAATACAGCGCCATAATCAACTTAAAGAAAGTATTATATATTATAATTATTCAATATACTTAAAAATATAATTAAATGTTATATTCATTATATATAATATATTTGTTAATTATTTATTAAATTTAATTTATATTTATTAATTCTATATAACTTTTCATTTTTAGAAAAAATGTTAAAAAAATCCATAAGATAATTCATTTTTTTTATTTCTATTATATTATTTTAAAAAAAAAATTAGGGTGTGTCCTCCACTTCATAATCAACGGTGCATACGTGAGAAAATCATCTTGTTTGGCCATGCAAATTGCTACATGGCAACTAAACAAGAAGCAACATTCGAGTCTTCGCAGCAGAGGGACACAAAGAAAATAGAATAATTTGCATTTGGAGAAGGGACCCTTCAAAACGATTTTAAAAGTAGATCAAATTGAATATGAAAGTGAGATCGACTATAAGGGAAAAGTGAGTAATTTAGCCTGAAAACAATGTAGGCCTCGACAGTATTGCCACTTTTTCTTTAAATAAATAAAGGCATAATAGTGCTATCATATTGTAGTGGTCTTTCATAGCATTACCTAGAAATTCATACCTTCAAGATAGCCTTCGCATGCCTGGAGAAGTTTAGACTAACACTATGAAAATACTCTTTGTTTTTTCTTTCAAGATAGTAAAGTTATTGGAATACTTATTGGTAACATTGAAATTTTAGGCAAAGCAAATTGTTGGTGATAATGGACAAATTTTTAATAAGTGTTAAGGTCATGTTCGAAGTATATGCTATTCGAGGAATCAATGAAAGCAATTAATGGAGGAATTTTTATTTTTTATTTTTAGATAACGGAGGAAATGTTTTGATATACTTTCAAGAATAGGATGATGAATAAAATTTCACTAAGTGGTGAAGTTGCATTTAAGTTGTTCGACGACTCTTATATACGATCATAACTCATAAGGGTTGGAAAACACTCTGCATACACCATAGACGCCAATCATCATCATCATCAATAACTATTGGTTTCATGAATTGAGCGTATGTATTTCCACCAGTTATTTAATACAACTCCTTTACTCTCAACATTTTAATTCTGTCCATTTATCATTTCTCTATTAAATTCCTATATATTTAATGGTAAATTATCTGATGCTATTTTATTTGAGGGGGTTTGATGCCCTTTGTTTCGGAGCCAATGGGAAGCAACCACGTGTGATGGTTGTCCGACTCAGACGGTCAGCTCTTGGTCATACCTTAGTTTTCCGAAATTGTATTTTACTCCCCACGGGCTCAGTTTGTAATATCCAATTTTTTATTATATCAATATATTATTGTGGGCCATTTTTATTTTTTTGGTTAAGGAAATCCTTTTTTGAATCATAACATCATCGTTTCGTTAAGTTTGTATTTTGAAATCTTCAGTGTGCTCTGTATCCCCCCATTGTCGAGCTGCGCAGTGAAGGAGAGGGAACCCTAAGTCTTTGATCTTGGCACTCGTCAAGCTCATTTGTGAAAGGGACTGGGGGATTTTGCAGCATAAACGAGGTCGGCCCATATCCATATGGCTAATGTTGTTGTTTGGTGAGGTGGTGGCTACCGATTTCGTGTCTGTGCATGCCGTCGAAGTTTGTTTCGTGAACTATTTGAAGTGCAGAAACCACGGTGAAAGTACCGTGTGAGTGTTTGGCTTATGATCGAGGTTGTTCCGCGCTGATGTCCGGTCAGTTGGCCAATAAAGGCGCCTTGGGTTTTATAATTGAGGGTGGGTGGAAGTGTAGTCGTTTCCATAGCAAAGTTCTTGGTAAGCTATGTCTGAGGCATTTTTCTGGAAGTGGTGAAAGAATGTTGTTGGGTTAGCATTGGCTGTGTTTGCAATGTTGACTTTTGCTGATTGTGATGTTGCTGTTTCGAATACCAATTTAGGAATAATATTTGTAATGTTTTTTTTTTTTGGGTTTGTGGGGGTATTTCGTAGATAGTGGCATAAAAGCTTAAAAGCGTGATATATTTTTTGAACCAAATACACGAATTTAATTTTTGTACCAGACGTTGATTGTTAATAAAATTAGGATTAAAAGAAAACGTCTTTGAGATGCAGTCAGTGAGGTTGAAATGCACATTACTGGTACATTAGGATGCAAAATCTTATAAGTTGTGCACCGGTTGGTTGGGCACATTATTGAATTTGTTTTTGTAAATTTGTTTGTGTTTTGTTTTGGATTTGAGAACTGAAAGAATTGTGGGCAATGACATGAGTTTTTCTGTGTGGTGTTTAGTGAAATGGTGTTTAGTGAAAAAAAGGGTGAATTTTTTTTTTAATTATATTTTTCAATTTTTTGTGGATTAGTTGTATGTTATAAGTAATTGTAGAGGTGTGAAGGATTCATCCTGGGGTGGTATATGGTAGAATTTTTTTTGTTTTGATTAATTTGTAATTTGAGATAGTGTATAGTACTGTCGTCGTAGCTGGTAGTGCATTTGGCATGTTAAAAGCCTTTCTGCCTAATAATAATAGCGGGTAACAAAGAAATTTATATTTCAAGTGTAATGTGAAATGTTTAGGGTTTATGTTAAAGGTGGTAGTGTATTTGCCTTTTTTTTTTGTTTGTATGGAAGTGTATTTCGTATATTGTTAGGCTTGTTTGTGGTTGAATTGAATGAAAAAGACAAATGTTTGTTGTGAAGTAGTATTTGGCATATTGTCTGGTAATGCCAAGTTAGGCAAACGTTGATGGAATGCATGAGATTTCATTGGGGGCATGTGGTGCCAATTTAGTGGGGTTTAGGCGACTTTGGTACCCAGTTATGAATGATACTTCACGGTGAAGTTGAAATAATATGTCCTGTACATGTGAAATGAAAATGGTTTTTGTGGTTAATGGTTGGGCATTACTTACAAAGCTACGAGCAGTTTAAAAATTATAAGTGAAAAGAGTCATTAATTGAAACATAAGGTAGTGAAATATAAGGGAGGTTGTGTGTTTTAAAACCACTGCCAAAAGGTTATGGTAATGGTACCAATGGAGAATATGATGAATATTAAAGTGTACATTTGTTAAAATCATTTGAGCCAGCTTTGGGCAATATGACGAAGTCTGACAACAACAAAAAACAAACACTGACATTAAAATTGTCTGCATCCCAAAGAAAGATGACAAAAGTGGCAAAGATGCCCAAAACATAAGTAGCACCAGCAAAAAGTCCCCACCAGCAAAAAGCACGACTAGAAACAACCCCATTCCATGATGGCAAACAACTTCCACGTAATGACCATCTCAAGCAACAACAAAGCCTTTGCTCTTATCCTCCAGATTCTTCTAATTTGTGCCTGCAAGCTGGACGACTTCATCTATCTTCATGTTGTAAGAGGTGAGAACCAAATCCAGTGCAATCTTCATTTTGCTTCCATTGTCAACCTGCCACCATTAAAATGTCAGTTTAGGTATGTTATTGACATGAGTAAATGGCCAAGACAAATGAAAGCTATGGCTTGAGGATTTACAATTATGTTATAATGATGGGACCAGCCAGAATCCATCCCCCACACGCCACAATCGTTGCTACGACGTTAGAAATTAATAAATTATGATTAAGTTTTAAGTTAATAAAAGGAAAAAATATAAGCATAAGGTATCCATCATAGTTTACGAGTAAGGAGCTTGTTTCCCAATTCCATCCGGCACGACAACGGAATATTCAGAAATTTCTGGGTGGATCATTCTAGCGGGTGACTTATAAAATGAAGCATGTAGCAACATTTCTTCAAAAAATACAGCCTGGGAAAATGGAAGCAGTGCCAGAAGAATGCGTTGATAATGTATTAGTTGTCGTGAAGGATGACTACAATTTACCAATTTTTTGCATTGCAGCTTGCGTGCATAGTTTCTGAGTGGGTCTGGCTTCGAGTCCAACACTATAAGCTTATTGTTGATGACATCAATAACAAGAAGAAACCAATGATTGTTCATGTCGTTTATCAGAACAAATATCTGAAATTCATAATTATACAAACATTGATTAATCGCATGCCAATATATATCAACGAACATTAACAATGGGCTGAAAGTAATAATTTAATTTTGCATTTTTTAGGTAACCTTTGCCAGAGAGTCAATTTTCCCCATATATGTAGCTTGAAAGTTCTGCATGACAGTCTGAGGAGTTGTTGCCCAGCTTAAGACATATTGCTGGTAATTAAAATGGCAAAGATTTAAGTTACTACGTTTATATTTCATACATAGATAGCATATGCTATACTTGGAAAATAGACACACAGGAAATAATAACGATGTTTAATATATAAAAAAAATCCATGTATATATATATATATATATATATATATATATATGTGTGTGTGTGTGTGTGTGTGTGTGTGTGTGTGTGTGTGTGTGTATTACCGCAACAGTTGTCGGCATGAACCAAAATCCAGCAAACCCATTGATAGATCGTTCTTTCACAGTTAGCATGCAAGCTGTTGAGGACCTAATACATGGATTGGTTCAGGGTTAATAATGAGACGTTGTTAAGTATTGTTAATAGTATAACATGAACAAAAATATATCCTTAGACGACATTTCATGTAAGCAACGACAAATCATTATTAGTTTGGTAAAATTCAGTTGTAAAT
Source organism: Pueraria montana var. lobata (assembly GCA_026413185.1). Lineage (NCBI taxonomy): Eukaryota > Viridiplantae > Streptophyta > Magnoliopsida > Fabales > Fabaceae > Pueraria > Pueraria montana. Next base: position 36,727,564 of record CM048651.1, on the reverse strand, counting down.
TACATTGGTTGTGTAAAATAAGGTTGTGTAATATAAGGATGTGTACAGTAAAATATACCTCTTAATCAACCCATCCCTTAGGCTCAAGAGTCCTCAGAGTGGCTCTATCTCCAAATGTTTTTGCCATGGTGATGACTAGGATTTCCTTCCTGGCACATGAAAGACAAATGGGTCAACAAAGTTAACTTAGTTTGTTTGTCATTAAGTATTAGTTACATTATTTGTATTAAATGCAAATGTGTAGAAAGTGTTATTGTCCATGTTACAAATGATTTTATTATGTTTAGCGTTCAATGTTAATGACAACATTACATACCCATTAACTTCATCATCCTTGTTCCTACCATTACTTTGTAGGCAGCTACAAGTGACTGGAGCTCATCTAAGACCATGTTTGGTGGAGGCCTAAATGTCATGGGCATCCACTACAAAGGAAAAATACAAAAGGTGTTAAGATACAATTCTATGCTAATTATAAGGAACAATTATTGCAAGTATGTGTCAAGCAGCGAAGTATATTTGTACCCTTGGAATGTCGACAGTGGTTGTCATTCCATCGTATGCCGCATTGTGAAGAGGCTCTAGATATGAAAATAGTCCACAATTCCTGCCTGCAATAGTACTCGAAAACAACCGCTTCTTCATAGAGTCCTCCTTGGGTTTTGTCTTAGTTTTAGGTTTGTCCATTTTTGTCTTATTTGATGAAGATGACTTTCTGAGTTTCTTTACGGAGGATTGCTTCGGTGTTGTGTTTTTGTTTTGACTCATGGGGATTGAACAAGTAGTGGTATTCTGGGACAACATCTGAGACTGACTAGCCACAATTGTGGTCAGGTAGCCTAGACCCTTCATGAGTTTTTCTAGTGTGTTGTCTATGCGCGCAAACTGTTCATCTAAACCAATCTTCAGAATATTTGTAAGCATGTTAATATTATGATGCTTTACGAGTAACAACCATGTGGTATTAACGTGGCAAAGGTGTGTATTTACCTGTTTCCTTTTTGGGAAAGACTCAGCCATCAGTGACTTGAAAGAGTTGTTTTCCTTGACAATGTGAGGGTCGGTGATGCTCTCAATATAGCTGCTGTATTCATTAAATGAAAGACACATTAATTGCTACAACAGAACATTTATTCCAATCATGTAAAATAATGGTATTCAATGCGTCAACAGTGTAAGATGTGCAAAGACAGATGTTACCCAAGTTGGTTGATTGAATCATGAATGATGCAAGTAACATTTGAAATGGATGTCATTAATGTGGCTATTTCAAAGACAACTTTAAACCATGAAACAATAAATCCATACGAAGTCAGCTGTGATTGCACAATATTAAACAATTATGGTATCAAACCTAGATTCAACCTCGATGTACTGTGTCACCTGGGCTGCTTGTTTGCTCCTTGTGCATATCTTATGAGTTGATTCAACCGATGTCTTCTTAAGAGGGTTCTTTTTTTTAGGCGCAACAACCATTTTCTCTTATGCGTGTGTTTTTTTTCTTTCGGTGTACTTGAAGGAGAGTGTATTGAGTCACCAATGCCTTAAATAGCATTGTGTATGTAGCAAGTACTATAACAAGTAATGAATGGATGTTGCACTTCGTGGAAGACCAACGGTTACCGAAGATCATAGGAGCAATGGTGAGAGATACGGAATGGAGGTGAGGTGAGTTGGGGGAAAACCCTACTACTGTACACCCTGGGTGCCTACAACTTTCATATGTCAACTTTTTATTGATAAATGAAAACTTGGTAATCATTGCTGCTTTTTTAGCTGAGCTCTACACAAAATATCTGAGTCCAAGGGGGAAAGATTTGACAACGAGTAGAAGTTCTTGGTATTTGGGATCTTTGGAAAATGGAATTTAAAAAAGGGAGTGTTAAAATTGAATTCGAAATAGTAGAAGTTGGGTCCGAAAACCCGTTAGTCAAATCGTTGGGTTAAATACTTTATTATTTTTTAACCATGACTCATGCATCAACATCAGTTGTGCACATATATGGATACTTGAAATAAAATGAATAAACTATTTCTTAGCATAATTGAATCTCTTCGTTGGTCCTGTTTATGAAAAAAAATTAATGCATGAATTAAAAAACAAATATTTTGTGTTTATCAAAATTAAAAAATGACCATGCCACTTAAATACATTTAAATTTTAACTAAAGAGCCACCGTCATCAGTGTATATATTGAAATATGGTTTTATTGTATGCTTTTTATTGTACTAACTATAAAGTATAATGCAATGTTATTGGAATTTAATTTATGTAAAACGTAATATGTGTGCCAATAATTGGTATTGTTACACGTAAAGTAATTTAACGTAACTTTCATAAGTATGTGGGATGTGTTATCAATGCTTTTGATTTTTAAGTTTATATTATTTCATATATATATATATATATATATATATATATATATATATATATATATAATGTTAATGTGAAATTCAATATACAATGAACAGGTTTATTTACTTACAAATGTAAATGGTTTAAATTAGTTGTTTTATTTGTATAATGCACATATGCAGAATGTCCATAGTGAAGGCATATTGCAATGTATGAATAAGGAAGGAGTGTAATATGAGCAAATTATATGATGAAATTATGATGGTTGCGAAAAAAAATAAAAGGCTGGCACATGAAATAAACTGCAACTCCAACATGAACTTGTTAATCAACATAAAAACTTGATTTTTGATTACGAAAAACTACCATTAGTCTGTTACATTAATTGCTCAAATTTTGTGTGGCCAATTGAACGGCCAATAAAAACACCCAAACAATAGTTGGGTGGATTGTTGACCAACTAGCTCAGGACATGGCTGCTGTGATTCTCCAGCACCCATTGGTTCAGGAATCAAAGTGGGATATGACACTGCAGCTTCTAAAGGTCTGCCTTCAATTATCAAGCTTTGTTCACTTGGTTGTTGTTGTGTTGCTCCAACGGTAATCGGTTCAGGAACGACTGCCTGAAATGCAGTTGTTGGATGCTAAGGTGTCTCTTCTGCAGCATATGTTTATTGAGCCACCTTTTCATGCCCAAAATAATCCTCATAATCCTTCTTGTAGATGCGAACATCCTTCTCACTGTCACTGCTGCTACTGCTGGTACCTGTTGGACCGTGTCTCTCCCTTTTGCTATACCTTGTCAACTCCATTAATAACAATATCCTCCAGATTTTCATCAGTCACCACGACTCGTTGTTGGTCCAGTGAGGATGGTTCGAAATCTTCCATGGCGGAATCACTGTGGGGCTGGAACTCGTTATTCATGTTACTGAACCAAAAAACACAAGCATAAAGTTATATAAGTATTAACCCAACCAGATTACAAACAAAAAATAGTCAAAGATAAACAACAAAGCAAACAAATATAGGGACAAATCCAGTGGTTAATGTTGTTAACTGAAGAACTGAAACTTTCTTTAAAGTGGATACAGCTATATAGCTCTGCCTAAGACATTGAGAGACACAAAAGAGAGGGCATCGTATTAAAGAAGGTGTCTTAGTCTTTCAAGTTGTATTCCTCCAGTGAGCCATTGTTGCATATGTAGTTTTCAGAGGAAGGGTGTTGATATTTTTAAGATTATCTTAAAAGAAAATGTAAAATGATGTATTTTAATTGTTAATTTGTATGCTTAAAAACCATTCGTGTATATGTGGTTGGTTTCGAAGTTTGTCGCTAACTATGTGCCTTATTTGGTTGGACCGACACTTCATCGGTAACTATGTGCACCTCATCTGGTTAGCTCACCTTTCAATGTTGACACAACACTGCATAGTCAAGGTCTGCGACACTGGTGAATGAGTTGATGGGTCTGCATAGTTGGCATCGTAATTCACGTTTGGTGTATTACTACACGGCACACTCTACACTCAAAAATAGTACATCTAGTCCACAGGTTTAGGAAACAACTGTTGATCGAAATAATGGGGATTATAAGACATGGATTTCTTTTGTTTTATGAGACATGGTGTAACCGTATGTTGATTTTAAATTGAATTGTTAAAACTTTACTAAAAAATTGTGATAAAAAATGTAATAAGGATATTTAGTACCAAATAATAGTGGGTTGATCAATGTTATGGCACTACGAAATAAAAGTGGAATTATAAATTGAATTTCAGAAGAAAGTAAAATAAAAAAGACTTGTTTAATTGAGATATATTTTTTTAGTACAAATTTGCTTACCATATTTGCACAATATTAATGAAATTTTTAATATTGAACAAAAGGTAGAAAAAATTATTTGAAATTATATAAAATTTTGAAACCAATACACACTATATCTTAAAATGAAAATTTCAAACTCACGTTTGGATAGCTTAAAAAAATTTATTAAACAAGAAATAAATTTAATAAAACTATTTTAGGGTTATATGATTAATAATTAATTGTCAGATGCATAATATTAATTCAGTTGGTATGAAACTTTGCAAAAAATCTATTTGGACATATCAGTGGTATTGTTCATATACTAAGTGCATATGCGCTACTCAGAATATGCCTAAAGTAGATGCCTTGTTCATTTGTGAGTATTTGTCCGTTGTGATAAACAAATGAAAGTCACGATTTTGTAATATTTACAGTTGTAGTCTCACCGACACAAAAGATTGTTGGATCAGAAGTTTTGTGTTAACATAAACTATACTCAAAACAATACGCACAAAAGTTCACGTTTGATATGTATGTAATGAATGAGAACTTGTTACACCTTCAATCATTGTATTTGTTTAGGGTTACTTTGATAGTGCTATAATATGTATGTCCTGTGTATGGATTAGGGTTGAGTGTTGTGGAGTTAGGGCTTAGCGTGTGGGGATAATGGTTGTGGATTATTTTTAGTTGTTACTGCTTAGGGTGTGGTCGTTAGGGCTTAGTCGTTAGTGATTAGGGTTGAGTGTTCTGGAGTTAGGGCTTAGTGTCTGGGGATAATGGTTACCGATTATTTTGAGTTGTTACTGCTTAGGGTTTGGTGGTTAGGGTTTAGTCGTTAGGGATTAGTCTTTAGTGTATGACAATTTAATGTGTATGTCCCTTTTAAATTAAGATATCAAATGTGTTATCATTTTTTAAGTGTTTAATTACTCATTTAGTCCTTTACAATGAAGATAAATACTTTTTAAAAGTAAATAATGTTGTTATTTAAATTTATAACTATAAAAGAATCACAATGGATTTAAAAAAAATCACGAGCTATGACTTTAATTTTTTGAAGTGAATAAATATTTAAAATAAAAAATAAATTTGTTTTGAATTTATAATAAATTAAATTATAAAATATTTAATTATATGATCTCAATAATTAATTATATTTTCAATGATAATTAATTATAATAAGAGTAAATCACACTAATAACTCATTAGGTTTTGTGAAATTACACAAAGTCTTCCTGTTTTTTAAACATTTACAGCAACCTCCCTTATAAGGGTACATGGTCTAATGTTTGTCAAAATATTAAGGGGGTTAGTGTAACGTATGACGGGTGTCGATGTCATGTTTTTCAAACAACTAAGGGGAGTAAGTGTAGGGGGGGAAAAATACATTAAAAAGTTGTGTAATTTCAAAAAAATTTAGGGGTCATTAGTGTAATTTACTCCTTTACTAATAAAATTTACACATCAAAGGGATATTGTTTTTATTTTAATTAAGGTTGATTTTTTTTTTTTAAATTGTGATTGTATTACTTTATTTATATTTGTGTTTTTTAATTTGTAGATGTAATTTTAGTTTTTTTATTTAATTGAGAAAAATAAAAATAAACTTAATTAGTAAATGAAATCTGATTGAGTAACACTCTGTGAAAGAACTGACATGGCATCAGGTGATTTAAACTTTGTAAGTGGTGTTGAGTTCAAACCTTAAATATATAACTGTGTTAACTACTTAAAGACACTTTTAGCAATTACATATCTGAAAATTTTGTTGATTAATATCTAATTGATAAACTTAAAATATTTAACAAAAACTACATAATAAATATATCTAAATTAATATAATAATTTTACTTTTTATTATAAATAGGTTGAAATAAATCTGTAATAGTATCAAAACTAAAAATAGTTAAAATTATTTTTCTATGATAATCACCACAGGTATTTTCTATAGGAGATCGTCCGACTCAAGTCAGGTAGAATTACAATAAACAACAAAATATGTGAGTCATGGGGATTGCATCCCAAAAATAATTTTATTATATATAAACTTATTAGTATATTTACAAGTCATTTTGGAACATGGATAAAAGTAACGTTATCCGTGCAATTGCACGGGTAATATTATATCAAATTAGTTAATTACATTACATTCAATTTTAATAATAAATTTATAAAATGACATAAAAAATGTAACAAAAGTAATTAATTAAATTGGTTAAATTTATTTATGTAAAAACAAAGGTTAAATCGATCTGCGAGTCTTAATTCTTTTACAAAATTTTCAATTACGTTCCTAAACTTTTTTTCTTTTAATTGGGTTCCTCATGTTTGATTTATTTTTAATTGGGTCATACCAGTGGTATGTTGAGTTTATGGTAACTGTGTTGTCTTTTATTTACACAATAATTGGTCATTTCTTATGATGTTCACAACCAAGGCTAATGTGTTTTAGGTTCATTGAGAAAATTTGAAGTCTGCACTTTCAGATTCGGGCAGAATACTACCGATTGTGGCTGGATGGGTTGCTGTTTATATATTTTGTGATATACATTAGGTTATGTTTATTTGGCATGACTACGAATATTCAGCAAAGTTTATATGTTTGTCTTTTGGTTTGTTATGTTAATATGTCGACACTTGAATACCACATCAATATAACAAGGATATTTAACCCTAAAAAAGTCAATTTCTGATCTTTTGTCAAGCGGAAAGTATGCTACAAATTGGTTTCCTATACTATTTACATTGGTGATATAATATTCCCTGCTTTTTTTTTAAAAGGTGTCTATTTATAAATTAGATGAAGAAATTAAAGTATATAAATTACATGAAGAAATTAGATGAAGATGTATTATGCAACAAATTACGTTATAGTTCAATTATGCAAGAAATTAGATGAAGTGAATTTATTACGTTGTCGCAAGAAATTAGATGAAAAACATCATATTTTTATGTAAAAGAAGAGGGAATATATATGTTACTCAAGTATACAAGTGCAACATGTTTAAGACTTTTTTTTTTTTAAAGTTTTTCTTTGTTGTGTGTAAATGGCATCCGGTTTTGCTAAAGAAAACATGTAACATGAATAACGAGTTCCAATCCATTACCAAAAGTTCAAATATGACAATACGGAACATAACCTAAGGTGACAATAAGCACTAATTGCGTAACCAAAACATGTGTTATGTATACAATACAACACATAATCATTAAAAAGTACAAAATAAGTATTAAGTTCTATGCTTCTTTATGGTTTGAAACACTTAACTTGACATCTTCACCAGGCATTAACACTACAAAACAAGACAAAAAAAGGTATTATTTAATGGCACTGTAACAGCCACATATTGGAATTTGCATAATTGGAATAAATTAAACATAAGTTATATGTTTACCAAGAACACTACCACCCTACATAACATCGTGCAGCAAATCATACCATCATGTTCCAACACTACCATTACTCTGTCATACACAGCACCTCACGTTAACACATAGCACAATATTTAATAGTGAACTAAACAAGTATCCAATGACATCAGCATTACACATGATACCAACCGTAAACAAAGGATACGAGTTCGCAGTTGGGTAACTAGTCATTTGAGGATATTGACTGTATACAGGAAGTAGTCCATACAAAGGGTTAAAGGACACATTGTGAAGTTGGGGAGATCCAATAATTCCGGGATGCTGCATTGGGTGTTGGTTAATTTGATGACCCTCTCTCAATTGCTTCAAAATAATTTACCAAAGACTTAATAAAAAAATATAAATCACCAGTCAACTTAGTAAATGTAATTCTTTTTTGGTCCATTTTGGATATAATTATAAATTTTAAGTTACCATCACTGTTGCATTGTGGTAAGCCGAACTCTGCTTCATGTTTAACTACTGACTTCTCCCATGTAAATTAGTAATCATGTTATGAAATTTAAACATAGTACATGTAACTCTGTTATGCCATAGTGGATATTATTATAAACATATGCTTACCACCGATGTTGCATTGTTATAAGCCGAACTTTGATTCATGTTTAACTACTTACTTGACCCAGGCAAATCAGTATCCATGTTCTGAAATTCAAACGTAGTACATGTAACTCTATTCTGCCATAGTGGAGATTATTATAAACATATGCTTACCACATATGTTCCATTGTTAATTGCCGAACTTTGATTCATGTTTAACTGCTCATTTGATCCACAGACTTCATCAGTCAATTTCTTCAAATACTACATAAAACATATAGCAAAATAACCAAATAAGTAATTAAACATATAAAGGCCACTTTGTTAAGGAAAAAACAATTCAGTAAAATTCGACCATACCGACTTCCCCTTTTTTAATTTGGGTATAGGAGGCCTTTTCTTTTTATTCTGATCAGTTGCAGAATTTTGCCCATAAACCACTGATTTGTGTATCTGCTGCATAAGAGAAATAATACAAAGTATTAAATTCACTGTATCAAGATTACAATAAAGAACACCAAATTCGTGATTGTCACCTTTTCCTTGTTAGCTAAAGATTCATTTGTGTGCATTGTGTCATGCGTGTGAGCCCTACCAACCGATGTTGCATCTTCGTGCTTCACGTCTAAGATATATACTTTATACAAGGTATTTACCAAAAGCCAATTCAAGTATAGAACAAAAAATAAGCTATAGTTGTTAACGAAGGAAACTTACATTATCCCGTATGGATACGTTGGTGCCACCTTCATCAACCTAGGTGAAATCATCACCAAAACTTAAGTCGTCTTCATTAGGAAATTTTAACAAAGGACATGTCTTCACGCAGTGTCCAGCCTCTTGACAGTTAGAACATTTCCTAGTCTTCTTGTATTTCTTCTTTCGTGGTGCCCCTTTAGTCTTCACCACATTCGGATCTTTCACATCATTTGTGCTACCACTAGGACCACCACTTGGAACACGACCAGTTCCACCATGCAAATGCAAGTGCTTTTGCAACCTTTCAGTTAACTTCAGGATTTCATGCATTATAAAAATGACCCATACTTATCATGTCACCATCCTTTTCTTGTGACACAGAAGATGATAAAAAAGAACTCTTTGCGTCCTTCAACCATCGCTTGCAAATCAGACTTGGGGGAAATGAATGGATGTGATCAAGGCGCATGGCACATATAATGTGGCAACATGGAATGCCTGAGGACTCAAACATCTTACAGTCACATTCAAATTTGGATTCAACTTTGTCATATACAGCATCATGGTGTCTACGACGGTCAATAAATCGATCAACCTTGAAATTCACCTTTTCCCCTACTTCAGATCTATTGATGACATTCAGCCCTCCGGCATTAATGATCTGGACCTTAACCAAATTATAAACATCCCGGGTGTATAGCTTTGCAGCCTCCTGCTCAATCGTTGGAAGCAAAGTGTTAATTTATGGTTCGGTATAAAATGAATTAAAATCTGACAGCAACTCATTGTACCAAAAATCCCTTAAGGACTTTTCAAAACTATACAAAAGCTCAACAATTGAATTCTTCCTCTTTACATATGTCTTAAGACAAGAATTCACCCCCTCACACAGTGAAGTAGTCCTTAACCATGCAAAAAAATTGTCCCTAAGATAAGTCGTTGCCCACATACACCTCTTTTCATATGTTTGTGCAACCCAACTGTTTCCTTCAAGTTTGTGCTTCTCAACCAACTTCTGCCAACAAATTTCAAACTTCTCTGGTGAAAAATTACCATACATGGTAGTTTGGGAATCTGCATGAAATTTTTTATTCTTCACATTGTCAGAAGCATTTTTTTGCAGGTGCCATGCACAAAGTCGATGAGTTGCATTCGAAAAAACATCCTTTATTGCCTCCCTCATTGCTCTATCTCCATCCGTTATGACAGATTTAGGCTCCTTCTTACACATAGCATCCAAAAAGGTTTCCAGCACCCACTTGTAAGTTTCAGTTGTTTCATCAGACACAACAACAGAAGCAAATATCACTGTTTCTGTATGATGATTTCTACCTGAAAATATTACCATAGGCTTGTTGTACTTGTTTTTTTGTAGGTTGTATCAAAAGCAAGTACATCTCCAAAGCATTGAAAGTCACTCCTACTGGTCCCATCTGCCCAAAATAGATTTTTCAAGTTACCATCATCTGTAAGCATGTATCTTGAAAAAAACATGGCATAGTTGTCAGCCTTTTCTTGCAAATAACTAATTGCAGCCACTACATCCCCATTCTGAGCTTTAGCACGCTCCAACCGCTGAATATGATTAATCAAATCTCTCTTGTGGAACCCAATCCCTACGTGTCCCCCTTTTTGATCTAACATAAACCTCATTATATGACATGTTCTCACACCTTGGGCATGCAATGCATCCACCTGTGCTTTGTCTCCATAAGACAGCCCACGGTATGTTCGGAGTAGGGGAACATAATCATAATGACACAATCTATGGTTATGACCCTCCACAAAAGATTTAACTTTCCACAGACCAGTAACCTTATCTACACGGACCCGCATCTTTGCTTTACAATTCGTGCGGGTAAGCGGTCTATGGTCCTTTTTTCTGTTGTCCCTCGTGAAATGCTTATTGTCCCTAAGACCCACTTTGTTGCATAAAAATTGACGCATTACCTTATTACGCCTCTTATCATAACCAACCTCATCTTTTCTAATGCCAAACCCATGACATTTTGCATAAGCAAAATACCATTGATACGCATCATATTCTGTTGCAAACAACATCTTCCGCACATCATCAGCCCTCACATCATACAAATTTTTCAATTGAGATACAAACGCATCTACATTTACTACCTCTGCCTCATTATCATCATTTGTGTCATTATCATCATTCGTATCAACTTCACTTTCACTTTCACTATGGCTTTCACTGTCACTTTCACTCACACTCTCACTATCACTCACGCCATGTTTGCAAGTATCCATATCACTAAAATTGACATCCTCATCATCATCCAAATTAACACTTGGTTCCTCAACTATGTTGTCCATCTGCAATAAAGCATGAAATAAACAAATATGTATATGTACAATTGTTCAAGTAATGTAATAGACAAACAACATTCATCATGAATTTCCCAACACTTCACTTTACAAAACACAATAGACAGGATTTGCACACGATAACAACACATCTTTACATCTACACTTACCTAGTTGATTCTTAACCAAATACATATATTACTTCCTGTACACATTCATTCCGCATTGTACAAAAAAACATGCTTAATAAAGTCTTAAAATACATAACATTCTTCGAAGACTAAATCAGACATATAACATACAAACTTTTGCAAAAACAAAATCCAATCATACACACTTTGTTGGACACATTAAACAACAAATGAAATAGTAGTACAAAAAAAAAAAACAGAGTTACAGAGACACTCACCAGAGTTACACGGGCTTCACAGTCTACCTTCACATAAGCAAAATACGACACTTACGCTTCCCTCTCCTTCACACATCAACAGTCATCGAAACCTTATCCCCAGTCCCTTTCACAAATGAGCTCGACGATTGCCAAGATCGAAGACTTAGGGTTCCCTCTCCTTCACTGCGCAGTTTGACAATGGGGGATACAGGGCACACTGAAGATTTCAAAATACAAACTTAACGAAACGACAACGTTATGATTCAAAAAAGGATTTCCTTAACCAAAAAAACAAAAATTGGCCCACAATAATATACTGATATAATAAAAAACTGGATATTACAAACTGACCCCGTGGGGAGTAAAATACAATTTCGAAAAACTAAGGTATGACCAAGAGCTGACCGTCTGAGTCGGACAGCCATCACACGTGGCTGCTTCCCATTAGCTCCAAAACAAAGGGCATCAGAAACCCCTCAAATAAAACAGCATCAGATAACATCCCATATTTAATACCTTTATTTTATCTTTGATTAACTTTCATCTTTCTCCCCTCTATCTTATCATTTACATCCTTTTCAATTCCTGCAATTCTTTTTTTTTTCTTTCTAATTTTTCCTTGATGTAGTTTTAAATGCAGTACTCTTTTGAATTTATATCAAGACACTTCAACCGATAAAAAAAAATTAAGACATTTCAGTTTTCTTATTATCTCATCATTACTTTTTATATTTTTCTTTGTCAAACAATATTAAGCATTCGTTTGCTTTTGTGTATAAATGTTATGTTTTCAATTCAGTTTAGTAATTACTTTACATAGATATATATCTTTGGTTTCAGTTTCATTCATTTTTCAATTAAGCCATTTGTTGCCATTACCTTATTTAAATTGACCTTTTGTTTATGGTGGAAATTCGTTTGAGTGTTCGATTTTGATTTTACTCAGTTTCCACTCTGATTCTAGTCAACCACAAACAACTTATTTTATTTAGCGGGACTGAGAATTGCAATTATGAGTTCTTTTTTGTTAAACTAGCAGTGTTATAACTTTCAACTAGGAGAACAATGAGATTACTCGAAAATATACCATTTAAAATGCACATTCGAATCAATGTAAATTTGAACCGTTGTATTACTAATCGAAATGGTAATTTGAATGTCAACCTTATTCAATTTTATGGCTTCGATTAGCCATTCGAAGCAAATCCTCAAATAATAAACATTTTTCCTAATTGACAACCAAATCACTTCGATAATCAAAAATCATCATATATAAATGCTTTCGACTCAATCATAATTATATCATTAATCAAATCACCAATCGAAAACAAGATTACATTTTGCGAATTGAACTACATCAATTTCTAAGTATAACACTATTATCTCCATTAAGTAAAATTTTCTAAATAAAAAGTGTTATTTTCGATACACCTAGTTCTGATAAAAATGCTGGCTTCCAGATGGAACTTTGTCGAAAAATAGTAGGGGAGCCATCTACTATATTAATTTCGTCAAAATATGTTTTCGATTAGAATTCTATCGAAAATATTATGTAAGTCATCTATCGTATTAATCTCGTTGAAATATGTTTTCGATTAGAAATTGTCGAAAATAATAACGTTGAAGATCCTACTATCACTACGGAAAAGTCTTTTCGACAGAAGTTGGTTACATGTGTTGATTTGCTAACGTGTTTGAAGACAATTTGAAGAAATTCAAATTCAAAAGGAGCAGTTTGTAGTAGTTATGACGAAATTCAAAAGAAGCCGTTTGTAGAAGTTATGACGAAAACAAAAATAAGACAAGTGTCACTGTTAGAAATAGGAAGTTATTTAACTGTCTGTACACGTGTCAAAAATCTAGAATTCAACCGTTAGTGTTTGAAATCTATAAATAAGGGTTCTAATAGCCATTTTTCTTCGAATTGAATCACTACTACTCAAATCATGTCAACACCACACGTCACACTGTTAGAAATAGGAAGTTATTTAACTGTCTATACACGTGTCGAAAATCTAGAATTCGACCGTTAGTATTCGAAATTTATAAATAAGGTTTCTAATAGCCATTTTTCTTCGGATTGAATCACTACCACTCAAATTCTGTCAACACCACACGCCGCACACACAAATGGCTATCGGTTCCAAGGTCGTAGTGTATGTATTCGTCTCACTTTTAATGAAATTGCTTTTCGTTTAATTTACTTTTCTGCAGTTCTCTCATTCTGTCTTTTTTCTCCAAACTCTACCTTTTTCCAATCTCCATTTCTTCTTGAAACTTTGCTTTATCCAATCCCCATTTCTTACTACTTATATCGAAAAATACAAAATATTATATGGTTATCACGATGAATACTACCATTGTTATCAAAATCTTGATTGTATTGTTTTTCCCTAATATCTAACGAATTTCTCTCAAGTTGAAAGACTATAATCACTTGTTCGACGAAAAAGAACTTACAATCGAGTTATGGATTCTATGTCTCACAATAAAAATTTATTCGTTAATAGAATCTAAACGTGAAAAGTCTAATTTTAGATCAAAATCCTTTCGAAAATAGTTTGATGATTTTCACGGTTAACAAACACATAACCTTCTTACTCAGAAAATTTTAGTCACACCCCAGCACCTTTATTATTGAAAATCTATGACAATACAGTGTAGATAGATTGATTTAAAGTCATCTTGGTAAATGTCATAGACTCATATTACGATAGGTTCGAGCAAGGATTAGTGTGGCGCGCGAGGAAGCCGGGAAACAATAGAGGTAATGTGCTTTTTCTGCACAAATGGTTTAATTTGTATGTGTTTTTAATAGGTTTATGTAAAATTTTGGACCACAACATGGGCATATTGCTCTGGACCAGTTTAATTTGACCATATCATTAAAACTTAACTTTATTCTAGATATTTTTCATTGCCACTTTTTTATTTTATATTATTCTTGATTAAAAGATGTATATTTATTTACAGAAGAAATACCGTAAAAGAATTAATAAAAAAACAAGGGGATTTTTATTATTTTATGTAATCTTTAAGGACAAAATTTATGCTTTTAGTGTTGTTTTTCAAAAGAAGTTTCACATGGAAAATTTACATATTTAAAATTTGCATTAAAAATTATATTTATAGATACACAACAACGGAACGATACTAACATTTTGATTTGAAATAAAATAATCAAATTTGATAGTTAAGTTGCCTTTTGATATTGTTGTGAATGCAAAAGTGGTGTTTCTCATTACATAATTTTGTTTGGGAGGCACATTTGGACAAAAAGCTAACCTCTCCTCCTGAAACACTGCGCCCTAATGTTTCATGAACTATGTTGCATCATGTGCCTAGCTTCGAAAACCGAAAGTCTTTCTATGGGTTGATAAAAATGTGTGTTTTGACTATGACATGGAAGCTATAGACGTGCCAAGCTTAACATAAAATTTGATTCATTTCGCAGTTCCCACAACTTATAAAACCATGAAGGCTGTAGCATTTTCTTGACTTGCATGAATGTCGGTCCACTTGGGTGAGTTTCGAGGGCCTTAAATGGTGGTATAGTCTTGTAGAACAATATAGTAACCCCGTACAGTTGTACAACTGTTGTGGCATGTGAATCTTAGAAAGAAATTTCAGTTTACTATGCTTTTGACTTCCTGGGTAGGTAGTCCTACTAGCTAGAAAATTCCATTCCCATAGGTCTTTATGTATCACTAGAGCCAAAGTATTTAGACAAACAGACAAATGCTACCCTGGATCACTTGCAAAGGTTGTCTACGGTGTACTATTTTGATTCTGTAACCCACATCGACTAGTAATGAGGCCAAAATAATGTAAAAGGTTGTCTACGGTGTACTATCTTTATTCGTCGTAGGCATGATTTTAAATTGCGGTTGCAATTACGGTCACAGTTGCGAGCATTATGGCTGCTGCAATGCGGATTGTAGCTGTGCATAAAATTATTATATGTTTGAACTAAATGTAAAAAAGAATTTTACAGTTATTCTAATGGTTGCTATATCCTTTATTTATAAAATAGCATAACTTTTCATTCATTTTAAGATTTGGTACCCCAACATCTCATATGGTCATACCCATTCGACCAGTGACACTTAAAAGTTAGAATAGAAGATGAATCTTTTTTTTATCAAAAAGTATAATAGAACAGTGTTAAGGCTCTATTGCGTCTCCAATGTGGTTTCATTGCGGACACATTACGCCATTTCATGTGATTGAAATTCACACTGCAATTATGGGCTGATACGGTTGCAGACACCATTGCAACAGCAATATTGCGGCCACAATTGCTGTTGCGAACCGTAATTTAAAGCCATGATCGTAGGATTCATCTAGTCCACACAGTTATCCCATAGATCTTCTACATTGGATTATCCTTCCAACCCTTAATCTTGCTCCTCAAAAACTCCTCCACCACTAGCCACAGCGGGTCCACCGCTTCTCCTACTGCCACCGCATTTTCCTCATAAACTCTTCCACCGCCTCCACCACCAACCACAGTGGGTCCACCGCCTCTACCTTCGTCGTCACAAAAACACCAAAAAGAAAATTCAATCCAAAACCTGAATGCAAAAACACCAACCACTTAAGCAAACAAGCACAAAAATTGGTCTAAATCCAATCTTGATTTACGCTTTAACCCATTTTTGCGTGTTACCTTAGTGCGCCACATCATTATCATGTTAGCACGGCGTAAATGTTATGTCAACATGTGTGTTGGGAAACATGTCAACTTTCACATCAACGTCATATCAGTAAAATTTGTTAAATTCTTAACAAAACTAACGGGGAGACTTAATTGTAAATGAGAAGATAGTTAGGGGATCTAGTTGGCAACGCAATTGTAACCTAGAGCATCCACAATGGGAGTTGTATAATGGATTGCTTATAATAAAAAAATCTTATTTTGGTGTGCCACATGTGATTTTGAGTTGCTTAAAATTGGAGAGAGTTGCTTATATATTGCTCATGAGTTGCTTAACTTTGTATTCCCTCCGGTCCTTTTTATAAGAAACAAAATTATGTTCTTTTTTTGTCCTAATTATAAGAAACATAGGCTCACTTTAAGATGTATTAATTGCTAGTTTTCTTTTTTACCCTTCATCTTGTGAAATTCATTAATGAGACACCTACTCATTTCTCATGAATTTATTGGTCTATTAACAATACAAGTTACACTTATTGGTGGAGGTACAATACCATTAATGTAACCACTACTTAAACCAATCAATTTAAGGGGTACTTTTGTCATAAAATTAAAATTTATGACATTATTAATTATAACTAACTAACTTAACTATTTTTATTGGTCATAACGATTTAGTTATTTGTTTCTTATATAAAGAATTGGAGGGAGTATTAAATATAGGAGAGAGAGAGGAAATATTTGTGAGTTAAACAACTTTTTAATAAAAACTCCCATTGGAGAGAAAATTAAATGGGTTGCTTAAGATTGATGTGTCATAAATTAGGTTGCTTATATGAATACCATTGGAGATGCTCTTAGGAGACATATTGAATAATTGCGATACTTGAGATACCAAATTAAAGTATGATTAAGTTTTTAAATTTAAATTAACAGATTTATAACTTATAATGGTGTAAGAGTATCGGGATTTAATTACAAGAGTTTTAAATAATATAAGGGCTTTTTTAAAGTGTTTTTAACCGTAGAAACTTAATTAAAATTTTAATAAAATTATAAGGACCTACGTATTAATTAAACCTTTTTTCTTAGAGTGATAGGTTAGGAAACATAGAAAATAAATAGATTTTTTACATATGATATAATAATACTTTCATTATTAATAAAAAATTATATTTTTGTATCCTCTAAAATCTATATGCACCTTTTTTTTTAAAGACAAAAAGAACTATATTTTTTTTATCAGTACAAAAAGAACTATATTATTTGATGGTACACTACCATTCAGCACAAGGTGTGCAGAACAGTCGTGGATAGCAATACACTAAAACAATCTATATGCACCTATTATATAAAATAGAAAAATCACTAAAACAGTAATCTGTAAAGTGAGTATTTTTTTTATCTGTAGAAATCGAAGACAGGTACCGAAAGATTTACAATAACTCAGACACGCTGCTCAACTAACCCCTGGATAATTTGGTAAAGTAAGTATGAGGATTGATGAGTCAATATTGGCCTACGCGGCACAAATAAATAAATTGACATTAATTTTAGGTTTATTTACGCATTGAAATTGTCGTATGACTAGGAGTCAAGAATTTAAACCATGATATATTCAATTGGTGGTATATCTCTCAAGTTATACGTAAGGACTAAAGAGATAATGCTTCCATAGTCTCTTGTACAGTTTAAAGGATAAAAATTGCCATATATAACAGATAAACTGATCGTCCCTATCACTCTGACATCATTGAAGGGGGAGCATAACAGCCTATCTCATTAAGTAATAGTTCACAATATGTATATATCTTTAATTCCTCTAATAGAAATATTAGATGAAATCTGGTGATGATGATGATGATCAAAATATCAAATCAATATGTTCTTTCTTTATACAGGCAAGAAAAGATGGAACTGCTTTTGAATCTAGAATGAGTATTATTAACATATGTGGTTGAATAGAAATCTGAAGCCGTCATGGTTTCTACTCATTTCTACTTAAGTTAAGTTTTATGAATTTTTTTTATAAATTAAAAAATTTAACTATATGTCACATGAAAAATTAGTTGAGATCTTACGCAGTAGTGGTCCTTGTAACAATTTAATGCATGTTTCGATTAAAATTTAAAATTTTAAATTTGAGTTAAATTTAAGTTTATAAATTTAATTAGCAAAAATAATCCAAGTCTTATTTTTATAAAACTAAATTTTTAAACAAAATTTTAATTTGTATAAATGCAACTAAATATGTCATAAAATTGAATTTACTCTTCAAACTGAATTTAGGACACCCAAAACAAAATATCAAAGATGGCCTTATTGAGGTTGAGGGAGTGATGCACTGAGAAAAAGCATCGTTAAAACTGGAAGTAAGAAACCAAGGGCCCTACAGCATTAGGTGAAAAACACAACCTGAATTGCGTGAAGCCTCCTAAAAAAGTAGTAAAAAGTAAGTTATGAATATTTTTAAGATTTTCCAGTACTTGTCTCGGAACTCTGAATTTTGTGCTTTGTGTTTGCTCTCTCTCTCTCTCTCTCTCAAGCCCTTGTCAGTGTGAGGTTTCCTTCTTGGGTTTGTATATAAGCTAAACCTACCTGCTGAAGAAAGTATCTTTGTGCATCTCCTCTCTGAAGAAAAGAAATGGAGCTCATAATCATCATCACCCTTCTTAGCTTTTCCTTCTCTTATCTACTACCAACTTGTTCTTCTTCCCAAATTCAATTGCATCCTTCACTCCAGCTTCAAGGTAAGCACTTCTCTCTTGCCTCTCTTTATCTACTTCTTCATCAACTTATATAAGTGAAAAAGTTTCTAAATTCTTATTGAGCCCTTATTATCATTATCTATATAAAAAAATAAAAAAAAAGTCCTTATATTATCATTAATTTTATTCTTCCTTATAGATGATAATATAGGATCAGTCAATACAAACCTGCACCTTTCTGATCTCCCAACAGTTCCTAGAAAGCTAAGATTGTCTGAGAAGGTACTGCATGAATCTAAAGAAGCTTCTTTAGTCCTCACCATAGATTGTTTTTATCTATATTTGTGTTATTTAATATTCCTTAATTTTCCAAAAAAATAGGTTAAAGAAGATGATGAAGCCAGAGATCTTGCATCACACAAGCAGCAGCAGGAGGGTTCCTTTGCTGCAGGTAATGATCAACAAAAATTATTAGTTATATATTAATACTACTTAAACCAAATCATTTGGACTGCATTATTGAATGCAAAGAATTTTCTTGTTGATTCTAGCTTGTATGTCCATGTAATATTTCATATCTCAAAAGCTTTTCATGAGTACTAGGTAATTAGCCGCAGCCTCTATTTACTTTTTAAGGTTCATGCACCAAATCAAGTGAGGTTTTATCAAGCTATGGACCTTATGGGGTAAACAAAGACGTGAAAATGAAAAGTGGTGAAAAGAGTAGCATTGTGGACTTTTGTGTTTAACATATCCACCTTCCGGGCCACCCTTTCTTTTCTATGTGTGCTATCACTTCTTTAAATTAACATTTTCATCCACTATTACTCGAAGAACTTGTTCCTCTCCGAGTCAATTACCACTTGGCCTATCTTATCAGTATATAGTGTTTGGCATGAACACATTTGTCTTTATAACGATATTCCTGTTGTAAACTTTCCATATTAAGTCATAAAGAAAAGCTCTAGCCACATATATTATGGGGTATATCTTCATATATATACTCTTCCGATCCTCGTTAAATGTTTGGGTATTCTTTTTTTCTTGCTTCTTTTTTTTTTTTGGAACAAATCAAAATATATTGATGAAGTATGGAGCACAAGTTTCTGCCTTCATTAGTTGTGGTGAACAAGAAATTCCCTTTGCTTCAATTGCGAATTGGTCACGTATATTATGCCACCAAAAAAGTGAACCATATCTCCAAAAGCAATAATGCTTTTGCGTTTTATAATTGAGCCTAAATAATAACAAGTGATACAACAATATTCTATATATTAAATCCAAAAAGGATGGGAATTGTATTATACATGCATTATTTTTATATTTGATTTGAATCCATTCATGTACTATATTAATTTAATTTAAAATACAAGAGTCACACTAATTCAACATGTTTATGAAATTATGCAACTTTTACAGGGAAGCAGCAATATCATAGAAAGCAAAACATGGTGCTTGGCAAAAAGGGGACAAGACAAGAATGGATGGAGGAGGAGGTGGATGACCCTTCACAATTCTTTACTATGGATTATACCCAAGTGAGAAGACGACGTCCCATACACAACAAGCAATTGCCGGTTGGTCCATAAACATATGATGAAGAGAAGATAATTACCTGTTTTCACTCCAATTGGTCTTGATGAAGCTAGTACTTACATACAACTTAGGAGGCCTTTTAGGTTACAATTTTGCTAAATGTGTGTGTAATTAGGAATGTGTGGAGTGTGTCTTATGTCTTTACTTTTGCCTATAGTGGCCAGCATTATGGAGCAAAACCCTAAAACTTGTAAGAAAACTAGGACTTCACCTAACTAACATGTACTCTTAATTAATTATTATTCTCAATGAATTTGTTTTTCTTTTCCTTGGTGTTAGTAGTAGTCAAATGGGTTTCCTATGGCCAACATTTCGTAAAACATGGTCTCGGAAAGTCAAATTTGGATTTGTATATTAGGTGGAACCCAACATAACGTGCTTGATTATCTAAACTAATATTTTTAATCTGTCACGGAAGAATGCTATTATCGTCGTAATTTGACACGGCATTGCCATCCAATGTATTAGGTGGAGCCCACAATGCATTTGCTATTTTTTTTTTCACACCCCTTAAGTGTGTGTACTTCTTGGAGAGAAAAAGAGAAAGAGAAAGAGGGCCGGGAAAAGAGAGTTACAAGTAACGTGTAAAAAGATAAGAAAGGAAAAGAGTGTAAAGTATGAATAAAAAATTGAGTGTTAAAAAAAATCAAGATTATTTGCTTATTTATGAGAGGTTTGTTTATATTGATCCATATTTTGGGGAGGAACGCACAAGGAAAACTGAGTTATTTTAACTTCTCTGGACTCTAATTAAAATTATCAAATTATTATCTTCGTCTCTAATTATAAGATTTTTTTTAAAAAAAATTATTCTTTTTTATAAGACTCTTTTCAAATTATCTCCTGCATTAATTATTTTTTGATCAAAATATCCTTAATCACTTTATAATGAATATTATAAATTAATAAGATAAGTACATTCTCTCTTATGAGGATTAGAGGAGATGAATAGTACTCATTGTAAAAAGTAATTAAGTGGAAAGAGAGATGATGGGTTCTAATAATTGTAAGGGTAATTTTGAAAAAAGAAATACAAATTGTTAATAAATTTAATGTTATTAACTAAATTAACCAACTTTCTTAAAGGATATAAATTAGTTAAAAAAATCATATATTTATTTAGAGACGGAGATAGTATATAAATATTCGGGTAATAACTTTCATTTAGATTGTAAGGTATAGTAGTACTACTTTGTACCAAACTCCAATATATCCGTGATGCGGTTTGATTATAGCGAGAATACAAGGTATGTATACAGATCGAACGACACTACACTACAGTACACAAAACAACATGCATGTAAAACAAAAGGAAAAGATGTTTTCTTTTTTTTGACAAAAAAGAAAAAGATGTTCATCCCACTCAAATTTATACATTCATTCGAAGACCACCTAGTTAATTGTATGTATAAATATGGTCAATTTTATTATATAAATGGTTAATAATGTTATAAAGTTATTGACTATATATGTAATTAATTATATATAAAAATATGGTTAATTTTATATCAAAATGGTGATTAACTTTATTTTACAAGTGATTAATAATGTTATGAGATTATTGACTATGAAAAGAAATTGAATCACCAACAAGCAATCAACAGTGGTGACAATATGGGTGGCAAAATGGATGAATTGGATAAATTTTAATCCGGATAAAAATAGATCAGATCAAAACAATCCATTAATCCATTCGGATCCATTAAAAATTTATTTAAAAAATCTGATTCAATCTGATCCATTAACAAATTTTTCATGGATGGATATCCAATCCATCCATAAAAATAATATGTTTTTTTTTTAAATAATTATTTTTAATTTAGAAATAATATATTTTTAAAAATTAAGAACATATTTTAAAATAATAACAGTCTTGGCCGAGGTCGGTCGAAAACAACTCTAGCCGATGATGGCTGAAAGCTGCTCCGACTGATGTTGGCTAAAAAACATACCTAGTTGATGGCGACCAAAAACCAAACCTAGCTTATGGCGGCCAAAAACATCCCTGACCGACGTCGGTCGAATTCATCGCTGACCAACGTCAACCAAAAAATAGTCTAGCCGATGTTGGTCAAAAATAGCCCTGATCGACTCGGCCAAAAACAACCCTAACCGATGACAACTGAAAACTTCCCCCGCCGAAAACACAAACCTAGCCGAGGTCAGCTGAAAATTGCCCTGGTCGTCGTCGACCGAAAAACCCTAGTCGAGGTCGGCCAAAAACTGCCCTAGCTGACATCGGCTAAAAAATTCTAACCAACATCGACCGAGCCAAGGCCAGCTGAAAATAGCCCTGGCCGACGTCGGCCAAAAAATAACTTGGTTGAGGTCGGCCAAAAAATAGTCTAGGCCGATGTCGATCGAAAAAACGTTGGTCGAGGTCAGCCAAAAATTGCCCTGGCCGACGTCAGCCAAAAAAAATCAGCTGAAAAAAACCCTAGCTGAGGTCGGCTGAAAAACAGCCTTGGACGATGTCAGCCGAAAAAAAATCATGGTCGAGGTCGGCCGAATAAAAACCTTGGACGATGTCGGCTGAAAACTACCCTGGCTGACATCAACCGAAAAAACCTGGCTGAGGTTGACCGAAAAACAGTCCCGATTGACGTTGGTCGAAAAAAAACCCTGGCCGATATTGGTCGATAACTTTTCCGGTCGATATCAACCGAAAAATATATTTTAAAATAATATTTAAAAATATTTTATAAACAAATTTTAAAATATAAATTTAAGATTTAAATATGAAAATATTTGTTGGATTAATTTTAATCCATTATGTATTGATTAAAGGATTCGTTGGATTTTGAAAAATAGTGGATGGATCATTAACCATCCATGAAATTAAATAGATGAATTATATATCCAATTCGTTTAGTTTTTATTTTTTATAATGGATAAATTAAATAAATTTATTAATAGATAAATTTGATGAATGATGAATAAACAGATTGATTTGTCATCCCTTTGTGACGACAACCTAACCACCAGCAAGACAAACCAATGCGAATGCATGGCCATGAGTGATCTAACAGCGACGAACTAGCCAGCGTGGCACTAGCATGCAAAGTAAGAACCTACCAAGAGGCAAAGAATAGCTAGTTGCTGTTTTCTAGAGACTACAATAAAAAATTTAAATTGCAGTCGCAGTTACAATTTTATTGTGTTTGACGATATATTGCAGAAAATTGCATGTAGTTATAATTGCAGTCCCGGACACTCAAAAAAATCTTGAGGCGGTTAAAATCGCCATTGTGGAGTGTTTTTAAAAACTTTCACTAAACTGAATTTTGGGAACCATAATTACGTTAGCAATAGCCAATATATTAGTGGTTTGGGTATCAATTACATTCAACGTAACTGACGTTTTGACAAGAGTAACAGAAAAGATACTTTTGCTTTTGGCAGGGACAGATCTATGTTATAGGGTGAGGGGGGCTCCTGAATTTTTTGAAATTTATATAACTTATATAATTAATATAATTTTTTTAGTTATTAAGTAATTTAGTTTATAAAATTTTATTTAATAGATAGAATTTATCCTACATTAAAAAAAAGATATGATTTTATCCTTTTACACTTTAAATATTAGATGTGTATTTTATCAATTTTTATTTAATTGATAAGATTTTATCCTATGTTGAAAAAAAAAGATTTTATCTTCTTTTACACTTTAAAATTTAAATACTGGATGTGAGTAGTGGGTCTTTGTTGTAGGTTTTTTTTGTGAGTTAATTATATCAAAATATACCTAATTTGCTTTCAATCCAAAATCATTCGCTCCGCTCTTATTTTACCATCATTGCATTACAAATTAGGCTATTAGCGTTAACAACACTCTTAACATAAGCTGATCGACAATTATGAAAACGCAAGCACAGTGACATCAACAATTCTGAAAATCAATTACACATGATATAGGCAAATAAACAAAGGTATTTAAAACTATTTCTTATTATTCTATTCAATTTATTGATTATTCAACATGCTTAGAAGGAAAAAAGTGCAAGATGTTAAACTACAATTCAGGTATTAACCTATTTGATATGAATCATATGAATATATGATAATATATATATATATATATATATATATATATATATATATATATAAAATTGCAAAAGGCAAATATTGATCACAGGGAAAGGCATTATTTTTTTAAAAATAGAATAGCTTATTATGTTTTGGTTTCTTTATTTTTTTTCTTTATATATGTATTATTACATTGCATAGCTGAAGCCTGAATCTAAATCCTAGAACAATTAAACTTATTATGAAAGAAACAATTGTTTTGTTTTTTTTAACAGGAAAGAAACAATTGCTTGAAAAGAGTTCTGAATTTAAAATAAATATTCATTAAAAATATAGGATGGATTTTGAAAATTCCTATAATTTTAAATTTCTTGAAAAATTTTAATTCTTTTATTAGTAACACATATCCAATTGTTTTTAATTATATATATATATATATATATATATATATATATATATATATATATATATATATATATTACTCAATTGAATAACCGTTATATATTTACATGTATATTATAATATTATTAATAAGTATTATTTACAATGCTTATATATTTTTTGGATGATTTTTTTTAGATACCTTGGATGATTTTTTTTAATAGTCGACCCCCCCACTCGATGAATGCTGGCTCTGTCCCTGGCTTTTGGTACCTCGGAATACGCAAACGGCCGTTTAGAAGGTCTCCAACGTTAATCCAAACACATCCTTAGTAGTTGAGTTTTTGTGTCTTGGTATTTTACTGGCAGGGCCTGTCCAATGGTGAAGGAGCCCTAAAATAAATTTTAAGAAAAATTATATTATTTAACATAAGAGTTATATGTTGGGCCCAACCTCCTTTCCCCTTCCCTACGCCCCCTTCTTCCTCGCTGCACAGCTTGCACCTTTTTTCTTCTTGCCTACCGTAAGATTTGAACAGCCTCAAATCAAAATGATTAATCCAGCTAGTACCATTTCTAGCATGTTTTTTGTTTGGAAAGCCTCAAATCATGGTTTGGACAAAAGCTTATCTCTTGCCTAGGGCTGTTCAATTCGAACTGCACTGAACCGGACTGTGATAAACTATTCCAAACTATAAATGCAATTCGCCCGAACCGAATTGAACTGTCAAACGGTTTGGGCGAACTGAACCGAACTATATTAGAGGTGCACTGAATTAGACTGAACCGATTTTAACTGAACTACTCTCCGAACTGTTCTGAACTGGTTTGAATTGCTCCGAACTGCTCCAAACTGTTTTTAAGGGCTATTTGTTTTGAAAAAATATTTTTTATTTTTACTTTTAATTACAAAAATACCACATTGATTAGAATTTGTAGCTTTAATAATAACATTATTAAAATATAAGCTCACGTTAATTTATTTCTAATTTCACTGTTATTAAAAAAATATCACGTTTTTTTACTTGAAAAGAAGTTCTTTTCGTGACATTAATATATTCAGATTCATATTAGTGTTCAGTGTAGGCTGCCCATAAATATATAAAACATAGTAGTTATTTTATTTTTATTTAAATATTGTTTATATTTTTCTTTAATAGCATATGTAAATAATAATATGTCAGATCTTTTTATTATTTTTATTAATTATTAGATAGAATTTTGAAATGACAAACTTAATTTTAATAATGACAAATTATATAAATTAAATTTGTCAATAAAAATTAAATACACTTAAATTATAGATAAATTAAAATATACTAAAAAAAATAGAATGTAATTAAATCCAAAATATACTTAAACATCTTATATAAATAAGAAATTATTTACTTAAATTCAAATAAGTTCCTCCAAATCTAACATTTTAAAAATAAAGAAATAAAATGTTTGTATTATTTGATATTTTAATTTTGTTTATTTTCTATATTACAATAGAAGAATATTTTATTTTTGTCACCTTATTTTTGGTTGGCATGTAGAAAGGTTAAAAAACCAAAGGAAAATGAGTGTCCAGACCACAAATTCTTGTTACTGGGGCCTCTAATAACTGTGCCACATGAGAAAAAGAAAGGCTTGACATGTCTCGGTTGAATTTGGTTAATTTTAAAGGCATATATATATATATTCCTACGGACTCAGATTTGGGAGTTTTGGAATGAATGAAGTAGTATCGTGAAAGTTGAAACGAAGCAGTGTCGTGAGCGAGTAGAGCGAAACCTTTCCGCAATGCGCTAATGTCTCATGGTTTTTTTAATAATGGTTTAGCATAAAGGTTCAGTTCAGTTAACAGTTCTTTTGAAAGCAATTCAGTTTTTAAAAACTGAACTGAACAACAGTTCGGTTCAATTTTTAATAAAAAAAAAAGTTCAATTTTTTTTATCAATTCAATGCATATCAGCATCAGTTCAGTTCAGTTTGGTTTATTTTGCCCATCCCTACTCTTGCCAACACCATAGATGGATGATGGTCAAAGAATTAGAATTAATGGAAAAGCTAAGAGATTTGAACTTGGCCATAGTTGTGAAGCCAAAAAGTGTATGTTTTGGAATGCTTCAGATAACTAGTGAGTTTTTTAGGCAAGTCAAGGAAGCTCAAGGAGCTGACCAATATCTTCAAGAAAAGATAACGGAAGGAAATGAAGGCAACGATCCAGATTTTGTGAAAGATGAGTACGGAATTATCATATTCAAGGGAAGAATCTGCGTACCAATAGAAGCTGATCTAAGGAGAATGATTCTAGATGAAGCACACAAGAGCAAGATGAGTGTTCATCCAGGGTCCACTAAGATGTACCAAGACTTGAAAAAGTTATTTTGGTGGCCTGGAATGAAGAAGGCAGTGGCAGAGTTTGTTGCTTCTTGTTTGGTATGCCAAAAAGCTAAGATTGAACACAGAAAGCCCTTTGGAGAATTACAACCTCTAGATATCCCAAAATGGAAATGGGATGACATATCAATGGATTTTGTGACAAAATTTTCCCGGACAACTTCAAGATGTGATGTTAGATGGGTTATAGTAGATAGACTGACAAAGTCTGCTCATTTTATACCCATAAACATCAGATACTCTTTGGATAAGCTAACAAGTTTGTATATCAGAGAAGTTGTTAGGTTACATGGAGTACCTTCTAGCATAGTCTCTGATAGGGATCCTCGTTTCACCTCTAGATTTTGGCAGAGTTTGCAACAAGCCTTAGGGACAAAGCTTAGGCTTAGCTCAGCATATCACCCACAAACGGATGGACAATCTAAAAGAACTATCCAATCTTTAGAAGATTTGCTTAGAGCCTGTGTCTTAGAATGGAAGGGTAACTGGGATCAATTTTTACCACTGATTGAGTTTACCTACAACAATAGTTTCCATTCCAACATTGGGATGACACCTTTTGAAGCTTTGTATGGGAGAAAATGTAGAACCCCTTTGTGTTGGTTTGAGGCTGGAGAACCCTCTGTGATTGGACCTGAGATGTTGCAGGAAACAACAGAAAAGGTGAAATTGATTCGGGAGAAAATGAAAGTGTCACAAGATAGACAGAAGAGTTACCATGACAAAAGAAGAAAACCCCTCGAGTTTCAAGAAGGAGAACATGTATTCTTGAAAGTTACACCAGTAACTGGGGTTGGCAGAGCACTGAAATCTTGAAAATTGACACCTAAATTCATTGGTCCTTATCAAATCCTTAAAAGAATTGGCCCTGTGACATATCAAATAGCCCTTCCCCCTATTCTTTCAAATATCCATAATGTTTTCATGTATCTCAACTTAATAAATATATCCATGACCCTTCACATGTCATTGAGTCTGATATAGTACAAATAAGAGATAATCTTATGTATCTCCGCTCCGGAATGATGATCGGAGGATGAAGCAACTTCGTGGAAAGGAAATACCTTTAGTAAAAGTAATCTGGAGCCAAGACAGTGGTGACGCCACTTGGGAATTAGAAGGGAAGATAAGAGAACAGTACCCTCATCTTTTTCATGGTAAGAGAATTTTGAGGACGAAATTCCTAAAAGGAAGGGTGAATTGTAACACCCTCATTTTTGTTTTCTATATTTGATTGTTTGTTTAATTCTTAATCTTATTTTTTTAAGAATTGATAACCCTAAATAGGATAATAAGATATTAAATCACATTCTTATAACTAATAATTTATTATCTATATAATTGAAAATTTTAATAATTATTCTAGATGAAAATCTGAAATAATTATTAAAGCGACGACTATACATAATTACTAGTATTTGTGACAAATGCGAGAATGAGTCACAAATAATTATGAAATAATTAATTGGACTTAAAATAATAATAATAATAATAATAATAATAATAATAATAATAATAATAATAATAATAATAATAATAAAATTAGTTATGAAAGTGTTGAACCATTTTTCCACAACTCTCAGTCATGTAATGGTTAACAAAAATAACAAGACAAATTTTCAGTTCTAAAACTAAATTCACCTAACCATCAGAAATCTACTCTTCACGTTATGTTTATGACAGAATGTCAACATAAAGAAACACACTTCACACAATTCACCTAATGTGACATCCTTTACCCCAAATACATTATTAAATAAATAAAATCAAAGAAAATAAATTAAAGTTCTCGTTTGCAGAAACAAATATCGAATTTAAAACTTTTTCTCATGCGGTAAAGAACATCACATTGAAAATTCGTCATAAAAAAAACATTAAGAATAACTTAGTATTTGGCTCTCCAAAAGGCCACACATAAAGTCCATAACAAACAAAATCCAAAACTTACTAATCAACCTAATAGTTTAAAGCCCAAAATCAAAGATATAAAATATCCTAGCCCCAATGTCACAACTTATCAGAGCTTCACAAGTCCCATAATATAGAGTAAAATAAAAGACATAAATAGATGTTTATGCCTCCTCTCTAGCGTCATCCTCTTGGTCCTGCTGGACATCACCTATCATCAACACATACATAGGAAAACAAAAAAAAAAACAAAGGGAGTGAGATACATCTCACTACATGCTCGTGGTATGAAAATGGAGACAGGTAGCAACACAAACACCCATGACATTTAACATTAGTCAAACACATAAGCATCAAGGTATTCATGTAATGCAATGTGTCCTATATTCTTAGTATTGTATGCATGTGGTACCATTCAAAACTCTTTTGTGAAAGTAGCCTGGGAGTACGTGCAGTCGACGAATAGTCACACCATGGGCATCCGATGTAACACCCTAAAAATTTCAACTCAGTTATATATATATATATATATATATATATATATATATATATATATATATATATATATATATATATATATTTACAAATATGTATATATTTATATATTTCTCTGTAAGTAACCCTTTGGAATTAATTTTCTACAATTAATCCTCTGTAGTTACTTTCCTGTGTTTTTGTTTGTAAGTTGCTATAGTATTCTATGTGATTGAATTGTCTATGTTGTTTATTTATTTGTGTAGTGTAATATGTACTTAATGATTAAGTACGTATATTGTCTGTAGATGCTTATCTATTTTGCCTGCTAGTAATTAATTGAGTTGAGATTAATTACTGGTAGTAAAATATTTAATATAGCTATTGTTACGTACTAATTAATTAGTTGGTTGCAAAATGGTTTTAATTATTTTAAATTCTAACGTTTTATAGATCAAGTTACTCCTTATGAAATTTATCTGTAAATAATTTCCTTATAAAGGAAAATTTTATTTGAGCAACTAGAAAAGTTTTTATTACTAGAAGTTTTATAAAATTAATTAGATGTTTGGAGTTAAGTTTTAAAATTTTAAAACACACCTCTTTAAAATTACACAGTATAAAATTACACTGTGTAAATTAAACTGAGTAACCAAATTTACAAAGCCATAAGATCTTGACACCTAGCCTAATCTCAATGCCATAAGATCTTGACACCTAAAGCCCTAAGATCTTGACACTTAGCCTAACCTAAAAGCAATAAGAGTTGGACACCTAGCCCTAAACTAACACCTCACCTTCACTCACGGCACTCTCACTCTCACACACTCACTCACTAATTCTATTAAGAAGCAAAAAGATCACACACAAATTCTCTCATTTCCTTTCCTTTCACCTGCTGGCCAAGAGTTTGAAGGAGAAAAGGGAAGCCATGTTTGGAGCTTGAAGTCTTGCATGCACACCATTGACAGCTCTCATCCTCTCTACCTAGTCTTCTCTTCATCTCTTCTTCCTTTCTATCGGCTGGAAACCAAGAAACTAGGTAAGGGGAACTCTCTTGTGGATTCTTTGTTTTTCTTTTCTTGTTGAGATCATGGTTAAGGGCTGGGGGCCTTAACCATAATATGCATGTATGCCTCCATTGCTGAAAATTGAGATGTGTTTGATTTGTTTGTTAGAATTGAAATTGGATGAGTGCTGTTAAATTTCTTTGGCAGTGGTGATGAGCTTTTACATGTGAGGAGAAAGTTTACTTTCACCTTGTAATTGGATTGTAAATGGCTTTGGAAACAAATGAAATCATGTACCTCTTTCTAAAAAATGGATTTTGATCAAGTTTGCTTTAAAAAGTTTTAATGAAAACTCGTGGAAAGAGGCTGTTCTTTCGTTCAGCATGGAACAAACCTCACTGTTTTGCCATTTTTGAAAGATCTAACCGTTAGTTTTGCTTGAAATTTATGTTGAACGAAAATAGACATAAAAAGGAACAACATTTATGTTGACAACTTTGGACAATTATTTCATCTCGAGGTTCATCCATGGCTCGAGATTCGACTGTCCTGTTTTGGGGTTTCACTGGAACAGGGCTCGGTTTTTGTTAAAATTCTCCCTGTCTACTTAATGTTTTTAAAAGTTAATTAAACTTTTGAAAACTAGACAAAATAAGCTTTTTAAATATGTATATTACAAAAATTACCAAGTCCTATGTGTAAATTAATTTTTCAACAAGAAACAGAACAATGGTCTGAAATACTATTTTGATGTCAAAATTGTAGGCTGTTAGTAATATTTTTACTGGGATCACATGAAAATGAATTTGAAGGCAAGAAATATATTTTTGGAAAGATAAAGGTGTTAGTTTTAATCTGTAAAAAGTTTCATTTAATTTCGTTTTGGGAAGTGGGAGAAAATTTTATTTCTTTGGGTTATGTTCAGTGAGTACTAAAAATATGGAGTTACTGACTTAGAAAATTTTTATAAATTTTTTTAGATATTGATTTTATAAGTGGTACACCTTTCTATAAACTAGATTTCAAGAGCTTCAATTTGATATAAAAATTATTAAATTCCAAGGTCATTTGCTTGTTTCAGTAAGAGCTCACATTCAGTACTACCAAATGAAAATTTGACTAATTGATCAATTTTAGTAATATATTACATGTTGCTGTGATTATAGCAATTTTAATTATTAATTGTGATTTTGTAAGGCAGTGGATATGTAATATCCATTGACCTATTCTGTTTTGGGTTTAAGTCCCAGAGATGTGAATCTTGGGTACTTAATATTTGAAAGTGTGGTTTTGTGTGCTTTTATGATACAGTCCTTTGGACTGTAGGTTGAACTTTGTGATAAAATCGTTTGTCTGTGTGATGTGTTTACAAGACTCGACGCAAGTACTTGTAGTAACTAGAATTGATTTCTAGTACCAATAGCAGGATTGCTATTCAAAGATAAATGAAACTTGAACAGTGAGCACACTTAATTAGGCTAAAAGATTTATTTTATTTTATTAAATAGAAATTAATTAACGAACTCTTTATTTTATGCATTGGACATAGAAAGAATTTAGGACCTTTGCGTTGATGAATCAACGGTAAGTTATTAATTATTAAAAATTATAGAAATTGATGAGAGGGTGAGGCACAAATAAAACTTAACAAGATTTTGTTACGTGTTGTGAATCATGTTGATTTCTGAGAGTCGTGTAATGGAACTACGTGTGCGCGGCGACTCGTGGGAACTGCAAGATGAAAAGAGAGTCACGTGGAGTGTTCCAGCTGTGAGAATAGCAAAGAGGGGATGGAGTTCGAAAGGCGTGTCACGACGTAATGTGACGGTCACCCATAGAAAGGTGACGGAGGCAAATGTCCTCATACATATGATTTTGAGCAGAGACGGGGTCTCAGGCTTGGCGTCTATTCGACCGTCCAGTACCATGTGCAGCGGAACCCCACTGTGACGAGAAAGAATAATCCGTGTGAGGAGAGTTGTGGAGGAGTCAGTCCTCCGAGTATTGGATGATCACAGTTGGTACCTGGGAGATGATCGTAAGGCATTGCGACCTTGGAGGGTAAGGCACTGAGTTGTGACGTTAGATCACATAGCTGACTCGGCCACCCTGACAAAAATACGAGACATCATCGGTTGGTGAGAGCCCACCATAGTACCATGGTGAGAGGTGTACTCCCAACAGTCATCCAACTCAAATTGAGTAAGACCACTGAGTTCCGGGAGTTCCAGTGGCAGCTGGCCAGTAAGAAAAGATTTACAGAATTAGTGAAAGGAAACGATTAGGACTGCGAGTGTGAACGTTAGAAAACCACATGGCGATGGTGGACAGGATTTTGTTTGTGACTTGTAAAGTCGTTGTTTGTGTGCTGCTTGATGAAGCAGAGAGTTCACCCTTTTGTTTATTTTCTTTTAGGGGCAGATGGTAGCGGAAGAATCAACCCTCCATTGGAGGATTGAGAGCATCTTCGGGAGACGAGTAGTAGTTGTGGGCATGGATCACATTGTGGTCTACATCCGATTCGCACGAACGCCCATGTATGACCCTTGGGGCTTAGGATCTCTGTATAGGGTGGGAGTTAGAAGATGACTACTCTGAGTTCTAGGACTTTCTTTTCTTTGTCATGTATCTCGTTGGAGTAGACCTAGGCACTCAGATTTCTTTTGTTATATGTATATGTCAGTCATCATGTCATATGACTATGTTTTAGTTTTTTTTCCGTACTTTGCCTTTCCACGTTTTTACTATTATGCTCCGGGGTACATTTTGTTAAACACTTTCAGATATGCATATGTTATATTCAATACTGAAAAAAAAAATCCATACAATCCCAATCAAGTTTTCTTAATCTCACTAGATTTTCGTAAGTAAGTTAATAAAAGTGAGTTATGAAATAATTAATTGAATCAAACCTCACATATTTCCATAATAGAAATTAGGGTGTTACATCCGACACTAACAGTCTCAACCAGGATGATACCCCTAGCAGCTCGTCAGGGTTACCTAGTTTTGCAAGGATACTCCAACCCATGGGATCAATATGAGCTTAAAGGAGATTCCAAACCAGATAACACCCCCAAGGCCAGAACTCAACGAGCTCTTCACAGCCTCCCCAGTTAGGTTCATAAACTACTTTCAAAAGCACATGTGCATATCATGATGCATGGTTCACACAGATGCTCATGATTTCACTAACTTATCACATGGAGGATCCTACCTCACATAGGTTTGGTCCTCATTTATTCAATATCAACACATATATCATTACATTCGAAGCATGCACACTTACTCATATCAAGCATATTATACATTCATAACAATGTTCACAAAGCATAACAATACACATATACATCAAATAAAACCATAATATTTCCAAATTCTAACACAATAATAATTTTAAGAATCATGCTATAACAACATTATAACATCATAAATAAATAAATATATATATATATATATATATATATATATATATATATATATATATATATATATATATATATATATATATATATATATCGCACAGTGAAACATGAATTTCAAAAGTAAGCTTCAATGTGGCAATTCCAAATAATCATATGATACCATACATTTATATAAACATATAACGTGAGATAATATAAGACACTGGAATCAATTATCTAAGACAAGATATCATGTATTGGTATTTATATAGCAAACGAAAATTGGCAATCAGGAGGTAGCGATTTTCTCAAATGTTAATCTATATATACAAAAGTAACAATTCCAATATAAGAATCAATAGCACCACGTCACACCAAATTACAATTGAATATTGAAATAAAAACAAGTCATATGCTAATATAAATGTATAGCAATTGAATTGTAGTTAGAAGAAAGTAATCAAGGCACCCTGAACAATTAGGGACGTGCCATGGCTAAAGAGGGATAGCGACAGCAGCAACACCGTGCAAATCGGAAAAAAAAAATTATCGCATTAACAGATAACAATTCCGAATAATAAGAATTTGATGACAGTGCATAATCTACACAGTTAACAATACAAAATTGAAATACACGAAAATAAAGTGCGTGAATAGAAATTCAATTTCAACAAACAGTAGCACATATATCCATTCAAATTGAAATTAAAACGTATTCAATTTAATTTTAAAATATAACATACAAATAAAATAAAATATACACAGCCAATTTGGGATTTAGGGTCAACCCCGCTACCCCCAATCATAGTCATACCCATGAGCGAGATAATCTCACTCCCCCTTACCTCGAAAGAGGCAGTTCGACAGCAAGAGTGCAAGCAACGGTGCTCCTTCGCAATCCCCTTTCACTCCTCCGTTTGCGGTTCTGACGGCACAATTCCCAAATAGAGCAAAAGACAATGTGAATGTGAGGGAAGATTATGTTTTTAAAAGAAACCTGACAGTTTTAGAGACTTGAATTGGGCTCTAAAGACTTAAGGCCCAAAAACATTTAACCCAACATTTTTTTTATCATTAAAACAAAAATATAAAATATTTATTAGTAACTAATTTATTTTTGTAATTATTTTTTTAAAAAATGGGGTGTTACACCTAATAATACCTTTGAAAGTTGAAATAAAAACCTAAACCCTCTGACCCAAAGACTCACGAGATGCATTTTTTCTTCCTTCCTTGAGTTTTTACCCACTTGTTCATATGAAGTAATTGTTTCTTCAATTAGTCAAACCATGTGATCAGAAGAAACTACAAGCCCTCATCTTCTATTTAAACATATTCCTCACTTCAGAAAAACTCACACACATTTTTCCAACTTTCATTTCTTCACTTCAGTTGATGGGTCCCAATAACATATATGCACCCTTAATTCATTTTCCTCTTCCTCCACCGTGAAGCAAAAATCGTAGGAGACTTCATTCTCCACTCTTCAAGGAGCAAACAGCAGCCCTTCCTCCTCTTATTCCCTGCTGCACGTGACTTTAAGGTAAGGGGGAGTGAGATGGTTCAATACTATTGATCTTTCAATTTTTATTTCTTTTTATGATGATGTGCAGTAGTAACCTTGTGGTTCTCTATTTAATTGGTTATTTTATACTCGTGAGTTGTGATTACTGTGAACTTTCTTTTCCTTGATCTAAAGACAACTAAAAATAGAAAGAAAGTTAATAAAAACTGGTCCTTTTTGCACCATGGAAGCTACGGTGGACTAAATACAAAAGTGTTATTTTTCTAACACTTACCTCCTCTTCTTGTTCAGTTTTTGAACTGATAAACCAAAGAGATCTCCCTTCTTTTGTTTATTTTCGGTAACAGACTTTCCTATAAGATCTATTTCATATTCTTAACAAGAAAAGTAACAAGATATAATTGAGGATTGGAGTTTCGGTCAACTGGGCAAGAATAATAAAAAGATTCAGTAATAATTTTATTCTCACTAATTAAAACTAAACTCCAAACTAAAAAGGGAACTTTCAACCTCATGTGTATGTGTGTTTCGGGTTAGGTAGACAGAAGGGAGAAAACCAGTTTTGGTTTTTAAGTAACAACACATCCTTGTGTTTAAAAAAAAAATGGATTCAGTAATGATAAAAAGGGTCCTGCTGCAAGAAGTAAATTATTCTCACTGGTCTCAAAGTTTTGTTTTCTCACATAAAAAGGAGTTTAATGATTTCTTCCAAATTGAGACAGAGAACTATTTACTGGAAATAATAAATAAAGATCATGACCCTACCTTATACGGTTGTGTTTTAAAAGTGGGGAACCAAGACTTTTTCTTTCTTTTTTGAGTCTAATTAAATAAGTTTTAAAATAAAACTCAAATATTTTTAGATGACTTCGGGTTTGTCACGGGATAGGAAACAATGATTTAATATTTTTGTTAATCAATTAAACACCTAATCTTATTATTCTGGATCAGATTTTAAACAAATTAAAAAGTTGAATTCTTCTTGTTATAGTCTCGGGTTGAACAAGAAAAAAAAAAAGAAAGAGAATAAGTATTGTTTCCAATTCTAAACATCTAACTATATTCTTCATAATTAAGATGAATAAGAAATTTTGAGTTAACTTCCTTCAAACTTTCCACGTTATTTTTTTAAATAGGAATAACGAAGTCTTTAATTTCTTTTAAATAATATCAAATTGTTATATCTAATTAAATAATATTATTATCTCTTAATTTTAAGATGGGTGACTATAAGTCTTAATAAGTAATTAAGTATCTAATAATTTCATAATATTGTAATGATTATTTTATAATAGATACTTAAAGTATATATATATATATATATATATATATATATATATATATATATATATATATTCCTGAAAATATTATTGGATGTAATGATTAAATTGTGATATATTGTGATTTTGCATATCTATGTACTATGTATTCTATTTGTCTATCGGAATGACAAAAACTTGATCCTCTAAAATTTTGATACTCAGTGATGTTAGATATAGCACACTGAAATGTGATCATACGATAGTTATACTATTTATCTGTCTGAGTGACAAAAATATTATTATCGTATGTTGGTGCTCAGTGATTGAGACCGAATGTTGAGAAGTAAATTGTGAGTACTCTAGTGTGAGTATTGTTAAGAGAGGAAAATGCAGCAGCATGTTGCTTATAGTGGAAGACACAGCCTGACAAGCTGAGGAATGAAAGGCAGGGACTCACTGACGGAAGTCTAGGGGTACGGTGTCGAGTGATGAAGTAACTAAAGGCCAGGGGAGCACCCTGTGTTGGAGACTTCATCTGACCAAGCTTGGCAACCCCAACAATTGCTCAGCATTCCATTGATTGGTACGAGAGTACGCTTGAGTTATATACAGGACTGTGGATGTCCTGAATTGAGATAATTTTTTAGTTCATCTGTGAAAGATGAAGGTTTTGCCATGGGTTGAGGCGTATGTACTCCCAATCACTTCCAATCGGGAAGTATGGATCCATACTGTGTCTAGAGGTTTTAGTTAATAGGACAAGTATATCTAGAGTAAACCTTAGGTCCCCCGCTACTATTTAACTTACGGTAGTTGCTACCGTCAGTGATACTTATATATATATAACCATATCTTACTCCTCTATTTTTCTTTCTGTGTATGTACTTGTCGATTGGATACGTGAAGATGACGTTCATGCCTCGTGATCAAATCTCCCTAGTAATGCAGATTTTTTTAGAAATTGCAGATGATGATGATGCGACAATGCAGAATTTGAAGACTAGTTTTACTTATTCCTGTATTTGGGCTAGGGTAGAAATTGTGTATTGCTCTGACTAGGTTATCTGATGTATGGGTTGGGATTTGCTAGTACATAATTTCCCTGTATTTATTTTAGTGTCATGAACTGGTGTTTGATTGTAAGATGATCATGGTTCTTTATATAACACTTTCTATATTCTAAATGTGGTTGATAAATACTTCATTTAATTGCGAAAAAAAATCATCCTCATTTAAATAACTAAAACATATAAAATAATTAGTATAGATTGTGTCTAATGTAACGGGGTGTTACAAATAATATTGGCAAACATTCATGCTTCAAAATGCTGACGGGTCAAGTGACTAAGACAAACTTCATCCATGTTGTTGAAAAGATTAGGATGCATTTAGATTCTTGGAAAAGCAAGCTCTTGAATAAGGTTAGCATATTGTACTTAGCCAAATCGGTTGTCTCCTCTATTCCGGATTAACTCTTCCATAATGAAAAGGGTGTATGTTAAGATTTTTTTAGTGCAAAAAGGAAAGACCGTCAGGTCCTCGATAACTAGCTCCAAATCTGATGGACAATATTGCCATAGGGGTGAGATTTGTGACAAGTGTGGGCTATAAGCTAAGTAGTAACTTTAGAGTCACTATCTAACTATATCATATGATAATCCATCCTCCAAGAGATGTCTAATGTCGAAAGAATCCCCTAGAGCTTTGCCATTAGAACATCTGTCAAATATATACGTCGGGTAAAGCCCAAAATCCACTTTCCATTATTTGTGTTTAGTTTAAGGCGGTGTCTAAGGTGGACCACTGTGACAAGTGGTGCATCATGAACCAAAATTTTACAACCTTTGGATTAACTTTAGTGCATAGTTTTATCCTAGACCATCTTCAGTGAATCTTTTTTCTCCATCCCCTCCTCCCCGCCATTCACCATATTCTTTTCCTTCCTTTCAACAAGCTCCACCATCATTCACCATGAACCCGCCATCACTGCCGTTGGAGCACCAAAAGTTGGTGTTCATCTACATCGTGTCTCCCAAAACCAGTAAGCATCTTGTCGGTGGTGAGACTAGCTTCTATCGAGAGAATGAACCCATTGAAGAGGGAGAAAGCTCACAGCGAAGACAATGACGTGTTGTTGATGTCCCCGGAATATTGTCGCCGGCGACGTTGCTTATGATATTGTTGGGGTTTTTCTCGGAGCCGCAAACGATGTCCTTTTGGCATGACTTGAGTCCGTTTTGGTCGTCGAACAACTTCGTGGCAACTGGCAAGTCCGTCGGGGCTTCTCCCCTGCCATCCCCGGATATCCTTAAGTTGTTTGACTAATTTCCATTTTCATTTTTTTGCCTAAATTTTTTTATCGTTTTTTTTCGTTTGATGGTTGATTGGAATTTGGAAAGGAGGAACGAAAAGGGTGGTGATGGAAAATTCAATCTTTGCTTACTTGTGTGTCATAAGCTTTGAAGTATGATCGAAGAAGGGAGAAGAAAAAAGAGAAAGAGAAAGGGAAAAAAAAGATGGTTGTCGCAAGTTCTGGTGTCGATCGGAGAACGGTACGGAGGAGGGGAAGGGAGCAAAAGGAAATAATTTGGTGTGGAGAGCTTAGAGTAAGATTGTACACTTGAGATTAATCCCATGGCTGTAAAATGTGGTTCATGGTGGACCACTTGTCACAGTGGTCCACCTTAGACACCGTCTTAGTTTAAACCTTCATTTCTTTTGTAGGAGTTTAGTCAAATCTCTTTCAATCAATCTTTTATCTTTCTTTTTAATGTATTATCCTTTACATTTTTCCATTATGATGCTTCAATTATTCAATTGAATAAATGTTGGTGACATATGCTTTCCTAAATAAAAGAGAATAAATAATATATACATTGAAAGTGTAAAAGTCTTTTACACTATTATCCAATCATAAATAGTTATGCATAGTAAATTTGTTGACTTTTATATATAAAAAAAAAACCTTAAAATCATATAAATTATATTTTTATTGATTGATAATGCAAAAACTTTTGCACTAACGATGTATGATTATTAAACTCAATAACCTATTGTCATCCACTAGAATTAGATCCTTCATTGTTTGTAAGTGTTTCAAACTGCAAAGGTAAAAGCTATGTAATAAAATTTACTAGAATTAACAAGATCAAAGCACTATATATATGTATGTATATGTCAAAAAGAGCATATATATATATATATATATATATATATATATATATATAGAGAGAGAGAGAGAGAGAGAGAGAGAGAGAGAGAGAGAGAGAGGAGAGGAGGGATTCACTTACTCCAAAAGTATAAGAGACTTACTCTTCATCCTAAGCATTTATTTTCTTGAAATCTAATTGTTAAGATTAGTTGGTCATTACAACTATTATATTTCAAGAAAATGAATTGTGAGGATGAAGAGTAAGTCTCTTATACTTACTCTTGGAGTAAGTGAATCCCTCCTCATATATATATATATATATATATATATATATATATGTGTGTGTGTGTGTGTGTGTGTGTGTGTGTGTGTGTGTGTGTAACTTTATATGTTAGGTCAGAATGAAAAGCATGTTAAAAATACTATTTTAACTTTAAAATTATTACTAAAAATGGAATTTTAATTTGCGTGTTCAATTAGGTTAACAATCATAATATTCAAAAGAAAATATTTTAGTGTCCGTGTAACACACAAATACATATCTAGTATGCATAAAAATAAAAATTAAAACTATTATTATTCAATAGTTCTTGTTTGTTTTTTTCTTGTGTTATACGTTCGAAGTACAAGCTGCTACTTTAACTTCTTTTATTAATGTTTTATTTAGTTTTAGTACCACATGGTTCAAATTCTTTTAAAAAATTACTTTGTAAATAAAAAATGGGCTGTTCAGCTACACCATTATCAGCCAGTGTTCTAAGGAAACTACTTTTGAAAATGATGTTGTCATTGTGATTTTGGGCATCATAATAGCACACTCACTTCATTGTTAGTGGAACATTAACTTCCTTCGAGGTACAGCCTTCTTAATCTTTAATGGTACAATTGAACCCATAATGAATAAATTATATTTTGTTTATATCTAGTTACATATTCCCTCCCTCCTAAAATGATTAATGTTTAAAAAAATTTCACAAAAATTACAGAAAACAAGTGTTCCAAGACTTTATTAGGGAATATTTTTATTAAAATATCTCTTATCTCTTTCTTAATTTCAATACATATATTATTAAGTCTTTCAAAACAACGGTATTTATTAGAAGACAAAATTAAAATATCTTATTGAAACTGAGAACATCAGTCAATGTAGAATTTTTTTTTTTCAAACATCAATCAATTTGGACAAAGGGAGTATATTTTATTAATTTTTCTTTTTTTGGCAACTCGAGAATGAAGTCACTTGAGATGTTTTTTTTTCTTATCAAAAGTCACTTGAGATGTTACACCATGTTTGCTTCTGCTTACTTAGACTATATGGATATAGGAAGTCTTTGATGTCAAGAGGGATAAAATTGGAACAAGACCAACTGCAATTTGATGACCGCTTTGTCTTGCGACAAGTTGATGCAAAGCTCAACACTATTTGTCAAAGCTTGGATGAAATGTAGAAACAAAGGAACTGCAACTTGTTAAGTTCCTGCAACTTAATAACAAAAGCCACTGCCCTGTTCTTGCCAAGATCATTTTCTGAAAACACAAAATTTTACTGGATAAATCCCATAACTCCATAGTTCATTCATCATGCGAGGTTACAGATTTCACACTAGCAAGAATGAGACTCTTTCCTGAAGGTAGTAAACTTTATTAGAATACAGAAAAAGAACAGAACTGACACCATTCAAATCTATATTACAAAACCATTAAAAACATCAAGTCACAACTAGTATTCACAGGTATACCGTCCGTATACATACAGTGAACAAACATTCCAAATACGGCTTATGCTACGAAGAAAAATTATAACAAAACCATCTCTTAGAGACTTACAATTTAGAATAACAAGTATCCAGATCTTGAAGACAAAAGAGAACTTAAATATTCTACAAGAATATTAACAGTATAACACGGGCAAGTTTTATAGTAACGAGCATGAACAAAAACAATTAGAAAAACAATATGTGCGTGAGAACGCATGGGATGAAAAGGGAATGTGGTAGAATGACTGTGTGGGAAAGGATAACTTTGGAAAGAGATTAAGCTATAAAATATAAAATTAAACTAGTCCGTGTTTTGAAAAATAATTAAATTTTGTTTATATCACAGTATTTTTTTAATAATTAAGAAATATTAAAGTATATAATAGAAAAATATAATATACTTTACATTAAATATGCATAAAAAATAATTTGAAAATAGAATTAATAGAGTAGAAGAAAAAGTAATAGGATAATTTAACTATATGAAAAAATTGAAATTATTTTTAGTGAGTTGCATAAAAATAAAACATATAACAATGACCAAAATGAATGAATAAGAAGTAAAATTTTAACATTATAAATATATAAAGTACAATTAAAAAATGAAAAGAGTAAAAAAAAATATATACATTTTTATTTATAATATAGTAGCATAAATACTTGATCTATGTCTTGTTTCCTCTAAAATCATAGGAAGGATAACTTGAAAATCTCCACCAAAGACGACAACCTAGTGTATTAACTCGTTTGTAGCACCGGTGATGTTTATATATCTTTGTTGTGAATACAGAAGAAGTATTTATAAGTATATTTTATTTATAAAACTTTTTTGTGAATTAAATTGTTAAAAATATAAAAATATCATTAATATTCAGAAAATTAAATTTAATAATTCAGTTTTGAAATAAGTTAAAAACATAAAAACGCAATTGTGATATAAAAAAATGAGAAAATATGTGATGCACTAATATAGTGTAAAATAATTTTATATTGTCATCTAATCACAAATCACCATGTATGGTAAGTTTGTTGACTTTCACAATAACTATTTTAAAAGTCATACTAACAGTGATTTCTAGTTGGTTGACAATATAAAATTATTTTATACTGTCATTGTATAACCATTAAACTAAAAAAAATTGCTAATATTATAATTCAAATAGAATTTTTAGTACATTTTCATAAAATAATGTTAATAATTCAAACATTGATACGCTTTTATTTGAAATTTCTATTTTTGTGTGATATATAATTTATTTTTATGTTTTAAATATTGATGGACAATTTCAATTCTCATCTGATATAAATATTTTGAAAAAAATATCACATTTTTAAAGATTAAAAATATATTTCAATTAAAATTTTACTAATCAAGAAAGTAAATATTCA
Source organism: Pueraria montana var. lobata (assembly GCA_026413185.1). NCBI lineage: Eukaryota > Viridiplantae > Streptophyta > Magnoliopsida > Fabales > Fabaceae > Pueraria > Pueraria montana. Next base: position 36,684,378 of record CM048651.1, on the reverse strand, counting down.
TAAATAGATAATGTAATTATTTAATTATAAATGAATAAATGTTGATGGATAGTTTTCATCCCAAAATGTATATATTTATTTATTATTTATAAATTTAAATATTACTATATTTTCATGTAATTGTTTTTTGAATTTTATCCTTAGCATTTTTAAATATAAAAAAATATTTGTACAAAATATTTGTATTTCAAATAATTTATCTTGTGTAAATTATTAATTTAAAAACAATTAAAATAATATTATTATCTTTATTCATCTTCACATTTGAATAATTAAAATGAAGAGGAAAAATATAACTTTTTTAAGACACAAAAGAATGCCTAATAACAATTGCCTAATCATTTTAAATAGCTCACAAAATATATCAATATGTTTCATATTTATATTTTCTAAAAATATTTTTAAAATATGTCTCATATTATTAGAGAGATAGATAGGATTTAATTTAAATATTTTATAGTAAATTTACCAGTCTGCCAACAAATAATATTATGCTTTAGCTAATTTAAATATACTTTTAAATATATTTATCATAGTGATTTAATTATTGATAATTCCTATTATAAAGTTTTGATTTTCCTTTGACACAAATATTTATCACTATGATTTAAATATTATATTTTGACATATAGTTTTTATATTATTGTATTATATAACTAATGTTTAGCCTTGTTAATTAAATGTTATTATATTTTTATGAAAATATTTTATCCAGTTAATATAAAAATTTATTTTTTAAATCTTAATATCTTTTTATATAAAATTTTCGTTTGATTTAAATATTAGTTTCTATGATGAAAATAATGTTTACAAATAAAATTTTCACTGAAATGTTACGTATATATTTACCTCTATTATTTAAATTTAAATATTAATACATTTTTATGCATGTGTTTTAATGATTTTTATATTAATTGTTACATGAACATTAAATATTAATACATTTTTTTAAAAATAATTTTATCTTTATAAGTTTTATTGTTTTACATAGTGATTTAAATCTTTTAGGTACTTAAACTACGTTTTTTTTTTCTTTTATATAACAGAGGAAAAAATTTACAATGCAGTTTGATATACCAAAATTATATTTTGATATATATCCTCAATTTAAAATGAATAATTTATATAAGCATTGTTTTTAAATATTAATTTCCTCTATTATGCTAAAAACAATGCTTATATCGTTAATGTAATATTTAAAATGACTCTATTTCAAAATATAAGTAGCAAAATACTTATATATCAAAATATAAGTATCAAAAAATTCAAATCACTCTATTAATTTCATATTACAAAAAATGACTCTTGATAGAAATTTTTGGTAGAAATTTCTTGTGTATATTACTTTAGGCAGACTTTTTTGGTTGACTGTTTTTTTTCTAGTGTATATTAGTTTAGACGAATTTAAAATTTGCATTATTTTTTTTACTTAATGAAGAAGAAAATCATCCAACTTCCAAAATGCAATATTGAAGTTAAAATGTATTAACGTGTCTTTCATCAGTAAACTACTTTATAAGTTAAAAAAATGAGTTTTTTTTTAAAAATTAAATGGTAGTAAAATGTCATTAAAAAATAAAAATGATGAAATAGAGAAAAAAGTTACACAGAGAAGGACATGAAAGAAAGTTATATAATAAATTTAACATAACAAAATTTATTGATAAATAAATAAGATTTAACAAAGCAACTATGAAACACATTTATAGTAAAAGTCTCCTTAATTTTAAGAGGAAAAGTCACTTTAAATACCTTACAAAAAGACTCATAAAATTATTCCCTAGCATCATCAACTTTCTATTAAGTCATTTCTTCATTTGCAAAATAAGTCATTTCTTCATAATTTGATGTTCATGATCCAAACACAAATCCAAAAATCAATTTCAATATGAATAATAGATAAGCATGTCATGGTCGAATTTGGTAAAGAGGGATATCATCCTATTCATGAGTGACATTCACAATTATGTTTCTTTCTCCTCCTTTGCTATATGCTCCTGCAAACTTCAAATGCCTCATTTGATTAATAACAGGAGTAGACACAAAAAATAAGAGAGAAAGAAAATCATAAAACAAAAAAAATGAGAAATCAAAATAATGATTGAAGTGAATGTGTCTTTTTTTCCAAGAAGTGGTCGTCGAGTCATCTGATTTTCTCTCTTTAATCATGTAGTGAAATCAATTTCTAACTCTGTCCATATTGATTATGTCAAGAGGGTTACAAAAGTAAATAAAGAAAATGTCAAATAAGAATAAGAAAAAGAGGAGTCAATTATGCCATACCATTGCATAATTGTAACAGTCAAATTGTATTGTAACATCCAATTTGGTTTTGTATATGCTCGATCCATGAGAAGAAGACATGGTGTATTGTTAATTGGTCTATTTTAAAAATTAAAAAAATGGTTACTTGCCAGAAAAATATTTAGACGAATTAGAGATTAAAAAAGATTAGTTACTTGCCTCTTTAATCTCGACCGTGAAGAATTAATTACAAAATCTGTAACAAATACAAAAACAAACAATTAAAACTCCAGTAAATAAGTAAAAAAATTCTGAAAAAAAATATTTCCAGCAATAGAATCAAACAACAAATTTCATTTCTCATTGACTAATGTAGCATCTTCACTAACCAAACATCATTAACTCGTTTAAAAACATCTCTTTTTTTCTTCAAAAAAAAAAAAGCACTTGAAAATGTGTACTCTTTGTTATATCCTGAAAAAGATCAACAAAAATATTGACAAAGAGGGGACTAAACGTAACACAGGTATTTAGAAAGCATTCAAATAGAAAAAGATAAAAAAAAAAAAAGATTATAGGGATGCAAAACAACAATATGAGAAGATTATGTACCTCCAGCGAGAAGAATAATTGATACATCTAGCATGAAGAAATTTGACGAACACACATTATGAGAGAAAGTAGAAAAAAAATGAAGACAGAAATTTCAGAAGAAAAAAAAAGTATTGTAGAATGCGTTCAATTAGAAAGGGAAAAAAATGTAGAAAAGAAAGATTACAGGATGCAAAACAACAATATCAAAAGAATTCATATCTTCAAACTTGCAAAAGATGACAAAGTTAACCCCTTTGAAGAAGAACAAATATTGTCTACTAAGTATCAAAAAAATGAGTTCTTGAATGAAAGGCTTTTAAAAGTTTAGACTGTAGAGAGGCTTTTGGGTTTAGTTCGTTAGGTAAAAGATGAGACACAATTAAATTAAAAATGCAATAACTATAGTAATCAAGGAAATATGGATTTGTTTTTTTTTTTTTTTGACTGCATGGATTTGTTTTTAAAAATATCACTCCATAATATTTTTTCATTTAAAAGTCTAAATAAAATATTCAGTAAAAATATATAAGAATCAATTTTTTTATAAATATATATTTTTTTTAATAAAAGTCTAAATATAAGCTTTTTCTATAAAACCGTAGAATCAATTATAAGTTTTATAATTCACTGTGAATTTTGCCCTTTAATTTAAATTCACCGTGAATCATATTTAATATTTTGCATTTTACTCATTACTGATTTTGATGCAATTAATTGAAATCATTATATTTAAATTAATCATGATTAGGTATTTTTAATTTTTAATTTTTGTTACTTTTAATTGTATTTTAAATTTTAAATCAATCAGGTGATTCAAATCAATCATATAATTATATTTTAAATTTTAAATTTGTGTTGCTTTTAATTGCTCATAAAATTTTAAATTTAAGTTACTGCTTTTTGCATTTGAAATTACCTTTTTATCCTTAAAATTTTTGGGGGAAAAATTTTGTGGATAATGTATATTTCTTTAAGTAATAAAGGATAAAGGATTAATGTTTTACAGTAAAATCATGGACAGATGTCAATTTTTTAATGGGTCAGAGGATGTTTCAGACTCCTGGTTTCGGAGAATATAGCATTTCTCTATACAAATAGACAATTTTATTTCAAAGGAGTTGATCATATCACACTTTAGATAAAGCAACGTGAAATTTTGAAAATGTGCATTTCAGTTGGAGACTAAGAAGAGTAATAGATGGAAGAAAGTAAGATGAAAGAAAATACTATTAAAGAATCCCACACGTCTTAAAATGTGCCCTTATTTTTGGGTGAAACATGAAACACTAGTTAATTTAAAAACATTACTCAAAATCCTAGTTGGCTGGGACCAAATCCCAGATTGAGTTGTCACCATCCTTTAATCAATCAGATGGCCAAACAAATTCCCCTTTGCCAATTCACTCTATATGAAAGCACAGTTATTCAATTGGTTGCCATTATCAAGCAATAAAAAATACTAGAATAGATATATTGCATGCTTCATCATGTTATAATGCAATAGCTAAAGAATAGAAGCCTGCACTTAGGTGCTTCAAGCCTACAATAGTCATGCTATTGTGAAGGTGCAATACAAGACACTTCAAAGAGCCACAGTGCCTCTAATCGATTATGTCAAAATAACAGATAATTCACTAACAACAGAAATAGAACTTCTATCACTTTGTTCATTTAAAGATGAAATGATCTTGTTATCCTGGCTTTAAACTCCAGGTAGGGTCCCTTTGAGACATCCATGCATTGTTACAAAGATTTGTTTTGGAAATTGGAATCAAAATGGGCCTAGATTTATCCACAGCTTATATGTCCAATTTGGCAATACCAATTGTTCAAGCTAACCCTTTCTCCATCATTTAAAAAGTGAAGCAACCACCACAATAAACTTATGCAACTCTCCTACTTTTTAATATCAGCAAAATCCACAAATTTCAATTCAAACAATCAGAGCGGGGGGAAAAATAGAAGAAAAACCTTTCCTAACAGGAACCCCTCAACAGCAGAGCAACTCACCCTAATTGCACTAACCAATATTAAACCACTACTTTTACATGCAACACCCTCAAATGAATGCTACCTAAAGCTTTTTGAATGAAGGAAAAAGAATATTTTGATCAACCACTGACAATCAAAAATCAACAATAATATTGACCTCCGACATTGTAGGGGGCAGAAAAAAAACGGAGAACTTAACAGAAAATATGAGGATTTGCCAGGTTATTCAAAATAGACACTCAAAAATAATGAAAGAAGAATTAATATTGTTAAGGATACTAAAAAAAAGTTACACAGATGATTAGTTCCAAGCGTAAGTCAAGTGGAAATTTATGACCTTAAAGAGTCCATTCCAAACTAGAGAAGCATTAACTCTTTTTCCCCCCAGCAATAATCAATAGTCACTGTGATTCATTATATCTAAATTTTCATTTGTTTATATAGTCCTGCATATCAGTAAGTGTTTGTTTAAGCAAAATTAATTTTGAATAAAATTGATATTAAAATGAAGTGATTTATGTTTAAATTTTTTATTTTAAAAGTAAGTTAGTAGAATAATTCAGGATAAAACTTTTGATTTAATGCAAAAACTACTTAAATTTCTTCAACTTAAAATCAATTTTAAACCCAAAATCAATTCTTATCAAAGAATAAACATGTAAACATTTACCTAAATAGAGGAAGCAATCAAGGCATGTTAAACGTGAATTCAAACATTAAAAAGACATTCAGCATAATTTTGAATGATTCAACATGAATTAAAAACATGCCTAAGTAGAGGAAACAATCAAGGCATGTTAAACGAGACTACCACCTAAAAATTCATACACGATCACTAACAAGATCCAACTATCAATTCATCTGTAAAGACAATAATATGCAGATATTGAAATTTGAAGTGATAAAATATAAATCACAAGAACAGTATTACGCAAGAGAAGCACTTGCAATAAATTTCTTCAGCACGGCAACAAGAGCCATGCTTGAACCAAACTCCTACTATTAAATTGTCTCCGAGTAAAGCTGCACCTAATTCCAAGAAATAACAAATTAATAATATAAAGTTCATGCCCAAATCAAATGGTAAGTCATGCTTCAAAATTAACTGTACAACTATTCCTCTAGAATCCAATTCGGAGCAGAAAAACTATGACCACTTCTCTCCATTATCTCCTCAATATATTTTTCTGGTTTTCCATCCATGTTCTGACTTAAAATGTCATCATTTGGTGTAAACCACATTAATGATCCAATACGTTGAGGCACAGGATCTTTCCACACCATCCTAAGATTTATTCATCACCCAATATCAATATTTAACTAACTAGCTTTGAGATTCTTTAGTATCCCTAAAATAGTCTGAACTCACAGAGCTATCATGCTTGTATAATACTATCAGTACAAGCATTTTTAAATAGGTGTGAACATATGCAATAAAGTAGAAAATCAAGAGAATGGTTAGATGACAGAAGACTAATACACCGAAAATACAGAAGTTACAGATGAAAGAAAAAAAGCAAAGGAAAGAAGAACATGGATCAAACTAATATATAAGTTCCTTCAATATTCTACAAGAGACATTCAATAATAAATAATTCATGAATATTCAAATTTCTCTTCAAAACTAACCATTTATGACACAGCTCGAGTGCATAAAAGATGCTACAACTTTGGCAAATCAATGTTTATTATTCTCAGCCGCATTCTCTTCCTTCCCAAGTGCAATCACTACTTTCTTCAAGATGGATTCCGTTGGTTGATGAGAGTTCTCAACAGCCTTTGAGATTGCTTGCCATTTCTCTCCATGTTTTGGTTCAGCAGCAATACATCTCTTCAGTACATCCTTCTGGTTCTCCTCAGTTCCATGCTGCAGTTCAAATTTGTAGCACAGTGCCCAGAAATCCCCAATGTCAGGAGCCAGTGTCACAGCCCTATTCAGCCAAGTCCTAGCTTTGTCCACCTTCCTATCATGCCAGAATAATTTGGCCACAGCAGCAATAACATGAGGATCATGGTCACATTTCTTGAGGGCATCCGCACTCTTGGTTTTACGCTGGGGACGAGGAACCATCTCAATTGATGCTGCCCACAAAATACCACTGTTAGGACACTCCTGCAATGCTTTTGCCATCAATATATCAGCTTCTTTCTTATATCCATGCTTCAATTCCGCTCTAACAGCAGCAAGCCAGAGTTCAGGGTTTTGAGGATTCTTCTTGCGAGCCATTGTGAGAACTGCACGTGCTTTACTCAGTCCATTCATCTCCTCTTCAAGAATAGCAAGAGAGAGCCAAAGTGGTACACAATTAGGACAGTTTCTCAGTCCAGCTTCATAGACCTTCTTAGCTGCATTCATGTGATCAAGCCGGTTTGCATTCTCGGCAAGCCGTTCCTCAAGCTGGCCAAGCATCAACCACAATTTAAAGAATGAAGGGAATTGCTTCAGACCTTCGTCTAACAATCTCCTCTCCTCTTCAATGTTCCCCAGTTCTCTCTCCACAATTGCTGATTTCATCCAGACTCTTTCTGTACCTCCTCTCTCTCTGGCTTTAGCCAACAACATCCTAGCTCTCTCAGGTTCATGGTTTTCAAACTCTAGCTTGAAAGCAGCAAGCCATATTTCCTCAGAATTGGGAATGGCAGCATAAGCTTCTTGGAGGATAGCACGAGCTGCGGGCACATCTCCTGCAAGCCACTTCTCTTTGGCACCCATAAGCCAAAGAACTTCAGCCTGTGGTCTGTAGGTAACTGCTTTACGAAGTAATGCATCCAGAGATTCCCTGGTACCATGACTCTTTTCCAGCTGTGCTGCTTTGAGCCATATGCTCTTCTTAGTTAAGAAGACGGTCAAGGCATGAGCATATATAGCTCTGGCAGTCTCAATAGAACCTCTTTTCTTGCATTCCTCTGCATCAGCAACCCATGTCCTCTTCCTATCTTCTTCTTCAACTCCAACCCCAATAGTATTATGAATTATTGCTTGGCAAGTTACAACCGACCCAGCACGCTCGGCTGCCTCTGCTTCCTTCATCCAAGCTTCCCTATCAATCACCACACCTTCTCTCTGCAAAGCCCTTATACCCCTTTCAATGATCTTGCCAACCATGGAAGTATTCCCATTAGCTTCCTCCAACTTGGCAGCAGTTATCCATATAGCCGGCTCCTTGGACAGCCTCTCCCTCGCCCTATTAAGAACCTTCTTAGCATTGTCATAAGTCTCCAACCTCGCAAGCGCAAGCCACAGCTCAACATGCAAGGGACAACACTCCACCGCCCTGTGAAGCAAAAGCCTAGCATCCTCCTCATTAGCAAGCTCCACAACAGCCTTCCACAGCCTAACCGAATCCGGAATGTGCTCCAACCCCTTCCTCAAAACCCTACTCCTATTCCCGTCATCATGCTCCAACTTCGCAGCCTGCATCCACAGCTTCACCGAATTGGGAATCGCCTTAACACCCCTTGCAATCACCCCCCTCGCCTCATCCGGATTCGCCAGCCTGCAAGCCTCCAGCCACACATCCTCATTCCTGGGACACTCCTCACACCCTCTCTCTATCAACTGCCTTGCCGCCTGCAGCTTCCCCGCCAGCTCCTCCAGCCTCGCGGCCGCAATCCAACCCGGCGGGTGCTTCGGGTTCGTCTGCGTGACACTCTTGAGCAGCAACCTTGCCTTCTTAAAATCCGAAATCTCAGCATCGCTAGTAATCTTCATGCTATTCAGCACTGTCAAGTACCCTTTAGGATCCACATTCGTCATCCCCGAAACCGAATCCGACAACCTATCCAACTTCAAAGACAACACAGTCCCTCTACCCTCACCAACCGCAGTCAAATCAGTAACCGGTGTCTGAGCCCAAGGAGTCTCAGTCCCATTCGCAGCCCTACTCTTCGGATCCAACGCTGTCACATGCTCTTGTTCCTGCCTCGCCTTCTCTAACAAAGTATCAGGCACAGGCACAAAGCTCTCAAACCTCTTCTTCTTGTTCCTAGACGAATAACCACCACTCTCAAACTTCTCAAGACTCTGCCAATCATCATCGGAAAGAGTATACAATCTCCTCTTCAGATCAGCGAATTGCTCAGTGATTTTAGGGTTTGAAGCGCGGTACTTCTCAATCTCCTGCTTCAACCTAGCCTCTCTCCGATCCTTCCTCCGCGAATCCATTCTCTTATCGATGGCCTCCCACACCGCGTCGGCCTCTCTGTCATCCTCGTCGTATTCCGCGGAGGCGAACAATCCGACGTCGTTTCCTTCGAACTCGTCGAACTTCTGGTTCTCGTCGTAGCCCTTGTCCTCGCCCTCGTCGTCGTCGTCGTCCTCGCCGGGTTTCCCGCCGCGCCCCCGCCCGGCGGGAGCGGAGGCGGCGGCGGCGGAGCGGTCCGGGAGGTCCGGCGCGGCGCGGGCGGGGCCGATGTCGGAGCGGGTGGTGAAGCCGGTGGCGCCGCGGCCGAGACCGGCGACGTAGTTGGGAGGGGGCTTGGAGTTGAGGAAATCGAAGCGGGGCGGTTTGGGCACCGCCGGGGGGTTGTTCATGGCTGGTTGTGTGTGTGTCTCAAGGAGAAATCTGTGTCGGGTTGAGTTAACGATCTTCTTCGAATCCGTATGGGACGCAGGCTATCGTGGGAACCTATTTAGGTCTCCCACATTAATGTAGTCCGTTCAGATTTATTAATTTTTTAGATAAGCGGCTAAGCTTTTTTTTTTTATTTATTATTTTTTTCTCTTTTTTTCCCGGATTTACCCCCTCTCTCTTTGTCTTCCAGTTGCTCAACACTCGTCATTTCTCTTTTTATCAGACTCAACACTCGTCGGTCTATTCTATTATTATATTTTCCTTCAATTATGTTTTTGGTTGTGTATTTGAAACTCCATAGTGCCTTCCAATTTTTCGAACTCAAGAGCATCTTCCAGGAAAGGAAAGACCTTAACCAGGAAGTCAATAACTCCAACAGCAAAATCCATTATCCCTATTAGAACTTTCAAGAACTATGGCTCCTTCCCCAAATTATAATAATTTTATGAATCTTGTGTTCATTCACCAATTTAAACATTTCTAATGTATAATATATCTACATACCCAGCTTTAAATCAAATGTCACAAAAAAACATTTTAGAAATTTGTTTTTGAAGCTTTGAGATTTGCATTTCAGAATTTATTTCCGATCCAAAACCCATGTGTCCCTCGTACCCTTGGTGAAAGCAAGAGGAAGACCAACACGGAGATGGTGGTGGCTCGATGGTGCAAATATAGTTGTTGGATGGGCGAAATAAGGTTGCGCATGGCACTGATGAATCGTTGGTTCAGTTACGGGGGTTATGGCGCGGTGGAACGGGTTTATGGTGTGGCAGCAAGGGTTTTCTATTGTGGCTAGCATCCATGGTTGTCCCGGAGAGGAAGAGAAAGAAAGAGTACGCAGGGAAAGGGTAGAGGTAGAGAAAGGAAAAAGTTGAAGGAAGAAGAAGATGGAGGGGGGCAGTGTTGTCGTGGTAGTGGAGAGATGAAGGATAAATTTGGAAATTTAGAGAGAGAAAAAAAGGAAAAGGAAAAAAAATTAGAAAAGTAAAAAAATCTCAATGATTGATTTAGAAAATTAATAAATCTAACGGCCAACATTACTTTCTCACTGTGAGAGACCTATTCAAGTCTCCTACGGTAGCTTACGTCTCTGAATGGTACTGGAAACAACAAAGTGTAGAAATCCTATATTTGAATTCTTAAACACTGAAATAAACCTGGAATTTAGAATAAAATTATAATTATAACAAATCTAATCAATTTTAATAAGATGTTATCTAATTAAATTTGAGCTAATTTAATCAAATATAATAAAAGAGGAGGGATCAAATTACACTGGTGTAACTTAAACAACTATTACACCATTCAATAATTTTCAATTGTATGATAATTTCTTAAAATCCACCGTTGGATTGAAAGTTCCTTTCACATAGATCATGTATACAAAATTTCAAATTAATAAAAAATTATTTGCTACCTCATTCATATAGATTAAAATCGACGTAATATAAATTTTTCAAAACATACTAAAATATGGATAATTTGATTACCTTCTTATTGTTGTTCAATGTTGACAAAATTTGACACAAACAATCTTGATAATATGTAGATATAATTCAACGGTTGGATCGATAAAAATCTCATTCTATATCAAGTTATTAAAATGGTGTAACTCTTTTAGAGTTACACTGGTGTAATTTGATCCCTCCTCATAATAAAATATTATCTAAATCAAATTGGAACTAAGAACAAGTATGAAAAAATATTATCTAATTAAATTGGAACTAAGAACAAGTATGAAAAAATATTATCTAATTAAATTGGAACAAATTCTCTTGCTCAAATTCAAATATAAATTCAAAATTGGCTATTATGTAATTTCTTCAATGTTTGAACTAAGTTGCTTGTACTTTATCAAGTAAATTTGAATGGAACAGGAAAAATAATTAAGAATGTATTTGTTTACCCGTTGAATTCACGTTTAATGGGAAAACAACTTTTCCAAGGTACCAATCCAAAAGTAACACATTATTTGCTTTTATAAAAATGTTGGTTACGTTTTTTTAAATGAAATCCCAAACTGGCACTAAAGAGGTGAATTAAGGTGATGGAAAAATATGATTGACACATGGTTTAAAAGATTATCAACTGCTAAAAATTGTTTGCATTTGAAACAGGATGTCGCTAACGTTGTCTTTGGCAAAACGATATGTATCCCTTGGTTGATAAGAAATTGAGAGGACAAAGAAGATGTAAATAAGTTTGTTTGGTAGATAAGATATGAGAAATAATTAATTTTAAAGTTGGTGGGATTTATTGTACTATTTCTTACTTATTTTTACGCATCTTTTTATCTCTCTTTATTTCTCTTCAACCAAACATCTTTCACTTCTACTTTATTTTTGATCTATTCCTACTCATCCTTTTTTTTTCCCATCTTTTAGCTTCCATCTCAGCCAATAGCTCCTTCTCCCATTGAAACAATGTCCTCCTCCACCTCAATTTCCAAACCCACATCCTATCTTGCCACTCTCCTAGATCAATCACCCTTGCCTTCTTGTTCTCTGCCACATTATACAACCGTTGAAACTTTTCACACATCCTTTCCTCTTCCCTCCACTTGTCTTCCAAAAAAATAGTATCCCTCTCCTCCCCACATTTCTACAAATATTATCAGACAACCAATTTTGTTGTAACAAGTGATCACCTTCCAAAGAGTTGATATTCACCCACCAACTAGAACATTCCTTACTTACATATTTTCATTCCCCTCCTTTCTTCCCATACTTATGCATAAGAACTTTGTACTACAAAGTGTGTTGCTCTACCTTTATTTGCCACCTCCATTTTCCTAATAATGTCAAATTAAACGCTCTTAAATTCTTAACCCTTAGCCCTCCCTCCTACACACCTTTTCTCAAGCAATCCAATAAAATTTATTTCTCGCTTCCCCCACTCCACAAGAAATTTTTAAATAAGATTGAAGAGAAAATATGATACCTTTTATAGCCTTAAAGAAGGGAAGAAAGTAGGTAATGTTTGGCCTAACTTATTTTTTACTTTTTTCTCCTTAAAAGGAGAAGTTGGGCCAAACACCCTTTTCATAAAAGTTCTAAAAAATATAAGCTACTTATTTTTATAAAGAAATTATTAAAATAAGGAGCTTTAAAATAAGTTACTCCATGGAGCTTATTTTTAACTTTTGCAGAGCTTTTGGGGAGTCCTTTGATCGATTTTTGTCTGCTGCGCCCAAAATATTATATTTATGCTTCTTTTTAATATTGTAGGTAGGCACTTAATTCTCTCAAACCATATTATGCCAATTAGTTTTCTAATATGGTCTCGAGTATAAAAAAAAATATTTTGTTTTGAATGGAAATTTTAATCAATTTTTTTATATTATATAAAAATTATTTGTTGATGTTAAATTGTTGTAAAGCCATCATCAATTTTTTTATTCAATTTAAATTCAAAATAACCTAAAGTGACGTGTGATTTTTTTGTATGAACTCTGTTTCCATAAAGCCATATTAAGTGTAACATTGAGAATAATTTTCTTGTCTAACATAGTAACATGCCAAAAATCTTATGCATATAAATATCATTAAAAGTATGGGCTTAAATACATTTTTTTCTCTTAAATTAACATTATACTATAACTTTAATTTTTGTCTAATTTGCTTTTCAAAAGCTGGCAACTCCTTTTTGGAAAACGACCTTCTCTCTCCTATGCAAAAGTAGACACGTAGAAAAAGTAACGTGCTAAGCTCTTCATGCATTAAATGAAGATTTAGGATTGAAAGAATGAAGAAACTCACCTCTCACAACAATCATATTTTCAAAAGCCTCTATACAAAGACTTGAAGAGAATAACACATAGATTACGAAGTTGTAATCTCTAGACGAATACTTATGCTATGAGATTTTCTAAGTTCTTTTCTGGATGAATCACTCTAAGCTTAAACAGTTCATCATTTACTTAGCAAAGTTATTTGTAAACGTGCTTAACTTACATATCCTCACATTGTGAGTTGATTCTTGTAATCTTTCAAACATATGCCAGGAGTGACTTAGTGTAAAAGAATACTTAGAACTACTTTCTTGAGTATAAGATCATAGTGGGTTTTGTTAAAAGTGACATCGAAGAATACTTGTTTGTAACTAGGTTGGTTAGTGGAACCCTTCGTGTTAAAGGAGACTGGACATAACTTAGTTTGAGTGAACCATTATAAAAATTTGTGTTCTTCTTGCTTTCACTCCTTCATACATTTTTCTTTGGACGATAAGTTTTTGTAACTTGTTAAAAAGCTTGTTTTACGAAAAGTTTTCGAAAAAACACATACACATTATTCAACCCTTCTTTCTAGTAAGTTTCTTTATATTTCACACCTTCTGTAGCAATTTTTCTAAGAAAGGTGATTGGCGTAGGGTCAACCTTACCATCTGGTTCATTAGTTTTTGGTATAGTAGAATTTGACATAATTTCTTGCTCTTGAAACATTACGTTTTTACTTTTGATAATTCTTCTCTTTTCTAGATCCCATAATTTGTACTCAAATTCCTAATCTCCATAGCCTATAAATATACAAGAAATGGCTTTATCATCAAGTTTTTGTCTTTGTTCCTTTTATATGAGCAAAAGCTTTACATCCAAATACCCTTAGATGAGAGTAATTGATATCATGTTCAAATCATACTCTTTTAATGATGTCAAAGCCCAAAGGAACATAATTGCATGTGGTTTGAACAACTTTACCCCCAAAATGGCTTAGGTAGCTTAGTCATTCTCAACATACATTTGACTTTCTCCATAATGGTTTTGTTTATTCTTTTAACTGCACCATTATGTTATGGGATGTCAAGTACTATCTTTTCATGTCTGATACCATGCTCAAAAGAATAATTCTTAAATTTATGGAAAATATATTCACCCTCATTATTTGTACAAAGGCACTTCAAAGGTTTTACCAACTTCTCACTCCACTATGACATGCAACCTTTTGAAGTATTGAAAAACCTGGTCCTTTGATCTTAGGATGTATATCCACACTTTTTGTGAAGCATCATCAATAAACATCACAAATATTTGCTACCACCAAGAGTCTCTACTTCCACATGTCCACATACATTGAAATAAATCATAAATAAAATATTCTCTTTCAATTTTGAAGTATACTGAAAGATTCTCTATGATGCTTGCCAAGTAAATAATAATCACAAGGATTCAATTTAATACATTTGGTAAATGGAATAGGGGACTTCCTTGCCAAAATTTGCAATCCAAAATTCACTTAAATGAATAAGTCTTTTATGCCACAAACTTGGCAAAATATCATCCTCAACTGCATTTAGTCCAACTCTGGTAAACTCAACTTGAGTTTTGTATAATGTGAATACACTATGCCTTTAGCAATCATCAATGAACCTTTGGTAAGTTTCCATTTCCCATTACCAAAGTTGTTGTAATATCTGGCTAAATCTAGGGCATGCATAAAAATTAGATTAGATGTAGACATAAATCTAGCACCGATCGCACATTCTTCAATGTTAATGTGCAACTAATATTGGTTTGAATGCACACATAACCAATTCCAATAATGTATGCATTGTTACTATTGCCCATCTTCACTTTGCTAATGTCTACTACTTTGTACATAATAAATAATTCTTTATTAGAAAGTGACATGGTAGGATGTTGTTGAGTCGATAATCCATTTAGCACATGAATCTCTTATTCTTGTACAAAGAGCAACACCACTTCCCCATCAATTATAGGGGCTATGGTATTTTCATCTTCATTTGGTATTTGGTTCCTTCAATCTTTCTTTTCTTTGTTCATCCAAGTTTTACAACTCCTTTTTATGTGTTCTTCTTCACCACAATGATAACACCTAAACTTTCTTCAAAACTGAGATTGTTATCTATCTTTGAATTTATTAGATCATCCTTTACTTTTATTTTTCCCTTGTTCTCGGTGACAAGAGCTTGGGACTTGATCCCAAGTCTTTTCTTCTTGTTTCTTCGTTGAATATGTTATCATTTACTTGAGACAAAGTTAGTTCTCCGTTTGGAGCAGTGTTGCTTAATGACATTACCAAAGTTTTCTAGCTTTCCAGTAAAGAACTTAAAAGTAGTAATGCTTATAATTCATCTTCTAGCACCAACTTAATGGAAACCAAATTGCCAAGTCTTGTAAGTCATTCAAGTGTTTTGCAACTGGTATTCCTTTTGTACTTTAAATTCACCAATTTTTTAATAACAAAAGTTTTGCTTTGTGCAATCCTTCTTTTAATTTTTTTTTCAATATTTTTCTACAGAGTTTGGGCATTTGTCTTTGTGGCCACATAGTGGAATACATTGAAATCCAACCATTTCCTCATTAAATTGATGGCCTTTCAATGATAAATCTTCAATCCTCACATTGTTTGGCTTTCTATCTCCCTTTTCCACGGGATCATACACATCCTTGTAGAAAAGTATATCCTCTATTTTCGGATTGCATATGCAGTAGTTTGAAGGAAGTGAGCTTGATCATAGTACCAATGTTCTCTTTCATTCTAATTTACACTTTATAATACTCAACCCAAACTAGAGCTCTGATACCACTTGTTTGGCTCAATAAGTGTAATGTGAATGTAAATTAAAATTGGATCTTGTAGCATAGAATTAGAGGTAGTAAAGAAATAAGCACTAATATTTAAAATGGAAAACCCTTTGACATTGAAGGAAAAACCACAAGATTAACTCTAAAAAATATTCTACTATATTAAAGAATATTACAATATTCTCTATACTTTCTTTCACACTTAAGAGCTCAAATATAATGTTTTCCAATGAGATCCATTCTTATTCAAATATTGCAATTTTACAATAATAAGAAATAATAGAGATGATATCCAACCTTTTGTATTTTTCTCACACTATTTCGATTTACTCACTCTTTTTCTATTTTTCTCAATTTGAAAGGGTTTCACCTAGGGATGGAAACAGGCTAGGCCAGGCTTTGGCGAGCCTGAGCCTGAGCCTGGCCTACATCATAATTACTAAGCCTGGGCCTGACCTATTTACCTGTTATAGATATTTTTTTAGGCCTTAGCCTGACCTGTTTAAAAGCCTGGCCTGAAAGCCTGTTTACGTGGCCTGTTCTATAAAAGGGCCTATAAATAGGCCAATAAGCCTATAGGCCTAGTTAGGCCAATGGGCCTAAATAGGCCAACGGGCCTAAATAGGCCAATGGGCCTTGTTCATCACGTAAAATATTCAATATTTTCTAAAGACTAATATTAAATATAAATATTATATATATTATATTAATGTAATATATATAAATATATAATATTATATATATTATTATATAAACAGGCCAGCCTGTTAGGCTTCATAGGCTTTTTTTAAAGCCTGAAGCATGACCTTTTTAATTAAAAATGCTTTTTAAAAAGCCTAAGCCTGACCTTCTTAATAAACAAGCCAGGCCAGGCCTTTGGTGGGTTAGGCCGTAGGTCCCCGACGGTCCGCCTGGCCTATTTCCACCCCTAGTTTCACCTTTCTCTTTCTCACTTCTACATAGAAACTTTATTTTTACTTTTGCTTTCAATGACTTTCTTTGTCTCCCACAACTTTATTTATAGAAGAAAAAATAACAATTGTAGCAATTTTTTTTTTTTAAAGAATTCGACACCACACTATACCGCAGATGTATACCTTTAGTTTATAGATTGAAAAACTTTCAACCAATTCATTAATTTTGGTTGTACTTCCAATCAATGTAATAAATTAGCAACTAGTAAATTTTGGTTGGGCTACAACATAAAATAGTTATTTTATAATTTAGATATTTTAGTTGCATTATGCATATCTTAAATTAAAAGAAAAGAAAACAATGAAATAGAATAAATGATGACTTATTTTCTTAGTTTAATAATATTTTTTATCCTGAACTTTTTATTTTTCTAGCAAATTTTATTTCTAACAAATTAATTTGAAACATTTTACCCATATCTTTTTAAAAATTTTGTAAATTTTTTCTTCTGTCATTGAGTTGACATAGCATATTAACATAAGTATAAAAATTGGGATAAAATTCTCTAAAAAAATAAAAACTAGAGGTAAAGTGCAATTATTTTAACATGTTCCATCAGCTCAACGATGAAAGGTAAAATTTACAAATTTTTAAAAAATTAGGAATAAAATATGACAAATTAATTTGTTGAAGATAAAATTTGTGAAAAAAAAAATACAAACTACAATTAAACCTATTTTCTTTCATTGTGTTTCATATTCCATTTTACAAATTAAACAACAAAATACTTTTGATAGTACTTGAGGCACCAAATTAATGGTTTTTTTTTCTAATAAAATTATTATTTTCATAACATTCTAATAAAATTATTGAATCTTATTGTATCTTTGTATAAAAATATTTTAGACAGTACATATAATAAATTAAAATTTTAATGAATAAAATAAACAAGTACTATGTTGAAAAAGTAAACGAATAAAAGTTGCATGCAGTTCACTCATCCCCTCTTACCATACGTTGTCGTATCCGTCACAAACCTCCAAATCTTTCCCCCATAGTCTCCGTTCTTCTTCCTCCTCTCCTTCTTCATCTTCATTCTTCAAACCTCTCTCTCTTGTTTCTCTCTCCTCCGGTGGCACTGAGAGAGCAATCAATCAATGGAGGACCTGTGGAAGCGAGCAAAGTCCTTCGCCGAAGAGGCCGCGAAGAAATCCCAAACTCTGACCCCTTCCTCCTCCCGGATCGCCGATCTCGTCTCCGAAACCGCCAAGAAATCGAAGGAGCTCGCCGCCGAGGCCTCCAAGAAGGCCGACATCCTCAAATCCGCCGCGCTCCGCCAGGCCGACCAGATCAAGTCCTTCTCCGACACCATCGCGATTCCTCCGCAATTCGCCGCCATTGCCTCCGCCGCCGCCGCCGCTGCCGCCTCACCGACTGAGGCGACGCCGCAGGAGCTCGAGAAGTTCGGCGTCACCGACGACCTCAGATCCTTCGTCAAGGGCCTCACTTCCACCACCTTCCAGAACTTTCCTCTCAGTTCCGGTAATTCTTAGAAACGAATTGATTTTTTTTTTATTATTATTATTATTATTTTTGTAAAATGGTTTGAGTGAGTGCGATTGGAAATGTAGATGAATCTGAGGGCTCTGATGTGACTACTGTGGGATCCAATGTTCGGAAGGATCTAAATGAGTTTCAGGAGAAGCATGCCACTCTCGTTTTAACTACTGTTAAGGTAAATTGCATTCACCTTTTTTTTTTTTTTTAAATATTTGTTTTACATTGGATCCCTTGTGTGGGGAAATTGCATTGTGTTTTAGTTTTAGTGTATGTTTGTTTGTTTGATTATTTATTTATTATTAGGCGTTTTGGTTACTGTGATTATTAGTATTTTATTTGAACAAAGAAGACAGCGAGGGAAGAGAGAAGACCCGTTTTTTAATAATTTTGTGTTAATGTGATTGCTTTGGTTATTGCTTTGTAATGCATTTCACTTCAGATGTTTGTCTTAGTAATGTGGCAAACGGAAGAGCAGAGAAAATACACATTTTTAATTATGGTATGTCATTGTAATTTCTTTATAATAGATTCCTCTTCACATGTTTACTTTAGAAAAGTGCTAAAGGCATGTGTGAGTCTTGCAGCCTAAACTTTCTTCTCTATGGAAAAATTAATGATGCATAATTAAGAGATGAATGTATTTCCCTGGTCATTTTTGTGCTTACTTCCATGTCATGTTTTTTTATTCTTTATTTATTGGGTGGTGGTGGTGGTGGTGTCTTGCTGGCGAGCATTGTTAATCCATCTGTTTCCTACTTGTATAGAGAAACTCGTCTATTGTATCCATTGCCCTGTTAACATATGATGATTAATTGAGTTTTATTCCTTTGTGACAGTTGTTTGTGATTGAGCTAATTCATTAAAAGTAACACCTATCTCTCTTTATATTGTAATAATGTGTTATCATTTACCACCTGTAATGCTAATATAGCACGAGGACTGAAAAAGACGTGTATTTGAAAATGCAAGTTATCACTAGCTTGCTATTATATAATGATTTATGTATTTTAATTACTCTATTGCAGGAAATTTCAAGATTGAGATATGAACTATGTCCACGTGCTATGAAAGAAAGACACTTTTGGAAGATATATTTCACACTTGTCAACACTCATGTGGCTCCGTAAGTTCTGTATCATGTTAATAATCCACATACTATGTTAGATTTGTCAATGAAGGTGGAAACAAGTATTTCTATTTTGTGAAGTATTTTTGTTTAACTCCACTCTGATTGTTTCTTTATTCTTCAAAGAATAAATATTTTCATAAATAAAAGACGTACAAGAAGAGAAAATAGAAAATATGCTAGTGATCAAAGAGAAATCTTCTGCTGGCTTGCACTATGTATTTTATGTTTTAAATCAAATTGTTCTAGAACAATGTTAAAATAATATAAAGAAAAGGAAAGAAAGATAATGTGGTGGAACAACTTGTCGGTATAATGATTTAGATGTTGTACAAACTGATTAGTCTTTTGTTTATCTTATTTTACATGCTAATGTGTATTAGGATATATATCTGTTCTTTTTTGAAGTCAGGATTCTAGGTGTATACTATTATATAAAAAATATTAGATGGTTTCACGCTATGGCCGCCATGTTCTGCCATCCGCCATTGATAACATAGGTAGAAATATGGATCCTCACTGACAAGAAGAAGGCTAAGGTCTGACCTTGTATGAGGTGTGCAAAATGGAGAGAAAATGGGAAGAAGAAAACTCAATACGGGGAAGGAGGGCACCCTAAAATAGCTCAAAATGATGCTGTTCATCGGTCAAAATTGTGTTTATTGATGTGGCTATCTTGACCACTATTTGCTCTGAACATAGTCAAATCCTCTGTGATTAGTACCATGGGTGCACCACGGGGTGCAATGTGATGCTGCTATGGCGTCATTATCATACGCAATTAACTAGTCTGGTCTTATGAGAACAATTAGCATTTATAATTCTTGGGAATTTATTTTGGAATTCTTAAAGAATATCTTAAAACTTAAAAAGTTTGTTTGGTTCTCACTTCTCAATTCGTATAGGATTGATGCCCTTGTTGTGGGAATAGAAAATGCCTAACCCCTTTCATGGAAATGAATAGGCATGCCACATGGACTAATTGATTTCTAGGGATCTTTTTTTTTTTTTTTTAAAGGAACTTGAACCAAACATGGGACTATTTCATTCCCACCTTCAGATTCCTAAGAATATCTTAATAAAGTTTGAAACAAATGCCCCTAAGATGATTTATCGAATGTACAATCAGTATGGGGATTCATCCAGTCCAATGTCTTTGAGGAATGACATTGTGGAATTCTCACCAACTATAAATAAGAATATAAGATGCATATGCACTTAAAATAGACGTACCTGCTTCTGCATTCGTTTTGTTTTTCCTAGCAGTTGCTGTTGAAGTTTTGACTATTTTTGATGACTATGTCTGAATGTTTCAAATATACCTTTGGATTCTAGTGTATGACTTGTTTATATGGGATTTAATTCATAATTTTGTGTCTTTTTCCTCCTGGCTTCATGAAGTAGATTTAAGCTGAGTTTTAGCCCGCGATTCTTCTTAGGTTGAAGTTGTAGTAATATGGACTACCATCTTTATTTATGTATGAGGATCCTTGGCTCAGCATGCTTCTGTTGTGCTCTTGGAAGAACTTTGAATGTGGAAGATAAATTAATTTGGTAGAGGATAAGATCAATTGAAAAATGAAACTTGTTAAAATAAGTGTTTTCTATCTTTTGTATAGCTTTGTAAAAGCTGTTTTTGTATGTACTAGCTGTCATAGGCTGTAGCCTATGTTTCTTCTTTTTTTTTATATCTCTATTGTACTGTGTTCAGAGTACCTTTATATATATATATATATATATCATACATCAGTTGAGGATCTCAGTTAGATTTTGTGCCCATATTGCTATTTAATCTTTTCAAGTTGGTATCAGAGCGGGAATGATCCCGCTCTACTTTCTCTCGTCGGTTCGCCGCCTTCCGTCACCGGCGCCACCGTCCGTCGCCGGCGGCGCCGTCGTTCTCACCGACGAAGCTAGGGTTCGGTTCGCCCTGTTGAGCGCGACCCAACCCAAGTAGTCATGTGACCTGAAACTCAGGCACGCTCCCTCACGCGCCAATCTTCTCCGGCACCCTATTCAACGCGTGAAGCTCACGTGCCGCCTCCTACTGGTTGGATCTTCGCCGCGTCAGTCCAGAAGGGTTCGTCGGTGCTTCCTTGTCCCAGATCTGGTCCTTAATCTCCGTCATCTCTCACTTTAAGTCGTGGATCATAAAGCTTGAACCTTTTCCGTGGTGTTCAAACTTCTGTTTGTGCAGTTTCTGTCTTAAAAATGGCCTCTACAATCTCTTCTACAGGCTCATCTTCTGTTGGTCCCACTCTTCCTTTCTCTGGAACACCCACCATCACCACTGAGAAACTCAACTGGAAAAACTATTTGTCCTGGTTTGCCTCAGTTGAGTTGTGGTTCCTTGGTCAAGGATTTTATGATCACTTGGTGAAGGAAGCCACTGAAGTTCCAGATGAAAATAGAGCTCAATGGCAGAAACTTGACTTCCAGCTCTGTGCAGTTTTATGGCAATCTGTAGACCCTGATGTGTTAGAGATACTTAGATCATTCAAGACTTGCTGCTCCTTCTGGAACAACACTCAGGATATTTTTGCTAATGACATTCAACATCTGTTTGATTCAACCCAAAGAGTAGTTTCTCTCAAACAGACTAACCATGATATGACCTCACACATAGCTAAGGCTAAAGCTGCTGTTGAAGAATTAAGAAAGTTTTTGATACATGACTGTTCGGAGGAAATGAAGAAAAGACTTGATAAGTTATTTATGGTTCTGATTTTACGAAGTCTGCACCCCGATTTTGATCTTGTGCGTGACCAAATTATGGCTGGTGATCAGATTCCTTCAATGAACAGCCTAATAACTAGACTTCTTCGTGTCCCTACTTTGGTGAAAAGTGAAAATTCAGCTGTAGCTGCTGAAACTTCAATTGCAGCTGCTGAAACTTCAGCAATGGTAGCATCACGTGGAAGAGGAGGTCATGGCAACCAGGGAGGACGTGGTGGTAGAGGTGGACGTCCTCAATGTACATACTGCAAAAGAATTGGTCATACCCAGGAGACTTGCTACTCCTTGCATGGTTTTCCTGATAAGGCAGCACATGTAGCAAAATCTGAAAAATCAGAACCCAAGTTTTCTGACGAGGAATATCAGGAATATTTGAGGATGAAAACCAATAGTCAAGCTCAGTCTTCTTCAGTGCCAAGTGTCTCAACAGCATGTATTTCCCAATCTGTGGAAGGTCACACAGTCCATGGATAATTGACTCAGGTGCCTCTGATCATATTTCTGGTAATAACTCCTTGTTCTCATCTATTTATCCACCTAAATTTCCTCACCTCATTACTTTAGCCAATGGATCCAAAGTTGCCTCTCAAGGAGTTGGTCAAGTTTCCTTTTCTTCTTCCTTAAATCTGAATTCTGTTTTGTACATTCCCAACTGTCCTTATAACTTAATATCTCTAAGCCAATTGACTCGTTCACTAAACTGTTCAGTAACATTTGATGCTGATTCCTTTGTCATACAAGATCGTGGTACGGGCCATCTGATTGGCGTAGGACATGAATCATGAGGCCTCTACCATCTTGAAGCCAACCCGTCTGTGTCCTGTTTTGCAGCCCCATCTCCAAAACTTTTGCATGACCGTTTGGGTCACCCAAGTTTGTCAAAATTGAAGATAATGGTTCCTAGTGTCAAACAACTTCAGATGTTAGAATGTGAATCATGTCAATTAGGAAAACATGCTAGATCTTCTTTTCCTAAACAAACTGAAAAAAGATGTAACTCGGTTTTCTCTACCATTCATTTAGATATTTGGGGACCAAGCCGTGTAACATCTTTTGGTTTCAGATATTTTGTAACCTTCATTGATGAATACTCTTGATGTACTTGGGTTTATTTAATGAAAGATAAATCTGAACTTTTATCCATCTTCATGTCTTTCTTTAATGAGATTAAGAATCAATTTGGGAAAATAATTAAAATTTTCAGAAGTGATAATGCCAAAGAATATTTCTCTTCTGAACTTTCTTCTTTTTTATCCTCACAAGGTATTTTACATCAATCCACATGTCCTCACACAAAACAACAAAATGGAATAGCAGAGAGGAAGAATCGACATTTAGTTGAAACTGCACACTCCCTGATGCTTAACACAAATGTTCTTGTACATCATTGGGGAGATGCAGTTCTTACTGCTTGTTTTTTGATAAACAGAATGCCATCTTCCTCCCTTGAAAATCAGATTCCTTATTCTCTTATTTTTCCACATGACCCATTGTATCATGTCACTCCTCGGGTCTTTGATTGTACATGTTTTGTTCATAATGTCTCACCAGGACTAGACAAACTTTCTGCAAAGGCTATTAAATGTGTTTTTCTAGGATATTCTAGCCTTCAGAAAGGTTATAAATGTTACTCCCCACAAACTAAAAGGTATTACATGTCTGCTGATGTTACATTCTTTGAGGAAACCCCTTTTTTCTCATCCTCTATGTCTGAGTCTGGTTCCATACAGCAAGTTCTACCTGTCCCACCATCATTTGGTCCTATTATACTTCCTACCCATGACACTCATGAACAAGAAGAACATCAGCCTCAGTCTCCAACTGATAGTCCAGCTGACATTGCTTCTCCTCTCCTTTCAAACAGGACACAGGGAGCTATTTCTCCATTGCTTGTAGGCTCTTCTAATTCATCTCCTTCACCATCAATGTCCCATACAACGGATCCTTCCTCCATATCACCTCCTCATGAACAAGATTCAGGTTGACCCATTGCTATTAGGAAAGGTATTCGGTCTACTCGAAATCCTCATCCTATTTATTTGAGTTATCATCGCTTATCCCCATCCTATTTCTCCTTTGTTTCCTCTTTGGCTTCTCTTACTATTCCTAAAAATGTCAATGAGGCACTTGATCATCCTGGTTGGCGACAAGCCATGATTGTTGAAATGCAGGCTCTTGAAACCAATGGCACGTGGGAGCTAGTACCTCTTCCCCTCGGTAAGAAGACAGTTGGCTGCAGGTGGGTTTATGCCATTAAAGTTGGGCCTAATGGTGAAGTTGACCGTCTTAAGGCTCGATTGGTTGCCAAAGGGTACACTCAAATATATGGTCTTGATTATTGTGACACTTTCTCTCCTGTAGCAAAGATCACCACAGTTCGCCTCTTCCTTGCTATGGTAGCTATTTGTCATTGGACTCTTCATCAACTAGACATCAAAAATGCCTTTCTTCATGGTGATCTAGAGGAGGAGATCTATATGGAGCAACCTCCTGGGTTTGTTGCTCAGGGGGAGTATAGTCTAGTTTGTAAATTGCGTCGATGTCTCTACGGGCTCAAACAATCGCCACGAGCATGGTTTGGAAAATTTAGTCACATTGTGCAGGATTTTGGATTGAAAGAAGTGAAGCAGATCATTCTGTCTTTTATTGTCATACTTCTCCTGGGAAGTGTGTTTACTTGGTTGTCTATGTTGATGACATTGTTATCACGAGAAATGATGCTGCCAAAATTTCCCAGCTAAAAGAACACTTATTCAGCCATTTTCAGACTAAAGACCTTGGCTGTCTAAAGTACTTCCTTGGTATTGAGGTGGCTCAATCAAAGGAAGGTGTTGCTATTTCACAAAGGAAATATGCGTTGGATATTTTGGAGGAGACAGGTATGACAAATTGTAGGCCTATTGATAGTCCTATGGATCCAAATCAAAAGTTAATGGCGAAACAAGGCAAATCTTTTTCAGATCCAGAAAGGTATAGGAGGCTAGTTGGGAAGCTTATTTATCTCACAATTACGAGACCTGATCTCTCTTTTGCAGTTGGAGTTGTTAGTCAATTCATGCAGGATCCTCACATTGATCATTGGAATGCTGTGATTCGTATTCTTAGATACATTAAAAAGGCTCCAGGACAGGGATTGTTGTATGAGGATAAAGGAAATACCCAAATTTCTGGGTATTGTGATGCTGATTGGGCAGGTTGCCCCATTGACAGGTGATCCACCACTGGATACTGTGTATCCATTGGAGGAAATATTGTCTCTTGGAAGAGCAAGAAACAAAATGTTGTTGCCCGGTCAAGTGCTGAAACAGAATATAGAGCTATGGCTCTAGTTACTTGTGAACTGGTGTGCTTCATGAATTAAAATTCTGTGATGCTCAGCGAATGAAGTTGTATTGTGATAATCAGGCAGCCCTTAACATTGCCTCCAATCTTGTATTTCATGAAAGAACCAAACATATAGAGATTGACTGCCATTTTGTTCGGGAAAAGCTGCTGTCCAAGGAAATTAGTGCTGAATTTATTAACTCCAATAACCAGCTGGCAGACATTCTGACTAAATCCCTAAGAGGACCTAGACTTCAGTTTATATGTTCCAAGCTTGGTGCATACAATTTATATGCTCCAGCTTGAGGGGGAGTGTTAAAATAAGTGTTTTCTATCTGTTGTATAGCTTTGTAAAAGCTGTTTTTGTATGTACTAGCTGTCATAGGCTGTAGCCTATGTTTCTTCTTTTTTTTATATCTCTATTATACTGTGTTCAGAGTACCTTTATATATATATATATATATATATATATATCAGCTGAGGATCTCAGTTAGATTTTGTGCCCATATTGCTGTTTAATCTTTTCAAGTAAACTTTAGAAACCAAAAAAAGTGATGATATTCTAATCCTTGCCAGAATTCTAACTGTGCTTGTTGCTTTTTTTGTTATGAGGGAAGTGCTGTAACATTTTTAAGGAAGCCTCATTCTATAATTTTAATGTTACAATCAGGTATGAGAAGCAATATATGGAGGAGGTTCAGCTTAGAGCAGCAGCAGAGCAGAATGTGGATACTAAGGTAGAGCAACCTGCTGTTACTGGAGGAACTGGAAAGGCAGAAGCAACAGGGAAGAATGTGAAGGGTAGACCTTCTAATTCATCCTCTACTGAGCAAGACTTGGATACATTTCTTCTTGGAGATCTTGAAGACAGTGATGAAGCTCCAGGTATATTACTCAAAGTCTGTTTAGATTTTGTTACAGAAATATAAAGTCTTGCATTACATTTTGAGTTTTGTATGTCAAATCAGTGACTTAAATTTTGCACGTTCTGTGCAAAAGCATGAGCCATTCCACTGTCAATTACAATCCTTAAGATTCTTGAGAATTGACTTGATTTTGACATGTTTGGGATGACATTGCCTTTGATGGTTAACTTATCTGTCACGATCTTCTACGAGCTTGTTATTCTGTCTACCTTCATAATGATTATCATTTCCATCTTTCAGATGATGGTGAGGGCAGTTTTGATGATGATTTTGACAAGATTGGCAATTCAGTAAGTGCTTTTTACCTGGATCCACTTTGGTTTTCTATTTTTCTTTCTATTAATATACTCTAGCCACTTTAACATTGTTTGGGCACAAGCAAACTGGACATTCCCCATGTGTTTGTTAAAATAAATTGCAAATTAAATATAAATAACATAATCTAAATATGCATTTTGTGTAAAACTGATTTTGTTTGTTAGTAAATAGAATAGTAATTGAGATTAAAAAAAACCCAAGAGAAACTTCGGAGCAAGTGCGTACACATGGAGAAGAATAGCAGGAGAAATAGAAGATTAGGAGGAACGCATGTAGTGGTGATTGAGGTGTTCTTCAGATATTTGAGACAGTTTATTTGCATAATTGGCCCTTCCCTCGGCTTTAAGGAAAACTTTAGTTTCATGCAGCGTTTCTTGATGAGATGATTTTGATATATCATGTTATGGAAACTTTCAGGATGTTGAAGATGAGAAGCATGTGAAGAAAACTGATGCAACAGTTTAGGGTGCCCAATTACTTTTGATTGAGACTGAAGTAAAAATGAACTTTGCTGCTTGCAAACTATCCCTGAGATATCAGTGAACCATAAAGACAAACGGTTGTAGCAGTCTGGAATTAAAGAATGATGGCTGTAGCAGTGTGTAGATTTGGTGAATTGGTGGGAAAAACTGAAGTAATTCGTCATTGTTTATTTGTTTACCTTAATACCCTATATAGTGGCAGATTAATTTTGGATAAAATGGTGGTTGCTGAGCCCTGTTACCTTGTACAGTTGACCTTATTCGTTGATGTTACTTTCAGTTTGTAAACTGTTTTAGAACTCTTCGAACATTTATTGTCGCATCTTTTTCATTCAGTGATAATGTAAAATCATATTTTTGTTTACCTCTGGTCACCACGACTCTTGCAATCAATACTCACTATCATCACTACAATCTCTGCAATCTGCATTGCTAGTGTAGTTAGAAGTGTTCACAAGTTGATTTGGTTTGAGTTTAGGACAAAATAAAATTTAAATTGATTATATTAGTTTGGTTTGGTTTTTCTAAAATTTTTGCAGTCAGTTAGAATTAATTGAGATTATGTTGATTTGATTCTGGTTATCAAAATAAGTTAAAAAATTTATTGTTATATTCTTTAAGTCTCTGTCTTCACATATTAGATACACACTCCTGTCATGTTTTTGTTCGTCATCCCGTTCAATTTTGGTAGTGACATTTATTTACATGTTGGAGACAGGAAGTTTATGATAATTTCCTTCTTTTAGGTTTCGTGTCATCCCGTTCAATTTTGGTTGTGACATTTAATTACGTGTTAGATTGAGAAATTTTATGATCATTTCCTCTTTTAGGTCTCGTGTAGCTGCTTAGAATTTTAATTAAGACACAGAGACTCTACACGTCAAATGTGTAAAAGCTTGGCACACACGTTATATTTGTTAATAGGAACGCTACTTCATATTTGTTAATAGGAAAGCTGTCTTTTATCAGCATTTTTTTCATCAAAACTAAGTCTAAATTACTATAAATCGAAACTTTTCTACAATAATAATTTTCCTTGTAATTGATAACGACACAGACGAATTCACTCTTTTTTCTTGCATTCAAAACTGATTGTGACTTTATAAAACCCGCTTGAAACATTTTGAAAAATGATAATTGTATATATGTATCATTACCAAAAATTACCCCCATTATAGAAACCAGAAAAGGATTATATTTCCTTCGTTTCAAAATTAGTTATTTTAAAAAAAATTTGATAAAATTTATTTTAAAGTTTATATAAAAAAAATCAAATAATATTAACAAATGATTTATTTTTTTTTTAAAAAAATTGTATATTAAAAATTAATTGAACCTTGTTCTTACCGGATTTGACAAAACCCCCTCTACAGTTGCTTTTCCTACGTTTCCTCCTTGCATGGTGGTGGGAGTACCTGCAAATACACTTCGACGCTTAAGTTAATGGTGCAGAGGTAGGGAACATGTATTAATTAGGTTAAGGTTCAAATTGGATTACCTTATGCCCCTTAGAGGGGATAAATAGAGAGTTTTTAAGACCATAGGCATGGTTACCTGATATAAGTGACATTAAATGTGGTGATTAATCATGGAGATAGAGATAAGATCTTTATCTTTTCGTATTTGTAGGGCGTGAGGATAAACTTTCCTCCTTTCCTTATTTAAGCTGATCGAGTCCCGTTCGGCTGACTGAGTAGTCTAGTTGGCTAGATGTTCTTGTGAGTGATGTGCCAAGTCTAAGTAGTACATATGTTCCCAAGCTCTGAAGTAGGTCGTAAGAACTTAATTAGCAGCTTTGTTCTTCTAGGTGAGTGTTCCAACCTACTCGTGCGGTCAACCTTTAAGCCTTTAATAGTACAAATCTAATGTAAAATTATTCTAGGCTTTAACATTCTGTATTATTTTCTTAAAAAAAACACATTTTGTATTATTTGAAAATTTTGGTTGTTGTAAAATTCTAATATATAATTATACATTTTTTTTTCAATTATACTCTTTCATATAATGGAGTAATTAAAGTTATTTTTTAGTGGAGAACTAATAATTTTTTTTATCACTAGTGGAGTACTAGTAACTTTGATTTTTACAATTTTTTATAATGGAGCATTAATACTATTTTCTTACTGAAATTTGTATTGAAAAGGAACACTATCTCATCAAAGGGTTGAATAAAAAGGTCATTCACAAAAATTTGTAAAATAATAAGGATACTTTAGTCTAAATTTATATAAATCAAATAATGTTTTAATATGTGTGCAAAAATAATGAGAGTTTAATTTTTGTTCATAGTTAATATAAAATATTTTATACTATCAATCAATTAAAAACCATGATAAATATGATTTCCATAGTTATTGTAAAAGACATTAAACTTACCATACATATATGTTTGTGACTATTAAATGTGTAAAAATCCTTTACAATGTTAAACAATATACTACCTTTGTCCCTATTTATAAGCCATAGTTTTGAAATTTTCTTGTCCTTTTATAAGACTTCATTTCAACTATCTTCTCCATTAATTATTTTTTTTGATTAAAATACCCTTATTTATTTTAATTCATAATTGAATGCTATTATAAATTGGCTCTTTCTCTCTCCTATGAAGATTGAAGAAGATAAATAGACTTCCAATAATGTTAAGGATAAATTTGAAAACATATTACAAGTACAGATAAATTTAATACTAATACTTAAATTAATTAATTTTCTTAATATACGTAAATTAATCAACAACTTTTTATAAATAAGTACAGAGGTAGGATGAGAGTGTTGTAAGTTATTGGTAAGTGCACCAGAGTTTCAGAGCACAGCTTTCTAAATGTTTGTCAACTTGTTTTCCCCTATCATTTGCTCTATAATTTAGGCTTGTCTTTGAGTGCATCAAGATCAGCATAGTACTGGTTGATCCACCTTTTGATTATCTTGACCTCTTTCTTTCGTTGTTCCACCAACCATCCTGGATCGCTTTGATTTGCCCGCAGAAGATCCAGGCAATGAGATCCTAAAAAAATTAATGTTCGTCAGCCATGCTAGCATTTGATTGTTTTAGTAGAAAAAATTGGTACTCCCTCCGTTCCTAATATTAGGTTCCCCTTAAATATGCTATCAGCCAAAGGTTTCTTTTCAAATTTAAGACAGAATTTTAAGATAATTATTATACTTAGAAATTGCTAGTTTACAATTGATTAGTGTGATTGGTTTAACTGCAAACGAAACATTCTTGGTAGCTAGCTAATGATGATATTGACATTGAAGAACTTTTATGAAAAGGAATTAATGGATTATTCTTGTACATTTGTGAATTG
The DNA here is from genome assembly GCA_026413185.1 of Pueraria montana var. lobata. Classification (NCBI taxonomy): domain Eukaryota; kingdom Viridiplantae; phylum Streptophyta; class Magnoliopsida; order Fabales; family Fabaceae; genus Pueraria; species Pueraria montana. The sequence continues at coordinate 36,653,732 of CM048651.1, read as the reverse complement.
TGATTGTGCTAACACGATCGTTAATTAAATAAACTATGTCATCTAATGTTTGGCATTTTTTTTTCTTTCAATTTTTTATGTTTTTTTATTAAATTATGCTCGAAACTGTGCTTAGCCGTACGTATCACATTATACTTGAGATCCTAACAGAGAAATGCTACCGACACTCTCTATCTTATACTCTCTTTTAGACACTCTTCTTATGATTGGTTGAAATTTATTGAAAATCATCAATTTTGGTGGGTGTCACATATCATTTAAGAATTTTCTTTCTTGATTTAGCAGTAGGATTTGATTTTTAATAAATCAACCAATCACATGAAGAGTGTCTAAAAGAGAGTATTAGAGAAAGTGTCGCCAGCATTCCTCATGATTCTAAAATAAATAGCAATTAAAAATATCTAAAGAAACTACCAAGATGGCATACGTACCATTAACTGTATGAACGGCAACAATGTTGTCTGATATGTTATCCAGCACCCTGAAATATAGACGATTCATACAAGGCTATATATTTTAAAGATGTTTTTTTTGTTTTGTTTAATGGAAACAAGAAATTCTAAAACATCAAGATATTAGCTTTTGTATTTTATGTTGCTTACCCGCCAATACTATATGGGTCCCTCAGCCCATTGGAGAAAATAATGTTGCTACCAAATCTTCGAAGGACCAATTTAATATTCTGCATTAGCCACAACAAATTGAAGTTTCCAAATGTCAATGCAATTGAAGACAAATTTCTTGTAAAAGTTACAACATAGAATGCTGTTTGGAGAATAATGAATAATCCATATGCATGAATGTTACAATGAAGAGAGAACAAAAAGAGTAAACTTACATGGCCTCCATAGTAAGTAGTGACCCAATGAGGGCGAGGTGAGACACCAAATATTTTCTTGCAGCCATTGACAAACCTCGTTAGGTTAAAAGGAATAGGTTCAAACATTGTATCGTTTCCTATGCCGATGGGTATTACCATTTCACTACATGTCTGAATGTACACACCGGATTAATATTAAAAGTAAAGTAAATAAATGATGCAAAATAAAAAAAATAATTTAATAACTTTACGTTGAAAGATAACAACTTATAAATGTTTATAATACTTTTTATAAATAATTAATGTTGATAAATTACTTTTTATATGTAATATAAACATTTATAGATGTGATTATAAACTCATAATTAATCATAGAGCTAATCGGTGCGTGGTAGCTCTAGAGTTAATGAGTTGTAGTTCTCTTCAATTTAATGACCTCCACAAAAGAAAAAGTAAAGTCCATTCATACTTCTTTTGTGAGAAGGACTTGAACCAAGTCAACGTGTGGTTTAGAGTATGCAGTATGCCTTAAGAATTGTTCTTTTTAGCATGATTGCATTTTCAGGTTTTTTTTCCCCCTTTTTTTTATATGAAACATCTTTCCTATTAATTAAAGGTATAGGTGGAAAATGAAAAATGATTGTTAGACACCTCTTTAGGTGTTTACATCTTGAGTGAGATAGGAAGAAAGGAGAAATAAATGATTGATTTGATTGATCATATAATATGATAAGAAGATAGATAAAGAGAAATTAAAAGTGTTGATAAGATGTTTGATATATGTGGGTATTCAAATATATTCACTCGTCGAAAATTTAGAAAACAAATTGCCACACACATACTTATTTGATGTTAGTAAATGTCGAATTTCATCCTACAAATTCGACCACTTGTGAAACTAATGTTTTAATTCTTTACCAACTAACAGCGAGTGAAAATCGATTCAAATTCTTCCATATACCATTGTATTTGTATCTTAATAACTTGATTCTCCAAAGTTTTCGCTTTCTAAAACAATTATAGAGCATGGGGTACCCTTCACGATCGACTCAGTGACTAGTCTTGCATAGAATTATCAATGCAAACCTAATTCATTAATTATCTACCCTACACTTTCATAATGATATGCCCAAATTACCCTTAAAACAATAGTTAATCAATTGCAGCCATTCATGATGGGAACAACCCTTTATATGATGTTGGCAATTTAGAAAATTTTGTACGAATTCTTTTATATGAAAATGATTAGAATGTCTCATTAGATCAACAACGATCGGACAAAAAAAGAATGTAAGGTAGCTAGTAAAGGAATAACTAACGAAATGCAACCATATTTTATTATTTTCCTCTTTCCTTAAGAAACACATTCGTACCATTTAATGTGTTTTTGTTGAAAAGTCCTGTCCATCACAGTGAGATGTCGAATTTAATTGAAAGAAATTAATGCTATAACCAAATTATATCACCGAACTATAAGCAAAGGAAAATGGTAAAATACATTGCACTTGTAAATGCGATTACCTGCCATCTCCATCCCACAGTTGTCTCAGATACATTAGTTGGGCCATTAACTTTGCATGTGCTGTTTCCTTTGAGAGCCACAACACCTGCATATATCTTGCTCAGGATATCACTCCCAAGAGATGCTCCATCAATGCCACCACAAATCACACTAACTGGGTATTTTGGAGGTTGGTTATATTGAGCAGCATACGCATACATCGACCTTAGGTATTCGATCAATTCTAAAGATTGGTTTAATGGGCTGCAAAATGTGACACACTGCGAGTAAATGAAAAATTTAAAGCTTGACACCAACAAAGAAGCAAAGCTAGCAACACTCTTTTGTACCCTTTTTAATGTACTATTTATTGTAAAGGTAATGGTATTTTAATAAAACCTTCTCACAACATTTTTAACATGGAGAGAAATAAGAAAAGGAAAAAGAGAATGGTGGGATGAGATGCGTGATGAAAAAAGATACAGAAAAAAATGAGTTATGAAAAAGTATTTTGATTTAACTGTACTTTCGGTTTTCTTATTATCAACAAAATTTGATTTTAGTTCCTTATTTTTTTTATGCAAATTTGATCTTCCTATTATTTTAATTGTGCAATTTTAGTTCATTTGTTAATTCACATTAAATATTTAATGAAAATGTTAATAGATACTTTATCGCAATGTTACATCAACACATTTATGTTGATGTAACACTCTCTTTCATTGTCACATTAGTATTTTTTGTATATATTAAATGTCAAGTTAATAGATAAAGTAAAATTGCACAATTAGTATAAAACGAGGATCAAATTCATGTAAAGGAAATAGGAAACCAAAATTTCGATAATAATAGAAGGACCAAAAAGCATAACTAAGTTTTTCTTTTTGACAGAAAAAGCATACCTAAGTTAAGAATTATAGAATTTGAGTAAAATATAACATTAGTCTTATCATAATGTGAAATTCACGTGGAGTGAGAGATGTAAGAGTGCGACTGCAACCCACATCATTTAGTGAAGAGTGGTGCAAGTGCAACCCACATCATTAATAAGTTTTAAATAAATTTCATCCTATAATAAAGAATGGGAAGAGTGACTTGCTAGAGCATTTCTTTACAAAAAAGGGAGAGGGAAAAAATTGCCAAAAAAAAAAAAGGGAGAGGGAAAATTAGTGTTTGTACTGGCAAGTGTTGAATCTGTGGCTGAGAGTGACTAGACCATTTGGTTGAGAAGCTACTCTGTGGATTTCAGACCAGGATTTTAGTATAGTTTCATAACATGTCTCACTGGCTTCCTGCACCCCACATCTTCATCAAATTAACATGCATTTCATGAAAAATAAATAAATAAATATAAGATAAAAATACCAAATTATGGTAAATTACTCGATAATCCCTTGTGACAACAGAGTAGTAACCATTTTGTGGTGTAATTTTATCGAAGTATAGGATTGGAGCTGATGAGGCCAGGGCACCAACCGCCAGGTGGGGATATTTGAGCCTAAACCATGAAGCCAGCACTGCATAATACAAAGATTTTTCCACAATAATAAATTAAGTGCAAATAGTGTATGTACTGATAATTACTGTTATTTAATCACAAATCGTCATACATGGTAAGTTAGTTAATTTTTATCATAATTATGTTAAAATTTATACCAATAATGCTTTTTGGTTAATTGACGGTAACAGTGCATAAAAATTAAACTCATGAAATAATGATGATAAACAAGGTAAAAGTTGGAACACAATGAATGGAGACTAATTTGAGGAACTAACTTCCACCATATGATCCTCCAATTACAATCACCGGGGAATTTTTGGCGTGCAATGTCTTCTTTACATGTTTGAGTATTGCTGCATAATCTGCTAAGGCTTGAGCTGAGTTGAAATACCCCATAGTGCTTGCATTCTTCAATGCTTCATCCCTGGATCCAAATGGCACTGATTTCCCATAATACCGATGCTATAAGAATCCAATTGTAAAGATTACCATTCATTAGAGCCAATAAGAACAAAAGAAAAGGAAAAAGAAAGAGTTATCTATACAAATACAATACCTCCATGTATACCAAGAGGGCATTGAAGGAAGCAGCGTTATCAGTTAAGAATCCTACGCTGTTAGGGGAGTTATCTATTGGTGATTCAGCACCAAAGTATGCAAATATGGGGGCACTAGAATTGGCACCACCCCAGTACTTGAAATTAATGAGATATCTCTGTTGAAATTTTGTGTAGCTTTCTGGCCCATAGTTGAAGTGATCCAAAGTCTGTTTGAAGTAAAATGTTTTCACTTCCTCTGCATCAATTGCAACTGGGTGGTCGTGTAGTAGTGTTGTTTCCCATTCAGGAATTGGACTCAACCTTGGAATTGTCAACGAGTGTGTTGCAGTAAGAAGGATTGAGTATGTGAGAAATATCAAAAGAAGACATTTATATGAGGAGTGGTTTTTCATTGCAACAAAGGAGAAAGAAAGAATGGCTTTGTTTGAGGTTAGTTTCTTTCTTTCTAAGATATAAATCAAAACGTTCTTATATATCTGTCTCTAGCGCGTGATCCTCAGAGCATGTTTTTGTTGAGAAATTATGTCTACCATGAAGCATACAATAATTTATACAATATCATTTTTTGTGTCTATCTCACTTTATTATTATGACATGTAATCAATGTCGTGCAAACAAACTAATAAATAATGTGCAAATAAACTGATATATGAATTGTTGTATGCATATCACATCTTTTTTTGTTTTTATAAGTGTGATCCTCAAAGCATGTATGCAGTTTTCAATTTCAATCATAAGTTGGTACAGGTGGGAAGCCTTAAACAAAATTAAGATAAATAGTACTTTATTTTTATGTAATTTTAGCCACTCTTTTTTTTTTCTTTTCTTTTTTTTTCCCAAATAACCTTTTTCTTGTATTAGTTAAGATTTTTTTTTAAAGGCAAAATAGCTTGCTATTGCATCACTATAAATCACTGCAATCCCAACTATTAGTAAATCTTAACTTTTATGTAAGCACAAATATTAATTTTTAGTTTTTTTATAAGCAAAGAGTATAAGGGTACTCTCAAAATAACAGTTTACTAACAAGTTATTGATCCAAGTAATAGGTTTAAGTTCCTTGTTTTGATCGATCTATAGATGAGTTCTATGAATCGGTTGAAAAAAAAGAGTTTGAATCTTAACTCTGTATAAAGAAATCATGAGTGAGAGGGGCACTCCACCTTTTAAGTGTCTTCATTTTTTCTGAAATGGATTAATCTCAATGAACATGGAACATATTTTTTGCAATCATATGCCTATATAAAAAACACAAGAACAAATTTACAAGGCCAAAATAAGACGATAAATAAACACAAACTACTTACACCGATCAGAAAAGAAAATAAACATTAACTTTTAGTTAATTTTAGTTACAATATTTAATTATGTGTAGATTTTTGTCTATATTTTGTTTTCGTGCATCTAAGGTTCAGCATTTAATATCTACTTTATTCTTTAACTAATATCTTTAAAGCACTCATAAAGAACCACTTTTCTATTTATGAACTTTTCTTTCACAAGTTTCGGGCGTGCTAATCTTTATTTGCTTTATAATATCAAATAGTAGTTGCTAAAGCAATATCATGTTTAATTTATTCGGTTTTGATCAATCTTATGTAATTGAAAAATTGACTCGTATGTTTAATATTCATTAAAAAACAACACGTACTTAAAGCTTTTGTTGCATTAGATTATATATCAACAACATATAAAATATAAAGAAATGTTCAAATTAATTTTATATACATAGAAAAATTATAGAATTAAGTGAATTAAAGTTAAATAAAAATACTATAATTTTTCATGCTGTTAACAAATTCAATAAATTTAGAATAAACAAAATATATTATAAAAACTGTTAAAATTAATTATTTATAACCTATTGATTTAATACCTTTTTTTCTTAAATGAGGAATGAAGAATAAAAGAAAACAAATGCTTATAAAAAAAATTAAAAGAAAACAAAGGAACAAATTCCAATAGACAAATTCAGAAACTTGTATTGAAAATTACTAGAGTTGATTTGGTGGTGAGAAGTTTGGGTAGTTTGCAAAAAAAATGTTAAGTTCTAATCTTATTGCCACCATTGTACACAAAAAAAAAAAAAAAAAAACTTGTATTACTCCTTTCTTTGCTAAAAGATCAGCACATAAATTTCCTTTCCAATTAATGTGTTGGATGGAGATACACAAGCCAATCTAGTTAAAGGAGATTTTGAAATTTCTGAATAATGACTAAATACTTATGAAATATATTGTCATCCTTAACGATCGAGGAAAAAAGCGTGACCATAATATAAGCAAAAACCTTTTTAGTTTTTATGACCTAAGTTCCAGGCAGAATATATTCCTTTAAAAATGGCCATAAACTCGGCATAAACAATGTCATGATGATCAATACGTCGTGCAAAACCAAATAACGACCAAAGACCAAGACTATTTCTAATGATCCCTCCTTAACCAACTTGTTTTGGATCTCCCAAGACACTGCCATCATCATTGAGAACAACGAAATCGATAGATCCAAGAAACCAAACGAGTAGAGAGTGCTGAATTTTAGAAGAAGAATTAATGTAGAGCATGATTAATGTCATGGATGAGTGAATAAAAGGAATGAATTCTTCTTGTTGAAATACCACTTTGCATTTTTGTTTCCAAATGCTCCATATTGCTGCCAAGAACAAAGTACCAATTTGCAATTGAAGCTAATCTATAATCTTCAACATCAGGAACGTGAAAACAAATTAGATGAGTCAATGCGGAGGGTTTGGCTAAAGTGGAGTTTGAAACAAGTGAGACACCGGTGAGAAAGTGACTCTTACATGCTGCAGCAGGTTAGTTACCGGTTTTTAACCTGCTGTAGCAGGTTAGCCATAAGGAAAAAAAAATAAAAAAAATATTTTTTATTTAAAAAATAAAATTATATAAAATTATTATAATAAAAATTAGAATAAAAATTTTCTCTTTTTTTTAAAAAGTGGGAACCATATGTGGTACTTGAACAAATTACGCTATATAAAATTATTATAATAAAAATTAGAATAAAAATTTTATCTTTTTTTTTTAAAAAGTGTGAATCATCGTTGGTACTTGAACAAATTATCTACTATAATAGGTTGGTTAACCGGGAGAAAAAAATCATTTTTTTATTAGATGAAATTATATAAAAATTATTAAAAAATATTTTTTTTTATTTTTTTTCTCCCAGTGGATCATAAGAGAAATAAAAAAATAATTTTTTTCTCCCAATTTACCAACCTATTATAGTAGGTAATTTGTTCAAACACCACTGGTAGTTCCCACTTTTTTCCAGTGGTTCCCACTTTTTTAAAAAAAGAGAAATTTTTTATTAAAATAATTTTATATAATTTCATTTTTTAAATAAAAAATATTTTTTTTCCTTATGGCTAACCTGCTACAGCAAGTTAAAAACCAATAACTAGCCTGTTGCAACAAGTAAGAGGCACTTTCTCACCGGTGTCTCACTTGTTCCAAACTCCACTTTAGCCAAACCCCAATGCGGAGGAGATTCCATGTTAGAGTCGAAGGTGGACAGTCCCGTAAGCAATGTAAAATGGATTCACAACACAAACATTCAACATCCCAAGATGATGTAAAATAGCATTTGTAGCCGTAGCACTATGCATGTGCCATATAATCCACAAGAAAAATTTTCACCAAAAAAAAAAAAAAATCCACTAGAAAAATTTAATACATTGTGGTGCACCGTGCATGTGCATCCACCCTCCAAATTCAAGTGAAAGAGGTATTGCTTCCTTGAATCAGTGTATTTGTATCCACTAGCCAATCATGACCTGATTTGGTTGAATAGCAACCATTTTAAGCTTCTTTTTTCGTCTTTTCTTCGTTCTAATGATAATATTTTTTTAAGAGTTTTTATAGAAAAGTATTTGGCTTAACTTCACCTTGAAAGCTTAAAAAAATGGGCTAAACATTACCTTAAATTAGTAAATGGTATAACATCATTATCTTATTTAGTATAATATAAAAGTCTTGTACATGTGAAAAGAAAAGCATTGATTTTGACCACATATATAACTATGCATTCAATAGTTGAGGTTTATTTTATTTGAATTCATCATTTTAAATTGCGGACAACAATTGTAATTGCGGCCACAACATAAAGGATTTTCAACTCACAACTGATTGTAATAACAGCCATCTTGACCATATTTTCTCACAAGTTTTCAAAATGTCAAAGATCGCAATGAAACCACAACCGTAGCCACCACTACAATTTAGAACCATGCTTGAGTTCAATCTTGTCGATTGATGTATGCTTTTATTGTCAAGATTAGATCCTTTCACACTTGATATAAGTGTGTGGATCAAACTTGGGTAAAATGTATCCACATCCATTACCATTTTCATCAAATTTTTCTAGTATTGATATGCATCCTTATCTATTAAGGGAGTAATTACATTATTTATCATGAGTAATTTTTGCTTATACCTATAGAGTTTTTTTTTTGGGTACATTATACCTATAGAGTTTATTATTCATTATCATCCCTAATCACTTTTATATATTAAATCATAATTCTAAAAAAATTAATTATATAAGTTTTGTTTTAAATATTATTCATTTCATTTTATAAAAAGAATATTTTATCAAACACATTATTCATTTTCAATAGAAGAGATACACATTTAAAAATCTATAAGTTTATTTATCAAATAAAATTATGATAATCTTAAATATATATGTTTTTTTTAGGGAGCTTAAATATATATGTTTATAGTATAAAACAAAGAGTTACATTTTATTATTGAATTCGATCGTAATATATAGCCTATAATAACAAATAATGAAAACTATTTCTAGTTGATTCACAATGTAAATTTTTTATATTAACATTATATGAAAATTAAACACTTTATAATTATTTAAAAAATAAAAACATTTGAATAAACACTCAATTCAATTTATAAAAAAAATTTACTCAATATAATTTAACTAGTATTTTAGTTCATGTATTGTATAAAATAAATGTTTATTTTGTTATAATTAAAATTTATATTCAATAAGTATTTCTAAATATATAAATTATATTATAATTAAAATTTATAATAAATATCTTTGAATATATAAATTATATCTTAGATTTATAATAGATAATTTAAATTGTGATATAATGTTATTTTTAACTATTAAAAAATTCTTTTAAAAAATTGTTAAAACTCAATGAGATGGTCAACTAAGAAAATTTCTTGTTAGTTGTAGAAGTAATTTGTGAAATACAGAGAAAAATAATAAATACTAAAAATGTTTAATTGAACTAGTACAAAAAAAGTCATCAGTCTTTAAGTTATGTATTCTAATTAATAATAATATAAGAACATGTTTCTAAATAAATAAAATCATTAAAAAGTAAATTATATATTACAATTTAAACTAATCCTTATAAATATTAATTTAATTCCTAAAAAATAGATTAATTTAACAAGACGGAAGAGTTATAACATGTTCTAGTTCTACCTTATCTTAAAAAAAATGTTCTATCTTTATAATTTTAAAAATCTATTTAAATTGAATTAGGTTCGTAAAAATCTATAGTGCGTTTGAATAGCTATGAGAATTAATTCTAGGTCCTATAATCATGATAAAAAAAGTGAAAACAATTATTTATTATTTTGACTTTCTAACACGAAATTGAAATTAATTATGAGAAAATTGAATATAATAATAATAATACATAACTAATAACTTCGTCCGAATTTGAGAATTTCTTTCCCATGGCATTCCGCGCACTTGCTCAGTCCAAAAACACAACACTCACACTCACCAGGTCATGCCGCGCCATCATCACATTCACCTTCTCTTCTGCGTGCCGGCGGCGGAGCCACTCTCCGGCGCCGCCGCAAGCTCCGCCGTCGCCGAAGAAAGTGCCATTCACAGTTTCGGTTCACGGGAAGACGTGGCAGGACCCGTATCACTGGATGTCCAACACCGACGACCCGAATCTGTTGGACCATCTCAACCGCGAAAACGGCTACACCGATGCGTTCATGGCCGATACACTCAAACTCCGTTCCGTTCTGTCGTCTGAGATGAAGGCACGATTGCCAGCCTCCGTTTCCACTCCCCCTGAGCGCTGGGGACCCTGGTTGGTTCCACCTTTCTCCTTTTTTTCTTTTTCTTTTATAAATTCTCCGTATGAAAAAAATAAAGAGTAATAATATACACACAGAGTGTTAATCTCTGACATTACCAAGAGAGGTTAATTTAGTCTGTGAAATTATAGTAGTGTCATTGTAGTCCAAAAAAGTTACTAAACAATACTTATTGAGAAAATAGTCTATGCATTGACACTTTGACATCATAAAATGTCATCTAATCACAAATTGTGATGTATACATGGTAAGTTGACTGACTTTTACACTAATTAAGTTAATGCTAGCGTGATTTCTGATTGGTTGACAATGTACAAGTAATGAGAAATGCTACACCTTCTTTTGAACTCACACACCCTCCTTTTAGTTGAAATTTATTGGAAATTGGGTCTTACATCCTATTTAACGAATCTCTACCATGATTTTGCAGTTTTAAATAAATTTTAACCAATAGAAGCGGTGTGTTAGAGAGTGTGTTGTTAACACTGTTTACAAGTCTTTACGTTGACAATGCATAAAAATTAAACTTTATTTTCTTTTATAATTTTAGAGACTAAATTGACTGCTGTTCATAATTTTAGAGACTAACTTAGTGAATTATCCAAAAATAAAAGATGAAGTAGATTTAGTGATGACATGTCAGAAGATATTTCTGGAAGAATTTTGGCTTATGATAGGTTTTATTTACTAAGTTGCTTTGGATATAAGACCATTGATATCATGATTTTGTTAGTGTTAGATTAGTAAATGGTATAACATAGGTGAGAAGAACTAATTTTGACTATATAACTATACGTGGACAATTGGAATTGATTTTACTTGAATCCAATCTTGACTATTGATGTATGCTTTTATTGTCAAGATTGGCTTCTTTCACCTGATTATGCATGCACATATATTGCTTGATGTACAAAGAATTGGGTGCCATGTGCTTATTTTTTTGTGTATTATGGCAATTTCTGAATAGATAATGTAGAACTAATATAAATGCAACTATAGAACTGTTGTTGGTGGAGTGACAAAGTGAGAAACTAACTATAGCAATGTACCATTTCTCTGCACTTTGGCTCTTTTCAAGTATAATCGATTACATTTTTCACCTTCTCTTGATCAGGTTGTATTACCAGTATATTCCGGAGGGAAAGGAATATCCTGTACTGTGTAGGAGGCTGGAAACAGAGAGAACTGGTTGGCTGAAGAATGTTTTTCTTCGTTATGGAATGACGAGACCAAAAAGGGAGGAGATTTTACTTGACTGGAATGAACTTTCAGAGAAATATGGTATGTTTCTTCCAGCTTCACCATTTTCATTTTGTATTTCCATTTGTTTTCAAAATTGGTAATAATAGTGGAAGCTCTGGAGTCTGGACTTTGAATGTTAAATTTTGCTTGAAGTTCATTTTTTTGTCTCCTATTGGTGATTGCTGATAATGTAGTCAACATTGCAGGGTATGTCAACGTTGGAACATGCAGAGTTTCACCTGACCACAGCTACCTTGCATACACACTTGATATTTCCGGTGGGGAACGATTCACGCTCCAGATAAAAGACCTCAGAAGTGGATTAATAGACCCAAAATGTGAAGTTGATGGCGCTGTTAGCTTGGCATGGGCTCAAGATGCAAGTTCTCTGTTTTATACTCTATCAGATGAAAATCAACGACCTTACAGGCAAAATCTTATAATTGGATTTTCTTTTTGTCACTTTTTCGGGGTTGAGAAAAGGAATGGGTTTTAGCTTAAGATGCTTTCTTAACTGTCATATGATATTATGGCAGGGTTCTTTGCAGAAAACTAGGATATGATCATGTGGATGATCTCCCAGTATTTACTGAAAATGATTCCAGTTTTTGTGTGGACATAACAAGCACAAAAGATGGCAAATTCATTACTGTGAATTCAAACTCAAGAACTTCATCCGAGGAAGGAATTTATTTGTCTTATTATATGAATACATAATGAAATTATTCTTTTCTATTGATATGTTGATCTTGATGCTCATAACAGGTTTATGTTATAGATTCCGTCAATCCATCAAATGGTTTACAAAAAATATGTAGTCGTACTTCTGGTGTACAGTACTTTGTGGAACATCACTCTGGTTTATTTTATATTCTTACCAATGCTCCTATTCCTGATGCTGAATGGTCTGGTCAAGGTTATTACCTGGTTAGATGCCGAGTTGAAGATGTAGAGTCAGCTAAATTTCAGGTTTTGAGATCAGTTTCATACATCTTGATTTTGAGTTCTCTATTATCTCTGCGTGCGTGTGTGAATGCTATTGTATCTCTAACTCCTCTGTCATGCTTATGTTTCAGCTTCAGAATATCATCCTTCCGGATAAAGATATGAGCCTATGTGATATGGACATTTTTAATGGATATCTGGTTCTTTTCTTCAATAAGAAAGGTCTTCCTCTGCTTTGCTCATTGAACTTACCTATGCAAATTGATTTCAAGGTATATGAATTGCAATTTTACCAATATTTGTTGTTTACCACTGAATTGAAAGGTTTACATCACCATATATTCTTCTAGTTTGCCTCTGCAGCATGTAAGCCATTTGATCCTGATGAATATGCCATGTGAACTACAGAAAAGACAAAGGATACTCGAATACGATAACACAAAAGAGTTTGTCACTGCATTTCCTTTCGTAATTCCTGTGTGCACACACTCCTTCCAGGGCGTATGATGTTCAACCAATGCTAATCTCATTTAGTAATTTGATGAAGATATAGATATGTTTAGAAGAGTATAATTGAAATGGCCATAGAAACAGTATCTATATTGCTGTTTTGGTGTGTCTATACTTGTGTTACAAATCGAGTCATTAGATATTAAATATTCTGTTGCAATGACATACACTACTGTACCAAGAACATGTCAATACTCAATAGTGGATTTCAGTGCCTCTTATTTTCCCATTTCCAGAAGAGACCTTAACATTATGTGAATATGAATGTTCAACTCCAATGTGGTAGGTTAACTTTGTTGGATGGGATCTTTTTACAGAGATAGTGAACTATTTAGACATTCCCTGCAGCTGGTAGTTTGCATTTGACCCCCAGAATGTATCAGTGGTTGTTTTTTATATAAAGCTTCATTCATAACTAAACTATTTTATTCCAAATTTCCAATTTAAAACCTACGTGCATTAACATATGTTTGACCTTGAATTGCTTTGTAGCATCAAGTATATATTCAAGACCTGAAGCCGTGGTACTTTCCTCTGCTATCAAATACATGCAGTGTCAGTCCTGGTTCAAATCATGACTTCCTCAACATGGTTTACCGCGTGGTTCTTTCATCACCTGTGGTATGACTACTAATAATTAGGAATGCAATTCACATTTGTAGATTCAGTGATGATTTTCTTAATTCATCTGATCATTAAATATGAATGTGCTTGTAAAGATTTTATAATTAATAGTCTACTAATATTGAGCTTTGTGGGTGTTTTGAGGGTGGCACTGAATACATGTGTCAGAATTCACATTCTTGGTTATTCTAAAATTTATCAATATATGTATTTGGATGTCTGTTTATTACTTTGCTTTGCATAATTCACTATGCCCCATTTAGAGCTATGATTTGAAATTTTGATTTTGATTTATATACAAAGTTCCTTTTTCAATGTAATACTTAGTTTAGCCTGCTTGGTAATGTGTAAATATATATTGTGACTGTTCTTCCAACTGCTAATATTAAGCCAAACTACTTTTAAAATTGTCGTCCCTCAACATTTGCAGAAAAAAGAGGAGTCTTTTTTTTTTTTACTATAATTTTTTATTTTATTTATTTTTATGAACAATTTATGATATATATTTCCTGTTGATGTTATAGTTTTTTTTTTCCCTTACCCTTGGTCTTGCTTAATAAAACACGCACTATATATGTAGTGTGGAATGTGGTAACATGATTCAGTTGCTGTCGAGTGATTTTAAAAAATGAAGTTTAAACATTAAAAAGCATATTATATGACTAAGTTTCCATGCAGTATTCTATATGAAGATTAGTTTCTTCTTTAGTAATATGTTAATATACTTTCCTTGTTGTATGCTTAAGCCTTAAACTTATTTGCAAGAACAGCAACACAGCGGGGGAATTTATTGCAGTTGCATTGTTGAATACCCGCCCTTCCAGATTTTTTGACATTGTAATCTGTATAATGTAATAGTAATTTCAATAGTTTGTCATATGTTTCTTCATTAAATTATGTACAAAACTAGAAGGCTTGAAAAGAAAGATTTGGTTGTAATTTTCACTGGTCAACTCCACATCTATACATCCTGTTTTGCCATTACCCTTTATAATCTATATTTTGGAGACACTATAAATGCTATTTATTTATAATTGTGGGAGATGAGATAGTACTGTGACTTGTGAGTTGTGACTATAGTTTAGCTTCAGATTTTGTAATTTTAGGGCATCAATTATTGAATCAATTGTTGCATATTGGCACATCTCAAATCTACTTAATGAGCATACATAATTACTAAATTCATTAAATGTGTATTGCTACCTTGAATGTTATAATTTAATGTTTATGATTTTGTTGAAGTATTATATCTTGCTGCTTTAACTTTGAAACTTATATATTAATCTTATTTCCCTTTGTCGGGTTTGAGTGAGCAAACAGATGCCGGATTTAATTGTTGACTATGACATGTCAAGACATACATATTCAATTGTGCATCAAGAGGAAGTGAACTGTGATTCTGTTGGTCAGTCATGCATCCCAACTTTTGAGCTAAATAAGAATAAGAGTAAAATTCAAGAGGCACGTAGTGATGACAAAGAGTGTGCCACTAACTTTAATTCACAGAGATGGAAGGACTTTTCTCATGTATACTGTTGTCAGAGGGAGGAAGTTATTTCCCATGATGGTGTAAGGGTTCCACTAACCATTGTGTACTCTAGAGAATCCTGGAAGAAGGGTCAATCCCCAGGACTCTTGGTAGGCTATGGAGCATATGGAGAAGATCTGGATAAGAGCTGGTGTTCAGATCGCCTGAGTTTACTGGACCGTGGTTGGGTAGTGGCATTTGCTGATGTAAGGTTGGTTGCCTGACATTTATCTCTATAGTTCTGTTAGTTTGCTTTTTGTTCTTCTGTATATGACAGAGGCTTGTTTCTTATGATATGCATGCAATTTGATTAATGAAATTGAATGTTTTACATGTTATGGCCCTGTTGACCATGACAATTGAGATATGATTTTATTATGATTTTTTAAATTTCTATGTATGTTTTTAAATTTTAAGTATGTGGCAACCTGTGTTACACCAGAGGTGGTGGTGGTGGAGGTCCTTCATGGCATAAATCTGGGAGTCGATTAAACAAACACAATTCAATATTTGATTTTGTATCCTGTGGCAACTACCTGGTTAATGAGGGTTATGTTCAGAGTGATCTGCTTGGTGCTATTGGATGGAGTGCAGGCTGCCTTCTTGTTGGTGCAGCTATGAATTTGCATCCACAGCTCTTTCGTGCTGCCATATTAAAAGTAAGTTTTATATAATTGTGATTGTTACATTAATTCAAGGATAGCTTTTGAGCTTTTCAGAGATGGTGAGCAGTGAAAAGATTTTGGATATTTAAAATTTAAGGTCTTTAATTGGCACCATGTCTCTCCTGTTTGGCTGAAATTCGTGTATTGCAATGTTTTTGTCAGAATTTTAAAGACTAAACAATTGTCTCTTTTAAACCTTTAATGAAAGATGTAGTATATTAGATTCTTATACTGTACAATGTTAGTTGAAACTAGAAAGGCAGAACTTTGAGGTTTGGAGAATTTCTTTCAAATGTTTTCTTTAATGAATAACCTACTCTGTAAAATGACTTTCGGAGGACCAAAATTAGCTTTTGCTACCCTGAAAGCATATTCACCGAGTGAGCCTGGAAATATAATATAGCTCTTTGAATTTGTTTACCTTTTCTGTCTCTCTCTCCCTCTCTGTGAAACTTGTATTTAGATATCCATAAAGTAATTTCTTTGCCTTTTGCTGTCATGCACATCTATCATGTATATTTGTGCTAATGATCTCTGCTTTGCTTTTTATGCATCATTTAAAAGGAAAAGGTGTGATATTTACTTAATTAAATAATTTCACTCATTTTGATTTATAGTTGAGAGTGAATTTTATCAATCTTTCACAATTTCTTATTTTTAAATTTCCTCCCTCTGAAGGTACCATTTCTTGATGTATGCAACACATTGTTGGATCCCAGTCTGCCCCTCACAATTTTGGATTATGAAGAATTTGGAAATCCTCAAATACAGTCAAATTTTGATTCTATTTTTAGTTATTCTCCGTATGACAACATTCCTCGAGGCAGTTGCTTTCCTTCAGTTTTGGTTACGGCAGCAGTTAATGATTCAAGGCAATCTTACTCTTGCTTATCGTCTATCTATCTATATATGCATTCTTTACATTCTAATTATGCATTTAGCAACTTCTAATCACTTAAATAATGTTGATGTTAGCATTTGATATTCATTCTCAGGGTTGGAGTTTGGGAAGGTGCTAAGTGGGTTTCTAAAGTACGAGATAGTACCTGCCCTCATTGTTCTCAGACAATCATCATGAAAACAAGTATGATAGGAGGGCATTTTGGCGAAGGTGGTCGCTATGCTCAATGTGACGAAGCAGCTTATGAGTATGCTTTCCTCATGAAAGCTTTTGGAATTTTAAATGAATAAGTAAATTTATTAAGTCAGCAGTTGGAAGGTTATTTTATATCAGTGGAAGACTTTCATTTGGGTCAAGGAAAAAATTCTGTCCTCCTAGTGCACTGTCAATACCTAGGCTCCAGAGACGCAGAAAAGTTTGAGCATCTATTATCTATGTAGGAATATCACTGAGCTCTCCAGTCTTCACTCCAGTATCGTTCTGTCGAAGTAAATATTTCCCCAATGTTTTAAATTGCATCACTGTTTATTGATTCTTGTTATATTTTCCATGGCTTCTCCTTGATATATAGTTGGATTTGCTGCACAATATACCGAAGAAAGGCAATTCAATGTTTGCCAAGTTGGCAAGCTATGGTGTTTGGAGAGAGTAATAATAAGACTTGCAAGATGTTAGCAGCTTATCCTCTGTTGAATTAGGAAATTTAACAACTGGGAAATTAAAATATGATTTGAAATGTTAAATTTGTTCTGCAGAAGCTTCCTATTTGTTATGCATTCTGCAGAATCTTCTTCTCTGTGCATGCTGGAGGTCTTGTGGAATGGAAATTGACTTTGTAGTTCACTAATTCTGTATGGAAGCTGGTTCATTTTGATGCCAGAAATTGAAGCTCTTAAAAGTGAAGTCTGAAAGTGCAAGTACTGCCGGCAAGAGTTACCCAGTAATTAGCACTGAGCACTTGAAGTCATGGACTCATGGTGCAGAAGCCAGAAACTCGGCTTCTGGTGTCACAAGTGAAATGACATCTTATATACTATAGAGGACTTAATTTTTTTTTATGTCCTTTCGGTTTAAAAGTTTCATTGTTAATACTAGAGTTTCATGAACCTATGAGTTTGGTAACAATGAAGCACATAAAAGATTTTTGGGTGTTTTTTTTGGCAATTCGCATTTTGCAAGCGATGATTATGTGTCCCTCTGGTATCATGGCAGTCTATCATAATATCTGTTAGTGTTTAGTGGTTGGTTTAATCATGCCTTATGTTGCCTTTTCAATCGTGCCTAATGATACAATAAGGCATTGCAAAATTCATCTCCTGCAAAACCTTTCTTTTAGGTAATATTGTATCAATAAACAATGCCACTAATATTTATTGATTGTCTCAAACTCATTCTTTATAACTCAAATTTCTTCATTAAATTCATCACCTGCAAGGTTTAAATTCTTTCATCTCCTGCATATTCTTCTTTCAGGTAATCCTAAATTGTTTTTTCTATTTTGAGAGTCATGACTTTCACGAAGATGGTTTTGAAACAATAGTAAATAGACATGTCTTTGCCTTTGTCTTGTATTTTCACTTTTTGTGAATTTTTATTTGGGTCATGATGGGATTGTTTGGCAGCGAAGGAACATTGTAATCCTCTTCCATGGCTTCCTATAGATCTAAAACCTCTAGGTATGACTTTATTCTTATTGTCCAAAGATCATAGCTTTTTCCATCAAAGATAGGAGAAATAACTTGTGAAAAGCTTATTTCGGCTTTCATCTTCACATGTCTTGAGAAAATAGCACTTGATACTACTTTGTTTATTTTTTTTAGTAGAAAAATAATTTTTTTAAAAGAATATATATATATATATATATATATATATATATATATATATATAATTTAATAAAATATTAATAAATGACTTTTTATATATTTAAAACATATATGTCGATAACAAATTTATGGCATTTTGTAATTTGTAATGCATGGGTTTATACTTTCTCCACGTTTGGAATTATGTTTTGTAGGTGCCTTAAAGATAAAAACCACGTTCAAACTGGCAAAACATGCAGAAGTTATAAATATTAGTGTTAGTGTGAACTAGGATGTTAACGTGATGGGAAATCCAACATACACTTAATTTAAAATTAAAGGATTACGTTAATGGATATAGTTTCTTTTAAGAAGTAAATGGCGTTGACTTTATCAAAGTAATCAGAATGCAAGAAGTGGTTTAAATTAACATTTTTTTTAATCCAAATCAAACTCAAGTAGCACAAGGTTTACAAAAATTCCCCTACAATGTTTAATCAACTGAGTTAGACTCCCTTGGTTTAAATTAACACGCTTAAACATTACTAAAAAAATTAACATGTTTATTGTTAGGCTTAAATATCCTTTTAATCCTTATAAAATATGTGTTTTTGATTTTAGTATTGCTGTCAAATAATAATGTTAATTGATTGATTTGTTACATCGTTAAGGGAGTCCGATCACGTCTAATTTTTTTTGGTAAGTTGTGTTAGTGCCTTGTCAAACTCTTCTTTGATGACGTGACAAGTTAATGAGTTATCAACGTGTCAAATTTTTTTTGGTAAGTTGTGTTATCAACGTTTATTACGTTATCAGTTAACACTGTTACTTGACAAGAAGACTGAAATAATTAAAAAATTATGGGACGAAAATTAAAACAAAAATATTTAAAAGAATAAAATAAAAAAACCTTTATTTTATAGGGAGAAAAGATTATTTAAGCCTGTTATTACTGAATCATTGAAATTTTACTTTACTTCCAACTGAAATTTAGACAAAATTAGCTGGCAAAAATTTTAGATTTAATAACATTGATTGATTGAAGTAATAAGGTCTTACGATACAAAAAAATTTAACGTGTCATTACAACATACTTATGCTATTGTTTATTGTTCTTCTAATTCCAACTACTCGTTGCTCCCTAAACCCTAAACAAGACATTGACTGTAAAATATAGTATTTATTTGCGGCGGGTTCGGTTCGGTGTTGACTTCCCAAGCCTATGCAAATGTAATCGTCTCGTCTGCTAGCCAATTTCAGCATTGCACTGCCATTTCTGAACCATACAATCTCTCTTGCGTTTTCATTTTCATTTTCATTTTGTGAGTTACAACTTGAATGATGGCTGAGGCTGTACTTGAAGTTGCGCTTGGAAATTTGACCTCTCTCATTGGAAAAGAGCTTGGACTCTATCTGGGTTTTGATCATGACTTGGAAAGGCTTGCCAGCTTACTCACTACTATCAAGGCTACACTTGAAGATGCTGAGGAGAAACAATTCTCAGACAGAGCCATAAAGGATTGGCTGCAAAAGCTGAAAGATGCAGCTCACATCCTTGATGACATCTTGGACGAGCATGCTACTGAAGCATTGAAGTTGGAATACCATGTAGTCAAGTGTGGTCCATCAGACAAGGTACAAAGTTCTTGCTTATCCTCTTTTCATTTTCATCCCAAGCATGTTGTTTTCCGTTACAAAATTGCTAAGAAAATGAAAAGGGTAAGTGAGAGATTGGAAAAAATTGCTGAAGAGAGGATTAAGTTTCATTTGATTGAGATGGTTCCTGAGAGAAGAAGTGGAATCACTGAGTGGCGCCAAACAAGCTCATTTATCACTGAACCACAAGTCTATGGAAGAGAAGAAGATACAGATAAAATTGTAGACTTTTTGATTGGTGATGCTTCTCATTTGGAGGATTTATCAGTCTATCCGATTGTAGGTTTGAGCGGACTTGGAAAAACAACACTTGCCCAACTCGTCTTCAATCATGAAAGGGTAGTCAACCACTTTGAGCTGAGAATTTGGGTATGCGTTTCGGAAGATTTCAGTTTGAAGAGAATGACAAAAGCTATCATTGAAGCAACATTTGGGCATGCCTCTGAAGATTTGGATCTAGAGCCACTACAAAGAAGACTTCGAGATCTGCTTCAAAGAAAAAGATATTTGCTTGTTTTGGATGATGTGTGGGATGATGAGCAAGAGAATTGGCAGAGGTTGAAATCTGTACTGACTTGTGGGGCAAAGGGTGCTTCCATTCTTGTCACCACTCGTCTTCCAAAGGTTGCAGCAATCATGGGAACAGTGCCTCCTCATGAATTATCAATGCTATCTGATGATGATTGTTGGGAATTGTTTAAACACCGAGCTTTTGGCCCAAATGAGGTAAAACAGGTGGAGCTTGTGATCATAGGGAAGGAGATAGTAAAGAAGTGTGGGGGAGTGCCTCTAGCAGCAAAGGCACTAGGAGGTCTTTTACGCTTCAAAAGAGAAGAAAAAGAATGGATCTATGTTAAGGAAAGCAACCTGTGGAGATTGCCAGACAATGAGAACTCTGTAATGCCTGCGTTGAGATTAAGTTACTTGAATTTGCCAATAAAACTCAGACAATGTTTCGCTTATTGTGCAATATTTCCCAAAGATGAAATAATAAGGAAGCAATATTTAATTGAACTTTGGATGGCTAATGGATTCATTTCAT
Organism: Pueraria montana var. lobata; assembly: GCA_026413185.1. NCBI lineage: Eukaryota > Viridiplantae > Streptophyta > Magnoliopsida > Fabales > Fabaceae > Pueraria > Pueraria montana. Next base: position 36,632,319 of record CM048651.1, on the reverse strand, counting down.
CTAATGAAATATTAGATGCTGAAGATGTTGGTGATGGTGTGTGGAATGAATTATATTGGAGATCATTTTTTCAAGATATTGAGATAGATGAATTTGGCAAAGTTACAAGTTTCAAGATGCATGATCTTGTTCATGATCTTGCACAATTTGTTGCGGAAGAGGTTTGTTGCATCACAAATGACAATGGTGTAACTACTTTGTCAGAAAGAAACCACCATCTCTCATATTATAGGTGGTTATCATCTGAGCGAGCCGATTCAATCCAGATGCATCAAGTCAAATCTTTGAGGACCTATATATTGCAACCTTTGCTTGACATTCGCCGAACTTGGCCTCTGGCCTATACTGATGAACGTTCTCCTCATGTATTGAAATGTTATTCTTTGCGGGTGCTTCACTGTGAACGAAGAGGAAAATTGTCATCATCAATTGGTCATTTAAAACATCTAAGGTACTTAAATCTTTCTAGGGGTGGCTTCAAAACTCTTCCAGATTCTATATGTAAATTGTGGAATTTGCAGATATTAAAATTAGACTATTGTGTATATCTCCAAAAGTTGCCCCAAAACTTGACAAACTTAACAGCTCTACAACAACTATCTTTGAATGACTGCTTCTCCATATCAAGCTTGCCTCCTCAGATAGGGAAATTGACTTCCCTAAGGAATCTAAGTACATACTTAGTTGGCAAGGAAAGAGGATTCCTTTTGGCAGAATTGGGACCACTGAAACTTAAAGGAGATCTTCACATCAAGCATCTGGGAAGAGTAAAAAGTGTAATGGATGCCAAAGAAGCCAATATGTCAAGTAAGAAACTAAACGAGTTGTGGTTGTCGTGGGATAGAAATGAAGACTGCGAATTGCAAGAAAATGTTGAGGAGATTCTTGAAGTGCTTCATCCTGATATCCAACAACTTCAGAGTTTAGGCGTGGTACGATATAAAGGTTCACATTTCCCACAATGGATGTCTAGTCCTTCTCTCAAGCAATTGGGAATTGGCAGATGCAGAGAAGTGGAATGTTTGCAGGAGGTTTTACAACATATGACTTCCCTGCACTCGTTACAATTATACAATCTTCCAAAACTAGAATCCTTGCCTGACTGCTTTGGAAACCTTCCCTTGCTTCGCCATTTAAGTATAAAAAACTGTCCCAAGTTGACATCTCTTCCAACGAGCCTAAGCCTTAGCAGTCTGAAAAGTTTGACTATCTACTATTGTCCTGAGTTAGAGAAGCGATGTGAGAAGGAAACAGGAGAGGACTGGCCAAAAATAGCTCACATTCCCCAAATCGACTTTTATAATTGGCGGTGAACATAATGTTTGGTGTGCCTGTGCAGGTATAATACGGATCCTATTCCTTCCTTCCTATATATATTTACAAATAACGTTCACCTTCCATGCTGGAGTTTTAATATCTTCTTGCAAACCAGAGGAAGAGCAATGCTTTTTTTTTTTAAATTTGAAAGAATCAAATATTTTCTCCAAATTTTAGGATTTTAAGCATCCAGAGTCAAATATATAAATTTTAGGAGATTATATTCTCATGTATGTCATTCCATATATGTGTGTGTGTGTGTGTGTGTGTGTCACCTCCTGAATCCTAACCTAACATTCAAGAATTTTTTCAACTGACGTGGTTTCTACTTACTAGCTTTTCAATGGCATAATATTAGAGGTGTTTGAAGTGTCCAATGTGGTTAAGAAGGGAGAGGGATTTGGGGAATATTTCATTCTATGCAGATTTCAGATTTTCATCTTATTTTGCCATACTGCACCATGGGTTTTATTTTGTGACTGAAAATTATCTTCCTTGTGATCAGAACTCCTTAGACTTTGAGGTGTAAAATTTGATGCTTCCTGCAGGCCATGTTTGAAGATTTCAGTGCTTCTTCCTTTCAGTTAAGTTCACAATGAAGTATATAGTCTAAGCTTTGGCAATCAAGTAGCTGTACAATCTTCAGATTTTTGAATTGTTTGCTCCTTTGTTTACTTGACCTCTTATGGTGAATTATCAATGTATTAGAAAGTGGATTTGTATTATCTGTTGTGTCCTTTTTATCAATGCGTCAATTTAAAAACTTCACCAGGACAACTTGATGTGCTTGTTGATGCAAACAGTATTTCTTTGTCTTATTATATGAATACATAATGAAATTATTTTTTTCTAGTGATATGTTGATCTTGATGCTTATCACAGGTTTATGTTTCGGTCAATCCATCAAATGGATTACAAAAAATATGTAATCGTACTTCTGGTGTACAGTACTTTGCGGAACATCACTCTGGTTTATTTTATGTCCTTACCAATGATCCTATTCCTGATGGTCAAGGTTATTACCTGGTTAGATGCTGAGTTGAAGATGTAGAGTCAGCTAAATTGCAGGTTTTTTTTATCAGTTTCATACATCTTGATTTTGAGTTCTCTATTATTTGTGTGTGCGTGTGTGAATGCTATTGTGTCTCTAACTCCTCTTTGTTATGCTTATGTTTCACTTCAGAATATCAACCTTCCTGATAAAGATACAAGCCTATGTGATATGGACATTTTTAATGGATATCTGGTTCTTTTCTTCAATAAGAAAGGTCTTCCTCTGCTATGCTCATTGAACCTTCCTATGCAAATTGATTTCAAGGTATATGAATTGCAATTTTATCAACATTTGGTGTTTACCACTGAATTGAAAGGTTCACATCACCTTATTTTCTTCTAGTTTGCCTCTGCAGCATCTAAGCCATTTGATCCTGATAAATATGCCCTGTGAACTACAGAAAAGACAAAGGATACTCCAATATGATAACACAAAAGAGTTTATCACTGCATTTCCTTTCGTAATTCTTTTGTGCACTCACACTCCTTCCAGGGTGTATGATGTTCAACCAATACTAATCTTATTTAGTAATTTGATGAAGATATAGATATGTTTAGAAGAGTACAATTGAAAAGGCCATAAGAACAGAATCTATATTGCTGTTTTGGTGTATCTATACTTGTGTTACAAGTCGAGTCATTAGATATTAAAGTATTCTGTTGCAATGACAGGTACACTACTATACCATCAACATGTCAATAGTGGATTTCAGTGCCTCTTATTTTCCCATTTCCAAAAGAGACCATAACATTATGTGAATATGAATGTTCAACTCCAAAGTGGTAGATGAACTTTGGTGGATGGATCTTTTTGCAGAGATTGTGAACGACTTGGACATTTCCTGCAGCTGGTAGTTTGCAATTGACCTCTACAATGTATCAGTGCTTAGTTTTAATTGCTTTAAAAAATGTTGATGTAAGTATTTGACATTGATACTCAGGGTTTGGAGTTTGGGAAGGTGCTAAGTGGGTTGCTAAAGTACGAGATAGTACCTGCCCTCACTCTTTAGAGAGAATAGGTTGAGAAAAGAGTGTGAGATCCATGACTCTTTAGAAGGGTATTTTTGTGGAAGTGTAACCCTGAGGAGATGAGGAAGCTATGAAAGTTGTGCATACTTAGCTTCTTTGGGGGTGCTTCTTTTGTCAAGCACTTGAAGAAATGGTGCTTGATATATGTCCTCTTCCTTCCATGTCTACAAACCTTTGCAACTTTAAGGAAAAGAATAAGAACCTCTCCAATATGCTCGACGAGCCCTATCATCGTGACCATTTCTTCAAGTGCTTGACAAAAGAAGCACCCCCAAATATAAACTTTCAATAGAAATATAATTATTTTAACAAAATATTGTTATTAGTTTTTTGTCAAAAAATATTATTATTAATTTTAAAACAGCCTCACTTCAAAGTTTGCTTTGGATTTAATATGTTAGGCTGACCCTAAATTTTTTTTTGGTAACAGGCCGACCCTAAATTTAAATACTTATTTAATAAGTTCTCATTACATGAGAGTTTATATCGTAAATTTGATCATAATAATGTTTTTGTGTATAATGAAGACAATAAGAATCGAATTGAGGAGTTTTAATTAAGTTTGACTAAGTCCCAGATTGAGGATTAGTTCTATAATCAATTTAAATGATCAAAGTTTGTAAGAATATCTCTAAATTTTATCGAGGAACCAAAGATTCTAATTATGATGGTTAAAAATATGATCATAATGAAACTCATTAGAATAAATTAAAATAACTTATTCTGATAAGCTACTTTAAGAAACTTATTAAATTAAGCTATCATAAGGTCAAATAAATTAACATTCTTCCATAACCACTTTCATTTTTTTTTTGTTGGAGTTCCATAATTTCTACCAGACATATACTCTCTTTTCATTTTCTGTTTTGTTATATTATACTTTATTTCTTCTATTAAATTATTTTTTGTTGTTGTACAGGACAATGACAGAGCTTGATAAAAAAAATTAGAAGATGAAAATAGTTAAAATTATAATATATAAATAAAATGTAATTATTTTGATAATATCATCGCTTATGAGTGATTTTAAGCATTTAACTATTTTCTTACATAATTGTCTTTAATGATATTAAAGTATTTTTTATACATTATTAATAAAACTCCAAAGGTTTTTTTACGCCTTGCATATCATCATATGTTATTGAATAAAAAATGGAAAATTATCTGTAATTTTTATAATTTGTGAAAAATCTGTAAGAAAGATTAAATTTTTATACAAAAAAAAAGTATTTGTGCGAGAATAAGTAAAAAAATTCTATAAATTTTTCAAAGAATTAAAGGAAATAATCCTATTTCCCCCCAAATTATAGTAAAATTTGTAGAAAACTTTTGAAGAAAAAATCGCAAGAAAATAAAGAATCCATAGAAAAATTCCACAAGAAAAATCACAGGTTCAAGTCATATTATAACGAGGATATAAAAGTCAGAAAAATCATTTTGAGAAATGCGAAAAACAGTTTTATTTTATAAAAATACAATTAATTAATAAAATAATTAATATAAAAAGTGTATTAAATCGGCCATAATAGTTGATGTTGTTAACCATAACTTACATTTCAATATTAATATAAAATTATCTATAAATTTAAATAGTAATGATAACATATGTTTGTAGTCCCTGTGATTTTTTTTTATAAAAGTTAGTATTAGTTCTCGTACCTTAACTTTGATAAATTTAGTCCCTGAACTTTAAAAATTGTGATTTTTGTCTCTCATCATGGACTGTTTTTACTGTGAAGAAAGACGAAAACCATTGTTTTTTTTGTAAAATTTAGGAATTAAATTGATCTAAGTTGAAGTTCAAGGACTAAACCCAAGTTTCACCGAAAGTACATGGACTAAAAACATATTTTACTCTAATAGTAATAAATTATCTTCTTTATGCAAAGACCTGTTCTAAGAGTGCTTTCACTTAGCTTAAAATAAACCTTAGACATTAGAATTAGTTGGATTGTATGAAACACCAAGATGAATACCATATGTGCTTGCAAACCTCACTTGTTGGAATCTGTTCTGTTTCATGAATGCCACTGCATCTAGTATACATGTTTTCTGGTTGTGACCTTTCAGGGTAATGTAGATCTATTTGTCTAGTTCGCAATGCAATCGACCCCATCTCGTTTCGAGTTTTATGTGATTTATAGTGAATTTTATACTGTGACATGTTTTGTTTGTGGTTTACACTGGACAACAGATATGATTCGTGTATTCTGTCCTGTTCTGATTATGTATGGACTTGCCTTGTATTTTTAGATTGAAGCAGACATGCTAATCGAATCATGATAGTTGGAATCACTCTGTTTGCATTTTTAGAAATTTTATTATGAATTTTTGAGAGATGAGGTTGGTGATGGATAAGGATGCTGGAAACTCAGTTTTAAATTGTGAGAAAGGAACTAGATTTGAAGCCTTTGTGCTTGTTGTAAAATACTAGGAAAATTCCCTTATCTTAATCATATAAGAAGTGAACCCCTACCAGTTTATAGACTCAACGGCTGAAGTTTCTATTTTGAGATTTTCCCACCTAGACTACTTAATTGAATTGTGCTTAGTTCTTAATTAACTAGTTATTCTGTCTGATACATCAATTGTATTTATCAATTTAGCAATGAAATGGTTATAGCCTCTTTGATAAAGTATATTTGTTATTTCCTATTCCTTTCCTTATTGCCCTATATTCAATTCACAGGTTTTGCCATTCTTAAGATACTAACTTTCTATTAAGTCTTTAAATAATCTTGTGTCAATGTTGTATTTCAAATTCCATATTCTATGAATCTTGGAGTGAGCCCGTATATACAGGTTTATTCTCAGTTGTTAAGTCTAGGACTAATTAAGGGGAAGAGAGAACAAAGAGGATGATGTACAAATGTGAGCTTGAGTATGTGGCAGAAGGGGGGGTTCATCTTCAGTTGTGGTCTATCCAATTCATCTCATCTTAATAATGTCAAGATAAAAGAGCAGTGAAACGAATCATGCATCGGGCTTTTATTCCCTTTAGGGAGGGAAACAGTCTGTTGTGGGTGCAAGTTACTCTTAGAATAAATGCATGTTGGTCCCTTTATGAGAGAGATGTGTCCCTTTTTGGGAGAGATGTGTCCCTCTATGGGAGAGATATGTGTCCCTTCAAGGGAGAGATGTGTCCAAACATATACATATAGAAATTGGAAGAACAAGAGTAGAATCACCTAGGATAAATAACATACAATGCATATGCCTCTAGAGAAAGGATTGACTAACCCTCCTGTGAATTGTGGCTTATTACTATTTGTGGTGAATTGTTATAATACTGCACTTCTATGAATGATATGATTGCCTTACATTTTTATTTGTGTATTTCATCTCCTTGTTAGTTGCTTGTGACTAGTGAGTATGTAGGGTCATACATTTATATAAATATTGTCACCAAATATGTATGCTATTTCCTTTCATCTCTCCTGCCACACTCTTTATGCTATCACAAATCTCACTCCTCCTTTCTTTCTCTTTATTGCCTAGTTTACTTTCATGATGATCACATGAGGAATAAACAAGAGTAAGGAGGTGCAGTCTAGTGGAGTAGAAGGATAGTAGACTCAGAGGAAGTTAGTCCACTCCTGAGGAGTTTTTTTATCCACCGTTTGTGTTTTGTTGTGTTATGTAGATATTACTAATGTGAGGGCAGCCTTGTCGGAGAAGACGTAGTTGTTTTAGTATGTTACAAGTACTTACTCTTGCACCCTCATGGCCCTCATAGCCATGTGATTTAAATACATTACATCTTTTTGGTCTTGGGTAAGAGATCACGGGTGTCTCCCAGCAACTCACTGGGTCAGAGACTAATCTCGCTCGCGATACGTGACTGCCGCTGATCCAAGAGAATTTTGCACACGGAGAAAATCGAACACAAATTTTTCCGCTAAATAGATTATATCACCACTGTGTCAACCCTTTGGGTTTAAATACATTATATCTATTTATATATCAATTAGTTATTTAATTTTAATTAAATACATTATCTATTAATATATCAATTATCACCAAATATAAAATCAATTAGTCATTAATTTTAATTAAATAGATTATCTCACTAATTTTAATCAAATAGATCATCTCTTATATATTAATTCTAACCGAAACTAATTCACATTCTTGAAATAACAAGGTTTAATATCAAAATTCACTTTAAGCCTCAAGATATATTAGGTCAACTTTGTCTCAACGTTTATACTTTTTCTTACTCATACAAGAGGATTTTGATTTGAGAATTATATTTTTTATATAAAATTATCATTCAAAAGGATTTTAAAAATTAGTTTACAAACTAATTGGTTCAAATGTGAGTTTACAAATTTAAAAGCAAGGGGAGTAGCAAAGAATGAATACACTGAGAAGAAAAAGTTTTTCTTTTCCATTGGCTTTGTTTTTCATTATTCATCATATTTTTAGTTATTTATTTGTAACTTATTTGATCTAATTGAAATTGAGCTAATGTAGTTCACATTTATATACTTGACACTTATTTCTTTGAGCATTGCTGTTTAGTACGAAAGAATTCTTGTACGAAACATACGAATTACGAGATCTACGGTCATTATTTTTTTAAAAACAAATATTGGTGAAAATAATTATAAAAATAAAAAAAGAATTTCACGGAAATCACCTTTCGTGCGTTTTTGACGAAACTGATTTCGTAACTTTTAGCATTTTCCTATTTCTTTATTTGTTTAAGAATGGGCCGAATGTTTATTTTATTTATTCTTTTATTTATTTGTTTTGTATTGTATCAAAATGAGGTCAATGTGACCTAACTCAATTTAAAGAAGTAAGGTAATAAAAGCAATAAGAAAATTATAGACTAATGTAAACTATTAGGCCCATGCTAGCCCATTCATCTTTTTCTAAAATCCGAAAAAAAGAAGAAGAAAGAGAGAGAGAAATAATAAATAAAAACAAATATCATGGGTCTAAGCTAGTCTCGTTGAATTTTAAATAAGAAGAGAAAGAAGAAACAATAAAATGACCTATGACCTTACAAAGAAACAACAAAACAAAAAAATTGTATTGTCTCTCTAATTATTTTTCCTATTATGAAAAGAAAAGATTTATATTGTTTTTACTAGTTTTTTCTATATATTCTCTTCTCTAATCAAGAAAAAGTATTTATATAAGTTCATCAAATTTTTCTTTCAATTTCCCTGTAGTTTGTGTTTATGTTATTTTCACTTAAAACACTAGGTAAAAGTAAAAAAAAAAAAAAAGAAATGTTGTCCCAATTCATTACAAAAGACATATCACAAGCTTGAAAATTGTAAACCAAAGTTAACCTAAGATTTTGTATATGCTTTAGCTTTTTTACATTCTATATGAATATTTTTTTACATTTTAAAGTTGTTATATTTATCATCAAAATTACTTGTATCTATTTAAATAATTTGAGCTATAATCAAAATACGACCCATTTATTTCATTGGAAATGAAATAAATTAAAATACACTTCCCATTTTCATTTTATTTACAAGGACATACATGGATTGCAATATGTCTTTCTAAAAGTTTGAAGCTACAACAATCACAAGCTTCTAATCATTTTTACCAAGGATGTAAAGGAACAATTGGTCATGAAGAGTTTAATTAGAAAGTTACTTGTCATATTCAAGATGATTGTTGTTACTCCACCCTTCTTTATTCACAATGTTACTCATGGTGATGTAAGCAAAGATCACTTTGGGATGAGACATCCATGTTCTGCCTAAGAGTTGGTCTCAGTTCTAGTAACATCACAATGTACAAATGAGTAGGCATTGTCCTCTGTCTCACTTTTTCTTGCTTATGCCGTTATAACTGTAATCTCGGTGTCGATAAGCGTTCTTAGTTCAGTACTATGCATCATAAAAGTAATCCTCATTACTTATTACACTTATATTTAGTGTATACAAAATTAATTAAAGTATACAAACATTGTAGTTCACAAAATTTAGGTCAACAAACATAGAAGCAAGAGTAACAGTATAGAACAATTACATCGAGAACAAAAAAGCTTTTTCTTTTGCGTTGACTTTTATTTTATATGTCATCTTATTTTTAATGTAATTATTTGTTTCTTATTTGATCTAATTGAATTTAAGTTCACGTAGTTCATGTTTCAATTTTTTACATTTATTTCTTTATCTAAGAATAGGATCAGTGTTCTAGTGGAATGACTCATTTTATTTATTCTTTTTTCTTATATTTCTTTTGTATTGTAACAAAATGAGCTCTACCTGACCAAAACTCCATATAAAGAAGTAAGGTAACAAAAGAAAGAAGTAAATTATGAACTAATGCAAACTAATAGGCCCTTGCAAGACCAATTCATCTTTTTTTCTAAAATAAAAAGAAAAAACAAAAGGAGGAGAGAAATAATAAAATAGAAACAAAGCTCTAGGGTCTAGTTTAGTCTCATTGAATTTTAAACAAGGAGAGAAAGAAAAATAAATAAAAACACAAACCATGGCCTTGTGAAGAAACACCATAACATGAAATAAAACAATTTTTTTTTTGTGTCAAGTTTGTCAAATGTAATTTGTTTATGTCCATAAAAGATGATAAATGAATAAAACAAGATAAAATAATTGAAAAGATTAACAAGTTTTGGTGTTCATAATGATGAACATTGGAGGGTGATTATATAAGCCACGACTTTATGATTCATCTGTCTTTCTCTAATTATGTTTCTTGCAATGAAATGAAAAGATTAATTTATATTGTTTTGACTACATTTTGTCTACACGTTTTGTTCTCTAATCAAGAAAAGTATTTATGTAAGTTCATCACATTTGTTTGTGTTTATGTTGTTTTAACTTAAAACACCATATAAAAGTTTAAGAGAAAGGAATGTTATCCCAATTCATTACAAAAGACCTGTTATATCTTTGAAAAATGTCAATAAATTAAAGCTTTCACCTCACATTTCATTTAACCTCTAGCTAAACTAATCCATTGTATGAGTCTTTATTTCATTTTAAGCTTGTTATATATTTATCATCAAAATTATTTGTATCTATCTAAATAATTTGAGTTGTAATAACAATACGACCCATAAACTTCATTAGGAATGAAATAGATGAAAATACACTTCTCCTTAACATTTTATTTACAAGAACATACGTTGATTGCAGTATGTCTTTCTAAACGTTTGAAGTTACAACAATCATAAGTTTCCAATCATTTTTACCAAGGGTGTTACAACTACTATGCGCATGAACGCCTAAATCCACCACCACTTGTGTATCAATTAATCTAAGTATACAAGGACCTCACTTATTTTTAAATTCTCTGTCTGAAACAAATAAATTACAAGACACCAAAACTCGACAACTTGAGCAATCCAGTGCTTAATTGGGATATCATTTTCCCAACCCACCACCATTAAAATAACAACTGCATTGCCACTCCTTAGGCCACATAGAAATATGTGGTAATTAATTAGACTTTGGGAGTTGGAGGAGGAAGTAGCCATTTGGAGCCTTCAATCATGCTAAGTGTTATGAAAGGTTTGACCTCCGCTTCAGTTAGTTTCTTAGTTATAGGAGCACGCCCATTAGGATCTGCACCAGGTCCCGTGTTTTGATACTCTCCAAAATATGCAGTTCTGTAGATAGTTACATATTGCATTGATTAATTTGGCACCAAATCTAGTTTAAAAGTTTATAAAATAAAAAGATGACAAGTATTGTGTGTAATGCAACATGATTATACACATTTATGCATTACCTATGGAGCTACATGTTTAGTATATACTTATATAGATGTAAGGATGTAAAAGAGCCATTGGTCATGGAGAGTTAAATTAGAAAGTTACTTGTCAGTTTCAGGCTTATGGTTGTTACTCCACCCTTCTTTATTCACAATGTTACTCATGGTGCTGTAAGCAAAGATCACTTTGGGATATGCCATCCATGTTCTGCCCAAGAAAGTGCCAGTCGCAGTTCCAGTAACGTCACAATGTACAAATGAGTAGCCATTGTCCTCTGTCTCACTTTTTCTTGCTTGTGCTGTTATAAAATTTTCCCCGATGGCGGAAACAAGCGTTGTTAGTTCAGTACTCTGCATCATAAAATTAATCCTCATTACTTATTACAATTATATTTAGTGTATAAAAAATTAATTGAAGTATACAAACATTGCAGTTCACAAAATTTTATATACCACATATAGCGACTTCCCACTTCCAAAAATATAATCCACTGTGCCTTGAATTAAGCAGTCTTTAAAAAAATGTTTATTCCTATCGTCACATATTGTGTCTTGGAATCCATAAAACTTGCAATTATAAAATGCTGCTTTGTCACCAGAAATTCGCAATGCAACTGCTTGAGCTCCTGGCTTTTTTCCATCAGGCTTCGGTGCAGAGTTCTAAACCATTAAATTCACAAACAACAAACACAAACAGTGATAAGAAAAATGTGATCCCAAAAGATAAGGCATTTGGATTCTTTTTTTTATTCATTATTATTGATAGGATTTTTAAGGAAGATAGTATACAAACCGAGATCATGATGTTAGCTGCCACAAAGTAATCTGATTCAACAATCAACGTAGCACTATCAACAGTGCCATATTGTTGTGCAGTGCCCCCAAAGGTCAAGTTTGGCATGTTCTCTGGTACCCCATACAAGGTGACAAAAGGCTTTGTCCTCTCAATTTTGATTTTCTCATTATAATTTCCAGCTCCAATGTACAGAATTACACGCTTGGTGTTCCCAGTAGGTATGCTATTAATGGCATCGGTGATGGTCTTGAATTTCCCACTACCATCTTGCATTACCTTCACAACCTTAGCGCCTTCTTCAGCAGTCGCCAATGCGGGATCCACGGTGCTCTTTCTTTGATCTAAGGGCCCCACATTAGTATTAAACCATTCGCCCAATTGTGCCTTGTCAGCAGGAATTGGCACAGTGTCATCAGATAAAACAACCTGGGCTGTTAAAAAAGCTACAATGAGACTCGCGTGTATGGTAAAACATATAGGTTTTGAGGCCATGTTTCTAGTCTTTTTTTTTTCTTTTTGGATTTGCTTTCTTGGGTGAATAGCTTATTGCAATTGCAATTTAAAGAAATATAGAACAAGCTATGTTCCTAAGTTTGAGACAATATTTAGTTCGAGAAGAGTTAATTTGATTCAACGATTTTTTTGTTAAGCTAAAATTAAACAAGGGGTTAAAAGTTGATGGATTTGAGGTTATAGTTGCATAAATAAACTACATTTTTAGTTGAAGATAACGTATTTAAGGAGTTTTAGTTTCTAATCATACACATGTGTAACCCAAAATCGAAAAGATTTTCTCCACACAAAAATTGAGTATAGTTTTGCACAATGAATGTAGGCCATGAACTAATTAGGAAATATTGAGAGGTAATTTTGCTTGGATCATTTGGTTGTTGTGATTTACAATATTTTTATATTAATTAGGATTCAATTGTTAGTTTGTTAACATTAAAAGGAATATAAATACATTTTCCTAAAAAAGTAGGGTTGGAAATACAATGTATTTTACCTTCCGTCACAATTTTAAGCTTCAGAATTTTTATTATAGTTTCATCATAAGATAAAATGCGTAGTCCGCTATGGTTGATGAATTATAATTTTTTAAAAGAGTGTTTAAATGCATTTATTAACATAAATTTTCAACTCTTCTACATTATTAATTAAAATTTATTAAATTTTATAAAATTATATGTAAGACTTGGTAATAAGTATGAAATAACATTATTGTAAATAGTAATTTTTTTTTAGAAAAAGGATCATACGCTGATTTATGATTATCTTAAAAGTTATACTAACGGTGATTTAAACCGAAAGGGTTGACGTGGTAGTGTAAGACCCTACTGCGTTCACATGTGGGGAAACGATTCATTTACCGGAAGAACCTGTATTCGATTCCCTCCATGTGCAAAATTCCCTTGAGCTAGCGGCAGTCACGCACCGCGAGCAGGATTAGTCTCTGATCAGTGGATTGGGGGACACCGTGGTCTCTAACCCAAGACCAAACAAAATACTAACGGTGATTTATGATTGACAGTGTAAAATAGTTTTACACTACATCACCATTAAACTCTTGTTATTATACATAAAAAATAGATAATAAAAATTTGAGAACTGTTATTTAGTACGAAAGAGTTCTCCCACAAAACTATGTGAAGACAACGTGTTTTTATTTATTGGACAAACATTAAATAAAAATTAAAAATTAATATTTGGTTTGACAGAAATCATTGTATCCCTGTATTATGAATTTTGTGTTGCACGAATTCGTAAAATCAAACATTTTTCTAAAATTTTTACACTGAACGTATGAAACCTCAAAAATATATATCCTAAAATATTATCATTTTTTCCTTGTTTCTAAAACCTTTTGCTATTCAGAACTCACGTTCAATGTTCATGAAACCTCAAAAATATATATCCTAAAATATTATCATTTTTTCCTTGTTTCTAAAACCTTTTGCTATTCAGAACTCACGTTCAATGTTCATTAATTTGAATTGAGTTAGTCAACTTTATTAAAAAAAACACACACACACACACGACTCTCTGCACCTATTTTTTAATCAAAATTAAAAATAAAATTTAAAACTTTACATAAAAAAAGTCAAATTTCTTAATACTTAAGTCAACATGTATACCACACTCTACTACCTTGATGGCTTGATCAATAAGTCAAAATGTCCAAAATACAAAACACCCAGTATTAACTCCCTTAGAGAACAACAGTAGATATATAATATATTCTAGTAGTAAACCTGATCCTTAAATTCTTAGCGCAAAAGATTATTCTGCAATCAGAAGCATTGTATTTCAGTTTCACTCATATTATTTTATAAAAATTTCACTCGTCTTAAGTCTTAACGATAATTTATAATTACTTCTGTATTTCTGATAAAGATGGCAAGGTCAAAATAATATCCAAAAAAATAGTCTTGTTTAATATAAAAAAGTTTTCGATCCGGATTCCGGATTATCAACTAATATATGTTGTACACTTTTTTCTTAACTTCTCTAATGTAAAAAAAAAAAGAAGTAAATTACAGAAAAGTGAGAATACATCCTTAATTTAAAATTGATTAAATTTGTTAGGTAATTAATACTCCATCTAGTCCCTTTTATAAGATTCAAATTAGAAGTAGTATTTAACCAACAAGGCATTGGTTCGAGTGGTGCTGTAATCGGTTTCCTTAAGCAAGATCTTGGATGATTGGGAAGGGAGATTCCATTGGTTCGAGTGGTGCTGGACTCGATTTCCTTAAGCAAGGTCTCGGATGGTTGGGAAGGGAGATCTCACTAAAGGTAGTCAAATAGGTTTCCCAGTAGATATTAGTCATCACCAAAAACCAATGTCATGGGTACAAAAAAAAAATGGAAGTAGTGTTTGGTCCTTTCCATAAGACCTCATTCATAATGTTTCCTACATTAATTATTTTTTTACAAAAATATTCTTAATTATGAATATTTTTTTGAGTTTAATAAATAGTAAATGAAATATATTAAGGTTTTATGCTCTTTGAAAATATAACTTTGACTTGTATAAAAAACATTTTGGGAACCTTCCTTTGACTATTTACATACTCATAGTCAATAAAAATTAAAGCAATATATTTATTAATGATGAAAGATATTAAAGAAAAAAAAATAGAAGTAGTGTTTGGTCCTTTCCATAAGACCTCATTCATAATGTTTCCTACATTAATTATTTTTTTACAAAAATATTCTTAATTATGAATATTTTTTTGAGTTTAATAAATAGTAAATGAAATATATTAAGGTTTTATGCTCTTTGAAAATATAACTTTGACTTGTATAAAAAACATTTTGGGAACCTTCCTTTGACTATTTACATACTCATAGTCAATAAAAATTAAAGCAATATATTTATTAATGATGAAAGATATTAAAGAAAAAAAAATAGAAGTAGTGTTTGGTCCTTTCCATAAGACCTCATTCATAATGTTTCCTACATTAATTATTTTTTTACAAAAATATTCTTAATTATGAATATTTTTTTGAGTTTAATAAATAGTAAATGAAATATATTAAGGTTTTATGCTCTTTGAAAATATAACTTTGACTTGTATAAAAAACATTTTGGGAACCTTCCTTTGACTATTTACATACTCATAGTCAATAAAAATTAAAGCAATATATTTATTAATGATGAAAGATATTAAAGAAAAAAAAATAGAAGTAGTGTTTGGTCCTTTCCATAAGACCTCATTCATAATGTTTCCTACATTAATTATTTTTTTACAAAAATATTCTTAATTATGAATATTTTTTTGAGTTTAATAAATAGTAAATGAAATATATTAAGGTTTTATGCTCTTTGAAAATATAACTTTGACTTGTATAAAAAACATTTTGGGAACCTTCCTTTGACTATTTACATACTCATAGTCAATAAAAATTAAAGCAATATATTTATTAATGATGAAAGATATTAAAGGAATTAAAACTAATAATAATATTTGAAAAAAAGAATAAAAGTATGTCTCATTAATATTAAAGATAATTTTAGAAGAAAAAAACATATAATTTAGGACAAATTTAATGTTACTAACTAATTTTTTCAATGAGAAAAAAGACAATGCACTAACAATGTAAAATAGTTTTACACTGTCATCCAATCACAAATTACCATATATGGTAAGTTTGTTGACTTTTACAATAACTATCTTATAGCATCTCCAATAGGTGTAATTTAAACAATGCATTTTGAGCTGTTAATTAGCCCCCACAATGCCACATAAAAGTTAAGCAACTCATACACATTTTGTTCCAATGGTATAGTTTTAAGCAACTCTTAAATGACCCACCTTTAAAAAACCCAAAATGACTCACACTTAAATGATCCACACTTAAAATGGAAAGAAAATATTTTTTTAAGCTTAAGTAACGGTTGCTTATAGAAGCAACGTTGCTTAATTTTAAGCAACCCAACATGACACGTAAATCACCTCCAATACTAAAAAAAACTAAGCAAGGGTGCTTTAACATAAGCAACTCGTTAAGTAATAAGCGTTGGAGATGCTCTTAATTAAAAGTCATATAAACGATTATTTTGTAATTGGATTATTTTACACTATAAGTATGTTACCATTAAACTCTTTTTTAATTTTGATGAATTAATTTATTGGGTCTTATAAAAAAATATTGAAGGATACGATTCAAATCAAGAGTGAATATTACACTATTATTTTCTTACTTACTTGAGAAGGTTGAATATTTTTTTTCCCCTATAAGCATTTCACAACATAAAGACAATAGTAGAAAGGCGTTAATTCATTTAGATTTGTCAATGGAAGGAAAATGAAGTTACCAACATAATTACCATGTGTGCCTAAGTAGAACTCTGAAAATCTCAGGTTTAAATAAACTTGCCTTCTCCAACTTTTCATCCTAAGAAATCAATCTCCTTGAACCTTTTCATCTTAATTGGGAACCCTCTTCTTCATCACCAACATAACACTCTTCTGTTTTAATTTTCTTTCTTTCTTTCTTTCTTTCCCTCAGAATTCAGAAAAGTTTCTCTCCATTTTATTTCTTCTTCACATCCATTTCCAAACCTTGTTATCCTTTTGCCACTTACATTGTAGTACAAATCATACAAAAGAGAACTTTTCTCTTTTGTATTTATTTTTTATTATTATCATATTACATATTACATATTATATACAAAAGTACGTAATTAACTAGCTAGTTACATCTGTATAATGCTCTACAACAAGGTTGTTCTTGAGGATTCAGTGCTAGAGGAAAGTAAAAAGGAAAAACCATATAGTAATAAGATGGGATATGAAGCACTAATCAATTTGATCAATGGAGGGGTCAAGGATGTGAAATTCAAAGGCTTGTTAAATGATGGCATAAAGGGTGATCACAAACTCAGATTTATCATGCTTGCTCGAAGGAGATCATCCCTGTTGAAGCTTTGGACACTTCGACTTGCATTTGTGATGCTGCTTTGGACCGTTGTAGTGCAATTCAAAGGCCTTGGTGACATGGTAACACCTACCATGTTCAAGACTCGTTCTTCCTTCTCTCTACCATCTCCAAGTACGTATCTTAATCTTTCTGGCAATTTTACATATTTAGAGTATTGGTTGGATGAATTAAAAAAAAAAAAAAAAGACTATAATAGGGTTCCTACTTCCTATCAAAGATGTCATTTTTTGATAATTATATAGGCTTAAATAACTACTTTCTTGTCTATATTATTTTCGTTTTGATCCTTTTTAAAAATTGTGTTTGTTTTGGTCCTATTATTTTTATTTTATTTTTTTAGTTTCTAACGTTAAGGTTTTTATTGAGTGATGACGTGATTAACGAGAAATTATTAGATAGTCTAAGACCATCATATACACATGATTTTAGTCAACTTTTATGTAACATATATTCAAAATTTTCAATTTATGAGAAAGCACTTAATTATGTAGTATTATATGGAAATTAATTAAGACCATAATAGTCTCAAATCATCGAATAATTTATTGGTACTAACAGTAGTTAGAAAACATGTCTAATGTCTAAATAATACAAGAGGAATCTACGTGAAAAGTTACAATTTTATAGGGGATATTTGTTTCATAGATTTGATTATATTTCTAGGAATAATATTTCTGAAAATGCTATTACTGGGAATAATATTCCCATCAAATATGTTTGGTAAATATTTAACATTCCTTGAAAAATTTCAATTTATTTTAATTTAAAAAATATTAAATAAATAAAAAGTGAGGTAGAATGAGAGGAAAGTGAAAAGTTATTTTAGAAAATAACTTTCATACCCATAAGAATATAAAACTCCCACCCTTCTACATGAGAATAGGAAGATAAAGAACCATCTGTAATGTATATTCTAGGGAATAATTTTTCAAAACTTATAACAAACATGAGAATGCTACATGCTACATTCCCATGTTAACATTCCCGGGAATGTACGTTTAATATGTGAAAGCATTCATATGTTTATTACAAGTTTTGAAAAATTATTCTTGGGCATAACTTATTCCCAGGAATCTATATATATTACACATGGTTCTCCATTCTCCTATTCCCATGTAAAAGGGTGGGTTTGATGGGAATGGGAGTTATTTTCTAAAATAACTTTTCATTTTTCTCTTATTCTACCTCATTTTTTATTTTTAAATTAAAATAAATTTAAAAATATTCTAAGGAATGTTAAATATTTACCAAACATATTTGATAGAAATATTATTTCCAGTAATAGCATTCCTAAGAATATTATTCTTGAAAATATGATCAAATCCGTAAAACAAATGCCCTAGAAACTAAAACAATGAGGTAAATGGACTGAGTATTAACTTAGGGACAAAAAAAAAAAAAAAAAAAAAAAAAAGCTACCAATTCAGAAAAATTGAGAACCAGAAAATATGAATATTTTATAAGGATTAAAAAAATTATTTAAGTTCAACTATATAATATAATGGTTAATTTTTTATACCACATTTATTTTGAAATGTGCTAGCTAGTTTTGTCCCCATATTTTTTTATGAACTTTTTCAAGAAGTACTTTCTGTAGAAATGAAAGCTGTCTCACTATCTATTGAGAATTAGGGTTTTACATTGCAGTTAAAGTTGTTTCAGCATTGTAGTCTAATAATGCAGCCCCATAGGATCCACAATCGCTGCCTAATTTGGTTGCGGCCCCATTAGGTGATGCACTCGTGATTCTAAACTTTGCTAAAAACTCATAACAGATAATATTATACCATTCAAGTGTAACTTATCTTTTTTTAATTTAATTGATAAGAATCTCATATAAAGAGTAAAAGATAATATGTTCTGTCAAAAAAAAGTAAAAGATAATATGAATTAAAGATATTAATTTTACTTTCAGTTATCTATATAACCCAAAACGCATAAACCACCAAATAAGAATTTGCCTTTCTCTGTCTACCCTGGTCCAGGAATTAAATCACAATTTTCCTTTTTCCTTAAAAAGAATATTTGTAATAACTGAAAATCAATCACGTTAAAACCTTGCCTTGTAGTTGCAAGCAAGCACTAAACTAGCACTTAATCATTGTGCATTCTATCTATCATACGCATCAACATCACATCAAGGTTTCCAAATCAGGCTAAGTTCCACGGATTATAATTACCAATTGTCATTAAAAACTAACCAAAATGGAATAGCAACATGTAATATCTTATCCCCTATGTTTTCCATGCAGGGATTTACGAGAATAATAATGGGTATCTAATGGTTTCTTCCAATGGAGGATTGAATCAAATGCGAGCTGGAGTAAGCTTTTTTGACATTGATCCAATACTTTCCTTGCATTACTGATGAGTGTAATTGCTCACTTTCCATGGTTAATAGCATTCCTAATTATTATTATTATTATTATTATTATTTTCTCAATTTGTGCAGATATGTGACATGGTTACCATTGCAAGATATTTAAACGTTACACTAATAGTTCCTGAGCTGGATAATACCTCCTTTTGGAATGATCATAGGTGAGTGGAGCCAATTTTTTCCCTTTCACTATTTTTCTTTAGGGTAAATTACACTTTTTGGAGATTTCTTAGATTGTACAAAACCCTTTGTTTTTTAAGGTTTACAGCAATTTCCTTAAAGGAATATACGTTATAATATTTTTCAAATAATTAATAGGGTTAATATAATGTATATAGGTTGTGTTAGTATGATGTTTTGCAACCAATTAACAGGGTTATTATAGGGAGAAATATAACGATATTTCAAGAAAAGCTAGTGTAATTAAATTGTTTTTACTAAAAATTTTAGGCATGGACACATTAGGAACGACCCATTGAACAAGCTATTTGGTTATGAAGCAAAAATGAAATGACCCATTAAAAATTGTGTACTTGTTATAGCAGCCAATTCAAAGATATATTCGATGTGGATTATTTCATCAATTCATTGAGAGATGAGGTTCGGATACTGAAAGAGCTTCCACCCCAACAAAAGCAGAAGGTGGAAACAGAGTTCATCTATTCCATGCCACCCATTAGTTGGTCAAATATGTCATATTACTATGATGTGGTAGGTAACCTTCTAGCATAAAGTTACAAATGACAATATTAATGTGCACTCCTTGTCAAATCATATAAAAATTAACTTCAATTTTCGTATATTAAAAAAATAAATAGATTCTTCCCCGGATAAAAACATATGGGGTAGTACACTTCACCAAATCTGATGCAAGACTTGCAAATAATGGGATTCCTGAGGAAGTTCAGAAACTTCGGTGCCGAGTGAACTACCATGCTTTGAGATTTGTTCCTCCAATTGAGCAATTGGCCAAGAAGATTGTCAAGATTCTTAAGGAGAGAGGACCTTTCTTGTCACTTCATCTTAGATATGAAATGGACATGATAGCTTTCACTGGTTGCAATGAAGGATGCAACAAGGAAGAGATTGATCAGTTAACAAAAATGAGGTAAGCAACTTCAACATGGGAAAATCAATTCTAATTCTAGTGTTTGATATTTGCACACCACTTGTACACTTGCACACAATCAACCATTTAAAGTACACTAATCCTCCAAAATTTTAATTGGACTTGAGCATTTTCTCTATGACTAGTATTTCTACATAGAAAAAAGTATCATTTGGCATGACACACTAACACCCCCTCTCACATGTGGTAAGAACTGTTGGGTCAACTTGTATGTTTTATCAAAAAAACATTTGACACAAGAACAAAAGAAGTCTTATCTCACTAGATAAGATAGATTATGTAGATCACACAACACCATTGGATTTGGTAAAAGACCAAAATCTCATAATTCTTTTTGCCATAAGATCCCACTTAGTGCCTTTAAAAAAAAAATAAGATCCCACTTAGTGCATGTTTGAGTAAACGTTGGGAGAGCTCAGATGTAAGTTTACAAAAGGATCTTCACCCTTACTTCTCCGTTCATCCATTGGATCTATATTAGAACGCGCACTGCAGCATTTTCAACGACAAAACAAATATGCTCTTAATAATTTCTTTCAATGTCCTTCTTGGTTTCACTTTCTTTTTATAAGGTTAAAAACCATACAATCTACTATTTTTACAGATACTCCCACTAACTTTCTTTTCACGTGTCCAAACCATTAAGTAAGGATGTAAAGCAAGTAAGGTAAAAAGGAGTGTGAAATTATCATGGCTTTTTCACATATGCCAAGTATTGAGAAAAGTACATTTCTCATAATATAGTATACTAAAATCATTGTTTGCTCTTGAAATTTGTTTAGATATGCTTATCCATGGTGGAAAGAGAAAGAGATAGATTCTGAGAAGAAAAGAAGAGATGGTCTTTGCCCTCTGACTCCTGAGGAAACTGCCCTAACACTGCGTGCATTGGACATTGATCGTAATATTCAAGTTTATATTGCTGCTGGGGACATATACAAATCAGAGAAAAGAATGGCAAGTCTCAAAGAAGCCTTCCCAAATCTGGTTGGTAAACGCAACCTTTTGAGAACTCCAATTAACAATATTTGGCAATGTAAACAAAATGAACATTGATTTATTATCTATTAATTATCTCAATAGGTTAAGAAGGAGACATTATTGGAACCCTCAGAGCTTGATCCTTTCCTGAACCATTCAAACCAAATGGCAGCATTGGATTATTATGTGTCAATAGAAAGTGATATATTTGTTCCCTCGTACACAGGGAACATGGCAAAACTGGTTGAGGGCCACAGAAGGTGCATAAATTTCTTTTTTGTTGTTGCATTAACCATATAAAGGAGAAATTATTAGGTTGGTCGGGACCATCACAGTCCCAATTAATCTCCATATGACATATAATTGAATATTATTAATTCTTTTTTGTAAATTTAAAAACTTAGATACATATCACATATAAAATTAAAAAAAAAAAAAAAAAAAAAAAACTAACGTACCTCATAGTCTGGAGGCTCCTCCCTAAGCAAAGGTATGGGAGAGGGTCATTGCACGCAGTTTTACCCTTACATGTGCAAAGAGGTCATTTTCGGATTCAAATCCATGACCAACTAGGCACCAAGCACAATTTTACTGCTATGCTATAGGGCTCGCCCTCACATATCACATATAAAGGCATGAAATAGGTTAGCATGTTCTTGACCATGTAAAGATTAATTTTATGATGCTTTCAGGTACTTGGGATTCAAGAAGACAATTCTTTTAAACAGAAAAATTCTGGTGAAACTCATAGACCAGTACAAAAATGGGACCATAAATTGGAACCAGTTCTCCACTTCAGTGAAGGTAGCTCATGCAGACCGTGTAGGGAACCCAACTACAAGATCAGTGGTGCCTGGAAAACCCAAGGAAGAGGACTATTTCTACACAAATCCACAAGAGTGCATGTTAGCAGTTGATGGACCATAACTACACATCACAAGCTAAATTAGACTTTATGCTCTATTTTGTGATGGAATTGAACCATAGTGGAAGAATATCCATTAACATAAGGATCAATCACACTGACTACGTTTGTCATTTG
The DNA here is from genome assembly GCA_026413185.1 of Pueraria montana var. lobata. Lineage (NCBI taxonomy): Eukaryota > Viridiplantae > Streptophyta > Magnoliopsida > Fabales > Fabaceae > Pueraria > Pueraria montana. The sequence goes on along the minus strand of CM048651.1, from coordinate 36,609,428 downwards.
GATTTAAGTTAAATTGATTGCATGATATGTACTCATAGATGTGTAATTAAATTCAAACACTATGGTATGATAGTTATGTAACATCATTATATAACTGTTTGTAATATCTTTATGTATTTAGTGTTTTGTAAGAAATAATATTTTAATTACTTTGATTAGTTGGAAGCCTCATTCAAAAGCCAAAATGTCTCCCAGGATCATGCATTTCACACTTTAGAGAAATGTTGAACGTACATCTGATTTTAGGATGGAGGGAAGAAAGAGATAAAGAGAAAAAGAAATAATAGAGAGAAGAAATGACCTCTTTATCCCTCCAACTCTTATGTCCCTCCCCCAATCATCAAACTACCATACGATGGATATGATATTTGATGTGATAAAAAGGTTAAAGAGATATAGAGAGAGAAAAATTGAGTGGAAGTAAGTTGTAAGAGAGTGGGATGTATATTTATAACTACTCCACACCGCATTCCTGCACTAATACAAAGTTGTATATGAGCAAGAGTTTAATGCATCGGTAAGCGAACCACACTTACAAAAGCACTTTTAAATGTGATAGCAATACTTTGTTTAGAAGAGGGCTAACAGAATATTTTTTTAACACACTCTTTTTTATAGATTAAAATTTATTAGCAAATATAAAATTGTTAAATATAGAGTTGTGCCAATGAGACAGCCACCTTAGGCTTCAATTCAAGCTCTTAATTTTTTTATATTCTTAAATTTATTTATTTTTTTCACTTAAATTATTAGGTAATAAGCTCTATTGTATTATTTGTACTTAATTTATTAATAAAATTATACAATTTAAAAATATGTATATACGTACATATTGTTATACATTATTTGAGAAGTTTTAGTATTCATTTTGAAAAGTTATATTGAAAATTATTATTTATTTACTTTGAACTCAAACAAAATCAATTGGCTGATAAAACAAAAACTCAAACAAAATTAAAGTTGACATTAATAAAATGAATATTGTTGAGTCATAAGACGAATCAGGATCCTCAATTATTTTGATTTTATGCAAAATAAATATTAAGTAAAAAGACTGCATCTTATAAATGCCTACAGACGAAAATGTTGTATTTGCGTCTGTAAGATACAGATGATACGCAGACAGACGTTTAAGTCTAAAGAAGCATTTAAAGGCATAGTAAATGCACTATGGTTTTGTAATATATTTTGCAAGGAATATTCATATAACATCCTCTTAGGATCTGTCGAAGTGCATAAAAGGAAACAGAAAGAAGATTCAAAGTTTCAGAAGTTTCTCTCGCCTCAAAAGACGCGCTACAGCTAGTAATAAATACTTGTCTGAGCAAGCGATGTGACCACTGCAACAGAAAGATATGGAGTATATATCAAGAAAGATAAGTAAAATGTTTTATCAGCTCAGAATGACTAGTTGGTGACAAGCATTTAATGCTTGCATTAAATACCCCTCAACCACCCTCCTTCAAACGATGGTCAGATGCAAGAAAGAAGACCGTTTAAAGACAACGATTACTTCCTCAGCAAGTCTATATAAAGAAGAAGATTTGAAGTGTTAAGGAGAGTACACATGAACTGAATTCAAAATTCAAGCATTCTTTCAAGCCTTCATTCTTTCTCTTGTAAAAATTCTCTTTGTAAAAACTCTCAACTCACTTTGCATATCCTGAGAGAAAAAGACTTAGCTCTTAATCTAGTATATCCGTCTGTAAGATGATAGTTAAAAAGTCTCTGCGCTCTTACAAAAACAAATCTCGTGATTTGTTTTAGAGCCAGAAGTGACTTCATAGTGAAGAATACTTAGGTTTTTAGCTTGGAGAGACTAAATGTCAAAAACTACTTGGGTGAGCCAGAAGTGGCAGTGAATAATACTTGTAACTTGTGAAGGTTAGTGGAACTTGGTGGTTTGCCAAGAACTGGACGTAGTCTCGGAGTGAAATGAACTAGTATAAAAATTTGTGTTGTCTTTCTTGCTCTTCTGTCTCTTATAACTGTTAGAATTGACTTTGTCTTATGATTTAAACCTGTTTTCTTATAAAGGGTTTTCATTTGTGTACTATCGTCTATTAAAACGTTCTCTTCAAAAATGATCTCTTTTGACTAACAGACGGTATACGCTGTTTATAAAAAGTTTGCAAAAATTTTTATAAATCACAATTCAACTCCCTTCTTGTGGTTTTTACCTTTACAAATATAGTGATTAAATTTCTTAAAAACAGTATGATCAATAAAAAAAAATTGACCTCTTCAAAAAAAATTGATGAACAGTGATAAAATCACACGTTTAATTGAAGATTAATTCTTTTGGATCTTATAAAAATATTAAAATAGGTAAAAGCTATAAGTTAGGAGTTGAAAAGCTGAAAGCTTATAAACTAGCTTATTTAATTAAAAGTGTTTGGTAAGATTAACTGATAAACTAGATGATAAATGTCAAATGATGTAAAAGGGCATATTTAATATTTCTAATATTTGAATTTATTTTTTAATAACTTATCATCTTAAAAAATAAGACAATAATTTTGCATTATAAAAGAATAGTAAAGATTTGGTGATTTTACTCATATTGTTTAAAATCAAATTTTTAATAAATTAATATTGTTTTAAATCAAAATTTTCCTTTATTTTAAAAAGTAGAATTAAATTAAATAAACCTATATTGTATAAAATCAATTTTTTAATATTTAATTTTTTTATTAATATTATTATTTTAAAACAAAAAAAAATCTTTATAATTTTATTTTTTTTATCAACTTTTGTTAAGTGACCAAATATTTTAAATAAAAATAAACAATGTATTAATTCATTAAAATAAATAGTTTAACATTAAACAAAATAATAAAAAAAGTAAAATTTCAAGTTTCATAATAACTAAGAAAATAAATATACCACCTAGTATTTGTAAGAATGTTAAAATAGGTAAAAGGGTTTTTAAATTGAATAAAAGAATAAAAAAATTCAAATAAATTAGTGAGGATAAAATTGAGAAGAAGAAGAAACTAATAGCTTATAAGTTAATTTGTTTTCCATAAATTACTTTAGCTTATGAAAATAAGCTAATTGAAGTAGTTTGTGGAAAATAAGCTATTAAAATAAGCTTATGTACCAAACAAGTTTATTGGTTAAAGTAGCTTATAAGTTGATCAAAGAAGTTTATAAACTCATCAAAAGTCTTACCAAACAGACTCTAGATTAATTCTCTTTTTATTCATAACTTATTTGAACAAATTTTAAATGTGAAATCACTTTTGACTTTTTTTTTATTTCAATCTCAATAATTGAAAATATTAAAATAGAATTAATTGAAAAGATATTATATTAATTTTGAAATAAATTTAAGTTTTAGTGAACATTAATTTGATATTTATAGTTTTTTTTGTCTTTTTTTTCTTACATTAAAGGTACTGAAAAAAATACTAACAATAAAAGTAAATGTATTATTAGAAGTACTTTAAACTATATTAAAAATTTCAGCTCATTTTTCTTCTCTCCACTTAATTTTTTTTTCCTATAATACCCTCTTCATTACAGTATTCTCTCGAAACATTAATTACTCGAAGTTAAGTGGTGAGAGAAACGAATGGTAATTTTGAAAGAATCTTATATATAGAAACGAAGGTTAATACTTCCTCGTTTATTTTTAAGTGTCGGATTTTTAAAAAAATTTATTTCTATTTATCTATCTTTTGTAAAGTTCAAGACCACATTAATTATCCTTTTACCAATTATATCATTACTTCTTTTCTAATTTTTAATAAATTTACACGCATTTATTGTGTAACCTTAAAAAGAAAACACCTGTCACCTATCTGATTTTAATTGATTGCGATTCAAAGCTTTCTTAATCTGTCACGTGAAAGTCCCATTCACTTTTGATTTTTTTCCACTTCTACCCCTTTACTCATTAACGACCCCCTTTTCATTCACTCCCCTCCGTGCCACTTTTCCAATTTTTTTTCTTTCTAAATTACTCTTTTTTTCTCTTATTTTTATTTTAGATTATAATTTGATTCTTTATTTTTTTAAAATTACAAAATAATCTTTTATCTTTATTTTAAATTTTAATTTGATCCTTTATTTTTTAAAAATTACATAATGATTCTTTAAATAACTTTTTTATAACATGTTTATTTCAAAAAATTAAAAAATATATTATTTTAAAAATAAACATGCTATAAAAAAAATTACTTAAAAAATTATTTTATAACTTTTAAAAAATAAATGATCAAATTATAATTTAAAATAAAAATAAAGAACTATTTTATAACTTTTAAAAAAATAAAGAATCAAATTATAACATAAAATAAATATAAGAGACCATTTGTATAATTTAACCTTTTTTTTTCTTCTCATACAAAATATCACCTGCGAATAAACTTAAAAGAAAAAAAATGTTGAAAAATTAAAAGAAAAAAGATGGAAAACAAAAGGTAAATTTCAAAAGACGATTGAAATTAGGAACAAGTGAAAAGTTGTTGAAAATTTGAACGAAAAAAAGATGGGGAATCTGAAAAAAAAAAATACTAAGATGAACAATTATGCAGCAATCCAGGAACTCCCGAGTCATCTCTATAGCTTCCTCCCAGTGCAATTTTTTTTTTTTTTTTTTGATACAAATGAAATTAAGACAACAAAAACTAAATGGTGGAAATCCACCGCATATCCTCTTGAAGTGCCACCAGTACACCACCAGGAGGTTCCAAAGGGTGTGGTAGTGGTGTATTCCGGTGGGTGTGATAGTCGTGTGTCAAAGGATAATTTGGGAAACGTCGAAATTTTAAAATATTAAATTAAATAAATATTTTATAATTAAGTCACTTGACAGGTGTCAAAATTGAGGGATTCGAAGGATGGGTCGGCTTCTTCTGTTCGGAGGCTAAATCATTTCTCTTATAACAAACCAAACGACGGCGGAGGGCAGGGCAGAGGTAGTGTGAATTACGTTTGAAAATGCACGGTCGGCCTCGCAAAGCACTGAAGCAAGAAGATGAAGCTGCTTTATCAGCCAAAGCAAAAAAGCTTCGTTCACTCCAAGCTCAGTTCCTCGCCAATCACCACAACAACATGTTGCCTCTTCTTCCTTCAACTTTTTTCTCTCTTTTTCTCCACCTTCGGTTAATTCGAATTGCGCAAATCTGGTTGGTTGCAGATACAGCAAGGAAGCGCTAGATGTGAGCGCGAAGCTTCTAGAAGCTAATCCAGAGTGCTACACAGCTTGGAATTACCGAAAGCTCGCCGTTCAACATCTTCTCTCTAACTCCGATTCCGATCCCCACTCTATCTTCCAAGACGAGCTCAAACTTGTGCGTTCTCACTCTCAGCTAATTTAATTCACTTATTTAAAATAAACAATTACTTTACTGAGAGATGCTAGCGATACTCTCTCTAACACTCTCTATGATTGATGGGAATTTATTGAAAATCATCAATTTTGGTAATTGGTAATGATTCTCTTCTCCTGATCTAATCTAGAAGTGAGACCCATCAAAATTGATGATTTCCATATCACATGGAGAATGTTAAAAGGAGAGTGTCGGGTGCATTCCTCTTACTTTATTTTATTTTTCGATTGGTTATTTATTTTCAATTGTTTAGGTGGAGATTGCGCTGAGGAAGAATTTCAAGTCTTACGGCGCGTGGCATCATAGAAAATGGGTACTCAGCAAGGGGCATTCGTCCATAGAAAACGAAATGCGCCTTCTCAATGGTTTTCAGAAGGCAGATCCTCGAAATTTTAACGCCTGGAATTACCGAAGGTTAAATACTGCTTCCTTTTGATGTCCTCTTTTCAACCAGAGAAATAAAAAAATTATGCAATTTGATAGATTTTTTTTGTTGACCCTGTTTGTTTTTTACATTTAAAAAATCAATTCTCGCATCACACACACACACACACACGTTTTCAATTCAGTTTTTCAAAACAAAAAAAAATTAGAAGTTTCAAAATAATTTTATTTAACTCAATGTCAAACTAAACTGGCTAAGTTGGTGTCCTTGTTTTGCATTGATTTTACTTCCAGGTTTGTTGCTGAACTGATGAAACGATCGGATGAGGATGAGTTGAAACACACAGAGGAAGTGATAGGGGCTAATTTCAGTAATTACTCTGCATGGCACAATCGTAGGTAGGTATAACTATCTTCAAATTTACTCGTTCAAAGGGGCATTCTGGTGCTTGTTGTCTGTGTGCCTTTTCTGTATGGTTCCACTCTATTTAATTACATGAGTTACATAAGTATGTTTTTCAGAACTTGTGAATTGACCCTAAATTGTTTTACTTGTGTTTGCATGTCTCTGAAAAAGCGTGGAATTTCAATGTTAGGAATAATGTTGTATTGCAATCTTGCTCATATATTGGTATACAAGATTGATTTGTCTGCCTATTTGTTTTATTCTTAAATTTTTTTCTTGAAACAAACATTGCCATCAATCAACCGTACATATTTAAATGTTTTCCATGTGAAACTTGGAGGTGTTCTTCTGGTATCTATGCTTGATCAATTGTTGCCGAGAACGGTGGTTTGATTTTGGGCCTACACCCATCTGGGTGTTTGGCAAATATTGTTTCGGTATTGTCATTAATAATCAACTGACTGCTACTTTGAAGCATTCTACAAGATTCTCACATAGATAAACAAACTGAAAGTATATTATTGCATGTACTTTAAAAATGACCCCATTTGGTGCTTAATATGGTGTCATGATGCCATGTTCTATCGAAATATAAACCTGCCCATTTCCCACATCTTAAATGATCATCATACATGATTCAATGACTCTTAGTCTCTTACCATTATTTGAATATGAGAGATATTTTGACGTTGTAGGGGAGTTTGTGGATCTGTATGCACTGGGTACTATCCCTTGTTAGAATAGTAGGAAACCCTTTTTTCTTTTTGGTTTTTGTTCGGCATTTCTGTTTTTTTTTTTTTTGTCTGGGTCAAACCAACACCATTCTTTAAGACTTTGTTTCATTGGTTAATGAGTAAAGTGTGATTCTTCTTGATTAACTAATTTTATTAATCTAAGCCAAAAGGCTGAGAAAGGTATATTACCTAATTTTATTAATGCATTTTGCATTGAGAATTTTTCAGCGTGATTTTGTCTAATTTACTGAAAAGAAAGGCTGAAGGATATTTCCCTAAAGAAAAAGTTTTGGAAGAGGAGTTTGAGCATGTCCACAATGCTATTTTTACCGATCCAGATGATCAGAGTGGCTGGTTTTATCATCTTTGGCTTATTGATCAAACAGTGAGAACTGATGCTCATCTACTTGTTTCGTCTTGGCCTTCTCATGGATCTAATATAACTCTAATTGGGGACAATGGCCTTCATGGTTGTGGTTTGTCTCTGCTGAGTGGTACACGATCAGACACCAGAACACTTCCAATCATTCTTTATTTCAATCAGGCTGTTGAAGGAATAAACTCCTCCACAGTGGCTATTAAATCTGAACTTCTAAAGGAGGAACTTGTTTGGAAACCACTTTCAATGAACAATTCAAATACTGCTCGTGTTTGGGTTGTATATCTAAACCTTGGAAATATGGAGCTTCAACCATCGAAAACTTACTCTATGGAGATCAACATTGGACATTCTAAGGGTATTGTATCTTCAAACGGGAATCACTATGGTGATCCTTCCCAAATTTCCTTTAAAGTGTTTGTACAGACTTCATATACTGAACCTACTGAAGGACAGGGTGGAAAAAGGACTACATGGATGGATACAAATTTGCAAAAAATTGATCATTTTCAGGAATCAGATTCCATTGTTACTGCTGATCAAAATCACCATATTCCAACAACTTCCAATTGGTGCACTGAGGAAATTGTTGAAGAAATAACTAAATTTCGGGACTTATTGTCAGAGTATGACTGGTAAGGTTGATTTGTTAAATGGATAACTTTACAGTTTGAAATGACACCTTGGAAGTTTTATTCCCATGTTTTTGTCCCTGTTAGAGATAATGAGATTTTTCCTTACTTGAATTTTGAATTTAGAATAAGTTTTAGATAGAGTTTTGTTATTGTTACATATTTTATCTTTTATGTTTGTTTCATTTAGTTAATTTAAATTTCAAATAAATCTGATAGAAGATTAGATTGTTTAGGGATTTCAGATTAGTTGTAAGCCTATACATAGGCATTCTCATTTCATTGAATTTTAGTTGACTATTTTCCTCCATTGTTAATCTCTCTATTTTCTCTGCAAGTTCCCCTTTTTCTATATTTTATTTTGCAAAATATTTCCAACAGTGGTATCTAGAGCTAGAGCTTGCTTCTTACGGGCTGTGAGGAAATTTTTGTTGAGCGCTAAACACAGTGAGGTTGAGTGCAAACACTATTGACTTATTGAACGATTTATTTTTCAAGCAATTGTGGTGCAAACATGTCCACTTCCAGCAATTCTTCACCTGCCATTCCAATGTTTAACGGTGAAAACTATCACATTTGGGCTGTGAAGATGAAATTTGTTTTAAGGTCTCAAGGTTTATGGAACGTTGTAATCTCTGAAGCTGTAATCTCTGAAGCTGATCCACCACCATTAAGAGAAAATCCTACAGTTGCTCAAATCAAAGCACATGAGGAGGAGAAGCTAAAGAAAGATAAAGCCATCACTTGCTTGCATGCAGGACTTGCAGATCACATTTTTACCAAAATCATGGACTTGGAAACACCTAAACAGGTGTGGGACAAGATCCAAGATGAATTTGAGGGCAGTAACAGGGTCAAATTTGTTAGGCTTCTCACATTGAAGAGAGAATTTGAATTGATGAAGATGAAGGACAATGAATCTGTCAAAGATTATTCGGGCAGGTTAATGGATGTTGTGAATCAAATGCGGCTTCTTGGTGAGACATCATTTACAGATCAGAAGGTCGTAGAAAAAATCATGGTTTCGGTGCCCGACAAGTTTGAAGCCAAGATTTCTGCAATTGAAGAGTCTTGTGATTTACAAACTCTCACAATAACAGAGCTAACTAGCAAGCTTCATGCACAAGAGCAAAGGGTCTCAATGAGAAGTGAAGAAGCTGTTGAAGGTGCCTTTCGAGCAAAGCACAATGGAAAACGTTTTGAAAACCCACAATCTTCCAATAACAAAGGAAAAATTGAAGGTTCTTCTAGAAAAGGAAAGTTTTTGCCTTGTTCTCATTGTCAAAGAACCAACCATGTTGAAGAAGATTGTTGGTACAAAGATAAACCTCTTTTTCACTATAATTTTTGCAATAGACGTGGTCACAGTGAAAAGTATTGCAGATTGAAGAAAAATCAGCCTGAACAGCAACCAGAACAACAGGCAAAATTGATTGAAGAAGATAACATTGAAGATGAGCATTTATTTATGGCATCACAAGAATTCAGTTCACATGGATTGAATACTTGGCTCATTGACAGTGGTTGTACTAGCCACATGACTAATTGTCTTTCAAATTTTATCTCTCTTGACAGATCAATCCAACCAAAAGTCAAGTTGGGTAATGGTGATATTGTTCAAGCCCAAGGAAAAGGAGAAATTTCCATATCAACCAAGAAAGGTATGATAATTGTCAAAGATGTTCTTTACATTCCAGAATTGGATCAAAATCTTCTTAGTGTTGCACAAATGCTAAGAAGTGGATTTGAAGTTTCTTTCAAAGAAAATTGTTGCTTTATTATGGATGAGCATGGAGCTGAGATTGCAAAGATTGGGATGATCAGAAACAGTTTTTATTGGAAGTTTGATTTAATTGAAGATCATGATTTTACTACCAAAATTGATGAGATTGATGTTTGGCATGGAGGATTCGGTCACACCAATTTGAAGTCATTAAAGTTCAAGCAAGATGAATTTGAGATCACAAATCCTGGCATATGGTGTTTGAAGACAGGAGGAGTTAAATTAAATGGATTTGATGCGCTTCCGAAATCAAGTTTGAAGTTCATGGAGCTAAAGATTGGGATTTTTGCGGCAAATCTCAAGGAGGAGTGTTAGAGATGATGAGATTTTGCCTTACTTAAATTTTGAATTTAGAATAAGTTTTAGATAGAGTTTTGTTATTGTTACAGATTTTATCTTTTATGTTTGTTTCATTTAGTTAATTTAAATTTCAAATAAATCTGATAGAAGATTAGATTGTTTAGGGATTTCAGATTAGTTGTAAGCCTATACATAGGCATTCTCATTTCATTGAATTTTAATTGACTATTTTCCTCCATTGTTAATCTCTCTATTTTCTCTGCAAGTTCCCCTTTTTCTATATTTTATTTTTCAAAATATTTCCAACAGTCCCCTTGTTTTATTTCTAGATAATATTGTGCCTTTTTCTTTTTGTAGTAAAATTGGAAGGCTTACACTTGCAAGACTTTTGACTGCTCTTGATATGTTATCATCTCAACATGATGGAAGAAAATCTAACACTGAAGAAGTTCTCCAACTTTATACCGATCTGATGAAGTTGGATCCAACACATTCTATATACTACAAGGATGAGCGTAGTTTGATATCACTAAAGCGGGTAATTTACTTATCTTCAGTATTAAATATCTATCATAACACGATCCTGTTACCCTTTCCCTTTTGTTGATAAAGATGTCAAATACTCATGTGAATATCAATCAGCATACATTACATATGAATATGATAGTCAGCTAGAATAAATGGACCTTTCATTCTTGTATCTGTTCTCACATGAGTGTGTTCTGCTTTCAATTTGACAACAGGAAACATGACTAGGAATGTATTTATTTGTGTTTGACTGAAAAAGATTTTCTAAGATTCCCATTTGTGATGTGGGGTAAAAAGTGGAAACTGGAAATATTTTCGGAACCAAACTTTCACTTTATAATTATAATTTTATATTAAAAACAGTTGACTGAAGAAAAGGCATTTAGAAAATACAAGAATCTTCTTGTAATTTTCTTTATGATTTTTTTTCCCACTCAACTGGTTTTCCTATAAAATTGCACTAGATTTTGGAAGCTTTTACTAGGCCACGCTGGTGTATGTTTATTTTTATAAGTAACTTTACACTAGTGCAAATTTTCTGTTTCTTCCCCAAAAAAATCTTTTTTCTCTAATTATGTTTTGATGATTCTGCAGATAACTTCAACTAGGGACTCTTTAATACCATACTGCCACTACTATAAAGATGCAACAGAAACAGTCACTGGTTATGTCTGTCTACGATTACAAAATCTATCATTATCACGGATAGGATCCATTGAGAATTTATTGTGGGTGCAAATGCTAGACCTTAGCCATAACGAACTTCGATCCATTGAAGGTAGAAGTTGCATATCTTATAATTTAGCTGTAACTTAGCTTTTCTCTCTCTTCAAATACGACAAGAATCTATCTTTATTCCTTTTTAGTGAGGTCAGCAACATGGATTCTAGTATGCCATTGTGCTTAATCCTGTACCATAGATTCATGATTCATGAACCCCCCCCCCCCCCCCCCCTCCTATTTTTTATACTTAATTAAACTGTATGAAATGAAATTACGCTCTTCTTTTTAATTTTCTCAACAGGTTGTTTTGCTTGTCTTAGCAAACCACTAGTCTTCTTCTCTCCTGTTTCTATCAATATTTTGCTAACCCCAAGTCTTTCCTAAGCTAATGATGCCTAAGCTATCCACCTTTTGAATCTATATATAGCTTCAGCAAGACTACTGATGTTAATGGTGTAATGAAATTTAATAAGTTCACCTTAATGATTTAATTTTTTGTTTTTTTTTTGTTTCTTGCAATATCTATTTACCCAACTATAACAAGCATGATTCAAGTTATTATGCAGAGAAATTGAATCCTGAAAGGTTATATCTAGCTTAGGTTGTATCCTTGGCTAATCACTTTTGGAAAGTTTAGCTTTTGACGTTGTATCTAAAAAGGGAAATAAAATGTCTAATCCTGAATCTTTCGACAGGGTTGGAGGCTATGCAACTTCTATCTTGCTTAAATCTGAGTCATAATAAATTTGGTAGTTTTACTGCTTTGGGGCCTCTCAGATTGCTCAAGTCACTTAAAGTGTTGAATATCTCGTACAATGAGTTAGGCTCTCACTCAGTTGACACAACGAGATACTTATGCTCTTCTCCTGTGGCTCATACTGAAGAATTTGCCTGGGACCGTTTTGAAATTCTAACTGGCAGCTTTAGTGCCACAAAATTTTGGGAAGCTTTCTTGATATTTGGAAACTTGGCATTGACAGAGTTAAACATCACAGGGAATGCAGTAGCTGATGAGAACTTCAGGTCATTTCTTGTCAAAGTTTTGCCAACACTTAAGTGGCTAGATGATGAAGATTTATCTTGACCTATCTCGGCTTCTAGGGATACAGTTTTATCTTACTGGCATGATGTGAAGATATACTTCCTCATCAGAAGATTGTTCATTCATTGGGTAAACTTGTCCTTGACAAAGGACATTTTTTAACCCGTTTCTCATTTGGTCCTTCTTGGCATCAGGTGCTACACTGCTAGTATAGAAGTGGGTAACATATTTTTACTGTATACAAATACCAAACGAGGTCTTTGATGAGTAATACAAGCTCCTTGTTCAAATCTGAGCTTCGCCTTAGTCATGAAGAAGGTGCAGACTGTGCAGTTTATACGATCCTTAAGCATGTACACGATCTTTGATATTAGTCTTGTTAGGCTTGAATTTCTCTTAATTTATATAATATTTTGGTGTGCTGAAAGGTGAAGGTGTAGTCCATTCTGTTGTGAGGGATGAAAGTATCACTTGTGTAATCAATCTCTCTCATCCGGCCTTGATCTTAAACTTGTATTTTGAACATTGATGCTTAAAAGGGCGATTTTGACTTGTTGCCTTGCTAGGAGTAAATTGATTTTAAAATAGATAAGTTTACAAATCAATAGTTTTTTTTTTTTTAGTTTTTTTGAAATATTTAGGAAATTGAAGTTGTATCAATAACAATACATGGTCCAAGCCATTTAGGGCAAGGTAAATTGGCTTTTTATATTATTTTGGTGAGATACCAAAGAAACATGTTAGCAAATTTTGCCAAATAGTTTCTGGACAACACCTTAGTTATTATGTACAATTGCATTAGTTATTTGATCTGCAAAGACATGATTCTTGTGTGCCAAAATGTTTTCCCGTTTCTTATGGCACTCTTGAACTTGAGAGGGTTCCGCTATCATTCTTAATTGGCCAAATATCTATTAGGCAGTATTAACATCGTTGGTCTGTGTTCTAATTTTTCAGTCACGAGGGTCTAACAAGTCGTAGTTTTTTTCTAATGGTCTTGAGGGACTACTTCACAATTATATAAAAAAATGTAAAACTCATCCCTTCTATAAAACAAAACTAGATTTTGATGATGTCACATCTACAAGCTTGAATAAGGTTGGGAAAGGATGAGCCACTCTGAACTCTGAAGTTTCTTACCCAATTTTACAGAGCAACTCTAGTCCCATATCTACAACCGTCCATTCAGTTTCACATCATTGTGAAAGTCACCAAAAAAAAAACCTATCCCTCTCCAAATTCAAGTCGACCATAATGGCAAAATTCTGGCTGGAGTTAACCATCAATTCATTCTTGCAGGGAGAAACTAAATGTTTCTAGTACGTTGGCACAAGCTCCCAAGCCCCCCAAGAAAAATTCAAGGGAAGAAAAGCAAAACACCCCAAAAGAAAAATAGTTTGTTTTTGCATAAGCTAGAAAGATTAAGGGAGGTGTATTCAATTAGGATTTTAACAGATTTTTTTTTCATAAAAAAATCATGTAGATTTTAAAAGATTTTGTAAGAATGTAATGACTTTTAAGATTTTTTTAAAAGACTTTTATTATTATGATTTTGTAGTTTGGATTTTAATGGATTTATAAAATATGAATTCATAAGATTTGAAAGGACTTTATGGATTTACAAGATTTTAAAGGATTCCATGAATTTTTAGAAAACATTCAAAATCGATAAAAAAGATAACAAATAAATTATAAGATTTGGATAAAAAATAAAATCAATACAATTTTTTTCAATCTTTCTCTATCTCTTTCTCTTTTTTAAAATTGAAAGTAATAGTCTCAATGTCAGTAGAAAGGTCTTCTAATACTTTGACTTGATTGTTGGTCATGATGAGCTAGAACTCCCTCCATGCTTAGATCTACTCGTCTTATGACAACTTAATTTTTTAGCAGAAACCTTCAAACCTAAGGGAATGGAATGGTGGACTTGGTTAGATGATGTAGGTTGGTAGGATGGTTCATAGTGATTTGGCGGCATGAACGCAACACTGTTAGGATCATATGAAGAGCGTGTGTAAGATTAGAAGAAAGAGATGATCAATTACTCTAGCAATATTACCACCATCAGAGAGAAAAGTATGCGTGATGATGGAAAAAAGAAAGAGTCTGGAATGGAAGAGTAGAAAAATCCCAAGGGTTTACAAAAATCCCAAGGGTTTGGGCAGGATTATTTGATGTGTGTGGTATTTATACATATAACTAAAAAGTCACACAAAATCCATCAAAATCTAATTTACAAAACAATCCATCGAAATCTATAGGATTTTGAATACCATATGACTTTTTTAAATTGTAAAAAATCTTGATTGAATACCACCGGATTTTGTTGTCATGAAAAAAATATCTTGAAAGTCTTGATTGAATACCATAAGACTTTTTTATCTTCTTTAAAAATCCTGATTGAATACCACAAGACTTTTATCAAAAAAAAGTTTTTTAAAATCCTTCCAAATCTTAATTGAACACACCTCCTAAATTTCAAAAATTGTCTCTAAAAACATATTGGGGGTGTTCACGGGTACAGATAATCCACGAATCCAAACTAACCTAAATCGATCCAATTAGTTTGGTTCGGATTTTTTTGAAAGTTCGGGTCAAACCCGACCCAACCCGTTCAACATGAGTCAAGTAACAGATTCTATTTTTGAACATGTGACCCAACCCGATCCGTTCCATCTAATTAAATTTATTATATATAAAAATTGAATTATTAAATACAAAACACCATATTTTTTTGCTAATATAGTTATTAAATTATAAAATTAAACCACCCACGATTTTTTTCTTTATTTAACTACTGCTTTTATTTTTGTCTTGATTTTGTTTATGTTTTCTCATGCTAATACATTATTTTATTTCTATCTAAAATAAAAATATTGTATTAGCATTGAAACCATTTATTCTATTAATCAAATATTGTCAGAATTTAGTCTCTTTGAAGGGCATTTAGTCATTATATATTTACAAAGCTTTAGGCAAAAACAAACTATTTTTTATAAAAAAAAATTTACAAAATGAAAAATAATTTTAAAATATTCAAACCCAATTGACCCAACCCGTTTATGATCAAGTTGGTTCGGTTCGAATTTGTAATAAAATTGCACAAATCCGACTCAACCCAACCCAACCTGTAGAATTTTGATCGGGTTGGGTAATGGATTTAGCCAAACCCGACCCAAGCTGTGAACACCTCTAAAACATATCACAAAAATGTTTTTCCCAAACACTCCTCAAATGCACTCAAAATAACCAAGTATACATATCATAAAATTGCAAGCAAAAGCTCAATAATACTGAATAATTATAATTATAATATGTATCATACAAGCAAAATAGATGACAAGCCCCCTTACAGTAGAAGCCTCAATATCTCCACAAATGATCGTGTGTTCAAGATTTATATAGTTTTAAAATAACCATTAAAAGTCAAACAAATGGGGAAGGATGTACAGTAACCACAAGTGAGAAATCTGGATGCAAGTGGATGCTCATGAAAATGCCACATATATCACTTATGTGTTTTCATTCTTTTTTGTGCTTGATCCGAGTCTTCTCCACTGCCTGCATCTCTAAAATGTGCAATTGTTTGATTGTTTGAAGAAGGGTTGTCATGATGCTGCATAACAGTAATAAGAGGATCAGTATACACACTAGGTACTAGAAATTTGGCATATTTTGGATTTCAGAGGATGTCACTTAATCAAACTTTCACCAAATAGATCATTGAGAAGCATATCATCAAAGAACCCACCTTTTTTTTTTTTTTTATCTGTAAGAATCGAAGGCAGGTATCAAGGAGTTTACAACAACTCACGCACCCTGTTCAACCAACTGAACTAGACCCCTTAGGTAAACCCTCCTATTTTTAATTTCAAATATTAATACTCTAACATTGAGTAGTTATTTAAATCAAATAGTTATCACTGTCAGATTTATGCTCCTTTGTTACATTCTGAGAACAGCAAAATGGCTGAGTTTATATTTGAGTTATAACTTTAGTTCATAGGATTACAAAGCTTCTAAAGATTATATATGACAATGATCGTGGAATATTAAGGTTCAGAAGCAAGTTTCAAAACTACCTTAAGGCACTAGAGTAAGACTCACATTACTTCTGCCTATAGTAATAGTAGAACTAACCTAAACACATGTCAGACATAATTATTTTTCCAATACGTGTTCTTCAATAAAGTCTTAAAACTAATTTTAATTATGAATTAATGATACTGAAATCATAAAATTCAATTATGCTAATGGTTGAAATTCTAGAATATAAAATTCAGACTTCAATAAATTTTTTGTCAAATCAATCCCAAAAATTCATCTAAAATATTAATTTTGTATGACAATGTTTTCCATATTTTTGTATTAAAATGTCTGGGACAAACTATGAATTCCTTTTTACAACATTTCTATATACACTGATAGTGTATCAAAACCTTCCAAGACTGTTATGGGCCCTTGCGTAGGATCGAGTCACGGGTCTAGACACGGAAGACCCCTTCCTTCGACCTATAGTGAAAGCAAGAAGCAGACTCGTCCTTGACAGAGCCCCTCCTAAACTAACACACGTTTTAGTGAGAGTGAGAAGCAGATTCATCCTTGACAGAACCCCTCCTAAACTAACACAAGTTTTCTGAAATATTTCTCATTGATTAAATTTCAATCAAGTCTGCCCCTTTAAATAGGCTACAAAGATATCCTAATAATTATCCTAATTGATAAATAAAAATAAAGATAATCCTAATTGATAGGATCATAACTAACAATTATCCTAATTGATAAAATATAAATAAAGACTATCCTAACTAAAAAGATCTTATCTAATTATCCTAATGACTAAAATAAAGATTTGATATGAAGATATCAAATCTTATTAAGATAGGAAAAGATAAAGGAGCAAGATAAACTAAATAAATCCTAATTTGTGGCCATATCAGACATCTTGCAATAAAAAGACACAAGTATTAATGAAGACAACATGTCATCATATACCTTGGGAGAAGAAGTCCCACAGCTCAGTCCTTTGTTTGCTCGTTTCCCAAGATTAATCTGAACCGAGATGCTAGCCTGTGACAGATCTAAACCGGCACTTTGTAGCGCTTGAGTTAGATTATTCAACAACCTGTTCTTCAAATAGTTTAAAACTTGTTATTAAAGATGACAAAGACTTAAAATCTAAACATTTGAAGAAGCATCTAGAGGGTCCAAAATGGTACTACTGGAACTCAACAGGAGTAATAACATTAGAATTAGAAATTTAGAACCAATAACTTCAGCTTATACTCATTTACTCAAGACCATTAGAAATCTTTACAACACCACAAGCAACATCACGGCAACAATGACCATCAATTTTTGCAGATGCCAATTTATTTGAGTTCTTATAACCTGAATAACTGATGGTTTCAGAATGTCAACCACATTTCATGATTTTAAGACAAATGGGGAAAAAAGGGTAACATGAGCCCTAGCTGTCCAACATTTCATTGATGCGTACCATGAATAAGTGATGTGTAACCTAAACAATACAGTGATCGAGCAACTAAATTCAACACCCATCAAAATGGGGGGAACAAATGCAAATTAGCTAATTCAAGCCCCAGCTCAGGTTCACTTCTCCATGATCATACACAAGAGAATGAAATGTAACTAACTGGGCACATGAAATCAACATGCATTTTTTTTAACATGAAATCAACATGCATGTAGCCTTGCAATTGTCAAACATGATAAAATTATTGCGATCTTTGTGAAAATGTAATATGGACAAGCATTAGATTATAACTCAAACAATGACTAGCAATTTAAAAACAGACAAAATCAAAAGAAAAGACCGGGCATGATTAGATATTTAAAACAATAAAAAGAAGAAAGTTCTTTATAGAAATAAAATAAAATTAAAAGAGTGTATCAAACATCCATATCAACAAAGCCATACAATCTTACCGAAATCATAATAATAATAATATTATTATTATTATTATAATAATAATAATATTATTATTATTATAATAATAATAATATTATTATTATTATAATAATAATAATAATAACAACAACAACAACAGTAATAAATTTTAAGCAAATACCCACCCTTGGGAGTATACACTTGAGATGCTAATTGTCCCTCCTTCAACCGTGAGTTCATCCTGCTGGTTCTGTGATTCACTAGTTGTTGGGCATTCAGTTGATTGTGCATCAGAAACAGTTCCCTGAAGAGGATGTGCAAGTACACCATCACTTCTGACAGGAACAGACATGTTAGCATGCATAGCAAGGGGAAGAGGTATTCCCTTGCTTACTAAATCAGGTTGCCTCTCAACTGTCTTGTTGACAATATCCCTGCTCTGATCAGGATCTATTGTATTCTGGGTGCCACTAAGCATAGTTGGAGAGACACTAACATTGCTTTCATCAAACTTTCCAGGAAAAGGTGATACTGGACCCAAACCATTCTTTACAGATGTAGGTTGACCAGCGAAGCTCTGGACACGCCAATGACTATTTCTCTGTATTATTACAGTGAGTAAGCAAGCTAATACAATAAAAAATTTAACCAATGAAATAGATTGATCATCATACAATACATATTACTCTATATTATCAGTTAAGTACTTGTGTTGATAAGTTCAACCAAAAGCAATAGAGTTAAACAAATGACAACAGAGGAACCTTTTATGATGAAGAAAACTTCTAGCAACACACTTTCTAATCCATTCTTTTGAACACACACTCTATCATTGGTTGAAATTTGTTGAAAATCACAAATTTTTGTAGGTCTCATCTCGCTTCTTATCTAATGAGTCTTTCCCTCATTTTGTAGTTTTTAACAAATTTTAACTAAATAAAATCTGTGTTAGATTAGTGTGTTGCTAGCACTCCTCTATGATAAAACACTACTCTTAGAATTTTGGGTTTGGGCCTAACCAACCCCAAAACTTAGCTTCCCCCCCACCCCCCCTTATATACACTATCTTGACTATAATACTAGACAATGTGAGATCTCCAATACACATCCCTTATGTCGAGTACATCTCGAGCATGAAGTTTTGTAGGACTAGATATTTGCAACTAGTTCAATAACAAGTGGCCTAATAGGTCTAACAACAATCATCAAATACCATCCTAGAGTTTTGAATTTAGGCCTAACTCAACCCCAAAAGCTAGCTCATGAAGTGAGAGTTGCCCCTCACCTATATACATTATTTTGACCCTATTACTAGACAATGTGAGATCTCCAACAACACTACAACAAAAATAATAAATCAAATAATTGTTATCAATCTGGCAAATAATGTATGAAAAATAGAAATCCAAACTGCAGTTGAGACCGATATAATGAACAAGTAATTAAAAATAAAGACAATGTTGATTTTCTATTTCACTCTATATCTCTATTCTGTTAATTTTCACGGATAATTTTCATTTCATCCAGGTGCTCACATGTCAACGTATTTGCCATAATGGCTTTTCCTAACTTCGTGTCAGCATTTTTGCATGCTAAACAAGCGTTTTGATTTTGTTTTTGGCTAGCCAGTATTATACAATAAGGGATTTGCATATAGTTAAAAGCAAAAGATCCTAAATACATTATGGTTTTTCTAATTTACCCATGGCATCAACTTCGAGGGCTCTTGACCCCAACCTTGATATGAACCTTCGTACTTTTGTACCTTCTCCTGTAAGTACTGAACATACTCTATCACCTGCAAAGAAACATGACAGATTGACATGTTAGATATATTCTCAATCAATTTAAACAAGAAAATATAATTATTTCTCACTTTACAAAATGTACCTCTAATAAAAATGATGCCGTGTCCCTCTTTTGATCACTATGAGGTATGAGATCCCTCAATATCTGGAATCTGGAGGAAAGGGTTACAAATCATCAAAACTCCAACTGAATGCACTAAAATTTCATGCTCTCTAAATTAATTAAAAAATATATAGGACCTCATAAATCCATTATAAACTTATCATGTAACATTTAGGCCCTGTTTGGATAAACTTCTTCAAAAGCACTTATAATTTATAAGAGAAGAAAATAAGAAGCTAATAGGCATTGAGCTTCTCCCCCCATAAGCTAAAATCAACTTATATTCCTTCTTAGCTTCTAGAAAAGTTAAATGAAAGAGCTTCTATAAAAGTTAAGTGCATAAGTTGATTTGAGCTTAATAGGAGAAGCTCAATTCATTTTACCTTCTTATTTTCTTCTCCTATAAGTGCTTATGAAAAAATTTATCCAAACAGATCCATAATACTTCAGACTTCAATATCAAAAGGTTTTGATCTAAAAAGGATAAAAGAAAATAGAAGAGCCTTACAAGAGATTGACTTTCAAGATTTTAACATTCTTTACAACACATTTTAAGTAGCCTCTTTCACAATCATTAACATGAATATCGCTTACAACCAATTCTGCAGCAGGAGTTAAAACAAAAATAAAATTGAAGCAATGAAGTGAAAAGATCCACAGCAATGTAAAACTGCTGACAAATCTATCCACCTTTACACTCACCATCCCTCAAATAAAAAGAATTGTGCTAAATAGAACCAACAATTTATTCAAATTTAAACCATCCGTTGCCAATAATAAGCAACGACTTAATTTCCCAGTTTATTTTCAAGCAACTTACACTAGAACACTCAATGCACTACAGCACTAGTCATATCAATAAGAGTTGCACATATGACATACCTCTCATTTATCTTGCTCCTTCTCCGCTGCTCAGTCACAGAATGTTTTGATCTGATCGCACTAGCCTTATCAATGGCTTTTCCATCTGCTATAACAACCACAACTCTAAATTCATTCAAACATGAACTTGAGATCGCAAATAAATCCAACCCCACATTTCATACGCTAAAGAAAAAGTTTCCCCAGCTAATTAAATTCACCAAATTCAAAATATCTCCCAAAAAAGTGCTTTTTTTTAAAAAAGGATGCACACATCAGTAGATTTAACACAATCCATAACATCAAAAAGAAAAGAAAACCAAAAACCACTCAGACAACCTCGAACAATACAAAGACACACCCCATAATTGGATCTAACAATAACGTAGGAACGAGATATAATCATACAAACATGTTTTTTTCATTAAGGGGGTACCTTTGTTGGTGTTGAGGGCAGAGGAAGTTCCCTGTTTCTTGGAAGAACCAAAATCTTCTTCCTCGTACTCATCCTCTTCCTGGCTCCCTTTCCCTGCTCTCATTGTTCTACGCAAAGGGTATCAGTGACCACTTCTGAATCACGAAAAAGAAGAGAACTTTGAGGGAAACAGGGATACCCAGATGGGGAATTGAGAAGAGAAGAGTGAAAGGGGAATTGGGGTGTGAACGTTGGGTGAGATTTTGAGAAGGGTGTTCGCCGGCGGCGTTGAAGGTGGCAGTTGGTGGTGTTTCCGGCGAAGGACATGAGTCAGCACCACCGGAGAGAGAAGAAGGAGGGATAGCATGTGGCTGACCCCATGCGTGTCTCGTGAGCCTTCTTCATTTGGCAATAAACCCCCTCTTTCGTACGTATTCTCTCTTCTTTCTTAATCATTTTCGAGTCTTTACCTGAATCATAATTAATAATTACCAAAAAAAAAATACTATAATTTGGTCCATGTTAGGCATTTAGTGATTTAGAAGGTATGACAACTATTTTTCTTATTATTGTTATTATTATCGTAAATTTAATTATATTGGAGTGATATTGTAAAAAAAAAAACTATATTATTCAATCACAAATTGACATGGATAATAAATTTATTAATTTTTATAATAATTTTTATATTTAAGATAAATTTTAATTGATTGATAATATAAAAAAATTTACATTTACTATATATGAAAATTAAATTATTATTATTATTATTATTATTATTATTATTATTATTATTATTATTATTATTATTATTATTATTATTAAATAAATTATATATAATAAAATAATATAACAAAATCATATCATTGTATTTAAAGCCAAAAAGTAAAATTAATAAAAATAAAAAACAATTTCACTATTAATGATATAAAGAATTTTATATTCTTTAGCATGAGAAGAACAAAAATATAACACAAATAACAATTCAAAATTTAAAGTTTAAAATTAAAAAACACGTCATTCCTTTATATGTTAAGTTAATTTTGTCATGTCTTAAAATTATGGGGATTTCTAAAGCTGCACACTCAATTTCTTAGAAAAGAAACATTCTCGTTAGTCACTCTTTCCATTTCTCCTAGGGGAGAAAAATTACGAGCAAGTGAGTCTTTAACTGTTAATATTTAGTTGTTTGTTGTAAATAATAGTAGTATTTTAGCTCATTGTACAGGTTAAATTTGATATATAATTTTTATAATTATAATTATTCATCATAAAAATGAAAAATTATTCATTTCATATAATTAAAGTTAATATATATCAAATAACTTCAATAAAATTTAATAAATTTATTTACGTAAGAACATTAAATATATCAAAATATAATAATTGTCAACATAATAAATCAAAATAATATAAAAAAATTAATATGTTTCAAGACATTACTAATGTGGTCTTAATAAAAAAAAAAACATTATTAATGTGGTCAAAATTATGAAATATACTCTTCAAAAAAAAATTATGAAATGTAAACTGAATTAGATAAGAGATAAAGAAATTTAAATAAAAGAATTTAAATTAGCAAGTTAAAAGAGATAAAGATAATTAAAAAAAAAGGATAAGAATAATAAGGGAAGAGATGAAGTAATCACGAAAAAGATAAAGAAATTTTGAATCAGGAGATAAGGGAAGAAAATGACAAATATTAAGAAGGAAATTTTTAGAACAGAAAATATTTATATGGGAGTGTAGATCATCTCTAATAAGAGAATTTAAACGAAATCTTGAGAGTAAAGTTCTCACAAGTTAGATAGTTATTCTATTTTATATATATAGAATTCTTCTAATTTCTTATTATTGGTAGTCTTTTAGTTTTTGAAAAGTTTATTTGTAAATTATAAAAGAAACTTTTAATCTATCAAAATTATATTTGCAAATAATTTTTTTTAAGAAAATACATATTTTTTCTTGTATAAATCCTATCTTTTATACACCCATGCAATACATGAGGAATATGGTTAGTATGAATTTGTAATGTATACATGCATTTTGTTGTGTTCGAGATATCTAAGGAAGGAAGGAGGGATTGAGATTGATTTTGATGAGCAAATGGTGGTCCTTCCTTGGTTGAGTGGTGGCCGATATAGGTTAGCTTCAATATGGTCCTTCCCTCCTAAATATTTGGTTTGTGTATATATAAATCCCATTGTTTCATGGTTTTTAAAACCAAACTGAAACTGAAATGTGCCATATGTAATGAAAGTTCACTGCTTGCCCTAGCTAGCTTCAATAGTATGTGAAATTTGACCAGATCATAAATACACTGTGGTTTCCAACTATACAATAATTTCCTTAAGATTGGACAAACAAAAATAAAAGTGAGAGAATCACGCAGAGATAGATGCAAACCTATCCTAGGATAGCACACTGCATAAAGAAACATATTGTGATGGATTGACAGAAACAGCAAATTAAATAGCCATAGTTATAAATGTGGCTTTAAGTTCATCAGGATTGAGGGGAGCTCAAAATTCAAGTAAAAATTTAGCATATATATTGAATTCTCAAGGACATGAAAATCGAAGAGTGACATGACAACACCTTTGAATCATGATTCATGTGGACCATTGCTACAGGACCCCCTGAAAATCTAGCTAAGCAAATGACATAAAAAGTAAATGCAGAGACATCACCTATTGAAGAATTAATGAAAGAGTAAATTACAGCAGCACCTCCTGAGATTCAATGTAATTACACATAACCTCACTCTTTTTTATTTTCCTACACTAACACCCCTTTAAGTTTGAAAACATTACACTAACACCCCCTGATATGTTTGTAAACATTACAGTGGCACCCCCTCAAACCTTACACTAACACCCCCTACAGGGGTGCCAAAGTAATGGTTAAAAAAGCAGGGGGTGCATGTGTAATTACACGAAACCTCAGGGGGTGTTGCTGTAATTTACTCTTAATGAAATTAGGATTATAATTTATAACAGTTGGCAAACCTAATAAGTCTCACGTGAGTGGACAGTAGATCAATAATGGGGGCCCAAAAAAGGCTATGAAGGACTCAAAGGTTTCCTTCATCAAGCACTCAAACACACAACTAACTGCCAATCATAAAAGACGTTCATATGGTGCTAGGTTTTAGAGACCACAAAATAATGAACTTAAAAGTACATTTTAAAAACCCACTTTAATTTCAGTTTGTGGCCAAGATGAAAAGCAACAAAAATGAATCCGGAGGATGATGTTGGTTCTGTTGTACAAGGAATTTGCATGGCTAGCAAGGAAGCCATGACCAAACTCATGATTGATGATGCATGACAAAACTCAAGCACCAAAAAAATAGGAGCCATTTTTCATATTTAGAGATTTCACTATAATTTGCTAGAATGTTTGATTGAGGTGCATGCAATGAAGAAAAAATGTTGTAGATATGCTAACTGCTTAGACCAATATTTCAAACATGCTATCCACGCCCTGATGGAAACCTATTGTCAATTCGTATATGGTAAGGTATTCTGGATTTTGTTGTGTTATAGTGAAATTGCCATCTAGTCTAGATGCTAATTGCTAAAGTTGTATCGTAACCCCTTTTCTGCTCCAATTACGGACCCTTTTCTACCAACTTGATGTGGCAAAATTAGCAAATAAGTATATTTCTTAAATATGTGGTTAAGAGTTCAATTCTCATATCATGTACATAGAAAAACATTTGTTAAGAGAAGTCAGACTCTTAAATAGATGTCAGTACCTTGAGAGACTAATCGTTTTTTTATCTCAAACTATTAGGATTCTACGAGTACTGTATCAAGATATATGAATATCCAATTTTTGCTTGAACTTTGTAACGTTGGTTGAAATGCTTTAACTGTAGTTGTACCTAAAAGGAAGTTATGGAGGCCATCATGAGCAAGGATTAATCATTCAAGGCCTTGGGGCCTGATGGGCTCTAATTAATCATTCCTTTTCAAGTAATATTGGGAAGTGGTTGGAAATGACATTTTGGAGACTTGTTCATAATGCATTCTTGGAAGGTTAATAGCTTGTTTAGATGTCAATTGTCAAACTTGTGGAGACTCTCCTTTGTTCTTATTTCCATGTTTAGGATTAATCATTCAAGGCCTTGGGGCCTGATGGGCTCTAATTAATCATTCCTTTTCAAGTAATATTGGGAAGTGGTTGGAAATGACATTTTGGAGACTTGTTCATAATGCATTCTTGGAAGGTTAATAGCTTGTTTAGATGTCAATTGTCAAACTTGTGGAGACTCTCCTTTGTTCTTATTTCCATGTTTAGGATTAATCATTCAAGGCCTTGGGGCCTGATGGGCTCTAATTAATCATTCCTTTTCAAGTAGTATTGGGAAGTGGTTGGAAATGACATTTTGGAGACTTGTTCATAATGCATTCTTGGAAGTTCTTGGAAGGTTAATAGCTTGTTTAGATGTCAATTGTCAAACTTGTGGAGACTCTCCTTTGTTCTTATTTCCATGTTTAGGATTAATCATTCAAGGCCTTGGGGCCTGATGGGCTCTAATTAATCATTCCTTTTCAAGTAGTATTGGGAAGTGGTTGGAAATGACATTTTGGAGACTTGTTCATAATGCATTCTTGGAAGGTTAATAGCTTGTTTAGATGTCAATTGTCAAACTTGTGGAGACTCTCCTTTGTTCTTATTTCCATGTTTCAGCAACCCACACATTTGAAGAAACTTTCACCCCTTCAGCCTTTGCATATGATGCTTATAAGAAAATCACAAAAGTCCTTTTCTTAATGACTTGGCCTATGTTTGAAAAACTGTTTGCCATCCTCTAAACGTATGTTGGGTCTCAAAGTTTAAAAAGGGATTCTTTTTGCAAACGTACGTTAAAGGTACGCTTGATTATATAGTCCTCTTTAAGGGAGCTTCATTATGCTCAAGGGTACATATTGTCATAGGATTAATTAAGTAGAACTGTAGAAGGGTGTGATTGTGTTCATAATGAATTTTGTTTCGAGTATTAATTTGTGTCAATTGAAATTGTAATTTAACTTCATATCTTAATGTATTTTTTCATGGTTTAAAATATTTTAATTAATTTCTTCTTTTTTTTAATTTTATATTGATTTTAAATTAAATTCATACATTATATTTAAGGCTTAAATATTTATTTGTGTCTATAAATGCAAAACTTTTTTCTTTTAATTCGTCCATGCATTTTTTTTTCATTTTTTGTCCTTGTAATTTTTTTCAATCTTGGTCCCTGTCAGTTTTTCTTTTCATTTTTAATTCCTATAAGTTCTTTTTTTTTCATATTGAGTCCTGTCATTTCTTTTTTTCTTTTTTAGTCTCTCTGATGTCATTGTTGACGTGAAACTACTGCTAACAAGACACTAATATGTGACATTTTTGCTAATGTGACACTGATAACATGGTACTATGCTGATGTGACATGTGATGATGTCATTTTTGTTAACATGGCATGTATTTGAGTTTTTAAATTTAAGAAAAAATAATTAATAACACTTGATTACGTGTCATATAATTAAATATTAATCAGGACCATAAATAAGATAATGATTTATGACTACCTAATAATTTCTCAGTTAACATACAAGATTGCTTCAACTTGAACTTAGATTGCTTCAACTTGAACTTATGAGATTTTTTATTAACACACAGGATTGCTACAACTTTTGAGATATTGCTACATCTTAGAACCTTCGAGATGTTACGTGTGCAATTATACATTTATCAGAAATACACACTTCTTTCACACACAAAACAAAGTTACGCACTTTAAGTTACATGCCAACATATTATAATTTGAATAGATTAATTAAAAAAGTTTAATTTATGTACATGGACTTAATTCAATTCAGCGGGATTTTTCATTCATATTTTTTTTCCATGAAAAGAGTTTTATAAAACTCTTAAACTCCCGAATTTAGAATATCCTACTTTCATGCAATTCATAGGATTCAACAAGCAATCGATATTTCACGATCAAGTATGTAGTACTCTTTGTAGTAGCAGTTCTTATCTATCGTATTAACAATTGAAAAATGGTTGAAAGAAAAAATCTTAGTATAATTTTTTACACAAATATTGATAGAAAGCTAATATTTATGCTACTGTTACTCCTAGAAATCTACCATTAAAATAGCTATTGAGAAGATAAAAACATAAACTTTAATATTTTTCATTCATGTCTCAATATAAAAGCAAACTCTACATTAAATAAGAAACCTAATGAATGATAACCCTATACATGTCATCATCCTATTACTTTAAAAGAAATAAAATAAAACTAACATTAAAAGATAAGTACAATAATATTCTAATACTCTAAGACCATCTTATAAAATCCTTAAGTCACTTAATTTTCCTTCTCTTGAACCTCCTTTGACCCATCCTAACAAATATCTAATTAGAATTCATATAAATTAAATATCCTTAATTAAAATCGCAGCAAAATAAGTAAAATTAACCAAACCGCACTTTGTGAGGTGAAGAGAAATGCTTTGACGCAGCAACCATGGTGGCCACAGGTCCACCAGGTGCTGCACTTTTACTTTTATTCATGTTTCCACCAAAAATGGAAACTGCTTAAGACCTAACTCTTGAGAAGAACGAGCTATTATTCTTGTTCTTATGGGCCATCTTGCTTCTGCAATTCAAACTGGTCTCAAGATCAAGTAGAACTAAATGTGTTGACTATAAAATTTGTGTCAGAAAAAATTAATTGTATATAAATTTTCAAAGTTGAAACAGAGAAAGAACTCACACTTATTATTGTTGGAGTCTTGGAGAGTGAGATGTACTGAATGAGTGATAATTGTTTTTTTGCTAATTGATGTCTATGAATTGAGTTCATGATTTGCCTTTTATAAGAATTCAAGTACGTAATTTCTTGTTGATGTTGCTAAACTTAATTGGCTACCAAGTATTCATAGTGAACAACTTTGACTCTTTTCTACTCCCTCCGTTCCAATTTATATGACGTTTAAGGTTTTGGCACAGATATTAAAGAATGTAATTAATTTGTTGAATTTTCTAGAAAATATTAGGTAATTTCCTAATATACCATTTATCTCTCTAATTAATTACTCATACTACACTACTCCTACTAAGTATTAATTAAAGGTAGTTTTGGAAAAAGATATTTAATGCAGCATTGATTTTGTAAAACGTCATCTA
The DNA here is from genome assembly GCA_026413185.1 of Pueraria montana var. lobata. Classification (NCBI taxonomy): domain Eukaryota; kingdom Viridiplantae; phylum Streptophyta; class Magnoliopsida; order Fabales; family Fabaceae; genus Pueraria; species Pueraria montana. Next base: position 36,580,892 of record CM048651.1, on the reverse strand, counting down.
TTTTGGAACAAATTTTTTTTTCTAAAACGTCATATAATCTGGAACGGAGGAAGTACTCTTATGACGGGTGTCCACGTATTATTATTTTCTATTTTTGTTTGTTATATGTGTCACTTTCTTAGAAACCACCTCTTTAATTGTCAGATGTATTTTACTTTCGCATGCAAGATCAAGGAAATTAAGCACCAACTACAAAGTCTAACAAATGGTTTATATTTAATTAGCTTTCTTATTCCATCCTTATCTAATGCTTATTTTAAAACATAAGTCAAAATCATTTAGTGTACCTTTCATACATTAGTAAAATCATTGCCTAATCAGTAGTATTAATAATGGCACCCTAATTTGTTTAGCTACGCCTTTTAGTTTTAACTAGTTTTTTTTTTTTTTTTTGCTGAATTAAGTTTTAACTAGTTAGTTTACCCGCATTGTGTATGGGATTATTTAATATTAGTAGTATTTTAGTTTGTATAACGTATAGATAAATGTTTAATTTTATATAATTAAATTTTATAATAAATAAATACTTTTAATATATAAATTGTATCATCATTAAAATTTGTAATAAATAAATATTTTTTAATATATAAAATATATTTTAAATTTATGATAAATAATTTATATTAGGATATAATGTTATTTTTAATTATTGACAATTTCTTTTAAAAAATATATAAAGTTAATTTAGAAATAAAGATGAAAATGATAAATAAAAGAGATAATTGGTTAAGAAAATAAAGTATATGGATAAAGATAAAAGGAGAGTGATTTGAGATAGTTAAGAAAGAAAAAAAAATTGCTTGTTAAATCAAATTAAATTTTTAGGGGGTGTTTATTTCATGGATTATTTCTTTAATCCTGAAAATATTTTTTCTCGAAAATATAATAAGGGAATGTTATTCTCAGATATTTTAAAGAAATGTGTGATATATCCAACAATAATTATTTTATTACCTCATAACAAGCGTGGGAATAAATTTTTCCAACTCTATATTCCCAGAAATAAACAAATAATCTATGAAACAAACACCCCCTAAAACTAAAATTAAGAAATATATTTGAAAGGAATAAAAATTAAAAAATAAAAACCAAATGTTTAATATATAGGATTAAGATATGGTACGTGGCTCAATAAGAGTGAAAACAACTCTTCTAAAAAAAACATTTTCATTCAAGAATGACTCTTAACTTATGCAAGTATGAGGATTCATATCTATAATATAGAAGTACTGAAGTAGATTAAATATAACTAAAATTATATTTATTAAACATATATTTTAAATATATTTTACTTAGTCATGTTAAGAAATATTTGTAAAAATAATATTTGATTAATTTTTTTGGTGTAAAATATTGAATCAAACATATTTATAATCTTAATGATATAAAAGACTATTTTTTTTAAAAAAAGATTAATGATTTTATAACAATTTGTATAATGTAAGACTCGTCTTTGAAAAGTTTAAATATTGTCTTTTACATGTTTATTTTGTCTTATCAAACTTAAATAATTTAAATAAAGGTTAAATGTCATTTTTTATTCTTTATGTTTGATTATTTTTTTTATTTTGATAAATTAAATTTTAAAAATCTCATTTTGATAATTTATATTTTGAAAGTTTCATTTTAATAATTTCTTTCATTTTTTCATGAACAATGTTAGCGTTTTATTAATTTTTATATTTTGAAATGCGACTGAGTCCAGATCTGCTTGTCTCGTGTGCGTCATTACACGCTAGCTGCAGCGCAAAGTTGTTGGTATGATCATTTGTTGTAGTCGGAAAGAAAATATATCGTTATGTGCGTTTCTTTCCTTCCTATTTTTTTTCTTTTCATTCAAACATTGGGTGTAATTGCATTAATTATGTGATGAACTAGAACTGCAACGAGGTTTTGCTTGTGTTGGTCTTAGATTGTCTAAATTACTACTATATTAAAAAAAAAACACATGGTGGCAATTTTTAATTGTCACTGTTTTAAATAATTATTTCAAAATTTAAAAATTAACAACACAATAATGTTGTTAATGGGAAACAAAAGAAAGAATCAAAATGAAATGTTTCAAAAATATAAAAGATCAAAATGAAACTTTTAAAACTTAATGTACCAAAACGGAAAAACACTAAAATATAAAGGACAAAAAGTGACATTTAGTCAAAATAAAATTTCTTTCATACATTATTAAGAGGATGTAATAAATATAGATATATAAATTAAATAAATTTAAAATATAACATAATTTGTTTTTTTTTAGAAAAAGAATAATTAGGTAGATGACATGTTGCATGAGAGCTGCTTGCAGAAATCTTGTACTATTATATTGCTACATTTATATCATATAAGTTGTACATATATATTGTGTAAATATGTTGTCTATATGTACCAACAAGAAGTATGGAGTCTATATGTTCTAGTTTTAGTTGTCTTGATTTTTTATTGTCTTCATTCGCAGTGTTATGATTATTAATTTTCACTCTTAAGTGTCTTAATTGTGTTAATGTTTTAATTAACACTAATGATTCTCTTGTTTTATGCGTAAGAATTGAAGACAAGTGTATGAGTTGTTGTAAACTTCTTGTACCTATTTGGTTACTACATAAAAAAAAAATTAAAATGAAAACGTTTTTAAAATATATTTTTCAACAAAAAAATATTTTTACAATTTTTTCTTCAACGAAAGCATTTTAAAAAAAATTTCTTAATTTATTATCTCTTTCAATAAAATTTGTGTTGAAAAAATTTGTGTTGACTATAAAATTTGTGTCAGAAAAAATTAATTGTATATAAATTTTCAAAGTTGAAACAGAGAAAGAACTCATCACACTTATTATTGTTGGAATCTTGGAGAGTGAGATGTACTAAATGAGTGATAATTGTTTTTTTGCTAATTGATGTCTGTGAATTGAGTTCATGATTTGCCTTTTATAAGAATTCAAGTACGTAATTTCTTGTTGATGTTGCTAAACTTAATTGGCTACCAAGTATTCATAGTGAACAACTTTGACTCGTTTCTACTCCCTGTTCTAATTTATATGACGTTTAAGATTTTGGCATAGGTATTAAAGAATACAATTAATTTATTGAATTTTCCAGAAAATATTAGGTAATTTTTTAATATACCATTTATCTCTCTAATTAATTACTCATACTACACTACTCTCACTAAGTATTAATTAAGGGTAGTTTTGGAAAAAGATATTTAATGCAACATTGATTTTGTAAAACGTCATCTATTTTGGAACAAATTTTTTTCTCTAAAACATCATATAATCTAGAACGGAGGGAGTACTCTTATGACGGGTGTCTACGTATTATTATTTTCTATTTTTGTTTGTTATATGTGTCACTTTCTTAGAAACCACCTCTTTAATTGTCAGATGTATTTTACTTTCGCATGCAAGATCAAGGAAATTAAGCACCAACTACAAAGTCTAACAAATGGTTTAGATTTAATTAGCTTTCTTATTCCATCCTTATCTAATGCTTATTTTAAAACATAAGTCAAAATCATTTATTGTGTACATTTCATACATTAGTAAAATCATTGCCTAATCAGTAGTATCAATAATGGCACCCTAATTTGTTTAGCTACGCCTTTTAGTTTTAACTAGTTTTTTTTTTTTGCTGAATTAAGTTTTAACTAGTTAGTTTACCCGCATTGTGTATGGGATTATTTAATATTAGTAGTATTTTAGTTTGTATAACGTATAGATAAATGTTTAATTTTCTAATAAATAAATAATTTTAATATATAAATTGTATCATCATTAAAATTTGTAATAAATAAATATTTTTTAATATATAAAATATATTTTAGATTTATGATAAATAATTTATATTAGGATATAATGTTATTTTTAATTATTGACAATTTCTTTTAAAAAAATATATAAAGTTAATTTAGAAATAAAGATGAAAATGATAAATAAAAGAGATAATTGGTTAAGAAAATAAAGTATATGGATAAAGATAAAAGGAGAGTGATTTGAGATAGTTAAGAAAGAAAAAAAAAATTGCTTGTTAAATCAAATTAAATTTTTAGGGGGTGTTTATTTCACGGATTATTTCTTTAATCCTGAAAATATTTTTTCTCGGGAATATAACAAGGGAATGTTATTCTCAGATATTTTAAAGAAATGTGTGATATATCCGACAATAATTATTTTATTACCTCATAACAAACGTGGGAATAAATTTTCCCAACTCTATATTCCCAAAAATAAACATATAATCTATGAAACAAACACCCCCTAAAACTAAAATTAAGAAATATATTTGAAAGGAATAAAAATTAAAAAATAAAAACCAAATGTTTAATACTCCCTCCACTCCTTTTTATAAGAAACAAGTTTTAGTATATTTTACACTAAAACTTGTTTCTTGTAAAAAGGACCGGAGGTAGTATATAGGATTAAGATATGGTACATGGCTCAATAAGAGTGAAAACAACTCTTCTAAAAAAAACATTTTCATTCAAGAATGACTCTTAACTTATGCAAGTATGAGGATTCATATCTATAATATAGAAGTACTGAAGTAGATTAAATATGACTAAAATTATATTTATTAAACATATATTTTAAATATATTTTACTTAGTCATGTTAAGAAATATTTATAAAATAATATTTGATTAATTTTTTTGGTGTAAAATATTGAATCAAACATATTTATAATCTTAATGATATAAAAGACTGTTTTTTAAAAAAAAAAAAAGATTAATGATTTTATAACAATTTGTATAATGTAAGACTCGTCTTTGAAAAGTTTAAATATTGTCTTTTACATGTTTATTTTGTCTTATCAAACTTAAATAATTTAAATAAAGGTTAAATGTCATTTTTTATTCTTTATGTTTGATTATTTTTTAATTTTGATAAATTAAATTTTAAAAATCTCATTTTGATAATTTATATTTTGAAAGTTTCATTTTAATAATTTCTTTCATTTTTTCATGAACAATGTTAGCGTTTTATTAATTTTTATATTTTGAAATGCGACTGAGTCCAGATCTGCTTGTCTCGTGTGCGTCATTACACGCTAGCTGCAGCGCAAAGTTGTTGGTATGATCATTTGTTGTAGTCGGAAAGAAAATATATCGTTATGTGCGTTTCTTTCCTTCCTATTTTTTTTCTTTTCATTCAAACATTGGGTGTAATTGCATTAATTATGTGATGAACTAGAACTGGAACGAGGTTTTGCTTGTGTTGGTCTTAGATTGTCTAAATTACTACTATATTAAAAAAAAAAAACACATGGTGGCAATTTTTAATTGTCATTGTTTTAAATAATTATTTCAAAATTTAAAAATTAACAACACAATAATGTTGTTAATGGAAAACAAAAGAAAGAATCAAAATGAAACGTTTCAAAAATATAAAAGATTAAAATGAAATTTTTAAAACTTAATATACCAAAACGAAAAAATATTAAAATATAAAGGACAAAAAGTGACATTTAGTCAAAATAAAATTTCTTTCATACATTATTAAGAGGATGTAATAAATATAGATATATAAATTAAATAAATTTAAAATATAACATAATTTGTTTTTTTTTTAGAAAAAGAATAATTAGGTAGATGATATGTTGCATGAGACCTGCTTGCAGAAATCTTATACTTGCTACATTTATATCGTATAAGTTGTACATATATATTGTGTAAATATGTTGTCTATATGTACCAACAAGAAGTATGGAGTCTATATGTTTTAGTTGTCTTGATTTTTTATTGTCTTCATTCGCAGTGTTATGATTATTAATTTTCACTCTTAAGTGTCTTAATTGTGTTAATGTTTTAATTAACACTAATGATTCTCTTGTTTTATGCGTAAGAATTGAAGACAAGTGTATGAGTTCAACTCCTTGTACTTATTTGGTTTCTACATAAAAAAAAATGTTTTAAAATATTGAATGAAAAAATTTTTAAAATATATTTTTCAACAAAAAAATATTTTTATAATTTTTTCTTCAACGAAAGCATTTTTAAAAAAAAAATTCTTAATTTATTATCTCTTTCAATATAACCTTTTCAACTATATTTCTACGTTGAATTTTAATATATTTTTTAAAATAAATTATAAATAATTAAAAATAACTTTATATCACAATATAAATTATTTATCATAAATCTAAAATATAATTTATATGTTTAAAAATATTTATTTATTTACTACAAATTTTAATTATAATATAATTTATATATTCAAAAGTATTTATTTATTATAAATTTTAGTTATGTAAAATAAATATTTATTATGTGCATATTGTACATACTAAAATACTAATTATTTTATAGATATGGATACTAGGTATTAGGATCACAACTAAATCCATGTTGACAACCAGCAAAAGAATAAAAAGAAAATTACCATCTCAAGAAAAATGAAAGAAAATGCAAATGTTTATTTTATTTTATTTGCATAATAACATTATTTAAATAATTACACAATAAAAGCATATTGCTTCTACCTATTTATAGTAGAAGAAGAAAGTATTCATGCAATATGCTTTTATTGTGTAATTATTTAAATAATCTGATGTCTTACTATTGCTGTACATTTGTGACAATACATATGTGAGGAGATTACAGATGCACAGGCAATGACTGGGTATATGGTGGCACTGGCACACAGTTAATACAAGACATGTAGCAGTAGGATGCATTGGAATTTGGAAGGATTCAAATGAGGTTCCGTAATAATATAGGAGGGACCTAAAATGGGTGTTGACTGACATATATTTTTAGCTAATTTTCACTGTACACGGTTAAAATACATAGACAAGATCTCCAATTAGTCATATGCTGTGGTGGAGGTTAGATTGCTTGTTACCTCATTTAGTTATACCCAATGCTGTCAGAGGGTTTCATTCAAACTCTACTTGTAACAAAACCTTGCACTGCTTGTGCTGGGTTGAACTTTTGAGATTTTAAACATAGCCTTAAATATATTTTTGGTTTAGGATAGATGATCGGATTTTTGTTTTTGTCCCTAATAAATTTTTTAACTTTTTAGTCTCTAATAAATTTTTTATTTTGTTTTTTTTTTCTCTAATTTGTTTAGATAATGCTTTGAAAAATGATTTAGATAACATGGACAAAGAATAAAAAAAATTATTAGAAATCAAAATGTTAAAATAATTATTGGGAACGAAAACAAAAGTTCGATCATGTATCAGAAACAATTACATATGGATAGAGTCTTTTGGATGAGCAGTAAGATACATTCTTCTTTCTTAAGAATGTTCTTCACTTTCCAGCAGATTTTCTTGTTCCATCTCATTGAAAAGCTTGATTGCTTCTTCTCCTTGAGTTCCAATCATTGAGTTCCACAACAAAACATCTCGCCCTCTGCATTCCAGAAAAGCTTTGATAGAGTCTTGCAAACATCTACATCTAGAGTACATACTAACCAGTGAGCTAACTACAGAAACTTCAGAACTAGCTCCTACTTTAATTGCTTCAGCATGAATTTGCTTCCCTTGACCAAAGGTGGCTAACCCCGAACATATGCTGATCAATCACACTCACGAAAGTAATGTTATCTGGTCTAAAACTTGCCAGACATCTTGATTATCAGATTCAATCACATTCATATAATTATTTAGGAACCTTTGATTATGCAATTTTAGGGAGCAAAGGACAAGTTTAATTTCTGTGGCTATGGGTAATGCTGAGTTAAAAACTTATAATTTGAATACTATATCATAACATGAAATGAGAGTTTTCCTTATCAAGCAGCTACCTATGGAAGTAATTAATAAATTCTTTATATTGAAAGATTGAGAATAGCTATATTTCCCAAAATAACTCCAGATATCTACGGCATGGTCCGCATCTAAATCAATTGAAGTTTTCCAAAATTGGTTTTTTAAACCGCTTATTAGACTGAATTCCAAGTTTTGTAAAATTATCTCAAGATTGATAAGCTACCAATATATCAAAACCAGAATTCTCAATGATCTGGACAAAAACTAAACTAACCAAAGCTGCTATTCTGATAAAAGCAAAAACTCTGAAATGCAGGACAAAAAATTCAAGGGTAAATTAAGCCATGATATACATCACGTGAGCTAGGGCAGAGGTATTTCTAAAACTCAAGCCATGATATATATTTTCAATGAAGTGGCAATTTTCAATTGGCTGTGCCTACCATGTCAGTTTTGGGGTAGTGTCCATCCTGGTCTTTCTCATGTATAAAACTGTCCATAATAAGGCCAAAATCATAATTAATTCCAACGGAAATAGGACAAAAGAACTGAAAGCAAAATCATTGTCAAAATGATTAAAGTCATAAGCAACATATATGACTGCACTTTTCAGCTAAACTTTGAGTCATCAATCCATTACCATCATGATCTCACTCATTTACTGTGTCCAAAGATGCCGTTGAATGAATACTTATTTCCCTTTTTATTTCTGAACATTTTCCACCAAGATTATCATTTATAAAGTTCTCTGCCTCTTCAATGCAGGAAGAAGCTGCTCCCAGTGATCTTCATTTTCATTATTTGAGCATCCAACTCCAATTGCTCTGGCTTGTGACTGATTATCAGAGATTTGAGCAATTCCATACCCTTTTATCCTCTCTTGATCATGTCCAACCTTGGTACTGCTATTAACCAGCTTCAACCCCAATGTTGTGGCATATACTGGGAAGACCCCACACCCTTTTATCCCCCCTTTACGAAATGCAAATTCAAATATAAATGTTATGGTGCCAAATTGATCATACACTTCATTTATTCTGCCTAATTTGTTAATGTCAACATAAGAAAACAACACGTGATCTGCAATTAAATTGCTGGGGCATTCAATATTTATTTTTCCCCAGCCCACCTTTATACCATCTTGATAGATATCAATCAAAACACCATCTTCCCAACCATCATCATCCGAATCATCCAAATCTCGTCCTTCAGAAAAAATGATGCAAAAAATGAAACCGAACAAGTCAGATTTCGGAAGATAAGAAATAGTTATTGAACTCCCTGCTGTTTGAAACTCACACTCGTGGGTGACATGGTCTCCCGGGAAGATGAAATAATCAAGACCATAACACTCAAGATTAAGATATTGTTCGTGTGAGTAGTACTGTTTGCAACTCTGTAACATGTGTTGTAACACTAGTCCTTGTGTGATGCTTGTCTCCAGAGAAATGCAGTTAAAGGCACTCACCTCTTTCACCGATGGTGGAAGCTTCGGCAGAGACACGAGTTTCTTACAATCATCTAACCGAAGCCTTGTTAGCATTGAAAGGTTTTTGATGCTTGCAGGCAAGCTCTCAACATTAGTTCCACTAAGGTCTAACTCTTCTAAAGACAATAAGTGACCAATTGACGATGATGACAATGCACATACAGCAGTGTCAGATAAGTCTAAATCTGTCATTTCCTTTGATGTCACTAAAAATTCCTTAAGCGATGAACAGCCACCAAGTCTCAGTTCAATGAGAGATTTTGAATGAACGCTGCTTTTAAGGCTTTCAATCTTTCTACAGAAACTTAAATTCAAATATCTAAGCTTGGGAAGAGATAACATGAATGAGTGGAGCTGACGCAAGCTTTCACAGAAAACAAGAGAAACATATTCAAGTTTTTCTGCCTTAGATAAGTCTGGCATCTCAATCAGGTTTTGGGAGTATGAAAGGTCAATTGTCTTTAAATTCACAACATTCTGCAACAAGAAAGATGCATCACACTGTTCAGAATTTTTAAAATTCATAATCGTGAGCCTTAACTAAAAGAAAAACCTGAGCAAAATGTGGTATTTATAGCCACATTCATATATACCTGAACCCCGTCCCAGAGCTTTTTAACTTTACTATAACGCATGTGAAGCTCTACAAGTTGTTCAGCACAAAAGTTAGGTGGCAAAGACTCAAGACAGCATCCATGCCAATGAAAGTACCTCAATTTATCAGATAATGACTCAAGACCATTATGAATGTACACATTAAATCTGCTATTCCACCGATGCTCTCCATGGATTTTAAGAAATCTCACATTAGTCATCTTTGCAAGGGAATCAAAGCTCAAATGTAGATCCCCATTTAATTTATGCAAATCTAAAATTATGACTTCAATAACATCAGTTCCCTGACAGACAAAAATTAGAATATTAATTAGCAAAGGTTATGATACTAGCTACATTGGAAAATGGATACATGTAGTATCAAATTGAAATAAATTCATCTTCCACTTACCTTGTTATATTTCAATACATCAAGCACTTCCTCATGTTTCCACAATCGACTTCGTTTTCCAGGATACTTTTCAGATTCTTGATGAACAATTTCCCAACCCATTTCCTGTATTAAGTCATGCATTTCTATTTGATTGGCATTTGAAATTGTTACGAGAGCTTTATCTAAAAGGACTTCTATCCCTGATGCCGGAAAGAAATCAAAAGCTTCAAGTAGTCCTATTACCCTGTCTCTTTCTTCTCCTTTCAAGAAGCATGCAATGTCTAAAAACATATCCTTTTCAAAACAATCTAAGCCATCATAACTTAATTTTAGTACATTGTGAATTTTCATATTTGGAATCTTTTCAAGTTTTCTCAATTCACATTCCCATGCTTCTTTACTTCTTTTACGAAGACTTGCACCAAGAACCTTCAAAGCCAAAGGAACACCTTTACAATATGAAATTACTCTTCTTGATAGATGTTCAAATCCAGGTTTAGGTGCTTTTTCTCCAAAAACAGTCAAACAGAAAAGCTGAAAAGAGTGGTGAGATCTCAATTCCTCAACTGGATATATTTCATTAACTGGACTAAGTATTTGCCTATCTCTAGTTGTAATTATCACTCTACTTCCTGCTCCCAAGAAATCATATTCTGGGACTAGTTTTTCTAGTTGCTCTATGGTAGACACATCATCTAGGACAATAAAAACCTTTTTTCGTCGAAGCCTACTCTTGTCAAAATTATCAAAGCCATAATTTTTATTCCCTAACAACATAGAAAAAAGTTCATCATGTAAAGCTTTGAGTTTGTCTGATCTTTCCCTTACATTTGCAAGGAAGCAACGACATTCGAACCCATAGGACAATTTGTCATATAAGGCAGTAGCAAGGGTGGTCTTACCTATGCCTCCCATGCCCCATATTCCAAGGGTTATAACTTCACTTGACCCAATTTTTAATAATGATTCAATTTCTCCACAACTTTCCTCAATTCCAACCAGTCTCTTATTCTGGTTTCGGCATGTAGGAGCCAATTTTTGCAAAACATCTCGAACAATATCCTTGAGGAATTCAGATTCAGTTCTAGCATATGAAAAGGGAAACAAAGAAATAAATTATGTGTAATCTAACAAATTCAAAAGAAAAAAAAAACTACACAAATGATTATACACAATCTATGAAGTATGAACAATACGTTAGTATAGTAGAAAAAGAAACGAAAACATATAATTAGGGAATGAAAATCCAATGACTTAGCAAAGATAATTAATGCCTCTGTTTTTTCTATGCAACAAACTTCTTAAGCAAAGTAGCATGAAATTTGTCATACTACAAAAGTATGCTCAATTTAGAATTAAATATGGCCAACTCAATTTAAAACAACAATTAACTTGCATGTCTTTCTCATTTTTTATTTCAAAAAATTTTCTTACACAATTCATTTTGTTTACCTATTTCGAGAGTCCCACCCAGCTAAAGTGGCTGCTTCGGTGAGAGCAATTTTCCATTTGTTGCACATGGGTTCTCCCTCATGTTTAGCAAAGGCTTGCTCATAGCTCCCAGTCTGCTTCCTTACATGGGATGGATCTATGTTGTAGAATATTGGTATCACAGTTTGTCCCTTTTCTTTCTTGAATTCCATAATCTTGCTGAGTTCATTCAAGCACCACTCTAACGAAGCATAGTTCTCTGAGAAGATAACAACAGATATATGAGAATCTTCTATGGCTTTGGTGAGGGCTGGCGCGATTTCATCTCCCTTTTGAAGCAAGTTGTCTATGAATGTTTCAATTTTTGCTTCATTCAAAGCATTATACAGAAGGCTTGTGAAGTTCATGCGCATGTCTTCACCTCGAAAGCCTAGAAAAACGTCATATTTTTTAGAAGAGTTAGAGGAAGAAGCGACAACATTGATCAGACTTTGCTGCTCATCCATTATGAACTCCTAGAGTGCTGCACCTGCAATGATCAGAGTTGGAGAAATGAAAAAAAAAATTAATAAAAATAAAAACCTTATGTTTCAATGCGTTCGTTCTTGACACTTTTCCTCACTGTACGTTGAAATTTATAAATCTGTCTAATATGAAAAAAAAAAATTCTTTTTTGATGCAGATCTAATGAGATATGAGACTCCAAAGTTCATACTCTTGCTCACCTACAGAAGAATAAATAAACAATGGTGGATGCCAAATAATGATGGAGATTTGTGTACGTTGGTAACGACACCTAATAACTAAATAAATAGGAAATTGGTAGCATTCTTCCTATTCTTACACGGATTAGAAGGAAAAAAATATATAAAGAAATGCCTTCAGACTAATTTGGAAGTAAAATAGTACAATGGGAACCAACTTGATAATTAAATTACGCCAGTACAATGGGAACCGACTTGATAATTAAATTAAAGAAGATTTAGACCTGCATGTTAGGCGCGGTATCAATAAATTATTTTAAGTTTTATTTAGTTAGAGTGTATTTTAATGTTAATGTATTATATATTATTAAAAAGTATAATAAATATTTGAAAATGTGAGATTTTTTGTAAGATTTAAAATATTGTCTTTTTTTTTAATAAGTATAATAAATATTGTCATTGTTAGGAGAGAAATCAAGCCAAGTGTTTATGAAAATAATTGTTACAGAAGCAAAACCTTTTTTTTTTTTTTTTTGCTGAATGTTAAAGAAGCAAAAGCTTTTTTTTTTTTTTTGCTGAATGTTAAAGAAGCAAAAGCTTTAGACTGTAATAATTAAGTATAATTATATATTACGAAAAAATAACTTATTATATATTTTAACTAAATAATGGTAATTTAATAATTGAATATAACTGATGGATTCTTATTTAAGAAATTAAAAAAATAGGAGTTGTTGGTGTAGATATAAATTGATTAAGGGAAACTGAAAAATTAATTAAACCACTCAACAACACATCAATTAAAATATTGATGTGGCAAGAAAGAATTGGCTTAGTTGTCACTTGTTAATACCATATTTCATGTTTAAGAATTTATAAATTATAAATAAATACTCGTATGTATTTTTTTTTTTTTACCAGTACTCGTATGTATATATATATATATATATATATATATATATATATATGAGTGCCAAATAATGATGGAGGCCGTAAAGTCAATGTTGTAAATTGCAAGTTACCAAACATCCAAAAGTTAATTAATTTAAGAAATTAAGAAAATTAGGTTGTACTGGTTTAACATGTTCACATTCCATGGGCCAATCACAGCCAAGTCTAATCATTAGGACGGTTCTTATTTTATGAATTGCATTATAAAAAAAAAAAAAAATAGGACCTTACTAACCAATTTTCTAATATTGGTCCTGATAAAAAAAAATGTCCTAATATTGGTCAAAAAATTAAAAGAGGAAAAAATTTATTTTAAATTATATGAGAATGCATTTAAAAATTATAGAAAAGTGCATTTTTATGCATTTCAATAAAAACATTTCTCTTTTTACTTTCTTAATCAATATCTTAAGAACACAAGTTAGTATTTACCATAAGATTTATAATTCGATCATCTAACCAAAATAAAGCCGCCCAAAGTATTGACAAAAGAAAATCCATACATCATATTACTATTTCTTATTCTATACAAACAAATAATTTTTTTATTAGTCATTAGTGAAATTATATTTTCACCAGTGACTGAAAAATCAGTTTCCAGATAAATAAATAAAAATTTTAAGAGACATTAATGATTATTTAAGAGACAAACTTTATTAAGCTAAATCAGTCTATTTAGTGATTAAATATTTTTAATTTCTAAATTAATCTCTAAATCAATTTCTATAATGACAAGATATTTTTAGTCTCTGACCCGTGTTCAATTCTCCCCATATGTAAAACTCCCATGGACCAGCAGTAGTCACGCACTGCGAGCGGGATTAATCTCTGATCCAGTGACAACATATTGTAATTTGAATAGATTAATTAATAAATTTAATTTATAATTTTTTTACACAAATATCTAATATATAATTCACCCCAACTCCACATCATATTAATAAATAAGATAATATGACTATAGACTAAATTTCCATTAAATATTTGTATAAAAAAATTACATTAACAATGCATATAAATTAACTATTCTTAATTAAAATGGCAGCAAAGTATCTAAATTAACCAAACCGCACTTTGTGAGGTGAAGAGAAATGCTTGGACGCAGCAACCATGGTGGCCACAGGTCCACCCCCAGGTGCTGCAATTTTACTTGTCTTCACGTTTCCACCAAAAATGGACACAGCTAAAGATTTAACTGTGGAGGATAACGAGCTATTATTCTTGCCCTTATTGGCCATCTTGCTTCTGCAATTCAAACTGGTCTCAAGATCAAACGAAACTTAAGTGTATACTATAAAATTTGTGTCAGAAAATTTAATGGTAAATGATTTTTCAATGTTGAAACAGCTGAATAGGATGTGCTAAATGTATGATAATTGTTGCTAATTGATGTCTAAGAATTGAGTTTATTTGCCTTTTATAATTAAGAATCCAAAGTAATTTCTTGTTGATGTTGCTAATTAAACTTGGTCACCAAGTTTGTTCATTTATTCAAATTGAACTAATAGAATATATGACTTGACTTGCACCAAAAATAAAAGAATATTTGTGTAGACTTTGACTAGTCTCTACTCGTATGTATGACGGGTGTCCGCGGATTTTTATTTTTATTTTTTTATTTTTGTTTGTTACACGTGCTAGTATGCTACTTTCTTAGAATCCCCCTATTTAATACATGTATATATATGCTTATATATTTTAATTAATAATTTTCAGAAATATTTATAAAATAATATTTCATTAAAAAAGTTTAGTGTAAAATATATTTATTCAAACATATTTATAATCTTATAAGATATAACAAAAAGACTCAGTTTTTAAATTTAAAATTTAATGATTGAACAACAAAATATTGTATGACTCCTCTTTAGAAAGTTAAAATATATTGTCTTTTATAAATTTATTTTGTATTGTCAAACTAACTTAATACAAATACATTTTATGTTTTACATTATTAAGTAGAATATAATATCAGACATATAAATACATAAATTAAAAATATTAACATAATTTGTTTATATTTCTTTGAGGGGAAAAAAAAAAGAACAATTAGGTACATGACATGTTGTATAACACCTACCTGCAGAAATCTTATTTATCTAGTACTATATATTACTACATGTATGTCATATATGGTATAGATATACAACTTGTAAATATATAATCTATAATATGTACCAAAAAAATAAGACTATTAATTCTCTTGATTTTTAGTTGTTATAGTGTGACACAAGTGATTAATAATTCAAACCCTTTAAATATATAATAGGGGTTTGATTCTCAGCTATGAAAATAGAGTAATAACTGTGAGAGTGAGAGAAGACTTGTCCTTCAAATGATACTTTACTTTATTGAGAATTAATCTTATGACTTCTAGCTATGGGATACTTGTATATGAAAAAAAAAAAAGTTTTTACTCTTAATTGTCTTAATTGTGTCAATATCTTAACTTTTTACATATAAAGTGGTAAGATGATTGGATAACAAACATACCAATTTGTAAATATAATTAAGATTAAGTTAATTGTTATAATAATGCCTCAAATGCTTCAGGATATCAATTATAAAAAATTAAAATATAAATGTAAGCTGATTTTTTAAATATAAATATACCACCATATGGTCATAAAATAGAAGAGTCTTAGGATTGTTTGAATATATAAACTTCTCTAGAAGCATTTATATATAGGAGAAGAAAATATGGAAAAATGAAGAAAAAAATCTCCATAAAGTTAAAAATCAACTTTTAAAGAAGTTAGAATGGGAGAACTTCTATAGATTAACTTATGCATAAGTTAATTTTAACTTATGGAGAATTTTTTTAATTTAAATATATTTTTAATAATATATTTTTAATCATCATTGTCTTTCAATTTAAATATATTTTTAATAGTATAACCAAGGTATATCACATCAAATTGTACATAGCAAGAGGAGGTCTTTTATTTCAGGACCATCTAAGACCTTCTCTTTAAAATAAAGAGGAAAGTAAACAAATTTTGAATTTTACACCCAGAAAGAAACACCCATCACCCAATTAACTAAACTTTATTTTGTGAGCTGAAGAGAAATGCTTTGATGCTGCAACCATGGCTGCCTCAGGACCACTAGCTTCAGTACTTGTCTTCACATCTTTACCACAGAATAACAACTTAAAGGATCTTACTATGGATGAAAACCATCTTTTCTTGTCACCCTTTTCACCCATTTTACTATTGAATGCACAAACGAACGTCTACAATGCCCAAGCAGAATCAATTGTAGCACTACGAAATCTTAGAATTCGTGCTCAATCTTCTTGGATTAGATGAGTTGTTTGCTAATTGATGCATTTGAAACTCATTTATTGACGTTTATATAAGATCAAATTTCTTGTTGATGTAGCTAAACTTGGCCAACAAGTTATATTGATTCAAAATGTCACTTTATGATGTTGACTCTTTTCAATTCTATGGTTTCTGCACGCGGAACTTGAATTACCATTCCATCGGTCATTTCTTGGAATCTACCTTTACTCTGTATGTGCTTTAATTAGATCATCATGAATATAAATAATTTTTGAAGGTCCAGCTCAAAAACCCTTGTAATATGTAAGGTAAACATACTATTGATTCAACTCACTAAAAAGTAACAATAATTCAGAAAAATAAATAACTTCATTTTATAATTCTCAAACATGATTTTTTTTTTTCATAATTTCACTTTGTTTTAATTACTGCTTCTTGCTTCTTCTTCTTTTTCTTTTTTTTTTTTTTTTTTTTGGAAGCTCAATCGCTCTATCTCGAACAATATAACTTAACCCCTTTCTTTTAGTTGAAAAATGTTGATCTTTGACATCTAATATGCAGTAGAAAATGAAATGTGCCTACTGCCTAGCTATATGTTCGGATAATAGTTGAGTCCTAGGAATGTAATTGTATTATGACTTGGTAGAAACGTTTTATCACTCCTATACTATTAGCAGTCAAATAAGGTGAGTATTTTTAATTATTAATAATTAAAAATGTAAGGAGATATATGAAAAATTACATTCTTTAATAATATAATCATTTTTAATTAATAATAATATTCTTTAATGAAAAATAATACTACAAGCTCACATATAAGATTTCTACAACATTAATATTTTTTTCTCTTTATCTCTTTCTATTACATCATTCATCCTATCCTACATTTTTTCACTTCTATTCCTATAATCCTGTCTCTCTCTTAAATTGTAAAAACTATTATGAAAAATTAAGTTGGAGAAAAACCAATGTTTTTTTATTAAATAAATCAAATCATTGCTTTAATTAAACATGCCCTTAAAAAGGTTTTCGAATTCTAATAAGTTTTGATATCTCTAATAAATTCTTATTCTTTCCCTCATGGTCCAGCATAATACATTTTATTTACGTTTTGGCTGAAAAAAAAATTCTAATCATTTAACTTTATATTATTTATATAGTACAAAAATATTTTTAGTTTTCCAACTAAACATGCACAGTATAATCGTACATTTCGATTTATTCCATTCATGGTTCTTTGGGTTTTCTTTTCCTCTTTTTTTTGAGATGGGAGAACGTACGGGTCCAACCCATCCATAATTTTTTTTCTTGTCAATTATCTATGGTTCTTTTCTTTTTTGGTCAGAAATATCTATGGTTCTTCAATTTCTAGTTTCTTACTGATGGTTTGGCACTGGGCTAATCAAATATTGATTGGGCCCGCCTAGGCCATTATCCAGGCAGGGTTCACGAGCATTTTTTGTAAAAAAAAAAAAAAAGTTCCATTTGTTTCGCTATTACCATTTGTTTTGGGCCCAAGCACGTTTGGCAAACAACTAAATTATTGCTGCCCCCGTCGCATAAAAAATTGTAAAATATAAAGTTATTTTGATTAAAAAGTATTTTGGACTAATTATAAACTAATAACAATAATGCTTTGGTAGTTTGGTTTAAAATCACAAGGTATTCTACAAGTTCGACCCATTTTGAACTGACCATGTAACTAATCTTGACCGCAAAATTTTGAGGATTATGTGGTTTCCCCACAATTTTAGCTTTCTTAGGATGAGAACATTGAACTTTTTTTTTTTTTTGAAGCAAGAACATTGAACTTATACTCTCATTCTAAGGAGTTGAACCTCGATGCACTATTTATAAGTAATAATAATACTAATACTTTATTTATTTATTTTAGTTGCTATTTGATTGGATCCATTTTCACTATGAGTTGTGATGGTGGAACTTCGTTTTTATTGTGGTCAATGGTGTCCAGATTCATGTTTGCACGTGCCTTAATTAATCTACTTTGTAACTTGTAAGTATAGTTTACAATAGGTCATTGATACTAAGATTAACGGTCTATTTTGTTCAATGGACAAGCGAGAAGAGGAATGGATTTTAATTGACGAGGAAAAATTGGTTTACAAAGGAAAAATAAGAAAAATAAAATAATTTATTATCATTTTATCATTACAATAAAAATAGAAAATGATTAAATTCAAATATTCGACGACAAGGAACATTTGAGTCAGTATAGTCTAAAAACTTTGAATGATTTTCTTTTCTCTAAATCCTCCAATGTTAGAGTAAGAGACAAAAATGAAAGGGAAAAGATTTTGATACCCTTATTTTCTGTATTGTATAGACATATTTGATACCACTCAAGGCCAATTTAGCAAGTGTAAAATACTTCGACTCTACACTTCATTCCTTCTATATATATATATATATAACTCAATATATTCTATTGATATTTCTTGCAAAATTTCAATTTCTTCTGTCACTCATGATCTCAAAACAATCTCTCTACCTATGTAGGTAAAACAGCATACATCTATTGTCTCCAAAATCCCATCATTGGTGAGAGCCACGTGATGAAATTCAACCATAGCTGACAAGTCAACATGTGCATGTATAAGCTCATCAAATACCTTCCCAAAATTCTTTCTCAAGTTTCGCATTGATCACTCAGCTACAACGATATCATCTTCAACTATCATTGCAAACTAAGTACAATCATTTAACACCTGTTATTATGAGTATGGCACGTTAGAAATTTTATTCAATTAAGTAAGCTGTTATTTACAGGACTTTTAAAGGGTGTTGAATGACAAATTGGTAAAACCTAATTATGTTGTGACTGGTTGTGGATGTTCAAAACTATCAAGAGATATATACCTAAAATTCTGGAGATAATTAATCAGCTGTCTTAAAGAATTGTCACCATTCAAGAAACATCCTTCATGTGTGCATAACTTATAATATTTAATTAGTTTGTTGTAACTCATTATTATTATAAAAATCTGTCTATCTATCTATAGCCTAGGAGACATGAAGATCAATTAGTTGTAAAATGAAATTAATAAAGAATGAATGAAATTAGGAAATTTTTCCGTTGCCCGGTTTTTTTGTTTCATGGAACTAAGGTTTTATCAATTATTGTGACAAATATCAAAGGTTATTGTGATGATTTATATTAGGTGTGACATGAAAGGTGATAGACATGATATCTAAAAGTGAGCTTTATTAAAATTTGTTAAAGGAGATGTATAATCACTCAAGAAAAAGAGACATTATCTCTAAAAAAAAAAAAAAAAACGCACACACTATATTACTTCTGACTAACTTGGCAGAGTTTGCTCAATTTTCAAATTGCTGAATTTCTTAATAAATAATTTAAATTTGTAACATTTTCTTACTTCTGCAATATGGATTTGTTTGTTTTTTATATACGTACGATTGCTTTATATATCAATGTATTTATGGTTGCAACTTATATATTTAGAGGCACATGGGAAGCAGTTCAGTCAAATGATTCTACTTGATAGAGGAGTAATTGTTATATCTACAATAATCAATAACTTTAATACTAAGATATTGGAGTATATTTAACGATGATTTCCACGACCAATAACATTTCAACATCTGCGCAATCTTTGTTCCCTCGATTATGCGACCATGTGGTTTCTGAGATAAACAATAATAATCAAACGAAAAATCATCAAAGTTAGCACCACCCCAAAAGTTTGAAGACAAAGAAATAAACATCAAACCTAACACATGCAACGAATCCAAATTCATCAGCAATTCCCCATTCCTGATCAAGTAGTGCGACAACTTAACAACCCTTTTACTGGTAAGTTTTGGACATGCGAGAGACAATAGAAAATATAGATGGGTTGCATGCACGTGGAAACTCTGATAGAATCTTCTAGTAATTTGAAATCAAAGTATTTATAAGCAGGATGCTGACACACACACACGTTTCATCTATTGTACTATTGTGATTTAATACACTTGATAATATATCTCAACCCGTAAATTCTTAATGCTTATCTGATTTATATTTTAACAAAATGAATCTATAACGTTATCCTTAACGTTTTAGCTTGCCAACAAATGCTTGATTCAAAAGGTTATTTACTTATTTTTGAAGCAAGGTCTTGTATATGAATCCCTAAGTTATTCGGTCAACACCCTTAGGATAAATGTTTGATCCAACATGTTCTAATTGGGTTTGATGTATATCAAAAGAGTAATTGGTGTGAGATTTCAGTCACAAAGCATTCTCAAGCGATGCACCATCACTTTTATGTAAGCAGTCAATTACATTACAATAATATATATATATATATATATATATATATATATATATATATATATATATATATATACACACACATAAAGAATTTTTTTATAACTACTGTAATTAAAGTATTTGACTCTCTGGTAAGACCATGAGATATTTCATAAATTCTAACCCTTTGAATTGACTATGTAACTAATCCTAAACCCAAAACTAAGGATTAATCTCATAATCAGTCTAAAAGATCGAAATTTATAGGAAGACCTTGAAGTCCTATTGAAAACTAAAGAGTCGGTTAAAAAATATATATTATTTCATTCATCCCAATTTGTTTGACATTTTAATAAAAAAAATCCGTTGTAATATTTATTTTATAATATTAATGAAACATTAAATATTTTTCTTATTATATTCTTAATCATTTATTGTAAAGTGAGAAAATAAAATAAAAATATTAAATTTATTTCTTATTTTTTGTGTGAAAACCTCAAACATAACAATATAATTCATTTTCTCTCCTTTCAATTCAGAAAATAATATATAAAATATGATTATGACTTTTATTTATATTAATTAATAAATATACTTAAATTTAAGAATTTAATTAGAAGAAACTTATAAAGGTATTTTATATTGTCATCTAATTATAAATTACTGTGTATGGTAAGGTCGTACATGATGACTTTAAAAATCATATATAAGATGATTTCTAATGGTTAACAATAAAAAAAATATTTACCCTAATAATATATTAAAATTAAATTCAAAATTTAAATAAGTAAATATTTAAGTATAATTGACAAAACAAGTCAGTTTTCAAAATACATAAGTTAATAAAAAAAAATATAAGTCACAAGAAAATACAAGAAGAGATCGATTGAATTGTGTTTTAAAGAATTTCCGTATTTCTTTTTGCAAAGCTTAAATAATTGTCCTATGAGTACGACGATATACGTAATGTTTTATAAACACAAAGTTTATGTTTTAAGAAATAAGTTATCTTATAACAAGATAAAACCAATTTTGCTCTAAAACAATATTTTTATGAAAACTTAGTTAAAGTTGTAAAAGAGATAAGGGGAGAAATAAAAGCACAATATTTTTATATTGGTTTGACTTAACTCAAGACTATGTTCAATTCTTAGTATACTACCAAGATTTTCACTAACACAAACATTTGTAAGTATTCTTTTACCCATGCTTTTCAGGATGTAACACGAGTATTTTTTGATTTGTCTTTCTAAGCAATTAACAAGTATTCTTTGAAGACAAAGCCTCTTCAGGCTTAAACTGTTTTCACTTATAAAACGTTAAAGGTAAGACTCATTGATTATATCGTCTTAGTAGGAAAGAAGTATAAGATAAAGTTCTAATCTTTTGTATGAGGCACTAAGAAAGTAGAATAAGATTACAAAAACTCAAGAGTATAGTTTGCAATAACAAGGATTCTCTTGACCTTCATTTCTTTGGTATTTATAGGCAGTCTTAAATATGGTCGTTGTAAGATTGTTGTGCACTTGTGCCATTATCTTACTTCAACTTCAGCAAAGCAAAATGTGAACTTTGGGGCAACTAAATGTAACATTAAATGTTTTTCATCAACTTGTTACTCTAATAAAATAAAGTACTTTGCTTATCTTTCTTTTTCCTATACTAGAGTCCTGCAATAGAAAATAAACTTGCTTTTGTTTAGAAAGGTATACTATTGTACTTTGTTGGGCAGGAAAGTGTGTCTTTTGAAAATGAGTTGAGCTTGTTGACTTTCATAAAACTTTCTTGATATGCTTTAGAGATGCTTAAGACTCGTGTTTTTATTCATAAAAGCTGATAAGATCATGCAAGCAAACGTTTGCATGACTATTCATTTAATGAAATGCAACATTTTCTCCTATCCATCACAGTAAAACAATTGACTTCATCTTTTGAATTAAAAATACTTCTATCTTCTTAACTTTAAAAATTATTATTTTTTGTTTGTTAAATCAGAACTGATAAGCATAAAGAAAAAAATCGTCTTTTTTCCCAACAATGATAATTTAAAACAATTGACTTCATCTTTTGAATTAAAAATACTTCTATCTTCTTAACTTTAAAAATTATTTTTGTTTGTTTGTTAAATCAGAACTGATAAGCATAAAGAAAAAAATCGTCTTTTGTCCCAACAATGATAATTTAAGTCATCAAAGTTATAAGAAAACGAATAAAAAATGCGAATAGGTAAATATATATAATTAATGCCAATAAAAACCCTAACTCCAATTCATATAAACTAAAATATGTATCTATTTTTCTTATATATGAAAAGAAAAAGATTATCACTATAAACATATGTAACATAAAATAGAATAATTAAAATGTTATATATATATATATATATATATATATATATATATATATATATATATATATATATATATATTGGTATTGAAAATGTTATATTATCATTAGTTACTACCAAAATTATATGGTTCAATGAGATGGTCATCATCAAATGCCTAAACTTTTAGTATTTCTTAGTGTACATCATCAAGAAGAAATAAAAGTAAAACTAAAAGTTAATCATTTTTCTCTTTTTCTAATCCCTATTTTCCATTATATTTAAGTTATAATTTAATTAAGTAAAAAAAGGAAATTTAAATTTGTTTTGTTATTTTTCAAAATTTAACTGACTATTTCAATGAATTATTTTTCCAAATTTATTTTTATTACTTATTCATTAAATATATTATTCTTTTGTTTTTGTTGTTCAAAGTATACTATTACAATTATACATACTTTTTATTTTGTTAAATAAAAAAATGTGTATCTACTTTTTATTTTATTTTACCAATTTTTTAGTATTCCATATGATATATTAAATATTTTGGTTTTTATTAAAAGCTTGAATAAAGGTAAAATTAGAATGTTAAATAAAAATTACAAGAATGTGTGAATACACATATTAGAGTCTGAATAGCTTCACCCTTAAAATGAAAAGAGTAAAATTTCATAACTTTTAGTTGCTTAAATTTTATGGCCGGCGCAAACAAATATTTTTAGTTATTATTGTTTTTCTTTTTAATTTCTTTTTCACTGTCTTTGAGACAAGGTTATATGGGAAACCTTTACATTTGGAGGACTCGTGTTGATTTCAAATTGCGTATTTAATTTATTTTGTTTTGAAACTAATCGTTAACTTTGTTTTTTTCAAGCATTTTTTAACTTCTAAATGTGTCCTTTTCAAATAATTATTTCTGAAAACCTTCATAACATATTATTATATTCGTTTTGAAATGATACTATAAAAAATTTTACACTGATGATACTTCATTATAAAACATTAAAAATAAAACTTTATTGGATGGGTCAACTATCTTTTAGAGTAAGAGATTTGACTTTAATATTTCTAAATTTCTAATCATCCGTTACTATTCCGCATGCAAGAGTTTTTTAAATATATAATTAAATTTATCTTAATTTATAATAATTTATTTAAAAATAATTAAATTTATATACTAAGAGATAAATTATTATATATAGATAGGTAGAGAGAAAATAAAAATTAGAATTGAATAAAATAAAAAACTGATGTACCTCAGTGCTAGAAGGCTTTTCACTAAACAAAAATATGGAGAAAACTCATTGTACGTAGCTTTATTCTTGCAATGTAAAGATGTTATTTTCTAACTTGAATCCATGAATAAAATAAAATTTAAGATTTTTTTTAAACGACTTAAATATGTTTTTAGTTTCTTAAATTTAGATCATTTTTTCCTCCAAATCTTAAGTTGCTTTTTTTAATCCCTGAAATTCGCATAATGTTATTTTTAGTTTTTCTCCACAAACAGATAAAAATAAATTCAAAATTTGTGGTGACTTTTGACGGTCATAAATTTTTTTTAAATTTTAAAGTACAATTAATAGGTTTTTAAAGCGGTTAATAGGTTTTTAATTTTTTATTGACTTGATTTTGATGGTTTTAAACAGCAAAAAAAATTATTTTAAAATACAAAATAGAAAATCAAATTTTTGCAGTCAAGAGTTACCACAAATTGTGAATTTTTTATTCTCTGTTTGACTCACGCTATGCAAAGGGACTAGTAAAAAGAGCATTCTACAAATTCAATGGATTAAAAAAATAACTTCAGACTTGGAGGACAAAAAAAATAACCCAAATTACATATTCAAGGGATTAAAAAAAACAACTTCAAATTTAGAGTAAAAAAAATCTAAATTTAAGAGACTAAAAACATATTTAAATTTTTTAAAATAAAATAAAAAGTAAATTATATAAGTGTAATATATTTGCATCTGTTAAATGAGTAGAGTGTATATTTTAACGTAAGGAAAGAACATGTTATAATATTTGCATCTTTGAGGGAAAGACAATATAAAGAATATTTTAATAATAGTAATTTTTAACAAAAATTAACAAAATTTTAATGAAAAAATTAAAAATAGAATAAAGTGCTGTATTTTCAAATTTATTAAAGGAGAAGATTATAATATTAAACGTAAGAAGAAAAGACAAATATAATATTTACATCTTCAAAAAGAAAAGGTGTAACTTACTTTCTTTTATAAAAAAAAAAAATGAGAAAAGGGATATCGAGCGTTGAAAAACAATCCCACAATACTGTAACTATAGGGAAGCGTGAGATTGAACTGCGACCGGAGGTACATGAAACTTCATGGAGGTGAGGCGCATCATAGAACTTCTAATACTGAACCCCAAGTTGGGCCCTACAGGAAGATACAATGTGCTAGTTCTTTCTATGTGCGATCATGATTAAAGACCGCAATCCCCGCCCACCGAAATGGAATCATTAAAATGTATTTTTTAAATAACCAAAGAACCTCCACCCCCAAATAAATAATAAATAAATAAATTCAAACCAAGTATATGAAGGAAAACTTGAAATATTTTGCTAGCTAGCTAGCTAGTCATGACACAAACAGTCAACTGAACTACGTCAGTGTAGAGTTTTGAGTTAGATTTTTTCGTTTAAAAGGATTAAATATTATATAATTGATTAAATATTATTTTTGGTATGTGACACCATATATATTGTGGGGTTAAAAATTGTCTCTACATATACCTTGTGTCTTTCTCACTCCTACGAATTTTCCAATAACTAAAGAGGATCTCAACTCTATATTGTGTTATAGTATTTTTTTTCCCACTAAAAATTTGGTCTAGTTGGTAACCGTCGAGTTCATATCTTATATGAACGTGAGTTCAAATCCTGTTCTCAATATAAAAATCTTATTTGTAGATAATTTATAAGTTTTGTAAGCATTATTAGAGCATCTCTAATGCTCGTTGTTAAATGAGTTGTTTATGTTAAATCACTATTGCTTAGTTTTTTTAGCTTTAGAAGTGATTTACATCTCATGTTTGGTTGTTTAAAATTAAACAAAATTACTTCTATAAGTAACAGTTGCTTATGCTTAAAAAAAGATTTTCTTTTCATTTTAAGTATGGATCATTTAAGTATGAGCCATTTTGAGGTAATTTAAAAGTGGGTTATTTAAGAATTACTTAAAATTATATTATTGGAATAAAATATCTATAAGTTGCTTAACTTTGATATGATATTATGAGAATAAATTAAGAGCTCAAAATATATTATTTAAATTATACCCATTGAAAATGTTCTTAAATTTTAAGAACCGTCATGATCTTGGTAGTCTTTTGAGGACTCAATTCATTTAATTTTTTTTTCAACAAAAAAAATAATAACCATAAGAGATTGGTTTCAAGTCCTAGTCTTAGCCGAAACAATTGTTATCCTTTAAATTGGGGATTGACCTAGGATTTTTATCTCTTAGCTGGGTTGGCCTAGCTGGCCGGGAGGAAGGAGAAATTTAATCCCATGGAACGTGCGCTGAGATTAGAGGAGTAGAATATTAACGAAGTACTTAGCTCAAGTCTGGAAGGGTCCTATTTTGATGGAAAGTATTACTCCCTCCATTCTAAAATAAGTATCGTCCTAATCATTTTATATAGATTAAGAAAAACTAATAAATAAATAAAAAAGAATAGTAATTTTATAAAATTAACCTTAATATTAATATTGTATTGAAAAGCTAAAGTAATATTCCATTCGTCCCAAAATGAGTGTTACATTTGAAAAAAAAAATTGTCCCAAAATGAGTATCGCATTTGGTTTTTCAATGTAATATTAATTATTTTTTTCACTAATATTTCTAATAAGTGTCACTTTAACTTTTTAATGCAATATTAATAATAAGGTTAGTTTTCTAAAATTACTTCTCTCTTTCATCTATTTAATAGTTTTTCTTATCGGGATAAAAAAGGATGACACTTATTTTGGGATGGAGAGAGTACTTATTAGGGGTAATAATGGAATAAAGCAATTAATATTGAAAAGCTAATATAACACTAATTTTAGGACAATTTTTTTTTTCAAATATGAGACTTATTTTGGGACAGAAAGAGTATAATATAAATATAAAAAATTATTTTATACGTTTGTTTTAATTGAACAAAAATCATACTCAAGATAGTAATTTATAGGATTAACTAAGTTTGTTTTAATTGAACAAAAATCATACACAAGATCCCTAAACTTTTTACAAATTCTATTTTTAGTCCCTAAACTTTAGTTTGACCGGTCAAGGTCCCTAAACTTTATAAAAATTTGGTTTTTAGTCCCTAAACTTTTTAAAAATTTGATTTTTAGTCCCTGAAATCTCATTAATTCATAGACTAAAAATTGAATTTTTAAAAAGTTTAGGAACTAAAAATCAAAATTTTAAAAAGTTTAGGGACTTTGACCGGTCAAAATTTTGTTCAAGGACTAAAAATTAAACTTTTAAAAAGTTTAAGAACCTTGACCAGTCAAACTAAAATTTAGGGACTAAAAACCGAATTTTGAAAAAGTTTAGGGACTAAAAACTTAATTAACCCTAATTTATATAATTTTTTTTATCAAATGACATTACGACCGTTCATAGGCGAGGCATGGAAAATAAAATAACCCTGGCGACAGTGCAATATATTCACCAGTCACCACTCATCATAAAAATAAAAGTAAAATATGATAATGGTATTTTCCTAATAATCAACAACGTCGAAAAATATATTTTCAAAATTAATATCAAACATGAAAAATATCATATTCCTAAATTTTCCTTCTCAGAAATGCCCTTAAAATATACATAAGTTGTAACATTCAGAAAATAATATACTAGACTCCATTAAGTATTATTAACCCACATTATTTTATATTTTGTTGCTTGTATTTAGGGATTTGCGCAGAGAAAGAGAAAGTGGGTGAGGACATAAAGGCTGAGCCATTGAATCACAAAGGAGTAGGTTTGTGCAGTGCTGCGCACGAACAGTACAGAATGTGATTGGAGTAGATTCCGGTTCCTTGGTTGGCCATTCTCGCAGATACACTGTATTTATCCATTCATGCATCGCACTAATGCTACCATGCCCATGCCCATGCCCATGCTATCCAAACTCCAATCTTTTTTGTTTTCTTCTTCCAAATTTAATTATTCTAATAAGATTTTAATATGTTGTATTTTCGTGCATGTAAGTTTGTGTTTTTTTAATTTTGATTTTTGTTTTTTTTTTAGTTTTAATTTTTGTAAATTTTTATTCATTTTTAGTGTATGTAAGTTTGTGTTTTTTTAATTTTTGTCTCTTAAAAATTCTAATTTTTCATTTTTAGTCTTTATAAGTGTTTTGGACCGTCACAGTTTCATCCTCATAAAAGGTGCCTCGGTGGGTTTGAGAGGAAAGATAGTATTTATAAACTACCATTGGTCTCGACTCCTAAGCGATATGAAACTTTGTAGCTACCGGAACAAGTCCCCCAGTCGGAGGCTAAAGGGCAAGAGTGGCCTAGGCCCTCCTTTTAGTGACAATGTTCAGACATTGAGTTCGCAGACATCGTTAGGGTCATCATCCGAAATATTGTCCGTTTAGATGCTTGGTAGATCGTTACGATTTTTTCCTTGTAAAAGGTGCCTCAGTGAGTTTGAGAGGGATGTGAGTGTTTATAAGTTATCATTGACCTCGACTCTTAGGCAATGTGAGACTTTGTGGCTACTTGAACAATAAGTTTGCACATACAGGAACTAAAATTGCAAAAATGCAAACTTATAGAAACAAAAAAATTTACAGGAACCAAAATTGAAAAAACACATACTTATATAAACTAAAAATAAACAAAAGAAAATTACAAAAATTAAAATTAAAAAAGTACAAATATACGAAGACAAGAAACATATTTATATCTTATTTTTGAATGCCTTCTAATAATATTAATATTTTACAGTTCCAGAAAATAAAAAAGGAAAAAGAATAACTTTTTATTCGGACGTGCGTTGCATAAATTATTCGTTTTTCCCTTTTTTGATTTATCCCAGGATCCGACGGTATAATAATATTACTATATTATATTGTACGAATATCCTGTAGTCTGTACCCCTGGTTGCATAAAACTCTTTTAACGCACTAGTGGTTGAAAATTTCGTCCTTAACTATACCTTTGATACGATGTGATTTTAATATATTATTTTTCTGTCAACCTTAGCACTGGAAATTAATAATTGCCGACAGATTAGAATTAACAATTGAAAAGAAAAGAACAAAGTGGATAAAGCTTCCACGTGTCAAAGGTCACGTGGAGTCCTTGCTCTTTTTCTTTTGATTTTTGACCGTGGATTTTGAGTTTGACAAAGTGAAGTGTGATTACTGGGGGATCGAGCCTCCATGTTGTATAAACCGTTGATCCTATTGAGATGTTTATCAAAGGCTGATATACTTTTGGTATTTTGATGTGACTTTTGGTTTTTTTTTAGTCGTTTAGCATGTTTAATCACCTCTATGTTATATGAACAGTTGATCTTATTGACAATTTCATCATAGGGCTTATATACTTTTTGATGTGACTTTTGTATTTTTTTTAGTCGTGTAGCATGTTTTGGTTAAAGATTAAGACAAATTCATTTGAGTTGATTGTACAAAGCTTTCAGTTCAAATCTAGTTACTGTTATTGTATATCAATTTCTTTTTGGGAATTAATTGTTTTTTATATTATTTAGAAAATGAAAAAATAATTTTCTAAAATATGTTATTCAACATACATCAGATAATTGTCAAAAGTATTTGACTTTTTTTTTTTTTTTTGCTGAATCAAAAGTATTTGACACTGTAAGAGTTCATTAATTAATGCATTTTCTTATCAATTTTGTAAGTACTAATATTGTTATTAGTACTTAATTATAAAAAACAAAGTATTGTTTATTAGTGTTTACTTTTGTTAGTTGTAGAGTTAGTATAACGAAAAATCTAGTATTATATTATTTTTAGTCGTTCGTGATACTTATTTTTTACATAATTTTTTATATTTATAACTCTTTTTGGTTCCAACATTAATTCAATTTCATAATTTTTATGTAGACAAATAAAATGAGACAAATTTTATGTTTAGAGTCAATAAAAAAAGGGTTTTAAATCATATCAAAAATAAAAAAATAATTATTTTTTCGGAAAGACAATATTAACTCAAATTTAAGAGTCACATATTCAAAATGAATATTTTAAAAATAAAATACTAAAATGAATTTTAATAAAATATAAAAGACTAATATATGTTTTAATATAATATTTATTTGATGTGACCAGTGCAAAAGTGCACTAGTTTTAATATATTTGTAGATTAGCCTAACACTCATGGTATATACGAAATGATGATTATGCATGTAATGATTAACATAATTTAAAATTTTGATTAAAATTTGAAAATTAATTATATTTTTATTTATTAATATAATAAATATTAAAGTTAATGTTAAATTTTAAAAAATGAAGGTAAGATTCAAACTGATAAGGTTTTTTTATAACTTATATAAAAATTAAAATTATTTACTCCTAAAATTTGAATTTAATTTAAATATTCGAATTTATAACTAATAAACCATATATTTGCCTAAAAATGACATAACTTTATAAGTATACATGAATTTAGAAGGAAATGAATTTATGCATGGCTGAGACGTGACATAGGCTGCGATTAATGTATTTTATATAATTTATATACAGATAAATTAAAGTATGTTATCTTGAAAGTACTTACTTTTATTTAAAGAATATATGTGTCATTTTTAATTTTTTTACTTTAAATGATTAAATTTAAAATACTTTTAATCAATGATTTAAATTGTTTTTAGTTTACATTTTTTATGTTCTACCTTTAACCTATATTGATAAAGACATATACTATTCCGATCAGGAATATAAGTAAAAAAGAAATTTACTTTACACTAATTAAGAAAGTTAGTTAATAATTGTATTAATCTCATTTAAAAAATAAACATTTTTCTTAAATTACCCTTCCTTAAAACTTAATATCAAGAATAAAAGAAAGTTATCGAAAATAAAACCTAAATTAAATAAAGAGCATTTTAGAGATAGTCTCACTAAATAAGCCAAAATTATATAATTAAGATTTACTTAATTACATTTGAGATCAAGACACAAGATATTTTTTTTCCTCATATTTAAGACCGGAGGAAATACCTTTTATAATTTTTTTTTGCACTCTATTTTTTACAAATTATTTTTTATTTACGTTATTTAAATTTATTTGAATAAAAATATTTTTCACATGACACCTATTAGTATTTAATCAAACTCTGATCACAGTCAGTGATTGAATCATGTTACAAACAATACTAGCAAGGATATATATATATATGTCAGTATATTGCATGGAAATTTATAAATAAAATATGAAATATGAAAAAAAATATAAATTGAAATAATATTAAAACAAAAATATGAAAAATAACATATTCAAATTTTTTATTTAAAATACTAAAGATTAATTTAATTAATAGAATATTATTTTAGTAGTGATTTATAAATATTTCATTATAGTTTAATTTAATTGATAAGAAACTAACATTATTTAAATAATTAAAAATATGAAATTTCTTTTGATTAGATAATTAATTAAAAAATTAACTTAATTTGATATAAAAGTTACGTGTCATAAAATGATAAAGACGTGTAGTTATATATATATATATATATATATATATATATATATATATATATATATATATAAGAAAAATAATATCTATAAAAGTTGTCTTATTTTTAAAAATAAAGATACAAATTTACAATACAAAAATAAATAGAATAATCAATAATTCAGCACGATGATTTTGTAACTCGTCTAGGTATTGTGTACTATGTTTATTTATTGGGTGAGATTAATTTCATTTATGGTATTGATATGTAATCTTTATTAACACGCGTGCTCATCGATTTAAACCTTTAATATTACAGAAACTTTTTACCTACATACCACACTTTCTCTACTGCATGTACCACCACTTGTTGTGTGCGTGCATATAAGATGAATAAACCAGTGAAAGTAATAATTCTAGCTAGGCAACACCTTTGTATATTTTAATGGATAAGAATTATTCATAGACAGTGACATGGCACTAACTAAGCCTAATCGGCATGGTCACCAAAATATGTGGCAACGGATATACATTCGCTTCCAGTTGTAGCAAAAGTACTGACAAATGCGCGTACCTAACAAAGGGTCATCAACAAAAAAATCATGGTTGATGGTGCCCAGTTTGATCAATATTTAATAACATTTCGGTCCCTCCATGTGTTTTGCTTTTCCATATGCAATCATGCATGCTTGCTAGTGATGCAATACTTGAATAGTTGAATGAATCCCCAAACAGTGCTCATATATAGCTACACCCACACATTCCTTCATAATAGGGTTTGGACAAAACAGTGATAAAAAAGTTATCATGTTGTGTTAGTTTGGATATGTAGATTACCCAATGTTCTCAAAATCGGATCGGATCGCCCAGTTCGACCGATTCGATCGGAAATCGGTCTGGTGATCGGTTCGGTTACTCTATAAAATCGGAGGAACTCGGAATCGGTGGAAACCGGTCAAGAACCGGTCAAATCGGGCCAAAATCAGCCAAAACCGGTTCGAACCGGTATTTTTATTTTTTATTTTTTAATTTTTAATTTTTTCATTTAAAATTTTAAATTTAATATAAAATATTTTAAAAATAATTAAAAATATATATTTAATAAATATCTCAAATAGATATAAATTATTTTATCAATTATTATTATTATTTTCTTGTAAAACATATAATTTGCTCATTTATATTAATTTATAATTTGTTTATATCTTGATTTTTGATAATTTTATATTATATTAATTTGTCATTTTCTTTCTTTATTCTAAATGTAAATTTGTTATTGTTAATGGACATTATTTTATTTTATTAAATTTGAACTTAAGTATTATGATATATTTAATATTCTTTTATATATTTTTTGAATGTTAAAATCTTGTAAAGTGATGTTTTAAGTTTTATTATAGTTTTTAATGTTATAAAGTTATGTGATATTATATTTATTTAATATTATTTTATAAATTATTTTATTATTATTATTTTATTAATACCGGTTCAACCACGGTTGAACCATTGAACCTTGAACCAGTGCCTTGACCGGTTCAATGACCGGTCCGGTTTTAAAAACATTGAGATTACCTCATCCGGTTTGTGGTTTTCATGAATTTGTTTTTGGTCTATGATTGTTATGATATTTTCATTCAATAATTCTGAAGTATAGATGTAATATGAAACGATGACTACTGAATTTTATGAAAATATATGTATATTTGAATACGTACAAACAGTTACAAACGTACGTACATGACGTTTTCGAAACATGATATATATATATATATATATATATATATATATATATATATATATATATATATATTATTGCTCATATATGAAAGATAATATTCTATACAGCTTTGATTTTTCTCATATAATAACACACACATCACACATAAAAGATTTTCGATTAAAAAACTCCCTATATCATATTGATTTAGAGATTTTTATTTTAGATAGTGACCACAAAAATTATATATTGAAAAGAATCAAAATAGAAGTGAATCTAACAAATTTTAAATTGTGAAGCCCCCTCCCCCCCTCTCTGTATTGCATGGGATGAATTAATTGCAAAACATCAAATTCTTAAATTATCAATATAAATGTTGCTTATTAGTACACATTATTTTTTTCAAAATAACTTATACTTTTAGTTAAATTATAATTTATTTGACCAACTTATAAATTTGTTTAACTAAAATTGAGATATTTGGTAAACATTTTTTTTCCCATTAACTTCGAATATTTTTTTAAAAGTTACTTATAGTAATGTTTGAGCTTGTAGTTTATTATTATTATTTTTTATCTTTAACACTTTAATAAAATTCTATATATTTTATTTAATATTATACTGTTTATTTTAGTTATTATGTTTTTTATTTTTAATAAAATATTTGATGTTATGATAAAAAATAAAAGAGTTCAAAAAGTAACTAAAAAACTTAAAAATATAATTATAAATATTTTAATCTAGAAAAAATTTATATAAAAAATCATATAAGTAATTTTTATACCATTTTATATTTATCAATTTGTTGAATATAAATTTTATCAAACACTTTAAATTTAATAAGTTAATAATAAACTATCTTTTTATTTTTAATTAAATTCTCAATTATTTTACTAGCCAATTAATTAAAATGTATTGACAATGTAAATATTTTTTGCATTGTCATTTAATTATAAATGACCATATATAATAAATTTATTATCTTTTAAAATAATTACCATAAAAATCATACATAATATATTTTCTAATTAATTAACAGTATAAACATCTTTATAATAATAGTGTATAAAAATTAAACTCTTTTACTAAATATATTTATTATTATGTCTAAAATAAATTTTCTTTCTACTGTTATGTGTCAGATAGAAAAACTAGAGATGAATCCTAAGGGGGCGTTTATTTCACGGATAACTTTTTTAATCCCAGGAATATAGGAGGGGAAAAAATTATCCTACGTATGTTACGAAGTAATAAAATATTTAATCCCTAACATATTTTATTCCTAGGTAAACTATAATCCCACCTTCAACCAATATTTAATCTTGGCGGAGGGGGTAGGAAAATTTTATTCTCATGGGATAAGAACCGTCTTTATGAGTAAAAATTCAAATATACCTTCTTTGTACCCACTACCTCACTACCCTCTCAATGCTATTATTTCTTCGTTCTTGGGGAGGTTGACAACAAATTTAAATTTATGATAGATATATTGATTGGGGCAGACAATATAGGAAATGAATATTATATGTAAATGAAGGGGTTACTTTACTATATAGGCTTTTTGATTACATGTTATGGATTTGCAGAGTTGTAGTTTCGGTAGATTAAGTATATATTGGCAATATGAATGCAACTCCTATGCAGAGATGGGTGATGTATCACTCTATTAAAAAAATCATCTTTAACACGATAAGGATATTTTAGTAATTATAATATATATTCCCAGGAAAAAATAACTAAACCAAATACATGTTTTAATTATACTTGGGAATATAAAAAATATTCCCAACCTATTTTAATAGTTAATCAAACATATTTTTTAATTATACCCGGGAATAACATTCCCAGGAAAAAATATTCTCGAGATTAAAAAATATTTTTTAATTTAACTCCCTAAGAGAATAAGAGTAGACGTTGACCCCACATTCAAAATTATATATAAACATTATTTCTTATATTAAATATATATATATATATATATATATTAATCTATTAATTTATATAATTATATATTGGAAATTTTGTTTATTTTCAACTCCTTCCTTATACACTCTTTGAATTTGTTTCTACCAATAATAACTAAATTATACCAAAGATTGATTCCATATACATGACATTATAAATAATTGATTGATGTATAATATATTAATATGTGGTGATTAAATGATTAATGATTAATGTGGTCCCCATTTAAAAAAAGTACTAATTGAAAAAAGTTTGAAAACATTTTCTCAAAAAATTTCCCATCTAATTAAAAAAATAATAAAATAAACTCTGAATCCAAGATATAAATTATCCCTTTTTAATTTAATCAAGAATGATTTTCAATGCTACTTCTAACAAATCGGGTCATATATATATATATATATATATATGTGTGTGTGTGTGTGTGTGTGTGTGTGACTTTCTTTTTCTTTTTCTTTTTTTAACTTTAACAAATGTAACTTATGGGACCCTTGATCGACAAGTTGCATGAGTTAAAAAAGGATAAAGACACTTCAGGGTTCCATAAAAGCCCAAAGCAACATTTTGTTTTAACTGATTTTTATGTTTTCCCTTTCCCCCCTCTTTTACCTTCTAATTTATAAGCAAAAAAAGGATAAAATATGTTTTTGGTCCCTCATTTTATCTTGATTTATGTTTTTAGTTCCTAAAAAATTATTTTGTTATGTTTTTAGTCCCTCGTAAATTGTTTTATTCTGTTTTTAGTCATTGACGTTAATTTTCACTGTTAAGTGATGATATAGTAGACATAAACACTGTGTGTGTGAAAAATTCCTAATTAAGTTTCTAGTGACTTTTAACCGCTACAAATTTTTTGGCGGTCAGAAATGTTTACTTTTGTAACATTTCTTATGATTTCAGAAAATTTGGTGTTAGAGGTTTTGATTTTTTTATTATTTTTTTAACATTTCTGACAGTTTTAGTTTGGTAGAAAATTTACAGTAGTTAAAAACTGCTAAAAACTTAAACATAAATTTTTCAAGCACAAATTATGTTCGTCACGACATCACTTAATAGTTAAAATTAATGTCAGAGACTAAAAACAAATTTTTTAGGGACTAAAAACACAAAAAAAAAATTATGATGGACTAAAAATAGAAATTTAGATAAAATAAGGGATAAAAACATATTTTACCCTAAAAAGAACATATCAATGACCAGATTTTTTTTTATTTCCAAGAAAAAAAAAGAGAAAGTAGTTATTGCTACTACCAACTTTTCAAACCTTGTGACTTGTAGTTATTGTAACATCATTAGGGATGGCAACGGGTTGGGGTGGGCACAGATAGTGGTTACCCGCTATCCGATCCATCGGAGAAAATTCGCTCCGTTACCCGTCCGGTTATCCACCGGATATCCGTTTGATAAAAATCCGCGGATTTTTCTTGTATTCGCGGGTATCCGTGGATACCCATTGATACTTCATATTAAAAAAATATATATTTTTTTTAAAAAAAGGGTGATTCTTTTAGAAGAAATACTAAGAAACATATCCTTTATGTGCAATAAAATTTGGAAATAAAATCATATTATTTACTACAAGAAGAATCAAGAATCAAATGTGTAATTAAATGAATTTTTATGTGAAAATTACATGTCTTTAATTAAAAAAAATAAAAGAAATAAGAATCTTATATTGTGATTTTGAATCTCTAGACATAATTTTTACTAGTATCAAGAGCAAAAATTAGCGATTTTAAATTATATATATATATATATATAAGGGTAGTTTAGTAATTTTACGGGTAGCGGGTATCCGCGGGCACGGATAGTATGATACCCGCACTCGCCCGTTAATGAGCTGGTAAATAAAAAATCCATACCCGTTATCCACGGGTATCCATTTATACTATCTATCTTCTATCCATGATGAAATTTATCCGCAGATATCCGCAGGCGTGGATTTTTTTGCCATCCCTAAACATCATACACATTGTGTGCAACCATCCAAGGTCACAAAGGTCGCATAACCTTTATACTTAAAATTTCAACATTTCTTTAATAAGTGATACATTTTAATGAAATATATAAAATTATAGCATTTAATTAAAAATAATAAAATAAATTTAACAATTTCAAATTCCATATTGCACGGGTTTATATATTTAATTTGCATAATTTAAGTTGTTAATTTTTTAATTAATGAACTGGTAAAAATAATAATTAATGAATACAATTTTATATTTTTAAGTGTTAAATTTACTATCAATTAATAAAGAATAATCTCATATATGAATTTTAAAATAATTATTATAAAAATTAATAAAATTATCATATATAATAATATATTATAATTAAATTATATTTTAAACTGTATTTTTCCTGTTGAAAAGAAACAGTTTCGTATATTTATTATAACACCAGTTGACATTAAGACGGATAAAACATATTCATAAAAGGACAATTTCTACTATTTGTCCATATTTTT
Source organism: Pueraria montana var. lobata (assembly GCA_026413185.1). Lineage (NCBI taxonomy): Eukaryota > Viridiplantae > Streptophyta > Magnoliopsida > Fabales > Fabaceae > Pueraria > Pueraria montana. The sequence goes on along the minus strand of CM048651.1, from coordinate 36,542,904 downwards.
GTATGGTTATATAAACAAAGATGCCCAGATTTGATATTTAAAACCTACTTTGCAATTTTTTAATAATAAATGAATATCTTATTCGATGTTGTTGTTTCCCTTTTCCTTCTTACTTTCTCTTTTTGTCCCTCTTTTCTTACTTTCATTTTCTTATATAAAAACACCTTAACCAACAAATCGTTGATCTGTGTGGTACTGGACTCGATTCCTTTAAGTAAGATCTCAAATTTAAACCTTGTGATGAAAAAATATGATTGAGAGGAAAGACTTCACAAATGTGGTGATACTCTACATCAATATCATTGGTAATATATATATATATATATATATATATATATATATATATATATATATATATAATGCACAGTGCAAAACTGATGAGGCACAAATCCAGTGCACACTGTTGTCTTCTACTTATTCCTTGTCTCAGCACACATGGCTTGAATCAGCCCACAGTTCATAATATTGATTCCCGCACCATTTCAAAATGCGCCAGATAAAAGCGTAGGTGGGTGCCACCAGCAAAATTTGCTTCTTCTTGTTCAAGATTCTTCTCAGTTTCTTATTTGCAAGCAGGAGAAGAATAATTCTCAAATTTTATATAATATCTCTTTTTATTAATTTTCTTATTCTTTTTAAATGGTAAGTAATAAATGTGTTCTATGTTTAGAAGATATTAAATATTTTACTGTTTTATTTAGTACTATTTCTTTACAAGATAGTAGAAGAATTTTAAGTATATTTGTCAAAAAAAAACAAAAGAAGAAGAAGAATTTGTATAAGATTAATAAGATGATATACTATACTTATAAGAGAAATGCTAACATCTCACTTTCTTAAATACACTCTTTATTACTTATAGTTATAGGATTACTTATAGCATTAGTACTTTATTATCTTTTTGTATGATATAGCTTTATTTATTAGAGAAATGTTAACAATTTATTTTTTAATACACTCTCTTGAATATACTCTATATTGTTGATTGAAATATATTAAAAATTAAAAAAATTTATAAGTCTCATTTTTAATGAACTCTATTTATAATTTTTAATAAATTCAACTAATAAAAACATATACTATTAAGAAATGATAGAAAATGTATTTTTAACACACTTCAAAACCTCATGAATGGGGAACACAACCGCCTACCCAAAATTAAATAAAGCAACCCAAGTGGGGGCCAAAGTTAGATTTATTTATTTGTTTATTTATGTATGTATTTATTCTCTTTTGGAAATTATTAAATAATTAAAATTCAATTAATTCATTTATCAGACATTTTTGGGTTTGATGTTATCATCACATCATGTTTCTTCCATTTAAGACAAAGTTTGTGCATGCCAATTCAGGAGTGAGTCAATGCTGAGAAGCAATTCTCATCTGCTGCAGACCGCATTAACAGTTAGATTGAAAGCGACGTCGTCTAGATCAACCGTCTGATATTGTGGCTGTGTTTCGTCCCTTTGGTTCGTACGATCAAATTTCTTTTACCAAAATTGATAGTATTACCAAATACCCTGTTAATTTGTAATGAGATAGGGATCGGTAAAAAATTAAAAAGTACAGGATCTGGATGACAATTCTTTGGTTCAATCTGAACCGTACAAATATAGAAACCCCATGATCTTAAAGTAGGACCCAAACTTTATGGTCAAACTATATTAGTTTGACTCAATGATATTTTTAGTTTCTTTTTAATTTAAATTGTTTGATTTTATTTTTTCAATTTTTTGATCTAATTAAGTTTTTCCAATTGTAAAATTCAATAAATTTAGTCCTCATTAATTATCATTTGCCTTAAATACTTAAATTTTTCCTTAAAATATTTACAAATGAGTTAATTAGATTATTTTTCAAAATTTATTAATTGAATAATTAAATGATATTCAATTTCAAAATGAGAAAAATCTCATTTTTTCTTAAAATTTAATAAAAAATTGATTCATAAATTAGAAATTCTATTACCAATATAAAAATTTAAATTTATCTTTATCTAATGTTATCATGTAATTTTATTTATTTATTTAAAATATGTTAAAGTAATCAATTTTTTTAACATTATAAAAGTTTAAATTTATTCTTATCTAATATTATATACATGAATTATTTTATTTTATTTTAACTTAAAGTTAGTAAACATGAAAAATCTTCTTATCTGTTGAATGCTATTATTTAAATTTATAATTTTTTTACCCATTTTTTTAGTTTCCTTAAAAATAAAAGTATCGATAAAATATTAAAATGTAAAAGTTATCCGTACATTGTATGAGTTATAGTATTAATTTATATTAAGAATTAATTTTATAATTTTTTATTTGTAATATTTGAATTTTAAACTTTATTTAAAAAATTAAATTGCTTAACCAATAATCCAATATGATGTTAGTAATCATATATCTTATATTATAAATAAAAATAACAATTTAGAGAGTGGGATATTTACTCTTCTCACTTTTTAAATAATGTTATTAATATTTTATTTATTTTTTCTTTTAGATGTGTATCTCACACACTAACACTTCAACTAACAAAAAAAAAAAAAATTCTTTCAATCATCTAAAAAAATCCTAACTTTTATTTTTATCTATATATTTGATTTTATTAACTAATTATTTATTTTAATCTATCATTTATCTATATTTATCTTTATATTAATTTTTAATTTTTTTAAAATATAAATAATTAAAAATAATCTTATATCACAGTTTAAATTATTTGTTATAAATAACAAACTCAACAACTATTTTTTTGAGACAATTTTATTCAAAACACAATTAAATACTAAACATATATACTTCTTTTAACAAATATTCAAACCTTGATTTATCACGAATAACTAATCCCTTATACTAGATTCAATCTTGATTGACACTTATGAGTATTACTTTATACTAATCTATATCGAGAGAGAAAAAGAAAAGAGAATATAAATATAGTAACTGTAACATGATGTGAAAAAAAAGTTACAGAATGTTATGAAAAAAAAAAAGTTACAGAATATCATCAATTAAATGTATGCTTATCCATGTATCATTACTCATTAGTGTTAATCTTTGTGAAGGTTAGTTTAGGCATTGAACGATCACACGTGTGAAAAACGCGTGGGGGCGTAGGCAGAACGGACGATGCAAAATCACCGCACAACATTGCTGAAGCCACTTCCCTCATTCGCTAACCCTCCTTCCTTGACGGTGACTCCTCAGTGCCACGTCACCGTCCGCTCACACGTGTACTCAATCGTGCGGCACGATCCAACGGCCCCGATTCCCGGTTCTAGACCCTTCCACTCCCCCAGCACTCAGCGAGAGTGGTCAGGTTCTAACCATGGTTAGTTTCTCAACCGCACCCCCCGCATCGGGTTAAAGCAAGAAGAACGCTTCGAGCGTGAGCGTGAGCCTGAGCGAGTGCGAGAAATACAAAGCGCAAGAAAAAAAAGATAAAAGAAATAAAAAAGAAGAAGAGAGATATAGAAAGGGAAAGAGAGAGGGTTCAAGCTTCAAGGTTCAACAAACAAGCCTTTTCTGGGTGGTGGTGTTGCGAAGAAAAAACCCTACGAGTCAACTCGGACGAGTTGCCTCATCGTACGGTTTCGTCCTCGGACTCTGTCCCTGAACCCTCATTTTTTCCCCTTCCAAATCACCGTTCGCAGGGTTTCGCTCTCTCTCTCTCTCGCTTTGTTTGTGTTCTGATCTCGCATTGATTTCAGCGAGTTCGAATCCAACGCTTCAGCTGAAACGACGCCGTTCAATTTCATTCCCTTAATTAGGGGTATGTTCTATTTCCCCCCTCAAAATCCTAATTCATTGTCCCCTTAACAGTTTATGTTTTTTTTTTTATAAATTATTAATTATTATTAATATGAATTTTCAATCGAGATTGAATCGGACCGTGTTTTTGGTACGGTTCATGTTTATGAATTGTAATGTAATTTAGCCTTATTGTATATGCAGATTTGTCTTAGGTCAAAAGTTGAAGTGATGGTTTTGATGTTGTGAGAAATTAATGATCGTTGAGGGTGTGAGACATTGGTACGAAGCTTTCAGTGTAGTTGACAACTACTTGGGAGGGAAGAAGAGGAATCTTTCTTCCGCTGTTGTCTTGTGCTGTGGTTGTTGTTCTGTTGATGTCTCGGAAACTCGACAGCCCTGTGCAGACTCAGATGGCTGTGGCAGTGATAAGGAGCAGTCCCCTTGGGAGAGAGTACCATGGGAAGCAACCCGCAGGGCGGAGGCGTGTGTTTGTGCAAACGGAGAAAGGGTGTGTGTTGGGTATGGAATTGGATCGTGGTGACAATGTGCACACTGTTAAGAGGAGGTTGCAGCTTGCCCTCAATGTCCCTATGGATGAGAGCTATCTCACTTTTGGGGATATGGTCTTGAAGAATGACCTTAGTGCTGTTCGGAACGATTCCCCGCTTTTGCTCACTAGGGGGAATTCTCTTATGCATAGGAGCTCCTCCACGCCTTGTTTGTCGCCAAAGGGGAGGGACATCCAGCAGAGGGATAAGAGTGGCCCTATTGAGATATTGGGACAGTCAAATCGCCTTGATAGGATCAAGCACATGATCAAGGATATTATTAAGGCGATTAAGATGGGCATTGATCCGATTCCGGTGCATAGTGGGCTTGGAGGTGCGTACTATTTCAGAAACAGTAAGGGGGATTGTGTTGCAATTGTGAAGCCAACAGATGAGGAGCCTTTTGCCCCGAATAACCCGAAAGGTTTTGTTGGCAAGGCACTTGGGCAGCCTGGGCTGAAGCGATCTGTCCGGGTTGGGGAGACTGGCTTTAGGGAGGTTGCTGCATATCTTCTTGACTATGATCATTTTGCCAATGTGCCTCCTACTGCATTGGTGAAGATCACGCACTCGGTGTTCAATGTGAATGATGGTGTCAATGTAAACAATTTGTGGAGGAAGAGGCTGGTTAGCAAGATTGCGTCTTTCCAGCAGTTCATTCCTCATGATTTTGATGCCAGTGATCATGGGACATCAAGCTTCCCAGTTGCTTCTGTGCATCGTATTGGGATTTTGGACATTAGGATTCTTAACACGGATAGGCATGCTGGGAACTTATTGGTTAGGAAACTTGATGGCATTGGGAGTTTTGGTCAGGTGGAGTTGATTCCCATTGATCATGGGCTCTGCCTGCCTGAAACTTTGGAGGATCCATATTTTGAGTGGATTCATTGGCCACAGGCTTCCATTCCGTTCTCAGAGGACGAGCTTGCCTACATTGAAGATCTTGACCCTTATCGCGATTGTGAGATGCTGAGAATGGAACTGCCTATGATCCGAGAGGCGTGTCTCAGAGTCTTGGTGCTGTGCACTATTTTCCTCAAGGAGGCTGCGGCTTATGGTCTTTGCCTTTCTGAAATTGGTGAGATGATGACCAGGGAGTTCCGCAGGGGTGAGGAGGAGCCCAGTGAACTTGAGGTTGTTTGTTTGGAGGCGAGGAAGATAGTGGCGGATAGGGACAGGGAGGAACTGTCTCCTAAGGCTGAGATGAGAGATGATGAGTTTCTGTTTGATATAGATTATGATGAAGTTGGATTAGATTTTACGCCAAAGATGGCATTAGATGACCCTTTAACCAGAGCAACTTTTCAGCCTGCACTTGGGAACGGGCATGCTCGCAACCCGCTTTCCAAATTGGATGAATGCATTGAGGAGGAAGAAGAGGAAAGTGAGGGAGAATCTCCTCAGGGATTTGTCACTTCTTCTGCTGAAGAAAAAATCCCAACTGTTTCAGAACTTTCTGTGTCACTGAAAAATACCATGTTAGATGGGAAAAACCAGAATCAACAGAAATATTCTGGAGGAAAGGTGGATAATGGCCATTTTGCAAATACATCATCTGGTCATAAGAGTGCCAATGAGCAGCTTCCTGCAAGCATAAGCTTTGTGGATGTGACAGATATGACTGAGGATGAATGGACATTGTTTCTGGAGAAGTTTCGAGAGCTGCTGTATCCGGCATTTGCCAAGAGGAAATCCATAACCTTAGGTCAGAGGCAGAGACAGAGGCTTGGTACTTCCTGCCAGTTTTGAAGTTGAGCAATACGTTGGTATGATAGAGAGGACTATAGGAAGAAGAAGAATAAGGCTTTGAAGGTTTCAGGGAATGAATGAAGGGTTTGTTAAGATAGTTCTGGTTTATGAGATTTGGATGAGTGCTTTGGTTGGGAGCGTAGGAAAACCTGCTGTAAATATTGCTTGGCATCTGCTAAGTGGTGAGCCTATTAGTTGTTTGTATTTTGACTTGATGATTTCATTTCTTCTTTCCCCCTTTCTTCTCTTTGTAGGATAAAAATTGTGAAATGAAATTTGTGTATATAATGAAGCATGTGCCTTTTTCTTTCCCCCCCTTAATTTGATTTCTGCCAATGTTTTAAATTGTGATTGCGATTTAGTCACGTTTCTTGATATTATGGAAAATAGTGGATAAATGTGGTTGATGCGTCTGCAATTGCAATTGCATTTGCGAACGCATCAAAAGTCCAAGAACCTTGATGTTGGGGCCAAAAATACAGTTGTGGACTGTTTCTTAAAAGTTTGATTCCTGCATATATTATTGTTTTCTGGAAACCCCATATCTCTTCTCTGGCTGCAATGGCAGTTCAAGTTATTGCATTAGTATCTGGACTCTGCATTACTTTGAAGGATTTTTTAATGACTGATATGTTGTGAGGTGAGAAAGACATATATATGGTTGAGTTTAGTAAAATCTGCCCAGCATCCTGCAAGTTTGTTTGGTCCGATTGGTTTTGATTTTTATAAAATTAAATTTTTAAGTATTGACGTTGAAAGAATAATTTGACAAGGATTGGGATTAACAAAATTAGTTTATATTTAGGAATCATACTGTAAAACAGTAAAAGTGTGCTTAAATTATTTAGTGAATCTCATTTACAATCAAATTTATTTATCTTGAAAGGCAGTTTTTAATTTTTAAATTAATTTAACTCACTGTAAAAGTAATTTTCTTCACTCTACCGTGAGTTGTAAACTCCCTGATTAAAAAAAAAAAAAAAAACTTCACTCTAAGTGAACTAAATAAGTTGATTTACTGTGAAAGCAATAATTTTATTTGCAGCAAAGTCTGTTTTAAACCAAACTACGGGTTATTAATTCAATTGTCTGTTTTCTGTAAGTTAGATTTCTCCGGTATGCTTCTGGACAAGTTTGCAAACAATTCAATAATCTTGTATATGGGATAATTTTATTTATTTATTTATTTTTGCTTATTCTACATTCATTGTACGCCGGTTCAATATCCAATAATTGATTCAAGGTAACATGTTTGTAACTTTATGATGAACTATTTTGATAGAGGTTAAGAAATCATGATATCTAGATAACTTGTGTCTAAAAATTCAAAAAGTTTGTGTATTTAGTCACTTCCTTATCTTTGAGCATGTTGATGACACTTGTTTTCTTTGATAAAGACATCTTGGGTGGTGGGAGTAGAGGAATCAACGTTAATCAAAACAATGGATCTTTTTGTTGCCTTGTGCGTTGTGCCATGCTGCTTCCATTGAATCCATTCCAAGTCCTGCTAAACCGGCCAACTTGTCATTGAGACACGTGAGTACCGGTTGTAACTTGTAAGTTTATTTATTACATATTAATTATTAAACGTACGTATGTAGTAGGTAACTCATAAAATTATAATTCAAGTAAATTCTGGTATCGTATAAAAAAAATTAAGAACGGACTGCCCTAACGCAATTTTAATAATTAGCTTAAGGTGAAAGACTGTTCAATTTATACTATTATTGTTAAGTTATGTGTTTTAAATTCTTTAATTTTCAGTTAAAATTACCGGATGTTTGGTTGCACATTTTAATTGTACTTTATGACATGCGTTCATATGAAGCTCCCTGAGCTTGCTTCTGCGTTTTTTTTTTTTAAGAATTTGATGTCAAAAAGGATAAAAATGTGTGCTGATAAATGGTTTTCAAGCACATACTTAATATTAGTTTTTATATTTTAAACTATTTAAGAATTTGATGGGAAAAAAAATATAAAAATGCATGCTGATAAATAGTTTTCAAAGACACACTTAATCTTAGTTTTTATATTTTAAAAAGGATTAACTAAGTTTTTAGTCCCTAAACTTTTTTAAAATTCGATTTTTAATCCCTAAATTTTAGTTTGACTGATTAAGGTCCTTAAACTTTTTAAAAATTTGGTTTTTAATCTTTGAACAAAATTTTGACCAGTCAAAGTCTCTAAACTTTTAAAAATTCAGTTTTTAGTCCTTAAATTTTTTAAAAATTTGGTTTTTAGTCATTGAATTAATAAGATTTCAAGAACTAAAAATCAAAATTTTTAAAAATTTAGGGACTAAAAATCGAATATTTAAAATGTTTAGGGATCTTGACTGGTCAAATTAAAAGTTTAAGGATTAAAAATCGAATTTTTAGAAAGTTTAGGAAACTTGACTAGTCAAACTAAAATTTAGGGACTAAAAATTGAATTTTGAAAAAGTTTAAGGACTAAAAATTTAGTTAATCCTTTTAAAAATGATGATCCGTATTTTTTATAATTGGTGAGTTTTGTTCTTTACTTTAGTATCATAACTTTCATAGAGAGCGACAAATTCATTAATTATAAAACTATGAAGACCGAGATGATCGTTTTTAAAATATAGAGAGTAAGAAAAAAATTTGATAGAAAATTAAGAGACTTAAAATATATTTTATTTTAATAATTATTTTGTTAATCAATGTAGAGAGATCATAATTAACAGCAAATCACACTATTCAAGTAGGCTTCGTTTTTTTCACAAGTGGCTGTCATGAATCTTCTGAATTATTTCTCTGCCGTCGCAACGATTTGAACGTTTTATTTATTTTTTATATGGTGCTAACAATACAACAAAATAAAAAAAGCAAATTTCCCTGACAACAAAAAAAAAAAAAAAAAGAAAGCAAATCTCCCTTTCGATAATTTCTAAATATGTGGCTTATTTATGGCGTGGGTTGAAATGGACACGAGTATTATTTTTATGTCTGGTTTGTTAAGATTAATCAACTACCTAACCAGCAAAGGTGAAGTGCTACAAAACAAGTTGCCGTTGCTGAAGCAGAAGATACACAGATATTAGCAACCAAACCAACGAATTGAAGAAGGAACGTACATCACATGAAATGGTCCCACTTAACCATTGGACCAGAATGTTTTGGCTCTTCATTATGTCGAGAGGCTCAACCCAAAACGGTTTCAATTAGTTATTAATGCATCTTATCATCTTTTCAATTCTCCTGTCTACAAGAAAAAGGAGAGAATAACAAAGCTCTTTTTCTCTTCTCTCCCTTTCATTATAAAATTATACCAAATCATAATGATGTTTGATTAGGTAAATTTTTCTATAAATATTTATAGGAGAAAAAAATAATGAGATAAAATTAAATAAATTTTTGCTAAAAGCTAAAATTAGTTTGTCCATCAGTTAAAATTATTTTCTTTAAGAGAAGTTAATTTGCTTTTTCAAATAGCTAATTTTAACTTATGCATAAGCTTATTTTAGTTTATAAGATATGCTTATTTCATTTCTTCTTTTTTTTTTTTTCCTCTTATAAATATTTATAGAGAAACTTATCTAACCTGAATCTAAGAATTACTTTTGATACACTGTTAATTTAAAGATATAATTTTGAAAATAATTATTATAAAAATAAATAATTTAAGTATAAATAATAATTCGTAATTAGATAATCATTTAAAAAAAATTACATTGACAGTTCATTCTAATTAAGTTTACTTTACTAAAATGACAATTTTTTATACAATGAAAAAGTGTAGTAAAAAAAAAAAAGAAACACTAAAGGTTGGTTTAAATGTAATACAGCATATACCTCCTATAATTAATTATTAGAGGTCCATGGAATATACACTATACAATATGAAGGGACAGATGATTCTACCAACGAATTATATCAATTTAGACTAGTTTCTTAAGAAAAGTGTTTAAAAAAAAAGAGAAAAGTGTTTAAAAGGGCTGCGTAAAACGGGGTGCTATAGTACCTCCCGGGGTAACTTAGAATCTCATTGTCAACAATTTTGTCTTTGAGTCAGCTAGATAAACATATAGAGATTTGGTGAGAGTCTTGATCACTGATAATCTAAGTTCCAACAACTTTTTCCTGTGGGTCTGATAGGATTTTGCATCTTACATAATCTTCCTAGATTAATAATAATAGTTGCCATTAAGGGACGTAACTTAGTCTTGAATTTCTGCAGGAAATATTAGTTAGCCTAGTGGTACTAAGAGATTGGCACTGAATATTGTCCAAAGTGGAAAGTGACTTTGGTGAAGTGGCATCCTAATCTGTAGCTATTTTTCTTTTTTAGTTTTTTATTGCCAATTGTGTTCTGAGGCTTGACCAGTTGAGGAGGGTCTCCCAATGAGAAACATTTAATGGTTTGCATTGCAAGTTAGAATGATACACCTGAGAGGGGGGAACAAGACAAGAGGAAGAGTGGAACTGGGACTTGTCTCATTGTCCCCTTGATTAGCATCTCAAAGCAATGTGATAGTAAAGGTTTTGCTATAGCTTTTTTCAATTTGAGGAAATTGGTAATTGAGATTAGAAGCCCAGATTCAAAACCAATGTTATAGCTAAGTTGGTTCAATTAGTAAGGAACGAACTTATATTCCACAAGAACATGAGTTTGATTCTTGTTGTCGATGTAAAATCTTGTTGATGGATAATATGTAAGTACCTTGTAAGTGCTCATTGAACCTGGATGTCTACTCTGATCTTGATGAGTCTCGAGACCTAACTTACCTTAAAAAAAAACCAATGTTATTATTATTAGTAGCGTAGTAGTTGTAATTTTTTATGGTAAAATCCTATGACTTGAGTTATTAATCGTTAGGTGATGTGTAACACTTTACATTTATGAGCTTTAATACGTGAAAACATTTCAAAATATTTATTTGAAAAAACCTTTTTAACCGTCACACCACTTGATACCATAGACTTTATATTTAAAATTGATCATGAATGAAAGCAAGGCATCTATCCACACTTGTAACAAAGAGTGATTTGTGTCTGATTATTCGAGAACAAGGGAAAGCTAGAAACAGGTTTTGATATACATGTGAGTTAGAGTGAGGGAGTGAGTAAAGAAGCACTTTTTGCTGTGAATCACAGAAAAGAATAATGTCATAGGTGTAGGAACTAGGAACAGGTGGGTCAAACAGAGCCAAATGCTTGTGTTTGACTAATCTTTGAACGTGAAAGGTGAAACTCTTGAGGATCAAGTTTCACTGCAAATTTAATTGGAATTTCCAGGAATGGGAATTCTTCTTTATTCCTGACTTATATAAAAATTATCACACAACGAATATCTCTTCATGATGCGCTGTGATAAAACTTGTAAAGCATTATTGGTTATCATTATGGGATATCAACATTTGGCATACTAGCACACTTCCTATATATGTTTTTCTTTCCAATCGGGGAACACAATTTCTTTCAAATTATAATAACTTTTGTATCTCTGTTTCATGACTGAAAATGTGTCAAAGGCAAGTTTTATCATACTGAGTCAGGTATATTATATGATAACGAATTTTGGGCTTTAATGGGAAAATATGAAAAAAATATGAGAGTATCAGAAATGAGAATATCAAAATTAATGTGTAGTCGTATAAGAAAGAACAAGAAATAAAATGATTAAATACTAGAAAAAATTGGAGTATAGCACTAATTGAGAAAAAGATGACAAAAAATCGATTAAAGTTTGGTTTGGACAAATGCAAAGAAGGTCATAAGAGACACTAATCATAAGAGTAGATTGCATGGTTTTTAGTGTATGTTTGGATTAGCTTTAAAATCATGGTACAACATGGTGAGATGAGTCAAATTTGATTTTGATCAAAATCTTACATATTTGATTATCTAGAATCAATTTTAATGGAAAAAATTATGGTGGAGTTGAAGCAAATAGGGGTAGGTTTTTTTTTTTTTTAATTTTTTTAAGCAAAAAGTAGGAGTAGCTTCTACTTTTACCAAAATCAATTCTAGTTGGACTTTGTCTAATTTACCCTCACACTAATACTCTCATGCATGTTTATTATTTATTGATTTAAAAAAATATAATTAAAAGTTTTGTTATATTTATTCAATTTTAATATTTTTACAAGGGATATGGATTCTATTTCAAAAGTTAACATATAATACATATATTTTTTAATTTAATATTTAACATGAAGTGAAAAATTATTAAATGTCTATTTATTTTTAGGCTTAAATCCACTTGTAATTTTACGATTGTACAATTTTGATCCTCCAAAATGAATTTAAGCCTTATTTTTAATATGTTAATATAAATATTCACATAGTTATTTATAATAGAAAAGAAGTATACATATAAACATCAAATCCATTTTGGTAATTATGTATTCAAAATCAATTTTGATTCAAAGTATCTAAACAACATTATCTTGAAAAATCACTTTTTTAATATCTGTTATCAAAATAAAAATTTCATTACTTCAGAATCTATTTTAACCGTAATCAATTCCATAAAATCAATTTCATTCAAAATCAATTTTATCACCGCTAATCCAAACACACACTTAGTCTTGTGAAAAGGAAGAGAGGAAGATAAGAAAAGACTTTGAAAAAAGTTATCAAGGAAGATCTCATGGTAAATAATATTCTTGAAGCTTTGGTTTTTAATCTAGCCAAATGACATTTTATTTCAAATTTGTTAATTCGCTTCTTGACTAGAGTATTTATGCGAGTTTAACAAATTTATCAAAGTTTATCTAAAAAAGAATTTGACATTGAGTTAACTTATTTTTTCTACCTAAACTCGTAAGGGTAATGGTTGTTACCATTACTAAACGTCTTGCTGACTTTCTTGGTGATACAGTGTCAAAGATAAAGGTCTTCTATGTCAGTACATAGTAGCTAGTAGTGAACCTAAGGTGTAATCCACGTATAATATGGAAAAATCACGAATAACTAATAGAGAAAAAATGTTATACACTGACAATATAAAATTATTTTACAATGTTATCCAATCAAACCCATAATTAATGGTAAGTTTGTTGACTTTTACAAAATTATCTTAAAAGTCATGCAAACGATTATTTGTGATTGGATGATAATATAAAATTATTTTATACTGTCCGTGCATCACCATTAAACTCTAACTAATAATCTAATACTATTTTCTCTTTTTCATTCACCCAAATTATCTGCTTGTTAATTTATTGCTTAGTGACTATTATCTCAAAAAGTCACTGCACCAATGCAGGGAACACCTGTAAGTGAGCGGGTTGTTCCTTTGAAAATGTTTCAAACTGGTGCTGGTAAATTTTTCTTGTTTTCTGAGCAACAAATTAAAGACAATTTTATTCTTGATTACATTCTAAATAAGAAAAGGTGTGCATAATGTTTGCAGAAGTAGTGAAGTTCTATGTTCGAAAATGGTGCAAGGTCTCATAATGTTAGCATTAGATTCATATAGTTGATTAGTCCTGTTACATTCCTACTGAAATGCAAAAGGTTTATTAAATTTTTCTTTTGCATTTTGAAATAATCCACTATTGTTTGTTCTTATTTTTTCTATACAAGAGCTTAATTCATTTACTTGCAACTCCAGTCCTTAGTTTTCACTAGTTATGGTTGTTAGATCTTTCACTTGTACAGGTATGTGTGTGTATATTGTTCTTAGTTTCCATTAGTTTATTAGCAAACTTGAAATTATGGATGAAATATCAATGTTGTTTCCTTGTGTGATAATTTTGCGGATCAAAGCTATTAATGTTCTATGTACTTTTCAGATTTTTCTCTCTAATTGGTATTTGATTTGCTTTATTTTTTGCCCATTGATACCAAGTTATTTTGTTTATATTTTTTTTATGCATTGTTTATATTTTGTTAGTGCATTGAATTATACACAGATCTTGAATTGAAAACTAAGTTATATATATAGTATATACGTTTATTTAATTTTTTATATTACTTATATCGGTTCATGCGGTTCAACTAGTGACCCATTAGTTCAACCATTAACCTAGTGACCTAGTGTCTTGACCGGGTTGATCACCGGTTCGATTTTTAAAACTATGCTTTTATCCAATTTGAGTCATAGTGTCCACTTTTTTTTTTATTTTTTTTATCTTTTTTTATTAATTATTTTAATTTGAGTGTCCCAGCATATATATAGTTAAATTGAAATGTTGCTCTACGTGTTCATTTTCCCTTTCAAGATGAAGCATTAATCATTTGAAGATATAGCAAGGATTAAGGGATGTTGCATTAGATACTATTAGCTTCTATTCATAATATGTAAATGTTGAATCATGCAACATGTTATGAATTATGATATTTGGTTGTAAATTCTATTTTGTTTTGCAAGTTTGGGTATGCTTGTGTTGGGCACTAGCATTGCATCTACGAAGAGGTGAAGATCTTTGGCATTGGAGTAAAATAATGTCAACGTTTTGTAGATAAATCAAAATGATGTTGTGATATTGTTATCTCTTAACCAATCCTTAATACAACTCTTGCTTAATTAGAGTATATTTTGAATCGCCTATGATATTGTTGTTTTAAAACATCTGTGATCAAAACTAGATATTTCCTATTTATTTATCTTTAGTTCAAAATGAGCTCACTTCGTATTAAGGATTGGTGTATTGAACGTCCTATAATGGTAACGGTATTTCGAAATTGTTTTTGTTGTGCAACGGAGGGGGAAGAAACACCGGAGAGATTTACATCAATGAACTACGAGTACACCACATAAGTGAATCTGACACCACCTTCAACCCAAAACCTTAAGGCATCAGGTTTGTGGGTCTATCCACTTATATGTTGTTCAACTCATCCATTTCAATGTACTGTGAATAGTTACAAGCCATGATTCGATAAGATGGGCCCACCACTACTTACTGGCAAAAAAGTGAAAAGAGAAGGACATGCATGGATAACTCATTGCAGCATAGTTTCCTATGGTCTTCACACATTGGCAGATGCAAATATAATATTGTAGGGGCAATTGCCCCCACAAGAATTTTTTTTTTCTTTGTACATATGTAATAAAAGAAAAAAATTCCCCCCATTAAAAAATTGGTATTGCCCCCGTAAGATAATTTTTTTTAAAAGAATGCAAAAAAATATAAAAATAAAAAAAAGAATAAATTGATACTAATTTCACTACTTTATCCTTTTAATTTTTTATAATATTGACAATGAAAAAATTATAGAATATTTTCAAAGTATGAAAATGTGTATAAGGCAATTGTAATTTGTAGAAGCTTAAATATTTTGGATTTCTTTTGTCATGACATTATGTATTTTGTAAAAGCTTGTGATATTTTTGTTTTGTGACAATACTATTATAAACTATTGGTTAATTGTGTTTTTGGTCCCTAAACTTTTTTGTAAATTTCATTTGTAGTCCCTAAACAAATTTTTTAACATTTTTTGTCCCTATAATTTTCTTCTGTTAATAGTTCTAGTTTCTGTTGTCGAGTAACAATGTTAATTGATAATGTAACCAGTCACGTTAGCAATTCAGTATCTTGTTATGTCATAAAGGAATCTGACGGGGGCAATCAAGTGTAATTTTTTTTAGTAAACTATGTTTTTAATATCTCATATGTTCAAATTAGTTTATGATATCTAACAAGTTTATGAGTGATTAAAAACACAATTTAACAAAAAAATTACACGTGGTTACCCCTCAAACTCTTTGATGATGTGACAAATCACTGAACTGCTATCGTTGATATTACAAGCAAGTATAGGAACCAAAAATACTAAAATTTTGTTTAGGGGTTAAAAGTGAAATTGCAAAAAAGTTTAGGACAAAAACATAATTAACCCGAAACTATTTCTTGCCCCCACTAAGAAAATTTTCTGGATCCGCCACTGTTTTCACACATCCGGTGCCACCGGGAGATGCACGATGTAATTCATTCTCAACAACCAAATACTTAGGGTCAACCAAATTTCAACTGACAGTCTACTTAATGGGGATGAAACTTACTAAGTGGAGTTCTAGAGCCACTTTTAGGTAGGGAAAAAACGTGGCTGAGTTGATGTATATGATCTCTTAGCCTATAATAAGTCTTGTACTTAATTGATTTCAAGAGAACAACAGTCAATCCAAATCAAACCTATTTTACTCAGCATTTTATCTTTATCGTTTTCTTCACTTTACTGCTTTCCTTTACTGCTTTCCTTTAACACTTTCATTTTCAGCCTTTCCTTTACAGCGTTTTACCTTTTAATTTCTTACAATCCTACCTTCTTCATTCACCTACACCAAGTGTTTACTAAAGTAGCTTAGGAACTCATTACTGAGAGGCAAATTTTCCTTTTTAGTACCAATCGCTTGACATTATTTTGGAATTTCATTGGAGCCATTTGCTTATCCATTCAGTTAATTATTTCACCTAACAACAAGTATATTATAAGAACTAAAAATATATTTCAACCTTAATAATTTGTATAATCTATATAAGAATTTTCTAATTATATCAATTTCTCCCCATTTTATAGAGAATATTTTTTTAGACAGAATTTAATTTCTATCAATTGTTTGTGAAAATAATTTTATATGTCAACCAATCAAAAATAAGGTTCAGATGACCTTTAAGATAGTTACGGTAAAGAATGTGTTCGACGTCATAATTCTCTTTTAAAGAATGCAAACATTTCAATTAACAAATAGAAAATCCTCAGCATCAGCATCGGCATTTTGTGCTGCTGGCCCTTGAAATCATTATTCAAAAAGTACCTTAACAACCAACCATTTTTACACCAGTTTGAGGTTGATTATATAGCTGAAACTAGTTGTTTTTGTTAATATTAGAATCATACAAAAAGATATAGAGATAACAAAACACAGACTATATAAACAATGAAAACAAGAACATTTTCATTCAGTAAAATTGGTCTGAGATGCACTTACCATACCAAATATGTAGTGTTCCACAACCAAGGCCTCAAGGCTGACTCTGTCATCACTCAAATCCAAAGGCAAGCAAGCAACCCTTTTCAATTTATTGACAATGGCAAAGCTTGACTTGATCATTATAACATGGGATGAAAAAAAAAGAAGGAAAAATGACCCCAAAAACCAAAAAAAAAAAAAAAAAAAACAAAACAGAGGGACTGCAAAGCATGCACCCTCTCTTGCTAGAGTAGGCTTGTATGGAAAATGAATAGCTGTTGATACAAAAAACAAATAGAAAATTATGCAAGTAAATTGGTGAATGTTACAGAAAGAAACGCTAGCAAACCACTTTCTAACATACTCTTTTGAACACACTTTTTATTGTTGACTGATTTTTTTTTTTTTGGAGATCACAAAATCTTGTGAGTGTCACTCGTAATTTTGTAGTTTCCAATAAATTTTAACTATTAATAAAAAGTGTGTTACAAGGAGTATGTTAAAAAGTGTGTTGCTGACACTCCTTTATTATGTTACAAATGTCTCCAAGGCCTTTCTGCCAGCCTTAAACATTCATTGTGCCTATAACAATCCACAAGATGATCAATTGTCAATCCTGCAGCTTGCATAAAAGAATAAACTATCACTGGACCCAAAAACTGAAAGCCACGCTTTATCAAGTCCTTGCTGATGGTGTCTGCTTTTGATGTCCTTAGAGGGACATCTCTTGGGTATCTGTATTTGTTAATCACTGGTTTGTGATTCACATAACCCCATATATAGCAGCTGAATGATCCACATTCCCTCACAATCTGTGGCCAAAATGATCAATCAACAACTAAGTTAGCCATGTTGGTCAAGTCATGGAAAACCCAATAGCTAAAGGACCTTTTACTTGCAATTTTATTTTCAGTTTCGATTTTTTGTTTTCACTTTTTAACTACAAAATTGCCACCCTATTTTCATTGAAAACAGGAAATAGATTGAAAATAGGGTGGCAATTTTGTAATTAAAAAGTGAAAACAAAAAATGAAAACAGAAAACAAAATTGTAACTAAAAAGCCCCTGAAATTTTGGACACACATCACATTATTGATTCTGTACTTGCCTTCATTATGCATTTGGCATTGTCTACTATGCACCTAACTCTGCAATCGGGTAACAAAACTTCTTTGTTTGATGCTATTTCCATGATTTCTTTCTCCTCCATTTTGGCCACAGTATTAGGATCAAATCCAGCAAAAACTTTTCTGTGTCAGGCATAACATTATTACAAGACATATTAATGTAATTACAAACCAAGCAACATGTAAAATTGGAATTTTTCTTTACCTAAGAATTTCCTTTCTTTTTAGAATCTCGGTCCAGTTGTAATCTATCAGCAATCCTGACAGTGTAAGCAGCTCAAATAATTTTCTGTTTCATGAATCAAAAGAGAATTTGGTCATGCTTATGAGTTATGAGAATGTATATCTAAATACTAGTGCTTATTTTTCAAGGTAAAGAAAAAGTTGTAACGTAGAGAAACATTACTTGTCATCGTAAGCTGGGACCCCCCAACACTCATCGTGAAATTCAATGTAAGCTTTATCTGCAAAAGTCTTCTATATCAATTCTGATTCTAATTTTTCTTGGTGAAAATATTTTTAAAAGTCAAAAGATACATAGCTAGGGGTAGGTACAGCTGATAAATATTGGCTTTATCAGCAATAAGACCTATGTAAAGTGTGAAATTTAATTTTTGAGATGAATATGGTAATCAAAATTGGTACAATATTGTGCTTACTCTTATTGTCACGGTAACAAAAAACATTCATAATAGTCAAGATTTCAACACATATGGGCTAAGTTGTCATTAGCAACTCAAATCACACATCTAAAATAAATTCTTATTACGTGTTATGGCACAGCAGTACTACCGTTATTATTAATTCTAATAGCAATTTGGTCAAGCAAACACACAACCAGAGTACGGCACTTGATTTTACGTTCAAGCTACACACTACTGATACACTGAAGTGAAAGCAACCTGCTCTTGTGCTCTATTCAAGTTACTGAATCTTTACTACACAAATAGAAGTTCTTGGTGAAAAGACTTATTTTCTGTGAAGGAGTAGCTTATTGTTTTTTCATTTTCATTTTTTCCTTAAATAAACATAGAATTTAATTAGAATACATTGATAGTAATGGATTTTATATTGTCATCCAATCATAAACTATCATATAATTGAAAATTGTTGACTTTTGTAATAATTACTTTAAGAGTTATATCTAAAATTACTTTTAATTAGTTGTCGGTGTAAAAAATTTTAGACTGACAATGTATCAAAATTAATCTCATAAACATATAGATATCTATCCCCAAATATAATAGCAATGATGAACACTTAGCATGTGAGCAATAGCACCATCCCCTGCAACGTACCAGTTTAAGGACTAACATGGTATGAAGTGATACTTGACTATTAACAGACTCTGGTCTATTGAAACTTTTCTTGGTTTCCTATTGAATGTTTTTATGCAGTATCCTAGTTTGCAATGCAAAAGAAAAAAAAAATGATGATACTTGTAAAGAAATTGATCATACCACAGTTCTTTGTGATCCAGTTGCACCTTTTCAATTCACCAGGCTCAGCAGTCTGTGAAATTTGTTGTTGGTGTGCAGCATTAGTAACTTCTGGATCTCTTCTTCGATGGCGCGGCGAAATCAAATTCAGTGCAAATTGAAAACTGTCATCCCCTAGATTCAAGGAATCTGTTAGAGAAGAGTCATCTGAATTTTGTGACAATGTTGATGACAATGAAGATAGGGATGAAGTTGAAGAACTTCTCTGCAGCCTAATTGGGTACACTTTGTTGTGTTGCTTAGGGAAAAATATTTGGTTCAATTTGCGTGACTCTTGCACACTTTTTTTCTTCTCCATAGCATGCCTTCTTACATAGGCATACTGGGAAAGAAGAGGAAAAGTCTATTGTTATAAATGGGAATGATGTTAAATGGGTTGGTGTTCATAATAGTGGGAGATTCAAAGAGAGATGGATGGCAAGTAGGAACAATTCTTAAGTTGGTTGGTGAAATGTGAGTTTCAAGTTTATGAAATGTTTCGGGCTTCTTACATTTTAAGAAATATATATTTAAGCCTATGAGATAGGGAACACATTTTCAAAAAATTAGAAGATACTTTTCTGTGTTTGGCAACATCTATAATCAATCTATTAAAACATCATACATATTTCTAGTGCAAAACAAAACAAAATTACAGAGAAAAGTCACTTACCAAAATTTTTGAATTGTTCTATACTTGCTGAATGCAATTATCACATAATAAGCAGATTAAGACAGGTTAAAGTTACCAAGGTTGTATAGTCAACAATCCATGTAGCCTAATTTCTCATATACAAATCATTATACATATGTGATTAATTTATTGCCAAGTGTTATAAATACTATCACATATATTTCCAGTTGTTTTTTTTTTTTTTTTGATAAGCATATATTTCCAGTTTAATGTTCCCAAGATTTTTTTTCTTTTCAAAAAAGGACTATTATAAAAACTTATAATCATGAATCTAGGAGTAGTTTGTTTTGTTTAGAGTTGAACTGGTATCACAACCAAACCTAACCCTATTATTAATTAGAATATTATTATGGGACATGATGGTATTAGAAAAATTGGCTCAGTTTATAACGAAATAATCATAATGACAAATATATTCCGTAGAAGAACTACTTAATCACCACTAATTCATATCGTTTCTCAAGGAATTATTTATTTCAAAAGGGTTTTTCTTGTTTACTCCAAATGTTACAGGGGAGAGGTGAACTAGTCGAAAAGGTAATGGCACTCCTAATCACAAGACACACCACTCATAGTAGTTGTGGAGTTTGTCTC
The DNA here is from genome assembly GCA_026413185.1 of Pueraria montana var. lobata. Classification (NCBI taxonomy): domain Eukaryota; kingdom Viridiplantae; phylum Streptophyta; class Magnoliopsida; order Fabales; family Fabaceae; genus Pueraria; species Pueraria montana. Next base: position 36,522,078 of record CM048651.1, on the reverse strand, counting down.
ACTGCAATTCATTCTTAACTCTTACTCATAATGTGCCTTTTAAGTCTGATACATACATGTTGCCTGCATAGACAGAGATATGTCATCATTTTCTCATTTTACTTAAAACAAATATAGGGTTCTTTAAAAACAACTTGGTGCATGAGATGAAGAGACTAGGTTTGACATGTGGCTCGCTTGAATGGTACTTTTGTTTTTGTAAATTTGTATTCTTGACCATTGAATTTGTATTGGAATTCGCTTAGCAACTTGTTATTCACATTTTATCTGGACTTTTTCAAGTAGTTTACAATTGGTGATTTACGTGGGTTGAGTTATTTATGAATTAATTCAATGTATTATATACTTGATTAAACTCATTTGTTTAACAAAAAAAAAAAAAAAAAAACCAAATTAAAGTTTTATAAGTTTGACACTCAAAATTTTGTGAATATATATAGTATCTGTTTAACTAATAGGGAGTACAAGTCTATCTCTCCCTCTATTCTACCATTAGAAAAGTAGAAAAGCTTGGCCTCACTCCTCTCCTATCCCTTCTCCCTTTTTATTTTTTTTAGGTCATTATAATATTAGTGCGGAGTATCCATTAACCATGTTGATCACTAAACAGAACTACTTTTAGTAGAGTCTCTCCTCTTTTTTTATTTACTTATATGCTCATTTCCTCTTTTATTTATTTATTTATTTATTTTCTCCTAATCTACCCTCCTAAAGACCTATTTCCCCCCTCCTAATCTACCCTCATGAATTTTGAGAAAACTAAAATAGGCACACATAAATGTCCCATAGAACTTAGTTAAGATTAAAGGATGGATAGAACTTAAATACAGTACCGTATCCCTTACAATAGGTATACTTACTGTTTTCCGATAATAATAATAAAAAAATGATATTTCATCTCAATAACTGTACATCATTCAAGTTTCAATATAAAGGTCGTAATTATGGAGATAAAATATAAATTTTTATTAAAGAACATCAACAACTATATACCATACTGTATCGAAGTTTTATCATTTAAAAAATCTAAATAGAGTTCTATGTAGAACCAGCCCTTTATAGAGCAATTTATCACCTTGCAACTGGTAACTTGGCGAGCATTAAGATCAAGAAAAGAGCACTGTCCGCCATTAGCTTGAACCTCATCCATCCAAATTTCAGAATCTAGAGGAAAATAAAAGCGTTAATGATTTTTTTTTTACCATGTTATTGGTAGGAAGTATTTACCGACTTTGTCGATGACTAATCTCCGCTGAGAACTTGATTGACCACCTTTAGTGGGATTTTCCCCTCCCAAACACATTTTTTCCATCCACAAGATTTGAATCCGAAATCTTGCTAAAGGGGACTGAGTCCAATACCACTCGAACTAACAACTTGTTGGTGCGTTAATGATCTTCTGGGATAGTGCATCTGTGACCCCATGATCCTTCTCAACCTTGTACCCGATCAGAATGTTAAATTCCATCAAATAACTTTTAATATTTTTTTTAATTATATTCAAACACAAAATAGCTTTTGATTTTATAAAATCTTTATGTAAAAAATTTATTATGATTTGAAATCACTTTGTTGTAGAATCTTATCCAAACGAATCATTTACGTTAAAGCTTAGGTTCTTTGAAGGTAACTAATTAACTATAGGTAATACCATTGCCACCTTGAATGCATATTTTTTTACTATTGGTTTTTATCAATTTTATCTTCTTCATGCAACATAAATATATAATGCAATTCGCATAAAATATATATATATATATATATATATATATATATATATATATATATATATATATATATATATATATATAATATATAAATGCAATTAATAGCCACACTGATTTGGGATGGTTGTTAAATGATTTGGGCTTATCTTGGAGTATTATGCAGCAAATGGGCAGGTGTTATCTAATTTTTTTTTTTTTTGAAGTCGGTGTTATCTAATTAATGAAGTTTGATTTGAAATTATTTCCTTTTTATTTTTTTGATTTTAGTTATTGGGTTGTCATGGTTGACTATTTGAACCTTCAATCGTTCTATCTGGGTATCACTATTTTTCTTATGCATTTCAAGGGTTGTCTCTAATTGGAAAACAAATATAAAATATGAGAAGGAGAATTGAATTGTATTATGTTTTTTTAAATAATTTGAAAAATTAAAATATTTTATTTGGAAGAGCTTTAAAATACAATATAATAAAAAGATTAGACTAGGATAAATAAAAATCATCTTAATCAAAGATGGTCCTGAGCATGGTCAAGATGGACGATCGTCCAAGATTCCATTTTTTCAGGACACCAAATTTGTTATTATGTCTATATAAATATTAAAATAATTATTTTATATAATATTATAATGTAGCAATGTTAATATAGGTATGAAGAACTTCAGTTGGGTTGCAAAATGTAAAAAGAGATAAATTAGGAATATAAAGAAAACAATAAAAATTGAAACTTCTCTAAAACATGATACTCCCTTTTGTTCTATTTAATTTTTTTCCACTAGTTGTCTTATTAAATACTCTAAGTGTTTGTGCTTTTTATTGATAGTAGTGCATAATACTCTTAGACTATAATGTTTTCACATCACCCATAACAAATTAATGATGATTAATAAAGGTAAAATTGATACATTAGTAACATTTTTTAAAAAAATAAAGAAAAATAACTTAATTAACTACTTTTATTGGTCTGTATGGTTTTGTCCAAAGTACTTATAAAAATGATCAGAGAGAGTAATTCTTATGATCTTGATGGTGAAATTTTATTTGAAGAATTAAAAATCATTAGAGAGGTTTGAACAATTGAATCAAAATCAAGCTTTATGATATTGAATTCTTTGAAGACATTTAATTATTTTCCTAATACATGTACAACTTATAAAATAATATTAACTAGACTAAAATATGTTTTTCATCCTCCTCATAAAATTGAAATGTGTCAAATTTTGGCCTGAAACAAGGTTCGGGTAAATCAAACATGTATTTTGTCTCTTCACGCTATTTGTTAAATTTAAATGGATATTTAGAAAAATTATTGTATGGGTTAGAATTGTGTCACATATTTATATATAATTTCAGTTAATTTTCATGTAATATGTAACTGAATTTTTATTTTATGGAAAAATTAATAAAATTTAACTACATGTGCTATATACAAAGAGTAATTATATTTGAACATCCATTTTTTTTAAATACCTAACCAACACTTATCATTTCTTTCTATTTCTTTCTTCCTATCACATCATATTACCTAAAATACCTATAATGATTTGTATGATACAGTAATTTCTCTTTCTCATGACTCAAGACACGAGTTGGATCAAGTTTTTCGCCTATAGCAACTTCTCTATGGCTGTGATTCATCCATTGTTAAATGAAATTGTTCCATAGTTGGTTTATATTGGAGGTTTTGATCGATACCAATATTTGAGAGGCTCTATAATGTCTGCATTGTATCCTATCGTATGTGTTGGTTAATGTTTCGAGTGCTATAGGAAGACAATTGCAAGCAAAATCCACTAACCAAGCAAACTCTTGAGGTTATTTATGTTCCCCACAATTTCTTTTCTCGCCATCTCTCGTTCATCATAAAAGAAACCCCAACTCTCGTGAGTATGCTACTCAGCCTTTCCTTTCCCACGATATACAATTATATATTACTAAGACTATGCTTAATAAGAGTAGCTGAAAAATTAGTATAAAGATGAAAAGTTAACCAGTAGCTAGCTAATAGTCGAAAGCGATTAAACTATCTTATTAAATTATAAATATTTAATAAATTATCTGTTAAAATAGTTGACAAATGTAAAATGATAGAAATAAATATGTTTATATAAATTTTAATTTTATGATATTAATAAAAAGTATATTTTGTGTATTTATAAATTTAGTTTAAATTTTTATAATTTTTTTATTTATAGATCAATTATTTTAATTATATTTTTTTTACTTTCAATTATTTTATTAAATAGATATCGTATTTGTAATTTTTTTGTAAACAGTCCAAAAACACCAATCGGAACGCATGGCTATCGAACTCCATGTGATTCTCACATATAAACAACAAAGAAACCTGTAAATATGAACAATCCTGACATTTCAAAAAGGAAAAAAAAAATACATGGAAATTCTCAATGCTATTTAACATCTAATAAGAGAGAGAAAAAAATATAAGTATAATAGAATTTATAATATGATAGAAAGAGAGATAGAAAGAAGTGAAAGGTATTGATAAAATATTTAAAATAAAAAGGAGTGCAAGCATTATTATTCTTCCAAGAACGCCTCCTCCAAGAGCATGTAAATAGTAAAAATTAATTTAGAACATCTAATACAAAGATTTTTCAAGTCAGTGTCTTGTTAAGGAGTATAAACTAATCCTCCCGTATAACAAGGGAATTTCGTTAAATGCACAATGTTATATATAGTTGTTTTTACTGAACAAAAAAAATTATAATTACATGATGTGATAATAAAAGAAAAAAATAAAGAGAAAAATGAAATAAAAGAGAGAAAATAATGAATGTAATAAATGATGTGATAATAAAAGAAGAAAAAATAAAGAGAAAAATGAAATGGAAGTGAAATAGAAGAAAAAGTGGATGAATGAGTAGTAATTTTTTTTTACTTGATGTGTTTAACAATGCAACCACGACTTTCAGAAATTGGAAACTTTAGTGGCCATCTAACACTCGGTTTGTTTATGTAGAAAGGGGAAAAAATGGAGACGTGACGAATGAAATCTTGTTCATAATGAAGAGAGCCAAGGTGATTTTTATACCCAAATGACTAAAATATTCTTATTCTGGTATGTTTCTATTTTTTAATGCAAAATATTTGTATTTTTTCTTACTAAACAAATTAAAAATTATCTCATTTTTTTTTTATTTTACATTTATTACATATTATTTTAGAGCTATGTAACATAAAATTTAGAATAATAATTATAAATAACTAACTTAAAGTTTAAAAAAAAAACTTCTTTATACATTGCATTTAAAAAAATGTAATAAAATCAATCTTTGAATTTCAATATTGAAACTATTTTATTTAATATTAAATATTAATAGAATGTGATGTTAAATATTTTATATGGCATTTCATTCATTTTTCAAGATATTTTACATTAATTTAATAATAATATGTAGTATTATGTCTTGTATATTTATTGTCATTTATCTTGAATTGACCTGTTTTTAAGTACTTAACAAATGGAATTATCTATTTTATTTTAAAATAATTAAAATAAAATAATATTTAAATTAGTTTAAAATTAGATTTAACTTGAAAATGTATATAAAAAAATGTATATTAAAGTATTGTAACAATGCATTTAAAATGCTATTAAAAACACTAAATTAATTTAGAGAGGAATTTAATTACATGGAAAAGTCATTTATAATATTTTTTTTGCCTAAATTATACTTTTGGTCTTTTATCTTATTTTTAAGATTCACTTTGGTCCTTCATCTTTCATGAAATTCATTTTGATCCTTATCTTTTAAATATGGGTCAATTTGGTTCTTTCAAAATAGTGATTATTTTCGATTTTAGGACATGATTTTGAACCCTTTTTTTAACTGATTCATGATGTGAAACTTATTTTATTAGATTCACCTATATGAAAACTATATACTAATATTCAAACCAAAAAAGTTTCATAAACTTGGAGAAAATTGCTTGAATAGTGAGTCTAACAAGTAACCGAAAAATTAAAAAAATCTAATATCATACTACCTCCGGTCCTTTTTATAAGAAACAACTTTTAGTGTAAAATACACTAAAACTTATTTCTTATAAAAAGGACCGGAGGGAGTATTATTTTTCGATTATTCATGGGACTCATTTTTCATGCAATTTTTACTATGTTTATGGCTTTTTTTAGTTTGAACATAAGTTGGTTCCATAACTTTTATATAGGTGAATTTAATCAGATAAGTTTCATGTCTTGAATAAATTAAAAAAGGATACAAAATCGTGTCTCAAAAATGAAAATGACCACTCTTTTGTTGGAAGGACCAAATTGACCCAAATTTAAAATATAAAGGACTTAAATGAATTTTTTAAAAGATAAAAGACCAAACTAAATCTTAAAAATAAGATAAATGACCAAAAGTATAATTCAACCTTTTTTTTACAGCAATTCAACCCATTTTTTTTAAAAGTCTAAAATTTCAAGAAATAACAATTTTTAAATAACTATAGTTAGTAAGTTTAAATTTAATCATTTAATCTCAACTACCTTCAATCTCAATAAAAATTTTTTTAACACTATCTAAAGGTATAAAATTTTAAGAAAACATTTAAAATAATATAAATAATTCAAATCAATAAATTTGAATTATTAAGCTTGTCAATAAGAAAGGAATTGTTCTTGAGATGTCAAATCATGATAGAATTGACTCTCCTAGTTCTTTGGATATCATTTTGTTATCTTGAAAAATCATTATTGTTTGAAGTTCGGCCAAGTTACAAGCTAAGTAAAGACCCTTGTGATTTATGCTTGTGTGTGAGAACTTTTGATTGAAATTGAGATGAAAATCAAAGTTAAGTCGTGACATTCTAATGTGTGGAATAGAGTAAAACACTTACTTAGGCACATCTTGCCTTGAGAGATTGAGTTTTCAAAATCGAAAATCACAACTCAAAGGTCAGTTAAAAACACAAAGATTTTATATTGGTTCGTCTCTACTATTAAGACTACGTCCAGTTCTTGGCAACCCACCAAGTTCCACTAACTTTTCACAAAGTTACAAGTATTGTTCACTACCACTTTTGGTTCAAACCCAAGTAGTTTTACACTAGTCTCTACAAGCTAAAAACCCAAGTATCATTTACTACCAAGGCACTTATGGCTGTAAAACAAATCAACATATTTTTTTAAGGTTAGGTGCATACAGACTAGCTTATCGTCTTACAGACGGATATTCAAGGTTTAGGTCACAGTCTTTTACTCTCGGGATTTACAAGGAGTTTTGAGAGTTTTTTCTAACTTAGAAAGAAATTGAGAACAAAAAGAATGAATGCTTGAGAGAATGCTTCGTTCAGAGTTCGTAACTTAGTAACTTTAGCACTTCAATTCTTCTAGTATTTATAGTCTTATTGAGGAAGTAATCGTTGTTTCTAAAATGTCGTTTACTTGCGTATGCTCTTGCATCTGAATCTAGGATGTCCATTGGATCATTTAATGTTGCATTTAATACTTGTCACCAACTTGTTAATTAGGACTGATAAAACACTCTGCTTATCTTCCTTGAGGGGCACTCCATATCTTTGCTTCAGTAGTCAAATAGATTTTTGCTCAGACAAGTACTCTTCACAGTTGTGGCATGTCTTTTTATGTGGAAGGAAAGTTTAAACTTAACTCTTCTTCATTTCCTTCACTTCAACAAATCTTATGAAGGATATTCAAACATTCCCTACACAAAGGATCAAAGACATAAAGCATTAACTATGCCTTAAATGCTTTCAGAAACATCGTCTGTCTATTATTGTTTGTTCCATCAGACGTAGATACAATGCTTTCATCTGATAACATTTCAAGACGCACCTTTTCAACTTAGTATTTATTTGCATCAATTCAAAACTATTGAGGGACCTGATTCCTCTTATGACTTAACACAAACTAAGAATGCAAAACTTGGAGTTGCATAACTATTGTACAATATTGGATTCTAAACTGGGGGGATCACATTGCATTTTCTGATATGTTGAAACTATTCTCTATTTTGTAAACGCATGAAGTTAGCAAGGTTTTGAAAGTTAGAATTTGAAAACAAACAAGAGAGATGCATAATGCCCAAAGTTATGCAAATGATTTCTAGACCCTGTTACCATGATTGCATGATGCCCAAAGTTATGCAAAAATAAATTAAAACAATAAGAGAACTAGGTGAGTCTCTCGTTACCCTTCAATGTCAAATTTTGCTCACATGTTTTCCTCTTAAAGCTCCCTCTCCTACTTGACTTTACCGTCCAATAGTGACAGAAATTCCTGTCAAGATAGACAAAGAAAATTGAGAACTTGTGAAAGGTAGAAACATAAGAATAGAATGAAAGAGAGACTTGAGAAATACCAGGATGAAAACTATAAAAGCTGAAAATAGATAGAAACATGTGAGAAAACTATATCCATCACATCCAAAATAAGTTTAGCTTATCACAATTTACATTTACATATCCATCATATTTACCAAGATTTAATTGTAATAAACTCACTAAATTCAGTACAAAATCCACTTAGGCTTCTACAAATAACACAGTGCATTGATTACATTTTGCGTACTAAATATGACATTAATTAGTTTTGTTGATCATTAGTCTTAGATTTGGAATCCCAGTTACACGTGTTGAAGAAAATTGTATGCATGGAATAGAGCACAAAATTTTAAAGAGTCTTGTTATGGTTAGGATAATAAGCTACCATTGCAGAAACTACAGGTCTACTTCTATGCTTAGGAACTAGGATTCATACCGTTGTAGCAGTGCCTAGACTAAACATTATAGAGTGGTTTCAAAAGGAAGACCTGCTCTAAGTTTAAACACATCTAAATTTCTCTACATCATATTTGATGGCACTACTAAGGCTTTTAAAAAACCTTAGTTTATAGAGTGGTTACACTATCTTGTTATTTAAAAAACCTAACAATCACCTCTTATTTTTTAGGAAGCACGCTTCCTAGTCGTTTTTTAATTGTTATTTCCCATAATTGAAATTTGAAAAAATCTTCTAGAATCCTGGGTAACTTCTTTGCCTCAATTGAATCAATCTTGCTTGTGTTCATGCATTCTTCTATGTAGCCAAAAAAACAACCGAATTTTCCCACTAATCGATACTCTCTCAGGACTGAAATATAAGAAAAAAGAACTGAATCACACCCTTTAAGAAAATTAGTTAGTATCATTTAATTTTGATAGTTTCAATAAAACAATTAACTAATTTTTTAAAGTACCCCTTACATTTAATTGCATAGGACAAAAAAAAAGAGGGTTGTTAGAAATATAACTCTAATTAAATGAAGAATATTTTGGAGATGATGTCATTAAATGAGAGATAATTAGTTAAAATTTGCTTATATTTTAGTCCAACACACTTTCAATTTCTTTTACTTATATTTCAGTCTGGAGGGAGTACTAATTATGCTAACGCTTATGTAGCCGAATACCTTACCCTCAACTAATGCTCAAATTAGTTGAATCCAACATATAATTTAGTCGACCCTTTCAACTACTTGTCACCTTCCTTTCTCGGCTAAGTTCACTCATTTTGCAGATATTTTTCTAAGTGCCAATACCTTTGAAGAAGGATAATTGTGAGAAAAAAAGGCTTAAATATGTTTTTAGTTATTCAAATATGAGTGATTTCTTTTTTGATCCTCCAAATTAAAAATTGCTTTTTTTAGTCCTTCAAAGTCGGAAAATGATTTTTTTAGTTTCTTTCTATAATAAGTACCAAACAGGAAATAACGAATTCACAGTTTGTGACGGCTTTTAGCCTTTAAAATTTAATTTTATAATTTAAATTTTAAAGTATAATTTCTGAAAGCTTAAAACCGTCACAAATTTTTTACAAATTCAATATTTTTTACAAATTCCAATCTAAATAGAAAAAATACTGAATGCTCTCCAATCCAAATTTTTTAGACGAACAACACTAAAAAAAAAAAAAAAAAAACAAACAAACACATGAACCAAAACAAAAACCCAATCTAAATGCTTCAATCCCCCTACACCCAATCCAAATCCACTCATCTATTACTATCTCCCTCCTCTTCCACCTACGCCTTCTCCACTCTTTTCTCAATTGTTAAATCCATTTCTCCAAAATCAAAATCTCAAGATCAATGACGCTGTGGGTTCGGACCCAAGTAGAGGTGGAGGTGGACTCGCCCACAGTAAGACCCGCCCTCCATGGTGAACCAATTCGCTCTCATTGAATTTTTGTAGTTTGTATTTACTCGCTAATGAACCCTAAAGAGTGCGTCTTGCGCGAGGGAAACGAGATCGACGGTGTCGTCGATTTGGTTGGTCTTGTCTCGTCGATTTTTTAATATTGAGATTTCAAAATCAAATTGTTAGTATTTTCTTTTCAATCTTTGGCGCCCAAAAATCATACTTTAAACTTTAAATTACAAAATCAAATTTTGACGGCTAAAAATCATCATAAATTATAAATTTTTTATTCCTTGTTTGGAACCTGCTGTGAAGAAAGACTAAAAAAAAATATTTTTCGATTTTGAAGGACTAAAAAAAATGACTTTTAATTTGAGGACTAAAATAGACATATCCTTATATTTGAGGAACTAAAAACATATTTAAATTGAAAAAAAAAAAAAATATTTTCTTGTAATATCTTAGTGTAACTGTGTGAGTGGTAGCAATTTTACATATTGCTTCACGCGCGTATCTAAAATGTGAAATTTATAAATAAGTATTATACAATGGATAATTAAGATTGAATGATAGTTAATGATTACATGTACGTAGCTTATATTTTTGGTAACATTGATATGTGTAGCTTATATGATCTACAGTAATAGCTTATATTTATTATTCTTATTTCTAACAATTATTTACGTATTTACGTTTATGGGGACAAATTTCTCCCACATACTTTTTAACTTTCTTAATTTAATATACATGTGTAGTTATGAATTATGTAATTGAAAAGTTAATTTAGTAAAAAAAATTAATTCATAATATGAGTACCATCTCCACAAATCTATTTAGAAATCTATTCCTAACCTACTCTTCTTACTCTCTCAATTATACATTCATAATATTTTCTTTTCTTTTTTAAAAGTGCATTTCGCACACAAACTCCACAATTAATAAAAAAAATTTCTCTTTCAACCATTTTAAGTCACCTTTCTTTTATATTTATATGTATATGTATATTCTAACTTCTTAATTGTTTATCACTTTTAATATACTCTCTTTCATCTTCATCTCTAAATTGAATTTCAATTATTTTTTGAAAAGAAATGATCAATAGTTAAAAATAATTATATGTCACAATTTAAATTGTTCATGGTAAATCTAAAAGATAAATTATATATTTAAATATACTTATTTATTATGAATTTTAATTATAATATAATTTATATATTAAAAATATTTAATAAGGAAAATAAAATAATAAAAGAATGTTGAATACCTTACTTAAAAAAAAGAATGTTGAATAGATTATTTATTATTATTGACTGGGATGCTGGGAACAGTGTTATGGAATAAAATATTAGATGGTAAATTTAGGGTGGAAAATATCATTGTTTGAATTGTTGACAGATTTACCTAATTATATAGATTAAAATAAATTAAGTCTTTTAAATAAAAATCTAAATGCTGCTAAGTGTAAGAAAGAAATAACTATCAGAAAACATAATTTAATGGAAAAGAAAAGTGAAGAACAAGTGAACAAAAACTAAAAAAAGAAGACGATAGCAGTAGTTAGACCATTAGACAAAGAATTTAACCGTCAAGTGAACGAGTGAAAAATAAAAATGCGCCAATTAACAAAGAGCTCAATAATTACGTTGTGGCATGTCCCACTTAATACGTTGACGGAGACCAAGACACTCTGTGATCGTGAGACACGTGAATAAGTATTTTAATTCAGACTAAATTATAATTATAATTTTCATCGTACAAAACCTAACAACAGTTCTGACAACTCAGTCAAAAAGCTACTGGGAACAATTTTGCACCACAGCTAATCTTATATTCTATTCTCTTTCTCCAAATTCTTTGCATATTAACCCTTCTTCTACTGATTTTCCAATTGGGTAGTTCCAACACCACCATGTCCAAAGTTCACATCCTGGTATTCCCATACCCAGCACAGGGCCACATTCTCGCACTCCTCGACCTCACCCACCACTTAGCCCTAGGAGGCTTAACCGTCACCATCGTAATAACACCAAAAAACGTTCCCATCTTAAACCCTCTCTTATCCTCCCATCCAAACACGGTCCAAACTTTGGTCCTCCCATTCCCTCCCCACCCAAACATCCCCGCGGGCGCAGAGAACGTCCGTGAGGTCGGCAACAGAGGAAACTACCCCTTCATCAACGCCCTCTCCAAACTCCAACCCCAAATAATCCACTGGTTCACCACCCACAGTAACCCCCCTGTGGCACTCATCTCCGATTTCTTCCTCGGCTGGACTCACCAACTCGCCGCCCAACTCAGCATCCCGAGACTCTCCTTCTACGGTGTCGGCGCGTCCTTAATCGCCATCCTCACGCGCTGCTGGAAAAATCCACACTTCAACAAGCCGGATAGAGTTAATATTAATTTCCCCGAAATCCCTGGAACGCCGTCGTTTAAGAGGGAGCACCTTCCCACGGTGTTCCTGCGCTACAGGGAATCAGACCCGGAGTCCGAGTTTGTTAGAGAGAGCATGCTTTTTAATGACGCCGCCTGGGGCTGCGTGTTCAACACGTTCCGCGCGTTGGAGGGTCCTTATTTGGATCAGTTGGGCCGCGCGAGTGTCTTCGCGGTTGGGCCGTTGGGCTCGGACCGGGTCGAGTCTGATCCAAACAGAGGATCCGATGATGTTCTGCGTTGGCTCGACGCGTTCGAAGAGGAAGGGTCGGTGCTGTACGTTTGCTTCGGGAGTCAGAAGGTGTTGAAGAAGGAACAGATGGAGGCGTTGGCGTTGGGGTTGGAGAGATCCGAAACGCGATTCGTTTGGGTGGTGAAGGCGCCATCCACGAAGGAAGAAACCGAGGAAGGGTTCGGGTTGGTTCCTGAGGGGTTTGCGGATCGGGTTTCGGGTCGGGGGCTGGTGGTGACGGGTTGGGCTCCGCAGGTGGCGATACTGAGTCACCGAGTTGTGGGGGGGTTTGTGAGTCATTGTGGATGGAACTCGGTGATGGAAGCGATGGTGAGTGGGGTTGCCATTGTGGGCTGGCCCATGGAAGCGGATCAGTTTGTTAACGCCAGAATGTTGGTGGAGGATAAAGGGGTGGCGGTGAAGGTGTGTGAAGGGGCGGATTCTGTACCCGACCCGGATGAGTTGGGTCGGGTCGTGAAGGATGTTATGAGTGGAGAGAGTCCTGAGAAGAGAAGAGCGAAGATACTGAGAGAGGAAGCTGTTAGGGCTGTGAGTGAAGGTGGAGACTCTTCCATGGATGTACAAGAGCTCGTGAAAGCGTTGCTGGAACTTGGTCTTAAACAAGGATAATAATAATAATATGATGGTTATTAATAACCTGTTTGTATCAATAATCGAGTGGAAATAATAAGAAAATTTTAATCAAGTGAATTGATTGTTAATTTGTGTGTAATTTTAAATTTTCAATTGTCAATTCAACTAAAAGGGTTTACTTTGTTCCTAACAGACACTATAGACTTATATTGACTTTTGTAGACAAATAACTCAATTTGTGTGGTGATTAAGTGTGATTGGTGTTTATGCAAACATATAAGACAAATCTTAATTATTTATCAAGTTCACAATTCAACTTTTTTTGTTTTGTTGCTATTCTCTGATTCACTTTATTTGCAAGATGAGGAAGTGTCCATAGGGGATAAACAATATTAATGTAGAGGAATAAAACAAGGAATAAGTTTTACCTATTTGTGAAACCCCAAGGTGGCCCTTAACCACAATTCAAATTGGGTCATAAGTTCACTCAATTTTCGAAAACAGCCTTCCATGCGAAAACAGCGACCTTAAGAGGTATAGTCTTGTTCCATATTGACCCTTCGATAAACATTTCTAAGCATTTTTTAAAATTTTTTTTTTTTTTTGGATAAGCATTTTTCTAATCTCTTATTTGAAGTTTTTCCGCCCCGTTCAAGATTTCCACACACCTGCTTTATTTGAGGTTTTTTTTTTTTTTTTTACTGGAACCTGCTTTATTTGAGTTGATTTCATGTATTTTTACCCTTTAATTGATCAAATAAAAAAGGAAGTAAATTTTGGGCCCAACTCGAAGAAAAAAAAAACAAAGGAGAAACCAAACTCACTAAAAAAACAAGAAGTAAATGTTTTTTTTTTAAAAAAAAAAAGGGTCATCTGGCCCAAATCTTAAAATACAAAAAAACAAAGGGACGGGGGGAGAGGGGGTTGTCTCAATTTAGCACAATGAGAGGAGGGACATTGGTGAGTAAAGCCAATAACTTGAATTGGTTCTTCCTGAACATAAATATTGTTCCAATATTTTAAGCTTGATCTCAAATTAAGAATTTTATCGATTTTATTATTTAACACTTCCAACTAAAAGGACCAAAATTTATGTATTAGCCCTCAGCCTGTTTGTTATTGTAAAAGAGAAAATGAAACAGAAAAAGAAAAGATGAAATTTAATCGAAAGACATTGACGTATTTTACTTTTCTTTTTGAAAAAAATTACAGTATACAATAAAAATTCTAAAACTTTGTTCATAATAATAGAGATTAAAAGTGAAGAGACTCGAGAGAGTAAGTGAGAGATAAGATAGTAAGGGAAGGGAGACATATAAAAGAAAAAGAAATATTTTTTAAATTGTATAATTTTGTGGTATGAATATGATATTTCTTTTTAGTTTTTAGGTGCAAAGGTAGACTGTTAGAGAAGCACTGACATGTAACTGGGGTAAGGAGTCAGGCCAATAACTCTCTATTCATTGTGAAGAGAAAATGAAACAGGAAGAAAAAAAAAGAGAGAAGATAAAATTTAATGGAAGGACGTTAATGTCTTTTACTTTCTTTGAAAATATTATTTATTCAAAAAATTATACAACCTTTTGTTTTAAAAGAAAAAAATTATATTACTTTGTTGTATGAATATGATATTTTCTATAGTTTTAAGGCGCAAAGAGATCGAGACTTTGTGAGAAGTACTCACATGTGCCTGGGATAAGGAATCTGGCCTTACTGGCCAGTATTACGTTGTAATAATCAAATTGGGTTTTGATTTTCTAATTCTTATCATGGTGCAGTATTTTAATTTAGAAGCCGCGTATGAATGATGTTCCTACGGTTGACACTTTGATGACAATTTTACGACATTAACATTTGGTGATCAATTGTGAAAGCAAGAAAGGGGGAATTACTCCAAAAACAGTACTTTAGATTATTGCTTTTTGCATACAATTTATTATAATAAAGTATACACCAAAAACAGAACTAGGCATGCTAGAGCAGTTTGAAGCCCCATGGTATGCCATTTATTATACTAAATTTTACACACAATAAAAACACAACTAGGCATGCTAGACCAGTTTGAGGACCGATGGTTTGCAAATTGATGTCTCATTGAAGCAACGGCTTGCATATATTTGGTTTGTGATTTGGGAGGGGTGCACATCGAAGAATAGATGAGTGTTTCTGTTTGGACAAGGAACTGTATTGGAACGGCAACTGAGATCACCATAAATGCTATTGGGGCAGCAAGATTTCCATGTTTCCAGAATCCCTGCAAAGGAAACTAGTTAGTTAGTCAAATGTACTAACAAATGTCCTCCATCTGACAGCCAAGGACTAATATCTTGAAGTATTGAGATTTATTTAAGTGACTGATATATTTCAATAGATGATTTTCTATATATACGGACCTAGGGATCGAAATGATTACATGTTTAAAGAATAAGATTATTTGTGAATCACGTCACATCATGTGCTAACACAAGCTTTTTTTTGTTGTTGTTAAACCTAGAGTATCCCTAGTTAAAAATTAAGGATTAATCTCTCGAAGTAGTGAGATTTAATTATTTAAGGGTTTGATTTTTCTTACCAAATGTTTTTCCATACACACAAACATAAAGATCAAACCCTTGATCACATTCTTAAGGAGCAAGATTATCTACTAACCATGTTACACGATATTGGTAGCATCAAGCTTATTATAAGTGAATGTTTGATTAACCATTTGGGCTTTTATTCTTACCATAACTCATTGCATTTTCCCTCAGATCCATAAGGAACCCATAGAGATCTGAATGTATAAAGGTAAATCCAGGAAGCTTGGACTGCAGCTCATGGAGTACTTGGGGCAACCTCGTATTGTAAAAGGTGATTGCCTTATTTATTTTCTGATCACATTTTCCTTTTGGTCTTGTGTGGACAGCCACTGATGGAAAGCAACCTGCTGGGGCAATGTTGTTCACGAAAAATTTTCTTGCTCCTAGACTATAAATTTTCTGCCAGAACACAAAAGATGAAAAGTTAAACAAATAAATTTCCTACAATTTATCATTTTTTCATAATCTTGAAGCTATAATTATGGTTGTGGACTAATTAATGTAAAACCTTTGTGTTCAAACTTTTAATTAATACCCACCTCCTTGTATATGAAATTGCATTGCACTTACATATATGGACTAAATTGATTGGAAAAAAATGTTATTCAAGGACAATTAAAATTTAATTAATTTCATGTCACATATACCTGAATGCGCAGGGAGAATTCACTTAGCAGAAACTTAGCAAGTTTTGTGTTGCCGCGGAAGGTTCTATTATGGAAGTAATCATTCACCCCCGTAGAGACAACAAATAAGGATTCAGATATATGCTTCTCCACTTCTTCTTTCTCATTGAACACCTTTGCCAAATTATGCTTAACAGTCCTCTGGAAGAACTTTATTTGTTTGTCAAGTGTCAAAGACGTATCCTGCAAAGAGGGTATACATGATGTCAAAAAAAAAAAAAAAAAAACACACTATTCAAAGAATAGGGTTATGAATTTGTAAATGAGAAAATAGATTATGCCTTTATGGTATAAAATAATTTTATATTATTATTCAACCATAAATTATCATATATGTTGACTTTTATAATAACTACCTTAAAAATTATACAAATAATGATTTTTAATTGGTTAGTAATATAATTTTTTTTTACGATAACTATATATAATCATTAAATTCCTTGTAAATATAGGTTGACATTTACGTTGTTGGTGTCTGGAAGAATGCCAGAACCACCAGATGCATAATTAATGCCTGTGCTGATTTGGTTTCTTTGATGATTTGAAAGACCCAAGTAGGAAGGGGCAAAGGGTAGTCCTAGATGCATAGCTGCATTGAAAGAAATTAAATGGGTTAATTTGTGGGAACATTAAAAAATTTGGTGACAAAAAAAAATTAAAAAAATTGTATCAGAATAATATTAATTTTGGAACAAAGATAGTTGATTGATGACCACACAAAGGGCAAAGTAATGAAAGTGGATTAAGCACGTTACCAAGGAAATCAACCACAGTTTTTCCATTAGTGTATCGACCTGTGGATTTGCCACCAACAAAGTCTATACCATATGGAAGAAAATTTGTTGCGCCATTTATTATGCCAAGACGGTTGTTGTTTCCAGGGTCAATTAGGGAATCGCCAAAAACATACATAGCTGGAATTTGTTTTGCGTGAAATGTGTTCTTTGCTAATGATAGGGGTAAGAGCAATGTTAACACAAAATAAAGGGTGAGACAATGGGTATTCATTTTTGAGACTGTTAGTATATTCTAGTGTATGAGAAGCCAAGGTGGTGATCGTTGAACAATTTGCTTCAGTTTTTATAGTGGCATTGCCTCTCATAAGCTTGTACAAATTCAACTCATAATCACTTCATATATATTTTTTTTAATTAATGTAATTAAGGTCTCTTTGACTTCTAGAAGCCTTGAAATTATTTATTAAGTCATATTACATATGGTTGACTTTATAAGTGTAAATTCTAATACATATAACTTAATTAATGGAAGACCAAAATTGCACATATATTTAGTAGTAATAAACTAAATAATATTAAAATCAATATTAATAAATATTAACAAATATAAATTTGGTATATATTTATTGAATACTAATAATATAAAAATTAATATTAATAAAAATTTACTAATAATATTAAAATAAGTAAATATTAATAATATATACTACCACTAATAATAATATATACTAATTTATATATACTGAAATAAATATATCAAAATAAATTAATAAATATATAGGTTAAAATATACTAAATTGTATTTTCTAATATTCATTTTTATAAATATATAATAATATAAATTAATATTGATAAATATAAATTAGTATATAAATTATTTTGGTATATTTATGAAAATTTATTTCAATATATAAAAATTAGTATATAATATATCATGTTGGTACAACGTCAACTACCACGTCACCATTAAGTGCCATGTCAGTAAAGTCCGTTAAATTTCTAATGGAAGACTGATTAAGGGACTTGATTGTAAATGAGAGAAAAGTCAGGAGATCCAATTGACATAATTATTCCAAAACGGTTTTGAATTGAATCAATAGGCATTATCAACATTAAAAATGTAATTGACCAAAAATAGCTTTAAAAATTCAAATAGCTTTAAAAAATTTCTTTAAATGTAACAATCCACTATCACTACATGACGCCAATGACTAACACAACGTGAAGATACTTTAGTTTCAAATTGCGAAACTTTTCAATTAATTTATTTATAAAAAATGTGTATAAATTTTTCATGTCATGTAATTAAACATCAATATTGTTCACTTATACCGAATCGCAAACAATGTTTAAGTATAAGCAACGAAATTAAAATAATGTGCCTCATGGCACTACAACTATCAACCAAAAACATCTTTAGGATGTCTCAAAAACCACGTATATAGAAATATAAAAAAAATCTTTTGTAGATAAATACCATAAAAGAAAGTTATGAGAAAATCTTCACTGGTAGAAAAGACATATACACTTTAGTTGGTCGACACTGAAATAAATAAAGGCGGAAAAGAGAAGGAAATCGTCTTCATGTCAGTTGATAATATCCATAATGCTCGAGTGGAAGGGTCTCTTCACCTAGCCTCCTGCTCTTGTGAACGCGAACATCATGATCATCACAGTCATACACACACATAGGCATAAATGCAAGGGTAAGCCTACGAAAATATCCATAGATAAAATTAAAGTTTGTTATGAATAACCATGAAATATTATTTTTTTAAGAATACAAAATTCCATCATTTAATGTTGATAATGCCCATTGATTCAATTCAAAACCGTTTTGGAATAATTATTCAACTATCCACTTCATTTCATAGACAATTCATAAACTCTCACCATATTTGTTATGACAAATAATTAGCTCTAACTCAGGGAGTAAATCACACACACAACCACCACAACTTAACAATCATGTACAATCTCCAAACTCAACATGATCCATAAAACATTGACCAAACCAACCAAGACGTATAGCCATGGACCAGTACCATGCCTTATCGCACCAGAGCAAGGACGAGGCAGCGTTTGACAGGGATTTTGATGAACTTAAGGCAGAGATTTGTGGTGAGGATGCACATGACCATGTTGATGATTTTGGAGTAGCAAGCAACGAGGGTTCGTAGGTGGTGAAGGGAAGGAGAGAAAGGTTGCAGGTTCGAATCTCATCGCTAACAAAAACTAACAAACTAACAACTAACATTTGCTGATAAAAAATAAAAAAAAAGCAACGAGGGTTTTGGCAGAGAGATCATAGTTTGAAGGGAGGGAAAGGTTGAAGAGGGTGATGTGTGGCTTAAGCTTGTCAATGACAATGGTGAGTATAAGGTAGGAGAGGTTGTAGAGGGGGCACCAGTGGGTGTAGCAGAAGGGTTTCGGGAGAGAGAGAAAGAGAGAGCACTAAAACTAAAGAACGAAAAGGGTATTTTTGAGATTTGGGAAGGGAGCATGGGAAGTGACAACAAGGTTAGGGCCAAATTTGAGATTTGGATTTCACGAGAATAAAATTCTTAATTAAAAGTGTTGGACTACCTACGAGTTTAGATTAGTTATCCACGGATTTCCTTACTGATTAACAAATTCATATGGTAAATTAATTTTTTATTTATTTTAAAGTTTATATTGTTATCTACGAATTTTGTCATGTTACCCATGGATTTTGTTATTGACGAACCAATCCGTCATAAAGTCAAAAACACTTTTTTTTTGTGTTTTATTGTTACCTACAGTTTTTTTTCATGTCACCCATAGATTCTATTACCCATGAAAGAACCCATAGGTAAATTACCTTCTTCAAACAAATTTTTTAAGATGATTTGTAACATAAAAGGCCATTAGTCTTTATCAAAATATAATTATCTTATACTTTGTTTGTTATGATTAAACCTAGGGTTGGATCAATATAAACCTAACAGAGGAGAAAGATAATTCCAAGTGAATATATTATTTTTCTTAAAGAATCATTACAAGAATTATCGCTATTACAATGGACTAAAAATTCACTGTAATCTAAAAAATCCACTGTAAATCAAAATTACCGACGGCTTACAGTGGGCTACTTATCCCTCCCTCTGTAAGTCCTTCGTCGGTAAGATTTTATCGACGGCCTCGAAAAGCCCTCCGTAATACAGTGGGCTAAGCCCACTATAACTTGAGAGTAATATAGTGGGTTCTTTCGTCAATAATTTGACCCTCGATAATAATGAAGGAAAAGTTGTTGGTAATTTATGAGTAAAAGTACATTCTTGGAAGAATGTATAAACAATTACAGTGGGCTAAGGCATCTGTATTACAGTAGGTTTTATCCACTATAAAAAAAACCCACTATAATACAAAAGGTTTAGCCTTCAGTAATTATTTATTTTTTTATTAAATTTTTTATTTTCGAGATTATCAGTACCTAAATATATTAATTAATTTCAAACACAAATAATTTAAAAATAGTACTTGTTTATACATAAAATTAATCCATAACATAAAATACTTCATTTTCATAGCTTAAATCATTAAAAACATGATATAATCTATATAATCATGAGTAAAACAACAAATAGAAATGGAAAGAAACATGACATAAAACTTCATAGAAGTATACTACTAAGTCATAATACAAATCCATAAAAATATTGCATAATACAAATCCATATACTGACAGTCTGACATATTGTAATACATGTCACTAAAAGGTGACCATCAATTAATTTTTTTTTGCAAATGTCCAAACTGTGCAGAAATAAAAAATTCTACAATTCAAAATATCAAATTCTGGCCATACACAATCACAACTCTTGAAAAATGCATTCCAGAATTCAGATTCATCATGCTTCTCGATATGCAATAAAGCAAAATTAAACATTTTTAGCTTTTTATATATTAGTTTTAAAATTTTAAAGAAACTTGAAATTTGGAAATAGAACTAATTATGAATCACGAAACTTAATGTTGCTAAATGCCCTCATTCTATCTTTCTTTTAAATTTCATTAGTAAACATGCCAACATATAAGAAAGAAATTCATCATGGCCTAATCTAATGTCAACTTTGTTTATCATTTGAGAAATATGAGTTTATAGTTATAAATCTTACCGCACATGTAAATTGAATCCGGGGTCCTTTGGGCTGCAATGTAATGGATGGGAAACTTGTGCCCTTAATTGAAAGGTGTAAATTAAACTCAGGTTGGAGATCGTGTCCTGTGTAGAATATAATTAGAACAATCAAATCAAATAATAAAAGTTAATAAAGTTAATCATAACAGCATTATGATGGTACCATGTACAACTTAAACTCACATGTAATAATTAATAAAGCAAAGTTTTTAATATAGCTTTAACTTTTAATGCATAGATTTGAAGGGATATAGATTATAGTATCTTGAGATTTATTTTCTCTATGTAAACTGAAAGATCACTCAATGGGTCTAGACCCCAATTCTCACTACAAGGATAAGCTACTATTATACAAAAAAGTTTACTGCATGATAAAGATTTGATTTTTTCTTCTCTGGTACAATAATCAACCATTTTTGTTATGAAAAAAAAAGGCCTTAGATCTAAAGAGAGCTTGTTCATGCATATACACCCTCACTTGTTCATTTTAGAGAAGCCTTATCTTTTTTGCTACATCTTACTAAAACATTAGATTAATCAAACATGGACAAAATAACTATTGAATCTTACTATTGAGAAATTAGAAACTTAAAACTTGATTAATAAAAAATTAGAAACTAAATTAGCTCATATGCAGCCCTTAGACGCTGAAACTTGGATAAATGACAATCTCAAGCAAATTACTTTTCATTAGCCATGATGCAGTAAATTCATATATGATAGGATAGAGCACAGGCCTTAAGATTGTGAAGTTTAGTAACCCCAAATTTTCAATAAGAGGTTATAGTTATAGTTTCAAATTTAGAAACTAGAAATCCTCGTGACAGACAAAATGAAGTGCACTGTATTCACACAGACAACAATAATTTGCTGCATATATTTTCTTTGAACCAGAATATGAGAAAGACATTATATTATATAACTATATAAAGCATAAGTGTAACCAAATAGCACCTTTTTCTTTTGTAACAATCCTCACATACCAATGGTGGCACCTCCACATGCAATCTAACTTGCAAAGGGAAAGAGATGCAAAAGTACATATTTAGTGATATGAATTCTGGGCCAGAAGATATGCTTACCATTATCTTATTTTTAAGGACTTAACAGAAAATAAGCTAGCCCATACCAGTGAATATCCTTCCAATATAAAAAAATCCCTCTGTTTTCATTCCAACTAAAAAGACAACCACATATTCACAGTCACTGCATTGGATGATACTTCAATTCCAATAACACCATGTACAATCTAAAAAAGTGCAAACATGAGACTAAAAGACTGAATCACATATTGCACCGACAACAACTATGGTTTGTTAATAATCTAACTAACCCAACAACCATGGATCTCATTTGAAGCTGCATTTGGTCCTTTGTCCCAAGATAAGGCATAGCAAGCATTTCACTTATAATATTGTCCTTGTTTTTGGTGTTCAATGTCATTATCCTTTGATAACAGCTACATTCTCATCGAAATAGAAAAAATATTCATCATTGTTATCTTCTTTTATGCACACAAGAAATCAGTTACTAAACTATACCAAAATATATAATGTTATAACATTTATCCCTGCATTCAACGATGAGTATATCAACTTAAACTATGAAGAAAAGTCCAAGCAAAATTTAAAAAAGCCTGCAACTATTTAATGTGACTATTGCGCTAAAAAGGATAACAGAAGTACAAATGAACTCAAGCTGAGACATCAAATGGAAAGTAGTGATACCAGAGTCATAACATCATCTTTAATTATGGATAACAGAAGCAAACTCCATCAACATATATCATAGCTTACAACCTTTTTACAAACTTCCCTAGAGAATGAGACCTCATATCATACTCAAATCTCAGTCATAAATTATCTCATTGCCAAGGAAAGGATTGAAAAATTTACACCCCCTTCCGATCTGAGGGGCGTGACCCTTGTTCAGTCCAACAAATAGACCCGTACTAGGCTGTTTGGGAGCGATTTCATTGTCCCAAAATAACGGTTCATTAGACAAGATTAAGGGAGATAGATACATATACTATGTTCTAGATTACCAGATTCTTAAATGTCAATGGTGATGGCTATCTCTATCAGATTTCTAGAATGCAGAAAAACTATTAACTTGAAGTGGACCTCTCAACTTACAAGCCATGAGATAATCAAATAAATGACTGAATGAGAAACCTTACAACAAGAGAATTTTCTATAGACAATTGGTTTAATAAGCAAATTAAGGAGTCCCGCTAGCATTCAACACCGACCTTGGTGTAGCTTAATTAGAACACTAATCATGCATCGTAGATAATTAGAACAGAAATTAACCTAAATTAACCTAACCAGTAACCTGAGTAGGCAGCAGCAGGGTACAAGATCGCCGACGGCAACAATCTGGGGTGGAGCAGCTTCTTGTCGCGCTGCGGTTTCTGTCGCAGCACCTTCTTCGCGACGCCGGTGCAGATCTGACGCCGATGGTTCAGCGGTTCTTCATAATGTGTGTGCGGCGGTTCAGAGGTAAGTATGTGCGGTGGTGACTTACGTTATGTGCGTGCAAGACTTACGTTGTGTGTGGCGATGATTAGGTGAGGAGTGATGCTTTTAGGTTTCAAGTTTCTTAATTACAGTGGGTTTTATCCGCTCTAACCTTCATTAGCCATTAGAGTGGGTTTTACACACTATAAACTTTATTTTAATTATAGTGGGCTAAGCCCACTAAAATTAAGAAATAATGGTTCTTTAATTTTAATGATCTAAAAAATAAATTACAGTGGATTTAATCCACTGTAACCTTTATTTTTGTTACTGTAATTACTAAGTCCACTGTAATTACTACTGTATTATTGTCTAAAAAGTCGTCAGTAATAACTTTGGCCAAAAAAATTTTCATTAATAATTTGTAATTGATAGATAAAGACGGCAAAGTCCACTGTAATTTATTGGCGGCTATACTCACTATACTCCATTATTATTACCGACGGAAAAATCATCCGTAATTTATCGACAAACAAACTCACTATAATTTGTCTGTATTACTGAGAAATTCATAGCCCACTGTAACAAACCTACTGTAATAGCAAAATTTCTTATAGTGAATATGAGGTTGACATTGGAGTGATGGAAGATGATTCAATCAACTTCTATCAAGCTATGCAAAGTTCTAACTCTCAAAATTGGATTGATGCCATGAATGAATAATTAAGTTCATGAAAGATAATGACGTTTAGGACATTGTCCTATTAATTTGCTAAAAACTGTGAAGCTCGTTAGTTGTAAATGGATATTTAAAACCAAAAGGGATTCAACTGGTAATGTGGAAAGATATAAGATTTGTTTTGTTGTCAAGGGTTTTACTAAAAAGGAAGGAATTAACTATAAAGAGGCTTTCTTTCTAATTTTCTCAACAGACGGTTTTAGAACCATAATGACACTTATGGTTCATTTTGATCTTGAGCTACATAAGATGGATGTAAAGATAGCATGTTAGTGACATTGATTATACAATATATATGGTGCAATTAGAAAACTATGTTAGGGTATGTGAAGAAAATGGTTTGAAAATTAAACAAATTCATCTATAGGCTCAAGTAAGCTTCCCGTCAATGGTGCCGTAAAATTCATTAGGTTATCACCTCATTTGGTTGAGGTGTTACCATAAATTTAGTGGGAGTCAATATCTCTTCTTGGTTTTATATGTCGATGATATATTGGTTGCGATATAAAATTCTTAAATGAAACTAAAAGATTTCTTTCAAAGAAAATTGAAATGGAAGATTTTTGAAATGTATCAATTATATTAGGAATTTAAATACACTTTGATTGTTCTTAGGGTACTCTTTGATTATCACAAAAAAAAAACTATATTGGAAGAATCCTTAAGAGATTCAACATGAAAGATTGTAAACAAGGTAACACCACTGTTATTAAAGGAGATAAGTTTAATCACAATCAGAACTCCAATAATTAATGAGTTTGAGATAAAAGAGATGGAAAAGATTCCCTATGTATTAGTTGGAAGAAGTTTAATGTATATATGCTTAGGTACGTACACATCCATATATTGTATACATTGTTGGAATGTGAGGTAGATATTTACATCATTTTCTATATTGATATAGGCGAGTATTGATAATTAAGTTTAGTTACGATAAATATGATTGCTTTGACACTATGTCATATAATTAATGGACTAGTTTGTAAGAGATGTTGTTTAGTGATAATATCAATTTTTTAAGCTTATAAGGTTATTTCTATTATCCATAATTGTATAATGACATATGTGGTCCAGGTAAGATGAAGTATTCATTTTTGACATCTCATTTTGTAACGTTTAGATATCAAAACTTATATTTTTATTTCTATAATGGGCCAAAATAGAAATAACAAAAGTTCAAAAGACACCACTCATCATAAAAGAGTATGTATTTATTATTTATTATTATGTAAATGTTAGGGTTACGAAATTATACTTACAATTTTCTTTTCTAACGTCTCATCAATTAGAGAAAAGAGAGAAGAATTGTGCATTTAAAGATTGGAACACCAAATACAACAAGTTTCTTTACCTTGATTACCTTTAACATGAATCGGAATACGTTTTGGCTCATCTACGTTTACTCTTATGATTTGACATGAAAGCTTTAATTTTATTTGATGATGTTTTTTCATGTATATAGCATCTCCAAACATTTTATATCAGCAATAACTTTTTATTGGATTTTGATTGCAATTTATTACAATAAAGCAATCACACAAAACAGAACTAGCTAGGCTTGCTAGAACAGTTTGAGGCCCGCCGAGGACTTGCAAATGGTCCCCTCATTGAAGCAAAGCCTTGCATATATTTGGTTTGTGATTTGTGTGGGGTGATCATCCCAGAAAAGATGAGTGTTTCTGTTTGGACAAGGAACAGTGTTGGGGTGGCATTTGAGATCACCATAAATGGTATTGGGGCAGCAAGGTTTCCATGTTTCCACAATCCCTGCAAATGAAAAAAGTACTTAATTAGTTAGGGTCTGTTTCGATACAAGCCAGAAGAGCTTCTAAGAGCTTCTTTACCATAAATATAGAACTTTTTCCGGTAGAGAAACTCTTAGAAGCTCTCAAAAGCTTTTAGGTCAGTGTTTGATTAAGTGTGTGTTTGGTTAACCGATTGAACCCACGTTCAACGGAAAAACTCGCTTTCCAAGACACAAAAGCAAAAGTAATGTGAGAGTAATTTTTTTTTAAACGGCCGTTACGTTGAACGCAACTTGTTCCCAAATACACCCTAATCATTTGGGTTTCTTCTTACCATAACTCTTTCCAGTTTCCCTCATCTTCATAAGGAACCCGAAAAGATCTGCATGTAAGAAGATGAAGCCGGGAAGCTTTGATTGCATTTCATGGAGCACTTCAAGCAACTTCGTATTGTAAAAGGTGATTGCATTGTTTATATTCTCATCACATTCTCCTCTTGGTCTTGCAATGATAGCTTTTGATGGAAAGCAACCTGCTGGGGGAATGTTGTTCACGAAAAAATTTCTTGCTCCAAGACTATATATTCTCTGCCAGAAAACACAACAGATGAAACAAATGAATGAAATTTCCCCTGTTAGTGATGTTATTGTTGATGAATCTTCTTGGTGGACAAATGCAAATTAACATGAATGCTAGTGTGAATCTTTGAAAGAGAAAAATCAAAACCTTTACTTCATGTTCACACTTTTAATACCCATATCACTAAAATAAAAATAACTTTTAGTACCCACCTCTTTGTACAATGCAAGCGCAATTGCCTTTAAAAATGGTCTAAATTGAGTGAAAAAGGGGTCATTGAATGAAAATTAAAATTCAATTTTATGTCACCTATACCTGGATGCGTAGGGTGAATTCATTTATCAGGTACAAAGCAAAATTCCTGTTGCCGCGGAAGGTTCCATTACTGAAGTGATCATTCACCCCCGTAGAGACCAAAAACAAGGATTCAGATAAATGCTTCTCCACTTCTTCTTTCTCATTGAACAACTTTGCCAAATTTTGCTGAACAGTCCTCTGGAAGAACTTAATTTGCTTGTCAAGAGGCAAAGACGTCACCTGCAAAAAGGGTACATGCATGATGTCAAGGACCAAAAAACTATTCATAAAATACCTAAGCAGGTTTGGATTTTCTGGTGTGACATTTTTGTGATCTTGAAATCTTAGCCATTACAAGTTAGAGAGAAAATTTTGATGGTAAAGATTTTCACATAAGAAAATTCAAGTGAAAATTTCAGTGAGAGGATCCATTCCTGCATTAGTACAACATGATAAGTTCTGCAAACAGCAAATTTATAGGTATGACGTTTACTTACATTGTTGGTGTCTGGCAGAATGCCAGACCCACCAGATGCATAGTTAATGCCTGTGCTGATTTTGTTCCTTTGATGATTTGTAAGATCCAAGTAGGCAGGGACCAAGGGTAGTCCTAGATACATAGCTGCATTGAAAAAAATGGCTCAATTTGTGGAAAAAAAAATTGTATCAAATGAATACCAAAATTAAAAGATAGTATAGTTAATGCATAATTGATTGAAAAAAAAAAAACACAAATGGCAAAGTAATAATGTTACCAAGGAAATCAGCAACAGTTTTTCCATTAGTGTTTCGACCAGTAGGTTTGTTGCCACCCATAAAGTCTATACCATAAGGAAGAAAATTGTTTCCACCGCTTGGAAGATGGTTGTTGTTCCCACAGTCAATTAGGGAATCACCAAAAACATACAAAGCTGGAAACTGTTTTGTGTGATATGACCCATATGAGCCATTCACTGCTGATGATGATAGGGATAAAACCAAAGCTAACACAAAACAAAGAGTGAGAAACTGGGTATTCATATTTGAGACTATATTTGGCATCACAAGCCAAAAAGGTGGTGTAATAACTGCAATAAACTAGACTGAAAGCCTTGGTTTTCTCTCTGCTTTGTGTGATTGTGCTGAACAATTGCTTCGGTTTTTATAGTGCCATATGACCCTCGATAACAAAAATAAAAAAAAATTAGTGAAAATAGCTTAAAAAAAATTCTGCATTAAATAACTAAAAATATTTATGCAAAAGACAAGATATTTAACTTTTGTCACGTTATTTTGAATGCTCCTAAACAAAAAGTTCATACAACTATATATATATATATTAAATGATGGTATGTTAACTTTTTATTGAGTTTTGAAGTTGTATAGGTATTGTAAATTTGATATAGATTTAAATTTCTTAAGTGACTTTTTGTTACAAAATAATTTCTCAAGAGTGACTAATTAGGTATAATAAAAATATTAAATATTAAGTGAACATTTAGAGATTTTATATATTATTGCTTCATATATTTTTAATTTTTTATTTATGAGATATTGAAATTAGTGTTCCTTTGGAGATTATTATTGCATCAGCAATGATGTCATGGTGTTTTTACCCAGAGTGACCGACCGATAGTGATGGTTAACAATATATTGCTGTCGACACAACAACATTCTGTTTTTTCTTGTTTTTATATATAAAATATCTAATATTGCTTGTAATATAAATGCAAAAAGATTTAGAGATGTTGGCATTTAGAGCATCTCCGACTCTCATTGCTTAACGAGTTGCTTATATTAAAGCACCATTACTTAATTTTTTTTAGTATTGGAGGTGATATAAGTGTCATGTTGGATTGCTTAAAATTAAGCAAGGTTGCTTCTATAAGCAACCGTTGCTTAAGCTTAAAAAAATATTTTCTTTCCATTTTAAGGTTGGATCATTTAAGTGTTAGTTATTTTGAGATCATTTAAAGGTGGATCATTTAAGGATTGTTTAAAACTATACTATTGGAACAAAATGTGTATGAGTTATTTAACTTTTATGTGACATGGTGGGGGCCAATTAGTAGCTCAGAATGCATGGTTTAAATTACACCCATCGGAGATGCTCTTAGTAGCTGGAATTAAGACACCACCGTGGCAAAAGTGATTTCAGTTACTAATCTTTTCAAGAAAATAATATTCGCATAACACCATCGTGGCAAAAAAGTGATTTCAGTTGCTATCTTTTTAAGAGAATAATATGCGCAAAACACCATCGTGGCAAAAGTGATTTCAGTTACTAATCTTTTTATAAAGAGAATAATTTTGCATGCCATATGCATGACTGTAAGTGTATAAACGTGTTTTAACTTTTAAGAATATATTAACAATACATTTTTTTTAATAAAATGTCTTAATTACTTAGATATGAGTGTTTATTGATTCAGTTTGATTTGATGAATCAGATTACCCAAATCAAATTAATTAAGTTGATTTGATTTTTTTTCTTTGCTTGAATTTGACTCGAACCAAATTAATATGTTTTTAACTCTAAAATTAATTCAAAGCAAGTTTTCGATCACTTTTGTGTTAAGTTGGAAACTTTCCTCTAAATTATTTTTATAAATTATTATTAAAAATTCTAAATATAAACTTAGTTTGGCTTGAGGCAACCAGACTATAGATTAATTGTGTTTTTAACACACATTCAATAAGCATGTATATTAACAGCATCATGTCAAATCTATTCATTTATGCCGAAGTATATATTATAGCTTTTAGTGAAAAGCCCGTATAATGCAACACTCTCTAAGTTAGATTAAAATGTTTTTTTTGTTAATTTTTATGCTATATCTAGGTCCACTTACCCATTTTGACACAAGTAGCTCTAATGTGACAATTTTCAAGTAAGTACAGAGACAGATCCAAAGCAGGCAAGAGTGGTCCACCTCAATTTTTATTTTACGTATGAGATACTCATAATTATGTATTTTTTTTTCTTCTTCTTTTTTTTGGCTCTTCCCTCATGTGTTTTTTGCATCTACCCTCTCAGCAAGCGTGTTCAAATTAATAAACTTCAAACTTCAAACAGTTCAAATAGAATGTGTGAAACAAAAATAATTATTAGTACAAGGAAACGAATGCCTTACTTGCGTACCGAAACCAAACTAGTAGAAAAATTGTCTGGTTTTCTAACTACATTACCACGTCAAATTAAATGAAAAACGTAAACATGGAAAACAGAAAAACATGATCGACAATGAAATGTTTAATTTTTTTTCATCATCTATATACCATATTTGACCGTGCACGCTAGACAAATGGGACCGATTAGGCTTCTGTCTGCTGAGAAAATTTTGAGAAGTTTCAACCAAATTGGTTAATGACACGATCTATTTGTGTTTCACTAATTTAAACAAAATCCAGTTTTGAGATGGAAGCTAATGTAAGGTCTAATGATTGTACTGTAATGCCCTAATGAAAATAAGGAATCTATTTCCTTGTCAATTGTGATATTAATTAGGAGTAATATCATTGTCAATTGTGATAGTCCTTAAATGCATAACTTCAACTTATAGGATTGGTGCAGTAATGTAAGATCACACTACGTTCACATGTGGAAATGATCTATTTAACGGAAAAACTTGTGTTTAATTCCCTCTGTATGTAAAATTTTTTTGGACCAGCAACAGCTACGCATCGCGAGTAGAATAGTCTCTTACCTAGTAGTTTGGGGAAAAAAATGCATAACTTCGGACCAGATACATTCTCATTTTTCAAATTAGGAGTGTTATTGGTTGGTTTCATCCATTCACATGAATGTAAATGTACACGAGGGATCAATAAAATGCAAGACAATTAATTGCACAAAAGATTCCGATTGTTATAACGTTATTCAAATTTAAGTTTCTCAAGATAATTAGTACTACCCCCTCCTCATTGATGTTTTTTGCCTTTCATTATTGCTGGACAGTTGACGTTTTAAAAAGTGAAAGTTTAATTAATGTTTTTTTCTTAATTATATCCTAATTCAATTTATTATTATTGGGGTAAGCATCAAAGATGAAAATATTATATAAGAACATTGTAGAATATAATAATATTGTACACCCATTAAATATTTTTAATTAATGTACATTAACTTTATATTGTCAGTGCATAGTCCTTTTACTCTTTAAATTATCCAGTGTTCTAAATAGTGTAATAGATATAAAATTTTAGTTTTAAACAAAAAATAAAATTGACACTATTTACAAAAAAAAATTATTCAAAAATGTTATAAGTATTTTTTTTCTGACACTTGCTAATAATTTTTTAAGGTTTAAATATCTTTTTAAACATTGCAATTTAGTATTTTTTTGCTTTTTGTCATTGTAATTTTTTTTTTAGTCCTTATAAATTATATTTGTTTTATTTTTCGCCCTTAAAGCTGTTTATATAGCATTTTTTTCATAGTTCAAAACGTTTTTTCACTATTCAAAGTGTTATCTAAACCTATTTAAGAACGAAAAATAAAACAAACATAATTTGTAAGGACTAAAAAAAAAAAGAATTGCAAGGACGAAAAAAAAAAATACTAAATTGCAATGACTAAAAAGGTATTTAAGCCATTTTTTAATTTATATTTCAAGCAATCTTAATATATGTTTTTTTAAAAGTTATTTTATAGAAATATTTTTTAATTTTTAAAAGAAGTTAAAATAAATAAATTTTACGTTTAATTAAGCATTTTAATAATTTTTATTATTATTTCAATTTTTAATTTATTTTTATTTTTATTATGTAGATAATATCAACTTTTTTAAGAATTTAATTAGATTGTATTGATAAGATAGAGATTTTTTTTTACAACTGCATCCACTCAAAGATTATCATGTAAAGACCCGTGCGAGAAACATAAGTAAAATTAAAAATTAAACGAAAAAAGGAAAGCGAAGGAATACCAAATTGCAAAATTGGAAAATAGATTAGGAAAACAAAAATGCCCCAGAAAAGCTTCCTTTATTAGATAGTACAAGGATGAATTATAGTACATATTATAATAAATATTTTGTAATCATTCTTTATTATCATATAAAAAATTCATTTATTTTTTATTTTTTTAAGAAACATGTTGTAACATTAAGCCTTATTCATCCCAAGTCTCAAATATACGTTTCTGGAATTTGTTCATGAAAATAGGTTATAAGGTTTCTATAATTTGATCCCTATAACAAATTCACGGGAATGGATCATTTCATATGAGATTTTAACTTGAATTTTCTCATGTGAAAATCTCTACCATTCAAACCTCATGCCTTCCTTTTTTTATTATTTAAATCTTCTTTCTTTTACTTTAATTTAAAGGCTAAAATTTCACATGACAAAAATGTTATATGAGAGGATCCAAACCTGACGTATTTTATTACGAGAAATGTTAGCAACACACTATTTATCACACTTTTTTTAACACACTCTATGATTGGGTAAAATTTATTGGAAATCACAAATTTTTATGAATCTCACTTATTATTTAATAACTCTCTCTCTCTCTCTCCTAATTTTGTAGTTTTCAATAAATTCCAACAAATGATAGAATGCGTGTTGGAAGGAGTGTGTTAGAGATTGTGTTGCTAACACTCCTAATTTATTATATACTACTCCTAACAAGGCCGGTCTTGACATTTGTGGACCCATGGCGAAACAATAGATATAGGCTCTTATGTATACAAATTTTAATATGTAAACATTTATTCTTTAAAAAAAAGACAAATTAATTTCTAGGATCATAAATATCAAAAGGAGGAATTAAGTGTTCTTCATCAATGACAAGATCTTCAATATTAGATGCATTTGGGACATCATTAGGCTCGCTTGTATCATTAACTTCATTCTCAGTCTCACTTACATGATTTTTACTATGCAAGTTTTCATTTGATTGATCTAAATTTTAATGAGAACTTACATTTTATTAACTCTTCCGTTCGTTTTCTCTTTTTTCTTTTTTCACTTCCAGATAAATGCTTTTTAGGCAACATCATATAAAATATAACTCAAATAGCCAATTAACACGATAAAAACAACAATAGCACCTAGAAGGGTGCTGCCGGGATCTGTACTGAGACCTTTGCATCAAACGCCACATATTGCTTTTTAATTTCAAATTCTCAATGAGACAATGACAAGAACCATTTGCAACAGCCAACAACAGAACAAAATCTGCAAATGAAAATTATAAAAATCACTCAAATTAGTAAAATAAAATTTCATAGATAGGATGCAGTCTAATTAACCATAAGACATAAGTCAGAAATTAAATCAAGCTGAAAAAGCTTGATCGAGTAAATGAATTTGATTGACCGAAAATTACTTCATAGCTAAGTGCCTAAGTCTTGACTGTTGTAATTTGCAAAATATAAAAATCAAGGACTGAAAAAAAATAGCAGAGCATAGCCGCACTGCAAGTTCATATTTTGATTGCCACGTTCTTATTGTACCGCTATTGTCTTTTACTTTTCTTAGGAATTAAACTTAGTGTTTCCTTAACTAGTTAACTATTAAATTACTGTAAGTCCTATACTAAATTACTAATACTCCTATCACTTTATTGTCTAAAGCAGTAAAGCCTATAATTCTATAAAAGGCAATATGATGTTATGATGTACAAGTATTTGAACGAATGAGTGAATTAGTAAATCCATTATTTAAGAAAAAGATTACAAGAGCGATGGGAAAATAAAAAATTAAGCATACATACCCAGTCGATTATGGCTTTGCAAATGCAGAAACGCTATTTGGGATTTTGGCTTATATGTTGTTATATCACCCTTTTTCCAATTTCCACCATCTATATCAGTGATCAGTTTGATATTAAGAGTAATCAGGATATCAAACTCACACTTCTTCATGGCTGAGTGGGCTCTGTTATTCAAAATCTGATTTTTTTAACTTAGAAAATGGTGGAGATTGTTTAATGTTTTGGTGAAAAATTAAATGCTCAAATCAATTGAAATTTGAAACTTGAAAATTGGAGTTGGAGAAGCTGAAACGTTAAGCAAGTAACCGTAACCTCATAAGCGTGAAATTATTATTTTTTAAATATTAAAGCAGACTTTTTTTTGGGGCCCTTTCATTCAGGGGCCCTGGGCCGTCGCACTCCAAACCCATGCTCAGGCCCGGCCCTGACTCCTAAAACCTATTCCTGGCATTGGTATCAAGTTTGAGTTATGTTAATGGAATGGATGTATGTTATAACACATTTAGGACATAGAAAATTACGTCAAAGTGAAGCTATTCACTTTAGCTTCTGCATCTTTGCTGAAACAAAGTGAAAATGGGTATCACATACAAAGTGAAACAAAGTGAGCAATTTAATTTCTTAAAGCCCCCTTCAAAGTCTCATATAATTAACTTGATTTAGCGAATTGATATCTTCAGCAAAAAAAAAAAAAAAAGAAGCAAATTGATATATATGTATCACATACATACTTTATTTACCACTTCCTTGGTTGCACGTCTCAATAAACTTGGCAGAGAAATTTTGGTAAAAGTTTAAAATCCTTTCCATCATAATCAATTTTACCCCACTTTAGAAAAGAAGAAGAAGAAGAAGAAGGAGTCAATTAAATTCCAGTTATTAATTTTGAGTTCTGCACTAACTATAAACAATCACCTATATGTGGATTACTACTCAACACACCTCGCAATTAAAACCTATTCATGTAGGTTATATATCTAAATTAATTACAATATAAACCATAATTTATATATCTTAATTTAGAGACAGCTTTCAACTAAAATGTTTGTTGGTAACAAAATCTTGAATTTTGTCATTTTTATATCATATTATTAACTAAATTTTTTTATTCTTGACATTAATGTTATTTCATACTTAATAATGAGTTTCACATATAATTTTATACAATATAAAATTTTTAATTAATAATGAAGAGAATATGAAAAATAAGTTAATAAAAAATATTGTAAATATTGTAAATCACCACAACCCAATGATTCGTGCCAAATTACCTCTCAATATTTCCTTATTGATTCATGGCCTATATTTATTGCGCAATACTGTAGTCAATTTTTTTGTGGTGAAAATCTTTTCGATTCTGGGTTACACATGTGTATGATTAAACACTAGAACACCTTAAAAAAGTTATCTTCAACTAAAAAGGAAGTCTATTTATGCAACTATAGCTTCAAGTCCATCAACTTTTAACCCCTTGTTTAATTTTAGCTTCCTAACAAAAAGCTGTTGAATAAAATTAACTCTACTCAAACCGATTATTGTCTGAAACACAGGAATATCTCTTGTTCTATATTTCTTATAAATTGCAATAAGCTATTCACCCAAGAAACCAAATCCAAAAAGAAGAAAAAAAAAAACTAGAAACATGGCCTCAAAACCTATACGTTCTACCATACAGGTGACTCTCATTGTAGCTTTTTTAACAACCCAGGTTGTTTTATCTGATGACACCGTGCCAATTCCTGCTGATAAGGCACAATTAGGCGCATGGTTTAATACTAATGTAGGGCCTTTAGCTCAAAGAAAGAGCACCGTGGACCCCACATTGGCGACTGCTGAAGAAGGTGCTAAGGTTGTGAAGGTAATGCAAGATGGCAGTGGGGAATTCAAGACCATCACCGATGCCATTAACAGCATACCTAGTGGGAACACAAAGCGTGTAATTTTGTACATTGGAGCTGGAAATTATAATGAGAAAATCAAAATTGAGAGGACAAAGCCTTTTGTCACCTTGTATGGGGTACCAGAGAAAATGCCAAACTTGACCTTTGGGGGCACTGCACAACAATATGGCACTGTTGATAGTGCTACATTGATTGTTGAATCAGATTACTTTGTGGCAGCTAACATCATGATCTCGGTTTGTATACTATCTTCCTTAAAAATCTTGTCAATAATAATAGTAATAATAACAAACGGAATCCAAATGTTTTGGATCGCATTTTTCTTATCATTGTTTGTGTTTGTGGTTTGTGAATTTGATGGTATAGAACACTGCACCGAGACCTGATGGAAAAAGGCCAGGAGCTCAAGCAGCTGCATTGCGAATTTCTGGTGACAAAGCTGCATTTTATAATTGCAAGGTGTATGGATTCCAGGACACAGTGTGCGACGATAGGAATAAACATTTTTTCAAAGACTGCTTAATTCAAGGCACCGTGGATTATATTTTTGGAAGTGGGAAGTCGCTATATGTGGTATATAAAATTTTGTGAACTGCAACGTTTGTATACTTCAATTAATTTTCTATATGCTAAATATAATTGTAATAAGTAATGAGGATTAACTTTATGATGTAGAGTACTGAACTACATACGCTTGCCGATGACAAATCCACAATTACAGTTATAACAGCACAGGCAAGAAAAAGTGAGACAGAGGACGACGGCTACTCATTTGTACATTGTGACGTTACTGGAGTTGGGTCCGGCACTTTCTTGGGCAGAGCATGGATGACTCATCCCAAAGTGATCTTTGCTTACAGCACCCTGAGTAACGTTGTGAATAAAGAAGGGTGGAGTAACAACAATAAGCCTGAAAATGACAAGTAACTTTCTTATTTAACTCTCTATGACCAATGACTCTTTTACATCCTTACATCTATATAAGTATATGCTAAACATGTAGTTCCACAGGTAATGCATAAATGTGTATAACCATGTTGCATTACACACAATACTTGTTATCTTTTTATTTTATAAACTTTTAAACTAGATTTGGTGCCAAATTGATCAATGCAATACGTAATTATCTACAGAACTGCATATTTTGGAGAATATCAAAACACGGGACCTGGTGCAGATCCCAATGGGCGTGCTCCTATAACTAAGAAACTAACTGAACCGGAGGTCAAACCTTTCTTAACACTTGGCATGATTGAAGGCTCCAAATGGCTACTTCCTCCTCCAACTCCTAAAGTCTAATTAATTACCACATATTTCTATGTGGCCTAAGGAGTGGCAATGCAGTTGTTATTTTGGTGGTGGTGGGTTGGGAAAATGATATTCCAATT
The DNA here is from genome assembly GCA_026413185.1 of Pueraria montana var. lobata. Lineage (NCBI taxonomy): Eukaryota > Viridiplantae > Streptophyta > Magnoliopsida > Fabales > Fabaceae > Pueraria > Pueraria montana. The sequence continues at coordinate 36,484,955 of CM048651.1, read as the reverse complement.
AAGCACTAGATTGCTCAAGTTGTCGAGTTTTGGTGTCTTGTAATTTATTTGTTTCAGACACAAGATTGAAAAATAAGTGAGGTACTTGTATAATTAGATTAGTCGATACACAAGTGGTGGATTTAGGAGTTCATGCGCACAGTAGCTATAACACCCTTGATAAAAATAATTGGATGCTTGTGATTGTTGCAGCTTCAAACTTTTAGAAAGACATACTGCAATCAACGTATGTTCTTGTAAATAAAATGTTAGGGAGAAATGTATTTTCATTTATTTCATTCCCAATGAAATTTATGGGTTGCGTTGTTATTAAAGCTCAATTTTTTAAAATAGATACAAATAATTTTGATGATAAATATATAACAAGCTTAAAATGAAATAAAGACTCGTATACAATGGATTAGTTTAGCTAGAGGTTAAATGAAATGCGAGGTGAAAGCGTTGATTGACATTTTTCAAAGACATAACAAGTCTATAGTAATGAATTGTAACATTCCTTTCTCTTAAACACTTATATGGTGTTTTAAGTGAAAACAACATAAACACAAACTAGAGGGACACTGAATGAAAAATGTAATGAACTTAGACAAATACTTTTCTTGATTAGAGAACAGAACGTGTAGAGAAAAATTAGTCAAAGCAATATAAAATTAATCTTTTCATTTGAATGCAAGAAACATAATTAGAGAAAGGCAGATGCAACATAAAGGAATGGTATATATAATCATCCACCAATCTTCATCATTACGAACACCAAATCTTGTTAATCTCTTCAATTATTTTATCTTGTTTTATTCATTTCTCGTCTTTTATTCATTCACATAAACAAATTACATTTGACAAACATTTCACCAAAAACTTTGTATTATTTCATGTTATGATGTTTCTTCATAGGGTCATGGTTTGTGTTTTTTATTTCTTTCCTTGTTTAAAATTCAATGAGACTAAATTAGACCCTAGAGCTTTGTTTTTATTTTATTATTATTATGTTTCACCTTCTATTGTATTTTAGAAAAAAGATGAATTGGGCTTGCGTAGGCCTAGTAGTTAGCATTAGTTTATAATGTACTTCTTTCTTTTGTTACCTTACTTCTTTATATGGAGTCTTGGCCATCTAGAGATCATTTTGTTACAATACAAAAGAAACATAAGAAAAAAAGAATAAATAAAATGAGTCATTATACTAGAACACTGGTCCTATTCTTAGATAAACAAAGAAATAAGTGTAAAAAAATTTAAACATAAACTACATGAACTCAAATTCAATTAGATCAAATAAGAAACAAATAACTACATTAAAAATATGATGACATATAAAATAATAGCCAATAGAAAAGAAAAAACTTTTTGTTCTCGATGTAATTGTTTTATACTGCTACTCTTGCTTCTATGTTTGTTGACCTAAGTTTGAGAAAGCCTTTAAAGAAGATTCATCCAATTAGTTTGTCAATTGATTTTAAAAAAAATAATAATGATAATTTAAAGAAAAAACATAAAATTTTCAATTCAAGATCCCCATATATAATTGAGGAAATGTATAGAGTGTGAAATGAAACATTAGCAATTTATATTGCCTCACCACTCTAACTTAAGTTACATCTCCTCTTGTAAACCTTCTTAATGTTGGAATATGCAATGTCGGTAATTTCTTCTCGAGATTCTAGCTGCATCTTGTGAATATTCAAGGCTAAAAATCGTTAAATTTGTAGTCTTGAAATCTCTTGAACTTGAACCCCTTTTACGCTTTTAATTACTACTTTAAATGAATTGTGCAATTTAATTTTTTAAAGCCCCTTCAAAGTCTCATCTAATTAGGTTGATTTAGCGAATTGATATAAATGTATCACATACATAATTTATTTACCACTTCATTGGTTGTATGGCTCAATAAACTTGCCAGAGGAAATTTTGGTAAAATAAACGATTTTAACCCCACTTTAGAAAAAGAAAAAAAAAGAGTCAGTTAAATTCCAATTATTAATTTTGATTTCTGCACCAACTATAGACAATCACCTATATGTGGATTACTACTCAATACACCTTGTAACACCCCTTGTTACTATTACATAATTTCTATTTGTTTGCATTATTAGCGAAAATAATTTAATGCTAGATTGTAAAGTAACCTTCATAATACGAGAAAATTTATTCCCCTTTTAACTTTCAAATCTTATTAATTTTAACTCCAAAAGAAGAATTATCCTTGTTAACTTATCATTAATTTAAAAATGCCCTTTTTTGTGAAATGAAATTCTTAATAAACTAAAGTCGAATTATCAAAATATCATAACCACGGTAAACCATTAAAACATAAGAGAACTTCTTTTAAACATCTTCAATTTCATCATTAAATAATTCTATTACACAAAATTGAATACACTTTTACATCCTTGAAAGTAAATGCATTTTACACGAGTCATATATAAGGAACTGATACATCATAAAAATCCCTAGTCTACCCCTTTATACAAGAAAAGGACCGAGACCCAGAGCAGTGACTCAATGAAAATTAAAATCCAAAATATCCATGATGCATCCTCAGAGAGATCCTCTTCTTCCTTGAACATACCCATTTGCATCATTGGCACTCGGCATAGTATTTTCACTCCGTCTTCATTATTCGCATGGGGTCAACAATCTTCCTTTGAAAAGTAAAAACATGGGAGTGAGTTCTCCATTTCCTTGGTCGCCACAAACAATCGGACTTATAGTCCCAAACAACCTACGCAACCACTGCATGTGGTTCACTAACGATAACCGCTCACGGTAATCTTGGTCTGAGTATCTTTCTCACAACATCTATTCTTATGGGCCCCACTGCCATTAAACCTCCCATGTTTTAATGGTCTTATGTATTTACATGGATGACAATTGGGAGTACACGATGTAGGTGGTACAAATGGCACGTCGCTCTCACCAACCTTGACTATAGCCTTACTCTAGTCGGGAATGCCTAGTCGGTAGTTTGAGTTCCCCGTACTAATCGAGCTTTTCACCTTAGCCGAGGTCATCACAACTTGACACCATTTCCCCTAGGACTCCTTTGAGCCGAATGAACTATTTTCCAACGTACCAACTGTAAGTCATCCACTCCTTACAACGATTCCTCACACATTTTCCATGTCGCAAAAATCATTGTTCTCAGGACATTCGGTTTCAATGGTACTTCCAAGAGGACGTTAGAGGACCTTCCCACTAAATATGAAGCCAAACCCCATCTCTGATTCATAACACCGTCTCTCTAACTCCAACCTGTTTTTGCCACCGATGTCCTTTTCACATAATTTTGTCTCCTCGTAGCGTGCATCGTTCCTGTGCAAGGTAATGACATGAAATGTCATCTACTATTCCTCGTACAACAAGAGGAGAAGGGTTTCGTCCCTCCTCACCTCTTAGTGTCATGATCATCATGACCGCTTAGAGTGGGTACATCCACTTACAAACATCTCAGTGCCTTGGGCACCTCAACCTCAACCATTCTATTCATGCACAAACAAAACCAACATGCATTGTCAAGAGACAAAGCCCCTCGGACTCAGATCACAACAAAATAAAATATAGCAAATCTTATACAATTTAATATCCAATGCCGAAGGTCACATCCTTTCGGTTTTAGCAAACAAACCATAATGAAATGATCAATAAAGTAACAATATACAATTTAATATTACAATGCTGAAGGTCACGTCCTTTCGGTCTTAGCAAACAATTCATCAAGAATAGTCAATGAAGTAGCATTCACAAAATTGGGAAAAAACAAATATCCAATCAACTCATGATAAAGATATCATTCATATGGATATATCAACATACTTTTACAAATTAAAAACTCGTCACAAACTCTAAAATTTGTCCAACACATAGCTAACACAACCAAAATTTTCAAGCATCATAAATTCATAAATTGGGTTCCAAACACTTCCAAATTAAGCCCCAACCTATATATACATATAAACTTTCATTTTTCACTAAAAAGAACTCAATTTAAGCATTTAAAATTTGGATTCTTGGTGGTTTAACATCAACCCAAATTGGGTCCTAAATCCCCCTTAAAAAGTTTCAAAACTTAAAAATTAGATTCCCGTTAATTTAGAAATCTGTTTTCGATAAACCAAATATGCAACCCTACATTTTGAAACATAAGGAATCCATTTTTGAGATAAAAAAGAACTAATTCCAGCCCCATAATTCCCAATTTTCAAAACAGAGCAAATGCAATTAAAACTCAAGAATTAAATTCCTAATGATCTAGAAATCCATTTTTGATAAATCCTATATGCAATCCTACATTTTCAAACATGAGGAATCCATTTTTGAGGTAAAAAAAACCAATAACAGCCCCATCATTCCTAGTACGGTGCCAAAACAGGGTAAAATGCATTCAAACTCAAAAATTAAATTCCAAATGATCTAGAAATTCATTTTTGATTAATCTTATATGCAACCCTACATTTTCAAACATGAGGAATCCATTTTTGAGGTCAAAAGCATCCAATAACAGCCCCATCATTCCCAGTTTCGTAAACAATGCCAAACAGTGTAAAAATGCATTTAAACTCAAAAATTAAATTTCAAATGATCTAGAAATCCATTTTTTATGAATCTTATATGCAACCCTACATTTTCAAACACGAGAAATCCATTTTTGGAGTAAAAAACAACATAAAACAGTCCCATCATGCCCAGCACACCAAACAGAATCCAAACAAGTATAATGGCCCTAAAACTCAAATATTTCATTCCAAATTATTCCAAAGTCCTAATGTAACATTCAAAATATGCAATCCTAGGTTTTCATGCCCAAGGAGCCCATTTTTGGGGGTCAAAAACATCATTGAGTGTACCCATCATTCCCAGCCACGTGAACAGTAATGAAAATATCATTTAACACACATGTCATATATTCAAAATCACAGTTAATGGCATTTAAGCTTGACCCACTAAGGGTAGGTCACAAAATAAACAATTTTGGCTCAAGAAAAAGAAAGAACTCCTCCCATACCTTAGCTCCAAGTGTAGGAAATGCTCAAAACGCAAAAAGAGAACCACCCAAGTGTAGAGCTTCTCAAGCTCTACAACATATCACAAAATGAAAGCAAGAGGAGAAGGGATTAGAGTAGAAAACTAAAGAGAAGAGAGGAAGAAACTTAGAGAGATAGAGAGAACTCACCTTTCTCTCCAAGAGGAAGAGAAAAACTCAACTCTCTCTCTCTTGCCTCCTTAGGGCCGGCTGCACAATGAGGGGAAAGGGGTACCATCTTTTGCTTTTATAGGGGGTCCCAAACCCTAGAAGGAGGGTCCCACATTTAAAAAAAATTAAAAACCTAATTATGATTTGGGTGTTTAGTTATTCTAGGTTTTAATTTTTGTTTAGCTCTAATATGTTTTTAAAACATAGCATTTAAGTTCCTAAAGCCAATGCCTTTGGAATCACTCAATTTGGACTTAAAATGAATTTTCTAGGTCCAAAATACTAAATAAATTACTAAAATTAATAATTAATTCAAATGAATTAATTTTGATGAACCTAAGTTATTTCTATGCTTCATTATAATTATTAAAGTTTTATCTAAGTCCAAAATAAATTTTCAAGCTCAAAAACACATAATTATGAAAATGTTATTAATGAGAATATTCATTTCTTTGACCAGATTTGACCAGCTTTGACTTTATTTGACTTTTAGTCAAATCATGGTCAAAACTTATTTTACTAATTATTTTCACTTTATTAATGAAGATTTAATGTCTCACATTCATTTAGTTGTTAACTAGTTCTTTTTAGACTTTAATTAAACAAATTGCCCTATATTTTAAATAAACAAATTGCACTCTATTTTGTTTAATTATCTTAAATAAATTTTCTAAATCACTAATTACTTTAGAACAATTAATTTTACTATTTAAAGTTATTCTAGACCCATTAGTAAGTTAATCATGCTCTTAAAAGTCTAATTTTAGATGTTAGACTCAAGTTTCTCTTAATTACAACAATGTTATTAGTGAGTTAACCAAATTCCTTCCCATTGACTTGGACTAAACTGAGTATATATTTGACTTTTCAAATTTTGAATTTGCCTCCACTAATCATGTAATGTCTCTACCTAATCCTTATTAAGTAATGTTTATTTTAATTATTTTAATTATTTTTTTTAATTACTCGATTAATCACTAATTAAGAGGTTAATTTTCTATTTTATCTTAAGCTCTAAAATTAAGGGTGTTATACACCTCGCAATTAAAACCTATTCATGTAGGTTATATATCTAAATTAATTACAATATAAACCATAATTTATATATCTTAATTTAAAGACAACTTTCCAGTAAAATGTTTGTTGGTAACAAAATCTTGAATTTTGTGATTTTTATATCATATTATTAACTAATTTTTTTTTACAATTTACATTAATGTTATTTCATACTTATTAATGAGTTTCACATATAATTTTATACAATATAAAATTTTGAATTAATAATGAAGAGAATATGAAAAATAAGTTAATAAATGCATTTTAAAGAATCTTTAAAAGATTATAAATCATCAACGATAGCAAAGTAAGTCTTTTATAGTATATTAAGAATATTAACGAAATTTCAAAGCCTAGAATTGTGTATGAAGGTAAATATATGGTATTTGAAACCTTACTATTTTAGGAAAAAGTATATATATTCTCTTTAATGTTAATAAACTAACAACTGAATTGTAATTATTATAAAAAATAAATATTGTAAATCACCACAACACAATGATTCGTGCCAAATTACCTCTCAATATTTCCATATTGATTCATGGACTATATTTATTGCGCAATACTGTAGTCAATTTTTTTTTGTGGAGAAAATCTTTTCGATTCTGGGTTACACATGTGTATGATTAAACACTAGAACTCCTTAAAAAAGTTATCTTCAACTAAAAAGGAAGTCTATTTATGCAACTATAGCTTTAAGTCCATAAACTTTTTTTAACCCCTTGTTTAATTTTAGCTTCCTAACAAAAAACTTTTGGATGAAATTAACTCTTCTCAAACTGATTATTGTCTCAAACACAGGAATATCTCTTGTTCTATATTTCTTATAAATTGCAATTGCAATAAGCTATTCACCCAAGAAACCAAATCCAAAAAGAAGAAAAAAAAAACTAGAAACATGGCCTTAAAACCTATACGTTCTACCATACAAGTGACTCTCATTGTAGCTTTTTTAACAACCCAAGTTGTCTTATCTGATGACACCGTGCCAATTCCTGCTGATAAGGCACAATTGGGCGCATGGTTTAATACTAATGTAGGGCCTTTAGCTCAAAGAAAGAGCACAATGGACCCCGCATTGGCGACTGCTGAAGAAGGCGCTAAGGTTGTGAAGGTAATGCAAGATGGCAGCGGGGAATTCAAGACCATCACTGATGCCATTAACAGCATACCTAGTGGGAACACGAAGCGTGTAATTTTGTACATTGGAGCTGGAAATTATAATGAGAAAATCAAAATTGAGAGGACAAAGCCTTTTGTCACCTTGTATGGGGTACCAGAGAAAATGCCAAACTTGACCTTTGGGGGCACTGCACAACAATATGGCACTGTTGATAGTGCTACATTGATTGTTGAATCAGATTACTTTGTGGCAGCTAACATCATGATCTCGGTTTGTATACTACCTTCCTTAAAAATCCTGTCAATAATAATAATAATAAAAAAGAATCCAAATGCCTTGTCTTTTGGGATCGCATTTTTCTTATTGTTTGTGTTTGTGGTTTGTGAATTTGATGGTATAGAACACTGCATCGAGACCTGATGGAAAAAGGCCAGGAGCTCAAGCAGTTGCGTTGCGAATTTCTGGTGACAAAGCTGCATTTTATAATTGCAAGGTGTATGGATTCCAGGACACAGTGTGCGACGATAGGAATAAACATTTTATATTTTTGGAAGTGGAAAGTCGCTATATGTGGTATATAAAATTTTGTGAACTGCAATGTTTGTATACTTCAATTAATTTTCTATATGCTAAATATAATTGTAATACGTAATGAGGATTAACTTTATGATGCAGAGTACTGAACTACATACGCTTGCCGACGACAAATCCACGATTACAGTTATAACAGCACAGGCAAGAAAAAGTGAGACAGAGGACGACGGCTACTCATTTGTACATTGTGACGTTACTGGAGTTGGGTCTGGCACTTTCTTGGGTAGAGCATGGATGACTCATCCCAAAGTGATCTTTGCTTACAGCACCCTGAGTAACGTTGTGAATAAAGAAGGGTGGAGTAACAACAATAAGCCTGAAAATGACAAGTAACTTTCTTATTTAACTCTCTATGACCAGTGACTCTTTTACATCCATACATCTATATAAGTATATGCTAAAAATGTAGTTCCACAGGTAATGCATAAATGTGTATAACCATGTTGCATTACACACAATACTTGTCATCTTTTTATTTTATAAACTTTTAAACTAGATTTGGTGCCAAATTGATCAATGCAATATGTAACTATCTACAGAACTGCATATTTTGGAGAGTATCAAAACACGGGACCTGGTGCAGATCCCAATGGGCGTGCTCCTATAACTAAGAAACTAACTGAACCGGAGGTCAAACCTTTCTTAACACTTGGCATGATTGAAGGCTCCAAATGGCTACTTCCTCCTCCAACTCCTAAAGTCTAATTAATTACCACATATTTCTATGTGGCCTAAGGAGTGGCAATGCAGTTGTTATTTTAGTGGTGGTGGGTTGGGAAAATGGTATTCCAATTAAGCACTAGATTGCTCAAGTTGTCGAGTTTTGGTGTCTTGTAATTTATTTGTTTCAGACACAAGATTGAAAAATAAGTGAGGTACTTGTATAATTAGATTAGTCGATACACAAGTGGTGGATTTAGGAGTTCATGCGCACAGTAGCTATAACACCCTTGATAAAAATAATTGGATGCTTGTGATTGTTGCAGCTTCAAACTTTTAGAAAGACATACTGTAATCAACATATGTTCTTGTAAATAAAATGTTAGGGAGAAGTGTATTTTCATTTATTTCATTCCCAATGAAATTTATGGGTCGTGTTGTTATTACATCTCAAATTTTTTAAATAGATACAAATAATTTCTATGATAAATATATAACAAGCTTAAAATGAAATAAAGACTCATATACAATGGATTAGTTTAGCTAGAGGTTAAATGAAATGCAAGGTGAAAGTGTTGATTGACATTTTTCAAAGACATAACAGGTCTATAGGTAATGAATTGGGATAACATTCCTTTCTCTTAAACATTTATATGGTGTTTTAAGTGAAAACAACATAAACACAAACTAGAGGGACACTGAATGAAAAATGTAATGAACTTAGACAAATACTTGTCTTGATTAGAGAACAGAACGTGTAGAGAAAAAGTAGTCAAAGGAATATAAAATTAATCTTTTTATTTCATTGCAAGAAACATAATTAGAGAAAGGCAGATGAAGCATAAAGGAATGGCATATATAATCACCCTTCAATCTTCATCATTACGAACACCAAATCTTGTTAATCCCTTCAATTCTTTTATCTTGTTTTATTCATTTCTCGTCTTTTATGCACATAAACAAATTACATTTGACAAACTCTTCACCAAAAGCTTTGTATTATTTCATGTTATGATGTTTCTTCATAGGGTCATGGTTTGTGTTTTTATTGTTTTCCTTGTTTAAAATTCAATGAGACTAAATTAGACCCTGGAGCTTTGTTTTTATTTTATTATTATTATGTCTCTCCTTCTTTTGTTTTTTTAGAAAAAAGGTGAATTAGGCTTGCATGGGCATAGTAGTTAGCATTAGTTTATAATTTACTTCTTTCTTTTGTTACCTTACTTCTTTATATGGAGTTTTGGCCATCTAGAGATCATTTTGTTACAATACAAAAGAAACATTAGAAAAAAAAAGAATAAATAAAATGAGTCATTCCATTAGAACACTGATCCTATTCTTAGATAAACAAAGAAATAAGTGTAAAAAAATTTAAACATAAACTACATGAACTCAAATTCAATTAGATCAAATAAGAAACAAATAACTACATTAAAAATAAGATGACATATAAAATAATAGCCAACGCAAAAGAAAAAACTTTTTGTTCTCGATGTAATTGTTTTATACCGCTACTCTTGCTTCTATGTTTGTTGACCTAAGTTTGAGAAAGCCTTTAAAGAAGATTCATCCAATTAGTTTGTCAATTGATTCAAAAAAAAAATTGAATGATAATTTAAAGAAAAAACATAAAATTTTCAATTTAGGATCCCCTTATATAAGTGAGGAAATGTATAAAGAGTGTGAAATGAAACATTAGCAATTTATATTGCCTCACCGCTCTAACTTAAGTTACATCTCCTCTTGTAAACCTTCTTATGTTAGAATATGTAATGCCGGTAATTGCTTCTCGAGATTCTAGCTGCATCTTGTGAATATTAAAGGCTAAAAATCATTAAATTTGTAGTCTTGAAATTTCTTAAACTTGAACCCCTTTTACACTTTTAATTACTAATTTAAATGAATTGTGCAATTTATTTTTTTAAAGCCCCCTTCAAAGTCTCATCTAATTAGGTTGATTTAGCGAATTGATATAAATGTATCTCATACATACTTTATTTACCACTTCATTTGTTGTATGACTCAATAAATTTGCCCAAGGAATTTTGGTAGAAGTTTAAAATCATTTCTATCAGAATCAATTCTACCCCACTTTAGAAAACAAACAAAAAACAAAAAAAGAGTCAATTCAATTCCAGTTATTAATTTTGAGTTTTGCACCAACTATAGACAATCACCTATATGTGGATTACTACTCAACACACCTCGCAATTAAAACCTATTCATGTAGGTTATATATCTAAATTAATTACAATATAAACCATAATTTATATATCTTAATTTAAAGACAACTTTCAAGTAAAATGTTTGTTGGTAACAAAATCTTGAATTTTGTCATTTTTATATCATATTATTAACTAATCAATTTTACTCTTTACATTAATGTTATTTCATATTTATTAATGAGTTTCACATATAATTTTATACAATATAATTTTTTTAATTAATAATGAAGAGAATTTGAAAATTAAGTTAATAAATGCATTTTAAAGAATCTTTAAAAGATTATAATTCATCAGCGATTGCGAAGTACGTCTTTTATGGTTTATTAAGACTATTATCAAAATTTCGAAGCCTAAAATTGTGTATGAAGGTAAATATATGGTATTGGAAACCCTACTATTTTAGGAAAAAGTATATATACTCGCTTTAATGTTAATAAACTAACAACTGAATCATAATTATTATGTAAAATATTGTAAATCACCACAACCCAATGATTCATGCCAAATTACCTCTCAATATTTCCATATTGATTCATGGCCTATATTTATTGCGCAATACTGTAGTCAATTTTTTTGTGGAGAAAATCTTTTCGATTCTGGGTTAGACATGTGTATGGTTAAACACTATAACTCCTTAAAAAAATTATCTTCAACTAAAAAGGAAGTCTATTTATGCAACTATAGCTTCAAGTCCATCAACTTTTAACCCCCTTGTTTAATTTTATGCTTGTAAAATAAGGATTGTCCCCCACTTATATACTTTATCTTGACACTATAACTAATCGACGTAGGACTTTAATTTTTTCCAATAGACATTAACAATAGACAAGTGCTCTATATATAGAGCTTATTTCTAACCATCTAATATTACTCTTAACAATAAACATATTCCAATGTAATGTAAAAGCTTATGGTTTATATTCTTAGGTAGCTTAATGTTACGCAATTGCGTGTGTTTCATGTGATGCATCATTGAATGAGCTAGGGACACTTTATTGGGAAACAATTTAATTTTTTAATTTCAAATCTATAAGATATTGTTTAGATTTAAAAAAGATATTATGTTTTCTTTAGGATTTTTTTAAATTTAAAGATATTATCTGTAAATTAGGAATTTGTTTCCTCTTTTAATGTTAGGATGCTAGGTCTATAAATAGAGGTTATTGAGATGAGAAGAATCACCCAGCCTGAAGAGGGGGTCACTACCCTAAGTGAGAAAGGGAGATCATGTGAAGGGAGGGTTTACAAGTTTGTCCAGAAAACTTGTTGGGGATGTAGGGATGAGGGTCCGAACCACATTAAACAAAGTTGTGTTGTGGATGTAGGCATGAGATGCCGAACCACATTAAGTAAATCGGTGTTGTGGATGTAGGCATGAGGGCTCGAACCATGTTAAACAAATTTTTGGTCTTTCTTGTTTTCTTTATGGTGTTGCTTTTTTTCTTTAGGTTGTGTTTTTCTTCAATAATAAAGATGTGTGTGTTTTTCCTCAACAAGTGGTATCTGATTGATCCTGCGGCCTGGTGACCAGAGAAGAGAAAAGTATTAAAGGCAGTAGCTAACGACGATACAATTCGAGAAGTAACACCATCAATACTCATGGAGCATATGAGGGAAACATACCAAATTTATGCAGAGGGAAAGTGTCGTGACTAGCATTTAGAAGCTGGAGATGAAATTAAAAAATTTTAATTGAGGGAGGGATTGTTAGGAAACAATTTAATTTTTTAATTTCAAATCTCGAAGATATTGTTTAGATTTAAAAAAAGATATTATCTTTTCTTTAGGATTTATTTAAATTTAAAGATATTATCTGTAAATTAGGGATTTGCTTCCTGTTTCAATGTTAGGATGCTAGGTTTATAAATAGAGGTTATTGAGATGAGAAGAATCATCCAGCGAAGGGATCACCACCCTAAGTGAGAAATGGGGGTCATGTGAAGGGAAGGTTTACAAGTTTGTCCAGAAAACTTGTTGTAGATGTAAGGATGAGGGTCCGAACCACATTAAACAAAATTGTGTTGCGGATATAGGCATGAGGTGTCAAACCATGTTAAATAAATTGGTGTTGTGGATGTAGGTATGAGGAGCCGAACCACGTTAAATAAATTTGTGGTCTTTCCTATTTTCTTTATGGTGTTGCTTTTTTTCTTTAGGTTGTGTTTTTCTTCAGTAATAAATATGTGTGTGTTTTTCCCCAACACCAACTGTCAGATAGAATCCATACCCGCAAGCCTACTTCCACATTAAAAAAGAACTCACACAGTAAATGTCACACGCCAATAGAACATTTTTGAGTCTTTGACTATGGCATGTAACTTGATTACAACTCTACATCTAATCAAGTTGATAATCAATTGCTAAAGGTCTTTGCAGTATACAACTTGAAGATTTCATCTTAAATGTTATGTACATTAAAGTATCATAAAAAAAAGCTAGGCCAAGAAATTTAAGTTAAACCAGACGTGCATAAATCAAAGACTGACACCAACACAACTAGTAGTAATCAACATTTGGAGTTCATCTTGTCATTTTGGATGGTGCTGTCTGACTCCAAAAATTTGCCCCAGATGGGGTGTTTCTGCCAAACCATATTCATTTCCTCGAGTGGGATACCCTTTGTCTCAGGCAATAACTTGTAGATGAATATGGTCATGATCACCACAAAGCACCCAAAGAAGATGAACAAACCGAACTTCATGTGGCAGAGCATTGATGTGAAGAATTGAGCTATGAAGAAAGTGCTGATCATGTTGACACCAACTGTGATGCTCTGAGCAGCAGGTCTAATCTCAAGGGGAAAGATTTCACTAGGTACCAACCAGCCTAGAGGACCCCAAGACCAGGCATAACCTGAAACATATACACAGATGATCCCCACAACCACAATTGCATACCACTTAGGCAGATGACCTGGGTTCCCATTTGTACCAAATGCAACGGCAATAGCAATTGTCATGATGATCTGTGTCCAAAACATACTAGTTAAAAAATAACCAAATCAATGAAATGAAAAATATTTGATTTTGAACAAAATTGATTCTAAGTTTAAAATTGATTTCAAAGTGAAGTGATTTTATGTTTAGATGTTTTTCTTCTTAAAAAACAAGTTAGTAATAAAATTTAGTATAAATTTTTTCATACAACGCAAAAACTATTAAAGTTGCTTCAACTCAAATTCAATGTTAGACTCAGTCAATTCATCAAAGTGAGATCAAAGATGTGAATATTTATCTAAAATCACGTTAGCTAATATTTTAACGTAATTTTAGATGATCTAACGTGAATCCAAACACACATTTTATTGGGGAATTTTAAAACAGGTACCTGGCAAATCAACATTTGAGCTCCACCCTCAAGGAAAAGGGTGCGTCTTCCAAATTTATCTACAAGAAGAATTGAAACCACTGTTGAAACAGGTTTAAAGCTGCCAATGATCACTGCAGACATGAGGGAAGCACTGCTTCCAAAACCAATTGTTCTGAACAGAATAGGAGCATAGAAAGTGATCACATTCAAGCCAGTGAACTGCTGGAAGAAAGGAATGCATATGGCAAAAACAAGCTGTGGCCTATACTTTCTCTCCGTCAAGGTTCTCCAAGGGTGTTTCACATTCTGTGAGGCTTCACTAGCAGCAAGTATGTCACTGAACTCTGCATCAACTTCAGTTGTGCCGCGAATTTTCACAAGCTCCCTTTTGGCATCTTCATGGCGGCCACGTTCAACAAGGGAGTTTGGTGAGTCAGGAAGGAAAAATGAGCCTATAACAAAAATGAAAGCAGGGACTGCACCAAGCCCCAAGCTTAAGCGCCATCCCTGACCATTCATTATCTTGGCAAAGTAGTAGTTGAAGAGATTGGCCACAAAGATCCCTATAGTGATTGACAATTGGAAGCACATGTTTAGAGCTCCACGGTACTTATAAGGGGCCATTTCTGACACATAGATTGGAACTGACTGAAAATACAAAGTAGTTATTGGTTAGCAAGAAAGGACTATAATCAAAGCAGAACCCAATTGAGACCTAAAGAAAAGAGCAAATACTAGTGTAGTGTAAAAGGTTTTTACACTCTCAACTAATCAGAAACTCTCCTATATAATTATTTTGTTGACTTTTATAATAATTATCTTAAAAGTTATCATGAATATGATTTCTGATTAGTTAACAGAGTAAAAATCTAGAATCATTTCTGATTGATTGATAGTGTAAAGTGCATGAAAATCAAATTCTAAAGAAAATATACCTGATTGGCACATCCAATGCCAAAACCAAGCAACAACCTGCCAACAATAAGCATCCAGATGCTTACTGCTAATCCATTGAGTAATGCACCTGCCACAAAGAATATTCCACCAATAATCATAGTTGCACGCCTACCCAACACTCTTGTTATGTTGGATGCTCCAAGACCCGCAACAAGAGCACTTAGATAGAGGGAAGATGTAAACAGAGTCAGTATCTGACTGTTGAATTTGCAGTACTGGTTTGAAGAAGGCTTGAAGTTAGACTCCTTTTCATACACAGATGGAAAGAATTTCTTCAGGAAGGAATCCATGGAGGTCACTCCACCTATGAAATGAACGCAACATAAAATCCCACATCGGAAATTTCATCAATCAGAAAATATGCATCAGCTATATTCATTCCAAAATTAAAACAGAAAACAAAAGTTAATCCTCTTTTTATAATAATAAATAACATAAAAAATTAAGGTCAGTACTCTCTCTAAAACCCAACCTCCCCACCCTTAACACAAATCTCAAGAATCAAGACAATAATGCATTAGAAACCCAGATATCAAACCTCAATTTCAGATTCAAACAGGGTCAAAATGGGAAACTAAAAAAGGAATTAGTATGAAAGCAAGAATTTTTAAAACAAATGTTGAAGATTGGATTTACCTGAAACACCATGGTCATAACCAAAAATCAACCCACCAGTGGCTGCCATGATGCAAGTGAGAACCACCCTAAGGGTGAGCTTGCCTGGATACTTGATTGGAACCTCCATGATTTTTTGCTGAGTAATTGCCTTAGCTATAAGTTTTGGAGAAGTGAAGAACACATTAGCATTACAGTGAGGAGATCGAAACCATTTATATTAGACAAATCTATTTATAGCATTTTGGTTTTGTCTTTCCTATCCATCCAATGATTCTATCATTATATATGGAAAGTAGACAGCATAGTAGTAGTTGTAAGGTGATATTATTACTCATATTTTCACACACTAGAAAACAAAAGAATATTACCAAATACCAACCGTTAAGGAGAGAGAAAAACTCATAAAGTGGATCTATAAGTCTAAACTACACACTGTCGCATGAATTTTAATTAAGGTGGAGGTAACATTGACCCGAATTACTTGCTAATGCTTCGTACTAAATCTTTTATATTTTAATTTTAATTTTATAAAGTACTTCATTTAAGTGTATAAGCTAATTGGGTTGCATCTAAGGAAAGGCACTAGTTTCTTACAACATGACACACTATAGTTCGAATTCTGGCTGAAATAGATGTCTATATTTAGTATGTGGTAGTACTTCTGAAAGGAGATATTTGTGAAAAAAGAAAAAAAAAAAGACAAATGATATAAATTAATTAAATTTGTTTGAAAGAAACAATATTTAATTTAAGGGAATTTTTAAGGCAGAAATTATATAAAAGAAATACTACTTGAAATTATATAATGGTTAGGACCAGAAAAACCTCCGTCTATTTAGCATAATTTAAATTTATTTTATGATTTTGACAATTAATATAATCATTTGTTTAATCAAATACGGTAGACCTTATTGTCTTTTGTGTGTAGTATTATACCACTAGGTATCTAAATTCAGTGTCCGTGAATGAATCACCTTACTAATAAAATGAAAACAAGGTGCGTAACAAAAACCCAAATCTTACCATCAATCATTTTATACCATACGTAATTGGAAATTAAAAAATAAATAAATAAATAGTTGAAAGTAAGTGGTGTTATGGATAGAGTGGATATAAATGCAGCATGGAGCTACAAGAGATTTTATAGTAAATGTGACTAACCCACAACAGATAAAAGGAAATACTAATATTTTGTTGATGTGAAAATTCTGTTTGTAAAGGGTATAAAGAATTTAATACAGATAAGATCAAATTCAAGAGATACGATAGCTACTCTCAGAAATTGTGGTGCATATTGTGGCTGTGGCACAGTACTATAGAGACACACCCATTTAAATTTTAAGGAATGAAACAAGTGTTGGAATCTTTTGCAGCGTGAGTTCCTGTTGGACCGTTTGAGGTACCACTATGTGAAGTGTGAACAGAGAACTAAATTGGTGAGTGCTTGAATGAAAGCAAGGGATGGTAGTGGAGTGGAGGCAATCTCTTTTCTTTCTTTTTCTTTTCTTTTTTTCTTTTTCTTATGTGGGGGTTGAGGCAAGCTTTGGAGCAACACAAAATCATTACACTATAAATGATAGTGGGTGTGAGGCATTGTTTTAAGTGTAATGTTTATCAAAATCATCATTATACACTCATTTGGTATTTGCAACTAAATTACTTACTGTTGAGCCAACCCTTATTATTGTTATAATGGTTAATAGCACGTTGCATATACAGTCATGATTCGTACAAGGGAAAAGGATGCAGACGTAAGTGCTGTGCTTAGTCATTATTTTTTTTTTTTATGAGATAATGCTTGCTTAGTCAATTATTAAGCACTAAAGGTACATCAGTCACGGGTGGGTAGTGGGCCTAAATTCACCCACATTTGACTTGTGCTACATCATTATATTCACAGGACATATATATTTATACTTGCAAAAAAATGTTTAAATACTTTTTTTGTCCTTACAATTTAGTATTTTTTTTTTCATCCTTACAATTTTTTTTTTGTTTTAGTCCTTACAAATTATGTTTATTTTGTTTTTTGTCCTTATAGTGATTTAGATAACGCTTTGAACAGTAAAAAAAGCGCTATCTAAATCACTATAAGGATGAAAAATAAAACAAATATAATTTACAAGGACTGAAACAAAAAAAAATTTACAACGACGAAAAACAAAAAAACACTAAATTACAAGGACCAAAAATGTATTTAAACCGCACAAAAATCATAATTTGTAATAACCCACTTTGCTAATCTTAATCTGGTGCATGATACGTGACTCTCTTTTTTATTTTGTTGGTGTTTAGATTTCATCCATGTACCCAAAAAAAAAATCTTAGTCTTAATACTGTATCATCCACGAGGAAAGAAAATTGAACATCAAAATTGATTTTTTTTTTTAATTTCATTAAATGCTTTTATAATGTATAAAGAATGCTTTGTAGCTTAAAAGATTTAGCTCATGTGAAACGAAACTCTTTTTTTTTTTTTTTGTATTAATATATATTTGTACGTGGTTCGCCTTTTGCTCTCTCTCTGTTCGCTCAGTTTCTTCATCCACCGGAGGGGGTGATTTTGGGTCATTTTTGGCCTGGAATCACCCCTCTACAGCGTTTTTTCTCTTCTTTCACCTAAATAAGTGATTTTCCGCATAGATATGGTTTTTCTTTCATGTTTTTTCATATTTTCGTCGTCTATGTGTGGCGGTGTTGGTTTCCGTCTTGGTGTGGCGTTGTGTGGTTTCCCATCTCGGTGCGGTGTTGTTTGCTTTTCCGTCTTTGTGTGATGTTTGTTCGGTTCAGATTGGCAGATCTACTTCGATCATATACAGATTCAGTCAAGATTTGGGCGTCAACGCTACAGATCCGGAAGCATGGATATTCCGGTCACTTTGATTTTGTCACACTTGTAGGCATTTTGCCGTGTTATGCTATTAACCTGGATGATTTGAGTTTGTTCACAGATTCATCCTTTTCAGTTTTTAGCGAGGTTGAATTTGTGTTGTTCTCGATATATGCTACTTATTTGAATGAATGAATACTTGTTTTAGTGGGAAAAAAAAACTCTTTTCAATCATAAACAACTTGAATTTGACCGGATCGGACCTCAAAAGTTAAGCTTTCAATTTAATTTAATTTTGTCATCCTCTTTCCTTAGTAAGTCTTTGACTTAAAAAAATGTATATCAATTGGTATGTTTTTTATTTGTTTTAGTATTTCAACATTCCTTGCCCACTGATAATAAGTTAATTAATATTGAAGGAAAGCACGCTATTCAATATAAAAAATAATAATTTTATAAAATAATAGAAAAAGGAAAAGGTTACAAAAGTTGGGTAAGGTAGCACAAAGGCTTGTGGTCAATTTTAATTTGTTAATAAACTTTTATCTTTCTATCTAGGCTTAAATATGGGATAAGTTTGATTTTGGTCCTCTACATTTAAAATTGATCTTTTAGTTTCTGTAATTCGAAAAAAAAAAAACAGTTTTTAGCGATGTTGAATTTGTGTTGTTCTCGATATATGCTACTTATTTGAATGAATGAATACCTGTTTTAGTGGGAAAAAAAAAACTCTTTTCAATCATAAACAACTTGAATTTGACCGGATCGGACCTCAAAAGTTAAGCTTTCAATTTAATTTAATTTTGTCATCCTCTTTCCTTAGTAAGTCTTTGACCTAAAAAAATGTATATCAATTGGTATGTTTTTTATTTTTTTTAGTATTTCAACATTCCTTGCCCACTGATAATAAGTTAATTAATATTGAAGGAAAGCACGCTATTCAATATAAAAAATAATAATTTTATAAAATAATAGAAAAAGGAAAAGGTTACAAAAGTTGGGTAAGGTAGCACAAAGGCTTGTGGTCAATTTTAATTTGTTAATAAACTTTTATCTTTCTATCTAGGCTTAAATATGGGATAAGTTTGATTTTGGTCCTCTACATTTAAAATTGATCTTTTAGTTTCTGTAATTCGGAAAAAAAAAAAAAAAAACAGCAACAATGTGTTTTAGTCTCTCTATCCAAATTCCTTCTATCCAAATGTTATAATGAATACTTTGAAAGGAAATTAAACATGTGATAAAGTGATTGATGATAAGAATGCAAAATACTAAAGTAGATTGTCATGTAAGCAATTTGTAATTCATTAGGCAAGTAAGTGAAATCTTTATCGGTATTTAGGCAAAAGGACTAAAATGATTTTTTTTTCAAATTACAAGAACTAAATAGATCAATTTTAAATTTAGAGAACAAAAAAAAAAACTTACTCGTACTAAAAGCATATTTAAGCCTTCTATGTTCTATCTATATAATTAGTTATCTCGGTAAGTCAATGATTAGGAGTTTGTTTATTTTACATT
Source organism: Pueraria montana var. lobata (assembly GCA_026413185.1). Classification (NCBI taxonomy): domain Eukaryota; kingdom Viridiplantae; phylum Streptophyta; class Magnoliopsida; order Fabales; family Fabaceae; genus Pueraria; species Pueraria montana. The sequence continues at coordinate 36,464,871 of CM048651.1, read as the reverse complement.
TAGATTTAATTTTCTACCGTAACATAAAGTTCAACTAAAAATTTGTGAATGATATTAATTCAAGTACACATTTTAATTTTACTTAACAATTCAAAATTAATTTTATCAAAATTAATTAGACCAAAATTTAAAATAAGCAGGTCATATACTAACATTAGTTGACACAAGTGGTAACGGCTTGTGTCCCTTAACCAAGTTATCTAGGGTTCAAATCCTAGCCTTGGGTATGGAATAGACCACATTGGGAGGAAAATATCTACCTTATGTGCGCTCACGGTCACCAACAGAGATTAGTCACTGTTCCGGCAGTGAATACTCCATACCAATACCATAGTCAGCAAGATAAGTAGGTCATACATATACCTGCACCCATAATTATTTTAAAATGTTCAATTAGGTCCCTCTATTTCTGAAAGCTTCAACCAAGTCTTTTAATTTTCAAAAATGTCTCAATCAGGTCATTTCCGTCCAATTGAAATTGACGTCGTTAGATTGTCAACAATGGCGATTTTTGTTTATGAATAGTGGTATTTTTTAGCCTCCACTATATTTATTATTATTTTGAAATTAAAAATCATATAATGAATCTTAAATATAACTTTAAAAAATAATCCAAGTAGTGTTTGTTTTGTGAAGGGACAACCCCTCCAACTCCAAAGTGCTTGTCATGGACCTCATTGCTTCTCACCGTGACCCATTGCCCGTCATCATCATCCTCCCATACCCCTCCAATTTCGTGCAGTCCTTAACAACAAATAGGAGTGTTCATAGGTCGGTTTGGTTCGGATTTGGAAGAAAATAAAATAACAATTGATTTGACTACTTTATGGTTCAGGTGTTCATGGGTCGATTCGGGTCGGATTTCAGAAATTTTTTTTGCCTAACCCGAACCAAACCAACCCGATGTTGAACGGGTTTGTTCGGTTCGGGACATCGGATATCAGACCAAAAGAAAATTAAAAGAAAAATCTATTTTGAAAAAATTAAAAATAACATAGTTTTGTCTTCAAATTGACAAATAATGTTGTCATAAAAGAATGTAAATAACATATTTGAGTGTAATTGACTTACACCAACTAAATAATAACATAAATTATAAATAATAACACATGATTAATTGATTAAATCATAAAAAAATAATTGACGACTGGTTATGTGAAACACTCCGAAGGCAAACTGAAACACAATGAAAAGATACAAAACGACACACAATAGTAAGTAAGTTAAGCATTAAAAACATAATAGAAATAATAATAAATATATAGTTGGTTTGGTTCGGATTGGTTTGGATTTTTTTTTATCGGCCGGATTGGTTTGGATTTGGAAAGTGTTAACCCAATACCCGAACCAATCAACATCAGGTTTTAATTGGTTCAATTTCGGGTTGGACCCGAACAGGAAAAATTGCGAACCAATTTAATTGGTTCGGTTCAGATTGTCGGGTTCGTTGGATTGATCCGGACCAATGAACACCCCTATTAACAAATGTGAGAGTCGCCAACACACAAAACAACCCACCAACGATCTTCTCAACAAGCTCCTCAATTTCCTTGTCCTCACCACTATATCGATCTGTGTGTGTTTCAAAATGCGACACCACTGTCCAGACGTCATTCCTCACTATGATGTTGTCATCGCCGATAAGGTCCATCGCATCCACCTTGGTGATGGCAAGAGTCAAAACACGAGCGAAGGAGAGAAGGGGGGGAATATAACCTAAGTTGGCGTTCGTAATGACAATGGAAGGGGAAGACGACCTCTGGTAATGGCAATGACACGCACCATCATCGTTGTGGCTATGGCGGTCCTTAAGGTGGTCATGGTTTTGATTGCTATTATTTGTAGGTGGTTAGGGTTCTAATTACAATTTTTTTTTTGTGAATAGGATTCTAATTACAATTGATTTGAGGGTGGTGAGGATTTTGATTGCAATTGATTTGGGGCTGGTTAGAGTTCTGATTGCAATTGATTTAAGGGTGGTTAGGGTTCTAATTGCATTTTTTAGGGTTTTGATTGCAATTTTGGTTCTGAAAATTGGATTGTAGTTCTTGTTGCATTACATGATAGTGGTAGAAGTGAGAAGAAATATAAGGGGAAGCTTTTTATTTTTTTAAATAATAATAAATATAGTGACGGTTAAAAGCTATCATTATTCGTAAACAAAAACCACCATAATTCACAATTCTAACAATGTCACTTTAATTGAATGAAAATGACTTAATTGAGACATTTAAAAAAATTAAAGGATATGAATGGAGCGTTTAAAAATAAAGAGTCCTAATTAAACTTTTAAAAATAATTAAAAGACATCAAGTCTAAATAAAATCATGTCTATGGAGGGTCGGTCTACAAAACAATGTCCGTGAATCGCCTTGTACCGCAATTTCCGCTCTCAAAATATAGAATGCATAAAATTCACGAGCCGCAGTCCAAGCTAAGCGTTGAAAATTTAGTGTAAAACTTTTTACAAAAGTTGTCACATGAAACTTTTTTAGGATTTTAACTTTAAAAATTATTTTAATTCATTTATGTTTTTTTATCAACTTTCATTTTGATCACGCATTTTTTTTTACTTTGTTAATCGTTCTATAAAAGTAAAAATTATTTTAATTCATTATTTCATTTATTTTTTTATCAACTTTCATTTTGATCACTTTTTTTTTTTTTACTTTGTTAATCGTTCTACAAAAGTAACAAAACCATCTCTGTGAATCGCCTTGTACCGCGATTTCCGCTCGCGATAGAATGCATACTCATCTTATCCTTTGTGATTTTTTTTGGTACAGTACTTATCTTATCCTTTGTGATTAAACAAATTAATTAATTAATTAAAAAAATTTAACTTGATGAGATAAGATTCTCTCTTTTTTCTCCTGATATAATGGAAAATTCATAGTATAAAAAATTCACAGTTACAAAAATCTTTTAAAAAGATTTGTGGGCTGATGTGATTTTAATTTTTTTTTTAAATGAACTATACAACAAACACCTAATGATTATAATAAGATTGACACATGCTAGCAATATACTATCCAGTATTAGTTAAAATTTGTTGTAAATTAAAAGATTGTGCGAGTCTCATTCCTAATTTAACGAACCTCACTCACAATTTTGTAATTTTTAATAAATTTTAAACAATAACAAAAAAATATATTAGAGTCTCATTCCTAATTTAATGAACCTCACTTATAGTTTTGTAATTTTTAATAAATTTTAAAGAATAACAAAAAAATGTATTAGAGAGTGTGTTACTAGCACTCATCCAATGAAGTTTGTCAAGGTAAATACAAAAGCTCAAATTAAACCAACCTTAAAAAAATTAAACAATCTTTTTTCATATTTATTATTCAATTTTTATATTTTCATTAATTTTTTGTTTGATTTTTATTCTTTTTTTTTTTTTTACTTTTATCCTAAATGTACTATCTCAAAAAAAAAAATCCTTCTCCTATTTACATTCATATTTTTTTTAAAATTTTATTTTCATTTTATCTTAAAATGAACTAAATAAAACTAACTCCCAGCAAGAATAAACACTCGAAACTAAACGAAGCCCTTTAATCAAACAGAGAAAAAGAAAATAAGCTAAGCCCAGCCCAAAAAGAAACTGGTCCAAATATGCTATATACCACTGTAACACCCCTAATTCCTAATGTCCATCACAATTCGCACACATGAACCCAAAATAAAATAAAAATAAAAATAAATCTCTATCACACACTGACAAGGAAAACCGGTGGATTTGCAAATAATAGTGTCCGAAACACATTCTCTAACATATTCTTTTAAATATATTTTCTTTAATTGATTAAAATTTATTTAAATTTACAAAATCAGAAAAGATGATTATTAAATATGACGTGAGACTCACAAAGTTTTATCATCTTAAATAAATTTTAACCAATAAAAAAAGAGTGTGTCAAATAATAGCAGTATTTTAAAAACCGGACCGGACTGGCCGGTCCGACCGGAACCCGGTGGTATAACCGGTTCGGTTCGATGATAGGATCGGATATGTATCTGACCCGGTACGACCCGGGTTGAACCGGCCGGTTTTTGCAAAAAACCGGTGACTCGGGTTGAACCAGGTTGAACCAGGTTGTGATATGATTTTTTTTTTTGAAAAAAAAGTGCTGAAATGATGTGTTTCAATTTATTTTTTATTTTTTTTATGTATGAAACTTATTTATGGACTTGTATTGTCATGATTATTGGTTGTTATTTCTTATTTGGAATATTAGGTACTTTATAATGACAATAATTTAAAATTTGAAGTGTTAAATGATTAAATTATGTTAGCTATATTATATTTTTTTAATTTTTTAATATATATTGAGTCAAATCGGTCCGACCAGTGACCCATCGGTTCGACCAATGATCCATTAACCCAGTACCTCGACCGGTTCGATGACCGGTCCGGTTCTTAAAACACTGAATAATAGCATTTCTAGTGAGGAAAAGAAAAACAGAAACAGCAGGAATTGACAGCATTCCAAGAGGGAGAAACGATGTTACTGAGCTCGTTTGACGACAGTAACAATAGTTATGGACAGATGATACGATGTATAATTGTAGAGTCGACCTCAAAGATAAGACTATTAAAATTTAAGTTATAGACTCACTAATAAAAAAATATTTATTATTATTTTTTATGAAGTAAAAAGTCCACGTATATTAGTAAAAAAGTTTAATGATCATGCAGTGCATAATAATTGTGTTATAGGCGGGATTACAAGTCACGTGCGAGGAACATCACTAGCTCTATCTATTATATCGCTTAACTATTTTATTCAATTTATTATTTTAAGGGGAAAAATAATGAAATCACTTAAATTGTGGGTTGATGTTCTTGGTTTTTGAATTTTTAATGGAGGATTTATATGAATCTGTGGGTTCATGATTGGTAGAGGTTCAGTGTGATGGTGTGAGTTTACCACATTGACTTATATCACTAAAGAGAACAATTCACATATTGAGAAAGTAGCATGATAAACACAGATAACTATATAATAATCGATTATAATCAAAACGTATGCAAACTGCAAAGAATGATGCTTCAAAATAACAGGGAAAACGTACCTTTGTTGTTGCAATTGTCAACACTATTATCCATCTTGAAAGATTCCCTGGTGCTTTCTTCCATTCCTCCTCTTCGAAAACTCCTTTTCTTCTCTAAAAAACTCTGCTTTCTTTAACTTTTTTTAAGCATGCTCTGGCTTTTTTTTTTTTTTTTTATAATTAAAGCTTTTATAGATTCAAATACTGTATCTAAACTAGTGGAAAAAGACACTTCAAAGACGTAAAAGGTTATTGATAATTAAAAGATAAATATATAAAAGATGTAGAAAATCAGTTTCATATACAGTGAGTCTAGTTACTTTCTTTTAATCATTGGATAAATATATGTAATTATTAAAGATAAAATAGAGAAAGATAATGTGAAAACTAAATGGAATTATCAGCATTATTACTACTAGTACTAGTATAGATCTCTGGTTTGAGTTTAAAATTGTGGATAACTCCTTATATTAAATTCAAATATATTTCTAAAAAAACAAAAACTCATCGTTTCTTATGCACTTTCAAATTTTAAATAGTAATTCCCGATAAAATGTCTTATCACTTCATTTTCAACTACTTTTTTTTTTTAATTATTTTGATTTTTTTTTAGTTTTTTTGTTTGTGATCGAAATGAGATATTCACGGTAGCAACTTAAATCTACTTTTATATCAATTTCGGTGTGTTTGGGATAGCTGTAAAAATGATATTATTTCAATAATCGATTATATGTATAATTGATTATTGTTATAATCGATTATAATCAACATTAATTTTTGTTTGGATAAGTTTGGTGAAAAGTAATTTGAAAATAATTAATTTCGTCTGGATGTAACAAAAAATTAGTTTTTACGTAGTGAAAGAGTGTGAAAACAACTGAAAAGAAAAATAAACTGTTAGAAAATAATCATAAGCTATAAATTTTCATCTTCATAAAAATAACTTTTTTTTTTATTAAAAAAAGGCTTTTTTCCAAATTTAAGCTAGGAGTGTGTTTGGTAAGGCTTTTGAGCAGCTTATAAGCTCCTTTGACTAACTTATAAGCTATTTTGACCAAAATAAGCTTATTTGGTACACAAACTTATTTTAGTAGCTTATAGTTTATTTTGATAAGCTACTTGAAGTAACTTATGGAAAATAAGCTAGCTTATAAGCTATTAGGTTTTTTTCTTCTCAATTTTATCCTCACTAATTTATTTGAAACTCCTTTTTACCCTTTCGATTTTAAAACCCTTTAATCTATTTTAATGTTCTTTCACAAGATGCGCACACACAATCAACTTGTCCATTGTCATTGCTACATCGTTTGTTAAAACAATATTAGTTTATTAAAAATTTGATTTTAAACAATGAGTAAAATCACCAAATCTTTATCATTTTTATATAATACAAAATTTAAAAAATTATTATCTTACTTTTTAAGATGATAATATTAGAAATAAATTCAAATATTAAAAATATTAACTATGTCCTTTTATGTCATTTGACATTATCAGCTAGTTTATCAGCTAATCTTATCAAACATTTTCAATTAAATCAGCTAGCTTATAAGTTTCTAGCTTTTCAGCTCCTAGCTTATAGCTTATAAGCTTTCAGCTAATTTATAAGCTTTCAGCTAGCTTATAAGTTAGTTTTACCAAACATAGCCTAGATTTTCAAATATCTCGCTTTTTACATACACAGTTGAAATTGTTGTTTCCCAAACATGCTCTATATATGCAAAATCGAGAATTTGACCATAATTACGATTTTTTTTTAAAATAGAGGGACCAAAATCACGAAAAAATATAATGACCAAAATCACGAATTAGGATTAAAGGGGATCAAATAATTTAGCTGCAGTAAAAAAATTATAATTTATAGCCAAATTTTTTTTTTTAACTTACATCCAACCAAAGAGACATATATAGTTTTAGGTAATCTTTGACAAAATTTTAGTTAAAGAAATTTACAAAACTTTTTCATAAAAAAGCTTAAAAATAAAAATGAACTTTTTTTAAAAAGGTTAGTTTTAAATATTTTTTTTTTTTTTACTTTTCTTTCTTTATTTCAAATTCTAAAATCTAAAAGCATATTATTTAAGAAATTTTATTTTTTTGGTTATATAATTTAAGAAATTTTAATTTAAAAGTAATTTTTAAGTTTAAAAATTAAAGAACTATCAAAAGCTTAGGGTCCGTTTGATTTGTTAAAATGATGGTACTAGACAGTACAGTACAAAACAAATATTGAGTTACTGGACAACTTTTTTATCATGTACATTGTTTGATGAACAATGGATAGCGCAAGCAAAATAATGTAAAATTTACTAAAATACCTTTTTAATATTAATTATCTTAATATAATTTGCATTATTATTATATATTATGTGAATTCAAAATACATAATATATACAAGTAAGCTAGCTAATAGATAATGTGAATTTAAAATACATGACATAATAAGATTGTTGTAACTAGTAGATAATGTGAATTCAAAATACATGGCATGATAAGGTTGTTGTAGCTAGCAAATAATGAGAATTCAAATGCAGTGATTCAAATTCAAATGCAGATAATGGAATATATGTGTCTTTTGAATACTTTGTACCTGGGACAAAAAGTTGTCCCATGATTTTCTGAGTAACAAAAAATTGAGTTTTTGTCCTGTCCTCATCTGTTTAATTTGTGTTGTCCAATAATCCTTTTTCAAATCAAACGTGGAACAAAAATATTTGTCCTGTTCAATATCATAATTTTTAGCAAATCAAACGGACCCTTAAATTTGTAACATCAAAAAAGCTTAAATTTAAATTCTTTTGGTAATAAGTGGGGTAAAAAACGAATAAAAAATTAACTTTAAATTTTAAATGCTTATTTTTAACTTTAACTTTTAAAGTATCTTTTTAAGATTTAAGAAAGTTAGACCAAATATTACTTTAGTCTCTCATCTAAACTAAAAACATATGTATTTTCATATATATATATTTTTTTTTTAAAAAAGCATATAAATTTTTTTATAAAAATTAAAATAAAAGATATCATATTTCCAAACAAAAATATAACAAACCACCAAAATTCTAGAGCCAAACTAACAGCAACAGCAGGAAAACGAGAGTGAGACACCTCATTTATTCGTAAACACTTCTTTAGCTTCACTCATTCGATATGTTAAGTTTACAGTAGATTGATGACAAGAAACACTTATATAGTAACCTATATATTAACTTCCCGGATACAAGGCACTCATTAATTTCAGTGACACAAAACATATATATAGTAATATAAGCAACATAAAGGATAAGATAATAAAAAAAATAAAAAATAAAACTCTCAAATATATCTTCCTTATAATTAATTATGAGGATGAACTTTTAAGAGTTCATTTGTTATTCTTAGGTGGGTGGTGTACTGGTCGACGATAATCAGCAGTAAAAGCCAAGGGATCCCCATTAACCTCATCAGACAAACAGCTTCTTGCATTTCTTTTGGCTTCTACATTGGGAGCAGAATAAACTTTCCCAGATTTACTCACAAGTAGCTTCGAACTTGGTTTGTTCAAGTTACCTTCATCAATTGCAGCCAGGCTTTTCACCATAGTACTCTTTGTAACACTAGTTGCAATAGTTTCCTGTTCAAGAAATTAATTCCCAATATAGTAGAAGATAAAGCCTTTATCAATTCTTCAAATGGAAAGTTATCCTTTATATTTAGGGTCTGTTTAGGTAAATAATTTTTTTAAGAAAAAAAATATATTTTTAATTTCTATACTTTTAGTCAAAACCTGATCAAGGTTTCTGTGCTGTCATACTGATGAATTTGTTTTTCAAACTTTGAAAAATTACATGTGTATTTAGTTCATCCTCTACAGGAATTCATGTTTTGTAAAGCTAAGAGGAACTAATAAATCCACATGTTTTTTTAAAAGGTTGAGGAACAAATTTATCATTGTGAAAGTACACGAACTTTGACAACATTTGACTGAAAATATAAGGATTAACAACAATTTTTTTCTTTTTATTAAATGCTTATTCAATATATAAACTCTATTTTTCAAATGAGAATTTATTCATAAAATCTGCAGCTGTGAATCTTACTAAAATGAGTTAAAAGAACTTATAAAAAAAAAAAGGCACAATGTACTTTCATAACTTTAAATAATTTCTTTCAAACACCATCAAACATTCCTCAATATATCATAAGATATTTAAAATGTATATTTAATTACCTTTATATCTGGGATATCATTAACTGCAGCAGCACCTGCATTTTTCACCTTTTTGTGGTCAATATTTTTTTGGCCTATAATGTTAATTTAATTACGTATAGAAAGGAAGTAATATTATATAATACATAGAAACATATATAGAGTCTGTCTATGTAAATTTATGAAGAAACACTTCTTGAAAAAGAAAATAAGAAGGAAAAAATGAAATGAGTTTCTTCGTAAGTTCAAATTAACTTATGGACAGACTAATTTATAAAAGTTCTCTCATCTTTTAGAGAAGTTATATGAGAGAGTTTCTACAAATTAGTTTATACATAAGTTAATTTTAACTTATGGAGAAGTTTATTTTATTTTTTATTCTTATTTTTTTTTCCTAAAAGTGTTTCTGAAAAGCAAATCAAAGAAATACCTTTAGGGTTCAAGCGAGCAGTGGATAGCCAGGCAGCACAAAGAAATACAAGCACAACACAAGCAGTGTTCTTGATTAGCACCATGACCGTCTCTGCTAACTTATACTCTTCCTTTCTGAAGGTATAGGTTTGCCTAAAAAATCAAATTTGCGTAAAAGAGAAATCACTTCAAAAGGGTAACTTCTCATTTATAGCAAGTGCTCTGATGAGAAAAACCCAAGTCAAAATTAACCAAGTATTCATTCAAGGAATTAAGCCCATGAGATGAAATTTAAAGTATTCATACCTATAAAATCCAAGGGTAGCTTTACGTTTATAGAAGCTATCGTTCCAACAGCTAGTCCTTCTTGAATGTTCAAACACTAGTTGTAATATATAGTATTTCAAATACTTGGGAATTAAAAATATTTCTCAATCCCGATAATTACAACTTTAATGAATCCCCAATTCCTTTTTTTTTTTTTTGACAGCAATGAATCCCCAATTCTAATATAAGTAAAATGTATTTTTTTGGCCTTTATAAATATGTCCTTTTTCTGTTGGTCTGGCAAAAAAAATTTCATTAATTTTGATTCTCACAATTCTAAAATTTAAGAAAATAGTTTTTGTCATTATTTAATATTGATGTGTTATGCATCTAATTATATTATGCCATATGTTACTTTAAATTATATTAGATGACACGTTATTACTAAGTAGCCATGGAAAAATTATTTTTTAAAATTAAAAAAAATAATGCAAATATTGAGTGGCCAAAAGGAAAAAAAAAACATGTTTATAAATAATTAAAAAGACATTTAAGTTTAATAGGATTCATAAATATCAGCATAAAAAATTATGTAATTCAGCTTCGAAATTTTCAACGTGAATTTGTGGTCCAAAGAATGTATGGAACAGTGCCATGAGAGTTTCAGAGAGGCTAAAACACCACGTAGTGCCACCATTCTTGGGATAGGAGAGAGTTCACAAAGGTTGACAACAAAAGATAGTGTTACTCGTGATAACGTGGAATGGAAGCTATTTGTGTTTTGCGTTTGTCTACCACCATGCAATCAACGAGAAAAAAAGCTATGTGCTTTAATTTGCCGAGGCAGGTACAGTACGTAAAACAATGTGATTGGCGAATATAAAAATTAGGATACTAGATTTCCCATATAAAAGAACATGATCATTTTGCAGTTCAAGGTCTACAACTACTTTTGTGACTAACTACCCATGTTGGATTAAAAAAAATAGAAATGAGAGCAAAAGAATTAATAAATTAAGCGAGCATATATTAGTTCTATTTCTTTAACCGCAGAAATTTATTCCAAGAATTACAACTTTTTATTAAAAATGACTTTAATTACTTTTAATTATTTAATCTTACTTAATGAAGATTATCAAAATTTATTACTCATGATTTTTCTAAAAAATGAACACATTTAATGAAGATTACCTACACTTGAAATTTTTCACTATATCAAAGTATTACAGAGCAACAAGTTTTTTACACTTAAAGAAACCTACCTTGACAACCCTATCCAGGACTCTCCTACTTATATCTCTCAGGTTAAACCTCCAAGCGACAACCACCCTTGAATACAAAAGGAAAATTCAAAAGTTGTGGTTCACTGTCTATAGTGAGTATAGCTAGCACAACTTGAAGATGATCTAACACTCTTTTTCTGATCAACAAAAAATTTCAACAATGATCCACGTCTAATTCTTTTCTTAGTTTTCTTATGCTATTTTGTTCAATGAAAAGCCTTCATTATATAGAAATTGGAAAAAAAAAATTATTCAAATTAATTTTGTATCTTAAAAGATATAAGTTGATATAAAAAGATTTTTGATTGATTTGGATTAAAATTATCTTGCAATTCAAAAAATCTCCTTGTTAAGACTCGGAGTCTTTCATGTAGGACACAAGTCTTTCAAATGAGACTTGAGTTTTTGCGAGTTTATTTCATTTAAAACTCAACTCTGGCTTTTGGGATTTGATCGAGTTTTCTTTGTGAGACTAAAGTCTTACAAGTGAAACTCAAGTCTTACAAGTGAGACTCGAGTCTTTTAATCTTTTTAGTCCAAAACGAGATTTTTCATGTTCTAAGCTATTTCTTATTAAATTGGTTCAATTAATTTCCATTTTAGAAAATCAATTTCAGTTTTAATTACCTAATGGATCATTGGAGCTAGATATTAGAAATAAGAGTGTTTGCATAAAATACCCAAGTCTTAGTCTTGGTCTTCCATCTTTGGCTTAGTCTTTAGCCATTTTTTTTCTTTTTTTGGCTTTTCCTTGTGTTTTCTATGAGTAAGGATGACAAAACGGGTTAGACATGTCAAACCAACCCATTTTGGCCTTTGTTTTGACAGGACAAGTTGAGGTTTTCAACCTATCAACCAGCTTTTGACCCACCCCGCTTGACCTACCAAAAAACAGGTTGAGGGCGAGTTAACACGCAAACTCATTTTTTTTAAAATTACTATTAATATTATTTTATATTATGTGCATATATTACTAATGCTTATTTTTTTCTAAATAAATTATTATACAAAATTTAGGGTAATATATTTATTTTTTCCAATAAAATTTATCATTTAGTATTTGTTAAAGATAAAAATTACTCCATTCCAAAATAGTAGCTTTTTAGCTTTTGTTTTTTTTTATTTTTGTTCCAAAGTTTTAGTCCTTTTAGCTTTTTTAAGTTATTTTCCCCCCAACAAAGTTCCTATATATGATTTAGAAGATAAATTAATATTTGTATTGAAAAGAGACACCAACCATCTCTTCAATTTATATTGTTATAGTTGTAACCAATTCTTACTCTTATTTATTATTGTGAATAGTTGAAAAAGTATGGAAATTTGTAGAATAATTTATGACATAGTAGTTGAAAATTGAGGGTATTTTAGTCCAAATTTATATCAATAGAGTACTACCTCCGTCTCTATATATAAGACATTTTTCACTTTATTATTTGTCCTTTTTTATAAAATCAACTTCCAATTGTTAGGTACATTAATTAATTTTTTTCTATAATACCTTCAATTAATTATAGTATTCTCTCTCCAAACATTAATTACTCTTATGTGATAAGCAATTAAGTGGAGATAGAAATCAGGGGTAATTTTAGAAAATAGTACAAATAATTGACAAATTTAATATGATTAACTACTTTTTGTAAGGGGTGTAAATTAGTTGAAAGTGTTTTATATATAAGGACGGAGGTAGTATTTCTTAATATGTCAGTCAATATTATAGAACGAAGGGAGTAAAATATATATTTTTTAAAATTTTTAGCGGGTTTACCCACTAACGTGCAACCCATTTTATTTTTTTTTTTTGTTTTTGGTGTGCCAACCTGCCAATCTAAGCGTAAATGGGGCAGGGTGAAAGTTTCAACCCACTTCTTCTAAGGGTTAACCCACCTTAAGCCATTTTTGGCGAGTCAATGGCAAGGCATGGCAGGTCAAGACTGGATGGCCCGTTTTGCTACCCTTATCCATGAGAGTGCTTTATTTGTTAGTTTTGTCTTAATTAAAACTTTTTTTTCTTGCTCATCAAAACTTCTTTATTCTTCATTTGACTTTTTCTTTCAAGCATCGGAGGTCAATTAAAACTTTTTTTTCTTGCTCATCAAAACTTCTTTATTCTTCATTTGACTTTTTCTTTCAAGCATCGGAGGTCAATTAAAACTTTTTTTTCTTGCTCATCAAAACTTCTTTATTCTTCATTTGACTTTTTCTTTCAAGCATCGGAGGTCGTGATTTACATTACACTCACCCTCTCCCCTGCCCCTTCTTGGGCTTTGTTGGGGGGGGGGGGGGGGGGGGGGGGGGGGGGGTGGGGTGGGGGGGGGAGTATTTAAGCTTGATTGAAAACATGTAACTCTTGGAACCAATAGCCATTTTCTACGTGTGAGGTGTGTAGATATATATTACAATGTTTTATGTAGTGTGTTTCAACAACCAAAAATGACTTGAAAGAGGTCCTATTTATGGACTTTTTTACTCCAACGAACAAAAAATATGATACAACCACGTATTTAAATGCTTATTAGGATCAACTATATCTAAGATCTTACATCTGATTCAATCTAAGAGACTTCGATAACTTGTAGTAATTGTTTTCTGACTTGGTCTTCTTCAATCCTTTTACATGAAATCTTCATTTATTTGATATTTAGGGAGCGTTTGTTTCACGAAATCTAATTGGATTCCCGGAAATGTAAACATGGAAATATATATTCTCATGTTTGTTATAAGGTAATCAAAAAATATTCTCAGACACAATTCATTCACAGGAATCCATATTATACATGTTTCTCCATCTTCTTATTCCCATGTAAAAGGATGAGAATCTTATATTTTCGTGAGAATGTTTAAAATAATTTCTCACTTCCCTCTTATTGTACCTCATTTATTTATTTATTTAATATTTTTGTTTTAAATTAAAATAAATTTACAAACATTATCAGACATTAGAAATATTTACCAAACACCTTCGATGAGAATAACATTCCCAGTAATAGCATTCACAGGAATATGATTCCCGTGAATATAATCAAATCCGTGAAACAAACGCTTCCTTAGTCATTTTTCTTCACTATACTTTGACATCCTTGCTTGAAACTCAAACTGGAATTGGTCTATCTTTTCAAAATCTTTTTTACTCGCACATGTAACTTAGATTATTTCCAAACTTCAAATAACATAACTTTTCGAAAAAATAGAAATCTGACCAACTTGAAATAATGTTTCCAACACCTAAAAAAAAATAATTAAGTTGACACCAATAATGTAATTCCACCATCATGGACCAGTGAAAAACAGAAGAGAATTGTCGAAACGGCTGTAAGGATGTTCCATGATCCTTTATTAATTAAATTTTGATTGCATTTCTTTTTAAACTCATTCATTTTTTTTTATTAACTTATTAATTTTAAGCTTGAGTCGAGTGCATATGGCCACATATCTAACAAGATTGTGTGTATCTTTGACTTGATTTAAATATTAAAGCTCACTAACAGTTTCCTTTGGCCTATATCTTAGGTGGGTTTATTATGTTCGAGCTTAAACATGATTAGCAATATATAAGAAGTTTATATATGAAATGATTGAAATTGGAGACTACTGCATGCCTACTTAACACAAGAAAATGCTCTTATGCCATTGTATTAATAAAAATAATGCTCTTATGCCAAGTATATCCAAACAATTGGAGCATCACACTCAGCTCACAGTAAATTATTACTAATGCTCGGAGACTTCTGGCTCAATAATTTCATGTGTTAAAACTTTAGTGTATTTGGGTCCGGATTCGTAATTCCATCATATTTCTTCCCAAAGTCACTTTCGCCGGCAAGAGATCCTAAAACTTTAGTGTACGATAATGTACTACGTAAAATATATTATCCTCATTTAAGAAATATTTAAGAGACAAAGGATTATGCACCGATAAATTCAATATTTAAACTGTATAGTTAAAAAAATGAACAGCCTGCTGTATAAAATTCTTATTATGGCGGCCCATTATATGAATTAGACTATTCCATGACCCATAATATGACTTAAATATAATATGAATTAGACTATTCCTATGCTAGAAATATAAATTAAAATATAAAAATACACTCATTTAAAGTTTTTAATTTTAGAAAAATTAATTTAATTGAGTGAAGATTGTTTTATTTGGTGATTTGAAAATATTTAACATTGTTATTTGAAGAAATTTATGAGTTAACGAAATTAAAGAAAGTATAGATCTCATTTGAGTGAATAACTAAATAAGAAGAAACAAATATGTAAATTTGATATAACAATACAAAAAGGCATATAAAAAATAAAGAAGATATGTGACTGTGTGAGAATAAGAACAAATTATATTAGAACTTAAATTTATAGCATAGGAACGAATTAATGGACCTCACATATGAATAATAAAATGTAAACAAGTATTATCTTGGAAAATATTTTTTCTTTTTTCTTTTTATGTTCGCATAACTTGTTGATACTTGATTAAAGACGATGGATGAATTAAGGAGATAGAAAATTAGGATAAATATAGAACATTTCATTTTCACACACCTCATGGTCAGCTTAATGTGTTTTATTTTCATTCCTGACTTTAAAAATGGAAAAGAACAAATTCATAATACGTGGCATGGAGAAGCATGCAAAGTCCGAGTTTAGATGTAACGGGTAGAAACCTAAGAAAGCAAGCAACAAATCAGTTGTTTAGCTGACATTACAAGACTCATTACTTCTAATGAGGAAAACCACACTTGCACTGTCAATGGTGACATCAACAACGTTCTATATAGGCTATATAGGTTGAACCTGCTTCCTTTTTTTTATATGGTCGAGATTGAGAAGAAGCTGGTCTACCCGACAGCGAAATTGAGTTGAACAAGCAATTCATCTCCTTTGAACGTAATATAATCACTCAATAGCAATTCATTTTCCTCCCTTTCTCTTGCGCAGACACTATAGACTAAAGTCTAAAGTATATGCGACTTATGCAATAAAGCAAATTACAAAAACTAACACATTACGTATGTAATAGTAAAAAGGCCTAATACTGACTTGATCAAATTTTATCATCATAAATGTAGTGTATAATAGTAAAAAGAACTTTCAGTAAATTACAGCAACACCTCCTGAGATTTCATGTAATTACACAAGCATTTTTTGCTTTTTTAATCATTACTTTCGTCTCTACTGTAGGGAGTGTTAGTGTAAGGTTTGAGGGGATGTCGGTGTAATGTTTTCAAACATATAAGGGATGTTAGTGTAATGTTTTCAAACTTAAAAGGGGGTTAGAGTAGGAAAATAAAAAAGAGTAAAGTTATGTGTAATTTGATAAAAAAAAAACTCAAGGATGTTGCTATAATTTGCTCAATAACTTATATGTATATAAAGGCCCGATCGTATAAGGCTTGATATGTGTGTGTGTTTAATATTATGAAGTAATTATCGACATTACATATTTCAATATTATTATGAAGCTTTTAAAAAAGATTCATCAAATTAGTTTATCAATTGGTTTTAAAAATTATTTGAATGATAATTAAAAAAACATAAAATTTTCAATTCAAGATCACCTTATATGAGTAAGGAAATGTATAAAGAGTGTGAAATGAAACATTTAGCAATTTATATTGCCTCACCACTCTAACTTAAGTTATATCTCCTCTTGTAAACCTTCATAATATTGAAATATGCAATGTCGATAATTGCTTCTCAAGATTCTAGCCATGTCTTGTAAATATTAAAGGCAAAAAATCATTAAATGTGTAGTCTTGAAATTTCTTGAACTTGAACCCTTTTTCTGCTTTTAAATACTACTTTAAATTAATTGCGCAATTTAATTTCTCAAAGCCCCTTTCAAAGTCTATTCTAATTAGCTAGCTTGATTTAGCGAATTGATATATATATATATATATATCGTTTGTCGATAAAAAAAATCACATGCATACTTTATTTACCACTTCATTGATTGTATGACTCAATCAACTTGCCGTAGGAAATTTTGGTAAAAGATTGCAATCATTTCTATAAGAATCAATTTTACCCCACTTAAAGAAAAAGAAAAAAAAAGAAGAAGGAAAGAACAACCTAAACTATCCTAGTTATGAATTTTGAGTGCTGCACCAACTATAGACAATCACCTATATGGGGATTACTGCTCAACACACCTCGCAATTAAAACCTATTCATATAGGTTATATATGTAAATTAATTACAATATAAACAATAATTTATATATCTTAATTTAAAGACACTTTCAAGTAAAATATTAGTAACAAAATCTTGAATATATTGCCATTTTTATATCATATTATTAACTAAAAATTTCTACTCTTTACATTAATGTTATTTCATACTTATTAATGAGTTTTTCATATAACACTATAAAATATAAAAATTTTAATTAATAATGAAGTGAATTTGAAAATTAAGTTAATAAATGCATTTTAAAGACTCTTTAAAAAATTATAAAAATAATATTTTAGGAAAAAAGTATATATACTCATTTTAATGTTAATAAACTAACAATTGAATCATAATTATTATAAAAATATTGTAAATCAACACAACCCAATGATTCGTGTTAAATTACCTCTCAATATTTCCTTATTAATTCATGGCCTACATTTATTGCACAATACTGTAGTCATTTTTTTTTTGTGTGGAGAAAATCTTTTCGATTCTGGGTTACACGTGTATGATTAAACACTATAACTCCTTAAAAAAGTTATCTTCAACTAAAAAGGAAGTCTATTTATGCAACAATAGCTTCAAGTCCATGAACTTTTAACCCTTTGTTTAATTTTAGCTTCCTAACAAAAAACTGTTGGATGAAATTAACTCTTCTCAAACCAATTATTGTCTCAAACACAGGAGTATCTCTTGTTCTATATTTCTTATAAATTGCAATTACAATCAGCTATTCACCCAAGAAACCAAATCCAAAAAGAAGAAAAAAAAACTAGAAACATGGCCTCAAAACCTATACGTTCTAATATACAGGTGACTGTCATTGTAGTTTTTTTAACAACCCAGGTTGTTTTATCTGATGACACTGTGTCAATTCCTGCTGACAAGACACAATTGGGCGCATGGTTTAATACTAATGTGGGGCCTTTAGATCAAAGAAAGAGCACTGTGGATCCCGCATTGGTGACTGCTGAAGAAGGTGCTAAGGTTGTGAAGGTAATGCAAGATGGCAGCGGGGAATTCAAGACCATCACCGATGCCATTAACAGCATACCTAGTGGGAACACCAAGCGTGTAATTGTGTACATTGGAGCTGGAAATTATAATGAGAAAATCAAAATTGAGAGGACAAAGCCTTTTGTCACCTTGTATGGGGTACTAGAGAAAATGCCAAACTTGACCTTTGGAGGCACTGCACAACAATATGGCACTGTTGATAGTGCTACATTGATTGTTGAATCAGATTACTTTGTGGCAGCTAACATCATGATCTCGGTTTGTATACTACCTTCCTTAAAAATCTTGTCAATAATAATAAATAAATAAAAAGAATCCAAATGCCTTGTCTTTTGGGATCGCATTTTTCTTATCACTGTTTGTGTTTGTGGTTTGTGAATTTGATGGTATAGAACACTGCACCGAGACCTGATGGAAAAAGGCCAGGAGCTCAAGCAGTTGCGTTGCGAATTTCTGGTGACAAAGCAGCATTTTATAATTGTCAATTGTATGGATTCCAGGACACAGTGTGCGATGATAGGAATAGACATTTTTTTAAAGACTGCTTAATTCAAGGCACCGTGGATTATATTTTTGGAAGTGGGAAGTCGTTATATGTGGTATATAAAATTTTGTGAACTGCAACGTTTGTATACTTCAATTAATTTTTTATACACTAAATATAATTGTAATAAGTAATGAGGTTTAATTTTATGATGCAGAGTACTGAACTAAAAACACTTGCCGACGACAAATCCACGATTACAGTTATAACAGCACAAGCAAGAAAAAGTGAGACAGAGGACGACGGCTACTCATTTGTACATTGTGACGTTACTGGAGTTGGGACTGGCACTTTCTTAGGCAGAGCATGGATGACTCATCCCAAAGTGATCTTTGCTTACAGCACCCTGAGTAACGTTGTGAATAAAGAAGGGTGGAGTAACAACAATAAGCCTGAAAATGACAAGTAACTTACTTATTTAACTCTCCATGACCAATGACTCTTTTACATCCTTACATCTATATAAGTATATACTAAACATGTAGTTCCATAGGTAATGCATAAATATGTATAATCATGTTGCATTACACACAATACTTGTCATCTTTTTATTTTATAAACTTTTAAACTAGATTTGGTGCCAAATTGATCAATGCAATATGTAACTATCTACAGAACTGCATATTTTGGAGAGTATCAAAACACGGGACCTGGTGCAGATCCCAATGGGCGTGCTCCTATAACTAAGAAACTAACTGAACCGGAGGTCAAACCTTTCTTAACACTTGGCTTTATTGAAGGCTCCAAATGGCTACTTCCTCCTCCAACTCCCAAAGTCTAATTAATTACCACATATTTCTATGTGGCCTAAGGAGTGGTAATGCAGTTGTTATTTTAGTGGTGGTGGGTTGGGAAAATGATATTCCAATTAAGCACTAGATTGCTCAAGTTGTCGAGTTTTGGTGTCTTGTAATTTATTTGTTTCAGACACAGAATTCAAAAATAAGTGAGGTCCTTGTATACTTAGATTAGTCGATACACAAGCGGTGGATTTAGGCATTCATACGCACAATAGCTGTAACACCCTTGGTAAAAATGATTGGAAGCTTGTGATTGTTGTAGCTTCAAACTTTTAGAAGGACATACTGCAATCAACGTATGTTCTTGTAAATAAAATGTTATGGAGAAGTGTATTTTCATTTATTTCATTCCCAATGAAATTTATGGGTCGTATTGTTATTACAACTCAAATTATTTAAATAGATGCAAATAATTTTGATAATAAATATATAACAAGCTTAAAATGAAATAAAAAGACTCATATACAATGAATTAGTTTAGCTAAAGGTTAAATGAAATGTGAGGTAAAAGCGTAGATTGACATTTTTCAAAGATATGACAGGTCTATTGTAATGAATTGGGATAACATTCCTTTCACTTAAACTTTTATATAGTGTTTTAAGTGAAAACAACATAAACACGAACTAGAGGGACACTGAAGGAAAAATGTGATGAACTTCGATAAATACTTTTTTTTATTATAGAACATAACATGTAGAGAAAAAGTAGTCAAAACAATATAAATTAATTTTTTCATTTCATTGCAAGAAACATAATTAGAGAAATAGAGATGAAGCATAAAGTCATGGCATATATAATCATCCTCCAGTCTTCATCATTATGAACACCAAATCCTGTTAATCCCTTCAATTATTTTATCTTGATTTATTCATTTCTCGTCTTTTATGCACATAAACAAATTACATTTGACGAACTTGACACCAAAAACTTTGTATTCTTTCATGTTACAATGTTTCTTCATAGGGACATGGTTTGTGTTTTTTTTTTCTTTCTTTCCTTGTTTAACATTCAATGAGACTAAATTAGACCCTAGAGCTTTTTTTTCTATTTTATTATTTCTCTCTTTCTTTTGTTTTTTTTTTCTTTTTATTCTAGAAAAAATAAGAATTGGGCCAGCATGGGCTTAGTAGTTTCCAATATTAGTTTATAATTTACTTTTTTCCTTTGTTACCTTACCTCTTTATATGGAGTTTTGGCCAGGTAAAGCTCATTTTGTTACAATACAAAAGAAACATAAGAAAAAAGAATAAATAAAAATGAGTCATTCCACTAGAACAATGGTCCTATTCTTAGATAAACAAAGAAATAAGTGTAAAAAATTTAAACATGAACTCAAATTCAATTAAATCAAATAAGAAACAAATAATTACATTAAAAATAGGATGACATATAAAATAAAAGTCAACGCAAAAGAAAAAACTTGTAGGGAGGACTTATTGTTCAAATCATGTGTGAATTTATGGTTGGCTTGGATTTTCTTTTGTTATTTCTCATTCTTATAGGGACTTATTGTTCATTCAACATGGTCAAATTCTTGTTGGAAAAAAAAAAACACCGATATCATTCGACAAGCAGTAATATGGTCCATTTAACTTATGAGATGATATGGTATTTAAGGGAGGAAAACTTATACAATTTCTGACTTAGATCTAATTAAAGTTCAGTTTTGATTTTCAAGGAAAGTAGAGGGTTCTAATTTATCTTTTTTAGATTGCTATATTGACTATTTTTCTTATCTCTCGATATTTATAGTCTTTTATAGTATGTAAAAAGGTCGGAGTATTGGTATACTCCATTATTAATATTTTTTTTGCTAATAAAAAGCATATATGTTATTTATATATGAGCAAAAGAAGTACTATTTAAAAAAGTACAAGGAGTACTTTAATCCATAGATAAAATCCATCAAACAATCTAAAAAATCCTTACACAAATTAACATCTAGACATCCAAGAGGATTTGAAGACCATTCTAAAAATAGAATTAATAGATACTAATGACTGTAACAAATTGCTAGAAACCAAGACCTAAAGTGAAATTTAATAGAATCCAACAACCAAAGTAAATCAAAAGAGCCATTTTGAAACACCATAATATAACATCAACCAAATAAACCACACTACTGCATGTCGCATCATCATCCAAACCTTTTTCAATCTTTTTCCTTTTACCAACTCATTATGATGAAAATAATGTGCAAAACCACAATCTAAAAGAACAATAGAAAATCCAATCTAGGCATAAAAGGAAAGTCATAGATGGAATAGAAACTAAACAAGAGAAAAATAAATGATCTAAGACCTCCACATGTTAATTACAATAAACATATTGAGCACTTTGAGAATTTGATATGACACTTCTCCTTAGAAGTGCAGCCAATGTTGGAAATTTGTCAAGCAAGAATCATAACTACATGACAACCACCGTAGAAGGCATTAAAACCCCATAAAGACCAAAATACCTTATATTTATCGCCTAACAAATGATCAATTATTATTTCATTCCTCCCTATCCAGTCATCTTCCTCATTATGTTTCAAATTAAAAATATTCATAAAGTTAATTAGCTCCTCAATCAATAATTTTTCTCATTAAAATAAATTTCTTCTTCACCTCCAAATCCATATCCATTCTAAGTTACGTCATTCACTCGCGTCAGAAATAAAAGCATATTTATCCTCAAATATAAAAAAAAAATGACTAGGGACAATATGTTGTCATTAGGTTTATTGGGGAGTGTTGGAGTGGATAAGGGGGATGACAGGTATTGTGGTTTGTTGTTATTAGAGCTATTTGGTTGGGGAGGAACAATATGCTCTTTAGGCAAAATGACATTTAGATTCAAGAGATATTGGAGGATGTGAAGTTTTTTTCTTGGAAGTGGTTACTAGCAAGGAAGAAATGATTTATACATTCTTTTAGCGGTTGGTTGATAAATTCAGTGGTATGTCTTTGTGGTTAAAGGAGGTAACAGAGGTTTAACAAGCATTATAATGCAGCAGAGAAAAAATGTTACATAAGTTGTGAAGTAATTTGGCGAGTATATGTGTGAGGATCAATGCAATATATTGGTGCTAGTTGATTAGGTGCCAAGTATGATGTATTTATTGGGAAGTTTGGTTGTTAAGTTGCTTTCATGGGGTTAGAAGTCTGTATGTGCAAGAGTGTATGGATGCTTTTGGAGGACAAGTGTTTGAATTGGCTGCAGCATGCTTATAAGGAGGTGGAATATATGATGCTGGTGGTATGGGTTCAAATACTTGCACTAGTTGGTGGTGATGTGTTTTTGAAAATGACTTACAATTTGTAACGTGAGTAGCATATTAATGGTGGTTATTGATACCACTTTGATGGGGGTTTACAAAGTGATCCATCAAAACTTTTGTTGATCTTAGATGTATGGGTAGGGTCAGACATTGAGGACTAATACTCTTATGATGGTTGCATATTAGGTGTGGAGGCATAGCATGCTAATATCTATCATACAAGTGGTGCTTTAAAGTAATAAGCCAATGATAGGGACATGCATTATGTCAAATAAGTGGTGAACACAAAATACAAAGAAAAGGTTGGTCACAGTTGTAAATATGATCCAATTGTCAACAAAAATACAGCACAAACAATCATTAAAGCTTTTGGAATAGGCACCAGAGGAAAATAGTAATTATGGATTATGCACTTTTATGTTAGCTCAACAGAAATGGATTATCATTTTATGCAAATATTTTGTTTATGTAGTTTTTAAGCAGTTTTTTTTCACTTGGTATGATGGTGTTGGTCACATAAATATAATGTGCCCTTTAGGATGGGAGGATTTGGATACGCCTTAGTTGTGGTGTGGTGTAGTATTCATGTCATTTTAAATGCCTTATGGTTATAGTGGTACTTATCTGAGGAAACACATGCAATACATATTTTTCTGGTATTTAGATGGGTAAATGAGTAGTGTTTTGATTATTTCTATTCTTGTTGGTTGTACTTTATTTTTCTCAAAGAGAGTTTTTGTATAAACATGGAAGGAATATGTCATAATGGGGTGATATAGCTTTAACACATAGTCTTTGTTAGATAGGTTTTGGGTTGTTAAAGGAATATGTCATAATGGGACGATAGAGCTTTAACACATAGTCTTTATTAGATAGGTTTTGGGTTGTTGATGTACTAAAATATTTTAATCTTCTTGTAAGTTGTAACCATTTTGTCACATCTTGTGCCAAGTTTGGTTCTTATAATAAAAATTTCATTTGCTTTTCAAAAAAAGGACTAGGAAATGACACATTAAGACTCTTAGAACCCAACCATTTATCATGCCAAACCATTACTCGCGAGCACCACATCTAACTTTTGGAGCCAATGCCAAGGAAACTAGGAAAGAGGGACATACATAACAACTATCAATTTTACAAATATCTCTCCGCCAAGAAGAAGAAGTCTTACAATTTCAATTAATTATAAAGTGAATTACATCATATAAAGAACCATATAATAATGTAAAGAATTTAAATCACACAACTTCCTTTTCAACCAAAAAATGCCACTTCCATTTAGCCAACAAGTTATGATTAAAAATCTCTAATTTTTTTATACCCAAGCCTCCTTTGCATTTTGGTTGACAAATATTTTCCCATCTTACACAAACAATTTTATTTATATCATCATTTCTACTCCAAATGAGAGATTGTTAGATCCCAATAAGAATTTTCATAACGTTCTTAGGCATTTTATAAAAGGAAAATAAGTAAAAAGGCAAGCTCGAAAGAATCGAATTAATCAAAACAATACAACCCCTCTCCAAAGAAAGTTACTTACCTTTCCAAGAAGCCAACCTATTTTTCACAGAGTTGATGACGAGTTGCTAGCTGGTCTTATTTCTTATATTAGCACCAATGGGCAATCCTAAATACTTAAAATGAAACACTCTAACATTGCAATCAAGAAAGTTCAAAGAAGTCAACATGAAATTTGATGCAACATTAATACCAAAAATATTGCTTTTATAGAAAATCACTTTTAAGTCTAATACAAGTTCAAAACACCACAAAATAGCCTTTAGAGTCCATAAATTTTCTAGGTTAAACTCCTAGATAAAAATTGCATCATCGGTGTATTATAGAAGTGATATATTTATTCTCTCACCAACTTGAAATCCAGAAAACCTTCCTATTTCAATTGTCTTTTTCATCAAGTCTGATAAGCCTTCAACAATTATCAGGAAAAAGAAAAGGGGCAAGATGATCTCCTTTCCTTAAGCCGTTAGATAGCTTAACCTCATCAATCAAACTACCATTACAAGGATAGAAATATGGAAAGAATTAATACAACCTATGATCTAGCCTTTCCATTTTCCACACAATCCTATCATGTAATCCAAAAATCCCTAATTAATAGAGTTGTATGTCTTCTCAAAATCCATTTATAAAAAAACAGTTATTTCCTAATTTCTTTGCAAAATTTGTCATGTTAATAACCAAAGCTTCATATAAATTTTTTCTGTTGGGAAGAAAAGTTGTTTGGCAAGAGGAAATAATAAAGCCAAGCATCATTTTCAATCTTGTTTCCAACACCTTTGAAATGATTTTATAAAGGCTCCCAATAAGAAAGATAGATCTATAATCAAACAAAGAAAAATGATTGTCTCTATTAGGAACCAAAGCAAGGAAAGAAGAAGAAAACACTTGTATAATTAGGAGGTAAGAAAAAACTCACAGACTATCACATATTTCTAACTCAATTAAGTCCTAATTGTTCTTGAAGAAATTGAAATTAAGCCATTTGGGCCCGGCTTTTCCCACCATTACAACTCCAAATAGCCTCCTTAATTTCTTCCATACAATAGAGAAGTGAGGAAGTGATTATCAACTTCAGACAACTGTTTAAAATGTACCTTATCTAGCTTGGGTAGAGCATTCACTGGCTCAAAGAAAACATGCTAATAATAATTATTAACATTAGATTTAGTCGTTTTCACTCCCTCTATCCAACTATCTACAGTCATAAGGATTGAAATATGGTTTTGTCTTCTACAAGCTTTAACACATTAATAATGAAAGAAAACCTTATTGGCATCACCTTTTTCCATCCATCTCAATCTTGCTTTCTTCTGAAGAAGGTTCTCGCTTAACCTCCATTGGTTCCACAGGTCACATGTGTAACTCTCCATTTTTTTTTCTCTCCACTTTATGATACTAAGCATGCACTAGTTGTCTTATCATCAACTTATTCAATTTTTTAATCATAATGTGAAAATGAACTTTTTATATTTAATAAGTATGACTTGATTAAGGCGAAGACTATGGTGGACCACCTTTACAAGTGGTCCATCGTGAATAGATTTTATTGAGCGTTGGATTCATCTAAGTTACACAGTTATATTCTAAGTCCACCACATTGGATTATTTTTCTCTAGACTACTTTTTTTCCCTTCCTTTTTTCACTGCCTCTATCCCCACCATCTGGTCCACCGGAAACGGTGTTATTGTAGACCCCGTCAAATGGGCCTCCCTCCTCGCTGCCTACAACCTCACCGTGCCCTCTCCACTGCACACTCCCTTCAGCATTTCACAATTTGTTTCATTTTATTTGACATACATGAATCATACAGAACATAACCAAAATTAAAATAGACACTCTACTCAGCACTCAGAAATCAAAAGTGTGTTTGCACTCACACCTAAAAATTGTGACAGAAAGGAAACGAGGATAAAAGTACATAGAGGAATGGATCTTTGATTAACAGTAACAGATTTGGTAATTTACAAATTTCGATTCAGATAACTAGTTTTGGATTGAAGTTGTTGATTGACTTGCGAAATCCCAAAATCGTAGGGGTAAAGCCAACGTCATTTCTCTTTACATTGTTGGGATGCGTGTTCAGATTTCACCATCTTAATGTGGGAGGCTGCGGCGTGTCGTTCCCGGCACTAGTGTCTACGATTCTTCAGATCCGGCGAGTACATGTGCCGACGTCGTTGATCGCTTCTCTCTCCTCAAAACCCGCAAATATGAAATCCTCTAAGAAATATGCCACCACCGCGGCTCGCAGTGCATCCATGTCCTCGTCGTCCATCGCCTTTTGGGACGCTGTGAACATGCAGTTCTTATCAGCGGAGACCTCGCCGCCGTGCGAGAGCTGGAACACAATCTGGGCACCTACGAAAGAAGGGGTGGGACTAGGAAGTGAGTGGGGGAGAAATAATCGAATACGATCTTGTGAAACCTAGATGAATCCAACGTTCAATAAAACTTGTCCACGGCAGACCACTTATAAAAGTGGTCCATCGTAGATTTTGCCCTTGATTAATGGTCTAATAATATATCAAGATACCAAAGTATAACTTTTTTTTACATTAAAAATGCATTAAAATCAATCTCTTCATTTTACATTATATGAAACAAGAGCTTTTATTTTTGGACAAAGTAATTCCATTGTGATAAAGGTTATATAATAACTTTTTTCAATATACACCTTTAGGTAAATTAGGTTTAAGGTTACGTACTAAAAAAATCATTAAATAACTTTTTGTAAGTTAAACTACTCATGTTGAATTGCAAGTTCATACGTTAGTAAAATTTCATGTTAATTGTGTATTGGGTAGGTTGTTCAAAAAAAAATTTGGTATGATTTGTCTTTATTTGTATATAGATGGATGACAAACTGAATTTTTATTGTCACATAATTTTCATGAAAACAATCTCTCTCTCTCTCTCTCTCTCTCTCTCTCTCTCTCTTCCGGTATTTAGAATTTCCACTTATCATCCATTTTTACACATTATTCTTACCCTAAGCTGTGTATATAACGTAAACCCTTTTTTTTTTCTCTTTTTTCTTTTAAGCTATTATTGCGGTCAAATTGTCAGAATAAACTTAGAAGCAATATGTGTATAACCTACACTAATTTACTTCTATAGTCTGATAATTAAATATAGGTTATGAATACAATAATTAAGTTTCTAAAAATATTATATAACCAAAAAAAGATTCTAAAAATATTACCCATGCTAATTAAAGAAAACGTGTCATTCCATTTTTTGCACCATAAAGTTTATTAATGAAAAGTTACATGACAAATCTTTCTTTACGCGGATTCAGATGTAAAATATTGTCATCGCAATTAATATGCATACCATTACAAAAAACACGCTATCATTCATTTCCATTGGAATACACGATAAAGTCAGCTCTTGCTCATATGAATTCAAGACAAATACAAAGAAAAAACGACGAAGGGAATGCATTAAAGAACCCATTAATGGCTTCCAACGTATATGAAAGGAAAGTGAGTTTTAGAGAGGGTAAGAAATTTAGAGAGTTTGCCGCACCAACTTCTCGTCTAACTAGATCCACTTATGGTTATAATCCCTCTTTTTCTTTTCTTATGGCAAAATCATCAAGATTTTCCTACGTGACATCACTCGGTTCTTGTTGCTATATGATTTTGATAACCAACATCTAACGTAGGTTGAAAATAGAACAAGTGAGGGTAATAATAATATATCTATGTAATTTCTCTCAACCTTATCTTTTAAACTTTGACACAGGTTTATATTCCTGTCTTTAATCAAGTATCCAAGTTATAATTACAAGACTCACCAGTAGTAGTTGTTGTAGGGTCTCTTTAGATACATCTTCTCCATAAACATTTATAAAAAAAAAAAAAAAAAAATGAAATAAGTTTCTTAATAAACTAAAATTAACATATCAAAAAGTTAAAAATAAGTTTTTAAAAAATTTAATATATTCTGTCCAAAAAAAAGTTAATATATAAAAGAATTTTTATAAATTAATTTATGTATAAACTAATTTTAACTTATAAAAAAAATTATTTTTCATTCCTATTGTATTTTCCTAAAATATATCCACACATACCCCGTAATTGTGAATCCATTGCGATGTTTAAGTGCTGTAAAAATATTGCAGATAAATGTGATGCAGTCATAATTGCAATTATGATACAGTGGCAAAGACTCTGAATATTAAGGCCGCAATTTTGTCTAATGGGTGGTTTTTTAAAACTTTGAATTAGTGATCAAGTAAAATCTTTAGGGTTTAATTTCAAACTTAATTTGGGATTCAAACTCATAACATAATTGCAAGTTGGTTTAAAAATCAAAGTTTACTTCTGCAGTAACCAACCACTATATGGGTTGACAAAGGTTTTATGTGATTTTGCATAAGAAAATGTACGCTTGTTTTAGGCAAAACGTGATGAGTTTCAAAACTTCTATCAATTAAAACCTGTTGTGGGCCACGTAGACACCATATATTCTTATAAATAGATAGCTGCCATTTAGGTTTCAAGTGTAGGAAGCATCCTTCCCCATTTCCCACATTTGAAATTGAAGGAAGTGACTCAGCTTCTTCCTTCTTAGAAAGAGAGGATAAAGAAGAAAGATCACACAATAACTAGGATACCATAAAATAATAATAGATATGGGAAGATCTCCATGTTGTGATGAAATTGGTTTGAAGAAAGGCCCTTGGACACCTGAAGAAGATCAGAAGCTTATTAACCACATTCAAAAATATGGTCATGCAAGCTGGAGAGCTCTTCCAAAACTTGCAGGTACTTTTTTTTTTTTTAATTATAATAACTCACACACCCTACTCAATCAACTGAACTAGACTCTTTCATACTACTATATGAATATTTATATTATATCATAGTGTCAAAACTTTTCACAATTAATCAATTTCTCCTGTTTGGCCACATATATAACTAATGGGGGTGATAATTTATATTTGGTAACAGGACTCAACAGGTGCGGCAAAAGTTGCAGGTTAAGGTGGACGAACTACTTGAGGCCTGACATCAAAAGAGGGAAGTTTTCCCAAGAAGAAGAACAAACAATTCTGGATCTCCATGCCATCCTAGGAAACAAGTAAATATATTCAACACCACTATAGTACCTTTTTTTTTTTTTAATGTTTTTGATGTTAATTATATTCTTAATTAGAGGGCTGCTCTTATGGATAACTTTATTGTAGTTTCCAATAATTTATAAGGGTTACAGTATCCTAGTACTCTTAATTCCATAAATTTGTCTTAAAAAACTATTTTTTATGCATTATGAACAGGAATTTGGAATAGATGAGAAAATGAATTATATTAATTTGATTATTCTGAAGCTTATGTACTTCAATTTTTTTTTACTCCTTTTTGACTAGATGGTCTGCAATAGCAAGTCATTTACCGGGTCGTACAGATAATGAAATCAAGAATTTTTGGAACACCCATCTGAAGAAGAAGCTGATTCAAATGGGTTATGATCCAATGACACACCAGCCTCGAATTGATGATATCTTCTCAGGCTTGTCTCATCTCTTAGCACTGGCTAACCTCAAAGAACTCTTGGACCATCATCATCAACCATGGGAACAAAACCTTGCAACAAGGCTTCAAGAAGAGACCATCCAATTGGCCAGGCTCCAATGCTTACAACAACACCTATTGCAGCCACCACAAGCTTCATTAACTGAGGCAGATCCTAACACAATTAATAGCATAATAAACAGCACCTTCATGAACAAGAACACCTCCATCAATGTTTCAAATGATCAACCTGAGAACAACATTATCATGTCATCTAATGGAATTGGCAGTGTCCAATTCGTTAATGATACTGCGCCTTTCTCTCATATGCCTGAGTTGAAAACACCACCTTCTTGTTCTTCCTATGAAGCTCCATTGAGTAATAATAAGGACATGGTTCAATTTTGTCAAGGAGATCCAAGTTATCCCAATTCCCCATGGCTTCTTTCATGTTCAAGCACTACCCCTTCTTCTCCTTCTTCCCTTGTGGTTCCACCTCTGACTGAGGTTTCATTGACTAATATGGAGGATAATTGCACTATTTGGCCAGAGCTCCTGCTAGAGGACCCTTTGTTCAAAATGATTTCCTAGTTTGAGATTGATGTGTAACGTGACAAGAATTTAATTAGTGTTATATTAGCTAGTCCTATAGTCTTACAATGTTTATTAATTCCTATATTGTGTGTTCTTTGTCGTATACAATGTTTATTGTCTTGAGTACATTCATGGTACTTATTTTTTGTAATTTTATTTTTATTTTTTCATGAATGCATGAAATGGCTGTGGTGGCTTTGTCTTTAAGGGATCGTTTCAATGAGTTTTAGGGAGAAGGATAGTGACGATAATTACTTTATTAACACTAAAATCAGACTTACAAAAATTTTAGTGAATTTTTTTAAAAAATTATGTGTAAATTGCTTCGTGACTAATATTAATTTTTCTTACACTTGTGATGAAAAAAAAAATTCTATTGATTAAGGACCTTCACAAATTAAGTGCTATCTAAATCAATCTATTTGTAGACTAATGATCTGCGGGTTTTCTTATGCATATTTTTATCACGATTTAAATCTACTCTCACATCCTAAAGTTTTAAATGTTTCAATCATTTTAAGTTACAGTTAAATAACAATATATAAGAAGAAATTAGTACGAAATTCAGGTTTTGTTTTTTTGGTATATCAGCTTT
Organism: Pueraria montana var. lobata; assembly: GCA_026413185.1. Lineage (NCBI taxonomy): Eukaryota > Viridiplantae > Streptophyta > Magnoliopsida > Fabales > Fabaceae > Pueraria > Pueraria montana. The sequence continues at coordinate 36,433,632 of CM048651.1, read as the reverse complement.
TTCCAACCCAACTTTGATAGTTGTGGGTAGTATATAGCAAACAGATAAATGTTCAAAGTGACGCAAGAGGATTCCCAATAATGGGAGAGGGACCCAGTAGTTAGGATTCTCAACTACACCAACGTCAAAGTTGCTTGGATGGTATAACTCTAAGTTGTAAAAAGTTATTCGAGTTGATCAAATTAACACTCTACCCTCTTCAACTTAATTTAAACATAGTACTATTATTTTAATATTTTATTTTAACGTTGTATTCGTGGCTGAAACTTGAAATTCTTTGAACCCTAGAAAATAAAGTATCATTCAGTTTTTTTACCTAAAAGGTGCTATAATTGTCAAGGTAAATAATTGTTAATATCGTTAAAGACAAAAAAAGATTAGCAGGTTGAGGCAATTGACTTCTTCTCAATGTGGTTAATTAAGAAATACTTACTGAATGTAATATATGTGCAATAACAACTTCAACCAATAGAAACGAAGGCTATAATGACATGTTTTCTAGTGAGCAGGTGGATTATACTATTCCTTTTCTTACAAGGGATTGACATAACTTTTCTTACTAAAGAAACCCAATCATCATACTAATCAAAGTCGTTGCCTCATGTATTTGTGGTCAGAGGAGCAGTGATCTTATTCGTTTGATAAGTTATAACAAATATAATAAAAAAAATAAAATGATATTATATGAACAATATTATTAATAGAAATAAGAAGAGTTGAATAGCACGTTAAACATGAAGAAAAATTTTAAGGTAACAATACTCGGGTCTAAAATAAATTTGGTTGTGCAAAAACAATTTTCTATTTTTGAGCATAAATTGTTAGTAATAGAAAATTAATCAAAGTTGAAAGTCAAAAGGGGCTTGCCTGTCATTTGTCAAAGCAACAGCAAAGATGGTTAAATAATAAGTTATTTGATATAGATGCCAAAGAACCTAATCCGACACCTTTGTTTGTTTATTAACATATAGCTATCATGCAATTTTTCACTGGGTGTAATGTTTTTATTTCCTTAATTTTCAATTATTTATAGTTAGTAGCTGTCTATCATTTATATAAGTTTATGACGAATTTTTAGAAATAATTTATATATAGTTTAATATGTATACATTATCCGTGTAGCGAACATTATGGCAACCCCAGTGCCAATGAATAAAATTTATATTTGTTGATAAAAAAATACATTGTCAGTGTAAGTCAATGAATCAAAAATCATTTTTGTATGACTTTTAAGGCAATTATTATCTCAAAAAAGAAATTATTATAAAATTTAATAAATTTATCATACAAGATAGAGTGTAAAAAACACTATTTCTCTTTATTTTATTTTATTTTTCAAAAGATAGAACTTGAATGTATATTTAACAATTTTTAATGAAAAACGTGTATATGTAATTAGGAGCTTGTCTCCTTTACATTGATGTCATTGTATCATGTGTAGAATTCATAATTATTTGAAATTGTTGTGAACATATACTCATTTAACAACTTGATATATACCTTAAAATACTGGACTTAATAAAAAATAATTAGTGAAACCGGGAATTATTGGAACTTTTATTTTTATTTGGCATCCAATTAATTCTCTTCTCACTAAGTTGGTCTATTTTGAGGTAAAATGATATCTACATAACTCTATTCACAACTTTATGTCCAAACTCTCGACCAGATTTAATAAATTTTAAATCTTAATAGTGGTTACCGTTTGAACTACATTTTACATGAAAGTGTTAAAAAAAAAAAAAAAAAGTATGAACTATGGGTTGAATACCCCTTGCTACCCTTATCTAATAAGTATATGTTATGTTGCTGATAAAAAGAAAAAAAAACATTCAGTAGAGAAAATGAACTGATGAAACAGATAAAAAAAATGAAAAGAATGGTAAGAATCATTTTTTATCCATAGAATGGTAGAATCGTGTTAATCTACAACTAATATTTAACATGTAATTGATATTTATAGATAGAAGAAGTAAAAGTTACAATAGAATCAGACAGACTTGTATATATAATATTTATTTCAATTTTTAAAAATATCATTAGTAAATAAAATGTTTTTTTATAAACCTAAAAGCAGTGACTTTATCAGCTTAATTTAGGCTTGAATTGACCTGTTTATGATTCGACTTGGGGTTTTCTTGTTAACATTTTCAACATGGGTTAGTATTGATTACAAATAGTTATCACTGAAGGTATGGATTAACTGACATTATTTCAATTTAATTAATGCTCTTGAATTCAAGTCTTGAGTATATATCTATGATAAATTTTTAGAGGAAGAATTTTATTGTTTATAGTTAAATTATTTTCTATGCATTACGTATTTAGTTTAATGTGCTAAAAGTAGGAAATTTTGTTTAAAAAAGAAGAATTTATGGTATCAAACTATCAATAAAAACCGTCAAAAAATTGTATCAATAATAAAAAAAAGTATTTATTACATTAGAAATTTTCTATTTTTTGACTTCTTAATATATGCACTTGACGCTTAAAATTAAAAAAAAAAACATTTAAAATAAGTTTTCAAACGTTTATATATTAACTAAGATTAATAAAAAAAATATTAACTAAGATATATTTAATGAATTCCTAAATGTTAATTGAAGCCAAAAAAATTTTTATTGCAATTAATTGAAGCCAATTATTAATATCTTATTAACGTTTCGCAACAACAAAAGATTTATGAATATATCGATATTTCAAATCAGACCTATATGTAGTAGTTTTTCTTTTTAGATAAAAATGATTTATCTTTATTGTGTATTTTCATTTGGCTCCATAGTCATATATTACACTGTTTCTTGCCGCCACAGCGCCACCTGTCATTATCAAATAACTTTCAATGAATTTGAATTCATGGAATCTGTGGTGTGGATTACAAGACTTAATTTCGAAAATAAGAGCAAAAGCAGTCAGCACAGGGAAGTCATTTGGCTACCTTCAAAGTTCAGATACCTAGAAATGACCTTGGGTTTAAAATGAATTTATGTTTGATTGTTACTTTAATTTTTCCAAACAAAAAAAAGGGGGAATTTTTATTTTAATTGAATTTGAGAAATTAAAACGGATACTTAAAAAATCAATTTGGACTCTATTGTTCTTATTATTTTCCTACTATCTAACATTTTCTTTATTCTATTAGAGAAAAAATTAATGTGATTTTTTTAAGAGACCACATATATTTTTTATAGGAATTAATCTTATTCGAGTCAAATAAAATTATTATAAATTTTCTTTTTAAGTATTTAACACACACATATAAGACTCGGATTTAAGACTATTAGTTAAATAAAAACAATCACCTGTTAGTTGATCTATATATTCGGTGGTTAAATCATTGTGATTTATTAACTCAGTTTAATAAAAAAAATTATTTCTATTTAATATTTTCTATTTTAAAAATAATGTAAATGTATACAAGAAAATATTGCCAAAAAAATAAGCTTATCTTTAGAAATTAAAGGCATTTGCATTTATGTAAATAAGTCTTGAAAACCATGTTTAAATTTTAAACTATTTTTCTTTTATTAGGAGTTTATGTAATTAGTTCCATCTGGTACATATTTTAAATTGGTTTTTAATAAATTAACACAGCCAAAAAGTCTTGCGATTAGTGTAAGTAAGAAAACTTGAAGGTTTTTAAATTAGAGCGGTGAAATATTTCGTGATGAGTACGTATAGTCAGAGAATTGATAAAACCAAACAGTATATATACAGTAAGGCCATTGCTAGTTTCTGGAATCCAATGGAAGAAGGACTAAACAAAATGTATTTTTCTTTTTCCAAGTGGAAGAAACCAGGGTCAAAGGTTTCTATATGAAAATCGACATTGAAAAGTGAATATGTTTTGTCTCATGTTACCTGATACCAATATTTTAATTTCTTAATTACACTTTAATTTAATATATTAAGGGGCTGGAAGAAACCAGGGTCAAAGATTTCTTACTCATGCATTTGATTCAGATTTTCTAAATAATTAATCAGAAGCTAAAAAAATTATAATTTAATTAAAATAAAAAATTATTTTGAATAGTTTATCATAAAATAGTTGTTTCTTTTAAATTATTTTACATTATAATTATTTTTGAATTTACAATCTTTTTAGTCTCTAAATTTTTTTTAATATTTGGTTTTAGTCCTTAAATTGTTTTTTGACCGCTCAACGTTTCATAATTGTTTTTTATCTTTACTTTTAGTACTTAAATTTTTTTTCCTTATTTTTTGTCCTTAACAACAACAAAAAAGTTTAAGAATTAAAAATAAAAAATTCAAGACTAAAAATGAAAATTCTAAAAAATCTAGGGACTAAAAATAATAAACTCTTACTTTTTTTCAATATATAATAAACTCACCTTAAATTACTTAATAAGATACGAAAAGAAAGAACATAAAACAATTCTTTTTGGATTAATATAATTAGAATAAGATAGATAAAAAAAAATATGAAATATTAATTATTATTCTAGACAAATAGACTTTTATGTATAGTTATAAAGTTGATTTGATGATAAAAAAAAAATTATAAATTTAAATTTTTTATTAATAAATTAATAACTAATATTTATCATAAAAAATAAAATAAAAAGAAAAAGAAGACGACTTTCCTGCTTCTGAATGATTGCACCTTCTGTCAGATCATGTTTCCCCATTTCAGTAACTTCCTTTCCCTATTCTTCTCTTCCGAAATATTTTTACAATATTTTAATGAGCACAGTGTACTTTGAACGACAAAAGAGAATTCCGATTGGAATTGGAGGCTTGCGAAGGTTTCTTGTGGCCACTAATTAGTATGTTTCCCTTTTCCCAATCGAAAATACTTTGATTTTGAGCCAGAAAATGTTTGTCCTTTAGCACATATAGTCCACAAAGCAGGCAGCACGAGACGGAACCCAATGAATTAGGACGGATTCTGGGGTGCGAGACCTATTCAGGTCTCCCACCGTATGAAAGAAATATTATGTGTTATATATAATTTATTTTTAATCAATGACTAAAATAGAAGTGAGATTACCGTGGAATATTTATACTGGAATAGATTTAAAAAAATAAAAAATTACAGAACACTGTTTTCCTTTCACCTTCACTGACCCGAGCCACTCCTCCCTCACCAACACCACCGCTTTCTCCTCCTGTGGATCTAATTCCACACAATCATACTTCACCTCATATTAATCACATCATTTTAGCCAAGCAGTTAACAAAGAAGGAATAGAAAGATTTCAAGTTTTGAGATTACAAAATAAAAATAATGAATTCACTTCATAGGTTCCAAAATAAAAAATATGCACAGTTTTTTTTTCAAGCAAAAAAACCCACAAAGTTAATCGAAAATAAAACTAATAAAATAAAGTTTTGGGGCTCTGATTAATCTTCAAAGTCCAAGCATCTTCTTCTTGGGGTCATGGAATCGACGCCAAAGAGCAAAAGGTCGTTGTTCATCCGTTTCAACTTCATCATCAACATCGGCGACTCTTTCCCACCCCCAATGCCAAAACGCAATGTCGGCGACTCCATTTTGTCATATCTCGCAGTTGCTGACGTGGATGACGCTGTTTTGTTGGCCATGTTGCCGTTAATGTTTGGAGCAGCGGATGACCGGGAGGAAAATGCGGAAGTCGCCGGGATGAAGTGGTGTTGTCGGAGAGGGAAGAGTGGTTGGGGTTGGTGAGGGGTGAAGGGGGAGAATGTCATGTAATACAATATTTTTTTTAATCTATTCCAGTGTAGATATCCTCATAGTGGTCCTACATCTATTTTAGCCGTTGATTAAAAATGAACAATATCCAACGCACCATGTTTCTTTTCCACAGTGAGAGACCTATTCAGATCTCCCACCTTAGAACCCATCATGAATTAGTATTACTACTCCCTCTGTTTCAGTTTATACAATGTTTAAAGTTTTGACACAAATATTAAGAAATATAATTAATTTATTGAATTTTCTAGAAAATATTAGTTAATTTTCTAATATATCATTTATCTCTCTAATTAATTACTCACAGTACATTATTCCTATTAAGTATTGATTAAGGATAATCCTGAAAAAAAATATTTAATGCAGTATTAGTTTTATAAAATGACATCTATTTTAGAATAATTTTTTTTCTCTTTAAAATGTCATATATTCTGGAACGGAGAGAGTATTTGCAAAATTAAACTTCAGCTGTCTGTTTGAACAAGGTAATTTAGGAAGAAAAGTGATGTTTTAGACATTTTTAATAAATATTTTACTCAATAATAATATTGCAATTTTAGCTGGTCTGGGAAGTTCACTGTTTTCTCCAACAAAGTTCCGAGATGTTTCCATAGTGGTTCTTTTTCTAGTATGATGAGGATTCATAGCGACCGGTGTTGCGAATAAATGTTTATGAGTAAGATTCAATTCATCATCTAATCAAGTGTAGTTTTAATAATAAAGTATTATTTTTGTCTTTTTTTTCTGAAGGGATTATTTTTGTTTTTATTATCATACTGTACTATTTAAATTAAATAGTTGATTTTGATAAGTCTTTAGTTAAAATTAAAGACTTGTTATCATAATAAAGATGATAATAGGAAAATAAATCTTTTATAATTTTAATGTAAAATGTTCTTGATAATAGGATTATTGTGAATAGAACTACAATAATCCAAATAGATCAATATATATGTGATGATAGGTCTTAATTGGATAAAGATAAATAGATTTCATTTATTAATTTACATGTATAAATGATGTACATGTTGATGTAATTAATAATTGAACCGACTCAATTGAGAATTTTTAATGGTTAACATTACCTTAAACTGTTAATAGGAATTTTTTAATAAATGTAATAGTTTCCTTTGACTTGATATTACTTTATTTTATATTGTATTGTTTCTCAAAAGTTCAAACATATATTGTTCTTGGTGGATATGCATATAATTTTTACACAATTGAAGAAATTTTATACTTCAAGAGTTGATATCGAGTACATTTGTTTAAAATTTTATTGTAGTAGTATATTTTATGGACAAAATAGATCATTTTATTATGTTCTATATGTTACAAATACCGCCTTTTAACTAACAATCAGTACTACTTGCAAAGGCACCGTAACATCCAAATCAAAAGAAATTTTGACAAATTGATAGGAATTACTAGAAAAATGTACCCCTTAATTGTGTAGCTAATTCACTTTGCAAATGATTCCTTTAGCATGGATTTTGGTCCATTCGCTTCACTTAGGTCTTTAGGTTTATCTTAGAATTTAGGTTTGGGTCTAACAGGTGGTTGGCTAATGGGGTGACCTAATAGGCCCAACAAGTTCAACAACAATTGCTAGAATAGGCTCTGATATCATCTTTAAATTTGGTTTAAACATAACTCAAGCCAAAAAGTTAGTCTATAGAGTGAGGTTGTCCCCCACCGTTATTTTGGCCATATCAATTATATCGCCAAAAATATAAGTAAGGGGCAACCCTAACTTGATGGGCTCTAACTTTTGGGGTTGAATTGAGCCTAAACCTAAATTTTAAGAGATTATATCATATTAACGGTCGACATGGTCTCAGCTATCTAGATGGAACCTATTTCACTTGTTTTGAACATATTTTGATACATTATTGGTTGTTTTTTTATTTATTTTATATCACATAAATAAGAGAAATAATTATTTATTTTTATTAAAATTAATTATAAATTTTATAATTCATGGGACTAGATGATGTTATGTGTGTGCATGCATTGCCACCAGTGGCAGTTATGCAAAGGTCCCATTCTTCTTCACTAGCATTTGTAGCATCCCCAAATGCATGTTCCATGAATAAAGATGATGGCCATGTTATGGATGGGTTTGTCAAAGAAGTGGTGGTAGTATGTAGACCATGAATGGGAATTTGTTGGTCGAAGGATATCCATTGCCCATTGGCGAGTCAATAAGATAGAATGGACATGGATAAACTTAAGTGCATAGAATATGGTAAAGGTGTGTTTTGGGGTAAACTTTGTAGAGGGTGCTACCATTGAGAACATGGCTAAGAATGTGAACTTTTTCAATGTCATTGGTGCTGAAAATTTATATTTCCTTATCTAATGTGGGTTCATATTTTAATGATAATTATATTAGTTATTTATATTTAGTAGGCTACATCTACCATCGAGTGCGTGAATCAACTGGCGTAGCGTTGTTCCAATTTAACCAAAGGTCTCGATCGAGTTTGAGTCCTTGGTATGCAGCTGCGTTAAATACTCAAAAGGAGAGCTTTGTCGTTTATAATGGTCCTAATCGGCTCGAATATGATTACCTCCGGTGGAGGATACCTGTGGTTTAGACCAAAAAAATTTAGTAGGCTATACTTGTGATCCTGTTAAACTACCAAAAGGATGAGATATAGGCTTAATCAATGGATACCTTTAATGGTCCACATTAGCATATGGAAACCCTTGTGGTGTCAATAAATAAGGAACTTTAATTATGGCCCTCAACATACTAAGTCGCATATTTATTTCTCTTCTCTCCATTTAAAGAGTTACAAATGTCTAGTTGAAAAATCAAGAGACTTCGGTTAAGGAAAAATCATAAAACCACGAGCTCTCTCGTTCCTGACTTTGGTTCCTTCAAGTCTTCCACATTAGCAAGGTGATCAACTACTATGGATCTAGGCATTTATTCTAATATTTAATAATCAAATATGTTGTAGTTCCTAAGGCTTTTTGGTGTACTATTCTAGGATATATACCTATAATTTTTTGCTTCCTCGTAAAGAATAAAGGATACTAAATAAGGATTAAAATTCTAACAAGCGATATCAAAGGAAGTTCTCGTTGTTTGATTATTAGGATTCAATTTTATGTTTTTTCAATGGTCAATGCTTGGATAGGGTTTTCTTCAATGATCTTCATGTATAATTCTTAATCTTGTTTTTGAAACTCCTTATGTGATAGGAAGTTTTGTTCGGTATTGGGTTCCCTTCTTATTCTTAGGTATTGTAGAGTTTTGAGAGAAATCTTTTATTGAGTGAAAATTACTTACCATTAAAAGAGTAGAGAAGAGAGAAAGCAAGTGGCATACTCACTAGACTAAAAAATTGTTAGTTGCAACTTTGTTGGTTATGCTACGCATTCTCGCAAGTATAAGTTTTACAATTATTACACAGAAACTGCAAGTGCACAATATCGTCAAGTAATAAAATCATTCTTTCCACAGGGACATTGTATTTGGCTATGTGAAATCACAATTTAAGTGGAATAAAAATGAATGGATTAAGGTTTAAAATAGAGAAGTGATTTGTGAAAAAAATTCCGAATTTAGAAATCAATTATAGAAATAAGAAAGTAATTTATAAGGATTAAAACTTACATTATGGTGTAGTTGACCCACTAACTAATGGTTAACACTTAAAGTCTTTAATGACCATGTTGTTCATATGGTGTAGTTGTAGTTGTTAGTGGGAGTCTTACATTATGTTTTATGTTTGGATTCAAATTTCATGTATTTGATTTTCTGCAAAAATATTTACAAGTTTACTATTAAACTTGTTTGTTTATGTAATTATGTGCAATATTTCAACTATAATTAAGAATTTTTTTATTGATCTCACTAAAGAATAAAGAATGACCAATTGGAAATAGGTATGATTAATATCACATTGCATGTAATTTACATGTCACTCATCCATATTTAATCATTATCATCAAGTGTATTAATATGGTGATGATACGCTTGATAGTGATTGTGGAATCAAGAAGCTTACGTTGAGGATCATAAAACCACTGGCTCTCTCGTTTGTGACTTTAGTTCCTTCAAGTCTTCCACTTTAGCAAGGTGATCAACAACTATGAATCCAAGTATCTATTCTAATCTTTAATAATCAAGCAAGTTGTAGATCGACGGATCAAAAAAAGCAAGTTGTAGATCTTGAGAATTTTAGGTGTATTGTTCTAGGATATATAATTGTAATTTTTTACTTCCATATAAAGAATAAAGAGTACTATATATGGATTAAAATTCCAACAATAGGGGGCAATGGTTTACGGATTAGTTAACTTGAATATAGTCCTTGGTGAATTGTGTTTATTTGACATATAATAAAACGTAAATACTATTATAATAATAACATTAACGATAAAAAAAAAAAACAATAAAAAGACAATTGATTAAAAGTATAATATAAAAAAAAATATTGACAAAATTATAATATATAAATAATTAAAATGATAAAAATAATCAATTTTTTTAAATATAAAACATTACAAACAGAATTATATAATTTAATAAAAATATTTAAAATAAATAAATTTTAAGTATAAAATATAATAAGTATGTTGTGTAGGAATGAATAAGATCAAGTTCTAATATAATACAACTCATACTTGCAAAATTTTATGAGTAATTATCTCCTTATATATATAAATGAGCAAGTCTATATTTGTTCTCATTACTTCACTTTTTCTGTAACGACCCATCTTCGTTACCGATTTGTTATACTGAAGATTTGATTTCATTAAATTTAAAAAAAAAAACTCTCTAATTAGTTTATTGATAAAATACTGGCGAATTTTTTGCGATTCCCAAAACCAACATATAAAATTTAAAGCTCAATTTATAAACATCTCTTATACAAAGTTTAACTAAATAAAATTATGTGTACATACATCTTTTCACATGATAAATACACAATACCCCTAACTGGTTCATTTTATACATAAGACCAAACAAAGAAAGAGAAAGAAATGATAATGTCTTCAATCCCTCGCACCGTTAGCCACCACGAAAACCTCCGGCACTAGGTTGAGAGTCCACCTGGACGCCTTCAACTTACGTGCTTACTCGTATGCTTGTGCACCAACTGTGCACACCTATGCACCAATTGTGCAATTACAACATTCGGAATATTTAGGTGCACCAACTGTGTGCACCTACCGTATTCCAGCGGCAAAACATATTTGGAGTCCCCTACGGCCTGACTTAAGGGTCCAAATACATCTCTTTAATCAAACACAACGACAATCCATCCCTATACACCAAAAGAGTCAACTAAACCTCTTGGGAAGTAGTTTTCATTACTCCAACACGCCACTCGAAGTCAAAACTTAGGGGTGGATACTCAGGAAGATATCCAATCAAGCGAGACCCCCAGGTTGCTTTAGTGGATCAGAGTTCTGGCGTGGAACTCACCCTCCCAAAGCAGCCATTTTTCTATAAAAATCTCCTCAAAGGTACATAACCAACTCTTTTTAATATATAGGAACGGTTCAAACACAAGGTTCACATACACATCACTCACATCATCATTTCATCAATAATTCATTTCATCATCTCAACAAAACATATACATCTCAAAAATAAATAATGTTCTCAACAAAAATTTAAGCATCTCAGTCAACAATATAATATCTCAACCATAAAGACATTCTCTCATAGGTAAACTTACTACATTTGCTTAAACATTTATAAGATTTATAAGTATCTACGTTTCTTTTTTCATGACAATTCCTCAACTTAAATGTAAAGTACATGATACCTTATGTAAAACAACTTTACCCATTCTATATAACCCATAAAACAATTATATATACACTTGGAATTGACTAGGAAACTCTCAAAAAGGCATTCAAAGTAAAACAAAACATTATGCCTTAATTTAGCTTAAGCCAGAAAACTTAGCTTCAGCTAGAAATTTAGCTTGAGCTAAAAAATTTAGCTTGAGCTAAATTTGTGCAGTTCCAATTCCATCGAAATTTAGCTTCAACTAAAAATTTTAGCTTCAGCTAAATTTGCACAGTCCCAATTCTATCAAAATTTAGCTTGAGCTAAAAATTCTAGCCAGAGCTAAATTCACGCAAACCTTTATTTCGTTGACTTTAGCTTGAGCTAAAAATTTTAGCTTAAGCTAAAACTGCGATTTCTGCAATAAAATTTCTTCAAAAATCTGAGCTTTCAACCCCTTTAATGACTACCCAAGCATCCAAACTCACAATAAACATATCAATAATCATTCTTAAGCTTCTAAACACTAAACCCCAACAAAATAACTCAAGATTCAAACCAAATAACTCAAAATTCATTATAAAACAAAAGGAAAAAGTGAGCTTCCATTACCTTACAAGCTTTCCCATGCTAGACTCTTTGAAGAAGAAGATGGAACAAGAGATCCTAAGCCCCACTCAAGTGGTTTTCCTCCAATTAACATCACCAACTCACCACACCCATGGAATAAAACTTCCATTGGAGCTCACCCAAGCTTAAGGGAGGAAGAAGAAGGATCCACCACCCATGAAGAACTCAAGCCTCAAGGTTGAGAAGACTCTATGAGAATGAGGGATCGGGGAAAGAGGAGAAGAGAAAGGAAGAATGAAGAGAATCAGAGAAAGAAAGAAGGTTCTACACGTTATTATTTGTGATAAATTTGAAATTTTGTTATTTGCACCCATCGTTCCTCCAAGAACACTCCCTTCTCTTATTTTTTATTTATTTATTACAACTTACGAAACTCACGTTAAAGTCCCAAAAATCTCACAATAACACTATGACACATAACAAAACATAGAGCTTAAGTTAATTATTATATCAATCAACATAATCTAAATTTAATTTTCTCTTACGGCATTTATCAATCACTTATAATACCTTACGAAAAATCACAGTGTTACATTTTTCACTCTCCTATCACATTCACAATATTTCTATAACTACCATTCACTTTTTTATCTTATGCTATCTTTTTTTTTAATATTTCTTTTATCAGTTTTTTTAACTATTTTTTAACTCCGAAGATTTCTCTCTTTCATCAATAATTTTAAATACTTAATTCAATTTACTTTTCAATTTTCAAAGCTAATATTAAAAATTAAAGTTACATCATTACATATTCCCTTATTTTTTTTAAAATTTTATAATTTCTAATTTCTTTTATAATTATCTCTTTTTTAAAATTTCTTTCGATGTGTTATGTAATTTTTTTTTTCAAATTTTATAGTCTCTAATCTTTTGGGATTTTTTTTTAATATTTCTTTTATCAATTTTTCTAACTCTATTTTTTAATCTCTCTTATCAATTTTTATAGCTATCCACATTCATAATATTTCTATAATTACTTTCATTCACTTGTTTATCTAATGTTATTTTTTTTAATATTTCTTTTATCAATTTTTCAAACTCTATTTTTTAACTCCAAAGATTTCTCTATGTGTTATATAATCCTTTTTAACTCCAAAAATTTGAATAAAGTCGTGTATTGCATGGGCTAAAACTAGCTAAAACGCTATTTTATATATAAATCTAGACTCATTTTATTGAGAGAAACGCTATAGCCTATAGGAAAATTTTGTGGGCATTTATTATCTTTGAATTTGATTGTCTTTCCTAGACATATTCCGTTAAATAAGGCTATCCCAACAAGAAATTTTGAAAATACTATAGCAATTCATTCAAAGCGTTTGAATTTCTTAGAGTTTGAATTTCTTTGAAACTTTATATAAGGGTTCAATTTCAATTTTATCAAAATTAGAATTGATTCATAATGATATTTTTTATGTTTGAGTTGTACAAAATATTAAAGTATAAAATTGTAATCAATGCTTTAGTGACAAAAAAAAATTTCACTAATACTCACGTCACAAAAATTTTAATGATGAATTTTTTAAAAATACATACAAATTGTTTAGTCATTGATGTCACTACCTCCATTCCTGTTTACCTGTCAGTTTTTAGAAAATTTTTATTTCTATTTATCTATCTTTTCAAAGTTTAAGATAACATTAATTATTTTTTTGTCAATTATATCTTTACTTTTTATTTAATCTTTAATTAATTTACACATATACATTTATTATAGAGTAGAAATAAAAAAGAATAAAATAGGAAACTCAATAACTAATTTATAAGAATAAAAAAATTATTACATGTCTTAATTTCTAGTAGAAATCTTAAAACAAAAATAAAAAGGAATGGAGAGAGTAATTTATTTTGTAGTGTATTTTAGTGTTATTATACTATTAAAACCACAAAATAGAATCACTATTGAATATATAACTCATTGCATGCTTGTATGAAATATGTGATATTCCCTCCGGACTGAAATATAAGCAACAAAAATTGCATGTGTGTTGGACTAAAATATAAGCAAATTTTAACTAACTCTCTCCTATTTAATGATACAATATCTAAAATGTCCTTCATTTAATTAGAGTTTTGTTTCCAACAACCTTCTATTTTTTTGTCCTATGCAATTAAATGCAAGGGGTACTTTAGGAAGTGTGTTATTTTTTTTATTGAGACTATCAAAATTAAATGATGCTAACTAATTTTCTTAAAGGGTGTGAATGAATTTTTTTTTTGCTTATATTTCAGTCCAGAGGAAGTATCTCAAACTCATAGAAGAAAAACTTTTAATTTAAATGTATAGGAGTGCTACACACTCTCTATTAAACTCTTTCTGACACACCCTCTTTTATTGGTAAAAATTTATTGAAAACTATAAAGTTGTGAGAGAAAATCATTAAATAAGGCATGAGACCCACCAAATTTTGCAATTTGCAATAAATTTCTACGATTAAAAGAGTGTATGTGTTCAAAAGAGTGTGTTCTTAGCATTTTTCTTTAAATGTATCATCAATAAAAAAAAATATACTAAGTTTTAATGACATTTTAACACAATTTTAAAGAATTTGACATCTAATACTTCCCCTGTTCCTTTATATAAAAAAAAATAACCAATTCATTAAGACTAATAAAAATAGGTAAATTAATTTATTTTTATTAACAATGTCTGAAATTTAAATTTTATTCAAAAAAATAGTCAGAATTAAATGGTTTAAGTAGTTGTAGTAATATTTAATGACACTAAACATAATTTAAGGGATTTTTTTTCCACCAATGAGTGTAATTTATATTGTTAATAGATCAATAAATACATTCACTTACATGGAGAATGAGTGAACGTCTCATTAATAGATTTTACAATAAATTAAGCATATAAAAGAGAATTAATAATTAATACATCTAAAAGTGAGTTCATATTTCTTACTATTATAAGGTCCAATTAACTACTTCATCGGGATTAAAGAATTTGGTTAATTTAATTAAAAACATTAAATTTGTTTTAAATTAATATTTTTTTCCAAAACTACCCATGTGAACAAAGCTAACAAATATTAATGAGTTTTGTTTCTTTCAGTGTCACATCATTCTAAAATTAACTTTAATAAAGGGCATTTTTGTGAAAAAATAATTAATGTATGAGACATTTCAAATTAAACCTTATAAAAAGGACTAAGTCATATTTTTAATTTGGACCTTATAATAAGGACTAAAGGTAGTAATTAACACCAAAAAAAATATGTCCATTTATTTATTATATAAAGGGCCAGAAAGAGTACATTAATAAATTTATTGCATAATTTGAACCGTGTAATTTATTTATTTACTATTTACATTTACAATATATTAAAAATAAATTACTAAAAAATACATAAAATGATAGCGACTTAATTATAATGTCTAATTTTTAAAGAGTCTCATTCTTAATAGAGTAAGAAAACATTGTTGACAATGCAAGCAGATTAATGACAATTAAGAAAGAAATTATGACATTTATCTTTTCTTTTCTTTTCTTTTTTCATATGTAGAAAACATATAATGACACCTATCTCTATAACAATTAACAGTATAATGGCATTTTCTCCCTTTTCATGTTGCCTTGGTTAGAATCCATGTTGTGACCACATGGGTATTTAAATCGATGGTTGCACACCTGCAGACATGCATTTAATTTAAACATGTGATTATTACTTTATTAGTGTTACTTTCTTCATTCCAGATTATATGATGTATAAGATTTTAGCACAGGTATTAAGGAATGCAATTAATTTATTGAATTTCCTAGAAAATATTAAGTAACTTTCTAATATATCATTTATCTCTCTAATTAATTAAACTTGTAGTTCACTACTCCCACTAGATTAAGGATAGTCTTGAAAAAAGAGATTTAATGCAGCATTAGTTTTGTAAAATAACATATTTTGGAATAATTTTTTTTCTCTAAAACGTCATATAATTTGGAACGGATGGAGTAATTAAGAAAAAGAACTGAATGGGCAGTCCAAAAAAAAAATAAAGAACTGAATGGATTAGTTTTAATCATTAATTAATTGTCTTGCTTTTTGCCGGCTAATTGATTTGGTCGAAAAGTTGATTTTTCAAAGCTCCAAAAGTTGTCAAATCGTTTCTATCAACAACAAAAAAAAATTGTCAAATCGCCTTAGATAAAAAAAAGAAAAAGTTTAAAATGAAAAGAAAAAAGAGAAGAGAAAAAACAAGTTGTATAATAAACAATATTAAAACCTAAAGAATAAAGATAATAAGAGATTCGTGAGAATTGTACTGTTAATGTTATATTTTAGGGATTGAAATATTGCATATCAAAGCAAGGTGTAACTGTAATCGACTGAAAGAAATACATGGACATGATCATGAAGCTTCCAAAGAAAAAGGTAATGATTATGCTCCAAATAAAATTTCCACTTAATTCGACCAGAAAAGATCAAGAATTAAGCTGTAATGACTAATGGATTGGCCAACTCTACAATAGCATGAAAAATTCGAGTTCGAAGGAAGATGTAAAGCATGCAAAGAATATTACAATTAAAACAACTCCTAAGATATCCAAAATATGAAAGAAATCTGCTAGAAGACATGTAAAATGCTTTCAAGAGAAAATCACATCACTTTTTGCTAAATATAGGAATTAAAAACATTAAATTTTCATAAAAACTAAAACCAAATTTTGAAATATTTTGATCAAAATATATTTTACCTAAAAAATATTATTAGGATAGATTTTGCCATCAAAAAATGATGACACATGTGATAAAGGAGCTTGTTTATATGGTGTCTTGCAAGGCTGCACATAAAATGCAACTATCAAAGGCATTAATTCATGTGGAGCCTTGAAGACTCTAAACAGAATAAAGCTTTTGATGACTCCATTTCAGGTAAAGGTTAACATATATGCAAACATGCTAATATATATAAGTAAAGATGGGGAAACAAGCTTTTGCGCAAGGATTGATCAGCAAACCATGTAATTTGTGTGCTTAGGCCTGAAAACCTGTAACCTACGGAAATAAGCAATACCTAACAATTTTCATGAGTTGGCACATATTTTGGGGCCGGCGTAAGCTTGTATTTAAGGGAATTGCTATTCTTACTCCCATTTTTGCTGTTCCCACACCCACATGCTTTAAAAACATTTCCAAAATACCTTTTTAACGAAAATATGTTTCTGTTGTATAAAATATACAATAAAATCGTACTTCCATTGTAATGTAGGTGAAAAAAAATAATGAAAATACATTTTTGTTATATAAAGCATCCAAATAGTGAAAAATAAAGTAGATTTTAGAAGTGTTTATTTTAAGAGAAATATAGAAAAAAAGAAATAAAGATTAAAAGAAAATTACTCTCTCCTCACCTCTCCCCATTTCCACGGCATTTTCACTCTCTTTAGCAGTGAATTTTTTTGTCACACAATCTTTTTATTTCTTTCCTTGCTATTTTATTAATATCAGACCAGATGAGTTTTATCTCTCCTCTGTATTTCCTCACCTTCTCTATTTCTACTGTATTTCATCCGTAACAAACAGAGGGTAAGGATGATAACATAGGGATGAAGAAATGAGTCTCCTACATCGTTTCTCTATGTATTAAAGAAAGAAGAATCCATCATCATCCATCCACATAAACTGTTATATCACAGCTTCATCTGAATTGGTCCATGTGATAAATGAGCAACAGCCCAAGAGAAAATTGAGTAAACCTAAGAGAAAATTTTAGAACAAAAAAATCAAAGTATGAATTACAATCTTCTCATTTTAGCTGTTCCACTTTTGATTCCAGTTTCAAAATCTCTGTGCACCATAACAAAAGGGACCTTCAGCACGAAATTTCACTTTCTGCCCGTTGCTCCAGCTCGAGGCTTACCTTTAACCTCAGATTCCTGTTCAGAAGTGGAAAAAAAAGGTTACTCCTAAACTCTGATGCTTGTTGAATGGAAAAAAATGGAATAAACACTAGTAAATATGAACACGACACGAATGAAGCATCCCTCAACCTCAACTTGTTTTCTTATTTGGGGTGACCCTCTTTAATGCAGGTTATTCAAGAGATGAAAAGACTACAGTAAAATCTTGTGATCAAGCATATCAATCATTATTTAATCATATTCCAAATGAAAGAATAACAATTTTTCCCATTCTGTTTCATTATTTTATATTTGTTCCGCCTTATTCATCCAATGAGTGGTTAAATATTTTCATGGGAAGATTATACGACAACTTAAACATGCATGTACGTATACACGTATGCACAAGAGTACCTGTGGTAAGTGCAAATATATGTAGCTCTTTGCTGTAGCTGGATTGTGATTTTCTGCACCTTTGCTCCAATCATAACAAACCTACAGAAATGAATAATATTTGACATCAGAAACAGTTTAAAATTGGGACATTGCAGTACATGTTTGTATAATATTTGCCCTGCATGCACAAAGTAATGGGTATAATGTGATATGTGCCATAGAATGAGAGCGAGCCACAGAGGGGGAGTAAGACTTCAATTATAGAGGCAAAACATGCATCTCATGCAGATCTTATACACCAACAAATGTAGGTTTCCATATTTATGGGAGAATGTCATAAGAAATGAAGCAAAAAAATATAAAAAAGCATTAAGTAAATATTTGTGAAAACAGCAAATGGAACATACCGCATAAGCAAATATGGAACCATCATTATTAAATGTACTGCAAGGTATCGGCTGACTACACCTTTGCATAGCCTGCAAGACATTAAAGTTTTATAAGCAAATGACTCAAGGATTTAAGGTAGATAGAACACAACATATTACTTTCAAGATCTTCATACATTATCAACACAGTAATCAGGGATTTAAGAACCCGAAAAGAAACACAAACATCCAAATCGGATATTGAAAGGGTTTCATCCTTCCATTTTCCTGTAAGTGATAGCAGGCAAATTAGAGACTAAGTGCCCCACCCCCCTTCCTAAAAAAGTAATGGCTAGAAAGGAGGGTAACAACAATAGTATCTTGGTTACCAGGTGTTCAGCCATACATACAGATAGGTCCTACTATGGAACAGAGAAGCAAAAATTTCTACACTATACAGAAAAAACAACACAAGTATGTTTTGGAAATTCCAGATATTAGTTTCAGAAAGAAAGGACAGGTGAGAAAGTGTATTAGAGAAAGCAGGAACCTTGAGTCTCTGTTTACTGTCCTTATCCCAGAAATTAAAAGCACCATCAGATCCAGCAGTTGCAAAAGTGTGATGTATCTGAATCCAAAGGCACAAAATAAGATTACATAAAAGAATATTAAATCCACAACTTGAAAATAAATTTAACTAATTTTGATATTATATGGTGTACTACCGGATGGAAATTTAAGGAGTTGACTGAATATATCTCATTGTTCTCTCTGTGGCATTTGAAAGTAAAATTCTTGCTTTGTTGTGCATCATCCAGGTGATGCACTCCAACCCTTCCTTCTATTGAGCCAACCTACAGAGAAACAGTATAGTAAATACTCCATAATGCCAGCAATTCAAATTTTTGGAGCCAAAAAGATAATGTTTTAAGTAAATATACAGGAAGGATTTGGCCAATAGTGATAAGAACAACAGCAGGAAAACAGCAAAGTGCATACATGTGACACAGGAGACTGATTAAAGTGAAAGAGACAGAATTGATGTTTGAGTTTGTATATGTACTACAAGTCAAATATTGAAATATAGTGAAGGAAAACAAGGACATGTTGAAGTTCAAGAGAACACATACTGAGGGAAAGTGGGAGAAAAAGAAAAGTTGAGAGAAAATTTAGGAGTCTCAAAGTGTTCTAATTTCTAAGATACAAAATAGAATCGTGATCTGTATTCTGAGTACATCTCAGAATATATAGGAGGTATATAGGAGAGACTGTTGCAACAGTATCAGTTCAGTTGTAACAGATTATTATAACAGGGATGTATCAAAAACAGAATCAGGCAGTTAGGAGATCTGTTAGTTCAAGAGACAACACAGTGCTGCTCACAGTACTAGTATACACAGTATAGGATACCCTACGTTATGCACCATATCTATAGTATACAGTTAAGCATACAAATAACAAATTTACTGCATAATCTAATACACAATAACATAGACAGAGAATTCAATTTGTAGTCTCTACATGGTTACATCTCAATAATTAAAGCCCCCAAAATAGTCATTTTCAGTTCAAAATCGTTCTAGCAAATGGTGCATTGATAACCATTTGACTAAATAAAATAAAGGAACAATTAAGAATTCTACTAGTGTATTAATGTAAGTGAGAGCTGAATACATACCAAAAAACCTTGTTGATCTGGAAAAGCAGCAACACATCTGGTCTGATATTTCAGGGGAGATACGATTCTCTTGTATTCAGTCTGTTGGGATTTCAATATAAATTATAAATTAGAAGAAAAACATATAATATTGATATTTAATGAAATCAATAGCTCCTTAAATGTTAATGTGAAATCAGTGCTTCTTAGTTTCTGCAAAGAGTAAAACAGATGAATATAAACAAATCATGTGAGAGTGACTAGTAAAGTTGGACAAAGAACTATATCTATCTATATATATAATATATATAACCATAGGAAAAAAAATTAAACTGAGGATATTTCAACCATATATTATATGATACAAACCTATTGCATACAAGGTTACAAGCAACAACACTGAAAAATTATTTTACAAAGAAGAATGAAATATCACCTGAGGATTTTGCAGGTTGAAGACAATCAGATTTCTATCTGCAGTTCCCACTACCATTAGAGGATGTTTCACAGTTATTGCATAACAGCGGTCAGGAAGTTGTTGAGTATGCACTGGATTTGACTGCCTAGTATCCCAATACCTAAAATAAAGAAAATAAAGCATAAAATAATTTATTAAGTAGTTAAAACTTCAACATAATCTGCCACATAGATGCCAAGAAAAGGAATTAGTACATTTTTTTACCAAAATACTAGAAGTATTCATAGCAAGTGTCACAGTGTTACCCAAATAGACAGCCATAAACTTCTTAAAGATAAAAACGAAAGAAGGAAAACAGCTCATTTGTGAAAGCTTCTTTCATGAACCAAATATTTGGCAATGACACATAAAATAGTTTTATCACATCTATTAACACTTCTCTTTCAGCAATTGATGAATAGACAGAAACATAAAAATTAAAATACAAACTATAAATACTTTAAAAAAACAAAACAAAAAACCCAAAATTAAATAAATTCATGATAAATAATAAATAATAAGTCACATTTTACACACACAATCACCATCATTCTAGGAGCAATAAGAACACAGTAATATAGTCAAAAAATGAAAGATGATGGTGAAATTAACAGAAAAAGAACATAACAAATTAGATAAAAAATTAGCATAATGCAAACTATGTGGGAAGTTTAAAGGAAGAAGAAAATGGGATAAAAAATAGTCCTATAATGTGTGAAGGACTAGAGGTCAAAACAGAGACAGATAACTTTTTTGTGGAATATTTTACCCAAATAAGCCCCAAACAATGATCTTCTAGAGGTAAAAATGGATTTTTAAGCCTATATCATGGTAGCGCCAATATAGCGCCCAAAAAGCAGCTATTTTGGCTGTTATTGCGACTGCTATGGCCACTATTGAAAACCACTCCGCTATCCTGCTATAGCATGCTATTGATTACTATGGTTCATATACCCTCTCCCATGCACACAGCCTCCAAATCCCCCTTGCTCATATGAATCATTTGCCTAAAATATGAACTACCTGCCACATCAGCTAACTCAACCCAGGGCCCCTCTTAGTGGGTATTTACTTAGTTCACCTTATTTTGGGCCCCTTTTAGTTCATGGTCCTCTTCCCTTAATAAATCCTTTTCGACATCAACATCAGACGTGTTTCTAACATGCCCTAACTCATACATGCTAGAAAAGACACAATGTCAATCGCAACCAAACTCTAAATTCAAACTTTTATCAGTAACACAACATCACTAAACCCCTTTTACACTGTAAACTTTAAAAAAAAAAAAAGGATAAGATGCATACTTCAAGGTCTTGTCCCAGCTTCCTGTGGCTAAAAGGTTCATCTCCGGTATCCACGCAATATCTTTCACAGGAGCATCGTGCATTGCCACAGTCATTGGTTGCCCACCAGAAGTGAGCGGCCACATCTTGACCTGCTTGTCACAGCCCCCAGAAAAAACTGTTGTTCCATCATCCTTCCAAGCAGAGCACAAAACCTTCAACAACAAAGCAAAACAATAGGTTCAAAAAAAGTGCCCCCAATGCCACTTCAATCTCATAAAACAACAACAATAACAATAAGAATCCTTTTTTCTAATAAAACCAATTGAAATTCAATTTCAAAATCAAATTCATTACCGGTTGGTCATGAGAAATCGAAGCCTTGGGAGTACTGTTGACAACAGTCCCATTCCTTGTTACCTCCCAACACCGAACCTATCATCAAGGTAGAGACATTGTCAGAAAAAAGAACAAACCCATGACAAAGAAGGTTTAGTATTTAGGGTTTCTTATTCTCTCTTGAGATTTGATAATCAAAAAAAGTGACAAACAAAAAATTAATGAAAAAGTAAAAAAAAAAAAAATCGAGAGAAGGAAAACCTGGTTGTCCCATGAAGTAGCGACGAGGAAATTGGCCTTGGGACTGAAACAGAGACTCGAAACAGAATCAGCGGGTGGTTGGGCAACCTGAAATTTTCAATTTTTCATTGTTGAGACAAAAAAAAAAACAAAAATTGAACAAAGTATGTGACAGATTGATTCCACGTTCAAGAATCAGAAGATTATTATTATTATTATTATTACTACCTCAAAGGATTTGTTGGGATTCGTATTCGCGGCTCCGAAGTTCGACATTTCGATCAACAGAAAGAGAGAGAGATTGAGATTGAGATTGAGATTGGGGAGTGAGTGAGGGAAATAAGAGGTTTGAACTGAACACGAGGATGGTGCAGTTGCATAGGGTTTATATATGAATGTGGGTCACGCGAAACAACGCGCTAATGTTTTGCTTACGAATTACGCTAAGTTCTGATCGGATCAAGCGCCGAGCGGAGACGGCGGCGGAAGAATGAATGAGTCCGCCGTTCGAATTGGCAGAGAGGGCTAGGAGTAACCAATGCTCTCAGTCGACCGTTTAGGGTTTTTTTACAATACAATGTTGGTAAAAAAAAAAATTAAAAAAAAGGAATTAATTTGATTTATTTAAAAAAAAACGAATTAATTTGATTTATTTTAGGATAAAAATTAAAATTTAGATATAATCCATAACTATATTCCATAACTGTATAAAGATTATCTAGTCGTGGTCAGCACACATGTTCATTGAACAATGCTACAAGTTTTTATTTTTTTATTTTTATTTCATTCTTTCTTCTTATAACTCTATAAATATTTTCCATAACTATATAAAAATAGGATTAATTAAGTTTTTAGTCCCTAAACTTTTTTAAAATTTGATTTTTAATCTTTAAACTTTAGTTTGATTGATCAAGGTCCTTAAATTTTTTACAAATTCTGTTTTTAGTCCCTAAACATTAGTTTGACCAGTTAAGGTATCTAAACTTTTTTAAAATTTAATTTTTAGTCCCTGAAATCTCATTAATTCATGGACTAAAAACTGAATTTTGAAAAAGTTTAATGACTAAAAACTTAATTAATCCTAAAAATTATTTAGTCGTCATCGGCACATGTTGATTGAACAATGCTACAAGTTTTTATTTTATTTTTTTTATGTCATTCTTTCTTCTAATAAGTCCATCTTTCTTTCTCTATTTTTTTTTTTCCAAAAACTTTACAATGCATAGGCTACTTCCTAATATTATCAATACTACTGGAAACACAAACACTGTCATGCTCTGTGCACATTTTTATTTCGCTATTGCATTTCTTTGCACTAAAATTGATATATTTATACAATTTATTTTATTATGCATTGACGTGTATATTAATTTTAGTTTAATATGCTTTTTGAACACACATTTGTACACATAAATTTTTTTTACTTCTTATGTCTCTTATCGTAATTCAGTATTTTTTTTTTTTTTTTTGTACATTGCACGGTAGCCAACTGCAGTAGTATAAAGAACTTTAATTATATATACATAGACATAAAAAAAATGTTAGAAATATTACGTACATAAAAGTCAAAGAAAAAATATTATTATAGCAAAAAAAAAGAAAAAATATTATTTATATACAATTGTAATTGCTTTGTAATTATAAACTTCCTTAATTGTATTTTTTTTATGCTTACTTCCTTAATTGTATACTACTAAATAATCTTTCACACTTGTGTGTTTGCATTTCTAATGCGCTAATGTATTTTTATTACGCTAAATTTATTTGATATATTATAACAATTTCTCTTATTATATATTGATGTGTATATTAATCTTTTTTTAATAAAGAAGGTTTTTTTCAAATCAAATTGACCTAATGTTTTTAGGACTAATTTGTATATACATATACTTTGAAAAGAGTATATTAATTTTACATGTAAAAGAATTATGAGTTTAATGATGATACAAGGACGGTGTAAAACTATTTTACACAGTCATTCAATCATAAATCACCGTTGATATTATTTTTAAGGTAATTTTGTAAAAGTCAATAAACTTATCATACATGGTGAATTGTGATTGGATGACAGTATAAAATTTTTTTTACACTGTTGGTGCATAGTCCTTTTTCTCAAGAATTATTTGAATATCTTTATTTAAATCATAAAAAAAGGAGTTCGCCGTTCAAATTGGCAGAGAGGGTTAGGAGTAACCAATTCCGAGTCGACCGTTTAGGATTTTTTACAATATCTTTTATCTTTTAATTAATGTTAGTATTTTTAAAAAAAGGAATTAATTTGATTTATTTTAGTATAAAATAAAATTAGATATAATCCATAACTATATTCCATATTACCAAAAAAATATTCCATAACTATATAAAAATTGTCCATGAGTAGTAAATTTTTTAATTAAAATTAACAATAAATCGACCAAGATTATCATAATAAATTTTGGTAATTACTTGAGATAAAAAGGATAGGATAATTACGGGTCAACTTACTTTGTGCGATTTTTGTTTTTATTTTCTCAAAACTAGAAAATAATAGTAAAATATGTTTGATTGAATTTAAAAAGAAATTAAATTAAAATATATTATAAATCAACCTAAAATTGAAGGGGAACATAAACAATATTTTTTACACTTGTAAATATTTAATTTTAGAGAACAACTAGTACAGTACAGTGTGTTCATACATGTTGTCACATATTGCTTTTTTATATAAATATTTCTTCTAAAATGTCTTGGTTACTTTCTATCAAGTGAAGTTAGTTAATATGTGAAGTATTTTTAGTATTTTTCTCATTGACTCATACGTAAAAAAAATGTAAAAAGAGTCTACAACATTTGTACAAATATTAAAACACAAATATCTAATATTTTTCTAAAGAATAGATCAATGCCTTGATTAAGAAGTCATGTGAAACCATAGTTAAGTATAACAATTAAATTAGTAGCTACATACATAATATATAGCAATAGAGAGATTTTGAGACTTATACTTCCAATAAGTTCTGGAAGATCTTCTTGAAGACAACATTAAAAGTGGTGTTTAAAGCTCTCCCTTCTTTATTATATATTAAGATTTTCAACCCTTATTTGTTTTAAACTCTAGAAAGTGCCACATACAATTGAGATTGACTTAATGCTAGTTTAGGCAAATATAATCCAACATTGACTAACGATTAACTTTGAGACGTGTTGATAGTCATAACATATGAGATAATTATAGGAAATTGGCTTCTAATAAGTTTAAAAGGTCATGGTGATTGAGATGGAGATATAGACATTTGGGAATGTATGTCAAATTTTCAATTTTATTTCTTTTTCTTTTATAAGGGAAATTTTCAATTTTCTTTCTAGATATGATCTTTGCTTCAATAACATGATTTGCTAGCCTTGTAACAATTAATCTAGTGTCATTGCATAATCCCTCAAATTGGTCTAAATTTATGATAAAACCCCTAATGTGGATCAAATTTCAGTATCATTAATTTGAAATATTTTTTATTGAATTCACTCAAAATTGACAAAATTAAGAAAAAGAAAAAGATGGATCAAGATAAGGGAAGGAAGAAGTGCCATGATTCTTAAAGAATTGATGAGTTAAGGTGGATTTGTCACAAAGAATGGAATTCTTTGATAAGAATCAAGGGCTCCAAGGAAGAACCTAAGAGAAACACTCTCTATTAGCAACAAGCTAAAATTCAATTATCAAGCATAATGTCCTTAAAAAATGTTTAAGAGGTGTATTTATTTCTCACTAAAATAAGCACTTGGTCCATGGCCCAAAACTAACACATTAAGGGTTCGTTTGATGTGCACTGGCGAATAGCACAGAGGGAACAATACAGGACAACTGCTTAGGTTACAGGACAAGTTTTTATTGTGTACCTTGTTTGATGAACTATGCACAGCACAAACATAATAATATGAAATTTAAGCAAATATCCTTTTTAAATTTTCACATTATGTTTATGCATTCCGGTCGCAAGTGTAATCCTTCCACACTTGTTTTCGCTTTCCTCTGTAAGTTCAATTCCCCCCCCCCCCCCCATTGCTTCACTCCCTTTCATCCACCTAATCAATTCCACCTACCTCTTCAATTTTTTCACAATCTTCCATCGCTCTTTTTTTCCCATTTTTTTTTTGTAAAATTCATATTAAATATGTCACTTAAATGGGTGGAAATGTGCATTAAATTTGATTTCATCACTAGGGATCTACAAGTGGCAACGCGTGGAAGGTGGAGATAGGTTTTACCAATTTTGATATATGTAACTTTTGGGGCAGATGGTAGCTTTTTATCATTGGCATTATTATTTGCCAATTAGTACTGTTTGTGTATTCCTGAAGAGAAAAAAAGCAACATAGAAGTCGGAGAAAGCTGAAGAAGACGCAGAGCGCAACACATCAACGTGAGTGAAGTGGGAAAGAGATAGGGGAGAAAAGGATAATTTGGACTTTTCTGTTTATTAACCACCGGACAAAAAGTTGTATTGTGGGTAAGTGAGTTACAAATTTTTAGAGTTTTGTCCAGTTCTGTTCTCCTAATTTTGTGTTGTCCACTAACTATTATTTAAAACAAACATTGGACAAATGCTTTTGTGTTGTCCAGTCCTCTAAAATTTAGCGAATCAAACGCACCCTAAGGAAATTTCCAAGGTAACTACTAAAATACCAAGGTAACTAAATAAAGCTAATACTTAAACTTGGGTTCAATTACACAATTATTAAAGCCTAATAAAGGGTTCTAAAAATAACTACTAAAAGAATTGACTACAATCCATTATCTTCAAGACTCCTTCCTCTTCTTTCTCCATAAGTGAGTTCATCTTTATATTAATGTCCTCTTATAACTTCCTCAACCTTGTTCTAGTAACAACTCCTCCCAGACTAAGGTCATCACCCTTTTGTAGCCCTTCATCATCCCCTCCTTCTTGAAAAGAACCCGTCCTTGGATTTGAGCAAATGTACCTACATCACAAAAAGATAAATCACTAACATTGAAAGTGTTACTCACACCATAATCAAGAGCAAATCAATTTTATAAGCATTGTCATTGATGCGCTCCAAAACTTGAAAAGGACCATCTCTTCTAGTTTGAAGTTTAGATTTCCTTTAAGAAGGAAACCTATCCTTCCTTAAATGCACCCACATCCAATCACTAGTCTCAAACACCATCTTCTTCCTCCCTTTGTTTGCATGTTTAGAATATTGTTTCATCTTCCTTTCAATTTGGGCCTTCACCTTCTCATGCAAGTGCCTAATAAAATAGGCTTTAGAAAATCCATTTATTCAACATAGAATCAACATTCGACAAAGGAATCAAATTAAGAGGAGACAAAGGGTTAAAACCATAAACAACTTCAAAAGAAGAATGAGAAGTAGTTGAGTTGCATACCTTATTGTATGCAAATTCTACATGGGGTAATCAATATTCCCAAGTTTTTAAATTGCCTTTAATGAGGCACCTTAGGAGTTGAGAAAAAGTCCTATTTACCACTTTGATTTCTCCATCCGTTTATGGATGACAAGTGGTGGAGAAAAGAAGTTTTGTTCCAAGCTTCTGCTACAAAGTCTTCCAAAAATGGCTCATTAAGAACTTGGAGTCCCTGTCTGAAATAATACTCCTAGGCAACCTATGAAGACATACAACTTTTTTGAAGAAAAGGTCTGCCACATGATAAGCGTCATCAACCTTGTGGCATGAAATGAAGTGTGCCATCTTGGAAAACCTATCAACAACCACAAAAATAGAATCTTTTCCCCTCTTGGACCTTAGGAGACCAAGCACAAAATCCATGGATATGTCTGTCCAAGGAGAGGTGGGAATTACCAATGGGGTATACAATGCATGATTCATGACTTTAGACTTAGCTTATGTTTCATTTAAAGCCAAAAGAAATGCTCATGCAAAATGTTCAAAGTCTTGTCAACCCCAAAATTTCTCATTAAACCCCCTTCATGAGCTTCTTTAATTATGAGTTCACGGAAATAACTTTTAAGCACACAATCTTTTATCTTTAAATAGAAATCCATCATGCCTAAATAATTCATTATAAGGAACTTTCTCACACAATTCATACAACCTAGAGAAGCCATCATCACAAGCATACAACTCCTTCATCTGTGATTTTTCATAATGTATTAAGTTCTTGATAAATACCGTAAGAGGAAATTAGATTTAAATTCATGATATGTATAAAAGAATTTAATAAATAGATTGTTTTGTTATATGCCATAGAGTTATTGTTAGATTTTCATGTATGGTTGGGACTTTTACGTAAATTTCTTGAGTTGTAGAATATATATATATAAGAGAAGGGGCGTCCTTAGAGAAAGTGTAGGGGCAAATAGTAAAATTTCAAAAATCTCCCAAAGTTTAAACATGCAAAGCTTCACTTTTTCTCTCATTTCCTTCATTTCTTCGTCCCTCTCTAAGCTTCTCTTTTCCTCTCAAGAGCTAGGGTTTTTGGAATTCACTCAAAGAGGACTTTGTTTCCTTAATCTCTAGAGCTTCCTTAGTTGATTTCAAGTTGGTAAGTTCAATTCCTCCCTATTCTTGATCTCTTAGTTTCCTTCTCATCTTTTCCCAAGAGCTTGAGAAATGGGTCTCATCTAAATTCTTGATTGAAAGGTAAAAATTTGATTGAAGCGTGTTTTGATGTTGGTTTAGGTTTCTCCTAGTTGATTCCATAGCAAAAGTTAAGGAAAGATCACTCAAAAGCCACAAAGTATCTCTCTTTAACTCCTTCAAGAAAAATCTCAAAGTTGTTGGGTAAGGAAAGCTTTAAATTGTTTGAATGATTTGTTGGTGTTTTATATTTGGATTGATGATGTGATTGATGTTTGTTGATATTTATGAGTTTGGATTAGTCTTTGAATAAAGTAAGGAGGAGTGGGTAAACCATTGAGGGCCATGAATCTCGTAGGTTGTAGCCCTTTTTGCTCATGCCCAGCTTGAATTTTGGTGCTGCTGGGCTAGAGGGCATCAAAATGAAACTTTCAGTTCAAGGGATTTTCTAGCTCAGCAGGACAGAGCTTGCGCTGTCGAGCGAGAAATAGTCAGTAGCTAATATTCATTCCAGGGGAGTTCTGGTCCAGCACGAAAATTTCGCTGCCGAGCCAAAGAGAGTCAGTAGCGAATATTCATTCCAGGGGAGCTCTGGCCCAGCACGAAAGTTTATGCTGCCGGGCTAGAGATGTCTGGCTCAGCATGAAAGTTTGTGCGGCCGGACTAGAATTTTGTTAATTGAAATTCTTTTGAACTTTTCCCCTTTTTATTTATATGATTTTAAAATGTTTATACAAATGTAGTATGTTTAATTATAAGATGATTATGTTGTTTTTGAGGTGTTTATATTATGGTAAGGTAGTTGCATTATTGTTGTAATAATTATGTTTTGATGAGGTGGATGTATTATTATTGGGATGTATATGAATTGTTGATAAGATGATGTTGATGGATGAATGATGTGTTGAATTATAAATGATTATGTTAAGTTGAGATATTTATATGTACATGAAGAAATATAAATTACTATTTGTTGAATGTGATATTAAAGAGATTATGATGTTTTGAGAAATTTAAATGGAATGTTGATGAGATGACGATATATGTGATGTGTATGTGAACTATGTGTTGGAACCATCCCTATATGTTAAATAGGAGTTAGCTATGACCTTTGAGAAGATTTTTATAAAAAAATGGTATACTTGCGAGGGTGAGTTTCACGCGAGATCTCCAACCCACTAAAGCTACCCAGGGGTCTCGCCAAGTGGGATATCTTTCCAAGTACCACCCTTACGTTTTGACTCCGAATGACATGTTGGAGTGTTGAGAACTACTTCCCAAGAGATTTACTGACTCTTTTAGTGTATAGGGGATGAATTGTTATCATGGTTAAGGATTGTGGATTGTTGAGATGTATTTGGATACTTAAGTCAGGCCATTGGAGATGGCGGGTACGGAGGTGTCGTATCTAAGACTGTAAGGGACTCCAAATATGTTTTGCCGTTGAAATATAGTAGGTGCACATAGTTGGTGTACAAAAATATTCCGAATATTGTATTTGCACAGTTGTTGCATAGGTGTGCACAGTTGGTGCACAGGCATATAGGTAAGCACGTAAGTTGAGGGTGCTAGGTAGGCTTTTAACCTAGTGCCGGAGGTTTTCGTGGTTGTGACGTTGTGGTTTTCCTAATTGTATGATTAAGTGTTTGACTAATAATGCAAGAGAAAATTAAAATTAAATTATGTTGAAATAATATAATAATTAACTTAAGTTCTACGTTGTGCTATGTGTTGTGGTATTACTCTTAGATTTTCATGAGGTATTGGACTTAGAGTGTGTGTTAAGAGATTTTCGGGATTTTACGTGAGTTCCGTAAGTTGTAGAAGAAAATAATAAGAGAAGAGAGTGTCCTTAGAGGAAGGGTGGAGACAAATAGCAAAATTTCATGCAAATCTCTTTATTTGAACATGTCAAGCTTCCTATTTCTTCCATTTCCTTCGTTCTTATCTTTCTTCCTCTCTAAGTTCTCTTTTCCGTAAATGGAAGTTTGATTCCTACCTTAACTTGAAGTTTGATTTCTTCTTCCCTAGAGATTTCTTAGTTGATTTTAAGTGGTAAGTCCAGTTCCTCCTTATTCTTGATTTCTAAGTAACTTTCTCATCTCTTCCCAAGAACATGAGAAATAGGTCTTGGTTAGATTTTAAGAGATGAGAGAAATCTTGATTTTGAGTTTA
Organism: Pueraria montana var. lobata; assembly: GCA_026413185.1. Taxonomy (NCBI): domain Eukaryota; kingdom Viridiplantae; phylum Streptophyta; class Magnoliopsida; order Fabales; family Fabaceae; genus Pueraria; species Pueraria montana. The sequence goes on along the minus strand of CM048651.1, from coordinate 36,402,233 downwards.
CTTTGATGTTGATTTAGGTGTCTCCTAGTTGATTCTGTAACAAAACTTGAGGACAGATCACTCGAGAACCTCAAAGTTATCATCTCTAGCTTTTTCTCCACGGTTTGAGTCAAGAAGTTTAGGTAAGGGAAGCTTTAAACTTGTTTGAATGATTTGGTGGTGTTTGGTATTTGAGTTCTGCTCTTTTGGATGTCCTTTGAGATTTAGTTTTATGACACAATGAGTTTTCTCTCTTTTGTGTTTTGATGATTTGGTTGAATTTGCGACTTAAGTTGAAGTTAATATAATATCATGATGTGTTGTTTTGATTCGAAATGGTCTTGTAAGTGTTACGAATTGTCCCTAAACCTTTGATGCATGTTTTTGGGTGCTTGGGATCCTTTGGGATGCCTTGGATTCTGTAGAAAAGCTTGTTACGATGTTCTGTTAGTTGTAAATTTTGTGAGAGTCTGATTCTGCAGACCCAACGTCCAGTGACTCACCCAGCGTCCAATGACCCTCTCAGCTGACCAGCATCCAATGACCCACTCGGTTGACCAGCGTCCAGTAACCCACCCAGCGTCCAATGACCCATTCAGCTGACCAGCGTCCAGTCAACTCTGGTAAACTCTAGTGCTTTTGTTCAGCTTTGTGTCCAGGACCCAGTTTTGTTATGAATGTGATATATATTAGTTTTCTTATATAAATAATTATTTTAAATGTGCGATTGACATTCTTTGAGATGTATAATATAATTGTGAGTGTAGATTTGAAATATTGAATGAGGATGTTGGATAGGCTACCACTTTGGTTCTAGAACTATGTTAGGAAATTCACCCTTAATTAAATTTAGTGTTGTGTTGTGAGTAAGGATTCGAGGTGTGAGAATGCCTTACTTGTGCTTACTGAACTGCTAGATTGGGTTCATAAGCTTGATTTGAGAAAAATGGTGAATTTATAACATAGAGGGAACGTGTGGCAAGCAGAGTTGTTTGGTTTGTGCATAATATTGCATGCAGGTAGGCACGTAAGTTGAGGGTGCTAGGTGGGCTCTCAACCGAGTGCTGGAGGATTTCGTGGTGGCCAATGGTGGGCATATAGAATAGACAAGTGGGCGAATTCCTAAAGATGGAAGATTTTGCAAACCTGACAGAGGTAAGCCAATACCAACACTTGTCTATATTCGATTAAATTCACACTTCCTCCACATGGTGGCTCAAGGGACTCCCTGAATGGTCTAAGATGAGACTAATGGTAGGGGATGAGGCCTATGGGGACCACCCGAAAGTTGTTGAAATCTCCATGGAGTCGAGTCAGCATAATATTGCATGATGATATTAATGAATGGAGTGGTATATGAAGTGAACTGAATGTTTAGTATGAATGATGTTGATTGTACTCTGTGTAGATTCTATCATTCTTTTTATAAAAAGCTTACCCTTGCAATTTGTGTTGGTATTTACTGCGATGATCGTGTGGTTAACACAGGAGCAGGTAGCAGTGATGGTGCTGGTTATCATGCTGGTCACGAGTGAAGATTGGACGATCCTCCTGTTATTTTGATTGGACGATCCTCCTGTTCTGCTGATTATGTTCTAGTATGTATGTACATATTATGGAGACCAGCTTAGGACTTATGTATAAATATTTAGATTGTTATGAATGTCCTTTAAAAGAGGACTATATTGGTATTGTATATATATATATATATATATATATATATATAGACACACACACACTTAAGTTTTGTAAAGCCAGACTTAACACTTTTATGATGTGATGATGTACATTATATGTAGGAAAGTATTTAGGCAATGTTTTAGTATAACAAATCTGTAACGAAGATGGGTCGTTACAGTGGTGGCTAACGATGGGCCTATAGAATAGACAAGTGGGCGAATTTCTATAGATGTAAGGTTTTACAAACCTTACAGAGGTAAGCCAATACCCACGCTTGTCTATATTCGATAAAACCACACTTCCTCCGTAGGGTCAGCTCAAGGGACTCCCTGAATGGTCAGAATGTACAGACTATGGTAGGGGTTGGGGCCTATGAGGGACCGCTCATATGATGTTGAAACTCCATGGAGTAGAGTCAATCTTGTTGACTGAGGTTGTCTAGTGATTTATGTTGTACATCGCTTTGTGATGAGGAATGTCCTTGGTTGTATTATGTTGAGATTGTGACTTTTGTTGATTGGATAAAATCCATGAGATCTGATGATTCATGGTAAAAATTGGGAATAGAGCTATGTTGTTGTTGATTATGTTGTGGTTTGTGACAGTTGATGTCAAATGTGACTTATGATGTTTATGACTCATGATGATGAGTGATGATGGTTTATGTTGTTGATGGTAACTAAGGATTTATAACATTTCTTTATTGGATGTAATCCACGAGATTTGATGATTCATGTTAATAATTGGTGATATAACTATGTTGTATGAACTATCTGAGATGGTTGAACCATTATGGTGTTGTTTATTGGTGTTTATTGATGAACTAAGTTTTGTATAACATTTAAGTTATTATGTATAGTTTTATTTGGTAAGCCTACCCTTGCGCAGTTGCACGTGTGGTCCGTGTCTGTGATGATCTCGAACATCGTGTTCAGGGGAGTAGATGGCTTTCTAGATGGACTCCTCTAGGAGGCTTGGTAGATGGAGCGAGCATGGGATTGAAGATTCAATCTCTTTCTTCTTTCCTTTGTTTAGTCTTTTGTATAGAATGGACTAGCATAAGGCTTTTATGTGGTTACATTGTAAGAGAAGTATGTATATGTGATTTATGTTTTAAGTTTTGTAAAGCCAGACCTAATACATTTCTGATATGATGATGTATATTATGTGTAGGAAAGTAGATACATATGTGTGTGTTAAATGCGAAATTTTTTTAGGTAGTTTAATATGATTATATCTAAAAAAAATGTTTTAGGATAACAAATTTGTAACGAAGATGGGTCGTTACAATAGTGGTATCAGAGCAGTTCGATTCAAACCGAACTGTGCGTTATGTGTCTTTTTTGTTTCTTATGTGAATTGTATGAAGTTGCTTTACATTGTTGGAATATGTTGGTTGTTCGTTAAACCATAAATCCTAGTTGTGCTGTCATCAAATATTGAGACTGGTCATCTCGATACTTTGTGTGACGCGAGTAGAATATTATGGCAAGCGAAAATCGAGATCAAGAGTAATTATTTTTGAACTTCCTTGGTTGTATGCATGTCTTAGGAAAAAAAATTATTTTCTTATGTGAGAAGGATGTACAGTTGCTTTCAACTTCTTGGTTCTTTTTTGGATGCTTGAATGTGTAAGTCTAGGATGTTTTAGTGCATGTTCTTCTTATTGATGTGATAACCCTTAAATGGGAATGTTTTGTGCTTAGTATGGTTTACTCTAAATTGTTGTTTTATAGAAAGAGGTTCTTTTAACTGTTTTGCATATGTGTCTTTACTTTTCAACAGAGTATGAGATACATATTTATTTTCTAGATGAAAGGTGTAAAATAATTGTATCCCTCTGCATGCGTATTTTGATGATATTTCATCTTCTTATTGACTGAAATGACGTTATGCTCGCCTTGTTGTTATTTTTATATCTTATCTATATATGATATGTCTAAGTTTCTTTGGGGAGCTGAGTGATTCACATGATTGAATGGTGAGAGACAAGGGTGTCAATGTAGAATTTTTTTTATTGTTATGAATATGTGAGCACTAGTGAATACATTTCTATATGTTCATTTTGGTGTGCGTTTTGTGCAAGTTTCTATGTGCGCCTTCATACATGTATATCTGTGTGTGAGGGGAATGCGATTTTCCCCGACTATTGGGATGTTTGATACGTGTGTGATTATTGTGAGTAATTCGCATATTGGGATCGTATTGATGTTTTACCTTTTGAGCTCCTATGATTAGGAGTTATGATTGTTGCATGTAATATGTCTTTACTTCTCGTGGTTGTATTTTAATTCGGTTGGACGGGTTGTGAATACCCGAAACACTTTAATTATTGTCATGATTGATAAAGTTGAGTGCTTATCTTCCCTGAGGTTAGTAGTGAAGGGATAGATGTTTTGGGACGAATGGATGGTGACCTTAGTTTAGCTAGGCTGGACCCAGTAAAAGAGAAGCTACCTTAATTTGTTCATTTAATTCTTAGACATGTTTCACTTGATAATGTTTATCTTTTTCACATTAACACAATCGATCTTTTGTAAGTACTCGATGTTTTATGACCTCATGAAATTTGTTGTGTTTTATGGGGTTACTATATTTATGGTATGTTTCTATTTCTTTCATTTCCCTATCTTGACTAGAAGTTATTTTCAAAGTTGGTCTATTGTATAGACTTGATTTCAAATTTTGACTATTGTGTAAAAGTGATTTCGAAACAAACCTTGAGAAGTTGCTTCTAAAAAGGGAAGTTAATGTTTTAATGATTTCCTTGTTTTAATGAATAGTTTTACCAAAAACCTTTTTGAAATATTTAGTGTAACTAAGATATTACAAATTGATCTTTCTCTATTTTACCTTTGGTGTTTTAAAATGTGAAAGGTTGCTTAAAGACAGTTTTCTTTTGAAGAATGAAGATGTTGTTTTCCTTATTTGTTTGAATTGCTTTACAAAGGCTTTAATGTTAAAGCTTGCTTTCTTTGCAAGATGTTGCATTTCCTTTCAATAGTAGCAAGTCAGTTTTCATTCGAAAAGAATGATGTTGTTTAAACCTTGTTTAATCTAATCGTTTAGTAAAAGTTTTAGTACTCATATTTGTTTTCTAGTTATGTGGTTGTGTTTTCTCAACAGCAAGACATTAGTCCAAAATCATTTTGATGTTTTTGAGTTAACTACAAGTTATTTCACTCGAGTATGTTTATCCCTTTTTATGCTAAAAAAAAACCAAACTACCCATTTTGTGAGTGTGTTTGATGTTTTAAAATTGCATGTAAACAAAAGTTTATTTCATGGGGATTATCACCCTATGATTTCTCTGTTTCCTTTTTTCTTTATCCTCAACGGTATGTTACCTTCAAAACTAATTGATATACATGTTAATATTTCCACAAAAATCTTTTGGGGTTTGTTTCTAAAGGTGGAAAAGTGTTTTAATGATTTTCTTATGGTAGAAGACAAGTTTTGCTACTTCCATTTCGAAGTTGTGGGAACCAGTTTTTAAGAAACACCCATACCTGTACATGTGTTCCCTTTTAGTTTTGAATTTATGTTTCTCTTTGTGGTGTATTTGTTTCGAAGTTGATATTGGTTTCTTTAAAGTGAACTTGCTCTTTTAGAATTGATTTGTCAAAGTGGAAATGCCATATTAGACCTTTCTACCTTTTATTCGAACAAGTTTTACCTCTTGCCTTTGATTTTAAAATGGTTGTTAAAGGGTTTAATCAAAATGTTTGTTGTTTTTTAAATCTATTAAACCCATATGTGTTTTGCTTTAGAAAGCTCTTGATGTTTTCTTCCCTTAAGAGAATCCTTTGAAAACTTGTTTTAATTGATTTCATATGAAAGTTTACAGTGCCCTATGACACCATGCTCTTATGCATCATGTAAGGGCTTCCAGCTCACAGTGTTTTGTTTTCACTTGCATTACTTCTTTCCTTTTGCATAAAAGTTTGATGCAAGATTACCTTTAGTGATTTTCCATTGACCCTTTGGTTTGAGAAGTTTAAGCTTTATGTGTTTTGGTGGAATACAAATACAAATGAGTTTTTGGTGTGTTTAGAATATATAACACGTTTGGTTATTCATATTGAAGAGTGTTTTGGAACCTTCTTTTGAAATATAGCTTAAAAAAAATGTTTTATGATTTTGAACTTGTTGGGGGGAGTGTGAGTTCCTTTTGTGGGTATGTTTTGAACATCTTATTTTGAAAAGTAGATTAAAGTATGTTTTAAGTGTTTAAGCTTGAGGAAAATTTAAGTTTTGTTTATGTGTTTTGGAAAAGCCCTTGATAAAGTGGAATTGAACATTTTGAGTTAACTTAAGTTCCCATGCTCTTAAATGTTTTGATTTCGTTGTTTTACTTAAGTGGTTAGTACTGACGAGGGAGAAAGTTGTTAGTGATGTCTAATTGAAAGAATTAAAATTGGAAGAAAAAAAATCCGAAGTAAAATACCTGATGAAAGAAAGACTAGATTGGACAAAGAATCGAGGAAAAGTTTAAGATTCACAAAAAGGTGAAGATATTGTGTATATAAGCAATGTTATAGTATTTTCACTACAAGCAAATTTCGAAGACGAAAATTTTCTTGTTGGGGAGAATTGTAACACTATGATTTTTTGTAATGTATTAAGTTCTTGATAAATACCGTAAGAGGAAATTAGATTTAAAAGATTGTTTTGTTATATGCCATAGAGTTATTGTTAGATTTTCATGTATGGTTGGAACTTTTACGTAAATTCCTTGAGTTGTAGAATATATATATATATATATATATATATATAATATAAGAGAAGAGGGTGTCCTTAGAGAAAGAGTGTAGGGCAAATAGTAAAATTTCAAAAATCTCCCAAAGTTTAAATGTGCAAAGCTTCACTTTTTCTCTTATTTCCTTCATTTCTTCCTCCCTCTCTAAGCTTCTCTTTTCCTTTCAAGAACTAGGGTTTTTGGAATCACTCAAAGAGGACTTTGTTTCCTTAATCTCTAGAGCTTCCTTAGTTGATTTCAAGTTGTTAAGTTCAATTCCTCCCTACTCTTGATCTCTTAGTTTCCTTCTCATCTTTTACCAAGAGCTTGAGAAATGGGTCTTATCTAAATTCTTGATTGAAAGGTAAAATTTTGATTGAAGCTTGTTGTGATGTTGGTTTAGGTTTCTCCTAGTTGATTCCATAGCAAAAGTTAAGGAAAGATCACTCAAAAGCCACAAAGTATCTCTCTTTAACTCCTTCAAGAAAAATCTCAAAGTTGTTAGGTAAGGGAAGCTTTAAATTGTTTGAATGATTTGGTGGTGTTTTATGTTTGGATTGATGATGTGATTGATGTTTGTTGATATTTATGAGCTTAGGTGAGTCTTTGCATAAAGTTAGGAGGAGTAGGTAAACCATTGAGGGCCATGAATCTCGCATGTTGTAGCCTTTTTTGCTCAGGCGCAGCATGAATTTTGGTGTTGCTGGGCTAGAGGGCGTTAGAATGGAACTTTTAGTTCGAGGGATTTTCTGGCTTGGCAGGATAAAGCTTGCCTTGCTGGGCGAGAAATAGTCAGCAGCTAATACCAGGGGAGCTCTGGCCCAACACGAAAGTTTGCACTGCCGAGCCAGAGACAGTCAATAGCGAATATTCATTCTAGGGGAGCTCTGGCCTAGCACAAAAGTTTGTGCTGCCGGGCTAGAGATGTTTGGCTCAACACGAGAGTTTGTGCAGCCGGACTATAATTTTGTTAATTGAAATTCTTTTGAAACTTTCCCCTTTTTATTTATATGATTTTAAAATGTTTATACAAATGTAGTATGTTTAATTATAAGATGATTATGTTATTTTTGAGGTGTTTATATTATGGTAAGGTAGTTGCATTATTGTTGTAATAATTATGTTTTGATGAGGTGGATGTATTATTATTGGGATGTATATGAATTGTTGATAAGATGATGTTGATGGATGAATGATGTGTTGAATTATAAATGATTATGTTAAGTTGAGGTATTTATATGTGCATGAAGAAATATAAATTACTATTTGTTGAATGTGATATTAAAGAGATTATGATGTTTTGAGAAATTGAAATGAAATGTTGATGAGATGATGTTATATGTGACGTGTATGTGAACTATATGTTGGAACCATCCCTATATGTTAAAGAGGAGTTAACTATGACCTTTGGGAAGATTTTTATAAAAAAATGGTATACTTGGGAGGGTGAGTTTCACACCAGAACTTCGACCCACTAAAGTGACCCGGGGGTCTCGCCTAGTGGGATATCTTTCCAAGTACCACCCCTACATTTTGACTCTGAATGACGTGTTGGAGTGTTGAGAACTATTTCCCAAGAGGTTTAGTGACTCTTTTAGTGTATATGGGATGGATTGTTGTCGTGGTTAAGGATTGTGGATTGTTGAGATGTATTTGGATACTTAAGTCAGGCCATTGGAGATGGCGGGTATGGAGGTGTTGTATCTAAGACTATAAGGGACTCCAAATATGTTTTACCGCTGGAATACGGTTGGTGCACACAGTTGGTGTACAGAAATATTTCGAATGTTGTATTTGCACAGTTGGTGCATAGGTGTGCATAATTGGTGCACAGGCATATGGGTAGGCATGTAAGTTAAGGGTGTTAGGTAGGCTCTTAACCTAGTGCCAGAGGTTTTCTTGGTGGCTAACGGTGGGCCTATAGAATAAACAAGTGGGCAAATTCCTATAGATGTAAGGTTTTACAAACCTTACAGAGGTAAGCCAATACCCATGCTTGTCTATATTCGATAAAATCACACTTCCTCCGTAGGGTCAACTCAAGGGACTCCCTGAATGGTCAGAATATACAGACTATGATAGGGGATGAGACCTTTGAGGGATCGCTCATATGATGTTGAAACTCCATGGAGTAGAATCAGTCTTGTTGACTGAGGTTGTCTAGTGGTTTATGTTATACATCGCTTTGTGACGAGCGATGTCCTTGGTTGTATTATGTTGAGATTGTGACTTTTGTTGAATGGATAAAATCTATGAGATCTGATGATTCATGGTAAAAAATGGGAATAAAGCTTTGTTGTTGTTGATTATGTTGTGGTTTGTGATAGTTGATGTCAAATGTGACTTATGATGTTTATGGCTCATGATGATGAGTGGTGATGGTTTATGGTGTTGATGTTAACTGAGGATTTATAACATTTGTTGATTGGATGTAATCCATGAGATTTGATGATTCCTGTTAATAATTGGTGATATAACTATGTTGTATGAACTATTTGATATGGTTGAGCCATGATGGTATTGTGCCATGATGGTGTTGTTTATTGGTGTTTATTGATGAACTAAGTTTTGTATAACATTTTCAGTTATTATGTATAGTTTTGTTTGGTAAGCTTACCCTTGCGCTGTTGCACGTGTGGTTCGTGCTTGTGATGATCTCAGACATCGTGTTCGAGGGAGTAGATGGCTTTCTAGGTGGACTCCTCTTGGAGGCTTGGTAGATGGAGCGAGCATGAGATTGAAGATTCAATCTCTTTCTTCTTTTCTTTGTTTAGTCTTTTGTATAAAATGGACCAGCATAAGGCTTTTATGTGGTTACATTGTAAGAGAAGTATGTACATGTGGTTTATGTTTTAAGTTTTGTAAAGCCAGACCTAATACATTTCTGATATGATGATGTATATTATGCAATGTTTTTAAAACCGGACCGGTCATTGAACCGGTCAAGGCACTGGTTCAAGGTTCAATGGTTCAACCGTGGTTGAACCGGTATTAATAAAATAATAATAATAAAATAATTTATAAAATAATATTAAATAAATATAATATCACATAACATTATAACATTTAAAATTATAATAAAACTTAAAACATCACTGTACAAGGTTTTAACATTCAAAAAATACATAAAAGTTTAATTAAATATATCATAATACTTAAGTTCAAATTTTAATAAAATAAAATAATGTCCATTAACAATAACAAATTTACATTTAGAATAAAGAAAGAAAATGACAAATTAATATAATATAAAATTATCAAAAATCAAGATATAAAAAAATTATAAATTAATATAGATGAGCAAATTATATGTTTTACAAGAAAATAATAATAATAATTGATAAAATAATTTATAACTATTTGAGATATTTATTAAATATGTGTTTTTATTTATTTTTAAAATATTTTATATTAAATTTAAAATTTTAAATAAAAAAAAAAACCGGTTCAAACCGGTTTTGGGTACCGGTTTTGGCCCGGTTTGACCGGTTCCCACCGGTTCTGAACTCCTCCGATTTTATAGAGCATCCGGACCGGTAACCAGACCGGTTCCCGGTCGAACCGGCCGGTCCGGTCCGGTTTTCAAAACCATGATATTATGTGTAGGAAAGTAGATACATATGTGTGTGTTAAATGCGAAAATTTTCTAGGTAGTTTAATATGATTATATCTAAAAAAATGTTTTAGTATAACAAATTTATAACGAAGATGGGTCATTACAGAAGGTAAATAATATCTCTTAGAAAGAGCATCGGCCACAACATTAGCCTTGCCTTGCTTATGTTTGATCACATATGGAAAATTTTCCAAAAATTTCACCCATTTGGCATGTCTGTTATTGAGTTTGCCTTGGCCCTTTAAATGCCTAAGGGATTCATGATCACATATCACAAATTCCTTAGGTAAGAGATAATGTTGCCAAGTGTGTAAAACTCTCACAAGTGCACACAATTCTTTATTATATGTGGAATAATTCAAATAAGCATCATTCAACTTTTCACTAAAATAAGCAATGGGATGCCCCTCTTGTAACAACACACCATATATCCCTACATTAGATGCATCACATTCAATTTCAAAAGATTTAGCAAAATTAGGCAAAGCAAGAATATGAGCATGTGTTAGTTTCTCTTTTAAGCTATTAAAAGCTTCCTCTTGTTCACTTCCCCACTTAAACCCCATATTTTTCTTTATAATTTCATTTAAAAGGGAAGTTAGTGTGTTAAAGTCTTTCATAAAACTCTTGTAAGAACTAGCCAACCCATAAAAATTTCTCACCTCACTCACATTTTTAGGGGTAGGCCAATCTCTAATGGCTTTCACTTTCTCCTCATCAACTTGCACACCCATAGAGCTCACAACAAATCCTAAGAATTCTACTTGATTAGTGCAAAATGTGCATTTGTTCCTATTTGCATACAAGCTCTCTTTCCTAAGTATTTTCAAAACACTTCTAATATGTTCCAAGTGATCATCAAATGTCAAACTATAAATCAATATATCATCAAAGTACACAACCACAAATTTACCAATGAAGTGTCTCAAAACATGATTAATCAATCTCTTGAAAGTTCTTGCTGCATTGGTTAGGCCAAAAGACATGATCAACCACTCATAAAGTCCAAACTTAGTTTTGAAAGCGATTTTCCACTCATCACCTTCTCTCATTCTAATTTGGTGGTAATCACATTTCAAATCTACTTTGGAGAAATAGCAAGAACCATGAAGTTCATCCAACAAATCATCAAATCTAGGGATATGATGTTTATAGCTCACGGTGATGTTATTGATGACTCTACAATCGGTGCACATCACATCCTCCAAGTCTCATCCTTCTTTGGCACCAAAATGATGGGCACGGCTCAAGAGCACAAGCTCTCCCTTACCCATCCTTTCTCTATCAAGTCCTCCACTTGTCTTTGGATCTCTTTTGTTTCCTTCGGATTGCTTCTATATGTTGGTCTATTTGATAACTCTTACTATGAGGCACGATCATATGTTGCATGGAGGGAGGAACTGATAATCTAGCACTAAATAATACAATTAAATTTACAAAGTTAACCCTTACTACCATTATAAATAGGTACTATGGATCTAAGTAGAAAACGTCCCATTCTTCTCAAACAATCATTTTTCTTTACTCAAAGACAGTGACCCAAAGTTGAACGAAGAAAAAAAAAAAAGACAGAGAGTTCTACAATAGAGAAGAAAAGAAATAAGATAAGGGGAGAAGGCACCTATCATGATCTTTTAAAAATAGGGATATAACCATGGTTGTTTGGTGAGGCGGGTCCCTAACCCCATCTTGCTTATTTTATTTCATGTGCTTAATTATCACTAACCTTTTATTTACTTATTTCTTATCATCTTAGTCATCTCATTTACTTGTTACAAAATTATATTTGCTTATTTCTTATCACCTTTTCTTGTTTAAGTTAATTTTATCTCACTTTATTGATTAGAAATTACCTTCTAAGTCAACCTTCTAATGATAACTTAATTTTGTAAATTTTTTTGCTACTAAATCATTTCGATTAATTATTAGTACTAATTGTTATACTTCATGTGATTATTTAAATCTTATATTACAGATTTTCTTATGTATATTGTGATTATTTAAATCTTATATTCCAGATTTTCATATATATATATATATATATATATATATATATATATATTTGTATAACATTTATACCTCAACATCACTTAATTTATCAAATTGTGATTCCTTGTTTAGCAATTGTTATATTTACTTTTATCATGCAACCTACGCAGCGATCCTTCCATAAAATTAAACTATTATTTAACTGATTCTTTAATTTTGTTTTTGCTAATTCGGTATCTTGAAAATGACGAGTAAATGTTAAATCTTTTAACATTTTTTTTGAATTTGGTAATCAAACTCCGAGAAATGTTGACAAGTTATCTATTTATCATTGAAGCAATCATTTTGGAATCACGGAGCTAATTTCTACAACTCACTCGTAAATCATCCAAACATAACCTTATGTGATTAATCTACTGAAAACAATCAATTGTTTTAATACAATAGCACAATATAATTTATAAATTTAATCTATATTGCAATACAATTTATAAAATTAATCCATAGCATAGTAATTAGGCCAATTTCATGTGAACTCTTCTAAATCAAAAGGTGACAAGACTTACAAATTAAAATCTTCTATCACTCTATGCTACTTGCTAAACATGTTTCAACACCCTCCTTTTATTATAACTTACTCCAATTGATTTTTTCTCCTTTACTTTAATAGTAGACACATTTTTCCCACTACCTATTTTAATTTAATCTATTTTCATGGCTACGTAATCATTCGTAACTAACATAAGGATGTTAGAAAATTCAAACTTCTTTGTATTTATATACTTCAAGTGTTAAGTCTTTGGACTTTAATATTATGTTTTACTAATTATATATATATATATATATATATATATATATATATATTAACATATTATAATTAAATATTTATATATTAATAGGTGTGGATATGGGGTAGGGTGGGTATTATAATACCCATACTTGCACCCATCCCCATCTTTATTTATGTGCGCATTGATCTTATCCGTTGCAGATATTTTTTGTAGGTACCTATAAGATCTCCATAAAATTGCCATCCTTAAACAAAAGGTTATTTAAGTCAAAAATATTTTAAAAGATAAAAATTGATTAAAGAGAAAAAATACTATGCACTGACAGTGTAAAAAGTTTTACATGGTCATCTTATCACAACCCATCATGTGTGGTAATTTTGTTGACTTTTATAATAACTATCTTAAAAGTTATACCAACGATGATTTGTGATTAAATGATTATGTAAGACAAATTTACACTGTTAGTACATAATCATTGAACTTTTGATTAAATTAACTTATAAAGTAGTCAAAATAACATATAAATTAGGCTTAAATAACTTTTAGGTCATGATAAATTTCCAAAATTTGCTTTGGGTCCATGATAAATTATTTCGTTGTTTTGAGTCTCTTATATATCAAAACTTTTGGTTTGAGTCCCTACTGTCAGTTAAGTGATGACGTGGCACCATCCGAATAGATCTTCCTAATATATATCAACCGTTGAGATGGTGTCACGTCATCACTTAACTAACGGCAAAGACTCAAAACAAAATTTTTAATATATCAAGAACTCAAAACAACGACAAAATTTATGGGGGACTCAAAGCAAAATTTGAAAATTTATCATAGACCTAAAAGTTATTTAAGCCTATAAGTTATTAGAGTAACTTCCTTAACATACTCGTAGTGTAAATTGCAAGGACAAAAACCATCCTTAAATATCACGGAATTATATTTAAAAAGAATATGTTGTAGGTCCCTGATAAATTAATGATTTTTGTTCTGGGTCCCTATTAATTTTTTTTTGTTATTCTGGGTCCCCAATATATTAAAGGTTTTTCTTTAGGTTCCTGCCGTTAGTGGGTCTCTGTTATCTGCTGACATGTCCATTAATGTGACACATTAGCACGTGTGTTGTACAGCCACATTTGTTTAATTAGTGAGGTGGTGTCCACGTAGGAGAGAGCATTTGCTGAGTAATTAAAGAAAAAAGAACAAATTTTGTAAACTTGTTCTTGTTCATATGCTAGGTGTTCTTATTCATCCAAATGCAAACATCAATCAAATACCACAACCAAATATACAGATCTAAACTTAAAAATTAGCCATATCCTAACAAAACAACTAAAGAAACTCAGATCTAAAAAACCTAGATCCAAAAACAACATCCCATTAAAAAGGGTATTCTTCTCTTCCCAAATCTAGTCTTAATACACATTATGAAGGCACCATATCAACATCAAAACGCACAACCCGCATCTAACGCACAACTCGCATCAGACTTAGATCTTAAAAACCCAAATCTGCATCGAAACGCACAACTCACATAAACCTTGCCACCAGTGGCCCATAACCCGTGCACAACCACCAGAGGCGTGTGACTAGCTGCGATCAACCCCACCACCATACCTTTGCACACCTTCTCAAATCCGTCTCTTTCCTTTTGAAACCCTCCACCTCCCTTCCAAACTGGCTTTGGACTACGAGACTCGTGCTTCTTAACTAGGATCTCATGGATGCGAATCTGAAAATCGTAGATTTGGAGCTCGACAAGGGTGGGGGCGCGTTGCGTGTGGAGCCTATGGTCGAGGAAGGCGAAGGCACGTTGCTTGTATGAGGCTCCTTGGTTGTAGATCGGGGTTTGGTGTTGGGTGGTCTAGGTATGGCGACAATTTTGGTGCGGCACAAGTGGATGGAGGTGGTGCGGTGATGAAGATTGAAAAAGGCTGGTCTGTTGGGGAAGAAGACTAAAACCCTATTCCTCTCCCAAAACGACAACTTTTTGTTTAAAAGGGGGCCCTTCTTTTAAAATTAATTACTATTTTAATTTTTCTAATACATTAATACATGTCATCGCCAACTCAAGTGCTCACGTGGCACATTTAACAGACACATCAGCAGAAAAATGGAGACCCACTAACGATAGGGATTCAAAGGAAAACTTTTAATATATTGGGGACCTAGAACAAAAAAAAAATTTAATATGGATCCAAATTAAAATTCGGTAATTTATCATGAATTTAAAAGATTTTAAGCCTAAAAAGAAAGAATTTGTTCATTTTATTTTCTAATTGAAATTGAAATTAAAAAAGAAAAAATGCAAATTAAAACTGGATATGGCATGTTGCCATGCAGCTGATGTGGCAGAATCTAGGCCTTAGAATCCGACACAGATACAGCCAAACACCCAGCCGTATCTCTAGAACAATCTCCCCAAACCCTTCTTCCTTCCCAACGAGGGTTTTTCACTTTCTCTCTTTTAAAATCATCACTCTCACCAAGGAAACACGAAGAGATAACATTTTTTCATTTCACACTCACTCACACACTCTCTTTTGTGTTCTTCTAACTATGGCTCCTGTGCTGAGCAGAAGCATGGCCACGGCCTCTCTGGCCTCGCTCCCTCCTTCTCCCGCGAGGGCTTCCCTTCTCAGAAGCGCTTTTCTGCCGCCGCAAATATTAGGGCGCGGTGGGAAGTGCTTCTCCCCCGCCGCCGCGGCGGGGCTGAGGTGGACGCAGCAGCGGCGCGAGAGGAGGAGGGGCGGGTCCGCTGTGCGGTGCGATGCCGCCGTGGCCGAGAAGGACGAGGCCACCGGGGAGAAGTTTGAGTACCAGGCCGAGGTGGGTTTTCGATGGATTTGTTAAATAAATCGTTTACCTTCTTTTTTGCAGTTTTGGGTCAACGCGAGTGGGATAAAGTTTCAACCTTTTTGGCACTTCGTGTGGAGTTTTGAAATGAAATTGCAAGTGAAAAAGCTGACTTCAACATGAACTGTGTGTGTTTGAGAGAGAAAAGAGAGATTTACTGAAGTGAAGGGTGTGTGTGTGAGAGAGAGAGAGTGACTGAACTGAAGGGTATGTGTGTGAGAGAGAGAAAGTTACTGAACTGAAGGGTATGTGTGTGTGTGTGAGAGAGAGAGTTACTGAACTGAAGGGTATGTGTGTGTGTGTGAGAGAGAGAGAGAGTTACTGAACAGAAGGGTGGGGGGGGGGGGGGGGGGGAGGGAGAGATCTACCGAAGTAGTGAATTCTATGTCAATACTTTTTATTATTTGGTTTGGAATTTCGACATGTAATTGGAGGTGAAAAACTAATGAGAAAATAGGCTATATATAGTGCAAAACAATTTTACATTCTCATCCAATCACAAACCAATAACCAATAACTATCTTATAAGTCATACTTTAGGTGATTTTTGGTTAACTCAAAACTTATTATGCAAAGGGTGTGTGTGCATGAGTTTTACTGAAGGAAGTGGATTTTATGTCAATTTTTTTTGCATTTCGCTTGGAATTTTGGCATGTATTTGGAAGGGAAAGGCTTACTTTATAAAGTGTGAATTCTTTTTATTGCTTAAGGAAGTGAATGAGTGAGTTTTGCTGAAGGAAGTGAATTCCATTTCTTTTTGCAGGTGAGTCGGTTGTTGGATTTGATTGTTCACAGTCTGTACAGCCACAAGGAAGTTTTCCTTCGTGAACTTGTCAGGTAATTTGAAGACTCTTACGATGATTGCATGGTATGTGCTATTATCAATGACTTATTTGGTAATAAAGGGTTGCTTTAGTAGGGACCAGCTGTTTTTTTCCCTTTTGGACTTTTGCATCTATATTTTGCACTGGTTATATGTGTGTGCAGCTACTTGATTCTGTTGTACTTTTTCTTATTTTTTTTGTTCTTTTCTTCTTCCAGTAATGCTAGTGATGCTTTGGACAAGTTGAGATTCTTAAGTGTGACCGAGCCTTCTTTGCTTGGAGATGCTGGAGATCTAGAGATACGCATCAAGTCTGATCAAGACAATGGAACTATTACCATAACGTATGCATATGTATTGTTGTTTTTGTTTTATTTTATTTTTCTGGGTATGTGAATAGGAGTATTGAACTGTTAGCTCTTGACCTTGTAGAGATACTGGTATTGGAATGACTAAAGAAGAGCTCATTGATTGTCTTGGAACCATTGCTCAGAGTGGTACTTCAAAATTTTTGAAGGCTCTTAAGGTAATCTGTCATCGATCGGATATATGGTTTGTTTTAATACTTTGGTGATTCAAAGCTTCAATTAATTGTGTTCTAAATTTTTTCCTCAATCTGACAGGAAAACAAGGATCTAGGAGCAGATAATGGTTTGATTGGTCAATTTGGTGTTGGATTCTACTCTGCTTTTCTTGTTGCTGAGAGGGTATGGAGTGGGTTTCTTAAGCACATTCTATTGGTTGATTTTTCTTATTTTAATTGTTTAGAATTTATGCCATTAATTGGCTATTTCTTCATGGCATGGCAATCAGGTTGTTGTTTCTACAAAAAGCCCAAGATCAGATAAGCAGTATGTGTGGGAAGCAGAAGCTGACAGTAGCTCTTATGTGATAAAAGAAGAAACTGATCCTGAAAAGCTTCTGCGTCGTGGTACACAGATTACACTCTATTTAAGAGTGAGTGGTATTTCTTTCATTTTTTTGTTGGAAAGTTTACATGTAATGTAAGAACTAAGAAGTATCTTTTGATAAACAAGTTGAACCCAGGATAATAATATTTGGAAACTTTAAAATCAATTTAATACAGACATGTGGTTAAAGCACGCAAATAATTCTTGCTTCTTGTCTAGCCAGATTATATAGGTATAATATTTTAAATTTCAGCTGAAAATCTTCTTTAGTTATTTATTTGTTGTTCTCTTTTAATAAAGGGATGAATCTAGTATAATATTTGGAAGTTGGAAAATCATTTTAATGCTGACAAGTGATATGTAGTTAAAGCACCCAAATTCTTCTTCTTTACTGGCCAGGAGGATGACAAGTATGAGTTCTCAGAGCCAAGCAGGATTCAGGGTTTGGTGAAGAATTACTCACAGTTTGTTTCCTTCCCCATCTACACATGGCAAGAGAAGTCAAGAACTGTGGAGGTAAGTCGACCTTCTCTTGGTACAGATTCCTGTCTTCATGTTGGGTGAGAGAATTATGCTAAACTAATTCTACGTGTGCAAGTGGTAGTTTTCTATTTTCACATACACTAATTGTGATTTATGGGCAGTGATTTTCTCCTGCTCTTTTCATTGTCAATGAAATGTTTTATATGCATATTTTTTGTTGGAGGAATGACATGAGAGTTACTTATGTAGTGATAAGATCCCATTCATTGGATTCTAATATCTTTTAAGGTACTTGTGATATCAAGATTTTGGGCATTGATTTCTAGCAATGGTGATGGTGATGAATAACGAGATTTTGTCTTCCCTTGATGGTAATTAACTAATTATAAAGATTTACTTATCATCAGGGGTAGAAAGGAAACTTGAAATGGTTCCTTGTCATTTGGTGTCTGTTTGAAGTAAATTAATTCTACATCAGTTATGGTTTCCATCACCTTGTGGATGGCTGGTTAATTTTTAGTTTTAGACAGCTGTTGGGTTTTGATGAATGGGTAAATACTGGCCTATATTTGTTTGGAAATTCAAGGCCGGGCAGGATTAATGTTGGTTGTTATGAGGGGCTTAATAGTGAATAAGAGATGGTTGTTATAGACAAGTGTTAAGTGATTCTAGAAATTTGTTCCCACATAGAAAGGGAGCAACCTTTTGCCCTTTTCATGTTTCCTTTCAATTGGATAGAAACTGTATTGTACTTGTAGTTGTAGATAAACATTATATCAAACAATCGGAAGTATAAGAAGTAATTTCAGAAAGTGTTTACTCAAACAGCAGAATGTTACTTGCAGGGTGATTTCATTTTATCTAGATTAAATTAATACACTTTGAATCCTTATTCCCCATTTTCAAAATTACTTCTGGAGCTTATAGAAATATTTGTACTTTGTCATGGAGTGGCAAATGAATCTGCTCTAATTTGTTGCTATTTATTGATTTATTGATTAATTAATTAATTTGAATATTGGCAGGTGGAAGAGGAGGAAGAACCCAAAGAAGGGGAAGAACCACAAGCAGAGGTAACTAGTGTGGTATTTCTTAATGTTGGTGTTGTGCCGCTTTATTCAAATTTGTTACCAATACCAAGTGAGTTTGTTTCTGCATGTGTTATCAGGGTGAGAAAAAGAAGGTGAAAAAGACTAAAACTGAGAAGTATTGGGACTGGGAATTAGCCAATGAAACGAAGCCAATATGGGTGAGTTTGAGCTATATCTACTTTTATGGTGTTAGGATGTTAATGCCCTGCATTTTACTTATTATTCAGTTGTGGTGCCTCTCTTATTGGTCCAACTTTACCTTTTTATTTTCTGTAGATGCGGAATCCAAAGGAAGTTGAAAAGGAGGAGTACAATGAATTTTACAAGAAGACTTTTAGTGAATTCTTAGAACCACTTGCACATACTCACTTCACTACTGAGGTATGTTAATAATTTTGTCTCAGCGGCAGAGCATCTTCCTTTAGGCAGTTATCAATTTGACTGGGCTTTAAACTCTGCAGGGTGAGGTTGAGTTCAGAAGTATTCTGTACGTTCCGGGAATGGGACCTCTTAACAATGAAGAAGTAGTGAACCCTAAAACAAAGAACATACGCTTGTATGTTAAGCGTGTATTCATTTCAGATGATTTTGATGGGGAGCTGGTGAGTTTACTGTGAGCTTCAAAGTGGATTTGTCTTGTATATTTTGAAATTTATGTCACTGCTGCTCTTTCATTATATCGTTATTATGAATTATGAAAGAAGGAAAAGGAAAAATGTTAAGTATCTGCTCCACCATATAACATGTGGTTGATAGGGAGATGGATAGCATGACCATTGCATGGAAATTTAACTCTCCTACACATGGCTAGTTTTTAAAGAATAATGGTTTATCTAATGTTTAACCACCTTTAGTCACGTATTATACAAGTCATTATACATGCTCTAACTTGTGTAGTTCTGAGAACCACACTAGGGTTGGCCTAGTGGTGGGGGTTTGGTTGGGGTAGCATACATGAGGTCATAGGTTCGAACCTCAGTTCTATCATTGTACACAAAAAAAAAGTGTCATATTTGTGCTTTTTTGCACTTATACTGAATATCCTCATCTACCTAAAAAAGAAGAGCAAGGAGCATTGAAGAGTACAATTAACATCTAACTTAAGATAGAGCTTGTGTTCTATGTTTCTTTGTTCCTTGTTCAGGTTCTCTTTGCTCTAAATTTATTTTACTAATTTATTTATTTTGCAGTTTCCACGTTACCTGAGTTTTGTGAAGGGTGTGGTTGATTCAGATGACCTTCCTCTCAATGTTTCTCGGGAGATCCTTCAAGAAAGCAGAATTGTAAGAGAATTGCACATTTGCCTGTTAACATGGAAAACTTATTTCATTTGATAAACATGAATAAAGGATATGGTGATAGGAATTAGTTATGAATTTTTTTTGTGTTACTTTACAAAATTTTTTATTCTAACAATATTGTAATTTCAGGTAAGGATAATGAGAAAGAGACTTGTCAGGAAGGCATTTGATATGATTCAAGACCTTGCTGAAAGTGAAAATAAAGAGGTAGGTAGCAACAAACTCAGCATCTTTATATTTTCAATATGAATTTACAGTCTCTATGGATTAAAAGAATGGTTTCCTGTGATTCCAGGACTACAAAAAATTCTGGGAGAACTTTGGTAGGTTCATAAAATTAGGATGCATTGAAGACACTGGAAATCATAAGCGCATTACACCACTATTGAGGTTTTACACTTCCAAAAGTGAGGAGGAACTTAAAAGCCTAGATGATTATGTTGAAAACATGGGTGAAAACCAAAAGGCTATCTTTTACCTAGCAACTGACAGTTTGAAGAGTGCAAAGACTGCTCCATTTTTGGAGAAATTGGTTCAAAAAGATATTGAGGTATGTATACTTATTAACATTTTTGGATACTTTGAGCATGTAGTCAGGGAATTTGGTCAGTGAGGTGACAGCCATGGTTGTCAGGACGGGTTGTCCCCGGCCTCCCTCTGCGGCACCCTGCCATCCTGTGGAGGGTCAGGCTCTGTGTTTGGGCGGTGTGCGTGTGTTTCAAGTTAAACTATTTGTGGATATGATTGAAATGCTCGATATAACACATGTTAATTTTGAATTGTTTTTCTTTCTTTTTAGTTTTACTCTCTTTACTTATGTGTGTCTATTATTATTATAGGTTCTTTATTTGGTTGAACCTATTGATGAGGTTGCCATTCAGAACCTACAGACATACAAAGAAAAGAAGTTTGTTGATATCAGTAAGGAGGATTTGGAATTAGGTTTGTACAGTTTTCTATCTTACTTTCATTTGCTCAAATACTATTTTGTTTCCTGAAAATTGGGATTTGAATGTGGTGCTCAAAACATTTATCTAATCAGGTGATGAGGACGAGGTCAAAGAGAGGGAAAACAAGCAAGAATACAACCTACTTTGTGACTGGATAAAACAACAACTTGGTGATAAGGTGGCCAAAGTTCAAATCTCAAAGCGTTTGAGTTCATCTCCCTGTGTGCTTGTATCAGGGAAGTTTGGTTGGTCTGCAAACATGGAGAGGTTAGTCATTACCTCACTGGTTTTACAAGTTATTCTTCTGGATCACAAACAGTTTATCATACTGTTGACGCAAGGCTTATACAATCTTCAATTACCATTTCTTCAGACTAATGAAGGCACAAGCCCTTGGGGACACTGCAAGTTTGGAGTTTATGAGGGGGAGGAGAATATTGGAGATTAATACAGATCACCCCATTATTAAAGACTTAAGTGTAAGTTGACGTAAATAGTCGTTACTAACTATATTTTATTAAGTTATCTAATAGTTTGCACACAACATGTACACTTTCAGCATAGACAATGACTTGGTGGGAAACGGTTTTAACTGTAAAAATTGAGAACCACATTTGAGAAAAGATGAGACGTTGCAATTTTTTGTTTTGGGTCTCAGCATCTTCTCTGAATCAGTATGGATCTATGGAAAACATATGATAGCATGATATGTTACTTCCTGTAGAAAGATGAAACACTTTTAGCAAGATTGTGGACATCTTCTAAATCAGTATTATCTTTTTGTGCACAAGTGTTCAATTATAAAAAGAGTTGCTGTCAAGTCTACTTAGTTTGTAATTGTTGATAATCTGGTGTTTCCCTAAGTCACTTCAATGAAGTAGAAAAGAGTGAAAATATTCCAAGTAATTGAAGAAAACTATTGATGAAAGTATTAATTAGTGCTTTTTTTAGAATCATCACAAGACTAGAAAGCCTAAAACTTTTCTCAAGTTCATTTATCTTGGAACAGAACGTCATTTATGATTATTGAATATTTTAGCTTGCCTGTAAGTAATTTTAGCTGAGTTGTAATGTTGCCATGTTGGTTCCATAAAATGTTAAAAGACAAATCTGTTAGTCAACTAACGAGCCTTACAATAGCAAATATAAAGTAAAATAAATTGTGTGTTTTCCCCTTTTGATACATTGGCTTTCTCTTCACATTTGCCCTTTATCATACTGAAGGTCTGGTAGGAAAACACAAGAGTATATTAGCCTGTGCCCAGAGATCCTGTCTGCCACTTGAAATGTCAAAAGACTCAACAGTTGGTGGACATGTTTAATGGGTCATGTTTGATGTCTTGTTTTAAGAGTATAAAGCTATTGAATGCAGACATTTCGTGATACATGGCTGGTACTTTCAACTGAATTCATCTGTGACTTTTACTTATTGTTATAATTTTTTTTTTCTTTCAGGCTGCCTGCAAGAATGCACCTGACAGCAGCGAAGCTAAGAGAGCAGTTGACCTCTTATACGACACAGCACTAATTTCTAGTGGATTTTCTGTAAGTACAATATAAAATTTATTTTTTCTTCATGTAACATGTGTAGACTAGATTTGATCTATAACCGAGTCAAATAATGTCGTGTTATCCATGTAGCCGACCTCTCCAAGTGGGATAAGACTTTTGTTGTTGTTGTGGTGACATACATATATGAACTATCCGTAATTTTGCTTAACATACTTTCTCAATAATGCAGCCTGACAGCCCTGCTGAGTTGGGAAATAAGATTTACGAAATGATGGCCTTGGCCTTGGGAGGAAGATGGGGTAGATCAGAAGAAGAGGAGGGAGATGCACCTGTTGAAGCTGCTGATTCAAGCACAAGTGAAGAAAGTTCAGAGCCAGAAGTATATGAACCTTCTGAAGTCATTGCAGAGAGTGATCCTTGGACAACTGATTAGGCATATTATGCTCTCATAGAATAAGCTAAAATTTTGGCATTATAGGGAATAATGCATACAAAGGTGAGAAAGGAAAGGGAGAGACTACTGATTTTTCCAATGATTTCATGGTGCTGAAGGAAATTTGTAATATCATTATAGAACTGTGAATGTATGTCCTAAGGGGCAAATCCTATTGGGCCTTTCCGAATGAAATTGAAATCTAGTGTTCGTAGGTGGGGACATTTTTGTTACTTCATGGTTTTGTGGCATTGTATCATTATTTTATGTGTAAGATCATTCACGTGGCTGAGTGCAAATCTGAAAGCTCAAATGATAAGATCTTTTTCTTGTTCCCATCTTTCCCGTTATGGATGATATCGTACGTAGTTTAAAATGAAAACACAAAATGAATACTTACTGATATGAAATGGAAAATATTTATAATATTTTAGGCGATTGTATTCAAGTATGACATGATTCGAATATAACTGCTCACATAAAAGTATGATTTTCGAATGTTGCAGCAAGTGAAAATTGGGTTTCTGGATAAGTTTGATGGTGTTACATTTTTAATCATCAAGTGGCAACAGTTTTTATATAGAGTTTAATTGGAATATAGTGATAATGTAAAAGTATATTATACTAATTTAATTATGAATTATTATATAATTAAAATTTATTAAATTTTGTTTGGTCAATTTTTTTATATTAAATTTTGTAATTATTATCTGAAAACTACATTTAAAAGCATTTTTAATTGATGGACAGTAAAAATATGAGCTCTTTTTTTTTTTAAACTAGCAAGGTACATGTGCATTTGCACGGGTTATTTATGTTTTCACGTATGTTTAAAATATATTTATTTATAAAATTAAATATTTTTATTGAGACAAACATAATTAATTAATTAAGTTCTAAAAAATGTCAAAAAGAGTAAAAAAGAATATTTAAGCAGAGAATATATATTTAGTTATACTGTCATATATATATTTTATTTAATTTAAAATATTTATAAAATTTTATGTGAAATTTATTATGTATAAAAATTTAAAAAGAATTTAACTTTTGTTAAATTTAATTAATTTTGTAATTTTAAAATTGAAATGGTAAAATAATTCAATTATTTTACAACTATACTTTTAAAAAAAAATATTAATTTTATAATATTATAATTTATAAACAATATTTTGAATAATTTAGAATAAAAAATTATTAAGTTTGATGCAAACTATTGAAATCAATATTATTTAAAATTAATTATTATTTTAATCTCTAATAGACA
The DNA here is from genome assembly GCA_026413185.1 of Pueraria montana var. lobata. Classification (NCBI taxonomy): domain Eukaryota; kingdom Viridiplantae; phylum Streptophyta; class Magnoliopsida; order Fabales; family Fabaceae; genus Pueraria; species Pueraria montana. Next base: position 36,377,822 of record CM048651.1, on the reverse strand, counting down.
ATTTATATTTCATTAGCACTTATGTGTGTTATTATATGTGTTTAGAATTATCTTCGTCTTGTGAGAAGAAAATGTACTAAGTTACTAACTACTAAGTTCTCTAATGTAGGTATTTTTTTTCTCTTTAATTAACATAATCATACAATATTAACTAACTAATATACTTTGAGTCAGCTAGATATGGATGATAAAACTCTTTTTCCGAGTATTTAACACAATTGCATATCAAAGATTTAATAATATTTATTTTTACTTTGAAAATCTATAAAATCATTTTTACTTAGGAATTGTATAAATTTTTGTGACAAAATAGTTTTAAATTACTTACTCAATAATATTAAATTATTTTTAATTTACTAAATTTATTTTTAGAGTTTAAGATGATTTTACAGAAGTCAACATATCATAAATGGTGATTTATGATTGGATGACAGTGTAACAGTGCATAGCCCTTTTTCTCTTAGTTTTGTCCTCTAATTTATTTTTGGGTTAAAAAGCACTATCTAAACCTTTTTAAGGACGAAAAATAAAACAAACATAATTTGCAAGGATTAAAACAATTTTTTTTTTGCAAGGACGAAAAGCAAAAAATGTTAAATTGTAAGGACTAAAAAGGTATTTAAGCCAATATTAAAACAACAAAATTTCTGTACATTAAGTTGTTAAACATAGAGTCAAATACTATTTTGTATAAATATACCAACTAATTAAATTTAAATTAGTTTTTTGTATAAAAATTTCAACCAAATAATAGAAATATTATTCAACAATATATTTATTTATGAAATTATTTAAAATTATTTTATACGACTTCTAAGTAAACATAATTTTATAGAATTTCAAAGTAAAAATAAATACTGTTGAGTATTTGATATGTTATTGTGTTAAATACTTGCAAAAAAGGTTTTGTTGTCCATAATGATTTGCCCATAATGGTGTTGAGTAGGATTGTCTCCCGTGAATGATATTTGTGTTTTCTATCATAAAAAAATTAAAAAAAATTTTTTTTTTGATATTATTGAGTAAGTAATTTAAAACAATTTTGTAATAAAAATATATTTAACAAATTAATTTTTATTGCATATTCATGTAAAAAAAAAAGTTTAACATTATTATATAAATATTAATCAATAAAATTTTCGTATATGAAGTTATTAAACATAGAGTCAAAATATTATTTTTAATAAATTTATTAACTAATTAGATTTAAATTGATTTTAGTACAAAAATTTCAACCTCAATATATATTTTATTCAACAAAATATTTATTTATGATTTTTTTTAAATTTTTTTTTACAATTTCTAGTAAAAATGATTTTATAGGATTTCAAAGTAAAAAAATAATTATTATTGAGTCTTTGATATACAGTTGTGTTAAAAACTTGGAAAAAAACCTTTGTCGTCCATAATGATCTTGAGCAGGACTGTCTCCCACGAATGATATTTGAGGTCTATACCATAAATAAATTAGAACTAACTTAATTTACGATATTATTGTTAAAGTAATTTAAAATTATTTTGTAATAAAATATATTAATAAATTAATTTATACATATTAACTAATTAAGTTTAAATTATTTTTTAGTATAACAGTTTCAATCATATAAAATAAATATTAATCAATAGAATATTTATTTTTGAAATTATTTAAATTATTTTACCGTTGATATAACTTTTAGGATAATCTCCTTATATATATAAATGACTAAGAGATTCGCTCCTCTCATTGCTTCACTTTCCCCACTCTCTCTCACATTCACTCTTATTTGAATACTCTCCTCTCATGAAGTGATGTAGTTCACTCTCCTAACATGCATCTGGTTTTTCTATTTTTCCTAAAATTTCTCTTATCAATTTTTGTAACTACCCCACAGTCACAATATTTCTATAACTACATCCATTTACTTCTTTATCTGATGCTATATTTTTTTTAAAATATTTTTATCAGTTTTTCAACTCTATTTTTTATTTCCGAAGATTTCTCTCTTTCATAAATAATTTCAAATCCTTAATTCAATTTTGTTTTCAATTTTCAAAGTTAATTTAAAAAATTAAAGTTAGATCTTCCCTTATCTTTTTTTCTTTAAAAAAATTATAATTTCTAATTTCTTTTATAATTATCTCTTTTTCAAAATTTCTTTCGATATACTATATAATTCTTTTCTTCTTCTTCAAATTTTATACTCTCTAATCTTTTGGGCTTTTTTTAATATTTCTTTTATCTGATTTTCTAACTCAATTATTTAATTTCGAAGATTTCTCTCTTTTCCAAATTTTTTTTCGATGTGCTATATAATTTTTTTTTTCAAATTTTATACTCTCTAATCTTTTGGGCTTTTTTTTAATATTTCTTTTATTTGATTTTCAAACTCTATTTTTTAATTATGAAGATTTCTCTCTTTCATCAATAATTCCAAATCCTTGACTCAATTTACTTTTCAATTTTCAAATTTAATATTAAAAAAAATTAAAGTTACATCATTACATCTTCCCTTTTTTTTTTTTAAAAAAAAAAATTATAGTTTCTAATTTCTTTTATAATTATTTTTTTTTCAAAATTTCTTTCGATGTACTATATAATTTTTTTTTCAAATTTTATACTGTCTAATCTATTATTTTTTTAATATTTATTTTATCAGATTTCTAACTCTATTTTTTAATTCTGAAGATTTTTCTCTTTAGTCAATAATTCTAAATCCTTAATTCAATTTACTTTTCAATTTTCAAAGTTAATATTAAAAAAATTAAAGTTACATTGTTACATCTTCCCTTATCTTTTTTTTATTTTTTTATTTTATAGTTTCTAATTTCTTTTATAATTATATATTTTTTAAAATTTCTTTCAATGTGCTATATAATTCTTTATTTTTTTTAAATTTCTTTCTATTGACTATATAAATAAGGTAGCGAAAATTTTAATAAGCCCGTGCATTGCACTGGCTAAAACACTAGTTATCATAAAAGTCAACAAACTTACCATACATAGTGGATTGTGATTGGATGACAGTGTAAAATTATTTTACACTGTCTGTGCATAACCTATTTTCTCTTATTTTATATGATTTCTAAGTAAAAATTATTTTATAGGATTTTAAAGTAAAAATAAAAGATATAGTATAGTAATATAATAATATAATATAGCAGTTTCAATCATATAAAATAAATATTAATCAACAGAATATTTATTTTTGAAATTATTTAAATTATTTTACCGTTGATATGACTTTTAAGATAATTATCATAAAAGTCAACAAACTTACCATACATAGTGGATTGTGATTGGATGACAATGTAAAATTATTTTATACTGTCTGTGCATAACCTATTTTCTCTTATTTTATATGATTTCTAAGTAAAAAATATTTTATAGGATTTTAAAGTAAAAATAAAAGATATAATATAGTAATATAATAATAATATAATAATATAAATATATAAAAAGTTTAAAACCGTAAAAACAAAAAAATAAAGAAAAAAACTAAAAAGGAAAAATATAAAAGAAAAAATTAAGAAAAAACATTAAAAGAAAAAAAAAACGTAAAACAGAAAAAAGAGAGAGAAGAAAACGTAAAAAGAAAAAAATATAAAAGAAAAAAAAAGCAAGAAAGAAAAAATATTAAAAGAAAAAAGAAAGAAAAAATTTAAAGGAAAAAAAGAAAGAAAATTTTTAAAGGAAATAAAACTGAAAAGGAAGAAAGAGAAGATTGAGAGAGAAAATTTTCTCTAAAATGATGACACCTGTCTTTTCAATGTCTGGTTTCCAAAGCAAGCCAAATGCTTAAAATAGTCCAATTAATAACATGTGTCAAAAAATAGAAAGGGATATTTGAGTCTTTTTGCTAGCCTAAAAAATTCCTATATAGAAAGTAGATGTTGATTGATGAAGAATCTGTATAATGTATATAATGTATTAATTTGTTTAATGTATTAATACCTCGTCAATCACTGCCTTTTATTTTTGGAATTTAATTTAATTTAAATACATTTTTTTACTGCAATTTAAATACATTGATAGTGTGAAATGTTTATACTATATATAGTATGATTGTGAGACAAACATGAGATATTGACAATTTCTAGAGACTATTAGAGCAGGTTTTGGCCGGCAAATAAAAACAATTTTGGGGGTTATCAAGCCCCTGAAGTTGCCAAATGCACCTCCAAATTTGGCCTGCTAAGTCAAATGTTAGTTGAAGTGCCGGAACTTCTCTCAGATTTTTAAACCTTGTATTATTCTCCCAAGTTTTTTGTTTTGTGGTATCTTTCACGGTCCTCAACTAATATTATAGTTTTAATTTTGTTTTTGGTTCTGTATTATAGTCTCATTTTTTTTTTCTTTTTTTCTCATTGGTGTAGTTATTGGCTGTAAAGCCATGATATGTAGACTAGAGTTTGAGCAAAGTGACATGGCATTAAGCAAATAATATGATTTAAATATGATTTACACACGGCTTTCAAATCCAAAATACCCAAAATTCATTAGTTCACTTTATTTCAAAACAATTAGAAACTAGAAAGGCAGAAAGAACTTTTTTTTTTTTTTTACTATTTCTGTATTAGACTGATGGAATATAGTATTCATATAAAAAAATTATACCAAAATTCGTACAGATACTTTTTTCCCTCTTTACCGCATCACCTATCTTGTTCTACATTTCTATTTTTCTTCTCTACCTAATTCCTATATCATATTTGTATGATTTGTTGCATATGTTTGTTATATGAATATGAATATAATTATTTAGATAAATTGATAGTACGGCAGGTAAATGGATTAGTTAGCCTCAGTAAAATATTGAACCATATTGTCACATCATTAACCTAAGACATTAAATTATATAATCTATGAAGGGCTTATATATACATAGTGCTTGATACTTTTACCTGAGCAACAAGCTTGTCTGCACATTTAATCACATTCATATGACAAGATTGTCACTCATCCAGAGCAACCAATCATAGAAAGCAAAGAATGGCTTCTTTTTCAGTGGAAGAATTCATAGGAAATGGAATTTTGAAGGGACTGCTCCAAAAGCTGTTGGAAGAAGGGTGGGATGATGTACCAACCCTGAAGATTATGAGTGCAGAGGACATGGATTTACTACACATGACACAACAGCAAAAGGTGAGTCATCATTATCATTAGTTTTTATTCAAGTCTTTCATCATATTATCTTATCATTCAATCATAATTCCCTTCAGAATGAAACTTCTATCATTTACCTGATAACACTCTATCATACTAGCCCAGATGAGATATGTACAAGTCCAATTCTAACTTTTGGTTAAGGAATAAATATATTTGAAGTCCATGTAAATATAACTAACTTTGATTTTAGTCTATCAAAAGTTTGTTTTGATTCTTATAATCTTTTTTTAAAAATAGTTCCTATTACCACTCACTAATAATGTTATCTATTATGTCACATGTTATCTTAAAATAGGTGCAAAGTATCACTAATTTTGTCAATGACTAATTTTCGCTGAAAAATCTAGCTGGCCACCTTCATGTCACATATTAGTGATGAAGTTGATTATTTACAAAAATTATAACACTTAGGAGGAATAAAATCAACAATTATTTTTTAGAAGACTAAATCCAAATTTAATCATATTTACTGGTATTAAAAAATATCTGATCCTTACTTAAACTATATGGTTCTTATAGTGTTGTGCTTTTTATGTTATAGGATGCACTTGGAATCAGGTCCTACCTGCATGATCGTGGCTTGATGCAATATGCAGATAAGATGGAGGACTGTGAGAAAGGTCTGTCAGAGCTTATCAATTTAAGCACCACAGATCTTTCTACCCAATTTGAAATGAAGAGAGGCCACATTGCACGTTTTATAAACAGAACAACAAGTGATGATTCTTTCAAACTGCGTGCACTTGCTGCTAGAAGAAGAAGCATGATGATGCATAGAGATGATAGCATCCCCAAAAGTGTTGGATCCAACAGCTCCAATAGCATGACAAGATCAAACACAAGAAGCAATGCAGCTTCTGATGGACTTGAACAATCAATGGCTGATATGAAGATTAAAGAAGGGTATGCGTTTAAGGGGATTGTAGCTGCTGAGCCAGCTGAGCCTAGAGCATGTGGCTGTGTGAATCCACCACCTCCTATTAGTGACCAAGTTGCTCCTTATGGTGCTGTTGAAAATATTTCAGTTCAGAAACTGACCCCTGAGTACAAGATTGGCATGGAGCCATTGGTGAAAACCAAGGCACCTCCATTGAAGGCTTCAGAACTGTGGCGAGATAAACCAGCTGTTTTCCTGTGTCTCCGAAGACCAGGGTAAATTGTTATGTTATTACACTTGGGAATTGCCAATTTAGCATGGATTTCACTTTTCAAACAATGCATTTACTTCAATCATGCTCTTGTGAGAAGTTTGCATTATGATATAAATTTGCATGAATTCACACAAATTCATAATTGTTGAGGATTGCTAGTAACACACTCTTTTTAACACACACAACTTAAATACAATTCTATAAGTGTTATTTGTGTTGTTTACCAATTAGAATTGAAGTGTTATCTCAGTGATCTGCATAACAAAAATTAGCATTAAAGAATTATGCAGATTATCGAGATAAAACTTCAATTCTAATTGGATTAATAGTACAATCACACCTAAGGAGCTATACATAAGTTGTCTTTTTTATACACTCTCCACTATTGATTAAAGTTTATTAGACACTATAAAATCATGAGTGAAACTTATTAAATATGAAGTGAAACTTACAAAATTATGTGATTTCTAATAAATTCCAATTAATAGTAGAGAACAAATTTAAAAGAATGTCAGATGAAAAACTGTTATATGGTCTAGGACTATTGTGGTCTCAACTAATCTCCATGTGACATATAACCACATTTTTAAATTTATGAAAGAGTTAATAACGCGTCACATGGAGATTGGTCAGAATCACATAATTCCAAACCATATAATAATTTCTCATGTTAGAGAGCGTATTACTAATATTTCTCCATAATTATATAAAGATTTAAGATACAAACAAACAACACACACTTAGAGAAATATAACAAAGTGTATCTTTTGAAGCCTTAGAAAACTTGAGCTTTTGAATATTTGGAACACATTTTCTAACACTATTTCTAATGCACTCTCTTTCATTGGTTGGAATTCACGGGTTTCACTAGTTTGAGAATGAGACCCACATATTTCGTGAACGTCCAATAGAAGAGAACGTGTTAGAGAAAGAATATTAAAGAATGTGTTGTTCATATATTTTTCATATTTCAAATATGTCTCTCTGTTGTTTATCACTTACACCTAAATAGGGTGTTTTATATCTTTACATGAAAGTGAAGTTTGCTTTCATTTTCATGTCTCTTGAAACTTGAAAGCAGATGCATCATGTGTAGAGCTGAGGCACACCAGCTCTATTCCAGAAAAGCCATATTTGATGCACTTGGAGTTCAACTTTTTGCAGTTCTTCATGAGCACATAGAGTCAGAGGTATTGTCATTCTTCAGCCATATATGTTCTTTCATTCAATTCAATTCCATTCATGGCTTGACTTATCACAATTATGGTAAAGCAGGTAAAAGATTTCTGGCCTCGATACTGGGGTGGTGTTGTGCTTCTTGATCGAGGTAGGGACTTCTTTAAAGCTCTTGGAGGGGGAAAACTGCTCAAGGAGAAGTTCCTATCAGGATTTTTGCTGAATCCTCGATCACTTTCCAACTACAAACGTGCAAAGGCCATGCACATTGATTACAATTTCAAAGGAGAAGGTGAAATCAAAGGTGGACTCTTCATAATAGGGATGGGAAAGAGTGGCATAGCTTACCAGTTTATAGAGAGGAACTTTGGTGATTGGGCACCTGTAGCTGAAGTCATTGAGATCTGTACTCAAATGCAGGTAACAGTTTTGTTTTCATCAACTAATTAAGACAAATTATGTCCAAGACCATCATGTGTCTATAGTGTTAACTAATCTTTATGTGATAGATAGGTAATCAACCTTTTCAATTTACAAAAAAGAGTTAATAAAATTCAGTTGTGTCACGTAGAGATTGTCAAGCCTATGACATTCTCAGATCATGTAATAATTTTGTTGGAGTACAAGTGTGAAGGTGAAGTCCCACATTAGATAAGGATGAGAAAGTTGAACAACATATAAGTGGAAAGACCCGCAAACCTAATGTCTTTAAGGTTTTGGATTGAAGGTGGTATCAAGTTCACGGTGTGCTCGTGGTTCATTGGTGTAGATCTTTCCGGTGTTTCCTCCCCCTGATGCACAACAAATTTCTCATTTATTAGATAGGAAAAAACTTAGATTAAGTTTCTATAACCTTACCATTAAGCTTTCAATTTAAATCATGATATGTGGATATTTTGTTTTTTCTATTAATAAATAACTGCATTAAATATGCATTGCAGAATTTTCAATAAAACTGGAGAATTCAATGGTGAGGATATAAAAAATTTCCAAGTTTTGTCTTATTTTGTTACGAATCTTTTGAACATGATGCAGAACCAACAAGAAGGTCAAAGGATGAGTGTGCTGTACTCAGGGGATCACTCACAATGATTGAATATATTGGGCACGCATTTAGCCATTCACTAAAGTTCAGTTCCTTGTAATTCCATATCCTGCAGTACACAATCAGGATACAACATTTTTGCAATATAGATGTCAGTACATGCAAGATCTATTCGATAATACTTTTGCGTTTCTAAAATATTGTGTTTTAGTTGGATATATAAGGTTATAGATGAGTTGAGTTATTAATCAATTATTAGAGTTTTACTCATTAAATATTCGATCAAACTTATTTGGTTAATTAAACAAGTAATTTCAAGCGAAAATTTTTAAATCACAGTTCAACTCTCTTTCTTGTGATTTTTGCCTTTACAGTAATTTCAAGAAATCTCAGAAAGTGTTATTGTAGTTTACTCTATTAATTTTCATAATCTATATTATTTAATAATATAAAATATTCTAATAATATTAATCCATAACATAACAAAGGAAAGTCCAACATGTCTATGTTACATTTAGACAAACTCTCTGATTTTTCCCTTTCTAGTCATCTTAGAAATTGTTAATGTCAAAAAACAGAAAAAGAAAGTGTAAATTGGTTCTCCATGGGCATATATTGATATGCATACATTACCTTGTCTTAGTTAAGAAATACTCTTTAAGGAGTTAAGAAATACTCTCCATTTCAAAAAAAAAGAAGTTAAGAAATACTCTATTCTCATGATCTCATCAATTGAATGAATGTTTTTTGTATTACATTTACTGGTTGATCATTAAATGCAAGGAGATATTTTTACACAACTTTATTGGGGACGCTTAGTTCCACTTAGACCAACGACATATTAGTAGTCTTTATTAGTGTATATGAATAAGGGATAGATGTACCTTATATCGAAGTTTCCCAAAACTCTTGTATGTTTTCTTTTTGTTTGCAAGCATTTCACTATTTCACTACACCAATAAAAAAAAAAGGAGATTACTAAATCAAAGGACAATTAAAATAGTCCATATTCATTTAAAGAGCATAAGCAACATCGCTGGCCAAATTATCCATACTTAACTGTGATTTCTATAAAATTGACAGTTTGTCTTATAATCCAATGTAAAATGTGCATGTGACATCAAAGTAGTTTACACTCTCTTATAGTGTGTTTGGATTCATATCTACATAACTCAAACATGGGTCACGAAAGTAACTTTTAGTTGCTTTTGGTACATCTTGAAGTAAAAATTTGATCAAACGCAGATTGCAGATGTTAATCCAAACACATGGTTACACTCCTCTCATGCGTGGAAGAAAAAAGAATGTTAAGTATTGTTTGGCAACCAAATTTTAATTTTGGGCAGCCCAAACTAAAGGCTCAATTGAAAGCTGGAAAAAGGTTATTGGTTGGGCTTAGTAGCCAAGTGGGCTGTAGTTAGTTATTAACTCCAAAAATTCAGATGAAGTTTTCGAAATGTTACAAAATTAGCCTTGTGATTGGCACAGCCAATGGCCATGTACATGCTTCCTTCCCTATACCCGTCATAGTCAATTGGTTCCTCTATATTCAAACCACGACTACACACTTTCAACTTTTGCTGCTGTCTATATATATATAACATCATGCTGAAGCATAGTTTTTCTAATATGGCTGTAAGCTAGAGTTAAACAGATAGGACATCTACAAATGTCACGAGTTTCAATCTTTTAAGACAATATTTATAGGTTGGGGCACTTTATCCTCAATAAAAATTAATTTGATTTCCAAACAGTGTGGAGGGTTATGAAAATAATACCTATGTTTAAGATCATACTCAATAACCAAGAAAATAGAGACATAAATAAGGCGTCAAAAAGTACATGAAAAATATTTGCTTTTGAGTTTAACTGTTTAATCTTAATTAATTTTATTATTATATTTAATTAACATTATTTTTTAATTGTTGATTGATTAGTTGATATGTTCTATGCCACTTAGCGCGTGAATCCACTATTGTAGAATTGTTCCAGCTTATCTAGTAGTCTCGAATTCAAATTCTATACATATAACTACGTTATATATTTGGAAAAGAACTTTGCTACATATAATGATTCTACTAATTAACTTGAACATGATTGTTTTATGTAAAAGATACATTTTTGTTCATCACCAAGTACGTAGATCAATTGGCGTGAGGTTGTTCCAACTTAACAGAGGTCTTGGGTTTGAGTTGTGGATATACAACTATGTTGAATACTCGGAAATAGAGCTTTGCCGGACATAACGGTCCTATCGGACTACACTTCTATTCTCTAAAAAGAAAAAAAAAAACGAAGTTGACATGTTCTATCAAGCTGATCCAACACTGAAACATGATGGACCCCACAATTTTGAAAATTGAACTAGAGCTTCATATTTATTCAAACACCCCTCACCAAATTAGACCAAGCTAGAATCGGTTACAAGTATCTAGTCTTGTTAATTGGACTTGTTTTGCAGAGCTATGGACCCGGAAATGGTGAAGAAGCTAGGAACCTCTCTTCTGGTGCCTTCTGTGCAGGAGCTAGCACAGCAAGGCATAACCAAAGTTCCAGAACGATACGTTCGTCCCTATCAAGACCCACCTGTTGAATATGACACAACATCGTTGCCACATGTCCCAGTCATCGACATGAGCAAATTGTTGTCTGAAGATGATGCTACTGAACTAGAGAAGCTGGATCATGCATGCAAAGAATGGGGTTTCTTTCAGGTTTGGATTATTGGATTGTTGTCTGTGTTCCTTTGTTGTATTTTTCAGTGGTTGAAATGAAAATAATTGCCCTGTTCTCTTTCAAAATGAAAGAAAGGGAAAAATAGCTTTCAATATAGTATCTTTTTTCTCTATCATTTGTATAGCTGTTTTTATAATTTTGATTTTCTTAATAATATGCTAAATCACTGACTTTTCAAAGACAAATCATTAGAATTAATTAATTAATTAATTAATATATATATATATATATATATATATATATATAATATAGAGATAAAATAGTTCTATCCGACTTTTGTAGGATTATCTTTAATAGAAGATATTTGTGGTCATAAAATATAGACTTGTGAAATTATAGGAATTCAAAATTAAACTCGTAAAATATAAGAACAAAAACCAAAATTGAAATTAAATATAAATTTTAATGCAATTAGCTGAGGAGTGAGATTGAATTATTATTATTTAAGTGCCTCAAAGGTAATCGAGTGAAGAAAAAATGACCATATATGCAACTGTGGAAAGTTAAATTGGACCTGTAATCTCTTATAGAGTTAATAAACGTGTAATTTAAAGCCTTGCCACCACCTATGGGGTCTAACTTGGTTGAGCAGAGTACTTCTGGTACCTGTTTTCGACTTCTACGGATAAAAATAAATAAACCTTGCCATCGCATTTTCCTCTTTGGTATACTAAAAGTTTAGATTAAGGGAATACCCTTCCTCTTCCCAGCGCATAATTGAGTTTGATAATTATATCAGTTTAATTAACTAATAGGTCTTATTTTGATATTTACTCGTACAAAACAGGGTTAATGATATAACAATACAATAATATATAACAGTATAAGTTTTGTTCTGTATTTTTTTTCATAGATATGTCATAATTCAAGAAATTGCTTATTGTTGCATAATAGCAGATATTGCTTTTTTCAATGAAGGAACTGATTTTTATTTGCTTGTTAAGTTTTACCATGGATATTAATTAATGACAGTTGATCAATCACGGAGTCAATCCTTCGTTGGTGGAATATATGAAGAAAAATGTGCAAGAGATCTTCAATCTTCCACAGGAAGAGAAGAAGTTATTGTGGCAGAAACCAGGAGAAATGGAGGGATTTGGTCAAATGTTTGTTGTATCAGAGGAACACAAATTAGAATGGGCAGATTTATTCTACATTGTCACTCTTCCATCATATGTAAGACACCCCCACTTGTTTCCTAGTATTCCCCAACAATTCAGGTTATTATACTTTCCTCTCTTTGTAAGCACACTAATTGTTTTTGGTATTCTGTTGGAAAAAACTCCAAACCATGGTTTAGGCAAAAACTATAAGATGAGTTTTTACTTGAACTGTGATTTGGGGGTTTTCAAACTGAAAACCAAACATGTACTACTAAGGGCATGTTTGGCTCAGTTTATCTAGAAACACTTCTATGAGAAAAAAAAAAAAAACATAAAATGAACTTCTTCATAAGTTAAAATTAGCTTATGTACATATAAGCTAACTTATAGAAGCTTTCTCATATAGTTTTTCAAGAAGATGTGGGACTTTTTACAAATTAGCTTATGGAAAAGTCCATTTCTTTTTTTTCTTCTAGAAGTGCTTTTAGATAAGTTAACCCAAACAGACCCTATGTCTATTATATATTGCTACCACCTTAGCTGCAACATCATTGGTTTCTTAGGTAATCAAATTCTAAAACAAACTTTTCTTCATTGCAGGGATAATCTAGATAAATATTCTCTAGAATTGAAAAAACTTTGCATCACAATCTTTGAATTTATGACAAAAGCTCTTAAGATTCAACCCAATGAATTGCTAGAATTTTTTGAAGAGGGAGGGCAAGCGATGAGAATGAATTATTACCCTCCGTGTCCCCAACCAGAACAAGTAATTGGACTCAATCCTCATTCTGATGCTGGTGCCCTTACCATCCTTCTCCAAGTCAATGAAATGGAAGGCCTTCAAATAAGAAAAGATGGAATGTGGATTCCTATCAAACCCCTCTCTAATGCTTTTGTTATCAATGTTGGAGACATGTTGGAGGTAACTTGCACAAATTCATTTTAAGCATCCTTGAATCATGTATCATTTAAATAATCTTACAACAATATAAGATTAAAAAATAATTAGCAATGTGGGTTAAGTCTAACAGAAGGATTTAGTCCTTATAACATGGTGAACCAATGTTTGAATCTTCATTGGAAGAGGTGTACACATTTAGCATTTGACAATGTCTCGAACATGATTGTTTTCGAAAGAGGATACCTGTAAAAACCCAAAAAAATATGTACAAAAAAAATTAGAATACCTATCATTGTATATGTATTTTACTTTAAGGATTTTTCATACATATCCTAAATGGTTTGATTTGGCAGATAATGACCAATGGTATTTACCGGAGCATTGAACATAGAGCTACAGTTAACTCAGATAAGGAAAGGATTTCCATTGCTGCATTTCACAGTCCAAAATTGAACGCAGTTATAGGTCCAGCACAAAGCCTCATCACTCCTGAAAGACCTGCAGCTTTCAACAGCATTAGTGTAGAAGATTTCTACAAAGGGTACTTTTCACGCGAGCTGCAAGGGAAGTCATACATTGATGTCATGAGGATCCAAAATGGGTTATAGTAAAAGGACAATTGACTTTATGGGGCAGAAAAATAAAACAAGAACACAAGAAACAGTTGTGTGGCTTGTGGTACCTATGCAGAAGAATACAATAATGTTCATTGTTCAATGGTTGAATCTGAACATGTTACCTTGGGCTGATTTGGATTAATAAATTTACATCTTTTTGATTTAATGTGTGTTATTGAACTAGTTTTTATTTGCTGATATATGGGCATAGTTGTGTACGTCCTCCAACTATTAACATTGTAGTGAAACAATCTCAAAGCATACACGATCACTTCATGAACATAAAAAGTAATATAGAATCCATTTATCTAGCTATTCATAACAAAAAGTGTAGGTATATCTACAATTTACAAATGAACAAGTCGGCTAAACAAGTCGAATAATAATCATACATTGATTTCTGCAATAAGACTTCAATTATTTGTATTTATTTATGAGTATTGTAACTTGGAATTGTAGAGGGACTATCAACTATATGTCTAAGACTTTTGATGCTTTATGCAGAACTGTGATTTTGGTACTGTCTAGGCCTAGTCTAAGTATTCCAATTCAGGCTTCATAACAAGCAATTTCAAGACTTCTATACTGATCAATGGTCACGCAATGAATATCTAATGGTTATTTTATTCTAGTGATCCTTTTTGCCGAAACACGCCAAAAAAAATCCACGATACCAAACTCTAATTCAAAGGGAAAATTATAGTGCAAACAGCAAAATCAATGAAATATCACTAATTGATAAAAGCAGTTAACTAGTTCAGGGATTCGAATCTTGTTCATAATCAATCACACACATATATGGTACGTTTGTTGACTTTTATGATAACATCTTTAAAAGTCATATCAACGGTGATTAAATAATAGTGTAAAATTGCTTCACACTGTGCATAACTATTAAACTCTACAAATATAATTCAACAAGATCATAGAAAGAATATAATTCTACCAAGTGAGATCAGAACTAGTCCTATTTAGTACAAGGATAGGGGGAGCAATTCTCCCAAATTGAGATCTCACATAAGGGTGTTTGGTTAACTCTAATATTCAAAAATACACAAATCATACTCATCTTTTCCTTTTATAGTTTTATTGTAAGATTCTCCCTCCTCATTTGATCTTGTTGAGCTTATAGTCCCTTTGAGGAGAAATTATTACCCAGTCCAAGACCACCAAGTCAGCTGTGGCCCTTTCTCAGTGATGTCTTTGTCACACACTAGTTTGAAAACAAAAATATTTAATTTTTTGATGGAAATTAAACATCTTTCTGTTTCAGCAACCTTTACTTAATTTCTGTTTCTGTTTCAACAAATTACTTAATTTTTTTCAGCAACCTTTACTTAATTAAATAAATCAGTCACCGAAAATATTAATAATGGGCTTCGCTACCAGCTTGGGCCCAATAGGCAACCAACAAACTTTCTGCATACTCAACACCGGCTTCTAGTACCAATATTCAATATTTTGGTTACCAACAATTAGACATATAATAAGCTCGTAACATTATTAACCACGACAAAATAATTATATTTACACATATAGTCCATCAATATTTTGGGTGGACGGGGAGGTACATAACCCATCGATATGTTTCTCTTTTTTACCTAGTGTCAACTCATCAGGAGTGCTGTCAAAAAAAAAAAAAAAAAAAAAACTCATCAGGAGTAACGCTGCTAATAACGCTTCTCCCTCTTATGTTAGCATTCATTTTTTATTTTCTATTTTTTAGTTAACATTGGTGGAGTCTCGTAGAAGTCAATTTCTTCATCACAAAGCAGTCCCAAATCATCATGCACAAGAACAGATAGATCAATATACTACCTCTGTTCTTATATATTTATAAGACCCAAATGAGAAGTTGTGTTTGTTCCTTTTTATAAGACACAATCCATAATGTTCCTTGTATTAATTATTTTTAGACTAAAATATCTCTTATTAAATAAGAGAGATTGTATTGACAACCATTTAGCAGTGAGAGAGAAACATTAATGACAATGATATTTTTGAAAAAAATATATAAATTTAGGACATATTTATTGCTATCAACTAAATTAATCACTTTGCTTAATCCTAGTGAATTAATTAATTGAGTTTTATAAATAAAAACAGAGATGGTATAATACTTCATAATTAAATCTACACCAAATAAAGAGGTTCTTAAGTTTCAAAGGCATGTATTGTCAGCCGGAACATCTTAAAAAGAAATATCTCCAACTCCAAACTTTGACCTTAAGCTTTATGTCCAGTTGAAAGTCCTAACTTTTTTTTTTTCCCATTCCATTTATCCTAGAATTCAACTCTCATAATTTTTTTTTCTAGTTTTTTTATCACTTTGTTCTATCTCTCGGTCTTACCTTCCTGTCCCACTCTTACAAGCTCATTTATGTTAAATAGGCAGGTCAAATTAACTTTGGCATTTGTGTTTTTCCTCTCACCATAACATATATTTTTAACCTATGGAGCAAAATAAATAGCTTCTCACAGAAGCTATAGAGTATTTACCGAAGTATCCCATGTTTATCTCTCCCACGTCATATGTGACAATATTATATTATAAAATAAAGATTTCTATTGCTTAACATTTTTTATTGACTTGCATTCATTTGTTTAGTTTCTTTTTTTTTTTTAGTTAACATTGATGAAGTCTCATAAAAGTGAATTTCTACATTACAAAACAGTCCCAAATCATCATCCACAGTAGACAAAGATCAATATATATATATACACATCATAATTAGATCCACACCAAATAAAAAGATTTCAAGTTTTAAGGACATCTAATGTCAACTGGAATATCTTGAAGAAAAACAAATATCTCCAACTCAAAGTTCTGACCTGTTGTTCGTAATTTCCTTCGCCCCCTTCATTCCGTTTATCCTAAAATTTAACTCATCATTTCTTTTTTTTTTTTCTAGTCTTCTATCCTGTTGTTCTGTCTCTCAGTCTTAAATCCTTGCCCCACTCTCACAAGCTCATTTAATTATGTTAAATAGGCAGGTCAAATTAACTTTTAGCATCCCTCTTTTCCTTCTCACCACCATAACATATATTTGTAATGTGTGGAGCAAAATAAATTGCTTCTCACAGAGGCTAAAGAGTATATATTTACTAAAGCATCCCACGTTATCTCTCTCACGTCATATTATAATATAGACTTAAATAACCTTTTGATCCCTATAAAATAGAGGATTTTTATTTTAGTCTTTTAATTTTTTTTTTGTTTTGATTTTAGTCTTTTAAAGACTTTTTTTCTTGGTTTCTGCTGAGTAACAATGTCAAATGATGTAAAAATGATGTTTGCAATTCATTGGCTTGCCATACCATCAAGGAGTATGATAGGAGAATCACGTGTAATTTTTTTTAAATAAATTATGTTTTTAAATCCTCATCTTTTTAAAATAGTTGATAATCTCATATTAGTTGATGATGGATTTAAAAACACAGTTTGTCAAGAAAATTATATGTGACTGCCTTGTTAGATTTTTTGATGACGTGACTTATCTTTTCAAAATAGTTGACAACCTCAAATTCGTTGATGGATTATTTAAAAGCACATTTTTAAAAAAAATAGGCACAAGCACAAGAAACAACACGGATTCGAAAATTAAGAGCTACTTCCCTGGTTAATTAAGAGCTAGTATTGTTAAAAAATACATTTGATCAACTAAGTTAACATATTTGAGAAGCCTTCTTTTAGTCAATTTTTTAATTTGATTTTTTTAGATCATCGTTTATAAAAGAATTTTTAAAATGGGTCAAATTTTAGTTTTTTTAAAATTGTTTTTTTTTTGTTTTTTTAATTTTATTTTACGAATGCAGGCCGACCTGTTTAGTCCGTAGGCTAAACGGTGTAGTTGTAGGCTTCCAAAAATGAAGCCTGTTTAAAATGCAGGCTTAATGGGCGGGTTATGCTGATTGTGAGTTATGTGGGTTGTGGGCTTAAATGAGTGGGCTTACTCGCATACCTAGCTTTACCTGCAACAGTTCCGAAATGACACCATTTCTAACCCCTACTCACAAAACCAGAAACCCACGTTGTTAATGAAAAAAAAAAAAAAAATCACACATTATTTATAGGTTAAGTGAGAAGGACATTTTTTGGTTTCACAAAAAAGGCAAGGACAGACCAGTCATTAAACATCACAATAAAACGACAAGTTAACATCTTTAACGAAAGGGGTTTCAAAGTAATGTAAACAAATAGAGGGGTGTCGAGTGTAATATAAGTAAAATACAAGAAATGTCAGTGTAATTTGTTCTTTTGGGTAGCTTGAGCGAGAAGGTACATGGGAGAAATAATGTGAAAACTTGAAGAAAAAAATATAAAAATAAAAGTAAAACAAAAGACACTAATTTTATTGATTCTCTAATTTAAATTTTAGCATATTTTTATTTTATAACAGAACAAACTAAATTTTGTCTTCTATTTACTTGAAATAAATAGAGTTTTTATTTATTTAATTTTTGTTATTATTATTTTTATTCATATTTTTAAAAAGTAATTTTAGAACTAGGTTATAAAAAAACTTAAAAGAAAGAGAATTAGATTAGATCAAATTAACTAAATGAAAAAAGAGCTTTTTTACTTTTTACATTTTACATTTATACTATTTTTTTAATCATTTTTCTTTTTCTGATTTTGGTTGTTATTTTTTGTACATTATTTTTAATCGCTCGTACAAAATTGGGTTTTACACATAAGACATATCACAAAAGCTTAAAAATTGTAAACCAAAAGCTGAACTAATAAATTGTGTATGGATCTTTATTATATTTTAAACTTATTATAGTTATCATCAAAGTTATTCGTAGATATTTGAATCATTTGAGCTATATCTACTCAAGTTCATTAGAAATTAAATAAATTAAAATACATTGCCCATTTACATATATTTACAGGGATATACAGTGATTGTATTATGTCTTTTCTAAAAGTTTGAAACTACAACAACAATCATAAGCTTCCAACCATTTTTACCAAGGTTTTTATGACTGTGTGCATGAATGCCTAAATGCACTACAGGTGTACCAACTAATCTAAGTATACAAGGACCTTACTTATTTTGGAATTATGTGTTTGAAACAAATAAATTACAAGACACAAAAACTCGACAACTTGAGCAATCTAGTGCTTAATTGGAATATCATTTTCCCAACCTACCACCACTAAAATAACAACTGCATTGCCACTCCTTAGGCCACATAGAAATATGTGGTAATTAATTAGACTTTGGGAGTTGGAGGAGGAAGTAGCCATTTGGAGCCTTCAATCATGCCAAGTGTTAAGAAAGGTTTGACCTCCGCTTCAGTTAGCTTCTTAGTTATAGGAGCACGGCCATTGGGATCCGCACCAGGTCCCGTGTTTTGATACTCTCCAAAAAATGCAGTTCTGTAGATAATTGCGTATTGCATTGATCAATTTGGCACCAAATCTAGTTTAAAAGTTTATAAAATAAAAAGATGACAAGTATTGTGTGTAATGCAACATGATTATGTACACATTTATGCATTACCTATGGAGCTACATGTTTAGTATATACTTATATAGATGTAAGGATGTAAAAGAGCCATTGGTCATGGAGAGTTAAATTAGAAAGTTACTTGTCATTTTCAGGCTTATTGTTGTTACTCCACCCTTCTTTATTCACAACGTTACTCAGGGTGCTGTAAGCAAATATCACTTTGGGATGAGTCATCCATGCTCTGCCCAAGAAAGTGCCAGTCCCAGTTCCAGTAACGTCACAATGTACAAATGAGTAGCCGTCGTCCTCTGTCTCACTTTTTCTTGCTTGTGCTGTTATAACTGTAATCGTCGATGGGTCGTCGGCAAGCGATTTTAGTTCAGTACTCTGCATCATAAAATTAATCGTCATTACTTATTACAATTATATTTAGTGTATAAAAAATTAATTGAAGTATACAAACATTGCGGTTCACAAAATTTTATATACCACATATAGCGACTTCCCACTTCCAAAAATATAATCCACGGTGCCTTGAATTAAGCAGTCTTTGAAAAAATGTTTATTCCTATCGTCACACACTGTGTCCTGGAATCCATACACCTTGCAATTATAAAATGCTGCTTTGTCACCAGAAATTCGCAACGCAACTGCTTGAGCTCCTGGCCTCTTTCCATCAGGTCTCGGTGCAGTGTTCTATACCATCAAATTCACAAACCACAAATAGAAACAATGATAAGAAAAATGCAATCCCAAAAGATAAGGCATTTGGATTCCTTTATTTATTTATTATTATTGATGGGATTTTTAAAGAAGGTAGTATACAAACCGAGATCATGATGTTAGCTGCCACAAAGTAATCTGATTCAACAATCAATGTAGCACTATCAACAGTGCCATATTGTTGTGCAGTGCCCCCAAAGGTCAAGTTTGGCATTTTCTCTGGTACCCCATACAAGGTGACAAAAGGCTTTGTCCTTTCAATTTTGATTTTCTCATTATAATTTCCTTCTCCAATGTACACAATTACACGCTTGGTATTCCCACTAGGTATGCTGTTAATGGCATCGGTGATGGTCTTGAATTCCCCGCTGCCGTCTTGCATTACCTTAACTACCTTAGCGCCTTCTTCAGCAGTCGCCAATGCAGGGTCCACGGTGCTCTTTCTTTGATCTAAAGGCCCCACATTAGTGTTAAACCATGCGCCCAATTGTGCCTTGTCAGCAGGAATTGGCACAGTGTCATCAGATAAAACAACTTGGGTTGTTAAAAAAGCTACAATGAGAGTCACCTGTATGGTAGAATGTATAGGTTTTGAGGCCATGTTTCTAGTTTTTTTTTTCTTTTTGGATTTGGTTTCTTGGATGAATAGCTGATTGCAATTGCAATTTATAAGAAATATAGAACAAGAGATATTCCTGTGTTTTAGAAAATAATCGGTTTGAGATGAGTGAATTTCATTCAACAGTTTTTTTTTAGGAAGCTAAAATTAAACAATGGGTTAAAAGTTGATGGGCTTAAGCTATAGTTGCATAAATAGACTTCCTTTTTAGTTGATGATAACTTTTTTAAGGACTTCTAGTGTTTAATCATACACTTGTGTAACCTAAAATCAAAAAGATGTTCTCCACAAAAATTAACTACAGTATTGCACAATAAATGCAGGCCATGAATCAATAAGGAAATATTGAGAGGTAATCTTGCACGAATCATTGGATTGTGGTGATTTACAGTAGTTTTTATAATAATTATGGTTAAATTGTTAAAAGGGAGTATATATAGTTTTTTCCTAAAATAGTAGCATTTGCAATACCATATATTTAGATTTATACATAATTTTAAGCTTTGAAATTTTGATGATAGTCTTAATATACAATAAAATACGTACTTCAGTATCGTTGATGGATTATAATTTTTTAAAGATTCTTTAAAATGCATTTATTAACTTATTTTTCAAATTCTCTTCATTATTATTTAAAATTTTTATAGTTATAAAATTATATGCAAAACTCATTAACAAGTATGAAATAAGATTAATATAAAGAGTAAAATTTTTTAGTTAATAATATGATATAAAAATGGCTAAATTATTGTTTTAGTCCTCTAATTTATGTTTGAAGTTCAATTTGATCCTCTAATTTTTAAATGGTTCAATTTTGTCCGATAATTTTTAAAATCGATTCAATTATGTCCTTCCGGCCAAATTGAAGCTAATGGTGTTAACAAGTGTCACTTTTGCACTTTCTGGAGGTTAAAAACCGCCAGTAAATGGCGTCTTTTTCTTTTTTTTGACAAAAAGTTGAGGCAAACTCACTCCACAGTCCCATCCATCTTCATCTCTTTTCCCACGGGAGACGCTAAAGCCCTGCATAAATGTTTATCTAACCAACAACACCATCCATACACTCCTAGCTCATATCTACTAAATCGAAATGGCACAAAAACAATTTCTCTTTCCCTCCGCAACACAACACAAGCACTAATTTCACCAAAGCTCACCAAAATTCATAATTTTGGTTATACAAATAACACTCACAACCCAAGTTCAAAACTAAAACTCAAAAGCCATGTTATCTAGTAAATTAAAAAAAAAAAAAGAACATATTCATTAAGAAAGAAAAACTCTGCTCAGTAAATCAAACCTTGTTGCCGAGGTATATAAAAAAGTAAGTGTAAATAAAAATTAAAGGACTCAGTAAATCAGTAAATCCAACAATGTAAACAACGACGTTTCTATCTCTTTCTCGGATGAGTCGAACCGGTTAGGCTTCACGGTGATGAGGTCCGGTGGCGGCGGCATGAACTGTCATGAATATGGGAACCAATCGAAGAAGGATTGTCAACACCTCATATGCAGAACTTGCTGCAAGGGTAGAAGGATTTTTATAAACTTTTGTTGTTTGATTTAATATTTAGGAAGGGAAGGAAGGGGAGCAAAATTCTCCATCATCAAATTTTTGCTCCCTTTCAATATTGTGTGAATTTAGTGGGGAAATAAGGAGATTTAAAACATTTCAAGTATAATGACTAAAATATCCTTATTACTTATCCCTTCCGTCACAAACTAAATAAGAAAAATGCTACCTCACTTATATCCTTCATTAAAATCTGTCCCTCATTCTTCTTAACCAAACAAAATGTCTAATCAAAATCTCTCTCTGTCTTTCCTTCCTTCCATTGAAACGACCAACAACGACAACTTTGATGCACGGTGCAAAGACCTCTACATTGGTCATGACGGCCAAGTGCAGTCCTGAGAAGGAAAACACTATGATCGGCCATGGTGAGAAAGATAGAAACAAATTAAGGAAGCAGAAGATCAAATAGAAACATGAAGAACGCACGAGTTGGGGCTTAACAATGGTCATCATAATTATTATCAGCTTTTGGTTCGTTATTGTTTTGACCATTTTAGAGTGATTAAATTATGAAAAACAATAAACTACTAGCTAGTTTGTGACAATGGATGGACATGATGAGTACAAATGTATAGAAAAAATGTAGAAACAAATTCACAACCATAACACAACAAGAAAATATGGAAAGAAAAATTAGAAGAGTACCCAATGACTAAACATTTATCATCACTATTCTTCAGCTAAGGGATGCCATGATTGCTTCTTTGTATGGTCATTAGATGATGAGTCTAGTGACAATGAGGGTGTTCCATGTTATCTCTTTGCCAAGCGAACCAAATCACACAAGTAGTATCTTGAAAAGTTTAAGTATCGTTTTCCAAAGGACTTGCGTAATATTGGATAACTTTCACACAAACTTACTAACTAAGCTAATAAATATCACAAGAAAACAATAAAAACATGAACTTTTAGTTGATTTTGTGAAGCTTAAAACAGAACAACTACGGAAAATAAAGTTAAAGATACTATTTTTGTGGTTTTATAGTTGAAATAAAGCTTAAAACAAAGGGTTTTCAAATAATAAAAGTATTGTCAGGGTTAGACTTCACCAAACTTCACTATCTTTTTACTTGAATGCACAATATATATTCGTGACTCAATGTTAAAATTAGCCAACACATTGCTTTCTTAACCTTAACCTCTTAGGTGAAAAAAGTTTTAGTTCTGTTATTAAGTTTCAATTTCTCAAAAACTTAAGAAAGGAACTAGCTTTACGTCTAGGACTCAAGTTAACTGATGAACTAAGCTTCATTCCTAGATACCAAATTCAATGGATCATTAATTAACACTTAATGGATCAAAATCAATCTAACATAATTTTTTTCATATTTGATTTTTGGATAAAATATATTTTTTGTCTCTCTAAAATTTCATAAATTCGATTTTAGTCTGTAAAAAATTTGTGTACTATTTTTGTTCATCTAATTTAGAATTACTTCACTTTTGATCATCAAAGTGATTATAATTAATATTTAATGGCGGTTGTAAACAATTACAAAATGCACCTTGAGAAACATTTAATAATTGCCTTA
The DNA here is from genome assembly GCA_026413185.1 of Pueraria montana var. lobata. Lineage (NCBI taxonomy): Eukaryota > Viridiplantae > Streptophyta > Magnoliopsida > Fabales > Fabaceae > Pueraria > Pueraria montana. The sequence goes on along the minus strand of CM048651.1, from coordinate 36,354,032 downwards.
CAGGATTAGACATTTGCGGGTGGCTAAAGAATGGGTGACCTAATAAGCCCAATGACAACTACTAGTATTTGCTCTAATATCATATAAGACTTTGTATTTAAACCCAACTCAACCCCAAAATTAAAGTTAGCTTGTGAGGTGAGGGTTGCCTCCTACTTATATACGATATTATTTTGATCCTATAATTAGTTAATGTTAGATCTCTAACACTTTCTTTTTACATAAAATTCTTAAATCCTTATTTCCTACTCAAATAAACTGAAGTTTGGGGCAAAATATAGGATAAGAAATGATTTACAAGTAAAAAATTGACAAATTTGTAAAGATTTTGTAGAATATGAGATTAATAATTAGAAAAAGATAAAATTTGAACATTTTTAATTTTAAATAATATAAACAAATTATTTACAAATTTTGAATAAAAGATAATTTAAAATGATTTAATGAGTTTAGTTTATAGAGATCCATTTTGATTAAAAATGATAGTAAGAATTTAACAATTTTGAAGAAAATAGAGTAATTTGGAAGTACTTGATTGTGAAAATCTCATACATTTAATTGTTATAATCAAAAAGATTAAATTTAAGCAAAAGTTTATTAAAATACCAAAAATTACATGACCCAAAAATATAAGTAAACCTATTTTATTCAAATTAAAGGTCAGCCCAAGCAATCATCCGACTACAACACCACAACAAGAATGCAATTATTTAAGGCATCAGTCAAGAGAAATTGCTCCAAGACTCCAACTACTTCAAAGTAGATAATCACGTGCAGTTGCTTCAACCGATTACAAAAGCATAGAGTTACTCATTGAATATTACTTTGTCCATTAAATACTCTTTTAGACATTTTAGTTCTTTTTTCCCTTTTCTACTTTTTTTCTTTCTTTCAATAAAACATGTTGCGTTCTCCTTCATTTCAATAGTTGCTTCTACCTTAACAGCAAGGATTGGCTCTAAATATATATAGGCTGCGTATTTTTAAATAAAGTTTTTAAATTAATTAAAATAATTTATTAAATTTTATAATTTTATTTAAAAATAATTTAAAAATAATTATGATAATTTATTAATTATAATAATTAATTTTATTTAGTTTTAATTATTAATAAAATTAGTATATTTGTTTTATTTTATGTTTTTTTACTAATGGGGTGTAGCTTAGTTGGTTGAACAATGTGCGTGAATTGTTGTAAACTTCCCGATTCCTGTATATGATTCCTATGTTTATTTTTTATTTGTTTTTATCAAATCACTATAAATTTTAGGTGAGATTTTATACATTTTAATTTTGAAAAATTTAACTTTGTTAAAATAATAAATAAGAGAATTATTAATATTACTATAAGTTATATATATATATATATATATATATATAGAGAGAGAGAGAGAGAGAGAGAGAGAGAGAGAGAGAGAGAGAGAGAGAGAATAATAAAGTAATTTTATGTAATTGCCTATCTCTATTGGTATATTATTTGTTAATTTCAATTTCTTTTTTAATTATTAAATTTAAATTTTAAAATAATGAATTTAGAAGGGAAAAGGAATGTTTATAATATTTAAAAAGTGTAATAGGTAATTAACCTGTATTAGTCACTATTTTGGTGAGTAAGATCTATTCCATCATTTATAAGATTAAATAATTAAATATATTTATTTTAATTAGGATTAATAAGACAATAAAATAATTAATACAACAAATAAGGTATTTGTTAATTAGTACAAAATATGTTATGATAAGGAGAGGGACATTTTTTTTTAAAAAAAAAAAAATACTTCTTACCAATATATTAATTAAATAGTAACATTCTTTTAAAATATTTTATTTGCATTGGCAAAGAAAAATATTAATAATAGTTTCCATCTGGGTCTAACATAAGGACTTAGTTAACGGTAAGGTTGTTCGTGGGACGGGTGGAGACGAGTTTACCTATATCCCTATCTGAACCGAAATTTTTATAGGATCAATTTTATCATTATATTGGGTTAACTCAACCTGTTGCACAGTATATTAATCACAATATTATATAAAGTTAAATTGTTGAATGAAATAAGTATACAACAATAATTAAGGTATATTTTATAATATATATTTTAAAATAAATTATATCAATATATATTATAAAATACACCTTAATTATTGTTAATGCATAAATATTTAAGCAAATAATAATTATATCAATAATTAATGTTTTATAATATCATATTACACAAAACATTATTTATTAAGCCAAGAAGTTGTATTATTAATGCATAAATATTTAAACAAATAATAATTATATATGACATTAGACCGGATTGGGACGACCCGAAATATAACTTGAAAATATATGATATTTAGATGATTTTGCTAATAATGCTGACAAAGGTTAAGTTTAGTTGGTAAGGAGCTGACTATCTTATAAAGATGCGAGTTCGAATCCCGTTGACAATGTGAGAACATTGTTAGTGAACGATCTATAAACTAATAAACACCTCTATAAACATGTGTTGAGCCATGAGACATACTCTTAATCCTAATAAGCTCCCAAAATTTAACTAACCTAAACTTTAAACTTTATTTAAGTGATGATTTTGCTCGTCGTTGGAAAAATGTTAACCTGGGAGGTTACGTATACTAATTTTTTTTTTTGGGTACAGCTAAAAATATTTATTAACAGAGAAAAATATTAAATCTAGGAGTCAACTTTATTACTTTTGGTCTAAATTACATATATCTTTTATGAGAAAAAAACTATATTTAAACTGAGAATATTTATAATATGGTAGAGCTAATTTTCTAACAAATTTTTTTTCCATACATAAAATTCGAACTGAATTAAGATACTACTTAAAAAAATAAAGCATGAACCATTTAATTAAATCACCCATTATTAATAATGAGTTATCTTCATTAATACAAGAGTAGCTTTTTTAGTAGTCTTTATCTACAATAAATTATAAACTGTTTGTATAGACACAATTAACATGGTTAAATGTATTTTTAGTCCCTACAAATAAAATAAAGTTTGTTTTTGGTGCCTAAAAGATAAATTGTCTCTTTTTTATCCCTTAATTATGAAAATGTGTCATAACATCCTTATTTACATAAATGATGAACTAAAATGCAGACAATAATTTTATTTCAAGAACAAGAATTACATCTTACACTTTTTCATAAATTAGAGAAAAAACGATATATATTTTAGGGACCAAACAATGAACTTTTGTCTTATTTGTAGACACTAAAAGCATATTTAACTCCATATAATATTTTATATTAATAATATGATGTATTATGATAATACTTGATGTATTGGTATATAATATATTAATTTTCTACACTAATAAAATTATTTATTAATATATATCCATGATATTTGCATCACATTAGGTTCATAATGCATGATATTTGAATAAAAATTACCAATAATTTAATTTCGATTAGATAAAATTATACTAAGGTAATCCAATGATAACATGTTAGAATATAACTTTAAATTTAATTAAAATGTACTGAAAATATAATATTTTATACTATTAATAAATCATGTATATACTTAAAAATATTTATTTTAATAATAACTACATCATATTTAAAATATTGTTTAATTGATGAATAGTATAAAAAGATTTAGTTGATAATGACATCAAAAGTATACTATATATAAAAAAAAAAACTTTTTCGCTTGTAATATTGGAAATGATTCAAAAATATTGTTGAGTTTTTGACTTTGTGAGTTGTTAACTTCTTAAATTTTGTTACGTGTATGTGTTAGGATTATTTTTTCATTAAAGTAACTAGACAGTCAAGAGTTTTGAATATGGTAATAACTTCTGAGCGAGGATTTGAATTTCTTATAGGTTAAATTATTGTGCTGGTATGTAATTATTTGATAATTTTTAATTAGGTTTTTGAATTATTATTATTTTTTAATTGAATCTTTGAATTGGTCTTATTTTTTAATTGAGTCATTTTGTCTAATTGTCATTACAGAAAATTAAATGCTTGAGTTAGTTGTGTGAATTTGTAGTAAGGTTGTTGTAAGGTGAAGGCTGAAAAAACTTGTGAAAGAATATTTGGTTTGAACGAATCTCCAGGTGTGAGAATACTGGTTGACTAGGTTTAGAACCTGCAGAGATGAGAATATTGACTTGGAGATATGAGAATATTGACCTTAAGATGTAAAAATACTCGGTGCAGACACTGCAAAAGTGACAATATTGGATTCAAAGACTAATTAGGTTCATGTGATTAATTTTCCATAATGAAAGTTAAACGAAAAAACTCAATTAAAAAACAAATACATATTCAAAGATCTAATTAAAAAAAATAATTCAAAGCCTACGAAATTTAACCTTTCTTATATCAATGATCTCTTTCTTTGGTCATTTATCTTTAGTGAGAGGCTGAATAAGTATTGTTCTTATTCTCTCAATACTTATTACTCTATCATCGTAAAGAAAATATTAGAATACATACTTTTATAATTTTTGTCAAAAGATTATCGACAAAAGTTATTAATTTAAAGTTTCATTTTGATGAATTATTAATATTAAAACTTTATACTATTGTCAAATAATATATTATTAAATCATTTAATGAGTTTGTTGATATTATACATTAAATTAAGTTTAATAGACATGTCAATGTAAAAGTTTTTATATTATTATTAAATAAAAAATTATTCTTAATATGACTTTGAAAATAATTATTATAAAAATATTCAATAAACTTACTATATATATTCTTTATTCTTAGATGATAATGTAAAATAGTTTTATACTGTCAGTGCATAGTCTTTTTTTCTCTTCTTAACATTGTGTCATACATGTTAAATAAATGCTTAATTGTATATTTGGTTTCTCAAGTTTTAATTACGTGAATTAGGTCCTCTAAGTATCACAATTGTGTGATTTTGATCTCTTCATCGGTCTTGTGTTAAATATTTAACAAATTTTGTTAGGTGACACTAGATGATGACATGTTAATAACATGACAGCAAACGTGTTGTCTGACACGTATGCGAACGTGGTGCAATTACACCTTTTGACTCTATGGTATTGCCATCATGAAGGATAAAAAATGAAATTAAATGCATCAATATACGTGTCAGATAACACATCAACAACCATGTCATCATCTAATATCATGTGAACAAAATCTGTTAAATATTTATTGAAAAATCAACAAAGGGACAAAAATGACCTAATTGCGATACTTGAATGATCCAATTTGTGCAATTAAATCCAAAGGACCAAAATCACAGTTGCGATATCTAAAGAATCAAAACTGCAATTAAGCATTAAATAAAATAAAAAAATACATAATTAAATAAGGGTAAAATATGTTTTTAGTCCGTGTACTTTTACTAAAAATTGATTTTAGTCCCTGTACTTTTAAATTGACTATTTTGGTCCCCGAACTTTGAAAAACATGTGGATTTAGTCCCTTAACAACACTAACAACTATAAAGGAAAGGAACTAAATCCACATGTTTTTCAAAGTTTGATGACCAAAATAATCGATTTGAAAGTACAGGAACTAAAACCAATTTTTAGTGAAAGTACAAGGACTAAAAACATATTTTATCCATTAAATAATGACATACTGTACCTACTTCTTTCATTAATTAGCCAACAATTGAAACTTGCGTGTGGACTTTCACGTGTGTTTGTAATTGAATTGCCGACAATCATTTATTTCAATGCCACTCAACGAATTAACCCAATTAGAGGATTGATCAGAGAAAGAAACATCAAGCAGATCACACACCTTCACATTTATGGATTCCCAAATAGCGAAGCTTGGAACCTCTCTGTTGGTTCCTTCTGTTCACGAGCTAGCTAAGCAACCCATGACCAAAGTTCCAGAACGATATGTTCGTCTAAACCAAGATCCTGTTGTATCTGACGCAATCTCTTTACCACAACAAGTCCCAGTCATTGATCTGAACAAATTGTTTTCTGAAGATGGAACTGAGCTAGAGAAGCTGAACCAAGCATGCAAAGAATGGGGTTTCTTCCAGGTTTGGAATTATATATAATTCTCTTGCTTTGTTAATTGAAAGGATCATTAACTATATCCTGATCACATTCAAGATTTTCGCATGTTTTAAAGAGAATTAAGAAATGATTTATACTGGCTGTACTCAGATTTATATATCGTTGTCTTTTCTATGTATTTTTCATGGTAATCTTTTGAAGTTGCAGGGCTATGTAAAAGATTTTTATTAAATTGTCTTGATTATTATGAATTTATGACACAAAAAATATATGCAAATGTATTTTGGAATTTTTCATTGTTTAGATATCCATATATAACTATATTCGGATTTGATATGAAAATGAGCTTCTTAGATGAGAGAGAATGGTTAATCACTTAATCTCAAGTCTTAGATTAAAATAAAAGGTTAATTTTGATTAAAAGACTCACTTCAAACAACAACAACAAACACCACTATTGCTACCACCATCATCGTTACAGCTATCATTGCCAACACCTCACCACCACCACCATCATTGCTATAGTCATTGTTGTTATCACTACTACCATCATCGCCGCCATCTCCCTCACTAGCATTGCCGCTGGTAACGGTGCAACGGTAGGAGTGGTGGTGGCAATGATAATCGTGGTGGTAGTGATAGCAACAACAAAGACGACAACAGCGTTAGTAGTGGTGGTGATTATTGTTTTAAGTGAGTGTTTTAATATAAAGTCTTCTATTTTAATTTAAGGGTTTGAGATTAATCATTCTCATATAATACTTCCTATATATTTGGTATTTTTTATTTCAAAACCAAATTTGTAGTAACAAGTATTTTAGTGTTGTGTATTTTATATAAGTAAAATGTATGATAAATAAATACTTTTAAATATATAATTTATAATATATTTAAAATTCATAACAAATAGATATTTTTGAGCATATAAATTATATTTTAGAAACAAAAACCAAAAAAATGAAATTTTTTATTGTGATATAAGATTATTCTTAAATATTATAATTTTTTAAAAAAAATATTGAAATTCAATTTAAAAATAAAAATGAAAATGATATATAAATTGAAAGAGATATTTGGATAAGAAAAACTCCTAACAATACTTTCATTTAAGATAACTATTTTAATTTATATAGAGAGAATTAACATTGGAGATGAAATTTATATTTCAACTTAACCCAAAAAATACATGACAATTGTTTTCTATTAGAATCATATTTTGGTGTGCGTGCCTTTTTCATTAAATTTTTCTATAAGTACTTATTTTAATTTATATATAGAGAGAATTAGCATTGGAGATGAAATTTATATTTCAACTTAACCCAAAAAATACATGACAATTGTTTCTATCAGAATCATATTTTGTTGTACGGGTCTATTTCAATAAATTTTTCTATAAGTATTTATAGGAGAAAAAAATAAAAAAAAAATAAAATATTTTTTTATAAACTAAAATTAACTTATATATAAGTTAGTTTGTAGAAACAGTCTTATATTAACTTGTACAAAATCTTATTTTTAGCTTATACATAAATTAATTTTAATTTCTGAATTATTTTATTTTATTTTCTTATGATATAAGTTCTCGTGAAAGAGGTTATTATTTAAACACAGCCTTTTTTTTATTCATATTTAAACACAGCCTAGGTTTTTTTTTTTTTTTTTTAAAAAAACACAGCCTAGTTTGCGTTGGAGATGAAAATGACGCATAATGCTAAAAAAACATGGAGTTAATTACACGGATCCCACTTAAGGTTTGTTCTTATTACACTTGGTACCTCTTCATTTTTTTACATTATTTTGAGTATCCTAAGGGGGGTTAGTGTAAGATTTTTTAAACCTAATAGGGGGGTCGGTGTAACAATTTACACTTAAGAGGAGGATCGATGTAACGAAAGTTCAAAAATTAGAAGATTTTCTGTAGGGTTAAAAAATAAAGAAGTATTAGGTATAATAAGGACAAATCTCAAAAGGATATGTGTAATTTACTCAAAAACGAAAAAGTTCAACCAATTTTTTTTTTTTATCAGCAAAATGCAAAGTAATATAAATGAGGGGTACAAGGGTACCCCAACCCATGTACAAGTGAAAAGAAACCAACGTATAGGTAGTAAGTCAAACTTAAAGGTTACAAAATATTTAATATGACATGCACATAAATATGATGCAACCACAAGTTGCCAAAAAAAACTGTATATGTCACGTGTGATGTCGACCAAGCATGTCATGACGTTCACCGTCACAAATTAATTGGGATTGCAATATTGCAAAGTCAAGTAGTCATTACTATCTTTGTCAAAAAAAAAAAAAAAAAGTCTTGCTAACTAGTGTCTTTAGAACACTGGTTAAGGAATTAGGATACTGATTAAGGAATTAAAAAGAGAAAATATTTATTATGGAAATCATAGGAGAACGTATAAAAAATTATAGACAGTACAATTTTGCACCTCCCAATAAATTATTTTTTGTTTTTAGTTTCTTAACTAGTGTCCCAAGGACACCGATTAGCATTTGAAAAAAAAAGAAAAAGAAAAGGGTAACCATTACTATCTCCAACCATTTAATTTGAAACCTTGCAACGACTCACTATGACTAATAAATAGCCTCAATTTTAGGAAACAATATATCTCACGACACTTAATGTATCATAACTTCTACATTTTTTGTAACTAACACCTGCATTAATGGAGTAATATTCCTGCTCGAGCAGTTGGAAGTAAAGTTCCCTCTCCTTTCATGTGAACCACACTTTATGGTTCCTATAGTTATTAATTAATGAAAACCATATACATGTGAAATAAAGATTAAATTTGTGCATATTAATTAATTTTAAAGCAAAACATGTATTGTCGGATGCAATATTCTGGTAGCATCTAACATTAATTGATCTTTCAAAATTTTCCAAGAATTTTGTTTTATGCTCATGACAAATGTTCCTTATACCATTCCAATACATTGCTCCGTATATAGTAGTGGATATATTTTATGAATGAAATAAGTTTAATTTTATTTGATTTGTAAGATTTTTAACACGGAAATTACATTACAGCTTATAAACCATGGGGTCAGCCCTTCATTGGTGCAAAATGTGAAGATAGGTGTTCAAGAGTTCTTCAGTCTTCCAATGGAAGAGAAGAAGAAACTTTGGCAAAAACAAGGAGAGTTGGAGGGGTATGGTCAAAATTTTGTTGTATCTGAGGAACAAAAGTTAGAATGGGCAGATCTATTCTACATTAATACGCTTCCATCAAGTACAAGGAATCCCCACGTATTTCCTGTTATTCCCCAACCATTCAGGTTGTCCCCATCTCTTTTTGCATTGTACTTTTATTTTTATTTTTTTTTATCATAGATTGTGGATTGTTTAGGTAAGCTTATCTATGACGTCTAAGAAAAAAAATAAAAAGAAAAAAATGAAACGTACTTTTTTATAAGCTAAAATTAGTTTATGCATAAACTAATTTATAGAAGTTTTTTAACTTATGCATAAGCTAGTTTTAACTTAGGCTTAATTACAGATTTTACCATCCAACTTTTATTATTTTGTGAATTTTACCACCCAAGTTTTTTTTCTTCAAATTTTACCACCCAACTTTCATCATTTTGTGAATTTTACCATCCAAGTTATTTTTTTACAAATTTTACCATCCAACTTTCATCATTTTACGAATTTTACCACTTAAATTTTCAATTTTTCGCATTTTACCACCCTCATGTTTCAAAAAAAAAAAAAAGTTTTGAATTCTTTAACTCTTTTTTTGTGAAATATTAGAATGGTAAAATGTGCAAAAATTGAAATCTTAAATGGTAAAATTTGCAAAAAAAAACTTGGGTGGTAAAATTTACAAAATTATGAAAGTTGGGTGGTAAAATTTGCAATTAAGCCTTTAACTTATGAAGAAGTTCATTTCATTCTTTTCTTCTTATTTTCTTCTCCTAGAAGTACTTCTGAATAAATTTATCCAAACAGACCCTATGTAGGTAATTTACTCAAACAAAGTTTGTTTCACTGCAGAAATGATCTAGAGAGCTATTCTTTAGAATTGGGAAAACTTAGCATCACAATCATTAAACTTATTTCAAAAGCTCTTAAGATCAAAGCTAATGAATTGCTAGAGTTATTTGAAGATTTAAGTCAGTCAATGAGGATGAATTGCTACCCTCCATGTCCCCAACCAAAACAAGTCATTGGCCTTAATCCTCATTCTGATGCTGGTGCTCTCACTATCCTCCTCCAAGTCAATGAAATGGAGGGCCTCCAAATAAAGAAAGATGGAATGTGGATTCCTATTAAACCTCTCTCTAATGCTTTTGTCATCAATGTTGGAGACATTTTGGAGGTAATTGGCAAAACATTAACCAAATTAAAATTCCTTTTATTAGTTGACACAGTTAACTATTACCAAGTACACTAAACATTTTGATGACTATATTAAGAATTTTTTTTTACCTGTTTCAAATGTTTTTGCAGATATTGACTAATGGAATTTATCGAAGCATTGAACACCGAGCCACAATCAACTCAGAGAAGGAGAGGATTTCTATTGCTACATTTCACAGGCCCCAAATGAACAGAATTGTAGGTCCAACACCAAGCCTTGTTACTCCTGAAAGGCCTGCTATGTTTAAAAGGATTGGTGTAGCAGATTACTACAGAGGATACTTTTCACGCGAGTTAAAAGGGAAATCATACATTGATGTCGTTAGGATAAAAAATGCATAGGACATACATTAGGACTTTGCATGCGTTTTTATAAAATAAAACAAACTCATAGCAAAAAATATTATATGTTACAGTCTAGACAATAATATTGCTACTACTACCTCCGTTCCTTCTTATAAGACGTTGTTTTAAAATTTTCTTGTCCATTTTTATAAGACTCTATTCTAATTGTTCCTTGCATTAATTATTTTTTAACCAAAATATCCTTAACTATTTCAGTTCATAAATAATAAATGCTATAAATTGAATAAATGTTATAAATTGTCTCTTCTCTCTCTTATGAGGATTGAAGAATTAAAGAGTTTAGTTTTAAAAATTAAAATTCCACTATTATTATTCTCTCTCCATGCATTAATTATTTAAGGGTAAATTTGAAAAATATTACAATTACAGACAAATTTAATATTAATACTTAGATTAATCAATTTTCTTAATATGCGTAAATTAGTCAACAACGTCTTATAAATATGGACGAAGATAGTATGTATTAATTGACTCGTTCAACGCTTCAAGTTGAAAATGTTAGCTTCCATGCTAATGTATAATAGCAAGTTTACATCATAGGACTTCCTATGTGTGTATTCATGAATTAATTGCTTGGTATGTAACATAGACCCACTTTTTTTTTTTTTTTCTTTATAATAAAAAGAGAGTATATTGAATAGTTTAGTCCAAGAGACACTAAATTGAATAATGTAACACCCTAAGAGGTATCACTGAACTTTCATACATTTAGCGTGGAGAAAACTTTATTAGAATAAACCTTATGGTCTTTTAATAAATAAACTCAATTAATCCAAACGGAAATATTCTAGATATCTCATAAATCCTTGAAAATTTAAAACAAAAATCTAAGTATAATATCCCTCATGCAGGAGGTCCATAAAACTATCCCTAAAAGGGTCCTATCTCTATTGGCTTTGTAACATTAAAATAAACTAGTGAGATGCAAGGTCTCAGTGAGCGCCCTAAAGACACCACACATTTCATAAGCATACATAAAGGCATAAATAAAGGTTAACAATAACTTGGAGAATCATAGCATTTATCATAACTGAATACATTATATACTTCAAGGAGTCCCTCATAGTATTAAACATATACCTCTATTAAACTTTTTACTTTATTTTTTTCCGTCCCTCATGGCAGATAATGAGCTCAAAATCTTCAAGGAGTGTCCCCTTGTTTTTGCCAAAACCTCATATATTTATACTTAGGTTAGAGGAGTGTTAGCCACTCTTTGGGACTGAAGGAGACGAAGATCCTTCCCTTGCTAAAGAGAACCACTTTAGTCTTTTACTTTCATTTAACAATCATAGTACAATCATTCCACACATAGGTACAATTACATTTCCATTTGCAAGATATAATAATTTGATAACAAGTTAAACACATTCAAGAACATAAATGAAAAACCATGCATTATAGGGCAGTGTCTGACACGCTCGTGCCTCACGCCAGACCTCACTATCTAATGCCTAGTGCCTGGCACGCCCGTGCCAAGCTGGGCACGCCTGTGCATGAGGTTAGGCGTTGTTTCCTAAGGGGAAGTGTCTGGCATGCTTGTGTGCACGGTCAGGCCTGTGCAAACTAAATTTAGATATATAGTTTGCGTGAGGTCCTATATATCTTCAAATCTTATTGTTATCATTATATTTAAAAAATATCATCTTATTAGTCTGGATCTTTAAAGTTTTTTTATTAATATTTTAATAATTATTTAAAAAATATTATTTTTTTTGCAAAAACTATGTTTATCCTCTATAGAAAATAATCTTATTCGAGTAGAGTAAAATCACTATGAGTCAAAGTCCTCCTCCAAATATTTAATGTAAATGCATACACATAATTTAAACTTATGAGTACACAAGTTAAGCTGGAATAACCTCATGTCAATTAATCAACGTAGTTAGTGATATTTAAAACAAACTATAATAAAGAAGATAATCCTAATGCTTAGTCAATTAGTAATCTTTTTTTGTCGCTTAGTAAATAACATTTTTTTTAAGAGCAAATTGCAGCAACACCCCCTGAGTTTTTATCAAATTACCCATAACTCCACTCTTTTTTATTTTCCTACACTAACTCCCCTTTAAGTTTGAAAACATTACACTAACACCCATTGGTATGTTTGAAAACATTACACTAACACCCATTGGTATGTTTGAAAACATTATACTAACACCCCTCAAACCTTACACTAACACCCTCTATAGGGGATGTGAAAGTAATGATTAAAAAAGTAGGAAGTGCTTGTGTAATTACATGAAATCTTAGGACGCGTTGCTGTAATTTGCTCTTTTTTTAAAGTAAAAGTTAGTAGTTAAAGTTGCCATCTTTCATGCTTTTTAATCATTATTAAGGGCTGTTTTGATGTAGTAGAGTAATGAAATGGTAAAAGAAGAATGGGATAAAAATTAAGGATATAAGGTAGATGTAACAAATTGAGGTATAAAAAAATTAGATTTAAAATTTTAAATCCAATGAAAATTATCGATTCGAGATGAATCTTGAGCAACTGCTGCTACTTTTTCATTCTAATTCCCAGGATAACTAGTCATCTATGTTTCATTATTTTAATCACGGAAGGGGTCAGCCAAGCTTCATACGTACAACTACAACAACGTAGCACAAAAGAATGTAATTATTTAAAGCAACGGTGAAGAAAAATTGCTCCAACGACTTTCAAAGCTGACAATCACATACGATTACATGAACCGGTTAAAACAACACGGGTAAAAAATATCTATGACAAAAGTGAAAACTCTTAAGAAAGAGAGTATTAAAATGGATAATTTATTAATTTATGTCATCAAAGTCTGAAAGATATTAATATGATTTTGCACATAGTCTTTTTGTTGAACTTGCCTGAAAAGTAAGCTTGGACCATATCTGAGGCTTCTAAATTCTATTCAAAAGGAAGTTAATACTTCCTAGCTAAGCTCATAGTCATTATAAAAAAATTAAACATGATACGTTGAAAATAGTTTTTAAAAATGCTTAAATTTTGATTTTTTGCATGTGTATATGTGTTAAATATATATTATATATCGTACGATTAGACTAAGAATAAGGACTTGTACTCCAAACTTGGATTTGAATATTATTTTTGATTAAGCTGAGTCTTCAAGGATATAGTTGATACCTACTTGATATGTTAGATTAGAGGGTTGAAGTTGAAGTTTGATATTTGTTGATGACGATGATGAGAAATGACCGATATCTATAAAGATTTGACGCTCAATTTAATATTTTTGAATTAGTAGAGTAACAGTGTATCAAATAGTGTGTGTACTTGATACTTCTAGAAGATAATCCCCACAGAACGTGAACCTCCAACAAATAAATATTCTGGACCCTCAGTAGCTTAAGGGTGTGTGTTTAAAATTGACAAGTCTATTAGGTTTATTTGGAAAATAGATTAAAAAAATGCATGTTGCATGGACCCGATACTTAGATTTTGAATTGCGTTATTATATATAATAATTACTACGTTACTCAACAAATTAAACCAAGCAAAGCATTGATAATTAATTAACAGAAAGACCACACATCAAGGTTATGGATTCCCAAATAGCCAAGCTTGGAACCTCTCTAATGGTGCCTTCTGTTCACGAGCTAGCTAAGCAACCCATGACCAAAATTCCAGAACGATATGTTCATCCAAACCAAGACCCTCCTGTTGATTCTGGCACAATTGCTTTACCCCAGGTACCAGTAATCGATCTGAAAAAATTGTTGTCTGAAGATGAAAACGAGTTAGAGAAGTTTGACCATGCATGCAAAGAGTGGGGATTCTTCCAGGTTTGCATTATTCTCCTCCTTTATTATATTTTTCAAAAGTAAAGGGAATTATCCTGATCAAAGTGACCAAGAAAGAGTTAGCATATCTTTAGAGCCGGCTCATGAAATGATTTCTACTGGTAGTACACGGATTTCTACTTTGTGTATGAGAAGTCATTTTTCAGGTTGAGATACTCTCTTTGTCTCATAAAAGTGGATGTTGTGATGTTTATTTTTAGTGTTTTTTTATCTATAAGAATTGAAGACAGGTATTAGAAGGTTTACAATAACTCACGCAGCTGCTCAACTAACTAAGTTAATGTGTGTGAAGTCATTTTTCAGGCTGAAATACTCTCTCCATCTCATAATAAGTGTTGTCTTAAGTTTTTTTACACAGACCATTAAATCTTATTATTAATATTATATTGAAAAGTTAAAATGACACTTATTAAGGATATTAGTGTAAAAAAATAATTAATATTATATTAAAAAGTTAAAATAATACTTATTTTAAGATTTAATGTTTACTCTTACACAACACTTATTATGGAACAAAAGGAGTATATTTTAAGTATGTTTTTTGTTTTGTGCAGTAATATTTTTTTTTCTTCTAATTTTATGATATATGTCTTTTAAGTTTTTATATTAAATCAAATCGATATATTCTTAATGTTAATTAATTTTCAATCAAAATTAAGACATGTTTACTTTTCGTAATTTTTAATTAATATTTAATTTTCTTCAATAAACATTTGGTAGGGTGGAAAGCACAAAACGAGGAAAGGAAATTTTAAAATTTGAATTGAAGAGAAAATAGAAGAAAAAATTATTTTTTAAAAGTCAAATTTACTAGGAAATGGTAATATGGGTTTGACTTGTAATTAGGACAATTTCAACCCGTTTAATTCCATTTCTTTTATGGAAATAGTTGGGATTTTAACAACCTATTTTTCTTACTTTTTAAGATTTATTTGTTAATAGTGATTATGTTAGGGTTTTCGAAACCAGCTTGAATAGACAATTTTGGCTTTATAGAAATGGTTTAAGGCCTTAAAACTACTGTTTGGACAGTGTTATTTTACCTTGTGGACAATGGAACGACTGTGTGGTTATCCGTTAATTAATTTTTTTAAAGGAAAAAATATATATATCATTGAAATTTCCTTAATTAATATGTAAAGATCCTTTCAATTTTACCAAGAATTCGTTTTTTTATGCTGCCCTTATCATTCAAGACATTGCTGCATGTATATGGCTGTGGTTACATTTTATGAAGTAAATAAATTTTATTTTATTTGCTGAACATTGGAAAAAATTAAAGCTGATAAATCATGGAGTCAACCCTTCAACACTGGAAAATGTGAAGAAAGGTGTTCAAGAGTTCTTCAATCTTCCAATGGAAGAGAAGAAAAAGTTTTGGCAAAATGAAGGAGATTTGGAAGGATATGGTCAGAATTTTGTTGTATCTGAAGAACAAAAGCTTGAATGGGCAGATCTATTTTATATTTTAACTCTTCCATCCTACGTGCGGAATCCCCACATATTTCCTAGAATTCCCCAACAATTCAGGTTGTCTCTAATATCTCTATAACTTTTTTATTTTTAGGTTTTAATCTTTAGAAATATAATTAAATTTAATTTTAATCATTAATTTTTCTTGCCAATTTTGATTTATATAAATTTTAATTTTTTAAAATAACTTTTCTCATTATTTACTAATGATTTAACATACATTTATACATATTATTCACGTGCTATCTAAACATGGTCATTACCACCATGTGTGTGGATGATACCTGTGGTCTAGACAAAAAAAAAAAAAAAAAATCATTAACCTTGCATGTTAATTACATGTTCCATCGTTACTAAATAATAACATGGATTATTTTTAAACTTAAATATGTTTTTATTGCCTCAATTTTGTAGTAAGTTTTTTTTTTATCTCTCAAATTTAAAGTTATGTTTTTAGTCTCTGTAATTTGAAAAAAAATATTTTAGTCTCTCTGCCTAAATAAACTTCGTTTACATGTATAACGGATTACAAGTTATTTACATGACAACCCACTTTGATTATACATTCTAATGGTTAAATTAATTAAACACTCCACCTACCACATGTGTGTGTGTGTGTGTTTTTTTTCCAAAGTATTCATTTTGATGACATTTGGGAAGATGTCCGGACGTAGGGACTAAGGCAATTTTTTTTTTTTTTAATTATAAGAAGTAAAAAGATTAATTTTAAATTCAGAAGACAAAAAGAAACTTATTCCAAATTTGAGGGAATAAAAATATATTTAAGTCTAATTTTTTAAAAGATAAAAATTATGAGTTCAAAATCAACAATTAATAAAAAAAAATTTCTAGAGTACAAAACCCTAATATTTATTTTTGGACTACAAACATTTTTTTAAGAACATCTATATCTGTTACGGCCTTAACTATTACAATATCATGGATCAATTGTGAAGGTTACTCAAACATATTTTTTCATTGCAGAGAAGTTGTAGAGAGTTATTCTTTGGAACTGGAAAAGCTTTGCATGACAATCATCAAACTTGTGACAAAAGCTCTTAAGATCAAACCTAACGAACTGTTGGAGTTATTCGAAGATGTAAACCAGGCAATGAGGATGAATTGCTATCCTCCTTGTCCCCAACCAAAACATGTCATTGGTCTTAATCCTCATTCTGATGCTGGTGCTCTTACCATCCTCCTGCAAGCCAATGAAATGGAAGGCCTTGAAATAAGGAAAGATGGGATGTGGGTTCCCATTAAACCCTTTTCTAATGCTTTTGTCATCAACATTGGAGATATTTTGGAGGTATTTGGCAGTTATATTAATCACAACTTCTATCACTTGACACACTAAAGTATTTTTGTGACAGTGTAAAAGTTCAAATTAGAATACAAACATGTGTGTTTAAATGAGAAAAATGAGACAAAATTTTAATTTTTAAATGTATTTATGAGAATTTTTTTTTCAAGTAAAATAAAAGAATTTCAAATAATACCTAAAATGAAGTAATTTCAAATAACACATACAAAATAAAATTTATATATGATAGAAATTAAATTACTTTACATAAACAAAAAAATTTAATTAAATTGTTTTATCCAAACAAAATATTTTAAAAATAAAAAGAATTTAATTAAAGTAATTAAATTCTCATATATTTTAAATTTCTTAAAATTTGGAAATTCCTTATCCCAACACTATCTATATATATTTTGACATTAAAGAACTTTTGTTACTAATCTCAAATGCTTTGGCAGATATTGACTAATGGCATTTACCGAAGCATTGAACATCGAGCAACAGTCAACTCGGTGAAGGAAAGGATTTCCATAGCCACATTTCATGGGCCTCAAATGAACAAAGTTATAGGTCCAACACCAAGTCTTATTACTCCTGAAAGACCAGCATTATTTAAAAGGATTGGTGTGGCAGATTACTACAAAGGATACTTCTCACGTGAGCTAAAAGGGAAATCATACCTTGATGTTGTTAAGATCCAAAAAGCATAGTACTTTGCCTGGGATTGTAATTTAGGCTCACAACAAATTATTATATGACTGTATGAACATGAATAATAATGTTAGTGGGTAATAAGGCTTCAAACTGAACATGTTGTATTACCATGGAAGGTAATACGTCGTTAAGGAAGTATACATCATGTAACTTCATGCGTGTGTTGATGAACTAATTGTCTAATGTGTGTGTGTGTCACAGGGTTCACTTTCGTGCCCGATTATTCAATTTCCATATATGAATAGAAAGTATTTTCAATGTATATTAGAGTGTGTATGTATACGTATAAAAGAAACATAGCACGAGTCTAATATCAATAATATACCATCAAATTAAATGGATAGTTGATATTAGATTTAATATAATAATAATTTTTAATCCATCACACTATAGTTGTGGTAAAAATTAGTTCAGGCAAAGAGCTAGATAGGTTTGTACAGGCAAAAGAAAGGATAGGGGTAGAGAAGAATTCAGAAATATTGCCGACGACGATGTCAACTAGATTTGAACTCGCACCAGATCTTTAGCTTTATCATGGCCTTTGAAGAATCTCGTGGATCTAACTCAGAATCTAGAAAACATTGCAAACTAAAAAATGTAGAAACAAAGCCAAGGCTTAAAACAAAAACGAAATCTATAACGAAAAACAGACAAGAAAAAATGAAGAGGAAACCAACTAATGCAATCTACTCCATTGCCAGAGTGGAGAAGCAGAGAGAGTGAAAGAGGTACAACGTTCTATAAATGAGAAGAAGGAACAAAATCTAGAATCGTAGTTTTTAAAAATTCTTTCATCATTTGAACATTTAACCGATTGAAAAAAAGTTATTTTTACATAGGTTAAAGGTATATAACCATGTAAAAATATTTACTAAATAATAAAAATGCTACTGTTTTTTTTTTTTTTTTTTTTACATTGGTTATTGTTTAACAATTTATGTAGATTTGACGATGTAAAATGTTATTTTTGTAGTAGTGGAATCAATTACAACAATTAGTTTTGACTCAAAACCCCGACATTCTCTGTGCTGGGTGACAAAACTGAATACTATATGAATGGTAGGGTGTGTTAACTTCTATGATATGAGTGTATGATTGGTTACATAAACCAACAGAAGGTAAAGCACAGGGACTTTTAGTGATATGGAGGAAGGTGATGCTTGGAATGACTAATGCTATGTTTGGTTTAGAGTTTGAAAAATATTTTTGCAAATTGCAATGCATAATTGGAAATTCTAGCGCATAAATGAAGAAGGGAAAAATTATTGTTTTGGGAGTAAAAGTACTTTTGATCTCTCCCAACTTTAATCCAAGCATGAACTGAATCATTCCAAGGTGTCATTTTATTGGAATAGAAGGTCATTGGAGTAAGGGAAAAATTCGATATGGGTATTATTGATGTTAAATAGTAATGATCTAAACAACTTTTCATGAATATTTCTTTTCTTATGTAATATCTTTACTTAGTTTAGTTGGTAATGTTTTGTGAGTAGGTATAGGTTTGTTCTGATTTTGGAAAAATTTGTACACCTAATGACAATGGGTATGTGCCGTTTTGCTGATAACATGTATGGTTATGATGTATGGCTATTATTTCTTTTGTATTTCACACAAATATGAGTGGAATATATAGAGAATAGTATGCTTATACAATCGAAACGAAAATAGCTTTGCCTTCTCTTCTCTTCTATGCTATTTTCATGTTTTTTTTTTCATTGTTATGGTTTTGCCCTGTGGTGTTACGGTTTAGGTTGTCTTCCTTTAATAGTGGTATCTAGAGCTATGTTCTTATAGGTTGTGGGTCTGAAAAAATTGAGAAGAGAGATTAAACACTAGTGAGTGATTAGATGGATTTAGGAAGTAAAACCTTTTCTTGTTTCTCAAATTTCTGGGGAAAATTATCACAAATTGGTTGTTAAAATGAGATCATGCTTGAAGTCCTTTGGCTTATGGGAGTATGTAGATCAAGACAAGGAAGCTCCACCATTGAGAGTTAATCCTACCTTACTTAGCTCAAATGAAGCAACATAAGGAGGAGACTTTGAAGAAGGAAAAAATTGTTACTTGCCTGCACTCAACCTTTATGCATCTAGAAACAACCAATCAGATATGGGATGAGTTGAATGATCAAATATGCAAGTGATGATGAGAAGGTAAGATCCATCAAACTATATTAACTTCTTAAGAGAAAGCTTACAATGATGAAAGGTGAAGGAAAATGAATATGTTAAAGACTACTCTTTGACATCTCCACATTGTTTATTCCTGCATTGCAACCACCAATTGTTCCTCCATTGCAGCACATACCCATGCTCATTTCCATTGGACTCATGCCTATGCCAACTGTACCTCCTCCAGCCATGCCCAAACTTGCAGTTGCAATAGCTTCAACTTCTCATCCTCTAGGTATCAATGGAGGCTATTCCCCACCCCTAGAGGACAACAACTAGGAGGGCATGGCTGATGGTTGATCTATTATTTATCCGACCAGTAATGAGTAATAAATAATCAAACTAAATTTATTCTATTTTTAGTCCAATTTTAGGAATTACTAATAAATTTTGCTTATCCAAAAAAAAGTATGTAATGAAAACGCAAAATAACTTATAAGTAACTATATAGATATTCATTAACCAAGTCAGCTAAGAATATATGTCAACCTAATGGAAATTACATTAATTGAAAAGTAAGCCAAAGCATCTCTATTGAATTTTAATTATTGATAAAGCGGTCTTCCTTCAACTTGATTTATCTGGTTCTTTCCAAATGACGTGATTTATTTGGTATATAGATAACCTTCGCGACTTTTATAATAAAAGAGACATCTGGCAATAATCATTTGTTGGGATCGTCATAAATAATTCTTAGTTTATTAATATTAAATTATAAATGGTTCTATAGTAAAATTATAAAAATGCGTATTAGTTTAACGTACTAATCAATATAATTTTTTAATTAGGCAATGGGGTCCTTCTGTACAAAACGCTGACATTGAGGAAGCTAGTTCTTCTTACTTTCTTCTTTGACCAACAACTTTCTTATTCTCCTTACATACATAAACACTAATCATCAAGAGTTTCATTTCCTCTTACAGAGTGCTATCACAAATCATCATCGAAGTTATCTTATGCTTTAGTCAGAGAAGGTAACTATCTCACTTGTATCTATTTAATTTCCTTCTGTTGAGATACCGTTGACCTTGTTTGGTTGATGGATGATGAATGCAAATGAAATCAAAGCTGACTTTGTAGAAATGTATTTGCAATAGTGATCCCCTCTTCAAATTGTGATTATGAGAGCATTAATATAAGATTTGTGTAGGCGAAAATGGCTTGGTGATGTTATATTCATGATGTTTTGGATATAGATTTTGATACTAGTTGGTTTTGGCCTTTGGAATCTTCTTCTTTTATTTGGTTCTGCTGATTAACTGCTTTGGTTGTTTCCATTCAAGTATAGAGATTTAATGTTAGATTTATGCAAGAATCACTAGGCAAGTGGCTATGATTAATGGAATCTTGTTTAACTTTTTAACAGATTCTAAGTAATTACTAATTACTACTATTCATTGTGATATGAAAATGAATGATTTGTTTTCTTCCATCAGTTTATACGGCCATTGGTTCAGCAACCATAGCAGGTTTATTTCGGATCTTATGATGTAAAATTTTGTGAGCCTTTTTATATATTGACAGATTTCTGAGTTTGATGGTTGCTAATTAAATTTGTTGGTTAACCTTGTTATACAAATTTTGAGAAGTTTGAAAACAGGAACTTTTGCCAAAATTTTGAGTAGCCATATTGTTGAGAGTTGCAATGGTATTAGTATTTTAAAAAATTTAAGGGTTTTGGTACAATTACTTTTTGGGGTTAATAGTTGAACAAGTTTTGGGGTTTATAGAAAGAAAAAAGAATTTTTAAATAATAGTATCAAAACCCTTCAATTTTTGAGATTTCTATAAAATTTCGCTGTTTTATTTATCTTCTTATATAAAATTATGACGTTTCCTTGAGTATCCAAGCTTGCTAGACTAACAAATGATTTTAGATAAGTCTTGGTACCAACTAATTAATCTATGCATCACTCTAGGAAATGTTATGTTCTTTCCTAATGTAATTAATTTAAACACCAATGTTGATCAACATACTTTTTTATACCTTCTTTATTTAGATAAATTTTATGTGAGTCCTAAAAGAATCTAGTCTTACTATACATTTTATTTTTTCCAAATACATTTATAATAATTTCTTTTTGAAAAATATCTGTATTATCTAATTTAATTTGTTATGAGTACACACTTCAAGGTTAAAAAATAATCACTGTTTTTCAATTAATCACTTGTGTTGACACATTTTGTAAAGTATTTGTCTGTGTTAAACTATAATCAGATGATATGCTCCTCAAATAACGTGCTCACAGATAATTAAAAATACAAGTGTGAAATTATTTAACAATATACAGTGCATTGGACTTACTTTCCTTTATAAAAATCACTAATATTTTGAGTGTTTTTTATATGACACTTTAATAGCTTATAAACTATTTTAAATAAATTATAAGCTAGTTTGACGTTTATTAAAGTATTAGCTTACTTTTGAAAATCCATGAACCCACTACATTCTCCGTTGGGCATTTGGGCTTGTAATCAGATCAACCCAATTAAGAGGAATATTCAAAGAAAATGTCCAAGATTGGAAGCTCTCTATTGGTGCCTTCAGTGCATGAGCTTGCAAAGCAACCCATCACCCAAGTTCCAGAGCAATATCTTCGACCAAATCAAGACCCTCCTATTATTTCTAGTACAACTCCTTTACCACAAGTTCCAGTCATTGACCTGAATGTATTGTTATCTGAAGACATAATGGAGCTAGAGAAGCTAGACCATGCATGCAAGGAATGGGGTTTCTTTCAGGTTTGAATTATTACTCTCATACTTTATTATAATTTGTACTAGTTAAAACTACTTCCAATAGATTACATAAAAGAGTTCACGTCGCTAAAATGAAAGCTCCATTAATTTAAATAATTGGCTAGTCAAATTACATTAATTAATTATATAAGTGCCAATATCAATGGTTTCAATTTTATGAATATTATGCCCTAAAATGAATGAAATTATTCAATGTTTCTAAATCCTGCCATTTAATAATTGATTTTTACGAAATGACAAAAATAGTTAAAATTGCTAAATTTTAAAAATGTGGGATCAAATGTGAAATAAAATTTTTTGAGAGACCAAAATTGCACAATGATAAAACTATAGGGACTAAAAGTAAATTTAAGTCCAATTTTTTTTTTTTAACAAACTGTGTGATATAAAAATGAAATTGTGCATACTCTTAAGCCAAATTTATACTTTCACATGCAATACTAATTTTACCACTAATTTGGTTTTATGCTTTTCGTGAATATGTCATTCAAAATAATGATGTATATATATAGTTATTGAAATAGTTTATAAAGGATATAAATTAAATTTTTTTGTATATATTTAAATGATTTCTACTATGAAAATTAATTACAGCTGATTAATCATGGAGTCAACCCTTCGTTGATGGAAAATGTGAAAGGAGGTGTTCAAGAGTTCTTAAGTCTTCCAATGGAAGAGAAGATGCAATTTTGGCAAACACCAGAAAATCCAGAAGGTTTTGGTCAGTTGTTTGTTGTATCTGAGGATCAAAAGCTAGAATGGGCAGATATGTTCTTCATTCAAACTCTTCCAATAAATGAAAGGAATTCTCACTTATTTCCTAACTTTCCACAACCATTGAGGTTAATTGTTTGCTACTCTCTCTTGGTATTTGTTTCCTAGCCATATGAAATCTAGCTAGATTTAATTATTCTGTGTGTCCTTGAACTTTTTCCAATTATTTAATAAGGTCTCTGATTTTTTTTTTTTAGTTCAGTCCTTGAACTTGTATTCATCTTTTAATTAGAAACATAATTGAAAAAAAATAATCTATTTAAAAATGAAAAATAAAATAATCCAAGGACCTAATTAAAAAATTATCAACTTTTGTAGGTTAGTATTCTCATATATGCAAGCCAGTATTCTCACTTTTACAGGTTCTAAACTTAGTATTATTAGTTTTTTCAATCAGTTTATAACCTATAGAAATGAGAATACTGACATGCAGATATTCAAAGTTTTTTAAATAGGTCTCTGAACTATTTGACATTTTTAAATAAGTCTTTGCCTTAGTTTTGCTTTTGCTGATTGTTCTCATGGGTTTTGGTCTAGTCTCCCCATGATATCTGTTGGACTTTTTTTATTCTTTCTTTTAATAAATAGTAGTTTGCGGCCGATGAATGATAGGTGTGGGGGTGCCAATGTTGTTGGGATGTCTTTGTTCTATTGTGAGGTTTGCATGCTGCAAATTCATATAAAAAAATTAAAAAATAAATACAAGTTCAGGGACTTAATTCAAAAATTGATAAAAGTTCAGAGACCCACAAAATGATTAAACTTAAAGTCTATCCCCTTATTATACAACATATTGAGTGATTTTGTAGGAAACTCTAATAAACATTAATTAATTGTTACATTTCAGAGATGATTTAGAGAACTATTCATTAGAAGTGAAAGATCTTTTTGTCACAATCATTGAGAGTATAGCAAGAGCTCTTAAGATTGACCCAAATGAAATGCTAGAGGTGTTTGAAGATTTATCTCAAGCAATGAGGTGGAATCAATATCCTCCATGTCCCCAACCAGAAAATGTTATTGGACTAAATCCTCATTCCGATGCTGGTCCCCTTACCCTCCTTCTCCAAGTCAATGAAGTAGATGGCCTTCAAATAAAAAAAGATGGAAAATGGATTCCTGTCAAACCCCTCCCTAATGCCTTTGTCGTCAATATTGGAGATATTTTGGAGGTAATTAGCAGAAAATCGTTCCCAAATCTTAGTTTTTATTATTTTATATTTGAGTGTCTATCTTATTAATTAATTGTGTAAGAAATGAGAATATAAATAAATTTGAATAAACACTCAACCATGAAGCATTGCTCATTTAACTAATTTAAGTGCATGTGAGCAAATTTTATGTGGTTAAAAAATGGATATACCTAGTGGCCAAGGACAAGTTACATGGTAAGATTTCAGTTGGAATAGTTCAAAAATGCTTTTCCTCTTAAAATAACAAAAAAATTCTTCTTTATTTTGTGTATTAAAATTTGGAAATATATATTGAAATTCACAAAAATATTTTCTAACTTTTATCCAAATATAACCTTAGTGCCTCTAAGAGAATTAATTTAGATACCTAATGTCCCAAATAGGATGAGTATACACATGGCCAAAAAAAATAATATAATTTATGAGTTTTGCTTTTAAGTAAGAATATTTTGTTACCTTCCTTAAATGGTTTTGCAGATATTAACGAATGGAATTTATCGGAGCATTGAACATCGAGCAACCGTTAACTCAGAGAAAGAGCGAATTTCAATTGCAACATTTCACCGTCCTCAAATGATGAGAGCTATAGGTCCATTACCAAGCCTTATCACAATTGAAAGACCTGCATTGTTCAGAAGAATTGCTGCAGGGGATTACTACAAAACATTCCTTTCACGTGAGCTACAAGGGAAATCATGCCTTGAAGTCCTTAGGATCCAAAATTAGATTGGTAAATGAAAAAGGTGTGCAGGAATTTGCTTGGGATGGAAAGAATAAAACATCAATTTAATTGATGATGCTTAAATTTGACATTCCTGGTCAATTTGATCCTTCAAAATTACTAAAATAAATAAATAAATTTGGTCTCTTTGAAATATGCACTACTATACTCAATGTAGTTTTTGATATAATGAATAAGGAATTAGTCCTGGTTACCGATATTCACAAAAAAAAGTTCTTGGTTACCGATCAAATTAATCACTAACATTGATGCGCATCAACAAATTTTCTCCATAATGTTGTTGATCAATTAACTATCAAACATTATATCGATAGTGCTCAATTTATAACACACATCATTCAAAAAGTTATAGAGCAAATCTAATAGAAAAGAAAAACATGGATCATATTAAATTTCAGAAACAAATAAGTTCAACTTATAGAATCCATCATAACCCTTGACCGAGTTTTTATTTGTCACCATGAAATTAGTGTGGAGTATCCACTAGTTTTTTTAATGATAAATTTCTGCCAGAAAATTGGTTAGCCATTTTTAGTAGGATCTCCCCTCCTAACCACTTTTTTTTTTCCATCTATAAGACTCGAATGCAAGACCTTACTTAAGGGATCTGAGCTATAGTTCCACTCAGACCAACGACATGCATGTTGGTAAAATTTAGTTATTGTTTATGGTGGAAATCCATTTGAGTGTTCGATTTCAAAGTTTACTCAGATTCCACTTTGATTCTAGTCAAACACAAACAACTTATTTTTAATAGTGGGATTGAGAATCGCGATTATGAGTTCTT
Organism: Pueraria montana var. lobata; assembly: GCA_026413185.1. NCBI lineage: Eukaryota > Viridiplantae > Streptophyta > Magnoliopsida > Fabales > Fabaceae > Pueraria > Pueraria montana. The sequence goes on along the minus strand of CM048651.1, from coordinate 36,327,586 downwards.
TTTGGTTAAACTAACAGTGTTATAACTTTCAACTAGGAGAACAATGAGATTACTCAAAAATATATTATTTAAAATGCACATTCGAATCAATGTCAGATTTGTATCAGAATCAACGAGTAAAAACACTTGTAATTTAAACATCAATTGAACGAATGAATGACTGATCAATCAAATGACTATTCGAGACAAAATTTCCTCGAACAAGTAATCGATGGTATCAAAATATTATGCAAAGTTAAATATCTTCAGAAGATATAAAAAAATTTAGATTCGAAACAGAATATCTTCGAATGTAATCGCAATCAAAAAACTATGCGAAACATATATTTTTAGAAATAAATGTGTAATCAAATATAGATTCGAAACAGAAAACCTTCGAATACGTTCACAATCAGAAAACTATGTGACATATATATCTTCAGAAATAAAGATATAATCATATTTGAATTCGAAACAGAATATCTTCGAATGCGTTTACAATCAGAAAACTATGTGAACAAATATCTTCAGAAATAAAGATATAATCAAGAATGATTCAATGAATATAAAGTGCAAATAAATAAAAAGATTTTAAGTTTGGAGAATAAATGGAGATTGAAAAGAGTTTAAGTTTGGAGAAGAAATGTAGAAGAAGAGAATTGCAGTAAAGTAAATTGAACAGAAGAATAATAAGTGATAGAAAAGATAAACTGTAACACTCCAAATTTTGGAGCTTAAGATTAAATAGGAAATTAACCTCTTAATTAGTGATTAATTGAGTAATTAAGAAAAATAATGAAAATAATTAAAAATAAGCATTATTTAAATAAGGATTAAGTAGAGACATTACATAATTAGTGGAGGGAAATTCAAAATTTGAAAAGCCAAAAATTGACTCACTTTAATCAAAGTCAAAGGGAAGAGATTTGGTCAACTCATTAATGACATTGTTGTAATTAAATGAAACTTGTGTCTAGAATCTAAAATTAGACTTTTAAGAGCATAATTAAGTTACTAATGGATTTAGAATAACTTTAATTAGTAAAATTAATTATTCTAAAGTAATTTGTGATTTAGAAAATTTAATTAATGTAATTAAACAAAATAGAATACAATTTGTTTAATTAAAATAGAATGCAATTTGTTTAATTAAAGCCTAAAAAGAACTAGTTAGCAACTAAATGAATATGAGACATCAAATCTTCATTAATGAAGTGAAAATAATTAATAAAATCAAGTTTTAACCATGATTTGACCAAAAGTCAAATTTGGTCAAAGTTGGTCAAATTGGTCAAAGCTGGTCAAAGGAAGGAATATTCTCATTAATGACATTTTTGTAATTATGTGTTTTCGAGCTTGAAAATTTATTTTGGACTTAGATAAAATTCTAATAATTATAATTAAACATGAAAATGACCTAATTTCAGCAAAAATAATTAAATTGAATTAATTATTAATTTTAGCAATTTATTTAGTATTTTGGATCTAGAAAGTTCATTTTTAGTCCAAATTGAGTTATTCTAAAGGCATTGGCTTTAGAAAATTAAATGCTATGTTTTAAGAACATAGTAGAGCTTAAAAAAAAAAATTAAAACCTAGGGCAGCTAAATACCTAAGCATAATTAGGTTTATAAAAATCTTTTTTTTTTAATTTTTGAGGGACCCACCCTTAGGGTTTTGGGGCCCCTATATAAGCTAGGAGGGGCCCCCTTCCCCCTCACTTGTAGCAGCCGGCCCTAATAGGAGAGGGAGAGGGAGGGAGTTGCTTTTCTCTCTTTGAGGTGAGTGTGTTCTCCTTCTCTCTACATTTTCTCTTCCTCTCTCTAGTTTTCCTAGACTAATTCTTCCCCTTTTCTCTTGCATTTTGGATATGTTGTAGAGCTCATCAAACTCTAGCTTTGGGTGGTTGGAAATCTTGTTTTGGAATCTTGAGCTTAGGAAACCGAGATATGAGAAGAATTTTCTATTCTCTTTGAGCCTAAAATTTGTTGCTTTGATACCTAGAGTGATGGGTCTATGTAGCATGTGAATATATTTAATTTTTGAGTCTTGAAATTGTGTGTATTTGGAGAATTCCGTACTGCCTTGTTTTCTGTGAAAAATGGGTACCTCTTTTGGTGTTTTGGACCTCAAAAATGGGTTCCTTGGGTCCAAAAACCTAGGGTTACATATAAAGTATGTTATTTTTTAGCACTTGAGCTATTTATTATGAATTTCTTAAGTTTTGAGCTACTTATATAAATTATTGTTTTGTTTTGGGAAAATAAATGTGGTGGCTGTGCTTGAATATTTTTGACACTAAAAATGGTTTTTCCATGTCCTAAAATACAGAAATGCATATGTGGAATGTTTGAAAATGAATTGTGAATCTTTAGAAAATTATTGTCTAGCGAAAATGTGAATTTTGGGCACTGTTGCTACTGTTTCGGGAACTGGGAATGATGGGTTTGTAATTGGATGTAATGGACCTCAAAATTAGGTTTCTCATACCTTAAAACCTAGGGTTGCATATAAAATTCGTTGAAAACCGATTTTTATAACAACGAAAAATTTATTTTTAAGTTTGATGCTATTTTGCCCTGTGTTTCAAGAACTGGGAATAATGTAGCTGGAATTGGCTGTAATGGACCTCAAAATTAGCTTTCTCATACCTTAAAACCTAGGTTTGCATATAAAATTCGTTGAAAACCGATTTCTACAACAACGAAAAATTTATTTTTAAGTTTTGTGCCATTTTTGTTGAATCTTCCACTGTTTCGAAATTAATAATTTTTAGAGTTGGAATTAACTCTTTTGGACCAGAAAAAATGGTTTCCTTACATCCTAAAACCTAGGGTTGCATATTTGGTTCGTCAAAATCCGATATCTATATAAATGGGAATTTAGTTTTGAAGTTTTAAAGCCCATTTAAAGAGTTTTTGAGCCAATTTCGGGTTGGATGTTTAATTACTTAAAATCTAAGTTTTAGACGCCCAAAATGAGTCTTTTATAGTGAAAAATGAAAGTTTATATGTACACGTGGGTGAAGGCTTGATTTGAGAGTGTTTGATACCCAATATACGAAACTATGATGCCTGAAAATTAAGGTTTTGTGTTGACTGTGGGTTTGACCCAAAATTTAGTAAATTGTGATGAGTTTAAACTGTATAAGTATACGAATGTTATTATTGTTATGGAATTATTAACTAAGACCGAGAGGGCATGACCTTTGGCACATATTTGTTGAACTATATATTAATTGTCATGAATGCGTGTGATCATTTAATTGTTAAGACCGAGAGGATGTGACCTCCAACATTGATATAAATTGTTAGATATTTCTTGTGGATATGTTGCTTGCTGTGATCTGAGTCCGAGGGGCGTTGTCCCTCGGCAATGCATGTTGGTTTTGTTGTGCATGAGTAGGATAGATGAGTTGGAGTGCCCGAGGCACTAAAATGTGTGCAAGTGGATATATCCACTTCGTAAGGTCGTGTTGTTCATGACGTTAAGAGATAAGGAGGGATGAGACCCTTCCCTTCTTGTGGTATGAAGAAGAATGATGGAGGTTCGTGTCATTCACCTTGCATGGGACAACGCGAGCCTTCGGGAGGCGGATGGTGTAAAGGGGGCGTCGGTGACAAAGACATGATGGATGTAGAAAGACGGGATCTTTAATTAGAGATGGGGCTTGACTCCATGCTCAGTGGGGGAGGGTCCCCAAACATCCTCTTGACAGTACTGTTGAAACCGTTTCGTCCTGTGGAATACATCTCACAGCGTGGAGAACGCGTGAGGAAACATTTTGAGGAGTGGATGATTACAGCTAATACACTGGGGGATAGTTCGTTGTCTCAAAGGAGGCTTGGGGAAATGGTGTCAGGTTATGATAACCCGACTAAGGGTTAGTACGGGGGACTCATGTAACCGGCTTGGCATTCTCGACGAAGACAAAGCTATATCCATGATTAGTGAGATTGATGTGTCATTATATATCGGGCATGAGTCGAGTGCTCCCAATTGTCATCCACGAAATTGCGTAAGACCATTAAAACCTGGGAAGTTTAATGGCAGTGGGGCCCATAGGAATAGATGTTGTGAGATAGATATTTGCGATGGGTTTATCGTGAATGTCGTCGCTAGAGCACCATACGCAGTGGTCGTATAAGTTGTTTGGGACTGAGAATCCGTTTGTTTGTGGCGACCAATGAGGTAGAGAATTCACTCCCATGTTTTTATCTTTCAGATGAAGATGGTTGACCTTATGCGAATGATGAAGACGGAGTGGAAACACTACTCCAAGTGCCAATGATGCAAATGGACGTGTTCAAGGAAGAAAAGGATCCTCCTGAGGATGCCTCATGGGTTTAATGGGTATTTTGGGTTTTAATATTCATTGAGTCACTGCTCTGAGTCTCAGTCCTTTCTTTTATAAATGAGGGTAGACTAGGATTTAGTATTATGATGTATCATTTTCCTTCATGTGACTCATTTGAAAAACAATGTATTCGTTTTTAAGGATGTAAAAGTGTATTCAGTTTTGTGTAATAGAATTATCTAATGATGAAATTGAGGATGTTTAAAAAAAGTTCTATTATGTTTTAATGGTTTACCGTGGTTAGGATGTTTTGATAATTCGAGTTTAGTTTATTAAGAATTTTATTTCACAAAAAGGGCATTCTTAAATGAATGATAAGTTAACAAGGATGTTTCTTCTTTTGGAGTTAAAGGCAATAAGATTTGAAAGTTAAAAAGGGAACAAATTTCCTCGTATTTTGAAAGGTTACTTTACAATCAAGAATTAAATTCATTTTCACTAATAATGCAAATAAGTAGAAATTCCTTAATAGAAAAATGGGGTGTTACATAAACTGCATTAAAATATGGGTTTGAAAGTACACGTTGTTCCTAAAACTGGTAGCCATTTCCCAGTGTGGCGTGATGGTGTACGAAACTTGTGCAAACATCGTAACCAAAGAAAACAGACTACCGATGTGCCTATTTATAGGTTTATCGACATAACGGTCGATTTACAAGATGATTACACGTGTACAATCATTTAAACTAGACTAACTAAGATGTTGACAACTATCTTCTGTGTCGATTATGTCTGAAAACCGTCAATAATTGTCAATAATCGTCTTCGATTGCAACATCGAATGTCCACGTGATTCTGTTTGAAAACCGTTGGTAACCGTCTTTGATTGCAATATCGTATTTGAAAATCGTCAGTAACTATATTTGAATGCTCTGTGTATTCGATCCACAAATCGAAACCTTCACTAATCTTCAACACTTAGAAATTTCTCTAAGTTTTCAGCCTTCAAATCCTTATTTGATTTCATGGTTTCGATCACCAATTTGAAATAAACACTTCATCTCCATTAACCTTTCTCCCCAAATAGCATCCAAATCTCCAATCGAACATGCATTCAAATGAGTTATTAGTTTCTTCAATCATTATATGCATTCAATCTTAACCTCAACATTCAATCATCAAATCACCAGTATCAACATATTAGCAATTGCTTTTGACTCAATCATAATTATATCATTCATCGAATAACCAATCGAAAGCAATATTACGTTTTGCGAATTGAACCACATCAATTTCTAAATATAACACATAACTTTCTTACTTAGAAAATTTTACTCACACCCCCAACAGTTATTCGTAGTTAAGTCATCACTATTGAAATAACACTAACAATATCAAGTAATGGAAGCTAATATCTTTTCATTTTATAAGTAGTAGCAACAATCAACATATTGTGATATGTATAGAATAGCTAGATGGCAACTAGCTAGATGTGTCCACAATATATCTTTCAAAACATTTATTGTGTCTGATCTTCTATATACCAATAGAAATATTGATCACGTTCCATCTACTTTATTAGAAGTTGCATTTCAATTCTATGACCCTTTTGATCTTGTTGATATCTTTGGCGTGCATTATATATGTGTTTGATAGTACTAATGTTATCCTCGAGTTGACTTTTGATTGCCATTAAAGTTCCACTAGGCTTCACCATGTTTTTGTCATATCATCTAGCAAAGACTTTTTCTTTTGCTACTTAGTTGACTTGCATATGCATGACCTTCCAATGTTTTGGCTACATCATATTTATGAAATTCACAAACTACATTATATAAGTTTCCATCCTTCACCGTTTTTCACAAGTCTCCCTCTAAGTCTAAAGGGACATCCACATTTTTTTTTACTTCCAATCATTTTGCGAGTTAACTCCTATTTATATAGTCTATATAATTTCTAGTCCCTTCGCATTCCAATGTCATAACTGTCTTCCCTACCTATACCTCTTGTATTTGACCTCTCCATGACCAATTCATAAACCACCAACACCATCCACAATGAACTTATATGTACATTACTAAGTGGATAATACTACCATGCCTCATTGTATTTGAAATAATAGTAATGCTAGCGACACTTTCTCTAATACTTTCTTTCTAACGCTCTTTTTATGATTGGCTACGATTGATTGAAAATTACCTATTTTGGTGGATCTCACTCATAAACCAAGAGAGAATCATTAAATGAGAAATGAGACCCACTCAAATGGGTGATTTCTAACAAATTTTAGTTAATCACATAGAGTCCGTTAAATAGGTTTAGGATTTAGGGTAACATTTATTTTTTTGAGTGTTACTATTTGTTACGAAAGAGTAAGTGCACAAAATGCACGAACAGTGACGTGGAATCATGACATTTACTCATTCAAATTCTATTGCCATTATTGTATAAAAGAATAATAAAGAAAAGGCTGTCCAAATTAAACTCATTGGTCAAAAACAATTTTTCGACACAGATCCTTGCAAAAATAAAATAAAATAAAACAATGCTGATTTGATAAATGATTTTTTCAACTTGACCTACGTCATTTATATGCTCGTTCCCAAAAATTCAATGGTCAACATTAATATCAGAAAATCTATAATTATTACGTTACCGAAACAATAATTATAATTTTTTTTTTAAATTCTGGTACAAGCTATTTGGATTATACATGAATTTTATTGTATTTTTTAAAATGATTTAAACAAGAGAAAAAAAGGCTATACACTGACAATGTAAAAAGTTTTATATCGTCATCTAATCACAACCCATTCATGTATGGTAAGTTTGTTGACTTTTATGATAATTACTTAAAAAGTCTTATCAACGGTGATTTGATTTGTGATTGGATGACGGTGTAAAATAATTTTACAATGTTAATGCATGACCATTAAACTTTTTAAATAATCCGTGATAGAATATCTGAAGAATGAACTATTAGTAATTAACACCAAAATCTATGCAATTATTTTTATACGTGGGAATAAAATAGTATGTTTAATTTAGTTCTTGATACAAAACTTTCATTTGGACTACTCCCCTCCTTAATAGCTTTTGTCAAGACTAGTTTTAACCATGTTTAAAAGTCTTATCAACAGTTATTTGATTTGTAATTGGATGACAATGTAAAATAATTTTACAATGTCAGTGCATGACCATTAAATCGGCTTGTAAGGTGAGGGTTGCCCCCCATTTATATACACTAACTTGGTCATATCACTAGACGATGTGGGATCTCCAACACATCCCCCTTACACCGAGGACTGGACATCTCGAGCTTGAAGTTTGCAGGATTGGACATCTGAGGGTGGTCCGATAGCGGCCCGATAGCGGGTGGCACGATAGGCCCACAACAAGGCACAATTGGCCCAACAACAGATCGCTATGATAGACTCTAATACCATCTTAGAAAGTGGGTATGAGACTAACTCAACCTTACAAAATCGGCTTGTAAGGTGAGGGTTACCCCCCACTTATATACACTAACTTAGCCATATCACTAGACGATGTGGGATCTCCAACATGTTAGAAATCATGGCTCAGAGGTGGAGAAAAGAAAGAAAAGAATAAAAATGAAAACTGGAATTACTCAAATGAGAAAAATCATATTACATGAGTACAAATGTGACTTATATAGTCAATCCTAGTGATACTAATATTCTATATCTCTAATATCCCCCTGCAAGCTGGAAGTGCGAATTAGCATTTCCAGCTTGGGATGAGTAATACAATCAAAAATAGAGGAAATACAATGCAACTAAGTAATGAAAAATACAAGAAAAATATAAGCTGTAATCAGATTGACTAAACAAGAAAAATATAAGCTATAATGAAAGTGGCAGCGGCCGAGGTGCATAACTCCTAGAAGTCTTCAACCTACTTCTGGGCCCCTTCGAACTTCTTCCAGCTTCTCCACAACACTCACTCCAACAGAATTAATAATCTCAATATTGGGAACAACTATCAAATGCCAAATTAGGCAAGCAAAGCTTAACCACCAAGCAGAAGTCACAACTCAAGGCTTAACCACTTGGCAAAAGCTATACTCCAGAAAACAACTCATGCTTAACCACCCTAAGGCAGAAGCTAAAACCATCTCAATGCTTAACCATCCATGGCAGAAGCTCACCCATGCTTAACCACCATGGACAGAAGCTGATAATCAAGCCAAAGAGGGCTGAACAACAATGAAACAATAAAAGAGGTAAATCACCAAACAGTTGGTGTGCAAAAGAAGTTGCAAGCAGAGAAGCAATTTCAGAAGAAAAAAAAACATCAACTACTCTGAAACCATGTTCACTGTGACAAACATGCATTGACCAAAAAATCAAGAGCCCCAACATCAGCATACGCAGAGAGCATCGCCACAATCAAGTATGTACATAGACAAGCTCCCCCATCATCAAATTCTGGTTGCTTATACAACTCCAAAGCCTGAATAAACTAAATTTTCTTTCAGGCATTGCGTCAAACACTTCGTGAGCACAGTTCAGATCACAACACAATATGTAGTCACTGAGCAAACGATTAACCAGCAATGTAGCAATCCAACACAACAAACCACCGATAAACCTCTTCTCTGACCACTAATATGAAGATACTTGAACAAGAATCAAAGAACATTCATGAAGAAGAATGCAAATGTGTGCCATAAACAGATTAAAGATTGAAGAGAAAAAATAGAGGCAGAGTTGACGAAGAATCCAAGACCGTGTTGCCATAAACAGATCAAAACACTCTTTGTTTCAGACCCAACGATGGTTGGAAATCACCTTCCACGGCTAAGCATGGTGGCACTCACGGCAGTGGTAGCAGAAACTCTAGCACGCAACCCCAAATCGAAGTGGATGAATTGTTATTGGAATAGAAAACTAAAAATCGAAACAAAGATGAACAAAAGAAGGAATCACCTAGAAAGTGCAAGAATTTGATATGTGATTAGGGAAAAAAATGAAAGAGGGTTTTCTGATTGTGAGAAATTACGGGGAAAATGGAATCGAAATTAGATAAAGAAAAGAGAAGGGAGAAGGATTTGTTAGAATTTTCTTGAAAAAAAAAAGATGTAGTAGAAGTAAATATTCAAGGTGGATGCCATGGCTCTGATACCATGTTAGAAATCATGGCTCAGAGGTGGAGAAAAGAAAGAAAAGAATAAAAATGAAAACTGGATTTACTCAAATGAGAAAAATCAGATTACATGAGTACAAATGTGACTTATATAGTCAATCCTAGTGATACTAATATTCTATATCTCTAACAAACTCTTTAAATAATCCGCGATAGAATATTTGAAGAATGAACGATTAGTAATTAACACCAAAATCTATGCAATTATTTTTATACGTGGGAATAAAATAGTATGGTTAATAAAATAGTAATTAACCAAGTGGTCTAGGGTTCGAATCCCGGTGATGCCACTTTGGGTATGGAATAAATCATATTGGGAGGGGAATACCCATCTTGGTGTGCGATCACGGTCTCCGACGGAGTTTAGTCATTATTTCCGGTGATGAATAATTTGTACCAATACCATGGTAAAAAAAAAAAACAGCTTTTGTCAAGACTACTTTTAGACTTTTAGGTTTCAAAAGCTAAATTATTATATATACTTTTCATTCTCAAATCACAAGTAACCTGTTTCAACTTTTGCTGCAATAGTTTCCTGGTTGTATAAAAAGTCAATTTCGAAGGTGACTTTTTGATTAATTGAAGAAGTAAAGAACGTAATATTTCTTGGTTTATGGCTTATGCAATGAGACGATATAGGGAGAATCAATAAATACATCGCACGACAGCATCAAAAGACTTTTGAATAATTAAAGCAACGGTGAAGATCATAGGTTGCTTGATTAATTAGTCACTCTAGGGTTAGATATTCATTTTTTAAACTTCAAAACTGACAGTTACGGGCAACTACTTCAACCGTAGTTATCAGAACCACACTGGTCCAAAAGTTTATTTATAAAAAAATGATTAAAGTTCCAGTCTTGTGATTCAAACCTGGGTCATCTAGCTTGTTGCCATCTAGGCCTTTTGCTACTACGCCACCATCATATGACATATTAAGCCATTTGAACACTAATGCATAATTTTGACAGAAAAAATATATTACCCACTTATAAGAATATACCATCATTTATTAGGTTGGCTTAATGATAAAACATTTACACTAATTTATGAATTTTTTTTTACTAGGGTTGGCTTAATAACGAAAAGTTTGAACAATTTTTACAAAGTCTTAGATTTAAATTTCATTATCGCAAACTTACATACACAAAAATTAGAGTTTAATGTTTATATACTGTCACTGGAAAGCGATTTTACATTGACAATAGACATGCAATGGAGTGGGGTGGGAATGAGTTTGCCTCTCCTCATTCCTATCTCCTCAAAAGCGTGGGACGGGCTCGAGTTCAGGACTTAATTAGGGTTTAAAATTTTAAAACCTAATCCCCCTCTTTGTCGGATTTTATCGAGTTCAAGAAAGCTCACTTGCCACACATTTTTTCAAAAAATTAATTTACTTGTAGATTTTTAAATACATCATATATTAAGTTATTAATTATATTTTAATTCAAACAATATATAAAAATTAATAAATAATGAAGAACTTCAAATAAAAAATTTAATAATTAAATTATATTTTTACTTAAATGTATAATTTTAAGTTTGTTATTTAATTATTATTATTATTATTATTATTATTATTATTATTATTATATTTTTAATAAGACTTAAATATATTTTTGGTTCCTATAATATACCTCTTTTTTTTTGGTCTTTATAAAAAATAGAGTAGGCTTAATTGTACAATTTACCATTCAATTATCATCATTTCGTGAATTTTACCATTCAAGTTTGTTTTTCGTGCATTTTAGCATCATATTTTTTTTTTAATTTTCTCGCATTTTACTGATGCTGATGTGTCCATAAACAAAGTTAAAAAAAATAAACGATGTCATTTTGTTACCAATTTTTGAAAAATGATATCATTTTGTTATTAACATGATGGTAAAATACGTAAAAATTGAAAAAAGACGCTAAAATGTGCAAAAATTGAAAAACATGATAGTAAAATGTCCAAAAATTGAAAAGCATGATAATAAAATGCACAAAATTTACTTGGATCGTAAAATTCACAAAATGATGATAGTTTAGTGGTAAAATGTGCAATTAAGTCAATAGAGTATTAAACTGAAACAAAAGAAAAAAAAAAGAGAAAATCAACACACAAATTTTGTCTTTTTTTTTTTAAAAAAAAAAAAAAAGGCAATGGAGTTGGCAATCCTGTGTACCAACCGCAAGCAGACATTGAGGAAACTTATCCTTCTTTCTTTCTTCTTCTTTGACCCACATCTTCATTTTCCTTTCATACTTAAAGCACTACTCATTCCCTCTTACAGAGTGCTATCCTAAATCACCATTGAAAGCCCATATGATATTATGCTAGCTGCAGCAGAGAAGGTAAGTACCATCACCCTTGTATCTGTTTTTCTGCTTGTTATGAATAACGTTGACTTAAATGTTGGAAAAACTAAATATCCCCTCTTCAAAAACCAAAACTGTGATTATTATGAAAATAGTATTATAAGATTTGAGTTGGTGAAACAGCTTGGTGGTGCTACATGCTGATGTTTTGGATTATATATGGATTTTGATAATTGTGGTTTTTTCCTTTCGACACTTTTTTTTTTTCCTTTTATTTGGTTCTGCTGTTTAACTGTTGAGGTATCATTCATCATTACAAGAGTTTCTATGCATTGGTTATTTCCATTCATGTCTAGATAATGCTAACTTATCCATGTCTCTGTTTAACAATTATTATGTTCTTTAGTAATATAATCTAAACCTAAGCAATGCTACCAACAGTCCAACACACTTTTTCACATATGAATTTCATGTGAGTCAATAAAAAAATAATCCTGGGGTACTATAATTTTTCTTCTCAAAATGCTTTTTATAATAATTTCTGAGGTAAAAAAATAAAATAAACTTCACTGTTATTCAATCATGCGTTGACAGAGTATTTGACTTTGTTAATTATTATAACCACATGTTTAACTGATAAACTCCTTAAATAATGTGTATCCATACAAAATTAAAAATACAAGTGTGAAACAATTTAACAATAATAATGCATTGAAATTAAATTCCATTAGTATATTAATAACTGCTAATATAGTTCATTGAAAATTCACAGAATCCTCTGTATTATCCAAAATATCCCGAAGTGTGACCAACCTATAAAGTTAAAGAAAATGTCTAAGTATGGAACATCTCTATTGGTGCCTTCTGTTCATGAGCTTGTGAAGCAACCCATCAGCAAAGTTCCAGAGCAATATCTTCATCCAAATCAAGAACCTCCTGTTTTATCTAACACAACCTTACCACAAGTTCCAGTCATTGACCTTAGTAAATTGTTATCTGAAGATGCAACTGAGCTAGAGAAGCTAGACAATGCATGCAAGGAATGGGGTTTCTTCCAGGTTTGAATTATTACTCATCCTTTTTTACATTTTAAGGAAATTATAGTTGACATGTAAGCTAGCTAGCATTATATTATGTAAGTGGCAATCTCTCAATGGTTTCATGAACATCATGGTTGCAAATGAATGATAACATGAACAATGTAATCGAGCATGGTTTTTAAATTCTGCCATCACATAATTTTGGCTGATAATATGATAAATTAGTTAAATGCTTTCAGATTGTTCATTCCAGCTTCGATTTATAAGCAATGACAAGACTAGATTAAATTTCTGGGCTGTTTGTAGTATTGTTCATTTGTTCCTTATTAACAACACACCATGTGATTCAAATTAAGAATTTGTGTACACTATTGACTCTGAAGAACATCTATACTTTCAAGTGCAATACTAATTTCTCCAAGAATTTGGCTTTTCTGCATATACAACAGGAGAAGAAGGATGTAATTAAATTTAATTTTATTAGCTTTATATGATTTCTACCAAAGGAGTATAGTTCAATTGGTTGAGCAGAGCGCGTGAGTTGTTGTAAATCGCTGATACCTATCTTTGATTCTTATGGATAAAAAAAGCTCTATATGATTTCTAATATAGAAATTATTTATAGCTGATTAATCATGGAGTCAACCCTTCAGTGGTGGAAAATGTGAGGCGAGATGTTCAAGAGTTCTTAAGTCTTCCAATGGAAAAGAAGAAGCAATTTTGGCAAACCCCAGATGAATTGGAGGGTTTTGGTCAGTTGTTTGTTGTATCTGAGAATCAAAAGCTGGAATGGGCTGATATGTTCTTCATTCACACTCTTCCAATAAACACAAGGAATCCTCGCTTATTTCCTAACTTTCCCCAACCATTGAGGTTATTTCCACTCTCAGTATATATTTTTTGGCCAGCCATATGCTATATATCCATCTAACTACTACAATATTGAGTGATATGTCGGTAACTCAAACAAACATTGTTTCATTGCAGGGAAAATTTAGAGAACTATTCTTTGGAACTGAAAAAGCTTTGCCTCACAATCATTGAGCGTATGGCAATAGCTCTTAAGATTGAACCAAGTGAACTGCTAGATTACATATTTGAAGATTTATTTCAAGCAATGAGGTGGAATCACTACCCTCCATGCCCCCAACCAGAAAATGTCATTGGACTAAATCCTCATTCAGATGCTAATGCCCTCACCATTCTACTCCAAGTCAATGAAACAGAAGGCCTTCAAATTAAAAAAGATGGAAAGTGGATTCCTGTCAAACCACTCCCTAATGCTTTTGTCATCAACGTTGGAGACACTTTAGAGGTAATTGGTGGAATATCATTCACAAACCTTTTGTTAATATACATTTAATTAGTTATACTTGTACGTGTATATATAAGAATAGAAGTTGGAACAGACAATTGTGGCTTAATTAACAACAAATTAATTGCATGTGAGCAAACTTTATGTGGGGTTTGAAACTCAATGGATCTACCTAGTGGCCAAGGTCAATTTAGCAGAATTAATCAGACATCCAATGTCCCAACAAATATATATTAGGAATTTCATGACCTTGCCATCTATCTGGACGGATCCAGAAACTTATTAAAGGGAGGGCTAATTTTTTTTTTCTTTTTATATAATTGTTTAAATTTTTAACTTTTAATAAATAATAATTTTTAAAAAAAATATTTACTATTTTTACAAGTAAATTTGAAATTATTTTTTATTTTAAATGATAATAACCATAACCATTACCATAATAACAATAAACACACAACTAGTTTTACATAATTTTACACTAATTATCATCTTAACTATTACAATAATAACAAAAAATATAATTAGTTTTACATAATTTTATACTAGTTAACCTTAACTAGTATTATAATAACAACATACACAATTAATTTTACACTAACTAATTTAAAAATATATGTATATACATGAAAAATCCAAGTGAGGGGCTGGCGCCCTTGCCCGTCCCCCTCTAGATCCGTACCTATCTATCTATATATATACAAAAGGGAAGTTGCTAATATACTTCCATTTGTTATTTATAAGGAACATATTCGCAAGCTATAACTTTGAAAGTATTTTAACAAATTCCTAGTTTTAACTTGGTAGCATAGTACTGTGAGTGGGATATTGATCTATGCATGGTTTGTGTAGATATTGACAAATGGGATTTATCGGAGCATTGAACATCGAGCAACTATTAACTCAGAGAAGGAGAGAATTTCCATTGCCACATTTCACAGGCCTCAAATGAACAGAGTTATAGGTCCAACACCAAGCCTTGTTACTTCTGAAAGACCTGCAGTGTTCAAAAGAATATCAGTTGGAGATTATTACAAAGCATTCTTTTCGCGCGAGCTAAAAGGAAAATCATGCCTTGATTTCGTCAGGATCCAAAATGAGATTGGTAAATGATAAAAGTTCATGTACAATAATGCCGCTAAGTATTATAAATCCCTTTCCAAGGCTTTAAGCTTGTGATATCTAAGGTACATATGGGCTTGAAAATTTATATGATTTGAAATGTGTATTCCTCAAATAGTAGACTGATATGTGCCTGAAGTACGTGCTTCAACTTTTTGCAACATATAATTTCATTACACAATGATTGTGTGCGGTTGTCACATTGTTTTTTTGGAACTATACTTGATGAATTAATATTTTTAAAATAGGACTGGTTATAGAACCGGTCAAAAATTACTGATTTAAGTTTAAATTTCAACTGGAGTTGATCTGTGGTGTTAATATAATATGGCCTTACAAGAGGGGGTGAATTGTAAGCCCTCCATTTTTTTTTTAAGTTTCCACACAAATTGAAAAACGTTGAAATCCCCTTTTAAATTTGAGAAATCTTTTCTTCCAATAATGACTTTGCCAATTGGGCTTCAGTAGTCTTGATGAAATGTTCTTACCTAAGGTATGACAATGCAATGGATGAAATATGCAATGCAATACCCAAGATATAAGATATAAAGAGAGAGATGAAAGATCCAAAACTTATACTAGTTCATTCTTTACCACTAAGAGCTACATCCAATTTTTCCAATCTAAACAAATTGAGAATTCAATGTTTATACAAGCACAGTATTCAAAAATAAAGAAACACGCAACTATCAACCTTCTTGAACCCTGCAAGAAGAATTGACTTCCCTTCTTGTGGAGTCCTTCCACAAGACAAACCCTTGAGACACCCTATCTCAAGAATTACAAAAACCCAAAAATGAAATGAAAATTACAGAGCAATATCACTTGATCATCTGAATTTACAATTGAGCACACTTAATTACATGAGTTGATGATGACTCCTCAATCCAACGTGTCATTAGTTCGAGTGGAAAAATAATGGGTAAAATATATTTTTGGTCCCTATACTTTCACTTAAAATTGGTTTTAGTCCCTGTATTTTTAAATCAACCATTTTGATTTTCAAACTTTGAAAAACATGTGAATTTAGTCCCTCTATTTTAATGATGTTAGTGCTGGTAAGAGGCTAAATCCACATATTTATCAAAGTTCGGGGACTAAAATGATCAATTTGAAAGTATAAGAACTAAAACCAATTTTGAGTAAAAATATAAGTACTAAAAACATATTTTATCCAAAAATAATTATAAAGGGGAGTGTATAAGTAATCCAGTGGGTGTAAATAGCAACTCCCAAATGTGAATATAAAAATATTATCTGTTGTGTGTAAATAACTGGACTGAAATTCATTTTTGTGAAAAAATATTACTTTAATTTATTTTTATTTTTATTTGATACTTTTATTGTATTTTATTTTGGTCTTTTATTTAGTTTTGTCAATTATGACGGTTTTTATCACCTTGTGACTATTTGATAATTGGCCCTGTTTTTATCATTTAAGACGGTTTTTATCATTTAAGGTGCTGTTTCGAATCTCATTATAATCATTAGGCTAAAATACAATTTTAATTCTTCTATTTTTTTAATGCATGATTTTAGTTCCTCTTTTTTAAAATAAAAATATTTTGTCTCTTTATTTTAAAAAATCAGTAATTTTAGTCCCTTAGTCCAAATCAAAACGTTGACCGTCAAATACTAACGTTGACTCACGTTAATAGGAATAAAATTACTCTTCAACCCAGTATCTTCTTCACACCCAAGCCTTCTCAAACCCCGACGACGCCGCAGCCACCGCCAAACCTATCTCCGGCGAATCTCCCATGAAGGCAATTTCTCCACACCCAAGCTACCTTCCTCCATAAAAAACACTATGAACAGTCTCCACTGATGCACAATCATCAATGAAGAACCTCCTTCTTCCCCTTATTCTCTTCATCGTCAACTACGAGCACTCTTCACTGATCAACAATCATCAACATTCCAGAACCTCCATTTCAAACCTTGGAGCCTCCAAATTCAACCTCGGAAGCCCAAAATCGCCAATTCAGAACTTCTTTTGGAAGCGTTGATTGGAATATTAACAGTTTGTGTTGTTTTTCATTGCTATTTTAGTGTTTTCCGTTGTGAATAGCCACAAATTGATAAAAAAATAATAATTGTGTTTCTAATTGTGAATTTTGTGCGTATGTGGTGATTTGACATGAGTCTCGAGTGGAAGTTCAAGTTCAGTTTCAGTTTCTTCGTGAATGTTGGATGGCAATGTTGTTTTTTCTAGTAATTACCACGTTTGGATTCCCAGGGGGCTATATTCTTTCAAGATATCAGTAGCCAACCAATTGAATTCGAGAATACTAACCACGCAAAGTGTAGGGAACTAACGTCTACTTGTTGGGAAAGATGAAGCACAAGAATTAGAGTCCTCTTTTGCTGAGAAAATTGGATGCAAGAGAAAGGCTTCTGAACGGGAATGAGACAATTTGGGGTGGAGATCCTGGAGGATGGTGTGAAGATTAATCGGAAAGGGTTCGAAGAGTAATTTTCTTCCCTATATCATGAGTCAACGTTAATTTTTAATGGTCAACATTTTAATTTGGACTGAGGGATTAAAATTATTGATTTTTTAAAATAAAATGGCTAAATGTTTCTATTTTGAAAAAGGAAGACTAAAATCATGGATTACAAAAAATATGGGACTAAAATTACATTTTAGCCTAATCATTAATCAAAAAGAGAAATAAAGGATAAAAATACAACAACAAAAAAAGTATTAAACTGAAACAAAAAAGATAAGAAAATCAAAACACGTTTTTTGTCTTTTTTTAGCTCAGTTGGTTGATTAGGGTGCGTGAGTATTATAAACCCTTTACTGTCTTTGATTCCTACGGATAAAAAAAAAATCGATAACAACTTAGTTATGATACAATGAGGAATTCTGATTTAGTCATTAAATATGTAAAAAACGTGACAATTACGTTCTGTCATTAAATTTGATTGGACTATTTTATCATTAAACTGTATTGTTTAAAGACCAATTTGACATAAGTTGTAAAATTCAAGATCTAATTTGTCATTAATTTGTCCGGCAGGACATAATTATCATATTTTTTACACGTTGAATGACCAAAATGTCATTTATCTTTTTTTTTTTTAATAATATCGGCAATGGAGTTGGCAGTTCTGTGTACCAAACGCAAGCAGACATTGAGAAAACTTTTCTTTCTTTCTTCTCCTTTGACCCACCTCATCATTTTACTTTCATATTTAAAGCACTAATCATAGTAGCGTTATCATTCCCTAGTGCTATCTTAACTCACTATTGAAGCCATCAAATCTTAAGCTGTAGCAGAAAAGGTAAGAACTATCAGCCTTGTATCTTTTTTTTTTTATTCCCAGCTTGTTATGGATACCGTTGACTTTGATGTTTGAAAAACATATGTGAAATTTAGAAGTTGAAATTGTAGTACTGTATCTTTAGTTATCCCCTCTTCAAACTGTGATTATGAAAATAGTATTATAAGATTTGTGTTGGTAAAAACAGCCTAAGGTGGTGTTATATTTACGATGTTTTGGATTATATATATGGATTTTGATAGTTGAGGTGGTGTTTGAGAGTGTGTTCCTAGCATTTCTCTTGACAATTCTTTTTTCTTTTATTTGGTTATGCTGATCAACTGTTGACAACTCAACATATCATTCATTACAAGAGTTTCTATTCATTGGTTGTTTCCATTCATGTCTAGAAGTTTAATATTACAATAAGAATCACTCAGCAAGTGTGTCTCAATGGAATATCTTTTAGCTTTCTAACAAATTATAATTGGTAACTACTACGATATTATTACCATTCGTCATGATATGCAAATGAATTATTTGTAATTGTTTTATTTATATCACTTTATACTGCATTTTTGGTTCTACAGATTTGTTGGTATCTAATGATGTAAAGTTCTGAGCTTTTTTATGACCTGCATAATATTAACACATCATAGTAATTTCTACCAATACTTGATAGTCCAGATTTTGTTTCTTATGTAAAGATGTTTCGCTGAATAGTCAAGCTTGCTAGGCTAATGCTAAGCAACTATGCCTCTGTTTTACAATTATAATTATGTTCTTTAGTAATCCAATTTAAACCTGAGCAATGTTATCAACACACTTTTTCTCATACTAATTTCATGTGAGCCAATAAAAGAAGAATCCTGGACTCACTGTCATATTTTCTTCTCAAAAGGCTTTAATAATAATTTCTTTAAAGTAAAATTTTTTGTTGTTATTCAATCTTGTGTTGACAGAGTATTTGACTATGTTAACTACAACGACATGTTAAACTCTTTAAATAATGTATCAATACAAAATTAAACATACAAGTGTGAAACAATTTAACAAAAACACCACATTGAAATTAAATTCCATTAGTATATCAATAAATTCAATTATTTTGTTTTGTAATTTCATTTAGTGCGCACGAATGCTAATATCGTCAATTGAAAATTCATAGAACCCTCTGCATTGTCCAAAATATCCCGAAGTGAGACTAACTTATATTAACACCTCAGTGAGGCATTGAGCTAGAAATCAAACCAACACAACATAGAGGAATTAATAGTTAAAGAAAATGTCCAAGTATGGAACATCTCTGTTGGTGCCTTCTGTTCATGAACTAGTGAAGCAACCCATCACCAAAGTTCCAGAGCAATATCTTCATCCAAATCAAGATCCTCCTGTTATATCAGACTCAACCTTACCACAAGTTCCAGTCATCGACCTTAGTAAATTGTTATCTGAAGATGTAACTGAGCTAGAGAAGCTAGACCTTGCATGCAAGGAATGGGGTTTCTTCCAGGTTTGAATTATTACTCATCCTTTATTATATTTTACTCAAAGCATCAAATCCAAGAGTTCACTTCATTAAAATGAAAGGCAAAAACATTTAAAGAAATTATAGTTGACATATAAGCTAGCTACCATTAAATTATGTAAGTGGCAATCTCAGTTCATGAACATCGTGGCTGAAAGTGAATGATAACATGAACACTGTGATCAAGCAAGGTTTTCAAATCATGTAAACACATAATTTTGACTAATGATATGGTAAATTGGTTAAATGCTTTCAAATTGTTCATTGCAGCTCGATTTATAGGCAATGACAAAACTATATAAAATTTCTCGGCTGCTTGTAGTATTATTCCTTAATCCTTATTAACAGCACACCATGGGATTTAAATTAAGAATTTGTGCACACTCTTGGCTCTTAAGAACATCTATACTTTCACGTGCAATACTAATTTCTCCATGATTTTGGCTTTTCTGCATATACAACAGGAGAAGAAGGATGTAAATTTAATTGTTACCATTATATGATTTCTAATATAGAAATAATTTACAGCTGATTAATCATGGAGTCAACCCTTCAGTGATTGAAAATGTGAAGAGAGATGTTCAAGAGTTCTTAAGTATTCCAATGGAAGAGAAGAAACAATTTTGGCAAACCCCAGAAGAGTTGGAGGGTTTTGGTCAGTTGTTTGTTGTATCTGAGGATCAAAAGCTAGAATGGGCAGATATGTTCTTCATTCACACTCTTCCAATAAACGCAAGGAATCCTCGCTTATTTCCTAACTTCTCCCAACCATTGAGGTTATTTCCCACTCTCTCAGCCATATACTATCCATTTAGCTACTGCATGATTGAGTGGCTTGCAAGTAACTCAAACTAACATTGTTTCATTGCAGAGATAGTTTAGATAACTTTTCTTTGGAACTGAAAAAGCTTTGCCTCACAATCATTGAGCGTATGGCAATAGCTCTTAAAATTGAACCAAATGAACTGCTAGATTACATATTTAAAGATGTATGGCAAACAATGAGGTGGAATTACTACCCTCCATGCCCCCAACCAGAAAATGTCATTGGAATAAATCCTCATTCAGATGCTGCTGCCCTTACCATTCTACTCCAAGTCAATGAAACAGAAGGCCTTCAAATTAAAAAAGATGGAAAGTGGATTCCGGTCAAACCCCTCCCTAATGCTTTTGTCATCAACGTTGGAGACATTTTAGAGGTAATTTAATTGGTAGAATATCATTCACATTATTTACAAATTTACATTTAATTAGTGATACTTGTACGTGTATGTAAGAATAAAAATTTGAACAGACACAATTGTGGCTTAATTAACAAGTTAATTACATGTGAGCATACTTTATATGGGGTTTGAAAGTCAATGGATCTACCTAGTGGCCAAGGTCAAGTTAGCAGAATTAATCAGACATCCAATGTCCCAACAAATAATTAGGAATTTCATGATCTTGCCATCTATAGACTACATATACACAAAAGGGAAGTTGATAATATACTTCCATTTGTTATTTAAAAAGGAGGGAGAGCTACAACTTCAAAAGTATTACCAACATGATGTGATATAGTTAGCAGATAACCTTGTCCCTTAAGGATGTGGTTAGAAAAACATCTGTTGAGAGATGTCGGCCCCTTAAATAAATCTCAATACCTTGAGGAATTAGTACTTAGCTCCTAGCTAAGGGAGACCCCAGGTTCACCAAAAAAACAAAATTGAAAGTATTTTAACAAATTCACAGTTTTAACTTGGTAACATAGTGTTGTGTGTATAATATTTACCAATGGTTTGTGTAGATATTGACCAATGGGATTTACCGGAGCATTGAACATCGAGCAACTATTAACTCAGAGAAGGAGAGAATTTCCATTGCCACATTTCACAGGCCACAAATGAACAGAGTTGTAGGTCCAACACCAAGCCTTGTTACTTCTGAAAGACCTGCAGTGTTCAAAAGAATATCTGTTGGAGATTATTACAAAGCATTCTTTTCGCGCGAGCTAAAAGGAAAATCAGGCCTTGATTTCATTAGGATCCCAAATGAGATTGGTATATGATCATAAAAGTTCATGTAGGACTTTGCTTGAGATGGAAAAATTAAACTTGTACACTGAAGGCAGCTAATGAATAATAATACAATAATGCCGCTGAGTATATAAATCCCTTTCCAAGGCTTTAAGCTGGTGATATCTAAGATACATATGGGCTTGAAAATTTATATGATGGGATTTGAAATGTGTATTATTTTCTTTAAAATAGTAGACTGATATGTGCCTCACGTATGTCGCTCTACTTTTAGCAACAGATATGTAATTTCATTACACATGATTGTGTGCTGTTGTCACATTTTTGTTTTCGAACTAGACTTGAGAATGTAGTTTTGTGGGTGGGGGGACTTAACTTATTATAAGGTTTATTCCTTACAAATACAGAGTTTCTTCACTGATACTTCAGGGTCTCATTTTGAAGTTATTATTATAACATAAAAATGAATAATGGTGAGAAAGAAACTATGTTCCCTTGAATTGTGAAGTCCAAATTCTATTCTATATATATAGAGAGAGAGAGAGAGAGGCAGAGGCAGCAGGGTGGCCTACGGCGGCCACGGCCACGGCCACCCCCAGCTCTTGCAGTGTTTTTATAGTATTTGATTTCAAAGTTAAAAATTTGTCCTTTTTTCTATAACATGATTCAATGGCTTTTTTTCATTACTTTTCACTTACCATCTTTCTATTACTCTTTGCAACCAACAGACCCATTGACATTACTCTACACTATGTTTGTCCCTTACTTTCCGTCTCTCCCCATTTGTGATTTTATTGGCATTTTTTTTAGCGATAGTTTTATTTTGTCTCAATTTTTTTAGTGCTTTCAATCCAACATAACCATATTTGTGCGTCAGTGCATGCTTTATTATTGGCATACTTTTCTCTTTATTTAATGGTAGTTTTATTAACTTAGAATTTTTTGGCTTTGAAATTTTTTAACGATAGTTTTATTTTTGGCTTTGAAATGTTTTTTGTAATGCTTTCATAGCATAGTCATTACAAATCTGGTGTTTTTTTATTTTTTATTATCCGAGTATGCAGTGATTTTTATCCAAGTATTTTTTATGTGTGATTCATTTATTTATTTTTGAAATTTTTAGGATAATATATGTTTTGACTATAATGAAATTGTCTTTTTCATGAAATTTAATAGAAATTTATTGTGGTTAATTTCCATAATTGATGATTTTCATACTATGAAACATCGAGGAACACAACTTCAAATTTTAAAGGTTAATGTTTGATTCTTTATGCGTTTAAAAATATTATGATAGAGTTTTGGATCAAGATGTGGGCCTGGACCAGGATGTGGGCTTGGAATCAGCAAAGTCCAAGGGCTGGAAGGTGTATGTTCGTAAGAGAAGGGCAATTAGAAAGGGTGAGGAATAAGGGGGTGCTGAGCTGTCAAGTTGGTTAGGAGTGGCAGGAAGGGATATAGGGAAAGAAGGGAATATTGGAGTAGTCAGTTAGGCACTTTTGGGGTTGTTGTAAGAGAGAGAAAATACTCTTTTCTCTTAGGAGCTTACGCTCTGGACTCATGTAGGAGCTTAGGCTCTATTTTTCCCTGGTTTCTAAATTCTAATACAGTATTTTCTCATTGTTCATTCTTTGATCTCTATTAATTGGTCCGACCTGCCGTTTCACTCATGGCTTCGAAGAAGATGGATAAAGTAGAAGCATTGGAGGCCAAAGTGGCTGCGTTAAAGGATTCAATGAAGTTGTCCATGGTGGAATTTAAGCAATCACTTTTGCAGGAGATGAGTAAGCTGTTGGATGAACATTCCTTCGATGGTCACAGTAGCTGCGACATTGGAGGTGGTGGTGTGACCCCTGGTAGCGGAGGACGATCTTCGTTTCAGTCCGGCAACTCCATTCATGAGTATCGTATGGCGGTTCGAAAGGTAGAGCTTCCCCTTTTTAACGGTTCAGATCTTGTAGGGTGGATCACGAGAGCAGAGACCTACTTTGAAGTGCAGAATACGTCTGATGAGGTGAAAGTTAAATTAGCTAAGTTGAGCATGGATGGTTCTACCATTCATTGGTTTAATTTGTTGAAAGAGACTAAAGACCACCTCACATGGGCAAGACTAAAGTGTGCTCTGATAGAGCGATATGGAGGTCGTCGTTACGATAACCCATTCGAGGAGCTATCTGATCTTCATCAAGCTGGCACTATTGAAGAATATATTGCAGATTTTGAATTCATCTCGTCACAGGTAGGACGTTTTCCTGAGGAGTAATATATGGGGTATTTTATGGGGGGTCTTCATACAGATTTGTGGAATCAGGTTCGTACTTTCAATCCCCGAAATCGATTTGAGATGATGAAATTGGCTTATGATTTGGAGGCGAAGATGACCGAAATAGTGGGAGGACGCACCAGTTTGGGTTTTTGATCACAGGGAAATTACCAACGAGGGTAAGGGGGGCTCCATGTACAAAGAGATAGAGGGACCCAATACCTCAATCAGACCCAATACTCACAGAGTGGGTCCAACGGGCCAGGCCCAATTCAGCTCAGGTTCGGGGCCAACAAGAGTGCAAAGTAAATGGGCTTCTTCTATCACCTTAGCCCATAACATGAAAGAAGAAAAAAGTGGAAATGTTGAGCGCAGTAGGGGGCTCAAGCATTTTCCATATCAAGAGCTCATGGATCGAAGGTCTAAGGGCTTGTGTTTTCGTTGTGATGACAAATGGCATCCCTTACATCAGTGTCCTGAACGACAACTTAGATTAGTGATTCTTGGAGATGATGAAACTATTAATGGGGAAGGGGAGATCGTGGCCATTGAGGTGGATGCAACAAAGGAAGAGGAAACTATTGATTAAAGAACAATGGGCCTATGCGAACTACATCACGGTGTCTTGGATGAAGTAAAAACTATCAGACTGGAAGGGAAGCTTAAGGGAGTCACTGTACTTGTGATGGTGGATAGTGGGGCATCCCATAATTTTATTTCTCCGCAACTCATTTATGCTCTTGAGATACCCATAACTCCAACTCGGGAGGTGGGTATTCGATTGGGTGATGGTCACCGAGTTACTACTAGAGGTAAATGTTCCAATCTCAACATTAAATTGGATGGTGTTGACATTATTATCGATGCATATGTGCTGGATTTAGGGGGTTTGAGTGTGATTTTAGGAGTCTCATGGTTAAAGGATTTGGGGGAAGGTGGAAATGGATTGGGGGAATATGACTATGGATTTCGTGCATTAGGGTAAGCCAATTCAACTCAAGGGGTTGGCCAATAATGTGAAGAATCCAACCAGCACTCCAGCATCATTTCATAGCTTGTTGCAAGAAGTTAGTGATGAAGGGCTTGTAAAGGGATGTCAGGAAATGGTGGTAGTACTAAGTTCAAGTTTGACTCCCATTCAACAGAAACAACTTATGAATATGCTTCATGCATTTTTAGAAGTCTTCAAGGAAGTGGTGGGACTACCCCCAAAATGGGAAGCGAAACATGCTATTGAATTGCAAGTTGGGGTATGACCTGTGAGTGTTAGGCCTTATCGCTACCCGTATCTACATAAGAATGAGATTGAAAAGTAGGTTGCTGAGTTGCTGGAACAGGGGGTAATTCAACACAGCTCAAGTTTTTTTCAAGCCCAATGATATTGGTGAAGAAAAAGGACTCTTCCTGGAGGATGTGTGTGGACTATCGAGCTTTGAATAAAGTTACTATACCAGATAAGTATCCGATTCCAATGGTTGATGAGCTATTAGATGAATTAAATGGCGCTTGTTATTTTTCAAAACTTGATTTAAAATCAGGATATCACTAAATTCGGGTGAGAGAGGAAGATGTACATAAAACGACATTTAGAACTCATGAGGGACACTATGAGTACCTTGTAATGCCGTTTGGATTGATGAATGCTCCTGCAACTTTTCAATCCACAATGAATCTGATTTTTAAGCCTTATTTGAGGAAATTCATGTTGGCGTTCTTTGACGACATTCTTGTGTATAGCAAGGAGTGGCAAACACATATGGAGCAGCTAGCATTAGTACTACAAGTGCTGAAGAATAATGAATTTGTGGCCAACACGAAGAAGTGTACTTTTGGGAAGCAGCAAGTGGAATATTTGGGTCATGTAATCTCAGGATTGGGAGTTACAGTAGATTTTGCAAAAGTTAAGAGTGTGGTGGAGTGGCCAATACCACATAATGTCAAGGGTGTGATGGGTTTTTTTAGGCTAACAGGTTACTATAGAAAATTTATTAAGGGGTATGGGAAGATAGCTAAACCATTAACTGAGCTCACACGGAAGGAAGGATTTCATTGGGGGCCTGAAGCATTCAAGGCCTTTGAGGAATTAAAGGAAACTCTCACCTCTGCTCCAGTGTTAGCACTTCCAGACTTTACTCGACCTTTCCAAATTGAGTGTAACGCTTATGGGAAAGGAGTTGGAGCTGTGTTGATGCAAGGGGCAGGCCTATTGCCTATTTTAGTAAGGCATTAGCTAATCACAACTTAGCAAAGTCAGTCTATGAAAAAGTAATCATGGCTTTGGTGTTGTCGGTATAGCATTGGAGGCATTATCTTATTGGCAGAATTTTTGTTGTTTTCACAGACCAGAGGAGCCTCAAAAGCTTACTTCAACAGAGGGTGGCTAGTTGTGACTAACAATGCTAGATTTTGAAGCTTTTAGGCTACCATTTTGAAGTCGTCTATAAGCCAGGTCTAGAGAACAAGGCAGTAGATGCCTTATCACGCATCCAAGAAGAAGGAGAATGCAAGGTGCTATTGTCTTCACCTGTTTGGGTACAAGGGGTAGAGCTTCAACGAGAAATATTGGCAGAGACGACTTTACAGCAAATTATTACCGATTTGAAGTCTGATTCAAATAATAGACTGGGGTTCAGTTTACAGAGAGACACTTTACTTTATAAGGACAAATTGGTTATCTCTTCATCCTCTGCTTTAATTCCTTTACTTTTGTAGGAGTTTCACTCCACTCCTACAAGGGGCCATTCTG
The DNA here is from genome assembly GCA_026413185.1 of Pueraria montana var. lobata. Lineage (NCBI taxonomy): Eukaryota > Viridiplantae > Streptophyta > Magnoliopsida > Fabales > Fabaceae > Pueraria > Pueraria montana. The sequence goes on along the minus strand of CM048651.1, from coordinate 36,300,541 downwards.
GATTTTTGCAGACGTACAAGCGAATAGCAGGGAACCTATATTGGATCGGTATGAGGAGGAGAATTCAAGAGTTTGTGAAGGCATGTGATATTTGTCAGCGCCAAAAGTACTCTGCTACGTTACCCAATGGATTACTACAACCCTTACCAATTCCTGTCCAAGTTTGGGAGGATATTTCTCTTGACTTTATTACAGGTTTGCCTAAGTCTAAAGGCTTTGCAGTTATACTGGTGGTGGTGGATCGGTTATCAAAGTATGTACATTTTATTTCACTTAGGCACCCTTACACAACAAAGAGTGTTGCTACTGTGTTTGTCTGGGAAGTAGTGAAGCTTCATGGTATTCCAAACTCAATTATCAGTAATAAAGATTGATAAACTAGATTTTCATTGTATTTTGATGTGAGTTTAGATGTCATTTTCATACATTTTGAATATATTTTATTGGCAAAACTCACTGTTTGGTGTTAGTTGGTGCAACACAGGTACTTAAGAGGCTTCATGAGGAAAAGAGTTGAAAATTGTACTTTTTGGAGCAAAAATACCACTGTCTAGAGGACCAAGAAAAAAAGGCCAGAATTGAAGTAACACAAGGACCATGGCCATGGTAAATTTACCATGGTCATGCTGGTTGCATTGCAGAATTGGACCTTTATGCAAGGACCACGGCCGTGGTAAGTTGCACTGTCAGCCCATTTAAATTTTGAATTATTATAAATAAGAGGAGAAACCCTTTTATCTTTTATCTTATCTTTTGCTCTGTTTCTTAATACTGAGGGTTCTGAGTGAGATAGAGGTCGTGTGAGAGAGTCTGACTGCTGTAAGACGTAGAGATCATCATTGGGAATACTACTTGTAAAATCTCTTATCCCTTTGTAATCTTTATGTTTTCTATGGGTTTTCTGGTTTGTTCATGAACATGAGTGGCTAGTCCTCCGAGCCCAGGATTATGATGTAGTTGTGTCCTTTGTACCCCATCTTTGATTATCAATGAATGTCTTGATGTTTCCAGTTATTGAATCTCTTTACTATTTTGTTTGTTATTAGAACTTATCATTCTAAATATTGGTTAGTCCCTTGTCTATGATCAATTGCCTGGGATTGACAGAACTGTAAAGTGATTGAATTCATATGATTTGCATGATCAAACTAATTGTGTGAATTTCCAGTGGATTAATTCTATCGATCAACCTCAAAGAGTATCATCGTTTGCCTTAATTTAATTCACCTATGACCAATTGGGAATTGAATTAGGGGAAACAACAGTAGTAAGCTACGACCAATTGTTTACTAATGAATTTAAAGAGGACTGACAATTAACTTAATTAGAGTATTAGAGTATTCGTTGAGATCAAGATGAGGGAAAAAGGGATGCATGCAAAATCATAATCCTTGGCGTTCTAATCTTACTGTCTCACATTAATATCTTCTTATCTTAATCCTTAGCTCTCAAGAACTGAACAATTGAACACTATTTTCTCAAATTTGATTCTTAATTGAATTGTTTAATCCATTGGAAAAATAATTGTTTGGGAACACGACTGGTCCTTTGGGTTCGATAACAGTGAGTTTTGCCAATAAAATATATTCAAAATGTATGAAAATAACATCTAAACTCACATCAAAATACAATGAAAATTCGATTTATCAACCTCCCCCACTTGAGCATTGCTTGCCCCCAAGCAATTATTCTGAGTCAAATATCAAAACCAATTCCCTCTAGTTAAGAACTTGTAACAAAATCCCAATTTATTCAAAATGGAAAATGAAACATAAGAAACAATAAAAGCAAAAAAATGCAGTAGAATTTTTTCAAAGAATCCATTAGGCTTAAAACACCCACATAAATGACCAATTTCCCATGAGCCCGGTTCACTCATGTCTCATTCTCTCAGTGTTTCAAGGTCAACAGAAATTCTCTCAAATCATACTTAATTGAGCATGTTCACAAATCTATTCATCAATCAACTCAACTCAATCAACTTTTCACAAACAGAACATATGAGGCAAGACAGGGTGTAATGGGGCCAAGTTTATAGAGATAGGTAGATGCTAAAAGGAAAGGACAACAAAGGGCTCTAATGGTAGTTCACACTCAGTGATCTAAAATCAAAGGGAGTCAATGCCTTCTTTCATCCACTTTTTCACTACCCATATTTCAGCTTTCACTTCTTCTCCCATTATTCTTTTTCTCTCTCTCTTTTTTTTTAAAGGTTTTTGACCTTATTTTATTCAGTTCATAGAAGAGGAAGTTGAGAGACATTGAATTCTTTTTTTTTTTTAAACTGGATGCTCTGCATTACATTGACTTTTTCCCATCCTTCAGATCACCAAGCGTAAACAAATATACACAATTTCACAAAGCAAGATGACAAATGAATATTCAATCAGGCTCAAAACAGGCAACTAGATGGGGATGTAAAACAAAATCTGAATCTAGAAAAATGCCTAACCAATGCCTCAACAGTTTCAAAAAATAAAAAGCCAATCGAGGATATGTATTTCAGGATAGAAAATAGAACATGCCACCTAAGGTGTACCAGAATCACACACTAAAAGAATCAAAAGCTCAAAACTCACATTTCTATGGCTAAGCTCAAGGGAAAACAATTTATTCAATTATGTTCAGTGCTAATGTTCATTTCCTTGAAGAAAATCCCACTGCAATGCTGCAAATTTTTTTTTTCAAAGGGGTTATGAAGACAAAATTTCATAACTATCAAGAATTCAAAAATAACACAAAACAATGCACTGACATAATCACAAATCACAACATCTCAAAGCTAGGGAGAAAAACTGTGACCCCCTCCCCACACTTAAAGTATGCAATGTCCTCAATGCATTCAAAAACATAAATCAACAAGACATGAAAATAAAATGTACTAAAAGGGAAACATAAAATAAAGTACTGAAACAAGAAAACTAAAAAATAGAAAAAGCAATAGAAAAACCTCCTCAAAAGTGGGCCTTTAAGGTATCTGGTAATGCTTCTGGTGAGGAGAGACCATGAACCTGAAAAAGAAAAGAAAGAATTTTTTTTTTACCAGGGCGGTGGTAAAGTTTTACCACGGCCGTGGTCGGAAAATTTTGACGCTGATTTTCACAAAAATTGCGAAATTCCACTTCCAGGGTCCATTTACCACACTTGTGGTCATTGACCACGGCCATGGTCAATTTAGCACGGTCGTGGTCGTAAATGATGTTGTTTGGGCATGTTGGGAGCACAGTTGTGGTCAAATAAAACCACAACCTTGCTTCTACCACCACGGCTGTGCTTAATTTACCACGGTTGTGGTCCCCACATGTGAGAACAACAAAAAATAAAAACAATTCCTAAGCTCTAGAATGCAAAATAAAATAATTAAAAGGATACAGTGGGTTCATGAACCCACTCTTCACAGGTTGCCTCCTGAGTAGCGCTTGTTTAACGTCCCGAGCCTGACGGATGAAAGGGAAATCAACCTCCCTCAAACAGTGTGGTATTCCCTTCTTGCAGTAAACCCTCAACATGCTCATCCACTATATAGCCAAGAGCTTCCTTCCCCACACTTAGGTGAAGCTCAGCATCAATCATCTCCACCTTGTCAATGACTTGCACAAAATTACAGGAAAGGGAAGGGGATGAGCTTTTTGCAGTATCATACACTTTAATCACTTCCTCCTCATCACCTAGCCTCAAAGTTAATCTCCCTTTTCGGACCTCAATCACGGCATCTCCTGTGTTGAGGAAGGTCGTCCCAAAATGATTGGGATTTCCTCATCCTCTTCAATGTCCAGAATCACAAAGTCAGCAGGAAAAATAAATTTCCCAACCTTAACCAACAAGTTCTCGACTATTCCCTGTGGATAGGTGAGAGTCCTGTCTGCAAGCAAAATAGAGACGTCAGTGGTTGGGGTTCTTGTAACCCCAATTTCTTATAAACAAAATAAGGCTTTAGATTAATGCTAGCACCCAAATCACATAACGCTCTATCAAATTGCAAATTGCCAATAGTATAAGGAATTGAAAAACTCCCGGGATCCTTAAGCTTAGGAGGCAATTTCTTTAAAACCACAACAGAGTATTCTTTGTTGAGGCCAATTGTAGCAAAGTCCGCCAACTTTTCTTTATTTGAAAGAATTTCTTTTAAATTACTTGGCATACTTTGGCATTTGAGCAATTGCCTCAGCGAAGGGGATATTAATATGCAAACTTTTCAGCATCTCTACAAATCTAGCAAAATACCTATCCTCACTCTTGTCTTTCAACCTTTGGGGGAAAGGAATACTTACATGAGGAGGTGTCAGTACCTCCTTTTCCTTCTCTTTCTCAATAGTTGGGTTCTCTTCAGTAAGAACCTCATCTTCTGGAGTTGGAGCTGACTCTTCCTTCTTCTTCTGCTCCTCTTTAGCTTTCTTGCTCCTAGTCATCACAACATTCGCCTCCTCCTTCTTAGGATTAGTTTCAGTTTGAGAAGAAAGGGTACCAGGAGCCCTCTGGGATAGCAAAGCTTTCATGCTAGAAAGCTGAGACTCCATAGCCTTCATGCGCTTATCACTCTTGGCTATATATTGCCTCATGATATCCTCCAGTGATGGCATTCTCTCTTCTTGTCTTGACCTCTAATTTTGCATATGTGGAGGCCTATACACATTTTGATTCTACTCCTGCCTGGGACCTTAGTCCCTCTGGTCTCTCCAAGAAAGGTGAGGATGATCTCTCCATCCTTGCTTGAATGTGCTGGCGTAGGGATCATACTCTGCTATCTTTCCACCGGCATAATTTACCTCCTCCATAGCTTGAGCAAGTGCATTACTCACAGGGTATTCTCCTCTATGGGCTTCCCCACACTTATCAGAAGTGGGTGGTGGAAGAGCTGCAGTCAGAAGCTGTACCTGTGCTTTCATCACGGTCTCCATCTACTTAGATAACTTCTCTAGCTTCTGATCAATGCTTGAACTAGATGTTTCAGCTTCCACTTGGTTCACAGGTTTCATTAGAATACGCCTATCTACAGTGTGGTTGTAGGCATTGGAGGCCATGGCTTCAATGATTCTATTTGTCTCTGTTGGTGATTTAGCCATTAAGGAACCTCCACAAGCAGCGTCAAGGCTAGTCCTATTATGGCTGGACACACCTCCATAGAAAATCTGGATGATTCTCTGTTGGCTAAACCCATGATGTGGACAACTCCAAAGCAGCTCCTGAAATCTGTCCCAAGCTTATGACAGGCTCTCTTGCTCCCTTTGAGCAAAATTGCCTATCTTTCTCTGCATCTGGTCTGTCTTCACTATAGAATAGTACTTCCAGAGGAATTTGTTGGTGCACATCTCCCAGGTGGTGATGCTCTTGGCCGGAAGTGAGCACAACCAATTGAGAGCTTTCCCGTTGAGTGAGAATGGGAAAGCAGCCAGTCTGATATATTCAGCAGACACCCGAGGATATTTTACAGTGCTTGTCATCCTCAAGAATCTTCTCAGATACTCCACTGGGTCCTCAGTAGCCAACCCATTGAACTGGTTACTCTCTATCATATGGAGGAAGCCATGTTTCAATTCAAAATTGACATCCCCCAGCGCTGGCAATAAGATGTTGTTAGCTACCCCAACTTGAGGAGTGAGATAGTCTAACAGAGACTGCTCCACCGGTGGGTCATTTTCTTCAGCCATTACTCTTCTTCTCTGTTCCGCTTTGTTCTTCCGAGCAAGTTTTTCGATTTTAGGTTTGTTCACAAGCTCTGGCCTTTGGGACCTGGTTAGCATAAACTGTCAACACAGGAAAAAGGATTAAAATGCAACTGGCAAAAGAGAATGAATAATTAAAATAAACAGTTTTTTTTAATAAAAAAATAAAAATTCAGAAATTAAACAAACAAAAAAAATTAAAATAAAATAGATAAAACAGAAAATTAAAAGGAACCAAAACTATGCATAATATGAACAAGAATTGCTTAATTTTCACAAAATAAATTATCTGGGAACTACACAACTAGTCATCAGCAACGGTGCCAGAAAGTTGATGCGTAAAATGCGTTCGCAAAGGACAAGCGTACCCTACGCAGTAGTGACCGTGCTGAAAATGTCCTCTTCTTATCATCCTAAAACTGACAGGCAAATTGAGGTCATCAATAGGTGCTTGGAAACATATTTGTGATGTTTTATTTCTGAGCAACCTAAAAGTTGGTTAGATTGGTTACCTTGGGCTGAATTCTGGTACAATACCAACTTCTATATTTCTACTGGCATGACACCATTTGAGGTGGTGTATGGCAAGAAGCCCCCTTAAGTAATACTGTTCATTCCTGGAGAAACGAAGGTAGAGGCCGTGGCTCAAGAATTACAGGACAGAGATGAAGCTTTGCTGCAATTGAAGTACAACTTAGTTAAGGCTTAGGAACAGATGAAGAGATATGCTGATAAAGGGAGAAGAATGCATAATTTTAACATTGGAGATTGGGTTTTTCTTAAGTTACGACCACATAGACAGCAATCAGTGGTGTGTAGGATTAATCAGAAGCTTGCTCCGAGATTTTATGGCCCTTTTCAGGTGTTGGAGAAGTTGGGTGAGGTGACCTATAAGTTACAACTGCCTCCATCCTCTAAGGTTCATCCGATGTTTCATGTGTCACAACTGAAAACGGCTATTGGGGAGTACACTGCAGAAGCCAATTTACCAGCTGACTTGGAAGTGGAACTTGCTGATATTGTTGAACCTGAGAAAGTTTTGGCCAATAGAATAATTATGAAGAATAGCTGCTAAGTCAATCAGTTTTTGGTGCAATGGAAAGGAATGCCAATGGAGAGTGCTACATGGGAGGATGAAGCCAATCTACGCAGTCAATTTCCTCACTTCAGCCTTGAGGACAAGGCTATTCTTTCAGGAGTGGGAAGTGATAGTGTTCTGGATCAGGATGTGGGCTTGGATTCAGCAAAGACCAAGGGCTAAAAGGTGTATGTCAGTAAGAGACGGGCAATTAGAAAGGGTGAGGAATATGAGGGTGCTGAGCTGTCAAGTTGGTTAGGAGTCGCAGGAAGGGATATAGGGAAAGAAGGGAATATTGGAGTAGTCAGTTAGGCACTTTTGGGGTTGTTGTAAGAGAGAGAAAATACTCTTTTCTCTTAGGAGCTTATGCTCTGGACTCGTGTAGGAGCTTAGGCTATGTTTTTCCTTGGTTTCTAAATTCTAATATAGTATTTCCTCATTGTTCATTCTTTGATCTATTATATTATTTATTAACATATCATGTTTTGACCTTTCTCAAATTGGTTGTTAATTTTTGGAGATAAATTAGACGTTATTATCTATAAATCTATATTATAAGGTGAAGTTTTATATAGCTTTATATGATTACTTTCTAATATGAAAATTAATTACAGGTAATTAATCATGGAGGCCATGGAGTGTTCAAGAGAGATGTTCAAGAGTTCTCAAGTCTTCCAATGGATGAAAAGAAGCAATTTTGGCAAACCCCAGAAGATATGGATCGAGGGTTTGGTCAATTGTTTGTTGTATCTGAGGATCAAAAGCTGGAATGGGTTATGGGCAGATCTATTATTCTTCATTCACACTCTTCCACTACACACAAGGAATCCGCGCATATATTCTAATATTCCCCAATCATTAAAGCTGTTGTTTTCCATTCTCTCTTAGTATTTTCCAATCATATGCTATCCCTTTAATTAACTGCATTTGATTGAATGATGATGTAGCTAACACTAACGAATATATTGTTTCATTACAGGGACAACTTAGAGTATTATTGTATAGAATTTGTTAGTTGACCTCAGTCCAATTAATATTAGCTAGTTAGTTTCTAATTCTGTTAGCTAGTTATCTTATTGGTTTATTAGACCTCTCTCTTGAGTTCATTTGATATAAATACTATGTACTAGATTGACGAAAGTAAGTGAATAAGATTTTCTCCTTTAGCCTTTTTTTTATCTCTTTGTTTTCTCTCTCTGCACTGGTCGATGGTACCCTGCATCTTTCACATGGTATCTTCATTTGGACATAGGTATTTTCTTACAGTTGTTGATGATGCAACTAGATATACTTGGGTATATTTGATGAAACTTAAATCTGAAACCTCAAATCACATTAAAACTTTCATTCATCTTGTGGAAACTCAGTTCGGTGCCAAGGTCAAATCTGTTAGATCTGATAATGGGAAGGAATTCATGTTGGATGAATTTTACAGTCACAAAGGCATCCTCCACCAAACTTCTTGTGTCCAAACTCCACAGCAGAACGGTATTGTGGAAAGGAAGCATCAACATATTTTGTCTATGACTCAGGCTCTTATGTTCCAATCTAGTATGCCAAAGTTATTTTGGAACCATGCCATTAACCATGCTATTTTCCTCATCAATAGGCTGCCAACCCGTTATTTGGATCACAAATCTCCCTATCAAGCTTTGTTTCAACATCTGCCAGATATTAGTTCCTTGAAAGTCTTTGGTTGCCTCTGCTTTGCTACAACACTAAGCGCTCATAGAGGACAACTTGATCCTCGAGCTAGGAGGTGTGTATACTTGGGTCATAAACCAGGTACTAAAGGCTATCTACTGTTTGACACTGTAACTAAAGAATTTTTTCTGTCTAGAGATGTCTCTTTTTATGAGCAGTCTTTTCCATTCACTAATATGCAACCTATTGATCCATCCAATCCCTTACCCATTCCTACTATCACTCCTGTTGATAACCATGATCCATGGTTTCATTTCACACAACCTCCAACCATAAATAGTCCAGCCAGCCAAACAAACAAACAGTCCAGCCAACCAAACAAACAGTCCAACAATTCCAGAAAACTCATCTTCATCCACCATACCATGTAGAAAATCCACTAGAACACGACAAATCCCAACCTACCTACGAGACTATCACCATTCTCTTCTTTCTTCAACCATACCAAACTCAACAACCAAGTATCCCATTGCCAACTACCTCTCTTATGATGCTCTCTCACCTAAGCACAAACACTTTACCTTATCCATTTCTGTAAATACTGAACCACAAACATATGCGGAAGCCATTCAACATGAATGCTGGAGACAAGCAATTGACAATGAGTTAACCGCCCTTATGAAAAACAAAACATGGACCATTACTCCTCTTCCTCCTGGCAAAAGAGTTGTTGGTTGCAAGTGGATTTTTAAAATTAAATACAAAGCCGATGGCTCCATTGAAAGGCATAAAGCTCGATTAGTAGCCAAGGGTTTTACCCAAACTGCTGGACTTGATTATTTGGAGACTTTCAGTCCAGTCATCAAAATGACAACTATTCGTCTAATTTTATCCTTGGCTGCTTCCCTTAGTTGGCATTTATATCAGTTAGATGTCAACACGGCATTCTTGCATGGTGATTTAAGTGAAGAAGTGTACATGAAAACTCCTCCTGGTCTTGTATCTCCAGCTCCTAACATGGTTTGCAAACTTGAAAAGTCTCTGTATGGCTTGAAACAAGCCAGCCGCCAGTGGAATGCCAAACTTTCACAAACGTTGATTGCTTCTGGTTTTGTACAATCCAAAGCTGATCACTCACTCTTCACTAAGAATACTGCATCTGGCTTTACAGCTATACTTGTTTATGTAGATGATCTTGTGCTTGCTGGAAGTGACATTTATGAAATTCAACAAATCAAAGCTATTCTCCATGCCAAATTCAGCATTAAAGATTTAGGAGAACTCAAGTATTTTCTAGGATTTGAGATAGCAAGATCTCAATCCGGAATCAATATATGCCAAAGGAAATATGCTTTGGACTTGCTTCAGGACTCTGGTCAACTAGCATCTAAGCCTTGTAACACTCCTATGGATCCTAATGTAACCATTAGCAAGGATTTAGGCACACCATTAGCTGATCCTTCATCTTATAGAATGTTAATTGGTCGACTACTCTATCTCACACACACTAGACCTGACATATGTTATGCTGTGAGTAGACTTAGTCAATACATGGATGCTCCTACAGCTTCTCACCAACAAGCTGCATATCGCGTACTTAAGTACATCAAAACATCCCCTGGCCTTGGCCTTTTCTTTTCTAAGGACTCTGATCTCAGCCTAAAAGGGTTCACTGATTCTGACTGGGGGGCTTGCCATGATACACAAAGGTCCGTTTCTGGTTTTTGCTTCTTCCTTGGGAGCTCTCTTATCTCTTGGAAAAGCAAGAAACAGAAAGTGGTGTCCCGCTCATCTGCTGAAGCAGAGTATCAGGCTCTTGCTCAGGGTGCTTGTGAAGCACAATGGCTGTTATATCTTCTTCATGACCTTCAAATAGACCATCCTAAGGCTGTGGTTATCTACTGTGACAACCAATCAGCCATTCACATTGCCAATAACCCCGTTTTTCATGAGCGTACAAAGCACATAGAAATGGATTGTCACCTGGTTCGAGACAAAGTCCAATCTGGATCTCTGCACCTCCTCCCTATATCCACACAAGACCGGATTGCTGACATTCTTACCAAACCCCTACATCTTGGTCCTTTCCAGACATTACATCACAAGCTTGGAATGCTTAACATACATTCCAGCTTGCGGGGGGGGGGGGGGGGGGTGTTAGTTGACCTCAGTCCAATTAATATTAGCTAGTTAGTTTCTAATTCTGTTAGCTAGTTATCTGATTGGTTTATTAGACCTCTCTCTTGAGTTCATTTGACATAAATACTATGTACTAGACTGATGAAAGTAAGTGAATAAGATTTTCTCCTTTAGCCTTTTTTTATCTCTTTGTTTTCTCTCTCTGCACTGGTCGATGGTACCCTGCATCTTTCACAGAATTGGAAAAACTTTGCATCCCAATTTTTAAGCATATGGCAAGTACTCCTAAGATCAAACTAAATGAAATGCTAGACCAGTTATTTTAAGACATGTGAAATAATGCGGTGGAAATACTATCCTCAGTGTCCCCAGCCAGAAAAAGTAGGGTATTAAAATTGCTACTCGTTCAAGTAGGGAGCTTTTTTTTTTTTTTTTTTTTTTTCAAATACTGATATAAAGACAAGCAGCATAATTAATAATATTATAAAAATTATTCAACTATCGCCATGCGTCGGCTAAATGGTATTTTAGAGTTTTATTTTTTTCACTCCACTCTTTCCCTTTATTTTCTTTTTCCATTGGAACTGTACAGTTTTTTCAGCCTAGTCAAATCTTACCCCAATCCAATGCTCTTCTCAAATCTTACGCATTATCATCTCTAGTATAACTCTTAGCCTTATTACTACTGAAAGGCCAACATTATTCAAAAGAATTGTTGCAGGAGATTACCACAAAAGTACAAAACATACTTTTCGCGTGTGCTACAAGGGAAATCATGCCTTGATGTCATGACTCATGACACGAGGATTCGAGATGGGAATTAATGATAAATGATAGTAATATATACGAGACCCAATTATGTCGGGCACGGATCCTCTCCCGTAGTTGGCGGGAACTGGAGGACCAGTTAAAAGAGTTCTATCCGTTAGATCATAGTTCATATGTACGTTTCCGATCTTGACACGTGTTTTCGTTATTTTTTCATTTGCTTTTCACTCTGTCGGTTCACTCTCTACGATAGCCCCCTGTTTTGGAAAAAAACAAAACCACTTTTCTCTCTCCTCGTATCCTTTATACATTGCACATATGAACCCTTGATTCCGTTGATATGAAGAATCGACATTAAGGTAAGGTTTAAATATTAAAATTGAATTTAAGTGGAATAATTACTTGAAAGTTGAGGCATACCAAGGTTCCTGGAGTGAAGGGTTATGATCATTTTCCAATTCAACATTTGCTTCGTGGTCTTCCGCTTTGTGATGAAGATTCTCTGCTGCCACAATACTTTAGATATATATTATGGTATAGCAACTCATGAGAAGAAAAGCATTGATCAAGACCCCAATGACTAGAGGTGGGAAATTTGGACTTGAATCAAAATCGGAAAATTCATAAGGAGGAAGGAGGAGGGTAGATTACATAACCTGCAAGTTCTGAATGTTCATTGGTGATGAAAGAATAAGATGCAAATGAGCTTTTAGCTTATCATCTGTTTAGTCGATTTTGCTTATCATGAATTGATGGTGATTCTAACAAAAATGCATTTGTCTGCATAATGTGGTACTTCTCAATTGTTATTGCATCTACATACTGGATGGTGGATATTCATTATTCAATATGACCAAAATCTATAGTAAATTTATCACTTGAAGAGAGGTTATACACTGTTGTTGCAGAGAGGAACTTCAATAGGCAGTGGCGGTCTTGGAAGGGTGGGGGTGGTCGTTGTTCCGGCGAGTGTTTGTCACTTTCTGGTAACCAACATTGCACAGAGACAGAGGAGTGTTTTATTTTTATTTATTTATTTGTTTGAAACAGAGTGAAAAGAAAAAAATAATAATGAAAACACGTGTCAAGATCAGAGTCACAAATACTATCCAACGGATAGAACTCTTTCAACTGGACCTCCAGTTTCCGCCAACTACGGGAGAGGATCCGTGCCCAATTATGTCACATGTGTGGCACCTATTTTATAATATATAGTACAATAAACGTGTATATATACTAAATCTTTGATATATTATAATATATTTTTTAATGCCTACTGTCCAACGACAGGTTAAAAAGTAATGCTTCAATTATTTTACACGTCTTTTATAATTAAAAGAATTGGTCTTCATGTATATTTTATATGTGCAATTAAGTCTTCAATAATTGGTTTAAATATATTTTTAGTCATTATAATTTAGTATTTTTTGCCTTTTATCCTTGCAATTTTTTTTATTTTAGTCCTTACAAATTATGTTTGTTTTATTTTTCGTCCTTAAAACAATTTAGATAGCGCTTTGAACAGTCAAAAAGCGTTATCTAACCCGTTTTAAGAATGAAAAACAAAACAAACATAATTTACAGGAATCAAAACCAATTTTTTTTTGTAAGGACGAAAAACAAAAAAATTCTAAATTATAAGAACTAAAAAAGTATTTAAACCTCAATAATTATATAATTCTATAAGTAATTATTTCCCTTAAGTTAATAATATAGAATATATATATATATATATATATATATATATATATATATATATATTATGTTACCATGATATTGATATAAAATATCTACTAACTTTATTAACGACTTTAACGGTTCGTTTGGTTTGATAGAGAATGGGAAGAGGGAAGTTGTGAAGAGAGAAGTGGGTAAGAAAAAATAAATTTCTACGGTTTGGTTAAGAAGAGAACTTGGGAAGAGAGAAAATTGACTGTGGGACCCACAACAAAATAAAATCTCTTCTCAGATGAGAAGAAAACTGGCTGAGAGAAAAATGCATCATTGAAATTTACAAAAATAACCTTCTGAGAAGATTTGAATAACTTTAGCCCAATACTCCTATATCTTACCTTTACCAAATCAGACTTTATCCTTAACTTGGACCACTATGCCGCTTCCATAGCTGAAATAGCCGTTGCCGTTCGTGTTCTCCAAATTGCTTTGTAAGAGTTCTTCGTTTTTCTTTCAGCTTTGGGTTCTCTGGTAGCCTCACTTTTGAAAAAAAAAATTGTGTTTTTGTAGTTACTATTGTAACATTTCCAAATAAAAAAGTGTAAAATTTTTATTTTTATCAGTGTTTTTTAACCTTTAAAGAAATTTCTCCTCATTTTAGGTAATCGACGGTGCTCTGCATTTCAAAACCTTGTTTTTATGCTTGTTTATGCTAAGTTCTGTTTCGCTCTTATTTGATTTCAAATGGGCACGAAGGATGCCACTTCCACAATGATCTTATTTCTTTCCCAGAGTGCAACATTGTCCTTGTCAAATGGAATGTTGGCAAACTTTCCAAATGAAATAATGGTTCTCAATGCTATTCATTGTATGAATCTTTATTTATTGTGCCACGGTGTTGTAGAACTTGCATATATATATATATATATATATATATATATATATATATATATATGTTATTTCTAATATTCTTGGAAATTTATTTATTTTTTAAATTGCAGGATGTTGTTGTGAATGTTTTAACAGTTCAAGATTTTCATATTAATCAGTTGAAAGAGCTTTTGACAGAGGTATGTATTTACAAGACAAATGTGCTAAAATGCTTCTTTATAGCCATTATTATGATTGAGATTATTTTAATCATGTGGTGTTTGTTTAGCATGCTACAAACTGATATGGATTAGTTTATTCTTCTTTAATTAGTTATTGGTTGGCTTCCAATTAAACTTCAAATGAATAATTTAATGTAATAAATGTTATGATTTTTAATCTAAATGTATTAATTTTGTTTGTGTTCTCATGCTTAAAGGCACTATAATGATCATATATTAATATGTCTTTCTTGCTCTTACTCTATTTTTTGCAAACATGACTATAGACTACCAAAGGAGAAGCTATGGACAAAGACATAGATTTTCTTAACGATGAGGGTGCCAATTTCGACCATCCATGCAAGACCTTAATGAAGTGGTGACCAAACTTAATGATATGACTAACATTGGATTGAGTTTAGAAATGCAAATTTTAAATCATGTTAGGCAAGAGTTAGATAAAAGACAAAAGATTTGTGTTGTCGTGTTATTATGTTATGTTGTACATGCTCTCCATATGTTAAAAATGATGTCAAAGTACACACATAGCCCAATAATTTATGTCAATGAAGAGAGAGACCGTAGGCGTGCTCAATTAATGACACACTTAGTACAAACTGAAAGATGTCGAGATATCATTCGAATGGGCCCTGAGCCATTTATGCAACTTTGTGAGAAATTAAGATCAACTGGTAGAGTGAAGGATTCGACAAAGGCTACAGTTGAGGAGCAAGTTGCTAAATTTCTTCACATTATAGGGCATAATTTAAAAAATCTAACCGTGTCTTTCTATTTCCATCGGTCAGGGGAGACGGTTAGTCGTCATTTCCACAATGTTTTACGAGCCATTATATCCTTAGCAGATGAATTCCTTGTGCAACCTTCTGGTAGAGTTATACCACCTGAAATATTTAACAATACCAGATTCAATCCTTTTTTTAAGGTAAATATTATTTAATTTACCTAGTCGCACTTATTTGAAGCCATTTATACCATTACTAAAATTGACTAATGTATCAATGTATCAATAAAGGATTACATTGGAGCAATAGATGGAACACATATTCGGGTCAAGGTACCAAGGGCTGATGCCCCTCGGTTTCGTGGAAGAAAAGATTATCCCACCCAAAATGTTTTTGTGGCTTGTGATTTTGGTATGAAATTCACATACGTTTTAACTGGGTGGGAAGGAACAACATCTGATTCTAGAATTTTAAAAGATGCTTTGAATAGGGAAGATGCATTAAAAATTCCTGAAGGTGAGTTTTACATTAGTGTCAAAGAATATAATCATTGTTACAATTTAGGATTTCATTATGTGGCATACTTAGTTGTCATGTCTAAATTAATTGTGTAGGAAAATTCTATATCGGGGATGCAGGATTTATGCTAAAACGTGGGGTACTTACACCATATAGAGGTGTGCGTTATCACTTGAAGGAGTATTCATCTCGAGGGCCGCAAAATTACAAAGAATTATTTAACCTTTGTCATTCTTTGCTTAGAAATGTGATTGAGAGAACATTTGGAGTTTTAAAAAAGAGATTTCCCATTATAGGCGATGGTTCTAAACCATATTATTCGTTTCAGATCATGTCAGATATAGTCCTTGCTTGCTGCATTTTGCATAATTTTCTGATGGGTGTGGACATTGATGAAGAAATTATTGTTGAAGTAGATCGTGAGTTATTACAAACTGACATAGATCAATCAATATCACAACAACGCGAGGAAGATTATAGACAAGGAGCAAATTTAAAAGATAGCATTGCTTTAGAAATGTGGAATGCATATAGAGCTTAATGTGCTAATTGTATGTGTGGTGTTCCTAGTTTGTTTTATTTCAATGAAGCTTTTATTTGGATATTGACATCTAATTTAACTTTGTAATGATATTGGTTTCATTCGATGTTACTAGAATTTTTATTTAGAGTGGTGGTGTATGATTGTGGACAATTATATATTTTATGGCATTACAATGGTGTTAAATGATTGCTCAAAATTGTCTTTATTCCTTTATATATGTCATGTACCTCTTTTCTACTTGTTATATAAATATTATCCAGGTTTCGAAATGCCAAAGGGAAAGAACCCCGTAGGAGAAAGCACTCAGCCTGGTAAAGACAACCTAAGGTGGTCAGAGGATATGGACTTAGCATTATTGAATGCTTTAACGGATGAGGCACATAAAGGAAATAAACATGATGGATCTTGGACAACAGAAGCATACAACAATGTGGTTGATATATTGCGAACAACAACCGGACCACAAATAACAAAACAACATATTAAGAATCGAATGAAGACCTTGAAAGAGAATCTTGGTGAAGCCTTTGATTTGTTTAACAACTTAAGTGGTTTTGCATGGAATCCAATTACTAGAAAGTTTGAGGCAGAGGAGGAAGTTTGGGAGGATTTCATTAAGGTTGTTATTATTAATTTAGCTCATGAAGTAAATTGACTGAAATTATATTAAAATTATTAATATCCTTTTATGATATTGATCTTGTTAATAATGTACAGGAGAAGCCACATGCAGCTAAATGGAAAAGAATGCAAATCAAACATTATGACATGTTGCGGGATTTGTTTGGAGCAGATAGAGCTACTGGGAGACATGCAGCAACTGCTAAAGAGAGATTGAATCAGTGGGATAAAGAAAAAGAAAGTTTTGACTTGAATGATTCATTTGGGGATATAGGGATGCCTGATTTAGATGCCAACATTGTTGAGGAGAATCCTCATTCACCTCCTACCTTTGAAAACTTTAGTCCTGGTCCTGGAACATCTAATCAATCTACTGGCACATCAGGGTCTAAGGGAACCAAGCATAAAGCCCACACAACGAATATTATAGATGCGCAATACGACAAAATTTCTTTAGGGATTAATGCATTAGCAGAAGTTGTCAAAGATGGGAATTACATCTCCAAAGAACTACAAATGGTGGCTGAAAGACACATTACAGTTGCTGAAAAACAGGTTGCAGTTGCTGAAAAAGGCTTGAACATCATGGAACAAAGTAGGCCTCGCTTTTACAGTGAATCTGATGTTTGGAAGCTTCTAACTGATTTGGGTCTGCCAGAACAATACCAAATGTGTTGTTATCGCTATCTATGTGCCAATGATTTGAAGAAAAGAGAAATCTTTGGAGTTCCTCCTGAGATGCGTCTACAGGCACTTATACAAGTGATGTCTGAAGCGGGAATACAATGAATGGACATGATAATGTTTTGGAAGACAATGTTGGTGTAGTGTCAGTACTTTTTTTTTAGTCCTTGGGCTGCTATGGTTGCATCTAGCAATTTGACGCACTTTTTTTGTTTTGGAACCATTGGACTGCTTTGGTTGCCTGTACATTTTGAAGCACTATATAGATACTATGTAATTTACAGGCTAGTATGTATTATGTTTATGTATATGAAGTTGTGTAATTAACTAACCCGTACTTTTATACTTTCTGTGTACCATTCGAGGCTAAAAGACAAAACCAGGCAAAAAAAAAAAAGTAATTACCAAAAAAGTGTGAAAAAAAAAATAATTTACCTGCAGGGGTTGTTTTTGACACGTTGCACAGGGATGCGTCAACTGAGTTGGCGCCTCCTTAATTTTTTTTTGTCTCCATGCAGGAGGCGCCATTTCAAACTGCTCTTCCCGTGCCTACTGCCTAGCTGCGCGCGGTGTCAGGCGGTACAGGTCAGGTGGCGCCAATTGAAATGGCTTCTCCCGTGGGTGGCGCCAACTGGGAGTGCTCCTCCCGTGCAATCACATGCAATGATGCAAATATGGGCTAAATGGCAAGAGCAAAACCTGGGCCAGCTGTTCTCCCAAATTTTTAGGCATAGTTGCTGTCCCAAACTTACAAGAATTCAACATTTTTTTTCTTCAATTTAACTTCTTATTTTTCTATATTTTAAATAAGTCTTTTAAAAAATATTTGTCGTTGATTTATATTTTTATTTGATCTTTTTTAATATCTGAAGTTTTCCATTTCATGTTCATGTTAAATGGACCGAATAAAAGAATCACAATAGTTAAAGAATTCAAATGAAAAATAAATAAAGTATTAAATAGATCGTTTAAAGAAAAAGAAAATATTTTATAAGAATTTTATTTTAAAACTTAAAATTAAAAATCATAAATTTTCCAGAAGCCACAAAAATTATATGACACTTTGCATATGTATGTCCTTGTTATTATATTTGAAGGGGCATAATAACAGATAAGAATGGAAAAGGTTAGCTTGTTAATAACCCCATAAAAAAGATAGTGTCAGGAATGGAAGACAATAAATAACGGTGGAAGCTCCCAGATCATTTAACTTTCAAATTCAATTCGTCATTCTTCCGCTGAGCACATATATTCTTTAAAAAGATCAATAACAGTGGAAGCTCCTAAATTGTATATATTTTTTTAAAAAAGATCTTTCCCAAAGATGCCAATTGCCATTATCCCCATCACATATATTCGAACAATCATACGATTCATTACTTCAAACTGTGTTTTCTAATTATTTATACACTATATTTTTTTTAATCTCAGAATTATTATTTATTTATATTATTATGAAAATAAAATGAAGATGAGAGAAGATGTCCCATGGAGCAGAATCACACCCACTGATGGCAGTACAGCCTCTCAATCTTTCCTCATCAGTAATAGTCATGACAGGCAGATACCTGCCCCCCCCTTCCCATGTGCGTTTCTCCTCCTTCTCCGTTCCCCCGTTCCAGTTTCTTCTCCTAAAAGCCAACGGTTTCTTTTGTACGGGAGGAGCACTCCCAGTTGGCGCCACCCACTGGAGGAGCCATTTCAGTTGGCGCTACCTGACCTGTACCGTCTGACACCGAGCGCAGCTAGGGGGTAGGCACGGGAAGAGTAGTTTGAAATGGCGCCTCCTGCATGGAGACAAAAAAAATTCAGGAGACGCCAACTGAGTTGGCGTCTTCCTGTACAACGTGTCAAAAACAACCCCTGCAGGTAAATTATTTTTTTTCCACACTTTTTTGGTAATTACTTTTTTTTTTGCCTAGTTTTGTCTTTTAGCCACCATTCGATGTTTAGACATCATTTACAAAAAGTAATGTAATTAACTTTTTTAGTCTATGTTCACCTATGTAGCTGTGATACATACAACTGATTTGGATGGAATATTATCATTAAGTTGCTGTCAATCATTTTAGTCTTCATCAATTGAAAACCAATTTTTCTCACTTGGCTTTCTATTGCAATTATGTACAGGTACATGGAGATGTTTCGATTCTTGCAGGATGGGAATGCCACTCTCAATTTTAGGTGGGTTCCTCTTTTGGGATTATACTGGTTTGGTAAGTTGTGGCTTTGAATAAAGCTTCAAATTTTATGCATAGAGGATTGCAGCATCATGTGTCAATGCGTGGTGCATAATGGAGCTATTTTGTGTTTTTTTTTTTTGTTTTATTTCAAAGGGTACTGGAATTCTTGGGTGGATAGATGTATACGTGAAGGAATTGGTAACTGTAGTTTTTGTAAAATAGAAGCACCTTGTGAGAAGATTTGAATGACTATATAATTAGTTTTCCTTTTTGAACACCTTGCGGCTTTACTCCAGTGATCCCATCTAATTAACACTTTGAAGCAAATTTATTTACTTAGTTATTAGTACATAGTTGATAAACTAAGTGACACGTAACTTGCTTCACTCCTTAGTAAAAAATGTCGCTAAAATGATTTATAATAATGCAACTTGCTTCAATCACGATCCTTATAACAAGGATAATGCTATTTGTACTCACTTGTAAGTTTTAATATTACTATACTATACAATAAAATGAATAATAAAATATAGAATACGTCTCACAAAGATCAAATATAAACACTTGATTCACTAGTTTGTTTTTATATATACATCTGTTGATAAAAAAATAATTTTTTTATATATTAAAATTGAATAACAAAATTTTGGGATAATAATTTCTGTTTGCTTTCTATATATATATATATATATATATATATATATATAAAGGGTAAAAATATCTTTTTAAAAAAGATCATTTTCTTTCTCTCCACTTTTCTATTCAACCAAACAAGTGAAGAGAAAATTTAACTTTTCTTTCTCTTCTAATTCTCTCTTATTTCTTTCAATCCAAATACTCTAAAAATTTATTTTCTACTCATTTTCTCTTCTCTCGTACTTCTCTCTACCCTTTTTCTTTCTTCTCTACTTCTCTTTTTATCCAAACACAAGCTAACTGACCATTTAAGGACGACACGACACGCTGGTAGAAAAACAAATAGCTTTGTAACCGTAATAGTTTAAAATAAAATACGATTTAATTTACAAAGTGCCACATTCAAGGGCTTTCAAAATCCAACAACCTCCTTATTCCCCTTTCATACTCCAATCAATTTAGGCCTTTCATTCCCTCTTATGCTGTATTTGGTTTAAAAGAGAGAAGTATGATAGATGAAAATAGAAGATAGATAATTTGAAAAAGAAGAAATAGAATAGAAATAAAGTTGTATGTTGTGTTGTTTGTTTTAAGAGAAATGGGTGAGAAATAGACCCAAAAAAATGATTATGATGCACAAATAATTGATTAAAATGCACAAATAATCGATTATTTGCCACAAATAATCGATTTTTTTTGATGAAGTAACCTTTAAAATCGATTATTATGTACAAATAATCGATTAAATTGGTCAAAAAAATCGATTATTTAAGTAAAATAATAAATTTTTACTGTATGAAATGATTTTTGAAAAGATAAAAATTTGTAACTTAACTCTTTTCAAACTCTTTGATACCAAACATTCAGATGACATTTCTGTCCACGGTGTATTATTTCTGTCTTATCAACCAAAGAGAGCCTTAGAGAGTAATATCTCATATCACCTTTGAAACTATCTTAAGCTTTAGTAGGGAAGGTAAGAAGAATCTCACGTGTGTCTGTTTTTTCTGCTGTTGATGGACACGATGTTAATTTTTTCAAGTTATGATACTTTTCAGTGCATTTGATTGGCTGGTTGGGGGATCCGAGGCATTGTGGAATGATGGTACCGTGAATCATATTAAAATTTAAGCTTTTCAAAAAATTAATAAAAAAGGGAAATAAAAGATCAAAACAGACTAAAAAAATAAAAAAATAGAGTATTAAACTGAAACAAAAAAATAATAGAAAATCAAAAACACTAATTCTGTCTCTCTCTCTCTCTCTCTCTTTTTTTTATTTTTTTTTATTTTTTTTATTTTTTTAAAGGCAATGGGGGAGTTGGCACACTTCTCTGTAGTCTGTACCAAACGCAAGCAGACATTGTGGAAACTTAACTTTCTTTCTCTCTTCTTCTTTGACCCATCTCTTCATTTTCCTTTCATACTTAAAGCACTAATCATTCTAGCGGTATCATTTCCTCTTACATAGTGCTATCTTAAATCACCATTTCAACCAGATCATATTAAGCTGCAGCAGAGAAGGTAAGAATTATCACCCTTGTATCTGTTTTTCCAGCTTGTTATTAATACCTTTGACTTTGATGGCTGAAAAACTTAAGTGAAATCTAGCTAGTTGTTGAAATTCAGAACTTTATCTGTAAATATCCCCTCTTCAAAATCAAAACTGTGATTATGAAAATAGTACTACTTTTGACAAAATGCTTTTTATAATAATTTCTTTAAGAAAATTGTACGAACCATATAGGTAAAGTTTGGTAAAATTACACCTACTTTTTCTGTTTTTTTAACCATTACAGTAATCTTTCTTATAGGAGATGCCACTATAATGTTTTTCAAACAATTAAGGGAGATTAGTGTAATGTATAAGGAGATGTTAATATATATTTTTCAAAACTAAGGAGGGTTAGTGTATGAGTAGATAAAAACAGGGGAGGTTTGTGTAATTTCACAAAACCTTAGGAGTAGTTAGTCTAATTTACTCTTATATTAATATCGTTAATTATTTCGTTTTGTAATTTCAGTTAGTGCGCAAGGCTGCTAATATAGATCATTGAAAATTCAGTAGAACCCTCAGTGAGGCATTGAGCTTGAAATCAAATCAACACAACACAGAGGAGTTACTACTCAAAAAGAAAATGTCTAAGTATGGAACATCTCTATTGGTGCCTTCTGTTCATGAACTTGTTAAGCAACCCATCAGCAAAGTTCCAGAGCAATATCTTCATCCAAATCAAGATCCTCCTGTTATATCAGACACAACCTTGCCACAAGTTCCAGTCATCGACCTTAGTAAATTGTTATCTGAGGATGTAACTGAGCTAGAGAAGCTAGACCTTGCATGCAAGGAATGGGGTTTCTTCCAGGTTTGAATGAATTGTTACTTTTCCTTTATAATATATTACTCAAAGCATCATATCCAAGAGTTCACTTCATTAAAATGAAAGGCAAAGTATATTTAAGGAAATTATAGTTTACATGTAACTGTAAGATAGCTGGAATTATATTATGTTAAGTGGCAATCTCAATGGTTTCATGAACATCATGGCTGAAAATGAATGATAACGTGAACAATGTAATCAAGCAGGGCTTTTTAATCCTGCCATCTCATAATTTTGACTAATAATTTGGTAAATTAGTTAAATGCTTTCAGATTGTTCATTCCAGTTTCAATTTATTGGCGATGGCAAAACTAGATAAAATTTCTCCACTTCTGTAGTATGTTCCTTATTAACAATACATCATGTGATTTAAATTTATTAAGAATCTGTGCACACTCTTGACACTTAAGAACATTTATACTTTCATGTGCAAATACAGCCAACACTAATTTTTCCAAGAATTTGGCTTTTTTCTGCATATATAACAGGAGAGGAAACATGTAAATTTAATTTTATTAGTTTTATATGATCTCTAATGTAGAAATTATTTACAGCTGATTAATCATGGGGTCGACCTTTCATTGGTGGAAAATGTGAAGGGAGATTTTCAAGAGTTCTTAACTCTTCCAATGGAAAAGAAGAAGCAATTTTGGCAAACCCCATATGAATTGGAGGGTTTTGGTCAGTTGTTTGTTGTATCTGAGGATCAAAAGCTAGAATGGGCAGATCTGTTCTTCATTCACACTCGTCCAATAAACGCAAGGAATCCTCGCTTATTTCTGAACTTTCCCCAACCATTGAGGTTGTTTTGCACTCTCTCAGCATATGTTTGTATGCTAGTCATATACTATCCATTTAACTACTAAACAATTGAGTGACATGTAAGCAACTCTAACAAACATTGTGTCATTGCAGAGATAATTTAGAGAACTATTCTTTGGAACTGAAAAAACTTTGCATCACAATCATTGAGCGTATGGCAATAGCTCTTAAGATTGAACCAAATGAACTGCTAGATTACATGTTTGAGGATTTATGTCAATCAATGAGGTGGAATCACTACCCTCCATGCCCCCAACCGGAAAATGTCATTGGACTAAATCCTCATTCTGATGCTGGTGCTCTTACCATTCTACTCCAAGTCAACGAAACAGAAGGCCTTCAAATTAAAAAAGATGGAAAGTGGATTCCTGTCAAACCCCTCCCTAATGCTTTTGTCATCAACGTTGGAGACACTTTAGAGGTAATTGGTAGAATACCATTCACAAATCCTTTTATTATTTTACATTTAATTAGGTGTTTGAGTAAATGTAGGAATAAAAATTTGTATTGACACTCATAAACTATGGCTAAATTGATGACAAAATATTTACATGTGAGCAAATTTCATATGGGGTTTGAAAGGTCAGGTTAGCAGAATGTTAGAGATTCCACGTTGACTAGTGATATGGCCAAGTTAGTGTATATAAGTAGGGGGGAGGCAACCCTTACCTTACAAGCCGATTTTGTAGAGTTGAGTTAGACCCATAACTCACATTTCTAAGACAGAATTAATCAGACATCCAATGTCCCAACAAATATTAGGAATTTCACGACGTTGCCATCTATATCTATATCTATATATAAACAACAAAAGGGGAGTTGCTAATATACTTTCATTTGTTGTTTAAAAGGAACATATTTGCAAGTTACAACTTTGAAAGTATTTTAACAAGTTCATAGTTTTAACTTGGTAGCATATATGTACTATGTGTGGGATATTGACCAATGATTTGTGTAGATATTGACCAATGGGATTTATCGGAGTATCGAACATCGAGCAACTATTAACAAAGAGAAAGAGAGAATTTCCATTGCCACATTTCACAGGCCTCTGATGAACAGAGTTATAGGTCCAACACCAAGCCTTGTTACTTCTGAAAGACCTGCATTGTTCAAAAGAATTGCTGCTGGAGATTATTATAAAGCATTCTTTTCACGCGAGCTACGAGGAAAATCATGTCTTGATTTCGTCAGGATCCAAAATGAGATTGCTAAATGATAGAAGTTCATGTAGGACTTTGCTTGAGATGGAAAATTAAAACTTGTACACTGAAGGCAGCTAATGAATAATAGTACAATAATTCCGCTAAGTGTAAAATCACTTTTCAAGGTCTTAAGATGATGATATTGAAAGTACATGGGCTTGATAATTTATATCATGGGATTTGAAATGTGTATTCTTCAAATATTAGACTGATATATATACCTCACGTATGTCCCTCAACTTTGAGCAACAGATAATTTCATTACACATAATGATTGAGTGCGGTTGTCACATTTTTGTTTTCGAACTAGACTTGAGAATGTAATGTTGTGGAACGGTGGGTCTTAACTTAGTATAAGGTTTATTCCTTACAAATACAGAGTTTCTTCACTGATACTTCAGGGTCTCATTTTGGAAGTTATTATTATAACATAAAAATGAATAAAGGTGTAAGAAAGAAATGAAGGTAAAATATATTTTTGGTCTTTTGTTTTATCTTGATTTCTGTTTTTTAGTTCCTCTAAGGGGACTAAAAACAGGAAAAAAAATGAGAGACTAAAAACAAAAATTAAGATAAAACGAAAGACCAAAAACATATTTTACTCCTACATGATGCAAAGTATTACTCCCTCCGGATTTAAATATAAGCTAAAAATTGGTTTCAAAATAATTAAGAAAGTTGGTTAATAACATTTTATTGTACCAATCTCATTTAAAAAATAAGTTATTTTTCTAAACTGTCATTCATTGAAATTTGATATTAAGAATAAGAAGGAGTCATCGGAATTAAAACCTTATTAAATGAAAGGTATTTTGAAGATAGTATCATTAAATGAGGTAAAATTAATTAAAATTTGCTTATATTTAAACCCAACACCTAAGTCATTTTTTTCTTATAATCAAAACCAGAGGGAGTATATATTATTTATATTTTTATAATTATAATTAGTTAGATTGGTTGAATTTTCACATGGACAGGTTAGATGATTAGTAAATAAATGAATTAAATTGTCACCTCTAATTTTTTTTAGTAGAATTGTCACCTCTAATACTCATCATGTTTCATGAATATGCCATTTCACACATTTCTGCATATATAATAATATTAGAAATAGATTACAAAGGACATAGATTTAATTATATATATATATATAGCTTTATATGATTACTTTCTAATATGAAAATTAATTACAGCTAATTGATCATGGAGTCAACCCTTGGATGATGATGATGATGATGATGATAATAATAATGATAATAATAATAATAATAATAATACAATTCAATTTAAATGTAAAAATAATAGTAACCGTTACAGTTTAAAATTAAATATGATTTAATTTACAAAGTGCCACATTCAAGCCTTTCATTCCCTCTTACATAGTGCCAAATTCAAGGCTTTTCATTCCAACAGCCTCCTTTTTCCCCTTTCATACTCCAACCAATTCAAGCCTTTCATTCCCTCTTAAACAGAGTGCTATCTCAGATCACCTTTGAAACTATCTTAAGCTTTAGTAGGAAAGGTACGAAGAATCTCACTTTTATCTCTTTTTTCTGCTGTTGATGGATAGAGGGAACCGTTGACTTTAAATTAGGGAGTTCAATTTGAAGAATTGTGTTTGGTGTTGTCAGATGCATGATGTTAATTTGGATATATATGTTCAAAAGATTTTTGGTGGAGTCAGATGCATGATGTTTTAGAAATTTCTTTAATTTTGTTCTGTTGATCAACTGCTGATGCATCATCCACTACAAACATGTTTCTATGCTTTAATTTTTGTTCTGCTGATCAACTGCTGATGCATGATGTTTCTATTGCCAAGCAAAGAGGATTCAATAGCTTAAGAGAATGTTAAAGCTTGGAACCTCTTCATTCTTGCCTTGTGTCCAAGAGCTAGCAAAACAACCCATCACCAAAGTTCCAGAGCAATATTTTCGTCCAAATATAGATCCTCCAGTTGGATCTAACACAACCTCTTCACCACAACTCCCAATCATCGACCTCAATAAATTGTTATCTGAAGATGTAATTGAGCTAGAGAAGCTAGACCATGCTTGCAAGGAATGGGGTTTCTTCCAGGTTTGAATTAATACTCCTCCTTTAACACCTTCCATCACACATAATTTTGATTGATTACTAAACATGGTAAATTAGTTTAATGCTTTTAGATTCTTCATTTCTTCTTCGGAAGAGAAGTGCTAGGAACACTCTTTCTAACACATACTTTGCTATTGGTTTATTATTGGTTGAAATTAATTAAAAACTACAAAATCAAGAAAGAATTATTAAATGAGAGTGTGTTCAAAAGAATTTATTAATTAAAGAGTATGTTGTTAACATTTCTCTCTTCGGAAATGACATAAGAAGGATAAAATTTCTTAAGTACTTGTAATATTGTTCCTTATCAATAACTCACCATGTGATATAAAATTGAATTTGGTTTTATACTCAAGTCTCATGAATATGACATTCAAGACCTTATTTGAACATATATAATAATTGAAAAGCTTTAAGGAGGATACATAAATTTAATTTTATTAGAAGAACATAAGTTCTAATTTCAAATTTATAGTTGATTAATCATGGAGTCAACCCTTCCTTGGTGGAAAATGTGAAGAGAGGTGTTCAAGAGTTGTTTAATCTTCCAATGGAAGAGAAGAAGCAGTTTTGGCAAACCCCAGAGGATGTGGAGGGCTTTGGTGGTCATTTGTTTGTTCCATCTGAAGATGAAAAGTTGGATTGGATAGATCCGTTCTTCATCCACACTCTTCCAATTCACATAAGGAATCCTCGCTTGTTTCCTAGTTTTCCCCAACCATTGAGGTATTTTTTATTTTTATTTTTTGAAAGTATTGAGGTTGTTTTTTACTCTCTTGGTATTTGTTTGCCAATTACTATATGGTTGACCTCTTAACAAATTTTCTAACAAATTTTTTCAATGCAGAGATAACTTGGAGAATTATTCTTTAGAATTGGAAAAGCTTTGCATCAAAATCATTGATCGTATGGCAATAGCTCTTAAGATCGAACCAAATCAAGTGGTGGAGTTATTTGAAAATTTATGTCAAGCAATGAGGTGGAATTACTACCCTCCATGTCCCCAACCAGAAAATGTCATTGGACTGGATCCTCATTCTGATGTTGGTGCCCTTACTATCCTTCTTCAATTCAACGAAATAGAAGGCCTCCAAGTAAAAAAAGATGGAAAGTGGATATCTGTTAAACCCATACCTAATGCTTTTGTCATCAACGTTGGAGACACTTTGGAGGTAATTGTCATAAAATCATACACAATCTTTTCTATCATTGTACATTCAAGTGTTTTTGTGAGTGGGTAAGAATAGAAATTCTAAGGGATTGTCTAATTTAGCCCCAAGTACACATGGGGTTAAACAATCTCATAGTAGGCATAATTGGTACAATTTCTTAACTGCACTAATAATTTACATGGGATTGTTTAATCCCATTTTTAGTTAGAGTAAATTACACAATCCCAAATTCTAATACACACTTAACCAATAAAGTATGGATCAATTAACAAATTTAATTGAGAGTAGCAAACCTTATATACGAGGTTGGAACGGTAACGGATATATATATATATACCAAGTGGCCAAGGTTAAATTAATGCCTCAATAAGAATTAATCAAACACCCAATGTTCCAAAGGGTATGAGGAATTGATGGATGGCCTTGCCATGCAAAATTTAATATATTATAGTTTTTTTTTTAAAAGAAACTTTCTTACCATTTTTAAATGATTTGACAGATCATAACCAATGGGATTTATCGAAGTATCGAACATCGGGCAACAGTCAACTCAAAAAAAGATAGACTTTCCATTGCCACCTTTCATCGCCCTCAAATGAACAAAGTTATAGGTCCAACACCAAGCCTTGTTACTGCTGAAAGACCTGCATTGTTCAAGCAAATTGCCGCAGGAGATTATTACAAAATGTACTTTTCGCGTAAGCCACAAGGGAAATCATGCCTTGATGCCATGAGGATCTAAAATGAAATTGGTGGAATGATGAAGTGCAAATGCAACTTTGCTTGGAATGGAAAATTAGAACATATGTACTTTGAAAGTAGTATATGGTGGCTAATGTATGATAATATAATACATTGTCGCCAAGTATTAAATCATTGTTCAATGTTTCAAGTTGGTGATGTGATACCTTGGAAGTTAATGTGGGCTTGCAAATTTATAATGTGACTAGAAATGTATGTTCTTATAAACAATATTTAAATCATGATTGTTATTACACATGGCCCCTTGCAATCCACCCGTACAATCAAGGGATGATGTAGTTGTGCCGTATTAAACCTTGGTTATGATGATTATGTGTGCTGTCACATTTTTTTTGTTCTGAACTCAATTATAAGTCTATGAGTTAATTACACGGACTCCCTATAAGATTTACTCTTATTACACCTAATATTCCTTCATTTTTTTTACATTACTTTGAGTACCCCTAAGGGGAGGATTAGTGTAAGACTTTTTAAACCTAAGAGGGTTGGTCGGTATAACAATTTACATTTAAGATGGGAGTTGGTGTAATGAAAGCTAAAAAATTAAGAGGTTTTCTGCAGAGTTAAAAAATGGAGGGGTATCGAGTGTAATAAAGACAAATCTCAGGGGGGGTCTGTATAATTTATTCTAAGTCTATTTATGTTTATGAAGAAGTTAGATGAGAGAGATTATTAAAATTTTTGAAGTACATAAGTGGTTTTTTTAGCTTATATGAGATGTTTCATTCATTTTGTAGCTTCTTGATTTATTTTACTTTTTTTATGTACTTCTTGAAAAGTTTATTCATACAAGCTCAAACTTAGGTAAAGGAAAGTACAGGAAAGAACTAAGTTTGTTTAAAATTTAAATTGTGACGTCTAAATTCTTATATGGACAAAAAATGGTAACTTGTAAAATCTATCTTTTAACTTCGAATTTATGTTATCACCTTAATCACCAAGTTCATAATTTATTTATTTTTTGATCAGCAAAGTAACTCATAATATAAAAATAAAGATGAGGCATAGCACAAGATATGTCAAAACCCATCATCACCATCTGTTTATTACAAGAATTGGTTACCACCAATAATCCAATCCCCCCAACTAATACAACAAACAAGTGAACTATATCCTCCAAAAAGGGAATGTGGGCTCGCATAATGAATATAGCAACCTATTAATTAGCCAACCACTATTGAATATAAACCCCACTAAGATACCTGCAAATGGAATTAATGTAGAGGAATTCCACCAGTGCACACAACTTTCTGACAGTAGGAACTCGTGAGTGGTTTCAAGACCCTCACCTTAACTTCATTTGTGCACATCCCCATCTAATTGGATAGAACCGACACACTGTACGTTGCACAAGATAAGAGTACCAAATATGGAGAAAAACAAATGGTTTCTACCTATAGCAGTTTTAAACCACTCCACCACTGAACTTTTATATATATGATCCATCAAGTAAATCATATCGAAAGGGCAGTCTTGAAATATAATTTTATTTCTCAACAACCATAAAGACCAAATCACAAAGTGTCACGAGATATATACCATATCTTCTTAACCTTTTTGTCTTTAAGTAATCATCCATGCAAACAAAAGAAAATGATCCGAGTTGAGAGCTAGGTAATTCCACCTTGAATCCTGTCCACTTGTAGACCTAATGCCAAACCTGAGAAGAAACAGAACAAGATTAAAATTAATGGTTGCAAACCCTTTTGTTGATTTTGAAAGAACAAACATTGGATGTCCTTTACATCTAGCAGAATTCTTCTCTTATATAAAATTAGGAAGTCTATCCAACAGTAGTCTACAAGAGAAAGCCTTCACCTGAGGTACAGGCACTTCCTCAACTAATTATACATAGGTGAGTGAGAAGAGTTATAAGTCTCATCAGCATTTAATTAATAGACTATGTGAAATAGACCTATATGCAGAATTGGTAGAAAAAGACCGTGAAAAATCATCCAACCAAACCCAAAATTTGTCTTTGTCTTGGTGAAAAGGATGACAGTTCTGTACACAACTCTTGCTCCCACAAAAATAAATTTGTCCTCCAATTCCAAGAACAAATTAATTCAATCGTTGTCTCTCCATTCTCCCAGGTCTGAAATAAAACCATACTTTGTTGTAATAAAGTCGAGGAAAAATCTGTCTAAGGGATTCACTGCTATCCATATGTCAAGCCAAAACTTAGAACTATTTTGACTTGTAACTTTAATTTCCTAGTTAGATTGTTGAAGAACTAGCGCGCCAGAGTAAATACTTGAAAATATTTGGTATTTAGATACTAGATGTAGCTATCTTATGTGTGGGGAAAATGAATTATTTTCTTTTAGAGATGAAATGGTAAAATCTACTGTAAATTTTGGAAATAACATAAATATCCTGAATTAAAAGGCTAATGATGCGAATAACACTACATTTAAGAGCAAGCATATCCTACACAGGAATAACACAGGATCTAAAGTCCAGCTACCGTACCCAAACGACTAGGGAGTGTTCCAAAACAACTAAATTCTTCAAGTAGTTCAAGTGAATCCAATATTTGAAGAATGGTGACAAAAATTAAAGTATAGAAAAGAGTTCAATTCAGGCAGCAGAGAACACGAGATTAATTTATCGATTGAGAGAACCTAGGATTACGGTTTCAATTATCCCCAATTTCTTCCCCAAATTCTATTCATCTGAGCCCTAATATCCAATTGCGAATTACCCTTCTCAATTTTAGTAGTGGTTTTTTAATTTTTTTTATCATAACCAATTAATAATCTTTCCCCTAATTTAAATCCGTAATTGGTCATGTAGACATTTGTTACTAAAACCTAATTGAAAGCTTTTTTTTATTTTTTTTATCAGCAAAAAGCTTAGAAAATTCAAGTGTTAATATGAATTTCTAAACCCAATTGCATTGTAGTTAAGTTAATTAATCATCAGTTGTTCATCAGTAATTAATCAACTATAGACAAGCTTGGAGTGATCAAGTCTTTACAAGAATTACGATAAATAAAGCAATCCAATTTACAGACAGGAATTTAGAAATAAATTAACATTGGGAAATCAAGGTCTAATTTACATTGTAACCCTAGCTTGTAATTTAGCTAGTCATGGCAAGAACAAAGCACAAAATTACAATAATAAAAAAAAAAAACATCAGTAAAGGAGAAGAAAGAAACCAGTACAGTCGACGCTCCCTATCCCTTGCCAAGTCCCTCTCAAGCTTTAAGTAGCACTTTTCTACTTTTTCCTACTCTTGGAATATGAATTATTTCGTACGGAGTGAAAAGATAATGAACTCTCACTTCCCTTTTCTATTTATAACAAAGATTCTGACTTAGGGACATTGAGTCCAGCACAACCATGTCAGCCTATGCACGATCGTGCTGAGATTTAGCATGACCGAACCGAACTCTTTCACCAAGGGTATGATGGGGGCAACATGGGTATGCTTCCTGATGGATTAGAGTCTCCCCCACGTTGTAGCACAACCATTCTGAATCGACCATGACCATGCTCGAACTTTGAATGAAGTTGCTCAAATTGAAGCATGGTCGTGCTAAGGGTAGCATTGTCGTGCTTCCCAGTTGGTTGAGCCTATCTAACACGTGGGCTTTTTAGCATGACCGTGCTAAACTAAGCATGACTGTGCTTGCTGGCAGGGGCTAATTTTGCTCTAAATTCTTCACATTTAAGCTTGTTTTCACCTGTTTCTTATTAGCTTCAATTCCCTACATAACTAGGTGAAAAAATGAGTTCTGCCAACAAAATAGGAAAAATTGAGCACTCAATGCTAAAAACTTCCTAGCACACCCACAATCTATGAAGCAACTCGGATACGGACACGACACAGATACGGACACTAGGACACAGTTAAAGTTTAAAACATAGGACACGGGGACACAACACACACACACACACACACACACATATATATATATATATATATATATATATATATATATATATATATATATATACATATGACAAAAAATTTAATTGATAATTAAGATTTATATATTCATCTTAAAACAAGTTAAGAAAACTAAAAAGCAAGACAAACAAATGGTGTACCAGTTACGCCGGTGCCAGCGTGAGAACCAATAACGCCGGCGTACTCGAAAACATGAACGGATGGAGGAGAAGGCAAAATGTACATGAGAGAGGTTACCAAAATAGGTTAATTTTAAAAAGGAAATTTTATATCTAATCTTTCAGGTTCAGTTTTAAAAGTTTTGATAAAAAAAAATCAAAGGAGTGTCCTATGTATGTCCGCATGTTTGGGCCATGTTCGGGCCGTGTCTAAGCTTAAAAGAAAAGTAAAAAAAAAATTAGACACAACAAAAAAGTGTTCAACATCGTGTCCATTGTGTGTTGGTGTCGGAACCGCGTCGGACACCTCGACACGGCCTTACTCTGCCGTGTCCGTGCTTCCTAGCCCACAATATGGTTTATCAGCCAAGTTATTATCAAGTTGAAAGATGATTCTTAAACTTTTTTCTATGATATTTTCTATGCTCTTAATCTTCATAATAATCTATTAAGTATAGGACAATTATAAGAGAAAGGAAGATTCACTACCAAGGTAAAGTTTACTCCCAACAACTTAATCCCTTTAAAAATTCATCATGAAAAGTTTTCTTGCTTGAGTTTTGTGATTCTAAATGATGATTGAATGTGGCAAATGTGCGCACAATTTTTGGAAAGCAACAAGAAATTAAATGCCCAACCATTAGGGTGCAGTTGTGAACCATTTAGGTCTTAGGGTATATTTGAGCCTCTTAACGCCCATCCTATCAGAGTTAATGTGAGCTAGCTTGCAAATTTATAATGGAACTAGAAATATATGTTCTTATAGACAATATTTTAAATTGTGATTGCAATTACAGATGGTCCATTGATCCACAATCAAGGGATGATGCAATTGTGGCCATATATCACATGATGTAGTATGTGATTTTAAACCTTGGTTATGAAGATTATGTGTGTTGTCACATTTATTTTATTAACTTCACATTATACAACATCATTTTTATGTGTTTATCTTTCTTCATCGCATCATTTATTACATTTTAAACTTTTCTCTCTTCTCTTCTCTTTCTTTCTCTCTTTGTTGTAAAATTTGTTGTCCATTTAATTTCCCTTAATAAAAATGCAATTGAGAGCAAAATATGCTAGGTATATGCAGCCATTTCAATCAAAGGAAGAGGATCTCTTGGAAAATGCAATAGCTAGGATATGATTGACACCTTTCAAATACACCATCCCTTATTGGGATAGAATGGATGGTTATGAGAGGTCAGTTTCTTAAATAGATCTCAATATTTCAAAAGATTAGTCTTTGACTTTTGACCAGATGATACCTTAGTTCAAAAAAAAAAAAAAGAAAAGAAAAAGAAAAGAGTTTGTCTCCAAAAAATTTCACCACCCTGTGCTTTTTCTTTTTTTCCTTTTACCCAAACAGTCTATAAGTCAATTGTATTCCTTATTCCATGCTAATGCAATAAAGTTGCAGTTCTTCTCTTCCTTTCCTCGCTATATACATGTCAGCGTGTGTGGTGGAAACAATTCCTTTTTATTTAATTAACTAATAATTTTGTAGAAGTCATGAATAATTATTTGTTGATTGTTATTTAAATTTTTTTCTTATGGTTTCGTGCTGGCACATTGAGAAGTCTTTTTAATTTTCTTGTAGCATTTCTGACAATCTAAGAATTCCCACCACTAAAACTGGATCGAAGCGTTTTTAAATATTTTTATTGCGTGTATTTAATTAAGTATCATGGAAGAATCATGTGCTATAAATTCATAGTTTATAGAGAAGTTGAGTGGGTTGACCAATTTGATTATTCTACAATATACGTCATGTTCGTGAATCACGGGTTTGGGAGTGGGGTGTAGGTACTATTATTCTATTTTCAATGAATAGGCAATGGCAGAATTGTTCACAATCTTGTGCTAAATATAATGTACTTGATAATGATCATACAACCCAAAATGCAGAGAAAGTGGATTTTGAGGTCAAACTCAACCTTATGGAGGCAAATCTCACGGGGGAAGAAGCCATGGAACAAAGACATGTAGTGTAACAAAATGGTCATATGATTACTTTTAGAGATTTTCAAAAAAGCATAAACTAATTTATGTTTGTGTACAATTAAGACAACTGATTTAAAAAAAAAACCCATTAAAAAATTAAAACAACTTATTTTTATGAGAAGTTGTTCAAAATAGTTTCTTATTTTAATAATATTTTAGATTATAATCAGCTTCTGATTATTTTGAAAAATTGAAACCAACACATGAAAAAAACTTTTAAAAGTGATTTTTTTATTTATTTATGAGAAAAGCTATTGTTCATGGATGATGTGATAGCTTGGTAGTTAATGCGGGCTTGAAAATTTATAATGGGACTAGAAATATATGTTCTAATAGACAATATTTTAAATTGTGATTGCAATTACATATGGTCCATTGATCCACAATCAAGGGATGATGCAGTTGTGGCCATATATAATTTTAATGTGTCTATCTGTCTCCATCACATCATTTATTACATTTTAAACTTTTCTCTCTTCTCTCTCTTTCTCTTTTTGTTGTAAAATTTGTTTTTCAAATATCATTTCTCTTAATAAAATTGCAATTGAGAGCAAAATATATGTTAGATATATGCAGCAGGAGGATCACCTGCCAAATACAATAGGATATCACTAACACCTTTCAAACACATCATCCCTTATTGGGATAGAATGAACGGTTATGAGAGGTCATTTTCTTAAATAGATCTCAATATTTCAAAAGATTAGTCTTTGACTTTTGACCAAAGGATACCTTAGTTCAAAAAAAAAAAAAAAAGAAAAGAAAAGAGTTTGTCTCCAAAAAATTTCACCACCCTGTGCTTTTTCTTTTTTCCTTTTACCCAAAAAGTCTATAAGTCAATTGTATTCCTTATTCCATGCTAATGCAATAAAGTTGCAGTTCTTCTTTTCCTTTCCTTGCTATATATATGTCAGCGTGTGTGGTGGAAACAATTCCTTTTTATTTATATTCAGACTTAATTAACTAATAAATTTGTAGAAGTCATGAATAATTATTTGTTGATTGTTATTTATATTTTTTCTTATGGGTTGCGTGCTGGCACATTGATAAGTCTTTTTAATTTTCTTGTAGCATTTCTGGCAATCTAAGAATTCCCACCACTAAAACTGGATTGAAGCGTTTTTAAATATTTTTATTGCGTGTATTTAAGTATCATGGAAGAATATATCATGTGCTATATAAATTCATAGTTTATGTATAGAGAAGTTGAGTGGGTTGACCACTTTGATTATTCTACAATATACGTCATGTTTGTGAATCACGGGTGTATACGTATACTATTATTCTATTTTCAATGAATAGGCAATGGCAGAATTGTTCACACAATCTTGTGCTCAATAATGTACTTGATAATGATCATATAACCCAAAATGCAGTGAAAGTGGATTTGGAGGTCAAAGTCAACCTTACAGAAGGAAATCTCATTGGAGAACAAGCCAAGGAACAAAGACATGTAGTGCAACAAAATGGTCATAGAACAGAAATATGATATACAAAAAGCATGGATTTCCCCCAATTACAAGAAAGTGGCACGATCATTGTAAAGACAAGAAGTAAAACACAAGAAGGGTTAGGTTGAATTGTGTTTTACAAAATCTTTCGCAAATCTTTTTGAAACACAATAAAAATAGGAAAGCACAAGAAAGTTTGAAAAAGCAAAGCAATATCAGAGGACTAAACAAAGCACAAAGCCATGTAAGATCTAATGAATTCTGAACAATTTGTATAAAACCTCTTCAGCTTATAAACACAAATATGTACTCAGAAAGTCAACTTTCTCTTCTACATGTTAGATGGCTAGATAAAAAAATAATAAATAGTTTTCACATCATTATTAAGAATATTCTCAAGTGTGATTTCATAATGTTTTGTTGTTCTCTACAGGTATCGTCTTTTAGAAGTAAGTTTGTTTAAGATATTGTCAAACACTAAATATGACACCACTTCTCTCAGCAGAGATTCGAACCTTAGTTCACCACGTTGTGGAAAACTCCCTTCCGCTACCCAACACTTGTTAGTAATTTTATAATGTTAGTTCATTAAATCGATCTTAGACGCATTATAATCTTTTTAAATAATGCCAATTATCCAACGACAGATCAAACATGAATAAATTATTCTACACATGTTTACAATTTATTACATTTAACAAGGGATAATGATTGGTTATTTTTTAATAAGGCAAAGGACAGGCACTTCGGTATACAACGTACATAAAGCTAGCAGATATTGGGCAAACATGTTTTTATTTCTTTCTTTGTTCCTTCACCTTATTCCCCTTTCATACTGAAACACCAATCATATATTCAAATCTTTCATTCCCTCTTACAGAGTGCTATCTCAAATCAGCTTTGAAACTATCTTAAGTATTAGTAGGGAAGGTAAGAACAATCTCCCTTGTATATGTTTTTTCTGCAGTTGATGGATACATGACACCATTGACTTTAAATTAGGAAATCTAATTTGAAGAGTTGTGTTTGGTGGTGTTAGATGTATGATGTTTAGGATATGGATTTTGATGCTTACTAGTTTTTACCTTTCGAAATTTCTTTAGTTTTTGTTCCGCTGATACTTCTGATGCATCATGCAATACATGTTTCTATGCTTTAATTTGTTCTGCGGATCAACTGCTGATGCAAGATGTTTCTATTGACAAGCAAGAGGTTTCAATAGCTTAAGAGAATGTTGAAGTTGGGAACCTCTTCATTTGTGCCTTGTGTCCAAGAGCTAGCAAAGCAACCCATCACCAAAGTTCCAGAGCTATACCTTCGTCCAAATATAGATCCTCCAGTTGGATCTAACACAACCTCTTTACCACAAGTCCCAATCATCGACCTGCGTAAATTGTTATCTGAAGATGTAATTGAGCTAGAGAAGCTAGACTGTGCATGTAAGGAATGGGGTTTCTTCCAGGTTTGAATTAATACTCCTTTAATTTTTTTTTCACTAGTTAAAAGTTCAACCAAGATTACATCCAAGAGTTCACATTGTAAAATGAAAGCCAGTAATGCGATTTTTATATAATGAAACTATAATTGATGAGTAAGACTAGTCCTTTTTAGCTAGACCCAACAAGAATTTGATCTAGCAGAAGGGGCTAGTCTCTCATGGCATGTCAAATCAAGATTTGAATCTTTATTGAAAGAAATATTCATATTTAGTGTCTGAGCGTGTCTCAAACAAGAATGCCTCCGAAGGAGGTACGTGTTGGAAACCAGCTAAGAAAAAAAGTTTGGTTTTATAATAAAAACTTTGTATATAATAATTGAAAAGTTTATGGAGGACATAAATTTAATATTATTAGCTTCATTTGATTCCTAATTTCAAATTAATTGTAGTTGATTAATCATGGAGTCAACCCTTCCTTGGTGGAAAATTTTAAAAGAGGTGTCCAAGAGTTCTTTAATCTTCCAATGGAAGAGAAGAAGCAATTTTGGCAAACCCCAGAAGATGTGGAGGGCTTTGGTCATTTGTTTGTTCCATCTGATGATCAAAAGTTGGATTGGATGGATCCTTTCTTCATTCACACTCTTCCACTTCACATAAGGAATCCCCGCTTGTTTCCTAGTTTTCCCCAACCATTGAGGTTGTTTTTTACTCTCTTGGTATATTTGTTTATATGTAGGCAACTCTCTAAGAAATTGTTTGAATGCAGGGATAACTTGGAGAATTATACTCTAGAATTGGAAAAACTTTGCATCAAAATCATTGAGCGTATGACAATAGCTCTTAAGATCGAACCAAATGAAGTGCTGGAGTTATTTGAAAATTTATCTCAAGCAATGAGGTGGAATTACTACCCTCCATGTCCCCAACCAGAAAAAGTCAGTGGACTGGATCCTCATTCTGATAGTGGTGCCCTTACGATCCTTCTTCAAGTCAATGAAGTAGAAGGCCTCCAAGTGAAAAAGGACGAAAAGTGGATACCTGTTAAACCCATATCCAATGCTTTTGTCATTAACATTGGAGACACTTTGGAGGTAATTGGCATAAAATCACACACAATCTTTTTTTATCATTTTATATTCAAGGGTTTAATTTTGTTAGTAAGAATAAAACACAGTTAACCATAAAGTATGGATCAATTATCAAATTTAATTGTGCGTGAGGCGTGAGATAACCTTATTATATATGGGGTTTGAACGGTAACGTATATACCAAGTAGCCAAGGTTAAATTAATGCCTAATAAGAATTAATCAAACACACAATGCTCTAAAGAGTATGAGGATACTCATGAGTTTGCTAATCAAAATTTAATATTTTATTTTTTTCTCTTAAGAATTTTTGTGATCATCCCATTTTTAAATGGTTTTGACAGATCTTAACCAATGGGATTTATCGAAGTATCGAACATCGGGCAATAGTTAACTCCAAAAATGAGAGACTTTCCATTGCCACCTTTCATCGGCCTCAAATGAACAAAGTTATATGTCCAACACCAAGCCTTGTTACTGCTGAAAGACCTGCATTATTCAAGCAAATTGCCGCAGGAGATTACTACAAACTATACTTTTCGCGCAAGCCACAAGGGAAGAAATGTCTTGATGTCATGAGAATCAAAAATGATATTGGTGAATGTTAAAGTATGCATATGCAACTTTGCTTGGAATGGAAAAATAAAAGATGTACATTATTGAAGACAATTATGTTATATACAACAGCTAATAATGTATGAGAATGTAATACAATATCCTCTTAAGTATTTATGAATTTTAAGATAATTATGTTATATACAACAGCTAATAATCATTGTTCAATGTTTCTAGCTGGTGACGTGATAGTTTGGGAGTTAATGCGGGCTTGCAAATTTATAATGGGACTTAAAATTTATAACCTTATAAACAAGTGTTGTTTCAGTTACGGATAGTGTTAGGAAGCAGATTCTATACTACCTCTACTCCTAAGAAAACACCATTAAAGACTATAGAGAACGCTATAAAGAAAATAATAACAACTCAGATATTTTACATTGATAATACTATCTAAAAGGAATACACTTATATAACCCTAATTGATACCAATCAATGGATAATAACTATCCATGTGTCAGTATCCTATTATTTTAACACCAGTAAAATAAAGACTATAATTTATAAAATACATATTCAACTCCATCCTATATAATTTTTCAACCATTTTATTTTGGACCTAAAGTCCATCCTATCAGATAATTCATTTCAATCCACAATCAAGGGATGATTCAGTTGCGGCCATATCAAGTGATGTAGAATGAAATTTTATACCCTTGTTGTGAAGATTATATGTGTGCTGTCACATTCATTTTCTGACCTCAGCCTTATAAGTTCATAGGGTTTTATGGAGAAGTTAGGTGAGACAAATTATAAAATAAAGTGTATTAGTTGATTTTTAAGTTATGTGAGAAGTTTGATTCATTTAATTTTATTGATTTATTATATTTTTCTTTAAAAGCTTGTTGAGAACTTTATTCATATCAAAGTTGAGTACGAGAAAGAACTATGTTCCTCTAAATTGTCTTCACCAGAAAAAAAAAAAAGTTCCTCTAAATTGTGAAGTCTAAATTCTTATGGACAAAGATCTATAACTTGCAAACTCTATCATTTAACTTCAAATTTATCACCTTAACTGTGATGTCGCAAACCAAATACAACATTCACAATAAAATGTGTGTTCAATCTCGTAACTACTGTTAAGAAAAACAGAACAGGCATATAAGAACAGAACAGTTATAAAACGTATAAGGAAGAAGAGGAGCAGAGGAGCAATCTGTTTTCTGATGTATATTAGATTTTTCATTACAGCTGAAGCATAACTTCTAAACTGTTACAGCAAGTGAATTAAGTACAAAGCCAACTAGTTCTAATTAGGTGAAACAACCAGCAAACTAAAGGATAATTAAAACTAGGCATCATTAGCCTACAGCTAGCTATTAATTAAAAGCATGCTTAAAAGTAAACAGACATGTTGCAGTGGTATTAAATAAAACAGTTGGGAAAATCTCATATTCTAACACTCCTCCTTGAGATTTTTCTTCAATACTCCAAGCTTTGATCTCAATTCTTCAAACTTGCCTTTGGAGAGTGCCTTTGTCATAATATCTGCAATTTGATTTTCTGAATTGCAGTGTTCCAAACTGATTTCTTTTGATTTTTCAGCTTCTCTAATAGCATGATACTTCACTTTAATGTGCTTGGTCCTTCCATGCTGAACAAGATTCTTTGCTATAGCAATAGCTGACTCGTTGTCCACCCAAATGACAGTAGCTGCATCTTGAATTTGCCCAACATCTAATAGAACTTTTCTTAGCCAAATGGCTTGATTTGCTGCAGCTGCAGCTGAAATATACTCAGCTTCAGCTGAGGATTGGGCCACCACCTCTTGTTTCTTCGAATTCCAAGAGAAAATACCACTGCCAAAGGAGAAAACATAGCCTGAAGTGCTCTTTGCATCATCTAAACTTCCAGCCCAGTCACTGTCTGCATAGCCTTGAAGCTCTCCACTTTCATTCTTCAGCAACCAAAGACCATAGTCAATTGTACCTCTTATGTATCTCAAAACTCTCTTTGCTGCACCATGATGAACTTGACTTGGAGAACACATAAACCTGGACAATAAACTTGCAGCAAACATTAAATATGGTCTAGTGGCAGAAAGATACAACAGGCTCCCAATTAAACTTCTATAAACAGAAGCATCTACTCCAACATCATCATCATTCTTTGATAGCTTTTCATTAACAACAAGTGGAGTGGCTACGGGCTTGCATTTCTCCATGTGAAATTTTCTCAAAACCTCCAAAGCATACTTCTTTTGTGAAATGAAAATTCCAGCATTTGTTTGGAAAAACTCCATTCCAAGAAAAAATTTCATTTCACCCAAATCTGTCATTTCAAATTCTTTCTCCATATCCTTCTTGAATTGGCTTAGGGAATTTGATTCACTTCCTACCACCAATAAATCATCGACATATAAGGAAATGATGAGCTGCACTTCATTTTTTGACCACTTCACATATAAAATGGCTTCATTATCACTCCTTTTAAAGCCATTTTGCAGAAGATAACCATCAATTCTGCTGTACCAGGCCCTTGGTGCTTGTTTTAGGCCATATAAAGCTTTGTGAAGCTTGTAAACTTTATTTTTCAGAACCTGAAAACCTTCAGGTTGTTCAACATAGATGTCTTCCTCAAGCAAACCATTTGAGAAAGCTGACTTCACATCAAAATGATATATTTTCCAGCCTAACTTGGCTGCCAAGGCTACAAGCAATCTAATTGTATCATGTCTTGCTACTGGAGCAAATGTATCAGAAAAGTCAACACCATGCTGCTGAAAATAGCCTTTTACCACCAATCTAGCTTTAAGTTTGTTCACAGAACCATCAGAATTGAGTTTAGTTATGTAAACCCACTTAACACCAATTACCTTATAATTTTTTGGTCTGTCCAGCAGCTGCCAAGTGTTGTTTTTCTCTATCATATTGATCTCCTCCTGCATGGCAGCTCTCCAACCTTCTGTTTCAGCAGCTTCGTCATAGTTTGCAGGCTCTAATGCAGCCACATTGCATCTAGCATAAACATCCTCCAAGCTTCTGCTACCTCTGACTGGAAACTCAGTGTCACTGTCATAATTTTCTCCTTCATTTTCAGAATCTTGCTCTTGCAAATTTTCATCTCCAGGCAGCCCATTACTTGGACCTTCAGCTTGACTTTTCTCCCAATTCCATTTTGACAGCTCATCAAATTTCACATCTCTGCTGACAAGAATTTTTTTGGTCTCTAAATTGTATATTCGATATCCTTTGGAGTTGCTACTATACCCCAAGAAGATACCAACTTCAGATTTATGATCAAGCTTGCCCCTTTTCACTTGTGGAACAAGAGCATAACACACACAACCAAAAACTTTTAGATTCTCCATTGAAGGCTTCCTTCCATTCCACACTTCAAAAGGTGTTTTTCCTTTCAAAGCTTTGGTGGGCAGCATATTCAGCAAATGAACTGAGGTATTAACAGCCTCAGCCCAAAAAGTTTTAGGAAGGCCTTTTTCAAACAACAAATATCTGGCCATCTCCATAGTTGTTCTGTTCTTCCTTTCACTCACTCCATTTTGTTGAGGAGTGTAAGGAACAGTCAATTGATGTTGAATTCCAGCTTGCTCACAAAATTTTTCAAACTCCCCTACTGTATACTCAGTTCCATTATCAGATCTGAGCACTTTAATTTGACAGCCAGCCTCCTTTTCAACCATGGACTTAAATTTCAAAAATACAGCAAACACCTCTGACTTTTGCTTCAGAAAAAATACCCAGCACATCCTTGTAAAATCATCTATAAATAACAGAAAATACTTACTGTCATTTAAGGATGATATGCTCATGGGTCCACACACGTCAGTGTGTATAAGCTGCAATTTTTCCGTTGCTCTCCAGCTTGCTGCAGTTGGAAAAGGCAATCTACTTTGCTTTCCATATTGGCATACATCACATACATCAACATTATCTTCAATGGCAGGAAAATTTTCAACCAAGTCATTTGAACTCATTTGCTTCAGAGTGGAGTAGCTAAAATGACCAAGTCTTTTATGCCACAAGGAGGAATCATCTACTTTACTTGGGAAAGCATGCATATTTGTCTTCTTCCACTCTATTGGAAAGCTTTTATCTCTCATTTTAATGGACATAAGTTCACACCCGGAAGGGTCAAAAACAGTGCATCTCATATCTTCAAAGCATAAAGAATAATTTCTTTCTAGCATTTGTCCCACACTCAAAAGGCTTTGATTTAACTCAGGCACAAATAAAACATCTGAAATATATTTGCTACCTGAAGAAGTTTCAATAGCAACTACTCCTTTGCCTTTGACATCAACACATTCTCCATTGCCAATGGTGACTTTGTAGAAGTAGGACCGATCAAGTTCCTTAAAAATGCTAGCATTATGAGTCATATGGTTTGTGCACCCGCTGTCTATTAGCCAAGCTTCTCTGCTGTTGCTGGCTGAATAACACGTAGCAACAAATAACTGCTCCTCAATTTGTTGGTGATGCTCAACAACTTGAGCTTGCTGTCCCTGCTGGTTTGCTTTATTTTTGCAAACCTTCTCCATATGACCAAGTTGATTACAAGCCTTGCATTTAACTCCTGGCCTGAACCAACAAAAGTTTTTAGTATGGTTACTCTTTTTACAGTGGGAACAAGGCGGAAACTTATTTTTCCAGCCTCCTACTTTCTTGTTGCTTTCTTCCTCCTTCTTTTCTTTTCCTTTTTTTCCACCAAATGGCTTTTTTCTGGAACTGTTCCAGCCTTGGGCTTTGCCTTTCGAGTGTGCCACAAGAGCACCTTCCATACTTTCTTCCATTCTCAGAGATCTCCTGTGTTCGGTGGCTTGCAGAGCATTCACAAGCTCTGCAATAGATATTTGAGAAAAATCCTTATTTTCTTTTAGAGAGGAGATTTTTGACTCAAACCTCTCTGGAAGACACACTAGGATTTTCTCCACAAAACGTTGATCACTTAGCTCTTCACCAAGCAATCTGATTTGTGTAACCACCTTTGAAAGTCTGTCAGTAAAATCTTTGACAGATTCACTTTCCTTCATTTTCACAGCTTCAAACTCCCTCCTTAGGTTCAGAACCTGCATCCTTTTTGTTCTTTCACTTCCTTGGAACTCCTCCTTCAGCTGATCCCATGCCTCTTTTGCTGTTTCAAGAGTGAGGATCTTGATAAAAACATCATCATGTAGTGCTGCTTGTATAATGGCAAGTGCTTTGCCTTCCTTTGCCAATTCCTCATTATGACTCCTCATTTGAGCTACTGTTGGGTTATTTGGTAATGGAGGTGGATTACTTCCATTTTCTACCACATCCCACAAACTTTGAGCTCTGAGATAAGTCCTCATTTTTACAGCCCACAAGTGATAATGTTCACCTGCAAATATAGGAGGTGGAGGTAAAGAACTACTGCTGAAAGCCATTTGTGTTTGAAGGTTTTTTTTGTATGGGATTTTTTCTCACTCACTGACTTTGGTTTTTCACTCCCTCACAGTCCCTTAAAGATCATTTAAGCTCTAGATACCATGTTAAGAAAAATAGAACAGGCATATAAGAACAGAACAGTTATAAACGTATAAGGAAGAAGAGGAGTAGAGGAGC
Organism: Pueraria montana var. lobata; assembly: GCA_026413185.1. Taxonomy (NCBI): domain Eukaryota; kingdom Viridiplantae; phylum Streptophyta; class Magnoliopsida; order Fabales; family Fabaceae; genus Pueraria; species Pueraria montana. The sequence goes on along the minus strand of CM048651.1, from coordinate 36,255,899 downwards.
AATCTGTTTTCTGATGTATATCAGATTTTTCATTACAGCTGAAGCATAACTTCTAAACTGTTACAACAAGTGAATTAAGTACAAAGCCAACTAGTTCTAATTAGGTGAAACAACCAGCAAAATAAAGGCTAATTAAAACTAGGCATCATTAGCCTACAGCTAGCTATTAATTAAAAGGATGCTTAAAAGTAAACAGACATGTTGCAGTGGTATTAAATAAAACAGTTGGGAAAATCTCATATTCTAACAGGACTTATGGGAATTAGTCTCGAAACTAAAAAATTTAATAAGCATATGTTCATCAATGAAACACGAAACAAGTTAGGAATATAAGCATATGTTCATAGGCTTTTAATTTAGTTTAAATTTTCTGCATTATTTTTGAGTTTTGTCTTTGGCTAACTTGTTTGTTTTAGTTCTTGTGTGTTTCTTGTGTATGCGAGGTACTATCCCAGTTGACAAATTGTTATTCGACCCAAAAATTGAAAAGACAGCTAGCTAGGAGAAACAATAGTAGAACAAGGAAGCAAAACCAAAGAGATAGACAAGCAAGCCAAGGAGCCACTTCCTGAATTCCTACCTCTCTTTTGCCTCCAAGTAGGCAATTATGGCGGAAGAAGGACATGTTGAGCAACCAATTAAGGCGAGCCCTTGAAGATTATGCCACTTTCACGGGTCTGAGGCATTTCACTAGCATTGTTAGGCCTATGGTGAATGCAGCCAACTTGAAGGTGAAGCCAGCTTTCTTGTACTAATTAGTCCAAAACAATCAATTCTCTGGATTTGCTCATAATGACCAATACACTCATATTGCCACCTTCATAGAAATACGCAACACTGAAAATTCATCAAGTCCCAAACGAAGTCATTTGATTGAACTTGTTTCCATTCTGAAAAGCTAAGACTTGTCTTCAATCTTTCCATGCAATATGTTGGCACAAGAAGCTCTAAGGAAATCAGAAACGTAAAAATATTTCATTCATACAGCTGCAGTGTGCTGTAGTTTCTGATACAAATATGGCTTACAAAACAGAACATTAGTTGCTCCTACCTAATAAGTTAATGAGCCAGCTGCCCATCTTAATTACTAGACTTGAAACATAGTCCAAAGGTACAAGTCTACACACTAAGTCTGAAAATACATTAAATATACTGCATAAAGCATAAAATTAAATTACACATCAGAAAATTCTGCACTGCATCAGGAATTTCAGCTGCATTAACACTCTTCCTTGAAATTTTTGATGGAGACTCCAAGCAAGCCTCTTAGTCTTTCAAATCTTGCTCTAGGTAGAGCTTTAGTCAGAATATCAGCAACTTGAACATCAGAACAGCAATGAATTAGCTTGATCTCACAATTGTTAACAGCCTCACGAACAACATGAAACTTCACTTGAATGTGCTTGGTCTTTCCATGCTGAACTGGATTTTCTGCAATGGCAATTGCTGATTTGCTATCACAGTAAATTTCAGTAGCTTCCAACTGCTTTACTCCTAAATCAAATAAAATTTTCTTCAACCAAATAGCTTGGTTTGCTGCTGCAGCTGCTGCAACATATTCTGCCTCTGCAGTGGACTGAGCTACAATTTCTTGCTTCTTTGAGTTCCAAGAAAACATGCCAGAGCCTAAGGAAAAAACATAACCAGTAGTGCTCTTCATGTCATCAAGGTTTCCAGCCCAATCACTGTCAACATAGCCAAATAAATTTCCATTTTCACTTGGCTTATACCAGATTCCAACTTGAGTAGTGCCTTTCAAGTACCTAAGCACTCTCTTGGCTGCTGCAAAATGAATCACACTTGGACTCTGCATAAATCTTGAGAGTAAGCTGGCTGCATACATAAGATCAGGTCTAGATGAAGTGAGATAAAGCAAACTTCCAATTAAACTTCTATAAAGAGAAGCATCCATTTTTTCAGCTCCATCATCTTTGGATAATTTCAAATTCTACACTAGAGGAGTTGGGACAGATTTGCAACTTTCCATTCTGAACTTCTTCAAAACTTCATAAGCATACTTCTCTTGATTCAGAAAAATTCCATCTTCAGTTTGATGCACTTCCAAGCCTAGAAAATAATTCATTTCTCCCAAGCTAGACATGTGAAACTGATTCTGCATCTCCTCCATAAGCTGCTGCACTTCTTATTGATTATTGCTAGTCACTAGCAAATCATCAACATACAAAGAAACAATTAAAGAGCCACCATCCAGCAACCTTTTCACATAAAGAGTTGCATCATTTTCACTCCTCCTGAACCTTGACTGCAAAAACAGCCATCAATTCTGCTGTACCAAGCTCTAGGAGCTTGTTTCAACCCATACAAAGCTTTATGAAGCTTATACACCTTGTCTTCATTCCCTTTCACAACAAAACCTTCAGGTTAAGCTACATAAATTTCTTCAGTCAAGTTCCCATTTAAGAATGCAGATTTGACATCTAAATGCCAAATTTTCCATTTCATTTGAGCTGCCAAAGCTACAAGAATGCGAATAGTGTCCATTCTTGCAACCAGAGCAAATGTTTCTGCATAATCAATTTCTGGCTGTTGAGCATAGCCTTTAACAACAAGTCTGGCCTTGTATTTGTTAATGGATCCATTAGGATTCAGCTTTACCTTATAGACCCATTTAACTCCAATAGCATTTTTGTCCTCTGGTTTGTCAACCAGCTGCCATGTCTTGTTGTCTTCAATGGTGGTGATCTCCTATTTCATTGCTTGGTTCCGTTCTTCAACCTTACTAGCTTCTTCAAAGCTGCTAGGTTCAACTACAACAACATTACATCTATGATAAATTTCTGAAAGAGGTCTAGTGCCTCTCACAACAAAATCATCATCAACCTCTTCTTCTTGATCTTCATTAGTGCTCTCCAAAGAAGGCAAAACTGCATGCCTTTCCATTTGACAAGTCTCCCAATTTCAAAAAGAATCTTCATCCTCCTTCACATCTCTGCTGACAAAAACTTTGCCTGAATCAATTCCATAGACTTTATAGCCCTTAGACTTTGAGTTATAGCCTATTAAAATTCCTTTTTCAGCTTTCTCATCCAATTTGCTTCTTTTCACATCTGGTACATGACAGTAACAAGGTGAACCAAACACTTTTAGATGTCTAATGGATGGTTTAATTCCTCCCCAGGCTTCAATGGGTGTCATCCCTTCTACTGCTCTTGTAGGAAGTCTATTTTGGAGGTAGACAGCTGTGTTTACAGCTTCTGCGCAAAAAGACTTTGGCATTTTCTTCTCAAAAATCATGCATCTAGCCATCTCAAGGACTGATCTATTTTTCCTCTCTGCCACACCATTTTGTTGGGGTGAATAGCTCACTGTAAGTTGGCGCTCAACTCCCAAATCTTCACAAAATGAATTAAATTCAGCAGAGGTATACTCCTTCCCATTGTCGGTTTTGAGTTTCTTCAAAAGACAACCACTTTCAGCTTCAAGAAGGGCTTTAAACTTCTTAAAAATAGAAAAAACTTCAGATTTTTGTTTAAGAAAGTAAACCCAAGTCATTCTTGTAAAATCATCTATGAAGAGAATAAAATACTTGTTGCCATTGAGTGAAGTAGTTTTCATAGGTCCACAAACATCAGAGTGCACTAACTCAAGCTTTTCACTTACTCTCCATGTAGATGAACTTGAAAAAGGCAATCTATGTTGCTTACCAAGTTGACAGCCTTCACATACTTCTGAAAAAACTTGAATATTTGGCAAATCTTTGACTAACTCATGCTTTTGAGCAAACTGAATGGATCTCAAATTAAAGTGACCAAACCTCTTGAGCCATAGCTTAGAATCAAGTTCAGTCTTGCTAATGTTGCACTCATGTTCAGAAATTAAATTCCAATTAACAGGAAAACTTCTTTTTTTCATCTCTACTTCAAACAATTCATGACCATCAACATCAGTAACTACACAACTTTTTTCTTTAAACAACAAGCAATAACCACTTTGCATCATTTGACCCACACTCAACAGGTTTTGATCAAGTTCAGGCACTAAAAGAACATCATAAATATGCTTAATACCTATTGTAGTATGAATTCCCACAACTCCTTTACCAGTGATGGCAAGTTTGTCTCCATTTCCAATCTTTACCGATCCTCCAGCGGGTTTCAGCTCAGAAAAAAATTATGGTATGCTTGTCATGTGTTGAGTGCAGCCACTGTCAATAAACCATGTATTTTCATCCTCCAAACTCCTTGTAGTCTTGGCCATGAACAATAGATCTTCATCATTTTCAGCTTTAGTGACATTTGCCTTTTGAGTGGTTTGATTTTGCTGATTTTGCTGCTGCTGTTTCAGCCTACAAAACCTCTCTATGTGGCCATTTTGTTTGCAGTATCTGTATTGGATAGGTGGTGGTGTCTTCCCTTTGTACCAACAATCACTCTCCTTGTGACTGGTTCTTTTGCAAATCCCACACTTTGGAATTTTTTCTCTTCTCTTGGAATCATTTCCAGAGTGCTCTCCAACATATTTCTTCTCTCCTTTTGCTGCTACTGCCTTCCCTTTGTGTTTGACTTGTAGAGAAGATTTTGATGCTTCCTCCTGTCTGAGAAGCCTCCGTTGTTCTTGAGCTTGAAGAGCATTTATAAGCTATGTCAAGCTTATCTTCGAGAGATCCTTTGACTCTTCAAGTGAAGAAATCTTGGATTCAAACCTTTCCGGTAAGACAACCAAGACTTTCTCAACTATTCTGCTGTCTAGAAATTTCTCCCCTAGCAATCTGATCTGGTTCATAACCTTCATCAATCTAGTCATGAAATCTTTGATGTTTTCAGCCTCATTCATCTTCAAGGCTTCAAACTCTCTTTTGAGGTTGAGAACTTGCATTTGCTTAGTCCTCTCATTTCCAAAAAACTCTTCTTCAAGCTTCTCCCAAACTTCCTTTGCTGTATCCAAGTTTGAGATTCTCATAAAAACATCATCATCCACAGCTGAATGCAAGCTGGTAAGAGCCTTTGCTCTTTTAGAAACTTGCTCATTGTGAACTCTCATCTGAGCAACAGTGGGATTTTCTTCCAAGGCTGGTGGTTCAGCTGTCTCCACTGCTTCCCAAAGATCATAAGCTTTCAACTGAGCTCTCATCTTCACAGCCCAAATTTCATAGTTCTTTCCTGTGAATACAGGAGGTGCTGGTAGTGAGACATTGTTGGAAGTCATTTAGAAGTTGGGTTTTTGATTTTCTCTCCTCTCTGTTTTCTGGTTTTCTGTTTCTAGTTTTCTCTCTTCTCTCAGGTTCTCTCACAGTCCCTCAAGATCAAAATAGCTCTAGATACCAATTGTTGGCACAAGAAGCTCTAAGGAAATCAGAAACGTAAAAATATTTCATTCATACAGCTGCAGTGTGCTGTAGTTTCTGATACAAATATGGCTTACAAAACAGAACATTAGTTGTTCCTACCTAATAAGTTAATGAACCAGCTGCCCATCTTAATTAATAGACTTAAAACACAGTCCAAAGGTACAAGTCTACACACTAAGTCTGGAAATACATTAAATATACTGCATAAAGCATAAAATTAAATTACACATCAGAAAATTCTGCACTGCATCAGGAATTTTAGCTGCATTAACACAATAGTTTAACTGAGTGGGATCGATGATGTGGTGGCTACATTTTCGAACAAGTTCTTTCCTCAATCCAACGTCAATCAAAAACAAGAAAAATTTCCATTTCAACAAGTGAGTCGATCAACCATTGTGTGAAGGTTGGGATAGATACAAGGGGTTGCTTCAGAAGACTCCAACTCATGGCTTTGATGAAACAACCCAAGTCAATATTTTCTTTGGATGGATTGAGACCTCAAACCAAGCTCATTCTTGATGCCTCCACAGGTGGAATGATAAAGTAGGAAACTCCGGATGAAGCCGTTGAGTTGATTGAAAACATGGCCTCTAATGATTATGACGTTCAACATGATAGAGTTTTGCTTCAAAAGAGAGGGATTCTATTGTTCAATTCCCAAGATGCTATATTTGCTCAAAACAAGATTTTGACCCAACAAATAGAAGTTCTTCCAATAACAAGTATCCAAGTTGCCACAACAACTTCAAATATTGCAAGCCACACCACCCCAACTGTTGATTTATGGACTAGATATTTAATATTGAGACCCATCATTATGAGAACTTATAGGGTCACATGCATAGAGCAAATTGGAGGAGAAAAGAAACATGAAGTGTGATTGTAATGTCTCTTACGGATTGGGCTCATAATGTATGAGGCCCATTTAAAGGAAGGTCATAACAATGGGGAAAAAAATATTTTCTCATGGGCCAAACTCTTAGTGTAAGGGCTCGGTGCCACTAGGTTAAAAGCGTTAAGGAGCTTTTATATAAAGGAAGCACCTAAGGCATTAAGCTACACATAATTCAATAACCACACAATCCACTCACTGTGTAAGAAATAAACCCTAGCTATTACAACCGTCCTTGTCATGGTAGCTAGCATTGCCCTCTTCTTTCCTAGTCGTGAGGCGATGAGGAGTCTATTCGCATGGACTTGCTAGAGGTCCTGCTCATGTCTGCTGGACGAGGAGTCTTAGGATGCTTTCTTCCTATATAGGGGTGCAATAAGCTTTGTATGCAGAAATTTATGCAGCTATTCTTGCTATAGAGATATTACAAAGTACAAGGGCTGGAAACAAGTTTGGTTGGAATGTGACTCACAACTGGTTATTGCGGCTTTCAAAAAGTTCAAATTGGTTCCTTGGCACATCCAAAGACAATGGGAAAATTGTCTCATGTTTTGTAAAGATATAATTTCCTTTTTTTCTCACATATACAGGGAAGGGAATTCTTGTGCGGATAAGCTAGCCAACCGCGGTGCCCTTTCCAGAGTTGGTTATTTTTGGTGGGACTTTGTTCCTAGTTTTATTAGGGATGATTACCTCTGCTATAGGAACGACCTTGTTAATTATAGGTTTTTGTAATTTTGTTCATGGGTTTGGTCTAGTCCCCCTATGTTGTTCTCTCTTGCTATTTTTTATTTATTTAATGATATTTGGTCTGTAGCAATTGACAGGTAAACTTTTGGATGCCAACATAGTCGGGATCATTTAGTCTATTGTCTCGCTTTTGCACTCATATATAGTTCATATATATATAAAAAAATAGTCACTATCTCTCAAACTGTAAAAGTAGAATTAAGGGGAAAAAAAAGTACTGAGCCAAGAAAAAGAAACATTGAGCAAATGAAAACATAAGTGAAAGAATATATAAGAAAAAACAAAGGCATGATAATGATTCAAGCGTTTATTCAATTTTACAAAACTAAATAAGAGAATTGATTAGTCATAAAAACGGTATATTAGCTTTACAAAGGCAGTGACTTTTCACTTTATTTTTTAACATTAATTTTTAAAACCCACCCATTGAAAAAAAAAATACTTTTTTATAATTTTAATTTAATACAAAGTTTGAAAGACTAACATAACCCCACTAAATACAAACATAAAAAATGACTTATATAACCTTAGTTTAGGTAGCAAAAATTGATCCAACAAGCTTTCTTTTTCTACATATAAAGATAAAGATTATATCGATACTAATGCTCAAATTTATTTTAGTTTTTTGAATTGGTTGCTTTAAAACAAGTTTTATTAATAAAAATTAAAATTAAAAAATAAATATTTAATACATATGTAGTTAAATTTATAATTTTTTATTTTAAGGTTAATTAAGTTTTTAGTCTCTAAACTTTTTTAGATTTTAATTTTTAATCCCTCATTTATTTTATATTTTGGACTAATTTTGAGCAATAAAAAAAACGAGGAACTAAAAATGAACAAAAATTTTTAGAGGGACTAAAAATTAGAATCTGAAAAAGTTGAGAGACTAAAAAACTTAATTAATCATCTGTTTTAACTAATAATTATGGATAGAGATACCTGACACGTGCGTATGTAAAAAGATAAGTTGGAAGAGGTCAATTCCTTAAATGGATCTAAGTACCTCGGGGGATTAGTTCTTAGCTTTCAGCCGAGGGATACCCTAGTACATCCAAAAATAATAATAATAATAATAATAATAATAATAATAATAATAATAATAATAATAATAATTATTATTATTATTATTATTATTATTATTATTATTATTATTATTATGGATAGATATTAAAAATAATATATGTATGAGTCTATTTTATTTTTAATTTGGTTAATTTATAATATACTTTATAAACAATTAAAAAAAGTAGTGTTTAGATATTTTTTTTGGTACGTTGGGGAATGAAAAAAAGAAAAGAAAAGAAAAAGACCAAAAGAAACGCAATTAAGCAACAAAGGACAGAGCCTTCATGAAAGATCCTAATACCAAAGCTGGTGGAGAAACGAAGACTTGTGAAGATTGGGATGCACGCACACCAAAAACTTGCTAGCTAGATGTTCAGCCACTGAATTGGCCTTCCTAGAAATGTAAATAACTTTGACGCATGCAACCAATCCCGCTGTAACAAGGATTTTGAGATGTGGATTTCAATTTATTTAGGCATGGACATGCTGGTCAATTTGGTTGGGGTGGTCCAATCACCAATTACTTGTGCAACGTTAATACAATCTGTTTCATAGGCATCCGCCAGGCCTTTTGCTAAGCGCCTTGAACTCAGCCAATAAACGGTCTCCTGGACCACAATTTTCGAAAGGTTGGATATGTTAGCTGTTCATTTCTGAGACTCTTGATTGTTGCTAGCAATTGATTATTCATTTAAACCATTAATGGTTGTAAATGACTCATGGAACCATTTTGATTTTGTTGAATAAAAGGACTAGATTCACACAGCAAAAAAACTTTTGTATACAGACTAAAGTTTCATGCATGTTGCACAAGTGTTCTAAATTGCTGATGTGGCATGAAATTAGAACTGAAAAACAATACACTTGGTAGCTCCTGGGCTCGTGCTTCAGCTTTTATATAACAGCCTCAGTGAGGAATTGAGCTTGAAATCAAACCAACACAACAAAGAGGAGTTAATAGTTAAAGAAAATGTCCAAGTATGGATCATCTCTATTGGTGCCATCTGTTCATGAACTTGTGAAGCAACCCATCACCAAAGTTCCAGAGCAATATCTTCATTCAAATCAAGAACCTCCTGTTATATCTAACACAACCTTACCACAAGTTCCAGTCATCGACCTTAGTAAATTGTTATCTGAGGATGTTACTGAGCTAGAGAAGCTAGACCATGCATGCAAGGAATGGGGTTTCTTCCAGGTTTGAATTATTTCCCATCCTTTATTACATTTTACTCTACTTAAAGCATCAAATCCAAGAGTTCACTTCATTAAAATGAAGAGAAATGTACATTTTAAGGAAATTATAGTTGACCTTTAAGCTAGCTAGCATTATATTATGTAAGTGGCAATCTCAATGGTTTCATGAACATCATGGCTGAAAATGAATGATAACATGAACACTAACCGAGCAAGGTTTTTAAATTCTGCCATCACATAATTTTGCCTAATAATATAGTAAGAAAGTTAAATGCTTTCAGATTGCTCATTCCAGCTTGGATTTATTGGCAATGACAAAACTGGATAAAATTTCTCGGCTCTTTGTAGTATTGTTCCTTATTAACAACACACCATATGATTTAAATTAAGAATTTGTGCACACTCTTGACTCTTAAGAACATCTATACTTTCATGTGCAATACTGACTTCTCCAATAATTTAACTTTTCTGGATATATAACAGGAGAAGAGTGATGTAAATTTAGTTTTATTAGCTTTATATGATTTCTAATATAGAAATTATTTACAGCTAATTAATCATGGAGTCAACCCTTCAGTGGTGGAAAATGTGAAGAGAGATGTTCAAGAGTTCTTAAGTCTTCCAATGGAAAAGAAGAAGCAATTTTGGCAAACCCCAGATGAATTGGAGGGTTTTGGTCAGTTGTTTGTTGTATCTGAGAATCAAAAGCTGGAATGGGCAGATATGTTCTTCATTCACACTCTTCCAATAAACGCAAGGAATCCTCGCTTATTTCCTAAATTTCCCCAACCATTGAGGTTTTTTCCACTCTTAGTATATATTTTTTGGAACTGAAACAATATTGAGTGATATGTAGGTAACTCAAACAAACATTGTTTCATTGCAGAGATAATTTAGAGAACTATTCTTTGGAACTGAAAAAGCTTTGCCTCACAATCATTGAGCGTATGGCAATAGCTCTTATGATTGAACCAAATGAACTGCTAGATTATGTATTTGAAGATGTATTTCAAACAATGAGGTGGACATACTACCCTCCATGCCCTAAACCAGAAAATGTCATTGGAATAAATCCTCATTCAGATGCTTGTGCTCTTACCATTCTACTCCAAGTCAATGAAACAGAAGGCCTTCAAATTAAAAAAGATGGAAAGTGGATTCCTGTCAAACCCCTCCCTAATGCTTTTGTCATCAACGTTGGAGACATTTTAGAGGTAATTGGTAGAATATCATTCACAAATCCTTTTTATTATTTTAATTTAATTAGTTGTACAAGTATGTAAGAATAAAAATGTGAATAGACACTCAACCATAAATTATAGCTTAATTAACAACAAATTAATTGTATTTGGGAAATTTTTTATGGGGTTGAAACTCAATGGATCTAGCTAGCTAGAGGCCAAGGTTTGTAATAATCAGACAATCAATGTCTCAACAATATTAGGAATTTCACATGACCTTGCCATCTATAATATTTTGTGGGTCTCACAACTTATTTAACGAGTCTTGGTTATAATTTTATTTTATAGTTTTAATCAATTTTGATTAATAATAAAGAGTGTTAGAAAGAATGTGTAAGTATGTTATCAACAATGATCTTCTTCATAGTTTTAACTTGGTAGCATAGTGTGTGGGATATTGACCAATGGTTTGTGTAGATATTGACCAACGGGATTTATCAAAGCATTGAACATCGAGCAACTATTAACAAAGAGAAGGAAAGAATTTCCATTGCCACATTTCACAGACCTCTAATGAACAGAGTTATAGGTCCAACACCAAGCCTTGTTACTTCTGAAAGACCTGCAGTGTTCAAAAAACTTGCTGTTGAAGATTATTACAAAGCATACTTTTCGTGCGGGCTAAAAGGAAAATCATGCCTTGATTTGGTCAGGATCCAAGATGATGTTGGTAAATGATAGAAGTTCATGTGCGACTTTGCTTAAGATGGAAAATTAAAACATGTACACTGAAGGAAGCTAATGAATAATAGTACAATAATGCTGCTAAGTGTAAAATCACTTTTCAAGGTTTTAATCTGGTTTTAATCAAGGTTTTATATCATGGGATTTGAATTGTGTATTCTTCAAGTAGTAGGCTGATATGTGCCTTACGTCCCTCAACTTTTAGCAACATATAATTTCTTTAAGATGCAGGCTACAATGGGAGAGCCAAATAGGTCTCCCATGAGAAGATAAACTTACACCTTTAGATATATTAATTGTTTAATCAAATAGATAGGATTTTTTTTATTTTTCTTCTGTTGGAGTACAAGTGTGAAGGTGAAGTCCCACATTGGGTAGAAATAGGCAAGTTGAGCAACATATAAGTGAGAAAAACCCACAAACCTAATGTCTTAAGGTTTTGGGTTGAATGTGGTGTCAAGTTCGCTTGTATGGTGTGCTCGAGGTTCATTGGTGAAGATCTCCCCGATGTTTTCATCTCCCTTGGTGCATAACATCTTCTATTTTCTTTTTTCTTTTCCCTTTCTGGCCCTCTCTCTTTTCCAGTTTCTTTTCTCCTTCCTTCTTCTTTATCACCGCAGTAACAATGATAGGCGATGACAGCGACATCTCCTCGGGGACCCGACAATGACAATGACTTCTGTGGTTGAAGCAACTTAAGTACTTAACATTGCATTGACTGAACCGGAGTTTGAGGGCAAAGTGTGAGCCGTCATAGTTGCGGAGACAGCAGAGGAAGACGTGGTTGCAGAGGTGGAGGCGGCCTCGGAGAAGACCGTGGCCATGAAACACATGAGGTGTTAATATAATTAAGTTGGTCTCACTTTGGGATATTTTGGACAATGCAGATGGTTGTATGAATTTTTGATGAACTATATTAGCTTTTGTGTGCACTAAATGAAATTACAAAAGAAAATAGTTGTTGAATTTATTAATATACTGATGGAATTTATTTTCAACACATTATTATTCTTAAATTGTTTCATAGTCAAATACTCTGTCAACACATGATTGAATAACAACGAAAATATCTTACCTTAAAGAAAATATTATAAAATTCCTTTAGAGAAGAAAATAGTGAGCCCAGGATTCTTCTTTTATTGACTCACATGAAATTAATATGTGAAAAAAGTGTGTTGGTAACAGGTTTAAATTAGATTACTAAAGAACCTAATAATATTTGTAAAACAGAGGCATAGTTAGCATTAGCCTATCAAGCTTAACTATTCAGGGTAACATTATATAAGAAACAAAATCTGGGTTACTGAAGTATTGGTTGAAATTCCTGTGATGTGTTAATATTATGCAGGTCATAAAAAGGCTCAGAACTTTACATCATTAAATCCCAAAAAATCTGTAAAACCAAAAAGGCAGTATAAAGTTATATAAATAAACCAATTACAAATAATCCATTTGCATAAAGAAATTTCCAAAGGTCAAAACCAGTAAGTATCAAAATCCATATCCTAAGCCTCATGGATCTAACACCACCAAACACAATTCTTCAAATTAGACTTCCTAATTTAAAGTCAACGGTGTCATGTATCCATCAACTGCAGAAAAATCAGATACAAGTGAGATTGTTCTTACCTTCCCTACTACTATTTAAGATAGTTTCAAAGCTGGTTTGAGATAAAACTCTCTAAGGTGTTTTAAAAACCGAACTCCATAATCTATTTATATTATATAAAAGCTGAAGCACAAGCCTGAAGCTTCCATGTGGATTGTTTTTCAATTCTCATTTCATGCCACATCAACAATTTATAACACCTGTCAACATGCATGAAACTTTGGTTGTATACTAACGGTTTTTTTGCTTATAATATATAAAAGTTGAAGCACAAGTCTAGAAGCTGCCATGTGGATTGTTTTTCAATTCTCATGTCATGCCACATCAACAGTTTAGTACATCTGTCAACATGCATGGAACTTTGGTTGTATACAAAAAAATTTGTTGTGTTTACAACACCTGTCAACATGCATGGCACTTTGGTTGTATACAATTTTTTTGTTGTTGTGCAAAGGTTATCCTTTTATTCAACAAAATCAAAACAGTTCCATGACTCATTTAAAATTCGTGATGGATTCGCAAGTCGTTGGATGAAATCCTTGACACATGTTTTCCCACTTTGGGATTTAAGCTCATTTGATTTCATTGTTGCTCAATGTTTTGTTGTGGGTCCAATGAGTGATGTTGCACGTTTGCATAAGGGATTAGCATCTTGCGTTTTAAATTCTGGATTATTTTTGCCAAGGTATGTGGGTCATCACGAGCTTTGTTTCCTTTATTGTTTGGACTCTGCTTTTAACTTATAATTGTATCCTTGTGCATTGAAGGAGTATCATGTTTTCTTTTAGTTAATTTATGGTTTTTGATTAATCCATATGAATTCCCATGATCGTGGACCTTGCTTTTGGTAATTAGCGTCAATATGCTATATTTCCACACTTAAGTTTTTAAAGCTAGCTAGTTAACTTTATTTCTACTGGGATAATTGTTAGGTGCTAACCCATAAATAATTGTTTATATGCTACATTTGCACACTTAAGTTTTTGTGGTGTGAAGCCTGTCTTTTTATTCAACAAAACCAAAATGGTTTGATGACTCATTTAAAATCATTAATGAATTAAATAAATATATAAAAAGATAAAAGCACAAGCCTAGAAGTTGTCATGTGGATTGTTTTTCAATTCTCATTTTATGCCGATCCATCAATTTAGAACACCTGTGAACATGCATGGAACTTTGATGTATACAAAAGTTTTTGAGCAAATTACATTTGCACCCATTGAGCATTCTTCGAATTACACACAACACCACTCTTTTTTCTATTCCTACACTAAACCCCGGCCCTTAATGTTTGAAAATAATATATATTTCACTAACCCCCTTAATGTTTGAAAACATTACATTGAGACTCTCTTATATATTACACAGACACTTTCTATAAGGGAGGTTGTTGTAAACATTAAACAAGGATGAGTATTGTGTGTAATTTGAAAAAATCTTAAGAAGTGTTAATGTAATTTGCTCAAAGTTTTTTTCTATGTGAACCCCATCCTTTTATTCAACAAAACCAAAACAATTCCATAACTCATTTAAAATAGTTAATGGGTTAAATGAATAATTAATTGCAAGCAACAATCAATAGTTTCACAAATGAATGGCTAACAACCGTTACTTTTAACATATATATTTGATATGCTTGAAACTAATTATCAATAATTCTAAATCATCACTCTATTTGTCAAGAAGATCTGTCACAATACTATAACTCCTTCACTAGCTATGCACAATTGATCTTTAGTTATGCTTAAGAGCTACGGATAATGCTAAGGCACAGGCTAAAATTAAACTTCCAATATGTCCTTCTTTTTGCAACTCTTAAAAAAAAAAGAACAATTTAGTTTTTATTGTGGTAAGGACTTGGATGAGTGCAAAAGTCTTTCCATAAGTATTTATTGTAATATATAAAAACTTAAGCATAAGCCTAGAAGTTGCCATATGGATTGTTTTTAAATTCTCATTTCATGCCACATCAACAATTTAGAACACTTGTCAACATGGAATGTTGGTTGTATACAAAAGTTTTTTGCTGTGTGAATCTCGTCCTTTTATTCAACAAAACCAAAACAGTTCTATGAGTCATTTACAACCATTAATGTTTTAAATGAATAATTAATTTCTAGCCACAATCTAAATTTTTATAAATGAAATAGCTAACAACAATCACTTATTTGATATGCTTGAAATTAATCTATATATCTATCTATATATGGAGACTTGAAGTTTTTAGAACTGTTGATCAAAATGTTAACTTCACAATAGTTATTGATTAGATTTAATCAGATTTAACATTTAATAAAGAATTAAATTCCTCACATTAATACTACTTATTATTTAATTTTTGTATAGATTTAAATTTTTTTGAAAATCAAATTAATACATAGATTAAATTTATTATTGAATTTATTATTTAAGGAAGAATTAAATTTCTCTGATTAATTATATTTATTATACAATTTTAATAATTGTACTTGAGTTAATAATATGAATTTTAAAATTGGGTTCATGCATATAAATTAAACCTAATAAAAAAACCAAACCTAATCAATTTTTTATAAATTAATAGCTAACAATTGTCGCCTATTTGATATGCTTGAAACTAATCTATATATCTAGCATGCCAACATCAAATTAGAGCCATAGATCCCAACTATATAGGTTGGCACCTAAGACCCCAACCATCCTTTGCTGCATACCAAATATTATTAAAAAGATAAAAACACTAGTACATGAAGGAGAGTCAAGAAACATCCTGAAACCGGGATTACAACCAAAATCAAGAAAATCTATAACTAGGAAGTGCCATCCTATTCCTACAAAATTCTTCACGGATAAAATTGGGGATGGTATCCCACCAAAAGAATCCTTCAGAAGTAATGGCAAAATTAGCTAGTTTATCCGCACATTGGTTACCCTCTCTAAAAATATGTGACGTGACAAAGTCCATAGATGTTGCAAGCTGCAAGCAATTCCTCAAACGATTACGCAATTGCCAATGAAAAAGGTGGTTGGACTTAAAAGTAGCTACCACCAAAGAGGAGTCACACTCTAGCCACAATTTCCTCCAACCATTGTTGTAAGCTGTCTCAATTGCAACCATGGCAGCACTAAGTTTTGCATGCAAGGAGATAGATACACCTAAATTTTGGGCAAAACAGCCAAGCGCACTACCCATCGAATCACGAAAGATGCACCACATGTAGTAATATTCCAGGAGAACCCTTGGCAGTCCCGTCAACATTGCATTTGATCCATCCACAAAAAGGAGGGTGCCATTAAACTTGAATGATCCTAGGTGCTTTTCACGCATGTCCTGTAACAGAAAATGCTTTAAGAATGTTTAAATCAGTAATACTGGTAGAATTGGTATCAGTTTACAAATTTCCTGACATCGATACAGAAGACA
This sequence comes from Pueraria montana var. lobata, assembly GCA_026413185.1. Taxonomy (NCBI): domain Eukaryota; kingdom Viridiplantae; phylum Streptophyta; class Magnoliopsida; order Fabales; family Fabaceae; genus Pueraria; species Pueraria montana. The sequence goes on along the minus strand of CM048651.1, from coordinate 36,239,744 downwards.
CAATCATGGAAAGAATGGTTTGAAAATGCCATCGTCGATAATGAAATATGATCTTATTCCTACATCGCCGAATCCCCCAAACTGTGTTAACAATGGCTAAAATGACAATGTCCTTTACATTTGAGCTCCCAGAAGAGTGCACTGCCTGCAACAAAGCCAGAGGTGAAGAGAGATCAAGAGAGAAGTTCAGCCTGCTACCAATTGACTACCAGAGGTTACAGGCATCCCAACATGAAAGGAAAAGGTGTTGAGCAGTCTCTGAGTGGCATGCACAATGAGAGAACTGGGAAACTATAATACATCCTATAGAACGAAGATGTTCATCAAAACTTTATCATAAAGCCAACGCCAGGACAAAAAGGCTCTAGAAAGAGGGATTAAAGGCCTCCAAATGAGCTTACTCCAATGAACCTGATTCTAATGCGCTTGTAAAACTCAACAGCACCCTTAAAAGTCAACTCTCTTGAATTAGATGACCTCCAAATAAGAGAGTCACTATGCGAGGAGGGAGGAATATGAACACATTGAATTTCAGCTACCACAGCTGGGAAGCGCGACTCCAAGGATTAGGGAATACACCACTCTTGATTCTCAATAAGGTTCGCTACATAGGCTTCCAAGGAACCATGTATATGTTGTGGTACATTTAGCATGTCCACAATAGGAGAAGCTAGCCATCTATTCGTCCAGAGATTGATAGTACTACCATGTCCTAGCAACCAAGTAGAATTTTCCCTAACCACTGATATGAAATTTTTTATACCTGGCCAAACAGAGGATTTAAAATAAGACAAGGTAAAAGAACTATTTCTGAAGAACCTAGCTTGGATAAGACATGCCCATTGCCTTAATGAGGCTAACGAATTCCAGCATAATTTCAACAATGAAGCCTTGTTAATAAGTTGCAACTAATGCCCAACCCTCCTTCAATGGTAGGTACACTTACTCCATGCCATTGTTACTAACTTACACTTATGTATATCTCCTTACCATACAAAATTCCGCATCCAGCCATCCAACATGTTTAACATAGAGAGAGGCCATGCATAGACATGAAAAGTATGGATAAGCATGCTTTGAACAACAGATTTTATCAACATCATGCACCCCATGATCGACAACAATGCGCCTTTCCAAGCTGCAAACTTCTGCTTAATTTTATCTGCTATAGGTTGTAAATGCATCTTCTTTGGTTGGTTTCCCTTCAAAGATAGGGACACCAAGATAAATAAAAGATAGAATACCAATAAGGAACCCAAACATAGCATGAATAGTCATCACTCAATTATTGGATATTGCTCCAAGATAAAATATGCACTTCAGTATGCTCAAAATTTGACCAGATGTTTCACCATAAAGATCAAACAAGCCCATCAAATTTTCCAAATTCCTTTTAGTGCCTCTAGAGAACACTAAAATGTCATCCACATACAAAATATGACTGGGCATGGAGTAGCCTCATGGCTGTCATGAGTTGAAGTTTCCCCTCTTAAACCAAAAGAGAGACTTAGAATCTCTTCAGCAAGGCAAAACAAAAAGAGGCGAAAATGGGTCACCCTGCCTCACCCCTCTCTTACAATTAAAGAAACCTGTTGGCTAACCATTAACCATAAAAGATAATTTAGCTGAATGAAGAATTGAATGGATCCAAGCACAAACTTTCTTGTCAAAGCCAAAAGCACCCAGGACTTTAAGCAAGAACCCCGATCAAGAGTATCAAATGCTTTTCTGATATCAAACTTGATTGCAAGATTTCCCCCGTAAGCACGATGCTTCAGCATGTTAATGGCTTCAAAAGCAAATCAAACACACTCACTAAGCTGACGACCCTTAACAAATCCTCTTTGATTTGGAGAAATGATCTTAGGAGCCATAACAGCTAATCTACCAGCTAAGACTTTGGTTATGATCTTAAACTAAAAATTAGCTAATGCAATGGGACAAAATGAAGAATTAAATTTCTTACATTAATTATATTTATTATACACTTTTAAAAATTGTAATTAAGTTATTAATATGTATTTAAAAATCAGGTTCATGCCTATTTTTGGAGATCCCACATTGACTAGTGATATGGCTAAGTTAGTGTATATAAGTGGGGGACAACCCTCACCTTACAAGTCAGTTTTGTAGGGTTGAGTTAGATTCATAACCCACTTTCTAAGACATATAAATCAAAGCTAATCAGATTTGTAATGAATTAAATTTATTATATTTAGTCACGAATTAAAAAATACGTTAAAGCGTACAAGTTAGTGTAGGAGGTAAGATTGTGAAGGAGGTAGAATTATATTTAGTCATGAATTAAATTTATTATATTTAATTCTAGCCTTAGCCTTAGCATTATCCATAGCCCTTAAGCTTAACTAAAGGTCAATCGTCCCTAGTTAGTGAAGGAGGTATAGTATTGTGGTAGATCTCAACGACAAATAGAGTGATAATTTAGAATTATTGATAATGAGTTTCAATCATATCAAATAAGTGAAGAGTAACGGTTAAAAGCTATTCATTTATGAAACTATTGATTGCTAGCAATTAATTATTCATTTAACCCATTAATGATTTTAAATGAGTCATGCAATCATTTTGGTTTTGTTGTATAAAAGAATGGTGTTCACATAACAAAAAACTTTTGTATGCAACTAAAGTTCCATGCATGTTGACAAGTGTTCTAATTAAATTACTGATGTGACATGATATGAGAGAATTCAAAAAAGATACACATGGCAGCTTCTAGGCTTATGCTTCAATTTTTATATATTTATTTAACCCATTAATAATTTTAAATGAGTCATGGAACTGTTTTGGTTTTGTTGAGAAAAAGGATGGGGATCACACTGCAAAAACCTTTTGTATATAACCAAAGTTCCAGGCATGTTGATAGGTGTTCTATATTGCTGATGTGGCATGAAATGGGAATTGAAAAACAATCCACATGGCAGCTTATAGGCCTGTGCTTATGGGCTTATGCTAGCAATTAATTATTCATTTAACCCATTAACGATTTTAAATGAGTCATGAAACTATTTTGGTTTTGTTGAATAAAAGGATGGCGTTCACACAACAAAAAACTTTTGTATACAGCCAGAATTTCGTGTATGTTGACAGATGTTCTAAATGGTTGATGTGGCATGAAATGCAAATTGAAAAACAATAGACACAGCTTCTAGGCTTGTGCTTTAGCTTTTATATATTTATTTAACCTATTAATGATTTTAAATGAGTCACAGAACCATTTTGGTTTTGTTGAATAAAAGGATGTGTTCACACCACAAAAAACTTTTGGATACAACCAAAGTTCCATGCATGTTGACAGGTGTTCCAAATTGTTGATGTGGCATGATATATAAATTGAAAAACAATCTACTTGGCAGTTTCTAAGCTTGTGCTTCAACTTTTATATATTTATTTATCCCATTCATGATTTTAAATGAGTCATGGACCATTTTTGTTTTGTTGAATAAAAGGGCATAGTTCACACTACAAAACACTTTTGTATACAACCAAAGTTGCATGCATGTTGACAGGTGTTTTAAACGATTGATGTGGCATGAAATGAGAATTGAAAAAAAATCCACATGGCAGCTTCTAGTCTTATGCTTAAGCTTCTATATATTATAAATAGATTATGGAGTTTAATTTTTAAATCACCTAGAGAGTGCTATCTCAAATCACTTTTTAAGCTATCTAAAGTATTAGAAGGGAAGGTTAGAACAATTTCACTTGTATCTATTTTTTTGCAGTTGATGGATACATAACATTGTGGACTTTAAATTAGGAAATCTAATTTGAAGATTTGTGTTTGGATGTGTTAGATGCAGGATGTATATATTTAAACTAATACAAATGCAGTTAAATTTAGAATAATTTATTCTAACTAATAATTATGGATAGATATTAAAAATAATATATAATATATGAGTCTATTTTATTTTTAATTTGGTTAATTTATAATATACTTTATTAACAATAATAATTAAAAATGATATTTTAGATTTTTTTTGGTACGTTGAGAAATAAAAAAAAAACAAAAAAAATTGCAATTAAGCAACAAAGGACAGATCCTTCATGAAAGATCCTAACACTTAAGCTGGTGGAAAAATGAAGATTTGTGAAGATTGTGTGATGTACGCGCACCAAGACTTGTTAGATGTTCAACCACTGAATTGGAATGGCCATGCAACCAATCCCGCTGTAACAAAGGATTTTGAGATGTCAATTTGGTTGGGGGGTCCAATCATCATTAATTGCTTGTGCAACCTTACTAAAATCAGATTCCAAGCATGTGCCAGGCCTTTACTAAGAGCCCTGAACTCATTCAATAAAGGGTCTCCCAGACCACAATTTTCAAAAGGTTGGATGTTGGCTATTCATTTATGAGACTAATGATTGTTGCTAGCAATTGATTATTCATTTAAATCATTAATGGATGTAAATGATTCATGGAATCGTTATGGTTTTGTTGGATAAAAGGACGAGTTTTAGACGGTAAAAAACTTTTGTATACAACCAAAATTTCATGAGTTGACAGGTGTTCTAAATTGTTGATGTGGCATGAAATTAGAATTAAAAAACAATGCACATGGCAGCTTTAGCTTTTATATAACACAACCTCAGTGAGGAATTGACCTTGAAATTATCAAACCAACACAACAAAGAGGAGTTATTGTTAAAGAAAATGTCCAAGTATGGAACATCTCTATTGGTGCCTTCTATTCATGAACTTGTAAAGCAACCCATCACCAAAGTTCCAGAGCAATATCTGATGAAAAATTATAAGACAACACATATAGATACAAATCATAGCATGTGATTATAGCAATAAAACTTAAGAAGGTTATCAAATACTGACCTAAATTTGCAATCATCTCCATGAGAATTGCTTGCCAGAAGAAACACTTAAAATACTCTTGAGAGGATTTCTGCCCACTTTTCTAGGGGATTGTTTTAAGAGAATCTGAGCATCAGAGAGAGAGTGTGTAAATTTGCTTAATGGGATAGCAAATTTATAATCCCCTAGCAGTAGGTAAGGACCTCTCAATGGATTATCTACTAAATGATTGACCCAACCCATCACAGGGTCAATCTTATCATAATCCCATCCATAATATCCGTAATATACATATGATAATTATCTTATCTTTAATTTTCGATTGATGATACTAAAAGATAATAATAATTATTGATTGATACTAATCCACAACAAATATTTAACATTCTCCCACTTAGATAGTATTAACCAATAATCAAAATAGGAATCATCAAGACTAGAACGACAATTTCAATCATATGTCAACAATGTAAGAAATCTAAAATCTCTAACGCTACAAAATAATATCCGATAGGGATACATATCCTGCGCATCAAATAGTCATATTTCTCACAAGAAAAGAGTATACGGAATAGCATAGGTTAATAGTCAAAATATGCTACATAACAACGGTCCAAGCATCCAAAAATGATATAAGAGATATGTTACTAAGATAATATTACTATATACATATCTCATGATAGAGTGTTTTCAGACTCCCACTGACCCAAAACATCAAAAGACTTAACCAAACACATGTGAGCTGTAAAAATTCTCAAAAGCTCCAATAACTAAGTCTTTGGTCAGTGAATCAAATGTTTTCTTTCAACACTATAATCAATTTAAGTCTGAAAAGCTACAAAGGCCAGAACATAATTCACGTGCATTTAAGTGCTCACGATAGCCCAATAACGAGAGTGATCACGGATGGGCTAAATCAACAAATGCTCTTAGAATATTTGACATTCAATTAATCTGAGTTTCACAAAATAAGTGACTACGCAAACCCGAAGACAATTAGGAAATCCATTAATTTCCTACTGGGATGACATAGTCACCTAGCTTAAATGAAACAATACTTTAGATTAATGTGGCCACAAAATGTCAATAATGAGCAAGCACTTAGAGATCAATGGTCTAAACATAAAATTTATAAGTACCTCAATGGTGCAAAATTGTACTCGATAGGAGTGCTATCATCACAAGCACCTCAACAATGTAGAGAATCATACTCGATAGGAGTAATTACAATATACTTATAAATTTCGACCAAACAAAATGTGAAGTTTTGGGTAAAAGAGATGCACAAGATAATTGCATGCCAAAAGACTAATTGTGCAATTCCAAACAAAATGGCATTGACATCCACTAATGATGCCTACTAAGATACAATGGATTTTATGTATCTCAACGCAAAAGGACAAGAATAAATAACAAAGTCCTTCTAGAGTATGTCATATGATCATTAAATGTGCACAAGAATATATGACAATACAAATTTGATAAGTCTCGAGACATGACAGAAGGTTATATGCTCCCACTAATCCTTTATATACCAAAATAAGATTTAGGATTCTTATTAGAGCCCACTAGTATTGAAATACTCTAATGATAGTGGGATCATAGCTTTGTAAGATAATGTGAATAATAATTCACTATTTTCTCTCTCCAAGAAAAATCTTGTTAGAGAGAAGTAGAGTAGTATAAGATTAATAAGAGAAGTGGTTAGAAATGAGAATATGAAACCCAACATACAATCCATCTATCAATTACAGAGCTTTACAAAAGGGTTTCACAATTAACCACGTATAATAATGAATATTAATCCTCAAAGAATATTGACCCTCAAAAGGATCACGTAAACAAGGTAACCTTTACTTTACTAACATGAGTGAGATAGAAAATCCCTGGTATTTTGAAGTAGAATATGGGATCATTTGCAAGTTTTCAATTACTCACTTAAAACATAAACTCAAGTGCTACAATTATAAACAATATCTACAAACACTTGAGTATAAGATTTGGTTACATGCAACGGAAATACATGAGACCTATACTTAACAAATATTAAGGATATAACAACAAATAGTCTCTAACTCTCATCACAAATTATGATGGACATAGGTTTAACTATATATCCCAAATTAAAACATATAGCTTTAACAAAATTACGATATGAAATACCATCAACAAGGATATAAAATATGGTATAGAGAAATTAATCTCTTCAAATTTGGGATTCCTATATTGTCCTATCAAGAATTGTCCACTAAAAACATATGACAATAGAGAGTTATTACGCAACAATATTCTATAAGAGACTTTCATAAAATCCTTAATGTAGGTCCTAACAACAAAGTGATTACAAATAGTATGTGACAAGAAAACCATTTTATCAAGACAAATAAATATGGTTGCTCATGTATGATTAATTGGGCATTTGAGGTAGAGATCTTGTATCAACACAATTCATTTATAGGACATTACTTTCAAAATGCTAGATTCTCCCCCTTGATAAAGAAAAAATAGTTGACTAAATTTTAAGGAAAATATCCAAAGAGCTAAACAAAAATTCAACTATTATCTTTATCACACTAGAACCATATCAAGTAATGTCATACCAATAGGGTATGTCCATTACCCACATGATAGCAATCTGTTTCTATAAAATATTCCATTAAACAAATTTGCATTGCGATAGATAAAGGAAAAAATTTCAGAATATTGGATTGCATAAAAAAAAATAATGCCCAATTAATTGGTTAGACAACGAGGCTAGTATGGAACAACAAGGAAACATTTAATGTGTGTGAATTGTCACATACTCAGAGAGTTAAATGGTTCCATACAAATACAACCCAAACATACCTCATTAAAGAGAATTTCTTATTTGTTGAGATCTCTCTCAAGAATCTCAAAAAACACAATAAATAAGAAATATAATACTGTAATGCACAAGAGGGAACTTATATCATCAAAAACTCCAACGTTGATAGGCTACTCAAACAAAAAATCTGATATAAGAGTAGGACAAATGGTGCATTGTATCTTAACAAATTATATCAATAATAACACACCGATAGGGTATAATTATCATCAATATAATAGAATTATGCAAATTATCAAAAAATTATGCCAAAAAGAATATGATATTAAACAACAATCGTATTCAAAGAAAACCAAAACATGCTTAACAACACTTTGACTTAGCATGTAATAAACACGACTTTATCATTGTAAGAACCATGATATTAATTTCATGATCTCTATATTGGAGAGAGTACAATAACAGAGTTGTTGATTTTACTTAATTGAGTCAAGATTACAAAAGTACACAACAATTTTATATTTATCTTAAAATAGAACTCTAGAACTAGTAAGATGCAAAATACTCCCACTATAAATCAGAATGAGAATTTGATTACGAAATGAAGTATTATAACAAGCAATAAAAAAGAAAGGATCGTAGAGTTCTGCTAGAAAATTTTGAGAAATAGTGACACTCTCGTATATAATTGCATATTTATAATCGCAAATGGATAACAATAATTTATTTACAAATTTATCCATATATGCAATCATAATCAAGTTAAAAGGTTCATAGTGTCACTGTAAGACCAATGAGCTTTGATGACTTAAAGAGTATGTAATGTCATCTAAAGAGAAAAGCTTCAAATATAAATCATTATGACTCATCATTTTATATAAGACCAAATGAGCTTTGATGACTTAAATAAGAGTACATAATGTCATCTCAAGAGAAAAGATCCAAATATAAATCAATACGATTCATATAAAATACATGAATGATATAGTGTGTAATTGCCTTAAAGAGTTGTTCAACAAAATATTTTCAATAATTTCACAAGTGAACAATTTAACAATAATAAGGAAATAGAGAATTTAATCCAGACTTTGGATCAACTTGGCATAAAATGATTTGAAATAATGCCCAATTCCACCATTAACATAAAACAAAATTAAATTTTATTATAATCCAAAATTTCTTTGACTAAGGCACATGATTAGAGAAAATATATATACTTGACACATATATGTCACAAATTAAGAATGATAAATGGGTCTAGATTTGAATAGTATAGTAGTGAAAATTACAATGTATATTAAAACATTAAATTATGCCAATTTTAGATTTACTTGATATAGAGAAATGGCATAAAGTAATATACATTTAACTATGTATGTTTATTTAATTAAAAAAAAAAACAGATAATCTTCAACCCAAGTAATAACAAGGAACAATAATATTAAAAAAAAAAGTGACTAAAACTAATCATTATAGAGAGTGCCTGAAAATGTTTTATGCTTCATAATTTGTCGTTTTCAAAGTTTTGACACAATTAGGGAGGAAAACTGAACATCACAAAACATTGTGTGATTTGAAAGAAAAGTTCAGTCAAAAGAAAGTCCATAAGCAAAAAAAAAAAATGCAACAATACAATGTACTATAATTTATATTACCAAGATCCTAATACTGATAGGGTACCAAGAAATTGATTAACATAAGCAAAGAAAAGCACATTGTGCAACAACAAATCACACTAACAACAACATACCGATAGGGTATAATTATTATTAATGTGATAAAACCAACAAAAAATTCACATAAATGCACCCATGATAGGTGAGATTACAATCATGTAAATTAAGAGAAAATTATACCTATCACAAAAATGGTAATTTATACCATGCATAATTGTATAACAAACACATAAATTCACATCACCATACCCACGATAGGCGAGTTATAGTAATGCAAATTAAGAGAGCAAAATTATGCACAAAAGAAAATGATAATTCATATCATGCACAATTTTAATAACGATATTATACAACTGACACATAAATTCACATCACCATACCTGATAGCTCCTTGGCAAGTGAACCAAATCGTACAAGTAATATCTTGGTAAGTCCAAGTATCGTATCCACAGGGACTTGTTCAATATTTGGCTATTTGCATAAGGCACTTACTAGAACAACAAATAAGTAATAAAATTGCAATGGAATGGATTTAAAGTAGGAATAAAGCACTAAAAATCTAAGCTTGACAATTAAATCAACTAGAAACTGTTTTTGGAATTTTCTCAAGCAAGTAAAATGCGGAAAATAGAGAGTTGACGATAATAATACGAGATGTTGGGGTTTGACTTCGTTAACCACTCACCCATGCATACAAAAGCCACTAATCAAGTTCATTATCCAAATATTATCATCAACTCACAAAGATGTTTAAACCCTAATTCCTTAGAGTGAAAACCTAAGTCTCTTGACCAACCTATCAATTCCTTGCATAAATCAACCAAGATACTTGAGAGAAGAACAAGAGTTTAAAGATGACTAATGGGTTTTGCTCTATTCCTAGCAACAAACCCCATTAGGTGCTCTTCTCCATTTCTAGGTTTAAAAACATTTTCCAATCGGATTCAAACCACAAAATCAAGCAAATGGGTGATCAAGCCAAAGAAAGCATTAAGAGAAAGAAAAGCACATAACATGAATAATAAACTTTGATTAAAAACTTAGAGAGTATACATGAGTTTTGGGTCAACTACATCAAACCCCAACAAGGGTGAAATTAGCTACACATAGACATGTGCAGCAGCAAAAATGAAGAAGAAAGGAAGAAACTTGAAGTAGAAGCCATGGGAACCCAAAGGAAGCTCTCCAAGTGTCACTCCAAGCCAAGAACAGGTCTGCAACGTCCAATGAATGCCAAATGACCACTTTTCCCTCATAAATATCTTTGTTTTCGCACCACTTAAGCCACATCAGCACCCTCACGCCCAGCCTCAAGTCTTCCCACGCTCAGCTTCAGAAAAGGCATCAGGGGTGCAGCTCGAAGGTTCTCACGCCCAGCCTCAGCAATTCTCACGCCCAGCCTCAGGTTGACAGCAAGCAAAGGGAGATTTCTTCATTCTCAAGCCCGGCCTCAGCAAGATAAAAGGAAGATGTTGGCTTTTAGCTTTCAAAATATGCTTCCAAAGATGTTGGCTTGAACTTCCAATGACTCATGCTCCAAATTCTTTAATTCTTCTTCTATTCCTACAACAAAATATCAAAAGCTAGTAAAACTCCTAAAGGATAAGCAATATTAACACTACTTCTAAATAATAGTTAGATTAGCCTAAAATTGATTAAAACAAAGTTCTAAGTCATGAAAAATGTAAGATAAATGCTAAGATATGTAAGCATATAAAACATCTATCAATACCCACGATAGGCGAGTTATAGTAAAGCAAATTAAGAGAGCAAAATTATGCATATAAGGGGAGAATCATAATATTATCATGCATAATTATAAAATAATAAAATGACCTCAAATTAATTCCTCAATGGCGACAAAATATTAGAGAGAGTATCCCATACTAGAAAATCACTAAAATAGTAGGGAATTGCCACAAAAAAATTGAAGTCCAAAATCCGAGAGTACAATATCTAAAATACCAAATTAAATCTTGAATTAATCAAATAAATATTTTTTATGCCCAAAAAATTCCAGAAAAATTACCAACAGTTTCAAAATATTAAATAAATAATATCTAGAATAAAATGGAACAAAATTGGGCTTGGGAGGTGGGCCCACGCGCCCCACGCGCTGGGCCTCTCGAGTGGCTTCGCGCGAAAAGTTTCCTTCCTCGCCCAGTTGCAGCTAAAACGGGTCGTTTTGACCCACGAAAGAGATCCAGTTTGTTCACAAAATCCAGGAAACTAAATTGAACTATATGGGTCTCATTTTGATCATCCATGGAAGGGGAAGAAAAGCCCTCAAGAAATTTTGAATTTCGTTTAAAAACGAAAGAGAAATCAAGAAAAAACGCAGAGAGTGCGAGACGAGTTTGGCAAACGGTTTCCAGAATCGTGTTTTTGCAAATACTCCCTTGTTTTTTAACGAAAGAACAAGTTATAGCATGGGTTATGCTCAAAATCCTTCGATCTATAAAAGCCCTCAATCAATTTTGAAAAAGGATTATCCAAATGTGAGTAATTTGATTCGAAAGTTTTCGGGCTTTGAAGGTTTCGTGAGAAAATAAAATTTCTCGATTCTCTTAAATTCATTCACGAAATTATACAATTTTTTTATATGTTACTCTAGTGATGACAAGGAACAAAAGCCCTCAAGCGATTTCGAATTTCATGCATAAAATATAAATGCTTTTTAACAAAGAAATTCAAAGAGAAAAGGGACACAAATTGTTTTATCACATTCTTGATTTAAAATAATTAATTTAAAAATAATTTAATTAATAGAACCACTAATTTTAATTTCAAGAATAAGAACAAAGAAATCAAAATTATAGGGTTCACACAACAAACAGCTATAAAATGTATCTAAGTTGGCTCTGATACCAATTGGTGAAAAATTATAAGACAACACATATAGATACAAATTATAGCATGTGATTATAGCGATAAAACTTAAGAAGGTTATCAAATACTAACCTAAATTCGCATTCATCTCCATGAGAATTGCTTGCCAGAAGAAACACTTAAAATACTCTTGAGAGGATTTCTGCCCACTTTTCTAAGGGATTGTTTTAAGAGAATCTGAGCGTCAGAGAGAGAGTGTGTAAATTTGCTTAATGGGATAGCAAATTTATAATCCCCTAGCAGTAGGTAGGGACCTCTCAATGGACTATCTACTAAATGATTGACCCAACCCATCACAGGGTCAATCTTATCATAATCCCATCCATAATATCTGTAATATACATATGATAATTATCTTATCTTTAATTGTCGATTGATGATACTAAAAGATAATATAATAATTATTGATTGATACTAATCCACAACAAATATTTTAACAATATCTTCATCCAAATCAAGATCCTCCTGTTAAATCTAACACAACCTTACCACAAGTTCCAGTCATCGACCTTAGTAAATTGTTATCTGAGGATGTAAATGAGCTAGAGGAGCTAGACAATGCATGCAAGGAGTGGGGTTTCTTCCAGGTTTGAATTATTATTCATCCTTTATTGCATTTTAGTCTACTTAAAGCATCAAATCCATAAGTTCACTTCATTATAATGAAGAGCAAGGTACATTTTAAGGAAATTATAATTGACAAGTAAATTTGGCTTTTTTTATTTCTCCAAGAATTTGGCTTTTCTGCATATATAACAGGAGAAGAGGAATGTAAATTTAATTTTATTATTTCATAAGATTTCTAATATACAAATTATTTACAACTAATTAATCATGGAGTCAACCCTTCAGTGGTGGAAAATGTGAAGAGAGAGGTTCTAGAGTTCTTAAATCTTCCAATGGAAAAGAAGAAGCAACTTTGGCAAACCCCAGATGAATTGGAGGGTTTTGGTCAGTTGTGTGTTGTATCTGAGGATCAAAAGCTAGAATGGGCAGATATGTTCTTCATTCACACTTTTCCAATAAATGAAAGGAATCCTCGCTTATTTCCTAACTTTCCCCAACCATGAAGGTTATTTCCACTCTCAGTATATATTTTTTGGCCAGCCATATGCTATATATCCTTCTAACTACTACAATATTGAGTGATATGTAGGTAACTCAAACAAACATTGTTTGATTGCAGAGATAATTTAGAGAACTATTCTTTGGAACTGAAAAAGCTTTGCCTCACAATCATTGAGCCACTACTACAAAAAAGGGCTTCAACATCGTTGTATCTACATCGGTTTAACAAAAAATGATGTTAAATAAAACACGGTGGCATTTTTGTAAATAAATGCAACACGTTAACGTCGGTTATTAAATAACCGATGTTGAAATAGCTTGTCAACATTGGTTCAGTTAGTAACCGATGTTGAAATGATCATATCAACATCGTTTCATTGAAAACCAATGTTGAAATGAGCATGTCAACATCGGTTCATAGAATAACCGATGTTAACAAGGGCTTTAAAATCTTATATTTTCATTTTCATCCTCGTGCCTTGACCTCTCCTTTCCCTCTTTGCGAACCACCTTGTACTGTGAACCCATATCTGCGAACACCTCTCTTCACTGTGTCTGCCACTCCGCCACTGCATCGACGACATTGTCACTGCCATTACGACATTTTGGCCTGACATTGTGCCGCTGCCGCCATTGAGTAGAAGGTAAACCTAACATTGCAATTTTTCTCCATTGTTGATGCCATTGGAGAATCGCAAAGACCTAGAAGCGGACAAACCTCCATTGTTCTGTTGTGTAACCCTTGGTCGTCATTGCCACCACTATCCAGGTTTGAATGTCCTTCTTCTCCCTTTTCACTTCCGTTGTTGTGCTCTATAACCTTTGTCAGTTTCCCTCTGTAATTCGATTCTAGTTTGGTTTAACATTTTAATATTAAATATTAATATTGTTTTAATTGATATTTATAGGAATAAGGTGATTGCTAAGTGCTTATTCTGATTTCTGATATGTAAGTAGAATTTGATTTTGTTTGAGGTATTCAAATGAAATGTTTCAGTTATCCTTTTTATTCTGATGTCCCTCTTTTTACACTCTGCATTCATAAAATAAAAATTGTTGCTTATGAATTCTACAATATGCAGTCCAATGACTTATTTTATCAATACTTTTGCAGGTAGAAACTTGTTTTTTGAGTCCTTGGAAAAACAGAGAGGTTCTACGAGCACTTCTCTGGTGGTGGAAGCCAAAGCACTATTCTGGGGAGTAAGTATTGTTAGTGGTTATAAACAGACTTTAGGATTTGATAAGTAGCGCTTAAGGAGATCAATAAGGTATTATGAGTCCCTGGAAAATTAGAGATGTGGTATTTTGAGCCTAATTTATAATGAACCTTTATTAAATGTGACTTTCCTCTGCCATGGTGTTTAGCAAATATATAGTTGATTAGTTTTTGACTTCATATCACTAATATCTATAACTAAAGACTTAAGAAAGTTATGAGAAAATTGTAAAAAATTAAAGTGGTATTATGCATTTTGCCTTGATCCAAGCCTTCTCTTTAGAATGTCAGAATTTTTTCTTGCAGTGGCGTTTTTTTTTTCTTTTGAATTTTCAAAATCTCAAGAGTCATGAAGTACATTCTTCTATTCTACTGCAGTGGCTTTATGCTATGAATCTTCCAAAATTCTTCTATTCTTGATGGTTTGATGCTATGAATCTTCCAAAGTTTAAATATATATGTTGCATCTATATGGTAACCTGAATGAGAAATAAGAATTAGAGAGATAACTGCATGAACTTTATGTAAAAGATGTCAAGGCAGTCCATTTCATTCTGTAAATGAGAATTAGAGAGATAACATGTTGCATGTAGTAGTTTCTTTTCTTGCTTAATTTTTCTCACTCGAAAGATGCTGCAAGTTGCCAGATTGTAGCAACCTGATATCCCAAAAAAACATTCTATCACAATTTAAATAGCAATATTTTAACCATTTTAATAAAACAGTTACTAGAAAATAAATCTCCAGCTGGGAGCAATGCATATATGCTCCTTTGTTATGAAAGAGAAAGTAGAAAGTGAGTAGAGAAACCTTCCTTTTTGCCTTTCAACTAGGACCAAGCTTAAATTTAATTGTATCATAATAAGATGCAGAGAAACCTTCCTTTTTTCCTTTCATGTGTTATTATCTATCTATGACATAATTGTATAATTACCTTTTAATGTGAAAATAGAAAAGCCAAGTTACTTATGCAATTAACTTGCAGGGAAAAAAATAATGATTGCACTATGTCTGCAATGTGTAGTTTAGTTTTATAATCGTGACAGTAGGGATAAATTAATGGTGAGTTTTGATTGATAATGACTTGCAACAAGTGGAAAAAAAATTGAGGTAGTAGCTACTGCCCTATAGCTCCCAGTTGAGAGGAAAAATAGTGACTAATGAATGTGTAATTCACTTGATAAGTAAGTAGAAGTGGTTGGGAATTTTGCTAATTAAACCCCTGAATGTCTATGTATCCACTTTTGTTTAGAAGATTCAAGTTCGTTGCAGTCAGTGATTGTACGTACTCACATTGATAGTGAATCATTAAAATGTCGTAAAAGTGATTGAATTATTGGAGTGTTTCATGCAATGAAACTGTTGAGCTTTTATGCTTAGGTGGAGTATTTCACTTCAGTAACTATTAGACCAGCATTAGGTGGAATTTGGTTGGCTTCCAACCACCAAAACACATCTAACCACAAGCACTTGTGAGGCATAAAAGCATGTCTCTCATAGCTAATGATATCAGTTTTTTTTTTCTTTTCCCCAATGATATTTAGATTTGGTAGAATGGATTCAATGGACTCAACTTTCCCTGTTTTTTTTTGTTGAACTCGAATTTTCTTTAGCCGAGAGTGAGACACTAATTTGGATGAATGAGATCATTCTTTAGAAGCTACTCCATGTAGGTGAAATTATTTAACCTTTTATTTATTGGTTTAAAGATGGTTCATATCACTATAACCATTTCCTTTTCTATTTTCCTCTCTTGTTCTTGTATTATGGTGATGATGACAGTTAACCATTTCCTTATCTATATTCCTCTCTTGTTCTTGTATTATGGTGATGATGAAAGTTTTAAGTTATTGATATTCTGAACTATTATTTATTGGTTTGAGAGTTTCTTACTTAAAAGAAGCTTTGTTAAACTTCTTTTGATGGTATACATGTAGGCTCGCCAACGTTGTCTCTGCTGGCACTATTCTCGCTTCTAGACAGGTAATGTTTCTTGTTCAGTTTTCTTTTTGTGGTGAAAATTGTCAAAATGAGTTTATTATATTGTATAAGTGATAGATTAATGGTGCCTTTAGTTCAAACCAAGAATCTGTATAAGTGATTCTATGTAGCTTTCAGATTTTCATGTAATCTCTCTTCAAGAGAAAAAGACTTCTGCAAAGATTGTCAATTGATCTGGATAGACTTTTTCTATATTTCTCTTACTTTGTAAAGAAATATGGTAGGAAAATAAATCCAAGCTTGTGGCAGTAAATGTGAGCCAACAAGCTGGTTGTCCAGCTGAAAATATAGATAAATTTGTCTTGTCTGTAGAAGACCTGGGTGTGTAGAGTTGAAAGAGGGATCTCATGTTCACCAACACTCTTGTTAAATTGCACAATATAATACTCTTTGTGTGAACATATACGCATCATTATGTTCTTGAAACTTATGCCTGTTATTGATTTTTATCTTTTGAATAAAACAATGATAGCATGGATTTTGCATTTATAGCCAGCAAATGAAAAGTGCTTTAAACTTGTGAAAGTTTCAAATACAACCTTGATACTCAAATGAAATTAATAGATGTTGGTACTATGCATATGTTTAGGGAAAAATATCCTGACAGTGTCCTCAGTCCTCACAAATCAAAGTGGCAGTTTGTCTGCTATACCTTAGAAAGAAGTAAATAAAAAGGGAAAATAAGTAGAGTCGAAGATATGTGAATTTGACATGCTAGTTTGGCTGAAACCTTTCTGCTAATTATTAACTCAGGTTCTATCTGGTCTTGAAGGTTAATGTAGTTATAGATATTCAATAATTCAATACCTGATAATAATTCACAATGATTTAGGTCCAGAATAAAGTCACAGCCACTTCGTCTCTATCTTTTTCTCTCCTATTCAAAACCAGTCTTGTTTGATTGATAAGTTAGTCAGGTATTTATTTTCATTTGCAGTAGCAAGAGAAATTGATAATCAGTTAAAGTTATCCTATGAAAGCTGTGTTAAAGGCCAGGTATTTATTTTCATTTGCAGTAGCAAGAGAAATTGATAATCAGTTAAAGTTATCCTATGAAAGCTGTGTTAAAGGCCTTGAATCATTGAGTTTTTACTGCATAATTTTAGCTATTGTTCTGCTGCGTAATTTTCTTGTAAATCATGTTTTATCTAATTGTATAATTACCTTTTAATGTGAAAATAGAAAAGCCAAGTTACTTATGAAATTAACTTGCAGGAAAAACACAATGATTGCACTATGTTAGCAGTGTGTAGCTTACTTTTATAACCGTGACAGTAGGGACAAATTAATGTGTGAGTTTTGATTGATAATGACTTGCAACAGTGGAAAAAAATTGAGGTAGTAGCTGCTGCCCTCTAGCTGTCAGTTGAGAGGAAAAACAGTGGCTAATGAATGTGTAATTCACTTTGATTAATTATTAAAGGTGGCTGGGAATTTTGTTAATTGAACCCCTGAATGTTGCATGAAAAAACATCCCCTTTTAGTTTCTACACATATCATTTTTAATCTGTTTTAGTCCTCATTCATAGAAACTAAAAGAGATTTAAAATGGGAGAACATAGGTATTCAAAGAGAATTTTTTTTAAGTGTAACGACTTAAAAGAAAACTATTTGTAACTATATAATTAAAATGAGTAATTTGTCTCATTTTTTTACAATATTACTTTTATTTTTTGCAAGACATTTTCCTTATTTTACAACAATCTGCTATTACTTCAGGCATGGATTTGCAACATTAAAATAATGCCATATTCCTTATTCTGTATTGTTTTTATTTTCCCTCAGGTGACTTGCATGCTCTATCTGTACCCGTCTCTCTCTGCATCTATCATGTTAACTTGACGTAAGATATACTTTCTTAAACTATTTTTTCGTGTACATTACTCAAATTTATATTGTTTCAGCCAAATCCCTTATTTATTTTTTTAGTCAACTGATAATAAATGGATGAGGATTATAAATAATTTATTGCCATGACATATCAGTGACTATATCTTGTAGTTCATTGACTTCATATATTATTGTATTAGAGTAATATAAATTGAGAAATAATTTTCAATATTTACATCTCTCAAACAAATTGGACTGGTTATGCTGTGTAAGTTGTTTTGATGACATAACACACTGATTTCTGGAGGCAGCGAGCATTGAGTAGTTGTGTTGGTGTTGTTGTCGTGACTGAGTAGCTGAGTAGCAATGAGTTTATTTGTTATTGTTAGTGAGCATCTTTTCAGGTATGTATCTCATTCTGACACTTCTGTGCTTGTTACAATTATAATAATGCTTTTTATAACTTGTTTGTGTAATTAATGAGTATTATTTTATATTCAAGTTAAGCATTATGAGTGAACCTTTGTTTCCCATTTGAGGTTCAATACAATGATTAATACGGATAGTTTGGATTAATCGTTGTATTGAATCTTGAATTGTCCGTTTGGACTATTTGGGAAGAGTCATTTTTTTATACTTCATTCATACATAGAGGTTGAGTCTCTTTTGTTAAATTTGATGAAATTTCGGTTTACTGCATTTTGTTTTGTTCTCCGGGTGCATACTTGATTCTGGTGGAATTGATGTCACCGCTTTCATGTCGTGTACTTGGAGATCAATGCGAAATGCTGCCGAAATTTTGTCAAATTTAACAAAAGAGACTTAACCTCTACGTATGAATAAAATATAAAAAAATGTCTTCCTGAATGGGATAGGGCCACACCTTTTATGAAAAAGTGAGATCTTCATGCATGATATAACTCTATGAGTATCACAGAAGAGGAAAGATGGATCGAAGTTGGATGAAAGCTATTCGCATCACTAAGGAGTATGAGAATGGGGTTCAAAAGTTTTTGGAATTTGCTCAACAAAATTCACAGAATATGGGGGTAAAATATTATTGTCCTTATGTTAACTATCTGAATGGGGGACCGAGTTGTTGGACAAAAGTCTTTTCATCAAGCACATGCCCTTTTGTATGATGCTTTGGAAAGTGATTCGAAGAAGCCTTTGTATCCAGGGTGCAAAAACTTCACACGGTTGTCAGCAGTGTTAAGTTTGGTCAATTTGAAGGCAAGATATGGGTGGAGTGATAAAAGCTTCACTGATTTGCTTGAGGTGTTGAAAATGATGCTTCCAAAAAAGAACACGTTGCCGAAAAATAACTATGAGGCGAAGAAGATACTATGTCCGGTGGTTATGGAGTATCAGAAAATACATGCATGCCCTAATGATTGCATATTGTACAGAAATGAGTTTGAACACATGCATAAATGCCCCATGTGTGGGGTATCACGGTACAAATTAAAGGATGATGCGTGTGGTAGTGATGAAAGCACAAAGAAATAGTCCCTAGCAAAGGTGTGTTGGTATCTTCCAATAATTCCAAGGTTTAAACAATTGTTTGCTAATGGAGATGATACAAGAAAACCCTGACATGGCATGCAGATGGTCGAAATGTGATGGATTGCTCCGGCATCCGGCTGATTCTCCCTAGTAGGATAATATTAATCGTTTGTTTCCAAATTTCGGGGAAGAGGCAAGAAACCTTAGGCTTGGACTTGCTACCAATGGAATGAATCTTTTTGGTAACTTAAGTACTAACCACAGTTCATGGCCTATTTTGCTAGTAATTTACAACTTGCCTCCTTGGTTGTGCATGAAGCGAAAATACATTATGTTGTCTATGATGATTTCGGGTCCAAGACAGCCAGGAAATGACATCGATGTTTGTCTAAGTCCGTTGATTGAAGACTTGAGAAAAATGTGGGAGGAAGGGGTTGACATCTTTGATGGGAATCGCAAGGAGACCTTCAAGTTGCGTGCATTGGTATTTTGTACCATTAATGACTTTCCAGCATATGGGAATTTGAGTGGATATAGTGTTAAGGGGCATCATGCATGTCCTATCTGTGAAGAACACACAAGCTACGTGTAACTCAAGCATGGAAGAAAGACAGTCTACACTAGGCATCGGAGATTTCTTAAACCTTATCACCCGTATCGGCGATTGAAAAAAGCTTTCAATGAAAGACAGGAGGATGTAAGTGCACCGATACCTTTGACTGGAAAGTAGGTTTATAAGCAGGTGGAGGACATCCAAACTATCTTTGGGAAGACCCAACAGAAGGATGCAAGTGAGAAAAGAATATGGAAGAAGAGGTCGATATTCTTTGATCTTCCATACTGGTCCGATCTAGATGTTAGACATTGTATAGATGTTATGCATGTGGAGAAAAATGTGTGTGATAGTTTAATCAACACGCTTCTTAACATTAAAGGCAAGACAAAGGATGGTCTGAATGCTCGGCAAGATCTGGTTGAGATGGGTATACGTGAGTAGTTACATCCAAGGTCAGAAGGTAAACGAACATATTTGCCCCCAGCGTGCCATACGTTGTCCAGAGAAGAGAAAAAAAGTTTTTGTCAGTGTTTGCGGGATGTTAAGGTGCCACAAGGATACTTTTAAAATGTAAGGAGTCTTGTATTGATGAAGGATCTCAAATTAGTTGGCTTAAAGTCTCATGATTGCCACATCTTGATGCAACAACTTCTGGTCGTGGCGATACGAAACATCTTGCCTAACAAAGTCACGGTTGCCATAACTCGTCTGTGCTTATCCTTCAATGCTATATGTAGCAAAGTCATTGACCCTGTAAAGTTGGATGACTTGGAAAAAATGAGGCTGCTATTATCTTGTGTCAGTTGGAGATGTATTTTCCTCCTTCATTTTTTGACATCATGGTTCACTTAATTGTTCACCTAGTGAGGGAGATTAGATTGTGTGGACCCATTTATTTAAGGTGGATGTACCCAATTGAGCGATACATGAAGATCTTAAAAGTGTATACCAAGAATCAATACTGTCCTGAGGCATCTATTGTTGAAAGGTACATTGCAGAAGAAGCTATTGAGTTTTGTTCAGAGTACATGGAGAAGACAAAACCTGTCGGGGTTCCTGAGTCTCGTCACAAGAATAGAGTGAGAGGTAAGGGTACACGAGGGTTAATTGTTGTAACCATGGGTCTCAAGGCATTGAATGAATCACTTTTGTATATATTGAATAATACTGATGAGGTTACCCCATACATAAATACACACAAAGAATTTGTGAAGGCAAGTAACCCAAAAATGAACAAGAACCAGGTGTTGATTGAGCATAACAAAACTTTCTTAAACTGGTTTAAAGACACAATCATTGCTCTTGATGATCCTTCTGAAACATTAAAGTGGTTAGCAAATGGGCCTAAGCTAAATGTTCCAACTTGGAAGGCATATGATATCAACAAGTATTAGTTCTACACGAAGTCACAGGATGACAAGAGTACAATTCAAAACAATGGGGTTAGTCTTCGGGCTGAAGCAGAACACTTTTCTAGTGCAAAAGATAACAAACCCAAATTGGGGTCCATGTCTTACTTTGGAGTAATTGAAGAAATCTGGGAGCTTGACTATACTATTTTCAAAGTTCCTGTTTTTAAGTGTAAGTGGGTTGATAGCAACACCGGTGTGCAGATTGATGATTTGGGATTCACTTTTGTTGACCTTAAAAAGGTTGCTTATAAGGACGAGCCTTTCATCATGGCAGAACAAGCAACACAAGTGTTTTATGTCGAAGATCCCTGTGATGCAAGGTGGTCAGTGGTTCTACAAGGAAGAACCAGTGGTGTTATTCATGAAAATGATAATTCAACACTTGATATTTGTGAATCTACTTCTTTCTACACATGCATGCCTACCATCATTGAAGAAAATGAGGAGGACGACATACACGCAAATCGTCATGATCATGATGAAGGCTTATGGGAGAACATTCCTACCTAACCACGTTATATATAAGTAATGTCTATGTTATTGTATACTTTAATAATTTTTTCAACTTTTTTTTTTATCTCCATTTACAATTTACAAACTTTGTACAATTGCAAATAACACTTAAAAATAACACTTAATTTTTTGTTTGTTTGAACAGGCACATGGGTACACCACCAGGTTCCCCTCATCCTGAGTCATCAACTCCTTCAGAGTCTATGTCCAGGAGGACTAGACAATCCACATGACTCAAAAAATTCATTGCTAAAAGCTTGTCTGGGGAGAAGCCTCGAGTTTATGTCGATCCTGCAACTGGAAAAGCTTTAGGTCCAAATAAATCACATTTCATGACCTATTTGGGGATTGCTGCCCGAGACAGGGTTGATATTACGTATCAAGACTGGCACCATGTGCCAAAAAATAAGAAGAACATGATTTGGGAGGACATTATGGTATTTTCAATAAACTCTTTATGTTATAGTAATTCTATGTATTTAACTTGCATATTATTGTCATTGACTAACTCTTACATATGATTCTCAAATGAAGGAACAATTTGATATTCCAGAAGCGTCCAAGGCTAGGAGGAAAATTATTTCCCATGTGGGAACAAGATCGAGGCAGTTTAAGGCAGACCTTACAAGGAAATATGCAATTAAAGAAAAGAAGGGTGATGAGGAGGAAGAGTAAATGAGGATGATGATGACATTCCTTGAGCAAAATTTGGCATTGAGAAGGACAAGTGGAGGGAATTTACAGAGAGCCGCAATACTCCTACTTGGCAGGTAAGTTGTGGGTGTTGTTTTTTAATTTGTCTATATCAAAAATTGGTTAATTATTTTGCTGAAAGTATGTCTAATTATTCACAGAAAATCATAAAGAAGGCTTAAGAAATCCATAAACATAACAACATGCCACACGTGATGTCTCGTGGGGGTTATGCATGGCTTGAGGAAAACATGATGGCCGAGAAGATGAAGAAAAAATAGGCTGAAGTTGCTGAATATAGGAGTGCAACTGTAGTTAATCCTCCATCTCCCATTAAATGACATGTGAAGTGGAAGAAGGCCCATACAAAACATTCTGGGCAGATGACATCTGAGGCAGCACAACAAATTGCTAATAGGATTGTAAGTTATTATGCACCTTAAAATGTAACTAAATATAGTAACAACACAAGTTGACTCCTTTATCTTTTTTTTGTTGTAGGATTCCCTAGAGGAGCAGTGCACATAGGGTACGTTTGTTCCCCATGAACGTCAGGATATACTGATGATTGCCATTGGGCAGCCGGAGCACCCTGGTCATGTCCGTGCTGCTGGAGTTGGTGTAACCATCAACTAGTACTTTGGACCACTATCATATGACTTGCATACTTCTTCATCCATCACCCTAGAGCTAGTGGCTTCGTTGAAAGAGAGCTTCAGAGAGGTGTTTAAAGAGGAGTTTAAAGAGCAGTTAAAAAAGGAGTTTAAAGATCAGCTAAAGAGAGAATTGTTGATGGAGTTGAGCCAGATGACCTCACAGCAGCCGCCTGAGCATGTTGAGCTATATGTAGCTCCTTCCAGTGCCCGTGTTAGCACGAAGGGGAGTTGTGCTAGTACTGATGTTGATCCCTCAGGGGAGGAGCCTGGCACTGACACAACAGCTGATCAGTGCGGCTTGTATGTTGATGAGCAGCCTCCCCGCTTGGTGGCCATTGGGAGAGTTTATCATAGGGCTTCAATCATACACCACACGTGTTTGACGAATGATATGGTCAAGGTGGGGGTTGAAGAGGTTCTAGATGCTACTGCTCGAGTCCCTTTACCGACTGATGAGGTTCAGTTAGTGGGGGAGGCCCTAAACACCTTTATTGCATGGCCGAGTCATCTTGTGAAGCCTTTTTCACGGGAGGTGTAACGACCCATCTTCATTACAGATTTGATATACTATCATATATGAACTACATATAAAATTTTTCTCATTTTCACTTAACATACACATACGTATCTACTTTCATACACATAATATATATCATCATCACATCATAAAGGTATTATATGCAAATTTACAAATTAGAATACACGGGTACATATAATATATAAAAAAAATGGTCCCCTTGTAGAGGACATTCACAACAATCTAAGTATTATACATAAGTCCTAAGCTGGTCCCCAAAACTATGTATTTATTTACAAAACATAATCAAAAGAACAGGGATATCGTCCAATCTTCAAGATCTGCATCGACTTCAATCATGAACAGCATGAGAGCCTGCACCGTCACTACTATCTGCTCCCGTGCCAACAACACGATCATTGCAGTAATACAATACAAACACAAATTGCAAGGGTAAGCTTACTTATAAAAAGAATGATAGGATATACTCAAAGTACAGTTAACATCATTCAACAATAAACATTCAGTTCACTTCATACATCACTCCATACATCAATTTCATTATGCAATGTTATGCTGACTCGACTCCATGGAGATTCCTACGTCTTTTGGATGATCCCTCATAGGCCCCATCCCTTACCATTAGTCATGCCTCTGACCATTCAGGGAGTCCCTTGAGCTGATCCTGTGGAGGAAGTGTGGTTTTATCGAATATAGACAAGTGTGGGTAATGGCTTACCTCTGTCAGGTTTGCAAGACCTTCCATCTAGAGGAGTTCGCCCACTTGTCTATTCTATAGGCCCGCCTGTAGCCACCACGAAAACCTCCGGCACTAGGTTGAGAGCCTATGCAGCACCCTCAACTTACGTGCCTACCCACATGCAATGTTATGCAACAAGCCAAACAATTTCAATTTCCACACGTTCCCTTTATGTTATAATTCACCAATTTTCTCAAATAACACTGATGAACCCATCCAGCAGTTCAATCAGATCAAGTAAGGTATTCTCATGCCTTGAATCCTTACTTACAACACAACTCCAACTTTATCAAAATGTGAATTATTAACATAGTTTTAGAACCAAAGTTGTGGCTTATCCATCATCATCATTCATAACAAAACTAGGTTATGGTCTCCAGCTAAACAAAAGCCCCAGAATTTCTCTAACACTATCACTGGATGTTAGATTTCGCTGAACATAGGGTGTCACTGGACGCTGGGTTTCACTGGAAACTAGGTCACTGGACGTGGGGTCTCACTGTGCACTAGGTCACTCGATGCGGGATCTCACTGTGCACTAGGTCACCGGACTCTGGGTCTCACTGAATGTTGAGTTTCACTGGACGATGTTCTCCTACACATTAGTGTTCACTGGATGATGGTTTTACTACATACTAGTATTCACTGGATGATGGTTTTTCCTACACACTAGTATGCACTGGACGATAGTTTTCCTACACACTAGTATGCACTGGACGATGGTTTTCTTTGTAGGACAGGTCAATGGACGATGGTTTTTTCATTGGACGAGGGGTCTTCTGCAGAACCCAAAACCTCTCAAAGAAATCACAAACACATGCCTCAAAGATTTAGAAACCATTTCCAACACTTACAATATCATTCCAAAGCAAAACAACATATTATGACAACAAATTTCAACTCAAATCATCAAAAACATAAAGAGAGCAAAAGTCATCACATCATAATAACAAATCTTTAAAACATCCAAACAGAGACAGAATTCCAAACATAAACCACCACCAGATCATTTCAAACAATTATGAAGCTTCCCTTACCTAAAGCTCTTGACTCAAACCGTGAAGAAAAAGCTATAGAAGAGAGCTTTGGGGTTCTCGAGTGATCTGTCCCCAAGTTTTTGTTACATAATCAACTAGGAGGAACCTAAATCAACATCAAAATAAGTTCCAAATCAAGATTTCTCTCATCTCTGAAAATCTAACCAAGACCCATTTCTCATGTTTCTTGGAAGGAGATGAGAAAGGTACTAAGACATCGAAATACAGAGGGACTGGACTTACCAACTTAGAATCGACTAAGAAAGCTCTAGCGAAGAAGAAATCAAACTTCAATATGGTGTAGAAATTCAACTTCCATTCACGGGAATAAGATATTCAGAGAAGAAGGAAGATAAGAACAAGAGACTTAGAGAGGAAGAAAGATAAGAACGAAGGTAATAGAAGAAACAGGAAGCAGGACACGTTAATATATAAGATTTACATGAATTTCTGCTATTTGCCCCTACCATTCCTCTTAGGACACCCTCATTTTATTATTATTATTATTATTATTATTATTATTATTATTATTATTATTATTATTATTATTATTGTTATTATTATTATTATTATTATTATTATTATTATTTACAACTTACGGAAAAGTCTCAAAAACCTCACAACACACACTCTACGTCCAATACCTCATGAAAATCTAATTATTAATTCTTTTATACATATCATAAATTTAAATTTAATTTCCTCTTGCATTACTAATCAAACACTTATCATTAGGAAAAATCACAACGTTACAGGAGGTAGCTCCTTTAACTTATTTTATTTTTTGGTATCATCAAAACAATTGACCTGAATTAATTGTTGACTATAAGTAACTTATGTTTATTAATTGTGTAGGATAAACAGGGACCAAAGAAACCAGTTGAACCTCATGATAGGTCGGCCCCTGATGATGCTCCCTTATTAAATTTGGTACAGGTTAGCCTGTTACTTTTCAGATAGCCTTTCCAGGTGTCATGGGATGCGAGTTTGTTTGGGGTGCACAATGAACAGTTCCCCCTCTACATAAATCATAGTGATGTTGGGGAGATATTGAGTGGCAATCAATATCTTAATATCAGTGTTATATAGTTGTGGATGACGTAAGTACATTTTAATTTTAGGTCCATTACCTATTTAATTGTAAGTGATTAACAATTTACATTTATTTGAACAAAAATAGGTTTTTGAATGAGTTATGTATGGAATTCGAGCATGGTTCTATCTATGGATTCCTTGAACCTCAGAGCATACAGAGATCAGGGAATTATCAAGATCATGCTCAAAATTACATTCAAAGATGGATACATGAATCACAAAAACAAGTCTACCTAGGAGCTTACTTAAATAAATAAGTAAGTAAAATTTCATTAATAAAAGCATTTAAATAATGATTGCATTATTACTAATAACTAGTTTCCAATGGAGCCAACATTGGCAACTCCTGGTTATTTGTCCTAGGTCCAATGTTGTTGTCTGGTTCTGTTCCGTGCACAAGAAGCCCGATGTAGACATCAAAGCCATAATTACAGGGTAAGTTTAAATTTGTAACAAATTGACTATATCAAACATATTATACATGACTGTCTTGGTCTTACAAATATATTTGCATGCTTCTTTTAATCAGTGCTTTAAAGGGCTTACAAGGTAACCAACCAAGTAAATCGAAGAAAGTTGATTGGGTTAATGTAAAAGTAAGTATTTTAACCAATGCTTGAATATCCAAAATGTTGTTTAATTAGTTTTTTTCTACAATAATTTGTCTTAAACATTATTAAATTTCATATTGAATTTAGTGTAATCTACAAAGCGGAGGCACTGAGTGTGGCTATTATGTCATGCATTGGATGTGGACCATCATCCATGGGGGATTCAGGGATAACTGGGAAACATTAATATATTTGTTTACTTTAACAGGTTTCATTTATTATAACTATTAATATTCGATGTGATTAACTTACATATGTTTATTATATGATGTAGACATTTAGCGATTCTCAACCATTAGAGGCAACGACAATTGAAGATATTCGCATTCCGTGGGCACGACACTTTTTGAGAGTTAGAAATGAAGCACTGAACAAATTAGTAGGGATTTAGCTTATTAATGGATTCTATTTGTAAACATTTATATATTGGGTTAATTGGTTAATGTTTGTTTATACATTACTATTTTATTTATAATAATATAAAGCTTAGATCATTAATTATATATAAATTTCCTGGGTCTGGATTTTAATTTGAAATTACAAGTTTGGTTCAATCTAAAACAGAATGATCATAAAAAAAAGGTGCACAAACAACATCAGTTATGGCAAAAAATGATGTTGTTTGTGCAAAAAAACATCGGTTATGGCAAAAACCGATGTTGTTTGTGCACAAACAACATCGGTTATGTGACAACCGATGTTGTTTGTGCACAAACAACATCAGCTTTTGCCATAACCAATGTTGTTTTGCACAAACAACATCATTTTTTGCCATAACCGATGTTGTTTGTCACCGAACAACATCGGTTTTTGCCATAACTGATGTTGTTTGTCACCGAACAACATCGGTTTTTGCCATAATCGATGTTGTTTGTCACCTAACAACATCGGTTTTTGCCATAACCGATGTTGTTTTGCACACATAATTTTGACTATTTGGGTATCCTTTGACATCAGTTATGCTCTGAACCGATGTTGTAGTGTATTTTAACTTCGGTTCAAGAATCGATGTTGAAAGTTGTCCACTTTCTACATCGTTCGATACAACATCGGTTAATAACCGATGTTAAAAGCCTAAAATAATCGATGTTAAATACCTTTTTTGTAGTATGCATATGGCAATAGCTCTAAAGATTGAACCAAATGAACTGCTAGATTACGTGTTTGAAGATGTATTTCAAACAATGAGGTGGACTTACTACCCTCCATGCCCTCAACCAAAAAATGTCATTGGAATAAATCCTCATTCAGATGTTGGTGCTCTTACTATTCTACTCCAAGTCAATGAAACATAAGGCCTTCAAAGTCAAAAAGATGAAAAGTGGATTCCTATGAAACCCCTCCCTAATGCTTTTGTCATCAACATTGGAGACATTTTAAAGGTAATTGATAGAATATCATTCACAAATCCTTTTTACTTCCTCTGGACTCATATATAAGCAAAAAAGTTGGCTTGTATGGTGGACTTAAATATAAGCAAATCTAACTAATTTTGCTCTATTTAATGCTATCATTCCTAAAACACCCTTCATTTAATTGCAATTCTATTTTCGATGACTCTTCTTTATTCATGATATCAAGTTCAAATGAAGAGCATTTTAGAAATAACCTTATTTTTTACTTAAGATTAGTAAAATTAAATGATGTCAACTAACTTTCTTAATTAGTGTGTAATTAGTTATTTTTGTCCAGATGGAGTATTATTTTACATTTAATTAGTTGTACGAGTATTTATGAATAGACACTCAACCATAAATTATGGCTTCATTAACCACAAATTAATTGCATTTGGGAAATTTTTTATGGTTTGTGTAGATATTGACCAATGGGATTTATCGGAGCATTGACCATCGACCAACTATTAACAAAGAGAAAGACATAATTTCCATTGCCACATTTCACAAGCCTCTTATGAACAGAGTTATAGGTCCAACACCAAGCCTTGTTACTTCTGAAAGAGTTGTAGTGTTCAAAAGAATTGTTGTTGAAGATTATTACAAAGCATTCTTTTCGCACAAGCTAAAAGGAAAATCCTGCCTTGATTTGGTCAGGGTCCAAAATGAGATTGGTAAATGATAGAAGTTCATGTACGACTGTGCTTGAGATGGAAAATTAAAACTTGTACACGGAAGGCAGCTAATGAATAATAGTACAATAATGCCACAAAAGTGTAAAATCACTTTTCAAGGTTTTAAGCTGGTGATATCGAAAGTACATGGACTTGATTATTTATTCATGGGATTTGAATTGTGTATTCTTCAAGTAGTAGGCTGGTATGTGTGCCTCGTATATGTACATCCCTCGACTTAGCAACATATAATTTCTTTAAACATAATGATTGTGTGCAGTTGTCACATTTGTTTTTTGGAACTAGACTTGAGAATGTATGTGTGTTTTGTGGGTCCAGCCAATGTGAATGGTAGAATTAGTGCATGGAAAATTTTTTCCTGTCAGTGAAAAGAATGTAAAGTGCATTATGTGCCTTAAATGCAAGGTTAAGAATTTTCAACCAATCTGCTGCAGCTTTCGGTGTCTTTGAATTTTTACCAAGCTAGCAATTTTTACATGGTGAAATCCTTCTATAAATAGAGGAGGTGAAGAGCAATACATGCACAAGCAAGAGGCATTTGAGTTCCTCACATTTAGAGAGAAAAAATGTAAGAGAAAAATAGAGAGAGCCGTAGAGTTTCTAAGAGATAAAATTAGTAAGCCAATTTGTGAGAGTTATATCCACAAATTGAAGATTGTTGTATTTTGTATTTCCATTATTATTATAGTGGAGATTTAAGAGGCCTATAGGTACCATGGTTTTTCCTTACTCACATTGAGAAGGTTTTCTATGCTAAAAATTTACGGTGTTATTATTCTACGTTTCTGCTAAGTGCCTATTTTGAGTTCACAGAGGAGGGAAATTATGATGGCATTTCCCAATAGTGGTATTATTCTTGTGTTGCCGGGATAAAACGTGGGATTGCGAAAGTGCATGTCTAGGAAAAGTTCTAGCTAAGGAAATAATTGGTATATAAGAGTGTCTATTATTGACCCACCTCTCTTTCTTGGGAACTTTCCTGGTGTGATGTTCACAAACTATGATAAATTTTTTGGTGTACAGTAATTCTTAGTTCATTATCTAGCCTGTGTAACTCAAGATGGAGGGAGCTGTGACTAATGATGGAGATATGTTCAAGCTAATTGATGATAATTACTCGTATTGGAAGCCGATGATGGAAGACCATTTATACTGCAAGGATTTGCATGAACCAATCACCCAGTAGGATAAATCGGAGGGAAGACTGACAAAGATTGGGAGCTCCAGAATTGGAAAGCAGTAGCTATGATCCGAAAATATATTGATCAAAGCTTGTTCAAGCATGTATCAACTTATACTAATGCGTATGAGTTGTGGAAAAAACTTGAATCCTTGATTCAAAAGAGGACGCCCAGAAACAAAACCCACCTTGTCAAACGATTGGCAAAGTTGGAGTACACGGACGGTCAAAACATGATCGAACATTTGAATATCTTCAAAGGTATTGTGAATCAATTGACGAAAGCAGAAATGAAGATAGAAGATGAGTTGCATACTCTTCTACTCATCAGTTCTTTGCCTGAAAGTTGGGACACTCTAGTTGTCACCCTCAGCATGGATTCCGTTATAGACAATCTATTGAATGAAGAGTCAAGACGAAGAGAAAGAGGCTTGACCAATCAGTTTGAATCCAACGTTATTGAAAATAGAGGAAGGAGTAAGAGTCGAGGAAAAGGAGATCGTGAAAAATCACAAGGCAGATCCAAACCTCGCAATAGACTAAGTTGCTATTACTATGGTAAACCTGGCCACAGGAAATCTGAGTGACCAACAGGCTGGGACGGTCTATCCTGACCAGATTGACCTAAAGAAAAAGAAGGAAGATGGAACAACCATTACAATGATCTCGAATGATGATAGCATATTTCTTGTCGAAGAGGATAATTATCTAAATGTTGCATTTGATGATTGCATTTGGATAATTGACTAAGGAGCATCCTTCCACGTAAGTCCTCACGAAGAATTCTTCCCATCATGCCAAAATGGAGACTTTGGTATGGTGAAGATGGGAAATCATGTCACAAGCAAAATGGTTGGCATAGGTGAAGTAACTCTGATGACTGAGAATGGAAACAAGCTTGTTCTAAAGGACGTGAGACATCTTTCGGAGATGCGTCTAAATCTTATTTCATCAAGAAAGCTAGATGAAGCTGGGATGATAAACCAATTTGGTGTCGGCAGATGGAAACTCAATCGAGGAAACACGATTATTGCACATGGAAAGAAGGAAGGCTCCTTGTATACTATGCAAGGAAAGATATGCATAGGAGAGATGAATGTTGCTCAAGATGCATCAAAAGAATTGTGGCATAAACGATTGGGCCACATGAGCGAGAAAGGTTTGGAGATCCTCGCAAAAGATAATCTCTCAAACATAAAAGGGCAACCACTTGAATCCTGTGAAGATTGCCTAGTAGGAAAACAACACAGAGTATCTTTCAGAAGACCAAATGATGCAAGAAGAAGAAAGCATATTATGGATCTTGTTCACTCAGATTTGTGCTCAACATCTAAAAGGTCCATTGGCGGTGCCCAATATTTTGTTACCTTCATTGACGATTACTTAAGGAAAGTGTGGGTGTATCCATTGAAGACAAAAGATCAAGTTCTTCAAGCATTCAAGGAGTTTCATGCCTCTGTAGAACGATCGACTGGAAGAAAGCTTAAATGCTTGAGAACTGATAACGGTGGAGAATATATAGGCTAATTTGAGGCATATTGCAAAACTCATGGGATAAGACATGAGAAAGTACCTCCCAAGACTCCTTAGATGAATGGAGTAGCTAAAAGGATGAACAAAACAATTGCAGAGAAAGTTAGAAGCATGCTTTCTCAAACAAAACTTCGCAAATCATTTTGGGGTGAAGCAGTAAGAAATGTAATTGATTTGATAAATTTTTCACCTTCAAGACCTTTAAATGGAAAGCTTCCAAATGAGGTGTGGTATGGAAAGAGAGCCTCTTATGGTCACTTGAGAGTCTTCTGGTGTAAGGCATTTGTTCACATTCCGAAAGATGAAAGAACAAAGCTTGATGCTAAAGCAAAAGAATGCATAGACCTTGGTTCACCAAGAGATGAACTTGGCTTTAGATTATGGGATTCTGCAAACAAGAAGATTGTTCGAAGTAGAGATGTGGTATTCTTTGAAGATCAGAGATCCAAGATATCAAGTCTGGGAAGCCAAAACAAATGATGGTTTGTAATTCGAATCCTGTTATGGTAAATAATTCAGGGGGAGAGACTCATGAGATGGAACAAACTCATTAGACAATGCAACTAGATGAGACAAATGAAGAGCAAGTTGTGGATAATGTGCAGATAGAACATGTTCCCTAAAGTAAGACGATCAACAAGAAACAAGCAGCCTTTGAGAAGGTATTTCTCAGATGAGTTTGTCAACTTTACTGGTGAAGGGGAACCACAAAGCTTCATGGAAGCCATTGAGACAACTAATAAAAAGAAATGGATGCAAGCCATGGAAGAAGAAATCCAATCCCTGAAAGAGAATCAGACATATAACCTGGTGAAATTACCAGAAGGAAGAAATGCATTGAAAAATAAATGGGTATTCAAACTCAAGACTGAAGAGAATAACCCAAACCCCAGGTATAAAGCACGAATCATCGTGAAGGGATGCAACCAGAAGAAAGGCATAGATTTTCAAGAAATCTTCTCACCAGTGGTGAAGATGACATTTATTAGAGAAATTATTGGTCTAGTTGCCAAACTAGACTTGGAAATAGAGCAACTTGATGTCAAAACATCATTCTTACATGAATACCTAGAGGAAGAAATCTATATGGAGCAACCGGAAGGTTTTGCAGAAGCAGGCAAGGAACACTTAGTGTGTAGCTAAAAGAAAAGTCTTTATGGTCTAAAACAAGCTCCAAGACAATGGTACAAGAAGTTTGATCTCTTTATGTCCCAGCACAATTTCAAGAAGACCTCCACAGACCATTGTGTGTTTGTGAAGAACTATGAGAATGGTGAATCCATCATACTTCTGCTGTATGTTGATGATATGCTAATTGTTGGGAAAGACAAAACAAAGATAGCTGCTCTCAATAAGGCATTGAGCAAATCTTTTGCCATTAAGGATCTGGGTACAGTAAAGAAGATTCTTGGAATAAAGATCATTAAAGATCATTCTAGAAGAATGTTGTGGATGTCACAAGAAGACTATATCAAGAAAGTTCTTGAAAGGTTCAACATGAATAATGCTAAACCTGTACATGTTCCATTACTTGGTCATCTCAAACTCAGCAAGACACAATGTCCAATGAATGAAGAAGAAAAAGAAGAAATGAGCAAGGTGCCCTATTCTTCTGCAGTGGGTAGCCTTATGTATGCAATGGTCTGTACAAGACTAGACATTGCTTATGTTGTTGGAGTTGTGAGCAAATTCCTATCAAACCCAGGAAAAGAGCATTGGAATGTTGTGAAGTGGATATTAAGATATTTAAAGGGAACTGCCAAAAAATTGCTTGTGTTTTGGTAAAGGAAACTTAATGCTTCTCGGGTATTCAGATGCAGATATGGCAGGAGATGTGGATTCAAGAAAGTCTACATCAGAATATTTGATTACTTTTACAGGGGGAGCTATATAATGGCAATCGCGACTACAAAAGTGCATTGCTTTAAGCACCACAGAAGCAGAGTTCATCGCAATCACTGAAGGTTGTAAGGAGATCCTGTGGATGAAGAAGTTCCTACAAGAGTTAGGCCAAAATCAAGAAAGCTATGTTTTATATTGCGACAGTCAGAGCACAATTCATCTTAGCAAGAACTCAACTTTTCATGCAAAGTCGAAACACACTGACGTAAGGTATCATTGGATACGTTATGTGTTGGAAAGTAAACTGCTACAAGTTGAGAAAATACACATAAAGGACAATGGGGGTAGATATGATGACAAAAGCTCTAACAAAAGAGAAGTTAGAATTTTGTAAAGAAGCCGCAGGCTTAGCTTCTACCCCGAATTGATCCAAAGATTTTTCCCTTTGGCTGGAAGGGGAGAAATGTGGGTCCAACCAATGTGAATGGTAGAATTAATGCATGGAAAATTTTTCCTATTAGTGAAAAGAATGAAAAGTGCATTCAGAGCCTCAAATGCAAGGTTGAAAATTTAGAACCAATCTACTGTAGCTTTCGGTGCCTTTGAATTTTTACCAAGCTAGCAAATTTTACACGGTGAAATCCTTCTATAAATAGAGGAGGTGAAGAGCAATATAGGCATAAGCAAGAAGCATTTGAGTTCCTCACATTTAGAGAGAAAAATTGTGAGAGAAAAATAGAGAGAGCCTTAGAGTTTCTAAGAGAGAAAATTAGTGAGCCAATTTGTGAGAGTTTGTATCCACAAATTGAAGATTGTTGTATTTTGTATTCCCATTATTATTATAGTGGAGATTTAAGAGGCCTATGGGTCTCGTGGTTTTTCCTTACTCACATTGAGAAGGTTTTCCATGCTAAAAATTTACGGTGTTATTATTCTATGTTTCCGCTAAGTGCCTATTTTGAGTTCACAGAAGAGGGAAATTATGATGGCATTTCCCAACATGTTTGGGTGGTGTTTAACTTAGTAAAAGGTTTATTCCTTACAAATACATAATTTCTTATACTTCAGGGTCTCATTTTGTAAGTTATCTTATATATAAAAGTAGATAAGTGACTAAAGAAATTTGTTGTCACTTATAAGAAGCCTATTTTTTATTTTTTGTCTCTCATAAGAAGTTTTTTTTTTTTTTTGTATTACAAATATTTATGTATATTAATGAGTAAATAATACTACATGCCATTACATATTCTTCCCAAATGGTTGACTTATACATAATGAACAATAAAAACCACTTAAGTGTCATGCCCCTAAATATTAAATATATTTTTTTTATTTAATAAAGTGATTATAAAGAATTGTAAAAACATATATGTTAATGAGTAATGTTATATTTTTTACATATCTTCTTTTTTCCTTTATAAAAAATATTAAATAAAAACAAGTATATGTAATATTTTTCAAATATAAAAACTAAATAAACATGATAATATTCAAAACAGTGGTTTTGTGGCTAAAAACTAACCAGTACAAGAAACGTCTAATATTGAAGAGAGTAGTTTTGTGGTTAAAAAGAAACGTCCAATAAGTAAATATAATAAATATAATTAAAGATAATTGTTTTGTGTGTGGATAACGTTTCTTATTACATTTTGAGAAGTAAGTAAATTAGTTAAAATACATATTACCTTGAACACTTACTCGATCACTGTAATAAAAAATAATATTAATAAACACCCAACTTTGTTATGAAAAGTAAATTTATGTATATTATAAAATTTAATTTAATCATAAACATATTCTTATATATAAAATATTAAATTTATTATAAACTTGGATCTATCTTCCATCTTGAACAACTCATACTAGTGTGTCAAGATGTTGATATTGGACTCCTTCACTTGGTTAGTCCCTTCATAGGTCACTTGTAGTGTATCCCATATTTGCTTAGTTATCTCACAGCCAACAACTTTGTCATATTCACTTCTACTAAGTGAACACAGAAGAAAGTATTTGGCTCTAGAGTTGATAAGGTATCTTTGCTTCTCATTCGAACTCCATTAAGCCTTTGGCTTTGCTTCTAGAACTCCCTATGAGTTCCTTTTCATGGGAATATATGGACCCTCTTGGACAATGTCCCACATGTCTGCATCTTGAGACTCCATGAAGAACTTCATTCTGTTATTTTAGTAGTAGTAGTCCTTCCCATTAAAGCCTAGTGGTCTGTTTGTGGATGCTCATTCTAGTATGAATACTCTTGCGCTTGTGCTAGCCATCACTTCCTCAAAATCTTTTCCTCTTACACCGTTAGGTGTGCTCAATCATCAGAGGCCGAGCTCTGATACCAACTGAGGTGAATCAGTTGGTCCACTACAAGAAAAAGGCCAATTACCGACGGATATTTACCTACGGATTTAAATCCGTCGGTATTTTAACGTTACCGACGGATATTTTTCGACGGATTCATATCCATCGGTATTTTAAATTTACCGACGGATATAAATCTGTCAATAATTTTGTGTTTTACCGACGGATTTAAAACCATAGATAATTTACATTACCGACGGATTTTACCGACAGATAAATCCGTCGGTAATAAAATCCGTGGGTAACATAAAAATCTGTAGGTAACATTGAAAACAAAAAATAGATGCCACAAAGGTATTAAATTAAAGGTTCAATATATTGAGATTTATCATTTTATATGGCTATATTTATTGTTGAATAATCCATATCTCTATTTTAGTATTAATATGTGAAAACATAAAAAAAAATGAATTATGTTTTATACTTAGGAATGACATTGTGTGAAGCTTATTACTTCTACGATTCTACTTGACCAATTTCAGGTTACTGAAACAACTTGATTTTTTTATTATTGTATGTTGGAGAGTGACCAATCCAGAAATTTTCCTTAGTGGAGACAATAAATAATTTATAATATTTTCAAGAAAAATATATCACAAGCCTTTATAAAATACATAATAACATGACAAAAGAAATCCAAAATATTTAAGCTCTGTGTGGATGTCTATTAGAGGAGTTGGACAATTAAAAATTAAAAAGATAAAGTAGTAAGATTAGCATAAATTTATTCTCTTTTTTTATTCCTTATATTTTTTACATTCATTTAAAAAAAAAAAACTTATGGGGCAAATATCTATTTTTTATGGGGGGAAAAATAAATCTATTACACATATATAATTAAAAAAAAATCTTGTGGGGACAATTGCTCTCACACCCTAATAGGTGGATCCACTAGTGGTTGGAGGTATTGATGAGGTCATAGGATCTGGCTAGGGTGGAGACCTCACAATTATGTCTCCCACCATGGGAAAGTAATATCCACCCTTGGATATATAATTTTTAGATAGATGGTTTAGATTTTTCATTTTCCCCCTTTTTTGTTTTTCTTTCTTTTTATCTTTTCCCCGTTTATCCTTATCCTTCTTGTTTAATGATATTGTTTTAGTACACCAGCAAACACAAACTTGTTTGTCGGCACCGGCATTGTTAACTGCACTCATGATATTGTTTTAGTACACCGGCAAACACAAATGTGGATCTAACAACAACTACTCATAAGGAAAGAGAGAAAAAAAAAAGAAAAAACAAAAAAGGAAAAAAAAAAAAAAGAGAAAAATCTGAGCCATCTATTTAAAAATTAATATATCCAAGGGTAGACATTGTGAGGTCTCCCACCTAAGCTCATATTGCAAAGGTAGAAAAGATTGTTAGGAATGTCGCCATCTTAAATCTTATTTGTGATCATTCCTGATTTTCTTGTAGTGTTGTAAACATTAACGATTTAGAAAATATTGTCATTAGAGTGTTTGAAAGTAATTAAAATTTAAAAATCAATAAGATCATATAATTGATTTAATAAGGGAAAATTAATTTAAAAAATGTTCGAGAGTAATTAAAATTTGGGAAAATTTAAAAATATAAAAAAATATTTTAAACAAAGATGTTGCCATGTTTTAATGAAGAAAATAGTACAATAATAAAAAGCGGTTTGCCTAAAATAAGAAATAATCACACACTGAAATTAAAAAATTAATACAAAAAATTAATAATATAACATTTATAATAATTAATTTTTATAATATATTTTCATGGTATTAAATTATAATAATGTGGTATATTATTAATTATTGGTATTAATTAATTATTATAAATGTTATAATTAAGTAAAAATTAAGTTACTTTAGAAATTCAAAATTAATACTCAATTTAATAATATATATTTTTTAAGGGTTAACTAAGTTTTTAGTCCTTAAACTTTTTAAAAATTCAATTTTTAGTCCCTAAACTTTAGTTTGACCAATCAAGGTCCCTAAATTTTTTAAATATTCAATTTTCAGTCCCTAAACTTTTTAAAAATTTGATTTTTAGTCCCTGAAATCTCAATAATTCAGGGACTAAAAACTGAATTTTTAAAAAGTTCAGGGACTAAAAATCAAAATTTTAAAAAATTTAGGGACTTTGACCGGTCAAAATTTTATTCAAGGACTAAAAATCGAATTTTTAAAAAGTTTAGGGACTAAAAACTTAGTTAACCCTTTTTTTAACCACAAGCTGAATATTAATTTATATAATATGCATATTATTATATTTAAAAAAAAAAACTGCACTGAAACGACGTCATTTCGAATTAGGCCTCATTCCTCACCACTTCACTGGAAACAGGCACAGCCTCACTTCCTCGTGGCCTCACTCACTCCCTCACTCCCTCACTCCTTCACACCCTCACCAGCGCAGCCAACTTCATTGCAAACAGGCGCAACCTCACTCGAAACCCTCGTGGCCTCACTCGCTCACTCATCAGCGCAACCTCACTCCTTCACACCCTCACCGGCGCCACCTCACTCGCTCGATAGTAAGTGCTTCTCTTTCAATTCCTCTTTTGGTTTCTACTTGTTCGGTTTCTCCTCATTGAAACTCCTCGCAAATTAGGGTTTTCACCTAATTTCCCAACTTGCAAATAGGATTTGCGATAGGCTTCCTTATGTCCCCAACTGGCAAGAAAGATGTTGAATAACATGCGTTTCCTATAATTATTTTTTCTGCTTGAGTTGTAGTTTGAAGAAAGGTATATTTGTATATGTATGAGTATGAAACTATGAGTAGATGATAATGACAGTTTGTATAGTTGACAATTCAGTGGGAAGCTTGGTTTATATGTTTCTTTTTCGTTCATTTTTGGATTAGATTAGAATATCCCAACAATACAGTGTTGGCTCGAGAATTCAAAACTATTGGAAGTAAAAAATTGTAGGAATATTCAGTATTGGTCCTCTTGAGGAATATCTGACATGCATGTGTCTGGAAAACAATTTGAAGTGTTTTAAAGTGTCTATGCTTTCCTGATTACTGTCTCTGCCAATGTGTGACAATTTGTGTGTTTTAAAGTGGCTCAACTTTGTTTTTTTTTTTAAAGCCTTGCGTTGAAAGAAAAAAGTTTATTACTCAAAGTTAAAGATAAAAGATTCTGCTTAGAGGTGATATAGGATTCTGTTTTAGAAAGGGTCAGTGGGATAAGGGAGTGAGGGTAGGCAATATTAGGACTTGTTTGTTGTTTCCTTTTAACTTTTTGTCTTTTTGACACTATACAAATTTATTTGTTTGTTGTCTTTCCATCAATAGTTAACAGGGAGCGCTTGAAGGAGAGGCGTCTTTCCTTGCTTGATACAGATAGTAAGTGCACCACTTCAATTACTTTGTTTGGTCTTAGATCTCTCTCTGAATGAACCTTTGCTCTTTGTCTTGTTATAGTTGCTGGCTACGCGAGGTGCCCAATACAGAAGTTCTGTTTTCCATTTTATGTTTCTACTAATAATTGCAAATATACCTTGTTTTCATTTTCACTTTAATAAATGGGTACCTCTGCTTGTGAGGAGCTTGGTCTCCCTTATTTCTACTCTTCCTGATTCTGGGAACTGTCACAATCATTTCTCAATCAAGCTCCACTTAATAACCCAAGATTAATTCGTAGTTAATCACCCTTGCTTTTGGGGGTCAAATTCACAGGACTTGCCTTAATAGATATTCATGATTCTATGATCTTGGTGTTTTTTCCTCTCTTTCTCCTCTCGTGGCTTGCTTCTATCTGGTTTGGCAATATATACTTAATATATAGATTAATTTATTCATTTTATTGGATATGTAGTAGGAATTAATTATTGCCTGCTACACAAACCTACTACTTCTCTCTGTTTCTCCAGTTTATCCTATTAGGATTATGTAGGATGCAACGTATAATGTCTATATTGAATTATCAGCATAATTAACAATACCCAGTAATATATAAAAATTAATTTAAAAATCAGCATAATTTTTCTGAGTCGATATAAATGTTAAAGCGTGCAAAATTTAATTAAAATCCAAAAAAAGATAAGATGATTTGGGTGAGCTTTCACTGTGACTTATGTCTATAGTGAAGAGAACTACACTGAAAGCTTAGGCCTTAGGAATAGAGCTATAGAAGGCAGTGTGTCCATCTTACACGTAGCATTGGTAACTTATAAGTGAATATCGACACTATTCTGAAACCTGGATGCTATCACTTATGAGCCACATCTTCTTTTGAATTATAAACACTGCATCATCATCATCTTTACCTTGATCTACGTCATATATGGTCACAGCCTCCCAATGTAATGCTGGCACTTTTAAGATAAGGTTATTGTTTATTATTTGGTCGAGTGCATCAATTTACTTATGACCATATTATATTTTCAAAATGTATGCTTGGCCATTAAACAACCAAGCATGATAAGCCCCATCATGCTTTTACTAATGTTATTATTAAATGATGCTGCAGGTATATTTACAACAATAGGACTCCCTTTGAGAAGTTGCCCGGTAATTGTTCCTCACTACATATACATATATAATTAAAATAAAATTATTTTTAATAAAAATAAAAATAATAAATAAATAAAATATGAAAACCATATATATTTAATTAAATATATATAGTTTTCGTATTTTATTTATTTATTTATTCTTATTAAATTAATTTTATGTTAATTAAATTAATTTTATAGTTTTCTCATTCTCACCAAGTAGTATGAACTACAAAGTAGAGACATTTTTATTTCAATTTTTTGTTTTTTTTATTGGTTTTTATTTCTGCACACGTGTCACCTATTTGTTATTTACCATTTTTTAAGGTTTTAAATATGAAATTGAATCTTTTTTAAGAAAAAAAAAATATGTTAAAGGGGGAAGAGGCATATTTTGCGGTAACCCTATACCCAATTTGGAGCAGTGGTTGTTATTTTGGATATCTAACATAGCAATTCATGTTTAATAACATCAGTGCAAACCTTTGAAAACACATTAATTTAGATCTCCTAATTTAGATCTCCAAGTTGAATTACTTATGCCTTTTAGTTCTTTCTTTGAGTATCTAACGTGGTTATGTTATTGCTAATTGTTATTGCAGCAACTGTTGTACCTTTGGAGACAAAAGCATTGCTTCTTCAATAAACAAAAAACCAGTTAGTCAACTATTAGTATTAATTAATTAATTTCTATATTCACACATGCATTACTACATATGTGTCTGTATTCTGTTCTGCTATATATTTTTCAATCTGTGTGTATGTGTGTGACCCTTTGCCTCTGTTAAATTTCTGCTATTTATTTTGAACAGTTGCAGATATACCTTATTTTCTTATTTTATTGGTTGAAGGTGTTAACTTTTCAACTGCATAGTATAATGGCCAATGTTTTTTAAGTAGCATAGTATATTTTGAACATTTTTCAACAGCAGCAAAAGGGCGATCAACAGCAGGAGAATGACAACCAGCATCATGATTCTTCGACAACCACCAGCAGGAGGAGGAGGAGCAGCTGGAGGATGGCGACTAAGCAGGATGGCGGCTAGCAACATGATTTTTCGAGAAATTCTGATTATTAAATTGTATAAGGAGATAATATTATCATTTATCGTTTACTTTTTCAAATCTTTATTGTCTAAAGATAATATGTAATGGCTGTTGAATTTTTAGAAGGATTTTTTTATTGATATATACATTAAGCGTCTTGTTGGATTTATGAATCTTTAAGTTCTGGCTATTGAACTTTTCCAAATGTTTAATTATAGGAAATTTATGAATTTTAAATTCATTTTTTTATTTTAAATAGGGAATAAATAAATTAAGA
This sequence comes from Pueraria montana var. lobata, assembly GCA_026413185.1. Lineage (NCBI taxonomy): Eukaryota > Viridiplantae > Streptophyta > Magnoliopsida > Fabales > Fabaceae > Pueraria > Pueraria montana. Next base: position 36,197,255 of record CM048651.1, on the reverse strand, counting down.
AAAATAAAAATATTAAAAATAGTTACAGACGGATTTATCAGTCAGTAATTACTGATGGATATCAAACTTCTTAGATGATTACCGACGGAAATTTCCGTTGGAAAATCCATAGGTAATTTTCGAAGGATAAATCTGTCAGTAATTACCTACGGAATTTTTTACGGTTAAATCCGTCGGTAATTACCGACGGAAATTTTGATAGATAAATCCGTCGGAAATTACCGACGGATAACAAATATCCATTAGAAACTATTAGCTACGACCATTTTACCGACGGATTTTGGTCCATCGAAAATTCTCCATTACCGACGGATTTTAAACATTACCGACGGATATCGTCTGTCGGTAATACGAAGATTTCTTGTAGTGGTCACTAGAAGATGGGTTGAATAATGACAAAATAACTAATCAAGCTATTTTCTGCATAAAGCACATTTGCTTATGATTTTTTGCTTCTCAAGCTTCTTGCTTGGAAACCAGAAGATTTTGAGGAGTACTACTTTTCCTTCTCAAGTACATGGATGAGAAAATAATACAAAGTAAAATCTCCAAATAAACTTGTATATTAATACTTCATAAGCTACTTATAAAAATCTCAGATTCTGTTACTTGACAGATTCTGGTTTTTCACTTTTCTTACCCTAAGTAGGTGTTGCTTCTAAATGATAAAACAATTTTATAAAATCCTTTTGATAAAATATCGGAGTAAAGCTCTAACAAATAAGGTTTTTCATAAACAAAGTTTAAGCGTGTAGCAATTGAAATAAACTAGTAAAGAAGGAAATAACATACCAAGGATTTATACTAGTTCACCCCAACCTAGGCTACATCCAGTACCTACACCTGTAGGCTTTCTCCACTAAGACCAAGCATACAACTGTGGTATTCTTTCTTACCTGAAGGCTCCATAAGCTCCTACACTCTAGTATTCTCTAAGCCTCTGTAGGCTCCACCTAAGTATTCTTTCAAAAATCCTCTTTAGGCTTCACCCAAGTATTCTTTCAAAAAGTCTCTCTAGGCTCACCTCAATATTCTCTTAGCCTCTGCAGGTTCTACCCAAGTATTGTTTCAAAAAGCCTCTCCAGGCTTCAAGCCCAAAGTAGCAACTACTACTTGACTCACACAACACTTGTTATGTTCACTCTAAACTTCAGAAGCAGCAGTCCCCTGACTACTCTTCTGAGTTCTTTCCTCTAATCCTACGGGTGGACACTACACTTTATGGGATATCTTCTACTAAGGCTCCTCGTATGAAGGTGCTTATAAACTCTCCTACGGATTTGGCTTTACTTGGCTCCACCTATAGTGTTTTTGGCTAAGGAAGGTTTCTTCTAATAGGGGTAATTTGGATAGACTCTTCTCTGACCTTACCCTCTCTTTTTGGCACTCATTCCTTGCAATAAGCTCCTTCAAATTTCATCAATTTATAGAGCTATTGGAGCAAGTTGTTTGTTGCCGTTGGAGGTAGAAGTTGAACTTCAAATTGATGCATGAGTTGTCCATGTTCATACCACTGGCTCCTTTGCATTTGCTTCTCCTCCAAGTCTTCTATAATTCTTCTTAAGTTGTTGTCTTCATCTCTACTCTTCTCCATTGTCACGGGAGCTTGCATATTTCAAATTTGAAAAGTTTTCGTTAAGTGCTAGTTGTTGGTCTTAGCGATTTCTCATGGTTTTCGAATTTGAACCATGAGAAGTTTTCTGAAGATTGTTCTGTAGCATGTCTTCTGTAGATGCCGTTGTAACTGCAGTGCAATGTGCTCCAATCTTCATTCTACTGGTTGCTTGTTCTTTGACTAGGACATGTTGTCTTCTTCGTGTTCCTTTGGTTGAAAATCTTCAAGGATAATAAGGAACTCACAGCTTCAGAATCAGTGCTTCGAAACACTGATGCATGTCTTCAATGGGTGTGAGCTTCTAGATGGTGAGACACGTTTGTCTTCACATACCATTTTTTCAAAGCAACTTTTGATGACCCGTTAATCATGTGTAGCTTTTGATATCTACCTGTTGACTAAAGCTACACCCAACATCATGCCTCTGATCATACACATCTTTTAATATCTGCATTTTGACCCAAAAAATGACTGCCTTTCCAGCTTTTAAGTAGCTTTCCTTCTAGTAGTCTTGCTCCTGAATGCAGAACCTATGTCTTGAAAAGCTTCCACTATAGGCCTATGCTTCACACCTTCTTCATGCTTCTAAATTTGTCCTATCTTATTTAATAACACTCAAAGCAACCATTAGTAGCTTAGTTCAGAATATGAGTTTTCCTTTTTTATTTGCTTTTGGAGGGACTTTGTTTGAACAAAAGTCACATATGTTCCTTGGGCAGAAAATTGAGAGGCCAACTAATTGGCACAACATGCTTCTGGTTTCAAAGAGATGGTGGTCATTGAAGAAGAATATCTACAAATTTAGCCTGGCGCTCTTAGGAGTTGTCGTGTCTAGCCTAGATTGGAGGCAAAAACTTATTACATATCTACAAAACCTATTGGCTAAAGTGGATTTCCTTTTAAAGAAAAGTCATTCAAATACGTGTTCCTTAATGGGGATCTGTACAAGAGAACAACTGGCGACTTGTTGCTAAAATACATAAGCTCATAGGAAGCAATCGGAGTGATGGGGGAAGTTTATAAAGGGCTATGTGGTGCACACAAATACATTGTCACGCTTATTTCTTGCCACCTATACAAATTGATTGCACACAATATGCAAGAGGTTGTGAAGGATGCTAAAAGTTTAGGCCCCTATAAAGGGTACCAACTAAATAACTTCATAGTATCATTAAACCTTGACCATTTTGGGAATGGGCAATGGACTTAATTGGAAAAATATATCCTAGCTCTTCCAAAGGACATATAGTTTTATCATCATGGCAATTGATTACTTCACAAAATGTGTGGAGGCTCAACTGATGGCTGCAGTGACTTAAGTCGATGTCATAAAGTTCATTTATAATCAAATTATTTATAGGTTTGGGCTTACAGAAATACAAAGAATAATCACATGGCTGACATACAACTAAGATATTATGTTACCTTTGGAAATAAACATCAAATCTCTACATGTTGCTAACACAAAGCCTCTTGTTATGTTAGCAGATGATTGTCAAAGATTTTTTATTCTAGAACTTGAAACGGATGACGAAGATTGGATGATGGCCTTGGAGAATATGAGGCGTAATAAAGAAAAAGTGGCTTAGACTTATAATAAGCATGCATAAAAAGGTGTTTGCTGAAGGGGACTTGGTTTGGAAAATAGTATTACATATTTGGCCGTAATTAGAGAACCCAAATTTGATAAATGGTCACTAACCTGGGATGGCCTGTTTAGTATTAGTTAAGTATTAACGAGAGGCGTGTATTGGCTAATAAACATGCAAGGAAATGAGCATAATAGGAGCATAAACACAAGATTTATGAAGAGATATTATCTAAGCATGCATGAAATCTAAAAAGGAAGTAAATGAAAAATGGCTTGATAACTACAAGTCAGATGCCTTAACTATCAAGGTACATAAACCCAAATTATTCAAAGCATAATTTAAAAAGAAGAGGAATTAGAGAAGTTAAGCCTCTAGTGTTCAGCTATCGATAGTCGTAGTTTTGGCTGCATTAGTGGGTGGAGATACGACTAGAGAAATGGGTACAACAGCTATAAGCTCTTGAGCCTGGATAAGCATTTGTTGAAACCCAATCCATTTTAAGTCTGTGTCGGCTAGGCTCTTCTCACAACACTCGAAGGTCTGCATGAGAAAATCTTTTAGTTCCATCAGAACAGCTATGTCCGCATCTAACTTCAATGCTTGCTTGTACAGTTCCATTCTCATATCATTATGCTCGTTAACCCTAAAACTGTCCAAAAAGAGTATCGATTGAAGGTGTGATATCTTTTCTTAGATCTCAATCAACTGATCTTAAACTAGTTTAGCACTAGTTTCTTCATGGAGTCGTTGGTCCGCTAGCCGTTTGGTTTTAATGGCCTTAAATTGAGCATTGATGTCATCTTTGTTGGCCGCTAATTTGTTGACACGTTCAAGATCTTGGTTGTTTTGCTCTTTGTTCCTAGCGTTGAGCTCATACTTAACTTCCAGATCCCCTAACAATAGAGCATTTCAGCCATAGGCTACCTTTTTGGCTTATGAGATTACTTGAGAATCCACGATTGTAGATACTTAAGGAGGGAGAGCTTCAGAGTGTAAACTTGCTTCAGATTCTTAGGAAAGGGAGCCATTAAGCAGTTTTGAACATAAGTTTTGTGCTTCATCAGAGGCGATCCATCTTGAGGAATTGAAGGGCTGGTTAAGGGAGACTTGAAGTAGTTGGACAAAACCTTATATGGGACATTAGGTTTTTTCAGTACAGGACCTATGTCGGCTGCCTTGGCAGGAGTCTCAAGGGGATTGATGTGGCTATTGGTGGTTGTCCATTCAGAAATCCAAGGCTACTATGAATCAAGAGTCACAGGAAGATTTGTAACCTTTTCCTTCTTCGCTTTCTCCTTTTTCTTCTTTTTCTAATCCTATAAAGAACCATGTTAGTCGGCAGAATGGAGAAAGAGTAAACAATTGTGCTAACGATTTTGCAAGAAAAGGATTGACCTTATCAGAAGTCTTAGAGCTATCCCGATGGTGCTTTTGAGCCAGTCAACAAGCAAGTTGTGCGACCAGGAGTCCTGAACAACTGCACTATCATTTGAAAGGCAGGAGAATCAAGAAGGGAGCTAGTCAACATCCACTACTTGATCAAATTTAGCAGGGCTAGTTGGAAGATTTACCCAAGCACGACATTAGCAAAAACTCGAACGGTGGATCAAGAAAAGGAAAACTCAACAAGCTATCTTGAGATGGACCAAAATACTTCACAATTCGACTACTAGAGTTAGGTTGTGAAAGGATAGGCGTCATTTGTTCTGAGTCACTTGATTCATTAATCAACTTCTTCAGACAGTCTGCGGCTGGAAGTGTGTACAAGGTGACGGAGACAATTTCCCACCACTCGCACAACATCTTGGTTTGCCTAGGACAATTAGTAAACTGGTAGAATACAAAGGTTATTAGCTTGTTGCCAATGTCATCTACGACACGCTGAATATCACTTAACTGGCAGAAAACTCGAACTTGTGAGGGAATCAAGATAGAACAGGTAAACGCTTTAGGGATAAACTAAATTAGCCCGAATTTTCATGCGAAACATTGGGGATGGTATCCCTTGACAACCACTTTGTTGTTTCTAGAAGTTGGTTTAATGCCATTTAAAAAGCCCTTAGAAGCTAGAATAGTTGCCCAGTTATTCTAGGCATAAGTCTTGCCTTCTTTAAGTTTAGCAGTGTTGAGTCGAGTCCAAGCAAGTCCTTTCAACTGACAATTTAAAGGGTCAGCAAGTAAACATGTTGAACTTAGCCGTACGCAGCCAATTGGCAATGAAGAAAGCTGATGATTTGGAAGGGGGAGTCGAAGCGAAGCTTGTGTATAACAAGTGTCTCATTAGTGGGTTGCCAAAGGTGGGAACCCAAAGTTGAGGGCGTTTGGGAAATACAGTTGTGCCCATAATACCAATAACCACAATGGGCCAGTGACTATAATGAAGTCATTATATTTGTCTTCCTAGTTATTCATAAGGTGGAAAATGCCATGAAACAAAGTTGATAAAAAAAAAGCTGCCCATAAGCTATTGGAAGCCCTGATGTAATGACAAATATGTAGCCGCTATATTCTGCTACAACACCAACGGAACTTGTGCAAGCAAAATGAAAACCAAAATAGAAGAAAGGCGTGCTTGCCCTTAGATACAGGGCCAAAGGTCTTGGCGTTGACGACCGTGAATTGCTTGTAAGATGAATCATTCTTAGAGAAATTTATGTCAAAAGACTTTGGCGTGGAGGAAAAAGACTTATGTAAGGCAGGAAGTTCGCCCCCCATATGGGCAACCTAAGCATCGCGACTACATCCAAGAGGGTAGGACCAGCTGTGCCGTGGGGAAAAATGCAACCATTAATAGTCGTGGACCAATAACTTAGCACATCCCTCTTTCATGGAAGCTCAATACCAGAAATCATGATTATATCATGAATTCCCCATTCCTTCTGGTCGTTACCTTTTACCGTCACAACACACTTCAACCAAGCCATGTATATCATGAAAGATTGTCAGCACTGCTAGTGAATCCTAGTTTTTAGACCAAACAATTATATATGAGTCTATTTTATTTTAATCTGGTTAGTTTGTAACATTCTTTGTGAACAACAATAATTAAAAAGGATTTTTTATATATATTTAGTTGAATTTAGGATTAATTAATTTTTTTTAATAATGAATTTTTTAATTCATTACTAAATATAATAAATTTAATTCATTACAAATATGATTATGTTTGATTTATATGCATGAACCTGATTTTAAAATACATATTATCAACTTAATTACAATTATTAAAATTGTATAATAAATATAATTAATTTTGGAAATTTAATTCTTCATTAAACTTAATTTTGACCATTAAATCAAAATAGGTCTGATCAACGACTATGCATGAATTTGATTTTACAAATATATTATTAACATAATATTACAATTATCAAAATTGGATTTATTTTTAAATCTTTTTATATAAGTTAATCTTTGTAATGTAAATCTTGTACAGTAGTTTAATAATTGTTTCTAAAATCAAGTTTTAAAATTATAATATATGATTAATAGTATTAATATGAACAATTTAATTCTTAGTTAAATGTAATTTTTTCATTAAATTTGTGCATGAATTTGATTTAAAAAATATTTTAAATGTGCATAAATTGTATAATAAATAGTATTAATGTGAGCAATTTAATTCTTCATTAAATGTTTTTTTTTTGTTAAACTTATGTATTAATCTGATTTACAAAAAAAATATTTTAAATCTGAACATAAATTGTATAATAAATAGCATTAATGCTAGCAATCTCTCTCTCTGTGTATGTATATATATATATATATATATATATATATATATATATATATATATATATATATATATATATATATATATATATATATATATATATATATATATATATATATATATAATTTTCAAGCATATCAAATAGGTGACCATTGTTAGCTATTCATTTATAAAAATTTAGATTGTCGCTAGCAATTAATTATTAATTTAAACCATCGTAAACGACTCATGGAACCATTTGGGTTTTGTTGAATAATAGATGAGATTCACATAGCAAGTGTTTTTTTGTATACAACCAACATTCCATGTTGACAGGTGTTTTAAATTGCTAATGTGACTTGAAAAGAGAATTGGAAAACAATATAGATGGCAGCTTCTAGGTTTGTACCACAACTTATATATTTATTTAACCCATTAATGATTTTAAATGAGTCATGGTATCCTTTTGGTTTTGTTGAATAAAAGGATGGGTCCACACTGTAAAAAACTTTTGTATACAACCAAAGTTCCATCCATGTTGATAGGTTTTCTAAACTGTCGATGTGGCATGAAATGTGAATTGAAAAACAATCCACATGGCAGTTTTTAGGCTTGTGCTTCAACTTTATATATTTATTTAACCCATTAATGATTTTAAATGAGTCATGGAACTATTTTGGTTTTGTTGAATAAAAGGATGTGTTCACACCACAAAAAACTTTTGGATACAACCAAAGTTCCATTCATGTTGACAGGTGTTCTAAACTATTGATGTGGCATGAAATGTAAATTGAAAAACAATCCACATGGCAGTTTCTAAGCTTGTGCTTCAGGTTTTATATATTTATTTATCCCAAAAACAAAATTTTAAATTTACCAGGAACCAACAACGAAATTTTTTTATTAGAGACCAAAAACAAAATTCGGTTATTTATCAGGGACAAACATATCTAAGCCTATATTTATTTTACCCATTAATGATTTTAAAAGATTCATGTAACTGTTTTGGTTTTGTTGAATAAAAGGATGGGGTTCACACCGCAAAAACCTATTGTATACAACCAAATGGCAACTGATGATGTGGCATGAAATGAGAACTGAAAAATAATCCACATGGCAACTTCTAGACTTGTGCTTCTAGGCTTGTGCTAGCAATTAATTTTTCATTTAACCCATTAATGATTTTAAATGAGTCATGGAAATATTTTGGTTTTGTTGAATAAAAGGATGACATTCACACAGATAAAAACTTTTGTATACAGACAATTTCATGCATGTTGACAGGTGTTCTAAATTGTTGATGTGGCATGAAATGAGAATTGAAAAACAATACACATGACAGCTTCTAGGCTTACTCTAAGAGTAACTCTAAGATAATTACTTCTCATCCTCACCATTCATTTTCTTGAAATCTAATGGTTAAGATTAGTTACTCATTATAACCATTAACTTTCAAGAAATTGAATGGTGAGGATGAAGAGTAAGTCTCTTATACTTACTCTTGGAGTAAGTGGATCCCTCCTCATATATATATCCCATCAATGATTTTAAATGAGCCATGGAACCGTTTTGGTTTTCTTGAATAAAAGGATGGGTTCACATCACAAAAACTTTTGTATATAACCAAAGTTGCATGCATCTTGACAGGTGTTCTAAACTATTGATGTGGCACGAAAGGAGAATCGAAAAACAATCCACATGGCAGTTTCTCGGCTTGTGCTTCAACTTATATATATATATATATATATATCCCATTAATGATTTTAAATGAATCATGGAACTGTTTTTGTTTTGTTGAATAAACTTATGGAGTTCACACTGCAAAAAACTTTTGTATACAACCAAAGTTCCATGCATGTTGACAGGTGTTCTAAACTGTTGATGTGGCATGAAATGTGAATCGAAAAACAATCCACATGGCAGTTTCTTGACTTGTGCTTCAGCTTTTATATATTTATTTGTCCCATTAATGATTTTAAATGAATCATGAAACCGTTTTTTCTTTTGTTGAATAAAATTGTGGAGTTCACACTGCAAAAAAACTTTTGTATACAACCAAAGTTCCATGCATGCTGAAAGGTGTTCTAAACTGTTGATTTGGCATGAAATGAGAATTGAAAAACAATCCACATGGCAGCTTCTAGGCTTGTGTTTCAGCTTTTATATAATATAAATAGATTATTGAGTGCACTTTTTAAATCACCTTAGAGAGTGATATCTCGAATCACTTTTGAAGCTCTCTAAAGTATTGGTAGGGAAGGTAAGACCAATCTCACTTGTATCTGTTTTTTCTGCAGTTGATGGATACATGACACCGTGAACTTTAAATTAGGAAGTCTAATTTGAAGAATTGTGTTTGGTGGTGTTGGATGCATGATGTTTAGGATATGGATTTTGATACTAACTAGTTTTTTTTTTTTTTTTTCAAATTTCATTAATCTTTGTTCCGCTGATACTGCTGATGCATCATGCATTACATGTTTCTCTGCTTTAAATTTGTTCTGCTGATCATCTGCTGATGCATGATGTTTCTATTCACAAGCAAGAGGTTTCAATAGTTTAAGAGAATGTTAAAGATGGAAAACTCTTCATTGGTGCCTTCTGTCCAAGAGCTAGCAAAGCAACCCATCGCCAAAGTTCCAGAGCAATATCTTCATCCAAATCTAGACCCTGCAGTTGGATCTAACACAACCTCTTTACCCCAAGTCCCAATCATCGACCTGAGTAAATTGTTATCTGAAGATGTAATTGAGCTAGAGAAGCTAGACCATGCTTGTAAGGAATGGGGTTTCTTTCAGGTTTGAACTAAAACTCCTGCTTTATTATATTTTTCACTAGTTAAAACTTCTGTCAATATTACGACAAAGCGTTACATCATTCTATCTTCAATTTTTAGGAAATGACAAGATAAAATTTCTTAGGTACTTGTAATATTGTACCTTATCAATAACAAACCATGTGGTATAAAATTGAATTTGGTTTTATACTCAAGTGTCATGAATTTGAGCATATATAATATTTTTTTTGTACAGTCTTTATATTTTTTTGGTACTGATCATATATAAATAATTGAAAAGGTTTATGGAGGACATAAATTTAAATTTATTAGCTTCACATGATTTCTAATTTCAAATTTATTGTAGTTGATTAATCATGGAGTCAACTGTTCCTTGGTGGAAAATTTGAAGAGAGGTGTTCAAGAGTTCTTTAATCTTCCAATGGAAGAGAAGAAGCAGTTTTGGCAAACCCCAGAAGATGTGGAGGGCTTTGGTCATTTGTTTCTTCCATCTGCAGATGATCAAAAGTTGGATTGGATAGATCCATTCTTCATTCAGACCCTTCCAATTCACATAAGGAATCCCCGCTTGTTTCCTATTCTTCCCCAACCATTGAGGTTGTTTTCTACTCTCTCTCTCTCCTTTTTCTTTTTCCTCTTAACTACAAGTTTGAGTGATTATATGTAGGCAACTGTCTGACAAATTGTTTGATTGCAGGGATAACTTGGAGAATTATTCTACAGAATTGGAAAAACTTTGCATCACAATCATTGAGCGTATGACAATAGCTCTTAAGATCGAACCAAATCAAGTGCTGGAGTTATTTGAAAATTTATCTCAAACAATGAAGTTTAATTACTACCCTCCATGTCCCCAACCAGAAAATGTCAGTGGGCTGGATCCTCATTCTGATAGTGGTGCCATTACCATACTTCTTCAAGTCAATGAAACAGAAGGGCTACATGTGAAAAAGGACGAAAAGTGGATACCTGTTAAACCCATATCTAATAATGCTTTTGTCATTAACGTTGGAGACACTTTGGAGGTAATTGGCATAAATTCATTCACAATCTTCTTTTTTTTTTCTCTCTCTTTTTTTTTTTTATCAATTTACATTCTTTTTTGTGAGCGGGTAAGAATTAAAATTCTAATGGATTGTCTAACTTACTCCCAAGTAAACATGGGTTAAACAACCCCATATAATAGATGATTGCCTGATTGGTGCAATTCTTATGTACTTCAAGATGGTAAGTATAATTTTTTAATTACACCAATCATTTACATGAAGTTATTTAATCTCATTTTTACTCAGTGTAAGTCAGACAATGCCAAATTCTAATACACACTTAATCAATAAAAGTATGAGATCAATTAACAAATTTAATTGTGTGTGAGAAAACGTTATATATAGTTTTTCTTAAAAGAATTTTTGTTACCATTTTTAAATGGTTTGACAGATCATAACCAATGGGATTTATCGAAGTATCGAACATCGAGCAACAGTTAACTCAAAAAAAGAGAGAATTTCCATTGCCACATTTCATCGGCCTCAAATGAACAAGGTTATAGGTCCAACACCAAGCCTTGTTACTGCTGAAAGACCTGCACTGTTCAAGCAAGTTGCCGCAGGAGATTACTACAAAATGTACTTTTCGCGCAAACCACAAGGAAAATCAAATCTTGATGTCATGAGGATCTAAAATAAAATTGGTGAATGATGAACTGCATATGCAACTTTGCTTGGAATGGAAAAATAGAACATGTACATTGAACATAGTATATGGCACCTAATGCATGATAATATATACATTGTCGCCAAGTATATATTAAATAAATGTTCAATGTTTTAAGTTTGTGATTTGATAGCTTGGAAGTTAATGTGGGCTTGCAAATTTATTATGCGACTAGAAATGTATATTCTTACTTTAAACAATATTTTAAATTGTGTTTGCTATTGGAGATGGTGCATTGCAATCCACAATCAAGGGATGATGCAGTTGTGGTATATATCACGTGATGTAGTATGTGATGTTAAACCTTGGTTATGATGATTATGTGTGCTGTCACATTTTTGTTTTCTGAACTCAACGTTATAAGTTTATCAGTGTTTATGAAGAAGTTAGCAGATGAGAGAGATTATGAAAATTTTGAAGTACATAAATTGATTTTTAACTTATACAATATGTTTGATTCATTTTGTAGCTTTTTCATTTATGTTATTTTTCTTTACATGCTTCTTGAAAAGTTTATTCATACCAGCTCAAACTTAGGTACGAGAAAGAACTAAATTCTTACGGTCAAAAAAATGTAACTTGTAAAATCTATCATTTAACTTCGAATTTATATTATCACCTCAATCACCAAGTTCATAATTTATTTATTTTTTATCAGCAAAGTAAAATTCATGTATAATATAAAAATAAAGATGAGGCATAGCACAGAATATATATGCCAGAATATCCATCACCATCTGTCTATTACAAGAATTGGTTACCACCTGTAATCCAATCCCCCCAACCTATAAAACAAACAAGTGAAGCAACTATATCTTCCAAAAAGGGAATGTAATCTCGCAAAATGAATATAGCAACATATTAGCCTACCGGTATTGAATATAAACCCCACTAAGCTACCTGCACCAGTGCAAACAACTTTCCCACAGTAGCAACTTCTGCGAGATTTCAAGACACCCTCCTAGTTGGATAGAACTGACACTATATGATATATGTTAGATTTCAAATGATATATGTTACTTTAGGAACCATTTAGGAAACAGAGTAACAATTTGATAAAGAAATTGATGGTTTATTCATTTTATTATGTTGATTTTATTCTTTATTATATGCTGAAAATTTGTTTTGATTTGTTGTTTTTATTTATATTTATATTATATCTTTATCTTTTTCCATGATTTTTTTTTTGTTTTGTTTTAAAACATGATCCAGAAACTTTTTGTAGTCGGTGACATATTTATATTGTCGTTGTTAATGTTTTCTTGGGATTTGACTCCTTTAAAGTAAGGAGAGTATAGGATACTCTTTCGGAGTTAAATCCATTTTTTTTCACAAGTATACTTTTTTGGAGGCAATCATGTTCGAGAAACGGTTAAACACTAAATATAGACATCTCACTTAGGGGAAATTCGAATTTATTGGTTCGTCACATTGTGGGAAACTAGTCCCTTCCACTAGATCCATCCCCCATTGGTGAGCCAAATCCATCTTAATATGCATTTGTCGTTAATATGTTAGAAAAAAAAAAGTTAAAATGGTTTTATTTAGGTGAATCTTTTAAATAATAAAGTAATTAACTAATATTCTAAATTACTAAATGAGGTGACTTGGTTGATGAAAAGATTAAGAAGCTTGATGCTAAACTTAATAGATATAAAGAACAGATTCCGTGTTATTCTGCTGAACGTAGATGATTCAAGGTCACAACAGTGATTTTTGTGTCCCTATGTAATTTGGGGGCAACGGTTGTCTTATATTTTTGTTTGTCTGAATTTGGCCTGGGACTATCTGAATAAGAGTTTACACTACTATTGTGTTTGTTTAATACTTTAATATCATTTTGAGCTTGAACTTATTTTTTTCTTTTATCTATTCATTATATCTAGGCCTGCTGTGGAACTTTTTACTCTTTTTAAAGTTCAATATCTTCTATTCATTAACCATTTGGCAGTGTGACAGATGCAGTGTCCATGGTAGGAAATCCCATTGGTTACGAAGGAAGGCTTTTTTGTCTGTAATCATTGGATGTTTCTTACGGATAAGTCATTATTTCTTGGATTTATATTCCTGCCATATAAATGATCTGCAATTGGCAATTGGTTATTTACTTGACCTTTTCTTTTGTTGAGTTGCCTTGATCTTTAATGAGGGTAATCAAATCAAAGTAGCAGAAGGAACAACAAGCCCTTCTTTTCTGATGTCATCCAATTACCAAACTCTATATAAATTAAGCCATCTAAGAATAGAAATACCATCACACAACAGCCTCCAATTCCTCATCAAAATGAAGTATTTTTCTCTCAAAATGTTACTTGCATTTTGGTCTATATATGTCCACCTGTTTTTTCTCTTTACATTGAACTCCCTATGGTTTACCCCAAACATGACTGCCTTTGCATCAGGAAATGAGACTGATCATTTGGCACTGCTCAAATTCAGGGAATCCGTTACTGATCCATATGGAGTCTTGCTCTCTTGGAATACTTCTACTCACTTTTGTAACTGGCATGGAATCACATGCAATCCCATGCTTCAAAGAGTTACAGAGTTGAACTTGCAAGGATACAAGTTGAAGGGATCCATATCTCCCCATGTAGGCAACCTCTCTTATATGACAAACTTCAACCTCGAAGACAACAGCTTCTACGGGAAAATCCCACAAGAATTGGGACGGTTGTCACAACTGCAGAACCTCTCTGTAGCATACAACTTATTGGAAGGAGAAATTCCTACAAACTTGACAGGTTGCACTCATCTTGAAATCTTAAACTTAACTGGGAACAATTTGACTGGCAAAATACCTATCGAAATAGGCTCACTTCGAAAGCTTCAACGATTGAGTGTTTGGAAAAACAAGTTAACCGGTGGAATCCCAGTATTCATAGGGAATCTTTCATCCCTAATTCGTCTCTCGGTGACTGATAACAACTTAGAGGGAGATATTCCACAAGAAATATGCCGTCTCAAAAGCTTGACAATAATAACATTGGGTATCAACAAACTGACTGGAACATTTCCTTCTTGTCTTTATAATATATCATCTCTCACTATAATCTCAGCTCCACTAAATCAATTTAACGGCTCTCTTCCACCCAATATGTTCCACACCCTCCCCAATCTCCAAATTTTTTATATTGGTACCAATCAAATCTCAGGTCCAATCCCACCTTCCATCACAAATGCATCTATCCTTTCGGCACTTGATATCAATGAAAACCATTTCACTGGACCAGTTCCAAGTCTAGGGAATCTACAAGAGCTTCAGTTTCTATCTTTGGCTATCAACAATCTAGGTGATAATTCAACTAATGATTTGGAGTTCTTAGAATCATTGACAAACTGTAGTAAGTTGCAAGTGTTATCAATATTCTCCAACAATTTTGGAGGTCATTTGCCAAATTCCTTGGGCAATTTATCCACCCAACTCAGTCAACTATATCTTGGAGGTAATCACATATCAGGAGAAATCCCTGCGGCAATAGGAAATTTAATTGGCTTAATTCTCTTATCTATGGAACAAAACAGCATTGGTGGAATTATCCCAACAGCTTTTGGGAGGTTTCAGAAGATGCAAAGCTTAGAATTAAGTGGAAACAAGCTTTCAGGAGAGATAGGATCCTTCATAGGCAACCTTAGTCAATTGTTTTATTTGGGTATGGCAGACAATATGTTAGAAGGAAATATTCCTCCAAGCATAGGAAACTGCCAAAAGTTACAGTATCTAGCTCTTTGGAAAAACAATCTTAGAGGAACCATACCCGTGGAGATTTTTAATCTTCCCACTCTAACAAACTTGTTGGATTTGTCACAAAACTCATTGAATGGTAGTATACAGGAAGAAGTAGGCAACCTAAAACATCTCAATTTGCTAGATATGTTTGAGAATAATCTGTCTGGTGACATTCCTGGAACCATCGGAGAATGCATAATGTTGGAGAACCTCTATTTGCAAGGGAATTCTTTACAAGGAACCATACCATCCTCTTTGGCATCACTCAAAGGGCTTCAGAATTTGGACCTCTCACGAAACAGTTTGTCTGGATCAATTCCTAATGTTTTGCAGTACATTTCTTTCTTACAATATTTCAATGTATCATTTAACATGTTGGATGGTGAGGTACCAACTGAAGGTGTCTTTCGAAATGCAAGTGGCTTAGTGGTTACTGGAAACAACAAGCTTTGTGGAGGTATTTCAGAACTGCATCTCCCACCATGCCCTGTCGAAGGTAAGAAACTTGCAAAACACCACAGGTTCAGGTTGATAGCGGTGATAGTTACTGTGGTTGCTTTTCTTCTCATACTGTCAATTATTCTTACTATCTACTGGATGAGGAAAAGGGGTAAGAAACCATCCTTCGATTCACCAACAATTGACCAGCCGGCTAAAGTTTCATACCAAAGCCTACACAATGGAACTGATGGGTTCTCAACTACAAACTTGATAGGGTCTGGAAATTTTAGTTCTGTCTACAGAGGAACTCTTGAGCTAGAAGACAAAGTTGTTGCCATAAAGGTCCTAAATCTTCAAAAAAAAGGAGCTCACAAGAGTTTCATTGCTGAGTGCAATGCACTTAAAAATATTAAACATCGAAATCTGGTTCAGATTTTGACATGTTGTTCCAGCACAGACTACAAAGGTCAAGAATTTAAAGCTCTAATTTTTGAATACATGAGAAATGGAAGCTTAGAGAAATGGTTGCATCCTAGCACACTATGTGCAGAGCAACATAGAAAATTGAGCCTTGATCAAAGATTAAATATCATGATTGATGTTGCTTCTGCACTACAATATCTTCATCATGAATGTGAGCAATTGATCATTCATTGTGATTTAAAGCCAAGCAATGTCCTTCTTGATGATGATATGATTGCTCATGTGAGTGATTTTGGCATAGCAAGACTTCTCTCAACTATTAACGGTACCACTTCTAAGGAAACAAGTACAATTGGAATAAATGGTACTATTGGCTATGCTCCTCCAGGTATGTTTTAAATTCTTGAATCACTGTTTCTATGAATCGCCCTGTCTTTGAATCAAAACTTGATATTTATTTACTAATTACAAAGTACTGACAATTTTCGCTATATATTTTAGAGTATGGAGTGGGTTCTAAGGTGTCAACAAATGGCGACATGTACAGTTTTGGGATTCTTATGTTGGAGATGCTTATCGGAAGAAGACCCACAGATGAAATATTTGAAGATGGTCAAAATTTGCATAAATTGGTGGAAAATTCATTTCCTGATAATCTTTTGCATATTTTGGATCCTTCAGTTGTACAAAAACATGAAGAAGCAACAATAGAAGAAGAAAACAATCAGAATGTTACTCCAACTGTTGAAAAGTGCTTAGTTTCTCTCTTTAAGATTGGACTTGCTTGTTCAGTGGAACCACCAAAAGAAAGAATGACTATGGTGGATGTCACTAGAGAGCTTAGCAAAATCAGAAAAGCCTTTCTTGCTGGTAAGATAAATGGAAAATAAATGATTTAATTCTTCGCATATTATTACTAGAGAACAAATGTAGATGTCTCACATTGTTTTTTCTGCCAAATTTTAATAGCAGTTCCATTTATAATAATAGTCTACTGTCCTTTTTTGTTTTAGTTTTTGAATTATTTCACACATTAGTTTTCCATTTCAAACCTAACAGTAAAATTGAGATTTTTAGATGCTTAATTATATGTTGCTGGCTTTGAGCCTTTGACTCATACCCGATTAATTGCTTATGTAGTTACAATTTCATTTTCTTCCATTTGCTCTGTATTTCAAAATTCTTAAACTATAAAGGTAACCGGCTTTTTCTGGAATTTCAGGTGTTGACACTTGAATAATCAAAACTGAAATCAGATGCCACAGCTATTTCAGAAACTGATGTGTATGTTGTGTGGTGTACTCTAGTAGAGTTAATTCCCGGTGCAGAACTGTTTAACAATTTTACCCCAGTTATACACTCATATGAATGCATCAATCTATCCTTCAAGTAACATATCATATACTCCATGGATGTAATACTCCATCTAAGTAGTGGACTTATTGTACTTCCTTTATTTTTATTTCCTATGATTTTCCAAATTTTAATGCAGTGCATCAAATTGCCTTCAAACTAAATCCGTATGCAGCATCCCAAATTTTATTTTATTTTATATCTTGGGGATCCATAAACTTGTCCTTAAAATTCAGGGTCTAAACAACAGAGAATTCTTCCTAAATTTGATTCATGAGACGTGAAATTCATAAAGATAAGATTCTAAAAACTTCCATATGAAATACACAAATAATGAGTATAAGCACAAAGTACATTGGCCGTAATAAAAAGTGGACTGCAACTGTATAAGTTGATGCAGTGAGTACACATGTTTCACACAGACATTCAATCAATCTCTCTAGTTAAGGATTTTCATATTTTTTAGTCCAAGTTTATGTAAAATCATGTTGTAGATTCAATGCTAAAATATTAAAATAACAAAGAAAAAAAGTACTTTTCATTCTATCCAAGGGATAGTACTTGTAATTTCTAAAAGCAGTAAATGAATTCAGTAACAACTTTTCTAGGAGTCATACAAAGATCAAACAATTTAATCTAGTGATTGTCTGTCAGTTTGAAATAGCAAGTGTGGCTGAAAATGTATTGCAGAGATCAATTTAATCTACTCGTTCCCCACTTTTCAAGCTCATTTGCTGGAATAGTCATTTTGCTTAACTTTAATAACAAGTATAGTCGGCCCAATTGGAATTACTATTAGAGGAGTTATATTTTAGAGAAAAAGTACCCTCACAATCTATGACCAAACATCTTTACCACAAGTCCCTGTCATTGACCTGAGCAAATTGTTGTCTGAAGATGCAACTGAACTAGAGAAGCTAGACCATGCATGCAAAGAATGGGGATTTTTCCAGGTTTGGGTTATATTTCTCTTTTATATTTTCACTAGATTGTAAACTTTAGGGATAGTAGTCTATAAGGTCAAATTATAAGTGGTGACAATACTGCAAGTTTGGCTGCTAATTGCAATTGCTACTTAAAATCATGCAATTTTCAACCTTGTTATAAGTAGATAAATGAATTTAGATTAGTGTGTTCTCCATGGATGCAGATTCAATTTCCCCTGCCGCCACTAAAATTCTGCTCTGTTCTCACAGCCTCAGCATGCCATTAGTATTGGGAGTGAATCCAGATTAACTTAAGATGCCAAAACTTGTGTAGATGAGTTATTATATGAAGAGATCAGCTAGCTTATGACAAATTATAGACCAGAAACATTGAAATCCACTGAAGACACAGAAAATGGATCACATAAGATAAGCACAGATTCAATCAGGAAATAGCAAAGAGTAGGGGCAGAGAAGCTTCCACAGCCAGTTTTTATACTAGTCCCCAACAAAGATGAGAATTTTTTCTATTCAACTAATAAGTGTCTTTTTTCACCCTAGCCTCTTCTAGTTAGTTACAAGCAGCTTTCTCCCACTATAACCTCTCCATTAAGCAAGTTTTTTGCTCAACCTTGCTCATAAGTCACTGAAGGACTTGAAAAAACAAATCTATTAGATATGTAGTTAGTTGGAGCTTATATAAAGGCTAGAGGAGTCACTTTGTACTTAACCTTCTTATTATCAATATAATCCATTTTCAGTTTATCATACTTTTTCCCAATTCCCTCTTCTCTCTTGGGCCTGAACCATGTTTTCTAACATGGTATCAGAGTCATGGCATCCATCTTGAATAATTTCTTCCGCTGCATTCGTATTTTTTTTCTCTTCCCATTTGTTCAGTTTCCTTCTTTTGCCCAAGATAATTCTAACAGACCCTTCTCCCTTCTTTTTTTCTTTATCAGATTTCGATTCCATTTTCCCCCAATTTCTCACAATTAGAAAACCCTCTTTCAGCTTTTCTTTTCCCTAATCGCATCTTAGTTTCTTGCACTTTCTGGTGATTCCTTCTTTCGTTCATCTTGGTTTCGATTTTCTAGTTTCTAATTTCGCAACAGAAAACCCCAAATTCCAGTTACGATTTTGTAAGCTTTGTGACTGAATCACTATTTTAGGATTGATTAACTTCTGCCAAATCTCTTGATTAGAGAATTTGGAAGTTGATGCACTGGATCGGATATGCTTTTTCATGTGTGCTGTTTAAATGATGCTCCATATGTATTCGATAAAATGTGAGAGATTTTTTATCAATTGTGAAGGTTTGGAATGTCTGTCTGAAGAAGGATTGATAGAAAATGCTACTGTTTTGAATTTTGTTTTTGGTTTGGCCCAAATGTTCGTGGCATCTATTTGATGAAAACTGTCTTAGTTGACTTGGTTGCCTAATATTTTGTTCACGCTGGCACCATCAATCTCTATTTGAGCTTTGAAGTTACTGTTTAAGGAGCTTGGCAGTTGACATGTTCTATGTGCTTGAAGATGCAATAATGGTTCTGGTTTCTATCTTGTTAATGATGATGCTTTATTTCAGCATACTTGGTTTCTTGAGGCTGTTTTGGAGTTGTGGTTTCTACCATGCTCACAAGGTGTTTTAGGTTAATCCTCTTTGAAGGCACATCGAATTAACTATGGTTTTTTGTTTTTTTTCCTGATGTAAGCTTTTGTCCATGGTGGTTAAGCATGTGTGAGCTTCTGACATGGATGGTTTAGCAATGAGATGGTTTTGCTTCTGTCTTGAGTGGTTAAGCATGATGGCTTCTGCTCATGATGGTTAAGCTCTTTTGCTTTTGCCTTTTAGGTGGTTAAGCCTGTTTTGCTTCTGTTAAGTGGTTAAGCCTTGAGTTGTGGCTTCTGCTTAATGGTTAAGCTTGCCTGTTAGCTTAGTTTTAGCTTCTGCATTGTATGGTGGTTAAGCATTGGGATTCTAGTTTCAGCTTCTATCTTGAGTGGTTTACTCTTGATGGTTAAGCTTTGATAGCTTTTACCTTTAATAAGGGTGTATGCGGGTCGTGCCCAACCCAACCCAATTACTTTTTTGTGGGTTAGGTTGAGTCATTGGGTTGGATTGGGTTTATTTTAGTGAACCCCAATTAGAATTGGGTTGGGTAACGGGTTTGGAGTTCTGGACCTGACCAAACCCAACCCAACTCGAATATACAGTAATATATAACAAAAAATGCTAATTGTCTACTATTATTCTACTAATATAGAAAATCCTAAAGGCCTAAAGTAAACTCTAATACTAATTATGTTTTATCATTATGAATACATATGGTGTTTTATGAATACTGTGAGTATATATTTCATACCACACATGTTGTCACAAGATTTTGAAAAACATATTGTGTTTGACTTCCTCTCTTGGACCCCATTTTAAAGAGTTGTTGTAAAATAGATTTTGAAAATACTAATTTTGAAAACATTCCTTACTATTATATAGTTTGAGGTATTTTTTAATATTTTTTCAAGAGTTAAAGAGGTGGCAAATTTTTTAATGACTCAACCTGATGGCCTAACCCAACCCAATTAAAGTTGGGTTGGGTTGAAAAAAAAAAAAAAAAAGGTAAACCCAACCCAAATATGTTTAATTGAGTTGGGTTGAAAAGTAGACTAAATTCAGCCTAACCCAAGCCACTTACACACCTAGACTTGACCCTTCGCTGGTGGAAAATGTGAAGATAGGTGTCAAAGAATTCTTCGGTCTTCCAATGGAAGAGAAAAAGAAAATTTGGGAAAGACCAGGAGAAATGGTGGAGTTTGGTCAGCAGTTTGTTGTATCTGAGAAACAAAAGGTAGAATGGGTAGATGTGTTCTACTTGTTCACTTTTCCATTATATGTAAGGAATCCCCACCTATTTCCTAGTATTTCTCAACCATTCAGGTTCTCTCTCTTTTGTGCATTTATTTTAACCACTTTAACTAGAACTTTAATGATTTGATTTTGTTGGTAACAAAAACATACCTTGTTTCATTGTAGGGATAACTTAGAGACCTATTTGTAAAAGTTGTTGGAAATGTACGTTTTTTGTCCCTGCAAAATTTTTAGTACGTTTTTCATCCTCACAAAATTAAAATATGTCAAATTTTGACTCGGAGCAAGGTTCGGATTTACCCAAACCTACATGAGGATTGATGGGGGTTAAAAACTGCCACAAATTGCAGAAAAATCGCCACAATTTGATGAAATAATTAAAAAAATGCAATTTGTGGCGATTTTTCTACAATTTGTGGTGGTTTTTCTACAATTTGTGTCAAAAAAAATTTCAATTTGTGGCAGTTTTTCTGCAATTTGTGGCGGTTTTTAACCCCCAGAAATCCAACCACCACAAATTGCAAAAAAACCACCACAAATTGCAGAATGTAAATTCGGATTTACCCGATGTTGGGAAACAATTCAAATTTGTAATTTCAAATCTCTAGGATATTGTTTAGATTTTAAAAGATATTATCTTTTGGATTTCTTTGTATTTAAAGATATTATCTGTAATTTAGATATTTGTTTCCTCATTTAAGATTAGGATGCTAGGTCTATAAATAGACATTATTGATATGAGAAGAATCGCCCAGCTTGAAAAGGGGGTCACCACCCTAAGTGAGAGGGGGGGTCATGTTAAGGGAGGGTTTACCAGTTTGTCCAGAAAACTTGTTGTGGATGTAGGGATGAGGGTCCGAACCAAATTAAACAAAGTTGTGTTGTGGATGTAGGGATAAGGGCCTGAACCACGTTAAACAAATTCAAGGTCGTGCATGTAGGGATGAGGGCCTGAACCACGTTAACAAAACAAACGGTGTGGATGTAGGCATGAGGGGCCGAACCACGTTAAACAAATTTATGATATAAGCTGAATTAGGACTAAAAAATGCTTCATAGGGTTAGGCAGACTTGGAATCAAGTTGTTCGGAAAGGAAAAAGGACTAGGAGTTGGAAGTTGGATGGCAGAAAAAAGTTATAGTCGATGGCTTGAAGAGAGGGTTCAAAAGATCATGTTACCCTTTCCTAGTTCAGTCCCAGTTGTTGAAGATGTGCCAGTGCAACCACCCATGAGCCCAAAGGAGGTAGAAAGGCTTAAGGAGGTACTGGCAAAATCTGAAGAAGAAAAAGAAAGATTGAAGAGGGAATTGGCAAAAGCTCGTCGTGAACGCCAACCGGCACAAAGCGAAAGTATGCAAAGGATGCAGTCAGTTGTAGAAGCCAACAAGAGGGCAAGATTAGAATAAAGGAAGCTCAATACAAAAAGTTGTTTGGATGTCGCAAGCACAAAGTTAGGGATGCAAAGAAAAGAGCGAGATGAGGCTAAGGCTGATGCTCTAAAGTGGAAAAAGGCATGGGAAGAGTCCAAGGTGGCCAAGAAAAGTTCTCAAAGAGAACTCGATGATCTTAAGCAACAGTTGAAGATGGTGGTGGTTGAATATAAAAGCAGGATCCAAAGTGAAGAACAAGATTACCAGAGGCAACAAAAGCTTTGGGCACATAATTTTGTGAGTCAAGCTCTACAGATCAAGCGAATGCTCAATGAGGCCTTATATTACTTGCGGAGAGCTGAAGGGATGACTGACCCGCTTCCAACACTAATTGAGATTTATGAATTCATTGAATATTGTAAAGGGGTGATAAGCCAAATGACAAATAAGGCTAGTAGTGATGAATGATAATTAGTACTTTATGTCAAGTTGTAGAAGAATGTCCCTTGTATTTTGCGTTGTTTCACCCATTGATGGCATGTACTTTGTTTTGATTATCAATGAAATATGTTGTTTATTTGCCCTTTACTATGGTTTTGGCTTCTCAGCACCTGTGTTCCTTAAGACTTAGTACTTAGAACATGATGTTATAAAGGAAAAGTCTAAGAGAAGATGTAATGAGCTACTTTAAAATCCTATATTCTCTAAGACTTAGTACTTAGAACGTGACGTTCTAAAGGAAAAGTCTGAAAGATGTTCATGTTGCTTCTAACCACATGTTCGAGGAAAGAATGTTCATATGTGAGTCATGTGACTTATGGTTCTCTAACAACCTTGCATCCCTAAAAAAACTAATAAAAAAGATAAAATAAAATAATAATAAAAAATAGGGTAGTTGCATCTTCATTTCTCCATGTTTATTGTATACTCATAAGACATTCTGCAGCAAAGTCAAAGGAAAAGAAAATAAATATTGAAGCAAAGAAAGCATCCCTACGACACCCTTACGGGACACGTGCCAAGACGAATATCATGGAAGGAGTTGTGGATGACCTAGAGCAACAACATGAAGAGTTGAAAGAGGAGATGAATCAGAGTTCAAGTAGCATTCCCTCCGTATGGCCTCCCTCCTGGCTACACACCACCTATAGCTGCCAATGCTCAAGAGCTTACCACCACGTGTCTACTACAAACCCTTCATATGGCCCCCCTCCAGGTTATACATCACATATGACCAATAACCCTGAAAGCAATCCCCACACCTCCACCTCAAATCCTCCAAACCAAACACAAACCCGAGACCCAAACCTTGAAACCAATGGCCCACAAATTCTACTCCAGCCTTCCACCTACGTACCTTACGTCCCCACACACACATCACCAACTAACGCAACCCTTCCTGGAGGCCCCTCAAATCACCAAAATGCTAACCTTACGCCAACTGTTGTGATACACCATAGTCAACCTGAACATTCTCAGTCCAAAGATAAACTGCAGTTTCTAGAAGAAAGGTTGTGAGCCATTGAAGGGATTGGTCATTATGCTTTCAATGCCACCGATCTGTGCCTAGTCCCAAATGTCGTGATTCCTCACAAATTCAAAGTCCCCGAATTTGATAAATATAGAGGAGACACCTGCCCGAGAAACCATCTCACAATGTATTGTAGGAAGATGGCCTCATGCGCCTATGATGATAAACTGTTGATCCATTTCTTCCAAGAAAGCCTTATGGGTGTCACTCTAAGTTGGTATATGAACTTAGAGCGAGGACGGATACATACCTGGAGGGACTTAGTGGAGGCTTTCTTGAAATAATACAGATACAACGTAGACATGGCACCAGATCGAACAAAGTTGCAAAACATGGTGAAAAAGGACAATGAAGCTTTTAAGGAGTATGCCCAATGTTGGAGAGGAGTCGCTGCTCAGGTACAACCCTTGTTGTCTGAAAAAGAGATGGTCACAATGTTCATTGATAGGCTTCAATCACCCTTCTATGACAAGATGATTGGAAACGTATCATCCAATTTCTCAGACCTAGTCGTCATTGGAAAGAGGGTTGAGATGGGAGTAAGAAGTGGGAAGATTGCTCATGTGTCAATGGGATCAACAAATGTGAAGAAACCCCTAACAACCATTGCAAGAAAAAGGGAGGTGAAACAAATGCAGTAATACCTGCACTAGTCATGCCCAGTTACAATCCTATCCCTTTCGTGCCCAACTATCGGCCTCAGTTCGTGTACAACCCACAGATAGCATCAGTTTCCCAACTACCTTACCCATAACCTTACCAACCTGGAGTGGCCTACCAACCACCTTTACCACAAGCCTCATTACCTTCAGTACCTCAAGCAAGCCAACCGAGAGCCCCATACCCTAATACCACTAACACTTTGAAGAAAAGAAATAACCAATAGAGAACAATCACCCCAATTCCTATGACCTACACCGAACTCTTGCCGCATTTGATTCGCAATTCTCTAGTTGTCTCTTTCCCTTTGAAACCTGTTGAACTGCCATATCCAAAGGGCTTTGACCCAAATGCCAAATGTGATTACCATGCAGGCACTATAGGACATTCCACCGAAAGATGTTGGGGTTTGAAGCATAAAGTGCAAGACTTAATAGAAGAAGGGTCACTATGCTTTAAAGAAGAAGAACTGAACGTCGGGAGTAACCCACTTCCGGGTCATAGTGGTGCGTCAGTGAATGCCATAATAGGGCAGTCAGTAAAAGAGGTGAAGAAAGTCAAAACCCCCATGGCAGTCCTTTTCTCATAATTGTGCAAGTTTAAGATGATTGAGGGGCAAGCTTTTGTAGGAAAAGTGTGTGGTCTTCACCCGAAAGCCAAACACTCTATTGAGGAGTGTATTGAGTTTAAGTAGATACTACAGGGGTTGATGGACTCAAACTTGGTCCAAATAGGTCGGGTGTGGGAAGAGGAGAATGTGCTAATGGCCCAATCAAAAGAAAAGCGAGATGTAGTTTCTCAGAAGCCGTTGGTAATTTGCTTCACCAAAAATGTATCTTTGCCTATACCTCCGATTCCCAAACCCATTGTTGTGCAAGTTCCAGCTCCTTTTCCTTACAAGGACACTAAGGCAGTACCATGGAAGTATGGCGTAGAGGTGCAAGGAAGTGGCAACATGAATTCTCATACTGGAGGAACAGTAGTTACAAATATCGCAGGGGTAGGGGGGATGACACACAGTGGTAGAGTTTATGCTCATGAGGAATTAAGGAGGGAAGACTTAGTGAAAAACCCCAAGGTGAAAGAAAGAGAGGTCATTGAAGGAGAACTCGCAAAATGTAAAATGCCCATTGAGGAGGAAGTCACTAATGAAAAAGAAAAGAAGAAAGAAGTGTTAGATGAAGAGGCTTCAGAATTTCTCAAGTTCATTCGACAGAGTGAGTACAAGCTCATCGAACAATTGAATCGGATGCCGACAAGGGTGTCTCTTCTGTCTCTATTGATGAATTTAGAAAGTCACATAAAGTTGTTGATGAAGATTTTGAATGAAGCGCATATTATTGGCAACATCACTGCTAATAATTACCTCACCTTCACAGATGATGAGATTCCAACAGAAGGAAGGGGCCATAACAAGGCTTTGCACATCTTAGTGAAATGTCTGGATCACATCGTTGCTAGCGTGTTGATTGACAACAGGTCTTCATTAAATGTGATGCCTAAGTCAACTTTGGACAAGCTGCCTTGTGATGGGACTCATATGAAACCAAGTTCTATGATTGTGAGGGCTTTTTATGGATCGCGTAGGGAAGTCATGGGAGAGATTAAGATCCCTATCCAGATTGGTCCTTTCACTTTTGAGATCACCTTCCAAGTCATGGATATCAAGCCAGCATATAGTTGTTTGTTAGGCAGACCATGGATTCATTCAGCTGGAGTGGTTCCTTCTACCCTACATCAGAAGCTGAAATTTGTGGTGGATGATAAGCCGGTGATCATTTTCGGAGAAGAAGATATGTTAGTGAGTAGCCCTGCCCCTACCCGTTATATTGAAGCAGTTGAAGAAGCCCTTGAAACCTCTTTTCAATCTTTGGAGGTAATCAGTACTGCTTATGTGGAGTCTCCTCCTAGGAACTCACGATTGTCAAAAATAGCTATGATGGTGGCAAAGATCATGTTAAGTGAAGGATATCAGCCAGGGCATGGATTGGGAAAAGGCTTAGAAGGTGTTGCAAAGTTGATAAAGTTGCTAGAAAACAAGAATCGATGTGGGCTAGGATATAAACTCACTGAGGCTGACAAAAGAAGGGTGGCAAAGGAAAAAAGAGAGATGAGGTTGGCCCATCTAGAGAATCGGGAGCTAGAGACCGAGAGAATTCCCATTTGTGACCTTTACCAAAGCTTCCGAAGCGGAGGACTGGTGTATGCAGATCAAGTGGCCTTGGCAAAAAAAGATCAAGATGCTGATGATCGCGACAACCTAGTGTATCTATGTGGCCCTCATGAAGAGCTACACAATTGGAAGATCTAAGAATTTCCTGTGATTTTTAATTCACTTTCAAAGTAATTGTAATGCAAACTCTAAAATTATGCCCATATCTTTAGTATGACTTTTTTTGTTGAAATGGGCTTGCATGTTACTTTTTGGTATATCAAATGAATGAAATGCATGATGCAGCTTTCCGGTTATTCCCTTTGTTTCTTATCCCTTCTCCTTAACCTCTATTTATTTTCCTTTATTTCATCTTACCCAAAATTGCAGATTTGAAAATAATCATCTTGAGAATAACAATGTTGGTATCCCATGCTACAACTTTGATCATCCTATCTATCAAGCTGAAGAGGACGATGATGATTTTGAAACTCCACCTGAGTTGAAAAGGTTAATGGAACAGGAGGATCGAATAATTCAACCCCATGAGGAGGAAATTGAAATGATCAATCTAGGGGATGAAAATGATAAGAAGGAAATCAAGGTTGGTACTGCCATCAAGGGGAATGTACGAGACTAGTTGCTCAAGCTCCTATTTGACTATGTTGATATCTTTGCATGGACATACCAGGACATGCTGGGTTAGAGCCTAGCATAGTTGAACACAGACTGCCATTGAAGCCAGAATGCCCGCCAGTAAAGCAAAAGTTAAGACGAATGAAGCCAGAGGTGTCACCGAAGTTCAAAGAGGAGGTTAAGAAACAACTTGATGCAGGGTTCCTTGCGGTGGCTAAATAGCCTCAATGGGTTGCCAATATAGAGCCAGTCCCAAAGAAAGACGGGAAGGTCAGAGTGTGTGTTGATTATCAGGACTTGAATAAGGCTAGTCGCAAGGATGATTTCCCATTGCCTCACATAGACATGCTGGTAGATAACACTGCCCAACATTCTTTTTTCTCCTTCATGGATGGGTTCTTTGGATACAATCAAATTAAAATGGCGCCTGAAGACATGGAAAAGACCACATTCATCACATTATGGGGGACCTTTTGCTACAAAGTGATGTCATTCGAATTGAAAAACGTTGGGGCAACGTATTGAAGTGTATGTGGATGATATTATTGCTAAGTCTAGAACAGAGGAGGAACATATTACAGACCTGCAAAAGTTGTTTGATCGTTTGAGAAAATACAAGCTTCGATTGAATCCTGCTAAGTGCTCCTTCGGCATGAAGTCAGGCAAATTGTTGGGTTTCGTAGTCAGCGAAAAAGGCATAGAGGTTGATCCTGATAAAGTGCGAGCGATCTTGGAGATGCCAGCCCCAAGTACAGAAAAAGAATTTCGTGGGTTCTTGGGGAGGTTGAATTACATCGCCAGATTCATATCCCAATTAACTGCTACTTGTAACCCAATCTTCAAGTTACTGCGCAAAAATCAAACAGTGGTGTGGAATGAAGACTGTCAAAAAGCCTTCGAAATGATCAAGCAATACTTGCAAGAACCTCCAGTCTTAGTACCACCAGTTCCAGAGAGGCCTCTCATCACGTATCTGACGGTGCTTGAGGAATCTATGGGTTGTGTGCTGGGGCAACACGATGAATCTGGTAAGAAAGAGCATGCCATTTATTATTTGAGCAAGAAATTCACAGATTATGAAATGAGGTACTCTATGTTGGAGCAGGCTTGTTGCGCCTTGGCTTGGGCTGCTCGTAGGCTGAGGCAATATATGTTATGTCACACTACTTGGTTGGTCTCCAAAATGGATCCAATTA
The DNA here is from genome assembly GCA_026413185.1 of Pueraria montana var. lobata. Taxonomy (NCBI): domain Eukaryota; kingdom Viridiplantae; phylum Streptophyta; class Magnoliopsida; order Fabales; family Fabaceae; genus Pueraria; species Pueraria montana. The sequence continues at coordinate 36,168,539 of CM048651.1, read as the reverse complement.
AGTATATATTCGAGAAGGCTGCTTTCATTGGTCAAATCGCTCGCCGCCAAGTGTTATTGTCAAAATATGATATTGTCTATGTCACCCACAAAGCTATCAAAGGCAGCGCCCTAGCAGAATACTTGGCTCACCATCATATAGAAGACTACCAATCAATGCAATGTGAGTTCCCAGATGAAGACATAATGGCATTGTTTGAAGATAAGGAATCCATGGATGAAGGAAAATGGACTATGTCATTTTATGGAGCTTCCAATGCACTAGGGCATGGAATCGGGGCAGTGTTAGTTTCCCCTACGAATCAATTCATTCCGTTCACTATAAGATTGGGTTTTGACTGTACCAATAATGTGGCAGAATATGAAGCATGTGCAATGGGGGTCTCAGTGGCCATTGAATTCAAGGCTAGAATTTTGGAGGTGTTTGGAGACTCAGCCTTAGTTATTCATCAGCTCAAAGGCGAATGGGAGACTCGAGATGCAAAATTAATCCCGTACCACTCTTACATTAAGGGGTTGATGGAACAGTTTGATGAGATTACTTTCCATCACATCCCTCGTGAAGAAAACCAATTGGTTGATGCTCTAGCCACTTTATCTTCAATGTTTAAGATAAGTCAAGGAGGGATGTACGACTGATAAAAATTCAGAATTAGGATCAAGCAGCCTATTGTCAAGTAGTGGAAGAGGAACTAAACAGAAACCATGGTTTTATGATATCAGGCGGTACATAAAATATATAGAGTGTCCTCCCGGCGCTTCGGAAAATGATAAAACGACCCTAAGGAGATTGGCAATGGGATTCTTTTTGAATGATGATTTGCTTTATAAGAGAAACCATGACATGGTATTGCTCAGATGTGTTGACGCAGTTGAGGCTAAGAAGATAATGGAAGAGGTCCATGAAGGCTCATTTGGAACACATGCAAATGGAAATGCGATGGCAAGAAAGATTCTAAGGGCTAGCTACTATTGGTCGACCATGGAGGCCGATTGTTGCAACCATGTGAGGAAGTGTCCCAAATGTCAGACATATGCTGATAATATCCATGCGCCATCAACATCCTTGAATATCTTAGCTGCACCATGCATGGCCATTCTCAATGTGGGGAATAGATGTGATCAGTCCAATTGAACCCAAAGCATTGAATGGGCATTACTTCATTCTTGTTGCCATTGATTACTTCACCAAGTGGGTTGAGGCAGCATCATATGCCAATTTAACATGGAATGTGGTGGTCAAATTCATCAAGAGGATTTGATTTGTCGATATGGTTTGCCAAGTCACATCATTACTGACAATAGGACCAATTAGAACAACAAAATGATGGAAGAGTTGTGAGAGAATTTCAAAATTCAACATCAAAATTCTTCACCATATCGCCCAAATATGAATGGAGCAATAGAGGCAGCAAACAAGAATATCAAGAAGATTATCCAGAAGATGGTGGTAACATATAAGGATTGGCACAACATGCTACCTTTTGCATTACATGGTTATCGCACCACTTTTCGCACCTCAACCGTGGCAACTCCTTATTCGTTGGTGTATGGAATGGAAGCTGTGCTCCCCCATTGAAGTAGAAATCCCTCGTTAAGAGTATTGGCAGAAACCAAGCTTGAGGAAGCCAAATAGGTTCAGGCTCATTACGACCAATTAAACCTCATTGAAGAAAAGAGTTTGATTGCCTTATGTCATGGTCAACTATATCAAAAGAGGATGAAAAGAGCCCACGATAAAAAGGTTTGTCCTCAGGAATTCCATGAAGGAGAATTGGTGCTCAAGAAAATCCTGCCAACCCAAAAAGATCATAGAGGGAAGTGGACTTCGAATTACGAAGGACCTTATGTGGTGAAGAAGGCCTTTTCAGGAGGTGCATTAATCCTTTCAAATATGGATGGCGAAGACTTACCCCTTCCTGTAAACTCTGATGCAGTCAAGAAGTATTATACTTGAAAAAGAAAAAAGAAAAAGCTCGCTAGGCTGAAAACCTGAAAAGGCGACCTAAGCAAAAGTTAGAGCAACCCGCTAGGTTGAAAACTCGAAAAGAGCAGCCTAAGCAAAAGACAGGGTTATATGTGAAAAAAAGATAGAAAGGAAGAAAAGGCTCGCTAGATCGAAAACCTGAGAAGGCGGTCTAGGCAAAAATTAGAGTGAAAGACTTGAGACTGGGGGAAGTTGTCATCCAGGGATGTTGGTTGATCAATGTTTTTGAAAGTGGGGCAGGCCGTTGAAAGTCAATGCACGTGGATAACTCGAAAGGATGAGTAATGAGTTCGCTAAAGCATCTAAAGTCCTCAAAAGCTAGCATATGGGATTCTCAAAGTTGCAGACATGGAAATTAACATTGTTACCCTATTCCATCTGTCACTCTTTTTTATCATTTTGTAATGACTCTATGGGATCTATCATTTTGCTTTCACACAAAACTTGCTCTTGTATCTATGATGACTCTATGGAATCTATCATTTTGCTTTCTCACAAAACTTGCTCTTGTATCTGCAATTTCCTTCCCAAAGCAATAAAACACTTTCATCTTATCATATTACTCTTTGTTTCATCATGTTATTTCATTCTGTGATATGTCAAGAATAAAGCGTACAATAACATTTACCTTATGTTTGGATGGGGAATTTCAAAATTCCAAGGAATTTGAAATGCTAGAGAATTGAATTGCTCTTATTTAGATTTCCTTCCTTTTCCAAATAATTAGTTTGGATAAGTGAATTCAAATTTCTGGGATTTCAAATTTTTAGTTTGGATGGGGCAATTCAATTTCCTCCATATGCAAAATTTTATTTTTAAATATATATTTTAAAAAATGAAATTTCAATATTAAAATTTACCGAAAATAAAGATTGCCTATTTTTTAAATATTTAATAATTAAAAAATAATCTTAAATCTTAAAAATTCGAAAATAATTTAATGTTAGAGAATATTTAACAATAATACTAAATATTTGAAAATACAGCGAAAATAAACAAAAAGGAAAGAAATTTTGATTTTATCCTTAGAATTATTTGTTTATTGAATAATGGTTCTAGAACCCTTTTAAGCTGTAATATGCAAAGAATATTATTATATCCTCATATAATATTTTTCATTAACTTTCTTTAATATTATATTATAAAATAAATTAAATAAAAAATAAACGTGTTTAACATTTTAGAATCTATAAAATGTATTTAATATTTTTAATTTAATAAATAAGAAAATTAGTAAAAATATGTTGTAAGAGAATTGAAGAATACATTCAGCAAAAAAAAATTGAAGAATACATAAGGATAGTGTATAAAAATTCAAGGTAGTATTATTTCCCAAAATCTTACTATTTCACAAAAAAATTGCAAATTCAAATCGTATAAATCAATTGGTTTGCATCACTATACACGAGGAGGAATAGATAATCATTCAATGCAATTTACTCAAACAACATTGTACTTGGCATTTAATCAAATTTCATATGGTATTTTTCGTACAAAAAAGGATTAGACTAATTTATAGTAAATGCAATGCCTTCTTGCAGCAAAGTTAATTTCAAGCAAATTGGTCTTATGGTATTACTTAGGAGCTAATTAAAAGTGTTCACACATTGTGTGCGATCAATTTGGCATCTAGATTGTGATAAGTCTTGAACATCTTGCTTCAATCCCAATCAACATCTGCCCTGCCCTACAAACGCATAACAAATCAATCAAATTGGCATCTAGATTGAACCAAATTGTCACAAACATAAACAAATTGGCACACCATAACTAGAACCAAACTATTAACTTGATTAGTCCAATGCACAATTATAGATTGTATAAATAAATATTTTTTTCCAAACAAACACATGGCAGCCACCAAATACATAATTTAAAGCAAAGTTCATAAAACCAAGTACATGAAGTCTCTCTTCAATAACAAATTACATAAAAAACAAAAACACTCCTTAAGCACAATTATCACAGTCAAACTATATTGTCCCAAATATTCCAAAAAAGAGTCTAAGTACGTGTGGGATTTTGAGTGGGAGCCTAATCCTACCACTATCAACAATAGTTTAATTAATATATATGAAAGAAAGTTAATAGTTAATAAGTTAATAAGTAAAAATGAGAAGAAGAAAAAGGGATACTTACAATAAAGAAATGGAGGATGTAGAAGCTTTAAATAGACATTACAAATAAAGAAGATGCAAAATGAAAAAAAGAAATAAAGAACATGCGGGATACAAATGTTAATAAATTAATAACTTCACAATAAAATAAAATAGTAAAATACTGGATGCAAAAGCCTTGAATAGAGTAAAGAAAACTCTCATATGTGTAAACCCCTCCCCCACAAAAAAGAGTAAAGAAAACTCTATTTAATGGAAAACCTGCAAAAAGGAATGCAAAAAGTATAGGAAAACATGCAGGATGAAAAAATCAGAGTTAAGAAAACTCATAGCAAAGGGAGGGGGGGCCAAGAGTTAATTATATACATAATATTATAAAAATTCTGAAAACTCATAGTAAAGGGAGGGGGGCCAGGAGTTAATAATGCTTGGCAGCCAACACACGAGTACTAAGTAACCATTCCAAGTTAGAATTTCATATTAGTCTTTACACAGGAAGCATATCTTATTCATAAATTGTTATAGCATATTAAATGTATAACTAATCATAAATTGAGATTTAGCTTAATATAATCTTGAGGCTATGATGCTAGACAGAAAGACAGCGTGAGACATATAACTAACAAATCTCAATATAAAAAATTCAACCATATCAATGTATCTCAATATCACTTATAACAGTATAGTGATTTGCTAATTTTAGAGCTAAAACATAAGCTTTGGTCACACTGCAGACCAAAGACCATGGGTTCTACATAACCAACCTATTCTGTTCATAACATGTTTGAACTTAACTCTGAACTGAAGCAATTTAGTGAAACAGGGACAACTTTGTAAAGCTAGGAATATCTTTGATAAAAATGGCTCACAGAGATGAGGTTTCTATAATATGGAGGGATTGTTGTACTTTCTGAAATGTGGATATCAAAAGTGGGCTATGAATCAGGAAGATTCCACGCAAGCAAAAACAAATCATATTAGACACAAAGCAAAAATAAAGCAGAAAAAAGCAGGATATGAACAAAGCACAAATCAAATTAGGTGTATACCTTTTGGATCTTTGAGCAGTGAGAAATCCAACAACAAAAGGCACAATGAGTAAGAAACCAACGAAACCCTATCAAAACAAAAACAAAATCAATGAAATCAAACAACCAAATAAAAACAAATTGCAAATTAACGAAATAAAAAATGAAACCCTAGATAATGGAGATGAGAAACCAACCTTGTATGAAGCACCGAGAAAGTGTGTGCTCTGAATCAAGAGAAAATGAACGCCGTAGCTACCATGAGATAGCGTTGTCACCACCGTGAGAGAGCGTTGTCGCCACCATGAGAGAGCGAGAGCGGGGGTCTCGAAGTCGGAAGGAGCGAGTGCGAGTGAGTATGGGTTGAGGGGAACGAGCGAGTGAGTATGGGTCAAGGGGAACGAGCGAGTGTGCGTCGAGAGAGGAATGAGCGTGCGTAGAGAGGAGAGAGGAAGGAACGAGTCGCTAGAGAAATTGAAATTCTTTAATTTTTATGGGAATTTCAAATTCTACCTTTTCTGTTGATTAAAATTCCTCAGTAAAATGACGATAATTCAATTTTCTTTTAAATTCTTTACCTAAACGTATAATTTATACATGAAGTATTTTAAATTCATTGAATAAATGAATTACTCGGTAAAATTAGCCTGTCCAAACACAAGGTTAAAGATCATTACAATTACAATGAATACTCTTAAGAGTCATGGGAAATACGGTGGTTCTTGGGCCAAGTCTTACATGGGTAATCGCCAATTGGTAGTTCAAAATGCTCGAAATAATCCCCAACATATTGATTCCTCCATGATTGTTGAGGCGCTAAAAACCTAGAGGTGTCAAAGGTTGGAAAAATGTACAAAAATAAAATACCCCTTGGTCAAGAGCACTTCATATTGCATATCATGCACACATTTCATCATCTTACATTCCATGTTGTCACCATTTACCTTTCAGGCATAGAGCTTGTTTGGGGTCCCCACGCCTGCTGCTTTTATATTTAGGGTCCCCGTGCCTGCTGCTTTTTATGTTTTGGGTCCCCGTGCCCATTGCTTCTATGTTTCGGGTCCCTATACTCGCTGTTTTTATGTTTCGGGTCCCCACGCCCACAGCTTTTATGTTTCGGGTTCCCGCACCCTCTGCTTTTATGCTTCAGATCCCTATGCCCACTGCTTTTTATGTTTCAGGTCCCTGTGCCTACTACTTTTTATGTTTAGGGGCCCCGCGCCCGCTGATTTTATGTTTAGAGTCCTTGCGCCTGTTGCTTTTTACGTTTTGGGTCCCCGCACCCACTGCTTTTTACTTTTCGAGTCCCCGCACCATTTGTTTCTTTGTATCGAGTTCTCGCGCTCACCGTTTTTATATCATAGATCACGAAACAAATTTGGTGTTCATATCTTTACTTATCTTTTATTATGATAATATGAAGAATGTTTGGTTCATCATATTATTCAATAAAATATAAGTAAAGAGGGGCAACTGTCAACACCCAATTTTGTCCTATCTCTCTAATTATTTCTTTTTTAATAAGAATAAATAAATAAATTGCTTTTACTTCCAAATTTGGATCACTTCAGATGCACAACAAGAACAAAATGCTTTGGGCCAACAACTTAAGTCCACAATGTCCATATACAACACAGATCTAAAATATTTTGTGATCAGCTCAGGCCAAAACAGAAGAGAAAAAAAACACAAAACCAAAAAAGGAAAAATAAAATAAAATAAAAACAAACAAAAGCAAAAAAGAAAAGGCAATCTTGATCGAATCCTCCTCCCAACTAGCTGTGTCTGAAGCTGCTAGCTCTGCACCGAAGCCACCAACAGGTCTCCTCCTCTAGCTAGTTCTGAACCACAGCCACCAACAATTTTCCTAAAATCTTGCATCTGTTGGATTTGTTCCCAAAAGGCATAAACCTGCTTTACAATAGGTTGGGCTAGTGTGATTAAAAAAATTCAAATAATAAGCTTATAAATACTACGGTTGTGAATGAAAAAGGGGTTGGAAGAATTTTCTGAGAAGTCCATACTAGGACTTATTTGTGTGGAGAAGAGGAGGAGATGAGTGGTAGTGTAAACAAAGGAAGTTGAAGGTGAAGAGAAAGGTTACTTGATCACACAAGCTTCAGAAATAGCTTTGGCATCTCGGGTTGAAGCTTGAAGGTTGACGCACAACAGGTAACCACTTCGTTTGTTACATAAGTTGCTGGGCTTGCTTCACTCTCTGCTTCCTTCTTCCTCTCATGTATTTTTGTCTTCTTTGCATCATAATAATGCTTGCGTTGTGATGTAATATTTGCTTCTCTTGCTATTGCTTCTGTACCTGCCATAATCATCACCAATAAGCATTTTGTGAATGTATATATCAACGAAAAGAGAAAAAAATTGAAAGCAAAAGGAGACCTTTTCTTCAAACCGTATCACATACACTGAACCAAGCCATTCACTCCTAAATACCTATCACAGCCCCGCAAAGCACCCTCACCAACCACTTCAGAGTGCCGTGAACCAGACCCAATAACCCAAACACCAAAATAGACAACATCAACGACCACCGTAAACTCCGTCGGTTCCGTAATGACCACCGCCTCACTTTCGTTCACCCCATAAAGGCCTGTCTCTAACGAACCCATCGCCGGAACCAAAAGCCGTTATCAAACGGAACCACGAACCACCGCAAGGTCATAAACCTGTGACTACCGTAACCTCTTCGCACCATCCTGACCAGAACGCGCAATCTTCCGATAACACCACCGCACCACCCTTGCCTTTCCACTCTCTATTTCAATCTACTTCTTGTGTGTCGTTTTGAGCATTCGGCAAAAAGCCCCCTTTTGATTCACGTTTGAAGGAGACAAGAGAAGCTTCCTGAAGCTCCTTCCTTTTGGTTTTTATGAAACTAACCCTTTTTAATTTATCTTGTTACAAGCTTTTATTTTGAATTCAAATCTGGACTTGTTTTTTCCTTTCTTTCTTCCGCACGGGCTCGGCCCATTTTGTTTCCTTGGTTCGTCCGTTTTAGCCTTTGATCATGGTAAGGTAAGTTTTTGTTTTAATTTTAAATAAAAGATTACTATACTGGTCTTAGAAAGAACATAATGGAAAATCTTTTATACATGACCTTTTATTTACGTGTTGATTAGTGGAGCAAATTTAATGGCGTAAACTTTTTTCTCTCAAATAGAATTCTTCACCGTAGTGAAATAAATAATAATAAAATAATGCTAATAGTTATATTACAATTTAATAAAAATATACTTCATAATTAAATAATTATAACTTAATAAATATTAATGAAACTTATTTTTAGAGAAAGGATTAATTGGATGTGACATCCTCTTAATCTTGAGATTTTGAGGTATAAGTTGTGACAGCTTGATATCTAAAAAATTATTCTCTAAAATAAAATATTAACATGAAATTAGTTTGCTTCAAGAATAAAATTTCTAAATAGATTGACTTAGGTGTACACCTCTGTCAATCTTATGTTTTTAGGATGCATGAATTGTGATAGTTCAGAATTCCTAAATTCAATTCCAATAAAAAATGAAAATTGAAAAATATCAACACACAGATATTTTCTATCCCAAAGAACTACGTAACTCTGAATTCTTCATTGCACCTGGGGATACGTAGGAGCAGGGGATCACTCCTGTCGAGCTAAATAAATAAATAAATAAAAATATTAACTCTTCTTTTTATAATAGTAATAATAATAATAAAATTAATCTTCAAAAAAAATAAAATAAACCTTTTTCTTTTTTTTTTTAATTAGTTTTGGGTGAGATAAATATTTTCAAAGTTATAAATAATTTGCTTAATTAATTAGAGGTAACCGTTTTAGGACGGACGTCGTAGGGTGCTAACACATTCCCTACGTGTAATCGACTCCCGAACTCAGATTTGGTTCCAAAAACCATTCTTTTCTTTAAAGGTTTTTTTCCAAATGTTTTCCTCAATAAATATTGGTGACGACTCCTTTGTTTATTTTAAAACTTTTTTGCCGTCCCGTCGCGACATGTGTTTTTAGTTGTTGTTTTATTTGCTTTTGTCTTTTCTATTTTTTCACTCTTGTAACCAAAAAAAAAAACTTTATATCATTATTTAAATTGTTGCCAAGTTGATGGTAAGCTTATAATATAATTTATATATTAAAATTATATATTTAGTATAGATTTTAATTATAATATAATTTACATATTAAAAATGTTTATTTATTATAGTATTTGAAATATACATGAAATGCACATTATTAATAATATTACTTCCTATGTTCCTTTTTAATTGTCGAATTTTTAAAGATTTTTGTTTTTATTTATCTGTTGTTTTTATGGTTCAAGATTACATTAATTATTCTTTTGTCAATTACACCCTTACTTTCTATCTAATTTATATTACATATATTTATTATGAAATGTTTTTATTACTTTTATTAGTTTATTTATTATGAAATAAAAATGAAAAAAAGAATAAAATAGAAAATCTAATAATTATTTTATTAGAATAAAAAAATTTATTATATTTATTAGTTTCTGCTTAAAAACCTTTAAATACCCATAAAAAGAAATGGAGTTAGTAAAACGTTTCTGGAACGGCACGTGATAGTATTAGTAGCACCCTTCTTTTTCTTAACAAGTGGCACTCGAGTCCAATGTATTTTGGTTCATTTTCTACGTTTCCACCGACAACAACTACAACCCCCTTATTACTTACTTTCCCCTCTTCAACTAGAGTAAGAGTACTCACTTCATTTTGCATTGCTCACCTCACTTCACAGTTGACTTCAATTTCATAGGTAATTAATTTAGCATTCAGTTTACGCTTTGGCTATCTCAATTCCCATATAACGGTTGAAGGACAGATCCACTTTTAGCTTTGGCAGAGCACCTGGTAACACTTCTTTAATTATATGTTTTTCTGCTCTTGGTGAGTACAAATCACGAGTTCATGACTCACTCGAAGGATATGAAATATGAATGAAGGAGTACTTATATTTACATAGAAACCCATTTTTGTATAATCCACAAACTCCACTCATCACTTTTCATGATGTGAAAATGAATAATTTGTTGTGAATTACCAAAGAAAAAAAAATGAATTATTTGTGATCTTCCTTTTCTTGTGTCCTGTGTTGTCATACTAAATACTATCTCAATTGTTTTTCTTTGTTTGTAAAATATTGCTGTCAGGGTCACCAAAATATTTCTGCTGCTAACATGAAATGAGTTTGAGTATTATATTAATGGGAACCATATAAATAAGGTATGAAGTAACACGAAATTATGCATTTGGACCTCCATATCCAATTATTGATCATAAGATATTAAGATTACAATATACAATATCATGTATCAGACTTGGCTTTCCCATATATATGTAGAGTGTTGTATTTTATAGGCAAATGTTAGCTATATAATGTAAGATGCAACAAAAATTATTGTTTATTTGTGAATTGGCAGAGTAAAATACTAATACATGTAACTTTCAAATTTCAATAGGGGTTCATCAGGAAAAAAGGAACATCAAACTTGTTGGACTCATTTTGCAGTTATGGATTCAGAAACGCCCAATCATGGAACCTCCATACCGGTTCCTTCTGTGCAGGAGCTAGTAAAGCTACCCATGACAGAAGTTCCAGAACGATATGTTCGTCCGAATCAAGACCCCCCTGTTGTACCTTACACAACATCTTTGCCACAAGTCCCTGTCATTGACCTGAGCAAATTGTTGCTTGAAGATGCAACTGAACTAGAGAAGCTAGACCATGCATGCAAAGAATGGGGTTTCTTCCAGGTTTGGCTTATATTCCTACTTTGTTATAATTTTCACTAATTAAAAGATCTGCCTAGGTTGTAAACTTTAAGGATATTAGTTTATGCACTTAAAATCTAAGTGGTGGCAGTGGCAATATTGCAAGTTTAGCTGCTATTGCTACCTAAATCATGCTATTTATTTTCAACCTTCTCATAACATAACTGTGGCTAATAAGTAAACAAAATGGTAAATTAGTTTAATGCATTTAAATTATTGTACTTGGCACTTCAGAAGGGGGATGAATCATGTTACTCATTGAAACGTTTTGCAGAATAACTTAAGATGCTAATACTTGTGTATTTGAGTTAGCTTATGAAGAGACCAGCTAGCTTAGAAGCTTTGAAATCCACTGAAGACAGAAAATGAATCACATAAGAAGATAAGCACATAGGAAAGAGTAGGGACAAAGAAGCTTTCGTAGCTAGTTTTTATACTATTCTAGACTTCAATATGGAGTCTACATCTAGCTAGTCCCCAACCAAGGTGAGAATTTTGCTGTTCCACTTAGTGTCTTTTGGTCCACCCTAGCCTCTCCAAGCTAGTTACAAATAAGTAGTTTCCTTCCACTTTAACCTCTCCACAAAGCATGTTTTATGCTCAACCATGCTCATGAGTCACTAAAAGACTTGAAAAAACAAAGCTCTTATATGCTTCTGTCATGGTCTCTAGCTGACTCATCAGTCTCACAAGACTAATACTAAAGTTTACAGCAGTAGCAGCATAATGTTCATTTCATGCCTCAATTTTAGGACAAAACAATTCACCTACTTGAAGAGTATTACGAATGTGATATCCAACACAAGAATTGAATGTGTGCATATTATTAACTTTTAAGCATAAGTCTTTTTGTGTATAATTTATATAAAGATTTAAGCATAAGATCTGTACCATTTTTAAGACATGTTCAAATTTATTACAGCTTATTAATCATGGAGTCGATCTTTCGTTGATGGAAAATGTGAAGATAGGTGTTGAAGAATTCTTCAGTCTTCCAATGGAAGAGAAAAAGAAATTTTGGCAAAAGCCAGGAGAAATGGAGGGGTTTGGGCAGTTGTTTGTTGTATCTGAGGAACAAAAGTTAGAATGGGCAGACATTTTCTACATGTTCACTTATCTAGTACACAGAAGGAATCCCCACCTATTTCCTTGTATTCCTCAACCATTCAGGTTCTCCCTGTCTCTCTTGTCTGCATTTTTCTTTACCACCTTAATTAGAACATTAATTATTTGATTTTGTTGGTAACTAAAGCATACTTTTTCTCATTTCAGAGATAACTTGGAGTCCTATTTGTTAAAAGTGAAAAACATTTGCATCACATTAATGGGCTCTATGACAAAAGCTCTAAAGATCAATCCCAACGAATTGCTAGATATGTTTGAAGATACTGGTCAAGTAATGCGGATAAATTATTACCCTCCATGTCCCCAACCAGAACAAGTCATTGGACTCAATCCTCATTCTGATGCTGGTACCCTTACCATCCTTCTCCAAGTCAATGAAACAGATGGCCTTCAAATAAGAAAAGATGGAATGTGGATTCCAGTCAAACCCCTCTCCAATGCTTTTATCATCAATGTAGGAGACATTTTGGAGGTAATTAATTGGCAGAAAATCATTTGCAACTTCTTTTATTTTAGACATTCACAAAAATGTAACAATCAGTTAGAATACACACTAATGTTTTGATTTTCAGAATTTTTTTTTTTGTTAACTCTTTGAAATGGTTTGGCAGATAGTCACCAATGGAATTTACCGGAGTGTTGAACATCAAGCAACAATTAACCAAGAGAAGGAGAGGATTTCTGTTGTAACATTTCATAGTCCTGAAATGAACAAAGTTATAAGTCCAGTTCCAAGCCTTATTAAACCTGGAAGACCAGCAATGTTCAAAAGAATTGGTGTTGCAGATTACTTTAAAGGATACTTTTCACGTGAGTTACAAGGGAAATCATACATTGATATTTTGAGGATTCAAAATGAGGTGGCTAATAAGGGAACTGCAAAGATGGAGCACATAAAGCTTGTACAGTAGACAAAATACAGCAAAAATACCCCGGAGTGTTGTTTCCTTTTGTAACGACTACCTTAAAAGCAAATGTCGGTTAGCAAATCTGCAAATGTATCCTTTTTTCTTGAGACACCTTTATATTGGGATGTTTTTTCCATTTACAAGACTCAAATCCAAGACATTGCTTAAAGGATCCGAGTCTAGTTCCACTAGGACCAACATGTTATATATCTACTTATTTATTTATTTATTTATTTATTTATCTATTTATCTATTTATTTATATCTATCATAAAAACAAGTCGCATTGTATAGTGAGTCTGTCCAATGATCCTAATATTCATCTTAAGAAAAATAATGGAACCAATGTCTCTCAATTCGAGTATGTAAAAATAATTGGTGGTGTCATGCATCTTATGAATTATACTAGACTTGACATTGCATATGTTGTAAGTAGATTGAGTAGATACACTCATAATTTCAAACTGATAAATGGAATGCCTTTTAGACCTTTTAAAGTATCTAAAGGCTACTAGAAATTGGAGTTTACATTTTACTAACTTTCCATCAGTTTTAGAAAGGCTTAGTGATACAAATTGGATTTCAGACAACGATGAGATAAGTTCTACTAGCGGGCATGTGTTTAGGAGTTAGTGCTATTTCTTGGAAATCAACAAAGCAAACATGCATAGCAAGGTCTAAAATGGAATAAGAATTCATAAAAATTGAACTTGCAAGTCAAGATGCAGAATGGTTGAGAGGCCTAATGGCTAATATGTAGGTCTTTTAATGAATACTCACCAACTCTTTTGAACATTGCAGGTCTTATTGTTTTGAGAGGCCTAATGGCTAATATGTAGGACTTTACATACACTCTTTTACATGGAAAATGTTTGGCTCTAATCCTAGAGTGTTTTGGCTAAGGAATTTTCTTCTGAATTTGGATATCTTCTTGAGTAGCTCAACTCTTCTAACCTTACCCTTTCTTTATGGCACTCCTTCCTTGCAATGAGCTCCTTCAAATGGAAGTCTTTTATACAGACCTTGGAGCTAGCCGTTTATGGCTGCTGGAGGGATTTTCAAACACACTCAAAACAGTATGAACTATCCCTTTCATTCAATTATGTGTTGACTGTCTTTCCTCCAACTTTCTGTAGCTTCTCAACTTTGTCTGTTGCATTTCTTTGCTCTCCTCCACTGTATACAGCTATCACAATTCGAATTTGAATTGTAGCTGTTGGTGCTTGTTGTCTTGTCTTAGTGGTTGCCTCATGACATTTTCTTCCGCTTGTCATGGGTTGTCCTTTGAAGATTGTTCTTCTGTAAGATGTCTTATGGTGTTGTTTCTAGTTACTACAATGCTTTGTGCATCAATCTTCTTATCTTCTGGTTGCTTTGTTTTCAATGTGAAGGAGAGCGAGAAGAGCGAAGGCCTAAGAAGCAGATAGTCTTACATGTTTATATATATAGTGTGATTAAACGATTGTAAGCGCACTTTATCCTCTAAAGTGCACTCCCTCACTTTAGAAGAACCAAATTTGAATTATGATAGTTAAGGGAGAACACTAAACTAAAATTGTTAAAGGACCTAATTAAAAATTTTCAAATAGTTCAGGGACCTGAATAATTCTCAAATTTTATCCGGGCTTTCATATACTTCTCAAGCCTCTGCAGATCGACTACCTCTAAAACCAATATTGTCAACTCTGCAAATTTGCACTGAGTATTCTCATCTTTTCATGTCAGTATTCTCACATCTCCAGTTTAGTATTCTTATATTTGTATGTTCTTTGTTTGGACATACCTAATGCACTCCTTTTGAATACATTCTTAAATTAAGTGATATTTTTTGTATGATTTTTTATTTATCTTTAAATTATTCAATAGGTCCCTGAACTATTTGAAAATTTTTAATTAGGTCCATAAACTATTTTTTCAATTAGGTCCCTGAACTTTTATTTGTTTTTTAATTAGGTTCCTGTCGTTAACGGTAGTTGACGGTAGGGACCTAATTAAAAAATAAATAAAAGTTTAGGGACCCAATTGAAAAAAAGATAGTTTAGGGACCTAATTAAAAATTTTCAAATAGTTTAGGGACCTGCAAATTAATTTAACCTTTAAAATATATCAAACACTGTCCATTCTCAACCATCAAATTATTTTATTTTATAGGGTAAATTGCCTATTTAGTCCCTGAACTATGCATTCGTTGACAATTTAGTCCTTACATTTTTTAAATGACCAATTTGGTCCACAAATGTGTAAATGTTGTGACAAATTAGTCCAACTGTTAAACATACTAACAATTTGGTCCTTAAAGTATGACACTAGTGGTCCTGAAACTATACTACTTACTGACAAATTAGTCCACCACATACATAGCTTATAATAAACGATTGGACTAATTTGTTGCAACATTTGAACATTTGTGGACTAAATTGGTCACTTCGAAAATTTAGGGACTAAATTATGAATGCATAGTTCAGGACTAAATAGGCTATTTACCCTATTTTATATCTAACGGTATGTTCCACTTGGGGACCATATTAAACATTCATATTAATTTTGTGGTTCACCATGAACCACATGACCAATTGGTCCAGCGTAGAAAGCACCACATGATGTTTTCCCCTGTTATTCATCTCTCGCCCACTTCAACCACCTTGTTTCTTACTTTTCCACTTCCTGCAGACTCAGAGTACTCACTTCACTCTCTCTTGATAGTTTCTAGAAAGTGAAACAGCAAACTTGAGTCCGATTTCATCAACAGTTTAGCATTCAATCACGCAGTGGCTATCTCAATTCGCAAATAACTATTGAAGGAAAGAGATATTTTTAACTTTGGCATAGTAGCTGGTAACAATTATCTTACTTTTATGTTTTTCTGCCCTTGGTGGGTACAAATCATGAGTTCATCACTTTGCTACTCGAAGTATGTAAATGAAGGAGCACTTATATTTACATAGAAGCCCATAATTGTATAATTCACAAACTCCACTCATCACTGTTCATTTTCCTTTTTATGTTTTTCCATGGCTAGTAAAATGTAGTTTTGAAAATGAGGACGTGGACAAGTTCCAACCTCACTGTATTAGAAATTGAATTTTTACAAAAAAAAAATAAATAAATAACCAGAAGAAATGTACTTATATGCTGCTTCTGTTTATTTTACATTTTGTAGTGATGGATACAGAAAAGCCCAATTTAGGAACCTCTATACCGGTTCCTTCTGTCCAGGAACTAGTAAAGCAACCCATGGCAAAAGTTCCAGAGCGATATGTTCGTCCAAATCAAGAACCAACTGTTGTATATGACCAAACATCTTTGCCACAAGTCCCTGTCATTGACCTGAGCAAATTGTTGCTTGAAGATGCAACTGAACTAGAGAAGCTAGACAATGCATGCAAAGAATGGGGTTTCTTCCAGGTTTGGCTTATATTCCTACTTTGTTATAATTTTCACTAATTAAAAGATCTGCCTAGATTGTAAACTTTAAGGATATTAGTTTATGAACATAAATTCTAAGCGGTGGCAAATGCAATATTGCAAGTTTGGTCGCTATTGCTACCTAAAATCACGCAATTTTCAACCTTCTCATAACATAACTGTGGCTAATAAGTAAATTAGATTAATGCATTTAAATTACTGTACTTGGCACTTCAGAAGGGGGATGAATCATGTTACTCTTTGAAACGTTTTGGAGAATAACTTAAGATGCTAATACTTGTTTATATGAGTTAGCTTATGAAGAGACCAGCTAGCTTAGAAGCTTTGAAATCCACTGAAGACAGAAAATGAATCACATAAGAAGATAAGCATGGGTTCAAGCAAGAAATAGGAAAGAGTAGGGACAGAGAAGCTTTCATAGCTAGTTTTTATCTATTCCAGACTTCAATATGGAGTTTACATCTAGCTAGTCCCCAACAAAGGTGAGAATTTTGCTGTTCAACTTAGTGTCTTTTGGTCCACCCTAGCCTCTCCAAGCTAGTTATAAATAAGTAGTTTTCTTCCGCTCTAACCTCTCCACAAAGCATGTTTTAGGCTCAACCATGCTCACGAGTCGCTAAAAGACTTGAAAAAACAAAGCTCTTATATGCTTCTGTCTTGGTCTCTAGCTGACTCAGCAGTCTCACAAGACTAATACTAAAGTTTACAGCAGTAGTAGATTAATGTTCATTTCAAGCCTCAATTTTAGGAAAAAACAATTCACCTACTTGAAGAGTATTACGAATGTGACATCCAACAGAAAAATTGAATGTGTGCATATTATTAACCTTTAAGCACAAATCTTTTCGTGTATAATTTATATAAAGATTTAAGAATAAGCTCTGTACCATTTTTAAGACATGTGCAAATTAATTACAGCTTATTAATCATGGAGTCGATCCTTCGTTAATGGAAAATGTGAAGATAGGCGTTGAAGAATTCTTCAGTCTTCCAATGGAAGAGAAAAAGAAATTTTGGCAAAAGCCAGGAGAAATGGAGGGGTTTGGGCAGTTGTTTGTTGTATCTGAGGAACAAAAGTTAGAATGGGCAGACATTTTCTACATGTTCACTTATCCAGTACACAGAAGGAATCCCCACCTATTTCCTTGTATTCCTCAACCATTCAGGTTCTCTCTGTCTCTCTTGTCTGCATTTTTCTTTACCACCTTAATTAGAACATTAATGATTTGATTTAGTTGGTAACTAAAGCATACTTTTTCTCATTTCAGAGATAATTTAGAGTCATATTTGTTAAAAGTGAAAAACATTTGCATCACATTAATGGGCTTTATGACAAAAGCTCTAAAGATCAATCCCAACGAATTGCTAGATTTGTTTGAAGATACAGGTCAAGTAATGAGGATAAATGTTAGACGGATATTGGCAAGTGCACCAGTCGCACAAGTAGTAAATGGACAAGTCCAAGTATCGTTTTCCTAAGGGATTTGCTTAACATAGGCAATGTTCACAAAGATATTAGCTAGACTGAACTGATTTTTACAAAAAAAGCTATAAAAACGTGAACTTTGGTTGGTTTTGTGAAGGATAAAACAGAACTAATGCAGAACAGAAATTAAAGAAGATATTTTTTTGTGGTTTTTAAGACAAATGCAGCAGTAGACAGATGTTAAAACAGATAAATGAAGATGTTGCAGGGGTTAGATCTCACCATTCTCTACTCTCTTCTTGCATGCGCACAATACACATTCTATTTGCATTTAAAAGTTAAAATCAGTCAATAAAAACATTCTCAGCCTAATTCCTTAGGTGCAGAGAGTCTTAGATTACTCCCCCAAGTGTTGATTCCTCAACAACTTAACGAAGCAACTAGCTTTAAGTTTAGAGACCACAAGATAACCCATGAACTAAGCTCCATTCCTAGATACGAAGTTCATGAGGTATATTGCTTCAGTTCTAGACAACGAAAGTGTTTCCCAACAACAGTCATGTCCAAGGATCATGCTATGGGTGATCAAGCCACAACAAGCTTTAAGAAAAGAAGCAAAATACTAACTTTGAACACAAATATGCAGAATGTATATAGATAATATCAAAAGATACAAGAGAGTTTTGAGAATGGTTACGTCTAACCCCTAACAACTACAGAACTCAGCCACTCATGGGTGTGAGCAGCTGGAAATTACACATGGAGGGGGAAGGAGATGAAGAAAAAGCTAAGAACTAAAGAGAGAGTTTTCTCTCCACTACAACAATGTAAAACGAGCTACAGAGGTTCCTTCTGAAAAATGTCCAAGCTCTTGAACTTCTGAAGGTCAGTCCTTTATATACAAGTGCAGAATTGCTCTTAAGTGACATTTGGCTCAGCCTGGAATTTTGGCTTGGCTGATTTGAAAATTCTGCACTTCAACAGATTTCTCTTGCAAATGACCTTCCACTGCTTCCAAAGCTCAGAATGCAGCTCCAAAACGTGTTCTTCAACTTCAATCTCCATTTCCTACAAAAAGTGGGGCAAAACTCTAAGATATAACCATAAAACTAGAAAAACTAAAGAAATTCTAACTAATTTGCAATATTAATAGAAATTGAGTAAAACAACACTCCAAATGAGAGAAAATGATAGATAATTGCCTCAAAAACCACTTGAAAAGTAAGTAATTATAGCAACTAACAATAAATTACTACCCTCCATGTCCCCAACCAGAACAAGTCATTGGACTCAATCCTCATTCTGATGCTGGTACCCTTACCATCCTTCTCCAAGTCAATGAAACAGATGGCCTTCAAATAAGAAAAGATGGAATGTGGATTCCTGTCAAACCCCTCTCCAATGCTTTTATCATCAATGTAGGAGACATTTTGGAGGTAATTAATTGGCAGAAAATCATTTGCAACTTCTTTTATTTTAGACATTCACAAAAATGTAACAATCAGTTAGAATACACACTAATGTTTTGATTTTTTTTTTTTTTTTGTTAACTCTTTGAAATGGTTTGGCAGATAGTCACCAATGGAATTTACCGGAGTGTTGAACATCGAGCAACAATTAACCAAGAGAAGGAGAGGATTTCCATTGTAACATTTCATAGGCCTGAAATGAACAAAGTTATAAGTCCCGTTCCAAGCCTTATAAAACCTGGAAGACCAGCAATGTTCAAAAGAATTGGTGTTGCTGATTACTATAAAGGATACTTTGCACGCGAGTTACAAGGGAAATCATACATTGATATTTTGAGGATTCAAAATGAGGTGGCTAATAAGGGAACGGTATAAGACTTTGCATGGGATGGAGCAAATAAAGGTTGTACAGTAGCCAAAGTACAGCAGTAATAACCGGGAGTACTACTGTTTCCTTTTGTATCGACTTCCTTAAATGCAAATGTGGGTTAGAAAATCTGCAAATGTATCCTTTTTTCTTGAGACACCTTTTTATTGGTACATTTTTTCCATTTACAATACTCGAATCCAAGACATTGCTTAAAGGATTCGAGTCTGGTTCCACTAGGACCAACATGTTATATATCTACTTATTTATTTATTTATCTATTTATTTATATCTATTATAAAAACAAGACGCATTGTATAGTGAGTTTGTCCAATGATCCTAATATTTATCTTAAGAAAAATAACGGAACCAATGTCTCTCAAATCGAGTATGTAAAAATAATTAGTGGTGTCATGTATCTTATGAATTATACTAGACTTGACATTGCATATGTTGTAAGTAAATTGAGTAGATACACTCATTATTTCGGATTCAGATCGCCTCCTGCCTCTCCAGCAAAAAAAAAAAATGAAAACAGAAGCTCAAAAAAATTAAAAAGAAAACAGATGAAAGAGAAATTAGGAAAAAGTAGAGAGAGATAGAGGGAGGTACAGGAGCTGGAGAGAGCTGGAGAGAATGTGGTGCTGGAGAGGATCCAGGTCCCTTTATTTCAATAGTGATAAATGGAATACCTTTTACACCTTTTAAAGTATCTAAAGGCTACTATAAATTGGACTTTACATTTTGCTAACTTTCCATTTGTTTTAGAAGGGTTTTGTGATGCAAATTGGATTTCAGTCAACGATGAGATAAGTTCTACTAGCGGGCATGTGCTTAATTTAGGAGGTAGTGCTATTTCTTGGAAATCAACAAAGCAAACATGCATAGCAAGGTCTAAAATGGAAAAAGAATTCATAAAAATTGAACTTGCAAGTCAAGATGCAGAGTGGTTGAGAGGCCTAATGGCTAATATACCATTTTGGGGGAGACCTACATCTCTTATACCTCTCCATTGTGATTCACAAGCTGCAATTAGTGAAAAATATGGTGGACACCCAATTAGTGGTCACACAAAACCAATATGAATACCCCTATGCACTACACTTCTCATTCCTATGGAATGTGGTAGTACGTGCTTGATGCAAGGTTAAGTCATGAGCTCTTAATATATACATAGCCTTTGATATTGTGGTGCTATAGAGATGCACTTGATGTATCTACCTACGTGAGTGTGAAGGCGTAAACCACCTTCCATGAAAGACAGAGGCTATCTTTCTAAAACACTCATGAGCAACCCAAGGTGCATATGTATAAAGGCCTAAATTATTGTGCAAAGATTTGATCGCAAAGCTATCACGATTTCAAAGCCAAAAGTGTTGTGAGTCCCATCTTAAATCCATTAAGTTCAAGAGTAATTCACTTTTTGAAGAAAAAGTGTTGCCTCACTTCACCATGTATTAATTCAATCCTCAGGATGTTAACACTTAAGCACAAAAAAACCTTTCCTTGTCCAATTTTTTTTTTCTTTCACTTATTTGCCATTAGTGGAAGATTGTGGAAATAATAACATATAAGTGCTAATCATTTCATTATTACCATTGGCATATAATTGTTTTGTCACCGTTGACATATTTGACATTACAAAATATTTTAATCAAATGGCTTTATTTAGCCATTAGACATGCCTACATGTCTTTTTCTTAGTATTAAAAGTTATTCTTAAACCTTTTGCAAATGGACTGCACACATCACATTACGAACATATCTCTAATACCATTTGACATAATATCATAACACTTTGATCCAAGCATAATGATTAAAACAAAATAATTTACTCACCAATAGCATTCACTTGGCCGAACCAGCACAGATAAGTGCTTATTAAATTTACCTTTCTTACTTTCATGGTTCTTGGTATGAAATTCCTCTTTGTTGTTTAGTTATTTCCATGCTTACAATACTCATCCAACCTCTATGGTAAATTCCTTATCATTGTAAGTTTTAAATTAACTAAGTTAGATGAATGGAAATCTAATATTCAAGTTATGAAGATGGCTATTTTTAGTTAATCCTCACCACTCACCAACTTAAACTGTATTGTCTTTATTCTACATATCTCTATTAAATATATAAATATAATTGCTTAGTGATGTTCTTCTAAGAGGATTCTAATCTAGAATTGATAAAGTAAATAACCAAGTCCAACTATCCAATTCTTACCTACTACTTTTTAAGTATGAAATTAAAGTTAACTAGTGTTATATCGCCTATCCATTTATCTTTCTAACGACACAACCAAGTCAATGTCTCAAGCTAATAACTATGTAGATAGTAGGCTTCATGTTCTATAGTTACTCTTACTAACACACCGATCCTTGACTCATCATATTTGTGACAAACATAATCTATACCGTCACTTTTTTCTTAAAAGGTTTCACCTAAATTCACATCCAAATTTGGAGGGATTGTTCATTTCACCTATAACTAGTTATCTATTACCTCCATGACCAATTTTCTTTCTTGCACAAACATAGGAACATCATTTTAAACATGAAATATACTGTAAAAAAATTACAGGATAGTTTTGCATACTTATGCAAAATATCAAGCTTTCCAAGATCCTAAACTCATCCAAATTCATCCCATTTTCTTCCTACAAGTTCCTAAACTTTGTACCATCCATTAACAACCAATTAAACATCATTTAAACACAAAAACACATGACATTTTGTTGTTATAGAGTCATTGGACAGCAGCTCGATTTTATTGCATAATTACCAAATTCAAGCGTCAAAACATGCCAAAATTGAAGTGCATTAGTTAATTACTAGATGGGGGTTGAATAATGACATACAAACTGACTATGGCCTTTTCAGCACAATTAACACAATGCTTCTGATTTATCTTCTCAAATTGATACTTGGGAATTAGAAATTTGGTTAGGAGCAAGGATATTCTTCTGATATATACTTGGATAAAAATAATAATCAATAAGAAAATGTAACATCCCTTATTACTATTTAAGATTTTCTTATTTATTATTGAAATTTGTGAAGTAATTTAATACCCAATTATAAAAAAAAATACGAGAAAATTTGTTTTCCTTTAAAACGTGATTGCTTCAGACTTCAAATGACGATCATCTATAATAACTTATCATCATATTAAAACACCTTTTAATGAAATGTCGGTCTTAACAAATCAAACTCATTTTTTAAGACATTAACTTCGTTGTAAACCATGAAACATAACAAAATCTTCCTTAATTAAAAACATCATCAGATCCATCATTATACTATTCTATTACATAGGATATACCTATGCATTTACATTCTTGGAATTAAACACATTATACATTTGAGTCACATATAAAGAATCGATACATCATGATATTAAAACCTAGTCTAACCTTTCTTCTATGAGAAAAAGACTGAGACTCAAAGCAGTGACTCAATGAAAATCCAAAACACCCTATTAACCCATAAAGCATCCTAGAAGGATCCTCTTCTTTCTCTCAAAACGTCCACTCGTGTTCACAGTGCTTGTCGTACCCATCTTCGTTGTTTGCACAAGATCATTTGTCTAAATCTGAAAAATAAAAGCGTATGGAGTGAGTCCCTTTCCTCCACTAAACTAACAAACAAACAACCATTACGGTCTCAGACAAACATACAGCATCAACCACTTCACAGTGGTGCTCTCACGAGTCTCACTCGAAAGTCCTTAATCCATTTCTCTATTTCTCTGTCTCATACAACTTATCACAACTCGGGCCCGCTACAACTAGAACTCCCAGAAATCAATGGACTTACATAATTTAAGTTGGATGACTTGCTGGGAGTGCACCATTCACCATGGTACAATGGTAGGGGTCTCACCAACACAGTTATGCCTCGCATTTGTCAGGATTGCCAAGTCGGCATTGTGGAAAACGCGACCACAAACTCGGCGCCAAATTCCCAAGAAACATCAAGTCAGCGAGCATACCTCAGGTACCACTTTGTGAGGCCATCCAATATCTGAGGATTGACTCCTCAACCACTCACTCCCCTCGGAGTTCATCTTTTATAGGTTTGTGTGGCTTCTCTGCCAAAGGTACCGAATGACGGTCTTTAACAATGTATGTCCCAGACATACCATACGGAGATCCAACTCCCCACTACCACAGTGGTTACGCACTTCGACCCCATTCCTCACGAGCACATCGCTCACCACAGATGAAGCCCCCACACAACCTCTTCAACATTTGTCCATTTGGTCTTTGACCGTGCATGTACATCCTCTACTATCCACGTGTCACCTTTGTTCGTAAACAAATCCATTTCAACCGTCTTACACGACTTA
Source organism: Pueraria montana var. lobata (assembly GCA_026413185.1). NCBI lineage: Eukaryota > Viridiplantae > Streptophyta > Magnoliopsida > Fabales > Fabaceae > Pueraria > Pueraria montana. The sequence continues at coordinate 36,144,539 of CM048651.1, read as the reverse complement.
ACGATAGAGGTTCTCCTCCTCCTTTCGTTTCTCACCACGATTAGGACAATCAACAACTTTCAAAATCTCAAACACATGTGCGTATTGCACTTCACCCAATCATGACCCAATCCATGATCTTTACCGTCTTATTACGTTTTATTGAGTCCTTACTCACTATCAAATTTTATGCTTGCTTAACTCATTGAGTTCAAGGTCCATGCAAAGGTCCTAAATTCCTTTCTAAGTCCAAACATCCGGCGTCCTCCATGTGCATAGGTAATTCCTAATTACTAATTCATAATGTTATTAAGTTCACACTCTTAATTATAGTTGATTCACTATTGCTCATAGTGAATATTATTGATTACTAGAATGACCTTCTAGTATTCACAAATGTACTCCATTTGGAGTTCATTTGCTCCCACACAAGAATGAAAAATTCTCGTTCCCACAATCAACAAACCATCACAAGCAATTCACATGCACAAACAAATTCCAACACTCTTTGTCCGAGGATCACATTCCTCCCGGTCTCCAATTCACAATTAATAATAGAACAATCATTAATAACCAATAATCCAATAACTCAAACTCAATCAATCACAAATTATTGCATTCATATTTCTATGGAAATTTCCCTTTTTAGGTGAAATTATTCCTTAACAAGTACAATTAAAGGCATTAAAACCAAATACACAATTAATAAAATTAAATTTCATGTGGACACATAGAGCTGTACACACACACCAAAAATTATTTGATCCATCATATCAACTCTAAATTTCATGATATTTTACAGAGAAACTATAAATCATACATATTTCATCATATAAATTTATCTCACGAAAATTCAACCCACAAATATTATTTTTGAATTAAAAACAGTGGCCGGACATGATCTGTAAAAAACAATTCCATATTTTTAGAAAATAGAATATCAAATTATTTTTATCTGCGATTTTACATAGAAAGTTTCCAACATGTGGGCCATTACATATAATTTTCTTAGTGCCAAAAACCCACCAAAAATACCCTTTTTGAATTTCCAAATTATTATTGCTCCAGAACAGAGTTTTCAATAAGAAAATGTAAATAATTACAAAAGCTAATTAAAAAATTATTATAAAATCCATGGATATTCTAAATGGTCAAAAAAGTATTAATAAATTTTCTCAAGACCAAATTATTACAAAAAGTAATTTTCTACATTTAATTTCTCTGCTGTCCAGCTTTTCGGTTTTTCCAACATTAAATCACTAAAAATATTTCCCAGCTTTTCTGACCTTAAAAAAATTCATGGATGACCCTCATAACATATAAATCTAAGTGATAGTTCCACTTTTCCAAAAATGCATCCCAAAATATTTATAAAATTCAAAACATGCACGTTCACAGTTTCTACGGTGTTTGAAAATAATTTTGGTAAAAATAGTTGTAGTGCTCAGAAAAATCCTAACAAATTACCATCACATCTGGATGCATTAAAAATTCCGAAAATGTCTTTACATCACAAAAATCATGCTCGAAAATAATTTTGAAAAATCAAAAACAGCTGCAGTGCAAAAATGACAATCAACAGATTTCAACATTTCCAAGTGCTGTTGTGACTCTCATGGTGTCAAAAGACCCACAACATCACCAACAGCGCATAACTAACAAGAAAAACCATAAAAGTCTAGGGAAGAAGAAGAACCCCTCCATACCTCAAGTGATGAATACAAAATTCCCAAGCAAGTCAAGAAATAGACACTTGTTGTGTCTAAAAATTTTCTTAGTCACCAAAAAAAATCAAAATTATGGGATTGTAGCTCTAGAAATTTTAGAGAGGAAAATGTAGATGAAATTATGATTAGAATTCACTTACCTAAGTCCACTTAACAAAAACTCTAAGAACAAAGCTTGGAGAGAACAAATTCTCCTCCCTCTCTTTTCTCTCAATTCTCGGTGGCAGCAAGGTTTGCTTTCATTTTATTTTATTTTTCTTTCTTTTTGAATTGGCACAATAAGCCAACGTAGGGTGGGTTCCTTTTATTTGTCCAGGAGTTTTAAAAATCTAAGGGGTTAAGGGTTCGAATTTGAATTAATTGATGGGTAATGGGGGGTTTGGAGTGTTCGACCAAGTTAAGCCATTTTTGGCTAATTTTTTTTTTTTTAATCTTAGCTATTAATGGGTAAAGTTGATTTAGGCAAAAATGGTAATTTTACTTTTACCAAATATGGATAATCACACACTAATTAACCTTGTTTAATGTGTTAATTATCTAGAGAAATGTGTAATTCAAATTAAGTTCACATAGTATTAATTTACACAGTATAATCTTACACAGTACAATTTCACACAGTGCAAAAACTAGATTTTAATTAAATTCGAATTTCACTAAAATTTGTCACATATAATAACATACATATAATACAAAAAATTTCTTAATCAATTAAATTAAATTTCACTTGGGAATAATGGAAACGTGTAATTGAATTATCTCTACACAGTATAAATTTACGCAGTGTTGTGTATGTTGTATGGTGTACTCTAGTAGTGTTGATTCCTGGGGTAGGGAACTGTTTAATAATTTTACCCCAGTTATACACTCATATGGGTGCATTAATCCATCCTTCAAGTAACATATATATCATATACTCAATGGATGTAATACTCCATAGTGGACTTATTGTACTTCCTTTATTTTTATTTCCCATGATTTTCCAAATTTTAATGCAGAGCATCAAATTGCTGTCACACTAAATCCATATGCAGCATCCCAAATTTTATTTTATTTTATATTTTCGGGATCGATAAACTTGCCTTTAAAATTCAGGGGCTAAACAGAAGAGAATTCTTCCTAAATTGGATTCATGAGACGTGAAATTCATACAGATAAGAATATATAAAAACTTCCATATGAAATACACAAATTAATGAGTATAAGCACAAAGTACATTGGCCGTAATAAAAAGTGGACTGCAACTGTATAAGTTGATGCAGTGACAGCACATGTTTCACAGAGACTTTCAATGAATCCCTCTAGTTAAGGATTTTCACATTTCTAAATTACTAAACGAGGTGACTTGGTAGTTGAAAAAATTAAGAAGCTCGATGATAAACTTAACAAATATAAAGAGCAGCTTACGTTTTACTATGCTGAATTTAAATGATTCACGGTGACTACAGTGGTTTTTGTGTGTTACTATGTAATTTGTGGGCAGGGGATTGTCTTATATTTGTGTGTGTGTGAATTTGACCTGTGCCTATAAGAATAAGAGCTTACACTACTATATATTGTTGGTTTAATACTTCATTATCGTTTTGAGCTAGAACTTTTTTTTTTTTTCTTGTATCTATTCATTATATCTAGGCCTGCAATGGAACATTCTATTCTTTTTAAAGTACATATTTTTTTACTTATCATCCATTTGGCAGTGTGATAGATGCAGTGGCCATGGAAATCGCATTGATTAGGCTATACGAAGGAAGGCTCTTTTGTCTGAAATCATTGGATGTTTCTTCCGGAAAAGTCATTATTTCTTGGGGATTTATATTTTCCTTCCAAATAAACGATCTGCAATTGGCAATTGGCAATCGGTTATTTACTTGACCTTTTCTTTTGTTGATATGACTTGATCTTTAATGATGTAATCAAATCGAAGTAGCAGAAGGAACAGCAACCGTTTCTTGATTCTAAATTTCTAATTACCAAACTCTATAAATAAAGCCATCTAAGAATAGAAATACCATCATCTAGCAGCCTCCAATTCCTCAACAAAATGAAGTATTTTTCTCTCAAAATGTTACTTCCATTTTGGTCTATATATGTCCACCTGTTTTTTCTCTTCACATCCAACTCACTACGCTTTATTAGCCCAAACATGAACGCCATTGCCTTTGTATCAGAAAATGAGACTGATCATTTGGCATTGCTCAAATTCAGGGAATCCATATCCATTGACCCACATGGAATCTTGCTCTCTTGGAATACTTCTACTCACTTTTGTAACTGGCATGGAATCACATGCAACCCCATGCTTCAAAGAGTTACGGAGTTAAACTTGCAGGGATACAAGTTGAAGGGATCCATATCTCCCCACGTAGGCAATCTCTCTTATATGGCAAACTTCAACATCGAGGGCAACAACTTCTATGGGGAAATCCCACAAGAATTGGGACGGTTGTCACAACTTCAGCAACTCTCTGTCACAAATAACTTGTTGGTAGGGGAAATTCCTACAAACTTGACAGGTTGCACTCATCTCCAAATCTTAGACTTATATGGGAACAATCTGACTGGCAAAATACCAATTGAAGTTGGCTCACTTTGGAAGCTTCGAATTTTGGACGTTGGTGCTAACCAGTTAACTGGAGGAATCCCATCATTCATAGGGAATATTTCATCCCTAATTATTTTATCGGTGAGTCAAAACCACTTAGAGGGTGATATTCCTCGAGAAATATGCCATCTCAACAGCTTGACATTCATAGCATTGGGTGCCAACAAACTGACAGGAACATTTCCTTCGTGCCTTTATAATATGTCATCTCTTGCTGTAATCTCAGCAACAGTAAATCGATTTAATGGCTCTATTCCACCCAATATGTTCCACTCCCTCTCCAATCTCCAAAATTTTTATATTGGTGGCAATCATATCTCAGGTCCAATCCCACCTTCCATCACAAATGCATCTATGCTATCAAATTTTGATATTGGTGACAATCATTTCACGGGGCAAGTTCCAAGTCTGGGGAAGCTACAAGATCTTCAATTTCTATCTTTGGAGAAAAACAATCTAGGTGACAATTCAACTAATGATTTGGAGTTCTTAAATTCTTTGACAAACTGCAGTAAGTTGCAAGTGTTATCTATATCCTACAACAACTTTGGAGGTCATTTGCCAAATTCCTTGGGCAATTTATCGACCCAACTCAGTCAACTATTTCTCGGAGGTAATCAGATATCAGGAGAAATCCCTGCGGCAATAGGCAATCTAATTGATTTGAGTCTCTTGACGATGGAAAAAAACCGCATTGGTGGGATTATCCCAACATCTTTTGGCAAGTTTCAGAAGATGCAACTATTAGACTTTAGTGTAAACAGGCTGTCGGGAGAGATAGGAGCCTTCATAGGAAACCTTAGTCAATTGTTTCATTTGGGTATGGCAGAAAATATGCTAGAAGGAAGTATTCCTCCAAGCATAGGAAATTGCCAAAAGTTACAATATATAGCTCTTGGGAAAAACAATCTTAGAGGAACCATACCCGTGGAGATTTTTAATCTTCCCTCTCTTGAAAACTTGTTGGATTTGTCACGAAACTCATTCAATGGTAGTATACCGGAAGGAGTGGGCAACCTAAAAAATCTCAATTGGCTAGATATGTCTGAGAATAATCTGTCTGGTGACATTCCTGGAACCATCGGAGAATGCATAATGTTGGAGTACCTCTATTTGCAAGGGAATTCTTTACATGGAATCATACCACCCTCTTTGGCATCACTCAAAGGGCTTCAGCATTTAGACGTCTCACAAAACCGTTTGTCTGGCTCAATTCCTAATGTTCTGCAGAACATTTCATTCTTAGAATATTTCAATGCATCTTTCAACATGTTGGATGGTGAGGTACCAGCTGAAGGAGGTGTCTTTCGAAATGCAAGTGGCTTAGTGATTACTGGAAACAGTAAGCTTTGTGGAGGAATTTCAGAATTGCATCTACCACCATGCCCTGTCAAAGGTAAGAAACTTGCAAAACACAAGTTCAGGTTGATAGCAGTGATAGTTAGTGTGGTTGCTTTTCTTCTCATACTGTTAATTATTCTAACTATTTACTGGATGAGGAAAAGGAGTAAGAAACCATCTTTGGATTCACCAACCATTGACCAGCTGGCTAAAGTTTCATACCAAAGCCTACACAATGGAACCAATGGGTTCTCAACAATAAATTTGATAGGGTATGGAAATTTTAGCTCTGTCTACAAAGGAACTCTTGAGCTAGAAGACAAAGTTGTTGCCATAAAGGTCCTAAACCTTCAAAAAAAAGGTGCTCACAAGAGTTTCATTGCTGAATGCAATGCACTTAGAAATATTAAACATCGAAATCTGGTTCAGATTTTGACATGTTGTTCCAGCACAGATTACAAAGGTCAAGAATTTAAAGCTCTAATTTTTGAGTACATGAGAAATGGAAGCTTAGAGCAATGGCTACATGGTAGCACACAAACTGCAGAGAATCCAAGAACATTGAGCCTTGATCAAAGATTAAATATCATGATTGATGTTGCTTCTGCATTACAATATCTTCATCATGAATGTGAGCAATCAATCATTCATTGCGATTTAAAGCCAAGCAATGTCCTTCTTGATGATGACATGATTGCTCATGTGAGTGATTTTGGCATAGCAAGACTTCTCTCAACTATTAACAGTACCACTTCTATGCAAACAAGTACAATTGGAATAAAGGGGACTGTTGGCTATGCTCCTCCAGGTATATTTTAAACTCTTGAATAAGTGTTTCTATGAATAGCCCTGTCTTTGAATGAAAACTTGATATTTATTTACTAATTACAAAGTATTGACAATTTCCGCTATATATTTTAGAGTATGGAGTGGGTTCTGAGGTGTCTACAAATGGCGACATGTACAGTTTTGGAATTCTTGTGTTGGAGATGCTTACCGGAAGAACACCCACGGATGAAATCTTTGAAGATGCTCAAAATTTGCATAACTTTGTGGAAAATTCATTTCCTGATAAGCTTATACAGATTTTGGACCCATCACTTGTACCAAAACATGCAGAAGAACCAATAGAAGAAGAAAACAGCCAGAATCTTACTCCAACTGTTGAAAAGTGCTTAGTTTCTCTCTTTCATATTGGACTTGCTTGTTCAATGGAATCACCAAAAGAAAGAATGAATATGGTAGATGTCACTAGAGAGCTAAGCAAAATCAGAAAAGCCTTTCTTGCTGGTAAGATAAATGGAAAATAACTTAATTCTCCCCATATTATTAGTAGAGAACAAATGTAGATGTGTCACGTTGTTTCTTCTGCAAAATTTTAATAGCAGTTCCATTTATAGTAATAGTCTTTTGTCCTTATTTTATTTTATTTTTCGAATTATTTCACTCATTAGTTTTCCTTTCAAAACTTGACAATATAATAAAATTGAGATTTCTAGATGCTTAATTATATGTTGCTGGCTTCAGCTCTTACCTGATAAATTGCCTATGTAGTTACAATTTCATTTTCTGCCATTTGCTATGTATTTCAATATTCCTAAACTACAAAGGTAACCAGCTTCTTCTGGAATTTCAGGTGTTAGCAATTGAATGATCAAAGCTGAGATCATTTGCCACAACTATTTCAGAAACTGATGTATGTTGTATGGTGTACTCTAGTAGAGTTAATCCCCAGGGTGCGGAAATGTGCAATAATTTTACTCCATTATATACTCATGAATGAATGCATCAATCCATCCTTCAAGTAACATATATCATGTACTCAATGAATGAAATACTCCATCTATGTAGTGGACTTATTGTACTTTATTTTTATTTCCCATGATTTTCCAAATGCAGAGCATCAAAATGCTTTCTAACTAAATCCATATTCAGCATCCCAAATTTTATTTTATTTTTTTATTTTTGGGGATCCTTAAACATGTCTTTCTAAATTTGGTTTATGAGACATGAAATTCATAAAGGTAAAAATATAAGAACTTCCATATGAAATATACAAATTAACTAGTATAAGCACAAAGTACATGGGCCGTAATTAAGTTGATGCGGTGGCTGCACATGTTTCACACAGACTTTCAATCAATCTCTCTAGTTAAGGGTTTTCACATTTCTTAGTCCAAGTTTTATGTAGAATCATGTTGTAGATTCAATGTTAAAATACTAAGATAACAGAGGAAAAAAGAACTGTAGTACTTGTAATTTGTAAAAATAGTAAATGAATTCAGTAACAACTTTTCTAGGAGTCATACAAAGATCAACAATTTAATCTAGTGATTGTCTGTCAGTTTGAGACACCAAGTGTGGCCGAAAATGTAGTATATGGAGCATTGCAGAGATCAAATTTTACTTTCTACTCGTTCCTCGCTTTTCAAATGTATTATTATTTGTTTGCCTTTCTCTATAAATGTAGCTTTTAATGGCAGAGCATTGCTGTACACATGCGCTACATAATTTACCCTAACTCCATATAAATTGATCATTATGTTGTCATATTATTATCAGATGTTTCAATGCACTTCAAATTTAGTTGCATGTTACTCGGGCTGATTAAAAGAACTAAACATAATTGAAATGTCACCGTACAAATGCAAATCTAACATATTTGATGTCATTTAGGAATCTGCAATAATAAATGCCCTCGTTAGAGAATATGCTCACAGCTGATGATACCTTCATCCTCTGCATCAGAGACACAGGTTTGAATTGAGATTGGTTCCCTGAAACTGTAGCTCTATAACGTGAAATTTGAGGCCAAAATCTTTAACTCACAATCTGAATATATAACATCATGTAAAGCAAAAATTCGTTAAATTCTTTTCCCATAATCATTCCTTAAAGTTTTGTAATTGTTTCAAAATGACATAAATTTTCAAACCTATGTCTGTGAAAGTGTTAATAATATGAAACTACTACTGCGTGTGCAATATTACAGTGCTTACAGAAAACCAATACCAAAATTGTAAGCGGTCATCTTCAACATACTTCATAATCATGCCTGGTCAAAACAAAAGTTTTAATTGACTTCATAATCGTATTACAGTGCGTAACTGAAGGCAGGAACTCAACAAAAGTTTTATTATATCAGGGATCCAATGCAACAAAAAAAGTTACTAAGGATCCAAAACAAAAATTGGTCATTTATCAAGGACCTCAAACATATTTAAGCCATTTCTTTTTCACAGTTTAGATCAAGACACTCTCAAAATGCTCATATCAGAGGAATAGGAGAAGTTTTGAGAAATCAGGTCTAGGACTCCATTTGAGTCCAAATTTCCCGTCCTAATTCCATATATAATAACTTATGTTTATGGAGGTCAACTCATATTCTAATGCGTATTTTGATCTGGTATTGCCCCTCTGAAAGTTTTAATCTTTTCTTGGCGGTTGCTTTTGGATAGATTACCAACTAGATTGGCATTATATATGAGGAACATCATCATTAATATGCAGGAAACTGTTTGTGCTTTGTGTAACTTGACTTGTGAATACACTGATTACTTATTTTTTGCATGTCCCCTATCATAAAAAGTATGGTCTTCTTTATATGCATTGACAGGGTTCCAAGTCGTGCTTCCTTCCACAAGTGCAGCACACTACCTCCAACACAAAGGGCTGGTGAGGGGCAAGAAATTAAAGAGATCACGGATGTTACTTTGGCATGTGACTGTTTGGTCGATTTGGCAACAAAGAAACAACATTATATCTCAGCAGGAAACTTTTGACAGCATACAGTTGATGGATTAATCCATTAAGTCCTTCTCTTGGTTATGGTTTAGAGCTAATATGGTGAATCCAGATATTTTATTTTCGGATTGGTGCATTAACCCATTTGGATATTTATCTCGATGAAAGCAACATCATTACAAGTGAGCTGCAACAAAATAGTGTACCTGAACTACTTATATGCATGTTTGGAGCTGATAAGTGTGTTCCATGTGTTAAAATTGGCCACGTTATCATTTCTGTTTTGGAGTGCGGGTGGGTGGGCCAAAGGCATGTAAATATAAGGTTGGGAAACCTTAGGTAGAAGCTATTTTGTGGGGGCTTCCTCTGTAATCATAAGAATATATTCCTCGTATCCTGTTTACTTTCTTTATCACTGTGGGCATGTCTTATGCTCATAGTTGATTTTCAATAATATTTAATTTCTTTCTCTATAAAAAAAAATAAAAAATTAATGCCTATTTGTTGTACAATTCTCATACTGGTTATTACAATGCAAATCATCAAACTAGATTAATGTTGTTATTTGTTTTATATAGTGGATGATATGGCTGGTCAAATCCAGATATCACAAACAATATAAAAATAATTAATTGCGCCCAAGCTTTTGTATTGGCACATATGTTTGATTTTGTAGATGACATAGAATCACTACTAGAAAGAATATATAGATATTTATCATCCTCAAAATTATTAAAAAGAGTCATGATGAAGTGCCTCATAAAATAAACAAAAAAAAAAATCCACGTTTAAAATAGTGAAAATGCATTTATATGAATCTAAATTCTGCTACATTAGAGAAAAAAAGGTCTAAAAAAATGAAAGGAGATATATTTCATATTATAGAAACTTATTTATATTAATATATTATCAATATAAAATTTCACCAGCTAGTTTAAATAAAAAGAAAGAAACAATAAGCAACCATTACCTAATAAGGGAAGGATTTGACTTAATTCTCTTGTAGCATCTCCCATGTAAGAACACAATTTGGGGTTTTAGCTCTTTTTTAGTGGGTCTCTTGTTGTCACATATTATTTAACTTGATTTCTCAAGTTATCTTTAATGAGTCCTATTTTATTTTTCCACTCACATGTATTTCCATTTTAATTTAGATTTTTTTTTAATAATTAACAATATTGCTTGTAGTTGCTTATATAAGCACTATAAAAGCTCATTTGCTGGAATAGTCATTTTGCTTAACTTTAATAACAAGTATAGTCAGCTCATTTGGAATTACTATCAGAGGAGTTATATTTTAGAGAATAAATACCCTCACAATCCATGTTATATATCTAATAATATTGTTTTTCACTGTTCGTTCATCTTTCACCCACTTGTTTCTTACTTTCCGACTTCCAGCAGAGTACTCACTTCACTCTCTCTTGATATCTCAATTCCCAAAATAATTATTGCATTGAAGGAAAGAGATATTATTAACTTTGGCATAGCAGCTGGTAACAATTATCATACTTTTATGTTGGTGGGTACAAATCATGAGTGTACATTTATAAGAAATGTACTTATATGCCTCTTCTATTTATTTTACATTTTGTAGTGATGGAAACAGAAAAGCCCAATTTTGGAACCTGTATACCGGTTCCTTCTGTCCAAGAACTAGTAAAGAAACCCATGACAAAAGTTCCAGAACAATATGTTCGTCCAAATCAAGAACCAACTGTTGTATATGACCAAACATCTTTGCCACAAGTCCCTGTCATTGACCTGACCAAATTGTTGTCTGAAGATGCAACTGAACTAGAGAAGCTAGACCATGCATGCAAAGAATGGGGTTTTTTCCAGGTTTGGTTTATTATTTCTCTTTTATAAGGATAGTAGTTTATAAGGTCAAATTATAAATGGTGACAATACTGCAAGTTTAGCTGCTAATTGCTTATGCTACTTAAAATCATGCTATTTTCAACCTTGTTATTTTTGGTTGAACTCGGGTATCCCTCGGCCGAAAGCCAAGGACTAATCTCTCAAGGTATAGATATCCATTTAAGGAGCTGACCTCTTCCAACAGATTTTTTCCATATGCACGGACTAGGGATCAACCTTGTTATAAGTAACATAATTGTGGCTAATAAATAATCAAAAAGGTAAATTAGTTAAATGCATTTAGATTAATGTGTTGGTGGCCAATATGGGTTGCCACAAGTGGTTAAGAATCTGAAGTTAACTCTCATTCTCTCCATGGATGTGGATTCAATTCCCCCTTACGCCACTAAAATCCTGCTTTGCTTGCACAGCCTCATCATGCCATTAGTATTGGGAGTGCCTCCAGATTATCTTATGTTAAAACTTGTGTAGATGAGTTATCTTATGAAGAGACCAGCTAACTTATGACAAATTATAGACCAGAAACATTGAAATCCACTGAAGACACAGAAAATGGATCATATAAGATAAGCACAGATTCAAGCAAGAAGTACCAAAGAGTAGGGACAGAGAAACTTCCAGAGCCAGTTTTTATACTAGTCCCCAACAAAGCTGAGAATTTTTCTATTCAACTAATAAGTGTTTCTTTTCACCCTAGCCTCTTCAAGTTAGTTACAAGTAGCTTTCTTCCACGCTAACCTCTCCATAAAGCAAGTATAATTGTAGAAATTTGTTATGAACGAAATTAAGTTAATACTATTTGCTCTGTAGCATTTTTAATACATATGCAAATTAATTACAGTTTATTAATCATGGAGTCGACACTTCGTTGATGGAAAATGTGAAGATAGGTGTTAAAGAATTCTTCAGTCTTCCAATGGAAGAGAAAAAGAAATTTTGGCAAAAACCAGGTGAAATGGAGGGGTTTGGTCAGCAGTTTGTTGTATCAGATGAACAAAAGCTAGAATGGGCAGATGTGTTCTACTTGTTCACTCTTCCATCATATGTAAGGAATCCTCACCTATTTCCTAGTATTCCTCAACCATTCAGGTTCTCTCTCTCTTTTGTGCATTTATATTAGCCACTTTAACTTTAATGATTTGATTTTGTTGGTAACAAAAACATACCTTGTTTCATTGCAGAGATAACTTAGACCTATTTGTTAAAAGTGAAAAACATTTGCATCACCATAATAGGCTTTATGACAGAAGTTCTAAAGATCAAACCCAACGAATTGCTAGAGTTTTTTGAAAATATAGGTCAAGTGATGCTCCATGTCCTCAACCAGAACAAGTCATTGGACTCAATCCTCACTCTGATGCAGGTGCCCTTAACATTCTTCTCCAAATCAATGAAACAGATGGCCTTCAAATAAGAAAAGATGGAATGTGGATTCCTGTCAAACCCCTCTCCAATGCTTTTGTCATCAACCTTGGAGACATTTTGGACGTAATTAATTGGCTAAAAATCATTTACAATTCTTTTATTTTAAGTGATTTACAAAAATGCAAGAATAAGATAAGTTAATACAGACTAAGGATTTTAAGAAATTTTTATGGTAACTCTTTGAAATGGCTTAGCAGATACTGACCAATGGAATTTACCAAAGTGTTGAACATCGAGCAACAGTTAACCAAGAGAAGGAGAGAATTTCCCTTGTAACATTTCACAGGCCTGAATTGAACAGAGTTATAGGTCCAGTTCCAAGCCTTACTAAACATGGAAGACCTGCAATGTTCAAAAGCATTGGTGTTGTAGATAACTACAAAGGATACTTTTCACGCGAGTTACAAGGGAAATCATACATTGATACTGTGAGGATTTACAATGAGGTGGGTAACAATGGAAGTGTGTAGGACATTGCATGGGATGTAGCAAATAAAACTTGTACACTGAAGAAAATAAAATGTTACTAATTAATGTACAACAGTAATGTCAGTGAGTATTGTCTCATTTGTGTGTCGCCTCATTGTTCTAGAATGCAAGTTGAACATGTAATATAATGCCTTAAAAGCTAACATGGGTTAGCAAATTTATGCCGTGGGACTTGATAAGTGTATTTATGAACTAGTGGGATGATATGTACTAGTGTGTAGTATAATTGTGATTCTATGCCCTCCTGCACAGTATTGGTAAGCTCTGGTGTGTGCCTTGATGCATGCCTTCTGACTAATAAGCTTTGGTGTATGCTTCTGAATAGTGCAGTCACGTTTGTTTTCACTAACCTATTTTGCAACGCATCTTCTGATGATTCCTTAGTCATGTGTAGTTTCTGATATCTACCCTTTGACTAAAGTTACCCCCAACATCATGCTTATGATCATATACAACTTTTGATATCTGCACTTTAACTCAGAAAACATGACTGTACGTCTTTCCAGCTTCTGAACAGCTCTCCTTCTGGTAGTTTTGCTTTTGAATGTGCAAAATCGATGTCTGAAAAACTCTCACTATAGGCAAATGTTTAACACCCCTTCCATGCTTATGAATTTAGTCATGTCTTTTAAAACACACTTAAAGCAACCATTAGTACCTAAATTCAGATAACTTAAGGTTTGCTTCTTGAAGGTTTGTCATCATTAAAACTCAAACTTCTTGAGGAATTTGTCTCAACAAAAACAAATTTTCACCAACAACAAATTGGCACGCAATTTAAAATTGACATAATATATACTTTTAAAATATATACCATCAACAAATCACAAAATTGACGTAATATATACTTTTAAAATATATAAAATTTAGAGCTCTTTAATTATATATACTTATAGTTGTTCAATTTTGACAAAAAATTGACATAACAATCAAAGGTAAATTGGGTTAGTTTGTTTAAAATTAAAAAAATTATTTAAAAAAGTACTTTTTAAAAATGATTTTTTAAAAAATAGATAAAGATTTGCTTCTAATAAAAAGCAGAAAATTGTTTTTCTTAAAAAAAAAAAAACAGTTTAGACAAACACATTAAAAAGTCAGAAAAAAAAATGTTGTCTTTTGAAAAAAAAATTTAAACAAAACGGTCTTTATATTAATAAAAATCACATTTTTTTATAAAGTTTTTGATGATATAAAAATTAGTATAATTTATAACAGTATAAGTTGATATCAACATTGGTTGATACAAGTGGTAGCGGTTTGTGTTCTTTAATCAAGTAGTCTAGGGTTTGAATCCTGATGATGTCACTTTAGGTATAGAATAAACCATGTTGGGAGGAGAATACTCACCTTGGTGTGCGCTCATGGTTCCCGACGGAAATGAATAATCTGTACCAATATATATATATATATATATATACTCTAAATTTCATTGTGTTCTATTCAATCTCCATTGTCAAATGAATATTATTTATAATTTACCAAATTTTGGGATTATTTTTAATTATATGAGATGTTTTTCTGGATTTCAACTGGTGTTATATGTTGAAGAACTAATTTATTTCCCTTTGATTCAAATATCCATTTCGATAGTTACCATGATAATAGAAAGCTTTCTTTTCTTTTTTTTCTGAGATTTTTTGTAATTGATTTGGGTTTTACTAGATTTCAAATGATAATGTTGAATCAGATTTTGGCATAATCAACATCTTTTTTATATATAATTCCATTATGTTGCTTTCATTCTTTATTATATGGTGACAATTTGTTTTGATTTGTTTTTCTTTTATTATTTATATTAGGTGTCTTTATCTTTTTCCATTATTTTATTTTTTTTGGCCTTTTTGAAGACTTGATCCAGAAATGTTCTTGTAGCCAGTGACGTATTTTTGTTGTCTTGCTCCCCTTAATACTTTTTCTTTTCTTTCTTTTATATTAATTGGAAATCGATGAGTCATATGAAGCAAAAACTGACAAAATCAATATCAGCATTAATAAAAATTAAAAAAAAAAACACTGTTTATCAACAACTCAACAAAGATTCCCGTCAGTCATTAATATTGTCTTTTTAATTTAAGAAAAAAATTTAGATACAGTATTTTATGTATTTTTTTTGCTGTTCTCCAATCACAATAGGACTTTTATTTTGATAATCTGCAAAAAAAAATTAATGCAAACTTTATTATGCAGGCTACCAAAATAAAACTAATTATGATTGGATAATAGCAAAAACAGTACCTAAAGTACTATATCTAAGTTTTCTTCTTAATTTAATACATCATGAGTCATACAAGTGCATGGTTTCTTGTTGGTCTATTAACTTTTGAATAAATTACACTCGTCTCCCCTTTCTTTTGCACTTATTACATTAAGCACCCCTTCCTTAAAATGCATTATTTTGACACCCTCTAAGACAACATAGTTAACTCACGGCATTAATTTTTAATGGAAGGTCAAAAACACCCTTTCCACTTAACCCAGTTTCAGAACCCTTCCGTTTCCACACCCCTTTCTCTGCGCCACCAACTCATCTCAATGTTCTTGTACCTCAACAGCTCCTGATCGAACACCTCTGAGGTCCACTCCTCTCCTTCACCACCGACTTTACCCACTTTGGAAGATATACATCTGCTTGCTCCCCCACGCGCGGATGCGCCGGAGAAGGGAACTGCGACGAAGGAGCGCTCTGTACCTCGGCAACGACAGCGCGCGTCGCTAGCGTTACCGGAGGTAACCTCGCCAACACCACTTTCCCCTCAACTCCCCCTCCACTTCTAGATCTGCCGCCGCTATCGCCTTTGCCACCTCGGCTGCATAGATGATGTAGATCTGGGAATGATTCGTTCCTCGAGTTCATGTTTCCCTTGCCGGCTATGGAAGCTCTACTCGAGTTGCGCGAAGCTTCGCTGGCAGCAAAGACGGAGCCTGAGCTCGAGTCGACGGAGAAACAAGAGGCGCCATCGCAACTGCAACCAGAGCTTATATACCCTTTGCTTATATACCCTTTCGATGGGGAAGCTGGAGTACATCTTGCCCTTGTTTTTTTTTTCTTCTTTGCAGTTTTCACATCGTTGTTCAAGGGTTGGGTATTAGAAGACTTGAGTGTGTAACACTCTAAAAATCTACACTCGTTATGTCTGTCATGTGTGAAGTTGTATGATTTCGATTAAATATCTATGGAATTATTTTTAATAAATGAAAATAATTAAAATTTGTGTGAATTAGAGTCAAGTACATAATTTATAGCTTTAATTAATTATTTCTCTGTTAAATTAATTCTCAGTGTTTGAATAATTAAAGAAATACAATTATTGATGAAAATAAATTTAGTGAAGATTTAATTAATTAATTAAATATGCTTTAGAAAAATATTATATAAAATGAGAGTGGATTAAAAATCATTTTTCTCGTTGATTAAAGACCTAGATGACCAAATCTCGCAGAGACCCAAAACCCTAAACTAGAAAATACCCTAACCCTAGACCTAGTGGGCCCGTGTGGGCCCAACACAAAAACAAAATCCTAGTTAAGGACATGGGAGAATTTTTTAAAACTTTCACTTTCCTCTCTCTTCCTTTTTAATGTGTGCAAGAGTGCTTCTCTCTCATTTCACTTTCCCTCTTCCACAAGTTCATCTTATTTTCTCCTCCAATTCTCTCTAAAAATTCTGCACCTTCTCTCTATGATTCAAGCACTCAAATCAAAGTTTCCACCGATTAAATTCGGATATATTGTTGAGGAGAGCAAAGGCTACCCAACAACACTATTTTTGCTTCTTTTGAGTGAGGAACCAAAGAGGTAAGGAGGGGTTTCTATCTTCCTTAAGTTATTCCTTGTTTCTCTTGATGTTTTTGGGTTGTTCATATGATTGTGAGTCTCTTGACACCATGGTTGTCTCAAGAGCATGTGAAATATGTTGAAATGTGTTGTTTGCTACTTGTACACTGCAGCTGTTTTCTTCTTTTTTGAAAATAATTCCGTGCATTACTTTGCAATGTACAGATGTTTTCATATGTTTTGGCACTCTGGACATCATGGTATTTTTTCAGAATTTTCTGAACATTGGAACTATTTCTTTTGGAATTATTTTCATTTACTGCTGATTTTGTGAAAATGATGATTTTGAATTTTATAAAAATTCTAGGATATGTTTTTGGAAAACTAGGCTCATGACTTCGAGTTATATGTTATGACGGTCATCCCTGAATTTTTGTAAAGTCAGAACAAACCGGGAAGCATTTTTAGGAAATTAATGTTGTGAAAACTGAAAAACTGAACAGCAGAGTATTTAAATGTAGAAAATATCTTTTTATGAGAATTTTGCCTTGAGAAAATTTTGTAACACTATTTGGACTATGTGGACTGTCTGTGAATTTTCTTAAAATTTTATGAATACTTTTTGTAATTATTTGCATTTTCATATGGAAAACTCTGTTTTGGAGCAATAATGTCTGAGAAATGTAAAAGGGGCATTTTCGGTAGGTATTTGGGACGGATAAAATTCCATGTGTTGTCCCACATATTGGGGACATTTCCTGTAAAGCTGGAAGGAAAAAAAAGTTGATTTGCTTTTTACCAAAAATGTAGAAGTGCACTTTACAGAGTCTGTCCAGCGACCATAATTATTTCAAAAATAATATTTATGGGTAAAATTTTTGGGAGAAAAAAAATATATGTGATGTATTATGTCTCTATAAAATCTCACGAAATTCTAAGTTAATTTGCTAAGTTAAATAATTTTTGGTATGTGTGCACAACTATAGGTATATACATGAAATTTAATTGTGTGATTGTGTAATTGTGCCTAATGCCATTCGTTGGATTTGCTAATGGACATTTCACCTCAAAAGGGAAATTTCTATTGAAAATGTGTGTGTAATGTTGTTTAATGGATTATGTTGAATTATTGTTTGTTAATGATTATTATGTTATTAACTGTAAATTGGAGACCGGGAGGAGTGTGATCATTGGGCAAAGAGTGCTGAAATTTTCTTGTGCATGTGACTTGTTTGCAATGTTTTGTGGTTGTGGGGACAAGAATAATTCATTCTTGTGTGGGAGCAAGTGATCTCCAAACGGAGTACACTTGTAGATGCTAGAAAATTATTCTAGTAATTGAGGACATTCACTATGTGCAATAGTGAATTAATTATAATTAAAGAGTGGGAACTTAATAATCTTATGAGTTAATAACTAGGAATTTTCTATGCGCACGAAGGACATCGGATAATGGACTTAGAAAGAAATCTAAGACCCTTGCATGGATTTGGACAAAATGACTTAAGTAAGCATAAAACGTGAGAGTGGTTGAGGATTTCAATAAAAACAAAGTAAGACAGTTAAGATCATGATGTGGGTCATGCTTGGGTAACGTGCAATACGAACATATGTTTGAAAGTTTATAAATTGTGATTGTCCGAATCGTGGTGAGAACCAAAAGGAGGAAGGAACCTCCAGCGCCAAGTCGTGTGAGCCGGTTGAACGAATTTGTTCATGGACAAAGGTTGAATGGACAACTGTGGAAGAGGTTGTGCAGGGGCTTCACCTGTGGTGAGCAATATGCTCGTGAGGAATGGGGTCGTAATGTGTGACCACTGTGGTGGTGGAGAGTGGATCTCTGTATGGTATGTCGGGGACATACGTTGTGGAAGACCGTCGTTCGGTACCTTTGGCAGAGAAGCCACACCAACCTATAAGATATGAATCCGATGAGAGGGAGTGGTTGAGGAGTTAGTCCTCAGAGATTGGATGACCTTATAGAGTGGTACCTGAGGTGCGCTCACTGACTTGCTGTTTCTTGGGGATCTGGCGCCGAGTTTGTGGTTGTATTTCCACAGTGCCGACTTGGCAATCCCGAAAAATGCGAGGCATAACCGTGTTGGTGAGAGCCCTGCCATTGTACCGTGGTGAAGGGTGTACTCCCAGCAAGTCATCCGACTTAAATTGTGTAAGTCCACTGAGTTCTGGGAGTTCCAGTGGCAGCGAGCCCGAGTTGTGTTGAGATTGTATGATATAGAGAAATAGTATAATAGACTAGGAACTTCGAGTGAGACTCGTGAGAGCACCATTGTAAGGTGGTTGATTGTTGTAGGTTGCTTGAGACCGAACGGTCATTTGTTTGTTAGTTTAGTGGAGGAGAGGGACTCACTCCATACATTTATTTTTTTCAGATATCGATGGCGCAGCAGAGGCCCTCCATGAGGGTATGGATGGTGACGTTTAAGGGTCACTGGACCCACGATGGGGTACTCGATGAGGATCACTTCGTGGGCCACGTGCGTTTTGGGGTGGTGCCACTCACGCTCCAGTTTGTACAGTCGACATACTACGACTTCTTTTTGTGGTTTACTCAGCCT
Organism: Pueraria montana var. lobata; assembly: GCA_026413185.1. Taxonomy (NCBI): domain Eukaryota; kingdom Viridiplantae; phylum Streptophyta; class Magnoliopsida; order Fabales; family Fabaceae; genus Pueraria; species Pueraria montana. Next base: position 36,125,001 of record CM048651.1, on the reverse strand, counting down.
ACTCCACTGTACTATCGTCATACTGTGCCGGTGGAGATCGTGGAGCTTTCTTCAGACACTTTTGAGTCGTCATCCTCATCTTCTTCTGATCCGCCATCAGAGGGCCAGTCTCTTCCTCACACTGATCTAGACGCCACACCTTCCGACGACCTTACTCCGAGGTCGGTGCTTCCTCCCTTCTGCCCGAGGTTGCTTCCGGCTGGGACAGGCGCTCATCGCGGAGTGGTCATGGGGGTAGCCGCAGAGGACAGTGACACTAAGGAGGAGGAGGACCCTGAGGAGGATCCGGAGGAGGATCCCGAGGTGGATCCCATGGACGAGGGCCATGAGATCTCTTCTCAGGGGTCTTACTAGAGATTCCTCTAACATCTTTTCTCTATGGGTACAATCTGACATAGGGGTAAGGTTTAGAGATGACTGCTCTGAGTCATAGGTTTTTCCCTCTTTTGTATTTTGATATGGGTAGGCCTAGATTCAGAGATTTTGTATATTGTTTCAGTCATCTTTTTTCTTATTTCGGTGTATTTACTACTTTTAGACTTGGGCTGTACATGATATTGATTCTGTGCGTGAGACACTTCTAACCCTTACTCTCATAAACTTATTTACACACACACACACACACACACACACACACACACACACACACACATATATATATATATATATATATATATATATATATATATATGTATGTATGTATGTATGTATATATATCTTTTGGTAGCCACGGAGATACACCTTATTTATATCTGTTTTATATTTTTATTTAAATGAATGTTTAACTATGAGATAATGGTCATGCGACGTTTATACAATGTGGTTTTACGCTAAATTATTTTACGGCTAGTTGAGTTTGAAAACGTTTTAAAATCCACTACTATTTTCGTTTAATCACTCGTCTCTTTCATGTTCCAACGATGCGAAATTGAATAGTTTAATCACGTTTTATTAAAATATAATAAAATAAAATAAATGAATTATAAGTAAACCCGAATTTAGGGTGTTAAATTAGTGGTATCAGAGCAGTTCGTCCTACCAAGCCTAAAGTGTGGACTTAACCATGTTTGCTGTGTGTTTGAGCAACTGATAACTATAGTTGTATTGATTTGATTGAGTGACTGTTTGGATCTTGCATTGTCTGTAGAAACAGGGGTGTGAGATGAAATTGTTTGTGATGATTGCCTGAATGTGTACACCATAATGGTGGATAATACCTGTAGATGTGTGTTTCTTGCATCGACTATGATGGTAGCGATGTGAGGTTTATACGTGTTTGATGTGATGATTTCTTGGAAACTAATGGGTTGATTTCAGGAAGTCATGGCTAGGGTACCCAGTGCAACCCAACAGATTCTGGAACGCGTTACTGTCGTTTTGGAAAACCTTGTGCAAGGCCGTGAGGCGGAACCGATTGAGTACCGTGGATTGATCACTTTCACTAAGCATAATCCACCCAAGTTCAACGGAGGCTTTTATCCTGAAGGAATCGAACTCTGGATTTCCGAAGTGGAAAAGATCTTTGAAGCAATGGGCTATTATGAGGAACACAAAGTGACCTTTGCTACCTACATGCTGAGTGGGGAGGCTGAGAACTGGTGGAGGTTTGCTCGTCAGACTTTACCATCTGAGGAGGGCATCATAGCCTGGGATGCATTCAAGGCGAAATTCCTCTAGAATTACTTTCCGAAGGATTTGTGCAAGGAGAAAGCTAAAGAGTTTCTGGAGTTGAAGCAAAGGAACATGTCAGTGGGGGAATATGCTATGAAGTTTAATGAATTACTGAAGTATTGGCCTTACTATAGGCGAGGGGAGAACGAGGAAGACATCTGCACCCAGTTTGAGAATGGGTTGAGGGTTGAAATTCGAATGGTTGTGGGAGTTCTGCAAATCACTGATTTTCCCACTTTGGTCAGCAAATGTCGTATCTACGAGAACAATGCTAAGGCGAAACAAGCTCAGTGGAAGAAGGGTGGCCCGCAGAAGCATCATAAGAAGCATTTTGGAGGAGCCCAGAAGCCTTACTTCAAACCCGGCCAATCATCTAGGGGAAACAATGCACCAAAGAAGCCTTTTGCTGGGGGTTTTAACAACAACCCGATTAAGTGTTTCCGTTGTGGAGGACCTCATTTGGCGCGAGATTGTTCTCAACCACCATCACAATCTCAAACCATAGTCTGTCACAACTGTGGCAAGACCGGTCATATGGCCAAGAACTATTGGTCTAAGTCTGATGGGAATGTTGGGAATGTAGGGAATGTTGGAAGTGCTGTGAAGAGTAAGAATAGGAAGCCAAAGGTGGCAGGAAAGGTGTTTGCCATGAGTGGAACCGAGGCTGCGTCATCTGATGATCTAATCCAAGGTAAGTGCATAATAAAGGATAGACTCTTAGATGTACTTTACGATTCTGGTGCAACACATTCTTTCATATCAAATGATTGCGTGAAGGGTTTAGGATTGTCTATGTCCTTCTTACCTTACGAGGTCGAAGTTGCAACCCTACCAATAAACATGTGATCACTTCTCACGCATGTTTGAATCCTCTTGAAATCGAAGGCAAGACCTTCTCTGTGAATTTGATTTGTTTACCCCTTTCTCATCTCGGTGTAGTGCTAGGAATGGATTGGTTATCGACCAACCATGTTCTTCTTAACTGTAAAGACAAAACCTTAGTTTTTGATACCCAAACTCAAAACACTCTTGAGTCTTCGAGATTGGAAGTTTCCAATGCAGGTGAAGTTAGAAAGAGAAGTAACGTTCAAGTTTACGTGACTCTATTTTCAACAAAAACTGAGGAACTTTTGGATGTTGGTAATGTGCCAGTGGTGTGCGAATTTCCTGAGGTTTTCCCTGATGACATAACTGATTTACCACCTGAAAGGGAAGTAGAGTTCACTATAGATTTAGTGCCTAGATCTAGTCCCGTTTCGATAGTACCCTATAGGATGTCACCTGTAGAACTAGCTGAAGTGAAAACCCAAGTAGAGGACTTGTTAGAGAAGTAGTTTGTGAGGCCTAGCGCATCACCATGGGGAGCGCCAGTCTTTTGGTGAAAAAGAAGGATGGTAGTATGAGGATGTGCGTGGACTACCGTTAACTCAACAAAGTGACGATTAAGAACAAGTATCCGTTGCCAAGGATTGACGATCTCATGGATCAACTGAGAGGAGCATCTGTGTTCTCAAAGATCGATCTAAGATTGGGATATCATCATATTCGAGTCAAGAAGGAGGATGTTCCAAAGACAGCGTTTCGAACATGCTATGGGCACTACGAGTACTTAGTTATGCCGTTTGGTGTGACTAATGCTCCTGCAATCTTCATGGACTATATGAATCGAATCTTCCATTAGTACTTGGACAAGTTTGTTGTGGTGTTCATCGACGACATTTCGGTATACTCGAAAAGTCAGGAGGAACACGCAGACCACTTGCAAATCGTACTACACATTTTGAAGGAGCGAAGACTTTACGCTAAACTCTCGAAGTGTGAGTTTTGGCTTGAGCAAGTTTAGTTTTTGGGGCACATGGTGACGAAGGATGGAATTGTCGTGGATCCAGCAAAGGTAGAAGCTGTAATGCACTGGGAGCAACCGAAGACAGTTACAGAAATCCGAAGCTTCTTAGGATTGGCGGGATACTACCGGAAGTTCATTGAAGGATTTTCTCGTTTAGCATTGCCATTGACCAAGTTAACTCGGAAAGGAGTAGACTTCGTGTGGAATGAGAACTGCGAAAACAGTTTTCAAGAATTAAAAAGGAAGTTGACTTCCGCACCTGTGTTGACTCTACCCAATTCGGAAAAGAAGTTTGTGGTGTACTGCGACACATCTGGACAAGGACTCGGATGTGTGTTGGTGCAAGAGGGGAAAGTGATTGCTTACGCTTCAAGACAGTTGAGGACGCATGAAGTGAACTATCCAACCCATGATCTAGAGCTAGCCGCGGTGGTTTTTGCTCTGAAGATTTGGAGACACCACTTGTATGGAGCAAGATTTGAAGTATTTAGTGATCACAAAAGCTTGAAGTATCTGTTCGATCAAAAAGAACTGAACATGAGGCAAAGGAGGTGGATGGAGTTCTTAAAGGATTATGACTTTGAGTTGTCATATCACCTTGGGAAGGCTAATGTGGTGGCCGACGCGTTAAGCCGAAAGTCATTGCATATGTCTACCATGATGATGAGGGAACTAAGGTTGATTGAGGAGTTCAAGGATATGAACATGGCGATGGAAATGAGACCTAAGAGCTTGTATATGGGAACCTTGAAAATCACCAATGAATTCTTGGAACAGGTTCGAAGAGCTCAACAAGAGGATCAACTACTGCAAGATAAGATGAGGCTGAGAGAAGAAGGAAAAGAGCTGGAGTTCAACAAGGATTCAAATGGACTCATTTGATTTACGGAAAGGGTGTGTATACCACAAGGAAGTGAGTTAAAAGAGATGATTCTGAAGGAAGCTCACAAAAGCAGTTTGAGTTTCCACCCCGGTTCAACAAAGATGTATCATGATTTGAAGAAGAATTTCTAGTGGTATGGCATGAAGAAAGATGTGGCAAGTTATGTGGCGAGGTGTTTGACATGTCAGAAGGCAAAGGTGGAACACCAAAGACCTCCTGGGGAACTACAACCTCTGAACATTCCGGAATGGAAGTGGGACAGTATCTCCATGGATTTTGTTTCTGGTTTACCACAAACTACACTTGGGCATGATGCGATATGGGTAATTGTGGACAAATTGACTAAATCTGCTCACTTCATTCCTATCAACATGAAGTACAAGTTGGAAAAGCTTGTACAACTGTATATCAAGGAGATTGTCAAAATGCATGGAGTACCAACTAGCATTGTCTCGGATAGAGATCCGCCTTTTACATCTAGGTTTTGGGGAAGTTTGCAAGAGGCTTTAGGAACTAAGTTGAGACTTAGCTTGGCCTATCATCCACAAACCGATACAAACTGAGAGAACCATTCAATCCTTAGAAGATCTTTTAAGGGCTTATGTGATATATCATAAGGGTAGTTGGATTGAGTGCTTACCTCTAGTAGAGTTTACCTATAACAATAGTTATCATGCTAGCATAGGTATGGCACCTTTCGAAGCCTTGTATGGAAGAAAGTGTAGGACACCCTTGAATTGGTATGAGGTCGGAGAGACTCTCTTGATAAGACCTGAGATGTTGCAGAAAATCACTGAACAAGTGAAAGCTATTAGGAAAAAAGATCAAGATAGCTCAGGATAGGCAAAAAAGTTACCACGACAAACGAAGGAAACCTTTTGAATTTCAAGAAAGGGATCACGTATTCTTGAAAGTCACTCCCATGACCGGTGTTGGAAGAGCTTTGAAATCTCGAAAACTTACCCCAAAATTTATTGGTCCCTACCAAATCCTCAAAAAGATTGGTCCTGTTGCTTATCATGTGGCCTTACCTCCAAACCTGTCAAACTTGCATCCTGTCTTTCATGTTTCACAACTTCGATAGTATACCCTTGACCCCTCACATGTGATTGCCATGGATCAAGTGCAAGTGAGAGATAATCTTACTTATGATGTAGTTCCCTTAAGGATTAGTGATCGAAGGATTAAGCAGTTGAGGGGTAAAAATATACCGTTAGTGAAGGTGATATGGAGCGCTACCGATGAAGGTGATGCTACGTGGGAGCTTGAGGACAAAATGAAGGAGTTACATCCGCAACTTTTCCAAGGTCAGTGAATTTCGAGGACGAAATTCCTAAAAGGGTGGGAGAGTTGTAACACCCTAAAAATCTACACTCATTATGTCTGTCATGTGTTAAGTGGTATGATTTCGATTAAGTATCTGTGGAATTATTTTCATTAAATGAAAATAATTAAAATTTGTGTGTTTGTGTGAATTAGAGTCAAGTACATAATTTATAGCTTTAATTAATTATTTCTCTGTTAAATTAATTCTCAGTGTTTGAATAATTAAATAAATACAATTACTGATGAAAATAAATTTAGTGAAGATTTAATTAATTAATTAAATATGCTTTAGAAAAATATTAAATAGAATGAGAGTGGATTAAAAATCCCTTTTCTCGTTGATTAAAGACCCAGATGACCAAATCCCGCAGAGACCCAAACCCCTAAACTGGAAAATATCCTAACCCTAGACCTAGTGGGCCCGTGTGGACCCAACACAAAAACAAAACCCTAGCTAAGGACATGGGGGGAATTTTTTAAAACTTTCACTTTCCTCTCTCTTCCTTTTTAGTGTGTGCAAGAGTGCTTCTCTCTCATTTCACTTTTCTTCTTCCACAAGTTCATCTTATTTTGTCCTCCAATTCTCTCTAAAAATTCTGCACCTTCTCTCTATGATTCAAGCACTCAAATCAAAGTTTTCACCGATTAAATTCGGATATATTGTTGAGGAGAGCAAGGGCTACCCAACAACACCATTTTTGCTTCTTTTAAGTGAGGAACCAAAGAGGTAAGGAGGGGTTTCTATCTTCCCTAAGCTATTCCTTGTTTCTCTTGATGTTTTTGGATTGTTCATATGATTGTGAGTCTCTTGACACCATGGTTGTCTCAAGAGCATGTGAAATATGTTGAAATGTGTTGTTTGCTACTTGTACACTGCAGCTATTTTCTTCTTTTTCGAAAATAATTTCGTGCATTACTTTGCAACGTACAGATGTTTTCATATGTTTTGGCACTCTGGACATCATGGTATTTTTTCAGAATTTTCTGAACACTGGAACTATTTCTTTTGGAATTATTTTCATTTACTGCTGATTTTGTGAAAATGATGATTTTGAATTTTATAAAAATTCTAGGATATTTTTTTGGAAAACTGGGCTCATGAATTCGATTTATATGTTATGACGGTCATCCCTGAATTTTTGTAAAGTCAAAACAAACCGGAAAGCATTTTTAGGAAATTAATGTTGTGAAAATCGAAAAACTGGACAGCAGAGTATTTAAATATAAAAAATATCTTTTTATGAGAATTTTGCCTTAAGAAAATTTTGTAACACTATTTGGACTATGTGGACTGCCTATGAATTTTCTCAAAATTTTATGAATATTTTTGTAATTATTTGCATTTTCATATGGAAAACTCTGTTTTGGAGCAATAATGTTTGAGAAATGTAAAAGGGGTATTTTCGGTAGGTATTTGGGACTGATAAAATTTCATGTGTTGTCCCACATGTTGGGGACATTTCCTGTAAATCTGGAAGGAAAAAAAAGTTGATTTTCTTTTTACCAAAAATGTAGAAGTGCACTTTACAGAGTCTGTCCAGTGACCATAATTAATTCAAAAATAATATTTATGGGTTAAATTTTTGGGAGAAAAATTTATATAATGAAGTATATGTGATGTATTATGTCTTTGTAAAATCTCACGAAATTCTAAGTTAATTTGCTAAGTTAAATAAGTTTTGGTATGTGTGCATAGCTATAGGTATATACATGAAATTTAATTGTGTGATTGTGTAATTGTGCCTAATGTCATTCGTTGGATTTGCTAATGGACATTTCACCTCAAAAGGGAAATTTCTATTGAAAATGTGTGTGTAATGTTGTTTAATGGATTATGTTGAATTATTGTTTGTTAATGATTATTATGTTATTAACTGTAAATTGGAGACCGGGAGGAGCGTGATCCTTGGACAAAGAGTGCTGAAATTTTCTTGTGCATGTGACTTGTTTGCAATGTTTTGTGGTTGTGGGGACAAGAATAATTCATTCTTGTGTGGGAGCAAGTGACCTCCAAACGGAGTACACTTGTAGATGCTAGAAAATTATTCTAGTAATTGAGGACATTCACTATGTGCAATAGTGAATTAATTATAATTAAAGAGTAGGAACTTAATAATCTTATGAGTTAATAACTAGGAATTTCCTATGTGCACGGAGGACATCGGATAATGGACTTAGAAAGAAATCTAGGACCCTTGCATGGATTTGGACAAAATGACTTAAGTAAGCATAAAACGTGAGAGTGGTTGAGGATTTCAATAAAACAAAGTAAGACAGTTAAGATCATGATGTGGGTCATGCTTGGCTAACATGCAATATGAACATATGTTTGAAAGTTTATAAATTGTGATTGTCCGAATCGTGGTGAGAGCCAAAAGGTGGAAGGAACCTCCAGCGCCAAGTCGTGTGAGATGGTTGAACGAATTTGTTCATGGACAAAGCTTGAATGGACAATTGTGGAAGAGGTTGTGTGGGGGCTTCACCTGTGGTGAGCAATATGCTCGTGAGGAATGGGGTCAGAATGTGTGACCACTGTGATGGTGGAGAGTGGATCTCCGTATGGTATGTCGGGGACATACGTCATGGAAGACCGTCGTTCGGTACCTTTGGCAGAGAAGCCACACCAACCTATAAGATATGAATCCGATGAGATGGAGTGGTTGAGGAGTCAGTCCTCAGAGATTGGATGATCTTACAGAGTGGTATCTGAGGTGTGCTCGCTGACTTGCTATTTCTTGGGGATCTGGCACCGAGTTTATGGTTGTGTTTCCACAGTGCCGACTTGGCAATCCCGATAAATGCGAGGCACAACCGTGTTGGTGAGAGCCCTGCCATTGTTCTGTGGTGAAGGGTGTACTCCCAGCAAGTCATCCTATTTAAATTGTGTAAGTCCACTGAGTTCTGGGAGTTCCAGTGGTAGCGGGCCCGAGTTGTGTTGAGATTGTATGATATAGAGAAATAGTATAATAGACCAGGAACTTCAAGTGAGACTCGTGAGAGCACCGTTGTAAGGTGGTTGATTGTTGTAGGTTGCTTGAGACCGAACGGTCATTTGTTTGGGAGTTTAGTGGAGGAGAGGGACTCACTCCATACATTTATTTTTTTCAGATATCGATGGAGCAGCAGAGGCCCTCCATGAGGGTATGGGTGGTGACGTTTGAGGGTCATTGGACCCACGATGAGGTACTTAATGAGGATCACTTCGTGGGCCACATGCATTTTGGGGTGGTGCCACTCACGCGCCAGTTTGTACAGCCGACATACTATGACTTCTTTTGTGGTTTACTCAACCTACTCCACCGTACTATCGTCATACTGCGCCAGTGGAGATCGTGGAGCTTTCTTCAGACACTTCTGAGTCGTCATCCTCATCTTCTTCTGATCCGCCATCAGAGGGCCAGTCTCTTCCTCACACTGATCCAGACACCACACCTTCCGATGACCTTACTCCGAGGTTAGTGCTTCCTCCCTTTCGCCCGAGGTTGCTTCCGGCTGGGACAGGCGATCATCGCGGAGTGGTCATGGGGGTAGTCGTAGAGAGTAGTGACACTAAGGAGGAGGAGGACTCTGAGGAGGATCCCAAGCCGATGGAGGAGGATCCCATGGACGAGGGCCATGAGATCTCTTCTGAGGGGTCTTTCTAGAGATTCCTTTGACATCTTTTCTCTATGGGTACAGTCTGACATATACGGTTTAGAGATGACTGCTCTGAGTCATAGGTTTTTCCCTCTTTTGTATTTTGATATGGGTAGGCCTAGATTCAGAGATTTCGTATATTGTTTCAGTCATCTATTTTCTTATTTCTGTGTATTTATACTTTTAGACTTGGGCTGTACATGATATTGATTCTGTGCGTGAGACACTTCTAACCCTTACTCTCAGAAACTTATTTATATATATATATATATATATATATATATATATATATATATATATATATATCTTTTGGTGGCCACGGAGATACACCTTATTTATATCTGTTTTACATTTTTATTTAAATGAATGTGTAACTCTGAGATAATGATCATGCGACGTTTATACAATGTGGTTTTACGCTAAATTATTTTACGGCTAGTTGAGTTTGAAAACGTTGTTTGAAAATGTTTTAAAATCCACTACTATTTTCGTTTAATCACTCGTCTCTTTCATGTTCCAACGATGCGAAATTGAATAGTTTAATCACGTTTTATTAAAATAAAATAAAATAAATAAATTATAAGTAAACCCGAATTTAGGGTGTTAAAGAATGGACATGACCCTCTGGTGGCACGTGAAGCATGTGTCGTTTTTCATTCTTTTGATTACGTTTAAAGTGTAGAGAGTGAAAAAAATTGAGGATGAAGGAGGTGTAGGTGGGAGGGGTGACATAAGATCCATGCGATCGTTTGGCACATGATCAATAATCAAAGTAAAAGGATCAAACAGATTAGAAAATGTAAACAACAAAAGTTGTGATTTTCATGAACTACTACCGCAAGGTATATATATAAACATCAAAGAATTTTAAATGTAATGATTACTTAAGAGTGTTGAAAAAGCTATTTGAAAATTTTTAATTGAATAAAATGCAACTTCTTAAAGAAGCTAGACAATATTTATTAAGGAAAAAATTAAATAGTTTTTTAAGATATTTTTGTGTTATTTACCTATTAGAATTCATGTTTCAGTTGAATAAATGGTGAACTTTGCATGCAGCTGGTGGAAGTGAAAGTCAAGATGAACTACAAAGTGTGGAAGAGGAAGGTGAAAAGTATGATGGATATGTAATGGAAGTAGGGGGATATGGTAATGACTATGCTAATAATTTACATGCAGCATGAGACTTAATTAAAAATTCAAAAGCACTTTTAGGGACTAAAATGAGAGTACGTGATTAAGTTCAGGGATCAAAATGTCAGTAAGTGGTTAAGTTCAGGGACCAAAATGTCAGTAAGTGGTTAAGTTCAGGGACTAAAATGACAACAAGTTGTTAAGTTCAGAGACTAAAGTGAAAAGTCAATGGTTGCTATGTGGCATCCACGTAATGACACATGGTAACTACGTGGATGACACGTGGCAACCGTCAGTTGCCACGTAGGCATATCCGTTAAGGTTAACGGAGATGAGTTAACGGTAGGACTAATTTGTCATACTTTTTGCACATTCGGGGACTAAATTCGAATTTTTTATCTTTCAGAGACCAATCTGTCAGCGCCATACACTTTCAGGAACCAAAATGAGTATTTACCCTGACGGCATTTTATTGTAATAGATTACGTCTTCTGGTTGTGTATATTGTTTGAAAGGGGCACATCATGTGCTTTTGCCTTTATTCCTTTAGTCTTTCCAATAAAACAAAAATCTTATTTGCTCTTTCTTCGTTTGCAATTCACTCTGTTGGAATTTTGTGTTATGTGTGTTTACTATTTTGGATTTTGGCTTGGGTGGGTGTTTGATGGCGGCAGTGTTTGATGTGTGTGGTGATCCTAAAATTTTGGTACATTTCTTTCAAGTGTTCTTGAAAAAGCTTTTTTTTTATGAAATTTATGAAATTGTTTTAAGGTGTTCTTGAATTTATTGTTGAAAGTAAGAACATTAAAGTGTGCCTACTAAGAAGATAAGGACATTTTGGACAATTTTTTTTAAATGCATGTGCACAGCACATGACAGGATGGAGTTAACAGAACAGACGGCCAGGAGGTCTCTGTGTAACAAATTTGCAACAATTAGGGGGTTTTGTGTAGGGGTTCAACAATGAGGGGGTGTGAGTGTAATAAGTCCTAAACACAAGGGCGGCGAGTGTAATTTACTCTTAACTTTTATATTATACATTGAAGTATTTATTTTTCATTCATTTTATATATTCTTGATGCGTCTAAGGTGGATCATTGATTGTAACCAAACTTTTGTAAAAGTTGTATGGGTAAATTTTGAATGGATCGAGATTTAAGGTCTTATTATCTATATGAGCACTTCGGTAAAGGCCGAGACATTAGTTGCAAAAGGTGTGGGACCCACACTATTTTTCCTCTATTTCTCTTTCCTTCCCCTCTATTTCCCACTACCAAACATAGCATAGAAGAAATTGATGAATAGTTGCAAAAGACACTTTGATAATCGAGTCAATAAAGATTCTACAAGAATAACAATGTTTAATAATTTTTTACTACAATGACATTGATTATATTTATAGGAGTTTGTAATGAAATACTCCCTCCGTTTCTTTTTAACTGTTGGATTTTTGAAAAAAAATTGTTTCTATTTATCTGTCATTTGCAAAGTTCAAGATTACAATAATTGAATATTTCAAAGATGAAATAGTTACTTATTGGTCAATAATTTGGTGGATAGAAACATAAATAAAAGCTATTGATGGAGAGTGAAATTAGTGTATTGGGAAAGTGAATTCACAGGGTTATAATAGGAAAAAGTCTAACAATTTTATCAAAATTTATTAGTCTCCTTGGTTTGTGCAAACAAACCTTAAACGACAGGTATTTAGATACAGAGGGAGTAGATTTTTCTTGCACGGGACTAATGCCTTGTGAGGGCAAGGGCATTCCTTCAGTGCAAGTTGAAAATAACTTGCACTAATTCCCCTGGTACTTCATTCACTCGTGTGTTGACATATGCACCAGGTCAATATTATTCTAATTTGGTGTAGCAATAATGTAACTTCACTTCTAGCCAAGGTAAAATTTATTGTTCAGGAATGCATATTAAAGGTCTTGTACCTGAGTATTGACTTCGAGGGAATTACTTCTTGCACACCCTTTATTGCTTCCTACACCCCACAATAATAATTAAAAGACAAACTTACCCTTCCCTCACCCGCACCCTTCCCTCACCTGCACAACCCTAGCCGTTAAGCCCCAACCACCAACGATGCCCTACCCAACACCAACGGCACCCCACCAACACCACCGCGCCTCAGCCACCACCGCGTCACACCCTCTACCATCGTGCCCTCCAACCACAACGGTGCCCCACCAACACCACCATGCCCTCCAACCACCACAGCGTCGCACCCACCACCATCGCGCCCTCCAACCACAACGACACCCCTCCAACACCACCGTGCCCTCCAACCACCACCATGCCTCACCCACCACCGTGCCCCACCCACACCACCACGCCCCACCCACCAGTTGGGGTGAAAATGGGCCAGGCTAGGCCAGGCTTTACTAGGCCTGAGCCTGGCCTTCATTAAAAATACAAAGCCTGGCCTGACCTCTTTACCTGTTATAGGCCTTTTTTTATAGGCCTGAGCCTGGCCTGTTTAAAAGCCTGGCCTGGCCTGCGAGCCTATTTAAAAGCCTATTTTGTAAATTAATTTCTAAAAAATACTATTTAAATTAAATTTAGGAATCATCTAAATTATTTTCTAAGAAATACTATTTAAATCAAATCCTAATATATTTTTCGTTAGATATATAAAAGCAATACTGGAACACTTTATAAACAACGTTAACTAAGACCAGTAACAAACATCTAGAAAACAATTTTCCATCATGAATTAATCAACTAAAAAATGGCTACCGAAAAATATTTATGCATAATAAATTAAGCTACTAAATAGATTAGTACAGAAAAATATTTAACCATCATGAATTAAGCAACTACGTCGATGCTAATAACTGCAAACATTTTGGCATAATGAATTACGTAGTCAAGTGTGCGTGTTAGCTACAGTGTTATATAAGGTGTTAGGTGTTTAAACTTTCAATGAGAAAAGTAAAGAACAAAGACGAGAGGACAAGGAGTCGAGGATTAAGAATATCACTGTATGAAAGCTTTCCAACTTTAAAATAAAAATATTATTAACAAAATTATTATTAATGTATTAAATATAAATATAAAGTATATTATATATAATATAAATATATAATATTATGTTATATATGTATATAAACAGGCCAGCCTATCAGGCTTAAAAGGCTTTTTTTAAAAGCTTAAGCCTGGCCTTTTTATGTAAAAAGGATTTTTAAAAAGCCTTAACCTGGACTTTTTATTAAACGGGCTAGGACAGGCCAGGCCAGGCCAGGCTGTAGGCCCCTGATGGGCAGCCTGGCCTATTTCCATCCCTACCCACCAGCCACAAATGACACACCACTGCACCCCACTCACCAGCCACAAATGAAAAATAGAAAGAAAAAATTTCAACCTTAAAGGACCTGCGTTTTCACCACCGCCGTGCCTTGCCTCCTTAAAAAACCACATCCTCAAATCTAAAAGAAAAGGAAATTTGCCACCCTATTTTGGAATGACCATTCCGGAATAATGGAGGGTAATATCGGAATTTTATAATATTTGGGGGTGCAAGAAGTAATTCCCTGACTTCGATCAATAAATACAATTTGAGTTGATCCAATATTAAGTCCAAGGTGGTCCACTATACAAACTAAGCCATAAGCCCATTTTGGAATAGTTTCCCTCGACTGACATGTTTGTGAGATGTTGGGTTGTATGTCCTCGTTATTTTTGAGTTCCACATTTTTTATAGTTTTTGCACCTGTTAATGTAGTTGTTGGACCGTTTCTACTGATCAATTGTTACATTCATCCGCATTTATTGTTTATCATTTCCTATGTAGCATCGATCATGTGCTTATTGAAGGCTATTTAAAGGACGATTCATTTGTTTGATTTTATTCTTGAGTTGATCCTTCGTAATTAGCTATTCTAGTTATTCACAATAGGGTGACCAAATTGATCAAGTAGCTAACTTTGAAGCATTACTCATCTTGATTTATAAACATACAAGCATTACTCATTTAAATTTATATATTAAAAAATGTTTATTTTTTATTATAAAATTTCAATTATACATGAAATGCACGCTACTAATATTAAAACATTAGTACAGCACGTGACCTGATTGATAGTAGTGCCTTTCTTTTTCTTAATTTAACAAGTGGCACGCACTCGTATGTATATTTTGGTTCATCTTCCACTGTTCCACCGACGATAACTACAACCCTCTAGAGTACTCACTTCATTTTGCATTGCTCACCTCACTTCACAGTTGACTTCAATTTCATAGGTAGGTAATTTAGCATTCAATTTACGCTTTGGCTATCTCAATTCCCCTATAAACATTGAAGGATAGGTCCACTTTTAGCTTTGGCAGAGTAGGTAGTAACAATTCTTACTTATGTTTCTCTGCTCTTGCTTGGTGGGTACAAATCATGAGTTCATGACTTACTCAAAGGATATTAATGAAGGAGTGGTTATAATTGCATAGAAACCCATTCTTGTATAATCCACAAAGTTCACTCATCAGTGTTCATGATGTGAAAATGAATTATTTGTTTTTACCAAAAGAGAAAAAGAAGTGAATATTGTTGTGTTGTCATCCTCTTTTTCTTGTGTTCTGTGTTGTCATACTAAATACTATCTCAATTGTTTTTCTGTATTAGTAAAATATTGCTGTCAGGTTCATCAAAATATTTCTACTGGTAACATGAAATGAGTTTGACTAGAGTGCCGCTAACATTCCTCTTATATTAATGGGAACCATATAAATAAGGTATGAAGGAACGCAAAATTATGCGTTTGGACCTCCATCCAATTATTGATCATATATAAGATTACAGTATCATGTATCAGACTTGGCATTCCCATATGTAGAGTAGAGTCTTGTATTTTATAGGCAAATGTTAGCTAGATAGTTTTAAGATGCAACAAAAATTGTTGTTAATTTGTGAATTGGAGGAGAAAAATGCTAGTACATGTTACATGCCTTTAAAATTTCAATAAGGGTTGATCAGAGAAAACAGAACACCAAACTTGTTGAACTCATTTTGCAGTTATGGATTCAGAAATGCCCAATCTTGGAGCCTCCATACCGGTTCCTTCTGTGCAGGAGCTAATAAAGCTACCCATGACAGAAGTTCCAGAACAATATGTTCGTCCAAATCAAGAACCAACTGTTGTATATGACCCAACATCTTTTCGACAAGTCCCTGTCATTGACCTGAGCAAATTGTTGCTTGAAGATGCAACTGAACTAGAGAAGCTAGACCATGCGTGCAAAGAATGGGGTTTCTTCCAGGTTTGGGCTATATTCCTACTTTGTTATATTTTTCACTAGTTAGGAGATCTGGCTAGATTGTAAACTTTAAGGATATTAGTTTGAGAGCTTAAATTCTAAGTGATGGCAATATTGCAAGTTTGGCTGTTATTGCTACCTAAAATTATGCTATTTTCAACCTTGTAATAACATAACTGTGGCTAATAAGTAAACAAAAAAAGATAATTAGATACATTAGTTAAATGCATTTAGATTACAGTGTTGACAATGTATCCAAAAACAAAAGATTACAGTGTTGACACAAGAAAACTTGAGAAGGGATGAATCAAGTCACTTTTTGAAATGTTTTGCGGAATAACTTAAGATGCAGAAACTTGTGTATATGAGTTAGCTTATGAAGAGACCAGCTAGCTTAGGACAGATAATAAAACGGACACTTTAAAATCCACTGAAGATAGAAATTGAATCACTTAAGAATATAAGCGCAGGTTCAAGCAAGAAATAGGAAACAGTAGGGACAGAGAAGCTTCCACAGCTAGATTTTATACTATTCCAGACTTCAATATGGAGTCTACATCTAGTCCCTAACAAAGCTGAGAATTTTGCTATTCAACTAAGTGTCTTTTGGTCCACCCTAGCCTCTCCTCTCCAAGCTAGTTACTAACAAGTAGTTTCCTTCCACTCTAACCTCTTCATAAAACATGTTTTAGGCTCAACTATGCTCATGAGTCACTAAAAGACTTCAAAAAACAAAGCTCTTATATGCTTTACTAATGGTCTCTAGCTAACTCAGCAGCCTCACAAGACTAATACAAAAGTTTACAGCAGTAGTAGCATAATGTTAATTTCAAGCCTCAATTTTAGGAAAAAATATTCACCTACTCGAAGAGTAGTATTCCTAACTAATACGAATGTGATATCCAACAGAAAAAATTGAATGAGTGCATATTATTAACTTTAAAGCATAAGTCTTTTTGTGTATAATAAATATAAAGATTTAATTTGTCTTTTTACACTATCAATCAATAAAAAATCATCTCAAGTATGAATTTTGAAGTAGTTATTATAAAAGTCAACAAACATACCGTATATGGCATTATGTGATTAAATGAAAGTGTAAAAGACCTTCACACTGTAAATGCATTCTAATTATATTCTAAACATAATCTTTAAAATTTTACAGAGAATTTTGTCTTACACCAGTCGATAGCCTGCCATTCAAGAATCTTCTGCATATACAATTGTAGAAATTTGTTATAAAGGAAATGAAGTTAATGTTATTTGCTCTGTACCATTTTTAAGACATGTGCAAATTAATTGCAGCTTATTAATCATGGAGTCGACCCTTCGTTGATGGAAAATGTGAAGATAGGTGTTGATGAATTCTTCAGTCTTCCAATGGAAGAGAAAAAGAAATTTTGGCAAAAGCCAGGAGAAATGGAGGGGTTTGGGCAGTTGTTTGTTGTATCAGAGGAACAAAAGTTAGAATGGGCAGACATGTTCTACATGTTCACTTATCCATTACACACAAGGAATCCCCACCTATTTCCTAGTATTCCTCAACCATTCAGGTTCTCTCCCTCCCTTTCTCTCTCTTGTGCATTTCTCTCTATTTACCACCTTGATTTGAACATCAATGATTTGATTTTGTTGGTAACTAAAGCATACTTTTCTCATTGCAGAGACAACTTAGAGTCCTATTTATTAAAAGTGAAAAACATTTGCATCACAATAATGGACTTTATGACAAAAGCTCTAAAGATCAAACCCAACGAATTGCTAGATTTGTTTGAAGATATAAGTCAAGTAATGAGGATCAATTACTACCCTCCATGTCCCCAACCAGAACAAGTCATTGGACTCAATCCTCATTCTGATGCAGGTGCCCTTAACATTCTTCTCCAAGTCAATGAAACAGATGGCCTTCAAATAAGAAAAGATGGAATGTGGATTCCTGTCAAACCCCTTTCCAATGCTTTTGTCATCAACGTTGGAGACATTTTGGAGGTAATTACTTGGCAGAAAATCGTTTGCGACTCCGTGTTTTTTAGACATTCACAAAAATGTTTTGATTTTCTGAATTCTTTTTGGTAACTCTTTAAAATTGTTTAGCAGATACTGACCAATGGAATATACCGGAGTGTTGAACATCGAGCAACAATTAACCAAGAGACGGAGAGGATTTCACTTGTAGCATTTCATAGGCCTCAAATGAACAAAGTTATAAGTCCAGTTCCAAGCCTTATTAAACCTGAAAGACCAGCAATGTTCAAAAGAATTGGTGTTGCAGATTACTACAAAGGATACTTTTCACGCGAGTTACAAGGGAAATCATACATTGATATTATGAGGATTCAAAATGAGGTGGCTAATAAGGGAAGTGTATAGGACTTTGCATGGGATGGAGCAAATAAAGCTTCTACAATCAAGAGAGTCTAGTTCAATTGGTTGAGTAATATGCGTGAGTTGTTGTAAACTTTCTAATATCGAAGTTTGAGTCTTCCCTTTCAACCCAAAAAATAAAAAAATAAAGCTTCTACATAAAAGAAAATAACAAACAGTAGCCAATGTCCAGCAATAATGCCAGGGAGAATAGATTCCTTGTGTATCTACTACCTTGAAAGCAAATGTAGATTAGCAAATCTATCTATTTAATTATTTACCTATCTATTTATCTATTTATTTATATCTATTAAAATGTCCTATACTCCTATTTTACATTTACTATACACTACTTTTGCCAAGTCAGATTTTTACATGAGCTGTCAGTCTCAGAATCTTTTACCATTATTAACCTTGTGTCAATTATTCCAATCCAACCAACCGAATCACCAATTTGAAGTTTAAAAACCGGTTTACCCCAGTCATTAACCAATAGACGTTCAATTTCACCTTTACCATTCACCCCTTACACAAATGTTCATGCTAATTATAAGCCTATACAAAGCTATCTAAAAATTTGCATGTTTATAAGTTTCCACAAAGCTATCTAGCTAAAATCCTCCGCAGTCCGTACCTTGCTTCTTTGGTGACTAATACTACACAGAAGACTAACTTTTTTATGGTTGAAATGTCATGTAAAACTCTCTACATTTGTCCTTTGTTTTTACCTTTTATTCCATGAGTAGAAACATTATCTTCTGAGTTGTTAATTTTTTTTATTTACTAATTTTGGTGTATTTGTTGTGGCCATTACTGAAACTGATATGACATCCAAGCCTTTGAAGAGTTACACACAACAGTCTTGTAAAAAGAGGTGTAAGGAAACCAAATTATGTCTCCTAGGATTTGTATATGCATGATTCATTAGAGAACAATTCAAACTGAAATTATATTACAAGTGTATTACCAAAAGGTGTTCCTTAGGCTTGGGGTAGCATAGTTGGTAAATTTTATTTTTGTTTTGGAAGCCTTATTCCCATCTCCATTTTCCTTCTATGCTTTGCATCATTGATGTAATTGAAAGTTTTTTGTGCTGCAAATGGCAATCCAAATTCCAAAACTTTATACTTGCATTTTGAATAAGCTAAACTATCAAACAATTAGTATATAAAAAATGAAGAAAATCAGGATAAATTTCATTAATAAGATATGTAACAGGTTTTCTACTTAATCAAGTGAGACACTGTTAACTCATTGGCAAGCATACCAAATTATGCAAGTAGTTGAATGATGAGTTGAGTATCGTTCCCTTGAGGACTTGCGCAATACTTAGAAAAACTTCACAAATTCTTACTATCTAGACTACAAAATTTGACGATTAATAAGATTAATTAACTGAAATGAATGGGTTTTGAAAGCAAACAGGACAGTAGCTAGATTGTTAAAAATGATTTGGAAACTCTTTGGGTTTTTATAAATGAAGTAGATGCATAAAAAGATAGAGGTTTTCAAATGAGATAAAAATATTGGGATTAGACTTTACCAAACGTTTTTTTTCTATCAACTTTTCGAAAAGTTTTCAAAATTGTTAAAAAAACACAACTTAATTCTCCCTTCTTGTGTTTTCATCTAGTTATTTTCACAAGCAACATCACCTCATTAACGATGCTTATGTCAAAATACTCCTCTATTGTTTATGACTTCTTCATCCACAGGATCTCAAACCCTGTGATCAAATTCAGCACTTGCATCCCTTTGACTTTCTCATTTCCTTCATACTCCTGCTTGAGAAAATCGCATATGGCCTTTGTTGACTTTAGAGTCACAATTTTACAATTTTGGTAAAGATTGCTTGAGATACAGCAGAAAAAAGATAAAATTTTGCCTTAGATTTTTGCTACGTACTTTCTTTCCTTATGACTCCTCATTTGTGCAACAATTAGATTTTTTGGTAATATATCAATTTCATAATCCTCCTCCACAGCCTCCCAAAGATCCTAGCATTAACATAAGCCTCCATTTTGATTCCCCATAAGTGATAAATTCTCACCCTCAAAAAATTGTCAATGTTTAGAAGACAATGAAATGAAAGTTGAAAGCTCGTACTTTTTCTTCATACTAACAATCTTTAAATACAAGACATAGCCACAAAATAATGACAAATAAAGTCACTCACAAATTTAAAACAGCCCATAAACTCTCATAATAACAAAAACTTATAATAGCCATGACAATAGGAATTCTACCATAGACTCTAATAATAGATACTTATTCATATTCTCAACAAGTAGCTGCCTCCTGGGTACAATTTTTATTTTTCCATCTCAAGCAAAGTCCTACATGAACTTCTATCATTTATCAATCTCATTTTGGATCCTGACGAAATCAAGGCATGATTTTCCTTTTAGCTCGTGCGAAAAGAATGCTTTGTAATAATCTCCAACAGATATTTTTTTGAACACTGCAGGTCTTTCAGAAGTAACAAGGCTTGGTGTTGGGCCTATAACTGTGTTCATTTGAGGCATGTGAAATGAGGCAATGGAAATTCTCTCTTTCTCTTTGTTAATAGTTGCTCGATGTTTGATGCTCCGATAAATTCCATTGGTCAATATCTACCCACACCATGTAAGAAAGGTTAAAAATGTTCTTAAAAATCAAAATATTTACTTCACGCACGCACACAATACTATGCTACCAAGTTATAACTATGAATTTGTTAAAATACTTTTGCAAACATGCACCTTTTAAATAACAAATGGAAGTATATTAGCAACTTCCCTTTCGTATATATATAGATAGATATAGATGGCAAGGTCATGAAATTCCTAATATTTTGTTGGGACATAGGATGTCTGATTAATTCTTCTAATATGACCTTGTGCACTAAGTAGATCCATTGAGTTTCAAACCCCATATAGTTTGCTCACATGCAATTAATTTGTCGTTAATTATGCCATAATTTACGGTTGATTGCTTATTCAAAATTTTATTCTTATCTACTCATACAACTAATTAAATTTAAAATAATAAAAGGACATGTAAATGATATTCTACCAATTACCTCCAAAATGTCTCCAACGTTGATGACAAAAGCATTAGGTAGGGGTTTGACAGGAATCCACTTTCCATCTTTTTTAATTTGAAGGCCTTCTATTTCATTGGCTTGGAGAAGAATGGTAAGGGCACCAGCATCAGAATGAGGATTTAGTCCAATGACATTTTCTGGTTGGGGGCATGGTGGGTAGTAATTCCACCTCATTTTTTGACATAATTCTTCAAACACATAATCTAGCAGTTCATTTGGTTTGATCTTAAGAGCTATTGCCATACGCTCAATGATTGTGAGGCAAAGCTTTTTCAGTTCCAAAGAATAGCTCTCTAAATTAGCCCTGCATTGAAACAATGTTTGTTTGAGTTACCCACATATTACTCAATAGTATAGTAGTTAAAACTTAAAAGGATATATAGCATAAGGCTGGCCAACAAATAAATGTTGAGTAAGGTGTTAAAAAATGGTCTGCGACCTCAATTTTAGCCGTAACATCAAGGTTTTTGAGGTATTTGTGATCATATATAATTGTGACTACATCGGCTGTATCTGTCTGCAATTTCCTTTAATATGAAGGAATGCAATAAAACTCCAACCATGACTGCGATTTAAAACTTTGATGCTTAGAGAGTGCAAAATAACCTCAATGGTTGGGGAAAGCTAGGAAATAAGCGAGAATTCCTTGCGTTTATTGGAAGAGTGTGAATCAAGAATAGATCTGCCCATTCTAGCTTTTGATCCTCAGATACAACAAACAACTGACCAAAACCCTCCGGATCTTCTGGGGTTTGCCAAAATTGCTTCTTCTCTTCCATTGGAAGACTCAAGAACTCTTGAATATCTCTCTTCACATTTTCCAGCAATGAAGGGTTGACTCCATGATTAATCAGCTGTAAATAATTTCTATATTAAAAATCATAATGTTAATAAAATTAAATTTATGTCCTTCTTCTGTTGTTATATATGCAGAAAAGACAAATTCTCGGAAAAATAAGTAATGCACAAAGAAATATAGATGTTTTCAAGCGTCAAGAGTATGCACAAATTCTTATTTAGTTTAATATGCTTTTAATCTCGGAAAATATCACCATATCTGATTTTAGTCCTTATTAAAATTCTATTCATTTTCAATCCTCAATGTTTTGAAAATAGTATTTTTTGTCCCTTAAAAGTCTCATTTCAAAGACTAAAAATATATTTTCTTAAAGTTTAACGACTAAAAATAAATAAAATTTTAATAAAGATTAAAATGAAAAATTATGATATTTTCATGTACCAAAAACATATTTTAGTCTTCTTATTTTAAATCACATTATGTATTGTTATAATTAATAAGGAACAATACTACAAGCACCCGAGAATTTTTATCTAGTTTTCTCAGTGCCTATATGAATCGATGCTAGAATGAACAATCTGAAATCATTTAACAAATTTACCATATTATTAGTCAAAATTATGTGATGGCATAATTCAAAAACCTTGCTTGATTACAGTGCTCATGTTATCATTCATTTTCAGCCATGATGTTGATGAAACCAGCTAGCTTCTTATAATTTCCTTAAAATGTACTTTGCCTTTCATTTTAATGAAGTGAACTCTTGGATGTAATGCTTTAAGTAGAGTAAAATATAATAAAGGATGAGTAATAATTCAAACCTGAAAGAAACCCCATTCCTTGCATGCATGGTCTAGCTTCTCTAGCTCAGTCACATCTTCAGATAACAATTTACCAAGATCAATGACTGGAACTTGTATTTGTTGGGTACCAGTGTAACAAAATAATAACTCGCAACTAAAATAAGAGATGAGAAAAATAAGAATTGACACTCAATATTTTAACGTGGAAAACCCTCAACGAATAAAGGAAAAACCACGGGCAAGACCAGAGAAATATTTTTACTAAGTGGAAGAAAATTACAACCTCTCTCTAACTATAAGGAGAGAACAATTACACTCTCTCTTACAATAGGAGAACACACACTACTAGTGTTGCTACCTCTCTCTCTAAGATTACTACAATTGTAGTGGGATGCTAAGATGTGTAAAATGGCTTGCTATTTATAGGCAAAGCTTGGAGCATATGCATTAAATGTTACAACAAAATTTCTACCCTTCCAACCAATTTTATAGCCTAGCATAGTAGAGTTGAAATTTTTTCTCCAAGCCTTTTTTGACTTATGCCATAAAGTGGCTTTACGGGTTCACAATCTCCCACTTAAAGCTACTTTTGTGAGCTTTCAAATATCTCTCTACCTTGCCATTTCTTTGTTGCTTACGTTTCTAATAGGCCAAAGGAGGATTGACACCATGTAAACTTGTTTGTATTGATTGTCTTTGTCATAACATCTGCTAGGTTATCTTTGGTGTGAATCTCCTGCATGTCCACGCTTCCTTCCTCTACTACTTCTCTGACAAAGTGATATTGAACACCTATGTGCTTTGTCCTGGAATGAAAGGCTGGATTCCTTGCAATGTGCAAGGCACTTTGACTGTCACAATACATAGTAGTCTTCTGCTGCTTGTGCCCAAGTTCTTCCAATAGCCTTTGAATCCAAATAGCTTCCTTGCATGCCTGGGTAGCTGCCATGTACTCAGCTTCTGTAGTAGACAAAGCTACAACAGTCTGTAATTTGGATAACCAGCTCACTGCCCCTCCTACAAGTGTAAACACATAGCCAGTAGTAGACTTTCTTTTATCAAGATCACCTGCAAAATCTGAATCAACATAGCCCCTGACAATAAATTCCGATCCTTCAAAACATAATGCAACATCTGAGGTTCCTTTGATGTATCTAAGGGTCCTCTTAACAGCATTCCAGTGCTCTCTACCAGGATCTGCCATGAACCTACTAACCGCTCCCACTGCTTGTGCAATGTCTGGTCTTGTACAAATCATGGCATACATAAGGCTTCCCACCGCTGATGCATACGGTACTCGAGATATTTCCATCCTTTCTGCTTCATTGCTAGGACTCATACTTGAGGATAACTTATAATTGACAGGAAATGGGGCAGAAATTGGCTTACAGCCTTGCATGTTGAAGCGCCGCAAGACCTTTTGTAAGTAATTCTTCTGTGAAAGCCAAAGCTTCCTATCTTTTCTGTCTCGGTGAATTTGCATTCCTAAAATCTTGTTTGCAGGTCCCAAGTCCTTCATATCAAACTCCCTAGCCAACTCTGCCTTCAATTCTTAGATTTGATCTTTGTTGGGGCCTACCACCAACATGTCATCCACATACAACAGCAAAATGATGAAATCATTATCATCAAACCTATTGTAGTATGTACAATGGTCTGAACTCAGTCTGTTGTAACCAAGGCTAATAATGAAGGAATCAAATCTCTTGTACCAACATCTTGGCGCCTGCTTTAGACCGTACAGAGATTTGGTCAACCTACAAACCAAGTTTTCTTTTTCCTTGTTCTTTAAAGCCTTCCGGTTGGAGCATATATATCTCCTCTTCAAGTTCTCCATGGAGAAAAGCAGTCTTTACATCAAGTTGCTCAAGATGTAAATCAAATGCAGCACACATAGCCAGAACAACTCTAATTGTTGTCAATCGAACAACTGGTGAGAATATCTCATTGAAATCAACACCTTCTTTCTGAGCATATCCTTTGACCACCAGTCTTACACGATATCGTTCCACTTGATCATTGCCATCTCGTTTGATCTTGTATACCCATTTGTTTCCGATGGCTTTTTGACCTTTTGGAAGTTCAACAAGTTCCCATGTCTTGTTTCTATGCAAGGCTTCCATTTCTTCATGCATTGCTGCCATCCATTGAGAAGCATCCGAATTGCTCAAAGCCTCTTGAAAGGTTGATGGTTCTCCCTCTTCAGTTAGAAGACAGTATGCATCATGGCTTGCCATGACAAACTGTGAGTGCCAACTTGGTTTAGATTTTTTTCGTGTTGATCGTCGAAGACCTCCTTCGTCATTGACCTCATTTGGTTCTCGTTCTTCGTGCTCTTGTTCTGCTTCAGAAAAGTCATCTTCTCCAGACATCTTCTCTATCTGCACTATAGTAGTGTCTTTGGTAGTGCTGTCATTTTTCTGCTCACTTTGCAATTCATTTTCTCCAAAAACTACATCTCTGCTAACAACAACCTTGCGGGCAGTGGGATCCCACAAGCGATACCCCTTAACATTGTCAGCATAACTCAAGAATATACATTTCCTGGATTTTGGATCCAACTTTGTTCTTTCTTGGGAGTTGTACATCACGTACACAGGACATCCAAACACATGTAAGGAAGAATAATCAGCTGGTTTGCCTTTCCACATCTCCATCGGCGTCTTTAAACCAATCGCTGTTGATGGTGATCAATTTATCACAAAACAGGCGGTTTTAACTGCTTCTGCCCAGAAAGATTTGGCTACTTCTGTTGTTCTCAACATAGCTCTTGTTCTATCTAGGAGAGTTCTGTTCATCCGCTCTGCCACACCATTCTGCTGAGGTGTATGTGGAGCTGTGAATTGTCTTAAAATACCCTCTTGTTTGCATAATGCTAAAAAGTCACCATCTACATATTCTCCTCCATTGTCTATCCTCAAGCACTTAATTCTTTTTCCAGTTTCAAGCTCCACTTGTGCTTTGAATTCCTTGAATACTGGAAATACATCTGACTTCTTCTTAATTGGGTACACCCACAATCTCCTGGAATAATCATCAATGAATGATACAAAATACTTTGCTCCTCCCAGGGATACTTCTGGTGATTCCCACACATCCGAATGGACCAAGTCTAGTATGTGTTTGCTTTTAGTAGTTACTTTAGCAAACTTCAACCTATGTTGCTTACTTATCACACAATGCTCACAAAACGGTAAATTGACCGTTTTGAGCCCAGGCAGGAGATTACGTTCCGCAAGGACTTTCAGGCCTCGTTCTGACATATGTCCAAGTCTACGATGCCACATCATCGTTGCTTCTTCTTGACTTGCTATTGCAACTGATGCATCTGCTTCTTGCAACGTATCTCCCAAAAGCATGTATAGATTAGCTGTGATCTTCTTAGCTTTCATCACTATAAGATTGCCTTTCACTACCTTTAAGATCCCACCTTCAGTATGGATCTTGCACCCGAGATCATCCAATTGCCCAACGGACAATAAGTTCTTCTTCAAGCCCTTCACATGGCGTACCCCTTGAAGTGTGCGAAAGTACCATCGTACATTTTTAATTTGACAGTACCGACTCCAGCAATTTCCAAGGCATGATCATTTCCCATGAACACGGATCCTTCCGAGATAGGTTTATAAGTGCAAAACCAATATCGACGTGGAGTCATGTGCCAGGTTGCACCCGAATCCAATATCCAACAATCATGAAGTTGTCTTCCGCCTTTAGAACTAATTGCTGCTTCACTATACAAGACTTCTCCATTATCTGAGGTACTTGCAACGCAACCTTGAGAGGTTGATGCTTCAGAATTCTTTCCTCCATTCTTCTTGTGCCAACAATCTTTCTTCAAGTGCCCTCTCATGCCACAATTGTAGCATTTGATGTTCTTCCTTCTTCGAGACTTTGATCTACCATGATTTTGACTTCCACTAGAGCCACGTTCCGTTGATCTGCCTCTCATCATCGTTAAAGCTTCTGCTTGCTTGGAATTTTCCAGCCTATCTTCCTTATTCTTTCGCCTGGATTCTTCTTCAAGAATAGCTCCGGCAACATCATCAAAGGTTAGACGGCCGACAATATTATTGTTTGTTATGTTGATGATGAGTTGATCATACGAATCTGGTAAACTTTGAAGTAGAAGCTCTGCCCGCTCATTTTCTTCTACATTGAAATCTGACGCAGAAAGTTGAGCGAATAGAGTATTCAGATTGTTGATGTGATCCGTCACTGAAGTGGACTCACTCATTCTAAGAGTGTAGAGTTTCCTCTTTAAGAATATTCTGGTGTGAAGTGACTTGATCTCGTACAATTTGTGGAGAGTATCCCAAATCTCCTTCAGGGTCTTCTTCTCCGCAACACTGGACAAAACCGAATCCGCCATTGCTAAGTGCAAATTGGCAACAGCATTGTCATCCATCTCTTTCCACCTTTCATTAGTGATCTCCGCAGGTCTGCCTTCAATTGCATCTTGACAATTGTCCTTCCACAAAATTGCTTTTATCCTCAATTTCCATAGAGAGAAATTATTCCCGTTGAACTTCTCAATCTCGTATTTTGCTGCCATGGTTTCACACTAAAGAACTGACTTACACAACTTCCACCGTATATAGTACCGTCTACTGGAACAGTGACTGTAGATCGTGAACCAATGCACCAGGTAAGTTCCCAGGAAAGAGAGGTGGGTCACCAACGGACACGCTTAAATACCAAGTCTTTCCTTAGCCAGAACTTTCCTAGACATGCACTTTCACACTACCTCACTCTATATCCAGTAACAAGAATAATTCTTTTCTGACGTGGTAGATCAGACTATACCGCAACCACAGAGTATATTAAGAATTTTCTCCGGCACTATACCAGCGTACCAGTGTGTATCGCAGCGGAACAATATCAGAACCTATTGGCTCTGATACCACTGTTGGGTACCAGTGTAACAAAATAATAACTCGCAACTAAAATAAGAGATGAGAAAAATAAGAATTGACACTCAATATTTTAACGTGGAAAACCCTCAACGAATAAAGGAAAAACCACGGGCAAGACCAGAGAAATATTTTTACTAAGTGAAAGAAAATTACAACATCTCTCTAACTATAAGGAGAGAACAATTACACTCTCTCTTACAATAGGAGAACACACACTACTAGTGTTGCTACCTCTCTCTCTAAGATTACTACAATTGTAGTGGGATGCTAAGATGTGTAAAATGACTTGCTATTTATAGGCAAAGCTTGGAGCATATGCATTAAATGTTACAACAAAATTTCTACCCTTCCAACCAATTTTACAGCCTAGCATAGTAGAGTTGAAATTTTTTCTCCAAGCCTTTTTTGACTTATGCCACAAAGTGACTTTACGGGTTCACAGTATTAAGGTTGTGTCTGATATAACAGCTGAGTCTTGATTTGGACGAAGATATTTCTCTGGAACATTGGTGATGGGTTGCTTTGCAAGTTCCTGAACAGAAGGCACCAATACAGAAGTTCCAATCTTGGACATTTTTTTCATTATTGATTCCTCTTTGTTGTGTTGATTTGCTTTGAAGCAGGTTGGTCTCACTTTGCGATATTTTGGACAATACAGAGGGTTCTATGAATTTTCAATGAAACATATTAGCAGCCATGAGCACTAAATGAAATTATTAATATACTAATTGATGGAATTTAATTTCAATGCATTATTATTGTTAAAGTCACCCTTGTAAGACATCTATACAGGGGTTAGCCAACAACTCTAGGAACTAAATCCAAATATGTGTTAATATTATTAATTATGGTGGTCATAAAAAGACACTCAAAACTTGCTTTACATCCCAACAAATCTGTTATAGCTGCAGAAACAAAGGCCGTACAAATTAACTGATAGAAGTAAAAGAATGACAAATAATTCATTTTCACAGCACAAAGAATGGTAGTGGTTACTTATAATTTGTTAATTAGAAAGCTTAAACAGATTCCATTGAGAAACACATTGCCGTGTGATTCTTTTATAAATCTAACATTAAATCTCTATACTGAATGGAAACAACCAAAGCATAGAAACTTGTAGTGAATGATGCATCAGCAGAACCAAATAAAAGAAGTTTCAAAAGGCCAAAACCAAAATATCACACATATGAGAATGAATCCTTTCATGTGAAAAATAAAAAACTTGACTATATCAAGTGCCACGATCTCACCATTTATTTTTTTTTTTAAAAATTCAATTTCAAAATAAAAATATATTATGATGATGAAATTTATTGAATGATTAAGATCTCATGGAAGTAATGTCACTAAAGAATCCATTCCCCATGCATCTAACACTATTATCAAACACAAACGCAATTCTACAAATTGGACTTTCTAATTTAAGGTCAATGATATAAGTGAGATTGTTCTTACCTTCCCTACTAAAGCTTAAGAGTTTCAAAGGTGATTTGAGGTTTTTGTTCTTTTGGTGAGAAAAGGTGATTTGAGGTAGCACTCAGTAACAGGGAATGAAAGGCTTGAATGATTAGTGTGAGTATCAAAGGGCAATATGGAGTGGGGGTTGTTGGAAATGTGTTAAAAAAGAAAAGAAAAAAAAAAAGAAAGAAAGAAAAACGTGTTTGCCCAATAAAAGGCTTTAATGATTGGTGTGAGCATTTAAATCCAGTCATTGTAAGCTATTTTGTTTTGCTATATTACTAGCTTAAGGGAATTAATATTACTTATAAAATTGAATAATTATTAAACACCTAATGCTCCAATTTATTTTATTAAAAAATGAAATAAATTATGAACACGTGTAGAATAATTTAATCACTGTAATCTATCATTGGATTGCATTTATAAATTAAGATTATAACGTGTCTTTGGATAGTACAATCATATTAAGAATATTCTCAGTTGGTTGAGTAGGATGTATGAATTATTGTAAACCTTCTAGTACCTGTCTTCGATTCCTATGAATAAAAAAAAAATACTAAGAGCATTCTCAATAATGAGGGAAACTGTGATGGATACAAGTGGGACAGGAGATGAATTTTTCAGCCGTACCTTCTGCACTTGGTCATACATGCTGGGACCAAAGAAAAATAGAAATTTCAACACTATCGAAGGTATCATAATTGGGTTTTAATCTTAAAGATTTATTACAAGCTTAAGGAATTAATGATGTTAGTTGTTTTATGTTATTTTGTTTTGCTATATTACAAGCTTAAGGTGATTATAATATTACTTATAAAACATTTTTTTTGTTACCATGATACTGGTGTGGAGTATCTACCACATTTGCTGATAGCTAATCTCTACAAGGAAAATCTAGCAGGACTTATAAAACATTTTGAGTTATCATGTTATTAATGCCCAAATATACAACAACTTTATTGATGACAATTATTTTATGGAAAATATAGCTGAGTGTCTTTGATCATAGGGGAAATTATTACTTGGTTCAGAACCACCACATCATTCATATAGTCTCGGCCAATATTCCTGACTATATTTGTTTATTTACAAAACTCGAATCTAACATGTACTTAAAGAATCTAAATCCAATTTTCACTCTAACGAACATGATTTTGATTCTTTTAATTGATTTTGTAAATTCATTCCTGGAAGGAAAAGTTACTTTTTTCAAAGAAATTATAAAATATTTAAAAATATTAAAAATATATATAAAAAAAATTACCCGTGCAATGACGGTATAAATTATGTCTAATTTTATTTGTGCCTTGTTCACCAAATAATGCATAAGATAAAAATTAAGTTGTCATATAACTTTTTTTTCTTGAATATAAGGGAAAAAATAAACTAATTTAAACTAGTTAAGAAAGTTAATAGCATTAATTATTTAATTTTACTAATCTTATTTAAAAATAACCCATGATGGAAACTGAACTTCTTCATATTGTGGTGATGGGTAGGAGAAATAGAATCTAGAAATTTGAGTGAGAAGTGAAAATGGAACAGGAGTAATGGCACATAAGAGAGAAATGAGTGAAAGAGATAAATGACTTTTTTTTTTAAAATAAAAATTAAATATCAAATTACTATAATATTCCTACAATAAATGTATTGAAACAAAGGAGTCAGTTGGGTTTTTTGTGTAAATATTTTGGTGTATAGGTTGCTAGCATACTCCAACTAAAAAAGAGGTGTAAGTATGTTAGCAATCCCCTATATATCTTTATATATATATAAGTAATAATTTTTCATCATAAAAAGGAAATATTTTCCCTCCTAAAATAGGGACATATTTGTATTTTCATGTTATATTATTCTTATAAAGAAAATATTTTCTCGCTCAAAATTTTGACATTAGTTTTTCATCCTAAAAAAGAAATATTTTCTTGCCTAAAATAAGGGCATATTTGTATTGTCACATTATATATGATATTCTCATAAAGATTGCATCTAATTTGCTCTAAAAGAAATTGCATCTAAAAAAGGAAATATTTTTCTTTTTATAAGCACAATATTAATAGTATAGATAAATAGATAGGGTTTACGGTGAATCTGAAAAGATTTGAGATTTTTATAAGCACAATATTAACAATATATATAGAGAAATCCTAAAAGGGAAATATTTTTCCGCCTAAAATAGGGACATATTTGTATTTTCATGTTATATTATTCTTATAAAGGAAATATTTTTCCGCTCAAAATTTTGACATTAGTTTTTCATCCTAAAAAGGAAATATTTTCTTGCCTAAAATATGGGCATATTTGTATTTTCACGTTATATATGTTATTCTCATAAAGATTGCATCTAATTTGCTCTAAAATAAATTGCATCTAAAAAAGGAAATATTTTCCTTTTTATAAGCACGATATTAACAGTATAAATAAATAGATAGGGTTTATGGTGAATCTGAAAAGATTTGAGATTTTTATAAGCACAATATTAACAATATATAGAGATAGATGGATAAGAATGTAAGCATAATTTTAATCTCATGTGTAATTTCAAATTAACAAGAAATTACACTATAGGATCTTGGATAACATGTTTCTCACATCTATAATACTCTATAAATTTCTATGAGAAAGTTTAGAAAACTTACCCGGATCCATCATGTGTTCTTGAACAGTGCTTTGATCTTTACAACAAGTTTCTCGCCTCTTTGCCTTCCTTTTAGTGTATCTCTAATGATGAAGATACAGGTTCTATATATATTTTGGTTTTCCTTCAGAGTAGTAAAGTTAAAAAAAAAAAATGGTACATGAAAAGTGCCTCTTTGTTTTCTTTACAGTCTGTTTTTATTTAAAATAAAAACCGACTCCTTAATTGCTCATAACCATCTTTCACAAAGGGAGAGGAAAAGGATAATTTTAATAACTCTAAAATTAACTCCACTGATTTAATTATCCTTTCATATTAACAATCATCACATTAAATATCTCTTATATAAATCAGCACTTTAAAATTACATGGACCATTATAGATTAAAACCAACAATCTCCCACTTGGTCCATGAGATGACTTGAAGATTCAAGACTAAGCTGTAAGTGCGCACCATACGTTGAAAAGTCACCATCCTTAATTGAATTAAAATGATTGGATCATAGCGGTTGCAAGTTATCCAAATAACTTGTTTCCTTCCATGTATCACAAATCATCCAATTCAACTA
The DNA here is from genome assembly GCA_026413185.1 of Pueraria montana var. lobata. Taxonomy (NCBI): domain Eukaryota; kingdom Viridiplantae; phylum Streptophyta; class Magnoliopsida; order Fabales; family Fabaceae; genus Pueraria; species Pueraria montana. The sequence continues at coordinate 36,092,608 of CM048651.1, read as the reverse complement.
AACTTTAATTAACACTTTAATATGTGTCTTAATGTCCTTTCTAAGACACATCATGTCATCTCACTAAAACAATAATGTATACCATATAATGTGAATGACATAACAAACAAAAACACATCTGTAATTGAATTCAAAAGTGTCATACAATACGGGCATTACAACTAAAATGTATATATATACGTCACATTACATTGTTAACAAGGACTTATTCATAACACCCATCCTTTCAACATGGCCAATGAATGTCTTGGGTGGTAAACCTTTAGTCAATGAATCCGCTATCATTAAGTTTGTACCAATATGCTCAATTGACATTTTATGTTTCTGCACCTCCTCTTTAACTGACAAATACTTCAAATCCATGTGTTTTGCTCCTTTCTAGTATTTGTCATTCTTAGAGAAGAAGACAACTGCTAAGTTATCACAATAAATCCTCAGCGGTCTGGCTATACTGTCGATAATACCAAACCCTGAAGTAAAGTTCCGCAACCACAATGCTTGAATTGTGGCCTCAAAGCATGCCAAAAACTCAGCCTCCATGGTAGAAGTGGCAATCACGGATTGTTTTGCACTTTTCCATGATACAGCTCCTCCAGCCAAAAGAAAGATGTACCCAAATGCAGACTTCCTTGAGTCCACGCATCCAGCATAGTCTGAATCCGAGTAGCCAATCACTTCAAGGTGATCTGACCTCCTATATGTGAGCATGTAATCCTTGGTGCCTTATAAATACCTAAGAACTTTCTTTGCAGCTTTCCAGTGTTCTATTCTAGGATTACTTTGATATCGGCCTAACATTCCTACAGTAAAGCTAATATCCGGCCGCGTACATGTCAGGGCATACATCAAGCTCCCAACCACTGATGCATAGGGGATAGACTCCATTTTCTTTCGTTCCAAATCATTTCTAGGACATTGCATTTGACTAAACTTGTCCCTTTCTGAATTGGAACAATCCCTGCAGTACACTTTTCCATTCTGAATCTCTCTAATACCTTATTGATATATCCTTTCTGAGACAATCCCAACAATCCTTGTGACCAATCACGGAATATTTTTGTTCCTATCACATAGGATGTGTAACACCCCGAAAATTACAACCCAATAAGTATGAACGTGAGAGATTTAATTAGAAAATTTTCTTGTTGGGGAGAATTGTAACACTGTGATTTTTCACAACGTATATTAAGTGTTTGATAAATACCGTAAAAGGAAATTAAATTTAAATTCATAGTGTTATTTTGAGATTTTTGGAAATTTTGCGTAAGTTCCGTAAGTTGTAGAAAAAAAAATAAGAGAAGATGGTGTCCTTAGAGGAAGGATGGCTGCAAATAGCAAAATTTCAAATTTAGAGACGTGCACAAGCTTCTTCTTTCCATCAATTCTCTTCATTCTTCTGTTTTGTTCTCCCGAAGCTCTCTTCTCTCTCCTTTCCCTCAACTGTCGAGGATCACACAAGGAGGAAGGAGGCCATTCTTACTTCTTGCTCACCTTGTGTGCAGTCTAAGGAGCAAGTTTATTCAGCCAGTCTCATCCCCTTATCTTCCTCTTTCTCCTCCACAGCCAAGCAAATCCCAAAGGTAAGGGAAGCTTCTCTAATTTCAGTTTAAGTGTGGTTGAGAGTTAGGGGACTCAATCACACACAGCATGAATGCCCCTCATCTGGACTATTGTGTGTGTTTGTTTGAATGCTTGAATGTGAAAAGTTGATGAAATGGGTTTGAAACCCTTGACAGTGGCTGTGTGAGTGCATGTCCTAGCCTTAGTGTTGTTTTTGTTCTTTTGAAACTGAGTGGGAAGGTCCCTGGAAAAAGGGAATCCATGCCCAATTTTTGTAGAATTAATTGATGAAGGTTGCGTGTTGAAAACAAACTCCAAAACAATGGAACAGTGGTTGTTGGTTCGTCCAGCTCTGGACAGCTCCCACGATTTTGTGATTTTTAGAAGATCTAACCGTTGGTTTTTCATGAAATTTGCTTTGAATAAAAATAGAAACAAAAAATGAACAACTTTTATTTTGACATCATGGAGAGAAAACCTCGTTTTGAAGTTCATCCATGACTCCCAAAATGGTTGTTCTATTTTCGAGTTTGCCCTGGAACATGTCTCGGTTTTTCTAAAATTCCCACTTGTGTGCTTAATGTTTCTTTTTCTTTTTTGGACCATTAAAAACTAGACAAAACAAGCTTTTTAAACATATAAATTACAAAAATTTTCATGTCCAATTTCTAAATTAACTTTTTGAAAAGAAACAGGGCAAGGGTTTTTGAGCTCTGTTTTGAGTCTGAAACTTAGGCTGTTAGAAACAAATTTACTGGGAACAATAGGAAAAGAATTTGGGGGCAAGGGTTATCTTTTTAGAAAGATAAATATGTTACCTTTCTACTGTAAAAAGTTCAGATCAAAACAAGTTTGGAAAGTGGGAGAAATTTACATTTCTTTGAGCTATGTTCAATGAGCACTCAAAATTCAGGGCTGCTGACTTAGAAAATTTTTATAAAATTTTCTAGATGTTGATTTTAGAAGTGGGATACCTTTCTATAAAATAGATTTCAAGAGCTTCTATTTAATATAAAAAAAATTTAAATTCCGAGATCATTTGCTTGTATCAGTAAGAGCTCATATTCAGTACTGTCAAAGAGAAATATTTGGGAGAAAAATCCTAAAATTTCAAAGAAGACAAAGGAGAAAGGGAGAAAAGGGATTCAAAGGTTTCTCCATCAAACTAAGGATTCTAGGTAAGGATCATGACATTTAATTTCATTTTAGACCATTTGGAATGTAGAAAAACATGTTGTTAAGTTTAGATTCAAGATTTGATCAAGAACCATGAAAAGATGAAATTGATTTTGGGTTTTTATATAATTGATATTAGAAGCTTGAAATAATTGTTTGGAACCATGTTTGATTGATTGGATGATGTGTTGTGATGTTGATTGGTTGGTTTGTTGTTGGATTGAAATTGCTTGATTTGGCTTGATTGTGTTGTGAATGATGTTGGAAATTGTTGAATGTTTATATTTTTGTAGGTGATTGTTTAAAATTACTTATTTAATTGTGATTATTAACATATTGCATATGCATGAGTCTTTTTGGGGGATTTATAAAGATTGAAGTGAAAAATAATTGATGTTGGCTAACCGGGATTGCGGTAGCCATGAAAAGAAAAGAAAGAAAAGAAAGAATAAATGTTGACTAATCGGGACTGCGTTAGTCATGAGAAACGAGTTGATATATGAGAAATGATTTTGTTGACTAACCGGGACTGCGGTAGTCATGTGAAATGAATATGATTTGAGAATTGATTTTTGGGGTGAGCAGAATTTGTTAAACAGGACCTTATAGTCTGTGATTATATAGTCTGTGGGGTGAAGGATATTGGCAATTCCACATGTGGCTGTAATCTGGAACGGGATGCTGTCGTGGTGGCCTTCCGGGTATCCTGATCTCCTAATTCTGTTTAGCTTATTCGCGTTTAGTAGGGGCTGATAGCTGAATTGTAGTGCGTAATGGTAGGCCAGTTACTTACTAAACACTCAAAGGGGAAGTCTCCATGGAGCAGAGTCAAAAATGATTTTGAGTCAAAAACTGCATTTGCATAAATCATACTGCATTTGCTTATGTATGTGATTGATTAATTATTATATGAAATGTACATGGTTGATATGGATTCTAATTGTATGAGAAATTAAATGACTGACCCTGTAAAATTTTGTCCCTAGATTCTAGGGAAGTTTGATTTGCAGGTGTCTGAAGATATAGTTAAACGATGAAGATGCAGAAATTCCAGAGCATATAGGATGGATCTATTTTGGGTAGACAATAATTTGTAGTACTTAGAATTATTTTCTAGTAGTGTTTATATAAATTTTAATGATGTAAATTACAGAACATATTTTGGATTGTAAGAGAACGTATCAGAACTTTGAAATAAATATATAATATAAATTAAATAGTTAAATTATGTTTTATAAGAAAGGGGGGTTACAGGATGCCTCACCCATATTTCATTTCAAAGTTATTAGAGAGATACTTCTTTACATCATGTAACATAGCAACATCATTAGCAGCAAGCAAAATGTGTAACATCCCATTTTTCACCCTATAGGAATTTATTTTGTCTGAAATATTTTAAGGAATTTAATTATTTCTTAAAATACACTTGATTGATTTTAAAGGAATTCGACACGCGATAAGTTTGCGGTTAATTCCTTGTGTATTTTAATCTTGGGGTTTGCAAGTTTATTATCATGAAATTTATTTCATGATGAGTAAGATATGTGATTTAATTTAATTATTGCAAGTTTTAATTGGATCTCTTTATGTGTGATTTAAATATATTTAATTCGGTTAATTTTGTGTGTTGTTTGAATTTATCAAATTAGCACATTAATGTTTGCTAATTAAAATATGTGAATTTACTTATTTATTTGATTGAGTATGTTATGAAATGACTTAATTAGTTGAACCTTGTGTGATAATTTTTAGTAATTGAATTACTTGAAATACATGCCATGTGTTAAATAAAATGCCTAAAAACTTAAAAGTGGAACATGCTAAAATTTCACTGCACAATAGCTGTCTCTGTTTTTCGAGAATTACTCCCTTTGTAGTGTTAATTTCTTTACAATTTTTGGAGAGATAACACCTTTATATGTCTATAATGTCCCTGTAAAATATCATAATTTATTTCCAAGTAGAGAAACTTGGAGAATTATTTATTGACTACTGTTCTGTCAAAATCCTGACAGTAACCAGCCACAAAAACACATTTAATTGAACCCTTATATAATTTTGTAAAAATCCGAAAAATTCACGTTTTGAACTAGACATGTTGAGAATCCCATTTGTAAAGTTTAGTGCAAATTAAAAATCATTTGATAGGGTAACTGACTTTTCAAAGACAGTACAACTTAAAAGGAATAAAGCAGAAAGTTTATTTCCCTCAAAATTAACCCAAAATAAATACAAATGAATAATGGGAGAGGGAGAGAGAGAAACTGACGTGAGAAAGGTGAGAGAGGGAGAGGAACTCTGATTTTTCAGATCACATGGTGCCATGCATGAAAGCCATCTTTTCACCTACCATACACTATTAATTTCAACACTTCCACACTCCAAATCTTCATCATGTAGTCAAATTCTCCTCCAACGAGCTAAGTGACCCCTATTGGCTCTCATTGCCACCCCCACATGTTCACCTTCAACCACACTCATTCTAGAGTGTTCCAAGCTCCCTATAAATAGAGCTTCATGCAAGTTCATTCAGCACACCACAACAAAGCACTTCTTAGTGCAAAGTTTAGAGAGTTTTTGAGAGAAAGTGAGGTTCTGGCAAGGAGGAGGAAAGCTTGGAGGGAGCCTTGCCCTCTTGAGTGTCTCAGCCAGCTTTTAGTGGAGGAGGAGAGGAAGAAATCAAGCCACCACCTTGCCCTTAAAGCTACACGAAATAGGTATGGGGGGGAGTGGGATTGTTCTTTCATGTTGATGATGTTGTTCTATGGAGGGGTTGAGATGGATCTTGGCCCCCAAGGTCCTCTCACTCCATGTTTGTATTGTTTGATCTTGTATGATGCATGAATCTTGATGTTCTAATGTTACAATGTTGCTGTCATAATTTTATCTACATGAAGTATTGTGAGTTTGATCCTAGAGATGCATGAAATAGTGAGGTTTTGGTATTGATATGCTACTGCCTGGTTGAATCCCCGTATGAACATGGTTGCTTGTTATTTTAATATATCAAGCTACAGATATAATTTTTTAATGATATTAGATTCATTAGGAAGTAGACACGAAGGGATTCTGTTTTGACTCATAAAAAGTTTAAAAAGATGGACAAATGGCCAAGATGTGGCTGTTGCAATGTGACCCTTACGCAGGTGTGGATGGAACTGACCTCAGTGGCTTATTTTTGTTATATTTCTTTGTACAAAATTCATTTTTGAACAAGACCAGTTTCATTTTAAATTAGACATTTCAAGATTTAATTTCATATAAATTTTATTAGAAATGGATAAGTTTTCAATTTAATATAGAATATTTTAGTTGGAGCTTGTGTTCTGATTTTTCCTAAAACTTAGGTCTGGAACAGTTTTGGTAAATAATTTCTTAAAAATTGAATACTTGATGTTTTTGAGTAATTCCAATTGATTTTAAACATACAGATATAGTTATTCATCTTAGAATAATTTTTCTATAACAATTGATTTGATAAGGCTTTGGTATTTCTAAATTATAGTGGCTGTCTTGTTTTGAAATTCAATCGTACAAGGTGTATTCTAGGAATTGTTGAGAATTTTGTAGATTTTTTTCTTAAAGAGAGATTTGTGGATTTCAAAAATAGACATCCTAAGCTTTCCAATAAGCTATCATTTTTCCAAAACAAAAATCATTTGATATTTTAACTTGAAACAAAGTTTCTGCCAAGTTATATGGGCTGAAACGGGTTTTACGGAAGTTAAGTTATAAAGGTTTTATAATAAAGAAATTATAAGTTACTGTTTTATAAATTAAAAGTTGTTGTTATAATTATTAGAATATGTGACTAATATCTATTTCACAAGATAAGACATTATGTTATGTGAAAGGCGATTATTTTAAGGGAGATAATCTATTATGTGAAAGGATATTATTACAATAGAAGTTATTGTGTTATGTGAGAGACCTTATAAATAAGGGTAGCTTTATTTTAAATACCATATGTTGTTACTTAGTTAAAATACAAATGCTTTCTTAAGATAAATAGAGTACACATTTATCTTAGTTAATGTCTTACAATTATATCATATTTTACAAGTGAGGAAATAAATTGACTAACCACAATGTGTTTGTGGATATATGTATATACATGAGTGATCATACTCATTTTGAGGCATGTCTTTATCTTGGTATAATTATATATGTGTGTTATCCATGGTCAATGGATTAAGAAGGATGTTGATGTGCTGGTATTGTGACTTGGATTGTATCATGAAAATGGAAATGTTATATATATTGGGCGATATAATAATTATTTGCTTCTTGCATCATGTCCTAGTGTATGCTTGATATTATATACTCTAAATAGATTGATAAAGGGTGAGAACGACCCTTGTGAATAGATAGACTCTACGAAAATATTCCGAGAGTAAGTACCTTAGAGCCTTGAGGGCTTGGATTAGCCAAGTTGGAAGGAAGGTATGATTGGATGTGGTGCGGGAAGCTATAGTTTGGTACGCCGTGAGTTGAGATGCATGGCCCGAGCAAGAGGTCTAAGGGATGGACGGCATCAAGTGTGTGACGTCCCAATGGGTAGGTCGGCCCCCTACATTCCAGGACTGATAGTGCCAGCTCGTGACATCTCGATAAGCGCAGAGACAACTCATGATGGAGTGGAGAGTATATCTCATGCGGGGGTTTCGCCCGGTTGACTACCTGTAAAAAGATTATATATTTTTCTGATAGCCGGTATTGGTGTCAGGGTACCAAGTGGATTATGGGCTGCACAGGAAAGGGTCTGTGGCAGGATTAGAGATATACTTACTCCCCATCACTTCCCGAAGGTTGGTTTGTGATCAGTGGTTGATCAACCAAGAGTATGGATCCATACGACGATGATGTTGATGATGATGATGCTAATGAGGATGATGGCCATGATGAAACTAACCTTGAGAACTTAGAATGAAACCCTAGGTTCCCCATAGGTTAGAATATATATGTGTGTGCTTGATTGCTTGTGTGTCAGAGTGAGAAAAGTCTCGATCCTTTCCATAGGATCAACATTGAAAGATCACGACCTCACTCCATACTTTTGTTTTCTCTGTATGTTATTGCGTTATGCAAAGATGGATATGCCGATCATGCAGACACAGGAATGGCCTACAAACCACGCGAGCAGTGGGAGAACGAGGAGGATGCATTTGAGATAAAGAAGAAAGGACCTACACCATTATAGTCAATAGATACGATGGACTACACTTTACCGAGGGACTCGTCAGTACGCCACAGTGCCCATCCTCATGGAGCAAGCAGTGGGGAAGCCTTTTTGTTCGAGGACCCATTGAAGGCTAGTTATAGATGTTACGACGAGTCGCGTTTTTGGGAGTGTGTAGCTGAAACACTGCTCTGTAGGTTTGGGGTGGGAAATGATGATGTATCACTTTCTTTAATTCAGTTGTATCATTTTCTATTGTATCCCGCTTTCGTGATGTACTTGATAATTAGTGTTTAATGAAAATGATGATGTTTCTTCATTCATGTGTTATTCATTACTTCTATGCAACACATTTCACATGCACGAAAAATTTACACGGTTTTTTATAAATAAATTAATTAAGTGTTTTATTAAAATTCAATACAACACACTTCATGTATGGAATTGGGACAATGTAACGAGGAGTATTACAAAATGTCATCAACATATAAGACTAAAATTACAAATATGTTCCCATGGACCTTCATGTAGATACACCGATCAACGGTGTTCTCTACAAAACCATATGTCGTGATGGTATCATTGAACTTAAGATACCATTGTCTAGAAGTCTGTTACTGACTTCTTTAATTTACACACCAGATTTTCCTTTCCTGTAGAAACAAACCCTTAAGGTTGGTCCATATAAACTTCTTCCTCTAAGTCACCATTCAGAAAGGCGGTCTTTACATCCATTTGGTGAAGCTCTAAATCATAATGAGCCACCAAAGCCAGTACAATCCTCAAAGAGTCCTTCTTAGAAACTGGAGAAAATGTCTCTTTGTAGTCAATGCCATCCTTTTAAGTGAAACCTTTGGCAACGAGTCTAGCTTTGTGCCTTTCGATATTGCCCTTCGAGTCACATTTGGTCTTAAAGACCCATTTACAACTGACTCATTTTGAACCTTCAGTCAACTCAACTAGATCCCATACTTTATTTTTATCCATTGATTTCAACTCTTCTTTCATTGCATTGAGCCACTTTTCAGAATTGTCACTTTCCATTGCTTGTCTAAAAGAGACTGGATCTTTATCAATGCTCAAGTCACATTCATGTTCAAGTGAATGCACAACATAATCACTTGAAATAGTTGGTCTTCTTTGCCATTCAGACCTTCTTAGTGCTATTTCTTGCGCCTCTTCTATCACTTGTTCATTTGTGACTTGCACATTGTCTATTGGTTCATCATTCTGTGGGTTTTGAATATTATCATGTTGTCTCCGGTTGTTGTTTGATTGTAATACAACTAGGGGAACAACATCTTGAGGAGTGACTTTAGGTGAAGAAGATTCACCATGAGCCTCTACAATATCCACCTTTCGTGATTTCTCACTCCCACTGAATTGACCATATTCAATGAACCGAGCATTACCAGACTCAACTATTCTTGTACTATGGTTAAGACAATAGAATCTGTAACCTTTGGACTTTTTAGGATACCCAATGAAGAAACCACTAATGGTTCTTGCATCAAGCTTCTTTTCATGTGGATTATACACCTTTACTTCTGCTGGACAACCGCAAACATGGAGATGTCTCAAACTGGGTTTCCTTTTTGTCCACAGTTCATAAGGGGTCTTAGGAACTGCCTTACTAGGAACTCTGTTAAGAAAATATGCAGTAGTATTTAATGCGTGCATCCACAAAGATAAAGGTACAGTACTATAATTCAGCATAGACCTAACCATATCCATTAGAGTACGATTCCGCCTTTCAGCCACACCATTCTGTTGCGGTGTGCCAGGCATAGTATACTGTGCCCATATGCCTTTACTTTCAAGGAACTTTGCAAATGGACCTGGACATTGTCCACTCTCATTGTATTTTCCATAAAATTCACCACCTCTATCAAACCTTACAACTTTCACTTTTCTGTCCAACTGCCTTTCTACCTCATCAATGAACACCTTTAAGGCATCCATTGATTGAGAATTTTCATGCAAAAGATACAAATAACAATAACGTGAAAAGTCATCAATAAAGGTGATAAAATACTTTTCACCACCCCAAGATGAAACATCAAAGGGTCCACAAATATCAGTGTGTATCAATCCTAGAAGTTCATTACTTCTTGTAGCATAATTCTTTGGTATTTGTTTGGTTTGCTTTCCTTTAATGCAATCCAAACATATATCCCAATCACCAAAATCCAATTGAGGCAAAATTTCATTTTTCATTAACCTCATTATCCTTTCTTTGGATATGTGACCTAATCTTTGATGCCACAGATAAGCAGAACTATCATCATGCACATTACGCTTACTACCAATAACACATTCCACATTAAACAAAGATTCCAAAAACTTTACATCAAGATTGAAACATTACAAACCATCAATTAAAGTACCAAATCCATAATGGTACATGTCTTTAAACAAAGAAAATACATTGTTTCCAATCTTGAAACTGAAACCTAATTCATCCAACTTTGCAACAAAAACCAAATTCTTGGCACATCCAGGTACATAGAGACATCCTTCAAAATCTACATGACAGCCAGTGTCCAAGATTAATTTGTATGTACCAATGCCCTCTATTCTTGCCTTCATTTTGTTTCCCATATAGAGAAACTTTTCAGTTCCTCCTATGGTTTGGATCGAAAGGAATCCCTGCATAATATGTGACACATGGGTAGTTGCTCTAGAATCAAGCCACTAGGTATTATTAGGTACCTCAACAAGATTTGAATCAAATTTTACAGATATATAAAATATACCTTTCTTTCCAAACCATTTCTTTCTTTTCAGGCAATCCTTCTTGAAGTGACCACTCTACTTGCAGAAGTAGCACTTCTTCTCTTTACGGACTCCTCCTTCTTTAACCTTTAATTGGGCATTGCCCTTGTCCTTCTTAGCAGGTTTGCTCTTACTGGTACTGGCTCCATTATGAGTCATTAGATGAACTGAGTTGTCCTTCATAATTTAATCTCCCTTCCTCCTGAATTAACATGGCCTTAATTTCTTGAAAATTCCATTTTTCCTTAAGAGTGTTATAGTTCACTTGAAATTGGCCAAATTCAGTAGGAAGAGAGTTCAAAATGAATTGTACTAGAAAGGACTCACTCATTTCCATTCCCATGGAGTTCAACTTTGCTGCCAGATTAGCCATTTCTGTCACATGATCATGAATTGGTTGAGACCAATCAAACTTCTTGTTTGTTAGCTCACTTGATAGGTTCCCCATAATTGACTTGTCATTAATGTCAGATTGTGAGTAATCCTTGACCAATTTCATGAACTCCCTTGCATTATCTGTTTTTGGCATGGATGGCTTAACTTTTTCAGCCATAGTCTATCTCGTCAGTTTCAATGACAATCTGTTAGACTACTCCCAAGCCTCATAGAGAGACTTGTCAGCATCTGTACTGGTCTTTGTAATGATTGGAGGTGTAACGTCCTAGTTTTTATATAAAAAAAAATGTAAATCTCTTATCCGATAAATAATAATTTTGTAAATTATGCTTTCATTTATTTAATATTTAAAATATCTATAAACTAATTTTGGGAACTTTAATAAATTATTAGATAGTTTTTTTTTTAGTGAAAACTTTTAGAAATACTAATTACTCCATAAAATAATAATTATAGAATTAAAATTTTAATAATTGCTAAATAATTAAATATAGTTATTTATTTTAAGTTTAGATAATTAAATAACATTTTTATAGTTAAAATAATATTAGTTTTGATTTAAGTTTATAAACCATATAACTTTTATAAAATAAATAGTAATATATTATTAAACAAAATTAAAGAATTGAGAGTTTTATGATAAGAAAACACGTAACTAATGTATACTAATAAATAGTTAATATAAAAACTTAACTTAAGTAAATAATAATTGAAAGAAATAAAAAAAAAAATTATAAGCTACTGCATGGTCAAATAGAAGTGCATGCAAGTAGACCCTTTATTAGTCAAGTCTACACGGTTAAAGAAATAAAATAAAATTTGTAGTTAAGATACAAAAGTCCAATTTCATGAGTTACAATTAATATTCGAAGACTTGGGTGATATTCACGTTACCTGCACCATCACAATTTCACATCACTTAAGCTCAATAATTTAGACACCACTCATGTCATTTAAATTAATTTATAATTCCATGGTTAAGTGACTTTCTCGCCTATAAATAGAGCAGGGTAGAAACATGAATTTTTACTCTATACAAAATGTCTTCATTTGTCTGTTGAAATTGCAAAAACAAAGAGAAATAAACACAGAGAGAGAGAAAGGAAAGAGTGAGTGAAGGTTGATATATCATTAAGGTGGAAGTTTCGATCATCTTTGCAACAAACTAAGGTAGGGGGATAGTTATTTTATCATCCTTGAAAGAGAAGAAATATAATTATTCTGAGTCATGGGGTGGCCCTAGCCCATATGCTATTATTTCTAATTCTTCTCTATTTTCTTTTATCACAAAATACATCCAACACTAAAATTCTAACATAATCAGTTATTTATTTTTCAGTCATTTAATTTATTTCCAGTAACATAACATACTCGTCCATTCCTAACTTTTATTTCCAGTTATTTATTTTTCAGTCATTTAATTTATTTTCCAGTGCTATACTGGTCCATTTCTAACCTTTATTTTCAGTTGTTTAATTTATTTCCAGTGATATACTGGTCCTTTCTAACTTTTTTTAAGCTATTTATTTTTCTGTTATTTAATTTATTTCCAGTGACATAGTGGTCCATTTCTAACTTTTAGTTTCAGCTATTTAATTTTCTGTCATTTAATTTAACTCCAGTGGTATACTGGTCCATTACTAATTATTTTGTGATATATTTGATAACAACTTATTTAATATTTCTTCTAATTATTTACTTTCATATTTTTACCTAAATTTATTACTTGGAAATTAAATTCATATAACTCTACTTTATGTTTCATTATTCACCTAGCTACGTACCCAACTAAAATTCTTCAGGGATTATTTAATTAAATCTAAATTTTTGGGCATTCACGTGAGATTTTTAATACATATATAATTACTAAATTTAAAGGGTTATAGAATTGCTAAATATAACCTTTAATTAAACTATTAAGTGTTGAGTAAAATTTTATGGTTAAGCTTAAATATAATGAAAGAAAAATATCATAAAGATCAATTTTGTCATTAAAAATAAATTATGATAAAATAATTTATATTAATAATAATATTAATAACAATATTAATAAAGAAGCATATTCCATTACATTTCATGTTATGCATGAATATGGGGTTGAGCTACGCACTATATTCGTAGCGAAGAGTTCAATAGTGGAGGTTTTCGGACCATGGGGATGGGTGAGTATGGAATACATATGTGACCAAGGTGTAGCAACCTTGTGTCGTGTTACCCTAGGCCTTACTCTGATCCATCCTGACTAGTCACTAAAACTACTCATGATTGGTTGATTGAGCTACTTTGTTTAAATTATTTAAGGTTGGCCAATGATGACAATGATTTTATAATAAAGAGTTGTGTTATTTGCTACAAAGTTAGATACGTGTGAATTGCACGAATTTTAAAAGTGAATAGTGCTTATTATTTTTTTGTAAATATTGATTAATAATGCTAAAAATATATAAAAAAAATTAAATAAGTTGTCGTGCAATTTTCACGAAAAATAGTTTTGTAACAAATGACATTTTTCTCTTAGGAATGACTGTTGAGACAAAATGTTGCTCCCCAATCGCTTTCCCAGATAAAGAAAATTATCTCTCCATGGAATAGTATGATTATGGGCCCTATGCATATCATACATCATTTATACTGCATTAATATTACATTCACTAAATAAAATTGAGTATCATAATTATATTTCATTCTTCTTTTTAAGTTGATGGCATGATAAAATAAGCTAATCCCTTCCATTTTGTGTTATTTTCTTTCTTTTCATGTAAATGATAAAAGATGGAAGTGCAATCAAGTATTCCTCCCTTGCTGCATATAGTAGCGTGGATATCGATGGAACAAGGGAGAGTTGATCGTCAAAATTTTAATGTCATTTGTAAAGGGAGAATTTGAATACTAAAATACTCTCCCTATTCAATGGGGCCAATAAATTTAAGTGGCTATATAGTGATAACGTTCTATTTTTTTTCAGTATCTAATCCCTTACTCCACCAAATATAATGGGAGTAGTTGACTAGAATTTGGAAGAAATGTACAAATATGGAATAATTTGATAGTTGATGTATAATAGCAAGCATATAATGTAAAATACACTTACAAATTATGAAGTAATATTCGTATTCAAACGTGATAATAAATTGGTAAACTTTTATATAAATAAAAATTAAACAAATAAGTCTTATATAATATGGGTGTTATAGGAGGGCTTTCATTCATTAACAATGCCAGTTCTAAGTCCATTACACCCAGTTGAAACTGGATCATTTCAGACCAATCAGTATAGTTCAGCCCATTGAACTTGATCATTAAGTTGCCCAAAGCAAACATGTTAGACATAGCTGCATACATTCAAACAAACTCACACTTTAATACTTTGAGTAAATATAATGGATTCAAACTATATAGACTTTAATCATGCATCTAAGATCACCTTTGGGTGATAAATAAACACATATCGCCATATGAATAATGATGCCAAACAAATATACTTTAATGGGCAATAAATCATACTATTCTTGACATGCACGATATCTTTGGATATACACACACTCAACAAGCATGGAAACAAATATTTAATATCATTAATCATAAGGAATGGTTCTCCTTTGGGTAATCCATATATGCCTTATAATTAACAATTTCATTCAACCCAAACATGAAAATTTCATAGCATCATTATATCAATCAACCATATAATTTGGAAATACAAAACTTTTTAGATTTGACCACTTTGGTGATTAACAAATCTCTTTTTAATATGTAATTCCAAATTAATGTTTCTCTGTAAAAACTTTCAAACAGATACCATCCGAACCCAATTGTAAGGATTCATGGAACAAAACAATTTCCTTCTATCATACAAATATATGCATTTTCACGTGCAGGCCATAACCAAAACCTAATAACATATATATATATATATATATATATATATATATATATATATATATATATATATATATATATATATATATATATATATATATACCATAAAGGCCATTTCAATTCTCGACCAAAGAAAATGGAAGTGCAGGCCAAATAAAATCAATCACCAATTGCATATATCAAGTAACATTATTATGTCTTTAAAAGACTACACGTAGCCATAAAAACTCTATATATGATACCAATTGTGAAGGCCATAAAAGTTTCTATTATAATATGCGAATCAACGCAAGTCATAGAAACCAAAAGCGAAACCGAAATAATCATATGCAATACACTTTGCATTTTGGAAACGGAAAATAACAATAGAGTAATTACGTTAATGGAGAAAAACGATATCCGTAACCTGGCTCTGCAATACCAAAAGCATAATTTTAATCTCATGTGTAATTTCAAATTAACAAGAAATTACAGTATATGATCTTGGATAACATGTTTCTCACATCTATAATACTCTGTAAATTTCTATGAGAAAGTTTAGAAAACTTACCCGGATCCATCATGTGTTCTTGAACAGTGCTTTGATTTTTACACAGCAAGTTTCTCGCCTCTCTGCCTTCCTTTTAGTGTATCTCAAATGATGAATATACAGGTTCTATATATATTTTGGTTTTCCTTCAGAGCAGTAAAGTTAATAAAGAAACGTACATGAAAAGTGCCTCTTTATTTTCTTTACAGTCTGTTTTTATTTAAAATAAAAACTGACTCCTTAACTACTCATAACCATCTTTTACAAAGGGAGAGGAGAAGGATAATTTTAATAACTCTAAAATTAACCCCACTAATTTAATTATCCTTTCATATTTAATAATCATCACATTAAATATATCTTTTATAAATCAGCACTTTAAAATTACATGGACCATTATAGATTAAAACCAACAGAGAATGCTTCTAACGCTTACAGAGAAGAAGGGTTTGGAATTAAGTTTGTGATTCTCATTCCAGGAAAAAAACACCACGTTGTATTCTCTATCAAAACCAAAGTTCTCCATTTATCATAATGAAGTAGATGCATCATAAGAAGGATTAAAACAGGTTTGTAAAAGCTTTTAACTTTTTAGGATTTTTGGACGTTCTTTTCCTAGACTCTACGAATGATCTAAAGCTTGAAAATTTTTCTTTTTTCTTTTTGTATTTTGTCTTGCCTTTTTATTTACGATGCATTGTTTGTCTTCTCTATTTCAGGTATGGGTTGCTATTTATTTAAGAAGGGCGAAGGTTGTGGTCTTTTATATTTGGATGATTCTTTTGGGATTTTAAGACCCAAATGGTGATTATACAACATTTGGGAATTTTTTTCTTGCATTAATGTATTCATTATTGTTTCAGTGGCACAATTGGGGTTTATCCGTTTGAAGGATAAGATTTTTGACAAAAATATTAAGTGGTATGAGTTTTCAACAAATGGTTTAAATAATTTTCTGCAATGTTGAACCCAACACAGGTATTTTGTGTTTTTTTTTAGTACTAATGGAGGTTTTTGTTAAATGGTACTAATTTTTTTTGTTTTTTTTCTTAGGATGTTATAATGATCGGGATTCAATTTTTGGACTGCTGGAGTGACAGATTGGAGCCCAGTTTAGCGTATACCATGGATCCTAATGGCAATGCTCTGCAAGCAGAGATTTCTGGCAACAATGGATGAACCAATGTTTATAATTAAGGGACCGCAAATATAAAATTTGTATAGATTTGATAACGACCATTTAATCTTTGTTTGGGAGGATATTTTACTCATTCAAGGGGGAGTATAACGATGTCTTTGTTTGGGAATAAGACTTTCATATTCATTCAACAATTAGCCATTGAATAACAATAATTTTCATGAGTTTTATTTAATTCTCATTTTTTTTTGTTAATTATTGGTTTATATTATTTTTAATGAAATGTTTTAATATTATAATATACACAATATTAAAAAAATAAAAATCAAATTAACAACGAATAAAATTTATACCAATCAAATAACGTATCCAAATTATAAGAAAATACTTATTACTGTTAATAATTTAAATATACTTATTTTAATAATAATTTTTTTAACCATAATTCCTAGGGGATAAGAAAATAAATACCTATTAGTATTAATAACTCATAATAATTTGAAAATTTTAAAATTCAAAAATTTACTAGACAAAAATGAAAAACTAAATATTATTAATTACTCAAAAGTTAATGCGAAAACAAATTAATGAGTAATGCACATAAAAACATATGAGAAAAATTACATTTTTTATTAAATTAGAATTAATGCATTAACTAATTCAAATTTATAAAAAAAAAGTATTTGTATATAAATTTGTCTCTTGCAATAAGTTTTTAGCTATCAATAATTAATATAAGCAGTTTGACAAGTTTCAAATTCAAAAAATTAATGGACAAAAATTGGAATAATTTTTTAGAGTTTATGCGTATTTGGATAATGATATTTTTATATTATTTTTAGCAAAATATTTGAAAATTTATAATATAAACATGACTAAATACAACAAACTAAATTAAAGAAAATAATATATACCAATCAAATAACATATTTATATTTTAGTAAAAGAATTGAACATAAATTTTAGTAAATATAATAGTTTATATAAATTAAAGGTATTATATATTAATTATCTATTATTATTATTATTAATAAAATAAGAAAATACTTATTACTGTTAATAATTCAAATTTGAATATACTTTTTTTCAAATGGATAAATTAGTAATTGGATAGAATTTTGTCTCCTGGAATAAGTTTTTAACTATTAATTTTCAAATTTGAATTTTTAAAAATAGTAATTGGATAGAAATTTTTCTCACACAAAAAAATTTTAGCTATTAATTAATTGTCAAATTCGAAATTTTAAAAATAGTAATTAGATTGCAATTTGTCTCCCGCAATAAGTTTTAAGCTATTAATTGTCAAATTTGAAATTTTAAAATAATAATTGGATAGAAAATTTTCAAATATGGGGATTAAATGTTTTTAAATCATATAATCAAATCATTTATTAAATATAGAAATTAAATATATTTATTTTCTTCAGTTAGAGTATGCTACATTTATAAATAATTTTAATATCTTTGATAAATTATATAATCCAATCATATATCAAATAAAAAAATTAAATAAATTTAATTTCAAATCATATGTTAGTACATTCTCTTGGTATATCAAATATCTTGATTAATTTTAATATCTTTAATAGGAATTTCATCTTAATATATTTAAAATATATATGGGGACAACAACATATTAGAGGATTGTTTTGTTTATAATTTTGAGGGATTAAATTCATTAATTTGAAAATACAAGGATCATAACTCAGTTTAATTGAAAGTATAGAGAATAAAAACACATTTTTTCTAATTATATAAAAAAAAAAAATTATACCGTGCAAATTATAAACATTTTTTTATAGAAACAAGTAGCAAACATTACATTGAATTAATGGGGATAAACTTTTTTACTAAAGATTTTTTTTCAATCAAAATTAAAATTTCTTTTGCATAAGTAATATATATAATTACACAAAAAATTAATA
Organism: Pueraria montana var. lobata; assembly: GCA_026413185.1. NCBI lineage: Eukaryota > Viridiplantae > Streptophyta > Magnoliopsida > Fabales > Fabaceae > Pueraria > Pueraria montana. Next base: position 36,074,051 of record CM048651.1, on the reverse strand, counting down.
TCAAATTAAATGAACTTAATCACTTTTACTTTCTCCATGCAAAATTAGTGTCTAAAATTAATTTTTAAGCAAATAATTATTCCTTTTTTTATTTATTATCTTCTCACTTAAATAAATTATTCAAAATTTTCTTCTACCTAAACAAATTTTAATTTTGTTTAGACATTGATATGTATATGTCAATATATTAAAATAAAAATTATGGATAAAATATAACATAGATAGATGATTTTTTTTTAAAAAAGAAGAGATTATATTTTTTATTATAAAAATTTCAATTTAAAAATATTTTGTATGGTTGTCTCTTTCCTAACTTAAATAATTTATTGAATTTTTTTTTTTGCGAACATAGAGGGTATGAAAAAAATATATAACATATGAGGATGAATATTTTTCATGAAAGTATCAAGAAAAATTTAGTCTTAATTTACCATATAAAATATATAAATATAACACATGGGCATGTACATTTTTTTATAAAAAATAAGAAGAAAAACTTACATTGAATTCATGAGATAAACTTTTTTTGCTTAAAAGTTACTACCTGTGGTCCTTATTCTAAAATCCAATTAACTAATTCACCAGGATTAAAGAATTTAGTTAATTTAGTTGAAAGCATTAAATTTGTCTTAAATTGATTTTTTTTTCAAAACTAACAAACATTAAAGGGTTATGTTTCTTTTATTATCATGAAGGGCATTTTGTGAAAAAAATAATTAATGCATGAGACATTTTAGACTGAACGTTATAAAAATGACCAAGCTATACTTTTAATTTGAACCATATAATAGGACAAGATGTAATATATATAAACGAAAACACATAGGGATGAATTTTTTTTTACACAAGCAAGTAAAAAAAATTCACTTAATTCACGGGTGATAATTGCCTTATATTCCTACTTTTTGTAGTAGTTTAGGGGCAATTATTCGACATCTTCCATGCTTTGAAGCTTTGTTTATCTTCATTTTAGTTGAGTTTTAATAAAAGTTTAGTTTAGTTAGGAATTTCTTGTTTTTACCCTTTTATGCTAGATCTTAGGTTGTTTTCTTGTGTTTTTAGGAACTTATGTGAAGCTTAGAGTAAGCAATGGGGATGTTCCATGAGAGATTTGATGCGTTGAAGATCATTTGGGTTCAAGTTTAGAGCTTTGGAAGTCTTGCAGAGGCAAAAAGAGCATTTTTGGAAGTCCTGAGAACTTTGCACACCTGTGCAAACCAAATCACATGTCTGTGCAAGTTTTTAAAGTGTCTGAAATTTTAAGTTTGTGAGCGTTGCACACCCGTGCACTCTGAGTGCACACCTATGCATCAAGCTCTGCGAGATTTATCTCTATTTTTCTGTTTTGATCTCTTTTGGGCTTAAACCCTTGTTGGCCCATAGCTTTAAATAGGGATTTTCTGTTCTAGCCTAGGTATCCTATACTTTGTACGTGAAAAGAGACAAGACCTCCAGGACATGGGTTTAATGCATTTGGCTTCACCCCTCATTGATCTTCCCTCTTTTGCTTCTTCCCCCATGGCTATGCATAGCTAAATCCACTTTTATTGGGGTTTGATGTAATTAGATCAACTTTCATGTAATTCCTACATTATTTTCTATTCAATTAAATCCAGTTATTATTTATCTTCTACACGTATTGCTTGTTCTTGGCTTGATCACCCGAGTGCATGATTCTTTTAATTAATTGTAATTGGGAAATTCAATTGATTTGCTAACTGAAGAAAACAACCAATGAACTTTATGTCTAGGGATAGGGTAAAGGTTATTGGTCATCGTTAAAACCCTTGTTCTTAATGCAAGTCAATTAATTACACTAATTCAAGGGATTGATAGTGTGATTAAGGGACTTAGGTTCTCTCGCTTAAGGGATTAAGGTTCGAATAAATTGTGGGTTGATGATAACATTTGTATCATTGAATAGGAATAATTAGGAATGCATGTTAGGTTGATTCAATGAAGTCAAACCCCGACAATTCCCATCATTGATACAAACCTCAATTTTTAGCATACAAAGTGTTCGACAAAATTCTCAACCAAAATTCTTCCTTTTTACTCTTTAATTTTTATGCACTTGTCTTTAAATTTGGTTACTTAAATTTTCAATTTTCGTAGTCCATTAAATTTTGCTATTATTTACCCGATTATCGTACAAGTCCCTGTGGATACGATACTTGACTTACCCTTTGTTACTTGAACGATTTGGTACACTTGCCAAAATCGCAACAAGTTTCTGGCGCCGTTGCCGGGGACTTGTGTTTCGGTAATTGGGCAAATTTCTAGTATATTTTGTGGACTTTAAACATTCTTTCGCATTTTATTTTTAATTTTTTTTTATTTTCTTCTCTCTCATCCAGTGCTAACTATCTTTGCAGTTGCTCTAGTTGTTAGTGATTCTGTGCATGCCAGGTACTTTTGGCACAAGGAGCAAAACTAATCCCAAGGATCTCTTGTTCATTCCTGAAATTGAGAAGACTACTCGGTGCATCAGTGTCCAAACCAGAGAGGCAAAGCAACTAGCGAAATATTTGACACTGGAAGAGAGTTCTTCCAATCCCCTTTCAGAACACTCTTCTAGTCCAGAAGAGGAGGATATGGCAGAAGAAGAACAACCTGCCAGGAGAACTCTTGCGGATCATGTCAACAATAATAGTCCACGAGTTTTCTCTAGTATCGCGAGGCCAAGGAACACCAACCGCATAGCTGAAGCTAAGCTGGCCTTGCTCACACTTCTCAGTCAACATGCATTTGCTAGCTTAGAAAATGAAGACCCCTACAACCATTTGACCACCTTTTATGATCTATGTGGCATAGCAGGGGTAGCCCAGAATGAAGAGGAGAATTTGTACATGAGGGTGTTCCACTTCTCTCTTATAGGAAATGCATTGAAGTGGCTCAACAATCTCCCATCTCAGAGCCTTACCACTTGGACTGAAGTGGAAAGAAAGTTCTTAAACCGTTTCTTCCCTGAAGTGAAGAGAAGCCAAGCAAAAACAGACATATTGGGCTTCCGCCAAAGGAATGATGAGTCGCTCCATGAAACTTGGGAGAGATACAAGACTCTCTTGATGAAGTGCCCCAACCATGGGATTGGACAGGTTGATCAACTATACATCTTCCTTGGGGGTCTGAAGGGGCAAACAAAAGTGATGCTTAATCCTGCAGCTGGTGGAGGAGTGATTAAAAATAAGTCATTAGATGAAGCCACAGAATTGATTGAAAACATGGCAGCCAGTGATTTTGAAGCTTGCGCAGGCGGGGTCGCGACGAGATGGCGAAAAAATACGCTTAAATCAGAGGAGTCGCCACCTTTATTAAGGAAAACTACATGAAAACCTTTAAAAGAAAATGGTCTCGAAACCAAATTTTGGGTTTAGGAGTCAATTAGGCGTAGGAAAAGTGTTAGCACCCTACAACGTCTGTCCTAAGACGGTTACCTCTAATTAATTAAGCAAATTATTTATAACTTTTTAAAATATTTATCTCACCCAAAACTAATTAAAAAGAAAAATTATGACAAAGGTTTATTTTATTTATTTTTCAATGAAGATTAATTTTATTATTATTATTATGAAAAAAAAGAATTAATATATATATTTTTTATATTTTTTTTAGCTCGACAGGAGTGGTCCCTTGCTCTTACGTATCTCCAGGTGCAATGGAGAATTCAGAGTTACGTAGTTCTTTTATAGAAAAATATTTGTGTGTTATTTTTTATTTTGTTATTAATTTTTATTTGTTTTTTTTTTAGTTCTAAAACTTTTATTTTTGAAGCAAATTCATTGGTTTTATAGTGCCAATTTAGAGAGAAGTTTCAAAACATCAGGTCGTCACGGCTTGTGTCTCAAAACCTCAGGATTAAGAAGATGTCACGTCCAATTAATCATTTCTCTAATAATCATCTTGTTATCATTATTAAATCATTATAAACTAATTATTAAAAAAAACTTATATCTAGGATTGTGTTATTATTATTGTTGTAGCGTAAAAATTTGGATTTAATAGTGCCATTTAGAGAGAAATTTTAAAACATCAAGTCGTCACGGCTTGTGTCTCAAAACTTCAGGATTAAGAAGATGTCACATCTAATTAACCACTTCTCTAATAAAGATTTTGCTATCGTAAAAGGTAAAAGGGTTTTAGTAATTAATATCTTATGCTATGATTTTTTTAAAAGGGATTTTTATTATTAACTATGTTTGAAATTAATCAAGGGAGAAATTTGAGTACACCAAGTTGTACAACTTGTATCCCCAAAATTTCGGAAGGTCAAAAAGATGTACATCGAATCAACCTCCTTTTTCACCTTGACAACTTCACTTATTTGTTTTTTATTTTACCTTTCTCCCTTTTTAAAAAAAAAACTATGCCTAATTACAAAATAAATAAATAAAGGTCCTTTTTCCTCTTTTTGAAACACGTATACAAAGTTTATAAAGGACATTTTTTTTAAAACAAAAAAACTGGATCTTTATATTTGATTGATTACACATGCTATAAATTCTATTAAAAAAAGAATGAATATTTAAACGCAACTAATGGAAATTTAATAAGGAAAGAAAGAGAAAAAAAAAAAAGGAAGAAGAAGGCATATAAACGTAGATAGCATCTAAATTAAAAAGAATAAAAAAAAGGGAAAGTTTTGAATCAAACGCATGGTTGGCCCATCAAGCCCGTAATGGCAAAATAAGTGGTCAGGAATGAGCAAGCATAATAATAAAAAGAAAAATAGTAACTAACTATGATAAAATGAATCAAAGGCTAGAAAGGGGAAACAAACGAAATCCCTAAATACGTAACAGAGAAAAAAGGAAAGCCCGAGGGGCTATGCTGGGTTACTAAACCAAGGGAGAGGACTTGTCAGATGATGATGTGGTGATTTGCAAAGGCCGTGGAGTGAAGTGTTTGGAAGTGGACAGTTGCGAAATGGGATTTGAAGAAACAACACAGAAAAGCTTCACATTTTTTAGGGTGATCATTGGGTTATGATTTTCTGATTTGGCATGTGTGGTTTTTCTCCTGTCTATTTTGTTTTCAAAGGTTAGGTGGAGCTGGGAGTTGATTTACTGAAGCGGATTGAAGACGGAGGTATCGCGTTGGCCGTAACGGGGATCGGTTTGGTTTTCATCGGTGAGACTATGGTTTGTTTTCGCTTCTGGCTTTGGGTATCTCAGGGTGGTCATGGTATCTCATTTGGGAGATGGTGAGTAAACCAGAGTCCAAATATACCAGGAAGTATTGCAATGTTGAGTTGGAGATATACCTGAGTGCTTGCCTTGCTCAGTGAACAAGGAACTGGGAACCAAATGTGCTCTGGACCAATGTTGGGGAATCTCCTTCACTTCTTCTAGCTCTCTCTTAAGTCTCTATTGCTCACCTTTTCACCGAAACAGTCATTGAACCAAAGCTCTTTTTGAGTGTGTGTAGAGTGTTTTTTTTTTTTTTTGTGGTGTTCCCCCTCTTTTATACACAGAAACCTTTCTTTCTTATTGTTTTTTTTTTAAATTGATGCCAATTCTTGGTGGTTACGGTGCAGGTCCGTAAAAGGAGAGTTGTCTCCTCTGAAAAGCTAGCCGTTGGAGGGTGAATATGGAGCAGTGGATGGTGTGCGGTACTGTGCTGGAGAAAAAAGCTGGTTTGTTTGGACCAAAAATGGTGGAGGTGGGAAACAAAGGAAAAGAAGCCTTTGGAGCAAACTCAAAATAGCATGAACCTGATTTTTTTTCTTTCCTTTTTTTTTCTTTTGTTTGTACATGGAGGCCACGCTGAATTCTCTTTTTTTTTTTTTAATCTAAATTGTTTTGCATTCTTTTATTTTTATTTTTGTATTATTTTTTTTTTACTTTGTAAATATAACTGAGTTGCAAGTTGGGAAATGGAAATAAACAAGATAAGATTTTGAATGCAATTGTGCCTAAGCAAAAAAAAATAAATGATGCTTTCTTTTCTATATTTTTTGTTATTTTTATTTTTTAATTTAATTTTTTTTATTTCCTTTTTTAATCTGTCCGAACGAAATTGGGTATTCACAAAGCTCAACATGATAGAGCTCCACGCAGAGGAGTAATGGAACTCAACTCTCAAGATGCTATTCTAGCCCAGGTGGAAGCACTCAAAGTGCTAGTGTCAAATCTTCCTCAACAGTTAATGAAGGCTGCCTCTTCTCAGTCACATCACCGAGTGCTCAATTGTGAAATTTGTGGGGGTGATCATCATGTAGAGCACTATCCTTATACTTCCAGCACACAAGAGGAAGAGGTGAATTATATGGGGAGACAGAACAACTATGGCCAAGGGAAGAAGAATTTCTACGGTAACAATTCTAATCGTAGTGGCTTTCAGACTCATCTTGTCTTTGATAAAGGAGCTGGTGACAGGCCTCCTCAACAAAAGCCCAACCTCTATGACCGCATGACAAAGTTGGAAGAGACTCTCACAGATTTTATGCAAGTCTCTATTTCTAATCAAAAGAGCACCGATGCCTCTCTCAGAAACTTGGAGACTAAAGTTGGGCAGCTTGCAAAACAGGTGACGGAATTGGCAGAGTACACTAAGAATGGCTTCTCAGCCAACACTCAGACCAACCCCAAGGGGAACTATAGTGCAATCTTTACCAAGAGTTGGTCAGAATGTGGTATGGTGAATGGAGAGGATGAAGTGGTGGAGGAAGTTGAAGTGAAGAAGGTTTAAGTTCAAAGCACAGATGGGGACTCAAAGATGAAGTAGGCAAGAGCTCGGAAAGCCAAGGAAGAAATGTTAAGAGCCAAAGCCCCTCTCACTACAAAGCTTCCTTATCCTAAAGCACCAACAAAAATTGATAAGGAGAGACAATTTGCTCGATTCTTAGACATTCTCAAACAACTCTACATCAACATCCCATTCTCGGAAGCCTTGAAGCAAATTCCAATCTATGCCAAATTCTTGAAGGACTTCTTGATAAGGAAAAAGAAGTTCATTGAGAAGGAAACCATTGAGTTGGAAGCAGAGTGTAGTGCTATAATTCATAAGACATTTCCTGCCAAACAAAAGGATCCTAGGAGCTTTACTATTCCCATCACCATTGGGAACCTTTCTGTTGATAAATCGTTGCTTGATTTGGGGGCGAGCATCAACCTGATGCCCCTATCTATGCTAAAGAGAGTTGGAGATGTGGAGGTAAAGCCAACTCGCATGACATTATAGCTTGCTGATCACTCCATTATATACCCTCATGGGGTGGTGGAAAACATGCTAGTGAAGGTCGACAAATTCACAATTCCCGCTAATTTTGTTGTCATAGACATGGCGGAGGATTCACAGATTCCCGTCATCTTGGGACGACCTTTGATGAAGACTATTGATGCTGTAATTGATGTTGGCAAATGAGAGTTTAAGCTTAAAGTGCAAGATGAAGATGTGACTTTCAATGTCTTAGACTCTGTGAGCCCCCCAAGGGGTTGGGGTTGACCAAAACTATTGATCTTAGTGACCTTTGAGGTCACTCATCCGTCAAGCTAGTGATGTTAAAGAAGCACTTACTGGGAGGCAACCCAGCTTTCTCTCTCTTTTCTCTCTTAATTTGGTCTTTATTTTGACTTCATCTTATTTATTACGCTTGCTCTATTTTATGTTTTGGGTATTTCTCTTGTGTTGTTTCAGGTTGGTATTCACATTTTGAAGATATTGGGAAAGCATAAAAAAAATGACACGAGTTGCACAACCGTGCAATCTGAGCGCACACCTGTGCATCTTGCGCTGATGGAAATGCAAAAAATCGACGCGAGTTGCACAATCGTGCAATCTGAGCCCACACCTGTGCATATTGCGCTAAAGGAGGCTCTACTTTTCGATGAAAGATGCACAATTGTGCAATCCGAGTGCACAGCCTGTGCATTTGGCCCCCAAAAAAAAAAGTCTCAAAAGGGGTGTGAATTTCAAATTAAGAGGTGCAAAAAGCAAATTGTCAAAATAAAAATAAAAAACAACGCACCTGAATCTGAATTCTTTTTCCTCCCCTCCCTAGCACCATGCAACAATCTTCTTCCTTCTTCTAAGCTTGAACCCCACCACCATAATCAACACCCCCACCATCACCAGGCGCAACCCTGGCACCTCCGTGGTCCAGATCCGCGTCGCCTCCTCCGTGCTCTCTCTTCTCTCCACAACCAGACCAGATCTGTGGGGTCTGCGAGCGCATTACCAGCACAAATCTCCTCCGCACGAGCCTTGTGCCACTTGCGCACCGCATCGTCCTTGGGTCCTACGCGCACGCCGTTCACGGTGTCCATACAAGCGTGCACCCCTCCATGGTCCATATCCGCGCACCCCCGCGCGTGACAGCACCACCTTGGACCTCCAGCTAGATCTACATCACAGAACCATCACCACTTCTGTCAAGGCCAGATCTACTTCTTTCGTGCTTTCAACTCTCAGATCCAATGCTCTACCATCGCTTGAAGTGACAGATGCTCTGGCCCATGTTGATTGGCCACTGAGAGCTAGGGACCAGCACTTTCTTGGCCAAGGGGGTGTGGATGGGCCTAATAATGAGTAGTGAGGTAAGTTCTTCTTTTTCTTTTCTCTTACCACTTTTGTTTGATTTTAGTTTTGTGAATAATGATGTGGTTTGTGTATTTGTTGGCTTGTCCCAATGAGCATGAATTGAATAATGATTTTTTTAAAAATTTATTTTGATTTGAGGCATGTTTTGTGGTTGCATTCCTGGTCATTAGTGATTGGTTCAAATTGTGGTTGATGTGTTTGACATATTGCATATGCACCCTTGTTTCTTGATGAGACCAACCACGATGAGAAGTAACTGAATGAAATTGAGTGACACCGTTGACACCAACATTCATATGGTTTTGCTTGAATCTCTTGAATCTTGTTGCTTGCATGTTGCTTGGAAGTAGGGGTGCTCATAAGTTAGTTATTCCAATAACTATAACTATAACTACTAAATAACTAAATTGTAAATAGTTATTATAACTATAACTATAACTAATTTTATATAACTAGTTATGATTTGGCATAACTAGTTATTATTTTTAAAAACTAGTTATATAACCAGTTATGAATATATAACCGGTTATATAACTAGTTATATCTAAAACTAGTTATATAACTAGTTATATCTAAAACTAGTTATATCTACAATTCCTCTTCAATTTTAATTCAATTTTAATTCAATCTTCAATTCCTCTTCGGTTGAACCCAACAGCAAACTACAAGGCCAATTATAATTGTCTTCATGTAAGACTGCAAACTGACAAGCATCAATTCAAACATGTGACATTTACCAAAATGTAATTTTAACTCTGAAAATCTCTAACACAAACATCTACTTCATAAAGAAATTCTTGTTTGAAACTTATTTGAAACTATATTTTTTAAGAAATCAATTCATTTGCAAATCATACTGAGTCATATTTCATCACTTGTAAATCCAACCACTTTTGATATTATTTATGTATATTTTAAGATCAAATATGTTGTTTTCAATTACAAAGTTGAGAAACTTCCAAAGAATGAATAAGTCTTGGTTGACAATGAAAATAAAATCTCAGCTCTGAACTTCAATTGCCATTGACACATGTTGATACTACTTCTTGTAGTTCTTTTTCATTCAAACTGCAGGTAGCTTGGATAGGGAAAATGCGATGGCACCAACTGCAGCAGAAAATATGTCCACTATTAGATAAAAAAAAGGAAAATATAAAATAAAAGGAGAATGTAGAATTCTGAGTTACAAACAATGAATATTATACGTAGTTTCTATTAAATGGTAGCACAGTGCTACTAACTACAATGCAGGGGAGATTGGCCAAAGTACTTAACAATGAAATTTAAAAGTCCACATCAAGAGTTCTTGAATGTGATCCAGATTCAATAGTCAGATTTCTTTTATATAAGAAAATTATAACATGAATCAGTTTCTGACAGTAGGTAGAAAATCAGCATTATAGAAAGTATCTGAACTATCTTTGTAACATGAAATACAAATGCCTATAATCAGTGCATCAGTAATTTTCTAAAGCAATCTATAAGTACATTTAACTTCTTGAAGATACCAACCTATTATTAATTATTGGAAGAGAAATTTAATAAGAAAAAGAAAGTGAACAGAATTGATGTTGTTGTAATAAGAAAGTGATCAAAATAAAGATTGAATACTTGGACTAAGTGAACAGGCAGTCAAAGGTGTAGTAATCACATTAATAAGCTAACTCAAACAACAATTTCAAAGACTTGTTAGAAACAATGTCCTTAAAAAATAAATTCCTTTTCTCAGTCATGCTCACAACATCCTAAATTTACCTCAATCATATTATTTATCAAGTCACCAATGAAAGTAAACTTACTTCAATCCCTATCAAGAGTAACATAGGTTGAGCTAGCACCACCATCTTGTGGGGAGACCACTTCTGCAAATATATATATATATATATATATATATATATATATATATATATATATATATATATATATATATATTATTTATCAAGTCATAATCAAATAAGTAATAACATTCTATTAAATATATCTTTTTATCTCACCTTGCTCAATTTTTTCAATCTCTTCAATATCCTCTTTTGATGGTAATGGTATAGGTGATCCTTTGATCCAATCTTCATAGCACACAAGTGCTTCCACTATTTTATGTGATAGGCAACTGCGATATTGATCAAGCACTCGTCCTCCGGCACCAAAAGCAGATTCAGATGGCACAGTGGAGGCAGATATAGCCAACACCTCTCTCGCAATGTTCCCAAGGATCGAAAATCTAGTTGAATTCACCTTCCACCAATTTAAGATATCAAAGTCAAGGTTTTGACCATTCTCTCTCTCTTCGTCCAAGTACTTACTCAACTCAGATTTGGTGGTACTTGACTTGGCACCAGTTGATCGAAGAAACTCAGTGAAGAAATAGTTGGAGTCAGTACTGTATCCAACAGATTGGGTTGGTTGAGAGTCACCTTGGGAACCATCCTCCATCCCACCCCTAAACTCTTCAAAAATGGCATGCAAACAATCATCTATTTTTTTTTATCAAGTCATTCGCCTCAGATGGACCAAAAATTTGCTTGATGAACCAGGTTGGATACTCAAATTTGTATCTAGGGTCCAACACAAAAGCAACTAACAACAACATGTTCAAACTGTCGGTACTTCCCCAATATTTGTCATATTTAATTTTCATCCTTTTGGCCATTTTATTTGGGCTTGAGTTTGCATCTGTAGATTCACACATTTTTTTTATCCTCAGCCCAATAGCAAAGACCTCTGCCATATATATATTACTAGTAACACAAGATGAACTAGATATGCGCAAAGTCGATTCCTTAAAAATTTCCAAAAATTTTAAGATCTCACGTGCTTCTTGCCAATCCAATGGAATAGGCACACCCTTCCCCCTTCTAAGATCTTCACGGTACTTAGATTCTGTAATCTCAAACTCAACAAATGCCTTTTCAAGCTTCAATGCGGCATTCAACATATCATAGGTGGAATTCCACCTAGTTTCGACATCCAAAATAACACTACCTTTATATTGAATGTTACAACGTTCCACACATGAATTGAATTTATGTTGCCTCGAAGGAGATGACTTGACATATTTCACTGCAGCACGAATTCTAAAAATGGAATCGCCAATTTCTTTTAAACCTTCCTTCACAATTAAATTCAAGATATGTGCACAACAACGCACACGAATTTGGTCTCCGTTTAAAACTAAACCATTCCAAGACCTTAACCTCATTTTCAAATGTTCAATCCCACGATCATTTGATGAGGCGTTGTCTACTGTCACACCCAAAACACGAGTCAATCCCCAATTAGTCAAGGATTGTGCAAGCTTTTTAGCCATAACCTCTCCTGAATGGCCCTTGACTTTAAAAAAATTAAGAATTTTCTTGTGCAAGGTCCAATTGTTGTCTATAAAATGACCGGTTACACACATGTAGCTCATGTTTTGGCAAGAAGTCCAGAAGTCAGTCGTGAGGCACACACTTCGGCAATGTTGAGAAACAAACTCCTTCAATTTAGCCCTTTCAGTATCCCACAACAACAAAGCATCTCGTGTTAGTGTATGGCGTGAGATAGGACAAAATTTTGGTTGCACAACACTCATACATTCACGGAAGGCCTTATGCTCCACAAACCTAAAAGGAAGCTCCATGGCCACACCCATCTTCGCAAACGCTTTCCGACATTCCTCCTGGTCAAATTTGGCTTGTGAAGGGGAAGAAGCATTTGTTGTTGAGGAGGAAGTTGAATTCAGCTTCTTATTCACTTCGCTGTTTGGATTAACCTTGCAATTCTTCTTCAAATGCATAATCATGGAACTTGTTCCATAACGACAATTGAGTGGGTTTTGACAAAAGTTGCATATAGCCTTATTAGCCGAATTAGGATCTCGCGTGAAGTGATTCCAAGCATCAGATTTATTTTTACGCCCTCTACTATGACTGCGAGGTTGTGCCTCGGAAGTGGTATTCGAGACAGCAGTATGCTCTACTGCCATAAAGTCCAAAATATGATCATCATCAGCCATGATTGTGATCAATCCACTACAAAAAAAAAAGGTTAAAAGTTAAACAGGTTTCAGGCTTACAGCAATGTCAAATAACTCATAATTCACTCATTTCAGTAAGTTGAAACAATTGATCAGCAACTGATTTTATTAAAAAAAATGACTTCTAAGATTACCAGCAGAACCATAATGGATGTCAAGCAAATGAGAATGCAAATAGTAACTTTTCCTTGATTCATAATAGTTGGAAGAAACAAATAACAGAGGAAGCTTATTAATATATCACATTATTTTATGCTTCAAAAGGCTAATAATCTAAACCTGTTCTTAGAATAATATAGCAAGTCTTCTTTTGGACAGATAACAAACAGACAAGAAGAGATATACACTTTAAATTATAGAGAGAAAAATGCATAGTATTATTATCTCCCAATCATTGTGTGACACTAACATAACATGTAATTCTATTTCAAGTAGCAAAAAGTAACTGGAAACAAGTGCTCATTAACTTTACATACATTAGTACATTATATCAAGTGCATTTGAAACATGTAATTCTGCAGTCACTGCATTAACTTTACATACATTAGTACATTATATCAATTGACAATTGTTGATTCTGCAGTTCCGGTCATATATCAAGCACTTGAAACATGTAATTCTGCAGTCACTGCTATTTGCTGCAGGCTTGCGGCCCACTTCTGCACAAGCAACTGCTGTTAGTTGGGTAATTTGATACTACTTTGCAAATGACAATTTCTCAAACCAGTTATGCTGGCATGCATTTAATGTATAATTTGTTTCTCTTACTGATATTCAGATTTTAAAGGATGGCATGCAACATTTAGGGAATATAATATGTAGCAATTTGGGTGCAAGAATGGATTCTGAGCCTAAACGTTGGAGAATCTTAGGTTTGCATTTAAGTTGGAACTTTTATTTTTATTTTTATTTTTTATATTAGCTCTTATTTGTCACATTCTATGGTGTATGACTGCAATAATCCTTCCACATCTTGCAGCTAATGTGCTCTATGATTTAGGCACTGGTTTGGAAGTGCTTTCTCCCTTATGTTCACAGCTTTTTTCTTGAAATGGCAGGCCTAGGCAATTTGGCCAAGGTGCACACTTTTATTGAGTTTTTAAAATTAATTTACATGGTAACATTTATTGTCATACAAAGTTGATATCATACTAGTTGTTCATTCTCATTCATGCCTATGTAGTGTATGTCATAGTACAGAACATTTCTTGTTCTAGTGAAAGTAACTTTAAAGACTAACTTTAAATTAACTTTGAATTTGAAAGACATGGTTAATTTTTAGTTGAGAGTTGAGAGTAGTGGTCGGTGAACTTGTGCAGTGACAGTGAGACAGTGCAGTTGTTGTTTGAGAAGCTACGCTACCAGCCTACCAGCACAAACTCTATCTACTTTGGTAGACAGTAACACCGCCAAGTGCCAACCAAGCCACACACTTTTCCAGCTAAACAAAAACTAATATTTTCCTAAACTTTAAGGAGCCTACCCTCCACCGCCATTGCCTTGCCCAATTTGAAACAATACGGACCAATGGTCCCTCATGTGTAATATAGCATCTACTGTATGTGCGTCATTGCAGGGAAAGGTATACCCATACAAAATTTTAGCAAAGCAACATATTCTGTAAAAAATTATGTGATTTGGCCATATAATTGTCACTAATTGTCAATTGTCTCAATCAACAAACTAAATATATATATATATATATGACCGGAAGACTGGTCCAATGCTTAGCATCACGAGCATTGTATTGTACCGATCAATGCAGATGTACACACTGCTCATCCAAGTATATATCATGGTACCATAAAATGTGTCTCAAATTTCTAGCCTACTAGTTCTTACTTAAGAGAACAGAAATCATTATTAACAATTCACTATTACTATCATCACTTCACCATCTTGTTTGCTTATATGGGCAAAAAATATAGCAGTCAAAACTCAAATCTTAACACCACAAAGTGATTAAAGCAAAAGTGAAGCACACAAATGGTAGAATTAGTAGAAAAAAATGAGCATGGTGAAGTACCTGTGAAACACAGAGAGACCCAGAAACTCACTGATCACAAAGAAGAAGAAATAACCCGTGAATCTTTGAGGAACTGAGAGAGAGAAAGAAACAGAGAAGGTGCAGTGTTAGGAATTAAGGTACACATGTAATGGATACAAAGCAAAAAACTGAAATACAAAGAGAAAGCGAGCGAACCAGATCGTATGAAGCACTCACGCGAAGAAGAACTTTCGAGTTGCGAGAAAGCGAGCGAACCAGAGCGTATGGTGAGATTGAACTCGCAAACTACTACAGTTAGGGATTAGGGATTGAGCAATTTAGGGATTACGAATTTGATTCGAAGTTAGGGATTAGAGATTGAGCAATTTAGGGACTGAGCAATTTAGGAGAAGAGAGGACTGAAGAGTTAGGGATTAGAGAATGAGCAGTTTAGGGATTAAGCAATTTAGGAGAAGAGAGGACTGAAGAGTGAGAAAAAAATGAAATTAACTTTTATTAAAACCAGTTATAACTGGCTATTAACTATAACTATAATTATTTTTAACTAGTTAAATAAATTAAATAACTACATCTTGATTTAATGAATAAAACAGTTATACTTTTATAACTACTAACTAGTTATTTTACAACTAGTTAATTACAATTATCCTTAACTAGTTTCATAATTAAATAATTTGAGCACCCCTACTTGGAAGTGATCAAGGTCATCTTTGTTATTTTAACCATTGGTCTTTCTAGCTTACCTTTCATAATAAAATCCCTTGCACCCATCTTTGAGCCAAACAGGAAAATTCTTGATGCATGTATGAACCTTTAGCCAAAATGAAAAACAATTGCTTTTCCAATCTTAGGAATAGGAGAACAATTGAGAGATGAAGTCTTGCATTAAGTTTGGGGTGTCTTGTTAGACTCCCAAAAACAAATGAAAAGGTGCCCCAAGGGACTTTAGTGTCACAGTTAGTAAACTGTCAAAAAAAAATTCAGAGTCAGAAAGTGTTGCTCACCTGTGTCCCACACCTTTAATTGTTGTCAAAAAAAATGTGCAAAGGAATAAATTGAGACTTGGGTGGAGCTTAATAATTGGTTTGGGTTATTGAAAGAACTTGGGGTATGGATTGTTGTGGTTGTTGAGCTAAGTTGAGTTCTCTCTCTTTGTTCTCATATTCTCTAAGATATTTGAATCCCAAGAAAAACCATTGTTGTTTGTTAGCCCAGCCACGTTACAAGCTCAAAAAGTCCTTAGTGATCCTTGATGGCATGTTTGTGACATTGTACTTTGGGAGATGAAAAGCAAAACTGATATATGTGGTGTTGATGTGTGATAGAGTGATACACTTACCTTGTCTTGTGTGCTTGAGAGATACAGTTTGTGAGGACCAAGGAACGTGGGTTGATGATTGCAATTGTGTTATTCATGTTGATCCCTTAATGAACTGTTTCGTAGATGCTTTGTGTGGGCACCACAACTTGTCTTGGATTGGAATTAGCAAACTAAACTTGTGAGAAATGAAGCATGCTAAGTGGTGATGAGTCTGTGAATACTTGAGTCATATCTTGGTAGTTTTTATTAGGAAGTGAGTCTAGGTTGTTTTCATGTTTTAATTGCATTGGGGATTTGTGTTACTTTTTATTCTAGGTGCTTGTTTTGTTGCTCGAGGACGAGCAAAGTTCTAAGTTTGGGGTGTTGATAATTGCCTTATATTCCTACTTTTTGTAGTAGTTTAGGGGCAATTATTCGATATCTTTCATGCTTTGAAGCTTTGTTTATCTTCATTTTAGTTGAGTTTTAATAAAGTTTAGTTTAGTTAGGAATTTCTTGTTTTTACCCTTTTATGCTTGATCTTAGGTTGTTTTCTTGTGTTTTTAGGAACTTACGTGAAGCTTAGAGTAAGCAATGGGGATGTTCCATGAGAGATTTGATGCGTTGACGATCATTTGGGTTAAAGTTTAGAGCTTTGGAAGTCTTACGGAGGCAAAAAGAGCATTTTTGGAAGTCCTGAGAGCTTTGTACACCTGTGCAAACCAAATCACATGCCTGTGCAAGGTTTTAAAGTGTCTGAAATTTTAAGTCTGTGAGCGTTGCATACCCGTGCAATGGGGATGAACAATTTACTTTAAATCACATTAATATTTAAATTATTAAGGTCAAAATATATTTTTTATTATAATAATTTTAATTTAAATATATTTTTTATGACTGTCTCTTTCCTAAATTAAATAATTTGTTGAATTTTTTTTATGAACATAGATAGTATGAAAAAAATATAACAAATGGGAATGAATATTTTTCATGAAAGTATCAAGAGAAATTTTGACTTAACTTACCATATAAAATAGATAAATATAACACACGGGGATGAACATTTTTTTATAAAAACATGAAGAAAAATTTACACTAAATTCACAGGATAAACTTTTTTACTAAAGATTTTTATCCAATCAAAATTAAAATTTCCTTTACATAATAAATATATATATTTCATTACATAACAAAACTCAAATTAAATCAATATAATTGCTATTATTTTTATTACACAATATTAGTGTTTAAAATTAATTTTTAAGCAAATAATTATTCATTTTTTATTTATTGTCTTCTCATTTAAATAAATTATTCAAGATTTTCTTTTATCTGGACAAATTTTAATATTCTTCTAAACATTGATATGTATATGTCAATATATTAAAATAAAAAGTTATATATAAACGAAAACACGCATGGATGGATATTTTTTTTTTATAAAAGCAAGTAGAAAAATTTCACTTAATTCACAGGAATAAACAATTTACCAGAAATCATATCAGTATCTAAATAATTATAGTAAAATTATTTTTATTATAATAATTTTAATTTAAATTTTTTTTATGGCTATCTCTTTTTTAAATTAGATAATTTATTGAACGTTTTAATTTATGAACATAATAATTATGAAAAAAATATAACAAATGAGAATGAATATTTTTTATGAAAGCATCAAGAGAAATTTAGACTTAACTGACCATATAAAATATACAAAATATAACACACAGGTTTGAACATTTTTTTATAAAAATAAGTAGGAAAATTTACACTAAATTCACAAGGATAAACCTTTTTACTAAATAATTTTTTCCAATCAAAGTTAAATTTTCTTTTACATAATTAATATATATTTAATTATGAAACAAAAATCAAATTAAATCAACATAATCTTTGTTATTTTCTCCATGTAAAGTTAGTGTCTAAAATTAATTTTTAAGTAAATAATTATTCATTTATTTATTATCTTCTTACTTAAATAATTTTTTCATGATTTTCTTCTACCTGGACAAATTTTAATTTTCTTTTAGACATTGATATGTATATGTCAATATATTAAAAAAAAACTATATATAAAATATAACACATAGTGATGAATATTTTAATAAAAGTTAGTAGAAATTTTCACTTAATTCACGAATGAACAATTTACCTAAAGTCACATTAATATCGAAATCATTATGGTAAAATTATATATTTTTATTATAATAAATTTAATTAGAATGTATTTTTTATGCATGTCTCGTTCATGATTTAAATAATTTATTGAATGTTTTATTTTGTGAACATGGAAAGTATTAAAAAAATAAAACAAATGAGAATAAATATTTTGTTTTATGAAAATATGAAGAAAACAATATAACGAATTACATTATACATAATACACAATCCAAATAAAAGTCTTAAAAATCTTATTTATCCCGTGCAATGCATGGGTCAAAATCTAATGTGTATATATATATATATATATATATGAGGAGGGATTCACTTACTCCAAGAATAAGTTTAAAGAGTTACTCCCAATCTCAACCATTCATTTATTTAAAATCTGACGGTGAAAAATAATTTAGAAACTTAGGTCACGTGAGTTGTCTTTCTCCATTACTCACTCACCGCTTCAGCTTCCTATCGTATCATCGTTCACTGACAAGCATATCACACAACACACAAATAAAAGGAATCCATTGACTATTGAGCACCAGCATCTGTGTGCAGCAACCGTGAACATCAGATCAAGAATTAGACATAGGTTCGTATTTTATGCCATGTGCAGCAAATGTACAATTACCCAATATAAATCAATGCCGCCCTTTCTCTTTTATGGATCTACAAGTATTGTCGCCAAACTCAGTAACAATCAATGCATTGGGTAGGAAGATCAGGAATCTAAATTTGAGACATAAGTAAAAAAGAAATATAAGGACGAAAAGACCATTCCCAGCTTATAGAATTGAAAACTATGAAAGGGTTTAATATACAGTAAGGAAAAATTAAGAACCAATAGCAATAATTGTTGTAAGCAACAACAGTAAAATCAAAATGATTGATTATTGACTTCATCATGGGAAGAATATGAAAACAATAAAACAAGAAAAATGTGTCGATATTTAGTGTTTGTCCAACACTTGCTCTTCGATCACTCTATTACCCTTATTAATTTTTTGTTTTTTTTTTCTTTCTGCAAATGGCAAGGGACCGCTTTTTTTTTTTTTTTTTTTTTCATTCCACCTTTTCGATCAGGTCCAATAAGTTTTCGAGCCTGATGGCAGCAAGTGATGGCTTTGTTGTGGTGCTTGCAGAGACAACTCAACTAGTGTGACTGCACAGGACTACGTGATTTGGTGCTGTAGTTCTTGATTTGATGGTGTTTCAACTTTCCTGAATGCTGGATTGTGGTCTTTTCTTGATTTAATGGGACTGTGGTGCTCAATGGATTCTCTCTCTCTCTCTCTCTCTCTCGTTTTTCCAAGTGTTGTGTGATATGCTAATGGGCGATAGGAAGTTGAAGCGTCGAACAAGTTACAGAGAAAGACAACTCACGTGACCTGAGATTCTAAATTATTTTTCACCGTCAGATTTTAATTAAATGAATGGTTGAGATTGGGAGTAACTCTTTAAACTTACTTCTAGAGTAAGTGAATCCCTCCTATATATATATATATATATATATAATCAAGTCTTTTTTGTCATTGCTAAAGGAGGACATCATGAGGTTTATGAAAGAGTTCCATGAAAATTGTGTGCTTCCAAGAGGTTGTAATCCATCATTTATCACCCTAATTCCAAAGGTGGAAAACCCACAAAGCCTTGGGGAATTTAGGCCAATTTCGTTGGTGGGTTACATGTACAAGATAGTGGCAAAAGTGCTAGCTCAAAGAATTAAAAGGGTGTTACCAAGAATCATTGACAAGAGACAAAGTGCATTTTTAGGGAAGAGGAATCTTCTTCATAGTGTCTTGGTGGCAAACGAGGTGGTGGATGAAGCTAGAAGGAAAAAGAGGCAATGCTTAGTATTTAAGGTGGACTTTGAGAAAGCCTATGACTCGGTCTCTTGGGAATTTTTGTTGTATATGACGAGAAGGTTGGGTTTTCATGATAAGTGGATTAAGTGGATCCAAGAGTGTCTATGTTCCTGCTCAATTTCTATTTGGTAAACAGAAGTCCTACAAAGAAATTTAACCCACAAAGGGGGCTTATAGACAAGGAGATCCATTGGCACCTTTTCTTTTTACGGTGGTGACGGAAGGGTTGAGCGGTTTGATGAGGGAGGCCATTGAAAAGAATTTGTTTAAAGGCTTTTTTATGGGTGATGTTGAAGTTAGCTTACTCCAATATACGGATGACACTATCTTCATTGGGGAAGCTTCTTTGAACAATGTAGTGGTGATAAAAAGCATCATGAGGAGCTTTGAGTTAGCATCCGGTCTTAAAGTAAATTTTTCTAAGAGTAGATGTGGAGCTATTGGGGTGGATGAGGAAAGGATAGAGATTATGGCTAATTTGTTGAATTGTAAAATTTTATATTTTCCTTTTGTGTATTTGGATATCCCAATTGGAGCAAACCCTAGGAGAGAAGACATGTGGAAGCCTATTGTTGAGAAGTTTGGGAAGAGGTTATCATCTTGGAGGCATAAGCAACTTTCTTTTGTAGGAAGAGTATGCCTCATAAATTCGGTACTTTCTTCTTTACCTCTTTTTTTCATCTCTTTTTTCCGTATACCGGTGGGAGTGGCTAGAATGCTTCAAAGTATCCAATGTAGGTTTTTGTGGGGAGGAACGGAGGGTAGTAGGAAGATAGCTTGGTGTAGTTGGAAAAGTATGTGTTGTCCAAGGAGCCATGGAGGTTAGGGGTTGAAGGATTTGAGTATGTTTAATGAAGCACTTCTTGCAAAGTGGGGGTGGAATTTATTCCATCAACAAGGGACTTTGTGGTGTCAAATTTTGGAGGCTAAATATGTAACACCCTGAAAATTTCAACCTAGTAAGTAGGAACATGAGAGATTTAATTGAAATTAATGGGAACTTAATTGTTTGTTTTAAATAAGAAAAGAATATACTTGGAGTAATTAAAATATAGTTAGTAATTAATTGAGTGATTAAGAAAATAAAGGAAAATAAATAATATAGTAATTTCTTTATAAGGATCAGATGAAAAAAACATTTATAAGAACAAAAATGTAAAAAAGTTTTCTGCGAGTAACTTCCTGTAATTAATTCTCGGTGGTTACTTTCTGTATAATTTTTCTGTAGGCCTGTTTATAAAATTATGTGTAAGTGAGCTAGTCTGCTTTATTTTATTTAAAATGGTAATGTGCAGTGTGATAAGTATTTAAAATATTTAAATACTTAGATTCATCTGTATAATTGATTGTTAGTTGGATTTTAAGTTTAGGTGAAAATAAAATAGCATGTGTTATTTTTATTTGGATTGATGATGTGTGATGTAATGAAAATTTAAGTTTTCAGTATTTAAATTCATCGGTGAAAAATAGATATTATCTATTTAAAATATCTGAGAAAAAGAATATGAATTCATCTGTCAGTGATAACTATTAAAAATAAATAATAAAGGTATCTGGAAATAAATTCCATTGTCTGTGATAAATTGTTAGTAATGAATAATAAAAATATTTGTTGTTGCGTATTAATTATTTATTTGACTGAAAATTTGTTTTAACCATTTTTGAACTCTGAAACTTGCATGCCAAGTTACCTTTCGTAAAATTCATCTGTGAGTTATTACTCTACAGAGAAAATTTTATGAAAGTTATTAAAAAGTTTTATTTCATAAGATTTATAAAAATTATTTGATGTTTAAAAGTTTAGTTTTGAAAATTAAAATTGCGTTTCGTTTCGACTACACAGTGTAATTCTACACTGTGTAGATTAACTTAGCACTCAACCTATCAAATCCTTCTCCCTACAGCCACTTTAATTTCCTGCAGCCAACACACACCAACACACCTAACACCACTAATTCTCTCACTCATCTCACATCACTCACTTCTCACTTAATCAACAAGTCACTTAACCTTCTCTCTCTTCCCTCTCTTTTCCCACTCACACGGACACGACCACCCCAACAACACTCAAACATTTTTCTCTCTTCTCTCTCCTCCCCTCAGCTGGCCAAAGAACACCACCACAGCCCAAAGACTCCATTTTTGCTCTCCTCTCAAGCTTTGCACGTCCTAGATAGAGCCACCAAAAGCCAACACTCCTTTGGAAGAAAACAACCAGCTCCTTCTCCTCTTTCCAGCGAGCTCATCATTACTGTAAGGGGACTCTTTAGTGGCTTCAAGTGGCTAGAGGTGGAGGATCCAGCCACCCTCATCTAAAATGCCTCTCTTGTTGGCTGAAACTTGAAAAAGTGTGATTGCATGTGTGTGTTGTATGTTGTTTCTGAAAAACTCTTTGGCAGTGGCATTATGGCTGTGTCCAAATCTCTTCATCTTTTTCCTTTTCAAAATTTCATGGGATGGCTCCAATACAAAGGAGACCATGCCCAATTTTCGTTGAAACTTATTTCCAAAACCTTCATGTATTTTTTTTTCAAACTCGAAAATGGTGTGGACAGTGGCTGTCTCACGTAGAAGCCCTGGACAGTGCTTACATTTTTGTGTATAACTTTTTATCTAGCCATTTTATTTTGATGAAACTTGTCCCCAGTAGAAGTAGACTCAAAATGCACTAACTTTTCTTTTGAGACCATTTCTATATAACCTCAAATCAAGGTTCATCCATGACATGCAATGGAACCGTTCTATTTGGGAAACTGGCTTGGGCAGTGGCTGTTTCACATAGAAGCCCAGGACAATGTTTACGTTTTTGTTTATAACTTTTGATCTAGTTGTTGGATTTTGATGAAACTTGTTCTCAGTTAAATTAGACTCAAAGTTCACCAACTTTGGTTTTGGAACCATTGTGAGATAACCTCAAATGAAGGTTCATCCGTGACATACAATGGGACTATTCTGCTTGTGAAAACTGGTTCGGGCAAGGTTCAGTTTTTGAGCTTTTTAAACCAAATTAATGATCTTTTTTGAAATATAATTTTTTTTCCTAAAACTAGAAAAACAGAGCTTTAAAATTATATAAGTTTCGAAAAATTTCATCCACAATTTCCAATTTAACTAATTTGGTTGAAACAGAACTCATGCATGGATCCCAGATTTCCAACCTGAGACATAGGACTTAGAAAAGAAACTACTGGGAAAAATGTAGGAGGAATTAGGATTCAATTTTTGTTTTTTCTGAAAGATATAAATGTTATATTTCTACCATAAAAATTTTATTTAAAATTTCATTTGGGAAGGTTGAGAAAATTACACATCTTTGAGGTATGCTCACTGTGAGAGGCATACTGACCTGCGAACTTCTAGGAATTCTTATAATTTTTGTAGATTTAATCTGAGAGTGTGGATTACCTTTTTGAAAAATAGGTTTTAAGTGATTTAATTTGATATAAGAATTTCATCAAACAAAAATTGTTTGCTAAATTAATTTTGGACAGAGATTAGGTGCTGCCAGAGAGGAATTCTATTTTAAAATTGCCTTGATATTTGAATTATGATATATTTGAATGTGCAAATTAATTATAAATGTGTGCATGCAAGGCAGTGGGTAAATTTGATCCTTGCCTTAAATGATTGTAAGACCCTTGGAATGTGAACCTAGGGCATCTCTGTGCGTGTGATTGTGCGTTTTGAAACGCTCTGTGGTACAGTCACATGGACTGTAGTGTGAATTGAAATTCTATGTGATGTCTATGATCTGTGAGCGTAAGACTCGAACACGAGTGCTTATGTGGACTAGGACATTGTCCTAGTAATTCGGGAAAATTTTACCAGCAATAATAATATAAATTCCAACAGTGAGAACAACTAATTTAGACTTAAGAATTTATTTATTTTATAAGCTTAATAAATGAACTTTTTAATTTGTGCTTTGGACTTAGATAAACATTCTAGGACCCTTGCGTGAAGGAATTGTCGGTAAGTATTAATTATTAAAAACTTTAGAAATTGATAGGGTAAGACACAAATAAAATGTAATAAAGAATCTTGGTACGTGATGGCGATATGTGCCTTGAGAGTCGTGCAACGAGGAAATATGCATGTACAGCGGACTTGTGAAGGAAGTCGCGTGAGGAAATTCCGGCTGGAAGAAAGATGCAAAGATGTTGGCGGAGATCGAACGACGTGGTTACCAATGGGTGATGGAAAGCATATTCTCATATGGTATAATTTTTGTTGGAGTTAGGACAAGGTTTTTGGGCTTGGCATCGATTCTACCCGTCTTGTACCACCAGCAGCGGAAACCCACGGTGACGAGCAAAGATAATCTCAGTGAGAGAGAGTGCGAGGAGTAAGTCCTCGGAGTATGAATGACCACAGATTGGTACCTGGGAGATGATCATGAGGCATTACGACCTTGGAGGGTAGGCATCGAGTTGTGACTACGTTCACACAAATCGACTTAGCGACCCTGACAATAACCACGAAAAAATCTCAGTTGGTGAAAGCCCACCTTATACCAGGGTGATGGTGTACTCCCAGCAGTCATTCCACTCAATATATGTAAGACCACTGAGTTCTGAGAGTTCCAGTGGTAGTTGACCAGTGTGTTACAGTTTATAGATAAAAGTCATGGAAACGGGTAGGTTCCGAGTGTGAACGCTAGAGACCCACACCGTAGTGGTTAGCAGGATTGTGTGTATGACTTTCAAAGTCGTTCTGTGTGGTTTGTTTGATGAAACGAAGAGTTCACCCTTACTTTTTTATTTTAGGAGCCTATGACAGTACCTGTGGGGATCACAAGGGGGTCATCCTCATCAGTTCCATCACTCTCGTCATCATCCGTCTCTTCGGAGTGTCCTTGAAGAGTTCATTGATACCCTATACTGTTTCCGATGCCACACCATCCAAGGAGTTCATGTTGGTCTAACGCTTCCCGCCTTTCGCCAAACCCCTCTTACGTCAAAGAATTTGAGACGTAATTGGGTGAGAGACAGTAAGGGGGATCCGCCGTTAGTTGTGAACTTAGGGAACAGTGAGTCAAGGTTTTTACGAAGGATTTGGAGAACTTTGAGGAAGATTATGTGAAGGATCCCATGGACAATGACCACTAGATTTCTTCTCAGGGATCTTGTCAAAGATCCCCCACTATCCTATTTCTTTGGATTAGTCTAACATGCAGGGTTGGGTTTAGAGATGACTGCTCTGAGACTAGGTTTTTCCCTTTTATGTATTCGAATATGGGTAGACCTAGGTTTCAGATTTTACTATGTATATTCGGTTTTCATACTCTATTACCCTATGTATTTGGTATATACCTTGAACAATGTGTATATGTATATATGTTACTATTGCTCCGGAAAACATTTCGATGTATGAAATTCTCTATTTTATGCATATGTGTATACTTGATAACCGACCAAATTATCTCGTGTTATTAATTCAAAATTAAGTGCCCATTTATGTTTGAATGACGTTGCAATTAGTTTCTCGCGAACGTAAATAACCTGTTTTAATTACTAAGTGGAACACAACTTTCGAACTTAAAATTTACATAAAACTTTTTTTACAATTTGGCAAAATTCCAACTTACCTTTTTACAATTACATTTGATT
Source organism: Pueraria montana var. lobata (assembly GCA_026413185.1). Lineage (NCBI taxonomy): Eukaryota > Viridiplantae > Streptophyta > Magnoliopsida > Fabales > Fabaceae > Pueraria > Pueraria montana. The sequence continues at coordinate 36,048,556 of CM048651.1, read as the reverse complement.
TGCGAAATTAAACAAACTTGGCGCTTTGTAAAATGAATAAAATGAAAAAAAAATTCCTCTTCTTTCTTTTACGAGAATTAAATAAAGTAACACGCCTATGAAATTAAAATGAGTTTAAAATGCAAATACATGTAAACCTGGATATAGGGTGTTACAAAATACGGTGGTTGGAATGGTTTGCTAAAGGAGGAAGTTAATAGAGAAGCATCTATTTGGTGGAGGGATTTAAAAATAGTGTGCGGTGGGAAAACCAATCTAACTGGTTTGGAAAAATGCTAAAGTGGAAAATAGGTGATGGGAGCAATATTAGATTTTGGATAGATAGTTGGAGGGGGACGAATGCTTAGCAAAGTCTTTTGCTAGGTTGTTCCTAAATTCAGAGCAAAAGGAGGAAGTCATTAAAAATATGGGGAGGTGGTGTTAAGGAGGTGGCACTGGTGCAAGTTCACAAGGAAAGGGTGGATGAATGGTGGTGGGAAGAAGAGCCTTGTGGAAAATATACCATGAGTTCGGCTTATAAGGCGCTGCATACAATAAAGTGTGGTACACATCATGACAACTTTTTCTCCTTCTTATGGGATATGAAGGTACCCATTAAAGTGATTCATTTTGTGTGGAGTGTTATCAAAATAGATTCCCCACAAAAGATAACCTTAGAAAGAGGAATGTGTCTCTTCAAGATGACTTCATATGCCCTTTTTTTTTTTATTCAAGAGGAAAGTTGTTCTCATGTGCTCTTTACTTGCTGCAAAGTGGATATAGTTTGGAAAGTTTGTTATGGGTGGCTGAATAAGCATACCTCCCTGCCAGAAATAGCTGCGGATCACCTTAGACAACATTTGTTTGGGATGGAGTCGAAAAAGGTAGGAAAGATTCTTTTTGAGTTGTGTGGTGCGCTTTTGTATGGTGTATATGGAATATGAGAAATGGATGTATATTCAGGGATGAAGCCTTTGATGAATCAAAATTGATCCAGGATGTGTTATATGTGTCCTGGTCTTGGTTGAGGCTAAAGATTAAATCTTTTCAGTATTCTTTTGCTTTATGGTCTCTGAATCCCGGTGCTTGTCTATTAGGAAGGGAGGATGGTTAATTCTCTTGCTGGCATATCGGAGAGACATGTTACTCTGGGAGCACTTTTTGAAGTATATAAGTCGTAGGGAGCAGGGCATTTTGGTTAGATGTAGTAATTTGACTAGATGGTGTTCATATAATTGATTACGAAAGTATTTAAGTGGGGTTGGTGGCATCAGTGCATCAATTTGTGAAATGGATGAATACGTGTTGGCAGATGGAACTAATATTCACACAAGTGGAAGTCTCAAGCTCTAAATTTTATGCTGGTGGTCAATTGGAGTTATTGTAGCTTTGGTTTGTCATAAACGTTGGGAGGGGTGTATTTAGGGGATAAGGGTCTGTGCCTTGGAAATGGTATGGTTAATATGGGTACAGGGTAGTGTACTATGAATATAACTTATTCTGTTGGTGATTGGTCCGTGGTTTTTGAGTATTTATTATCATGGTTGTGTGATAAATACTTAGCAACCATTGACACATAGGTATTTGTATCTTCTTTTGGTACCATTCATTAATATATGCATTCTTTTCTTGAAATCTAATGGTTAAAATTAGTTACTCATTACAACTATTAGATTTCAAGAGTATATAGAGGATGGATCTACTTATTCCAATAGTAAGTATAAGAGACTTATCTTCATCCTCACCATACATTTTCTTGAAATCTTACCGTTGTAATGACTAACTAATCTTAACCATTAGATTTCAAAAAAAATGAATGGTGAGGATGAAGAGTAAGTCTTTTATACTTACTCTTGAAATAAGTGAATCCCTCCTATATATACATATGTATTTATACATACATACATACATATATATATATATATATATATATATATATATATATATATATATATATATTCACAATAACATAAATAGGGTAAATGACTATTTTATTTGTAGTCTTAATCAATCTCTACATGACATGTAATCAAGTGTTATTAAATTTTTCTCTTAAATTAAAAAACTTAAATACATGTGTCGCAACGTGGGTCGCGGCGGGACGGCGAAAAATATAAGTTAAAAATAGAGGAGTCGCCACCATAGTTTATTAAGGAAAACTACAGAAAAACCTTTAAAAGAAAATAGTCTCAAAACCAAATTTTAGGCCCGGGAGTCAAGTACGCGTAGGGAAGGTTTTAGATCCTACGACGTCCATCCTAAGACGGTCACCTTTAATTAAATGTGCAACATCCGAACAACTTTAAAATTATTTATTTTACCCCTGAAAATAAAACAAGACTATTTTTGGTCATTTTATTATTAAAAAGAAGTTTATTATTATGAAAAAGAGGATTATTATTGTATTTTTTATCTTTTTTATTTCTATTTTTTTTATTTTTTTAGCTCGACAGGAGTATTTTTTGCTCCTACGTATCTCCATGTGCAATGAAGAAATCAGAGTTACGTAGTTCTTTTGTAGAAAATATTTGTGTGTTGATATTTTTTTTTAATTTTTTATTCAAAAGCTTTCATGATAATCAAGTTAGAAGTGCATCCAAAGTGATCATCGTTAATCTTTAGTGGCTTTCATAATAACCAAATTAGAAGTACATCTAAAGTGGCTATCGCTAAACCTTTATTATATTTTTAATTTTTTATTTAAAAGCTTTCATGATAACCAATTAGAAGTGCATCTAAAGTGGTTATCATTAACTTTTAATGGCTTTTGCAAATAATCAAATTGGAAGTACATCCAAGGTGACTGACTATTACTAAACCTTTATATATTTTGATTTATTTTGATTACATTATTAAGTATATGATTTAGTAAAAAAGGGGTGGATTAGAAGAAAAACTAGACTTTGGCTAAACGAAATAGTCATGACTATACTGTAAATACATGAATAGTAAATGCAATTATTAAATCCAAATAAAGGTTTTACTTTTAAGTTATTTACGTTTTGAATATTACCTAAGATTTAAACTAACGTCAAATTGTCTGATCATCAAATAGATATACCTCACACGTGTTTGATTATTTTTTTATTTGTTTACTTATCTTTTTTTTTTTTTATATCATTGTTTATTTATTTCAAAGCAATCAAACCCATTAGGGGATTGCTATTCTCACCCCTGAGAATTGCTATTCTCACCCCTAAAAACCTAAAATTACCCATTTACCCCTCTGTCCTACACCTCCCACCCACCTCTCCCTCTTCCCCCCACCCCCTTACCTTCCCCGCCCACCCACCCCTTCTTCTCACTCCCTTCCCCATCCTTGTCATCACTCTCCCTCACACTGTCTCTCCCTGACCTCTGTCCCTCACAACCTCCATGACCTCTCATTCTCCTCAGAACCTCTCTCCCTCACCTCTCTCCCCACACCACAACAGGTTCATCCCCTCCCCCCTTTTTTTTTCAATTTAACATAGTACAACGGAATTACGATTTCATTGTACTGTTTGAAATTCAAACACACAACGGAATCGCGATTCTGTTGTGATGTTTTTCAAGCAACACAACGAAATCGTGATTCCGTTGTGTTGTTTGAATTTTTTTTTAAATTTTTGAATTTGTAAAGTAAATTTTTTTTAAAACAAAAATATTTAATTATATTTATATTATATATTTACAGTATTATTTTTAATATTTAATTTTTAAATTAAAATAATTATTTAATTGAATAAATTTTTTTTGAATTAACAAAAATATTAAATTAAAAAATTTATATTTTTAAATGTGTTATATTTACATTGTAAGTTTGTTTATTTATTTGTTTATTTAGTTATATAGTATATGACTTTATTTTTTGTTTATCGAGTTCTAAATATTTTAGTATATTTTTTGCAGATTTATTATGGCTCGAACGAAATATGTTTCGTACGATCGCCGATAGGATCCCTCCAATTTGGAGGAAGATGTTGTTGCAGATGTTGGTCAGCCTGCCCAGCCATCCAGGGCAGACCAGCGATGTGTGATAGCATCTGCTCGACGTCGTCGGACAGAGGATACTCGTGCTATTGGAGGAGTACAGCACGACGAGCCAGAGGCTGCAAAGCATGTAGATGTTGAGGCAGACGTGCCACAGCCTGATGCAAAGGTGGTGGAGGTACCACAGCCAGCAGCCGCAGTGATCCCGTTTTGCTGGCCAGATCATTGGACCACCATTTCCTGGTGGTCCTGCAGTTGATACACTGCTGGGGTCCTACAAGGACCACGTCGCTGGACATATTTGGATTAATCAGCCTCGGGAGGAGCTGAAGGTGGTCAGCCACACTGGGAAGTTGATTCCCTACCCTACCCAGTCACAGGTCCGGGCATACGTGGATCAGTTTGGCTTGACGAGCCTTTATCATGTGCGATATATTGCGAATAAAGGCTTTGTTAATGCCTTTATTAAGAGGTGGCATCAGGAGACATGCACCTTCCACCTGCCCGTTGGAGAGATGACCATCACTCTGGATGATGTGTCATGTCTGCTGCAGTTGCCTATTACAGGCTTGCAGATTGCCGGCCAGGCGACCCGCCTTTTCGAAGGCTAAGATTAGGATGTTGTTGAGGACCATGCTAGGCCTGCTGTCTGACGAGGAGGTACGTCTCACATGGTTGAGGGAGCTATATGAGAGGTATGTGAAGTCTGGTTCATATGTGTGGGCCGCACGGGCGTACTTGTTACACTTGCTCGGTTGTACCATCTTCGCAGACAAGAGCTCCACACATGTGAACATTTTCTACCTCTGCTACCTCAGCGATTTTTCCACCTGCTCGCAGTACGCTTGGGGAGTATCTGCATTGGCGTATCTTTACGACCATCTCTCCTATGCGAGCTTGCGGGAGAGCAAGCAGTGTGGAGGTTGTATGATATTACTGATGGTAAGAAATTATTTATTTGTTGTTTACATATTTGTTTGTGTAATTTTTAATACAAATGTTAACATAATTTGTTTTCTTTATTTTACAGGCATGGGCATTTGCACATCTGCCATCAGTTGGCAGATGGGAGGCTGTCTTTTATGACCCTACACTTCCCTTTGCTGCCAGATGGAAGACGACGAGGGGTACCGGCAAGGCTTAGGGGACCAGGCAGTTGCTGGATATGTTGTAGATGGAGGACGTCGTCTGGTCCCTATATGATGATGGATACAGGGCTGCCGCTGAGAGACCCTTCTTGGAGCAGACATATTATTCTGGCCACATAAGGTGTGGCACAGACATGTGACCCTATCTACCAGAAAGGGTTTTGAGGCAATTCGGCTACGTACAGGGGATCCCTCCACCACCACCTCCTCGTCCTCCATTTGAGACATCCATTCAGACGTGGGCCAAGTGGGAGCAGCATACAATGCAGCTGGGCGATCATGTGCCAGAGGATGCTCCATGGGCCTGCACCTCCGACTACCTGGCGTGGTATTATGAGCATTCACGTCCATATGTGATTCCGCCAGAGGAAGGAGAGGCAGCACGAAGCCCAGTACGTATGCCCAACCCCATTCCTCAGCCTCAGCATGGTGACCCTCTGCCAGAGTTTCTGGATGGTGTAGATTACTCATGCGAGGTAATGTAATGCAAACACCTTTTCCATAATTGTTTAGATTTTTTTCGATTTGAAATTATTAGTTTTAATTTTCGTTTATGTAGGATCGGTACCGGATGATGTCTGCGATTGCAGAGAGGTTGTTGCATACCAGAGCCATTCCTGAGGGCATGCATGACCATGAGTTGGTGCGGTGGCTATTTCGCATTGAACAGGGTGGCTTAGGTGATGCGTGCAGCAGCCAAGGACGCAGACAAAGGAGGAGAATCAAGGGTGGTGGCCGCAGAGACGGTTGATTTTTTATGTATTTTTTTATATTTTTATCTAAACTTTTATTTTGTATATACATTTTATTATATAATTATGTTGATGTTTTCAGCTTATTACATTTTTCTTTGTAAACTCTATAAACAACACGCGCGCATCTGGTAAAATAATGAAAGAATGAATGATTTCTCTATTAAAATCATAGAACAAACAACAATAACAACAACAACAATGTGCAACATCATAGCACCAACAAAATATAGGATTTTTGCCAAGTATGTTAAATTGGTATGTTTGTTTTTTGCCAAGTATTGTTTTTGCCAACTATTTAAAACCAATTATCTATATGAATCCTATAAGATACATCAACCAATGTGCATTAAATTGGTATATTTATTTTGGCCAAGTCTTTAAAACCTAAATTTATACATTTCAAAAAACATTACTCAATATAAAAAATTAAAAAAACAACTTAGAAAAAATTAGAATAAATTAAAATAAATGTGCAACGGAATCGTGATTCCGTTGTACACTTGTACAGTGGAATCACGATTCCGTTGAAAAGTGTACAACAGAATCGCGATTCCATTGTACAAGGGGGTGAAACAAATTTGTACAACGGAATCACCATTCCGTTATACAAATTTTTTTCACCTCTTGTACAACGGAATCGTGATTCCGTTGTACAAGGGTATTTTGAAAAATCAAGAAAAAACCACCCACGGAGTGGTGAGAATAGCAAATTGGGGTGAGAATAGCAATTCCCACCCCATTATTAGACCCAAACTCTTTCCTTTAATTTAAACCTACCAAGCCCAACAAACAAATAGTACAACGAAGCCCCTTCAATTGTCCCCAAATTAAGAGTGAATTCGGAACAGCAATGTTACAAAATGGAAAAGAGGTTTAGGGACTTCTATGTGAATGCCAATAGCAGTGCGATTCCGACTTCACGGCAGTCGCATGTGGCGACGCTATGCTCGCGCATGTAGCGGTGGGCAATGATAGCGGCACATGCGGTGGTGGAAGAAGACGCGCAGTGGCTGTGTGTGTCGATGCCGCTACGGTGTGATTCCGACTCAGCGGCGGTCGTAGATGACAAACGTCGTGGTCGTTCACGCGGCAGAGGACCAGGATCGGACAACGGTGATGGGATGACACTTCTTTTTATTTCCTTTTTTTTATTATTATGTGACAATTGTTGGCTTGAGAATAAAACTCATATGCATATACAGAAATTGTTTGTTACTGGCTTCATTTAAATTTGATTGACGAATATTTATTTCATTACATGATCACAACAGGTACAGGACCAAGAACAAAGCAGGACAGAGTATAGCATCAAAAGACAGAAGTACATGAAAAAGGGGAAGAGAAGCTGAGCTCTTATAATGTGATCATCAGGCATGACTCAAAACCAAAGGAATGTGATGAACAAAGGGGTTGCCTGCTGTAAGCCAAAAGCTCCAATCTCGTGTACTATAGCTACTCCTTCCCACAGCTTGATCAAACGGTCCCTCCTTTCTTCACTATCAGTACGAACACTCTAATCTCCTTTCTCTCCTCTCCTCTTCTCCACAAACTCTCTCTAATCTCTATTTCTATATTTCACTCTCCTTTTTCCGACCCCTTCTCTGATTGAGCTTGCTCAATTTATAGACACACTGATTGATTTTTTATTGATTTGCTGAATTGCTTTGTTGACAATGTTATCCCTGGTGCTGAGGAGGGTTTGAAAAATACGGGCATTGTGCAGGTGTAGGTTGACAATGGTGTTCATGGAGCAAAACCAATTTTGAAAAAAATGGAGGAGGAAGCAGAGTAGGAGGCGGTGTAGAAGCAGAATAGAAAGCAGTGCAATAGTGTAGGAGAAGACTTTTTCATTTGTATTTTTTTTCATTTTTTTATGTATTTCTTTTTTTTTTAATCTTTTTTTTTGTATCTGGATTGACATTATTAAACAAATATTATATTTTTAGAAAACAAATTTAAATATATTTTTGCTAGTTTTTTTTAATTTATTCAGACAAAATTGGGTTCTCACAACATGTCATTTGGAGAATGGTCAGGACCATGGACAAGTAGTGGTTCAGGACTACTTAATAATTTCTCCCAAGTATGATGAGTTTGTTGACTTCTATAATGATTGTCTCAAAAATCAAACCAATGGTTTAGTTGACAATATAAAAGTTTTTTACTTTGACAATGCGTACCCATTAACACATTAATTATTTGAAAGATTAAAAATATATTAAAATATGACTTAAATAACCTTTTGGTCCCCCTATAAAATAGGAGATTTTGATTTTAGTCCTTTAATTATTTTTTTAATTTAGTCCCTACAAAATTGTGTTTTTTTTAATTTTATTTTAGTCTCTGTCATTAGTAGATTTCGTTAAGTGCTGACGTGACTAATGTCGATCATCACCGTTAGCTATGTTAGTAAATGATGACGTCATTGATGATGTCATAAAAAAGTTCAGTCAGCAAATGATGACATCATCAAGGACTAAAATAAAAAAAAAATGACATATTTTCAAAGACTAAAACTAAAAGTAAAAAATGACATATTTGTAAGGAAAGAGTATAACTAGAGCAAACAATAACATATTTGCAAAAAGATATTTAAGCATTAAGTTAAAATTGATTGATAAATAAAGATAAATAACTTGAAAAAAGATAAATTTGATTGGAGACCTTGATTACATCGTGTTTTTTTTTTTTCCTTCTATTTATACAATGCAGTCAACATCAATCATTTTTTATATGATAACTACCCACTACTCCTCTTTTTAGTAGACCATGACATTATGACAATTTGACTTTAAAAATTGCTTCCAATTACATCCCATGTTCAGGCTTTGTTCCCCCTTCGATTTCTTCCATATTGATCCTGGTTGTGTAGGTAACCTTACGTCTATCTGTGCTGGGTCCCAATTAGTTATTTAGAAAATGGTTAAATTGATCCTTCAATCTTGCATTAGTATCATTGAATCTCATTATCAAAATGTCTTTTGCCTTCGAGTTCAAAAGCAAGAATACTTTATCTACCATTAACTATCAATTGTTGGCCAGTAATTGTCAAATTTTAGTTGTGGAATATTAGTCATCAATGTTCAGCTATCAATTAATAGTTAGTTTAATGTTTAGGCGAAAGCTACTGTGAAGAAGTGAACCAAATGGTTCACAGGTGGTGAAGTAAAATAACCGGCTATAATAGGTAAAATTTATTTTATCAGGTTAATTGAATTTTATTTAAAAAATATAGAATGACAAATAAACCCTTTTCTTTTCAGCTAACTTTTTTTTTTTTTTTTGTTCTGTTTCTTCTCTTTTGGGTTCTTGTTATGCGCAATAGCCTTGACTCCTTCGTTTCCCAGATACAAAATGGACAAAAGGGACTATGAGTTTCTCGTTCTTGGATTTTATAATCTCCATTGAAGTGTAGTTAAAGGTATGGTATTAGCAATACATTTTTTTTTTGTGGATTCATCATTTAAAAATAAACTGGCAATTTATGACAGATAAAAGTCTTGACAGATTGAAGAAAAATGATGAACATAGAATGAACAAAGTTGTGTGACAAAGACAAACAAAGAACTGGTAGAACAAAGTAAAAGAAGAAAAAAAGAGAGCAAATTACAGCAACATTCCCTGAGGTTTCATGTAATTACACATAACCTCATTCTTTTTTATTTTCCTACACTAATCCCCCTTTAAGTTTGAAAACATTACACTAACATCCCTTGTATGTTTGTGAACATTACAGTGACACCCTCTCACACTTTACATTAACCTTACACTAACACCCCCTACAGGGGAGACATGTGTAATGGTTAAAAAAGCAGGAGGTACATGTGTAATTATACGAAATCTCAGGAGAATGTTGCTATAATTTGCTAAAAAAAATAGCCATCAGCAGTACGCATGCTACCAAATCTCTCTTCCTTCGATGATCTATTTGATGGCTGCGCTGATGACATTTTTGCTTCGAGCTTCTTCAGCATTTCCAGTGTTCCGACTTTGGAAAGAAAGAACCACACCGTTGATTATTTTAATAAAATATCAAACGGTACTGGTTCTGTGACCTACCCGTGAACCATTTATTATATGGGTTTACGGTAGACGCTGCCTAATGTTTAAATATTTTTTTTTATAAATATGTAATTTCTTTTAGTCTTTGTATTTTTTTTGTTTTTAGTCCTTGTAAATATTTTTTTTGTTTTTAATCTCTAAAAATATGACACTTTTTTATTTTTAATCCATAAAATATGTCATTTTTATTGATGATGTCATCATTTGTTGACGTGATACAATGCTGACATCATCATTTTTAGCAACGTTAAAATTTAATAGAATCTATTAACGACAGAGACTAAATTAAAAAAAATTAAAGGAAAAAAATAAAAAAAAATTCTATTTTTTAGGAACAAAAAAGTTATTTAAGTATAAAAATATTAAAGTATTTTTGTTTTTTGACTAAAGTACTTTTAGAATGACTTATACAAGAATATGTAAATGTACGCTATTGTAAGTTTATGCAAAATATTTACATAATTTTTTATTACTTTTATAATCTATTTTTTTTATTAATATTGATAATTTATAGTATATATAAATATAAATATAATATTAAATATGTTTAAGGACTAAAATAAAAAAATAAGTGATTAAATTTAAGTATTGAGATGAAAAAACTGAAAATTTCATGCACTTATTTATAAGTTCCTTAATTTTAGGAATTAATGTGATAACACATTACACTTTTAAGAATAAAATGGTGGTTTATTATGTTTTTTTTTTTTTTGTCTAAACCACATGTATCTTTCACTAGAAGCAATCATGTTAGAGTCAGGTAGGATCACTATGGATGACAAAACTCTTCCTCCAAATATTTAACACAGCTACATATCCAGGACTCGAACCCGAAACCACTGGTTAAGCTGGAACAGAATAACCCCACGCCAGTTAATTCACATGCTTGGCGATTTTATGTTTGATTTATTTCATAAGTTTTTAACAATTATATAACATTTCTGTTAAAAAAACAATTATATAACATTACTATTATCATTTTTCCAGTGTTGTGTTTTATTATTTTTTCAATTTTATTCCAATATAAGAACAGAAATATTCTAACATTTGTATATAAGAACCACGATAACAGTGATATTATTTTTAAAAACTTTAACTTTCAAAGGTAAATTGCAGCTATTCCCAAACGGTTAATTATTAGAGTTTAAGAGCATCTATAATGTATGATTGTTTAAATGGATTGCTTATCTTAAATTTGTGAGCTCTATAATACCACATAGATGTAAGAACTTTACACAAAAAATTACTCAAATGCTAAAGTTGTTAGAATGAGTACTTAACTTTAATCACATTTAATTTTATAACTGAAAAATGATTCTTTATTTGGGTAAGAATGAATTAAGCAACGGTTCTTATATAAGCAACTCACTTAATCAATACATTGTCATGTCATTTACTCCAATGGTAAAAATTTGTTAAGCAACGTTGCTTAACTTTAAACAACTCAATAAGCACCTGCGTTGGAGATGCTCTAATAATTATACATTGATAGTGTAAAATAATTTTACACTGTTATTCAATTACAAATCATCATTATTATGACTTTTAAAGTAGTTATTATAAAAGTTAACAAGGAATTGAATGACAGGATAAAATTACTTGATACTGTGCCTATTTTTTTTAATTATTACTATAAAAAAGTTTAACTATTAATATTTATGATAGATTGATTTGATATTTTACTGTAACAAATTCTAGCAGTTTTTATATCCAGTATAGATGAGTAATGAACATTGAACAGCTAATTGCCAATGAATATTGACCCCTTGTGTATCGACTCATTATTAGTTGTCCCACTACCTAATAATTTCTCTTATGATACCTTAAAAAAAGCTAAAGTGGTTTAACAAATTTATGTAGTGTGATATTTGAAAAGCAGGAACCTAGCCTAAATATTTTGTTGATTAGATTGTTGGAGATGGGAATTGTGATACTAGAAAATCTAGACAACGTGCAAGGCGAGGTTCATACCATTCATTTTAAATTCAATTCACTTCACTAGTACAAAAATTCAGATGTAAATGGATATTGACAAATTTTTTGTACGATATATGCACCACCGATCAAGCCAAACATTAATAATATTATATTAAGACTCGCATAACCCGTTTCATCAATAAAATTAGATTTAAATATATTTTTAGTCTCTCAATTATGAGTCATTATTTTTTTAATCTTTTAAATTTGAAATTGATTTTTTTTAGTCCATAGAATTCGAAAAATGATCTTTTTAGTCCATTTGCACAGTATTAGTCAAACGGATAATAAGATATTCGCAATTTGTGACGATTTTTTATCATTAGAATTTGATTTTCTATTTTAAATTTTAATGTACGATTTTTTGGCAGTTTAAAATCGCCAGATTCAAGTTAATAAAATAAATTAAAGCGGTTTTTAAAGTAGTTAATGGGTTTTTAATTTTTTTTTTGACTTGATTCTGACAGTTTTTAACCCTCCAGAAAATCATACTTTAAAATATAAAATAAAAAATCAAATTCTACCGGTCAAAAGTTGTCACAAATTGCGAATATCTTATTCTCTGTTTGGCTCACACTGTGCAGAGGGACTAAAAAGAGTATTTTGCAAATTCCAAAGACTAAAAAAAATAATTTCAAATTTGAAAGACTAAAGTAATGACCCACATTTGAGGGACTAAAAATATATTTAAGTTATAAAATTATTATTATTATTTAGATGTATAAAAAAAATCAACAAAATTATTTAAAATTTTGAACTAAATTAGTCTTGCTTCAACTTTTTCTTTTAATTTGTTCAACTTGGTATCTCTAATATTAAAATATTCAACGTAGTCTTCTAATTCACAAAATATATGTGATTCTTTCCGTTCGTTTTTTCATTACCGATGCTAGTCTACTCAGCTAGTTCTATGTAGCGGTGACATGTCTATTTTTCATTGGACTAAGTATTTTTTTTGTCAGCCAAATAAAGTTTATTAGATATGGGTAGAATGGGTATTCTAACTCAATGTTATCATACGAGTGATCGACCTAGTCATAGTACTGAGTCAGTGGATTACTTATTGAACTAGTGAGTCACTAGTTGAACTGCATGAATCTGTATATAATAAAAAAAAATTGATTCCGTTGGGTAACTCAACCCAAACAGTAACGAAAACATAATTCGGTTTTTGTTTTGAAAAAAAAAACAAAATTATGATTCCGTTGTATTGGAGAAATAACGGGATCATAATTCCATTGGATAAAATTGAAGAAAAATCCCACCAAAATTGTGAAACACGAAACGAAGGAAAACGCAAAAAAACCTAAAGAATGCAGTTGATGCAAAAAGAAGAAGAGAGGGAGATTTGGGGTTTGGGGTGTGAAGCAAAAACAAGAAGGGAGAAGAGGTGTTGGGGGTGTTAGACCAAAGTGTGAGGGAGGAAAGGAAAGGGGTGTAGGGAAGGGAAGAGGGTATGTACGTAATTTCACATTAGCTGGGGGTTTGAATAAGAAAATTAGTGGTGAGAAAAGCAATTCCCAATGTAGGAATTTCTTTGAAGGAAACAAAAACAAAAAATTACAATGTCCTATTTTTATTTTTCCATGCATACGATGACTAAAAGATCAAATACAAAATAAAATATTAGAGATAAAACAGTGTTGAGAGGGCTCAGATTTGATAATTCTAAATTGGAGGTTAACATCATGACTAGGGAGCCTAAACAACCCATCATTAATTTGTATGTTGGGCTAAAATAAATGAGTTTTCATTTTAGAAAACTCAATCAGCCTATTTTGGATAAAAGATGAACACAACCCATTGGATACCCCTTCCAAGACGGAGACTAAGGTGCGTAAGTGCAATAGGTCTTGCACCGTGTGTGAGTTATCTAAGCCGTTGGATATAATGGTTAAAAATTGAATGGCTAGGATATGTATATGACAACTGGTTGAACAAGTATTCTGAATAGTTTTTAAAAACAAAAATGAATGCCACTGCAATTTCACGTGTGAGTAGTTTATGATCAGTCTAGACCTTGTACTATTGGTCATACCCAACCTCCTTTACTTTCTACCGATGAAAAAGCTTGATCTCGGATCGACAACCACTATTGTGGTGACCCTCATCAACCATTCCTCACTCCCCCATACATCTTCTCTGTGGTCCTGATTTTTTTGCCCTGTGCTTAATCTATATATTATAAATGTTAGCCAAAACAAAAAAACGGTTACAGAGAGACTCTCTTTCATTCAATTTTGAACAAATTACAGCAGTACCTCATGAAATTTCGTGTAATTACACATAATCTCACTTTTTTTTATTTTCCTACACTAACACCCCTTTAAGTTTGAAAACATTACGCTAACACCTTTTAAGTTTGAAAACATTACACTAACACTCCCTGATATATTTGTAAACATTACAGTGACAATCCCTCAAACCTTACACTAACACCACCTACAGGGGATGCATGTGTAATGGTTAAAAAAGTAGGAGGTGCATGTGTAATTATATGAAATCTTAGGAAGTGTTACTGTAATTTGCTCTTCAATTTTTTTTCGCCGCTTGATTCTTCTTCCTCCGCCGCAGATGACCACCGTGAAAGTGTCAAAACCGTTCTGTAGCTCTGGAATCTTCCGCAACGCCGAATGTGGACCGTCGCCGGCGACAGAGACGCTAAGGTTTACGAAGCTCTGCGGAGCGCTTCTCTGATCGATGACTGCTTCAAGCCAATTACGGCCAAGGAGGATTTTAGATACATTCATAATCTTAAACTTTTTTTATTTTAAAAAATTATATATAAAAATGTGTTTGTTTCATTTGATCGTTTTTTGAGAAAAAAAAAACTAATAAAAAATCAAAATACTTATCCAATCGGTTGTCATGTTCACATCTTAGCCGTTCAATTTTTAACTAATATATCCAAGGGCCAAAAAAAATTCACGCACGGTGCAAGACCTATTGCACTTACACACCCTAGACTCTGTCCCCTTTCCAATATGAATAGTCTGAGTTCATAAGAACAACGTGCATGGTTGGTAACGATTTTTTACAAAAAAATAATTACTTATTTAATTTTTTAATAAATCTTTCAAGCAATTAATAAAAATAAACAACTATTTTCTTTAAAACAAGATGAACCAAACAATTCACTATTTGTTTTCCAAATATTTTTTTCTTAAAATATTTCACCCTACTTTCCCCTTATCAAAACCCATACTATTGAATATGGTGTTACTTTATCCAAATAATGGAATATGGTGTTACTATTATCAAAACGATTTTGAATTAAAAAGAGGTAGGTTGTCTAGATGAAAATTCACTTCCTTTTTTTTTTTTACTTGAGCATCATTTGAAAACTTTTAAGGCTTGTGTATGATTATGCTAAAAAAATTCACTCTGTATGATGAGACCCAGACATATGAGAAAAAGTTCATAAAGTGTACATTATTCTTAGTTAACCATAAACAAATCTTATGAAGTAATAATAATTAATCTGGACAAGTGTTATCTCTTTGGCAAGCCTACCAAATCACATAGCAAAATGGAAAACTCAAGTATCGTTTTCTAGGAGACTTGCGTAATATGGGCAAATTTCACGTAATCACTAACTAAGCTAAGAAATGCCACAAAAAGCAATAAAACATGAACTTTTGGTTGGTTTTGTGGAACTTAAAAACATAACAAAAACAAAGTTGAAAAACTCTTTTTATGGATTTTTTTAGTTAAAACAAAATTGAAAATAAAGGAGTGGTCCAATGATGATGACTTGTTGGGGTTAGATTTCATCGGACACCACTCTTCTTTACAAGAAGCACAACATTCAACTTGAACTTCAATATTAATATCAATATTTATAAATCAACAGGTTGTATTATTAATACAGAATTGTCGAAAAAATCATACTTTTAAGAGAATATATGACACTAGACTAAATTGACACGACCTGATGTATAACTTAAACCTCTATTCTAAAAATGCAGTGAGTCTAATTTCTTAAACTCAAATTCATCAAAAATCCCTTTGCACCAGATTGGGTTGGTGGGACAAGACCAGGCATCAACACTCTACTTGTACAAGTGCTTGGGTATGGATGCAAGTGTATAAATGTATCCTTTCAATTTTTTTTTTATATATATAAAAAAAAAAAGCATTTGCGTAGCATGATCAAGTGTATTAACATGATGCATTTTAATTTCATATATACCATTGAAAACAAGGATTAGATTAGATCTAATAACAAGTGGTGTTATAATTATATATACCTCCGTTGAGCCAAAGAACAAGAGGCAATGTTTCTTTAGAACGTGGAGCTTCCACAAAGTAATAATAAAAGGCACGCCCTGCCACTTTATCCACCGTGACATACCCTCCATATTGAGAGAACTTCACTTGGGGTTGCCCTGGCAGCTTCTTAATCCTGTCTTTCTCTTTCAGACCTAATTGAGAATGAACCACCACATCATCATTCACAATAAGATCTTGTGCCTCAAAGTGACTACTCCTATCATCCAATTGGGAATTTGCTTTGAACATTGACCTGTGCAATTTGTCAACAGCTCGACCTTGTCTGTCCCCACGAATTTCAGCAACAAAAGTAGAAAGAATAAGAAAGGGTAGAAGAACCCAACAACTGGTTTTGCTCATTGTTTTAATTTGTTGTGTCTCTATAGAGCCAAAACCCAAAAGAAATAGGGAGAGAAAGAGTGGAGGGTGATGAAAATTTAAAGAATGAAAAAAAAAGGGCATATATAGTGCATGCCTAGGATTCGAAACCCGGGACCACCAGTTAAGATGGAATAACTCCACCCCAATTAATCCATACACTCGGTGATTGGTGCTTATGGTATATGCATGAATATAATTAAACTGGATTGTTTTACATCATGATCACATTTTTCTAATAGGAAAATATTTTTTTCAAATCAAATAAGTTTTTCTTCTTTTCTCAGTTTGTATTTGGTCCCTAGATAATTCGATAAAATATTTTTATAAGTTTAATTTTCATGTACTGTTAGGGAGTGTTTGGTATAAGTAAAGTTTTTTCATATTCAAGAATCATGAATCTTGAAAATCATAATTATTAGGAATGACTAAAATATGTTTGGTTGGTCAAAAATATTCCTGAAAATATTTATATAAATTTCTTGAGAATCAAAGAGCAAGTGATACTATCTGTGGTTCTATATATAAGAAACATAGGACAAATCATTAAGATCAAATAAAGTGGAAAATTAGTTATTTTTAATTAATACTACATAAATTGAAATTTTATTACAAAAATGTCCTTAAGATTAATTGGTTTAAGTGGTGGTTAGATATAATGTCACCACTCATAATCCAAGAAATACTTTTTCAACCAACAAGAATGAGTTATATTAATAGCTCATTAAATGCATCCACTTTCATGGGGAATGAGTGATATCTCATTAATAAATTTCACAATAAATTAGGGGTAGTGGCCTTTTTATCCTGTATTGAAAAAAATAAAAAATCATGTCTTAATTTAACATCATGATGAAAAATAAAGTCACAAACAATAGAGAAACACATATCGGAAATCAAGTTCAAAGAAATATTTATGCCTAGCAATTAAATCTATTTCCTGTTTTCAAAGATTTATATAGGAAACACTAAAACAACTTTATATTATTAGTTAATTAGAAATTAGAAATTATTTTAGATATGACTTTTTTTTTTATCCGTAGGAATTGAAGACAATACCAAGGAGTTTACAACACTTACACACCTTGCTCAATCAACTGAGTTAGATCCCTTTGTTATTCAGATATGACTTTAAAGTATATAATTATTGTAAAAGTTAATAAATTTATCATATATGTTAATTTATGAATGAATGTCCGTTTAAAAAATCTTAATATTGTGAGTGTATTCTAATTAAATTCTATTTTTATATCTATATAATGAATCAACTATGTACAAGAAAATATTAAATATTTTCTGGATTCTTAGTATATTAAATATTTTATTTCTTCTTTAATATATGTTGTATTAAATAATTAAAAATATATGGTAATATAAATTAGAAAGCATTAAATATTTTTTGGAATCTTATTATATGAAATCTTTTATTCTCTTATTTAACATTTTTTTTTATTAGTTAGGAGATACAGTAATATTATATTTCTAAATCTTTCTTGAAAAAGTTAACCCAACATCGTTTCTAAAAAGTTACTTAATGGGTTGCTTATTAAAAAATATTATTTTGATGTAGCACGTGTTATTTTGAGTTGCTTAAAATTGGAGAGAGTTGCTTATATAAGCAAATATTCCGTATGAGTTGCTTAACTTTGTATTAAATATAGAGTGGTGTTATTTGGACAACCTTTTATTAATTTTAAACACCCATCAACACCTCTTATTTCTTTTTATCTCTCTCTTCCTATCACATCATATCACCTATCATATCTATATTTTTCTTTCTTTTTGCTCTCTCTCACTAGGTGTCTACTAGCATTTGGGTGTCTAAATATATTTTTCCTTAAATATAGGAGAGAAAGAGGGAATATTTATGAGTTAAGCAACTTATTAATAAAAACTCTCATTAGAGAAAAAATTAATTGAGTTGCTTAAAATTGAGGTGACATAAATTAAATTGTTTATATAAAGACAATTGGAGATGCTCTAATAACTTGTCTCTTGTAGGAGTGGAAATGAACAATACCACTCTCTCCTCTATTTTTCCTATTTCTCTTTTCTAATTCTTTTATATTTTTCTTAAATCAAACATCTTTATCTTTATTATATTTCTTATTTATTTTTATTCACTTTATTTCTCTTTTTTAGTTTCACCTATCCTGGCTGCCCCTCTATCCTTTATTCCCTGATATATCTTTCTCCACAAATATTGTCCAATGTCCACGGATTTAAGCTCAATAGGCCATGATATATTCCTGATCGTGGCACTCAGTATCTAACACACTAACAGCCACAATGCAATAAAAGACTTTGAACAAAAAGCTCCCTAGTTTATATGATCTAAATCCGTACATGTTCCAAACGATGTTTTTTTATCTATATAAATTGAATTCAAGTACCAGACAGTTTGCAACAACACAACTTACACATGTTATTCAATTAATTGAGCCAGAACCCTTAAATCCAAAAAAAAATGTAACATATAGCTAATTGATGAGCAGAAAAACATTACATTATGTGAGAGCACCTAGCATGCAACAAAAGTTAATGAGGCAATAATTACCAAGGCTTTCAATTACTTTTCCAAAAAAAACTGTGTATATCCTTAATTAAAATTCAGTAATTATTAATTTATTTATTTTTTGTATTTTTTATTTCACTTTTGGAAATAAATTTATTATTTTATTAGTCTAGTGTTTTTAATTTAAAACCATTAGTATTCCTCTATGAAAAGCAATTCATTAAAATAAAAAACATCTATAACATAATAGAATTAGGAAACCATCAAATATGTGGCCCAACTAATATGAGATTGTTCTATTTTAACCAATAGTCTTGAGTTTCAGTATTAGATATGCATCTACATCAAATATTCAAAACAAGAACTTTGCGTTTGTAATAGTCCTATTTAACTTGAGCAAGAATATTGTATCACATGAAAAATATCTGTAGCTTGTACCACGAAAGCGATAAAGTTAGGAAATGTGTTTGGGAAATACGTTAGCCATAGTATAGTTTCAAACTCGTGGTGAACGAAAGAGAAAGTTATCACCTTTGCAATTTAACCCAAAATTTAATTATGTACTTGATTGTTGAATAGGTGCTTATCATATAAGAGTTTAGACTTAAATATGTTTTTAGTCCTTCAAATTAGGGGTCTACTTTTTTTAGTCCCCCAAATTAAAGTTTGTTTTTTTTAGTCCCTCAAATTTGATAAATGCTTTTTTTAGTCCTTTTCCCCAAAGTCATTAATGTAAGCCAAACAAGGAATATTGAATTACTGGCTGAAATTGTAGGATCGAGACAACAAATCTAGAGGGGGAGTGAATAGATCTTTCAACTTTTGTTACCAAAATCTCTTTACTTTTTCAAAAACTTCTAATTCACCTTCCTTCTTTTATAAAGAATCCAAATATTCAAAAGAAAGATTTTAGAAATGATTTGAATAGAGATTTTAAATTCAGATTAGATTAAAAGTAAGAGTTATTTCAATTAAAAGATTTTGATTAGGAAAACTTAAGCAAGTAACCTTGATATCTTGAATGGGCAAGAATGTAAAGATTAAAGAAAGAATATTCAAGAGTTTTATACTGGTTCAGTCATAAAGACCTACATCCAGTTGATCCAACACCCTGTTAGACCTTTCACTATTTCAAATTTCAAGTTACATGCACACTGTACACACAAGAAATCTGAAATACACACTTTCTTGACTTGAACCCTACAAGTAAAGAAAGAAACACCTAATAGAACACTACTATTAGATTCTGAAAAACCAGATTTCAGAGAATTCTATCTTTCAAACAAGATAAAGGTTATGGAACGATTTCACCTTTAGTGAATGATAGAACATTTCAGCTCTTCAAATTCCAATCATTTCTTCAAGCAAAATGATCTTCCTTTTATATTCTTCCATTTTGAAAACAAAGAAGATCAAATAGCTTTAGAACCTTCTTGATGCTTATTGCCAATTTTGGCAAGTGTACCAAATCGCTCAAGTAACACAGTAGTGAGTAGAGTATCGTCTCCACAGGGACTTCTGCGATAAATGGGTAATTATTAATATAATTTGTAGACTACGAATATTGAGAAATTTAAAGTAACCAAAATTAAAAGCAAATGCATAAGAATAAAGAGAAAAAAGGAAGGAAACTTGATTTGAGAATTTTGTCGAATAGTTGGTATGCGCAGAGAATGGGATTAATATCAATGGAAGGAATTGTCGAGGTTTGACTTCATTAAATCAACCTATCATGCATTACTAATCATTCCTATTTAATTAAACCTATGTTATCATCAACCCATAATTTATTCTAACCTTAATCCCTTAAGCGAAAGAACCTAAGTCCTTTGATTCCACTATCAATCCCTTGAATTAGTGTAATCAAAGTACTTGCATTAAGAATGAGGGTTTTAACGATGCCCAATCATTTTTACCCTATCCCTAGGCATAAAAATTATTGGGTGTTCCGTTCAGTTCGCAATTCAATTGAATTTCCCAATTACAATCAAATAAAAAGAATAATGCACTCAGGTGATCAGGCTAAGAGCAAGCAATAAGTGTAGAAGAGAAACAATAACAATACTTAATTAAATAGAGACAATGTAGTAATTACATGGAAGAAGATTCAATTACATCAAACCCCAACAAAGGATGGAATTAGCTACTTATAGCCATGGGGGAAGAAGAGACTGGAGAAGAGACAACGGAAGATGAATCCTTGAGCATGGAAACGGTTCCCCAATGTCTCTGGCCTCTTTGCCTATGAAAATCCTAAAATTCTCAACCTCTTTTCCTATCCTAGAAGGTCTATTTAAATTAAAAATAAAAGACGCAACTTTCTGCTTTATTTTCGCTGAACACGCCATGGCCATGGTGTCTACCATGGTCTGCCCGTGGTTGAGGCTGACTTTTATAATTGACTTCCTGAAGTCTGCCACGCCCATGGTAGCTACCACAGGCAGCCCATGGTGTACTCTGGTTGCGGAATTTGACATTTTTCTTCATTTTTCTTCCAATGTAGCTACTCATGGACTCTCCTTTGCTTGATTCGAGCTTCAACAAAGTTCTTACAAAACACAAACAAACTACCCAAAGATCAAGCGTAAAAGGTATAAACTAGAAAATCCTAAATAAACTAAACTTTTATTCAAAATTACCTAAAATGAACACAAACAAAGCTCAAAAGCATAAGAGATATCACATAATTGCCCCTAAACTACTACAAAATGTAAGTAAAGATGGCAATTATCAACACCCCAAACTTAGAACTTTGCTAGTCCTCGAGCAACAAAAACAAGAACTACTTAATGACAATCCTAAGAAACACTGAAAACACAAAGACATGGCCTGCAATAAATTCCCAACTCATCATCATCAAAACAAGTTCTAGAGCAATACAGTCCAATTATAATAAGGTGCCCACACAAAAATTCCAGTGACAATTCATCAAGAGATTAATATGGATGGCAAAAAAAATTGCAACGAACCACCAAAGTCCCTTGGTCCTCACAAAGTATATCACTCAATCACACAATCGTAGGTGAGTATATCTCTCAAGCAACACATTAAAACAACACATATTAATTTTGCTTTTTATCTCTCAACAATCACAATTATCAAGCATGTAAGCAAGGATCATTAAGGACTTTTTTTGGCTTGTAACGTGGCCGGGCTACAACAAAATCTTGGTTTTTCTGGGATTCAGAGCATCTAAGAATATGGGAGCAAAAAGAGAAATAATTCCCCACTTGATCTCAAGAGCAAAATCACAATTTGGACCCCAAGTTTCTTCAACAATCCATGACCACTTTATTCAACTTCACCTATGTCCCACTGCAAAATTATTTATTTTGTCTTTTCTGTTTTTTTTTTTTTACAACTTTAACACTGTGGGACGAGTCACACACATTTTTTTTTAACTAACTGTGACGCTAGAATTCCCTTGGGGTACCCTTCATTTACCACATTTGGGTGTCTAGAAAGACACCCCAAACTTAATGTAAAACCCTATTTCTCAATTTTCTCTCCAATTCCTAGGAAGGGAAGACATTTGTTTTTCTATTAAGGTTAAGGGTTTATGCATCAAGAAAATCTTTCAGTTGGCTCAAAAAGGGTGCAAAGGATTTTTTTTATTTTTTTATTTTTTATTTTTTATTAACAAAGGAAAGCTTTCTGGCTAGTGGCTTAAGACAACAAACAAGGCCTTGATCCTTTCCAAGCTAGCATGCAAAACAATGGAATCAAAAGATTTCAAGCAAAATCATATGCGCAAGAGTTAATGGTGCCACTCAACATATATAATAGTAATTCCTCACCAGGCTAGGTTTCATCAAGGGAACAGAGGTATCCATACAAACATGCCACACATATTAACCACAGTTAAAACAATTCCAGAATTTAGGAGTGCAACCACAACCATGCATTGAACCAATATTTTTTTTTTGATGAAAACAAGAAAGCAATAATTACAGACCAAGTCATAATAATTCACAAAAAAAAACTAACAAAACATTAAAGACAAGAAAAAGAAAGAAAGACTTACCTCAACATCAAAGGCCCATCATCACCCCCTTGGCCAAGAGTATGGTGGTCCCCAACTCTCATTGGCCAATCAACCTGGGCCGCAAACTCTGCTAAGAAGATGGTGGAAGGAACTCCGGCGGTGGTGGAGGTGTTCTGGTGATGGTGGTTTTGGATGGATGTGCACTGCAGAAGCGTTTGGGAATGGTGGGTTGAGAGAGGGACCATGCAGTGGAGGCTATGGCAGCGCCGTGGTGGCCATGCGTCATGGTGGTGGAAGATGGTGCTGGTGTGCCTCTGAAAGTCTGTCGAGGAAGAAAGAATTTCATATTTAGGATGCGATTCGATTTGGGGTTCTCCCTTTTTTTTTTTAGCTTTGCTTTTTGCACACCGTTATTTGATATTCACACCCCCTCTAATACTTTTTTTTTAAGACAGCTAGATTTCCACGGTCATGGTATTTAGCACGACCAGGTCATGGAGGGGTCTGGTTTTGATGAATGAATGGCACCTTTGACGCACCATGGGCATGGAGTCTACCATGGACAACCTATGGTATCCTCTGGAGTTCACACGAATGAGAATTGCTCACGCCACAGGCATGGTGTCTACCATGGACAGCCCGTGGTGCCCCTTTTTTTTAAAACAAGTGTAGCCTAAAAACAACATAAAATAGAACAAAAAGACAAAATTTAATTCAAGAGAGAGAAGGATAGAAAGCTAGGTTGCCTCCTAGTAAGCGCTTCTTTAACGTCACTAGCTTGACGGGTGAGTGACCTCAAGGGTCACTAAGATGAATTACTGTGGTAAGGCGCTCAACCTCACCCCCAAGGTAGTGTTTGAGTCTTTGGCCATTTACCAGCCAACTCCTTTGAGAAGAAGGGTCTTCCACTACTATTGCACCATAGGGTCGTACTTCCTTGACTGTGAAAGGACCACTCCACTTTGATTTTAGCTTCCCTGCAAATAGTTTTAACCGGGAGTTGTACAAAAGGACTTGTTGTCCCGGCTTAAACTCTCTCTTTAAGATCTTCCTATCATGCCAAGCCTTGGCTCTCTGTTTGTAGATTCTAGATGACTTATAGGCATTGAGCCTCATCTCCTCCAACTCATGCAGTTGTTGCTTCCTCTTGTCCCCAGATAGAGAAGAATCAAAGTTCAAAAACTTGAGAGCCCAGAACGCCTTGTGCTCTAACTCCACCGGTAAATGGCAAGCCTTGCCATACACCATCTGATAAGGGGACAGCCCTATAGGAGTCTTGAAGGCTGTCCTGTAGGCCCACAATGCATCATCTAACTTGATGGACCAATCCTTCCTGGAAGAAGCGACTGTTTTCTCCAAAATCTTCTTGATCTCGCGGTTGGAGACTTCCGCTTGACCATTTGTCTGAGGATGATATGGAGATGCCACCTTATGCTTCACATTATAGTGCTCAAGCACCTTCTTCAACTGCGCATTACAGAAATGAGTACCCCCATCACTGATTAGCACTCGTGGTACCCCAAATCTAGAGAAAACGTTCTTTTTCAAGAACTTAATCATAGTTTTGGCATCATCCTTCTGCGTAGCCACTGCTTCCACCCATTTGGACACATAGTCTACTGCAACAAGAATGTATTCATTAGAAAAAAAAGGGGGGAGGGGACCAACAAAGTCAATCCCCAACAGTCAAATACCTCAACCTCAATCATATTTTGCAGTGGCATCTTATGTCTCCTAGAAATGTTCCCAGTCCTTTGGCAATTATCACAACTCTTGGCATGATTGTGTGCATCCTTGAACAATGTAGGCCAATAGAAACCTGACTGGAGAACTTTAGCAGCAGTTCTCTCTCCATTGTAATGACCACCATAGGGAGAATTGTGGCAATGCCACAAGATATCATTTGCCTCGGTTTGAGTCACACACCTCCTGAGAAGATTATCAGCACCCACCTTAAACAAATATGGGTCATCCCATACATAGAATTTAGCATCTCTAAGGAACTTTTTCTTTTGGTGCCAGTTCAAATCATCAGGCATATCACCCCTGCCTTAAAATTGGCCATGTCAGCAAACCATGGTCTCTCCTCGATATAGAATAAGGCCTCATCAGGGAATTCATCCCTAATCTCCTTCTCCTTCACAGTCACTTCCTCATTTACTAGTCTAGAGAGATGGTCAGCAACTACATTCTCACTCCCCTTCTTATCTCGAATCTCAATGTCAAACTCTTGCAATAATAGGACCCATCTTATCAACCTAGACTTAGAATCAGCCTTAGTGAGAAGATATTTAATGGCAGAGTGGTCAGTGTAGATAATTACCTTGGCACCAATCAAATAGGAGCGAAATTTCTCCAAGGCATAAACAATGGCAAGCATCTCCTTCTCTGTGGTAGCATAATTGAGTTTAGCTCCACCCAGCACCTTGCTAGCATAGAATATAGCATGAAACACCTTGTTTCTCCTTTGTCCCAATACTGCACCAATTGCATAATTGCTAGCATCACACATAAGCTCAAACTCTTGATTCCAATCTAGAGCTATGATAATAGGAGCAGAAATCAACTTCTCTTTCAAAGTATTGAACGCCTTGTGGCACTCAGCATCAAATACAAAGGGAGTATCTTTGACCAGCAAATTGCTACGGGGCTTGGCTATTTTAGAGAAGTCTTTGATGAACCTCCTGTAGAATCCTGCATGCCCCAAGAAACTCCGAACACCTTTTTCATTAACGGGAGGAGGAAGCTTCTCAATGACATCAATCTTTGCCTTATCCACCTCTATGCCACAAGCAGAAATCTTGTGACCAAGAACTATGCCTTCTTGGACCATGAAGTGACACTTCTCCCAATTTAGAATCAGGTTGGCTTCCACACACATCTTCAATACGAGCTCTAAGTTGGTGAGGCATAAGTCATATGAAGTGCCAAAAACTGAGAAATCATCCATGAATACCTCGATGCACTTCTCCACCAAATCTGCAAATATAGCTAACATGTACCTTTGGAATGTTGCAGGTGCATTACACAAGCCAAACGGCATCCTTCTATAGGCATATATCCCAAAAGGGCAAGTGAACGCCGTTTTCTCTTGATCATCCGGATTAACCGCAATTTGGTTGTACCCGGAGTATCCATCTAGAAAGCATCTGATCCATGAAAGGGAGTGGGAAGTGGTCCTTTCTAGTAGCTTGGTTGAGTCTTCTGTAATCAATAACCATCCGCCAACCAGTGACTGTCCTTGTGGGAACAAGCTCATTCTTGTCATTCCTCACAACCGTCATACCTCCCTTCTTTGGCACCACATGAACTGGACTCACCCAAGCACTGTCAGAAATAGGATAGATCATCCCGGCTTCCAAAAGCTTCAATACCTCCTTCCTCACCTCTTCCTTCATGATAGGATTAAGTCGCCTCTGAGGTTGAGCAACTGGCTTGAAATCATTCTCTAGGTGGATGTCATGCATACAATAAGAAGGATCGATACCTTTAAGATCAGAAATATGCCACCCTAGAGCTCCCTTATGTAACCTCAGAACTTCAATCAGCTTCTCCTCCTCTAAAGCAGACAAAGAACTGCTGATGATAACTGGCATCACGTCATTATCCTCAAGGAAAACATACTTGAGATGAGATGGAAGCATCTTCAATTCTAGCTTGGGCTTCTCAAGTATACTATCCTTCTTCAACTCTTCAAACTTTGCTTCTTCTGGTGGAATCTCCTTTAATACCCCCAAGCTTCTTGCATATTCCTCAACTTCCTCATTGAGCTCATCATGATGATTGAGTAAGACTTGCTCAATGGGAGAGTGAGAAATTAGATGAGCAGGAACCTCTTGTTGTATCTCATCAAGAACATCTACCCGGAAGCAAACACCATTTTCATTTGGGTGAGTCATAGCATCAAAAACATTAAATTTGATCACCTCATCCTGAACCGAGAGCCTAAATTCTCCATTGCCAACATCAATTATGGCCTTGGCCGTCAACATGAAAGGTCTTCCCAAAATGATGGGAATGTCAGCATCTTCCTCCATGTCCATAATGACAAAATCTGCAGGAAAAATAAATTTGTCAACTTTAACTAGCATGTTCTCAACCACACCATAGGGGTGTTTGATGGAACGATCCGCAAGCTGCAATGTCATGCGGGTTGGCTTCACTTCAACGTCGCCAACATGCATAGGGGCATCAAATTGATACTCGTCCCCAAATCCAACAATGCTCGGCCAACAGAGAGATTCCCAATAGTAATAGGAATGGTGAAACTACCCGGATCCTTGTGTTTGGCAGGCAACATCTTCTTAATAATTGCACTACAACCCGCCTCAAGCTCAATATTATCCTTCTCGATGTACCTCATCTTCTTCATAAGGAGCTCCTTTATAAATTTAGCATAAGTAGGCATCTGTTCTAGAGCCTCTGAGAATGGAATATTAATCTGCAGCCTCTTGAAAATTTCAAGGAAACGAGCAAACTGTCGCTCCTTATCCTTCTTGGTCGGACTCTTTGGGTAGGGAAGTTCTTTAGTAATGGAGGTCTTAACTTTCAACTTCTCTTCCTTGGCACTCATGTCTTTAGCCTTTCTCACTCCAACACCCTCAACTACTACTTCTTCTTCACCCCCACTCTCTTTTTCTTTTTCATTATTTTTCTCCTCATCCTCCTGGAATCTCACCATTATCTCATCTTTCTTTTTCTTTTCAGTCATACTCGCCACCACTCCTAGTACAGATAGCACTGCAATTACCTTTAGGATTGGTTTGAGTATTAGCTGAAAAACCACTCCTGGTTTGCTCCGTCAAATCTGTTACTTGCTTAGCCAACTGACCCACCTGAGTCTCCAAATTCTTGAAAGATGCATCAGTCCTCTTCTGGTTGGAAGTGGAGAGTTGGATGAATTCAGTGAGAGTATCTTCCAGCTTTGTTTGGCGGTCATAGAGATTTGGCTTCTGTTGAAAAGATCTTTCACCAACTCCTTTATCAAAAACAGGATGAGTCTGAAAGCCATTACGGTTAGAATTGTTACTGTAGAAATTCTGCTTCCCTTGGCCATAGTTGTTCTGTCTCCCCATATAATTCACCTTTTCCTCTTGTGTGTTGGAAGTATACATGATTATCACCCCCACAAATTTCACAACTGAGCACTCGATGATGTGACTGAGAAGAGGCAGCCTTCATTAACTGTTGAAGAAGATTGGACACTTGTACCTTGAGTGCTTCCACCTGGGCTAGAATAGCATCTTGAGAGTTGAGCTCCATTACTCCTCTGCGTGGGGCTCTATCATGTTGAGCTTCAAAATCACTTGCTGCCATGTTTTCAATCAATTCTACAGCTTCCTCCAGTGACTTATTTTAATCACTCCTCCACCAGCTGCAGCATCAAGCATCACCTTTGTTTGCCCCTTCAGACCCCAAGGAAGATGTAAAGTTGATCAACCTGTCCAATCCTGTGGTTGGGACACTTCATCAAGAGACTCTTGTATCTCTCCCAAGTTTCATGGAGTGACTCATCATTCCTTTGGTGGAAGCCCAATATGTCAATCTTTGCTTGGATTTTCTTCACTTCAGGGAAAAACCGATCCAAGAACTTTCTTTCCACTTCAGTCCAAGTGGCAAGACTCTGAGATGGGAGGTTAGTGAGCCACTTCAATGCATTTCCTATGAGGGAGAAATGGAACACCCACATATACAGGCTCTCCTCTTCATTCTGGGCCACCCCTGCTGTGCCGCATAGATCATAAAAGGTGGTCAAATGGTTGTAGGGGTCTTCATTTTCTAAGCCAGCAAACGCATGTTGACTGAGAAGTGTGAGCAATGCTGGTTTAGCTTCAACTATGCGGTTGGCGTTCCTTGGCCTGGCAATACTAGAGAACACTCTTGGACCATTATTGTTGATATGATCCGCAAGAGTTCTCCTGGCAGGTTGCTCTTCTTCTGCCATGTCTTCCTCCTCTGAACTAGAAGAATGTTCGGAAAGTGAGTGAGGATTGGAAGAACTCTTTTCCAATGTCAACTACTTCGCTAGTTGCTTTGCTCTTTTAGTTTGACCGCTAATCAGCCTAGCAGCCTTCTCAATCTCTGGAATGAAACGGAGCTCTTGAGGATTAGTCTTGCTCCTTGTACCAATAGTACCTGGCATGCACAAAATCACAAACAACTAGAGCAACTAGAAAGACCGTTAGCACCGGATAAGGAAGAAAAAGAAAAAAATTAAAAATAAAATGTGAAAGAATAAAAGAATGTTTAAAGTCCAAAAAATATACTAAAAATTTGCCCAATTACCGAGACACAAGTCCCCGGCAACGGCGCCAGAAACTTGTTGGCAATTTTGGCAAGTGTACCAAATCGCTCAAGTAACACAGTAGTGAGTAGAGTATTGTCTCCACAGGGACTTGTGCGATAAATGGGTAATTATTAATATAATTTGTAGACTACGAATATTGAGAAATTTAAAGTAACCAAAATTAAAAGCAAATGCATAAGAATAAAGAGAAAAAAGGAAGGAAACTTGATTTGAGAATTTTGTCGAACAGTTGGTATGCGCAGAGAATGGGATTAATATCAATGGAAGGAATTGTCGGGGTTTGACTTCATTAAATCAACCTATCATGCATTACTAATCATTCCTATTTAATTAAACCTATGTTATCATCAACCCACAATTTATTCTAACCTTAATCCCTTAAGCGAAAGAACCTAAGTCCTTTGATTCCACTATCAATCCCTTGAATTAGTGTAATCAAAGTACTTGCATTAAGAATGAGGGTTTTAACGATGCCCAATCCTTTTTACCTTATCCCTAGGCATAAAAATTATTGGGTGTTCCCTTCAGTTCGCAATTCAATTGAATTTCCCAATTACAATCAAATAAAAAGAATAATGCACTCAGGTGATCAGGCTAAGAGCAAGCAATAAGTGTAGAAGAGAAACAATAACAATACTTAATTAAATAGAGACAATGTAGTAATTACATGGAAGAAGATTCAATTACATCAAACCCCAACAAAGGATGGAATTAGCTACTCATAGCCATGGGGGAAGAAGAGACTGGAGAAGAGACAACGGAAGATGAATCCTTGAGCATGGAAATGATTCCCCAATGTCTCTGGCCTCTTTGCCTATGAAAATCCTAAAATTCTCAACCTCTTTTCCTATCCTAGAAGGTCTATTTAAATTAAAAATAAAAGACGCAACTTTCTGCTTTATTTTCGCTGAACACGCAATGGCCATGGTCTCTACCATGGTCTGCCCGTGGTTGAGGCTGACTTTTATAATTGACTTCCTGAAGTCTGCCACGCCCATGGTAGCTACCACAGGCAGCCCATGGTGTACTCTGGTTGCAGAATTTGACATTTTTCTTCATTTTTCTTCCAATGTAGCTACTCATGGACTCTCCTTTGCTTGATCCGAGCTTCAACAAAGTTCCTACAAAACACAAACAAACTACCCAAAGATCAAGCGTAAAAGGTATAAACTAGAAAATCCTAAATAAACTAAACTTTTATTCAAAATTCACCTAAAATGAACACAAACAAAAGCTCAAAAGCATAAGAGATATCACATAATTGCCCCTAAACTACTACTAAATGTAAGTAAAGATGGCAATTATCAATGCTCTTCTCTCAAAGTATGTTTAAAATTGATTTTAGAAAAGCATGTTTAGAGAGAGAGGTGCTGATATTTATAAAATTTTAAAGATAAAACTGATTTAATCTGTTACGTAGACAATGTAATCTGTTAAATCGTTCTTCAGCACACCAGGGTTCAATTCAAGAATCATTTTAACCTGTTACATTAAAGCATAACTTGTTAAATTACTCTTGATGATCTCTTTAAGTGATCTGGGTTCGTTTTAATCTGTTACATGTCTATGTAATCGATTAAACCGAGCTTTCTTCCTTCTGAAACAACTTTTTTGGATATATAGTAATCGATTAAAACATGTTGTAATCGATTAAAACAGAAACAATGTAAATTCTTTCAGAAATAAGACTCAAAGTCTAAAATGCCTTGTGTAATCGATTATCCCGAGTGTAATCGATTACACTTTGTATTTTAGCTTTTCCCAAATAAAAACAAAACGTGGTAATCTTTTACATCTATGATGTAATCGATTACTACGGTGGAATTATCTAAAAGATCAATCAATTTACTTTCTTAGACTTTTTAGTTAAACTCTAGGCAAAAACTAATACTAAAAATTAATCATGCAGATGCCTAAGTCTATAACAAACAATACAATGCCACATCTTTACATGTTTGACATATTTAAAAATTAAAACCAAAACTTTAAGAGAAAACGAAAGAGATCTAGTCTTCATGTCAACAATCTCCCCCTTTTTGGTTTTGATTGTGCCAAACTCCTTTTTGATTGTGCTTAGCATTGTACCTGTTTCTTTTCATGCACTCTTGTCCAGGGATTGGTTAAACAAATATATATATATATATATATATATATATATATATATATATATATATATATATATATATATATATATATATACTTTGTAAAACAGAGTACCAATCACAGAACATATAAATCATCAAATTTACTCTCCCTTTTGGCAATTGAAAGCCAAAAAGGCTATGATCATATAACATCAAATATAACTAAGTGAACATGGATCATATGGAAGTAACCATAATGCAATTAAGTAATCATAATTGTTTAGAGTAACAGAATATTTAATCAATTACAATTATCCAGAATATTATACTTGAAATGAAATTAAAAGCAGAATTCAAGCAAAAGTAAAAAAAAAAAAAAAAAGATGGTACTTTTTCCAAAATATATGAAATTAGATATGCAAAAAAAAAAAAAAGATTGATTTGGAATAGCTGTTGATCTAGTCTTCAGGATAGGGAACATTGCGCTCATCAAGCCTTGCTGAGATGGTCTCAAAACTGTCCTTGAGTTCTTGGTAGTCTTCCCAGTGAATCCTTATTGACTCATCCAGTTTAGCCAAAACAGCCTTCTCAAAAAGGGTTAGTGGCTTCTCTTCTTCTTGTGTAGGCTGATCCTGTTGAGGAGCTTGTTCCTCTTGTCCTTCATCATCTTCAACATCAACTGGTGCATCTTCCTTTGCAAACCAGCCGTGATCAATAACAACTAAATTCATTTGCTTCAAGGCTTTGGTCTTGACTTCATGAATGTCCCTAGTGAATTCAGAAGTTTCAGATGATGTATCCACCTTGAAGTGATCAATCACTTTTGAGATGAATACAACATAGGGACACTTGTAGTCTACCAATATTCTAGTTTTCATCATATTTTCAATAATCACAAACATCCAATTAACTTTAAACTTATTTTTCAAAGCAAAGATAAGCATAAGATCATCATTTGTTAATTGAGCATGATTGCTCCCCCTGGGTGTGAGAATCCATGATATCACATAAGCTAGCAATCTGTCATCTACCTTAAGAGGTCCAGTGTTAAATCTTTTCTTGAGTGGCTCTATTGAATTCCTCATGCAGTCCAAAAAGGTAGTAACCTTGCTATACTTAATTCCCATTTTCTTAAATTCTTCCAAATTTAGCTTAGTTCCGCCAATTTCAATACCGTCTATAGAGCTAAAGACTGAAGCAGTTAACTCTATCTTAACACCTTTCACAGATGAGTAAAGAACTCCAAATTCGTTCACATGGGCACAGGTATAGAAAACCCTTACCAGATCAGGGCAGTAGATGCCGTGAAGTTGAGTGAATTTGTTGAGCCCTTGTTCTTCTAGAATAAAAGGGAAGGAGAAGTTCTAACCTTTGAGCCATTCAAAAATTTGGGGGTCACCAACTCCTTTCCAGCAAATGTCTGAATGTAGCAGGTTTCCTGATGCTCACTGCCGAACCAGGGATTCAAACGTGGTTGAGATCGAGGTGGAGGAGAGGGAGGAGCAGATTCCTTTCCTCTGCTAGATGCTGCTTCTTTGTTGGAAGAAGCTTTCCTCTTCTTGGTTTATAGTGGAGGTGAAGGAGGGGTAGCATTCTTCTTTGCAATGCTCTTCATTCTTTTGGGTCATTGGGAGTTATCCATGGGAATTTGGGTTATGTTTTTGTGAGAGAAGGGGTCGAAATAAGCTCTAGATTTAAAGGAATGAGATGGCTTGAATGAGATATGAAGTGGTTTGTTTAAAATTTGCATCTTTTAGGGTTTAAAACACTTCAGATTATGTGTAATTGATTACATTCCCATATGTAATCGGTTACAATTTCCATAATAGACCAGTAACTTCCCAGATCAATTTAATTGGTTACAATTTTACTGTAATCGATTATTTCAAAGTTTCATGCAGCTTTAAAAGCTTTTTATGCAACATAAAAGTATGTAATCAGTTATCCCGAAGGGTAATTGATTAAAATAGTAGGAAATGCAATTTTTTTTCTTTCAAATATGAATGCAATTTTCAACCATGTAATCAGTTATCCCGAAAGGTAATCAATTACTAATGAAGCTTTTTGAAAAAAGAAATATATAAACATGAGTTTTCATAGGTTTTAGAAAGCATTTTTCACACATAGTCACAAACAATCAATACAGAAATGCAAAATCAAACATACAAAACATACAAAATCATCAAAACAACAAATTTTCCACCAATATTTCGTGAATATTCAAACGTTCGAATCAAATTAACATTAAATCATTTTTCATTATTTGAATATATATATGATTCAGCATAATAAAACTAAGCAACAGAATAATTATTCTGAAAGTATCACAATAACTTAGTTATGTTTTTCTCATAATAATAATAATAATAATAATAATAATAATAATAATAATAATAATAATAATAATAACTTAGTTATGTTTACTAGTATTAGGAAGAGGAGTGCCATCTAAAAAATGTTTGACTAGAGAAAAGGCTCTTCCTGGCTGGTAGCTTGGTACTTCATGCCCTGCTTCCCTCACTGTGGCAAAAGTTAAACCTCCCTTGTATACTTGAGTATACCCACCAACCTGTTTCACGTGAAATTTCATTAATTAGAAAGGGCTTAATATGTTTTTAATCCCTCAAATTTGGGGTAAGTTTGATTTTGGTCCCTCAATTAAAAATTTGTTTTTTTAGTCCCTTAAATTCGTAAAATATTATTTTTAGTCCTTCAACTCCACTTTGAGGGACTAAAAAGAGCAAAAAATATGTTCTTTTTAGTCCTTCAAATTAACCTTGAAGGACTAAAAATAGCCTTTTGCGAAATTGAGGGACTAAAAAGAACAAATTTTTAATTGAGGGACCAAAACCAAATTTACCCCAAATTTGAGGGACAAAAAACATATTTAAGTTATTATAAAATATTTATGTAAATCAAAATTTAATTGTATGAAAACAAATCATACTATGTTCTATAAACCATGATTAATTTAGGACCTTAAGTAGCACCAACAAATCATTATTATCCTTTTTATTCAATTGAAAAGGATTTGAAGAGCTTTTGTTTGATATGAATTGTGTAACATCCCAAATTTACGGACCTTAGAAATAAATAATAAAGAGATATCTTTATGGAATAGTTTTGTATTTAATGGTTTAAGGATACCCTTAAGCATTATTAATAATAGTTTACCTTATAATAAGATACAATAGAAATAAAATAATAGGACCCTGATGGGGAGCCAAGGCCCACTAAGCCCACACACACACGGTTTAAGTAGAGAAGGAGAAGGGAAAGTTAGAGAGAGAAAGAGAAAAGAAAGAAAAGAGTTATAGAGAAGGAGGAGAAGAAGGAAGAAGAGGAAGAGGAGAGAAGTGGAGCAGAGATCAGGGATCTAGTGCCCAAAGCTCAGATCCGAGTACCCCGAGGTGAGTGATTCCTCCCCTTGTCCTCCCCATCCCTCCATAGTTCTTGTTCTCTTGTTTACCCCCTTTTTCCCCCTCTTTGATCCCTAAGTAAGATTTTGGGTTTTTGGTGATTTTGTTTGATTAAGGGGTTTTTTAGGTGAATCAATCGGTTGGAAATGAAATAGAAGTGTTTATGGTTTGATTTGTATACTTGGGTGAGTCTTTGCATAGGGTTAGGATGAGTGGATAACCCATTGATAGCCATGGAGCTCGCAGGTCGCAGCCCCTATTTCGCTCATGCCCAGCACGAATTGTGGTGCTGCCGGGCGAGAGGGTCATAATGGAACTTTCAGTTCCAGGGTTTTTCATGCCCAGCATGGTAGAGCTTGCACTACCGGGAATGAGAGAGTCAGTAGCAATATTCATTTCCAGGAGAGCTCATGCCCAGCATGAAAGTTGGTGCTGCTGGGCATGAGAGAGTCAGTAGCAACATTCATTTCCAAGGGTGCTCATGCCCAACACGAAAGTTTGTGCTGCTGGGCATGAGAGTGTTAGCATGTATTTTTAGCTGCAGAGGGGCTCAAGTCCAGCACAAGAGCTTGCGCGGCCAGGCATGGGGATTCTGGCTCAGCACGAAAGCTTGTGCGGCTGGGCTAGAATTTGGTTAACTGTTATTCTTTTGAAACTTTTCCCTTTTTATTTATATGATGTTAAAATGTTTATATAATTGTTATTGCTTCATTTCCTCTTTGTACCTTGACGTTTTGTGATGTTATGATTGCACCCTTATTGCATTCATGTGATTGTTGCATATGCTTGGGATGTATGTTACGATAAACTCTCTTTAATAAAAGATACATAAAACACTTAAGACTATACCTATGTCTCTTAGTAAATAGATGGGGAGATTCCCCTAAGTTTTAGAAAAGGCTTTTAAGCAAAGTTTATAGTTTCATGAAAGGTTTTTAGTAAAAGATATTCCCTCGGTGACATAGGGTGGAACCTTCCCCAGTACCAGTCACGTCCGAGAGCCGCACGCTCGGCGTACAATAGTGTGCAAAGGGCTAAGGATCCCCTGTATTATCAAGGGGAGATGGTTTGTGAAAGGTTTACGAAATAGTTTTTATAAAATATGTTTTTAAAAGAGTGAAGAATGAGTTGGGCAACTCGTGAGGGGTTGTCGCATTAGTAAGCTAAGAGGCCCCCCTAGAGGTGAGCGATGGCGACCGTCACCCTGACACCCATGGGGGAAAACAACCTTCTTTTTAGGGAGAAGAGGTTCTTCGCAGAGAAGAATAGACATGGCTCCTCTTCATAACAGAGGTAAGCTACCCACTTGGACCGGTGGGTTAATTAAAGGTCGTAGCAAGAGGGGCACCTCTTGTTGGCTAGAGCTAAGTCAAAGTAATGAAATAGGCGATGAAAGTGAAACTTAAATAAAGAGATAATGCAAACCACACAACTGTAGAAACAAACTAAGATATGTTGATGTGCATGATGCAGGAATGTTTCTATGTTAAAGTATATGATGAGTCATGAGCCTTGTTGTTAGGCGAGTGATGTAAGGTATAACTATGCATTAGATGAGGACGTGTATAGCTAGATACTACCTTTAGTGGTAGGAGAGAGGTTATACCCATAGAAAGTTAATGTAAGCTACCGAGAGAGGTATGCGAGATGTTATGCCTCACAGAGAAAGGCGATGTAAGCCTAAGTTGGGCAAGTCAGAGGAAGGAAAGGTTATACACGTTCCCATCCAATGGTATAGTAAAGTGAGACCCTAGTGAGTGGTCAAGAAGAAAAGAATGATGTCTAGGTGCCTTAGTGCACTAGTGGCCTTAGATTTGGCATAGGAGACCAACTCTAAGTGCCTAAGTAACATGCATGATGAGGTAATAGTTGTGAGTATGAGCATCTATTAAAGAAAAGAGAAGTCATGAGAGTTAAGGAAATGATCTCTAGAATAGAGAGTCGGCCTATAGTCCTTGGAACACTCACTGAGCCATTATGTCTCATCCCGTTTAGTTTCATATTTTTACAGGTTAAGCAGGTGGATGCTTCATGAAAGAAGCTTGGAGCATGGAGCTGCTTTCCAGGAAGAAGATGTTATTAGTATAGTTTTGTATAATTCCCAATGGATGGGAATTTAGTTTATGTTTTATGTATCTTGCTTATATCTTGTATGGCACATAAGTGCCAAGAGCTTTGTACTAGATTTATTTCATGTAATATAAGTTTAAGTTTAAGTTTCTGCATAATTAACTCTGATATTCTTATATGCTAATTTCTATTAATTTAGCAATATAAGGAGAAAAAGGTAATATCCTCTAGGGTGTTACAAATTACTTGGACAAACAACGACATTCTATTTGTACATACCTCTCCAAATATGAACCAAGGATGCCAAGCAGTCTCAATTGAAAGCTTCATCTTCTTAATGGAATACTTGGTTGATGTAACAGATACCACTGCATCTACATCACCACTGTATCATACAATAGAATAAAAATTAATTACAAATAATCAAAAAATGACAATGGATATATAAGTGTTAATATAAAGAAAAAATAAAAATAAAATATATTTCTGGTCCCTCAAAATATCTTAAAATTTGATTGTAATCCCTACAAAATTTAATAGTATATTTTTAGTCCCTATAACTATCTTATAAAGACTAAAATTTAATTTTGAGATATTTTGAGACCAAAATCATATTTTATTAAAAAAAAATATCATCAAAAGATAATATAATAAGAGAAAATAGGCTATGTACTCTTATCATTCAATCAGAAATCACTATATACAATAAGTTTATTATTGACTTTTACAATAACTATCTTAAAAGTTAGTAATTTTTAATTAGTTTACAATGCAAAAGGGGATTAATTGTTATAGTGCATAGCCATAAAGAAGTAATAATTACAAGTCTCTACAATTATGTAAAGGGAATTTTACCTATAAACCCAAACCCTAAGTCCTTTATTAAGGATTTCACGTAAAAGGGGAATAATTGTTTTAGGGCTATCCCCCCCACTTTGAAATGACCTCACTACAGAGCTCCCAACCGTATTTGAGTTTGGTGACATTGGCATGTAAGGCTTCTTGAACATCACCCCGGTTAAGGTATGCATGCAAATAATTTTCAGTACATGGGTCAATTTCAACCTGCAACAAAAGTAAGCAATGCATAAGACCTTGTTTCATTTTATTGAAATCTAATTAAGTTCGTACAATAATGATTAATTGTTTAAAAATCAACTACAATGAATTCCCTTAATTAACTTCATGTATTTCATAATTAATATATTGAAGAACAAAAAAGGGTTTAAATTTGAATCTCACCGAGTTCTTCTTTGGCAAGGTATTGAGGTTGGTATTAAGGCACAGTGGAGCATAGATGTTGTACCAATCAATGAAAGAAGTATCACTATAAACTTTACCTAATGCTGCATTGCATTTACTAGTCTGATTTTGAAGTGAGAAATCACAAAATTTCTTGACATCATTTGCTGTTTCATCAGAGATGATTGCATGGCTAGCAAAAAAATCATATGTTCCTCGGTGGTCTGTTTCGAGATTGATCGCTGCATTCCCAATCTGCATAAAGTAGCAATTGCAAGAGGGTATAAATTCATAACGAGAGAAATTCTAGGAACACACTCTCTAACAACTCTCTTTATATCAATACAACTTTACAAAATTGAAGTTACCCAGATATTCAGTGTACTACTGTGAGGCTACGGTCCAAACATGACTCGAAACCCTATTCTTATATCTATTTTGAAAATTATACCAAAAATGTCTTTTTAATTAATCACATATTTTGTTAAAATTTAATTCAGGATTAACAAATTTATTTTTAAGCTTTTTAAGGGCATAGTTTTTTTTCAATGAAAGGCTATGACTTGCAAAGCATCAGAATA
This sequence comes from Pueraria montana var. lobata, assembly GCA_026413185.1. Classification (NCBI taxonomy): domain Eukaryota; kingdom Viridiplantae; phylum Streptophyta; class Magnoliopsida; order Fabales; family Fabaceae; genus Pueraria; species Pueraria montana. Next base: position 36,009,810 of record CM048651.1, on the reverse strand, counting down.
GAGCATTGACATCTCAACTATGTTAGCACTCCAACACTCTATCAATCATTATTAGGCTATGAAAGGCTATGTTGGCACCCCAACATAATTTTTTTCAATGAAAGGCTATATATGACTTGCAAAACATCACAATAAAGCATTAACATCCCAACTATGTTGACTTGAAAAAATCTTCCCTAATAAAAGCATGAATAAGGTCCCACCAAATAAAACTAGAACGACTAGCCACGCCATGATTAGCTGACTTATCAGCACAACTGTTCCCTTCCCTAAAGGTATGAGAAAATGAAAAATGCATCTTAGAACAAAGCATAAGACAACTCTTCCAACGGCCTCTAATTTCCCAAGGAACAATCTTTACATTTTAAGGGCATAATGAACACGTTACTAATTAACTTATAATTATTAAAGACAATACTCATATAATTACTTTTTAAGGGCATAATGTACACGTTACGTACTAAATAATGATAACTTCTCATAAACTTTCACTTTCAAATTGGAAGGTAAATAGGAGGAAAAAAGTGAGGGGGACATACCATTATTCCTTTGAGGTTGATTATTGTCTTTTTAGCCTTTTTGTTGTGAGAGAGAATATTGTGTGCAAGTTGAGGGACAAAATGCCCTGCATAGCTCTCCCCAGTAATGTAGAAATCTCTATTCTTGTACTCAGGAAATCTCTCCAACCAATTCCTTAAGAACACATAATTATCTGCTGCTGTTTTTCTATCCCCATTGTGATGATAATCATATGATTTGTTCGAGTAAGAAAACCCTACACCGGTAGGAGTTTCGAGGAACAAAATATTTGCAGCTTCAAAGGTGAAGATTAATAAGTCATAAGTGAGAAACTTAAAATAATTGTTTTTTAATTGAAAAAGAAATTTAATTAAATTAGTTTAAGGTTGTACCATTGTTCCATGAATATCTATTTTTGTGTAGCGTTTCCCCATCACTGTTAGGACGAAAGGGTCCAAGTTCTGTCATAGCTCCAAGAAGGGACGAACAACCGGGACCTATGAAAGTGAAATTAAAAATATTACATAAATATAATGTTGAGTAAGAGAAATAAAGTTTAATTAATTTATTTTAATTTTAATTTTTTATATTTATTCTTTTATACATAAGTTGTTACCTTGAGACAGTCAAAACTCCACCACCAAAACAAGCACATGTGCCAATTGCAATTGAAAATATCAACACGGCGCACACACACATCACACTCATACAGCCACACCCACACCCATAAAGTGTTGGCACCAACACTCCCACTTATACAAGTGCTTGGTTTTCTTTTTTTTTTTTTTTTTTTTTGTCTAGACCACAAGTATTTTTCACTGAAAACAATTATGTCCGAGTCGGGTAGGACCACTATGGGCAGCAAAACTCTCCCTCCGAATATTTACCCAGGATTCAAATTCAACACCTCCAAGTGCTTGGGTATGGATGCAAATATATAATGCATGCTTTCAAATTTTAAAAAAAATAAAAATAAAAACATTTGCTTGGCATTTCAAGTGTATTAACATGATGCAATATTTTCATATTATACAATTGAAAACAAGGATTAGATTAGATCTAATAACAAGTGGTGTTATAATCATATATACCTCCGTTGAGCCAAAGAACAAGAGGCAATGTTTCTTTAGAACGTTGAGCTTCCACAAAGTAATAATAAAAGGCACGCCCTGCCACTTTATCCACCGTGACATACCCTCCATATTGAGAGAACTTCACATGGGGTTGCCCTGGCAGCTTCTCAATCCTATCTTTATCTTTCAGACCTAACTGAGAATGAACCACCACATCATCATCATGCACAATAAGATCTTGTGCCTCAAAGTGACTCCTATCCATAATTTTAAAACCCGGTCGGACCGGTCGGACCGGAAATCGGTGGTCAGACCGGGTCGAGTTGGTCATCGGACCGGTCATGCTTTCGACCCGGTCAAACCCGGTGTGACCCGGTCAAACCCGGGGTTGACCTAGTGACCCGGTGACCTGACCCGGTCATTAACCCGATCGCTCCTTTTTTTTTTAATTTTTTAATTTTTTTTAAAAAAAAATTAAAAAAAAAATTAATTTTTTTTTTAAAATTTTTATTTTAATTTTAATTTTTTTTTAAAATTTCTTGAAACGACGTTATTTGGATAAAAAATCAAAAGAAAGAAAGATTTTGTGACTGTGACCGTTTGTCAAAACATTGCTTATTGTATCGTGTTTGTGAGTCTGTGAATTTTCTTCTTCAAACTTCAAAGTGCACACACATAAACCCTAATGCCATCATTTCAACCACATCGATCCACACCACATGATTCTATTTAATCCAACTTGAATGTTATTTTTAGTTAATTCTGTTTTTATTATTTATGAGTAGTGATTCTTAGGTAATTGATACTGTGATTCTATCACTGTGAATTTTGTTTGAAGAAGTGATGGTACAGTTGATAGTGTGATTCTATTATTTTAAATTCTGTTTAAACTTTAAAAAAGTTTAATAAGTAATTTATAATGTGATTTTATTACTATGAATATCAATAGATTTGAACTTGAAAAATGAGCTTGTGGAATTATATTAATTTGTTATGTGATTTTTTTTTTTACTTTTTTAAGACAGGTATAAAATTTTCAAATTTTTTAATACAGACCGGGTCATGCGGGTCAATTAGTGACCCACTGGTTCGACCACTGACCCAGTGACCCAGTGCCTTGACCGGGTCGGTCACCGGGTCGGTTTTTAAAACTATGCTCCTATCATCTATTTGGGAATCTGCTTTGAACTTGGACTTGTTCAATTTGTCAAGAGCTCGACCTTGTTTGTTCCCATGAATTTCAGCAATAAAAGTACAAAGAATAAGAAAGGGTACAAGAACCCAACAACTTGTTTTGCTCATTGTTTTTGTTGTACGTGTCTCTATAGAGCTAAAACCCAAAAGAAATAGGGAAAGAAAGAGTGGAGGATGATGAAAATTTAAAGAATGAAAATAAAAAGGGTATATATGGTGCTTATGGTATATGTATGAATATGATTAAATTGGATTGTTTTATATCATGGGCATATTTTTCTAATAGGAAAATATTTTTTTCAAATCAAATATAGTTTTCTTCTTTTATCAGTGTTTTTTTTTACTATTATTCGTAGAAATCGAACTCGGATACCAAAGATTTATAATAACTCACGCACATCACTCAACCAATTGAGTAAAATCTCCTGTATTCTTTTATCAGTGTTGGTGTTTGGTCCCGTAGATAATTCAATGGTACATTTTTATTAGTTTAATTTTCAGGTGTTGTTAATATTATTAACTGATAAAAACTTATTTTAGATATAACTTTAAAGCATGTAATTATTGTAAAGTCAATTAATAAATTTACTATACGTGTTAGTTTATAAATGGATGACAAATATAAAAAAAATCACATTGTGAGTGCATAATTATATTCTATTTTTATATCTTCATAATGAATCAACCTAATTCTATGCACAAGAAAATAATAAATATTTTCAACATTCTTATTATATTTAAATATTTTATTTCTTCTTTAGTATATTTTTTCCTAAATAATTAGAAAATATTAAATATATTTTGCTTTCTTATTATATATTAAATATATTATTTCTTTTTTTATGACCAAAAATATTTTATTTCTTCTTTAGTATATTTTGTTCCTAAATAATTAGAAAATATGGTAATATAAAATTAGAAAGCATTAAATACTTTTTGAAATCTTATTATATGAAATAATTTATTCTCTTATTTAACATTTTCATTAGTTAAGACTTAGGAGGATACAATAATATCATATTTCTAAATCTTTAAAGCACGTTATTTTCTATCTTTCTGTTTTTAATATATATTTTCTCAGCACTCAGGATAAAAATCTTATACATTAATTAATTTGATAAGACAATAGAGAAACATAAAGATGATTTGCTAAGAAAGAATACTTGTGTATTTGGTTGAAGAGGCAAGTTAGAAAGAATACTTAAGACAGAAGAATACTTGTAATAATGTAAGTCTTTTAATGAAATTCTTTATGTGAAATTAAGGATTGGATGTAGTCTTTGGATGAGACAAATCAGTATAAACTTTTGGCATTTTTTAATCTTTCCCTAATCTTGTTATCTGTTTAACAAATTTGGGAAATTGAATTATTTACATCATTTGTTCCTTTACAAACTTAAGTTTTCAAGAAAACCTTTTTTTATTGATAAAACGATATCAACGTCCTATACTTAAAACTTGTGTTAAAGAAAGGATTTGCGAAAAGTTTCTAAAACATAATTCAACTTTTCTTCTTGTATTCTTTTTTTTTTTTTTTTTGTTCTAAAGTTTAGTATCAAAGTTCAGCCTTTAAGGGTTGAGTGCTTCACCGTGTAAGAGGAAAAAGATTAATAATGGAAAATCCTGACAACTAGTTCATGGTTGAAAGAGCTTCCATATCAAGGCCTCTAATTACCTTCAATTGAGAATATTATCTTTAGTGACGTGATTACATGGAGATGTTCATCAAGTCAACTAAATATAGTCTATAGAAGATCATAACCAATAGAGATATTCTACCATTTGTAAAAGGAGTGCCTACTCATGAAGACAAATGAGTTAGGAAGATATCAACAAGATGCAACTTAATGCCATAGAAAGATATCTTATTACCTATGCCTCGTCCAAAAATGAGTACAAGCTTTACAGTTGTAAAATGGCAAAGAATACCTGGGATGCTATTGCAATCACACGTGAAGGTACTAAACATGTGAAGATGCATGGGGAAAATGGCTACTCTTATGAGAAATTATGAAATGTTTTGCATGAAAGATGATGAGATCATTGATGAAACGTTTGGATGATTCTAAACAATTACAAATGGTCTTCAAAATATTAGAAAAGAGTATACTAAGGTAGAAAATTTTATGAAGATCTTGGACAACCTTCCTAAAGCTTGGGAACCCAAAAGCATTGACATTTAGGAGGCTTGAGAACTGAAGAACTTAACTTTAGATGAACCTTTTGGATCCCTCAATTTTAGAAATAACTAGAAAGGTACCCGTGCGATGCACGGGTCATTCTATTTTTATGCATGTTCGAAATAAATATGTTTATTAAATTAAATATTTTTATTAAAACAAATATAATTAATTAATTAAATTCTCAAAAACAATAGAAAGAATGAGAAAATGTATTTAAGTAGAGAATATATATTTGATTACAGTATCATATATACTTTTATTTTATTTAAAATAATTATAAAATTGCATGAGAAATTTACTATATATAAAAATTTTAAAAGGATTTAACTTCAGTTAAACTTAATTAATTTCATAATTTTAAAATGTGAAATGATAAAATAATTCAATTATTTTACAACTATATTTGTAAATAAAAAATTATCAATTTTATAATATTATAATTTATAAATAATATTGGTAATAAATTAAAATGTAAAAATTAATTAAATTAAGTTGGAAACTATTAAAATTAATATTACTTAAAATAAATTATTGTTTTAATTTCTAATAGACAATTTATATTTCATTAGCACTTATGTGATGCATTATTATAGTTGTTTAATATTATCTTCGTCCCATGAAAATAAAATATACTAAGTTACTAACTATTAAGTTATCTAATGTAGGTATTTTTTCCCCTTAATTAACATAATCATACAATATTAACTAATTATAGAAAAGTATATTTGTTGTAACAAATACTTAAAAGACTAATATTTAATTTCTAAATTAACGGAATAATATTTATATAATTCACCTTAGATATTTAGCTTATTTATTTCTATGTTCAAAAAGTTAGATTGCTATTTAAATGTATTAACTAATTAGATTTAAATAAATATTTTGTATAAAAATTTTAACCACATAATATAAATATTATTCAACAAAATTTTCATCTATGAAATTATTTAAAATTATTTTTTATGATTTCTAAGTAAAAATAATTTCATCGGATTTCAAAGTAAAAATAAACATTATTGAGTCTTTGATATGCAGATGTGTTAAATACTTGGAGAAAGAGCTTTGTCGCCTGTAATGGTGTCGAGCAAGATTGTCTCCCGTGAATGATACTCGTGGTCCCTATCATAAAAAAAATAAAACTAATTTAATTTATGATATTATTAAATAAGTAATTTAAAACTATTTTGTAGTAAAAAAATATATTTAATAAATTAATTTCAATATATTTATTGTATATTTATGTAAAAAAAAGTTAACATTATATTATAAATATTAATTGACAAAATTTTTCATATGAAGTTATTAAACAGAGTCAAAATATTATTTTGTAATAAATATATTAACTGATTATACTTAAATTAATTTATAGTATAAAAATTTCAACCACATAATATAAATATTATTCAACAAAAGATTTGTTTATGAAATTATTTAAAATTATTTTATACGATTTCTAAGTAAAAATGATTTTATAGAATTTCAAAGTAAAAATAAATATTGTTGAGTTTTTGATATGTAGTTGTATTAAATACTTGCATAAAGAGCTTTGTTGCTCATAATGGTTTGCCTATAATGATGTCGAACAAAATTTTAAAATATGAAGTTATTAAGCATAAAGTAAATATATTATTTTGTAATAATTAAGTAATTATATATTGTTGAATCTTTGATATGCAATTGTGTTAAATACTTGCAAAAAGAGCTATGTCGCCAATAATGATATCGAGCAGGATTGTCTCATGTCAATAATACTTGTGGTCTCTATCATAAAAAAAATTAATTTAATTTATGATATTATTTAGTAAGAAGTTTAAAACTATTTTGTCATAAAAATATATTTAATAAATTAAATTTAATATATTTATTAATATTTATGTAAAAAAATTAAAATTATTATATAAATATTAATCAACAAAATTTTTGTATATGAAGGTATTAAACATAGAGTCAAAAATTATTTTGTAATAAATATAAGTCATTTGTTCCACTAAAATGTAGATATTAATTTTATAAATGAAAAAAAAATTGTTTAAATTTAACATTGTTCTTAAAATGCATATTTTTAGTAAAATATTATATCTTAATTATTTTCATTATATTATCTACCTTAATTACAGTAAAAGTGAATTGTGACTTTAAATTAAATAATTTTACTTTCAATATCAAGAGTTGAAGAATTGTTACGTTCAAAACATTCCTTAACTGACTATTGTGAATAACTCAAAAATTAGTTTTCTAATTGTGCCTATAGAGATACTATATAAAATACTAAAAATATTATTAAAATATTTGGTAAAAATTTAAATATCCTGTAATGTAAAAATGAAAAATATTGTTGAAGTGCATTTATACAATGTATGGAGTAATTCTATATTATATACAAAATATTATATTTACTATGTTAGCAAAGAAATAAATTAAAAACATTTTGTAATAGAAATATAATTAAAATTTATTTTACTCATGTAAGTTTAGAAAGTAAAATATCTTATTAAAAATATTATGTGAAGAATATATCTTATTAAAAATTACGTGTGCTTAAATTTAAAAATACTGTTAAAAATAATTTTAATGTTAAAGAAGTAGCTTAAAATTATTTGTAATGAAAATATATTTAATAAATTAATTTTAATATATTTATTATGTATTCATGTAAATGTTTTTAACATTATCATATAAATATTAATCAACAAAGTATTTACAAATAAAGTTATTAAATATAGAATCCAAATATTATTCTATAATAAATATATATTAAATTATAATTAATTTTAGTAAGTAAATATTTAAATTTATCATTCATTTAATATAAATAATAACATATTTTTATGTCATATATTAAACATGTTATTATATTAAATATTTTAAGAATATAATTTTTTTATAAATAAAAGATATAAAATAGTAATATAATAAAAATATAAATAATATAATAATATAAATATATAAAAAGTATAAAACAATACATGCTCAAAAATAGTAACAGTAGCATCAAGGATCAAATTTTTTTATATAGATAATAGAAAAAAAAAAAAGAAAAACGAAAAAGAAAATTAAATAAAAAATACAAAAAGGTAAAAAAAGAAAAGAAATAGTAGTTTTGGAGGGGGGAAAATGAAGGAAAGAGTGACAGCTGGCACTCCAAGGATTCTGTTTTCCAATATATAAATAGATACTTGTTAGAACCTTGAAGAAGGAAAGGTAGTAGATCATGATAGCCAACCACACTAACTTTAAAAGAACAACATGCCCACTGACGAAAAAGTGTTTACTTGTTCACGATGTTAATCATCTTCTTATTGCCTCCACTACCAGCTCTCATGTTGATTTCCTCCTTGAATTTGCATCAATGGTAGCTTAAGGTACTTCATTGGGAGATAGGGCCGGCCCAATGGGTACCGAGACCTAAAGTAAATTTTAATTTTTTTTTTACTTTAAATGAAAAAATTATATGTTAGATTTTTTGTCAATATATGTGTCCTTTTGTTAATATATGTGGTCTTTTTTTACTTTATAAAAATTAATAACAAATTATATTTTGTTAATGGACCTAAAATTTGAGCTTTAATTGATTTATCTTTGCTCAGTGCTGTTAGAAGATATATACCCAACCTTACAAGCACGAAAGCCATTTCTTTCAACCATTTAACTGCATTAACCCCCACCAACATGCTTTTATGTAAGTTAACTTTTAAATTACGGACCATTTCAAACAACTGAAACATAACCTGAATTGTCCAGACATTAGAGCAATTATTATCTTCGAAAATCAGAATATTAAACAGCTGCATCTCCATCGCCTTATTAAACATGCATGACACTAAGGCCTTCATATGCAATTTGAAAAAGAAAAAAGAGTTAAAGGATTTCTTTGTCTAAGACCATGTCTAACCCTGAACTCCTTAGTAAAATTGTCATTCACCAAAACATATACAAAAGTTGTTAAACATTTATGTCATAAAATAAGTCTATATAATCTATAAATAAGATCTTTCAAATATGTCATAAAATAAGTCTAAATAATCGATAAATAAGATCTTCCAAACTCATTATATTTTCATGTAAATTTGTTATCATGGATAATAAATTGTCTCCCATTTTATTGAATAACAAATTTGTATTTTGTGCTTTATTTTATTTTTATTAAAGATGAAAATAATATGAATTTAATTAAAATCCAATGATATCGTAAAGATTTTTTTACACTCATCCTATCACAAGTCATCATGTATAGTTTTATCATAATTATATTAAAAATTATATTAAGAATGTTTTCTCATTGATTAATATGCAATTTTTATAATGATGATGCATGAGAATTAAACTCAATAAATATTTCTGTAATGTCCAACTATTCATTTTTTAAAGCTTAATTTATATACATTATCTAATATTGTAAAACATTTTTACAATCCAATAAAAATTTAATGCATTGTCACATTATATTAATAAATACAACATTAAGTTGGTCAAAGTGGAACTGAATTAACATATCTTAAATAAGGTCTCGAGGTTTCACATCCAAGTATTGTGGATGAAAAAACATATTAGGAGGAAAGATCATACTAAAAGTAATCAATCAAGTTCTCTAGCGGATATTAGTAGAACTGTCAATTTAGGCTCGGCCTGACGGACCAACCCACATATAAAGCCAGGCTGAGCTTTTAAAAATGCTGACCTAAATAGAATTGAGTCTTTTTGGCCCGGCCCGCTTGGCTATACGGGCTAAATAGCTTTAAATCCGGCCAACCCGAAGACTAATATAATAAAAATATATGTTACATAATACATACAAAATGAAGTGTATTGTAGTTTCATGACTGTGCGTTTCATTTTTTTCTCGTTTAACTGCAGTTATATATATATATATATATATATATATATATATATATATATATGACTTTTATGTACACTTCAAATATAACTCTATTTTTTAATTCAAGTGTACATACAAGTCATGAGTTACCTTCGAACAGTGACTTAATGGTAACTCCACGTTACAGAATAGGAAAAGATTTGTTGTAACTTGACAGTTGACACAAAAGTAGTGGACCACAAGGAGCACGTACTGAATTTCTGATTCTTATCTCTTTCAAAGTCCCTCTTCAAAGCAAGAGTCTTATAGAACTCAGTTACAACCAATGGCTATGAATGGAACTTCTCTTTTGGTGCCTTCTGTTCAGGAGCTAGCAAAACAACCCATAATCGAAGTTCCAGAACGATATGTTCGTCCCAATCAAGATCCACCCATTCTATCCAACACAACTTCTTTGCCACAAGTTCCTGTCATAGACTTGCATAAATTGTTGTCTGAAGATGCAACTGAGCTAGAGAAGCTGGACCATGCGTGCAAAGAATGGGGTTTCTTTCAGGTTTGGATTATTCTCCTCCTTTAATTTATTGTATTTTTTCATTAAGTGTAAAAGAAACCAAAGTCAAATTTAATTCAAGATTGTAGTCATTCGTTATTATTATTTTGAAAGTGGCAACCTAAATATAACATGATTGATTTTTTGGGACTGGGCTACTTTAAATTGAACTTACTTTAGAAGATAAGGTAACAAATCTCAAAGGATCATGAGAAAATCAATTGTCAATATTACGTGCACATGCATAACAAATTATTGATATGTAGGAATATTAACTATTGATTTTCTCATCAACAATTAAGATCTGATACTTTATCCTTTAAAGTTGCTCACTTTTAAAGAAGTCAAATCTGATTATTTGAAATCTGTGTTAAGGTTTTAAACTGGTTTCAATTGTTACAATTTTAGCAGTTATGATTTATGACCTCAAATCATGCAATTTAAAACTTTGCCGTAACATAATCTTAAATGATTTTAGATTGAATCGGGCCACAAATTTTGCGGAATGGAAAATGTGCTGCATTAGTGTTCTACGTAATTAATAACAACATAACATCTAACAAAAAACAAATGAATTGGTGCAATTACTTTTAACAAAAAGAGGTGCAAAAATTGAATTTTTGTAATTAACTTTATAGCAAAATCTATAGATTCTGATGCAATGCACTTTGAAGTATGTTATCCTCACACATTTGCCAACAATTTGGTTTCACATTCACGATGAATGTAGCACTCAAGACATTGTTGCATACATGTAGTTTTATTTGCATTATATGATTTTATTTCGCAAATTAATTACAGCTTATAAACCATGGAGTGGACCCTTCAGTGGTGGAGAACATGAAGATAGGTGTTCAACAATTCTTCAACCTTCCAATGGAAGAGAAGCAGAAGCTTTGGCAAACACCAGAGGATATGCAGGGGTTTGGTCAGTTATTTGTTGTATCAGAGGAACAAAAGCTAGAATGGGCAGACATGTTCTACACTCACACATTTCCGTTACATTTAAGGAATCCCCGTCTTATTGCCAATATTCCCCAACCATTCAGGTTTTCTACCTCAATTTCCATGTGTTAACTACAACATCATTGACTTATTTTGATGGTACCTCAGGGAGATTCTGTTTCATTGCAGAGAAAATTTAGAGAACTATTGCTTAGAGCTGAGAAAAATGTGTATCACGATCATTGGCCTTATGACAAAAGCTCTTAAGATCAAAACCAATGAACTGTTGGAGTTATTTGAAGATTTAAACCAAGGAATTAGGATGAATTACTACCCTCCATGTCCCCAACCAGAACGAGTCATTGGAATCAATCCTCATTCTGATTCCGGTGCCCTTACCATCCTTCTCCAAGTCAATGAAGTGGAAGGGCTTCAAATAAGAAAAGATGGAAAGTGGATTCCTGTTAAACCCCTCTCTAATGCTTTTGTCATCAACATTGGAGACACGTTGGAGGTAACTAGAGCACAAAATCATTCACATGCCTTTTTATCATTTGGCATTTAAATCAGCTTACAACAATGTATGTATAAGAAAAATTAGAGTACACAATAGACATTAAGTTTGATTTTCATACACTACCTGTGTAAAGTTTTTTATACTGTCAACTATTCAGAAACTATCCCATACGTGGCAATTTGTGATTGAATGACAGTGTAAAAATCCTATAACTGTCAGTGCATTCTAATTAAATTCATAAACATTTAGCCTTTTAAGAATTTTTAACCATATGGTAAATGCTTTGTCAGATAATGACCAATGGCATTTACCGGAGCATTGAACACCGGGGAATAGTCAATTCAAAAAAGGAGAGGATTTCCATTGCCATGTTTCACCGGCCTCAAATGAGCAGAGTTATAGGTCCAGCACCAAGCCTTGTTACTCCTGAGAGACCTGCATTGTTCAAAAGGATTGGAGTAGCAGATTACCTCAATGGATTCCTTAAACGTGAGCTACAAGGGAAATCATACATGGATGTCATTAGGATCCAAAACGATATTGGTAAATAATTTATGTTCTTAGGACTAAGCCTGAAATGGAATGATAGAACAAGTACATAGAACAATAATGTCACAAGTGGTAGCCAATGTGCAAGAACTGTAGCAGTAAAAGTTGAATAACTGTTCATGGGAGTCAAGCTGAACATATGTTTACCTTGAAAGCTAATGTGGGTTAGTAAACATATGTCATGGAACATCAAATATGTATTCGTGAGCATTTGTCTGAAATGTGCCATAGGCATGTCTCAAACCTTTTAGTATTTGCATTCATTACTAAATATAATGTTTATAGTAATGAAGTATAATTACACACTTATTCAATAAGCTATTTGATTATGAAGTTGAATAACTACATTTATATGCTGTTTGAAATTGTTCTGCAACATATTATGAGTGGTCGGTCACACGATGCCTGCGATGGGATTCTCCAGCAGATTTTTCCAACTTCATGCATTCATGGATTCTTCACACTCTCAAACCACAACTGGGGGTGTGTACCTACAGGGACTCCAACAATCAAGTTTTGGCAGAGTAATGACAGTTAATTGCATATCTGGTTCAAGTGGCCAGGGGTCCTATTTCTTGATGGTACTCCCAAGAGTCATAGTCCTTAGGTGATTATGAATTTATTCACTTGGTCAGGAGTGTGTGACTCGAGATGGAGTGCCAGTCCTATCCTACACAGGACTTTGTGGCTGCAAGGACTGTTTGGTGTGACAGTGAAGGTGATATGATTTATAGTGATAAATAACTGAGCAGTGGCAATCCTTGTGACAAGGACGGTCAAGCGGTTGATGAATGGATTCATCGGATTATCCAGTCATGGGCCGGGCTAGATGCTCGCCCTTGTTATTTCTCCATGTCAGAAATACTTTCTTCTTTTAAAGGATCATAACATTTTGCTTCTTTTTATTATAATTAGTAAGGAACATGGGTCATTGATAACAAATATAATATGAAGAAAAACTTCATATACTTTGGATTCATTTGAGGAATGCTTTTTTCAGTGAATTCTTGTATATGCATCTGTATGTGCTTGTGTGTGTGTGTTAAAGAGTGCTTTGTCCTTAAACTTGTGGGAAATGTTAGAAAACTTCAGGTTTTGAATTTGAATTGGATATGTTCATATGAAAAAGAATGATACTGAAGCTGATCTCATCTTGTTGTCAAAGTTTAGCAACTTCACTTCTGGTTTTTGGCATAGAGGATTGTAATATGGAATCAATTGAGCAATCTCTTCAACTTGTAGGCTTTGATTTTAGCAAAACCAGCATAAATTTAGTGTTTAAACTTCTATTTCCCCCAACTCTTTATTTCCTTCTTCTCCTTTACTATTGTTGCACATTAAGTATATGTTTGAGTAACCATTAGGGAAGCTCAAAACGGCATTTCCAAAAGGATCTGGAGGGTGTCTTTTGCGTTGGTCCGTTGGATCAGTCTCGGGACATGCGTCACCGCATAATGAACGGAAACACAAACATAGCCTAATTGTTTGAGTACAAGTTCTTTTAATTGTGTCCACTCAACAGTGCTGCTTGAATCTCCTTTTGTCTTCTTATGAGAATTTCCTTGATCTTTTCTTATTCTTTCTCCATAACTCTTCACTGTTCCACTGATCACCTTTGCTAAAACTTGTGTAAGCTTGTCATCATTTAATTAACATTTGTCTGCATAAAGGTTGAAGTAATTTTTTTGTTACTGTATCTATATGCTATCATCTCCACTGCTATACTATATTGTTGAGTTCTGAACTTCTAAATGTAAAGCGCGAGAAAATTCTGTGCAACACAATTTGACCTTGTGTTCGGCTGATTCCACCTTCGAGACTTTAATTAATGCAAATTAAGCTCCTTCCTACTTCAACTAACAAGCAATGGTTTTCACTTTCCACCTTCAAATTATTTTATCTAATATCTATTTATAAATCCTAAGCTACGAATCAATACGCTTCCACATCATTACCGTACTACTCGCCACATCAGACTATTTGCTGAAGTCATGTTGCCTGTACCCTCTAATACACCTCTCCCTCATCCCCTTTCATTGCCCACTGTAAAGGTAAAGCTGTTACAACCACAATCAATGTTTGATGGTTACACCCTTAATTAATGTTTGGCCAGTTATGGAAACCAAAACGAAACCTTCAAATATGGTGTTGTAGTTTATTACCTATACCTTCAGATGGTTTTTCAGATTTAACTTTTTTTCTACACTTGTGCATATCTTCCAAATATAATAAACATGCACAGTGGAAGCAACGAAACCACAACCGCAATTTAAAACTTGGCAACAATCAAATCAAAAAAACATGCACAGTAGAGAAGCAACAAAAGCATTCAAATTCATCATGACTTTTGGGATAGGCAGTCCAATCCTCTGTTTACAAGCTGCAATATTGTTAAAGAACATTCCACTTTGTTTGAATACAGTAAGAAGAAATGCTCATGATCTTTGTTGTTATTATTCTTTTTAAAGTAAACTGGCTATTTCTTCCATGACATTATTTCTTACCTTCCATTTAATTTTTTAATTTGCCTTCACATATCATTTGATTTCTAAAATTATGAATCTACTACACGCACAGTTTAAGCAGCAGAAGTATTCAAATTCACCATATTATAACTAGTCCAATCTTCTCTTTACAAGTTATAATATTGTTAAAGTAAATTCCACATTATTTGAATATGGTGAGAAGAAATGTTCGTGGTCTTTGTTGTTATTACTTTTTTTAAAGTACACTAGCTATTTCATCCCTGGCATTATTTCTTAATTACCTTCCATTTAATTTTTAATTGCCTTCGCATATTATTTGATTTCTAAAATTATGAATCTCATTCCAAGCTAACCCTTGTGTTAACTTCTCTTGTGACTCCAAGGTGGCACTCCATGTTTTCATTTGAGTTGTTAACTCGTCTCAAGAATCAGGAAGTGGCATAAAGCGGAACTGATGCAAATTCTGAATAAACTTGCTAGCATAAAAATATAGCACTCTTTTGTTTCTTTTGGTTGTAATGTTTACAAGACGATGATACAATATCAATCCTTTTTATGTAGCTAATCAGAAATCTTTGTAAGTTTCTTCCTAACCCCTAATAAGTGGTATCCTTTTTTCCTTCTCCACTCTCTCGTGAATGTTCTAATGCGCCAACCATTCTAAAATACTATTATTTTAAAACATAATAATATTTTTTCATTTAATAAATTACATAATGAGATGGTTTTGGACTACTTCTACTCACAATAGGTCTCATTCCATGGACAGGTATCACACTTAATATATATGCATACTAAAACTTTCTAGCATACTGTGAACTACAAAACCAGCATAAAGTCATCCATGCAGTGAAACTGACAAGAATTACATCCGCTCAGTAAGTTCAGGTGCAGTTTACATCTTCTATATGGTTCTATAGCAGCATTGTCAGTGTCAGTTTTCTTATTAGGAAGTATTCCAATAACAGATACATTTAAAAAGTGAGGAATCAATAGGAAGTGGAATTTGATCTAGGCCATGCAAGGTTTCATATACTACATTTTCGACCATACTTGCTGACTTGCTGTGTCAAACTAACAGAACCACTAGATTAAATTGTTTGATTTTTGTATGACTGCTAGAAAAGTTGTTACTGGATTCATTAACTTCTTTTACAAATTACAAGTACTACTACCTCTTAGATAAATTGAAGAGTATTTTTTCCTTTGCTATCTTAATATTATAAACATTGAATCT
Organism: Pueraria montana var. lobata; assembly: GCA_026413185.1. Taxonomy (NCBI): domain Eukaryota; kingdom Viridiplantae; phylum Streptophyta; class Magnoliopsida; order Fabales; family Fabaceae; genus Pueraria; species Pueraria montana. The sequence goes on along the minus strand of CM048651.1, from coordinate 35,993,738 downwards.
ACAACATGATTTTAGTCAAGACTTGGACTAAGAAACGTGAAAATCCTTTACTAGAGAGATTCATTGAAAGTCTCTGTGAAACACATGCAGTCACTGCGTCAACTTATACTGCTGCAGTCCACTGATCATGTGTTAGGGGAGCAGACGTGGTATATACTCTGATTATATTTGATATGGAAGTTTTTATATTTTTACTTTTATGAATTTCTGGTCTCAAGCCAAATTTAGAAAGAATTGTCTGTTATTTAGCCCCTGAATATTAAAGACAAGTTTATGAATCCCCGAAAGTATAAAATAAAATAAAATAAAAAATTTTGGTATGGTGAATGTGGATTTAGATTGAAAGCATTTTGATGCTCTGCATTAAAATTTGGAAAATCATGGGAAATATAAATAAAGGAAGTACATTTATAAAAATAAAAAAATAAAATAGAAGAAGTACAAACAATAAAACCACTACTTAGATGGAGTATTACATCCATTAAGTATATGATATATGTTACTTGAAGTAACATTTATCAAAAAAAATTCAAGAAGTACAAACAATAAGTCCACTACTTGAGTGATGCATTCAGCATTCATATGAGTAATAAACTGAGGTAAAATAAACAGTTCCACACCCCGGTGGTTAACTCTACTAGAGTTCAGCAAACAAAATACAGCATAAATAGTTGTGGCATTCGATCTCAGCTTTGATTATCAAGTGTCAACACCTGAAATTTGAGAAGAAGCCAACCTTTGTAGTTTTGGAATTTTGAAATACATAGCAAAATGGCAGAAAATGAAATTGTAACTACATAAGCAATTTATCAGGTAAGAGCTGAAGCCAGCAGCATATGCAATTAAGCATCAAGAAATCTCAATTTTATTATGTTATTAAGTTTGAAAAGGAAAACTAATATGTGTGAAATAATTCAAAAAATAAAATAAAAAAACAGAGGACATAAGAGTATTATTATAAATAGAACTGCTATTAAAATTTGGTAGAAGCAGTGTGACACATCTACATTTGTTCTCTAGTAATAATATGCAGAGAATCAAGTCATTTTCCATTTATCTTACCAGCAAGAAAGGCTTTTCTTATTTTGCTTAGCTCTCTAGTTACATGCACCATATTTATTCTTTCTTTTGGTGATTCCACTGAACAAGCAAGTCCAATCTTAAAGAGTGAAAATAAGCACTTTTCAATAGTCGAAGTAAGATTTTGACTCTTTTCTTCTTCTATTGTTGCTTCTTCGTGTTTTGGTACAAGTGATGGGTCCAAAATCTGTAAAAGATAAGCAGGAAATGAATTTTCTACAAAGTTATGCAAATTTTGACCATCTTCAAAGATTTCATCTGTGGGTCTTCTTCCAGTAAGCATCTCCAACATAAGAATCCCAAAATTGTAGATTCATAGACACCTCAGAACCCATTCCATACTCTAAAATACATAGCAAAAATAGTCAATACTTTGTAATTAGTAAATAAATATTAAGTTTTCATCAAAAGATAGGGGAATTCAAAGAAACGCTGATCCAAGAGTATAAAACATACCTGGAGGAGTATAGCCAACAGTCCCCTTCATTCCAATTGTACTTGTTTGCTTAGAAGTGGGACCATTAATGGTTGAGAGAAGTCTTGCTATGCCAAAATCGCTCACATGAGCAGTCATGTAATCGTCAAGAAGGACATTGTTTGGCTTTAAATCACAATGAATGATCGATTGCTCACATTCATGATGAAGATAATGCATTGCAGAAGCAACATCAATCATGATATTTAATCTTTGATCAAGGTTCAATGTTCTTGGATTCTCTGCACTTAGTATCCTGGGATGCAGCCATTGCTCCAAGCTTCCATTTTTCATGTACTCAAAAATTAGAGCTTTAAATTCTCTACCTTTGTAATCTGTGCTGGAACATGTCAAAATTTGAACTAGATCTCGATGTTTAATATTTTTAAGTGCATTGCATTCAGCAATGAAACTCTTGTGAGCTCCTTTTTTTTTAAGGTTTAGGACCTTTATGACAACAACTTTGTCTTCTAACTCAAGAGTTCCTTTGTAGACAGAGCAAAAATTTCCAGACCCTATCAAGTTTGTAGTTGAGAACCCATCAGTTCCATTGTGTAGGCTTTGGTATGAAACTTTAGCCAGCTGGTTAATTGTTGGTGAATCCTGAGATGGTTTCTTACTCCTTTTCCTCATCCAGTAGATAGTTAGAATAATTGACAGTATGAGAACCAAAGCAACCACACTAACAATCAATGCTACCAACCTTAACTTGTGGTGTTTTGCAAGTTTCTTACCTTTGACAGGGCATGGTGGAAGATGCAGTTCTAAAATACCTCCACAAAGCTTACTATTTCCAGTCACCACAAACCCACTTACATTTCCAAAGACACCTTCAGTTGGTACCTCACCATCCAACATACTAAAAGATACATTGAAATTTTCTAAGGAAGAGATGTTCTGCTGAACATTTGGAATTGACCCAGACAAGCGGTTTTGTGACAGGTCTAATTCTCGAAGACTTTTGAGTGATGCCAAAGAGAATGGTATGATTCCTTGTAAAGAATTCCCCTCCAAATAGAGGTACTCCACATTATGCATTCTCCGATGGTTCCAGGAATGTCACCAGACAGAAGATTCTCAGACATATTTAGCAAATTGAGATTTTTTAGGTTGCCCACTTCTTCTAGTATACTACCACTCAATGAGTTTAGCGACAAAGCCAACAAGGTTGTTAGAGAGGAAAGATTAAAAATCTCTACCGGAATGGTTCCTCTAAAGTTGTTTTGCCAAAGATCTGGATATTGTAACTTTTGGCAGTTCCCTATACTTAGAGGAATATTTCCTTCTAACATATTTTCTCCCATAGCCAAATAAAACAATTGACTAAGGTTTCCTATGAAGGCTCCTATCTCTCCTGAAAGTTTGTTTGCACTTAAGTCTAACAACTGCATCTTCTGAAACTTCCCAAAAGTTGTTGGGATAATCCCATCAATGCGGTTATCTTCCATCGTCAAGAGAGTTAAGCCATTTAGATTTCCTATTGCTGCAGGGATTTCTCCTGATATATGATTTTCTCCGAGATATAGTCGACTGAGTTGGGTGAATAAATTGCCCAAGGAATTTGGCAAATGACCTCCAAAGTTATTTTTGAATATAGATAACAATTGAAACTTACTACAGTTTGTCAATGATTTTAAAAAAAATCCAAATCATTAGTTGAATTGTTACCTAGATTATTTTTCTCCAAAGATAGCATATAAAGATCTTGTAGGTTCCCCAGACTTGGAACTATTCCCTCCAAATGGTTATCACCTATATCAAGTTCTGAAAGGGTAGATGCATTAGTGATGGAAGGTGGGATTGGACCTGAGATTTTATTCATTCCAATATAAAATGCTTGAAGATTGGAGAGTCTGGAACATGTTAAGTGGAAGAGAGCCATTAAAACGATTTTCTGTAGCTGAGATTACAATAAGAGATGACATTATAAAGACAAGAAGGAATTGTTCCACTCAATTAGTGTAGTGGTAATTAAAGCATATATATATATATGGGATATGAATCGTTGGGAGGGAGGGGGGAACCAGTTTTATTTTTTGTAAAGCTCCTATTTTTCTGTTACTTTTATTATTTTTAGAAAAATTTCACTGCAAAATTCGCTTTTAAGTCTATGAATGTTAGACCGGGCCTGCCAACTTTTAAAAACAATAATTTAAAAAAAAAAAAAAAAAAAAAAACTCAAATTTTAGTCCCTAAAAAGTAAAAACAACACTTATTCTCGTGTACACGGGGCAAAGTTTGGGTGTTTCAAAAAATACAGAGACTCTGGTATTTTTTCCCTCTGTGGTGATTAAAAAATATATATATATATATATATATATATAGGGGGGGATACTACTGAGGCACTGGTCTCATTCTCAGATGGCCATGATTGGGAAACAGGTTGGGGTATTTATGATGGACTTCATTGATCAGAAACCATCAAGTCAAGTTGGTTTGGATCTTTCATTGCCTAACAGATTTTGGTGTCAGCCCTGAATCCCACATTAAAGCCTTCACAGCTGAATTGGAATGCTCAGACATGCATGCTTCCCAACCAAACGTGCCAGATGCATGTGTTTGGCTATCTAAGTCAAAATTCATTTGGTCTTTGATAAATGTTGACCTTGTGCTCCACTCAGCTCTAAGAACATGCAATCCTAGAGAACCATATAGAAATGCTAAAAGAGTGGTATTGGTGCTGCCATTAGTCTAAACAAGGATTTGAAATATCACTGGTTATCTGTTCATGAAAGGTTAAAATAATGTATTAATAATAATTAATTCTATGCATTCATCACTATGGTTACATATATCCCGAGATGTGATACTTACACAACCACACACACACCTCACATGAATTATGAGAAAAATTTCCAGTGTTACAAGAGTATGTACCCCTTTTATTAAAGAAAGTGTTTTTTGCTCCCGTCAAATTGATGTCAGAATAAATTATCAAGATAAAACTTCATTTCTGATTAGAAAAAAATTTCACAAAAAAAAAATCTGATCAGAAAACAATTCTAAAAAAAAATATGAAGTTACATCTAAATTTTGTCCTTTATTAAAATGATGATACTTGACATTATGGTTTTTTTTTTCTCTATTTTAACGCCAAAGTCGTAACTGTTACAAAAAATACTAAAACTTAGTCTATGAACTACTCTTTTTTTATTTTTTTATTGATGTATGTCTATGAACTGCTCTTACACAAGCCATTAACTAATCCCATTATTTCTTTTCCCGTATAGTCCTCATTATACACATACCCCACATTATTGATCCTATTATAATTTTTTAATGAATAATTCGCATTATACACGTCATATAATTTGTGCTAGCATCTTCTCTCTTTAAATAAGGCTGTTTTCCTCAAAGCAGCCAGGGGTTCTATTGCAATTTTAATTTGTCACAAAGAGGCTAAGGCAAAAATGATGTTAAACTTGTACAAGATGTAAACATTTAATGTACGAGTACACATAAAACAGTTATGTACCCCATATTGTGTACATATCCTATATCAATACTTATTAGATACGCATGACATGTACCTGCATGCTTATTCGTTATTCAAGTAAATGCTAATTTATGTAAAACACCAAGCTTTATTACTAAGTAATTTGATTTACTAATACCCGAAACAAACTATTACTTTAGACCCTTCAAAAGTAGTTTTTTCTTTAAACAATTTTGCTTACTTGATATAAAATATAAACATTATTATTATATCTTACTGTATCCTTAACAGTATCCTAACTTTTAAAAAAAAAAAAACATATTATATCCCTTTAAGTTTTCCAAAGGCTGCCCCTCTATTCTTTATTCCCTCCTCTTTTTCCACATGCAGAGTATTTTGACCAATGTCCACGGATTTAAGCTCAATAGACCATGATATAATTCTGATTGTGGTACTCTAACTCGTTGACAGCTACAATGCAATAAAAGACTCTGAACAAAAAGAGCCTAGTGTGTCATAAAAAACCGAACATATTCCATGAAAGAATGTAAAATAGCTAATTGTTGGGCAGAAAAACATTACATTATGTGCATGCAAGCACCTAGCAAGCATCAAATCAAGACCATGAACAGGTGCTCATAGCACTTTGTAAACTATATATGCTCAGCCCAACAAAAAAAATTGCTTTAGCATTTCTCCTGGTTGATCAGACTCAGTGAGATCCTGTCTTTACATTCTTTAATATATTTAGTGAGCAAACCTATTTTGATAAAATAGACTTCCACTTCTAAACATATGTTACATATATTCACGCTTGAAAAGAAAGGAAACATTCATGAATACTGCTCTACATCCTCTAACCTAGAGTCAGTCCTCTGCAAGGGTATGTGACTGCCCTCCAAGGCATAGACACCAGAACATTACTCAGTAGTATCTCATCTGAAATATATTGCAGGGAATTGTGATCATGGCCTTCAAGGTTGGTAAGTCATGTGTAAAACTCTGAGCTTAGTTATTTCCATCTGACACGAATGAAAGCCAAAATACGCGCTGTAGCGAAGTTGAATTGATGTAGACTAAACATCAAAGTTCAACTTTCATCTGACTTGCTGGCGCAGTACCTACAAGAGCATGTAGCAAAAGGTAATTTGATAGAGAAAAATGTAACTTTACCAAAAGGGGTTATTTGTTGGGGGAATGCATACCATCAACATCTTGGCTAGTCAGGGGAGCAGTTGTTGCAAAGCTCATCTGTACAACATTGTGAAGCTCATCCTCCCATACATCAGGCAGCTATTGCAAATTGTATCACAGTATGAAAATAAAAAGATTGCAAAATACAGTCAGGCAAAACATTGGAGAAAGTTAATTTCACATAACATAGGTAATTTGTCATATAACAGCAAAGGAAGGCCACAGAAACTCAAATGTAAGTTTGGTTGAGGGAGGATTTTCAACATTCCTTATGTGCAGCAATCTACAGCAAAAATTATCCATTCACAAATTTATCATTTTTAATAACTATTAATATATGCTGTAGCAGCCAAACTTGAAGTGTTTATTCATATGAACAAAGAAATGATGTGCTTAAGAAATCACGATGCTTGCCATTGCAATGGATCAATACCTGATTGGGCTCCTTGAATCCACCGTTCAAGGGAGCTAACTGTGGATGGATGGTTCTTTGAAGGATATCAGATGAGTTTGCCATGTTGGTAATTACTGGATGAATCAGCCCTGGTTGAGGTGGATGTAATGGAGGAAAAGCCATGGGCATATCTAGAGGAAACCCTAGTGCGGATGAAGGACCAAGCCGTTGTTGAAGAATCTGACATAATGTTCAGAATGTATCAAGGTTTCATCAGGCACTTGTACCAAGTATAAGCCTTTTCTCACTGGCATGTAAATAGATTAACAACTTACATCTTTAGCAAGAAGTCCTTCAATATTAAAATCCAGTCGTGGATTTACTGTTGCAAGTTTCATAGACAAAAACTGCCAAAATTAAAAAGGCAGGTGTGTCAATTTAACTTGAAAAGAAATGCAAAGGATTTTAAAAATATGTCAAGCATCGATTATATATAAATGGTAAATTGGTAATTGGTAAAACAATTTATCTTGCGTCTTCATTCAAAATGCGACAAAGATGACAGTGATCATAGAAGATATCAAGAGTAATGATTCAAAATGAGGTTATTTCAGATACATAGAAGAATGTTATGGTAGTAAAACATGCTAAATAATAAGTTCAACGGAAATAAACTTTGACACTAAGCTTAAGCAAAACCAGAACATACAGTGCAAATCAGTTACATGACTTTAGAATCACAAGTGTGCAAATAGGGAGATAAGCTTTTCACCCATACCTCAACTTGTCGTTGAAGTGACTGTACATAGTTGATGATTTCATCTAGCATTACTGCCTTGCCAGTGACCTAAAAGCATAGAAAGTAATAATAACAATGTTAAAAGGATGTGATACCTAAACTAAACACAAATAATAATATGACATAGTGAATTCTTCTAGTTTCAAACTTAGAAGCCACCTTGCTGCATCCAGGTACAAGATCTTGAAGAAACTTCATCCTCTCACTTATCTTTTCCCTCCTCACCTGCAGTGAAAAGCTAATTTAAAATTCTTCATCCAAAAACTTCATTTTCATCATAGATAGTTCTCACAAAATCTTACTCTCTCTGCAAGGCTATGGCTATTTGTTGCTTGACCCCGGCGAGCCCTAACGTGTATGTATTCCTCCTTGGGTGGATCAGAAGCTTGAGACCCCAGTTTGGCATTCTTCCCAGTAGCCTTGGTTGTTGAAGTTGGTTGTTGATCTCCCTTCTGTTGATTCTCAGAGCTGTCCTTTGCACCTTCACTAGGTTGTTCTGGAGCTCCATTGGCTTTATCATTATCACCATCCTACCACAAGGAAAACAATCAAATGGATAAGAGGAAATAGCATCACAGTGTCACACATAGAGTAGATAGCTGAAACACAAGTTACAACCATACCTGCCCACTTCTTTTCCTTTTCTTTGAGTTTAGCCCTTTGCTAGAAGGTTCCCCACTAGTACCCTCCAACATTGGGGAATCATCCTGGCCACCACCACCATCACTAGATTCAGCTCTATCAGACTCATTAGCAGGCCTAACAAGAGATTGCTTCCCTTCATCTTGAGACATAACATGGCCTTCACTTCTTCTATCACTCTTGAGAGGGCTTCCTTTAGCAGCCAGATGCTCAACAGATGGAGACACATCTTTTGTAGCTTCAACTACATTCATATCACCTCCTTGAGATTGTCCTGCAGTTACTGATTTCAAACCATGGCCTGCAATAGCATCTCTTGCTCCATACAGCCCCATGGATTGAGGAATCCCATATGAGTTCACCATATCACCAAAATTCCCTCCACTGAAGCATGAGAACCTTGCAGCTCTCTCAATGAATCCAGAATCAGTTGGGAACTGAGATAAACTGTGGGGAAACATCCCTGGTCCATTTGGTAACATAGAATTAGCAGGGTTCCAACCCATTTCAAGTGTTCCATGATGATCCTGAGCAGCCCTTCCAAATCCAAAGCCATCTTTTCTGATTCCAGCAGTGGTTGAAGAACCCCCATTGTTGTGGACATTAATGTCACAAAATCCCAAGTTTTGAGAACTGGTAGGGTTATCCCAGTAGTTTGGACCAAATGAGTCCACCATTGAAGCAGAGGAACATGTAGAAGAACCAATCAAATCCCCTCTGCTGACATTCATAGAATTCCCCAAGCCAACCAAACCTACAGAAGAATTTGCACCCCCAAATCTCCAATCCGAGTGCATACCACTAGAATAATTCATAGGATTCTCGTTTCTATCCACCTCAAACTTTTCTTTGTCACTCATATCCACCCCTCCTTAACAAGTGATATCAAAGCACCCCACTAGCAGATTCTTATCTATGGTCTCTTCCAAACTAACTAATAGAGAAATTTAACAAAAGGTACCTTCAACAGTGGCCAAATGGTAACCAGTACAGCATGAAACAATGATCAAAAATGGAGTCAAATTTCAAAGAAACCCCAACATGAATTTAACAAACATGATTCCATGACAAATATCAACCAGAAAATCCAGGACACCCTTGAGGAACTGAAGGAACTAAAAACTTGTCCAAGTGTGTGAGGCAAAAAAGAGGAGAAGGCTAGAAGCAGAAAGAGATAGATAGAGCAGCCTCAGTTAATGATGTTGAGAAATTGCCAAAGGGCTAAAACAAAATCCAAGTACCCAAAAGATGTACCAAAGCTCACACGAGTTTGGCAGCTACCATTTCCAAAGCCAACACTGAACTTGAAGTACCAAAATTCATAAAGAAGGCCCCCCAGGAGAGAGAGGCTAAAAAAGACTGTTCAAAGAAAGAGCTGAAAAGAAGTCCATGGAAGCAGTCAATTATGCAAACAACATTGATTTCAGCATAATAAATACCCCCATTCAAGCCCTAGTCAGAGTTACAGAACCCAACCCTGCAAGACAGAGAGAGAAAAAGAAAATTATAAAAAAAATGAAAAAGGACCCAACTTTAAAAGTGGGAAGAGAAAGATACCCATTTCTGATCCTCCTACTTTTGGAACCCTGCCTTCCATTCAAGCTTTTCCCTCAAATCAAAACCACTTTATTCAATTTGGGGTTTCTTCAAACTCCCTCCTTCATAACAAACCTGCCTTTCACTGTGCCACATAGAGAGAGGAAAAAAAAACATTTGATTTTTAGAGAGAGAAAAGAGAAATACTAATAAAGGGTGGTAGAAATTGGGGAAAAATACAGCTAACAAACCAATGTGTATATGAAGGAGAGATTGCAAAGAGAAAAAGGGTAATGGTAAAGAGCCTCCATTTATATACCTCACGCTCGCATCAAAAAGAGCGCTTTTGATGATTAACCACCGCCACAGCTACTGTAAAATAATACAATATTACAATACTAATAAAAAGACCTGCCCCTTAAGCTCCTCTTCCTCAACTTTGAGAAATTAATAATCATTGTTTTATCCCCCACTTTTCCCATTTTTTGCAGTATTTTTTTTGGGCAACTTCTATGTGATAATCATATCAGTTTGAGCTACCAACTGACATTGCCAACTCTTGCCTGGGGTGTTTTTCTCTTATCTTATTGAATTGTCCTTTATTATACCTTGAAAGAAGTGCACTGGAGGATCTTTAATAAGGGTTTTCCTTTGTTTTTGGTCAAGGCCCCCAAATCTAGCTGGGGTCATCTACTCATTTCTTTTTTGCCTCTACAATATTATTATTAGAGTAAATTACAGCAGCCCCCCCTGAGATTTCATGTAATTACACATAACCTCACTCTTTTTTATTTTCCTACACTAACACCCCTTTAAGTTTGAAAACATTACACTAACACCCCCTGATATGTTTGTAAACATTACAGCGGCACCCCCTCAAACCTTACACTAACACCCCCTACAGGGGTGCCAAAGTAATGGTTAAAAAAGCAGGGGGTGCATGTGTAATTACACGAAACCTCAGGGGGTGTTGCTGTAATTTACTCTTATTATTATTATAAACTCCATTCCAAACCAAAAACAAGCCATATGGGTCTTGCACTAAGGATTATTATTATTGTTAGATGCATTGTCTAGGTCCTTAGGGAGAGAGAGAGAGAAGGGAACATCAAAAGAAGATACATTGTCTGTGGCAATGCACCCCTTTTGCGTAAATAACCTCAGCGTCTTATGCATCATACTCTATTGTTTGTTTTTAGTGCCTATGAAATGAAAACAAAGGAGAAAAAGCATCGGTTTCAAGAGTTAATGCCCAACATAAATAATTGCAAATATTGTGTTTGAATTTGTTTATCTCTTCTCTTGTCAATGAGAAGATTATGAAAAGATTATTCATGCCCGAAAAATTCAAAGAACTTTGTTAAAGAACTTGAAGTGTAAAAGGAAGAAGTTTAACTAGTTTTAACTAGGGTTGGCAAAACGGGCTGGTCTGGCCCGTTTTGGCCCGGCCTGCCTGTGGCCCGCCGAAAATGGGCTGGGCCGGGCTAGCCCGCCTAGCTGTCACGGACTGCATGTCCTGGCCCGTCCTGCCATAGAGTGGGTTGGCGGGCTGGCCCGCCAGTTTTTTTTTTAATTTATTGCAAATAAGATATAAATAAAATGATCTTGCATCACTTGTATCATAAAAGGACAATATAGAGTATTTTTGTTACTGTGAAGCGTGAACACAATTAAAAATAATTGCAATATTATTTCATTTTCTTCAATAAACCACAAACTAATAGTCTTTTAACACCACAAGTTCAACATCATCATGAATAACATCTTAAAAAGGCTTACCACAAACTAATAGTCTTTCAAAAATACATCACAAAATATTAATAGTCCCTAATAACTTATATTATTTTAGATATATTAATTTAAAAAAAAAAAGTACTGGCGGGCCGCCCCGCCCCGCCCCGCCTGTGGCCCAGAGGGTTGGCGGGCCAGGCGGGGGGGGGGGGGGGGGCAAAGCGGGCTGGCGGGCTGCAAATCCTACCCTGCCCAGCCAAATTGGTAGCGGGCCGGCCCGCCTGTCCCGGCCCGCTTTGCCATCCCTAGTTTTAACCTTTTTTTTTATCCATAGAAATCAAAAACAGTTACCAGGTTTACAACAACTCACACATCATGCTCAAGCTATAATATTTAATAAAGGTTTGTATTAATACCTATATATTAATTAAGTAAATTACAGCAACACTATTGGAAATTTCTGAAATTACATTACCATTACAAAAACCCCCTTTATAGGGGTACATAGTGTAATATTTTACAAAAAATTAGAAAATTAATGTAATGTATAAAGGATGTCAATGTAATGTTCTTCAAAAAAATTAGGGGGTTAATATAATGTGTAAGGGGTGGCATTGTAATGTAATGTTCAAGAAACCTCAAGAAGTGTATTGTAATTTATTCTATATTATTTCATATAAAATGGATAATTTAATTAGAAATATAGCAAAAAAAATTAATTAGAATGTATTTATAAATATTGTTGACTTTTGTAATAATTATTTTAAAAATATACTTTTAAGTAATTCTTAATTAACCTAAACTGTAAAAATCTTTAAATTAATAAGACATGAGAATTAAATTCAAATAATAATTTATCTTTTAAAGTTATTCTCTATTTGTGATTTCATTCTTAAATTTAATTATTAGATGAATTAATTTATATTTTTATAATTAATGGTTAGTTAGTCTTTTTAGGAAATAAAATGAGATAGAAAAAGAATGTTTGAACAAGTATTATAAATTCATTTTAGCCTGACTGTAAATAAAAGAATCATTTAAAAGATCAAGTTTTTAATTTAGAGAAAAAATATTATATTTTAATAATGTAAAATAATTTTACACTCATGATACTGGCAGTGTATAATAGTTAAAACGAAAATAAAGCCTAAAGTCAAGTAAAAGTACTACTATCTTTAGCAACAAAAACAATTGTCGTTGCCCCGTCATATTCTTAAATGTAGTACACTAGTACTCAAGCTGGTTTGAAAGAGATTGAAAGTAATAAGTTTTTATTTATCTTCATAATGTATTTTCTCATTTAGTTTTAGTTTTATGTTTGTGGATATCTTTTTCTTAGAAAATTATCATATTACCATGACCAAATATTTGATACTATGGAAATAATTCAATGGACAGAGGAGATCTGATATAGGAAATATTAAAAACATGTCATGTTTAGGCTCAAAGTTTTTTTTTTTTTTAAAGTCTCAAAGATTAATATTTTTTTATAGGCTCGAAGACTAATATTTTTTTATAGGCTCAAAGATTAATATTTGATAGGCATTCTTTATATTTGGCAATAGATGATATATAATTAGGTTTTGTGTTTTCAATCTGTGTACAAGAATTATGAAATTAGGTTTATAATACTAAAAAACCAATTTTACGTACTATATTCATTATTTTCTCTTGGACAAAATTATTTTCTCCTCAATTGGAGCTGTATGTTGTTTGCCAAATAATGTTGGATCATTGTCGACTCAGATGGAAAGCTTATAGTTGAGGGATTACCATTATTTATTTATAATTTAATTTGCGGTAAAAAAAATTATAATTTAATTTAAAATTTTTATAATATTATCTAGATGTTATATATAATTTTACCTTTTTCACTAAACACATGAATCAACTAGTACAAAAAAATTTCAATTTAATTAATAATCTTGATTTCAAGTTATAAATATATAATTGTGGTATTAAATATTAAATAAAATATTTCTTATAATTATTCTATCCAACTCGAGTAAAATTATCTTGTAAAAGATATATATATCCTTTGTTAAAAAAATAAATCCCACCCCTTTAATTACGTTAGCTTAAACTTCCTTTCCTGTTTCGACCCAACAATAATTAACAAGGTGAAACAACAACGCAACAACATTAACAACATTAAATTTACATCTTGCATGCTATAGGTTCTTCAAACTACTTTGGTCTGAGTGTCATCAGTACTCTTTACCAGATCCATTAACTTGGTGAAACTTTTTAAGGACTAGTAGGAGCTAACACACATTATAGATCTTCATGAACAGAAGAAAGTAAGGGAAGTCTATATAGTAAGAATAACAGCACTTTTAAATGAACATGTCTCCATTTTTAACAAACAAGGACCGACCCTTTTTAATTTTCTTTACTCTCATGTCATTATTAGTTCACATTGGTAACCGTATTAACTAAGACCTAAGGTTTAGAGTGGTGGAATCTCTCATATTTATTTATAATGTAAGTAGTAACTAACACGGAGTATGGTACTAACCCTTAGATTTGAACGGGATGTTGCTGTGATAAGAAGTATATGATATATATACTACTAAACATAGTTAAGGTACTTGTCCACAAAATGCAACTCACGATATTCAAAAACATAAAATATTAAGTACTATTGACATTTTATAAATGAATATTTGGAGTGAATTATTCCATACGTTAAATATGACTAATGCTATGCTAGTCAAGGCAAGTAGGCCATTTAAAATAGTAATATCATATTATTTCTAATGTAAATTGGTTTGATAAAAGAAATATATATATATATATATATATATATATATATATATATATATATATATATATATATATATATATATATATATATATTCGTCTTACAAACGACATTGGGAAGTTGATTTTTGCTTTAAAAACTGTGTAGGTTCTCAACTTCTCATTAGAGGTGGTTATAAGTTCAAATAAATACTAGACTTTAAAGCTCTCTTAATGTATTTTTTATTTATGTAATTTCTTATATTCTTACTATGTAATTCTATTTCATATATATAATAAGGGGTCGAAGATTGAACAGAGTGTGTGTGAATTTGTATAAACACCCTAGTACTGAAGTTTGACTCCTTCCTTTGAATAATATATTATTACATTTCTTTATCTGTAAGAATAGAAAACGGGTCCCAGGAAGTTTACAATCACTCACATACCCTGCTCAATCAACTGAACGCTAGATCCCCTTGGTATATTATTGTATTTAGATTAAAATATTTATTTAATATCTCATTATTTGTGATAAATTACTAGTATAGTAGTATTAAATAGGAAATAGGTAGAAAAAATAATTACTAATAATTTAAATTTGTAAAATATTAATAATTTTGGGGTAAAAAAAGCTAAAACATTAAAAAAAATGTGGAAGACGGGTAATATAATTTAAACCAGTAGGCATTCGATTAGTTGTATAAGAAAAAAATTTATGTGTACGTAAATCATGTTATTAAATAAAATATTGAAAGTGATAAGTGTACGGTTGGTGTTTTATGTTTGAGAAGGTAAAAAGAGTGGATATAGCACAAGAACCTAACATGGGAAATTGTTAATTCAACAAATTAGTGGAAAGACTCTCTCTGCTTTTCATTAAATATATGAAAATCTCTCGTATGTATCATACAAATGAGTACATGTTATGAGAAGCTATGGACAGACATGGAGGGGGATATAGTCCAAGGGAGAAAAGATTATAAAAGCCAACACAGCCTTATAGAAAAGAGATTTGATTCCTTAGTACCATTTCTCCTATTATGTATTTTGGAAAGGCCAAGAACTGAGCAAATTGGGTGTTGCCACCTGTCCATGATGGTGTACCCTTTTATGTGGAGACCCTATTGATTGGTGCCATAATAATAATAATAAGTTCTGAACTTTATAAATATGATATGAATTTAATAAATATTGTATTAGTGGCTAGTTAGAGTTGGTTCATGGTTGGCATGGCTCTCCTTTTGGAAAAGTTAAATAGCAAGCAACCAAATCTCATCCAAATCAACGTGGGATAGGAGTTGGGGATTCGAGATCTCTTAAGCTGAGCCCTTCAATTTTTTAACCTGAATCAAAGACTGTTAATTAATTATTACATCTTCTCTTTTTCTTTCTTTTTTTTTTTTTTTCTAGCCTCGTATAGTTTATTTATGTTATAATAACAATTACTAACACGGTTCAATGCATGATGGGATTATGTCCTAAAAATATCATGCACTCTTGTGCTATAATCATTTGAAAAACGCATGTTTGGAAACTTTTAATTACGTGCATTTTTATATATACGTGTACGTCTTGCCCAGCTTCAATTATATAAACATGCTTCTGCAGTGGTTATTTTATCTTCAACACTTGTTCCAAAACCAAATTATTGGTGTGATTGTAACTGCAGACAGTGTTTGGTCATTCTTTGAAATGCAATTGGAAGGTGACTTTTGCCTTTTTAATTTCTTGTAGATATTACTCCCATTTTTTTTCACATGCATTTCTAGAGACTAATCTTTTAAGGGATCAAGATTAGTTTATTTTTGAACTGCATGAATCTTAACCATTGATATATATTTTTAATTAAAAAAATATTAATAAAAAAAAAAGTGTATAGTAAGAAATTAGACAGTACTCCTTGCAGTTATTTATTTAATGGATGATCTCTCTCAACAAATGTTCTATCATATACATGAATTTAAATATTGAACTTCTAACCATATATTTAAGAGGTATAATTATCTGCCAATGATACTACACACCAGGAAGATTTATTCCTGGTAAAGATTTTATCATACAAATGTTTTTTACTCTGAAGGATACTGATGATTTAAATAAAGAAAGAAAAGATATAGCACATTATTTTTGGATTGAGGTACTGGGACTTTTTTAAAATAGATAGCCTTTAGGCCTACCTAATTTTCCATCTATTTTTGGGTACTTATAATTACACAACCGGAACATAATGATATTAAGTTTGATCGAAATGTTTTCTTGATTAGTAGGTGTGTCTTTCTGTGTTGTTGTTTTCTGGCTTGTGGATGTGGCCAGAGTTAACTGTTTATTCTACTATATCATTTTCTTTCTTTGTGAAAAAACCAGAGCCTTCATTAGTGGATGTGACCCTTGTTATTCCTTTTTGGCCTGTGGATGTGACCGCAGTTAATGTCATATTATATTATTATCATTTTTTTTTCTTAGTGAACAAACCTGACACTCAGGAGGACCCTTGAAAATGAATGGGTAGCAAACAAAAATGCCTATTGGTTTTACCTTGCTGCAAAATGGCATGATACATATTCCTTAAAAAGTTTGATGAATTTCATGCAGAATGCATGATTGCACTGGCTTGATGAGACTTGAATTATTATCACTTTCAAACTTTTTTCCAACCCTTTTCTGGCCTCATTTTCTGCCTAAATGTAAATTCATTCCACTGGGAAAATCGACTTTTCAAATTTGCAGAATGCACTATAGAACATGCAAGGTTCTTTATTCCTGTACTTTTTTTCTTCATTTTCACCCCTCTCTCTAACTTGTGAAAGCAATGTAAGATATGGGGACCCCTTTTCCCCTGCTTCTCTTAGCTTGAACAATTTTTGTGGTAAAAGAGTACCGCAATTCCAAACCCTTTGTCCCTTGCAAGCAAATGAAAGTCTCAAAAGTTATTAAAGAGCAGACAATAAGGCATAGGTAAGAGTACCCTTTGCACAAAACAGGCATATATAGTTCCTTTAAATGTGACATTTTTGTTTGGTAAATGTCAATTCTCACTTACATAAGCCTTTAGCTTAATTGCACATTGTGATTAATTGATTACTGAAATAATGTATGTATGGTGGGTGGATAAAAAGACTAGCAAATGTGGCCCTTCTCTTTCTCCCAAATTGTGCTGCCTACCATGACAAACCCACCTGCATAGAAGATCTCAACTAGTGAAAGTTATGTGGGATATTAATAAATATTAGACACAAATTACTATTGTCTTCCTCACTATGGTTCAAACTTGGAAGCCTAAACTTGTCGGTGTGTGGAAAATAGATAGAGATAGCAAGTGAGAGTAGAACCTTAGTGTCAATGTCATTAATGCTTAATTGGAAACAATGGACCATTTATAAAGAACAATGACATCAATGGTATGACATATTAGCTTAGTCACAAGGATTTATCCAATCTATGGTACTGTCTTTTGGCCAGAGAATTTGTCTAGCATCTGCAGCTTTTTATTTTTCTGTATTGATGAGAAAACACTTTGTTCATCATTTTAAACTACATGACAATCCTAATCATAAACTGTCTTTTAATGCTTATTACATGTCTATATGAGAAACCAAACAAATTATGCTTGGAGCATAAACCTCTCTGGGTTTAGTTTTCTGCACAGCAATGATTTTGCATACTAATTAGTGCATTTATGCTGTACAATTAGTCCCAAAGACTTGCCCAAAATTTAATTAATCTTGTAATGTAATGGGTTGAACTTGGAATAAATGTTATGTTGATATGATTCTTCGTTTGATATGGTACAAGAAGACTAGTCCAAATTTAAGATTTGCTCCATAATTAAGGATCACTGTCGGAATCTCAGCCATCATTAGCTCTTAGATTATGAAACCACGTAATCATTTTGACCATATGCAACACAAATAGACCTTTTTTTATCCTTTAAAAAATTGTTTCTTGAGTTACACAATAAGAGTAATTCACTTGAGCTCAAACTCAGACTTCGAGAGATCTCGATTAATTGGTGTTGTAAATCCTTTTATGTGCATAATACATTAATTAACTAAAATTAATGATCTTAGAGTTGTTGGTTCAATTAATAATCAAACTCCTTGTCTAAGATGAGCTCCAAATTCAAGTATCATTGTCGAATAAAAAATCTTTAAAAAATAAAAGCTTGGATCTATGTCCATCTTGGACATAGGATCATTCGAGCTTAGCTAATGATATCAAATTCAAGTTTTAGTATGTAACTATGTTGAATATTCAAATAAAGGATTTATTGCTTATAATAATCTTATACTATTCAAACAAAATTGTTTTTTTGTAAAGAATATTTGTGGCATGTTGGCCATTATCTCAGTAGCCCATCTAATGAAAAGTAACCACTAACCAACATCTTTTATTTTTTTTCTTATTTTCTTTTGGTTTTGGTGTATGCAAACGAATCTTTCTCAACAAGGTGAACCAGTGTCATTTTAACAGCAGGCTTTGTCACTTTTAATCAACATTGGAGTTG
The DNA here is from genome assembly GCA_026413185.1 of Pueraria montana var. lobata. NCBI lineage: Eukaryota > Viridiplantae > Streptophyta > Magnoliopsida > Fabales > Fabaceae > Pueraria > Pueraria montana. The sequence continues at coordinate 35,975,202 of CM048651.1, read as the reverse complement.
AGTCAAGAAAATGTTACCATGGATATATTGGCAGCAACTAAAATCCAAAGGGGACTTCTAGAATAGGATTGTTGAGTGCTAGGTGTAGACTTTTCAATGTCATGGACTTTCCTTAAACATTTCTAGGATAGTGACATCCTGTGCTAGCTTTTTAGAATCACTTCTTCAGAGGAATTGGGGGGTATCCTTTTCTAAAAAGATCCTCCCATAGTTTCACACTAGTTCATCCATGATTTCTCTTCTGGACTCATTTCCATGTGCCAACACAAAGGCTCAATCAGCTACGTGTCCGCAACACCCTTACTTGAAGAGGGGGCTCACATGGTCATACCTCCTCGCTTTTATGAGCATATATGAATGTGACATGAGGCACATATTGGTTAAGAAATGACAAGTTTGGCATAATATGTTCCACTTTAGTTCCATGGTTTTTATTCATGAATTTAATGCACACTTGTTGAATGAGAACTTTGTATTCTACATATTCTATATATAAAAATACTTTAAAATTTATTATAGACATTGATTCTTTCATCAATTGACGCAGATTGTTCTAGTTTAACTAGAACTTCTTAATCAAAACTCTTGATGTTTTAATTTCTTATTTTTGTTCCAAAATTTTTAATGTTTTACAAATTTTAAGTCTCATTAATTATTTTCTTTCACATATATTTCTATTAACATTATTTAACATGGTCTTGATTTTCACAACTACTTCCATCATATATAGATATTAAATGAAGGTATTTTAGACTAAATATATTATTTATGAATAATATTAAATGTTTCTTAAATTGTATGCATTAACCTTAAACATCAAGAGTTTTGGTTCGGATGGAGTAGTTTCAAGTTCAAATTCTAAGTATATAACTATACTAAATACTCATAGAGAGTTTGTCACCTATGATAGTCTTACAAAGCTCAGATATAATTGTTTTCCATAAAGAATACATGTGGTTTAAAATAAATAAAAAACACTATTCTTTCTTTCTTTTGATTTTTTTTCCCCTCCCTTTATAATTCTACCTGAGCCGGTGCTCTTTTGGCCTTTTTCCTTTAAGAGGGTGGGGCAAGGGTAAAAACACATCAATGGAAGGAAAATGAATAACAAAATCCTCATTGTAATAATTGGAGATATTTGAGATCCAATACCCCCTTACATCCTTTAAGTTATAATGATTGAAGAGGTTAGTGTTGGTGAGAATGCACTGTACTTGGCACTAACAATTTGTTTGTTTACTTTGGGTTGATTAAATCATATATGGTGGGATCCATAATCAACCAATAGTTTTAAGGATTAACAAACGCCGACGGGCATTTAACAAAACAATGAGGAGTTCAAAAAGGGAAAAAAAATGAAAAATGGATATGCTTTTGGAAGTTGTGTAATCAACCGTTTGGTAATGAATTATCTAAAATATGCATTTCTAAAATTTCACTTTGTGACAAATAGGGAAAATAATATAATAAATCATCACAATACTATTTTGCAAGAATATATGATTGATGACCAATGTTGGATCTAGTGACAGGAGTTTAATTTTTTTATATGAAGTTTTGGGTTAGAGTTGTGTGACGGAAAAATACTAAGATTTTAAATTGGAGTCTTGTAAATAAAAAATGAATATTAAGAAAGCTGTACACTTTTAAATAGGACACTTAAATTAATTGAAGTGTAATGTGACTTTGAGATGCAGAGTATCAAACGAAACAAAATTGAGTATGATTGATGAAAGTTGCTATAAACAATGTGTTTATTGAAAATATATTTGACCAAAAAAAAAAAGCTATCCTAAATGGCTATATTTATATTAGGACTATGTTAAGCTTTGAAAGTAATAATATTTGAGCATCCATTAGCAGACATTTTTTATACAGAAGAAATATATTATACTATGACTAAAATATAAAGACATCAAATGAATTCAATTTTAAATTACTTTAATTTAACTAAAGGGTTCAAGTATCATGTTAATTTATTTTGATCATAGCTATTAAGATTGGATAGGGTTAGCGTGTTGGACCAAAAATTGGTTAGCTCACTGGTCTGGACAGTAGAAAATCGGTAGAGTAGAAAATTGGTCCAAAACGAGTCAAAATGGTCAAGAACTAGTCAAAACCGATCAAAATCAAATAATAATTGGCGTAGAAAATTCGTTTAAACTAGTTTTGTTTTAAAAAAATCTTTTTATTAATTTTAACAAAAAAATTAAAACTTTTTTTAAATACATAAAGATTCATAGTTTTCCATTTAAGACATATAATACGATCTTTTTATATTAATTTAAATTTTCACCTATCTTAACTTTTTTACAATATTAGATTAATTTATTAATATTAATTTTTTAGGAGATCACGGGTATTTTTTTCGGCAGATAATTTTGCTTAAACCGAATAGGACTAGGTAACAAAACTTTCCATTCAAATATACTAAGAACTCAAATTTGAGCCTTGTTCACGATCCACTCACTCGGTGATAATTTATTACTTAATATATTTCGTAATATTAAAATCTATTATACTTGATTATTACTAATTTAACTTCGATTAATTCAATACTTTAACTAGTTTAATGGCCTGTCTGCTTATAAATATATCGATTCTTCGCGAATGCATAGAAATCAATGTACTCGTTGCAATTGGCCATCTGGATTCTTATGCGTGAATGAAGTTCCGCAATTAATGCATCATCATCAAAAGTTTCCTTTTAGGGCTGTTACATAATTTGAACTAGCAGAAGTCATGTGTGGGCTCTACGAGGACCAAACATTTATGGGCCATGAGTGATCCAACTAAAGCCAAACCAGGTCTTCAATGACAAAAACATAATCAACTATGTTGACCAAACAAAAACTATAATCCTCTTATATGATCAAACAACTTCTTTCATCTCTGTAGATCCTTAAATCCACTTGGTAGGGCAGTTTTAATTCTATTAAACACTTTGCCTCCATTTCTTTCACATATGCTTTTAACACTAGATAACAAAGTCAAGAATTTGAGTAAAAAAAAATGATAAAGTATGATTGAATAGGATTGAATCATGTTGACTCAAAAGTCTTCAGTTTATCATGAGTGTGTCGATCAACTGGTTTAAGATTGTTTAGTTTAAATAGAGGTCTCAAGTTAAAGTCTTAAGTATGCAAGTGCATCAAATACTCAGACAAAGAACTTTACCTCCCATTATGATCTTATTTGACTTGTGTAGGATTGTTTCTCGTGAAAAATGTCTATACCAAAAAAAAAAAATTCAGTTCAATTCTTACTAATAATGAAATCACCAAGAAAATATGTTTCTACAAATGCAACATTTTTTCAGATCCATCACAAGTTGGTTTACAAAACCATTATAAAACAAATTCTTGTAGTAATATTTTAAAAGAGATGTTTTACAATAAACACTTCTAAGAAATGAGTCTTAGATTTTATGTTTTCTTAAGTGCCAATTCAAGAGATCGAATATTCAAAGTGAAATCTTCAATGGTTTGCATGAGCTAAGATCCAATGACTATCAGTAGGAAGAGATAAATTAAGTGCATGTGTAAAGTTAGAATCCCCGCACACTGTGTGTGTTATATATGCTTTTTTATAGGATTTTTATTTGGTTAGGTAGTGTTTCCCGCATGTTAATATGTGAAAAGTACTTTCATATCCAATCCCTTGAATCATGATGCTTGTTGCTAACGGTTTCATGATCATTATCTTGTGTTTCATGACAAAAATTGTCGAATCACAGCCAAAAACAATGAATTCCCCAATAATTTTGCATAATAGGAGCCAACTCAGGTCATCTTTCCAAAGACATAATTCATCAAACACCTAGTATTAATTCGAAAACAGGGAGGATTTTTGCAGAATTTCAAAAACTCAAATGAACATAATCGAATTAAAGAAGCAAAAAACAGAATTAATGAAGCTCAACCCAAGGATCCTGATTCAGGCAAAATTATCACAGTTCCACAATTGATTCACGAATCCATGAAAATCCATACGAATCCCATAAGACAATCGTTTCACATTCAATCACAAAAATTGCAATACAATTGCATTCCCAAATTTAAGTGAATTAAAGCACAAATTTGCAATCGCAGGCAGTCAATCGATCACCTATTCCTAATATGAATTCAGTTTCCTAATTTTAATCATAATCATGATCCAAATTAGAAATTGAAAATAAAAAAAGTGGAGAACATGAATTCGAAATTGGGAAAGGAAAAATAACACATGGAACTCAAAATTTACCGTCCTCATTGGAATCTTAGATTGAAAAGGGGATTTAGCTCTCCATGATCATCATCATTGAGAGCTTCAAACAGAAAATTCAGAAGAGAAGAGAAATGGGAAGGAGGAAGAAGAAGAGAGAGAAAAGAAGAGAACCCTTATGATGTGTTTGGTTGAAAAGATGGAAATAGAGGGGATGATAATATGAGAGAAATATTTGAATTAAAGTAGACTGTAGGAGGTATGGGTCCCACATGGGACCCACACAATTTCTCTCCCATTTCTCTCCTCCCTCTCTCAACCAAACATAGCCTTAATTGTAAATCTGAAAATTGTAAAGTGTAGTGTAAGTGTTGTGTTTACAAGAAAGTAAGTGTATTTATTACAAGAGCACTAATAAAAAATGTGGGTCCTTAATTGTAACTAAAGCCCACTCACTAAAGTCCCTAAAATCCTATTAAAAATATTATTGGGCCTCTAACCACAAAATAAAGCCCAAAAAGCTAAATCTAAAATTCCAAATGCAGGGCCATCAGTTTGTAGCTCCATTTTTACCCCTTAAACCTCTAAATTAGCCTGAGCCTATTAGAGACAAAGTTGTAGAGCTTCCTCTTAGACTTCCAAAAAGACCAGATTCACCTAAATTAGAGATTTGAGTCAAAAGTTATGGCCTATATTGTAAAACAGTATCAAGATAAAAAAAAATGTGAAAATTAAAAAAAGTTGACACTTGGGCCCAACGAAGCCCAATCTCACAAAACTCACTTAAGAGGGTCAAAATCAATCATAAAAGCATGTAAAATATATACAAAATGGAACACTAATCAATGCTTAATTATGTTCTATCATTTTGCACCTACATTAAAGTTTGATATAATAAAGGAGAAAGGTTTGCAACCATGAGAAGCGTTCTAGTTAGATGGTTGGGTTATTAACATTGGACCAACATGTTTGCTTTACTAGCTTATTTGGGCCTAGGTAGCCAAAGTGGGTTTTATAGTGTGTATGCTTCCCCATTTAAAAATGTGTGTATTAAAATATTTTCACATCTAAGTAAATGAAAAACGCAAAAGTGACAAGGATCACATTGTTTGGAACAAGTATCTAAAAAATGTAGTATCTAAAAGGAATTAATATTCATTTTTTTTAGGCTAAATGTTAATTTTAGTCCTTTACGTTTCACTATTTTTTCGTTTTGGTACATAACGTTTTAAAAGTTTCAATGTGGTTCTTTATGTTTTTAAATGATTTCGTTTTGGTCCTTTTGAGCCAAAACATTAAATAACTTAACAGAGTTCGCTGACGTGTTCGTTACTTACTGAGTCAGATGATGACAGGGTATCTAGTAAAACAACGTCGTTTTTGGCGTGCCTCTTTCATAGCCAATCCTTGCAGAATAAGACAGCCATTGGAAGAGATGTTTGACATATTGCTAACGTCAAGGGATAAAAGGGAGGGAGACCAGTGCCTCATTGTGAACGTAACCTAGTGGAGTTCGACCACCACCGAAGCATTGCCGAAGTAGCCCTCTTCGGTTGGCTTCGTCGTCGTCAACATAGGTACGTTGGTATTCTGGTTTTTTTTTTTTTTGCTATTATCATCGTTCAAGTGGTGCTCTGTTCTTTTGGCTTTGTTAACCATTTTCGTAGTGAATGGGTTTCTTTTATTTGATGTTTGTTTGTGAAATTTTTGTTTTAGGGTTTTTTGTTTGTGTGTTGTGACGGTGTGGTCTATTAAGGGGAGGGGTTTTGGGGTTTTTTAGGTTATGTTACTAAGTAGTGTCTGTGTTAAAAAATTACCTGTGGTTGGATGGTTTGTTTACCATTTTTTTTATTTTGATTTTTGTCGTAGTTTGGAGACTATGGTCTCAGTATGGCAAGTTATTTCAAATGTATCGTGCACCATGGGGTAAATTCATTAGAGGCGATTAGTTGGAGTATGATGGAGGTGATAGTGAATGGGAAGTTGTTGCAGACAAGTGGTCATATTTTGAGGTATTGTGGATGTTGAAGGAACTGAATTATCCCAAAGGGGTTGTGCTGTGGTATCACGGTGGTGATAGGCAGGACTTGAATGTTGGTTTGAAGGAATTTAATGATGATAAATGTGCTTTAGAGATGGTGGAAATTGCAGCGAGGTAGGGGAATGTACACATTTATGTTGAGCATCTTGTGTCAGAGGCTGAAATTGTGAATTTTCTTCCAAGTTATTTTCGTGATGATGTACAAGATGCAACTAGTGGTATGGCAACCATTTTTCTATGGTTTTGTTTTTACCAGTTCATGAATGATCTTGCTGCCTTGCCTGGTTTTAATTATAGTTATGTAAATGGTTTAGGATTTATGGGTATGGATAAGTGGTTTTGGTGGTTTGGTTTATGATACTTGTTTTAATTATGCTTTTCTGAATTCACTTGGTGATGGTATTGCAGGTGATCAAAATGAGGGTAATGAGGGTGATGTTGAACCTGGTTTGGAAGTGAACTAGCAACAAGACCGTGAAAAAAATTTAGAAGCTGAATTAGCAACTTCACAAGTTGTTGAACATGAAATAGCAACTTCAGAACCCCAAATACCAACTCCACAACATGGTATACCAAGTTCACAACCTGCACAACCACCTGCACCAAGTCAACAACCTGTACAACCACCTACACCAAGTCAACAACCTGTACAACCACCTGCACCAAGTGAAGAACCTGAACAATCAACTGAGCCACTGCCAGTTTATGGACCAAAGAAGAAAATTGGTCGTCCAAAGGCTACCCCAACTCAGGCAAATATGCAGAGGGTGAAGGTTACTGCTAGAGTTAGGCTAAGTGCTAAGAATGTGCATATACCTTACGTGCGTCATACTGAAAACTTGACTACATCTTCTGATCATGAAACTGGAGAAAATTTGGATGATGTGAGCAACATAATTTTTGATGATGCAGAAGAAGAAACCAATGATGCAGAGGAATTTGATGGGGAATTTCTAAACATTGGGGAAGTAATTAGAAGATTTTGTTCAAACAGGAAAAGAGAGAGGCAGCCTGATGGTGCAACAAGCAGTGTTGAGGAGGATGAAGGCAATGACAATGAGTACCATTCTGAAGAATTGGAAAGTGGGCCAGAGTCAGATGGGGAGGGTGAACCAATTGACAAAGAAAAGTTCCTTCCTTTTGTGATGCCTAGTAGCATGGCTGATTACAAATGGTATGTTGGTGTATTATTTGAAAGCAAATTTGACTTCAAAGATGCTATAATAACATATGCAGTGCACTCGGGGAGAGATTTGCATATTGACAGGAATGACAAGAGAAGAATGAAGGTAATCTATAAGCCTGGGTGTAATTGGAATGTGTGTGCAAAGTTAAAGGAGGATACATGGCAGTTAAGGACATGCTTTGATGAACATACTTGTTCTAGGGAATACAACATTAAGTTGCTTAAGTCAAGTTGGTTAAGCAAAAGATTGTTTCAAGGAATGAAGGAGAATCCTAACATGAAGATAGCTGATATTAGAAACAGGGTTCATGAACAATGGAATATAGGTTGCAGTCAAAGTAAAGCATTCAGGGCAAGGGCTGCTGCAAAAAATCTGGTTCAAGGCTCTTTCTCTGAACAAATTATAAGGTTACATGACTATTGCCATGAACTGGTGAGATCTAATGAAGGCTCCAAAGTCATCTTAACCACTGAGACTTATGATATTGAAGTGCAAGACAATGAGCAGCAAGTGGAGAGGCCTATCATCCCCAGTTTTCATAGGATGTACATCTGCTTCAAGGTATGCATGGACAATTTTAAGTTGTGCAGAACCATAATTGGTGTGGATGGATGTTTCCTAAAGGGTTATTATGGGGGCAGATTTTAGCAGCTGTGGGCAGGGATCCTAATGACCAAATGCTGCCTATTGCATTTGATGTGGTTGAGGGAGAAAATACACAATCATGGGTTTGGTTTCTAGATTTGCTGATGGAGGATCTTGGTGGCAAGGAGCATTTTGAAGAGACATATACTATAATTTCGTACCAACAAAAGGTTATGATTGTGTGTTTAGTTTACTTTGTTTTTTTGTCTTAGTGTATGATTGTGTTTGCTGGTGTCATTGTCATTGCATGTGTCTGAACTGGTTTGTTTATAATTGTGAATTTTGTAGTTTCCCCAATTTGGTCCATTATGTTTTTAAGTTTGTTCAATTTGGTCCATTATGTTTTTAAGTTTGTTCAATTTGGTCCAATATGTTTTTTAGTTTTTTCAATTTGGTCCATTATGTTTTTAAGTTTGTTCAATTTGGTCCATTAAGTTTACGAATATCCCAGATTTGGTCTTAACAGCTACTATGTAATGTCAGGGACTATGCAAGCTTATTGAGACAAAATTGCCAAAACTGGCTCAAAGGTTCTATCTAAGACACCTCTACAATAACTTCAAGAAGCAGTTCCCTGGTTTGAAGTTGAAGCAAATGTTGTGGAAGTATGCCAAAGCCACATATCCTCAAGCATGGGAAAGGGACATGCTAAAGCTGAAAAAAGAGAATGAAGAAGCTTTTAAGTCTGCTACCTAATACACTACTTCACTGCTAATTATATGGTATTTTCATTTTGCTGTAATTAAGCTTGGCTGAATATCTGAAATTTGTTGTTTCAGGTACTTGATGAAGATTCCACCAAGACACTGGAGTAAGTCAAGGTTTACACCAGATGCAAAGACTGACATGTTGCTGAATAACATGTCTGAGGCATTTAACAGTGTAATTGTAGAAGCTAGGCATAAACCAATTGTAACCATGTGTGATGATATTAGGATATATTTAATGGAAAGATGGGCTTCAAACAGACTGAAGGTACTTGCTTGGGAAGGTAGTGTCCTACCTAGGATCAAGAAGAGGTTGGCCATTGAATATGCTAATACACAATTTTGGCTGACTAAGTTTGTTTCTGTGTTTATTATGCAAAAGTTATGTTTTACAGTTTTTCAATTTTCCTTTTTAGTGACTGTGTTAATTACTTATATGCAGGTGTGCTGCTGAAAATCATTTTGAAGTTAGACACCTTAGTAATTTGGGTGATAGATTCACAATGAACCTTGCTTTAAATGAGTGTGCTTGTAGGAAATGGATGCTTACATGCATACCATGTGTACATGCTATTACTTGTATGAAACACATGGACAAGAACCCAGAAGATTATATCCCATATTATTATAGAAAGGAACATTATGAAGCAGTATACCAACCCATCATCTACCCAGCAAATGGTTAGAACCTGTGGAAGACCACTCCATACACAGATATGCAAGCACCTCTAGTGAAGAAAATGCCTGGCAGACCAAAGAAATGTAGGAGGAAAGAGCCTGGAGAAACTACAACCACAACCAATAGGGTGTCCAGGAGAGGAATGACATAGAAGTGTTCTAGCTGTGGGTAATCAGGCCACAACAAAAGACTAAGTCCTTTGGGCTCTGCACCAGCTGAAAGTGAAGCCCAACTAGAATCCCAGACCCAGACCCAACAAGCTGCCTCATCCCAAACCCAATCCCAAAATCACCAAGCTGCCACATCCCAAACCCAAACCGAACAGTCTGCCCCAACCAGTAGTAGAAACCAGAGGCAACCAGCTGCACCAACCCAGACCTAACCAAAGGCACCAACCAAAAAAACCATTTAAGCCAAAACTCCAGACAAAGAGGAGAAATGTGACCCCAAAACCATGATGTTCACAGTGGAACAAAATGCAACATGAGATTTTAGGAGTTTTTTGGAATGACTTAGTATAACTTTATTTGGATGGATGTTTTTTTGGAACACTTTTGTAAAGTGTCTGTTTTGTGATTACAATACTGTGGTTAACCTTATGTAAAAATGACATGCTATGTCATACTTCTTATGTTATGACTTATTGTTATGTTATGACTTATTCATATGTTATGGAATTGTTAAGTATATGCAATTATGGAATTTATTATTTCATTTTGTGTTTTGCTTAATCTTCCTTTTAGTGAAGAAATGTTGAATGTAGACCCTCTAAAACATGTTACACCTTGGTACTAGATGGTATAATATTTACCAGTTTCAAAAGTGTCAATTTGGTTCATTAAGTTTTAAGATAATTTCATTTTGGTCCATCATCTTTTAAAAAATTTACAATTTGGTCCTCTAACTTTTTACAAAATTTCAACTCCATCCATTATGCTTTTTAATGATTTCATTTTAGTCATACAAGTTTGCCAAAAAACAAAAAATAGTATTGCCAAAACTATCATAATAGATTCAACAAAATATCAAATTAGTTCAAATTGATAATCTATTACAACCAAATTACATTCACATTTAAGACCACAGACTAATCTTCAATCCTAATACAAACCTCATCTACTACTTCAAAAACATGTGAATTGTTGACCCACCTACCATTGGTAAATTCAACAACATAAACATAAGAATAACAATTATCCCTAACATGACAACAGACCCAATCATAAACATCTTCAGCCATCTCCTACTATAAATTAAACTGTTCTGTAGAGTCAAAAATCTTCTCCTCTACCCCATAATGATCAAATCTTTTTCATCAACAGCTTCTTTGTTATGCCAATAAAAAAAACCACAACCACTGTCTTTCTTCCCTTTCTAACATCAAAAGAAAAAAAGTAGAATCAACTCATCAGAACCACAACATCCAACAAACGAATTCAAAAATGGAAAACAGAAAAAACAAATTCCTTACTATGTAAAAATGGAAGCCCTAGAATCTCTTCCCCAAGTTGTCGTCTGTTCTAGCAATATGCAAAATAGCCTACTCTCCACAATCGCAGATAGAAGCCCTTAAGCTTCGAAAACTCCTTGAAAATCCTTCAAACTCAGAAGCCCTCGAGGGGTTCCGTCTGCTCCTCGAACCAGATGCCTGTGATTCCATGACTAGAACTTCAAAATCAACCTTCAATCACAAAACAACTGCACCAGTTTCACCCTAAACCTAGAGACCCCTCAATGCATTCACAAACCCTAATCAATGAATTTGGGGAAGAATGAACCAACAAATTGAGACTGACGCACTTGGTCCCCAATTCAAACAACGAACCCTAAACTTCAATTTCAGGCTTCAAGAACACTTTTTAATTTGTAGAAGACGACTAATGAAGCCCTTCGTTTGTAGAAGAAGAAATCAACAGTGCCACCTACAACGGTCGAAACACAACGTTCAAATTTTGAGAAAAAAAAAATTCCACATCAGTAATACACATGGACATCGTGCACAGGCCAACAAGGCAATGCTCATAGACACGTAAGCAACGTTAACGGACACGTAAGTAGTCACTAAAGTCCGTTAACGACAAACCATGAAAAGTACCAAAATATCACCATACAAAAACATAAAGGACCACATTGAAACTTTCAAAACGTTATGTACCAAAACGAAAAAATAGTGAAACATAAAGGACTAAAATTAACATTTAACCTTTTTTTTTTATTCATGTAGGATCACAATTTAGAATGATATGACGATATGTAACATGACAACCCAATTTTTTATTTTTTTATTTTGGATTTGCATGACTGGCTTGAAATACAAGATGCATTACCTTTGAATCTTTGATCATGTCCCATGGTCATTCCTATTTGGTGCCATATGATATACACAATATGGAAGAATCACAACAATGTGTTTAGCTATGAGATTCTACACTATATAGTACCATTCTTTAATTTGTTAATCATGATATCACACTAAACAAGTTGGATGGACTCCTCCCACAAAAGTCATATCAACGGTGATTTATAATTGGATGATAGTGTAAAACTGTTTTACACTATCAGTGTATGATCATTAAATTCTTATTTTATTCATTGTCAAATGTGCATTTTATGAGAAACTTTTTTGAAGCTGAAAAAAATTTCTTGGTCTAGTCCTCTCCCATATTTAATGACTAATTAGTCCTCGCATGTCATTAACTTGATAATCAAGTCATTAAATCATCCTGATAAAAAAAGTCATTAAATCATTAATTTCAATTAATTTAAAATCTTTCACCAATTAGGTAAGTTTACTTTTTTTTGTACACTCAAGGTCTTACACCATACATCAAAGTGGCAAAAATTCGAAAGCTCTCTCCCTATTGGCTTGTGGTGTGGTCGTGTCGTGGGATAATACAATGGGTTTAAGGTGGAGATCTTGGCTCCATAGTGAATCCAATTGCTTATTGGATTCACTTTTCACGTGATTTTCATCATGTTTATAACTTTTTTTTGTTCGAACATCAATTGGATTCTATATTTTTCATGAACGTGAATCAAATGAGACCAATTTCACTTCTTGAATTAGTTAAAAAAATATTCAAAATTGTGTCCCAAAATAAAAAAAAGATCATTGTTTTTGGTTTAAAAACACAGACTAAATTGAACTTTTTTAAAAACAAGAGATCAAATTGAATATAATCGAAAACATAAAGGACTAAAAATATATACTAACCCATTTTTTATTCATAAGATTATGTTTGTTGACAAAATGACATAAAATTTCACTATCTACATCCGATAAAATTTCACTATCAACACCTATTAAAACCGAATCATATTTCAATTAATTTTGTCGTGAATATGCCTATTATCCGGTATGAATTTTCCAAAATAAGATTCTAAATCTCTAATACACTTCTCAAATCCATATTATAATCAAGATATATTGATGTAAATGTGATCAAAACATACGAGGTTCTTGAAAATATTGATTATAAAATCCCTTGCATCATATCAAATATCAACACTCATTATCACCTTTCGTGTAAATAATGCAATAACAACACGAAAATTAAACGAGGTTAGTTGATAGGCAAAAAAGAAATATATTACTTATATTCCTATCAATCTACCATTAAAATTATATAGAAGCTACAAAGATAATAAAATAAATACTCAAATATTTTTTCATTGATTCTCTAATACAGTGCAAACTTTACATTAAATAATAAACCTAATGAATACCCTATATGCGTCATCATCTAGAATTTTAAGAAAGTAAAATAAAATTGAATAATATTAAAAAGATAATATATAAGTCATCTAGTCTTTAAATCACCTTATTTGGACATCTATACGTCCTTCCTATCATTAGTATGAATATTACTTGCGACAAGAAGAAAAGAGAAATCAAGTTTCACATTTTGTGCATTCTTGAGTTAGCTTTATCATTTACTTCCTTCTTCCCAAAATGAGTGTTGCATTTGAAAAAAAAATTATCCTAAAATGAGTGTCATATTTAGCTTTTCAATATAATATTAATTATTTTTTTTCACTAATATCCTTAATAAGTGTTATTTTAGTTTTTCAATACAATAATAATAAGGTTAGTTTTGTAAAATTACTTCTCTCTTTCATCTATTTAATAACTTTCCTTGGTCTGTTTAAAAAAAATCTAGGACGACACTTACTTTAGAACAGAGGCAGTAAAATTTTTTTTGGTTAAATCATCATCATAATAATTTTCCCATCCCAATTCAATCAATAGACAAAGAACTTAACTGGAAAGAATATTCTGCCAATAGAAAGGTCCAAGGAGTTGTTAAAGAGGTGGCGAAAAACACGTTAAGTTACTAGCGAGAAATGGAACTCACTATTAATGAATGAGAATCAAATAATTCAGAAAGAGATGGAGCGCTTAATAAATAGTAAGACTATACTATTTTTGTCGTGAAGCTTATCTTATATTAACCAAAAAAATAATCACACATTATAGTAAAAAAACAAAGTCTTTCCACTGTTAACAAAAAAATACAACATGAAATTGAAACATCATTTTTAGCATTAAAACAACAATGATAACTCTCTCTTACAAAACCAAGTTGTCTGAATCGAGTGTTATGGTCCCACAATGACAAAGACGCTTGAGCTTTACAGTGGCCTAAGCCATTGATCTGTGTCTTATCTATCTAGTTGTGCGTACAGTGTTGTTTTGTGTTGTGTGTTGTGTTGTGTTGTGTTGCGCCTCAAAAACTCAATTATTCAAAGTCAAAATCAACGGTTCAAGATCACAAGTTAACGTGCACCCCAATTCAAGTCTTTTGATTTGTCTTCCACAGATCACAACAACGCTCTCACGCACTAGTTTGACCACTCAGCTGTTTGCACTTTTGGTTCCTCCTCTTCCACCTCACCGATCCACACAGGTTGGAGACACCAGAAAAAAAGATAAAAAAAAGTTAACTTTTATTTGTTTATTTTGTGTTGGGGAATGGGAAAAAGTGCCCCTTATATTTATATAACGGTAATTTGGAAATGAGTGGTAGTTAGGAGGCTCAGAAAGACTATCCAGCTGAGTTTTCATGTGGGGTTTTTGTTGAGTCAAGTTTCTTCAAGATTGTTGTCAGAGTGAGGGGATAAGAAGACCCAGAAGCGTTTTGAGAAAGGTATGACTCAATTTCTGAGTTCCCATTTGAGAATTTAATGTGAGTTGAGGAATTTTCATTGTGTGTGGTTCCTTGGTGGAAATGGGGGAGGTCATGTTTGTTCTTTGTTGTAGCATTTCATGTTTTGGAATGGTAAAGTTAGGAGCTTTGTTGAGGATAGTCAATGGGGTGGGGGTTGGTGTTGGAAATTTTAAATTCTAATTGATGTAAGCTGAATGAGTGAATGTGCAGTAAAATTGTGGTGATGTCTGTGTTGATGTTATGATTGATGGTTTTGGGGGGTTATCTGTCGAGGATTTCCACGGGTTGGCGGTGTTTTGTGTGTTGATTAGAAAACTCAGGATCTCCTATGGTTTCTGTTGTTAAGATTGGAATTTGGAATATGTTTCATTTGTGGAATTAGCTTTCTGTTGAAAGAAAAAAATTGCATTTTGAAAGAACTGCTAATGAGTTTAGCTTTTCTAGTGGTGAGTTCTGTATGTTTATGGCGTGTGAAGAGGAAATGCCGCAGATATTTAAAGAGTAGTGAGTTATTTGTATTTGTGTGGGAGAAACATGGAAGCTTTGATTGTGGTGTTTTTGTCGGTGATTAGATGTTGATGAATTAGAAGAGTGAAAGAAGATGCTAGTAGTGAGTTGTAGAAAAAGAAATCAGGCATCCAATTTTGTGAGATGTTTCAATCTTTTTGCTTCTTACCATACATCTCTTGAGGTCTGCAATGTCAGGAAAAGTGAGAAAGTGAGGTGAGGAAATTAATATAAGGATAAAATGCTACATGTTTGAGGTCTTGAAATTCATATGAAATGAAAAGGTTAACGAAAGCAACTTATAAAGTAACTAACTAGTTTAATTGATCCTCAAAAAATAACTGCCATGAAAATCTTCCAGTACCTAGCATTTTGTACTTCATTTTATTTGCATTTCTTCAATTGCTTACTCGTTTGTACACAACAGCAATTTTTTGTCTTTCCACTGTGGAATTGAAGGGAAAAACATAAGCATACCAATGCTTTCTTTCTATGTTTTCAGTGAATACTGCCAATAAAAGAGAGCATAGAAATTTCTCACCATTCCTTTATCAAATTCCTCTTCCTCTCCTATAAACAATCAAATTATTCTAGAGGAACTATGTGAACTTCAGAAGTAATCTATGCATAGGAACTATAGGCCTGCTAATTACCAACTGCTAACTATTGTTGCTTTCCTTTAGCAGCATTCATTAATTAATGTTAGGCATTCCCTTAATTAACAATTGAATTGTACACTATCTATTTTATTTATGCTGTATTAATACATAAAGTATAGTTGTTTTGTTTCTTCCACAGAAGATCTCACTTCTACCTTACTTTCAGGACTGGCTGCTAGTTGCTGAACCACAAGATACAGCCTAGCAATGGATGAATTTGCTAATAAAATTCAAGGTGACTTTTATGCTGTAGATGCAGCCTTTGGAGAACCCTACTCACTCCAGGGGTTCTCAACTAAAGAAAATGATTTGCAAGAAATATCCCTGCAAGCTTTAACAGATATAGACCATCGCTTAGCCTATTTTTCTGAAAAGCTGGTGAACTTGCATGTGCTCTATATTTATCTATTGGCTGAGGAAAGTGATCTTGAAGCAATGCATTCAAAGAATAACTGCATCTTGGCAAACTTATTTGAGAAGGCAATGACATTTGATCTATTGTCTGGCATATTAGATTCTGAGGTAAGAGAGCTGGACAGTTTCATGGACACTCTCCAAGAAGAAATTGTTGATGCTCGTCATAAAATATTTTCGTGCAAACATTTGACTGAGGTTTTCTTTATGATGGACAAAAAATTGCATGACTCTGAAGAGTCTGTGAAGCAGTTTCAACAGCAGTTATTAGAGTTGAAAATGCAATCATCCCAGTTACAGAAAACCATTGAGGCTTTTCGACTTGAGAATTGTAAGTTGAAATTTTTACTCAAAATATTTTTGTTCAACATATTTATACTGAGGATGCAGTCCTTTTCCAAGTTTTGGATGACTGTTTACCTTTCTTAGTCATCCATGTAAACAGGCGAAACGGGGAAGGCCTTGAATTTATCAGGAAATGGTCAACTGACAGATGTGAAAGCAAAATCTATTGATCAGATGGTTGAACAACGAAGATATATTCTGCGAATGCTTGAGAAATCTCTTGCAAGGGAACTAGAGCTTGAAAGGAAGTTAGCAGAGTCAAGAAACAATGAAGAGCTAAAGTTGAAACTTCGCTGCACAGAACAAGTGGCATTTTATATGGAAGAAGCTGCAGAAGTAGTTTGGGGAAGATTTCTAGAGGCAGACAATACTGCAGAGGTGTTAATGGGGATTTCTAAAGGTATAATGGGACGCCTTCAAGTAACTGAGTTCAACCTCAATGGTTCTATGCAACGAGAAAATGAGCTGAGAGCAAAAGTTCAAAATTTGATAGAGCAACTCAAGGCTAAAGATGCTGCTTTAGAGAAGCTTGAGGCATGTAATGTTGAGAGTGTTAAGGAAAAATCTGAGGTGCTGGCTTTGAGGGAAAAAGTGAAATTTCTTGAAGAAGAACGAAAAAATTTTGAGCTTCGGATAAATAATGTGATTGCTGAGAATGAAGCATGTCACGAACACCTAATTGAAATGGAAAATTTGTTTGAGTCTCTGAAAGAAAGCACTGACATAGCAGAAAATCGGGCCGAGAGTGCAGAAGCGAAGGTTACACAGTTAACTGAGACCAACTTGGAACTTACAGAAGAGGTGAATTTTCTTAAAGGGAGTGCTAGTACTGCAGAGAAAAAGGTTGGTTCACTTGAGAAGCAACTAAGGGAATTAGATATCCAACTACAGAATGCAAAGGCGTCTTCTGAAGCAAGTCAAGAACAGCAGAACATGTTATACACAGCTATATGGGATATGGAAATATTGATTGAAGAGCTAAAATCAAAGGTTTCAAAAGCTGAAAGTAATAAAGAAAGTGCTGCTGAGCAATGCTTTGTGCTATCTGAAACTAACTTGGAACTTAATAAAGAATTGGATCTCCTTAGGTCCAGAGCAATAAACTTGAAAACATCTTTGGATCAAGCTAGCAACACAAAATTATCAAGGGCAAAAGAAATCGATACTAAAACCAAGCTTATCATGGATATGGTAATGCAACTAGCCTCTGAAAGGGAGCGCATCAATAACCAGGTAACGACTTAGTAAATTTCTAATTTTGAACTCTAGTTTCAATGTTTCTTTTAACAAAAAACTAGTATTTTGGGCCTTTAAGGATATTTGTGTACTCAATTGGGTTCCCTAGAGATTGATTTTATAAAATGAAACATTCAATGTCTTAGTTTATCTAAGTTTGGTCCTTCTGTGCTTATTTCATGCAATTTTTTGTTATCTTAATTGGTTATGCTAGGACTGAATTGAAATGAACTAAAATATTTAATGTCTAAATTGTTGAAAATTATACCCTGCAGAACATAATTGAGAAAAGTGTATATGATAGATACCCATGACTTAGTTAGTTAGATACTAGAATAATTGTAGTTAGTTAGTTAGTTGAGGGCTGGAATAATTAGAAAAATAAGGCATGTTGCCTATAAATAGGAAGAGGGGTTGAGAGGAGTAGTTAGTCAATTGGAGAGTTAGTATTGTGGCCAGGGAGAGTCCTGGATCT
Organism: Pueraria montana var. lobata; assembly: GCA_026413185.1. NCBI lineage: Eukaryota > Viridiplantae > Streptophyta > Magnoliopsida > Fabales > Fabaceae > Pueraria > Pueraria montana. The sequence goes on along the minus strand of CM048651.1, from coordinate 35,956,936 downwards.
CTCGGATATCCCGGGAAATTGTGCATTCTTTCTGTTCATCAATAACAGTATGTTCTTTGTGTGCTCAACCTGAGCCAGTTTCTATCAGTATATTGTAAGGACCAAAATAGTGTTTTCTCTCCATCTTTTATAGTGTTTCTAAGCATATTAAAGAAAATGTATCTATGCGGATTATCTTCAGTATACCTGAATCAGAATTTCCAATCCAGATCTATAACGGTTTATGGGTAGTTATACTGAAAGGAACAAGTGGAGATACTAGATAGTTAACTTTATGGCAGCCATCGATTCTAATCTCTATGTTTTGCATAATTAATATAGGGAATAAATAAGTAATTTTCCTTGAAAGAGAGAAGGATACCCAAAGAGTAACATGATCATTTTCAAGTTACGATGGTGTATGTAGTCTTAATTTTTCTTCAAAATAGTATGGATTTATTATTCAACTTTTGCCGAGCTATGATACACTAACAGGGACATTAACATTCTTATCACTATGTTCTTCCTGCAGTTACATGCTTTAAAACAGGAAAATAAACATTTGGTAGAAAAGTTGAAGAATACTAAAATTGATGCCCCTTTAGATGCATGCAACAATGGACTAAATAACAGAAATGAAGATCAAGCTTCCAACAATGACTCGAGCAACGATAGCTGTGCTAAATCATCAGATGAAGAAGGAATAGATCACTATAATAAGACCTTTCAGGCAGGTACTTTTTTGTCAACCTAATCTCATTTCCTAGTTGATATCCATATATGATTCTGATAGGTGAATGCTGGGTGTTAAATTTAATTGTTCTTGTAATGACACTGCACGTAGGATAAATGTTTCTATTATTACATAACTAGTGCCTTGACAAGCATTTAGATACACATCTATAGTCTCAATTCATGTTTTTATTTTATTCAGAGAGTAAAAATGGAAACCTTACAAGTTATAAAACCTCAAATAACTACTCCCCTAACGTTCCATTCTATAGGGTATGCTAAGCTTTGCACTATTTCCTGGGGGGTGGGCACTAGAGACCATACCTAAGTTTTGGTATATCATGGTTAGTTCATAATTTTCAGAAGTAACCGAAGCTTAACAAAAAATTATCTATAGCTGCATAATACAAGAAAATATGGTACTTAATATATCATTATTCCACTTCACCTTTTTTTCTTTTCATTTTAACTTCCAAGTGCTAGTTGGCATGATGCACTCTGGTTGATGAATACATATAAACTGTCTCTAGGTTTCTATGGTTTTCAAGTTTTTTTACGAAAGAACTTGGAAGAATAGACAACTCAATGAAGCAAACATAACACTTTGATCTTCCTGCCCATCATTATAGATTTTGTCTCTCTTTTAGTGTTTCATTCTATTCAACAACTAGCTTTACTATATTAAAACAATATAATGTTTGTCAAATTATGGATTTAATCTATTTTTTGTCATTCATCTTTCCTTTGCCTCTATAATATTATTAACCTCTCTGCCTGAATACACTAGTGGCATGACAAGAGTCTACAACCTGGTTCTCCCTTCTCAGACCTTTTTCTGCCTCCCATGCTAAAGTCAGAAACTCAGAATATAAACATAAAAAAACTTATTTAGAATTTGAAATTACATGTCAAAAGTGTAACAATTGTTATTCTGATCGCATGTGCATTCATTAAATTAATGATGCTTACAATGGTAATTCACAGAGTTGCGCAAAATGCGCAACATGAATCCATAACCAGTTGGTTTCTTTCAATCATATACTTTCTACCATCATTTTAACCTTGCATTGATAGAGTAAAAAGCTAATTTAGAAGTCCAAACTTACTTTTCCTTAGATCCTAAAACCTTCCCCCTTTCTTGATTTCTATTATTAGGTGGATGAAGAAGGGGCAAGCTCCGAAACTCGAGTAACATCATCTATTTCAGCAGATAAGCCTGCAAATTGGAGAAGCTTGACATTTCTTTTAGTAGCAATTTTTGTTCCACTGATTTCTGTGTTGGCCTTCTGGTTGTTTGACAAAGGAAACATTTTCCTTTCCAAAAGCTTTTGATTGCTAAGTTATGACCTAGCATGTAGAAAATTTGCTGTTTGTGCAGTTGTGCTTTCCTCAAGTCCTCTAGCTAGCTTCTGTATTGTTATTGTGTATATTCATGTGATCTTAGGTGGGTGTAAGCTAATATTACAATTGAATTGTAGGTGATTCTATCATGAGTGCTTAACAGATGTAGAGTTTGTGTTTGATAAAGGTGCAAATGAAGATATATGCTTGAAAGGTGCAATAATCATGGAAAACATATATTGTTGAGAGGTGCAACAATCATGTAAAGAGTTAAAAAGACTGAGGGAAGTTGGATAGGGTATTTGGTTTTTAACAGTATAAAACAAGTTATTAGACAAGATTTTGACAATGGCAACCTTGATTTGAATTTGGCTATTGCATGTGTGTCTGTACAATCCCTCCCCCCCAAACAAAGTAATGATGTGTTTAATTTTTTATGAAGTTTATTTAAGCCTTGTGCATTTTTTTTTTCAAAATTATAAAATGTCGAACTATTGAATATTGTAATGCCGAATCTTTTGATATATAATCATCATCATCATAGTGCATAGATGCAATGAATCGAGAATATATATATATATACGTTTTAGTTTTTATGATGAAAGAAGAAAACTAAAACATTGAGAAAAGCTGTGCCGCTAACAGCAGGCTATGAAGAACAATAAAAAGAATAGACCGTTCAACACATGATGGATTTCTCTTAGGGGGTGTTTGTTTCAAGCAGTGTTGTGAAAACCGGACCGGTCATCGACCCGGTCGAGGCACTGGGTTGATGGGTCAGTGGTCGAACCGGTGGGTCACTAATTGATCCGGTTTGACCCGGTATATAATAAAAAATTAAAAAATATATGTAATATAGCTAACAAAATATGATCAATCCATAATTCATACTCTAAAATTAAAATCAATCATGATCAAACTATAAATATTACATAGTCATTTATTACTATAAATTATTTTGTTGGATATTATCATTAAATTATTAAAGAAATTCTTGTTATTTTTCACTGTTAAATATAAAAGTTGTCGAAGGGGCATGAGCAAGTATGGTGAAGATGTATAAAGTACATAAATATTAAATCAAATCAAGATCAAGATAATAATAATTAGCTATTATATATTATTGTCAACATCAAAATATATTATAGGAACATATTATTATATTATATTATACTATTTAGCAATTAATTTTTGTTATGGATTTCAAATGGTACTATGGAAAGAATTCTAAATAACTATATTATTTACAAGAATTGTAAAAAAAAAAAAAAAAACTTACCAAAACCGGTTCAACCCCGGGTCACCCGGGTCCGGGTCACCGGTTTTCGGCCGGGTCAAACCGGGTCGATCCGGGTCAAACCGGGTCGATGACATATCCAATCCGATAGCTTAATCGGACCGGTCAGGCCACCGGTTCCCGGTCGAACCGGTCCGACCGGCCGGTCCGGTCCGGTTTTAATAACTATGGTTTCAAGTGATACAAATATATTCCCAGGAATATAAGAGTTCCTTTGGTGGGAGTTGCTTGGCAGTTGCTTATTCCACTTTGTGATGTTTTTCAAAAATATTTATAGAAGAAAATAATAAGAAAAAAATAAAATAAGCTTTTCTGTAGGTTAAAATTAATTTATGCATAAATTAAAAATGAGCTTTTGAAAATGTTAATATGAAAAAGTTTCTATAAATTAGCTTTTACATGATTGTATTCACTTATGGACAGGAAAGAGAGAAAAAAAGGATAGCAAGGTTAAAATGGCTTTAACTTAATCAAAATCTTTTTTTTTTCTTTCTTGGAAAGTTTAATCTATAGGCAACATTGAATGTTTATAAAAGAAAAATTGGAAATGTTTATACCTTCATATTGTTAGCATGGCATATGAATCGCAATGAAATGGGAACTTTTATTGTATTGTGTAAAGGTAGAGACGTTGGGTCGGAGAGACTAGGTATTTATGAGGTGCTTAAGTTGAAAAAGAAAAAAATAAATTATGTGTACAAGTAAGACCCATGAGAGGTAATGGATTGTGGAAGCTCTTATATGCTTGGGTTAACTAAGTTTTTAATTCTTGAATTTTTTTTAAATTTCGATTTTTAATCCCTAAATAAACTTTGACCGGTCAATGTTCCTAAACTTTTGTTCCGTTAATCTTTTAGTCCCTGCCGTCTATTTGTGCCGTTAAATAATGACGTGATGTTAATTTTATTATCTTGTAGCAGTTATGTTTTTAGATTGAGCTTTTCAGAATATAATGGAGTACTGGTAGGTGGTAGCGATTTATGGAGGTACAGGAAGCCAGGAAGCAATAGTCTAAAGTTTGTAGTTTTTAGCCCAAAACAGAACAAGCCCAAAAACACTACCAAATACAAAAAAAAAAGCCCAAAAAAGAACCCTAAATGGCCATGTACTCTCGTAGTCGTATATAAAGATGAAGACACTGCCTTTGCAAATGAAACCAATGAACAATTGTGTTGCCGCGGTGCTACCTCTCTACCTTTTTCTCTCTAGTTTCATTTAATTTTTTCAGCAAATGATTTTTAACATGAAGCACCATGTAGCCCCTTGCATCTTCTAGTTTAGGTGCAAGGAAATCACGAGAAAAAGGTTGTCCAGGTGCAAAATTTAGCCACGGCAATTAAAATTCATGTTTTTGGGTGTGTATTTTTTCTCCCAATTTGCAATTTTTTTTGCCACATAATTGTTTTGTTGCGTAGTGCTGCGTGGTTAGATGGTTGACACCATTGAATAAGTAAAGCAAAGTGATGAAGTCAAAACTTGTCTGAAACTGATGAGGATATCTTGTGTTTCATATGGTCTTCAAAGTTCTCTGATTGCTTTGCTTTGAGGTGTTGTAATTAGATGGGTTGATTCAATTTGTCATTCACTCTTTTTTTTTTTATGGGGGTTTCAAGTGTTATTGTTTGTATTAGATGGTTAGCACTTAGCACTTGGCATTTTCCTTAGTTTGCTGCAGTATGTTGGTTCAGTTGTACATTGTTCAAGGATAATTTTTTTGGTAGATGTTGTTTTTGATGCTGCATATTCTGGTTTGGTTTTTGCTAATGTTTCTATTAGAAATAGACAAGGAGAAAAAGAATGGAAAGAAATTATGGAAGGCAGAGCAAAGTGATGAGGTTTTAATATCTGAATAAGATGTGGAATTCTTAATTCAAATGGTCTTCAAAGTTCTCTGATTGCTTTGCTGGTGATGCTATTAGTAATTGTGTTTTCTCATTTTAACTGAGGTTTTATCTTTCATGATATGATGATATGAAGGGAAGGAGAATCACATTCTAATGGGAGTAATCAGTGATGTATCACCAATCATTCCATTCCCCTTCTCTTCATTTGAAATAAAACCTTCAAACATGGCACTTTGTCTTCTCTTTTGTAATCCTTCTCCCAAAACAGGCTTATATTGTTTACATTAGCCTAAGTTTATTTTTGATTACTTCAATGAACATGATTCTCTTGGGAAATGTAATTGATTGTGTTAGATGTCCATCTAACGAAAGGTACATTTGCAGCCTGCCTTGATAAATGTTGGGGTAAAATATGTTTTTGGTTCCTATACTTTCACTTAAAATTGATTTTAGTCATTAAACTTTAAAAAACATGTGAATTTAGTGATATTAAGGGTAAAACATGTGAATTCTCTTAGTACTATTAAGGGACTAAATTCATATGTTTTTTAAAAGTTTAAGGATCAAAATAGTTGATTTGAAAGTACAGGACTAAAATTAATTTTTATTGAAAGTATAGGGATCAAAAACATATTTTACTTTAAATGTTGGGATAGAGTTATGCTAGTGACACACTTTACACCCACATCAAAGAACATGTTGCTTTAAAACTTGATCATCTTATTTGAAAGAAGTAGAAGTTCTTGATTTAATGGCAGTTGAGATTCTTAGATGTAGGTTGTACTGCTGAAAAAATAAAGCAAGTTAACTAAACACAAGCACCAAAATTCTTAATCTGATGTGCATTAATCTGTCAGATTATACGAGCATGGTGCAACAAAAATATCTTTTTTCCCTGGTTTTTTCTTGCTTTATTTGTCTTTATAAAATGACAGGTGAAGTAGAACTGGGGAAGGACATGTAGGATTGCAATTCAGTCTTTTCTAATTGGCATTGGGACATGCATCTAAATGTGTCAACAACATCACTAAGAAGCTGCATGCTTGTTAAGTTTATTGCAATAATTGAATTAGTTTGTTTAACAATTGTTTTTTCATGACATCTTTGACTTTGAAATTAAAGATTACTTATTCAAAGTGGTGAAGACTATCTTGTAACCTGGTTTGATTGAGCTACTAGAAGTGTGTTTGGATATGTGTTGTATCCACGTTCAATAGGAAAATTATACTTTCTAAAGCAAAAACACCAAAGCAGGTATATTGAACCTTTGGTCTGAATGTCAGTTGCGTTGGATTCAACTCTACAACACGCTCTATGTCTAGTTGGTTGCAAATGAATTTTAGACATCCCTTGTTATAATTTGTAGCTTAAGTAACACATCATAAACCTTGTATCAATATCTACTAACACCTATACTGCTGAAAGTTCATCTGGGTCCTTTGACACTGGCACTTGAGAATATGAAGCACGGGAACGGAGGGAAAACAAGCAAGGCCTTAGCAACATACATTCATTTTTTCTGTATTATTATTAAGGTAAAATATGTTTTTGTCTCTCATTTTATCTTGATTTATGTTATTAGTCCTTCATAAATTTTTTCTCTGTTTTTAGTCCTTCATAAATTATTTTGTTTTATTTTTAGTCTCTGACATTAATTTTAACTGTTAAGTGATGACATGGCGGGACATGAATTGTGTGTTTGAAAATTTCCTAATTAAATTTTTAGTGACTTTTAACCTTTACAATTTTTTGGCGGTCAGAAATATTTATTTTTGTAATATTTCTTATGATTTTAGAAAATCTGGTGTTCGAGATTTTGATTTTTTTTTTAACATTTTTGGCGGTTTTAGTCTGTTAGAAAATTTGCAGCAGTTAAAAACTGTTAGAAACTAAAACATAAATTTTTCAAATGCAAATTTTGCTCGTCACTATATAATTTAACAGTTAAAATTAATGTCAGGCACTAAAAACAAAATGAAATAATTTTTTAGGAACTAAAAATAGAGAAAAAAATTATGAGGGACTAAAAATATAAATCAAGATAAAATGATGGAACAAAAACATATTTTACCCTTATTATTATTGCTCAAACAATTATCTCCCCCATTTGAGTTATTCATGGACCTTGGGCATGCTTTGCTCTTGATGAGCAAGGTTTTGGGGGAGAGATTCACGTGTTTCCTAGGAACAGAAGGGGATAATTTACATCGGAAATTAATTTCAGAATATAAAGGAGTATGTTTGAGAAAAAAAAAAGATTTAAATAGTTGGGCCCACAGTAGAATTGTCTTTGTTTGGGTTCAAATTTCGCCGTTTGATCCAATTTACTAAAGCTCATTTGTAGTTGGGCTTATCTGTATTTAACTTTTAATCAATGCCTATAAATTCTTACTCCCTTTTATCCTTTATATATGAAACAAATAATTAAATTATCAAGATCAATAAAAATAGTTAATTTAGCTAGTTATAATTAATAATGTCATAAATTTTAATTTTATTCCAAAAGTGTCCTTTAAATTGATTGGTTTAAGTAGTGGTTATATTAATGACACTGTACCTCCACCAATAAGTGTAACTTGTATTGTTAATAGATCAATAAATGTATGAGAAATGAGTAGGTGTCTCATTAATAGATTTCTTAATATGAAGGATAAAAAAGAAAACTAGCAATTAATACATTTTAAAGTGGATCTATATTTCTTATAATTAAGACAAAAAAAGAACACTCTTTAGTTTCTTATAAAAAGGACACAGGGAGTATTTTAATAGGAAACCTAGCAATTTTAAAAACATGCATACTTTACATGAAGGTTGACTATTTTGATTAGAAAATAAAAATATCATTGTAAATTTTATTATAACCTTAGGAAATCTAATTGTTCATGATGTTGATGGTGCATTATTCTGTGAAGTGTAACCCCTCTTTTGAAATTCTCTTTAATGAATTTTTCTCCCAAAAAGAAATGAACAAGACAAGAATTTCTTGATGTAGTTTATGTAGAACTACACTTGGTTGGGTCCAAGCCGATAAATTTCTTGATGTTATGTTTACTAATAAGAGATTGAAGCGAATCCGGAGGTAAAGCAAAACTCTACATGAGAATTACCACTAATGCAAAGGAAGTACAATAGCTAGTAGGACGAATATACTTACCTTTAAAAAAGAAAAAGAAGCTTCAAACAATTTTTGTTCTCCTATTTTGTTCAATATGGTTCCTTTATTTTAAAATAGAGACATTTTGATCTTCCTATTTTAGAAAATCTGTAATTTTGATTCAATTCTCAATTTTGTTTATGTTTTATTTCTTTTTCTTTTTTTATCCAAATGAACTCTAGAGTAGACCTAATATATTCATTTTAGGTACCATCAAAAAATGATTTTATTAATTAAAATGTAAGAAAAAAAAATATAGGAAAATTGAGAATTAGATCAAAATTACAGATTTTTTAAAATAAAAAAATTAAATGTCTCTATTTTAAAATAGATGACAAAAATTGTGAATTTGACAAAATTGAAGGATAAAGTTGTATCTAAGCCTAAAACAATTGAAGAAACCTGAGCAAAATCAATGGACTAGTGATGCGAAGAAGCAATGTAGGAGCTTAAAAAGTTTGACTTTCTACCCATCTTAACTTGGCCCATTCCTGGTCAAGAATTTCTATTGTATATCTGTAAATAACTGATCAAACTATTGTAGTTGCAACAGGTTAAAATTACAAATCACGAACAGATTACGAGCTCAATTGGTAACGAGAAAAACTAGCATAAGACGTGATTTCAAATTATCATCACGGATAGGCGATGTCTAGCGTGGACGAGGAAGGTAAGTGGTCTTTGGTGGACCACAATTTTTAACTATCAGATTAACCTCATCCTCACATCCTTATCATACACCATCCACAACATATATTTTCTTTCTCTTAGATCTGAATAGACTACTCCCTTCTCTAGATCTCCGCCGTTGTGGCTCTGTCGCCGTCGCGGCTCTACCACCGTCGTACCTCTGTCGCGGCTCTGCCACTGTCACACCTCCGCCATTGTCGCTCCTCCGACGCAGTCGTGCGTCAGCCATCGTCGCTCCTCCGCCGTTTGTTCTCTTCTTCACTTTTTCTTCGGCAGCCACGATACCCACACTGCACTAGATCTAGAGATCTCTCGGCGATACCGCCATCGATCTCTGTTAATCAACGATTTCCAAAAATCCAAAGTCGCTCAACTCACTGTTACGCGTCGCCAACCACCTTTCCTCCTACTACTTCAAGCCCGTCGCCAACCACCTCCTTTCCTTCTACTGCTTCAAGCCCACTTTGGGGTTCGAGATCTGGTTCGATGCACCACCAAAAGGAAAAGGATCTGTGTTTCTAGACGCAACCACCTCCTTTCATATCTGATTTTTTTTAACTCTCTATTTTTTCTAGATCTGGGATCTACGATTTGAACTTGGAGAGTTGGGAAATGGAAGGTGATCATTTCATCATTGAATCCACATTTTCATTCTAGCTTCTTGATTTTATGACGATTTGGTTATAGTGATACTGATTGGAAAAGCTTGGTATGCATTTTGTGTTGATTGGTGAATCTGATGGTGTTTATTTGCGTTATGTTGTGGAACAATTATGTCATCGGCGCCGGAGAGATTACTGGCAACAGCAGCGCATGTCGGAGAGTGGCAGAGGTGTCGTGGAAGACTCCGGGAGGGAGAGTACAGAGAAGAAGAAAGGCAAAGTTCTGATGTGGGAAGGTGTACAATAAAATTGTGCACCTAGATTAATCTGAAGGTTGGTAATAATGGTCCACCAAAGACCACTTACCTTCCTTGTCCACGCTAGACGTCGCCTCACGGATATTGTATAAGTCCCTTAAAATTTAATAGACACTTTCCACTGTAGGTGGAGAAAATAGAACAAGTGTAATGATTTAAACCCACTGAGAGGGAAAGAAGAGGTAGAGGAGAGAGAGGCAAGATAACTCTGTTGAGAAATGTGTATGGAAAAATTAGATTACCAAGTGAGTGATCAAATGATGTAAGGTTATCTCACGGTCCCCTACGGAGTTTAATCATTGCTTCCGACGATGAATAATTTGTATCAATACCATGGTCAGCAAAAAATGATGCAAGGTTATTTTTGTCACTCACTTTAGTCTTATCTAACTTGAGTAGAATTGTTTCTTGTGAAAAATACTTGCGATCTCTAAAAAAAAAAGTAGACAAGGAGTTAATTAAATTTAAAAAAAAATAAAATCAATTTGTATAAGATTATCTCAACATTTGAAAATTAACAGGAATCACTTATTCATGTTCAAAATCTAAATTGAATTGCATATTTTATTACTCAACTATCACCATTTTACAAATTTTACTATCTTTTTTTTTTGCATATTTTACCATTATTTTTTTAATTTTTGCACGTTTTACCATCATGTTGCTAACAAAATGACATTATTTTTTGGGTGCATGTTAACACTTCGTTACACATTTAAAAAAATCGGTAAAATGTGCAAAAATTAGAAAACATGATGGTAAAATGTGCGAAAAAAAATTGAATGGTAAAATTTACAAAATAATGATAGTTGAGTGGTAACGCCTTTTAGATAAGCTTGAATCCAATTTAAAATTTGATTTTAAAAATTAATTAACACAAAAGCTTTATTTTCAAAAATTAATTATTAGAAACAAAAGGTTGATTTAGTACAAAAAATTAGAGACATATATCAAAATATCCAATTTTTATTTTTCAAATAAGCATGAACAAGGGGGTCTAACTCAGTTGGTTGAATATGGTGTGTGAGTTATTGTAAACTTTTTGGCACTTATCTTTGATTCCTATGAATAAAAAATAAAAAGAAAATGAACATGTGCACACAATTCTATACCTCTTACTAACTTGTTTATAAATTTAGGGCTAAATGACCATTTTGGTCATTTATCTTATTTATTTTGTTCAAAATGGTCCTTTATCTTTTAAAAAGTTCACTTTGATCCTTTATTTTATTTAAAATGTTCAAAATTGTCCTTTATCTTTCAAAAAGTTCACTTTGATACCTTATCTTATTTAAAAGGTTCAAAATGGTCTTTCAACTATTAAATTATATTCAATTTTGTCCTTATAATAACACTCAAATAAAGGATCATTTTGAATATATTTAAATAGTTGAAGGACCATTTTTAATCTTTTAAATAAGATAAAGGATCAAAGTGAACTTTTTAAAAGATAAATGACCATTTTGAACAAAATAAATAAGATAAATGACCAAAATGAACTTTTTAAAAGATAAAGGACCAAAGTGAACAAAATAAATAAGATAAAAGGACCACAATGGTCATTTAGCCTAAATTTAAAACACAAGATGACTTATAAATGCTTCAACACATCTAAAACCAAGTAACATGAGGTTTGAAGTTTTTAATGATCCAACCACAAATACAACAACTACATTAATTAGTGTTGTCCTTGTGCAGGAAACTAACAAAAGTGTAAAAACTAACTCACTACTACTATTAGAATCATGGTTTTGAAAACCGGACCGGACCGGGCGGTTCGACCGGTTGAATCGGGAATCGGCCTGGTGACCGGTCTGTTTACTCTAAAAAATCGGGTTGTTTCAGAATCGGTGCGAACCGGTCAAACCGGCCCAAAACCGGTCAAAACCAATATAGAACTGGTACAAAACTGGTCTGAACCGGTACTTCTGAAAAAAATTATTTTTTTAATTTTCTCTTTTAAAATTTTCAAATTTAATATAAAATATTTAAACATAATTATAAATACCTATTTAATAAGGATTACAGATAGGTATAAATTGTTTTATCAATGATTATTAATTTTTTTTCTTATAAAACATATAATTTACTCATTTATATTAATTTACTATTTTTTATATCTTATGATTATAATTTTGTATTATATTAATTTGTTATTTTCTTTTTTATTCTAGATGTGAAGTTGTTATTGTTAATGAATATTGTTGTTTTTTTTATTAAAATTTAAACTTAAGTATTGTCATATATATTTTTTTTGACTTTTATTTGTACTTTGAATGTTAAGAACCTATAAAAATGATATTTTATTTTAGTTTTTAGTGCTAAAAGTTATGATATTATACTTATTTAATATTATATTATGTATTATTTAATTATCATTATTATTATTTTATTAATACCGGTTCAATCACGATTCAATAATGGTTGAACCAATGAACCTTGAACCAGTGCTTTGACCGGTTCAATGACCGATCCGATTTTAAAAACATTGATTAGAATATATAGAAGTTAGCATTAAGGCTAGTCACAATTTTGCCAGAAGGTTGCGCCCCTATTCCCAAACAAAACCACAGCATAGAAGTAGGATATATCAATTACAAAATGAAATTATTGAAAGTAGCATAGTAGTAGTTGATTTCTATGGGCAGCATAATAGTATTAAACATTTGAATTGTGGATTGCTACTTACTAACAGTGTAGGTAAGAGTGTATATTGAATGCTCAAAATGGGTGCGCAATAAACTTATCCAACAACTTGAAATTTTGGAAACATCGATGAAGGTGTTGGGAGGCATTGCCCTGAGGTAAGAGGTCACTTATTATTACAAGAACAAGCTCCTATTGTGCTTCTTCACGTGCCTTTGTGTGTGCATTTTCGTTTGTTTTAATTAATCAACGTTGACTAATGGACTTTGACTGCTCAAAGACCACGTTAGGCAACTCATTCATTTCTAGGTTTCCACTTTCCTCCTCCTTTCGCTGCTTCCATGTTTCCTCCACTTCTGTTTTCTCCATTTTTCCACTTGCACTTTCACAAATTTTGAAATATCAAGCTCCTTTTCCAACCACCCACACAAAAGAATTGAGAAGAAAATGTGCACTGTGTCTATTATTATATTTCAACCATATAATTTCATTTATGTTATTGGTATGTAGTATCAACCGATTTTATTATTGGAGAATTTAACTTACCACTTTTAGTGGGATCTGAATTCCATAAGACTTGAACCCTAAATCTTATTTAAGGGATTTAAATTCAGTTTCATTCGAATTAAAGACTTGTTGGTTACAATTTCATTATATTGACGAATGTTTACAATGAAGTTAGAAGCATAATAAGTAGTGCATGTTTGTTTCCCCGTTCGTTTTGTCGCAGTGCATGTTTCAAGACAAATCCAACGGATGAATGGAGAAACAAGGGAGGAGATCTTTTGACCAACATACGTTTGATGCTAATCCAACGGATTCTCAAACATGCCTATAGTAATCATTTAAGAAGATTAAATGTAATACTTGTCTATAGTAGTCATTTAAGAAGATTAAATGTAGTACTTGCGGGAGTGAGAGGAAACATCTCACATTAAGACCTTCACTTAGCCTCTTAATTAAAAAATATTTTTTTTTAAGATTTAAAGGATATTATTATTTCAAAAGAATACACACTTTAATCAAGTGATATTTTTATGGGTTGTCCTTAATCAAGTGGCATAGTTAAAAAAACATTAAAAGGACCATTTATGATTGGATTTTGTACAGCTTTGGTTGCAGTACAGACATCTACGGCCAGCTAACAGTATCAGAGATTGTTTCAGTTCCAACTTCCAATTAGCTACCTTAAGAAGTACATTGCTTGGATTCATTGGGTACAATTACAAAAAAATAGGATCTATAAAAAATTGTGCTTTCAAGTGTACAAAATAGTACGGTATTATTTGAAATTACAAAATATATACAAGTATATAAAAATGACTCTTTTTTTTTTTTTAATAAATGAATATTCTTATTGTCTGTGTTTTCCTCGAACAGGTATCTTCAGAGAAACTTCATGATGGCTAACATATTTCATTGAAAAAGTGAACTACTTTTTAATGCAAGATCAGATTGACCGGAATATATTTTTGTTAAGATTATTTTTGTTGTTATATCTTCATATCTTCAATAGAAATTAAAGTATTAGTATGCATACTCGGAAAAGTGAGGAATTCAGAAATTTTATATTGTAAGCACAATATTCGTATATAAATTAATGGGTGCAATATTTGCAATATAGATTGACTTTTTTAAGTTACATTTTAAATTATGAAAGTAATTTATAATTATATGTATATATTACATTAAGAAAAATTTTAAAAATTAATGGGGGTAATTACCCCAAAACTCATCATGTAGATAATATAATATTATATTTATATTTATATTTAATGTATTGATAATAAATATTAATATTATATTTATATTTAATGTATTGATAATAAATATTAATATTTTATGTTAATACAATTATTTGCTAGTATAATATATCATATTATTAGTATAGATTTATAATATTTATATTAACACACTAGTACAAAATATTTTTTATATTGATTTTTAGGAAATCAATATATTATATGAGACAATGACAATTTTTTGTAATATTGGAAGGATATTCTACATTGATTGCTATAATTGATTTAGAAAACACTTTCTAGACAATTAATTTATCATCAAATAATTGTAGAATGTAACAAATTTTGAGGATCAATTTTAAAAGTTGAAATATAATGTCCAAATATAACAAAGAATTCTTATAATTAGATTTCCTGCTCGATTTTTAAAATCAAATCTCTCTTTTTTAGCTATAGTATTATAATTTTGTATTTTTTTATTTAATTTATGCAAATGTAGTTTTCATAACATGTACTAATTAATAATTATGAATCTTTTAATCATTGATTAAATTTAATATATTAATTTTAAAATTATAATTTAATTTTAATTTATATACTTGATCCCCTAAAAAAATCTGGCTCCGTCCATTCGTACTAGCTTCGTTTCCGAATCCCAATCGTGTTTTGTACAGTAAATACGTGTTTCGCGTGTTTTGTTTTGTAACAAAAAATAAAGTTTTCGCATCTTCTCTTTTTGGTAAATAGTTAAATACACGTGTCTTTGCTTCATAAACGTGTTTGCTTAAAATTGTCGTTTTCCTAACATTTTGTCGTTGAAAAAGTTAATTCTAAGTACCTAATAAATATGTCTTTTACATGAGTTTTCTTAAATGGGATTATACATAAAAAAAAAAAATTTGGCTTTATTACATATGAAAAAATGGTGTGTAATTATTTTTAACTTATATTTTCTTAATTACCCTTAAATTACTTTTTGTGATAAATATATGCAGAAATGTTTTAGTTAAACTTTGGTCCTTAGTTCTTGGTGTAAAGATTAAATTTTTTACTATTATCCAATTAGCATTGACAAGTTACTAAAAGAGTTTGATTCTATAAACAGTTGTCATTATAATTATTATTCCGGTATTTTTTATAAGACTCAATTAATTAATTAACCAAAATTAAAAAAATTAATTAGTTTAGTTAGTAATATTAAATTTATCATCTATATATATCAAAATTAGTCCTAATATTAATGATCTTTATATTCTTTTTCAAATATTATTATTAGTTATATTTTCTTTAAAATATCTCATCATTAATATGTTTATTGTTTTAATTATTATTGGTTATGCATGTGAATAGTCAAAGTAAGATCCTGAAAATGCTCTTTGTATAAGATAAAGTTAGACTTCTAAAAGTCTAAAACATTAATGTATTTTATTTACTATTTATTGACCTCAAAAAAATATTTATAGTTAAGGGTATTTTCATGAAAAATAATTCATTCATGATACATTATAGATCGAGTCTTATTATATAAAAAATAAAACACAAACATCACTTCTAATTTGAGTCTTATAAAAAGAGCTAGAAAGAGACGAAGAGTATATTCTTTTTGGGTCATTATAACATTGGTGCAAAGTATCAATCATCTTTATTAATGATTAATCTTTGTCGGAGAACCTAGCCACATCTTTAGTAGGGTCTCCCTTCTCAGTTACGTTTTTTCTATTCACAAGACTTTTCTTAAAGATCATACTCAGTTCTACTTGGACTAACGACATGTTAGTACATAGAATATATTTTATTAATAACATATAATATAAAGCACATGGTTAAATAATAATTTAAATTTTTTATGCTAATAGTGCTATAAACCCAAATCTGAAAGTGATTTACCTAATTAGTTGTAGCTAATCTTTGAATTTAGCAGCTAGTATAATCTCGTAACATAAGTTTGTCTTCCAAACTGGAAACAGTTACTTTGTCTACAAGATTAGTAGCCAACGCAGGTAATTAAGGGCAACTTTCATTTGCAAGCATCCCAAGCCAGATCACCTTGAAGACTGTTCCCAACAAACTTGACCTCACATAGACGTTAAATTAGTTGATTAGATGCTTATGGCTATAGTTTACTATTTTGTCGTCCAAGTTGTGCTTTGAAAATGAATAAATTTGTCCAAAGAACATGCTTAAACTAAATATCCTTTTCCAATAATTTGCTTTATTTAATTGCAACATAAATTGTCCTTCACATTACTCATTATTGGGACTATTACTTATTAGTACTTCATTCAATTTAAAATAAGGGCTTTCTTGCTTCTTTAAAAACAGCTCGAGCTTGCAAATGCTAGATAAGAGCAATTCTCTATTGAGTATAGCTACTTTTCTTTTAAAATTTAGTGACATAAAAATTCACAAATATTTAAAAAGCACTAATAGGAATAGAAATGACTTATGTTAGATTAAACTCTTTCTTTTTTTTAATCGAGGGAGTATAATTCAATTGATTGAGTAGGATACGTGAATTGTTGTAAACTTCCAAAATCCCAACTATGTTGACATTTCCAATCAATGACCAAACCACATTAATTGAAAGGGAGTAGTGGCCCCCTAATGTACAAGAAGTGTTCAATATCTACATTAGTATTATATTTTTAGCCCCCCTTCTCCATCTTTTTCTTACCCCTCTTTCTAAACTCCCATCTTCCACCCCTTCTACTGATATATAATCTGTTTAGACTTTAAATTTTAAAGCTGTAAGTTTTTTATATAAATTTTGTGTAAAGTCAAAACTTCAAAAAATAATAAGTTTTATCCACTAAACATATTTAGGTGTTTGTTGGAAACTATATATGTACTCATTGTACTGTTATTAAAAATTGATCTCTTTTTTTTCTTTAGGCAATATTTAGGTAATGTTTTTTTTAGGATTTAATTTTTTTTCAATTGATTTTATAAATAATTTTATTTATAAAAGAATATGCTTTTGTTTTTAATTCTGGATTACTTTTAATTGGTTTTATAAATATTTTTATTTACGTTAAGATTTTTAATTAGCCAATGTTAATTTTTTTTGTTATATTATTTATGTTAAGAATAAGATATACAACATGCTGATTATAGATTTTATACTTAAATATGTTTTTAGTTTTTTTAAAATGAATAGGATTTTATTTTAGTTCTTTAAAAAAATTTCTTTAATTTTTATCTCTCAAAAATCTAACACCATTGCTTTTAATTGGTTTATATTATTTTCTGACACTTGTAACACCCCCGACAAATCACACCATAATGAGATGAACCCAGAGGCTATATAGGTATAGGATTGTATAGTTGAAGATGATTTAAATGAAATAATTAGTACTACCTATACCGACAATATGCATATATTTTTCGGTAGTTCATCACTTAAGAACTCCACAGCTAAACATGCTTGGCTTGGAGCAATTATGGGATGGGTGACCTCCTGGAAGTTTTCCGGGAACTGTGCGAGTGAGGACAAAGCACGTTGAGAAGTCTCGTGTTGGGTTGTGGGGACAGTAACAATCCTAAAAGCAGTTGAGCTGGTTGTCGATGTCTCGGAAAGAACTACCTATGGAGGGTTCTGACCAGTGGAGGGTTCTGACCAACAAGGATATTGAGTAAGTGTCACCGTGTGAAGTGTCGTAGAGTGAGCCGTCGAAATGTTAACCCTCAGGGGCGTTACAAAACTTGTTAACTATTTATATGTTTAAAAGAAGGTTAAGTGACCATCTCAATTGTTACCCACTAGTGTCTTTGATATTATGTTAATATGTGACATTTGTTAAAAAAAAATTACACCCTAAAATAAATGTCACATATGTACCTTAAAATAAATGATAGAAGACAAAAAATAGTTATTTAAAAGAATAAAAATCAAAGAAAAATATTTACAATGATCAAAACCAAAATTTTCTCATTTTATAGTAACAAAAAAATATGATTTCAAATTATAGTTAGGCAATTATTCTAATTTGACGTAAAGGCAAAAACCACAAAAGGGGGGGGGGGGGGGGGGTAAATTGTGATTTATAAAAATTTTCACAAACTTTTTATAAAAACCGTATAACGTCTATAGAACAGAAGAATTTTGGACGAAAACGTTTAACAAACGATAACTTACAGATGAAAGCCTTTTTATGAAAACTGGTTTAAATCACAAGACAAAGTCAGTTCAAACAGTTATAAGAGATAAGAGATCAGGAAAGACAACATAGGAATTTACACTAGTTCGTCTCACCCTGAGACTACGTCCAGTTCTTGACAAACCACCAAGTTCCACTAACTTTCACAAGTTACAAGTATTATTCACTGTCACTTCTGGCTCACCAAAGTAGTTTTTCACACTTAGTCTCTCCAAGCTATAAAATCCAAGTATTCTTTACTACCAAGCCACTTCTGGCTCTAAAAAAAATCACAAGATTTGTTTTTGTAAGGGGCGCACAGACTTTTTAAATATCGTCTTACAGACGGATATACAAGGTTAAGATCAAAGTCTTTTTCTCTCAGGATACATAAGGTGGTTTGAGAGCTTTACAAATGAATTTACAAGAGAAAGAATGAAATCTTGAAAAAATGCTTGGATAATGAATTCAGTTCATGTGTTATGTCTTCAACACTTCAAATCTTCTTCTATATATATAGACTTGCTGAGGAAGTAACCATTGTATCTAAACGGTCTTCTTTCTTGTGTCTGACCAGCGTCTGAAGGAAAGAGGTTGAGGAGCATTAAATGCTTATCACCAACTAGTCATTCTGAGCTGATAAAACATTCTACTTATCTTTCTTGAGATATACTCCATATCCTTCTGTTGCAATAGTCCTATCGCTTGCTTAGACAAGTACTCATTGCTAGTTGTAATGCGTCTTTTGAGGCGAGGGGGACTTCTGATACTTTGACTCTTCTTTCTGTTTCCCTTTATACACTTCAACAGATCCTAGGAGGATGTTCTATGAATATTCTCTGCAAAACAAATTACAAGACGATAGTGCATTTACTATGTCTTTAAATGCTTCTTCAGACTTAAGCGTCTGTCTGCATATCATCTGTATCTTACAGACGCAGATGCAACGTTTTCATTTGTTGACATTTATAAGACGCAATCTTTTTACTTAATATTTGTTTTGCATAAAATCAAAATTATTGAGGGTCCTGATTCGTCTTATGACTTAACATCTGAATTGTTTTTAATTTGTTTTCTGAATAATTTTATTTATTATTTAAAGTTAACTAAGGATTTATAATATTTGATAATTGGTCGATAAATCAATTCTAATTATAATAAATTAATTCTTATAATACAATTGGAGTATGACAACTCAAAAAACTTTTTTTTTCATTCTTTAACAAAAGAGAAGGCAATGATTTTGATCTATCTAACCTTACTCCTATACCACAAACTTCAAAAATTTTACTACAAGCTCACATTAAAGGTAGTTATATTTACTATCATACGATACATAACATTTTTAGATAATTATTAATTGTAAAAGTTAGTCACTAGTTTTTTTATATCGTGTGTTAAAATTTTGCCCCCCTCCCTTAATAATTTTTTCTGGTTCCATCCTTGCCCCCAACCACAAGCAATCATCTGTAACACACTTAAAATATATTAAAAAGAAGAAAAAAGATTAAGATTCATGGGGGGCATGAACCAAACCATGGCAAAGAAACAACTATTTGAATCTAAAACTAGGATGGCCATATCTATTCCTATTGAAATCAATGTTGTTAAATAGCGGCCATGGGGGCGCTATGGAGGCTTGCGATGGCGAAAATCCTTCCAGTCACCATTATATAGTTGTGGCGATGCATATTCCTCATGGTGTGCCATGGCGACCGAATTTCATGTTGAAGGTGGTGGCATCCAGAACGACCATGGCGAAAGATGGGCGCTGCTTCATCAAAACGAAGATGACCTAGGCAAACCCAACTTAAAAAAGGTTTAGAACCCTAAAATTTTAAAAAGATACTTGTCAGGCCAATTGACTCGGTTCATAACCGGCCCACTATCCTTATGAAAACCCTTTTAAAAAAAAGGAAATGGGCTAGATCGTGTGACCCGACCCGAACCCAAATGAGCCTAATTCTTAACACTTAGGTTAGAAACCTCTTCGATTATAATCTACCCTCTTCTTAACCTTGACAGCACAACGTGCACCCAAACATTGTCACACACCCAAAGCCAGCGTGCACCACCTCTTAACACCACCCGAACGTCAATGCACACCACTTCTCCGGTGATGCAAACATCGACGCAAACCTCGACGACACCCAAACATCGACGCAAACCTCGACGACACCCAAACATCGTTGCACACCTAAAGCCAACGTGCACCACATCTCGACGCCAGCTAAACGTCGATGTGCACCACTTCTCCGGTGACTGTTGTGGTTGTTCTTTTTTTTTGTTTCTTCTACTCTTAAACCTCTATCTACTTAATCGTACAATGGCAACTACACAAAGCTTAAGGGGAGGGAACAAAACTAATGCGGGTTGGAAGTATTGTCATCCCCTGAATGAATCAGACACCAATACTATTGTTTGTAATTATTGTGGAAAAATTACAAAAGGAGAAATCACCAGGGCCAAAAATCATCTAATGGGGAAGAGCGACAACGTTACAACTTGCCCCAAGTTTCCAAAGAAAGTTAGAGAAGAGCTTTTGTGTCTTCTTTTAGAGAAACAAAAGAGAGACGATTATGAGATTCCAAATGTGGCTTGTGATCTCTCATCTGAAGATGAAATTTCAATTCCCGCATCAGCTAGCAATGTTAAAGGCAGAAAGAGTATTGCTAAAAAAAGGCCCAGGGATATGTTTTGTAGAAATCTAGCATCTGCGATATCGAAGAGACAGAAGGAGAAATAAGGCAGGTTAACATTCTAAAGTTATGTGACAAAAATCTGAAGGCAGATGTTCATCAGTATATTGCTCATTTTTGGTATCAAGCCAGCTTATCGTTCAACCTTTTTAAAATGAAGAGCTTTTAGGATATGATTGATGTCATTGCTGCTTATGGCCCAAATCTATCAACTCCTAGTTATCATGATATTAGAGTTTCACTCCTCAACAAGGAGATGGAATACACTGAAAATTTGTTGAAGGATCATAAGGCGCAGTGGAGTAGACATGGTTGTTCTATTATGTTAGATGCATGGACTGACTAGAAGCAACAATGCATTATTAATTTTCTTGTGAATTCTCCTGCAAGGACAATGTTTGTGAAGTCCATTGATGGCTCTAAATTTGTGAAGACCAGTGAAAAGTTGTTTGAGTTGCTTGGTTCTCTTGTAGAGGAGATTGGAGAACACAATGTTGTTCAGGTTATCACGGATAATGGAAGCAATTATGTTTCAGCTGGTAAGATGTTGGAAGAGAAAAGACAACATCTTTATTGGACTTTATGTGCAGCCCATTGCATGGACCTTATGCTTGAAGACATTGGAAAGCTTCTTTTAATAAAGAAGACAATTCAAAAGGGAGTTAGTCTTGTTAGGTTTATCTATAGCCACTCTAGTACCTTGAGTTTGTTGAGACATTTCACAAATAAGAGGGAATTGGTAAGACATGCGATTACAAGATTTGCTACTTCTTTTCTATCATTAGAAAGATTTCATCAAGAAAAAGGAAATTTAAGAAAGATGTTCACTTCTGACAAATGGAGCACAAACAAGTTGTCCAAGGAAGCTAAGGGGAGGGGAAGCTACAAAAGTTGTCCTTATGCCTTCATTTTGGAATCATGTGTTTTTTACTCTCAAAGTCATGGCCCCTTTAGTGAAAGTTCTTCGGCTTGTTGATACTAAAAAAAGCCAGCTATGGGCTATATCTATAAAGCAATGGAGAAGGCCAAAAAAGAAATTATGAAGGCCTTTGATAACAATGAGAGCAAGTACAAATATGTGTTTGCAAACATTGATAATAGATGGAATTGTCAGCTTCATCCACCACTCCATGCGATTGGTCACTTTTTAAATCTGGAGTTCTTTTATTCCAACCCGGACTTTGAGTATGATTTAGAGGTTACTAATGGGCTATATGATTGCATTAAGATGTTGGTGCCAAGTAAAGATGTGCAATTAAAGATTCTGACTGAGTTGCCAATTTATAAGAGTGTTGGTAATCTCTTTGGTTCTTAATATGCAAGAGAAAATAGGAAAACCACAACTCCTAGTGAGAAACTATGAAAACAACTCCTGACGTTTTAAGTGCTTTGAGTTTTAATGTTTAAATTTTAAGTCAATCCTTCGGTTTTGTAGCTTAATGGTGGAAAATGTATGGCCATACAAGTCCAAACTTGCATAAGCTAGATGTCAAGATTTTGAGCTTGACATGTAGTGCATCGGGATGTGAATGCAATTGGAGCGTTTTTGAGCAAGTAAGGATTATGATTTAGGACCAAATTAACTACTATTTTTTTTTTGTAGGGAGAAGCTAATCAACCCTTTGTTTATTGATAATACAGATTCATACAAAAAATTGAAATAGGCTAGACCATAAAAAAATGCATGATTTGGTTTGCATTAAGTATAACCAACAATTTTCTCAAAGATATAATATTAGGGATGAAATTGGCCCTATTACACTCAATGACACTGATGAGTGCAATACACGGTTAGTGGGACAAGTGGATGATGATAATGAAGATAGGGGGAATGAGTTGGTTTATGCTGATGATACCACACTTAATTGGGCTGCTGTTTATGAAGCTTCAAGAGTTGGAGAGCCAAGAATGTATACAAGAAGGAAAAGTAGCAAAAAAAGAAAGGAGCCAGCTAATGTTGGTCTTATTATTGGAGCTGCCCAAGCTTCCAAGAAAGGTCTAGGTGCAACTTTAACTTCAACTTCAAGAGGAAAAGGGAAAGCCCAAAAGGTTCAACTTGATGAAGAAACAAAATTTGAGAGCTCCAAGTCTGAGGAAAATGAAGAAATATTTAACTTCGAAGAATCTAGAAGAGAAGAGAGGAGGTATATGCCCCACTGGATAAGAATGAAATTGATTGTGTTTGGATTGAGGAAGAGCTAGAGGATTAGAAATTTATAACATTTATATTTTGGTTTGCGTTGAGTTATGTTTTCTTTTTATCATTTTGTTGTTATATAAGAAATCTTGAACTAGGTGTTTTATTTTAGAACCTTGCTAATTTTTGAATATGAAGTTTTGAACTTCTTTTTATTGTTAATTTTATGGCTGTTTGTTATTATATGAAGTAGGGTAGTTTGATCATTTTATTTGTTGTTATATTATCTACTATTTTTAGTATTTATATGCTATTTTGGGTATTTATATATATTTGCTGCCTTTTCTATTTTTTTATTTATATTTATATTTACTATTATCTACTATTTTTTTAGTATTTGTGTGTGTATATTATATCTGCCATGGCTTCTTCCATTTGCCACCACACCATCTGCCATATGTTTATGGTGGATTTTGGGCTCTCCACCATTCGCCATTAACAACACTGATTGAAATCTTCTACAAGGAAGGTTGGGAGCGAATCCCACAAAAACAAAAAGCCTTGTATAGAAATACCGTGAGAGGCTAGCTTATCTACACAAGTATTTCCTTTATAGTAAATGTGACCAACCAAAAAGTTCATATTTCTAGTTATCTGCATGCAATTTTCCACCAATTTCTAATATTCCAAGGAACCAAACTGAACGATTTAAAAGCCTTGACCAGGAGCAAGTAATCACATTCTAGCCAAAGATATTCCCAACCTTTTTCATGCATAAACTTAATGGCCAGCATTGCCCCCACTAGCTCTGCATGAAGCATAAGTTTAATACCCAATTTTGCTCTAAAACAACCAACCATGGCCGCATTGCTATATCTGAAAACGCCCTCATAACCAATTGGTCCTAGACGTCCTCTAGCTGCCTCGTCTGTATTACATTTTATCCAACCAACCAACGGAGATACCAATTAACTTGCTTAATGGAGGGAGTGCGCCTAGAGTGACAAGAAATAGAAAACACATATATAAGCATCCCTATCTTTCATTACATAGGCCTTTCGCCATTCTTTGGCATCTAGGGGAGTCACTATCCTCTTTCCACAAAGAAGACTTCTCAACAAACACATACTATCCTCAAGCAGTCACTGATAACATATACACATTGGTCATGAGAGTGGAGAGTAGTAAAACATATTATGTTGTTTTAGGGGTCCCATGCTTAGCACGGCATGTCATCCTTAGTATGCAAGATCCTCGTACTTAGCATGCTCACTTGTGCCTAGTGCGCTAGAGTAAGGGCTCCCAAACTACTAGACAGAAGCTTAGAAATTCATCGCGGGCTTGCAATCTATAACTTGTGAAGGTCGTAAAATCACACTTCCAAGGGCTATGCACAGCCTCCAAATAGTCCTAAAACATACTAATAAAGTCCTTATCACTCCTATTACATTTCTAATCGATTAATCTACCCAATACACCCTTTCATCATTCAAAATAATCAAAATCCCTAAATCTCCTAACTTAGGGTTCAAAAGGGGAAAAAAGGGGAAACAACATATCAAGGGGATGGGGAAGACAAGGGACGAGCACTCACCTCCAGGGGTAATCCGAAACTGAGCTTTGGGGTCTGGACCTCTGATCTCTATGCCGCTTATCATCCTTCTTTTTTGCTTTCTTCCTTCCTTCCTTTTTTTTTCCTTCCCTTGTTATTTAAACCATGGGTGGATGTGGGTTTCCTCTAGCCCGTCTGGGTCTTAGAGTCCCACATGGGTCCTATTATAAAGGCAATTATAGTCAATAAAGCATTAGGGATAACCCTATGACCCTATGTCTAATGTCTATAATTAGGGATGTTACACTACGCAAGGCATACTATTGCACCAAGATAATTTTTACAACTGAATGGATGGTGAGATTCTGATTGGGCTAGTTATCCTTTGACTCGATGTTCACTTACAGGGTGGTTTGTTCTTCTTGGTCACTCACCTATCTCTTTGAAAACTAAGAAGCAATATATTGTTTCTCAATCCTCCACAGAAGTTGAGTATGGATATGATTGTTTATGAATTAAAATGGCTCAAAGGTCTTCTCTCTTACCTAAGTATCCTTTATACTTAACCAATGCAACTTTATTGTGATAGCCAGACTGTTGGAACTAAAGACATGGAAGGTTTCTAACCCCTAAAAAATCTCATGGTCTTGATGATAACAAAGACATGGAAGCTTTGAAGGACTGATGAGTTTTGATGAGCTATGCAAGATATGTTATGTGTCCAATGTGAATAAAGGTATAAATACTCTGAACTTAGATGCAAAATATGTTTTAATTGAATTTGTGTCCAACGTGCATAAGTGGACATTCGTCTAGTGTTTTCATAAGAAAATAACATCTAAAGCGCTAAGTTAATGAAAATATCCAATGTCCAATGTGTTGTTTCTTTTCATCCAATGTGTTGTTTCTTTTCGTCCAACGCTTAATGAAAAACTTACCGTCTAATTTATATATTCACTTAGGTTTTTCAGCCAAAGCTAACTCATGACAAGATTTTTTCAAATGCTAAGGTTTAACTGCTCTTATATTCCTATTTGCATATAATATTCCCTCTATTTTTCAATATGCTCTAACTTTTGAATTTCAAGCATTTAATGAAAAGCATGGAGTTATGAAGTATAAGTACAACCTCTGATAAAAAAAAAAAACAAAGCTACATTTCGAGGTTCATTACGAAGAGAAGACTAAAGTGGGAAAAAATAGTGAAATGAGTAAAAGCCTTCATAGTGTGTCAGTACTTTTCTGAAAAGAAAGGACACCTACTCCTTCTTTCTCCACTGTAGAAGCGGACACATCAAAAGCTATAACGTGCCAAGGCTCCCATGCATTAAATGAAGATTCAAAACAAGAAAGTTTGCAAGGCTTAGACTCACATCGGATATTTCCACTCTAATGCCTATATAAAGAACAAAAGAGAATATAAGAAGAAGTTACGAAGCTATTATTCTAGATGAAACATTTCTCTAATTCATTATTTCGGGATGAAACATTTTGTGCCTCACATAGCCTATCCTTTGCTTAGCAAAGTTACCTGTATCTTGTGCTAAACTTTCATACCATCTCTTTGAGAGTTGATTTGTTGTAATCTTCAAACCTTTGTTGTTTGTGTAAGCCAGGAGTGACTTAGTGTTAAAGAATACTCAGGTTTACAATCTCAAGGGGAGATTGTTTGTGTTATAGCTAAGAGTGGCTTAAAGAATACTTGGTGTAGCCAGAAGTGACACAGAGAATATTGTTTGTAACAAAGTTTTGGTTAGTGGAACCCTTCTAAGGTTGAAGTATAAAAACCCATGTTATTATGTTTTTGCTTCTGTTTATATGCTTCACATTTTTCCTAGACAAAAAAAACTTTGCAAACTTGCTTTTATCTTAACAATTGCGAAAAGGTTTTCGAAAATCTTTGAAAATCACATACACATTATTCAGCCTCTTTCTAGTGTGTTTCATATTTTTCACATACTACTATTCACATTGCTAAAAATCCTATGTTTCATGAACGGACCGAACACAATGAAGTTGGTTGACATTTTGTCTGAGATGAGATTCTTAAAGGCAACATTTATACTACATATGTGCCTATTAGTACACAATTGGTTGATACTTTCACGAAGGCAATTGGTTGCCCTCAATTTCTCTCATTGTTAGGCAAGTTGAGCATTCATAACCTTCACGCATCAACTTGAAGGGGTAATGATGATCAAAATATGAAATTAATAACCAACATGGTGTGACATGGTTGGTAGATAACCTTGTCCCTTAAGCATGTAGCCATGGGTTTGATCTCTGGCCTATGCATATGAAAAAATATTTGTTGGGAAAGGTCAACCCCTTAAATGGATCTCGGTACTTGAGGGATTAGTCCTTGACTTTTGGTCGAGGGATACTTGAGGTTACAGAAAAAAAATGAAAATAATGGTTGTATATTTGGATCAAAATCAAAAGTTAATTGTTGCATATCTGGATCAAAATCTAAGGTTAAATCTACATATGTGGAATAAAATCTTAAGGTTATAAATGTCATGTAATATATGGATCAAATTTGTATATAATTATTGTAATTAGTCATATCTATAGATTAATTTCATAGAATTTGTATTTATTTTCTGATGTATTTATTCACATCATCATGAAGTGGAAAGATATCTTTTGCTTTGCCAATTTGTATTACTATTTCTCGTTTCCTTATCATTCTTCACATTTTTTCTTCATGGACACTATATATTAGAGTTAAATAAATAGTTATTTTCTATTGTAAAAGTAGTTTGACCTTTGACTTGGTCTTTTAGTTAGCTAGTTATCTGCTATGTTAATAGGAGAAATAGAATGATAATTTTGAAATAGAAATCTATGTGGACATATGTGTAAAGTTGATCCAGTATCAAGGATCCATTGAATGGGATAAATCAAATGGTTACCTGATTGTATACCTGATTGTGTAACATGCGAAATTGTGTGCTTTGGTGGAGCATTATTTTTGTCACAATTACTCGCTTTGGAGGTGGTGGATGCCTCGACCTTAGAGTTTTGGAGTAGGGTAATGAGATGCTGATAGTCTTCAAGGGTCAATTGTAGTGAGGACCCTGATGTGGAAAGTTGGGTCACAGTGGTATCATTGTTTGCTCATTCAGAAATAGCTGCATTGGCATTTGAGGTAGTATTTCTAATTTTATAACCGGGTGGGAAACCATGTTTATAATAACATGTATCAACAGTATGAAAAGGGCAGCCACAAAAGGTGCATTGTTTGCCATTATTTCTTTCGCGTCCTTTGCCACCTTTGTTAAGGGTACCTCTACCTTGGGAATTAGTTGAGCGAGGAAATTGGGTCCAAGAACCATTGTTGGTGGCAGCAGAAAGAGGTGTGGGGTCACCAATATTAAGATCAAGGGTTTTCCTTTCCACTTTAGAATTTTGTTGAGGGGTCTCAACGTAAAGATTCTAACTCATCCCAAAGGATTTTTAAATCAGTAAAAAAAAGGTAGAAACAGTTCTCTCACCTTGGCGCATGGAGTGCATCTCTTGAAGGATATCGGAGATGTGAAAATGGTTGCTCCTTGAATAGGGATCTTATAGGTCCAGCCATAAAGATCTAGCGTTGTCGATGTATACGATACTCTATGCAATGTGAGCGGTAAGAATTTTGTTGATCCATGAAATGACAAGAGTATTGCAGTGTTCCCAGGTATCAAAGAAAGGGTCATTTTTAGTAGGGGTAGTGATGGTTCCATCGATGAACTTGTGTTTGTTCTTGGTCAAGAGAGCTCGTCGCATGGCACGACTCCAAGAATGGAAATTGTCACCGTTGAGAGGTGGTGATACAACAATGGCTCATGTGTTTTCACCGGGATGTAGATAATAAGGGCTTGTTGGATTTTGTGAAGGATCAGGATTGGTGGTGTTGGTTGCCGTAATCGATTCAGCATCACTGGAGGAGGGTGAATCGACTATGATTGGTGATGAAGGATGAAGCTAATGAAATGCGGAAGCTCAATGATAAACTAATACCATATTATCAAAACTCAGTGTACAGAAAGGAGGAAACAGAATTGTATTACTGATTGTTTGACACTCACAAGAGAAAGTGAACCATTTATATAGGAAATGGAACCCTTGAGAAAACATAACAGATAACTAGCTAACTAAAAGACCAAGTCAAAAGTCAAACTACTTTTACAATAGAAAATGACTATTTATTTAACTCTAATACTATATGTGCTTTGAACTTAAATATCTTTGCAAAAAAGTATCGAAGGAGTCTAGCTGATTGAGCAGGATACATGAGTTGTTGTAAATTTTCGGTATCTGTCTTCGATTCCTACGAATCATAAAAAGAATCTTTAAAAAAATAAAATTTAAAGTACAATAACACACAATTTAAGCCCTTTCTTATGTATTATCTTGTTTATTTCATCATTGTCTCCCACTAATAATCACCCTCGTTATTCAACTCAATGAAGCCATAGGCCAAATAAATGTCAACTTTTACATTGAAGATCAAGATCAAACTCCATATATATTAAATTTTAAGACGTTGTCTATAGAAAAAAGAAGAAAGAAAATGATGGTCCAATTATGATAGTACAATGGTCCAAAAAGGGAACTCTCCTTCAAATGGTCCAACACTAGCATGTTTTGCTTCCTCAGCATCGTGAGGGCAATGCAGGTGAGCATTGGTACCTAAGCCGACCGCATCACTTTTTATTAATATTTGTGGGTTCTCAATATTGATGATTGAAGTTTGTGTTGTCTAATTAAGAATTTTTTTTGGCAATTTAATTGTAGCTACAAGTTAGGTGTTTGATGTCATTGAGCGTTACTGTTTAATTTCTATTCAGGTTAATAATTCTATTTCTACATACAAAAATTACGGATGAAGGGTTGGAAATTATTGACGTACCCTAAATTCTGAGTTAACGCACACTTAGTAAGTAAAACAATATAAATGTCAACAGTAAATGTTATGACATATTACAAGTTTGATAATTACTTTCATCACGTACGGATGTTAGTTAATTTTTTTCTTAAATATTATGAGAAATGAAAATAAGAAAAAAAAACAAAATAAGCTTGTAACAAAAAAAAAAAAAACAAATGAAATAAACTTTTTTATAAGTTTAAATTAATTTATGCATAAAATAATACATTAAAGTTCTCTCATATTATTTTCTAAGCTGCTTTTAATATAAATTATACATAAGTTAACTTTATTTTAAAACAGAAGCTTTTTTTTTTCGTATTTTCTTTTCTTATAAATATTTATAAAAAAAAAATTATTCAAACAGAACCTTATGTATTTCCATAAGAAATTATAAAAAAAAAAAAGTAATTAAAATACATTGAGTTGATCTCTTAAGCTAAAATTAATTTATACAGCTTAGCTTTTGAAAAAGTCAGATGAGTAGTTTCTATAAAAATCAAGTGCATAAGTTAATTTTATGAAAGAAACTTAATTTATTTTACTTTATATTCAATTTATTTTACTTTATATTCAATTTCTTCTCCTATAAATACTTACCGAAAATTTTATCCAAACATGTCTTCATATATATATAATCACTTCTATTTTACTGTTTCGTTTTTGGTACTACTAAGTAATTTTTATGTGTGAAATAATTAAAATCAAGTGAAGGTAAGGAGACATTTAATAAAATAGTAATTAATATTGTCTTAAACTTTTAAATTAAACGAGAAAGAAAAGAAATATTTTTTTTTTTGAAAAACAGAAGAATAAATGTAATAATATCTAAAAATGATATTAACACAACGGACTCTCTTGGCTATATTTTATTGGCAACATTCATTTAAACAATTAAGGGCACGCAGAACGAACCAGCAGCTCATTAATTTCAGAAGAATTTTCAATGTGATTTTTGAGTTCATTAATTTCAGAAGAATTTTTAAATTGATTTTTGAGATACATAATAGACTGGACATTAATTAATATCCATTCCATTAATTAGTGAAGAACAACTATGTATCACTTGAGTCAGAGCATATGCTGGAAGCCAAAGAAAACAACACTACAACGGTCCATGTATACATAGACAAAACAAAAAAGACAAATGCTAACTAGTATCCTAAGAACACTGATTAAGGAATTAAAAAAATAAATATTTTTATTGGAAAGTGAAAAATTACGTTGTCCATAATTTTTTTTTACGCTCTTCTATAAATTTCACAATAAATAATTTCTCCTTTTAATTCCTTAACCAGTATCTTTAGGACACTGTTAACAAGATCCAACAAAAAACCACTCATTCTGTTGGGAACTTTATTAATCACTTTCATCAATTATAATTGACTGCTGTCGGTGAACCCCTTTGCAAGTTCAATGAACTGAACGCTGGCTCTACTTTAGAGTGTGACTCTTTAAACGGTTCCGAACTGCTTAACAATGACGACACATTCAACATTTTAACTCTTTTGAAGACACATTATTGTGCATATAGGCTTTGCAGTGTTTGTACCAAAACCAACCAGACCAATGTGCATGTACATGCCTGCACCAGCACCCAAATTAATTGTCGGTTCTGAAAATGATCCAAAGCTGGATAAGTAGAACGGCAGGTGCATAAAATCAAAACTAGGGCTCCTTAATTTGCAAATATTGATACATGCTAACTAAACATTGCAAGTTAATTAAGTTCTCTTGTCTCTTATTAATCATTGCATTAATTAGTAACTTGGTTGTTTTATGTTTTAGAGTGAAATTAAATATAGTGCATGTTAGTAACCTAGTTGCTTTAAGATGACGCAGGTTCATTACCCGTGACATCAAATCAAACATGTAGATAAGCAACTTTTTAAGAAGAATTTAAATTGTTGTTCACCTGCTACAAGAAAAATTAGAATTAGGGACAATATAATTTATGTGTAATTTTTAAATAAGTGGTAATAATTTTGTGACGCTAATATTAATGACGAAAAAGTCATTTTTTTCACTAATAAATTTAACTTTTTATAGTCATGACTACTTTGTATTTTTTTTCTTCCAGTTATTGGACGTTCACTACTTTGTATAAAATTACTAAATTCAACCTCCATTGTTAGAATTCAGTTTTTACTTGCATAGAACTTAAAAGAACTGTTACATAAAGTGGAACAAATTTTGAACATTATATATTAATTAATGTTGTATATACATTTTATAACAACTCAGTACTAGTGTCTTAATCAGTCCCTCGTCACTAGAGATGGCAACAGGGCGGGTCGGGGGCGGGTTTGGCTCTCCCCGTCCCCATCCCCGCAAAAGGCGGGACGGGTACGGGTTCGGGTATAAAAGATGCGGGTTTAATATTTCAATACCCATCCCCATCCCCGTCGGGTTTTATCGGGTTCGGGTATACCCGCGGGTAACCCACTATACTATTTTTTATAATTTAGTTTATTTATATATTTTTAAATAAATCATATATTAAGTTATTAATTATGTTTTTATTCAAATAATATATATATAAAATGAATAACAAAGGAATTAAAGGCAAATAATTAAGAATTAAATTATATTTTTAGTTAAATGTATAATTTTAAGTTTGTTATTTAACTATTATTATAATTAAAATTATTTAACTATTAAGCTATTGAATTTATATTTTTAAAAATTATAATGTATATATATGTTGTGACAAAAAAATATAATGGTAGCGGGTATACGGGTACGGGTACGGGTATAGTTTAATACCCATCCCCGTCCCCATCCCCGTTTTAAAAATTCGGGTAATACCCGTACCCGTACCCGTACCCGGTCAAAGCGGGTATTCCCCGTCAAAGTCGGGGCGGGTTCGGGGCGGTATCCACGGGTACGGGTTTATTTGCCATGCCTACTCGTCACCAATTAATAATTATTTTTTTTTTATCAAGACTTACCAATTAGTAGTAATTAATGACTTGCAGTATAAGAAATATGGAAATATCGATGAAGGAACAAAGAGGCATAATGCAGAGTGTGATGAAGACACTTGATTCATAGGAATGGGATCAGAGCTACCACCAGCTACGTGCTTCACGTGCGTTCGTGTGTTTTCTTTTGTTTGCATCATTCAGCATTACGTGGTCCTTTGACTGCTCCACCACCACGTGAGCCAAAATATTTTCAGGTTTTCACTTTCCTTCTACCTTCCACTCCCC
Organism: Pueraria montana var. lobata; assembly: GCA_026413185.1. NCBI lineage: Eukaryota > Viridiplantae > Streptophyta > Magnoliopsida > Fabales > Fabaceae > Pueraria > Pueraria montana. Next base: position 35,923,941 of record CM048651.1, on the reverse strand, counting down.
TGCCTCCATGTTTTCTCCACTTCCAATCTTTACTTTCTCACTTCCTCTTTTTTATATATATAATAATTAATTTCTGAAATTAATGCCCTAATTTAATTATTTATTATTTTTATCATTATAGTTATGATTTTTTGGTAACCATGTTATTGTTATGAAATATTCATTGACTTTACAGATGATTAATTTCTCTTGGAGAATTTGATTTTTTTTTTATCCGTAAGAATTGAAAACTGGTACTGAAAATTTACAATAACTCATGTACCATGCTCAACCAACTGAGTTAGACCCTCTCAGTGTTGGAGAACCTGATTAACTATTTCTTGTAAAGTCTTTCTTTCTAAACATATTTTTTTCATTCACAAAATTCAAATACGAAACCTTGCTATTATCGGAGTTATGTAAGCATACTTTTGATTCATCTACACTAAAAAGAAATTTAATAAATAATGAGAACTATGTATGGCATTATTATGTTTCAAACTATTTAAGGAATAATTATAATGAAACACAAAAATAATTATTCAAAAGTATTAAAAATATATGTTACTAATTCACCAAACTAGAATATTCGCAAAAACCGTCCATATTAAAACTCTCCTAGCTTCTTAAGGCAAGTGATATACACGCGGAGGAAGAATTGAATTGAAGTGACAACATGAAAAATGTGATAAGTGTTTGTCTTTTTGGCATTTAATTTAATTTACTAACTCCATCTTTTTACTACTTTGTTCTTGACCACTAGCTAGGTTCAATGTTTTACGGCGAGTCAACACGATGACACTAGCTGGCATTGTCTAGCTTTACCAAACTTTCTCTTACCAAACATTGATTTGCGTCGACAATGGTAATTAGTGGATAACAGAGACGTATAGTCAGAGAAAACAAACATAATGATGTACTAACACGTATACTTTATACATATAAATTAAGGTATGTATAGACAACTATTTTTTATTTTTTTATTTCTAAACATTTGTAATCTTATAATAAGACTTTTTTTTTTTGTGCTGTATAATAAGACGTTTTTACACGATTAATTTCACACGCAATTTAAGGATCTGTATAATTGAGAAGGTGTTTATAACATTCTAAATAAGTTATTTTTTATATTTTTAAAATTATTGTAATTTTTCAATGGTTTTTATATTTTAATTAAAACAAATTAAATTTTTATTTATAAACTAATAAGCTTATAAATAAAATTCAAATCACGTACTTTTAATAAATTGCAAAATTTCACCAATATTACTACGCCCATATGGTCCCTATGTCAAATGCGCTTTAAAAAAAATATCAAAAAGTATAAAAATAAAATTAAGAAAATTATACCCCATTTACCAACAAAAGAAAATATTACGTACTCAATATACATTTTCTCTTTGAATGACTTATTCGACTTACAAATAATTGTTGATAAGTCAAGGTATTCTTTATAGGTAATTTTATTAAAGGGTAAAATATGTTTTTGGTCTATGTATTTTCGGTCAAATTTTGTAGTTTCAAATCGATCAATTTGATCCCTATACTTTAAAAAAATAGATGGATTTCGTCTTTATACTTTAAAAAATAGGTGAATTTAGTCCTTATTTAGTCTCTCTATCATCAATGCATAAGGATTAAATCCACCTATTTTTTAAAGTATAGGGACCAAATTGATCAATTTGAAACTATAGAAACTAAAATCAAGTTTGCCTAAAAGTATAATGACCAAATACATATTTACCCTTTATTAAAACTTGCATCATGTAAGAAGAATAATGAGAACTTAATTAGTAATTTTATGTTAATGAGCTGAATAATGATTATCATGAAAATTCAATGTCAAAGAAAACTGAAAAAAAAAAAAAACTCTGAGAAGAATATGGTAGATACATTGTTTTTGCCCCCATCTCTATTCTCTACTCAACGTCGAAAGTTCAATCCATAATTTTTCACCTTTTTCACTTTAATTCGACTTGAGAGTTTAAAAGATATGAAGAAAAGCATGAAACAAAAAGGTAAAAAGATTAAAGTACAGACGATGACTAGAAATTTTAGGATAATTAGCCTCCTTACTTTGACGAGAACTAATAAAACCATTTTGAAAACCTAAGTGCGCAAATTCGGGGACTAGAGAAAAACTATTGTGGCTGCTTAGCCATATATAACTATTGTGGCTGCTTAGCCATATATAGTGCCATTTGTTTTTATTAATTTGGCTCACTGTTTTGAAGTTGTTAAGCTGTTAAACAGTATAGCCAACGAAAATTCTTTGTGCTGGAAAGTTTGGTCAAGTCAAATATCTTAGTTTGTGTTAATTGGTTGAAGAAATTAACAGAATATTAACTATTATACAAGTATATGCATGATTGACGTGCATATAGGTTTGAATTCTCCATTCCATACGTTAGTCCATTTGATTTTCTAACAAGTTTTAAAATAATATACCCTTATTATATATAGCTATAAGAAGTTAAGAACAGTTTAGCCTTATCTTAATTAAATTATTTGAGATGACAAACGAAAAAACAAGTGGGGTTGGGGATTGAAAATGATACTCCTATAAATAACCATGACGTGTTAGGTATTTACATGTCTTTATGCCAACTTTTTACTAATACCGGAGTAAAACCTAATTACACATATCTACGCATCCCTTGCGTTTGTGATATGCATAAGCTCCCTAATAAAATCCAATAATGCATTATTAATTCAGAAGAACCTTTATTCAATTGGAAAAAAAAGAAAAAGTCAGGCCAATTAGAATTGAAAACACTATCTGTTGTACCCCATTAACTAACTTTGATATTCAATTAATCAATTCATATCACCTAATTTTCAATCAAATTAGAAATTCACTTTGAAGGGGTCACATAGATTGGACCGAATTTTTAATTTGAGTAAAGAAAACATAGAGCAAAGATGAATAGGGACAAGCTATGAAATTATTTTTGACCTCACACGGAATTTTGAATAGAAGGATAACAAAATGTCGGTCGAAACATGTTATCATAACTTAGATTCCAAGCGTTAATTATTGTGATGGTTACTAACAGTTCAGTTTTCTCTCACTTCATATTGTTAACAAATAAAGTGGATTATTTATTAAAACGTGATCAGTATTTTATGTTAATGAGCTGAATAATGATTATCATGAAAAACCCATTAATAAAATAATGCACCGGCATTGGCCACATAGTGATCATTCTTAATAATTTTTTTTATATATGGAAAACAAATAATAAAGTATAGTCATTACAAAATATAAATGAAGAGAAAACAACAAGGAGAAAAATATCCATAATTTAGAAGTTTCGAACCTAAAGACAAATACCTTCTTTTTGGTGAAAATATTTATTCTATATACACGCCAACGATATATCAGCTATGAAAGCTGGACAACAATCTAACTAATAGATTTCTAAGACATTTTTCATTAAACAAACAACTATTTCTGATATTAGTTCTGATAATTTTAATCGAAAGCATTTTTGAAACCATAGCATCAGATTTGTTATAAAACGTAAAACACACATAAGTTATAAAGAAATTTGGGTAGGAAGTTTCACTGAAAAGGGGGAACACGTGATTGGGGCAACATATTATATGATGTTCAAAATGTTGTGAATCTTGTCAGGGTTGTTATATCTTAAATTATATTACATAACATTTTCTATAAAATTAGTTTTTTCCTCTTTATCTCTCAGTAGTCAGTATTATATCTATTAATCATTTTATTACACGCTTTTTTCTGTTTTTTTTTTGTATAAAGAAATTATATAAATATAATTTCTCTTTTGTACTTACCATCCTCTATCTTTTCCCGTTTACAAGTGTGCGTTTGTATAACAAACTTGCGTTAGGGTTTACAAGCGTACGTGCATAAGTTATACAGTATAACCAACAATTACATTTACATTGTCATTTTCTTTACATATAATTTAGGAAATTTTTTTAGTAGTCCCATAGTAAATATTTATTTCCATAAAATGTTAAGATTCATTTGTATATGGTTATTTTCTTGATTTATTTTTTAATTAAAAGAAAAGAAAAGTTACAAAATGAAAAAAAAAAAGAAGAGAAAAAACTACGAAGGAATAAGTACCGTTAGAATTTAAAAAATTTACTCATAATTCAGATGGCAAGTATCCCTTCTTAATATGTAAGAGGCAGACTCAGATGAAGTTCTTCCTAAATCCTCACTATACTCTTCTTGGTAATTTGAATTCTCACTACTGTCTTCTCTCTAAACCCACAAAACTCGCCCTATAAAATGAAAGGAGCATGTTTTTATCCAAGGAAAAACATTGTACAACAGATTTAATATTATGAGCAGCATATTTGTTAGAGATAGAGACATAAATTTGACTTAAACTATAATTAACCAGTGATAAGAATAAAAAATATTATTTATTTTGGTATTTCTCTGTCCTAATTAAATACTAAGTATGTAGGTTAAAGAATGGAATTTCTTTTACTCCGTAGAATTTTAATGTAATAAATAATTTTTACAATTTCAATGTAATAAATGCTTTTTACAGTAAAATTTCTCTATTTTTCACCACTGCCCAGGTTAGAAAAAAATGTTACTAGTAATTCTGAAAGCAATAATCTTTTCTCTAATTATCTTTGTCCTCTTCATACACCTTAAAAGCAAATTAATTTTGAATAAAAAAAAAGCAAATTAATTTCTTCTTGGCACGTTCAGTTTGACCATATGCCGTCCACATCATTCATTATTTCATTGCCAACACAGCCCCATTTAATTCGTACATGTAATAATCAATTTCATTATCTGATCACCAAATATTTGCTCTTTTTTAGTTTTTTCTTTTTTATTTTAAAAGACTTCTTGGACACTGTTGGAATATTGTACTCTTTGTCCTAATCCGAATAAGAATGGAGTAATTATTATGACGTAAACAGAATCATATTGATGATGATAAGAACAACACAAAGTCACAAACAGTTGGAGGAGTGGAAAGGAATTTGGCATGACATGATATATTTAAGCAATCATGTTATTAATTTTTTTAAGAAAATTATATCCTTACTATTTTTAATGGATCAGGCCGGTGGTAATCGTTCATTAAATTACTTATGGTCCTATGTTCGGCCATTGATAATAGTATTTCTGACAATCATAATTAACCAATTTTGTATCATCCGTAACATTACATTGCCAACAAATTTTGTAGTGACAAACGTAACTGCATGAAGAAAAAAATAATCTTAAAGACGTATATTTCTTTTTAGCACAAGAAGATATTGATTCAGAGGAAACAACACATTCATTATGAACAGGATATTTGTTAGAGACACAACAACTGACTTAAGCTGAAAACTTAATTATCCATAAGAAAAGAAAAAGAAAAGAAAAACGCAATTAATTCTAATAATAACAATAATTTCTCTAACTATCCTTGTCCAGTTCATACATCTCGAGGGCATGCAAAACAATTTCTCCTTGGTATGTGCAGTTTGACCATATGCCGTTCACATTCGTACTTGTAATCATCAAGTTCACTTCCTCGTTATCCAATTACCAATTATTATCAGCTCTTTAATTAATTATTCTCATGGCATAAAAGTAAAAGCCTGTTCCTTTTGCGGAAAACAAGCACTTACACTTGTAATTTCTCGTCATTGGAATATCGTACTTTAATTGTCCTAATCCCAATTAGAAGGTAGATTTTTTCTGTCACATGACATTACATTAATGTGAAGTATTCATTAGTAAAATATCTATCGATCTTATTAATGATTTATTTTTACCAAAAATTTAATTAATTATCTTTGGTGGAATCTATCTTTCCAAGTATTTTTTTTGGTCATTAAAATTTGAACTTGAGACTTTACTTAAAAAAACTGAATCAAATTCCATTTAAACTAACGACTTGTTGATTAATTAGAAGGTAGATAATTGATCTTTGCTGAAAATTTAGGTGACGTTTACTTGCAATTCTGTTTTCTGTTTTCATTTTCTGTTTTCAGTTTTTAATTACAAAACTGATACTTTGTTTTCATTTTGTTTTCTGTTTTCTAAGATTTGTACTGGAAACAGAGAAAACAAAAAAAAGTTGTTTTCAGTGTTTCCTGTACAAATCTTAAAAAATAGAAAACAAAATGAAAACAAGATGACCATTTTGTAATTAAAAATTAAAAATAAAAAACAAAATTGTAAGTAAACGTCCCTTTAATTGATCACCTTTTGTGGAGTCTATCTTTTTAAGTATGTTTTTCACTAAAATTAACGACTTATTGGTAAATCAGAAGGTAGTTTAAAAGAGATGGTAGTTGTTATTGGGGGGGGGGGGGGTGTGATAAGAAAATAAAATAAAAGAAGAGAAAGTGAGAGTTAGTTAAGAGGAAAATGCAAATGGCACAGGCATCTGTCTCACGTGCTAAAAAAAAAAAAATTGGCAAAAGGAGGGAAATGGCTTGTACGCCGGCAAGCCATCGTAGTCGAGGCCCAACAATGGTACCAGAAATGGGTTCCTTGGTTGGTCGACGCGTATTATCTTCCAAAACGAAAACTACCACTCTGCTTCCTTCGTTGACATGGCTGGTCCCTCACCCACATTTCCTTGCCCCTTTTTCTGCCTATGTCTACGTGACGTGGACCCCCACCTTGCCCCCTCTCAACCCTACACCACCCTGTTCAACCTTTTTCTTCAACACCCCCTTCTTCAGCTTTTCCTTATCACTTTTCCTTAATTAACAATATATTTTTTTTCTCGAGTAAAAGTGGTAGAACATAAAGACACTTCCAATATCATCAGACATGACATGCAAGGGTTGCAAGGCGAGACCCATCTTACTCCACATAGTAATCAGTTAAATCTAGTTAATTATTCAAATAATTTACTACTCAACTAGTCTATATGTGTCAGAGGATTTTCTTCTCGAAGAATATTGTTCATCTAGTGAGATTTTAGTAGCATCAGAAAGAATCGAACGAACTCCTAATTTAAGCATAGAATCGCGATTGAAGGTATCACTTTATGTCAAAATGGGTCGACCAAATAGAAGAGAGAAATCAATTAAATTCCAGATAGAAACTCCAAATTTCTTCTGATTATATATAAAAAAAGGAAGAATCTAATAAAGAAGATGATAGTTAATTTTGAATCTTATACTAAAAAAAGGAAGAATCCAATAAAAAAGATGACAGTTAATTTTGAATCTTATACTAAAAAAAGGAAGAATCCAATAAAGAAGACGAAAGTTAATTTTGAATCTTATACTTAAAAAAAAGAGGAAGAATCGAATAAAGAACATGAAAGTTGATTTTGAATCTTTAATTACCGATGCCAACTAACATGAGCTTAGTTGTTAATTAACAAATTATTAAATAACTTAAAATTAAAAATTATAATAAAAACTAAAAGATTCTTAATTATCATAATTTTTTGTTAGCGTTCATGGTTGTTCATATATATATACACAAAGATTACGCAATTGAAAGATTTCGTTACAAGGGAAAGTACTTTTTGTATTTGGCTGTTTTGCTTTATCATCTTGCGTGTGCCACTGTGCATTCTGACTCGTCAAATTCATCGTTACTCGTTTCAGTCAACTATGTTTGTTTGAAGGCGGAACCAAAACCACGCTCGTGTATTATCACCAAGTTGTCGTGGAATTCCACTATTCACATATCGTAGAGTTTTCGTATGCAAAGTGAATTTTGCTATAAATATTTTAAAAAAGATATTTCAATATAATTGACAATTCAATTTGAGGATATTGTCTTTGTACAAAAAATTAATGCTAGAAGAAAACTTTATTCGTGTAATAATTTTTTGAAGGTAGACTAAAATGACTTTGCAATAGGCATTAAATTAGGGACACTTAGCATATGCAAAAGGTCTTGATCGAAGTCTGATGTTTCTTTCTCGTGTCTTTTTCTATGTCCATTTAATTTATCAATGACTAGAGAAAAAGGACAAAAAAATATATTTTTTTTTATATAACATACTTCCACTTTTAATTTTTAGTTCGTATTATTACTTGACTAGAGAAAAAGGACAAAAATAACAACAAATTTCATTCCATACCAAAAAAAAATAAAAAATATCGTACTGCTCATGAAAGAAAATTACACTACCGTCCATTGAAAAACGAATATTCTGAAAACACTGACTAATGAATGGATATTGAATCCCTCTTACTAAATATTTTTAATCATTTAAAACATAAATAGTACTATTAAACAGTTTTTTTCAATTTTCATACAATAAATATGTTTATTTCCTCAACTAAAAACCACTCGCTGGATTCTCTTAAAAACAATACATTTTATGCATGTTAGAGTGTTAGTATGGACGGCACACGGCAGCAGGGTACAATACATAATATAATCTTTTACTTTTAAAAAAAAAATAGTAAAGTACAGAAATAATCTTCTTTCTCACCAAGTGGGTCCCACTCGATGACATGGCATGGCGCAGCGTGTAGACACACACGCCCCGGTCCCTCCCCTAGTTTCCTCTATATAAACTCTGCAACGTGCACTCGCTCTCTCACTACACCACCTCCACCACCACGAGTTCCCTATCTATCTGCTTTCTTCACAAAGAGTAACTCAATTTTCTCAAATTTTATCCAAACTCTCAAAAACCAATCTATCCGCTTTTGTTTCTTCAACCCACTCCACTCTTCTTAGTTCCCTCGAATTAAAGTCAATTAATTAATTATCTAATTAGTTAATTAGTTATTTTTTGCTATGGCTGTGGACTCTGCGATTTCTTCCCCATTGGGTCCCCCGGCGTGTGAGAAGGACGCGAAGGCGCTGCGGTTCATCGAGGAAATGACCCGGAACGCCGACGCCGTCCAGGAGCGGGTGCTGGCGGAGATTCTGTCCCGCAACGCCGAGACGGAGTACCTTAAACGCTTCGAACTCGGCGGCGCCGCCGACCGCGAAACCTTCAAGTCCAAGATTCCCGTCATCACCTACGAGGATGTCCAGCCCGAGATTCAGCGCATCGCCAATGGCGACCGCTCCGCCATCCTCTCCGCCCATCCCATCTCCGAATTCCTCACCAGGTCATTTATCCTTCTTCATCGCTCGTTACTCACTTTTCCACTGTTAATTAATCATAAATTATTTTTAATAAAAAAAAATTCAAACATTTATTATAAAAATTAACAAATGATTTATAAACTTTTTCATTTTGATACATTATTGATATGAAAAAAAGGTTTTTATAGTGTCAATTAGTTAAAAATAACTTTTTATTATGGATGATAATGTAAAAAAAATTTATAGTACGAGTGTTTGTGTGTCTGTTTATTTAAATTATTATTACTTTTTATGTTTTTTTTTTTATTTTTTATTTATAGAAATCAATGAATATATTAAATTTTTTATTCTAATAAAGTAATTATAGATTTTTTTATTTTACTCTATTTTTATTTCTATTCTATAATAAAAACATGTATAAATTTATTAAAGATTAGGAGAGAATTAAGATTATAATTGATAAAAGAATAATTAATGTGATTTTGAATTTTACAAAAGATAAATAAATAGAAATAATTTTTTTTCATAAATCCAATAATTAAAAAAAAATGTAGGGAGTATTATTTTTATAAGTTTGGGAACTGAACGAAATTTGGGATTTGTGTTGGGGAATCTGAATCTGCAGTTCTGGGACTTCAGCTGGAGAAAGAAAACTAATGCCCACAATCAAGGAAGAGCTGGATCGACGCCAATTTCTATACAGCCTCCTCATGCCAGTTATGAACCTGTAAGTTCCACCTCCAAATAATTGAGCCAAAAATACTACTATACTCTCTGCTTTCTGTTTCTCATCTGCCTCAAATTAATGCTTTTCGTCTTTACTTGGAAAACCATCAATTGCGCAACAATAAATTTATACTTTTCATAAACAATAAACAATGGTTAAAATTAAAAAAAAAATTGAGAATTTAGTTTATCTTGAGTCAATTAAGTAATGTATTTATTTATTTATTCTGACTGCGATTATTATTTTTGAATGGAACAGTTATGTGCCAGGTTTGGACAAGGGAAAGGGCCTATACTTTTTGTTCGTGAAGTCCGAAACAAGGACCCCGGGTGGGTTACTGGCCCGTCCGGTTCTGACAAGCTACTACAAAAGTGACCATTTCAAGACCCGACCCTACGACCCGTACAACGTTTACACAAGTCCAAATGAAGCCATTCTTTGCTCTGACTCATTCCAAAGCATGTACACTCAGATGCTCTGTGGCCTCATAGAGCGCCACCAAGTGCTCCGCCTCGGCGCCGTCTTCGCCTCCGGCCTCCTCCGTGCAATCCGGTTCCTCCAACTCAATTGGCCCGAACTCGCCCATGATATCCGAACCGGAACCCTGGATTCCCGGATCACCGACCCGGGAATCAGGAGTTACATGGACAAGGTCCTGAAACCCGACCCGGAATTGGCCCAGTTCATGATGCAACAATGCTCCAAGGACAACTGGGAAGGAATCATCACAAGGATTTGGCCCAACACAAAATACTTGGACGTGATCGTAACGGGTGCCATGGCCCAGTACATTCCCACGCTCAACTACTACAGCGGAGGAGGGTTGCCACTTGCATGCACCATGTACGCCTCCTCGGAGTGCTACTTCGGACTCAACCTGAATCCGATGTGCACGCCCTCCGAGGTGTCATACACCATCATGCCAAACATGGCATACTTCGAATTCCTCCCCCATGACCCTCACTCCAGGTCCACCAGTTCTAAACTGGTGGACCTGACTGATGTGGAGGTAGGGAAGGAATACGAGCTGGTGATCACCACCTACGCGGGACTCTATCGGTACCGCGTGGGCGACATCCTCCGGGTCACTGGGTTCCACAACTCGGCGCCACAATTCCACTTCGTGAGAAGAAAGAACGTGTTGCTGAGCATCGACTCGGACAAAACAGACGAGTCAGAGTTGCAAAAGGGAATTGAGAATGCCTCAAAGCTTTTAGCTGAGTTCAACACAAGTGTGGTGGAGTACACAAGTTATGCAGACACAACAACAATTCCGGGTCACTATGTTATTTACTGGGAACTGTTGACCAAGGACTCGGCGAACTCACCGAGTCATGAGGTGTTGAATCGGTGTTGTTTGGAGATGGAGGAGTCCTTGAACTCGGTGTATAGACAGTGTCGTGTTGCGGATCATTCCATTGGGCCATTGGAAATTCGTGTTGTGAAGAATGGGACCTTTGAGGAGCTTATGGATTATGCAATCTCAAGAGGTGCGTCCATAAATCAATATAAGGTGCCAAGGTGTGTGAATTTCACACCCATAATGGAGTTGTTGGACTCTAGGGTGGTGTCTACGCATTTTAGCAAAGAATTGCCACATTGGACCCCTGAAAGGAGGAGGTGAGGTTCTTCTTGGTATGTGGGATTATTGGGCTTGAGTCAAATATGTAGATTTAGATTTTATTTTGTTGTTTTTTTTTGGGGTAAGTTTTTTTTATTTTTTTGGGTTAATGTGTAGGGCTCATGGTGAGTCTAAAGGGAGACGTTGAATTAGGATGTCTCTTGGTTAGGTTAATTATGTATTTTGGTTCGATTAACTTGTGTAAAAGACGTGACTTTTTTCTTTTAGTAAAGTTATATATGGTGTATGTATTGGTTTTTTCATGTGGAAGTGAAGAAATGTAATAGAGCAAAAGACATCTTCTTTTGGCAAGTCAAGTTGCTCCATTCATTTTATGTCATTATGAAATTTATTTAGACTCCTTAAAAGGACATCGTTGTGAGAGAGAACATCAGAAGAGTGAGAGAAGACGGTAAACTATGATATATAATCAGGTCTAAATTCTAATAAATTATTACATTATTGTTGGAGGTGCTATAACAAAGGATCATTATTAGTCTTCTTAACTCAGCTTCATTATCAATTGTTGTATAATTTGTAAGTTTTAAACGGAAGTCTTACATTGACTAAACAAGGAGAAATTAAAAAAAATCATTTTTAATTAGGAAACTAATCTTATATACAAACTTTTTGTGGCAAGTTTTGACTTGATCTAACTAATATTTTTCTGTTACGTCTTCTTCTTTCTCATAATTCTTCTTTCATTCTCCAAGACTATATTAGCATAATTTACTTCTCCCTAGTTCTATCAGTATCTTGGAAGAACTTATTATATCTCAGGAATTTTTGCATTATTAAAATTGATATTGTGGCATAAATAAATCCTTAAAAAGCAGTGTTATCACAAGCTACCAATTTTTTATCTCTCTTTTCTTCTAATTTTTACAATAATTAGCTTAAACTTCATCCTAACTACATTAATTATTTTATAGTCAAATTAATTTTCATGTCTCCCGTTTGATTGGAAACTTGTAACAATAATTGAGGACAGAAAGTTTTTAACTTTCTAAAACGTATTCAAGAAATATTTTTTCAAATAGTTGAAAAAATAGTTTCATGATGCATTAATAATAGAGTAAATTATACATACCCCCTAAGGTTTGTCTTTATTACACCCGATATCCTTCTATTTTTTAACCCTACAGAAAATTCTCTAATTTTTGGATTTTTGTTATACCGACCCTCCTCTTAAGTGTAAATTGTTACATCGACCCCTTCTCTTAGGTTTGAAAAATCTTACACTAACCCTCCTTAGGGGTACTCAAAGTAATGTAAAAAAATGAAGGAGTACCAGATGTAATAAGGATAAACCTTAGGGGAGTCTGTGTAATTAACTCTTAATAATATGCTAAGGAACCACAACTAAATTATCTATCACGATAAAATCATTATATTTAAATTCTCATTTTTTTTCAAGTTAATTTTTTTTTCTACCAATGACTCATTTAAATAAATTAAAATATATAATCACTCCATATAGTTTTAACTGATTTGGATTTTAGTTTCTGAATTGATTGTGATTTTTAGTGTTTTTTGTTTATCCAATTTCATATATTTGTTGGTCAAGTCCAAGTCATGAAATTGGACCTCATGGGTGTTTATGTTTGGTTTGGACTACACTTCAGGTTGGCCCAAATCCAACCTGATGTTAATAATTTTTTCAATTTTTAATTTTCCTAAAAGAATTGAAAGTGATAAAATATAAGACTTCAGAACACTAAAAACAAAGTCATATATACTAAAGAAAAAAAAATGTTAGGTGTAAAAATTGTCTTTATTGATATAATCTTTATTTAATAGAAATTAAATTAAACTGATAACACACACACTAACAGTATGTATAAGCTATTAGAGCATTTCCATCTCATTATCTCTCTTTTTTACACCAATTACATATAACTTATTTTTACTTTTCATAATTTAAGCAACTTTTCTCTCCAACTCGTCTTCTTTCTTTTTTCTTACCTTTTATACATCTTAAATGGTCTCTCTATTACACATTATATAAATATTATTTATTATTAAAAACTATATTTCATTTAAAAAAAAAAAGAAGAAGAAGAAATTAAACACATATGTTTGTATAAGCACCTAATGCTTGAAAACCGGTTCTTAAAAGGAAAAAGGAGTATAAGTACTCTCTGTTGCAGATGGCCTTGGTATTTATGTATTTATGTAAATATATACATAAAAAACACAAATATTTTGATTCTTTATCAATATATTTCCATTCTCTTCTATCCGTTGCTTTATTGGTATTAAAGTCTAAGAGTTTAATGGTGATGCATCAACAATGTAAAACAGTTTTACACGGTCATTCAATCACAAATCATCATTACTATGACTGTGTAAAACTATTTTACACTTTTTCTCAAAGTCTAAGAGTCTAAATAGAAGACCTGGTATTGATTTGGTTATTTATAAATTTAGACATTATATTTTAGTTATTATTAGAAAAAAATTGTGTTCAGGTTGTAAGTCAGCCTCTATCATTAGGAGTTTCTGTTAGAATTATCTCCATTCTCGTAACATCTTTAGAGTTTCTGTTAGAATTATTTGTGTTGAACATGCCATATCATGCATCATTGTATGACAAGATTTAAAATCTTTCTTCTAAAATTCAATAGCTTAATCCTCACATACCTTGCTCATATGACATAATCCTAATAAGTTCATAGTTGCACTTGGTTACAAATACAAGGGTGTGGGGTACATGATAAAATGAGAGGAATGAAAATTTTCGGGACCTGTGAGTAATATGTCCCTCAAATTTCAATCCAATTTGTTTATTCTATTTAAACTTCAATTAAGCACATCAAAATAGTGACTTAATATGTCTCACATCAGATTCAAATACTTCACAGGTTGCCATGTTCTTAGATTCAGCAGATCAATATCAAATTTTAACTTGATTACTGCCTGGAGTGGGCTAGATGAAAACCTGCAAGACCAATATCAAATTTTTATAATGATTTGTTTACTCACTAGTGCATAAGACATGAAAAAAATCTAAGTTATTGATTGAATAGAACATACATTGTGAACTGATATTAAAAATTTTAAACATGTATATCAGAGTAGACAGATACTTAAGATTGCATCACTTGTGTGTTCGAAGCCAAGCTGAGGTTGCTGTTGAACGGTTACAGCTACAAGATCCATTTTGACTAGGCATAAGTAGTTGTGTTTTGTAACAAGACTTCAAGAAAGTGAAATATGTAGGCTATTTTACTTTCTTGTGTGGTGTGAACCATAAAAGTTTAATAAGAGCTCACAGATCATACATTGATAGAGGATCCATTTTGCCCATTTGCATTTAACACAACACAGATTCTGGCTAATAGCTATCACAATCAGGTAAAAGCCATTGAAGTATAAATGGTTTCTGATGATTGACCTATGGTGTAACTACATATGATCTAAATTCAGGATTAAATCAAAATTCAAACAAACTACAAAGCTTTTATATACTACGACAGATGGGAAAAAAGTAGATGTAGTTAATGTGGATGTAGCACAACAGAAGCCATCAACATGATGGCTAAAATTGTAGAAGCCACAATTGTGGACAAATGTGGTATGTGTCCACAATTGTACCTTTGATACTATCAAGGAAACCTTTAAAACCGCAATTGATCAATCGATCATTTACTTAGTTTGGAGATTTTGTGACCCCTATGGATAGGCTTCATATTTTTTTTTTTATCAACTAAATAAAATTTTATTAGATATAGGTACAAAGGTACACTAACCCTTTTACATGACAAACATATCAACATCCAACCAATTTCTTAATAGCTGAACACCTCCGTGCCCACCTTAATACCTTAACACTTACCCACCCACCAAAAAGGCTAAAATGAGTTGGTGCATATACATCGACTACATCGACTACTACAATCTATATTACATACTTCTATGTTCGGATCACACACCTACAAGCTTCAAACACTCCAAGGGGATAGTTGACCGTTCATAAAAGGAAAAGGAAGAGCCTTTCATTCTATTATGCACAATTAAGAAAAAACTCTAAATTTAATCAAAACAAACACAAGTTCACCGTTAGGACCCTCATTTTTGAAGATGACACAATTTCTATGTAATCATAGGGACCAAATTAAGGCAAACTAGATAAGAGGAGTGCTAGCAACACACTCTCTAATACACTTCTCCTAACACACTCTCTTCTATTGGTTAAAATTTATTGAAAATCACAAAATCATGAGAGAGAATCATTAAATAGCATGTGAGACTTGCAATATTTTGTGATTTTCAATAAATTTTAGCCAATAAGAAGGAGTGTTTTTAAGAAAGTGTGTCTAAGAGTGTGTTCCTAACATTTCTCAACTAGATAAACAATCAAGTTGTCTTAACTTTCTTTATGTAAAACCCACAATTGTGCAGTAAAAGATGGCATTTGGAATCCATAGGTAAAGCCACTTAGACCCCAATCCACTTGTAGCAATAGCTCCAAACCAAGGATGAGAAAATTAAATGGGCTATAGTTTTTTCCTCCAAATGACCAAATGGGCAAGAGTAATCTTGATCCACTCAAATATCGCTTCCTGAAGTTGAATTTGGTTTGTATCCTGTCGAGTGACCCTCTTGATAAGGGGAAAAGCTCAAGTGCACAGTCGTCTTCAAGTAATAAATATTGAATCCACATGGATTGCGTTTTTAGCTCAACAATTATCTCAACTAGAAATTGACCCTCGCTTTGCGCGGATTTATAAATAAATGTATATGGCATAATTTGGAGATATTAGAAATATTTTAAAAAAAATATTACGTACATTAAACTACAAAATTAAATAATTGTAAAATAGAAAAATAGTAAGGTTTATATGTAAAAAAATATTTATAAAAATTTAGGAGACAAAATTTTTTAGGTTATTGTGAATGAGTTGATAGTAAGTGCAATTAATGTATATCTTTTTTTTTTGACGTTGCAATTTATGTATTTCCTAGAAAATGAAGTATAACTTATAAAATAATGTGATAGATAAGTAGATTTAAAAAAAAATAGAATATCCAATTTTTCATGAGATATATAGTTTAATTGCCCTTTTCAAATGTCAGATGGTATTATCATATTTACAAATAAAAGAAATTAAAATTACTTTTAAATTTACAAATCATTTACAATCAAATAATAATAATAATTAAATTATGCCTTTTTAAAGGAGGAAGGAGGCTAGAGAGACATGTTTAAAAAGTAATTTTGTGGCAATTTGAAGAAAATAATTTTATTGAAAAAGTTATTTAGGTATAAAAAATAATGCTTTTTAATACTTGTTTTTATTTATGTTTTGTTTATTTGAATTTTTATCATAAATATATTAAGATTGAGAATATTAAAATTAGGCATCAGTACAATTATTTGTTTTATATAATTATTAAAAAGGATTATAAGTTTAGAGTAAAAGATATTAAGTGAATCAATTTGTATTGGTATATTTTAGGTTGGATTACATAAAGAAAAATGATTATAAAATTTGTTTGAAAAAAAAAAGTAGTTTTAGGGGATTAATGTGGAATGACAGGAACATTGTTGATGTGAATTTTTTTTTATATTTTTAGAGTACAAAATATAATAAATTTAAATTTAGGTTTACATTAAAAGTATAAAATATAAATTTATTTTATATTTAATAAATTATTTAAATTAATATAAATATATGGTATCTAACATTAAAGAGAATAATAATGAAATTAAAGTTTGTATTAAAAATTTTAATAACAAAAATTAATTCAAACAATGTCATAATGAAACGTAATAAGTGTATTAGAATTTGTATTCAGAAAGTAAATGATAATTTGAAGTTTTAACAAAACCTGCTAATGATGTTACAATTTGTAATCAGTACCTAACAATTATATTTAATTAGCAGTTGTTTATTGTAATTAAGAGACTTAAATTGATTAAAATGTTAGTTCTTGGAAAAATAATAAATAGTATGTAAATATTATTAAATATAAATATCATAAATGAATATTTTTGTATGAAAAAGAGAAGGTAAGGTAAAGTTTGTATAATTGTATTTGCATAACACCTTCCAATATATTTTTATTTTTTTAAAGACAATATTTTTATATAGTATTGTAAAAAATGATAGAGTAAAATATTTAATATGTTGTATAAAGTAACTAATTATTTAAATTTGCATTGAATTAGTTGCTATATGTCTCCTGCATATAAAATATAATAATAATAAAAACTATCATTTGAAATTCAAAAGAATATACTTCAGTTTTCAACATATAATATTCACTTATGTTTAATAACTAATATTTTAAAATTTTCCAATTTATAGTATTTATTTAATATATTTTAATTTCCAGCGTATAGTAATTGAATTGAAATTTATGTATTAATGTAAAATATATGATTGGGATCTATTTGCCATGAACCTATTTTTTCAGTAAAAAAAAATGGAACAATTTGAGACAATTTGGAGACCTCCATTATGTGGATCCTATAATAAATTGAAGCCATATATTTTACTGCAGTACAATATTTTAGAAGATTTTCCTTTTCTCGATAAAGGTCTTCAGGAGTCATAGTTGCAGCCCTTCAATTGACATGCAAGAAAAAAAAAAAAAGTGAAAGCAAGCTAAACCAGAAAATTCTGGTGTTGGTTGTCCAGTTGTGCAGTTCCATTTCTTCTTCTCTGAAAAAAATGGTAAATAATAATTACTCTATCCGTTCCAAAATAATGGTCTTTTTAACTTTATGTTTTTGTTCCAAAATAATGGTATTTTTAGCTTTTTTTAGCTATTTTTTTCAAAAATACCCTTAGATATCATTAAGAAGACAAACTAATACAATTATTACTTGCATTGAAAAGGGATATTAGCCAAGAAAAGGGCTATTTGATATGCCACAGGGCCAATTCTTTTAAGGATTTGATAAGGACCAATGAATTTAGGTGTCAATTTTTGAGATTTTAGTGCTCTACCAACCCCAGTTACTGGTGTAACTTTCAGGAATACATGCTCTCCTTCTTGAAACTCGAGGGGTTTTCTTCTTTTGTCATGGTAACTCTTTTGTCTATCTTGTGACACTTTCATTTTCTCCCGAATCAATTTCACCTTTTCTGTTGTTTCCTGCAACATCTCAGGTCCAATCACAGAGGGTTCTCCAGCCTCAAACCAACACAAAGGGGTTCTACATTTTCTCCCATACAAAGCTTCAAAGGGTGCCATCCCAATGCTAGAATGGAAACCATTGTTATAGGTAAACTCAATCAATGGTAAAGATTGATCCCAATTACCCTTCCATTCTAAGACACAAGCTCTAAGCAAGTCTTCTAAAGATTGGATAGTTCTTTCAGATTGTCCATCTGTTTGTGGGTGATATGCTGAGCTTAGCCTAAGCTTTGTCCCTAAGGCTTGTTGCAAACTCTGCCAAAATCTAGAGGTGAAACGAGGATCCTTATTAGAGACTATGCTAGAAGGTACTCCTTGTAACCTAACAACTTCTCTGATATACAAACTTGTTAGCTTATCCAAAGAGTATCTGATGTTTATGGGTATAAAATGAGCAGACTTTGTTAGTCTATCTACTATAACCCATATAGCATCACATCCTGAAGTTGTCCGGGGAAAGTTTGTCACAAAATCCATTGATATGTCATCCCATTTCCATTCTGGGATATCTAAAGGTTACAACTCTCCAAAGGGTTTTCTGTGTTCAACCTTAGCTTTTTGGCATACCAAACAAGAAGCAACAAACTCTGCTACTGCCTTTTTCATTCCAGGCCACCAAAACATTTTCTTCAAGTCTTGGTGCATCTTAGTGGACCCTGGATGAATACTCATCTTGCTTTTGTGTGCTTCATCAAGAATCATTTTCCTCATTTCATCTTCTGCCGGTACACAAATTCTCCCTTTGAATCTGATAACTCCATACTCATCTTTCTCAAATTTTGGATCCTTGCCTTCACTCACTTCTATTATCTTTTCTTGAAGATATTGATCAGCTCCCTGAGCTTCCTTCACTTGCCTCAAAAACTCACTCGTTATCTGAAGCATTCCAAAACATACACTTTTTGGCTTCATGACTATGGCCAAGTTCAAATCTCTTAGCTTTTCAATCAATTCCAATTCTTTGACCATCATCCATGAAGCATGCAGGGATTTTCGGCTTAACGCATCTGCTACAACATTTGCTTTACCTGGGTGGTAATGCAACTCGAAGTCATAATCCTTTAAGAATTCCATCCATCTGCGTTGCCTCATGTTCAACTCATTTTGATCAAACAAATATTTCAAACTTTTGTGGTCACTAAACACTTCAAACTTGGCACCATACAAATAGTGCCTCCAAATTTTCAGAGCAAAAACCACAGCTGCCAATTCCAAATCATGAGTTGGGTAATTGACTTCATGTGGTCTAAGCTGTCTAGAAGAGTAAGCAGCTACTCTTCCATCTTGTATCAAAACACAACCTAAACCTTGACCTGATGCGTCACAGTAAACTTCAAACTTTCCTGTTGCGTCAGGTAGGATCAATACTGGTGCAGATGTCAACCTTTTCTTCAACTCTTGAAAACTGACTTCACATTCTTCAGTCCACATGAAGGGTTGTCCTTTCCTAGTTAACCTAGTCAATGGCAATGCCATCTTGGAAAATCCTTCAATAAACTTCCGATAATAACCTGCCAAGCCTAAGAAACTACGAATCTCTGTTACCGTTGTTGGTTGCTCCCAACATAAAACAACTTCAACCTTTGCCGGATCTACGGATATTCCTTCCTTTGATATCACATGGCCCAAAAAACTGACTTCCTCTAGCCAAAACTTGCACTTCGAGAGTTTGGCATAAAGTTGCCTTTCTCTCAAGATTTGCAACACAATCTTAAGATGCTCTTCATGCTCTTGACTGTTCTTTGAATAAATTAGGATGTCATCTATAAAAATGACCACAAATTTATCCAAACAATCATGAAAAATCCTATTCATGTAATCCATAAAGATTGTTGGAGCATTTGTCACGCCAAAAGGCATCACCAAATACTCATAATGTCCATATCTTGTTCTAAATGCAGTCTTGGGTATATCCTCAGTCTTTACCCTAATATGATGATAACCAGACTTCAAGTCAATATTTGAAAACACCGCAGCTCCTCTGAGTTGATCCATCAAATCATCAATCCTTGGCAACGAGTACTTGTTCTTGATAGTGATCTTGTTAAGTTGACGATAGTCAACACATAATCTCATACTTTCGTCCTTCTTCTTTACCAAAAGCACAGGTGCTCCCCACAGGGACACACTTGGCCTAATAAACTGCTTTTCCAAGAGTTCGTCCAGTTGCTTTTTAAGTTCTGAAAGCTCTAAAGGTGACATTCTATAAGGTGCTATAGAAACTGGTCCTGACCCTAGTATCAAATCTATGGTAAATTCTATCCTTCTCTCAGGAGGTAACCCAGGAATATCATCGGGAAAAACATCAGGAAAGTCACACACTATAGGCAAATTTGTCAAGTTCAAATCTCCCTCAGTCTTCATAGAAGAAATAATCACATACACCTGAGCATCCTTTTCCTTAGGAGCTAATCGATGGTTGGCAGGTATCACTTCCAATCCCATTGAACTTTCGGGTTTGGTTCCAAACACTAAGGTTTTATCATGGCAGTTAAGAAGAACATGGTTGGAAGATAACCAGTCCATTTCTAACACAATGTCTAATTTAGACAAGGGTAAACAGATCAAATTCACAAGGAAAGTTCTACCTTCTATGATGATAGAACAGTTCAAACAAGCTTTAGAAGTAACAACAGGCTTATTTGTAGGTGTAGAAACAACTAAATCAAATGGCAGGATAGAAACAGGTAATTTTAAATGTCTCACACAATCATCAGAAATAAATGAATGAGATGCACTGAAATCATATAGTACATTCAGAAGGTTACTACTTATGATGCACTTACCCTGAATGAGATCTTCGGAATTAGCGGCCTCGCTTCCACTCATGGTGAACACTCTCCCATTAGTCTTTGGTCTCCCAACAGGTGGCTTGCTAGCGCTACTCTGCTCCTTTTTAGGCTCTGGGCAAACAGTGCTATAGTGGCCGAGCTTTTCGCAATTGAAACATGTTACCGCTGGTCGAGGGCAATCATTTTGCAGGTGAGGTCCTCCACATTTGTAACATTTGATGGGGTTAGGTCCTCTATAGGGAACAACAGGTGGTCTCTTCTGGAAAGAGTTCCCATCAGGCTTGGTTGGTCTTTCATACGGCTTCTTTTGCTTGTTTGGGAAATGCCTTGGCTGGTTCCTCTGAGGCTTCCTATCCTTCCACTGAGCTTGTCTAGCCTTGGTATCATCTTCATAAATACGACAGCGATTTACCAATGTCGGAAAGTCTCCGATCTGTAGGTACCCGATGGCCTGTTTGATGTCAAGTCTCAGCCCATTCTCGAACTTAGAACAACGGGATCTTTCATCTGCACCATCTTGAAAATAAGGACAGTATTTGGACAATTCCTCAAACTTTGCAGCGTATTCTCCCACAGACATATAACCTTGCTTCAGGTTCAGGAACTCAATCTCCTTTCTTCTTCTAAGATCCTCTGGAAAATACTTTTCCAGAAATCTTTGGCGGAATGCAGCCCATGTAATTTGAATTCCTCCGCCTTCGAGTTGTTGACGAGCATATCTCCACCATCCTTCAGCTTCTCCAGTTAGCATAAAGGTGGCAAAAGTAACTTTATGTGCATCAGCGAACATCATTGCAGTGAAGATTTTCTCTATCTCTGCTAACCATTTTTGAGAACCTTCAGGGTCATACTCTCCCTTGAAAGTAGGAGGATCATTTTTCCTAAAAGCTGCCAATCCCCTATATTCAACAGGTTCAACATTTGCTTGAGTCATGTTTTCCAGAACTGCAGTCATCCTTTCTAGGATCTGATGAGTGTAGTCAGGTCTTCGGCCTCATCCAGCCATCGCCTGAAATAGAAGAAGCTCCATTAATTCATTGCCTTGGAATAACCTTCATGTTCGAAGCAAGTAACGTAATAAGCAATTTCAGTACACTGGATAACTTCCTAGGAAAGAGAGGTGTGTCACAATGGACTGCTTAAATACCAAGTCTTTCCTTAGCCAGAACCTACCCAAACGTGCACTTAGTCACTTCTTACTAACTCAAAACTAACAATAGGATAATTCTTAAGCAAGGTCTTCAAATGTGTGCGCAGACCACTTCCTTGAAATCCTTCTTCTCAGCTACGTCTTTTCTACAAGTCGTGCGATCGTCTAAACTTATCTTATACTTCTATTTCTCAACAGAGAATACAAGAACACACAGAGTATCTTACATCATTGCTTTTCAACAATGAATATAAGTGCACAACAAAAAAATGTCAAGTCCATAACCTAGGCCTTGACAAGACAAACTGCTCTGATACCATTAAATGTTACACCTCGTTATATTAGACACAACCCATACTAATTATTTTAGTTATTTTACGAGAAAATTTTTTTCGCAATTAAATGAAGCATTTATCAACCACATTTAGAATACAGAAAATATTATATAAACATCTAAGATCATCTTACAATCAAACACTAGTTCATGACACTAAAATAAATACAGGAAAATTATTTACTAACTAATCCCAACCCATACATCAGATAACCTAGTCAGAGCAGTACACAAGTTCTACCCTAGCCCAAATACAGAAATAAATAAAACTAGTCTTCAAATTCTGTATTATCGCCTTATCATCTGCAACTTCTATCCGCATCAACGGGGAGACTTGATCACTGAGCATGAACGTTATCTTCACGTATCCAATCGACAAGTACATACACAGAAAGAAAGATAGAGGAGTGAGATATAGTTCTATATATATATGTGTGTGTGTGTGTGTGTGTGTATCACTGACGGTAAAAACAACCGTCAGTTAATTAATAGCGGGGGACCTAAGATTTACTCTAATATACTTGTCGTAACAACTAAAACCTCTAGATGTAGTATGGATCCATACCCCCCGATTGGAAGTGACTGGGAGTACATACGCCTCAACCTATGGCAAAACTTTCATCTTCCACAGATGAACTCAATTTATCTAATTTCAGGACATCCGCAGTCCTATATAACTCAGGCGTACTCTCGCACCAATCAATGGAATGCTGAGCAGTTGTTGGGATTGCCAAGCTTGGTCAGATGAAGTCTCCGACACAGGATGCTCCCTTGGCCTTTAGTTACTTCATCACTCGACACCGTACCCCCTAGACTTTCGTCAATGAGTCCCTATCTTTTATTCCTCAGCTTGCCAGACTGTGTCTTTCACTATAGGCAACATGCCACTGCATGTTCCTCTTTTAACAATACTCACACTAGAGTACACACAATTTACTTATCAACCTTTGGTCTCAATCACTAAGCACCAACATAGGATAATAATATTTCTGTCACTCAGACAGATAAATAGTATAACTATCATATGATTACATTTCAGTGTGCTATATCTAACATCACTGAGTATCAAAATTTCAGAGGATCAAATTTCTGTCATTCTGACAGACAAATAGAATACACAGTACATAGATATGCAAAATCACAATATATCACAATTTAATCATTACATCCAATAATATTTTTAGAAATATATATATACTTTAAGTATCTATTATAAAATAATCATTACAATATTATGAAATTATTAGGTACTTAATTTTAATTCTTCTAACTTTAATTACTTATTAAAATTTATAGTCACCCATCTTAAAATTAAAATATACTAATATTACTTAATTAGATACAAGGAATTGATATTAAATGAATTGAAGTCTTAGTTAATTTCATATAGTTAGAAACGTGAGGAATTTGTGAGGAAATTAATTCACAAGTTTTATTTAAACAACATAGTTAAGTATTTAGAATTTATTTGTAGAAATAACCATAGTCAAGTCTAAATTTTAAAATCTAATTCTAAGTAGTAGGATTAAATACTTAAGTTGTTAATTTAAATTTTTGACTCCTTGTATTTTTATTCCTTACTAAACTCCAAGAACTAACCTATAAGGAAAAGCTTGGTCAAATTTGGTTTTTAAACTATAATTATTATCATTACTTTTAATGTTATTATTATTATTTATCTGACATACTGAAGTCTAAAATTAGAACTTGTCTTGCTTTTACTACCAAGAACCGAAACTATATAGTAGAGAAGGTAATGGTTTGTATCTTTTAACAAAAGTCAATTTTCTTGTTTATTTATTTTATCATGACCGAAACTAGTGATTGGGTTGGCCAAATTTTTGACTGTTCATTATTCCTAGTTGTGTCACGTGAGGAAAGATGCAATGCTAAGAAGAAAGTATATTGGTTCTAATTTTCCAAGAACTGATGCACACACTCAAGTTGAAACTCTAAAGTTGACTTTTGTTGTTTTCTATAACTTTTGTAGCAGAAACTCTTCTTAGAAAAAGAAAATCTTACTTTCTTTGTGGTCCCCTACATATATGTCCACATCCTTTGTTTCTTTTTTGTCTTCTTTCTTTTTAATATACAACATGCTGATTAAAAAAAATAGAAACTTACTTCTTTGTTGATTGACAGGGAAACGAAACTATCAAGGGAAGGAAGAAGTATTTCCTTTGACTTCTGCTGTTGTATGAAGAAAGAGGTTAATGCTTGGTTTAAAGACTGAACTAAAACAACACAGCCTTTCTTACTATTAACCCAGACAGTGAACTTTTTGGACCCAAAGAAAGGAAATATTTTCAGTTCTGCAGGTTTGTAAGTGTTGAGTTCATTGTTAGATTATCTAAGAGTCAAGAATCAAAAGGTATCTCAGCAAAAGTTCCCTTAAAGGTGAACTTAACACCACAACAAAACAATACAAGGAGCAGAGAAAAATTCATATTTCAGCTTCATATGGTTAAGAAATAAAGAAAAACAGCAGTAACTACAAGGTTATTACTGCACATCATCATAAAAAGAAATAAAAATTGAAAGATCAATAGTATTGAACCACCTCACTCCCCCCCTTACCTTACAGTCACGTGCAGTAGGGAATAAGAGGAGGAAAGGTTGTTGTTTGCTCCTTGAATAGTGGAGAATGAAGTCTCCTATGGTTTTTACTTTACGACGGAGGAAGAGGAAAATGAATTAAGGGTGCATGATTGAAGTGAAAAAATGAAAGTTGGAAAAGTGTGTGTGAATTTTTTCTGAAGTGAGGAATAGACTTAAATAGAAGATGGAGATTATGGGATATGTCATGTAGTTTCTTCTGGTTACATGGGATAGTTTGACTAATTGAAGGAACCATTACTTCTCCTGAACAAGTGGTTGTAGACTGAAGGAAGGAAGAAGGAAAAAATGCTTCTCGTGAGTCTTTGGGACAGACAGCTTAGATTTCTATTTCCACTTTCAAAGATGTTAGGTGAACATAACTTGAGTGGTAGATTTCTGATGGTTAGGTGAATTGTGTGAAGTGTTTCTGGTTAGGAGAGTATTAGAGGTTTGACAGTTAGACGAGAATTTTGTTTTAAACTGAAAACTTGTTTTGTTATCTTTGTTAACTATTGCATGACCAAGAGTTGTGGAGAAATGGAAATGGTTAAGCACTTTCATAACTTATTTTATTATTATCATTATCTATAAAATATAATTTTAAGTCCAATTAATTATTTCATAATTAATTGTGACTCATTCTCACATTCGAACAGTAGGAATCACGGCCGTGAGATATGAATCACAACCGTGACTGGCGCTGATTTGCTTATCTATTGAATCGCAACAGCATGGATCACACCCGTGAGATATGAATCACGCCCGTGACGCGTGACAGACGTGAATTTTACTTAGTTTTAAGTTTTTATTTGTATTTGAGCCTGAATCTTTTTAGCCCATTATTCTTAAATATCCTTCTAAACTTTGGAAAGGTTTCTGCACTTCTAACGCTTGACGGTTTGGGAAGTAAGCTAGGGTTATCAATTCTTAAAAAATAAAATTAAGAATTAAACAAACAATCAAATATAGAAAGCGAAAATGAGGGTGTTACACGAGACAAATTTACAAACACAAAATATCAAAGATTACCACTCTGACAAATTAGTGCTCATTTTTGTAATCTAATAATAATAATAATAAGTTATCAAAAAATTCAAAAAGTTATTATCCGAAAATAAACCAAGATCAAAGCAATAAAATTCTATACAGCTATGCATTAAAGAAAGTTTATAAAAAGGAAGCACACCCAAGAATTTGATGACAGAGTTTGGCTAAGTAAAGCTGTGGTGCATCAGAGGGGGAGGAAACACCGGGGAGATTTATATCAATGGGCCACGAGCACACCACATAAGTGAACCTGACACCACCTTTAATCCAAAACCTTAAGGCATTAGGTTTGTGGGTCTTCCTCACTTATATGTTGCTCAACTTTCCCATTCCTACCCAATGTGGAACTTCACCTTCACACTTGTACTCCAACAATCTCCCCCTCAAGTGTGAGTCTCTTCCACATAGTAGCCTCCCCCTCAAGGGGAAGCCATTTTCACCACGAGTATCCAATGATGGCACCTTTAGAGCAAACATGCTCTAGTACCTTGCACCGCCGCCTCTACCGTTTCACGGCCACGGGACACGCTGCCTGGCCTCCATGTATGGACCCAATGCCAGGAAGACTTTCGATACAAGGGATCCCCATGTCCATGCCTCGGATCCATCGCCAATCCACCATACTCGTCTGAGCCGGTCACCTGGTCAAACCATCGGCTCTGATACCAATTGTTGTGCATTGGAGGGGGAGGAAATACTGGGGAGATTTACATCAATGGGCCACGAGCACACCACATAAGTGAACCTGACACCACCTTCAACCCAAAACCTTAAGGCATTAGGTTTGTGGGTCTTCCTCACTTATATGTTGCTCAACTTTCCTATTCCTACCCAATGTGGAACTTCACCTTCACACTTGTACTCCAACAAAAGCATATGTCTCTGGGACTCGGCACAATTCAGGTCCAATATTATTCAAAGTTAAAATTAACAATTGAAGAAATGATCTCCTTCCCTTAGCACTCTGAGTTTTCACACAATTTCCCTTGATTCCAATTACACCTCTTGCAGTTCCTCTCAACTCATGTTCTGCAATTCTTAATCAGGTATTGTCTATTTTTTCACTCATTCATTCCCTTTATATTGCTTTATAGTACAACATATACAAGGATTACAAAATTGCCTTTTCTAGAGAGAAACGGAGGATTAGTTACAACAGAAAACATAACTGAATGCGCCACATCAGCAACAAGTGGAGCACAAGAAGGCCTTGACATCATAGCCATTTGTTCCGTGGATCTTCTGGATCTGTGTTTTTGGACCAATTGTCACTTGTGATATAGAAGTTAAAGATGAAGATGCCTCTTTATCAATCAATTGTGAGGATGTCTATGTTGCATGGATACGGGTACGGTACCGGTACCCGGTACGGATACGGGATAAGGGAATTTTTAAAAATCTAGGGTACGGGTACATTAATACAAATTTTAAAAAATATGTATATATAAACAATAATATTTAAAATAAACATGACTACATTTTATAAATGATAAAAAAACACAAATAAGCATAATTTATAATAAAAAAAGAGATTAAATTCTTCAACATGACAAAAAAAATATCTCATAATAAAAAACTATAATAAGTAAATGTTCAACAAAAAATATTATGACTCTTAAACATGACTATGATATCGCATTTTAACGGGTTCAATCTCATCATTTCCTTGTTCATCGTCAATGAAAAGAATTGTCTCCAAATCTGGTTCATCAAGAAAAATAGTAACATCTTCAAGAATTCCAACCCCTTCAAGTGAATATCATTCATCTCTAAATAGGATAAATGAAAAACCTAATTTTTTAATTCTTTTATTAAAGGATAATATTTTTAGTTATCAGATTTAGGTACGACCAATACCTACATAAAAAATACCCATAAGTACCCAAATTAAGTATCTTTTTTTTTTTTTTGAAAAATATTTTTGATACGTACCCAACGAGGGTACAGATACATACCCGGTATGTGTACGGCATGATTTTAGGAGTACCCATGCTTATGTTTTCCTGACATGAACAGGATCTCTAGTTTGGTAATAGGTAATCTATCATGAGAAAACGACACTCGGAACAAAAAACTTACGGAAGGAAGAATGATAAACAAAAATGAGACGTATTTAGTAATCACAGAAAATCATGAAACGATAAGCTTTTGGAAATAATGATACCTTTCTGATAACTTGTTGATCGATCCTGCAAGCAGAGAAAAGCACCCTCAGGCTGAGATTCATCTAACTTTCCACTTCTAGACTCGTTAACATCAACAGCATCTGCAGTAGAATCGGATGGCTGACTATCCATTTCAGTTGTCCAACTGTCTGCATTACACGATGCTTACCTCTACAGATAAGCAGCGTGTCAGTGCCAAATCAAATTAACACACCTGAAAGAAACCTTACACTATATACTTACCTGCTAGGTGACTTTTGGACTTTGTAATGGTCATTCATCACCATTGATGGCAATGAATCAGTGGAACATATTGAAGAACTGTCATCCATTACAGAACCGCTCTGTCTTCAGAGTGCATCAGTATTCTCAGTCAGAAGATAAACTTTGGATGGATCTGGAAACATAATCATTCTTGAATGTAATGTTCATGTCCGCATATTGATCTTAAGTAAGGAGTCTTACCGCGTGTTTGGTTTAAATTCTGTGATGTGATTATCCACATCATATTGGAAGCCGCCTCTCATAGCTTGTTACTTTATTTATGCAAGTCCCTTAGGCCGTTCCAAACACGCGGTAAGACTCCTTACTTACGCAGAAGCAGTAACCTGAAATTAAAAACATTAAAAGACAAAATTATCCCAAAATCTTCTAAACCTCTTTGGATTTTATGGTTAATCAACTGTTCCGAGAACTGTCTTCAAGTGATGAAAAAAGTAAAAATTAGCATAAACTGAATCTAAAAAAAATCAGAAAATGGGCATGAATTGAATATACATAAATCGGCAAAGAAAAAGAGAGTAAGTTAAAAGCGAAAATAAAATGGTTACTAACTGAAGCAACAATAAGAGCAAAGAATGAAGTAATACTGAGATAATAGAGGGAAAGAAGAAGACAACGATGACTCTGGAAGGAAGAAAGGTAAGGAAAGTTTGAGGATCCGGAGATTTATGGGAATGATTTGAGAGAAAGTAACATAAAATAAAGTAACAGTTATATTTTGAAGAAGATATTCACAGTAAGTGTGGGAGAGGGAGTAGTTACATTTTGAAGGATAAGCAACTGATGCATTTGTGGGAGAGGGAGAGGTTATATTCTGATAAAAGGTAAGATAGTGGGAAACACATGATGGTTTACAGAGGAGTTAAAGGGGTAAAATGGAAAACAAAATGTGTACACATTGCAGTTGAATGAGAGTTGAGCTTGCAGTATGACACATAAGCAACTCTGCTGATATGGCAAAGATTAGTAGAGTGATGTGGCAGCGTATGATTGTGTATCTCAGAATTTATATATTATAAATAGATAAATAGATTTTTAATAGAAACTGAACAATTGGAAAAATATTAAGAATTGATTTGGAAAATATTTAGAAAATAATTAAAAAATAAAGATAAAAGACAATGAATATTTGACTAAGATAAAATTCAGATTTTGAAAATTCTAGGATAGGGGGATTTCACACCAATACTCTAGTTCAACTAATCTAATAATTCAAGATTCTTCTTAATTCTCTTTTAATGGCAAATTAATATAAGGTAATCTTCGTTCTCTTTCAAGAAAGAGAAATGTATTTAATTGAATTAACCCCTACAGTCATGGTGCTATGTTCAATTAAACTCTTTATGCTCTTTACTAATTCATTTTATCCACCTAGGATTAAACCTACTACCGTGAATTAAAATCTAAGTTCCCCTCTTATGGTTCCAACACGTTAAGTTCACCACTCAATTCATCCCTACGCATCTAACATCATGCAAACCGTGATCAAGTGTCTAACATGTATAAATTCAATAAGAATTAAAAGAATGGAATTAAAGAGAATCTCAAATAAATTAAATTAACACTGAACAATTGTCAAGGGCTGTGCCCCAATCTTAGAACAAAGAAAACTACTCACTCAGCCATAGAAGCTAAAAACAAGTAAAAGAAGAACATCTAACCACAATCAAAGAGAGAAGGATGAAGAGAAATCCAAGTTGCTCTCTAAACCGTCAATATGTGAGGTTTGGAACCCTAAATTAGACAGAAAATTCCTATTTAAATATACGGGCCAATCAAAATTAGGCCCACTAACTAACATAACATAAAATAAAGTAATAAGATTTCGCTGTTTCGTTGCATGCTTGTGCAACTTTGACCAACACCAAAATAGCCCAATTTGAGATGTGCATGGGTGTGTGGATTTTTGCACGCCTGTGCAATTTTCTACTAGCACTAGAATAGCTCCAATTCCACTTCAAAATGCTTACGAAGACCAAGGCTTGGTCCCTAAAGTCTAGCATGCATCAGAAAGGCTCTTTTTGCAACCCAAAGCTAAGTAAAAAGTTCCTGCACAGATAGAAATACCAAACGCGTAACAGGTTCGACAAAAAAGGTGAAAACAAATAGAAATATGCAAAACTAAGACCTAAACAACAAATAATGCAACTAATTCTAACTAAAATGACAACTAATAATGAACTAAAACGCAACACATCACCTCCATGCAAATGTCGCACAATAGATGGATTTGGATTGTCCCAAAATCATCAGTAGAAAAGGTATCAACCTATTCATTTAGCAGTTCCACTCCAACAAGTCTTCCGTAAGTCTTTCCACTAAGATGATATCAGAGTCTATCCTAGTTGTTGCTAGGCCCATCGTGCCACTTGCTATTGGATCACCTACATATGTCTAACCCTGCAAACTTCAGGTTTGAAATGTCCAGTCCTCGGCATAAGGAGGGTGTGTTGGACATCTCACATTGACTAGTGATATGACCAAAGTAAAATATATAAGTGGGGACAACTCTTGTTTTACAAGTTAGTTTTGTAGGGTTAAGTTAGAGTGTCATACCCATTATGGAATAAATGTGAACTCAGGGATGATGAAATGATCCTTTCATCATCCCTGAGTTCACATTTATCCCACAAAGGATCATTGACCCCCTAATATTTGAGTCACTTGTAGAGGAACATGCTTCATGGATAGAAGCGTATAAGGAGGGCTAGCATGATCCAAGCCATAGCCAACCCTCCTATGATAATCCACAAGATCAAATTTCCAGAGAAGAAAACTCTTGTCATTACCAAGAAACTGAGTGTGAAAGAGAGATACCCAATTAGCTCAACAATAGCTATAAGCCGTGGGTAGGAACGCTTCACGGTATCATTGTTTGACACCAACATCACAGAGAGTGAAGCCACAAAAGCAATCACCATAGCAGGTCCAAGAATACAAGGTTGGCCTTGGGATGTAGACATTGTTTGATACCCTAGAGCAGCGAAGGTTAGACAAACAATTTTTGGTAATAGATTCAAGGGACTCTTCTTGGGGACATGGTAGTCTAGTTTTTCCACCTCAGTTGCATTAACATGGTACAGTGGCAACAGATCAGAACCATGGTTCTGAGGCAGTGTTAAAGTTAAGGACCTGATTCTGGTTACACTGCTGGGTGAGGATAGATGAATGGCAATGCTTTTCCATGCATTAGGAATTATTCTGTGGAAAAAGGGAGGCTCAGAAGACATGATCAAAAACAACACCAAAGGAGAACACTAATTTCAAATTCTCTCTTTGTTATCAAAGCTAGTGTAGTTTTATGCCTTCTTAATTGAGCGCATTTCTTTCTATTTTATAATGAGATAAGGAACATTCAAGAAATGCCAAGTCAGGTCAGCTAATTTTCTTTCCAAGCCTCATAAATTTCCAAGCAATTGCGAAGTCTTTATTGCTTGACTTGATTTTCCAGCAGTGAAATTAATTAAAAGAAGATTAACATTAACAACACGCTCAATAATAGAATTTGATAAATCATAGAAATGCAACAATTTACTTTTTCCTCAAAGATATTGTCACCCTTTGATCTTTATTAAAGGTGGTAAACTAGTTATCGCAATGACGAACCACCAACTCACTAATACCTTCATTTGTGGGAGTGGGGCATGTGATGTCCAATAATTTTGCTTTTTCCTTTTTCTTTTTCTGTGCTTATACATTCTTTCACGTTATATTTCAAGCAATAGTTGTGATTATTTTTAAATTCAAGTAACATTTAAAAAATATAAATTATGAAATATTTAAAAGAAAATTTTAAAATTATAAGAAATATATGTATAATTAATTCAATATAAAATTTGAAAAATATTAATTATTTTAAAAGAATATTTATAATTAATCTAAAGAATTTAAATTTAAAACAAAAGAAAATTCTGAATAATATAGATAATTATTTATGCTCCATTTAAATTAGAAGTGAAATAGAGACAAAAGAAATAAGAAGGAAAGGAATAGGAGTGATAAAAAGTGAGGAAAGAAAAAAGACTAGAAAAGATGTGTTATTTGGAAGAATAGAAATAAGATATCTCAACTTATTTGGATGAGTGGATGAATGAGTAAAAATAAAAACAAACTATATTAACAATGTTTTTAATCTAATTAAAAATTTAATTTAACTTAAAAAATAAACTTTTTATTATATCATTTATTTAA
Organism: Pueraria montana var. lobata; assembly: GCA_026413185.1. NCBI lineage: Eukaryota > Viridiplantae > Streptophyta > Magnoliopsida > Fabales > Fabaceae > Pueraria > Pueraria montana. The sequence continues at coordinate 35,890,884 of CM048651.1, read as the reverse complement.
TATAAAATTATTTATTATTTTTATGTGATAAAAATTATTTTTTTTATAAAAAGTCAACATGAAGAAAAAAAAATGCAACACTTCTTTCTTGTACCATCATGGCTCATTAGGGGGAAAATGATTTTATATTGTGTAAGGCTCAAGGTGCTTACATGTGGGGGAAACGATTTATTTAGCGAGAGAATTCATGTTCAATTCCTTCATGTGCAAAATTTTCTTGGATCAGCGGCAACCACGCACAGTGAGCGGGTTTAGTCTCCAACCTAGTGGGTTGGGGGACACTGTGGTCTTTGACCAAAAAAAAAATTTTTCTTCTCTAAAATTTAATATTTTTTATCTTATTTTTCTTTTTTATTTCTCCTTTATTTACACTCAAACAAACCCAAACATATATACACAGTGGTAAGGAAAACTAAATAAAGCAATTAATATTATAAGGTGTATACCTTGCTTTGCCCTGTCTCCTTCATAGTCCTTTTTCTTTTTGAGTGGCAAGAGGAGACATTATATTGCAGGATTATTACGGTTCTCTTTCAGGGGTCTTCAACGAAGTTGCCTAGCAATTTCATATATAAGGCAGTATTCCACTTGCATAGCTTTTCGTGTTTTAAAAAAAAAAAAAAAAGAATGCGGATGTGAGTCCTGTTTAAAAAATAGACAAAACTTAAATAAAGATCCTGAAGTACTTTTGAGTTTTGATACTATTATTTAATTATAATTAAAGGTTTTTACGTTGGTAATTTATGTTGATATTTAATGCAATTTTTTATTACACTTATTACTAAGATGAAACTCCAATATATTCTAATAGAAAAAAAAAAACAACAATAATAATATTTAAGGCTATAATTGGATTAGTGATTAGGTTGAAATGGAGAGGGATAGAGTGAAAGAAAAAATTGTTCCATTATTTGGTTTGTAAAAATAAGAATGAAACATAAAATGATTCATTCCATTATTTAACCCAAATTTCCTTTTCCTTCAATTTAGGGTTTACTTGATGGAACAAAGCTTCTAAATTATAAAAATGACTATTTTATCTTTGCAAATTTTACTGTGTTTTTGCTTTGTTATCTTGACTATAATATTTGTGACTTGCACTTTGGATATCAGATTTGAGATCTTTTGTGTTAGAAACTTAATGATATCAGGAGCCTGATCGGTCACATTTCACATTTCAGCATGTATTCAACATTCAGTTCCATACAACATTCACTTTTCAATTCAAAGTATCTTTTTTTGTTTTTTGTTTTTTTTTTCTTCTAATGCAATGTAATGGTGAAGTCGATGTCTGTTGTGAAGTCTTCTGGCTTTTGATTTTTTTACTACTTTCGGGTTTAATACTGACATTGTCTTGGGTGTGTTCTGAGTGCTTAACATTCATTTTTTTTGGTTGAGTACTGAGTACTTATTTATTAAAGCTCAATTTTCCATTAGAAATCCAACTACTCATTTGTCTGAGAAATGCATGTTGTTTTATCTCACCAAAACTGCCGAGCTCATGCACTTTTTGATTGTTTTAATTGGCATGATGACTGTAAATACAAAGGAGATTTTGTTTTTAAGTTTTAATTTTTTTACTGAAACTTTTTGGGTGCTTAAATAAGCATTAGCAACATCTTTTATTGCTATCATATGGGACAATATGATATTTTAGTAATTGATCCAATTAATTATATAATCGATTGATTTGTAAACAAAATCTGATTGTGGTTGGTCAAGTTTCTGCATCTAGTACAATTGTTTTGTATTGTATAATCATAATCTTTTTTTTTTTATTTTGGAAACTAGTTGGGTAAGGCTTTTAATGGACCCTTTTTTATGTTGGCTTTGTGGATGAATCTGTATCCATCTCAGTCTAGGAGAAACACTACAGTGAATCTGTATCTATGGTCTCAACCAATCTCTAAGTAACACCTATTTAAGTTTTATAATTTAAGATAAAAGAATTAAGAACACTTGATTACGTGTAATAAAGAAATTGGTCGGAACTATGAACCGTGATCCAAGACCACCTAATAATGTATAAGTAAAAAATTTCTCCTTATTTCACATTACCTTTTATGCTGAGGAGCAGAGTAATTCGAAGAAGTCTTAAATTTTAACCTTTATGACTTTACGAAATTTAAAAAAAAAAAAAAAGAAAAAAAAAAAAGTATCCAATTGAAGCTGAATTAAGAATCAAGGTAAAACAGAAAAAAGGTAAAGTTCAAACCCGAACAAAGCCGATAAGTATGCGAAAGACAATTGTCACTCAAATTATTAGAGAATAATGCTGAAAGATATCTATCAGGTCTGATATTTAGTCTCTGAAGATATTCCAGACATTCTCTTCAGTAAGTCTTCGAACATGAGATTTGCATTTCACATGACAGAAGCTTAGAGATCGAAAAACAAAATCTTCATATATAGTAAATGGCTACATCCAACATCTTACCATAGATACTATAATGATATTTTACAAACATAGGACATAATCCTTACAAGTTCATAGTTGCACTTGACTACAAATACAAGGGTAGGTAGGCCACACGTTAAAATGGGATGAAAATTTTCCGGACTTATGAGTAATATGTCCCTCAAAATTCAACCCAATTTGTGTATTTCTATTCAAACTTCGATTAAGCAAATTGAAATAGTGACTTAATATGTCTCACATCAGATAGGGAAGTTTCTTTACAGAGTCGTGTTCGCCAATATTTGATTCAAATACTTCACTGGTTGCCATGTTCTTCGATTCAGCAGATCATTAAGAAGATCTACCAAGTAATTAAGTGGTAGTTACTTGATTATTGCCTGCAGTAGGCTAGACGAAAACCTGCAACACCAATATCAATTTTTTATAATGATGTAGCTAGCTACTAACTAGTGCATAATAAGATATGAAGAAATCTAAGTTACTGATTGAACAAAGGGTTCTGAACTTCATAGAATTTCTGATTTTAGTCCTTGAATTTTTTTTTTGACTGGTTTTAGTCCCTTAACTTTTTGTCTGTTTTTAGATTGTTCAAGGATTAAAAGTAAGGACAGAAAAAAAAGTTAAGGGGCTAAAATTAAGGACAGAAAATAAGTTAAAAGATGTTAACCAATAAAAAGAAATTCAGAGACTAAAAACAAAAATTCTAAAAAACCAAGGACTAAAAAGATAATAAATTCTTGAACAAAACATAATAACATTCACTGTGAACTGATATTAAAATTTTTAAACTTGTAATCAGAGTAAACAGATACTTAAGATTGCATCACTTACTTGTGTGTGTTCGAAGCCAAGCTGAGGCTGCTGTTGGAAGGTTACGGCTACAAGATCCATTTTGACTAGGCGTAAATATTTGTGTTTTCTGACAAGACTTCAAGAAAGTGGAATATGTAGGCTATTTAACTTTCTTGTGTGGTGTGAACCTTATAAGGTTAATAAGAGCTAACAGACCATACATCGATAGAGGGTCTGTTTTGCCCAATTGCAGTTAACACAACACAGACTCTGGCTAATAGTGTTATTAGGTAAAGAATAAATGGTTTCTGATGATTGACCTATGGTGTAACTATATATGATCTCGCGACTAAATCGGACGGACTGCAAAGTTTTCTGAAATACTATCTATGACAGAAGGGAAGAAAAAAAGAAAGTAGGTGTAGTTGATGTGGATGTAGCAAAAACAAGCCATCACAGCATGATGGCTAGAATAGTAGAAGTCACAACATCCCTTGCACCTTGTAAACTGATACTTAATTGATCAAATATAAATTGCGGTTGTAGTACGTAGTTGATATTTGATAATATAAATTATGGACAACTGTGGTATGTGTCCACAGTTGTACCTAAGATATCATCAAGGAAACTAACCGTTAAAACCGCAATAGATCAATCGATCGTTTACTTAGTTCGAAGATTTTGTGACCTCTACGGATAGGCTTCATGTAGAGAAGCGCATACGGAGGGCTAGCACGGTCGAAGCCATAGCCAGCACTGCCATGATAGTCCACAAGGTTGAATCTCCAGGGAAGAGAGGTTTTGCCATTAGCAAGACAACAAGGATAAAAGAGAGAAACCCAATTATCTCCATAATTGGTACAAGCCTTAGGTAGGAAGGCTTAATGGTATCATTGTTGGATACCAACATCACAAAGAGTGAAGCTGCAATAGCAATCACTATAGCAGGTCCAAGAATAGAAGAAGGTTGATTTTTTGAGGTTGACATTGTCTGATTGGCTAAAGCAGCAAAGACCATACAAACAATTTTTGCTGAAAGATTTGAGGGACTCTTCCTGGGGAGGTGGTAGTCTAGTTTTTCTTTCTCAGTTGTGTTAAGGTACAGTGGCAAGCGATCAGAACCATGGCTCTGGGGTAGTAGTGCTAAAGTTAAGGACCTGGTTCTGGTTACACTGCTGGGTGAGGATAGAGGGAGGTTACCCTCATACTCAAATCTTGGAATGGGAATGCTTTTCCAAGCATTGATTATTCTGTGGAAAAAGGGAGGCTCGGAAGACATGAAAAACAACAACAAAGGAGAACACTGGTTTCAAATTCTCTCGGTGCTCTCTGCTGTCAATGCTAGTGTGTGTGGCTTTATGCTTTTTTAAGTGTAGTGTAGTTTTCTATTTTATAATGAGGCAAGGAACATTCAAGAATTCAAAGCCAAGTCTGGTGAGGTAGTTCTTTTTCCATGCCTCATAAATTTCCAAGCAATTGCGGAAGACTTTGCTTGACTTGTTGATTACATGGCAAGCATTTTGGAACCAATACCGTAGGATGTGCCTCATCATAGTAGACTAGTGAGTACTAATACATACTTACGAGGGTGAAATCAATTAACAATGTAAGAGTAGTGAAAGTGATTAAAAGAAGGAAAATGCTATAAAGTACGAATTTGTATTAGACGAATTCTTTATACAAGGTAACTATCTTGAATTTCATCAACTATCTTGTTTTTTTATTTATTTTAATATATAACATCTATCCAATCCTATATTAACATGTAGATTTTGTACGGTTTTGTGTTGAATTGCTTGGTCCCACATATCACTACTATTGAAAGAAGAATAATGATATATGGACACTCATATATCACAAATACCTATTTGACACTCTTATTTTCTCTCTATCTCTTCCTATCAAATCTACACTCCTCTCTTTTCTCTCTCTTTTTCTCTCTGAAGGTGTCAAATAACATATAAGCGTCTATGTATCTTTATCTTTAAAAGAATACTCATAATATGCTCAATTATAGAATTGGTCAATCATAGAAATGCAGCAATTTACTTTCTTGTCCTCAATGAAATTGTCACCCTTTGATCTTTATTAAAAAAATATGGTGGTAACTAGTTATGGCAATGATGAACCACTAGCTCACTAATACCTTCATAAATGGTAATGGGGGATGTGATGTGCGGGAATCTTGTTTTTTCTTTTTCTTTTTATTTGCTTAATTACACCTTCTTTTACTTTATATATTTCAAGCACTTGCTGTGATTATTTTTAAATTCAAGTAAAATGAAAAATATTTATAAGAAATTTTTAAAATTATATGAAATGTATATATAATTAATTCAGATAAAAATATTTAAAAATATTTTTTAAAAAAAGATATATATAATTAAGTTAAAGAAATTAAATATAAAATTTAAAAGAAAATTATGAATAATTTAGGTCATTCTTTATACTCTATTTGGATTAAAGTGAAATAGATAGAAAAGAAATAAAAGGAAAAGAAATCGAAAGAATAAAATAAAAAAAATATAGAGGAGAAAATTTTTCTTATCGTGATAAATAAAAAAGAGATAAACGAAGTAGAAAAATTTCTCTCTAAGTGAAAGAGTGAGTAAAACTAAATAAATAAATAAATAATCGTGTAAAAAAGTTTTTTATATTACTTGAAAGTTAAATTTAACTAAAAAAAATTAAAATTTTTATTATATTATTTTTCATAATATTAAATTATTTTTTGAAGGAAATATTACATTACTTATTATTTTTATGTTATAAATGCAATACTTCTTTCAACCACTTTCATGGCTCGTTAGGAGAGAAATGATTTTATAAGTTGCACTACAAAAATCCTCCATAGTTTATATTTTCTCCCTCTAATAAATAAAGAAAATTTGATTTTTTTCTTTATTTTTATCTTATCTTTCTCTTTTCCACTTCCTTTTTCTCTATTTACACTCAAAAAGGTAAGGAAAACTGAATAAAGAAATTAATACATGGTGGATACCTTGGTTTGCCCTGTCTCGTTCATAGCCCTTGTTTTTAAGAGTGGCAAGAAAAGATATTATTGAAGGATATGACAGTTCTTTTTCAAGTGTCTCTAACGAAGTAGCCTAGCAAGTCCACACATAAGGCAATATTCCACTTGCATAGTTTTTCGCATAGTTATAAAAATCGGACCAGACAGGCCGGTCGGACCGGTTCAACCAGGAACCGGTGGCCTGACCGATCCGGTTCGACTATCGGACCGGATATGTCATCGACCCGGTTTGACCCGGATCAGCCCGATTTGACCCGGCCGGGTTTGGTAGAAAACCGGTGACTCGAACCCGGTTGACCCGGGATTGAACCAGTTCTGCTAAGTTTTTATTTTTATTTTTTATTTTTTTTTACAATTCTTGTAAACAATATAGTTATTTGGAATTCTTTCCATAGTACCATTTGAAATCCATGACAAAAGTTAATTGCTAAATAGTATAATATAATATAATAATATGCTCCTATAACATTTTAATTAAATTGTTAATAGCTAATTGCTTAATAGTATATAATAATATGTTCCTATAATATTATTTTGATGTTGACAATAATATATAATAGCTAATTATTATTATCTTGATCTTGATATGATTTAATATTTATGTGTTTTATACATCTTCACCATATTTGCTCATGGTCCTCCGACAACTTTTAAACTTAGCCGTGAAAAATAACAAGAATTTCTTTAGTAATTTAATGATAATATCCAATATAATAATTTATAGTAATAAATGATTATGTAATATTTATAGTTTGGTCATGATTGATTTTAATTTTAGAGTATGAATTATGGATTGATCACATTTTGTTAGCTATATTATATATATTTTTAATTTTTTTATTATATACCGGGTCAAACCGGGTCAATTAGTGACCCACCGGTTCGACCACTGACCCATCAACCCAGTACCTCGACCGGGTCGATGACCGGTCCGATTTTCACAACACTAGTTTTTCGTGCCATAAGGTCCTCGACAATGTTATCAGACTCGGACCGGTCCTTGACTCGGTCGAGATACTGAGTTGCTGGGTTAAGGATCAATCCGGTGAGTCACTAGTTGACCCACATGAACCGGTGTAGATAAAATAAAAAATAAAATATATAATATTACATTTGTCCCTAAATATAAGACTTTTTTCTAAACAAATTTTGTTCCTTTTTATAAGACTATTTTCAAGTTGTCTCTTGCATTAATTATTTTTTAACCAAAATATCCTTAATCACTTTACAATGAATGCTAAGATAAGTACATTCTCTCTCTTATGATGATTGGAGAAGATGACTAACACTCATTAATTAATTAGGTATAAAGTAATTAAGTGGAAAGAGAGAGATGATGAGTCACGATAATTGTAAGGATAATTTTGAAAAAAATAATACAAATTATTAACAAATTTAATGATATTAACTAAATTAACCAACTTTCTTAAAGGGTGTGAATTAGTTAAAAGAATATTATATTTAGGGATAGGGGTAGTATATATTAAATTTCGCATGTACTTACACAACATATATGATAGTCAAGTGGTAAGTTTTTGTGTTAGAGTTAGGGGTGGGCAAGAAGAAACAACTCGACCGAGAGCCGGTAAAATCGATCCGAAAATATGCATTTCGGTCGGTTTAATTCGGGCATTCGGGTTAAATAATAGGAAAAATTGGTTCTAAATGAATACATGCAGGCGGATGCAGGTTGGGAAAAAAATCCCGTTGAAGCCCACACCCGACCGAAAAACAAAGAAAGTTAATATGATGGGTTGAGTGTATTGCAACTAGTGTTATCAGACCCGGCCCGGTCATCGACTCGGCCGGGGTACTGGATCACTGGGTCAGGGGTCAACTCGGTGAGTCAACAGTTGACCCGCATGACTCGGCCTATATTAAAAAATAATAAAAAATTCATAACCTGTAAACTTTTTAATAATTTTTTTTAATAATTTCATAACCTGTAAACTTGTACACTTTTTTTGTGTGCAGAAAAGATAGCTTATAAACTTATACCCTTAAATATTTAAAGTTTAACAAAATTCAACACATTTATAAGCATAGTTATGAACTTGTTTAATAATCTTGAGCAACATATTTTTTTTTTCTAAAATTCAACATAAACAACCTTAAGTTATAATTTAAAATATATCATTATCATCTATTTATTAAAAGTTAAAACTATCATTATTATACACCGGCAGACATAATCTTATATATATATATATATATATATATATATATATATATACCTATTTTATTTAGACAATACAATTTTTTCATTCATCCCATTATTGTTCTGATAAAAAAATAATAAATTTTCAAACCAGTAACTATATTGGATGAGATAAGATAAATACAAGTTTTACTCGTAGATAACAATATAAGCCAAGGAAAAAAGGCAAAATTGGAAGTGACAATAGTATTATGATTTTATCATCTTAAATCCTAACATGCGGTTATGCTTGGTAAAAAAAAGTAAGCAAATATATAAATAACATAAGTGTAAGATATAAATTAAATTTTCTTATATGAGTGTTATTGTTGTCCTGTAAAAAAAAAAAAAAACAAAATTCGTGACCTGTCGAGTCAATTGAGTCACCGGGTCAACCTCAAAACCGGCCGAGTCAACCCAGGTCACACCGGATCGATTGCATAACCGATCCGATTGGTGACTCGAACCGGTTGGGTAACCAGTTCATGGGTCAATGGGTCGACCCGGCCGATCCGAGCCGGGTCTGATAACTATTATTGCAACTGGCATAGATATTTTCAAAATTTACATATTCCAATGATAATTACTGCTGTGTTTAAGAAGTCAGAGAGACTCCATCACTTTGGCCTTTGGACATTCCGCCACTTCCTTTTCTATTTTCTCTCTCATAGCCTCAACTCATTCTTCTCTATTCTTTCTCTCTCAGACTCTCACTTTCTCAAAAATTTATCACGTTGACACACTAAACTCCATGAAAGCAAAAGAAGAAATTAAAGAATGGTGGTAGGGGTGAATAAAAGAAGTACCATACTGCCATGGGAGATGATGAAAGCGATGATGGGAGACAAAGTAGCAAGAGTGTCGTGCTGTCATGGGTCCGAACCACCACCACTGTTGACTGCGCTCCTCCTCTGGCTGCCGCGAAATCGACATCGGAGTTTCATATCCGCGGTTGGCGACACTATTGTAACACGTCTTCCGGCAAATGTCAAAACCCATCACAAACCACCCGACCCGCCCATCACCCTTCGAGCACAACAACCAACCAACCTGAAGGCTCCCAGTGGTCAGAAATGGAAAGAAATTTAGAATACTAGGTTTTGGTCGGATTGGCCATTTTTGGACCAAATCCGATCGTACCCGTTCGATGCCTAGCCCTAGTTAAAGTCTCCTATGTCTTGTGTTTGATTCCTATGCATGTCTTTTTTTCTATTTTAATTAAAATAGCCTTGTATGTGACACTATAAAAGCTGACCACCTAGACTTATAAAAAAAAAAAAAAAAAAGTCCTGACACCCACAGCCACAGCTTGGGCTGCGTAAAGCTTTCCACGTTAGTACACATGTGATGTCTTGGACCACGTGAAAGTGAAAGCTTTCCACTGCAGCAACAACTTATAATGATTCGACTGGCTCCGAGTTTTACCGATTGAACCCGGTTTGATACCGAGTTGATGACATCATATCCGAACTAGATACATTTCCGATCTGATGAACCATTCGACCCAGCTACATGCCCAATTTCTGGTTCAACTGGATCAACCCACCAGGCCAAGTCGAGTCTGATAACACTGATCCTTGAAAATGGAATAGGAATGACTTGGGATTAAAAAGGAATGCAAATGAGAGTCCATCCTAAAAAGAACCACGTGCAATAGAATTGATCAATCATATTCATATTATTTATCCTTTAATAATAATATAAAAAAATATTTATCCTCTGCAATGAGGTCCAGAATATATATTTTTTTTCCAGTAATTATAGGTAATAGGTATATTAAAATGGGTCAAGTTTAATGGATCCGGATCTAGGCTTTAGCCAGCCAAAAATTGTGGACTAAGTTTGAAATATAAACCCAATTGAATTTATCCTCAATCAAACTTGGCCTGAAAATTTAACTGGTCTAAAGTTGACTAGTCAACAAATTAAGAATTTTGAATATATGTCGATACAAATTGGTCAGAACTATAGAAACATGTTACATGGTAGTGGTGTTGAACTATCTAATAATTTCTCTTACTATAGAAGGAGTAAGCTCATTGGCTCGATTATTTTTTAAAAAATAGTTTTATTTATTATTTTAACTTAAACTTATTAAATTTGGCTAAACTTAAGATTTGAGTTCAACAAAATTTAAAATTAGTTAATAACTTAGATAATCTTGAATTTAGACATTAATTCATATTTAAAAAAAAAATAAAATTGGGCTAGTGAACTAGCACATTTGGCCCTCGGTTTACAAAGATTGGGCCAGACTTATAAAGTTTTCGCCTGCAATCAAAGACAATTGCTTCGTGTATCTTAAAATTCGCTTCTTGCACCTTTTTAACCTTTCAAAAAGGCTAATCCAAAATGTAATTTTACCTTCCGGATTAGGTGTAAGAAGCAATTATGGAGGTGAAGAAAGCAACTGCGGCAATCAAATTGACCCATCTAACCCGAGTCAAATATCTTGTCCAGCAACATGTTTATCCAAATGTATTGAGCAACCCATTTTCACAACCTTAAGTAATTATCTTGACTTCAAGTAAACGCCCCAATCTTGATGTTCCTCATTCGTAGACATGTTCGGTGGTTCAAAAATTACTTTAACACACCCAATAGAATTGATCAATCAAGAATATCTTTTCATCTCCCATTAACCAAAGAGAGGTCACAGTCACAAATTCATAATCACACCCAATATTTATATTTATATAGTAGTAATTTGAGAGGAAGTTTCCTCTATGTCAGAAAGTCCACGACACTCCTTCATGCTCCTTACTTTGGACCCCATCTCAGCTTTCTTATCCTCACTTCTTTTCTTTTTTTACTTGGCACCATTTCCTTGAAGTTTCATGTGAAAGAGACACCAAATTATTTCAAAAACTTCCCACAAGTTTCCAAGAAGTATCTCTCAAATTTCCATGAAATAAGTGGGATAAGTGCTAGTTGTATACTATATATATATATATATACTACTTTGTAATATCCACCCCATCCAACATGGCTTAATTGATCTCTTAAAAGTTAAAACTCCTTGCGAGAGACGGATTTACGGGGGGCACATATAAGAATTCTTTTAAGTATATATATAGTAATATATATTAATTAATAATATATATTATTTTCAGTAAAATAAATAAATAAAATAGTATATACTAATTAATAAATCTAATAATATATGTTTCTATATATTGATTATATACTAATCTTTTTAATAATATATGTTGTCACTAATTATAATTTAACCTAAAGAGATATATATACTAATTAATATATATGATAAGAATGACATTTTTTATGGTTTTTCATCAATTATTATTACCTAGGCTAACTATGCTTTTTGTATTATTATACGTCTCATTTATCTATCTTATATCTAATTATTAACATTAATTATTATTAACATTATATTATAAACATATTTATATATTATATATAGTTGTTATAAAAATTGATGACTTTTGGTTATTATTATATTTGATGAGTTTGTTCCTTTATTTGATTGTGAGATTATTGTTGTGAGTCCTGTTTGATTGTAATTGGACTTGCAAGACCAAAACGTCATTCAAAACTTGAAAAAAAATATTACATGTATTTTTTTCTTGTATCATTTGAAATAAAAATTAATTTTAATTTTACGTGTAAAACTAATAAATAATTTTATAAAAATCATTATTTATTAAATATTTATTTATTAGAAGTTAGATATTTAAATAATTAGAGAAAAAAAAAAATCCAGTCCCCCTTTGATGGTTTCCTGGATCCATCCTTGCTCCTTGCATTCTTTTTCTTTACAGCAATGACTTTCGAAGAGAAAACAATTTATCAAACCTCTTTAGCCTCAATTCCCCACTATACCCTTCTAGAGTGTCTTAGGGCTCTGCTTCACAGTGATCACCATCCTCCTTCAGCTTCCTTATTGGTACATAGACAACAATCCAGTTCCCACCATAGTCTTCAAGGGTCGCCCAAGAACCTTCCATGCCTTCATAATATGCATTGGATAAATAATTATGCAAAAATATATTAGAAGATAATTTATTGGATAAATAATTATAATTGTAATGCAAAAACATATTAAAATTGATTATTGTTACATATTAGAAGATAGTTGAATAAGAGTCACAAGCTTTGTTCCATGGATTTATGTACTTTCGGTTCCCTTGTTTCATCAATCATGTGGTATGTTCAGACTTTTTAATTTGGAGTGTCTTGCGATTGACCCAATTCAGTCCAGGAGCATTTGGGTAAGGCAGAGACAAGAAATACTAATAAAGGAAAGAGAGTATTTACTAATTACTATGCTACCAGCCACTGAGCCACGAGATAGCTAACCAAAACGAATAAATGAAGATAATAAAAGGAACCAAGGATACAAAAATGGAACAAGCAAACCCCTACTTGATGTCTGAGATTAACTATTAGCCTTACTTTAGTTTCATAGAGTAATTTATAACTTTATATTTTACTAAAGGAGAAAAAATATGATTAAAAAGGTAAAAGAGAACTCCTATGTTACTTCATAATCCCTATAAGATAAAACTTGTCTATAAAAACACCACTATTAGTAAGTTTTAAATTATCACCTATCTATAAAAACAACTGCAACAGTAGTGAATGATGGTTACTTTCAAAGAAATTCAAAACTTAAAATTAAAAATCATCCCTAGAGAAATTATTAGGTAGTTTTAAATTATTACCTATCTATGGTATAAACCAATATCTAAGTAACACCTATTTAAGTTTTATAATTTAAGATAAAAAAATTAAGAACATTTAATTACGTGTAATAAAGAAATTGGTCGGAATTATGAACTGCGATCCAAGACCACCTAATAAGGTATAAGTAAAAAATTTCTCCTATTTTAAGAGTTGCCTATTTAACATTACCTTTTAAGCTGAGGAGCAGAGTAATTCGAAGAAGTCTTAAATTTTAACCTTTATGACTTTACGAAATTAAAAAAAAAAAAAAAAAAAAGTATCCAATTGAAGCTGAATTAAGAATCAAGGTAAAACAGAAAAAAGGTAAAGTTCAAACCCCAACAAAGCCGATAAGTATGCGAAAGACAATTGTCACTCAAATTATTAGAGAATAATGCTGAAAGATATCTATCAGGTCTCATATTTAGTCTCTGAAGATATTCCAGACATTCTCTTCAGTAAGACTTAATTTGAACATGAGATTTGCATTTCACATGACAGAAGCTTAGAGATGAAAAAACAAAATCTTCATATATAGTAAGTGGCTACATCCAACATCTTACCATAGATACTATAATGATATTTTACAAGCATAGGACATAATCCTAACAAGTTCATAGTTGCACTTGACTACAAATACAAGGGTAGGTAGGGCACACGTTAAAATGGGATGAAGATTTTCCGGACTTATGAGTAATATGTCCCTCAAAATTCAACCCAATTTGTTTATTTCTATTCAAACTTCGATTAAGCAAATTGAAATAGTGACTTAATATGTCTCACATCAGATAGGGAAGTTTCTTTACAGAGTCGTGTTCGCCAATATTTGATTCAAATACTTCACTGGTTGCCATGTTCTTCGATTCAGCAGATCATTAAGAAGATCTACCAAGTAATTAAGTGGTAGTTACTTGATTACTGCCTGCAGTAGGCTAGACGAAAACCTGCAAGACCAATATCAAATATTTATAATGATTTAGCTACTAACTAGTGCATAATAAGATATGAAGAAATCTAAGTTACTGATTGAATAAAAGGGTTTAATATTTTTTAGTTCCTAAACTTTTTAGACTTTCTGCTTTTAGTCTTTTGAACTTTTTTTGATTGACTTTAGTCTCTTAACTTTTTGTCTATATTTAGTCTCTTAACTTTTTGTCTATATTTAGTCTGTTAAGGGATTAAAAGTAAAGACAGATAAAAAGTTAAAGGACTAAAAATAAGGATGGAAAATAAGTCAAAGGATGTTGATCAATAAAAAAAAAAAGTTTAGAAACTAAAAACAAAAATCCTAAAACATTTTAGGACTAAAAACATAATAAACCCTTGATAAAACATAGTAACATTCACTGTGAACTGATATTAAAATTTTTAAACATGTAATCAGAGTAAACAGATACTTAAGATTGCATCACTTACTTGTGTGTGTTCGAAGCCAAGCTGAGGCTGCTGTTGGAAGGTTACGGCTACAAGATCCATTTTGACTCGGCGTAAATATTTGTGTTTTCTGACAAGACTTCAAGAAAGTGGAATATGTAGGCTATTTAACTTTCTTGTGTATTGTGAACCTTATAAGGTTAATAAGAGCAAACAGACCATACATCGATAGGGGGTCTGTTTTGCCCAATTGCAGTTAACACAACACAGACTCTGGCTAGTAGTGTTATTAGGTAAAGAATAAATGGTTTCTGATGATTGACCTACGGTGTAACTATATATGATCTCACGACTAAATCGGACGGACTGCAAAAGTTTTCTGAAATACTATCTATGACAGAAGGGGAAAAAACAGAAAGTAGGTGTAGTTGATGTGGATGTAGCAAAAACAAGCCATCACAGCATGATGGCTAGAATAGTAGAAGTCACAACATCCCTTGCACCTTGTAAACTGATACTTAATTGATCAAATATAAATTGCGGTTTTAGTACGTAGTTGATATTTGATAATATAAACTATGGACAATTGCGATATGTGTCCACGGTTGTACCTAAGATATCATCAAGGAAACTAACCGTTAAAACCGCAATAGATCAATCGATCGTTTACATAGTTCGGAGATTTTGTGACCTCTACGGATAGGCTTCATGTAGAGAAGAAGCGTATAAAGAGGGCTAGCATGATCAAAACCATAGCCAGCCCTCCTATGATAACCCACAAGGTTAAATTTCCAGAGAAGAGAACTCTTGCCATTAGCAAGAAAACGAGGGTAAAAGAGAGATACCCGATTATCTCAACAATTGCAACAAGCCTTAGGTAGGAAGGCTTAATGGTGTCATTGTTTGGTACCAACATGACAAAGAGTGAAGCTACAAAAGCAATCACTATTGCAGGTCCAAGAGTCAAAGGTTGGTCTTGGGGGTTAGACATTGTCTGATAACCTAAAGTAGAAAAGATTATACAAACAATTTTTGGTAACTGATTTAAGGGAGTCTTTGGAGTCTTGGGGTGGTGGTAGTCTAATTTTTCTTTCTCGGTTGTGTTAAGGTAAAGTGGCAAGCGATCAGAACCATGGCTCTGAGGCAGTGCTAAAGTTAAGGACCTGGTTCTGGTTATACTGCTGGGTGAGGCTAGAGGAAGGTTACCCTCATGCTCAAATCTTGGAAAGTGAATGCTTTTCCAAGCATTGATTATTCTGTGGAAAAAGGGAGGCTCAGAAGACATGAAAGACAAACAAAGAAGATCACTGATTTCAAATTCTCTCAGTGCTCTCTGCTGTCAATGCAAGTGTGTGTGGCTTTGTGCTTTTTTAAGTGTAGTGTAGTTTTCTATTTTATAATGAGGCAAGGAACATTCAAGAATTCAAAGCCAAGTCTGGTGAGGTAGTTCTTTTTTCCCCTCATAACTTTCCTAGCAATTGCGGAAGACTTTGCTTGACTTGTTGATTACATGGCAAACATTTTGGAACCAATACCGTAGGATGTGCCTCATCATAGTAGACCAGTGAGTACTGATACATAGTACATACTTATGAGGGTGTAATCAATTAACAATGTACGAGCAGTGGAAGTGATTAAAAGAAGGAAAAGCTATAAAGTACGAATTCATATTAGACCAATTCTTTATGTAAAGTAACTATCCTGAATTTCATCAACTATCTTGTTTTTTATTTATTTTAATATATAACATCTATCCAATCCTATTTAAACATGTGGATTTCGTACAATTTTGTGTTGAATTGCTTGGTCCCGTATAGCACTACTGTTGAGAGAAGAATAATGATATATGGACACTCATATATCACAAATACCTATTTGACACTCTTATTTTTTTTTTATCTCTCTCTTTCTCTTCCTATTAAATCATATCACATATCAAATCTACACTCCTCTCTCTTCTCTCTCTCTCTAAAGGTGTCAAATAACATATAAGTGTCTATGTATCTTTATCCTTAAAAGAATACTCACAGTACGCTCAATTATAGAATTGATCAATCATACAAATGGAGCAATTTTACTTTCTTGTCCTCAATGAAGTTGTCACCCTTTGATCTTTATTAAAAAAATATGGTCGTAACTAGTTATGGCAACGATGAACCACTAGCTCACTAATACCTTCATAAATGGGAATGGGGGATGTAATGTGCGGGAATCTTGTTTTTTGTTTTTGTTTTTCTTTGCTTAGACCTTCTTTTACTTTATATTTCAAGCACTAGCTGTGATTATTTTTAAATTCAAGTAAAATTAAGAATATTTATAAGAAAATTTTAAAATTATATGAAATGTATATATAATTAATTCAGATAAAAAATTTTAAAAATATTTTTTAAAGAAGATATATATAATTAAGTTAAAGAAATTAAATATAAAATTCAAAAGAAAATTATGAATAATATAGGTCATTCTTTATACTCTATTTGGATTAAAGTGAAATATATAGAAAAGAAATAAAAGGAAAAGAAATAGAAAGAATAAAATAAAATAAAAATAGAGGAGAAAAATTTTCTTATCGTGATAAATAAAAAAGAGAGAAACGAAGTAGGAAAATTTCTCTCTAAGTGAATGGGTAAATAAATAAATAATAAAGTGTATAATTTTTTTTTTATATTACTTGAAGGTTAAATTTAACAAAAAAAAAATTTAAAATTTTATTATATTATTTTTTGAAGGAAATATTAAATTATTTATTATTTTTATGTTATAACAAAATTTTACCTTTTTTTAAAAAAAGTAAACATAAAGAAATTATAAATGCAACACTTCTTTCAACCACTTTCATGGCTCGTTAGGAGAGAAATGATTTTATAAGTTGCACTAAAAAAAAAAAAATCCTTTCTTCATAGTTCATATTCCTTCCCTCTAATAAATAAAGAAAATTTGATTTTTTTTTTATCATATCTTTCTCTTTTTCACTTCCTTTTTCTCTATTTACACTCAAACAAACATAGAAACTGAATAAAGAAATGGCTTAATTGTAAATTTTACAACCCAACTTTCATAATTTTGCAAATTTTACCATCCAAGTTTTAATTTTGCAAATTTTACCATCCAAGTTTTCAATTTTTGCACATTTTACCACTATGATATTTTACCAAAAAAAAAGTTAAAGAATTAAAAAAAAATTGTGAAACATCATGGTGGTAAAATGCACAAAAATTGAAAACTTAGGTGGTAAAATTCGTAAAATGATAAAAGTTGAATGGTAAAATTCATAAAAAAAAAAAACTTGAGTGGTAAAATTCGCAAAATTATGAAAGTTGAGTGGTAAAATTCGCAAAAAAAAACTTGAGTGATAAAATTTGTAAAAATTATGAAAGTTGGATGGTAAAATCTGCAATTAAACCTAATGAAATTAATACAAGGTGGATACCTTGGTTTGCCCTGTCTCGTTCATAGGCTTTTTCTTTTTAAGAGTGGCAAGAGAAGACATTATATTGAAGGATATGGCAGTTCTCTTTCAAGTGTCTCTAACGAAGTTGCCTAGCAAGTCCATACATAAAGGCAATATTCCATTTGCATAGTTTTTCGTGCCATAAGGTCATTGAAATGGAATACGAATGACTGGGAAAAGGAATGCGAATGAGATTCCTGTCTAAATAATCACATGCAATAGAATTGATCAATCATATTCATACTATTTATCATTTAATAATAATAATAAAAATACTATTTATCCTCTGCAATGAGGTCCAGAATATTTTTTTTCCAGTAATTATAGTTAATAGGTATATTAAAATGGGTCAAGTTTAATGGATCCGGATCCAGCCTTTAGCAAGCTAAAAATTGTGGAACTATGTATAAACCCAATTGAATTTAGGCTCAATCCTGAAAATTTAACTGGTTTAAAGTTGACTAGTCTACAAATTAAAAAACTTGAATACATGTCATATACAAATTAGTTAGAATCATAAATATTCGGTAGTTTCAAACTACCAAATAATTTCTCTTATAATAGGACTACAGGAATCAGCTCATTGGCTAGATTATTTTTTTTAAAAAAATAGTTTTATTCTTTATTTTAACTTAAACTTATTAAATTAGGCTAAACTTAAGATTTGAGTTTAACAAAATTTAAAATTAGTTAATCTTGAATTAATTCATTTTTTTTTAAAATGTGGGCTAGTGAACTAGCACATTCGGCCCACGGTCTACAAAGACCGGGCCGGACTTATAAGGTTTTAGCCTGCAATCAAATTGACCTGATCTAACCCAATTCAAAAATATCTTATCCAGCAACATGTTTATCCAAATGTATCGGGCAACCCATTTTCACAACCTTTAGTAATTATCTTGACTTCAAGTAAACGCCCCAACCTTGATGTTCCTCATTCATAGACATATTCCTTCTACTTTATGGTACAAATGAAAAGAGAGCGTGAACCCCGCGTAAGGGCTCAACTTGTACACTTTATGGTACAAATGAAATAGGGAAAGGTTGATCCACAAGTGGTGGTGGTTCAAAAAATACTTTAACACACCCAATAGAATTGATCAATCAAGAATATCTTTTTATCTCCCATTAACAAAAAGAGAGGTCACAGTCACAATCACATTCACATTCACATTTCACACCCAATATTTATATTCTAGTAATTAGAGAGGAAGCTTCCTCTATGTCAAAAAGTCCACGACACTCCTTCATGCTCTTTACTTTGGACCCCATCTCAGCTTTCTTATCCTCACTTCTTTTCCTTTTTTCTTTGGCACCATTTCCTTGAAGTTTCATGTGAAAGAGACACCAAATTCTCACACCCTCTTCTACCGTGTATTTCAAAAACTTCCCACAGGTTTCCAAGAAGTATCTCTCAAATTTCGATTAATTAAGTGGGATAAGTCATAAGTGCTAGCTGTATTGTATTGTATATCTATATATATATATATATGCTACTTCACAATATCCACCCCATCCAACATGGCTTAATTGATCTCTTCAAACTCTTTTCATTCTTTCTTTACAGCAATGACTTTTGAAGAGAAGACAATTTATCAAACCTCTCTAGCCTCAATTCCCCACTATACCCTTCTAGAGTGTGTCTTAGGGCTCTGCTTCACAGTGATCACCATCCTCCTTCAGCTCCCTTATGAGTACATAGACAACAATCCAGTTCCCACCATAGTCTTCAAGGGTCGCCCAAGAACCTTCCACGCCTTCATAATATGCATCATCTTTGCCTTCTCAGGTGCTACCAATGCACTTGTGGCAT
This sequence comes from Pueraria montana var. lobata, assembly GCA_026413185.1. Taxonomy (NCBI): domain Eukaryota; kingdom Viridiplantae; phylum Streptophyta; class Magnoliopsida; order Fabales; family Fabaceae; genus Pueraria; species Pueraria montana. Next base: position 35,871,118 of record CM048651.1, on the reverse strand, counting down.
TCAATAAGTCCAGATTTTCTAGGTTCTGTGGGTACTATGCCATGGCCTCTATGGCTTCTGCTTTGGCAATTCTCTTGTGGGCAGTGTACTGCACATGTATCAATTAGACAAAGGCTGGACTTTGGTTCCGGAACTGCTATAGCTATAGAAACAAGCGTGTTGTGTTTTATCTTGAAGATTTTTTACTTCAAGGCAACTGGTTTATGCAAAAATAATTTATTGATAATTTATTGGATAAATAATTACAATTGTAATGCAAAAACATATTAAAATTGGTTATTGCTACATATTAGAAGATAGTTGAATAAAAGTCTCAAGCTTTGTTCCATGAATTTATGTACTTTCGGTTCCCCTGTTTCATCAATCATGTGGTATGTTCAGACTTTTTAATTTGGAGTGACTTGTGATTGACCCAATTCAGTCCAGGATCATTTGGGTATGGTAGAGACAAGAAATAGTAACAAAGGAAAGAGAGTATTAAATATGCTACCAGCCACGAGATAGCTAACCAAAACGAGTAAATGAAGATAATGAAAGGAACCAAGGATAGAAAAATGGAACAAGCAAACCCCTACTTGATGTCTGAGATTAATTATAAGCCTTGCTCCCTTTAGTTTCATAATTTATAACTTTATATCTTACTAAAGGAAAAAAAAATATAATTAAAAAGGTAAAAGAGAACTCCTATGTTACTTCAAAATCCCTAAAAGATAAAACCTGTCTATAAAAACACCACTAAATGACTCTTGCTTACCACTCGTCTGGACCAGGAATTTTGAAGAATTTTCCTTCTCTGACTATCTTATTATAATGTTTGGCATCTTTAGGTAATTTTCCTTTGATAATCAATGAATAGCTCCAATTCTCTTCTAGGTACTTAAATACTTCATGCCATCTCCTTGTCAGATTCCTACATTCTTCAGGACTAGTTCATAAGATTTCGTATTGCATATCCGAGTACATCTCATTAGCATTGTCCAAAAGACCTTTGGCATTAATGTCTTCATCCATAGAGTTTACTAACCATGTCATACTCATGGAGTGTTCAGCATCCTGAACAGCATAATGGAGGATAGACTTGGCTGCTGCCTTTGTTTCACCAGTCAAGTAACCAAATTTTCAGATACCGGGAAAGTACATGTGGATTGCTTGTAGACCAACATAAAATTCCACACCATGAAGGCAATAGCCTTGTTTCACCATGAAGCATTACGCTTGAGCAATAGCTATGTTGTCTTGTCTCAATAGCAAGACTTAAATCACGAGGTTTAATGAGAGAACTTGGGAAATTTTAGGAGTTTACAAATATGTGACCACTGGCATCTGTTATATTCATATAAAACAAACTCACCTGCCTAGCATTTAAGAATGGCCAAACTAAGAGGAAGTATAAGTATAGTTAGAATAACATACTGTTCATACATCACATGTTAACAACCACAAAGGCCCAAGTGTCTCAACAGCCCAAGTAGCCGTTGGGCCTAAACATAACAAGTTTGGCAAAGTGTAAGGGGTATTTCGGTGGAGAAATTATTAGGTGGTCCAGGATCACCACCTAATCTATGATCCCAACCAATCTCTACATGATACATAATCAAATGTTACTAATTATTTTTTCTTAAATTCAAAAACTTAAATACGTGTCACATAAAGATTGATCAGAACCATAGACAAATAGTGGTCCGAGACTATCTAATAATTTCTTGTTTTAGTGGCCCAAAGAAAAGGAGAAAGAGCACGTGGGAGATGAGGGAGTGTGATTAGTCAAATAGACAGACAGGAAAAAAGGAAGGGATATAGGGGGGGAAATCTGCCAGGAGAGAGTAGGTCAGCAGGATGGAATTCTGTTAGATTTGTTATAACAGAGAAATGCCTGTGTGAATTGGGGGTGAATCCTCTTTTTCCCGAGGATCATCCATTTCTTGTTTTCTGCCATTATTATACTTGAATAATACAGTATACAGTTTCACCTTTTATCTGATGTTTAGTGATTGCTAAGTAGGGGAGTGTGCCAAATATCAATGCATGACATGTTAAATAGATTGAGTCTCTATAGGAATTAGCATTTAGTGAGTAGCACTCGTTCACGTTTTGCCTAGGAAATAGTCTATTAAGAGTCTATATATATAGATGTTGTGCAGAATCCAAGTACTGTACAATTAATCAATTTCACACAAGAAATTCTACCCTATCTCTATTTCAAATCATGTTCAGTTGAATTCTTAAGGAATTGAACCCAAGTCTCCCACAACAAATTACAAAAGAGTGAAAGTACAAGCCAATAAATTAAGCCATCTATGTCTTCTAGATTGAGGGGGGGAAAGTATAGTTGAATTAAGATTTGTGTTTAGCCACTTGCTTTCAATTCTTATAGAAGATACTCGAATCCTTAAAGTTATAAGTGGTTGTTGGTCAATGCTAAATAACTTGTCTCATGTGCATCATGCCCTATGATACATAGATACGATACGTGTATCGGATACAATATGATACATATCCGATACGGCAATACAATTATTTAAAAATATATAGGATACAATATGTGTAAGATACATGTTTAGAAATGTATAAGAATTAATAAAACATAATAAATATATAATTGCAAATATGCAAATCCAAATTAAAAGCATACTTCTTGCCTTCTTAAATATTGCTAAAAAACAAAAAAAAATTATAGTCATCATAAATTACTTTCTATTATTTACATATAGGAACAATATTATCAATCTCATTCCTTTAAATCAATCACAAAGAGAACAATTTCCAATTTTGGTTTATTAACGGACAATATTTCTATGTTTCTATATTATACTTATGTTTTGTATTGGATTTAAAAAATTGGATACTTCATCTGATAGAATGAACTTTAGGTTCAAAATAAAATAGTTGAAAGATTATATAGGATAGAGTTGAATATGTATTTTATAAATTATAATTTTTATTTTACTTGTGTTAAAATAATAGGATATGCTGACACATGGATAGTTATTATCCATTGATTGGTATCAATTAGGATTATATAAGTGTATTCCTTTTAGACATTATTATGAATGAAAAATATTTGAGTTGTTATTATCTTCTTTATAGCTTTCTCTATAGTCTTTAATGGTGTTTTCTTAGGAGTAGAGGTTGTATAGAATCAGCACCTAACATTTGGTGCTTTCATAGTGCTTACTCCACCTCCCATGGATGCATATCATCTCAGTTACTGGTGGCCACCACCGTTACCACCACTGCCAACACCGCCACCACCGCCGCACATGACACCTCCTCACCACTACCAGCAATCCTCTTAGTGCTCCTTCCCTTTCCAGTACTACTCTTCCCAAACCCATTCTTCTTCGTTTTAGTGGTCGTCGCCGCAACCACCACCGCCTCCACAACCGTCGCTGCAATGACTACCACCGCAATGGCTGCCAACACCAAGTATTTCCCCCTTCTCGTCAAATCCTCCACAATGCATTTCAACCCCCTTCTCTCCGTTTCCGCAAACTGTCCCCTCTCAACCGGTGAACTTGGCACCTATGCATAATACTTCATCTTCCTTTTCCTTAACCTCATCCCTCTCTCAAGCTCACCCAATATTCTACAACCCTCACCATCCACCTTCCTGCAATCACCACTCGGTGACAACTTCGACGTCACTAACCCCTTGCCCCACTCAAGCCCGTTCAACAATTTTCCAAATCTAATAACCATCCTCACCGTCCACGTGTCCCCACCCCACTATCAAACAAACATCCCACCACCGCACAGTTAGTGAACAACCCACTTACTTCTCCCACTCACCCACCTCTTCGTATGTCCCATTCTAAACTGGTGGATAAAATTGCTTTGCCTTCCCTTCAATCTCGACTTTCCATTCAAAACCAACAAAGCTTCACATCCAATACACTTTCCATGGGTAGCCCACGTGTCACCTTCTTAATGCCACACACAATCACCAATTTTAACCCACCTTATAACACCTCACGTGACTTTTCATTCCTTTTGGAAAACTTTTCCAGGACAGTTACGTTCCTTATGCCACCCCCTTTCAACACATTGAATTTCCAAGGCCCATCCAGCTCCAATTATCCATTTCATCCGTCACATGTCATTTCAAGTGCATTACTTCTTGCTGAATTTTTCAGGACCTTCAGGGCAAGGTCCAAAGTGAAGCAGACGAAAATGATAGAATGGACTTTAAATTTAAAATAAAATGTTGAAAGATTATATAAGATGGAGTTGAATATGTATTTTATAAATTATAATTTTTATTTTACTTGTGTTAAAATAATAGGATGCTGCTGACACATGGATAATTATTATCCATTTATTAGTATTAATTAGGATTATATAAGTGTATTCCTTTTAGACATTATTATGAATGAAAAATATCTGAGTTGTTATTATCTTCATTATAGTTTTCTCTATAGTCTTTAATGGTATTTTCTTAGAAGTAGAGGTAGTATAGAATCAACACCTAACATCATCCATACGTATTGGTGAAGTATCCAAAGATTAGATACATGAAGCAAATTGAATTATCGGTGTTTCATAAGTTTGGATACTTTATCGATACATATCGGTGAAGTATCCAAGCGTATCAATATTGGATACGGATACATGAAGCAAATTGAAGTATCTGTGCTTCATAGATCATGCCAATTCAGTTAACCAAGAGGAAATGCACATAAAGCACACTATCAAAACGAACTCAACTACTAAGACATTTCCCAAAAGTAAAACCGCTATTCACTCATTGCCAAAACCATTTAGCATAGAAGAAAATGCAAACACTATGTTTGCAGAACAAGTGCTTGAAATGCACGGGTTACAAGGAAGTATATCCATCGAGTCATAAAGATTCAAACATGTTCTCAAGTCATCCAAACCAACATATAAATAATAGTTAATTGTGAAAGTAGATTGCAACCTACGATGAACTTCACCAGAAATGTTAAAAATAACTTGGAATATGATGTGTTACCCTGGAGTGGAAACCCAGATCTTTCATCAAGTACTTGAAATGCACAGGGTTACAACCCCATCCAAACCAATATATGAAAGTAGATTGCAACCTAAGATGAACTCACCTGCAATGTTAGAAATCCAAATCCCGGAATCACCATTCTTTTGAGGAGAGCTTTACCAAAGCACAACCCCATACCAATGTAATGGCAAAAAAAAAAGGCAATAGGAGATTAACAAAATGATACATGTCAATTTGTCAAATAATAATAATAATAATCTTAAACTCAGAAGATGAAGAAATTCAGCATAACCTATCCATCTTATACTCAAAGCACAACATCTGAATCCTCTAACCAAGCAACAAGGTTCAACATAGAATCATTAAGATCCTCGGTCCGAGGATGGATCCAGGAATTGACTAAAAGGGGCAGAACAAAATTAATAATAAATATTAAATTATAATAAAAAATTGGATAAACTAAAAATTTACTAATAAAAAATATTTAAAATATGCTCAACTAATACATAATAGATAGCAAATAACATGTACTAATGAAATTAACCAATACAAATCACTTAACAAAAAATAATAGGAGACCAAAAGGTCTGCAACAATAAAAATAAAAAATAACCTAAACATTATCTTACTATATTAGACAAGATTAGACCTACTATGCATGAAGAAAACCAAACACAAATAATGTCAAAATTGACATCAATTTAATTTGCAAAAGAGTGACACAATATTGAGAAAATAAAGAGAATGAAAATCTCACTCTTCAAATTATGTATTCTAATTTATAAGATAATTAGATATTCTTATAATACATCAAGTAATTTTATTTGTTGAATGAGAAAGGAATTAAGATTGTCCATAGTTTAAAAAAAATATCAGTTTTTTGCATTATATGAATATTATAAACTTTAAGCAAAGTTAAAAAATATGATTAAAAATATAAACATATAATTAAAATATCATCATTATTATTTAAAAATGAAATCGCATACTAAAAAGAAATTAAATTTTTAAAATTCTCACTTTTAAAAATGAATACTTAAATTTAATTATAAAGGTTGACTGTAAACATTATGCATCCATTGAAAACTGGAAAAGATGATCCTATAATGAAAAAAGCTTAAAAATAAAACACATTAAAATGATGGTGAGAATCATAAATGTATTAAAAATGAAATCACATACTAAAAAGAAATTTAATTTTTAAAATTCTCACTTTTAAAAATGAATACTTAAATTTAATTATAAAGATTGATTTTAAACATTATGCATCCATTGAAAACTGGAAATTTAAAAGATGATCCTATAATGAAAAAAACTTAAAAATAAAACATATTAAAATGATGGTCAGAGTCATAAATGTATTAAAAATGAAATCACATACTAAAAAGAAATTAAATTTTTAAAATTCTCACTTTTAAAAATGAATATTTAAATTTAATTATAAAGGTTGATTGTAAACAATCTGCATCCATTGAAAACTAGAAAAGGTGATCCTATAATAATAAAAAAAAACTTAAAAATAAAACATATTAAAATGATGGTGAGAATCATAACTGTATATATCATATGCAATTTTTTTTTTCTTTTAAACTCTAAAGCCATATGGAAAAGAAAAAAGTGTGGAACAAGGAGTGTTAATGGATTTTATTAGAAGTTGAACAAGGAGTGCCCATTAATATTTTCTTTCTTAAGTCGAGTTTATTTAGTAATAATTTTTTTTTATATTAATAATAATTGAGTGTTTTTTTTTTTTATGCTGAATAATAATCGAGTGTTGTTACCCGAGTTTCGCTGGCACATGTATTACTGTATACGAATAAGTTGCACCGTGTGCACCACGGGTGCCACCATGGAACAAGAACAGTGAAAGGGTTCGGGGACCACACCCAACACACGCCAACCACAAGCATCCACACTCTTCCAAAAATACCCCTTAAATTTCCCAACAATTACCCATTCTCAAGCAATCATACGAGTCCCCCAAAAGAGCAAAACAGTAATTTCAGCAATTTACAAATTCTAGTCCTCCTCTTCCCTCGCTACCTATAAAACAACCATCACTCTCGTCTTCTCTCTCACTCACAACCACTTCGTTAATCTCTACATCTTAGTGATTAGTTTCATCACTCTCTTCTTCTTTCTCACACATCTATTTCATTGATCTTTACGTTTTGAGTCTCGAGAGATTAGTCTTATCACTCTCTTCTTCTTTCATATACATTTAATTTTTACGTCTCGAGGGATTAGTCTCATGACTTATAATCTTCGCTTTTACGTCGAGGTTCTCATCCTCGTCTCGGCGACACTACCACCGGCCTCGGCGGCGGCACAATGCGACTCGAAGTACGAGGGTGGGTGCCGCGACAAGGCGGAGGCGCTCACGTTAAAAATTGTAGCCATATTCTGCATATTAGCAACCAGCATGGTCGGGATTTGCCTCCCGCTGTTCTCGCGCGCCGTTCCGTCGCTGAACCCGGACGGCGACGTCTTCGTCCTCGTCAAGGCCTTCGCTTCCGGCGTGATACTGGCCACCGGCTACATGCACGTGATGCCGGACTCCTTCGACGACCTCACGTCGGAGTGCTTGCCGGAGCAGCCCTGGCGGAAGTTTCCGTTCACCACGTTCATCGCCATGCTCGCCGCGGTCTTCACTCTCATGGTGGACGCCTTCTCCATCAGTTACTTCAGAAAGAAACTTACTCCCGCTAGCGTTGCCGCTACTGCGGCTTCCCTTGAAGCCGGTGAGAATAAGGAAGTGGAGATGTTCGGTCATGGCAATGTGAATGGACATCATCATGTGCATGGGGATGGAGATGGGAAGAGCGTGGATGGGGAACAGTTGCTGCGTTATCGTGTTGTGGCTCAGGTTAGTTATTTTATTTATTTATTAATAAAATGTAGTTAATGTTTTTAATTATGAATAATGATATATGGATACCTATGTATCACAAATACCTATTTGATAGTCTTTTTTTCTCTCTATCCTGCATTGCATGTGTCCATGCACCTTTATTCTTTAATTAGGGCATATATGGGATTGTTATTTTTTTTTTTGGAAAAAAAAAATATTTAGACACTTTTCAACAGATGGCTAATTTTCGTCAGGAAACTTCACTGCCATTTTTAATGGGATCTCTTTTCCCAACCACATTTTTTTCTTCACAAGACTCGAATCAAGACTTAAGGAGACCAAGTTCTGAGTGATACAATTGATAATATTATGATATAATAACAAAAGAGATAAAAAGAAATAGAAGACATTAATGATATTGGTATTATTGGGATATCCAAATATTATTATTGTTGTTGTTGTTGTTTTGGAGTATTTAATTTGATATGTGTGTAGGTGTTAGAGCTAGGGATTGTGGTGCACTCGGTGGTGATTGGTTTGTCAATGGGAGCTTCGGTGAACCCGTGCACGATTAGGCCACTCATTGCTGCGCTTTGCTTCCATCAAATGTTTGAGGGAATGGGCTTAGGTGGTTGCATACTTCAGGTGATCATTCATATCCAATATCCAAATGCTTGTTTTTATAAGAGAAATGTAAAATTTCACAACAAGTTGTACCACAAAAATACTATATTTGATGGTAATATAATGAAAGAAAAATATTTTAATAAAAATCTTCTATTACCGAATATTATGTTATTAATGCCATGCAAAACAAGTGAGTGTTGTTTGTTCCTTTTGTGGCAGGCCGAATATGGAATGAAGGTGAAGGCTATAATGGTATTCTTCTTCTCCGCGACGACGCCGTTTGGGATAGCGTTGGGGATCGGGTTGTCGAACGTGTACAGCGACACGAGTCCAACTGCGCTTCTTGTGGAGGGTATTCTGAACGCGGTATCTGCGGGGCTTTTGAACTATATGGCACTAGTTGAATTGTTGGGTGCTGATTTTATGGGGCCTAAGCTACAAGGCAGAACAAAGCTCATGGCTTGGGCCTTTGTGGCAGTTTTGCTTGGTGCAGGGGGCATGTCAGTCATGGCAATATGGGCCTAGATACTGAAATATTTTAGATTAGGTTGGGGGATGAAAAACCAACAAAGAACCTATTCAATTTCAGTTTGGACAAAGAACTATATCATGAACATACTTGTGTGTGAGAAGCAATGGAGGAAGGGAGGTTGAAGAAAGAGAACAGTGCAATGTTCTTTTCCTTAACCAACAAGTTTGTGAGAGGAAGTGGTGGAGCTTAGAGGAGGAAAAGAGAGAAGGGGGATGGAGAAGAAGAGTTTGGGGTGCAATGACGGAAAGAAGCATTATTTTAATATTTGAGTCTTTATTTTATTTTAATATTTAATTCAAGATTTACTTTTTTTTGTCCTTGCAAATATGTTACATTTTTTTTTCTGGTCACTATAAACAATTTTTGCTTTATTTTTAGTTCTTGTGAATTATTGATGAAGTGATACTCCTTGCTTACATGACATGATGACATCATCAAGGTGATGATGTGGCACCAAATGATGTGGCACCCTCGTTTACATGGCATGATGGTGTTATCAACTTCGTTAGCTACTCCATTTTTTTTGTAACAAAACTAGGGACCAAAATCATTTGGATTGAAATTTCTAGGGATAAAAATCATTTTTTTCAAAGACAGAAAAAAAAAAAGAAACTAAATTGTAGGGGTGAAAAATATATTTAAACCTTTAATTTTTAATATTTTACAGTGTTGTCCAGGACACGATATGGTTATGACAATTGTAAAGTTTGAGTTTTATTTTTATACTGTGTCAATCTAAAGATTTTTAGACTCGATTATAGGTTTCTTAATTTTATTTTATTTTTTGACAAAAGAAGGGGAAAAGACTGCTGTCTTGACATTGAAACAATCCCAACTAGGTTGGCACCCTTTCAACCTCAAGACTGATGCAGCACCCCCTGATAAAATATATTAAAAAAAAAAAAGTAACAGATAACTTGGGGGCATCAACCAAACCCAAGGATAAGACAAAGCCAAAAGAACTACCTAAATATGTAGTTTGGTAATGCTTGTCTATCATGTACAAAAAATCTAGTGATCAAGTGGGGAATGAAATCCCGTGAGTGGCTAATCTATATGTACAAGTAGGCTCCTTAAATATGACTTTCAAACAAATTATTATAAAACTTGATAATTTTATCTTATATGGTAATTTTTGCTTAGATAACAGTACATTATTGGTGTTTCTAATTAAATAAAATAAAATATAATTTAATTTTAAATTGATAAAGACCAGTTTAAGTAAACTTTTCAATAAACACAAAAAACATTATTTTTTTTTTGAAAATGTTATCAGTAAACTTGTAGGAAAAAAAAACGTTAAAATGAAAAAAAAGTCCAACTTCTTCTATAAGTTAAAATTAACTTAATTATACACTTTAATTTTTGAAAATGTTAAATGAGAGACCTCTATAAAAATTGAAGTATGAAAGACAAATAAAAAAAAAAGTTTAACTTATTTTATTTTCTTGTACCTTCTCCTATAAGTTTAACTCATTTTACTTTATTATATTACTTCAAAAAGAATTTTGTATATACGTGCATGAATATGTGACTTAATTTTTAGCTCTATTGTTACCGTTACCGGTAAAAGTCATAGCCAATCTGCTTAACATCTACTATTTTTTGTGTGTCACCTAGCAATTGTTTCTTATTTTGTGAATAGTCATAGCCTTTGGCTTTTGCTGAGGCAAGCTAGCATTTAAGAATTGAAGGAAGCCTCTATATTGGACATTGGGAACAAAGTGCATGAGGCAATTTCAAAGGTCAACAAGGAGGCTCATTTCTTGGACTATGTCCAAATTTCTTTTCCAAGTTGTGACAAGAAATCACAAGGTCAATGTATATCTTCCAATTTGTAGAAGCTTGGAAATCTGCCAAGTTCTTGCCACCTGAAGAAAAGAAATAGTAATGTCAATTTACATTTAGCAGAAAAAGAAAATACAGACTTCAGCAGCAACTTAAATCTTTTATATGGTTCTATAGCAGCATTGTCAGTGTCAGTTTATTTTTATTTTTATTAGGAAGTATTCCAATAACAGATACATTTAAAAAGTGAGGAACCAGCAGAAAGTGGAATTTGATCTCTGCAAGGTTCATATACTGCATTTTTTCAGCCACACTTGCAGACTTGCTGTCTCGAACTGACAGAAAAACACTAGTTTCATATATTGTTTGATCTTTGTATGACCCCTAGAAAAGTTATTGCTGAATTCTTTTACTGCTTTTACAAATTAAAAGTACTACTACCCCTTGGATAGATTATATTGAAAAGTACTTTTTTCCTTTTTTATCATAATTATTACACATTGAATCTACAATATGATTTTACATAAGACTTGGACTAAGAAAAGTGAAAATCCTTAGATGGACAATTGATTTAAAGTCTCTATGAAACATATGCAGCCACTGCATCAACTTATACTGTTGCAGTCCACTTTTTATTATGGCCAATTTACATTTGAGTTTATACTTATTTATTTTTTATCTTTATAAATTTCACTTCTCATAGACCAAATTTTCAAAGAATTCTCTGCTATTTAACCCATGAGCATTAAAGACAAGTTTATGGATCTCAAAAAATATAAAATAAAATAAAAATATTGGTATGGATAACTGGTGTTCATGAGTAGATAACGGGGGTAAAATTATTACAGTTCCAAACCCTGGGGATAAACTCTACTTGAGTACACCATACAACATACACATCAGTTTCTGAAATAGCTCATTTGAGATCAGCTTTGGTTATTCAAATGTCAACACCTGAAATTCAAGAAGAAGCAGGTTACATTCGTTGTTTTGGAATTTTGAAATACTAAGCAAAATGGAAGAAACAACATAAACAATCGCTGTAAAAAAAAAAAAAAGAACATCAATAATTAAACAGTCAAGAGAGCAGAAGCCTTAACTGTTTGAAAAGGAAAACTAAAGTGTAGAATAATTCAAAAAATAAAATAAAAAACGAAGGAAAAAAAGAGTATTACTATAAACGGAACTGGTATTAAAATATGGCAGAAGAAGCAATGTGAAACATCTACATTGGTTCTGTAGTAATATGCATAGAATTAAATCATTTTCCATTTATCTTACCCAAAAGAAACGCCTTTCTGATTTTGCTTAGCTCTCTAGTAACATCCACCGTTTTCATTCTTTCTTTTGGTGATTCCATTGAACATGCAAGTCCGATCCTAAAGAGAGAAACTAAGCACTTTTGAACAGTTGGAGTAAGATTCTGACTGTTTTCTTCTTCTATTGCTTCTGCATGTTTTGGTACAAGTGATGGATCCAAAATCTGCCAAAGATTATCTGAAAATGAACTTTCCACCAAGTTATGCAAATTTTGACCATCTTCAAAGATTTCATCTGTAGGTTTTCTTCCAGTAAGCATCTCCAACATAAGAATCCCGAAACTGTACATGTCACCATTTGTAGACACCTCAGAACCCACTCCATACTCTAAAACATATAGCAAAAATTGTCAATACTTTGTAATTACTAAATAAATATCAAGTTCCTCATCGAAAGATAGGGCAATTCAAAGAAACACTAATTCAAGAGTTTAAAACACACCTGGAGGAGCATAGCCAACAGTCCCCTTTATTCCAATTGTACTTGTTTGCATAGAAGTGGTACCGTTAATGGTTGAGAGAAGTCTTGCTATGCCAAAATCACTCACATGAGCAATCATGTCATCATCAAGAAGGACATTGCTTGGCTTTAAATCACAATGAATGATCGGTTGCTCACATTCATGATGAAGATATTGTAACGCAGAAGCAACATCAATCATGATGTTTAATCTTTGATCAAGGCTCAATGTTCTCGGATGCCCTGCATTTAGTGTGTTAGGATGTAGCCATTGCTCTAAGCTTCCATTTCTCATGTACTAAAAAATTAGAGCTTTAAATTCTTGACCTTTGTAGCAGTGCTGGAACAACATGTCAAAATTTGAATCAGATTTCGATGTTTAATATTTCTAAGTGCATTGCATTCAGCAATGAAACTCTTGTGAGCACCTTTTTTTTTTAAGGTTTATGACTTTTATGGCAACAACTTTGTCTTCTAGCTCAAGGGTTCCTCTGTAGACAGAGCTAGAATTTCCAGACCCTATCAAATTTATAGTTGAGAATCCATCGATTCCGTTGTGTAGGCTTTGGTATGAAACTCTAGCCAGCTGGTCAATGGTTGGTGAATCCAAAGATGGTTTCTTACTCCTTTTCCTCATCCAGCAGATAGTTAGAATAATTGACAGTATGAGAAGAAAAGCAACCACACTAATTATCATTGCTATCAACTTGAACTTGTGGTGTTTTGCAAATTTCTTACCTTTGACAGGGCAAAGTGATAGATGCAGTTCTGAAATACCTCCACAAAGATTGTTGTTTCCAGTAACCACTAACCTACTTGCATTTCGAAAGACACCATCAGCTGGTACCTCACCCTCCAACATGTTAAAAGATACATTGAAATATTCTAAGAAAGAAATGTTCTGCAGAACATTTGGAATTGATCCAGACAAACGATTTCTTGACAGGTCTAAACGTTGAAGACTTTTGAGTGATGCCAAAGAGGATGGTATGATTCCTTGTAAAGAATTCCCTTGCAAATAGATGTTCTCCAACTCTATGCATTCTCCGATAGTTCCAGGAATGTCACCAGACAGATTATTCTCGGACATACCTAGCCAATTGAGATGTATTAGGTTGCCCACTTCTTTTGGTATACTATCACTGAATGAGTTTTGTGACAAATCCAGCAAGTTTGTTAGAGAGGGAAGATTAAAAATCTCCATGGGTATGGTTCCTCTAAGATTGTTTTGCCAAAGAGCTAGATATTGTAACTTTTGGCAGTTTCCTATGCTTGGAGGAATATTTCCTTCTAACATATTTTTTGCCATACCCAAATGAAACAATTGACTAAGGTTGCCTATGAAGGATCCTATCTCTCCTGACAACTTGTTTTCACCTAATTCTAACAATTCCATCTTTTGAAACTTGCCAAAAGTTGTTGGGATAGTCCCATCCATGCGATTTTTTTCCAACCCCAAGAGAATTAATCCAGTTAGATATCCTATTGCTACAGGGATTTCTCCTGATATCTGATTGCCACCGAGATATAGTTGACTAAGTTGGGTGGATAAATTGCCTAAGGAATTTGGCAAATGACCTCCCAAATTATTATAGGATATATCTAACAGTTGCAACCTACTGCAATTTGTCAATGATTTTAAAAACTCCAAATCATTAGTTGAATTGTCACCTAGATTGTTGTCAGCCAAAGATAGAAGTAGAAGCTCTTGTAGCTTCCCTAGACTTGGAACTTTTCCCGTGAAATGGTTATCAACGATATCAAGTTGTGAAAGGGTAGACGCATTTGTGATGGAAGGTGGGATTGGACATGAGATTTGATTGCCACCAATATAAAAAGTTTGGAGATTGGGGAGGGTGTGGAACATATTGGGTGGAAGAGAGCTGTTAAAGTGATTTTCTGGAGCTGAGATTACAATAAGAGATGACATATTATAAAGACAAGAAGGAAATGTTCCCGTCAGTTTGTTGATACCCAATCCTATCATTGTCAAGCTTTTGAGACGGCATATTTCTTGCGGAATATCTCCCTCTAAGTTGTTACCACTCATCGAGAGACGAGTTAGGGATGAAAGATTCCCTATGAATGATGGGATTCCTCCGGTTAACTTGTTTTTTCCAAACACTCAATAGTTGAAGCTTTCGAAGCGAGCCTATTTCGATAGGTATTTTACCACTCAAATTGTTTCCAGTTAAGTTTAAGATTTTGAGATGAGTGCAACCTGTCAAGTTTGTAGGAATTTCCCCTTCCAATAAGTTGTATGCAACAGAGAGGTTCTGCAGTTGTGACAACCGTCCCAATTCTTGTGGGATTTTTCCGTAGAAGCTGTTGTCTTCGAGGTTGAAGCTTGTCATATAAGAGAGATTGCCTACGTGGGGAGATATGGATCCCTTCAAGTTGTATCCTTGCAAGTTCAACTCTGTAACTCTTTGAAGCATGGGGTTGCATGTGATTTCATGCCAGTTACAAAAGTGAGTAGAAGTATTCCAAGAGAGCAAGACTCCATATGGGTTAGTGGATATGGATTCCCTGAATTTGAGCAGTGCCAAATGATCAGTCTCATTTCCTGATGCAAAGGCAAAGGCAAAGGCAGTCATGTTTGGGCTAATAAAGCATAGTGAGGTCAATGTGAAGAGAGAAAACAGGTGGACATATATAGACCAAAATGCAAGAAACATTTTGAGAGAAAAATACTTCATTTGGATGAGGAATTGGAGGCTGTTTGGGTGATGGTATTTCTATTCTTAGATGGCTTAATTTATATAGAGTTTGGTAATTGGATGACATCAGAAAACAAGGGCTTGCTGTTTCTTCTGCTACTTTGATTTGATTAACATCATTAAAGATCCAGTCAACTCAACAAAAGAAAAGGTCAAGTAAGTAACCGATTGCCAATTGCAGATCATTTATATGGCAGGAATATAAATCCAAGAAATAATGACTTATTCATAAGAAATATCCAATGATTTCAGACAAAATGGCCTTCCTTCGTATAGCCTAACCAATGGGATTACCTATCCATGGACACTGCATCTGTCACACTAATGGTTAATAAGTTAGAACATATTAAACTTTAAAAAGAGTAGAAAGTTCAACAGCAGGCCTAGATATAATGAATAGATAAAAGAAAAATTAAGTTCTAGCTCAAAATGATATTGAAGTATTAAACCAACACAATTGTATTGTAAACTCTTACATATATAGTCGCAGGTCAAATTTACAAACACACAAAAATATAAGACAACCGTTGCCCCCAAATTACATAGAAACACATAAAATCACTTTAGTCACCTTGAATCATCTAAATTCAGCATAATAACACGTATGCTGCTCTTTATATCTATTAAGTTTAGCATCAAGCCAAAAATTCAGAACTTTAGGTTCTCCTTTTTTGAATGGTACACCAATCCTTCTATGTGTCTTAGAAGCTTATAGAAGTGTGGTTTTTGATTTCTGGGTATTCAATACATGTATGCGTGCTGCTGGCTTTGGGTGGATAGCAAGCAATTTGGTACCACAATTCTGAAAGGGGAGAGTCTTTTTTGTGAACTAATGTGAAGCTGGTATGCATTTCGCCTAATCATAAAAGTTATATGATGTGTAGTTATAAGATTAACTTGGTGATTGGGAAGGGACGTTTAAGGGTGAAGGGAGAGGTCGTGGATTCGAATCTCTCCCTCTGACATTTTTAACAAACTAATATTTGTCGGTAAAAAAAAAATAGAAGTTATATGATGTCTTTTGGTGGGTGGGTTGAATGAAGGAAATGCTGGTTGAGTTTTGGAATATGTTTTACGGTATCGGTATCTAATGTATAGGCTCGGTGTGCATATGGGAATATACAGGGGAAGGGTCAATTGAAAAATACAAAGGTTGCTTCTTGGACAATGGCATTAGGGTGCTGGGTATAATTAGTATGTATAGGTCCATATAGAAGGGGATGTATATACATGTTTTTTTTTTATATTTGGACTTGTAAATGGGAAAGGTATCCTTGTATCTTTTTTAATGAAGTTTTATTTGCTGATAAAAAAAAAAAAAGTTTAGCATCAAGCTTCATAATCTTTTTATCGATCGACTATGTCACCTCATTTAGTAATTTAGAATATATGTTAATTGCTTAATTATTTAAAATATTCACCTAAATAAAACCATTTTATAACAAATTTTAACTTTTTTTTCTAAGATATTAAGTAACTGCATAAATTGCGAGTTTATATCCAGTTATTAATTTAATATCAACGACAAATGCACATTAAGATGCATGGATTTGGCTCACTAATAGTGATTGAATCTAGTGGAAGAAATTAATTTCTCACAATATGGCAAACCAAATAAGTTTGAATCCCCCCCTAAGTAAGATGTCTACATTTAGTGTTTATCATTCCTCAATCATGATTGCCTTTAAAGAATTATACTGGTGGAAAATTAAAAAAAAAATGGATTTAACTCCAAAAGAGTATCCTATACTCTCCTTACTTTAAAGAAGTCAAATCCCAAGAAAACATTGACAATGACAATAAAAATATGTCACTGACTACAAAAGCTTTTTTGGATCATGTTTTAAAACAGCAAAAAAAATGAATAAACCATCAATTTCTATATCAAACTATTACTCTTTTTTCTAAATGGTTTCTAAAGTAATAAAATTATTTAAGTAATCTTCGAAATATTGAATATAAATCACTTTAATCCCTAAGTTTGTATTTTAGTAAAGTTCATAGAATCATAGACTATTTTGAAGAGGTTTTTTAATATTTAGAGGATTACTTGACATGATTTTTAATACTTCTACGACTGCTTAAATAATTTTGGTTTTTTTACTTAAGAGAGAAAATAATATTTCAAGGATATATAAAAAAAATTATCTTGATTATACTGAACTTAAAAATCAACATATATCATATAGTGTCAGTTCTATCCAACTAAAGGGGTGTCTTGAAATCTCGCACAAGATGCTATTGTCGAAAGGCTAAAATACACTTTTAGTCCTATATGTTTTAGATTATATCCAGGTTGGTCCTTTATGTTTTAAAAAAGTTCAGTTTAATCCTTTATGTTTTTAAAGTGAGTCAAAATGATCCTTCCGAAATAATGATCGTTTTCAATTTTGGAATGCAATTTTGAACCTTTTTTTACTAATTCGAGACATGAAACTTGTCTAATTAGATTCGCTTATATGAAAACTATGAAACCCAACTAATGTTTGATAAAAAAAAAAAAATAGGCGATAAACATAGTGAAAATCGCATGAAAAGTAAATCTAATGAGCAAAAAAAATTAAAAAACATAATATTAAATTCTTTTCAAGTTGCTCATGAGACTCATTTTTCATGTGATTTTCACAAGAAGAAGTAAAAAAAATCGCATGAAAAGTGAATCGAATGAACAACTGAAAAATTAAAAAAATTCAATATTAAATTCTTTTTTAGTTGTTCATGAAAATCATTTTTCATGCGATTTTCATAAGAAGTAAAAAAAAAAAAGGGATAAACATAATGAAAATCGTGTGAAAAGTGAATCTAATGAGCAAATCAAAAACTAAAAAGAAGAAGGATAAACTTGTTCCATAGTTCAAAATTAGAGGTATTGGGTGTAGGATCCTTACCATTTGGGTGGAGTTAAAAAAAAAAAAAAAAAAAAGATAAACTGGTTCCATAGATCAAAGTTAGAGGTATTGGGTGTGGGATCCTTCCCTATAGATAGTTGTTATTCATACCTCCATCTTTTAATAATATACCTCCTTTTATTTTATTTTTTATTTTTGAAAAAAAAAACTTTTATAATTTATACCTTCCTCAGGTCTCGCTCTAACGTCTCCCGATTCCACCCTTTCCAGTCTCCATACCAGGCTTGTCCTTTTCTATGGTTTGAACATTATTTGGTGATGTCTGTCAATTACACCAAAGTGCAGCCGTTAGCTACCAACTTTGAAAAACTCTTTGTTCTGTATACTAGATTAGCAACCAATAATTCTCATGGAAAAGAAACCATGCTGTAATTTTAAATAGAGTTTAATAGTTATGAACTGACAGTGTAAAACAATTTTACACTGTCATTCAATCATAAATCACCGTTGATATGATTTTTAAGATAATTTTGTAAAAGTTAACAAACTTACCATACATTGTGGATTGTGATTAGATGACGGTGTAAAATTATTTTACACTGTTAGTGCATAATCCTTTTTTCTCTTTTAAATATATACCACTAATTATTCCAGGTGTTCAAACTTTAATGAGTACAAATTCTGGGCAAGTTTTCTAGATTTATGTGGAATTCGAATATCCATTTACTTGGCCATTTGTTGCCATAAAATGAAAAGCACAACCGTAGAAGATGTCAGACTATGGAGGTATAAATTACAAAAAAGATTTTTTTGGAAAAAAGGAATAAAAAGGAGGTATATTATTAAAAGAGGGAGGTATGAATAACAACTGCCTTCCCATAAAGGCCCAACATTACAAGTCCATTTGTGTGTCTCATTTATCAAGTGGACAAGGGTCAGATTTGGAAATAAGAGAGAGGGCCAAGGATAAATCGTCAAATTGAGCTGAAGGTTTGTGACATTTGGTTTCAATGGTGGAGATCGTGATAAATTTCGTACGAATGAGATGTTTTTGAGTATGCATATATTGGACCTCTATTATTGGGTGTTTTTCAAAAATTTGGTTTTCCCTTAAATGCTATTACTTCCATCCCTTTATGGGAATCTTTTGTGAAATTTACTTCGTCTTTATTTTTATTTTTATAAGACTTCCTCTAAATTATCTTATATTAATTATATTTATCAAAATATTTTAATTGTTTACAATTTTTTTAGTAAGTAAACAATAAATGTTTGAGAAAGATAAACTAGACAATGAAAATAATAAGATAAACTAGCCAATGAAATTAATAAGATAAACTCTTTTTCCCTCTCTTTTGCTTGTCCTAATAATTTTCAGTAGAATTTTAAAAATAATAATATAAATGATTAACAAATAATTAAATTAATCAACTTTTTTAATTCTCATAAATTAGTTATAAGGGTGTTATATAAAAGAATTAGATAATATATTGTTCTAGTTGTAAAATGGCTGTCCGCATGTTCTGCACTCTTGATATGATTGAGACCATTTTATACGCCTATTAAATTAGTGGAGCACTATTTATTAGTCTTGAAAAACGTAGATTTTATCCTTGATTTTTAAAGATTTTTTACATTGGTGTTTCTTATTGTTGTTATTGTTTTTATTTATTTTACGTCATATATTTGCTCAATTACTCACCACAAACTCCTACACGTGAAGAAATTTATCTGCTACTACTTTTTTTTTTGGGTGAATAATTTATCTGCTACTACTATTACTAATATCTCTCGTCACAAAGACTAAATTGAAGAGTTTAAAAACTAATTTTGCCATTTTTGCAATTCAGAGAAAGGCTCTTTTTACATATATTATTCAAACAAGCAATCAATGTTGGCAGCTATCAAAATCAGTAGTAGACTGATTTTGATATGATATAGTGCATGTTTGGTTTTCCATTGGGAGGCCTTCAAATGGTCGTTGAATCAAAAGCTCCGAATTTTCACTTCTTACAAAACATGTATTGAAATGTGTGTTCATTCATCTTAACGTTAAACCAAACACACTCATACTCGTTTCACATGTTCTTTCTCCTTTTCATTTTCAAAACCTGTTTCCATTAATGTATAAAAAAATAAAATAAAAAAACTGTTTCCATTAGTTTGATGCCTTGCAGCAGTTGGCCAGCTTATTGTTATCAAGCACTCCAAACAACCTAAAAGTATTACTGCAACACAACTGTTGGAATCGATGACACACACCAAATTTATAAACTCACGCACATTGTTCAACTAACTGAATTAAATCCATTGATTCTCACTTCAGATTAATAATGATATTTACAAATTGAAAAGAGATAAATAGACTGAAGGAAAGCTGGAGAGGGAGCTGCCAAAGAGGATTCACATCCATTCCAGCATTAACATTTACATGGATTTGGATCTTCTTCATTTCTCCTTCCATCCTTTTCCATCCTCTCTTTCACTATTTTTTTCTATCGTTTACCCTTTTTTTTTTTTCTGTTTTAATATTTATCTCTTGTGCTGGAGAGGAGTGCATGCCAGAGAGAATCCAAATTGCATTCACATCCATACATTTGCAAATTAAATTTTCTTTGGCCATACAACCTCTACAACATAAAGACAAAGGTATTAAAGTAAATAAAATAAAATAAAGAATAGATTAGTAAATAATAGAGTAAAAAAATTAAAGAGAAATTATAGAGAGATTGATGGGAAGATAGAGAAGATTTACATCCATATATTTGTGAGCTCTTTTTTCTTAATATGCAATAATTACTTACACACATGAACACAAACATTTCTCTTTCTTTACTGTGACTCTCTCTTCAGAGACGGATATAGAGGGGGGCGGGCAGGGGTGTCGGCCCTCTTTCTCAGGATATTTTGTGTATATAAATATATATTTTTACATTAGCTAATATAAAATTGTATAAAATTAATTGTGTATATTGTTATTATAATACTAGTTAAGATTAACTAGTGTAAAATTATGTAAAACTAGTTATATTTGTTGTTATTATTGCAATAGTTAAGATGATAATTAGTGTAAAATTATGTAAAACTAATTGTGTATTTTTTGTTATTATAGAAACAGTTAAGGTTATTATCATTTAAAATAAAAAATAATTTCAAATTCACGTGTAAAAATAGTAAATATTTTTTAAAAATTATTATTTATTAAAAGTTAAAAATTTAAATAATTATAAAGGAAGAAAAAAAATCCAGTCCCCCTACAATAGGTTTCTGAATCCGTCCCTATCTCTCTTATGAGTAAAAAAAAAAATGAATGTGACTCGCTCTTCCAATTAGCAACCTTAACTCTTCTACAGGTTATGCATAAATTGTTTTGTAGAAAATAAGCGGTTGAAATTTTTTTGAAAATCGCTTTCAATAAACTTATCCAAATAAAAAGAATTCTAATAATAATAATAATTAATAATTTAAATAATTAATTATTAAAATAATTTAATTTTTACATCTATCTCAAACACATTAACTCTAACTAACATGAGTGTTGCATAGTTCTACAAGTTGACAATTAAGATAAGCCACCTCATTGTTTGTCAAATCTAAAGTTAGTATGAAAAGATTTAAGCCACACGGGGACCATTGGATGGCTAGAAAGTAGATTGACAACTTCGAATCCGTATAAATTGACTGGCAGTAAGAGGTGGTTAACCGGTAGAAGAAAAAAAAATTATATAAAATTCATTTAAGTTTTTTTTTCTAACTATCTCTTTCTCCTTCGTTTTCCCAGTTTTTTTTTTTTTTCTTGCTTCTTTTTCTTTGGTTTCTAATTTTCTTTTTTCTAAATTCATGATTGCATGGAAAACTTGCATCACCGTTATCCTCCGTATTAGATTTTGGTCATGGTGTCGATTTTAGCAAGATGAATATGACTATGGGACGCGATGAAAATAGACATTTTCCAAATTTACATTCTCTAATGGTCTCAACTGTTGTGCAAATTTATTTTCCTTCTTCTTCTTCTCATACTCATAAAAAATGAATCTGGTCTTTAACATTGAGTAACAATCACAAGCAGTACAATAAAAACAAGAATTTTATAGAAAAGCAAAATAAATGGATGAACACAGACATTTCATAACAAAAAAAAGAAAAAGAAAAAGGAGTATTTGAATCGGTGGAAGTAACCGATTAAAAATCTGAGCCATTTAATATTTTAATAATATATCTTACGGTCAAAACTTATGCTTCACGGGTATACCACTTATTCTAGTGCTTCACCTTAGACTAATTCGACAACTTCCATGAGGGCAAGATATGGTTATGACTTATGAGTACTAACTATTGCAATACTTTGCGATTATACATATTTTAAAGGTTGAATAATATTTTTAGTTCTTTAAATTTGGAAATATGTTTTTTTAGTTCCCTAAATTAAAATTCGTATTTTTAATTTTTCAAATTCGTAAAATGTTTTTTTAGTCTTTCCTGTTGACTGATTTTTGGTAGTTTGTATGCACAATTTGTGGCGGTTTTTTATTACAAGACGGACTAAAAAAATATTTTGCGAATTTGAAGAATTAAAATATATAAATTTTAATTTGGAGGACTAAAAAAAATAAATCCCAAATTTAAGAGACTAAAAATATATTTAAACCTATTTTAAATGGTTAGTGATGGTAGGTAATTAGGATTGGTGAACACACATCACAAGAGACTAGACACTAGAAATATATGGTAGTGATTGCAGTAAACCTCATAATGTGGATATACTTTGTTCATGGATTTTAGAAAGCGGGTTTGTTCCATACATGAACTTGAAAAAGGGTATTACTACTCAATGTTTCCAAATGCAATCAAAATGACATTCATTGCCTCTCAAGACCTTTCAAATCCGTTTTAGCTCTTAGAAGTGGTTGGTTTACTTTGCCCTATTTCTAGCACTTTTCTATTGGCTAATATTTTCTCCAAGAGAATTGTAGTACGAAATACCACTTCATGGACCACACATGAAGCACTAGTAAAATTATCTTTCTAGAAAACTGTAATAGTACTATTTTTCCCACTAAGTTTTTTTTTCCCTAAAAGAAACTCTTCAATATAATAATGAACAAATTATTGAGTCAATAATTAGTTGAATGTCTTAAGATATAAAAACATTCCGATTTACGGAATAGACCTTTTATGACACAACACGAACAAAATGTGAGTTATGTTCTTATCATAGAAGTCAAACCGATCAATAATTCTATGAATATTTTATGAATGAATAATATATTATGAGTTTACTGAGGAATAGTTTTTAATACTAATTTACTATTTTTTTTATCAGTACTAATTTACTATTATATATCAAGCTTACCAAATACTTTTGCTTTGCACAGAATTAATATAAAACGTTAATTTTGGATGTAATTTAGTTTATATGCACAGAGATTTTGAAACAATATTGTTTACTCACATTTCTTTTATTTGAGTGGAATTGAATTTAAATATCTTAAGCGAGATATTGGATTTGAGCTTTGTAAAAAAAAAAAAAAATCAGAAGGAGAGACTCTATTAAAAGTGATCAGCCAAATCTTTTAATTGAAATTAGTCATTGGTAAAGCAGATAGATACTTTGCATGCATAACATAATAACAAAAACAAAAATTGTTTATTATTTTTATTTTTAATGGGTAAATGACCAATTTCATTCTTGAAAATGTGAGACACTATCAATTTAGTATCTAAAAGTAATAAAATGACAAAAAGGTCCTTGAAAGTCCTTATGTTGTCACTTTAATCCCTAAACTTAACTATTTATGGTTATTTTAGTCCCCAAAAGTATATTAATATTGTCATTTAAGTCACACGACTTTTTAAATTTTAGACTAAAATGAGTGATGAATTGAATTTTCAAGAACCTTTTATCATTCGTTATCTTCATGAACTAAATTGATAGTGTTTCACACTTTTGAAAACAAAATTGGTCATTTACCCAATTTTAATTGATGAGAACATGATATCACATGGATACAAAATATTTCAAAATATTTAATTAAACCATAGACCACATGTTCATACATTAGGATTTGAATGTTAGAAACGAATTATTATATAGGAATCTTGTACTTGGTACGAGGGGTTAGAGAACATTTGCTCAAATACTTTGTACACACCATATTTGTCAACCATCAATAAAATGACTACTAATTTCATGAGTCAAGTATATGTGTTTCCACCATTGGGTTAATCAAATTCCCTTTATTTTGAATATTTTGATTCTTTCCTTTGTTTATTATTCTTGCTTGTTATAGAATGTGTTTGATAAGATACTTTTACTAGCTTATAAATTAGTTTGACCAAATATTATCATTTGATTTTTTTTCTTTCTTTTCTTTCAATCCTTTTCATTCTTTGAATTCAATCTTCATTCTTTGTTATTTATCTTGTATTAGATATGTAGTTAGTTGGAGCCTATATAAAGGATAGAGGAGTCACTTTGTACTTGATCCTTCTCATTATCAATATAATTCATTTTTCAGTTTATCACACTTTTTCTCTATTCTCTCTACTCTCTTAGGCCTGAACCATGTTTTCTAACATGGTATCAGAGTCTATCCTAACAATCTATTGTTGGGCCAATTGTGCCTTGTTGTGGGCCTATCGTGCCACCCGCTATCGGACCATCCGCAGATGTCCAGTCTTGCAAACTTCACGCTCGAGATGTCCAGTCCCCGACGTGAGGGGAGTGTGTTGGAGATCCCACATCGACTAGTGATAAGACCAAAATAGTGTATATAAGTGGGGGGCAACCCTCACCTTACAGGCCAATTTTGTTTGGAGTTAGGCCCATAACTCACTTTCTAAGACCGTTTTTGAAGTTTTTTTTTTGTTTAGCCCAAATGTTCGTGGCATCTGTTTGGTGAAAACTGTCTCAGTTGACTTGGTTGCCTAATATTCTGTTCATACTGGTACCATCAATCTCTATTTGAGCTTTGAAGTTACTATTTAAGGAGCTTGGCTGTTGACATGTTCTATGTGCTTGAAGCTGCAGTAATGATTCCGGTTTCTATCTAGTTATTGATGATGCTCTATTTCAACATACTATGGTTTCTTGAAGCTGTTTTGGACTTGTGGTTTCTACCATGCTCACAAGGTGTTTGAGGTTAATCCTCTTTGAAGGCACATCAGATTTACTATGGTTTATTGTTTTTTTTTTTTTTATGTAAGCTTCTGTCCATGGTGGTTAAGCATGTGTGAGCTTCTGCCATGGATGGTTAAGCAATGAGATGATTGTTTTGCTTCTGTCTTGAGTGGTTAAGCATGATGGCTTCTGCTCTTAATGGTTAAGCTCTTTTTGCTTCTGCCTTTTAGGTGGTTAAGCCTGTTTTGCTTCTATTAAGTGGTTAAGCCTTGAGTTATGGCTTCTGCTTAGTGGTTAAGCTTTGCCTATTAGCTTAGTTTTAGCTTCTGCCTTGTATGGTGGTTAAGCATTGAGATTCTAGTTTCAGCTTCTGTCTTGAGTGGTTTACTTTTGATGGTTAAGCTTTGATAGTTTCTACCTTTATTAGGTTGTTAAGCTTTGAGGTTCTGGTCATTCTATATGTTTCAGCTATGTTCATGATATTTTCAGCCGATGTATTTCCGACATTTTCTATTGTATTCTCTTTAGTCTCATATACACTTGTCTTTTCCATCACAAGCTGGAAGTGTTATGAACACCTTCCAGCTTGCGGAGGGATATTACATATGTAGTTAGTTGGAGCCTATATAAATGATAGAGGAGTCACTTTGTACTCGATCCTTCTCATTATCAATATAATTCATTTTTCAGTTTATCACACTTTTTCTCTATTCTCTCTACTCTCTTGGGCCTGAACCATGTTTTCTAACATCTTGCTTTTAGCTTCTTCTTCTTTTTTTTTTTTTTTTTATACTTCAAACTTATTCTTTCTCTCTTAGAATTTCAGGTTTCCATCCGTAAATATTTTATTTTCAATTTAGTTTGACAGTTCGCTTACCCAAACTCTCGATTTTATTTTCGTTCTCTTTTCTTTTGATTGAGTCATTTGCTACCATTTATATTTGTTTGTGTTTTAAAGTTTTTTTTTTTTTGGCAGAATGTTTTAAATTTTTTATTGAAACATATTATTTAAAAAAAATGCCCAAATTTTCATTTTGAAATCAAACAATGAAACGTCTTAATAAACACTCGAAACACAATTCAGTGTCAACAACAAACTTAATTCCTAACTCCTAAAATGTAATATTGTACACCAATACTTTAGTTGACCCACTTGATTCCTTCAAGACATCAATATTATCTTCATAATACTCAACAGTTTCTCTGTGTACTACCAAAGTTGCCTTATTACGTGTCTTCTATTGAAACCTTTCAGCATCTTCCACTTTAAATCTAGCAACTTAAGTATTGCCCCTTAGTCAATAATCTTAGTAGTATCATTGAACTATTCTTATTTGGCACTTTTAGTAGTGCCATTGTTGCCATGTGTCACATACTCAAATGTTCATATAAATATGATTTCTTGTATTAACATGATATAATTGACTGATAACTATATATCTTAAGCAAGTGATAATAAGTTCGATTTTCATATTTAAGAAATATCAATCTCTTAAATAGACCTTCATATCTCAAGAAATTAGTTCTCTAATTTTTAGTCGGAGAATTCCTTGAAAAAAAAAGATATTATTTCTCGTATCAATTTTTATTTATTCATTGACACCTCTTAACAATCTCAGTAATACGATGTATCACATGTTCAATTATGTGAATATTCTCACTATACCAATTAATACAATTCATCAATTTACATTATAAAAAGTACATATGAGTAATGTGTAATGGTTAGACCTATTTAAGACACTTCTTTTAACATTGAAATTTATTGAAAATTACAAACCATGAGTGAGGTTAATTAAATAAGGAGACACTCACATAATTTTATAATTTTTAAGAAATTTCAACTAATAATAAAAAGTGTGTTAAAAGGATACATTAGAAAGTGTATTGCTAGTATTTCTCAAGAACAGTAGCAAATTGAAATAAACTTAGAGTTTGTTTGAATAAATTTATCTATAAGTACTTATAGATAAGAGAAAAAAAAAGAAAAAATGAAATAAATTTCTTAATAAACTAATTTGTAAAAGCTCTTTTATATTAACTTTTTCAAAAGTTTATTTTTAATTTATGCATAAGCTAATTTTAGCTTATAGGGTTAAGTAGCCAAAAGTTTATACGTTTTTTTTTTCTTTCATTTTTGTTGTGTCACACTATCTTTTGCCCACTCTGTTTTTTTTTTTTTTTAAGCATACTGAACTTATATTTAGAGCTATAAAAGGAATTAATGTTTAACTAATGTCACTTCTGTAAAAAAAAAAAATGTCACTTAAAATATACTGAACTTCTTAAAGCCAAAACGACCTTTAAAATCAGCCAAAGTAATGATTAAACTCAAGGCTACAGAGGACGATGATGCTGCCTGGGACAATACAGTAATCTATTAAATACTCCACATTAATTTATATCAGGAAATGATATTTTATTTTTTATAATTTTCTATAATTACTTTTTCAGCAATAATGTTTCCCAAACGTGCAATATTGCGTCAACGTTGCCCCATATCTCCTACACTCTCGTATTGAATTCTTTTTTTAACAATTTCAAATTAGGCACGAAAGGGGTATATGTGTGGCTGTGTGGGGGCAATGGCTCAAGCAAATGCCAAAAAGCTTTATGGAAACGCCAAAAGCTTCAAAGTTGACGTGCTTACACCACTTATTATTATTATTTTTTTTTATCACCATGATGTTAATGTGGAGTATCTACTAACTTTGCTGATAATTAATTTCTAGCAGAGAACCTGGCTGGCCACCTTTAGTAAGATCTCATCTCTTAACTACGCTTTTTTCATTCACAAAGCTTTCAAATCCGAAATCTTGCTTAAAAAAACTGAATTCAGAACTACTCATACCAACGACATGTTGGTACGCCACTTATTATTCTGGGTTAGGTTCAAAGACAACGATGATAATCATAGCAAAACTAAGCGCATTTGCACATAATAATGGCGTGTACGTGCTATATATGCTTTTGAATTTAAGTGTCACTAACGAATTGGCTTATCCTTGGTGTGTATTAGAGTGTTTGTGGTTCCATTTACGTGGAGAATCTCCTTAATATCATTCTTGTCGAATCTAACACAATATTTTAAACCTCATTTTTTCTACCTATATAATGCTACCTGGCACTGAGGTAGCAACCCAATAATTTATCCATTGAGATCTCGCAATTTTTTCCAATTGGGTAGCCCCTACATTGAAAGCAAAAATCACTTTGAACATGTGGATGTCAATTTTTGTGAAATAATTTTGAATGAGAAAGAGATTGAAGGAAGTATTTGGAAGAGTTTATTTCAACTAAGTGACATATATCTTTCCTATAAATATTTTTCACTTACTTGACTAAGATATATGAAAAAACTTATCAAAGTAATTCTTAACTTATTTTAATAAATTTATATTAAATTTATAGATAAACATTTATTTATTAAGAATCTATTTTAAAAAAAATGATAAATTAATTTATGAGTTTAATGGTCATGCACTGACAGTGTAAAACAATTTTACATGATCATCCAATCACAAATCACTGTTAATATGACTTTTATGATAATTATTATAAAACTTAACAAACTTATCATACATAATAATCTATAATTGAATGACAGTATAAAATTATTTTACATTGTTACTACGTAACCCTTTTCCTCTTAATTTATTTACCTAATCATACTATATACAATGTTTCTACCTGTGGCACGCCTATTGGAACTGGTTTCCAGTTTGGCAACAACTTATACCTTTTTTTTAATCTTTATATAAAGTTTGTTTAAAATTGATTATTTTAAATTAAAAGGAATATATATATATATATATATATATATATATATATATATATATATATATATATATATTACATTTTAAGCAAATGTAAGAAGTTTTTAAAATTACATTTTTTACAGTAATAGAAATATTTTAAAATTACATCTAAACATAAAAAGAAAAATCTCTTTTGCAAGATTCTTTTCAAAAGATCGCATAAACTTATTCAAAAGGATTCGTGTTGACTTGATATATTGGTACGGTATTAGAATTATAATAACACAAAAAATCATTATTCGCCTGAAGAGTTCGAGAAGGTATATTTGGAAGAACAAATTTAGGACTTGATTTGATTTATAAATAATGATTTGTTTGGAAACTTTAAAATAGATTTTGATTTTTTATAAATAATGTTAAATTAGTTCTTTTTTTTTTTTAATTTAAATAACCCACTAGAATTTGGATGGGCATAAATAGATTTGATTTAAAATTTTTAACGCCACATCAACAAAAATCATTAATTTTTTAATGGAAGATAGACAGAAAGATCAAAATTGCACAACTGTAACACTTGATGGACCAAAAATACTCAATTGAAATTTTGGAATCAAAATCACACGACTACAATATTTAAGGATCAAAAGTACATTTCTTTTCTAATAATTATGACTATCTGGGATGTTACAAATTATGATAAAGTGTTATTGAAAAGTTATTTTTCAATAACTCAATAAGGCTAATTGGAAAAAGGTTAAAATTTAAAACAACTATCTTATGTATTATTAAAATTTACTAGTGGTAAACTCAATGTTTTAAAACTCGAATCGATAATCGACTCGGCAAGGATACTGGGTCAATCATTGGGTTATTGGTTGGACCAACAGGTCACTAATTAAATCGCATAAACCGATATAGATAAAATAATATAAATATTTTAAGATAACTAAATATAATAGTGGCAGACTGGAAGTAGTATTTCTCTCAACCTTCAGGTCCTTGGTTTGATCCTAGCATATGTCCTTTACTTTGGCTCTTTTGCATTTTATTCTACTATATTATTATACATAGAAGACGAATTATAGGGTAGGAAACCATAGTAGGTCTCCTACCATGGAAAATCATTTTTTTACCATTAGATTTATTTATATTTAAATGAAGGGTTCAATTTTTTTTCCTTTTCCTTTTCTTTTTTTTTTCTTTGTATTTCTCATCATGTCTCTACCCATATTTCCTCAGTCCAAATTGTGTAACTTCCATCACCATCGTTGGCGACACCAACAACAACAACGACACCTCCTCCACCACGACGACAACTTTTGTCCATATTTTTCTTTTTTTTCTCTACTTGTTCCCCTCTCCTTCTCTTTGCCTTCGAAACTTCTCATTTTTGGATTTTTTTTTTATCAATGGGAACAAGAAAAACAAACAAAAGAAACCAATCAGCGTCTCATGGTGACATTGCCAAGAACATCAACAAGGAAAATGATAGAGAGATCGTTAGGACAAGAATTCCACATTAGAAACGGGTTCAACAAGGAAGCTATTTTTCATATCTGAACTTTTTTTCCCTTTCCAGATCTGAGGCTCAAGATCTGCAAGATTGATCTCAGGTCTCATTTTCAAAGAGCTTAAGCATTCACAATCACACGAGGTCCTCAATGTTCTCAGCTATCAAAAACTTGATGGTCTTGTCGATGAGTGAAAGAGAGAGAGATAGAGAGAGAAGGGGGGGGAGAGGAACATGAGCTAGAATCAGGGAGGGGGGAAGGTGCACTTCCAAACGAGTATGGATGTGGATCTTCCGACGCACAGGTCTTGGCCATGGTGGTGAGGAAATAAGATTATGGTTTCAAAGGGAGGAATGGAAATTACAAATGAATGGGTTGTGAGGAAGGTGAGGGCATAGAGGGGCAACTTAGGAAAAAGTGGAAAAAAAAGAGAAAAAGAAAAAGAAAAAGAAAAAAATTGACTTTTGATTAAAAAATCAGTATATCCAATGGTCACATTTTCTTTCCCATGGTGGGAGACCTATTGAGGTTTCCCACCCTATAATTTGTTTACATGGAAATAACATATTTGCACGTGATAGAACCAAGTTATAGGGAATAGAGTCGCGTGTGTCAGGTAGGTGCATGACAGAAGTCTGGATCCTCTCCATTTCAGGGAAGAAATGAAGATCTCCAGTTTATTCTATCTGTGCATGACACGTGGATTAAATTATTTCAACGGTTCATATTTAATTGTAGTTAATCAATTTAAGTTAAAAAATTGAAATCGGGCTTTGCGTTCTAGTTATTCAGAGTAAGATTGAGTTGCGTCCCCTTTTTCCCTTTGCATTGTTGCCCTCTCCATCAACGACCTGTGAGTTGAGACCACTGTGATGCCAAGGGAACCTTTTGTTGATATCTATTGTGTTTTGTGCCTTTGGTAACTTGCGGTGGTGTTTCTATATCAACCTTTCCAGTAATGGATTCGTTTAGTGAGACATAGAAAATGACATCATAACCTATTCGTTTCTGTAGTTAATTTTTCGATGTCATTTTCTAGACATTCGAATCCTCTTCATCATCCCAACCAAGCTGTTGGGGCGCATCTTGTACTGTTGACCAATCATAATGTTTCCGCGAATGCCTTGGTTCCGTGCACACAAATATTACATATTGTCAAAAATAAAGCAATTTGTATCCAAGTTGGCCTTTTGTTGTCATTATCAGGAATTTTAACTTTATTAATTCTAAAAAATAACTATAATTATGTAACATTGTGAAATTTTATTATATTTTATTATGGGATCAATAAGAATTTGTTTCAATGGCTTATTTTCACAATGGTACAAGTTAAAGGTACTATCTACAATTTTACATTGTGAAGACTCTGATTGATGTTGGTATTACCAAACAAGTATGTAAATAGATCCAATTCATCCCTAATAAACATGCTTTAAAATTTGTCATGTGCTACAATTTGCTAATCTTGTTAAACCATTTGGAGTATTGAACCCAATTGTAATAAAGAGAACCAACCACAACTTGTAGTGGTTGCTTTTGTTTGTTATAATGATTGAAAATTCTGCATGAGAAAGTCATGTTAGCTAAACCAACAAGTTACAAACTTAAGAAAGTATAGCAATTTGGTAGCCTCACAATGGAATTTAAGTAGTTTTAATCATTTTATTATAGTTATCTTGTGAATAAAGCTATCTTGTGCTAAATCTTGATCTGTTAGAATGATTTTAGGCTTTTTTCCACCCATTGTTTGAGAAAAGTTTCAAATAACCATTGAAAAGAAGGAATTGTTTTATCATATAGCAATGTTGCCCCCTAAAAACAATTGTTTGACTATGATTATTGACTCCAACAAATACTCCCAATGGTCGATAATCCTTGTTTGTCTTGTATGTGGTGACAAAAATGATGGCGTTGCCAAAGCATCCATAATCATTTATCATTTGTGCATCCGGCCAAAATACATTTTTTATTTGCTCTTCGACATCAATTTGGAAGTCATAAAAGAATGAAGGATTTTCACTTTGTTGTTTGAAATACATCAACAATGCACCCATTTCCCCATACTTTAAAGATTGCTTCCTTCTAGTTCGAAGATAATTCCTGTGATCTTGTCTTGTATAACCAACAGTGCTTATTCCACCAGTTTACTCAAACACATATTCAAGAAAATCTTTTGGCTTTAAGCTAGATTCATCGGCTAATACAATTTGTGATGCTTATGACTCAAATATATGTCGGTGAGAGCGAACCATATGAACATATTCTGGAGGTTGAAGATGATCATTATGTTGAGCTACAAAGTCAATAACCTTGTATTTCTCGATCTTCTGATCAAGTGAAATAACCTATGTGCTTCACATCTTGTTCTAGTTTCAGCTCTAGGCTTTTTTGTCATGTGGTCTTGTTTGTGAACACCTCATTTACCCTTTTTGAAGCATGAGAATCTTCGTGAAGTCAAAATTCCATCTTTTTTACTTTTATTTCCATATTCTTGATGAATACCAAACTCGATTTTCCCACTATACTCGTTATAAAATTCATAGGTTGCTACCTCAGATTCAAACTCCATTACCAAGTTTGGTGTATAGCCAATAACACTCTCTTGGCCATCTTGCACATTACTTTCATGGATATTGTTGACCCATTTCTCTATACCTTCCATTGTTGGAATTGTTGACACATTAATGTTTTTTGAAATAGAATACAATCAACATTTTAATGAAGATTGAAATGAAAATAAAAACATGTAAGCCTAAATGCATTTTGTATTGTTCAATCAAAGGAGAAATGGGTTTTTAATCCAAATGAGTTGAAAGAGGGATGAATATTTTTTTTGTTAATATAAATTTGAAGAAGGAAAGAATTCCTTACTCATTAGTGTGTAGAGGAGCTTTATTGTTTCTCTCAAAACTACATGTTGTTTTGTTAAAGAAGGTGAAAGTTTAATAGGCTCACTATTAGAGTCTCAAGTTAGGCTTCTCCCACTACTTGAAAGTTTATGATTTCATGTTCTATTTCATTCCTCAATAGGGTTTTTCATCCTTTTGTCATGGTACTACTTCATTATCGGTCACTTAGGAGTATTTAGCCTTGTAAAGTGGACCTTGTTAATTCACACAGGATTACACAAGCCTTGTGTCTAGTTAGAGTGTAAGTTAATGATGCTTTCAACAACTAGACTTTTGTCATCTAGGGTGCAACACTCCATCGCTTGCATCATGGCACTTGTATATAGCTCTCTCACAACCCTGTTGTCATGGCTTTAGTTCCTACTGTTTCACAAGTGGATGAGTAGAGAATACCTAAGAGCACTATATGTGTGTGTATGTGTACAAAGATTTACTAAGGTATTGCTATTTAGAAAAAGTATATTAGCAAATTATAACTACGATTATCTTAAAATACAATCAATATGTAACTTGTTAAGTTACTCATTTTAAAAAACCAAATAGGCATAAGTTAGTAAATCTTTGTGGAGTTTGCTAACCTATATCACTTAGGGCCCATTTGGTGGTCAGGATAAGATTGGATAGGATAAGATAAGATAACTATCCTATCCTGATATAATTAATTGTTTGATGCACTAACAGGATATGATTTGCTTATCCTATTGCCTATCCTATCATATTGGTGTAGTGTATTTCTTATCCTGAGGGGGGAAGCAATATGATAGGATAGTCATTACCACCACTCCCACCATTATCGCCACCACTCCACCATTCCATCACTATTTTCGTTGCCATCGCCACTATCACCACCACCGCCACCATTGCCGCCACCACCGTCACTGCCATTGCCGCCATCACAACCACCACCACCACTACCATTGTCGCCACCACCACTGCCACCACCATCATTGTAGCCACCATCCCATCACTATTGTTGTCTCCATCGCCATTACCACCGTCGCTGCCACCATTGTCACCACCACCGTCACAGTCATTGTTGTCATTGCAACCACCACCACTATCATTATTACCACCATTTTCGTCACCACCACCACTACCATTGTCGTCACTACCACTGCCACCGTCATCGTTGTCACTACCACTCTTGTCGTCGTTGCCGCCACCACCACTACCTCCAATCGTTATCTGGCTCATATCATGATGTGCACCAAACATTGGATATAATTAAGGCTTATCCTGCTTTTATCATATCATGTTCATATTTTATCCATATATCCTATCATATCTTATCCTATCTTGACCACTAAATGGATCCTTAGTTTTTAAAAAAAGTACTATAGAAAGTTATAAATATGATTATTTTAAATTAAATACATCTAAGATGTAACTTGCAAGAATATTCCTAAAGCATAAGTATAATACTTTAGCAAATCCCATATAATATTTTTTTTTTATCCTAGGTCAGAGATCACGGGTGTCTCCTAACCCACTGGGTCAGAGACATCCCATATAATATGTGTACGTGATATCGGTTTAGTCTATTAATCCCCTTGTGATCCGTCGCTAATGGGCCATGCATAAGTTAATTAATCCTGGGGGGATTACTCTAGTATCAACATTGTTAGTGGACTAAGACCTTACTCGACTTAGAATTGCGTGCAGGGTATCTACCCAAAACAAATAATTGTCACAAAAAAGAGAGAATTGCGTGCTGTGTAATAGTATCATTGTAAAGACACCGCAGCATGTAGACTAATTATAAAAGAACAAACAAACAATACTCATTTGACAAGGAACGTAAGAAGATTTGGAGATTATTAAATATTAAACCCCAATTAAAAAAAAAAAAACAAATGGGTTTCTTATGAAACCTGGGTAGGTCTCTTGTGTTGTTTAGGAGGCCAAGAAAATTAGAATAGGGGAACAAGAAGAAGATGATGATGATGACTATGAGTCATGTGGACATGGAGCTTATCCTAATCGATCCAATCACAACAAATTGCGGTGAGCTCAGCCAAGAATTTGAAAAGTGAGAAAAATTAAAAATAAAAAAATAAAAAAAAAGGAGAAAAAGTTGGGTTTCTATAGTGGGGAGTAAAGTGGAGACAACTCAAATATGGTACAGGTTATGGTACCAAAGGATTTATAGGCCATGATGGGTATGTAAAGCTAAAAGAAGACCTTCAAATATGTTATGTATGTATAGTAAAGTAATGGAAATTTCAGTGAAATGATACCGGATTGTGACAGCTGGCCTAATGAATTTTTTTTTTTGAAAGAATGAATTTTCTTTTTAGTAATTTGTTTATTCATTCTTTCATTGTTTGTTTTAAAAAATATATATATTTATGTTTTTGTTTTGACATGTTACTATTGGTGATGTTAAAAGTCAATTCATGCGTGTTATCACCTTTACCAAATAATCAAAAGCAAATTATTCACATCTATCTAGTTATTTACCCTAAAAATATTATATATTAATTTTTTTTAGTTTTAACAGATTACAATTGGTGATGTTAAGAGTCAATTCATGCGTCTGATCACCTTTACCAAATAATCAAAAGCGAAATTATTCACGTCTATCTAATTATATACCCTAAAAATATTATATATTAAAATTGAGACTTGGATTGCAGTGTTACTGTGTCAAATATTGCATTTAATTTTGTAAAATCAGTTTATTTATTTATTTATTTTACAATTATGGCAATGAGGACTGAATCTAAATCCTCATCAATTCTACTTAAATCCTCTCATTACTAGGCTGGCTCTAGTGAGTTAAGTTAGCATTTTTACTAGGCCTTATTTTCAAATATTTTACTTTATTATCTCGTATTTTAAAACCTTTGTATGTCACCATATTCTTTTGTTACAATAATATGTGTTTTAACTATAAATAAAAATTACGGTTAAATATATTAGTCTATGTAAAATGAGGGAATTTTGGTTATGATCCTTGTAAAAAAAAAAAAAAAATCCTTTGCTTTTCATCCCTAAAAACCATATGAAATCATTGTTTAGTTTCTATTATCATGTAACACTCGTTAACTACTTGAATAATTCTAAACCCTCCTACTTCATCCTCCTATAAATTCTCTTACTACCTTTTATGGTTAAGTTTTAAATGTATTTTATACTTCAGAGACATTAAATGTTTTTACTTTTCATTCAATACTTACCATGAAAGGTAGTAGGAGGATTTGTAGAAGGATGGAGTATGAAGATATAACATTACTCTAACTATTTATGTGTTTAATAGAAGGTCAGGTGACTATCTTATATATATAACACCTGCTAGGAGGCATTTGTTTCCAATATCACATTACATTTCTAAGAATATCATAACTAAGAATGTTATTCTTGAATATATTTAAAAAGGTGTTTGGTTCCATTTTAATATTCCTTGAAATGTTTTTTAGAATTCAAAATAATTTAAATAGAAAACAAGTAAAAATGAAAGTTACAAATGTGATAGAAAATAACTACCTATGTTCCCATAAAAATATTCTTTTCGCACCCCTCATCATGGAAATAGAAACTGTCTAAGACATGAGAATATAACTTTCTTGAGAATAAAGATATCTAAAAATTTCTTTTTATAATCTTCTAACAAACATAAAAATAAATATTTTGACCTTCATATTCTCAAAAATAGAATAAGATTATGTGAAATAAATGTCCTCTAATTTTTGTTATACTATGATAACATGTGGACATGTCTAATTTTTTTCTAGACTACCTTAAAATTAATATTAAAGATAAAAAATAGTGATTTTAAATTTTGAAAAGATATTTTTTTTACATAAATCAAAATCAATATTCGGTCACTTTATAAAGTCTAGAACAATCATCTCAGATTTTAGAATAAAAAAAAATCAAAATTTACTTATTTTACAATTATTAAAAAGCATATTTAATCCTAAAATTTATCATTTCATAAAAAATTGCAAGCTCTCAATTATCATAAACAAAATCCAATCATTACATAAATAAACATCCATGTCAATCACAAAAGTTGTTTATTATAAGTCATGTGTCACTTTTCATCAATCATATTAAAATCATTATATTGAAGTAGACACACGTGTACGTACGGATAAATACAATTTTTTTACTTGACAAAAAATAGTTCGAATGAAATAATCATAAGCTAAATATATTCTTAATCACCTACTTAACTCCTACTACTATAATAATAACAACTATATTATTATAATAATTTGACATACGTAGTATTCTACTTTACTCTTATATAAATAACAAAATAATATTCACATGCACAATATGCCGGAAAACTACTTGACAACCTAATTCTAACTTATTGCTAATTATGCTTAATTCAATGAAGAAGGCACGGATATTTCAAAACAAGTAAGAAAATAAAGGGGTAAATGAAGTGTATGTAAATGTTTTGATAAACATAGTAACTTAACAATATATGTAATTAAATCATACGTGTTTAGTAAAATTATCTGTCAAAATAACTGAAAATGTAATAAGATAGAAATAGACATATTTGTGTGATATTTTCATATAAATTTTAATTTTATTTTATTGATAAAAAATATTTTAGAGTATTTATAATTTTAGTTTTTAATTAATCAAAAACACTTGTAATTTTTTATTTATGGATCGATTATTTTAGTTATTTTTTTTACTTTCAATTATTACTATATCCTAAACTATTTTCAATAATAAAGTAAAAATAACATACTTTTAAGGCTTAAATATGTTTTTGGTCCCTCAAATGTGGGTCATTATATTTTTAGTCCTCCAAATTTGAAATTGCTTTTTTTAGTCTCTGGAATTCGCTAAATGCTCTTTTTAGTCTATCTGCACAGTGTGAGTCAAACAGGGAATAAGATATTTGCAACTTGTGACATCTTTTGACCATCAGACTTTGATTTTCTATTATATATTTTAAAGTACGATTTTATGGTGGTTAAAAACTGTCAAAATCAAGTCAATAAAAAAATTAAAAACCCATTAACTGCTTTAATTTCTTTTATTGACTTGATTATGGCAATTTTAAACCGCCATAAATCATACTTTAAAATTTAAAATAGAAAATCAAATTCTGGCGATCTAAAGTCGTCACAAATTGCGAATCTTTTATTCTCGTTTGGCTCACACTATGCAGAATGACTAAAAAGAACATTTTACGAATTTTAGGGACTAAAAAAAATAATTTCAAATTTGGAGGACTAAAAAAATAATGACTCATATTTGAGGGACTAAAAACATATTTAAGCCTACTTTTAAATAGACATCACACTTTCATTAAGTTAATTAGTGCAATTATTAAAATATCCTAAAGTATAGTATTATAATAGAAAATAATTTGAATAGAGTAATGGTTAAAATAAATAATTTAATATTAAATATAAAAGTAATATAAAATAAAATAAACATATCATCTAACAATATCAATATATTGACATATGGAATAATAAAATAAATTTTATAAATAGTATAATGGTTAAAATAAATAATGTAATATGAAAATTTTCAAAAGATAATAATAAAAATAAAATAAAATAAACTCATTATCTATCATTGTCAATATTTTATATAATAAAAAGGTAAAAATGAAAAAAAAAAAAAAAAAAAACCTGTCTTGTGTAAAAAAAAAAAAAAGAGTAAAAATAATAAAATCCTACCTCATGAGTGGAAGAAGAGAAAAATAAAATAAAATCTTACCTGATATAGAAAAGATTAAAAAGGAAATATGATCAATATTCAAGAACAAAAATGGAATAAATATAAAAAACAAGAAGTTGGCATTTTAAAAAATGCTACTTGATCAAGGGGGTCTAGCTTAGTTGGTTGAGCAGTGTGTGTGAGTTATTATAAACCTCCCGGTACCTATCTTCCATTCCTACGGATAAAAAAAAATGCTACTTGAAGTAGCTTTTCAAAAAACACTAGAAGCTATTAAAAAAACTTGTTTACCAAACAGTCAAATAAGTTTTTCAACTAGTAAAAAAACTAGATGCTAGCTAAAATGCCTCACCAAACATAACCATTAGCTAAATCAAACTTGCTAACCTATAATATATTTAAATAAGAGTTTGTTAATATATCATTTATTTTTTTCTCTTTTTCGAGAAGGAAATAGAGTTTA
Organism: Pueraria montana var. lobata; assembly: GCA_026413185.1. Lineage (NCBI taxonomy): Eukaryota > Viridiplantae > Streptophyta > Magnoliopsida > Fabales > Fabaceae > Pueraria > Pueraria montana. The sequence goes on along the minus strand of CM048651.1, from coordinate 35,831,575 downwards.
ATCGCTATGCACTGTCAATGTAAAAACTTTTAAACTATCAATCAATTAGAAATTACTATTGGTTTGACTTTTGGTAGTTATTGTAAGAGTCAACAAACTTATCATACATGATGGTTTGTGTTTGGATGGATGACAATATATCAAACTATTTTGCATTGTCAATACATAGACTATTTTTCAAGGAACATTAACAAATTATATGTTTAGAACTATCGAAAATGTGAATTAATTGGTACAAAGTTATTTCAGTTTAATTCAATTTATATACTATTATTTATTTTTTATAAATAACTTATTAAAATCATATTAGAAATATTTAGAATTAATTAAAATTATCAAGCTTAATTTAAAATTATAGTTTTACTAATATATATTTTTATAATAAATAAGTACAAGTATATTAAAAAAATCCAATTTATATAACATTATATATTTTCTAACTTGATGAAAGTTCTTTATGTTTTTCTCTCTTTATCATGCAACATAGGGACATCAACTGATAAGTTGACCTGCTTTCATTGTCTAAAAAAGCTTATGTTCAAAGCTTTAGCTTGTGTTTGGATAAGTAATTTGAAGAGAGTAATTCATTTTTTTTAGAAAAATTAAAATTTTTGGTGGTGAAATGTGTTGTTTGGATAAGAAATTTAAAAGAAATGGAAATTCTAGTAATTTATGAATGTATTTTGAATACTTAAAATTGTAGTATTTCAAATTTTATAAAAAAAAGTAAGAATTTGAAATTCTCTATGGTCTCTCTTCTTTCAGTGTTATGTCTTTCTCTCTCCCATTTCTCTCTCGTCTCTCTCTCCTCTCCTTTTTTCACCCTCTTTCTTCTCTTCTCTCTCCTCGATCTCTCATCTCTCCCTTTTTCTTCTCTCTCTCATTTATCTATCCTTCTTCTCTCTCTTTGTTCTTTAATGTTGTCACCACCACCATCATGACTATCGTCACATCCATTGTCATGATTGTCACCCTCGCCACCGCCATGACCGCCACCTTCGGCACTGCCACCACCATGACTGACAATAATGATCACGATGGCAACAATGGTCATGGTGTTAACGCATCACCACCATTGCCATGATTGTCGGTGCCTCCATCACCATGACCGATATTGCCACCACCACCATGATCGTTGTCATTGCTGCCCCATAGTGGTGGTGGCGATAACGATGGTCACAGCAATGGTGGGAGTGGCGATGGCGAGGGCGACAATCATGGTGGTGGATGTAGCAACGGTCATGATGATGGTTGCGGCGACGGTCAAGGTGATGAAGGTGACAAGTTAAATGTTAATTGAAATCTTTTAGAAATTTGATTTTTATTTGATAAATCTTTTAGAAATTTGTTGGTTACATGAGATTTTATTTGAATTTTAAGTATTTTAATGTAGGTTTTCTATTTTAATCTAACAATTGAGATTATTCATTCTTATTCTCATATAAGAAGCTCATTCTCATATGATACACCATATATATATATCAAGTTACACTGATGTAACTTTTACAAACTATTAATTGCACCACAATAACTTTATATAAAAGTTAAATTTTGTTGACTCGTTCGTTGAATTATAACTTTGTATTACCTTGATTGTTCATGTCAAATTTAAACCATAGTTTTAAAAATCAGACCGATCATCGACTCGGTTGGGGCCCTGGGTTGGTGGGTCACTGGTTGAACCAGTGGCTCAGTAATTGAACCGCATGAACCAATATTAGGGGTGTGCAATGGGTTAGGCGGTCGGGTTCGGGCCAAAAAACCCACTCTAACCTAACCCAACGGGTTGACATTTGTGACCTGAACCCTCCCAAAGTACACTTTCGGTTTGGGCAAGTTTTGGTTTGGATGGGTATGGGTTATGCAGTTGCGTTGATTCGATTATGGGCCTAAGTGGGCCAAAATTCGTGTATTGGCCCAAATCAAATTTTGACCCTTTTTTTACATTTTTTTTGTGTTGTTTATTCAATTTGCTCAGCTAGTAACTTTCAAATCCAAAGAATCAAGAATGATGCAAATATTTTCATAATCAATAGCAGACTTGCAGTCAAATTTAATGTTAAAAAAATAATAGGAAATATTTTTCTAACATGTCTTGGGCATTTCATACACTATGGTAACTGAAGTAAAGAAAAATAGGGACCGTAGCAACAAATAATGGGAGATTTTGGTCTTGGATACAAGCACAGTAAAAGCTTCTTCATTTTCAAGTCAGGGAAGAAAAAGGTCGCGATTAGGGTTTATTGAATCTTACAAGCAAACGGGTCCATTTTGTTTCTCTCCCAAATTAAGCAGAACTTGCTTGGATCTTTTTATTCACCGAACTCAAATGTGCAATGTGCGTTTCCTTTTCGAGCAAACTAGACTTCAAATCTTCTGGATTTGAATCTGAATCTGACGCGACTTGCTTCGACAACGACAAAGAGATGAAAAGGGAGCTGAAGAGGTGAGGTTGGTGTTGGTGGAGAGGAAGAGGGGGAGGCCATCACCGGAGGAGGTGGGGTTGAGGTTGTTGATGGTGTGGTTGTAGATGACGGTTTGAGGGTCGAAGAGGGAGATGGGGTGGTTGTAGACAACGGCGCCGGTGTGAGAGAGGCAAGAGGGAGGGGCAAGACTGAGAGAGGCAAGAGGGATGAGAGGGCAACAGTGCAACGCTACACTAAGGTTTAGTTTTAGGGTTAGTCATATGATTATGACTCATATGAAGGGAACTGGGCTGGGCCTAGTTAATTTACCAACAAGCCTAATTACTTCGAGTTGGGTTGATTTCCGACAAGCCCAAAAACTATAACCGAAACCGACTAAATCTATTCATTCTAACCCGTGTTTTTGACCCGCTATACTTGTTGACCCACCTAAAACCATCCAAAATGCAATTTTTTTCTTCAATTTGTGCGGTTTTGGGTCGGGTCGGGTCATCTTGCTCACCCCTAACCAATATAAGTAACATAATTTTTAAAAATTTGTATTTTTATTATTTATGCCATGTATTAACTAAACAACCATGTTGGCTTAAAAGCAGAGCACACCTTGGGCCACGTGCGCACAACAAGCTCTTGGACCAAGTACGGTCCACTTATCATGGGCCAATAACATATCTGATCTGATTACTGGCTCGACCTGCTTATTCATCCGGTTCCCGATCTGATCGGTTCAATCAGCCGGTCCGAGCTGGGTTTTAAAACAAGGATTTAAATTACAATACAAAATGTAATCAAATTATTCATATTTTAGCATATTTTGAAAGTATATATCACGTCAATTTTGACATATATGAATGAGGTATCAAATAATTTTAGATTAATATAAAATTTTGTATATATAATCTTTGTAAAAGAAACTTTCAATCTCACAGTGTGTTAGATAATGGTGCTTGTAAAATATATAAATTATTCTTTGTTTTAATCCTTAACTCCTTATCATTTTTGTTGTAAAAAAAATAAAAAAACATCCTTATAATTTTTTAAAATGGTCCCTTTAGTATATTTTTTTTTTCATTTTAATCACCAAGTCAATCTCCTTATATATATATATATATATATATATATATATATATATATATAAATGAATAAGAGATTCTCTTCTCTCCTTGCTTCACTCTCTCCACTCTCTCTCACATTCACTCTTATTTGAATACTCTCCTCTCATGGAGTGGTGTAATGCATTCTTCTAGCATGCATCTGGTTATTCTATTTTTTCTAAAATTTCTCTTATCAATTTTTGTAACTACCCCACATTTACATTATTTCTATAACTACCTCCATTCACTTCTTTATCTGATACTATTTTTTTATCAGTTTTTTTAATTCCAAAGATTTCTCTCTTTCATCAATAATTTCAAATCCTTAATTCAATTTACTTTTCAATTTTAAAAAATTAAAGTTACATCATTACATCTTCCGTTTTCTTTTTTTTTCTTTTAAAAAAAATTATAGTTTCTAATTTCTTTTATAATTATCTCTTTTTCAAAATTTCTTTCGATGTACTATATATATATATATTTTTTTTTTCTTCAAATTTTATACCCTCTAATCTATTGGGTTTTTAATATTAAAAAAATTAAAGTTGTTAAATAAAATATAATTCGGAGCAGAAAAGTAGAGAAGAAGAGGAGACCAAATTCTAGAGAGAATGATAATTGTGTATTTTCTTTCCAGGAGGAGTAGCCTATTTATATATACAAGAGATAACTGGAAAGTTACAAAAGATAAATAGAAATAAGGAAAGATCATAAAAGATAATACAAAAAGATATGGACAACCACAAATAGATTATTCATAACACTCCCCCTTGGATGTCCATTATTTAAGAATGTGCCTTGCTAAAACCTTACTAGGAAAAACCCTGTGGGATAAAAACCTAGTGAAGGAAAAAGTGTACATCATCCTTCAATACGTTATTACCTACCTCATTAAAAACCTTGACAGGAAAATCCAATGGGACAAAACCATGGCGAAGGGAAAAAGAGTGCAGAACGTATTTATTTCTCCCCCTCATGCAGACAATCATCTTTAAGACGACGAAGTCCAATCTTGTGGGCTAGTTGCTCAAAAGTCTTTTTTGGCAATGACTTTGTAAAGAGATCTGCTAGATTCTCACACGAATGAACTTATTGAACATTTATGTCACCATTCTTTTGGAGATCATGAGTGAAAAAGAATTTTGGTAGAATATGTTTTGTTCTATCTCCTTTAATGTATCATTCTTTCAACTGAGCGATACATGCAACATTGTCTTCATATATGATCATCGATGTCATTTTTCTTAAGGATAAACTGCAAGTTTCTTGCACATGTTGAATTACAGATCTCATCCAAACACATTTATGACTTGCCTCGTGTAATGCTAAAATTTCTGCATGATTAGATGATGTTGTTGCTATGGTTTGTTTCACAGACCGCCATGTAATGGTTGTACCACCACATGTAAACTAATATTATGTCTGTGATCTACCATTATGAGGATTTGATAAATAACCTGCATCTGCATAACCAATTATATCTAACTTTGAAACATTTGAATAAAACAAGCCCATGTCCATAGTGCCTCGAAGATAATGAAGTTTGTGTTTCACTCCATTCGAATGTCTTTGTGTAGGTGAAGAACTATATCTTGCTAATAAATTAACAGCAAATGATATATCGGGGCGTGTACAATTAGCAAGATACATTAATGCTCCTATAACACTAAGATATGGTACTTCAGGACCAAGTAGTTCTTCATCTTTTTCTTTAGGTCAAAAAGGATCATTGTTCACATCTAAAGACCTTAAAACCATTGGAGTACACAGCGAATGTGATTTGTCCATTTAGAACCTTTTAAGCACCTTAGTTATATAGTTTCTTGGTGCACAAAAATTCCGCCTTTTGAATATTCAATTTGTAATCCTAAGCAGAATTTTATCCTTCCTAGGTCCTTTACTTCAAACTCTTTCTTTAAACAATCTATGACTTTTGAAAGCTCTTCAGGAGTTCCAATGATATTTATGTCATCTACATAAACAGCAATTATGGCAAATCCATTTTCAGATTTTTTCATGAAAATACATGGACAAATAGGATCATTTTTATATCCTTCCTTAAGCAAATACTCACTAAGACGATTGTACCACATGTGTCCTGATTGCTTTAATCCATAAAGAGACTTATTCAATTTGATTGAGTAATCTTCTCTAAAATTTGCACTGCTGGGCAAATTAAATCCTTCGGGAAGTTTCATATAAATGTTATTTTCCAGATAGCCATAAAAATTAGTTGTAACAACATCCATTAGATGTAAATTGAGTCCTTCATGAGCAACCATTAAATATAAAAAAATACTTACATCCACTACAGGTGAATATGTCTCTTTAAAATCAATATTGGGTCTTTGTAAAAATCCTTAAGCAACTAGTCGTGCTTTGTATCTCACAATTTCACCATTCTCATTTTGCCTTTGCACAAAAACTCATTTGTATCCAACTGGTTTTACACCTTCAAGTGTACGGACTACAGGTCCAAAAATGATTCGCTTAGCAAGCGAGTTTAATTCTGCTTCAATAGCATCTTCCATTTTGGCCAATAATTTCTTTGTCGACAATCACTAATGAACTTTGGTTCTTGATCCTCAATATCATTTATTACTTTTAGCGCTATATTATATGTAAACACTTCGTCAATGTTGACTTCATTTTGGTTCCATTGTATTCCATTCATGACATAATTTGATATTTCTTTAGTTTCACTAATTTCAGGTACTTGAGTTCTTCTAGAACTATTATGTCAGAAAAAATCTTTTAAAGTTTTCATAACCTCAATTTGGCCATTTAACTTTTCAGCTCCTTTTCTTAATTGAGGATTTTTATCTTTGGAACCAATGGGCTACCACGCTTCATGCATGTTTGAGACTCGTTTTGCAATATTATATTGCCCAACAGGAACATCAAATTTTATTGGAGCATTAGCAATTGGTACATATGATTAATCCACTCTTTTGGCTATACTTTGTAAATGAAATATCTTTTGAACTTCTGGTTCACATTGTTTTGTTCGAGGATCAAAATGATAATTCATTCAACTAATCTCTTTTTTCCAACTGCTTACTATCTCCCCTCATGTTGGGAAAACTCATTCAAAATAACAATCGACACATAAAGTCATCTATTGTTGATGATTCAACATATTTTATTACATATGGAGATTGATACCCAATATATATTTCCAACCTTCTTTTAGGACTCATCTGAGTGTGTTGTGGTGTAACAATTGGAATATACATCACATCCACAAATTTTCAAATGGGAAATATTAGGTTGCTCACTAAAAATAAATTTCAATGGGGAGAGCTAATTATAACTTGTTGGCATGATGCGAATCAATACTACAACATGCAAGATTGCATGTCCCCGATAAGATATTAGAAGTTTTGATCTCATGAATAATGGTCTTGCAATCAACTTTAGATGTTTACTAAGTGATTCTGCAAGTCCATCTTGTGTATGAACATGTGCTACAAGATGTTTAATATCAATTCCAATAGACATACAATACTCATTAAAAACATGAGATGTAAACTCACCAGCATTATCAAGATGGATTTTCTTAATTGCATAATCAGGAAAATGAGCTCTTAGTCAAATTAATTGAGCTAACAATCTCGCAAACGCCTGGTTGCGAGTTGACAACAAACAAACATGTGACCATCTAGTTGATGCATCAATTAAAACAATGAAATATCTAAATGGTCTACATGGTGGGTGTATTGGTCCGCAAATATCACCCTGTATCCGTTATAAAAATGAAATGGGTTCATTCCCAATTTTTCTGGTGATGGTCTAATTATCAACTTCCCTTAGAAACAAATATTTTTCTGAATGGGTGTCCCTATGAATTTTCAAATATTTTTCGCATCATAATAGACACGGTATGGCCTAACCGATCATGCCAAACAACAAATTTATTTTGATTCGTAAACTTCTAGTTTACGACATTATGCTTTTCCATTGTACTAATATATATTCGCGTAGTACAAACTATAAGAAAAGGCATGTAATTTTTTTCAATACACAGTTAAGTCTCATGATATAAAGATATTTCACATTTCTTTCATTATTTGTTTTAATATGGTATCCATTTAGACGGATATCCTTGAAACTTAATGTGCAACCTTGTTCCTCCAGGTAACAATACACTAGCTCTTCTGGAGCTTTCAATTTGTAGTACCAGAAATAGTACTATCATTAACTTCTCGCATTACTAAACAAGAGAAAAATTTATTATTCTTGATAGAAACTATCATAGTACTATTATTAACTTCTTTCATGACCATGTCCACGACCATGATCACAATACGACCCTGACCACAAGATTTTCCATAAGCATAATAATAAGATATTGTTGCATTCACTTCTGGGAATAGAGTAAAATCGATCAGGCGAGCCTCATGATTTTTCATTAAAAACTCATTGTTTTGCTTAGTCGCAAGAAGGCAAGAAATATATATATATATTTGTTGAGAAGGGGAGCACATGGCTAAAGTGTAAAGGTCCACTTCATTAACAATAGATTTTTTCAATTATATTCTAAACAAAATATATAAACCAAGGCCATATCGAAAAATCTCTTAAATGAAAGGCTTATGTACAGTATATGGAAAAAAACTTTTGTCTGCTTTATTTATTGGAACTTACAAAAACAACAAATAAAACTTTCACACATAATATGTAATTTATGTATTAAAAACATATTCAAGACTCATTGCAGTTAAATGTATTTTCACATCTAATAGAGTTTTGATTAGATGTTTTATTTCCATTTTTTTTAATAAAGTCTTCAAGACCCATTGCAGCTAAATTCTTCTGCATCTAATATCCAAGATAAATAATTCTTTCCCATAATATCAAGAGCTACAAATTCAAGTTTTACAAGGTTTGACATGTTTAAAGATTATCATAAAAATTAAAATAAACATATAGTAGCTTGCAATTTTCCAGAATAAACATCTAATCAATACCAGTAATCTCTTTAAATTAATATAAAATAATGTAATATATATCCCCGATATTGATTTGACTGTATTGTTCGTAACATATAAAGCACTATATATAGATTCACGATCCTCTTTAAATCACCGCATAACATATATGTGCTTATAAAGCAATGTTTTCATATAAACCTGAAAATCAATTATAAACCACTGAATGCACTTATAAACATTGTAGCACACATTTTGCTTCTTAAAATAATATAAAAGACAAAAAAAAAATTCAATGGTTGAATTCTTTAGATAAATGCAACGTATATAACATATCAAAATTTTAATCCATTATTTATTAAAGGAATGTACGAAGCTGAATCCATTATTTATAATGGTTGTAAAACGTACTGCGTACACATATACGAAATTTTAAAGAGGTGTTGATATCAACAATAATAACAAATAGATTAATTTTTAAAGTAAAAGATAAAACAAATAGATAAATTAGTTTCAAAATATCTTGACCAAATGCCAAGCAGTACACCTAAACTTCAGGAGATGCAACATCAAGGGACAAATAATCAAGAAAATCAAGAATAATAATTATTTGCACTACCTTCTCACTTCTCGTGAGAAAAATATTCTCACTTTTGCATTATTTTCTCACTTCTTGTGAGAGAAATTATTTTCACTTTTGTATTATTTTCTCACTTCTGGTGAGAAATTATTTTTATAGAGAAATATAACCAGTTCAGAATCTTCAGGACTCTCAAATAATTTTCTTCTTTGATAGAGTCTTCAGGACTCTCAAATAATTTCATTCTTTGATAAAGTCTTCAGGACTCTAAAATAATTTTCTTCTTTGCTAGAGTCTTCAAGACTCTAAAATAATTTACCTTCTTTGATAGAGTCTTTAGGACTTTCAAATGATCAATTTCACAGTTACGTAAATAGAACACAAATATTCTACCAAACACATAGTATGGATAATGAAATTAGAGAAATTGAAAATCTGACCTTGAAATATGAATTTGAAAGAACAATTTTCTCCAATCAAATTATTTACATGACTTTTTCTTGCATTGCAATACCAATTATGGATGACCCGTGAAAGAAAGACAATCGTGTTGATAACGTGTTAAATAAAATATAACTCAGAGCAGAAAAGTAGAGAGAAAAGTAGAGAGAAAAGTAGAAAAGAATAGGAGACCAGAGTCTAAAGAGAATGATAATTGTGTATTTTCTTTCCAGGAGGAATAGCCTATTTATAGATACAAGAGATAACTAGAAAGTTACAAAAGATAAATAGAAATAAGGAAATATTATAAAAGATAATACAAAAAGATATGGACAGTCACAAATAGATTATTCATAACAAAAGTTACATTGTTACATCTTTCCTTATTATTATTTTTAATTTTATAGTTTCTAATTTCTTTTATAATGATCACTTTTTTAAAATTTCTTTCAATGTGTTATATAATCTCCTTATATATATATATATATATATATATAAGATATTCTCTTCTCTCCTTGCTTCACTCTATCTACTCTCTCTCACATTCACTCTTATTTGAATACTCTAATATCATGGAGTGGTGTAGTTCATTCTCCTAGCATGCATCTGGTTCTTCTATTTTTCCTAAAATTTCTCTTATCAATTTTTGTAACTACCCCACATTCACAATATTTCTATAACTACCTCAATTAACTTCTTTATCTGATACTATTTTGTAATCAATTTTTTTAATTCTATTTTTTAATTTCGAAGATTTCTCTCTTTCATCAATAATTTCAAATTCTTAATTCAATTTACTTTTCAATTTTAAAAAATTAAAGTTACATCATTACATCTTCCGTTACCTTTTTTTTCTTTTAAAAAAAATTATAGTTTCTAATTTCTTTTATAATTATCATTTTTTTCAAAATTTCTTTTGATGTACTATATATATATATATATATATATATATATATATATATATATATATATTTTTTTTTTTTCTTCAAATTTTATACTCTTTAATCTATTGGATTTTTAATATTAAAAAAAATTAAAGTTACATTGTTACATCTTTTCTTATTATTTTTTTTAATTTTATAGTTTCTAATTTCTTTTATAATTATCATTTTTTTTAAAAAAAATCAATGTACTATATAATTCTTTGATTTTTTTTAAAATTTCTTTTTATTGACTATATAAATAAGGTAATGAAAATTTTAATAAGTCCGTGCAATGCACGGGCTAAGACACTCGTTTATAATATGTTGGGATCTCATTCTACTCGTCACTCAAGTCTTAATATTATTAGGACACCTAACCTAACCTACACTTCACCTCATGAGGGAACAATAATGATTGTAAGTATATACTTTTATTGTCACATACGGAAAAAATGATACAAAAGAAATGTTTGTATATGGCACGCATGGACGTGCGTGTGTAAAGGAAGAGAGAAACTTGGAGAATTGATGAAGTGGGTACTCTTTCTTTAGAGGTTGAGTTGACGGGCTGTGCAATTGGATGTTGGGGTGGTGCTACTGGTGCACTAGGCACCCACGCTTGCTTTAATTTGCTCGTGAACAATTGGACCCACTTGGAAAACAAACATTATTTCATGTTACACTTATATTGTTATCCTTTGAAATTAATGAGAGGGTTCTTCTTGTTGTGGTTGGTGTGTGCAATTGGGGCATTGCAAGTGATGAAATGGTTGGCATAGAAATGTGCAGCAGTTAAATCGAGTCCCCCTTCGTACCATGCATTCCCCGTTTCTTTTGTGGTGCCCTCTTTTTTCTACATATCCATTTAGACCATTAGAGAGAGTGGACTAGAGCATCTACACAAAAAGAAAGAAAAAAATGGTTCATTTGTTTCTTGTATTTAATTTATTGTTGGAAAAATTATTTTTTTTTTTGGTAAATTCAGTTGGTTTACATTTGATTATTTTGATGTTAAAATGTTTGCATTTGTTAGATGAATTTGAGATTTGTCACTTGGACATGCTCTCACGTGAATATGAGATTTTGTGTACAACGGTGATAATAAAGTTTAAACTTAAAATTTCATATAGATTATTTAAATCCTTTGATACTAAATCGATCTTAGAGACTATGTGGGTATGAGATTTTACCTTCTAAATGATTGTGCTAGATGATGAAAATTAAAAGGTTAATTGTCAAGTGGTTTGCTCTAATTGATAGACATAAGTGTATTTTCTTCATTTTAGTTGAGGCTTGGGATTTTTGTATCACTTGACGAAATTAGAAAAAAAAAAAAAAAAAACGGTTGCAAAAAACGCTCCAAATTTTGTAATAGTTAAATATTTATTTATTCATTTAAAAGTTAATAAATAATATGGTATTATAATTGGGAATTTTAAAATCCGAGCATTGAAATTTGAAATGACAAAAATAGGCCGTACGTCCTAGGTATGTGTAAATATGAAAGTGTAGGAATCTAATGGTGCAGGATTTAAAAGATGACCAAGGACGAATACTTTTTTTTAACCTTTATTCTTGTAGCTTTGCTGCTTCCACAGAACAATTGATCCTTTTAGCTAGGTACTTGATTGATAGGTGCATGCATGTTATATCATTGACAAGCAAATGCCTCTACTATTGACTCTTGACAGTTGACAGGTTTCAAATTTAGCCAGGATTGTAAGTTCATCATTTCAAATTTATGCTAGTTTGCGGTTATGAGAATAATGCATTTACATTAAAATATGATATGAAGAACTTTATTCTCATATATATATATATATATATATATATAAAAGAAAAAGAATTTTATTCTCATTAGCGATTCTGTTAGCTTGAATATAAGTAAGGTAAGTCAAATCCTAAAAAAAATAAACTTAATTAAGCTTTTCGTCTTTATAATTAGTTCTTTTTTATTTTTTGTCATTGTATTTTTTTTTTTAAATTGTCCCTATAAGTTCCAAAATGAAAACTTTCATTTTAGTTCCGACGGTCAAATTCTGTTAAAAAAAGCCATCGCACGCTATGTCAGCATATGTCATGTCAGCAAAAGTGCCACACCATTGGTGCCATGTCATTGTTACAATTGAGCAACTAAAAATAAATTAAAAATACAGGGAAGAAAAGTGAAAAAAAAATACATAGATTAAAAGAAAAAAGTGATATATTAGCAAGCACGAAAAAAAATAAGCCTTAAATATAATGTATAAGTTAAATTGAAAATAATACAAAATTAATATGTTTAAATATCTTTTTAGTCCTTACAATTTAGCATTTTTTTTACTTTTCGTCCTTGCAAAATTATTTTTTTGGTATTAGTTCTTGCAAATTATGTTTATTTTATTTTTCCTCCTTATAGCGGTTTAGATAGCATTTTTTCACTATTCAAAGCACTATCTAAACTACTTTAAGGACGAAAAATAAAACAAACATAATTTGAAAGAACTAAAACAAAAAAAATAATTTTGCAATGATGAAAAACAAAAAAATGCTAAATTGAAAGGACTAAAAAAGTATTTAAGCCAAATTAATAATCATGTAATTTCTGAATCTTTCTTTACTTCTTTTTTTGTTCAACATTATAAGGTCATTCACACATTACATAAACACTTCGAATTCTTTCACTCACTATATACATTATTTCTTCCCTCTTGAACACACACATATGTAAAAATAACAACACTCTAGGCACCTTCAACATGAGCACACACACAAAAATAATCAATTCATCACTTAATTCTTGTTTTTTTTTTCACTTAACACTTACACATTCATTTATTTATTTTTTACACACTCTCTCATTTCTTTTATCATCATTCATAGTAGATAGGTGAAAATAGGGCATGTAGCTTGTCAGGGTTTTACGACCTAGCCTATGTAAAGCCTATCTTGGTCTGGTCTATTTATTAAAAATGTCAAATGTAAGTCATAAGCCTTTAACAGGCCATCTAGCCTATTTTCACCCCCATCTATTGTGAATTATGATAAAAGAAAGGAGAGAGAGTGTAAAAAAAATGAGTGTATGAGTGTTGAGTAAGAAAAAAAAAGAATTAGTGATGAATTGATTATTTGTATGTTTGTGTATGCGCTCATGTCGAGAGTGCCTAATGTGTGTATTTTTTCTTCTTCTAAGGTATGTGTGTGTTAGAGAGGAAGGAATAATGTATATGGCATAGTTATTAAAATTGGACTAGATCGGTCAGTCCGGCCTGTTGGACCGAAAACCAGACATATGACCGGTCTGGTTAGCTTATCAGATCGGACTTGCACTTAACTCGGTGGTGACGTCATTCGCCCGGTGTCAAATCGGCCGAATTCTAGGGTTTGTGGTCTTTTTATTTGCTGCTTTATGATGCCATTCTCTACACACTGCACAAGTTAACCATTTAAATTTTGATGCTAATTAAAAATAAACCTCCAAAATGCAGCAACAAGGAATCGAAGCCTAAACCCTTTAGTTACATGAAATAGGTACTACCACTAAGCCAGGCTGATTGTTTAGAACAAAAGTGACAAATATAATATATATTATATATTAACATCAAGTTTCCTTTTATAATTTAATGATAATATCCAACAAAATAATTTATAATAATAAATGATTATATAAATAGTAGTTTGTTCAATTTTTTCATCTTTCTTTTTATTTTATCATGACAATGATTTTATATTTGGAGTATGGATTAATCAAATTTTGTTAGCTTATATAAATATATTTTTTATTTTTTTAATATATACCGGGTCAACCGGTTCAATAAGTGATCCTTCAGTTCGACCACTGACTTATTGACCCAGTACCTCGACCGGGTTGATGACCGGCCCGATTTTCACAACACTGGTATATGGTGAGTGAGAGAGTCTGGAGTATTTATGCAATGTGTTAGTGGCCTTATAATGCTGAATAAGAAAAAAAAAGTAAAGGGTCATTGAGAAAATGCATGATTTTTAATTTTATATTAATTTTCAGCTAAACTTATACATTATATTTAAGGCTTATTTTTTTTTGTGTCTACAAATGTCATTTTTTTCTTTTAGTCTATGTAAGACTCGAGTCCCACAAGTGAGACTTAAGTCCCACAAAGTAGACTTAAGCCTGACGAGTCCAGATGGGCAAATTGAGACTATTTTTTAATCTAAAGTGAATCAAACTCTTTCTTATCATATCTAAACAGAGGTACATTATTAGATTTATGATAGATTTGGTAGTAACTGTGTACATGTAATAAATCTACTCCAATTATAATATGTAATTTAAGTTGTTTTGATTAAAAGGAGTCAAGTTTTAACTTTCATATTTATTTGTGTTATGAAATAAGGGATTTCACTTTCATAGTTTTTATTCATTCATAGTCAAAATAGTTTTAGCATATGAGTTTTATGTTGGTTCAAAAATGACTTCACCAGAGCTTTTAAGATTTTGAGTCTTTTAATGACTTATTTCAAATCATTTTGAACAATAATGTTCTTTTGCGATTATGGTCCTATTAGAGTATAAGGGTGTTGCAATTTATTTGTTGATGTGTTGTATTCATTTTATCTTTTGCTTAATTTTCATCATTAGGTTGAATTCATTTCATGGTGATTTAGGCTTAGTTTCATGCATAATCTCTTAGTTTTTCCTTTTAGGACGATGTTACACTTTTGGTGTGCTTTTGGTTGTAGGGAGTAACTACATAGGTAATTTTGGCTTGAAGACTAAGTTGGATGAGTTGATTTCCTTGGTGGAAGGTCTTGAAGGATTTTAAGGCATGAGATCCTTCATGAAGAGGAATGGAAGCTATCTTAGCCTGGAAACCATGAGGTTCTTGAAGAAAAGTGTAGGAAGCAGATGCCACATAGGTGTGACAAGTCCCCACAGTAGTATGGGTGCTCCTGACATGCATTTTCTATTCTAGCACGCCTCCCACACCCTTGTGGGCATAGCCACACTAGTGTGGGGCACGTTAGAATGTCTTTTATGAATTTTTAATTTTATTTTCAATTAGGCTTTGACCTATGACTTATTTTAGGTTTTAAATAGACCTTTTTAGGGGAGAATAGATATTCCAGATGAACTCTCTTATGATGGCATAGGATTGAAGATCATCTTCCTCTCGATTCTGCTGGTTTGTCTTTTCTCATCTTCAATTTCTTTAGGGGTTTCTATCATGACTATGTGTGAGCAGAACCCTATTTTCTAGGATTGGGGCTTAGCCCTTGGGAACTTATATGGTTTAATTGAATTTTCGTTTACTTCTATTTGTGTTCCTCTCTTGATCTTTATGTTGTTGATTTATTTATGCAAAGTAATTGATCAATGTTTTTCATAATTTCAGACAATTAGGGAAGAATTGAAAGGTGAATCTAATTGTTGGAAACCCTTGATAAAGACTTAGGTTTTGAATTGTGAAAGTATGTTTGATCATTCGAGGATTCAACGAATTAACACCGATAGTAAAGGGTTTAATTGAACATAGCTACCACGAAAGTAGGGGTAAATTCAATTAGACACGCCTTTGTATCTTGAAAGAGAATGTTGGTTATTTTAGGTTAATTTGCCTTCATAGAGAACCAAATAAAGCAATTGGTTAGTTAATTAAGCAAATTGGAACCCATTGTGCAAAAACCCTAATCCTAAAAAGTTTTTATAAATTGAATTTCAACCATTTAATTTCTTGTCATTTTCTAATTTAATTTCTAAACTTTGATTTTCTCCAACTAAATTCTTATTTTAATTTTAATTTATCTCATTTTAATTTCGTTTAATTAGCAATAATTACTTTGCCAAATGCACGATCCCTGTGAAAAGAACGGTTTATTACTTGACGACACCATACATTTGCAGTTTTTGTCTATTATTTGTCCTAGATACTTAGGTTATATATTACCCTAACTGGATTGTGGTTTTTCTTTAGTTGTTTAATTGGCTTGTCTTCAACACAATCGTCTTATTATTGAAATTAAGTTCATTAGTCATTGGTTGCTTAAATACAACTTTGTATTTTGCCTTAGTCATTATAAGAATGATTTTTAACACTTTTGGACAAGTAAAGAAACAAGGAGTTTACTTTAGAGAGTTGATCGTATATCAACTTGTCATTTATCAACTATAGTGGAAATACGATAATAACAAAAAATGTAGTTCTTTTTCCTTGTGTGAAACATGATATCCTAACATATATAATATACTTCTTTGAAATTATAATGTGACTAAGTAATTTGGTTAGATACTGTTGTCTAGGTAGTTTTAATGGCAACTTAATGCCTTTTGCTTTATGTTTCACAGGATACACGTACATATGCATTTTATCATATATGTGTGTTTATACATATGCTTCATTCTCACGTCGCTTAACCAAGTGGCTGGGGTTCGAGTCCTGACTCTTGGAAATGCAGAAAATCCAAGCTGGGAGGGGATGCCTACCTATTCGGTGTCTGTCAAACCCCCGGGAGAGATTAGTCCCCCTGATCGATGGGGGATACTCCTATGCAAAGCACAAAAAAAAAAAAAAACACATATGCTTCATTCATTCATTCATATTTTCCTATTTTTTAAAATTTGGTGTAAGAGATTATTGAATATTAGTTAAAGTCACTTAGATTTGAAAA
Source organism: Pueraria montana var. lobata (assembly GCA_026413185.1). Taxonomy (NCBI): domain Eukaryota; kingdom Viridiplantae; phylum Streptophyta; class Magnoliopsida; order Fabales; family Fabaceae; genus Pueraria; species Pueraria montana. The sequence continues at coordinate 35,814,553 of CM048651.1, read as the reverse complement.
TTAACCTCACCTTTGTTACAAATAGAGTGTTCTTAGCATTATCAAATTTAATATGCTTCAACTCCAACAGGCAAGAAAAATTAAGATAAAATATCATCATATATGAAAAGATCTAATTGTTGCGAGGCAATTAAGTAGTAGGAGCACATGAAGCCGGTTCACCCAAATTGGAAGATGACATGAGACCCCAAGGCTCTAAGGACTTTAATCGCATTCTCCACACCATCATCAGCAAGTACTTTCTCAATATTGCTTTCTTAATTCAACCAATTATTTAATTAATTACTATATTTTCATGCTATAGGCATCATTTGGTGGTTAAGATTAGGTTAATGGGCTCTTAAAATATGACTTTTTAATCATTTAAAAAATTTGTGCAAATAAATTATATTGTAATGGAAAAATATAGAGTTTTAATATGTGAAGTGAAAGAAACTTATTACCTCAAATAGAAAATATGCAAGAATTGTATAAGAATGAAGAACATTAGATAAGAGTGTCATTTTAGTCTTATATATATAAGTTATGAAAATGCATACAATATGAGTATCTAGAAATGTCATATGAACATAGGAATTATATTCAAAAGTAAAATTAACTTAAATATTGTTGAAAAGTAAAAAAAAAATTATATTTTTATTAAAAAATCATTAAATAAATTGATATTTCTCTTACTAAAAAGATGAGTTTTTTTTTAAATATCTATAAAAATATAAATATAAAAACTATTCACATATTTTTATGTATAATTTGAAAGTGTTAGTATGTTTTGAGAAAATATTTTTAGTTTTTATAAATAATTACAAAATTGTCATCTTATTTTTTTTTACAATCAAATATTTGTATGGAAAAATAATGAAACAAATTGAAAAATTTATGATTTTCTCACATAAAAACAAATTGAGAGAACTATGTATGAATTAAGAACATTATATAAGAGTGTCATTTCAATTTTATTTATAAGTTATAGAAATGCATATAACATGAGTATCTAGAAATTTCCTATGAACATGTGTAACTATCTGATTTACAGGAATTATATTGAAAAGTAAAATTGACTTAAATATTGTTGAAAAGTAAAAAAAAATCATTAAATTAATTGATATTTGTGTTACAACGAATCATGAGTTTTTTTTTTTAAATATCTATAAAATATAGATATAAAAACTATTCAGGTATTTTTTTATTGAGAAAAAAGGGTGATGCACTGACAGTGTAAAACTATTTTACACGGTCATCCAATCACAAACCACCATTTATAGTAAGTTTGTTGATTTTCACAAAATTATCTTAAAAGTCATACAAATGGTGATCTGTGATTGGATGACACTGTAAAACTATTTTACACTTAGTGCATCACCATTAAACTTTTGTTTATGTATAATTTGAAAGTGTTAAGTATGTTTTGAGAAAATATATTGTAGTCTTTATAAATAATTACAAAATTATCATATTATTTTTATTGTTTCTTGTACAAATATTTGAATACAAAAAAGTAAAAAATAATGTGACATTTTTAAATATTAGTAAAAATAAAGAATAAAAAAAGCTAACATTTTGTCAATCTAGATAGACCTTATTGTAATATTGAAAACAAAAACATTCTTTGTGAAATAAGAGATATCTTTTGGAGAACAATTTGATGCCAAAAAAATTAATTATATATAATAAAACTAATATTTTAGCCTATTCAGTGCATAAAATAAATATTTATTTTATATAACTAAAATTTATAATAAATAAATACTTCTAGATATATAAATTATATAATTAAAATTTATAAGAAATAAATATTTTTGAATATATAAATTATATTTTATGTTATATTGTGTAATGTAATATAATATTATTTTTAAATAGCGATAATTTATTTAAAAAATATTCAAATAAATACTTCTAGATTTATGTTATATTGTGTTATGTAATATAATATTATTTTTAATTAGTGATAATTTATTTTAAAAAATATTTAAAGAGATAAGATAAGCAAAAGCTCTAAAAATGCTCTTGTTAAAAAATGACGATTTTTAGGGATAGAGTTCTTATTTTTAAGGCTAGTATAATCTCTTATCGTCCTTTAACTGTCATTAAAACATGAGATTTTTTCATTATTTAGTATTCTTATGTTTTTTTAGACATTTCTTAAATTATTAATGGCTTTCAAAAAAAGTATTTTTTTTTTTTGCATTTTAAAAGTCAGCTACTTGTAATTTTAAAATAGTGATTCAATTTTTTTTTCACATTCAAATTTCTTTTCTATTCTCACATATGCTAATTGTTTATATTCTTAAATTATTTATTTTTATTTTTGCATAGGATGGTTTGGTTTAAGAAAATGTTTTCTATTTTTACCTTATTTCCTAATTTAAAAAATTTGTACAAGAAATAGTGAAAACAGAAAATAATAAAAAAATATTTTCACTATTTCCTATGCAAATATATTAAAATAAAAAATAAAGTAAAAATAAAAAACGTTAAATAGCCCCTTATAATTTTTTTCTCTCTCCTTGATAAATTTGTTTCACTCATGTATATTGAATTAAAGTACACCACCTTCATAATTAATTAATCTTTTAGTTTGTTTTCTTTTAAAGAATTGGATAGACGTCTCCTGTTTAAAATTTTAAATTCAAATTCCTTTTATTGTCTATTTGGTGGAGAGTTTTAAAAGAGAAATTTAATTTTTAAGTAGATTTAAAATACTACACATCAAAATGACATGTTTAGATATTAAATTTAAAGAGTTTTTAATATGATAAAAATTATATAATAGATCTTTTTTAGGTAAAATGAAAGGATTTTGAATGATATTGTCTCTTTTCCTTTTCCTCTCGTTTGCACCTCTCTCTTTTTTCCTCTTTTCCACATCTCTGTATGCTTTTTTCCATAATATATACGTTTTAGCATTAAGATACAAGTTTATGCTTCAATCAATAATTAAAAGTTATCAATATTTATTTATTTATATTAAATGGTATTTTCATAGTTGCAAATTACGAGGAAATCAAAATACTATGTACTTAATATCAGTGGTACTAGATTTGAATTCCTTAAGAAAGGTATCATGTTTGAATTTTGTAGATGGAAAACATGATTGGGAGGAGAGACTTCACTAAAAGTGGTCAGTCAATCAGGTTTTCTAGCGGAGATTAATCATCGACAAAATCGGTGGATATTTCGCACCTATAACTTGATGACCCAAGAAATATTTGATTTTGTAGTTATTGATGATCTTTGAGAAAAAGATATAACCAATCATTTTTTTTTTTGCAAAATTCTCTAACTTTCAAGATACTTATTGAATTTTTTATTATTTTAAAATTAGCTAATGTTTATTTTCGGTAAAATTTTATATTTAAATCTCAATTTTTTAAAATAAATATTCAAAACTAAAATTTTACGTATGATACAAGTTAAATTACTTTATCCAAATGAAGAATTTGAAAGGGATTTAATTTTTTTTCATCCAAGCAAAATATTTTGAAAATAAAAGGAATAGAAATTGAAAAGATTACATTTTTATGCATTTCAGATTTCTTAAATTTGTAAAATCCTTTATCCAAATACTACCTTAGTAAATTATATATATTTCTTTATCTTACTTTTTTAAAATATACTTTTAAATTCTACCTAAATTAATAGCACATATATTTCTTGTAATTTTAAACATTTTAAAAATAAATTCAAAATGAGTAAAATATGTTTTGAGTACCTGTAAAATATGTAAAATATTAATTTCATCCTCCAAAAAATTTTCGTATTAATTTGGTCCCTCTAAAATTGAAACTTATTTTTGTAGGTCCTTGTTGATAACTTCGTTAAATGGTAATCTGACATGGCTACATATTTATAGGTAAAAATAAATTATAAATTTTATATTTATCAAATTTCCATGTTTTGTTATTGTAAATTTAGAAAATTAAAAAAAGAAAAATTAAGTTATTGGTATTCATAGGGACCTTTAGACTTTAGAGGAACCAAATTAATATGAAAAATTTTTGGAGGACAAAATTAATATTTTGCATATTTTACATGAACCCAAAACATATTTTACCCATACAAAATTGATACTATAAATTTGGTATTAGAAGGGGAACAAGGAATTTCCGTACACCTTGTAAGAATACGATGCAAACCACATAAATTGGCCAAATGTGTAGACATCTTAATAGTGCCATCATGTTTTACTCCTACTTTTCCTTTCCTGATTTTTGTGCCCATATAGAGATGAGCATTTGTAGGCCACCAATTTCATGGAAAATGGTGTGCACTGTGTTTATCTAAACCTTAACACCCCCCATGCCTCAAAAGGACACAACCCATTTCAAAAAGGACAAGAGAGGTCAATAATGTACTCATAATCCTCATCTTATGCTATAAGGTATTGCTCCAAGCTTTTGGGTTATTCTTATTCAACTAAGGTAAACTATGACTCATATGAAGTACATTCAACATTTTATACAATATTAGTATATCTTATTCTTAAATCAAACTTCACTTTTATATATAATTGTTTATGGTGCGTTCACCTTTTAAATAAGATTCATATATCCACATAACTATAAGAGTGCCACCTTGCGATATCTCAGTGTAAATGCTAGTTACTTGTCGTTCGATTATAGCTCTTTGAAGCTTTGGCAATGCAGAGTGGAAGGAATAATGAAAATTCTTACCTAACTCTTTGGATTATTCTATTTTAGTCTCTCTATATATACTTTAATTCATATCCTGTATCATAATGGACTTAGATAGGGCTTGCAACTTCTAAATTAATGTTTTTTTGTAATCATGATTCTTTCACAAAAAGGTAAGTTCTCACGTAGTTCAAGGATATATTCAGGATTTGACTATTATACCATTTAGCTTCTTGAGAGAATATCTTTCATACTATATAAACTTGCCTACAACAAACACTGTTTTTGTGGTGGACATTAATAGATTCTTTGAAATGCATTATTATTTTTTTTTTTTTTCTGGAAATAGAAGGAACAAAGTTTCTTAACCAAGAAATCTAGCCTTAACTAGAAGAAACAGTGTATGATCAGATTTGTTTATTGGTTTCCCATTCTTAAAAAGTGGTGTCACGGGTTTAGAAAATAGCCCCTTAATTGACAATATATAATGGCAAAGCACTATGATATAGATGCCCTTTACAAGGAATTTATAAAGTACAATGGACTTACAAAGGATCTTCCATATAAATTCCAACACATACTACTACCCTTTGAGAGATGGTTTATCTGGAATGTTCTTTAATTGTACTTCACCACTATCTGACTTTTTATTTTTCTTTTTTATCATACCAACTATCTTGTACTTCACCCTTATCAGATTAGTTTAGAATGAAGGGAAACGTTGGATAGTGGGGAATCGCCTAATAAGTTTATATTGGTAAATGCAGTAATATAACCACTCCCATCCAAGAAAATTAAGAAGACCCTTGAGGGATAGGACATTTAAAGCATAAAACAATAACATTTGCGTTTGCAAGTTGCAGCCAAGCCTCTTAGATTTGCCAAAACTTTTTGGATCTAATCTTTTGGGGCATATTATATTTTCATTATCATATCATGCAAGTGGGCCATAATAAAGAGGGACAGATTAGCAAAATAACTAAAACTGCTATCAAGAGCAATATTTATAATCTTATGCAAATATTACCAACAAGGTCTAGCATAATTGGTAGATAGTTGGGTTCTTTAAGCATGCTGCTAACAGATGTTCGATTTCTTAACCATATGTATGAAGAAGACTTTGTTGAGAGAGGTAAAATCCATTTTAGCGATCTCTACGCTTTGGAGAATTTGTCTCACGGCCGTATGTATGGAAAGGTTGCCCTCAGAAAAAAAAAAAAAAAAAATTATGCAAATATTATAAAGTGGTTGCCACTTTTTGCTGCTTTGAACAAGATAGGTTAAATAAGGTATTTTAGGCAACAAGAAGGGAAGCATAAAAAGTTGAGAAGTATTATTTTAGAGAAGGGAAATAGATATGGCAGCTCCTGATATGTTGAGAACACCAGCAAGGTGTTGAGTGAACATGAAGCGATGAAGACCCTCATGAAATGTGATGGTTACTACAGTGTTTTTGGGACATCTGTAATATCATAAACTGCTTCTAATGAATGCCACTGGCCTCATGCACATAGTGCTATTCAGTTCTCATCCAATCAATTTGGAGAAAGCCTAACGTAAAGGATCAAAACTCAAAAGTGAGATAGAAAAGTAAAAGCATACTGAACACAAGTCATTTTTATTATATCAGTAATGGATTCCAAAAGCTGTCATCAAAATTGTTTATAGCCTGTCATTTTAATTAGAATTGCACCAAGGTAACATAATTTAAGGTCTCATTAGTTTTTCCATGATTATGACATAATAGTACTTTGTCTATGCTATGCAGAACATGGTAAACAGAACACCAAGGTGTGATCGTGTTCACACTGAGTCTTGAGTAATTATTTGCCTTGATTTGGTTAATAGAAGGGTTTACAGGATGAAATGGTTGGAATTTAGGTACAAGGTGTTTTATTTGCTTAAACAAACACAATTGCTCCAGCATAGTCCCTTCTTCAATCCATATATATGTTAGTGACTCATGAGTCATCATAATTATAATAATAATGACCATCAAATATCAATTCTTGCTCCTTTTAAACTGGCCTTCATTGCGTCATGTATCAAAAGGAATTATTGGTTGCAAGAGTTTTTGGTTTTCAAAATTGCTTCCGAAATTGGGTAGGGACCTCAAGAAAAGCTCCCCTGAAATTGACTTTGCCATTGTTTTGTATGTGCTAAAAAAAGATTTTAAATTGCCAATCACACTATATGATGCGGCTGCAACATTTCGATTATGATGACCACTACAAACACATCAAACAGTGATTGCAAACATGGTTTTAAGAAACAGTTCATCGCAATTACGACCGTAATATTAAGGTTTTTGACGTTTTCATTACCACAATTGCAGTCTCATCAATCGCATTTGTCCACAATTTTCTACAAGATTAAGGATCACAACGAAACCAAAACTGCAACCGCGACCACGAATTCAATTTAACACCTTGATTACAGATTATATTGGTCATAGTTGACTCATATCTATCTAACTAATTAGCATACCCTAGTGCCAAAGGCTTCTTGCTTCACAAAAGTATGAGAAGAGTAATTGTACGCAATCTTTTCCTTGCATTTGCAAAGAATCTGTTTCTGAATTCGAACTCATAGTTAACCGGTTACTAAAACACAACTTTACTACTACACCAAGACTCACCCTTTATAGTTGACTCACCTCAATAGCCAATAAGCGCATCTGCAATTTAAAACCTTGCTATTTTACTTGTCTTGGCCATTATAGTTAGAATTTAAGCACCATCCTCTTTTTATCAAAGTTGTATCCCTTGACAAAAGTTTCAAGTCATAAATTTCTATCACACCATATTGACAATGACTAATGTGAACATATATAGAGCCATAGATAGTATATAGATTACATAAAAGTAGTATTGATACACATAGCCACATACATATTACCCAACAACTTTATGACATGGACTCCGGACAGCCACTTATATAATAAAAAATGGTCTTCCCCTGGATGTATATCTCATACCACATGCATACATTAGTAGGAGCACTTCCCAATTATTGTTGAATTTCTGCTCATGTAAGCCCTAGTACCATGACTCTTTGCCCAAACAAGGCCCCACTTTTCTAGCCATCATCTTCTATAAATTCACCCCAATTCTCACACAACCTTCCCCAGTTCCAATATCATCCCAGGCTCTCAGCATACCTTACAACCAGCCCTTTAAACCATCATCATCTTGAAAATTAGTTCTAAATTTCCAACCATGGTCCCCAGTGAGATCAGAGGAGTCCACTATCTAGCACCAGAAAATCCATTCCTAGTTCCACCAAACTTTGGCCTTCTGCAAAGTGACATCCCAAACCTCCATCTCAACACCCTCCTAAGCACCTTTCCAAACTGCCACTTCCCTCCTTCAGGCCATGAATTTGTTGTTCCTCCCTCCTCATGTCTCAGCAGCAATTCAACCTCTGATGAAGCTGATGAAATCCAGTTCAACATCATCGACGAAAGGAAGCACCGGAGAATGATATCCAACCGAGAATCCGCCCGCCGATCAAGGATGAGGAAGCAAAAGCACCTGGATGAGCTGTGGTCTCAGGTTGTCAGGCTCAGAACTGAGAACCACAGCCTTATTGACAAACTCAACCATGTCTCTGAGTCCCATGACAGAGTCCTCCAAGAGAATGCACGCCTCAAGGAAGAAGCTTCCGATCTTCGCCAAATGCTAGCAGACATGCAAATTGGAACCTCTTTTGCTTGCACCATGGAAGATTTGGAGGACCTTCCATGCAACACTTCTCAATTCAAACCTGATCCCTCAAACCAATCAATCACTCCTGCAGACATGATTCATGAATGAGGCTATTCTCCACTATATATACACAAACATATTAATTAATTACTCTATATATGTCCCTTCTTCTTACTTTAGATTTCTATGATCTTTTGTGCCTCCATTGGAGATGTACAAGTTTAGAAGCATATCATATATATCAATTATCAAATAATTAACAGCTTTACACGTTCTTATCATTATAATATCCAGAAAATTAAGCTTACGTCCATAGTACAGAACAAATAAACAGTTACTTGTCTACCATATCGCCGCGTCCTTATCTAATTGGTGATGAAGCAGTGTACCTAGCCAGAATATGATATTCTCATTTCTCTGTACCCATCATATAAAATTAACCAAATAACATGGTGCCTATATCATTTTCACACTAAACAAAAACCCCATAACGAAAAATGGAATAACTATTATAGATTTTTTTATTCGTAGAAATCAAAGACAGGTACCAGGATTTACAATAACTCACGCACCCTTACTCAACCAACTATGCTAGACTCCTTTAGTAGAAAAGTTACTGTAGATAAACCAACTAAAGGCCAAACAATTAAAAAGAAAAAAAAATTATTGGGAATCAAAACATTCGTCTTTGCTTTAAGAAGTAGCTGGTACTAGTAACTATACAGAGTTTGTCTTTTGTAGGACCAAGAGGGAGTAAGAAGAGGTGAGGAGTGAGCTATGCACGTGCAAAAGTAAAACAAGGTATCATAAATCTGAAAGAACACCGAAAAGGGGTGTCCAGTGTAGCACAGAGAAATAACAGGGTCCAATACGACAAATGGTGGTGGAGGTGCTGGTGGTAGTGGATCATCACACACATTACTACCACAAGAAGCAAAAACATATAATCAAAAGTGTGTCCACTAAAAACACAAAAAACAAACTATTCTAAGGTTTTTGCTGAGAGAGGCCTTCTTGGTACCCCATATCTTTAATTCTTGTGTCACTAATGTGGATTATGCAACCAAGTGGAGCCAATGGCTTCAGGTGTTGCTTCAAATAGTAGTACAATTTTAACAAAGCGACAAATGAGTGCATGCATCATCAGGGGTCTATCTATCTATCTATCTTCAAAATTGTCAAATTGTGTCTTCCCTTTTGCAGGAGTGTGTGTGATGTCTAAACACTCTCACTAGCACATGAAGACAGGTTCTGCACAAGGTTGGGGATTTGTAATGTTATCTTAGAATTTTGGCAAAATTAAACCAGACATGGGATAAACTTGGATGGTTTGAGAGAGAGAGAGAGAGAGAGGCGTGTGGCACCATCATGATTGTATTGTTGACATGAGAATCTTGATAGCATTATATGCAAATCGTGCAGCTTTTGACAATCGTCAAATCGGGGTCACGTTGTTGTTGATAAAATGCTTGCCAATTTTTACAAGTCAAAGACCAAAACCTTCAAGAAAGTTGTGATACCAATTGCTACTACACCGTATTTCTATGATCTTAAAGTTGTTGATGGTTATATTATAGTATATAAGAGGCGTGTTTTATTTGACCTGAAAAGAGTTAATTTCATCCGTATAAAGGCTGTTTTGATTAATTTTAACCTTGACTATCTATTTTAATTATTAAATTTCTCTCACGCCCTCATCTCTATCTCTTATAGGTTTAGATGATATATTAATTGTGCAACTTATCAGCATTAAAGCTAGAGTTAGTTGGAAATCAATCCAAGCGAATATATAATCCACTGAGTGGGCGTGTAGTAATCGTGAAGAGTTTAGGTAGTGTGCATCAAATCTTAAGTTTAAACTTTATTGCTTCTGTTGTATAAAAAAAAAAAAATTAATCGCACATTTTGTCAAGTATCTTTTATGATTTCACAGATTTTACCATTCAATTGTTTTATTTGCATATTTTGTCGGCTTAATTATTAAATTGGTCATCAAATTATTTAAAGTACTTCAATTTGGTTCCCAAATTTTAAAATGCGTCAATTTAGTCTCAAAATTTTTAAAAATGCATCAATTTGGTCCTTTTCGTCCAACTGGAGTTGATGTCATTAATAATTTGAAATGTCTTTTACATTAATTATTTTTTCACAAAAATATCCTTAATTAAAGTCAGTTTTAGAATAACATGACAGTAAAAAAAACATAACCCATTAATTTTTGTAAGTTTTGTTCACAGATATAATTTTGAAAAACATATTACTAATTGAGAACAAATTTAATGCTCTCAACTAAATTAACTAAATTTCTTAATATAATGAATTAGTTAATTGAATCTTATAATAAGGACTGGAGATAGTAATTTTTAATTATGACAATCATGACTAGATATGTCATTGTATTTTAATTAAATTCATATTATTTGCATGCTTCATCACAAAAATTGCTATTAGGAAAATGTAGGTACAAGTGAAGCATACAACATTTTTAAAAAAAAAATCTAAAATACGGGTATATTAATATAAATTTTAAAAAATATACATATATAAAAAATATATAATTTTATATGAACATAATTAAGTTATAAAAATGATAAAAAGAACAAATAAACATAATTTATAATATAAAAGGAGATTAAATTTTTCAACATTACTAAAATATATATCTCATAAAAAAATTATAATACATAAATATTGGACAATCAATTTTATAATACTTAAGTATGATTAATATATTACAATGTAACAATTCAATCTCATCATTTTCCTTACCATTTGCCAATGAAAAAAATGTCCCTAAATTTGGTTCATTGTGAGAAAAAGTAATAACTTCAAGAGTGTCAGTCTCTTTAAATAAGTCTCATAAACCTCAGCAAATATCCCACATTTTATTCTCACTCTCAATATAGTTAACTGTTACCGAGTCTTTGGGTACAGGACTGATACTTATCAAAATACTCAAATTACGTATCCAATTTGTTTCTTAAAAAGTGTTTTTATGTGGCCATGAGTACTCAATGCATATTGAATACTTCTAGTGTTATTTAAGGAAAAGAAAAAGATAACCATAATTAAAATTTAAACACATGGATACCATTTTATTTTACTCTCAGATGGCTCAGGCTTGAGTCATTCTTGATAGTGACTTGGATGCCCTCCTTTTGATGTGTTCTATTTGCAATTGTCTTCACTTCTTTCTCATTATGCTCTTCGAAATTCTTATTTCTTCCACTGTTCTTTTTATCTATCACTGTACTTAGGCACTTTTTGAATAAACTCTTCTAACGTAAAAGTTTATCTCATAAATTTGACTATCATACATATTAAAATGACTTAAAAAAAAAACCATTACGGTAAGCTCCACCAAAAAGCATACTAAAATAAGTTAAAAAAAATTGTGTTTAAATAAGGGATTTTAAAATTTCAAAGAATTTAAAGTATATAAGAATTTAATTACTTCTAGAGCCAAATTAGCAAAACAGCTGTATTTCTTCCTCAACTGGAACTTGACACTGATGATGAGTGACTTGAATCTTCTGCAGTGTCATCAGTTACATGTGAAGACTGTAAATTAAAAAAATCATTTCAATCTTAAACTTTACTACTTTCCCAAAATTACATGTTAAGACAGTAAAAATTTCACTTCAACCTTAAACTATAAAGCTTTATCACGTAGTGTAAGGCCAATAACATGAAAGAAATGGAATTTGTACTGAATAAAATTAATTAATTAGCACTTGACACTGAAAATTGACTTTAGAGTTTAGACATGATTAGCATAAGCCAGTTGCATTGAAATTCCACACACAATTCAACCCAGCCCATTTGTCAAAGTAATGCCAACAAATTTGTCAAAGAAGTTAATCCAGTAGTGTTATCTCAACTACACACCCCTTTATTGGATAAATGGTCTCTGTCAAAATTTGTCGGCCTCATTTTTACGCATTCTCTATTCTCCACTTCTCCTCATTTTGGTTTTGGACTTCTCCAAAACTACCCCAACTTTTCATCTGCTTTTTTATCATTATCAACAGAAGCACCACCATACTTGTTTTGCACCCGTTGTTAATTAGAATTCAAAATGGTTTCCTGTTACACTTAAAGGCATGTACATGTGACAAATTTTTCATCCATGCCAGCTATGACATACTTAAAAAGGTGTTGTGAGACTATTTTATTATATTTATATACCATTCTCGAGTTTATGTCTTACTCTAAATCATAATAATGACTTTCTTGAAGATCAAAAGCACTTTTCATTCCTTAGCTACTATGCCAAGATCCATATTGACAATCCTAAAAGGTAAGATTTAAATTTAAATCCTCATGTTGTCGACTAACATTATTATTATGTTAGACAGAAATAGATACAATTTTTATTAAATTCTCCTTTCATTCCATTTTGATTGATGTTTAAGATTGTTAGACAAAAATAGATACAATCTTCATTCTTTTTCTTAATTTCAATAAATATATTATAGTATTTCAAGTAGGCATGTCAAAGAATCCTGAACGTGCAAGTACCCATTTGAACCGGCCCCAACGTTAACGGGAAATAACCACTCTGACTGAGTACGGAGAAATAGGTATATAACTACCCATCTCATTCCCGTATCAATCCCTCCCTGCCCTGTTACTTTGTTTATAACATTTTTACACACACACACACACACACACACACACACACACACACACACACATATATATATATATATATATATATATATATATATATATATATATATATATATATATATATATATGTAAGATTTTATTTTTATACTTTTATTTTATAATTTTAAATATAAATTAATTATTTTAATAGGTAAATAATTTAAATTATAATAATAATTAAATAACAAACTTAAAATTATACATTTAACTATAAATATAATTTAATTCTTAATTTTTATTTATTTATTTGCCATTTATTATTTTTTATATATTATTTAAATTAAAATATAATTAATAACTTAATACTACCTCTGGTCCTAATTATAAGCAACAAATTGGATTTTTCTTTGATCCTAATTATAAGCAACAATAATCAACTTTTAAAGTTACTCAAGGTTAAATTTCTTTTATACTATTAATTTATTGTTAACTTTATTTCTTATGCATTCACTTATTCCCTATGACAATCACTTAAAGCAAAAGGTATTTTTGGAATAAAAATTGAATTTATGGTAATATTAATTAAAAACAACTAATTTAACTATTTTTCTTGGTCTTAATTATTTGTCCTATGTTACTTATACTCCCTCCGTTCCAGATTATATGACGTTTTAAAGAAAAAAATTTGTTCCAAAATAGATGACGTTTTACAAAATCAATGCTGCATTAAATATCTTTTTCCAAAACTACACTTAATTAATACTTAGTGGGAGTAGTGTAGTATGAGTAATTAATTAGAGAGATAAATGGTATATTAGGAAATTACCTAATGTTTTCTAGGAAATTCAACACATTAATTGCATTCCTTAATACATGTGCCAAAACCTTAAACGTCATATAAATTGGAACAGAGGGAGTAATTAGGATCAGAGGTAGTATATAATTTTTTTTGGTAAAGTAATATATAATTTAGGTTTAAATACCTTTTTAGTCATTGCAATTTAGTATTTTTTTGCTTTTCGAAAATTTGATTTTAGTCCTTGCAAATTATGTTTGTTTTGTTTTTCATCCTTATAGCAGTTTAGATAGCACTTTTTTCCATTATTCAAAACGCTATCTAAACCACTTTAAGGACAAAAAACAAAATAAACATAATTTACAAAGACTAAAATCAAAAAAATAATTTTACAAGGACGAAAAATAAAAAAATGTTAAATTGTAATGACTAAAAAGGTATTTAAGCCTATAATTTATTTAAAAATGTATAAGTAAATTAAAATTATAAAAAATAGTATGACAGGTTACTCATGTATTTCTCTGTACCCAATAAAATTCAAGAGGATGGGGATGAGTATTAAAATTTTAAACTCATATCTTTTAAACTTGAACCGAACTTGCTCCACATCTTGTGAGAATGGAGACGGAGACGGGGACGGGGGAGAGTCAAATTCATTTCTGACCAGCCGTGTTCCATGCCTAATTTCATGGCAACAGTATTTGTTAGAGATTAAAATCGGAATAAATGTTTTAATATTTCATTCAAAAATGAATACATCAATCAGTATGAATATCTTTTTTAATATATCGTACGAACATATATTGTACGAAAGCATACGAATCCACGTGTTTATCAACTGTTGGATAAATGTTAAATTAAAAAAGTAAAAAAAAAACGAAAACTTCACTCAAATCACGGGTGGTTACTCTTTAGCATTTTCTCTTTTTTAATGCTAAAACATTAATTAATTTGAAATAGAGTAAGTATAATCAATGGACCCTACTCGATAAAATTTGTGTTTCTCTCTGTTCTAACATAAAATATATGCCAAGATCCATATGACAACCCTAAAAGGTAAGATTTAAATTGAAATAAAAAATTGAAATCCTCTTTATGACACAATTTTTATTAAATATAATTTGTAAGTAGACCATAGTTGATAAAAATTGTCTCTCTCTTTCTCTGTTCAACATAATCATATTTATGTTAGTCTACTTTCATTAACCATTTTCAATTAGGAATTAAATGCGCTTTGAAAAGGACAGCCACCTGTACTCCTTGAACTACAGTATGAATTATAAAGTCTCAATTACAAAGGGTCCTTAAGGATACTCATTATACTCTTAGAAAATACCATGGACTAATAAAAAGGGCAGATTTTTATTCAGAGTAACAAACAAACTACACAAATAAACTTAATATCGTATCCAAATCAAAATCTTAAAACATTATATTTGCAATTTTTTCTTACTTATATATTACTCAATATCCTTTTTTATTCAACGCGAAATTTTTTACTTACACTTGTACTCTAACATGTAACTAAAGTCTTGATTTTCCAATGTCCTAATTACAAAAAGGGTCCAATTTTCTAATCAAGACTTGAGAGTTGTGGGTTGGTACCAGTATCTCTTATGATCAATTTGTCGGCCTTGTCAAAAAGTAAAGCAAAACATCGGGCGGAAAAAAAGATATTACATATTTTTCACATTGTTGACATTCTAGTATTCTAAAGAATTACACTTCTCTCAGTACAATATAATCCTTAAAAAGACAGTGTGAAGAGCAATAACAGAAGCAAGAAATAGCACAATCAAGGCCCATTATTGATGTCTTGTGTGTAGACATAATCCGTATGAGCAACCATTGTTGTTTTAACCGCACACTCAGTCCTGTCTAGTCCCTTGCAAGCACCACCATCATCATTGAACCGTGTCTTTTCCTACATAAGAAAAAAATTCACAAACAAAGGTACAAGTACCAAGTACAGTGTGAAAACAAACATAACGATAGCGTTTAACTGAACGCATTCATGCAGTCAGACGATTAGAATCGTCTGATGAAAATCAGATGGTTCAAATGTCATTTCAATAAATGACATTTGAACCGTCTGATCTTCATCAAACGGTCTAAATTCATGACTGCGTAAATGCAGGGAATCCAAATTCGTAACCGAAAAAAATATCTTAAGAACCCACTTACAAGTGACACTGTTGTTACATGGGAAGAAGAAAGTGGTCTATGTGGAACAGAATCTGAACTAATGGTGTTGAACAAGGACCTGCCACCAACAACTGTGAAAAGAAGAACAGAAATAAGGAAGAATATTGTGATGCACCTTGCCATATGGGTTAACTTAACTCTTTAATGGGAACATAAGTTTGGCACAAATAGAGAGAATGAAGGAAATATAAATGGAAGTAGCTAGTGGAAGTGTGAAGTTCCATGAGTAAGCATTGAAATCATGCAACCACCACAAAAAAGTCAAAGCAAATTCAATGCCCCCATTAATTTAGAGGTAAATGCTTCCTGTCTTTCTAGGGAACAGCAGTATTTAAATTGAGAGACATCACATTGAGAAGTGGGAAGTGAGAACCGTTTTGCTCCTTCCTTCTTTCTTGGCTATTGTTTATGCTTTTGTCACGAGAGGCAAGCTGTTCTGGCAAGACTAGTGTACCATAAATTAACACTCCCACAGCTCACTTGCATGTGGTAGTCACTTGTGGATGTTGGGTCTTCTATTTTTTTTTTCTTTCGAAATTCATCTAAAAAGTTTATAATTTACATCATAGTTTAAGAGTTTAATAGTCATACACCGATAATATAAAACAATTTTACATTGTTATTCAATAATAAATTACTGCTAATATGATTTTTAAAGTTGTTATCGTAAAAGTCAACAAACATACCATACATGATGAGTTGTGATTGGATGACAGTGTAAAATTATTTTACACTGTCAGTACATAACTTGTTTTCTCATAGTTTAATCTATATTAAGTTTTCTTTTTGTCTTCTACTTTGTTAGATGATTTTATTTTATTTTAATTAGAAATATGAGCAAATTGTTTATGCATTGATAGTGTCAAAAGTTTTTATATTGGTATCCAATCATAAATGGTTTTATATGATAAATATGTTGATTATTACAACGGTTATTTTTAAAGTTACATCAAGAATAGATTTTAATTAGTTGACAGTGTAAAAAATTTAATATTGACGGTACATATAAATCAAACTCTAGAAGCATTCTTAACATTATTAGATTAATCTTGTTAATGAATATTTTTTTCAACTTAAACTCAATTTTAGAAAGAAAAAACTTGTACTATCTTTGTCCCTATATATAAAAACCCTTTTAATTAATTAACAAAAATTAAAAAAAATTGTTAATTTAGTTAGTAACAAATAAATTTGTCAACAATTTGTATTGAGACTCATCATCTTATTTTTTCTACCTAATTAATTAATATGTGGAGACAAAATAGTAATTATATAATTTATTTTATTAATCTATATATAGATAGTTATCTTCCCCATCCTCAAAAGAGAGAAAAAGTAGTTTATCTATTAATTTACAGCATTATTGTTTATTTATTAAAAATATATGAACTTATTAAGGATATTTTAGTATAAAAAATCATTAATATAAGAGATAATTAAAAAATAATCTTATAAAAAGAGAAAAAAAATTATACATAAAGATGGAGATAATAACGGTTAAAAGTATCTACAATTTAATAAATTAATATTAGTTTTACTTTATTTCCTGAAATACACTATCTATATTAACTATATTTTCTAATCATAGTCTAGAAGAACCAAGAACTTTATAATTCATATTATAATTTAATCTTATCCTTTTGGGCCAGCATATGATGCATTCAGCCCAATGACAAGCCGATTAACTCAGTATGTATAACCCAAACGGAGACCCGTTTTATTCGAGCCACTACTCTCCTTTGTGTAACTGTCCTGCCGTATATATGTCGGGATGTACATCACTTTGTTTATGTGTCAAGTTTGTATTTGTAAAGTATTTTTTTCTTTCTTTCTTTTTAGAAAGTTTGTGAATATAAATTTTATGTTTGTTATAAGTTTTAGAAAAATATTTTTGAAAAATGTTGATTTTCGAGAAAATGTTATTCTCTCGTTTTAGTTGATTTCGATTCATCTGATGTGGAGTGGTATGTTATTTTTTCATGAGAATATTAAAACTTTAAAATATAATAAATTCAATTTTCACTTTCTCATTTTTTTTTATGTTATTATTTTAGCTTTTAAAAATACTTTTGTAAATATTAAATTTTTACTAAACTTACTTTTTAAGGCTTACTTGATGACACAATTATATGCCGGAAAGCAAATGCTACCTTACAAGCAAGATTATTTTTTTTTAATTCGAATACAAAAGGATGATTATTGATCCCGACACTTAATTATTCTTTCTTTATATTGCTAACTATATGTTGCTAAATTAAGTATTTTACACGTACTACTATACCGAACACTTCATTATTTCCCAATTGATTTCAAGACTCGGGAAAGTTGGACCTATGTTCGATGATGGGCTCTTCTTCCTTTCTCAATTAGTTTATTTTATGTGAGTGAAGACATGAGTACTTGTAAAGGTACAAAGACATTTGACACTCAAATGAGTGATAATGATAAACCATTCTAACTCTAATGTAAACTCAAAGATAATAATATAAAACTGTGAAAAGGTAACAAATAAAGGATAAATACAAATAGCAAATTAAGTTAGAGCTAAAAATAATAGTTTAACTTGAGTGTTGACGGTTTTGACTGAGGTTGGATGGTAAGGGAAAGAAGGTCGTCATCACTTCATCAAGCAATATACGAAGTGATGGCCACGAGTAGAAACCCTAGTATTCAACTCAAAAACTAGTCTAATAACGACAAGTTAGTGTGGAGAGAACATAATTAAGAAGCTACCACTATCCTCGACATTGGGAGTTTGTGTTTTTGATCTTCGATCGTGACCTTACCACGATGGAAGATCCTCAACAATGGCGAATACTACGACAGATCGTGTGGTGGACTTTCCTGTGTGGATATCTATGCTAAGGAACATAGATATTTCAACATGTTGAGAATCGTTGGCTAGAAGAATTTGATGGGGGTTGAGGTTGATTCCCCAACTCTTTGGTCAATGCACTATTGTGGGCACGTACCAAGTAGAATACGATTCAGGCACCTCAATTGGGTGAGGCATTCTTCAATTTTGCACCAATTGGGAATAGAAGGTGTTAGCAGGCTTCTGTGTTGGAAAAGCTCGTTTGTGATATCCCTAATGTCACAGTTCTAACAGCTTCAGCCCTTATTCCTGAGGTGTGTGTATATATCTTTAGCCCTTATTCCTTAGGTGTGTGTGTGTGTGTGTGTGTGTGTATATATATATATATTATGTGTCTCTAGTTAATTATATCTAGTTGATTCTTTGTCATTATTTTATTCAATTACATCTAATATAACAACCATAGACGGAACATTCTAGATGTAATTGAATAAAATGACAAAGAATCAAATGTTCCTAGATGTAACTAAATAAAAAACATAACATATATACCTCAGGAATAAAGGTTGAAGCTGTTAGAACTGTGACATCACCAATATCATAGACGCTTCTCCAACTCAGAAGCCTACAAATACCTTATATTCCAAATTGGTGCATAATTGAAGAATGCCTCACCCAATTGAGGTGCCTGGAATCGTACTATGCTTGGTACATGCCCATAATAATGCACAGACCAAAGAGTTGGGGAGTCAACCTCAACCATTGTCAAATCCTTATAGCTAGCGATTCTCAACATCTTGAAATATCTATGCTCCTTAGCATAGATCTCCACACAGGAACGTCTAGCACATGGACTGTCACAGGATTCGTCGTGTTTGAGGTGTTGTCATGCTCTGTTGTGGTGAGGTCGCAGTCGAAGATGAAAACGGGGACTCGCGACACCTAGGAAAACACTATCGGCAAAGGGGGAAACAACGTCGCACTTTGGCTCCACGCCACCACCCCAAAACCCTCGCTGCCAACCTCTCTTCCCTTGTTGCTAACTTCAAATACTTAAAAATTTCACCGTCATGTTTTCATGAAGAGGTATCCGTATATGGGGTACGGTACTGAAGTTGAGAGAGGAAAGTTGGGTTTATAATTTTTTAAAATATAATAAAAAAATGTGGTTGGTAAAAGTCGCCAATATCTTTAAATTAATTATAATAATTAATTTACACAACTATCACTATGTTAAAATTAATTATTTTAAAATTTAAAACACTAACCATGTTAGGGTTAAATTGACAGAAGGACCAAAATGGAACTTTTCAAAAACATAAATGACCAAAACAGGACTTTTAAAACATAAAGGACCAAGATAGAAAAACACGAAAGCATAAAGGATCAAAATGATATTTTAGCCTTATTTTAATGACTAAAGAATAATTCCTAATAATTGATTAATGTTAATCCATAAAATAAATTAGTTAAAAAATTAATCTACTATCTACAATCTCACAAATTAGAAAAAAATGCCCAAATTATATTTTGTCACAACATAGTAGTAAACTAATTAAATCAAAGTAGTGGAAATGTAATATCTATCTAAAATATTAAACTATGCCAAAATATTTTATAAAATACCCAAAACTTAATTTATATAATTTTTTTTTTCTAGAAGAGTAATTAGATTTCACACTTTTAAGATTAATTACTGGTCGTAACATTTTAAATAAGGGTGAAGTTATGAGAAAGTGCAATGCATGAAATTGTTGTTGGCATAGAATACACATGACTATATGCTCATAAAAGTCTAAAAAATATTTCCACAGTGATGACACACTAACAGGAAAAGTATTGTATACCAAAATGTCATTACAATAATAAGGAACAACCACTAATAATTTCAAGTTCAAAATATGAAAGTACAATAATTAAAATTAAATTTTACACTCAAATAGATTAATATAAAATGTGTAGAGTGGTCCAAAATTTTCATAACATAGCCAAAATTACTAGTATGTTATGTATTATGTACTTGTTTGGGGAAAAAAAAAATGGACGTGGAAATGGGCTCATGTGCCCCTGGCATATTGCTTGCAAGTAGGCATTGTCGGAAGATGCCATCTTCCTCACTCGAATAAAGAAAATGGATCGTGATGACCTGCGATGAATACCCAACGGATTCTCACAATTCAATACCTAAAATTCTTCCAAATGTTGGCACTTTTGATTGTAAAAGGATTCTAAAGTGAATCCTCAAATTTTTTTTTTTGTCAAATTGGACCACAATGATTAAGAAATTAATGTGAAATACTTAAGGGGCGTTTGTTTCATGGATTTGATTATATTCCCGAGAATTATATTGCTGGGAATGCTATTATTGGGAATGTTATTCCCATAAAAGATGTTTGGTAAATACTTTTAATTCCTAGAAATATTTTTAAATTTATTTTAATTTAAAAACAAAAATATTAAATAAATAAATGAGGTAAAATAAGATAGAAGTGAAAAATTATTTTAAATATTCCCATGAAAATATAAGATTTCTATCATTTTACATGGAAATTGGAAGATGAAGAAACATATATAATATGAATTTATGGGAATGAATTATGTCTGAGAATATTTTTTTATTACATTCTAACAAACATGGGAATATATATTCTCATATTCACATTTTCGGAAATCCAATTAGATTCCATCAAACATCAAACAAACGCCCCTTAGGGTTTTTCTTTTTCTTTCTTTTTCGCACAAACAAGTCATGATAATGAGACTCAAAATTCTCCCTCCGGAGGTAATGAAATATTGGGATTTTCAGGGATAATGGTCGTACAACATAGAAGAAACAAAAGCCGTAAATCAATTTAAAAATTATCAGTCCAGTTGTGAAAAAATGAAGATCGAAGAAAATTGGGGGGTTTCAAAACTGAAATGAAAAATGTTGGTTTCTTATTGTTTGTTTGATGAAATTGAAGGAATGTATTCAAGTCCAATGCACATAGATAAATACAATGTTATAACATATTCAATCCATAATCATAAGGGATAACAACTTAGGACATACCTGTTAGTAACATTGGATCCATGGTAACCCGTGTCTTCATTTAGGATTAGGATTTTTCACCAATTGAGAAAGTGTTGTCTTATCTAGTGAGCATGCCTCTGATATAACAATCCAACTGAAGGGGTAACGATTTTATAACTCGCTAGATGAGGCCAGTGACTTCTGAATAATAACTATTAAATGGGCCTACCCATCACAATCCACTCACATGCCCAACATAATATCCATCATTTATCATGTGCGAATAATTAATTATTTCTATAATTGATATATAATTCTATAATAATTCATTAGTGTCAATACTCAAAATTTAACAGAAATGACATGATTAGCACAATCGTATAACTTGTATCTATTAGTCTTTAATATCAATTGTTGAAATTTAATGAGTCCAAATCAACAAGATCGAGTATATACAAGATTATGGCATGTTCCATAATAATACAAAGAGAATTAGGTAATAAAATTTGTTTATTTAATGCAAAAATTTGAGTTATTATGTTCTTTATGAGATGTAGATGGAATGACTTGAGTGATTGTTAGAGTGAGAGCAAACTAATCGATCTTAACCATTAGATTTAAAAAAAAATGAATGGTGATGATACAGAGTAACTCTTTTAAAGTCACTATTAGAGTAAATTGATTCCTTTCATATAGTTGAGAGTATTCTTATTTGACAAACCATGAGACAAATGAATTAAGCTTGAAACCAGCGGACATGAAAATCTTTTTAGGACACATCAAGTTGTCTTATGCTTAAGTGAAATAATCAGTTGAGACCGATAATCTATCTTGTAAACATAGAAAATATTAGTCTTTTTAAAAACATTTTATATCTTGTTTATTATCATTAAAACTAAAATTTAAATAATCTTAAACCTTGGAGACTTTATTATCATTTCTCATTTGTGGATGTATAATTTAAGAAAAAAAATCATATATAGATGAAACAAACAATTGGACGGAACGGGCAAGTCATTCAGGTAACCACTAAGTGTGTGTTTGGTTTGCAGTTGCAAACCTTCAAACTTTCGTTGACCAAAAAAATAATAAATTTTTGCTTCCTCTTTTTGTACTTTGAAAAGTGGAAACTTCTGTTTTTTTTTTTATCTATAGGAATAGAAAACAGGTACCAAGGGATTTACAATAACTCACGCATCCTACTCAACTAACTGAGCTAGACCCCTTTAGTAGTGGAAACTTCTGATTGCGTTGATGCAAATGGATTCCCAAACACCCTAATTAGTAAGTCATTAATCTGAATAATGAATGAAATTCGTGAAACAAAAAGTCGGTCTAAAATTAATAAAAAAAATGTCTTGAACATTTTTTAAATGGATTTTTAAATTTTTATATTCAAAAGTTTTTCTGAGATAAATGAAGATCCACCACATATGTTTTCTAGGTATAGATTAATTTTATTTAACCTTTCATTATTAATTTTGTGGTTTGCATTTAATTGAATCTATTCACATACACTAATATAATGCACTAAATTTGTAGCTCAACCAAAAATTAGACAACGCAGCATTGAGTAATCCAATCAACCAACCGTTTTTAGTTTTAAAACATTACACATGGATATATTTTATAATATTTTACCATTGAATAAATACTAATTTTGTAGCTATATATATATATATATACTTAATTATATATATTTCTTTATCGTTTTTTTTATTTCAATATATGCACTTAACGTAACAATTTTTTTTTACATGCAGTGAGTAATTTTAAATAAATAAACAAAAAAATAAAGAGAATGAGAAAATAAACAAAAAAAAAATTAGAAAAAGAAACGAAGGAGAAAAAATGGTACTTGGTTTGCATAGCGCCAAAATTAGTATTTTCCTTTTCATTTTGTTCACCAAATACAAGAGTATAGAGATATTTCTGTTCTTTAACATCATTACTCTTAAGTCTTATCCACTGACATTGTCCAAACTCAAAACCTTAGTTCAAGTTAGCATTGTTCAATTTCAATTCTACTTCTTGCACCACACAGTGCACAACACAAAGCTAATAGTTGTTGGTTACTCCAAACAACTCAAAGCCATGGCATGTTCTCCATCCCCTATATCTTCTTCGTTCACATTTGCCAATCCATCATCACTTCCCAGGCCCAGAAATTCAATTTCTTCTTTTCTAGGCCCGAGAGCTATGGCCAAAGAGCTTTACTTCAACCATGATGGTTCAGCCACAAAGAAGCTGTTGGTAAGGACTCTGGTTGTTTAATTAACATCCATAGTTTGTTTTGGTTCTTCACAATATGTTAGTGAGTTGGTGTTTGGTGTTGGTGGTGGTGCAGGCAGGGGTGGACATGGTGGCTGAGCTGCTTGGTGTGACATTGGGTCCAAAGGGGAGAAATGTTGTGCTGCCAAATAAGTATGGACCACCCAAGATAGTAAATGATGGAGAAACTGTTCTCAAAGAGGTGTTTTTACTTTTTGGTCATTCATCAGCACCATTTGCTTCTTCCCTTTCATTGATGTTCTTATTTTGTAACATTTTATATGTAATATGTTATTAGTTCTAAGTTTTTTCTTGGGGGGGGGATAAGTGACAAATTTACTTCTAATTTTTATTTATTTATTTTCAAATTTGGAGATTTCAATATTTAAACAATTGTCTTGCTGCTTGTGTAGTTTAATTTAATGAACTTCTCTATAATCCGGTCTAATAAAAACATGGTTTTGTGCCTTTTTTATGAACTTTGCTTCCCTAATGTTATATCAGATTGAATTGGAAGATCCGTTGGAAAATGTTGGAGTTAAATTGGTGAGACAAGCTGGTGCTAAAACCAATGACCAAGCTGGTGATGGCTCAACTACATCTGTTGTTCTTGCTCATGGCTTAATCAGAGAGGGGACAAAGGTAAACATAACAAGCTGAATATCAGTATCCTATTACATCATTCAGAACAAAATGATTAGATAAATAGATGTTAGCATATATGAAGGTTTATATGAAAATTTGACATGTATAACTATATTAAAAAATCCTAAGTATGTATTTCGAATTTGCAAATGGAGATTGCAAAAACATTAGCTTTCAGTTTATGTTTTTGTCACCATGTCAATGACTATAAAAGGGGTTTCTTAAATTTGCGCTCTTAACCCGCTCCTTTCTTTTTCCATTGTAGGTTATTGCAGCTGGAATGAATCCTGTTCAAATTGCTCGCGGGATTGAGAAGACAGCAACAGCACTTGTTTCTGAACTCAGATTGATGTCAAGAGAAGTAAGTTCTACTCATTAATTCTTTTTTAAAAAAAAAAAAAAAAACACCTGGATGATTGAAAATTTTGAGAATCACAATGAAAATTATCTGGCTGCAGATGTTGATTTAATTGTGCTTTTTTGTGCCTGCCAATTGTTGCTTATAGTTGGAAAGTCTTGCTGAATTCAACAACATTGGCTGCACTTGTAGGTTGAGGATCATGAACTTGCAGATGTTGCTGCAGTCAGTGCTGGGAATGATTATTCAGTTGGAAACATGATTTCTGAGGCTCTGCATAAAGTAGGCAGAAGGGGAGTAGTGACAATTGAAACCGGAAGGGGTACTGAGAATAGTCTAGAGATAGTGGAAGGAATGCAATTTGATCGCGGATATCTGTCCCCATACTTTGTCAACAATAGAAGAAAGATGACAGTTGAACTCCACAACTGCAAGGTATCACAATTAGGGGCATTTGGACTTTTGGAAGAACTTATACAGAATTTATTTGAGTTTATAAAAGTGCTTATGATTATGACAATTCTTTAAGTTTTTAAGCTTGATTCAACAAGCTTCTTGGTTGAGCTTATGGTATCAGCTCTAATGTGATAAACTTTGGGCCTGTTTGGGTAAGCTTGTCCAAAAAGACTTCTAGGAGAAGAAAACAAGAAAAAATGAAATGAGTTTCTCCATAAGCTAAAATTAACTTATGCACAGGCTAATTTGTAGAAGCTCTCTCATCTTTTAGAGAAGCTATATAAGAGAACTTCTACAAATTAGCTCCTAATAGATAAACACTTAATTATGCTGTTTAGCAAAATGTATCATGTATATAAAAGCCTTGCCTGAGTTCTATTAAATGAATTGGTGGTGCATGATTCTTTGGTTGCAGTTGCTTTTGGTTGACAAGAAAATCACAAACCCAAAGGAGTTGATCAACATATTGAACAACTCTGCAAAAGAAAAGTATCCAGTTTTGATAGTTGCAGAGGGCATTGAGCAAGAAGCTCTAGCTCCAGTCATTAAAAATAAACTCCGGGGCTCGCTTAAGGTAGCTGCCATTAAGGCTCCTGCCTTCGGTGAACGCAAGACCCATTACTTGGAAGATATTGCCATCTTGACTGGAGGTAGAAGATCAAACACTCAAATTTAGAAGCTTAAATATATTTTGTTTGCTGATATGTTAATACAACTAGAAAGAAAAATTTCTATCAGGAGTGAATGATTGAAGTTGCTAAGAGTATGTACTTGAATGACTTGTACCTTAAGTATATGGCTCACTGAAATGTCAGTTTGAGTCAAATTAATTGATGCTTATATTTGTCCTCAATGACAAAGATTGCATGAAAATTAGCTGTTAACAACTTGAAAAAGAGACACATAACTGAAGCATTAACTTCCATTTGCTTCAATATGTTATAATGCTGAGTGGAAGAAAGCATCAATAGTTTCTATATGTAGTCTTCAAGTTTTAGTTCATTCTCTAATAATCTTTACACCTTTACAATCTTTGCTCCTCCTATGTTTTTCAGGTACTGTAATCAGAGAAGATATGGGTTTCACCCTAGAAAAGGCTAAGAAGAATGATTTGGGTTCTGCTACTAAGGTTGTCATAACAAAGAATTATACCTTAATAGTTACTGATGGGAGTACTCGAGAAGCTGTTGAGAAGAGGGTTTGTCAACTTAGGAGGCTTGTTGAGGTGCACACAGAACTTTGGAAATCATCACATCATCTCACATTTGACCAGTGTTAAGTTTTGAAAGTAACATGATGCATGGTTAACATATCCTGGGATTACCTACACATCTATTGCATGTTTTTCAGAATACTGTAGAAAATTTCCAAAAGAAGATATTGAATGAAAGGATAGCAAGATTATCTGGGGGCATTGCCATTCTTCAGGTACTATGAATTTCATTTTATTTTGTCATGTGACAGTCTCTGGAATTTAAGATTTCTGTTTCCATTTAAGATAGTTCATTTACCTTTCAGCAACTGAAATCTAAATCATAGGTAGGAGCACAAACACAAGTAGAGTTGAAGGATAAACAGCTAAGAATAGAAGATGCTCTAAATGCAACCAAGGTATTTCTTTTTTCTTGGCTCTAACAAGATGATTTTCTGTCATTTGTATGGCTAAGCTTCTTACTTAGAACATGGCAGGCCGCAATCGAGGAAGGTGTAGTAGTTGGTGGTGGCTGTAGCCTTTTAAGACTATCCCAAAAGGTGGATGGCATAAAAAAACTCCTAGACAATGAGGAACAAAAGGTAATTATCTGTTCTATACTACTAACTTTTCCATCATGTTTGAAGTTTATAATTTAACCAAGCTCTTGTTTTAACTATCCATTGCAAGTTTTTGTTTTATGTTGTGCCTTTATACTGACTGTTCAAGATATGAAAATTTTATCTGTAATATTATCTGTAGATTGGAGCTGAAATCTTCAGGAGAGCATTGAGATATCCTACAAGAATGATAGCGAAGAATGCTGGTGTAAACGGCAATGTCGTCATAGATAAGGTCCTGATCTTGTTGAGAAACTGTTTCTGTAAGAGATTGATTACCAACTAGATAATTGGATCTTGTGCAGAGTTTAGTTAATTCAACTCAACAACAAATATTGAATTCAAATACATGCTTGAGGCCCCTTATGTCATGCAGGTTTTATTGGACGATAACGTGAATTTTGGTTACAATGCTGCTAGAGATTGTTATGAGGATCTCATGAAGGCTGGGATCATGGATCCAACGAAGGTATGACCATTTGAATGCCTTTTCCAAAACAAGTTATTCTCTCCAAGAACTTATTGATATCATAGTACTAAATATCCAGAAGATGTATGCCTAAATAAATATCCGATGCTGTTGATTTGTTCAAGCCACCTATCCTAGGATGCTGTTTTTGCTGTTGTTCTCTAATCATAATTGGAGTTTTACCCATTAATCTATGCAATAAAGGTTTGTATTAAAGGTCACACTAAATTATCAAGGTAAATCTTCAATTCTGATTAGAAAATAGCACTAAAAACACTTAGTTGTGATAGTGATATTGTTTTAAAGAAAAAGGTTAAACTATTCACTTAGTCCCTATAGATGTCCACATGTTATGTTTTATACGAGAAAATTATAAGTTTTAGTCCCTACACAGTTTAATTAGCCTTTAACATTGTTAGAAAGTTTTCTCTAGTATTAGCACCAAAGACCAAAACTTAATTTTTATACATGTCCAGGGACTAAAACGTACAGTTTTCTCATATAGAGATAAAATGAGAACAACTATAGGGACCAAGCAAATAATTTAACCGATGAAAAACAAAAAAGGAATAAAAACAGGAATGCAAATTGGTAAAAAATATGAAGTAGCTCATGCCAAATTTGCAGTGGAGGTGCATTAAGGTTTTGCACAAGATGACCAATTCTATTATCTTGAAAAATTGCTGCAGGTAGTTAGGTGTTGTATAGAGCATTCAGCTTCTGTGGCCAAGGCATTTCTAACATCTAATGCTGTTGTGATTGAGCGCAAGGAATTAGAGCCCATACCAATACCACGAAGAAAGCCCATGCCCACCTCAGGTAATGAATTAGAGCCAATACCAATACCACGAAGAAAGCCCATGCCCATGCCCATGCCCATGCCCATGACTACCTCAGGTAATGAAATCTTGCTATGTCAAAAGGCCAACTCATTCATTTGATTGTGGGCAGTTGCTTCCTGCACCCAAAAATTGCTTCCTGTACCTTTCTGGAATGTTTTTTTTTACCTTTCGGATTGGCCAATCTGGAATGTAAAAAGTGTAACTAATCCATAATGTAATTTTACATTCCAGATTGACCAATCTGAAGCCAAAAGAAGGTGCAGGAAGCAATTTCCTTGATTGTGTTTAGTTGCTCTCCTACTATGTTTTTGCCTTTTAGGAATGACAGTGTTGAAATTTGGTTACTCAGGTTTAGGACCAATGGGCTTTTAAAGAGGAAATTTGTACAGTTCAATTCAGCTTTTAAAATCCTGCTTTTTCACAAGGTCCAAGGGTTCAGTATGAGCAATCAATAAGCACTAGAAATCCACATATACTTTGTACAGATGGTGGCATTGATCTATCCTAAGAACCACAAATGAAGTTAATCAAAATTATATTGGATGTGACTACATGAAGGAATCTATCTAGGGGAAGTACTATGCAGCAGAAGGAAATTTTTTGCTGCATTCAGACAGTGACTACAGTGTTCAGTTTATTTTTTTTTGGTACAGTGTCCAATTCTGATGGTGGATGTTATAAAAAAAAAATTTAATTGGTGGAGGGAATATAAAACTTGTCATCCTATGTTATAGGATATATTACATATAAAGCCATTTAAAGGAATTATGAATCACATGCGTTTATTTATAACTCTAATACATTTTCACGCTTCAACTATTGGGTATTTCTTCATCCAATGATGCATTTTGATGCAGTGCTTCTTTAACTTCTGAAACTGTTTCTAACAGTTGCCCATTAATGGGTTCAAAAGATAAATGTTGGTTTATAAGTATGTTGATAATGTCAAATGTTACCTCAAAATAATAATAATAATAATAATAATAATAATAATAATAATAATAATAATAATAATGTCAAATGTTTGTGGAGTAAAGGGTAAATGACCATTTTGGTTATTGAATGTGTAAATCGGTGACAATTTAGTTCCTGAAAGAATGAAAATTCTAATTTAGTCATTGAATGTGTAAAAAGTGTGACAATTACATCCTACATACAACTTAATGACAATTTGGTCCATGAAATTTACAACTTAATGCCACATTAGTCGTCGAAAAGTACAATTTAATGTCAAATTGGTCTTTAAACATTACAACTTAATGACAAAATAGTCTCACGAAACTAACAACAGGACATAATTGTCTACTTTTTACACATTCAGTGTAACGCTCCCTATTTTATACATATATTATTTATGGTTTGATATTTATTTTGTGATGAAAATCTAGATATTAATTTGGAAATTTTGAGAGATTGATTTAAATCAGAATTACAAACAATGTCTAGATTTATAACAAATTCCGAAGTAAATTCGGAAAACCACATATTAGTTATTTTGTACAAAGGGAATAAAATAAAGAGTAAAAATAAATAATTTGACTATATATAATAATAAAAATTATAATTTAAGCATGTAAATATGTTTAGATTATAATTTTATATTTTAAAGAATTTTTAGAGAAATTTTCAGATTGACTAAGTGTTTTTTTAAGTGCTCATGGGTAACTTACATAGCACACTTAGAAATACTAAATTAGCTCTAAAAATTACAAGAAAATTTTGAATACTACTTTAGTAAGTATAGAACAAAACAGAAAAAGAAAATTGTATATTTAAAACTTCTGGAAGTATTATTCAAAATGTGAAACATAACCAACTTATATGCAAATAAAACAAAAATAAAAATAAAATAATACCTAAATCCTAAATCTTTACTGTTACGTTGAGAAGGAACGGGATCTGCTTTGTATTGCTTTAGTTATCGATAACATTTAGTTAATGAAGGATATTTTCTTTCAAATAACGTGTTTGACCCAAGCTCTTAATTATCCACGTTGTAAAAAAAAAGGAACCGTAACTTCTTCAGCACTCCATATCTCTTCTCTTATATATAAACAGATCTTCTCTATCCTATATTACACTCTCCTTTCTCCACTCTTGCACATTTCAAACGTTGTGGAAGATGTACGAAATCTCTGTCACTTGGCTTTGAGCAGATTGGAAACACAACTATCAACACCCTCACTTCCTTCTTTTTGGTTCTGTCAAGTTAAGAGGTAAGGGGGAGGGGGTTTGATTCTTGTTAATTTGGTTATAAAGTGAGTTAAGGGTAGAGAGAAATCTCTTTATCTCTCTTTAGTTTACTATGATTGCTTGTGTTTTAAGTGTTTATCTATCTGATATGAGTACTGGAAATTGGTTGTTTTTAGTTGGTTTTGATTGGAATAATTTTCTACTATGTGATGCCTCTGCTGCAGTGATGATAAATGATTCAAATTTCTTTTCTTATGCTTCTGTATAAAAAAATTGATGAACACATATAGTTGTATTTTTTTTAAACCGAGTAAAAATCTTTCTTTCCATGTGTTTCCATACTGATACCGAGAGAGAAAGGATGTAATAATTTTGTTCAGAAATTCCTTTTTCTATGTTCAACTCACGGGACTGTGATGAAGGAATTATATCTAAGGGTATGCTATATTTATTATAACTTTATTTGGCCTAAGAGTTATCTGGGTATACTACTAAAGTAGTGTAAATCAAACTTGAAATCTTATAATTTGATTGTGCACCGTGACCATGAGCCAAAGTGGAATAGATGAGACACTCTAGAGAGGAAGACTCTGCTTGTGCATGTTGAACTTGGACCAGAGTGGAGAGGAATGGTTGTTCTGCTAAGCTAGTAACACTGAGTTTTGCAAGACTTTATAAAACTCAACATAGTATAAATGGCTTAGATACCTATTTAAGTACTAAACTGTAGGTAACCATGATTAGGCTTAAAAAAAATATAGATTAGCAAATAAATGATATATATGACAAAGTATAATAAGTATAAACGTAAGATAGAAATAAATTAATAAGATTTTAAGAGAATTTAAATAGTGTAGTTATGGATAGAGAATTTGAGTGATAGAAAAGAATTACTTAAATTATAATTAAAGACCAAAAAGGAGTTTGAATGAATGGATTAAATGATAAACAAAGAACTTGTCTCTGTACCAAAAAAAAGATTCTATACCAAAAAAAACAAAGAACTTGTCACAGGAATAATTAAAAGACATTAAGTGCAACGAGAATTATAACGTGTTAGATCTTTAGTGTTTTTCAGATTTACTTGGATAAAAGATCCTACAACTAAAGTTAGCCAAGAATCTAAGTTAACATAAGATAATGGCACAACAACCAGTTCCAGAGGCAATAGTAGGAAGCACCATTAAACGAGCAACTATCCTATGCAAATAAATAAGATATCAAAAGGTGCATAGAAACTAAACCAAAAATTGAGTGTCTACTTCAATGGTCTTAATATGGAAACATATTCGATACAATTTGCAAAGGAATCATTACAAGGAACTAACTATAAAAGAAAACAACTACTATATTAGGCAATTAATTAAAAAAAACACATTATCTAGCATGAAAGCATATCAACATAACAAATGTAATATAAGTGCATTCCAATTAAAATATGCTAAAAATAGATGAATGTCAAATTTTATATTTCTCGATTCTGATTCATATTCATGTGAAAACTATTAGTCAAGTTCTCATTTTTCTTCTAAGAGATTTAAATATCAATGCAATCCAATTAAAATATGCTGAAAATATAAATAAGCAGGGACAAATTTACTGAGCGTTAGACTGAGTGTTGGGATTTTGGCAAGTGTACCAAATCGTGCAAGTAACAAAGTGATGAGTAGAATATCCTATTCACAAGGACTTATACGACAATTGGGTAAATAATAGTAAATTAAGTAGACTACGAATGTTTAGAATTTAGTAACCAAAATTAAAAAGACAAAGTGCATAAAAATAAAAGAGAAGAATAGAAGAAATTTGGTTTTAGAAAATTAGCGAACACTTGGTGTGCGCAGAAAAGGTGTTTTAAATCAATTTAAAATAAATTGTCGGGGTTTAACTTTGTTGAATTTCCTAACATGCAAAAACAACTCACTCCCATTCAATTAAATTTGTTATCATCAACCCACAAATTTATCTCAACCTTAATTCCTTAAGCGAAAGAACCTAAATCCCTTGATTCCACTCTTAATCTCTTGAATTAGTGTAACTAAGGTATTTGCATTAAGAAAAAGGGTTTAGCGAAGACTAATCTTCTTTACCTTATCCCTAGGCATAAAGAAAATTAGTTGCCTTCTTCAGTTCCCAATCCAAAAGAATTTCCCAATTACCAATGGAATTAAAGAATAATGCAATTGGTTGATCAGACCAAACACAAGCATTAAGAGTATAAGAAGAACAATAACAATATTAAATTGAATAAAGAGAAAAGTGTAATTACATGAAGTTAGGTTCAACTACATTAAACCCCAACGAAAAAGAGAACTTAGCTACGCATAGCCATGGGGTAAGGAACAAAAGATGGAGAGAAAATGGAAGATGAAACGCATCAAAAGCCGTCACGCAAGTCTCGGAATTCTCTTCCTTTCATTACACAACGTTCGGAACCGTAGGATAGACTAGAAAATCCTTATTTAAAGCTATGGGCCAAAAAGGGTTCAAGCCCAAACAAAAGACAAAACATAAAAAAAAATTATTCTTGCAGCGAGCGATGCACAAGTGCACGAATTTTTGCACAGCCTGTGTAACTCGCTGCCTTCAAATTTTCAACACTCTTCAGAAATTGCACAGGTGCACGGCTTGGTTGCACAAGCCCATTCCAAGGCTTCCCACAAGCTTCTTTTGCTTCCGCAAGACCTTCAAGGCGTTAAACTTCATCCCAATTGATCCTTAACGCATCATTCACTTTTGGGACTTCTCCAAACTTGCTCCACGCTTCCATAAAGCTCTTAAAAACATAAGAAAACAACCCAAAGATCAAGTGTAAAAAGGGTAAAAACTAGAATTCCTAACTAAACAAAGCTTTTATTAAAAACACAATTAAAATGAACATAACAAAGCTCAAAAGCAAATAATTGCCCCTAAACTACTACAAAAAGTAGGAATATAAAACAATTATCACTGAGCGAGAGAGAGAAAAAGAGAGTGAGATTGAGCGTGCATTGTGCCACAAATTTACTAAAACTAACATAAATTTAAGTTAGAGCCAGAAACGATCATAAATTTACACAAGCCAAGATTGAAGAAATAAACACCTAAAGAAATGAAGAATAAGAGAAAAGAAAAAAAGGGAGACCTTACCATAGTGACGAGGTGGAGGGCTAGAGCGAAGGCGCAATTTTGGTGACGAAGATTGTGGCTGCCGAGGGTTTCTGTTAGGTGTTCGAGAAGTAATGATATCCGTACTCTCTGTCATTGCTTGAAGGAACGATGTAAAAGGCAGCAACACAAAAAAGTAATGACTGTTTTATATTATTTATTCATATTAGTCATTTTTTTTCTTTATAATGAAAACATTTTTAAAAAAAATTAATAATTATAAAATATAATATATTTTTTATTATTAACATTTATTTTTAAAATTTTGTATATATCTAAATCTAAATTATATACAAATGCAAATATATTTATAAAGATAATATTTTTGGAAACAAATATTTATATAAATCAAAATAATATAAGATATATATTAATACTATGTTAATATATCTTTTAAATATTTATATGCATATATATCAATATATACTTATATATAAAATTTAAAATTAAAAGAAAATCAATTAAAAATATAAATTATAAACTTTAACACTTGTGCAATGCACGAGTTATCACATTAGTTACATCCTAAAATAAAGGCAAGTGATAACGTGAAAATTTTAACCTTTATTTATTTGTGTAAGGTATTAAGGAAATTAGGATTTATTTATTTACTAATTTTCACACGTGAATTCACATTCACTCGTTCAAAATGATGAGGGTGGACCGACAGTGACACAAATGCAATCGAGAAACTCCGATGTCTCTGTCTCGCGTTTCCTCTGTTTCGATTCTGTCAGCACCGTTCAGAGGCATCCACGTTCTCTCCTGATTCTTAATTTCTCACATGGTCCTCTCCCTCCTAATAATCTGACCTCAACAAGAACATGGCGATTATGGTCACGGTGGGATTGGGCCTATTGGACTTCCTTGTTGCTGGGGTTTCCTTAATCATTGGTTTGGGCCTCATTGCCTTCATTGCTTCCATTCTCTGCGCCACAGCGTTCTTCAACAACGCCAAGGACGTCTCCTGAATCCTCAATTAAATGGTTCGATCTTGACTTTCACTCTCCCAATTTCATTTTCATGTATTTATTTTTGTGTACAATGACAACAATAACATTAGAACTTAAGACTTTGTGCAAATTATCCAAATTTTTCATTGCTAGGCCGACCTTAGTGGGTTCAATTTCGTGTATGTGTTAAAGTAGATTATTATTTTTCATGGTTTGTTCCAAGGTTTTAAAAATATGTTCCAATGTGGCTGCTATTGTCTGCAATTTCCCTGCAACATCAAGGATTGCAACGAAATCACGACCAGATAGCAACTTAAAACCTTGGTTTGTTCTTATTCAGTTCCTTTTTGCATTCGGTTAGAATCCATTGTGTATATATACTTTAGGACAAAACTTACATCTTGATGTTGTTCTTTAATTAGAATTAGAGTTTTGTCTCGATAATTCGTGTAACAAATGTTTAAATTAAAGGTTAGCATAGGTTTATGAGGTGAAACTATAATTCTGATCAAAGAACAACATTCGAAACATATTTGTTTTAAGTTTTGTCCTTTAATTTATTCCTGTGTGGAATAAGAATGTTTTTTGTTTCCTAGATTGTGATTATGGAGCTGTAAGCTTAACTATTAGATTAGGATTTGTTGCTGATTAGGAATTTGTATCCTAGATTGTGATTATGTAGCTGTAAGCTTAACTATTAGATTAGGAATTTGTTGCTAATTAGGATTTTGCCCTCGTTGTCTCCCAACACCGATCTGTGTATTCATGGAACATTGCCATTTATGATTATTCAATATTTATTTCTCTGCACTTTAGGATTTCAGACTTAATTTATTTCTTATTGTTCCAATTTTAAGTTCAGTTTTCAATGTGGAAATTCTTTGTACCTTTGGAGGTAGATAGAAGACAGCCTTATCCTCACAAGTTCTACCTAACCGTATGAATACTGGGAGGGAACTCTGGGCTATATGATTATGAACTACTGTTGCAGGCACAAAATCAACACAGATTTAGTTTTCTACGCCAAGAATCTTCTTTAAAATTTGTTCGTAAACTAAGAAAATGGTTAAAATAACAATTCTGATTTTATTTTGTCTTCATCTTACACCTCCATGTACTTTCTTCTTTTTCCATACATCATCCTTTTTATCTACAATTTTTTCTTTTTTTTTAGGTTTAATTATTCATTTAGTATTTTTACCTATCTTACTTTGAAGATGTATACACTCTTTTAGATGTGAAAATATTTTTTTTTATTAGAATAAACTTAAGGAATTTTTCATTCGTTAAAAGAAACAAATGTTCTTTGAGATGAATCTATTTTCAGGGAACAATTCTATAGTCTAAAAGTATATATATTATATATGGTTTCTACAGACTTTTACAGTGTCTGATTGCTTGGTTATATGGATCAGCTGAATATGTGATAATGTTAAAATTTTGAAAAGGTAAAGGAAATGAAAAAAGGAAGAAGATGAACTGAAGAACAAAGGCAACAGTTGGATCTTGTCCTACCAGTAAACATAAAATATTGCACTCTTGAAGGAGAACTTGGTCACTCAATGCACTCTTTAACCTATGTGGCATCTATTTCATCCTCTAATAAAAATATATTTAGCTGATTGCTTTCATATAGTTAAGGCATCCTTTGTCAAACCTCATCTTGTCCCCCAAAAGCAAATTTCAGAAGATCAATTGATATTGTTGTCAAAACCCGTCTTGGAAAGACCTAATAAAGGTTCCAATACTCTGCCACCAGTATTCCAATCTTTGATTATCACATTCGTGACAGGACAAGACTGATTTCCTATTTTCAGTTTCAACACATATGGATAACCTATCTATATTGACAAAATTAATCATCATTCCTTATGAGATGTTGATCTTGTACTGCTTTGTTTGTTTCCATTGGTTTAAGGGCGTGAGAAATGAGATGGGGAGAATTTTGAGTTTCACCGTGTTGGAACTAAGGACCTCTAATGTTTATGTGTTCTAAAATTTTGATAATTGCGTAGTTTTAAACATTAAATGGGTGTTAAACATACTATAAATGAATTCATTGATAACATTGTTAAGTGTGCAGAATCAGACAATGTTCATAATAATTAAGGATATTCTGACGTTTTTGGGAAGATATCACATAAGGATCGGATCCGGATCCCCTGCAGTGATTACCACATTTTTTGCGTGTTTCATTTTTTATTAATATTTTATTTAATTAATAATGGAAAGTGTGTCGTGAAATATATCACTGCAGTCCTGTGGTGATTTTTCCACTGCAGGGGATTCAATTCCCATAAGGATCATATGAAAATTGTTTGAAGCATTATATCTTGAAATATCTCATTCAAAATCAAACTTTGACAATTTTGAAGTTTGTGAAATTTTCAGTATGCTAAAGTATTAAAACAAAAGGAAGAAAAGCACACAGCACAAAACATAACAAATTTTTGAAAAGTAGATTGTCATGCGGATTAAGCAATTGTAGAACAAGACAGACACTACACAACGACTTCATGCATTAGGGAAAATTCATAATGTTGTTTCTAATCCCTGAGGAAGAAGAACCTACGCAGTACGCATCACATAAGCTCTTATTTGTGTGTCAAGGATTAGATGTAAGTCTCGATGGTTTGAGAGAGTGAAATAGAATAAATCTTTTATGTTTCTTTCTCTTCTTCATCTCTCTTAGCTTTTGCTTTTCTAACCAATGGAAAGGCTTATGAAAAACTTTCATTTAAAAGGTTACAAATATGTAAACTAACTTCTTTGTCCATTCTTCTCTATTATGCCTTCATGCTTGACCATAGCACAATCAAGTCCAAATTAACAATGCTCTTCTCATAGTTTCACTTTCATTTCTTTATAATATAATAAAAATCATTACATTAACAATGCATTGATTTTAATTTTACAAATCAAATATATTTTCTAGGAAGATAATCTTAATCTTACTCGAATAAGATAAAATGACTATAAACACAAAACTCATAAAAAGAATATTTAATACAACTATACTAAAGGGATCTAGTTCAATTAGAACAGAGTGCGTTAGTGTTATAAACCTTCTAGTACCATCTTCAATTCTTACGGATTAAAAAAAAACGCAACTATGTGTACTAGTCTCTAATTTGAAACCAATAGTAAAACCATAACATTTCGTCAGTTGATATGATAAAATGCATGAAAATTAAACTTGGATCTCTATTTTTATATAATCAATAAATTAAAAAAAAAAATCAATAACAAAAAAATAGTGAAAGAAAATTAACAGTTATCCTATTTTTTTCTTTTGTTTCCTAGAGTACACCATTCCCCGGATCCCATCCGGGTCAGCAACGAAGCCCAAAGGACGATAAAACCCGAGAACGCGGGGCTCCGAATAGAGGGCAATATTGGAAATTCCCTTTCCGAGAAGCTCCTGGAGCAGCCTCTCGATGACGGCCTTCCCGAGCCCAATCCCCTGGAAGGAGGGGTCCACCACCACGTCCCATATGATGGCGTTGAAGACGCCGTCGCCGGTGGCCCTCGCGAACGCCACCGGCCGCCGCGTCTTCCGGTGCTCCACCCACAGCACCGCCTCCGTGTGCTCCAGCGCCACGCGGATCTTCTCCGGGTCCCGCCGCGGGAACCCCACCGCCGCGAACACGGAGTTCAGCTCCTCCAGGTCCAGCCCCTCCGCGCCGCGACGCAGCGCGAACCCGCGCGACTCCAGCGCCGCGTCGGAGACCGACAGCGGATAATCACCGCCGCCGCCGGAGGAGGAGGATGACGCGACGGCGACGGTTCGGTGGCGGGTTCGCGCCGGTGCTATACGGAGGCGCAGGGAGGGTGGGAGAGGGGTGGATATTGTTCCACGTAAGAGCATTTCTATCGACAGAAGAAGAAAAATGTGTGTTTTTAATTTATTAAAATAATAATAATAATAATATTTTTTAGACTCTGTAGTTGCGGTTTGTTTCCGTGGAATGGATGAGTGAGAATGGATGAGTGCACAACTGCACAAGTGAAGTGTGAAGATGTACTGTGTGTTTGGGTATGGTTTTTTGTTGGTGTGATTTGTGGCCAAGAGAAAGCCTTGATGGATAATGTGGTTAGTTGGGAGTCTATTGTGGTTTCCAAAACATAAGTAAGTGTTTTAAATATATTTATTAATTAAGAAATACTACTATTGGATTTATTTTATAAATATAAGTTTTAATAAATGTTAAATAAAATGTCTGGAGTATATGTTTTTTTTTATATAAATATAAGTTTATTAGCATTACATAATAGTATAATATTTATATGGATTTGCATGTAAAGAGGTGTCTTAAGTGAACAAATACGAGGATAATTTTTTAATTTAAATTAAAATATTTATAAACTTAATTACGTTGAAACTAAAGTCAATTTGTTTTTTTTTTTTTTTTTGTAGTTGATTATTTTACATATCTCTTCATTTGAGAATATCTAAATCCAATTTAAATAAATTGTCATGGCTATTGATAATTCAAAATTTGTTGTTTAAATAAATTTTCATGGCTATTGGTAATATGTAGGATTGAAAATAAGTTTAGTTATTCTTTAAGAACTTATGAATTATCTTATGTCAAAGTTAGATTAGGTTAAACTTATTACCAAACAAATAAGGTTAATATAAAAGTCTACTATTGGTAGAATCTAGCTAATAATTTGCTCAATTTGATTAATGTTACAACATTAGTTGAAAACCAAAATGATTTTTGGATGTGGAAAGTTAACTCTAAACATCAAGTGAAATCAGCCTATAAGTTTATTCATAACCATAAACATCATCCAAATGGGACGTTGTATAACAATCTTTGGTATAGCATATGTCCTTAGAAAATCGAGGCTTTTGCATGGAAGGTAATGATAGATAGAATCCTCCCAAAATCCAACCTTGTTAGAAGAGGTATCACATATCAATGGGATTAATCAATTTGTGTATTATGTAAATGTAACATAGAGTCAATAGATCACTTGTTTTTCTTTGGTAATGTTTCAAATAATATCCAACAAAGATGCTACTCATGGTTGGGTACACACACTACATTACCACACAGGTAAAGCTCATTTTGTGTCACACATATAGATGACAACAAGAAGGGATGACAAGGAGTATTGGAAACTTATTTGGCTTTACATAATTTGGTCCATATGGCTTCACAGAAATCAAGTTTGCTTACAGAACTAACACATGAGATAGTAAAAATGATAAAGGTCAAAAGTTGACTATGATCAAAGCTAGACTAGACCATACACATATGTCATTCTATGAGTAGTGGTCAAAACCACTATTAAAATTGTATTGCCACGTTATTTCTTAACTTCATAGTGATGTAATGGATAGGACTTAGGAGTACTCCTTGTACTCCAATTTTGCCATATAAAAAAAGGCTTAAATATGAATTTAGTTCCTGTATTTCACACTTCTTCAATTTTGGTCTTTGTAAGTTTTTTTGTTCATTTTTAGTCCTATAAGTTTGGAAGTGTAAATTGTTACACCAACCCCCCTTCTTAGGTTTGAAAAATCTTACACTAACCCCCCCTTAGGGGTACCCAAAGTAATGTAAAAAAATGAAGGGGTACCAGGTGTAATAAGAGTAAACCTTAGGGAGGGTCCATGTAATTAACTCTTTTTAAAAGTATGCACGATATCAAAGCATAGAATATATAATGATTATTTTGAAGTAATAATCATTATTTTAGTAAACTTTTTAAGAGAATTTTTAAAAAATAATGAATTATTTCTTTAGAAATAAGTTATTTGAAACATGTACTAACAATCTATATTAGTTCATGTTACTAAAAAAAACTATATTGGTTCATGAGCCATTACTTGACCTACAATCAACAACATTATTAACTATAATTAAGCAACTCTCGTCTATTGTTAAAACAAATTTTATATAATTTTTTACATCTATGGAGAACTCTACTTAGAACTTGCAACTATTCCTGTTATCAAGGAATTTATGGATGTGTTTCCTGAAGATGTTACTACCTTACCCCCCAGAGAGAGAAGCAGAGTTCTCCATAGATTTGGTTCCCGGGACGGGACCAATTTCTATAACACCCTATAGGATGTCACCTCTAAAGCTTAGTGAGCTTAAGAGCCAAATAGAAGAGTTGACATCCCAACAGTTCATTAGGCCTAGTGTCTCTCCTTGGGTTGCGCCTATTCTTTTGGTAAAGAAGCAAGATGGGAGCATGAGGTTATGTGTAGACTATAGACAACTCAACCGAGTGACTGTTAAGAACAAATACCATCTCCCTAGGATAGATGACCTTTTGGATCAACTTAGAGGGGCCTTGATTTTATCTAAGATTGACCTTAGATCAGGATACCACCAGATTAGGATCAAGCCAGAAGATATGCCCAAGACAGCTTTTAGAACTAGATATGGGCACTACGAGTATTTGGTAATGCCATTCGGACTAACCAATGCTCCGTCGATGTTCATGGATTACATGAATAGGATCTTTCGACCTTTCCTAGACAAATTTGTTGTTGTCTTCATTGATGACATTTTGGTGTATTCCTGCAGCTTGGGGGAACATGAAGAACATCTTAGGACAATTTTACAAGTCCTTAGGGAGAAGAAACTCTTCGCAAAGTCAGAGAAGTGTGAGTTTTGGAAGAGAGAAGTGAACTTCTTGGGACATGTGGTATCCCAAGGAGGGGTAGTCGTGGACCCTAGTAAGATAGAAGCGGTGCTAGAGTAGGAGAGACCCCAAACTGTAGCTCAGATTAGGAGTTTCCTAGGTCTAGCAGGGTACTATAGAAGATTCATCAAAGGTTTTTCCCAGTTAGCATTGCCCTTGACTAGGTTGACTAGAAAGGGACAACCCTTTATTTGGGATGAGAGGAGTGACAAAAGTTTTCAGGAACTCAAGGAGAGATTAACTTCTACTCCGGTGTTAGTTATACCTGACCCCCTTATGGGACTTTGAAGTGTATTGTGATGCTTCAAGTAAAGGAGTTGGTTGTGTGTTAATGCAGGAAAGGAAGGTGGTAACCTATGCCTCTAGGCAGTTGAAACCACATGAAGAGAATTACCCCACCCATGACCTTGAATTAGCGGTTGTGGTCTTAGCCCTTAAGATTTGGAGGCATCATTTATATGGTGTCAAGTTTGTGGTGTTTAGTGACCATAAAAGCCTAAAATGCCTGTTTGACCAAAAAGCTCAGCATGAGACAAAGGAGATAGATGGAGTTCTTAAAGGACTATGACTTCGAGTTGAAGTACCATCCGGGCAAAGCCAATGTAGTGGCAAATGATTTAAGTAGGAAATCCTTGCACATATATTTTATGATGGTTCTTAAGATCCAGTTGATAGATGAGTTTAGGAACCTTAACCTAGATGTGACCCTACATGACCATAGCTTGAGTTTGCATTGGATAGAGGTTTCCTTTATCTAAGGGGACGAGTTAAAGAGGCTTAGAAAGTGGACATGGAGTTGCAAGCTCGGAGGAACCACCTAGGATTCTCTGAAGCAGAGGATGAGACCATTCTCTTCCAAGGAAGAGTTTGCATCCCTAAGGATGATAGTCTAAAGGACCAGATTTTGAGAGAGGCTCACAGGAGTGGATTCTCGGTACATCCTGGAGCTACCAAGATGTATCAAGATCTAAAAAGGATGTTTTGGTGGTTAGGCATGAAAAAGGATATAGTTGAGTTTATAGCTAAGTGCCTTGTTTGCCAACAAGTCAAGATTTAACACCAAAGGTCATCTGGCTTGTTGTAACCCCTAAACATCTTAGAGTGGAAGTTGGAGAGTGTTTCCATGGACTTTTTCATGGGTCTACCTCGGACCCAAGCAGGGTATGATGCCATCTGGGTAATAGTGGATAGACTCACCAAGTCTGCTCACTTTTTACCCATCAAGGCCACTTTCTTATTAGAGAAGTTGGCCAAGTTATACATTCTGGAGATAGTGAGATTGCATGGGATTCCAGTCAATATAGTTTCAGATAGGGACCCTAGATTTACATCTAGATTTTGGAAGGCACTACATAAGGCTTTAGGCACCAAGCTTAGTTTTAACGCAACCTACCATCCCTAGTCAGATGGGCAAAGTGAGAGAACCATACAGACCTTAGAGGACATGCTTAGGGCTAGTGTCTTAGAAGAAAAGGGCAGTTGGGATAGGTACTTACCTTTGATAGAGTTTTCCTACAACAACAGCTTTCACTCTAGGATAGGTATGGCACCTTATGAGGCCTTGTATGGTAGGAAGTGTAGGACTCCTTTGTGTTGGTGATAGGTAGGGGAGAGAAGCCTTTTTGGACCAGATATAGTTCAGGAAACCACCCTGAAAATTCAGATGATTAAGGAGAAGTTGCAAGTGGCTCAAAGTAGGCAAAAAAGTTAGCTGACAAGAGGAGGAAACCTCTAGAGTTTGAGGAAGGTGACCATATGTTTTTAAAAGTTTCCCCTACCACTGACATTGGGAGAACCATCAAGGCAAGAAAGCTAAATCCTCGTTATGTAGGTCCATTCCAAATTTTAGAAAGAATTGAGCCCATGGCCTATAGGATCGCTTTACCCCCTTCTTTGTCCAATCTTCATGATGTTTTCCATGTTGTCTAGAATCCCTACCATGTCATAGAAACATAGTCAATTCAGTTGAGACCCAACCTTACCTTTAAATCAAAGCCCATTCGGGTTGTTGATCGGAGTGTGAAAACACTAAGGAACAAGACTATTACTTTAGTTAAGGTTGTTTGGGAGGGGCTTTCATCGGAGGAAGCCACTTGGGAAAAAGAGGACGAGATGATATTGTTACACTTACATCTTTTTGAGTAAGGTATGCTTTAGTTACAATTTTCGAGGATGAAAATTTGTTGATGGAGGGAAGGAATGTAACATCCCCATAAATAAGATAATTATGATAATAATGGAATACGATAATGTTTGCTTGGCTTCATAATGTCTTTATATTTTCTCTAGGTGGTGTTATATATATATATATATATATATATCACTTTGAGTGCATTAAGGTGGTTTAGAAAGTAGGGGCTCATAATACCCAAAAAGGGTTAATGCTACTCCTAGGCCCCAAAACCCTTCCCTCCCACACTTAACACACACATAATTTAATTTTAGAAGGAGGAAAGGAGAAAGAAGAAGAAGGAGAAAAGAGAGGAATGAGAAGGAAGAAAGCTAGGACACCCATAATCCCTCACTCATCATCCTTGCTTTAAAGGTATTTGGTGAGTGTTTCTTCACCAATTTCTTCCCCTCCATCTTGTGTTTGGTTGGAGATTGATGGTGAGTTGGGTTCTTGCCATGGGTATTGAACCCTAACCCCTAGGATTTGGGGATTTTGTGAGATTTGCATTAATCATGAGTTATTATTCTTGCCTTGCATGATGTTATTGGTTATTTAGCATTAATGTATCATTTGTAAAGGATTTGGGTTGTTGGGTAGCATTTATGGCAAATGGGTTATGCAAAAACCCCGACCCTTGTGATCTGCAGAGTCATAGACTTTCGCTTAAGCAAGCTATGTTCGTCGCTTAAGCGAGGAGCCACCTGGAGTTGGAGGTGCTATCTGGAATTTGTACTTAAGCGTGAAGATTTGGCGCTTAAGTGTGGCGCTCTGGTGCTTAAGCGCGAAGCTCCAAGATCATATCTTAAGTGTGGCACTTTGGCGCTTAAGCACGATGATTTGGAGTTTAAGCGTGAAGATTTGGCGCTTAAGCGTGAAAGGGCCAAGGTCAGGCTTGCTTAAACGCAGGATATCCTCGCTTAAGCGACTGACCCTTGGAACAACATGTTAAGTTTTGTCTTTTTTCAGATCATTTTCCTTAG
The DNA here is from genome assembly GCA_026413185.1 of Pueraria montana var. lobata. Lineage (NCBI taxonomy): Eukaryota > Viridiplantae > Streptophyta > Magnoliopsida > Fabales > Fabaceae > Pueraria > Pueraria montana. The sequence continues at coordinate 35,769,804 of CM048651.1, read as the reverse complement.
TACACTCTTGTATGATTACATGATCTATGAGGATAACGATATGTTTAAATTAATGAAAGAGGGGATTCCTTAATTTAGGGATCAAAGAAGGTGAATAATATCTTAATAAGTTAAGCATGCAAAAGAAAAGACATGTTCGCTTTAGAAGGTAGGCAGGATCCTTCCGTCACTTCCTACCTTCCAAAGATGTGGCATAGCTCCTCGGGCCATTTGAGAATAATACGAGGCCATGGCATAAAAGGAAAAGGACACCTTTCAATATATTAAGCTCAATAAATGTCGTAGGATGGAAAAAGGTTAAAGAAAGTTAACTTTAAAGCATGCAAGGTTAATATTAAGGTTATGATAATAAATATGTAAAAGTTGTATGTGATATTGCTTTATAGTACTTTTATGAATCTTATAGATGTATGATGCATGTTTTAACACTCACTGAGACCTTGTCTCATTAGTTTAGTGTTTGTGTTCCAGATTGAACAGGTTTGAAGCATGGAGACAAGAGGCCTAGAAGATATTATGTTTTGTGTATTAATATCTTTATATGCTAGTTTTCGTGAAAGACCTCTTTTATGTATTCTTTTGGCATAGATTCCCATATTTGGGAATTACCCTTTTTATGTATTTAATACAATTACTTGAGAATGATGAAGACCTTTTGAACATTGATATTCTTGAGTAATGATATCATATATGTTTATATTATCCGTTTTGATGACTAAAATGTAGGTCTGAGGGTAATACCCTTTAGGGTGTTGCAACGTGTGCACAAAACGTGCCATGTAAGCAAAGACATTAACAACAATAGACTTAACTTAATGGTAGGACTAAATTGATATACTTTTTACACTTTTAGGGACTATTTCATAATTTTCATTCTTTCAAGAACTTAAATGTCAGTTCCTCACACTTTCAGGGACCAAAGTGGTTATTTACTGATAATTGCCATCTCTACCTACATTTTGTAGTATTTTAGGGACAATTATGTGATATCTCTTATGCTTTTGAGTTTTATTTGTGTTCATTTTAGTTGAGTTTTCAATAAAAACTTAGTTTATTTAGGAATTTCTAGTTTATACCTTTTATGCTTGATCTTTGGGTTGTTTGATTGTGTTTTGTAGAAACTTTGTTGAAGTTCGGATCAAGCTAAGGAGAGTCCACAAGTAGCTACATTGGAAGAAAAATGAAGGAAAATGTCAAATTTCGCAACTAGAGAATACCATGGGCTGCCAATGGTAACTACCATGGGTGTGACAAACTTCAGGAAGTCAATTATAAAAATCAAATCCAACCACAAGTAGACCATGGTAGACACCATGGCCATGGCGCGTTTAGCGAAAAAATTAGAAATTTCGTTTTTATGTTTTTGTTTGTTTGGGCTTAGACCTTAATTGTACCCTAACTTTAAATAAACCTTCTAGGGTAGGAAAAAGGGTTTCGAACTTTGGGATTTTCAAAGGCAAAGAGGCCAGGGACATTGGAGAGTTGCTTCCATGCTTTGGGATTCATCTTCCGTTGTCTTTCCTTTAGTTTCTTCTTTCCCTATGACTATGAGTAGCTAATTCCATCCTCGTTGGGGTTTGATGTAATTGAATCTCCTTCTATGTAATTACTATGTTATTTCTATTTAATTAAGCACCTTATTGTTTCTCTTCCATACTTATTGCTTGCTCTTAGTCTGATCACCTGAGTGCATGATTCTTTTTTATTTGATTGTAATTGATAAATTCAATTGAATTACGAACTGAAGAGAACAACCAATGAAATTTATGCCTAGGGATAGTGTAAAGGCTATTGGTCATCGTTAAAACCCTCGTTCTTAGTGCAAGTCAATTAATTACAATAATTCAAGGGATTGATAGTGTTATTAAAGGGCTTAGGTTCTTTCGCTGAAGGGATTAAGGTTGGAATAAGTTGTGGGTTGATGATAACATATGCATAATTGAATAGGAATGATTAGTAATACATGTTAGGTTGATTCAATGAAGTCAAATCCCAACAATTTCCACCATTGACACAAACCTCAATTTCTATGCCTACCAAGTGTTCGATTAAATTTTCGAATCAAGTTTCTTCCTTTTTAACTTTTTATTTTTATGTACTTGCTTTTAATTTTGGTTACTTTAACTTCGTTAATATTCTTAGTCTACAAATTCTACTTTTAATTACCCAATTATCGCACAAGTCCCTGTGGAGACGACTTTACTTATTACTTGAGCGATTTGGTACTCTTGCCAAAATCACCAACATATACCCTTTAATTAATGAATTTTAATCCCAAATTAATTCACATAATAGCAAAATTTAATTCCTAAAATACCCTTAAAATAGGCAAGAAATTTGTTAATACAAACATCCTTCCATTTATATATATTAAGATATAATATAGGGAGGAACTTGTAATATAAACTATACTTGGACTCGCATGCTTGAAACTTAATTGTCAATAAAACAAACCAAACCAAGAATGACTTATTTCAAAACTTATACCAATTTTGGTTTAAGTCTTATTTAATAGTAAGTTTATTCATAAGCATGAGCATAAAAAACCAAGTCACCAACTAAACAAGGTTCCCCTATTAATATTTTCTCATCCAGGAGATATCGCAAATTAAAAGTTAATAAACTTATTTTCTTTCAAGCTTTCCACAGTCTCCTTGACACTCACTTCCAAAGGTATAAATTCAATCCCCAAGCTCTTTGCCTTTTCTTTGGACACCTGATATATTGGCACATAAGGCTTATCATCTGCACACCTGATAATATTGTTGATAGAGTGAAATGGTGTTAGAAAAATCAAAGCAAGAAAAACTTGAATTATTTATTATTTTTATTGTATAAATGCAAAAACAAAAAAAGTAGTCTAAATGATAAGCCACCTAGGGCCCATATTACATTAACCTAATGATTTTTGCATACAAAATAACATTTGTAGGACCTACACATGAAAAGTTGTTATATATGGCCTCCTCTTAAGAACATGTAATTCAGTAATGACTTTCAAATGAAAAGCTATGCATAAGTTGACATAAATATAAATATATAATGGAGACTTAAAATAGTGGGAGGTGCTAATCATTAGATTAGCATAACTATGGTGAATCCATGTGTCTCAATACTCACCAAGAACTATATATGTATTATGTACGCAAAAGAATTTAATCTATGATTCATGAAGCCTAATTAGGGGGTAACTGTTCCACATTAGTTGGATAGTAATTCATTATATATAATTGTTGTAATTTAGAATAAGTTGATATTGTAAATTAGGACAAATTGGTAGTTATATGTAATTTTAGGAAGGTTATTATGTTTTTTAGCCTATGTAATCTAAGGTTTTGTATAGTTTTCATATGGGTAAATAAAGCACTAAAACAATAAGGTACAATAGACAGGGATTTGCATCCATGCATTTATATGAATTGTATGCATTCTTAAAATTATCAAAATAATTATACTCACTTTTCTGGAAGTTGTAATGTCGGGTAGATATCACGTAAAATCTTCACAATTTCTGAGAAGTGTGCCACTTTCTCAACCAAACAATATCTTCCATTAGCTGAAGCATTCTCATATGCTTGAATGTGGGCATTTGCAACATCTTTCACATTGACCCATCCAACAGATTCATTTGGAAATGTTTGTGCACCTGTATCAAGGCGATGCAATAGTTTCTTTGATTATCTAAGAATTGTATTATAGAAAATCAAGTACTCCCTTCATTCTTATTTATAAGATCCAATTACTTAATTCATCAAGATTAAGAAGAATGGTTAATTTAATTAATAACAATAAATTTGTCCTAAATTTATATCTTTTTCTAAAACTACTTTTGTCATTAATACTCTCCTCTCTCTCTTCTAATTGTTTGCTAGTACAATTAATTAGGGTATATTTTAGTCTAAAAATAATTAATGCAAGGGACATTATGATTGGGTCTTATAAAATGGAACAAACACCATTTCTAATTTGGGTTTTATAAATAGAAATAAAAGGAGTATATTGGAAGCAAATAAAAACTAATTATATTAATTAAAATAACAACTAAATAGCCCAATAACTAAAAAAAGATAGTAGACTATGGTCACTATGATTATGAGATTTTTATGTCTCATTTTTCTGAGATTACTTTCCAATGTGCCCCCTTTATGCTGATGTCATCAGACATTCCCAGGTTACTTGCATTAGAATAAAAGTTTGACGTCAACAAAGCCTTTGTAAGAATTTATGCTTCCTTCAACTTGGTTGAGACATGGTATAAGGTAAATGTCCTATTTCAATCATTGATTTGATGAAACTTGTCAATCCTCACACGCTTCATCGTGTTATGGATTATGTTAATGGCAGATTTATTGTCGTTGAATAGCTTCATGGATTTTCTTAGTGGAATAAATAATTCCTTTTAGTAACCTATATTTATCCAAATAAAGTCACAAATCCCCTAAGCAATTTTGCTATATTTTGCCTCTACATTACTTTCATGTTTCAACAACAATCACATTTCCCCACACTTTTGTACTATACCTTATGAGCTTTGTATCTTCAACTAACCCCATCCAACATCATCTACAAAGCACTCAACACACTTATGTTCTTTCTTCTCAATAATAATCCCTTCCAGGAGTACATTTGACTTTAGATAATAATCAAGTTAGAAAAAGAGAATGTACTATCATGTAGCTCAATAATAACTAGTATGATTAATATGCACATATCTAATATCTCAAATGTACAATTGTACATTCAAATTGTCCTTATTATAATTCTCTTTTCCATATTTTATTTTAATTTGATAATTTCCCTTTCAATATTTTCTATTTGCCTTTTTATTTTGTTTGATCCGTAAAAAGTAGTTGAGTGGAAAAACATTATTTAACCCAGATGCAAACAAAGCAAATAATTGAAATTTTACAGCATAGCTTATAAATAGTAATTACCATTAACTAAATTTAAAATTGAATAAGAACTTGTGTTAAGGTCTGGTTGCAAGAGAGGTCCTATCACCATTCCTGGGTTAATAGTAACCATGTCAATGTTGTTTTCTTTTGCAAATTTCCAGGCAGCATCTTCAGCCAAAGTCTTTGAAAGCCTATACCACATCTGAAACTTGAATAGGAAATAGCAAGAAATGTCAAGAGCATGGTAACATAATATTCATGAGAAATTATTACACGTTGCTGACATTGGAATAAATACATGAGCATTACAGCTTAGTACCAATTTTCTATTGCATATAAAATTGAAACTATTAAGTTGTTATCATGTATATTAGTAAAATGAAAGAAGCAAATTAAAATGTTTATTGGACAATCTACACAACAGAATAACTGGTGCAAAATCTCAAAATTACAACAAACTCAATTTAATCAAATGAAGTAATATTTAGTCTTCACATAGGATGAAGTTAAAATAATGCTTTGGCCTGATTATAGAATCATGTAGCAAACCCAAATATTAAATCTCATCTAATTTGTAAACTGTTAGCGTACATACAAAAAAGCCAAAATGTCAAAACTTGATAGGGAAAACATCGATTATATTGTGAAAAGCATTTGTGCAATTAAATGCTTTGAAAAGCAAAGAATAAAAGAGATTCTCAATTGAAAGTTATTGATTATCATCCTTGTGAGATACTTTTTTTGACTTTTCCCTAAATGGTGTTCAGGTAATGGTTTCTTAGAATGATTAGACGGAAGTAGATAGCAATGTTTTATTCGTGATTTTATTTTAAGACATATTTGTCTACTTGTTTGTTTGGGAAGAAATCATGTCACCCAACCTAGTATTCTTTTCCCCCTTTCAAACTTTTCTTCTATATAAAAAAAAAAGACAATGGAAAGATATCCATTAAACTTTGTGAACTTAATTTTGTCCTTGGAAAATTAAGGGCAAGAAAATTACTTTAGCTCTTTTAAAATATATTCTCATTCCACAATGATCAATTAACCTTAATTTGGTAAGCTTACCTCCAACAATGGTTGCACCTATAATTTTCAATAGACATGTCTACTACTCTTGCTCTGATTAAAAATTGAAAACATAAGGAAATGCAAGGAAAACTAAATAACTTAAAAAAATTTATGATTAAGATACCAATTTGAGCCTATTTCTAACACAGTTTAAAGCCACCCTTGTTAACTTTATCTTATACTAATATTTAGGTCTATGATGTAATTCACTATTACTTAAAAGTTAGTTTTACCATCTTTTACTATGTTTCATTAGAGAAGTAATGCCCTATGAAGTAGTGACTTTGACACCAATATTAGACATAAACATGAATACTCTGACACAATTAAAGTACTAGTATGGTACATTAGGATCCCCTCCCCCAACACTCACATATATCACAGAGAGAGACCCAAATGAAATTAAATTTAAACAATATAACAAAAAAAAATCTAAATTGATAATCAAAATTTGTATATTCACCTTCTTCCTATAACAATGAACATGACAATATATATATATCAAGAGACATCATTTTACTATGTAAGTACTTTGTCTCTTTATTTAAACAAAACAAAAAATGAGAACAAGATGATGAATCTTTCAAGAAATCCCTTCCCGTGGAACCCACTTATCTCACATTCATGATTAAGTTAACAAAAACATGTCTTTTAAAATTTTCAATCTAATAGTGACAAGGAAAGTTACATAATTTCTGTAAAAAAAAAAAAAAAAAAAAGAAGAAGAAGAAGAAGGAAAGTTACACAATAGACCTTTAAGATAGAAATCATATTATCCAAATTTCCCACTATGAACAAATGAACAGAAGGGAGACGTACACATACAAACTTTCCAATGGAATGACAAGGAAAGCAAGATATTTAAGTCAATTTTAATGCATTTATGGCTCTTAGCTTAGGTGCTTAGAAAAGTAAGGAATATAATAGTCTTTTAGTTGCAAGTTCATGATAATGGTTTTTACAATGATTTGGCTATCTTATAAGGGTAATTATTTTTAGACACCTTTTTTTTAAACACCTTGTCAACACCTTTTATTTCTCTCACTATCTTTCTCTTCGTATCAAATCATATCACCCATCGTATTTATATTTTTCTCTCTCTTTTTTCTCTATCTCACTAGGTGTCGAATAGAATTTGAAGTGTATAAAAATAATTTTTGATCTTATAAGTAGACCATGCATAAAAGAACAAGTTTTAAAAAAATGGAGTCATCTCTAGCTTTAAATTTAATCCCTATTATTGTTAGAAAAATTATTTATGGACACCATAAACCTATTTTACACCTAATGACAGAAAGAGAAGGAAGAGAGAAAAATTAGTGATATGATAAATAATATTATGTGATAAAAAGAGTGAGATAGAAAAAAATGATGAGTGATAATGAGATAGATGTTTGGAATGGAAGAGTGTTCATAATCATTGTTCTTATTCTTATGTCCTTTTAGTGTTTGACTTTAGAAAACATCATTCCCATTTGTCCTTTACCACCCAAATGATGCTTTTTTTTTATTTATAAAAAAATCAATGATTAAAATGACCATAGCAATACATTGTATGCGATATAGTGAATTTGATAGGTACACAACATATAAAGTTATTAAGAGAATAAAACTATGCATTCATACAATATCATAGACAAAAGTGAAAGTTTATTTGAGAAAATGGCAAAACCTGTGATTCCATACAAAAACCTAGGTCAGAAAACCAAGTCTCGTCAACTACTACATTGGGAGTTCGAGGCTTTCCATTGTACACAACTGCAGCAATAGAAGAGGTTAAAACAACACGTTTCAACGTCGATGAGATTGCACACGATTTCAGAACATTGAGAGTCCCATTCACAGCAGGGTCCAACAATTCAGCCTGAAATTGAAAAATAAAATACAAAAATATTATACAACCACCCTATATGAAAAAGATAAAAAAAAAAGAGCATAAATCGAATTATAAATGAAACGAACCTGCGGGTCCTTTACATCATGATAAAAAGGAGAAGCAGTGTGAAATACAACATGGCAACCTTGAACAACATTATTAAAGGAACCTTCTTCAAGAAGATTCGCATTATAGAGGTGCAATCTCTCCGAACCGTCTAGGCTAAGCAAGTGCTTTGTCTTTTTGGGATCACCTGCACACCATACATTCATTTTTTTAATTATCAAAATAATGAATGAGGAAGAAATATGGCATGAAAAATATTCAGCAACGAGGGATGAATTAAGTTGATAAATGATAAAGAAGAAAGAAAAAACAAAGACAAACTTGTGTTGCGAACAGTGGCCTTAACAGTGTAACCACGTTGCAGGAGAAATTTGACGATCCATGAAGCGATGTAACCAGAAGCACCAGTCACACACACCACCTTTCCAGTGTCACTGCTCATTCTTGATGATCACCTGCTTCTTAATTCACTCTTCTGCTACTTTGTTTATTAAATGTCTTATATTTTGTGTTGGGTTACCACTCGTCTTTCATGTTCTTATTTTATAATGCCTCATAGGCAAAATTAACAACCCATTTAATCTAATTTTGAAAAAAAATAGTAAATCCTTAAACATACTTGGAATCTATAATATATGCAATTGAAAGTTCTTAACTCTTTTAGATGTGATATGATCCCTAGAAAAGGAAAAAAAATATTTAGTATTAGTAGTTATACAATTTTTGTTATTAACTAATTGGTCTAGTACGATAGTAACTAAGATGCATGTACTTTTTCATTATCGAATGAGTAAGGTCCCTAATTATTTTTTTACTCTCTCTCACTTAAAAAATTATTAGTCATTAATTTTAAATAAATAAGTTGTCTCTTAATATATGAATTCTCACCAAAAACTTCAAAAGATAATTAGTTTTGAAAATAAGATTATTAGTTTTGAAATTTCTTGCTTCAAAGTTCACTTTAGATCTTAAAGTATATTGGGTTGGCCCTGTATTTAAAAGTTAGACTTTCACAAAATTCTCGTACACAAACACTTGACACGACCTATTACTAACATGTGTCACTCACAAAACAATGATCTGTTCCCAAATTTAATATTCACTTTAAATTTTAATATATTTTAGAAATAACCCAATCTATTTAAATTAAAAGTAACAATTATTTGTTTATATATATATATATATATATATTTATTTAATATGATGATCTTTTTAAATCTTTTGAACAAGGAAATATTTTTACAATATTCATGAACAAAATCCCAAAAAAAAATATTTTCTAATAATGATTTAATATTTTTTCACATGGACAATGTCCATAGATGTGCGAGTTCCACAAGGAATAATCTTTACTCCCGTAGGATCATGCGTTTTTGGTACAAGCTTAATGGGAGGACCCACTATTGAGGGTCCTGCTTTTTTTTAAGTTGCATTCTTATTCTTTTGCTCAACCGTCAATGTGGGACCAACCTTGGCTTCATGCATTTTTTCTCATTCTTCCTAAAAGGCTTTGTGGTTTACAACACATTATTGGTATTAATAGGTGGCTTAAATATAATTTTAGTCTTTCAAATATAGGGGTATTCCTGTTTTAGTCTCCCAAATTAGAAGTTATTTTTTTTAGTCCTCCAAATTTGTAAAATATTTTTTTAGTCCTTTTTCATATATGCATTAGTGTAAGTCAAACAGAGAATATTAAATTCGTAATTTGTGGCAGTTTTTAACCGCTGAAATGTTAATTTAAAGGAAAAAAAACATTTTACAAAGATCCCATTTCCAATAAAGGAAAAAAATAACATGGATGAAGTTTAAATGAAATCAATACCATGCTTGATCTGGCTGAGGCAATTGACACAAGAAGGATAAAATGAAATCAACACCATTAAGCTCAGATTCGACCATCCAATAAGAACAAGGTACAAGCACAAAATTAAATTTTGATACGAAGATCCAGCAAGCAGGTGACGCAAATCATTGGATTAGAATTTTGAAGCCATCAAACTCAACTTAAAAATGGAATTAACGCTCTACTATCCAAGGTACAAATAGATGCACCAATCAGATCACGCAACTTCGAACAACATCAAATTGACGCAAGCTAGACAGAATAGTGACACACTCAGGTTCATCAATTGCTCCAACAATTTCACGAATCCACAATTGCGGACCGGCAAGGCCATCGCTGACCACCTCCACTGCCTCTTCTCTAAATTTGGCCCCCACGTCTTCCACGATACGGTCTTAACCATGTCCCTCGTTTTCTGCGACACGACCTCTTCATCTCCCAAACCCCCCCAATCCTGCAACCTTTTCACCAAATCCAATCCCGCAACGTGAAGTGCGTGAGGGACAAGGTGGACAAAACGACGTTTTCTGTTGCAGTGAGGAGTGAATAGCGGTTTTTGACCTTCATAAACTGTATTTTAAAATTTAAATTAAAAATCAAATTATGGCGGTCAAAAACTGTCACAAATTACGAATTCATCGTTCCTTATTTGGCACACACTAATGACGTATGGGAAAAGGACTAAAAAAACATTTTTCAAGTTTGAAGGGACTAAAAAAAGCAATTTTTAATTTGGAGAAGTAAAAAAAATAAATCCTATATTTGAGGGAATAAAAACATATTTAAACCTTAATGGGCTGATGCAAAGTTACCCCATTTGCGTGAGGCACACCTACCTCATCAACGAAAATAGTGGGATCATGCAATAAAATAAAATATTTATTGCCTCCCATGCTAATATTCTTTTTTTCTTTTTTCAAATCGCCTGAATTAATACTAGATTTTCACCCGTGCTATGCACGGGATAATTAATTTCGTAAGGTATAATTATAATTTGATAATAACCAAAATGGATATTTTAATTTAGATGATTGAATGTAATTATTGATGTATAATAATTTGATTTTGGTAATTTGTTATAATTATAAATGTCAAGATTTGGTTCATGTTTTTAAATAATTTGGTATTTTATTAAGGAAATAACTAAATTTCAAAATAGATGAAAGTAAGAATAGAAAAATATATTAATTTTTTTTGTACATTGTAGAACTTGCAAGAAAAAATGAATTAAAGAAATTGCATAATAAGAATAAGAATAGGGTAAAAATTATATACCTTGATTAATATAACAATCGTACAATTTACTTAGCATGTAAAAGAACCAAAAGTTACCTGTAAATAAAATAAAAAATGTTACAATGTATAAACTGTAAAACTAAAGTACACAATTCAACATAAAATTTTAATGTAATTAAACAATATTACAGACTTGTACTAATAACAATTGAGTATCATAATTATAATTAATAGTAAGTACCAAATCACGGGATGAATGGACTAAAAATCTGGAATTTGGAGGAAAAAAAAGGAACAATAAAAAGGAAAAAAATAACGAATGACAGAATAAGGTTGAAATGTTAAAACTTACAGAAAATGGGAATAGGTGAAATTCAAATCTTCTGGAAAACCTCCGTATATACAATATTTTTTGTTGTTGAAGTTCTGTTGTCTTCATCATCACATAGAAGCATTTTCAAACCTGATTTGTTTTTAACTCATGATACAGCAACATACAGTTGACCATGAGAAAAAACTGGTTTAGGTAGGAAAACTCCAAGATGAGACAATGTTTGCCCCTGACTTTTGTTTATTGTCATAGCAAAAGAAATGATCAAAGGAAGTTGTCGTCTTTGAAATTTAATTGGAACCATGTTATCAGACGGTTGTAAATTCATTCTAGGAATAACCACCTTGCAACCAATGTTATTTCCAGTAACCCCCAGATGATGTTAACACCCAGATCATCAACAATAAGTTTAGTTCCATTACAAAGACCAAGAGATAAATCTAAATTCCTCATGAGCGTAACAGGAACACCTTTTTTAGCACCAATTGATGATTAAGAAGTCTAGAACATTTTATATCATTGAGAAATTCAATAGTTATCCAATCAGTTTGAACTCCGATGTTGTCATCAACTTTTAGAACATAATCAGAACTTAGGTAAGTTTTCCCATCCTCTAGCAACAATGACATAACGTAGTCATTAACAGAGGTTACTACTTCCAATGTAGGAGCAAGTATAGCTCTATCTTTGAAGAAATCAAAATTCCCAAAGTTGTTAACCAAATTAGGATAGATTGCAGCAACAATGTCTCTTATAGAATCCCCTGTATTTTCAACCAACAAACTTTGTGGAATGTCAAGAATTGACTCACCATCAACATGCTTTCCCAACTTACCATCACCTAGATGAAGAATCCATTTAGCAAACTCTAAATTTTCTTTGCCTTGAACAGTATTGGTTTGACACTGTAACCTCATATTTTGAGACAATGTTAATACTTTGCAATATTTCCACAACCTAGAAGAATTTATAGTTGCAATAACGGTTTCAGCCCTCACAGCCTTAGGAATGACAGGCAATATTTGTCTAAAATCACCACCAAGAACAATGACCTTTCCTCCAAAAGGCTTATTCATACTGTTATGATCCTTAAATCGGATGATGTCTCTTAAAGTTCTATCAAGAGCCTCAAAAGCCCTTCTATTAACCATAGGAGCTTCATCCCAAATAATCAAAGATGAATGTTGGAGAAGTTTAGCTTTCAAACTGCCTTGCTTAATACCACAACAAGATTCCTCTGTTAATAACAAAGGAATTACAAATTGAGAATGAGTTGTTCTACCTCCTGATAATAACAATGAGGCAATACCACTTGATGCAACATTAAGAACAATTTTCCTCTCAGATCTTAATGTATAAGACAAAGTTTTCCACAGATAAGTTTTTCTTGTCCCTCCATAACCATAAACAAAGAAAAAACCACCTTGTGAAACATTGCAAGCTTGACAAACCTGGTCACATACTTTTTTTTTTTATCTTCATTAAGATTTAAAATATGTTCATCATGCAGCATTCCCATCTCATTAGAATTATAATTGAGCTCATTAAATAATAACATGTTCACTAACTTATTAATCTCAGAGTTGTCAGGGGAAGGCATTGAATCAAAATCCGGACGTCGATACCCATATCAAAAGGATGGAAAGAGTAACAATAAAGCAAGACAAATCATGCAATCCGGACGTTTCCAATCTAAGCTAAGACTGAACACAGAGAAAGGAGCTTTCGTTTAGCAGTTTGTGACAAGAGATGTGTGCTAACCGTACTATACAATATGAAATCAGCGGAAGAAAGTATGGAGTTAGTATACTTCAGAAACTTCATCATTGACAAAAGTAAAGGTGTAGGACAAAAGAATAATGACAAATCCACCTTTTGGGAACATTTTGTACACATAGTTAGTATCCTTCATAGTTTCAATAATAACTCCAAACGTAATATTAGGTTATTTCAATTGTAAGAAAAAAGTTAAAGAATTGGGTAAGAGGACCCAAACAACGAAAAGGACACAGATTGCTAAGTTTATGGGGAGACACTGATGCGTAAAATGCGTTCGCATAGGACAAGCGTACCCTACACAGTAGTGACAGTGGACTCTAGGAGTCCGGATATCGAACCCAAAGGACCAGTCGTGTCCCCAAACAGTTAATTTTGCAATGAATTAAACAATTCAATTAAGAATCAAATTTGAGAAAATAGTGTTCAATTAAGAAAATCAATGCCATGCCACTTGACAATGATATTTAATGGCAAGGACTAAAAAGATGACGGACTAAAACATCAGGGACCAAGATAAGTCAAAATTTTGATTAGGGACTAAAATTGAAAACTTGAAAAAGTCCAGGGACTAAACATAATTAATCCTATATTGGATGATAGTGCAAAACTATTTTACATTGTCAGTGCACCTAAACTAAATAGGATATTACTGTCAGTGCTAACAAACATTTATAATATAATATGAAAAAGTGGTTGTGATTGTTAAGTTATCACTATTACTGTCAGTGCTAACAAATGTTTATAATATATTGATATATTGATACTGATTAAAGAATAAAAATTAAAAAAGTTTATGAAATGTTACAACATATTCTTACCAATCTTCATATTCATTAAATAAAAAATATTAAATATTTTTATATTTTCAAGACATTAAATGTATATATTTTTTAAATTTTAAGAAAGTTTATAGAAAAGTAGTAGTATTGTATAAAAATATAACATTCCTTTGAAGATAAATAAAAAAGAAAAAGTAAATTACAAAGTAATGCTTGTAACAAAAAAAAAAAACAAAATAATGCTATAATATATGACTTTCATTCCTCTAGTATTTTTTTTTTTATCTTTGAATATCTCTCTTCCTTCCTTTCCTTCAGGCGCATGTGAAAACAGAACATAATTCCAACCATTCCTTTCACACTGGTGAGTGGTGAAGCTTTCCCATGGTAAGTGCATCAACTTCAGTGCAAGCATACACGCCTGAAATTTCTTTTAATGGGCATGATAGATGGTTAGTTATTGTTTTAAGAAGCTGAAGCACCTATTGACGCTTTGGATCACTTTGTTGTAATGTTGTGTTATGAAAACCAGGACTTATAAATGGAAAATACTGATCGCCCACTCCCAAGAGCTAGAAAATGAGATGGAAGTCAAAGTGTATTTGTAACCTCATAAAATCCATTCTATATATTTTCAACATTATTTCCATGCCTCATCTAAGCTTCTAAACAATGGCTGACATAATCAGCACCTTACCGGACGCCATACTCTGTCACATTCTGTCTTTCATCCCTACCAAAGAAGCTGTTGCAACAAGCATTCTGTGCAAGAGGTGGAAGCCTCTCTGGCGCTCAATTCCCACTTTGGATATTACCCTTGATAACTTTGATGATAGCAAACATGCCTATTGCCGCTTTGTTCAGTCAGTGTCTGCATTTCTCCTCTCGCGTGATTTGGATCTACCCCTCCAAAGAGTTTCCCTTGGATGTACTAATTATCCTCATGACCAAGGTTTTAAATTGCTGTCCTGTCTCGTTCAGGTTTTCACGATTACGGGTATTGCAGATTCTGCGATGCGGATTGCGGTCGTTACGGCGTGAATGCCTCACAACATGTTGCGGCCGCAATACTGTTCCGTTGTGGCCATTATCTGTGATTTTCAACCTCACCGTGATTTCAGTCCGTATCAGTATTGTTCAGTACCGATACCGTGTTGTTGCGGACGATATTGCAGATATGGAGCGATATTTAAAACCTTGCTCATGACTATATGGATTTGAACGGATGGCGGCTTACTGCTACAGCTGAACGCCTCTATCTCTCTCTGAAATATTTGAATGCCTTGCCCTGTGCCGTACTTAGCTGCAATACCCTTGTGCTGCTCGACCTGGGGTTGTTATACATGAAAGCACCTGCGTTTGATTGGTGTTCAGATTTCAGAACAGAGACATCTGGCTGAACTTCTTTCAGGTACTCCTAAACTTGAGGTCTTGGAATTCGAACATGTATGTATTAGGAGCTATCAAGAAGAAGCAAAGTTTAAAAGATTGTCAAAGCTGGTCAGAGCCAGTTTCACAATGCATCTGTTTCCGTTGGAGATTGTTAATAATGCTGAATTTCTGCACATAAATCTTTGTGTGGTGAGATTTCTTAGTCACTAGTTTCCATTTCTAAGGAAACAAAGATCGGAGTTTTTGATGCTTAGTTGTTGTGATATAACTCTTACAGTTGAATAACATGGACCTTGTTCCCGAGTTTCACAGTTTAACTCATTGAATTTAGCAATTTGCGAGATGATGAGGACTGTCAGCACTGGCTTGATGTTGTAGAAGTGCTCAAGCATTGCCCCAAGCTTCAAATTCTATCCATTGATAAGGTTTGATGAGTTAAACCTTTAACTAAAATTTCTGTTTTTATCTTTTCTTAACATGTTTGTATTAATTTTATTTTATTCTTGTTAACAGCACGATCCTGGGTACTTTATTGAAGGCTTTGAAGCAGATTGGTCATACCCACAATGTGTTCCTACATGCATTTTATTACATCTTAGGACTTGCTGTGTTAAAAATTATAGAGACTCAAAAGGTGATTTTTGATTTGCAAGATATATTATGCAGAATGCAAAATTCCTCCGGACCATGAAAATCTGCAGTTGTGCAACTGGACAGAAGAAGCTCAAAATGAAAAAAAAATTATCCTTGTGCACAAGGAGTTCTGCAGCTTGTAAACTTTCATTTAAATAGTTGAGATTTTAGCTGCTTGCAAATAGTTCTTTGATGTCAATCTTTCCATTAATAACTACAAGGTGAAGATTAGTTACAAAGTTCTCTTATTGTAAAGATAAAGTTATTTTGTTAACTTATTTTTAAAATTATTTTCTGGCCAAATGCGGTCTCATCAGAAGATCTGTCAAATTTATGTAATGTGCAAATAGTTTTAAAAAGTATGAGTCATATAGAAGGCTGAACTGGAACTGCATATCAAGTAGGCAATGGATACTTGTGCAATTAGTTTGCATGATGCTTGGTCATTGAACAACTTTGTCGGTACATTTTGTCCCCTTACTTTCAAATCACTTTTTTGCATATTTTGTCATCTAGTTTTAAAATTTCATGCATTTGACTCCTAATTGCATGTTATCACGACAGTGTCACATAAGTGATCCATTCAGTTCATGTATATTGCCATTTCAACATTAGGTGTCATGTCAGCAGTCAACAACACTGCTATGTTAGAGTTAACTAACGGCATTGCAATGGTTGTTCAACTAATGGACAGCAGTATTGATTGTAATATTTTGCAAATATACACAAGTTAAGAGAATTTTAAAAAGAATCATGGGAAAAGCTCAAAATTATAAAATTTGTCTTTGTTTGGAAGGTGATATGCAATTTGTAAACTTTCATTTGAATAGTTACGATTAGAGATGTTGCAAATAGTTTCTTTTTGTCCATCTTTCCATTTCTAACTGCAAGGATATTAACCTGTTTAGTTTATTAAATTAATCTACTTGTTTGTTCAATTGTGTTGCGTCACATTGTGTGTATTATCTGGAGTTTTATTTTATTTTATTATTTTATTAAATTTTGATATTATGGAAAACCATTAGGGTTGGGGGGTCAGTATAAATTAGTGTTTGTCATGTTTTATTTTATTTTGCTCACATGTCCAAAGGTCAAATGTCACTGGTTGTCTCATCTCTGCTCAAAGTGACCCTGTTGTAATATCTATATAGTGAAGACTGGTTACAATTTTTTCTTATTGGAATATGAAATTATCATATGTAAGAATGTAATTTCTGTTCAAATTTGGTTAAGACAAAAATAATATCAGAACGTCAATAAAATCAGTGTAGTATGTAAATAGCTTGACACAACATAAGTCTTAATAGCTTGACGAGGAGTGCTCGCAACACACTCCTCCCAATACACACTCTATCGTTGGTTGAAATTTATTGAAAATTAAAAAATCAGGAGAGAAAGTCATTAAATAACAAGTGGGATCCATAAAAATTTGTGATTTTCAATAAATTTTAACCAATTACGAAGAGTGTGTTCAAAAGAGTATGATAGAGACTGTGTTGCTAGCATTTCTCATAGCTTGACAGTGCAATTGACACTTTTGTGCGGATAACTTGCTTGATGCTTTGGCACTGAACAACCATGGCAAGTAGGGGTGGAAGTAGGCCGAGCCGTCTGTCGGGGGCCTATGACCTAGCCCATTTAAGACTCGGCTCGGCCCTGATTCGTTTAACAAAAAGATCAGGCTCAAGCTTTTTAAAAAGCTTTTTTAGTTAAATGGGCTAGGCTATAGGCTTTAAAAAAAGCTTATTAAGCCTGATGGGCTGGCATAATTAGCAACAATATTATTTTTGATAAAATATTATTATTGATATGATATAATATTTAATTATTTTAATGAAATTACAAAATTATTTTAGTGGTTTGACGATTTGAATCATTTTAATGTTTGGAATATGTTAATTCCTATATACATAGATGAGTAGTAGGAATATGGGCTCTTTTCTTTGGTGGAGCTTAAAAGGCTTTGATAGTATGTCACGTGTAATGTTTGTAAGCAAGTTATGGTCACATCTTTTGGTTTAAAATTGTCTTATTGTTTTTAATTAAAATCTTTGGTTTTGTTAAATAAATAAAAAAAGTAAATAGAAATACAATGCATTCAATTTTGGATAACATTGTTTCACACTCTAATACTTCAACGCACAATAATTTTATTATTGTACAACAATTTTTTACACTTAATATTAAAACGGGCCTTTAAATAGGTTAACGGGCCAGGCCGACCTTATATAAAGGCCAGATCCAGGCCTAAAAAGTAGGTCCGTGACGGGTAACAGGCTCAAGCTTGGGCTGTAGAAATATAAAGTAGGCCAGATCAGGCTTAGGTAGGGCCCAGCCCGACCTAGCCCATTTCCACCCCTAATGGCAAGTGTATTGTGTGAAGGAGAAATGGTCATAATAGATTGCAACTACATATACCAAATGAACAATAATGGTGTGATGTCTTTGTAGGAAATAAGTACTGTATTACTGAGGTCTCGGCATCAATGGTTAAGATCATTATTTACAACAGTATTGTAGGTTCCGTAGTTTCCTCTAATTATTCTAAAGATTCACTTGGAATCAGGGCATATGACATTGGGGGTAGGGATAATTTGTTCTCTGATTTGTTTATCAGGTATAGTGATCGTTTGGCTAAAATGTATAGTGAAAAAACTGAGAAGGCAAAAGATAAATGAAATAAATATTTATAATAGGATGTGCTTTTTTTTTTTTTTTCCGTTGTTTTATATTTATTACTCTTTTTAAATTTTATTTTATTTTATATATACTATGGCACACTAAACCTTGTGGTAGGAGCCCAAAATCCTATGTTATTGCTCGTTAATTATTATAGTAGTAGATGCGTCAGATTGTGCTCATGGTTAAGTACCTGCCATTTATTTGTTTCTTCACTACCTTATTTGTAATCATGCTTATTTCTTTATATGATGAATCCTGTTTTGTGCTTTCCAAATTCTACTAGAAGTGCAATATCAGCCAACGTGATATCCCACTCAATGGAAGCATGATGTTGGTGTATTTTTGTTTCATAAAGTGTGGTCACGAACCATATACTAAATCATTACGATGGAAGTTAAATATGTGAGAATGCATTTTGATAGTTCCTTTTGTTTGCTGCATTCTTTTGGTTTTCATTGATTTTAAAATAAAAATTCTTATTTTTGATGTGGTTTAAATATGTGATATTGCATTTTAGTTGATAATCCAAATAACTAATTAGAGCTACAAAATGTTATTTAAATTTGATTGAGTTGAAGAAAAAAAAGTAATCAAAATTTATGTTTTTCAATAAATTCCAATCAAGAGTATGTTTTTTTTTTGTCTTGGGTCAAAGATCACGGGTGTTCCTCAATCCACTGGATCAGAGACTAATCCCGCTCGCGGTGCGTGGTTGTCGTTGGTCCAAGAAAATTTTGCACACGGAGGGAATTGAACACAGGTTCTCCTGCTAAATAGATTGTTCCCCACATGTGAACGTAGTGGGGCAATCAAGAGTGTGTTTAAAAGAGTATGTTAGAGTGTATTACTAACATTTCTCATTTATTAAATAAAAAAGTACTAAATATTTTGTTTATATACTTTAAAGACATTAAATATGTTTATTTTTTATAAAAAAATATTAAGAGAATTTAAAGAAAAGTATTGTATAAAAATAGGTTTAAATACATTTTTAGTCATTGCAATTTAGTGTTTTTTTGCTTTTCGTCTTTGTAAAATTATTTTTTTGATTTTAGTCTTTGCAAATTATGTTTGTTTTGTTTTTCGTCCTTATAGCGGTTTAGATAGGTTTTTTTCACTATTCAAAGCGCTATCTAAATCACTTTAAGGACGAAAAACAAAACAAACATAATTTACAAGGACTAAAACAAAAAAATTAATTTTACAAGGACGAAAAACAAAAAAGCGCTAAATTGTAAGGACTAAAAAAATATTTAAGCCTTAAAAATATAACATTCTTTTGAAGAGAAATTACAAAATAATGCTATAATATCTTACTTTCTATTTTTTTTTTCTCTTCTAAATTCTAATACTATCTCTCTTCCTTCCTTCCCTTCCTCCAATACATGGAGAATGTAAAACAGAACATAGCTAATTGAAACCTTTCCTTTCACACTACACTATAGTGTCGTTTAGCTTTCCCATGGCAAGCCCATTGACTTCAATGCAAACATAATAATGGGCATGATGGTCGGTGAGTACGTTTTAAGAAGCTGAATAGAATAGCTAACGCTTTGGATCACTTTGTTCAGTTACGAGAAACCAAAATGTGTATACTATGTCCTTATGAAATCTATTAGTAACATCTTTTTATGCTTCATCTAAGCTTTCAAAGTAATGGCAGATAGGTCATAGGATCAGTGGCTTACCAGACTCGGTCCTATGTTACATTCTCTCCTTCCTCCCCACCAAAGTAGTTGTTGAAACAAGTGTTCTCTCCAGAAGGTGGAAGCTGTTAAAGATCCCATATCGACTAGTGATAAGGCCAAAATAGTGTATATAAGTGGGGGGCAACCCTCACCTTACAAGCCGGTTTTGTAAGGTTGAGTTAGGTCCATAACCCACTTTCTAAGAGAAGCCTCTATGACGCTCAGTTCCGGCTCTTAACTTTACCCTTGATAACCTTGATGAGAGCAAAGAGACCTATCACCGCTTTGTTCAGTCAGTCTACGCATTTCTTCTCTCGCGTGATTCGGATCAACCCCTCCAAAGAATTTGCCTCGGATGTACCTATTGTCCTAGTGACCTTAGCAATTTGAATGCATGTCTTACTGCTACACTTGAACACCTCCACCTCTCTCTGCATTATTTGAATGCCTTGCCCTCTGCTGTACTTAGCTGCAATACTCTTATGTTGCTCGAACTGAGGATGTTATACCTGAAAGCTCTTTCCTCTGTTGATTTTCCCTCCCTTAAAATCCTGCTTTTGATTAGTGTTCAGTTTTCAGAGCAGAGAGATCTGGCAGAACTTCTTTCTGGCACTCCTAATCTTGAGGTCTTGGAAATCAAACACGTGTATATCAGGAGCTACCTACTAGAAGAAAAGTTTAAAAGATTGTCAAAGTTGGTCAGAGCCATTTTTAAAACACATCAGGTTCTGTTGGAGGTTGTTAATAATGTTGAGTTTCTGCTCATAAATCTGGGGCTGAAGGTGAGATTTCTTTGTGACTACTAGTTTCCATTTCTAGGAGACAAAGTTTGGAGTTTCTGATGTTTAGTTGTTGACTTGTTGTGATATAACTCTTACAGATGAATTGCGAAGACTTTATTGAGTTTGGCAATTTAACTCACATTGAATTTGACGGTTTGCAAGATACTAAGCACTGGCTTCAGGTTTTAGAAGTGCTCAAGCATTGCCCCAAGCTTCAAATTCTTTCCGTTGAAAAGGTTTGATGAGTAAACAACAGTTTGTGTTTTCATTTTTCTTCATGTATTTGTATTAATTTTATTTCATGCTTGTTAACAGGACTATGTTGCACGCTTTCTTGTAGACAACGGAGCAGATTGGTCATATCCACAATGCGTTCCTGTGTGCATCTCATTACACCTTAAGACATGCTGTATTACAAATTATACACGCTTAGAAAGTGATTTTCAATTTGCAAGATGTATTATGCAGAATGCAAGGCTTCTGCAGACAATGAAAATATGCAGTAACTCTTACACAGGTCAATCGATGAAACTCAAAATGATAAAAAGATTATCCTTGTGATCAAGGAGTTCTGCAACTTGTAAACTTATATTTAAGTAGTTGAGATTTGAGCTGGTTGCTAATAGTTCTTTGACATCAATCTTTCCATTAAAAACGACAAGTTGAAGACTAGTTATCTTTTTTTATTGTGCTTGTTTGTTCAAAGTGACTGTTGTCCTTATACAGCAATATAGTAATGTCTATATAGTGAAGGCTGGTTACAAATTTTTCTTGGAGTCTAAAATTATCATATGTAAGAATGCAATTTTTGTTCAAATTTGGTTAAGACATAAATACTAAAGCAAATTACAGCAACACTCCTTGAACTTTTATCAAATTACAGGCATCCCACCCTTTTTGATTTTCCTACACTATTCTCCTTTAAGTTTGAAAACATTACACTAACACGTTTGAAAAAATTACAATTACACTAACACCCCCTATTAGAGAGACAAAAGTAATGCTTAAAAAAGCAGGGATGTTTGTGTAATAACACGAAACCTCAGGAGGTGTTACTGTAATTTATTATAAATACTATCATAATGTTAACAAAATTAGTATAATTCGTAATTAGCTTCACACAGCATGAGTGTTAATAGCTTGGCAGTGCAATTGACACTTGTGCGAATAACTTGCTTGATGCTTGGGCACTGAACAAAACAACCATTGCAAGTGTATTGTGTAAAAGAGAAATGGCTATAATTGATTGCAACTACATATACCCAATGAAGATATATTGGTCTGATTTCTTTGTAGGAAGTATTGTACTGTGGTCTCGGTGTCAATGGTTAAGATCATTGTCTTGATTTATATTGTAACACTATCTTCTCTCATCTCTATTTTACTTTCTTCATCATACAGCTGGGACTGGGAGAAACCAAGCCTTTATGTCATTATTATTGTTATTTGGTTGTTGTTGTCAGATTTATCATGTTTTAATTCCTATAATTAATATTGGTGACATTATTTGCAACTTTTGTAGCCTAGCAGGCGAAGTTCTGACTTGATACTGTCTAAGCTTAAGTATCCATTTTGACATAAATTATATTGGTAGACTTTTGTTCTATTTCACTGATTTGTTGGCACTGATTTTGTGCCAAACCTGTGCAATACAATATTAGCAATCTGAAGTTTGGGAAAGCTTAACTGACTAAAATATATTTGGTCATGAGTTTTGTTCTTATTGCATGAGATCTGGAACTGTTGTCAGAGCTGAAATTTTTTTTTTTTTTTGTGGTGGAGAAGCAAGTGGATTTTCCCTCAAGCTCTTGATCTTCTTCCATCCTAGTGTTTTGTTCATTACATGTATTTTTTTTTTGTCCTAAGTTAGAGACCACGGGTGTCTTCCAACCCACTGGGTGAGAGACTAATTCCGCTCGTGGTGCGTGACTGTCGCTGGTCCAAGGGAATTTTGCATACGGAAGGAATCGAACATGGGTTCTCTCGCTAAATAGATCGTTCCCCCTCATATGAACGCAGTGGGACCTTACACCACTGTGTCAACTCTTTGGGTTATTCGTTGCATGTATTGATCATGAATAGAAGTTTTAATTGCTCAAATTCCCTACATAATGATGAGATTTGTTGGCTTTGATGCCCAACACTTTTCAGCACTGCAACACTACAAGAGAATACCTAAGGGGGGTTTACTTGCCATTTTGTTTCTTGTTTTTATTTTTTGTTTCCACTTTATAATTATAAAAATGTCACATTGTTTTCAAAGGTTTGTATAGGAAATAAAAACAATTTTTTTTTGTTTTCTCTATTTCCTGTATAAATATTTAAAAATAGAAAATAGATTGAAAATAAGGTGACATTTTTGTAACTAAAAAATGAAAACAGAAAATAAAAGTACAGGTAAACTACACCTAGGTTACTTTGCATTCTTTACTTTCTATCTTTCCACCTTTTGAGACGCTCGAATATCTTTGGAGATTAATGACTATGCATTGACAATGTAAAATAGTTTTACATTATATCCAATTACAAATTACTGTTTGTATGACTTTTAAAATAATTATTGTAAAAGTTAACAAACTTACCATATATGATAGATTGTGATTATATGACAGTGTAAAACTATTTTAAGATAATTGTCTTTTTCTCATATCTTTATTAATTTGCAATTGTGATTGGAAGTTGATAGATTATTTTGCAACATCGTTGTGTTGACTATAACTAGGCTTATGGGTACACCTCTTTCAACTTTTTGGATGGATCCAACTTTGCAACTATTCTTTAGGACATCATATATTCATAAGTTTGACTTCAAAACCATAAAATAAATAGGAATTGAATTTTTAGACTTCTGTTTTTATTGTTGGGCTTTATTAATAATCCACTACCGTTCGATTTTTTAGTAAATTTTTATTTTATTTATTTGTTGTTTTTAAAGTTTAAGATGATTTTAATTATATTATATCCTCATTTATACTTAATTTTTAATCAATTTATACATTTATCATGAAAATGAAAAAAATAAAATATATTTATTGTGGAGTAGAAATGAAAAAGAATAAAATTGGATAAATTTCTTCATAAGTACTTATAAGAAAAAAAAAATAAACTTCTACGGATCATAAATGATACTCCCTCCTCCCTTTTTATAAGATATTTTTAAAAAAAAATAGTATGTCTCTTTTTATAAGACCATTTTCTAGTTGTGTGTTGCATTAATTATTTTTTTCTTCTAAAATATCCTTAATTAATTAACAATTTTTTTAGCAAATAAATAATAAACATTAGAAATTAATGAGATAAATTCTTTTTCTCTCTTATTAGAATTGGAAAAGATGAGTAGAAATTAATGAGATAAACGTTAGAAAATATTTGCAACATTCTTAAACAGCAACAGTCATGCTGCATTTAAAAGATATACATCACACAATCATGGTTTCATAATATAAAATTGGAACAGCCATATTGGTACAATTTCTAGTGATAGGAGAACCAAAATCTACTTTGACAAAAATACTGTCAATATATCCCTTAACGAGAGGCTCAGTGGATGTTAGCGTATTCTATATATCTTCCTATCCCCATCCTCTTTAATTGTTGTTTGGTACGTATGTTTGCTCTAGTTGCTTTCAAACATGTTTTTATCCTTTAGTACTCCCTCCGTTATAAAATAATAGTTTTTTTAACTTTTTAATTTTTTTCAAAATAATATTTTTTTTTTAATTTTTTAAGCTATTTTTTCCAACAATACTCTTAGACATA
Organism: Pueraria montana var. lobata; assembly: GCA_026413185.1. Classification (NCBI taxonomy): domain Eukaryota; kingdom Viridiplantae; phylum Streptophyta; class Magnoliopsida; order Fabales; family Fabaceae; genus Pueraria; species Pueraria montana. Next base: position 35,744,989 of record CM048651.1, on the reverse strand, counting down.
ATTAAGAAAATCAAAAGAGACATCTATCATAAAAATAAGTTAGTGGATAGTATGATGTATTTGTTATTGGTGGATAGTGGAATAATTTATGACAAAGGTAATTGAAAAAATAAGGATATTTTTATCTAAATTTATATCAATTGAATATTTCTTAATTAGTATATCACAACTTAAAAAGACTACTATTATTTTGAAACGGATGAAGTAATTACTTTTTCTATTTCAGTTGCACTTTCTTCGATGAACTCGTTATACACTTTCAATTTCTTTTCTTTTTTAGTGAAAAAAAATGGCCACTCTTCATGTCTTTTTTTTTGGTATATAATTGTGGTAATGAGAATCGAACTTAAAGATCTTATACATCAATCCCAACTGTCTACTATTTGACCGACCCTAGAATTATTGGCCGCTTCATATTAGTCTGCGTGCTCTTTGTTAAGGTAAGAGATAGCCCACCCAAAACACTGTTTTGGTTTTGAGAGTCCATAACATGTGAAATTTTTAACAATGGAACATGCAATAAATTACGACAATACACTACACATCACATGTTAAAAAAATGTTCTTACAACAATAAATATAAAATAAATAATATATAACACTGATAGTCTGATAGTATAAATATATTTTAGACTGTTATCTAATAATAATGTCATGTAAAATAATTTTACCAACTATTGTAACAATAATAATTATTTTAAAAATTATATCAGTGTTGATTTCTAATTGATTGATAGGTTAAAATCTTTTACACTATTTTCTTTTTTTTGTTATTACTAGGAGGTATGAAACTTCTATCTGACACCTAATTAGTCCCTTCCTATTTGGTAGGTCTATTTTGAGATAAGATAGTATTTTTAATCGTGACTCTTTGTCCAAATCGAATATCGAACCAAACTTTATTCAGGGAACCAAAATATCAAAATACTTACGGCAACAACTTCTGGTATTTATGACTTAATTCATTCATATCGATATAGGACTTCCGTATTTCTGCAGATAAAGTTCCAACCCTTTTATCATTATCCGATAGTAAAGATGAAAGAGAAGACCAGTCTGCACCCATAAAAAAACATTAAATGTACATTGATTAAACAACTATTCTACTCCCAAGTACATTTATCATTGTCTTTTTGCCGTCTATCTTGAATGAACTACCAGGCAATTACAGTACAATTTTAAAATAAACATTTGATTGCCTTATTATGTTCGATACTTAAAATATGATTCCAGTAAGTAACTACTCTTTTGGATCTGGCAAATTTTTACTATACTTTCTATTTTATTTCACATAAACCTTACAGTTTTTTCCTCCAAGCTTCACTGGCTTGTACACTTGTTCACACTGCATGATTGGTTGGTGAGTAGTCTCCTTTTATGGTAGAAGAAAACTTAGGTTTTGACACTCCCTTCTCCATATTTCCAAGTTGAAAAATTAAGCTATTATGCACCTATGCCTACAAAAAAAATCATCTTGTTTAAGGAAATTTGTGTCAATTAAACAGAAGCAGATATTTTATAAAAGACTATAAAATGATGCCAAAAATTGGAATCAAAACATGTTTTTGCCATTGGAAATTAAAAATGCATGGTAGAGAGAGTATAAGCAACTCCTTGATTTCCAATTCAGGTGGCAAAACTGAGTGCTGAATTGTAACTGAGGTAACAATCCATACAAAGAGTTGCTAACCTCTCACTTATGTTGCAGAGATAATAGCGCATATTCATACTTTGGCTACTGATACATTCCCTTGCATTAGGATACACCACCCTTCCCCCTTTCAGTTTAACTTAGAAACTCTTAACATATGTATCACTTTTATTTTTATTTTTATTTTTATCTCAAGCGTCTTTATACTAGTATTTTTATCTGGCGACGCCTGGTTTTTCTTCTTCTTTATTTTTAAAATATAAAAAATTAACACAATTTAAAATAAAATTTCATTTCTATTTTACTCTAATTAATTAATTGTGTTGTTGCTTATCTCTTTCAACTTTTATCATTTTAGTATAGCAACATTATTAATTACTATATACTTGAGGTATTTGTCAAAAAGATTTTAAAATGCAAGCTGCAGATATATAATATTGTTGAGTTACAACTCTTTTTTTATTTTATTTGAGTATAGTCAAATATCATATCAAATCATTTAAATTTAAAGCACCAAAATTTAATCACTTTATAAATTAATGTTAAGTATTACAAATAATCACTTTACATCAATGAAATATATGCTTTAATATATTCTTTTCAAAATTTATGAATCTTAAAATTTTAGATTTTAATTAATTTAATTCTTCTATTTATTTTCACATAAAATAATCATGTAATTTTTTATATTTAAATGTTTAAATATTGAAATATAAAATTTTAATTTTAAATATGAATATAAATATATCATATTTAAATATTATGTTCCATAATAAAATAAAATTTTATAATAACCTATTAATATCCTTCACTGTGTAGACTACAGAAATGAACAAAAGATTATTATTTTGTATGAATAGAAAAGTTGTACTTGCTAGCTCTTTCTTGGTTGTAATGTTATAGATAGATATAGATAGATACTAATTATTTTTTTAGATATTAATATATTTTCATTATAAAAGTTCATATCGATTTGATATATTTTCACACTTATGTAAGTTAGGTTATTATGATTTATTAATATTTAATTTTGTAACTTAAATATTAATTAATGTTTGTTTTAGTAAACCTCCTCAAGTTTCATTCAGTATTTTCTAAGCCTTTGTAGCCTCTTCCACAACATTCTCTAAGCCTTTACAGGCTCTTCACCCAGTATTCTCTAAACCTTTGTCATCTCTACCTAAGTATTTTTCCAAAAAGCCTCTCCAGGCTTCACCCAAAGTAGCATATGCTACTTAACTCACACAACACTTGTTGTGTTTACACAAACTTCAGAAGCAACAATCTCTTTATTGCTCTTCTGAGTTCTTCCCTTTATTCCTAAGAGGTATGGACATACTACACCTTTTGGAATGCCATATTCACTATGGCTTCACTAATGAAGGTGTTTATAGACACTTTTGGATTTGGCTCTAACCTAAAGTGTTTTGGCTAAGGATATTCTTTTGATATGGGGTATCTTCTTGAGCAACTCGACTCTTTTGACCTTACCTTCTCTTTGTGGCACTCCTTCCTTGCAATGAGTTCCTTCAAATTGATCTCCTTAAATAAGCTTAGGAGCTAGTTGTTTATGGTTGTTGGAGGGATAATTCAAATGTTCAAATTTGTATGAGCGGTCCAATTTCATATAGTTGGCTCGTTTGCTTTTCTTCTCCTCCAAGTCTTCTACACTTTCTTCTCTTTTCATAGTTGCATCTTCTACGCTCTTTATCCACTGTTCACAACTTGCATAATTTGAATTTGAATTGTAGACGTTGGTGCTTGCTCTTGTGTCTTAGTGGTTTTCTCATGACATTTTCTTGAATTTGTCATGAGATGTCTTCTGAAGATTGTTCTGTAGAGTGTCTTCTGGCGTTGCTTTTGATAACTATAGTGCTTGTGCATCAATCTTCTTATCTTCTAATTACTTTGATTGGATGAGGACTTGATGTCTTCTACAAGTTTTGTGCTTCTGAATAACTTGTACATCTTGAGAACTTGCAACTTCTAATTTAGTGCTTCAGTACACTGATGCATGACATTTGACAATGATGCTTCTGGTGTGTGCTTCTAAACAGTGTAGACTTCTCTGTCTCCATTCTTTTGTTCAGCATGCATCTTCTGATGATCCTTTAGCCATGTGTAGCTTCTGATATGTACCCCTTGACTAAAACTACCTTCATAATCATGCTTTTGATATTTGCACTTTGATCTAGAAAACATGATTGCCCTTCATTCTTTTGGTCAACTCTCCTTCTAGTAGTCCTTCTTTTGATTGGACATAATCTATGTTTGGAAGGCTTCCGTCTTACAGGTTGATGCTTCACACCTTTCTTCGTGCTTCTGATGTCATGTCTTGATAAAGCACATCTCAAAGCAAACCATTAGTAGCTAAGTTTAGATAACTTATAATTTGCTTCTCGAAAATTTGTTGTCATTAAAACTTAAGCTTTAGAAGGGATTTTGCTTCAACCAGCCTCTTTTTGCGAAACATAGATAGAAGAGAAATTAGAAAATTTTGGGAGGGAGGGATGGAAAATGTGGAATGGGGAGGGACGAATCAAAGTGACAAAGGCTGAATCTCGCAAGGCCACTTTGCCACTTACAATACCCTGTCGCGTATTTAAGTCGTTTGCAAAGGATTCTACTCATCACTCGATGGGAATTGTGCTTAAAGGCATCTCGCAAGGCTAATCTTCCTTACGAGGTTCACCAACGACATGTACCTTTGGGGGCCAAGACTCCTACTACTGGTTGGCAAATAGACGACGGGAGCACGCATAGTTTCTAGCCCAGATTCTCACTTAGAGGCATTAAAGTCATAATGCAACACACAGTAGCTTCGCGCCACGGGCTTTTCAACCATGACCAATTTGCAAATCAATAGTTCTTCCTTTCGTACTATGTTTAAATATGCTTTTAGTACTCGTAAGATGATTGAGTTTTGATTTTAATCCTTATAATAAAAGGCTAAGTAACTGTCCTTCCTAGGTATAAGAGCCACTAGTATCTATGTACTATATTAGCATGTGATAAGTTTAATTATTTTTTCTAGATCTCTAAAATAAATATTATTAATCTGTCTTAGAATGAACATTAGAGACCACAAATAGTAAATTCTTTGGAGGATTAAAATCAAACAAAAATATTTTACAGGACCAAAACCAAAATTTGCTTTCATATTATAGAGACTAAAATTAGTGATTTCAAATCTTAAAGGGATGAAAAACAAACAAATGTTTTTACAAGAACTAAAATAAAAACTTACTAATTTTATAGGAATTAAAAACATATTTAAGCCATGAAGTAATTGTTTCTTTCTTTCTTTCTTTCTTTTTATTTTTAATTGGGTGGATGTAGACAAATTATCAAACCATATTATTTTTTTTGTGATTTATAATTTTCTTTGTAAATATTTGCAACGTTCCTAAACAGCAATAGTCATGCTGCATTTAAAAGAAAATATATCACACAATTATGGTTTCATAATATAAAATGGAACAGAAAATATTGATACAATTTCTAGTGAAATGAGAACCAAAATCTACCTTGACAAAAAATACTGCCTATATCCCTTCTCTCAACGAGAGGCTCAGTGGATGTTAGCGTATTCTGTCTTCCTATCCCATCCTCTGTGATTGTTGTTTGGTATGTTTGTTTGCTCTAGTTGCTTTCAATGATGATTTTATCTTTACTTAAATACATTTTTAGTCATTGTAATTTAGTATTTTTTGCTTTTCATCATTGTAAAACTTTTCTTTTGATTTTAGTCATTGCAAATTATATTTGTTTTATTTTTCGTCCTTAAAGCGATTTAGATAGCACTTTGAACAGTGAAAAAAGCGTTATCTAAACCGTTTTAAGAACGAAAAATAAAATAAAAATAATTTGCAAGGATAAAATAAACATAATTTACAAAGACTAAAATAAAAAAAAAAATTACAAGAACGAAAAACAAAAAAAATACTAAATTACAAGGACTAAATATATATTTAAACCTTTTATCTTTTAGTAATTACTTTTTCTATTTTAGTTGCACTTTCTTCAATGAACTCGTTATACACTTTTAATTTTCTTTTCTTTTTTAGTGAAAAAAATTGCCACCCTCACGATCTGCATGCTCTTTTGGTTTGGAGGAGTCCACCCAAAACATTTGGTTTTGGTTCGGAGAGTCCGAAAGATGTGAGATTTTTAATACTGGGGCATACAATAAATCACGATAATATAATACATGTTAACAATAAATAAAAATAGATAATATATAGACTTATCAATTATAATTTTTAATTAAATACGTGTTTGATTTCATGTTGAAGAAGAGTTCAGAATTGATTATGAGCCTAGATTTGATTGAGTTGAAACAACTTTGAGTAGCTTTAGCGTTAGATAAAAAATTTTATATTGAATTTTACTCCTAACTTGATTTTATAATTTAACACCCAAACGTAAATCACATTACTTCAAAATTAATTCTAATCAAAATAAATTTTACAAAATCAATTCCATTCAAAATCAATTTTTCTAACATTTATTCAAATACACATAGTGTAAAATCTTTTACACTGAATAATATATGAATATATTTTTTTTTTACTTCTATTGTTGTGACCTAATTCATTCTTATCAATATGTGACTTCATATTTCTGCACATAAAGTTCCAACACTTTTATCATTATAGTAAAGATGAAACAGAAGACTAGTCAGTACTCACAAAAGCATTAAATGTACATTTAGTAAACAACCGTTTTACTTCAAAATACATTGTGCCTTCGCCGTCTATCTTGAATGACCTGCCAGGCAATTACAGTATAATTTATAGATAAACATTTGATTCCTTCTTATTATGGTTCCATAGTATTTATTTTACATATAACCTTACAAATTTTTCCTCCAAGCTTCATTGGCTTGTACACTTGTTCACATTGCACGATTGGTCAGTGAGTCTCCTTGTTGGTAGAAGAATTGGGTTCCCCTAACCATATTTCCAAGATGAAAAATTCAGCTATTATGTACCTATGCCCAGAAAACAAAGTCATCATCTTTTAAGGAATTTTGTTTCAATGCTTTGAGTCAATTATACAGAAGCAGAAATTTTGTATAAGACTAACAAATGATGCCAAAAATTGGATTTAAAGCATGGTTTAGCCATTTGTAATTAAAAAAGTGGAGTATAAGCAACTCCTTGACTTCCATTTCAGGTGGCAAAACTGAGTGCTGAATTGTGAATGAGGTAACAATCCATACAAAAGGAAAAGAGTTGAAATAGCACATATTCACACTTTGGCTAATGATACATACATTCCCTTGCATAAGGATACACTACCCTCCCCTTTTAAGTTAAAGTTAGAAACTCTTAACAGATGTAGCACTTTATTTTTTATTTTATTTTCTGGCTATGTCAAGTGTCTATATATTATATGAACCTTGTTAATTTGACCCTCTATGAAGACAAAAAAAAATATCTTACCTGGCTCCTCCTTAAACATGACTAGCAGCACTATCTGCCACAAGCAATGAGGCTCCTTCTTTCTCAACCATTCCTTCATATCTCTTCTTTCTTACCTGTTTGGTGGCTCTCTTGGTCAAGGGGATCTTCTCATTATCATTTTCTGTATGCTCAGTGAAATCCAAGCCATGACTTCCCTCACTGTTTATGCACACAAGGTGAAGGTGACTTGGAACAGAAGCTGCATCAGAAGCCATGGAATCATCACTCTCTTCATCTGTATCTCTTTTGAAGTCATCATTGTTCTCTCCTTTGTTGTCATCATCATAAATGTTTCTATGAGCATTCTTGTAATTGTTGCCATAGTCTTCAAAATCTACACTGTGCTCATCATCACCATTGGAGACTTCATTGTAGATAGGAGATCCAATATAAGTGGTCCATCCAGACTCAGTGCCATTGAATTCCACTTCTGATGCTAAATCTTGTGAAGGATCCATAGTGAGAGGCTTTTGGCACTGGATAACAAGGAAGAAGCTTAGAAAGAACAAAGGAAGCAAAAGAGGAAATGAACTCCAACAAATTTGGAACTTGTGTTTTGCTTTCTGTTCTCAGTTGAAGTTCCACCAATATTTTATAACCTCTCAGTCTTTCCCTTCTTCCAAATGCTAAACATTCAATTTTACAGATAGGACAAAAGGCCTATCTCAACAGTGCAGGTTCTACCCTCATTATTGAATTGGCAGTGTACCTTTTGGTTACCTGGCAATTCTATCTCCATGAGTTCCATTGATCCAATCACTAGAAGACAAGATTTTTGGTAAGACTACAATAAAAGTAGAACTAGAAAGATTGCACTCAATCTAAAACAGAGAAAATTTAGGGTATCTTTGTTGATGTGTTCAATTAACCTTGGCTGAATGTAGTCTACCTTTACTTATAACTGTACAATCTTCCATCACTAGAATAGAGGGTAGCTTTTATTAGGAAAATGATACATGAACAAACATACCTATATTGTTTGTACATTCCTTGCATTTTTCAACTTTAAAATTTCTATCATACAATCAGAAGGACTTGCTATAGGTAATTAAAAAAAAAGTGATCACAGTAAAATAAAAAAATTAATTTGAAAGGTTCCAACTAATACTATATGAGGAATGTGTAGTGTCTGCACATATCACAAGTTCTTTCCTCATATTAAGGTTGAGAACAGATGAGGCGTGCCCACATAATTTGTTAATTTAAACACATAACTTGTCACTTTCCACACCTTCAAATTCAGTCATGTCATCAACAAGGGACAGCTTGCCCTGACAAGTTAACAGAGAAGCCAACTGGGTTTTGGCCTTTTGCTCTAGGTGGCCGTAATGAGAAAGGCATTTATGCTGCTGTTTCTAAATTATGCCCTCATTTTCCTCCTTTTATTTTTATTTTCTTTTCATTTTTTACTATCTCTGCCTTCTTGAAATGGGACTGGCTTTATTTTTTCCCTTGTTGCTTTCCTTTCCATTAGAGGCAGTTTGTTAAAACCAGTAACCACTCTTGTAATTTTCTTGTCAGGAACATAATTCTGGATGCTAATATTTAGTGTTTGAAGAGGCATGGAAGGGTTAAAATATTTTTCTTTTCATTTTTCTGTCTCTTCTCCAATATTGGAGGATTTGAAAGAAGGAAAAATACTTAAAATGTGTAGGTTGTACTTACTAAATTATCCTTAATTTGACTACTTTGGTGAACCATGAAACAGTTTTAATACAAAATTGAGAAGAATTTTTGTTAGTAAAACTAAAAAAGTTAAATTTCAGGAATTAATTTATGAGGGAATGCATTAAGAACAAACATATTTATGTAAAAGTGCAAATAGACATTGAGGGAAGAGAGAGTGAGAGAGAGAGAGGCTTCTGTTCCCCATGTTTAATATATGCCTATTTTTATCTTAGCTGTAGAAAAGATTTCAGACTATGTGCAGTGTCTCGAGCACAAAAATGTCAAACAAGCTTAGAATAAATGTTATTGATACGATTGATTTCAATAAAATATTAGTTTAATTAAACATTTGATCAATAAAATATTACCATTCATTCAACTAAATTTTAATTTAGTTAACCATTTAATTATCAAAATGTATAGCCAACTCTTTTTTTTAGGTGAATAATGTATAGCCAACTCTAATAACATTTAATAATAGTAAAATTTTTCCAACGAAGCAAGAACAAAATAATACTCCCTCTATCCATAATAATTGTCGTCATATATATTTTTTTTACACAAAAGAAAAACTAATAAATAAACGAAAGTGAGTATAATTTTATAAAATTAATTTTATTATCATTAATTTATTTTTTACTTGTGTTGTCCATCGTTAATATTATAAGGAATATAAATAAAAAAAAATAATTAGTATTAAATTAAAAAATTAAAATGAGAATTATTAAATTTTTTTTTTTTACATGACAATTATTATGAGATGGAAAGAATAGTAAAATTAAGAAGAGATTAAGTTTTTAACATCTAAATAAACTATTTTGAGAGGTAAATTATTGTTGGTGCCCGCTTTGACAGCAAGAAAGGGACAATTCGCGAACTCAATCTTCCGGGAAAGCATCAATTTTCTTGTTTAACTCTATGCATGTTCCCAGAAAGCCTTCAAAAGCCTCATCAGTTTCTTTTTAGTGTTTCAATGTTTAATTTTTTCAGTGTCTTCTTGCTTGTCCCTTCTCAAAAAACCAACACACAAAGTAGCACGTGGATGAATGTCGAGTTCACATCACAAGTATATGTCGTCATAATAATAGCCACGACGGAAGACAGATCAGTGACACAGAGAGGTTGGGTCAGGTAAAGGAGTTAAATTAAAAATGAATATCACCACACATATTGGGGAAATAAGAACATAGATCTTTTCTTACATGACTTGCACACAAAACCACTCAGACCATCTGCATCGCGGTATCGCTGCACGGTATTTTATAAAACAAGCATCGGTTCTCTTTCAAAATCAAGGTTGCAGCAAAATCGGTTCTATTTTAAAATTTTCTTTTCAGAATTGGTACTCAAATAAAAAGGTGGGTCATGTTGCATTTTTTTGTTTAAAAAAAAATAAAAATATGGAAAGAATATTTTTTGTGGGACCCAAATAAGAATCCAAATAGAGGTATTGGATTAGAGAGAATAAATATTTTTGAGGTGCTTGTTTTGAAAAGAATAAAAATAAGTGATGTTTATATGTGGGACCCATTTAAGAACCCAAATAAAAATATTGGGATGGAGATGCTCTCAATGATCACAAACTTTGGGGTAACTAGTAACTACTACAACATAACGGATAATAAGGTCAATATGACAATTTTAGTTTTAATTTTTGCAAAATAAAATAAAATTGTGCTTATAATTTTTTTTTAAAAAAAAGAATAATATGTATTTTAGGCTTCTTAATATTTAGTCAAAATTGATTATTTTTACAGAAGTCAAAATTGATTTTAGTTTCTACATTTTAAAAACAGTGATTTTAGTCATTGTATTTTTCGAAACATGACAGGTATCGTCTGTAATCGATCAAAATGAATTGCTAGGTGAGTGATGAAATTGACTAAATTTCAAAAATATAAGAACCAAAACTACTGCTTTTAAAATGTAGATATTAAAATCAATTTTGATCAAATCTTAAGAAAATAATAACACATTTAACTTTATAAAATTTTGAAAACAATATTTATTATCATTTGTTGATGGCATGACATGTATTTATATATGTCACATCATAACCATCTCAAAATAGTTACTAGATGATGATATATCTAAATATATGTCACATGATTATTAAATAATAACAAGAATAATTTTAAAAAATAAATTTATAAGAATTAAAACCAACAAAAATGTTGAAGTACTTAAATCAAAATTCATCATATTCATACGAACTAAAAACACATTTAAACTTCGATAACAATTTCTTAGTAACCGATAATTTTAATACATTCATATATAAGGAAACATTACATAAAAGAGCAAGGGTTGCATGAAAAAAGGATTATAGTACGAAAGAAGTTTCATCTATAACCATGTTAAGAACATGGTTGACCTCATTTACCTTTATAAAATATTTTTTAAAAAATAAAAAGGAGTTTTCTTTTTAAACTTTGCAACAAAATAATCTAAAACACACTTTTAGCATAGATTTATTATCTAGACACCAAGCTCAATAGTGCTGAATATGAAAGGGTGTATTACAAAAAACTCAACTCCTATATTGACTAAAGATAGCGTCAAAATAATGTATACAAGTAAGGGAGGAATCCTCACCCTATGAGCTAACTTTTGTGGTTGAGTTAGACCTAAATCCAAATTCTAAGATGATTGACAATTTTATTTAGCTTTTAATTCAATATTGTTCTAGTGAAATGTCATATCAACATACTCGTGTTGGGCATTTGGTACAATTTTTTTTTTTTTTAGTTTCTTGAGAATATGAAGTTTGGGATGTTTGTTTCCCATATTTGAGGGAGGTGCATGGGAATCTAACTTTTCCAGGTTTAAAAAAGCTTTACTATGATAAAAATATCACATTACTCTTATTATATAATTTAATGTGGTAAATAATTAAAGTTTCTGATAAAAATACTATGTTACTCTTTGATTTTCAAAAAACTTATAGGCTTAATTGCATTTTTATTCCCTCAGGTATTGCAATTGTATGATTTTAGCCCCTCAGGATCCAATTGAGTCCATCAGGTATTGTAATTGTGCAATTTCATCCCCTCAAGTTTCAATTGCGTCAATTGGGTCCCCAGGTATCATAATTGTGCGATTTTAATCTCACAGGTATCGTAATTGTGCAATTTTAGTCCCTAAAAAATTAGTTTCAAATGCACAATTATGAAATTTGGGGTACTAAAATTGCACAATTGTAATACCTGGAAGACCCAATTGACACAATTGAAACTTGAGAGACTAAACTAACACATTTGCGATACTTGGGAGACTCAATTGATACAATTAGAACTTGAGGGACTAAAATTACATAATTGTAATACTCGAAGGACCAAAAGTGTAATTAAGTCAAATTCATATAAATATTTCCAAGAATATTTATGACTAATCAAACAGATTTTAGTTATTCCTAAAAATCATGATTCCTAGAATTTATGATTCTAGAAATCATGATTACATGAAAAAATTTTGTTCTATCAAACACACTCTTAGGAGGCGTTTGTTTCAAGTTATCAAGAAAAATTCCCGGGAACCTAGACTTGGGAATATATCATTTTCATGTTTGTTACAAGTTTTATAAAAATATTATCAAGGATAACTGATTCCCAGGAATGTGAAATACAGATGTTTCGTTGCTCTTTATTCTCATGCTAAGAGATGTGTATCATGGATTCCCATGGGAATGGAAGTTATTCTTTACAATAACTACCCATCCCCACTTCTTTCTTCATATTTCTTATTTCATTTTTTTTTTCTTCTAAAATTCTTAATAACAACTAAACATATTCATGAGAATAATATTTCCAGACATAATATTCCTAAGAATATAATTCCGGAGAATCTAATTTTAAAACTTGAGACAAACGCTCCTTCGGATCATGTGTAAGTTAGGCAAACTTTCCGCTTCTAGACCGACGATAATAGGTTTTGTTATTGTACAATTAAACTCTCCTTGAGATTATAAACAAACATATACTTTTTTGTTTTTTTGCTGCAACGAAACATCTACTTAACGATATGAATTACGGAACTCATTCTAATTTTCATTAAATAATTCTAGATTTTCTTAACATCTTTCTGTTAATCTTTATTATACTTACTAAATAAATTGTTGAATTTCTGTTAATTTTTTATTTAATTCTTTCTTTATAAAATAGTAAAAAAAAAAATAGTAGGAAAATTTCAGCACGTTTGAGGTCTGTTCACTTTAATCAAAAGGATTCAGTTCAGTTGTAAATTGATAACAACAGTTAAAGAGGATGATATCCACCCACCACCTTTGACAAATACTGTTTAGCTTCACTGTGTGCTCCTTTCAATTTCTCAGTTGGTTCAATTTCTTCACTGTGGTCAGTCCTCAGCAGTGGCAGAATGAGTTCGCGGATATTCTTCATTTTAAGTCCTTTTCAATGTTACTTTTGGATAATTAAATACCAAATGCAGTGTCTAGGATAAAGGATTTGTTTGCATACTGCTTGCTTCGGAGTTTCTTTTTAACGGACATTTTTATATAAAGTGAAATAAAAATATTTAAGATAAATACAAAATACAAAATTACAAAGAAAACATACATACCATCTATTTGGATAAACTTCTCCGGAAATACTTATACAAAAAAAAATAAGAAAAAAAAAGTTCTTCATAAACTAAAATTAACTTATGTATAAGATAATTTGTAAAAACTCTTTCATATTAATTTATCTAAAATTGATTTTTAACTTATGTATAGGCTAAATTTAATTTATGGATTGGAAAAGTTTTTTTTCATTTTTTTTTCTTATTTTCTTTTCTTATAAGTATTTCTGAAAAAATTTACTCAAACAGACTAATAACCAATTCAATATAAAATTATAAATATATATTAAGAAAATGTGTTTGACTGTTATTGTTCAGTACTAGCCTTTGGTGATGGAATAATTTGAGCAAAATATCCTCATACATCCACAATTAGATGAGGTTAGAGAAAGTAGCTTAGATCCTATGAGGTATAGTTGTACTTTTTTTTTTTCTTCTATTGTGACGTTTCTTATCAAGAATGACGAGAGAATTGTCTCATCGAACAAATCATAATATAGAATCGCTATTACTAATAGAATTTGGGTCATGATTTGTGATTCACGTCTGTGTATGATCATTCTGTGTTCCAGAAGGTTATCTATATATACTATGTGCATCGATATTAACAATTTGGGTTTGGAATAATTTAAGACCCAACCTAATAAGAAATAGTTGGGTTAGATTGAGTTGGCCGTTTAATATTTATGATGGAAAAATTGTCAGCAATTTTCCATAGAAAAAGTTATTGGTAATTTTCACAAAAACATTTGTCGATAATTTCTCATGAAAAATCATCAGTAAATTTTTATGAAAATATTTGTCGGTAATTCCTCACAAAACATTTGTCAGTAATTTCTTATAGAATAATCTGTTGGTAATTTTTCACAAAAAATTCTATCGGTAACTTCCATTGGTAATATTACCTACGAGCTCATTACCGATGAATTATTGTCCATTGATATTTTGTCAGTAAAATTGCATTATAAATAGGTTTTTGCAATCGAGGGGGTCTAGCTCAATAGGTTGAGTAGGGTGTGTGAGTTGTTGTAAATCCTTCGATACTTGTCTTCAATTCCTACGGATAAAAAAAAAAACAAGTTTTTGCACTTACTGACAAATTTTGGCCGTCGATAATAACAAAATTTCTTGTAGTGATAATAATTAAAAAATAAACATTTTTATAAATAGATTAAAACTAAAACAATTGATAATAATTTATTTAAGATAATAATTATGGATAAAAAGAAAGAATTGAAATATTATATATATGTTAATTTATATATTATATTAATATTAATTTAAATATATATATTGATTTATATGTAACGGTTGTTAATATACACCTATTCAAACAAATAAAAGGTGTATGTTAGCAACCAATAACTTTTTTGTTGGACAAAAAAGTCATTCTTCATTTATTTAGATCAAAATAGAAAAAGGGTAATTATGTATTTTTGTCTTTAAATAAAAATAATTGAAAATCTAGCCTTTTCTCTCTCCCACTGGCCATTACTCCTAACAACCCCAAATCTCCATTTCTCTTTCCTATTAACTCGTCCTTCTTCTTCTTGTTACTGATTCAATTAGTTACTTCTGTGATAGCAACACTAGCTAAAACTATTACTGGGAATGAAGCAGTTGACCTTTTTTTTATCATTGCAAAAGATGTATTCCATCGATGACAGTTGTGGAAAGCATCCCAACGAGGTTGGCACCCCCTCCACGGCTGCTGAGATGCAATACAATCAAACTATTATTAACATGAAAAGATGAACAAAACACTTGGGGGGGGGGGGGGGGCAAACCAAACCCAAGGAAGCCAAAGCTAAGAAAAGCTATGAAAACCTATATGCAGGGAGCCCCTGTCTGTACCTGAGGAGCTCCTGAGAAATGAAAGATGGTGGACAGTCCCACCATGCGTAACCAAAATTATGTGCACCAAAAGAGGCCATTTTGTCTGCACAGTTATTAGCCTCACGGTATATGTGTGAAATTCTAAAAGAAAATGATCTAGACATCTGTATATAGTTCTTCCAACAGTTATAAAGAGACCAAGGCACACTGTTAGGGTGTTTGTATGCATGAACCAAAAGGGCTGAGTCTGTTTCTAACCAAAGCATATTCCATTGCCTTTCACACGCTACTTCAATGGCAAAAATAGCTGCTAAAACCTCAACATAAAAAGCAGTTTGAATACCAATGTTAGTAGCAAAACCTCCAATAAAGTTAGCATTGCTGTCAATGAAAATCCCACCACTGCCAGCAATTCTCGGGCATCCCCTTGCTGCCCCGTCTGTGTTGCATTTGATCCAAGGAGGAGGAGGAAGAAACCATTTAACCATCTTAATGTTGGTTGTCTTCCTAGGATGTCATTGGACTTCAAAATGTTCAAGAATAATAAAATCCTGCATCGAGATAGTAGCTGTAGACACTGAGCCAGCCAGCTTAGCATTAGATAAAATGCAAGTAGTAACAGAGTTAAAAAGCATATGCTGATTATCAAACTTGATCTTATTTCTTCTAACCCAGATGTAATAAACAGAAAATGTTATAGCAGCCAGAACAACCACATTCACTTGAAGCGCTCTTTTAATGTCGCAAGCAGAGAGGATATCAATGATAGAGGATTGATTCAGCTTGTAATCAATTTTTGACTCCAACCAGTTCCAAATTTTCTTTGCAAAAGGGCAATCCACAAATAAATGATGTTGCGTTTCAAACGCTTGACTACAATTAGCACAAACAGAGACTACAGTGATGCCTCTGGCATGTAAGTTGTCGTCTGTGGGAAGCTTATTTTGTAAAGCTCTCCATAGGACTACAGTCTTGGAGGGGGAATGGCTTTGTTCCATATAAATTTGGCCTAGTGGATGGAATTAGACTTAGGATTCAGATGCAGGTAGGAATCCTTAAGAGATAAAGCGCCATTAAGAGTTTTCTGCCAAATCATTTTGTCTGGATCTTTCACTATAGGAATAACCACATCTTGTATGGCCTGAGCAACCCGAGGAAAGCTGTTAACAAAGAAGCTAGGCAGATTCCATTTATCACTAGAGTAGAAATCTTCCACTTTAGCTAACAGATTCGGCCAAACCTGAGATGGTAGATTTATTAAATTAACAATAGGTTCATCTAGCCAGCGATCTTTCCAGAAGTTGATGTTACCTTTACCAATGATCCAAGAGGAGTTATCCCTAACCATTTGGAGATGAGTTTTAATCCCACTCCAAATAGAAGATCTTATGTGAGTGTTCCTGATGCTGCTATTTCTCATAACACTTGCTTTCAATAGTTTAGCCCAAGTTAAGTCAGTTGAAAGCAAATCCCAACCAAGCTTCATCATGGCAGCATCATTTATGGCGTTCACTGAACGCATGCCCAAATCACCTTCATCAAAAGGTTTACAGACTTGATTCCAGGCAACTGTTACATTCTTCCTAACATCCACATCACCACTCCAAATGAAATTTTTAATCCATTGATCCATAGTTTTGAGAAGAGATTTAGGCCACATGTAGACATGAAAACTATAAGCTAACATACCGTGAATAATGGATTTGGCCAGCATCACCCTACCCATAAAAGAAAGAAGCTTGCCTTTCCAGGCTGCTAACTTAGCTCTTATTCTGTTAGCAATTGGCTGCAGGTGCAATTTTCTAGGCTTTCCTTGAAATAGAGGGACACCTAGATAAATAAAAGGAAGAGATCCATGTTTGAATCCCAAAAGACTAGATAATTCAGAGATTCTTTTGCGAGTAATGCAGCCAGAATAGAAAGTAGACTTATCTTTGTTCACCCTTTGGCCAGAGGCTTGAGTATAGAGTCAAGTAATTTCATGATGTTTTGAATGTTCCTTTTTGAACCTCTGTAGAAAATAATAACATCATTTGCGTAGAGAACGTGGGAAGGGGTTTGACATTGAGGCGGGCTAGCCATGGGAGAAAGAAGACCTCTATTCACTAAGCTAGTGATTCCTCTACTAAGAACTTCTTCTGCTATGCAAAAAAGAAGTGGAGACAGAGGATTGCCTTGCCTCACTCCTTTCGAACAAGAGAAGTAACCAACAGAGTGACCATTGACTGAGATGGAGAGCTTTGCTGAAAGAAGAATGGTATGGATCCAAGAGCAAAAAGTGGGACAAAAGCCGAAAGCATCCAAAACCTTCAAAAGGAAACCCCAGTCTAGAGTATCAAAAGCCATACGGATGTCTATCTTGATTGTAATGTTTTCACCGAAAGACTGCTTGTTGAGTAGGTTCACGGCCTCTGAAGCAATAATAATGCAATAAAAAATGCTTCTTCCTTTTATGAAACCCCTTTGATTATCTGAGATAATTTTAGGAGTCACGATTGCAAGTCTGTTAGCTAAGATCTTTGTTATGATTTTAAACTGGTAATTGGCCAAGGCAATAGGCCTAAAATCTTCCACTCTGTCCGCCCCCTGGAATTTTGGAATGAGGATAACCACATTAGAGTTTAAAGAAGGAAGAACCCATCCTTGCTTGAAGAATTGGTGAGTCGAACTGTAGACATCAAAGGCAATGATCTCCCAATAAGATTGATAAAAGTGGCCACCAAAACCGTCAGGCCCAGGAGCACTCCCTTTATTCATACCAAACACGGCAGCGTTAACTTCTTCCATGGACGGAATGGCTGTGAGCATGTTATTGTCTTGAAGGGAAACAAGAGATGGAATAACATCCTGAACAAGATTGTTATTAACACAATAGTTGTTAGAAGCAAAGAGGTCAGTGTAATAATTCAAGAAGCAATTTTCAATACCATACTGATAAGAGATCACCCCCCTTTCAGTCTGAAGAAAAGAGATATTTTGAGTTTTCTATCTCAATGGTGCTGTTTTGTGAAAGAAACTCGTGTTCCTATCTCCATTTGTGTACCATTGAATCCTGGATTTTTCTTTCCAGAAAATGTCTTGCATGGTGAGGGCCTATTGGAGAGTATCCTAAGCTCTTTTCTCAGCTTCAAACAAATCATCTGAAGGGCTAAGACAAGCAATCTGAGCCTGAATACCATCCAGATTACCTATCGCTTCGTCCACCTTCGATTACATATATATTACAAATTGATCGAGCTCTTCAAAATCTGGAAAGACTATTAATTCATCTGTCTAAATCAGAATAAGCATATTGTTATTCCTAAGTTTAGATTAGAATTATTTCTTTTGATTTTGTTCAGAAATTAATTAGTGGTACCAATTACCAAGAACTTTTATTGACAACGTGGGGACATCCACACTGAAACATACCCTAGATTATACATAGGAGACAATCTTGATGAAAGCTTGTTCTACTTATGGAGAAGGCATCAAACATAACCATTCCAATTTTTAAGACATTGATATGTAGTTATGTACTGAATGCACCTTTTTCCCCCCCATATTGAGCAACTTTGTAACTTCACATGAATGGTTTAGGTAATAAATATTGGAGCTTTGTATTCTCTTCTTTTTTTTATATATAAAAAAGTAAATTAATATATTGTGATGCCAATGAAGCAAAGGTTCAAGTAAAATTAGAACAGATAAAATCACTTTTCATTTTTCCTAATCAAAGGTAATTGCTTTTCATTTTCTGGAAAATAATAACTTTTTTCTTTAAAAAAAACTACAAAACAAAGTGATCATTTTTTAAGATAAATTATGCAATGTTTGTAACCTCCTTACTGAAAAGTGAGCTGCCCTGCGAACCAGTAACAACAAGAAGAAGGAAGTGTTAATGGGAAAGAGAAACTGAGATTTTGGGTTGTTAGGAGTAATGGCTCGTGGAGAATGAAAAAGGGAGATTTTCAATTATTTTTATTTAAAGACAAAAATACATAATTACTCTTTTTTTATATTGGTCTAAATAAAAGAAGGATGACATTTTTGTCTAAAAGAAAAGGCGCTAATTGTTATATAACATACACCTATTTTTTGAGAGGGTGTATATTAGCAACCCCTTTATATATTACTAGGACAAAACAATCACTCTGTGCCTCTATGTAATTTTAAAAAAAAGATAATAGAAGTTAAATAATAATAAGTGGTTTGCAAGATGTAAGGGATGGTATGGGTTGTTTGAAGAGTGCAGTTATAAGGATAAAAAAGATATTTACAAAGGTAAATATAAGGGTAAAATGGGATAACAAATGTAAGGGTGTAAGTGGATCGCATCCAACCCGTGAACTCGCTTAACCCAATCCAACCCAATTACATTTTTGTGGGTTGGATTAGGTTATTGGGTTGGGTTAGATTTATTTTAGTGAACCTAATTAGAATTGGTTTGGGTAACGAGTTTGGAATTATGGACCCGACCAAACCCAACCTAACCCGAATATATAGTAATATATAACAAAAAATACTACTTGTCTACTACTAATATAAAAAACCCTAAAGTAAACTCTCACACGTCATACCTCATTTAGTCTCACATAGTCACACTCACTCAGTCACTCTCAAGCCGCAACAGAGGTAAAGAGAGTTTCCCCATAGAACCCTAACGTCGTAAACGTCGCTGCCACCATAGTTGCTCGTCGCCACCTTGGTTGTCATCGTTAGCTTTGTGCTCATCATCTTCGTTGCCTTCGTGGTTGTCGCCCCCTTCGTTCTTATTGTCGACTCGCTGGTGTTCCCCCACCGGTATGACCACAAACCTCATTCTTCCATCTTCGTTTCTTTCTTTTTCCATTTTTGGTTTTTCCATTTTTAGTCTCTTTCTTTATTTCGTTTCTTACTTTCTTTTATTTTTTAGACCTACTTGTTCTAAATGTTGAATCTATCTATTATTTCTTCTCGGTTTGTCTTCTTCCAATTTCAAGTATTTTTTCTTGCACAAAACATGGCCTTTCTCTCTCATTTTTGGTTAATTTCATGGTTTTCTTCCATCATTTTCGAATTTTTATGCCCAATTGATGAATGAAAACTATTGAATTCTATTTTACACTATGTGAAATAGAGTCAAGATTCAAAAAATTAAGACACAATTCACTCAAGAATCTTCCACTTTTCAAATTTTTCTTGTCTCTTAATTTATTTCTTATTTATTTGTCTGTTAATTGGTTATTGGTTATTTGAAAATTGTCTGTTAATTATGAGTTGTGATGTAATAAAAAAATAAGTACTTTCTTTGTAGTTTGTAAAGATATTGTTTTAATTTTTTAGTCTGAATTCTTTTTCTTTGTGTATTTTTCTTGTGCAGAACTTGTGTAATTTGTTTCTAACTAGACTACAAAATGGATGAAGTGGTTGAGAAAGAGGGCAGTGCTCTAACCCCACCACCAAGAGTTGAGGGGGTTGGAGGAGGAGGCATTGAACCAACTCAACTTGAAGCACAATGTAATCTGCCTAAAACTGTAACCGAGGTAGGTTCAAAAGAAAACCTACTAGACCTGCTTCTAATGTTTGGTCTCATTTTAAAAGGGAAAGGAGATTTTTCTTTATGTAAATATCATGGCCAAGATTATAAATGCAAAAGTAATAAATATGGGACCAACAACTTTCCTAGACACATCAATGGACACAAAAAGAATCCAAATAGGAAAGTAGACAAGAAACAAAAAACTCTTATGCTTGGAAAACAGAGAAGTGATCCTGATAGTGCTATTTCATTTAAGCTTGTGGATTCAAACCAAGAATATACTAGGTATAAACTTGCAAAGATGATAATTATTGATGAGCTTCCTTTTAAGTTTGTTGACAATCCTGGATTTAGAGAATTTATAGTTGCTACTCAACCTAGATTTAAAATTCCTAGTTAAGTCACTCTTGCTAAGGATTGTATGCAAATTTTTGTTGAAGAGAAAGTGAAATTGCAATCTTTATTGTCAATGAATTATCAAATGGTTTCACTCACCATTGGCACTTGGACTTCTGTTCAAAACATGAATTACATGTGTGTTACTGGTCATTACATTGATGAGGGGTGGGAGTTGAATAAGAAGATACCAATTTTTGGTTTGATTGCTGACCATAAGGGAGAAACCATAGGGAAAGCTTTAGAGAAGTGCATTAAAGATTAGGAGATTACCAAGATTTACAGTGTGACTGTAGATAATGCTACTGCTAATAACACAACTTTAGGTTTTCTAAAGAGAAGTATGTCTAATTGGAATGGGTGCACATTATTGGATTGAGAATATATGCATTTGAGGTGTTCTGCTCACATATTGAATTTGTTTGTTTATGATTTGATGAAGGAGATTGATAGCTCTATTGCTAGGATAAGGGCTTCTTGTAAGTATGTGAGGTCATCTCCATCGAGATTGGCTAGTTTTAAAAAGTGTGCTCAAGAGGCTAACTTAAATTTTAAACAATTACTTGTGCTAGATTTGCCAACTAGATGGAATTCCACATATTTGATTTTGGATGCAACTTAAAAATATGAAAAGGCATTTCCTGGTCTTGAATATGATGATAGTGCCTTTGTACAAGCTCTTGATGTTGAAGAGGGTCCCCCCAATTATCATGATTGGAAACGTGCACGTGTTTTTATGCAATTCTTAAAGATTTTCTATGATGTTACACTTGCTTTTTTTTATCACTGCATGCTACTTTTAACTGCTTCTTTACTAAGTTAAGTGTCATACAAGATGCATTAGTTGAATGGATGGGAATGGATTATCTAGTGTTGAAATCTATGGCTGAAAATATGCAAGCAAAATTTGACAAATATTTGGCTATTGATGGTGGGAATATAAATTATCTATTGGTTGTGGCTGTTTTTCTTAACCCACGATTTAAATGGGCTTATATTGAGTTCTGTTTTCAATCAATGTATGCAAAAGAAAGGACTGGAGACTTGCTAAAAAAAGTGAAAGCTATCATATATAAATTATATGATCAATACGTAGAATGGTATTCTGTTTCTGCTGATATTCGTGAAGTTGGTGTTGTATCTTCAAATGCCACTATTTCACATACACAAGGTGGTCAAAGTTTTTATGGTTTATGGGTTTATGGTTTATGAGTGAGTTGTTCCCTAAATAGGATACAGGTTTATGGTTTATCATATGAATATAGATAGTGTTTTATGAATACTATGAATATTTATTTCATACTACAAATGTTGTGTGTAAATGTCAATGTTCCAATAGTACATTTTTTTTTATCAGCAAAGACAATTATCATCAACATATAGCACAAGGGGTGCCAACCCTTTTACAGTAGAAACAAGACTACATAAACAACAACCATTTCTGCAAAGGAGTTACATTAAGACTACTGCGAAATATAACCAATCTGTAGAAACTACAAATATGCAATTTTCCATAATTGTTATCCAATTTTTTTATAAACCAATTGCAAAATAATTGTGAAATATAACCCAATTTTTTAATGACTCAACCTGATAACCCAACACAATTTAACCCAATTAAAGTTGGGTTGGATTGGGTTGGGTTGCAAAAATAATTATATAAATAAATAAACCCAACCCAATTAAATTTAATTGAGTTGGGTTGAAAAATAGACTAAATTTAACCCAATCCGAACCACTTACACCACTAAACAAATGTGCATACCAAAACTTGGTATTCCCTTTATATATAGTTATAGATATTAAAATTATATATAAAAATTCTCTCTATATAAATGTATATACGATGTTAATTATTGTATTTACTAAATATAATATACAATTGAATTGATTTTCATGAATTTAATAAATCCATGAAAGTCAATTCAATTGTATATTTTATTTAGTAAATACAATAATTAATATAGTAGAATAAAAATTATATATATATATATATATATATATATATATATATAGAGAGAGAGAGATATGAAAGTCAATCCAATTGTATATTATATTTAGTAAATACAATAATTAATATTATGGAATAAATTTTTATTCCATAATATTAATTATTGTGTTTACTAAATATAATATACAATTGAATTGATTTTCATATATAGACACACACACATATGAAAGTCAATTCATTTGTGTATTATATTTAGTAAATACAATAATTAATGTTATGGAATAAAAATTAAATTTTTTTATTCCATAACATTAATTGTTGTATTTACTAAATATAATATACAATTGAATTGATTTTCATATATATATATATATATATATAATTTTTATTTTATGATTTAATTATTGTATTTACTAAATATAATATACAATTGAATTGACTTTAATGAATTTATTAACTTCATGAAATTCAATTCAATTGTAAATTATATTTAGTAAACACAATAATTAATATCATAGAATAAAACTTCTCTCAATATATATAATTTTTATCCTATGATATTAGTTACTGTATTTATTAAATATAATATACAATTGAGTTGACTTTCAAAATTTTAAAAAATTTAAGAAAGTCAATTGAATTGTATATTATATTTATTAAATGCAGTAATTAATATCATATAATAGAAATTATATATATGTATATATATATAAATATATATTTATAATGTTTTAATATGAGAATCCACACATTTAATATTCATGTATTTTATATATTCCATGTAATAAATATACTGAGTTTTATAATATTGTTAAAATTAATTGTATATTATATTTAATAAATAAAACAATTACTATTGCACAATAAATATTATATTGATTTATATATTTACATGAATATTGCATTGATTTTTATGTCAAATTTTAATTTTGTCACTTTAAAATATTGCATTGGTTTCTTCTATTGTGATGTTTCTTATCAAGAATGACGTGAGAATTGTCTCATCGAACAAATCATAATAGAATCGCTATTACAAATAGAATTTGGGTCATGATTTTGTGATTCACGTCAGTATGATCATTCTGTGTTCCAAAAGGTTCTCTATATATACTATGTGCAAGGGGTTCAATTGTCAATCTTGATTATTGGCTTAGCTTATTGGCTTATATATTTTTCTATAAAGGATCCAACTCTCTAAAGTGTGATCAATACATGGTTACAAATTATCTTGGTTCCAACTAATTTCTATATATGACATGTAATTAAATATTATTTTTTTTATAAATTAAAATATGTCATATAGAAATTGATTGAAACCATGGACACATAAAGGTCTATAGTAACTATTTAATAATTCTCCCAAAAAAAAGTCCAGGACAATTATATTTTTAATTTATTAATGAATTTATTGCTATTTATATAAAGTGTGTACCCGTTGATTCTTAAATAAAATTTGCACATTGGAAAGCTGTAAGAAAAGAATGCTAATATGTGAGGTTGTTAAACATTATAGTATTAATTTATCTTGACAATGCATGATTCTGTATAGCATATTTCTTAAATTAAAATGCATGTCTTATCGTTGTTTTTATAATTTCTATTCATTACTTGGTAGAGGATGTATGATAGGTTATTCATTACTAATACTCTGAATGAAAGTCATTATTCGTGTTTGAAAAGCTATTAATTATTAATATTCGATAATGGTCGCTACAAGAAAATCCTTTATATATTACGGTGACCAAAAAGTCATTGGTAATGGAATAATCCAATGCACTTTGTTATTATCGACTAACTAGATTTTGACATGTGCGTTACACGGGATAAAAAGAATGTTTAAGGACTTTTATTTGGATAATTTATTTAAATGAGAAGATAATAAAAAAATAATTAATTACTTAAAAATTAATTTTAGAACTAATTTTTCGTGGAAAAAATAATAGTAATTATGTTGATTTAATTTGATTTTTGTCATGGAATTAAATATATATTAATTTTGTAAAATAAATTTTAATTTTGATTAGACAAAAATCTCGTTAGCAATTGTGTTGGTTTAAATCTAGTTAGCCATAAACTACTAACGGTTTAAACTTTAAATTATGTTGGTAATCTCCTTGT
Organism: Pueraria montana var. lobata; assembly: GCA_026413185.1. NCBI lineage: Eukaryota > Viridiplantae > Streptophyta > Magnoliopsida > Fabales > Fabaceae > Pueraria > Pueraria montana. Next base: position 35,719,823 of record CM048651.1, on the reverse strand, counting down.
TAGCAATTGCTACACGTACCTCCTTCTCATTTTGTTAATAATTTTACTTAATTTTTTTTTTCTCTTTTAATCCGTTTGAATACTTATTAAGGGGTGTAAGAATGACTCGATACTCATTGTTGGGATTAGAGGGTGCGAGAATGACTTGGCCGACCATGACAAATGGTGAGTGAGAAATTTGGTGCTACCTTGGTGACAATCCTCACATTAGGTTTGCTTGATAGTTAGGGGTGTACGAGGCAAAATTGGGTTGAGTTTGGGACAATTTAAGACCCAATCTAATAAAAAATAGTTGGGTTGGATTGGGTTGACTGTTTAATATTTGTGATGAAAAAATTGTTAGCAATTTTCCAAAAAAAGTTATTGGTAATTTTCACGAAAATATTTGTCGATAATTTCTCACGAAAAAATTGTCAGTAATTTTTCATGAAAATATCTGTCGGTAATTTACTGGTAATGAGAATAAGCATATTGTTATTCCTGAGTTTAGATTAGAATTATTTCTTTTGATTTTGTTCAGAAATTAATTAGTGGTACCAATTATGAAGAGCTTTTATTGACAACGTGGGGACAACAACAACGAAACAGACCCTAGATTATACATTGGAGACAATCTTGATGAAAGCTTGCTCTACTTATGGAGAAGGCATCAAACATGACTGTTCCAACTTTTAAGATATTGATACGTAGTTATGTACTGAATGTACTTTTTTTTTTTTTCATATTGAGCAACAACTTCACATGAATGATACTTGGTAATAAAAATTGGAGCTTTGTATTCTTTTTTTTTTTTTTTTTTTTCTAAATGGTTACTGAGTTTATTCCACTGCTATTTTATATAAAAAAAAATGAATTAATATAGAGTTGTGATGCCAATGAAGCAAAGGTTCAAGTAAAATTAGAACAGATAAAATCACTTTTCATTTTGACTAATCAAAGGTAATTGTTTTTCATTTTTTGGAAAATAATAACTTTTTTCTTTAAAAAAAAGGCTAAATGTCACTTTTGGTCATTTATGTGTTAGTGTTTTTGTTTTGTTTTTGTACGTTGAATTTTAAAAGTCTCATTTTGAGCCTTTATGTTTTTCAATGATTTCGTTTTGGTCTTTTTTTTGCAGTTTTCCATTAGTAACGTAAATGTTCCGTTAACAACTTTTACATTTGAAATAATTAATTTAACATAGTGACAACTAAAAACCGTCCTTATCTTTATTTTATTTTAAAAATTATAAACCAATAGATACCGGATTTTTCCGTTTGAGAATGCAACACTGCTCACTCTTAAAAATGCAAGAGACACTGCTCACTCTCTCTGAAGAGGACTGCTCGTGGTGCTGCAGCCACAGTGCCCCGACCTACGAGGGCGAGTTTGCCACTGGGAGGATGCATAGCCACGACACCTTCGTTGGTGTCAACGGCAACACTACCGCAGCGCGTGTGTTTCTGACAAAAAACACGGCTTCGGCAAGAAACGCTATGCTAATGGTGATGTGTATGAGGGCTTTTGGAGGTGTAACTTGCAAGGTTGAGAGGAACATTACTATGGAAGTCGGCGAGCTCACAAGTGCCACGTCAATGACAGTGAAGAAGAGAAACACGCGAGAACCCAGAGACACGGGTGTGTCATTTTTCTGATCAATGCCACCTGGGATGGTGTAGGCCGCAACAAGCACGACCGTGGCAACAAGGACAGCCATGGTGGAGCATGACTGAGATGTTTCCTTTATCCACGCTTTTGCTTCTTTGTGCATCTTCCGATGCTTCATTTCCAAAACATCCTCAGTCGTTAGCTCGTCTTTGTCACAATGCATCAAGTAGTCACGAGGAACAATGTTTCTCACTCGCTGCATACTCATACACAACAAATTTAAGTAGTAATTAAGTTTTTTCCTAATTTTTAAAATAAGATAAAGATAGTGGCTGTTTTTAGCCGCTTCTATGTTAAATTAATTATTTCAAAATTTAAAAGTTAACGGAACACTAACGTTATTAACGAAAAACTGAAAAAATGACAAAAACAAATCCCTTCAAAAACATAAAGGACCAAAATGAGACTTTTAAAACTTAATGTACAAAAACGAAAAATCTCTAAAACATAAAGGACCAAAATTGACATTTAGCCTAAAAAAAACTACAAAACAAAGTGATCATTTTTTTAAGATAAACTATGCAATGTTTGTAACCTCCTTACTGAACGTGAACTGCTGCCTTGCGAACCAGTAACAACAAGAAGAAGGAAGTGTTAATGGGAAAGAGAAACTGGGATTTTGGGTTGTTAGGAGTAATGGCTTGTGGAGAGAGAAAAAGGGAGATTTTTTTTATTATTTTTATTTAAAGACAAAAATACATAATTACTTTTTTTTTTATATTGGTCTAAATAAAAGAAGAATGACTTTTTTGTCCAACAGAAAATGTGTTGATTGCTAACATACATTTTTTTTAGTGGGTGTATATTAGTAACCCCCTTTATATATTACTAGGACAAAATCCGTGCCTCTATGTAATTTAAAAAAAAAGATAATAGAAGTTAAATAATAATGGGTTGTTTGCAAGATGTAAAGGATGGTATAGGTTGTTTGAAGAGTGTAGTTATAAGGATAAAAAAGATATTTACAAAGGTAAATATAAGGGTTAAATGGGATAACAAATGTAAGGGTGTAAGCGGGTCGCATCCAACCCGCCCAACCTAACCCAACCTAATTACATTTTTGTCGGTTGGGTTGGGTTTATTTTAGTGAACCAAATTAGAATTGGGTTGGGTAACAGGTTTGGAATTCTAGACCCGACCAAACCCAACCCAACCCGAATATACAATAATATATAACAAAAAATTATACTTGTCTACTACTAATATAAAAAGCCCAAAAGTAAACACTCACACGTCATACCTCATTTAGTCTCACATAGTCACACTTACTCAGTCACTTTCCCAAGCCGTAATAGAGGTAGAGAGAGTTTCTCCCTAGAACCCTAACGTCATAAACGTCGTTGCCGCCATAGTTGCTCGTCGCCGCCTTGGTTTCTCGTCGTTAGCTTTGAGCTCATCGTCTCTGTTGCCTTCGTGGTTGTTGCCACCTTGGTTCTCATCGTCGATTTGTTTGTGTTCCCCCACCGGTATGACCACAAACCTCATTCTTCCATCTTCGTTTCTTTCTTCTTCTTTTTTTTTTTTTCCATTTTTTGTTTTTCCATTTTTAGTCTCTTTCTTTATTTCGTTTCTTACTTTCTTTTATTTTCTAGACCTACTTGTTCTAAACGCTGAATCTATCTACTGTTCTGAAGCTTTTCTTCTCGATCTGTCTTCTTCCAATTTCAAGTATTTTTTCTTGCACGAAACATGATCTTTCTATCTCATTTTTGGTTAATTTCGTGGTTTTCTTCCATCATTTTTGGTTAATTTATTTTTGATTTATTTGTCTGTTAATTGGTTATTGGTTATTTGAAAATTGTTTGTTAATTGTGAATTGTGATGTAATAAATAAATAAGCACTTTCTTTGTAAATATGAATTGTTTTTAATTTTTTAGTTTGAATTCTCTTTCTTTGTATATTTTTCTTATGTAGAACTTGTGTAATTTGTTTCTAACTAGACTACAAAATGGTTGAAGTGGTTGAGGAAGAGGGTAGTGCTCTAACCCCACCACCAGGAGTTGAGGGAGTTGGAGGAGCAGAGACTAAACCAACTCAACTTGAAGCACAATGTGATCTACCTGAAACTGTAATTGAGGTATGTTCTAAAGCAAACAATAGAAAACCTACTAGACCTACATCTGATGTTTGGTCTCATTTTAAAAGGGAAGGGGATTTTTCTTTATGTAAATATTGTGGCCAAGATTATAAATGCAAAAGTAATAAATGTGGAACCAACTAGGTGTAAATGAGTCGAGCCAAGCCGAGCACTAAAAATTTTGGCTTGGCTTGTGTAAAAATGGGTGACTCAAGCTTGACTCATTTATTTAAAGAAGCCTAATTAAAAGCTTGGGCTTGACTTGTTTAAAAAAACTAAAGCATCTTGTCTTGTTTAATTCATTTGTAACTTGATTATTTTTTAATTTGCAAAAAAATTTCTTAAATTATTTTGAACTTTATCAATTTAGTAATTAATGAAACATTTTAATACTAGATAATAATCTACAATTAAAAATAAGTGCTAAATTGTGGAATTTATGTAATTTTAATTTTCTACGATATATACATACATATATATATATACATATATATATATATATATATACATATATATATATATATACATATATATATATATATATACATATATATATATATATATATATATATATATATATATATAAATGAGCAATTCACAAGCTATTAATGTTGAGTTTGTAAAGGTTGGGCTTGGCTCATTTAAATAATCAAGCCTATTCTTACCTGATTTTGGTAAGACTTCTGGTGCGGTGGCTCCGTTGAGATCTCCTCTGTGACTGATGGGGGGTGTACCTGCAAAGACACTCCGATGCTCAAGTTAGAGGCGTAGAGGTAGGATACAGGTATCACAATTAGGATTAAGAATTTCGTACCTTGTTGGGTTAGATCGTTGCTGTATTTATAGGGCTAAAATGGGAGATTAGATAGAGTTATTTTCCTATCAAATCTCCTCAAATCTCGTGGTTAAGATAGAGATAATTCTATCTTTAGTCATTATCTTATGTTTTGATCTCTCTCTATCTTATCTTATGATAAGATACGCTTTCCGTTATTACTCTCCTGGTCCGAGTGAGAAATATCTACTCGGCCAGCTCAGCTACTCGGTGGAATGCCGAGTCTGAGTAGTACACATGCCCCCCAAGCTCTGAAGTAATGTAGGAGCTTAAGTATGGTTGCATCGACTTCGGTTTTCGCTTGTCCGAGTCGAGTTTACTCGTTCCATTTGGACGGGTCCGAGTTCGGTTCTCGAAGCGTCACGTCATTTGGTGATGGTGTCATTTCAGACTTATTAAAGTCGTAACACTTCCCAAGGGCAGCGACAATGATTGTTTTTGAATTTTGAAAAGTTATAGGGGTTCCCAAAGGTCTCAAGCCTTCCTAGCCGTTGATTGGTCTGGTGAAAGGTCTTAATCCAACGGTTCGGATCGTTTCGCCTTTTCGTATTCGAAACGCTTGGGGCTCTATATAAGGGGCACTGTTGACGCCGGTGTTCACTTTCCTCTTCAAGTTTTATTTTCCCAATGACATTTTCCTTCTTTCTTCCACTTTGTCCTCCTTCTTCTTCTTTTCCTTGTTCAAGTACGCCCTTCTCCTCTCCACTATTGTTCTCTGTTATTCTGGAATGTCTTCTTTCTCTAGGGAATCAGGGCGTTCCGACAGAGGTCACATGCTCGCGCCGGAGGTTCACCTCATCGGAGAGGGCTCTGATGATGGTTCTCCTTTGCGCCGCTCTAACTTCGGTGGAGTTAGTGATGGTGCGTCGGTGGCAAACGCCGCCGTCGCGGATGTCAGGGTGGTTCGTTCATCCATCAAGCCTGCATAGGTGCCTTTAGTTGTTCCTGTCAAGAGGGTAGTAGTTCTATATGATTCCGAGGCTATTGAGGATCGTCCTCTTGAGACTCGGCGTGCTCGGCTTCCTTTCCCTCCCGCTTTCCCCTAGCCCATAGAGTCCAGGGGTAACAAGAAGGTTTATCCTCCAGTTAGTGCTCCCGATTATTCCTGGGTAGCCGGTGAGGTGGGTGCTTATGCCTCTCGGTATCAGACCGAGGAGGCTTTGTCTTCCCTTCTTGAAACGATTGAATTATGTCATTCAGAAAGGCCGGGTATGGTCCATGCCGAGCCTTGTGGGCCTGATGATCGAGTCTTCTTGTCTGCTATCCCACACTAGTCTCATTTTACATATGTATATGAGGCTTTATTTTCGGTTCTCTGCATCACGGTGCCGTTTGACCAATTCGAAGCTGATGTTCTTTGGGAGTTGAACGTTGCTCCTATGCAGTTGCATCCGAATTCCTGGGCTTCACTACAGGCTTTCCGGGTGCTCTGCAGTAAATTTTTTATTACTCCTACTGCTCCTAAATTCTTATATCATTACAAAGTTAAGGAGAGTCAAAAGGGAGGTTGGGTCTCCCTGACCGGGATCTTTGGTCAGTCTATCCTTAGTCCGTATACCTCTTTTTGGAAGAATTTCAAGAGTGGTCTTTTCCGTGTTCAGCCGGGTCCGGAAGGGGAGATCGAGTTTTTTGATAGTCGTGGGAAGCCAAGGTTCCCTCTTTATTGGACCCATTCCCCGAACAAACGGTTGTCTTGGCAGGTCGTGAACATGTCTCCTGAGGATCAGGATAACATGGTTACCCTGTGCAAGTTGCCGCGTTCCCTATCTTGTAAGACTATTGTGGGGATTCCTACTTCTCGGACTCCGAGAGAGGATTGGGACTGTGAGTATCTTCTTTTTATTCGGTCTTCTTTCTTTACTTTGTTTTTTACTGACGTTTGTTTCTTCTGCAACTGTAATGGGGAAATTCGACTACAAAACGGCCAAGAAGCAGAGGCTTGAGAAACTAAGGAGCAAGGATCCCGCTGCCGAGGTTGTCCGAGTTGCTCCTTCCATTCCTTCTCCTCCTCCTCCTCCTCCGAAGAGGAAGCAACAAGAGGCTGTTTTAGAGGGGGGATGGCCCTTCTAAGAAGTCGAAACCAAGTCCTCCTAGTGCTCAAGCTACAGGTTCTTCTGTTGAGAAGCATCTAGCCTTTCTTTCTATTAAAGATGGTCGGACTTCACTTTGGGGGAAGGACTTCAACCCCCAGGCTCTCATATGTGTTGACAATATCGGTCAAGTCGATCGGGATATGTTGAGGGATGTCGGGCCGCTGCTTTCTATGCAAGTTGTCTGTCGCTTCCAGGCCCGTTCATAGACTATTGCCCAATATTGGGCCGAGGAGTTCGACCGCAGCCACCGGGAGCTGGTCATGGTAGAGGAGGCTACTGCTAAAGCTGAGCAAGCCCTAGTGGAGACTACCCGGGCTAATGAGACTCTTCTTCAATCCGCTGAGGAGTCTCAAAGGTCCCAGGAGGGGGTGGAGGCTAAGTTAAAGGAGGCTGAGGGTCGAGAAGAAAATTTAAAGCTCTCCTTAGCGGCGTCCGAGAACTCTGCCCGGGAGCTGCAAGCCGAGGTGGAGCGACTTACTCTCGAACTTGCGCGGGCAAAGACGAAGGCCGCCAATTCTGAGGCTAAACTGAAAGCCGATTTGGGCGAGGCCCTAGATGAAATCGTTTCAACCCATGAGGCCGGTTTTAACAAAGCACTTCGCCAAGTTCGTTACTTCTTCAAGGATACGGACACCTCTCTTTTTGATGTTGATAAATATATCAATAAAGAGGGGCAGTTGGTGGAGGAGTCTGCTCTTGAGGGTGAGGATGCTCCCAGAAACTCTACTCAACCCACTGCTTAGTCTTAGGAATTTGTCTTTTTTTATTGTAAGGCTTGTACCCGGCCTATCGAATAGGGTGTCACCTTAATGAAATTTATTTTTCTCTTAAGTATCCTCCTTTTTCTTTTCCTCTTGTTATTTGTTTGTGGTCCGTTTTTGTATCCTTTTAAAAGGTCTACTCGGTTTTGTTAACTCGCTTTTTGTATCCTTATAAAGGTCTACGCGGTTTTTTATGTTAACTCGCTTTTTGTATCCTTATAAAGGTCTACTCGCTTTTCGTATCCTCATAAAGGTCTACGCGGTTTTTTCTAACTCGCTTTTCGTATCCTCGTAAAGGTCTACGCGGTTAGTTAATTATATTGAAATTCGGTCATTCTCCTTTCGGGATGCCGAGTATCGCTCACTGAGTGGCGTTTAATGCCGGTATCTGATTGGTCTACTCGGTAAATAGATACTTTGAAGGAAGGTGTTTTATTAACAAAAGAAATTGCTTGTGCCTCATTAAAACCTCTTTGACAAAAAAACCTCTTGGGAAAAAATGTCAAAGTAGGAAAAAGAGTACATCACCACTTACAATTTTCTAGCTGTGATAAAACTTTAGATGTGTCGCATTCCAAGTTCGGGGGATGGCTTTACCAGATGGATGCTCTAATCTGTAGGCTCAATTTCCCAGTGATTCAGTTACTCTGAAGGGGCCTTCCCAGTTGGCTGCCAGCTTGCCCTCTCCTATAGCTTTCCTAGCTTCTCCGCACTTTCTCCAAACTAGATTTCCGACTTCAAAGTTTCTTGGTTTAACCTTGGTGTTATACCTCTTTTCGGATCTTCTTTTACAGGCCTCTATTCTGATTCGGACCTCGTTGAGGGTCTCTTCGGTCATGTCGAGTGCGTGCCTTAGTAATTGATTATTGTTTTCCTGGATGAAATTTGCTCTTTGTAGGGAGGGTTCCCCGACTTCTATTGGTATCATGGCGTCTGATCCATATGAGAGTCTGAAAGGTGTTTTCCCCGTTGTTGATTGCGGTGTGCAACGATATGCCCAAAGGATTGCGGGAAGCTCTTCGGCCCAACTTCCTTTGGTGTCGCCTACTCATTTCTTCAGTTCTCCGAGTATCACCTTATTTATGGCTTCAGTTTATCTGTTGGTCTGTGGATGTTCCACTGAGGTCACTCGGTGCCAAATCTCTAGGTTTTTGAAGAACTCCTCAAGGTTCTTCTCGGTAAACTATCTTCCGTTGTCGGATATTACCGAGTGGGGGATGCCGAATCGGCATATGATATTCTTCCATATGAATTTTTGCACATTGTGGGCGATGATGTGGCCAAGGGTTTGGCTTCGATCCACTTCGTAAAGTAGTCGATTCCGACGAGGAGGAACTTCACTTGTCCCTTAACAAGTGGAAAAGGGCCTAATATGTCTACTCCCCACATGGCGAAGGGCCATGGTTCTGTGACATTATGTAACTCTTCTGCTGGTAGGTGGGATATGTTGCCAAATTTTTGGCATTCTTCACATTTTTTTACATATTCGGCGCAATCGCGGCGCATTGTTGGCCAGTAGTATCCGGCTCGTAGGATTCGGGCTGCCATGGCCTTTCCTCCTGAGTGCATTCCGCATATTCCTTTATGCATCTCATTTACCACGTACTCGGCCTGAATCTTCATGATACATTTCAGTAGTGGTGTAGTGAAGCCTCTCCTATAAAGGTCTTCTCCCTCTATGACGTAGTAACTGGCCATTCTTCTGATTTTTCTAGCCTCTTCTCGGTTTTCTGGGAGGGTTCCTTCTTTCAGAAAGTTCCATATCTTGGTCATCCACTCTCAGTCTGCCGGGCTGACACTAGAGACGACTTGGTCAATACTTGGAGCAGATACTGTTTCCTATATGACAGTTTGGTATTGGCCTTTCTTCTTAGTACTTGCCAATTTTGACAGCAGGTTGGCTCTTTCATTCTGTTCTCCTAGAATGTGGTTGAGTTCAAATTCGATGAACTCGTTCTTCAACTAGGAGGCCAGGTGGTAGTATCTTGTCATCTGGGGGTCCTTTGTTTGATAGGATCCATTCATCTGCCCAGTGAGCAGCTTTGAGTCGCTCCAACATCTAAGGTGTTTCGCCCCCACCTCTTTAGCGAGTTTTAGTCCTGCTAGTAGGGCATTGTACTCGGCTTGGTTGTTAGATGCGTCAAAGTCAAATATGAGTGATTGTTCCAAGATAATCCCTTCAGGGCTCTCGATCATGACTCCTGCTCCGCTACCTTTCACGTTTGAGGAACCGTCCACATAGAGGGTCCACCATGGGGAGGGTGCCTCTTCTACTAGTGCTAGTTCTGCAATGAAGTTGGCTAGGCATTATGCTTTAATAGGTTCTCTCGGTTCATACTTGATATCAAACTTGGATAATTCGACTGACCATGCTATCATTCTTCTGGCTAGTTCTGGCTTCCTCAGTACTTGTCATATTGGGTGATCTGTTTGCACCACTACCTGATGGCTTTGAAAGTATGGTCGTAGCCGTTGTGCTGAAGTGACCAAGGCTAGTGCTAGTTTTTCTATCATCTGGTACCTGGTTTCGGCATCTTTCAACACTCGGCTTATGTAGTAGACTGGCTTTTGCTTCTGATTCTCTTCTTGAATGATGACCGAACTGATTGCGTCTCCCGAGACGGCTAGGTATAGTACTAAATCCTTGCCGATTTCAGGTCATGTTAGGATTGGTGGTGATGAGAGTAGTGTTTTTATCTTAAGAAAGTTAGCTTCACACTCTTCATTCCATTAAAACACCTGTTGCTTCTTGAGCAGTTGGAAAAAGGGTTTGGCTACCTCTGCCGCTTTTGGCAAGAAACGGGACAAGGATGCCAGCCTTTCAGTTAGCCTTTGTACTTCTTTCATGTTACTCGGGCTTCTCATGTTTATGATGGCTGCACACTTCTCAGGATTGGCTTCTATGCCTCTATGGGTGAGCATGAATCATAAGAATTTTTCACCATGTACTCCGAATACACATTTCTCAGGATTTAGCCTCATGTTATGTTTTCTGACCTCGTTGAAAATTTCAGCTAAGTCTCCTGAATGTGAGTTCGGGTCTCGGCTCTTGACCACCATGTCATCGACGTAGACTTCAAGATTCCGTCTGAGCTGGTCTGCGAAAATCTTGTCCATCAAACGCTAATATGTTGCTCCCGCATTTTTTAGTCCGAATGGCATTATCGTGTAACAGTAGTTGGCCGTGTCAGTTATGAATGCCGTCTTTTCTTCATCTGGTGGGAACATGGGTATCTGGTTGTACCCGGAGTATGCGTCCATAAAGCTCTTGTTGATGCTTGGCAACGGGTATGAGTCTTTTGGACATGCTTTGTTAAGGTCTGTGTAGTCAGTACACATCCTCCATTTTCCGTTTGCTTTCTTTACCATTACCACATTTGCAAGTCATGCGGTGTATTGCACTTCTCTTATGAAACCGGCACTGAGTAGTTTTTCAGTTTCTTCTTTGACCGCTTTTCCTCTTTCGGCCCCGAGTTTTCTCTTCTTTTGGGAGATTGGCTTGGCCTCTAGACAGATGGCAAGCTTGTGGCAATGGAAGCTCGGGTCAATTCCGGGCATGTCGGCGGCTGACCATGCGAACAAGTCGGCGTTGTCTAACAGGACTTTGGCGATTGCGTTCTCGGTCTCGTTTGCTAACTGAGTCCCGAGTTTTGTGCATTGCCTTGGTTCACTTCCTATTTGGAAGGATTTTACCTCCTCTGTAGGCTCTGCTCTCGGCTCAGCCTCCCTGGGGTCGAGATCGGCTTCCTCTATTGGTGTTGCGAGCGAGACGCATGCTACGTGTTTTACTGTCAGTTATAGAACCTTTTTGCCGCTAGCTATCTTTAGACTTTCTAAGTAGCATTCACGGGCTGTCTCCTGATCAGCTTTGACTGTCACTATCTTCCCTTTTGAACTTGGGAATTTCATCACCAGGTGTGGAGTTGAGATTACTGCCCCTAGTTCGTTGAGTGCCGACCTGCCTATGAGAATGTTGTATAAAGTAAGGGCGTTGACTAAGAGGTACCTGACTATGATAGTCTTGGACCCCTTCTCCTCATCTCCAAAGGTAGTGAGGAGGTCAATGTAACCTCTGGTATCGACCTTTTCACCTGCAAAATCGACTAGCTGTTCGGTGTACTGCTGTATCTTACTTTCTAAGATGTCTAGCTGTTGGAAGGTGGACCAGTATAAGATATCTACTGAGCTGCCTTGGTCGACTAAGACTTTACACACCAACCAATTTGCAATCTCAACCTTGACCACTACTGTGTCATAGTGGTTGGGTTCTACGCCTTCAAAATATGCATTTGTGAAAGTAATAGGAGGCATTTTCCTGTGTATTCTAGGGCTTATTGAAGCTGCGTTGATTGATCGGAGGCTGCGCAGGTGTCTTTTCCTTGCCGAGGTCGAGCTTCCCCCTCTAGCGAATCCTCTTGCTATTATGTTGATAACACCTCAGAGTCGAGTCTTGGGAGGTTTAGTCGGTTGCTCCTGGCGGGGTTCTTCCGTGCGTCTGGTTTTTTTGTCATAATTGTCTTCCCGGTCTCAGGTTCGTTCTCGCTTAGACTTTCGGCTATCGTCTCGGACGAAGAGTCGTAATTTGCCCTGTTGGATAAGTTTTTCAATCTTATCTTTCAAGGTGGTGCAGTCTTCAGTGGCGTGTCCATGCACTCGATGGTATCTACAAAACTTGGACCTATCTGCTTTCTCTAGGGAACGATTCCGAGTAGGCAGACTTATCAGCTCGGCACTGCAGGCTTCTTCTAAAACCCGTGCTCTGCTATCTGTTAGAGGGGAGCAATGAGTAAACCTTGTGCGAGGCAGTTTGTTGGCTCTAGATCTGTTATTCCGCTCTCGGCTTGTTCCCGATTTCTCGCGTTTCTCCTGCTTTTTAGAGGACTCACCTCTGACTTGTTCTCTGAACTTAGTCATTTCTTCCATTTGGATGTATCCTGCTACTCTTGCTCTGAGCTCATCCATGTCATGCGGTGGCTTCTTGCAGAGACTGTCCGAGAAGGGTCCGGACTTCAGCGCCATCAACATGGCGGTCAGTGCTACCTGGGGATTTAAGTTTCGGATCTTGATGGAGATTTCGGTAAATCTCTCCATGAAGTCCCTGAGGGACTCGTTGTCCTCTTGCCGAATGTTGGCTAACGCCACTACTGTCAAGTGGTGGGGTCGACTTGTGGCGTATTGAGCACCGAAATGAGCGACTAGTGTGGCGAATGAATCGATCGAGTGAGGGGGAGGCGTGTGTACCAGTTCAATGCTGCCCCCTTCAGAGTTGTTGGAAATACACGACACATGATGGCGTCGTCGTTTGTGTACAAGTTCACCTGCGTGACGAACGCATCGATGTGCTCGTCCGGGTCGGTTAGGCCGTCATAGCGGTCCATGGACAAGGGCTTCCACCCGGCCGGTAGTAGGGTTTCCATGATACTATCTACGAACGGGTCTCACCTCGTTGTCTTGGGTATTGCGTTTCGTCTTGGGGCTGCCCGTGAGCCTGAGGCTGGTCTGGACTCTAAGTGGGTTGTTGTTTGGTCTGCCTCTCTCCAGGTGGTGTCTTCCTGCTCTGTTCGGTCAGGATGTCTGTTGGCGGTTGCGTGGGTAGTCGAGAGTCCGTTGGCAGTGGCGTGGGCAGCCGAGAGTCCATTCCGATCCTCCTGCAGTTTTTGGTACTGTTCTCGGAGGGTGGCGTTCTCCTTGCGGAGGTCCTCTATCTCCTTAGCATTGTTCTGCTTCAGCTGTTGACTTCCCTTTGCAGGACTTGGATTAGTGGATGATTCTCAAGCGCCTGACGCGGGAAGGGTGCCACGTTGTTAGGGTTACCTCCTTGGGTATCCCTTGGAGGCGGTGTTCCCTGGATTTGGTTTTCCGCCCCCTGTGGTTGCTTTTCATGATTCGCTGTTTTGCTCTGGGTTGTTACCATTGCAATTATGTCGTCTTGATCGGTGTGGCTGGGAATAGTTTCACCGGGCCCCACGGTGGGCGCCAAATGTTCTTACCTGATTTTGGTAAGACTTCCGGTGAGGTGGCTCCACTGAGATCTCCTCTGTGACTGATGGGGGATGTACCTGCAAAGACACTCCGATGCTCAAGCTAGAGGCGCAGAGGTAGGAGACAGGTATCACAATTAGGATTAAGAATTTCGTACCTTGTTGGGTTAGATCGTTACTATATTTATAGGGCTAAAATGGGAGATTAGATAGGGTTATTTTCCTATCAAATCTCCTCAAATCTCGTGGTTAAGATAGAGATAATTCTATCTTCAGTCATTATCTTATGTTCTGATCTTTCTCTATCTTATCTTATGATAAGATACGCTTTCCGTTATTACTCTCCTAGTCCGAGTGAGAAATATCTACTTGGTCAGCTCAGCTACTCGGTGGAATGCCGAGTCCGAGCAGTACAAAGCCCAATCTCAAGCTTGAGTTTGTTTATTTGATTAAACAAACAAGCTTGATCGAGCATTTAATGAGTCAAGCTCGAGTAGTTCACAAATAGCTTAACGCATTTACACCCCTAGGAACAGCAACTTGCATAGACACATCAATGGATGCGAAAAGAATCCAATTAGGAAAGTAGACAAGAACAAAAAACTCTTGTGCTTGGAAAACAGAGTGAAAGTGATCTTGATAATGCTATTTCATTTAAGCTTGTGGATTTTAACCAAGAATAGACTAGGTATAAACTTGCAAAGATGGTATTTATTGACAAGCTTCCTTTTAAGTTTGTTGACAACCCTGGATTTAGAGAATTTATGGCTGTTGTTCAACCTAGATTTAAAATTCCTAAACGGGTCACTCTTGCTAAGGATTGTACGCAAATTTTTGTTGAAGAGAAATTGAAATTGCAATCTTTATTGTCAATGAATTATCAAATGGTTTCACTCACCATTGACACTTGGACTTCTATTCAAAACATGAATTACATGTGTGGGACTGGTCATTACATTGATGAGGGGTGGGAGTTGAATGAGAAGATATTTTGTTTTGGTTTGATTGCTAAGCATAATGGGGAAACCATATGGAAATCTTTAGAGAAGTGCATTAAAGATTGGGGGATTACTAAGATTTGCACTGTGATGGTAGATAATGCTATTGCTAATAACACAATTTTAGCTTATCTAAAGAGAAGTACGTCTGATTGGAATGGGTGCATATTATTGGATTGGGATTATAAGCATTTGAGGTGTTCTGCTCACATATTGAATTTGATTGTTTATGATCGGATGAAGGAGATAAATAGTTATATTGCTAGGATAAGGGCTTCTTGTAAGTATGTGAGGTCATCTCCATCTAGATTGGCTAGTTTTAAAAAGTGTGCTCAAGAGGCTAACTTAAATTTTAAACAATTACTTGTGCTAGATGTGCCAACTAGATGGAATTCCACATATTTGATGTTGGATGCAGCTGAAAATTTTGAAAAGGCATTTATTTGTCTTGAATATGATGATAATGCCTTTGTACAAGCTCTTGATGTTGAAGGGGGTCCCCTTAATTATCATGATTGGAAATGTGCACGTGTTTTTATGCAATTATTAAAGATTTTCTATGATGCTACACTTGCTTTTTCTGGATCACTGCATGTCACTTCTAACTGCTTCTTTACTAAGTTAAGTGTCATACAAGATGCATTAGTAGAATGGATGGGAATGGATGATGTAGTGTTGAAATCTATGGCTGAAAATATGCAAGCAAAATTTGACAAATATTGGGCTATTGATGGTGGGAATATAAATTATCTGTTGGCTGTGGCTGTTTTTCTTGACCCACAATTTAAATGGGCTTATATTATTTTCAATCAATGTATGCAAAAGAAAGGAATGAAGACATGCTAAAAAAAAGTTAAAGCTTTCATATATAAAGTATATGATCAATATGTGGAATGGTATATTGTTCCTACTGATATTCGTGAAGTTAGTGGTGTATCTTCAAGTGCCACTGTTTCACAGACACAAGGTAGTCAAAGTTTTGATAGTTTATGGGTTTATGGTTTATGAGTGAGTTTTTACTTAAATAGGTTATAGGTCTATGGTTTATCATATGAATATAGATAGTGTTTTATGAATACTATGAGTATATTTTCATACCACACATGTTGATGCATGTAAATGTCAATGTTCCAATAGTATATTTTTTTTATCAGCAAAAACAATTAACATTAACATATAGCACAAGGGGTGCCGACCTTTTTACAGTAGATACAGGACTACATGAACAACAACCAATTTTGCAGAGGAGTTACATTAAGACTACTGCGAAATATAACCAATATGCATAAACTACAAATATGCAATTTTCCATAATTGTTATCCAATTTTTTTATAACCCAATTGCAAAATAATTGTGAAATATAACCCAATTTTTTAATGACTCAACCCGATGGTCCAACAAAACCCAATTAAAATTGGATTGGGTTGCAAAAAAATAAAAAATAAAAACTCAACCCAATTAAGTTTAATTGGGTTGGGTTGAAAAATAGACTAAATTCAACCCAACCCAAACCATTTATACCCCTAAACAAACGTGCACACCAAAACTTGGTATTCCCTTTATATGTAGTTATAGATATTAAATTTATATATACAAATTCTCTCTCTCTCTCTATATATATATATATAAATATTTATTAAATTCATGAAAGTCAATTCAATTGTATATTATATTTAGTAAACACAGTAATTAATATCATAGAATAGAAATTATATATATATATATATATATATATATATATATATTATTTTGATATGAGAATCCACACATTTAATATTCATGTATTTTATATATTCCATGTAATAAATATATTGAGTTTTATAATATTGTTAAAACTAATTTATATTATATTTAATAAATTAAATAATTACTTTTGCTTTATAAATATTATATTGACTTATATACTTACATCAATATTGCATGTATTTTTATGTTAAATTTTATTTAATAATTTTAATTTGGCCACTTTAAATATCAATCTCTATTTTCATTAAATATCATAAAAATAATATATAAATAGTGATTATCTTTATTAAGTGTATAGTTTTACTCTTTAAAAAATATATATGCACATACCAAAATAATTCCTTCCAAAATTTAGTCAAGAATGAAGTGCTCATGACAATTATGAACTAGAAAAAATTTGATAAGCGTTGGTCAGTCGGCTTACTCATCAAGTTAATTGGACTTATATATCCTAAATTCTTTTGGGATCAAAACTAAACTCATAAGAATAAAAAAAATACTAAGGTACTTTGTGTTTTGCTAAAATTTAAAATTTTAAAATTTACTTAATTTATTTTAGGAAAGAAATCATTAAGTTTTATAAACATATTAAATATAATCAATAA
Source organism: Pueraria montana var. lobata (assembly GCA_026413185.1). Classification (NCBI taxonomy): domain Eukaryota; kingdom Viridiplantae; phylum Streptophyta; class Magnoliopsida; order Fabales; family Fabaceae; genus Pueraria; species Pueraria montana. Next base: position 35,703,078 of record CM048651.1, on the reverse strand, counting down.
ATAAATAATATTTGATCATTCATTTCTTATATTGGCTCTTTGAAAAATATAAATACCAAATAAATTATTAATCATATTAAATAAAAATTTTAATATTTACTATAAGCATAATTATCAATATATTTAACAATTATTTTAAATAAGATCTTATAAATATGTTAGCAAATCGCCCCATTTCATATCTTTTTCAATTTGCGGAGTAGACAATTTTAATGGTTTTATCATTATTAGGAACCTTACTGTAATTTATGAAAAATTGTCCACACTCAATAAATAATAAAATTTGTTGAATTATAAATAATTTTTTAACTTCTAAATATAAAATAATTATTAATTTTAAAATAAATTCATTTGTATAAGAGTTTAATGGTGATACATTATAGTGTAAAACAGTTTTACATTGTCATCCAATCATAAACCACCGTTTGTATGAATTTTAAGATAATTTTGTAAAAGTTAACAAACTTACCATACATAGTGATTTATGATTGGCTAACAGAATAAGAATTAATTTAATTTTAGGATTCCTATATATAATTTTTATTGTAAATATGTAATGAAGATATGGTCAAATATAATCACAACCACAAGTTTTAAGAATTGTGTAATAATAATAAAATTATTTATTAGGAAAGGTAAAATAAACACTAATAAAGAATAAAACTAATAAATTTCATTTTTTTTTTGGAAAATTTGAAGATAGGAACTCATTTAATTTATTCTTTTAATGCAATCCCACAAATTAATACCACCTCTATAAATAAGAGTGTAGCAACAGTCACAAGCTTTCATGTTCATCAAAGAAGTGCATATTCCTTCTATTAACTTTCGTTTGCATCAAAGGAGATCACATATTCCCTCTATTGACTTTCTTACTCAACTAAAGTGATCGGTTTCTGCCTTTCTCAACCTATCTTCATTTTTTTTCATGATTTGATTGTTTTGTTATTCAATTTGAATTAGTTCTTCACTTTTGTCATCAAAATAAGGCTCTTTCATCAAAATAAGGCTCTTTCATCTAATTCTTTAAAAAAGTTTAGCTTTTAAGAATTTGAACATTTTGGCTTAAAATTATTATAATTTTCATTGTTTTTGAACAGTTAACCCCACATAACAAGAAATCATGTTTTTCATTTTATTAAAGCAATGCTTTTGACTACTTTAAAAAAGATTTGTTGTGAGATATTCGTTGGAAGCTATCACTATTACATTTCTGCATAAAAAAAATATAAATTTTGCCTTCTCTTTTAAAATTACTGTATAGTTTTCATTTTTTTTTTAACCATACAGTTTTACATAACAAGAAATTATATTTTCTTTTTTATTAAAATGAATGTTATATGAAATTTGGTGGGGTTTAATATTAATGGATTATTAACAACACATTTGTACCATTGCTTCCTGTGATATTAATGAATTATTTACTAACACATATGCACCCTCAGCTCGTGAACACACACACATCAATTTGCTTCATTAATGTTGTAGATCAATTTATACGGATGACTTAATGAACTATAAGTTTTATTATTGTTTTAATGTAACTTTCAACATTTTAGTAGCCCTTTCTTTCTTTTTAATGTAGTATGAACATAGTTTTGGTTTAAATAGCATCAATCTTGCCATAGTTTCACATTGATGTCCATAGCAATATTGTGGTTTTAAAAAGGTTTTAAGAATTTGCTAATAATGTTCCACAATTTAGGTATCTGGAATGTAATTGCATTTGCAATTTAAAACCTTGCATCATGGTATATAACGAACTTAATACCTTTTGACTTAGATTTGAAAACTAAGGTTACAGATTGCACAGTCTAAGCAAATCAAATCATGCATGTGTTTTACCATTCACATAATGGATTGCTTTTGTTAGTTTCGGAGTTTAGATATAATTCCGTATCATGGTTTTGCCATATATGAGTAAGAAAAATACTACAAAAAACATTTTCAGGCAACTAATTAGAAGTACTAAGGTCTCAAATTTATGCACTTTTACGTGTGTGTAATATGGTTGAATAGGGATGCATGTACTTTTTGTACTTTTACAATGGTAACGAAAACACTCATTTATTTTAAACATCCTACCAACACCTCTTATTTCTCTATATCTCTCTCTTCCTATCACATCATAAACCCTATAATACTTATATTTTCTCTCTTTTTTCACTCTCTCACTAGGTGTCTAATAGCATTCAAGGTGTCGATTTATCTTTTTTCTAATACAATTCACTCTATGTTTGAATTTTTAGTTTACTAATGAATCCGTGCAAGAAGAAGGTTGATTGTGTTGACCACAAGGATCAAATAAGTGAATTGCCAATTGAGGTGATTGGAATCATTCTACAACGTTTGCCCTCTGAAGAAGTGGTTAAAACTAGTATATTATCGAAAGAATGGAGATACAAGTGGGCTTTGCTCCCACAACTTGAGCTTGTGAACCTAAAAAGAGAACTTTATCCAATACCACCTCGTATCTTCTCTTGTGAGGGATTGACTTATCTTAAACTTCACAATTTTAAACAATCAAGTGTGCCTAATAATTTTTGTGGCTTTAAAAGTTTGGTCAAACTTCACTTATCTAATATTAGATTTAAGTCCAATAATGCACTTGGAAGCCTTCTATCTGGTTGTTCCTCACTTGTGACACTCATCATTTCATCGTGTTCTGGTTTTGAGCGTATCAATGTCCCCTCTTCTCTCGAAGTCTTACATGTACAAAGTGATCAAGCTATCAAGCTAATTAATTTGGAGAAAGCCAAGAATTTGACTGATATTTCACTCATGGCTGATAGACCCGGGGGTAACTCTAAGAGAGACACAATATCGAATTTGCTCAAAGCTTTGTCGAAAATTAAAAGTATCTGTCTTGGTGAAGGCTATGTTAAGGTAAGAAAACATGCAACAACATTGATTTGAGTTTATTTATTATTATTTATTGGATATGATTTGTTAGCCTTTATGTTAACTTAGTAGATTTTATCTAAAACTATAGTAATTTATTAGTTGATATATATACCATTTTTTTTTTCTAAATACACAATTCTACATGGAATGATTTTTATACAAGGGAATGTAAGCTACTATTAAGCTATATTTTTCATAAATGAAACCAAGGACTAATAGGACATCATAAATGATATGGTTTTATTTTGATAGTTTTACACATCCATTCTACGTAACTTGACCACACAGTTTGATTTTGTAAGGTTGTTATCTATCATTACTTGGAAAGAGAAACATGGTTGCATTTTTGCTCATGGATTAATATTTTTAATTCTAGTTTGACATATACAAATACATCTCACAATTGTTATGTTTCTTTGTATAGATTTTCTCTATAGGTATTTGTCCAAAGATGCCGCAATCATTCAACTGCTTGAAATATCTAGAATTGCGTGGTGTGGATTTCAACAAAACAAAGGAGCTTCTATTTATTATGTCTTTACTTAAAAGTTCTCCTAACCTACAAAAACTTTTAATAGAGGTGACCAAAAAGACATATGCTTCTTAATTTGTTTGTTTTTTGTAATTGTCATATTTTGACACATTCTTTTCTTTATCTTTTTTTTTTTGTAGAGTCATAACAATAACATGGGTGTGTTGCCACTTACATTGGAGGATTCAACATACGATAATTGTTGTCTTAGTCAGCTGCTGAATGTGAACATCATAGTTAAAGTTGCCTATAAGAATACACTAAACTTCATACAATTTTTGCTAGCACATTCCCCATCATTGGAGATCCTTTCTTTCAACATTGATCTTCGTAATGATCACTATTCAAGACGAAGACTATTTCTAGATTTGCAACGAATGGAACGGGCTTCAGAAAGAGTACAAGTTGAGTTCATTTATGATGACATGATTGATTAGTGATTGTGTTTGATATCATGTAATGTCCCAACTTCTCCTTATGTCTTGTTTTGTTGTAACTTAAGCCACAGAAGGACTTCACTTTGAATTGTTAAACAATAATTTTATCAGTGGGTGTGACTACAATAAACATAGATCTTTTACACTCATTTCAATGTTGAACTATTCTTTTCTATGGTAAGAGGAACTTACCTTTTTTTTTTTTTTTAATAAAGTACTTTAAGAAAGGTATGAAGGGTATGTTTTATATAGGGTATCATCAAAACAAAATTGGATTTGATCTTGGTTTAATCTTTTGATTGGGTCATTTTGATACAATGCTTTGTCCTAACAATTTAAATAATATCCGAAGTTAAAATTATATTTATTTATTTTATGTAGTGGCATTGGTGATTATACTGATGGACGTATATCACTTACTTTTGTAATCCTTGACTTTATTGCTCCTATATATACTTCACTAAACTTTGTGTAGAGTTCGGAAGAAGGTCATAAATATATCAATAAAAATAATTTATTTTTAAAAAATAATAATGTTATATAAAAGTATTATATATTAAAATGGAAAAGTTTTGTAATTTATATTTATTTTTAAAAATGATAAGTTTTTAAAAATATTATAAAATGTTATGCTAAGTTTGGACAAAATCCATAGTATAATTCAAGCTTAACTTAGAAAATGTTTCTAATATTTCTTAAACTAGTATTTAGCTTATTTAATTTATTTCTTTGGGTAAAGTTAGGTGCTATGATGTACCTACGAATGTTAGTGATGATAAACAATTATTCCACCTATTTATCTATAGAAAAGTGGGCCATCTATATATTTTTGAGTCTTTAATTGATAATCTTACTAATTTTCCCTCATTTATGCAAATTTGATTTTTGGAGCCCTACTATTAATATAGAGTGTCATGAGTCGCATGGCATCAACTTTGGAGGCAAATTGTAGCAATAAGTGTTTAAATTGTAAATTTTGGCCCATGCACAACCTAACTTCATTTGCATGACCCAATACATTAATACATGCTAACGTCAAAAATTGTCCAACATTATGAATTTTTGTGCTCAATTATGCACAAATTGATGTTTATAGGTTATTATACAATAGTGCAAATTTTTGGGAGGTTACAATAGTGAAATTTAATGTGTGGGTCATGCAATTTACCTTACATTTTTAATGAAAGAGAAATGTATCTTTTTTAGGGATTATCTTATATATACATTTTTTATGTGGGTTTAGAGAGTCTTTTTATTTCTATCAAACCTTTTTCTTCCCTTCCAAAATTATTGTAGCCTAAGTTCACATTCGAAAGCTATTGTTGTCTTGTTTCAATAGTGAAATTTATAAGGATTTGACACCTCTTCTTGCACTTCAATTTTATCAAAGTGAAAATGTTTTTTGTCTATCTTCTTGTATTTTAGTTATGTATTGTTTTTGGATGTTAGTTTGTCATTTTGTGTAATATTATGAATAACTAAACTCATAATCAGGGCTATAATGGAACTTATGTTGTGAAATTTGGGTTATCCTACTTTTGACAAGAACATATGTTGGTCCTTTGATTGGTTTATTAGTCTTATTAAGATCTAATCAACCTTGGTGTTGTCTTAGTTTATTGCATATATAATTTATAACGATTCGTTGTCGCTATATAATGTTAACTAGTGTAAATCTCGAGTTAATTCAATTTTAATAAAATTATTGTTAGCTTCTTTATTAAAATATGAGTTAATTTTTTTATTCATTAGTGAGTAATATACATTCAATAGTTCTCATTCTAACTTAAATATTGAGCATAATATGTGTGTGTGAATTAATAATAACATTTATATGGAATAAGGAAATGAAATACTATAATGTACTTCATGGTACTTCAATCATAAAAAAATATATAATATAAGAATAATTCAAAAATACAACAATACATAGTGAAATTAAAATATATTAGGTAAGAACATCTAAAAATGGGGAGGGGGTTACTATACAAAACTCCCCCTAAGTTTATAATGACAAAAACATCCTTAACTCACTACTGGTGGGAGACCCTAGAAGGATTATTTTCCTCCTCGGGATTAGGGGCATGGAAAATAAGAAATTGAATGTGTCGCTCCTCTAATTACATGGTGTGTAGATGAAAAATAAGATTCTTGTTCTTTAGTTTGAGTTAAAAAAAACTAAAAAAAAAATTAGACATATAAAAATAGGTATTACATTAAGATTGAGAATATTAAAAATAAGTATGAGTACAACTATTTGTTTTATGAAATTATTAAAAAGATTATAAGTTTAGAGTAACACAACAAACAAAAATACAAAAGGTAGTTGTGACTAGGGGTGGGCAAAATAAACTGGATTGAATTGAACTGATACTAAACTGCACTGAATTGAGTCATAAAAAACTGATCTGTTTCACATAAAAACTGAACTGAACTGTTCAGTAGTTCAGTTTTTTAAAATTGAACCGCTCTTTTTAGTAGTTCGGTGCTACTAAGTTTTCAGTTTTTTTCTTGTCACCGCAAGTCCGCAACAGTCCCCACGTCATATATCTAATAACTCTAATAATTAGCTTATTAAGTTATAGTTATTTTATAAGTGGGACCAAAAGCAGAGAAGCTTATGAATTATGTTTTGTTGTCATGAAACTTTTGCCACTTTATTTTTTAGACGCACGACAATATTCCTCATCATGGTGATCAGCTCTTGGGCTCAATTTGTGGTGAGGTTCAATTTGAAAAATGTTAATTTTTTTTCACCATAGCAAATTTTTTTTATTGTATATAAATCTTTCATTCTCCAGAGGCTTCAAGTATAACTCCAGTATGATAAATTTCTTTGACTATTTCTTTTAAAATCTATAAAACCCAGAAGCAAATAATGTGGTATTTTTGTAATTAAAAGTGAAAATAAAAAATATTTTCTCAAAACAAATGACTCTAAAAAACAGTTCGATGCAATTCGGAGCAGTTCAGAGTAGTTCAGTTCAACATGGTTCAGTCCAATTCAGTACACATATAAAATAGTTCAGTTCGGTTCACCCGAACTAGCTTGCAGTTCAGTTCAGTTTGGACGAACCGCATTTGCAATTCGGAACAGTTCACGGCAATTAAGTTCAGTCCAGTTTGAATTGAACAGCCCTAGTTGTGACCAACCTCATCAAAGGATGAAGTGACTACCTATAAATACATATAAGGAAAATGGAAACAATACTAAGATAAGTAATGTCTAAGATTATAGTTTGGTTCTAGTTGATAACTATTTTTAAAAAAATTAAAAAACAAAAAATAAGTTTTTTGAGTAGCTTCTTTTTAAAAACTATTCCCGATTTAATTGTTTTTAAAATTGAAATATAGGGAGAATTCGATTTATGGAAGGCACTTTTGAAGATATGAAGCATTTGAAAGCATTAACGGATGTGTACCAAAGGCATATGGTTTTCAAATAAGTAGTTGAAGGCAATTATTAACGATTTTCCGACAGAGACAATGAGGAAAACATATGGTAACATCTTAGATAGCCTATTAAAATAAAGTGTATACGTGTAATCATCTTGAAAGTCGACTGTTATGTCGACAACCCTATAAATAGGCACGCTGGTAGTCATTTTTCCTTGGTTCTAAAGATTACACGAGTTTTGTATACATCATGACGCATTGGGAAAAGACTACCGGTTATAGGAACAATGTGTACGTTTGAGCCCATACTTTAATGCAATTTATCTTTTCTGTCATTTGCTTTACTATTTGATTTACTTTCCAGCAATTCTCTTCTTTTACCTTTCTTCTCCAAACTTAAACTCTTTCCCATCACAATTTCTTCTCTGAACTCAAACTCTTTTACTTTGTCTACACTTTACTTTTCGTCTATTTTACATTCTTGTCTATTTTCCATTTGATTTAGTTTATATTTCTTTTACCTTTCATTTTATTATATTTTATTTCGCATTTCACTTTATTTTGCATTCATTCATATCCCTATTTTACATTTGGTTCATATCTTTATTTCTGAATTCATATTGCACTTTCTTCCGATTATCATTGTATTCGAAGATATATATGTACTTCTATAGATATTCAACATTGCATAGTATTCTGATTGCATCGTTTCGTGATTCGAGTAAATTCTGTCTCAAATATATATTCAATTTATGATTGAATTGCAAGTTCTGATACTTGTTGATTTCAGTTTGGATTTAACAGTCATTCGAGTTATCATTTCAAATAGAAATACAATGGCGTAAATTTAATTACATTGAAATGAAATTAAGTTTTATTTGAATAATCTCATATTTCTCTAAGTTGAAAGTTATTATACTGCTTGTCTAAACAAAAAGAACCCATAATTGCGATTCTAAGTCCCATTAATAAAATAAGTTATTTGTGGTTGATTAGAATTAGAGTGGAAACTTGATAAAAGTTACAATCGAATACTCAAACGAATTTTCACAATAAACAATATTATTAATAAATATATCCATTTTTCTTTGATTTAAAAAATCATGAAAAAAATGTTAAATTACTATCAAAACAGTCTTTTGTTTATATGTTTTCAAAACATACCACTGAACACGTGAATTAACTGATGACTGCATGAAGTTGTTCCAGCTTAACGAGAGAAAACATATAATAAATTTACCAAGAAAGTGTTTTATTTTCTCATTTCTAAACTTATTTATTTTGTTCTACCTCCGTCCCTAAAATAAGACTTTTTTCTCAATTTTTTTGTCCCTTTTTATAAGACACTTTTCATGTTGTCTTTTGCATTAATTATTTTTTTGATCAAAATACCCTTAATTACTTTACAATAAATTTTATGAATTAAAAAGATAAATGCATTCTCTCTCTCTTATAAGGACCGGAGAAGAAGACTAGCACACATTAATTAATTAGGTAGAAAGTAATTAAGTGGAAAGAGAGAGATTGAGTCCCAATAATTTTAACGGAAAATTTGGAAAAATAATACAAATTGTTAACAAATTTAATGCTACTAACTAAATTAACCAACTTTCTTAAAGGGTGTGAAGTAATTAAAAGAGTCTTATATTTAGAGACGAATGTAGTATTATATATATATATATATATATATATATATATATATATATGGGTCTTGCTAAGCAGTGCCCTTAGGGCACTGGTTAAGGAGTTAAAAAGAGAAAATATTTATTGTGCAGATTATAGGAGAGTGCAAAAAAAATTATGGACAGCGCAATTTTGCGTCTTCCAATAAAAACATTTCTCCTTTTAGTTTCTTAACCAGTACCCTAAGGGCACTTGTTAGCATTTTCCTATATATATATATATATATATATATTAGAAACTAAATGCAATCAAACATTCCCTTTCTCTTTTTTTTTCCAGCTCATTTCCAAATGCACCTAACCCAAAGAAATCGTTCGAGACAAGGTATGTGTTTGGGTACCAATTGAGGAAAATGTGATTTCAACGCTAATCTAAACACACTCAAGGTAATCAAAGATACTGCTATGTTGTGTTCTGTATCTATGTGTCCAGTAGGGAAAGACAAAGAGCGAGAAAGGAGCATGAAGAGCCCCACTCTCCCTCTGGAGTTGATCAGAGAAATTCTGCTGAGATTGTCGGTGAGATGTCTATTGCGTTTGAAGAATGTGCGTAAGACATGGCGTGCTCTTATTTTCGATCCCGAATTTCGCATTTCCCATAGACTCCATGAAGAGCCGCTTGAGTACCTCGCATTTGATGGAGATAAAGAGTTGTTTTGTGCCAATCTACCGTCTGCTCTCTATAGAGAGAGTCCGCTGCCACTCCCAAGTGTCATTAGGGAAACAACTAAAGATGACCAGTAGCAACCAACAAGAAAAATTACGATATGCATTGTTCTCCAATCCTTTTCACCATTATATTCCTATTCATCTTGCGTTATGGGAAATGAAAAAGTTATATGCAAAATGTGTGGTATGGTATGTGAAAAATCTTGCTTTCACATTTTCTACTCTCCCCATTCTTGCAAATAATACTTCCTTTTATATATTTTTTAAATTATATGATACACTAGTGATCCAACCCAGTGATGCCTGGGACTTTAATTATAAATTAGCATAAAAAACATAATAAGATTTTAATTTTTTTTTATTATAATAATAATAATAATAATAATAATAATTATTATTATTATTATTATTATTATTTGTTATATAAACATAAATTAAAAAAGGCACATAATATAGTAGTTATACACCGTAAATATAAAAAGAAGATACGAATATTTATATTTTACAAAGAACTTCTTTGTACATAATGTTTTTGGTTGTTGAAAGTCGATGATTATCATCATCACAAATTAACAATGCATTACACAAATTCAAATTAACATTTAACCGATATTTAATCAAGCTTTTATAGTTATTAAATTAATACAAACTAGTGTTTTAGCTAGTGCATTACACGGGCTTATTCAAATTTTTAGTACCTTATTTATATAGTCAATAGAGAGAAATTTGAAATAAAATAAAATAAAGGATTATATAACACATCGAAATTAAAAAAAAAAGATAATTATAAAAGAAATAGAAACTATAAAATTAAAAAAAAAAAAAAGATAAGAAAGATGTAAAAATGTAACTTTAAAAATTGAAAAGTAAATTGAATTAAGGATTTGAAATTATTGATGAAAGAGAGAAATCATTGAAATTAAAAAATAGAGTTAAAAAACTGATAAAAGAAATATTTTTAAAAAAATCCCAAAAGATTAGAGACTGTAAAATTTGAAAAACAAAAGAATTACATAGCACATAGAAAGAAATTTTAAAAAAGTGATAATTATAAAAGAAATTAGAAATTGTAAAATTAAAAAAAAAAGATAATGGAAGATGTAACGATGTGACTTTAATTTTTTTAATATTAACTTTGAAAATTGAAAAGTAAATTGAATTAAGGATTTGAAATTATTGATGAAAGAGAGAAATATTTGGAATTAAAAAATAGAGTTAGAAAAACTGATAAAAGAATATTTTAAAAAAATAGCATCAGATAAAGAAGTTAATGGAGGTAGTTATAGAAATATTATGAATGTGGGTGGTTACAGAAATTGATAAGAGGAATTTTAGGAAGAGTAGAAGGACCACATGCATATTAACAGAGTGAACTACATCACTTCTTCATGAGAGGAGAGAATTGAAATGAGAGTGAATGTTTACTTGATTAAAATAATGTATATGATCCAATCTCATTATACCTCGTGCGTTGCATATGCTGTTATCCTGCCCATGTAAAAAAAATTTAAGGTAGACTAAAATCTCCTTATGTATATAAATGAATAAATCTATCTGTGCTCTGATTACTCCACTCTCCCTACTCTCCCTCACATTCACTCATTATTAGTAACTAGGGGAAAAAGAGGCACTTCGTGTCTCATTGTTTCTCTATATTTTTTTTATTTAAAAAAAAAAAAAGATAAAGGAAGTTACTGAAACTAAGTAATGGGTCATGGACTCATAGGTGAGGAAATTACGATATCAAATTTGTGGGTGGTTACACTATCTATCAGTTGAAAGGGCAAAGGAAAAATAGAGAATATTAATTAACATGGGTAAAATGGTTTTAAAAAAGTAGAAACCAAAAAGCGGTTATCGGAAGCGGTAGATAATAGTTCACTCTCATTTAAAATAATGTTGAATAATGATAGCTTAATCTTATTAGTAAAATATTTTTAATAAGAGGAGGGATCAAATTACACCGGTATAACTTAAACAACTATTACACCATTCAATAACTTTCAACTGGATGATGTTTTCTTAAAACCCACCGTTGGATTGAAAGTTCCTTTCACATAGATCATGTATACAAAATTTCAAATTAATCTAAAATTATTTGCTATCTCATTCATATAGATTAAAATTGACGTAATATAAACATTTCAAAATATACTAAAATGTGGATCATTTGATTACCTTCTTATTGTTGTTCAATTTTGACAAAATTTGACACAAACAATCTTGGTAATATGTAGATATAATTCAACGGTTGGATCGATAAAAATTTCATTCTATATCAAGTTATTAAAATGGTGTAATTCTTTTAGAGTTACACTGGTGTAATTTGATCCCTCCTCTTACGAAGAGGGATCAAATTACACCGGTGTAACTTAAACAATTATTACACCATTCAATAACTTTCAACTGGATGATGTTTTCTTAAAATTCACCGTTGGATTGAAAGTTCCTTTCACATAAATCATGTATACAAAATTTCAAATTAATCTAAAATTATTTGCTATCTCATTCATATAGATTAAAATCGACGTAATATAAACTTTTCAAAATATACTAAAATGTGGATCATTTGATTACCTTCTTATTGTTGTTCAATTTTGACAAAATTTGACACAAACAATCTTGGTAATATGTAGATATAATAAAGAAGTTCAAGTTTTATAATATTTGATGTTTTATTTTCTATGCAAAAAAGTAACCATAATACAATAGAAGAATATTTACCAAATTTATGATTTAATCTTCTATTTCAAATTCTAATATGAATTAATTCTATTATAAGTAACTTCTTTTTTTTTTTTTAAGAAAAGTATTTAATTTTGGTTCACCAAACTTTGGTTTGTTCTAAACATTATAGGAACAAATAACGTGGGAACTGTAAATTGGTTGTTGGACGGGGCAGGGGATATGAAAAGAATTACGATATCTAGCAAGTTATCAAATGACAGGAAAAGTGTGTTGACCAAGCAAATCTTGTGACATAGGAATCCATATCAAATAGAGTTATAGTGTAATACATTATCACTAAGGTATACTCTTGTCAAGTACACAAAAAAAATAATTTCGTTGAGAATCATATGTTCTGTAATCTCAAAAAACCATTGCACTAATCTCCTCCTCTAAGCAAGCCTATTAGCGTTTCAAATGTTAAACTGGGTCACAAAATCTGCAAGTTCTGTGTAACTATAGTTATGAAACTTGTTGGATGGGTCTTGCATTTAAATAGTGGTTGAACTGCAAGTATATATAAATGGGTAATTTTTATCCCACATTAAATTTTTTATCAGTATATGCACTAAAGATGGCAAGCAAGGTTCCTGTGGTCAGAGTCTGTAGATATCATCATATATTAGCACATGAAATTTAATTCACATACAAATCACTTACCAAGATCAAGGATGAAGATCTCGCACGTTGATTGGTATATTTCTTATAATCAATTCTTGTATCCTGTAAGAAGATCAAAAAATGCCACATAAGTTTGAACCTTAACAGAAACTACTCAAATCCAAAAGCAGTAATTGTCTGCATAAGAAGGGCTATTATTATCTCCTTAAAAAAAAACCTTATATCCAAAATTAAAACCAGCTAAAATATCACAACCATGCAATGAAACTGTAGCAAAATATGAAAAAACTAAAATGATTGCTGAAATTTTTGTGACATTTTTTCTTCTCAATCACGATTAAACTAAGAAAAGAAAAATCATATATGTGAACGTTAATTATTAAATACTCCAAGGAATGAAGCAAGGTAAATAAATATAGTCTCTCAACCAACAAATGAGCAAGAGGAATGTGGATGTGTGGATAGGAGTTGAGCACCTTTGTTCCAATGCAGGTTTTCTAACAGCATTTGGAACCATTGTTATAATTAGGGGTGTTCAAAAACCGGTTCGGTAAAAAAACCGAACCGAACCGAACCGTTTTAATAGGTTCGGTTTTTAAATCTATATTTGCGAATTGGTTTGTCGAACCGGTTCGGAACCGAATTATTTTTAAAGAACCGGTTCGATTCCGAACCGGTTTCGAACCGGTTCCGAACTGGTTTCGAATTGGTTTTAAGTAAGAAAGAAAAACAGCTCGGTTATTAAGTGAACCAAATTGGTTTACAAAAACAATTCGGTTCGAACCGAACTTGTTTTGAAAACCAATTCGGTTCGTTTTAAGGAAACCGGTTCGACTCCAAACCGGTTCGGTTCAGGTTCGGTTCGAACCGGTTTTTTTTGCACACCCCTAGTTATAATTGGATAGGAGTTGGAATGGTTCAGGCTTCAGCATGGAAAACCAACAAAACACCTGATACAATGTTGGGTATCAGAATAACAAAATAATAACTCACAATTAAAATAAGAGATGAGAAAAATAGGAATGGACACACAATATTTTAACATGGAAAATCCTCAACGGATAAGGGAAAAATCACGGACAAGACCAGAGAAATATTTTACTATGTGGAAGAAAATTACAACCTCTCTCTAACTATAAGGAGAGAACAATTACACTATTTCTTATAATAGGAGAACACACACACCACTAGTGTTGCTAACTCTCTCTAAAATTACTACAATTGTAATGGGATGCAAAGATGAGCAAAATGGCTTGCTATTTATAGGCAAAGCTTGGAACGTATGCATTAAATACTATAACAAAATTTCTACCCTTCCACCCAAATTTTACAGGCCTAGCATAGTAAAGTTTGATTTTTCACTCCATGCCTTTTTTGGCTTATGCCACAAAAGTGGCTTTACGGTTCACAATCTCCCACTTAAAGCTACTTTTGTGAGTTTACAAATATCTCTCTATCTTGCCATTTCCTTGCTGCTTACGTTTCTAATAGGCCAAATAAGGATCGACACCATACAAACTTGTTTGTATTGATCGTCTTCGTCATAACATCTGCTATCTTATCTTTGGTGTGAATCTTTTGCATGTCCACGCTTCCTTCCTCTACTACTTCTCTGACAAAGTGATATTGAACACCTATGTGCTTTGTCCTTGAATGAAAAGCTGGATTTCTTGCAATGTGCAAGGCACTTTGATTGTCACAATACATAGTAGTCTTATGCTGCTTGTGCCTAAGTTCTTCCAATAGCCTTTGAATCCAAATAGCTTCCTTGCATGCCTGGGTAGCTGCCATGTACTCAGCTTCTGTAGTAGACAAAGCTACAATAGTCTGTAATTTGGATAACCAGCTCACCGCCCCTCCTGCAAGTGTAAACACATAGCCAGTAGTAGACTTTCTTTTATCAAGATCACCTACAAAATCTGAATCAACACAGCCCCTGACAATAAATTCAGATCCTTCAAAACATAATGCAACATCCGAGGTTCCTTTGATGTATCTAAGGGTCCTCTTAACAGCATTCCAATGCTCTCTACCAGGATCTTCCATGAACCTACTAACCGCTCCCACTGCTTGTGCAATGTCTGGTCTTGTACAAATCATGGCGTACATAAGGCTTCCCACCGCTGATGCATATGGTACTCGAGACATTTCTATCCTCTCTGCTTCATTACTATGACTCATTCTTGAGGATAACTTATAATTGACAGGAAATGGGGCTAGAAATTGGCTTACAGTCTTGCATGTTGAAGCGCTGCAAGACCTTCTGCAAGTAATTCTTTTGAGAAAGCCAAAGCTTCCTATCTTTTCTATCTTTGTGAATTTGCATCCCTAAAATCTTGTTTGCGGGTCCCAAGTCCTTCATATCAAACTCCCTAGCCAATTCTGCCTTCAATTCTTGGATTTGATCTTTGTTGGGGCCTACCACCAACATGTCATCCACATACAACAGCAAAATGATGAAATCATTATCATCAAACCTATTATAGTATGTACAATGGTCTGAACTCAGTATGTTGTAACCAAGGCTAATAATGAAGGAATCAAATCTCTTGTACCAACATCTTGGCGCCTGCTGTAGACTGTACAGAGATTTGGTCAACCTACAAACCAAGTTTTCTTTTCCTTGTTTTGAAAAGCCTTTTGGTAGGAGCATATATATCTCCTCTTCAAGTTCTCCATGGAGAAAAGACGTCTTTACATCAAGTTACTCAAGATGTAAATCACATGCAACACAAATAACCAGAAAAACTCTAATTATTGTCAAGCGAACAACTGGCGAGAATATCTCATTAAAATCAACACCTTCTTCCTGAGCATATCCTTTGACCACCAATCTTGCACGATATCGTTCCACTTGATCATTGCCATCTCGTTTGATCTTGTATACCCATTTGTTTCCGATGGCTTTTCGACCCTTTGGAAGTTCAACAAGTTCCCATGTCTTGTTTCTATGCAAGGCTTCCATTTCTTCATGCATTGCTGCCATCCATTGAGAAGCATCCGAATTGCTCAAAGCCTCTTGAACGGTTGATGGTTCTCCTTCCTTAGTTAGACGACAGTATGCATCATGGCTTACCATGACAAACTGTGAGTGCCAACTTGGTTTAGATTTTTGTCATGTTGATCGTCGAAGACCTCCTCTATCATTGACCTCATTTGGCTCTTGTTTTTCGTGCTCTTGTTCTGCTTCAAAAAAGTCATCTTCTCCAGACATCTTCTCTATCTGCACTATAGTAGTGTCTTTGGTAGTGCTGTCATTTTTCTGCTCACTTTGCAATTCATTTTCTCCAAAACTACATCCCTGCTAACAACAACCTTGCTTGCAGTGGGATCCCACAAGCGATACCCCTTAACATTGTCAGCATAACCCAAGAATATACATTTCTTGGATTTTGGATCCAACTTTGTACTTTCTTGGGAGTTGTACATCACGTACACAGGACATCCAAACACATGTAAGGAAGAATAATCATCTAGTTTGCCTTTCCACATCTCCATCAGCGTCTTTAAACCAATCGTTGTTGATGGTGATCGATTTATCATAAAACAGGCAGTTTTAACCGCTTCTGCCCATAAAGACTTGGCTACTCCCACTGTTTTCAGCATAGCTCTTGTTCTATCTAGGAGAGTTTTGTTCATCCGCTCTGCCACACCACTTTGCTGAGGTGTATGTGGAAATGTGAATTGTCTTAAAATACCCTCTTGTTTGCAGAATGCTAGAAAGTCACCATCTACATATTCTCCTCCATTGTCTATCCTCAAGCACTTAATTCTTTTTCCAGTTTCAAGCTCCACTTGTGCTTTGAATTCCTTGAATACTGGAAACACATCTTACTTCTTCTTGATTGGGTACACCCACAATCTCCTGGAATAATCATCAATGAATGATACAAAGTACTTTGCTCCTCCCAGGGATACTTTTGGTGATTCCCACACATTTGAATGGACCAAGTCTAGTATGTGTTTGCTTCTAGTAGTTACTTTAGCAAACTTCAATCTATGTTGCTTACTTATCACACAATGCTAACAAAATGGTAAATTGACTGTTTTGAGCCCAGACAGGAGATTATGTTCCGCAAGGACTTTCAGACCTTGCTCTGACATATGTCCAAGTCTACGATGCAACATTAACGTCGCTTCTTCTTGACTTGTTGCTGCAACTTATGCACCTGCTTCTTGCAACGTATCTCCTAAAAGCATGTATAGATAAGTTGTGATCTTCTCAGCTTTCATCACTACAAGATTTCCTTTCACTACCTTTAAGATCCCACCTTCAGTATGGATCTTGCACCCGAGATCATCTAATTGCCCAATGGACAATAAGTTCTTCTTCAAGCCCTTCACATGTCGTACCCCTTGAAGTGTGCGAACAGTACCATCATACATTTTTAATTTGACAGTACTGACTCCAGCAATTTCTAAGGCATGATCATTTCCCATGAACATAGATCCTTCCGAGATAGGCTCATAAGTACAAAACCAATCTCAACTTGGAGTCATGTGCCAAGTTGCACCTAAATCCAATATCCAAAAATCATGAAGTTGTCTTCCGCCTTTAGAACTAATTGCTGTTTCATTATACAGAACTTCTCCATTATCTGAGGTACTTGCAACGTAACCATGAGAGGTTGATGCTTCATAATTCTTCTTGTTATGCCAACAATCCTTCTTCAGGTGCCCTCTCATGCCACAATTGTAGCATTTGGTGTTCTTCCTTCTTCGAGACTTCGATCTACCATGACTTTGACTCCTACTAGAGCCACGTCCCGTTGATTTTCCTCTCGTCATCGTTAAAGCTTCTGCTTGCTTGGAATTTTCTAGCCTATCTTCCTTATTCTTTCGCCTGGATTCTTCTTTAAGAATAGCTCCAGCAACATCATCAAAGATTAGACGGCCAATAATATTATTGTTCGTTATGTTGATGATGAGTTGATCATACGAATCTGGTAAACTTTGAAGTAGAAGCTCCGCCCGCTCATTTTCTTCTACGTTGAAATCTGGCAGAAAGTTGAGCGAATAGAATATTCAGATTGTTGATGTGGTCCATTACTGAAGTGGACTCACTCATTCGAAGAGTGTGGAGTTTCCTCTTCAAGAATATTCTGGTGTGAAGTGACTTGACCCCGTATAATTTGTGGAAAGTATCCCAACTCTCCTTCGCGGTCTTTTTCTCTACAACATTGGACAAAACCAAATCCGCCATTGCTAAGTGCAAATTTGCAACAGCATTGTCATCCATCCCTTTCCACCTTTCATCAATGATTTTCGCAGATCTGCCTTCAATTGCATCTTGACAGTTGTCCTTCCTCAAAATTTCTTTTATCCTCAATTTCCACAGGGAGAAATTATTCTCGTTGAACTTCTCAATCTCGTATTTTGCTGCCATGGTTTCACACTAAAAAACTGACTTACACAACTTCCACCGTATATAGTACCGCCTACTGGAACAGTGACTGTAGACCGTGAAACAGTGAACCAGGTAAGTTCCCAGGAAAGAGAGGTGGATCACCAATGGACACACTTAAATACTAAGTCTTTCCTTAGCCAGAACTTTCCTAGACATGCACTTTCACACTACCTCATTCTATATCCAGTAATAAGAATAATTCTTTTCTGATGTGGTATATCAGACTATACCGCAACCACAGAACATACTAAGAATTTTCTCCGGCACTATACCAGCATACGAACGTGTATCGCAGCGGAACAATATCAGAACCTATTGGCTCTGATACCACTGTTGGATACCAGAGTAACAAAGAATAACTCACAACTAAAATAAGAGATGAGAAAAATAGGAATGGACACACAATAGTTTAATGTGGAAAATCCTCAACGGATAAGGGAAAAATCACGGGCAAGACCAGAGAAATATTTTTACTAAGTGGAAGAAAATTACAACCTCCCTCTAACTATAAGGAGAGAACAATTACACACTCTCTTATAATAGGAGAACGCACACACCACTAGTGTTGTTAACTCTCTCTAAAATTACTACAAGTGTAGTGGGATGCAAAGATGAGCAAAATGGCTTGCTATTTATAGGAAAAGCTTGGAACGTATGCATTAAATGCTAGAACAAAATTTCTACCCTTCCAACCAAATTTTACAGGCCTAGCATAGTAGAGTTTGATTTTTCACTCCATGCCTTTTTTGACTTATGCCACAAAAGTGGCTTTACAGTTCACATACAACACACGTTTTTGGCTGGGAAAGAAGAGTATTGTCACTTGGAGAATTGTATGGTTCGCAACAGTATGGTCACTTTGGGATCACAGAAACAATGTTGTCTTTGACAATGAAATGGTAGACAGAGATGGTGTTATAGAGATCCTAAACTAAAATTTAGAGCCTGGGCTTGGATGTCATGCAAAATGAGTAAATGCTCTTTTTCTTTCTATGAATGCTATACATGTCCTGAAATTTGTTTAAAGAGCTTGTAGTTGCACTTTGAAGTACCATGTATGAAGCTGTTGAAGTGTACAATAGTTTTTTTTTTTTATCGACAAATGTTAGTTGTTATTATGTTAGTTTTTGTTAGTGGGGGGATTCAAACTTACGACCTATCCCTCCCTCTTTTCTCCCTTCACCACCAAGCCAACCTTATAACTCCTAACAGATTCCCTCGGTCATGGATCTAATGAACTGAAATATGACAAGGACAGGTTTCAAAGGAAAATGCAAAAGGAAGATGGTTATATCAGTGGAAATGGTAATTTGCAAAGGAAACATGTGGCTGCAGGAAGCTTTACTGATGGAAGTAGAAGGCTATACAGATGAAGGAAAGTTGTCAACGCACATGATGTTTAAGGCTAGTAATTTTTGGTAAATTGGCTATCTTTACAGCTAAAGCTAGCATAATCAAATTATCAGATAACAACATTTTGGTGAACCAAGGTACATTTTGGCATAATTCCCCTGGTAATTGAAAGAATTATTTGTCATAAAGGATGGTTGACTATTGGGATAGTAAACTTGGGAAATGTTGGTTGTGTAAATGTGCATTTGGTTTTTTGGGTATTGTCACGGTATTGATAGATTTGGAACAAACACAAATACTGTATAGGTGGGGGGACACAATCTTAGTTTCTATGAGTTCTAGTGTGTGGAACTTGATATAGTTATATGTCTTCCTTGTACCCCGTTACCTTAAGCCTCAAGGGCACCAAAGATAAAATTGCCCATTGGAGTCCTAATAAAACCAACATCAAGGAGAGCATGGAATGGTCTCAACCACTCTCAGCAGGTTCCACTAAAAAATTCTCCTCAGTTGCCTAATAAAAAAGATACACCAATTAATTTACCAAGATGAGAGAAAGACCCACGAACACAGAGCATGGGAAATTCATAGATACCACATTACTACCTGGATCTACATGGCAGAGCAATGCTTATAAAATTCTATGGATTGGATAGTAAATTAAATTCACAACATATACAAATTAGACAAATTAAAATATAGAGTTGACAAAAATATTCACTGAGGCAGAAGTAGAACCCTCCAACCCAACAATTGACAGATTGCTTATATAAGGCATGTCAAAGAAAAATATTACCCTTGTAGTTAGCTCAATTGAAATAAATAAATAAAAAATGAAGAGAATGAAGAGCACTTGTGAGTATTTTTCAATAAGATAAATGTCTGCATGGTAAAAAAGACCCATTTTGTTCTCTTCCTTTTTTAAATTGACTTTCTTGTACTAGCATGCACCACCGGCACCAAAATTGGAACATGGGGCACCACGGACCTCAAAATTGAAAAGTGCTCTGAGCATTATGGTTTTTTATGCATAAGAATGTACCAGGGATCACGGGGCACCAAAATCCAAAAGTCTTATTTTCGCACGAAAATTGCACAAATGGCCGAAAATGCATCACCGGCACCAAAATTGGACCATGGGACACCACAGACCTCAAAACTGAAAAGTGTTCCGAGCATTAAGGTTTTTTATGCATAAGGATGTAGTAGGGATCACGGGACACCAAAACTCAAAAGTCTTATTTTCGCCCGAAAAATGCACAAATGTCAGACAATGCACACCCGACACCACAATTGGACCACGGGGAACCTTACCCCTAATCCAACAGCCCAAGAACAAAGGAAACAGCTTCAGTGAATCCATTTTTCAACCTTGGCTTCCTTCCAAGCAGGCCCCAAATCTGGTTGAATAAAGGTTAACTAAATTAACAACTGCTCATTTAATTCTAAGGCTTAAAAAAGCAATGCCCTCATTACATAAGTACGTCCTCGATATGAGTCAGGATTCAAAGTTTGTACCAAGGAAAATTTTCATTCCTTCAAATAATTACTTTAAACAAAATAAGTTTATTGCCAAAAACTCAACATTAACTAAATGTCTCTACTGCATAATATTCAAAAAGAAAAGAAAGAAGAAAAGGTGTCATGCATAGATTCTTGACCTGGGAAAAAAGAAAATAAAATACATTAAAAATAAATTTTATTTTATTCCTATTTTTGCTTGATTTAGTTATAACTTTAGAATTATTACTCGCAATTTTTAAAGAAACTTGGCCTCTCACTTAACTTGCCAGAGCACCTTTTACTTCCTCACCTGAGTGCAGTCCATTCTCATGGCCTCTGTCATGAGCACCAATAGACATGAAAAAATTTAATGAAAACACAACACGTGTCTTAGCCATATTTTGAAACGTTTGGGAATTACATCTCCTCACTTTGTTTAAGCATTCTAATAATTAATTACTGTATAAATGAAGCACCATAATGGAGACCATCAAATACACACCTGAAATAAAAAATTTCAAAATCTATTGCATGACTAAGGAAATGGCAGACTGAGAAAGTTGCTATAAATGAATGATAATAGTAACTCAAAAAGTTAAATTGTGAAGAACAAATCATTTTTGAAGCATACCATTCACATCAAGCTTTCATGTAATTTACTCTGAACATTCGTATCAAGCTGACTTTTCTTGAGATATCTTTCCATATGAAGTTAAGATTGAGGTTTGGCAATGGGTTCTGCAGCTGTGTGGTTATGACCAGGCTGCTGTAACAACATGCATCTTCAAGAGACTGAGAATTAAAATACAATATATTCAACTTTAGTCAATGCAATAAGAATTCTGTGTAAGGCAACTTTATTAGTGACCTATGACAATTGCATGGGGGACAATTTTCAAAATCTATTGTGCGACTAAGGAAATGGTAGACCGAGAAAGTTGCTATAAATGAATGATAATTACAACTCAAAAAAGTTGAAAGTTAAATTCTGTAAGGGAAAAAAAAAAAAAAAGCAAACATGATTTCTTCAAATGAAGAACAAATAGCTTAATTACGACACTCAAATATGAAAAACAAAAAAGATCAAGAATTCACTTACAGTCACGCAAAAATACTGAACCAAAGACAGGAAAATAGCTTAATTACAACACTCAAATAAATACTGAAGCAGCAAAATTCAGTCCTATAAAAAATCTGCTGCATGAAATTAGCCCAAAGTATCGTCATCTATTAAGAAAGCTATAAACACTGAACCAAAAACAGGATAAAATTTACCTAACAATTAGCCCATAAAACAGGTTCACAAACTAAGCACATTCGTGATCTTGCAAACGGATTATTATTATGATCGTGCATAAAATGAATTGCAAATGAAAAATTCTAAAAGCTCAACAGGATTTTAAACCACCATAAATCCGTTATATTAAAGTTCACAATGTTCTTATTAATCTGAAATTTAATTTGCAGTATGATAACTAAACCATTAACCATATCATAGGGAATTCTCCTTAATCAATTCAATCAATATAGCAAAATCATATCTTGTCATGATGGAAAACAAATTAGCTTTAAGAAATAGGTAAGTGGCAATCAGTAGTTCTCCTTCATTCCCCATGTCTAGCCTATACCCTTTTACACATTTCCCCTTTCCTCTCCATCAATCAAAGAACACAGGAAATTGGCTTAAAGAAATTACACAAAACCATAACCCAGAAAATTTCTGTAGATGAAGTCAAAAGGAAAAGCACTGTCTTGCCATTTGCATCATGGGAATCTATCACCCATGAGTTGGTCAGTATTGAAAGAAAAGTAAATATTTTTATTATCAATAATCATGGTTAATATATACAGAATTGAAATTAAAATAAATCAATATTATAGAAAATAGTCTGTAAAGAAAATAAAAAAAGTAATACAGGAATGATTGATAATAATGATTGATTTATTTGAATGTATTTTATTCGAAAAAAATACTTGTAATTTAAACACAATCAAACATAAATAAGAGATACAGATTGATTCCTATGATATAAAACCAAAATAAGATAATATCAAAATGTCTCTTTTTATTTTATGGCTCCTTCTCTTTTTTTTTTTTTTTTCTGGGATATAACGTGAGTTTTATATTAAATTATATATATGATATGTTAAAAAAATATGTTAATAATAAAAAAAGACATTTCACTGGAGGCTCAGATCCAAGCTTATGCACATATATTTTAAATTAAAATATGCTTTTACCTCTTTTTAATGGATTTTTTGTGAAAAAGAAAACAACTTTCATCACATCCATTAAAACTCAAACATTATAAGCAAAAAATAAGTGATAAATATTCTTTGCAGAAGTCTCACATCCATTAATTTATTGAATCAGACTAAATATGATAAACTTAGCTCATAAAAATGAAAAAAGAAAAGAGAACTTTGAGTAGATTATCTCTGTTGCCCATCACCATCGACATTGAGATTGTCAAAATTCAAAAACTGGATAAATATCCAAAAAACGAAATCAATTAAAAAGAAATTGCAAAAAGAATGAAAAGCATGAAAGCCAAAGATTGAGAAAAACAGGAAAAAGAAAGGACATATGTCACGAAATTTACCAATAATATATTCATGTCACGAAATCAACATAAATCTGGCGAGATATGTTTTTAATTCAAATATGTTATTAATATTTGATTGATTTCAAAATAATAATAATTGATTAATATATTCATGCATGTCACGAAATCTTGCAAGATTTTTTAAAATTAAATATGTTATAAATTTGAATCAGAAAATCAAATAATACAAATTATAATTACCATAATTATATATTTTTATGAATTAGAAAATAATATAAAATAATTCTGTGATATTTTAGCTGAAAAAAATATTAAAATAAGGAAGGAAGATAATTGATTTTCATAAAAAGTATACGGATATATATATATATATAATATATATATATATATATATATATATATATATATATTCCACCTAATATATATATATATATATATATATATATATATATATATATATATATATATTCCACCTAATTAAAATTAAAATAAGGCAGCTAAGATATTTTTCACTTTTTTTTATAAAATTGTCCTTCAATCCGCTGCGTCGTTGTCCTCGATCCTATCTCCCTGTACATCAATTACTTTCAAATCATTCAATTATTTTATTACCCCAGCATTGTTCGTGATGTCATCATCAAGTCAAAGCAGTCATATATGTGAGAAGTGTGACCCTCCCCGAGCTTTCAACACTAAGATGGCTTTACAAGGTCATTCACAAGTCCATAAAAAGACCGTCGATTTTGGATTACGGGTTTACAAATGTGATCAATGTGAACGAACATTCAGTAATCAAAGCGCATTAAATAGCCACCATCGTGTTCACAATCATATAATATATAGGCCATCAAATGCATTACCCTGAAAAGTTTCTCTTATGCAATGATCCTCAAATGATGATGCAAGTATCTAGTTTTAGAGAATTTAGGATTTATTGTTGGAAAGTTAACGTAAGGAAAGTTAACGATTTAACATTAACGTAAAGAAATTTAACGTTAACATTAACGTAAAGAAATTTAACGGTTTGTAATCTTCTAATTAATGGCCTAAAATAATTAAGGTAATAATAATTATTAAAAGCTAATTATTATAAGATTTTAGTAACAGCTAGAATTTTGAGGGAATCAATCTCATTCGTTGATGCTGATACTTGATGGACGTATCAGAATAAAAGACATTGCATATAAATTGGTCCTCTCCCTGCCTACAAAAGACACGTTCATTCTGCTCAAGTTTACAGAATATTTTTTTCATCTTTACGTGTGTCTTGGAAGAAGGAGAAGGGAGAGAAACTAATTTTACTATATCAGTTGTTGCGTTAAAGATTGAAGACTATGGCTTCTTCATCAAATCCGGATACGTGAGAAATATAATTTTCAAGGTCTTTATGTTAATGAATGTTTCCGCAGAAAGGTTTTATATATATATAATCATTTAAAGTTTTACATGTGGTATCAGAGCCAGGTTATGAAATTTATGATTCTCCATAAATGATGTTTTAATCTCCCTTAAGTATAATAATAATGATAGTATGCATTGTTATGTGTATATATATATATATATATATATATATATATATATATATATTCAAATTTGAGTTATTTTTATTTTTTATATTGAATTGAATATTGAAGAAAGTTGTGGACGTGACTTCCAGAAGGTAAAGACAAATGGTTATACTATTTGTTTTAAAACTTGTACACCAAAGTGGCTAGGTTAGAATGATGGTAAATGCCATAAAAGAATGTGACTGTTAATTAATCATCGGAATATATATTCCCAAAGAAAAATCTTATTCCATGGTTAATAAACATGATTGTGAGAAATTGAAATTCTTGGATTAGATATATACTTGTCCAAAGATGACTTATGTATTTAGTTGAGAGTTTTAATTTTGATTATGATAAAAGTGGCATTTATTTATGATAGTGTATTGTAGTGTCTGCCCAAAGGTGAACTATAATATGCTTTGACGTTTTATTTAAGTGTATGATAAATTTAATATGAGCATTTTATGATTTATTTTGCAGCAATTTCTCTTCATTCGCAAGCTGCATCTGTTACCGTTTTTAATGGCTTGAACTTCTCTGAATGGAGTGAACAAGTGAAATTCCACTTAGGTGTTTTGGACCTTGACTTGTCAATTTTAGAAGAAAAACCTGTTGTTACTGATAACAACACTGAGGATGAGAAGTCCAAGTTTAAGGCATGGGAGCGGTCTAACAGATTGAGCCTTATGTTTATGTGAATGACTATTGCAAACAACATTAAGACTACTATTCCACAAACAGAAAGTGCTAAGGAATATCTTAAGTTTGTGGAAGAACGTTTTCGCTCTGCTGACAAGTCACTCGCTGGTACACTAATGGCTCAACTCACGACCATGAAGTTTGATGGGTCGCGGGGCATGCAAGAGCATACTATTGAGAAGACTAACATTGCAGCAAGACTAAAGTCTTTGGGTATGGCAGTAGATGACTCTTTTATGGTTCAGTTTATTCCGAACTCACTGCCTTCTGAGTATGGAGCTTTCCAAATTAACTATAACACTATGAAAGACAAGTGGGATGTTAATGAACTGATTGGAAAGCTTATTCAGGAGGAGAACAGACTTAAGAATTTTAGAAGTCATTCTGTCAATCTAGTTCAAGGAGCTGGTAAAGCACTAAAGCCAAAGGCCAAGAACTTTAAGAAGAAAGGACATGCTAAGCAACAGAACAAATGTCATTTCTGTGCTAAAGAAGGACATTTTCAGAAAGATTGTCCCAAACGTAAGGCTTGGTTCGAAAAGAAAGGTATGTATGAAACATATGTATCCACTTTTGAATCAAACTTAGTTGATGTTCCTCATAATTCTTGGTGGCTTGATTCTGGTGCTACTACTCATGTGTCAAATATGATGCAGGGATTCCTTACGATCCAAACCACAAGTCAAAGTGAGATGTTTCTCTATATGGGAAACCGTATGAAAGCTCCAATTGAAGGCATAGGAACTTATCGTTTGATCTTGGATACTGGTTATCATTTGGATCTACTTAAGACTCTTTATGTACCTTCAATGTCTAGGAGTTTAGTTTCGCTTTCAAAGTTGGATAATTGTGGTTTTGAATTTAACAGTGGACATGGTTGTTTCAATTTATGCAATAAAAATAAACTTATTGGTTCTGGTTTTCTTATTGATGATTTATATAGATTGAAACTTCATGATTAATTTTATGAATCTTTACTTACTGAGCATCAAAGTATTGGAATTAAGCGTAACATGCTTAATGAAAATTCTGCATACTTGTGGCACAAACGCTTGGGTCACATATCCAAGGAAAGATTAGAAACGTTGGTAAAGAATGAGATTCTACAAAATCTAAATTTTACTGATCTTGGGTTATGTGTGGATTGCATTAAGGGAAAGCAAACCAGGCATAGAAAGAAAGGTGCCACAAGAAGCAGTCAGCTTCTTGAAGTTATACACATTGATGTATGTGGACCTTTTGACACTCCATCTCTTGGTGGAGAAAATTATTTCATCACTTTTATTGATGACTTTTCACGTTATGGATATGTCTATTTGCTTAAGGAAAAGTCTCAAGCAGTTGATGCTTTTGAGATTTATATTAATGAAGTCGAAAGACAATTAGACAAGAAAGTGAAAGTCGTAAGATCTGATAGAGGTAGTGAATATTATGGAAAACATGGTGAAATGGGACAATGTCCAGGTCCATTTGCAAAACTTCTTGAAAGACATGGTATTTGTGCACAATACACAATGCCATACACACCACAACAAAATGGTGTGGCAGAAAGGCGTAATCGGACACTAATAGATATGGTTAGAAGTATGATGTGTAACTCCTCATTATTAAATTTTTTGTGGATGTATGCTTTAAAGACTGCTATGTACTTATTAAATAGGGTTCCTAGTAAGGCAGTTCCTAAAACTCCTTTTGAGTTGTGGACAAACAGGAAACCGAGTTTAAGGCACCTGCATGTTTAGGGTTGCCCAGCAGAAGCAAGAGTATATAATCCACATGAAAAGAAGTTAGATTCTCAAACAGTAAGTGGTTACTTTATTGGTTACCCAGAGAAGTCTAAAGGGTATATCTTTTATTGTCCTAATCATAGTCCAAGAATTGTAGAAACTAGCAATGCAAAATTCCTTGAAAATTGTGAAGATAGTGGGAGTGAAGAACGACAGAATGTTAATATAAAGGAAATTCAGGAAAATGTTACTTTGCCTATAAGTGTTCCTTTGTCCAAAGTTATTCCAAATGTTGTTCCAAGCACGCCCAATGAAGAGACTAACTCACAATGGTCTGAACAAAATGAGTCTCAAGAAGTGCCTTTGAGAAGATCTCAAAGAGAAAGAAAATCAGCTATTCCAAGCTATTATGAGGCTTATTTACAAGAGTCAGACATTGGAATTAATGCGGATCCAGTTTCTTTTTCACAAGCCATGAATAGTTTTGAGTCAGAGAAATGGATTGATGCCATGAAAGAAGAGTTAAAATCAATGCAAGAAAATAAAGTTTGGGAAAT
This sequence comes from Pueraria montana var. lobata, assembly GCA_026413185.1. Classification (NCBI taxonomy): domain Eukaryota; kingdom Viridiplantae; phylum Streptophyta; class Magnoliopsida; order Fabales; family Fabaceae; genus Pueraria; species Pueraria montana. The sequence goes on along the minus strand of CM048651.1, from coordinate 35,674,747 downwards.
TGTTGAGTTGCCAGAAGGTGCTAAACGAGTTGGCTGCAAGTGGGTCTTTAAGACCAAGCGTGACTCAAATGGCAATATCAAACGATATAAAGCCCGACTTGTTGCTAAAGGATATACTCAAAAAGATGGGATTGATTATAAAGAAACATTTTCTCCTGTCTCAAAGAAAGACTCATTACGTATTATTATGGCACTGGTTGCTCATTATGATTTAGAGTTACACCAGATGGATGTGAAAACAACCTTTCTGAATGGTAGTCTTGAAGAGGAAGTTTATATGGACCAACCTGAAGGTTTTCCAATTGAAGGTAAAGGTCATATGGTGTGTAAATTAAAAAAATCAATATATGGACTGAAACAAGCCTCAAGGCAATGGTATATTAAGTTCAATGATACCATTACTGCTTTCGGTTTTGAAGAAAATCTAGTTGATAGATGCATATACCGAAAGGTCAGTGGGAGTAAGTTTATGTTTTTAGTTCTATATGTTGATGATATCTTGCTCGCAACTAATAGTTTGAGTATGTTGCATGAGACCAAAGAATATCTCTCTAAGAATTTTGAAATGAAAGATTTGGGAGAGGCATCTTATGTGATAGGAATTGAAATATTTCGTGACAGATCACAAGGATTGTTGGGATTGTCTCAAAAAGTCTATATCAAGAAAATTCTAGAGAGATTTAACATGGAAAATTGTTCTGCCGGAATTGTACCAATTCAGAAAGGGGACAAATTCAGTCTTATGCAATGCCCAAAGAATGACATAGAGTGGAAACAGATGGAATCAATTCCATATGGTTCTGTAGTGGGTAGTCTGATGTATGTACAAACCTGCACGAGACCGGATATTAGTTTTACGGTTGGAATGTTAGGCAGGTATCAAAGTAATCCTGGAATTGATCATTGGAAAGCTGCAAAGAAAGTTTTGAGGTATCTGCAAGGAACTAAGGAGCATATGCTCATGTACAAAAGATCCAATTAGTTAGAAGTAATTGGATATTCATACTCAGATTTTGGTGGATGTGCTGACACTAGGAAGTCTACATTTGGCTACTTATTCCTTCTTGGAGAAGCAACTATATCATGGAAAAGTGCGAAGGAAACTGTTGTTGCCTCATCCACCATGGAAGCCGAATTCATAGCATGTTTTGAAGCTATAATTCATGCATTATGGTTGCGAAATTTTGTTTCAGGGCTTGGGGTAGTTGACACCATAGCCAAGCCACTAAAAATCTATTTTGACAATTCTGCAGTAGTATTTTTCTCTAAGAATGATAAATACTCAAGAGGTGCAAAGCATATGGAATTAAAATATTTATCTGTTAAGGAGGAAGTTCAGTAACAAAGAGTATCTATAGAGCATGTTAGAACAGATCTTATGATTGCTGACCCATTAACCAAGGGGTTACAACCAAAGACATTTAAGGAACATGTACATAGAATGGGTCTTGGTTGTCCTTTTTGAATAATGTGTTTGATACTCTGAGCTCTTCATGATTATGTGTTTCTGAACCTAAATAGTTGTTTCTAGTTATGTGCACATAATTGTACTTATACCATGAATGTCTTAGAAACATTTACGGGACCAGAATGAAATTTTATGTGGTGCTTAAGTACTTTGTATAGTAGGACACTAGTGTTTGTGGTATATGGAAGGAAGTGTGTTTTGGAAATTAATACATGACCGCCATAACTCACACTTAGTGTTTTATTATAGTAAGGTAATTATGTATTCATATAAGTGAGATTTGGTACATGAATGTTTATGTATCATATTTATGTTGTGGTTTCCTCAAATTTTAGGCCAAGTGGGAGAATGTTGGAAAGTTAACGTAAGGAAAGTTAACGATTTAACATTAACGTAAAGAAATTTAACGTTAACATTAGCATAAAGAAATTTAACGGTTTGTAACCTTCTAATTAATGGCCTAAAATAATTAAGGTAATAATAATTATTAAAAGCTAATTATTATAAGGTTTTAGTAACAACTAGAATTTTGAGGGAATCAATCTCATTCGTTGATGCTGATACTTGATGGACGTATCAGAATAAAAGACATTGCATATAAATTGGTCCTCTCCCTGCCTACAAAAGACACGTTCATTCTGCTCAAGTTTACAGAATATTTTTTTCATCTTTACGTGTGTCTTGGAAGAAGGAGAAGGGAGAGAAACTAATTTTACTATATCAGTTGCTGTGTTAAAGATTGAAGACTATGGCTTCTTCATCAAATCCGGGTACATGAGAAATATAATTTTCAAGGTCTTTATGTTAATGAATGTTTCCGCAGAAAGGTTTTATATATATAATCATTTAAAGTTTTACATTTATTTCATTTGAATATTGTTATCTACTTTATGAAGTACTAGTTTATTAGGGTTTTTACTACAATTAGGATCCAAACACCGCTATTGTTTTTTTTTTTTTTAATTAGGATGTATTTATAAAATTGCTACAAAAGTATATCCATTAGGATTTGCCACATTGGAATAATTTGATTATTGTTGTATTGGGGTAAAACTACGTCGAAAAAGTGCTTTAATAGTAATTATAATGACAATCCCAGGCCAACGTAATATTTATTTTTTTAAAAGGGAAGAGGTCAATAACAAATTTGCGGTTCTTTACAGATAATCAGATGGAAAATGCTTATTTGTACAAAATGTTTTTCGTAAAAGATGCACGAATTCTTTATATTGCGTCAAACCGAGTTTTACAGTTTTTTTAATTTTTAATTAAAAATAATTTTAAAAAAGGATGTTGCTCCACGTATCAATTCATGTGTTTCGTACTGTGCTTTTTTTTTTTTTTTTAACAAATAGCATTGCTCTAATCAGATTGCATGAGATATTTTTGCGATAAGTGACAGGTTTCAACTAGATAGATCCTGCACTTGCACGCCAAAAAAAAATGTTGAAAGATCTTCGGTCAACTTAAAATGAGACGTTACCAAGACAATTGAAGAGAATCCCAGTAGTAATACCACAATTTTCTCAACTGATTGAAATTAATTAAAAATAATAATTTTAATTTAATTAAAACACTTGTATAATTTTATGTGACATTTTTAGGCGAGCTTCTAATTAAACTATAATTTTAATCGTGCACTGTCAGTGTAAGATGTGTAAGTGAGCAAGCAGTTAATTTATTAACATATAGAACCATAGACACATGAAGGTCTATAGCAACTATCTAATAATTCTCCCAAAAAATGTCCAGGACAATTATATTTCTAAGTGTAAAATATGTTTTTAGTACCTGTATTTTCACTAAAATTTGGTTTTAGTCTTTGTACTTTCAAATCAATTATTTTGATCCTCGAACTTTAAAAAATATGTGGATTTAGTCTCTTAGTAGCATTAACATTAATAAAGGAGATGAACTAAATCCACATATTTTTCAAAGTTTGAGGATCAAAATAATCGATTTAAAAGTACATAAACTAAAACTAATTTTTAGTAAAAGTACATATACCAAAAACATATTTTATCCTATTTTTAATTTATTACTGAATTTATTGCTATTTATATAAAGTGTGTACCCGTTGATTCTTAAATAAAATTTGCACATTGGAAAGCTGTAAGAAAAGAATGCTTATATGCCAGGTTGTTAAACATTGTAGTATTAATTTATCTTGACAATGATTCTGTAAAGCATGTCTTATCGTTGTTTGTATAATTTCTATTCATTGCTAATAATGAAAGTCATGATTCGTGTTTGAAAAGCTATTAATTATTAATATTCGATGATGGTCACTACAAGAAAATCCTTTATAATATACTAGTGAAAACGCAGGCGCTGCCACGCCTGTGTGTTTTTGATGCATAAGGCGTTGTCACACCTGTGTGTTCGTATTTCTGTTGCGCTATCACATTTTTATTACGTTAAAATTGATATATTGTAATTATTTCTCTTATTATACATTTACGTGTATATTAATTTTGAGTCTAATAATTTATTTTTTTGTAAATACATTTCATTTATATTTTTTTTTACTTTTTGTGTTTTTACTATTCATTGTAATATGCTAATTTAATATATCATTTCTTGTTCATTGCATAGAGTTGTATACATATCACTTCATATTTTTTTAGTTGGTTTATCTAAGTATAACCACTATTTTAAACATAATGAGTTACAAAGAAATCTTTAAATTCAAACTAATGAATTCAATATTTAAATTAAAAAAGATCTCACAAAATTACTTAAAATGTATGCTATGATCTATATTTGAAGTTTAACCCATATAAAATTTGGTCTGAGTGTAATGTTGATTCATGGCTATTATTAGAAAGGTGAAAAACATTACTATATAACAATATGCTCCACCGAAAAATAATGATCCAATTATTAACAAACCAGATGAACTCACAGGCGATGCAAAATCATGAGAATCTTGGATAATAAGAAATGATAAAGAGCATTTTTTCTCCTATGCAAGCAAATGAATTATAATTTTTTATCTATACTTTGTTCTTGAGTTTATCATTTTTTTTAGTTTTTTATGTAAAAAGAACATGTTAAAGATGAAGAATCCCATTTTTATTGTCATTATTACACTGATTTTGGAGACAAATTTATTCTTTTTAGAGACTAATTTTATAAATAAAAAATATAGAATTAATATAAATATACTTTCATTTTTAATAGACTAATATAGTAAAAAAATTATAGGACATTGATAATATACTAATTAATCTGTAGGTTGATTTTTATTCATGTAATTGATTTTCTTTTCTTAGTAAAGACTTAAAAGTTAAAAGTTTACAAAACTCAATTTTTAGTCTCTAAACATAGTTTTGACTGGTCAAGGTTTTTAAACTTTTTTTTCCATTAAGGTTATCGTTAAATGATGATGTGACATTAATTTTATTATGAGAAAAAGGGTTATGTACTGACAATGTAAAATAGTTTTACACAGTCATCCAATCATAACCCATCATGTATGGTAAGTTTGTTGACTTTTACAAAATTATCTTAAAAGTCATACAAACTGTGATTTGTGATTGGATGATAGTGTAAAACTATTTTACACTGTCACTACATCACCATTAAACTCTTTTATTATTATTTTAATATGTTTTCTAGTGGTTAAAAATCGCTAGAAATTTCTTACTAAAGCTTTTAAAAAGGTATTAAACAATTTTTGGCAATTTCGGTTAAAAACTGTCAGAAATTGCTTAGCCACATCGAAAGTCAAAACGTCTGGCCCATAGTTACTAAACTCGGGCCGAACCAGCCGGTCCAACTTGTTCAACCGAAAATCGGATACACAATTGGTCCAGTCATCCCCTTCGATTTCTTGCTCTAGTGTTAGGTTTTTTCATCCTCCAAACTCCAATGTAGTATGTTTATGTTCCTAACTACTTTCCTTCCTTGTTTTATTTTTGTTCACCCACACAACACCATTGACGTCTCTCATTTTATATATGCAACAACGTACGACTGGATCTTAAATTTATTCAAGTTGTTGCAACGAAACGCCTTTTAGAGTCGCTCAGATTGAAAGACCATTATTAATTATACGCTTTATCCACTTCAATTGCTCACTATTGTGCAATTTTCCCTTTATATGGGGTTTTTAATGGTCTTATTATTGTGCTTGAATTTTTCCATATGCTATTCTTAACATTTTGGAAAGTACTTTCTGGAACACAAAAAAGATTCTGGAAACTACTTTCCGGAATGTTAAGAAAAACATAATTGTTTTGGAAAGTATTTTACGGAATACAGTTTTATTTTTTAACATTATGGAAAGTACTTTACGGAACACAAAATAGTATTCTGGAAAGTACTTTCCAGAATGTTAAAAGGCTTAATTATCAATATGGTCAACTTATTTATTTAGAATGTTCAATTAGGTCATTCTATTTTCAAAAGTTCCAATCGAATCCTTTATTTTTTAAAATGTCTCAATGTGATCCTTTAATGCCTCAATGTGGTCCTTTATTTTTTTTAAAATGCCTAAATGTGATCATTTTCGCCAGAATTTGCAGCTTAACGTCGTCAGTCTCAATTGGACAGAAAGGACCACATTGAGGTATTTTAAAAAAAACAAAGGACTACATTGAGGCATTTAAAAAAAATAAAGGACTTGATTGGAACTTTCAGAAATAAAAGGACCTAATTGAACATTCTAAATAAATAAAATAACCAATTTGATAATTAAGCCATGTTAAAATATAAAATTGTATTATGGAAAGTACTTTCTGGAATGTTAAAAATAAAACATTGTTCCAGAAAGTACATTCTGGAATAATAATTATGTATCAATGTTATGGGTATAAAGAGTATATATGATAATAAAAAGGCTTAATAGCAGATTTTACCACCCAACTTTCATAATTTTGCAAATTTTACCATCTAAATTTTAATTTTGTAAATTTTACCACTCAACTTTCATAATTTTACGAATTTTACCACCCAAGTTTTAATTTTGCAAATTTTACCACCCAAGTTTTCAATTTTTGCACATTTTACCACCTAAGTTTTCAATTTTTGTGCATTTTACCATCATGATGTTTCACAATTTTTTTTTAATTCTTTAACTTGTTTTTTGTTAAAATATCAGAGTGGTAAAATGTGCAAAAATTGAAAACTTGGGTGATAAAATTTGCAAAATTAAAACTTGGGTGGTAAAATTATGAAAGTTGGATGGTAAAATTTGCAATTAAGCCTAATAAAAATTAGAAAAAAAATGAAAATATACTTAGCAAAAAAGGAGAGTGGATATAGCAAAAGCCTTTATAATTATCTTGCAAATAAAATTTATAAACTATATATCAAATAAAATATTGATAAATTTAATATGTATGAATGGCTTTTGCTATATCCACTCCCTTTGCTAAGTACACTCCTATTAAAGTTTTTCTATTATTTTTTTTCCTTATATACCTTTTATACACATAACATTTATACAAAATTATTATTCCGGAAAGTACTTTCCGGAATACTATTTTGTGTTCCAAAAAGTACTTTTCGGAATACTATTGTTGTGTTTCGGAAAGTACTTTCGGGAATGTTAAAAAATAAAATTGTATTATGGAAAGTACTTTCTAGAATGTTAAGAAAAATATCTAAAAAAATTCAAACAGAACACTAGAGCCATTAAAAATCTCATATAAAGGAAAAATTGTACAATAATGAAGCAATTGAAATAGAGAAAACATATAATTGATATTGGTCTTTTAATCTAAACGACTCAAAGAGGCGTGTCGTTGCAACAACTCGAAGTTTGGAGGATGAAAAACCCTAACACTAAAGCAAGAGACTAAGCAAGGGAAGAACAAAGGGAGACCAGAGTAAGAGATCAAAGGGATGAAGGGAGGGAAAGAGATTAGGGAGTGTAATGAAAAAGAAGAGGATGTGTTGTTACTATGAAAAAAGGGAGTGTGTTGTTGCGTTGAAAAGGAGTATGCGGGGGGAGAGAAAAAGGTTTGAAGGGGGAAGATTATTTAAGTAATTGAATTTTAGAAAAAGGAAAGGGGAGTGTACTTAGCAAAAAAGGGGTGTGGATATAGCAATAGTCTATATTGGCTCATGCAGTTCAACCAGTGATCTACTGACTCATCAACCCAGTATTCTCATCGGGTCAATGATGATTAGATTATGATAACACTGATCTGACCTTCCCATTTTGTTATTATTTAACGTTAAAATCCCGACCAACCATTATTTGAGTAGCAATTCCAATATTATTATTTTTATTGGCTTGCCATCGATAGATACGTCTTTTTCATGTTCGAGTGCATGAAGTGTGTCATTAATGTCTAAAATAAAATATTAAATATATAATAATTATTTGATTTTTAAGTTAAAATAGTATTTTATTATAATTTTGTGTAAAATTAATTTTTTACATGTGAGGGCTTTATCATGTAGAGGCGATTTTTTAGTAATTAATTTTGTTAACTAATGATAATATAGTGTATATGAGATCTTGATTTTTGTAATTAGCTACAAGGTTTATTTTATCAGCAATAATTCCACAAAAGTTTGGTTCTAGTTGATAACTATTTTTTTAAAATTAAAAAAACAATTTTGTTGTTGTTTGAGTAGCTTCTTTTTAGAGAATAACTTTAGAATTGTTTAATTGTTTTTAAAATTGTTTTTAAAATTGAAAAATAGAAACAGCTATAGGCTATTTTTGTTTTACTTTCACTATCTTAATTCAAGAAATTACAAGGAAACATGTGGAGCAAATGTGTTTTTATTATTAATGGCATGTATTTTGAAATGGGAAAAATGGATTGTGTAGAAATTGCTGCCATGAATGAAGGGTCTTTACTAGGGAATAAACTCCATTAATGACAACTTATCAAGGTTATTCGAAGTATAACAAAAATGACAATTTTTACTTATTGCAAATTGGATGTTGGCAAAACATAAATTGAATTAATTATAATAACATACCTTATTTTGTTAATTAAATTATATAACTATACTTATCCTAAAAATTATCTTGTGTTTATTTTTAAATAATTTATTAACTACAAATTTAGTAATATGATTGACTTTAATCTTATTATTATTATTGTTAAATATATCCATTTTTTCTTTGATTTCAAAAATCATGAAAAAAATGTTAAAATACAACCAAACAAGTTTTATGTTTCTCTGTTTTCAAAACATATACATATACTCAAAATAAATTTACCAATAAAGTTTAATCTTTTCCTGAGAGAAAATTGTTGGAAATCGGATTTGCTCTATGAGAGGCCCACAAGGCCCAAATTCATGTGTGCGAGACTTCCATATCTTAATAGCCACTTTGAAAGTCTTTAATACATAAGGATATATAAACTAGGGTGCATTCTAGGGTGGAAAAGTTTAACAAGTCTCCCATCATGGGAAACAAACCTGATTCGTAGGATTAGAATCTTTTTCAAGATGAGAATAACATTATCATAGACATACATGCACTGGATTAAAACCCACCAAAATATATATTTAATTTAGTATTGCTATTCGCACCACCAAAATTGCTATTCACATCCCCACGTATTTAATTTTATTACTGTAGCAATATATATATATATATATATATATATATATATATATATATATTAATTTAATGGGTTATTTTTTTATTTTAAAGCAGTGAAATTACGTCCAAGCCCTTGGTAATTTACTGTAGCAAAAAATATATATTTAATTTAATGGCTTACTATTTTTATTTTAAAGCAGCAAAATTACGTCCAAGCCCTAGTAGTGTTATGAATTATTTTTATTTCCAAAAATATCCTTTCCACGGAATCGTGATTCCATGGCAAAATACACTACGGAATCATGATTCCGTTGTGTATTTTATCAACGAAAAGACTATTCCGTTTCGTATTTTGTCCACGGAATCATGATTCTATTTCATTTTTTTTTTGCATCCCTAGATACACAATGGAATCTTGATTCCGTTGTAAATTTTATACAATAGAATCATGATTACGTGGAAAGGGTATGTTTGGTAAAAAAAAAAATTAAGCACATGTGCTTAATTAGCATTGCTATTCGCACCTCCAAAATTGCTATTCACATTCCCATGTGCTTAATTTTTTTTTACCAAACATACCATTTCCACGTAATCATGATTCTATTCTATAAAATGTACAACGGAATCAAGATTCCATTGTGTATCTAGGGATGCAAAAAAAAATGAAATGGAATCATGATTCCGTGGACAAAATACGAAACAGAATAGTCTTTTCGTTGATAAAATACACAACGGAATCATGATTCCGTAGTGTATTTTGCCATGGAATCACGATTCCGTGGAAAGGATATTTTTGGAAATAAAAATAATTCAGAGCACTACTAGGACTTGGACGTAATTTTGCTGCTTTAAAATAAAAATACTAACCCATTAAATTAAATATATATTTTTTGCTACAGTAAATTACCAAGGGCTTGGACGTAATTTCACTGCTTTAAAATAAAAAAAATAACCCATTAAATTAATATATATATATATATATATATATATATATATATATATATATATATATATATATATATATATTGCTACAGTAATAAAATTAAATACGTGGGGATGTGAATAGCAATTTTGGTGGTGCGAATAGCAATACTAAATTAAATATATATTTTTGTGGGTTTTAATCTAGTGCATGTATGTCTATGATAATATTATTCTCATCTTGAAAAAGATTCTAATCCTACGGATCAGGTTTGTTTCCCATGGTGGGAGACTTGTTAAACTTTCCCACTCTAGAATGCACCATAAACTAGTGAGACAAAACTATTCTAGACAATGTGGGACTTTATCTTTTTGTAATACTCTTCAAAAACTCTAAAATACAATAAGTGTTTTATTTTCTCATTTCTAAATTTTTTTTCTAAAAACAATTTTTGAAAACCATTTTACATAATATTTTTTTTAAAAAAAACTAAACACAATCAAACATTCACTTAGTAATTCATTTTACAGAAAAAGCTTCATATTAAATTTATAAAATCTATAATAATCTATGATAAGTTGACAAAATAAAATATATATTAATAGTTAGTATTGAATCGTTGAAATATTACAGTGAAATTTCAGACAAAATTAGCTCACAAAAATTTCTCATTTAACATTATTAACACCATTGATTGAAGTAAGCAACGTCTTGCAATAAAATAATTTGGCTTACTATTCTTTGTTTACTATTCTTCCAACATTGCTTTGCTTTCACGAAACTTCAATCATTTTTTTTTTGGCAAGCAAACCAATAAATTAATATGTGGCACAAGCTGCGCCAAAAGTCAATTCCGTGAGAGACTCGCAAATCAGGAAAAATTGAATAATAATTCATTACATTTACTTCGTGAGAGCCTTCCCAGGTCTACACAAAACGTGTCCTTTGCTTTTTCTGAAGCATTACATCCCCTTTTGCATTTTCATTTTCTGAGTTAGAACTTGAAAAATGGCTGAGGCTGTACTTGAAGCTGCACTTGGAAATTTGAGTTCTCTCATTGGAAAAGAGTTGGCACTGTTTCTGGGTTTTGATCAAGACATGGAAAGGCTTGTGAGCTTACTCACAACTATCAAGGCTACGCTAGAAGATGCTGAGCAGAAACAATTCTCAAACACAGCTATAAAGGATTGGTTGCAGAAGCTAAAAGATGCAGCTCATGTGCTGGATGACATCTTGGATGAGTGTGCCTATGAAGCGTTGGAGTTGGAGTATCAAGGAGTCAAGGTACAAAGCTCTTGCTTATCCTCTTTTCATCCCAAGCATGTTGTTTTTCGTTACAAAATTGCTAAGAAAATGAAAAGGATAAGTGAGAGATTAGAACAAATAGCTGAAGAAAGGATTAAGTTTCATTTAAGTGAGATGGTTTCGGAGAGAAGAAGTGAAGTCTCCGAGTGGCGCCAAACCACCTCATTCATCACTCAGTCACAAGTCTATGGAAGAGAAGAAGATACAAATAAAATTGTAGACTTTTTGGTTTGTGATGCTTCTCATTCGGAAGATCTTTCAGTCTATACAGTGGTAGGTCTAGGAGGATTAGGAAAAACAACACTTGTGCAGCTCATCTTCAATCATGAAAGGGTAAAATCCCACTTTGAGCCGCGAATTTGGGTATGTGTTTCAGAAGATTTCAGTTTGAAGAGAATGACAAAAGCTATCATCGAAGCAGCATCTGGGCATGCTTGTGAGGATTTGGATCTAGAGCCACTACAAAGAAGACTTCAAGATCTGCTCCAAAGGAACAGATATTTGCTTGTATTGGACGATTTGTGGGATGATGAACAAGAGAATTGGCAAAGGTTGAAATCTTTATTGGCTTGTGGGGCAAAGGGTGCTTCCATCTTGGTTACTACTCGCCTTTCAAAGGTTGCATCAATCATGGGGACATTGCCTCCTCATGAATTATCAGAGCTTTCTCACAATGATTGTTGGGAATTATTTAAGCACCGAGCCTTTAAACCAAATGAGGTAGAACAGGTAGAGCTTGTGGTCATAGGGAAGGAGATAGTAAAGAAGTGCAGGGGAGTTCCTCTTGCAGCAAAAGCACTGGGAGGTCTTTTACGCTTCAAAAGAGAGGAAAAAGAGTGGCTCTATGTTAAGGAAAACAACCTGTGGAGTTTATCACACAATGAAAACTCAGTAATGCCTGTCTTGAGATTAAGTTACTTGAATTTGCCAATAAAACTCAGACAGTGTTTTGCTTATTGTGCAATATTTCCCAAAGATGAAATAATAAGTAAGCAATATTTAATTGAACTTTGGATGGCTATCGGATTCATTTCATCAAATGAAATATTAGATGCTGAAGATGTTGGTGATGGTGTGTGGAATGAATTATATTGGAGATCATTTTTTCAGGACATTGAGACGGATAACTTTGGTAAAGTTACAAGTTTCAAGATGCATGATCTTGTCCATGATCTCGCACAATTTGTTGCAGAGGAGATTTGCTGCATTACAAATGATGATAGCGTAACTACTTTGTCCGAAAAAATCCACCATCTCTCAAATCGTTGGAGGACGTGGAATTCATCTGAGGAAGCCAATTCAATCCAATTGCATCAAGTCAAATCTTTGAGGACCTACATATTGCTGCCGCATAGCTATAATACTGGCCAACTCTCTCCTCATGTATTGAAATGTTATTCTCTTCGGGTGCTTCACTTCAGACGAATAAGCAAATTGTCATCTTCAATTGGTGATTTAAAACATCTAAGGTACTTAAATCTTTCTGGGGGATATTTCGAAACTCTTCCAGAATCGATATGTAAATTGTGGAATTTGCAGATATTGAACTTAGACTATTGTCGAAGTCTCCAAAAGTTGCCGAATAGTTTGACACGCTTAAAAGCTCTACAACAATTATCTTTGATTCGCTGCACCTCACTATCAAGCTTGCTTCCATATATAGGGAAGTTGACTTCCCTAAGGAGATTAACCACATACTTTGTTGGCAAGGAGAATGGGTTCCTTTTGGCAGAATTAGGACCACTCAAGCTTAAAGGAGACCTTTGCATCAAGCATTTGGGAGAAGTAAAAAGTGTAAAGGATGCCAAAGAAGCCGACATGTCAAGTAAGCAACTGAATAACTTGTGGTTGTCATGGGATAGTTACACAGAGTCCGAATTACAAGAGAACATTGAGCAGATACTTGAAGTGCTTCAACCTCGTACACAACAACTTCACACTTTGTCCGTGGCTGGGTATAAAGGTTCCTATTTCCCACAATGGATTTCTAGTCCTTCTCTCAAGAAACTACAAATTAAGGGTTGTCGCAACTTCAATGTGTCGCCAGGTTTTCAGTGCCTAGAGGATTTGTGGATTGAAAGATGCACAGAGGTGGAAGGTTTGCAATTGCATGAAGCTTTACAACATATGACTGCCTTGAAGTCCTTGACCTTATTCGATCTTCCAAACCTAGAATACTTGCCTGACTGCTTTGGAAACCTTGCCTGGCTGCACAAATTGCATATTCGTAACTGTTCCAAGTTGATGTGTCTTCCAATAAGCCTAAGCCTTAGCAGTCTGAAATTTTTGGTTATTTATGGTTGCCCTGAGTTAGAGAAGCGATGTCAGAACAGAACGGGAGAGGACTGGCAAAAAATATCTCACATTCCCTATCTTGATGTCTGCTGTGAATATTATGATTCCTGTGCAGGTATATTCTGGATCCTGTTCCTATATATATCTATCTACAAACAACATTCTCCTTCAGACTTTTAATATCTTTTTGCAAACCAGAGGAAGAGCAGCGTTTTAAAAATTGAAAGATTATTTTCACCAAATTTTCAGATTTTAAGCATCCAAGCAAAGTCAAATAAATTTTAGGATTTCTCCTGGGTTTTATTCCCTATATATATCGGATGAATAATTCCAAATCTTCCTACAAAATTCTTGTACTTCTTTTATATGGTAAGAAGTGAATGTGTTTTATGAGAAATGCTGGATGGGAGTAAAGTTGATCGTACTGATTAGTTATTAACTGCTTGTTTTCTGTCCAACACGAAAATCTGTTATTCTTTAAAACAGCTGCATTATACTTTTGTGCAAATCATGCAAGGTTATTTCTTTCTTTCTTTGTCACCTCCTGAATCCTAACCTAACATCCAAGAATGGTTTAAATTGCTAAGTAATCAAAACTTAATAACCACCCTATCTGTTTCAACTTTCAATTAAGAATTCAAAATACCTTTCCTAGATTTGAATTTCTTCCATCTTTTCTTTTTTTGAAAGAAAACCAATGGTTTCAATTGACGTGGTATCTACTCACTTGCTTTTCATTGGCATAATATTAGTGGTGTTTGAAGTGTCCAAGGTGGTTAAGAAGGGAGAGGGACTTGGGAATATTTCACTCAGAAAATTTCAGATTTTCATCTCATTCTGTTATATTGCACAATGTGTTTTATTTTGAAGCTGAAAATTACCTTCTTCTTTATGATCAGAATTGTTACAACTTTGAGGTCCAAAATTTGATGCTTCCCGCAGGCCTTGTTTGAAGATTTCAGTGCTTCTTCCTTTCAATTGAGTTCAGAGAGAAGTATAGCCTAAGCTTTAACAAAGAAGTAGCTGTGCAATCTTCACATATTTGTAATTGTATTGTTTGCTCATTTGTTTATTTGACCTGTTATGTTTTTTATTTTTATTTTTTATCAATGTGTTAGAAAGTAGATTTGTATTATTTGTAGTCTCCTTTTTATCAATGCATCAAAAAGTCGATGTCTGGTGTTTGGATAATTTAAACTGTCAACTACACCAGGACTCGTTGATGAAAAAAGAGTATTTTCTTTTCTATCTTCAATGCTTTCAACATTTACAATTTTCATATTCTCATAAGGTGATTTGATCTTTTTAGTTGGTAACTGCTAAGCATGGCTGAACATGTTGGCTCAGGGACTACACTCAAGTATTCTCAGATAGTTTCTCCCTTGATTTCAGGCTCTCCTGAGGCCATTGATAAACGAGAATTTCTACAGTAAGCATATCTAAACAAGAAAAAGAGCAAGGCATCTAAAAATGTATCTTTTTTTGGTAACATCTAAAAGCCCTTTCTGAACATATGTAAAAACAGAAACCCAGCTTTTAGATTCCCAATGTGATTGTAACACAAACCAAAACATTATGTGTACTTATTTACAAAGTTCATTTTTAAGCAACTTTTTTTTTCCGTAATTTATTTAATTGGAGAATTGAGAAAGCACATGGAATTTGTTTTTGTTCTTTATTTGTTCTTCTATAATATTATTAATTTTTGTTCTTATATAAGAAATTACATTGATCATTTTCTTTTATTGGGGGTGATTGGTAAATCAAAACATAAAGGCATGTCAGACATACATGTAGCTGCTCATATATAAGAATAGTACTCCAAATAGACATTTAAAGGGCATGTCAGAGTTAACACTCTTTCAGGATGAGATGGTAAAAAAAACCTTTTCAAATGTCACTGCAGAAATGGTTCCAACTATCAGAAGGGTCACAATAGTATCAATTGTCTTCCACATTTTGAGGGAATAAATTGGGCAGGGGTAGAAAGAAATCTCAAGGTACGCATATCTGGAACAATTTGGAAGCTTAGCATATTACCTAACCTTCTGCATTTTGTTCCCACTTCCCACCTTTTCATATCAGTGTGTTTAATTTCAACTAATGTATCTAGGCATGATGTTTAACGTATACTAAAAGCATTTCAAGCAAATCCCTACAGCAAAACTGCTTTCATCCTATTTTTTGTACACAAAATATTTATATTGAAGTCAGACACGTGAATTATCCTACATGTATGTTTACAAATAGCACCAAGCGAATCAAACCAAAAGCCATTTGCTAAATACATCATATTCACCAATTGCCTTATTTCTCGTTAATTTGGAATTTTACATTCTTTTTTTACATTCCTTTTAGACTTAACTTTAAACTAACATGTTCCATAAAAAAAAACTTTAAACTAACAAGTCATAGTTTGCTTTGAGCTAGATAATAAGTAAAAAGGCAGAGGATCGTACCGAACAAAACCTCACAAAAAAACATTACGGGTGTGGGATCCAACAAAATTATATTGCACATGTAATAAATTATATGTAGAAGTTTAAAACAACCTGATCCATCCGAGAAATTCTCTATTCAACTGTCTATGATGCTGGAAGAAATCTTAGAATCTGAGTTTGGCCTAACGCAATCATGCAAAATTGGGTTTTAAGCTGAGAGTTGTTCCCCACTTATATATTTTAATTTGGTCATATCAATAATCGATGTTGGATCTCTAACACACACTTCTCACGCTGAAGACTGGGCATCTAGAACGTGAAGTTTGTAGGGCTGAACATTTGTGGGTGATCTGATAATGACCTGATAGCAGGTGACCCGATAGACCCAACAACAGTCGCCAAGATGGACTCTCATACCATCTCCAACAGGAAACAAAATGCTACATTTAATTGACTACCAACAACAAAAAATTCTCCACGGTCCAGTGTTTGCACAATCATCCAAGACCAATACACCATGCTATGAACCTATTCTGCATATATATACACCTAAAGGACACCAAATAGATTAAGCTGGTAAAAAGACAAACTAAATGCTCAGAACTATGCCTTCCATCTCAGGATTTTCAGGATGCAATAACGGTTGAGGGCCGCACTAAATCATGAATCAGACTTCAGATCAAATTTAAGACTGATAAAAGTCAATGGACAATTACTAAGTAACTCAATAAATGTAACAACTGAAATGAACCCCGGTCTCGTATGTATTGTAACGTCTAGCATTAGTCACTTTTATAAATAGAGTATAAACCAGTGTCAAGCCTTAAACGAGATATCCCAATATTCAATTGGTTTCTGATTTCTGAGCTCAAAGAGCACTAGCCGTTGGCTCTAGGAAAAGAGGACTGGACTAAACTGTAATATTTCCTAAGCACTATACAGTTAAAATGTTAAAAATTCTTGAGCTAACTTTAATGTTGCAACGATTCTATATCTCATTTAATCATTTTCTTAACAAAAACTTGTAAATAGCGCCTACACTTGTCAATATGTACTGTGAGGTTGGGTCTACTGATCATGCTTGCAAGTTATTTGATGAAACTCGGGAAAGAATCATAAATGTCTGGAATTGGATTAGGTTTACATATGTGCTTAAGGCTTGTGTTGTTTCAGAGCTGTTAGTCTGCCCTCTCCAGAAGGGTAAGGAGATTCATTCCAACATTCTACAACATGGCTATGAAGCAAATATTCATGTTATGATGTACATGCTAAGGTTTACAGGGTATCATATGCAAATTCTGTGCTTTGTGCATTGCCTACCAAGAACTTGGTCTCTTGGAGAATTATGATTGCATGTTATACAAAAAACTGAAAAGCCTATGAAATCACTGAAAATGTTTCAGTTAATGATGCTGGAGGCATGTGATTTAGTTCCAAATTCAGTTGCAATGGTTAGTGTGCTTTAAGCTTGTGCAGGTCTTGCAACATTGGAACAAGGAGAGTTGATTCATCGCTATATCCTTAGTAGGGGTCTTCATTCTATACTGCCAATTCTTAGCACGCTTATAACAATGTACGGAAACATGGTGAGATTTCCAAGGGACAAACATTGTTTGATATTTATATTTCACTTATATCAAGACCAAATATTAAAAACCAAGTTTGCTAATTGCGAATATAGCTATAGATTATGGATCTATCAGATTCTATCTCCTAGTTATTGATTATGCAGCAAAATATAATCCTGACAAAGGAAGGGAAAAGAATTAAGGGAAATAATAGCAAATTCTGCATAAACTCTAATTTATAGGCAACCAAAGTATGTTAAGGGATATCATTAAGCTATGACAGATTGCACGCAACATAGGTACATATCACAACTTGATTAGTTACAACCCTTTCACCTTACCCATTCCATTAGTTCCCAGGTGATTAAGATCAATGACATCTCCAAAACTTCTAGTCAAAAAGGGCAACAGCATATTAACTTAAAAAAGCTAGTAGCTGTTTTTACCAATACAGTAACCTAAATACTGAAAAATGATCAAATAAGTAAGGTTTGAATCTGAAAACTATGTAAAGAACCTAAGAGGAACATACTGCAAACATAATAACATTAAGAGGAGAAAATATAAAGACACTAAATAGCATGTATAACACCAAGTAGGATTTGCCAACTCCTACACTGAAACATAGTTATAAAGTCTGTTGATACTCCAACTTTATTGAAATCACCGCTAAAACAGACACTAGTACAGTAGTACTGCACTAACACTAGATAATTTAATATCATATATATGTCATTCTCTTCCAAGTGCTATGCCTTCTGCTAGCAGTGTCACCATTTGTAGGAAAGTGACATCAAGGTAACAATATATATTCTTGCATATTTCGTGGCCTGCAAAAAACATGAGCTTATTGTAAATGTTAGGATATTAATTGAAAATTTCTCTAAGATTAGCAGTAAAATGATGAAATTGTAAAGTCTCATGGGAAATCCCAATTGTTTTGCTCTCAACATTAGTTGTTTTCTTGTATAATTTTCCACTAAAATTGCCTTTGATTATTGTGGCTTCTGAGTAAGCAAGGCATCAAATATTTTATCTAAGCAAGGTAATTAATTGAATCCACCCCCATCAAAACTCATCTTTCCATGCAATCTTATGTATCATATAATTTAAAAAATATAACAGGAAGTATTATTAGCAAGAATGGGGAGAGTAGAAAATGCAAAAGCAAGATTTTTCACATACCATACCATACATTCTACATATAACTTTTCATTTCCCATAACGCAAGATGAATAGGAATATGATGGTAAAAAGGATTGGAGAACAATGCATACCATTATTTCTTGTTGGTTACAGTTGGTCATCTTGAGTTGTTTCCCTAATGACACTTGGAAGTGACAGCAGACTCTCTCTATAGAGAGCAGACAGTAGATTGGCACAAAACAACTCTTTATCTCCATCAAATGCGAGGTTCTCAAGTGGCTCTCCATTGTGATTAATTTTCTGCAATCCACAGTTATTTGATACATACATTCCACCATCTTTGGTGGTACATATCAGGGAAAGGCCATAAGCAGGGAGATCAATGGTCATAGTCCAAGATGACTGCACTTTATATTCTTTCATCACCCATATTTCAGTTGTATCACAGTCTTGGACCGAGCAGCAAACACTGAGACATCCTCCCAATACCCTCAAATTATACTCTTCATATTCTTCCACAGTTAAATGATCTGGCAGAGGAATCTCTGAAAAACTCCACCTTTCAGTCCCTGTCCTCTGTATCAGATCAAAGGCAATAATCACAGGGACATTTTGATTCTCACAGATAACCAACCAATGAAGAGTCTCATTCAAGAGTGACCCAGATCTGAATTTATCGTCGAAAATCTCATATGGAACATTAACACGATCTTCTTTCCACGAATTGGTTTTGAAGGAGAAAATCTGGATGTTAGGCTCATCATTAGGCTCGTCATCATATTCATCCAGATATCCAATAAGAACTAGTAAGTAGTCATCTGTTGAAGGGTCATACCCAAAACCATATAGAAAATAAGGGGTTGACCCAAATCTCAAATCTGATAATCGTTTGTGTACACCTGTTGATGGATTCCACAGAATGAGATGGTTCTCATACCTTGCCTGGTTGTGTAAAAGTATGAGCCCTCTGTATGAACCCAAAATCTCATGTTCGCTATCAAAATGAGCATTTGAGTTATAGTTGCCCCAATTGCGTGGGGGAGATGGAAGGGGGAGAGGCAAATTCACTGCACTGGAATTCTCTATATCAAAGGATTCAACAAAAAAAGGATTTGATCTGAGAAGGAGTCTATGGGAGGGTGCAGCAGCAAGGTCATAATGGGAAATGCCAAATTGGGGATCGGAAATAAGAGCACGCCATGTCTTACACACAATCTTCAAACGCAATAGAGATCTTACCGGCAATCTCAGCAGAATTTCTCTGATCAACTCCAGAGGGAGAGTGTGGCTCTTCATGCTCCTTTCTCGCTCTTCGTCTTTCCCTACCAGACACACAGATACAGAATGCCGCGACATAGCAGTATCTTCAATCACCTTACTTATAAATTTGCATCTCATCATACACAGAAAACTCTACTCCAGTTCATTCACACTTCAATACACATAATCAAAACCAAATCCCTAAACATCATTAAAAAAACACCAAACGGACCTTCAGCCATAGCACCATCACAAGAATCCACACATAGTAACAAAATCCTCCACTCATTCAACTAATTAATAGTCGAAGATTTCATTGAACGCACAAACACACAACACTCAAAGTCCTGAAATCACCTTTTTTGGGCACATCTCTTCTTCTTTGTCCTCGCGTTTTTTGTAGAACCCTTTTTTTTTTTTTTCTTTCCGAAACCGAAATCGTGTTGCAAATATGTTGGTGGCTCGGTGGGCAATGGGGAGCCTCACAGATGTGCTTGCTCTCGCTGGAGCTCCGCTGCCATTGTGAGCGCGCGTGAGATCCTTGCCACAGTGCTTGCGTTCGGCACTTGCGGTGGCGCTCCGAGCAAGAGCTGTGGCTGGGCGGCTATTTCATTTTTGGGCGGCGAGGATTGTCTGAGTAACTGGAAGATGGAGAGAGAGTGAGAGGGGATAAATCCGGAAAAGAGAAGAAGGAAAAGAGAAAGAAAAATAAAAAAAAAAAGGACTAGAAATCTTAGCCACTGATTTAAAAAACTAATAAATCTAACGGACAACATTACTTTTTCACAGGTCTCCCATGCTAGCCTGTATCCTGGTTCATATAGGGAACTAACTAACATCTGTGTGAGTTGTGGTTGTTCTTGTGTTTGTATTGTAAAGTGTTTTAAATTGCCTATTACTGTATGTCAGTTGTTCAGTTTGGTCCCTTTTCTTTTAAAAAGTTCAATTTAGTCTTTGTTTTTTAAAGTGAGTCAAATGGTCCTTTCCATCATGCCTTTTTCAAAACTTGAGTTAGCATTTTTTTGGACTACTAATAATTGTTTCAGTGAGTGTGTGGCTTTTAACAAGTATAAACAATTTTTTGGCGATTTTAAACTGCCGAGAATTATTTCTCTCTCTCTAATCTGACACTAGAGAATAGTTGCACAGGGTAGTGAAGAACCTTTGAGAATCATCGAAATTTGAGTCTCACGATGAAGTGGCTCCAAATGCTACCTCCACCCTTTCACCTCTCATCCTTCACACTCTTCTTCCTTAGCCATATGTTCCACACCCAACGCACCCTCGTTAAGGATCCCAACTTCGCCGCCAATCTCCAAACCCAGTGCTTTGAGTTGGATTGCTCTCTCAACGAGTTGACTCGAATTTAGAGCAAGTTTTGCTATGTACGCCTCTTTCTTCGGTGAAATCCATGGCCACTTTGGCGACATCACCAATAACTATTGGTTCTGGTTATTGTTATTGATGGGATCGATGGATGCCAGCTGGCATGATGTCAAGCGGTTGCCAATCTTCTTCTACGGTTGCTTAAACGTGTTTTGTGTGCAACGAAACATCTTGAAGAGGATGAAGGCATAGCCCTTGGACTTATTGGAGACCTTGTAAATGACAACCTTGCACTACTCGATCTCGTCGTACTACTGAAATGTGTTGATTAGGGTTTCGACGATGGTGTCTAGATCTAGTCCTTGCTTAGAGGTTCTAGAAGCTTTGAGATCATAGTTGTCTTCTTCCTCCTCTTCTTCCTTGTTGCTGATGTTCAATATGAAATCATAGGGGAGATGCTAAAAAGATAAGGGCGAGGAAAATAAGCAATTTCTGATTGTTTAAAACTGCCAGAAAATTGTTTATACTTTTTAAAGATCACACTTTCACTAAAACAATTATTGGCGGTCCAAAAAAGTGCCGACTAGAATTTTTTTTAAAACATAAAGGACTAAATTGAACTTTTTAAAAGATAAGGGACTAAAAGTGTAATTTAGCCTTACACACACACACATATATTTCGTAACTTGTGATGTATATGTTTGTCCATTGTAACACCCTAAATGTGAGTTTATATATATTCGATATTTAAAATTTATTTTAATTTTATAAACATGTTACTTCATTTGATTTTCTTAAAAAGAAAAGAACAATCCTTTAATATTAAGTAAATTTGGTAGTAAAACTTAAAAACTTTTTGATTAAATTTTTTTTCATGCCCTCACTTTTTTACAATTATGCATTAAAGATCATTTATTTATTTTCTAAGGCGTGTTAATTCATTTAATTGCATAAAACTCTGATAAGTTAAAGAAATGGGATAGAACTTTGGGGGAAGTTTAAAACTTTTTATTAACGAATATCTTTGTTTAGCGCCGCTTGATAAATAAAATGCGTCATCTTAATGATAAAAATGCACTTTAAAGCAAGTAAAATGAAATAACTGAAATGAGCCTCCATGGCTACCAAAGATACATATAAATATATATAGGTAATGAGTTTTGGACGACTGTATCAAAATACAGGCCTCCCATGGATAACAATGATATATACAACCCCAAATCTAAACAAAATATAGGGGTAAGAAGATATAATGACTGGGATATGTACAAGAGTTTGAAACCTAAGCCCACCCATATCAAAATACATAAAAAGGGAAAAACCTAGTCTCAGAACAATCATCTCTAAACCCAACCCTGTATGTCAAACTAATCCAAAAGAGATATAATGATAACGAGGGCAACGAAGGTGAAGAAGACAAGATCTCCACGACCTCTACAGGTACTACCATCTGATCCTAAAAAATAAAAACGTAAGGGTGAGTCTTCCTGTTTCGTCAAAGCCACACACACAAATACGACTTAAAAGTCACACACAACATACTAACCACAATGATGTGGTTGTCTAATGGGTCTCACTCGTAACCCTAATTGTTTTCATTACTAGTTCTTTGAATCATTTTCTCACTAGTCAACTGCCATTGAAACTCCCAGAACTCAGTGGTCTTACACAATTTAAACTGGATGACTATTGGGAGTACACCCTCACCATGGTATAATGGTGGGCTCTCACCAACATGGTTATGCCTCGCATTTGTCGGGATTGCCAAGTCGGCACTATGGAAATGCGACCACAAACTCGGCACCAGATCCCCAAGAAATAGCGACTCAGCGAACATACCTCAAGTACCAATCTGTGTGGTCATCCAATCTTTGAGGACTGACTCCTCAACCACTCTCTCTATCTGGATTCTTCTTTTACAGGTCCGTGTGGGCTTCTCTGCCAATGGTACTCGACGACGGTCCTCAAACAACATATGTCCTTGACATATCATACGGAGATTCAACTCCCCCACTATCACAATGGTCAACATTACGACCCCGTCCCTCACAAGCATATAGCTCACTGTAGATGAAGCTTTCACACGACCCCTCCACACTTGTCCTTTCTTTGTCACTGTGGGGTTTCGTTGCTCCTGGTACCAAACGGCGATGAACTGGCACACGAGCATTAAGACCTTGTCTCTAGCTCCACAATCACGTTACTCTGAGGACTCTTGCCTTTATCACCCCACTAGGTGAACAATGCCATTTGACCTCCGTTTCACGAGCTTTAACATCCTCGCAGTCGGAATGCCCCACGCGACCCTTTTTTACCTTATACTTTCGATATCTCACTGTACCCTCATGTTTATACACACACATACACACACACACAGATATCAAATTCACCACAATTTTTGTCACCAAAATGTGACCACTCAATCACATAATCGTCACGTTGTATATATCACACCCTCTCAAGTCTAATTATGATTATCTATACATTACCATCGATTTTTCCCGCATGAGGGTCCTAAGTCCATTCTATGTCCAAAGTACAAATAAAGAGTCAATGATGTAAAAATTGTTATTAAAGTTAATAGCTCATAACGTAAGTATTTCCACACTCTGTTTAAAGTTTATTTATCTTTTATCGCAAAAATATCTATTAATACTTGAACAAAGTTCTAGTCATCATAGGTCCCCACGCTCAAGTCCCTGTGATAGCACCACAAAATAATTACCACAACAATAACAATTTCACACTACAGTTGAAAGTCAATTGTATCACACAGAAATTACATGCACACACAATTTCAGTGCCTGAGGTTCACACTCCTCTCGGTCTCCAATACAGTTAAAATTTAAAATAATTACATCACATGTATCAAATAACAATTGCCGAGGTTCACGCTACCCGGGTCTTTCAATTATATTAAAATAGTACCTATATTGCATGTTCCACAGCTAACAAATTACATCACGATACTTAGCATAAAGAACATCTCAATTTCACATATGAATACAAATGTTCAAAATCTTAATTTTTTTAAAAACAGGACAGAATGCGGGTTTAAATTAAAATTAGTAAATCATTTTTAAACACAAATTTTTTTATATAGAGTCAAAGCTCTTTAAATCTATTTTCTAGATTGGTATCCCAATTGTCTAGTAAAAATCTACAAATATTCATAAAAATTGTACAAGAAAGTGACACAGTTTTGGTTCGAAATTGACACTGTTTCAAAGATTTGCTCTTTTCTAGACCTTCCCAAAACTAAATTGAGTTGTACCTTTTCCAAATTGAAGCTAACACAATTATCATTCTAAAAAGTTAAAATTTGTACCCAAATTATTTTCTTACCATTCCAAGTAAAATTTTCTTTAAAGCCTTTTTTCAGACTTGAAACAGTTTTTCCAGCACCTCAACTCTGTTTTGTAATTACTTTTTAAATTAGGAGGTGGAATTTATAATTAGTTTAATATACATGGTTGGAAATATTATTTTGTCTAGTTTAAGGATTGGTAACCATATTTTGAAGAAGATCAACACACAATTACAAAATTAAGAAAAACCGAGCACTGCTAGGCCTGAAAAACGAAAACAGAGAGGTCAGATTGCATGTCATAGATGAGCCTCATTTTGAGCTTATCACACAATGACCTCAAAAACAAAGTTGAAGGTTTTTGTGTCTAGTTTCATTTAAAACTGGTTTCACTCAAATCCAACAGTTAGATTTTGAGAAAACCTTGAGACAGTGGCACCTGTTCCAGCCAAAACGTGATTACAGCCACTGCCTCATGTAATTTGGCTCTGAGTTTCAAGAGGAAAACTTGGTTTAAAATTTTGATAAAAATTGGGCATAGTCTCCTTTGTAATTGGAGCTTCGCCAAAAAATTAAAGAGTCAAAAAGATGAAAGAAAGTGCACATGCATGCACAACACAGCCACCAAACCAACACAAAAAACGCAAAGGGTTTCCACCCAATCAAATTCACATGCAATGAAATCAATAGCAACAATTGAGGCATTCATGCAATACCTTGGTTGAAACCCCCAAAGACAACAATGGTTTTGAGTCCTTTTGAGTCCGCACGGAAGAAATCCCCCTTACCTAAGCTTAAACTCAAATGGAAGAAGAAGATGAAAGTGGAAGAATGTAGAAGGATGGTGGTGGTGATGGAGATGAACCTTGCATGCAACAAGAAACAACAATGGAATCAAGCTCCTTTCCTCCTTCTCTTCTCCTCCACGGCCTCCTCATTCTCAAGGGAAAAATGATCACTAATTTGTGTTTTTGTTGTGCCTTGTGTTGGTGATGGAGATGAACCTTGCATGCAACAAGAAATAACAATGGAATCAAGCTCCTTTCCTCCTTCTCTTCTCCTCCACGGCCTCCTCATTCTCAAGGGAAAAATTATCACTAATTTGTGTTTTTGTTGTGCCATGTGTTGGTGTTGTGTTTTATGTGATGCTTAGTGTTGGTTTTTGTGCTAAGTAAGCTGAGTTAGTGGGGTTAGGTGGAGGGTTTGGTGTTGGCTGTGGGACTTTTGTGAGTTGATGGATGGGTTTGTGATTTGATTATCTAGTGGGATTTAATTACCCACTAGGTAATTAAGGGTAGCTTCTACGATTAAGGATTTTAGATACACTGAGTATCATTTACACAGTGTAATTTTACACTATGTAATTGTCATGCAATGCAATTAAATTTTTTATAGAACTTGTTATCTATATATCACTTGTATAATTAATTTAGTTCTAATTGTCTAAATAAAATTTCTTCTATGAAGAAATTAATTACAGACAAAATTTCATGGAAACTAAATTAATAGGCAAACATTCCAATTAAATAATTTAACTCAAACATTACAACCAAATAATCACAGATAACATTTCGAGCAAATAATTAAATAAACCACTGCCATAAATTGACTACAGACAAATATTAGAATTTAAATAAATACATACAACACTGCAGGCGGTTAATTAGAGAAACATGACAAATTAAATAATTAAATAAAATACTATTAGCAATTGATCATAGACAAATTAAGGTTAAATTAATCTGTAGGTCCCTATACTATTTGACAATTTTTAATTAGGTCCCTGAACTATTTTTTTTCTCAATTGGGTTCTTGAACTTCTATTTAATTTTTAATTAGGTCCCTGCCATTAACTACCATTAACTCCATTAACGGTAGGGACCTAATTAAAAAATAAATAGAAGTTCAGGGACCCAATTAAAAAAATTGTTTAGGGACCTAATTAATTTTTTTTAAATAGTCCAGAGACCTAATGAATAAATTAAAAGTAAATTAAAAATCATACAAAAAATATCACTTAATTGAAGAATGTATTTAGAAGGAGTGCATTAGGTTTGTTCGAACAGAATCTGTAGGGGAAAACTAGAAGTGCAGTAAGGGGATTGATGCTTCCAAAGTTTGAGAATACTGGTTAAAGAACTTGTAGAGGTTGAGAATACTAAGTTTAGAATCTGCAAAGGTGAGAATACTGGACTGGAGATGTGAGAATACTGACTTGGAGAGTTAAGAATACCCGGTGCAGATCTGGAGAATGGACAATACTTAAATTTAGAAGTGGTCTACATATGCTTGAGAAGTATAGTGTGATAATTTGGATAGAATTTGAGAATTACTCAGTAGGTCCCTGAACTATTTAAAATTTTTGAATTAGGTCTCTAAACAATTTAAATTTTTTTAAGAGAAAAAGGGTCATACACTGACAGTGTAAAATATTTTACACAGTCATCCAATCACAACCCACCATTTATGGTAAGTTTGTTGACTTTTCAATAATTATCTTAAAAGTCATTCAAATGGTGATTTGTGATTGGATGACAGTGTAAAACTATTTTACACTGTCAGTGCATAACCATTAAACTCTTTTTTTAATTAGGTCCCTAAACAATTTTTTCAATTAGGTCCCTGAACTTCTATTTATTTTTTAATTAGGTCCCTGCCGTTAATGGAGCTAACGGTAGTTAACGGCAGGGACCTAATTAAAAAATCAATAAAAGTTCAGAGACCCAATTGAAAAAAATAGTTCAGGGACCTAATTAAAAATTCTCGAATAGTATAGGGACCTACAGATTAATTTAACCACAAATTAATTATAAGCAAACATTACAGGTAATTAATCATAGAGAATTTAATTACAGGTAATCAGTACAAGAATTTAATTGCGGAGAATTTTATATATTTGATTTTATGAATTTTCTACTTTTCCATTATGAAGAAATACTCATATTATTTATTTTTCATTATTTTACTTAATTATTGAATTATTCAGTAACTATATTTAATTACTCACAACACATATTTTTCTTTTTTAACACAAACAAATAAATCTTAATTAAATCAAAATCGAACCACTCAAGTACGTACTTACTAGGTTGAAATTTTCAGGATGTTACATCCATGGCTGAAGTAAGCAACCTTTTCTTTTAACAACCCGTACCCACTAAGCTTTGTTTTGAATCTTTTTTTGCACTTGTGTGAAGTGCTCTATTATGACTTTCAATTTCCTTCTATCCTATGTTCTTTCATACATCATACTTGCATGTAAATTGTCAATCAGCTGAGGAATTTGTATGTTGTACAGGCTATGGCCTTCTGCTAGCCCCTGTCACATTATGTTTCTTATTGCTATAAATTGTGAATGTTTATTAAGTCTTTCCATTGAGTACAATTTTTTTTTAAAGAAAATGCATTTTATGGTCATACCACCAGTTTTCTTGCAAAATAGGAAAGTTTCATTCACTTATGTTATCTAGACATAAACCCTTGCTATAGCGCGAAAAAATCCACCATCTTCCCACATCTTAACCAACAATCCTACATCTTTTGCTAAAATCCCCAAAGGGTTGAGTTCTGAATCTATACCCTTAAGGGCTCCCGATAGGATATATGTATAATTTTTTGTAGAAACAATTTTTTATAGAAAGAAGTGCTTAAGTCACAAAGGTGACAGATAAATTATCTAGAATTTAAGGAACAATCATATAAAACTTCAAATTAATTACGTTCTTGAATTTTTAAAATGATTGAGATATGAAAACTTATGAAAATTTCAATACAATCTCAAATTAGTAAAATAATAGAAAAGAATATAAGAGAAAGGTTTTCAAAAGTACATAGATAATTTATCCAATTGCACACTTAGATCATAACAGGCTAAGCTACACATAATCAGGATTGTTTACTATCAGATTATTTGAAATACAACAATGCATTTTCACTTTTCAAGTATTCTGTCATAAGTCTAGCCTTTTTGTTATAAAAACACATCTAATAGCATATATGCATATGGCAACTTATGATTAATGATTGATTAGATGATAAATGACGGAAAACACTTGACAAGTGTTGAGTTAGCATAAACGAGGGCTATATCATCCCGGTTGCCATTTTGATTGGATTGCTATTATTTATATAGTGAAGACCGACAATTGAGACGATGTGACCCTCGTTTGTGCTGACTCAACACTTGTCAAATGGATTTTACTCATTCATTATCTAATTAATCATTAACTGTAAGTTGCCCTCACTATTGCAGTTAAGACTCTTTACATCGGTTAAAAAAGACTTTTTACGTCAGTTATAGTGATGTTATAAATTCAGGCAATTTAGAAAGTCGGAATTTTTTAAATTGGTTATTGAAACGATGTAAAAAGTTTCTTTTTCTACATCTGTTCTGTGTTAGAACTAATGTAATATTTTTCATTCCTATTTTCCATCTACTTGATTTCCACTCTCCTCATCATTCTCGTCTTTGTTATTAAAATACATCTAATAGCATATATGCACATGGCAACTTACTATTAATGATTGATTAGATAATAAATGAGGGAAACACATTTGACTAGTGTTGAATAAGCACAAACGAGGGTTACATCATCCCAGTTGCTTTTGACTGGATTGTTATATTTATATACCGGTAATCGAGACGATTTGACCCTCGTTTGTGCTGACTCAACACTTGTCAAATGCCTTTCATTCATTCATTGTCTAATCAATCATTAATTGTAAGTTGCCATCACTACTACAATCTAGACTTTTTATATAAGTTGGAGAATAGACTTTTTACATCGATTATTGTGACATTATAAATTCAGGTGATATAGAAAGTCAATTTTTTTTAAATTGGTTATTGAACTATGTAAGCAGAACCAATGTAAAAAGTTTCTTTTTCTACATCAGTTCTGTTTAAAACCAATGTAATACATTTCATTCCCATTTTAAATCAGCTCATTTTCCACTCTCCTCAACACTAGCAGACGAACAATTACAAATGCTAATTCTAAATAAGAATGTGGTGGTCATTGCTGGCGCTCATAATCTAATAACAATTTTCTCATTTAAATAAGAAAACTATAAGCTTTACTATTTACCACATATCCAATGAAAACACAGTCATAAGATATTAGTAAAGCTTATAGTTTTTTTTCCATAAGATATACATATATATATATATATATATATATATATATATATATATATATATATATATATATATATATATGAAATTAGAGCAATCATCAATAGATGTGATAAAATATCGCTTTCCATTTCTAGTTAACACTCCATCAAATTCACATATATCGCTATGTTTAATCCTAGGGATGTTTTTAAAAACTTTCCAACTCAGAGGTAATTTATCAATGATTACAGCTACTTGGAATTATTCATTTAAAGTCATACCTTCATAGACATTTTCATGAGAAATTTTCTGGAGTTCATGAGATTTGGCTTCTACAAATTTGACATCTGTCATTTGATACTTGAGGTAACAACTGACAACATATTTCTTTGATCCAACCCTTTTAGTGTCATATTTTCCTTCACAATGGTATTTGTACTATAATAATCTTAAAGATCAATGGATAAACCATTTAAAATAAAATTCTTACACATGAAGTCATTGTCATTCCCATGATTCCAATTCCTTCTTTTGAGCATCAAACAGATTTCCCGATAGAATTGGCTTGACAGTAGTGAGAACGGAAGTGACTTTGCGCATGGTCAGGAAGAACAACATCTTTTGTTTCCATCTCTTGAAATGCACACGTTTGAACCGAAACATATAGTTAATATGAGCTAGAGCAATATGTTCTGCTTAGTAGACATGGCAAAAAATAAACATCTTAAATTTGTTACAGCAGAGGTTGAAAAAACATGAACTATATGTTGGAATTTTAATCTTTATCCCTTACTTTAGTATTCTTTATTCTTTATGCAGAAGCCAAAAATCATACGTACATATCCCAGAACAATAACCAAAAGCCCTAGGATCTACAACATGTTTGATTATTAAGGATTAGATAAAATACCTGGATCCATTGATGGTTCCTGATCTAAGCATTCTTGAACAATTGTTGCGGAATTACAAACAACTGATGAACAACGTAGCCAATGACTTTATGGTTCTTCCTCAACCGGAGCCTCTTTATTCCTCAATGGACCTTCGTAACTCTTAAGATGGGGAGAAGAGAAACTATGTGTGGAAGCTTGGTATATTTGGGACCATAGCCTTCTTATAGTGTGTTAACCTAATAGGGTTCCCATTATCCCCTAATGGACCAACACTAACATCTGCTCAATTAAGCCCATATCACTTTATTTAATAGTCTAACGGGCTCACTTAATTTGACCACATAAAAAAAAGCCCACTAATGATAAACAGCTAATATAATTGTCTTATAATATTAGCCACATTAATTATTGGAACATAAAATTCCAACACTATAAATTAAGGTTTAGTTGCAGACTAGGTCACTCGCTTTATGACATTTCGCGGCTTTGCCTACATTGTGTAGCAGTGGACAACCCCGTCGTCCCCAGGATAAAACAACCCTATAAAACTAAGTAAGGGCACTCTCTACACAGAAGAGAACCCAACAAACCAACACCCATACAATACTAAAATCTACTCGGAAACAAAAATTAGGAAAGCACAATTTTTAGGAAACAACTTTTTCAATGTTCCAAATTTTTTCCTCTAATTTTTTCAGAACTCAGAACCTCTTTTTATAACATGAAAATTATGATCACTCACTTAAATTGTGTTAAAAGCCATTAAACCAGATTAATTAGCTTCACAACAGCTAGAAAAACTTTGAGATAGATTAATTAACTTCCAACGACTAAAAAACATTAAACCAAATTAATTAATCTGATTTAATGTTTTCTAGCCGTTGGAAGTTAATTAATCTATCTTAAAGTTTTCCTAGCTATTGCGAAGCTAAATAATATGGTTTAATGGTTTTTAACACCATTTAAGTGAATAATCATGATTTTCATGTTATAAAAAGAGGTTCTAAGTTCTGTAAAAAGTAGAGAAACAAAATCTGGAACACTAAAAGAGTTGTTGTTTCCTAAAAATTGAGTTTTCCTATTTTTTGTTTTCGAGCAAATTTTATTATTATGTGGGTGCTGGTTTGTTGGGTTTTCTTCTGTACAGAGAGTGTCCTTACTTAGTTTTATAGGGTTGTTTTATCTTAGAGACAATGGGGCTATACATTGCTATACAATTCAGGCAGAGCCGCAAAACATCTTAAAGAGAGCAACCTAGTCCACGACTCAACCTTAATTTATGGTTCGTGTTATTTAACCTCTACAAAAACAATATATAATCTTAACTCTTCCCAATTATAAGTAAACTAGAAATTCAAACATAGAGTGATGAATTGTATCATTATTATTGTAAAAGTACAAAAAGTACATGCATCCTTATGGGTAGTATTGATACCTCAGTACTTTTAGTTGCATGAAAATGTCTTTATAGTATTTTGCTTGCTCTTATATAGCAAGACCTTGTGACGCAGATTTATATTTAAACTCCAAAACTAACAAAGGCAATCCATTATGTGAATGCTAAAATAATGTATGCTTTGATTTGCATAGAAAGCAATCATGCTAAAACAATCCATTAGTTTTAATGAAATCTAAATAAAAGGGTATAATTTGTTATACCAGGATGCAAGGTCTTAAACTGCAAATGCAAAAAATACCGTGGAACATTATTAGAATATGCTTAATTAAAACTTTAAAGCCACAATACTGTTATAGACCTCCATGTGAAACTATATATGACAAGATGCTTTAAACAAAAACTATGTTCCTTTACTACGTTTAAAAAATAGAAGAAGGGCTACTAAAATTTTGAAAGTTACATTAACAAATAATAAAATAGTTCATCAGTTTTAATGAACCTAAATGATGTGTGTGTTCACATGCCTGTGTGCATGTATGAGGGTGCATTTGTTAGTAAATAATCCATTAATATCACATAGACTTGATGGTACACATGTGTTAATAAACAATCCATTAATATTAGGCCTCATCAAATTTAATATAACATTCATTTTGATAAAAAAAAAAAAAAGCTATGTAGTTTGTGGTTCAAAAACAATGAAAATTATACCATGATTTTAAAAGGAAGCAAAAAATTTCAATTTTTTTGTGCAGAAATGTAGAGAAGCTACATCTTCAACGAATCTAGCAACAAATCTTTTTTAAAAGTAGCCAAAAACTTGACTTTCATAAAATGAAAAACATGATTTCTTGTTATGTGGTGAATGGTTAAAAAACAATGAAAATTATACCATAATTTTAAAAAGGAATCCAAAATATTCAATTTTTTATGCTAAAAAGCAAAAGTCTTTTAAAGAATTAGCTAAACAGATTTGTTTGACAACAAAAAGTGAAGAACTAATTAAACTCAAATTGAATGACAACATAATCAAATCATGGTGGAAAAAAATGAATAAAGGTTGATAGATGGAGGAAGCAATTGATCACCTGAGTTGAGTAAAGAAAGTCAATATAGGGAATATGCTCTCCGTTGGTGATGGAAGTAAAAAAAGGGAACATATTACTACGAAAAAAGCCCTGCCTTTTTCCTTCACTACTAGGAGGGTAAGCAACATCTATTAGCATTGGACCATGAGTCGAATTGATCATGTCATGTGCAACGTCCATCAATGATGATTCATTAATGTCCATTAATTTAGACTCCTTCATCCTTTCCAACTACAAATAAGACTGAGAGGAGCCCGAAAGCCACAAAGAACCAAGACTGAAAATGGAAGCCTTTCAATTCATTCCCCATTCTCTCTTAAATAAAGCTCGTCCTTGAGGCCTGGGCAGGTCGACTGGGCATCTTTGATGAAGACGGAAGCAAGTGACCCCTACTGCTCTCTTATTTATAAAGATGGTATTAGTTTTAGATAGAGAATTTTTGTTTTAAATATTAATTATTGTATTTATTAAATACAATATATAATTAATTTAATAATATTATTAAATTCAATTAATACATTTATTCAATGTAATTATTATTTTTTTTAAGCAAGAAGAAAGAGCTACTTAGGTGTCCATAGAACCTCTCATCCCAACTATGTTGGCACCAGAGGTCGTACTCATCACCTGAAGCAGACTCCAATTTTATTAAACGAAAGGAAAAAAGAGTACAAGAAGGAACATGGGGAAAACAACCCCATGAAAAACATCAAAAGATAAACATCAACACTAGACTAAAAGCCTAGAAACGCATAACAAAAAGACTAACAGAATCTGTAATATGGAAGACTAAGACGATCTCTCCACAAAGATTCCCGGATAAAGCTTGGAGAAGAATCCCACCAAGTGAAGCCATGAGCTTGAAGAGCATAATTTGCCAAACTGTCAGCACAACCATTTCCCTCTCTATAGATATGGGATATGCGGAAGGACATTAAATGGGAAAGAGTAATGCAATTCCTCCAACGGGCTCTAAATTTCCAGGGCACCATATCCACGTTCTCAAAGGCTTGCACTACAACTAATGAATCGCATTCAATCCATAATTTCGACCAACCTTTTTCAGAAGCAATTTCAATTGCTGTCATAGCAGCATGTAACTCAGCATGAAAAGCAATGTAATTGGGAAGGGAAAGAGCAAAGCATCCCAACATATCACCAACATGATTCCTAAAAATACCACCACAGGCAGCCGGGCCAGGACATCCCTTTGCTGCCCCATCCACATTACATTTAATCCATTCCGGCAGAGGAGGATACCAATTCACTTGGATAATTTTGGGAGCGCGTTTAGTATGACCAGTCACACGCAGTTTTTTAAATAAAACAAACTCTTCCATAGAATTAGACATGGTTCCAGCTGAGAAGTTACCAGATAAAGAAGCAGCAGCAATTGTCTTGTTCAAAATGAAAGTTTTCGTTAAAGGACCATTATGGAATCTGCTGTGATTTCTGCTAAACCAAATAAGATTAGCCAAATGTATCATTAAGGAGAGTTCCGCTGGATAAGGTGTCCCAAAGACGTCCAAAGATCACGAGCAAAAGAGCACTCCAAGAAAAGATGAGAAGCTGTTTCAGCAAAAGCACCACAGTGCGAGCAGATGGAAGCAAATGAGATACCACTTTTCTGGAGATTATCATCCGTAGGCAATCTATTATAGATCCAGCGCCAAAAGAAAAAAGCTTTGGATGGAGGAATTCCAGCACGCCAAATCAACTTACTCCATGCTACAAGCTGTGAAGGGGGTTGAAAAAACTTGATTGCATCTTTAAAAAACAAAAGCCCCGAATCAGATGGGCACCACACCTGAACATCATCAACAGCCTCCAAAGGAATGGTAACACCTTTAATTTGCTGAACCAGTTGGGGGAAAAAATGCTCAAACAAAGGCGGAAAAACCCATTGCTTGTTAAAGATAAAATCAGCCACCGATGCTGTCAAAAGACTATGAGTATCCAGCGGAATATTCAATAATTCAGCTATAGGACTAGAAAGCCAAGTATCCGTCCAGAACATAATGTGCTTTCCATTTCCAAGTTGCCAAGCAGAATTATTCAAAATGATTGGAATGAAAGGTTTTATTCCAATCCAAATGGAGGAGGGAACATGTGATGTTCTAGGGACGCCCTTCTTAAAGAACCTACTGCGCCCCAAACAGGCCCAGTGACAATTAGAAGTGAGCAAAGACCAACCAAGCCTAAGCATGGCAGCTTTATTAACTAACTTTAGAGGACGAATACCAAGACCACCCAACTCCACCGGCAAACAGATTTTCTTCCAAGAAACAGTGACTAATTTGGATTTATCAGCATCCCCAGTCCAAATAAAATTCCAAATCCAAGAGTCAAGCGTATTGAGCATAGCCACAGGCCATGCATAGATGTGAAAGGAGTATAAAAGCAAACTTTGTATGACAGATTTAATGAGCTGAACTCTTCCCATAAAAGAAAGAAGCTTACCTCTCCAAGATCCCAATTTAAATCGAACTTTATCCATAATTGGTTGCAGATTTATTTTCTTTGGACGTCCAACAAACAGGGGAACCCCAAGGTATGTAAAAGGGAGAGACCCCTTAGAGAATCCCAAAATCTCTTTAATTGTCTGCAATCTACTACCCTCATGCAGAGAATAAAATTTACACTTGGAGGGATTAAAAAATTGACCTGATGCTTCCCCATAGTCACTGAAAAGAGACATAAGATGTTGTAAGCTGTGTTTAGTGCCTTTGCCAAAAACAAGGATGTCATCAGCGAAAAATGCATGGCTGGGAGTACAGATGCCATTTGGACCACTCATAGGCTGGAATACACCCCTATCAACCAAGGAAGAAATACCACGACTAAGCACCTCCTCCGCAAGACAAAATAAGAGAGGAGACAAAGGATCTCCTTGACGAACACCCCTCTTGCAGGAAAAAAATCCAACTGGCTTACCATTGATGGAAAAGGAGAGCTTTGCAGACAAAAGAATGACATGAATCCAATTAACAAATTTTTCCTCAAAACCAAAAGCTCGCAGAACATCAAGAAGAAAATTCCAGTCCAAAGTATCAAAAGCTTTGCGAATATCAAATTTCATAATTAAGTTTCCCCCAAGAGTGCGATGCTTAAGCAGATTGACTGCTTCAGAAGCAACACAAATACAATCACTAATTTGCCTATCCTTGATAAAACCTCTTTGGTGGGGTGAGATGATTTTGGGAGCTATCACTGCAAGTCTATCAGCTAGTCTATTCAATGTAATTATTAAATGTATAATAAACACATATTATATTGCCTTTCCTTCTTATGCTAAAATATATAATTTAGTTCATTTAACATAATACCCTTAAAAGTAAATTACAGTCTCTTCTCCTAAGAGATGCGAGTATTACATAGTCATCCCCTTTTATGTTAACATATAATACAGAATAAATTACACTTTTCTCTTTTTGAAGATGTGAGTATTGCAACGTCTCTCCCTTCTTTTGCTAAAAGAGGTAGTTTAGTATAACTAACTTAACACAATTAAAGAATATTCATTGAAATATTTAAAAATATATTTTTAGTTAGAAATATATTACAATATTTTTGACTGACTAAAATTAAATATATTGTTAAATAATTGACTATTTTTTTTTAAAAAATATAGCTAAATTTAAAACAATTAAAAATAATTTATTAAAATTATAATTAGGAATTGAAATTGCAAGATAAATTTATATATATATATATATATATATATATATATATATTTAAATTTTTCTAATTTAACAAAATTAAAATTATAAAATGGAATTTAGCATAAATATTAATGTAATATTTATATGAATATATAAATAAATAGAATGATACTTATATAATTGTAATTAATGTATTTATTAAATATAATATGAAATTAAATGTAATAATATTATAAAATTGAATATATTTATTAAATGTAATAAATATAATACATATACATTAAATGTATGTATTCTTTTATGGTTTAAATACATTATTAGTCCTTGCAATTTAGCCTTTTTTTTTTGTTTTTCGTCCTTGTAAAATTTTTTGTTTGGTTTTAGTCATTGGAAATTATGTTTGTTTTATTTTTCGTCCTTAAAGCAATTTAGATAATGTTTTTTTCACTGTTCAAAGTATGTTTTTCATTGTTCAAAGCGCCATTTAAACCACTTTAGGATCGAAAAACAAAACAAACATAATTTGCAAGGATTAAAAAAAAAAAAACTTGCAAGGACGAAAAATAAAAAAGTGGTAAATGGCAAGTACTAATAAGGTACTTAAACCTTTCTATTTTATCAATATTGGAATTGTAAACTAGAATTGTACATAATTATTTATGTAATATTCATATAAATATATGAATAAATAGAATATTACTTATATAATTGCAATTACTGTATTTATTAAATATAATATACAATTTATTTAATAATTATTATAAAATTCAATATATTTATTAATTGTAATAAATATAATACATGTTTGTTCTTAAATCTATGGATTCTTATATGAATCTATATGTATTCAAGCGGATATTAATATCATATATAAAAGTTGTTAAACATATACAAAGAAAGAGAATTTTTATTGTACAATATTAATTATTGTATTTATTAAATATAATATATAATTAATTTTAATGCATATTATTAAATGTAATAAATATGATACATGATTATGAAATATATGGATTCATATGTATATAAATATAGGTTTAATTACTCTGCGGGTTCCAGAACTATTACCAAATTTTTAATTAGATCCCATGAACTTGTATTTGTTTTTTAATTAGGTCTCTCATTAGGAACCTAATTTAAAAAATAAAACACATACAAGTTCAGGGATCTACTGTCAAAAAAATGTTTAGGGACCTAATAACCGAAAAAAAATTTAGAGACCTAATTAAAAATTGTCAAATAGTTCAGGGGCCTGCAGATTAATTTAACAATCAATATAAAAGTAAATTACATTTCTCTCTTAAAATAAGCGCGTATTATAGTGCCCTTCCTTCTTATGTTGAAATATATAAGTTAATCCAATTAATATAGTACCCTTAAAGTAAATTACATTCTCTTATCTTGAGAGATGCTAGTATTATACGGTCCCTTCCTTCTCTTGTTAAAATAGACAGTTTAATATATTTAGCTTAACGCAGTCAACGGATATTCTTTCAAATATTTAAAAATATATTTTAGATTCAAAATATATACTAAAATATTTTTAATTGACAAAACTATCATTTACTCACTCAATAAAGACATTTTAAGTGTATGGTTAATTTATTAAAATGATTAAAAAATAAATTATTCAAATCATAATTTTAAATTGAAATTACAAGATAAATTTATATATATATATATATATATATATATGTATATTATATATATATATATATAATATTTAATGATGACAAACCATCAAGAATCAAATCTCAAGTATTTTGAACTTATGGTTGTTTTGAGTGTTCTTAATTAACACAGGACTAAATTTAGAAGCATGGAGAAGGTGTGAAGCATATGCCTACTGCGAAAGTTTTTCAAGACTTAAATTTTGCATAATCAGAAGCAGAACTATCAGAAGGACAACTATTCAGAAGCTGGAAAGGCAGTCATGTTTTTTGGGTCAAAGTACAGATATCAGAAGTTATATATGATCAGAAACATGGTGCTTGGGGTAACTTTAGTCAAGGGGTAGATATCAGAAGCTACCCATGACTAAGGGATCATCAGAAGTTGCGTTGCAGGAATGGCTTGTGAAGACAGACGTGTCTACACCATTCAAAAGTACACACACTAGTTCTAACAAGTTGAAGGCATGAATTAGTGTTTGGAAGCATTGATTTTGAAGCTGTGAGTTCTCCACAATACTTGAAGATTTTCAAATTAAGGGAACTCGAAGAAGACAATAATTCCTAGTTAAAGAACAAGCAACTAGTAGAATGATGATTGAAGCATATTGCATTGCAGTTACAACGACATCTACAAAAGACATGTTGCAAACTAATCTTCAGAGGACTTCCCATGATTCAAATTCAAAAATCATGGGGAACCACTAAGACCAACAACTAATCACTCAACGAATATATTTCAAATTTGAAATGTGCAAGC
This sequence comes from Pueraria montana var. lobata, assembly GCA_026413185.1. Lineage (NCBI taxonomy): Eukaryota > Viridiplantae > Streptophyta > Magnoliopsida > Fabales > Fabaceae > Pueraria > Pueraria montana. The sequence goes on along the minus strand of CM048651.1, from coordinate 35,635,602 downwards.
TGTCATACAGTGGAGAAGAGCAGAGATGAAGAAGACAACTTAAGAAGGGGTGCAGAAGACATGGAGGACGAATCTTGTGCAGAACGACTAGCTGCAGGAACTTGAACAACTTATGCAGCAATTTGAAGTTTGAATTTGAAATAAATGGAACACACTAGAAGGGAGAGTTGAATAATGTATTAGTAGAAGTTTAAACTTTTTTCTTAAAGATGAAACCTTTTTCGAAAGCAAGTGTGTATAGTAGATATGAAAACAGGTTTGGTAAAAGATCGTCCAATGCGTTTGAAACAATTTTCTCAAAACAGATTTATCAAGATCTTGTGCGTCCAAGGATGTATGCCAAAGAAAACAAGTTAAAACACAAGAATAAAAGTATGAACAATTGTTTTATACCAGTTCACTTAATCTCGTGAGCTATGTCCAGTTCTCCTTCAATCTTAGAAGGGTTCCACTAATCAAATAGATTACAAAACAAGTATTCTTTCTTGCCACTTCTAGCTTACAACAAGTATTCTCTAGGCCACTTCTGGTACACCATTAATCTCCCCTTGAGATTGATAAACACCCAAGTATTCTTTGATCACTAAGGCACTCCTAGGTTTCCAAACAACAGTTTGAATGATTACAAATCAAATAGCTCTCAAAGAGAGGATATACAATGTGAAACAAATAATAGAATAACTTTGCCAAACAAAGGATGGCACACTAAGCACTCAGTGTTTGATCGTCTAGATATGAAAGCTTTATTAGAGCAAAAATGGTATCACTTCAATAATTTTAGAATACAAAAGTTATCTTCTCTGTGTGTTGATTCTTCATTTATAGGCTTCAAGAATGTGACCATTGTGGGGATCAGAGACTTGTAAAAATATTTGTTTTCTCACAGAGGTAATAAAGGTGAGGTTCTTCAACAACAATTTAAGTTTTAAAAACAAGGTTTTCAAGAAGACAGAGGTTTAACAATTGAAGAACGAAAGTGCATGTGAAATGTGCAACTAGATGTGGTTGTAGTGCTAAATTTAAGACACACGTTGATGTTTTTTTCGGACATTGGTATGCTACTCACTTCACTGATAATCTTAATCATGAATTATTGGAAGATGTGTATTGTAGTAGGCTTGCAACCCATAGAAAAATGAGTGATGCTAACATAGTTCAAATGAACAATTTCAGAGATGTTAGTATTAGTGCACCTCATTTTTGGGTCATTTGCTAACCAAAGTGGTGGTTATTAGAAATTTTGTTTTAGAAGGAAAGACATATATAATCAGATTAGAAGACAGAGGTAGGAACAATGTTCTAATGTTATGGCTATAGTACAATATCTACAACATTTGGGGACTAATGACCCTATGATGTTTTTTCAACATACGACTGACAGTGAAGGTATATTGGAGCATATGTGTTGGTGTGATGGATTAACCAACTAAATTACAAAGTGTATATGTTTTGTCGATGATCAGTACCAGTGGCTATTTTAAATCCATCAAAAGCTGTTTGTGACGCACGTAGTCCTGACAGTTTTTTTAAACGTCAAAATTGCCATTTTGTACACCTTTTTAAGCCGCTAGAAATTTCATTTTAAGCCGCCACAAATCACACCTTTTTTTTTTTGTAGTGAAAAGGGTCACAATAGTATCGGTTGTCTTCCACATTGTAAGGGAATAAATTGGGGCAGGGGTTGAAAGAAATCTCAAGGTACGCACATCTGGAACAATTTGAAAGCTCAGCATATTGTTACCTAACATTCTGCATTTTGTTCCCACCTTTTGAGATCAGTGTGTTTAATTTCAACTAATGTGTCTAGTCATGATGTTTAACTTATAATATAAACATTTCAAGCAAATCCCTTCGGCAATGGTTAGTGTGCTTTAAGCTTGTGTAGGTCTTGCTACATTGGAACAAGGAGAGTTGATTCATGGCTATGTCCTTAGAAGGGGTCTTGATTCTATACTGCATTTTCTTAATTAGCACCCTTATAACAATGTATAAAATTATGCAGTGATATTTCAAAGGGACAAATAGTGTTTATCAAGACCAAATATTAAAAACCAAGTTTGCTATAACTGTGATTGTAGCTGTTGAGTTTCTGTCTCTTGGTTATTGATTATGCAGCTAAATATAATCCTGACAAAGGAAGGGAAAAAATTAATGAAATTATTAGCAAATTCTACGTAAACTCTAATTATAGGCAATCAAAGTATCTTAAGAGATATCATTAAGGTATGATAGATTGCATGCAAGATCGGTACATATCACAACATGATTACTTACAACCCTTTCACCTTGCTTGTTCTATTAGTTCCCACATGACTAAGATCAATGACATCTCCAAAACTTCAAGTCAAAAAGGGCAACAACATATTAACTTAAAAAAGCCAGTAGTTATTTTTACCAAAACAGTCACCTAAATGTGAAATGATCAAATAAGTAAGGTTTGAATCTGAAAACTATGTAAAAACGTGCAGGAGGAACATACTGCAAATAGCATATATAACACCAACTAGGATTTGCCAACTGCTACTCTGAAACATAATTAAATTGTAAAGTCTGTTGATACTCTAACTTTATTGAAATCACCACTAAAACAGACACTAGTACTGCACTAACACTAGATAATTTAATATCATATATATGCCATTCTCTTCCAAGTGCTATGCTTTCTACTGGCAATGTCACCATTTGTAGGAAAGTGACATCAAGGTAACAATATATATTCTTGCATATTTCGTGGCCTGCAGGAAACATGAGCTTATTGTAAATGTTAGGATATTAATTGAAAATTCTATAAGATTTTAGCGGTAAAATGATGAAATAGTAAAGACAACCATGGTTTTGAGTCCTTTTGGGTCCGCAAGGAAGAAATCCCCCTTACCTAAGCTTAAACTCAAATGGAAGAAGAAGAAGATGAAAGTGGAAGAATGTAGAAGGATGGTGGTGGTGATGGAGATGAACCTTTCATGCAACAAGAAACAACAATGGAATCAAACTGCTTTCCTCCTTATCTTCTCCTCCACGGCCTCCTCATTCTCAAGGGAAAAATGATCAATAATTTGTGTTTTTGTTGTGCCTTGTGTTGGTGTTGTGTTTTATGTGATGCTTAGTGTTGGTTTTTGTGCTAAGTAAGTTGAGTTAGTGGGATTAGGTGGAGGGTTTGGTGTTGGCCGTGGGACTTTTGTGAGTTGATGGATGGGTTTGTGATTTGATTACCTAGTGGGATTTAGTTACCCACTAGGTAATTAAGGGTAGCTTCTAGGATTAAGGATTTTAGATACACCGAGTATGATTTACACAGTGTAATTTTACACTATGTAATTGTCATGCAATGCAATTAAATTTTTTATAGAACTTGTTATCTAATATATCACTTGTATAATTAATTTAGTTCTAATTGTCTAAATAAAATTTCATATGTGAAGAAATTAATTACAGACAAAATTTCAAAGAAACTAAATTAACAGGCAAACATTCCAATTAAATAATTTAACTCAAACATTAAAACCAAATAATTAGAGACAACATTTTGGGCAAATAATTAAATAAAACACTGCCAGAAATTGACTATAGACAAACATTAGAATTTAAATAAATACATACAACACTGTAGGCGGTTAATTAGAGAAACATGACAAATTAAATAATTAAGTAAAATACTATTGGCAATTGTTCACAGACAAATTAATTATAAGCAAACATTACAGGTAATTAATCACAGAGAATTTAATTACATGTAACTAGTACAGAAATTTAATTGCGGAGAATTTTATATATTTGATTTTGTGAATTTTCTACTTTTCCATTAAGAGGAAATACTCATATTATTTATTTTTCATTATTTTTCTTAATTACTGAATTACTCACTAACTATATTTAATTACTCACAACACATATTTTTCTTATTTAACACAAACAAATAAATCTTAATTAAATCAAAATCGAACCACTCAAGTACGTACTTACTGGGTTGAAATTTTCAGGGTGTTACATGCATGGCTGAAGTAAGAAACCCTTTCTTTTAACAAACAGCACCCACTAAGCCATGTTTTGAATCTTTTTTTGCACTTGTGTGAAGTGCTATATTATGACTTTCAATTTCCTTCTATCCTGTGTTCTTTCATACATCATACTTGCATATAAATTGTCAATCAGCTGAGGAATTGTGTATGTTGTATAGGTTATGGCCTTCTGCTAGCCCCTGTCACATTATGTTTCTTATTGCTATAAATTGTGTATGTTTATTAAGTCTTTCCATTGTGTACAATTTTTTTTTAAAGAAAATGCATTTTCTATTCATCCCATCAGTTTTCTTGCAAAATAGGAAAGTTTCATTCACTTCTATTATCTAGACATAAACCCTTGCTATAGCGCGAAAAAATTCCACCATCTTCCCACATCTTAACCAACAATCCTACATCATTTGCTAAAATCCCAAAAGGGTTGAGTTCTGAATCCAGACCCTTGAGGGCTCCAGACAAGATGTATGTATAATTTTTTTGTAGAAACAATTTTTTATAGAAATAAGTGCTTAAGTCACAAAGGTGACAGATAAATTATCTAGAATTTAAGGAACAATCATATAAAACTTCAAATTAATTACGTTCTTGAATTTTTAAAATGATTGAGATATGAAAACTTATGAAAATTTCAATACAATCTCAAATTAGTAAAATAATAGAAAAGAAAATAAGAGAAAGGTTTTCAAAAGTACATAGATAATTTATCCAATTGCACACTTAGATCATAATAGGCTAAGCTACACATAATCAGGATTGTTTAATTACTATCAGATCATCTGAAATACAACAATTCATTTTTACTTTTCAAGTATTCTGTCATAAGTCTAGCCTCTTTGTTATAAAAACACATCTAATAGCATATCTGCACACGACAACTTATGATTAATGATTGATTAGATGATAAATGACGGAAAACATTTGACAAGTGTTGAGTTAGCACAAACGAGGGCTATATCGTTCTGGTTGCCATTTTGATTGGATTGCTATTATTTATATAGTGAAGACTGACAATTGAGACGATGTGACCCTTGTTTATGCTAACTCAACACTTGTCAAATGCCTTTACTCATTCATTATATAATTAATCATTAACTGTAAGTTGCCCTCACTATTGCAATTTAGACTTTTTACATCGTTTAAAAATGACTTTTTACGTCGGTTATAGTGATGTTATAAATTCAGGAAATTTAGAAAGTCAGAATATTTTAAATTGGTTATTGAACCAATGTAAAAAGTTTCTTTTTCTACATCAGTTCTGTTTAGAACTGATGTAATACTTTTCATTCCTATTTTCCATCTTCTTGATTTCCACTCTCCTCATCATTCTCCTCTTTGTTATTAAAATACATCTAATAACATATATGCACATGGCAACTTACTATTAATGATTGATTAGATAATAAATGTGGGAAACACATTTGACAAGTGTTGAATAAGCACAAACGACGGCTACAACATCCCAATTGCTATTGACTAGATTGTTATATTTATATACCGATAATCGAGATGATGTGACCCTCGTTTGTGCTGACTCAACACTTGTCAAATGCCTTTCATTCATTCATTGTCTAATCAATCATTAATTGTAAGTTGCCATCACTACTACAATCTAGACTTTTTACATAAGTTGGATAATAGACTTTTTACATCGATTATTGTGACATTATAAATTCAGGCGATATAGAAAGTCAAAATTTTTTTAATTGGTTATTGAACTATGTAAGTAGAACCAATGTAAAAAGTTTCTTTTTGTACATCGGTTCTATTTAGAACCAATGTAATACATTTCATTCCCATTTTAAATCTGCTCATTTTCCACTCTCCTCAACACTAGCAGACGAACAGTTGCAAATGCTAATTCTAAATGAGAATGAGGTGGTCATTGCTGGCGCTCATAATCCAATAACAAATTTCTCTTTTAAATAAGAAAACTATAAGCTTTACTCTTTACCACATATCCAATGAAAACATAGTCATAAGATATTAGTAAAGCTTATAGTTTTTTTTCATAAGATATACATACATACATACATACATATATATATATATATATATATATATATATATATATATATATATATATATATATATATATATATATGAAATTAGAGCAATCATCAATAGATGTGATAAAATATCATTTTTCATTTCTAGTCAACACTCCATCAAATTCACATATATCACTATGTTTAATCTTAGGGATGTTTTTAAAAACTTTCCAACTCAGATGTAATTTATCAATGATTACAACTACTTGGAATTATTCATTTAAAGTCATACCTTCAGAGACAATTTCATGAGAAATTTTCTGGAGTTTATGAGATTTGACTTCTACAAATTTGACATCCGTCATTTGATACTTGAGGTAACGACTGACAACATATTTCTTTGATCCAACCCTTTTAGTGTCTTATTTTCCTTCGCAATGTTATTTGTTCTATAATAATCTTAAAGATCAATAGATAAACCATCTAAAATAAAATTCTTACACATGAAGTCATTGTCATTCCCATGATTCCAATTCCTTCTTTTGAGCATCAAACAAATTTCCTGGTAGAATTGGCTCGACAGTAGTGAGAACGGAAGTGACTTTGCGCATGGTCAGGAAGAACAACATCTTTTGTTTCCATCTCTTGAAATGCACACGTTCGAACAAAAATAGATAGTTAATATGAGCTAGAGCGATATGTTATGCTTAGTAGACATGGCAAAAAATAAACATCTTAAATTTGTTATAGTAGAGGATGAAAAAACATGAACTATATGTTGGAATTTTAATCTTTATCCCTTACTTTAGTATTCTTTATGCGGAAGCCAAAAATCATAGGTACATATCCCAGAATAATAATCCAAAGGCCGTAGGATCTACAACATACTTGATTATTAAGGATTAGATAAAATACCTGGATCCATTGATGATTCCTAATCTAAGCGTTCTTGAACATTTGTTGCGGAATCACAAATAACCGATGAACAACGTAGCTGGTGGCTTTATGGTTCTTCCTCAACCGGAGCCTCTTTATTCCTTAATGGACCTTTGTAACTCTTCAGATGGGGAGAAGAGAAACTATGTGTGTCGGCTCGGTATATTGGGGACCATAGCCTTCTTATAGTGTGTTAACCTAATAAGGCTCCCATTATCCCCTAATGGGCCAACACTGACATTTGCTCAATTAAGCCCATATCACTTTATTTAGTAGTCTAACGGGCTAACTTAATTTGACCACATAAAATAAAGCCCACTAATGATAAACAACTAATATAATTGTCTTATAATATTAGGCATGTTAATTATTGGAACATAAAATTCCAACACTATAAATTAAGGTTGAGTCGCAGACTAGGTCACTCTCTTTAAGACATTTCGCGGCTTTGCCTACGTTGTGTAGCAGTGTACAACCCCGTCGTCCCCAGGATAAAACAACCATCTAAAACTAAGTAAGGGCACTCTCTACATAGAAGATAACCCAACAAACCAACACCCACACAATACTAAAATCTACCCGAAAACAAAAGTTAGGAAAGCACAATTTTTAGGAAACAACTTTTTCAATGTTCCAAAATTTTCCCTCTATTCTTTTTAGAACTAACCTCTTTTTATAACATGAAAATCATGATCATTCACTTAAATTGTGTTAAAAGCCATTAAACTAGATTAATTAGCTTCATAACAACTAGAAAAACTTTAAGATAGATTAATTAACTTCCAACGACTAAAAAACATTAAACCAAATTAATTAATCTGGTTTAATGTTTTCTAGCCGTTGGAAGTTAAATAATCTATCTTAAAGTTTTCCTAGCTATTGTGAAGCTAATTAATCTGGTTTAATGGTTTTTAACACCATTTAAGTGAATAATCATGATTTTCATGTTATAAAAAGAGGTTCTGAGTTCTGTAAAAAGTAGAGAAAAAAAATCTGGAACACTTAAAGAGTTGTTGTTTCCTAAAAATTGAGTTTTCCTATTTTTTGTTTTTGAGCAAATTTTATTATTGTGTGGGTGCTGGTTTGTTGGGTTTTCTTATGTGCAGAGAGTGTCCTTACTTAGTTTTATAGGGTTGTTTTATCCTAGAGACGACGAGGCTATACGTTGCTATACAATTCAGGCAGAGTCGCAAAACGTCTTAAAGAGAGTGACCTAGTCCACGACTCAACCTTAATTTATGGTTCGTATTTTTTAACCTCTGCAAAAATAATATATAATCTTAATTCTTCCCAATCATAAGTAAACTAGAAATTCAAACATAGAGTGATGAATTGTATCATTATTATTGTAAAAGTACAAAAAGTACATGCATCCCTATGGATAGTATTGATACCTTAGTGCTTTTAGTTGCATGAAAATGTCTTTATAGTATTTTTCTTGCTCTTATACAACAAGACCTTGTGACGCAGATTTATATTTAAACTCCAAAACTAACAAAGGCAATCCATTATGTGAATGCTAAAATAATGTATGCTTTGATTTGCATAGAAAGCAATCATGCTAAAATAATCCATTAGTTTTAATGAAATCTAAATAAAAGGGTATAATTTGTTATACCAGGATGCAAGGTCTTAAACTGCAAATGCAAAAAATACTATGGAACATTATTAGAATATGTCTAATTAAAACTTTAAAGCCACAATACTGTTATAGACCTCCATGTGAAACTATATATGACAAGATGCTTTAAACAAAAACTATGTTCCTTTTACTACGTTTAAAAAATAGAAGAAGGGGTACTAAAATTTTGAAAGTTACATTAACAAATAATAAAACAGTTCATCAGTTTTAATGAACCTAAATGATGTGTGTGTTCACGTGCCTGTGTGCATGTATGAGGGTGCATTTGTTAGTAAATAATCCATTAATATCACATAGATGTGATGGTACACATGTGTTAATAAACAATCCATTAATATTAGGCCTCATCAAATTTAATATAACATTCATTTTGATAAAAAAAAACAACCTATGTAGTTTGTGGTTCAAAAACAATGAAAATTATACCATGATTTTTAAAAGGAAGCAAAAAATTTCAATTTTTTGTGCTGAAATGTAGAGAAGCTACATCTTCATGGAATCTAGCAACAAATCTTTTTTAAAAGTAGCCAAAAACTTGACTTTCATAAAATGAAAAACTTGATTTCTTGTTATGTGGTGAATGGTTAAAAAACAATGAAAATTATACCATAATTTTATAAAAGAATCCAAAATATTCATTTTTTTATGCTAAAAAGCAAAAGTCTTTTAAAGAATTAGCTAAACAGATTTGTTTAACAACAAAAGTGAAGAACTAATTAAACTCAAATTGAATGACAACATAATCAAATCATGGTGGAAAAAATGAATAAAGGTTGACAGAGGGAGGAAGCAATTGATCACCTGAGTTGAGTAAAGAAAGTCAATATAGGGAATATGCTCTCCGTTGGTGATGGAAGTCAAAAAAGGGAACATATTACTACGAAAAAAGCCCTGCCTTTTTCCTTCACTACTAGGAGGGTAAGCAACATCTATTAGCATTGGACCATGAGTCGAATTGATCATGTCATGTGCAACGTCCATCAATGATGATTCATTAATGTCCATTAATTTAGACTCCTTCCCCCTTTCCAACTACAAATAAGATTGAGAGGAGCCCGAAAGCCACAAAGAACCAAGACCGAAAATGGAAGCCTTTCAATTCATTCCCCATTCTCTCTTAAATAAAGCTCGTCCTCGAGGCCTGGGCAGGTCGACTGGGTCTCTTTGATGAAGACGGAAGCAAGTGACCCCTACTACTCTCTTATTTATAAAGATGGTATTAGTTTTAGAGAGAGAATTTTTGTTTTAAATATTAATTATTGCATTTATTAAATACAATATATAATTAATTTAATAATATTATTAAATTCAATTAATACATTTATTCAATGTAATTATTAAATGTATAATAAACACATATTATATTGCCTTTCCTTCTTATGCTAAAATATATAATTTAGTTCATTTAACATAATACCCTTAAAAGTAAATTACAGTCTCTTCTCCTAAGAGATGCGAGTATTACATAGTCATCCCCTTTTATGTTAACATATAATATAGAATAAATTACACTTTTCTCCTTTTGAAGATGTGAGTATTGCAATGTCTCTCCCTTCTTTTGCTAAAAGAGATAGTTTAGTCTAATTAACTTAACACAATTAAAGAATATTCATTGAAATATCTAAAAATATATTTTTAGTTAGAAATATGTTACAATATTTTTAACTGTCTAAAATTGAATATATTGTTAAATAATTGACTAAAATATTTTTAAATATATAGCAAAATTTAAAACAATTAAAAATAATTTATTAAAATTATAATTAGGAATTGAAATTGCAAGATAAATTTATATATATATATATATATATATATATATATATATATATATAAATTTTTCTAATTTAACAAAATTAAAATTATAAAATGGAATTTAGCATAAATATTAATGTAATATTTATATGAATATATAAATACAATGATACTTATATAATTGTAATTAATTAATTTATTAAATATAATATGAAATTAAATGTAATAATATTATAAAATTTAATATATTTTTTAAATGTAATAAATATAATACATATACATTAAATGTATGTATTCTTTTATGGTTTAAATACATTTTTAGTCCTTGCAATTTAGCATTTTTTTTGTTTTTCGTCCGTGTAAAATTTTTTGTTTGGTTTTAATCCTTGCAAATTATGTTTGTTTTGTTTTTCGTCCTTAAAGCGGTTTAGATAGTATTGTTTTCACTGTTCAAAGAGCTATCTAAACCACTTTATGGACGAAAAACAAAACAAACATAATTTGCAAGGACTAAAACCAATAAAAAAATTTGCAAGGACGAAAAATAAAAAAGCAGTAAATTGCAAGTACTAAAAAAGTATTTAAGCATTCTTTTATCAACATTAGAATTGTAAACTAGAATTGAACATAATTATTTATGTAATAATCATATAAATATATGAATAAATAGAATATTACTTATATAATTGCAATTACTGTATTTATTAAATATAATATACAATTTATTTAATAATTATTATAAAATTCAATATATTTATTAATTGTAATAAATATAATACATGTTTGTTCTTAAATGTACGGATTCTTATATGAATCTATATGTATTCAAGTGGATATTAATACCATATATAAAAGTTGTTAAACATATACAAAGAAAGAGAATTTTTATTGTACAATATTAATTATTGTATTTATTAAATATAATATATAATTAATTTTAATACATATTATTAAATGTAATAAATATGATACATGTTTATGAAATGTATGGTTTCATATGTATATAAATGTAGGTTTAATTACTCTGCAGGTTCCAGAACTTTTTCCAAATTTTTAATTAGATCCCTGAACTTGGATTTGTTTTTCAATTAGGTCTCTTGTTAGGAGCCTAATTTTTTTAAAAAAAAAACAAATACAAGTTCAGGAATCTACTGTAAAAAAAAATGTTTAGGGACCTAATAACTAAAAAAAAAAATTTAGAGACCTAATTAAAAATTATCAAATAGTTCAGGGACCTGTAGATTAATTTAACTGTCAATATAAAAGTAAATTATATTTCTCTCTCTTAAAATATGCGCGTATTATAGTGCCCTTCCTTCTTATGTTGAAATATATAAGTTAATCCAATTAATATAGTACCCTTAAAGTAAATTACATTCTCTTATCTTGAGAGATGCTAGTATTATATAAGGTCCCTTCCTTCTCTTGTTAAAATAGATAGTTTAATATATTTAGCTTAACATAGTCAACAAATATTCTTTCAAATATTTAAAAATATATTTTAGATTCAAAATATATACTAAAATATTTTAAATTGACAAAACTATCATCTACTCACTCAATAAAGACATTTTAAGTGTATGGTTGATTTATTAAAATGATTAAAAAATAAATTATTAAAATCATAATTTTAAATTGAAATTACAAGATAAATTTATATATATATATATATATATAATATTTAATGATGACAAACCATCAAGAATCAAATCTCAAGTATTTTGAACTTATGGTTGTTTTGAGTGTTCTTAATTAACACAGGACTAAATTTAGAAGCATGGAGAAGGTGTGAAGCATATGCCTACTGCGAAAGTTTTTCAAGACTTAAATTTTGCATAATCAGAAGCAGAACTATCAGAAGGACAGCTATTCAGAAGCTGGAAAGGCAGTCATGTTTTTTGGGTCAAAGTACAGATATCAGAAGTTATATATGATTAGAAGCATGGTGCTTGGGGTAACTTTAGTCAAGGGGTAGATATCAGAAGCTACCCATGACTAAGGGATCATCAGAAGTTGCGTTGCAGGAATGGCTTGTGAAGACAGACGTGTCTACACCATTCAGAAGTACACACACTAGTTCTAACAAGTTGAAGGCATGAATTAGTGTTTGGAAGCATTGATTTTGAAGCTGTGAGTTCTCCACAATACTTGAAGATTTTCAAATTAAGGGAACTCGAAGAAGACAATAATTCCTAGTTAAAGAACAAGCAACTAGTAGAATGACGATTGAAGCATATTGCATTGTAGTTACAACGACATCTACAAAAGACATGTTGCAAACTAATCTTCAGAAGACTTCCCATGATTCAGATTCAAAAATCATGGGGAACCACTAAGACCAACAACTAATCACTCAACGAATATATTTCAAATTTGAAATGTGCAAGCCGTCATACAGTGGAGAAGAGCAGAGATGAAGAAGACAACTTAAGAAGAGGTGCAGAAGACATGGAGGATGAATCTTGTGTAGAACGACTAGCTGCAGGAACTTGGACAACTTATGCAGGAATTTGAAGTTTGAATTTGAAATAAATGGAATACACTAGAAGGGAGGGTTGAATAACGTGTTAGTAGAAATTTAAAACTTTTTCTTAAAGATGAAACCTTTTTCGAAAGCAAGTGTGAATAGTAGATATGAAAACAGGTTTGGTAAAAGACCGTCCAATGTGTTTAAAATAATTTTCTCAAAACAGATTTATCAAGATCTTGTGCGTCCAAGAATGTATGCCAAAGAAAACAAGTTAAAACACAAGAATAAAAGTATGAATAATTGTTTTATACGAGTTCACTTAATCTCATGAGCTATGTCCAGTTCTCCTTCAATCTTAGAAGGGTTCCACTAATCAAATAGATTACAAAACAAGTATTCTTTTTTGCCACTCCTAGCTTACAACAAGTATTCTCTAGGCCACTTCTGGCATACCTTTAATCTCCCCTTGAGATTGATAAACAGCCAAGTATTCTTTGATCACTAAGGCACTCCTAGGTTTCCAAACAATAGTTTGAATGATTACAAATCAAACAACTCTCAAAGAGAGGATACACAATGTGAAACAAATAATAGAATAACTTTGCCAAACAAAGGATGGCACACTAAGCACTCAGTGTTTGATCGTCCAGAGATGAAAGCTTTATTAGAGAAAAAATGGCAACACTTCAAGAATTTCAGAATGCAAAAGTTATCTTCTCTGTGTGTTGATTCTTCATTTATAGGCTTCAAGAATGTGACCATTGTGGGGATCAGAGGCTTGTAAAAATATCTGTTTCTCAGTGGTAATAAAGGTAGGTTCTTCAACAACAATTTATGTTTTAAAAACAAGGTTTTCAAGAGGATAGAGGTTTAACAATTGAAGAACGAAAGCGCAAGCGAAATGTGCAACTAGATGTGGTTGTAGTGCTAAATTTAAGACACACGTTGATGTTTTTTTCGGACATTGGTATGCTACTCACTTCACTGATAATCTTAATCATGAGTTATTGGAAGATGTGTATTGTAGTAGGCTTGCAACCCATAGAAAAATGAGTGATGCTAACATAGTTCAAATGAACAATTTCAGAGATGTTAGTATTAGTGCACCTCATTTTTGGGTCATTTGCTAACCAAAGTGGTGGTTATTAGAAATTTTGTTTTAGAAGGAAAGACATATATAATCAGATTAGAAGACAGAGGCAGGAACAATGTTATAATGTTATGGCTATAGTACAATATCTACAACATTTGGGGACTAATGACCCTATGATGTTTTTTCAACATACGACTGACAGTGAAGGTATATTGGAGCATATGTGTTGGTGTGATGGATTAACCAACTAAATTACAAAGTGTATATGTTTTGTCGATGATCAATACCAGTGGCTATTTTAAATCCATCAAAAGCTGTTTGTGACGCACGTAGTCCTGACAGTTTTTTTAAACGTCAAAATTGCCATTTTGTACACCTTTTTAAGCCGCTAGAAATTGCATTTAAGCCGCCACAAATCACACCTTTTTTTTTTGTAGTGAAAAGGGTCAGAATAGTATCGGTTGTCTTCCACATTGTAAGGGAATAAATTGGGGCAGGGGTTGAAAGAAATCTCAAGGTACGCACATCTGGAACAATTTGAAAGCTCAGCATATTGTTACCTAACATTCTGCATTTTGTTCCCACCTTTTGAGATCAGTGTGTTTAATTTCAACTAATGTGTTTAGTCATGATGTTTAACTTATAATATAAACATTTCAAGCAAATCCCTTCGGCAATGGTTAGTGTGCTTTAAGCTTGTGTATGTCTTGCTACATTGGAACAAGGAGAGTTGATTCATGGCTATGTCCTTAGAAGGGGTCTTGATTCTATACTGCATTTTCTTAATTAGCACCCTTATAACAATGTATAAAATTATGCAGTGATATTTCAAAGGGACAAATAGTGTTTATCAAGACCAAATATTAAAAACCAAGTTTGCTATAACTGTGAATGTAGCTGTAGATCATGGATCTATGAGTTTCTGTCTCTTGGTTATTGATTTTGCAACTAAATATAATCCTGACAAAGGAAGGGAAAAAAATTAATGAAAATATTAGCAAATTCTGCATAAAATTATAGGCAACCAAAGTATCTTAAGAGATATCATTAAGGTATGACAGATTGCATGCAAGATCGGTACATATCACAACATGATTACTTACAACCCTTTCACCTTACTTGTTCTATTAGTTCCCACATGATTAAGATCAATGATATCTCCAAAACTTCAAGTCAAAAAGGGCAACAACATATTAACTTAAAAAAGCCTGTAGCTATTTTGACCAAAACAGTCACCTAAATGTGAAATGATCAAATAAGTAAGGTTTGAATCTAAAAACTATGTAAAAACGCGCAGGAGGATCATACTGCAAATAGCATATATAACACCAACTAGGATTTGCCAACTGCTACTCTGAAACATAATTAAATTGTAAAGTCTGTTGATACTCCAACTTTACTGAAATCACCGCTAAAACAAACACTAGTATTGCACTAACACTAGATAATTTAATATCATATATATGCCATTCTCTTCCAAGTGCTATGCTTTCTGCTGGCAGTGTCACCATTTGTAGGAAAGTGACATCAAGGTAACAATATATATTCTTGCATATTTTGTGGCCTGCAGGAAACATGAGCTTATTGTAATGTTAGGATATTAATTGAAAATTCTCTAAGATTTTTGCGGTAAAATGATGAAATTGTAAAGCCTCATGGGAAATCCCAATTGTTTAGCTCTCAACATTAGCTGTTTTCTTATACTATTATTTTCCACTCAGATTGTGTTCAATTCTTGTGGCTTCCGAGTAAGCATGGCATCAAATATTTTATCTAAGCAAGGTAATTAATTGAATCCACCCGCATAAACTCATTATTTCCGCAATGTTGTTATGTATCATATAATTTAAAAAGTATAAAAGGAAGTATTATTAGCAAGAATGGGAAGAGTAGAAAATGCGAAAGCATGATTTTTCACATACCATACCATGCATTATGCATTTAACTTCTCATTTCCCATAATGCAAGATGAATAGGAATATAAGGGTGAAAAAGGATTGGAGAATGATTCATACCGTAATTTTTCTTGTTGGTTACTATTGGTCGTCTTCAGTTGTTTCCCTAATGACACTTGGGAGTGGTAGTAGACTCTCTTTATAAAGAGCTGACTGTAGGTTGGCACAGAACAACTCTTTATCTCCATCATATGCGAGGTACTCAAGCAGCTCTCCTTTGTGATTAATTTTCTGTATTCCAAAGATATTTGATAGATACATTCCACCATCTTTGGTGGTGCATATCATGGAATATTAATAACCAAAGGCAATAATCTCAGATAATCTCTGATAAACTCCACGTTGGTATCAGATCAAAGGCAATAATCACATGGACATTTTGATACTTATAGAAAACCAACTAATGAAGAGTATCATTGAAGAGCAACGCAAAGCAGAATCTATCGTTGGGAACTTGATATGGAACATTAATACGATCTTCTTTCTAAGAATTGGTTTTGAAGGAATAATCTGAATATTAGGCTCATCATCATGTGCATCCAAAAGTCTAATAACAACTAATAAGTAGTCATCGGTGGATGGGTCATACCCAAAACCATATAGATAATAAGAGGTTAACTCAAATGTTAAATCTGAAAAATGTTTGTGTACACCTGTTGATGGATTCCACAGAATGAGAACGTTCTCATACCTTACCTTGTTGTATAAAAGTATGAGCCCACTGCATGAACCCAAAATCTCATGTTTGTTATCAAAATGAGCATTTGAGTTATAGTGGCCCCGATTGCGTGGGGGTGATGGAGGGGGGAGAGGCAAATGCACTGCACTGGAATTCTCTAGAAGTGGTGCCTCTATATCAAATGATTCAACATAACAATGAATTGTTTTGAGAAGGAGTTAATAGGAGGGTGCCACAGCTAGGTCATAATGGGAAATGCAGAATTGGGGATAAGAAATAAGAGCACGCCATGTCTTACACACACTCTTCAAACGCAACACAGATGTTACCGGCAATCTCAGCAGAATTTCTCTTATCAGCTCCAGAGGGAGAGTGTGCCTCGTCATGCTCCTTTACTGCTTTTTGTCTTTCCCTACCAGACACCCAGATACAAAATGCGACATAACAATATCTTCAATCACCTTCTTGTGCCGATTTCTTAGGGTTACATGTGTTTCGCAATGAGCTGAAAAACTTATAAACTACTGGTTTACCGAAAACTCTTATTAAGAGCTATTTGGTAATTCCTTTATTACTTTGGTTCCGTTTGGTGGCTAGATATGATAGAATAAGATATGATAGAATATGATAACTATCATATTCTGCTGTAATTTATTATTTATTGCGCACTGATAAGATATGATAGCGTTATCCAATCATATCGAGCCCTTAAAGTAATATGTACTTGGGAAATTTTTCCTCTAAAAAAATTTGCCTAAATACAATTATGCTCAAAATAAAGGGTTAATACTGTAATTTTGATTAAATGGCTAAAAGTTGCAAAAATTATTAGTATTTAGGGTTTAATTTAATTGGCAATCATGTGTATTATATATTAATGATTTTTATGATTTTTGTTCATTACTGTTAAATTTTTTAATTAATGTCATCATTTTAGTGATATTTTCAATTTGATAACATGGCATTCATGCCAAAAAATTGAAATTGAGTATAAGATATATATATATATATATATATATATATATTGCTGAAAATCAATTTTCAATATTAGATGGAAAATTATTAGCATTTAATGTTTTTAAGTTTTCGCTATATCAATATTTCTGTTAGTTCTTGAAATCGATCTCAAATTCTATATTATTTTAAATTGTTTAATTACATGGATGTCATTAATAAATAACTAATTTTTGAAAATATTTTTAGTTTGATTACATGGATACCATTAACATTAAGCGAGGTAATATTTTAATCATAATCTATACTGCCAATTCTTAGCACCCTTATAACAATATATGAAGATGTGGTGAGATTTCAAAGGGACAAACAGTGTTTGATATTTATATTTCACATTAAGACCAAATATTAAAAACCAAGTTTGCTAACTGCAAATATAGCTATAGATTATGGATCTATCAGATTCTATCTCCTGGTTATTGATTATGTAGCTAAATATAATCCTGACAAAGGGGAAAAAATTAATGGAAATATTAGCAAATTCTGCATAAACTCTAATTTATAGGCAATCAAAGTATCTTAAGGGATATCATTAAGGTATGATAGATTGCATGCAAGATCGGTACATATCACAACTTGATTAGTTACAACCCTTTCACCTTACCCATTCTATTAGTTCCCAATGATTAAGATCAATGACATCTCCAAAAGTTCAAGTCAAAAAAGACAACAACATATTAACTTAAAAAAGCCCATAGCTGTTTTTACCGAAAGTCACCTAAATACTGTGAAATGATCAAATAAGTAAGGTTTAAATCTACTAACAAAAACTAACAACTAACAAATTAACATTTGCAGATAAAAAAAAAAGTAAGCTTTGAATATGAAAACAAAGTAAAAGAGCGTAAGAGGAACATACTGCAAACATAATAATATTATGAGGAGAAAATATAAAGACACTAAATAGCATGTATAACACCAACTAGGATTTGCCAACTCCAACTCTGAAACATTGTTAAATTGTAAAGTCTGTTGATACTCTAACTTTACTGAAATCACCACTAAAACAAACACTAGTACTGCAACAAAACTAGATAATTTAATATCATATATACGCCATTCTCTTCCAAGTGCTATGCTTTATGCTAGCAGTGTCACCATTTGTAGGAAAGTGACATAAAGGTAACAGTATATATTCTTGCATATTTCGTGGCCTGCAGGAAACATGAGCTAGCTTATTGTAAATGTTAGGATATTAACTAAAAATTTTCTAAGATTTTGACAGTAAAATGGTGAAATTGTAAAGCCTCATGGAAAATCCCAAATGTATAATGGTGAAAACTGAAAAGGATTGGAGAACAATGCATACCGTAATTTTTCTTGTTGGTTACTGTTGGTCATCTTCAGTTGTTTCCCTAATGACACTTGGGAGTGGCAGCAGACTCTCTCTATAAAGAGCAGACGGTAGGTTGGCACAGAACAACTCTTCGTCACCATCATATGCGAGATGCTCAAGCAGGTCTCTGTTGTGATTAATTTCCTACAATCCAAAGTTATTTGATACATACATTCCACCATCTTTGGTGGTGCATATCAGGGAAAGGCCATAAGCAGGGATATCAATGGTTATAGTCCAAGATGATTGCACTTTATATTCTTTCATCACCCATATTTCATTTGTATCACAGTCTCGGACTGAGCAGCAAACACTGAGACATCCTCCCAATATCCTGAAATAATACTCTTCATATTCCATAGTTAAATGATATGGCAGAGGAATCTCTGATAAACTCCACTTTTCAGTCCATGTCATTTGTATCAGATCAAAGGCAACAATCACCAGGAAATTCTGATACTTACAGAAAACAAACCAATGAAGAGTATCATTTAAGAGTGATCCAAAGCAGAATCTATTGTTGTGAACCTGATATGGAACATTAATACGATCTTCTTTCCATGAATTGGTTTTGAAGGAGAAAATCTGGATATTAGGCACATCATCATATGCATCCAAAACTCTAATAACTCTAGTAAGTAGTCATTTGCGGAGGAGTCATACCCAAAACCATATAGATAAGAAGAGGCTAACTCAAATTTAAAATCTGATAACCATTTGTGTACACCTATTGATGGATTCCATAGAATGAGATCATCCTTATGGCTTCTTACCTTGCTGTATAAAAGTATGAGCCCTCTGCATGAACCTAAAATCTCATATTTGATATCAAAATGAGCATTCGGGTTATTGTCGCCCCAATTGCATGAGGGTGATGGAGGGGGGGGGGGGGGGCGTAAACTCACTGTACTGGAATCCTCGTGAAGTGGTACCTCTGTATCAAAGGATTCAACATAAAAAGGATTTGATCTGAGAAGGAGTCTATGGGAGGGTGCCGCAACTAGGTCATTACGGGAAATGAAAATTGGGGATCGGAAATAAAAGCACGCCATGTCTTACACACACTCTTCAAAGACAACACAGATCTCATCGGTAATCTCAGCAGAATTTCTCCGATCAACTCCAAAGGGAGAGTAGGGCTCTTCATGCTCCTTTCTTGCCCTTCCTTTTGAAAATTTGTGAACTAATCTTTATTTTCTCATATTTGTAATTATATATGTAATTCTCTGTATATCGTGATATTTTATTCTTGAGAAGATTTAACAAAGTAGTAGTTTAAGCTATAAAAAGAAATTTGTTATAGGATTCTTTTTAAATTAGTGAAATGCTTTCCTAATAAAATTCTATGTTTTAAATTATAATTTCTCTATACCTTCATCTTTGTTACTACTAAATCAGATTTAAATAACTCTTTTCCTAGTAAAGTTTATAAATAAACAATTATGGGTGAGGAAGAACTAGAAATGAAGGGAGAAGTTATACGAAGGAGGGGCATAACTTTTGTTTGTGGTTCCATCCAGTCCATCTTATCTCTATAATGTCAAAGATAAAGATACTAAATTTTCTCATGCATCATGACATCTCAGGCTTTGTGCAACTCCAGACTTAGTGCCATTGATATGATTTTGCGTACCCCATGCATAAAAGAATAGAACTAACTGTCACAAGAATCATACTGTTTCATGATGCAGGCTAGCATGGGAGACCTGAATAGGTCTCTCATCATGGGAAAGCAAGGTTGTCTATTAGATTTATTAATTTTCTAAATCAACCGTTGAGATTTTTTGCTTTTCTGATTTTTTTCTTTTACTTTTTTTTTTAATTTCCAAATTTATCCCTCCATCTCCCCAATGTGACCAACAACACTCCTCCGTCTCCTTCCTTCACCTTTTTCTTTTCTGTACAGTGACCCTTACGTTCAAGGTGCGGCAACAACATTTTTTCAAATAAAAAGCAACGCCAATCTAATTTGCATCTCATCATACATAGAAAACTCCACTCCACTTCATTCACACTTCAATAAACATAATCAAATCTCCAAATCCCTAAACATCATTAAAAAAACACCAAACAAACCTTCAGCCATAGCACCATCACAAGAATCCACACATTGTAACAAAATCCTCCACTCATTCAACTAATTAACAGTCGAAGATTTCGTTGTACACACAAACACACAACACTCAAAGTCTTGAAATCACCTTTTTTGGGCACATCTCTTCTTCTTTGTCCTAGAGTTTTTAGTAGAACCCTTTTTTTTTTCCCGAAACCGAAATCGTGTTGCAAATATGGTGGTGGCTCGGTGGGCAATGGGGAGCCTCACATATGTGCTTGCTCTTGCAGGAGCTCTATTGCCATTGTGCGCGCGCGTGAGATTCTTGCCACAGTGCTTGCATTCGGCACTTGCGGTGGCTCTCCGAGCAAGAGCTGTGGTTGGGCAGCAGCTATTTCATTTTTGGGTGGCGAGGATTGTCTTAGTAACTAGAAGATGGAGAGAGAGAGAGGGGATAAATCCGAAAAAGAGAAGAAGGGAAAGAGAAAAGAAAAATAAAAAAGGACTAGAAATCGTAGCCACTTATTTAAAAAACTAATAAATCTAACGGACAACATTACTTTCCCACAGGTCTCCCATGCTAGCCTACGTCCTGATTCATATAGGGAACTAACTAACATCTGTGTGAGTTGTGGTTGTTCTTGTGTTTGTATTGTGAAGTGTTTCAAATTGCCTATTACTGTATGCCAATTATTCATTTTGGTCCCTTTTCTTTTCAAAAGTTCAATTTAGTCTTTTTTTTAAAGTGAGTCAAATGGTCCTTTCCATCATGCCTTTTCAAAACTTGAGTTGGCATTTTTTTGGACTGCTAATAATTGTTTCAGTGAATGTGTGGCTTTTAACAAGTATAAACAATTTTCTGACGATTTTAAACTGCCGAGAATTATTTCTCTCTCTCTAATCTGACACTAGAGAATAGTCGTACATGGTAGTGAAGAACCTTCGAGAATCATCAAAATTTGAGTCTCACAATGGAGTGGCTCCAAATGCTACCTCCACCCTTTCACCTCTCATCCTTCACACTCTCCTTCCTCAACCAAAGGTTCCACAACCAACGCACCCTCGTTAAGGATCCTAACTTCGTCGCCAATCTCCAAACCTAGTGCTTTGAGTTGGATTGCTCTCTCGATGAGTTGACTCGAATTTAGAGCATATTTTGCTATGTAAGCCTCTTTCTTCGATGAAATCCATGGCCACTTTAGCGACATCACCAATAACTATTGGTTCTGGTTATTGTTATTAATGGGGCCGATGGATGCCAGTTGGCACGTCGTCATGCGGTTGCCAATCTTCTTCTATGGTTGATTAAACGTGTTTTGTGTGTAGCGAAACATCTTGAAGAGGATGAAGGCACAACCCTTGGACTTGTTGGAGACCTTGTAAGTGACAGCCTTGCACTCCTCGATCTTGTCGTACTACTGAAATGCGTTGATTAGGGTTTCGAAGATGGTGTCTAGATCTAGTCCTTGCTTAGAGGTTCTAGAAGCTTTGAGATCATAGTTGTCTTCTTCCTCCTCTTCTTCCTTGTTGCTGATGTTCAATCTGAAAGCGTAGGGGAGATACTAAAAAGATAAGGGTGAGGAAAATAAGCAATTTCTGATTGTTTAAAACTGCCAGAAAATTGTTTATACTTTTAAAGATCAGACTTTCACTAAAACAATTATTGGCAGTCCAAAAAAGCGCCAACTAGAATTTTTTTTCTTTAAAACATAAAGGACTAAATTGAACTTTTTAAAAGATATGGGACTAAAAGTGTAATTTAGCCTTACACACACACACACACACACACACACACACACACACAATATATATATATATATATATATATGTGTGTGTGTGTGTGTGTATATATATATATGTGTGTGTGTGTGTGTGTGTGTGTGTGTGTGTGTATATTGTAACTTGTGATGTATATGTTTGTCCATTGTAACACCCCAAATCTGATTTTACATATATTCGATATTTAAACTTTATTTTAATTTTATAAACGTGTTACTTCATTCGATTTTCTTAAAAAGAAAAGAGCGATCCTTTAATATTAAGTAAATTTGGTAGTAAATTTAAAAACTTTTTTATTACAATTTTTTTTACGCCCTCACTTTTTTACAATTATGCATTAAAGATCTTTTATTTATTTTCTAAGGCGTGTTAATTTGTTTAATTGCATAAAACTCTGATAAGTTAAAGAAATGGGATAGAAATTTGTGGGAAGTTTAAAACTTTTTATTAACGAATATCTATGTTTAGCGCCACTTGATAAATAAAACGCGTCATCTTAATGATAAAATACGCACTTTAAAGCAAGTAAAATGAAATAACTGAAATGAACCTCCATGGCTACCAAAGATACATATAAATATATTGGTAATGAGTTTTGGATGAGTGTATCAAAATACAAGCCTTCCCATGGATAATAGTGACATATACAACCCCAAATCTAAACAAAATACAGGTGGTAAGAAGATATAATGACTGAAATATGTATAAGAGTCTGAAACCTAAGCCTACCCATATCAAAATACATAAGAAAGGGAAAAACCTAGTCTTAGAGCAGTCATCTCTAAACCCAACCCTGTATGTCAAACTAATCTAAAAGAGATATGATGATAACGAGGGCAATGAAGGTGAAGAAGACGAGATCTCCACAACCTCTACATGTACTACCATATGATCTTAAAAAAATAAAAAATGTAAGGGTAAGTCTTCCTACTTTGTCAATGCCACACACACAAATACGACTTAAAAGCCACACATAACATACTAACCACAACGATGTGGTTGTCTAATGGGTCTCACTCGTAACCCTAATCGTTTTCATTACTAGTTCTTTGAATCATTTTCTTACTAGCCAACTGCCATTGAAACTCCCAAAACTCAGTGGTCTTACACAATTTAAATTGGATGACTATTGGGAGTACACCCTTACCACGGTACAATGGCGGGCTCTCACCAACATGGTTATGCCTCGCATTTGTTGGGATTGCCAAGTCGGCACTGTGGAAACGCGACCACAAACTCGGTGCCAGATCCCCAAGAAACAGTGAGTCAACGAGCATACCTCATGTACCAATCTGTGTGGTCATCCAATCTCTGAGGATTGACTCCTCAACCACTCTCTTTATCTGGATTCGTCTTTTACAGGTCCGTGTGGGCTTCTCTGCCAATGGTACTCGACGGCGTTCCTCAAACAACATATGTCCTTGACATATCATACGGAGATTCAACTCCCCCACTATCACAGTGGTCAACATTACGATCCCGTCCCTCACAAGCATATAGCTCACTACAGATGAAGCTTCCACACGACCCCTCCACACTTGTCCTTTCTTTGTCACTGTGGGGTTCTGCTACTCCCAGTACCAGACGGCAACGAACTGGCACACAAGCATTGAGACCTCATATCTAGCTCCACAATCACGTTACTCCGAGGGCTCTTGCATCTCTCACCTGACTAGGTGAACACTGCCATTCGACCTCCGTTTCACAAGCTTTAACATCCACACAGTCGGAACACCCCACGCGACCCTCTTTTAGCTTATACTTTCGGTATCTCATCGTACCCTCACGTTTACACACACACACACACACGCGCACACACATCAAATTCACCACAATTTTGTCACCAAAATGTGACCACTCAATCACACAATCGTCATGTCGTATAATATTTTCATTAAGTTTTATGCATATCTCACCCTCTCAAGTCTAATTATGATTATCTATACATTATCGTTGGTTTTTCCCACGTGAGGGTCCTAAGTCCATTCTATGTCCAAAGCACAAATAATGAGTCAATTATGTAAAAATTGTTATTAAAATTAATAGCTCATAACCTAGGTATTTCCACACTCTGTTTAAAGTTTATTTATCTTTTATCGCCAAAATCGCTATTAATACTTGAACAAAGTTATAGTCATCATAGGTCCTCATGCTCGAGTCCCTATGATAGCACCACAAAATAATCACCACAACAATAACAATTTCACACTACAGTTGAAATTCAACTGTATCACACAGAAATTACATGCACACACAATTCCAGTGCCCGAGGTTCACACTCCTCCTGGTCTCCAATATAGTTAAAATTTAAAATAAGTACATCACGTGTATCAAATAACAATTGCCTGAGGTTCACACTCCCCGGGTCTTTCAATTATATTAAAACGGTACCTATATTGCATGTTCCACAGCCAAAAAATTACATCACAATACTTAGCATAAAGAACATCTCAATTTCACATATGAATGCAAATGTTCAAAATCTTAATTTCTGAAAAACAGGACAGAATGTGGGTTTAAATTAAAATTAGTAAATATTTTTAAACACAAATTTTTTTATATAGAGTCAAATATCTTTAAATCCATTTTCTAGATTGGTATCCCAATTGTCTAGAAAAAATCTACAAAAATTCATAAAAATTGTACAAGAAAGTGACACAGTTTTGGTTCGAAATTGACACTGTTTCAAATAATTGCTCTTTTCTAGACCTTCCCAAAACTAAATTGAGTTATACCCTTTCCAAATTGAAGCTAACACAGTTATCTTTCTAAAAAGTTAAAATTTGTACCCAAATTATTTTCCTACCATTCCAAGTAAAATTTTCTTTAAAGCCCATTTTCAGACTTGAAACAGTTTTTCCAGCACCTCAACTGTGTTTTGTAATTACTTTTTAAATTGGGAGGTGAAATTTATAATTAGGTTAATATACATGGTTGGAAATATTATTTTGTCTAGTTTAAGTATTGGTAACCACATTTTGAAGAAGATCAACACACAATTACAGAATTAAGAAAAACCGAGCACTGCCAGGCCTAAAAAATTAAAACAGAGAGGTCAGTTTGCATGTCATAGATGAGCCTCATTTTGACATTATCTAAGAACGACCTCAAAAAAAAGTTGAAGGTTTTTGTGTCTTGTTTCATTTAAAACTGGTTTAACTCAAATCCAACGGTTAGATTTGGAGAAAACCTCGAGACAGTGGCACCTGTTCCAGCCAAAACGTGATTACGGCCACTGCCTCATGTAATTTGGCTTTGAGTTTCAAGAGGAAAACTTGGTTTAAAATTTTGATGAAAAATAGACATAGTCTCCTTTGTAATTGGAGTGTCCCCAAAGAATTAAAGAGTCAAAAAGATGAAAGAAAGTGCACATGCATGCATAACACAGCCACGAAACCAACACAGAAAATGCAAACAAGGGTTTCCACCCAATCAAATTCACATGCAATGAAATCAATAGCAACAATGGAGGCATTCATGCAATACCTTGGTTGAAACCCCCAAAGACAACCATGGTTTTGAGTCCACAAGGAAGAAATCCCCCTTACCTAAGCTTAAACTAAAATGGAAGAAGAAGAAGATGAAAGTGGAAGAATGTAGAAGGATGGTGGTGGTGATGGAGATGAACCTTGCATGCAACAAGAAACAACAATGGAATCAAGCTCCTTTCCTCCTTCTCTTCTCCTCCATGGCCTCCTCATTCTCAAGGGAAAAATGATCACTAATTTGTGTTTTTGTTGTGCCTTGTGTTGGTGTTGTGTTTTATTTGATGCTCAGTGTTGGTTTTTGTGCTAAGTAAGGTGAGTTAGTGGGGTTAGGTGGAGGGTTTGGTGTTGGCCGTGGGACTTTTGTGAGTTGATGGATGGGTTTGTGATTTGATTACCTAGTGGGATTTAATTACCCACTAGGTAATTAAGGGTAGCTTCTAGGATTAAGGATTTTAGATACACCGAGTATAATTAAGGGTAGCTTCTAGGTAATTAAGGATTTAATTACCCATTGTGTAATTGTCATGCAATGCAATTAAATTTTTTATAGAACTTGTTATCTAATATATCACTTGTATAATTAATTTAGTTCTAATTGTCTAAACAAAATTTCATCTATGAAGAAATTAATTACAGACAAAATTTCATAGAAACTAAATTAACAAGCAAACATTCCAATTAAATAATTTAACTCAAACATTACAACCAAATAATCATAGACAACATTTCAAGAAAATAATTAAATAAAACATTGCTAGAAATTGACTACACACAAACATTAGAATTTAAATAAATACATACAACACTGCAGGCGGTTAATAAGAGAAACACAACAAATTAAACAAAGAAATAAAATACTATTGGCAATTGATCACAGAAAAATTAATTATAAGCAAACATTACAGGTAATTAATCATAGAGAATTTAATTACAGGCAACCTGTACAGGAATTTAATTGCGGAGAATTTTATATATTTGATTTTATGAATTTTCTACTTTTCCATTATGAAGAAATACTCATATTATTTGTTTTTCATTATTTTTCTTAACTACTGAATTACTCACTAACTATATTTAATTACTCACAACACATATTTTCTTATTTAACACAAACAAATAAATCTTAATTAATCAAAATCGACCCACTCAAGTACGTACTTACTGGGTTGAAATTTTCAGGGTGTTACATCCATGGCTGAAGTAAGCAACCTTTTCTTTTAACAACCCGCACCCACTAAACTATGTTTTGAATCTTTTTTTGCACTTGTGTGAAGTGCTATATTATGACTTTCAATTTCCTTCTATCCTATGTTCTTTCATACATCATACTTGCATATAAATTGTCAATCAGCTAAGGAATTGTGTATGTTGTACAGACTATGGCCTTCTGCTAGCCACTGTCACATTATGTTTCTTATTGCTATAAATTGTGTATGTTTATTAAGTCTTTTCATTGCGTACAATTTTTTTTAAAGAAAATGCATTTTCTATTCATCCCACCAGTTTTCTTGCAAAATAGGAAAGTTTCATTCACTTATGTTATCTACACATAAACCCTTGCTCTAGTGCAAAAAAATTCCCCCATCTTCCCACATCTTAACCAACAATCCTGCATCTTTTGCTAAAATCCCCAAAGGGTTGAGTTCTGAATCCAGACCCTTGAGGGCTCCCGACAAGATGTATGTATAATTTTTTTGTTGAAACAAATTTTTATAGAAAGAAGTGCTTAAGTCACAAAGGTGACAGATAAATTATCTAGAATTTAAAGAACAATCATATAAAACTTCAAATTAATTATGTTCTTGAATTTTTAAAATGATTGAGATATGATAACTTAATGAAAATTTCAATACAATCTCAAATTAGTAAAATAATAGAAAAGAATATAAGAGAAAGGTTTTCAAAAGTACATAGATAATTTATCCAATTGCACACTTAGATCATAGCAGGCTAAGCTACACATAATCAGGATTGTTTACTATCAGATCATCTGAAATACAACAATGCATTTTCACTTTTCAAGTATTCTGTCATAAGTCTAGCCTCTTTGTTATAAAAACACATCTAATAACATATATGCACATGGCAACTTATGATTAATGATTGATTAGATGATAAATGACGGAAAACATTTGACAAGTGTTGAGTTAGCACAAACGAGGGCTATATCGTCCCGGTTGTAACACCCTAAATTCGAGTTTACTTATAATTCATTTATTTTAATTTCTTTTAATAAAATTTGACTAATCTATTTAAGTTCGCTATCGTTGGAGCATGAAAGAGACAAGTAATTAAACAAAAATAGTAGTAGATTTTAAAACATTTTCAAACTCAACTCGCCGTAAAATAATTTAGCGCAAAACCGCATTGTATAAAAGTCACATGACCATTATATCGGAGTGAACATTCATTAAAATAAAAACATAAAACAGATATAAATGAGGTGTACCTCCGTGGCCACCAATATATGTATAAATAAGTTTCTGAATGTAAGGGTTAGAAGTGTCTCACACACAGGATCAATATCATGTACAACCCAAGTCTAAAGTAGTAAATACACCGTAATAAAAAAAATAGATGACTGAAACAACATAAAAAATTTCTGAATCTAGGCCTACCCATATCAAAATACAAAAGAAGGGAAAAACCTATGACTCAGTATAGTCATCTCTAAACCCTACCCTTATGCCAAACTGTACCCACAGAGAAAAGATGTCAAAGGAATCTCTAGCAAGATCCCTGAGAAGAGATCTCATGGCCTTCGTCCATCAGATTCTCCTCGGGATCCTCCTCCATCGGCTCAGGATCCTCCATCGGATCCTCATCAAGATCCTCCTCCTCCTCAATGTCACTGCCCTCTACGGCTACCCCCATGACCACTCCGCTATGAGCGCCTGTCCCAATCGGAAGCAACCTCGAGCGGAAGGGAGGAAGCACCGACCTTGGAGTAAGGTCATTGGAAAATGTAGCATCTGGATCGGTGTGAGGAAGAGACTGACCCTCTGAATGTAGATCAGAAGAAGATGAGGATGACGACTCAGAAGCTTCTGAAGAAAGCTCTACGATCTCTACTAGCGCAGTATGACGATAGTACAGTGGTGTAGGCTGAGTAAACCACAAAAAGAAATCGTAGTAGGCCGACTGTACGAACTGACGTGTGAATGGCACCACCCCAAAACGAAAGTGGCCCACGAAGTGGTCTTCGTCGAGTACCTCATCTTGGGTCCAGCGACCCTCAAGCGTCACTACCCATACCCTCGTGGAGGGCCTCTACTGAGCCATCGATATCTGGAAAAATAAATGTATGGAGTGAGTCCCTCTCCTCCACTAAACTAAAAAAAAAATGATCATTCGGTCTTAAGCAACATACAACAATCAACCACCTTACAACGGTGCTCTCACGAGTCTCACTCGAAGTTCCTGATCTATTACACTATTTCTCTACATCACACCATCTCAACACAACTCGGGCCCGCTGCCACTGGAACTCCCAGAACTCAGTGGACTTACACAATTTAAGTTGAATGACTTGCTGGGAGTACACCCTTCACCACGGTACAATGACAGTGCTATCACCAACACGGATGTGCCTCGCATTTGTCGGTGTTGCCAAGTCGGCACTATGGAAACACGACCACAAACTCGGTGCAAGATCCCCAAGAAACAACAAGTCAGCGAGCACATCTCAGGTACCACTTTGTGAGGTCATCCAATCTCGGAGGACTGACTCCTCAACCACTCCCTCTCATCGGATTCATCTCTTATAGGTTAGTGTGGCTTCTTTTCCAAAGGTACCAAACGACGGTCTTCCATGACGTATGTCCCCAACATACCATACGGAGACCCACTCTCCACCACCACAGTGGTCACACATTCCGACCCCATTCCTCATGAGCGCATTGCTCACTGCAGGTGAAGCACCCACACAACCTCTTCCATAATTGTCCATTCAAGCTTTGTCCATGAACAAATCCGTTTGACCGTCTCATACAACTTGGCTTTGGAGGTTCCCTCCTCCTTTCGGTTCTCACCACGATTCAGACAATCACAACTTATACACTTTCAAACATATGTGTGTATCGCACGTTACCCAATCATGACCCACATCATGATCTTAACTGTCTTACTTTGTTTTATTGAAATCCTCACCCACTCTCATGTTTTATGCTTAAGTCATTTTGTCCAAATCCATGCAAGGGTTCTAGATTTCTTTCTAAGTCCATTATGCGATGTCCTCCGTGCGTATGGGTAATTCCTAGTTACTAACTCATGATTATTAAGTTCTTACTCTTAAATTATAATTAATTCACTATTGCGCATAGTGAATGTCTTTAATTACTAGAATAATTTTCTAGTATCTACAAGTGTACTCCGTTTGGAGTTCACTTGTTCCCACACAAGAATGAATTATTCTTGTCCCCACAACCACAAAACATTGCAAACAAGTCACATGCACAAGAAAATTTCAGCACTCTTTGCCCGAGGATCACGCTCCTCATGGTCTCTAATTTACAGTTAATAACATAATAATCATTAATAAACAATAATTCAATAATTCAACATACTCCATTAAACAACATTACACACACATTTTCAATAGAAATTTCCCTTTTGATGTGAAATGTCCATTAGCAAGTCCAACAAATGGCATTAGGCATAATTACACAATCACACAATTAAATTTCATGCATATACCTATAGTTGTGTACACATACCAAAGATTATTTAACTTAGCAAATTAACTTAGAATTTCGTGAGATTTTACTAAGACATAATACATCACATATATTTCATTATATAAATTTTTCTCCCGAAAATTCCACCCATAAATGTTATTTTGGAATTAATTATGGTTGTTGAGTTGGCTTTGTAAAGTGCACTTCTACATTTTTCGTAAAAATAAAATCAACTTTTTTTTCTGTCAAGCTTTACAGGGAATGTCCCCAACATGTGGGACAGCACATGGAATTTTCTCAGTACCAAATACCTACCGAAAATACCCTTTTTGTATTTCTAAAACATTTTTGCCCCATAACAGAGTCTCCCATACAAAAATATAAATAATTACAAAAAATGTTTAGAAAATTCCGAGAAAATTCACAGGTAGTTCAAAAAGTCCAAGTAAGATTACCAGATTTTATCACAGCCAAATTCTCACAAAAAGATATATTTTCTCCATTTAAATACTTTACTGTCCAGTTTTTCGGTTTTCTCAACATTAAATTACTAAAATTACTTTCCGGCTTGTTATGACTTTGAAAAAATTCAGGGATAACCCTCATGGAATATAAATTGAATTCATGAGTCCAGTTTTCCAAAACTGCATCCTAAAATTTTTGTAAAATTCAAAAACGTCGCTTTCATAGAATCAGCAGTAAATGAAAATAATTCCAAAAGAAATAGTTCCAGTGTTCAGAAAATTCTTAAAAAAATACCATGATATCCAGAGGTTCCAAATCATAGGATAACATCTTTACATTGCAAAATAATTCTCTAAAGTATTTTCGAAAAAAATGAAAACAGCTGCAGTGTACAAGTGGCAAACAACACATTTCAACATATTTCACATGCTCTTGAGACACCCATGGTGTCAAGAGACTCACAATCACATGAACAGCCCAAAAACATCAAGAGAAACAAGAAATAGCTTAGGGAAGATAGAAACGCCTCCATACCTCTTTGGTTCCTCACTCAAATGAAGCAAAATGGTGTTGTTGGATAGCCCTTGCTCTCCTCAACAATATATCCGAATTTAATCGGTGGAAACTTTGATTTGAGTGCTTGGATCTTAGAGAGAAGGTGCAGAATTTTTTTAGAGAGAAGGAGGAGAAAATGATGAACTTGTGGAAGAAGAAAAGTGAGAATGAGAGAAAAGCACTCTTGCACATACAAAAGGAAGAGAGAGGACAGTGAAATTTGAAAAAAAAAAAAATCCCCCCCTTGTCCCTAGCTAGGGCCGGCGCCCTTCCCAAGGGTAGTAGGTCTAGGGTTTTGTTTTTGTGTTGGGCCCACACAGGCCCACTAGGTTTAGGGTTAGAGTATTTTACAGTTTAGGGTTTTGGGTCTCTGCGGGATTTGGTCATCTGGGTCTTTAATCAACGAGAAAAAGGATTTTTAATTCACTCTCATTCTATTTAATATTTTTCTAAAGCATAAACAATTAATTAATTAA
This sequence comes from Pueraria montana var. lobata, assembly GCA_026413185.1. Classification (NCBI taxonomy): domain Eukaryota; kingdom Viridiplantae; phylum Streptophyta; class Magnoliopsida; order Fabales; family Fabaceae; genus Pueraria; species Pueraria montana. Next base: position 35,603,229 of record CM048651.1, on the reverse strand, counting down.
ATCTTCACTAAATTTATTCTTATCAATAATTGTATTTCTTTAATTATTCAAACACCGAGAATTAATTTAACATAGAAATAATTAATTAAAGCTATAAATTATGTACTTGACTTTAATTCACACAAAATTTAATTATTTTCATTTAATCAAAATAATTTCACAGATACTTAATTGAAATCATATAGCTTCACACATGACAGACATAATGAGTGTAGATTTTTAGGGTGTTACACCGGTTGCTATTTTGATTGGATTGCCATTATTTATATAGTGAAGACCGACAATTGAGACGATGTGACCCTCGTTTGTGCTGACTCAACACTTGTCAAATGCCTTTTACTCATTCATTATCTAATTAATCATTAACTGTAAGTTGTCCTCACTATTGTAGTTTAGACTTTTTATGTCAGTTATAGTGACGTTATAAATTCAGGCAATTTAGAAAGTCAGAATTTTTTAAATTGGTTATTGAACCAATGTAAAAAGTTTCTTTTTCTACATTGGTTATGTTTAGAACTGATGTAATACTTTTTATTCCTATTTTCCATCTACTTGATTTCTACTCTCCTCATCATTCTCCTCTTTGTTATTAAAATACATCTAATAGCATATCTGCACATGGCAACTTACTATTAATGATTGATTAGATAATTAATGAGGGAAACACATTTGACAAGTGTTGAATAAGCACAAATGAGGGCTTCATTATCCCAGTTGCTATTGACTGGATTGTTATATTTATATACCGGTAATCGGGGACGGAACTAGGTTATGCATAATAGGGGCTGTCGCCCCCCTGAACCAAGGCAATTTCCTTAACATTTATTTTAGTATTTTATATATTTGCTCCCTCCCCTCTACTAAATTCTAATCTTTGCCCCCCCCCTCCCCTTTACCTTTTATACCTTTACAAAATCTTCTTTTCATTATACTTGTTTTTTAAAAATATTTTATGTTGTCTAGTTAGTATTAGTATAAATATAAAATAATAAATTTTATCAATTAAAAATGTATAAATCCTATGCAGGAAGCAAGTCATATATATCTCAAAATCAGTGTTCGAAAAAATTGCAACATTTTTTAATTTCATCTTTTAAGATGGTAGAAACATCCAACACGTCTTTTTTCTTCTTCTTTTAAATATTATATTACTCAATTTTAATTTTATTTCATTTTATAGATTTTATTTATAGCAATAATTTTATACATATGTAAATATAATAAAGTTAATTTATTTTAATTGCTCATCTATAATTATTTTATTTTACATTAATTGCTATGCAAGTTATTTTATTTTCTTATATTAATTGCAGCAACACTATTTATTTCATCTGCTATATAATTTTAACAATTATATGTTAATTTTTTTGGTACAATATTTATTATTAATTGATTTTAAATATGTTTTCTCATTTATATGTTAAATTTTAAATTACTTTTAATTTAGTAGATAAATTAATTTATATAAGAAAAAATATTTTTTTTTGTTATAAATCATTATTGATTTTGCTTATCATATGTTAAAAATTTGCCCCCCCCCCCCGAACAATTTTTCTTGGTTCCGTCCCTACCGGTAATCGAGACGATGTTACCCTCGTTTGTGCTAACTCAACACTTGTCAAATGCCTTTCATTCATTCATTGTGTAATCAATAATTAATTGTAGGTTGCCATCACTACTACAATCTAGACTTTTTACATAAGTTGGAGAATAGACTTTTTACATCGATTATTGTGACATTATAAATTCAGGCAATATAGAAAGTCAAATTTTTTTAAATTGGTTATTGAACTATGTAAGCAGAACCAATGTAAAAAGTTTCTTTTTCTACATCCGTTCTGTTTAGAACCAATGGAATACATTTCATTCCCATTTTAAATCTGCTCATTTTCCACTCTCCTAACACTAGCAGACGAACAATTGCAAATGCTAATTCTAAATGAGAATGTGTGGTCATTGCTGGCACTCATAATCCAATAATAATTTTGTCATTTAAATAAGAAAACTATAAGCTTTACTATTTACCACATATCCAATGAAAACACAGTCATAAGATATTAGTAAAGCTTATAGTTTTTTTTTTCATAAGATATATATATATATATATATATATATATATATATATATATATATATATGAAATTAGAGCAATCATCAATAGATGTGATAAAATATCGTTTTCCATTTCTAGTTAACACTCCATCAAATTCACATATATCACTATGTTTAATCCTAGGGATGTTTTTAAAAACTTTCCAACTCAGAGGTAATTTATCAATGATTATAGCTAGTTGGAATTATTCATTTAAAGTCATACCTTCAGAGACAATTTCACGAGAAATTTTCTGGAGTTCTTGAGATTCGGCTTCTACAAATTTGTTATCCGTCATTTGATACTTGAGGTAACGACTGACAACATATTTCTTTGATCCAACCCTTGTATTGTCATATTTTCCTTTGCAATGGTATTTGTACTATAATAATCTTAAAGATCAATAGATAAACCATTTAAAATAAAGTTCTTACACATGAAGTCGTTGTCATTCCATGATTCTAATTCCTTCTTTTGAGCATCAAACAGATTTCTTGGTAGAATTGGCTTGACAGTAGTGAGAACAGAAGTGACTTTGCGCATGGTCAAGAAGAACAACATCTTTTGTTTCCATCTCTTGAAATGCACACGTTCAAACTGAAATAGGTAGTTAATATGAGCTAGAGCGATATGTTCTGCTTAGTAGACATGGCAAAAAATAAACATCTTAAATTTGTTACAGCAGGCGTTGAAAAAACTATATGTTGGAATTTTAATCTTTATCCCTTACTTTAGTATTCTTTATTCTTTATGCGGAAGCCAAAAATCATAGGTACATATCCCAGAACAATAATCCAAAAGCCCTAGGATCTACAACATGCTTGATTATTAAGGATTAGATAAAAAAAACCTGGATCCATTGATGGTTCCTGATCTAAGCGTTCTTGAACAATTGTTGCGGAATCATGAACAACCGATGAACAACGTAGCCGGTGGCTTTATGGTTCTTCCTTAACCGGAGCCTCTTTATTCCTCAATGGACCTTCGTAAATCTTCAGATAGGGAGAAGAGAAACTATGTGTGGAGACTTGGTATATTGGGGACCATAGCCTTCTTATAGCGTGTTAACCTAATAGGGTTCCCATTATCCCCTAATGGGCCAACATTGACATATGCTCAATTAAGCCCATATCACTTTATTTAGTAGTCTAACGAGCTCACTTAATTTGACCACATAAAATAAAGCCCACTAATGATAAACAACTAATATAATTGTCTTATAATATTAGCCCATAATGCGTAAAAATGCGTTCGCAAAGGGCAAGCGTACCCTACGCAGTAGTAACAGTGGACTCTAGGAGTCCGGATATCGAACCCAAAGGACCAGTCGCGTTCCCAAATAATTAATCTCGCAAATAACTAAGCAATCCAGAATATAAAAATCAAATTGAGAAGAATGTTGGTCAATTATTCTTTTCAAAAGAAAGAGAATCGGAGCAGAAAGATTACTGTGAGAACAATTATGATAAAGAAGCCTAGGATTGTGATTTCACATGTACCCCCTTTTTCCCCCAATTCTAATCTTAATAAAATCCCTAAATGTGTTACTTGCCAGCGACCTCTTAAATTCGTTAATTAACAATTGATCATAGTTAATAACGCTATTTCCCCTAATTTAATTCCCAATTGATCATAGGTGAATTAATTTAGAGCAAATGATAAATCTCAGAGAGGTTGATTAACAGGTTAATCTACTGGAAATTCATACAATAAGTTTGATCATGCAAATTGTACAAATCCAATCACTTCACAGTTCAGTTAATCGCAAGCAATTGATCATAGACAAGAGATTAACTTATGTTTAGACTGATCGGTCCTAAAACCAATAAAAGTAGTGAAGAGATACAAATAACTGAATAACATCGAGGTTTTATTAAAATTAGAACCAGGGTACAAGGGTACAGCTACATCACAATCCGGGGCTAAGAGAAACTAGCCACTCATGTTCATGATTAAGCCAGAAAACTCAAAAGAAGACATAAAGATTACAAAAGGGAAGAAACTTTACAGTGATGATCCCCAATGGTGTTCTCTACGTCCTCCCGCAGCTCAGAGTCTCTCACAGGACCTCTTTCTCACCCACAACCCTCACTTTTCGAAATAGAACAAAAGATAAAGATAAAAGGGTTTCCTATCCTATTTATAATAATTCAAATTTTAAATGGCTGACAGCGCAACTTACCACGGCCGTGGTAAAATGACCACGGCCGTGGTCCTTGCATAAAAGTCCAATTCTACTACGCAACCAGCATGGCCATGGTAAATTTACCATGGCCATGGTAATTTACCATGGCCATGGTCCTTGCGTTACTTCAATTCTGGCCTTTTTTCTTGGTCCTCTAGACAGTGGCATTTTTGCTCCAAAAAGTGCAATTTTCAACTCTTTTCCTCATGAAGCCTCTTGAGTACCTGTCTTGCACCAACTAACACAAAACAGTGAGTTTTGCCAATAAAATATATTCAAAATGTATGAAAATGGCATCTAAACTCACATCAAAATACAATCAAAGTCCGGTTTATCAGCCCATTATACATTGGAACATAAAATTCAAACACTATAAATTAAGGTTGAGTCCTAGACTAGGTCACTCTCTTTAAGACATTTCATGGCTTGGCCTACATTGTGTAGCAGTGTACAACCCCGTCGTCCCCAGGATAAAACAACCATCTAAAACTAAGTAAGGGAACTCTCTACACAGAAGAGAACCCAACAAACCAACACCCACACAATACTAAAATCTACTTGGAAACAAAAATTAGGAAAGCACAATTTTTAGGAAACAACTTTTTCAATGTTCCAAATTTTTTCCTCTATTTTTTTAGAACTTAGAACCTCTTTTTATAACATGAAAACCATGATCATTCACTTAAATTGTGTTAAAAGCCATTAAACCAGATTAATTAGCTTCACAACAGCTAGAAAAACTTTAAGATAGATTAATTAACTTCCAATGACTAAAAAACATTAAACCAAATTAATTAATCTGATTTAATGTTTTCTAGCCGTTGGAAGTTAATTAATCTATCTTAAAATTTTCCTAGCTATTGTGAAGCTAATTAATCTGGTTAATGGTTTTTAACACCATTTAAGTGAATAATCATGATTTTCATGTTATAAAAAGAGGTTCTAAGTTCTGTAAAAAATAGAGAAAAAAATCTAGAACACCTAAAGAGTTGTTGTTTCCTAAAAATTGAGTTTTCCTTTTTTTTTGTTTTCGAGCAAATTTTATTATTGTGTGGGTGCTAGTTTATTGGGTTTTCTTCTGTGCAGAGAGTGCCCTTACTTAGTTTTATAGGGTTGTTTTATCCTAGAGACGACGGGGCTATACATTGCTATACAATTCAGGCATAGTCGCAAAACGTCTTAAAGAGAGCGACCTAGTCCACGACTCAACCTTAATTTATGGTTCGTGTTTTTTAACCTCTGTAAAAACAAGATATAATCTTAATTCTTCCCAATCATAAGTAAACTAGAAATTCAAACATAGAGTGATGAATTGTATCATTATTATTGTAAAAGTACAAGATGTCTTTATAGTATTTTGCTTGCTCTTATACAACAAGACCCTTTGATGCAAATTTATATTTAAACTCCAAAACTAACAAAGGCAATCCATTATGTGAATGCTAAAATAATGTATGCTTTGATTTGCCTAGAAAGCAATCATGCTAAAACAATCCATTAGTTTTAACGAAATCTAAATAAAAGGGTATAATTTGTTATACTAGGATGCAAGGTCTTAAACTGCAAATGCAAAAAATACTGTGGAACATTATTAGAATATGCTTAATTAAAACTTTAAAGCCACAATACTGTTATAGACCTCCATGTGAAACTATATATGACAAGATGCTTTAATGTGAAACTATATATGACAAGATGCTTTAAACAAAAACTATGTTCCTTTACTACGTTTAAAAAATAGAAGAAGGGCTACTAAAATTTTGAAAGTCACATTAACAAATAATAAAACAATTCATCAGTTTTAATGAACCTAATTGATGTGTGTGTTCACATGCCTGTGTGCATGTATGAGGGTGTATGTGTTAGTAAATAATCCATTAATATCACATAGACATGATGGTACACATGTGTTAATAAACAATCCATTAATATTAGACCTCGTCAAATTTAATATAACATTCATTTTGATAAAAAAAAAAAGCTATGTAGTTTGTGGTTCAAAAACAATGAAAATTATACCATGATTTTAAAAGGGAAGCAAAAAATTTCAACTTTTTGTGCAGAAATGTAGACAAGCCACATCTTCAACGAATCTAGCAACAAATCCTTTTTAAAAGTAGCAAAAAAAATGACTTTCATAAAATGAAAAACATGATTTCTTGTCATGTGGTGAATGGTTCAAAAACAATGAAAATTATACCATAATTTTAAAAAGGAAGCCAAAATATTCAATTTTTTATGCTAAAAAGCAAAAGTCTTTTAAAGAATTAGCTAAACAGATTTGTTTAACAACAAAAGTGAAGAACTAATTAAACTCAAATTGAATGACAACATAATCAAATCATGGTGAAAAAAAAATGAATAAAGATTGATAGAGGGAGGAAGCAATTGATCACCTGAGTTGAGTAAAGAAAGTCAATAGAGGGAATATGCTCTCCGTTGGTGATGAAAGTCAATAAGGGAACATATTACTACAAAAAAAGCCCTGCCTTTTTCCTTCACTACTAGGAGAGTAAGCAACATCTATTAGCGTTGGACCATGAGGCGAATTGATCATGTCATGTGCAACATCCATCAATGATGGTTCATTAATGTCCATTAATTTAGACTCTTTCCCCCTTCCAAACTACAAATAAGATCGAGAGGAGCCCGAAAGCCCCAAAAAATCAAGACCGAAAAAGGAAGCCTTTCGATTCATTCCCCATTCTCTCTTAGATAAAGCTTGCCCTCGAGGCCTGGGTAGGTCGACTAGGTCTCTTTGATGAAGACGGAAGCAAGTGACCCCTACTACTCTCTTCTTATAAAGATGGTATTAGTTTTAGAGAGAAAATTTTTGTTTTACAATATTAATTATTGTATTTATTAAATACAATATATAATCGATTTAATAATATTATTAAATTCAATATTTTATTCAATGTAATTATTAAATGTATAATAAACGCATATTATAATGCCTTTCCTTCTTATGCTAAAATATATAATTTAGTTCATTTAACATAATACCCTTAAAAGTAAATTACAGTCACTTATCCTAAGAGATGCGAGTATTACATAGTCATCCCCTTTTATGTTAACATATAGAATATAGAATAAATTATACTTTTATCTTTTAGAAGATGTGAGTATTGCAATGTCTCTCCCTTCTTTTGCTAAAAGAGATAGTTTAGGATAATTAACTTAACACAATTAAAGAATATTCATTGATATATTTAAAAATATATTTTTAGTTAGAAATATATTACAATATTTTTAATTGACTAAAATTAAATATATTGTTATATAATTTACTAAAGTATTTTTTAAATATATAGCTAAATTTAAAACAATTAAAAATAATTTATTAAAATTATAAATTGGAATTGGACTTGCAAGATAAATTTATATATATATATATATATATTTAAAATTTTCTAATTTAACAAAATTAAAATTATAAAAATGGAATTTAGCATAAATATTAATGTAATGTTTATATGAATATATAAATAAATAGAATGATACTTATATAACTGTAATTAATGTATTTTATTAAATATCATATGCAATTAAATTTAATAATATTATAAAATTCAATATATTTATTAAATGTAATAAATATAATAGATATACAATAAATGTATGTATTCTTTTATGGTTTAAATACATTTTTAGTCCTTGAAATTTAGCATTTTTTTTTTGTTTTTCATCATTGTAAAATTTTTTGTTTGGTTTTAATCCTTGCAAATTATGTTTGTTTTGTTTTTCGTCCTTAAAGCTGTTTAGATAACACTTTTTTCACTGTTCAAAGAAATTTTTTCATTGTTCAAAGCGTTATCTGAACCACTTTAGAGACGAAAAACAAAACAAACATAATTTGCAAGGACTAAAACAAATTTATTTGTTTGCAAGGACAAAAAATAGAAAAGCGGTAAATTGCAAGTACTAAAAAAGTATTTAAGCATTCTTTTATCAACATTTGAATTGTAAACTAGAATTGAACATAATTATTTATGTAATATTCATATATTTATATGAATAAATAGAATATTACTTATATAATTGAAATTACCATATTTATTAAATATAATATACAATTTATTTAATAATTATTATAAAATTCAATATATTTATTAATTGTAATAAATACAATACATGTTTGTTCTTAAATGTATGGATTCTTATATATCTATATGTATTCAAGTGGATATTAATATCATATATAAAAGTTGTTAAACATATACAAAGAAAGAGAATTTTTATTGTACAATATTAATTATTGTATTTATTAAATATAATATATAATTAATTTTAATACATTCTATTAAATGTAATAAATATGATACATGTTTATGAAATATATGGATTCATATGTATATAAATATAGGTTTAATTACTCTGCGGGTTTGGAACTTTTACCAAATTTTTAATTAGGTCCCTGAACTTATATTTGTTTTTAATTAGGTCTCTCATTAGGAACCTAATTTTAAAATAAAAAAAAACAAATACAAGTTCAGGGATCTACTATCAAAAAAATGTTTTGGGACCTAATAACTGAAAAAAAAGTTCAGAGACCTAATTAAAAATTGTCAAATAGTTCAGCGACTTGCAGATTAATTTAACCATCAATATAAAAGTAAATTATATTTCTCTCTCTTAAAATATGCGCATATTATAGTGCCCTTCCTTCTTATGTTGAAATATATAAGTTAATCCAATTAAAATAGTACCCTTAAAGTAAATTACATTCTCTTATCTTCAGAGATGCTAGTATTATACGGTCCCTTCCTTCTCTTGTTAAAATAGATAGTTTAATATATTTAGCTTAACACAATAAGCGAATATTCTTTCAAATATTTAAAAATATATTTTAGATTCAAATTATATACTAAAATATTTTTAATTGACAAAACTATCATTTACTTACTCAATAAAGACATTTTAAGTGTATGGTTAATTTATTAAAATGATTAAAAAATAAATTATTAAAATCATAATTTTAAATTGAAATTACAAGATAAATTAATTTTTAACTGACAAAACTATCATTTACTTACTCAAAAAAGACATTTTAAGTGCATGGTTAATTTATTAAAATGATTAAAAAATAAATTATTAAAATCATAATTTTAAATTGAAATTACAAGATAAATTAATATATATAATATTATTTCAAATATTTAAAAATATATTTTAGATTCAAATTATATACTAAAATATTTTTAATTGACAAAACTATCATTTACTTACTCAATAAAGACATTTTAAGTGCATGGTTAATTTATTAAAATGATTAAAAAATAAATTATTAAAATCATAATTTTAAATTGAAATTACAAGATAAATTAATATATATAATATTCTTTCAAATATTTAAAAATATATTTTAGATTCAAATTATATACCAAAATATTTTTAATTGACAAAACTATCATTTACTTACTCAATAAAGACATTTTAAGTGCATGGTTAATTTATTAAAATGATTAAAAAATAAATTATTAAAGTCATAATTTTAAATTGAAATTACAAGATAAATTAATATATATAATATTATTTCAAATATTTAAAAATATATTTTAGATTCAAATTATATACTAAAATATTTTTAATTGACAAAAACTATCATTTACTTACTCAATAAAGACATTTTAAGTGCATGGTTAATTTATTAAAATGATTAAAAAATAAATTATTAAAATCATAATTTTAAATTGAAATTACAAGATAAATATATATATATATATATATATATATATATATATATATATATATATATATAATATTTAAAGATGACAAATCAACAAGAAACAAATCTCAAGTATTTTGAATTTATGGTCGTTTTGAGTGTTCTTAATTAAGACAGGACTAAATTTAGAAGCATGGAGAAGGTGTGAAGCATATGCCAACAGCGAAAGTTTTTCAAGACTTAGATTTTGCATAATCAGAAGTAGAACTATCAGAAGGAGAGCTATTCAGAAGCTGGAAAGGTAGTCATATTTACGTTTTTGAGCATAACTTTTTATCTAACCGTTGGATTTTGATGAAACTTGTTCTCAATTAAAGTATAATAAAAAAGCACCAACTTTGGTTTTGGGACTATTGTGAGACAACCTCAAATGAAGGTTCATCTGTGACATGCAATGGGACTATTCTGCTTGTGAAAACTGGTTCGGGCATGGTTTGGTTTTTGATCTTTTTAAACTAAATTAATGACTTTTTTTTGAAATATAATTCTTTTTCCTAAAACTAGACAAACAAAGCTTTTAAAATGATATAGGTTTCAAAAATTTTCATCCACAATTACTAATTTAATAAATTTGGTTTAAACAGAACTCATGCATAGATCCCAGATTTCGAACCCGAGACATAGGTCTTAGTAAAGAAATTATTGGGAAAAATGTACGTGGAATTAGGATTCAATTTTTACTTTTTTCAAAATATATGAATTTTAGATTTTTACCATAAAAATTTGAGTTAAAATATCATTTTAGAAGGTTGAGAAAACTACACATCTTTGAGGTATGCTCACTGTGAGGGGCATACTGACCTGTAAACTTCTAGGAATTTTTATGATTTTTGTAGATTTAATCTGAGAGTTTGGGTTACCTTTTTGAAAAATAGGTTTTTAGGGCTTTAATTTGATATAAGAATTTCACAAAACAAAAGTCGTTTGCTAAATTAATTTTGGACAGAGATTAGGTGCTGCCAAAGAGGGATTCTGTTTTAAATTGCCTTGAAATATGATATTTGATTTCTGATATATTTGAATTTGTAAATTAATTATAATTGTGTGCATGTAAGGCAGTAGGTAAATTTTACCCTTGCCTTAAATGATTGTAAGACCCTTGGAATGTGAACCTAGGGTATCTCTGTGCATGTGATTGTGCGTTTTGAAACGCTGTGGTACAGTCACGTGGACTGTAGTATGAATTATATTTCTCTGTGATGTCTGTGATCTGTGAGTATAAGACTCGAACATGAGTGCTTATGTGGACTACGACTCTGTCTTAGTAATCCAGGAAAATTTTTCCGGCAATAATAATAATATAAATTTCAACAGTGAGAACAATTAATTTAGACTTAAGAATTTATTTATTTTATAAGCTTAATAAATGAACTCTTTAATTTGTGCTTTGGACTTAGATAAACATTATAGGATCCTTGCATGGAGGAATTGTCGGTAAGTTACTGATTAATAAAAATTTTGAATTTGAGAGGATAAGACCCAAACAAAATGTAATAAAGAATCTTGATATGTGATGGCGATATGTGCCTTGAGAATCGTGCAATGAGGAAATATGCGTGTACGGCGGACTTGTGAAGGAAGTCGTGTGGGGCAATTCCGGCTGGGAGAAAGATGCAAAGATGTTGGTGGAGATCGAACGACGTGGTCACCAATGGGTGATGGAGAGCATGTTCTCGTATGGTATAAATTTTTGTTGGAGCCAGGACAAGGTCTTGAGCTCGACGTTGATTCAACTCGTCTTGTACCACCAGCAGCGGAAACCCACGATGGCGAGCAAAGATAATCCCCGTGAGAGAATGTGCGAGGAGTAAGTCCTCGAAGTATGAATGACCAAAGATTGGTGCCTGGGAGATGATCGTGAGGCATTACGACCTTGGAGGATAGGTGTCGAGTTGTGACTACGTTCACACAAACCGACTTGGCTACCCTGACAATAACCACGAAAAAATCTCAGTTGGTGAGAGCCCACCTTATACCAGGGTGATGGTGTACTCCCAGCAGTCATTCCACTCAATATATGTAAGACCACTGAGTTCTGGGAATTCCAGTGGTAGCTGGCCAGTGTGTTACAGTTTATAAATAAAAGTCATGGAAACGAGTAGGTTTCGAGTGTGAACGTTAGGGAACCACCCCGCAGGGGTTAGCAGGATTGTGTGTGACTTTTAAAGTCGTTTCTATGTGATTTTCTTGATGAAGTGAAGAGTTCACCCTTACGTTTTTGTTTTAGGAGCCGATGGCAGTACCTGTGGAGATCACAAGGGGGCTATCCCCATCAGTTTCGTCGCTCTCGTCATCATTTGTCTCTTTGAAGTGTCCTTGAAGAGTTCATCGATACCTGCTACTGTTCCTAATGCCACACCATCCGAGGAGTTCATGATTGGACCGACGCTTCCTGCCTTTCGCCGAACCCTTCTTATGTCAAAGAATTGGAGACGTAATTGGGTGAGAGTCAATCAGGGGGATCCACCGCTAGTCATGAACTTAGGGAACAGTGAGTCAAGGTTTTTACGAAGGATTTGGAGAACTTTGAGGAAGATTCTTTGAAGGATCCCATGGACAATGACCATTAGATTTCTTCTCAGGGATCTTGTCAAAGATCCCCTGCTATCCTATTTCTTTGGATTAGTCTAACATACAGGGTTGGGTTTAGAGATGACTGCTTTGAGACTAGGTTTTTCCCTTTTTATGTATTTGAATATGGGTAGACCTAGGTTTCAGATTTTACTATGTATGTTAGTTTTCATACTCTATTACCCTATGTATTTGGTATATACCTTGAGCATGTGTATATGTATATATGTTACCATTGCTCCAGAAAACATTTTGATGTATGAAATTCTCTATTTTATGCATGTGTATACTTGATAATCGACCAAATTATCTTGTGTTCTTTATTTTATTAATTTGAAATTAAGTGCCCATTTATGTTTGAATGACGTTGCAATTAGTTTCTTGCGAACATAAATAACCTATTGTAATTACCAAGTGGAACACAACTTTCAAACTTAAAATTTACATAAAACTTTTTTTACAATTTGGAAAAATTCCAACTTACCTTTTTACAATTACAGTTGATTTGCAAAATTATACAATATTTGGCGCTTGGTAAAATGAATAAGAAGAAAAAAAATCTCTTCTTCTTTTACGAGAATTAAATGAAGTAACACGCCTATGAAATTAAAAGGAGTTTAAAATGCAAATACATGTAAACCCGGATTTAGGGGTTACAAAACGCGACCACAAACTTGGCGCTAGATCCCCAAGAAACAGTGAGTTAGTGAGCATACCACATGTACCAATCTGTGTTGTCATCCAATCTCTGAGGATTGACTCCTAAACCACTCTCTCTATCTGGATTCGTCTTTTACAGGTCTGTGTGGGCTTCTTTGCCAATGGTACTCGACGGCAGTCCTCAAACAACATATGTCCTTGACATATCATACGGGGATTCAACTCCCCCACTATCATAGAGGTTAACATTACGACCCCGTCCCTCACAAGCATATAGCTCACTGCAGATGAAGCTTCCACACGACCACTCCACACATGTCCTTTCTTTGTCACTGTGGGGTTCCACTGCTCCCAGTACCAGACGGCGACGAACTGGCACACGAGCATTGAGACCTCGTCTCTAGCTCCACAATCACGTTACTCCGAGGACTCTTGCCTCTCTCACCCTAGTAGGTGAACATTGCCATTCGACCTCCGTTTCACGAGCTTTAACATCCTCGCAGCCTGAACGACCCACGCGACCCTTTTTTACCTTATACTTTCGGTATCTCACCATACCCTCACACACACACACACATTATATATATATATATATATATATATATATATATATATATATATCAAATTCACCACAATTTTTGTCAGCAAAATGTGACCACTCAATCACACAATCGTCACGTCGTATACTATTTTCATTAAGTTTTATGCATATCTCACCCTCTCAAGTCTAATTATGATTATCTATACATTACCGTTGGTTTTTCCTACGTGAGGGTCCTAAGTCCATTCTATGTCCAAAGCACAAATAAAGAGTCAATTATGTAAAAATTGTTATTAAAATTAATAGCTCATAACCTAGGTATTTCCACACTCTGTTTAAAGTTTATTTATCTTTTATGGCCAAAGTCGCTATTAATACTTAAACAAAGTTCTAGTCATCATAGGTCCTCACGCTTGAGTCCCTGTGATAGTACCACAAAATAATCACCACAACAATAACAATTTCCCACTACAGTTGAAAGTCAACTGTATCACACAGAAATTACATGCACACACAATTTCAGTGCCCGAGGTTCACACTCCTCCCAATCTCCAATATAGTTAAAATTTAAAATAAGTACATCACGTGTATCAAATAACAATTGCCTGAGGTTTACACTCCTCGGGTCTTTCAAATATATTAAAAGAGTACCTATATTGCATGTTCCATAGCCAACAAATTACATCACAATACTTAGCATAAAGAACATCTCAATTTCACATATGAATGCAAATGTTCCAAATCTTAATTTTCTGAAAAACAGGACAGAATGTGGGCTTAAATTAAATTAGTAAATCATTTTTAAACAAAAATTATTTTTATATAGAGTCAAAGCTCTTTAAATCTATTTTCTAGATTGGTATCCCAATTGTCTAGCAAAAATCTACGAAAATTCATAAAAATTGTACAAGAAAGTGACACAATTTTGGTACGAAATTGACACTGTTTCAAAGAATTGCTCTTTTTTAGACCTTCCCAAAACTAAATTGAGTTATACCTTTTGAAAATTGAAGCTAACACAGTTATCTTTCTAAAAATTTAAAATTTGTACCCAAATTATTTTCCTACCATTCCAAGTAAAATTTTCTTTAAAGCCCTTTTTCAGACTTGAAACAGTTTTTCCAGCACCTCAACTCTGTTTTGTAAATACTTTTTAAATCAGGAGGTGAAATTTATAATTAGGTTAATATAAATGGTTAGAAATATTATTTTGTCTAGTTTAAGGATTGGTAACCACATTTTGAAGAATATCAACACACAATTACAGAATTAAGAAAAACCGAGCACTGCCAGGCCTGAAAAACGAAAACAGAGAGGTCAGTTTGCATGTCACAGATGAGCCTCAGTTTGAGTTTATCTCAGAACGACCTCAAAAACAAAGTTGAAGGGTTTTGTGTCTAGTCTCATTTGAAACTGTTTTCACTCAAATACAAAGGTTAGATTTTGAGAAAACCTCGAGACAGTGGCACCTATTCCAGCCAAAACGTGATTACAGCTACTGCCGCATGTAATTTGGCTTTGAGTTTCAAGAGGAAAACTTGGTTTAAAATTTTGATAAAAATTGGACATTGTCTCCTTTGTAATTGGAGTGTCCCCAAAGAATTAAAGAGTCAAAAAGATGAAAGAAAGTGCACATGAATGCACAACACAGCCATGAAACCAACACAGAAAATGCAAACAAGGGTTTCCACCCAATCAAATTCACATGCAATGAAATCTGTAACCCCCCTTTCTTATAAAACATAATTTAACTATTTAATTTATTTTATATATTTATTTCAAAGTTCTGATACGTTCTATTACAATCCAAAATATGTTCTGTAATTTACATCATTAAAATTTATATAAACACTGCTACAAAATAATTCTAACTACTACAACATTATTGTCTACCCAAAATAGTCCCCATCCTATAGCTCTGGACCATGTCTGCATCTGTAACTTCTAATTAATCTTCCAAATACCTGCAATCACACTCCCCTAGAATCTGGGGACAGCATTACCGGATCAGGCATTTAATTTCTCATACAATTAAAACAATTTCAAACAAATACATATCATAACAAATTAATTAGTTACACACATAATTAAATGCAGTATGATTTATGCAATGCAGTTTTTGACTCAAATTCATTTTGACCCTGCTCCATGGAGACTTCCCCTTTGAGTGTTTAGTAAGTAACTGGCCTACCATTACGCACTGCAATTCAGCTATCAACCCCTACTAAACGCGAATAAGATAAATAGAATTAGGAGATCAGGATATACAGGAAGGCCACCACGACAGCAATCTCGTTCCGGATTACGGTCACATGTGGAGTTGCCAATATCCCTCACCCCACAGGTTATATAATCACAGACCATACAACCCTGCCTAACTTATTCTGCTCACCCCAAAGATTCAATTCTCAAATCATATTCATTTCACATGACTACCGCAGTCTCGGTTAGTCAACAAAATCATTTCTCATATATCAACTCGTTTCTCATGACTACCGCAGTCTCGGTTAGTCAACAAAATCATTTCTCATATATCAACTTGTTTCTCATGACTACCGCAGTCTCGGTTAGTCAACATTTATTCTTTCTTTTCTTTCTTTTCTTTTCTTTTCTTTCTTTTCATGGCTACCGCAATCCAGGTTAGCCAACATCAATTATTTTTCACTTGAATCTTTATAAGTCCCCCAAAAAGACTCATGCAATGAATTATGTTCATGATCACAATTAAATAAATAATTTGTACACATTAACATACAAGAATACAAAAATTAAGCAATTTACCTTATAACATTAGTATTTTAGTAAATTATCAATTAAATCACTATTAGGTAAAGTTACTAAAATACCCTTAATCTTTTCTAAAATTCCATCTATGTCCTAAATTTTGAAATGACCAAATTACCCTTACTCTTTTTCAAAAATTCCCATTTTGTCCCTTCATGTAAAATGACCATTTTGCCCTTGATTTTACAAAAATTTCCACATAATATCCCTTGTATTTTAAGCATGGCCGAATGGTATACCTACCATTTCCAACATGTTTTCCAAAGCAACAACTTCCAATTCCAACAAAAATTCAACCAAATCTCAATTCAATTAAAAACCAAACAACTCAAATTTCAACCATCACAACACATTAAAAATTCAATCACACATTATTCCAATCCATGAATTACAATCACAAACATCAAAAACACAAAACCCCTAAATCAATTTCAAGTTTTCATGATTCTAGGTCACAAATTGAATCTAACCCTACAACATGTTTTCTTCTAATTCCAAGGGTTTTAATTGAAATTAAATGCCTAGATCCTTACCTTAAACTCTTTAATTGAAGAAAATGCCTTGAATTCCTTTCTCCCTCACTCCTTGGTCTTGTATGAATTTTTGAGATTTC
This sequence comes from Pueraria montana var. lobata, assembly GCA_026413185.1. Lineage (NCBI taxonomy): Eukaryota > Viridiplantae > Streptophyta > Magnoliopsida > Fabales > Fabaceae > Pueraria > Pueraria montana. The sequence continues at coordinate 35,586,056 of CM048651.1, read as the reverse complement.
CTCCAATTTCTTTTCCTTTTTGCCGATTAGCTTAGGGTTTAGGGAGTTTGGATGGTTTGGTTTCTTAATTTGAGATGAGATGATGAAGTTAAGATGAAATTGAAATGAAAACTGCAGCTGCTGGGTTTGGAGACTCATGGTTCTGTTTTTGAGCTTTTGGTGACTTTTTTCTCCTTTTACTTAAGTTAAATGCTTCTAAAAAATTTTATTAACCAAATTGGACTTTGCCTTCAAGTCCAGCTGCTGCCTGCACGTCCAGCAGCTCAATTGGACCAAGGGAAGTCCACTTGCCAAGCCTTTCCAGCCCACTTGGACAGCCAAGGAGTTCCAAGTCACTTGCCTACCCCAAAAGTCAACATTTCAAGCACTTTGTAGAAAATTCTAGAAGGTAATTAGGGCTGCTAATTATTTTACAATGTGATTAGAATTTGAAGAAAATAACATCACCAATGGATTCCTTACTATCAAAAACCTTGGGGTAGTGTCTTACTTATCTCTTAATCCAAGCCTAATTAGCTTAATTTAGTGACATTAGAAAAACCTAAGTTGTCACTTTTTGATTGGTTAAGGTTCTAATTTAAATTTTTCTTGGTTAAACATTTTTAATAATTATTCTAAGTATATTAAAATTATTAGATAATTCTATAGATATCCTATGAATTTTCTCTAAATTTTCTGTCTTAAAATTTTACCGTAATAATTTCTCAAAGTTCTAACTTTCAGAAAATCCTAACAATTCTGAATAAGCATTTTAATTTTTTATCTGTATATATTTTTAATCTATATTCTATTACCTTTCTTTTAAGTTATAAATGAGTTCAAAATTCTATACTTGAAATTTTATCCTGGACAGCTGTCTGACATAGCAGTCCAGTCAACAATCAATTTCGGCAAAAACAAAGACATTTGGAAATTCAGAAAATTCTTCTGAATAGAACTGTATTAATTTCATTAAGAAAATATGTTCATAAAGTTCTATAAAATACATTGCATAAGTGTTCATAATGTACATATATAAATGCGTACAAATAGTAAAATGAGGATGTTACAAAATCAATAGCAACAATGGAGGCATTCATGCAATAACTTGGGTGAAACCCCCTAAGACAAGGTTTTGAGTCCACAAGGAAGAAATCCCCCTTACCTAAGCTTAAACTCAAACGGAAGAAGAAGAAGATGAAAGTGGAAGATGGTAGAAGGATGGTGGTGGTGATGGAGATGAACCTTGCATGCAACAAGAAACAACAATGGAATCAAGCTCCTTTCCTCCTTCTCTTCTCCTCCATGGCCTCCTCATTCTCAAGGGAAAAATGATCACTAATTTGTGTTTTTGTTGTGCCTTGTGTTGGTGTTGTGTTTTATGTGATGCTTAGTGTTGGTTTTTGTGCTAAGTAAGGTGAGTTAGTGGGGTTAGGTGGAGGGTTTGGTGTTGGCCGTGGGACTTTTGTGAGTTGATGGATGGGTTTGTGATTTGATTACCTAGTGGGATTTAATTATCCACTAGGTAATTAAGGGTAGCTTCTAGGATTAAGGATTTTAGATACACTGAGTATGATTTACACAGTGTAATTTTACATTGTGTAATTGTCATGCAATGCAATTAAAATTTTTATAGAACTTGTTATCTAATATATCACTTGTATAATTAATTTAGTTCTAATTGTCTAAATAAAATTTCATCTGTGAAGAAATTAATTACAGACAAAATTTCACAGAAACTAAATTAACAGGCAAACATTCCAATTAAATAATTTAACTCAAACATTACAAGTAAATAATCACAAACAACATTTTGAGCAAATAATTAAATAAAACACTGCCAGAAATTGACGACAAACAAACATTAGAATTTAAATAAATACATACAACACTGCAGGCGGTTAATTAGAGAAATACGACAAATTAAATAATTAAATAAAATACTATTGGAAATTGATCACAGACAAATTAATTATAAGCAAACATTACAGATAATTAATCACAGGGAATTTAATTACAGGCAACCAGTACAGGAATTTAATTGCGGAGAATTTTATATATTTGATTTGATGAATTTTCTACTTTTCCATTATGAAGAGATACTCATATTATTTGTTTTTCATTATTTTTCTTAATTACTGAATTACTCACTAACTATAATTAGTTACTCACAACACATATTTTTCTTATTTAACACAAAAAAATAAATCTTAATTAAATCAAAATTGAACCACTCAAGTAAGTACTTACTAGGTTGAAATTTTCAGGTGTTACATCCATGGTTGAAGTAAGCAACCTTTTCTTTTAACAACCCACACCCACTAAACTATGTTTTGAATCTTTTTTTGCACTTGTGTGAAGTGCTATATTATGACTTTCAATTTCCTTCTATCCTATGTTCTTTCATACATCATACTTGCATATAAATTGTAAAACAGCTAAGGAATTGTGTATGTTGTACAGGCTATGGCCTTCTGCTAGCCCCTGGCACATTATGTTTCTTATTGCTATAAATTATGTATGTTTATTAAGTCTTTCCATTGTGTGCATTTTTTTTAAAAGAAAATGCATTTTCTATTCATCCCACTAGTTTTCTTGCAAAATAGGAAAGTTTCATTCACTTATGTTATCTAGACATAAACCCTTGCTATAGCGCAAAAAAATTCCACCATCTTCCCACATCTTAACCAACAATCCTGCATCTTTTGCTAAAATCCCCAAAGGGTTGAGTTCTGAATCTAGACCGTTGAGGGCTCCCGACAAGATGTATGTATAATTTTTTTGTAGAAACAATTTTTTTTATAGAAAGAAATGCTTAAGTCACAAAGGTGATAGATAAATTATCTAGAATTTAATGAACAATCATATAAATCTTCAAATTAATTATGTTCTTGAATTTTTAAAATGATTGAGATATGAAAACTTATGAAAAATTCAATACAATCTCAAATTAATTAGTAAAATAATAGAAAAGTATATAAGAGAAAGGTTCTCAAAAGTACATAGATAATTTATCCAATTGCACACTTAGATCATAACAGGCTAAGCTACACATAATCAGGATTGTTTACTATCAGATCATCTGAAATACAACAATGCATTTTCACTTGTCAAGTATTCTATCATAAGTCTACCCTCTTTGTTATAAAAACACATCTAATAGCATATATGCACATGACAACTTATGATTAATGATTGATTAGGTGAAAAATGATGGAAAACATTTGACAAGTGTTGAGTTAGCACAAACGAGGGCTATATCGTCCTAGTTGCTATTTTAATTGGATTGCTATTATTTATATAGTGAAGACCGACAATTGAGACGATGTGACACTCGTTTGTGCTGACTCAACACTTGTCAAAGGCCTTTTACTCATTCATTATCCAATTAATCATTAACTGTGTAAGTTGTCCTCACTATTGCACTTTAGACTTTTTACATCGGTTAAAAAGGACTTTTTACGTCGGTTATAGTGAGTTATAAATTCAGGCAATTTAGAAAGTCGGAATTTTTTTAATTGGTTATTGAACCAATGTAAAAAGTTTCTTTTTCTACATCGGTTCTATTAAGAACTGATGTAATACTTTTCATTCCTATTTTCCATCTACTTGATTTCCACTCTCCTCATCATTCTCCTTTTTGTATTAAAATACATCTAATAGCATATCTGCACATGGCAACTTACTATTAATGATTGATTAGATAATAAATGAAGGAAACACATTTCACAAGTGTTGAATAAGCACAAACGAGGGCTTCATCATCCCAGTTGCTATTGACTGGATTGTTATATTTATATACGGGTAATTGAGACGATGTGACCCTTGTTTGTGCTGACTCAACACTTGTCAAGTGCCTTTCATTCATTCATTGTCTAATCAATCATTAATTGTAAGTTGCCATCACTACTACAGTCTAGACTTTTTACATAAGTTGGAGAATAGACTTTTTAGATCGATTATTGTGACATTATGAATTCAGGTGATATAGAAAGTCAAAATTTTTTAAATTGGTTATTGAACTATGTAAGCAGAACCAATGTAAAAAGTTTCTTTTTCTACATCAGTTCTGTTTAGAACCAATGTAATACATTTCATTCCCATTTTAAATCTGCTCATTTTCCACTCTCATCAACACTAGCAGACGAACCGTTGCAAATGCTAATTCTAAATGAGAATGTGGTGGTCATTGCTGGCGCTCATAATCCAATAACAATTTTCTCATTTAAATAAAAAACTATAAGCTTTACTATTTACCACATATCCAATGAAAACACAGTCATAAGATATTAGTAAAGCTTATAGTTTTATTTTTCATAAGATATATATATATATATATATATATATATATATATATATATATATATATATATATATGAAATTAGAGCAATCATCAATAGATGTGATAAAATGTCATTTTCCATTTCTAGTTAACACTCCATCAAATTCACATATATCACTATGTTTAATCCTAGGGATGTTTTTAAAAACTTTCCAACTCAGAGGTAATTTATCAATGATTACAGCTACTTGGAATTATTCATTTAAAGTCATACCTTCAAAGACAATTTCATGAGAAATTTTCTGGAGTTCATGGGATTCGGCTTCTACAAATTTGTCATCCGTCATTTGATACTTGAGGTAACGACTGACAACATACTTCTTTGATCCAACCCTTTTAGTGTCATATTTTCCTTCGCAATGGTATTTGTTCTATAATAATCTTAAAGATCAATTGATAAACCATTTAAAATAAAATTCTTACACATGAAGTCATTGTCATTCCATGATTCTAATTCCTTTTTTTGAGCATCAAACAGATTTCCTGGTAGAATTGGCTTGACAGTAGTGAGAATGGAAGTGACTTTGCGCATGGTCAGGAAGAACAACACCTTTTGTTTCCATCTCTTGAAATGCACACGTTCGAACCAAAACAAATAGTTAATATGAGCTAGAGCTATATGTTCTGCTTAGTAGACATGGCAACAAATAAACATCTTAAATTTGTTACAATAGAGGTTGAAAAAACATGAACTATATGTTGGAATTTTAATCTTTATCCCTTACTTTAGTATTCTTTATTCTTTATGCGGAAACCAAAAATCATAGGTATACATATCCCAGAACAATAATCCAAAAGCCCTAGGATCTACAACATGCTTGATTATTAAGGATTAGATAAAATACCTAGATCCATCAACGGTTCCTGATCTAAGCGTTCTTGAACAATTGTTGCGGAATCACGAACAACCGATGAACAACGTAGCCGGTGGCTTTATGGTTCTTCCTTAACCGGAGCCTCTTTATTCCTCAATGGACCTTCGTAAATCTTCAGATAGGGAGAAGAGAAACTATGTGTGGAGGCTTGGTATATTGGGGACCATAGCCTTCTTATAGTGTGTTAACCTAATAGGGTTCCCATTATCCCCTAATGGGCCAACATTGACATTTGCTCAATTAAGCCTATATCACTTTATTTAGTAGTCTAACGAGCTCACTTAATTTGACCACATAAAATAAAGCCCACTAATGATAAACAACTAATATAATTGTCTTATAATATTAGCCCATTATATATTGGAACATAAAATTCAAACACTATAAATTAAGGTTGAGTCCTAGACTAGGTCACTCTCTTTAAGACATTTCATGGCTTTGCCTACATTGTGTAGCAGTGTACAACCCCGTCGTCCCCAGGATAAAACAACCCTCTAAAACTAAGTAAGGGAACTCTCTACATAGAAGAGAACCCAACAAACCAACACCCACAGAATACTAAAATATACCCAAAAACAAAAATTAGGAAAGCACAATTTTTAGGAAACAACTTTTTCAATGTTCCAAATTTTTCCTCTATTTTTTTAGGACTCAGAACCTCTTTTTATAACATGAAAATCATGATGATTCACTTTAATTGTGTTAAAAGCCATTAAACCAGATTAATTAGCTTCACAACAGCTAGAAAAACTTTAAGATAGATTAATTAACTTCCAACGACTAAAAAACATTAAACCAAATTAATTAATATGATTTAATGTTTTCTAGCCGTTGGAAGTTAATTAATCTATCTTAAAGTTTCCCTAGCTATTGTGAAGCTAATTAATCTGGTTTAATGGTTTTTAACACTATTTAAGTGAATAATCATGATTTTCATGTTATAAAAAGAGGTTATGAGTTTTGTAAAAAATAGAGAAAAAAATCTGGAACACTAAAAGAGTTGTTGTTTCCTAAAAATTGAGTTTTCCTATTTTTTGTTTTCGAGCAAATTTTATTATTGTGTGGGTGCTGGTTTGTTGGGTTTTCTTTAATGCAGAGAGTACCCTTACTTAGTTTTATAGGGTTGTTTTATCCTAGAGACGACGGGGCTATACATTGCTATACAATTTAGGCATAGCTGCAAAACGTCTTAAAGAGAGCGACCTAGTCCACAACTCAACTTTAATTTATGGTTCATGTTTTTTAACCTTTGCAAAAACAATATATAATCTTAATTCTTCCCAATCATAAGTAAACTAGAAATTCAAACATAGAGTGATGAATTGTATCATTATTATTGTAAAAGTACAAAAAGTACATGCATCCCTATGGATAGTATTGATACCTTAGTATACTTTTAGTTGCATGAAAATGTCTTTATAGTATTTTGCTTGCTCTTATACAGCAAGACCTTGTGACGCAGATTTATATTTAAACTCCAAAACTAACTAAGGCGATCCATTATGTGAATGGTAAAATAATGTATACTTTGATTTGCATAGAAAGCAATCATGCTAAAACAATCCATTAGTTTTAATGAAATCTAAATAAAAGGGTATAATTTGTTATACCAGGATGCGAGGTCTTAAACTGCCAATGCAAAAAATACTGTGGAACATTATTAGAATATGCTTAATTAAAACTTTAAAGCCACAATACTGTTATAGACCTCCATGTGAAACTATATATGACAAGATGCTTTAAACAAAAACTAAGTTCCTTTACTACGTTTAAAAAATAGAAGAAGGGCTACTAAAATTTTGAAAGTTACATTAACAAATAATAAAACAGTTCATTAGTTTTAATGAACCTAATTGATGTGTGTGTTCACGTGTCTGTGTGCATGTATGAGGGTGCATGTGTTAGTAAATAATCCATTAATATTACATAGACGTGATGGTACACATGTGTTAATAAACAATCCATTAATATTAGGCCTTGTCAAATTTAATGTAACATTCATTTTGATAAATAAAAAAAAGCTATGCAGTTTGTTGTTATACCATGATTTTAAAAGGGAAGCCAAAAATTTCAATTTTTGTGCAGAAATGTAGAGAAGCCACATCTTCAATGAATCTAGCAACAAATCTTTTTTAAAAGTAGCAAAAAAATTGACTTTCATAAAATGAAAAACATGGCTTCTTGTTATGTGGTGACTGGTTCAAAAACAATGAAAATTATACCATAATTTTAAAAAGGAGGCCAAAATATTCAATTTTTTATGCTAAAAAGCAAAAGTCTTTTAAAGAATTAGCTAAACAGATTTGTTTAACAACAAAAGTGAAGAACTAATTAAACTCAAATTGAATGACAACATAATCAAATCATGGTGAAAAAAAATGAATAAAGGTTGATAGAGGGAGGAAGTAATTGATCACCTGAGTTGAGTAAAGAAAGTCAACAGATGGAATATGCTCTCTGTTGGTGACGAAAGTCAATAAAGGGAACATATTACTACGAAAAAAGCCCTGCCTTTTTCCTTCACTACTAGGAGAGTAAGCAACATCTATTAGCATTGGACCATGAGTCGAATTGATCGTGTCATGTGCAACGTCCATCAATGATGGTTCATTAATGTCCATTAATTTAGACTCTTCCCCCTTCCCGACTACAAATAAGACTAAGAGGAGCCCGAAAGCCCCAAAAAATCAAGACAAAAAATGGAAGCCTTTCGATTCATTCCCCATTCTCTCTTAAATAAAGCTCGCCCTCGAGGCTTAGGCAGGTCGACTAGGTCTCTTTGCTGAAGACGGAAGCAAGTGACCCCTACTACTCTCTTATTTATAAAGATGGTATTAGTTTTAGAGAGAGAATTTTTGTTTTACAATATTAATTATTGCATTTATTAAATACAATATATAATTAATTTAATAATATTATTAAATTCAATTAATACATTTATTCAATGTAATTATTAAATGTATAATAAATGCATATTATATTGCCTTTCCTTTTTATGCTAAAATATATAATTTAGTTCATTTAACATAATACCCTTAAAAGTAAATTACAATCTCTTCTCCTAAGAGATGAGAGTATTGCAAAGTCTCTCCCTTCTTTTGCTAAAAGAGATAGTTTAGTATAATTAACTTAACACAATTAAAGAATATTCATTGAAATATTTAAAAATATAATTTTAGTTAGAAATATATTACAATATTTTTAATTGACTAAAATTAAATATATTGTTATATAATTGACTAAAATATTTTTAAATATATAGGTAATTTTAAAACAATTAAAAATAATTTATTAAAATTATAATTAGGAATTGAAATTGCAGGATAAATTTATATATATATATATATATATATATATATATAAACTTTTCTAATTTAACAAATTTAAAATTATAAAAATGGAATTTAGCATAAATAGAATGACACTTATATAATTGTAATTAATGTATTTTATTAAATATAATATGCAATTAAATTTAATAATATTAGAAAATTCAATATATTTGTTAAATGTAATAAATATAATACATATAAATTAAATGTATGTATTCTTTTATAATTTAAATACATTTTTAGTCCTTGCAATTTAGCGCTTTTTTTGTTTTTCGTCCTTGTAAATTTTTTTGTTTGGTTTTAGTCATTGCAAATTATGTTTGTTTATTTTTTCGTCCTTAAAGCAGTTTAGATAGCATTTTTTCACTCTTCAAAGCATTTTTTTCATTGTTCAAAGCACTATCTAAACCACTTTAGGGACGAAAAACAAAACAAACATAATTTGCAAGGTCTAAAACAAAAAAAAATTGCAAGGACGAAAAGTAAAAAAGTGGTAAATTTCAAGTACTAAAAAAGTATTTAAGCATTCTTTTATCAACATTAGCATTGTAAACTAGAATTGAACATAATTATTTATGTAATAATCATATAAATATATGAATAAATAGAATATTACTTATATAATTGCAATTACTGTATTTATTAAATATAATATACAATTTATTTAATAATTATTATAAAATTCAATATATTTATTAGTTGTAATAAATATAATACATGTTTTTTCTTAAATGTATGGATTCTTATATATCTATATGTATTCAAGTGGATATTAATATCATATATAAAAGTTGTTAAACATATACAAAGAAAGAGAATTTTTATTGTACAATATTAATTATTGCATTTATTAAATATAATATATAATTAATTTTAATACATATTATTAAATGTAATAAATATGATACATGTTTATGAAATATATGGATTCATATGTATATAAATATAGGTTTAATTACTCTGCGGGTTCTGAAACTTTTACCAAATTTTAATTAGGTCCCTGAACTTGTATTTGTTTTTTAATTAGGTTTCTCGTTAGGAACCTAATTTTAAAAAAAAAAACAAATACAAGTTCAGGGATCTACTGTCAAAAAAATATTTAGGGACCTAATAACTGAAAAAAAAAATCAAGGACCTAATTAAAAATTGTCAAATAGTTTAGGGACCTGCAGATTAATTTAACCATCAATATAAAAGTAAATTATATTTCTCTCTCTTAAAATATGCGCGTTTGATAGTGTCCTTCCTTCTTATGTTGAAATATATAAGTTAATCCAATTAATATACTACCCTTAAAGTAAATTACATTCTCTTATCTTGAGAGATGCTAGTATTATACAGTCCCTTCCTTCTCTTGTTAAAATAGATAGGTTAATATATTTAGCTTAACACAGTCAATGAATATTCTTTCAAATATTTAAAAATATATTTTAGATTCAAAATATATACTAAAATATTTTTAATTGACAAAACTATCATTTACTCACTCAATAAAGACATTTTAAGTGTATGGTTAATTTATTAAAATGATTAAAAATAAAATTTTAAAATCATAATTTTAAATTGAAATTACAAGATAAATTAATTTTATATATATATATATATATATATATATATATATATATAATTTAATTATGACAAACCGTCAAGAATCAAATCTTAAGTATTTTGAACTTATGGTTGTTTTGAGTGTTCTTAATTAAGACAGGACTAAATTTAGAAGCATGGAGAAGGTGTGAAGCATATGCCTACAGCGAAAGTTTTTTAAGACATAGATTTTGCATAATCAGAAGCAGAACTATCAGAAGGAGAGCTATTCAGAAGCTGGAAAGGCAGTCATGTTTTTTGAGTCAAAGTGCAGATATTAGAAGTTATATATGATCAGAAGCATGGTGCTTGGGGTAACTTTAGTCAAGGGGTAGATATCAGAAGCTACACATGACTAAGGGATCATCAGAAGTTGTGTTGCAGGAATGGCTTGTGAAGATAGACGTGTCTACACCATTTAGAAGCACATACACTATTTCTTACAAGTTGAAGGCATGAATCAGTGTTTGGAAGCATTGATTCTGAAGCTGTGAGTTATTCACGGTACTTGACGATTTTTAAATTAAGGGAACTCAAAGAAGACAACAAGTCCTAGTCAAAGAACAAGAAACTAGTAGAATGAAGATTGAAGCACGTTGCATTGCAATTACAACGACATCTACAAAAGACATGTTGCAAACTAATAATCTTCAGAAGACTTCCCATGATTCAAATTCGAAAATCATGGGGAACCACTAAGACCAACAACTAATCACTCAACGGATAGAATGGAGAATAGTAGAGATGAAGAAGACAACTCAAGAAGTGGTGCAGAAGACATGGAGGATGAATCTTGTGCAGAATGGCTAGCTGCAGGAACTTGGACAACTTATGCAGCAATTTGAAGTTTGAATTTGAAATAAATGGAACACACTAGAACGGAGGGTTGAATAATGTGTTAGTAGAAATTTAAAACTTTTTCTTAAATATGGAACCTTTTTCGAAAGCAAGTGTGAATAGTAGATATGAAAACAAGTTTGGTAAATGATCGTCCAATGTGTTTAAAACAATTTTCTCAAAACAGATTTATCAAGATCTTATGCGTCCAAGGATGTATGCCAAAGAAAACAAGTTAAAACACAAGAATAAAAGTATGAACAATTGTTTTATACTAGTTCACTTAATCTAGTGAGCTATGTCCAGTTCTCCTTCAATCTTAGAAGGGTTCCACTAATCAAACAGTCTTTCTTGCCACTCTTAGCTTACAACAAGTATTCTCTAGGACACTTCTGGCACACCCTTAATCTCCCCTTGAGATTGCTAAACACCCAAGTATTCTTTGATCACTAAGGCACTCCTAGCTTTCCAAACAATAGTTTGAATGATTACAAATCAAATAACTCTCAAAGAGAGGATATACAATGCGAAACAAATAATAGAATAACTTTGCCAAACAAAGGATGGCACAATAAGCACTCAATGCTTAATTGTCCAGAGATGGAAGCTTTATTAGAGCAAAAATGGCAGCACTTCAAGAATTTCATAATGCAAAAGTTATCTTCTCTGTGTGTTGATTCTTCATTTATAAGCTTCAAGAATGTGACCATTGTGTGTTGGAGTACAAGTGTGAAGGTTAAGTCCCACATTGGGTAGGAATGGGAAAGTTGAGTAACATAGAAGTGAGGAAGACCCACAAACTTAATGCCTTAAGGTTTTGGGTTGAAGGTGGTGTCAGGTTCACTTATGTGGTATGCTCGTGGCCCATTGGTGTAAATCTCCCTAGTGTTTCATCTCCCTCGGTGCACAACAATTTGTATAAGAGCCAATGGTTCAACTTGGTGACCGGCTCAAACAAATATGGTGGATCAGCGATGGATCCAGGCATGGACATGGGGATCCCTTGTATCAAGGAACGGCGGTTCAAGGTACTAGAGTGTGGTTGCAGGCATGGTTAAGCTCTAAAGGCACCATCATTGGATACTCGTGGTGAAAATGGCTTTCGTTTGAGGGGGAGCTACCATGTGGAAGAGACTCACACTTGAGGGGGAGATTGTTGGAGTACAAGTGTGATGGTTAAGTCCCACATCGGGTAGGAATGGGAAAGTTGAGTAACATAAGTGAGGAAAACCCATAAACCTAATGCCTTAAGGTTTTGGGTTGAAGGTGGTGTCAGGCTCACTGATGTGGTGTGCTCGTGGCTCATTGGTGTAAATCTCCCCGGTGTTTCATCTCCCTCGGTACACAACAATTGGTATTAGAGCCAATGGTTCAACTTGGTGACCGGCTCGGACGAATATGGTGGATCGGTGATGGATTCGGGCATGGACATGGGGATCCCTTGTATCGAGGAACGGCGGTTCAAGGTACTAGAGTGTGGTGGCAGCCATGGTTAAGCTCTAAAGGCACCATCATTGGATACTCGTGGTGAAAATGGCTTTCGTTTGTGGGGGAACTAACATGTGGAAGAGACTCACACTTGAGGGGGAGATTGTTGGAGTACAAGTGTGAAGGTTAAGTCCCACATTGGGTAGGAATGGGAAAGTTGAGTAACATATAAATGATGAAGACCCATAAACCTAATGCCTTAAGGTTTTGGGTTGAAGGTGGTGTCAGGTTCACTTATGTGGTGTGCTTGTGGCCCATTAGTGTAAATCTCCCCGGTGTTTCATCCCCCTCGGTGCACAACATTGTGGGGATCAGAGACTTGTAAAAATATCCATTTTCTCACAGAGGTAATAAAAGTGAGGTTCTTCAACAACAATTTATGTTTTTAAAAACAAGGTTTTCGAGAGGATAGAGGTTTAACAATTGAAGAATGAAAGCTCAAGTGAAATGTGCAAGTAGATGTGGTTGTAGTGCTAAATTTAAGACGCACGTTGATTTTTTTTCGGACATTGGTATGCTACTCACTTCACTGATAATCTTAATCATGAGTTATTGGAAGATGTGTATTGTAGTAGGCTTGCAACCATAGAAAAATGAGTGATGCTAACATAGTTCAAATGAACAATGTCAGAGATGTTAGTATTAGTGCACCTCATTTTTGGGTCATTTGCTAACCAAAGTGGTGGTTATGAGAAATTTGGTTTTAGAAGGAAATACATATATAATCATATTAGAAGACAGAGGCAGGAACAATGTTCTAATGTTATGGCTACAGTACAATATGTACAACATTTGGGGATTAATGACCCTATGATGTTTTTTCAACATACGACTGACAGTGAACTTATATTGGAGCATATGTTTTGGTGTGATGGATTAGCCAACTAAATTACAAAGTGTATATTTTTTGTCGACGGTCAATACCAGCGGCTATTTTAAATCCGTCAAAAGTTGTTTGTGACGCACATAGTCCTGACAGTTTTTTTTAATTTCAAAATTGCCATTTTGAACACCTTTTTAAGCCACCAGAAACTACATTTTAAGCCGCCACAAATCACACCTTTTTTTGTAGTGAAAAGGGTCACAATAGTATCGGTTGTCTTCCATATTTTGAGGGAATAAATTGGGGCAGGGGTTGAAAGAAATATTAAGGTATGCATATCTGGAACAATTTGAAAGCTCAACATATTATTACCTAACATTCTACATTTTATTCCCAACTTTTGAGATCAGTGTGTTTTATTTCAACTAATGTGTCTAGTCATGATGTTTAACTTATTTTATAAACATTTCAAGCAAATCCCTTCAGCAATGGTTAGTGTGCTTTAAGCTTGTGTAGGTCTTGCTACATTGGAACAATGAGAGTTGATTCATGGCTATATCCTTAGAAGGGGTCTTGATTCTATACTGCATTTTCTTAATTAGCACCCTTATAACAATGTATGAAGATGTAGTGATATTTCAAAGGGACAAACAGTGTTTATCAAGACCAAATATTAAAAACCAAGTTTGCTATAACTGTGAATGTAGCTGTAGATCATGGATCTATGAGATTCTATCTCTTAGTTTTTGATTATGCAGCTAATTGTAATCCTGACAAAGGAAGGGAAAAAAATTAATGAAAATATTAGCAAATTCTGCATAAACTCTAATTATAAGCAATCAAAGTGTCTTAAGAGATATCATTAAGGTATGACAAATTGCATGCAAGATCGATACATATCACAACATGATTACTTACAACCCTTTCACCTTACCCATTCAATTAGTTCCCACATGATTAAGATCAATGACTGAACGAGAATAAAATGTAATTACATGGAAGTAGTAGTCTAATTACATTAAACCCCAATGAGGGTGGGAATTAGCTACTTATAGCCATGGGGGAAGAAGAAACTGAAGAAGAGACAATGAAAGATGAATCTCTAAGCATGGAATTGGCTCCCTAATGTTCTCCAAGAATGAATAATTATGAATGTAGAAAAAGAGTTGTCCCCAAATCATAAAAATCTAATATATTTAAAGACTTCAGTTGTCGCAAAGGTGTGCACGGGGTTGTGCTTAGGGTCGTGCATAGGGTTGTGCTAAACTTTCAGAGCGCTGCTGCATCAGCATGCCCCGTGGTTGGGGTTGTGCACGGGGACGCGCAAAAGTTATGGAGCACAAGCACATTAGCACGCCCCGTGCTTGGGGTTGTGCATGGGGTCGTGCAAAAGTTACAGAGTGTTAGCACATCAACACGCCTCGTGCTTGGGGTTGTGCATGGGGTTGTGCTTACTTGTTAGAAACCCAAATTAACCCTTTTTCTTCTCTTTTTTCTTCAATAACAATGATAATGCTTTTCAACACTTCTCCACATGGTTCTTCATCAATTTTCCTACAAAACACCACAAATAAACCAATATCAAGTGTAAAAACTAGAAAATTAGCAAATCCTAAATAAACTAAACTTTTATTCAAAATTAACTAAAATGAAGATAAACAAAGCTCAAAAGTATGAAAGATATCAAATAATTGCCCCTAAACTACTACAAAATGTAGGAATATAAGGCAATTATCAATGACATCTCCAAAACTTCAAGTCAAAAAGGGCAACAACAATTAACTTAAAAAAGCCAGTAGCTATTTTTACCAAAATAGTCACCTAAATGTGAAATGATCAAATAAGTAAGGTTTGAATCTGAAATCTATGTAAAAACGCGCAAGAGGAACATACTGCAACTAAAGGAGACACTAGTACTGCACTAACACTAGATAATTTAATGTCATATATATGACATTCTCTTCCAAGTGCTATGCTTTCTGCTGGTAGTGTCACCATTTGTAGGAAAGTGACATCAAGGTAACAATATATATTCTTGCATATTTCGTGGCCTGCAGGAAACATGACCTTATTGTAAATGTTAGGATATTAATTGAAAATTCTCTAAGATTTTAGCGGTAAAATGATGAAATTGTAAAGCCTCATGGGAAATCCCAATTGTTTTGCTCTCAACATTAGCTATTTTCTTGTACTATTTTCCACTCAGATTGCCTTCGATTTCTTGTGGCTTCCGAGTAAGCAAGGCATCAAATATTTTATCTAAGCAAGGTAATTAATTGAATCCACCCCCATAAACTCATCATTCCCGCAATGTTATGTATCATATAATTCAAAAAATATAAAAGGAAGTATTATTAGCAAGAATGGGGAGAGTAGAAAATGCGAAAGCATGATTTTTCACATACCAGACCACGCATTCTGCATATAACTTCTCATTTCCCATAATGCAAGATGAATAGGAATATAATGGTGAAAAGGATCGGAGAACAATGCATACCGTAATTTAATTGGGTTTAATTTAGGGTTAATTTAATTGGCAATCATGTGTATTATATATTAATGGTTTTTATGATTTTTGTTCATTACTGTTAAATTTTTTAATTCATGCCATCATTTTAGTGATATTTTAAATTTGATAACATGGCATTCATACCAAAAAAATCAAAATTGAATATAAGATATATATAGGATATTTTGCTGAAAATCGATTTTCAATATTAGATGGAAAATTATTAGCATTTAATGTTTTTAAGTTTTCGCTATATCAATATTTCTGTTAGTTCTTGAAATCAATCTCAAATTCGATATTATTTTAAATTGTTTAATTACATGGATGTCATTAATAAATAACTACTTTTTGAAAATATTTTTAATTTGATTACATGGATACCATTAACATTAAGCGAGGTAATATTTTAATCATAATCTATACTGCCGATTCTTAGCACCCTTATAACAATATATGAAGATGTGGTGAGATTTCAAAGGGACAAACATTGTTTGATATTTATATTTCACTTATATCAAGACCAAATATTAATAACCAAGTTTGCTAACTGCAAATATAGCTATAGATTATGGATCTATCAGATTCTGTCTCCTGGTTATTGATTATGCAGCTAAATATAATCATGACAAAGGGGAAAAAAAGTAATGGAAATATTTGCAAATTCTGCATAAACTCTAATTTATAGGCAATCAAAGTATCTTAAGGGATATCATTAAGGTATGATAGATTGCTTGCAAGATCGGTACATATCACAACTTGATTAGTTACAACCCTTTCACCTTACCCATTCTATTAGTTCCCAAGTGATTAAGATTAATGACATCTCCAAAAGTTCAAGTCAAAAAAGACAACAGCATATTAACTTAAAAAAGCCCACAGCTATTTTTATCGAAAGTCACCTAAATACTGTGAAATGATCAAATAAGTAAGGTTTAAATCTACTAACAAAAACTAACAACTAACAAATTAACATTAGCCGATAAAAAAAATAAAGTAAGCTTTGAATCTGAAAACAAAGTAAAAGAGCGTAAGAGGAACATACTGCAAACATAATAATATTATCAGGAGAAAATATAAAGACACTAAATAGCATGTGTAACACCAACTAGGATTGCACACTCCAACTCTGAAACATAGTTAAATTGTAAAGTCTGTTGATACTCTAGCTTTACTGAAATCACCACTAAAACAAACACTATTACTGCAACAAAATTAGATAATTTAATATCATATATACGCCTTTCTCTTCCAAGTGCTATGCTTTCTACTAGCAATGTCACCATTTGTAGGAAAGTGACATAAAGGTAACAGTATATATTCTTGCATATTTTGTGGCTTGCAGGGAACATGAGCTTATTGTAAATGTTAGGATATTATTTGAAAATTTTCTAAGATTTTGACAGTAAAATGGTGAAATTGTAAAGCCTCATGTAAAATCCCAAATGTATAATGGTGAAAACTAAAAAGGATTGGAGAACAATGAATACCGTAATTTTTCTTGTTGGTTACTGTTGGTCATCTTCAGTTGTTTCCCTAATGACACTTGGGAGTGGCAGCAGACTTTCTCTATAAAGAGCAGAAGGTAGGTTGGCACAGAACAACTCTTCGTCACCATCATATGCGAGATGCTTAAGCGGGTCTCCGTTGTGATTAATTTCCTGCAATCCAAAGTTATTTGATACATACATTCCACCATCTTTGGTGGTGCATATCAGGGAAAGGGCATAGGCAGGGACATCAATGGTCATAGTCCAAGATGACTGCACTTTATATTCTTTCATTACCCATATTTCAGTTGTATCACAGTCTCGAATTGAGCAGAAAACACTGAGACATCCTCCCAATACCCTGAAATAATACTCTTCATATTCCATAGTTAAATGATATGGCAGAGGAGTCTCTGATAAACTCCACTTTTCAGTCCATGTCCTTTGTATCAGATTAAAGACAATAATCACCGGGAAATTCTGATACTTAGAGAAAACCAACCAATGAAGAGTATCATTTAGGAGTGATCCAAAGCAGAATCTATTGTTGTGAACCTGATATGGAATATTAATACGATCTTCTTTCCACGAATTGGTTTTTAAGGAGAAAATCTGGATATTAGGCTCATCATCATATGCATCCAAAAGTCTAATAACAACTAGTAAGTAGTCATCTGCGGAGGAGTCATACCCAAAACCATATAGATAAGAAGAGGCTAACCCAAATTTAAAATCTGATAACCGTTTGTGTACACCTATTGATGGATTCCACAGAACGAGATCATCCTTATGGCTTCTTACCTTGCTATATAAAAGTATGAGCCCTCTGCATTAACCCAAAATCTCATATTTGATATCAAAATGAGCATTCGGGTTATTGTCACCCCAAGACATAAACTCACTGTACTGGAATCCTCGTGAAGCGGTGCCTCTATATCAAACGATTCAACATAAAAAGGATTTGATCTGAGAAGGAGTCTATGGGAGGGTGCCGTAGCTAGGTCATTATGAGAAATGCAAAATTGGGGATCGGAAATAAGAGCATGCCATGTCTTACACACACTCTTCAAAGACAACATAGATCTCACCAACAATTTCAACAGAATTTCTCCGATCAACTCCAGAGGGAGAGTATGGCTCTTCATGCTCCTTCCTTGCCCTTCGTTTTGAAAATTTGTGAACTAAGTCTTTATTTTCTCATATTTGTAATTATATATGTAATTCTCTATATATTGTGATATTTTCATCTTGAGAAGATTTAACAAAGTAGTAGTTTAAGCTATAAAAAGAAATTTGTTATAGGATTCTTTTTAAATTAGTGAAATGCTTTCCTAATAAAATTATGTTTTAAATTATACTTTCTCTATACCTTCATCTTTGTTACTACTAAATTAGATTTAAATAACTCTT
The DNA here is from genome assembly GCA_026413185.1 of Pueraria montana var. lobata. Classification (NCBI taxonomy): domain Eukaryota; kingdom Viridiplantae; phylum Streptophyta; class Magnoliopsida; order Fabales; family Fabaceae; genus Pueraria; species Pueraria montana. The sequence continues at coordinate 35,567,387 of CM048651.1, read as the reverse complement.
TTCCTAGTAAAGTTTATAAATAAGCAATTAAGGGTGAGGAAGATCGAGAAATGAAGGGAAAAGTTATATGAAGGAGGGGCATAACTTTTGTTTGTGGTTCCATCCAGTCCATCTTATCTTTATAATGTCAAAGATAAAGATACTGAATTTTCTCATGCATCACGATATCTGGCTTTGTGCAACTCTAGACTTAGTGCCATTGATATGATTTTGCATACCCCATGCATAAAAGAATAGAACTAACTGTCACAAGAATCATACTGATTCATGATGCAGGCTAGTGTGGGAGACCTAAATAGGTCTCTCACCATGGGAAAGCAAGGTTATATGTTAGATTTATTAATTTTCTAAATCAACCATTGAGATTTTTTGCTTTTCTGATTTTTTTTCCTTTACTTTCTTTTTAAATTTCCAAATTTCTTTCTCCATCTCCCTAATGTCATCAACAACACTCCTCCTCCATCTCCTTCCTTCACCTTTTTCTTTTTTGTACAGTGATCCTTAAATTCAAGGTTCGGCAACAACATTTTTGCAAATAAAAAGCAACTCTAATCTAATTTGCATCTCATCATACACAGAAAACTCCACTCCAGTTCATTCACACTTCAATACACATAATCAAATCACCAAATCCCTAAACATCATTAAAAAAACACCAAACGAACCTTCAGCCATAGCACCATCACAAGAATCCAAACATCGTAACAAAATCCTCCACTCATTCAACTAATTAACAGTCAAAGATTTCATTGAACGCACAAACACACAACACTCAAAGTCCTGAAATCACCTTTTTTGGGCACATCTCTTCTTCTTGGTCCTCGCATTTTTTGTAGAACCTTTTTTTTTTCCGAAACCGAAATCGTGTTGCAAATATGGCGGTGGCTCGATGGGCAATGGCGAGCCTCACATATGTGCTCGATCTTGCAGGAGCTCCATTGCTATTGTGCCTACATGTGAGATCCTTGCCACAGTGCTTGCGTTCAGCACTTGCAGTAGCGCTCCGAGCAAGAGCTGTGGCTGGGCGGCTATTTCATTTTTGGGTGGCGAGGATTGTCTAAGTAACTAGAAGATGGAGAGAAAGAGAAAGGGGGATAAATCCGGAAAAGAGAAGGAGGGAAAGATAAAAGAAAAATAAAAAAAGGACTAGAAATCTTAACCCTAAACCCTAAAAAACTAATAAATCTAACGGACAACATTACTTTCCCACAGGTCTCCCATGCTAGCCTACGTCCTAATTCATATAGGGAACTAACTAACATCTGTGTGAGTTGTGGTTGTTCTTGTGTTTGTATTGTGAAGTGTTTCAAATTGCCTATTACTGTATGCCAAAATGGTCCTTTCCATCATGCCTTTCCAAAACTTGAGTTGGCATATTTTTGGACTGCTAATAATTGTTTTAGTGAGTGTGTGGCTTTTAACAAGTATAAACAATTTTCTGGCGATTTTGATCCACCGAGAATTATTTCTCTCTCTCTAATCTGGCACTAGAGAATAGTTGCACAGGGTAGTGAAGAACCTTCGAGAATCATTGAAATTTGAGTCTCACGATGTAGTGGCTCCAAATGCTACCTCCACCCTTTCACCTCTCATCCTTCACACTCTCCTTCCTCAACCATAGGTTCCACACCTAACGCACCCTCGTTAAGGATACCAACTTCGCCGCCAATCTCCAACCCAGTGCTTTGAGTTGGATTGCTCTCTCGGAAGTTGACTCAAATTTAGAGCATATTTTGCTATGTACGCCTCTTTATTCGGTTAAATCCATGGCCACTTTGGCGACATCACCAATAACTATTGGTTCTGGTTATTGTTATTGATGGGGCCAATGGATGCCAGCTGGCACGTCGTCATGTGGATGCCAATCTTCTTCTACGGTTGATTAAACATGTTTTGTGTGTAGTGAAACATCTTGAAGAGGATGAAGGCATAGCCCTTGGACTTGTTGGAGACCTTGTAAGTGACAGCCTTGCACTCCTCGATCTCGTCGTACTGCTAAAATGGGTTGATTAGGGTTTCGACGACGGTGTCTAAATCTAGTCCTTGCTTAGAGGTTCTAGAAGCTTTGAGATCATAGTTGTCTTCTTCCTCCTCTTCTTCCTTATTGCTGATGTTCAATCTAAAAGCGTAGGGGAGATGCTAAAAAGATAAGGGTGAGGAAAATAAGCAATTTCTGATTGTTTAAAACTGCCAGAAAATTGTTTATACTTTTTAAAGATCACACTTTCACTAAAACAATTATTGGTGGTCCAAAAAAGCGCCAACTAGATTTTTTTTTTAAAACATAAAGGACTAAAAGTGTAATTTATCCTCTCTCTCTCTCTCTCTCTCTCTCTCTCTCACACACACACACACACACACACACACACACACACACACACACACACATATATATATATATATATATATATATATTTTTTTTTTCATAACTTGTGATGTATATGTTTGTCCATTGTAACACCCTAAATCTGGGTTTACATATATATTCGATATTTAAACTTTATTTTAATTTTATAAACGTGTTACTTCATTCAATTTTCTTAAAAAGAAAAGAACGATCCTTTAATATTAAGTAAATTTGGTAGTAAATTTAAAAACTTTTTTATTACGATTTTTTTTAAGCCCTCACTTTTTTACTATTATGCATTAAAGATCCTTTATTTATTTTTTAAGGCGTTTTAATTCGTTTAATTGCATAAAACTCTGATAAGTTAAAGAAATGGGATAGAAATTTGCGGGAAGTTTAAAACTTTTTATTAATGAATATCTATGTTTAGCGCCGCTTGATAAATAAAACGCGTTATCTAAATGATAAAATATGTACTTTAAAGCAAGCAAAATGAAATAACTGAAATGAGCCACCATGGCTACCAAAGATACATATAAATATATAGGTAATGAGTTTTGGACGAGTGTATCAAAATACAAGCCTTCCCATGGATAATAATGAAATATACAACCCCAAATCTAAACAAAATACAGGTGGTTAGAAGATATAATGACTGAAATATGTACAAGAGTCTGAAACATAAGCCTACCCATAGCAAAATACATAAAAGGGAAAAACATATTCTCAGAGCAGTCATCTCTAAACCCAACCCTGTATGTCAAACTAATCCAAAAGAGAAATGATGATAACGAGGGCGACAAAGGAGAAGAAGACGAGATCTCCACAACCTCTACAGATACTACCATATGATCTTAAAAAAATAAAAACATAAGGGTAAGTCTTCCTGCTTCGTCAATGCAACACACACAAATACGACTTAAAAGTCACACACAACATACTAACCACAACGATGTGGTTGTCTAATGGGTCTCACTTGTAACCCTAATCGTTTTCATTACTAGGTCTTTGAATCATTTTCTCACTAGCCAGCTGCCATTGAAACTCCCAGAACTCGGTGGTCTTACACAATTTAAACTGGATGATTATTAAGAGTACACCATCACCACGGTACAATGGCGGGCTCTCACCAACATGGTTATGCCTCGCATTTGTTGGGATTGCCAAGTCGGCACTGTGGAAACGCGACCAGAAACTCGGCGCCAGATCCCCAAGAAATAGCGAGTCAGTGAGCGTACCTCATGTACCAATCTGTTTGGTCATTCAATCTCTGAGGACTGACTCCTCAACCACTCTCTCTATCTAGATTCGTCTTTTACAGGTCTGTGTGGGCTTCTCTACCAATGGTACTCGACGACGGTCCTCAAACAACATATGTCCTTGACATATCATATGGAGATTCAACTCCCCCACTATCATAGAGGTTAACATTACGACCCCGTCCCTCACAAGCATATAGCTCACTGCAGATGAAGCTTCCACATGACCCCTCCACACTTGTCCTTTCTTTGTCACTGTGGGGTTCTGCTGCTCCCAGTACCAGACGACAACGGATTGGCACACGAGCATTGAGACCTCGCTCTAGCTCCACAATCACGTTACTCCGAGGACTCTTGCCTCTCTCACCCCACTAGGTGAACACTGTCATTCGACTTCTGTTTCACGAGATTTAACATCCTCGCAGCCTGAACGCCCCACGCGACCCTTTTTTACCTTATACTTTTGGTATCTCACTGTACCCTCATGTTTATATATATATATATATATATATATATATATATATATATATATCAAATTAACCACAATTTTTGTCACCAAAATATGACCACTCAATCACACAATCATCACATCGTATACTATTTTCATTAAGTTTTATGCATATCTTATTAGAATCCAATATTTCATTAGAAGTTAATGGATTGCAGTCTTACATGTAATGTTGTTGTCCACCTTTTTCTAATTTCACCAAGCTCGCATCTCTTTTTTTCCCCTCCAAAAAAAAATGAAAATGCTAGCATATCTGGTTTAAACCTATCACAAATCAATTATGAATTTTGTCAATTGAGACATTAGGCACCGAAAGATAATTCAGAAATTATGGCCAAATTTTGAAAGGACCAATTACTACCTCTATATTTTCTCTAAGAGATGTAATTGTTGGTTTAGTTGCTATCAGTCAGTGCTTCTTCACAAAGCTTTATGGCCTTATGTAGTTGCAGATCTTTAAGGTGCCCCCGCTTAGGCGGTCTAATAATTCCTGCACTAGAGCACAATGCACTCTCAGTATTGCACTGTGAATAAGCTTTTCTTTTCGACCCAAGGCCCTTCCTTGCAGGCTCTCTTGCTCTTCCCCATTCTCTTGTTCTCCCATGGTCTAACAACAAATATTCAAAGAAAAAGAACAATGCAATAAGAACAAATTGATGAGCAAAAAAAGCACAAGAGGGTAAAAAAATAATACAATTGTGATGTCATCCATTTTCTCCAGCACAAACTCATTACAATTTGGTTTGAGTTAAAATGAGCATGAGCATAATAGAGTTGTGATAAGAAGCAACTCTCTTTTGGCATTAGTTACTAAAAGCAAAAATGAAAATCACCTGCAAGACTAAAATAATAGCAATATCATGTATTTGCAGAGCTTGACAAGATTTCATGAATAACATGCATAAGGAAAATAACTAATGAAATTCAATATATTAAAAATGAAGCCATGGTTCAGGGATACTTGATTCAGGTATCAATTTTTAGACACATTGTATAAGGGGAGACCAAAAACATCTCTCTGCCTCTCGTAACTTCTTTCTTAGGTCAGTAGGTAGGGTACTTGCAAGGAATGATCTCCCCATTGATGTATTCGTCACCCTAAACCTAAGAATAATAATCATTTAGCAATAAGATTATCAAGCAGTAGAATATCAAACACACGATAAGTATAGAAATTAAAAAAATAACCTTCGCAGTCTTTGTTTTTAACATTTATATATGAGTCTAGCAGTACCCAAAGAACCCCAGGTGAACCTACAAGCATTAATAAGAGATAAAGAACCAAGATTCATCAAGTAACAAAACAAGGTTATCTAGAAAAATTTATAATCGCACCAGTACCTTGAATTTCTCCAATGCTGCTTTCATCAACAGTGCACCAAAATCCAGTGTAGGTGGTGGTGGTGCTAGAGGCATACATGGGAACCTCATGCCTCCCTCTCTTCCCAAGAAACTTCACCATGTTGTCAATAACTTCTGGTACTGTTGCCACTGTTCCCATCACGCCAATCATGAAAGCCAAAAAGGATCTCAGAGAATATGAAATGATGAGAACATAATGGATTCGAGTAAAATGGAAATAAAACCTACAATTCCCTAGCAATTGCTTCTTCACCATGTGCTGCTCCAGTCCCAAACCGCAAAATAGGAGAAGAAAACAAAGTTGGAAATTGACAAGGGTTTAGGAAAAATAAGAAAAATGTAAGAGCAGTTTCGTACCTTGCAGCTTATATGGCTGTCTCGGCTGCTGGAAGTTTCAGACCTCACTGATGATGGCGAAAGTGGCTTCCAAGGCAGAAACCAGTAGCAGGGAGTGCAAGGGCGCACTTGATTGGTGACTGTTCGTGGAATTCCGCGATTGCACCTTGGGGGGGAGGGGGGGGGGGCGACATGTGCTAGTGAAAACCCTAAGAGGAGAACTTCAAAAGTCCCAAATTTTGGGGGAGAGAGAAAATTTAGCTTCTAAGAGGTCATAAATGACAACATTTGATAGTGAGAAAAAGGAGGGAATCGTGAAAATCAAATAATTATTTAACTTACCTACGGTTTTAACATAACCGCGTGCACTTAACCACGGTTTCTGATAAAAACCCAATAAATGTAAATAATTTAACATAGGATTTTAAAACCGTAGTTAGTGTTGACGTTTTCGAGGTTTAATAGAACCCCTGGTAAAAAATCGCAGGTATAATCCAATTTTTTTGTAATGATTTAAAGTTTATTTATCTTTTATCGCCAAAATCGCTATTAATACTTAAACAAAGTTCTAGTCATGCATCATAGGTCCTCACGCTCGAGTCCCTGTGATAGCACCACAAAATAATCACCACAACAATAACAATTTCCCACTAAAGTTAAAAGTCAACTGTATCACACAGAAATTACATGGACACACAATTTCAGTGCCCGAGATTCAAACTCCTCCCGATCTCCAATACTGTTAAAATTTAAAACAAGTACATCACGTGTATCAAATAACAATTGCCTGACGTTCACACTCCCCAGGTCTTTCAAATATACTAAAACAGTACCTATATTGCATGTTCCACAGCCAACAAATTACATCACAATACTTAGCATAAAGAACATCTCAATTTCACATATGAATGCAAATGTTCAAAATCTTAATTTTCTGAAAAACAGGATAGAATGTGGGCTTAAATTAAAATTAGTAAATCATTTTTAAACACAATTTTTTTTTATAGAGTCAAATCTCTTTAAATATATTTTCTAGATTAGTATCCCAATTGTCTAGAAAAAATCTACGAAAATTCATAAAAATTGTACAAGAAAGTGACACAGTTTTGGTTCGAAATTGACACTGTTTCAAAGAATTGTTCTTTTCTAGACCTTCCCAAAACTAAATTGAGTTATACCTTTTCCAAATTGAAGCTAACACAGTTATATTTCTAAAAAGTTAAAATTTGTACCCAAATTATTTTCCTACCATTCCAAGCAAAATTTTCTTTAAAGCCCTTTTTCAGACTTGAAACAGTTTTTTCAGCACCTCAACTCTGTTTTCTAAATACTTTTTAAATCAGGAGGTGAAATTTATAATTAGGTTAATATACATGGTTGGAAATATTATTTTGTCTAGTTTAAGGATTGGTAACCACATTTTGAAGAAGATCAACACACAATTACAGAATTAAGAAAAACCGAGCACTGCCAGGCTTGAAAAACGAAAACAGAGAGGTCAGTTTTCATATCATAGATGAGCCTCATTTTGAAATTATCTCAGAACGACCTCAAATACAAAGTTGAAGGGTTTTGTGTCTAGTTTCATTTTCAACTGTTTTCACTCAAATCCAACGGTTAGATTTTGAGAAAACCTCGAGATAGTGGTACCTGTTCCAGCCAAAACCTGATTACAGCCACTGCCTCATGTAATTTGGCTTTGAGTTTCAAGAGAAAAACTTGGTTTAAAATTTTGATAAAAATTGGACATCGTCTCCTTTGTAATTGGAGCGTCCCCAAAGAATTAAAGAGTCAAAAAGATGAAAGAAAGTGCACATGCATGCACAACACAGCCACAAAACCAACACAGAAAATGCAAACAAGGGTTTCCACCCAATCAAATTCACATGCAATGAAATCAATAGCAACAATGGAGGCATTCATGCAATACCTTGGTTGAAACCCCCAAAGACAACCATGGTTTTGAGTCCATAAGGAAGAAATCCCCTTACCTAAGCTTAAACTCAAATGGAAGAAGAAGATGAAAGTGGAAGAATGTAGAAGGATGGTGGTGGTGATGGAGATTAACCTTGCATGCAACAAGAAACAACAATGGAATCAAGCTCCTTTCCTCCTTCTCTTCTCCTTCATGGCTTCCTCATTCTCAAGGGAAAAATGATCACTAATTTGTGTTTTTGTTGTGCCTTGTGTTGGTGTTGTGTTTTATGTGATGCTTAGTGTTGGTTTTTGTGCTAAGTAAGCTGAGTTAGTGGGGTTAGGTAGAGGGTTTGGTGTTGGCCGTGGGATTTTTGTGAGTTGATGGATGGGTTTGTGATTTGATTACCTAGTGGGATTTAATTACCCACTAGGTAATTAAGGGTAACTTCTAGGATTAAGGATTTTAGATACACCGAGTATGATTTACACAGTGTAATTTTACATTGTGTAATTGTCATGCAATGCAATTAATTTTTTTATAGAACTTGTTATCTAATATATCACTTGTATAATTAATTTAGTTCTAATTGTCTAAATAAAATTTCATCTGTGAAGAAATTAATTACAGACAAAATTTCACAGAAACTAAATTAACAGGCAAACATTCCAATTAAATAATTTAACTCAAACATTACAACCAAATAATCACAAACAACATTTCGGGCAAATAATTAAATAAAACACTGCCAGAAATTGACTACAAACAAACATTAGAATTTAAATAAATACATACAACATTGCAGGCGGGTAATTAGAGAAACATGACAAATTAAAAAATTAAATAAAATACTATTGGCAATTGATCACAGAAAAATTAATTATAAGCAAACATTACAGGTAATTAATCACAGAGAATTTAATTACATGCAACCAGTACTGGAATTTAATTGCGGAGAATATTATATATTTGATTTTATGAATTTTCTACTTTTCCATTATGAAGAAATACTCATATTATTTGTTTTTCATTATTTTTCTTAATTACTGGATTACTCACTAACTATATTTAATTACTCACAACACATTTTTCTTATTTAACACAAACAAATAAATCTTAATTAAATCAAAATTGAACCACTCAAGTACATACTTACTAGGTTGAAATTTTCAGGGTGTTACATCCATGGCTGAAGTAAGCAACCTTTTCTTTTAACAACCCACGCCCACTAAACTATGTTTTGATTCTTTGCTTGCACTTGTGTGAAGTGCTATATTATGACTTTCAATTTCCTTCTATCCTATGTTCTTTCATACATCATACTTGCATATAAATTGTAAATCAGCTAAGGAATTGTGTATGTTGTACAGGCTATGGCCTTCTGCTAGCCCCTGACACATTATGTTTCTTATTGGTATAAATTGTGTATGTTTATTAAGTCTTTCCATTGTGTTCAATTTTTTTTTAAAGAAAATGCATTTTCTATTCATCCCACCAGTTTTCTTGCAAAATAGGAAAGTTTCATTCACTTATGTTATCTAGACATAAACCCTTGCTATAGCACAAAAAAAATTCCACCATCTTCCCACATCTTAACCAACAATCCTGCATCTTTTGCTAAAATCCCCAAAGGGTTGAGTTCTGAATCCAGACCCTTGAGGGCTCCCGACAGGATGTATGTATAATTTTTTTGTAGAAACAATTTTTTTATAGAAAGAAGTGCTTAAGTCACAAAGGTGACAGATAAATTATCTAGAATTTAAAGAACAATCATATAAAACTTCAAATTAATTATGTTCTTGAATTTTTAAAATGATTGAGATATGAAAACTTATGAAAATTTCAATACAATCTCAAATTAATTAGTAAAATAATAGAAAAGAATATAAGAGAAAGGTTTTCAAAAGTACATAGATAATTTATCCAATTGCACTCTTAGATCATAACAAGCTAAGCTACACATGATCAGGATTCTTTACTATCAGATCATCTTAAATACAACAATGCATTTTCACTTTTCAAGTATTCTGTCATAAGTTTACCCTCTTTATTATAAAAACACATCTAATAGCATATATGCACATGGCAACTTATGATTAATGATTGATTAGATGATAAATGACGAAAAACATTTGACAAGTATTGAGTTAGCACAAACGAGGGCTATATCGTCCCAGTTGCCATTTTGATTGGTGATAACTCCTTGGCAAGTGAACCAAGTCGTACAAGTAATATCTTGGTAAGTCCAAGTATCGTATCCACAGAGACTTGTTCAATATTTGACTATTGGCATAAGGCACTTACTAGATCAACAAATAAGAAATAAATATGCAATGGAATGGATTTAAAGTCCGAATAAAGCACTAAAAATCTAAGCTTGACAATTAAATCAACTAGAAACTGTTTTATGAATTTTCTCAAGCAAGTAAAATGCGGAAAATAGAGAGTTGACGACAATAATACGAGATGTTGGGGTTTAACTTCGTTAACCACTCACCCATGCATACAAAAGCCACTAATTAAGTTCATTATCCAAATGTTATCATCAACTCACAAAAATGTTTAAACCCTAATTCCTTAGAGTGAAAACCTAAGTCTCTTGACAAACCTACCAATTCCTTGCATAAATCAACCAAGATACTTAAGAGAAGAACAAGAGTTTAAAGATGACTAATGGGTTTTGCTCTATTCCTAGCAGCAAACCCCATTAGGTGCTCTTCTCCATTTCTAGGTTTAAAAACATTTTCCAATCGGATTCAAACCACAAAATCAAGCAAAGGGTGATCAAGCCAAAGTAAGCATTAAGAGAAAGAAAAAGCACATAACATGAATAGTAAACTTTGATTAAAAACTTAGAGAGTATACAAGAGTTTTGGGTCAACTAAATCAAACCCCAACAACGGTGAAATTAGCTACACATAGACATGTGCAGCAGCAAAAATGAAGAAGAAAGGAAGAAACTTGAAGTAGAAGCCATGGGAACCCAAGGGAAGCTCTCCAAGTGTCACTCCAAGCCAAGAGAGGGTCTACAACATGAAAATGAATGCCAAATGACCACTTTTTCCTCATAAATATCTTTGTTTTCGCACCACTTAAGCCACATCAGCACCCTCACGCCCAGCCTCAAGTCTTCCCACGCTCAGCTTCAAAAAAGGCATTAGGGGTGCAACTCGAAGGTCCTCACGCCCAGCCTTAGCATTCTCACGCCCAGCCTCAGGTTGACAGCAAGCAAAGGGAGATTTCTTCATTCTCAGGCCCAGCCTCAAATCTCTCAAGCCCGACCTCAGCAAGATAAAAGGAAGATGTTGGCTTTTGACTTTCAAAATATGCTTCCAAAGATGTTGGCTTGAACTTCCAATGACTCATGCTCCAAATTCTTTAATTCTTCTTCTATTCCTACACCAAAATATCAAAAGCTAGTAAAACTCCTAAAGGATTAGTAATATTAACACTACTTCTAAATAATAGTTAGATTAGCCTAAAATTGATTAAAACAAAGTTCTAAGTCATGAAAAATGTAAGATAAATGCTAAGATATGTAAGCATATAAAGCATCTATCAATTGGATTGCTATTATTTATATAGTGAAGATTGACAATTGAGACGATGTGACCCTCGTTTGTGCTGACTCAACACTTGTCAAATGCCTTTTACTCATCCATTATCTAATGAATCATTAACTGTAAGTTGTCCTCACTATTGCAGTTTAGACTTTTTACATCGGTTTAAAAGGACTTTTTACGTCGGTTATAGTGAGTTATAAATTCAGGCAATTTAGAAAGTCAGAATTTTTTAAATTGGTTATTGAACCAATGTAAAAAGTTTCTTTTTCTACATCAGTTCTATTTAGAACTAATGTAATACTTTTCATTCCTATTTTCCATCTACTTGATTTTCACTCTCCTCATCATTCTCCTCTTTGTTATTAAAATACATCTAATAGCATATCTACACATGGCAACTTACTATTAATGATTGATTAGATAATAAATGAGGGAAACACATTTGACAAGTGTTGAATAAGCACAAACAAGGGCTTTATAATCCCAGTTGCTATTGACTGGATTGTTATATTTATATACCGGTAATTGAGGCGATGTGACCCTCATTTGTGCTCACTCAACACTTGTCAAATGCCTTTCATTCATTCATTGTCTAATCAATCATTAATTGTAAGTTGCCATCACTACTACAGTCTAGACTTTTTACATAAGTTGGAGAATAGACTTTTACATCGATTATTGTGACATTATAAATTCAGGCGATATAGAAAGTCAATTTTTTTTGAATTGGTTATTGAACTATGTAAGCATAACCAATGTAAAAAGTTTCTTTTTCTACATCGGTTCTATTTAGAACCAATGTAATACATTTCATTACCATTTTAAATTTGCTCATTTTCCACTCTCCTCAACACTAGCAGATGAACAGTTGCAAAAGCTAATTCTAAATGAGAATGTGGTGGTCATTGCTGGCACTCATAATCCAATAACAATTTTCTCATTTAAATAAGAAAACTATAAGCTTTACTATTTACCACATATCCAATGAAAACACAGTCATAAGATATTAGTAAAGCTTATAGTTTTTTTTCATAAGATATGCACATATATATGAAATTAGAGCAATCATCAATAGATGTGATAAAATATCGTTTTCCATTTCTAGTTAACACTCCATCAAATTCACATATATCACTATGTTTAATCCTAGGGATGTTTTTAAAAACTTTCTAACACAGGTAATTTATCAATGATTATAGCTACTTGGAATTATTCATTTAAACTCATACCTTCAAAGACAATTTCATGAGAAATTTTCTGGAGTTCATGAGATTCGGCTTCTACAAATTTGCCATTCGTCATTTGATACTTAAGGTAACAACTGACAACATATTTCTTTTATCCAACCCTTTTAGTGTCATATTTTCCTTCACAATGGTATTTGTACCATAATAATCTTAAAGATCAATAGATAAACCATTTAAAATAAAATTCTTACACATGAAGTCATTGTCATTCCATGATTCTAATTCCTTCTTTTGAGCATCAAACAGATTTCCTGGTAGAATTGGCTTGACAGTAGTGAGAATGGAAGTGACTTTGCGCATGGTCAAGAAGAACAACACCTTTTGTTTCCATCTCTTGAAATGCACACGTTTGAACTGAAACGGATAGTTAATATGAGCTAGAGCGATATGTTCTGCTTAGTAGACATGGCAAAAAATAAACATCTTAAATTTGTTACAGCAGAGGTTGAAAAAACATGAACTATATGTTGAAATTTTAATCTTTATCCCTTACTTTAGAATTCTTTATTCTTTATGCGGAAGCCAAAAATCATAGGTATACATATCCCAAAACAATAATCCAAAAGCCTTAGGATCTACAACATGCTTGATTATTAAGGATTAAATAAAATACCTGGATCCATCGATGGTTCCTGATCTAAGCATTCTTGAACAATTATTGCAGAATTACGAACAACCGATGAACAACGTAGCAGGTGGCTTTATGGTTTTTCCTCAACCGGAGCCTCTTTATTCCTCAATGGACCTTCGTAAATCTTCAGATAGGGAGAAGAGAAACTATGTGTGGCAGCTCGGTATAATGGGGACCACAACCTTCTTATAGTGTGTTAACCTAATAGGGTTCCCATTATCCCCTAATGGGCCAACACTGACATCTACTCAATTAAGCCCATATCACTTTATTTAGTAGTCTAACGGACTCACTTAATTTGACCACATAAAATAAAGCCCACTAATGATAAACAACTAATATAATTGTCTTATAATATTAGCCACATTAATTATTGGAACATAAAATTCCAACACTATAAATTAAGGATGAGTCGCAGACTAGGTCACTCTCTTTAAGACATTTTGCGGCTTTGCCTACATTGTGTAGCAGTGTACAACCCCATCGTCTCCAGGATAAAACAACCCTCTGAAACTAAGTAAGGGCACTCTCTACACAAAAGAGAACCAAACAAACCAACACCCACACAATACTAAAATCTACCCAGAAACAAAAATTAGGAAAGCACACTTTTTAGGAAACAACTTTTTCAATGTTCCAAATTTTTTCCTCTATTTTTTTAGAACTTAGAACCTCTTTTCATAACATGAAAATCATGATCATTCACTTAAATTGTGTTAAAAGCCATTAAACCAGATTAATTAGCTTCACAACAACTAGAAAAACTTTAAGATAGATTAATTAACTTCCAACGACTAAAAAACATTAAACCAAATTAATTAATCTGATTTAATGTTTTCTAGCCATTGGAAGTTAATTAATCTTTCTTAAAGTTTTCCTACCTATCAAGAAGCTAATTAATCTGGTTTAATGGTTTTTAACACCATTTAAGTGAATAATCATGATTTTCATGTTATAAAAAGAGGTTCTGAGTTCTGTAAAAAATAGAGAAAAAAAATCTGGAACATTAAAAGAGTTGTTGTTTCCTAAAAATTGAGTTTTCCTATTTTTTGTTTTCGAGCAAATTTTATTATTGTGTGGGTGCTGGTTTGTTGGGTTTTCTTCTGTGCAGAGAGTACCCTTACTTAGTTTTATAGGGTTGTTTTATCCTAGAGATGACGGGGCTATACATTGCTATACAATTCAGGCATAGTCGCAAAACGTCTTAAAGAGAGCGACCTAGTCCACGAGTCAACCTTAATTTATGGTTCGTGTTGTTTAACCTCTGCAAAAACAATATATAATCTTAATTCTTCCCAATCATAAGTAAACTATAAATTCAAACATAGAGTGATGAATTGTATTATTATTATTGTAAAAGTACAAAAAGTACATGCATCCCTATGGATAGTATTGATACCTTAGTATACTTTTAGTTGCATGAAAATGTCTTTATAGTATTTTGCTTACTCTTATACAGCAAGACCTTGTGACGTAGATTTATATTTAAACTCCAAAACTAACTAAGACAATCCATTATGTGAATGCTAAAATAATGTATGCTTTGATTTGCATAGAAAGCAATCATGCTAAAACAATCCATTAGTTTTAATGAAATCTAAATAAAAGGGAATAATTTGTTATATCAGGATGCAAGGTCTTAAACTACAAATGCAAAAAATACTGTGGAACATTATTAGAATATGCTTAATTAAAACTTTAAAGCCGCAATACTGTTATAGACCTCCATGTGAAACTATATATGACAAGATGCTTTAAACAAAAACTATGTTCCTTTACTACATTTAAAAAATAGAAGAAGGGCTACTAAAATTTTGAAAGTTACATTAACAAATAATAAAATAGTTCATCAGTTTTAATGAACCTAATTGATGTGTGTGTTCACGTGCCTGTGTGCATATATGAGGGTGCATGTGTTAGTAAATAATCCATTAATATCACATAGACATGATGGTACACATGTGTTAATAAACAATCCATTAATATTAGGCCTTGTCAAAATTAATATAACATTCATTTTGATAAAATAAAAAAAAGCCATGTAGTTTGTGGTTCAAAAACAATGAAAATTATACCATGATTTTAAAAAGGAAGCCAAAAATTTCAATTTTTTGTGCAGAAATGTAGAGAAGCCACGTCTTCAACGAATCTAGCAACAAATCTTTTTTAAAAGTAACAAAAAATTTGACTTTCATAAAATGAAAAACATGATTTCTTGTTATGTGGTGAATGGTTCAAAACAATGAAAATTATACCATAATTTTAAAAAGGAAGCCAAAATATTCAATTTTTTATGCTAAAAAGCAAAAGTATTCTAAAGAACTAGCTAAATAGATTTGTTTAACAACAAAAGTGAAGAACTAATTAAACTCAAATTGAATGACAACATAATCAAATCATGGTGAAAAAAATGAATAAAGGTTGATAGAAGGAGGAAGCAATTGATCACCTGAGTTGAGTAAAGAAAGTCAATAGAGGGAATATGCTCTCTGTTGGTGACAAAAGTCAATAAAGGGAACATATTACTACAAAAAAAGCCCTGCCTTTTTCCTTCACTACTAGGAGAGTAAGCAACATCTATTAACGTTGGACCATGAGTCGAATTGATCATGTCATGTGCAACGTCCATCAATGATGGTTCATTAATGTCCATTAATTTATACTCCTTCCCCCTTCCCAACTACAAATAAGACCGAGAGGAGTCTGAAAGCCCCAAAAAATCAAGACAAAAAATGGAAGCCTTTCGATTCATTCCCCATTCTCTCTTAAATAAAGCTCGCCCTCGAGGCCTTGGACTTGTTGGAGACCTTGTAAGTGACAGCCTTGCACTCCTCGATCTTGTCGTACTACTGAAATGCGTTGATTAGGGTTTCGAAGATGGTGTCTAGATCTAGTCCTTGCTTAGAGGTTCTAGAAGCTTTGAGATCATAGTTGTCATCTTCCTCCTCTTCTTCCTTGTTGCTGATGTTCAATCTGAAAGCGTAGGGGAGATACTAAAAAGATAAGGGTGAGGAAAATAAGCAATTTCTGATTGTTTAAAACTGCCAGAAAATTGTTTATACTTTTAAAGATCACACTTTCACTAAAACAATTATTGGCAGTCCAAAAAAGTGCCAACTAGAATTTTTTTTCTTTAAAACATAAAGGACTAAATTGAACTTTTTAAAAGATATGAGACTAAAAGTGTAATTTAGCCTTACACACACACACACACACACACACACACACACACACGTAACTTGTGATGTATATGTTTGTCCATTGTAACACCCCAAATCTAATTTTACATATATTCGATATTTAAACTTTATTTTAATTTTATAAATGTGTTACTTCATTCGATTTTCTTAAAAAGAAAAGAGCGATCCTTTAATATTAAGTAAATTTGGTAGTAAATTTAAAAACTTTTTTATTACGATTTTTTTTACGCCCTCACTTTTTTACAATTATGCATTAAAGATCTTTTATTTATTTTCTAAGGCGTGTTAATTCGTTTAATTGCATAAAACTATGATAAGTTAAAGAAATGGGATAGAAATTTGCGGGAAGTTTAAAACTTTTTATTAACGAATATCTATGTTTAGCGCTACTTGATAAATAAAACGCGTCATCTTAATGATAAAATATGCACTTTAAAGCAAGTAAAATGAAATAACTGAAATGAACCTCCATTGCTACCAAAGATACATATAAATATATTGGTAATGAGTTTTGGATGAGTGTATCAAAATACAAGCCTTCCCATGGATAATAGTGACATATACAACCCCAAATCTAAACAAAATACAGGTGGTAAGAAGATATAATGACTGAAATATGTACAAGAGTCTGAAACCTAAGCCTACCCATATCAAAATACATAAAAAAGGGAAAAACCTAGTCTTAGAGCAGTCATCTCTAAACCCAACCCTGTATGTCAAACTAATCCAAAAGAGATATGATGATAACGAGGGCAATAAAGGTGAAGAAGACGAGATCTCCACAACCTCTACATGTACTACCATATGATCTTAAAAAAAAAAAAAAACGTAAGGGTAAGTCTTCCTGCTTCGTCAATGCCACACACACAAATACGACTTAAAAGTCACACATAACATACTAACCACAACGATGTGGTTGTTTAATGGGTCTCACTCGTAACCCTAATCGTTTTCATTACTAGTTCTTTGAATCATTTTCTCACTAGCCAACTGCCATTGAAACTCCCAGAACTCAGTGGTCTTACACAATTTAAATTGGATGACTATTGGGAGTACACCCTTACCACGGTACAATGGCCGGCTCTCACCAACATGGTTATGCCTTGCATTTGTTGGGATTGCCAAGTCGGCACTGTGAAAACGCGACCACAAACTCGACGCCAGATCCCCAAGAAACAGTGAGTCAACGAGCATACCTCATGTACCAATCTGTGTGGTCATCCAATCTCTGAGGATTGACTCCTCAACCACTCTCTTTATCTGGATTCGTCTTTTACAGGTCCATGTGGGCTTCTCTGCCAATGGTACTCGACGACGGTCCTCAAACAACATATGTCCTTGACATATCATACGGAGATTCAACTCCCCCACTGTCACAGTGGTCAACATTACGACCCCGTCCCTCACAATCATACAGCTCACTGCAGATGAAGCTTCCACACGACCCCTCCACACTTGTCCTTTCTTTGTCACTGTGGGGTTCTGCTGCTCCCAGTACTAGACGGCAACGAACTGGCACACGAGCATTGAGACCTCGTCTCTAGCTCCACAATCACGTTACTCCGAGGGCTCTTGCATCTCTTACCTCACTAGGTGAACACTGCCATTCGACCTCCGTTTCACAAGCTTTAACATCCTCGCAGTCGAAACACCCCACGCGACCCTCTTTTAGCTTATACTTTCGGTATCTCACCGTACCCTCACGTTTATACACACACACACACACATCAAATTCACCATAATTTTGTCACCAAAATGTGACCACTCAATCACACAATCGTCATGTCGTATACTATTTTCATTAAGTTTTATGCATATCTCACCCTCTCAAGTCTAATTATGATTATCTATACATTATCGTTGGTTTTTCCCGCTTGAGGGTCCTAAGTCCATTCTATGTCCAAAGCACAAATAAAGAGTCTATTATGTAAAAATTGTTATTAAAATTAATAGCTCATAACCTAGGTATTTCCACACTCTGTTTAAAGTTTATTTATCTTTTATCGCCAAAATCGCTATTAATACTTGAACAAAGTTATAGTCATCATAGGTCCTCATGCTCGAGTCCCTATGATAGCACCACAAAATAATCACCACAACAATAACAATTTCACACTACAGTTGAAATTCAACTGTATCACATAGAAATTACATGCACACACAATTCCAGTGCCCGAGGTTCACACTCCTCCTGGTCTCCAATACAGTTAAAATTTAAAATAAGTACATCACGTGTATCAAATAACAATTGCCTGAGGTTCACACTCCCCAGGTCTTTCAATTATATTAAAACGGTACCTATATTGCATGTTCCACAGACAAAAAATTACATCACAATACTTAGCATAAAGAACATCTCAATTTCACATATGAATGCAAATGTTCAAAATCTTAATTTCTGAAAAACAGGACAGAATGTGGGTTTAAATTAAAATTAGTAAATCATTTTTAAACACAAAATTTTTTATATAGAGTCAAAGATCTTTAAATCTATTTTCTAGATTGGTATCCCAATTGTCTATAAAAAATCTACAAAAATTCATAAAAATTGTACAAGAAAGTGACACAGTTTTGGTTCGAAATTGACACTGTTTCAAATAATTGCTCTTTTCTAGACCTTCCCAAAACTAAATTGAGTTATACCTTTTCCAAATTGAAGCTAACACAGTTATATTTCTAAAAGGTTAAAATTTGTACCCAAATTATTTTCCTACCATTCCAAGTAAAATTTTCTTTAAAGCCCTTTTTCAGACTTGAAACAGTTTTTCCAGCACCTCAACTCTGTTTTGTAATTACTTTTTAAATTAGGAAGTGAAATTTATAATTAGGTTAATATACATGGTTGGAAATATTATTTTGTATAGTTTAAGGATTGGTAACCACATTTTGAAGAAGATCAACACAAAATTACAGAATTAAGAAAAACGGAGCACTGCCAGGCCTGAAAAATGAAAACAGAGAGGTCAGTTTGCTTGTCATAGATGAGCGTCATTTTGAGATTATCAAAGAACAACCTCAAAAACAAAGTTGAAGGTTTTTGTGTCTAGTTTCATTTAAAACTGGTTTAACTCAAATCCAACGGTTAGATTTGGAGAAAACCTCGAGACACTGGCACCTGTTCCAGCCAAAACATGATTACAGCCACTGCCTCATGTAATTTGGCTTTGAGTTTCAAGAGAAAAACTTGGTTTAAAATTTTGATAAAAATTGGACATCGTCTCCTTTGTAATTGGAGCATCCCCAAAGAATTAAAGAGTCAAAAAGATGAAAGAAAATGCACATACATGCACAACACAGCCACAAAACCAACACAGAAAATGCAAACAAGGGTTTCCACCCAATCAAATTCACATGCAATGAAATCAATAGCAACAATGGAGGCATTCATGCAATACCTTGGTTGAAACCCCCAAAGACAACCATGGTTTTGAGTCCACAAGGAAGAAATCCCCCTTACCTAAGCTTAAACTAAAATGGAAGAAGAAGAAGATGAAAGTGGAAGAATGTAGAAGGATGGTGGTGGTGATGGAGATGAACCTTGCATGCAACAAGAAACAACAATGGAATCAAGCTCCTTTCCTCCTTCTCTTCTCCTCCATGGCCTCCTCATTCTCAAGGGAAAAATGATCACTAATTTGTGTTGTTGTTGTGCCTTGTGTTGGTGTTGTGTTTTATGTGATGCTTAGTGTTGGTTTTTGTGCTAAGTAAGCTGAGTTAGTGGGGTTAGGTAGAGGGTTTGGTGTTGGCCGTGGGATTTTTGTGAGTTGATGGATGGGTTTGTGATTTGATTACCTAGTGGGATTTAATTACCCACTAGGTAATTAAGGGTAACTTCTAGGATTAAGGATTTTAGATACACCGAGTATGATTTACACAGTGTAATTTTACATTGTGTAATTGTCATGCAATGCAATTAATTTTTTTATAGAACTTGTTATCTAATATATCACTTGTATAATTAATTTAGTTCTAATTGTCTAAATAAAATTTCATCTGTGAAGAAATTAATTACAGACAAAATTTCACAGAAACTAAATTAACAGGCAAACATTCCAATTAAATAATTTAACTCAAACATTACAACCAAATAATCACAAACAACATTTCGGGCAAATAATTAAATAAAACACTGCCAGAAATTGACTACAAACAAACATTAGAATTTAAATAAATACATACAACATTGCAGGCGGGTAATTAGAGAAACATGACAAATTAAAAAATTAAATAAAATACTATTGGCAATTGATCACAGAAAAATTAATTATAAGCAAACGTTACAGGTAATTAATCACAGAGAATTTAATTACAGGCAACCTGTACAGGAATTTAATTGTGGAGAATTTTATTTATTTGATTTTATGAATTTTCTACTTTTCCATTATGAAGAAATACTCATATTATTTGTTTTTCATTATTTTTCTTAACTACTGAATTACTCACTAACTATATTTAATTACTCACAACACATATTTTCTTATTTAACACAAACAAATAAATCTTAATTAAATCAAAATCGAACCAGTCAAGTACGTACTTACTGGGTTGAAATTTTCAGGGTGTTACATCCATGGCTAAAGTAAGCAACCTTTTCTTTGAACAACCCGCACCCACTAAACTATGTTTTGAATCTTTTTTTGCACTTGTGTGAAGTGCTATATTATGACTTTCAATTTCCTTCTATCCTATGTTCTTTCATACATCATACTTGCATATAAATTGTCAATCAGCTGAGGAATTGTGTATGTTGTACAAACTATGGCCTTCTGCTAGCCACTGTCACATTATGTTTCTTATTGCTATAAATTGTGTTTGTTTATTAAGTCTTTTCATTGCATACAATTTTTTTTTAAAGAAAATGCATTTTCTATTCATCCCACCAGTTTTCTTGCAAAATAGGAAAGTTTCATTCACTTATGTTATCTAGACATAAACCCTTGCTATAGTGCGAAAAAATTCCCCCATCTTCCCACATCTTAACCAACAATCCTGCATCTTTTGCTAAAATCCCCAAAGGGTTGAGTTCTGAATCCAAACCGTTGAGGGTTCCCGACAAGATGTATGTATAATTTTTTTGTAGAAACAATTTTTTATAGAAAGAAATGCTTAAGTCACAAAGGTGACAGATAAATTATCTAGAATTTAAAGAACAATCATATAAAACTTCAAATTAATTATGTTCTTGAATTTTTAAAAAGATTGAGATATGAAAACTTAATGAAAATTTCAATACAATCTCAAATTAGTAAAATAATAGAAAAGAATATAAGAGAAAGGTTTTCAAAAGTACATAGATAATTTATCCAATTGCACACTTAGATCATAGCAGGCTAAGCTACACATAATCTGGATTGTTTACTATCAAATCATCTAAAATACAACAATGCATTTTCACTTTTCAAGTATTCTGTCATAAGTCTATCCTCTTTGTTATAAAAACACATCTAATAACATATATGCACATGGCAACTTATGATTAATGATTGATTAGATGATAAATGACGGAAAACATTTGACAAGTGTTGAGTTAGCACAAACGAGGGCTATATCGTCCCGGTTGTAACACCCTAGATCCGAGTTTACTTATAATTCATTTATTTTAATTTCTTTTAATAAAATTTGATTAATCTATTTAAGTTCGCTATCGTTGGAACATGAAAGAGACAAGTAATTAAACGAAAATAGTAGTAGATTTTAAAACGTTTTCAAACTCAACTCGCCGTAAAATAATTTAGCGCAAAACCGCATTGTATAAACATCACATGACCATTATATCAGAGTGAACATTCATTAAAATAAAAACATAAAACAGATATAAATGAGGTGTACCTCTGTGGCCACCAATATATGTATATAGATAAATAAGTTTCTGAGTGTAAGGGTTAGAAGTGTCTCACACACAGGATCAATATCATGTACAACCCAAGTCTAAAGTAGTAAATACACCGTAATAAAAAAAATAGATGACTGAAACAACATAAAAAATTTCTGAATCCTAGCCTACCCATATCAAAATACAAAAGAAGGGAAAAACCTATGACTCAGTGTAGTCATCTTTAAACCCTACCCCTATGTCAGACTGTACCCACAGAGAAAAGATGTCAAAGGAATCTCTAGCAAGACCCCTGAGAAGAGATCTCATGGCCTTCATCCATCGGATCCTCCTCGGGATCCTCCTCCATCGGCTCAGGATCCTCCGTTGGATCCTCCTCAAGATCCTCCTCCTCCTCAGTGTCACTGCCCTCTACGGCTACCCCCATGACCACTCCGCTATGAGCGCCTGTCCCAGCCGGAAGCAACCTCGGGCAAAAGGGAGGAAGCACCGACCTTGGAGTAAGGTCATTGGAAAATGTAGCGTCTGGATCGGTGTGAGGAAGAGATTGACCCTCTGAATGTAGATCAGAAGAAGATGAGGATGACGACTCAGAAGCTTATGAAGAAAGCTCCACGATCTCTACCAGCACAGTATGACGATAGTACGGTGGTGTAGGCTGAGTAAACCACAAAAAGAAATCATAGTAGGCCGGCTGTACCAACTGACGTGTGAGTGGCACCACCCCGAAACGAAAGTGGCCCACGAAAGTGGCCCACGAAGTGGTCTTCGTCGAGTACCTCATCGTGGGTCCAGTGACCCTCAAGCGTCACTACCCATACCCTCGTGGAGGGCCTCTGCTGAGCCATCGGTATCTGGAAAAATAAATGTATGGAGTGAGTCCCTCTCCTCCACTAAACTAACAAACAAATGATCGTTCGGTCTTAAGCAACATACAACAATCAACCACCTTACAACGGTGCTCTTACGAGTCTCACTCGAAGTTCCTGATCTATTACACTATTTCTCTACATCACACCATCTCAACACAACTCGGGCCCGCTACCACTGGAACTCCCAGAACTCAGTGGACTTACACAATTTAAGTCGAATGACTTGCTGGGAGTACACCCTTCACCATGGTACAATGACAGTGCTTTCACTAACACGGATGTGCCTCGCATTTGTCGGGGTTGCCAAGTCGGCATTGTGGAAACACGACCACAAACTCGGTGCCAGATCCCCAAGAAACAAGTCAGCGAGCACATCTCAGGTACCACCCTGTGAGGTCATCCAATCTCGGAGGACTGACTCCTCAACCACTCCCTCTCATCGGATTCATCTCTTATAGGTTAGTGTGGCTTCTTTTCCAAAGGTACCAAATGGCGGTCTTCCATGATGTATGTCCCCGACATACCATACGGAGACCCACTCTCCACCACCACAGTGGTCACACATTCCGACCCCATTCCTCATGAGCGCATTGCTCACTGCAGGTGAAGCCCCCACACAACCTCTTCCACAATTGTCCATTCAAGCTTTGTCCATGAACAAATCCGTTTGACTGTCTCATACAACTTAGCTTTGGAGGTTCCCTCCTCCTTTCGGTTCTCACCACGATTCAGACAATCACAACTTATACACTTTCAAACATATGTGTGTATCGAACGTTACCCAATCATGACCCACATCATGATCTTAACTGTCTTACTTTGTTTTATTGAAATCCTCACCCACTCTCATGTTTTATGCTTAAGTCATTTTGTCCAAATCCATGCAAGGGTCCTAGATTTCTTTCTAAGTCCATTATGGGTAATTCCTAGTTACTAACTCATGATTATTAAGTTCTTACTCTTAAATTATAATTAATTCACTATTGCACATAGTGAATGTCTTTAATTACTAGAATAATTTTGTAGTATCTACAAGAGTACTCCGTTTGGAGTTCACTTGTTCCCACACAAGAATGAATTATTATTGTCCCCACAACCACAAAACATTGCAAACAAGTCACATGCACAAGAAAATTTCAGCACTCTTTGCCCGAAGATCACGCTCCTCCCGGTCTCCAATTTACAGTTAATAACATAATAATCATTAATAAACAATAATTCAATAATTCAACATAATCCATTAAACAACATTACACGTACATTTTCAATAGAAATTTCCCTTTTGAGGTGAAATGTCCATTAGCAAGTCCAACGAATGACATTAGGCACAATTACACAATCACACAATTAAATTTCATGCATATACCTATAGTTGTGTGCACATACCAAAGATTATTTAACTTAGCAAATTAACTTAGAATTTCGTGAGATTTTACAAAGACATAATACATCACATATATTTCATTATATAATTTTTTCTCCCGAAAATTCCACCCATAAATGTTATTTTTGAATTAATTATGGTTGTTGGATTGGCTTTGTAAAGTGCACTTCTATATTTTTGGTAAAAAGAAAATCAACTTTTTTTCTGTGAAGCTTTACAGGGAATGTCCCCAACATGTGGGACAGCACATGGAATTTTCTCAGTACCAAATACTTACCGAAAATACCCTTTTTGTATTTCTAAAACATTTTTGCCCCATAACAGAGTCTCCCATACAAAAATATAAATAATTACAAACAATGTTTAGAAAATTCCGAGAAAATTCACAGCTAGTTCACATAGTCCAAGTATTGTTACCAGATTTTATCACAGCCAAATTCTCACAAAAAGATATATTTTCTCCATTTAAATACTCTACTGTCCAGTTTTTCGGTTTTCTCAACATTAAATTACTAAAATTACTTTCCGGCTTGTTCTCACTTTGCAAAAATTCAGGGATAACCCTCATGGCATATAAATTGAATTCATGAGTCCAGTTTTCCAAAAGTACGTCCCAAAATTTTTGTAAAATTCAAAAACGTCGCTTTCACAGAATCAGCAGTAAATGAAAATAATTCTAAAAGAAATAGTTCCAGTGTTCAGAAAATTCTGAAAAAACAAATACCATGATATCCAGAGGTTCCAAATCATAGGAGAACATCTTTACATTGCAAAATAATTCACGAAGGTATTTTCGAAAAAAATGAAAACAACTGCAGTGTACAAGTGGCAAACAACACATTTCTAGATATTTCAGATGCTCTTGAGACACCCATTGTGTCAAGAGACTCACAATCACATGAACAGCCCAAAAACATCAAGAGAAACAAGAAATAGCTTAGGTAAGATAGAAACCCCTCCATACCTCTTTGGTTCCTCACTCAAATGAAGCAAAATGGTGTTGTTGGATAGCCCTTGCTCTCCTCAACAATATATCCGAATTTAATCGGTGGAAACTTTGATTTGAGTGCTTGGATCTTAGAGAGAAGGTGCAGATTTTTTTAGAGAGAAGGAGGAGAAAATGATGAACTTGTGGAAGAAGAAAAGTGAGAATGAGAGAAAAGCACTCTTGCACATACAAAAGGAAGAGAGAGGACAGTGAAATTTGAAAAAAAAAATCCCCCCTTGTCCCTAGCTAGGGTCGGCGCCCTTCCCAAGGGTAGTAGGTCTAGGGTTTTGTTTTTGTGTTGGGCCCACACTGGCCCACTAGGTCTAGGGTTAGAGTATTTTACAATTTAGGGTTTTGGGTCTCTGCGGGATTTGGTCATCTGGGTCTTTAATCAACGAGAAAAAGGATTTTTAATTCACTCTCATTCTATTTAATATTTTTCTAAAGCATAAACAATTATTTAATTAAATCTTCACTAAATTTATTCTTATCAATAATTGTATTTCTTTAATTATTCAAACACCGAGAATTAATTTAACAGAGAAACAATTAATTAAAGCTATAAATCATGTACTTGACTTTAATTCACACAAAATTTAATTATTTTCATTTAATGAAAATAATTTCACAGATACTTAATTGAAATCATATAGCTTCACACATGACAGACATAATGAGTGTAGATTTTTAGGGTGTTACACCGGTTGCCATTTTGATTGGATTGCCATTATTTATATAGTGAAGATCGACAATTGAGACGATGTGACCCTCGTTTGTGCTGACTCAACACTTGTCAAATGCCTTTTACTCATTCATTATCTAATTAATCATTAACTGTAAGTTGTCCTCACTATTGCAGTTTAGACTTTTTACGTCAGTTATAGTGACGTTATAAATTCAGGCAATTTAGAAAGTCAGAAATTTTTAAATTGGTTATTGAACCAATGTAAAAAGTTTCTTTTTCTACAACGGTTATGTTTAGAACTGATGTAATACTTTTTATTCCTATTTTCCATCTACTTGATTTCTACTCTCCTCATCATTCTCCTCTTTGTTATTAAAATACATCTAATAGCATATCTGCACATGGCAACTTACTATTAATGATTGATTAGATAATTAATGAGGGAAACACATTTGACAAGTGTTGAATAAGCACAAACGAGGGCTTCATTATCCCAGTTGCTATTGACTGGATTGTTATATTTATATACCGGTAATCGGGGACGGAACTAGGTTATGCATAACAGGGGCTGTCGCCCCCCCCCCCCCCTGAACCAAGGCAATTTCCTTAACATTTATTTTAGTATTTTATATATTTGCTCCCTCCCCTCTACTAAATTCTAATCTTTGCCCCCCCCTGCCCCTTTACCTTTTATACCTTTACAAAATCTTCTGTTCACTATACTTGTTTTTTAAAAATATTTTATGTTGTCTAGTTAGTATTAGTATAAATATAAAATAATAAATTTTATCAATTAAAAATGTATAAATCCTATGCAGGAAGCTAGTCATATATATCTCAAAATCAGTGTTCGAAAAAATTGCAACATTTTTTAATTTCATCTTTTAAGATGGTAGAAACATCCAACACGTCTTTTTTCTTCTTCTTTTAAATATTATATTACTCAATTTTAATTTTATTTCATTTATAGATTTTATTTATAACAATAATTTTATACATATGTAAATATAATAAAGTTAATTTATTTTAATTGCTCATCTATAATTATTTTATTTTACGTTAATTGCTATGCAAGTTATTTTATTTTCTTATATTAATTGCAGCAACACTATTTATTTCATCTGCTATATAATTTTAACAATTATATGTTAATTTTTTTGGTACAATATTTATTATTAATTGATTTTAAATATGTTGTCTCATTTATATGTTAAATTTTAAATTACTTTTAATTTAGTAGATAAATTAATTTATATATGAAAAAATATTTTTTTTTGTTATAAATCATTATTGATTTTGCTTATCATATGTTAAAATTTTGCCCCCCCGAACAATATTTCCTGGTTCCGTCCCTATCAGTAATCGAGACGATGTGACCCTCGTTTGTGCTGACTCAACACTTGTCAAATGCCTTTCATTCATTCATTGTGTAATCAATCATTAATTGTAAGTTGCCATCACTACTACAGTCTAGACTTTTTACATAAGTTGGAGAATAGACTTTTTACATCGATTCTTGTGACATTATAAATTCAGGCGATATAGAAAGTCAATTTTTTTTTAAATTGGTTATTGAACTATGTAAGCATAACCAATGTAAAAAGTTTCTTTTTCTACATCTGTTCTGTTTAGAACCAATGGAATACATTTCATTCCCATTTTAAATCTGCTCATTTTCCACTCTCCTCAACACTAGTAGACGAACAATTGCAAACGCTAATTCTAAATGAGAATGTGTGGTCATTGCTGGCACTCATAATCCAATAATAATTTTCTCATTTAAATAAGAAAACTATAAGCTTTACTATTTACCACATATCCAATGAAAACACAGTCATAAGATATTAGTAAAGCTTATAGTTTTTTTTTCATAAGATATATATATACATATATATATATATATATATATATATATATATATATATATATGAAATTAGAGCAATCATCAATAGATGTGATAAAATATCTTTTTCCATTTCTAGTTAACACTCCATCAAATTCACATATATCACTATGTTTAATCCTAGGGATGTTTTTAAAAACTTTCCAACTCAGAGGTAATTTATCAATGATTATAGCTACTTGGAATTATTCATTTAAAGTCATACCTTCAGAGACAATTTCACGAGAAATTTTCTGGAGTTCTTGAGATTCGGCTTCTACAAATTTGTCATCCATTAGTTTTAACGAAATCTAAATAAAAGGGTATAATTTGTTATACCAGGATGCAAGGTCTTAAACTGCAAATGCAAAAAATACTGTGGAACATTATTAGAATATGCTTAATTAAAACTTTAAAGCCACAATACTGTTATAGACCTCCATGTGAAACTATATATGACAAGATGCTTTAATGTGAAACTATATATGATAAGATGCTTTAAACAAAAACTATGTTCCTTTACTACGTTTAAAAAACAGAAGAAGGGCTACTAAAATTTTGAAAGTTACATTAACAAATAATAAAACAATTCATCAGTTTTAATGAACCTAATTGATGTGTGCGTTCACATGCCTGTGTGCATGTATGAGGGTGCATGTGTTAGTAAATAATCCATTAATATCACATAGACATGATGGTACACATGTGTTAATAAACAATCCATTAATATTAGGCCTCGTCAAATTTAATTTTGATAAAAAAAAAAAAGCTATGTAGTTTGTGGTTCAAAAACAATGAAAATTATACCATGATTTTAAAAGGGAAGCAAAAAATTTCAATTTTTGTGCAAAAATGTAGAGAAGCCACATCTTCAATGAATCTAGCAACAAATCTTTTTTAAAAGTAGCAAAAAAAATGACTTTCATAAAATGAAAAACATGATTTCTTGTTATGTGGTGAATGGTTCAAAACAATGAAAATTATACCATAATTTTAAAAATGAAGCCAAAATATTCAATTTTTTATGCTAAAAAGCAAAAGTCTTTTAAAGAATTAGCTAAACATATTTGTTTAACAACAAAAGTGAAGAACTAATTAAACTCAAATTGAATGACAACATAATCAAATCATGGTGAAAAAAAAATGAATAAAGATTGATAGAGGGAGGAAGCAATTGACCACCTGAGTTGAGTAAAGAAAGTCAATAGAGGGAATATGCTCTCCGTTGGTGACGAAAGTCAATAAGGGAACATATTACTACAAAAAAAGCCCTGCCTTTTTCCTTCACTGCTAGGAGAGTAAGCAACATCTATTAGCGTTGGACCATGAGTCGAATTGATCATGTCATGTGCAACGTCCATCAATGATGGTTCATTAATGTCCATTCATTTAGACTCTTTCCCCCTTCCAAACTACAAATAAGACCGAGAGGAGCCTGAAAGCCCCAAAAAATCAAGACCGAAAAAGGAAGCCTTTCGATTCATTCCCCATTCTCTCTTAAATAAAGCTCGCCCTAGAGGCCTGGGTAGGTCGACTAGGTCTCTTTGATGAAGACGGAAGCAAGTGACCCCTACTACTCTCTTATTTATAAAGATGGTATTAGTTTTGGAGAGAGAATTTTTGTTTTACAATATTAATTATTGTATTTATTAAATACAATATATAATCAATTTAATAATATTATTAAATTCAATTAATACATTTATTCAATGTAATTATTAAATTATAATAAATGCATATTATAATGCCTTTCCTTCTTATGCTAAAATATATAATTTAGTTCATTTAACATAATACCCTTAAAAGTAAATTACAATCACTTCTCCTAAGAGATGCGAGTATTACATAGTCATCCCCTTTTATGTTAACATATAGAATATAGAATAAATTATACTTTTATCTTTTAGAAGATGTGAGTATTGCAACGTCTCTCCCTTCTTTTGCTAAAAGAGATAATTTAGTATAATTAACTTAACACAATTAAAGAATATTCATTGAAATATTTAAAAATATATTTTTAGTTAGAAATATATTACAATATTTTTAATTGACTAAAATTAAATATATTGTTATATAATTGACTAAAGTATTTTTTAAATATGTAGCTAAATTTAAAACAATTAAAAATAATTTATTAAAATTATAATTTGGAATTGGAATTGCAAGATAAATTTATATATATATATATATATATATATATATATATATATTTAAAATTTTCTAATTTAACAAAATTAAAATTATAAAAATGGAATTTAACGTAAATATTAATGTAATATTTATATGAATATATAAATAAATAGAATGATACTTATATAACTGTAATTAATGTATTTTATTAAATAGAATATGCAATTAAATTTAATAATATTATAAAATTCAATATATTTATTAAATGTAATAAATATAATAGATATACATTAAATGTATGTATTCTTTTACGGTTTAAATACATTTTTAGTCCTTGCAATTTAGCATTTTTTTTTGTTTTTCATCCTTGTAAAATTTTTTGTTTGGTTTTAATCCTTGCAAATTATGTTTGTTTTATTTTTCGTCCTTAAAGCTGTTTAGATAACATTTTTTTCACTGTTCAAAACAATTTTTTCATTGTTCAAAGCGTTATCTAAACCACTTTAGAGAAAAAAAACAAAACAAACGTAATTTGCAAGGACTAAAATAATTTTTTTTTTGCAAGGATGAAAAATAGAAAAGCGGTAAATTGCAAGTACTAAAAAAATATTTAAGCATTCTTTTATCAACATTTGAATTGTAAACTAGAATTGAACATAATTATTTATGTAATATTCATATAAATATATGAATAAATAGAATATTACTTATATAATTGAA
The DNA here is from genome assembly GCA_026413185.1 of Pueraria montana var. lobata. Lineage (NCBI taxonomy): Eukaryota > Viridiplantae > Streptophyta > Magnoliopsida > Fabales > Fabaceae > Pueraria > Pueraria montana. Next base: position 35,536,525 of record CM048651.1, on the reverse strand, counting down.
ATTACCATATTTATTAAATATAATATACAATTTATTTTATAATTATTATAAAATTCAATATATTTATTAATTGTAATAAATACAATACATGTTTGTTCTTAAATGTATGGATTCTTATATATCTATATGTATTCAAGTGGATATTAATATCATATATAAAAGTTGTTAAACATATACAAAGAAAGAGAATTTTTATTGTACAATATTAATTATTGTATTTATTAAATATAATATATAATTAATTTTAATACATATTATTAAATGTAATAAATATGATACATGTTTATGAAATATATGGATTCATATGTATATAAATATAGGTTTAATTACTCTGCGGGTTTGGAACTTTTATTTAGGTCCCTGAACTTGTATTTGTTTTTAATTAGGTCTCTCATTAGGAACCTAATTTTAAAATAAATAAAAAACAAATACAAGTTCAGGGATCTACTATCAAAAAAATGTTTCGGGACCTAATAGCTGAAAAAAAAATTCAGAGACCTAATTAAAAATTGTTAAATAGTTCAGCGACTTGCAGATTAATTTAACCATCAATATAAAAGTAAATTATATTTCTCTCTCTTAAAATATGCGCATATTATAGTGCCCTTCCTTCTTATGTTGAAATATATAAGTTAATCCAATTAATATAGTACCCTTAAAGTAAATTACGTTCTCTTATCTTCAGAGATGCTAGTATTATACGGTCCCTTCCTTCTCTTGTTAAAATAGATAGTTTAATATATTTAGCTTAACACAGTCAATGAATATTCTTTCAAATATTTAAAAATATATTTTAGATTCAAATTATATACGAAAATATTTTTAATTGACAAAACTATCATTTACTTACTCAATAAAGACATTTTAAGTGTATGGTTAATTTATTAAAATGATTAAAAAATAAATTATTAAAATCATAATTTTAAATTGAAATTACAAGATAAATTAATTTTTAATTGACAAAACTATCATTTACTTACTAAATAAAGACATTTTAAGTGCATGGTTAATTTATTAAAATGATTAAAAAATAAATTATTAAAATCATAATTTTAAATTGAAATTACAAGATAAATTAATATATATATTATTCTTTCAAATATTTAAAAATATATTTTAGATTCAAATTATATACTAAAATATTTTTAATTGACAAAACTATCATTTACTTACTCAATAAAGACATTTTAAGTGCATGGTTAATTTATTAAAATGATTAAAAAATAAATTATTAAAATCATAATTTTAAATTGAAATTACAAGATAAATTTATATAATATATATATATATATATATATATATATATATATATAATATTTAATGATGACAAACCAACAAGAATCAAATCTCAAGTATTTTGAACTTATGGTCGTTTTGAGTGTTCTTAATTAAGACATGACTAAATTTAGAAGCATGGAGACGGTGTGAAGCATATGCCTACAGCGAAAGCTTTTCAAGACTTAGATTTTGCATAATCAGAAGTAGAACTATCAGAAGGAGAGCTATTCAGAAGCTAGAAAGGTAGTCATATTTATGTTTTTGAGCATAACTTTTTATCTAACCGTTGGATTTTGATGAAACTTGTTCTCAATTAAATTAGATTCAAAATGCACCAACTTTTCTTTTGAGACTATTGTGAGACAGCCTCAAATGAAGGTTCATCTGTGACATGAAATGGGACTATTCTGCTTGTGAAAACTGGTTTGAGCATGGTTTGGTTTTTGACCTTTTTAAACCAAATTAATGACTTTTTTTTTAAATCTAATTTTTTTCCCTAAAACTAGACAAACAGAGCTTTAAAATGATATAGGTATCGAAAATTTTCATTCACAATTACTAATTTAATAAATTTGGTTTAAACAGAACTCATGCATAGATCCAAGATTTCGAACCTGAGACATAGGTCTTAGTAAAGAAATTACTGGGAAAAATGTACTTGGAATTAGGATTCAAGTTTTACTTTTTTTGAAAGATATGAATTTTAGCTTTTTACCATAAAAATTTGAGTTAAAATATCATTTGAGAAGGTTGAGAAAACTACACATCTTTGAGGTATGCTCACTGTGAGGGGCACACTGACCTGCGAACTTCTAGGAATTTTTATGATTTTTGTAGATTTAATCTGAGAGTTTGGTTACCTTTTTGAAAAATAGGTTTTTAGGGCTTTAATTTGATATAATAATTTCACAAAACAAAAATCGTTTGCTAAATTAATTTTGGATAGAGATTAGGTGCTGCCAAAGAGGGATTCTGTTTTAAATTGCCTTGAAATATGATATTTGATTTCTGATATATTTGAATTGGTAAATTAATTATAATTGTGTGCATGTAAGGCAGTAGGTAAATTTTACCCTTGCCTTAAATGATTGTAAGGCCCTTGGAATGTGAACCTAGGGTATCTCTGTGCATGTGATTGTGCGTTTTGAAACGCTCTGTGGTACAGTCACGTGGACTGTAGTATGAATTGTATTTCTCTGTGATGTCTGTGATCTGTGAGTATAAGACTCGAACACGAGTGCTTATGTGGACTAGGACTCTGTCTTAGTAATCCAGGAAAATTTTTTCGGCAATAATAATAATATAAATTTCAACAGTGAGAATAATTAATTTAGACTTAAGAATTTATTTATTTTATAAGCTTAATAAATGAACTCTTTAACTTGTGCTTTGGACTTAGATAAACATTATAGGACCCTTGCATAGAGGAATTGTCGGTAAGTTACTGATTAATAAAATTTTTGAATTTGAGAGGGTAAGACACAAACAAAATGTAATAAAGAATCTTGATACGTGATAGCGATATATGCCTTGAGAATCGTGCCAAGACAAGGTCTTGAGCTCAACGTTGATTCGACTCGTCTTGTACCACCAGCAGCAGAAACCCACGGTGACGAGCAAAGATAATCCCCGTGAGAGAGTGTGCGAGGAGTAAGTCCTCGAAGTATGAATGACCAAAGATTGGTGCCTGGGAGATGATCGTGAGGCATTACGACCTTGGAGGATAGATGTCGAGTTGTGACTACGTTCACACAAACCGACTTGGCGACCCTGACAATAACCACGAAACAATCTCAGTTGGTGAGAGCCCACCTTATACCAGGGTGATGGTGTACTCCCAGCAATCATTCCACTCAATATATGTAAGACCACTGAGTTCTGGGAGTTTCAGTGGCAGCTGGCCAGTGTGTTACAGTTTACAGATAAAAGTCATGGAAACGAGTAGGTTCCGAGTATGAACATTAGAGAACCACCCCGTAGGGGTTAGCAGAATTGTGTGTGACTTTTAAAGTCATTTCTATGTGATTTTCTTGATGAAGCGAAGAGTTCACCCTTATGTTTTTGTTTTAGGAGCCGATGGCAGTACCTATGGAGATCACAAGGGGGCTATCCCCATCAGTTTCGTCGCTCTCGTCATCATTCGTCTCTTCGGAGTGTCCTTGAAGAGTTCATCGATACCTGTTACTGTTCCTAATGCCACACCATCCTAGGAGTCACGATTGGACCGACGCTTCCTGCCTTTCGCCGAACCCTTCTTATGTCAAAGAATTGGAGACGTAATTGGGTGAGAGTCAGTCAGGGGGATCCGCCGCTAGTCATGAACTTAGGGAACAGTGAGTCAAGGTTTTTACGAAGGATTTGGAGAACTTTGTGGAAGATTCTTTGAAGGATCCCATGGACAATGACCACTAGATTTCTTCTCAGGGATCTTGTCAAAGATCCCCCGCTATCCTATTTCTTTGGATTAGTCTAACACACAGGGTTGGGTTTAGAGATGACTGCTTTGAGACTAGGTTTTTCCCTTTTTATGTATCTGAATATGGGCAGACCTAGGTTTCAGATTTTACTAGGTATATTAGTTTTCATACTCTATTACCCTATGTATTTGGTATATACCTTGAGCATGTGTATATGTATATATGTTACCATTGCTCCGGAAAACATTTTGATGTATGAAATTCTCTATTTTATGCATATGTGTATACTTGATAATCGACCAAATTATCTTGTGTTCTTTATTTTATTAATTTGAAATTAAGTGCCCATTTATGTTTGAATGATGTTGCAATTAGTTTCTTGCGAACGTAAATAACCCGTTGTAATTACCAAGTGGAACACAACTTTCAAACTTAAAATTTACATAAAACTTTTTTTACAATTTGGAAAAATTCCAACTTACCTTTTTACAATTACAGTTGATTTGCAAAATTATACAATATTTGGCACTTGGTAAAATGAATAAGAAGAAAAAAAATCTCTTCTTTCTTTTACGAGAATTAAATGAAGTAACACGCCTATGAAATTAAAAGGAGTTTAAAATGCAAATACATGTAAACCCGGATTTAGGGGTTACAAAACGCAACCACAAACTTGGTGCCAGATCCCCAAGAAACAGTGAGTCAGTGAGCATACCACATGTACCAATCTGTGTTGTCATCCAATCTCCGAGGACTAACTCCTCAACCACTCTCTCTATCTGGATTCGTCTTTTACAGGTCTGTGTGGGCTTCTCTGCCAATGGTACTCGATGGCAGTCCTCAAACAACATATGTCCTTGACATATCATACGGAGATTCAACTCTCCCACTATCATAGAGGTTAACATTATGACCCCGTCCCTGACAAGCATATAGCTCACTGCAGATGAAGCTTCCACACGACCACTCCACACTTGTCCTTTCTTTGTCACTGTGGGGTTCCACTGCTCCTAGTACCAGACGGCGATGAACTGGAACACGAGCATTGAGACCTCGTCTCTAGCTCCACAATCACGTTACTCCGAGGACTCTTGCCTCTCTCACCCTACTAGGTGAACACTGCCATTCGACCTCCGTTTCACGAGCTTTAACATCCTCGCAGCCTGAACGACTCTGTTTAAAGTTTATTTATCTTTTATGGCCAAAGTCGCTATTAATACTTAAACAAAGTTCTAGTCATCATAGGTCCTCACGCTCGAGTCCCTGTGATAGCACCACAAAATAATCACCACAACAATAACAATTTCCCACTACAGTTGAAAGTCAACCGTATCACACAGAAATTACATGCACACATAATTTCAGTGCTCGAGGTTCACACTCCTCCCAATCTCCAATATAGTTAAAATTTAAAATAAGTACATCACGTGTATCAAATAACAATTGCCCGAGGTTTACACTCCCCGGGTCTTTCAAATATATTAAAAGAGTACGTATATTGCATGTTCCATAGCCAACAAATTACATCACAATACTTAGCATAAAGAACATCTCAATTTCACATATGAATGCAAATGTTCCAAATTTTAATTTTCTGAAAAATAGGACAGAATGTGGGCATAAATTAAAATTAGTAAATCATTTTTAAACAAAAATTCGTTTTATATAGAGTCAAAGCTCTTTAAATCTATTTTCTAGATTGGTATCCCAATTGTCTAGCAAAAATCTACGAAAATTCATAAAAATTGTACAAGAAAGTGACACAATTTTGATACGAAATTGACACTGTTTCAAAGAATTGCTCTTTTTTAGACCTTCCCAAAACTAAATTGAGTTATACCTTTTGAAAATTGAAGCTAACACAGTTATCTTTTTAAAAATTTAAAGTTTGTACCCAAATTATTTTCCTACCATTCCAAGTAAAATTTTCTTTACAGCCCTTTTTCAGACTTGAAACAGTTTTTCCAGCACCTCAACTCTGTTTTGTAAATACTTTTTAAATCAGGAGGTGAAATTTATAATTAGGTTAATATAAATGGTTAGAAATATTATTTTGTCTAGTTTAAGGATTGGTAACCACATTTTGAAGAATATCAACACACAATTACAGAATTAAGAAAAACCGAGCACTTCCAGGCCTGAAAAACGAAAACAGAGAGGTCAGTTTGCATGTCATAGATGAGCCTCAGTTTGACTTTATCTCAGAACGACCTAAAGAACAAAGTTGAAGGGTTTTGTGTCTAGTATCATTTGAAACTGTTTTCACTCAAATCCAACGGTTAGATTTTGAGAAAAGCTCGAGACAGTGGCACCAATTCCAGCCAAAACGTGATTACAGCCACTGCCTCATGTAATTTGGCTTTGAGTTTCAAGAGGAAAACTTGGTTTAAAATTTTGATACAAATTGGACATTGTCTCCTTTGTAATTGGAGTGTCCCCAAAGAATTAAAGAGTCAAAAAGATGAAAGAAAGTGCACATGCATGCACAACACAGCCATGAAACCAACACAGAAAATGCAAACAAGGGTTTCCACCCAATCAAATTCACATGCAATGAAATCAATAGCAACAATGGAGGCATTCATGCAATACCTTGGTTGAAACCCCCAAAGACAAGGTTTTGAGTCCACAAGGAAGAAATCCCCCTTACCTAAGCTTAAACTCAAATGGAAGAAGAAGAATATGAAAGTGGAAGAATGTAGAAGGATGGTGGTGGTGATGGAGATGAACCTTGCATGCAACAAGAAACAACAATTCCTCCTTCTCTTCTCCTCCATGGTGTAACACCCTCATTTTTATTTTACTGTTTATAAATATTTTTCTATAAATATTATAAGAAATTACGTACTGTATTTAGAGAATATTTTCTGTACATATTTTCATAATAAAATTAATACAGTTGATTGGATAGTTGTGTCAGACAGCTGTCCAAGATAAGATTTTCTAGTATAACATTTTGGATTAAACTGTACTCTAATAAATCAAGAATTTAATGTAGATTTAAAATATATACAGTTGAGAAATGAAATTACTTGTTGACTGGACCGCTATGTTAGACAGCTGTCCAGAATAAATTTTCAAGTGTGGAATTTTGGACTAATCTGTAACTTAATAAAAAGGTAATTGAATATAGATTAAAAATATATACAGTTAAAGAATTAAAATGCTAATTTCGAATTGTTAGGATTTTCTGAGAGTTAGAACTCCGTGAAATTATTACAATAAAATTCTAAGGTAGAAAATTAAGATAAAATTTACATGACACCTATGGAATTATCTATTAATTATAACATACTTAGAATAATTCTTAAAATTGTTTAACTAAGAAAAATTAAATTTGAAGTATTAACCAATCAAAGTGTGACAACTCAAATTTTCTAATCTAGTTAAATTAAGCTAATTAGACCTTGATTAAGAGATAATTAAGACACTACCATAAGGTTTTTGATAGTGAGGAATCCAATGGTGATATTAGTTTCTTAAAATTCTAATTAGTTTGTAAGATAATTAAAATCCTAAACACCCTTCTAGAAGACTCCACCAAATTCAACAACTTTGACCCATTGACCAAGCAATTGGCAAGTTACGTTTGGGACTTGTCTTGGACGTCCAAGTGGGCTGAGAAGCTAGGCCAATTGGCTGCCCAAGGACTGCAGCTGGACGTGTGAGGGTTATTCAATTTGGTGGAGAAAATGCTTTATTAAAGACATAAGAAATTAATATAAAAAAAAAAAAAAACACAAAACCTTAACTTCAAGAAACCCCAAACCGTAAGCTTTCCATACAGCAGCCCCTCCATTTTCACTTCAGCCTTTCTTCTAAAATTAAGAATTTAACCAACCAAAACCTTTCAAATTTCAATATAGCTTAGGCCAAAGAGAAGAGAATTAGGAGAAAAAGCTCAAAATTTCAAGAAGCCAAGGAAAAAGAGAGAAAAGGGGGAAAAGGAAATTCAAGATTTCTTCATCCAATTAAGGATTCAAGGTAAGGATCATGGCATTTAATTTCAATTTAGACAACTTGGAATGTAGAAAATCATGTCTTGAGGTTTATATTTAAAGTTTGGTTAAGAATCATGAAAATATGAAATTGATTTAGGGCTTTCCTATAATTGAGATTAGAAAATTGAAATGGATGATTGAAATAATGTCTTGTTGAATTATTGATGTGTTGTGATGAATTGTGATGGATTGAACTTTGATTTGTTTGATCTTGATTGAAACTTGATTTGGTTGATTATTGATTGGAAAGTTGCTTGGTTGTTTTGGAAATGTTGTTGGAAATGTGAAGGAGGCCATACGGCCATGATGAGAATGATAGGGATATCATGTGGAATTTTTCAAATGACCAAGGGTAAAATAGTCATTTCACATGTAGGGACACATTGGGAATTTTAGAAAAAGTTTAAGGGCATTTTCGGCAATAATTAAAAAGTATAAGGGTAATTAGGTAATTTCACATTTAGAGGATACAATTGGAATTTTATAAAAAGATTGAGGTTAATTAGGTAATTTCACATTTAGAGGATACAATTGGAATTTTATAAAAAGATTGAGGTTAATTAGGTAATTTCACATTTAAAGGATACAATTGGAATTTTATCAAAAGATTGAGGGTAATTAGGTAATTTCATAGATTCTAGAACAATTAGGGACATATTCGGAATTTCATAAAAAGATGAAGGGCAAAATGAGAAATTTTAGAAAATAGTAAGGGTGATTTGGAAATTTCACACTTTGAGGGCAAAATTGGAATTTTAGAAAATATCAAGGATAATTTAGAAATTTTACATAGTAATGAACTAGTTGGTATTTTATTAAAGTGTTAATGTTATAATGTTAATTATTGAATTTCTATAATTATTATGTGATTGTTTAATAATAATTATTTACTTATTAGCATCATTATCATATTGCATGATCATGAGTCTTTTGAGCGAAAAATAAAGATTTTTAAAAGAGTTTGATAAATGAGAATTGAGTATTTATGGGGGGAATTGATTTCCAGGACTGTGTTGACTGACCGGACTGCGGTAGTCATGTATTTGAAAATATGATTGAGATTATGAACAGAGAACTGTGTTGACTGACCGGACTGCGATAGTCATGTATTTGAAAATATGATTGAGATTATGAACAGAGAACTGTGTTGACTGACCGGACTGCGGTAGTCATGTATTCGAAAATATGATTGAGATTATGAACAGAGAATATGATAGTCCTGAGAAATGGGTGAGCAGAGTAAGTTAGACAGGACTGTATAGTTTGTGATTATATAGTCTGTGGGGTGAGGGATATTGGCAATTCCACATGTGGCTGTAATCTGGACAGAGATGCTGCCGTGGTGGCCTTCCGGGTATCCTGATCTCCTAATTCTGCTAGCTTATTCGCGTTTAGTAGGGGCTGATAGCTGAATTGCAGTGCGTAATGGTGATATTAAGACACTACCATAAGGTTTTTGATAGTGAGGAATCCAATGGTGATATTAGTTTCTTAAAATTCTAATTAGTTTGTAAGATAATTAAAATCCTAAACACCCTTCTAGAAGACTCCACCAAATTCAACAACTTTGACCCATTGACCAAGCAATTGGCAAGTTACGTTTGGGACTTGTCTTGGACGTCCAAGTGGGCTGAGAAGCTAGGCCAATTGGCTGCCCAAGGACTACAACTAGACGTGTGATGCTTAGTGTTGGTTTTTGTGCTAAGTAAGGTGAGTTAGTGGGGTTAGGTGGAGGGTTTGGTGTTGGCCGTGGGATTTTTGTGAGTTGATGGATGGGTTTGTGATTTGATTACCTAGTGGGATTTAATTACCCACTAGGTAATTAAGGGTAGCTTCTAGGATTAAGGATTTTAGATACACCGAGTATGATTTACACAGTGTAATTTTACATTGTGTAATTGTCATGCAATGCAATTAAAATTTTTATAGAACTTTTTATCTAATATATCACTTGTATAATTAATTTAGTTCTGATTGTCTAAATAAAATTTCATCTGTGAAGAAATTAATTACAGACAAAATTTCACAGAAAATAAATTAACAGGTAAACATTCCAATTAAATAATTTAACTCAAACATTACAACCAAATAATCACAAACAACATTTCGAGCAAATAATTAAATAAAACAATGCCAGAAATTGACGACAAACAAACATTAGAATTTAAATAAATACATACAACACTGCAGGCGGTTAATTAGAGAAATACGATAAATTAAATAATTAAATAAAATACTATTGGAAATTGATCACAGACCAATTAATTATAAGCAAACATTACAGGTAATTAATCACAGAGAATTTAATTACAGGCAACCAGTACAGGAATTTAATTGCGGAGAATTTTATATATTTGATTTTATGAATTTTCTACTTTTCCATTATGAAGAAATACTCATATTATTTGTTTTTCATTATTTTTCTTAATTACTGAATTACTCACTAACTATATTTAATTACTCACAACACATATTTTTCTTATTTAACACAAAAAAATAAATCTTAATTAAATCAAAATTGAACCACTCAAGTAAGTACTTACTAGGTTGAAATTTTCAGGGTGTTACATCCATGGCTGAAGTAAGCAACCTTTTTCTTTTAACAACCCACACCCACTAAACATAGTTTTGAATCTTTTTTTGCACTTGTGTGAAGTGCTATATTATGACTTTCAATTTCCTTCTATCCTATGTTCTTTCATACATCATACTTGCATATAAATTGTAAATCAGCTAAGGAATTGTGTATGTTGTACAGGCTATGGCCTTCTGCTAGCCCCTGACACATTATGTTTCTTATTGCTATAAATTGTGTATGTTTATTAAGTCTTTCCATTGTGTGCAATTTGTTTAAAAAGAAAATGCATTTTCTATTCATCCCACCAGTTTTCTTGCAAAATAGAAAAGTTTCATTCACTTATGTTATCTAGACATAAACCCTTGTTATAGCGCAAAAAAATTCCACCATCTTCCCACATCTTAACCAACAATCCTGCATCTTTTGCTAAAATCCCCAAAGGGTTGAGCTCTGAATCTAGACCCTTGAGGGCTCCCGACAAGATGTATGTATAATTTTTTTGTAGAAACAATTTTTTTTTTATAGAAAGAAATGCTTAAGTGACAAAGGTGATAGATAAATTATCTAGAATTTAATGAACAATCATATAAAACTTCAAATTAATTACGTTCTTGAATTTTTAAAATGATTGAGATATGAAAACTTATGAAAATTTCAATACAATCTCAAATTAATTAGTAAAATAATAGAAAAGTATATAAGAGAAAGGTTCTCAAAAGTACATAGATAATTTATCCAATTGCACACTTAGATCATAACAGGCTAAGCTACACATAATCAGGATTGTTTACTATCAGATCATCTGAAATACAACAATGCATTTTCACTTTTCAAGTATTCTATCATAAGTCTACCCTCTTTGTTATAAAAACACATCTAATAGCATATATGCACATGGAAACTTATGATTAATGATTGATTAGGTGATAAATGATGGAAAACATTTGACAAGTGTTGAGTTAGCACAAACGAGGGCTATATCGTCCTGGTTGCTATTTTGATTGGATTGCTATTATTTATATAGTGAAGACCGACAATTGAGACGATGTGACACTCGTTTGTGCTGACTCAACACTTGTCAAATGCCTTTTACTCATTCATTATCTAATTAATCATTAACTGTAAGTTGTCCTCACTATTGCACTTTAGACTTTTTACATCGGTTAAAAAGGACTTTTTACATCGGTTATAGTGAGTTATAAATTCAGGTAATTTAGAAAGTCATAATTTTTTTAATTGGTTATTGAACCAATGTAAAAAGTTTCTTTTTCTACATTGGTTCTATTAAGAACTGATGTAATACTTTTCATTCCTATTTTCCATCTACTTGATTTCCACTCTCCTCATTATTCTCCTTTTTGTATTAAAATACATCTAATAGCATATCTGCACATGGCAACTTACTATTAATGATTGATTAGATAATAAATGAGGGAAACACATTTGACAAGTGTTGAATAAGCACAAACGAGGGCTTCATCATCCCAGTTGCTATTGACTGGATTGTTATATTTATATACCGGTAATTGAGACGATGTGACCCTTGTTTGTGCTGACTCAACACTTGTCAAATGCCTTTCATTCATTCATTGTCTAATCAATCATTAATTGTAAGTTGCCATCACTACTACAGTCTAGACTTTTTACATAAGTTGGAGAATAGACTTTTTACATCGATTATTGTGACATTATGAATTCAGGTGATATAGAAAGTCAAAATTTTTTAAATTGGTTATTGAACTATGTAAGCAGAACCAATGTAAAAAGTTTCTTTTTCTACATCAGTTCTATTTAGAACCAATGTAATACATTTCATTCCCATTTTAAATCTGCTCATTTTCCACTCTCCTCAACACTAGCAGACGAACAGTTGCAAAAGCTAATTCTAAATGAGGATGTGGTGCTCATTGCTGGTGCTCATAATCCAATAACAATTTTCTCATTTAAATAAAAAAACTATAAGCTTTACTATTTACCACACATCCAATGAAAACACAGTCATAAGATATTAGTTAAGCTTATAGTTTTATTTTTCATGATATATATATATATATATATATATATATATATATATATATATATATGAAATTAGAGCAATCATCAATAGATGTGATAAAATATCATTTTCCATTTCTAGTTAACACTCCATCAAATTCACATATATCACTATGTTTAATCCTAGGGACGTTTTTAAAAACTTTCCAACTCATATAGAGGTAATTTATCAATGATTACAGCTACTTGGAATTATTCATTTAAAGTCATACCTTCAAAGACAATTTCATGAGAAATTTTCTGGAGTTCATGAGAATCGGCTTCTACAAATTTGTCATCCGTCATTTGATACTTGAGGTAACGACTGACAACATATTTCTTTGATCCAACCCTTTTAGTGTCATATTTTCCTTCACAATGGTATTTGTACTATAATAATCTTAAAGATCAATAGATAAACCATTTAAAATAAAATTCTTACACATGAAGTCATTGTCATTCCATGATTCTAATTCCTTCTTTTGAGCATCAAACAGATTTCCTGGTAGAATTGGCTTGCCAGTAGTGAGAATGGAAGTGACTTTGCGCATGGTCAGGAAGAACAACACCTTTTGTTTCCATCTCTTGAAATGCACACGTTCGAACCAAAACAGATAGTTAATATGAGCTAGAGCTATATGTTCTGCTTAGTAGACATGGCAACAAATAAACATCTTAAATTTGTTACAGCAGAGGTTGAAAAAACATGAATTATATGTTGGAATTTTAATCTTTATCCCTTACTTTAGTATTCTTTATTCTTTATGTGGAAGCCAAAAATCATAGGTATACATATCCCAGAACAATAATCCAAAAGCCCTAGGATCTACAACATGCTTGATTATTAAGGATTAGATAAAATACCTAGATCCATCGATGGTTCCTGATCTAAGCGTTCTTGAACAATTGTTGCGGAATCACGAACAATCGATGAACAACGTAGCCGGTGGTTTTATGGTTCTTCCTCAATCGAAGCCTCTTTATTCCTCAATGGACCTTCATAAATCTTTAGATGGGGAGAAGAAAAACTATGTGTGACAGCTCGGTATATTGGGGACCATAGCCTTCTTATAGTGTGTTAACCTAATAGGGTTCTCATTATCCCCTAATGGGCTAACACTGACATCTGCTCAATTAAGCCCATATCACTTTATTTAGTAGTCTAATGGGCTCACTTAATTTGACCACATAAAATAAAGCCCACTAATGATAAACAACTAATATAATTGTCTTATAATATTAGCCACATTAATTATTGGAACATAAAATTCCAACACTATAAATTAACGATGAGTCGCAGACTAGGTCACTCTCTTTAAGACATTTCGTGGCTTTGCGTACATTGTGTAGTAGTGTACAACCTCGTCGTCTCCAAGATAAAACAACCCTCTAAAACTAAGTAAGGGCACTCTCTACATAGAAGAGAACCCAACAAACCAAAACCCACAGAATACTAAAATATACCCGAAAACAAAAATTAGGAAAGCACAATTTTTAGGAAACAACTTTTTCATTGTTCCAAATTTTTCCTCTATTTTTTTTAGGACTCAGAACCTCTTTTTATAACATGAAAATCATGATGATTCACTTTAATTGTGTTAAAAGCCATTAAACCAGATTAATTAGCTTCACAACAGCTAGAAAAACATTAAGATAGATTAATTAACTTCCAACGACTAAAAAACATTAAACCAAATTAATTAATATGATTTAATGTTTTCTAGCCATTGGAAGTTAATTAATCTATCTTAAAGTTTCCCTAGCTATTGTGAAGCTAATTAATCTGGTTTAATGGTTTTTAACACTATTTAAGTGAATAATCATGATTTTCATGTTATAAAAAGAGGTTCTGAGTTCTGTAAAAAATAGAGAAAAAAATTTGGAACACTAAAAGAGTTGTTGTTTCCTAAAAATTGAGTTTTCCTATTTTTTTTTTTCGAGCAAATTTTATTATTGTGTGGGTGCTGGTTTGTTGGGTTTTCTTTAATGCAGAGAGTGCCCTTACTTAGTTTTATAGGGTTGTTTTATCCTAGAGACGACGGGGGTTATACATTGCTATACAATTTAGGCATAGCTGCAAAACGTCTTAAAGAGAGCGACCTAGTCCACAACTCAACCTTAATTTATGGTTCATGTTTTTTAACCTTTGCAAAAATAATATATAATCTTAATTCTTCCCAATCATAAGTAAACTAGAAATTCAAACATAGAGTGATGAATTGTATCATTATTATTGTAAAAGTACAAAAAGTACATGCATCCCTATGGATAGTATTGATACCTTAGTATACTTTTAGTTGCATGAAAATGTCTTTATAGTATTTTGCTTGCTCTTATACAGCAAGACCTTGTGATGCAGATTTATATTTAAACTCCAAAACTAACTAAGGCAATCCATTATGTGAATGCTAAAATAATGTATGCTTTGATTTACATAGAAAACAATCATGCTAAAACAATCCATTAGTTTTGATGAAATCTAAATAAAAGGGTATAATTTGTTATACCAGGATGCGAGGTCTTAAACTACAAATGCAAAAAATACTATGGAACATTATTAGAATATGCTTAATTAAAACATTAAAGCCACAATACTGTTATAGACCTCTATGTGAAACTATATATGACAAGATGCTTTAAACAAAAACTAAGTTCCTTTACTACGTTTAAAAAACAGAAGAAGGGCTACTAAAATTTTGAAAGTTACATTAACAAATAATAAAATAGTTCATCAGTTTTAATGAACCTAATTGATGTGTGTGTTCACGTGCCTGTGTGCATGTATGAGGGTGCATGTGTTAGTAAATAATCCATTAATATTACATAGACGTGATGGTACACATGTGTTAATAAACAATCCATTAATATTACACCTTGTCAAATTTAATGTAACATTCATTTTGATAAATATAAAAAAGCTATGTAGTTTGTGGTTCAAAAACAATGAAAATTATACCATGATTTTAAAAGGGGAGCCAAAAATTTCAATTTTTTGTTCAGAAATGTAGAGAAGCCACATCTTCAATGAATATAGCAACAAATCTTTTTTAAAAGTAGCAAAAAAATTGACTTCCATAAAATGAAAAACATGGTTTCTTGTTATGTGGTGACTGGTTCAAAAACAATGAAAATTATACCATAATTTTAAAAAGGAAGCCAAAATATTCAATTTTTTATGCTAAAAAGCCAAAGTCTTTTAAAGAATTAGCTAAACAAATTTGTTTAACAACAAAAGTGAAGAACTAATTAAACTCAAATTGAATGACAACATAATCAAATCATGGTGAAAGAAAATGAATAAAGGTTGATAGAGGGAGGAAGTAATTGATCACCTGAGTTGAGTAAAGAAAGTCAACAGATGGAATATGCTCTCTGTTGGTGACGAAAGTCAATAAAGGGAACATATTACTACGAAAAAAGCCCTGCCTTTTTCCTTCACTACTAGGAGAGTAAGCAACATCTATTAGCATTGGACCATGAGTCAAATTGATCGTGTCATGTGCAACATCCATCAATGATGGTTCATTAATGTCCATTAATTTAGACTCTTCCCCCTTCCCGACTACAAATAAGACTGAGAGGAGCCCGAAAGCCCCAAAACATCAAGACAAAAAATGGAAGCCTTTCGATTCATTCCCCATTCTCTCTTAAATAAAGCTCGCCCTCGAGGCCTAGGCAGGTTGACTAGGTCTCTTTGATGAAGACGGAAGCAAGTGACCCCCACTACTCTCTTATTTATAAAGATGGTATTAGTTTTAGAGAGAGAATTTTTGTTTTATAATATTAATTATTGTATTTATTAAATACAATATATAATTAATTTAATAATATTATTAAATTCAATAAATACATTTATTCAATGTAATTATTAAATGTATAATAAATGCATATTATATTGCCTTTCCTTTTTATGCTAAAATATATAATTTAGTTCATTTAACATAATACCCTTAAAAGTAAATTACAGTCTCTTCTCCTAAGAGATGAGAGTGTTGCAAAGTCTCTCCTTTCTTTTGCTATAAGAGATAGTTTAGTATAATTAACTTAACACAATTAAAGAATATTCATTTAAATATTTAAAAATATAATTTTAGTTAGAAATATATTACAATATTTTTAATTGACTAAAATTAAATATATTGTTATATAATTGACTAAAATATTTTTAAATATATAGGTAAATTTAAAACAATTAAAAATAATTTATTAAAATTATAATTAGGAATTGAAATTGCAAGATAAATTTATATATATATATATATATATATATATATATATATATATATATATATATAAACTTTTATAATTTAACAAATTTAAAATTATAAAAATTGAATTTAGCATAAATAGAATGACACTTATATAATTGTAATTAATGTATTTTATTAAATATAATATGCAATTAAATTTAATAATATTAGAAAATTCAATATATTTGTTAAATGTAATAAATATAATACATATAAATTAAATGTATGTATTCTTTTATGGTTTAAATACATTTTTAGTCCTTGCAATTTAGCGCTTTTTTTGTTTTTCGTCCTTGTAAAATTTTTTGTTTGGTTTTAGTCATTGCAAATTATGTTTATTTATTTTTTTCGTCCTTAAAGTAGTTTAAATAGCGTTTTTTTCACTCTTCAAAGCATTTTTTTTCATTGTTCAAAGCGCTATCTAAACCACTTTAGGGACGAAAAATAAAACAAACATAATTTGCAAGGACTAAAACAAAAAAAAATTGCAAGGACGAAAAGTAAACAAGCGGTAAATTTCAAGTACTAAAAAAGTATTTAAGCATTCTTTTATCAACATTAGAATTGTAAACTAGAATTGAACATAATTATTTACGTAATAATCATATAAATATATGAATAAATAGAATATTACCTATATAATTGCAATTACTGTATTTATTAAATATAATATACAATTTATTTAATAATTATTATAAAATTCAATATATTTATTAATTGTAATAAATATAATACATGTTTTTTCTTAAATGTATGGATTCTTATATATCTATATGTATTCAAGTGGATATTAATATCATATATAAAAGTTGTTAAACATATACAAAGAAAGAGAATTTTTATTGTACAATATTAATTATTGCATTTATTAAATATAATATATAATTAATTTTAATACATATTATTAAATGTAATAAATATGATACATGTTTATGAAATATATGGTTTCATATGTATATAAATATAGGTTTAATTGCTCTGCGGGTTCTGGAACTTTTACCAAATTTTTAATTAGGTCCCTGAACTTGTATTTGTTTTTTAATTAGGTCTCTCGTTAGGAACCTAATTTAAAAAAAAAAAAACAAATTCAAGTTCAGGGATCTATTGTCAAAAAAATATTTAGGGACCTAATAACTGAAAAAAAAAAAATCAGAGACCTAATTAAAAATTGTCAAATAGTTTAGGGACATGCAGATTAATTTAACCATCAATATAAAAGTAAATTATATTTCTCTCTCTTAAAATATGCGCATTTTATAGTGTCCTTCCTTCTTATGTTGAAATATATAAGTTAATCCAATTAATATAGTACCCTTAAAGTAAATTACATTCTCTTATCTTGAGAGATGCTAGTATTATACAGTCCCTTCCATCTCTTGTTAAAATAGACAGTTTAATATATTTAGCTTAACATAGTCAATGAATATTCTTTCAAATATTTAAAAATATATTTTAGATTCAAAATATATACTAAAATATTTTTAATTGACAAAACTATCATTTACTCACTCAATAAAGACATTTTAAGTGTATGGTTAATTTATTAAAATGATTAAAAAATAAATTTTTAAAATCATAATTTTAAATTGAAATTACAAGATAAATTAATTTATATATATATATATAATTTAATTATGACAAACCATCAAGAATCAAATCTTAAGTATTTTGAACTTATGGTTGTTTCGAGTGTTCTTAATTAAGACAGGACTAAATTTAGAAGCATGGAGAAGGTGTGAAGCATATGCCTACAGCGAAAGTTTTTCAAGACATAGATTTTGCATAATCAGAAGCAGAACTATCAGAAGGAGAGCTACTCAGAAGCTGGAAAGGCAGTCATGTTTTTCGAGTCAAAGTGCAGATATTAGAAGTTATATATGATCAGAAGCATGGTGCTTGGGGTAACTTTAGTCAAGGGGTAGATATCAGAAGCTACACATGACTAAGGGATCATCAAAAGTTGTGTTGTAGGAATGGCTTGTGAGATAGACGTGTCTACACCATTTAGAAGCACATACACTATTTCTTACAAGTTGAAGGCATGAATCAGTGTTTGGAAGCATTGATTCTGAAGCTGTGAGTTCTCCACGGTACTTGAAGATTTTCAAATTAAGGGAACTCAAAGAAGACAACAAGTCCTAGTCAAAGAACAAGCAACTAGTAGAATGAAGATTGAAGCACGTTGCATTGCAATTACAACGACATCTGCAAAAGACATGTTGCAAACTAATAATCTTCAGAAGACTTCCCATGATTCAAATTCGAAAATCATGGGGAACCACTAAGACCAACAACTAATCACTCAACAGATACAATGGAGAATAGTAGAGATGAAGAAGACAACTCAAGAAGAGGTGCAGAAGACATAGAGGATGAATCTTGTGCAAAATGGCTAGCTGCAGGAACTTGGACAAGTTATGCAGCAATTTGAAGTTTGAATTTGAAATAAATGGAACACACTAGAACGGAGGGTTGAATAATGTGTTAGTAGAAATTTAAAACTTTTTCTTAAAGATGGAACCTTTTTCGAAAGCAAGTGTGAATAGTAGATATGAAAACAAGTTTGGTAAATGATCGTCCAATGTGTTTAAAACAATTTTCTTAAAACAGATTTATCAAGATCTTGTGCGTCCAAGGATGTATGCCAAAGAAAACAAGTTAAAACACAAGAATAAAAGTATGAACAATTGTTTTATACTAGTTCACTTAATCTAGTGAGCTATGTCCAGTTCTCCTTCAATCTTAGAAGGGTTCCACTAATCAAACAGTCTTTCTTGCAACTCCTAGCTTACAACAAGTATTCTCTAGGACACTTCTGGCACACCCTTAATTTCCCCTTGAGATTGATAAACACCCAAGTATTCTTTGATCACTAAGGCACTCCTAGCTTTCCAAACAACAGTTTGAATGATTACAAATCAAATAACTCTCAAAGAGAGGATATACAATGCGAAACAAATAATAGAATAACTTTTCCAAACAAAGGATGGCACAATAAGCACTCAGTGCTTAATTGTCCAGAGATGAAAGCTTTATTAGAGCAAAAATGGAAGCAAATCAAGAATTTCAGAATGCAAAAGTTATCTTCTCTGTGTGTTGATTCTTCATTTATAGTTTTCAAGAATGTGACCATTGTGTGTTGGAGTACAAGTGTGAAGGTTAAGTCCCACATTGGGTAGGAATGGGAAAGTTGAGTAACATAGAAGTGAGGAAGACCCACAAACTTAATGCCTTAAGGTTTTGGGTTAAAGGTGGTGTCAGGTTCACTTATGTGGTATGCTCGTGGCCCATTGGTGTAAATCTCCCCGGTGTTTCATCTCCCTCGGTGCACAATAATTGGTATAAGAGCCAATGGTTCGACTTGGTGACCAGCTCAAACAAATATGGTGGATCGGCGATGGATCCAGGCATGGACATGGGGATCCCTTGTATCAAGGAACGGCGGTTCAAGGTACTAGAGTGTGGTTGCAGGCATGGTTAAGCCCTAAAGGCGCCATCATTGGATACTTGTGGTGAAAATGGCTTTCGTTTGAGGGGGAACTAACATGTGGAAGAGACTCACACTTGAGGGGGAGATTGTTGGAGTACAAGTGTGAAGGTTAAGTCCCACATTGGGTAGGAATAGGAAAGTTGAGTAACATATAAATGATGAAGACCGATAAACCTAATGCCATAAGGTTTTGGGTTGAAGGTGGTGTCAGGTTCACTTATGTGGTGTACTCGTGGCCCATTAGTGTAAATCTCCCCGATGTTTCATCCCCCTCGGTGCACAACATTGTGGGGATCAGAGACTTGTAAAAATATCCATTTTCTCACAGAGGTAATAAAGGTGAGGTTCTTCAACAACAATTTATGTTTTAAAAATAAGGTTTTTGAGGGGATAGAGGTTTAACAATTGAAGAATTAAAGCTCAAGTGAAATGTGCAACTAGATGTGGTTGTAGTGCTAAATTTAAGACACACGTTGATTTTTTTTCGGACATTGGTATGCTACTCACTTCACTGATAATCTTAATCATGAGTTATTGGACGATGTGTATTGTAGTAGGCTTGCAACCCATAGAAAAATGAGTGATGCTAACATAGTTCAAATGAACAATGTCAGAGATGTTAGTATTAGTGCACCTCATTTTTGGGTCATTTGCTAACCAAAGTGGTGGTTATGAGAAATTTGGTTTTAGAAGGAAATACATATATAATCATATTAGAAGACAGAGGCAGGAACAATGTTCAAATGTTATGGCTACAGTACATTATCTACAACATTTGGGGACTAATGACCCTATGATGTTTTTTCAACATACGACTGACAGTGAACTTATATTGGAGCATATGTTTTGGCGTGATGGATTAGCCAACTAAATTACAAAGTGTATATTTTTTGTCGGCAGTCAATACCAGCGACTATTTTAAATCCGTCAAAAGTTGTTTGTGACGCACATAGTCCTGACAGTTTTTTTTAACGTCAAAATTGCCATTTTGAACACCTTTTTAAGCCGCCAGAAACTGCATTTTAAGCTGCCACAAATCACACCTTTTTTTGTAGTGAAAAGGGTCACAATAGTATCGGTTGTCTTCCACATTTTGAGGGAATAAATTGGGGCAGGGGTTGAAAGAAATCTTAAGGTATGCATATCTGGAACAATTTGAAAGCTCAACATATTATTACCTAACATTCTACATTTTGTTCCCAACTTTTGAGATCAGTGTGTTTAATTTCAACTAATGTGTCTAGTCATGATGTTTAACTTATTTATATAATATAAACATTTCAAGCAAATCCCTTCAGCAATGGTTAGTGTGCTTTAAGCTTGTGTAGGTCTTGCTACATTGGAACAAGGAGAGTTGATTCATGGCTATATCCTTAGAAGGGGTCTTGATTCTATACTGCATTTTCTTAATTAGCACCCTTATAACAATGTATGAAGATGTAGTGATATTTCAAAGGGACAAACAGTGTTTATCAAGACCAAATATTAAAAACCAAGTTTGCTATAACTGTGAATGTAGCTGTAGATCATGGATCTATCAGATTCTGTCTCTTGGTTTTTGATTATGCAGCTAAATATAATCCTGACAAAGGAAGGGAAAAAAATTAATGAAAACATTAGCAAATTCTGCATAAACTCTAATTATAGGCAATCAAAGTGTCTTAAGAGATATCATTAAGGTATGACAAATTGCATGCAAGATCGGTACATATCACAACATGATTACTTACAACCCTTTCACCTTACCCATTCAATTAATTCCCACATGATTAAGATCAATGACTGAACGAGAATAAAATGTAATTACATGGTAGTCTAATTACATTAAACCCCAACGAGGGTAGGAATTAGCTACTTATAGCCATGGGGGAAGAAGAAATTGAAGAAGAGACAATGAAAGATGAATCTCTAAGCATGGAATTGGCTCCCTAATGTTCTCCAAGAATGAATAATTATGAATGTAGAAAAAGAGTTGTCCCCAAATCATAAAAATCTAATCTATTTAAAGACTTCAGCTGTCGCAAGGGTGTGCACGGGGTTGTGCTTAGGGTCGTGCATAGGGTTGTGCTAAACTTTCAGAGCACTGCTGCATCATGCCCCGTGCTTGGGGTTATGCACGGGGACACGTAAAAGTTACGGAGCACAAGCACATTAGCACGCCCCGTGCTTGGGGTTGTGCATGGGGTCATGCAAAAGTTACAGAGCGTGAGCACATCAACACGCCTCGTGCTTGGGGTTGTGCATGGGGTTGCGCTTACTTGCTAGAAACCCAAATTAACCCTTTTTACCAAAAAGGGCAACAACATATTAACTTAAAAAAGCCAGTAGCTATTTTTACCAAAATAGTCACCTAAATGTGAAATGATCAAATAAGTAAGGTTTGAATCTAAAATCTATGTAAAAACGCGCAAGAGGAACATACTGCAACTAAAGGAGACACTAGTACTGCACTAACACTAGATAATTTAATATTATATATATGCCATTCTCTTCCAAGTGCTATGCTTTCTGCTGGCAGTGTCACCATTTATAGGAAAGTGACATCAAGGTAACAATATATATTCTTGCATATTTTGTGGCCTGCAGGAAACATGACCTTATTGTAAATGTTAGGATATTAATTGAAAATTCTCTAAGATTTTAGAGGTAAAATGATGAAATTGTTTTGCTCTCAACATTAGCTATTTTCTTGTATTATTTTCCACTCATATTGCCTTCGATTTCTTGTGGTTTCCGAGTAAGCAAGGCATCAATATTTTATCTAATCAAGGTAATTAATTGAATCCACCCCCATAAACTCATCATTCCTGCAATGTTATGTATCATATAATTTAAAAATATAAAAGGAAGTATTATTAGCAAGAATGGGGAGAGTAGAAAATGCGAAAGCATGGTTTTTCACATACCAGACCACGCATTCTGCATATAACTTCTCATTTCCCATAATGCAAGATGAATAGGAATATAATGGTGAAAAGGAACGAAGAAAAATGCATACTGTAATTTAATTGGGCTTAATTTAGGGTTTAATTTAATTGGCAATCATGTGTATTATATATTAATGGCTTTTATGATTTTTGTTCATTACTGTTAAATTTTTTAATTCATGTCATCATTTTAGTGATATTTTAAATTTGATAACATGGCATTCATACCAAAAAATCAAAATTGAATATAAGATATATATAGGATATTTTGCTGAAAATCGATTTTCAATATTAGATGGAAAATTATTAGCATTTTGACAGTAAAATGGTGAAATTGTAAAGCCTCATGTAAAATCCCAAATGTATAATGGTGAAAACTAAAAAGGATTGGAGAACAATGCATACCGTAATTTTTCTTGTTGGTTACTGTTGGTCATCTTCAGTTGTTTCCCTAATGACACTTGGGAGTGGCAGCAGACTCTCTCTATAAAGAGCAGACAGTAGGTTGGCAAAGAACAACTCTTCGTCACCATCATATGCGAGATGCTTAAGTGGGTCTCCGTTGTGATTAATTTCCTGCAATCCAAAGTTATTTGATACATACATTCCACCATCTTTGGTGGTGCATATCAGGGAAAGGCCATAGGCAGGGACATCAATGGTCATAGTCCAAGATGGCTGCACTTTATATTCTTTCATCACCCATATTTCAGTTGTATCACAGTCTCGGACTGAGCAGAAAACACTGAGACATCCTCCCAATACCCTGAAATAATACTCTTCATATTCCATAGTTAAATGATATGGCAGAGGAGTCTCTGATAAACTCCACTTTTCAGTCCATGTCCTTTGTATCAGATCAAAGACAATAATCACCGGGAAATTCTGATACTTAGAGAAAACCAACCAATGAAGAGTATCATTTAAGAGGGATCCAAAGCAGAATCTATTGTTGTGAACATGATATGGAATATTAATACGATCTTCTTTCCTCGAATTGGTTTTTAAGGAGAAAATCTGGATATTAGGCTCATCATCATATGCATCCAAAAGTCTAATTACAACTAGTAAGTAGTCATCTGCGGAGGAGTCATACCCAAACCATATAGATAAGAAGTGGCTAACCCAAATTTAAAATCTGATAACCGTTTGTGTACACCTATTGATGGATTCCACAGAACGAGATCATCCTTATGGCTTCTTACCTTGCTATATAAAAGTATGAGCCCTTTCCATGAACCCAAAATCTCATATTTGATATCAAAATGAGCATCCGGGTTATTGTCGCCCCAATTGTATGAGGGTGATGGAGGGGGGAGACATAAACTCACTGTACTGGAATCCTCGTGAAGCGGTGCCTCTATATCAAACGATTCAACATAAAAAGGATTTGATCTGAGAAGGAGTCTATGGGAGGGTGTCGTAGCTAGGTCATTATGAGAAATGCAAAATTGGGGATCGAAAATAAGAGCACGCCATGTCTTACACACACTATTCAAAGACAATATAGATCTCACCGGCAATCTCAACAGAATTTCTCCGATCAACTCCAGAGGGAGAGTATGGCTCTTCATGCTCCTTCCTTGCCCTTCGTTTTGAAAATTTGTGAACTAAGTCTTTATTTTCTCATATTTGTAATTATATATGTAATTCTCTATATATCGTGATATTTTCATCTTGAGAAGATTTAACAAAGTAGTAGTTTAAGCTATAAAAAGAAATTTGTTATAGGATTCTTTTTAAATTAGTGAAATGCTTTCCTAATAAAATTATGTTTTAAATTATACTTTCTCTATACCTTCATCTTTGTTACTACTAAATTAGATTTAAATAACTCTTTTCCTAGTAAAGTTTATAAATAAGCAATTAAGGGTGAGGAAGAACGAGAAATGAAGGGAGAAGTTATATGAAAGAGGGGCATAACTTTTGTTTGTGGTTCCATTCAGTCCATCTTATCTCTATAATGTCAAAGATAAAGATACTAAATTTTCTCATGCATCACGACATCTGGCTTTGTGCAACTCCAGACTTAGTGCCATTGATATGATTTTGCATACCCCATGCATAAAAGAATATAACTAACTGTCACAAGAATCATACTGATTCATGATGCAGGCTAGTGTGGGAGACCTGAATAGGTCTCTCACCGTGGGAAAGCAAGGTTATCCGTTAGATTTATTAATTTTCTAAATCAACCATTGAGATTTTTTGCTTTTCTGATTTTTTTTCTTTTACTTTTTTTTTTAAAATTTCCAAATTTCTTTCTCCATCTCCCCAATGTCATCGACAACACTCCTCCTCCGTCTCCTTCCTTCACCTTTTTCTTTTTTGTACAGTGATCCTTAAATTCAAGGTTCGGCAACAACATTTTTGCAAATAAAAAGCAACTCCAATCTAATTTGCATCTCATCATACACAGAAAACTCCACTCCAATTCATTCACACTTCAATACACATAATCAAATCACCAAATCCCTAAACATCATTAAAAAATCACCAAACGAACCTTCAGCCATAGCACTATCACAAGAGTCCAGACATCGTAACAAAATCCTCCACTCATTCAACTAATTAACAGTCGAAGATTTCATTGAATGCACAAACACACAACACTCAAAGTCCTGAAATCACCTTTTTTGGGCACATATCTTCTTCTTGGTCCTTGCGTTTTTTGTAGAACCTTTTTTTTTTTTTTCCAAAATCGAAATCGTGTTGCAAATATGGCGGTGGCTCGATGGGCAATGGGGAGCCTCACAGATGTGCTCGCTCTCGCAGGAGCTCCACTGCTATTCTGCCTACATGTGAGATCCTTGCCACAGTGCTTGCGTTCAGCACTTGCAGTGGCGCTTCGAGCAAGAGCTGTGGCTGGGCGGCTATTTCATTTTTGGGTGGCGAGGATTGTCTGAGTAACTAGAAGATGGAGAGAAAGAGAAAGGGGGATAAATCCGAAAAAGAGAAGAAGGGAAAGATAAAAGAAAAATAAAAAAAGGACTAGAAATCTTAGCCACTTATTTAAAAAACTAATAAATCTAACGGACAACATTACTTTCCCACAGGTCTCCCATGCTAGCCTACGTCTAGATTCATATAGGGAACTAAGTAACATCTGTGTGAGTTGTGGTTGTTCTTGTGTTTGTATTGTGAAGTGTTTCAAATTGCCTATTACTGTATGCCAAAATGGTCCTTTCCATCATGCCTTTCCAAAACTTGAGTTGGTATTTTTTTGGACTGCTAATAATTGTTTCAGTGAGTGTGTGGCTTTTAACAAGTATAAACAATTTTCTAGCGATTTTGAACCGCCGAGAATTATTTCTCTCTCTCTAATCTGGCACTAGAGAATAGTTGCACAGGGTAGTGAAGATCCTTTGAGAATCATTGAAATTTGAGTCTCACGATGGAGTGGCTCCAAATGCTACCTCCACCCTTTCACCTCTCATCCTTCACACTCTCCTTCCTCAACCATAGGTTCCACACCCAACGCACCCTCGTTAAGGATACCAAATTCGCCGCCAATCTCCAACCCAATTCTTTGAGTTGGATTGCTCTCTCGCAAGTTGACTTGAATTTAGAGCATATTTTACTATGTACGCCTCTTTATTCGGTTAAATCCATGGTCACTTTGGCGACATCACCAATAACTATTGGTTCTGGTTATTGTTATTGATGGGGTCGATGGATGCCAGCTGGCACGTCGTCATGTGGATGCCAATCTTCTTCTACGGTTGATTAAACGTGTTTTGTGTGTAGTGAAACATCTTGAAGAGGATGAAGGCATAGCCCTTGGACTTGTTGGAGGCCTTGCACTCCTCGATCTCGTCGTACTACTAAAATGCGTTGATTAGGGTTTCGACGATGGTGTCTAAATCTGGTCCTTGCTTAGAGGTTCTAGAAGCTTTGAGATCATAGTTGTCTTCTTCCTCCTCTTCTTCCTTGTTGCTGATGTTCAATCTAAAAGCGTAGGGGAGATGCTAAAAAGATAAGGGTGAGGAAAATAAGCAATTTCTGATTGTTTAAAACTGCCAGAAAATTGTTTATACTTTTTAAAGATCACACTTTCACTAAAACAATTATTGGCGGTCCAAAAAAGCGCCAACTAGATTTTTTTTTAAAACATAAAGGACTAAAAGTATAATTTAGCCTCACACACACACACACACACACACACACACACACACACACACACACACACACACACACACACACACACATATATATATATATATATATATATATATATATATTTCATAACTATATTTCATAATTTGTGATGTATATGTTTGTCCATTGTAACACCCTAAATCTGGGTTTACATATATATTCGATATTTAAACTTTATTTTAATTTTATAAACGTGTTACTTCATTCGATTTTCTTAAAAAGAAAAGAACGATCCTTTAATATTAAGTAAATTTGGTAGTAAATATAAAAACTTTTTTATTACGATTTTTTTTAAGCCCTCACTTTTTTACTATTATGCATTAAAGATCCTTTATTTATTTTTTAAGGCGTTTTAATTCGTTTATTTGCATAAAACTCTGATAAGTTAAGGAAATGGGATAGAAATTTGCGGGAAGTTTAAAACTTTTTATTAACGAATATCTATGTTTAGCGCCGCTTGATAAATAAAACGCGTTATCTTAATGATAAAATATGCACTTTAAAGCAAGCAAAATGAAATAACTGAAATGAGCCACCATGGCTACCAAAGATACATATAAATATATAGGTAATGAGTTTTGGATGAGTGTATCAAAATACAAGCCTTCCCATGGATAACAGTGACATATACAACCCCAAATCTAAACAAAATACAGGTGGTAAGAAGATATAATGACTGAAATATGTACAAGAGTCTGAAACCTAAGCCTACCCATAGCAAAATACATAAAAAGGGAAAAACATATTCTCAGAGCAGTCATCTCTAAACCCAATCCTATATGTCAAACTAATCCAAAAGAGATATGATGATAACGAGGGCGACAAAGGTGAAGAAGACGAGATCTCCACGACCTCTACAGATACTACCATATGATCTTAAAAAAATAAAAACGTAAGGGTAAGTCTCACTACTACAAAAAAGGCATTTAACATCGATTATTTTAGGCTTTTAACATCGGTTATTAACCGATGTTGTCTCGAACGATGTTGAAAGTGGACAACTTTCAACATCGGTTCTTGAACCGATGTTAAAATACAATACAACATCGGTTCAGAGCACAACCGATGTCAAAGGATGCCCACATAGTGAAAATTATGTGTTGAAAACAACATCGGTTTTTGCCAAAACCGATGTTGTTAGGTGACAAACAACATCGGTTCTCCCAGAACCGATGTTGTTTGTGCACTTACAACATCGGTTTTGGAACAACCGATGTTGTTTGTGCGCAAACAACATCGGTTTTTACCATAACCGATGTTGTTTATGCAGTTTTTTTTTATTAGCGTTCTATTTTAGATTGAACCAAACCTGTAATTTCAAAGAAAAATCCAGACCCAGGCAATTTGTATAATTAATAATCAATGATCTATGCTTTATATTATTATAAATAAAATACTAATTAATGTATAAACAAACATTAAGCAATATATCCAATATACAAATAGAATCCATTAATAAGCTAAATGTCTACTAATTTGTTCAGTGCTTCATTTCTAACTCTCAAAAAGTATCGTGCCCACTGAATGCGAATATCTTCAATTGTCGTTGCCTCCAATGGTTGAGAATCGCTAAATGTCTACATCATATATAAACAAATGTTAGTTAATCACATCGAATATTAATATTATAATAAATGAAACCTGTTAAAGTAAACAAATATATTACCGTTTCCCAGTTATCCCTGAATCCCCCATGGATGATGGTCCACATCCAATGCATGACATAATAGCCACACTCAGTGCCTCCGCTTTGTAGATTACACTAAATTCAATATAAAATTTAATAGTGTTTAAGACATTTTTGTAAAAAACAACAACTAATTAAACAACATTTTGGATATTCCAGCATTGGTTAAATTACTTACTTTTACATTAATCCAATCAACTTTCTTCGATTTACTTGGTTGGTTACCTTGCAAACCCTTTAAAGCACTGGTTAAAAGAAGCATGCAAATATATTTGTAAGACATAATGTATAATATGTTCAATACAGCCAATTTGTTACAAATTTAAACTTACCCTGTAACTGTGGCTTTGATATCTACATCGGGCTTCTTGTGTAAGGAACAGAACCAGACAACAACATTGGACCTAGGACAAATAACTAGGAGTTGCCAATGTTGGCTGCATTGGAAAATAGTTATTCGTAACAATGCAATCATTATTTAAATGCTTTTATTAATGAAATATTACTTACTTATTTAAGTAAGCTCCTAGGTAGACTTGTTTTTGTGATTCATGTATCCATCTTTGAATGTAATTTTGAGCATGATCTCGTGTATTCCCTGATCTCTGTATGCTCTGAGGTTCAAGGAATCCATAGACAGAACCATGCTCGAATTTCATACATAACTCATTCAAAAACCTATTTTTTTTTCAAATAAATGTAAATTGTTAATCACTTACAATTAAATAGGTAATGGACCTAAAATTAAAATTTACTTACGTCATCCACAACTGTATAACACTGATATTAAGATATTGAATGCCACTCAATATCTCCCCAACATCACTATGATTTATGTAGAGGGGGAACTGTTCATTGTGCACCCCAAACAAACTCGCATCCCACGACACCTGGAAAGGCTTTCTGAAAAGTAACAGGCTAACCTGTACCAAATTTAATAAGGGATCATCATCAGGGACCGACCTATCATAAGGTTCAACTGGTTTCTTTGGTCCCTATTTATCCTACACAATTAATGAACATAAGTTAGTTATAGTCAACAATTAATTCAGGTCAATTGTTTTGATGATACCAAAAAATAAAATAAGTTAAGGGAGCTACCTCCCGTGCTACCTCCCGTGAAACAGGCTTCACAAGATGACTCGGCCATGCAATAAAGGTGTTTAGGGCCTCCCCCACCAACTGAACCTCATCAGTCGGTAAAGGGACTCGAGCAGTAGCATCTAGAACCTCTTCCACCCCCACCTTGACCATATCATCCGTCAAACACGTGTGGTGTATGATTAAAGCCCCATGATAAACTCTCCCAATGGCCACCAAGCGGGGAGGCTACTCATCAACATACAAGCCGAACTGATCAGCTGATGTGTCAGTGTCAGGCTCCTCCCCTGAGGGATCAACATCAGTACCAGCACAACTCCCCTTCGTGCTAACACGAGCACCAGAAGGAGCTACATATGGCTCAACATGCTCAGGCGGCTGCTGGGATGTCATCTGGCTCAACTCCATCAACAATTCTCTCTTTAGCTCATCTTTGAACTGCTCTTTAAACTCCTCTCTGAAGCTCTCTTTCAAGCTCTCTTTCAACGAAGCCACCAACTCTGGGGTGATGGATGAAGAAGTATGCGAGCCACGTGATAGTGGTCCAAAGTACTGGTTGATGGTCACACCAACTCCAACGGCACGGACACGACCAGGGTGCTCCGGTCGCCCAATGGCAGTCGTCAATATATCCTGACGTCCATGGGGAACAAAGGTACCCTGTGTACATTGCTCCTCTAGGGAATCCTACAATCAAAAAAAGATAAAGGAGTCAACTTGTGTTGTTACTATATTTAGTTACATTTTAAGGTGCATAATAACTTATAATCCTATCAGCAATTTGTTGTGCCGCCTCAGATGTCATATGGCCAGAACGTTTTGTACGGGCCTTCTTCCACTTCACATGTCATTTAATGGGAGATGGAGGATCAACTATAGTTGCACTCCCAGATTCAGCAGCTTCAGCCTATTTTTTCTTCATCTTCTCGGCCATCATGTTTTCCTCAAGCCATGCATAACCCCCACGAGCCATCACATGTGGCATGTTGTTATGTTTCTGGATTTCTTGAGCCTTCTTTCTGATTTTCTGTGAACAATTAGACATACTTTTAGCAAAATAATTAACCAATTTTCGATATAGACAAATTAAAAAACAACACCCACAAGTTACCTGCCAAGCAGGAGTATTGCGGCTCTCTTTAAATTTCCTCCACTTGTCCTTCTCAATGCCAAATTTCGCACAAGGAATGTCATCATCATCCTCATTTACCTCTTCCTCCTCATCACCCTTCGTTTCTTTAATTGCATATTTTCTTGTAAGGTCTACCTTAAACTGCCTCCATCTTGTTCCCACATGGGAAATAATTTTCCTCCTAGCCTTGGACGCTTCTGGAATATCAAATTGTTCCTTCATTTGAGAATCATATGTAAGAGTTAGTGAATGACAACAATCTGCAAGTTAAATACATAGAATTACTATAACATAAAGAGTTTATTGAAAATACCAAAATGTCCTCCCAAATCATGTTCTTCTTATTTTCTAGCACATGGTGCCAGTCTTCATATGTAATATCAACCCTGTCTCGGGCAGCAATCCCCAAATAGGTCCTGAAATGTGATCTATTTGGACCTGAAGCTTTCCCAGTTGCAGGATCGACATAAACTCGTGGCTTCTCCCCAGACAAGCGTTTAGCAGTGAATTTTTTGAGTCGTGTGGATTGTCTAGTCCTCTTAGACATAGACTCTGAAGGAGCAGATGACTCAGGATGAGGGGAACCTAGTGGTGTACCCATGTGCCTGTTCAAACAAACAAAAAATTAAGTGTTATTTGCAATTGTACAAAGTTTATAAATTGTAAATGGAGATAATAAAAATGTTGAAAAAATTATTAAAGTATACAATAACATAGACATTACTTATATATATATAATGTGGTTAGGTAGGAATGTTCTCCCATAAGCCTTCATCATGATCATGACGATTTGTGTGTACGTCGTCCTCCTCATTTTCTTCAAATGATGGTAGGCATGCATGTGTAGAAAGAAGGAGATTCACAAATATCAAGTGTTGAATCATCATTTTCATGAATAACACCACTGGTTCTTCCTTGTAGAACCACTGACCACCTTGCATCACAGGGATCTTCGACATAAAACACTTGTGTTGCTTGTTCTGCCATGATGAAAGGCTCGTCCTTATAAGCAACCTTTTTAAGGTCAACAAAAGTGAATCCCAAATCATTAGTCTGCACACCGATGTTGCTATCAACCCATTTACACTTAAAAACAGGCACTTTGAAAATAGTATAATCAAGCTCCCAGATTTCTTCAATCACTCCAAAGTAAGACATGGACCCCAGTTTGGGGTTGTTATCTTTTGCACTAGAAAAGTGTTTTGCTTCAGCCCGAAGACTAATCCCACTGTTTTGAACTGTACTCTTGTCATCCTGTGACTTCGTGTAGAACGAATAGTTGTTGATATCATATGCCTTCCAAGTTGGAACATTTAGCTTAGGCCCATTTGCTAACCACTTTAATGTTTCAGAAGGATCATCAAGAGCAAAGATTGTGTCTTTAAACCAGTTTAAGAAAGTCTTGTTATGCTCAATCAACACCCAGTTCTTGTTCATTTTTGGGTTACTTGCCTTCACAAATTCTTTGTGTGCGTTTATGTATGGGGTAACCTCATCAGTATTATTCAATATATACAAATGTGCTTCATTCAATGCCTTGAGACCCATGGTTACAACAATTAACCCTCGTGTACCCTTACCTCCGACTCTATTCTTGTGACGAGACTCAGGAACCCCGACAGGTTTTGTCTTCTCCATGTACTCTGAACAAAACTCAATAGCTTCTTCTGCAATGTATCTTTCAACAATGGATGCCTCAGGACGGTATTGATTCTTGGTATACCCTTTTAAGATCTTCATGTATCGCTCAATTGGGTACATCCACCTTAAATAAACGAGTCCACACAATCTAATCTCCCTCACTAGGTGAACAATTAAGTGAACCATGATGTCAAAAAATGAAGGAGGAAAATACATCTCCAACTGACACAAGATAATAGCAGCCTCATTTTCCAAGTCATCCAACTGTACAGGGTCAATGACTTTTCTACATATAGCATTGAAGAATAAGCACAGGCGAGTTATGGCAACCCTTACTTTGTTAGGCAAGATGTTTCGTATCACCACGGCCAGAAGTTGTTGCATCAAGACGTGGCAATCATGAGACTTTAAGCCAACTAATTTGAGATCCTTCATCGATACAAGACTCCTTACATTTGAAGAGTATCCCTGTGGCACCTTAACATCCCGCAAACATTGACAAAAATTTTTTTTCTCTTCTCTGGACAAAGTATGACACGCTGGGGGCAAATATGTTCGTTTACCTTCTGACCTTGGATGTAACTGCTCACGTATACCCATCTCAACCAGATCTTGTCGAGCATTCAGACCATCCTTTGTCTTGCCTTTAATGTTAAGAAGCGTGCCGATTAAACTATCACACACATTTTTCTCCACATGCATAACATCTATACAATGTCTAACATCTAGATCGGACCAGTATGGAAGATCAAAGAATATCGACCTCTTCTTCCATATTATTTTCTCACTTGCATCCTTCTATTGGGTCTTCCCAAAGATAGTTTGGATGTCCTCCACCCGCTCATAAACCTACTTTCCATTCAAAGGTATTGGTGCACTTACATCCTCATGTCTTCCATTGAAAGCTTTTTCAATCGCCGATACAGGTGATAAGGTTTGAGAAATATCCAATGCCTAGTGTAGACCATCTTTCTTCCATGCTTGAGTTGCACGTAGCTTGTGTGTTCTTCACAGATAGGACATACGTGATGCCCTTTAACATTATATCCACTCAAATTCCCATATGCTGGAAAGTCATTAATGGTACAAAATACCAATGCACGCAACTTGAAGGTCTCCTTGCGATTCCCATCAAAGACGTCAACCCCTTCCTCCCACAACTTTGTCAAGTCTTCAATCAACGGACTTAGATAAACATCAATGTCATTTCCTGGCTGTCTTGGACCCGAAATCATCATAGACAACATAATGTATTTTCGCTTCATGCACAACCAAGGAGGCAGGTTGTAAATTACTAGCAAAACAGGCCATGAACTGTGGTTAGTACTTAAGTTACCAAAAGGATTCATTCCATCGGTAGCAAGTCCAAGCCTAAGGTTTCTTGCCTCTTCCCCAAAATTTGGAAACAAACGATTAATATTGTCCCACTGGGGAGAATCAGCCGGATGCCGAAGCAATCCATCACATTTTCGACCATCTGCATGCCATGTCAGGTTTTTTGCGTCATCTCCATTAGCAAACAATCGTTTAAACCTTGGAATTATTGGAAGATACCAACACACCTTTGCTGGGAACTCTTTCTTTATGCTTTCATCACTACCACATGCATCATCCTTCAATTTGTACCGTGATACCCCACACATGGGGCATTTATGCATGTGTTCAAACTCATTTCTGTACAATATGCAATCATTATGGCATGCATGTATTTTCTGATACTCCATACCCACCGGACATAGTATCTTCTTCGCCTCATAGTTATTTTTTGGCAACGTGTTCTTTTTTGGAAGCATCATTTTCAACACCTCAAGCAAATCAGTGAAGCTTTTATCACTCCACCCATATCTTGCCTTCAAATTAACCAAACTTAACACCGCTGACAACCGTGTGAAGTTTTTGCACCCTAGATACAAAGGCTTCTTCGAATCACTTTCCAAAGCATCATACAAAGGGGCATGTGCTTGATGAAAAGACTCTTGTCCAACATCTTGGATCATTTCCTCTAATCGATCTCCCATTTCAACATCAACAACATACTGATTTTGGGACACTGTCGGCATGTTTGTGAATTCACCGTGCCATATCCATCTTGTATATGTTTGAAGAATCCCGTCACAAAGAAGATGTGTCCTTATCTCGTCCACGACATGTCATCTCCCATTCAGACAGTTAACACAAGGACAATAATATTTTCCCCCCATATTCGGTGAATTTTGTTGAGCAAATTCCAAAAACTTTTCAACCCCATTCTCATACTCCTCAGTGATGCGAATAGCTTTCATCCAACTTCGATCCATCTTTCCTCTTCTGTGATACTCACATAGTTATATCATGCATGAAGATCTCACTTTTTCATAAAAGGTGTGGTCCTATCCCATTTAAGAAGACATTTTTTTATACTTTATTCATACGTAGAGGTTAAGTCTCTTTTGTTAAATTTGACGAAATTTTGGCAGCATTTCGCATTGATCTCCAAGTACACGACATGAAAGTGGTGACATCGATTCAACCACAATCAAGTATGCACCCGGAGAACAAAACGAAATGCAGCAAACCAAAATTTCATCAAATTTAACAAAAGAGACTCAACCTCTACGTATGAATGAAGTATAAAAAATGACTCTTCCTAAACTGTCCAAACGGACAATTCAAGATTCAATACAACGATTAATCCAAACTATCCGTATTAATCATTGTATTGAACCTCAAACGGGAAACTAAGGTTCACTCATAATGCTTAACTTGAATATAAAATAATACTCATTAATTACACAAACAAGTTATAAAAAGCATTATTATAATTGTAACAAGCACATAAGTGTCAGAATGAGATACATACCTGAAAAGATGCTCACTAACAATAACAAATAAACTTAGTGCTACTCAACTACTCAGTCACGACAACAGCACCAGCATAACTAGTCAATGCTTGCTGCCTCCAGAAATCAGTGTGTTCTGTCATCAAAACAACTTACACAGCATAATCAGTCCAATTTGTTTGAGAGATGTAGATATTAAAAATTATTTCTCAATTTATATTACTCTAATACAATACAGATATGGAGTCAATGAACTACAAGATATTGTCACTGATATGTCATGGCAATAAATTATTTATAATCCCCATCCATTTATTATCAGTTGACTAAAAAATTAAATGAGGGATTTGGCTGAAACAATATAAATTTGAGTAATCTACAAGAAAAAACAGTTTAAGAAAGTATATCTTACGTCAAGTTAACTTGATAGATGCAGAGAGAGAAGGGAACAGATAGAGCATGCAAGTCACCAGAGGGGAAATAAAAACTGTACAGAATAAGGAATATGACATTATTTTAATGTTGCGAATCCATGCCTGAAGTAATAGCAGATTGTTGTAAAATAAGGAAAATGTCTTGCAAAAAATAAAAGTAATATTGTAAAAACATGAGACAAAATACTAGTTTTGGACTAATCAACAAATTTTCATCATGAATTTTTATCTGGTAAGATGGACCTACATTTTTTATTTGTTAAGATGGACCTACAGTCTTGATTGAACTATTAAGTATTAATGTCTTGTACTTGTACACATATGGATTTATTACTATGTTGTTTCAAGTTAAGGGGAAAGGAAAAATATGAGTCAATTTTGAGAATATGCAGCAAAATAAACTGGCCTACCCGAGTACTTTCAATCAAAACAAAAGGGATAAGAAATTGAAAAAAAAAATAGTGTGGATGCTCTCCCCTTATTTAAGGTGATTAGGATCACACTATGACATGAAAAACATGCGTTCATTACAAGAAGTCATGTGGATTACTATGTGGTTGATTTTGGATTATTGATTTCATTTCTTGGCTGTAAAGCCATTTAAAGTTCTACTTCTGAACTTCAATAACAATTATGCATTGGTAAACAAATAAAAAATACATGGTATCATTTAAGATTAAAATACATGGTATCATTTACTTGACCACATAAGTAGGCTTCTGCAGTTCCACTAGCCAAATAAGTAGATTAACATTGGATTGAATTCCTTAAACTTCATAGCATTCAATTGTAGACAAAAGGCTTCTAATGGACAAGGAATGAAGCTAGAAATTAGTTAGACTTTGGGCATCAAAAGCAAATTCAATATCACTTCCATGGTACTAGTGCTTTATATATATATATATATATATATATATATATATATATATATATATATATATATATATATATATATATAGGCTTCTACAGTTCCGCTAGCCAAATAAATAGATTAAAATACATTGGATTGAATTCCTTAAACTTCAGAGCATTCAATTGTAGACAAAAGGCTTCTAATGAACAAGGAATGAAGCTGGAAATTAGTTTGACTTTGGGCATCAAAAGCAAATTCAATATCACTTCCACGGTACTAATGCTTTATATATATATATATATATATATATATATATATATATATATATATATAATTAACCAATTAAGATTTATGAAACCTTCACAGTGGACTGAAAGTAGCAGCAAGATTCAAGAATTTGGATTTTAAAAGCTAATACGTACCTCTGAATGAATCTCTAGCTTGCAATATCTCAACACCAAGCTTTTGCAGGCTTTCTTCCAATACTTTAGAACGG
Organism: Pueraria montana var. lobata; assembly: GCA_026413185.1. Taxonomy (NCBI): domain Eukaryota; kingdom Viridiplantae; phylum Streptophyta; class Magnoliopsida; order Fabales; family Fabaceae; genus Pueraria; species Pueraria montana. The sequence goes on along the minus strand of CM048651.1, from coordinate 35,499,229 downwards.
GTATCTTTGAACAATAGTAATGATGATAATCATAATTATCACAATAGAAATATTAGTTACAATGATAATTACATTTAATACACTTCAAACAGATGATAGGAAGCATACAATTCATAGATGACTGTAATTGTCTTAAGCATGTGGAAATGAACAAATAATTACACAGATATCGTTATGCAGGGGAACAAGTATGATTTTGAGTACACATTATATACATCTACTTGTCCATCAAAGAAAAGTAGAAATACTAACAAAGTAATGGTGGAAATTGACAAACTATGCATAAAGTCATCTTTGATTGGTACACAAACAACACAGAAATGCAGTAAGAAAGTTACCAACAACTGCACTCTGAATGAAACACTAGTAAGGAAGTATCAAAAGACAGATTCTTACAACTTTTTCTGCAGAAAATAATTTTTTGAGAATTGTGCTCAACAAGTCTCAAATGAATTTTTTTTCCAGTCAGACTCAGTCTATGACAGTCCTACACTTAGCTGTGAAAAAGAATAGGAATGGCTTACCTATTGCTGGTTCCATAGAATTGATCAACCAAACAATTGATTTTTCTAGACCATGTTGCAAATCTGCATCATTTTCCTCTTTTTTTTTCCCATTAAGGAGTCCAAGCTTGCCTTTTTACCCTATTATAATTTATAAGCTTCGCGGTCTGTGCCCAGTCTACATAAATTTTAGTTTACCATTAACTTTATAAATATTAAACTGAGTGCGATTAGATCTTCTAGAGAACAGGATGACAATGCCATGCCAGCTACTTTGACTAGGCGACAATTAGCTCCTCCCGTGGCCAATTTTACTGCTTTGGTAAGTTCCCAAAGTACTTGTTTAACAAATAAAGGATAAGAACAAAGTTTTTTCATTTATTATTCTCAGCAGGAAATTATAACTGTAAATACACAGGGAGGACAGCAGATGTCTCCGCAAACATCTCAACTCAACTCCTCAGATAATCAAGGGAAAATGGAAAAATAAAAGGAAAGACAACTCTTATCCTTATCCTAACAGGAAAAAAAATCCAAAAACTCCTAACTTTTGTAATGCATACAAAACCCAAAATAGAGATCTAATAATGAACTTGATAACATCCACAGCCTCCTTTAAGTTGCAACACAATGCTATAACACCAACCACCCGTAACTCTTTTTAAGCTGCACCACAACAAAACAGATTATATCTTCCCCTGCTTCATGTAACAATACCACAACCCAACCAGCTGTAGATCACACAAAAGAACTATACAGCAACCTCACCAAACCACACAGAGAAAGATACAAAACTCACAAAGAAGCACCAATCATACTGGAAAGGAATATAAACCTTCCCTACCAGAAATTGCCTAAAAGAATGCAAATCGAAACATGTACTGCCTCTAGCCCATAGCTATATCTATATTATACAATAGTTGTCCACTCATTCTTCCCTAAATTCCCAAACAAAAAAAATCAAAATTTTCCCAAACTAATCTACAATGCAGGACAAGTATTATATGTCAAAATTTCCCTAAATTGATACAAAATGTACAAATAATTTGGACCATCCACTAGTAGAGCAGATAATCATACGCAATAGACAGCAACAAAATGTTCCAAGTAGTTAACATTCAAGAAATTGCCAAATATGCAGGCAGCAACAGAAAATGCCAATTCCAACAGGAGAAGAACACAATGGCATTTGTACCTGTTATTGGCGCGCGACAAGACACTCTTGGAGAAGAACAATGGTGACACGTTCGCAAGCAGGACACACCTAGCAACATTGACAATGGTTTCGAACACCTTGCGAGATGAATAATCATGTTAGGGTTTGGAACAAACAAGAAAAATCATGTTAGGGCCAGGGTTTGGAACCAACAAAATGGGGAAAATGTTTCGTACCTCAATGTCACAAGCCACACCGACAACGGCGAAAATGCAAAAGGGGTTTAGCAATGAAGTGGAGGACGAAGCAATGGAGGCGCGACAATGGCGAAAAGGAACGTCGTGGAGGAGTCTGAGAACGACGAGGTCGTGGTCGCAAGGATTTCCACAGAAGAAAGAAAGGGTTCAGGCGTGAAAGTGTGAAAACAAAAGAGAAAGGGTTCAGGCGCGAGTCTGTGAAAACAAAAGAGAAATGGATACTTAACACATGGATAACATCGGTTATGAGGTATAACCGATGTTAACGAAGACGAATGACATCGTTTATGAGGAAATCGATGTTAACTACGTCCACTTATTTACAAAAATGCCACCACACATTTTTTTACATCGGTTCTCACACAACCGATGTCATTTGGACGATGTTAAATGCCTTTTTTCTAGTAGTGTCTTCCTGCTTTGTCAATGCCACACACACAAATACGACTTAAAAGTCACACACAACATACTAACCACAACGATGTGGTTGTCTAATGGGTCTCACTTGTAACCCTAATCATTTTCATTACTAGGTCTTTGAATCATTTTCTCACTAGCCAGCTGCCATTGAAACTCCCAGAACTCAGTGGTCTTATACAATTTAAACTGGATGACAATTGAGAGTACACCATCACCATGGTACAATGGCGGGCTCTCACCAACATGGTTATGCCTTGCATTTGTTGGGATTGCCAAGTCGGCACTGTGGAAACGCGACCAGAAACTCGGTGCCAGATCCCCAAGAAATAGCGAGTCAGTGAGCGCACCTCATGTACCAATTTGTTTGGTCATCCAATCTCTGAGGACTGACTCCTCAACCACTCTCTCTATCTGGATTCGTCTTTTACAGGTCTGTGTGGGCTTCTCTGCCAATGGTACTCGACAGCGGTCCTCAAACAACATATGTCCTTGACATATCATATGGAGATTCAACTCCCCCACTATCATAGAGGTTAACATTACGACCCCGTCCCTCACAAGCATATAGCTCACTGCAGATGAAGCTTCCACACGACCCCTCCAGACTTGTCCTTTCTTTGTCACTGTGGGGTTCTGCTGCTCCCAGTACCAGACGGCAACGAACTGGCACACGAGCATTGAGACCTCGTCTCTAGCTCCACAATCACGTTACTCTGAGGACTCTTGCCTCTCTCACCCCACAAGGTGAACACTGCCATTCGACTTCCGTTTCACGAGATTTAACATCCTCGCAGCCTGAACGCCCCACGCGACCCTTTTTTACCTTATACTTTTGGTATCTCATTGTACCCTTATATTTATATATATATATATATATATATATATATATATATATATATATATATATATATATATATATCAAATTAACCACAATTTTTGTCACCAAAATATGACCACTCAATCACACAATCATCACGTCGTATACTATTTTCATTAAGTTTTATGCATATCTCATTAGAATCCAATATTTCATTAGAAGTTAATGGATTGCAGTCTTACATGTAATGTTGTTGTCCACCTTTTTCTGATTTCACCAAGCTCGCATCTCTTTTTTTCCACTAAAAAAAACTGAAAATGCTAGCATATCTGGTTTAAACCTATCACAAATCAATTATGAATTTTGTCAATCGAGACATTAGGCACCGAAAGATAATTCAGAAATTATGGCCAAAATTTGAAAGGACCAATTACTACCTCTATATTTTCTCTAAGAGATGTAATTGTTGGTTTAGTTGCTATCAATCAGTGCTTCTTCACAAAGCTTTATGGCCTTATGTAGTTGCAGATCTTTAAGGTGCCCCCGCTTAGGCGGTCTAATAATTCATGCACCAGAGCACAATGCACTCACAGTATTGCACTGTGAATAAGCTTTTCTTTTCGACCCAAGGCCCTTCCTTGCAGGCTCTCTTGCTCTTCCCCATTCTCTTGTTCTCCCATGGTCTAACAACAAATATTCAAAGAAAAAGAAAAATGCAATAAGAACAAATTGATGAGCAAAAAAAGCACAAGAGGGTAAAAAAATAATACAATTGTGATGTCATCCATTTTCTCCAGCACAAACTCATTACAATTTGGTTTGAGTTAAAATGAGCATAAGCATAATAGAGTTGTGATAAGAAGCAACTCTCTTTTGGCATTAGTTACTAAAAGCAAAAATGAAAATCACCTGCAAGACTAAAATAATAGCAATATCATGTATTTGCAGAGCTTGACAAGATTTCATGAATAACATGCATAAGGAAAATAACTAATGAAATTCAATATATTAAAAATGAAGCCATGGTTCAGGGATACTTGATTCAGGTATCAATTTTTAGACACATTGTATAAGGGGAGACCAAAAACATCTCTCTGCCTCTTGTAACTTCTTTCTTAGGTCAGTAGGTAGGGTACTTGCAAGGAATGATCTCCCCATTGATGTATTCGTCACCCTAAACCTAAGAATAATAATCATTTAGCAATAAGATTATCAAGCAGTAGAATATCAAACACACAATAAGTATAGAAATTAAAAAAATAACCTTCGCAGTCTTTGTTTTTAACATTTATATATGAGTCTAGCAGTACCCAAAGAACCCCAGGTGAACCTACAAGCATTAATAAGAGATAAAGAACCAAGATTCATCAAGTAACAAAACAAGGTTATCTAGAAAAATTTATAATCGCACCAGTACCTTGAATTTCTCCAATGCTGCTTTCATCAACAGTGCACCAAAATCCAGTGTAGGTGGTGGTGGTGCTAGAGGCATACATGGGAACCTCATGCCTCCCTCTCTTCCCAAGAAACTTCACCATGTTGTCAATAACTTCTGGTACTATTGCCACTGTTCCCATCACGCCAATCATGAAAGCCAAAAAGGATCTCAGAGAATATGAAATGATGAGAACATAATGGATTCGAGTAAAATGGAAATAAAACCTACAATTCCCTAGCAATTGCTTCTTCACCATGTGCTGCTCCAGTCCCAAACCGCAAAATAGGAGAAGAAAACAAAGTTGGAAATTGACAAGGGTTTAGGAAAAATAAGAAAAATGTAAGAGCAGTTTCGTACCTTGCAGCTTATATGGCTGTCTCGGCTGCTGGAAGTTTCAGACCTCACTGATGATGGCGAAAGTGGCTTCCAAGGCAGAAACCAGTAGCAGGGAGTGCAAGGGCGCACTTGATTGGTGACTGTTCGTGGAATTCCGCGATTGCACCTTGGGGGGGGGGGGGCGACATGTGCTAGTGAAAAATCTAAGAGGAGAACTTCAAAAGTCCCAAATTTTGGGGGAGAGAGAAAATTTAGCTTCTAAGAGGTCATAAATGACAACATTTGATAGTGAGAAAAAGGAGGGAATTGTGAAAATCAAATAATTATTTAACTTACCTACGGTTTTAACATAACCGCGTGCACTTAACCACGGTTTCTGATAAAAACCCAATAAATGTAAATAATTTAACATAGGATTTTAAAACCGTAGTTAGTGTTGACGTTTTCGAGGTTTAATAGAACCCCTGGTAAAAAACCGCAGGTATAATCCAATTTTTTTGTAGTGATTTAAAGTTTATTTATCTTTTATCGCCAAAATCGCTATTAATACTTAAACAAAGTTCTAGTCATGCATCATAGGTCTTCACGCTCGAGTCCCTGTGATAGCACCACAAAATAATCACCACAACAATAACAATTTCCCACTAAAGTTGAAAGTCAACTGTATCACACAGAAATTACATGGACACACAATTTCAGTGCCCGAGGTTCACACTCCTCCCGATCTCCAATATTGTTTAAATTTAAAACAAGTACATCACGTGTATCAAACAACAATTGCCTGAGGTTCACACTCCTCGGGTCTTTCAAATATATTAAAATAGTACCTATATTGCATGTTCCACAGCCAACAAATTACATCACAATACTTAGCATAAAGAACATCTCAATTTCACATATGAATGCAAATGTTCAAAATCTTAATTTTCTAAAAAACAGGATAGAATGTGGGCTTAAATTAAAATTAGTAAATCATTTTTAAACACAATTTTTTTTATATAGAGTCAAAGCTCTTTAAATCTATTTTCTAGATTAGTATCCCAATTGTCTAGAAAAAATCTATGAAAATTCATAAAAATTGTACAAGAAAGTGACACAGTTTTGGTTCGAAATTGACACTGTTTCAAAGAATTATTCTTTTCTAGACCTTCCCAAAACTAAATTGAGTTATACCTTTTCCAAATTGAAGCTAACACAGTTATATTTCTAAAAAGTTAAAATTTGTACCCAAATTATTTTCCTACCATTCCAAGCAAAATTTTCTTTAAAGCCCTTTTTCAGACTTGAAACAGTTTTTTCAGCACCTCAACTCTGTTTTGTAAATACTTTTTAAATCAGGAGGTGAAATTTATAATTAGGTTAATATACATGGTTGGAAATATTATTTTGTCTACTTTAAGGATTGGTAACCACATTTTGAAGAAGATCAACACACAATTACAGAATTAAGAAAAACCGAGCACTGCCAGGCTTGAAAAACGAAAACAGAGAGGTCAGTTTTCATATCATAGATGAGTCTCATTTTGAGATTATCTCAGAACGACCTCAAATATAAAGTTGAAGGTTTTTGTGTCTAGTTTCATTTAAAACTGTTTTCACTCAAATCCAACGGTTAGATTTTGAGAAAACCGCGAGACAGTGGCACCTGTTCCAGCCAAAACGTGATTACAGCCACTGCCTCATGTAATTTGGCTTTGAGTTTCAAGAGGAAAACTTGGTTTAAAATTTTGATAAGAATTGGACATCGTCTCCTTTGTAATTGGAGCATCCCCAAAGAATTAAAGAGTCAAAAAGATGAAAGAAAGTGCACATGCATGCACAACACAGCCACAAAACCAACACAGAAAATGCAAACAAGGGTTTCCACCCAATCAAATTCACATGCAATGAAATCAATAGCAACAATGGAGGCATTCATGCAATACCTTGGTTGAAACCCCCAAAGACAACCATGGTTTTGAGTCCATAAGGAAGAAATCCCCCTTACCTAAGCTTAAACTCAAATGGAAGAAGAAGATGAAAGTGGAAGAATGTAGAAGGATGGTGGTGGTGATGGAGATTAACCTTGCATGCAACAAGAAACAACAATGGAATCAAGCTCCTTTCCTCCTTCTCTTCTCCTTCATGGCTTCCTCATTCTCAAGGGAAAAATGATCACTAATTTGTGTTTTTGTTGTGCCTTGTGTTGGTGTTGTGTTTTATGTGATGCTTAGTGTTGGTTTTTGTGCTAAGTAAGCTGAGTTAGTGGGGTTAGGTGGAGGGTTTGGTGTTGGCCGTGGGATTTTTGTGAGTTGATGGATGGGTTTGTGATTTGATTACCTAGTGGGATTTAATTACCCACTAGGTAATTAAGGGTAGCTTCTAGGATTAAGGATTTTAGATACACCGAGTATGATTTACGCAGTGTAATTTTACATTGTGTAATTGTCATGCAATACAATTAAAATTTTTATAGAACTTGTTATCTAATATATCACTTGTATAATTAATTTAGTTCTAATTGTCTAAATAAAATTTCATCTGTGAAGAAATTAATTACAGACAAAATTTCACAGAAACTAAATTAACAGGCAAACATTCCAATTAAATAATTTAACTGAAACATTACAACCAAATAATCACAAACAACATTTCGGGCAAATAATTAAATAAAACACTGCCAGAAATTGACTACAAACAAACATTAGAATTTAAATAAATACATACAACACTGCAGGCAGGTAATTAGAGAAACATGACAAATTAAAAAATTAAATAAAATACTATTGGCAATTGATCACAGACAAATTAATTATAAGCAAACATTACAGGAAATTAATCACAGAGAATTTAATTACATGCAACCAATACTAGAATTTAATTGCGGAGAATTTTATATATTTGATTTTATGAATTTTCTACTTTTCCATTATGAAGAAATACTCATATTATTTGTTTTTTTATAATTTTCCTTAATTACTGAATTACTCACTAACTATATTTAATTACTCACAACACATAAATCTTAATTAAAATCAAAATTGAACCACTCAAGTACATACTTACTAGGTTGAAATTTTCAGGGTGTTACATCCATGGCTGAAGTAAGCAACCTTTTCTTTTAACAACCCACACCCACTAAACTATGTTTTGAATCTTTGTTTGCACTTGTGTGAAGTGCTATATTATGACTTTCAATTTCCTTCTATCCTATGTTCTTTCATACATCATACTTGCATATAAGTTGTAAATCAGCTAAGGAATTGTGTATGTTGTACAGGCTATGGCCTTCTGCTAGCCCCTGACACATTATGTTTCTTATTGGTATAAATTGTGTATGTTTATTAAGTCTTTCCATTGTGTTCAATTTTTTTTAAAGAAAATGCATTTTCTATTCATCCCACCAGTTTTCTTGCAAAATAGGAAAGTTTCATTCACTTATGTTATCTAGACATAAACCCTTGCTATAGCACAAAAAAAATTCCACCATCTTCCCACATCTTAACCAACAATCCTGCATCTTTTGCTAAAATCCCCAAAGGGTTGAGTTCTGAATCCAGACCCTTGAGGGCTCCCGACAGGATGTATGTATAATTTTTTTGTAGAAACAATTTTTTATAGAAAGAAGTGCTTAAGTCACAAAGGTGACAGATAAATTATCTAGAATTTAAAGAACAATCACATAAAACTTCAAATTAATTATGTTCTTGAATTTTTAAAATGATTGAGATATGAAAACTTATCAAAATTTCAATACAATCTCAAATTAATTAGTAAAATAATAGAAAAGAATATAAGTGAAAGGTTTTCAAAAGTACATAGATAACTTATCCAATTGTACTCTTAGATCATAACAGGCTAAGCTACACATGATCAGGATTGTTTACTATCAGATCATCTTAAATACAACAATGCATTTTCACTTTTCAAGTATTCTGTCATAAGTTTACCCTCTTTGTTATAAAAACACATCTAATAGCATATATGCACATGGCAACTTATGATTAATGATTGATTAGATGATAAATGACGAAAAACATTTGACAAGTGTTGAGTTAGCACAAACGAGGGCTATATCGTCCCAGTTGCCATTTTGATTGGTGATAATTCCTTGGCAAGTGAACTAAGTCGTACAAGTAATATCTTGGTAAGTCCAAGTATCGTATCCACAGAGACTTATTCAATATTTGACTATTTGCATAAGGCACTTACTAGATCAACAAATAAGTAATAAATATGCAATGGAATGGATTTAAAGTCGGAATAAAGCACTAAAAATATAAGCTTGACAATTAAATCAACTAGAAACTGTTTTATGAATTTTCTCAAGCAAGTAAAATGCGGAAAATAGAGAGTTGACGACAATAATACGAGATGTTGGGGTTTAACTTCGTTAACCACTCACCCATGCATACAAAAGCCACTAATTAAGTTCATTATCCAAATGTTATCATCAACTCACAAAAATGTTTAAACCCTAATTCCTTAGAGTGAAAACCTAAGTCTCTTGACCAACCTACCAATTCCTTCCATAAATCAACCAAGATACTTGAGAGAAGAACAAGAGTTTAAATATGACTAATGGGTTTTGCTCTATTCCTAGCAGCAAACCCCATTAGGTGCTCTTCTCCATTTCTAGGTTTAAAAACATTTTCCAATCGGATTCAAACCACAAAATCAAGCAAAGGGTGATCAAGCCAAAGTAAGCATTAAGAGAAAGAAAAAGCACATAACATGAATAGTAAACTTTGATTAAAAACTTAGAGAGTATACAAGAGTTTTGGGTCAACTAAATCAAACCCCAACAACGGTGAAATTAGCTACACATAGACATGTGTAGCAGCAAAAATGAAGAAGAAAGGAAGAAACTTGAAGTAAAAGCCATGGGAACCCAAGGGAAGCTCTCCAAGTGTCACTCCAAGCCAAGAGAGGGTCTATAACGTGAAAATGAATGCCAAATGACCACTTTTTCCTCATAAATATCTTTGTTTTCGCACCACTTAAGCCACATCAGCACCCTCACGCCCAGCCTCAAGTCTTCCCACGCTCAGCTTCAGAAAAGGCATTAGGGGTGCAACTCGAAGGTCCTCACGCCCAGCCTTAGCATTCTCACGCCCAGCCTCAGGTTGACAGCAAGCAAAGGGAGATTTCTTCATTCTCAGGCCCAGCCTCAAATCTCTCAAGCCCAGCCTCAGCAAGATAAAAGGAAGATGTTGGCTTTTGACTTTCAAAATATGCTTCCAAAGATGTTGGCTTGAACTTCCAATGACTCATGCTCCAAATTCTTTAATTCTTCTTCTATTCCTACACCAAAATATCAAAAGCTAGTAAAACTCCTAAAGGATTAGTAATATTAACACTACTTCTAAATAATAGTTAGATTAGCCTAAAATTGATTAAAACAAAGTTCTAAGTCATGAAAAATGTAAGATAAATGCTAAGATATGTAAGCATATAAAGCATCTATCAATTGGATTGCTATTATTTATATAGTGAAGATTGACAATTGAGACGATGTGACCCTCGTTTGTGCTGACTCAACACTTGTCAAATGCCTTTTACTCATTCATTATCTAATGAATCATTAACTGTAAGTTGTCCTCACTACTGCAGTTTAGACTTTTTACATCGGTTTAAAAGGACTTTTTACGTCGGTTATAGTGAGTTATAAATTCAGGCAATCTAGAAAGTCAGAATTTTTTAAATTGGTTATTGAACCAATGTAAAAAGTTTCTTTTTCTACATCAGTTCTATTTAGAACTAATGTAATACTTTTCATTCCTATTTTCCATCTACTTGATTTTCACTCTCCTCATCATTCTCCTCTTTGTTATTAAAATACATCTAATAGCATATCTACACATGGCAACTTACTATTAATGATTGATTAGATAATAAATGAGGGAAACACATTTGACAAGTGTTGAATAAGCACAAACGAGGGCTTTATCATCCCAATTGCTATTGACTGGATTGTTATATTTATATACCGGTAATTGAGACGATGTGACCCTCGTTTGTGCTCACTCAACACTTGTCAAATGCCTTTCATTCATTCATTGTCTAATCAATCATTAATTGTAAGTTGCCATCACTACTACAGTCTAGACTTTTTACATAAGTTGGAGAATAGACTTTTACATCGATTATTGTGACATTATAAATTCAGGCGATATAGAAAGTCAATTTTTTTTGAATTGGTTATTGAACTATGTAAGCATAACCAATGTAAAAAGTTTCTTTTTCTACATCGGTTCTATTTAGAACCAATGTAATACATTTCATTCCCATTTTAAATTTGCTTATTTTCCACTCTCCTCAACACTAGCAGACGAACAATTGCAAAAGCTAATTCTAAATGAGAATGTGGTGGTCATTGCTAGCACTCATAATCCAATAACAATTTTCTCATTTAAATAAGAAAACTATAAGCTTTACTATTTACCACATATCCAATGAAAACACAGTCATAAGATATTAGTAAAGCTTATAGTTTTTTTTCACAAGATATGCACATATATATGAAATTAGAGCAATCATCAATAGATGTGATAAAATATCGTTTTCCATTTCTAGTTAACACTCCATCAAATTCACATATATCACTATGTTTAATCCTAGGGATGTTTTTAAAAACTTTCTAACACAGGTAATTTATCAATGATTATAGCTACTTGGAATTATTCATTTAAACTCATACCTTCAAAGACAATTTCATGAGAAATTTTCTGGAGTTCATGAGATTCGGCTTCTACAAATTTGCCATTCGTCATTTGATACTTAAGGTAACGACTGACAACATATTTCTCTGATCCAACCCTTTTAGTGTCATATTTTCCTTCGCAATGGTATTTGTACCATAATAATCTTAAAGATCAATAGATAAACCATTTAAAATAAAATTCTTACACATGAAGTCATTGTCATTCCATGATTCTAATTCCTTCTTTTGAGCATCAAACAGATTTCCTGTTAGAATTGGCTTGACAGTAGTGAGAATGGAAGTGACTTTGTGCATGGTCAGGAAGAACAACACCTTTTGTTTCCATCTCTTGAAATGCACATGTTTGAACTAAAACCGATAGTTAATATGAGCTAGAGTGATATGTTCTGCTTAGTAGACATGGCAAAAAATAAACATCTTAAATTTGTTACAGCAGAGGTTGAAAAAACATGAACTATATGTTGAAATTTTAATCTTTATCCCTTACTTTAGAATTCTTTATTCTTTATGCGGAAGCCAAAAATCATAGGTATACATATCCCAAAACAATAATCCAAAAGCCTTAGGATCTACAACATGCTTGATTATTAAGGATTAAATAAAATACCTGGATCCATCGATGGTTCCTGATCTAAGCATTCTTGAACAATTATTGCAGAATCATGAACAACCGATGAACAACGTAGCAGGTGGCTTTATGGTTTTTCCTCAACCGGAGCCTCTTTATTCCTCAATGGACCTTCGTAAATCTTCAGATAGGGAGAAGAGAAACTATGTGTGGCAGCTTGGGGGGACCACAACCTTCTTATAGTGTGTTAACCTAATAGGGTTCCCATTATCCCCTAATGGGCCAACACTGACATCTACTCAATTAAGCCCATATCACTTTATTTAGTAGTCTAACGGACTCACTTAATTTGACCACATAAAATAAAGCCCACTAATGATAAACAACTAATATAATTGTCTTATAATATTAGCCACATTAATTATTGGAAAATAAAATTCCAACACTATAAATTAAGGATGAGTCGCAGACTAGGTCACTCTCTTTAAGACATTTCGCGGCTTTGCCTACATTGTGTAGCAGTGTACAACCTCGTCGTCTCCAGGATAAAACAACCCTCTAAAACTAAGTAAGGGCACTCTCTACACAGAAGAGAACCAAACAAACCAACACCCACACAATACTAAAATCTACCCAGAAACAAAAATTAGGAAAGCACACTTTTTAGGAAATAACTTTTTCAATGTTCCAAATTTTTTCCTCTATTTTTTTAGAACTGAGAACCTCTTTTCATAACATGAAAATCATGATCATTCACTTAAATTGTGTTAAAAGCCATTAAACCAGATTAATTAGCTTCACAACAACTAGAAAAACTTTAAGATAGATTAATTAACTTCCAACGACTAAAAAACATTAAACCAAATTAATTAATCTGATTTAATGTTTTCTAGCCATTGGAAGTTAATTAATCTTTCTTAAAGTTTTCCTACCTATTAAGAAGCTAATTAATCTGGTTTAATGGTTTTTAACACCATTTAAGTGAATAATCATGATTTTCATGTTATAAAAAGAGGTTCTGAGTTCTGTAAAAAATAGAGAAAAAAATCTGGAACACTAAAAGAGTTGTTGTTTCCTAAAAATTGAGTTTTCCTATTTTTTGTTTTTGAGCAAATTTTATTAGTGTGTGGGTGCTGGTTTGTTGGGTTTTCTTCTGTGCAGAGAGTGCCCTTACTTAGTTTTATAGGGTTGTTTTATCCTAGAGATGACGGGGCTATACATTGCTATACAATTCAGGCATAGTTGCAAAACGTCTTAAAGAGAGTGACCTAGTCCACGACTCAACCTTAATTTATGGTTCGTGTTGTTTAACCTTTGCAAAAACAATATATAATTTTAATTCTTCCCAATCATAAGTAAACTAGAAATTCAAACATAGAGTGATGAATTGTATCATTATTATTGTAAAAGTACAAAACGTACATGCATCCCTATGGATAGTATTGATACCTTAGTATACTTTTAGTTGCATGAAAATGTCTTTATAGTATTTTGCTTACTCTTATACAGCAAGACCTTGTGACGCAGATTTATATTTAAACTCCAAAACTAACTAAGGCAATCCATTATGTGAATGCTAAAATAATGTATGCTTTGATTTGCATAGAAAGCAATCATGCTAAAACAATCCATTAGTTTTAATGAAATATAAATAAAAGGGTATAATTTGTTATATCAGGATGCAAGGTCTTAAACTGCAAATGCAAAAAATACTATGGAACATTATTAGAATATGCTTAATTAAAACTTTAAAGCCACAATACTGTTATAGACCTCCATGTGAAACTATATATGACAAGATGCTTTAAACAAAAACTATGTTCCTTTACTACATTTAAAAAACAGAAGAAGGGCTACTAAAATTTTGAAAGTTACATTAACAAATAATAAAAGAGTTCATCAGTTTTAATGAACCTAATTGATGTGTGTGTTCACGTGCCTGTGTGCATATATGAGGGTGCATGTGTTAGTAATAATCCATTAATATCACATAGACATGATGGTACACATGTGTTAATAAACAATCCATTAATATTAGGCCTTGTCAAATTTAATATAACATTCATTTTGATAAAAAAAAAAAAAAAAAAGCCATGTAGTTTGTGGTTCAAAAACAATGAAAATTATACCATGATTTTAAAAAGGAAGCCAAAAATTTCAATTTTTTGTGCAGAAATGTAGAGAAGCCACGTCTTCAACGAATCTAGCAACAAATCTTTTTTAAAAGTAGCAAAAAATTTGACTTTCATAAAATGAAAAACATGATTTCTTGTTAAGTGGTGAATGGTTCAAAACAATGAAAATTATACCATAATTTTAAAAAGGAAGCCAAAATATTCAATTTTTTATGCTAAAAAGCAAAAGTATTCTAAAGAACTAGCTAAATAGATTTGTTTAACAACAAAAGTGAAGAACTAATTAAACTCAAATTGAATAACAACATAATCAAATCATGGTGAAAAAAATGAATAAAGGTTGATAGAGGGATGAAGCAATTGATCACCTGAGTTGAGTAAAGAAAGTCAATAGAGGGAATATGCTCTCTGTTGGTGACAAAAGTCAATAAAGGGAACATATTACTACAAAAAAAGCCCTGCCTTTTTCCTTCACTACTAGGAGAGTAAGCAACATCTATTAGCGTTGGACCATGAGTCGAATTGATCATGTCATATGCAACGTCCATCAATGATGGTTCATTAATGTCCATTAATTTATACTCCTTCCCCCTTCCCAACTACAATTAAGACCGAGAGGAGTCTGAAAGCCCCAAAAAATCAAGACCAAAAATGGAAGCCTTTCGATTCATTCCCCATTCTCTCTTAAATAAAGCTCGCCTTCGAGGCCTGGGCAGGTCAACTGGGTCTCTTTGATGAAGACGGAAGCAAGTGACGCATACTACTCTCTTATTTATAAAAATGGTATTAGTTTTAGAGAGAGAATTTTTGTTTTACAATATTAATTATTGTATTTATTAAATCCAATATATAATTAATTTAATAATATTATTAAATTCAATTAATACATTTATTCAATGTAATTATTAAATGTACACATATTATATTGCTTTTCCTTCTTATGCTAAAATATATAATTTAGTTCATTTAACATAACACCCTTAAAAGTAAATTACAGTCTCTTCTCCTAAGAGATGCAAGTATTACATAGTCATCCCCTTTTATGTTAACATGTAGAATATAGAATAAAATACACTTTTCTCTTTTTGAAGATGTGAGTATTGCAAAGTCTCTCCCTTCTTTTGCTAAAAGAGATAGTTTAGTATAATTAACTTAACACAATTAAAGAATATTAATTGAAACATTTAAAAATATAATTTTAGTTAGAAATATATTGCAATATTTTTATTTGACTAAAATTAAATATGTTGTTATATAATTGACTAAAATATTTTTAAATATATAGCTAAATATAAAAAAATTAAAAATAATTTATTAAAATTATAATTAGGAATTGAAATTGCAAGATAAATTTATATATATATTTAAACTTTTCTAATTTAACAAATTTAAAATTATAAAAATGGAATTTAGCATAAATATAATGAAATATTTATATGAATATATAAATAAATAGAATGATACTTATATAATTGTAATTACTGTATTTTATTAAATATAATATGCAATTAAATTTAATAATATTATAAAATTCAATATATTTGTTAAATGTAATAAATTTAATACATATACATTAAATGTATGTATTCTTTTATGGTTTAAATACATTTTTAGTCCTTGCAATTTAGTACTTTTTTTGTTTTTCGTCCTTGTAAAATTTTTTGTTTGGTTTTAGTCATTGCAAATTATGTTTATTTTGCTTTTCGTCCTTAAAATGGTTTAGATAGCATTTTTTTCACTATGAAAAGCATTTTTTTCATTGTTCAAAGCGCTATCTAAACCACTTTAGGGACGAAAAACAAAACAAACATAATTTGTAAGGACTAAAACAAAAAAAAATTGCAAGGACAAAAAATAAAAAAGCGGTAAATTGCAAGTACTAAAAAAGTATTTAAGCATTCTTTTATCAACATTAGAATTGTAAACTAGAATTGAACATAATTATTTATGTAATATTCATATAAATATATGAATAAATTGAATATTACTTATATAATTGCAATGACTGTATTTATTAAATATAATATACAATTTATTTAATAATTATTATAAAATTCAATATATTTATTAATTGTAATAAATATAATACATGTTTGTTCTTAAATGTATGGATTCTTATATATCTATATGTATTCAAGTGGATATTAATATCATATATAAAAGTTGTTAAACATATACAAAGAAAGAGAATTTTTATTGTACAATATTAATTATTGTATTTATTAAATATAATATATAATTAATTTTAATACATATTATTAATTGTAATAAATATGATACATGTTTATGAAATATATGGATTCATATGTATATAAATATAGGTTTAATTACTCTGCAGGTTCCGAAACTTTTACCAAATTTTTAATTAGATCATTGAACTTGTATTTGTTTTTTAATTAGGTCTCTCGTTAGGAACCTAATTTTTTTATAAAAAAAAAATACAAGTTCAGGGATCTACTATCAAAAAAATGTTTAGGGACCTAATAACTGAAAAAAAAAAATTCAGAGACCTAATTAAAAATTGTCAAATAGTTCAGGGACCTACAGATTAATTTAATCATCAATATAAAAGTAAATTATATTTCTCTGTCTTAAAATATACGCGTATTATAGTGTCCTTCCTTCTTATGTTGAAATATATAAGTTAATCCAATTAATATAGTACCCTTAAAGTAAATTACATTCTCTTATCTTGAGATATGCTACTATTATACGGTCCCTTCCTTCTCTTGTTAAAATAGATAGTTCAATATATTTAGCTTAACACAGTCAACGGATATTCTTTCAAATATTTAAAAATATATTTTAGATTCAAAATATATACAAAAATATTTTTAATTGTCAAAACTATCATTTACTCACTCAATAAAGACATTTTAAGTGTATGGTTAATTTATTAAAATGTTTAAAAAATAAATTATTAAAATCATAATTTTAAATTGAAATTTCAATATAAATTTATATATATATATATATATATATAATATAATATAATATAATATTTAATTATGACAAACCATCAAGAATCAAATCTCAAGTATTTTGAACTTATGGTTGTTTTGAGTGTTCTTAATTAAGACAGGACTAAATTTAGAAGCATGGAGAAAGTGTGAAGCATATGCCTACAGTGAAAGTTTTTCAAGACATAGATTTTGCATAATTAGAAGCAGAACTATCACAAGGAGAGCTATTCAGAAGCTGGAAAGGCAATCATCTTTTTCTAGTCAAAGTGTAGATATTAGAAGTTATATATGATTAGAAGCATGGTGCTTGGGGTAACTTTAGTCAAGGGGTAGATATCAGAAGCTACACATGACTAAGGGATCATCAGAAGTTGTGTTGCAGGAATGGCTTGTGAAGATAGACGTGTCTACACCATTTAGAAGCACATACACTATTTCTTACAAGTTGAAGGCATGAATCAGTGTTTGGAAGCATTGATTCTAAAGATGTGAGTTCTCCACGGTACTTGAGGATTTTCAAATTAAGGGAACTCAAAGAAGACAACAAGTCCTAGTCAAAGAATAAGCAACTAGTAGAATGAAGATTGAAGCACATTGCATTGCAATTACAATGACATCTACAAAAGACATGTTGCAAACTAATCTTCAGAAGACTTCCCATGATTCAAATTAAAAAATCATGGGGAACCACTAAGACCAACAACTAATCTCTCAACGGATACATTTCAAATTTGAAATGTGCAAGCCGTCATACAGTGGAGAATAACAGAGATGAAGAAGACAACTCAAGAAGAGGTGCAGAAGACATGGGGGATGAATCTTGTGCAGAATGGCCAACTGTAGGAACTCGGACAACTTATGCAGCAATTTGAAGTTTGAATTTGAAATAAATGGAACACATTAGAACCGAGGGTTGAATAATGTGTTAGTAGAAATTTAAAACTTTTTCTTAAAGATGGAACCTTTTTCGAAAGCAAGTGCGAATAGTAGATATGAAAACAGGTTTGGTAAATGATCATCCAATGTGTTTAAAATAATTTTCTCAAAACAGATTTATCAAGATCTTGTGCGTCCAAGGATGTATGCCAAAGAAAACAAGTTAAAACACAAGAATAAAAGTATGAACAATTGTTTTATACTAGTTCACTTAATCTAGTGAGCTATGTCTAGTTCTCCTTCAATCTTAGAAGGGTTCCACTAATCAAATAGTCTTTCTTGCCACTCCTAGCTTACAACAAGTATTCTCTAGGACACTTCTGGCACACCCTTAATCTCCCCTTGAGATTGATAAACACCCAAGTATTCTTTGATCACTAAGGCACTCCTAGCTTACCAAACAACAGTTTGAATGATTACAAATCAAATAACTCTCAAAGAGAGGATATACAATGTGAAACAAATAATAGAATAGCTTTGCCAAACAAAGGATGGCATAATAAGCACTCGGTGCTTGATCGTCCAGAGATGAAAGCTTTATTAGAGCAAAAATGGCAGCAAATCAAGAATTTCAGAATGCAAGAGTTATCTTCTCTGTGTGTTGATTCTTCATTTATAGGCTTCAAGAATGTGACCATTGTGTGTTGGAGTACAAGTGTGAAGGTTAAGTCCCACATTGGGTAGGAATGGGAAAGTTGAGTAACATATAAGTGAGGAAGACCTGCAAACCTAATGCCTTAAGGTTTTGGGTTGAAGGTGGTGTCAGGGTCACTTATGTGGTGTGCTCGTGGCCCATTGGTGTAAATCTCCTCGGTGCACAAAAATTGGTATCAGAGCCAATGGTTCGACTTGGTGACCGGCTCGAACGAATATGGTGGATCGATGATGGACCCGGGCATGGACATGGGGATCCCTTGTATCGAGGAACATCGATTCAAGGTACTAGAGTGTGGTGGCAGCCATGGTTAAGCTCTAAAGTCGCCACCATTGGATACTCGTGGTGAAAATGGCTGTCGTTTGAGGGGGGAACTACCATGTGGAAGAAACTCACACTTGAGGGGGAGATTGTTGGAGTACAAGTGTGAAGGTTAAGTCCCACATTGGGTAGGAATGGGAAAGTTGAGTAACATATAAGTGATAAAGACCCACAAATCAAATGCCTTAAGGTTTTGGGTTGAAGGTGGTGTCAAGTTCACTTATGTGGTGTGCTCGTGGCCCATTGGTGTAAATCTCCCCGGTGTTTCATCCCCCTCGGTGCACAACATTGTGGGGATCAGAGACTTGTAAAAATATCCATTTTCTCACATAGGTAATAAAGGTGAGGTTCTTCAACAACAATTTATGTTTTAAAAACAAGGTTTTTGAGAGGACAGAGGTTTAACAATTGAAGAACAAAAGCTCAAGTGAAATGTGCAACTAGATGTGGTTGTAGTGCTAAATTTAAGACACACGTTGATTTTTTTTCGGACATTGGTATGCTACTCACTTCACTGATAATCTTAATCATGAGTTATTGGAAGATGTGTATTGTAGTAGGCTTGCAACCCATAGAAAAATGAGTGATGCTAACATAGTTCAAATGAACAATGTCAGAGATCTTAGTATTAGTGCACCTCATTTTTGGGTCATTTGCTAACCAAAGTGATGGTTATGAGAAATTTGGTTTTAGAAGGAAATACATATATAATCAGATCAGAAGACAGAGGCAGGAACAATGTTCTAATGTTATGGCTACAGTACAATATGTACAACATTTGGGGACTAATGACCCTATGATGTTTTTTCAACATAAGACTGACAGTTAACGTATATTGGAGCATATGTTTTGGTGTGATGGATTAGCCAACTAAATTACAAAGTGTATATTTTTTGTCGATGGTCAATACCAGCGGCTATTTTAAATCCATCTAAAGCTGTTTGTGATGCACGTAGTCCTGACAGTTTTTTTAAACGTCAAAATTGCCTTTTTGAACACCTTTTTAAGCCGCCAGAAATTGCATTTTAAGCCGCCACAAATCACACCTTTTTTTGTAGTGAAAAGGGTCACAATAGTATCGGTTGTCTTCCACATTTTGAGGGAATAAATTAGGGCAGGGGTTGAAAGAAATCTCAAGGTACACATATCTAGATCAATTTGAAAGCTCAATTATTATCTAACATTCTGCATTTTGTTCCCACCTTTTGAGATCAATGTGTTTAATTTCAACTAATGTGTCTAGTCATGATGTTTAACTTATAATATAAACATTTCAAGCAAATCCCTTCAGCAATGGTTAGTGTGCTTTAAGCTTGTGTAGGTCTTGCTACATTGGAACAAGGAGAGTTGATTCATGGCTATATCCTTAGAAGGGGTCTTGATGTTAGGTTCTAAGACCTTGGACGATGTCCAACCCCTCCTATTTCGGTTTTGATGATAATAACTAAAGGATAAATTTTGAAGTATCTAATGATCTAGTTTGAGTGTTATAGGAATTACGTCGTCCAATCCCGCAATGGTATTGTATCTCTCAAACCTGGACTGTATGTTTTAATAAAGAAAGCGTCCAAATGTGTTTTATAAAGAACCCTACAGGCATCGTCCAATGCTTCTATGAGAGCAAGCGTCCAACGCTTGAATAACACTCACTGTTGTTACTATCTTGAAAATACGTTTTCTATGATATAAGGCAACGTTCACTCTCTCTCATATTTTAACATGCCATTCTATTTGATCTTTTCTAATAGTACTGAACAGGAAAAGAAGAAGCTTCTCTCTGCAGAAAAAGTATGAGTAGGAGAGGCGCTACAAGTACGGCTGTCACTTCCATCACTTCACTCTAAGTCAAAATGTGACAACGGCCATATGCTACAGAAAGAATCGCTCTTGGAAAAGGAACAGATCCCTCAACGGATATCTTTCAACAAGCTTCCTATATATATAGAAGAATGAGCTCACATATCAAAAAGATGAAAATTGAAAAAGAGCTGAATCCCTGTCAAAATGACTGGACGATCATAAGCGAAAAGAGCATTCATCTTAGCTTTGCTAAGCGAGTCTACATACTCATTCTTATTGTAATATCCTCTCAGTGAGAGTTAAATTTTACTTACAATATCAAACAATTCTGTTTGGAAAGCCAGAAGTGGCTTAGTGTTAAAGAATACTTGGTTTCCTTTTTTGTTTGTGTTTAATCTCAAGGGGAGCTTAAGGGTGTGCCAGAAGTGGCCTAGAGAATACTTGTAGCCAGAAGTGGCAAGGTTAGAATACTTGAGAGTAATCAGATTTTGATTAGTAGAACCCTTCAAAAGTTTTTGAAGGAGAACTGGACGTAGCTCAGTTGAGTGAACCAGTATAAAACTAAGTATTCTATTCTCTCGCTCTCTAGCTTACTTGCATTTCTTTTAAACTATCTCTTCAACATATTACAAAAAGATTTCTATACACCTTTTATCTAAGTTTATCTATTACGTGTATTTAAACGAAAAAGAAGAAGAGTAGTTTCTTTGGACTGTTGTTTCTTAATCGGCTGGACGATAGCTTGTTTTTCTGTTTTACTAAGTTTCTGTAAAACGTAAAGATACACTATCTTCACATTAGCTAAAGTTTTCCAAAGAAATTTTAAATACACTATTCAACCCCCCTTCTAGTGTATTTCTCTACATTTCAATTGGTATCAGAGCTCTACCTCTTGGGTTGAGTTCTTAACAGTACAGAGGAAAGATCCTGAGAAAGATGGAAAACGAAGGACAAGCTGTGAACAGACCACCACTCTTCAAGGGTGTCAAATCTGACTACTGGAAACAAAGAATGATAGCATTCTTTGAATCTAGCCATATTGGCATGTGGGAAGTTGTGGAGATGGGCGATTATATTCCACTTGATGCAAGCCTCAACGAAATCCCAAAGGCTAGATGGACGGAAGAGCAAAAACAAAGATTTTATCTCAACTCCAGAGCCAGAAACATCATCATGTGTGCACTGAGAGAACAACAATACAACAAGGTGCACAGTCTCAAAAGCGCAAAACAAATGTGGGACACTCTTGCATTAACATATGAGGGTTCCACTCAGGTAAAACGTAACAAACTCAGTCTCCTTACTCGTCAATATGAGTTGTTTAGTATGGAAGAAAACGAGGACATACAAAGTATGTTTGGACGGTTTCAAACCATACTAAATGAACTTAGAGCACATGGTAAAGATTATAATAACTATGAACATATTGACAAAATTCTAAGAAGTTTGCCTAAGAAATGGAGACCACAGGTTACAGCTTTGAGAACAAAGAAGGAACTGGACGATATGTCCTTAGAAGAACTCGTGGGAACCCTCAAGGTGCATGAACTAGAACTGCATCAAGATAGTGATGGTAAGAAAAATAAGTCTCTGGCGCTCAGCGTCCAGAAGCCAAGGAAAGCATCATCGTCCAAAGCCATGCAAGCTGAAACATCATCAGACGAACAATA
Organism: Pueraria montana var. lobata; assembly: GCA_026413185.1. Classification (NCBI taxonomy): domain Eukaryota; kingdom Viridiplantae; phylum Streptophyta; class Magnoliopsida; order Fabales; family Fabaceae; genus Pueraria; species Pueraria montana. Next base: position 35,476,551 of record CM048651.1, on the reverse strand, counting down.
TGAAGATGATGACTCAGACGAGAATGATGAACTATCCTTTATATCCAAAAGGATACATGCTATGTGGAAAAAGAAAGGTGGATCCAGATGGAGAAACCTGAAGAGGAAAGACTTCAAAGAAAAGAAGGAGAAGAGTCCAATTATATGCTACGAATGCAAAAAGCCAGGACACTTCAAATCAGAATGCCCAGATCTTGACAAAAGCAAGGACAAGAAGAAGAAATTCTTCAGCAAAGGAAAGGGCAAGAAAGTTCTGATGTCCACATGGGAAGACCTGGACGATGACTCATCATCGGACGAGGGAGAAGAGGAGGAAGCACACATATGTCTGATGGCGGACACCTCAACTGATTCCTCTGAGCCAGAAGAAGAAGATGAGGTAGATTTTAATGACTTAGATTCAATTCAAGAAGCTTATCATGAACTACTTTCAAACTCTTCTATCTTGTCAAAGGCCTATAGAACTTTAAAGAAATCATCCAAATCACTTTCAAAAGAAAAAGAAGCTTTAGAAGAAAACGTTAGACAACTGGAAAGTGAAAAGGAGGATTTACAGAAAAGGTTTACAGAGCTCTCAAGGCAAAATGAAACTACAAATATGGAGAGGCGAACTCTCTGGAATGATGCTGCTCAAGCCCATAAATCCTATAAGGATTCAAGGGATAGAGAAAGAAATCTTTCCATAGAGATTCGAAATCTCAACGCAGAAAACAAAAGGCTAGTTGAGAAGCTTCTGAAAGTTGAAGCAGATACTTCCTTAAGAGGTCAACCACATGATGTTGTAAAACTTCATGAAGAAATTGACAGCCTAAAGAAGGATCTGTCAAACTTTGTCAAGGGCTCTGACAACCTCAAAAAACTTTTAAAATATGAAGGTTGTAAGAGACCAAATGACAGGTCAGGACATGGATACAAGGGAAAGAAATATATTCATGATGAGGAAACAGATGTTTGCTACTTCTGTGGGAAACCTGGACATATAACGTCCAAATGCAGACACCTGCCTAAGAGGGGAGCATTCAATACCCTTCGAGCTAACAAAAAAGGACCCAAGTCAATCTGGGTACCTAAGGATAAAATTGTTCCTGTTGCAGACATGCTTAACAGCAGGAAAGAAACTCCAATCATGGTACCTGGACAGTGGGTGCTCACATCACATGACGGGAGAAAGGTGTATGTTCCAAAGCCTCCTACCCAAGACTGGTGGGACAGTCACTTTTGGAGGGAATAAGAAAGGGATGATAGCTGGCGTAGGTAAGATTGGTATACCACCCTATCCTTGTATTGATAAAGTTCTTTATGTTAAAGGTCTTAAACATAATCTACTTAGCATAAGTCAATTATGTGACAGTGGATATGATGTTGCCTTTAACAAAGGTGAATGTACAGTCAAAAACTCTGATGGGTCCCTTCTCTTTACTGCAATGAGGCAAGGCAAACTGTATAAGATTAAACTTGGGGAACTATCAAGTCAAAATGTATCATGTCTAGTTTCTGTACAAGAAAATCATTGGTTATGGCATAAAAGACTTGGTCATGCAAGCTTGAGGTTAATCTCAAAGCTGAACAGGCACAACCTCGTAAGAGGACTACCAAGTATGTCATATAAAGATGATCTTCTTTGCAAAGCTTGTCAGAAAGGGAAACAAGTGAAAAGTTCTTTTCAAAGTAAAAACATTGTTTCCACTTCTAGACCTCTAGAGCTGTTACATATTGATCTGTTTGGACCCACAAGAACAGCCTCGGTAAGTGGTAAAAGATATGGATTAGTTATAGTGGACGACTATACTAGATGGACATGGGTCTTATTCCTATCCCACAAAGATGAGTCCTTTAAGGCTTTTTATAATCTCTGCAAAAGAGTTCAAAATGAAAGAGGAGTATGCATTACTTCGATCAGAAGTGATCACGGGGGTGAATTCGAAAACGAAAGTTTTCAAAGGTTCTGTGAGGATAATGGTATCCTTCACAACTTCTCAACACCTAGAACACCACAACAGAATGGTGTAGTTGAGAGGAAAAACAGGTCACTTCAGGAGATGGCCAGAACCATGTTAAATGATAATTCAACCCCTAAACACTTCTGGGCTGAAGCAGTGAATACTGCCTGTTATTTACAAAACAGAATCTATATAAGGCCGATATTTAAAAAGACTCCATATGAATTGTGGAAGGGTAGAAGACCCAACATATCCTACTTCCATCCATTTGGATGTCAATGTTTCATTCTGAACACTAAGGATAACCTGGGAAAATTTGATTCTAAGTGTGATGAAGGAACATTGCTTGGATATTCTGAAACTTCAAAGGCATATAGAGTCTATAACTCTAGAACCTTAGTTGTTGAAGAAGCTATTCATGTGAAGTTTAATGACAACAAGCCTGATAAGGAATTATCAGAGCTGGACAAATCATTTGCAGATCTCAGATTGGACGATGCAAGTAAGTCATCAGACTCGTCCAACCATGATGTCTCAATTGAAGAATCAAATGCACTACTGGACCGTCCAGTCACAGAACAAAGAGAACCAACTCGACGTAACTGGCAAATGAAGAAACATCATCCACAGGAGCAAATCATTGGGGATCCAAAAGACAGAGTCAAAACCAGATCTTCACTCCAACGACAGCAAGTTCACGCAGCATTCATATCTCAAATAGAACCTAAGACTGTGGACGATGCCTTAGAAGATGAAGGCTGGGTCAAAGCAATGCAAGAAGAACTTGACCAATTTCAAAAGAACAATGTCTGGAAACTAGTAGAACTCCCCAACGACAAAGAAGCTGTAGGAGCAAAGTGGGTGTTCAGAAACAAGCTGGACGAAGCAGGTAATGTTGTGAGAAACAAAGCAAGGTTGGTAGCAAAAGGTTACTCACAACAAGAAGGTATAGATTATACTGAAACTTATGCTCCCGTTGCACGTCTGGAGGCAATCCGCATTTTACTGTCATTTGCAGCTCATAGCAATATGAAGCTATACCAAATGGACGTAAAAAGTGCATTCCTCAATGGACTCATAAAAGAAGAAGTCTATGTGGAACAACCCCCAGGATTTGAAAGTGATGCTTTTCCAAACCATGTTTTTAAACTCAACAAAGCACTATATGGGTTGAAACAAGCTCCTAGAGCTTGGTATGAAAAACTCAGCACATTTCTGTCAGAAAATGGTTTTTCAAGAGGAAAAGTAGACACTACGTTATTTCGCAAAGACTACTCTTCTGATTTTATTATTGCACAAGTATATGTTGATGATATCATATTTGGTGCCACTAATGAATCTCTCTGTGAAGATTTTGCCAAATTAATGCAAACAGAGTTCGAGATGAGCATGATGGGTGAGCTGAAATTCTTCCTTGGACTCCAAATCAAACAAACTGAAAAGGGAATATATATACATCAGACTAAGTATGTCAAAGAGCTACTAAAGAAGTACAAGTTGGATGATGCAAAACCAATGAAAACTCCTATGCATCCAACAACAGTTCTTGGACTGGACGACAACTCAAAGAAAGTAGATAATACTCTATACAGAGGTATGATAGGATCACTCCTGTACCTCACTGCGTCCAGACCTGACACCATGTTCAGCGTATGCTTATTGGCAGATTTCAATCTGACCCAAGGGAAGTTCACTTAACTGCTGTTAAAAGAATCTTTCGATATCTTGCTGGAACCACTAACCTTGGGTTATATTTCAAAAGAGAGAAAGATTTCAGGCTAATAGGATATTGTGATGCTGATTATGTTGGAGATCGCATTGAAAGAAAAAGCACCAGTGGAGGATGTCACTTCATCGATGGTAACCTAGTCTCCTGGACATACAAGAAGCAAGGAACTATTGCTCTGTCCACTGCTGAAGCAGAGTATATCTCAGCTGCAAAATGCTGCTCTCAAATCTTGTGGATCAAGCATCAACTTGAGGACTACAAGATATATGAGAGTAACATTCCTATCTTCTGTGATAGTAAAGCTGCCATAAATCTTTCTAAAAATCCCATATTGCATTCAAGGGCCAAACATATAGAAATTAAATATCACTTTATAAGAGACCATGTTCAAAAGGGAACTGTGGAATTACACTTTGTAACCACAGATAATCAGCTTGCTGATATATTCACCAAACCCCTTACTGAAGACAAGTTAATCCTTCTGAGGGACAAACTTGGCATGGCCTCTGTAAAGGAATGATTAACATCTACATGATGCGTCCAATAAAACCATAGTGTCCAAAGGACATGTCGTCCAAGGAACACTAGAGTCATGCACATGCATTACATATATTTCACTTAAGTCCAATATATGGACGATGTCTTTTTATCTTAGTCTTTTCTCTTGATTCAATTTATCAAAACGGATCGTTTTAAGTATAAGTATGAGCGATTACTCTATGCTGAGTCACCAAAATGCCTGTAACCGTACACAGTTATCCATATCCTTAGCACGTCTCATCATGGCGGGTTTTATGGCGTCAGTTACCTTTTTCAAATATTCAAAAAAAAAAAAAACCGCTTCATATTCTCCAAACAAAGCCCAAACACCACCATATCAAACCTCTCTGAAAAATCATCAACCTAAACACTCTCTCTCTCTCTCAGAAACCCCAAAAACCCTCTCAGAAAACCTAAAAATCCAAACTTTACAAGAATGGCAATCTCTACAAACTCAAGCAACTCAGAACTCGACGTCCTCACCTACCCTGAGACTACAGTTGTGTGCCAAGGAGCTGCTATAGTGCATATTGAGCACTTCTTTGACATTGAAAAGCTTGAAAAGCTGGGACTAAACCTGAACGAGAGCCTACTGAAGTGTGGAATCAGAGGCTACTTCAATGAGAACCAGAAAATATTTCCCGAGTTGATCAGAATGTTCTGGAGGAATGCCAAGTTCCAGAGCTTAAGGAAACTCGTGGCCACGATTCTTGGATGAGAAGTGACTCTGTCCATCGAGGCCATAGCAAAGGTAACTGGTTGCATCAGGGAGCAGAACCAGTACAGAACCAACTGGGCCAAGCAGTACGGCGATCACGTTGCGACTGTGCTTTGCAAGTCCAAAACCCCTGAGTCGATGAAGATTGAATACAAGAATCTGTGCGAGGAAGCTAAAATCTGGCAGCAGGTGTGCAACAAGAGTATCCTGCACAAAGCTGGGTCTAAGGACTCAGTCACAGACTTACACAAGTTTGTGATATTCCATCTCATGGAAGGCATTCCCTTCAATCTCCCTCACATCATCTACGTCAATATCGTGAGGATGATGAAGTCTGTGGGTGGGAATGATGACATTTTCTACGCCGCCCTGATGAACAGGATCTTCTGGGATCAGAAGATTTATCAACGCTTCTTTGATGAATTGGATGAAGAAGCCCACGAAGCCATAGTGAAGAAAGGGCCAATAGTGGCAACACAACAGTTGTTTGGTGAGCCCAACATAAGGCCAATGAAGATCAAGCTAACAGCCAAGGTCTTAAGGGACCTGGACGAGGACACCATCAACATGCAAAGGCATGAACAGAGCAAGATCATCTCTAATGATGAAGAAGAAGAGATTGATCTTCTGGGCATTGGTAGAAAAATCAAAAGGCTGATGGAAGAACAGCAGGGCAGAAAGATCACATGCCAAGCAACTCAGATGCATGAGGAAGACGCTGAGAAGGAAAGAAGAACCAAGAAAAGGCATGCTGAGACATCTGTTGCTCAGTCACCAGCAGGGAAGCGTCCAAGGACTAAAACGTCCAAACCTGTTCAAGAGGAGAGGCGTCCAAAGGTAGCTCCAGTAAAGGTTGCCCCAGAAAAGCAAAAGGTACGAAAGCTTCAATTACTGGACGACTCTGATGATGATGACCAGATCCCAATTGGTCAGATCATAAAGGAGACAGAGGGTCCTCAGCAAAAGAAGCAAAAGGCACAACCTGATAAAACACTTCCTTTTCTTGCAAATGTGCCACGAAGAGTGAAGACTCAGGCAATAAGGGCAAAAAGGATTGCAGTGCTACCATCCTCCTCTCAAGACACCGACGATGTATCCACCAGCACCCTTCTACCAGCAACATCAGGTGCTCCTTCCACATCAGCAAGCCAGCAACCATCTCTTCGCTTGGACCTGTCCAAGTTTGTGCGTCCAAGAGATGCATGGAGGGATACATGGTCCCCATGGACTATTCCCCCCAAGCAGAAAACCAAAGAAGAGAAAGACAGAGAACGCTTTCCGGTTGCATTCCTTACGCGCAATGAGCATAATTTCTGTAAAGAAGGTGATATGATTCAGAGGCCTCTGCAAGAGCCTCTGAAGCGGCATTATACAACTGCCTCAGCACCTGAGTGGACGAGGTATGTTTGCACTGAATCTTTGTCAGCTGCTTATTATGCTATGCCCAAAGGAACGATCATTAGCAATCCTCTGCCCAATTGGACAAGAGAAGTGTACCCACACTTAGTACGCATGCCTTATCCTTACATCTGTCCAACTGGAACTCAGCAGAGAGTGCGTCCAACAGTGGAAAATCTGCAGAAGCCAGAGGTGGAAGTTGCCTCTCGTTTCACCAAGACGGTTGCGGAGCAGAAAGGGAAGGCTCCAAGGAAAAAGAAGGCACCGTCCAAGAAGTCTTCTGCTAACAAAGATATTGAGCTGGATGCAGAATTGCAATTGGCAATTAAAGAAAGTCTGGACCCGTCAGTAACGCAGCAGCGTCCAGACGCAGGGTGGGTCAGGGATGTTCAAATCTGGACTCCAATCACAAAGTTCCTGCCTCTACCAGCTGGAACTCCAGTGCTAAACTTCCAGCCAGGCGACTTTGATGATCTTGGAAAGCTTCTGCAACAGATGTACATTCCAAACCAAGCAATCGCCTACCCACCAAGCATGCACATAAGCCGCGCGACGGAAATAAAGTTCGTACCAGACAGAGTATGTCCTAGACTACCTGTATATGATGCTGGTTGCAAGAAAGGCTTCAAATTCTACGACATTGAGATGCCCAGCAGGGAGGAGAAAGTTGAAACCCTGCAAAAATCTTCTCACACCTGGGGTCATTTATTTGATAAGTCTGGTAAGCTCACGCGTGAACTTGGAACCATTGATTCCATAACCTTTTGGCGCCAGATATTATGGAACGATTCCCAGCAAGCCTCATCCTCAGGCAGTTCCAAGGATGACTTTGTTCATCCCCCTCATGGTATAGAAGTGCTGCGTCCAGTCAAAACTCACCATTTCTCAGACACATTTGCCTGCTTTCTGAAGGATTCAGATGATTATCTAGAGTTGATGAAGACTTTGCCAAAAATCAGAAGCAACAAAGTGTTTGACCTTAGAACACTGGATCGCACGGAGTTTGTGGAGGAACTCCAAACTCTACATGAGGAGTACCAAGCAGAAGAAGCCGCCGCAGCAGTAGAACAAGCTCGTCTTGAGCAGCTGGCTTTTGAGGAAGCTGAGACCACAATCATGGAAAAGGAAGATACGGTTGCTAAGTCAAAGGCTACACAGGCAGAACTGGATGAAGCATCTGCCAAAGTAACAAAGGTGCTAGCTCATCTTGACCTGGACTCATCAGTACCAGTGGACGTAGAACACTTTGTCACGTCACATGAAGAACCTACCGTCCAGTCTGATAGGTCCGAGGATGATAGAGAGCTCGTTGTTGAAGCGTCCAAGCCAATGGAAGCCTCTGCAGCACAGCCTATTGCTGAAGAAATCACAAGCCTCCCCATTGTTGATGCATCCACTGAAGCACATTCAGGCACACATCAACTGGTTCCAACTGGATCTTCAAGTCCAAGGGGCATCAATCCCTTGCGATTTGCTGAACCACAAGGAGTCTCAGAAGATCGTGTTCACGAAATAGTGCAACAGGCTCTGAGGCAGCAACAGCTGGAGACTGAGGCCGCTTTTCAAGCTTTTCAGCAAAGACAACAGGCTGAGGCTGATCAACATCGACTGATGCTGCAAAATGCAATCACTAAGCAGTTCATGAGTCTCTCCCAGACGCTTGTGAACCAGATTCAAAATACCGCAGTCGCCTTACTTGGACACGTTGCTCATGCAGTTCCACCTGTCCAACAACAACCTCCACAACCAGCACCACCAATTCAAGCACCACCAGAACAACAACCTCCACCACCACATGAACCACCTCCACAGCCATAAGGTGACCATGATGGCCAATTTTTTTCCATCTTTCAAACCTTTTTGTTAATGACAAAGGGGGAGAAATTGGAATTTTGATGAGAATAAATAGCTAAACAATCTGTATTCAAATATTTTTTGAATATATATATATTTGGTTCCTTTATCAAAACATGAGGTGTTTATTTTCAAATATTTCGCATCCATATCATTGATATGTTTTTCACTCTGATATCTGTTATACATGATTTATACTTGCCTTTATATCTATCTGTTATTAGATGCATAAGAAATGTTAAACTCAGGGGGAGTACTTCATTTCACTTCTATACTCTGGCATAACATAATCATCTCTGACTTGACTCATTGTATTCTTATATGATTATGTGTCTGTTAACATCAAAATTTACCATTATTTGTCATCATCAAAAAGGGGGAGATTGTTAGGTTCTAAGACCTTGGATGATGTCCAACCCCTCCTATTTCGGTTTTGATGATAATAACTAAAGGATAAATTTTGAAGTATCTAATGATCTAGTTTGAGTGTTATAGGAATTACGTCGTCCAATCCCGCAATGGTATTGTATCTCTCAAACCTGGACTGTATGTTTTAATAAAGAAAGCGTCCAAATGTGTTTTATAAAGAACCCTACAGGCATCGTCCAATGCTCCTGTGAGAGCAAGCGTCCAACGCTTGAATAACACTCACTGTTGTTACTATCTTGAAAATACGTTTTCTATGATATAAGGCAACGTTCACTCTCTCTCATATTTTAACATGCCATTCTGTTTGATCTTTTCTAATAGTACTGAACAGGAAAAGAAGAAGCTTCTCTCTGCAGAAAAAGTACGAGTAGGAGAGGCGCTACAAGTACGGCTGTCACTTCCATCACTTCACTCTAAGTCAAAATGTGACAACGGCCATATGCTACAGAAAGAATCGCTCTTGGAAAAGGAACAGATCCCTCAACGGATATCTTTCAACAAGCTTCCTACATATCAAAAAGATGAAAATTGAAAAAGAGCTGAATCCCTGTCAAAACGACTGGACGATCATAAGCGAAAAGAGCATTCATCTTAGCTTTGCTAAGCGAGTCTATATACTCATTCTTATTGTAATATCCTCTCAGTGAGAGTTAAATTTTACTTACAATATCAAACAATTCTGTTTGGAAAGCCAGAAGTGGCTTAGTGTTAAAGAATACTTGGTTTCCTTTTTTGTTTGTGTTTAATCTCAAGGGGAGATTAAGGGTGTGCCAGAAGTTGCCTAGAGAATACTTGTAGCCAGAAGTGACAAGGTTAGAATACTTGAGAGTAATCAGATTTTGATTAGTAGAACCCTTCAAAAGTTTTTGAAGGAGAACTGGACGTAGCTCAGTTGAGTGAACCAGTATAAAACTAAGTATTCTATTCTCTCGCTCTCTAGCTTACTTGCATTTCTTTTAAACTATCTCTTCAACATATTACGAAAAGATTTCTATACACCTTTTATCTAAGTTTATCTATTACGTGTATTTAAACGAAAAAGAAGAAGAGTAGTTTCTTTGGACTGTTGTTTCTTAATCGGCTGGACGATAGCTTATTTTTCTGTTTTACTAAGTTTCTGTAAAACGTAAAGATACACTATCTTCACATTAGCTAAAGTTTTCCAAAGAAATTTTAAATACACTATTCAACCCCCCTTCTAGTGTATTTCTCTACATTTCACTTGATTCTATACTGCATTTTCTTAATTAGCACCCTTATAACAATGTATGAAGATGTAGTGATATTTCAAAGGGAAAAACAGTGTTTATCAAGACCAAATATTAAAAACCAAGTTTGCTATAACTATGAATGTAGCTGTAGATCATGGATCTATGAGATTCTGTCTCTTGGTTATTGATTATGCAGCTAAATATAATCCTGACAAAGGAAGGGAAAAAAATTAATGAAAATATTAGCAAATTCTACATAAACTCTATCATAAGCAATCAAAGTATCTTAAGAGATATCATTAAGGTATGACAGATTGCATGTAAGATCGGTACATATCCCAACATGATTACTTACAACCCTTTCACCTTACCCATTCAATTAGTTCCCACATGATTAAGATCAACGACTGAACGAGAATAAAACATAATTACATGGAAGTAGTAGTCTAATTACATTAAACCCCAAGGAGGTGGGAATTAGCTACTCATAGCCATGGGGGAAGAAGAAATTGAAGAAGAGACAATGAAAGATGAATCTCTAAGCATGGAATTGGCTCCCTAATGTTCTCCAAGAATGAATAATTATGAATTTAGAAAAAGAGTTATCCCCAAATCATAAAAATCTAATCTATTTAAAGACTTCAGCTGTCGCAGGGGTGTGCATGGGGTCGTGCTTAGGGTCGTGCATAGGGTTGTGCTAAACTTTTGGAGCATTGCTGCATCAGCATGCCCCGTGCTTGGGTTTATGCACGGGGACGTGCAAAAGTTACGGAGCACTAGCACATCAGCACGCCTCGTGCTTGGGGTTGTGCAGGGGTCGTGCAAAAGTTACGGAACATGAGCACATCAGAACGCCTCGTGCTTGGGGTTGTGCATGGGGTCGTGCTTACTTTCCAGAAACCTAAATTAACCCTTTTTCTTCTCTTTTTTCTTCAATAACAATGATAATGCTTTTCAACACTTCTCCACATGGTCCTGCATCAATTTTCCTACAAAACACCACAAATAAACCAAGATCAAGTGTAAAAACTAGAAAATTAGCAAATCCTAAATAAACTAAACTTTTATTCAAAATTAACTAAAATGAAGATAAACAAAGCTCAAAAGTATGAAAGATATCAAATAATTGCCCCTAAACTACTACAAAATGTAGGAATATAAGGCAATTATCAATGACATCTCCAAAACTTCAAGTCAAAAAGGGAAACAACATATTAACTTAAAAAAGCCAGTAGCTATTTTTACCAAAATAGTCACCTAAATGTGAAATGATGAAATAAGTAAGGTTTGAATCTGAAAACTAGGTAAAAACACGCAAGAGGAACATACTGTAACTAAAGGAGACACTAGTACTGCACTAACACTAGATAATTTAATATCATATATATGCCATTCTCTTCCAAGTGCTATGCTTTCTGCTGGCAGTGTCACCATTTGTAGGAAAGTGACATCAAGGTAACAATATATATTCTTGCATATTTCGTGGTCTGCAGGAAACATGAGCTTATTGTAAATGTTAGGATATTAATTGAAAATTCTCTAAGATTTTAGCGATAAAATGATGAAATTGTAAAGCCTCATGGGAAATCCCAATTATTTTGCTCTCAACATTAGCTATTTTCTAGTATTATTTTCCAGTCAGATTGCCTTCGATTTCTTATGGCTTCTGAGTAAGCAAGGCATCAAATATTTTATCTAAGCAAGGTAATTAATTGAATCCACCCCCATAAACTCATCATTCCCGCAATGTTATGTATCATATAATTTAAAAAATATAAAAGGAAGTATTATTAGCAAGAATGAGGAGAGTAGAAAATGCGAAAGCATGATTTTTCACATACCAGACCACGCATTCTGCATATAACTTCTCATTTCCCATAATGCAAGATGAATAGGAATATAATGGTGAAAAGGATTGGAGAACAATGCATACCGTAATTTTTCTTGTTGGTTACTGTTGGTCATCTTCAGTTGTTTCCCTAATGACACTTGGGAGTGGCAGCAGACTCTCTCTACAAATAGCAGATTGTAGGTTGGCACAAAACAACTCTTGATCTCCATCATATGCGAGGTACTCAAGTAGCTCTCCTTTGTGATTAATTTTCTGTATTCCAAAGATATTTGATAGATACATTCCACCATCTTTGGTGGTGCATATCATGGAATATTAATAATCAAAGGTAATAATCTCAGATAATCTCTGATAAACTCCACCTTGGTATCAAATCAAAGGCAATAATCACAGGGGCATTTTGATACTTACAGAAAACCAACTAATGAAGAGTATCACTAAAGAGCAACGCAAAGCAGAATCTATGGTTAGGAACTTGATATGGAACATTAATACGATCTTCTTTCCAATAATTGGTTTTGAAGGAGAAAATCTGGATATTGGGCTCATCATCATGTGCATCCAAAAGTCTAATAACAACTAATAAGTAGTCATCGGTGGATGGGTCATACCTAAAACCATATAGATAATAAGAGGTTAACCCAAATGTTAAATATGAAAATTGTTTGTGTACACCTGTTGTTGGATTCCACAGAATGAGATCGTTCTCATACCTTACCTTGTTGTATAAAAGTATCAGCCCACTGCATGAACCCAAAATCTCATGCATCAAAATGAGCATTTGAGTTAAAGTGGCCCCAATTGTGTGGGGGTGATGGAGGTGAGAGGCAAATGCATTGCACTGAAATTCTCTAGAAGTGGTGCCTCTATATCAAACGATTCAACATAACAATGAATTGTTTTGAGAAGGAGTCAATGGGAGGGTGCCGCAGCTAGGTCATAATGGGAAATGCAGAATTGGGGATCGAAAATAATAGCACACCATGTCTTACACACACTCTTCAAATGCAACACAGATCTCACCAGCAATCTCAACAGAATTTCTCCGATCAGCTCCAAAGGGAGAGTGTGCCTCTTCATGCTCCTTTGCTGCTCTTCGTCTTTCCCTACTAGACACCCAGATATAGAACGTGACATAACAGTATCTTCAATCACCTTCTTGTGCCAATTTCTTAGGGTTACGTGTTTTTCGCAATGAGCTGAAAAACTTATAAACTACTGGTTTACCGAAAATTCTTATTAAGAGCTATTTCGTAATTCCTTTATTACTTTGGTTCCATTTGGTGGCTAGATATGATAGGATAAGATATGATACAATATGATAACTATCACATTCTGCTGTAATTTATTATTTATTGCGCACCGATAAGATATGATAGCGTTATCCTACCTTATCGAGTCCTTAAAGTAGTATGTAGTTGGGAAATTTTTCCTCTAAAAAATTTGCCTAAATACAATTCTGCTCAAAATAAAGGGTTAATACTGTAAAGACGGAAGCAAGTGACCCCTACTACATACTCTCTTATTTATAAAGATGGTATTAGTTTTAGAGAGAGAATTTTTGTTTTAGAATATTAATTATTGTATTTATTAAATATAATATGTAATTAATTTAATAATATTATTAAATTCAATACATTTATTCAATGTAATTATTAAATTTATGATAAACGCATATTATATTGCCTTTCCTTCTTATGCTAAACTATATAATTTAGTTCATTTAACATAATACCCTTAAAAGTAAATTACAATCTCTTCTGCTAAGAGATGCGAGTATTATATAGTCATCCCCTTTTAAGTTAAAATATAGAATAGAGAATAAATTACACTTTTCTCTTTTTGAAGATGTGTGTATTGCAACGTCTCTTCCTTCTTTTGCTAAAAGAGATAGTTTAGTATAATTAAGTTAACACAATTAAAGAATATTCTTTAAATATTTAAAAATATATTTTTAGTTATAAATATATTACAATGTTTTTAATTGACTAATATTAAATATATTGTTAAATAATTGACTAAAATATTTTAAATATATAGCTAAATTTAAAACAATTAAAAATAACTTATTAAAATTATAATTAGGAATTGAAATTGCAAGATAAATATATATATATATATATATATTTAAATTTTATAATTTAAAAAATTAAAATTATAAAATGGAATTTAGCATAAATATTAATGTAATATTTATATGAATATATAAATAAATAGAATGATACTTATATAATAGTAATTACTGTATTTACTAAATATAATAATGCAATTAAATTTAATAATATTATGAAATTCAATATATTTATTAAATGTAATAAATATAATACATATACATTAAATGTATGTATTCTTTTATGGTTTAAATACATTTTTAGTCATTGCAATTTAGCGTTTTTTTGTTTTTCGTCATTGTAAATTTTTTTGTTTGATTTTAGTCCTTGCATATTATGTTTGTTTTATTTTTCATCTTTAAAGTTGTTTAGATAGTATTTTTTCCACTGTTCAAAGTACTATCTAAACTATTTTAAGGACGAAAAACAAAACAAACATAATTTGCAAAGACTAAAACAAAAACAAAAATTGCAAGAACAAAAATAAAAAACGCTAAATTGCAATGACTAAAAAGGTATTTAAGCCTTCTTTTATACATTTGAACATTTGAAATTTCTATTTGGCTTAAATACCTTTTTAGTCCTTGCAATTTAGCGCTTTTTTTCTTTTTGTCCTTGCAATTTTTTTTTGTTTTAGTCCTTGCAAATTGTGTTTGTTTTGTTTTTAGTCCTTATAGCTATTTAGATAGCGTTTTTTCACTATTTAAAGCACTTTTTTCACTGTTCAAAGTACTATTTAAACCACTTTAAGGATGAAAAACAAAACAAACATAATTTTCAAGGACTAAAACAAAAAAAAAAAAATTTGCAAGGTAGAAAAGCAAAAAAGCACTAAATTGCAAGGACTAAAAGGGTACTTAAACCTTTCTATTTTATCAATATTGGAATTGTAAACTAGAATTGAACATAATTATTTATGTAATATTCATATAAATATATGAATAAATAGAATATTACTTATATAATTGCAATTACTGTATTTATTGAATACAATATACAATTACATTTAATAATTATTATAAAATTCAATATATTTTTTAATTGTAATAAATATAATACATGTTTGTTCTTAAATGTATGGATTCTTATATGAATATAAATATATATATATATATATATATATATATATATATATGGTCAAGATTTAATGTCATGTGACTACTTAAGAAGTCATGTGACTACTTAAGAAGTCATGTCACTTTTTAAAAAACTCACATGACTTAGTTTATTTTATTCTTGACCATTCAAGATAGATCTAGTGGTCAATTTTATTCCTCTCACTCTCATATAAGATAAGTCCTCTCACTATATATATATATATATATATATATATATATATATATATATATATATATATATATATCCAACCATTGAATTGTATCTATATATTACCAAGGTTGACTGTATCAAATATTGTCAAAATTGAATAACAATAAGAAGGTGATCAAATGATCTGTATTTTAGTATATTTTGAAAATTTTATATTACGTTGATTTTAATCTATGTGAATGAAGTAGCAAAAAATTTTGGATTAATATGAAATTTTGTATATATGATCTATGTGAAACAAACTTTCAATCCAACGGTAGGTTTTAAGAAAACATCATCCAATTGAAAATTATTGAATGGTATAACAATTGGTATAAGTTACACCAGTGTCATTTGATCCCTCCTCATATATATATATATATATATATATATATATATATATATATATATATATATATATATATATATATATATATATAAGTTGTTAAACATATACATAGAAAGAGAATTTTTATTATACAATATTAATTATTGTATTTATTAAATATAATACATAATTATTTTTAATACATATTATGAAATGTAATAAATATGATACATGTTTATCAAATGTATGGATTCATATGTATATAAATATAGGTTTAATTACTATGTGGGTTTCGAAACTTTTACCAAATTTTTAATTAGGTAATTGAACTTGTATTTTTTTTAATTAGGTCTCTCGTTAGGGACCTAATTTAAAAAAAAAAATACAAGTTCAGGGATCTACTGTCAAAAAAAAGTTTAGGGACCTAATAATTGAAAAAAAAATAATCAAAGACCTAATTAAAAATTGTCAAATAGTTCAGGGCCTGTAGATTAATTTAACCATTAATATAAAAGTAAATTATATTTGCCTCTCTTAAAATATGCGCGTATTATAGTGCCCTTCCTTCTTATGTTGAAATATATAAGTTAATCCAATTAATATAGTACCCTTAAAGTAAATTACATTCTCTTATATTGAGAGATGCTAGTGTTATACGGTCCCTTCCTTCTCTTGTTAAAATAGATAGTTTAATATATTTAGCTTAACACAGTCAACGAATCTTCTTTCAAATATTTAAAAATATATTTTAGATTAAAAATATATACTAAAATATTTTTAATTGACAAAACTATCATTTACACACTCAATAAAGACATTTTAAGTGTATGGTTAATTTATTAAAATGATTAAAATCATAATTTTAAATTGAAATTACAAGATACATATATATATATATATATATATATATATAGAGAGAGAGAGAGAGAGAGAGGGATCAAATGATACCGGTGTAACTTACACCAACTGTTACACCATTTAATAACTTGATATAGAATGTGATTTTTATCGATCCAACCGTTGAATTGTATCTACATATTATCGAGATTGTCTATGTCCAATTTTGTCAAAATTGAACAACAATAAGAAGGTGATCAAATGATCCATATTTTAGTATATTTTTAAAAGTTTATATTATGTTGATTTTAATCTATATGAATGAGGTTGCAAATAATTTTGGATTAATATGAAATTTTGTATATATGATCTATGTGAAAGGAACTTTCAATCCAACGGTGGGTTTTAAGAAAATATCATCCAATTGAAAGTTATTGAATTGTGTAACAGTTAGTGTAAGTTATATCAGTGTCATTTGATCCCTCCTCATATATATATATAATATTTAATGATGACAAACCATCAAGAATCAAATCTCAAGTATTTTGAACTTAGCTACTAATGGTTGCTTTGAGTGTTCTTAATTAAGACAACACTAAATTTAGAAGCATGGAGAAGGTGTGAAACATAGGCCTACAGTGGAAATTTTTGCATAATCAGAAGCATAACTATCAGAAGGAGAGCTATTTAGAATCTGAAAAGATAGTCATGTTTTCCGGGTCAAAATGCAGATATCATAAGCTATATATGATCAAAAGCATGGTGCTTGGGGTAGCTTTAGTCAAGGGGTAAATATCAAAAGCTACACATGACTAAGGGATCATCAGAAGTTGCATTGCAGGAATGGCTTGTGAAGACATACATGTCTACACCATTCAGAAGCATACACACTAGTTCTTACAAGTTGAAGGCATGCATCAGTGTTTGGAAGCATTGATTCTGAAGCTGTGAGTTCTCCATGATACTTGAAGATTTTCAAATTAAGGGAACTCAAAGAAGACAACAAGTCCTAGTCAAAGAATAAGCAACTAGTAGCATGAAGATTGAAGCACATTGCATTGTAGTTACAACGACATCTCCAAAAGACATGCTGCAGACTAATCTTCAAAAGACTTCCCTTTATTCAAATTCAAAAATCATGAGGAACCACTAAGACCAACAACTAATCACTCAACGGATACATTTCAAATTTGAAATGTGCAAGCTGTCATACATTGGATAAGAGTAGAGATGAAGAAGACAACTCAAGAAGAGTTGCAGAAGACATGGAGGATGAATCTTGTGCAGAACAACTAATTGTAGGAACTTGGACAACTTATGCAGCAATTTGAAGTTTGAATTTGAAATAAATGGAACACACTAGAAGGGAGGGTTGAATAGTGTGTTAGTAGAAATTTAAAACTTTTTCTTAAAGATAGAACCTTTTTCGAAAGCAAGTGTGAATAGCAGATATGAAAACAGATCGTCCAATGTGTTTAAAACAGTTTTCTCAAAATAGATTTATAAAGATCTTATGATTCCAAGGATGTATATGCCAAAGAAAACAAGTTAAAACACAAGAATAAAAGTATGAATACTTGTTTTATATTGGTTTTAATCTCGTGAGCTGTCCAGTTCTCCTTCAACCTTAGAAGGGTTCCACTAATCAAATAGATTACAAAACAAGTATTCTTTCTTGCCACTCCTAGCTTACAACAAGTATATATTCTCTAGGCCACTTCTGGCACACCCTTAATCTCCCATTGAGATTGATAAACACTCAAGTATTCTTTGATCACTAAGGCACCCCTGGCTTTCCAAACAACAGTTTGAATGATTACAAATCAAATAGCTCTCAAAGAGAGGATATACAATGCGAAACAAATAATAGAATAACTTTGCTAAGCAAAGGATGGCACACTAAGCACTTAGTGTTTGATCATCTAGAGATGAAAGCATTATTAGAGCAAAAATGGCAGCACTTCAAGAATTTTAGAATGAAAAAGTTATCCTCTTTGTGTGTTGATTCTTCATTTAAAGGCTTCAAGAATGTGACCATTGTGGGGATTAGAGCCTTGTAAAAATATTCGTTTTCTCACAGAGCTTTTCCTATTACAACGTGGCAGCTTGGGGTGGAGATAGAAATAAACATTAGTATTGTCCTTTTTCTTAGCAGCGTTCATGTTGTCTCCACTACTTGTAGAAAAATGGTTTTGCAGAGAATGTGTGTTGGCCTGTCTTGTACACTTGAGATTTAAATGATAAGGTAATTTCAAAAAGGCGAGGAAATAAAGGTACATAAACTTTTGAGCACAAATCATCCTCATTCAGTGTACAACATATATTTTAATAATTGGATGATATAAACTTAGATATATAAAATAGTGTATATGTTACTTATATCCAATTTGGACGATAAAAGCCTTAGCACTTTGAATGCTAGTTTCATAAAGCTTTTGAACGCTTGTTCAATTATAACTTGTTGGACACCAGATAGTTCTTTTAGAAAAATAAGTTTTAGAGTTACAAAGCTATATTGGATGCAAGAAAAATATGATAAAAGCATAAAAATAACATTTTAGAACTTATTACCAAAATTGACTTGGATGAATATGTTCCTGTAAAACTCAATGAAATCCATTAGCCCATCAAATTTTAATACCTTTGTTATCATCAAAATTATAAGATTTTTTAGGGGCTAGACATCATCCAATGTCTTCGATTCCAACAAAATTCAACCTCCAACGACCATAAAACAGCTAGCTCCAAAACTCTCTATATATTGATGAAATTCGAAGGAGCAACTTGCAAGGAATGAGTGCCAAAAAGATAGGGTAAGGTCATAAAAGAGTTTATCTAGTATTCCCTTATCAAAAGAAACCTTCCTTAGCCAAAAACACTTTAGGTGGAGCCAAGTAGAGCCAAATCTGTAGGAGTGTCTGTAAACACCTCATACGACGAGCCTTAGTAGAAGGCATCCCAAAAGGTGTTATGTCCATCTCCTAGGTTAGAGGGAAGAACTCAAAATAGTAGTAAGGGGATTACGGCTTTTGATGTTTAGAGTGAACACAACATGGTGCTTTGTGAGTCTAGTTGTAACACCCTAAAAATTTACACTCGTTATGTCTATCATGTGTGAAGTGGTATGATTTCGATTAAGTATCTGTGGAATTATTTTCATTAAATGAAAATAATTAAAATTTGTGTGAATTAGAGTCAAGTACATAATTTATAGCTTAATTAATTATTTCTTTGTTAAATCAATTCTCAATTTTGGAATAATTAAATAAATATAATTACTGATGAAAATAAATTTAGTGAAGATTTAATTAATTAATTAATTAAATATGCTTTAGAAAAATATTAAATAGAATGAGAGTGAATTAAAAATCCTTTTTCTCGTTGATTAAAGACCAGATGACCAAATCCCGCAGAGACCCAAAATCCTAAACCCTAACCCTAGACCTAGTGGGCCCAACACAAACAAAACCCTAGCTAAGGACATAGGGGGAATTTTTTTAAAAGTTTCACTTTTCTCTCTCTTCCGTTTTAGGGTTTGCAAGAGAGCTTTTCTCTCATTTCACCTTTTCGTCTTCCCTAAGTTTCTTATTTTCTCCTCCTTCTCTCTAAAATTCTGCATCTTCCTTCTAAGATTCAAGTACTCAAATCAAAGTTTCCACCGATTAAATTCAGATATCTTGTTGAGGAGGGCAAGGGCTACCCAACAACACCATTTTTGCTTCTTTTGAGTGAAGAACCAAAGAGGTATGGAGGGGTTTCTATTTTTCCTAAGCTATTTCTTGTTTCTCTTGATGCTTTTGGGCTGTTCATGTGATTGTGAGTCTCTTGGGACCATGGGTGTCTCAGAGTATGTGAAACATGTTGAAATGTGTTGTTTGTCAATTATGCACTGCAGCTATTTTCATTTTTTTCGAAAATATTTTTGTGCATTATTTTGCAATGTAAAGATGTTTTACTATGTTTTGGCACCTCTGGATATCATGGTATGTTTTTCAGAATTTTCTAAACAGTGAAACTATTTTTTTTGGAATTATTTTCAAATGTTGCTGATTCTGTAAAAGGGGATGTTTCGAATTTTATAAAAATTTTGGGATATTTCTTGGAAAAATGGGCTTATGAATTAGATTTATATGTTATGAGGGTCATTCCTGAATTTTTGTAAAGTCAGAAAAAATCCAGAAGCATTTTTAGGAAATTAATGTTGACAAAACCAAAAAACTGGACAGCAGAGTATTTAAATGTAGAAAATATCTTTTTATGATAATTTTGCCTTGAGAAATTTTTTTAACACTATCTAGATATTTAGACTGCCTATGAATTTTCTCAGAATTTTATGAACACTTTTTGTAATTATTTACATTTTTGTATGGAAAACTCTGTTCTGAAGCAATAATGTTTTAGAAATATAAAAAGGGAATTTTAGATAGGAATTTGGTGCTGAGAAAATTCCATGTGTTTTCCTTCCCACATGTTGGGTAAATTCCCTGTGAGGTAGCACAGAAAACAGAGTTGATTTGCTATTTACCAAAAATGTAGAAGTGCACTTTACAGAGCCTGTCCAGCAACCATAGGTAATTCAAAAATAATATTTATGGATTGAATTTTTGGGAGAAAATTTATATAATGAAATATATGTGATTTATTATGTCTCTGTAAAATCTCACAAAATTCTAAGTTAATTTGCTGAGTTAAATAAGTTTTGGTGTGTGTGCACAACTATAGGTATATGCATGAAATTTAATTGTGTGATTGTGTAATTGTGCCTAATGCCATTCGTTGGATTTGCTAATGGACATTTCACCTCAAAAGGGAAATTTCTATTGAAAATGTGTGTGCAATGTTGTTTAATGGGTTATGTTGAATATTGAATTATTGTTTGTTAATGATTATTATGTTATTAACTGTAATTTGGAGACCGGGAGGAACGTGATCCTCGGGTAAAGAGTGCTGAAATTTTATTGTGCATGTGACTTGTTTGCAATGTTTTGTGGTTGTGGGGACAAGAATAATTCATTCTTGTGTGGGAGAAAGTGAGCTTCAAATGGAGTACACTTGTAGATACTAGAAAGTACTCTAGTGATTAATGACATTCACTATGTGCAATAGTGAATTAATTATAATTAAAGAGTGGGAACTTAATAATATTACGAGTTAATAACTAGGAATTTCCTATGCACACGGAAGACATCGGATAATGGACTTAGAAAGAAATCTAGGACCCTTGCATGGATTTGGACAAAATGACTTAAGTAAGCATAAAACGTGAGAGTGGGTGAGGATTTCAATAAAACAAAGTAAGACAGTTAAGATCATGATGTGGGTCATGATTGGGTAACGTGCAATATGCACATATGATTGAAAGTTTATAAATTGTGATTGTCCGAATTGTGGTGAGAACCGAAAGGAGGAAGGAACCTCCAACGCTAAGTCGTGTGAGACAATTGGACGAATTTGTTCGTGGACAAAACTTGAATTGACAATTGTGGAAGAGGTTGTGTGGGGGATTCACCTGCGGTGAGCAATATGCTCGTGAGGAATGGGGTCGGAATGTGTGACCACTGTGGTGGTGGAGAGTGGATCTCCGTATGGTATGTCAGGGACATACGTCGTGGAAGACCGCCGTTCGGTACCTTTGACAGAGAAGCCACACCAACCTATAGGGAGTGGTTGAGGAGTCAGTCTTCAGAGATTGGATGACCTCACAGAGTGGTACCTGAGGTGTGCTCGCTGACTTGCTGTTTCTTAGGGATCTGGCACCGAGTTTGTGGTCGTGTTTCCACAATGCCGACTTGGCAATCCCGACAAATGCGAGGCATAACCGTGTTGGTGAGAGCCCTACCATTGTACCGTGGTGAAGGGTGTACTCCCAGCAAGTCATCCGACTTAAATTGTGTAAGTCCACTGAGTTCTGGGAGTTCCAGTGGCAGCGGGCCCGAGTTATGTTGAGATGTACGATCTAGAGAAATAGTATAATAGATCAGGAACTTCGAGTGGGACTTGTGAGAGCATCTTTGCAATGTAGTTGATTGTTGTATGTTGCTTGGGACCGTCGGTCATTTGTTTGTTAGTTTAGTGGAGGAGAGGGACTCACTCCATACATTTATTTTTCCAGATATTGATGGCGCAGCAGAGGCCCTCCACGAGGGTAGGGTTTAGAGATGACTGCTCTGAGTCATAGGTTTTTTCCCTTCTTTTGTATTTTGATATGGGTAGGCCTAGATTCAGAAATTTCGTATGTTATTTCAGTCATCTATTTTCTTATTTCAGTGTATTTAATACTTTAGACTTGGGCTATACATGATATTAATCCTGTGCGTGAGACACTTCTAACCCGTATTCTCATAAACTTATTTATATATGTATATTTTGGTGGCCACGGAGGCACACCTTATTTATATCTATTTTACGTTGTCAATGAATGTTTATTTTCGATATAAGGGTCGTGCAACTTTTATAAAATGTGGTTTTGCGCTAAATTATTTTACTGCAAGTTGAGTTTGAAAATGTTTTAAATCTACTACTATTTTTGTTTAATTACTTGTCTCTTTCATGTTCCAACGAATGCGAAATTGAACAAATTGATCACGTTTTATTAATGTAACATAAAATAAATAGATTATATGTAAACTTGGATTTAGGGTGTTACACTATTAGTAGTTGCTACTGAGGGTGTGAAGCCTGGAGAGGATTTTGAAAGAATTCTTGGGTGAAGCCCAAAGAGGATTTTTGAAAGAATACTTGGAAAAGCTTGCAAAGACTTGGAGATCATACTAAGGTGGGACTGTAGAGGCTTAGAGAATACTGAGTGGAACCTGCAAAGGTTTAGAATACTAGGGTTGTAGGAGCCTGTGAAGGCTTCAGAAAAGAAAGAATACCACGGTTGGGTGCTTGATCTTAGTGGAGAAAGCCTACAGGTGTAGGGACTGAACATAGCCTAGGTTGGGGGTGAACTAGTATGAATTCTTCGTGTGTTGTATCCTTCTTTACTACTTCTCATTAGTTTCAGTTGTTGCATGCTTTAATTTTGCTTTTGAAAAACCTAGTTTACAATAGATATACTTTGATGCTTTATCAAAAGGTTTATATATGACAAATTTATCATTTAGAAGCTACATCTACTATGCAGAAGAAAAGTGAAAACTAGAATCGGTTATACGACAAAATCTGAGATTTTAATAGTAGCCTTTGAAGCAGTAATATTTAAGTTTACTTGATAATTTTTACTTTGATTCATCATTTTATCCAAATACTTGTGAAGGAAAAGCCTTGCTCCATAATAGCTTTTGATTTCTAGGTAAGAAGCTTGAGAAACAAAAATCAGAAGCAAGTGTGTTTTGTACTAGAAAATAGCTTAGTTAGTTCGCGGTCACTATTCAACCCCCATTCTAATGACCAATTGATCCACTTCAATTACAAGTTAAATTTTATCACTTACTCAAGTAAAACATAATTTATTAAAATTATAATTATGAAATGAAATTAAAATATAGATTAATATGTGTGTGTGTGTGTGTGTGTGTGTGTTTCACAGTGAACCACCTTAAATGACAAGTTAGAAACAATTTCGTACTTATTTTTTTGCCCCCACTAACTTTCAACTTTTACATTTTATTCTTCTGTTAGTCTATGTTAGTGTTCTATTTGGTAAAGTCAAACATTTGTTTCCCTTCTTCCCATCAAAGAAGTTCTCTTCCCCTTTTGTCCAAATTTGTCCCTTGGGATCAATGTTGATTCTGATGTAGATTGTAAAGCCCCATAATTTTTGTTCAACCCACTTGACTTTAAGCTAATAGAAGACAATATGCAATCTATTAGCAATAAAAACGCACAATGTTGGAGGTACAACCATTTATACTATACCAAAAGTATTTTGAGTTTCTTTGTTTTTGTTTTAAATTTATTTTCATAGTTACTTAATCAATGTTCTTTTTTTTTTTGGTTCCTTTTGCAATGATTGGAAGTCGTTCTAAGTGGGACACGAAGAAGGTGTTGTTTTGTTGGTCAATGAAGAGTGGGAAGATACTAGTGTTGAATCAAATAGTTTTATGATCATCAATAATGCATTTAAGATTGTTGATAGCTTGCAAGACATTTTGTACATTGATTTAAGTTAAAGAACTTCAGTTCCCCTGACAGGTGAACTTTAGATGTGGTATACTTGTTTTACATGTAGTATGGTAGGGCAAATGATTTAGTGTCGGTAAAGGGAAGATGTTAAAAGAAGCAATAAAGGTGAGGTTCTTCAACAACAATTTATGTTTTAAAAACAAGGTTTTCGAGAGGACGGAGGTCTGACAATTGAAGAATGAAAGCGCAAGCGAAATGTGCAACTAGATGTGGTTGTAGTTCTAAATTTAAGACACACGTTGATTTATTTTTTAAACATTGGTATGTTACTTTCTTCACTGATAATCATAATCATGAGTTATTGGAAGATGTGTATTGTAGTAGGCTTGCAACCCGTATAAAAATGAGTGATGCTGACATAGTTCAAATGAACAGTTTCAGAGATGTTAGTATTAGTGCACCTCATATTTTTGGGTCATTTGCTAACCAAAGTGGTGGTTATGAGAAATTTGGTTTTAGAAGGAGAGACATATATAATCAGATTAGAAGGCAGAGGCAGGAACAATATTCTGATGTTATGGCTATAGTACAATATCTACAACATTTGAGGACTAATGACCCTATGATGTTTTTTTTGCATACAACTGACTGTGAATGTAGATTGGAGCATATGTTTTGGTGTGATGGGATTAGCCAACTGAATTACAAAGTGTATATGTTTTGTCGACAGTCAATACCAGCGACTATTTTAAATCCGTCAAAAGCTATTTTTGACGCACGTAGTCCTGACAGCCGCCAGAAACTGCATTTTAAGCCACTACAAATCACACCTTTTTTGTAGTGAAAAGGGTCAAAATTGTATCGGTTGTCTTCCACATTTTGAGGGAATAAATTGGGGTAGGGGTTGAAAGAAATCTCAAGGTACGCATATCTAGAACAATTTCAAAGCTCAACATATTATTACCTAACATTCTACATTTTGTTCCCACCTTTTGAGATTAGTGTGTTTAATTTCCACTAGTGTCTAGTCATGATGTTGAACTTATAATATAAATAAACATTTCAAGCAAATCCCTTTCAGCAATGGTTAGTGTGCTTAAGCTTGTGCAGGACTTGCTACATTGGAACAAGGAGAGTTGATTCATGGCTATATCCTTAGAAGGGGTCTTGATTCTATACTACATTTTCTTAGCACCCTTATAACAATATATGAAGATGTGGTGATATTTCAAAGGGACAAACAATGTTTATCAAGACCAAATATTAAAAACCAAGTTTGCTATAATTGTGAATGTAGCTGTAGATCATGGATCTATGAGATTCTGTCTCCTGGTTATTGATTATGCAGCTAAATATAATCCTGACAAAGGAAGGGAAAAAAATTAATGGAAATATTAGCAAATTTTGCATAAACTCTAATTATAGGCAATAAAAGTATCTTAAGAGATATCATTAAGGTATGACAGATTGCATGCAAGATCGGTACATATCACAACATGATTACTTACAACCCTTTCACCTTACCCTTTCTATTAGTTCCCACGTTATTAAGATCAATGACATCTCCAAAACTTCAAGTCGAAAAGGGCAACAACATATTAACTTAAAGAAGCAAGTAGCTATTTTTACCGAAACAGTCACCTAAACGTGAAATGATCAAATAAGTAAGGTTTGAATATGAAAACTATGTAAAAACGCACAAGAGGAACATGTTGCAAATAGCTTATATAACACCAACTAGGATTTTCCAACTGCTACTATGAAACATAGTTAAATTGTAAAGTCTATTGATACTCCAACTTTACTAAAATCACCGCTAAAACAGACACTAGTACTACACTAACACTAGATAATTTAATATCATATATATGCCATTCTCTTCCAAGTGTTATGCTCTCTGCTGGCAGTGTAACCATTTGTAGGAAAGTAACATCAAGGTAACAATATATATTCTTGCATATGTTGTGGCCTGCGGAAACATAAGCTTATTGTAAATGTTAGGATATTAATTGAAAATTCTCTAAGATTTTAGCGGTAAATTGATGAAATTGTAAAGCGTAATGGGAAATCCCAATTGTTTTGCTCTCAACATTAGTTGTTTTCTTGTATTATTTTCCACTCAAATTGCCTTTTATTCTTGTGGCTTCCGAATATTCAAGGCATCAAATATTTTATCTAAGCAAGGTAATTGATTGAACCCACCCCCATAAACTCATCATTCCATGCCATGTTATATGTATCATATAATTTAAAAACATATAAAAGGAAGTATTATTAGCAAGAATGGGGAGAGTAGAAAATGCAAAAGCATGATTTTTCACATACCATGACACGCATACTGCATATAACTTCTCATTTCCCATAATGCAAGATAAATAGGAATATAATGGTGAAAAGGATTGGAGAACAATGCATACCGTAATTTTTCTTGTTGGTTACTGTTGGTTATCTTCAATTTTTTCCCTAATGACACTTGGGAGTGGCAGTAGACTCTCTCTATAAAGAGCAGATTGTAGGTTGGCACAGAACAACTCTTTATCTCCATCATATGCGAGGTACTCAAGCAGTTTTCCTTTGTGATTAATTTTCGGTATTCCAAATATATTTGATAGATACATTCCACCATCTTCGGTGGTGCAAATCATGAAATATTAATAATCAAAGGCAATAATCTCTGATAATCTCTGATAAACTCTACCTTTCAGTCCATGTCCTTTGTATCAAATCAAAGGTAATAATCATAGGGAAATTGAAATACTTACAAAAAACCAACCAATGAAGAGTATCATTGAAGAGTGACCCAAAGCAGAATCTATCGTTGGGAACCTGATATGGAACATTAATACGATCTTCTTTCCATGAATTGGTTTTGAAGAAGAAAATCTGGATATTAGGCTCATCATCATATGCATCCAAAAGTCTAATAATAACTAATAAGTAGTCATCGGTGGATGGGTAATACCCAAAACCATATAGATAATAAGAGGTTAACCCAAATGTTAAATCTGAAAATCGTTTGTGTACACCTGTTGATGGATTCCACATAATGAGATTGTTCTCAAACCTTACCTTGTTGTATAAAAGTATGAGCCCACTGCATGAACCCAAAATCTCATGTTTGTTATCAAAATAAGCATTTGAGTTATAGTGGCCCCGGTTGCGTGGGGGTGATGGAGGGGGGGAAAGGCAAGTGCACTGCACTAGAATTCTCTAGAAGCAATGCCTCTACATCAAAGGATTCAACATAACAATGAATTGTTCTGAGAAGGAGTCTATGGGAAGGTGCTGCATCTAGGTCATAATGGGAAATGCGGCATTGGGAATTGGAAATAAGAGCACGCCATGTCTTACACACACTCTTCAAATGCAACACAGATCTCATCGGCAATCTCAGCAGAATTTCTCTTATCAGCTCCAGAGGGAGAATGTGCCTCTTCATGCTCCTTTGCTGCTCTTCTTCTTTCCCTACCAGACACACAGATACTTTTATACAATAAGGTAAGGTATGAGAACGATTTCATTCTGTGGAATCCATCAACAGGTGTACACAAATGATTTTCAGATTTAACATTTGGGTTAACCTCTTATTATCTATATGGTTTTGGGTATGACTCATCCACCAATGACTACTTATTAGTTGTTATTAGACTTTTGGTTGCATATGATGATGAGCCTAATATACAAATTTTCTCCTTCAAAACCAATTCTTGGAAAGAAGATCATATTAATGTTCCATATCAAGTTCCCAATGATAGATTCTGCTTCGGGTCACTCTTCAATGATACTCTTCATTGGTTGGTTTTCTGTAAGTATTTCAATTTCCCTGTGGTTATTGCCTTTGATTTGATACAAAGGACATGGGTTGAAAGGTGGAGTTTATCAGAGATTATTGCTTTTGATTATTAATATTCCATGATATGCACCACCAAAGATGGTGGAATGTATCTATCAAATATCTTTGGAATACATAAAATTAATGATAAAGGAGAGCTGCTTGAGTACCTCGCATATGATGGAGATAAAGAGTTGTTCTGTGCCAACCTACAGTCTGCTCTTTATAGAGAGAGTCTACTGCCACTCCCAAGTGTCATTAGGGAAAAAATTGAAGATGACCAACAATAACCAACAAGAAAAATTACGGTATGCATTGTTCTCCAATCCTTTTCACCGTTATATTCCTATTCATCTTGCATTATGGGAAATGAGAAGTTATATGCAAAATGCATGGTATGGTAACTATTATTAAGAGCTTCTTGGTAATTCATTTATTACTTTGGTTCCGTTTGGTGGCTAGATATTATAGGATAAGATAGGATAGAATCTGATAACTATCATATTGTGCTATAATTTGTTATTTATTGCGCACCGATAAGATATGATAGCGTTATCCTATCGTATCGGGCCCTTAAAGTAGTATGTACTAGGGAAATTTTTCCTCTGAAAAAATTTGCCTAAATGAAAGTCTTCTCAAAATAAAGGGTTAATATTGTGATTTTGATTAAATGGCTGAAAGTTGCAAAAATTATTAGTGTTTAGTGTTTAATTTAATTGGCAATCATGTGTATTATATATTAATGATTTTTACGATTTTTGTTCATTACTGTTAAATATTTTAATTAATGTCATCATTTTAGTGATATTTTGAATTTGATAACATGGCATTCATACCAAAAAATTGAAATTGAATATAAGATATATAGGGTATTTTGCTGAAAATCGATTTTCAATATTAGATGGAAAATGATTAGCAGTTAATGTTTTTAAGTTTTCACTATATTAATATTTCTATTAATCTGGAAATCGGTCTCAAATTCGATATTATTTTAAATGGTTTAATTACATGGATGTCATTAATAAATTGCTACATTTTGAAAATATTTTTAATTTGATTGCATGGATACCATTAACATTAAGTGAGGTTATATTTTAATCATTATCTATACTGCCAATTCTTAGCACCCTTATAAAAATATATGAAGATGTCACTACAAGAAAGAATCATATTCACAATGACTTTTTCCCAACGACAATTGAGTTGTTGGCAAAGATAGACATTTGGCAGCGACATTTGATTATCTTTGGGATAAGATTTTCCTTTGATCAACAAGGCCATTATTACGAGGAAAGCTATACTTATCCCAATGACAAATTGTCACTGCCAATGTCACCGCAAAAAGTGCTTCTATGCCAACATGGTTGTTGTCGTTGGGAAAAGTACTACTTAATGTCAACAACATTTACAGTCGTTGCGAAAAGTTGCTTTTTTATGCCAACACACTTGTCGTCACTGGGAAAAGTACTATTTAATGCCAACAACGTTCATAGTTGCTGCAAAAAGTTATTTTTCTATGTCAACGTACCTATCATCACTGGAAAAGCACTACTTAATGCCAACAACATTCACAGTCCGCGAAAAGGTGCTTTTCTATGTTAGTGCATATAATGTCGCTGGGAAAAGGTGTTTTTCTATGTCAACAAGTTTGGTGTTGTTGGAAAAAGGTACTTTTCCATGCCAACATGTCTAATGTTGCTGGGAAAAAGTGTTTTTTCTTGCCCACGACATTTAATGTTGCTGGAAATTGCTAAACTTCTATATTTTTTGGGTAATATTAACCAATTCAAATATATCCCAATATCATTATTTATTGTAGAAAAAACTAAATACAATGTTACTAAGAAAAATAACATAATGCAAAATTTATCCTAATTACTAGCAAATCAAATGGACCCAAAGCTAGAGCATTTTATTTCACACATGCTCAACAAATTCAATATTTATCCTATACATATAATTATTTGTAGTAACTTTTAAGCAAAAAAAGGTTAAAAACTAACTCTCTTGGAATAGAACCCTAGACCTAGAACATTAATAATAGTACTTCGCCTTACCACTACACCATCACAATTATTTTATAAATGTGTGACACTAACTTATATTTAAACATTATATTATTTATACCAGTTTGTGCGGTCAACTACTGACCTACTGGTTCAACAAATGACCTATCAACTCAGTACTTTGACTGAGTCAACGACCGATATAGTTTTAAAACATTGTATATAGGGGGTTATAAAACATATAAATAATCAAAAAAGTAGATAAGACAAATAAAGTGACCTATTTGCTCTTCATTTTTGCTACCATAAAATTATATATAATAGTCTTGAAAATATTCTCACTCAAGATAGCTATTTTAATTTGTTTATATAAAAAGTATAACTATAATTCATGATAAATAAGTATTTATAATTTTGTAAATTATATTATATTAAATTCATAATAACCAAATATTTTAAATTTTTAAATTATATTTTGGATTTTTATGAACAACTAGTATTTTAGTCTGTGCATTGTACAAAATAAATATTTATTTTATACAACTAAAATTTTTAATTTATAATAATAAATAAATATTTTTAAATATATAAATTATATTATAATTAAAATTTGTAATAAATAAATATTTCTAACATATAAATTTTATTTTAGATTTATGATAAATAATTTATGTTGTGATATATTCTTATTTTTACCATGGGGGTCTAGCTTAGTTGGTTGAGCAGGATGCGTGAGTGTTGTAAAACCCTTGGTACTGTCTTCGAATCCTACAGATAAAAAAAAATATTGTTATTTTTAATTATGATAATTTCTTTTAAAAAATATTCAAATTCAAGTTAGAATTAAAAATGTTGAAAAATGATAGATTGAAAAAGATAAGAAGTTAAGTTAAATCGTTTAATTGATATTAAAGACATAAGAGTTATAAGGTGGTTTGGTGGTTAGGGAGAGGGGCATAAGGGTTGGAGTTATAAGGAGATCATTTGAATTAGAGCTGTCAAAATTTTCCCGGGCCAACGGGCTGGCCCAATGGCTCGCCAGGCTAGGCCAGGTCGGGCTGTAAAAGAGTTAGCCTAAAAAGAACCAGGCGAATTTGCCCTGACCAAATGGGTCAGGCCAGGCCTATAAATTTTTTGTCCGAACACCATCGGGCCTATTTGGCCCAACATTATTTATATATTTATTTATTTTTAAAAATTAGTATAAATTTAAGCTAAAAAAAATTGATTGATTTCTGCTCTTTCGTTTCCAGGGAAGCAGATTCAAAACCGAAGAAAACCATGAAAAATATGGCATATGAGAGATTCAGGCTAGGCCGGGTTAGCCTGTTTTCATCATTTGGCCCAATGGGCCAGGCCGAGCCAGCCTATTTAACAGGTCTAGTTCGAATCCTCCCACCAACATAACATACTAACTATTAACATTTGCCTATAAAAAATTTGATATTAAAATATAAGATGACATATCATTGGCATGTTAGGAACATATTTAAATTTTGCATATAAAATAAATTGATTTTTGATATTCAGTTATAACTTATTAAACCATTTAGTTTATTTTATGAGAGAAGAGTATTCAAGGAAGAGTGAGGAGAGTAAAAGCTTAAATGGGTAATCGTTTAAGAATTTCAATCTATTATACATATTACATAATGATCTCCACACATGACCTATGAATGTGGGATTATTTTTTCAAGATTTTATATTTTTTTAAATTTAAATTATTGATATTAAGAATTTGTTATTGTATCATCAAAATCAAATTAAATAGTTGCTTATTTCAAATTATAACAATCACTATTATTTTAAATTTAAATTAATTTATATTAGTGATTTTCATTTAAAAAAAAATAGGGAGAATGGAGGGTGCGTCAGCCCAAGGAAAACATTTGGGCATATATAAGGTAAGTATATTATATAATATAATGCATGTTATATTATTTACGTTATATAATATAATGTATGTTATATATCATATGATATTTGCACAATATATAATATAAGGTAAATATCTATTTATATATTATCTTTCATCTTTTATATATTATATTTTATATTATAAGAATGAAAATGAAATAAAAGAAAATAAAGTATAATTAAATTAAATTAACTATAAATAATTATTGTTCTTAAATTTATTTTTATTTTAATTTGGGAAATACTAATTTTGGTTCTCAATCTTGACAAGGGAAAACTAAAATGCTAAGCCAATACGCGCCAACTTTTCAATTTCCTTGGTTCTCAAATCGCATTTTCATCTATCAATGGTCATAGTCCAAGATGACTGCACTTTATTTTCTTTCATCACCCATATTTCAGTTGTATCACTGTCTCGGACTGAGCAACAAACACTGAGACATCCTCCCAATACCCTGAAATAATACTCTTCATATTCCATAGTTAAATGATATGGCAGAGGAATCTCTGATAAACTCCACTTTTCAATCCATGTCCTTTGTATCAGATAAAAAGCAACAATCACAGGGAAATTCTTATCCTTTCAGAAAGCCAACCAATGAAGAGTCTCATTTAAGACTGATCCAAAGCAGAATCTATCGTTATGAACCTGATATGGAACATTAATACGATCTTCTTTCCACGAATTGGTTTTGAAGGAGAAAATCCGGATATTAGGCTCATCATCATATGCATCCAAAAGTCTAATAACAACTAGTAAGTAGTCATCTACGGAGGAGTCATACCCAAATAAGGAGAGGCTAACTCAAATTTAAAATCTGATAACCGTTTGTGTACACCTATTGATGGTTTCCACAGAATGAGATCATCCTTCTGGCTTCTTACATTGCTGTATAAAAATATGAGCCCTCTGCATGAACCCAAAATCTCATATTTGATATCAAAATGAGCAT
The DNA here is from genome assembly GCA_026413185.1 of Pueraria montana var. lobata. Classification (NCBI taxonomy): domain Eukaryota; kingdom Viridiplantae; phylum Streptophyta; class Magnoliopsida; order Fabales; family Fabaceae; genus Pueraria; species Pueraria montana. The sequence goes on along the minus strand of CM048651.1, from coordinate 35,443,521 downwards.
TAGGGTTATAGTCGCCCCAATTGCATGGGGGTGATGGAGTGGGGAGAGGCAAACTCACTCTACTGGAATCCTCGTGAAGCGGTGCCTCTATATCAAAGGATTCAACATAAAAAGGATTTGATCTGAGAAGGAGTCTATGGGAGGGTGCCGCAACTAGGTCATAATGAGAAATGCGAAATCGGGGATCAGAAATAAGAGCACGCCATGTCTTACACACACTCTTCAAACGCAACACATATCTCACCGGCAATCTCAGCAGAATTTCTCCGATCAACTCCAGAGGGAGAGTGTGGCTCTTCATGCTCCTTTCTCGCTCTTCGTCTTTCCCTACCAAACACACAGATACAGAACGCGACATAGCAATATCTTATCTTTAATCACCTTCTTGTCCCGATTTCTTATGGTAACAGCTTCGTTTGGCAATGAGCTGAAAAACAAAAAACTTATACTTATAAACTAGTGGCTTAATTACCAAAACACTCTTTTTAAAAGTTGTTTGGTAATTTTTTTTTTATTTTAAAATTATTTTTAGTTAAAAGTTGTTTAGTTAAAAACTTTAAATTTATTTAAAATTAATTACCTTACACAAGGGAAGAATATATTAATAAAAATAAAAAATGTTATGTAAAAATAATTTAATTAACATATATTTATTTTAATGATATAAAAATATATACAAAAGTACTAAAATATATACATTTAAAATTTTAAAAATTATTTTAACTCATAAAAATTAATTTGAAAGTTCATTTACAAATATTTTATCATATAATATTAATTCAATAAACTTATTATTAATTTAAAACGTAAAATTTTTTTAAAAAACTTATATTTTACTATTCAATAATATTTTTAGAAGGTAAAAAATATTTTATTTAAACATATTTAATAATATAATATATATTAAAAAAGTGGTTAATAAAAAATCTAAACAATAATTTGGTAATATATTCTAGTAAAAAAAACAAGTTCAACATCATGTTCCAAAATCGAAAATGATCATTGTTTTGGAAGAATCTAATTAAACCAAATTTAAAAGATAAAGGGTCAAAATGAATTTTTTGAAAGATGAAGGACCAAAATGCATCTAGTGAAAAGATAAAGAACAAAAGGCGTAATTTTTATAGGTAAGTTGTATATTAAATTTATAAAATCTAAAATCTATGATCTATGATACATTAACAAAATAGAATATTATTTTAGAAAATAATTTAAGTTGTTGAAGTATAAAATTATTTGAAAAATATATAATTAGTTTGTGGGGAAAAACCTCATTTTATATAAGTATAACTCTGATCATTCAATAAAAGGTTTTTACTAAACTGTTTTAACCTTCAGAAGTAGCATTTGGTTTTCACTGAAATGGAAACCAGAATTTGATATTTTCAAAAGCAGTTTTCAGAAGCAGCATATCATTGTTTTAAACTTGGAGTTTATTTATTAGATTATCATTTTTATCCAAGTACTTAAGAAAAATATCCTTGCCCTTAACCAGACTTTTAATTTCCAAGTAGCAACTTGAGAAAATATATACAATCAGAAGCAAGTTTTGTTTATGTAGAAAAGACCAAGTAAGTTTGTGTGTATTTATTCAACTCCCTTCTAGTGACCAACTAATCCACTTCAGTGGCAACAACGTGAGTTGTCACATGGACTAATAGTTTGATGTAACAGTCACTTGATAAAGTATTGTTGGTTCAAGATATTTTCTGGTGGGCACTACAATTTTTTCAACAGTGTAAAACTACTAGAAAATAGGTTTGAAATTTTGAAAGGAAAAAAAACAAAGGAGTTGCAATAAGCAAAATCAATAAACGACAAAGGAGATAAACAAATTAGCAACCCATAGAACCATGATCCAAATAAAAAAATCAACAACTCATGGAAAGAAAATCAACAAGAATAAGTAAAATCACAAACCACTGAACTCATCAATCAAAACCCTATGCACCACATGTTCGATTCCCTCCGTGTGCAAAATTCCCTTGGGCCAGCGGCAGCAACTCACCGCGAGCGGGATTAGTCTCTGACCCAGTGGGTTGGAGGACACCCGTGGTCTCTGACCCAAGACCAAAAAAAAAACCCTATGCACCAAAACACCACCATATCATCCTACATCCATTACCCAAACCCTTTTCATTTTCTACTCTCTCACTCTCTCTCTCCCTTTCTCGCATAATTGTTATCTTCCCTCCTCCTTTGTTCCCTTATAAAAGGTTTGAAGATTGAGGGTTTGGAAAGGTTCTCTCCCATGAACCATTTTCTAGTAGTTTGTTACATCAAACTAGTAGTCTATGTGGTAAGTCAATAGGTTGTCACATCATCACTTAATGATGATACTTTATGAGAAGGACTAAAAACAATGATAGACAAAAGTTGAAGGACTAAGATCTGTCAAAAAAATTATTGAGGGACTAAGATCGGTCAAAAAATTGTTAACAGACTAAAACCGGCCAAAAAATTGTTGAGGGACTAAAACCGATCAAAAAATTATTGAGAGACCACAAGGGTGTTTGGTAGGGGAGAAGTTTTTGGTGTCATAGGAATCTTAGATTGGGAATCTTAGTTTCCCATGTTTGGTATCTATTTTCAAAAATAAACATTCCTGGGAAAGAACGTTTCTAGGGAATGTTTTTAGCTAGGTTTCCCATGAAAATTTTCTAACGGTGGAGGTGGGAATCTAACTTTCTTGACTAGGGGGAAGTTTTAATAATATGAAAAGACTACATTGCCCCTATTTCAAGTACAAATTTCCTTACCTAGGATAAAGAAGCTTATCTCCATGGTTAAACGTTGCACTTATCCACGTGATTCCATCTTTCTTTAATTTTGAAAAAAATATTAATTTTGGAATGGCAAATGCTAACTAGTTAGGGCACTGGTTAAGAAAGTAAAAGGTGAAAAGTTTTTATTGGGAAGCATAAAACTGCGTTTTCCAAGAACTTTTAAATGCACTCCCATGTGATTTCCAATAAAACATTTTCTCTTTTAATTCCTTAACCAGTGTCCTTAGGACACTGATTAGCAAGACTCTTTTGAAATTTGTAAAAAATCTTTGTTTATCTTTATCTTTTTTTTTTAATGTATAGATCCCAATTACTTTATTATCTAAGTTTATCTTATTATTTATTATTTACCTAGAAATTTGACACATGTCTACCACATTAGATTAGTAGAACACATAGCATGCTTTGTGGAAGCTACGTCATCACTTAAGGATGATACTTAATGATAGGGACTAAAAACGTAAATGGAGAAAAGTATAGCGACTAAGACCGGTAACATTTTGTTTAGGAACTAAAAACGAAAATCACCAATAGTTAAGGGACCAAAAACATATTTTGTCCTAAAATCTAAAATCTATAATACGTTGATAAAAGAGAATATTAATAGTTAGTATTAAATCATTGAAATATTATATTACTGTAAAATTTTAATCAGAATTAGCTCACGAGAATTTTTCATTTAACATCATTAACACCATTGATTGAAGTAAACAAGTGTTACAATAAAATAATTTTTTTACATGTCAATCAAGCGTAAGTATGCGCAAATTCTACCATGAGGCAGTTATTATATGGTTCACGTGTGTACCACCATAAAATATTATTTTTTAATAATTATTAATCAATATTAACTTTAAATAATTAAAAGATTAAGATGAATAAAAATTAAAATGATTTTAATATTATTGATTAACCCTTCCCTTCCCCAACTTTGTGCTCCTTGACTGTACAATCCTCCTTATTATCGTCGCCGCCGCCTGATTTGTCGTTGAAGGAACATCTGGCAAAGGTGCAATTTCTGGGATGTTGTATAACGAGACTGTGTAGAGATTCGTGGAGAAGAGGAAAAAGAAAACAAGGATTGATGGATCTAGTGAAGTGACGCATTGTCTTCGACCCTCCTTTGTCTCCGAACACCACATGCACCTCCTCCTTTCTTTGCCTTTCCTCCCTCACGCACCCAAACCCTCACCCTACAATAGAGCCAAAGGAGTGAGCCGTAGCAGAGGAGACAGGGGATCGATACGGAGAAGAGCGAGTGAATGTTATAGAAATAGAAGTAGGGATTAGGATTAGGATTAGGGTTAAACTGATTAATTAAAATTTTAAAATCTTAATTTTAAATTAATAATAATTAAATATTAAATTTTAATATAATTAAATTATTAACTAAAAATCTTGACCGTTGATTATTTAATTATTTTATCTAACGGTATATTTTACTAGTCTACCCATGAACCACTTCTCATGGTTCACGATAGAATCTGCTGTTTACTTTTATTCAAACGTTGCTTTCACAAAATTTCAATAATCATTAGTGGAAAAAGTCGATTCCTTTATAGACACACAATATCAGCAAAAATTAAATAATACAATAGAGGCTTTAGAAGAATACTGTGAAAGCCTAGGGAGAATTATTGAAGTAAGACCTTGAACTATTTGAAAATTTTTAATTAGGTTCCTAAACAATTTTTTCAATTAGGTCCCTAAACTTCAATTTTTTTAAGTAAGTCCTTAAGTTAACTCCCTTAATGACAATTAATGGCAAAGACCTAATTAAAAAAGAAATAAAAGTTCATGACTCAATTGAAGAAAAAAAATTGTTCAGAGACCTATTTAAATAGAAAGTTAGAATTTTTTTTAAATTGGTTATGGAACCAATGTAAAAAGTTCCTTTTCTACATCGGTTCTGTTTAAAATTGATGTAATACTTTTCATTCCTATTTTCCATCTACTTGATTTCCACTCTCCTCACCATTCTCCTCTTTGTTATTAAAAAAACACATGGCAACTTACTATTAATGATTGATTAGATAATAAATGAGGGAAACACATTTGACAAGTGTTGAGTAAGCACAAACGAGGGCTACATCATCCTGGTTGCTATTGACTGGATTGTTATATTTATATACTAGTGATCGAGACGACGTGACCCTCATTTGTGCTGACTCAACAATTGTCAAATGCCTTTCATTCATTCATTGTCTAATCAATCATTAATTGTAAGTTGCCCTCGCTACTACAGTCTAGACTTTTTACATAAGTTGGAATAGACTTTTTACGTTGATTATTGTGACATTACAAATTCAGGCGATATAGAAAGTCAAAAAATTTTAAATTGGTTATTGAACTACGTAAGCAGAACCAATGTAAAAAGTTTATTTTACATCAGTTCTGTTTAGAACCAATGTAATACATTTCATTCCCATTTTCAATCTGCTCATTTTCCACTCTCCTCAACACTGGCAGACGAATAGTTGCAAATGCTAATTCTAAATGAGGATGGTGTGGTCGTTGTTGGCACTCATAATCCAATAACAATTTTCTCATTTAAATAAGAAAACTGTAATCTTTACTATTTACCACATATCCAATGAAAACACAATCATAGGATATTAGTAAAGCTTATAGTTTTTTTTTTCATAAGATATACATATATGAAACTAGAGCAATCATCAATAGAAGTGAGAAAATCTTGTTTTCCATTTTTAGTTAAAACTCCATCAAATTCACACATATCACTATGTTTTATCTTGAGGATGTTTTTAAAAACTTTCCAACTCAGAGTTAATTTATCAACGATTACAGCTACTTGGAATTATTCTTTTAAATTCATACCTTCAGAGACAATTTCATGATCAATTTTCTGGAGTTCATAAGATTCGGCTTCTACAAATTTGTCATCCGTCATTTGATACTTGAGGTAACAACTCACAACATATTTCTTTGATCCAACCATTTTCGTGTCATATTTTCCGTCGCAATGGTATTTGTACTATAATAATCTTAAAGATCAATAGATAAACCTTTTAAAATAAAATTATTACACATGAAGTCATTGTCATTCCATGATTCCAATTCCTTTTGTTGAGCATCAGACAGATTTCCTGGTAGAATAGGCTTGATAGTAGTGAGAACGGAAGTGACTTTGCACATGGTCAAGAAGAACATCTTTTGTTTCCATCTCTTGAAATGCACACATTCGAACCAAAACGAATAGTTAATATGAGCTGGAGCGATACGTCGTGCTTAGTAGACATGGCAAAAATAAACATCTTAAATTTGTTACTGCAGAGGTTGAAAAAATACAAACTATAAATTAAGGTTGAGTCACAGACTAGGTCACTCTCTTTAAGACATTTCGTGGCTTTGCCTACATTGTCTAGCAGTGTACAACCCCATCGTCCCCAGGATAAAACAACCCTCTAAAACTAAGGGCACTCTCTACATAGAAGAGAACCCAACAAACCAACACCCACACAATACTAAAATATGCTCAGAAACAAAAATTAGGAAAACACAATTTTTAGGAAACAACTTTTTCAATGTTCTAAACTTTTTTCTCTAGTATTTTTAGAACTCAGAACCTCTTTTTATAGCATGAAAATCATGATCATTCACTTAAATTGTGTTAAAAACCATTAAACTAGATTAATTAGCTTCACAACAGCTAGAAAAATGTTAAGATAGATTAATTAACTTCCAACGACTAAAAAACATTAAACCAGATTAATTATCTTTACAGTGGCTAATTAAAAACCCATTAACTCAGATTAAATTTTTTTTAACAAATCATTCAAAAATCAAGTGGGGGATTGTTGAATGATTGATTTAAAAAAATCCAAGTTAATGTGTTTTTAGCTGTTGTAAAGATAATTAATCTGATTTAATGTTTTCTAGCCGTTGGAAGTTAATTAATCCATCTTAAAGTTTTCCTAGACATTGTGAAGCTCGTTAATCAGGTTTAATGGTTTTTAATACCATTTAAGTGAATAATCATGATTTTCATGTTATAAAAAGAGGTTATGAGTTATGTAAAAAATAGGGGAAAAAAATCCGGAACACTGAAAGAGTTGTTGTTTCCTAAAAATTGAGTTTTCCTATTTTTTGTTTCCAAGCAAATTTTATTATTGTGTGGGTGTTGGTTTGTTGGGTTTTCTTCTGTGCAGAGAGTGCCCTAACTTAGTTTTATAGGGTTGTTTTAACCTAGAGATGACGGGGATATACATTGCTATACAATTCAGGCAGAGCCACGAAACGTCTTAAAGAGAGTGACCTAGTCCATGACTCAACCTTAGTTTATGGTTCGTGTTTTTTCAACCTCTACAAAAACAATATATAGTCTTAATTCTTCCCAATTGTCAGTAAACTAGAAATTCAAACATAGAGTGATGAATTGCATCATTATTATTGTTGAAGTGCAAAAAGTACATGCTTCCCTATTCAGTTATATTACACACCCACACACCTAAATTGCATAGTATTGATATTTTTTAACACAAATTTATATCTAAACTCCAAAACTAACAAAGGCAATCCATTATGTGAATGCTAAAACAATGTGTGCTTTGATTTGCGTAGAAAGCAATCTGTCACCTTAGTTTTAATGGAATCAAAATCAAAAGGTATAATTTGTTATACCAGGATGCAAGGTCTTAAACAGCAAATGCAAAAATACTGTGGAACATTATTAAAATACGCTTAATTAAAACTTTAAAGCCACAATATTGTTATAGACCTCCATGTGACACTATATATGACAAGATGCTTTAAACAAAAACTATGTTCCTTTATTATGTTTAAAAAATAGAAGAAGGGCTACTAAAAATTTGAAAGTTACATTAACAAATAATAAAACAGTTCATTAGTTTTAATGAACCTAATTGATGTGTGTGTTCACATGCCTCTATGCATGTATGAGGGTGCATGTGTTAGTAAATAATTCATTAATATCACATAGACGCAATGGTACACATGTGTTAATAAACAATCCATTAATATTAGGCCTCATCAAATTTAATATAACATTCATTTTGATTAAAAAAAATGATTTCTTGCTATGTAGTTTGTGGTTCAAAAACAATGAAAATTATACCATGATTTTAAAAAGGAAGCCAAAATTTTCAATTTTTTGTGCAAAAATGTAGAGAAGCCACAACTTCAATGAATCTAGCAACAAATCTATTTTAAAAGTAGCAAAAAAATTGACTTTTATAAAATGGAAAACATAATTTCTTGTTATGTGGTGAATGGTTCAAAAAGAATGAAAATTATACCATAATTTTAAAAAGAAGCCAAAATATTCAATTTTTATGCTAAAAAGCAAAAGTCTTTTAAAGAATTAGCTAAATGGATTTGTTTAATAACAAAAGTGAAGAACTAATTAAACTCAAATTGAATGACAGGATAATCAAATAATGGTGAAAAAAATGAATAAAGGTTGACAGAGGGAGGAAGCAATTGATCACCTAAGTTGAGTAAAGAAAGTCAATAAAGGGAATATGCTCTTCGTTGGTGACGAAAGTCAATAGAGGGAACATATTACTACAAAAAAAGCCCTGTCTTTTTACTTCGCTACTAGGAGAGTAAGCAACATCTATTAGCGTCGGACCATGAGTCGAATTGATCGTGTCATGTGCAACGTCCATCAATGATGGTTCATTAATGTCCATTGATTTAGACTCCTTCCCCCTTCCCAACTATGAATAAGACCGAGAGGAGCCCAAAAGCCGCAAAAAACCAAGACCGAAAATGGAAGCCTTTCGATTCATTCCCCATTCTCTCTTAAATAAAGCTCGCCCTCGAGCCCTGGGCAAGTCGACTGGGTCCTTTTGATGAAGACAAAAGCAAGTGACCCCTACTACTCTCTTATTTATAAAGATGGTATTAGTTTTAGAGAGAGAACTTTTGTTTTAAAATATTAATTGTTGTATTTATTAAATATAGTATAAAATTAATTTTAATATTATTATTAAATTCAATACATTTATTCAATGTAATTATTAAATGTATGATAAAAACATATTGTATTGCCTTTCCTTCTTATGCTAAAATATATAATTTAGTACATTTAACATAATACCCTTAAAAGTAAATTACAGTCTCTTCTCCTAAGAGATGCGAGTATTACATAGTCATCCCCTTTTATGTTAAAATATAGAATATAGAATAAATTACACTTTTCTCTTTTTGAAGATGTGAGTAATGCAATGTCTCTCCCTTCTTTTGCTAAAAGAGATCGTTTAGTATAATTAACTTAACACAATTAAAGAATATTCTTTGAAATATTTAAAATTATATTTTTAGTTAGAAATATATTACGACATTTTTAATTGACTAAAATTAAATATATTGTTAAATAATTGACTAAAATATTTTTAAATATATAGCTAAATTTAAAATAATTAAAATAATTATTAAAATTATAATTAGGAATTGAAATTGCAAGATAAATAAATATATATATATATATATATATTTGAATTTTCTAATTTAACAAAATTAAAATTATAAAATGGAATTTAGCATAAATATTAATGTAATATTTATATGAATATATAAATAAATACAATGATACTTATATAATAGAAATTAATGTATTTATTAATTATAATAGGCAATTAAATTTAATAATATAATAAAATTCAATATATGTATTAAATGTAATAAATATAATACATATACATTAAATGTATGTATTCTTTTATACATTTGAACATTTGAAGTTTCTATTTTAAAAACATTAGAATTATAAACTAGAATTGAACATAATTATTTATGTAATATTAATATAAATATATGGATAAATAGAATATTACTTTTATAATTGCAATTACTGTTCTTATTGAATATAATATACAATTACATTTAATAATTATTATAAAATTCAATGTATTTATTAATTGTAATAAATATAATACATTTTTGTTCTTAAATGTATGGATTCTTATATGAATATATATATATATATATATATATATATATATATATATATATATATTCAAGTGGATATTAATATCATATATAGAAGTTGTTAAACATATACATAGAAAGAGAAATTTTATTGTACAATATTAATTACTATGTTTATTAAATATAATATATGATTAATTTCAATACATATTATTAAAAGTAATAAATATGATACATGTTTATGAAATGTATGGATTCATATGTATATTAATATAGGTTTAATTACTCTGCGTGTTCTGGAACTTTTACCAAATTTTTAATTAGGTCCCTGAACTTGTATTAAATATATGGATTCTTATTTGAATCTATATACAATCACATGAGTATTAGTATAATATATAAAGAAAGATAAACATATATATAGAGTGAGAGAGAATGTCTATTCCAGAATATTAATTACTGTATTATTAAAATTAATAAATTAATTAAATGTAATAAATATAATACATGTTTACCAAATGTATGGATTCTCATGTGAATCTGTGTGTGACCAACATATTGTTGGTCTAAGTAGGAGGAAAAACCCCACTAAAGGTGGCTAGCCAGGTTTTCTAATGGAGATTAGTCATACTGGTGATTACTTCGCACCATGATAACCCAAAAAAATATGAGTAAATTACATTTCTCTCCCCAGAGAGTAAGGCTGACCCAATAGTAAATGAGGCCTAAAGCAAAATTTGATAGGTTGTGTCTTTTTGCTTACATAAAATTTTGCTTTAAAAAACTAATAGCAAATATTTTTTGTTGGTAGGCATAAAACTTAAGCTTTAGTTATTTTATCTTTAGGTCGGCCCTGCCTCAAAGCGCCCTTCCTTCTGATGTTGAAATATATAATTTAGTCCATTTAACATGTATCGTTAAAGTAAATTATACTTTTTCCTTCTGAGATATACGAGCTGAGTATTACATTGTCCTTTCCTCTAATGTTAAAATATAGAATAAATTACAAATGAGACTTGAACCTAACAGAAGGGGCTAGTCCCTCATAACATGGCAAATCAAGGTTTGAATACACGTTAGGAAAGGTGTCACATTTAGTGCCCGACTGTGCCTCAAACTGGATTGCCTCCAAAGGAGATTACCAATGGAAAATAAAGAATAAGTTACACTTTTATTTCTTTCAAGATGTGACATTATCCTTCCCTTCTCTTGTTAAAATAGATAGTTTAGTATATTTAACTTAACATTGTTAAAGGATATTTAAAAATTTTAAAAATATATTTTAATTAAAAATATACTAAAATATCTTAAGTTGACTAATCTATCATTCACTCAATCGATAAATATTTTTTAAAATTTTTTAAATATATAGTTCAATTTAAATGATTAAAATAAATTATTAAAATTATAATCAGGAATTGAAATTACAATATTAATTGCCTTAATATGTTTTTAGTCCATCAAATTTGAGACACTTTTGGTTTTGGTCCCCCAATTAAAAATCTACTCTTTTTATTCCCTTAAATTCGCAAAATGTTGTGTTTTGTACTTGGGACAAAAAGTTGTCCCGTGATTTTTCATGTAACAAAAATTGAGATTTTGTGTTGTCCATTATTATTTCATTTGTGTTGTCCCATGGTCATTTTCTAAACCAAACGTGGAACATTTATATTTGTGCTGTCTAGTACCACATTTTTTAGTAAATCAAACAGACCCTAAATGTATGGATTCTCGTATGAATGTATATATTCATACGTATATTAATATAAGAGTAAATTACATTTTTCTCTTGTTAGATATGTTCGTATTATACTGATCTTCGTTCTTATGTTGAAATACATAATTTATTCCATTTAATGTAATATTGTCATTCAAGTAAATTACACTCATGAGAAATGCAAATATTATACCACCCCTCTCTTGTTAAAATAGATAGATTACTATATTTTAATTTAACACGATTAAAGTATATTCTTTAAAATATTAAAAATATATTTTTAATTTAAATATGTACTAAAATATTTTGAATTGACTAACTATTATTCACTCGTTATTTTAAATATATAATTAATTTTCAAATGATTAAAAACAATTTATTTAAATTTTAATTAGGAATTGAAATTACATGATATATATATGGGTAAAATATGATTTTGGTCCCTCATTTTATCTAAATTTCTGTTTTTAGTCCCTCATAAATTTTTTCTGTGTTTTTAGTCCCTCAAAAATGGTTTTCTTTTGTTTTTAGTCCCTGACATTAATTTTAACTGTTAAGTGATGTCGTGACGAACATAATTTGTGCTTGAAAATTTTCTATTTAAGTTTCTAGCGGTTTTTAACTACTACAAATTTTCTGGCAAACTAAAACTGTCAGAAATATTGAAAAAATAATAATAATAAATCAAAACCTCGAACACTAAATTTTCTGAAATCACAAGAAATGTTACAAAAGTAAACATTTCTGACCGCCAAAAAATTTGTAACGGTTAAAAGTCACTAGAAACTTAATTAGAAAATTTTCACACACACAGTTTATGTCTGTCATGTCATCACTTAACAGTTGAAATTAACGTCAGGGACTAAAAACAAATCAAAACAATTTATGAGGGACTAAAAATAGAACAGAACAATTTATGAGGGACTAAAAACAGTAAAAAAATTTGAGGGACTAAAAATAGAAATCAAGATAAAATGAGAGACCAAAAACATATTTTACCCTATATATATATATATATATATATATATATATATATGTGTGTGTGTGTGTGTGTGTGTGTGTGTGTGTGTGTGTGTGTGTGTGTGTCTGTATGGGGATTGCTAACATACTCGCACTTCTTTCTGAGTTGGAGTATGATAGTAACCTACACCAAAAATTGTGAACAGAAAACTCAATGTCTCTTTTGCTTTAATTAATTCCTTTTAATGATCTTATAGTCGTTTAAGATCTATTCTCTTTATAAACAAATTCACTCTCCTCTCCTCCCCTCTCCTACTGATTTCTCTCTCTTCTTTCATCTTTCATGCGTCCACTACCAATGCCACATCTGACAATGCACCTTCTACTCACTTCACAACCCCTTAATTTCCCTACTGCATCGCCAACACCAATCTTTCGTGGCATCATTCCATGCCAACCAAAAGCCACTACAACAAAAGGTGCCTTTAGTAACATTCGAAAAATGTTACCAAATTATGTATAAATGTTACTAATATACTTACGCGACATTTTATCAAATGTTGTATCTGGCCTACGTCACTAAAGACTTTTTAGCAACATTTTTACATACTAATGTAACATTTACAATAGCATTTATAATAATGTAACATTTTTACCAATGTAGCATTTTGTAACATTTTTACATATAATAGAACATTTTAAAAATGTTACCAATCAGGCATCTTGTAACATTTTAAAAATGTTACAAAGTTAATGTAACATTTATAAAAATGTTACTAGTTAATTATATTGTAAGATAAAGTCACATTGCCAAAATAAAATTTGTTCCAAGCTGAAAATTTTAATATTATAGAAACTCAATTAGCATAAAATGAATAACCAATACAGTTATAAAAGACACAACCACTAAACTAAATAAATAAACCAGAAAGGAATTATATATCTCACAACTAAACAGAATATATGCACATTACATTTTTTCTACCAATAAAGTATGTAATACATATAGCATTATAACATTTTCTTTCTTGTTCTTGGCACCACAGTATTCTGTGAAAGAAATTAAAAAAAAAACTAAAAATGAGAGGACTGTGAAAGGAACCGTACCATCCATGAACCATTCTGCATCAAGAGGAAATGTAAGCTCTTCTAGCAATGAGATCCATATAAGTGAGAACATGAACCACTTCAACAAACTCCCACGACTGTTTATGCTATCAACCTTCAACACTCATGGACAATTGGTCACACAAAATAATTGGAATGGTTAATGAATAATTAACTAGACCACAAGTAATAACCTAGTATGTCAGGTATCTTGTATTAGTTTTCTATTTTTGTAATACCTATGGTTGCTGATAAGAGCCTAAGAAGAAAATAGGTTCTGTCTTGCCTCTAATTAAAATTGAGGTGCTATATATAAGGCATAACAGAAAATCTAGTGATGGAATCCAACTCAAGTACTCATTAAAGTTCAGGTTTAAAAATAGACACTGTTAAAAAAATAAAAGAAAAATGTATTTATTAAAAATATTTAATATAAAAACAAAAAATATTTTATTTATAAACCTATTTAAGTGCGAGCCTTGACAAGTGTTATAGTGCAGTAACAATCGAGGCGCGATTTAGGTTTTTGGCATATACCTAATCCCAAAGGAAGAATTTTATCAAGTTTTATGATAAAAAAATATGCTATTTTCAAGACAAAAGCTGTTACCAAACACACGCTAGATACAAAATTGCAAATTTCAAAAGAGTCATTTGTGATTCTTGCATTTCTAAATGTCAAAAGCCATAGCTACACCAGTTTCAAAATGATGTGTTTCCCAAGGAGATACCTTCTGATTAATATCCTGATCAAATTGCAAGTGCCTTTAAAAGTTTCACCAACAGGAACACAGTAGTTGACAAGACATGCATCAATGAAGTTTTAGGCAGCTAGATTATGCTTTATTTGTGAAAGAAAGACAGCCATATATCACCTTTTTTTTAAGTGAAATTATGAGTTCACAGAAACAATGAGCATATATTATGTGTTCTCAAGATGATCCTCCTATACATTCTCTGCACATGATGATGTTTTTACGTATTAGAGAAAAGAATAAAGAGGAAAGTGACTAATTAGCATACCCATGGACAACAGGTCTTTGCCATCAATCTTTTGACCAGTAAATATAATATCCTTTGCTATTTCTTTTCCAACCTATCCAGGTAGTTGTGTTCCACCTACCCTGTATCAATAATAACAAGAATAAGGGGCTAACCTTATTACATGCATCCGTAAAAAAAAAAAAAAACATTTCAAATCCACCATTAGATTCATATTTGTCTACATATTGTAGATATATATATTTTAGATATTTTCTCCACAATCTATCTTGAGATTTAATCTTTTTTTATTATTCGATAGAAGAATTGAAGAGATACATGGGTGAAATAATCAGTGTGAAATATATGATCTGCTAAAGATGAAAGAGAATTAGTATGCAGCATACCTAGGGATTATTGCAAGTCCTATCTCTGGAAAACCCATCAGAGCATTTTCTCCTATGCCATGAAAGAAGAAACAAGTAAATAAAAAGTATAACACTTGCATCACACTCAGAAGCATTCAAATAACTCTACAAAGAATAAAAAATCTGATTTACAAAAAATACTGCATATCTAACTACCACATATTCATGAATATCACATGCAAGAGCCATTTCAAGTCCAACGCCAAGAGCTACTCCTTCAATAACAACAATAATTGGAACACGAACAGCCTGAATAAAGAAACAAATGTAATCCTAATTTCAAGGAGTAGTATCAATAAAATGGGAAGACAGAGCTACTATGACACGCATGAAGTACAACCAGAGCATAACTCCTACTCCAAGGTACTTACTGAAGCCTTGAAATCAGCTATAAATGAATAGGAAAAAAATTGTAGTATTGCACATAAGTGGAACAACAAAAATTAGATTGACAAACAATGAATTGTTCAAGGAAAATTAGTTATCATAGATCCAACTACTAAAGATCCAAATTCTGATAAATTAATGTTTTTATTAAAGTAAAACATTGATTTCATTCATAATTTGCTCTTATGGAAGCAAACATCACCAGAAAACAGAAATTAAGGATGGAAAATAAAATTTGAATATTAGCAAAGTAATTAAGTCTAAATAGAAAATATTAGCAAAGTAGTCTAAAAAGAAACTTTCCAGCAATGTCATGATAAATTAGAAATTGTATTTGTTTTGCCAAAAACAACTTGTCTTTCCATTATCTACAATATTTACATATTTAATTAACTAATATTTTTATTATTTTAGTTTATTATAAAATAAAAGGCATATAATTAGTTCTAGAAATCCCAAACCAGTAGTAGTAAGAAAAGAAGGAAATTGAGAAACACTAATCAAAAGCAATTGGTCAATTACCGATTTGTTGGTATAGGACTTTTTACACATTGAGTTAGGAATTTTAACCGATTTTTAAACAAACCTATAATTTGAAATGCACTCATGTAACAAATTGATTGCCAAAAGTGCAGTTAAAAAGTAAAATTTTAACAACGGCGAGAAGCACATCCAAGCGCCCAAGTTATATGCAACTAGGACGTCACCATGATGGACTATCCCAAAACGTGTAAAGGTTTCCCACTTAATGGCAATTTGGTGCCATTATTTTTCTTCTAAAAATTGACTTCCGGAAAGTACTTCATGGTAAATTTAAATTTTAACACTTTCAGAAAGTACTTTCCGAAATATAAAAATTTTAACACTTAATATGTATCAGTGAAGTATCCAAGCTTTTAAAGCATTTTATGAAAAATCCAATACAACTACATAAAGCACATAAGTATGTATAAAGTATAAACATAGAAACACTATCCCTTGATAAGACAAAAATGAAAATTGTTCTCTTTATAAATGATTTCAAGAGAGGAATGAGATTGATAGTACTATTCCTATATGTAAATAATATAAGGTAATTTATGATAACAATGATTTATGTATATTTTTTTAGTAATCTCCAAGAAGTTTTTAACTTGGATTTGAAAAATTGCAATTATATATGTATGTTTTATGAATTTTTATACATTTATAAATATGTATCTTTCATGTATCGTATCCTATATATTTTTAACATAACATATCATTGTATTGAATATGTATCGTATTTGGCACACATATTGTATTTGTGAATCATATTATTGCCAAATCCCAATTATATCTTGAATACTTAGTTAGGTAATTGTTATTTACACCTCCCAACTTTACTAATATAGCTCCCTTTATATTTTTTTTTCCAAAAATATCCTTTTTCTGGAAAGAACTTTTCGGAATATTAAAATTTTAACACGTTCACTTCCGAAAAGTACTTTCCAGAAGTGTAAAAATTTTAGCATTATGGAAAGTACTTTCCAGAGAAAGGATATTTTTGAAAAAAAAAATATAGAGGGCAGGTATATTAGTAAAGTTTGGAGGTGTAAATAACAATTACCTAATTAAGTATTCAGAATATAATTCGGATTTGGCCATAATATGATGCACATATACGATATGTGTGTCAAATACGATACGTATCCGATACGGTGATATGTTATTTTAAAAATATATAGGATATGATACATGAAAGATATATATTTGGAAATGTATAAAAATTCATAAAACATAATAAATATATAATTGCAATTTTGCAAGTCCATGTTAAAAACTTAACTTCTTGGAGATTACTAATATATATATATATATATATATATATATATATATATATATATATATATATATATATATATATATATATATCATTGTTATCATAAATTACCTTCTATTGTTTACATATAGGAACAATACTATCAATCTCATTCCTCTCTTGAAATCATTCATAAAGAGAACAATTTTCATTTTTGGCTTATCAAAGGATAGTGTTTCTATGTTTATACTTTATAAATACTTATGTGTTTAATGTAGTTGTATTGGATTTTTCATAAAATGCTTTAAAAGCTTGGATACTTCATTGATACATATTGGTGAAGTATCCAAGAGTATCGATATTAGATACATGAAGCAAATTGAATTGTTGGTGCTCATAGGTTTGGAACTTCATCGATACGTATCAGTGAAGTATCCAAGAGTATCGGTATTGAATATGTATCGGATATAGATACCTGAAGCAAATTGAAGTATCGATGCTTCATAATTTTATGTTATGCAGAAGTATATTTCGTTATGGTCATTTATTGCATGTGCACTAACTTTGGAAACCCAAAAATTTAAGGCATCAACTTACTATCCTTAAAAACTACTTAGCTTTTCTAAATTTTAATTTTTGGTTGTCAAATCCTCTATAATGTCCAAAAACAAGGAAATGAAAATACGAAAAGAATGAAAGATATAACCTTTCTTCTTAACACTTGTTATGACCTATGAAACACCAATACTTCAATTTGCTTCACATAGCTAATACTGATACTCTTGGATACTTCACTGATACTTATTGGTGAAGAATCCAATTAAACCTATAATGCATCGATAATTCAATTTGATTCACATATCCGATATCAATACTCTTGGATACTTCATTGATATGTATTAGTAATGTATCCGAATTTTTAAAGCATTTGAGAAAAATCCAATACAACTACATGAAACACATAAGTATGTATAAAATATAGAAACATTTCTAACAATGTCCCTTGATGAACCAAAAATGGTGTTTAGGCACAAGCTTGCACATTGATATGTTGACTTTCATCATTATTTATTTTATGAAACTTTCAATATGCACAAGCATTATCAAACCTTTGAACTAACCAATAATGGGTCATCCAAAAGAAATAGTTATCATTAAAAGAGGAAAACACTAACCTTGGTGCTTCTCTCCGAGATTTGTTTCCGCTACCTGGCTACAATGGCCTTGCCCTTAATTGGTTTTCTGTTAGTCACTACTTTCGAAATCAAACTAAATAAATGTTTTCAAGTAATAAAGAATCAAAGAAATCATCAACAGAGGAACGATATGTCAAGTTGCAGGAGATGCTGAGAAAAATGCTACAATAAAGAAATCCAATAGATATTGATGACAATTCTTCCCATTGGCAATCGCAGAAATTTCTAGTTGAAGGGAAAAACCATAGTAATCAATCCAAGACGGCAAAGCTAATATATACCAATAATAAACTTTAGAGTTACCTCAAGTTGATGTAAAGATTCAAATATGTCTCCATTCATCAAAAAGAAATACATAACCAACATTAGTGCCCAAGCAGCTAGAGTTTCAGTTTATTAGCTGGATAAGAAGATGCAGAATAATGGATACCTTACCCTCCTATTCTAGATATTTGAAAGACATGGACTCTCCCCAAACTTTCAATCAATCAACAATTCCCGTAACTAACTCCCCACAATCTCCTTTTATTTTTCTCCCATGTGTTACAATTAAGTGTCTTTCAGATAGTTATTTCTTTTCTTTTAGGAATAGACTAGGATGTGTCTCATACTCTCTCCCATTTATTAGTCCTAACGTAGGCCCTATTAACAAAATAACATGTATATAACAATCTGTTCCCTAACAACAGATATATATAATTCAAGGAAATTAGTAAAATTTTACCACATGTTACTAAATAAATGATAACAAATGTGATATATGTAGTAATGACTAATCAATAAACTCTTCATAAATGAACTCACCTTCAAATATTAGTGAAGCTTGTGCCATTTGTTGCAAATCTAGTCAAATACTTGATATTGAATAGTGATCTTGACCAAAAGCAATCCTTAAAGAAAGGAACTCCAATGATGGGGAATTAGTTAGCAACAATCGTATGAAGTTCAGTGTATTCTTACAGGGCTTACACATATTGCTAACTCTGACGTGCACAGTCAGAAGCTCCCTTAGGCAAAAACTATCGTACTTTGACTCCTCCAATATATATGGCAGACCCTCATCTGCACTATTGCTCTATTGCTATAACTCTACAAAAAAAAATATATGAACCAGAAAAAGAAACTAAGAAGCATGGGTCTTCTTGGTCACCTCTATTAAAAGTTTCTTTAAGTTAGGAGAACTTTTAAGTAAAGAAATAACAAACAGAAGTTCCTTTGTTTCATTGAAATTCACACCAAGCAGATCTAGATATTTTAGGAATCGAACACAGGTACTGAGGGTTTACAATAACTCGTGCACCTTGCTCAACCAACTGAACTAGACCCCCTCGGTGATGTACTATCAATCCTTGGTTTCATTTATGCAAAATAGAGCTTAGTAGCTTAAATTCCCTTGAAGAAAAATCACTCCACGTAGATTTGTGTATTTTGAAAAAATAGATCTATATGTCAACTAATATAAATTACTAGGTTTTTTTTTTATAGTTTTAGATAAAATCTACCAAGTTAACATAAAAGGCTAACAAATCATATCCAATAAAAAATAATGAATAACACATGTTGTTTTCTAACCTTAATGTAACCTTCTCCGAGACTAATGCTTTAATTTTCAACAAGCCTTTGATCAAATTAGATACTGTGTCGCTCTCAAAGTTACCCCAAGTTCATCAACCATGAGTGAAAGATGAGTCATGTTCTTTGCTTTCTCCAAACAAGTTGACTTGATAACTTGATCACCTTGTACATGTAAGATTTTGAAGGAAAGTGAGGAGACATTGATACACTAAAAAATAGAACAATATAGAATGGAGAGCATCACAAGTGATGGACAACCAAACATAAATCTTTCAAGTGCATTGGACTCATATAATATCAAATAATTGATGGTGACCAGACTTTTTTTGAGTAGAAAGCAATCCATTACCTTAATTTTCAAATCTAAATCAAAAGGTATAGTTTGTTATACCAGGTGCAAGGTTTTAAACTGCAAATGCAGATATGTTCCAAATATGAAATTTGTGGAACATTAATATTAGAATATGCATAATTAAAACTTTAAAGCCACAATACTGCTATAGACCTCAAAGTGAAACTATATATTACAAGATACTTTAAACAAAAACTATGTTCATTTACTATGTTTAAAAAACAAAAGAAGGGCGATTTACACTTTTGAAAGTTACATTAACAAATAATAAAACAGTTCATTAATTCTTCCAGATAATTGCTCTACAACATTAATGAACCTAATTGATGTGTGTGTATTCTTGTGTGCATGTATAAGGGTGCATATGTGTTAGTAAATAATCCATTAATATCACATAGACACGATAGCATAAACAATCCATTAATATTAAGCCCCATCAAATTTAATATAACATTCATTATGTAGTTTGTGCTTCAAAAACAATGAAAATTATACCATAATTTCAAAAGAGATGCCAAAATTTTCAAATTTGTGTGCAAAAATGTAAAAGCCACATCTTCAATGAATCTAGCAACAAATCTTTTTAAAAGTTGCAAAAAATAATTACTTTAATAAAATGGAACACATGATTTTTTGTTATGTGGTAAATGGTTCAAAAACAATGAAAATTATACCATAATTTTAAAACTAATATGTTCAAATTTTTATCCTAAAAAGCAAGAGTTGTTTAAGGAACCTGAAAGGGGCTTTATTTGATGTCAAAAGTGAAGAACTCAAATTCAATGACAGGATAATCAAATCATGGTGAAAAAATGGAGAAAGGTTGAGAGAGGCAGGAGGCAATTGATCACTTGAGTTTAGTAAAGAAAATCAATAGAGGGATATGCTCTTCTTTGATGAAGACGAAAGTCGGTAGAGGAATATATGCTCTCCTTTGATAAAGACATAAGTAACTGACCCTTGCTACTCTCTCATATATAAAGACGGTATTAAATATAGAGAGAGAAATTTTATTGCAAAATATTAATTATTATATTTATTAAATTTAATATATATAATTAATTTTAATAGCTTTATTCTATAATATTAATTGTATTTATTACATATAATTAATTTTAATAATTTATTCTATAATATTAATTATTTCATTTATTAAATTTAATATATAATTAATTTCAATCATTTTATTGTTTGTGTATCTTTTTCTTATAAATGAGAGTATTACATTGTTATTCCCTCTTATATTAAAATGTAAAATAAATTACTACCTTCGTCCCTATATATAAGATTCTATACATTAACTAATTCACACCATTTAAGAAAGTTGGTTAATTTAATTAATAACATTAAATTTGTATTATTTTTTCAAAATTACCTTTAAGATTATTGAGACTCATCATCTCACTTTTTTCACTTAATTACTTTATATCTAATTAATTAATGTGTGCTAATCTTCTTCTCCAATAATTTATCTTATTAATTATCTTATTAATTTATAGCATTTATTGTAAAGTAATTAAGGGTATTTTGGAAAGAAAAAATTGATGCAAAAGACAACTTGAAAAGAGTTATATAGAATGGGAGAAACAAATTTTAAAAAAGGAGTCTTATATTTAGAGATGTAGTATAATTTCCTCTCTTTAAAGATACGGGTATTTATTGACTCTTCTTCTCTTGTTAAAATAGATAGTTTAGTATATTTAACTTAACATGATTAAAGAATATTCTTTTAATATATTTAACAACATAATTTTAATTAAAATATATACAAAAATATTTTTAATTGACTAAGCTATCATTCACTCACTATTTTTGACTTATAAATTTGGTGTGCTGCAGTTTGGTTAGGCATAGGGTGCCAACATAGTTGGGATGTTATGCCTTACCTTCGTGACTGCTCATGCCTTTTCAAAAAAAAAACTCACTATTTTTGACAAATATTTTTTAAATATAATGAAATTTTAAATGATTATAAATAATATATTAAAATTATAATTAGGAACTGAAGCTGAAGGATAAATTAATACATATATACATAAAATTATATATATTAGATTAATATACATTTTTCTGTAAAAAAATAAAAGAGATTAATTTACATTTGAATTTTTCTATTTTAGCAACATTAAAATTATAGAATTGAACATAAATATTAATGTAATATTTATATGAATATATAAAATAGAATGTTACTTATATAATAGTAATAATAGTATTTATTAAATATAATATACATTTAAATTTAATAATATTATAAAATTTATTATACTTATTAAATGTAATAAATATAAGTCATGCATGGTTTTTAAATGTATGGATTCTCATATGAATCTATATATAATCACATGAATATTAATATAATATACATAAAAAAGATAAACATATATATAGAGTGAGATAGAATTTTTATTCCACAATATTAATTATTGTATTTATTAAATTCAATAAATTTATTAAATGTAATAAATACAATACATGTTTACCAAATGTATATATGGATTCTCATGTGAATTGTGTGTGACCAACATGTTGTTGGTCCGAGAGCAAGGCCAACCCAACAGTAAATGAGGCCTAAAGCAAAATTTGATACAGACTTTTTTTTACTTTAAATAAGAAAGTTATATGTTGGGTCCTTTTGGATACATATGTGGACTTTTTTGCTTTAAAAAACTAATAGCAATATTTTTTTTGTTGCTAGGCATAAAACTTATGCTTTAGTTCTTTTATCTTTGGGTCGACCCTACCTAAGAGCGCCCTTCCTTCTTATGTTAAAATATACAATTTAGTCCATTTAACATAATATCGTTAAAGTAGATTATACTTTCTTCTTTTGAGATATACGAGATGAGTATTACATTATGCTCTCCTCTAATGTTAAAATACAGAATAGATTACAAATGAGACTTGTGTCTAGTAAAAGGGACTAGTCTCTCATAATGTGGCAAATCAAGGTTCGAATCCATGCTAGGAAAGGTGCTGCATTTAGTGCCTGACTGTGCCTCAAACTAGATTGCCTTCGAAGGAGATTACCAATGGAAAACCAAAATAAAGAATAAATTACACTTTTTTTACATAAATAAATTACACTTTTATTCCACTCAAGATGTGAATATTACATTGTCCTTACATTCTCTTGTTAAATTAGATAGCTTAGTATATTTAACTTAACATGGTTAAAAAATGTTCTTTAAAATATTTTAAAAAGTATTTTTAATTAAAAATATATACTAAAATATTTTAAGTTGACTAATCTATCATTCACTCAGTCCATAAATATTTTTAAAAATATAGTTAAACTTAAATGATTAAAAATAAATTATTAAAATTATAATCAGGAATTGAAGTATTTTTTTAGTCCCTCAAATTTGAGACACTCTCGGTTTTGGTCCCCTAATTAAAAATATATTCATTTATTACCTTAAATTTGCATAATGTTTTTTTATTTCTCCCAAAGTGAATTTGATGGACTAAAAAGAGCAGATTTTTAGTCTCTTTTTAGTCCCCGAAGTGAATTTAAGGGACAAAAAGTAACATTTTACGAATTTGAAAGACAAGAAAAAGAGCAAATTTTTAATTGGGGGACCAAGATCAAAAGTACCCCAAATTTGATAGATTTAAAATATATTTAAGCCAATATATATATATATATATATATATATATATATATATATATATATATATATATATATATATATATATATTAAAATGCATTTGAATTTTTTCTAATGTTAACAACATCAAAAATTATAAAATAGAATGAACATAAATATTAATGTATTATTTATATAAATAAAAATAAAAATGTTACTTATATAACAGTAATTATTATACTTATTAAATATAATGTAACTTAAATTTAATACTACTATAGAATACATGTTTGTTAAATGTGTGTGTGAGTGTATACAACTAAGGGCCCTGCACGCACCACAACCCCATCACTATTAACAATACTGACACATTCTCTCTTTTTGTCTCACGCATCCATAAGGCACAACAACCTCACAACACTCTGTCTCTCACAATCTCACCCACTATCAAAGCCCATGCAAACTTGATCCCACCACAACACAATAACCTCACACACCACCTGAAATTGAAACTTCAAGTCCACTTCTGTCATCAAGGAATCCCAACCATCATCACCATTGAAATATTCATTGCTTTTTCCATTAACATTATTATTATTACTATTATTACCATTAGCATGGTTTCTCACTGTCATTCATTCTATGCCTCTTTTATAGTGATAGTGAGAAACAATTTATAGAGTTCAATTACTAAAATGTAATAAATGAAGAGAAAGAATAACATTTGTGGAAGCTGAATAGAATTGTATTTACCATTAGATTACAAGCTACCACGGCATTGTAACTCACATTCATTTCTCGGTAATGTGCATGTAGTGCACTCCGCATTTATTTGTAGTTAAAAAGGCATATAAACTCAACATGAAATCATAACTCACTTATTTTCAAATGAATTTTCGAATTTGAATTTCAATTAGATTTTGTTTTTTAACAGTATTTATTAAATATAATATACAATTAAAT
The DNA here is from genome assembly GCA_026413185.1 of Pueraria montana var. lobata. Lineage (NCBI taxonomy): Eukaryota > Viridiplantae > Streptophyta > Magnoliopsida > Fabales > Fabaceae > Pueraria > Pueraria montana. Next base: position 35,418,787 of record CM048651.1, on the reverse strand, counting down.
ACAATTAAATTTAATAATATTATAAAATTATTGTAGTAAAAAAAATAATATTATAAAATTATTATATTTATTAAATGAAATAAATATAAGACATGTTTTTAAATGTATGGATTCTTATATGAATCTACATATAATCACATGAATATTAATATAATATATAAGAAATATTAATAAATATATATGAATATTAATATATATATATATATATATATATATAGTGAGAGAAAATTTTTATTCCATAATATTAATGATTGTATTTATTAAATACAATAAATTTATTAAATGTAATAAACATAATACATGTTTACCAAATGTATATATGGATTTTCATGTGAATTTGTGTGTGACCAACATGTTGTTGGTCCAAGTAGGAGGTGGCTAGCCAGGTTTCTTGGCTGAGATTAGTCATGCTGCAGGTAGATACTTCGTATCAATGTCATGATGACTCCAAAATTTATATGAGTTAATTACATTTCTCTCCCCTGAAAGTAGGGCAGACCCAACAGTAAATGAGGCCTAAAGCAAAATTTGATAGAGACTTTTTTTACTTTAAATAAGAAAGTTATATATATGTTGGGTCCTTTTGCATACACATATGTGGCCTTTTTAGCTTTAAAAAACTAATAACAAATTTTTTTTTATGGTAGGCATAAAACTTAAGCTTTAGATGTTTTATCTTTGGGTCGGCTTGCCTAAGAGCACCCTTCCTTCTTATGTTAAAATATATAATTTAGTCCATTTAACACAGTACTGTTAAAGTAAATTATACTTTCTTCTTTTGAGATATACGAGTTGAGTATTACATTGTCCTCTCCTCTAATGTTAAAATATAGAATAAATTACAAATGAGACTTGAATCTAGCAGAAAGGGGTAGTCCCTTATAACGTGACAAATCAAGGTTTGAATCCACGCTAGGAAAGATGCCACATTTAGTGCCCGACTATGCTTCAAACTTGATTGCCTCCGAAGGAGATTACCATTGGAAAACCAAAATAAAGAATAAATTACACTTTTATTAATTTCAAGATATGGGTATTACATTGTCCTTCCCTTCTCCTGTTAAAATGGATAGCTTGGTATTTTATATATCTTAACATAGTTAAAGAATGTTCTTTAAAATATATTTTTAATTAAAAATATATAATAAAATATTTTAAGTTGACTAATCTATTATTCAAATTGTCGGGTCATGCAAATGAAGTTAGGTCGTGCATGGGCCAAAATTTACAATTTAAATGCTTATTACTGCAATTTCCCTCCAAAGATATCCCTTGTCATTCCATGTTAACGGTAGGTCTCCAAAATCATCAAGTTTTCATAAATAACGAAAAATTAGTAAGATTATCAATTAAAGACTAAAAAATATAGAAATGACCCACTTTTCCTTATATAAATAGGTAGAAAAATTGTTTATCATCACTAACATTCCTAGGTATAGCATAAAACCTAACTTTACCCAAAATTAAACAAGTAGTTTAAATTCTAGTTTTAAAAAAAAAATACTAGAAACATTTTCTAACTTAAGCCTGAATTTGACTATGTATTTTGGCTAATTAGTTTAGTGTAAGATTTTATAATATTTGTAAGGCTTAATTATTGTTTTAGTCCCTCAATTTGGGGTCCTTTTTTTTACTCCCACAAATAAAAATTTGTTTTTTTTTAATCCCTGAATTTCGAAAATTGATATTTTCAGTCCCTTTTCACATATGCCATTAGTGTATGCCAAACAGGAAATATTGGATTCACAATTTGTTGTAGTTTTTGACTGTTATAATTTGATTTTGTAATTTAAATTTTAAAGTAAGATTTCCGACGGTTTAAAACCGCCTCAAATTAAGAGAAAAAATCGTGAGAATCATATCATCTTTCTCCATTCACCAAAGAACAAAAATCATGAAGAAGTTGTCCTTCTCCATTCCTTCGGCTAAACCCCAATCCAAGCCCCACGAATGCCTTTGCCAATGTGCCTGGATCCATCTCTGCCACCCCTTAAATTTAGGTACTCTAGTCCTTTAAATTTAGTTTGCTTCTATATTTTTCCATCACAACATCTATTTTCTCCATGTGCACTCCCTTGATGGTTACTTATCTGTATACCCAGAAAGAAAAGGGAAAGAAAAAAACTAGTTACATCTTTCTTTTATTTTTTTGTCATCCTCTCAATGTAGTTGAATGGTAGCTGAATGGCACAGTGCACGATTCAATCAATCTCTTCGGCTTATTTTTGCGTATTCATGTTTGATTACAAGTTGTTTGCTGATTCTATCTTCGCCATTGAAACAGGGGTCAATGCTTTTTCAGTTAGAAATTCCCTGCTCCATAGTAACAAGATCGTTTGCTTTTCTTTTTTTCTTTCTAATTAGAAATGGACGAGCACCTAACAGTTTATCTAAAATACTGCAACTGAATTTAGAAAATAAAAAAATAATGCAACTACACCAATAGAGTAAGCACTCAACAACAAATATTCCATGTTATATTCACATTTCAAGTAACAGTCTATGTAAAATCGATATATTTCTTTGCTCAATGGCTAGTTTCCCTTTTTTTTCGTAATTTGTGGGGATTTTAAATTGCTAGAAATCTTACTTTTAAATTTAAATTACAAAATCAAATTTTGACGATCAAAAGCCGCCACAAATTGAGAATCCAATATTCCCCATTTGGCATGCACTAATGGCATATGTGAAAAGGGACTGAAAATATCCATTTTTGAAATTCATCAAGGACTTAAAAAGGAAAAATTTTATTCATAGGACTTAAAAAAACAAGACCCCCAAATTGAGGGACAAAAACAGTAATTAAGCATATTCTTAAAAACTTATAATTTTTAAAAATTAAATATAAATTACTAAACTTTTCTACTTTAATATAGTATTTTCATATAACATGATTATTTTTTAACAATAAATTATTTTTATTGATATAATTCCTTTAAAAATAAATTGGAGAGGGATAAAGTCAATAACATAATGATGTTAAAATAATTTTTCTTCAATTTAGGGCCCTTAGTTAATTGTGATGCAAAAAAGTTAGCCTATGGCAAGCAGTGTTCAATTCAGTTGTTCGGTCAATTGTGGAATTTGATACTCAATTCTATTCTCAGCCAAATGAAAAGATTTGAATGAAATGGTGAAGACTTCAAAATGGTGATAGATAGTGTTAGGGTGCACTAGTCCAATTCTATATTGATGGGTTTCGTCCTTGGATATAGCATGTGGGATTACGAGATTTATAACATATGGATTGCTATAGTTGAGATTAGTGTTAATTATGATTAACGGTCTATCTTTTCAGGGTCTTTATTCAATTTTTGGTTATGATTTTACATAATAAATCTAATGTGATCTAGTTCTAATCAAACCTTATAGGCTTTTGGTGATTTTTTTTTTTTGTGAGATATTTGTATTCAAGTCTTGAATTTTACACACCTTGTGCATAATTTAGACTATTCTATTATTAATGAAATTTTTAGTTTTTTTTAATATTATAAAACTTTTCTTAATTTTAATTGCTTATTTTTAAATGTTTACCCTTTTTTTTAAAATAAATATAATTTTAACTTATATATTATTTAAATTGTCAGGATATAGTCTATCAAAATGACTCAATAAAAATATTAGACCCACATCAAATCACATTTTGTTTAGCCCACTTGATGAGACCCTATTTAACATGTTTAACAAAAGGTAAGTCCCTGTTACCATGGAAAAGAAACAATAGTTCAACTTAAAGAGGGTGTAAAAGAGATGTGTGTAACAAGCCAATATTAGTGAAGCCCTTTTGTTGCAAGAATTACAATAGAACAAAGCAAGAAATAAGGAGGAGTTGGGGATTGGAGGATATCAAATCAAATACAATCACCAATCAATCAATTAATAAAATGAACTCAACTACTGCTCTTTTTGAAGCTCGTTTCATTTGTAGCAATTCTTGTCTAATACTAGATATGGAATGGTGTTGTTTATCAAGAATAATTCTGAAAGTAAGGGACTCCAATGATGTGGAATTAGCCAGCAAAAACTGTATGAAGTTCAGTGTATTCTTGCAAGGTAGTTTGTAAAGTTTGATGTGCACAGTCAGAAGGTGACTAAGGCAACAACCATCGTACTTTGACTTCTCCAATATTTGTGGCAGTCCCTCATCCATGCTAGTGCTATAATCACTCTACAAAAAAAAATAAGAAGAAAAAGAAAAAAAATGAGTCAAAATATATGAAAATTACGAAAACAAACTAAGAAGCATTGGTCTTTTTGGTCACCTCTATGAAAAGTTTCTCTAGGTTAGGAGAACTTTTAAGTAAAGAAATAACAAACAGAAGCTCGCTTGTGTTGTTGAAATTCACATCATCCAATTCTAGACATTTTAAGCAATTGAGTGGTGTTCGTAGACTCTTTGGAAGGATACCAGCTGTAGAGAAGATCTATACAAACAAACATAAAAATTGTGAGATGAATTAGTATATGTCCAACTAGAAAATACACAACGTTCTCAATATAATACAAGGCACCAAATTAAAAATATTGATCCATGCTCTTTCTGACCAATTAATTATAGATAAAAACCTTAGAAAATCACATCGGGTGCATGTTAGGCAGAAGGGATGTGTAAAACTATCAAAATAAAACCATATCATTTATGATGTACTATTAGTCCTTGGTTTCATTTATATATGCAAAATAGAGCTCAGTAGCTTACATTTCTTTGTAGAAAAATCACTCAATATAGAATCGTGTCATTAGAAAAAGTGGGTCTATCAACTAATAAATTACCGTGTTGTTCTATATAGTTTTAGATAAAATCTACCTTGTTAACATAAAGGCTAACAAATATCATATCCAATAAATAATATTAAATAAACTGACCTGAATGTAACCTTTTGCGAGATAAATGCTTTCAATTTTCGACAAGCCTTTGATCAAATTAGATATTGTGTCTCTCTCAAAGTTATCCCCAGGATTATCAGCCATGAGTGAAAGATTAGCCATATTATTTGTTTTCTCCAAACAAATTGACTTGATAACTTGATCGCCTTGTACATGTAAGACTTTGAGAGTAGGAGAGAACACATTGATACACTCAAAACCAGAACAGTATGAAATGGAGAGCATCACAAGTGATGGACAACCAAACATAAGGCTTTCAAGTGCACTAGACTCAAATATAATATCTTCTAACTGAAGGCAGACTAAACTTTTAAAGCCACAAAAATTAGGCACAGTTGATAATTTAAAATTGTTAAGTTGAAGTTGAGTCAATCCCAAACAAGAGAAGAGATGAGATGGTGTTTCATAAGGATCATTTTGAAGGTTCCAAAGCTCAAGAATTTTAATCCCTTTTCTTGATAAAACTAGAATCCACTTATTAAGGGATTCAATTTTGATGGGCAAATTTTTGGGAATTGAAAGATCAAACTCGTGCAAGGGGCCATTGTGTAGCATAAGAATTTCGGTAATAATGCTAGAAATTTCATGGTATTCGAGATTCTTACACTTCTCAAAAAACTTATCTGTAAAAACAAGTTGTGGGACTGAAACCCACTTGTACCTCCATTCCCTTGATAAAATACTGGTTCTAACCACGTCTTCAAGGGACAAGCCTTGTAGAATGATATCAATCAATTCACTTGGTAAGTCACTTATTTTATCAATGGGGTCAGCACGAGCAGCCTTCTTGCACCGAGTCATTTGTACGCAAACTAGAAATTCAAGCATAGAGTAAATTGTATCGCTAAAATTGTAAAGCTACAAAAAGTATATACATCCCTATTCAACTATATTACACACGCACACACCTAAAAGTGCATAGTTTTGATACCTTACTACTTTTAGTTGCTTGATAATGTCCTTATAGTATTTTGCTTGTTCTTAACAGCAGGACCTTGTGATGCAAAATTATATCTAAACTCCAAAACTAACAAAATCCATAGATTATGTGAATGCTAAAACAATACGCATGCTTTGATTTTCATAGAATGCAACCCAGCCATCACCTTACTTTTTAAATCTAAACAGTTCATTAGGTCAACTATATAATTCTCTACAACATTAATGAATCAAATTGATGTGTGTGTATTCATGTGCCTGTGTGCATGTATATGGGTGCAAATGTGTTTGTCAATAATCCATTAATATCACATGGAGGCAATGGTACACATGTGTTAATAAACAATCCATTAATATTAAGCCCCCGTCAAATTTAATACAGTATAAAGATTCATTTTAATAAAATAAAATTAAAAAAAAACATGATTTCTTGCTATATAAGTAGATCGTGGTTCAAAAACAATGGAAAATTATACCATAATTATAAAAGGGAAGCCAAAAGTTTAAAAATCTGTGCAGAAATGTAGAAGCCACAGCTTCAACAATCTAGCAACAAATCTTTTTTAAAGTAGCAAAACATAATTACTTTAATAAAATGGAAAAAATGATTTCTTGTTATGTGGTGAATGGTTCAAAAACAATGCAAATTATACCATTATTTTAAAAGGAAACCAAAATGTGTTAATTTTTATGCTAAAAAGAAGACATTTTTAAAGAATTTGCTTAAAGAGCTTTATTTGATGATAGAAGTGAAGAACTAATTAAACTCATATTCAATGATAGGATAATCAAATCATGGTGAAAAAATGAAGAAAGGTTGAGGGAGGTAGGAGGCAATTGATCACCTGAGTTGAGTAAAGAAAATCAATAGAAGGAATCCTCTTCTTTGATGAAGACGAAAGTCAATAGCAGAATATGCTCTCCTTTGATAAAGACGGAAGTAACTGACCTTGCTACTCTTGTATTTATAAAGATGGTATTAAATATAGAGAGAGATTTTCATTACATAATATTAATTATTTTATTTATTATATATAATTAATTTAGTTTTATAACATTTATTATACTAAAATATTAATTAAATTTAATAATATTATAAAATTTATTATACTTATTAAATGTAATAAATGTGATATATATATATAGAGAGAGAGAGAGACAAACAGACAGACAGAAAGTGAAGTTTTATTCTACAATATTAATTATTGCATTTATTAAATTCAATAAATTTATTAAATGTAATAAATGTTTGTGTGTATTAAATTCAATAAATTTATTAAATGTAATAAATGTTTGTGTGTATTAAATTCAATAAATTTATTAAATGTAATAAATGTGTGTGTATTAATATAAGAGTACCAACATGTTGGTCTGAGTGAGAGGGGAGACCCATTAAAGGTGGCCAACCAGATTTTTCGATGGAGATTGGTCATTGGAAAAGTCGATGAATACTTCTCACCAATGTTGTGATAACTCAAAAAAAAGTATAAGAGTAAATTACATTTCTTTCCCTTGAGAGCACCCTTCCTTCTTATGTTGAAATATATAATTTAGTTCATTTAACATAGTACCGTTAAAGTAAATTACACTCTCTTCGTCTGAGATATAGATGGCTAAGTATTACATTGTCCTCTCCTCTAATGTTAAATATAAAATAAATACCAAGGGGGTATAGCTCAGTTGGTTGAGCAGGGTGTGTGAGTTGTTGTAAACCTTCTGGTTCTGTCTTCAATTCCCACGAATAAAAAAATATAAAATAAATTACAAATGAGACTTAGGTCTACCAAAAGGGGTTAGTCCCTCATAACATGGCAAACCAAGATTCGAATCCACACTAGGAAAGGTGCCACATTTAGTGTCTAATTGTGCCTGAAACTAGATTGCCTCCAAAGGAGATTACCAATGGAAAACCAAAATAAAGAAAAAAAGGCTTAATTACTTTTTTGGTCCTAGACTCCTAGTTTTTATTTATTTTGTTCAATTTCTTCCCACTATTAATTAAAGGTTCAATCAAGTCCCATTATTTTTAAAAGAGTCTCCATATTCTTTAACTTTGTTAAGTTAAATATACTAAGCTATCTATTTTAACAAGAGAAGGGAAGGACAATGTAATACTCACATCTTTAAAGAAATAAAGTGTAATTTATTCTTGGTTTAATTACTTTTTTGGTCCCACTATTTATTTATGTTGTTCAATTTCAGAACATGATTGAACCTTTAATTAATAGTGAGATGAAATTGACCAAAATAAATAAATAGTGGGAGGACCGAAAAAGTAATTAAGCCAAGAATAAATTACACTTTATTTCTTTAAAGATGTTAGTATTACATTGTTCTTCACTTCTCTTGTTAAAATAGATAGCTTAGTATATTTAACCTAACAAAGTTAAAGAATATTCTTTAAAATATTTAAAAATTTATTTTCAATTAAAAATATATACTAAAACATGTTTAATTAATCAATCATTCACTCACTTGATAAATCTTTTTTAACTATATAGTTAAATTTAAAATGATTAAAAATAAATTATTAAAATTATAATTAGGAATTGAAATTACAATATATATATATATATATATGTGTGTGTGTGTGTGTGTGTGTGTGTGTGTGTGTGTGTGTGTGTGTGTGTGTGTATCTCTATATATTCAAGTGTATGTTAATATAGTGTATAAAAATTGATAAACATGCATATAGAGAGAGAGAGAAAATTTATTGTATAGTATTAATTATTGTATTTTATTATATATATTATATAATTAATTTTAATAATATTATTAAATTTAATACACTTATTATATTCTTTAAAATATTAAAAAAATATTTTTAATTTAAATATATACTAAATATTTTGAATTGACTAACAATTATTCACTCATTTGATAAAAAAAAATTTAAATATATAATTAAGTTTCAAATGATTAAAAATAATTTATTTAAACTTTTTCTCTCTCCTCTCCCCATATCTCACGTAACATTTTAGGTGTTATCATCTAAATTGTTAGTGACTATTTTGTAATTACTGCCCTCCTCTCAACAAGTTTTGCTAATTTGAATTATTTTACAGTAACTCCCGAGACTTTCACTAAATGGATTTTTAGGTTTTCTCTATAATTCTTCAAATTAGTTAAATCCCATGATTTTTAGTACAAATAAAGTAAAAAAGAACACACACCAATGCAATTCAATTCATTTCAGTGTAGCCTATAAAAAAATTCATTTCAGTGTATAATAAACTAGAATTTGAAATTACAATTGTGTCATATGTAGAGAAAAAGATAACACATAAGGTTACTTCACTAGTGCAAAAAAGACTTTTTATATCGGTTACAAATGACATTTTACATTGATTATACGGTCGTTATAGATGCAGGCGATATAAAAAGTGTTAACTTTTTACATCGGACATGAATCGATGTAAAAAAAAAAGTTTTTATATCGGTTCTTTTTATGACCGATATAAAATGTTAACATTTTACATCAGCTCATGTAAAATGGTAACTTTTTACATCGGCTATAAACTTTTTACATCGATTGTTGTTATGACCAATATAGAAAGTTAACTTTTACATCGGTCATAACATGAACCGATATAAAAATGTAAAAAGTTAACTCTTTTTTTTTAGGGTTAACTAAGTTTTTAGTCCCTAAACTTTTTCAAAATTCAATTTTTAGTCCCTAAACTTTAGTTTGACTAGTCAAGGTCCCTAAATTTTTTAAAAATTCGATTTTTAGTCCCTAAACTTTAGTTTGATCGGTCAAAGTCCCTAAACTTTTTAAAAATCGGTTTTTAGTCCTTGAACTTTTTAAAAATTCGATTTTTAGTCCCTGAAATCTGATTAATTCAGGGACTAAAAACTGAATTTTTAAAGAAGTTTAGGGACTAAAAATCAAATTTTTAAAAAGTTTAGGGACTTTGACCAGTCAAAATTTTGTTCAAGGACTAAACCGAATTTTTAAAAAATTTAGGGACGTTGACCAGTCAAACTAAAGTTTAGGGATTAAAAACCGAATTTTTAAAAAGTTTAGGAAGTGAAAACATAATTAACCCTTTTTTTAATATACGATTCATTTTGTTCATTTTCTTCCCTATAATTTGAAAATTAGATACAATAGCCATATATACAGCACAAACAAGTTGATGATCACAACTAATATATTTTCTTAACACAACATAAAAACAAACATACTCATTAAACCTATAATTAAAAATTCTAAAAATAAAGGTACCCATTGAACCATAATAAAAATTCTAAATAGTTTACAAATTGCTAATTTCAAGAAAAAATGTTGCCTGATGTTGCTAATGTTAGCAATTTCCTCCTCAAGGATTGGACCCGGATCAATGAAGATCTACAAGTTCAAAGAACATATGATAAAATATTAACTCATGAACTAAAACAAAAAATAACTAAGCAATGATGAAAACAACAAAGTTAATTAGGTATATAAATTTCTCAAACAAGAACACACAAAAGAGGTGCTAGTTACCTAAATAACGAGGGGGACTGGGAAGCTCAGCGCAATGATATTTTGTGAAAGCTTCACACGCTCAATTCATGTGACCATCCGCCAACATACTGCCACAAGAAGAAAATGATGATTGAAACCAGAAAGTAGAAATCTAAATGGACAAGCATGTCACCTTTCTAAATCTTAAAGAAGCATTCACCATATAATAATATATACATTTTACTTGTTAATGACGGAAATAAACCAAACAAGGAAGATCCAACAAGAAGTGAATCACTTGAATCAAAATGAAATGAACTTACCGATGTTCTTAATAAATTAATGTGTCCCACATAGGTATGAATTACTTCACATTCTCGGGTGCATCAAGAATAATAAGTTTCTTGTTATCAGTGTGTGTCAATGCTTCCTCAAAACATAACAAAAAGTGTGAAAAATAGTAAAGGGAGCAACAAACTTCAAAATCCAACCCTAGCCTCAATCTACACCTATCTTGAAATTCTATTCAATGAATCATGAGATATTAATTTTCAAGTTGTAAACTTGGAATCACAAATAGTAAGCTCTCATAATTAGGTCCAAAACTAGGTTAAACCAACCAATTATAATGTAGATGATCTAAAATTCAAATAACTTTTTTGAAATAAATATGGTATGGGTTCAACTTATTTATTTCAACATTTTGAAATAAAATTTGGTTAAAAAAATCCTTATGATTGAGACTCTCAGTCACAAATAAATCTTCAAAGAAAAGTAATTATATATCACTTTGAAGCTCCTGCCAGCCACTCATTATTATAAAGCTCTAACAGAGTTTTGTTGTTCAACGAGAGTTACAATTAAAGAAAATGAAATTGTAGAAAATCAAAACAAAAGATCACTTATATAATTGTACATACCCTTCAATCTTCAATCTTCAATCTCTTGAGCGCCCTAATTCATTTCATCCTCACTATCTTTGTCTACTAGCACTTCTTCAAGTGCCATAGGCTTTAAGCCAAAAAAAAAATACAAAGACAAAAATGAGTAACAATATAATTTGTTAGTTTAACGGATAAAAATAGGTAGCAAATAAAAATTTGTTTTAGAGAATTAAAAAATGTTATCTGATTCTATAGGCTGAAATTACATTTTCGAACCAATATTAAGTGAACCAAAGAATCTCCACACATTTATATCAGCAGCATTGTGTTTAGGCCTCTCAATTGAACTTATAAAGTTCATGATTTCATCAACACAATTCCTATTTACATGCAAATAAAATAGAATTAGAAAAAAAAAAATGGTCGTCACTCATCACCTGGTATTTGTGAGAGTGATGAAATTTCTACTTCTCAAACCGAGCAACGCTGAAATGTTTTGAAAAGAACTATGTCAAAGTTATGTCCATTATGTTATTTGTACTTTATAGCAAGAGTTATAATCACATGTAGGAAATGATAAATGACAAATTTTATTCCAACTCTGCCTATATAAATTCTAATGAGATCATGCTTATATAGGTATCACATATGCAAAAAAATTTCTATACCTATATTTGTAAAGACATCCTGGACAAAACAAAAATTGTATTAACATCAACTACATTTGACATATAATATAGAAATTTTGAATTCAGTAATAAAGTGGAAAATCGAGCTTATGCATGGTTAATAGACCCCGCTAATTAACATATAGTGATATTCAAAAGTTAACAAAACTCAACATATGTAAAATCTCTTTTTTTTTCAGGACAATTATTTTCTTCCATCAAAGCATCAAGCAATGATTGTTGTTACACAACAACAACACATTTACAATATGCAAAGCAACTTAATCCATCAAAGTTGCAAATGTTATACAAACAACTTCTTGCTGGCTCCAGGTAAGCCTACTAATCTATACAAAGTATACTGTAGCTTTCATCTACAACCTATACGCCATTTGGTGCTTACCAACAACATCCATCCTCCACAAACTAATTACTAAGGAAGTCCTTGTTTGTCCACTTGTTTGTTAGATGCTAATGTCACTAATTTTTTAACTTCTTCTCCAATGATTTTTCTGGGTACAGAATAAAAAAAAAAAGGGGTGAATTGATATTCCCTTGTTCACTTTTCCTGAGCCTTGCTAATCAATGGCATAAAAGAGTTAAAAAATCAACCAAAGGAATCACCCTCTTGGATGTAGCATGTGTTCTAATACAGAGCATTGTTGTAGTTATAGGTGTTGCAGTTGAAAATGAACCGAGTAACACACTACTCATGGTCAATGGCAACTAACTTTTATAGCGAACACCTAAGTATCCCATTATCTAAAGATTAAACGCCCCCTACCAACATCCACTGCACCAATCAAATGACGAAAATCTCAAGCTTCAGAAAGTAGAGAGACAAATTTCAGTGTCACAAATGAAAATGAAAATATAAGATTTAACATTGCAACACAAAAATCAACAAAACTGAGAGTATACCTAGAGCAGATCGATGACAATCGAGGATGGCTAGGAAAGAAAGCGAGAAAGGGATTTATACAGTTGCTTGCGTCGCTGATGAAGAAGAGAATGCGACAGTGGTAACCATGGCGTGCAATGGCAACGACCATTGGGGAAGTATGCGGTTGAGATATCTGACATGCACTAGGAGCAACGACGGTCACAAAACTCTGAATCGCAACGTCAAGATCAAAATCACAACTCTGAATCGCAACGTCAAGATCTAAATCGCAACATCGAGCTCTAAATTGCAACTCTGAATCATTTGGAATGGCGTTTAGGAGTTTGGAAAACGATTGAAGGGTTTGGGATTTTGGAAGACGATCTAAGCGCAAGTATCATTTGTATCATGTGTATCTGGCACAAGAAAGTAAAAAAAAAGACATTACTTTTCATATCAATTATATTTACAACTAACATAAAAAATTAACTTTTTATCTATCTTACATATTGAATCGATGAGAAAAGATATTTTTTATATCGTTTCAATTTATAACTGATGTAAAAAGTACTTTTTATATCAGCTATAAGTATAACTAATATAAAAACTCTTTTAATAATTACAAAAATATCACCGCATTTTTTTTAAAATAAGTTCTCATATAACCGATATAAAAAATTGTTATAAAATTTATTTTTTGCACTAGTGCTTTTAGAATTAAACCAAATATTGACTTGAATAATAGTAATAATAATAATGCTAATAGAAAAAGCAATGAAGATTTCAATGGTGATGGTTGGGATTGCATGATGACAAATATGGGCTTGAATTTTCCATTTCAGGTGGTGTGCAAGGTTATTGTGTTGTGGTGGGATCAGGTTTTCATGGGCTTTTATAGCGGGTAAGACTATGAGAGTGATGTGAGGTTGTTGTGCTTTATGGGTGTGTGAGAATAAATGACTGTTATTGTTATTATTATTGCACAAATAAATCAATATAGGGCTACACTACACACAGTTAGGGTTTTTTACTATTAGAAATTTCAAGAATTTTATCATAAGTCTTGCCTCTTTGTTAAAAACACATTTAATGACATAATTGCAAAAGGCAACTTACTATGAATTTTTTATTACATTATAAATGAGGGAAACACAATTGACAAGTGTTGAGTCAACACAAACGAGGGCCACATTGTCTTGGTTGCCATTTTGACTGGATTGCTATATTTATATAGTGAAGACGGACAATCGAGACGAAATGACCCTCATTTATGCTGACTAAACACTTGTTAAATGTGTTTCACTCATTCTTTTTCTAATCAATCATTAATCATAAGTTGTCCTCACTATTGCAATTTAGACATTTTACATTAATTAAAAAAGACTTTTTACATCGATTATTGTGACGTTAAAAATTTAGGCGATATAGAGGGTAAAAAAAATTTTAATTGGTTTGTGAACTATGTAGAAAACACTTCGTAAATTGGTTGCAAGTAGAACCAATGTAAAATGTTTTTTTCTCTACATCAATTTTGTTTAGAACCAATTTAAGTAAATTTTAAAAACTAAATAATTTGTGGTTTTCAAAATTTTAAAATTATATAAAAAATGTTAAACAATTATGAAGTTGTCTTAGGTAAAGAAAGTGTAACAAGACATTATCTCATTTTGAAGCATAAAGAGTCGACTTTATTATAGAAAAAAATCAAGGAAATCCCAAAAAAGGATTTATTTGTCTACCTGAAATTTTTTGGAGAAAGAATTTTTTTAGAAACAAGTGCTTAACTCACAAAGGTGACAAAAAAATTATCTAGATTTTAAAGAACAATCATATAAAACTTCGAATAATATGTTACATTCAACAATTTTAAAAATGTTTAAGATTTGAAAACTACTTAAAATTTCAATACAATCTCAAGTTAGTTAAATAATAAAACAGAATCCGAGAGAATGGTTTAAAAAAGTATGTAAATAATTTATCTAATTGCACACTTAAATCATTATAGGGCTAGGCTACAAACAATCAGAATTTTTTACTATAAGATAATCTGAAATACAACAATACATTTCACTTTTCAAGTATTATGTCATAAGTCTTGCCTATTTCTTATAGAAACACATATAATAGCATATATGTTCTAAGTAACTTACTATTAATGATTGATTAGATAATAAATTACCAGAACACATTTGACAAGTGTTGAGTTAGCATAAATGATAGCCACAATGTCCCTATTGCCATTTTGACTGGATTGCTATATTTATACAGTGAGGAGAAGCAATCGGGACGATGTGACCCTCGTTTGTGCTGACTAAACACTTGTCAAATGCATTTCACTCATTCATTTTCTAATTAATCGTTAATCATAAGTTGCCCTCACTATTGCAGCTTAGACTTTTTACATGAGTTAAAAAAGACTTTTTACACCGTTTGCTGTTACGTAATACATTCAAGCAATATAAAAAGTTGAATTTTTCTAAATCAGTTGTTGAACTAATGTAGAAAAAACTTTTACATCGATTACTAGTAGAACTGGTGTAAAAAGTTTGTTTTTCTGCATCAGTTCTTTTTAGAAACCGATGTAATTAAAATTTAAAATTATATAAAAAATGTTAAACAATTATGATGTTACATGTCTTAGGTAAAGAAAGTGTAACAAGACATTATGTCAATGTGAAGCATAAAGACTCCATTTTATTATAGAAAGGTAAATAAGTCAAGGAAATACCAAAAAAGGATTCATTCATCTACCTGAATTTTATTGTATAAACAATTTTTTTTTTATAAAAACAAGAGCTTAAGTCACAAAGGTGAAAGGTAAATTGTCTGATTTTAAAGAACAATCATATAAAACCTCGAATAATTCCTTATGTTTAAGAATGTTTAAAATGTTTGATATATGAAAACTTTTGAAAATTTCAATACAATCTCAAGTTAGTTAAATAATAAAAAAGAATATAAGAGAAAGGTTTAGAAAAGTACATAAATAATTTATCCAATTGTGCACCTAAATCATTATAGGGCTAGGCTACACACAATCAGGATTTTTTGCTATTAGATTATTGGAAATACAACAAAACATTTTCACTTTTCAAGTATTACATCATAAGTCTTGCCTCTTTGTTATAAAAACACATATAATAGCATATCTACACAAGGTAACTTACTATTAATGATTGATTAGATATAATAAACAAGGAGAACACATTTGACAAGTGTTGAGTCAACACAAACGAGGGCCACATTGTCCTGGTTGCAATTTTAACTAGATTGCTATATTTATATAGTGAAGACAAGCAATCAAGATGATGTGACCCTCGTTTGTGCTAACTAAACACTTGTTAAATGTGTTTCACTCATTCATTGTCTAATCAATCATTTATCATAAATTACCCTCACTATTGTAGTTTAGAATTTTTACAAGAGTTAAAAAAGACTTTTTACATCAATTATTGTGACATTATAAATTTAGGCAATATAGAAGATTAGAATATTTTTTAATCGGTTGTTGAACTAATGTAGAAAACACTATTTGCATAAGTTACTAGCTAAATCAGTGTAAAAGTTTCTTTTTCTACAATGGTCCTATTTAGAACCAATGGAATACTTTTCATTCCCATTTTCCTTCTATAGTCAATTTCCACCCTCCTCAACCCTAGCTGATGAATAGCCGCTTCAGGTGGAAACTCGGGCCCTTCACTTTGTTACCCTTCATCTCGAACTTCATTAACATCTTGTGTGGTTAGGGATAGCTCAAGACGGAAGGGAAAATATCAAAGAAGAAGAAGAAAAAGGCTTTTGGGAAGATAAGATTCAGATTTATGATCCTTTGCCACCCTTAAATCAAACATATCCCCGTTGGAGATGATCTTCCTCACTCCCTCGAGATTCACAACGTCGATTCGGATGTGAATGATGGTGGCATCAGAGAGTGAGTGCCAAATGTGGAGGAGCTTTGACATCCTACTAGTGATCTTGAATGCTAAAACGTCAACGTTGGTTTGGACATGAGTGAGAGTTTCTTCTTTAGAAGCTTAGGTGGAACTGAGTCAACGCTACCATGATATGGCGATTTTGACCTTCACCAGGAGCATTTTGAGGGCCATGGTTGAGTTTAAGGTGAACTTGCTCTTGGTGATTTGGGGCTTGAGCTTGAGTAAAGTAAAGGGTACCATGTGTTTAAGAAAATGTGTACGAAAAAGTGGGAGATAAATAAATAATTGAGGAGTGGGGAGGTTTTGGTGCAAAGCGATAAGGATAAAAGAGTTAAGGTTTTGGTGTGTTAGCATTAGCATTACTTGTCGTGTGCATTCTAATTCAAAGCATACCCTAGAGTTATGGTGTTTTGTGAGGTTTAGAAAAAAGAAGTGCGAACGCTTCAAGAATAAACAACAAAAGTTTTTACATTGGTTTTATTATAACCGATGTAAAAATAACTTTTTGTTCAATTTTACATATGTTCAATTTATATGTTCAATTTATAACTTTTAACTTTTTTTACATATGTTCAATTTATAACTGATGTAAAAAGTTATTTTTGCATCAGTTATAAGTACAATCAATGTAAAAACTTTTTGTTTATAGTTACAAAAATGTCACCGCGTGTTTTTTTAGATTGGTCATATTACAACCAATCTAAAATCTTGTTATAAAGTTCGAGTTTTTGTAGCAGTGCCTTGCAAATATGCTATTAGTTTTGTTTATATTGCCCAGGGCTTAGATAAGAGAAGAATAAGGTACTTATGCTAGTTTTTGTAACTGATTATGCCATGTAAAAAGAAATTTTTGTTCTGTTGCATTGCTTTTCCTATCAAGTTAGACCTTCCAAAAATTGTAAAATGCACTATATGATAAATATACTACAGTGGTGCACAATCAAATTATGGTTAAGTATTCTAAATCTTATGCTAAGTTTTAGCACTTCATCTAATAGAGTGCAACCAGAGTAAAAACACTTGCAATATGATTAAAATGTGGCCCTACTTTTAAGCTTTGCTGCATGTTTGCCCTTAAAAAAACTATTATTGATATAAAGGATAGAAAATAAAGGAACTCCTTTCGAACACTTTTTTTACAAACTCTAAATTTAGTTGTAATGCCTATAACACAAATTACAATTTGATTAGAAACGGGCAACATCTTTTAAACTTTTCAGAATATGAGCCAAAAAATTATTTATTAATGTAGAAAATAGTAGAATTCCTTTTAGACACATTCTCTTCATAGAATTTTAGTTGTATCTTCTAGCATATATAGTCTAATTCTTTTCAACCTCACTTCACATGTGCTCTCAGATAGTAATTATGTTATATAATCAAGAGCTGGGTTTGTAGCTTTCTACAAAAAGCAGCCACTCTCCAATAAAATGCTTTTAAATATTCATTTGAAGAAATGAGGTAACAAGCTGTTAGTGTCAGCTTGAGCCCTTGCCAACTTGATTCATAGGTTGGGGTGATGACTTCTACTGGAGCCTTAAGAGATGATATGATTATGAGTATTGTGGGTGACCCTACTCAGGAAACAGCTACGTACGTGCTGAAGTTGGTGTGGCTTCACCTTCTTCCAATAGTTAGCTAGGTTGTTGTTTTTATTGCCTTTTCCATTCGAGAAATCAATACCCATTCCTAACTATTGTATTTTTCCTATTTTATTTATCCTCACTGCACTCCATATTCTTATACCTGTGAGTTTTACTAATCTCGGGTAGAGATAGTGGTGCATGTTTGGTGAAGCTAAATGCAACAATTGATGCACCAATACTATTATTGCCTCCATACCAGATTTTCAAGAAGCCTCAAATTTCATTAATTTAACTGGGTCTTAAGATTGAGGTATTGTCTCTTAGATATATCAAGATCTTGTTTTGAAAGTTGGAACCATTGGATGGCTTTTATTATAGTGTGCTTGGGCTGGATTCCATATTAGTTTAACTGAATTCAGGATAAAATTGGGATTGGGCCATAATATACGATACGTGTAAGATACATATTTAAAAATGTATAAAAATTCATAAAACATAATAAATATATAATTGCAATTATGCAAATCCAAGTTAAAAACATAACTTCTTGGACATTACTAAAAAAAATATATATATATAAATCATTGTTATCATAAATTACTTTCTATTATTTATATATAGGAACAATACTATCAATCTCATTCCTCTCTTAAAATAATTCATAAAGAGAATAATTTCCATTTTTGGTTCATCAAGGGACAGTGTCTCTATGTTTCTACATTATACATGCTTATGTGTTTAATGTAATTGTATTGGTTTTTCATAAAATGCTTTAAAAGCTTGGGTACTTCACCGATCCATATCTGTGAAGTATCCAAGAGTATCAGTATCAGATATGTGAAACAAATTAAATTATTTGTGCTTCATAGGTTTGGAACTTCACTGATGTGTATCGGTGAAGTATCCAAGAGTATCAGTATCGAATACGTATCAAATATGGATATGTGAAGCAAATTGAAGTATCGGTGCTTCATTAATTTCTATTATGCAGAAGTATATTTCGTTATGGTCATTTACGGCATGTGCACTAACTTTGGAAACTCAAAAATTTAAGGCATCAACTTATTATCTTTAAAAGCTACTTAGCTTTTCTGAATTTTAATTTTTGGTTATCAAATCCTTAGTACTATCCAAAACAAGGGAAATGAAAATATTGAAAGAACAAAAGATATAACCTTTCTTCTTATCACTTGTTATGACTTATGAAGCACTGATACTTCAATTTGCTTCACGTATCCATATCTATACATATCCGATACTGATACTCTCAGATACTTCACTGATACTTATCGGGGAAGTATCCAATTAAACCTATATATAATGCACTAATAATTCAATTTGATTCACATATTTGATACCAATACTCTTGGATACTTCACTGATATGTATCAGTAAAGTATCTAAGCTTTTAAAGTATTTTATGAAAATCCAATACAACTACATGAAACACATTGGTATGTATAAAATATAGAAACATAGAAACAATGTCCCTTGATGAACCAAAAAATGGTATTTAGGCACAAACATGCACATTGATATGTTGACTTTGATCATTATTTATTTTATGAAACTTTCAGTATGCATAAGTAGAGGTGTCAAATGGGCCGGGCCGGCCCGGCCCGGCCCGTCGGGCCAAGTTGCTGAAACGGGCTGGCCCGGCCCGGCCCGAATGTATTGTAGGCCAAATTTTTTTAGGCCCGGCCTGGCCCGTTTGGCCCGTTAGGCCGGGCCTAATTGGCCCATTTTTTTTTTGTTTAAATTAACCTAATTTTAAAAGAAAAAAATTAAAAAAAATAAAAAAAAAGTCGGGCCAAATAGGCCCGAAAGGTATTCGGGCCAAAATTTTTAGGCCCGGCCTGGCCCGTTTGGCCCGTTAGGCCGGGCCAAAATGGCCTATTTTTTTTTAGGCCAAATTTTTTTAGCCTGGCCCGGCCTGGCCTGACGGGCCATCGGGCCGGCCCGTCGGGCCGGGCCAATTTTGACAGCTCTATGCATAAGCATTACCAAACCTTTGAACTAACCAATACTGAGCCATCGAAAAGAAATATGTATCACTAAAAAAGGAAAACACTAACCTTGGTGCTTCTCCAAGATTTGCTTCCACTACCCGGCTACACTGGGCTTATCCTTAATTGGTTTTCTGTTAGTCACTACTTTCAAAATCAAACTAAATAAATGTTTTCCTGTAATAAAGAATCAAGGAAAACATCAATAAAGGAAAGATATGTCAAGTTGCAGGAGATGCTGAGTAAAATGCTACAATAAAGAAATTTAATAAAAATTTTATATATTGATGACAATTCTTCCCATTGGCAATTGCAGAAATTTCTAGTTGAAGGGAAAAACCATAGTAATCAATCCAGGACAGCAAAGCTAATATACAATTACCTCAAGTTGATGTAAAGATTCAGATATGTCTCCAACATTAGTGCCCAAGCAGCTAGAGTTTCAGTTTATAAATTGGATCAAAAAATGCAGAATAACAGATACCTTACCATCCTATTCTAGATATTTGAGAGACATGGACTCTCCACAAATTTTCAATCAATTAATCAACAATTTCCCTAACTAACTCCCCACAATCACCTTTTATTTTTTCTCCTATGTGTTACAATTAAGTGTCTATCAGACAATTATTTCTTTTAGGAATAGACTGGGATCTCTGTCCCGTACTCTCTCCCCTTTATTAGTCCTAACATAGACCCTATTAACAGAGTAACAGGTATATAACAATCTGTTCCCCAACTACAAATAACAAAGAGACAACTCCTGATAACAACGTGAAGAAGGATACGTTGGGCCTGTTTAGGTTAGCTTATCCAAAAGCACTTTTAGAAGAAGAAAAAAAAGAAATGAGTTTCTCCATAAGTTAAAATTAGCTTTTACATAAGCTAATTTGTAAAAAGTCTCACATCTTGTAGAAAAGCTATATGAGAGAGCTTCTACAACTTAGCTTATAAAAAGTCCCACATCTTCTAATTTTAGCTTATGGAGAAGCTCATTTCATGTTTTTCTTCTTATTTTCTTCTAATAAAAGTGCTTCTGGATAAGCGTAGCCAAACAAACCCGTTATCCCTTGATTCTACGCTCAGATGAGTTTAAAAATTTCTAATTTGAAAATTCAGTAAATTGATATGATAAAATACTGGATCTAAGACACACACACACATGTCAACTTTTGAATAATCTTGCTTAGTTTTTCTATTTGCAAGTGAGCTAATATTGGATGTAAGACACACACACACATGTAAAAATGGAGGGCCTGGAGCGAGATCTTTGAGATCCCTTAATGAAGCAGCCATGCTCAAGCTAAGCTATCTTGGCAAGTTCTAGCTGGCAGCAATCAATGGGCCAAGTGTCTTAAAGCCAGACACCTTCGCAATGACAAACCAGTCTCGTTTTATGTAAAATCTTCCTGCTGGCCTGGAATCAGATTGCAACTGCCTATAGCTCTTGCCAATAGCTCTTGGATCATTGGTGATGGAGCAACTATTGGTTTCTGGAGGGATAAATGGCTATCTCAACCTCTTGATGATCTTATGCAATTGCCTGAACATATTAATCAGAAGGAGCTTAAAGCTAAGGTTAAGGACTTTATTGTCGATAACTCTTGGTCCATTTCTCCAATTTTGTCTTCCAAGTTTCCCCATACTACCAGACAGATAGGATCTTTAAGTGTTAGTGCCTAGTTGTTAGTGAATGTTGCAGGTTGTTAGGGGTTTGTTAGATGCAGTTATTAGTAACTGTTTCTAGCTCCTTCTAATCTCTAACTATAAATAACATTTGTACTCTTCATTTTCAGAATTAATGAAATAAGAAAACCTTTGGCTCCCTCTCTATCCCTCTCTCGTTTCATCTTGTTTTTGTCATGGAATTCTGATATGGTATTAGAGCTCCTCTCGGAGGAGCTATGTTGTGCCACTCTGAATTCTTCGATTCTACTTCATTCTTGTTGATCTATCTTTCTTTTGTTTTCGTTCTTCGATCTTATCTATTACGATGCCGAGAACCAATGCTTCTGGTTCGAATATCAATTCCACGATGAACAATCAACCACCGCAGTATATAGATCCTTCACAGAATCCGTCATCACCGTATTACATCCACCCTGGAGAAAATACAACAAATGCTTTGGTGAATCCACCTCTGGTTGGAACTAGAAACTATCATTCCTAGGCGAGATTGATGAAAAAAGCTCTTATTACGAAGAACAAGGTCCGATTCATAGACGGATCCTTACCTACTCCCAATAGATCCGATCCTAGTTACGAGGCTTTTGAGAGATGCAATAATCTTGTTACTATGGATGTCATTACTCAAACTGTTATTCCTGTTGAACCTCTTAAAGATAAGCTCATTTTAGAAAAAAGTGATGACGGATGTCTTCATTTCAAATCTGCTTATGACTTCTTATTCCCTGTCGTCTCCATTTGGCAATAAGATCATTTGGAATCGTTTCATCCTCCCTTCTAAATCCTTCACCTTTTGGTGCCTTATGAGAAACAGAATGCCTACTGATGAGAATATGACTTGTAGAGGATGCATTTATGTCTCAATGTACAGCTTGTGCTGTAAGAACTTGGAGTCCTCTCAACACCTCTTTTTGCAATGCAACTTTGCTTTGGATATTTGGTCAAAGTTGTCTTCAACACTTTCATGCAATTTTGATTTAAATTCCTTCCAATCTCTGCTCTCATCTTGTACAAAGGTCTACTAAGCAGCTTAAGGATATCTTCATTGCTAGGATAGTTAATACAGTCTCTGTGATATGGTTCTGCAAGAATCAGGTTTGGTTCCAAAATAAATTGATCCTCCCCCAAACAGCATTTAATATGATTCTAAGTGCTATTAGCCTCACTGGTAATCTCACCAAGGGTTGTTTGCAACCATCTATAGATGAATTCATTATCCTCAAACGCTTGAATGTTTCTGTTCATCCTCTAAAAGCTAAATGCAATACGCATGGTGCATCTAGAGGTAACCCGGGTCACTCGGCTTACGGAGGCATCTTCAGAGATAGCCAAGGAGCTGCTTTGGGTTGTTTTACTCAGTATTTGGGCATCTCAAACTCCTTATAAGTCAAGGAAATTAGGAAAATTTTCTAACATGTTACTAAATAAATGTTACCAAATGTGATATATGCAGTAATGAATAATCAATAAACTCTTCGTAAATGAACTCAACTTCAAATATTAGTAAAGCTCATGCCATTTGTTGCATATCTAGTCTAATACTTGATATTGAATAGTGATCTTGACCAAGAGCAACCCTTAAAGAAAGGAACTCAAATGATAGGGAATTAGCCAACAAAAACCGTATGAAATTCAGTATATTCTTACAGGCATTGTTAACTCTAATGTGCACATTCAGAAGCTCCCTTATGCAACAACCATTGTACTTTGACTCCTTCAATGTATGTGGCAGATCCTCATCCGTGCTATTGCTATAACTCAAAAAAAGATATGAACAAGAAAAAGAAAATAATGAGTTAAAATATATGACAGTTACAAAAAGAAACTAAGAAGCATATAGGTCTTCTTGGTTACCTTTATTAAAAGCTTTTGTAGGTTAGGAGAACTTTTAAGTGAAGGAATAACAAACAGGAGCTCCCTTGTTTCGTACGTTGAAATTCACATATATCAAGCAGGAGCTCCCTTCACATATATCACTATGTTTTATCCTGGGATGTCTTTAAAAACATTCCAACTAAGAGGTAATTTATCAATTATTACAGCTAATTGGAATTATTCATTTAAATTCATACCTTCAGAGACGATTTCATAAGCAATCTTGTGGAGTTCAACAGATTCGACTTCTACAGATTTGTCATCCGTCATTTGATACTTGAGGTAACGGCTGACAACATAATTCTTTGATCCAGCCTTTTTAGTGTCAAATTTTCCTTGGCAGTGGTATTTGTACTGTAATAATCATAAAGATCAATTAGATAAACCATTTAAAATAAAATTCTTACACATGAAGTCATTGTTATTCCATGTTTCCAGTTTCTTTTGTTGATCAACATTAGACAGATTTTCTGGTAGAATAGGCTTGACAGTAGTGAGAACGGAAGTGACTTTGTGCATGGTCAAGAAGAACAACATCTTTTTGTTGTCATCTCTTGAAATGAACGCCTACGAACTGAAAAGGCTTGTTAATATGAGCTAGAGCAATGTCGTGCTCAATAGACATGGCAAAAAATAAACTTCTTAAAATTGTTGCTGCAGAGGTTGAAAAACATGAACTGTAAATTAAGGTTGAGTCGCAAACTAGGTCGCTCTCTTTAAGATGTTCTGTGGCTATGCTTGAATTGTGTAGCAATGTACAGCCCCGTCATCCCCAGGATAAAACAATCCTCTAAAATAAAGTAAGGGCAGTCTCTACACACAAGAGAACCCAACAAACCAACACCCACATAATACTATAATTTACTCGGAAACAAAAAATAGGAAAACACAATTTTTAGGAAACAACTCTTTCAATGCTCTAGATATTTTTTCTCTATCTTTTTCAGAACTTAGAACCTATTTTTATAACATGAAAATCATGATCATTCACTTAAATGATGTTAAAAACCATTAAACCAGATTAATTAGCTTCACAATGTCTAGAAAAACTTTATGATAGATTAATTAACTTCCAATGGCTAAAAACATTAAATTAGATTAATTATCTTTACAACGGCTAAAAACACATTAACTTAGATTATTTTTATTTTTAATAAATCATTCAAAAATCCTCCACTTTATTGTTGAATGATTTATTAAAAAAAAAACTGAGCTAATTTATTAAAAAAAAAACCCTCCACAAATTAGCTCAGTTTTTTTTAATAAATCATTCAACAATCAAGTGGAGGATTTTTGAATGATTTATTAAAAATAAAAATAATCTAAGTTAATGTGTTTTTAGCCGTTGTAAAGATAATTAATCTGATTTAATGTTTTTAGCCATTGGAAGTTAATTAATCTATATCTTAAAGTTTTTCTAGCCGTTGTGAAGCTAAATAATCTGGTTTAATGGTTTTTAACACAATTCAAGTGTGTGATCAAGATTTTCATGTTATAAAAAGAGGTTCTAAGTTATGTAAAAAAATAGAGAAAAAAATCTGGAACATCGAAAGATTTGTTTCCTAAAAATTGAGTTTTCCTATTTTTTTGTTTCCGAGCAAATTTTAGTATTGTGTGGGTGTTGGTTTGTTGGGTTCTCTTCTATGCAAAGAGTGCCCTTACTCAGTTTTAGAGGTTGTTTTATCCTAGGATGATAGGGTAGTACACTGCTACATAATTCAGGCAGAGCCACAAAACATCTTAAAGAGAGTGACTTAGTCCATAACTCAGCCTTAATTTATGGTTCATGTTTTTCAACCTCTACAGCAACAATATATAGTCTAGTTCTTCCCAATCATGAGTAAACTAGAAATTCAAACATAGAGAAATGAGTTGTATCATTATTATTGTAAAAGTACAAAAAGTACATGCATCCCTATTCAATTATATTACACACCAACACACCTAAAGTGCGTAGTATTGATACCTTAGTACTTTTAGTTGCATGAAAATGTCTTTGTAGTATTTTGCTTGCTCTTATACAACAAGACCTTGTGACGTGGTATTATATCTAAACTTCAAAACTAACAAAGGCAATCCATTATGTTAATGCTAAAACAATATGTGTGCTTTGATTTGCATAGAAAGCAATTTGTCACCTTAGTTTTCAAATCTAAATCTAAAGGTATAGTTTGTTATACCAGAATGCAAGGTTTAAACTACAAATGCAGATACGTTCCAAATACGAAAACTGTGGAACACTATTAGAATATGCTTAATTAAAACTTTAAAGCCACAATATTGTTATAAACCTCCATGTGAAACTATATATGACAAGATGCTTTAAACAAAAACTATGTTCCTTTACTACATTTAAAAAACAAAAGAAGGGCTACTAAAATTTTGAAAGTTACATTAACAAATAATAAAACAGTTCATTAAGTCATCCATATAATTGCAGTCAAAAAAGTCATCCATATAATTGCTCTACAACATTGTGCATATGTGTTAGTAAATAATCCATTAATATCACATAGACAGGACGGTACACGTGTTAATAAACAATCCATTAATATATTACGCCCCATCAAATTTAATATAACATTCATTTTGATAAAAAAAATAAAAAGAAAAGAAAACAAGATTTCTTGCTATGTAGTTCGTGGTTCAAAATCAATGAAAACTATACCATAATTTTAAAAGGGAAGCCAAATTTTGATTTTTTTTTTTTTTTTTTGTGTAGAAATGTAGAGAAGCCACAGCTTCAACGAATTTAGCAACAAATATTTTTTAAAGTGGCAAAAAATAATTACTTTAATATAATGGAAAACAAGATTTCTTGTTATGCGGTGAATGGTTAAAAAATAATGCAAATTAAACCATAATTTAAAAGGAAACCAAAATGTTTAAATTTTTATGCTAAAAAGAAGACTTTTTTAAAAGAATTAGCTGAAAGAGCTTTATTTGATGACAAAAGTGAAGAATTAATTAAACTCAAATTCAATGATAGGATAATCAAATCATGGTGAAAAAATGAAGAGAGGTTAAGGGAGGCAGGAGGCAATTGATCACCTGAGTTGAGTAAAGAAAATCAATAGAGGGAATCCTCTTCTTTGATGAAGACAAAAGTCAATAGCAGAATATGCTCTCCTTTGATAAAGACGGAAGTAACTGACCCTTGCTACTCTTGTATTTATAAAGATGGTATTAAATATAGAGAGAGAATTTTCATTCCATAACATTAATGATTGTATTTATTAAATGTAATATATAATAAATTTTAATAGTTTTATTCTATAACATTAATTATTTTATTTAATATATATAATTAATTTTAATAATTTTATTCTATAATATTAATTATTGTATTTATTAAATTAAATATAATTAATTTTAATAACTTTATTGTGTGTGCATGTGTCTTTTTTACGGAAGTGAGAGTATTATATTGTCCTTCCCTCTTATATTAAAATGTAAAATAAATTATAATTTTCTCTCTTTAAAGATGTGAGTATTATAATGTCTCTCCTTCTTTTGTTAAAATAGATAGTTTAGTATATTTAACTCAACACAATTAAAGAATATGCTTTGAAATATTTAAAAATATAATTTTAATTAAAATAAATACAAAAACATTTTTAATTGACTAAGTGATCATTCACTCACTTCATAAATATCTTTTTTAAATATAATTAAATTTTAAATGATTAAAAATAGTTTATTAAAATTATTATTAGGAATTGGAATTAAAGGATAAATTAATACATATATACATATATAAAATTATATATTATATTAATATACATTTGAATTTTTCTATTTTAACAACATGAAAATTATAGAATTAAACATAAATATTAATGCAATATTTATATGAATATATAAATAAATAGAATGTTACTTATATAATAGTTATAACTACATCTATTAAATATAATACACATTTAAATTTAATAATATTATAAAATTTATTATGCTTATTAAATGTAATATGTAACACCCTGAAAATTTCAACCCAATAAGTATGAACATGAGAAATTTAATTAGAAAATTTTCTTGTTGGGGAGAATTGTAACACTGTGATTTTTCGTAACGTATATTAAGTGTTTGATAAATACCGTAAAAGGAAATTAAATTTAAATTCATAGTGTTATTGTGAGATTTTGGAACTTTTACGTAAGTTCCGTAAGTTGTAGAAAAAGGGAAAAAAAATAAGAGAAGGGGGTGTCCTTAGAGGAAGGGTGGCTGCAACTAGCAAAGTTTCAAATTTATCTTAAATACATACGTGAACCAGTTTCCTTCTTCTCTCATTCTTCTTCCTATCCCGAAAAGCTTTCTTCTCTCTCATTTTCTCTGTTCTGGCCGAGAGCTACAAGGAAAAAGGGAAACCATTGTTGATGGTCTTGGAAGCTACATGCAAGCATAGTCTCAAGCTCATTATCCTCTCAACACCAAGTTCTCTTCCTCTTCACCTTCTCTTCCTCTCTCTCTCAGCTGAAGCTCTTTTAGGTGAGGGGAACTCTTTGTGGATTCTATTTTTAGTCTAAGGATGGTTGAGAGTTAGGGGACTCAACTACCTACAGCATGTCTGCCCCTTTTTGGCTGTTGTGTGTGTTTGTTTAAATGCTTGAATGTAAAAAGTTGATGAAATGGGTTTGAAACCCTTGGCAGTGGCTGTGTGGGTGCATGTCCCGACTTTAGTGTTGTTTTTGTTCGGTTGAAACTGAGTGGGAAGGTTCCTGGAACAAGGGAATCGATGCCCAATTTTCGTAGAATTAATGGATGAAGGTTACATGTTGAAAACAAACTTCAAAACAATGGAACAGTGACTGTCAGGTTCGTGTGTCCCTGGACAGATCCCACGGTTTTGTGATTTTTGGGAGATCTAACCGTTGGTTTTTCACGAAATTTGTTTTGAATGAAAATAGACACAAAAAGGAACAACTTTTAGTTTTACACCTTGGAGAGAAAACCTCGTTTCGAAGTTCATCCGTGGCTTTAAAAATGGATGTTCTGTTTTCAAGTTTACCTGGAACATGTCTCGGTTTTTCTCAAATTCCTAGTTGTGTGCTTAATGGTTCTTTTTCGTTTTTGAACCATTAAAAACTAGACAAAACAATATTTTTAACCATATAAATTACAAAAATTATCATGTCCAATTGCTAAATTAACTTTTAAAAAGAAACAGGGCAAGGGTTTTGGAGCTCTGTTTTGAGTCTGAAACTTAGGCTGTTAGAAACAAATTTAATGGGAACAATAGGGAAATAATTTGGAGGCAAGGATTATTTTTTAGAAAGATAAAGATGTTACCTTTCTACTGAAAAAAATTCAGCTCAAAAAGAATTTGGAAAGTGGGAGAAATTTACATTTCTTTGAGCTATGTTCAGTGAGCACTCAAAATTCAAGGCTGCTGACTTACAAAATTTTTATAAAATTTTCTAGATATTGATTTTATAAGTGGGATACTTTTCTATAAAATAGATTTCAAGAGCTTCGATTTGATATAAAAAGTTTTAAATTCTGAGGTCATTTGCTTGTATCAGTGAGAGCTTACATTCAGTACTGTCAATGAAAATTCGACTCAATGGTCAAATGTCATCATCAATATATGTACTTTTGTCATTTTACCCTTCTACTAATATTTTGATTATGTGAGATAATGGATATGATATAACTATATTTTGATTGTTTCGTTTAAGTCTCAGGAAGGAAAACCTTGAGCACTTGATATTAAAAGTGTGATGTTCTCTGTTTTGGTGATACGGTCTCTTGACTGTAGTGTGAATTTTATGGTAAAATTGTTTGTCGGTGTGCTGTGTCTACAAGACTCGACGCGAGTACTTGTGGTAACTAGAATTGATTTCTAGTGTTAATAGCAAAATTGCTATTCAAAGATAAATACAACTTGTAAAGTGAGCACATTTAAAAGATCTAAGATATTTTTATTTTATTTTCTTTTAGTTTATTAAATATAAATATCTTCTTTTTATAAATATCATAAGACACTTGAGAGGGTAAGGAATATACATAAAACGTAATAAAAACATATGACGCGCTGTGACTTATGTTAGTTGAGAGTCGTACAAGGATGATACGAGTGTACGGCAGATTGCTGGAATTACAAGATGGCAAGAAGGTCGCGTGGGATATTTCGCTGCGAGTTATCTGTGAACCAAAGTCGGATTGCGAATGACGCGTCACCTGGGGTGATGAGATCGTTACGATGTAGCGATAAAGGCAAAGTCCTTATTTATATATGCATATGTGAGCGTAGAGGTGGTACCTTTAGCTCGGCGTCAATTCGTCCGCACTTGTACCATGTGCAGTGGGAAACCCACAGGCGACGAAGAAAGAAAATAAACTCTGTGAGGAGAATGTTGAGGAGTCAGTCCTCGGAGTAATGGATGACCACAGTTGGTACCTGTGAGATGATCGTAAGGAGGCAGTCCTTGGGGGATATATGGCGCCGAGTTGTGACACTAGTCACATAGCCGACTTGGCAATCCCGACAGAAATTACGAGTCATCATCGGTTGGTGAGAGCCCGCCATTGTACCATGGTGAAGGGTGTACTCCCAACAGTCATCCAACTCAAAAATATGTAAGACCACTAAGTTCTGGGAGTTCCAGTGGCAGCTGGCCAGTGTGAAACAATTTACAAGAATAGTTGTGGAAACGAATAGGTTTCGGGTGTGACCGTTAGAAAACCACATCGTGGTGGCTAGTAGGATTGTGTATATGACTGTGAAGTCGTTCTGTGTGTATTGCTTGATGAAGCAGAGAGTTCACCCTCTGTTTTATTTTTTAGGAACTGGTGGCAGTACTTGTAGATGTTATAAAGAAGCCATCTTCATCAGCTTCGTCACTTTTCGTTTGGAGGTTGGTCTAACATGCAAGGTTGGGTGTTAGTTATGACTACTCTGAGACTAGGTTTTCCTCTTTTTATGTATTTGGATATGGGTAGACCTAGATTTCAGATTTTTTGTATGTACATTCAGCTTTCGTACTATATTACCCTATGTATTTGATATACACTTTGGGAATGTACATATTACTATTATTCAGAAAAATATTTGGGTTATGAAAATCTCTATTTCATGTATACTTATAATTGAGGCGGCGATACGCAACTTCCAAAATTAATTAATGAAAAGTTTTAAACATCCGATAAAATTCTGATCTATGTTTTATTAACTTCACAGTTTTTGGAAAAGATTAAAGTTAGTTAACATACTTATTGAATTAAAATAAGTTTAAATATGAGAATATATGTAAACCCGGATTTAGGGTGTTACATAATAAATATAAGACATGATTTTAAATGTATGCATTTTTATATGAACAAATATATAATCACATAAATATTAATATAAGATATAAAAAAAGATAAACATATATATAGAGTGAGAGAATTTTTATTCTACAATGTTAATTATTGTATTTACTAAATTCAATAGATTTATTTAATTAATAAATGTGATATATGTATAGAGTGAGAGAATTTTTATTCTGCAATATTAATTATTGTATTTATTAAATTCAATAAATTTATTAAATATAATAAATGTGTGTGCATTAAATTCAATAAATTTATTAAATGTAATAAATGTTTGTGCATTAAATTCAATAAATTTATTAAATGTAATAAATGTGTGTGTATTAATATAAGAGAGACCAATTAAAATTAGTTGTTGACCAGGTTTTCCGACGGAAATTAGTCGTTGGGAAATTCAGTAGATACTTCGCACCAATGTCATAATGACCCAAAAAAAAGTATAAGAGTAAATTACATTTCATTCCCATGAGAGTGCCCTTCCTTCTTATGTTTAAATACATAATTTAGTCCATTTAACATAGAACCATTAGAGTAAACTACACTCTGTTCATTTGAGATATACGAGTTGAGTATTACATTGTCCTCTACTCTAATGTTAAAATATAAAATAAATTACAAATGAGACTTGGGTCTAGCAGAAGGGGTTAGTCCTTCATAACGTGGTGATGCGTAAAATATGTTCGCTAAGGGAAAGTGTATCCTACGCAATAGTTACAATGGACCTAAGTCTGGGTATTGTACCTAAAGGACTAGTGGCAGTTCCCAAAATAATTCAATTTTGCAATAAACTAAACAGTTTAAGATAATCGTCAATTTAAGAAAGAAGTGTTCAATTACTCTAAAAAAAAAATAGGACAAAAACAAGCAAACAATTTTGATTCAAAAAAACGTTTAGATAGGAAGACCTAGGACTATGAATTCACCTTTATCATTAATTCCCCCAATTTATATTTTTACAAAACCCTAGGTTTAATCGTAATAGCCAATAATCTCTTAATTTCATAGGTTAGCCCTTGATCAGAGTATAACTATGCTCTTTTCCCTAATTCAATCCTCAGCTGATCATATAAGTACCAAATTATGGTAAAGGTTAAAGAACAGAGAGATTGATCAACAATTGTTAATCCAATTGGTAGTTCAAACAACAGGTTTGATCATGCATGTTATGTCAATCAAATTGCTTCATAGTTCAGTCAATTACAAGTAGATGACCACTGACAAATAAATAACTCAAAATTAGAGTGATCAAATCTAAATATACAATTCAGGGCAGTGAAGAAATTCAATTACTCAAAAACCAAAGGAATTTCATTGAAATATAAATGGGGAACATAGATAGGGTTACATCACAGTCCTAGCTTAATTAAAAGCTTCGCTAGCCATGGGTAAAAGGAAGCAATAGTTAATTAACCACTAAATAGAGATTACAAGGGAATAGAAACTTTACAAGAGAAAACCCCCGTGTTGATCCTTATGCTCTTCCTCAGCTTCAGGTTTTCTCACCAGCACTTTCTTACTCATAAGAGTCTAGATTCGTAATAGTGAAAAAGATACCCTAACCTTCACTTCCAATTTTCTATTTATAATGCAAAAAGTGTATTTGTTAAGCAGTTATAAATTTAAATTTGCTTTACTTTAGTCTCTTAATTTCAAAAAATGTTTTTCAGTCCCTCCTACAGTAAAAAAAAATGCCACAAATTATGTATCGAAATTGCCAAAAATCAATTAGGAAAGACTATGAAGAGTATTTTTTGAAATTGAGGGACTAAAATAAGGCAAATTTAAATTCAGGGGACCAAAAACAATAATGACCCAAATTTGAATGACCAAAAACATATTTAAGCCTACTGTAAAATATAAACATATGTTCCATAAAAAAATAGACATGTAATTTCATTAAAATGATATATTTTATTACATGCAAAATACTTTCTCTACTCAAAAATACATACAAATACAAAATATTACATGCAAATAGATGTTTAATTTTTTTGGAGGAAATTAAAATTTTGTTCACTTTAATACTTGGATAAGTTGAAATTAGTAATTGAAAGGCTTTTGAAAAAGCCGACAAGATTAAGTTATTACCAAAGAAATTAAAAACTTTTTTTACCTCCTCACGTTATTTTGTTTTTCTGTTGGGTCCCCTTCAATCATGGGATCCAGTGCCATTGTCCCTGAAAACAAGCCTCAGGGTTGGGCTGAAGCGAAGCATAAAAGTAAATAAAAAAGGCAAAATTATATAGACCACATACAAAAAAAAATATAGATAAACACCTAAACATAAAATTAAGCATTGACAACAAACTTCACTGATATACAGAAGCCTCAACAGTGGTTGGGTCTAGTAGAAGAGGTAAGTCTCCCATAACATGGTGAACCAAGGTTCAAATTCCCATTGAGAGATTTGTTCCTACAATAAACTTCAAATTCAAAGAACTATATGTTTTCTTTTTGTGTTTAACGCATCTTTGGCTGATAATCAGAGACTATTCTTTTTAGATATGAAGATCCATTTAAGAGATTAACATTTTTTAACATTTTTTATATATACACACAAACTTGTGAATCAAACACCTAACCACATGTTTAAGAGACATGAGTATCTACCAATTACCTTACCACACCATGTTGGTTGCATATAGACTATTAGAATGAAAATAAAATAATTTTTTTTGTAAATTTTAATAAATGTTTATGAGTGAATAAATATATATATTATAATGCTTTTTATGTAAATAGTAAAATGATAAATAAATTAGGACGATATTCAATACTCCCTCCGTTCCTTTTTAAGTGTCGAATTTTTGGAAAATTTTTGTTTCTATTTATCTGTCGTTTGCAAAGTTCAATATCACATTAATTACTCTTTTATCAATTATACCCTTACTTGTCTCCTAATCTTTAATTAATTTACACAAACATTTATTGTGGAAAAGAAAGAAAAAGGGGTAAAATAGAAAACTCCACAACTATTTTATTAGAATCAAGAAAATTTATTACATTTCGTGATTTCTACGTAACAACCTTAAAAAAAATATAGATAAACACCTAAACATAAAATTAAGCATTGACAACAAACTTCACTGATATACAGAAGCCTCAACAGTGGTTGGGTCTAGTAGAAGAGGTAAGTCTCCCATAACATGGTGAACCAAGGTTCAAATTCCCATTGAGAGATTTGTTCCTACAATAAACTTCAAATTCAAAGAACTATATGTTTTCTTTTTGTGTTTAACGCATCTTTGGCTGATAATCAGAGACTATTCTTTTTAGATATGAAGATCCATTTAAGAGATTAACATTTTTTAACATATTTTTTATATATACACACAAACTTGTGAATCAAACACCTAACCACGTGTTTAAGAGACATGAGTATCTACCAATTACCTTACCACACCATGTTGGTTGCATATAGACTATTAGAATGAAAATAAAATAATTTTTTTTGTAAATTTTAATAAATGTTTATGAGTGAATAAATATATATATCATAATGCTTTTTATGTAAATAGTAAAATGATAAATAAATTAGGACGATATTCAATACTCCCTCCGTTCCTTTTTAAGTGTCGAATTTTTGGAAAATTTTTGTTTCTATTTATCTGTCGTTTGCAAAGTTCAATATCACATTAATTACTCTTTTATCAATTATACCCTTACTTGTCTCCTAGTCTTTAATTAATTTACACAAACATTTATTGTGGAAAAGAAAGAAAAAGGGGTAAAATAGGAAACTCCACAACTATTTTATTAGAATCAAGAAAATTTATTACATTTCGTGATTTCTACGTAACAACCTTAAAAGACGTATAAAAAGGAATGGGGAGAGTAATTTTTAGTGATAATATAAAATATTATAAACCAAAGAAAAAGAAGTAGTGTGATATATTAAATCATTATTAGCGATAATATAAAAATATGTTGAATAAAATAATTTTAATTAATTTTAGTATGCATTATCTTTTGTTACATACACATGAATTAATAAACTTTTATTTATCAAGTTATTGACATGATAAAAAAATAAAGTTTAATGGTGATACACTGACGGTGTAAAACTATTTTACACAGTCATTCAATCATAAATTACTGTTGATATTACTTTTAAGGTAATTTCTTAAAAGTCAACAAACTTACTATACATGGTGTGTTGTGATTGGATGACGGTGTAAAACTTTTTTACACTGTCGGTGCATAGCCATTTTTCTCAAAAAAAATATTGTATTTTAATGGTTTAAATATATTTTTAGTCCTTACAATTTAACTTTTTTTGCTTTTCTTCCTTGTAAAAAAAATTTTGTTTTAGTCCTTGCAACAAATTATGTTTGTTTTGTTTTTTCGTCCTTAAAGCGGTTTATATAGCGTTTTTTCACATTTCAAAACATTTTTTCACTATTCAAAGCGCTATCTAAACCGCTTTAAAGAGGAAAAACAAAACAAACATAATTTGCAAAAACTAAAACCAAACAAAATATTTTCAAGGATGAAAAAGCAAAAAAACATAAAATTACAAGGACTAAAAAAATATTTAAACCTATTTTAATTTAAATATCTTAAAAAAATTAAAATTATATTTTCATATGGCTGATATTTATGAACTTCATTCCTTCTTTATTTTCTTTTTCTCTCATTTTCTTTTCACTTTGTTTTCCTTCTACGTCTATAAAAACAGCGCGTTAAAGCCCACTTATTTTGCGTGCTTGCGTGCGTTTCAGTACACGGGATACATGTTCCACGGTTTGATTAATAATACTTCCAGTGTACCACTTATTTTGTTTGTTTTCCGACAAAATCCTCTCTGAATCGAACAACAACAATGGCTACTTGGGTTCAACAACAAGTGGCCTCTGTTGATTGGAACCAGGAATCATACCCAGGCTTTCGTGATTTCTCCGTTATACCCTTCTTCGCTCTCTTCTTCCCCTCCCTTCGCTTCCTTCTCGACACGTTTCTCTTCGAGGTACTACTGCTACTTTCTCTCTTTCTGCACCACTCGTTTCTTTTGTATTAATTGCTGCCACCTAACAACTGCTTTTAAACTCGTGATTCTGAGCTGTTGAACATTCAGTTGCTTCCGTTGACTTTTTTGTTATTTTTGGTCTACTTAGCTGCGTTAACTCTTATTTTTGCCTTGCTGGTAATGGACTAAGAAGTAGTATCATTCAACTTTAGATTTAATTTTGATACGTTGTGTAATTTTCCATTGTGAACGTACAATTAGGTAGATGTAACTTTTAAAATAATTAACAAAAGAAATAATAATTTTGAATTACTACATGACTGTTTGTTATTGTATTATTACATGTCAGTGTGTTGTAATTAAATTAATTAAATTTAGGCTAAATTACAATTTTGTTCATCATATAATTCTTAATTCACGATTTTGGTCTCCCTGCTCTTTTTTCACGATTTTGGTCCTCTTGTTTTAAAAAATTTATAATTTTGGTTCAATCTTCAATTTTGCATATATTTATTTATTTATTTTTTATATTTTAATTAAATAAATTATTTTTTTTATGATTTCTTAAGTGAATATGTTAGGTTTAAGGTTCAATTGGACCAAAATAAAAGGGAAAAAAACATATGCAAAATTGAGTATTGAACCAAAATTACGAATTTTTTAAAACGGGCGGATCAAAATCACGAGAAAAAAAACAGGGGACCGAAATCATGAATTAAGAATTATAGGATAACCAAAATTACAATTTAGCCTTAAATTTATAATTAAGCCTTCAAGTCCAACACATACCAAACCCAACAGCACCCGTTGAGCTTGTGGAGGACCTGGATTCATTGCTTGTAGATAGAACCTATCTTTGGGGAAGGCAATGAACTTATCTTTTAGTGTCATTAAATCTTGAATCGAAAATTAGTCCCTTAGTTGGCCCCAAAAGTCAAAATCTATAGGAATATTTGAGATCCCATTGGAAAGTAAAAAATCCTAATTACGGTGGTTGAAAACTTAAAAAAGGGGCAAAAAATAAAATAATGAGAATGGTGGGCGTTGGTCGATGCTAGAATGGTTGGAAGATAGAATTATTGCCTTCATTGAAATAAGCGCGTAGCACTCCTAACAAAAAATAAAATAATGAGAATTTAGACTAAGACATCCCATAAAAATAGTTTTCTAATGGATATCTAATTTTCTTTTGGGGGTACTTCTTTAGAATGGATTTAAATGGCCATTTAGGAAGAGATACAAGGAAGTAGATGGGGTTCACGGTGGATACAGGTTAGATAAATCAAATGATAGGAGGAAATTTATGTCCCTTCTAGAGAAATTTTTTATTTTCAAGTTATCTTAAAATTTCATGTATTGATTATTGATAGGCTCAAAATAGCTCTATTCTACACTACTCCTAAAATCTACCATTAAAGCTGCAAAGAAAAGCTAAAAGAGAATAAGATAAACTTTCATTTTTCTTCATTCATTATATAATAAGTAAAACTGAGTACATTTATATAGTCTTAAATGATGTAAATCAATGGATAATAATTATCCAAGTGTCAACATCATATTATTTTAACATAAATAAAATAAAAACTATAATATATAAATTACATATTTAACTCCATCCTATATAATCTTTCAACCATTTTATTTTGGGCCTAAACTCCATCCTATCAATTATGGTGTCATTTGTTGGCCTACCGCGAGTGTATAGGCTAAAAGGGGAGCAGGAAGAGAGTTTAATTTTTTTTTTTAACAGAAGGAATAGAGATATTTACTTCTAGAAAAGTGGGTTAATCTTAAATTGGTGTAATGATGTCTTTCTCTACATTTATCAAATTTTATTTTTTCTTATTTTCGGATGTTTTGATTATATTTAGTAAATCTGAAATGAATGGCAATTGCAGAAAGTGGCCAGACGATTGATTTTTGGAAAGGGGCACAAGACACTGGATTTTCAGACGTATGAGAGGAAAAAGAAGATTATGAAATTTAAGGAATCAGCATGGAAATGCCTTTATTATCTATCCGCAGAAATTTTTGCTTTGGCTGTAACATATGACGAGCCTTGGTTTACTAATACAACGTATTTTTGGGTGGGGCCAGGGAGTCAAATATGGCCAGATCAAAAGATTAAGTAAGATTATTCATTTACAAGCACAACTTTTATGGTTTCTCTGTTACAAATTTACAATCTTGAATGTAAGTTATGTTTGTATAAAAGTTGGAAAAGTACTTCTGCAAATTCTAAAGTACATTTTTGAATTCTAATACACAAAATAAAGAAGGAAAAATTGTTATTTTGAAAGTAAAAGTACTTTTGAGTACTTCCAACTGAAATTCAAACATGCATGTATTCATGTTAATTGTTATTATTTGTGCTTCCTGTGATTTCCATAATCAAATTAAGTTGGTTGATTGAACAGTAACCTTTTAGCATTTCAGGTTGAAATTGAAGGGGCTCTATATGTATGCTGCTGGATTTTATTCATACTCCATAGTTGCTTTAATATTTTGGGAAACAAGGCGCAATGACTTTGTGGTTTCCATGGGCCATCATGTTACCTCTGTCGCTCTCCTTGTGTTATCCTACATTTTAAGGTATGTTTTTTCTCGTAATCCAAGCATTTCGTGAAGTGTTATGATTTTCAGGCAACACTGTTCTGTAATTGTTTAATTTGTTCGAATGTGATTCATTTAAACTCCTTAAAGAGTGAAATGTGTCAAAGTTTTTCCTCGTGTGTGTGACAGAGATAGAGAAACAGAGTAGGAAGATTTTAAATCATTAGTGTGTCTACCAAAATTGTTTCTTTAAGTTCTTGTATAAGCGCTTTTTAAGTTAGAGGCTTTCCCTGCCTTTGGCTAGTGTACCATTCCCTCTAACTAAATATTTTATATCCAAAAATAAAATTGTTTTTATAGGGACTGCACTAATTCTATTGAATTTTAACTTAATTCACTAGTTCAGTTTGATAAGGTTTTCACTCAGTATAGTGTTTTAATTCTATGTTTAACACACTCAGGTTTGCTCGTGTTGGATCAGTTGTTCTAGCTCTTCATGAAGGTTGTGATGTGATTCTGGAGATAGCGAAAATGTCCAAATACAGTGGTGCTGAAACAATAGCTAGCATTGCATTTGTTCTTTTCGTTTTGTGTTTTACTATTCTGCGGATCATTTACTACCCTTTCTGGATTCTTAGGAGTACAAGGTTTGTATTAATTCTGTTCATTTACATTCTGTTTTCCTTCTGTTATCTGTTAGACTTCCTCACTTGTTTATTCTGTAGCTACTAATCTAGGTGAATTATCCAATGTTCCAACTCATGTTTATTGGAAGTAAAAGAAATGCTAGCAACACAATATCTAACACACTCTTTTGAACATACACTTTATCATTGGCTGAAATTTATTGAAAACTACAAATTTTGATGGGTCTCACTTCTTATTTAATGAGTTTCTCTCTTGATTTCTACTATTCAATAAATTTTAATCAATAATAAAGTATATGTTAGAAAGAGCATGTTAGAGTGTGTGTTGCTAGCACTCCTCTTAGAAATAAAAGAATTCCTTAACATACTTTAAAAGGGGGATGATCACTTTGTGTGTTGCTCTTCAGCTTCAAAAGTTGTCATCGTGGACTTGTCTCTCCTACATTCTTAACAGAAAGGAATACTAGTTTAAGATATACAATGCTATGAAATCAGTTCAACTTATATTTTTTTCTCACTTTTTTTTTTCTTGATAATGGTAATTTTATATGTATTCTGATGCCCTTTTCCCAATTAAGTGCTTGGAAAATATTTTTAGTCATTTATATTATGTACTATTTTAGGAGAATTCACAAGTCATTGCCTTGATCAAAATCTTTAGACTCTAGAAGCTTTGTCAATTTTTGGTACCCTATCCCCAGCTTTTCACAGTATAACAGCTTTTGTTGTGCAACTTCTGGGTCATATCATATGACATATTCACTGGCCATAGATTCTCATTTGAACCGTTTCAGAATCTGGCAAAAATTTGATGACTGATAGAGTAATGCTACTCAAACAAAAGTTGTAGACAAAACTCACATTTTTTACCTAGTTAGGTTTTCCTCAGGATTTGCTTTGTCACCTCAAACTTTTCTGCATGCATATGTAATGGCACTACACACTAATAGTGTTGTTTCTTTTTGAATAGCCTGCTCAACTAGTCTGATTGGTTGTTCTCAATTCTCATGGTAGATGAAGTGTGTGTGATGCATTTTTTCTCTTGAGTAAAATTCTTATGTTTTTGTGGATTGTCAACAATCCTTCTTATTCTGCAAAAATATGTTATCTATGATCCATTTCATGCTTTTGCTGATTCACACTGTTCATAATCAAAGTAAGACATTAGTTTTCCAAGTTTTAACTGAGTTGAAATAGAATTTATCTAGGAACAATTTTTACTTGGATTAAGGAATTTAGGCAGTCTTGTACTCTTGCTGGAGCAGAATTATAAAATAAAGTTTGTCCTAAAATTTATACTTCAATTAATTGTTTTTCATTTTCCTATAAGCACCTCAAGAAAAAGAAATCTTGTTTCAGACTGCAGAAGTTTCAATGATTCAATCTAAAATAGTAATGCTAGAGCTTCCTTCTTTCACATATCATTCTGTTCCTCCATATAATTGCTTCATTCTCTTCTCTCTTTGGCAGCTATGAAGTTGTTCTCACCTTGGATAAGGACCGGGTGGATGGTCCAATAAATTATTATGTGTTCAACACTCTTCTATACTTCTTACTCGTTATGCATATTTATTGGTGGGTGTTGATGCTGAGGATGCTTGTTAAACAAATAAATGAAAAAGGAAAAGTTAGTGAAGATATCCGGTCTGGTAAGCTGAAAAACGCGTTATGGCTTTCTAAGATGAATTTTTTTTCATTACGTCAGAAAATATTACATTTCATTGAATCAATCTTGATGCTGATGGCCCCTAACCATGTAGCCACAGGTTTTTTTTGTAGTGGCTTTAGTCTGTAGAAATTTTAACTTCTTACCTGATTGTAAACTTCTTCACTACCCATTTTCTTGATGCAGATTCAGAAGATGAAGATGAACATAAACATGTGGAATGAACAGAAAAACAAGATTGAATATGATTGCATTTTGTTCAAAATGGTATCATGAGTTTTTTTACAAGCACCAGTCACATTTTGTGTGGCACCAAGATAACAATGTAAAAATCGCCATAAGTACTATAGTATAAATTAATTAGAAGCTACTTGTCAAATTACTTCTGCCACTACTTCAAGCTGACAGTTAAATTAAAGCTTAGAAGGAAACTATAAGAATGATGCAGAAATGGTCCTATATGTGTTTTTTTTTTTTTTTTTGACAGAAGGTCCTATTTGTGTTAGCATTACGTTATATTGCAGTTACACTGGAATATGAGATAAAGGATATGATTTGATTTTCCTATTGGTTATTATTGATATAAAATGAGATGGAAATTAATGTGAAGGCGCGTATACAGAATGCTCATCACATCATTCCTAACCAGGGATGTAGCCAGATCTGGACGAAAAAGGAGACCACCTATAAAACTTAAACCTCATCTAACAATTATATACAGATAAAGTTTCATATAAAATATTCGTAATTATATATTATAAAATATTAGTTACACTAATAATTTATTAAAACATTTTTCCTGCGTATTACGAATATTATCTGTAATCAATTACGAATATTTTTCCCTCATTACCGTCTTGCCAGATAAAAAACTGTCTTGTGTCCATTCACATACCTGCACTGGTATCTATAAGCAAATACTAGTGAATTTTATCAATATCTGCAAATATATGTGAATATTTACTAAAAAATAAAAAATACTAACTTTAAAATAGTTTAATAACACTTGAGCCATAAATTTTCAATTATTTTGATGGCCAAATCCACAGTGGACCGACCACCTTTATAGGTGGTCCACTATGGATCATTTATATTAACCGTTGGATTCAACTAAGGCCCACAGTGATACTCTGCATCTTCCTAATGAAAACACCGTTGGTCTTTTGCTCTCTCTAGGGAAGGTCTTGCCTTTGGGAAGTGATCTGGGATCTAGGCTAAGGTAAGGGGAGAGGTTGCTTCAAAGCCACAGTAGCCAAACTGGTTTTGTCCCAAAAAAAAAAAAGTGACGCCGCCGTCGGAAATCACCTCTAGCAATGGCACACGACGAGGAGCGACTGTAGAGGAGGTGGGCAGGAAAGGGATGAGATGTGTACAATGTAAAGTATACTGTGAGCCTTAGATAAATTCAATGGTGGTTCAAAGTAGAGCACCTATAAAGATTGTCCACTGTAGTTTTGGCCTATTTTGATAGTTTTAAAAAGTTTAAAGGCCCTACATGACATTGTAGATTCCAACTAATGTTCGAACTAAATTATGATCTAAATATCTAATATTGGATTCTTTTCTAATTGCTTATGTGACTCACTTTCATGCGATTTTCATCATATTTATGATCCTTTTTAGTTTGAACATTGATTAGGATTCAGAATTTCATGTAGTAAATATAATGGAACAAGTTTTACGTCTTAAATCGGTCAAAAAATTTTAAAATCGTAACCCAAAATAAAAAATAATAATTGCTTCGAGAAGACAATGTTGATTCAAATTTGAGAAATAAAGAATCAAAATGAGTTTTTTAAAAAATAAAGAACTAAAACAAATTTTAGTAAAAAGATAAAAGATCAAAACAAATTTTAATAAAAAAAAATAAAATTAAAATATATTTTAGTTTTTTTATTTTAACCCTAATCATTTAGAAAGAAATATATGACAATATTTTATGTCTAGAATACTTTTTTCTTTTCTTTTCATCTAACCAAACGGGTAAAAGAAAAAGTTTATCTTGCATATTTCTTTCTATTTTTATTCGAGTAAATAATTCCTAAATTTATATCTCATTGTTATTTTAGTTTTTGAAATTTTTTAATATTTCATTTAAGTTTATGAAATTAATCATTTTCTCATTTTGGTCCCTAATAATAATAATAATATAAGTTTAAACACTAAAATGAAGAAAAAAAATTCCAAACACTTAAATGAAATTCTAAAAAATTTCAAAAGCTTATTTAAATTTTTGTTAGTTTCAAAGACTAAAATAATAACAAAATATAAATTTAGGACTAAATTTACCATTTTCTCTTTCAATCAAACTAAACAATATACTATAAAACTCACCCGTTCATTCTCTATTATCATTTTGTTTTTCTCCCATTTTCTTTTCACTTGGTTTCCTTTTACGTCCAAATAAAAACAGTCTTGTTGAAGCCCCCTTTCGTTGCGTGCGTTTAATAATCCACTGTTCTGTTGTACTTTACACGGGACGGGATACAGTTCCACGCTTTGACTAATACTGTCTCGTTCCATTTAACAAAGTTGATTAATTTAATTAGTAATATTAAATTTATTAATTATTTATATTATTTTTTTAAAATTATTTTTAAAATTATCGGAATTCATAGATTATTTTTTATTTAATTATTTTTTACTTAATTAATTAATGTGTATTAATTTTTTATCCAATTTTTATAAAAGAAAAAATCAATTTATACAATATTTATTATAAAATAATTAAAAATATTTTAATAAAAAATTAATCAATAATAATAAATCATTTGAAAATAATCTTATAAAAAAAATCTTTAAAAAGAATTTTATATTTAGAGACGAGATTAATAGTTCCTGTGTACCACTCACACACTTCTGCAAGGTGGTGTTTGTTTCCCAACAAAATCCTCTCTGAACCAAACAACGTCTCAACGATGGCTACTTGGCTTCAACAAGTGACATCCATTGATTGGAACCTGGAATCCTACCCAGACTTTCGTGATTTCTCCGTTTTACCCTTCTTCGCTCTCTTCTTCCCCTCCCTTCGCTTCCTTCTCGACACGTTCCTTTTCGAGGTACTACTACTATCACTTTCTCTCTTTCTTCACCACTCCTTCAAATGATTCTTCTTCTGTATTAATTGCTGCCACCTACTGTAATCGCTTTTAATCTCATGCTTCTGAGCTTTTGACCATTCAGTTGCTTCCGTTTACCTTTACTATTTTTAGTAAACTCAGCTTCATTAACTCTTTTGATTTGAACTTGGGAGTTGGAATACTCGAACACTTGCTGGTAAATTTAGGAAAGTAATTGAAGAAGTGGTTATATGGACTAAAGTATTAAATATTAGATTTTACTATTTTTGATGTGTTGGAAGT
Source organism: Pueraria montana var. lobata (assembly GCA_026413185.1). Lineage (NCBI taxonomy): Eukaryota > Viridiplantae > Streptophyta > Magnoliopsida > Fabales > Fabaceae > Pueraria > Pueraria montana. The sequence goes on along the minus strand of CM048651.1, from coordinate 35,374,480 downwards.
GTAATTTTACAACGTGAATTGATTAAAAATCACGTTAGATATGATTTTTGGAATAATTATTAAAAAAAAAAAAAAGTCAACAATTTTCAATTAATTAGATGACAATAATGACCAACCGGTCACCAAGGCACAACGCAACTTTACTGTTGTGTCAGGACTCGCCCTCTCTAGTTAAATTCATTAAATTTATAATTAAGCCTTCAAGTTCAAGGTACTATGTGAGTGAAGGAAAATGCTAAGGGAATATTCAGTGCTATACGTATAAAGTTGAAGCAGGAAATTGGGTGGGTATTGGTCGATGCTAGAATGGTTGAAAGATAGGATTATTGCCTTGCAATATGTCATTGAAATCCCTAACAAAGGCAAGATATTGGGAAGATTTGGATGCAAGCCAAAAGTGCTTTTGAGAGCTTCTCTACTGGAAATATAGAGCTTTCTCCAGTAGAGAAGCTCTCAAAAACACTTCTAGCCTTGTATCCAAACAGGCCCTAAGAACTTCCATAAAAACAGTCTTTAGAATGGATTTCTATGTTTTATTTTTTGGAGTACTTCTTTAGATTGGATTTAAATGGTCATTTAGGAAGCGATACAAGGAGGTACATGGATTCGTTGCTGATACAGGTTTGGTGAATCAAATGATAAGGGGAAATTTATGAGTCACTTCTCAAGAAAAATTTTGTTTTCAATTACTATATGTTATCTTAAAATTTCAAGTAATGATTTTTTTAGTGAATCTGGCGTATCTCCCAGCCGAAAGTTAGAAACTAATCCTTGGAACTATTAAGATTCATTAAGGGGCTGATCTCTGTCAGCAGATGCTCTTCCATATTCAAGTATAGATTATGGTGTCATTTGTTAACCCACCGCAAGGACTGGTACTGAGTGTAAAGGCTAAAAAGGAAAAAGGAAGAGAGATATTTTTATATAGAAAAGTGGGTTAATCTTATATTGGTGTAATGATGTCTTTCTCTACATTTACTATTTTTTTTTTTTTCTGGATATTTTGATTAAATTTACTCAATCTAAAGTGAATGGCATTTACAGAAAGTGGCCAGACGATTGATTTTTGGAAAGGGACACAAGATGATGGATTTTCAGTCGTATGAGAGCAAAAAGAAGATTAGGAAATTTAAGGAATCAGCATGGAAATGCGTTTATTTTCTATCCGCAGAAATTTTTGCTTTGGCAGTAACATATGATGAGCCTTGGTTTACTGATACAAGATATTTTTGGGTGGGGCCAGGGAATCAGATATGGCCAGATCAAAAGATTAAGTAAGATTATTCATTTACATGCACAACTGTTGTGGTTTTTCCATGTTCAACTTAAGTTGGTTGATTGAGCAATAACCTTTTAGCATTTCAGATTGAAATTGAAAGGGCTCTATATGTATGCTGCTGGATTTTATTCATACTCCATACTTGCTTTAATATTTTGGGAAACGAGGCGCTCTGACTTTGTGGTTTCCATGGGCCATCACGTTATTACTGTCATTCTCATCATGTTATCCTACATTTTTAGGTATGTTTTTCTCTTAATCCAAGAATTTGGTGAAGTGTTATGATTTTCAGGCAATACTGTTCTGTAATTGTTTAATTTGTTTGAATGTGATCCATTTCAAATGACAGAAGGTACACCTAACTGATTTAGTGGACTAGTTGCTTATTGTAATTTTCTGTTATTGGTTGTTATGACAGTTGTTAGTTACCTATGAAGCATCGATACTTTAATTTGCTTCACATATTTGTATCTAATATCGATACTCTTGGATAGTTCACCGATACGTATCCATGAAGTATCCAAGCCTTTAAAAAAGTTATGAAAATCCAATACAGCTACAAATGAGACAGAAGCATGTATAATATAGAAACATAAAAGCATTGTCCCTTGAAAATCGATCTTGGAAATCTTGCCATACTTGAGCAACGTTAATCCAATTTATACTAGCAGCAATATCAGGAGACATAGCATGATTCAACCAAGAAAGAACAAGAGTATTGCATCTCTTCCAAGCAGCAAATAAAGGATCCACAGGAGAAGGTTGAAGCAGGGAACTATCCACAAATTCATACTTGTTTTTCATTTGGAGGGCCATTTTCATAGCTCTAGCCCATGAGTGATAATTCAAACCTTCAAGATTAGGGGAAACAAGAACAAGGGATGGATTTTCATTGGGATGAATGTAATAGACGTTTGATGGATCTTGCTGAGAGGAGGGGATATTGGAAGCCATTGAAGTATCAAGAGAGGTTGCAAGAAAAAGGAAAAGAAAAGGTGTGGGAGGAAGTTTTAATCTGATACTTTATTAGAATATTGATAAAATGTAGCCCGAGAGAGTCAGGTATGCACAAGATGGTCTACAGAGAAACTAAAAACAGAAATGTAACTAACAACTAACAGCTGTCATAACAACCAATAACAGAAAGTTAGAATACGCAACTAATTCACTAAATCAGTTAGGTGTATCTTCTGTCATCAAACTCCTTGTTAAAAGAGTGAAATGTGTCAAGGTTTTTGTGCCTGTATGTGATAGAGATAGAGAAAGTGAGAGTATGAAGATTTTAAATCATTAGCATGTCTACAAAAATTGTTTTTTTATGGAAATTGTGAACTAGATGCCTGCACTAATTCTATAGGATTTTAATTTACTTCACTAGTTCATTTTGCTTCTATGTTTAATACACTCAGTATAGTGTTTTACTTCTATGTTTAACTCAGTTTAGTGTTTTGCTTCTATGTTTGATAATCTCAGGTTTTTTCGTGTTGGATCAGTTGTTTTAGCTCTTCATGATGCTAGTGATGTGTTAATCGAGACAGGGAAAATGTCCAAATACAGTGGTGCTGAAACGATAGCTAGCATTTCATTTGTTCTTTTCGTTTTGTGTTTTACCATAATGCGGATCATTTACTACCCATTCTGGATTCTTAGGAGTACAAGGTTTGTATTAATTTTGTTCATTTACATTATTTTTTTCTTCTGCTGTCTGATAGAATTCCTCACGTGTGTATTCTGTAGCTGCTAAACTAGGAGAATTATCCAATGTTCCTACTCATGTTTATTGGAAAGTAAAAAAATTCCTAAACATATATTAAAAGGATGGTGATCACCTTGGCTGTTGCTCTTCAGCTTCAAAAGTTGTCATTGTGGGGGAGAATAACACCTTGTCTCTCCTACATTCTTGACACAAACGACTACTAGTTTAAGATATACAATGCTATGAAATCAGTTCATCTAACCTTTATTTTTTTTCTTACTTTTATTTTTTGATAATGGTAATTTTATATGTATTCTGGTGCCCTTTCACCAATTAAGTGCTTGGAAAATATTTTTAGCTATTTATATTATGTACTATTTTAGGAGAATTCACAAGTCACTGCCTTGATTAAAATCTCTAAACTCTATAGGCGCTGTCAATTTTTGGTACCCAACTTCTGGGTTATGACATTCACTGGCCACAGACTCTCATTTGGACTGTTTCAGAATCTGGCAAAATATGATAGAGTAATGCTACTTAAAGTCTCAAACAAAAGTTGTAGACAAAAGATACCCTTTTACCTTGTTAGGTTTTCCTCAGGATTTGCTCTGTCACATCAAACTTTTCTGCACACTAATAGTGTTTCTCAGTCTATCCAACAGTTGTCTCTAGCATGTTCCAATCTGATATTTGAATGGCCTGGCATGTTCCAATATGATATTTGAATGGCCTGCTCAATTGATCTGATTGGTTGTTCTCGAGTAAAATTCTGAAGTTTTGTGGATTGTCAACAATCCTTCTTATTCTGCAAATTTATATTATCTATGATCCATCTCATGCTTTTGCTTATTCACACTGTTCATCATCAAAGTCAAGGCTAAATTTAGCAATAAGTATGACATTAGTTTTCCAAGTTTGAACTGGGTTGAAATAGAATTTATCTAGGAACAATTTTTATTTGGATTAAGGAGTTTAAACAGTCTTGTCAGGGAAGGATTATAAAATGAAGTTTGTCCTAAAATTTATACTTCAATTAATTGTTTTTAATTTTCCTATAAGCACCACAAGAAAAAGAATATGTTTCAGACTGCAGAAGCTTCAATGACTCAATCTAATTAGTAATGCTAGAGCTTCCATCGTTCACATATCATTCTGTTACTCCATTTAATTGTTTTATTCTCTTCTCTCTTTCGCAGCTATGAAGTTGTTCTCGCCTTGAAAATGGACATGGTGGATGGTCCATTATATTATTATGTGTTCAATGCTCTTCTATACTTCTTGCTTGTTCTTCATATATATTGGTGGGTGCTGATGCTTAGGATGCTTGTTAAACAAATCCAAGAAAAAGGAAAAGTTAGTGAAGATATCCGGTCTGGTAAGCTGAAAGATGCATTACATATATACCTTTCTAAGATGAACTTTATATGCATTATGTCAGAAAATATTACATTTAATTGAATCAATCTTGATGTTGATGACTCCAACCATGTATCCACAGGTTTTGTAGTGGCCTTAGTAGAAATTTTAACATGTTATCTGATTATAACCTGCTTCACTTCACATTTTCTTTTTGCAGATTCAGAAGATGAAGATGAACATAAACATGAAGAACGAACAGAAAAACAAGATTGAATACGATCGCATTTGTTCAAAATGGTATCATGGGTTGTCTTACATGCACCATAAATGTCTTGAATATTGTCACATTTTGTGTGGCACCAAGATAAGAAAGCAATGTAAAAATTACCATAAGTAATTAAGTATTGTATAAAGTATATCTAGAAGCTTCTTGTTAAATTACTTCTGCTACTAGTTCAAGCTGACAATTAAAGCTTAGAAGGAAACTATAAGAATGATCCAGAAATGCTCCTTGTAGATCAAATTAAGTTTGGCCCCCTTGCTCTTTGTTGTGATAAATCGTATTTGACGTAGAAAATTTACACTAAAGAAGAATCTTTATTAATGAGAAAAGAATACAAACTACAAAGAAGAATTCTCTATGAATTCTTAATCTCTCACACGTATACTCTCTAAAGGATTTGAATCCTTATGTTTTTCTCTCTTGTTCTGATTGAGTTCTTACAATCAAATGCACCTATTTATATTACAATGCTTGCTAAGAAATTATTGGTAATAGAGGACACTTGTTTGTAAACCATCCATAATAAATGGCTTTTATCCATTTGTTAAAAATAGCAATGGTAATTAATTCAAGGTATACGTAACAAATCTCCACCTTGGCTTGAATTCCCTAAGCCATTTATCTTTCACCTTCTAGTAGTGTTGCTCCACCTACTTCCAGTGTCAACTAGCACTTGTAATACCAACAAAGTCCAAACAATATTTGAACTTTACTGACGGAAGAGCTTTCGTCATCACGTTTGCAGGATTATCAAAAGTAGCAATCTTGTCTACCAAGATCACCAACATAGTCTGAGTCACAAAATCCAATGACAAGACTATGAACTTCATTAGTTCCTCTTACAAACACTAGACTTATGTCAGTTGAACCCTTCAAGTATCTAAGAATCCACTTTATAGCTTGCTAATGAGCCTTCCCTGGATTAGCCATATAACGACTAACAACACTCACTACATGTGCAATATCTGGTCTAGTACAAACCATGGCATACATCAAACTTCTGACTGCATTAGAGTAAGGCACTCGAGACATGAACTTTTCCTCCTCTTTTGTTTGTAGTGACATTTTTGCAGATAACTTAAAATGAGCCGCAAAAGGTGTACTAACTGCTTTTGCATTGTGCATTCCAAATCTCTCTAGAACTTTCTCAATATAGCTCTTTTGAGATAAACACAATCTTCCAGCTTTTTGATCTCGTATGATCTCCATACAAAGGATTCTTTTTGCTGGACCCAAATCATTCATCTCAAATTCACCACTTAATTGTGCCTTCACCTTATTGATCTCGGTTGGGTATTTATAGGCAATTAGCATGTCATCAACATAAAGAAGCAAGTAAATATAGGACCTATCAGACAATTTCTTATGATAAACACAACTATCATACTCACTTCTTGTATACCCAATATCAACCATAAACGAATCAAATCATTTATACCATTGCCTGGGTGACTGCTTCAACACATACAAAGACTTCTTCAACAAACGCACGTGGTCTTGTTTTCCTGGTACGACAAACCCCTTTGGTTGTTGCATGTAAATCCTTTCCTCCAAATCACCATGGAGAAAAGCAGTCTTCAGTCTTCACATCTAGTTGTTCTAACTCCAAATCATGCAGACACACCAAAGCAAGAAGCACTCGAATGGAACTATGCTTCACAATAGGGGAAAAAACTTCATTAAAGTCAATACCTTGTCATTGTGTAAAGCCTTTTGCTACAAGCCTTGCTTTGAACCTTATTCCATCCTTCTTCTTGAATAACCACTTGTAACCCACAATCTTTTGAGCAACTGGTTTCCCAACAAGCTCCCAAGTTTGATTCTTGGGGAGGGATTCGAGCTCTTCTTTCATGGAACCAATCTATTGTGATGCTTCATCACAATTAACTGCCTCATGGAATGAACTAGGTTCCTCTTCATCAATGCTTTCTGCCATATTGAGTGCAAAAGCAACAAAGTCACCATACCTTCCTGGTGCTTTGATTTTTCTTCTTGGCCAATCTCTAGCCAATATATACTCAGGCTCTGTTATTTTGACTTCATCATATGTCTCTAATGGGTTTTGTTTAAGAGCTTCTATTTCAAGCTCCACCTTTTTGCTAACACCATGAACTTTAACTTTATTATCATGGTCCTCATGTGGTCTTGGATTAAGTATAGCTTTCTCATCAAAGGTCATATCTCTACTAATCATGAGCTTTGATTCCTTAGGGTCCCACAGGGTCCCACAACCTGTACCTTTTTACTCCATCTTGATAACCCAAAAATATGCATTGTCTTGGCTCTTGGCTCCAGTTTCCCTTCATTAACATGAGCATAAGCTGGACACCCAAATACACTCAGAATTGAATAATTTGCAGTAGAGCCTAACCACAATTCCTCTAGGGTCTTGCAATCAATAGCTGTAGAAGGAGACCTGTTCACCAAATAACACACAGTACTAACTGCCTCTGCCCAAAATTGCTTAGGCAAACCTGCATTTGAGAGCATGCAACGAGCTCTCTCAAGCAATGTTATGTTCATTTGTTTGGCCTGTAGTTGAGAGCATGCAACAGTTGTCTTTATCATAAGAAATTGTCTAACGGCTCCTATATTTACTTGCTTATTTATGTTGATGATATGTTAATCACATGTAAATAACAAACTGAGATCAATAAGGTGAAGGCACAATTAAATGGTGAATTTGAGATGAAGGATTTGGGTCCAGAAAAAAAATCCTTCGTATGGAGATCATAAGAGATCGAAAAGCTGGAAGATTGTGTTTATCTCAAAAGAGCTATATTGAGAAAGTTCTAGAGAGATTTGGAATGCACAATGCAAAAGTAGTTAGTACACCTTTTGCGACTCATTTTAAGTTATCTACAAAAATGTCACCATAAATAGAGGAGGAGGAAGAGTTCATGTCTCGAGTGCCTTACTCTAATGCAGTCGAAAATTTGATGTATGCCATGGTTTGTACTAGACCAGATATTGCACGTGCAGTTAGTGTTGTTAGTCGTTATATGGCTAATCCAGGGAAGGCTCATTGGCAAGCTGTAAAGTGGATTCTCAGATACTTGAAGGGCTCAACTAACGTAGGTCTAGTGTTTGGAAGAGGAACTAATGAAGTTCATAGTCTTGTCACTGGATTTTGTGACTCAGACTATGCTGGTGATCTTGATCGTAGGAGGTCCTTGACTGGTTATATTCTCACGCTTGGAGGTAGTGCTATAAGTTGGCGTGCGACTTTACAGTCCACTGTTGCCTTGTCAACTACAGAGGTAGAGTATATGGCAGCTACAAAAGTGGTGAAAGAAGCTTTATGGCTTAAAGGTCTTATTGGTGATCTTGGTGTAAATCAGAAGAATATTACGGTGTTTTGTGATAGTCAGAGTGCAATTCACTTAACCAAGAACCAGATGTATCATGAAAGGACAAAGCATATTGATGTTAGGATGCATTTCATTCGTGATGTCACAACTCGACGTGATGTCACAACTCGAGGTGATGTGTTGGTAGAGAAGATTGCTACTTCTGATAATCCTGCAGACGTGATGACGAAAGCTCTTCCATCAGTAAAGCTCAAATATTGTTTGGACTTAGTTGACATTACAAGTGCTAGTCGACAGTGGAAGTAGGTGGAGCAACACTGCTAGAAGGTGAAAGATAAATGGCTTAGGGAATTCAAGCCAAGGTGGAGATTTGTTACTGATGCCTTGAATTACCATTGCTATTTTTAGCAAATGGATAAAAGCCATTCATTATGGATGGTTTACAAACAAGTGTCCTCTGTTACCAATAATTTCTTCGCATGCATTGTAATATAAATAGGTGCATTTGATTATAAGAATTCAATTGGAACAAGAGAGAAAAACATAAGGATTCAAATTCTTTAGAGAGTATACTTGTGAGAGATTAAGAATTCATAGAGAATTCTTCTTTGTAGTTTGTATTCTTTTCTCATTAATAGAGATTCTTCTTTAGTGTAAATTTTCTACGCCAAATACGATTTATCTTGTGCCAGCATTACGTTATATTGTAGGTAGACTGGAATATGAGATAAATGATATAATTTGATTTTCTTATTGGTATCCCCTATATAATTTGGGCAATTCAAACACTAGTTCCAACTTGGAGTTAGTTTACATTTTCTATAGCTTCTTCAATGATTCCCTTGAATTCTGGAATGATTGCCACGTGGCTATCTTCCTTAACTAAGGGTATGTTTGGATACTTATTTGGGGACCTCAAACACACTTTTGGAACACTAAACTCGATTTTGTATGTTTAGATTCTCCTAAAATTAATTTTGCTACCTATGTTTGGGGCTAAACTGGGTTTGGAGCATAAGCAACAAATGGGTTGCTTTTAAAGTAAAAATACTTTTCATTTTGTATTTTTACAATAGCAATATGAAGTAAAAGTACTTTTGATTAGTATTATAACTTAAATATGAATTTAGTCTATGTAAGTTCGCACTTTTTCAATTTTGGTTCTTATAAGTTTATTTGTTCATTTTTAGTCCCTATAAGTTCACGTTTTTTCAATTTTGATGCCTGTAAATTTGTTTGTTCAATTTACTTCCTGTAAATTTGTGTTTTTTCAATATTAGTCTTGAACTTATAAAGATTAAAAATAAAAAAAAAATGAAATCTTAAAAGGACTAAAATTGAAAAAATGCAAATTTACATGACTAAAAATGAACAAAAAAAAAACTTACATGACCAAAATTGAATACCTCGTACCAATGATATGGTAAAAAAAAAAAATCACCCATTCCATTTCCATCTATGCTTTCATTCTTTATATTTTCTTTCTCCCACGTTCTTCAATTATTTTCCTTTTATTATTACAAAAATAGTGTTAAATCCCATTTTTGTTGCGTCGTGCGTTCCATAATCCGGTGTTGTACACGGTATACATGTTGCATGCTTTGACTAATACTAAACCAATACTTCCCGTATACCACTCACATCACATCACATTGATCACAATACATAACATCACATCAGAGATAGTTCTGCAAAACGTTGGTTCTTCGCTGTTTGTTTAATCCTCTGAGCGCATGTTTGAGTTTTCGTTGGAAGGTCTCCAAACGACCGTTGAATCAAAAGTTCTGAATTCTTACTTCTCACAAAATGTGCATTGAAATGTGTGTCCGTTCATCTTAACGTTAAACCAAACACATCCTAAGCCAAACAACGATGGCTATCGGGTTCAACAACAAGTGAGCTCTATTGATTGGAACCAGGAATCCTACCCAAGCTTTCGTGATTTCTCCGTTATACCCTTCTTTGCTCTCTTCTTCCCCTCCCTTCGATTCCTTCTTGACACGTTTCTCTTCGAGGTACTACACTACTACTACTTACTCTCTTTCTGCTCATTCAAATGAACATGCAGTTGCTTGCGTTGACTTTTTCTATTTTTAGTCAACTCAGGTCTCAGCTGCATTAACTCTTTTTGCCACCTTCACCTTTTGTTTTGAACTTCGGAATTGGAATACTTGAACACTTGCTAGTAATCTATGAAAGTAATAGAAGATGTGGTTATGAGCAAACAAGTGTATTAACTTTGGATTTTCCATTGTGAACAACTAGAAATCAAGTTACATTGATGCAACTTTTAAGATAATTATTAGAAACATTAATAATTTTTAATGAGGATGTATGATTAAATTACAATTATATTATATTATCAGTGTGTTTCTTCTAAGATTTGACTCATAAAAAGTAACTCATCTTAAATGGTAACATAACAAAATAACAAATATTAGTAACAATATTTTAATGCATCCATGATTTATTATATGAGTTTAATAGTAATGCATTGACGATGTAAAATAATTTTACATATAATCACAAATCACTAGTGGTATGACTTTTAAAATAATTTTGTAAAAGTCAACAAACTTATCATATATTAATGTTGATTTTCTCATCAACGAAAAAAATTTGTTATTTTACTCCCTAAAAACGAGTTATTCACTTGAGAGAAGTGAGATCCTCTAATTAAATTCCTTAAATTTATAATTAAGCATTCAAGTCCAAGATACTAAGTGTGTGAAGGAAAATGCTAAGAGAATAGTTACTGTTACACTAATAAAGTTGGAAATGGATCCTCTCTGTTTTCTTTTTCTTCAATTTTTTCATTCCATAAGCTTTTAAAAAACTAAAAATAAAATAAAATGGTACACATTTTTTGGAAACTAAAAATCAACATTTATTTTTTCAAAAGCTTAATAACGAAAGAAATGAAAAGAAAAAGAAATGAAGAGGACTCATACCCAATAAAGTTGGAGCAGGAAATACTTCATCCAGTCTCGAATATAAGTAACAAAAATTTCTTATTTTTTTGTCCCAAATATAAACAAATAGCAACTAATTTTGACTTATTGAATGAGACTATCTTTAAAATACCCTTCATTTTATAAGGCCAAATATCTTTTTTATGCATTATATCAAGTTCTAATGATGGATAGTTTAGGGGAAAAAATATTTTTTAATTAGAATTGATACAATTTAATGAAGTTAACTAATTTTCTTAATAAGTGTAAAAAAAATTTCTTATAATCGAGACCGAAGAGAGTAAGGGCGTAGGCACCCCTGACAAAAGGCAAGATTTTGAGAAGATTTAAAAGTGTTAGATTAAGAAATCCCATTAAAATGGCCTTTATAATCGATTTCTATTTTTATTTTTTGGAGTACTTCTTTAGAATGGATTTAAATGGTCATTTAGCCATTTAGGAAGAGATGCAAAGAAGTAGTACATGGGGTTCGTGGTGAATACATGTTAGGTGAATCAATGATAAGGGGAAATTTATATATGTCACTTTAAAAGAAAATTTTAAATTTATATATGTTACTTTTAAAGAAATTTTTTATTTTTAATTATCTCTTATCTTAAAATTTGAAGTATTGATTATGGCGTCATTTGTTAGCCTACGGCAATGACCAGTACTGAGAGTATAAGCTGAAAAGTAAAAAGGGAAAAGGAATAGAGATATATTTTTTTTATCAAAAGGAATAGAGATATTTATATCTAGAAAAATGGGTTTTTTTTATATAGCAACACCAAAATTAAAATCTAAGATTTTCATATAAACTACCCAAACTTTCCCATTATTATGCCAATTTTAGTGGTTAAAAGTGGGTCAATCTTATATTGGTGTAATGTCTTTCTCTAAATCTGTCAATTTGTTTTTATTTTCGGATTTTATTATTATATTTAATCAAATCTGAAGTGAATCGCACTTACAGAGAGTAGCCAGACGATTGATTTGTGGAAAGGGACACAAGATACTGGAATTTCAGACGGCTAAGAGAAAAAAGAAGATTAGGAAATTTAAGGAATCGGCATGGAAATGCGTTTATTTTCTGACTGTGTCTAGGGTGGACCACTTTAATAAGTGGTCCACCAAACACCACAACATGTAGTTCTTAGATTAATCTGCTTCCCACACTGATATGATACACCCTCTGCACCAAATTTGAGCCCATCCAACGATCCCTCACCATCAACCACCGTGCGCCACCGCTAGAGGCCATTTCCGGCGGCGACATTTCAATTTTTTCCCTCTTTTCTTCTCTTCTCCCTTAGATTCTAGATATCAAAATCACTCGCATCAAACTCAAGAGCAACACCAACATTTGACCACCCAATCAAATCAGAAATGGGAAAGGCTTTAAGCGAAGAGTCTCGTGTTGTGTCGTGTTACATGTCCTTTTTCTTGTTGGGGTTCTCATTAATGTCATTTTTGAGCACGACGAGGATCTCGTCGGCGGCAACGCTGATGATGTTAGTGGTTGGTCGCCAAGTTGGTGCTGGGTGACGCTGAGGAGCACCTCGGAGGCGATGCGAGTCACTTTCGTCTTGGGATGTTAGACGTTGTCGTTGGAGGTGGAGTGCACACTGTCGTGTTGGATCGAGACCGAGACTGCATCATTGGCAAAGTGCTGCTTCTAGGGGCGCGACATCAGCGGTGGCAGCGCGGTCACGGGTCTCTTTCGTCTTAGGATGGTAGACGCCATCATCGAAGGCGAAGAGCACGCCGCCGTGCTGGATCGAGATCGAGGCCGCGACATCAACGACAACGACACGGTCCTTTTTCTTCTTATTGTTCTTTGCCTTTTCAAACTTGTCCCATAGGGACTCAGGCACACCAGTGGGCTCGTGCAGGTTGTGCCGGTGTCGGAGGCGCTCTCGGAGGAGAAAGAGGGAGAGTACAGAAAGGAAGGCAAGGAAAATTCTGGTACATGAGAGTGTATAATAAAATTTTACACCTTGATAAATCTGAGGGTCTATAAAAATGGTGTTTGGTAGACCACTTATTAAAGTAGTCCACCCTAGACACAGCCTTATTTTCTATCGGCAGAAATTTTTGCTTTGGCTGTAACATATGACGAGCCTTGGTTTACTAATACAAGATATTTTTGGGTGGGGCCAGGGAGTCAGATATGGCCAGATCAAAAGATTAAGTAAGTTTGTTCATTTACATGCACAACTTTTGTGGTTTTTCTTTACAATATTTAATCTATTCTTGTTAACTGTTAATCTATTCTTCTATATTCAACTTAAGTTGGTTGATTGAGCATTAACCTTTACCATTTCAGATTGAAATTGAAGGGACTTTATATGTATGCTGCTGGATTTTATTCATACTCCATTCTTGCTTTAGGGTATGTTTGGGAATCAGTTACGTTCAACGTAACGGCCGTTAAAAAAAACTACTTTCATATTACTTTTGTTTTTATGTCTTGGAATACGTGTTTTTCCGTTGAACGTGGATTCAAACGGTTAACCAAACACACACTTAATATTTTGGGAAACGAGACGCTCTGACTTTGTGGTTTCCATGGGCCATCATGTTACTTTCTGTCATTCTCATTGTGTTATCCTACATTTTTTGTGCGCATTGTGATATAGACAGGGGGTTGTTGGATGGGTTTTTCTTTTTGCCTATTCCTCCAGAAATTTTAAAAGGGTCATTTATTTGAATTGAAGATCGACATGATACTAACATGCATGTTGGTTGGAGAGACATTGATTTTGGATTTTTTAAGCAATGTTTCGTTATCAAGTTTTATTGATGAAAAAAACATAATTGAAAGAAAAGACTATACTAAAAATGGTTAGTCAAGTTCTTCAGCAGAGATTAGTCATCAGTAAAGGCCGATGGATGGTGACCTAAAAAATAGACCTAATCAAAATACAATACTATATCATAAAGATAATCGGGTCAATTCAATCTATTAATGTGATATATCAATATTCACATTATGTATAGTTAAATCGTAGAATGAAAGAAATATAAAAATCAAATTAAGATATATTTTACAATAATTTTTTTAAAAATAAATAATATCAATATAAATATAATGGTATATTATACAAAATATTGTCTATTAGATAAAAAGAATTATTATTAATGCACATTTGTTCAAAAAACTTATAATTTTTTAAATAATATAGGATACCTAACTTAAGGTGAATTATTGGTGAATAAATGAAATAGATATACTTGATGAATAAATGAAATATATATATATAAGTTAGATAACAATAAATGAAATAATATACTTAATGATTAAGTATTATTGTTATCTAACTTATATATATTTCATTTATTCATCAAGTATATCTATTAACTTAATGATTAAGTATTATTGTTAAGAGTATAAGGTGAGTGGTTCTGTCTTTTTCTCCTACACTTTTGATAATATTTTCACATGGAAAGTTGACATATTTCTCCTACACTTTTGATAATATTTTCACATGGAAAGTTGACATATGGATCAAAATCAAATCAAGCTAAATTGTTTTTATAAGGAAATTGTGAACTAAATGTCTGCACTAATTCTGTTGAATTTTAATTTATTTCACCAGTTCATTTTGATAAGGTTCTCACAAAGTGTAGTGTTTTATTTCTATGTTTAATACACTCAGGTACGTTCGGGTTGGATCAGTTGTTTTAGCTCTCCATGACGCCAGTGATGTGTTTTTGGAGACAGCAAAAATGTCCAAATACAGTGGTGCCGAAACAATAGCTAGCATTGCATTTGTTCTTTTCGTTTTGTGTTTTACCATATTGCGGCTCATTTACTACCCTTTCTGGATTCTATGGAGTACAAGGTTTGTATTATCTTCATTTACATTTTGTTGTCTGTTAGAATTCCTCACATGTTTATTTTGTAGGTACTAATCTAGGTGAATTGTCTAATGTTCATTGGAAGTTAAAAACTCCTAAACATACTTTAAAAGGATGATGATCACTTTGTCAGTTGCTTTTTAGCTTCAAAAGTGTGGGGGAGATTAACACCATATCTCTCCTACATTCTTAGCAAAAAGAAGTACAAGTTTAAGATATACAATACTATGAAATTAGTTCATCTTACCTTTATTTTTTCTTCCTTTCTTTTATCGATAATGGTAACTATATAGATTGTGCTCCTCTAAAGTGTAGAGCAACATCATAACTATTCACATTTCACAATAATAAATGATTTAGATTGTTACAACTAATTTAAATTTACTATATCAGATTGCCTTCTAAAAAAATAAAAATATATCACCTATCATCACCATTGTCTCTTCCTCCACCACCATCATTGTCGTTGCCACCACTATCGCCACCATGATAAATCACCTATCATCACCATTGTTGCTGCCTCCACCACCATCGTCATCATCACCACCACCACCACCATTGCCATTGTTATCATTTATCATCGCCACTATCACCACTAGCATCATTAGGGTGACAGCGATGATAGTGGTAGTAGCAGTTGTGGCAGTGGTAGTGGTGATGGCGACGGTGGTGGTAGTGGTGGTAATAGGAGATACTCCCTCTGTTCTCTTTTATAAGCAAAAGAAAAAAGCCAGTTTTTTGTTCTCAAATATAAGCAAATATAAACTACTTTTGCCTTATTTAATGAGACTATCTTCAAAATGCTCTTCATTTTATAGGGGGTTTATACTTGATATCAATCAAGTTCCAATGAAGGGTAATTTAGGAAAAAAGTTTACTTTTTAATTGGGATTGACACAATTTCATGAAGTTAACTAATTTCCTTAATAAGTGTGAAATCAATTTTTTTTTTGTTTATAAAAGAGAATAGAGGGAGTATATTTTTATTTTTTTAAAAGGTAAATCTTATGTGGTAAATTTAAATTAGTTTTAATTATCTAAACCGTTCGCTATTATGAATGGTTAGGATGTGCACACTTTACCTTCCAAAGTACATGTTGCACTTTAGAGGAGTCCAATCCTATCTTTTTATATGTATTTTGGTGTCTTTTTACAAATAATTAAGTGCTTAAAAAATTTCTTACGATTTATATTATGTAATATTTTAGGAAAATTCATAAGCTTTTGCCTAAAATTTCTAGACTATAGATGCTTTGTCAATTTTTTGGTACCTATCTCTAGCTTTCAACAATATAATAGCTATTTTTGTGCTACTTCTAGCTCTTAAGACATATTCACTGATCGTAGTCCATAGAGAACCTCATTTAGGATCTATTAGGATAAACTTCTCCATAAGCACTTATAAGAGAAGAAAATAAGAAGGAAGAATGAAATAAGTTTCTCCATAAGCTAAATTAGCTTATGCATCAACTAATTTGTAAAAGTTTTCTCATATTAACTTTTCTAAAATGTGCTTTTGAATCTCGGAATTGTAAAGTACTTACCTTGGGGACAATCTATTGAAGCTCCATCCTTGATTTTGACATAGGCCTACCTTTCAACATATTATAGATTAAGACTTGTAATACAAAGCAAAAAGCAAAGGTATTATAAATTAAAACTTGCAATTATACTAGGTTCTACATCTCTTTGTTGGGCCTCTTATGCAATGAACACACCCACATGGCAATATTGTCCCTAAGACAAATAATCAGGAGTTTCCAATATGATTTGCATTGGGGAACAATTAGTGACAATGCACACATAATTTAGAAGCAGTTGTTAACTTGTACTACCTTTGTCCCTATATATAAGACCCTTTTAACTAATTCACACCCTTTAAGAAAAGTAGTTAATTTAGTTAATCACATTAAATTTGTCAATTATTTGAACTATTTTCCAAAATTACCCCTAATTTCTCTCTCCACTTAATTGCTTATCACCTAAGAGTAATTAATGTTTAGAGAGAGAAAACTATAATTAATTGAGGGTATTATAGGAGAAAAAAAGTAATTAATGCTTCAGACAATTGGAAGAGGGTCTTATAAAAAAGGACAAGCAATAAAGTGAAAAGGGTCTTATATATAGGGACGAAGGTAGTACTTACTTATGGATGTAAGGTGCTAGGTAATTTGTTTTCTTGATTCATGCATCCATCTCTGAATGTATGTTTGGGACTCTTCTTTCTTATTCCCTGATGTCTAAATGGATTGAGGCTCAAGGAATACATTTATATTTGTATTCCCCTTATCCCAAATACCTTATCCAAATGCCTAAAATGTAAAAATAAATGTTAATTATAATAGTTTGATAGTTAATTAACTAATGAACCTACAAATAAAATGTACTTACATGCATTAATCATAATTGAATAATTAAGATGTTGAGCATTTGATTGCTCGATATTATTTCCAAAATATTGCTCATATGTATATATAATGGGACATTATTGTCCCTACCAAAGACGCTAGCATCCCACTGCACTTGGCGTCTCATGTATATATTAGTTATGACTTTTAAAGTAGTTATTATAGAAGTCAACAAATTTATCATATTTGATTATCTGTAATTGGATGATGGTATAAAAGTATATTCTAATTAAAGTCATAATTTATCTAGAAATGATTTATACTTTGATTGAGGAATTTAAGTTGTCTTGTTTGAGCAAAATTATAAAATATAGTTTGTCCTAAAGTTTATACTTGAAATTTTTTTTTTAATCTTCCCATAAGCACCTCAAGAAAAACAAAATCTTGTTTGACTACAGAATTTTCAATGATTCAATCTAAATAATATATAATGTTAGAGCTTCCATCATTCGCATATAATTTTGTCCCTCCATTTAGTTGTTTTATTCTATTATCTTTTTGGCAGTTAAGAAGTTGTTGTCACCTTGAAAAAGCACGAGGTGGATGGTCCATCATATTATTATGTGTTCAACAGTCTTCTATACTTCTTGCTTGTTCTTCATATATATTGGTGGGTGTTGATGATTGGGATGCTTGTTAAACAAATCCAAGCAAAAGGAAAAGTTAGTGAAGATATTCGGTCTGGTAAGCTGAAAAATGCATTGCATATATGACTTTGTAAAAGATTATCTTTTTATGCGTTAGGTCAGACATTTTTACATTTTATTGAATCAATATTAATGTTGATGACCCTTCAACCATGTAGCCACAGGTTTTGTAGTGGCTTTAGTCTGTAGAAATTTTAACTTGTTATCTAATTGTAAATTGCATAACTTCACATTTTCTTTATGCAGATTCAGAAGATGAAGATGAACATAAACATCAAGAATGAGTAGAAAGATGAGATTGAATATGATCAAATTTTGTTCAAAATGGTATCATGATTTGTTTTACATGTTACTAATGAAATATGTTCAAAGGATTTATGTGGTTTTGAATTGTACTTTGACGGACAGTCCTAATGTATTTCCATTGATTGATTTAATTTCCTCCTAAAATAGAGTCTTAAATTAGAAAGAAAAAAATGTTAGTTATTCACTCAACACATTTTCCTTCTCAATAGACATAATTAAATTTTTTTTTTTAAAAATAGCACAATGCTCAACTAATAAAAAGCGATTGAAGCATAAAATTAAATATTTGAGCTTCTAAATTATTTGTTACTGAATACCCGAGTCTTTAATTTCTCACAATTTGAAGTCACCAAAAACTAACTCCAACAACCTAATTTTTTAGTTGAGAATCATAAAGAACCTCCTATTATGTGTTGTTTGTTACTTGTTAATACAATGAACATCACGTGAAGGATAAAATGGTTCACCTCCTCTGCTAACCCTCCCCATATGTGTTCTTCTGTACGCCTTGCATTTGGGGTTTTTACTTTTTAGATTTTGAAAATTGGGAATTGGGGTTGAGTTGTTCTTCCACATTAGGGATTGAGGATTTTGATTTGGTTGTGGTTGTGATAGAATTTTGAACTTGGTTTGAATTTTTTTTTTTATGGAGATTTAGATTGTGCAATTCAAATACGATAGTAGTTTTTTTTAAAAAAAATTAAAATATTATAGTGACTATTAAAAATTATCACTATATTAAAATTAATTGTTTTAAAATTTAAAACACTAATAATATTAGTGTCAAATTAATGGAAGAACAAAATCGAGTCATGTTACAAACATAGAAATAAAAATACTTAAATATCTTTTTAGTCCTTGCAATTTAGTATTTTTTTGTTTTTTGTTCTTGAAAAAAAAAATTTGATTTTGGTCCTCGCAAATTATGTTTGTTTTGTTTTTCGTCCTTAAAGCGGTTTAGATAGCGCTTGCTTTGAACAGTAAAAAAAGTGTTTTGAACAGTAAAAAAAGTATTATCTAAACCGTTTTAAGGACGAAAAACAAAACAAACATAATTTACAATGACTAAAATCAAAAAAAAAAAAAGTACAAGGATAAAAAGCAAAAAGAGAAATGCTAGCAACACACTCTTTATCACACTCTTTTAAAACACACTCTCGATGATGGGTTAAAATCTATTGAAAATCACAAATTTTTATGGGTCTCATTTGTTATTTAATTACTCTCTCTTGATTTTGTAATTTTCAATAAATTCCAACCAATGATAGAGTGTGTGTTGGGAGGAGTGTGTTAGAGAGTGTATTGCTAGCACTCCTCAAAGCAAAAAAATACTACTCCCTCCGTTCCAATTTATATGACGTTTAAGGTTTTGGCACAGGTATTAAGAAATGCAATTAATTTGTTGAATTTCCTAGAAAACATTAGGTAATTTCCTAATATACCTTTTATCTCTCTAATTAATTACTCATACTACACTACTCTCACTAAGTATTAATTAAGGGTAGTTTTGGAAAAAGATATTTAATGCAACATTGGTTTTGTAAAACGTCATCTATTTTGGAATAAATTTTTTTCTCTAAAACGTCATATAATCTGGAACGGAGAGAGTAAATTGCAAAGACTAAAAAAAATATTTAAACCAAATAAAAATTAAAAGGAAATTTCGTGACCTTGGTCCAGCCCATGAGGACACAAACCCTGAGAAGAAGCAAAACAAACAACAACAGCAATCAGAGTGAAAGCAAGAAAGAAAGGAACACAGAAACAACAAAACAAAAAATGGAAGACGTGATAACAGAAGCAGCACCTCCATCAAGGTTCTTGGAAGAAGACCTAAACATCTTCACACCCCCATCCCCACCTCTCCCCACACCCTTCCTCATCTTCCCACACAACCACCACCACCAACAACAACAACCCCTCAAACCAACCCTTCTCATCATCGCCCTCTCTCCCTCCTCCCTCGCCCTCTTCAACAACAACCAAACAACCCCACCACCAGTCGCCTCCCTCGTTCTCCCGGAACTCCCCCTCTCCCTCCCCGACCACGCCGTTGACATCCTCCCCCTCTCCCCCTCCACCCTCCTCGCCGCCGTGCCGTTCCCCGTCCCCGCCCCCCGCGCCCACGCCGTCGCCCGCGCCCTCCTCTCCGGCAAGATCCGACCCGAATCCGTCCTCGTCCTCGACTCCCTCGACCCAAACAACTACCGCGGCAAGCTCTCCTCCGACGAGGCCTTCGCGTTCAAGCTCGAGACCTCCGCCGAGAAAAAAAGGCCCCGCGAAGACAAGCTCTTGGGGGATGATCTGGAGTACTACCCTTCCGGGAGCGTTGTGGACGGGCTGGGCGCCGCCATCCTCGCGCGGTGCCAGGCGATGGACGTTAGGGCGAGCCTCTGTGTTTCGTGGCCTCGGTTTGACGCCTCTGTGGTGGCGCTGATCAAGGCTTTGCTTCGACGCGGCGCGTTGCGGGGGTTCGAGTTTGGTTTGAGTGATGACGACGAGGTTTTGAAATTTGGGAAGGGTAAGGATAGGGTTTTGCATTCTGAGTTGTATATTTGATTTACAGTGTAATGTTGGATTATATGAATGTTTTGATCCCTGAGGACTGGTTCAGTATTTTAGGTTACTGTGTGATGTTATGGTTGGTAATAGAATTAACTAACCACAGCCAAAGATTTTACATTGAAACAACATGTGTTATGACTGGAGGAATTGATTTTTTGTAATTTGGCAAAGGGGATAGTTGGATTTTGGTTGTGGTTGATTTTATAGCTTTGTTGATTTGTTCTAGACATGGTCATGAATTGCACATTTGTAACAGGGCAAAACTTAGATGAAGTGTTTTTTGTGACTTTGATGTTCTTCTCTAACTAGAATTGAAGTTTCATCTGTTTTCATCTCAGATACTTTTAATGGAAGTTTTTATTATGGGGATTATCACGTGAAATTCTAATTCTAATTGGAGAACATGTCTAGAGGCACCTAAAGCACTATATCTAAATTTTACCCTTTGCAATATCTTTTGATTGGCTAACTATAGCTTTGTCAATGTATTTTACAAATGGTTGTGGATGCCTAATTTGCATTAACTGCTGGTGTTCTTGCAATTGATGCCTTGGAATATGTAATCTATGGGTACAGCGGGTTCCTTGTTGGCATTTGAATCCACTAACAGTGATTTATCTCTTTCTCATAGGCTATGTGCTATTTTTATCTTGTGTGATCGATTGATTGAATGTTTCTGCTTATAGCCAATGAAAGAACTCTTGATCTCGATGCTCTTTTGGATTGAATGTTTGTAGAGTTCTTTGTTGTGGTATTAAAATTAATGGTTTTCATCTTGGATCGTAACTGCATTGCACCATGGCATATCAGTTGCAGTGGTTGTCAAAACTGGATTAAGCCATGATTGCAGAACACAATTGGTCTGCAATGGCTGCAATGTAATTGTGACTGTGGCCTCTGTGAAGTGTGTCTCGAAATCAGTTTTCATGTTAGTTGTGAAGCTGTTGAGAAGCTGTGTGTTAGTTAGTAGTTACTGGTCATAACAAACTTAGATAGCTGAAAGATCTCAGATGGTTGGTAATACAGGTATTGATGCATGTATAGGTTTATATATTTGTGATCATTATCTAACTGTGAGATATATACTAAATCTTCTGCAATAACACTGAAACTCTACTACTGTGAAAAATCAGAGAAGTAAAAAGAGAGATTGAGGGTGTGAGCAACAGAGAAAAAACTTGGGATTCTTGGAATTATTTTCTAAAGAGTGAAACAGAATAGACAAGAGAAGCCAAGGGAGAAAGGCTCTGTTGTAAAGAAACTTGATCTTGATTACAATAATATAGTGAAATTGCTCTCTCGTGGATGTAGGTTACATTTGTTGAAACATGTATATCTGGTGTTAATCTCCCTTATCCCAAACTCTTGGGTTTAGTGATTTTTTGTGCTTGTGTTGCTGTATTGCCTGGTTTACAAAAAGCTTCTTAACCCAATTTTCATAACAGTTTGCAATGGCTGCAATGTAATTGTGACTGAAATTTGACTGCAACCATTTAAAACCTTGACTATAAGTAGTAGGACATATAATCAATGTAATTTCATTCAATTGTGCTTCTAAAGATGCTTTTCAAGCTGTAGAAATTAGTAGTTTAATGAAACATGGTTTTTGAATGATGGTAGCTAAGTGCCTGCCTGAGTGATAAAGATAATTTCCATGCTGGTTCTTGATTCTGGTGATGTTTATCATGTATAAAGAACCACTCTAGTGTTAGCTACGGGCAGTTTAAAACCATGTAACATCTGTATTACAGATTCCCCCCACCCTGGATACCATCAGATGCGTAAACTCCATGTCCAAAATTCTCTAGAATCAAGTTATTCACTTGTATTTAATGAATATGTGGTCTTTAACCCAAACTAGAGTCAAGTCATTCAGGAAAAGTAAAATGAATTTCAGTAATTAATGAAGAAAAATCAACAGGGCTGTTCTGAAGCGACAATCTCAATCTTACTTGATTGTAATTACTTGCATTCGTTTTGTTGTGGGTTTTGAAGTTACATCTTACACTATCTTCTACACTTTTCTATCTTGAGAGATGGGATTGAGATCAGAAAAAAAGAAAAAAAGTTATTAAATTAGAAAAGTCAATATAGATGAGAAATTTGAAGATATTTGCTATCTATTCTTACACAGTTGAAGAATTATACTTTTAATAGTGTACTTCACAATCATGACTGAACTCGCAATATGTTTTCCTTTCTTTTGTAAAACCAGCTTTTAATCGTGTACTTCACAATCATGACTGAACTCGCAATATATTTTCCTTTCTTTTGTAAAACCAGCAAAAATTTGACAAAGTCCACATGCAATCTTATTCTTGGAGGAAAAGAGAAGGCTAAACGTGTAAATTGACATTATATAAAAACAATTTGACATGTGGAATATATATTAAACTCACTGCTACAAAGATGGCTTTTGCGACAAGCAAATAAAATTGGTCACACAAAATTAAGGTGATGTAATGCAAAATGGTTAAACCTAATCAATTTAAAGTTGGACTGTTAAAACCTGTCACATAAGACAGAGAGATGACAACAAAACATGCAAATAAAGTTTTGGAACATTTCATACCCTATTAGATACTCAAAGGAGAAAATAATTTGGGCTGATTTCATGTAGAGAAAAACGTTAAACATAAAGTAAGATTAGCTGTTATTAGTTTTTGTTTGGTGACTGGCCTTAAGATTTTCGAGTAATATTGTTAATGGCGGGCGCAAAACATTTAATACCTTTTAATTTTATTTTTACTCTTTCTCTCTATGGGGAATGTTACTTTTAGTTAAAGAACACCCACCAACTTAATCATATTAGTTGCATCTTCTCTTGACTCTTAGCAACATGTTTTCTAAACACTCAAATAACCAATGAATGGACAAGGTGCAACACTCTACTTTGTACAACTTATATATACTCTTGATTCCCACCCATCTCTCTCACCCTTCATTTTTTTTTCAAACAAAGTTAAAGCAATAACAATGGATCCTTCCTTTCCTTCAAAATCCTTTCTGCATGTCGTTCTTATCTTTTGCTTTCTTGGTGCCACCAGATTGTATGCAAGTGACCCTCCTCTAACACTGGATTACTATGCATCAACTTGCCCCACTGTGTTTGATATTGTTAGGAAGGAAATGGAATGTGCAGTGCTCTCTGATCCCCGCAATGCAGCCATGATAGTCCGGCTACACTTCCATGACTGCTTTGTCCAGGTTAGTAACTTTACTAATTAGTATCTAGTATTGGCTGTGTTTTCATGTTGTGAAACAAATTACATTACATAGTACTAGTCATATAGTTACATAATTCTCTCAATAACTTGAATACAGGCTACTACATGTCCAAATCCATTGTATCACATATCAAGTTCTAGGCTATTACTTCCTGCAACCCCTTTTTTGCTTCCAGCACCCCCTAAAAATACCAAAGAGACCAATATACCCTTTGCCTCTCCCAAGCCCCACCTCCACTCAAAACCACCGCCGATCCAAACACCACCACCGCAGACACCAAAGACTACCATGGCAACTACCAAACACCATGGAAGAACAGCAAAACACTGTAACGGAAGAAAATACCATCAGATTGAGTCTGGAAAGGCTTTTCTGGAATGAATTTTGTTTTCTGAAAAAGCCTTTACAGAAATAAAAATTCATTACGGAACGCCCTTTTCGGAGAAAAAAATTCATTCCAGAACCCCCTTTCCAGAAAAAAAAAAAAAAAAAAAAAGGAGTGGCATATATCAAAAAAATGTGTGCAGGAAGTAAAAGGCAGAATAATTATATGTTGTTTTCCAGAAAATTTCTTTCCGAATTTTTTTTTTTTTTCTGGAAAGGGGGTTCCGGAATTACTTTTTTTCAGGAAAAGGGGTTCCAGAATGATTTTTTTTTTTCAAAAAGGGCGTTTTGTAATGAATTTTTTTTTTCTAGAAAGAGGGTTTCGGAATGAATTTTTTTTCTAGAAACTCTTTTCCGAAAAATAAAATTCATTTCGAAAAAGCCTTTCTGGTAACCCAATTCGGTGGTATTTTCTTCCGTTACGATGTTTTGCGATTCTTCCATGGTGTTGGGCGGTTGCGACGGTGGTCTTGGGTGGCTGCAGTGATGGTGTTTGGATCGGCAGTGGTATTGGGTGAAGGTGGGGCTTGGGATAGACAAAAGGTATATTGGTCTCTTTGGGGTTTTTAGGGGGTGCAGGAAGCAAAAAGGGGGTGCAGGAAATAATAGCCCAAGTTCTATTTAAAGAAATTATTATCAGGGCCGGCCCTGAGGGGTGGCAAAGGGGGGACGGCCCTGGGCTCATAGTTGAAGAGAGGGTCAAAAAAAAATCTAGATAGTTTTAATAAAAGAAGAGAAAGAAGTTTTTAATTTTTTTTTTTGGTATTAATGCTTCAAATTTATCTTCTTAGCTTGTCTGAAAATTTTCAATTTATCCAAACATTAAAAGTAATAAAAATTTCAATTTCCACTAAAAAATTAACTCCTATTAACATGTAATATTTAGTATTTGTGTTGTTTATGAGTAGAAAAAGTATTTTGTATGTAATATAATATACTATTATGGCGTCATAAAAAATAATAATAACAATATACTATTGTGAAATATTTATTTATATTTTAAAATACGTACACATTAGGGATCTTTATTCATCGTTTTTGCCTTGGGGCATAAAATGTCATGACGTGCCCTGAGTCTTATAATAATAATAAGGCTCAAATACATTTTTAGTCCTTGTAATTTTGCGCTTTTTTACTTATTGTCCTTGCAACAAAAAAAATTAGTTTTAGTCATTACAAATTATGTTTGTTTTGTTTCTCGTGATTTAGATAGCGTTTTTTTTCACTATTTAAAGCATTTTTTTTTTCATTGTTAAAAGTCTTATCTAAACCACTTTAAGAACGAAAAATAAAACAAATATAATTTGCAATTACTGAAAAGATAATAATGCAAAAATTGAAGAACCACGTACCAACACCAACCATATGTTGTACCACGTACCTGGTAATTATGGTACTAGTAGTAGTTCTATAGTTTCATTTTGAGAAAGCCAATATCATATAATACAAAGCCAATATGAATCTAATGAGAAAAAGTAAATACACACTAACTAAATGTGACATTCATGGACTCAGGGATGCGATGGATCAGTTTTGCTTGATGATACAATCACACTTAAAGGTGAGAAAAACGCAGCTACCAACATCAACTCTTTAAAAGGCTTGGGAATTGTTGATAAAATCAAGAACATGGTTGAATCAGAGTGCCCCGGAATTGTTTCTTGCTCTGATATTCTCACTATTGCAGCCAGAGATGCTGTGATTCTGGTAAAAGACACTGCTTGCTTCTAGATTTTATCATAGTTTATACAATGTTTTTCATAAATTTTAATCTTTAATTTTCTGCATAGAAGTTACTAGAATTATGCACATGACTGTGTCCTCTGATCTACTGTAGGTAGGTGGACCTTACTGGGATGTTCCTGTGGGAAGGAAGGATTCTGTCACTGCAAATTTTGATCTTGCTAACACCAATCTTCCCACTCCTGATGAGAGCCTTCTCTCTATCATTGCCAAGTTTCTTTACCAAGGACTATCTGTCACAGATATGGTAGCCCTTTCAGGTATGTTAATGTTCCTATTAATGCAATAAAACTTTGAATGTTTAAACATGTTTTTAATCCTTGCAAATATGACAAATTTTAGTTTTGGTCCTTTAAAAAAAAGTTAGTTTTAGTCTTTTCAAATTTAATTTTCTTAAAATATTTTCTATTATCATTTAGTAATGATGTGACAAACATTTAAACATGTCACATCAACAACCACTTTGAGATAGCATGTGATTTGGCATGCTTAAATATATATACGTCATTAATAAATCATGATAGAAATTATTTTTAAAATTTATAAAGATTAAAATCATCTAAAAATATTAGATGGACTAAAATAAATATTTGTCACATTAACACAAACATATTAAATTAACTTTGAAAAACAAAAAACTTTTTTCTTCACTAAGTTTGGAAAAGATTGTCTTGCGTTATAACCACAATGAAACTCTTACAATCTATTAAATTGGACACTCACTTTTGCCAAAATAAACCATATTTCAGCTAGTAGAAAAATGAACAAAACCTTACAACAAAACTGCATAGAATCAATAATCATAATATGATCATTATGATCTACCTCTTCATTTTGCAAAAGATTCCTAGCAGCATTTAGCACTTTCTTCATACCACATTTTCTGATCACTGAACCTGCAGGAGCCCACACCATTGGCATGGCACAGTGTAAGAATTTCCGGTCAAGAATTTACGGCGACTTTGAATTGACTTCTGTGAAAAATCCAATCTCTGAGAGTCACCTAAGCAACCTGAGATCTGTTTGTCCACCTATTGGGGGAGGAGACAACAACATAACAGCAATGGACTATATGACACCTAATCTCTTTGACAATTCTTTCTACCAGTTACTACTAAATCAGGAGGGACTTCTCAACTCAGACCAAGAATTGTACTCAAGTTTGTTTGGAATTGAAACTAGAGAGCTTGTGAAGAAGTATGCAGCAGACCCTCTGGCTTTCTTCCAACAATTCTCAGAGTCAATGGTGAGAATGGGAAATATCACAAACTCAGAAAGCTTCTTCACTGGGGAAGTTAGGAAGAACTGCAGATTTGTGAACACATAAACTTCATTTTATGTGTTTTTTGTACTTTTGTTTGTTTCCACACACAAAGAACCACCAAATTTATTATGTGTTTCAGCTGCAGCAAGTTGATGTTTCAAATCTAAGCCAGCTATGTCAAATCTAAGCTAGCTATTATATATAATAAACAAATTAAGTGAGAAATTGTTGAATTCCTTTTTTTCTTCATATGAGTGTTGAGTTTGATAATGAAAGTTGTAAGAGCAAATACCTGAGTCATATGTCATACATTTATTTTATACAAGGAGTTGCTTTAATCTATGTCTTGATAAAACTCATATCAAGTTCCTTATATTATTATGGTCAGGCTCTAATATTTTTTTGGGATATCAATTGAGAGTAAACAGTATAGATTCACTCATAGTGTAAAGGGTTTTTATGACATTCAATCACAAAAAATAATGTATAGTAAATTTGTTAAATTTTACAATAATTATCTTAAAAGTCATATTTTCTTATTAGTTAAAAGTATAAAACTATATACACCGATAATGTATAGAAATTAAATTCATCAATTAACTTTCATTAAATATGTTCGTAGAATTTAGAGAAAAAAAATATATATCTGCACAATAGCAATATATATATATCATCTTCTGAGTGAAAATTTGATGGCAAAAATATAAAGAAGTTAAATCTTCTGTCCATTTTTCTTAGCTTGAAAGTGAACTTTCCAATTTCCTACCACGGTACCACTATTAGTAGTAGACAACTAAGCAGTGTCCAATATCATGTGCACCGCCATCTTATGCATTCAAAGCCCAATCCTTTTACTAGTTTGTTTGTAAATTTTAAACACATTTTAGCATATAAAGACTTTGAGTTACAATTAATGGCAAGTTGTGAGACTTGTACTTTTCAAATTGCTAACAAACTAATGCAACAACCACTACCAAACCTATTCACCATCGTGCTGTGTACAAACTCTAAAATATTTTATTTTCCTAAAATAACAACCCCAACTAAAAATTGAAACAATCTTACATTTACTCATTATCTTCGGTGGATGTCAGAATTTTATAAGATATAGGTGGAATGCGGCTTGTTGGGCATAATTTACTTGTATATATTACCTCTACACAATATGATTATAGAATCTTGATAAGGGTTTCTTTAAGGCTTATTTCTAATATTGGGTGCCCAGTGTTGTATGAGGAAAAAAATTAGGAGATATTTTGTAAGGTTAGATAATGGAGGGATATGAGTGTAATAAGTGAAAATCTTAAGAGGGACGTGTGTAATTTACTTTATATATAAAAAATAAAAAATAAGTAGGGAGTGTTTAAAAGCTTCCAAGTAGAGTTGGCAAAATGCGTCTGGCCTGATGGGCTATCCCGACCAGCCCGCAAATAGGACCAGGTTGGACTCTAAAAAAGGCAGCCCAAATAGAAACGAGCCTTTTTGGCCCAGCCAGTTTAGCTCGATGGGCCAATTAGGCCTGACCCAGGCTGACCTGCGTGGGCCTCAGGCTGGCCCGACGAATAACATAAAGGCAATTAATTGAATTAAGTGATGATAAGTGTGTAATGTGAAAAAATAAAACGTTGAACACACAGCACAGGCACTACTACGCGAGAAGAGAACATTGGTCAGTGACTCAGTGTTTAAAGTCCACGTGGATAATTGTAAATAAAAGTTGTTCTATATGTGCAATAACATTACATATCTTTACATGAAATCTAAGCATGATATACGCTTGCTTTGATATACCTGTGGTTTCAAACAAGCCTTTGAAGACTTTTTCACCTAAATTTACCAAAAATAAAATAAAATTACCCAACTAACCTACCCCATACATTATTTACGTGACTAACCCAAATTACTGTGTATGTTGAAAAATCGTTTGGAGAGCAACCGATTTCTTATCACAAAAATTGTTGGGTTCAGAATATCACCTGTAGAGATATCGGTTGCCCACGCACCGATTTCTCAACAGGGCCCCCCCGCTACGTGCAGCCCCACTGGATGCGGAGACACCCCCCCCCCCCCCCGTTCCCGTTCCCAACACAAAAAACAACAAACGCCCCCCCGCCCCCCACCCCCCAAAAATCGGCCCCCCGGGTTTCTACTTTTTTTTTTAATTTGTATTTTTTTATTCATTGAAGCCCCCCCCCCCCCCCCCCCCCCCCCCCCCCCAAAAAATCCGCCCCCTGGGTTTCTACTTTTTTTTTTAATTTGTATTTTTTTATTATTGAAGGTTAATTTTTAAAATTTTCATTTTTATATTTTAATTATTGAATGATAATTAATTTTTTGTTTAAAAAAATTTAATTATTAAATTGGAGTAAAATATCATTTTTAAGGTGTTTAAAACTTTTTATCATGATAAGTTTTTGCTATGTTTTTATTATGTATATGGAATTTTTTTGTTTGAACAATAGTGTATCATCATTATATTCATGTTGATCAATCCAATAGTATAAAAATTGACAACTTAAATAGATTAAAAAAAACCTTGAAAATCATGTCCGAAAACTAAAAAAAATAACTTTTTGCACTTTAACAATTTCCTGAGGATAAGTTTTTGCATTTTTTTACTTATGAATATGTGGTTATTTTGTAAAAACAATAGTTCATTTCCATTGTTTTCATGTTGATGAATGCAACAATACAACTTTGACAACTTGAATCGATTTAGAAAGGATTGAAAATCGTGTCGAAAAAGTTTTAAAAATCACTTTTTGCACTTCAATAGTTTCTTAAGAGTTACTTTTTGCATTATTGTGGTTATGAATATAAGGTTATTTTGTATAAACAATAGTTCCTTCGCATTGTTTTCATGTTGATGAATGCAATGGTACAACTTTTACGACTTAAATTGGTTTAGAAAGGGTTGAAAATCGTGTGTAGAAATTATAAAAATAACTTTTTGCACTTAGTAAACTTTTATATTTAGCAATCAAAGATTTTATTGTTCAATAAGAAAAAGAAAATTACACATATAGTTCAAAAAACAAACACAAACTGGGAATATTTAGTGGCCCTTGTGCCCACCAGTTCCACACCTTGGAGGTTGCCTATTTCGTCTTGGATTTCGACGTATTCGTGGATGTTGTTGTGGTTCAACTTGCACCTCATGAACAACAGGTTGATCGTCCTGCATTACCTCGTTTGGATTTTCATTTAAATTTGTTCCAGCTACTGGTTGGTAATTCATAAAATTGTCAACAACGGGTGTTGAAGATCTTCCAGCAACAGCTTGGTGAAAGGATGCAAATGAAGGAATGGAAATACTTTGCATGTAAGCATAAGCTGATTCCAGCGTTCTAAGGTTAGTACCTATGAGGTTGGTCATGAAGTCATCTCCGCTAACTCCAAAAGTGTGAGGACTGTACCGAAGATGTTGTTGAGGTTGACTTTGTTGTTGTTGTAATGGAGTGAATTCAAATGAATTGGGAGGCGGTTCCAGGTCTTCATCCAGGAAGTTTTCATGAAGTGGTGGGCTTTGTGGGGGAGGTACACTAGCCTGGCCTAAGCATTGTTGTGTTGGCATTTGTGGAGTTGCACGAGATGTCTCGCCAACACAGGAGTTACTTGAAACCCGTGTTTGTTGCATATGTTGATGGAGTGAGAGGTAAATCTTTGAATTTGCACAATACCATTCCATGTATTCATGGGTTTGCTCTAGACGTCCTTGAATTGGTTGGCCAACTAGCACGTATTTTCGTCGTTCCCTCCAAATTGCAATCCACTGTGCGTGCTCCTCCCGCCAGTTTGTGTCATTATGTCCTCTCATGTCAGTTTGATGCAGTTTATCAAGATTATGCGGTGGGTTTGGTATATCTTGCCATAGTCCAAATTGTAGTTTGATCCTGTCGGTTTGATGCCAAACTACAACTGCAAATGAAGTTAAAACAACACTAGCACTCCACAATTGGGAATCCTTGCAAGCATGTCTTGGCAAAAATGACTCATACCCTCTATACGGCATCCACAAGAACTGCAAAAAAAGGGTTAGTACTTTCAACCATAGTTTGCCACATGTTTAAAAAATTAATATAACAAGTTAATATAACTGTTTAAGATAATGTTACCTCATCATTAATCATGTTATCGAATCTTAATCTGTAGCCTATGACATCACCACGAGGGGTTCCAATAAAACGTAGCCCTCTCCCACTCCATCTGTTAAAAAAAATACGTTAGTGACAAAAAATTATCCAATGCTTTCGTTTGAATGATGAATAGCATTGTTACTGTTAAAATATTTATTTACCTGATGGCAAGTGGATATGATGGTTGACGCTCGACCTTTGGTTGAATGAATGGCATGCGATACCATGCCCAAGATTGCAACAACAATGCACATCCACCCATTTTTTTTGATTTTGGATAAATTACTCTGCACATTTCTCTGTACAGATGTGCTAAACAAGCAGAACCCCAGCTGTAGTGTCCAGCACGTTCCAAATCTACCAACAAAGGTAGATACATAAGGTGAACTCTGTTACCTGACTTGTCGGGCATCAACACCCCGCCAATCAAACCTAGAATGTATGCTCTACAGTGGGCTTCTAATTGATGTTGTGTTGGTTCTTCTGGCAGAGACAACATGTTTTCTCTTAACCATTTAAGTTTAGCGTTGAGCCGATAAGTGCATCCCCTTTTGGAGGAAGCATACCCAAATATTGTGAGCACATTTCTTCCCAGTCAAAGTAAGTTGGGCCGGTAACTGCTTTTCCATCGACTCGTAAACCTAGTTGGAGAGCAACATCTTCCAAAGTTATTGTGCATTCTCCAATTGGAAGATGAAACGTGTGTGACTCGGGTCTCCACCTCTCCACCAAAGCTGTAACCAAAGTGTCATCGATGATGAAATGTCTAATTTTTGCGACTTCAGCAAATCCAGCCTGTAACACCCTAAAAATTACAACTCAATAAATATATTATTGTGTGATTGAGTTATGATTTAATTGGAATTTATGTCTTTTAAATAAGAAAAGGTATGTTTGAGTAATTAAAATATAGTTAGTATTATTGTGAGGATTTTCGAAATTTTTACGTGAGTTCCGTAAGCTGTAGAAAAAAAAAAAAAAAAAAAAAAGAGAAGCGGGGGTGTCTTTATAGGAAGTGTGGTGCAAATAGCAAAATTGAAAAAAAATCACGTTCCTTCTAATTTTTTTTCATTTTTTTCTTCCTCGTGCCGAAGCTGTGTTCTCTGTGCTCCTTCTCTGCATCTTCTCTCTAATATTTAAGCATCCAAATCAAAGTTTCTACCGATTAATCTTGGATATATCATAGAGGGAGACTAGAGCTTCAATACCCACCGATTGGATTTCGATTTCGTCGAGGTATGGAGGGGTTTCTTTTTTTTCCCCTAAGCTATTTCCTTGTTTTCTTGTTAAATATGGATTGTGGCTGTTGTTGATAGTCTGTAAATAATTTTGAAAACCCGAAATAAGCTACTTGTGATTTGGGTCCTGTGACTGTGTGGATTTTTCGTCTCGGTTTTCGTGCATGTTTTTGATGATATAAATATATTTTCCTATGTTTTGATGCCTCTGGATATTGTGGTATTTTTCTCAGATTTTTTTGAGCACTGTAACTATTTTTACCAGAATTATTTTTGAAAACTGTTAATTATGAGATTGGGACTGTTTTGATTTTTACAAGAATTTTGGGATGCGATTTTGGAAAAATGGAACCATGCGTTCATTTTATGTATCATGAGGGTAATCTCTAAATTTTTTAAAGGTTAGGAAAAGTCGGGAAGTAATTTTAGAAAATTATTGTTGGAAAAACCGAAAACTGGACAGTGGAGAATTTAAATGGGGAAAATATCCTTTTTGAGCGAATTTGGCTATGAGAAAAATTTATAAACTTATTTGAATTATGTAGAACATCTGTGAATTTTATCGGAATTTTATAAGAAATTGTGGTAATTATTTATGTTTTTATATGGGAGACTCTGTTCTGAGACAGAAATGATTTAAAAATTCAAAAAGGGTATTTTTGGTAGGTTTTTGATACTGAGGAAATTATATGTGATGGTCCACATGTTGGAGATATTCTCTGTAAAATTTCACATAAAAAAAATTTGATATGCTATTTTCTAAAAATATGAAATTGTGTTTTACAGAGCACATACAGTCACTGTTTTTAATTCAAAAATAATATTTGTGGGTTGAATTTTAGTGAGATAAATTTATATGATGAAATATGTATGATTTATAGTTTATCTGTAAAATCTCATGAAATTTAAAGTTGATATGATGTATCAAATAATTTTTGGTGTGTGTACAGCTCTATGTGTCCACATGAAATTTAATTGTATTAATTGTGTATTTGGTTTTAATGCCTTTAATTGTACTTGTTATGGAATAATTTCACCTACAAAGGGAAGTTTCCATTGAAATATGAATGCAATGATTTGTGATGGATTGAGTTTGAGTTATTGAATTATTAATTATTAATGATTATTCTATTATTAACTGTGAATTGGAGACCGGGAGGAATGTGATCCTCGGGCAAAGAGTGCTGGAATTTGTTTGTGCATGTGAATTGCTTGTGATGGTTTGTTGATTGTGGGAACGAGAATTTTTCATTCTTGTGTGGGAGCAAATGAACTCCAAATGGAGTACATTTGTGAATACTAGAAGGTTATTCTAGTAATCAATAATATTCACTATGAGCAATAGTGAATCAACTATAATTAAGAGTGTGAACTTAATAACATTATGGATTGGTAATTAGGAATTATCTATGCACATGGAGGACGCCGGATGTTTGGACTTAGAAAGGAATTTAGGACCTTTGCATGGATTTGGACAAAATGACTGAAATAAGCATAAAATGTGAGAGTGGGTGAGGATTTCCATAAAACAAAGTAAGACAGTTAAGAACCATGATGTGGGTCATGATTGGGTAAAGTGCGATACGCACATGTGTTTGAAAGTTTGTGAATTGTGATTGTCCGAATCGTGGTGAGAACCGAAAGGAGGAAAGAACCTCCAATGCTAAGTCGTGTGAGACGATTGAACGGATTTGTTCGTGGACAAAGCTTGAACGGATAATTGCGAGACAGGTCGTGTGGAGGCTTTATCTACGGTGAGCATTGTGCTTGTGAGATGATGGGGTCGTAATGTTTAACCACTATGATAGTGGGGGAGTTTGATCTCCGTGTTGTATGTCTGAGACATATGTTGATTGAGGACCGCCGTCGAGTACCTTTGGTAGAAAAGCTCACACAAACCTGTGAAAGGTCGCGTGGGATATTTCAGCTGCGAGTTATCTGTGAACCAAGGTCGGATTGCGAATGACGCGTCACTTGAGGTGATGAGATTGTTACGATGTAGCGATAAAGGCAAAGTCCTTATTTATATATGCATATGTGAGCGTAGAGGTGGTACCTTTAGCTCGGCGTCAATTCGTCCGCACCTGTACCATGTGCAGCAGGAAACCCACATGCGACGAAGAAAGAAAATAAACTCTGTGAGAGAGTGTTGAGGAGTCAGTCCTCGGAGTAATGGATGACCACAGTTGGTACCTGGGAAATGATCGTAAGGCAGATTGTTCTTGGAGGGTAAGGCACTGAGTTGTGACGATAGATCACGTAGCTGACTCGGCCACCCTGACAAAAATACGAGCCATCATCGGTTGGTGAGAGCCCGCCATTGTACCATGGTGAAGGGTGTACTCCCAACAGTCATCCAACTCAAAAATATGTAAGACCACTGAGTTCTGGAAGTTCCAGTGGCAGCTGGCCAGTGTGAAATAATTTACAAGAATAGTTGTGGAAACGAATAGGTTTCGAGTGAGACTCGTGAGAGCACCACTGTGAAGTGGTTGATATTGTATGTTTGTTTGAGACCGGAAGGTCGTTTGGTTGTTGGTTTAGAGGAGGAGAGAGACTCACTCCATACGCCTTTATTTTTTTTC
Organism: Pueraria montana var. lobata; assembly: GCA_026413185.1. Classification (NCBI taxonomy): domain Eukaryota; kingdom Viridiplantae; phylum Streptophyta; class Magnoliopsida; order Fabales; family Fabaceae; genus Pueraria; species Pueraria montana. The sequence continues at coordinate 35,339,236 of CM048651.1, read as the reverse complement.
AGATTTAGACAAATGATCTTATGCAGACAACAAAGATGGAACGAAAGGCTACAACAAGCACTGTGAACACGAGTGGATGTTTTAAGAGAAAGAAGATGATCCTTCTAGGATGTTACTTGGGTATTTTGAAATTTTCATTGAGTCACTGCTCTGAGTCTTAGTACTTTCTTGTATAAAAAAGGGTAGACTTGGTTTTAATATTATGATGTACAACTCTTTATACGTGGCTCAAATGAATAATGTGTTAAATTCCAAGAAGGTAAATGCATGAATATATTCGGTGTAATAGAATAGTATAATGCTGGATTTAAGGATGTTTTTAATTAAAGAAGATTTTGTTATGTTTTATGGTTTGCATCGAAGTTAATGTCTTATAAAATGAGTTTGATTTATTAAGACTGATATTTCATTAAAAGGAATTTATATATATTAATAAGTTATTGGGGATGATTTTGTTTGGAGTTTTAAGTAACAACCTTTTTAAAGGAAAAACAAATCTTCCCGAATTATAAAGGCTATTTTCAATAATTGGATATCGAATTACTTCACAAATTTCTTAATTAATAAGAAAATCTTTAATAGTAAAAAGGGGTGTTACATTAGTGGTATCAGAGCAGTTCGTCCTACCAAGACTGGGATATGGACTTAGCCATTGCTTGTGTTGTGTGTGATCTGGTATGTACTGTTGCTTGACAGTAGTATGGATGAATTGTGTGTTCTTGCATCATCTGTGGAAGACAGTGATGTGAGATAGAAATTGCTTCTGTTGATTGCTTTGTATCTGCCATCGAAAGATGGAGGTGTGAAATGGGAATTGTATGTTGTGTGAGTTTGCATTGATTATTCAGTGGTAGTGGTGTAATATGTAAAACTGTTTGTGACAAGGTGTTCTGGCATTGACTACTAGGGTAGAAATGTAAGATTGTTTAGACTATGTATGAAATTAGTTTGATACAATGTCGTTTAAAAGAAATGCCGACATCTTAAGGATGTATTAGTATTCCCATAGAATTGCCAATTGAATTGTGAGATTAGTTAGACATCAAAAAGCTAAGAGACAGGGTTATTTCTCTAGACTGTGCTTTGCCTTAAGGAATCCTTAAGACCTTGGCATCTATAGTGGGATAATGGGTTGAGTGTGATAGAGAAGTCTATGCATTATGCGTAAGTTTTCCCTCATTGTTATCAAGTTGTTTTGACTCCGCATGAGTAAATGCCTTATGCATTCTACTATCTTCCAAGATGTACAGTGATGTTGAATATTTTATTTTATCATTGCTTTTCTTGTAAGAATGGGTCGATTGGACATGTTTCAAGTAGTCTACTATTGAGTAGCCTACTATTCTTGTAAAAGAAATATCTCAATTCTTAGTAGGGTCATTCATTTCGTATGAATGATGCCTTGCACATGATTTTTTTTTTTTATCATGTGGTAACTTGAACTTCTTTCAGTGTCTATGTCTCCAGTGGAAATAAATTTATTGATCGTGTTCTGAGAAACTATATCAATCGTAATTGAGTTGTCTTCAATCCCAATGAGAGTCATTTACTCCATGGGAATGTGTTGTTTTCAAGTCTTATGAGTTGTTTGATCCACATGGAGGAATTGCTTCTTCTATCTTTCTTGCTTTTGAAGCAAGATGGATGTTTTCAAGGAAGTAATGATTCATGATAGAGTTGTGAGATGCGCACTCAGGACTCCATCTAGATGACTTTCCCTCCTAATACTAAATTTCTTGAAATATTGTCTAAGTTGTGTTGTTGTCCTTGTTCTTCATATTCTGAGAGTATGAGTTAGTATCCTTGAGGTGGTTGAGAAAGAAGGTATGAAATTCCGAGTTTGTAAAATCAGAGTATGTAGTGGAAGCGTAGTGTGTAAGCATGATGGTTCTTGATGGTTAGATCATGATTTAGTGGGTGGAATAGGATGCAAATGTTAAAATAGTAGCGGTTGTCCTAAGAGTGTTCAAGGTGAAAAAGTAAGCGATTGGAAGACTTAAGAGTGTGGTCCAATGATTAGAAGTAATTGAATTGATAGTAGTGGATTGAAGTAGTTTGAGATAATTTGGAAGCCATTCTAATGGTGAGTTGGTTGGAATTATCGTACTAAGATGCAGCTGTGAGTAGAGACTTAAATCATGGTTGAAATACCTTCTATGAAGAGAAAAATGTGAGAAAATAATAGGAAAAATCTTTGGTAGTGTTTAGACAGAAAGTTGAGGTTTAGACATGTATAAAGGGTGTTAGAAGTGTTGTTGAGCTAAGCATTGTGTTTTAGTATCACGCCATACTCAAATTGGTGAGTGCTAGCTAGTAAAACTAAAACAAGATGATAACAAGTTAAAACTACACATTCTAGGTACCATAGAAATGACCTGAAATGGTAAAAGTGCGAACTTTGGCACTGCATAATTCCTTGCATAGGACGAGTTTCAGAACGAAACCTTTTTCAACAGTTTTGTATTACCAAAGTCTAGTTCTCCACAAAATTTCATAGCCATTGGACTTACATAGATCATTTTGGATCCCTAAGTTCATTTTGACCAAAAACTAGTTCTTTAAGTGACCCAAAAAGCCTAGATTTTGACCTGAGATGAATTTTGAGGTGAGACCAATTCCTACAATCCTATTTTTAGGTTTATAAAATCTGTTTTGAGGATTTACAAAGTTTCTCCCTATGAATTTTAGATTCATCTTTGAAAACCATGTATTTTCTAAGCCGTTTTTTACCCGAAACTTGAAACGTACGCCATTTTCAAACTGTTCGAGCTTTTAGAGTGAAACCAAAGCCCAAAACTTTGTTTTAGTACCCTCTAAATCTGTTTTGAGGTCCCACATAATTTTAAGCATTATACAATGAATTTGGTAGAAAAATTCATTTTCTAGAAACATGATTTTTACAAACTTATAATGTGCGTCATTTCCAAACCGCTTTGAGTTTTTGAGTCAAACCAAAGCCATTAAGTCTCATTTAATGCATATTAAATCTTTTTTCAAGTCCCAAAGGATTTTGAGCTTTGTAGCTCAATTGGCGTAGAAAACTGTTTTCTAGAATTCCTTAAAATCGCAAACTTAAAACGTGCGTAGTTTTCGAAACATAACTCCAATTTGGATGAAACCAAAACTCATGATCTTGTTTTTAAGTTAACTTAATCTGTTTTTGGGTTTTAAAATGAAAGGATTACTGTATGATAGGGTTGCTTCCCAAAATTACCTCTTAGAAAGCTCAATTCAAAGGAAATCCTTAGGTGAAAGACTTGTTCTTGACGTAGAGACGTACCTAGTAGTTTACCTACAACTTATATAGGATACATTAACTCTAAATCTTCAATGTTGAGTAGATTTAAGTACTTCCCCGAAGATAGCTATATTGTCTATCTAGTAGCTTAGATAGATTTCTATCGAATCCATTCTATGTTAGTAAACTTTTAATTTAAGAATGAATTTGCATAGGTAGACCTAGTTTATGTTCTTTATTTACTAATCTTACCTAACCCTTATGTTGAAAAGGATAGTAAGTTAGAAACAAACTTTGTTAATAGAAATAACTTATTATAGGAGTCATATGAGACTAAGTTGTAGAGCAATGGATTAGTCTGGGAATAGATGACGTAGATTATAGTTATAGATCACCGTATGTTAAGCATAATTTCGAGGACGAAATTCTTAAAAGGGTGGGAGAGTTGTAACACCCTAAAAATTACAACTCAATAAATATATTATTGTGTGATTGAGTTATGATTTAATTGGAATTTATGTCTTTTAAATAAGAAAAGGTATGTTTGAGTAATTAAAATATAGTTAGTATTATTGTGAGGATTTTCAAAATTTTTACGTGAGTTCCGTAAGCTGTAGAAAAAAAAAAAAAAAAAAAAAAAAAGAGAAGCGGGGGTGTCTTTATAGGAAGTGTGGTGCAAATAGCAAAATTGAAAAAAAATCACGCTGCTTCTGATTTTTTTTCATTTTTTTCTTCCTCGTGCCGAAGCTGTGTTCTCTGTGCTCCTTCTCTGCATCTTCTCTCTAATATTTAAGCATCCAAATCAAAGTTTCTACCGATTAATCTTGGATATATCATAGAGGGAGACTAGAGCTTCAATACCCACCGATTGGATTTCGATTTCGTCGAGGTATGGAGGGGTTTCTTTTTTTTCCCCTAAGCTATTTCCTTGTTTTCTTGTTAAATATGGATTGTGGCTGTTGTTGATAGTCTGTAAATAATTTTGAAAACCCGAAATAAGCTACTTGTGATTTGGGTCCTGTGACTGTGTGGATTTTTCGTCTCGGTTTTCGTGCATGTTTTTGATGATATAAATATATTTTCCTATGTTTTGATGCCTCTGGATATTGTGGTATTTTTCTCAGATTTTTTTGAGCACTGTAACTATTTTTACCAGAATTATTTTTGAAAACTGTTAATTATGAGATTGGGACTGTTTTGATTTTTACAAGAATTTTAGGATGCGATTTTGGAAAACTGGAACCATGCGTTCATTTTATGTATCATGAGGGTAATCTCTAAATTTTTTAAAGGTTAGGAAAAGTCGGGAAGTAATTTTAGAAAATTATTGTTGGAAAAACCGAAAACTGGACAGTGGAGAATTTAAATGGGGAAAATATCCTTTTTGAGCGAATTTGGCTATGAGAAAAATTTATAAACTTATTTGAATTATGTAGAACATCTGTGAATTTTATCGGAATTTTATAAGAAATTGTGGTAATTATTTATGTTTTTATATGGGAGACTCTGTTCTGAGACAGAAATGATTTAAAAATTCAAAAAGGGTATTTTTGGTAGGTTTTTGATACTGAGGAAATTATATGTGATGGTCCACATGTTGGAGATATTCTCTGTAAAATTTCACATAAAAAAAATTTGATATGCTATTTTCTAAAAATATGAAATTGTGTTTTACAGAGCACATACAGTCACTGTTTTTAATTCAAAAATAATATTTGTGGGTTGAATTTTAGTGAGATAAATTTATATGATGAAATATGTATGATTTATAGTTTATCTGTAAAATCTCATGAAATTTAAAGTTGATATGATGTATCAAATAATTTTTGGTGTGTGTACAGCTCTATGTGTCCACATGAAATTTAATTGTATTAATTGTGTATTTGGTTTTAATGCCTTTAATTGTACTTGTTATGGAATAATTTCACCTACAAAGGGAAGTTTCCATTGAAATATGAATGCAATGATTTGTGATGGATTGAGTTTGAGTTATTGAATTATTAATTATTAATGATTATTCTATTATTAACTGTGAATTGGAGACCGGGAGGAATGTGATCCTCGGGCAAAGAGTGCTGGAATTTGTTTGTGCATGTGAATTGCTTGTGATGGTTTGTTGATTGTGGGAACGAGAATTTTTCATTCTTGTGTGGGAGCAAATGAACTCCAAATGGAGTACATTTGTGAATACTAGAAGGTTATTCTAGTAATCAATAATATTCACTATGAGCAATAGTGAATCAACTATAATTAAGAGTGTGAACTTAATAACATTATGGATTGGTAATTAGGAATTATCTATGCACATGGAGGACGCCGGATGTTTGGACTTAGAAAGGAATTTAGGACCTTTGCATGGATTTGGACAAAATGACTGAAATAAGCATAAAATGTGAGAGTGGGTGAGGATTTCCATAAAACAAAGTAAGACAGTTAAGAACCATGATGTGGGTCATGATTGGGTAAAGTGCGATACGCACATGTGTTTGAAAGTTTGTGAATTGTGATTGTCCGAATCGTGGTGAGAACCGAAAGGAGGAAAGAACCTCCAATGCTAAGTCGTGTGAGACGATTGAACGGATTTGTTCGTGGACAAAGCTTGAACGGATAATTGCGAGACAGGTCGTGTGGAGGCTTTATCTACGGTGAGCATTGTGCTTGTGAGATGATGGGGTCGTAATGTTTAACCACTATGATAGTGGGGGAGTTTGATCTCCGTGTTGTATGTCTGAGACATATGTTGATTGAGGACCGCCGTCGAGTACCTTTGGTAGAAAAGCTCACACAAACCTGTGAAAGGTCGCGTGGGATATTTCAGCTGCGAGTTATCTGTGAACCAAGGTCGGATTGCGAATGACGCGTCACTTGAGGTGATGAGATTGTTACGATGTAGCGATAAAGGCAAAGTCCTTATTTATATATGCATATGTGAGCGTAGAGGTGGTACCTTTAGCTCGGCGTCAATTCGTCCGCACCTGTACCATGTGCAGCAGGAAACCCACATGCGACGAAGAAAGAAAATAAACTCTGTGAGAGAGTGTTGAGGAGTCAGTCCTCGGAGTAATGGATGACCACAGTTGGTACCTGGGAGATGATCGTAAGGCAGATTGTTCTTGGAGGGTAAGGCACTGAGTTGTGACGATAGATCACGTAGCTGACTCGGCCACCCTGACAAAAATACGAGCCATCATCGGTTGGTGAGAGCCCGCCATTGTACCATGGTGAAGGGTGTACTCCCAACAGTCATCCAACTCAAAAATATGTAAGACCACTGAGTTCTGGAAGTTCCAGTGGCAGCTGGCCAGTGTGAAATAATTTACAAGAATAGTTGTGGAAACGAATAGGTTTCGAGTGAGACTCGTGAGAGCACCACTGTGAAGTGGTTGATATTGTATGTTTGTTTGAGACCGGAAGGTCGTTTGGTTGTTGGTTTAGAGGAGGAGAGAGACTCACTCCATACGCCTTTATTTTTTTTCAGATTTAGACAAATGATCTTATGCAGACAACAAAGATGGAACGAAAGGCTACAACAAGCACTGTGAACACGAGTGGATGTTTTAAGAGAAAGAAGATGATCCTTCTAGGATGTTACTTGGGTATTTTGAAATTTTCATTGAGTCACTGCTCTGAGTCTTAGTACTTTCTTGTATAAAAAAGGGTAGACTTGGTTTTAATATTATGATGTACAACTCTTTATACGTGGCTCAAATGAATAATGTGTTAAATTCCAAGAAGGTAAATGCATGAATATATTCGGTGTAATAGAATAGTATAATGCTGGATTTAAGGATGTTTTTAATTAAAGAAGATTTTGTTATGTTTTATGGTTTGCATCGAAGTTAATGTCTTATAAAATGAGTTTGATTTATTAAGACTGATATTTCATTAAAAGGAATTTATATATATTAATAAGTTATTGGGGATGATTTTGTTTGGAGTTTTAAGTAACAACCTTTTTAAAGGAAAAACAAATCTTCCCGAATTATAAAGGCTATTTTCAATAATTGGATATCGAATTACTTCACAAATTTCTTAATTAATAAGAAAATCTTTAATAGTAAAAAGGGGTGTTACACAGCCTGATACAACAATGATTCAATTCTGTCATCTGGGGCTGGCATCGAATGATAATACGATTGAATAATCGCATCATTTGAAATCTGCAAAATCAAAATTCACATTAACATATCAAATATAATATTTTCACAAATGCGTTGAAGAATAACGTAAAAATACCTTAATGAGGCTTACCGCATTAGATACTTGACCAGATCTATGAAGATGTTGTTTCCAAAGCAAAGGTGCATTTTGGTGTTCCATGGTTGGTAAATGATAATTACGTAATTTTTATGTTAAATAGGAATATATGTTAATGAAATGGATTTCGTCTATGTATGTATTTGGGATCATTGCATGCGTTGTATATATAGTGAAAAAATATGGGAATCCATTGCTTTGCATCAAAGCATCAGTGATTCCTTTGCTTTACTTCAGTCCGTCAGGTAATCGTTTGCTTTACTTCAGTCCGTCAGGGAATCCATTGCTTTGCAGCAAAGCATCAGTCATTCCTTTCCTTTGCTTTACTTCACTCCGTCAGGGTCGTTTGCTTTACTTTAGCCCGTCAGGGAATCCATTGCTTTGCAGCAAAGCATCAGTCATTCCTTTCCTTTGCTTTACTTCAGTCCGTCAGGGAATCGTTTGCTTTACTTCAATCCGTCAGGGAATCGTTTGCTTTACTTCAGTCCGTCAGGGAATCCATTGCTTTGCAGCAAAGCATCAGTCATTCCTTTCCTTTGCTTTACTTCAGTCCGTCAGGGAATCGTTTGCTTTACTTCAATCTGTCAGGGAATCGTTTGCTTTACTTCAGTCCGTCAGGGAATCCATTGCTTTGCAGCAAAGCATCAGTCATTCCTTTCCTTTGCTTTACTTCAGTCCGTCAGGGAATCGTTTGCTTTACTTCAGTCCGTCAGGGAATCCATTGCTTTGCATCAAAGTGTCAGTGATTCCTTTGCTTTACTTCAGTCCATTAGGGAATCTAAACAATTGCAACGACATTTGGCCTATATATAGACATTGTCTCACAAACATTTTCATCAACAAAACACTTCCTTACCTAAACAATTACTTCCAAATTTCAAAAGACTATACACGATATGGCTTCCTCATCTGTCAATTGTCTTGTGCACTACAATGGTCACATTACACAAACAGAAGAAGGGGACACATTTGTATGCACCAACTCAAAAATGTTTTCACTAAAGCGAGGCATCACACTTGAAGCCTTGAAAAATAAAATCCATCAAAGGATCAAACTACAACAAACTGAGCAAGTCGAAGAGATCTATTTTCGCTACCCACATGCAGCTGGTCGAGGAATACTCAGGTACAAGGCATGCAAAATTTCAGATGACGATGATGTTGAAGGTATGATTACCGTTTGTCGTCTACATGAGGTTGCTACATGCATTGAGCTGTATGCAGAAATCAAGCAAGGTATTGTTCGTAGCCCTGTTCCCAACCCTATTCCTCATCCAATCAATTCACAACCCCATAATTCTTCATATCCCCAATCCATTTATTCACATGGTTGTGATGCAACCACATCATACAATGAACTCGATTTCTACCAACCCACATTAGATTTTACCCAATCACAACAAAATGAATGGGAGCCTGCCACATCTTCTTTTACACAACTTCTTTCCACACCTTTCTCCACTGATTTGTTACCCTTACAAACATTTGGTTTGAATGAGCATCTACCCAATGCATCCTGGAGTACCCCTGAAGCAGAGCCTATCCTTTCAGAGTCAATCCTACCAACTGAACAAAATGATACTGAATTTACAGAGTTCAGACAACAGGACGAATATGTTGGTCCCTTTAGTGAGGACGAGGATGAAATTTTAGCCGAACAACCTGAAGATGACGACGATGATGAAGACTACAACAACAATGAAGAGCCTGAGCCTACTGGCCCATCAACAACCGCACCTGCAGATGCATACTACCTGCCTCCACACCTTCAACATATTGACCTGGAAACTAATTTTGAAGATTCTGATTACGGTCATGTGTTGGATCGCCAAGAGGTGGAGCATGCTCCAGGCACCCTTTTTGAAGGGATGCGTTTTCAAAACAAAGACCAAGTTCGCCTTGCTCTAGACATGTATCATGTGAAAAAAGGAGTTGATTACGGGACCGAGAAATCTACCACAACCGTACTGGTTGGTAAATGTCGTCACAATCAATGTGCTTGGAGGTGCAGGGCTGCGTTCATAAAAGCAATCAAGCAATGGGAGATACGAAAGCTTTGTGAACCACACACATGTACAAGTCCTATCATTTCCCAGGATCATAGAAGGCTCCGATATATGGTCATCAGTAAAATTATCCAACCAATAATTGAGAATGATCCATCCACATCAGTGCCTTCGTTGATAGCACATATAAAAGCAAGTGAAGGGTACATTACCACCTACAGGAAAGCCTGGATGGCAAGGCAAAAGGCTATCGAAGAAGTCTATGGCAACTGGGAACAATCATACTTTGATTTATGAAGGCATATGTCAATGGTTTTGTCTTTGAAAAGGAAACAAAGCCAAAATACAACCAGCATGGTGAAGTAGTTGAGGGTGTCGTTCAATTCCATCGTCTGTTTTGGACATTCAAAGCATGTATCGATGGGTTTCAATACTGCAAACTCATTGTTCAAGTCGATGGAACTTGGTTATATGGAAAGTACAAGGGGACTCTCCTTTTGGCAGTTGCACAAGATGGAAATAGCAAAATCATTCCGATAGCCTTTGCCATTGTTGAGGGCGAAACAACGGGAGCATGGTACTTCTTCTTGAAAAATTTAAAAAGACATGTGACACCTCAAGAAGGTCTGTGCTTGATCTCAGACAGGCACGAAGCAATTAAAAGTGCTTACTCAAGAGCAGGTAGTGGGTGGACACCACAAAACTCTGTGCATGTGTTTTGTATTCGACACATCGCACAAAATTTTATGAGGCAATTCAAGAATGCAGACAGGAAAAAACAAATAATTAACATGGGTAAGTACCACATTAATTTCTCTTACGAACACATTTATTACATTGTAAATTGATGCCATTAATGAAATTCTATACTTATAATTCCTCAGCATATGCCATGACGGAGCCTAGATTCAACTACTACTACAACAATTTTAAGGCAGAGCCAGAAAGCGAACGAGCTGTTCATTGGCTTGAACAAATACCACGAGAAAAATGGACATTAGCATGGGATGGAGGCCAACGCTGGGGACACTTGACCACCAATCTTGCTGAGGCAATCAACTCAGTATTAAGAAAAACAAGAAACCTTCCGATATGTGCGTTGATAAAGGCAACTTACGAAAAGTGTAACAACTTATTCAACCAACGAGGAAGGGAGGTCGCAGCTCTAATTAGATCTGGCAAAAAATACACAGAAGTGCTAAACAAGGCCATTGAAGACGCTAAAAGAAAGGCCAACTCTCACCACGTTCTTCAGTTCGACCGACACGATATGCGATTCTTAGTGGGGGAGCAAATTAACCCAAGAGAAGGTCAACCTGCTGGAAATTTCACAGTTAGGCTAGATGAATGGTGGTGTGATTGTGGTAAATTCCAAAAAGTACACATGCCTTGTTCTCATGTCATTGCTGCTTGTAAGCGTGCTCACCATGACTACAGGGCCTACATACATCCTGTGTACAAGTTGGAAAGCATCTCAAACGTGTACAATGGATTGTTTGGCGAATTGCGCAACGAAGCGTATTGGCCACAATGTGACGATCCACGAATGTGCCCCAACCCGGAAAAGTTAAGAAACAAAAAAGGGCGTCCAAGATCATCTCGTATACGCACTGAAATGGATATGAGGGAACCTGGTCAGCCAAAAAGATGTTCCATGTGTCGAACTCCAGGTCATTCAAAAAATAGATGTCATAATCATGGCAGAAACACAAGCTCAAGCTAACAGCGTTAACTTCAACAACAAAAAATATTGTCTGTAATTTTCATTGTATTGCTTGTAACTTATTTTAATTAAAGTTAATATTAGCATAATGGCATAATGTTGTGTTGTTTATTAATTTTTAGTGTATTATTTGTTATTTAGTTTAATATTTTTTTTAAAATTTTACTTCTTTTAAAAAATATTAACAATAAATACATATATTTAATTTACTATCTTTAAAACAGATTAATTAGCATATCTTAATAAAAAAATTGTCAACAAACTATTTTAATTAACATTATAATAATAATAATAATTCAATAAAAATAATTGTATTAAAAAAATGTTCATAACAAAATAGGTAACCGAAATTTAAAAAATAAAAACGAAGGAAGGAGGTGGATGCTGATAAATTTGTTGTACACTAACAAATTTTTTACTTAAATTTTCTGTAATAATAATGGTAATGTAAAATAAAATTAATCAAACATATAATAATTGAAATTAAAATAACAAACATAATTTTTTTTGGGGGGGGGGGGGGGGGGTGACCGCATCCGGTGGGGGTGCAGCGGAAAGGGATTTGGGGGGTTGGGGTCCATGCAGAAACCGGGGGGGTGGGGCGGCTGAGAAATCGGTGCGTGGGCACCCGATTTCTCAGCATGGTATACTCTGACTCCAATAATTTTTGTTATCAGAAATCGGTTGCTTCCCAAACGATTTTTGAACATGCATAGTAATTTGGGTTAGTTATGTAAATAATGTATGGGATAGGTTAGTTGGGTAATTTATTTATTTTTTTGGTATATTTAGGTGAAAAAGTCAGCCTTTGAATGCTTCATTCATGTGTCATCAAGATGTAATTCATAGGGAGACGGCTTCTAGTATGCACAAGTGGGACGTATCTTGCACCGTGCCTAAGTCATTATGCACCATCAGATTTGCAGTCCCATGATCTTGTGGTTGTTCGTGACGTGAGGGAGCATGGTAGGAACCCGCTGCAGTAATAGTGACGTGAACTTTTTAGGAATATAAAAAGGAGTTGTGGATTTTTATATTTTTAAAATCAAAATCTTTCTTTTTTAAAAAGAAAATATAATGTAATTAAATAAAGTTATATTGTTTCCATTTTTGTTAAATTATTTAAATAATTTGCTAGTAATAATCAGTTAAAAGAAAAACATAAAATTTATGATTTTGTAATTTTCATTTATTTTTCAAATTTTCTTTTGTGGTTAAATATTTCGATAAAAAATAAAATAAATAATATATTAATTAACAGTGTAATGCAAGTTAAAGAGTGTGTTAAGACATAACACGGTAGCAACGAACAAACTAACAGTGACAAATGACATGTTCATTCTTGTATGCATGTGACAATATTAAAATAGGTAACCGAATTTTTAGATTAAAAAAAATTAAAAAGGATTTATAATTAAATCGGTTACTATTCATTTTATATTATATTTTGAAATATTTTCAATCCATTTTAAAATAAAGTAAAAAAAATACTTGTAAGTAGACATCGGCTATGTTTGGTAAAACTAGCTGATAAGCTAGCTGAAAGCTTATAAGCTAGCTGGAGCCTAGAAGCTTATAAGCTATAAGCTAGGAGCTGAAAAGCTGGAAACTTATAAGTTATCTGATTTAATTGAAAGTCTGTGGTAAACTTATAATTAAAAATTGTTTCTTTATATTTTTTGTTTTTTTTTTATCAATTTTTGTATAGTGACAAAATATTTTAAATAAAAATAATAAAAAATAATGTATTAATTTATTAAAAAAAATAGTTTAACATTAAACAAGTTAAAAAAAAGTCGAATTTGAAGTTTCATAATAACTAAGAAAATAAATGTCATTTAGTGTTTTTAAGAATGTTAAAATAGGTAAAAGGGTTTTTTAATTCAATAAAAGGATAAAAAGGAATTTCAAATAAATTAGTGAGGATAAAATTGAGAAGAAAAAAAGGCTTGTAGCTTATAAGCTAGCTTATTTTCCATAAGCTACTTCAAGTAGCTTATGAAAAAAAGCTATTTGAAACAGCTTTTGGAAAATAAGCTACTAAAATAAGCGTGTGTAGCAAACAAGCTTATTTTTGTCAAAGTAGCTTATAAACTCCTCAAAAGCCTCACCAAACACACTCACCAGAAACCTGACGTTTTTATATATGCTACTTGAAGTGGTGTCTAAAAAAATGCTAGAAGCTATACTAAAAAGAGCTTATTCACCAAATAGTCAAAAAAGGTTTTGAATTAGGAAGTCTTTGGTAGGAGATCTACCTTTTGATTTTTAAGTCAGTCGTCAAGTAACTCAACGAAACACTTTTTAGAGGTAAAAATAACTCAAGAAAGATAAATTAATAACAAAATAGAAAAAATAAAATAGTAAAAAATCAATACAGCACTCCAATATAATATTATAAACTTTTGGTAACATTTAAAAAGTTTTAAATACAATTATTTTCTGAAATGGTTATTTGATATTGGCTAAATTGCAATTTTAGTCACCATAATTTTTGAAATTCATGATTTTGGTTTCCCTAATTTTTTATTGTAACATTTGGTCTTGCTAGTTTTACAAATTGACGATTTTGGTCCCCCATTACATTATTAACTAATTCAAATGAATTAAATACATTTATTAATTTAATTGTAAATCAATTCAAATTACTGCAACGGTAATTTTTTTTTTTTCTAAAAGTTCACTTCACTATTACTGCAACGGGTTCCTACCATGCTCCCTCACGTCACGAACAGCCACAAGATCATGGGACTGCAAATCTGATGGTGCATAATGACTTAGACACGGTGCAAGATACGTCCCACTTGTGCATACTAGAAGCCGTCTTCATAGGGAACCAATCCTGAACATAATCCCGAATGCATGTTGGGCATCAAGACTTATTCTAAAATCAATTTTTATTTTTTTACTCACTTTTAAATTAGGCAAATTTATTTTGATGTCCCGGAGGCCTGACATGGGACTAGGCTGGGCCTAAGAAATGACAGCCCACAAGAAATGGATGGGCCTAAACTGGCTCGTTTTTGTGTTGGCCCACTGGGCCGAACCAAGCTGTCTATTTTACTAGCTCTACTTCCAAGGGAAGATATTGGGATTAAGGATGTTTTTTGTTTAACGTTAAGATGAACAAATACACATTCCAATACATGTTTTATGAAAAGTGAAAATTCGAAACTTTTGATTCAACGACCGTTTGGAGGCCTCCCAACGAAAAATCAAACATGCACTAAAACTTCCAGAGGAAGCTTTCCCTTTGTCTCGAACTCCCAACGGAAAAATAAAGCATGCGCATGACACCCATTTTCTCAATTTCACAGCAATGTTATTCTTACAAAGAGAGTGTGAGGGGGGAAAAAAAGGAAATAACAGTGTGTTAAGCCATTATTAGTTAGAAGAAGGTAAAGAATAAAGATGTTAGATACAAAAATTTATAAAATTTATTTATTTATTTATAACACTCTTCTACTTTTTTTAAAATAAGTAAAGAATTTTTAACTAACACGTCTTTTTATTTTATTTTTCTTTACTTTCTTATCAATAATATTATAAAACTTATCTAGCCATCGTCACGTGTCGGCTGAACAGTACTCACATATTTACTTTTGAACAAATTATAGTAACACATCCTGAATTTTTATCAAATTACACATAACATCATACTTTTTTATTTTCTTACACTAACTCTCATTTAAGTTTAAAAATATTATACTAACAGTCTAACATCCCCTTATATATTTGAAAAAATTACATTGATACTTCTTCAAACCTTACACTAACATCCCATATAAGAGAGGTAAAAATAATGATTAAAAAAACAGAAAATTTTGTGTAATTACACGAAACTTTGAAAAATATTAACATAATTTACTCTTTACTTTTTTTTTTTCATTTTCTCTCTCTTATTCTCTCCATTTATCTTTTTCTCTTTCTATCCATGAACACTCCCTAGTTTCTCTTTATTCCATTTCAATTCAAATACCATTAATGTCACATTCTTTTACCAAAATACCCACTGCAGTCTACGATTTCAAATTCAAACCATGACCAAGAAAAACACGAGCACCCATCCCATCAATATTAAACCCACTTCATACGCCTTCAACACATGAACTTGTTGGCCAATTGCTTCCCTTAACTGTCGTAGAGAGATAGCACAGTCCATGCACATGGCCATCACAAATAGCAGTCCCCATTGTCGCGTCACTAAAAAAATAACACGCATATATTCATTTGACCTATATAATATGATATATTACATTTATAGACAAATTCGTTAATATAAAGGATTAGCTAGCATATATTATCAATATATTAAATATTAACATAATAATCATATTATTAATATTATATTTATTTTTTAAAATTAAAAGGATAAAATATATTTTTGATCCCTGTAAAATATGTAAAATATTAACATTCTTAAAAAAAATCGTATTAATTTGGTCCCTCTAAAATTGAAACTTATTTTTATAGGTCCTCATTGACGTGGTTACGAATTTACACGTAGAAATGAATTATAAATTTTATATTTATCAAATTTTTATGTTTTGCTATTATAAATTTAGAAAATTAAAAAAAGAAAAATTAAACTATTAGTATTGATAGGGACCTATAAAAATAGGTTTCAATTTTAAAGGGACAAAATTAATACAAAAAATTTTTGGAGGACAAAATTAATATTTGCATATTTTACAGGGATCCAAAACATATTTTATCCAAATAAAAATTATACTAATAAAAATAATCTGAATGCCTAATACTTTAGACCGAACGGACACCTTGTGTAATGGGAAAATTAATATATTTAGAAATAATATATTTTATAATTTAAAAAGGTATTAAAATTCCCTCAAAGGACGATTCTTAAGATCGTTAAGCTTTTTTTTTTTTTTTGTGAATTATTAATATTGTTAAGCTATTGTAAACATATAGAAAAACATAGTGTAATTGAAGCATTTTTAATGAAGAGAGTACTTTAAACAAAAAAAAAGTTAGGAAAATGTTGATCACCTCATGTACGGTCAATGAAGATCATCAACACCAATTAAGATTTATTAACATATTGTCGACCAACGAATTGCCCTAAAATTAAATTCAAATTTGATCCTTATAGGAGAAAAGGCCGACAAATAAATCAATTAGATAATAACAAGATAGGTTAAGGACGAGTTTGACTAAAGATGAGGTGGGTTTGGGGGCAAGTTTAAAGAAAAAAAGTATGAATAATTAAAACTCAACCTTATCTTCATCGGAATTAGGAAAACTCGTAGAAAATTGTCCACCTTTAAAAAAAATAATTTACTTATATAATTTAAAAATATATATACTAATTTTTAATTATATTTTAATTTAAATAATATATCAAAATTAATAAAAAAACATAAATCATAAAAATAAAAATTTAAGAACTATTTTTTTAATAAATTATGTGATTTTAATTTTATTATTTAATTATTATTATGATTTAGTTTTTAATTATTGTATTTATTTATATTTTTAAATAAAAATAAAGTGTTAAAATATATATATATATATATATATATATATATATATATATATATATATATATATATATATATATATCACACATCTCCAAATCCTATCCCTAACCTCGCATTTATAAAGTGTGGAAAATTTAAACTTGAACCCATCTATGGTCAAAGCGACTTTTTCATGTTAACATAGGATCAGAGTCAGTTGAATACTTACGAGTTCATATTTAATTATCATGTCTAGAATCAACCCCTCATTAGAAAGGGTGTTATTTGCAATAATTAAAAGATGAGAAAATAGCCTATACAGTAACTATGTGAAAAGATTTTACAATGTCATTTAATCATAAATTGACAACTATGTAATTGAAAATTATTAATTTATATCTTAAATTATTTATAATTTGTAGATAATATAATTTTTTACATAATATATATATATATATATATATATATATATATTATCAACATTAATATGTATAAATCTATAATATCTATACTAATAAATTAGTCTTTGTAAAAGTGCATATTAGACTCTAATAACTTTATTCAAATTAATATACATAATTTTTGTTTTATAAAAAGGCCATGTTATCCACTTCAATACAATACGTTTATTTTTATTTTTATTTTAAGAATTACATCTGTATTGAATTAAATAATATATATTATACAATTTTTAAAATTTATATTTTATTAAATATATTATCAAATAAATAAAGATATTGTAAAGGAGACTTTTTATATATCATAATGAGATAAAATTTTATATAAAAGCTTATTAATTTAATTTTGGTACTTTAACTTTTAAATTTGAATCGTTTTGACCCTTTAATTTTTAAATTTAAGTCATTTTAGTCCTTTAGCTTACTGGTGATTTAAACCGTGGCAAAATGTGTTTTATAATTATCAAAAATGTAAAATACTAACGACGTTACTTTCAAGTGGGCAGAAAGGATCAAAATGACTCAAATTTAAAAGTTAAATGATCAAAATGAATTTTTTTTATAAAAAAAGACCTAAATAATTCTTAAAAATAAAATAAATGAACAAAAATATATTTTAGCCTAATGTTATTCTTTACAAATTCATATTTAGTCTCTTTGACTAAGTCTCTATTTACGTTAAAAAAATTCATATCTCTTAATAAAAAATATATTTTATATAAATTTCTAATTAAAATTGATTAAGATACATATTTTAATTATATATAATATAATTTATAATTAATTTAAACTTTAGAAATGATTAGTTTTATCAACATTAATCTTATTCAATTTTAAAATAATTACATCCAAAACAACTGTTCCCAAAAGTCATTTCTTTGGAACTCGATGGCCCGAGCTTCATACCATTATTTTCATTTCATACCATTATTTTCAAAGAAAATGATTAGTTTTATTAATTACACACAAGAAAAGCCCGTACAACTATTTGTACGTCTTATACACTTCTATAGATTTTCTTTATAAACGTATTCAATCAAAGTCAAACATTGTGGCTACAGGGTACCCCACTGGTGATAGAAAAACGAATAATAGAGTGCCGGGTACGTAATACAAAAAGAAAGAAATACCCAAGTTGACTCATAACTTGCTCAACGGTTTTTGTTATTGGATATTGATCTTCCAAATTTCAAGCCAAATCATACCAAATCATATGTCTGATTGAAATTCTTACTTATTGAGAATGGATAACTTTTGTAGGACCGATGAAAAAGGAAAAAGGAAAAAGGAAGTATATTAAATTCTTCATTTTGGCCACCCTTTTTGTTAATGTCATTTTCTCACTTTTTTTTAATATCATCTTGATCCCTAAATGTATAAATTGGTGACAATTTAATCCTTAAAAGAATAAAAAAATTTATTTAGTCCCTCAAATGTGTAAAAAGTATACTTAAATACATTTGTAGTCCTTGCAATTTAACATTTTTTTGCTTTTCGTCCTTACAATTTTTTTTTGTTTTAGTCCTTACAAATTATGTTTGTTTTGTTTTTCGTCCTTAAACAGTTTAGATAGCGCTTTGATCAGTGAAAAAAAATGCTTTGAATAGTAAAAAAAGTGTTATCTAAATCGCTTTAAGGACGAAAAAGAAAACAAACATAATTTGTAAGGACTAAATAAAAAAAATTGCAAGGACAAAAAGAAAAAACACTAAATTTCAAAGGACTAAAAAGATATTTAAACATAAAAAGTATGATAATTACGTCTTGTCATACAACTTAATGACAAATTGATCCTGAATTTTACAACTTAATATCAAATTGGTTCTTAAACATTACAACTTAATGATAAAATGGTCTCACGAAACTTAACGACAGGATGTATAAATGGAGGTAAGGGTAAGCTCATTTTAAAACAAAACATGTCATAAGAAATAGAGGTATAAATGGCATAAGTAAATTCAAAGAGATTTTTCAATGCAACCATCACAATTAGATTCTCACATTATTCATCCAACACATTTCACCCTTAAGTCATCGTGAATTAACCAACATGTGTACAAGACATGCCATGCAATGCAGACACTATTCATTGGAGATTTTCACAACTAAGCGATCAACATAGGAACATCCCTTAATATGGTACTCATATTTGACTGTTGGGGGAGTCCTATAGTTGATCCTATGGAGAAATAGCACTTGTGTCAAGAATAGGTGGTCGTGGATAATGGCTTACCATGACTTGGCCTACATCAACTAGAGTCTCATGTGAAATTCGTCCACCTACCTATCCTTTAGGCCAATTATCATCGACCAGCACTACAATTCTCTGGCACTAAGTTGAGATCCCACCAAGCAGTTTCAACTTATGTGCCTACTCATATGCAATAATATCCATGCAACAATTATGTATGACATATAATTTCACCTCATAAACAAATAACTTCATTTGTATAAACATTCACCAAGTTTACAGTTATATGAGTTCACCTAATCATATACATTAGGTTTAGGGACCCATTTAGCAATCTCCTAAACATACTAAGAAATCCTCACCATGGATTTTCAACCATAACCCTAACCAATGTCCTTGAGTTCTTGTTGAAATACACCACTTTAAGATAAAACTTTTTTTTTTCAATTCATTTAAGAAAACCCCCTTTTAGTAAGTATAAATAATTTCTCAACTTTAAGGATCAATTAGAATATTAAACAGAGAAGTGCATTAGATCCAGTTTCGCTTAAGCTAGAAGTCCTTCTCGCTTAAGGAAATAAGTTTTGGTAGCTTAAGCGAGGACTTACCTAAGTCTCACTTAGTCTCTATACCTCTGCTTGCTTAAGTGAAGAGTTACCAAAGTTTCATCCACCCTCTAAAGCTTTGCTCGCTTAAGCTAGAGTTCCTACTTGCTTAAACGAGCTCTCACTTAAGCTAGTAGTCAGGCTCGCCTAAGCTAGCATCCCTACTTGCTTAAGTTAGCTTTTGCTTAAGTTAAAGCTCTTACTCGCTTAAGCGAGAATGCAAAACCTCAATTCTATAGATTTGTGACTTTTGCGTATCAATTTGCTCCAGGGCCATTTATGGTCTCCAAATTATCCCCAAACACCCCAAAACCTCAATTATTACAAAAAAAAAACTCATTTTCCACTCAATCCACAAGTCATCTACAATTATGTCTAAAAATCATAAAAATTCAAATGCAAGGTTAAGCTTCCCTTACTTATTCAAACTTCAAGTTCCTAGCTTTTTGGGAAGAAGGGAGAAAGGAGGAAGCTTTTAGCCAATGAAGAGAGCTTTACTCCACTTATCTAGTAGCACACATTATAAGAACATGAATTCAATCCCAAACCAATCCCTAAATCAGTTTTTGAACCACAACTTAGAATTTATATGGAATCCACTATGAGTTGCCTCAAGAAAAAGGAGGAAATGGAAACAAAGGAGGAAGTAGAGAAGAGATGAACTCACCACTTCAAGGGACTACTATGGAACTCCAAAAGAAAAGAAAGAAATGCTCTTTGAATAGATGATTTAGATTTCTTCAACCTCTTGAGAGTGGGGGTGGCTTGAAGAAGTAGATAAAAGAGAGCGAGAAGGTCTTAGGAGTAGCTTATTAGATTTTAGGGGTTTAAGGGGAAGGTTTTAGGCCACTCTCTCTCTAAGGCTTTGCTAGACACATCCCTCCCCTCATTTATTTCAAAAGTTGAACTCTTTAGGCCCAAACCACAAGAGAAACAATTAAACTCATCAAAACACATAATTCCACTTACTATATTTTATTAAGTTGATTGATCAACAACATAAATTAAATTTATTTTCCCCTACATTTTTAATTAAAACACTTAGTCACACAATTAGGGGAAAACACAACGTTACAAAATGCATCAACCAAATCTTGGTCAAAGAGATCATATCTCATATTTAACATTTCCACCATTTGTAGGAATTCGATAAATTCAATTCTCACCCATTATGGGATTATATGTTTCTCGTATATGCATTTTTAATTAAAACACTTGTTAATTCTTATGCGCCCGTATATGCTTCCTTTTCTAAACATCTATGACTTGCAACACGTTGCTGACTTAGGTTTCAAACAAGGGAGCCTTCTTGATGATGAAGAGTTGCTCCTTCTCTGTCATAGCACACTTACAAAATTCTTATGCAAGTAATCTAGTGCATTTTTGCCCTGTAACATTTAATCATATTAAGTTATAGTCGGGATTATAAAGTTGACTTGGTGGTAAAGGGAGAAGGGAGGGGGGGAGAGAGGTCATGGGTTCGAATCCCCACTAACAAAATCTAACAATTAATAAACTAACATTGTCCAATAAAAAAAAAGTTATAATCAATGCAATAATGTATCATTCTGTATCAATAAAATATTTATATCAATAAATATTTATTGTAAAGTTAAAATAATAATAATTATGATAAATAATTATTATAAATAATGAATATAATAATTATTATAAGGTTAAAATAATAATAAAGATAATTATTATGAAAATTAATAATTTTAATATCCTATGTATTATCAATATTATCATAAAAATATTATATTTATATTTGTTATAGAGTATTAACATTAGCATAAAAATAAATTAGAAAGAAAATAAAAAGTTATGTACATATATTTAATTAATAAAATAATTTAATATTTTATTAATTGTTCAAACAATACGTGTTGAATAGCATAATGATAATTATTATATAAATTAATAATTTCATCATACGGTATGTATTAACATAAAAATAAATTATAAACATTATTAAAATTATACAAATATTTTTCATAAATTTAAATTATGAAAAATTTAAAATATTGTAAAAATAGAAATATTTTTTTGTCATGCATAGTACATGTATCAAGACTAGTTCAAGAATACATCAAAGTGTTATTATAATTTAGTTTTTTTTTCTTACAAAAAATATAGGTATCTTTTTAAAAGACAATTTTACTCAAGTTGAAAAAGATCATCATGAATGATAAACTTTACTTCTTTTGAGTTTTTAACATAATTGAATCTATAAGATTTAAACTCGAAATCATTAATTAGACTATAATAATATGTGTTAAATATTTCCGTTAGGTACAATTTTAACAATTGAGTTTCTTATCTTTTGTTAATTAGTCCTATAATGTCATATCATAGTTAAACAACTCATGCTCAAATAATATAGTTTTAAGTAATCTTTAAATGATCCATTTTAAATGACAAGAAAATATTTTTTTAATCATAAACAACGAAACTTAATTTTAAATAATATAAAATAATACGTAGATCTATTTCATTGATAAAATAAAAATAAGTAACTTATTAAGTAATGAGCATTAGAGATGCTCTTAGTTTCCCTTAAAAAAAAAAAGAGATGCTCTTAGTTAATTATTTATATTATAATTTAGCTTGATTGATCTAAATTAATTAATTTTAAAATCTATGAAAAAATTATAAAGATATAAATGCGTGCAAATATTGTTTACACGCTGATTGTGGAAGTGGTATCTTATGTTCTCTGATGTGTGATCTCTCTCTTTTCCGTGCCCTTTACAAGTGGACCTCCTTCAGTCCTCATCCTCAATATGCCCTTCTTATTTTATTTTATTTTATTTTTCTTTTAGTATGCTCTTCTTATTTCTATGCCGTGTGTCTACTTTTTATGCTTACCCGTATTTTTGTATGAATTTCTTCACCTCATAATATCGCACCATGTTCACAATTTTTATTTTTTATGTCACCGTGTTCGTAAAGTTACACACATACATTAACAATTATTTTGCGTATTATATGTATTTTTAATTTATATAAAATACAAAATATAAACTAAAAAGTTAAAAAATATAAAATTATTTATATTTAATTTTAAAAAATTGAATTTGAAGTTTAAAAAATGACATGTGTTGTTCTCTAATAAAAACATATTAAAAAGTTCAAGTAATGCATCATTTCAAAAGAAAGAAAACAAAAGCACACTCAAGTTGAACAAGTTTATCGCGTTATGATTAAGACTTAGAATGAGACAAATTCTAATCTCTTTAATTTTTAAGATAAAAAAATATATTCATAGATAAATTATTTATAGAAAAAACTTGTCAATTTTTTTTATCAAGCAAATGGACATAAATACTCTCAAATTGAACACATTAAAACTATAATATCCTTATATATATATAAATGAATAAGTTTATCTGTACTCTCATTACTCCACTCTTCCCACTCTCCCTCACATTCACTCTCATGTGAATACTCACTTCTCATGAAGTGGTGTAGTTCACTCTTCTAATCTGCTTCTGGTTTTTCTACTTTTCCTAAAATTTCTTTTATCAATTTCTGTAATGACCCACATTCATAATATTTCTATAACTACCTTCATTTACTTCTTTATCTTTTTTTTTTTGGGTGAATATTCACTTCTTTATCTGATGATATTTCTTTTAAATATTTCTTTTTATTTTTTCTAACTCTATTTTTTAATTCCAAATATTTCTCTCTTTCATCAATAATTTCAAATCCTTAATTCAATTTACTTTTCAATTTTCAAAGTTAATATTAAACATCGTTCCATCTTCCCTTATCTTATTTTTTTAAAAAAAAAAATTTAGGAGACGTTTGGTAGGGGAGAAGTTTTTTCATGCCCGAGAATGATGATTCCTGGGAAAGTCAATTTCTGATAATCATGGTTCCTAAGAATGATTAAAATATGTTTGGTTAGTCATAGTATGTTTCTTGGGAATTAAAGTTTCCTATGTTTGGTTACAGTAGAACTTTCCTGGATATGTAAGAATTTTTTACAAATATACCCTTTATTAAAATAACTTCATTAATATAATAATATTATTATGAATTACTATCATATTAGAGGTTGAATTATAATATTATAATATAATAATACAAAAGATGAAATAATAAATAATGAGATAAGCTTAGATAATAAAGTAGTTGGGATCTATGTTTAAAAAAAAAGATAAAGATAAAAAATTACAAATTTTAAAATTAATATTTTTTTCAAAATTAAAGAAAGATAGAATCATGTGGATAAGTGCAACGTTCAACAATAAAGATAAGTTAAGTTTATAGATAAAGATGAACCATAGGTGATGATATTTTGAATTTCAAAAAGAGATAATATAGCCTTTTCATATTATTAAAACTTTTTCCATAGTCGAAAAAGTTAGATTTCCATCACCTGGGAAAGTTTTCATGGAAAACTGATTAAAAAATATTCCCAAGACACATCATTTTCCAGGAATCTTGTTTTTTTAAAATAGAAACAAAACATGAAAACTAACATTCCCAACCTAACATTCTTGGAAATCTAAAAATTTCTCCTCTACCAAACGACTCTTATAGTTTCTAATTTCTTTTATAATTATTTCTTTCTATGTGCTATATAACTTTTTTTTTTCTTCAAATTTTATAGTCTCTAATCTTTGGGCTTTTTTTTAATATTTCTTTTATTAGTTTTTTAACTCTATTTTTTAATTCCGAAGATTTATCTCTTTCATCAATAATTTCAAATCTTAATTCAATTTACTTTTCAATTTTCAAAGTTAATATTAAAAAAATTAAAGTTATATCGTTACATATTTTCTTATTTTTTTTTTTAAATTTATAGTTTCCAATTTCTTTTATAATTATATCTTTTTTAAATTTTTTTTCGAAGTGCTATATAATCTTTTATTTTTTTTTCAAATTTCTTTCTATCGACTATATAAATAATGTAATGAAAATTTGAATAAATTTGTGCAATGCACGGGCTAAAACATTAGTAATCAGGATAAAGACTTAGAAAGAAACAATTTATAGTCTCGTTAGATTTCAAATTTATAATATATTTCATCTAGATATCTTTTTTAATAATCACGTGTCAACTTTTTTCATTGAATTTATCTGTATATATCGAGTACAATGAATTTATTAGTTGAAAAAAAAAATCTATATAACAAAAATTATTAAAATTTAATTTAGAGATAGAGATAAAAAAAAGTGTAAATTAAAAGAGATAAACAGTTAAAAAAGTAAATATAAAAATAAAAAAGTAATTTGAGATAATTATTTTTTACAATTAAAAAATATTGTGTGAACTATATATAGAAAAATAAAAAATTGAAAATCTCATCCTCTTTATTATATACTCTAATTTATATAAAAAAAAATCTTTAGCATGAGGGTAAAGTTCTTCATATGATGATTCCCATAATGTACTGATCCCACATCATCAATTGTCAAATTAGTAACCGAAAATATTTTATTGCAAGTGTGACTATTTCAAATGTTCCCACACCCGAAAACAAGATATATTTCAAAATTGACAAACAACCTAGTGGGAAACAAATTTGGCTAAATCCACATTTCCGATTCCATCAAGTACACCATACCTTACCTTCACTTGACAACTTTAATATAAAACTTGTGAAAGTGCTAGACCCCCAAGTGATGATGCAGAAACTTCACCTGTGACTTGACTCATAGAGGAAACGGGAAACCCCATTTGAATATTACTATTAATATAATTAATGAATTTTATGGCCATGCATGTTATTGTAAAAAAAATTATATTCTCAACCAATCATTAATAATTATTGATATAATTTTTAAAGTAATTATTATAAAAATTAACAAATTTATTATACTTAATAATTTGTAATTAAATAATAGTATAAAACTATTTTACACTATTATTATATAAATTATTTTCACTAATATGCTAATAATATTCATTAAGTTTAATGGTCACATACTACAGTGTAAAATAAAATAATTTTACATTATTATCTAATCATAAATTAATGTTAATATGATTTTTAAGATAATTATTATAAAAGTTAATAAAGATGAATTATGATATGATGTTTTACACCATAAATAAATACATAGTCTTTTATTTTTCTCATATTCATTTAATTCATTTTTTTTAAAAGACATTTATTAATTATTTTATTTTCTATTTTTCACTATTCTTATGAAGAGGTTCTTTCTCTCTCTATATATGATTTTTGTTCTCTCTTTTCTTTAGACCGTTTGCAGATTCTCTAGAAATTAATCCCACATCCCAAAATATCCCGGAATGGAGAAAAATCACATTCCATTGATTTCGGGGAGAAGGGTAACATCTAGAAAGAAATAATATTAATTAATTGATATTGATATATCTATGAGCATATTGCAGAACCGACCTTGAGATGATGGGTTCTCTTCTGGGTTGGGGTTGTGGTTGTTGTTGCTGAACTCACTGTAACTCCTCGTTCAGGGAGCTTCGGTGAGTGCTCTGATCATCACAAGTGTGCACATTGGATCAATTTTGATGCGCATTCTCTTCTGGGTATTCATGTTTTTGTGCCAAAGCATGAAATATTCGTTCTTGATTTTGGATCCAGAGTGGTTGCGAGAACTGAGTTTTTGAGGGCCTTTTCTGTGTTTTGCTTTGTTTTCAAACAACTTCTGTTGGTTTCTGTTTCTGGGTTGTGCCTTTTTTTTCTTCTTCTTAATCTCTCTCTATTAATTTTGTTTATGGGTGATCCTTTTCATGCTCTTAAAAAGTTTTTAGTTCAGGATTTTATTTTTCATGTTTTTGTTTTTGAGGAACAGTTTTATTTTTTTAGGTTGGATGCCGAAGTGGTGTTGTGTGTGATGTTGGAATTGTTATAATCTGATGGTGATGCCAGAAAGCTATCTGCTCACACTCAGAAAATCCATGTATCTATGTTCATTGGAGTCCTACTGTTTCTGTGGCAATTTTTAGATATGATATTTAAATTTCACTCTTTGGGCATATAGGATCTTTCATTAAACACAACATATATTTTCTGGTTGAGTTTGGCTCCTTTAAAGTGGGAGTTGTACTTTAGAGAGTGTTTGGAATTATAACTGTTCATTTCCAATCAATGGAGTAAAATTTAACAACTGTATGGTTTGTTGCATATGTTTTATTACAATCTCAGCCATCCATTCAACAATTATAATTGCACTTTTCTTTCAATAGTGCATCCTCCACTCCCTTGTTTAGAGGAGCCAAATCCTTTGTGGTTGACAGTACAATTGAGATTTATTGTTTAGCTATAATGTGAGTTATCCAGCAAGGGCTTTAATGATGGTATGTTTGTGAATCAGTTGCGTTCAATGTAACGGCTGTTATAAAAAAAGCTACTCTCACATTACTTTTGTTTTTGTGCCTTGGAACGCGTGTTTTTCGGTTGAACATGGGTTCAAACGGTTAACCAAACACACACTGTGTATTGGGGATCTTTGTCAACACAACTTGTTAGCGCTTTTAATTTCAAGCTTTTACATGTGCAATTTCTTCCAATGTTTCTGCCTAGAGTGTAACTAGTTTGTAGTTTGTAAATGATAAAACAAAATTATAATTTCTATAATTAGTCATTAGAGGGCGAGCCTTGTCGTAGCGGTAAAGTTGCGCCTTGGTGGCCGGTTGGTCATGGGTTTGAATCCAGAAATAGCCTCTTTGCATATTCAAGGGTAAGGTTGCGTACAATGATCCTCCTTCATACCTTCTGAAAAAAAGATAGTAAGAATACTAAGGCTATTTTCTGGATTTATGTTTGAAAAATTAATAGTGTGATTAAGAAGCTATAATCCAACATTGTTTGTTTGTATAGAGGGATTCAATAATATATCTATGGTTCTAACATGAATGTTAGGCTATGTTCATTTATTTATTTATGTATTACTATTTAACAATGATTTCTTTTTTTTTCCCCTCTTAAAAAGAAATCAGGAGTTGTTCAATGGCAAAAGATTCTTCCGATACTGATTCCCATCACAAACGTCTTGGTCTTTTAAAAGATCAAGTTCACTTGGTTAAAAGGAAAGACTCTGATCGCTATGAGGTTGCTCCAATCCAAGACCAACTATCATTTGAGAAGGGTTTCTTTATAGTAATTCGTGCATGCCAATTGTTATCCCAAAAGAACAATGGAATAATACTGGTAGGGGTGGCAGGTCCTTCAGGGGCGGGGAAGACTGTATTTACTGAAAAGATACTCAACTTCATGCCCAGCATTGCAGTCATTTCAATGGATAATTACAATGACGCCAGTCGAATTGTTGATGGGAATTTTGATGGTAAATCATCATCTGGCCTTTTCTTATGTGATGCTGTTATCATTCTTACTATGGTGCATTATCAGGATGCAGGCTGCATAGCATAATTAAACATAATTCTCCTGAGGGTAGGAATGGCATAGTTTATCTCCTGCACTTTCCCTAATAAAAGTTTTAATTTGGGAATAAAATATTTTTGTTGACTTTTGAATAATGATTACTTGTTTATTTATTTATCTTGGTATATGCTGATAAATCATTGACTTAGGTGTATGGTGATACTGGTACAATGTAAATCATGTAATACACTACTGAACTTACCTAGGTATTTTTAACGTCAACTGTCTGGTCTGAATTAGTTAGAACTTAGAACTGAGATGTTAAATCCACTTTTAGAATGGTAAGGCTATGAATAAAAGAAATCCATATGCTAAGTGGGTGCTAAGAATGTTAAGGATGGAAGAGGAAAATGTTCTTATAAAAGACTCAGTGGTGGATAACTAAATTAAATGAAAAGAAATGACTGAATTCTTGCATTAGCTCCTAATAGGCAGAAAATGAAGTGTTGTTAATATGGCATAATGCAAGTTATTGATCTCAGTACCTTGTATGAAAATTATTATTTTTTCTTTTAAACCTTTCCTCCTGTCTTCTGCGTCAGTAGCGTATGTGTACCTTGAAATTTCTTTAGGCTTCATTTGAAATCCAATCATTTATGAGAAGCAATTTCATTTGGGATAGGTGAGCTAGTATGTATGCCTATTATTGTACATCTGGTACAGAGATCCACAAGAATAAAATGTATGGGGTTTGGGGTATCATATTCATGTTTTGATTATTATGACATTTAAACACTGGCTAACAGTTTTAAGTTAGGACACCAATCTCTTGTGAAACTCTGTTATCCCTTTGTGCAGATCCACGCTTAACAGACTATGACACATTACTCCAGAATCTACATGATTTAAAGGAAGGAAAGCCAGTTGAAGTTCCCATATATGATTTCAAGTCCAGTTCACGTACAGGATACAGGTTAAATTTTAAGCCATCTAGAGTAACTGCACAATTTGGCATATTTTGAAGAGTTGAAAAATTATTCTCTTGGGACAGTGATCAGGGAACATTATTTTGAGGAAAATAAAGATTAAAAAGATAAAATATGGAAAATATCTATATTTGGGTAATAATTTAGCTATAGTTGTGTATGAGAATATACCAGCTTCTGTATTAGTTTTCAGTTGTACTGGTACAGTGTATTTCCTCTCAGTCATTAGGGAGTTAGTTTAGTTCTAACTCAATAAATACTACCTATACTGCACTTGTCAGTCAGTTGGTTGAATAATAGAAAATCTCTCAAATTAATCTCTTATCAAATTCTCCAAAACTCTTGAAACCTAATAAGGTGAGGGATGTAGCCCTACCGTTGTATCATATTGACATTCAAGTTCTGTTTGATGTTCAGCAATTACAATGTAAGTCTAAACTTTAGGATTAAATGTAATTCAAAGCTGGTTTCAATCGATTCAGAGTACTCCATTTTTTATTACTATGGCTTCAATTTCATATTAAAAATGTACCATGCTTACAGGACAGTAGAAGCCCCGAGTTCTCGTATTGTGATTATAGAGGGCATCTATGCCTTGAGTGAGAAGTTGCGACCTCTACTGGACCTTCGAGTCTCTGTTACGGGAGGAGTTCACCTTGACCTTGTAAAACGAGTTATACGTGATATACAACGTGCTGGTCAAGAACCTGAAGAAATTATTCATCAAATATCGGAGACGGTTAATACTTTTATAATTCCTTTCATCTTTTTATACGGATTTAGAAAATATCCAGAAGTGCTTAAGTTTAAACATTTTCAGGTGTATCCAATGTACAAGGCATTTATTGAGCCAGATCTCCAGACAGCACATATAAAAATCATCAACAAATTCAATCCATTTACTGGATTCCAGAGCCCTACTTACATATTAAAGGTTAGTTCCATAATAACTCGTTATTTTAAATCCACTTGTATAAATGATAGGAGAAAAAAAGGATAGTTCTGTTGGTTCTGAATTCTGATGTTGATGTGTGATGATGTCTTGATGAAAAATCCTTTGTACAACTGTTTTAGTCAGGAAGGAATGTAGCAGTTGATCAAATTAAAGCTGTTCTCTCTGAGGATTTTAAGGAAACAACAGAGCAGACTTATGACATATATCTTCTACCACCCGGTGAAGATCCAGAAACTTGCCAATCATATTTACGGATGCGAAATAAGGATGGGAAATACAGTCTCATGTTTGAGGTTTGGTTCCTTGCTATATTTTATAGTGACCTGGTTGTCCATTCAATTGATGTTGTTAAATAACTGTTATGATGCCACCATAACGCAATAACGTGGTGTTTGTGGACCCCTCTGCTATTTGCTGTCTGTTATTTGCCGTTGTACGGAGTCGTCCACCATATCCACCATGGCGCATGCCATATCTGCCATGCCACAGCACCGAGGTGCCCATGGTGGAACTCCCACCGCCATTTTTTTTTGTTTTTGAAAAACCCTTTTAAGTGTTACTACATCATAATAATTAAAACATATCAACCCATAACAAGTTTTTTTCCCCCTCTTCCTTCCATTTCTTTCTTTTTCTCTGCTTATTCGTCATCTGTTCTTCATTTCTTCAGATGTTCCTCATCTCATTTTCTCTCTTGTTATTCTCAGTGTGGCTGTTCTTGTTCTTCATCTGTTCAATGTTTTTGTGCTCTGTTTATTCAAAATTTCAGAGTCTAGTTCTCTGTTTTATAGAATTTCAGAATCATGTTGTTCTATGCTTTTTTTAGTAAACCTATAATGTTGTTCCCAATTCTTTTTCACTTATAGGACAATGTCAAGCACCAAAATCAAGTTCTTTTGAGACTCGTGATATTTTCTTGGATTTTAGTCTATGATTCTGTTGTTTTTAATTTATTTTTGCTGTTTTTCTTTTTTGTTCATATATATATATATATATATATTATTATTTTTTGTCCACCATGGCTTTCGCTATAGGCTGCGATGCCATCCGCCATATGTATATGGCAGTGTTTTGGCTCACCTCCATAGGCTGCCATCCTTTATTGATAAATTTTTTCTCCAGCTTTTATATGGTCTGTTTCTGTTGGTAATTCCTTTTAAATTAGCTCAACATCTTTTGTGGATTTTATTGTGTTGAAAAATATGATTGAGAGTAACAAATTTTTGGACGTTAGGATAAATTTGCTCCTTCATGTAGGTGCTGGAGCTGATAACACGAGGAACTATATGAAGCCAAACATCTTTTGAAGTTTGAAATCAGTTATTTAAAACATTTCTCATTTTTTTTCCCTAACCTATCTTTATTCACCTGTGTATGATGTTAATAATTTTTTAAAATGTTGAAAAGAAAGTTAATTTAAATCTGATAAGTCTAAGATTACTGAGTGGAGGATGAGATGTACATTTAATCTTCACAAGAACGGACAAAGTAATTTTATAGAAAGTGAATGCACATATATACAAAATTATGCTTTGAAATTCTTTGCATTACACTCCAGAAAGGTGCAATAGATTATTGTGCACAAAACAGATTGCCACAAAATATTTATTGCCCTTCCTAAACACGCTATACTGCTACGTTTATTGATGAATGACAGTAGTTTGGAATTCTGTTTTGATGCTTGAACATTTTCAATTCTACTGTTTCTCCAATTTTGGGTTTGTTAAGCTACCAGTTCATTGTAAAAATACTTCTGTGGAATTTTAATAGAAGATTGGTTTTTCATTTTGTACTTTAGAATTTAAAAGGCTCATAGTTTGTTGTTTAGTGACTTTGTCTTTCATTTCTTTTTGGACCACAATAATACACATTTTGTTGCCTTGATATGCTATTAAGATCTCACATCTTTGGTGTTTTGATATTATATTTCTTTTTTACGATTCTCGATAATACATGATTCATGGAGAATGAACTCTACAAATGGTTTTAACTAATTGATGTCTTATAACTTTTCAGGAATGGGTGACAGATAATCCATTCGTCATATCACCAAGAATTACTTTTGAGGTCAGTGTGCGCCTTCTTGGTGGACTAATGGCTTTGGGATACACAATAGCCACTATCCTTAAGAGAAACAGCCATGTCTTTTCTGATGATAGGGTTTGTGTGAAACTAGATTGGCTTGAGCAACTTAATAGACATTATGTTCAGGTAATACTAGATTTAGTCTATAATACTATCATACTACCATTAAATGCTTTACTGGAATATATTTTTCAAAATTCCTCTGGTTTTCGGATTTCTTGTTTACATGTGCACTTCTATCTGTCCATCACGAGTTTCAGTTGCACTCATTGAACTAGCTTGACTGTTAGAATTTATTCGAGTCATTAAATTTTTACATTTGATTGAGTTTCGATTGCACTCAATGGTTATAAGTTTTATGACAAGCTGTCAGTTTCAAACTTTAACCTAAACCTCAAGAAATGATAACTTCTTTAAGAATGAATAGATCTCAAATAACTTGTTTCCTTTGTGTGTGTTTTCACCATACTATGGAAAGACCTTTCAAAGAAAATACATATCTGAATTTAAAAATTGTTTAAATTGCTTAGAATTTGGGTTTGAACCTAACTTAATCCCACAAAACCAGCTTGTAAGGTGAGGATTACCTCCCACTTAAATACTATATTTTGGCCATATCTCTAGTTGATGTGGAATCTCCAACAAAATTAATATGTGACCACAATTTTATTTCCATGTTGACTTGGGTTGCTTCTGGTAAAAGGTTTTGTTTATCATTTGACAGTGACTGGTTAAACATTTTGTACTTTCATTTCTTTTGATTTTTTGGTTGATAACACATTATATGTTTCACTGATTTGCTTGGACTTTGGAATCTATTGATAAACAGGTACAAGGAAGAGATCGTTTAGTTTTAAAATACATAGGAGAGCAGCTGGGTCTAGAAGGTTCCTACATTCCTCGTACCTATATTGAGCAAATTCAAATTGAAAAGCTTGTGGATGAGGTTATGGTATGACAGCTGCCCATCTGCTAATATGTTTTCCTCTATCATCGTTTTCTGTCTAACTGTTCCACAGGCCCTACCAGAGGATTTGAAGACAAAGCTCAGCCTAGATGAGGATTTGGTGTCAAGCCCCAAAGAAGCACTATCTAGAGCTTCTGCCGACAGAGTTGCCATGAGAAATAAACATCTGAGGAGGTGAAAATTTCCATCTAAATACATCAAGAGAAACCACTAAAAGACCTTGCTCTAAATGGTTCTACTAAAAAATTGATTTTTGATAACATTTAATAGTGTTGATTAATCCATAGCCAACCCTACCTATTGGGACAAGGCTTAATTGATGTTGTTATTGGAAAATTGTTGGTGAAATATCATAACCACAACCACCCATTGGTAAAATTTGAATCAGTGAAACTATTCAGCGCTATATTGAGAGAAAATCAATTTACTTGTTTGACCAACATGAATGATGATGGTAGTGGTACTTTCTTAGATAATCTAGTCAATTTTGTGTAGTTACATCATTTGACCAAGTTTTAATGGCTCTATTCTAATTGGGTATTTGTTGTAATGTTGAGAAAGTTTTAGTAGATTTTGTCGAAGAGGGAATGTGTATGGAGCATGTGTGTGAGATCATCTAATTCTAAGCAGGGCGAGAATAGTTAACTATAGGAAACATGTTGTATACTTCTTGGAGAACTGCTTTTCAGTTACCTAATAATATTCCTATTGTTTGTCTTCAACAGTGGAATATCACAGTCGTATACCAATCAAAGGGACAAAAATCTAGCTAAGGTTACTGGATATGGTGCCAACAATAGAAGGTATGGAGAAAGAAATTCAGACTCCACCGCAATGCCAGTAAATCAGGTAAATTGAGTTACTTGCAGTAGTTGCTAAATCCTTGTGTAAAGATACTGAATTCATATAATCACTTCTGTATGGTCCATTCCCTCAATTGACTATCTACCTTTTGTCTTCATTTACCTAATTTTTGGTAGGGA
Source organism: Pueraria montana var. lobata (assembly GCA_026413185.1). NCBI lineage: Eukaryota > Viridiplantae > Streptophyta > Magnoliopsida > Fabales > Fabaceae > Pueraria > Pueraria montana. The sequence goes on along the minus strand of CM048651.1, from coordinate 35,304,981 downwards.
GCCATCAATCAGCTTTCAGACCAAATTTCTGCCCTCAATGATAGAATGGATGAGTTTACAAATCGCATCGAAGAGCTGAATTCCAAGTTAACCATCAAGAAAAATTCTCCAAGCCAACAAAATATGTCACTTCAAACCGAGACATGCAATGGATCTGCTCCCACCTCTCACTTCATCACTAGTTTGGGCAATGGTTCCCTTACTGGATCTAAAATGACAAATTCCTCTTCGTCGTCGCAGTTAGCTAAAGATTCTCCTTTAATGGATGAGGTATTCTGAGTCTTATATGTCACTTTCAGAGTATTTTATTCTCCAGTGTTTTGACCCTTTAAGTTGATTCTTTGATAGATGCATATTTTGGGATGGAAATGTTAGATGGTTTCCATTATAACTGTTGAATTTAGCGGGAGAGAAAGAGAGAAATAGAGACATGAATGGAATTCCTTGAGTGAAATTGGTTTCTTATGTAGTACATCCTCTATGCAGAACATCCATCTATATAGACTAAGTGAGTACTATTTCCTAGGGTAAGAATAAGTGAGTGCAGCTTTCTAGATGCTAAATGATGACGTGATAAATAAGTGAGTGCAACTTCCTAGGCTAAACGTAATTGAAAAGGCAACATAAAACCAACTGGAGAGGTCAGAAATGAGCATTGCTGGAAAGGCAACACAGCCCAAGGGAGCCAACTGAAAACACAAAAAGGAGAGAGAATATGTCAGATGACTCAGATCTGAGTATAAAATGGTACAATGCAGCCCAAGGGAGCCAACTGAGAATTGAATAGCAAATGTAAGAATAAGATCAAGTAAAGTAAACACACGTTCAAACAGCTGGAGATTGACACAGTTGAGAATGTGGTGGCTTGCTGGAGATTGTCACAACTGAGAATGAGGTAGCAGCTGGAGATTGACTCAGCTGAGAATGTGGAGGCAGCTGGAGATTGACACAGCTGGGAATTTTTGCTGGAAGAGATTGCATAATAAAGGTAATGGGGGGACCATCTTGTCGTAAAAGGTCAACAGCACTTGGAGGTCGTTGGAAAAGATTGTAAAAATTTGCAGGAAGTTTGCTGGGTCTCTGGCAGTTGAAGGTCAGCAGCAGTTCATCAAATTTTTTTTCGGAAAGCTCATTGGTGATGACAAATTTGCTGGAAGTGGTTGCTGGAAAAGAGTGATGGTGGAGGAGGGACCAGCGGGAAGAAGTTGGAAACAAGGCTATTTGGCTGGTTTCACAGGAGCATGTGACTAGAGAGAAGAAATGAGAAAAGAAAGCTATTGAAAGTACAGAAGAAAGATATTGGAATTTGGAAACATAAAGAATTCCATATTTTAGTACCATGGCAGTGGAACTGTGACGTGATAGGTCATGGAAGATGGTACTGTGTTGATATCATAATGATTTTAGAGGGAGAGAAAGAGACAATACAGAGGGAGTGAAACACAGGATGGAAATCCTTGAGTGAAATTGGTTTCTTAAGCAGTACATCCTTTATGCAGAACACCGATATATAGACTGTGTGAGTATTATTTTCTAAGCTAAGAATAAATGAGTGCCACTTCTTCGAAACTTTTAGATTTTGGACTTAGGGCGTATTTCAATCTCACAAAATTAGCTTTTATAAGCACTACTTAAGCTTTATCTTAGTCTATGTGGGACTAAACACACCCACCCCTTTGATGCTGCAATTAAGGCATCTTAAAGAGGTCACAATTAAGGAGGGACAAGGGTGATCACAACTAAGGTGACTTTCCAACATACCTTACAACCAGGGCTATGGGCCTAGAAGTGACAATGCAGGTGGCCTAACAATGGAACTATGATAGACTCTAATACCATCTTAGAATTTGAGCTTAGGGTTTAATAACCAACTTGTAAGGTGAGGATTGCCTAAGCTTTATAAGTACTACTCAGGCCTTATCTCAAGTTGATGTGGGAGTAAACACACCCTCTTGATGCTGCAATTAAGGCGGGATAGGGGTTACCACAATTAAGGCGGCTTACCAACAAATACTAATTCAATAATTCCTATGAACACTAAGTCTCTATTCGTTTGTGTAGAAAGAGTGATAGGCAATAAAGATGAGGTAGATAGGATAGACATATCAAATTTGCATTGTTCATCTGTGATAAGCATTTGGGTATTATGGGGTGCCTAAGTCCCACATCAAGTAGTATGGGATGCTTGGTAGAGTACTTAGGTGGCTTGGTTCAACCCACTTGGCAACTAGTTTTTAAGGATAGTTCCCTAAGTGTTTGGGTGCTTATCAATTAGTATTAGAGTTAGTTGTCGATGTCTCATAAAAGGTTACCTATGAAGAGGCTGACTAGAAAGGCTGAGTGAAGCGTCATACAGTGTCAACCGTTGAGACATTGGCTCTCAGAGGTGGTTCTATGATAGAGACTTGGGTATTATGAGGTGCTTAAGTTCCACACTGAGTGGGATGCTCGATGGAGTACTTGAGTGGCGTGTTTCTACCCCCTTGATGGCTAGCTTTTGCAGGAGGGTTTTCCAAGTGCTTTGATGCTTATTAGTATGAGAGGAGAAATAGGAAGGAAAGAAGTTATTTTCGTAGGACCTACTAGAAAACACTTTCCCCCCAAATTGGAATGAAGGGGGGGGGGGGGGGGGGGGGGGGGGTTGAATGATCTCTCCCTTTTTTTGTTTTAATTTCTTTAAAAATTAAATAAATCTTTTTATTAAAATGATAATAAATAATTTATATTTTTATATTAAGAAAAAAATAATGGATTAAGAAATTAAATTTTTTAATTGATATAAAAATATTTTTCATATTTATTTCTTTCGATTCTTTTACTCATCCAAACAAGCGAAGAGAAAATTTTTCACTTTTCTTATTTCTATCCATCCAAACAACACATTTTTTCTATTGCATCTTTCTTTTATTTCTATCCTTATTTCTTTCCTTTCTGTTTCTTTCTTGTTTATTTTATTACTAATCCAAGCAAAGCATAAATGCAATTAACATGTGATACATAAACTGCATGTATATTTTTAACAAAAACTGAACAAGTTCAGTTTCTCATGTAGTTAAATTCATAATTTGTTATTCTGTACTTATCCTAATGTTAGAACTTACGATAGATTAAAGATGGGAGAGTGACAAAAAGGAAATGTCATCACTTTTATATCCCTTGAAAGTTGCAAGGTCGTTAATGAAAGTCGTGATTCACAAAAAAATAGTTTTGCACATGTTTCTTGCAATTGTGTAAATTCCAGTATTCTACCCAATATTCTTTTTATGGATGCAAGTTGTTAGTGGTCTAGCTCCAGAGCATTGATTTGACTTATGATGGTGAAACTATCAGAATTTTCTCTTTCTTGGTGTAGCGTTTTCCTATGTATATGACTAAATTAGTAAATGGAGAAATACGGTAGCAACCATTAAAATGTTTTTGGTCACCATGCAAAAATACAACAGCTTCTAGAAATTATCCAATAATGGTTTTGAATTAGTTGGGATGCAAATTATTTTTCTCTTAAATGTGCCTAAGTTTTTTGTTAATAGAATTCGTTCTTTGCTTTTATTGTTACAAAAAAAGTTAAGTTCTGGGCTCTTAGCATAAGCCAGTGCAAGTGCAATGCTGCAAATGCATATAAACAATCTGAATCACCAAGGTGTACATGTATGACTCTGGAATGAATGTTGCACTAGCTCTTATTGATATACTTGACTACTCTTTGTCATCAGATATTGAGCATCGCACGCAGTCAGCGTCAGATCATGCATCAATTGGACAATCTCAATAACCTTCTCAGGGGGAGCTTGGGGGAGAAGTCTCACCAAACAAGAACCAACATGAAAAGCGTTGACTTGCCATCAGATTCCATGGGGGCTCGTGTTATGGCGGTGGTGGCAGTTGGTTGTGTGGGGATCTTCTTGATGAAGGGTCTGTTGAACAAAAAGTGATTCCTCTAGGTATAGTCAGTGGTTTAGTAGGTTCAACATATTTTTCTTCAACTGTGACAACCCTTCTGGTAAAGAAAGGAGTTGAGGCATTGACAGTTGAAGATAGATTCAGGAGGCAGTCTTATTAGGATCTTCATTTGAGGGTCGGTGAGAGGATCATGCCATGCCCACTTCAAATTTTGTCACTTCGTGGGCTTGCTTTGTTATCACAATTTTTATGCCATTTTCAACACAACGAAGTAGAGAGTCTTTGGTTTAGAATCTTGATCAGGTGGTATGCCATATACCTTTCTTTTTCTACATTTTAAATCTTTAAATAAGTTGGTAATAGTGAGGAGGTCAATTTAGCAGCACCTATGAGTATGACATAATTGAGAGGAAGAAAATGCGGCTAATACAAGACAATGTACCGAGGTGTTACATGCAAATTGTTACAAATGAAACAAATCATGATGTTACCAAGTGAATGGTGCATGTTACCCTGTTACTTTCTTGATTCCTTCATTTTCCTCTGCAAATGCCTCTTCCCTCTTCTCTAGCATTATATATATTATGCTGTTCATTTTTTTACTTAGTTGCGTATGATTTATTTGGAACAATTTTACTCTATGCTCTAAACATGCTATTTTTTCATAATGAAAACAGAAGGCCAGTTGTAAATTAGGAATCAGGACTTTTCTTCATTCATCTAACGGCTAATGCTGCTCCAATTTTAATCCTACATTTATTTGAGGGAGTTATTTATGAGTTTAATGGTAATACACTGATAGTGAAAAACAGTTTTACATTATCATTCAATTATAAATTATGGTTTGTATGACTTTTAAGTTTTATAAAAGTCAATAAATTTATCATAAATGGTGGTTTATTTACACTGTTAATGCATAATTTTTTTTTCTCATTTTTTATTTGGTTTTAATGAAAGGAAAATTAACGTTAGAGTTTTCTAGGTACTGTATGCCTGGATGTAACAAATTAAACATTCAACTGGGCAAATTTAAAGCCCTAAAAAGCAAAGTGTTTTTTTTATTAACCTTTTGATTTCTATAAAATAAGATTTTTTTATTTTATTTTAGTCCTTTAACATTTTTTTTTAGTCTTTTAAAGATTTAAATTTTTTTTATTTTAGTCCCTATTATTAAGTAACATTGATGATGTAATAATAACGTTGACAATCTATTAATTTGTCATGTCACCGAGAGTCTGACAAAAAATTACACGTGTTTGTTAGACTACTTGACAATGTGGCAAGTCAATGAGTTATTGACATCACTGCTACGTTATCATGTAATGTTGTTACTTAACAATAAGAACTAAAACAAAAAAAATATTTAAAGGACTAAAATTAAATAAAAATATTTAAAGGACAAAAATCAAAGTTCTCTATTTTATTGAGACTAAAAGGTTATTTAAGTTTTTTTTTTTGTTCTTTTATCCCTATCAGTTCAACTCATTATGTTAATTGGCATAAATATTTTAAGGCATTTTCAGTATTCTTATAAAAAGTACAGATAATATTCAGATTAAAAAAAAATTATGAATACCCAAGTAATTCCTAATTTTGCAACTTGTAATTATATCTTATTTCCTATTTTTTTTCCCTGTCATTTCAACTCATAATAATAAAAGTATTTATTTGTAAATATAAAATAGCTCTAAAAAAGTATAAAATCAATAAAGTTCGTTTGTTTGGGAATTAAAAAAAAATAAAAAATCATCTAATTTATTCTTTAATAATGCAATCCGATAAAACCAAAACACCATATAATAATACAGAGGAAATGCAATTTTCAATAATGAATTTCATTGGTTAAATTTGGATTGATACAGTTTTTACATTAAAAATCTAATTTTTTTTTTAAATAATTCTCAATTCGATATTCATATTTTGTACTTACAATATGATAAATTTAAAATACAAAAGTAATAAAATAAAATGAAGTTTCATCAACAAAGTCAATTAATTAAAATCAATTTGATTTAATTTTACCATAAATAAAACAAATGATATATTTTTTAAAATAATTTGAATTCAGTGTTTTTTTTTTTTGCTTATCCATCCAAGCCCATCTACCTGTTATAACAAAATAAATAAATAAATAAATTAGGAGTGAAGATGCATATATAGTGATGTTGACACGCCAAATCAGACTTATCCTAATTTTGTATTGATTTTGTCTTAAATAAACTCATTGAAATATAAAAATTCATAATTTATTAAAATTTACATTTCCTCAAAATTAAATTAAAGCATTGGATTTTACAACATTAATCTATTACAACAAGCAAAAACTTTAAGCCTGATCATTATGGTAGGTCCATTACATGTTGATGTCACAATTAATGAGCTGAAAGTTCATTTAACATGGATTTATGAAAGTAACACATGAGAAAAAATAAATAAATCAAGAGAGTGATACTTGTTTTTATCACATGTTACATTTTAATTTGGATATAGAAAAAGAAACACGTATTTCAATTCATTTATGAAAGCAACATAAAACATGCCGTATGGGAAAAAAGTTTCATTAATGCACAATTTTCTAGACTCTTTTTAATTTTTTGGGTCCTTCCTAGCTCTAGGCCCGTGGCCATTGCCCCCACTGACTAGGCCCAATCCGGCCCTGAAAAGATTGCTATAAATACAAGAGTACATAGGTTCACTTGCTTCCGTCTTCATCGTTGTCAAAGCGGCGCATATTTTTCCACCGGCTTTCTTACTCAACTTAGGTGATTGCTTGCTTCCTCTCTCAACCTTTTTTTCAAATTTCTTATCATGATTTATTTATCCTATGATTAAATTTTAGTTTAGGTCTTCATTTTTGTCATCAAAATTTGGATCTTTCAGTTAGTTCTTCTAAAAGGATTTTCTACTTATTTGTTAGAAGCCATAATTTTTTAGTATAAAAATTTGAACATTTTGGCTTCCTGTTTAAAATTATGATATTTTTTTTTGTTGTTTTTGAATTACTTACCACATGACAAGAAAATCATGCTTTTCTTCTATTAAATTGAATTTTTGGAATAATTCTTCAGAAATGACTGATTATTACAATAGTTGGAAATAATGACTTTTAGTTTTTTGCATAAAAAAATGAATTTTTTGCATTCCATTTTAAATTATGGTTCATTTTTTATTTTATCTGCGACATGCACCACACATAACAAGAAATTAAGCATGCTTTGTTTTCTATTAAGGTGAATGTTATAGGAAATTTAATAGAGCATTATATTAATGGATTATTTACTAACACCTCACACCTATCAATTTGGCTCATGAAATGTTGTAGAGAAATCATGAATGGCTTAAAAGAACTTTTTCTTTATCTTTTAATCTAGTTTTCAAGATTTCAGTAGCACATATTTTGCTTTTATTATCGTAGTATGAATATAGCTTTAGCATCTTGGAAAAATTTCACATTGAGGTCCATATGGAAATATTGTGGTTTTAAAGGTCTTAGTATTTTACAATTACATTCCATAATTTCCATATTTGCAACACAACTGCATTTGAAATTTAAAACTTTGAATCTTGGTAAAATAGACTTTATACCATTTGAATTATATTTGAAAACTAATGTGACAGATTTTCTTCTAAGCAAATTAGAGCACATTGTTTCATCATTTGCATAAGGCTTAATTACCAAATTGGTCTCCAAATTATTTTAAATACTTCAATTTTGTCCCCAAATTTTAAAACATGTAATTTGGTCCCCAAATTTTAAAAATGCATTAATTTGGTCATTTCTGTCAAATTGGAGTTGGTGCCGTTAATAATTTGGGATCAAATTGACGTCGTTAAAGGCTAAATTATCCCAATAAGCAAGAAGACTAGACAAGCCTTGTCAATTTGGTCCCAAATTATTAACGGCGTCAACTCAGATTTGACGGAAAGGACCAAATTAATGCATTTTTCAAAATTTGGGGACCAAATTGATGCGTTTTTAAATTTGGGGACCAAATTGAAGTGTTTAAAATAATTTGGGGACCAATTTGGTAATTAAGCCTTTGCATAATAGATTGGATTTGTTTGTTTTGGAGTACAAATATAATTCTACATCATAAGGTCTTTTTGTAGAAGAGTAAGAAAAATACTATAAAGACATTTTCAAGGAAGTAAAACTACCGAGTTATCAAATTTATACACTTTCATGTGTGTGGGTATGTAATATTGTTGAATCATGTACCTTTTGTACTTTTATAATGTTAATCATCTATTGACTCTTTGTTTGAATTTTTTGTTTTACTTATGTCTTGGTGCAAAAGGCTGGCCATAGTGAACACAGTGATGAAATCAGTGAAGTACCAAGTGATTAATGTGATTTATAGCATCCTATAACACTTGCCCATCCAGGACCATGTTAAGATCAATATACTATCAAGGAAATGTAGGTATAATTGGGTTCAGTCTCAAGACTTGAGTTTGTAAATAATTTTTTATTTTATTTTTTAGAATTGTAAGAATCTTCAATATACCTTGAAGTTTCAAGTATTGTTACAGAAGCTCTTTTGCTCCATAATGACTCAATAAATATCCAATGCAACAAACAAAAATATGCAGCGATGACCAGTGAACTATCAAGGTGAGAATATTCCTACCAAGTGACGTGATTGATATCAGTCTACAATACTTGCCCCTCCATGACCTAGTTAGAACCAATATACTATCAAAAGGAATGGAAGTATAAGTGGGCTTCAGTCCCACAACTTGAGTTTACAAATAATTTTTTTGAGAAGTGTAACAATCCTTAATACCTTGAAGTTTCAAGTATTGTTAGGGAAGTTCTTTTGCTACACAATGGCCCAATACGTGACTTTACTTTTACATCCCTAAAAACTTCCCAATCAAAATTGAATTGCTCAATAAGAGGATTCTGTTTTTACAAGTAAAGAAAAATGATTAAATTTCATAAGTTTAATTTCTAACCAACACCATATACTTATCAAACAACCTAATTGAATAGTTTTGTATTTGATAAGGATCTCTTTGTTGATTCGAAAGCTCATGAAATTTAATCCTTTTTCTTGATAAAAAAAAAGAATCAACATATTGAGGGATTCATTTTTGATTGGGAAGTTTTTAGGGTGTAAAGAGTAAACTCATGTATTGGGACATTGTGTAGCAAAAGAATTTCCGTAATAGTACTTGAAACTTCAAGGTATTTGGGATTCTTACACTTCTCAAAAAAATTATTTGTAAACTCAAGTTGTGGGTCTAAAGCCCACTTATATCTCTATTCTTTTGATAGTATACTGGTTCTAACCAGGTCTTGGAAGGCAAGTGTTGTAGAATGATATCAATGACATCACTTGGTAGGAAAATTCTCGCCTTGATAGTACATTGGTCACCGCTTCATATTTTTGTTTGTCGCATTGGATGGTAGCCGATTCCCTTCAGCTCATGGATCTTAAGCACATTCTCACCTCAGGTGCTTAATCTTTGTTTCTGTTTAATTTGGTCGTTATTTACTTTTTAATTTGGATTTTAAATTTTTAATTTAACAATTTTTGTTTGCCGAACTAGTTTTATAAATATTTCTATTTTTATAGCACCTTGTATTTGTGTTCACTCTTAGAATATAGGGACAAAGTTTCTTTTATTTATTTATTGATATTATAATTTTCGGGATTTGTAGAATTAATCATCAAATAGTGAAGATCAAATGTCTGGAATGTGAAATGTAGTTAAAATGTCAATGTTGCTTGCCTGTTAATATTGATACTAGAAATTTTTGTTGTTATTGTTGATGATGTTTGGTTTCATTTTGAAGAGTTTTTTTTCTTTTCTTATTTTGATGAAGCAAGTAAAACATAAGATTTTGATGTATCTTGTTGGTGTTTTTGTGTAGAAATATATTTTTAAATGAAGAGGAGATATATTATGTGAGGAGCTTCATGAATATTTTATTTATGGGCTCTATATAATATATATAGAGTCAAAGTGTAACAAAAAATTTAAATGCTAACATTATCTTAAAATCATACTAATAACTTCCTAAATTTAAATGATAAGATCATATCCTTACCTTTATTCTAACAATATCATAAAATTTGAAACATAACAAAAACTCCTAAAATCAAAATTATTTAAATTAAAATTACAGATATTTAGACATATATTTTCAACATTCCTCCTTGCATTAATATCTGTTGCACCCAGTTTGAATTTCAAGTTTGAAATCTAGCCTTTTTCCTTTTCATACTTGCTTGAATGTCCTTGCTATTATGCACCTATTTTTCACAATTAATTTATCGATTTTACATTCTTTTTATCTTATCACTATTTGCATCCAAAAATACTCTTTCAATTATCTGAAACTTTTCCTCATACATGCTCTTAGTAATAACTAGTGTTTTAGCCCTTGCATTGCACATGCTTATTCAAAATTTCACCATCTTATTTATATAGTCAATAGAAAGAAATTTGAAAAAAAAACAAAGGATTATATAGCACATCGAAAGAAATTAAAAAAAAGATAATTATAAAAGAAATTAAAAACTGTAAAATTAAAAAAAATAAGGGAAGATGTAATGATGTAACTTTAATTTTTTTTAATATTAACTTTGAAAATTGAAAAGTAAATTGAATTAAAGATTTGAAATTATTGATGAAAGAGAGAAATCTTCATAATTAAAAAATAGTTAGAAAAACTGATAAAAGAAATATTAGAAAAAATAGCATCATATAAAGAGAAATTTTAGGAAAAGTAGAAGCACCAGATGCATGTTAGGAGAGTGAACTACACAACTTCATGAGATGAGATTATTCAAATGAGAGTGAATGTGAGGGAGCGTGAGGAGAGTCGAGCAACGAGAGCACAAATATACTTATTCATTTATATATATAAGGAGATAAGCAAATGTTTTCCAATTCCTATTTTGCTTGCAATGCTTATCATTATCTTTCTTGTGTGGAACCACCTCTTCATTAAACTGAGCTTCAACTTTGGTGCATTCATAATTTTTTTGGCTTCTTTGTATCTTGTGGGCTCCATGATATCAACATTGAGCTTTTGGTGGATGTTGAGAGGTGGTTCGTCATCTACATCTTCACTCTCCTCCTGAACATCAAGCTTCTCCCAAACACATGCATCAATGTGATCTTTTTTTATATACTTCATCTATAGTTAGCTCTTCTTTGACCCGAACTTTGATCACTTCTATGTACTTTGTATCTTTAATCACACAATTTTTATCATCAAAGAAAACCTTGTAGCCTTTCTTCTACAGTTGAGCAACACTTAAAAGATTTTTATCAATTTTAGGAACATATAAAACATTAGAAATTAATTTCAAATATGAATTGCTCTTAATCTTAATTGTAATGGTTCCTTTTCCTTTTACTGTAACTTGTACTCCATTCCTAATCCTAACTTTGGAAATAACAATTTTGTTGACCTCTTTGAAGAGATTTCGATGATATATACATCATATGTTTTGTACAATTGCTATAAATAAGCCAAGCTTTTGTAGAATTATCAGTTGTAAAGCATGACAATATTGCAAGCAGTTGTTCCTCTTCCTCTTGTTGATCCTCAACAACCTTGGCCTTTACTCATTGTTGATGAGACTTGCAAATCTTCTCCATATGTCCTAATTCACCACATTTGTAGCATCTTGCGTCAAGCTTCCACCAACATCTCTTCGGTGGGTGATTAGTTTATTTGCAATAACGACAAGGGGGAAAAGATTGTGTGTTATTGTTTTGGTTTCCATCTCCAACTTGCTTCTTTTTCTTGTTTCTGCCACTATTATTGATATGCAACTTGGCTTGAAATGCACTTTCCACTATTCTTTCTTGTCTCAAAAGTCTTCTTTGCTGTTGGGTTTGCAAGGCATGTATCACTTAAGCCATAGTGATCTTGGACAGGTCTTTTGTGGTCTCAAAGGAGGCGATAAATGCTTTATATCTTTGAGGTACAGTTACTACAATTTTTTCTACAATTATGGAATAATGAAATTTTGTGACGTTATTAGCAATGCCAAGTAATACGTGTGAGTAACTTGTTTGAGTCTCTTTCATTTTTTGCAGCTAAAATTCCTTCATCAAGTTTAGCACTTGCATGCCTTAAATCTGCTCATCCCTTGCATACTCTTCCTTCAAATAGTCCAAGATTGATTTTGGTGTTTTATGGGTCATGATTTTGGTAAAGATAGTTTGTGAAACATCGGCAAATAGGCGTGACTTTTCCCTTATGTTTTTTTTTCTCCTTGTGATTCTTTATTTGGACTATAGTGGGATTGTTAGGTAGCTAAGAAAGATCGTAATCTTCTTCCACGGCTTCCCAGAGATCTAAAGCCTCTAGAAAGGACACAATTCTAAATACCCAAAGGTCATAGTTCTCCCCATCAAAGACAGGAGGAGTAACTTGTGAAAAGCTTGCTTCGGCATCCATCTTCACAAAGTCCATCAAGAAGATAGCTCTTGAAACCAACCGTTGGTTCTTTTGTGTAGAAAAGATATATTTAAACGAAGAGGAGGTGTATTATATGGAGGAGCTTCATGAATATTTTATTTATGGGCTCTACATATAGAGCATAAGTGTAATAAAAAAATTCAACTGCTAACATTATCCTAATCTTAAAATCAAACTAATAACTTGCTAAATCTAAACGATAATATCCTCAACTTTTTCACAACAATATCTTAAAATTTGAAACATAATAAAAAAATCCTAAAATCTAATTTATTCAAATACAAATTATAGATATTTAGGCTTATATTTTAAAAATATTTGATAGAAACCCTAAACAATAAAAAAAATTGAATTGTTTGAACTATTTTTTTTAATGGGTTTGTAATTTATAGTTGGGGTTGAGGTCAAAAATGCGAGTATAGAGTTGCTCTTAAATGAAGACAAAGACAAAGATTTGGTAGAGTTAATTGCTAGTGTTAGATAGGAATTTGGCCGCCATACATTCAGGTGTGACACTATTACTGCACATGTGGGAGCTGCTGCAACAGGTGGCATTGCACTTGCTGCCGAAGGCAAGGAGGAAAAGATTGTAGATGAGAAGGAGGAGACTGGTGATGTAAGTTTGAAAATTGCAACTTCACTAACTATTATTTACTACTTAGATTCATGACTCTATGCAAATGAGTTTTTGTATCATCAACTTTGGTTTACAGGATGTATATCTGCCAAGTAGAGTCTTTGTTTTAGAATCTTTATCAGGTGGTATACGATATACCTTTCTTTCCACATTATAAATCCTTAAAGAAGTTGGTAATAGTGAGGAGGTCAATTTAGCAACATCAATGACAGATAATAGATAGGAAGAAAATGCGGGAAATACAATATACATTTCTTTGCACATATTATAAATCCTTAAAGAAGTTGGTAATAGTGAGGAGGTCAATTTAGCAACATCTATGACAAATAATTGATAGGAAGAAAATGTGTGCAATACAAGATAGGTAACCGAGATGTTACCAGGAAATTCTTACAAATGAAACAAATCATGTTGTTACCAAGTGAATGGTGCCTATTATTCTATTAATTTCTCGAGATTCTTCATTTTCCTATGCAAATGCCTCTTTTCTAGCTTTATAAATATATATGATATATGATGATGTTCATTCCTTTTCTCTTAGTCGTGTATAATTTATTTAGAATAATTTCACTCTCTTATCTATGCAATTTTTAACAATGAAAACAGAAGGCTTGTTGTAAGTTAAGATTAAGGAATTTTCAGGTATGGTTTTATCCTTAAAATTCATTTTCTCATGAATTTATTAACCGATTTTACCTATTCTAACAAGTAATATTGTTGCTCCAATTTTAATCTCAAACATTTATTTGAGGAAATTATTTATTTAGTTATATTGAAAGGAAATTTAAAGCTACAATCTTTTTAGGTACTGTATAGCCCGGATATAACAAATCAAACATTCATAGTATAGTTTCTACCATTCTGGTGTGTTTGATGATAACTGACTCAAATTTTGTGATTGTTCCTTTGGGAAAATTAGAGCCCTATAAAGCATTGTGCTTTTTTTTTGAACCCTTTGTCAATTCAACTGTTTATGTTAAGAGAAATTCTAGCAACACTCTCTCTAACACTCTCTTTTAGACACTCTTCTTGTGATTGGTTGAAATTTATTGATAATCACCAATTTTGGTGGGTTACACATATCATTTAATGATTATCTCTCCTAATTTAGCTATGGAACCCACCAAAATTGATGATTTCCAATAAATTCTAACCAACCAGAGGGAGAGTGTCTAAAAGAGAGTGTTAAAGAGAGTGTCGTTAACACTCCTCGTATGTTAATTGGCATAAATATTTTAGAGTGTGTTTGGATGTTGTATTTGAAAATTTTAAAATTTTATGAATTTAAATTGCTTTAATTGTAATTCCTTCATTTTTCAACTTTTTTTTATCTGGATAAAGTAATAAAATCCCTTTATTTTCAAAATGAAATATACCACACAAATTGATTGTGACAGAACCATCATGAGCAAACAAATCATCAGAGATTAAACAAGACATTTATGCAAATTGAGAGATTAAACAAGCAAATCAATGATTAAGTAAAACTTGGATTGAGAGACCAAAATTGATTAAGAAACAAGAGAAGTTAAGAGAATCTCATACTTGGTTAAACAAATTTAATTGCAAATAAGATTAAGAAAACCTCATACAAAATTTAGATCCACAATAGTCATAGTATCTAGAGCTACGGAAATCATATCCATATACCAAAAATTGAATCAAGAAACCGAGAAAACCCGCAAGATACCAAATTAAGTAATGAAATTGAATGAAAAAAAATTATGCTTTGCAAGGATGAAGATAGAGATGAAACTACAAATAAATCGATGACAGAGGAGACACAATAAGGTCAAGATTGTCAGGTGAAAGAAGAGTGACCGAGGAATTTTGGATCCCTCATTTTTAGTTCAACAATATCCCTGAATAAAATTTTAAGAATTTTTAATTCTTTTTGAAAAAGTATGGAAACAAGATATTTTTAGCATGTAGTATTTATTGTTGGTTTCATCATTAACATTTAAAACCTTATTCAATATGAAAAGATAATAAAATGTTTAATAGTTTACTCGAATGTGGGTATCCTTAAAAAAGTATATGAAGTTGATTCCCTTAAAGAGTATGGTCTCTATACATTAGTATATGACACTAATATTTGATTTAACTTTTTATACAAAAATAATATTCAATGTTGTTTGGATAAAAAAAAAAGGTTTTCAAGTACGTCTTAATCATTTATTGTAGTTATAACTTTGTGAAACACTCCTTTACATGGCTAATGAATTCTAATGTCATTTTGATGTATATATAAGAAGTGTTAAATATTTTGCTCTTATACAAAATACAAATTTTGATTTTACTCCCTGAATGAAAAATAATAATTATGTTACAAGAAAATCATATTTGATCATTTACCAAAAGCTGACGCTAAATGATGAATGCTAATACAACATTAGCATCTAATTTGTGTCCGCATTTGGTTAGATGCTTAAACGGTGGAAGCTAAATAATTGCGTCCATGTTTTTTAACCGACACTATTTAGCATTAGCCAAGAGAAACACTAAATTAGAAGTTAAACAAAATAATAAAAAGGTTGATGCTTTCTTTAGCTTCCAATGAACATACACAAAGCCAACTTTACTTCCAACGCTAGTAGCATCGGCTCCAGCTAGTAGCATTGGCTTAGCGTGTGCTAGGCTGATACTGAGATAACAATTTATTTAAAATAAATTTATTTTTTTTGCACTCATTTTTAAATTACAAAATGTAGATATTTAAGTTAAAATAATAAAACCATTATAGAGTTTAATATGAATAATATGTATTGAAATAAATATAAATCATATCACAAATAATAATCTTCATGGTGTATATATATACAATCTAAAAGAATTATAAAAGTATAAACAAAAACATAAGTATCCAAGTCTGGTTAAATGGACCAATCATCTAAACCATCCCAGTAGGGGGATGACCTAGCTCCCTACTCTCAGCTTCTTGCCCTTATTGTGGTCCTTGCTCTTCTACTATCATCCTATGCATCAACTCCTTGATTTTCAAAGGTAGGGTAGCATTCTCTTGCTGTGCCACTACGCAATCCGTTGCTTAATTAGATGTTGTAGTTCACTGTTGAGCTTGCATAACATGTTGCACAACTCTAGCTACCCTTTCTTTAGAGGTACTGCTCAATGAAGAAGGAACAAGTAAGACTTTGAGTCAATGAAGTCACCCCAGGATGGACATTTGTAGAGAAGTCTCCGTTGACATAAATGTTTCCTTCACTCCTGCTACTAATCGTCGCTATTGTCACCACCACCACTACCACTATTGTTGTTGCAGCCACCAAAACCACTACTGCCACCACCAACACCCCCGCCATTGCCACTATCACCACCACCATAATTATCGTTGTTGTCGTTGCCACCACCTCCGTGAAAACTATGACATAGAGTGTTTGCATTTGCCATGATAGACCCAACCTATGGTGACACCCTTAAACATGCCACATACACCAGAAGTCACTTCTCATCAAAGTTGGGAGGCAATGAGGAAGATGTGGGTGGTATATGACTTGCTACCTGTTTTGGTGTTGGTAGAGGATAAGCGAGCCATGATGGTGGGCATAAGGATAATTTGCCATGAAATTTCATTGAGTATTTACTAACTTTACAAAAAAAAAGTTATGTGTGGTTGGATTACACGTTTAGATATAGGATGACATTCATTATCTTCTTGGAAGCATGAGCTCCAATGGAAATCCTATAATGACTATCAACTGGAATGGAAAAAGGAAGGGAGGAGATGGGGAATGGAAAAAGGAGAGGGAAAAGAGGGTGCGAGAGAGGTGGTAAGGGCTGGATGAAGGGACGTAAAAGGAAGATAAGAGTGGAGTGTTTGTTGACTAAGTTTGGGAGGAAGGGTGGAGCTTCGAAGGGGAGAAGTGGAGAAGAAAAAGAGTCTGAATGGAAAAGAGTGTAGAGACAGAAAGGGGGTGAATTACTACTTAAACCTCTATTTTGTTTTAAAATTTAATTGAAGAATTAAATATTTTTTTTACCCCACCCAATATGTCATTTTTTGGTTTGAGCCCCTAATTTTTTTCTAGTTCCTATATTGATGACATGACACTCTTTGCATATGTGGCTTGATGACATCATCATGATGTCATCAAGGTGATAACGTGGCATTAAGACGCCATCATCTTTATTAGCCATGCCATTTTTTTTGTATTGCACACCATCGAAAGGTACCGAAAATAGGCGAGTTGAAATTTCTAGGGACGAAAGCCATTTTTTTTACTTGTACTAAAATACAAAAGATGCTAAATTGCAGGGACAAGAAATATATTTAAGCATTTTTTTTAGTTGTGAGAAAGATTGGTTAAATGTGACAAAACAACTCTATATTAATGCTTTATCACCATTATCCACATTAAATATTGAAAATATTTCCAAGCATGTTTAAATTATAAGATATAAGAGTTATAAATATAACTTTTAATTTTAGTGTATAAATGAAATGTTTAGTTTTCAAAATGTTATCATTTATTTAAAGGTTGACAAAATAAGAATTAATTTAAATTTTAGGATTCTTATACATAATTTTGATTGTAAACATGTAATAAAGATTTGTTAATATAACTAGAACTACAAGTTTTATGAATTGAGTTGTGTTATAATAATAAAAGTATTTATTTGTAAAGATAAAATAACTCTAAAAAAGTATAAAATCAATAAAATTCATTTGTTTGGGAATTAAAAAAAAATAAAAAATCATTTAATTTATTCTTTAATAATGCAATATGATAAAACCAAAATACCAGAATAACACAGAGGAAATGCAATTTTCAATAATGAATTTCATTAGTTAAACTTGGATTGATATCATTTTTACGTTAAATAAAAGCTATAACATAATTAAAATAATTCTGAATTCAATATTCATATTTTGTAGTTACAATATGATAAAATAAAAATAAAAAATTAATAAAGATAAAATGAAGTTTTTACCAACAAAGTCAATTAATTCAGCAAAAAATTATTTTAAATTATTTTAAAATATATAATTGGTTTTATTTGTGATAAAATTAAATCAAATTGATTTTAATTAATTGACTTTTTTTTATTCAGAAAAAAGTCAATTAATTAAAATCAATTTGATTTAATTTCATCACAAATAAAACCAATTATATATTTTAAAATAATTTGAATTCAGCATTTTTTTTGTTTTTTTTTGCTTATCCATCCAAGCCCATCACTCAGTAATAACAAAATAAATTAATTAAGAGCCAAGATGCATATATAGTGATGTTGACACGCCAAATCAGACTTATCCTAATTTTGTATTGGTTTTGTCTTAAACAAACTCATTGAAATATAAAAATTCATAATTTATTAACATTTTACATTTCCTCAAAATTAATTGATTTAAAGCATTAAATTTTACAACATTAATCTATTACAATAAGCAAATTCTTTAAGCCTGATCATTGTGGTAGGTCCATTACATGTTGATATGTCACAATTAGTGAGCTGGAAGTTCATTTAACATGAATTTATGAACGTAATACATGAGAAAAAAAAATAAAAAAAGTGATATAATTTTTTTTATCACATGTCACATTTTAATGTGGATATAGAAAAGGAGACATGAAAGGAGACACTTATTTCAATTCATTTATGAAAACAACATAAAACATGCATTCTAGGAACGAAGCTTAATGTAGAGTTTTCTAGACTTTTTAAATTTTTTGGGCCCTTGGCCATTGCCCCCACTGACTAGGCCCAATTTGGCCCTATAAAAATAGCTATAAATACTAGAGTACCTAGGTCGTTCACTTGCTTCCATCTTCATTGTCGTCAAAGCGGCGCATATTTTTCCATCGGCTTTCTTACTCAACTCAGGTGATTGCTTGCTTCCTCTCTCAACCTTTTTTCAAATTTCTTATCATGATTTATTTATCCTATGATTAAATTTTAGGTTAGGTCTTCGTTTTAGTAATCAAAATATGGATCTATCAATGAGTTATTTTAAAATGATTTTCTACTTATTTGTTAGAAGCCCTAACTATATGATTTTAGTATAAAAAATTGAACGTTTTGGCTTCTTGTTTAAAATTAGAGCAAATTATAGCAATACGCTCTGAGGTTTAGTGTAATTACACAAGCACTCCCTACTTTTTTAACCATTACTTTCGCCTCCCCTATATGGGTGTTAGTGTAAGGTTTGAGGGGGATGTTAGTGTAAGGTTTGAGGGGGTGTTAGTGCAATGTTTTCAAACATATAAGAGGGTGTTAGTGTAATGTTTTCAAACTTAAAAGGGGGGTTAGTGTAGGGAAATAAAAAAAGGTGGGGTTATGTGTAATTTGATAAAAACTCAGGGGGTGTTGCTGTAATTTGCTCTTAAAATTATGATATATTTTTTGTTTGTTTTTGAATTACCACATAACGAGAAAATCATGTTTTTCTTCTATTAAATTGAATTTTTGGAATAATTCTTCACAAATGACCGATTATTACAATCGTTGGAAATAATGACATTATTTTTCAGCATAAAAAATGAATTTTTTGCATTCCATTTTAAAGTATGGTTCATTTTTTATTTTGTGCAACATGCACCACACATAACAAGAAATTAATCATGCTTTATTTTCTATTAAGGCGAATGTTATAGGAAATTTAACAGAGCATTATATTAATGAATTATTTACTAACACCTCTCACATACCTATCAATTTGGCTCATGAATATTGTAGAGAAATCACGAATGGCTTAAAAGAACTTTTACTTTATCTTTTAATCTAACTTTTAAGATTTCAGTAGCACTTGTTTTTCTTTTATTATCGTAGTATGAATATAGGTTTGGCATCTTGGAAGAATTTCACATTGAGGTCCATATAGAAAGATTGTAGTTTTAAAGGTTTTAGTATTTTACAATTACATTCCATAATTTCCATATTTGCAACACAACTACATTTGAAATTTAAAACTTTGAATCTTGGTAAAATGAATTTTATATCTTTTGAATTATATTTGAAAACTAATGTGACAGATTGCATTCTAAGCAAATCAAACCACATTGTATCATCATTTGTTGAATAGATTGGTTTTGTTTATTTTGGAGTACAAATATAATTCTACATCATAAGGTGTTTCTGTAGAAGAGCAACAAAAATGCTATAAAGACATTTTCAAGGAAGTAAAACTATTGAGTTACCAAATTTATACACTTTCATGTGTGTGGATATGTATTATGTAATATGGTTGAATCACGTACCTTTTGTACTTTTATAATGTTAATAATCTATTTACTCTTTGTTTGAATTTTTTATTTTACTTATGTTTCGGTGCCAAAAGGCTGGCCATAGTGAACACACTGATGAAATCAGTGAAGTACCAAGTAATTAATGTGATTTATACATCCTATAACATTGCCCATCCAAGACCATGTTAAGATCAGTATACTATCAAGGAAATGTAGGTATAATTGGGTTTAGTCTCAAGACTTGAGTTTCTAAATAATTTTTTATTTTATTTTTTAGAATTGTAAGCATCTTCAATATACCTAGAAGTTTCAAGTATTGTTACAGAAGCTCTTTTGCTCCATAATGACTCAATAAATATCCAACGCGGCAAACAAAAATTTGCAGTGATGACCAGTGTACTATCAATGTGAGAATTTTCTTACCAAGTGACATGATTGTTATCATTCTACAACACTTGCCCCTCCAAGACCTGGTTAGAACTAGTATACTATCAAAGGAATGGAGGTAAATGTGGGCTTCAGTCCCAAAACTTGAGTTTACAAGTAATTTTTTTGAGAAGTGTAACAATCCTGAATACCTTGAAATTTCCGTTATAATACTTGAAACTTCAAGGTATTCGAGATTGTTACACTTCTCAAAAAAATTATTTGTAAACTCAAGTTGTGGGGACTGAAGCCCACTTATACCTCCATTCCTTTGATAATATACTAGGTTTAATTAGGTCTTGGAGGGGCAAGTGTTGTAGAATGATATCAATCATGTCACTTGGTAGGAAAATTCTTGCCTTGATCCTTGATAGCACACTGGTCATCGCTGCATATTTTTGTTCGATGCATTGGATGGTAGCTGATCGATCCCCTTCAGGTCATGGATATCAAGCATATTCTTACCACAGGTGCTTAATCTCAATTTCTGCGTAATTTTCTCGTTATTTAATTTTTAATTTGGATTTAAAATTTTTAATTTAGCATTTTTTGTTTTCTGAACTGGTTTTATAAATATTTCTATTTTTATTGCACTTTATATTTGCATTCACTCTTAGAATATATATAGGGATGAAGTTTCTTTTTCTTTTTACTTTTATTGATATTATAATTTCAATGTTGCCTGTCTATTGATTGGTAATATTGATACTAGATATTTTCATTGCTATTGTTGATGATGTTTGGTTTCATTTTTAAGAGTGGTTTTTTTTTTTTTTTCTGTTTTGCTAAATTAGTAGAGGAAACATTACATGATGAAGCAAGTAAAACATAATATTTTGATGTATTCGATATAAAACCTAAAGCCTAAAATTTTGAATTGATTAGACTGGTTTTTTTTTTTTTTTTTGCAATTTATAGTTGGAGCTAAGGCAGAGAATGCAAGCATTGAGTTGCTTTTAAATGAAGATAAAGACAAAGATTGTGCAGATTTAATTGCTAGTGGAAGAGAGGAAGTTGGCTGCAGGGGCTGCTGTTGCACCTGTTGTCGAAGGGAAGGAGGAAAAAAATTGTACAAGAGAAGGAGGAAAATATTGTACAAGAGAAGGAGGAGACAGATGATGTAAGTTTGAAAATTGCAACTTAGCTGACAGTTATTTACTATTTAGATTCATGACTCTCTACTAATGATTTTATGTATCATCATCATCTTTGTTTTACAGGATATATATCTGCAAACTTCAAAGTAGTGTCTTAGTTTAAGAATCTTTATCAGGTGGTATTCCACATTATAATTCTTTAAATAAGTTGGTAATTGCGAGGAGGTCAATTTAGCAACATCTATGACAAATAATTGAGAAGAAAGAAAATGTGGAAATACAAGACAATGCACCCAGATGTTACAAGCAAATTGCTTCAAATGAAACAAATCATGCTGTTACCAAGTGGATAGTGCCTGTTATCCTATTACTTTCTAGAGTTTCTTCATTTTTCCGTGCAAATGCCTCTTTGCTACTAGCATTATAAATATATATGATTATGTTCATTCCTTTTCTCTTAGTAGCTTATAATTTATTTGTAATAATTTTACTCTCTACTCTACACAATTTTTCACAATGAAATCATAAGGACTATGGTACCTATCATTTTCACACGTGATGTATGTTTTCCGATGTATGACACTTCATGCTTTTTTGATGCTAAATTATTTTTGTCGATCATGAAAAATTTTCATTTTTATAATAAATTAATAGAGAGTTTTAATTATATAAATAAAATAAAATAGTGAACTAACCAAGTGGTCCAGGGTTTGAATCCTGGTGATGCCACTTTGGGTATGGAATAAACCATGTTGAGAGGGGAATACCCACCTTGGTGTGCACTCACGGTCCCCGACGGAGTTTAGTCATTGCTTCTAGCGATGACTAATCCGTATCAATATCATGGTCAGCAAAAAAAAAATAGTGAATTATCTTAAGTAGCATGGAGAGGGGTGTTACAACAGAAATTGTGCACAACTATGAAGAGTCCATGCTTCCCCATAGGAATTAACATCCAGAACCAACCCAGACCCTTTATTTTCCTATGCCTGCAAACCTTGGTCCTTGTCCAGTCATTAATGTTGAATTATGGCAATCTATTATGGAATCAAAGTTGCTTCGGGGGAGAGGAGTTAACAAGTCAATCCATGTTGAAATGGATTCAGCTCTTGCTATCCAAATGCTTGAGGAAGGTGTGATTCAAATGCACAAAAGCTTTAATCTACTTAACACGATAGTTGCTCTGACTTCTGAGGTTCAAGTAGTGAGTTGCCACCATGTATTTTGTTAGTGACACACTAGCAAAGAAGGGTCTTAATATGACTACAGGTTTGCATCTATTTGATTTTGCACCTGCATGTGCTCATCTATAGCTTCTAACTGATGTGTTTGATGTTCATTTTAGGTGTGGGTTCTATTAATTACCACCGTGTATAAAATTCTCATTTAAATATGTAATTTGTCTTCTTATCATTTCTTAAGTTTCTTATATTAATTACATTTAAAATGTTTTTTATATTATAATTTTCTTTTCAACTTTAAATCTTAACTTATGCTAAGAAGTTATTTCTTGTGCATTCTTTTTAAATTTACTCCTTTTCTCACTAAAGCTAAACTACTTATTTTTTTTAATTAAATTTTGTTATTACTTTTAAAATTTAAAATAATATTTTTCATTTATAACTTTTAAATAATATTTAAGTTTAAAAGATATCAAAACAATGTCCACATATTTGCTAATTAAGAAAAAAGTAATAAAGAACCAAAAATTAAAAAAAAAATAAAAAAACCTTAAAAAAATTTGACCATTTAAAGGAGATTGCTATGTAGGTGAGTTTGCCCAAATAAACTGCTATATCATTGTTTTCACACCTACAAATAGCTATAAGAGTTGTGTAATAGTTTACACAGCTAGATAGCCGGGTCAATGCTTATCAAATTTGGTTTAAACCATTATTCTGTAAATTCAAAAACACCTTATATATCCAACAAACAAGAGACAATCATCATATGTGTTGATTTGGCATTTAGTTACGCCAGATATACCATTATCGAGCCATGTATTATATATAAAAGCAGCAACTCCGTATACACATAAATTTAACCTTTAAAATTTCAACAATTGTACACTTTTAGCAAAGACCAAATATTCTCCATGGTCATCCCTATATCTTTTTCTTATATGGTATGCAATTTTTATCGTGGATGTTTTGATGCTTTACTTTTTTTTTTTTCGATCTTACTTAGTTAACCTATTTTAACACATTTGCTTGAATTATCTACAAGATTACTAAAGAAAATGACTCTGCAAACATTTTTCATAGCTAACTACATAATACTAATGGTTTATATATTTACAGGTTAATATGATGATTATCTCTAAAGTAATGATACTTTCATTATCAATAATAGTGTTGCTCTCTAGCACAACATACTCAACTTGTCTAGAGCCTGAAAATCATATCAAGTCAGCTACTTTTGTGTCTGAAAATTTTGAAGTGGGTCCGGGAAAAATTGTGCTGAAATCATTGTATGATATTGAGTTTCCAAAAGGTCATATTGGGGTTAAGAGTTTTGATGCAGAATTAGTTGATGAAGATGGGAATTCTGTACCTTTGTACGATACTTACCTTCATCATTGGTTTGCTATAAAATACAATGAAAATACTACCATGTCACGCTACATCGAGCAATCTCACAACTTTAGCAATGGTATCAATTACACAAGAAATGATGGTGCGTGTCGAGATTTTTTGCTTCCACATTATTGGGGCTTAGGAGGAGAATCACGAGGAACATCCTCAAATCTTCCAGATCCTTTTGCGGTAGAATTAGGTAACCCTACAGTAATTCCACATGGATTTAAAGAAAAATGGTTGTTCAACATCTTGGCTATTGATACACGTGGTGCATATTTTAGAAAAGGTTGCACACAATGTAGATGTAACCTTGTTAATCTCCCAAAGGACTTTTACAATGTCACAACGGGCATTAATGGCCAACCATTGTCCCTAAATTATAAAGGAGGACTCTTTTGCTGTCAAGATAGCTTTCAATGCAAATTAAGAAAGGGTTTCCATGGCCCAACGAGAAAGCTTTCACTAAGATATAAAATAAGGTGGGTTGATTGGGATGAACATCAAGTGCCACTAAAGTTTTATATTCTTGATTCAACTGATCGTGTGAGATCAAATGGCTCTTCAACAATTCATGATTGTCAGGTAAATAATTTATTCAAGATAGCATATTTTATAGATGATAAGTATACTTTTCAATCTTAATTAAATTTCAAACCATAATAATAGCCTTTTACATTGTCGTGAGGAATTGAGTAACATATATTTCTTAATTTGGTATAGGTAGAATTTTCCATTCCAAGAATTGGTCATAGTGACTCTCCTCATGTCGAGAAAGCAAACATCCCAATGCAAAAAGGCGGTTATCTTATATATGGCACTGCTCATATGCATACTGGTGTTGTCAATGCAACTCTATATGGACAGGTGATATTTGATATATGTCGTCATTTCTATATAATCTTTATGATTTGATGTAGATCGAGTTATATTAAACATTAGGTGCTTTAGGATATTTTAAGTAGTAAAATTTCTTGATTAATTCTTTATCTTTGTAAGATGTTAACTATTGTAATGCATTTTCTCTAAATTTATGTCTTTTATTATCTTAGGATGGAAGGGTTTTATGTACTTCAACACCAAAATATGGAACAGGAAAGGAACCAGGAAATGAAGAAGGTTACCTAGTTGGAATGTCAGGTTGTTATCCTAAACCAGGCTCTATCAAGATCAAAGATGGCGAAATTCTAACTCTAGAATCCAGATATCAAAACAAGTTTCTTACTGGAGCTATGGGACATTTCTACATTTACTTGGCAGAACAACTACCAAACAAAGATTTAATGTGAAACTATTCATTTATCTTTCTCGAATATCTTATTTAGCTTGTGGGGTAATTGGACGTTCTTGGTAACATAAATATTGTAATTCCTCTAGCCTTTACATTGTTTAATATAAAGTTCTTTTATTGCATATGACATCAAGTGATTATAATATAAAATTAAACATGTTATATATAAGAAAGAAGATTAACTGGAAGGCTTGTTCAAGAGACTTTCAATTGCCAAGGATAACTCCTAAACTAACATGTAGTAGTTGATTGAATCTCATAATATTAGACAAGTACAAATTGTATTAACACTATAAATCATTTTGATTATATATATTGATGGTGCTTTACTTCTAATCCATACTTTGTCTTATGACCATATGTTATTTTTATTGTATTATTGATTGTTGATGTGTGATTTGGTATGTAAAAGTTGATCTACTACAATCATCATTATGTTAACAAAGCACAACTACTAATGTATATCTAGCAATGCAACTTATAATTAAAAAGAAAGTTTTTTTTTCTTGTTTTGTATTATTTTAAATGTTATTAGTATTAATATTTTTTTTAGTGTATAACAGTATTACTATTAATTTATAAAATATTGTAATTGAATGTTTTAACAATATGAATTGATGTAGTCTTTTGTATCTGTTTTCACTATTTTATTGAATGAATTGTTTTTTTATCAATATTCCTACGAAGTTGGTAAATTAATCATTACAATCCTTTAATTCAGCGGGGGTTATAAATTTCATCTTCTTGGTCAGTTATGAATTTTAAGAGTCATTTGTCTATTTTTTTTTAAAACTGTAGGGACATTGTTACCAACTTTTTTATAGCTTAAAAATTAATTTAAATTTAAAGTTAGAAAAACTTAAATTGAAGAAATTTGCAATTTTAGCTTAAAAGTTATTTTAAAACTAAATTTTTGTTTCTTTATCCAACATCAATTAGTTCAAGATGAAAAATATGGAGACTACGATGTTCAACTTATTTTTAAAAGGTTACTTTAGTTCAACTTTTTTTTTTAAAAAAAAAACTATCTTTTTCATCTTTTCTTTAATGAAAAATAAGTTTCTCAATTTTGTAAAAGTTTTTCTCCAAATATGTTTTGTCAAACTTTTCCTTTTAAGAAGAAAATCCTAAATATAGTTGGACCCAAGATCAACAATAAAAAAAAAAAATATACAAACAACAACAACAACAACTTTGCAAAGAACTAGCGAAAAATTCATTAAAGCGATCCAAAATCAGGCAAATTGGCCAAAAATCAATTTGCTTTGGGAAACAGGTTTTTGCTAAATTGTGCCACAAAATCGAAAATGATCACTATTTTGAAAGGGCAACATTGATATCAATTTGATAGATAAACGACCAAAATGAATTTTAAAAAAATGAGTGCTACATTAGTTAGTTAGTGAATAAAATAAACATCCGCATGAAATCATAATTTAGAAAATTAAATCTATAATCCCAATTAAACTTTGACATTCATATTCTGTAAAAACAAAAAGAAGAATAAGACAATTATGACCATAAGTTAAGAAGGATCGATGGGGACGTCATCGTGGATGAGGACGTTGGCATTGTTAGCAATGATGGAGAGTGCGATGACGACCTCAGCAACGGTTTGGATACATTAGAGGAAGGGAGAGACGAAGACTCGTTTAAGACTGAATGGGAGGTTGTTGCAGAACTTGCAACCCATGGCAAAGGCTCGGACCCAAACCTATTGGATTAGGGATGGATCCCAGGGTTGGGTCGCAGTGGACACCTACATAGGTTCGAAGTTGTCGATGCCATCATTGTGCCATAATATGATGACGTTCTAGTAGAACTCTGGTGGGAAGTATCCTACAATGCCACTTGAAGCCATTTCTCATGGAGAGAGAAGGAAGGAAGGAAGGGAGTTTGAGAAGTGAGAAAGAAAAATAGAACAAAACAATGAGTTTAAGGGTATTTGTTGGCTTAATTACTTTTTTGGTCACACTATTTATTTATTTTGTTCAATTTTGTCTCACTATTAATTAAAGGTTCAATCAGGTCCCATTATTCCTAAAAGAGCTTCAATGTAGTCCTTTTTGCCCTTTTAGCGATGGTTTAAAACCATCGCTAATTGTAAACACTAATGAAAAAGTTGTATGAAAAAGACTGCGTTGAGACTTTTTTTAAAAATAATGAGATTTGATTGAACCTTTAATTAATAGTGGGATAAAATTGAACAAAATAAATAAATAGTGTGACAAAAAATTTAATTAAACCTTACTTGTTTGGACAAAATACACACACAAAAGTTTGAATTAGATTTGGAAAAAAAAAGATTAAATTATTTAGCAGGTCTCCAAAGTATTTGGAAATTTATAAGTTGGTATTCAATTTTTTTGAATTTAGTGTCTAAACAAAAAAAAAGGGGGTCTTGGGAAGTTTATGATGGTTTATACTTGTTAGAAAATGATAATTTATAACGATTTTAAAAATCTTAAGAACTTAATTAATAAATAATTACATGATCAAGGATGCAATTATAAAAAAAAATAGTTTGGAGAGCAAATTTAAAAAATTTCAAATAGTTCAGAGACTTACTAACTAAATTAACAAAAAAAATTTAATTAATTTGCTAAAAAAAAGTTTATTGCTCGTGAAAGATTTTTATCTTATTAGTTAATTAAAATAAATTTTTTATAGAGATTTTTAAAATAGTCACCGATATAAAAGTATGACAATTTGTAATTAAATGATAATGTAATTTTTTTATATTATAAGAACATATATTATGTATTAAAAAATTATGGTTCAATTGAGACAGTTTTGAGACACAAAAAAAAAATGATTTAATTATAAAAAAGAGTTTAATTTTTAAGAATTGTTACTAAAAAGATTTACATTATTAATTAATTTGTATATTTAAAGATATTTATTTATTATAAATTTCAATTATATTGAAATATAACTCTTTCCCATACTAAAATGTTGGTAAATAATAACGAAGGAATGCCACACATTCTCATCGGACACTATGCATAATTAGTCTAGTAGTTTGCGCTTTTAGCTCCCTTCATCTATAAAAAAGAAAACAATGATTTATAATTTTATTAATATTTCATAAATTAAATAAAAATATTATTGGAAATTTACCTACGAAATTTGTTGCAGATTTAAATTTTGCAGTTAATTTTTTTACAAATTTTAAATTCGTAGATAAATTTCTTACGGATTTCAAAATCCACACGAAACTAGTTTTTCATGAAAAAATTACTTGTGGAAAATTCACAGGAAAACCTACATGTAATTGGATAAATTCTAATAGTATATTTACATAAGTTTTAAGTTGCTTGTTTTAAAATTATAGGATAGTCTCATATCTAAAAGTGATCATTTAAGTAATTTTTGTTAAACTTTTTTGGACAAATATTAGTTGTTAGTTATTAGTTTTGTTAGAATATTAATGGGAGGGATTCAAATTCATACCTCTCCCTGCACCTTCCTTCAATCATCAAGCCAACCTTATAACTCCAAGTAATTTTTGCTATATATATCATTCATTTTAAAAACTTAATACGTTACGTTAATTATTAACATTAATATATCATTCAACTTTATTAGTCAAATAATGTGATTCACGCTTGGAGAGTATAATAATGCTTTATGCTTTTATAAGATTTTAAATAATTTTCTTGATAATTTAAAAAATTATTAAATAAAAATGGACTCAATGTTTTAAAGATATTAAAAAAAAGTGTTTAATTCAAAATTTTGTAAATTTTAAAGTTATTTTAACATTTAATATTAAAATAAAATCTTTGAAAATAAAATAAAATTTACTTTTTAAATTTTTTAGCTTAAAGGTAACCCAAAAGAAAGTGAAGAGAGAAAGAAAAACTATTTTTTTTTTTCTGAAAACGTCTTCACCCATTTAATTTCTTTTTTTATAAAAGTAAATTAATTTTAAATTTTTTAGAAAAATGTGTTTGATATAAAAAATTCCAGGGAAAACCTACCTAACATAAATTATTATTTACATAAGCATTGCATTGTCTTGTTTCCTTCTAGGATAATGGAGGAATGTGGGATCACGTGGAAACATTGGCAAACTTTTTTTGAAAAAAAAAAGCTTTTCTTTTACATATATATATATATATATATATATATATATATATATATATATATATATATAAATTAAATTACTTAATTTCATTTATTTTTTAAAAATGTGTTTGATATGAAAGTTCCAACGAAACTCTACCTAAAATTTAAATTTATTGTTTACAAGCATTATCTTGTTTCCTTATCTGATATGAATATGATAGTGGTGGGACGTGGCATCACGTGGAAACATTAGCAAGCTTGTATTTTTTAGGTAAAGTTAGCAAGCTTGTATTGATATATAATATATAATATGTAATATATAATATATTTACGTCCCAATGAAAATGATTGATGGCTCCATATTTATTTCTCCTGCAGCGACTGGTACATGAGTTCCCCCATTTTAAGTTAGATTAACAAAGCTCGTGAACACAGGTTGCAGTTCGTGCGGAGGATCAATCTCACCATGGATTTCAATTGCACTGCCAAGGTCAGAAAATCTCCTTCCTTATCTTCTTTTTATGCTCTTATTTGATTGTTATGTTTAGGCCCCAAATGTTAGATGACACTAGTTAATTACTGGTGGCAATTTCATTGATTAGCAGATGAAATCTAACTATAGTCTTTTTTTGGTATAGAATCTAAGTATAGTCTCCTTGATCATTGGTTTATTTTTTTAATTTTTTGTCTCTGACTACTCAATTTCTCTCAACTTCTATGTTACTGTAAAATATTAGCCATATACACAGAGAGGAATGGAAGGAACAAGGAAACAGAAAGAAGGGGGTGGGGTGAGGGAGATAGCAGTTAGTGGTTTTGGTTATCTTCTGGTGTTCTTGTTTCAGCTGAAGAATATAATGTTAAATGGAAGAGTGGTGATATTTAGACACCCCTAAATATCAAACACCCTATTAACACCTCTAATTTCTTTCTATCTCTCTCCTTCCATCACATCATCATATCATCTATCATATTTATATTTCTCTCTCACCTTCAATACCTTGAAGTTTCAAGTATTATTAGCGAAGTTCTTTTGCTGCACAATGGCCCAATACCCGACTTTACTTTTACATCCCTAAAAACTTCCCAATCAAAATTGAATTGCTCAATAAAAGGATTCCGTTTTTCCAAGAAAAGAAAAGTGATTAAATTTCATAAATTTT
This sequence comes from Pueraria montana var. lobata, assembly GCA_026413185.1. Taxonomy (NCBI): domain Eukaryota; kingdom Viridiplantae; phylum Streptophyta; class Magnoliopsida; order Fabales; family Fabaceae; genus Pueraria; species Pueraria montana. Next base: position 35,274,166 of record CM048651.1, on the reverse strand, counting down.
TGAACCAACTAGCATATACTTATCAAACAGCCTAATTGAATAGTTTTGTATTTGATAAGGATCTCTTTGTTGGTTCGAAAGCTCATGCAATTTAATCCTTTTTCTTGACAACAAAAGAATCAACATATTGAGGGATTCAATTTGATTGGGAAGTTTTTAGGGATTTAAAGAGTAAACTCATGTATTGGGCCATTGTGTAGCAAAAGAATTTCCGTAATAGTACTTGAAACTTCAAGATATTTAGGATTCTTACACTTCTCAAAAAAATTATTTGTAAACTCAAGTTGTGGGACTGAAGCCCACTTATATCTCCATTCCTTTGATAGTATATTGGTTGTATCCAAGTCTTGGAGGGCAAGTGTTGTAGAATGATATCAACCACATCACTTGATAGGAAAGTTCTTGCCTTTATTGTACATTGGTCATCACTGCAAATTTTTTTTGTCGCATTGGATGGTAGCTTATCCATCTTCAGCTCATGGATCTCAAGCACATTCTCACCTCAGGTGCTTAATCTTAGTTTTTTCCACTCAATTTTCTAGTTATTTAATTTTTAGTTTGGGTTTTAAATTTTTAATTTAGCATTTTTTGTTTGTTGAACTGGTTTTATAAGTATTTCTATTTTTATAGCACCTTATATTTGCATTCACTCTTAGAATATAGGGACAAAGTTTCTTTTTTATTTTATTTATTGATATTATAATTTTTTGGGATTTGTAGAATTGATCATCAAATAATGAAGATCAAATGTCTGGAATGTGAAATGTAGTTAAACTATCAATGTTGCTTGTTGATTAATATTGATACTAGAAATTTTTGTTGCTATTGTTGATGATGTTTGGTTTCATTTTGAAGAGTTTTTTTTTCTTGTTTTGATGAAGCAAGTAAAACATAGGATTTTGATGTATCCTGTTGGTGTTTTTGTGTAGAAAATATATTTTTAAATGAAGAGAAGTTATATTATGTGAGGAGCTTCATGAATATTTTATTGATTGGCTTCGTTGTATCTTGTGGGCTCCATGATATCAACATTGAGCCTTTGATGTACGTTGGGAGGTGGTTCGTCATCTACATCTTCATTCTCCTCTTGAACATCAAGCTTATCCCAAACACATGCATCAATGTGATCTTTTTTATCTACTTGATTTGTAGTTAGCTCCTCTTTGACCTGAACTTTTATCACTTCTATGTACTTTGTATCTTTAATCACACAATTTTTATCATCAAAGAAAACCTTGTAGCCTTTCTCCTACAGTTGAGCAACATTTAAAGGATTTTGATCAATTTTAGGAACATATAAAACATTAGAAATTAATTTCAAACATGAATTGCTATTAATTGTAAAGGTTCCTTTGCCTTTTACTGTAACTTGTACTCCATTCCCAATTTTGACTTTGGAAATAACAATTTTGTTGACCTCTTTGAAGAGATTTCGATCATATATATGTCATATGTTTTGTACAATTGCTATGAATAAGCCAAGCTTTTGCAGAATTATCAATTGTAAAGCATGACATTGCAAACAGTTGTTCCTCTTCCTCTTATTGTTGATCCTTAACAACCTTGGCCTTTACTGGTTGTTGATGAGACTTGCAAATCTTTTCCATATGTCCTAATTCACCGCATTTGTAGCATCTTGCGTCAAGCTTCCACCAACATCTCTTTGGTGGGTGATTAGTTTATTTGTAATAACGACAAAGGGGAAAAGATTGCGTGTTATTGTTTTGGTTGCCATCTCCAACTTGCTTCTTTTTCTTGTTTCTGCCACTATTGTTGATATGCAACTTGGCTTGAAAAATACTTTCCACTATTCTTTCTTGTCTCAAAAGTCTTCTTTTCTCTAGGGTTTGCAAGGCATGTATCACTTAAGCCATAGTGACCTTGGACAAGTTACTTGAAATTTCTCTACAATTATGGAATAATGAAATTTTGTGCCCAGTAATCATACGTTATTAGCAATGCCAAGTAATATGTGAGTAACTTGTCTGAGACTCTTTAATTTTTTGAAGCTAAAATTCCCTCATCAAGTTTCAACACTTACATGCCTCAAATTTGCTCATGTGTTGCATACTCTTCCTTCAAATAGTCCAAGATTGATTTTGGTGTTTTATGGGTCATGATTTTGGTAAAGATAGTTTGTGAAACATCGACAAATTGGCATGACTTTGCCTCCACCCTCATGGTTATTTTTCTCCTTGTGATTCTTTATTTGGACTATAGTGGGATGGTCAAGTAGCTGAGAAAGATCGTAATCTTCTTCCACAACTTCCCAGAGATCAAAAGCCTCTAGAAAGGACACCATTCTAAATACCCAAAAGTCATAGTTCTCCCCATCAAAGATAGGAGGAGTAACTTGTGAAAGCTTGCTTCGGCATCCATCTTCACAAGGTCCCTTAAGAAGATAGCTCTTGAAACCAAATTGTTGGTTCTTTTGTGTAGAAAAGATATATTTAAATGAAGAAGAGATGTATTATGTGGAGGAGCTTCATGAATATTTTATTTATGGGCTCTACATACAGAGTAAAAGTGTAACAAAAAAATTCAACTGCTAACATTATCCTAATCTTAAAATCAAACTAATAAATTGCTAAATCTAAACAATAATATCCTCAACTTTTTCAAAACAATATCCTAAAAACATAACAAATATTCCTAAAATCTAAATTATTCAAATTCAAATTATAGATATTTAGGCTTATATTTTAAAAATTTCGACAGAAACCCTAAACATTAAAAAATTTGAATTGTTTGGACTAATTTTTTTTAATGGGTTTGTAATTTATAGTTGGAGCCGAGGTCGAAAATGCGAGTATTGAGTTGCTCTTAAATGAAGACAAAGACAAAGATTTGGCAGAGTTAATTGCTAGTGTAAGATAGGAATTTGGCCGCCGTACATTCCGGTGTGGCGTTGTTGTTGCACTTGTGGGAGCTGCTACAACAGGTAGCATTGCACTTATTATCGAAGGCAAGGAGGGAAATGTTGTAGATGAGAAGGAGGAGATTGGTGATGTAAGTTTGAAAATTGCAACTTAACTGACTATTATTTACTACTTAGATTCATGACTCTCTGCTAATGAGTTTTTGTATCATCATCATCTTTGGTTTACAGGATGTGTATCTACAAAGTAGATTCTTTGTTTTAGAATCTTTTTCAGGTGGTATACCATATACCTTTCTTTCCACATTATAAATCCTTAAAGAAGTTGGTAATAGTGAGGAGGTCAATTTAGCAACATCAATGATAGATAATTGATAAGAAGAAAATGTGGGAAATACAATATACATTTCTTTGCACATTATTAATCCTTAAAGAAGTTGGTAATAGTGAGAAGGTCTATTTAGCAACATCTATGACAGAAAATTGATAGGAAGAAAATGTGTGAAATACAAGATAGGTAACTGAGATGTTACCATCAAATTCTTACAAATGAAACAAATCATGTTGTTACCAAGTGAATGGTGCCTATTATCCTATTAATTTCTCGAGTTTCTTCATTTTCCTGTGCAAATGCCTCTTTGCTAGCTTTATAAATATATATGATATATGATGATGTTTACTCCTTTTTTCTTAGTTGCGTATAATTTATTTAGAATAATTTTACTCTCTTATCTATGCAATTTTTCTTAATGAAAACAGAAGGCCTGCTGTAAGTTAAGATTTAGGAATTTTTAGGTATGGTTTTATCCTTAAAATTCATCTTCTCATGGATTCATTAACCAATTTTACCTATTCTAACAAGTAATATTGTTGCTCCAATTTTAATCTCATAAACATTTATTTGAGGAAATTATTTATTTAGTTCTATTGAAAGGAAATTTAAAGCTATAGTCTTTCTAGGTACTGTATAGCTTGGATATAACAAATCAAACATTCATGGTATAGTTTCTGCCATTCTGGTGTGTTTGATGATAAGTGACTCAATTTTTGTGATTGTTCCTTTGGGAAAATTAAAGCCCTATAAAGCATTGTGCTTTTTTTTTTTTAACCCTTTGTCAGTCCAACTGTTTATGTTAATTGGCATAAATATTTTAGAGTGTGTTTGGATGTTGTATTTGAAAATTTTAAAATTTTATGATTTTAAATTGCTTTAATTGCAATTCCTTCATTTTTCAGCTTTTTTTTTTCATCTGGATAAAGCAATAAAATCCTTGTATTTCCAAAATGAAATATACCACACAAATTGATTGTGACAGAACCATCATAAGCAAACAAATTAGAGATTAAACAAGACATTTATGCAAATTGAGAGATTAAACAGGAAAATCAATGATTAAGTAAAACTTGGATTGAGAGACCAAAATTGATTGAGAAACAAGAGAAGTTAAGAAAATCTCATACTTGGTTAAACAAATTTAATTACAAATAAGATTAAGAAAACCTCATACAAAATTTAGATCCACAATAGTCATAGTATCTAGAGCTAAGGAAATCAGATCCATCGACCAAAAATTGAATCAAGAAACCGAGAAAACCCGCAAGATACCAAATTAAGTAATGAAATTGAATGAAAAAAAAATGCTTTGTAAGGATGAAGATAGAGATGAAACTACAAATAAATCGATGACATAAGACACACAATAAGGTCAAGATTGTCAGGTGAAAGAAGAGTGACCAAGGAATTTCCAAATTTCCAAGCATTTAGGTGTAATTTTGGATCCCTCATTTTTAGTTCAACAATATCCCTGAATAAAATTTTAAGAATTTTTAATTCTTTTTGAAAAAAGTATGTTAGCATGTAGTATTATTGTTGGTTTCATCATTAACATTTAAAACCTTATTCAATATGAAAAGATAATAAAATGTTTAATAGTTTACTCGAATGCGGGTATCCTTAAAAAAGTATATGGAGTTGATTCCCTTAAAGAGTATGGTCTCTATACATTAGTACATGACACTAATATTTGATTTAACTTTTTATACAAAAATAATATTCAATGTTGTTTGGATAAAAAAAAAAAAAAAGGTTTTCGGGTACATCTTTATCATTTATTGTAGTTATAACTTTGTGAAACACTTCTTTACATGGCTAATGAATTCTAATGTCATTTTGATGTATATATAAGAAGTGTTAAATATTTTGCTCTTATGCAAAATACAAATTTTGATTTTAGTCCCTGCATGAAAAATAATAATTATGTTACAAAAAAATCATATTTGATCATTTACCAAAAGCTGACGCTAAATAATGAATGCTAATACAACATTAGCATCGAATTTGTGTCCGCATTTGGTTCGATGCTTAAACGGTGGAAGCTAAATAATTGCGTCCATGTTTTCTAACCAACGCTATTTAGCATTAGCCAAGAGAAACACTAAATTAGAAGTTAAACAAAATAATAAAAAGGTTGATGCTTTCTTTAGCTTCCAATGAACATACACAAAGCCAACTTTACTTCCAACGCTAGTAGCATCGGCTCTAGCTAGTAGCGTTGGCTTAGCGTGTGCTAGGCTGATACTGAGATAACAATTTATTTACAATAAATTTATTTTTTTCGCACTCATTTTTAAATTACAAAATGTAGATATTTAAGTTAAATAAAAAACCATTATAGAGTTTAATATGAATAATATATAGAAATAAATATAAATCATATCACAAATAATAATCTTCATGGTGTATATATATACAATCTAAAAGAATTATAAAAGTATAAACAAAAATATAATTATCCAAGTTTGGTTAAATGGACCAATAATCTAAACCATCCCAGTAGGTGGATGACCTAGCTCCATACTCTCAACTTCTTGCCCTTATTGTGGTCCTTGCTCTTCTACTATCATCCTATGCATCAACTCCTTGATTTCCAGAGGTAGGGTAGAATTCTCTTGCCGTGCCACTGCGCAATCTGCTGCTTAATTAGATGGTGTAGTTCGCTGTTGAGCTTGCATAACATGTTGCACAACTCTAGCCACCCTTTATTTAGAGGTACTGCTCAATGAAGAAGGAACAACTAAGACTTGAGTCAATGAAGTCACCCCGGGATGGACATTTGTAGAGAAGTCTCCATTGACATAAATGTTTCCTTCACTCCTGCCACTAACCACCGCTATTGTCACCACCACCACTACCATTGTTGTTGTTGCTGCCACCAAAACCACCACTGCCACCACCAACACCCCCGCCATTGCCACTATCACCACCACCATAATTATCGTTGTTGTCGTTGCCACCACCTCCGTGAAAACTATGACATAGAGTGTTTGCATTTGCCATGATAGACCCAACCTATGGTGACACCCTTAAACATGCCATATACACCAGAAGTCACTTCTCATCAAAGTTGGGAGGCAATGAGGAAGATGTGGGTGGTATATGAGTCGCTACCTGTTTTGGTGCTGGTAGAGAACAAGCGAGATAATTTGCCATGAAATTTCATTGAGTATTTACTAATTTTACAAAAAAAAAGTTATGTGTGGTTGGATTACACGTTTAGATATAGGATGACATTCATTATCTTCTTGGAAGCATGAGCTCCAATGGAAATCCTATAATGACTATCAACTGGAATGGAAAAAGGAAGGGAGGAGATGGGGAATGGAAAAAGGAGAGGGAAAAGAGGGTGCGAGAGAGGTGGTATGGGCTGGAGGAGGGGACGTAAAAGGAAGATAAGAGTGGAGTGTTTGTTGACTAAGTTTGGGAGGAAGGGTGGAGCTTCGAAGGGGAGAAGTGGAGAAGAAAAAGAGTCTGAATGGAAAAGAGTGTAGAGACAGAGAGGGGGTGAATTACTACTTAAACCTCTATTTTGTTTTAAAATTTAATTGAAGACTTAAATATATTTTTACCCCACCCAATATGTCATTTTTTGGTTTAAGTCCCTAAAAATTATTTTTGTTTTTTTTTTCTAGTTCCTGTATTGATGACATGACACTCTTTGCATATGTGGCTTGATAACATCATCATGATGTCATCAAGGTGATAACATGGCATTAAGACGACATCATCTTTATTAGCCATGCCATTAAGGCTTTATGAATTGAGTTGTGTTATAATAAAAAAGTATTTATTTGTAAAGATAAAATAACTCTAAAAAAGTATAAAATCAATAAAATTCATTTGTTTGGGAATTAAAAAAAATAAAAAAATCATTTAATTTATTCTTTAATAATGCAATATGATAAAACAAAAACATCATAATAACATAGAGGAAATGCAATTTTCAATAATGAATTTCATTGGTTAAACTTGGATTGATATCATTTTTACGTTAATTAAAAGCTATAACATTTTTAAAATAATTCTGAATTCAATATTCATATTTTGTAGTTACAATATGATAAAATCAAAATACAAAATTAATAAAGATAAAATGAAGTTTTCACCAACAAAGTCAATTAATTCAGCAAAAAAAATATTTTAAATTATTTTAAAATATATAATTGGTTTTATTTGTGATAAATTAAATCAAATTGATTTTAATTAATTGACTTTGTTTTTTTTTTTTATCAAAATTAATAAAGATAAAATGAAGTTTTCACCAACAAAGTCAATTAATTAAAATCAATTTGATTTAATTTTATCACAAATAAAACCAATTATATATTTTAAAATAATTTGAATTCAGCATTTTTTTTGTTTTTGCTTATCCATCCAAGCCCATCACCCCGTAATAACAAAATAAATAAATTAAGAGCCAAGATGCATATATAGTGATGTTGACACGCCAAATCAGACTTATCCTAATTTTGTATTGGTTTTGTCTTAAACAAACTCATTGAAATATAAAAATTCATAATTTATTAACATTTTACATTTCCTCAAAATTAATTGATTTAAAGCATTAAATTTTACAACATTAATCTATTACAACAAGCAAATTCTTTAAGCCTGATCACTGTGGTAGGTCCATTACATGTTGATATGTCACGATTAGTGAGCTGGAAGTTCATTTAACATGAATTTATGAACGTAATACATGAGAAAAAGAAAATAAAAAAAGTGATATATATTTTTTTATCACATGTCACATTTTAATGTGGATATAGAAAAGGAGACATGAAAGGAGACACTTATTTCAATTCATTTATGAAAACAACATAAAACATGCATTCTAGGAACGAAGCTTAATGTAGAGTTTTCTAGACTTTTTAAATTTTTTGGGCCCTTCCTATCCCTAGGCCCTTGGCCATTGCCCCCACTGACTAGGCCCAATTTGGCCCTATAAAAATAGCTATAAATACAAGAATACCTAGGTCGTTCACTTGCTTCCATCTTCATCGTCGTCAAAGCGGCGCATATTTTTCCATCGACTTTCTTACTCAACTCAGGTGATTGCTTGCTTCCTCTCTTAACCTTTTTTCAAATTTCTCATCATGATTTATTTATCATATGATTAAATTTTAGGTTAGGTCTTCATTTTAGTCATCAAAATATGGATCTATCAATGAGTTATTTTAAAATGATTTTCTACTTATTTGTTAGAAGCCCTAACTATAAGATTTTAGTATAAAAAATTGAACATTTTGGCTTCTTGTTTAAAATTATGATATATTTTTCGTTTGTTTTTGAATTACCAAATAACAAGAAAATCATGCTTTTCTTCCATTAAATTGAGTTTTTGGAATAATTCTTCACAAATGACTGATTATTACAATCGTTGGAAACAATGACTTTTAGTTTTCTGCATAAAAAATGAGTTTTTTGCATTCCATTTTAAATTATGGTTCATTTTTTATTTTTTGCAACATGCACCACACATAACAAGAAATTAATCATGCTTTATTTTCTTTTAAGGCGAATGTTATAGGAATTTAACAGAGCATTATATTAATGAATTATTTACTAACACCTCTCACACACCTATCAATTTGGCTCATGAAATGTTGTATAGAAATCACGAAAGGCTTAAAAGAACTTTTACTTTATCTTTTAATCTAACTTTTAAGATTTCAGTTGCACTTGATTTGCTTTTATTATCGTAGTATGAATATAGGTTTAGCATCTTGGAAAAATTTCACATTGAGATCCATAAAGAAAGATTGTAGTTTTAAAGGTTTTAGTATTTTACAATTACATTCCATAATTTCCGTATTTGCAACACAATTGCATTTGAAATTTAAAACTTTGAATCTTGGTAAAATGGACTTTATACCTTTTGAGTTATATTTGAAAACTAATGTGACAGATTGCATTCTAAGCAAATCAAACCACATTGTATCATCATTTGCAGAATAGATTGGTTTTGTTTGTTTTGGAGTACAAATATAATTCTACATCATAAGGTCTTTTTTGTAGAAGAGCAACAAAAATACTATAAAGACATTTTCAAGGAAGTAAAACTATTGAGTTATCAAATTAATACACTTTCATGTGTGTGGGTATGTATTATGTAATATGGTTGAATCATGTACCTTTTGTACTTTTATAATGTTAATAATCTATTTACTCTTTGTTTGAATTTTTTTATTTTACTTATGTTTCGGTGCCAAAAGGCTGGCCATAGTGAACACACTGATGAAATCAGTGAAGTACCAAGTAATTAATGTGATTTATAGCATCCTATAACACTTGCCAATCCAAGACCATGTTAAGATCAATATACTATCAAGGAAATGTAGGTATAATTAGGTTCAGTCTCAAGACTTGAGTTTGTAAATAATTTTTTATTTTATTTTTTAGAATTGTAAGCATCTTCAATATACCTTGAAGTTTCAAGTATTGTTACAAAGGCTCTTTTGCTCCATAATGACTCAATAAATATCCAATGCGACAAACAAAAATTTGCAGTGATGACCAGTGTACTATCAATGAGAGAATTTTCTTACCAAGTGACGTGATTGTTATCATTCTACAACACTTGCCCCTCCAAGACCTGATTAGAACCAGTATACTATCAAAGGAATAGAGGTATAAGTGGGCTTCAGTCCCACAACTTGAGTTTACAAATAATTTTTTTGAGAAGTGTAACAATCCTTAATACCTTGAAATTTCTGTTATAATACTTGAAACTTTAAGGTATTCGGGATTGTTACACTTCTCAAAAAAATTATTTGTAAACTCAAGTTGTGGGGACTAAAGCCCACTTATACCTCCATTCCTTTGATAATATACTAGTTTTAATTAGGTCTTGGAGGGGCAAGTGTTGTAGAATGATATCAATCATGTCACTTGGTAGGAAAATTCTTGCCTTGATAGCACACTGGTCATCGCTGCATATTTTTGTTCGGCGCATTGGATGGTAGCCGATCCCCTTCAGCTCATGGATCTCGAGCATATTCTTACCACAGGTGCTTAATCTCAGTTTCTGCTCAATTTTCTCGTTATTTAATTTTTAATTTGGATTTTAAATTTAGCATTTTTTGTTTTCTGAACTGGTTTTATAAATATTTCTATTTTTATTGCACTTTATATTTGCATTGACTCTTAGAATATATATAGGGACAAAGTTTCTTTTTCTTTTTTCTTTTATTGATATCATAATTTCAATGTTGCCTGTCTATTGATTGGTAATATTGATACTAGAAATTTTCATTGCTATTGTTGATGATGTTTGGTTTCATTTTTAAGAGTGTTTTTTTTCCCTGTTTTGCTAAATTAGTAGAGGAAACATTACATGATGAAGCAAGTAAAACATAATATTTTGATGTATTTGACATAAAACCTAAAGCCTAAAATTTTGAATTGATTGGACTAGTTTTTTTTTTTTTTTTTTACAATTTAGAGTTGGAGCTGAGGCAAAGAATGCAAGCATTAAGTTGCTCTTAAATGAAGATAAAGACAAAGATTTGGCAGAGTTAATTGCTAGTGGAAGAGAGGAAGTTGGCTGCAATACCTTCTGCTGCGGGGCTATTGTTGCACCTGTTGTCGAAGGGAAGGAGGAAAAGATTGTACAAGGGAAGGAGGAGACAGATGATGTAAGTTTGAAAATTGCAACTTAGCTGACAGTTATTTACTATTTAGATTCATGACTCTCTTCTAATGATTTTATGTATCATCATCATCTTTGTTTTATAGGATATATATCTGCAAACTTCAAAGTAGTGTCTTAGTGTAAGAATCATTACCATATGGTATTCCACATTATAATTCTTTAAATAAGTTGGTAATTGTGAGGAGGTCAATTTAGCAACATCTATGACAGATAATTGAGAAGAAAGAAAATGTGGAAATACAAGACAATGCACCCAAATGTTACAAACAAATTGTTTCAAATGAAACAAATCATGTTGTTACCAAGTGGATGGTGCCTGTTATCCTAGTACTCTCTAGAGTTTCTTCATTTTCACGTGCAAATGCCTCTTTGCTACTAGCATTATAAATATATATGATTATGTTCATTCCTTTTCGCTTAGTAGCTTATAATTTATTTGGAATAATTTTACTCTCTACTCTATGCAATTTTTCACAATGAAATCATAAGGCCTATGGTACCTATCATTTTCACACGTCATGTATGTTTTCTGATGTATGACACTTCATGCTTTTTTGACACTAAATTATTTTTTTTGATCATGAAAAATTTTCATTTTTATAATAAATTAATAGAGAGTTTTAATTATATAAATAAAATAAAATAGTGAACTAACCAAGTGGTCCAGGGTTTGAATCCTGGTGATGCCACTTTGGGTATGGAATAAACCATGTTGGGAGGGGAATACCCACCTTGGTGTGCACTCACGGTCCCCGACGGAGTTTAGTCATTGCTTCCAACGATGACTAATCCGTACCAATACCATGGTCAGCAAAAAAAAAATAGTGAATTATCTTAAGTAGCATGGAGAGGGGTGTTACAACAAAAGTTGTGCACTAGAGTCCATGCTTCCCCATAGGAATTAACATCCAGAACCAACCCAGACCTCTATTTTCCTATGCCTGCAAACCTTGGTCCTTGTTCAGTCATTAATGTTGAATTATGGCAATCTATTATGGAATCAAAGTTGCTTCGGGGGAGAGGAGTTAACAAGTCGATCCATGTTGAAATGGATTCAGCTCTTGCTATCCAAATGCTTGAGGAGGGTGTGATTCAAATGCACAAAAGCTTTAATCTACTTAACACGATAGTTGCTCTGACTTCTGAGGTTCAAGTAGTGAGTTGCCACCATGTATTTTGTTAGTGACACACTAGCAAAGAAGGGTCTTAATATGACTACAGGTTTGCATCTATTTGATTTTGCACCTACATGTGCTCATCTATAGCTTCTAACTGATGTTTCTGATGTTCATTTTAGGTGTGGGTTCTATTAATTACCACTGTGTATAAAATTCTCATTTAAATATGTAATTTTTCTTCTTATCATTTCTTAAGTTTCTTATATTAATTACATTTAAAATGTTTTTTATATTATAATTTTCTTTTCAATTTTAAATCTTAACTTATGCTAAGAAATTATTTCTTGTGCATTCTTTTTAAATTTACTCCTTTTCTCACTAAAGCTAAACTACTTATTTTTTTAATTAAATTTTGTTATTACTTTTAAAATTTTAAATAATATTTTTCATTTATAACTTTCAAATAATATTTAAGTTTAAAAGATATCAAAACAATGTCCGCATATTTGCTAATTAAGAAAAAAGTAATAAAGAACCAAAAATTAAAAAAAATTAAAAAAACCTTAAAAAAACTTGACCATTTAAAGGAGATTGCTATGTAGGTGAGTTTGCCCAAATAAACTTCTATATCGTTGTTTTTACACCTACAAATAGCTATAAGAGTTGTGTAATAGTTTACACAGTTAGATAGCCGGGTCAATGCTTATCAAATTTGGTTTAAACCATTATTCTGTAAATTCAAAAACACCTTATATATCCAACAAAAAGAGACAATCATCATATGTGTTGATTTGGCAATTAGTTATGCCAGATATACCATTATTGAGCCATATACTATATATAAAAGCAGCAACTCCGTATACACATAAATTTAACCTTTAAAATTTCAACAATTGTACACTTTTAGCGAAGACCAAATCTTCTCCATGGTCATCCCTATATCTTTTTCTTATATGGTATGCAATTTTTATCATGGATGTTCTGATGTTTTGCTTTTTTATTTCGATCTTACTTAGTTAACCTATTTTAACGCATTTGCTTGAATTATCTACAAGATTACTAAAGAAAATGACTCTGCAAACATTTTTCATAGCCAATTACATAATACTAGCTAATGGTTTATATATGTACAGGTTAATATGATGATTATCTCTAAAGTGATGATACTTTCATTATCAATAATAGTGTTGCTCTCTAGCACAACATACTCAACTTGTCTAGAGCCTGGAAATCACATCAAGTCAGCTACTTTTGTGTCGGAAAATTTTGAAGTGGGTTCCGGGAAAAATTGCATTGAAATCATTGTATGATATTGAGTTTCCAAAAGGTCATATTGGGGTCAAGAGTTTTGATGCTGAATTAGTTGATGAAGATGGGAATTCTGTACCTTTGTACGATACTTACCTTCATCATTGGTTTGCTATAAAATACAATGAAAATACTACCATGTCACGCTACATTGAGCAATCTCATGACTTTAGCAACGGTATCAATTACACAAGAAATGATGGTGCGTGTCGAGGTTTTTTGCTTCCACATTATTGGGGCTTAGGAGGAGAATCACGAGGAACATCCTCAAATCTTCCAGATCCTTTTGCAGTAGAATTAGGTAACCCTACAGTAATTCCACATGGATTTAAAGAAAAATGGTTGTTCAACATCTTGGCTATTGATACACGAGGTGCATATTTTAGAAAAGGTTGCACACAATGTAGATGTAACCTTGTTAATCTCCCAAAGGACTTTTACAATGTCACAACGGGCATTAATGGCCAACCATTGTCCCTAAATTATAAAGGAGGACTCTTTTGGTGTCAAGATAACTTTCAATGCAAATTAAGAAAGGGTTTCCATGGCCCAATGAGAAAGCTTTCACTAAGATATAAAATAAGGTGGGTTGATTGGGATGAACATCAAGTGCCACTAAAGTTTTATATTCTTGATTCAACTGATCGTGTGAGATCAAATGGCTCTTCAACAATTCATGATTGTCAGGTAAATAATTTATTCAAGATACAATATTTTATAGATGATAAGTATACTTTTCAATCTCAATTAAATTTCAAACCATAATAATAGCCTTTTACATTGTCGTGAGGAATTGAGTAACATATATTTCTTAATTTGGTATAGGTAGAATTTTCCATTCCAAGAATTGGTCATAGTGACTCTCCTCATGTCGAGACAGCAAACATCCCAGTGCAAAAAGGTGGTTATCTTATATATGGCACTGCTCATATACATACTGGTGTTGTCAATGCAACTCTACATGGACAGGTGATATTTGATATATGTCGTCATTTCTATATAATCTTTATGATTTGATGTAGATCGAGTTATATTAAACAATAGGTGCTTTAGGATATTTTTAAGTAGTAAAATTTCTTGATTAATTCTTTATCTTTGTAAGATGTTAACTATTGTAATGCATTTTCTCTAAATTTATGTCTTTTATTATCTTAGGATGGAAGGGTTTTATGTACTTCAACACCAAAATATGGAACAGGAAAGGAACCAGGAAATGAAGAAGGTTACCTAGTTGGAATGTCAAGTTGTTATCCTAAACCAGGCTCTATCAAGATCAAAGATGGCGAAATTCTAACTCTAGAATCCAAATATCAAAACAAGTTTCTTATTGGAGCTATGGGACATTTCTACATTTACTTGGCAGAACAACTACCAAACAAAGATTTAAAGATTTAATGTGAAACTATTCATTTATCTTTCTCGAATATCTTATTTAGCTTGTGGGGTAATTGGACGTTCTTGGTAACATAAATATTGTAATTCCTCTAGCCTTTACATTGTTTAATATAAAGTTTTTTTATTGCATATGACATCAAGTGATTATAATATAAAATTAAACATGTTATATATAAGAAAGAAAATTAACTGGAAGGCTTGTTCAAGAGACTTTCAATTGCCAAGGACAACTCCTAAACTAACATGTAGTAGTTGATTGAATCTCATAATATCGGACAAGTAAAAATTGTATTAACACTATAAATCATTTTGATTATATATATTGATGGTGCTTTACTTCTAATCCATACTTTGTCTTATGACAATATGTTATTTTTATGTTGATGTGTGATTTGGTATGTAAAAGTTGATCTACTACAATCATCATTATGTTAACAAAGCACAACTACTAATGTATATCTAGCAATGCAACTTATAATTTAAAAGAAAAGTTTTTTTTCTTCTTGTTTTGTATTATCTTAAATGTTATTAGTATTAATATTCTTTTTAGTGTATAACAGTATTACTATTAATTTATAAAATATTGTAATTGAATGATTTAACAATATGAATTGATGTAGTCTTTTGTATCTGTTTTCACTATTTTATTGAATGAATTGTTTTTTTTTATCAATATTCTGGAAAGCCTTGAGACTTATTTATTATTTATATCCTATGTTAAAACTACGCATACTAATATTCCTACGAAGTTGGTAAATTAATCATTACAATCTTTTAATTCAGGGGGGGTTATAAAATTCATCTTCTTGGTCAGTTATGAATTTTAAGAGTCATTTGTCTATTTTTTTTAAAACTCTGGGGACATTGTTACCAACTATTTTATAGCTTAAAAATTAATTTAAATTTAAAGTTAGAAAAACTTAAATTGAAGAAATTTGCAATTTTAGCTTAAAAGTTATTTTAAAACTAAAAATTTTGTTTCTTTATCCAACATCAATTAGTTCAAGATGAAAAATATGGAGACTACGATGTTCAACTTATTTTTAAAAGGTTACTTTAGTTCATTTTTTTAAAAAAAAACTACCTTTTTTTATCTTTTCTTTTTCATCTTTTGGTTTTTTATCTTTTATAAGATACATTTTAGTCTTTTATCTTTCAAATTTGAGTCAATGTTGCCCTCCCAAAACAGTGATTATTTTCAATTTTGGAGTACAATTTTGAACCATATTTTTTGTAACGTTGTAGTTTTTCCTAATTGTATGATTAAGTGTTTGATTTATAATTAAAGAGAAAACTAAATTTAAATTATGTTAATTGATATAATAATTAACTTAAGTTCTATGTTTTATTATGTGTTAAAGTGTGATTGTTGGATTTTCATGTATGGTTGGGCTTAGAGTGTGTGTTGTTAGATGTGGGAATTTTACGTGAGTTTCGTGAGTTGTTGGAAAGAAAAAAATAAGAGAAGAAGGGTGTCCTTAGAGGAAAGGTGGGGGTAAATAGCAAAATTCCATGCAAATCTCAAATATTAAACGTGCCAAGCTTCACGTTTCTTCCATTCTTCTTCATTATTCTTCCTTCCTCCCGAAGTCTCTTCTTTCCCTTGCATGGAAGTTTGATTCTTACATCCTGTTAAAGCTTGATTTCTTCTTTTCTAGAGCCTCCTTAGTTGATTTCAAGTTGGTAAGCCATGCTTTTCTCTTCTATGGTCTCTTGAAGTTCATTTTTTCTCTTCCTCATGGAGTCCTCAAATGGGTTTCATGTAGAATCATGGTTGGTGGGTGAAAATTTGATTGAAGCTTATTTTGGGATTGATTTAGGTGTTCTCTAGTTGATTTCATAGCCAAAGTTGAGTAGAAATCATTCTTGAATCACCAAGTCTCCTCCCTAGCTTCTCCTCCAAGGTTTTGAGTCAAAAAGTTTAGGTAAGGGAAGCTTTAATATGATTGAATGCTTATTTGTATATTCTATGCGTAGAATGTTGTTTTGAGTGTGGAATGATGTACATATGTTATGTTTGATGTAAAATTCGAATTGGAATTAATTTGGTAGCCATTGAGAAGTTTTAAGCATGTTTTCGAGGTCCTACAACCCTGTTTCGCTTAAGAACAGAGTGGTTCTCGCTTAAGCTAAACAGGGGACAAATAACATTTTTGGTCAGAAAGCTGTCCTAGCTTAAGCGCCAAAATTCCTAGCTTAAGCGAGGCCTAGCTTAAGCGAGGAAAATGCTAGCTTAAGCGAGGAACCCTGGAAGTGAGTAATTAATTTTTGAAATTCTAGCTTAAGCCAGAGTAAGGTGGTGCTTAAGCGAGAATTCATTTTCTACACTATAAAATGGCTTTCAAATTTATTTTAAATTGAATTATGTCTATGGTATGGATGTGATGAGGATGTCCACGAAAGTTCTAGAACTATATTAGGAAATTCACATTTTTGTTAAAAATTGGTGTTATGTTGTGAGTAAGGATTCAAGGTGTGAGAATACCTTACTTGAGATTATTTGATGTTATGTTGTGAGTAAGGATTCAAGGTGTGAGAATACCTTACTTGAGCTTATTGAACTGCTGGATGGGTTCATAAGCATGATTTGAGAAAAATGGTGAATTTATAACATAGAGGGAACTTGTGGAAATCAAAGTTGTTTTTCTTGTTACATGACATTGCATATGGGTAGTCACGTAAGTTGAGGGTGCTAGGTAGGCTCTCAACCTAGTGCCGGAGGTTTTCGTAGTGGCCAACGGTGGGCCTATAGAATAGCCAAGTGGGCGAATTCCTATAGATGTAAGGTTTTGCAAGCCTTACAGAGGTAAGCCAATACCCACACTTGTCTATATTCGATTACATCCACACTTCCTCCACAGGGTAGCTCAAGGGACTCCCTGAATCGTCAAAGGTGAGACTATGGTAGGGGATGAGGTCTATGAGGACCGTCCAAAAAGTTGTAGAAATCTCCATGGAGTCAAGTCAGCACGACATTACATAATGAAATTGTGTATGAGATTGATGTATGTGTTATTGAATGATGTGATTGATTTATTATTATTGATTGATTCTAATTTTCCTATAAGTAAATCTTATACCCTTGTATATTTATGATCTTTTTATAAATAAGCTTACCCTTGCTTTTTGTGTTTGTATTTGTGTTGTATTACTGCAATGATCGTGTGGTTGGCACGGGAGCAGATAGTGGTGATGTTGCAGGATCTCAGACCGCTCATGACTGAAGCGGATGCATATGTTGAAGATGGAATGAGATCCCTCCTTTTGTATAAATTCTCATATATATGCATATAGCATGGGGACCAGCTTAGGACAAATGCATAAATGTTAGGTTGTTGTAAATGTCCTCTATAAGAGGATTATTTTGATATTGTATGTAAATGTATATTTAAGTTTTGTAAAGCCATACCTTATACTCTTATGATATGATGATGTACATATATATGTGTGTTAACTGTGAAAAATTTTATAGGTAGTTTCATATGATAATATTTAACACAAGGTTTTAGTATAACAAATCTGTAACGAAGTTGGGTCGTTACAATAGTGGTATCAGAGCTGGTCGTATCTTTTGAACAAACCTATGGGGATAGGTCTGTTATGTTTTTGCTGTGTGTGATTGATATGATGAGTAGAAGGCTTTAGCCAATGTTATTCTCTAACTTGGTTTGGTCTTCTGTTAGGATGGTGAGACCACCTAGACCTCCTCCTCCTCCTCCATCTGATATGGCCCAAATGGCCCATGCTATAGAGGTGATGGCAGCTGCAATGCAATAGCAGAGTGCCACCATGGCTCATCAACACCAAGCAGCTTTGGCACAGCCTGAGGCCACTCGAGTTGCTGCCCAAGCAACTTAAGCAGCAATTCCACATGAATATCAAGGATTAGCTAAATTCAGGAAGAATGATCCTCCACAGTTTAAAGGAGACTTTGATCCAAATGTAGTTGATCATTGGATTAGAGCATTGGAGAAGATCTTTAGGGCAATGGCATGTCCTGAAGATAGGAAGGGTTACTTATGCCACATATATGTTAGCTGATGAAGCAGAGTTCTGGTGGCATGGAACTCGACAAATGATGGAAGCACGTGGAGAACCCCTTACTTGGGGAAACTTCAGGGAGCATTTTCTGGGAAAATATTTTCCAAATAGTGCTAAGTATGAAAAGAAGCTGAATTCATGAAGTTGGAGCAAGGCCACATGACGGTTCACGAATATGCGACTAAGTTTGAACACTTAGCTCATTTTTATTCTCAAGCTACTACTGAAGCTTGGAGGTGTAGGAAATTTGAAGAAGGCTTGAGGCAAGAGGTGAAGCAGATGGTTATCCCTATGGCTATTAGGGAGATTCCTGCATTGGTAGAGAAGGCAAAGACGGTTGAACGCCTGAAGGGTGGTAGTAGAGTGATCAGGACTCATGGTGGTGGATCTTCTGGAAGTAGAAAGGGAAGTTTTCAGAAGAAACCTTACGCTAGACCCCAGCAGCCTCGGGGAAGTCCAGTTATAACTCAGTCAGGAGCTCAAGGCATCAGATGCTTCAGGTGTGGTGGTCCACATTTCAGTAACCATTGTATTTATAGGACAAGGTTTGTTTTAAATGCCAGAAGATGTTGCAAGAGATTGTCAAGTAATATATCTATTTTTTTATTGGAGTCCTTATAATATTTTGTTCATTTTGTATTAGTCCCTTTGAAAAATATTTGATAGGGACTAATAATAAATTATCTACATATTTTAGGGACTCGAATGAAAAAATAGGTTTATTAGAAGGACCGAGACAAAATAACAAGGACCCAAAACAAATTTTTTATTTTATTAGGAACTTGATTCAAAGAAAAAATTTATTAGGGACCCAAAACAAAATTCGCTAATTTATTAGGGACCCAATACATATTTAAGCCTAGATTTTCCATTTTTTGGTTGCTCGTTTTCACACGATTTTTAACCTTTTGTGGCCCTTTTTTGGTTCGAACATTAGATGGGTTAAAAGTATTCATGTTCATGAATCTTATGATACAAATTTCACATCTTGAATCAGTTAAAAAAATAAAAAGGGATCAAAATTGTGGCACAAAATCGAAAATGATCACTATTTTGAAAGGGCAACATTGATATCAATTTGATAGATAAACGACCAAAATGAATTTTAAAAAAGTGAGTGCTACATTAGTTAGTTAGTGAATAAAATAAACATCTGCATGAAATCATAATTTAGAAAATTAAATCTATAATCCCAATTAAACTTTGACATTCATATTTTGTAAAAACAAAAAGAAGAATAAGACAATTATGACCATAAGTTAAGAAGGATCGATGGGGACGTCATCGTGGGTGAGGACGTTGGCATTGTTAGCAATGACAGAGAGTGCGATGACGACCTCAGCAACTGTTTGGAAACATTAGAGAAAGGGGGAGATGAAGAATCATTTAAGAGTGAATGGGAGGTTGTTGCGGAACTTGCAACCCATGGCAAAGGCTCGGACCCAAACCTATTGGATTAGGGGTGGATCCCAGGGTTGGGTCGCAGTGGACACCCACATGGGTTCGAAGTTGTCGATGCAATCGTCGTGCCATAATATGATGACATTCTGGTAGAACTCTGGTGGGGAGTATCCTACAATGCCACTTGAAGCCATTTCTTAGGGAGAGAAAAGGAAGGAAGGAAGGGAGTTTGAGAAGTGAGAAAGAAAAATAGAACAAAACAATGAGTTTCTTAAGTTACGAGGAAAATGAGTTTAAGGGTATTTGTTGGCTTAATTACTTTTTTGATCCCACTATTTATTTATTTTGTTCAATTTCGTCTCACTTTTAATTAAAGGTTCAATTAGGTCCCATTATTCCTAAAACAATGTAGTCCTTTTCGCCCTTTTAGCGATGGTTTAAAACCATCGCTACTTGTAAACACTAATGAAAAAGTTGTATGAAAAAGACTGGGTTGAGGCTCTTTTAAAAATAATGAGATTTGATTGAACCTTTAATTAATAGTGGGACAAAATTGAACAAAATAAATAAATAGTGTGACCAAAAATTTAATTAAACCTTACTTGTTTGGACAAAATACACACACAAAAGTTTGAATTAGATTTTGGGAAAAAAAAAGATTAAATTATTTAGTAGGTCTCCAAAGTATTTGGAAATTTATAAGTTGGTATTCAATTTTTTTGAATTTAGTGTCTAAACTAAAAAAAGGGGGTCTTTGGAAGTTTATGATGGTTTATACTTGTTAGAAAATGATAATTTATAACGATTTTAAAAATCTTAAGAACTTAATTAATAAATAATTACATGATCAAGGATGCAATTATAAAAAAAATAGTTTGGAGAGCATATTTAAAAATTTTCAAATAGTTCAGAGACTTACTAACTAAATTAACAAAACAAATATTTAATTTGATAAAAAAAAATTATTACTCATGAAAGGTTTTTATCTTATTAGTTAATTAAAATAAATTTTTTATAGAGATTTTTAAAATAGACACAGATATAAAAGTATGACAATTTGTAATTAAATGATAATGTAATTTTTTTTTATATTATAAGAACATATATTATGTATTAAAAAATTATGGTTCAATTGAGACAGTTTTGAGACACACAAAAAATGATTTAATTATAAAAAAGAGTTTAATTTTTATGAATTGTTACTAAAAAGATTTACATTATTAATTAATTTGTATATTTAAAGATATTTATTTATTATAAATTTCAATTATATTGAAATATAACTCTTTCCCATACTAAAATGTTGGTAAATAATAACGAAGGAATGCCACACATTCTCATCGGGCACTATGTATAATTAGTCTAGTAGTTTGCGCTTTTAGCTCCCTTCATCTATAAAAAAGAAAACAATGATTTATAATTTTATTAATATTTCATAAATTAAATAAAAATATTATTGGAAATTTACCTACGAAATTTGTTGCAGATTTAAATTTTTCAGTTAATTTTTTTACAAATTTTAAATTAGTAGATAAATTTCTTAGGGATTTCAAAATCCACACGAAACTAGTTTTTCATGAAAAAATTACTTGTGGAAAATTCACAGGAAAACCTACATGTAATTGGATAAATTCTAATAGTATATTTACATAAGTTTTAAGTTGCCTGTTTTAAAATTATAGGATAGTCTCATATCTAAAAGTGATCATTTAAGTAATTTTTGTTAATTTTTTTTGGACAAATAATATTAGTTGTTAGTTATTAGTTTTATTAGAATATTAATCGGAGGGATTCAAAATCACACCTCTCCCTCCACCTTCCTTCAATCACCAAACCAATCTTTTAACTTCAAGTAATTTTTGTTATATATATCATTCATTTTAAAAACTTAATACATTACGTTAATTATTAACATTAATATATCATTCAACTTTATTAGTCAAATCATGCGATTCACGCTTGGAGAGTATAATAATGCTTTATGCTTTTATAAGATTTTTAATCATTTTCTTGATAATTTCAAAAATTATTAAATAAAAATGGACTCAATGTTTTAAAGATATTAAAAAAAAGTGTTTAATTCAAAATTTTGTAAATTTTAAAGTTATTTTAACATTTAATATTAAAATAAAATCTTTGAAAATAAAATAAAATTTACTTTTTAAATTTTTTAGCTTAAAGGTAACCCAAAAGAAAGTGAAAAGAGAGAAAGAAAAACTAATTTTTTTCTTTCTAAAAACGTCTTCACCCATTTTTTTAATTTCTTTTTTCTTTTTTTATAAAAATAAATTACTTAATTTTAATTTTTTTAGAAAAATGTGTTTGATATAAAAAATTCCAGCTAAAACCTACTTAACATAAATTATTGTTTGCATAAGCATTGCATTGTCTTGTTTCCTTCTAGGATAATTGAGGAATGTGGGATCACGTGGAAACATTGGCATGCTTTTTTTGAAAAGAAAAAAAAAAGCTTTTCTTATATATATATATATATATATATATATATATATATATATATATTAAATTACTTAATTTCAATTTTTTTTTTGAAAAATGTGTTTGATATATGAAAGTTCCAACGAAACTCTACCTAAAATTTAAATTTATTGTTTACAAGCATTGTCTTGTTTCCTTATATGATATGAATATGATAGTGGTGGGACGTGGCATCACGTGGAAACATTAGCAAGCTTGTATTTTATAGGTAAAGTTAGCAAGCTTGTATTGATATATAATATATAATATGTAATATATAATATATTTACGTCCCAATGAAAATGATTGATGGCTCCATATTTATTTCTCCTGCAGCGACTGGTACATGAGTTCCCCCATTTTAAGTTAGATTAACAAAGCTCGTGAACACAGGTTGCAGTTCGTGCGGAGGATCAATCTCACCATGGATTTCAATTGCACTGCCAAGGTCAGAAAATCTCCTTCCTTATCTTCTTTTTATACTCTTATTTGATTGTTATGTTTAGGCCCCAAATATTAGATGACACTAGTTAATTACTGGTGGCAATTTCATTGATTAGCAGATAAAATCTAAGTATAGTCTTTTTTTGGTATAGAATCTAAGTATAGTCTCCTTGATCATTGGTTTATTTTTTTAATTTTTGGTCTCTGTAAAATATTAGCCATATACACAGAGAGGAATGGAAGGAACAAGGAAACAGAAAGAAGGGGTGGGGTGAGTGAGATAGCAGTTAGTGGTTTGGGTTATCTTCTGGTGTTCTTGTTTCAGCTGAAGAATATAATGTTAAATGGAAGAGTAGTGATATTTAGACAGCTTTAGATATCAAACACCTTATTATCACATTTAATTTCTTTTTATCTCTATTTTTCCGTCACATCATATCATTTATCACATCTATATTTCTCTCTCTACGCTCTCTATTTCTCTCAAGGTGTCATATGAAATTGGGTGTACAAATATTTTTTTCCTAAATGGATACATCGGTTATCAAAACTCACATGATAATAAGTTCAAATAATTTTTTCTCTTTAAACATTAATTAATTAGATAAAAAGATTAAGATAATAAATCTGATAAATTTAAGAACAATTTTGAAAACATGTTATAAATTATTAATAAATTTAATATTATTAATTAAATTAATTATTTTTTTATGAATTAATTAAAAGTTTCTTATACAATCAAACAAAGATAGTATGAATTTGATTTAAAATACAATTTTTTTTTTATATACACTCCATAATTAATTGAAAGAAACTTGTTTTCCCACATTGATATGTACAAATCACTATCCTACAAGTAGAGTAAGTTAAAACCATTGATCATCAATCTCTTTCCCAAAAGTCTGAAAGTTTTTTTAAGTTTTTCTACTAGTGTTTTTTTCTCTCTCAATAATATCTCCTCAATCATTTTCTTGTTTAACAATATATGTTTGCCTTTATCTCTTATCCTCTAGAAACCAATTAAATACATGTAAAAAAGTCACGTGTGTGAGAAAATAGGCATAAGAGATTACATTTCTCAAATTTTTTTTATTGGTACAAGTATATATAAAAGTTGTGATTGTCAGTGATCCACGTGTAGTGGCAGGTACACAGCTGGTTCTTGTATAAAAATAATACTAAAATATCAACATGCGGTACACGCTCAGACAATATCTTGCATATCTTTTTCCCTTGCGTAGAAGGATCATAGAGGAAAATAAGAATAAATATATTTGAACATCTAAAATATTACTGTACACCTAGGGATAGAGAGAAAAAAAATAATATAATAGATGATATGATGTGATAAGAAGAAAAAAATAAAAAAAATGAGATATATTAATATAATATTTAAAATTAAGGAGTGCTCAAATATTATTATCCATCCCAAAAATATTAGAGTGCATTATCTTATTAGACACTAAACACATGAGAAACCAAGCCAAATGCTGAACATGTCTATCATTAAACAACCGGGACTGTTAATCTGTGATCCTCTACAGTTAAAAGAAAAATGCTCATATAGCATATTCGTTATTAATAAATAACTTTTTAATATATATATATATATATCTATTAGATTGAATTTAGCTTAATTACCTAGAGATTTAACTCAATTAGTTGAGTAATATATAAGTTGTTATAAATCTTTGATACCTATTTTCAATTCCATAGATAAAAAAAAATTTAGCTTAATTCATTCCTAATATCATATCGAAACCCACATCAAATGTGAGTCAGAAGGAGGGACCAGTGACGTGGCCACCAAAGAAGCCAAGGGTGCGGTAGTTCAGACCAAAAAAAGATTGATGAGGATAAATTATTTTTGAATAATTTAAACGGTTATATATTTTATTCGTTGTTCATTTTATTCGTTGCCATGTGCTTTCAATGACAAAAATATTCATATTTTTTATTGTCTCTTGATAAAATGAGCAACGAATAAAAAATAAATAGCCAAACAATTATTTTTAAATAATTTAAACAGATATATTTATACCGTTAATATATAAACAGGAAAGGATAAATATTAAGATATTTATTCTACAGGTACTCCGTACTCATTAAATACCTATTATAATAAACTTACTTATTTAAATATATATTAATTAGTATAATTGCTTTGAGAAATTGTGTAGAATATCTTGATTGAAGTATTGAAGTATCTTAATTGTGCAAAATATAATTGTGTAGTTATGTTGAAGTATTTTAATTTAGTTTTTAAATATATATTTTTTCAAAGATTAAATTGAAGTATCTTGATAGTATAATTGTGTAAAGTATTTGAATATTTAGATGAGGAAACCATAAATGGTAGTATTATTAAAAAAAAATTATTTTGTTTTTTAAATGACATATTTTAAAATAAACTAAAAACATTTAAAAGAAAATTATTCATTATATTAATTATTATGACAAAAGTAAATTTTTGAACAAAAATACTTCTATTAAAAAGTTAGAATATAGTTTTCATATTCATTTAAATATTTAGGTGATGAAACAATAAATGATAACATTATTAAAAAATAATTGATTTTTTTTTTATATTTTTTGCTATTATTAAAAAATAACAAAAGTGCAAGTAAGCCAAAATGAAACATTTACAATGGCATGTAATAGGAGACAGCCAGACAGGAAGTGTAAATTAATTTGTGTGTGTGATTGTAATAAATCATTACTCATTAAAATAATGTTTCATTTCTTTTATATTTTTTCTGCAATAATGTCGTTATATTTTCTTTCAATACATATAACTGCTTCAATGTGTCAAATTTTCACTCTCTTCAAACTTAATTATATCTAGGACCAAAAGAAAACTGTAGACCAATCCATCTTATTGTGCTGCAAGTTCTTTGTCTCTGAATCACGCAACATTGCCACTCTCGATGCAATAGAGCGAGCAGCAAGGTCAAATCCGGAAACTGTGATTGTGAACATGTTTCATGATCGAGCTTATAACAGGGCAAGGTACACCCTTGTGTCGTATGTTTTGCATGACTGCACAGGAAGTGCCATATACAGCCCCTTGCACCAAACTGTCATAGCCATGGCTGAGGCTGCATTCGATGCCATCAACCTTGAATCCCATGAAGGTGCTCACCCTCGCTTGGGCGTGGTGGATGACATCGTTTTCCACCCGCTTGGTCGTGCATCGCTCGATGAGGCAGCGTGGCTCGCCAAAGCGGTGGCAGCAGACATTGGCAACCGATTCAGTGGTAAGTACATTAGTTGGTGCATCAAAGTATAAGTTACAATGTTACATGATGAAAGAATGCTTGTTACTTGTCCCTTACTCCCTTTAGCTCAAAATGTTATGATTAAAGATCAATTGTAGCTTAAAAAAGAGTAAATTACAATAATACTTCCTAAAATTTCGTGTAATTATACAAACATCTCATGCTTTTTTAACCATTACTTTCGCTTCCTTGTAGGAGGTGTTACTGTAAGGTTTGAGTGAATGTTAGTGTAATTTTTTCAAACATATAAGAGGTATCTGTCTAATGTTTTCAAACTTAAAGGGGATTAGTGTAGGAAAATAAAAAAAATGGGTGGAATTATATGTAATTTGATAAAAGTTTAGGAGTGTTGCTGTAATTTGTTCAAATATTTAATTAGGTAAAGTTGGAAACTGAATCATTGGTTTTGATATAATTAATTTTGGATCAATAAAATTCATGAAATAATGATAGTTGGATGATAAAATATGCTATTAATCCTTACATTTATAAAATGCTTTAATTCAAACCAAGAATCCATAAAAACTTCAAGGCATCGTAGACTCAAGTGTGATGCAATGCAAGAGAAATTCATTCATTTTTATCTAACTTTTTGTTGTGCAAATTAATAGTCAGAAACACTTTTACTGTAAAAAAAAGAGTAAAATATGTTTTTGTCTCTCATTTTATCTTGATTTTTATTTTTAGTCCCTCATAATTTGTTTTTACTGTTTTTAGTCCCTCATAAATTGTTCTGTTCTATTTTTAGTCCCCCTTAAATTGTTTTGTTTTGTTTTTAGTCACTGACGTTAATTTCAACTGTTAAGTGGTGACATGATAGACATAAACTGTGTGTGTGAAAATTTCCTAATTAAGTTTCTAGTGACTTTTAACAGCTACAAATTTTTTAGCAGTCAGAAATGTTTACTTTTGTAACATTTCTTGTGATTTCAGAAAATTTGATGTTCGAGATTTTGATTTTTTTTAATTATATTTTTAACATTTCTGACAGTTTTAGTTTGCCATAAAATTTGTAGTAGTTAAAAACCACTAGAAACTTAAACAAAAATTTTTCAAGCACAAATTATGCTCGTCACGACATCACTTAACAGTTAAAATTAATGTCCGGGACTAAAAACAAAAGAAAACAATTTTTGAGGGACTAAAAACAAAGAAAAAAAATTATGAGTGACTAAAAACAAAAATTTAAATAAAATGAAGGATCAAAAACATATTTTATCCTAAAAAAAATAGTCAGAAACACTTATTTGTATATGGGTGAGGTTTATGTCTCCCCATTCTTATTTTCTCTTTTAATTAATGGTATTTAGGGTGTGTTGCAATTGTCTGGTTATGTCTATGGTGCCAACATAGTTGTATGCTGTGTTTGGTAGAGAGGAGAGAAATAAAGTAGATAGAAATAAAAAGGAGGAGTGGAAATAGGTGAAAAATAAAGTTAAAAGTAGATGTGTATGATTGAAGTGAAATAGAAAAGATAAGAAAAGAAAGATAGAGAGAAGAGTAAAAATAGATGAGAAATAGTACAAGTGGTTCCCACCAATTTTAAACTTATTTCTCACCTATATCACTCATACCAAACAACATTAATTCATTTCCATCTTCACATATTATTTTCATCTTTCATAACAAACACACCCGTAATGATAGACATTTCCGTTTGCCTTTGCATGCTCTCTCGTTTACAAAAAAATAAAAAAATTAATAGTCAGAAACACTTATCTTTCTACATGTGAATGCAGTGCCAGTATTTCTGTATGCTGCAGCCCACCCAACAGGGAAGGAACTTGACGCCATAAGGCGAGAGCTTGGATATTACCGGCCAAATTCAAGGGGCAGCCAATGGGCCGGGTGGGCCATGCCGGAAATCCTACCTCAGAGCCCAGATGAAGGGCCCAACGTGGTTTCAAGAGCTAAAGGCATCACAATGATTGGTGCACGCCCTTGGGTCACACTTTACAACGTTCCAATCTTGTGCACTGATGTGTCATTAGCAAGAAGGATTGCAAGGAAGGTTAGTGCTCGTGGTGGTGGGCTTCCCACTGTGCAAACACTTGGGCTTGTCCATGGTGAGGACTCGACCGAGATAGCCTGCATGCTTTTGGAGCCCAATCAGATTGGAGCGGATAGGGTTCAGAATAGGGTTGAGATGCTCGCAGCACAAGAAGGACTGGACGTAGAACAAGGTTATTTCACCGACTTTTCTCCGGAAATGATCGTAGAGAAATACATGAAACTAATCAATGCTAACAGATCATGATCATGTGTGTAAGGTGTGTAACTCATTGGACTTGTTGATGAATAATCGTAAACATTCAAACTGTGGGATTTTATTTGGGGTTGCAATTTTTGGCAAGTGTTAAACAAAAGTTGTGATTCCTAAATGTTTGGTTGGAATGACAACCAAAGGGTAACAAAAAATGAAGCATGGACTAGAAAACGGGATTCCTAAATGCTGCTGTGACTGTTATTGCTTTTTACTGTACATATATCTATCTATGTTAAAATAATGACCCGTTTTTCGCTCAAAATATCCATTTTTTTTTCTTTTTCTTCCTCTTGTTTGTTTTATTTTTTATCCAGTTTTTCACTAATTTTCTATAAAGATAGGAAACTGAACAAAAAAAATGAAGGAACCTAAGAATTGTTAGAGTAAAAGGCAAAGCAACAATCATCAACTTCTCCAAACGTACGTCTTCATAAAGAAAATAATAATAATAATATAATAAGCCACATTCAGAGAATGAAAACCACAGATTTCGTTAAACAGAGCACAAAATTGTATGTTACTGACTTTTCTGTGTAGATATATTACGCATGGTCTGGAAAAGTGATATGCTTTGTCATATGAGTATTTTTTTTTTATAGCTTAAGAAAGTTCACATAGGATAAAGCTTGATGAACTTAGCCAATTCTGATGAATTATTAGGTTGACTTAAATTTTGATTAAATATAGCCATACCAGTCACACATTATAGCAACAGAAGAGATCAACCAAGAAATTAATTCATACACCTAGAGTTAGGGGTGGGTATATGGGCTTGGACCCGCAGACCGGCCCGTTAAGCCCGCGGATTTTGCGGTTAACGGGCCTAAATTTTTTTTTCATTGTATAATAATTCCGGATTTTGAGCCCGGCCCGCGAAGTCCACGGATTTAACCGCGAAGCCCGCTAATAAGAAAAACTTTGCGCTTTGCATAGAGGCACAAGAGAAGAGTCTCTTAGTTTTGCTTTAGAATTTCATACACCACTAGTAAGTAAGTAAAATTGCGTTTTGCTTAAGAATAATAATAAACTTGGTGATGAAATTGTAATTTAAGCTTAGAAATTTGCTTATATTTCTTAATCATCATCAGTGACATTGTATACAAATGACAATGAGTAGTAACAAATTTAAGGTTTTTAAGTTTTTTTTTTTTTTTTTAAATTTCACCATTTTTATTGGGCCCACTGGCCGGCCCGTTTAACTGCTGGTTTCGCTGGGCGGATATGGACCCAAAAATAAAGATCATTTATTTCGCGGACCGGGCTTGACCCGGCCCGTCAAAAGGCGGGCTTCGCGGGCCGGGCCTTAAACGGGCTGGGCCGGCCCGTATACCCACCCCTACCTAGAGTGCATGAAATGTAAAATATTGAGTTGACGAAAAAAAAAAGCTTCCCTGAATCATCTCCTACAATAATCCACCAATTGTTTAATTTGTATGCACAACACATTGTTTCATAATTAAATAGGAGATTAACAATTCATTAAATTAAACATAACATTAAAAATAGAAAGAAGTAAAGAATAACACAACCAGTTAAAATCATGGAGAAGAAAATCTAAAAGTCCAATGTGCTGAACGATTAAAAGAATAATCAAGATATAAAAATCAAAGCACAAAAACACTAGCCATACCTACCTCCAGTGTCTTAATAATAGCCACATTCAATTGACTTTAGATTTTGATGATGAATTCAAATCTGTTATGTATTGTTAAAATTAATGGGCTGTAAAACTTTTCTAAATTACTTTTTTCTTATGTAATTATGTTTGCTTGTTTCAGCACGTTTGCTTGTGTTAGTCAGTAATGTTCTGATTAGTGGGTTTGAGTTTGCTTTTATTTTGGGAAAATTGCAGTCCTAATGATAGCGGGTGCATGCCTTTTGCTGACAGCATGTATGGGTATCATGATGGGCTATCATTTCTCATGTATTTGCACTTAAATATGAATCAAAGTATGAAAAACAGTATGGTTATGCAGAAAATACAAAAATTGCTCTGTTCCTCTTCACCACTCTTCTCTTTTCATGCTATGGTTTTGTTTTATGGTTTTATGTTTAAAGTTGTCTTCATTTAATATGTATTATGCATACTCATCAGTAAAAAACAAAGCATTAAATTCTTAACCACAAAAGTTGGAGTAAGAATTGCAGTTGGGATCATGATGTTTGGTTGACATGTTCATTACCTTTTAGTGAAAATTGTTCTAATAGTAGTGTAAAGGTCACCATCCCAATGATCTTCTTCTCCCAATTCATATTGTACCTTTGTGTAGCTTGGTGTGGTTAAGTTTCCATGACAAAATGTCTCCATCATGGGACATCCATTCAAAAGTACCATTTGTAGTGACCGAAACTTGAAATTGTAAGTACCCTGGCAAAAGCTTGCGAGCCTTGATAAGAATTCCAATTTCAATTCCTCCAATTTCATAAAAGCAATCTCACCCAGTGGTGCATCAGTATGATTCCTGCTTCAGTAAATTTCCTCTAGCTTATCATATTTACTTATGCCTAAAACATGGAGTTTTGGTAAACATGTGGTTGTTGATGGCATTATAATATTTATAACTCCATCACAACCGTACACATTCAATTCATCTAAAGTATGAAATAACACGGAGGATGGGACTATGGTCTTCATATTAGGACACTTAAGTATACTTAATATTTCAAGGTAAACAAATGTCTTATCACAACTTTCTTTTTTCAACAATATTTTCTATTGTACAAATGCTTATTAAGATCTTGGAGCTGCCAAAGCTCCTTAGCCACAGGGATTGGAAATACATGATCCAGGCTTTTAATTGTTTTCAATGTTAATTTGCTTCAGCTTGCAAAAGGAATTTGAATCCAGTTGGTTTGGCCATATTGACTTAAAACGATACATGCTATTGATTTCCAGTGTCTCCAAGTTTGGAAATTGAACCTACAATATATATTCCAATTAAATACACTATTGTCATATAATATATCTAATAATTGGAAGTCAAACTATAACTACATAGTTAGTGTTTTTCAATTCTCCAATGTTTACCTATTCTTGGACAAATATCTCACGCAGCAAAGAGCATTTCAAAATCACAAGATGTTGTAATGTTGCCACTGAGGATGAGAACAAACTTGTTAATCTATTACAACTAATGACTGCCAAATGTGTCAAGTTTTGAACGCAAAAATGGACTGCAAATTTATGGCTTAAATATGTTTCGGGTCCCTGATATATTAGCGAATTTTGTGTTGGGTCTCTATTAAATTTTTGCTTTTTGTTGGGTTCCCAATAAAATTTTTATTTTGTTTTTGTTCCCTAAAGTGCTATCTAAACCACTTTTTAAAGCAATTTAAAGCGCTATCTAAATCGCTCAAGGGACCAAAAACAAAATAAAAAATTTATTAGAGACCCAACAGAAAGCAAAAATTTAATAGGGACCTATGCAAAATTAGCTAATATATTAGGGACCACATATTTAAGCCGGAAATTTATTATCCCATATCTTAAATGTATCCTTCACAACCTATGGAAATGCACAATATTGTCAAATAAATGGCAATGGCATACAATGATAGTAGGTATTTGTTAGGTGATCTCATTAGTAGGTAAAACAAAAAATTAGATCTATACACACACATTGAAATTTGTGCAAATGGATTATGATAAAGTACACAACATTTTGTTAACAAAACACTTGAGAGTTGAATATTTATGTTGCAAAAAGAATTCAAATAGGGAAGGAGTTGTAAGTCATGAGTTTACCAGTTGATTAAACAGTGCCAAAGAAATGTCCAAATGGATGGACTACCCTTATCAACTGTTAGCAAATAGAAACTTAGAAGCTTATCAACTTGAGATAATGCAATTAAGGGAGAACAATCTTGGACAGTTCTTTCTCATCCTCTTGTTTTTCCTATGATCTCTGTCACATCTAGTCAAAAAAGAAGCTACCATCTTATGAAGTTGAGAAAGGTTTCGTACAACGGAATACGAAAGTAGGTTCTTCAACTTATAACAATGTTTAACATTAATAACTTTTAAGTTTTTTAAAAGAGTGTTTTAAGTCGACCATCAATATCATGGTATATTTCCTCCATATTATATAGTCTGTGAAGAACCAAAGTCTCCAAATTGGGGAATGCAGAATGGGGATGCACCAACCCTCTTAAGTTAATGATGTGCAAACAATTCATCCTTGTCTTGGATATGTAGATGCTTTAATTGTGGAAAACCTTCCTCATTCAATTCATACAATACATCCTTAACACCCTTTAAGATAGAAAAGCTTAAGTCCTCAACTGTAGTTAATGATAAGTTTGTCCACAAAGAGTCTACGAGCTTAAGTGTTCTTGAAGTTTCATGAGCACCACTAGACCATTCTAAAGACCATTCCCACACATGACCAATTAAGATGTTGTATCTTTTGAGCTTTGCAAGGAAAGGATCTCAGATTGATATCTCCAAAGCTGTCAGCTGATGCAAATTCCGTAGCTCACCTAAAATTGCATTGTTGCTTTCACTTTTGCTTCCTTCAACCTCCTATTCAATATGGCAATTCAACATGTGCAATTCTTCTAATCATGACAAACTTGATATAAGATTTGTCGGAATGACTCTTGGTTCAAAGCAGTATGCTAAATTTAGCAACCGTAGATAAGTTAGATGTCCTATTTCTTTTGGAGCTCTTCAATGTTAGACTCTTCCAAGGTGAGGACATCTAAATTTGTGAGTTTTGCAAGCATCCTTATGTCTCCTAATTTACATTTATACAAATTCAATGTGTGAAGGTTTATCAAGAGATAGAGAAGCAGGTAGGGAAAGGGTGAACAACATTCCAAATAAACTCAAAGTCCTCACTTCTCTCATCCCAAAGAAAAAGGTTGTCAGGGACATTCAAATCGTAATCAACTATACTTTCAAGTAGAAGTAGCTTCAACTTTGGGCACTCCAACTTCTCGGGAAGTTCATCAATATAAGAGCAATTAATTGAATAATGGAACTTTTGAAGTTGATCAACCTACTGCCTTTCTTTCATTTAATGAACCTCAGAACCACATATATAGGTTGCATTGGGATAGTCTGAGTACACCTCGGACACCCTTCCCCCTATGCTGGGAAGATCTTGGCCCAACATGGGAAATCCCAATTAAAAAGGGAAACTTGACAATAGAAAAAAAAAAGATATGGTAATCATAGAAGATATGGCATGGTATCGCCATATCTAGGATACGCCTCCCCAAATCCACTCTAGAAGGTCAGGTAATCTAATCTTTTCCCTAAATAAGATATACTCACTCATGATATATATGAGGGGAAATCAAAAAGCTCAATAACTTAATTCTAATACTCTTTTTACACATGCATTATAAAACAGCTCCTTGATTTGAACGTCAGAATGGCTTTCCAGGTACCACTCATACTTCTTGGAAGAGCTCGACTGTTACATGGAGGACATAGCAGCATAGTAACTTGTCACTCCTCAGCGAAAGAACACTTGAAGTTTTGCAGGTCCAAAGGTCATTTATTAACTTGTAATTTCTATTTCTAGCCTTTGTCAATGTGTCCATGTGACCATAAAAGCCCAACCCCCAATAACATGAAAACAATTCTCCAGTGTGGATCTCATTTAAGCAAAATGAACCAATGAATAAAAATAGACTGAATAGTGACCTTAGTTCCTAATTCTCTAAACAATTAAAAATCAACTCCAAAGTAGGGTAGACTTTCTTATGAAACTATTCATGATCAAATCTCTCTAGTTATTTTAGAATATCAACATTTTTAGTGAAGTGTCACTCCTGTCCTTCAGTCTCATATCAATACCAAAACACATACTTCTAATTCCTCATATCATTGCAAAGATATAATAATAACCTATTATGGGTAAGAATTGTAGTTTTTCTACATTTTTGTTATGGTAGAGATTTGTTTATTTTACATCTTGTTTTACTTATTATTTTATGCTTTAATAAAATTTTAATAAATGACATTTGACATATTTAAAAATTATGTCTTTTACAATTCGATAGTTTCCTATTACTACATGGAAATATTAACTTTAATGAGATAGTTGGAATATAGGAAGAAGTTTAAATTAACGTGGTGATTGTTAGTATTTAATCATGCATTGAAATATTACTTTACTTTGGAAATATTATGTTTGGCTTAGCTTAAAAAAAATTTACATTTAAGCTTTTAACATCAAACATCATTAATTGATTGAAGTAATTAGAGTGCAAGCAACCTCTTACAATACAATAAATTTTAACGTATCAGTATTGTTTGTTTTTCTTCCATACAATAAATTTTAACGTATGAGTATTGTTTGTTTTTCTTCCAACTACTCATTACTTCCATGAAATTTCAATAATCAACAGCGGAAACAGGACATTGACCATAAAGTATCACGAGTAAATTCCCCTTGCAACGTCAACAAAATTCCAATAATACATTTAGTCATGGGTCCAGTACTGTTTACCTCCCAAGTCTATGCAAAACGTCTCATCTGCTTTTTAATCTCATCTCTCACTTGATGATACCAACGCATTGCCATTTCTGAAGCATCCTCTCTTATTTTTCATTTTGTGTGTTACAACTTGGAAGATGGCTGAGGCTGTACTTGAGGTTGTGCTTGAGAATTTGAACTCACTTATTCAAAAGGAGCTGGGACTATTTTTGGGTTTCAATCAAGACATGAAAAAGCTTGCCAGCTTGTTCTCTGCTATCAAGGCTACGCTCGAAGATGCTGCAGAGAAACAATTCTCAGACAATTCTATAAAGGACTGGCTGCAAAAGCTAAAAGATGCAGCTAACAGGCTGGATGACATCATGGACGAGTATGCCTATGAAGCATTGGGGTTGGAGTACGAAGGAGTCAAGTGTGGTCTATCAGACAAGGTACAATGCTCTTGCTTATCCTCTTTTCATCCCAAGCATGTTGTTCTCCGTTACAAAATTGCTAACAAAATGAAAAAGATAAGTGAGAGATTAGATGAAATTGCTGAAGAAAGGACTAAGTTTTGTTTGAATGAGACGATTCCAGAGAGAAGAAGTGGAGTCACTGAGTGGCGCCAAACCAGCTCATTCATAAGTGAGCCACAAGTCTATGGAAGAGAAGAAGATACAAATAAAATTGTAGACTTTTTGGTTGGTGATGCTTCTCATTCTGAGGATTTATCTGTCTATCCAATCATAGGTCTAGGCGGACTTGGGAAAAACAACACTTGCCCAACTCGTCTTCAATCACGAGAGGGTAATCAACCACTTTGAGCCAAGAATTTGGGTATGTGTTTCAGAAGATTTCGGTTTAAAGAGAATGACAAAAGCTATCACCGAAGCAGCGTCTGGGCATGCCTGTGAGGATTTGGATCTAGACCCACTACAAATAAGACTTCAAGATCTACTTCAAAGAAAAAGATATTTGCTTGTTTTGGATGATGTGTGGGGTGATAAACAACCGAATTGAAATCAGTATTAGCTTGTGGAGCAAAGGGTGCTTCTATTTTGGTCACCACTCGTCTTCCAAAGGTTGCTGCAGTCATGGGAACAATGCCTCCTCATGAGTTATCAATGTTATCTGATAATGATTGTTGGGAATTGTTTAAACAACAAGCCTTTGGACCAAATGAGGTAGAACAGGTAGAGCTTGTGGAGATAGGGAAGGAGATAGTAAAGAAATGTGGGGGTGTGCCTCTTGCAGCAAAGGCACTAGGAGGGCTTTTACGCTTCAAAAGGGAGGAAAATGAGTGGTTTTATGTTAAGGAAAGCAACCTGTGGAATTTACCAGACGATGAGAACTCTGTGATGCCGGCCTTGAGGTTAAGTTACTTGAACTTACCAATAAAACTCAGACAGTGTTTTGCTTATTGTGCAATATTTCCCAAAGATGAAAAAATAAGGAAGCAATACATAATTGAACTTTGGATGGCTAATGGACTGATTTCATCTAATGAAATATTAAATGCTAAAGAAGTTGGTGATGGTGTGTGGCATGAATTATATTGGAGATCATTTTTTCAAGATATAGAGAGAGATGAATTTGGCAAAGTTAAATATTTCAAGATGCATGATCTTGTCCATGATCTTGCACAATATGTTGCAGAAGAAGTTTGTTGCATTACAGATGATAATGGTATAAGTACTTTGTCTAAAAGAATCCACCATCTCTCAAATTATAGGCAGAATTCATCTTTGAAAGCCATTAATTCAATCCAGTTGCATCAAGTTAAATCTTTGAGGACCTATATAGATAGAAGTGAAACTGGCCGACTTTCTCGCCGTGTATTGAAATGTTATTCTTTGCGGGTGCTTCACTTTCAACCAAGGAAAGAATTGTCATCTTCAATTGGTGATTTAAAGCATCTAAGGTACTTGAATCTTGCTGGGGGTCGCTTTGAAACTATTCCAGAATCGCTATGTAAATTATGGAATTTGCAGATATTGAACTTGGACAATTGTCGTGATCTCCAAATGTTGCCCAATAGTTTGATATGCTTAAAAGCTCTACAGCAGCTATCTTTGAAAGGTTGTGACTCACTATCAAGCTTGCCTCCTCAAATAGGGAAATTGACTTCCCTAAGGGTTTTAACCATGTTCTTTGTTGGAAAGAAAAGAGGGTTCCATTTGGCAGAATTGGGACCACTGCAGCTAAAAGGAGATCTTCACATCAAGAATATGGGGAAAGTAAAAAGTATAGAGCATGCCAGAGAAGCCAATATGTCAAGTAAGCAATTGAACCAATTGTCATTGTCATGGGACCGAAATGAAGAGTCAGAATTACAAGAAAATGTTGAGGAGATTATTGAAGTGCTTCAACCTAATACCCAACAACTTCAGAGTTTGGGTGTGGTAGGATACAAAGGTGCTCATT
Source organism: Pueraria montana var. lobata (assembly GCA_026413185.1). Taxonomy (NCBI): domain Eukaryota; kingdom Viridiplantae; phylum Streptophyta; class Magnoliopsida; order Fabales; family Fabaceae; genus Pueraria; species Pueraria montana. Next base: position 35,236,719 of record CM048651.1, on the reverse strand, counting down.
TCCCACAATGGATGTCTAGTCCTTCTCTCAAGCAATTAGTAATTAAAGGGTGTTGTAACTTGAATGTGTCAGCAGGTTTTCAATGCCTTGAGGATTTGTGGATTGAAGGATGCAGAGAGGTGGAAGGTTTGCATGTGTCTTTACAACATATGACTTCCCTGAAGTCGTTAAGATTAGAGTCTCTTCCAAACCTAAAATCCTTGCCTGACTGCTTTGGAAACCTTCCCTTGCTTCGCGAATTGAGTATTTGTTACTGTTCCAAGTTGATGTGTCTTCCAAGGAGTCTAAGCCTTAGCAGTCTGGAAAGATTGGAGATTTACAGTTGCCCTGAGTTAGAGAAGCGATGTGAAAAGGAAAAAGGAGAGGACTGGCCAAAAATAGCTCACATTCCTGTTATTCTGTTCCGATGGTGTGATATTCCAATTCTGATTCCAGTGCAGGTATATTGTGGATGCTATTTCTTCCTATGTATATATCTACAAATAAAGTTCCCCTTCAACGTGTATATCCAGCCTAGTTACAGGAAAAACAGTGTTTTCAAAATTGAAGGAATAAATTTTGTTATTGTCACAAAATTTTACAATTTTAAGTATTCAAATTAAAATAAATTTTAGGATATCTCCTCTGTTTCATTCCCAATTATATATCAGATTTATTAATCAAAACTTAATAATCACCTTGTATGTTTTAATTATGAATTTAAAAATACTTTTTCCTATAATAGAATTTTTTTACATTTTTTGTTTAAAAATAATCGCTTCAATGTGACGTCATTAAGAAGGGAGTGAGATTTGGGTTTCATTTCATTCTATGCAGATTCCAGAATTTCATTTTAGCCTGCTGTACTGCACAATGTGTTTTATTCTGAAACTGAAAATTATATTCTTCCTTGTGATCGGAAATTCAGAACTCTTACCACTTTGAAATCCAAAATTTGATGCTTCCAGCAGGCGTATTTGAAGATTTCAGCCCTTCTTTTCATTGATGTTCACGATGAAACTTCATATAATAAGCTTTGACACATGCAGCTGTACAATGTTCAGAAATTCAGATATTTGTGTTGTTTGCTCTTTTGTTTGTTAGACCTTGTACTGTCTTTTTTTATCACTGTATTAAAAAGTGGATTTGTATGATTTACTACTTTATTTATTCGAATTCTCGTGCCTTCTTATCAATGTATTTAAAACTGTATATTGAAATTTGTTAACAACTCATGAGAGCTGGGGACATACAGTAAAGTGACAAGATTTGATATTCACCCCATTCCTGGGAACCATTGTAGTTCCTTAGCCTTGAAACAAAAGTGTGTATTGATGTATCATTTTATGCACTGTATAATGAGTAGAGCTTTTCTCAAACATACCCTATTATGTGGTAGAGGTGAGTGTAAACTGCTATTTACAGCAAACAAACTTTGTATTGTTTGCTCCTTTCTTTATTTGACCTCTTATGATCCTTTTATCTATGTATTAAACAGTGGATTTGTATTATTTGTTGTCTCCTTTTCAGCATAAAAAAGTTGAGGTCTTGTGTTTGCATATAATTTAAACTGTGTCAACTTCACCAGGACTGCTTGATGTGCTTGTTGATGAAATTAGAGGAAAAAAGATGGCTCTATGTGGAGTTTACAACATGAGAACTCAGTCATGGCCGCGTTATGATTAATCACTTGAACTTGCCATTGAAGTTGCGGCAATGTTTTTTGCCTTCTGTTCATCATTTCTGAAAGATGAAAAAATAAGTAAACAAATCCTTGCACGAGTCAGGTAATATGGCTGCCTAGATGAGGCAAAGAGTCCTATGATTGTGGAGTTGTGATGCCATGGGGTTCCAAGCTCTGTTACTACAAGAGTTGTCAAACCTGGTAAGTTCATCAAGGGATAACATGCTTTCTAGGCGTCAAATTTCTAAATTTGTAGACAAAAATGCACTCTAAGTTCAATTCATAAACTCCTTAGTTTCAATGAATGTCTATAGTCAATAAGTTTAACTTATAACACAATACATTTTAAACAAATCCCTACAGCAAAATTGTTCTCGTCCTAAATTTTGTACACGAAATATATTGAAGTCAGACTCATGAATTGTATCATACATGTATATTTACAAAGTAGATCCCAGCAATAAAACAAAAAGTTGTTGCTAAATGCATCATATTAAGAGATTTCCAATAGCACAGGCCAGAGAGCAAGTAGGAGACCAGTTTCCAATAGCACGAGAGGGCGTTGCACCTCAAACTTACATACCATTCGCATATTTAGAGATTTCTTTCAAGTGGTTCAAGCCATGGGAGAATCGGGAAATCAAATACCTCCTTTTCAGTATAAAATTCCAAACTTTCACTACCTTTTGAACCCTGCATCCTCAACCTTCACTCAAGTGCGCAAAAAAAGAAAAACCACCACAACTCGTTAGCTACAGATGTCAAGAAATGCTTCTGATTGTTTTATGAATAAGTTGAATAAGGAGCAACTAAAAACTTGAGTTACATAAGTTTATTTTAAATTGTGGGAGAAGTTTGATTCATTTTACCTCCTGATTTCTTTTCAGTTTCTAATTTTGCTGAGAAATTTATCCAAACTTCTCAAAATGCAAGATGTGTAAAGTTTTGAAAAGATTTTCCTGTGTTAGCTATAACATTGACATAAATTAAGATGCCACCTAGCTCACTGTTGATGCCCAATATCTTAGATCCAAGAGGTTCAACATTTTAAAAAAAATATACTTAAATTTTTTTGGAGAATCTTGGCCTTTCCCACATTCCCACATTCTATCTTCTTCTCTTCCATTAATATTATTAAATATTCATTTTACTTCTGCGAGCATTGACTAAAGTAATCAACGTACTAATGTGTATGTGTCAGAAAGTAAATTAATCCGATATTGCAATACTCCATCAAAAGAACAATCCCAGCAGAGATCCTATTTGAACTTTTCTACTACAGGTCAATGACCATAACTCTAGAAACAGAAAGTTTAGTGCGTGGAGAAGCAATCATGCCTCCTATTCAAGACATCATTTCCGGTCCAAGCTATAAGTACAAACGCATTTATGCATATGGATTAATGCAAAAAAACATCATGTAGAGATTAATTAATCAAAAAGTATAGCTTGGTATAATTAATTATATAAAGATTATACAAAGATAAAGATATCTTTAATAGAGGATGAAATTACGGTCTCCTTAAAGACTAGATTGATGGAATTTAAGTCAAATTCTCAGTGTACAATTATGAATACTGAGATGTATGAGATGTATCAGTTAGTTAGTTACTTAACTGTACATTCTGTTACCCTTGGGATTCTATTGTCCCCTTTGTACATATATATAAATACAGTTTCGTGTAACTAATAATCAAGCGAGAGAAATAATTTTTCATATTGTTCAGATTTACTCTTTTTCTTTCTTATCAGTTGGAGCTGGTTTTATGGTATCAGACATAGTTACATAATTTGTTCCGTTGGCCATAGAACCGCGAATTGGTTCGTGCGTACCAATTCGCGGTTTGTTTACGTACCGGTTCGCCGGAATTCGTCATTGAATTCATGAAACAGATGAACCCAGATGGGAAAAAGAAAATACGGGTTGCAGCTTAAGAGAAATTCAGAAAATCGTTAACAGCCAAACTTTGAAGAAGATGAATGCTCCAATGAAACAATTCAGTTGAGAAGTGAGAAAGAAAGAATGGCTGAAACGAAAAAAAAAAGTACTTTGCTTCTGCAACACAAAGATGGGCTAGGAGAAGAAAGTTCAGAAAAGAAACGGGAAAAGAACTCAGAAGTCAGAAGATGGAAAAATGGAAAAGGTGGAAGATGAAAGATCCTTTTTTTTTAATACTCCCTCTATTCCTAAACTCTTAATGTTTAAGGTCAATGCATACAGCTTAAGAAACATTTAATACTACTCACAAATAATACATTTAGTCTAAAATACCTTCATTTAATAAAGTTGTGAAAATCCGGATTATGTCAAATAGGGTATATGTGAAAAAAAAAAATAATGAACTTTGGATAGTATAAAACATAAGAGTTTAGGAATAAAAACAAGAAACTAAAACATAAAAAGTTTACGAACGGAGGGAGTAAATTATTGCTGATTTGGACTTTTGAGACGGTTGGTTTCAAAAGCTTCTTCATTTATTTGGATAGTTTACTGTGCTTTGAACTTACACACGTTTTAATTCACTTTTTAACTTCTTTTTTCTCCATCAATTTTCTTGGAAAATGTAATCAAAATTTTAATTTTTTAAAAAAACAAATTAGTATGTAGAAATATATAAAAGTCTAGAACTCAATTTCATATATCTAAAATATGAGTAAATAAAAAAAGGCTAAAATATGTTTTTCATCATCAAAAAATTGGAAATGTACTTTTCGTCCCTACAAAATTTTTAGTACGTTTTTCGTCCCTGCAAAATTGAAATGTTTCAAATTTTGGCATGGAACTAGGTTAGGATATATCCGAACCTACATTATGCAATTTGTGGCAGCTTTTTTGAAATTTGTGGCAGTTGGATTTCTGGGGGTTAAAAACCACCACAAATTGCATAAAAACCGCCATAAAATGAAAAAAAAAAACCATTACAAATTGCACAAAAATTGCCACAAATTGAATTTTTTATTTATTTTTCTTCAATTTGTGATGGTTTTTATGCAATTTGTGGCGGTTTTTAATCGCCAAAAATCCTCATGTAGGTTCGAACCTAGCTTCGTGCCAAAATTTGACACATTTCAATTTTGCAAGGACAAAAAACGTACTAAAAATTTTGCAGGGACAAAAAGTGTACATTTCCAATTTTGTGAGGATGAAAAACATATTTTAGCCTAAAAAAATCTCTTAAATATGAAGTTGGGTGACTTGCTTTATTTTTTGTCCTATTTAAAATTTGGAGTTAATTTTTTATTCATGATATTTTTTATTTGACTTTGTGTAATTTATAATTTTTATCTGTATAAAAAATTAGTAGTAGTATACTAATTTATATTATAGTACCTACTATAAATTTAAATATTGTACCAAAGGGTATCGACTACGTATACCCACGTACCAATACTTTGAAAGGTTACATACCGCATACTCGTCCCACGTACCGAACTTATTGCGAAATTATGTGACTATGGTATCAGAGCTCCTTGTGAGCTTTGCTACCTTCTGTTCATAATGGTCAGAAGCCATAACACTCCTGCTAATACCTACGTGGCTCAAGCCAATTTGGTGAGCGATCCTACTCAGAATACCTCAAGTCACTATTATGTTCATCCTGGTGAAAACCCCTCTGTTGCACTCGTAAATCCTTTGTTGAATGAAGAATTATCACACATAGGAGAAATTGATGAAGTGTGCATTAATTTTGAAGAACAAGTGGAAATTCTAGGATGGATCTCTTCCAATTCTAGATCAATTTGATCCAAGTTACGATGCCTGGGAAAGATGTAATAACCAAATTCATTCTTGGATCATTAATTATGTTTCGCCATCAATTGTCCAAAGCATCGTCCATGTAGAATTGGCCACTGTGGTTTGGAAGAATTCGAGAGAGGTTCTCTCAAGGGGATTTGGTGTGGTTAGCAGAAGAGCTCTATTTGTTCAAAAGGTAATCTTTCAATTACCGATTTCTTCATAGAACTCACTGTGTGTTGGGACGAATTAGAGAATTACAGGCCTATGATAGATTGTAATTGTGATTCCAAGAAATACAGAGAGCAGGATTAGGTGATTCATTTTTTGATGGGCTTGAATGAATGTTATTCAGTCATCAAGACTCAAATTCTTTTGATGGATCCTTTACCACCACTAAATCGTGTATTTTCTTCGGTCATGCAAGCAGTGGAGGTATTTTTAGGGACAACAGTGGTGTAGCGATTGGTTGTTTTGTAGCTTATGTTGGCATTAAAACGACTTTCCAGGCTGAGCTTTTAGCAATCATTCTTGCTATCGAGAAAGCTCATCAGTGATTGGCATAGATTGTGGTTGGAGTGTGATTCAAAATTAGTGGTTACTACATTTTCTAATATCAATATTGTTCCTTGGAACATCCGCAAGCGGTGGAGGAACTGTCTCATTTTATGTTCTCAAATGCATTTTTCTTTCTCTCACATTTTCATATAAGACAATAATTGTGCTAATAAATTAGCTAGTTTTGGTGTGGACAATAGGGAGGAATTTGTTTGGTGGGATTTAATTCCCTCTTTTTTTAGGGAGGATTTTTTTTGTTATAGATACAAATTACCTTATTTTAGGTTTTGTTGGATTCTTCCATGGGTTTTGGTCTAGTCCCTACATGTTGTCTTTTGTTCTTTCTTTCTTTTCTTTTTTTTTGAATAAATTTGGTGCGCTACAGATGATGGTAGGTCTTAAGATACCAACGTTGTTGGGATGTCAAGTTCCTATTGTGATACTTTTTCATGACATAGTCTTCATAAAAAAAAATAGGACAAAAATTTTTGTATTGGAAATTTTATTTGTTAATATAGTTCAAACTCATGTAAATCCAACCAATGGATTTTAGGAAAGTTTTAAAATAATTAATTTTTTAATTACTAAAAAGGTAAAGTTATAATTATTTATATAATGGTTACTTAGTGGAATTTTTAATTTGACAGGGATATTTATAGCATAAATAGTTTGATAAAAATGATAAATTATGCACATTAACTTAAATTCTTTAGATTTATTTTTTGTTGTTTGATTTTTTCATTTATACTTGTTCTTGATTTGATAACAATCCCAGACTCCTAACTAATTTACCTACTAAATGATTTAGAAATTCATGTGGATCACTGAAATAATAATCTAATTTGTGTCTTATAGTATATTTAAGTAAAAATCCTTATTATATTTTGCAATAAGTGTAGCACTTGTGGCATATATCTTTCAATAGGAAAGTGATATATATATATATATATATATAGATATATATATATATATATATATATATATAGATATATATGAGCAAATTACAACAATCTCCCTTGAGTTTTACTTAAATTACACATGCACCCCCTCCTTCTTTTGACATTACTTTGGCCTCCCCTCCTCTAACACCGTTAATTAACACCCTCGTCTAGTTTTGCAAATCCAAAAATGCCCTCCCCTCTATTTCCAACTTAGAGCTAACCCTATGGAACCCAAACAATGCCGCTTGCGAAAACCATAATTTCTCCTCCGAACAAAGATGACCAATGGCAGAGGAAGAGCTGCGCTCAATGACTTCGGCCGTGTCATGTTGTGTCTCGCGATGGCATAGTGATGTTGCGGGGTTCGACGGTGCCACCACCTCAATGCTCGACTCCTTTTCTAGACACTGTCCATCAAAGGGCACGACGGCAACACCGGGGAGGATGAGGGGAATGGTGGCGATGCCAACTAGGGGGAAGTCGGATCTCTCTGCAGATCTGGAGTTCTCGCATATCTCGCTCACCATTCTTGTAGATCTCTCCGCCCTTTGTCGAGGCCATGGCGATTTTGGCGTTAATAGTGATGTTGCGATGACGGAGTCGGGCATGTTTTGGGAATTATATGTTTATGTTATAGCTGTAATACTTTCCTCATGGGAATGAAACTATAATCCCATGTCTATGCTTTAGATGTTGCCCAATGGAGCGTGGGACCAATGTATGTTAGCTTTGGAGCCTCCAGTAAAAGATTATTGATAATGCTTATTGGAATTTTTCATTCACTGCAAAAAAATTTTGCTCAAGAGCTTAACGAAGAAGATGAGATGGGGGCATTTTATGGAAATAAAAATGCACATGCATGTCACGTGACTCGTAAATTAAATTGAGCTAACACTATCTGGGGTATAGGGGGTGCTATTGTAATAGGAAGACAAAAGTTAGGGAGTTTTCTGTAGGCTAAAAAAAGGAGGGGGTGTATGTGTAATTTGAGTAAAACTCAGGGGAGGTTGTCATAATTTGCTCTCTACACACACACACACACACACACACAATATCAAATTATGCATTTGAATGAATCAATTATAATTTTATCTTTTTTTTCTATTGTTGAAGTTAATTGAAGTTTAAATAGGACTAAAATTAGTAAATATTAATTATTATTTTTTGTATATTTCACAATTTATTGTTTTTTAATTTATTAAATATTTTTTATTTTATTCTTGTGAAATTTATTATTTGAGTGTCATGTTTTGACTATTGAATATCAATTAATATGATTAGAATTTAATTTGATTTTAATCAAAATAATATTTATTATTTGTTATCATGAATTAAAATTATAAAAAGTAAATAAAAATAATTCTAGATTGAAATCCAAAAATATTTTAATTTAATTTTTATAAGAAATATAAAAAAGGATACAAAAAAAATGAGAAAGTCATTTCAATCCATTTATATATGAAAACAACAAAAAAATATAGAAAAAGAGCTTAGTCCACAACTGTCTAGTCCTTTTTATTTTTTGGGCCTCTCCTAGTCTTGGGCCCTAGGCCACTGTCCCACCAGACTAGGCCCAGTGTCAACCCTAAAAAAATACTATAAATACAAGAGTACTGATAGGTTCACTTGCCTTCATCTACATCATCAAAGCGGTGCATATTCTTTCGATTGGCTTCCTCTCTCAACTCAGGTATTCGTGTGCTTCCTCCTTTAACCTCTTCTTCTTTTTTTGTTGTTGCAAATTTTGCATCACAATTATATTATCCTGTGATTAAATTTGAGTTTTGTTAACTCCTTATTTTTGTCATCAAAATATGTCTCCCAGTTATTTCTTTCAAAAGGATTTTATACTGCATTCAATCAAAGCCATAATTGATAGTTTTTAGCGTAAAAATTTGAAAGCTTTGGCTTTCTTTTTAAAATTTTCGCATAATTTACATTGTTTTTTAATCAATTATCACAAAACAACAAATATTTTGTTATATTACATTTTTTTAGGATATTAAAAATATTTGTTATTACATTTATTAGAAGTGGTGACTTTTTGTTTTCTTCACAAAAAATTAAAATTTTATGCATTCCTTTTAAAATTATGGTGTAATTTTCATTGTTTATCCACACCATGCACCATATCACATGAATTCTTGTGCTGTTTTCTATTAAGGTAACGTCATGGGAAATTAATTGAGCATGATTTTAATGGATTATTTACTAACTACAATTTTTATATTTGACATTGATTGTTGGGAGACAACTACAGCGTTAGATGGACGCGTGAAACAGATTGAGCCATTGCCTACAAATACTTTCCTTGAAAAAGAGGATGACGAGACAACGAAAATTGAGCCTGAGTTCTGTATAGATGCTAGCTGGTTGTGTGATGTCGCTAGAATCAACCACATTTGTAAGCCAAACCACTGTGCCATGTGTTCTGAACTCCTACATTCAAATCAAACAAGCTCGAGTTGTGTTATTTACTAAAAGGGAAGTTTTATTTTCCAGTACCTCTGTCTAATTACCTCTTAAAAATGAAGTTTTTTTCTCTTCTGAAAACCAAAGATGTCAGATCCTTGTCTTCATCGTGGGCCTGGTCATCCTGCCTCCAACCCAAAACCTTCACATTTCAGAGTCACCAACAACACAGAAGGTCCTGGAGACTCTCCCAGTCTTCGACGCCGAGAGTCTCCACCATATCCTCCATGGACTTTCGGAAATCCACATAAGGTTCCTTCGAGTCCATCGCCAAAATGAAACTTTTTTTGAACAATATGAGGCTCGTCAATTTAGCCTCTAATATGGAGCTCATCTAGTCGGGTTTGAAGAAAACTCAATCCGAACACAGCCCTCGAATCACCGTGTCGATGGGATCCGAGTCACCGAACTTAGCGAGCTTCTCAACAGCTTTTGAGTTATGGCACGGTGTGGACCCCATCAACATGGTGATTCGAGGGCTGTATTCGGATCAACTTTTCTTCAAACCTGGTCAGACGAGCTCCATATTAGAGGCCAAATTGACGAGCCTCATGTTAAAAAAAGCATCATTTTGACGATAGACTCGAAGGACCCTTACGTGGATTTTCGAAAGTCCATGGAGGATATGGTGGAGACTCTCGACGTCAAAGACTGGGAGAGTCTCGAGGACCTTCTGTGTTGGTGGTGACTCTAAATGAGAGGGTTTTGGGTTGGTGGCAAGATGACCAGGCCCATGATGAAGACGAGGATCTGACATCTCTAGTTTTCAGAAGTGAAAAAACTTCATTTTTAAGAGGTAATTAGACAAAAGGTATTAGAAAAAAAATATGGGTTCAAATCAAACAATCTCGAGTTGGAGTTGTGCTATTTGCTAAGGCCAGTCCTTTTCAAGTTGCCTGGAGATTCTTTGTAGTGGTCCATGATCTCCACATCTAGTAACAATGACTTTGAGCTCATCAGTTTGGGTACAAAATGATATATCTCAGCTGGGAGTCTCTTTTTCTATTGAGCCACATCTGTAGACAAGTTGTGAGTATGCTATTCTGTTTTGATGGCATGATATTCCAATTCTTATTCCAGTGCAGGTATATTGTGGATGCTATTTCTTCCTATGTATATATCTACAAATAAAGTTCCCCTTCAATGTGTATATCCAGCCTAGTTATAGGAAAAACAGAGTTTTCAAAATTGAAGGAATCAATTTTGTTATTGTCACAAAATTTTACAATTTAAAGTGTTCAAATTAAAATAAATTTTAGGATTTCTCCTCTGTTTCATTCCCAATTATATATCAGATTTATTTATCAAAACTTAATAATCACCTTGTATGTTTTAATTATGAATTTAAAAATACTTTTTCCTATAATAGAATTTTTTCCATTTTTTGTTTAAAAATAATCGCTTCAATGTGACGTCGTTAAGAAGGGAGAGGGATTTGGGTTTCATTTCATTCTTATGCAGATTCCAGAATTTCATTTTAGCCTGCTGTACTGCACAATGTGTTTTATTCTGAAACTGAAAATTATATTCTTCCTTGTGATCAGAAGTTCAGAACTCTTACCACTTTGAAATCCAAAATTTGAAGCTTCCCGCAGGCATATTTGAAGATTTCAGTCCTTCTTCCTTTCATTGATGTTCATGATGAAACTTCATATAATAAGCTTTGACACATGCAGCTGTACAATGTTCAGATATTTGTGTTGTTTGCTCTTTTGTTTATTAGACCTTGTACTGTCTTTTATCAATGTATTAAAAAGTGGATTTGTATGATTCACTACTATATTTATTCGAATTCTCATGCCTTCTTATCAATGTAAAACTATGTATTGAAATTTGTTAACAACTCATGAGAGCTGGGGACATACAGTAAACTAACAAGGTTTGATATTCACCCCTGTTGGCACAAGAAGAATTTTTGGAAATCAGAAACGTAAAATATTCTCATTCATACAACTGCAATATGTTGTGTTTCTGATACATATATTCTTCTTAAAACAGAACAGTAGCCCTCCTACTACCTAACAGATTAATGAGTCAGCTGCCCATCTTAATTACAAGGCTTAAAACACACTCCAAAGGTACAAATTAATACACTAAGTCTGAAAACACAATAACTATACTGCATAAAGCATAAAAATAAATCACTATAAGAATGTTCGCTATTACAGTGGGTTTATTATAGTGGGTCACGAGTTTGTCTGTAATACAGACAAATTACAGTGGATTTGGCCTTCGATAAATTATAGACGGCTTTTCTGTCGGTAATAACAGCAAAGTATAGTGGGTTTAGCCGTCTATAAAATTACTGTGGGCTTTGCCGTCTTTATTTACCAATTACGAATTATTAATTAATTTTTTCGTTGGCCAAAATCATTACAGATGGCTTTTTAGACAGTAATACGGTAGAAATTACAGTGGTCTTAGCCCACTGTAATGAAAATAAAGATTACAGTGGGTTAAAGCAATGTTTTAAGAACCGGACTGGTCATCAAACCGGCCGAGGTACTGGGTTAATGGGTCATTGGTCGAATCGGTGGGTCACTGGTCGGACCGGTTTGACTCGGTATATATTAAAAAAATTTAAAATATAATATAGCTAACATAATTTAATCATTCAACACTCCAAATTTAAAATTATTGTCATTGTAAAGTACTTAATATTCCAAATAAGAAATAACAATCAATAGTCATAACAATACAAGTCCATAAATAAGTTTTATACACAAACAAAATTAAAAAAAAATTAAAACACATGGTTTCAGCACTTTTTTTTCAAAAAAAAAAATTACACTACAACCGATTCGACCAATGACTTGCCGGGTCACCAATTTTTTCAAAAACCGGCCGGTTCATCAACTACATTTTCGATCCTTTCATCGAACCGAACCGGTTAGGCCACCGAGTTCCGATTGAACCGGTTGGACCGATCGATCCAGTCCGATTCTTAAAACACTGGTTTAAAGTCACTGTAATTTATTTTTTAATTCTTTAAAATCAATGAACCCAATTTTTTTAGTTTTAGTGGGTTTAGTCCACTGTAATTAAAATAAAGGTTACAATGGGTTTTACCCACTGTAATTAAGAAACCTAAAACCATCACCCTTTCATAGCCTCACTCAGTCACCGCCAACACACTTAACCTCAGAACCCTTGCACACACTGACCTCTGAACTGCTGTACACAACGTGAGGGGAAGCATCTTCGGCGTCAGATCTGCAATGGCATCCTGAAGAAAGGGAAGTTGCTCCATTCCAGCGCGACGGGAAGCTGTTTCCCCCCATATTGGTGCCGCCGGCGAAGCGCCCACCATCAACGATCTTGTACCCTGCCGTTGCCTAATCAGGTTACTGGATAGTTTAATTTATGGTCTAATGAAGCTATGATGCGTTGTTAGTGTTCTAATTTCTGTTCTAATTAAGCTACACCAAGGTCGGTGTTGAATGCCATTGGGACTCCCTTAATGTATCTCCCTTAATCTTGTCTAATGAACTGTTATTTCGATGTTGAAGAGTTCAAATAGCTATGGAAAAAATAACTATTCTGGATATTCTGCCTTGTTGCTCCACTTATGGGCTTTGACGGTATTGGGGGATTCAATGGGTATTGGTTGGAATATTTGGTATTAAGCTGCTCCTCTGGTGTTGGCTTTTTATAAACTTTATTTTCTTTGGCTCATTTTATCCAATTCTGTGAAGTAAATTGAGACTAAGCATAATACTACTTATTTATTGCCTAAAATTAGGGGGATGAGGGTGTGTTCTCTGTTCTTGCTAGCTCTTGCTTGAATTGGTTTGCTAATTGCTATGGTGACTCAAGGACTCATGCCATAGCTTGTTGTGGTTGGTTAGTATTTAAGGGAAAGCAAGAGGTTTGAAGAGCATGATAATCATTGTTTGGAAAATACTAGATATAACTTAGTGTTGATAGTGGGGAAAGAAGAGTGCAAACCCTTTTTATCTTTATGGCTTCTCTATGCTTGTTGCTGATATGAATATATACACATTTTCTCACACATGAAAAATGCAGGTTTTCTTTCCTTCCTATAGCAAAAAAAAAATGAAAGAAAGAAAAATGCAGGTTTGAGGAGCATTACATTAAACTAAAAAAAAAATTTAAACTCAAGTCTGGAAATCATTATTTTAAGCAATACTTCCAAAAATTTATTGAGCATAATTAATTATATGACAATATTTATTCTTACCCCTTAAGTGAAAATGAATTTTATATATATTTGATATGGAAAATAGTAGGAATTGATAAATGTGCTAAAGTGATAGACTTCCTTTGCTGGTACCTCCACAGGGAGACACTGGTATGCTTATCTAATACTTTTGTGGTTTTGGATGTTAAATTAACCTGGTATAATAGATTGGTAGTACTAGTTTATGGTTTTTTATGTTCTGCAAGTTATTCGTGTAAGATAGCACCGTATGCTCATTTGTGATAAATTGAAGTTGTTATAAAAGCTACAATTTTGCTTTAATACTCTGCCAAATGCTTTTATTTGTAACTGATATAACTGTCTCTAGGTCTGCAAGACATGCTATTCTGTTGGTCATGTACTGTGAGATGTTATCATTTACTTAAGCCTTGCAATGCAGTATTATATTCTTTGTGGTAATCAAGTGCAATGACCTGAATCATTGGGAATAAATTCATGAAGTAGATTTGAGTTATTCATCATGTTAATGTGCACAGAGTTGTCATTCTTTTTTTTTTCTCTCTCTTTTTCGAATTTGGAACCAATTGGTTTTGGCATTTGCACCTCAGGAACCTTTAGATATTCATGGTTTACTTCCAGGGGGAGTTTAAAAATAAAATAAAAGTAGCCATAAGGTACTAAAGGTCACGTCCAGTATGTTTTATGACTTTTAGTGTTAGATAAAATTCTAGTTATTTTACTAACTATTAGTATTAGGAGCCAATAAAAAAAACTATTAGTGTTAGGAAGCTAAGGTAATAAAATGGTAAAGTTTATTAAGGATTTATTTAGATAGAGTAATTAATAAATTAACTGAATTGGAACATAATGTAGATGAAACAAATACATTAAAGAAGGTTAATTGGTCCACAAATTGGTCCAGTGTTAGTGTTAAAAATATTAAGTAATTAGTAAGAATAAAAAAAAAGAGAGAGAAGTTAGTAAAATTAATTAGTTTGGCCGTGAGGCCTATAAGTTAGATATAAGTATACCTTTGTTAATTTTATGCTAGTAATTAATATTTAATTTATTAATGTTGTATAAGTAAATTAGATTAACCAACAAAATAATATTTTATTGAGATTTAGCTAATTTAATTAGCTTGGCCGAATGGCCTATTAAATTAGACAAGGAATTCTATTCTATTTCCTTAAATAAAGGGACAAGCTTGAACTAACTAATAAAATATAGGTATCTTGAAATTTGGGAATGCAAAGCTATGTTGGTTGTGTTAAGAGAAAGTACTTTTTTTCAATACATGACGACATGATAATTTTGTCGTCTCTCCTTTTTCTTATTTTGTTTTCTATATGTTTATATTCAATCAATTTAGCCTTATATGCATTTTGGTTATGAAAATGCAGGACGCTCAACTTCAAAAACCATTGATGCCATATTGATCAGTGGGAACTTGAGGGAAACTGTTGAATTGCCTCCTAGTGAACATGAGTTCCTAGTTGTAAAGAATATTTAATGTTTAGCCTTTGGCAAATAGTGTTAAAATTTTCAACTATAAATTATGTTTTCCCCTGCCTTTCTTCCATATTCTTGAGACTTATTTTTCTTAACCTCTTTTATGTAATTTGGTGTTTAATATGCACAGGCTGGTAACTTTTAGTCTTTGGTAAATGACCAAAATATTGTTTGATCCCTCAACCAACTCTTCTTATCCTTTATCTTTTGGCTTGTCTACATTACAATGTATTTACAACAATTTCCCTTAGGAACTTGTAACTTCTAATTATAGGTAATATTGATATATGATTTTAGTAAATATGATGTACAAATTTTATGTCATGTTTGTTTCCATTTTTATTTGTTGTTTGACTCATGGTTATATGAATTATATTATGTTTTGAATAATCTAAGCTATGAAAATGAAATATTTTATGTTATGGATTAATTTTATGTATAGACAT
Source organism: Pueraria montana var. lobata (assembly GCA_026413185.1). NCBI lineage: Eukaryota > Viridiplantae > Streptophyta > Magnoliopsida > Fabales > Fabaceae > Pueraria > Pueraria montana. Next base: position 35,221,229 of record CM048651.1, on the reverse strand, counting down.
GTACTATTTTTAAATTATGTTTGAAATTAATTAATATATCTAGGTATTGGTAATTTGGTAAATATTTTTTTTTTAAAAAAATAGATCATTATCGACGGGCAAATCCTCTGTATTACAATGGGTTTCATACAGTGGATAAACCCACTGTAATATAGACGACTTAGCCTACTGTAATTATTTATACATGTACATTTACTCATAAATTTTCAACGGCTTTTTTCTCGGTATTATAGACGGTCAAATTATTGACAACAGAACCTACTATATTACCGTCGAGTTATAGACGGCTTTTCAACGGCTTTTTTCTCGGTATTATAGACGGTCAAATTATTGACAACAAAACCCATTATATTACCGTCAAGTTATAGACGGCTTAGCCCACTGTATTACCGAGGGCTTTCGGGGCCGTCGATAAAAAAAATACCTACGAGGTTTTTACAGACGGATTACTAGCCATCGGTAAGCCATCGCTTTACAATGGGTTTTTTGGATTACAGTGGGCTTTTAGCCCACTGTAATAGCGAAAATTCTTGTAGTGGATACATATCAGAAAATACAGCAGTGCATCAGGAATTTCAATTGCATTAACACTCCTCTTTGAAATTTTTGATGGACACTTCGAGCAAATCTCTAAGTCTTTCAAATCTTGCTCTAGGTAGAGCTTTAGTCAGAATATCAGCAATTTAAACATTAGAACAGCAATGAATGAGCTTGATCTCTCTATTCTTAACAGCTTCATGAACAACATGAAATTTCACTTGAATGTGCTTGGTCTTTCCATGCTAAACTGAATTTTCTGCAATAGCAATTGCTGATTTGCTGTCATAATAAATCTCAGTAGCTTCCAACTGCTCTACTCCCAAATCAAATAGAATTTTCTTCAACCAAATAGCTTGGTTTGCTGCTGCAGCTGCTACAACATATTCTGCCTCTGCAGTGGATTGAGCTACAATTTCTTGCTTCTTTGAGTTCCAAGAGAACATGCCAGAGCCTAAGGAAAAAACATAACCAGTAGTGCTCTTCATGTCATCAAGGTTTCTAGCCCAATCACTGTCAACATAGCCAAATAAATTTCCATTTTCACTTAGCTTATACCAGATTCCAAGTTGAGTAGTGCCTTTCAAGTACCTAAGCACCCTCTTTGCTGCTGCAAAATGAATCACACTTAGACTTTGCATAAATCTTGAGAGTAAGCTGGCTGCATACATAAGATCGGGTCTAGATGAAGTGAGATAAAGCAAACTTCCAATTAAACTTCTATAAAGAGAAGCATCCATTTTTTCAGCTCCATCATCTTTGGACAATTTCAAATTCTGCACCAAAGGAGTAGGGACAAATTTGCAACTTTCCATTTTGAATTTTTTCAAAACTTCATGAGCATACTTCTCTTGATTCAGAAAAATTCCATCTTCAGTTTGATGCACTTCCAAGCCTAGAAAACAATTCATTTCTCCTAAGCTAGACATCTGAAACTGATTCTGTATCTCCTCCATAAGCTACTGCACTTCTTGTTGATTATTGCTAGTCACTAGCAAATCATCAACATACAAAGAAACAATTAAAGAGCCACCATCGAGCAACCTTTTCACATAAAAAGTTGCATCATTTTCACTCCTCCTGAAACCTTGACTGCAAAAATAGCCATCAATTCTACTGTACCAAGCTCTAGGAGCTTGTTTCAGCCCATACAAAGCTTTATGAAGCTTATACACCTTGTCTTCACTTCCTTTCACAACAAAACCTTCAAGTTGAGCTACATAAATTTCTTTAGTCAAGTTCCCATTTAAGAATGCAGATTTGACATCTAAATGCCAAATTTTCCATTCCATTTAAGCTGCCAAAGCTACATGAATGCGAATAGTATCCATTCTTGCAACCAGAGCAATTGTTTCTGCATAATCAATTCCTGGCTATTGAGCATAGCATTTAACAACAAGTCTGGCCTTGTATTTGTTAATGGGTCCATTAGGATTCAGCTTTACCTTATAGACCCATTTAACTCCAATAGCATTTTTGTCTTCTGGTTTGTCAACCAGCTGCCATGTCTTGTTGTCTTCAATGGTGGTGATCTCCTCCTTCATTGCTTGGTTCCATTCTTCAACCTTACTAGCTTCTTCAAAGCTGCTAGGTTCAACTACAACAACATTACATCTATGATAAATTTCTGAAAGAGGTCTAGTGCCTCTCACAGCAAAATCATCATCAACCTCTCCTTCTTGATCTTCAACGATGCTCTCCAAAGAAGGCAAAACTGCATGCCTTTCCATTTGAGAAGTCTCCCAATTCCAAAAAGAATCTTCATCCACCTTTTCATCTCTACTAACAAAAACTTTGCCTGAATCAATTCCATAGACTTTAAAGCCCTTAGACTTTGAGCTATAGCCTATTAAAATTCCTTTTTCAGCTTTCTCATCCAATTTGCTTCTTTTCACATCTGGTACATGACAGTAACAAGGTGAACTAAACACTTTTAGATGTCTAATGGATGGTTTAATTCCTCCCTAGGCTTCAATGGGTGTCATTCCTTCTACTGCTCTTGTAGGAAGTCTATTTTGGAGGTAGACAGCTGTGTTTACAGCTTCTGCCCAAAAAGACTTTAGCATTTTCTTCTAAAAAATGATGCATCTAGCCATCTCAAGGATTGATCTATTTTTCCTCTCTGCCAGTCCATTTTGTTCGGGGTGAATAGCTCACTGTAAGTTGGCGCTTAACTCCCAAATCTTCACAAAATGCATTAAATTCAGCAGAGGTATACTCCTTCCCATTGTCGATTATGAATTTCTTCAAAAAACAACCACTTTTAGCTTCAACAAGGGCTTTAAACTTCTTGAAAAAAAAAAACTTCAGATTTCTGCTTAAGAAAGTAAACCCAAGTCATTCTTATAAAATCATCTATGAAAAGAATAAAATACTTGTTGCCATTGAGTGAAGTAGTTTTCATAGGTCCACAAACATCAGAGTGCACTAACTCAAGCTTCTCACTTGCTCTCCATATAGCTGAACTTGGAAAAGGCAATCTATGTTTCTTACCAAGTTGACAACCTTCACATACTTCTGAAATAACTTGAATATTTGGCAAATCTTTGACTAACTCATGCTTTTGAGCAAACTGAATGGATCTAAATTAAAGTGACCAAACCACTTGTGCTATAACTTAGAGTCAAGTTCAATCTTGCTAATATTGTACTCATGTTCAGAAATTAAATTCCAATTAACAGGAAAACTTCTTTTTCTCATCTCTACTTCAAATAATTCATGACCATCAACATCAGTAACTACACAACTTTTTTCTTTAAACAACAAGCAATAACCACTTTGCATCATTTGACCCACACTCAACAGGTTTTGATCAAGTTCAGGCACTAAAAGAACATCAAAAATATGCTTGATACCTGTTGCAGAATGAATTCCTACAACTCCTTTACCAGTGATGGCAAGTTTGTCTCCATTTCCAATCTTTACCGATCCTCCAACGGGTTTCAGCTCATAAAAGAATTTTGGTCTGCTTGTCATGTGTTGAGTGTTGCCACTGTCAATAAACCATGTATTTTCATCCTCCAAACTCCTTGTAGTCTTGGCCATGAATAATGGATCTTCATCATTTTTAGCTTCAGTGACATTTGCATTTTGAGTGGTCTAATTTTGCTGATTTTGCTGCTGCAGTTTCAGCCTACAGAACCTCTCTATGTGGCCATTTTGTTTGCAATATCTGCATTGAATAGGTGGTGGTGTCTTCCCTTTGTACCAGTAATCACTCTCCTTGTGGCTGGTTCTCTTGCAAATTCCACACTTTGGAAAATTTTCTCTTTTCTTTGAATCATTTCCATAGTGCTCTCAAACATATTTCTTCTCACCTTTTGCTACTACAGCCTTCCCTTTGTGTTTAACTTGTAGAGCACTTTTTGTTGCCTCCTCCTGTCTGAGAAGCCTCTGCTGTTCTTGAGCTTGAAGAGCATTTATAAGCTCTGTCAAGCTTATCTTGGAGAGATCCTTTGACTTTTCAAGTGAAGAAATCTTGGATTCAAACCTTTCGGGTAAGACAACCAAGACTTTCTCAACTATTCTGTTGTCTGGAAATTTCTCCCCCAACAATCTAATCTGGTTCACAACCTTCATCGGTCTGGTCATGAAATCTTTTATGTTTTCAGCCTCATTCATCTTCAAGGCTTCAAACTCTCTTTTGAGGTTGAGAACTTGCATTTTCTTAGTCCTCTCATTTCCAAAAAAACTCTTCTTCAAGCTTCTCCCAAACTTCCTTTCCTGTATCCAAGTTTGAGATTCTCATAAAAAAATCATCATCCACAGCTGAATGCAAGATGGTAAGAGCCTTTGCTCTTTTGGCAACTTGCTCATTGTGAACTCTCATCTAAGCAACAGTGGGATTTTCTTCCAAAGCTGATGGTTCAGCTGTCTCCACTGCTTCCCAAAGATCATAAGCTTTCAACTGAGCTCTCATCTTCACAGCCCAAATTTCGTAGTTCTTTCTTGTAAATACAGGAGGTGCTAGTAGTGAGACATTGTTGGAAGCCATGTAGAAGGTTGGGTATTCTGAAAAACAGATTGGGTTTTTGATTTTCGCTCCTCTTTGTTTTCTAGTTTTTGTTTTTGCTTTTCTCTCTTCTCTCAAGTTCTCTCACAGTCCCTCAAGATCAAATAAGCTCTAGATACCAATTGTTGGCACAAGAAGAATTTTTGGAAATCAGAAATGTAAAATATTCTCATTCATATAGCTACAGTATGTTGTGTTTCTGATACATATATTCTTCTTAAAACAGAACAGTAGCTCTGCTACTACCTAACAGATTAATAAGCCAGCTGCCCATCTTAATTACAAGGCTTAAAACACACTCCAAAGGTACAAGTCAACACACTAAGTCTGAAAACACAATAACTATACTGCATAAAGCATAAAAATAAATACATATAAAAAATACAGCAATGCATCAGGAATTTCAACTGTATTAACAACCCCATCCCTGGGAACCATTTGTAGTTCCTTAGCCTTGAAACAAAAGTATGTATTGATGTAACATTTTTTGCACTGTATAATGAGTAGAGCTTTACTCAAACACACCCTACAATGTGGTAGGGGTGAGTGTAAACTGCTATTTACAACAAACAAACTTTGAATTGTTTGCTCCTTTCTTTATTTGATCTCTTAAGGTCGTCTTTCTACCTATGTATTAAAAGGTGTATTTGTATTATTCGTTGTCTCCTTTTTCAGCATAAAAAAGTTGTGGTGCCTGTTGATGAAAAAGGATGGCTCTATGTGGAGTTTACAACATGAGAACTCAGTCATGGAAGCCTTAAGATTAATCACTTAAACTTGCCATTGAAGTAGCGGCAATGTTTTTTGCCTTCTGTTCATCATTTCCAAAAGATGAAAAAATAAGTAAACAAATCCTTGCATGAGTCAGGTAATATGGCTGCCTATATGAGGCAAAGAGTCCTATGATTGTGGAGTTGTGATGCCATGGGTTTCCAGGCTCTGTTACTGCAAGAGTTGTCAAACCTGGTAAGTTCATCAAGGGATAACATGCTTTCTAGGCATCAAATTTCTAAATTTATAGACAAAATGCACTCTAAGTTCAATTAATAAACTCCTTAGTTTCAATGAATATGTGTAGTCAATACGTTTAACTTATAACACAATACATTTTAAACAAATCCCTACAGCAAAACTGTTCTCGTCCTATATTTTGTACACGAAATATATTAAAGTCAGACTCATGAACTGTATCCTACACCCAACGAATAAAACAAAAAGCTATTTGCTAAATACATATTAAGGTGGAATGCATAGGCCAGAGAGCAAGTAGAAGACCACTTTTCAATGGCACGAGAGGGCATTGCACCTCAAACTTACAAACCATTCGTATATTTAGAGATTTCTTTCAAGTGGTTCAAGCCATGGGAAGTCCATGAAATCAAATCCCTCCTTTTCAGTATAAAATTCCAAACTTTCACTACCTTTTGAACCCTACAGCAGCATAAGTATACATAAGAATTCAGACCAATTCTACGGTGGGAAACTTCGACATATCCCCCACCATGGGAACCAAAGGTGATCCGTTAGATATCAAGTATTTATAATTAATGGCTAAGATAAGTGTGGGTTTACCATAGGAATACATACACTGGAATAAAAAAAAAAACCTCCACACCCTCTATCAATTCTTTCTCCCATGTTTATTCCCTTCCAAGCCCCAACCCACCATTCCTTTCTCCGACCACCACCCGCCACCCAAGAAATATCCCTCCTTGTCAGTGTCTTCCACATCTTCCTCCGTCGCGCTATCGTGCCCGTCAAAGTCGATGGTTACCGGCACCGTCTTCAAGAACCAGCATGGCCACATTTGGATCTGCGTCGCCAAACCCTCCCTCCCTCGTCTACATCACCTTCGAGTGCTCCCCCACTGGCCACGTGCCCCCTCCGCTTCGTCCCCCTCTGGTTCGTCTTCTACAATGGCAAGAAGACAGGCTTCGCCGCCCGCCGCCACGTCGGCAACCGCATCTGTTCCATCCTTCGCACCATGCATCTCTGAGGCCCAAAAGCTTAGCCGCTCCAACAAACATGCCTTAATTCCAGTTCCCGCACCTAATGGCGGTGTTTCAGATCACGGTTCTTCCCATGATTGTTTCGAGTGCAAGTATGCCTCTGGTGTAGGACACGTCGCCGTAGAAGACCTTGTAGTGACACTGTCCCTGGTGGCAGCCGACGTTGTCGAAATGGTCGTAGACGGCGGAGGAGCATGAAATGCCGGTGAAGGAAGCAGAGTGGGCCGGGTTGGGAAATTGCAAAAGGGAGAAAGAAAAATAATATTTTTTAATTTAATTCAGTGTGGGCAGTTCTACCATGGTCTCACACTAATCTAAAAAAAATTGATATCTAACGACCACCTTTGTTTCCCATGGTGGGGGATATGTCGAAGTTTCCCACCGTAGAATTGGCCCTTCAACCAAATCTGGACACAATCAATAAGATTCTTTTAATGCATCCTCAACCTTCACTCAAGCACCCAACGAAAGAAAAACCACCACAACTCGTTAAATACAGATGTCGAGAAAAACTTCTAATTATGGATTTATGAATAAGTTGAATAAGGGAGCAACTAAAAACTTGAGTTGCATAAGTTAATTTTAAATTGTGGGAGAAGTTTGATTCATTTTACCTCCTGATTTCTTTTCAGTTTCTACTTTTGTTGAGAAATTTAGCCAAACTTACTCAAAATGCAAGACTTGTAAAGTTTTGAAAAGATATTCCTGTGTTTGCTACAACACTGACATAAACTGATGCCACCCAGCTCATTGTTGATGCCCAATATCTTAGATACAAGAGGTTCACCATTTAAAAAAAATTAGACTTAAATTTTTTTGGAGAATCTTGGTTCCCACATTCTATCTTCTTTCTCTTTCATTAATATTGTTAAATATTCATTTTACTTCTGCAAGCATTGACCAAAGTAACGTACTAACATGTATGTGTCAGTAAATTAATCTGATATTCCAATACTCCATCAAAAGAACAATCCCAAAGATCCTAATTTGAACTTTTATACTAAAGGTCAATGACCATAACTGTAGAAACAGAAAGTTTAGTGCGTGGAGAAGCAATCATACCTCTTATTAGACATCATTTTGGGTCCAAGCTATAACTCCAAACGCATTTATGCATATGGATTAATGCAAAAAAAAAAACATCATGTAGAGATTAATTAATCAAAAAGTATAGTTTGGTATAATTAATTATATAAAGATTATACAAAGATAAAGATATCTTTAATAGAGGATGAAATTATTAACTCCTTAAAGATTAGGTTGATGGAATTTAAGTCAAATTCTCAGTGTACAATAAGCATTATGAATACTGAGATGTATGAGATGTGTCATTTAGTTAGTTACTTAACTGTACATTCTGTTACCCTTGGAATTCTATTGTCCCCTTTGTACATATATATAAAATATAAATACAGTTTCATGTAACTAATAATCAAGGGAGAGAAATCATTTTTCATATTGTTCAGATTTACTCTTTTCTTTCTTATCAGTTGGAGCTGACTTTATGGTATCATACATAGTTACATAATTTGTTCAGTTGGCCATAGAACCGCGAATTGGTTCGTGCATACCAATTCGCGGTTCGTTTATGTACCGGTTCGCCGGAATTCGTCATTGAATTCATGAAACAGATGAACCCATATTGGAAAAAGAAAATACGGGTTGCAGCTTAAGAGAATTTCAGAAAATCGTTAACAGCCAAACTTTGAAGAAGATGAATGCTCCAATGAAACAAATCGGTTGAGAAGTGAGAAAGAAAGAATGGCGGAAACGGAAAAAAAAAGTACTTTGCTTCTATAACACGAAGATGGGCTGAGAAAAGAAAGTTCAGAAAAGAAACAGGAAAAGAACTCAGAAGTCAGAAGATGGAAAAATGGAAAAGGTGGAAGATGAAAGATCCTTTTTTTTAATACTCCCTATGTTCCTAAATTCTTAATGTTTAAGGTTAATGCACACAGCTTAAGAAACATTTAATACTACTCACAAATAATACATTTAGTCTAAAATACCTTCATTTAATATCTATTGATGGAAGAAGTTGTGAAAATCTGTGTTATGTTTAAATAGGGGTATATGTGAAAAAAAAATAATTAATGAATCTTGGATTGTATAAAACATTAAGAGTTTAGGAACTAAAACAAGAAACTAAAATATCAAAAGTTTAGAACAAGGGGGAGTAAATTATTGCTGATTTGGACTTTCGAGACGGTTGATTTCAAAAGCTTCTTCATTTATTTGGATAGTTTACTGTGCTTTGAACTCACACACGTTTGAATTCACTTTTTAACTTCTTTTTTTTCTCCATCACTTTTCTCTGAAAATGTAATCAAAATTTAATTTTAAAAAACTAAAGTAGTACGTAGAAATATATAAATGTCTAGAACTCAATTTCATATCTCTAAAATATGAGCAAATAAAAAAAAGGCTGAAATATGTTTTTCATCCTCAAAAAATTGGAAATGTATGCTTTTCATTCCTGCAAAAATTTTAGTACATTTTTCGTCCCTACAAAATTGAAATGTGTCAAATTTTGGCTCGGAACTAGGTTTGGATATATCCGAATCTACATTATCCAATTTGTGGTGGTTTTTTTAAAATTTGTGGCGGTTGGATTTCTGGGGGTTAAAAGCCGCCACAAATTGCAAAAAAATGCCACAAATTGAAAAGAAAAACCATTACAAATTGCACAAAAATCACCACAAATTGCATTATTTATTTATTTTTTTCTGCAATTTGTGATGGTGTTTTATGCAATTTGTGGTGGTTTTTAACCACCAAAAATCCTCATGTAGGTCCGAACCTAGCTCTGTGCCAAAATTTGACACATTTCAATTTTGCAAGGACAAAAAACGTACTAAAAATTTTGCAGGGACGAAAAGTATACATTTCCAATTTTGTGAGGACGAAAAACTTATTTTAGCCTAAAAAAATATCTCTAAGATATGAAGTTGGGTGACTTGCGTGATTTTTTGTCCTATTTAAAATTTGAAGTTAATTTTTATTCATGATTATTTTTTATTTGACTTTGTGTAATTTATAATTTTTATCTATATAAAAAAAATTAGTAATAGTATACTAATTTATATTATAGTACCTACTATAAATGTAAATATTGTACCAAAGGGTATCGACTATGTATACCCCACGTACCAATACTTTGAAAGTTCACGTACCGCATACACGTACCGTGTACTAAACGTATTGCGAAATTATGTGACTATTGTATCAGAGCTCCTTGTGAGCTCTGCTACCTTCTGTTCTTCATGGTCAGAAGCCATAACACTCCTGCTAATACCTACGTGGCTCAAGCCAATTTGGTGAGCGATCCTACTCAGAATACCTCAAGTCTCTATTATGTTCTTCCTGGTGAAAACCCCTCTGTTGCAGTCGTAAATCCTTTGTTGAATCGGAAGAATTATCACACATAGGCGAAATTGATGAAGTGTGCATTAATTTTGAAGAACAAGTGGAAATTCTTGGATGGATCTTTTCCGAGTCTAGATCGATTTGTTCCAAGTTATGATGCCTGGGAAAGATGTAATAACCTAATTCATTCTTGGATCATTATTTATGTTTCGCCATCAATTGTCCAAAGCATCGTCCATGTAGAATTGGCCACCGTGGTTTGGAAGAATTTGAAAGAGAGGTTCTCTCAAGGGGATTTGGTGCGGTTAGCAGAAGAGCTGTATTTGTTCAAACAAGGCAATCTTTCAGTTACCGGTTTCTTCGGGAAACTTACTATGTGTTGGGAAGAATTAGAGAATTACAGACCTGTGATAGATTGTAATTGTGATTCCAAGAAATACAAAGAACAGTATTATGTGATGCATTTTTTTTATGGGCTTGAATGAATGTTATTTGGTCATCAAGACTCAAATTCTTTTGATGGATCCTTTACCACCACTGAACCGAGTACTTTTTTCCGGTAATGCAGGCAGTGGAGGTATTTTTAGGGACAACAGTGGTGCGGCGATTGGTTGTTTTGTAGCTTATGTTGGCATTAGAACAACTTTCTAGGTTGAGCTTTTAGCAGTCATTCTTGCTATCAAGAAAGCTCATCAGCGATTGGCATAGATTGTGGTTGGAGTGTGATTCAAAATGAGTGGTTACTGCATTTTCTAATATCAATATTGTTCCTTGGAACATCCGCGGGCGGTGGAGGAACTGTCTCATTTTATGTTCTTAGATGCATTGCTCTTTCTCTCACATTTTCAGAGAAGACAATAATTGTGCTAATAAATTAGCTGGTTCTGGTGTGGACAATAGGGAGGAATTTGTTTGGTGGGATTTAATTCCCTCTTTTATTAGGTAGGTTTTTTTTTTTCATAATATATGCATATTACCTTATTTTACGTTTTGTTGGATTCTTTTGTTCTTTTTTTTTTTCTCTTTTTTAATAAATTTGGTGTGTTGCAGATGATGGTAGGTCTTAGGGTACCAACGTTGTTGGAATGTCAAGTTCCTATTGTGATGCTTTTGCATGCCATAGTCTTCATAAAAAAAAAAAGTAGGACAAAAATTCTTTTGTATTGGAAATTTTATTTATTTATACAGTTCAAACTCATGTAAATCCAACCAATGGATTTTAGGAAAGTTTTAAAATAATTATTTTTTAATTACTAAAAAGGTAAAATTATAATTATTCATATAATGGTTACTTAGTGGAATTTTTAATTTGACAGGGATACATATAGCATAAATACTTTGATAAAAATGATAAATTATGCACATTAACTTAAATTCTTTAGATTTATTTTTTGTTGTTTGATTTTTTCATTTATACTTGTTCTTGATCTGATAACAATCCCACACTCCTAACCAATTTATCTACTAAATGATTTAGAAATTCAATGTGGATCATTGAAATAATAATCTAATTTGTGTCTTATAGTATATTTAATTAAAAATCCTTATTATATTTTGCATTCAGTGTAGCACTTGTGGCATATATCTTTTAATAGGAAAGTGATATATATACACACACGCACACAATATCAAATTATGCATTTGAATGAATCAGTTCTAATTTTATCTTATTTTTTGTATTGTTGAAGTTAATTGAAGTTTAAATAGGACTAAAATTATAGTAAATATTGATTTTTTTTGTATATTTCACAATTTATTGTTTTTAAATTTATTAAATATTTTTTTATTTTATTCATGTGAAATTTATTATTTGAGTGTCATGTTTTGACTATTGAATATAAATTAATATGATTAGAATTTAATTTGATTTTAATCAAAATAATATTTATTATTTGTTATCATGAATTAAAATTATAAAAAGTAAATAAAAAATAATTCTGGATTGAAAACAAAAAATATTTTTATTTAATTTTTATAGGAAATATAAAAAAATGCAAAAAATGTGAAAGTAATTTCAATCCTTTTATATACGAAAACAACAAAAAAAATATAGAAAAAGAGCTTAGTCTACAACTGTCTAGTCCTTTTTATTTTTTGGGCCTCTCCCAGTCTTGGGCCCTAGGCCATTGTCCCTCCTGACTAGGCCCAATGTCGACCCTAAAAAAATACTATAAATACAAGAGTACCAATAGGTTCACTTGCTTTCATCTCCATCATCAAAGTGGCGCATATTCTTTCGATTGGCTTCCTTTGTCAACTCAGGTATTCGCGTGCTTCCTCCCTTAAACTCTTTTTGTTTTTGCAAATTTTGCATCATGATTATATTATCCTGTGATTAAATTTGAGTTTTGTTAACTCCTTATTTTTGTCATCAAAATATGTCTCCCAATTATTTCTTTCAAAAGTATTTTATACTGCATTCAATCAAAGCCATAATTGATAGTTTTTAGTGTAAAAATTTGAAAGTTTTGGCTTCCTTTTTAAAATTTTCGCATAATTTACATTGTTTTTTTAATCAACTATCACAAAACAACAAATCATGCTTTCCTATTTATGAAAATGAATTTTTGGATTATTTCTTGAAAAACATTTTGTTATATTACATTTTTTTAGGATATGTGTTATTACATTTGTTGGAAGTGGTGACTTTTTGTTTTCTTCACAAAAAAAAAAAAATTATGCATTCCTTTTAAAATTATGGTTTAATTTTCATTGTTTATCCGCACCATGCACCATATCACATGAATTCTTGTGTTGTTTTCTATTAAGGTAATGTTATGGGAAATTAATTGAGCATGATTTTAATGGATTATTTACTAACTACAGTTTATATATTTGACATTGATTGCTGGGAGACAACTACAGCGTCAGATGGATGCGTGAAACAGATTGAGCCATTGCCTACAAATACTTTCCTTGAAAAAGAGGATAACGAGACAACGAAAACTGGGCCTGAGTTCTATATAGATGCTGGCTGGTTGTGTAATGTCCCTAGAATCAACCACAATTGTGAGCCAAACCACTGTGCCATGTGTTCTGAACTCCCACATACAAATCAAACAAACTCGAGTTGTGCTATTTGCTAAAAGGCAAGTTTTATTTTCCAGTACCTTCTATCTAATTACCTCTTAAAACTGAAGTTTTTTTCTCTTCTGAAAACCAGAGATGTCCGATCCTTGTCTTCATCGTGGGCTTGGTCATCCTGCCACCAACCCAAAACCCTCACATTTAGAGTCACCAACAACACAGAAGGTCCTCTAGACTCTCCCAGTCTTTGACGCCGAGAGTCTCCACCATATCCTCCATGGACTTTCGGAAATCCACGTAAGGTTCCTTCGAGTCCATCGTCAAAACGAAACTTTTTTTGAACAACACGATGCTTGTCAATTTGGCCTCTAATATGGAGCTCGTCTAGTCAGGTTCAAAGAAAACTCAATCTGAACGCAGCTCTCGAATCACCGTGTCGATGGGATCCAAGTCACCGAACTTAGCGAGCATCTTAACAGCTTCCGAGTTATCACACGGTGTGGACCCCATCGACATAGTGATTTGAGGGCTGCATTCGGATCGACTTTTCTTCGAACCCGGCCAGACGAGCTCCATATTAGAGGCCAAATTGACAAGCCTCGTGTTAAAAAAAAGCCATTTTGACGATAGACTCGAAGGACCCTTACGTGGATTTTTGAAAGTCCATGGAGGATATGGTGGAGACTCTCGACGTCGAAGACTGGGAGAGTCTCGAGGACCTTCTGTGTTGGTGGTGACTCTAAATGAGAGGGTTTTGGGTTGGTGGCAAGATGACCAGGCCCATGATGAAGACGAGGATCTGACATCTCTAGTTTTTCAGAAGTGAAAAAAACTTCATTTTTAAGAGGTAATTAGACAAAAGGTATTAGAAAATAAAAAAATATGGGTTCAAATCAAACAATCTCGAGTGCTATTTGCTAAAAGGCCAGTCCTTTTCAAGTTGCCTGGAGATTCTTTGTAGTGGTCCATGATCTCCACATCTAGTAACAATGACTTTGAGCTCATCAGTTCGGGTACAAAATGATATATCTCAGCTGGGAGTCTCTTTTTCCATTGAGCCACATCCAGTGCAGGTACATTGTGGATGCTATTTCTTCCTATGTATATATCTACAAATAAAGTTCCCCTTCAATGTGTATATCCATCCAGCCTAGTTACAGGAAAAACAAAGTTTTCAAAATTGAAGGAATAAATTTTGTTATTGTCACAAAATTTTACAATTTAAAGTATTCAAATTAAAATAAATTTTAGGATTTCTCCTCTGTTTCATTCCCAATTATATATCAGATTTATTTATCAAAACTTAATAATCACCTTGTATCTTTTAATTATGAATTTAAAAATACTTTTTCCTAGAATAGAATTTTTTCCATTTTTTGTTTAAAAATAATCGCTTCAATGTGACATTGTTAAGAAGGGAGAGGGATTTGGGTTTCATTTCATTCTTATGCAGATTCCAGAATTTCATTTTAGCCTGTTGTACTGCACAATGTTTATTCTGAAACTGAAAATTATATTCTTCCTTGTGATCAGAAGTTCAGAACTCTTACCACTTTCAAATCCAAAATTTGAAGCTTCCTGCAGGCATATTTGAAGATTTCAGTCCTTCTTCCTTTCATTGATGTTCACGATGAAACTTCATATAATAAGCTTTGACACATGCAGCTGTACAATGTTCAGAAATTCAGATATTTGTGTTGTTTGCTCTTTTGTTTGTTAGACCTTGTACTGTCTTTTTTATCACTGTATAAAAAAGTGGATTTGTATGATTTACTACTTTATTTATTCAAATTCTCGTGCCTTCTTATCAATGTATTTAAAACTGTAAATTGAAATTTGTTAACAACTCATGAGAGCTGGGGACATACAGTAAAGTGACAAGATTTGATATTTAACCCAATTCTTGGGAACCATTGTAGTTCCTTAGCCTTGAAACAAAAGTGTGTATTGATGTATCATTTTATGCACTGTATAATGAGTAGAGCTTTTCTCAAACACACCCTATTATGTGGTAGAGGTGAGCGTAAACTCCTATTTACAGCAAACAAACTTTGTATTGTTTGCTCCTTTCTTTATTTGACCTCTTACGGTCCTTTTATCTATGTATTAAAAAGTGGATTTGTATTATTTGTTGTCTCCTTTTCAGCATAAAAAAGTTGAGGTCTTGTGTTTGCATATAATTTAAACTGTGTCAACTTCACCGGGACTGCTTGATGTGCTTGTTGATGAAAATAGAGGAAAAAAGATGGCTCTGTGTGGAGTTTACAACATGAGAACACAGTCATGGCTGCCTTAAGATTAGTTACTTGAACTTGCCAATGAAGTTGCTGCAATGTTTTTTGCCTTTTGTTCATCATTTTCGAAAGATTAAAAAATAAGTAAACAAATTCTTGCACGAGTCAGGTAATATAGCTGCCTATATGAGGCAAAGAGTCCTATGATTGTGGAGTTGTGATGCCATGGGTTTCCAGGCTCTGTTACTACAAGAGTTGTCAAACCTGGTAAGTTCATCAAGGGATAACATGCTTTCTAGGCGTCAAGTTTCTAAATTTATAGACAAAAATGCATTCTAAGTTCAATTCATAAACGCCTTAGTTTCAATGAATGTGTGTAGTCAACATGTTTAACTTATAACACAATACAATACATTTTAAACAAATCCCTACAGCAAAACTGTTCTCGTCCTATATTTTGTAACGAAATATATTGAAGTCAGACTCATGAATTATATCATACATGTATCTTTACAAAGTAGCACCCAGCAATAAAACAAAAAGTTGTTTGCTAAATGCATCACATTAAGAGATTTCCAATAGCATAGGCCAGAGAGCAAGCAGAAGATGAGTTTCCAATAGCACGAGAGGGCATTGCACCTCAAACTTACATACCATTTGCATATTTAGAGATTTCTTTCAAGTGGTTCAAGCCATGGGAAGTTCGAGAAATCAAATACCTCCTTTTCAGTATAAAATTCCAAACTTTCACTACCTTTCGAACCCTGCATCCTCAACCTTCACTCAAGTGCGCAAAAAAAGTAAAACCACCACAACTCGTTAGCTACAGATGTCAAGAAAAGCTTCTATTTATGAATTTATGAATAAGTTGAATAAGGGAGCAACTAAAAACTTGAGTTGCATAAGTTTATTATAAATTGTGGGAGAAGTTTGATTCATTTTTACCTCCTAATTTCTTTCAGTTTCTAATTTTGCTGAGAAATTTATCCAAACTTCTCAAAATGCAAGATGTGTAAAGTTTTGAAAAGATATTCCTGTGTTAGCTACAATACTGACATAAATTAAGATGCCACCTAGCTCATTGTTGATGCCCAATATCTTAGATCCAAGAGGTTCAGCATTTTAAAAAAATTATACTTAAATTTTTTTGGAGAATCTTGGACTTTCCCACATTCTATCTTCTTTCTCTTCCATTAATATTATTAAATATTCATTTTACTTCTGCAAGCTTTGACCAAAGTAATTAATGTACTAACGTGTATGTGTCAGAAAGTAAATTAATCTGATATTCCAATACTCCATCAAAAGAACAATCCCAGCAGAGATCCTATTTGAACTTTTCTACTAAAGGTCAATGGCCATACCTCTAGAAACAGAAAGTTTAGTGCGTGGAGAATCAATCATACCTCCTATTCAAGACATCATTTCCGGTCCAAGCTAAGTACAAACGCATTTATGCATATGGATTAATGCAAAAAAAATCATGTAGAGATTAATTAATCAAAAAGTATACCATGGTATAATTAATTATATAAAGATTATACAAAGATAAAGATATCTTTAATAGAGGATGAAATTATGATCTCCTTAAAGACTAGGTTGATGGAATTTAAGTCAAATTCCCAGTGTACGATAAAAATAAGCATTATGAATACTGAGATGTATGAGATGTATCAGTTAGTTAGTTACTTAACTGTACATTCTGTTACCCTTGGGATTCTATTGTCCCCTTTGTACATATATATAAATACAGTTTTGTGTAACTAATAATCAAGCGAGAGAAATCATTTGTCATATTGTTCAGATTTACTCTTTTTCTTTCTTATCAGTTGGAGCTGGTTTTATGGTATCAGACATAGTTACATAATTTGTTCAGTTGGCCATAGAACTGCGAATTGGTTTGTGCATACCAATTCACGGTTCGTTTACTACCAGTTCGCCGGAATTCGTCATTGCATTCATGAAATAGATGAACCCATACAGGAAAAAGAAAATACGGGTTGCAGCTTAAGAGAATTTCAGAAAATCGTTAACAGCCAAACTTTGAAGAAGATGAATGCTCCAATGAAACAACTCGGTTGAGAAGTTAGAAAGAAAGAATGGTGGAAACGAAAAAAAAAAGTACTTTGCTTTTGCAACACGAAGATGGGCTGGGAAAAGAAAGTTCAGAAACGAAACGGGAAAAGAACTCAGAAGTCAAAAGATGGAAAAATGGAAAAGGTGGAAGATGAAAGATCCTCTTTTTTTAATACTCCCTCCGTTCCTAAACTCTTAATGTTTAAGGTCAATGCACATAGTTTAAGAAACATTTAATACTACTTACAAACAATACATTTAGTCTAAAATACCTTCATTTAATATCTATTGATGTAAGAAGTTGTGAAAATCTGGGTTACGTTAAATAGGGGTATATGTGGAAAAAAAAAATTAATGAACCTTGGATTGTATAAAACATCAAGAGTTTAGGAACAAAAACAATAAACTAAAACATAAAAAGTTTAGGAACGGATGGAGTAAATTATTGCTGATTTGGACTTTCGAGACGGTTGGTTTCAAAAGCTTCTTCATTTATTTGGATAGTTTACTGTGCTTTGAACTCACACAGGTTTGAATTCACTTTTTAACTTCTCTTTTTCTCCATCAATTTTCTTGGAAAATGTAATCAAAATTTTAATTTTTAAAAAAAATAAATTAGTACGTAGAAATATATAAAAGTCTAGAACTCAATTTCATATCTCTAAAATATGAGTAAATAAAAAAAGGCTAAAATATGTTTTTCATCCTTAAAAAATTGGAAATGTACATTTTTCGTCCCTACAAAATTTTTAGTACATTTTTGTCCCTGCAAAATTGAAATGTGTCAAATTTTGGCTCGGAACTAGGTTCCGATATATACGAACCTACATTATGCAATTTGTGGCGGTTTTTTTGAAATTTGTGGTGGTTGGATTTTTGGGGTTAAAAACCGCCACAAATTGCAAAAAAAAAACTGCCACAAATTGAAGAAAAAAACTGTTACAAATTGCATAAAAATCGTCACAAATTGCATTTTTTATTTATATTTTTTGCAATTTGTGACGGTTTTTTATGCAATTTGTGGTGGTTTTTAATCGCCAAAAATCCTCATGTAGGTCCGAACCTAGCTCCATGCCAAAATTTGACACGTTTCAATTTTGCAGGGACGAAAAACGTACTAAAAATTTTGCAGGGACGAAAAGTATACATTTCCAATTTTGTGAGGACGAAAAACATATTTTAGCCTAAAAAAAATATCTCTAAAATATGAAGTTGGGTGACTTGCGTGATTTTTTGTCCTATTTAAAATTTGGAGTTAATTTTTTATTCACGATATTTTTTTATTTGACTTTGTGTAATTTATAATTTTTATCTATATAAAAAAATTAGTAGTAGTATACTAATTTATATTATAGTACCTACTATAAATGTAAATATCGTACCAAAGGGTATCGACTATGTATACCCCCACGTACCAATACTTTGAAAGGTCATGTACCACATACCCAACGTATTGCGAAATTATGTGACTATGGTATCAGAGCTCCTTGTGAGCTCTGCTACCTTCTGTTCATCATGGTCGGAAGCCATAACACTCCTGCTAATACCTACATGGCTCAAGCCAATTCGGTGAGCAATCCTACTCAGAAAACCTCAAGTCACTATTATGTTCATCCTGGTGAAAACCCCTCTATTGCACTCGTAAATCCATTGTTGAATGAAGAATTATCACACAGGCGAAATTGATGAAGTGTGCATTAATTTTGAAGAACAAGTGGAAATTCTTGGATGAATCTCTTCCGATTCTAGATCAATTTGATCCAAGGTTACGATGCCTGGGAAAGATGTAATAACCAAATTCATTCCTGGATCATTAATTATGTTTCGCCATCAATTGTCCAAAGCATCGTCCATGTAGAATTGGCCACCGTGGTTTGGAAGAATTTGAGAGAAAGGTTCTCTCAAGGGGATTTGGTGCGGTTAGCAGAAGAGCTGTATTTGTTCAAAAGGTAATCTTTCAGTTACCGATTTCTTCACGGAACTCACTGTGTGTTAGGACGAATTAGAGAATTACAGGCCTGTGATAGATTGTAATTGTGATTCCAAGAAATACAGAGAACAGGATTATGTGATGCATTTTTTTATGGGCTTGAATGAATGTTATTCAGTCATCATGACTCAAATTCTTTTGATGTATTTTCTTCGGTCATGCAGGCAGTGGATTTTTAGGGACAGCAGTGGTGCAGCCATTAGTTGTTTTGTAGCTTATGTTGGCATTAAAACGACTTTCCAGGCTGAGCTTTTAGCAGTCATTCTTGCTATCGAGAAAGCTCATCAATGATTGGCATAGATTATGGTCGGAGTGTGATTCAAAATTAGTGATTACTGCATTTTCTAATATCAATATTGTTCCTTGGAACATCTGCAAGCGGTGGAGGAACTGTCTCATTTTATGTTCTCAGATGCATTTTTCTTTCTCTCACATTTTCATATAAGACAATAATTGTGCTAATAAATTAGCTGGTTTTGGTGTGGACAATAGGGAGGAATTTGTTTGGTGGGATTTAATTCCCTCTTTTATGAGGGAGGATTTTTTTCATTATAGATACAGATTACTTTGGCCTCCCCTCCTCTAACACCGTTAATTAACACCGTCATCTATTTTTGCAAATCCAAAAATGGCCTCCCCTCTATTTCCAACTCAGAGCTAACCCTATGGAACCCAAACAATGCCGCTTGCAGAAACCATAACTTCCCCTCCGAACAAAGATGACCAATGGTGGAGGAACAATTGCGCTCAACGACTTCGACCGTGCCGCGGTGTGTCTCGCGGTGGCATTGCTCAGCGATGTTGCTGGGTTCGGCGGTGCCACCGCCTCGACGCTCGACGCCTTTTCTAGACACTGTCCATCAAAGGGTATGATGAAAACGCCGGGGAGGACGAGGGGAATGGTGGCAGTGTAGACTAGGGGGAAGTCAGATCTCTCTGCAGATCTGGAGTTCTCGCTCACCATTCTTATAGATCTCTCCGCCCTTTGTCAAGGCCATTGCGATTTTGGCGATGACGGTGATGTTGCGATGACGGAGCCGGCATGTTTTGGGAATTAAATGTTTATCTTATAGCTATAATACTTTCCTCATGGAAATGAAACTATAATCCCATGTCTACGCTTTAGATGCTGCCCAATGGCGAGTGAGACCAGTGTATGTCAGCTTTGGAGCCTCCAGTAAAAGATTGTTGATAATGCTTATTGGAAATTTTCATTCACTGCAAAAAAAATTTGCTCAAGTGCTTAACGAAGAAGATGAGATGGGGGCATTTTAGGGAAATAAAAATGCACATGCATGTCACGTGACTCGTAAATTAAACTGAGCTAACATTGTCTGGGTTGTAGTGGGTGCAACTGTAATAAGAAGGCAAAAGTTAGGGAGTTTTCTGTAGGCTAAAAAAGGAGGGGGTGCAAGTGTAATTTGAGTAAAACTCAGGGGAGGTTGTTGTAATTTGCTCTATATATATATATACACAGACTCACACAATATCAAATTATGCATTTGAATGAATCAGTTCTAATTTTATCTTATTTTTTCTATTGTTGAAGTTAATTGAAGTTTAAATAGGACTAAAATTAGTAAATATTGATTAATTTTTATTGTATATTTCACAATTTATTGTTTTTTAGTTTATTAAATATTTTTTATTTTATTCATGTGAAATTTATTATTTGAGTGTCATGTTTTGACTATTGAATATAAATTAATATGATTAGAATTTAATTAGATTTTAATCAAAATAATATTTATTATTTGTTATCATGAATTAAAATTATAAAAAGTAAATAAAAATAATTCTGGATTGAAATCCAAAAATATTTTTATTTAATTTTTATAGGAAATATAAAAAAGGATACAAAAAGTGAGAAAGTCATTTCAATCCATTTACATACAAACAAAACAAAAAAAAAAGAAAAGAAAAAGAGCTTAGTCCACAACTGTCTAGTCCTTTTTATTTTTTGGGCCTCTCCCAGCCTTGGGCCCTAGGCCACTGTCCCTCCAGACTAGGCCCAGTGTCAACCCTAAAAAAATACTATAAATACAAGAGTACCAATAGGTTCACTTGCCTTCATCTACATCATTAAAGCGGTGCATATTCTTTCGATTGGCTTCTTCTCTCAACTCAGGTATTCGTGTGCTTCCTCCCTTAACCTCTTCTTCTGTTTTTTGTGTGTGGCAAATTTTGCATCGTGATTATATTATCCTGTGATTAAATTTGAGTTTTGTTAACTCCTTATTTTTGTCATCAAAATATGTCTCCCAATTATTTCTTTCAAAAGGATTTTATACTGCATTCAATCAAAGCCATAATTGATAGTTTTTAGCGTAAAAATTTGAAAGCTTTGGCTTCCTTTTTAAAAAAATTCGCATAATTTACATTGTTTTTTAATCAATTATCACAAAACAACAAATCATGCTTTCCTATTTATTAAAGTGAATTTTTGGATTATTTCTTGAAAAATATTTTGTTATATTACATTTTTTAAGGATATTTGTTATTACATTTTTTAGAAGTGGTGACTTTTTGTTTTCTTCACAAAAAATTAAAATTTTACGCATTCCCTTTAACATTATGGTGTAATTTTCGTTGTTTATCCGCACCATGCACCATATCACATGAATTCTTGTGTTGTTTTCTATTAAAGTAACGTTATGGGAAATTAATTGAGCATGATTTTAATGGATTATTTACTAACTACAGTTTGTATATTTGACATTGATTGCTGGGAGACAACTACAACATCAGATGGACGCGTGAAGTAGATTGAGCCATTGCCTACAAATACTTTCCTTGAAAAAGATGATGACAAGACAACGAAAATTGAGCCTGAGTTCTGTATTGATGCTGGCTGGTTGTGTGATGTTGCTAGAATCAACCACATTTGTGAGCCAAACCACTGTGCCATGTGTTCTGAATTCCTACATTCAAATCAAACAAGCTCGAGTTTTGCTATTTGCTAAAAGGCAAGTTTTATTTTCCAGTACCTCTGTCTAATTACCTCTTAAAAGTGAAGTTTTTTTCTCTTCTGAAAACCAGAGATGTCAGATCCTCATCTTCATCGTGGGCTGGTCATCCTGCCACCAACCCAAAACCCTCACATTCAGAGTCACCGACAACACAGAAGGTCCTCAAGACTCTCCTAGTCTTCAACACCGAGAGTCTCCACGATATCCTCCATGGACTTTCGAAAATCCACGTAAGGGTCCTTCGAGTCCATCATCAAAACGACGCTTTTTTTTAACAGCACGAGGCTCGTAAATTTGGCCTCTAATATGGAGCTCATCTAGTCGGGTTCGAAGAAAACTCGATCTGAGTGGAGCCCTCGAATCACCGTGTGGATGGGATCCGAGTCACTGAACTTAGCGAGCTTCTCAATAGCTTCCGAGTTATCGCACGGTGTGGACCCCATCGACATGGTCATTCGAGGGCTGCATTTGGATCGACTTTTCTTCGAACCCAGCCATATGAGCTCCATATTAGAGGCCAAATTGACAAGCCTCATGTTGTTCAAAAAAAGCGTCATTTTGGCGATAGACTTGAAGGACCCTTACATGGATTTTCGAAAGTCCATAGAGGATATGGTGGAGACTCTTGACGTCGAAGACTGGGAGAGTCTCGAGGACCTTCTGTGTTGGTGGTGACTTTAAATGAGAGGGTTTTGGGTTGGTGGCAAGATGACTAGGCCCATGATGAAGACGAGGATCTGACATCTCTAGTTTTCAGTAGTGTAAAAAACTACATTTTTAAGAGGTAATTAGACAAAAGGTATTAGAAAATAAAAAAAAAATATGGGTTCAAATCAAACAATCTCGAGTTGTGCTATTTGCTAAAAGGCCAGTCCTTTTCAAGTTGCATGGAGATTCTTTGTAGTGATCCATGATCTCCACATCTAGTAACAATGACTTTGAGCTCATCATTTTGGGTACAAAATGATATATCTCAGCTGGGAGTCTATTTTTCCATTGAGCCACATCTGTACACAAGTTGTGAGTATGTTATTTTGTTCTGATGGCGTGATATTCCAATTCTTATTCCAGTGCAAGTATATTGTTGATGCTATTTATTCCTATGTATATATCTACAAATAAAGTTCCCCTTCAATGTGTATATCCATCCAGCCTAGTTACAGGAAAAATAGAGTTTTCAAAATTGAAGGAATAAATTTTGTTATTGTCACAAAATTTTACAATTTAAAGTATTCAAATTAAAATAAATTTTAGGATTTCTCCTCTGTTTCATTCCCAATTATATATCAGATTTATGTATCAAAACTTAATAATCACCTTGTATGTTTTAATTATGAATTTAAAAATACTTTTTCCTATAATAGAATTTTTTCCATTTTTGTTTAAAAATAATCGCTTCAATGTGACGTCGTTAAGAAGGGAGAGGGATTTGGGTTTCATTTCATTCTTATGCAGATTCCAGAATTTCATTTTAGCCTGTTGTACTGCACAATGTGTTTTATTCTGAAACTGAAAATTATATTCTTCCTTGTGATCAGAAGTTCAGAACTCTTACCACTTTGAAATCCAAAATTTGAAGCTTCCTGCAGGCGTATTTGAAGATTTCAGTCCTTCTTCCTTTCATTGATGTTCACGATGAAACTTCATAGAATAAGCTTTGACACATGCAGCTGTACAATGTTCAGATATTTGTGTTGTTTGCTCTTTTGTTTATTAGACCTTGTACTGTCTTTTTATCAATGTATTAAAAAGTGGATTTGTATGATTTACATGATTTACTACTATATTTATTTGAATTCTCATGCCTTCTTATCAATGTATTTAAAACTGTATATTGAAATTGTTAACAACTCATGAGAGCTGGGGACATACAGTAAACTGACAAGGTTTGATATTCACCCCATTCCTGGGAACCATTTGTAGTTCCTTAGCCTTGAAACAAAAGTGTGTATTGATGTAACATTTTTTGCATGGTATAATGAGTAGAGCTTTACTCAAACACACCCTACAATGAGGTAGAGGTGAGCGTAAACTGCTATTTACATCAAACAAACTTTGAATTGTTTGCTCCTTTCTTTATTTGATCTCTTAAGATCTTTCTATCTATGTATTAAAAAGTGTATTTGTATTATTCGTTGTCTCCTTTTTCAGCATAAAAAAGTTGTGGTGCCTGTTGATGAAAAAGGATGGCTCTATGTGGAGTTTACAACATGAGAACTCAATCATGGCTGCCTTAAGATTAATCACTTAAACTTTCCATTGAAGTTGCGGCAGTGTTTTTTGCCTTCTGTTCTTCATTGAAAAAATAAGTAAACAAATTCTAACACGAGTAAGGTAATATGGCTGCCTATATGAGGTAAAGAGTCCTTCGATTGTGGAGTTGTGATGCCATGGGTTTCCAGGCTCTGTTACTACAAGAGT
Source organism: Pueraria montana var. lobata (assembly GCA_026413185.1). Lineage (NCBI taxonomy): Eukaryota > Viridiplantae > Streptophyta > Magnoliopsida > Fabales > Fabaceae > Pueraria > Pueraria montana. The sequence continues at coordinate 35,196,588 of CM048651.1, read as the reverse complement.
TGTCAAACCTGGTAAGTTCATCAAGGGATAACATGCTTTCTAGGCATCAAATTTCTAAATTTCTAGACAAAAATGCATTCTGAGTTCAATTCATAAACTCCTTAGTTTCAATGAATGTGTGTAGTCAATACGTTTAACTTATAACGCAATACAATACATTTTAAACAAATCCCTACAGCAAAACTGTTCTCGTCCTATATTTTGTACACAAAATATATTGAAGTCAGACTCATGAATTGTATCATACATGTATATTTACAAAGTAGCACCCAGCAATAAAACAAAAAGTTGTTTGCTAAATGCATCATATTAAGAGATTTCCAATAGCACAGGCCAGAGAGCAAGCAGGAGACCAGTTTCCAATAGCACGAGAGGGTGTTGCACCTCAAACTTACATACCATTCGCATATTTAGAGATTTATTTCCAGTGGTTCAAGCCATGGGAAGTTCGGGAAATCAAATACCTCCTTTTCAGTATAAAATTCCAAACTTTCACTACCTTTTGAACCCTGCATCCTCAACCTTCACTCAAGTGCGCAAAAAAAGTAAAACCACCACAACTCGTTAGCTACAGATGTCAAGAAAAGCTTCTATTTATAAATTTATGAATAAGTTGAATAATGGAGCAATTAAAAACTTGAGTTGCATAAGTTTATTTTAAATTGTGGGAGAAGTTTGATTCATTTTACCTCCTGATTCTTTTCAGTTTTTAATTTTACTGAGAAATTTATCCAAACTTCTCAAAATGCAAGATGTGTAAAGTTTTGAAAAGGTATTCCTGTGTTAGCTACAACACTGGCATAAATTAAGATGCCACCTAGCTCACTGTTGAAGCCCAATATCTTAGATCCAAGAGGTTCAGCATTTTGAAAAAAGTATACTTAAATTTTTTTGGAGAATCTTGGCCTTTCCCACATTCTATCTTCTTTCTCTTCCATTAATATTATTAAATATTCATTTTACTTCTGCAAGCATTGACCAAAGTGATGAAAATCAGAATATTATATTCTGATTCTATTAATAATAGCAGTTTATAGGAACATAATCTTTAATTTAGAGGAAATAGAATATCCTTTATTTATGTGTAATTAATGTAATTAACCTATATAAACATGCATCCGCTGTGTACTTTGACACGCGGTTTTCACTCCATTATACCTCTATTTTCTCCTATTTTAACATGGTATCTAGAGCCTAACAGAGGTATTACGAAAATTATGCCTCACCAGGGACAGGGACTCACTGCCCCCAGTGGACCCTTCTGGACTCATTATCCCCGGTGGACCCTTCTGATCGTCTCCCTTCTCTTGGTGATTAGTTTCGCACCTTTGCCGTTCTTTTTCGGCATGTTTTCTGCTCGCCGCTTATTTTTTGGCAAAGATCTTTCCAATTGCCTATGTTGTCACCATCCTTTTCCGGCGTGTTTTTCGGCCACTGCCTTTTTCTCGTCCCTCATTTTCCGGTGAAGAACTTTTCGGTCGCTTATCTTGCCGCCGTCCTTTTCCGACATGTTTTCCGGCCACCGCCTTTTGCTTGCCGCTCATTTTCTGGCGAAGAACTTTCCGGTAGCCTACCATGCCGATGTCCTAGATGCACTGGCCCCGTCTTTGTCCCATTACGACTTTGTCCCAGATGCATTGGCCTTGCGTTCAGTTTAAATAATCTAGGTCTCCAACATTATTGGGTTTGAAGCTTCCAAATGTAGTTTCGAGAAGAACGGACCTTGCTATGCTTGCCATGAATTTTCTCTTTCGCTGATGATCATTCCAGCTATCTGGCAAAGATATTTTTTCTAGCAACTTTCTCCGACTTCTCCAACATCCCTGAGTTGTTTTTCAAACTATTATTTTTTGGTGGAGCTCAATTTTTATGTTTTTTATTTATTTGTCGGGAATAAATTTTCTTGTAACAAACTGAGAGCTTAGTAACCTTCAGCTTGAGGGGGAGTGATGAAAATTAGAATATTACATTCTGATTCTATTAATAATAGCACTTTATAGGAACATAATCTTTAATTTAGAGGAAATAGAATATCCTCTATTTATCTGTAATTAATGTAATTAACCTATATAAACATGCATCCGTTGTGTACTCTGACACATGGTTTTCACTCCATTATACCTCTGTTTTCTCCTATTTTAACACAAAGTAAATAACGAACTAACCTGTATGTGTCAGAAAGTAAATTAATCTGATATTCCAATACTCCATCAAAAGAACAATCCCAGCAGAGATCCTATTTGAACTTTTCTACTAAAGAACAATGACCATAACTCTAGAAACAAAAAGTTTAGTGCGTGGAGAAGCAATCATACCTCCTATTCAAGACATCATTTCCGGTCCAAGCTATAAGTACAAACACATTTATGCATATGGACTAATGCAAAAAAAACATCATGTAGAGATTAATTAATCAAAAATTATACCTTGGTATAATTAATTATATAAATATTATACAAAGATAAAGATATCTTTAATAGAGGATGAAATTATGATCTCCTTAAAGATTAGGTTGATGGAATTTAAGTCAAATTCCCAGTGTACGATAAAAATAAGCATTATGAATACTGAGATGTATGAGATGTATCAGTTAGTTAGTTACTTAACTGTACATTCTGTTACCCTTGGGATTCTATTGTCCCCTTTGTACATATATATAAATACAGTTTCGTGTAACTAATAATCAAGTGAGAGAAATCATTTTTCATGTTGTTCAGATTTACTCTTTTTCTTTCTTATCAGTTGGAGCTGGTTTTATGGTATCAGACATAGTTACATAATTTGTTCAGTTGGCCATAGAACTGCGAATTGGTTTGTGCATACCAATTCACGGTTCGTTTACGTACCAGTTCGCCGGAATTCGTCATTGAATTCATGAAACAGATGAACCCATATAGGAAAAAGAAAATACGGGTTGCAGCTTAAGAGAATTTCAGAAAATCGTTAACAGCCAAACTTTGAAGAAGATGAATGCTCCAATGAAACAAATCGGTTGAGAAGTGAGAAAGAAAGAATGGCAGAAACGAAAAAAAAAAAAAAGTACTTTGCTTCTGCAACACGAAGATGAGCTGGGAAAAGAAAGTTCAGAAAAGAAATGGGAAAAGAACTCAAAAGTCAGAAAATGGAAAAGGTGGAAGATGAAAGATCCTTTTTTTTAATACTCCCTCCGTTCCTAAACTCTTAATGTTAAAGGTTAATGCATACAGCTTTAGAAACATTTAATACTACTCACAGACAATACATTTAGTCTAAAATACCTTCATTTAATATCTATTAATGGAAGAAGTTGTAAAAATTTGGGTCATGTTAAATAGGGGTATATGTAGAAAAAAAATAATTAATGAACCTTGGATTGTATAAAACATCAAGAGTTTTGGAACAAAAACAAGAAATTAAAATATCAAAAGTTTAGGAATGGATGGAGTAAATTATTGCTGATTTGGACTTTCGAGACGGTTGGTTTCAAAAGCTTCTTCATTTATTTGGATAGTTTACTGTGCTTTGAACTCACACACGTTTGAATTCACTTTTTAACTTCTTTTTTTCTTCATCACTTTTCTTGGAAAATGTAATCAAAATTTTAATTTTTAAAAGAATTAAATTAGTACGTAGAAATATATAAAAGTCTAGAACTCAATTTCATATCTCTAAAACATGAGTAAATAAATAAAAGGCTAAAATATGTTTTTCATCCTTAAAAAATTGGAAATGTACGTTTTTCGTCCTTGCAAAATTTTTAGTATGTTTTTCATCCCTGCAAAATTGAAATGTGTCAAAATTTGGCTCAGAACTAAGTTCGGATATATCCAAGCCTACATTATGCAATTTATGGTGGTTTTTTTGAAATTTGTGGCGGTTGGATTTATGGGGGTTAAAAACCGTCACAAATTGCAAAAAAATCGCCACAAATTGAAAAAAAAAACGTTACAAATTGCACAAAAATCATCACAAATTGCATTTCTTTATTTATTTTTTTCTGTAATTTGTGACGATTTTTTATGCAATTTGTGGCGGTTTTTAACCGCCAAAAATGGCATGTAGGTCCGAACCTAGCTCCATGCCAAAATTTGACACATTTCAATTTTGCAAGGACGAAAAACGTACTAAAATTTTTGCAAGGACGAAAAATATACATTTCCAATTTTGTGAGAAAGAAAAACATATTTTAGCCTAAAAAAATATCTCTAAAATATGAAGTTGGGTGACTTGTGTGATTTTTTGTCCTATTTAAAATTTGAAGTTAATTTTTTATTCATGATATATTTTATTTGACTTTGTGTAATTTATAATTTTTATCTATATAAAAAAAATAGTAGTAGTATACTAATTTATATTATAGTACCTACTATAAATTTAAATATCGTACCAAAGGATATCGACTATGTATATCCCACGTACCAATACTTTGAAAGGTCACGTACCGCATACCCGTACCACGTACCGAACTTATTGCGAAATTATGTGACTATGTTATCAGAGCTCCTTGTGAGCTCTGCTACCTTCTGTTCATCATGGTCAGAAGCCATAACACTCCTGCTAATACATACGTGGCTCAAGCCAATTTGGTGAGCGATCCTACTCAAAATACCTCAAGTCACTATTATGTTCATCTTGGTGAAAACCCTTCTGTTGCACTCGTAAATCCTTTTTTGAATCGGAAGAATTATCACACATAGGCGAAATTGATGAAGTGTGCATTAATTTTGAAGAACAAGTTCAAATTCTTGGATGGATCTCTTCCGATTCTAGATCAATTTGATCCAAATTACGATGCCTAGGAAAGATGTAATAACCTAATTCATTCTTGCATCATTAATTGTGCTTCGCCATCAATTGTCCAAAGCATCGTCCATGTAGAATTGGTGACCGTGCTTTGGAAGAATTTGAGAGAGAGGTTCTCTCAAGGGGGATTTGGTGCGGTTAGCAAAAGAGTTGTATTTGTTCAAAAGGTAATCTTTCAGTTACCGATTTCTTCACGGAACTCACTGTGTGTTGGGAAGAATTAGAGAATTACAGACCTGTGATAGATTGTAATTGTGATTCCAAGAAATACAAAGAACAGTATTATGTGATGCGTTTTTTTTATGAGCTTGAATGAATGTTATTTGGTCTTCAAGACTCAAATTCTTTTGATGGATCCTTTACCACCACTAAGCCAAGTATTTTTTTTGGGTAATGCAGGCAGTGGAGGTATTTTTAGGGACAACAGTGGTGCGGCGATTGGTTGTTTTGTAGCTTATGTTGGCATTAGAACAACTTTCCAGGCTGAGCTTTTAGAAGTCATTCTTGCCATCGAGAAAGCTCATCAGTGATTGGCATTGATTGTGGTTGGAGTGTGATTTAAAATGAGTGGTTACTGCATTTTCTAATATCAATATTGTTCCTTGGAACATCCGCAGCGGTGGAGGAACTGTCTCATTTTATGTTCTTACTAGATGCATTGCTCTTTCTCTCACATTTTCAGAGAAGACAATAATTGTGCTAATAAATTAGCTAGTTCTGGTGTGGACAATAGGGAGGAATTTGTTTGGTGGGATTTAATTCCCTCTTTATTAGGGAAGATTTTTTTTCATAATATATACATATTACCTTGTTTTAGGTTTTGTTGGATTCTTTTGTTCTTTTTTTTTTCTTCTCGTTTTTAATAAATTTGGTGTGTTGCAGATGATGGTAGGTCTTAGGGTACCAACGTTGTTGGAATGTCAAGTTCCTATTGTGATGCTTTTGCATGCCATAGTCTTCATAAAAAAAAAGTAGGACAAAATTCTTTTGTATTGGAAATTTTATTTATTTATACAGTTCAAAGTCATGTAAATCCAACCAATGGATTTTAGGAAAGTTTTAAAATAATTAATTTTTTAATTACTAAAAAGGTAAATTATAATTATTCATATAATGGTTACTTAGTGGAATTTTTAATTTGACAGGGATACATATAGCATAAATAATTTGATACAAATGATAAATTATGCACATTAACTTAAATTCTTTAGATTTATTTTTTGTTATTTGATTTTTTCATTTATACTTGTTCTTGATCTGATAACAATCCCACACTCCTAACCAATTTATCTACTAAATGATTTAGAAATTCAATGTGGATCATTGAAATAATAATCTAATTTGTGTCTTATAGTATATTTAATTAAAAATCCTTATTATATTTTGCATTCAGTGTAGCACTTGTGGCATATATCTTTCAATAGGAAAGTGACACACACATACACACAATATCAAATTATGCATTTGAATGAATAAGTTCTAATTTTATCTTATTTTTTGTATTGTTGAAGTTAATTGAAGTTTAAATAGGACTAAAATTATAGTAAATATTGATTAATTTTTTTGTATATTTCACAATTTATTGTTTTTTAATTTATTAAATATTTTTTATTTTATTCATGTGAAATTTATTATTTGAGTGTCATGTTTTGACTATTGAATATAAATTAACATGATTAGAATTTAATTTGATTTTAATCAAAATAATATTTATTATTATTTATCATGAATTAAAATTATAAAAAGTAAATAAAAAATAATTCTGGATTGAAAATAAAAATATTTTTATTTAATTTTTATAGGAAATATAAAAAAATACAAAAAATGTGAAAGTCATTTCAATCCATTTATATACAAAAACAACAACAAAAAATATAGAAAAAGAGCTTAGTCCACAACTGTCTAGTCCTTTTTATTTTTTGGGCCTCTCCCAGCCTTGGCCCTAGGCCATTGTCCCTCCAGACTAGGCCCAGTGTCGACCCTACAAAAATACTATAAATACAAGAGTACTGATAGGTTCACTTGCTTTCATCTCCATCATCAAAGCGGCGCATATTCTTTCGATTGGCTTCCTTTCTCAACTCAAGTATTCGCATGCTTCCTCCCTTAAACTCTTTGTTTTTGCATATTTTGCATCATGATTATATTATCCTGTGATTAAATTTGAGTTTTGTTAACTCCTTATATTTGTCATCAAAATATGTCTCCCAATTATTTCTTTCAAAAGGATTTTATACTGTATTCAATCAAAGCCATAATTGATAGTTTTTAGTGTAAAAATTTGAAAGTTTTGGCTTCCTTTTTAAAATTTTCGCATAATTTACATTGTTTTTTAATCAATTATCACAAAACAACAAATCATGCTTTCCTATTTGTGAAAATGAATTTTTGGATTATTTCTTGAAAAACATTTTGTTATATTACATTTTTTTAGGATATTTGTTATTACATTTGTTGGAAGTGGTGACTTTTTGTTTTCTTCACAAAAAAAATAAAATTTTATGCATTCCTTTTAAAATTATAGTTTAGTTTTCATTGTTTATCCGCACTATGCACCATATCACATGAATTCTTGTGTTGTTTTCTATTTAGGTAATGTTATGGGAAATTAATTGAGCATGATTTTAATGGATTATTTACTAACTACAGTTTATATATTTGACATTGATTGCTAGGAGACAACTACAGCATCAGATGGATGCGCGAAACAGATTGAGCCATTGCCTACAAATACTTTCCTGAAAAAGAGGATAACGAGACAACGAAAACTGGGCCTGAGTTCTGTATAGATGCTGGCTGGTTGTGTAATGTCACTAGAATCAACCACAATTGTGAGCCAAACCACTGTACCATGTGTTCTGAACTCCCACATACAAATCAAACAAACTCGAGTTATGCTATTTGCTAAAAGGCAAGTTTTATTTTCCAGTACCTTCTGTCTAATTACCTCTTAAAAATGAAGTTTTTTTCTCTTCTGAAAACCAGAGATGTCCGATCCTCGTCTTCATCGTGGGCTTGGTCATCCTGCCACCAACCCAAAACCCTCACATTCAGAGTCACCAACAACGCAGAAGGTCCTCGAGACTCTCCCAGTCTTTGACGCCGAGAGTCTCTACCATATCCTCCATGGACTTTCGGAAATCCACGTAAGGTTCCTTCGAGTCCATCATCAAAACGACACTTTTTTTGAACAACATGAGGCTCGTCAATTTGGCCTCTAATATGGAGCTCGTCTAGTCAGGTTCAAAGAAAACTCGAGCCAAACGCAGCCCTCAAATCACCGTGTCGATGGGATCCGAGTCACCGAACTCAATGAGCTTCTCAACAGCTTTTGAGTTATCGCACGGTGTGGACCCCATCGACATAGTGATTCGAGGGCTGCATTCGGATTGACTTTTCTTCGAACCCGACCTGACGAGCACCATATTAGAGGCCAAATTGACGAGCCTCATGTTCAAAAAAAGTGTCATTTTGACGATGGACTCAAAGGACACTTACGTGGATTTTCGAAAGTCCATGGAGGATATGGTGGAGACTCTCGACGTCGAAGACTGGGAGAGTCTCAAGGACCTTCTGTGTTGGTGGTGACTCTAAATGAGAGGGTTTTGGGTTGGTGGCAAGATGACCAGGCCCATGATGAAGACGAGGATCTGACATCTCTGGTTTTCAGAAGAGAAAAAAACTTTATTTTTAAGAGGTAATTAGACAGAAGGTATTGGAAAATAAAAAAATATGGGCTTAAATCAAACAATCTCGAGTTGTGCTATTTGCTAAACGACAAGTCCTTTTCAAGCTGCCTGGAGATTCTTTGTAGTGGTCCATAATCTCCACATCTAGTAACAATGACTTTGAGCTCATCAGTTCGGGTACAAAATGATATATCTTAGCTGGGAGTCTCTTTTTCCATTGAGTCACATCCATAGACTAGTTGTGAGTATGCTATCTATTTTTTCCCATGTTTTGGTGCCAAGCCATGTAACATACTCTACGTGTCAGAACAATTGCATAACAAAACCATGTTTCGGTGCCATCATGTAGCAAGATGTTGTCAATTATAGTTTTGGTGTTATCTTGTAACACATGTGCCACATTCAGACTTCTTCGTCAATACAATTATGGGATCCAAAGCTTCAATCTGTGCCATCATGTAACAAGAGGCTGCCACATTGGTGCCTCATGCAATAGTAGTTAACCCACCTTGTTGTTAACCCAATTATATTCAATTTGTTTCGTACACGTCACTGTCCTGTAATATATTTGCTTCAGTTTTGAGACCTGCTAGGAGGCTGCCACATGGGAGGGTCTTTGTCTTTCTTTTCCACTTGTTTTATTCACTCTATATGGCCTTCGAGGCTTGTGCTAATTGAGCATTTCTTGTTGTCTCACCTATGTTTAATAAAATCTTTGGCTTATCAAAAACAAATCATAATATTTACTTTGCTTGAATTTCTAGTTTACTTATATTTTGGCGTGAGAAGAAGACCGGGCAAGGTGAACACTGTGTATAAGTTTACACTTCACATCCCTTTGTTAGCAAACATCAATTCCTGTTTTCTCTTGTCAGGAGTTGACATAGCTTCAACATCAAAATTTTAAATTATCAATTGCGCTTAATTTTTGTGGATTTAAAAGTCTTCTTGGACTTCATATTTGACATTAGATTTGAGTGTGGTGAACTAGAGTTTTATATCTAGTTGTCTCCTACATGTAGAGCTCAATATTTCTTACCGTTTTGATTTTGATTTGAACATCTTAATGTATGTGCTTCTGCTCTCAAAAAAATAGACAGATTTAAATTTCAGTAAATGAAAACAATAAGTAAAAAAGAAGTAAAATTAAAATATAGCATTTTTTTAATAAAGCATTTTTACTCCTTATCAACAAATATAATGCGTAATGCATTTTAAATGGACCATGTGATAATAGACACAGGTGGTATTAGAATAGATCCTCCTTGCTTGCTGCGTAACTAAAGGGACACCTTAAGACATTGGAAACATATGCATGCATATAATCATAACAGAGGATGACAAATTGATGTATAAGAAAATCTTTGGAGAAAAAATTGGAAATGTATGCACTGGCAGAGATGTGAGGATTACACCATATATATATACTACAAAAAGGATTTAGTTAAGAAATGAATAATGTTTGGTTGACTCACAAAATGTTCATCTACACCTAGAGAGAGAGAAAAATAAAAGAGAAGTGATAGGTTTATAGGAGATATGATGTCACAATCAATTATAACTGAAATAACTTTTAAAATAATTATTATAGAAAGAAAATTAAAACATTATTATTAAAACAATTTAAAAATTTTAAATGACAAAAATTATTTAAAAATTTAATTAAAATGAAAAGTAAATAATTGAAAGAAAATAAAAAGCAAGAGAAATCAATTGTCATTATCATTATCATCAATTTAAATTGATTAAATTTAAATTAATAGACAAATGTAATTAAAGAAACAAAGGATTTAAAAGATAAAGAATCAACAAATAAATGAGAGAATATTTCTATAAGTAAAAGAAATCAACAAACTAAAATTAAAATTAATTAAAGGATTAAAGTTAATAATTAAAAAACTATAGTAAGAAATTGAGAGGAAATTGTGGTAAATAAAAAATCTACAAATTAAAATTAAAATTAAATAAGTAAAAGTAATTAATATATAGAAATTAAGATCAGTTGGAACCATTTTTTATTATCATTATCATAGATTTAAATTTAAATTAATGGATCAAAGAATTTCAAGGATAAAACATCATAAAATAAATGGGAAAAGATTGCAGTAAATAAAATAAACCAATCAATTAAAATTAATTAAAAGATTAAAGTAAATAATTAAAAAAATTATGGTAAGGAATTGAGAAAAAAAATTGTAGTATGTAAAACAAATCAACCAATAAAAATTAATTAAAATTTAAAATAAATAATTAAAATAAATTAAAATTAGGATTAATTAATTATCATTCATAATTATTATCAATTTAAATAATTTTAAATTTAAATTGTTCAATCAATAATAATTAAAGGACCAAAGAATTTAAAGAATAAATGATAATAAAATAAATGAAAAAAGAATGCATTAAGTAAAGGAAATCGATCATTAATCAATTAAAATTAAAATTTATTAAAGGATTAAATAAAATAATTAAAAACATTAAATGACATCAAACTTAGAGGAGATAGAATAAGTAAAAAAAACCAACTAATACAAATTAATTTAAATTAAAAGTACATAATTAAAAGTCTTTGTGTTGTCGCCATTTGCATTGTTCCTTCAAGCAATGGCAGAGAGTACAAATATTATTACTTCTCGGACAGAAACCCTCGTCAGCCATAGCCTTCGTCACCAAAACCACGTCTTCGCTCTAGCCCTCCACCTCATCATTGCAGTAAGGATCTCTCTCTTTTTCTTTTCTCTTATTCTTTATTCTTTTAGGTTTTTATTTCTTCAATCTTGGCTTGTGTAAATTTATGATCATTTCTAGCTCTAACTTAAATTTATGTTAGTTTTAGTAAATTTGTGGAACAATACACGCTCAGTCTCTTGCTCCTCTCTCTCTCGCTCAATCTCACACTCAGTAAATTTGTCTCTGCTTATTTATATTTTCAACATATTTTAATTATATTGCATTGATATTTAAATCTCCTACAAGAAAATGAGAACTTGACTTATAGTTTTCACATGAATGAATATGAATTAGAACCCAGAAATATAAATTTTGACATTCATCTATTTTCAACATATTTTAATTGGATTGCACTGATATTACATTTGTTATGTTGATATGCTTTCATGCTAGGTCATGTATTTTTTTTTTTAATTAATTGCCTAATACAATGTTGGCAGTAGTTGTTCTCTTTTATAGTTAGTTCCTTGTAATGGTTCCTTTGAAAATTATATTGAATATGTTTCCATATTAAAATCATTGAATCAAATTTATATGTGTTGATAATAATTAATTTAATTATTCTGAATTTCGAATTAGAACATATATATATATATATATATATATATATATATATATATATATATATATACACACACACACACTTCTCATAATTACCTTAATTACTATATTTATATAGTTTTATGAATTTAAAATAGATAAAAAAATTTCTCTAAAAATTTATGTGTTAATAATAATTAATTTAATTATTCAGAATTTTAAATTAGAATACATAGACTTATCATAATTACCTTAGTTACTATATTTATATAAATTTATGAATTAAAAAATAGATAAAAAATTTCTCTAAAAGTTTTCCGCTCAAATATATAAGAATTTGCTCCAAGACTTCTTTACTTTTATTAATATACAAATATAATTGAATAATTGAATTGATTGATTGATAATTGATATCCTCTTATACTTTTAATATCAATTGAACCATTTAACAAACTTTAACTAAATACCGGAAACTAATTTTAAATATATATTTGATCTTTAAAATTCAAATACTCTCATGTTTTTAGTATCAACTTATTAATTTAACTTAACATTTTATCTTTTTTCAATTTATCATTTTTCATATCTTTAGTTCTAACTTGAATTTTAGTATTTTTTTTAAAAATTACCAATAATTAAAAATAATAATATTTCACAATATAAATTTATCATAAATAAAAAAGATAAGAGAACAAAACAAAGGATCACATACTCGCAGCTTCCTTCTTAACATGATTTGTGCGTTTTAGAGATGTCTTAGTTCTCTTTGTTGGAATCAGAAGCCCTAACCCACTCTGATTCATTCATTGATCTCTGCATTTTCGAAATCCCTTCTCCCTCACATGTAGAAGCTCTAACAGTGCCTTCCGTTTGCTAAGTCCTCGCACAGGTTCGTTCTTCATTTGCGCCACTTTTTTCTCATTTTCTCCTCATTTGGTTTCAAATCGGAAGTGCCCTTCAATTTTCTCAATGTAATTAGTAATTTATTTATGGTAGGCATTCTTATATTTTAGGAACATTATTTCGGTATAGGAAAAATAGAAAGGAAGAAAAGAAAAGAAATGAAAAGGGAGAGTAAGGTATGGAGGAAAGTTAACTCAGTTTATTGAGAGTTGAAAATTAGAATATAAGAATTGCTATCAAGTCAAACTGTATGTATGTATGTATGTATCAACACATAACTTCTAAGCACTTTCAGGTGTGTGGGTGTGTAACATGGTTGAATACAGATGCATGTATTTTCATAATGTTAATCATAATGTTTACTCTTTGCTTGAATTTCTAGTTTACTAATTACTTATGAGCCGGCGCAAGAAGAACGGTGGTTGTGGTGAACACATTGATCGAATCAGCGACTTACCGAGTAATGTGATTGATGTCATCCTACGACGCTTGCCAATCCATGACCTAGTTAAGACCAGTATACTATCAAGGAAATGGTGGTATATGTGGGGGCTTCAGTCTCAAGACTTGTATTTGAAGGTAACTTCTTTGAGAAATGCAAGCATCTTGAATCCCTTGAATAGAGCTGTCATTTTGGCCCTAGGCCCTAGGGCCAGCCCCACTTGGCCCGTCATAATGGCCCTAGGAGCTTTTGGCCCTTCTAATGAGGGCCCTAAAAGGCCCTAACCCACAAAGCCCCACTTAATATGGGGCCAGGGCCAGGGCTTAAGGGGTTAGCCCCACAAGTCATCCTATTCGTTCGCTCTCGAGCAGAGCATTTTTTGTAGACATCAACCGAGGCTATTTTTGATCGACTTTAGCAAAGACATTTTCGGTTGACTTCGGTTAGGGTTGTTTTCAATGACCTCGGCTAGGGTTATTTTAGGCTGATTTCGGCTGAGGCAATTTTTAACCAACCTCAATCGCAATTTTTTTTTGCCGACCTTGGTTATCGTTGTTTTTTGTGACCTCGACTAGGGTTATTTTTGGCCAATTTCGGCCAGGGCAGTTTTTGACCGACCTTTACCGAGGCTGTTTTCGACCAACCTTTGTCATTGTTGTTTTTTGGTGACCTCGAATAGGGTAATTTTAGGCCGACCTCGACCGAAACTATTTTTGGCCTACCTCGGCTAGGGTTATTTGCGGCCGACATCGGCTAAAGTTATTTTCAGCCGATGTTGGACGGAGCATTTTTCGGTCGACTTGACCAGGGTTGTTTTCGGCCGACCTTGGTAGGGACAATTTTCGGCTGGCCACGAGCTGAACTATTTTTGGCTGACCTCGACCAGGCCTGTTTTCGAACTACCTCAACTAGGGTTAATTTTGGCTGACCTCAACTAGGGTTATTTTCGGCGACCTCGGCTGGGGCATTTTCAATCAACAATTAGTCGTGGCAATTTTCGGCCGACTTCGGCAAGGGAAATTTTTGGCCGACCTTGGCTGAAACTGTTTTCATCCTACCTCAACCAGGGCTGTTTTCAGTTGACCTCGCCCTGGACTATTTCAGGCAACCTCGACTAGGATTTATTTTGGTCGACCTCGGCTAGGGTTATTTTCGGTCTATCTCAACCAAGGCATTTTCTGTTAACCTTTGCTGGGACAGTTTTTGACTAACCTCTGTTGGGACAGTTTTCAGCCGACTCTACCGAAACTGTTTTCGGCCAACCTCTGTCGAGGCTGTTTTCGGCCGACCTCAATTAGGGTTGTTTTCGGCTGACCTTAACTTAAGTATTAAAAAAAGTATGTCATAGTATTGAAACTTAAGGCCCATGGGCTAGCCCTAGCCCACAGGGCTTTGTGGGCTTTTTGGCCCTACGGGCTTTTTAATGTGGGTTGTTTGGCCCTGCGGGCTTTTTTAGCCATGACCCACGCGGGCCAGGGTCGGGTCGGGCCGGGCCGGGCCATTTTGACGGCTCTACCCTTGAAACCTCAAGTATTATCACACAAGTTCTTTTTCTCCACAATGGCCCAGTACATGAGTTCAGTGTTGACATCCCTTCAAACTACCCAAATATAATGAATTGTTTAACTACGTGGATTCTTTTTTGTCTAGGAAAGGCATTAAAGAACTTTCCCTTGTGAAGCTACATATGCAAACAGTTCGCCATCAAAAACCATCTCATGTCTTCTCTTGTCAGGAACTGACTCGCCTTGAACTTCATAATTTTCAACTGTCAAATGTGCCTAATTTCTGTGGCTTTAAAAGTCTGGTTGAACTTTACTTTTATGACATTATATTTGAGTCAGGTGCACTCGAGAGTCTTGTGTCTGCTTGTCTATTGATTGAGAACCTCACCATTATTTATTGTTATGGTTTTGAACATATTATTGTCACTTCTCCTTTTCTCAAGAACTTCAACATAGAAGTTAATGAGGTTATCGAGTCAATTTGTATGAAGCAACCACAAAATCTGACTGATCTCACACTCTGGGCTGATAAATGTGGGGATAACATTGAGGGAGGCAGGGTATCTCACTTGATGAAAGGCTTGCGGAAAATTGAGAGGCTACACCTGGGAAGAGGTTACATTAAGGTTAGAAAACAATGAAAAAGTCTATTCATAGTTGTTTGATTGACTTTGATTTGTCAACTTGATAGATTTTATCTAATACTATCGAAAACCATAGTAATTTATTGTGTATGGACATGTTCTCTCTAGTTACACAACTCTATATGGAGTGATTTTTTCCCAAGTGAATGTAAGTTAGTAAGTTATGTTTTGCAAAAATGAAACCAAGGATTAACAAAACAATACATCATGCATGAAATATTTTATATTCTTATCACAAATTGACATTTTTTCACGTCACATTTGCCTACCTAGCTTGGTTGCCCTGTTTGATTTCTAAAATGGCTATTAATCTATTGTTGGTCAGAAAGAGAAACAAGGTTGCATTTTGGTTCATGAACCAACATTCTTAATTTGGTGCCTTGTCTGATATTAGAAAAATGTGTATTTCTAGTTGGATGTGTTCAAATATATCTCACTATTGTGTTCTTTGTATGCATAGAATTTGTCAGCAGGCATCAATCCACAACTGCTGCTTTGGTCATTCGACACTTTAAAATATCTGGAAATGTGTGTGAATTTCAATGAAGCAGGAGAACTTAAGTTCATTGTTTCTTTACTTGAACGTTCTCCTAACCTGGAGGAACTTGTTATAAAGGTGAGCAAGAAGACCTATGTTTCTTAGTTTCCATTTGTAATTATCATATTTTGATTTAGTTTTTTTCTCTCTTTCTTTTCATAGAGTCATAGCAAGGTTGTGGGGCCACAAATGATTTTGAAGGAGTTTGACTGTAATAACTGTTGCTTTAGTCAACTTCAATTTGTGAACATCATTGTTGAAATTGCCTATGAGCATGCACTTAACTTGACACAGTTTGTGCTTGCAAAGTCTCCATCATTGAAGATCCTTGCCTTCAAGGTTGATCATCTTGATCTAAATGAATCTGATGCACCTACATTGTTCTGTGTTTCGCGTGATTTGTTGCAGATGGAACGAGCATCACCAAGGGCAAAAGTTAAAATCCTTTATAATGACCATATTGATTAGTGTTGTATTTGACTTTTGGTTTAATATATTTTGTTTTTACCGGGGGCTTATTGGTTAGGTTATGCTTCAATCTCTTTATAACAATATATTTAGTAGTACAACAATAGATTTAGTAGTACACGTGACTCCATGAAACAAAATAGTTTTATAGCCATTTTATAGTTGAAGTGTTATTTTGTTGTTATTTGGTGGAAGAGAAATATTTTTTTTGTTAAAAACAAAATACTTACGCTGTGTTTGGTTCGTAAGATAGAAATAAATTATCGAAGATGGAAATATGGTGAGCGAGTTTGGTTTGAGCGATTTTGAAGAGAGTTAATTCGTAATTTGTAGGGCCCAGTGACAAAAATTCCATCTTCGAGTACTTGGAGGGAGTAATGAAGTTTTATGTAAAAAGACAATTTTAACCCTGCCTTTACTCTTTCATTCCCTTTTGATATGTTGTCTTGCAATCGTTCTTCTGCTTTGTCGTGTGGGTCGCACATCTACTTCGATATTGGGGCGCCGCTGGTCTGTGATCATCGGGTTCTCAGGGGTGGTTCACGGTTGCGTCGTTGTTTGCCCAGTACTCGTTTCTATGTCGTGGACACAAGTTTGCAAGTGTTGCGTTTTGTGGTTTTCCCTCATTTCACTGTTTGTTTTTTTGAACCCAATCCCCAACCTTGCATTATTATCGTACTGTTGAAAATATAGGCACTGGTCCTGGATGTGTAAAGCATGAGCCATTTGAAATGAAGCCACAAACTATCATTTTTTCAAAAATAATAGTGTGCACATGTGCAGTTAAACCCCATCATCCATTGTTTTCTTTCATTTTTCATTACTCAAGGTATAAGTTGTTACTCATAATATAATCGATTAATTTTAACAACTTAATCAGTTAAAAGTGCATCATAATCGATTTATCAAGGTGGTTTCAAGGTCACCAGCACGGTTTTCATAAGGGCACAATGGTATTTTTGTACACTTATTTAATTTTTTCATCCCTATTTCATTGATACCAAACAACTTTACAATATTATTTCTACTCTATTTCTCACATATTTCTCTTAAATCAAACAACAAAACATACAACAACTTTATTTCTACCCTTTCATCTTTTTCAAATTATCTCTTCTTTGTTTTCATCCACTCTATTTCTCTCCTCTAAACCGAACAAAACGTTAGGGACAATAAATATGTTGAGTAGTGTGTTGATTATTCATGGTTGAGTTGAATTTAATTAACTTCTAAGTCCAATATTTTGATTGGACCAATTTGATAGGTCTGCTCTTAACAGTGTGAATATGATATAGTTAAGTTTAAAATATTTAAAATAAAGAGAATTAAATCAATAAAAAATTGTTACCAAAAACAATATTCATGTATATAAATTATTAAATTAAAGTGAATGAGTTTTGTAATTTATTTTTAACCTATAAAAGTTTATTTTCTTTTAAAAAAATTGTAATGTTTGGCCTCATTAGGTTGAAACTTATTGTCTTGTATAATTTTTATACTAGAACTTCACCTATTTAAAATATGTTTGGCTCAGCGTCGTTAATGTGCGTATGGGCTATTTTTCACATCAAATTGGAAAAAAAAAAACAAACAAACAAAACAAAACAAAAAACGTAGAAGTTATTCTCAATAACTTTGAACATGAGGTGAGTCCAGAAAAAAGAAAAAAAAAAGCTTAAATGCAATTTTGATCCCTCTATTTTGCACCATCCGCAATTTTAGTCCCTTTATTTTAAAATAGAGAAAATTAATCCCTCTATTTTCCACAATATGTAATTTTGGTTTTCCTATTTTAAAATAGAGACATTTAGTCCCCTCAATTTTGTAAAATCCGTAATTTTGGTTCTTCCATCAAATTGAAAGCATTGTTCATTAAGAGATTAATGTTAACTTTAACATGGCCCAAATATAGTGACGTGACACGAGATTATTTATTTATTTTATAATTTTTTAAATACTGAGTAGAATAATTGATGGAAAAATATATTTTAAAAAAAAGGTAATATTATTTATTTGACTATGACTATGATGTGACATGTGTTTCAACGACGTAGAACTAGTTTAGAATAAATGATTAAGATTTGTGATTTTTATATTAGGGTTCACGACTACCCCCAAACATTAAAGTCGACGTGACATGTGCTTCAATGACGTGGATAAACAAATAATTATCACTCAATGTTTAAAATAATTAAAAAAATAAATAAATAATCTTGTGTCACGTCACTATATTTGGGCCACGTCAAGGCCAATGTTAATCTTTTAAGGTCAACGTTTTCAATTTGATGGAAGGACCAAAATTACAGATTTTACAAAATAGGGGAACTAAATGTCTTTATTTTAAATTAGGGGGACCAAAATTGCAGGTTATGTAAAATAGAGGGACCAAATGTCTCTATTTAAAATAAAGGAACTAAAATTATGGATTGTACAAAATAGAGGGACCAAAATTGCATTTAAGCCAAAAAAAAAAAACGCAAAACCAAACATACAATTAACTTCGAGTCAAGTTGGGTGTTGGGTTGTAAGTACCCATTGCGTTCTAAGTTGAGATGACGTTATAGCTATAAATAAAATGTGGAATTCTCAACTTCAAGGTTTTATTTAGGATCTCTTTGGGTAAACAATTTAGTTAAGTGTTTGTCATATAAACATTTGTATATAAGTTGTTTTTATAATTGAAGAGAAAATATGTTAAACTATTCATGAACATGTGCAATGTTGTCATGCGTATGTGGCTATTGTGGAACACATAAAGGATTTCGTGAAGGAGGATTGGAGGGTGGTTTTCAAGCATTCTATGAGGGATGCCCTAGCTAAGAAGGAGCCTCTTCGAATACTTCTTTATTGGTTTTGGAGGATCCTCCGTCTGATATTAGGAGTTTTATTGTTAGATGATGCCATGAATGTACGTCTTTTGTGAAAGTTTTATTCTTTTTTTTCCCTCCTTTTGTTGTTTTCCTCACATTACCAAAAAAAAATGTATTCCTTAAGAGAGAGACTACATAATGTAATGTATTTCTTGAAAAATAGGGATATAGAATACATTTTAAATTTTTTTTTAAAGAGGATTACTATAGGAGTTAAAAAGGTAGATATATCATGTGAAATTTTTAAAATACTATTAAAAAAATGTCAATGTAATTTATCCTATCATCCATAACCTATAACAATAATAGAATGATAATTCTATTTATGTATACATTTTATTAATCAATTTTACACTTTAGCTTCTCCATTTATCCTACTTTCTCATCTTTTGTTATAATAAAGACTTCTTTCTTGTGCACACATTTTTTTTAAAGAAAAAATTACTCTTTATTTACTTCCTTAAAATTAAACCACCACTAACTTTTTTTTTTTATCCGTAGGAATCGAAGACAGGATACCAAAGAGTTTACAACAACTCGCGCACTCACTATGTTCAACCAACTGAGCTAGACTCCTCGGTAACTTCTTTCTTTTTATCTTACTTTTCCACGTTCAATTTTAATAAACTAAAAATTAAATTATTAAAATAAAAGTAACATACATATATTTTTTACAGTAACATACATCTATTGTTACAAAAAAAAATACAAAAAACACCTAACCCTATTATTTATAATTTATAAACTACAACAATAATAAAGTCTGGAGTTCTTTTCTTAGCACATATTTTATTAGACAATTTTATCCTATAATCCTTAGAAAATCACACACTTCTTTCTTTTTATTCTACTTTCTTCCCATCTTGTATTAACAATTTGTTTTTACATATTTTATTAGACAATTTTACTTTTTATTTACTTCCTTAGAAAACCACTAACTTCTCTTTTTTATCCTACTTTTCCATATTAGGCTTTAATAAACTAAAAATCAAATTAACAAAGTAAAATTAACATACATGGTAATAGATAGGTGATGCACCAACAACGAAAATGTAAAACAATTTTAAACCATCATCTAATCACAAATAATCATGTATGATAAGTTTGTTGATTTTTATAATAACTAGTTTAAAAGTTATATTAACAATGATTTTTAATTGGTTGTCAGTATAAAACTTTTTTATACTGTTAGTACATAACTATTTATTAAAAGACATTTTATAATATATTGAATTGAGTCAATTATATTGATACTCTATGAGTTTTTGTCAAATTACACAAAATATCCCTACTTTTTTTATACTTGAGATCATTGTAAAGGTAAAATAAAGTAGAAATATTTTGTGTAATTCGATAAAATCTCGTAGAGTATTAATATAATTTGCTCATTTAAATTTGAGGTATTCTTAAAAAAAAATGCAGAATGTAGCTAGTTAAGATAAATAGAGAGTCTTAAAAAAATAAAAATAAAATAAAAAGAGAAGAGTCTAAAAATAAAGGCTAAATTACTCTTTTGGTCTCTTATATTTATTTTAGGTTGCAATTTTGTCCTTTATTTTTTAAAAATTGTAAAATGGTCCTTATCTTTATTTTAAGTTGCAATTTGGTTCTTTATTTTTTAAAAGTTACAAAATTATCCCTTATATAATTTTTTTTATAACATGTTTATCTCTAAAATAATGTATTTTTTAATTTTTTTTTTTAATAAATATGGTATAAAAAAATTACTTAAGGTTCACAGCCTACCTAATAACACTCCTACGATTTGTGCGTTTTGCAGGTTGGAATCAAAAGCCCTAACACTAACTCTCATTCATCTCCCATTTATTCTTCCAATCTCCGTCAAAATCCTCATATGAGTTCGTTCTGCATTTGCGCCACTCTTCCAAATTTTCTACGCATTTCAATTTTCTCACTGTAATTTTGTCATCTATCATCTTCGCTACTTCTATATTCTTCTAATTTATATATAGTAGCTATTCTGATATTTTAGGAACATTATTTCGCTGTGGAGAAATTAGAAAGGAAGAAAAGAAAAGAAAAGGGAGAGTAAGGGATTGAGGAATGTTAACTCTGTTTATTCAGAGTTGAAAGTTAGAATATAAGAATTGTTATTAAGTCAAATTCTATGTATGTATCAACACTTAACTTTTATGCACTTTCAGGTGTGTGAGTGTGGAATATGGTTGAATACAGATGCAACTATGCAAGTACTTTTATAATGTTAATCATAATATTTACTCTTTGCTTAAATTTCTAGTTTACTGATGAATCAGTGTGAGAAGAAGGGTGGTTGTGGTGAAGACATTGATCAAATCAGTGACTTACCAAGTAATGTGATTGATGTCATCCTACAACACTTGCCAATCCATGACCTAGTTAAGACCAGCATACTATCAAGGAAATGGAGGTATATGTGGGCTTCAGTCTCAAAACTTATATTTGCACGTAACTTTTTTGAGAAGTGCAAGCATCTTGAATACCTTGAAACTTCAAGTATTATTACAGAAGTTCTGTTTCTCCACAATGGCCCCATACATGAGTTTAGTGTTGACATCCCTTCAAACTACCCAATCATAACGGAATGCCTAACTATGTGGATTCTGTTTTTGTCTAGGAAAGGTATTAAAGTACTTTGGCTTGTGAACCTACAAACAGATCCCTATCAAACACCGTCTCATATCTTCTCTTGTCAGGAATTAACTCACCTTGAACTTCATAATTTTAAAATGTCAAACGCACCTAATTTCCGTGGCTTTAAAAGTCTGGTTTACCTTTACTTGTTTGACGTTATATTCGAGTCAGGTGCACTCGAGAGACTTGTGTCTGTTTGTCCATTAATTGTGGAGCTCATGATTTATTACTGTTATGGTTTTGAACATATCAATGTCTCTTCTCCTTTTCTCAAAAACTTACACATAGAAGGTGATGAGGTTATCAAGTCAATTTGTTTGAAGCAAGCACAAAATCTGATTGATCTCACACTCTGTGGGGATAACATTGAGGGAGGCTGGGTATCCGACTTGATGAAAGGCTTGCCGAAATTTGAGAGGCTACACCTGGGAAGAGTTTACATTAAGGTTAGAAAACAATGAAACATATTTGAGTCTATTCATAGTTGTTTGATTGAATTTGATTTGTCAACTCATATGTCAACTTGATAACTCTGATACTCTGGACATGTTCTCTCTAGTTATGCAAGTGATTTTTTTCTTAAGTAAATGTAAGTTACTAAGTTATGTTTTGCAAAAATGAAACCAAGGATTAACAAACAATACATCATGCATGAAATATTTTATATTCTTATCACAAATTGACATTTTTTCACCTCACATTTGCCTACCCAGCATGGTTGCCCTATTTGATTTTCTAAAGTTATTATTAATCTGTTGTTGGTCAGAAAGAGAAACAACGTTGCATTTTGGTTCATGAACCAACATTCTTAATTTGGTGCCTTGTCTGATATTAGAAAAATGTGTATTTCTAGTTGGATGTGTTCAAATATATCTCACCATTGTGTTCTTTGTATGCTTAGAATTTGTCAGCAGGCATCAATCCACAACTGCTGCTTTGGTCTGTCGATACTTTAAAATATCTGGAATTGTGTGTGAATTTCAAAGAAGCAGGAGAACTTATGTTCATTATTTCTTTACGTGAACGATCTCCTAACCTGGAGGAACTTGTTATAAAGGTGACCAAGAAGACCTATGTTTCTTAGTTTCCTTTTGTAATTATCATATTTTGATTTTGTTTTCTCTTTCTTTTCATAGAGTCATAGTAGCAAGGCTGTGGGGCCACAAATGATTTTGAAGGAGTTTGACTGCAATAACTGTTGCTTTAGTCTGCTAAAAAATTGTGAACATCATAGTTGAAAGTGCCTACGAGCATGCACTTAACTTGACACAGTTTGTCCTTGCGAAGTCCCCATCATTGAAGATCCTTACTTTCAAGGTTGATCATATTTGTCTAAATGAATCTGGTGCACCTACATTGTTCAGTATTTCGCGTGATTTGTTGCAGATGGAACGAGCATCACCAAGGGCAAAAGTTAAAATCCTTTATAGCCGTTTTGATTAGTCTTGTATTTGACTTTGGCCTTCAATTTGCCCAACTCCTCCTTTTGGTTTAATATATTTTGTTTTTGCCGGTGGATTCTATGTTAGGTTATGCTTAAATCTCTTTATAACAATAGATTTATCAGTACATGTGACTCCTCGAGACAAAATAGTTTTATAGCCATTTTATAGTTGAAGTATTATTTTGTTTTTATTTGGTGGAAGAGAATTATTTTTTTTGTTAAAACGAAATAGTTAGGGACAAATAATATGTTGAGTAGTGTGTTGATTATTCAAGGTTGAGTTGAATTTAACTTCTAAGTCCAATATTTTGAATGGACCAATTTGATATGTTTGGTCTTAACAAAGTGAATATTATATAATTTAGTTGAAAATCTTTAAAATAAGATAGTAGATATATTTTTAAGAGAATTATATCAATAAAAACAATTGTTAACAAAAACAATCTTCACGTTGTATATAAATTATTAAATTAAAGTTATTAAGTTTTGTAATTTATTTTTAACTTATAAAAGTTATAATCTTTTAAAAAAATGTAATGTTTGGCCTCATTAGGTTGAAAATTATTGAATGTTAAAATTTCAATACATCCCGGAAAAGTGCTTTGAATCATGAGTAGGACTTTTTTTGCACCTGCAAACATTAACTTACATATTTATTTTACAACTGCTTCAATTTAGAATGTTAAAATTTCAATATATCCCGGAAAGTACTTTTTCAATTTATTTTTAGATTACTCTCCGTCAATATTTATAAGACTATTTTTGAGAATTGCATGTCCCTTTTTATAAAATCATTTTCTAATTTCTAAATGCATTAATTATTTTTTTTCTTCTAAAGTATCCTTAATTAATTATTCTTTCTCCAAACATTAATTAATTAAATGAGAAGTGGGTAGATTATTAATTTCAAAAAAAGTTGAGGAGTACACATTATTGACAAATTTAATATGATTAACTAAATTAACTACTTTTTTTAAGGGATATGAATTAGTTAAAATAATTTTATAAATAGGGACGGATGAAGTATATTATTACCCTTGGTGCTTGAAAATAGAGAACCATATGCACATTTTTTTTTTTTACAAGAACTGCAACTACTGAGTCACTGACACATCACATGTTATTTCTAGAGCTAACATCAACTTATGAGTGAAAAACATATATTTTTGGAAGAGCTACGATTTGAAAAGTTCTTGGAAAACATTCCCAGTTTAAGAACAATTTACTAGATGAGTGGTGAGTGGGTAAAGAATATATCAACTAATTAACCACCCATTTCCATTTGGAACGTTATGTGTGCGATTGTCTTATAATGAAACGTGATTCTGTTGCCCCTTGTCATGACAAAGCTCCACATGTATGACAATATCTCTTCGACAAAGTGCCCATATGAGTTAGACAAAGTATCAACCAAGAGAGGATATCATTTACATACGAAGTTAACCTTTTGCCTATAGTTTTGTTAGTTTGCCTTATTTCTTGTAAGATTATGATCATATACTATACTCTGTAGTTTCTCTGGTTTCCACTCTGCAAGTTTATTAATGAATATGTAAGTATATTTGCATTTAACACGAGTGGGTAGAGGGAGTGAAAAAGAAAAAAACATGCAGTGGACAATCAATGTTATTAAGTATGAGTTTGGTTAACCGTTTGAACCCCATGTTCAGCAGAAAAACACACGTTCCAAGGCACAAAAGTAAAAATAATGTGAAAGTAGCTTATTTTTGAACGGCTGTTACGTTGCACGTAACTGGTTCCCAAACACACTGATTGTAATGGCCTTGCTGTTGTTAAAGGTTTTGATGTTGTTCATTTCATCTATTCCATTTGCAAGGGCTTTCGCCACTACCTCACGCCAATTGATTGGCAAACCATCCTCTTCTGAGATCCCTGAAGGCCTTCTTTTTGTTAGAAACTCCAATTCTATTATACCAAAGCTGAACACATAGGGCCTGTTTGGCTAAGTTTATCCAGAAGCACTTCTACGAGAAGAAAATAAGAAGAAAAACATGAAATGAGTTTCTTCATAAGCTAAAAGTAGCTTATGTATAAGCTAACTTGTAGAAGCTCTCTCATATAGCTTTTCTAGAAGATGTGAGACTTTTACAAATTAGTTTATGTATAAGCTAATTTTAGTTTTAACTTATGGAGAAGTGCATTTCTTTTTATATTTTTATTTTCTTCTTCTGGAGGTACTTTTGAATAAGTTAACCCAAACAGGCCCATACGCTTTAGTCGTTGATTTCCTTGTGTACGAAAATTCTGAGAATTACACAGCAGAAATATATTGTTTAGAGAGTGAAATTTATGAAACAAAATTTGGGTATACAAAGTCAATAAGCTAAGAAAATTGGAAACAAACTTGTATTTGGTATTTAAAATAAGAAACTTGCTTATAATAGGCAAACAATTAGATATCTCTTTGGGCACAAACTTTTACTACGTAAAGGGGTAGTGTTCTCCATGCTTCTGTGAATCTACACTAGCAAATGTTTCTGCCTATTCCTTACAAGTCAATTAGTTAAAGTCACTAGTAGCAGAACCTGATGGAAGCTCTGCACAGTAAACTCATTTAATTTTCATCTTAAACCACTATAACATGTTTGTTCCTAACATCAAGAAATAAATCACTTCAAATCTTATTGCCTATAACACAGCATGCACGATAATGACATGTCAAAAAACACTTTCACTTCCGTTATAAATGAATTCTTGTATGAAATTTACATGGAAAGATATTACCTTGAGAATTCAATTCATTTCATTTATAAATAGTTATGTGTTTTATTTATGATTCAGTGCGAGAAGAAGGCTGATTGTGGTGAACACATCCATGGAATCAGTGACTTGCTAAGTAATGTGATTGATAGAATCCCGCAACACTTCACCATCGGAGACTTAGTTAAGACCGGTACACTATCTAGTAAAAAAAAGGAGGTATACGTGGGTTTCAGTTCCAAAACTTAAGTTTAAAAATAACTTTTTTTTTTTAGAAGTGTAAGCATCTTGAATACCTTGAAACTTCTGACATTATTACAGAAATTTTTGCCTGTTTTTTTCTCAAGGAAAGGGATTGAATATCTTGAGCCTGTGAACATACAAATAAATCCCTATCAAACATGGTCTCATATCTTGGGTTCTGTTAGGAGTTGACTTTAAACTATCAATTGTGTCTAAATTTTGTGGCTTTAAAATTTGTTTGGCCTTCACTTTTTTTAACTCTAGATCTGAGTGTGGTGCACTCAAGAGTCTTTTATTCGGTTGTCCCTTACTTGTAGAGCTCACCGTTTCTTATTGCTTTTGTTTTGAAAACGTATTAGCTCCCACGCTTGGAGTCTTATACATATTTTGATTTTGTGAAGTTGTTATCTTATTCATCTATTGGCCGGGAAGATAACAAAGTTGCATTTTGGTTCAAGAACTAGCATCATCACATCAGTCATACTTCTTGAATATGTCAACAGTCCACCTTGGACACAGTTTCCACGCCAATCTCGGATAGATCAAATATAAATTATCAATACGTTGCCGATACAACATAAGTGTATGTTAGGAGCAATGTTTTTAAAACCGGACCGGTCATTGAATCAGTCAAGGTACTGGTTCAACGTTCAATGGTTCAATTGTGATTGAACCGGTATTAATAAAATAATAATAATTAAATAATTTATATAATAATATTAAATAAATATATATCACATAACTTTAAAATATTAAAAACTAAAATAAAACCTAAAAAATCATTTTACAAGTTTTTAACATTCAAAATATATATAAAAGTCTAATCAAATATACCATAATACTTAAATTCAAATTTTAATAAAATACAATAATGTTTCGTTAACAATAACAAATTTGCATTTAGAATAAACAAAAAAAAATGAAAAATTAATAAAATATAAAATTATCAAAAATCAAGATATAAAATTTTTTAAACAAATATAAATGAGCAAATTATATGTTTTACAAGAAAAATTTTAATAATAATTTATTAAATATATGTTTTTATTTATCTTTAAAATATTTTATATTCAATTTAAAATTTTCAAAGAAAATAAATAAAAAATTACTGGTTCAAACCGGTTTTTAGCACCAGTTCTTGACCGGTTTTATACCAGTTTGACTAGTTCTTGACCGGTTCTCACCGGTTCTGAAATCCTCTGGTTTTATAGAGTATTTGGATCGGTCATCAAACCGGTTCCCGATTGAACCAATCGAACCGGCCGGTCCAGTCCGGTTTTGATAACATTGGTTAGGAGAAGTGGGTCAAACAATTTTCAAAATAAGTTCTTAAAAAATTTAAGTAACTTATTTAGGAAGAAAAATAAAAAATAGGCAACTCTTCAAAAAGTTATTCATAACAAGAAAAGCTTATTCTCAGTTTAGATTATGTTTGGATTGATAAAAAGAAAGAGAAAAGAGAGAAATTGGACGAATTCTATGGTGGGAAAGTGAAACATTTTTCTCACCGTGCAAAAGTTTTTTAACACCGTTGGATTCATTAGTTTTTAAATAAAGGTCGGTTCAGATTTTTTTTCCTTTTTTCTTCTTTTTCTTTTTCTTTGTCTTTCCGGAATTGTCCCTACTCCTTCTTAGTCATTCCAATTCATGCAACTTCCGTTGACGCCGCGACGACCCCGAAGCCGCTGTCGATGGTAACACCTCCACCACTTCCAGACACAATGCCATTCTCAGTCTCCGCCACCTCCAAAGAACCACTAATCTCAGATCTTGAAGGAGAGTAACAAATTTGAAAAACAAAATCATCGGAAACTCCGCGGTGACAACTCCACCACTGCGACAACGATACCTCCACCACTTCCAACCCCGCTACTTCCTTTTAAAAACCGCAAAAACCACATCGATTCAGATCTCAAATCTCAAAAGAAAATCCTCGTTTGAAAAATCAAATCCAAGAAATAAAAAAGATCATATCGCAAACGCACGCTTCATTCTTGTTCTAGATCTCGATGACGATTTGTATTTGGATGATTTGGATCTCAATAACATTGCTCCGTGTCGTTTCAGATCTCAAATGAGAATCAATTGTTTGAAAAAAAATAAACAATCAGATTCAAGAAAAAAATCATAATGCAAATTAGATCTCAAGCTTCAAAAAATAACAGTTTACAACTCGTTTGTTGGGTGGGGAAGATGAACAAAGCATGGCAGTAGCAAATAACTTGATCCTAGTTAGAAAAAACCAATCGATGATGGCCGGCAAGGATGTGGTCCGCCACCGGGGAGGAAGAGGTTGGGTCTTCTCTGAGGGGGAAGAGTGGTCAATAAAGAGAAGGGGTTCTGGGACAAAATTGGGAAAAAAAAGGAGAAAAAAAGAGAAAAAAGAAAAAGAAGAAAGAAGAAAATTTTGAGCCATAGATTTCAAGTTAAAAAGATCCAATGGTATAAAACAACTTTCGCACGATGGGAAAGTTTTTCACTTTCCCACCGTATAATTCGTCAAGAAATTGAGTGAAATTGTGAAGCTCACTCCATCTGATTCCATCATTTTGAGCCTTTTTTCTTAGCCCCAAATTGGAGGATATGTGATGGAACCTGTCACCCTTCATATTCTCCTTTGTTTTTCTTGCGCATGTTGTTCCTCTGAATCAATGTTTGTCTGAATCAAATGTTGCTAAACAGAGGAAATCATGGAAGTAATTAGATCTGGTAAGAGAGACACTGAAATTATTGAACCTAGAAAAAATCCAAGACTGAATATGCATGAGAGAGGGAACATTGTTTTGAAGGATTCTACTTGCTTTGAGAATCATATATATATTGATCTCACGTGTATATGAGATTCGTGGATGTGGTTTCATTTCATAAGGACATATCTTATGAGAGGAAGATATTTTATAAGAGTGAGAGTTAAATCTGGACCATATAATCATACATGGAGGGTCAAGATTTAATGTTTTGTGACTACTTAAAAAAGTCATCGCATGATGTGTTTTAATCTTGACCATTCAAATAAGATCTAGTGGTCAATATTTATTCCATGTCAAACGATAGTTTTCAACACTAAAAACAGACGTAGTTTTCGTAAGCACAGATCACAACCCAAATGTCAGATCAAACAGTACATAAGGAAAGAGATAGATAAAAAAACACAAAGAGATTTATATCAGTTCATCTTAACCTTGAGACTACGTCCAGTTCTTGGCAATCCACCAAGTTCTACTAACTTCTCACAAAGTTACAAGTATTGTTCATTGTCACTTCTGGCTCAACCCAAATAGTGTTTACACTAGCCTCTCCAAGCTAAAAACCTAAGTATTTTTTCTTACCAAGCCACTTCTAGCTCTACAACAAATCAGAAGATTTGTTGAAGGTAGGGTGCATACAGACAATGATATCATCTTACAGACGGATACAAAGATTAAGCTCACAATCTGTTTCTCTCAGGATAAACAAAGTGTTTTGAGAGCGTTTTACAACTTAGAAAATTAGAACAAAGAAAAAAATGAAGGCTTGAAAGATTGCTTGCGTTTTCAAATCGTAACTTTAGCCCTTGAGCTCTTCAAATCTTTTGGTATTTATAGACTTGCTGACGAAGTAACCATTGTCTCTAAATGACATTCTTTCTTGTGTTTGACCATCGTCTGAAGTTTGGTGTCCGTTGGAGCATTAAATGCTTGTCACCAACTAGTCACTCAGAGCTGATAAAGCTTATCTTCCTTATAGGGCACTCCAAATCTTGCTTGAGTGGTCAAATTTGCTTTTGCTCGGATAAGTACTCATCTTAGCTGGCGCACGTCTTTTAAGGCAAAGGGAAACTTTAAATATTGACTCTTCTTTTAGTTTTCTTTGCACTTCGATACATCCTATGAAGGATATTCAGACATTCCTTGCACAAGATCAAAGACGACAGTGCATTAACTGTGCCTTAAATGCTATTAGACTCAGTGTTTGTTTGCTTATCGTCTGTAACTTATAAACACAGATGCAACACATCGTCTATTAACATTTTCATACGCAACCTTTTAACTTAAAATTTATTTGCATCAAATCAAAATTACTGAGAGTTCTGATTCGTCTTATGCCTCAAAAGTACGTAACTATTTATTAAAAGACATTTTACCATATATTAAATTGAGCAAATTACACTAACACCTATGAAGTTTTGTCAAATTACACAAAATATTCTTGCTTTTTTTTTTTTACACCTAAGGCCATTGTAAGGATAAAAAAAATAAAGATATTTTGTGTAATTCAACAAAATTTTGATATAATTTGCTCTATTAAATTTGAGATATTCTTCAACAAAAATAAAATGCAAAAGTAGCTAGTAGCAAGTCTATTACTCTTATTAAAACAGTGTTCTCTTGGGAAACATGTCAACTTCTCCCAACAAATTTTCCCTCCAAAATTTCTCTTTCTTTCTAGCTTTTCTCTCTCTTCCTTTTTAATTTTTTTTTCTTTTTATCTTTTTTCCTCTTTCATATTTATACTTATAAGCCAAAAAATATTTATTATTCGATTAGCCAAAAATCTCTATTATTATTATTATTATTATTATTATTATTATTATTATTATTATTATTATTATTATTACATATGTAATAATATATAACTTATCATATTATTATAATATTATATATTATTTATGTACTATATTAAATATTTTTTTTGTGTAATATTATATTATGATTTTTTATTTTTAAAATAATATGAATCAATGATTTATTAATGTATTATATCTATTATATATACAAGAAAATTTGGTCCTTCCTAGGACGCATGTCACTCTCCTATTTTTTTCCCTTCAAAACTTTTTTTCTCTAGCTTTTCTCTTTCTTCCTTTTTAATTTTTTTCTTTTACCTTTTGTCGTCTTTCATATTTATACTTATAAGACAAAAAAATCTCTACCATTCTATTAGCCAAAAATCTCTATTATTATTATTATTATTATTATTATTATTATTATTATTATTATTATTTATGTACTATATTAAATATTTCTTTTTGTGCAATATTATATTATGTTTTTATTTTTTATTTTTTAAATAATATGAGTCAATGATTTATTAATCTATTATATCTATTATATATATAAGAAAACGCAACTCCTATCCAACTCCTTTTCACTTTTTCCCTCTCTCTCATTTTCTTTTTTTTCATTTCTTTTTCTTTTATTATTTTTTACTTACACAATTTTTTTATAATAACTACTCATTTATTTATATTATATTATTGTTTTATATCCTTGATTTATAAAAAATTATATTCAATAATTTATATTAGCATGTATAATCATAAAAATAAAAATTATGGTTTTGTTGAAATTATATTTAATTTATTTTAAAATATTTAATATAATAATATGCTCGATATTAAATAAAAATATGTTATTATTATATTAATTGAATGATAAAGTAGTATAATTACTTATTACTTATTAAAATTAATTATAATTTAATTAACTAAATTTATTTTTACTTCAAATCTCTATAAAATTATTTTTACTTAAAAATCGTATAAAATAAATTTAAATAATTTCATAAATAAATACTTATATTATAAGGTTGAGAATTTTATACTAAAAATTAATTTAAATCTAATTAATGTTTTATATAAATTTGACTCTATGTTTAGAATTAATTTATTAAATATATTTTTAATATAAAATAATTTTAAATTAATTACTTTATCAATAATATCATAATTTAAATTAGTTTTAATTTTATGGTAGAAATCATAAATATCATTCATGGGAGACAATTCTGCTCGAGACCATTATGGGCGACAAAGCTCTTTTTTCGAGTATTTCACACAAGTGCATGCCAAAGACTCAATAATATTATAAATTAAAATAGTTTTTATTTTTTTATGGTAGAGAGCACAAATGTCATTCAAAGGAGGTAATCCTACTCAAGATCATTGTCGACGACAAAACTCTTTTTCTCTAAGTATGTAACACAATTGTATACCAACGACTCAACAATGTTTTTATGTACTTTGAAATCCTATAAAATCATTTTTACTTATAAATTTTATAAAATTATTTTAAATAATCTTATAAATAAATATTTTTCTTGAATAATATTCATATTATGAGCTTCAATTTTTTATACTAAAAAATAATTTAAATCTAATTAGTTAATATAATTATTAAATACTAAAAATAATTTAAATAATATTTTGACTCTATGTTTAAAAACTTCATATACAAAAATCTTATCATTTAATATTTCTATAATAATGTTAATTTTTTCATAAATATATACAAAATATATTAGAATTAATTTATTAAATATATTTTTGATAAAAAAATTAGTTTTAAATAATTATTACGAAATAATATCATAAATTAAATTAATTTTAATTTTAATTATAGTTTATAAACTATAAATATTATAAAATTAATATCTTTCTTTTAGAGTATAATTATAAAATAATTAAATGATTTTATTATTTCACATTTGAAAATTACAAAATATTTAAATTTAACATAAGTCAAATCCTTTTTTAATTTTTAAACATCAATTCCTCATATCATTTTATAAATATTTTAAATAAAATAAGAAATAATTGTGCGACTATAATCAAATATATTTTCTCTGTTTGAATACTCTTACTCTTTCTACATTTTCGAAAAGTTTAAACAGTTAATTATGTTTTCTCAAAAGAGCAAATTACAGCAACACTCCTTGAGGTTTTGAGTGATTACACAAGCACCCATACTTTTTTAACCATTATTTTCACCTCCCTTGTAGGGGGTGTTAGTGTAAGGTTTAGGGGATGTCAGTGTAATTTTTTCAAATATATAAGACGATGTTATTGTAATGTTTGCAAACTTAAAGGGGGTTAGTGTAGGAAAATAAAAAATGATGGGATTATGTGTAATTTGATAAAAGCTCAGGGGGCGTTGCTGTAATTTGCTCTTTTCAAAATATATTTAATCTTTTTATGAGACTTGACATGTTTTTATTGTAATGGGTTGAGTTTATGTTATGAATCATTATATTTTTATGGCTTATTCAATTTAATGACATTTAAAATTAGTTTTAAATTTAAAATTAGACAAAAAATATCTACAAATATATTATTTTAAAGTAGTAGTCATTTTTAGTAGACAAGGATGGAGACATGGGGGATATACTCAACCCCTCGAACAGGGACGGGGGTGGATACAAAATTTTATCCCTGACAAAGATCAGGGACGGGGAACGACATATTTGTTCCCGCCTTGTCCCGTTGCCATGTCTATTCACAATCATCACTTATACATTTTTTTGTTTTAATTGATTACATATTTGGTTAAGATTAAAATACCTTTTAGTCTTTTAATTATTTTATTTTTTGGTTTTAATTTTGTTTTCTAAATTTAAAAAAAAAAAATACTTAGATCCATTCACATGTCTTTATTAGATCAATTTATCATATAACATTATATTATTATATACAAAACAATTTATTTTGTCTGCCTTTTTTTTGTTACTTGTAATATACTAAATTTGAACTCCATCTATGGCTACTCCAATTTTGCATGGTATTATGTTTTTTAATATACAAATTTGCATCACTTCTACCTAAAGATTTTCATCTTATTGTTATATTCTTACTAATCACAAAAAATATAGTTTAGACTTTTGTAAATAATATACTCATCACATAAACATTGATTTCTTTAACAATAATAATCTTAATAAATTGAATATGTATTACATTATTTACTTGTCTAGAGAGTCCTCGAAAAAATAAAAAAGAAAGAAGAGAAGAAAACAAAGGGTCACACCTTGCGTAATACGTTAACACTCATACGATTTGTGCGTTTCGCATATTTCTTCGTTCTCTTCGTTGGAATCAAAAGCCCTAACTCTAACCCACTCTCATTCATCTCCCATTTCTTCGTTCTGACAGTGCCTTCCGTTTGGTGTTAAGCTCTTCCGCTGCCGCTAAGTCCTCACACGGGGTTCGTTCCGCATTTGCGCCACTCTTTCAAATTTTCTACGCTTTTCAATTTTCTCACTGTAATTTTGCCAACTATCATCTTCGCTGCTTCTCTGTTTTTTGTTTTTCTAAGTTAGTCATTTATAGTACGCATTCTTATATTTTTAAGAACATAATTTCGCTGTGGAAAAATTACAAAGCAAGAAAAGAAAAAGAAAAGGACGGAGGAATGTTAAATCTGTTTATTCAGAATTGAAAGTTAGAATATAGGAATTGTTATTAAGTCAAATTGTATGTATGTATCAAATTTTCTCATTGCAATTTTGCCACCTATCATCTTCGCTGCTTCCATGTTCTTCTGAATTATTATATGGTAGGCATTCTGATATTTTAGGAACACTATTTCGGTATGGTAGAAATAAAAAGAAAAGAAAAGAAGAGTAAGGAATGGAGGAAAGTTAACTCTGGTTATTGTATGTATGTATCAACACATAACTTTTATGCACTTTCAGGTGTGTGGGTGTGTAACACGGTTGAATATTGATGCATGAACTTTAATAATGCTAATCATAAACTCTTTGCTGCTTGAATTTCTAGTTTACATATGAGTCAGTGCGAGAAGAAGGCTGATTGTGGTGAACACATTGATCGAATTAGTGACTTACCACGTAATGTGAATGATGGCATCCTACAACGCTTGCCGATCCATTACATAGTTAAGACCAGTATACTATCAAGGAAATGGAGGTATATGTGGGCTTCAGTCTCAAGACTTATGTTTGCAGATAACTT
Organism: Pueraria montana var. lobata; assembly: GCA_026413185.1. Lineage (NCBI taxonomy): Eukaryota > Viridiplantae > Streptophyta > Magnoliopsida > Fabales > Fabaceae > Pueraria > Pueraria montana. Next base: position 35,161,707 of record CM048651.1, on the reverse strand, counting down.
TTTTTGGAAGTGCGAGCACCTTGAATACCTCAAAACTTCAAGTATTATCACAGAAGTTCTTTTTCAACACAATGGCCCGGTACAAGAGTTTCGTGTTCAAATCCCTCCAAACTATCCAATCATGATGGAATGCCTATCTACTTGGATTCTATTTTTGTCAAGGAAAGGTATTAAAGAGCTTTGGTTTGTGAACTTTCAAACAAATCCCTATCAAATGCCATCTCATATCTTCTCTTGTCAGGAATTGACTCGCCTTGAACTTCATAATTTTAAAATGTCAACCGCGCCTAATTTCCGTGGCTTTAAAAGTCTGGTTGAACTTCACTTCTTTGAGGTTATATTCGATTCAGGTGCACTCGAGAGTCTTGTGTCTGCTTGTCCATTAATTGTGGAGCTCTCGATTTTTTACTGTTCTGGTTTTGAACATATGAATGTCTCTTCTCCTTTTCTCAAAAACTTAAGCATAGAAGGTGATGAGGTTGTCAAGTCAATTTGTTTGAAGCAAGCTCAGAATCTGATTGATCTCACACTCTGTGGGGGGATAACATTGAGGGAGGCTGGGTATCTGACTTGATGAAAGGCTTGCCGAAAATTGAGAGGCTACACCTGGGAAGAGATTACATTAAGGTTAGAAAACAATGAAACATATCTGAGTCTATTCATAGTTGTTCGATTGAATTTAATTTGTAACCTCTTATGTTAGTCTGATAGATTTTATCTGATACTATCGAAAAACATAGTAATTTGTTATATATGGACATGTTCTCTCTAGTTATACAAGTGATTTTTTTCATAAGTAAATGTAAGTTACTAAGTTATGTTTTGCAAAAATGAAACCAAGGATTAACAAACAATACATCATGCATGAAATATTTTATATTTTTATCACAGGTTGACATTTTTTCACATCACATCTGCATACCTATCTTGGTTGCCCTATTTGATTTCTAAAATGGTTATTAATCTATTGTTGGTCAGAAAGAGAAACAAGGTTCCATTTTGGTTCATGAACCAACATTCTTAATTTGGTGCCTTGTCTTATATTAGAAAAATGTGTATTTCTAGTTGGATGTGTTCAAATATATCTCACTGTTGTGTTCTTTGTATGCATAGAATTTGTCAGCAGGCATCAATCCACAACTGTTGCTTTGGTCAGTCGACTCTTTAAAATATCTGAAATTGTGTGTGAATTTCAATGAAGCAGCAGAACTTATGTTCATTATTTCTTTACTTGAACGTTCTGCTAACGTGGAGGAACTTGTTATAAAGGTGACAAAGAAGACCTATGTTTCTTAGTTTCCTTTTGTAATTATCATATTTTGATTTAGTTTTCTCTTTCTCTTTCTTTTTGTAGAGTCATAGCAAGGTTGTGGGGCCACAAATGCTTTTGAAGGAGTTTGACCACAATAATTGTTGCTTTAGTCAGCTTCAAAATTGTGACAATCATAGTTGAAATTGCCTACGAGAATGCACTTAATTTGACACAGTTTTTGCTTGGAAAGTCCCCATCATTGAAGATCCTTGTTTTCAAGGTTAAATATCTTGATCTAGATGAATCAGATGCACCTACATTGTTCTGGATTTCACGTGATTTGTTGCAGATGGAACGAGCATCACCAAGAGCAAAAGTTAAACTCCTTTATAATGGCGATGTTATTGACTACTGTATTTGACTTTGGCCTTCAACTTGTCCAACTCCTCCTTTTGGTTTATTCTTTTTACTAGGGGTTTCTCTGGTAGGTTATGCTTCAATCTCTTATAACAGTGGATTTGTTTGTACATGTGACTCCATGAAACAGAATAGTTGAAGTATTGCTTCACTTCTATTTGGTGGAAGAGAAATATGTTTTTTGGTTAAAACAAAATACTTACTCAGGGACAATAAATATGTTGACTTGGGTTGATTGTTCAAGGTTGAGTTGAATTTAAGTTCTAAGTTCAATATTTTTATTGGACGAATTTGATAGGTCTGGTTTTAACACTGTGAATATTATATAGTAAAGTTAAAAATCTTTAAATAAAAAATTGTTAAAAAAACAAATTCATATTGTCTATAACTTATAAAAGTTTAAAATATTTTAAAATATTTGTAATGTTTCGCCTCATTAGGTTGAAACTTATTGTATGGTATAATTTTTATAAGTTCACCTATTTAACTTCTAGTCAAGTTGGGTGTTGGCCCTTGGCCATAGGGCGGTAACTGGTAAGTACCCATTACGTTCTAAGTTGAGATGATGTTATAGCTATAAATAAAATGTGGAATTCTCAGCCTCAAGGTTTTATTTAGGGTCTCTTTGGATAATCTATTTAGTTGTTTTCTTATTTTTTATCGTCAATCAATTTTATTACCACCCATGAGAGTGAAATAATATTTCGATTTTAATAAGAACTTATTTCAAATAGCTAACTTATTTCAAATAGCTGTCTACCAATAAAAATAAGAAAAACTAGAGAGGCTGTGAAAAAAAAAAAAAAAGAGATTATATGTCATCTTGTAATCTTGTCTCACTTCAATATACATTATTAAAACATGAAAAATGGTTTGAAAGGATATTGATTGAAGTAATAGAAGTAGAAATTATTTCATAAAAAAAAAGAGTATCGTATTAAAAATAAAAACAATTTTTTTTCTTTTCAAATACTAATCGAATACTCAATTTGCATCACAAACAGTTTGCAAATCAATTATATTATATAAAAAAAGGTTTTGTCACGTAGGTTGATACCACCTGCCAACACCATATTGATTTTTTTTCCGTCGAAATGAAGACGATTTTATTTTTATAGTAATTTTAATTTTTAAATTGTTTAATTCATATTAATTGATAGCACTAATTTAAATTCATATTCATATTCAAATTTAAACATGATCAATATTTTAAGATATTTATTATTTGAAATTTTTAATTGTTTAATTCATATTAATTTATAACACTAATTTAAATTCAAAATTATAACAAATTAAAATAAAGAAATCGTACAATTAGATTCTTTTTATCTCGTAATTTTATAATGCAAATATATAATTGATAATTTAAATAATATCTATATATACATGTGTGGATGATAATAAAATTTGAACATTATCAATATTTTAAGATATTTATGATTTGAAATTTTAAATTGTTTGATTCATATTAATTGATAACATTAATTTAAATTCAAATTGTTTAATTACAAAATTATTTTTATTATCACAATTTTATGATTTATAATAATAATAATAATAATAATAATAATAATAATAATAATAATAATAAAATTATCAATTATCAATTCATTAAATTCAAGTTTATTTTATTTTATATTGTATAAAAGAAGATTTTACCACATAGGCAAATGCCACGTGGCAACATCATATTCATTCTTTTCCGTCCATAATGCCGTTAAATAATTCTATTTTATTTTTAATTCATAAAAATTTATTTATGGTAATTAAGATGATTGTTTATTTATAAAATACTTAATTAAGGTAATCAATCATGACTAGAATATTCTAATTATTAACAATAAAATTATATACTCTTATTCAAATTAATTAATAACACTAATATATATTTTGATTCATATTTTATTTTAAATTTGTTCCTTAATCCATCAAAAATAAAAAATAAGAAGATTACGTTCTTTATATGTTAAGAGATAGATCACGTTCTTTAATTCATCAAAAATAACAATATTATTTTTTATAGAGATAAATCATGATGATCTTTATTTACTTAGATATAGATCATGTTTCTTAATTCAAAAAAAACTACCTTCCTTATTTGCTTCTTTTTTTTTTTTCTCTATTTATTATGTTTGATTAAAATCTTTGAATGAGATTTTAATTTAATTACTATTGTATTTTTAATCAATATTTTATTTATCAAGTTTTCATAATTAATTAAATTATGGGTAATAGGTACAGATCAGGTACAGGCATTTACATATCCAACGGGTAAAGACACGGATATTAAAGTTACTATCCAGCAAGTGTGGGTCTGAATATGGGAATTTTTTTTAAAGTACAATATGGAGACGAATACTATAGTACCCTAACTAAACCCTAGCCATTGTCATCTCTAAGCATTTATAAAGATAATAATTTTTTTAAAAACAAACATTTATATATATATATATATATATATATATATATATATATATATATATATATATATATATTAAAATGATATAAGACATATATAAATATAATTTTTTTTAATATACATCAATATTCATAATTATTTTATATATTAAATACATATTTGCTAACATATATTTATGTAAAATTTAAAAATAATTAAGAAATACGCAAAAATACAATAATATAAAAAATATAAATTATATATTTAACACTCGTGCAGGACATGGGTTATTAAGCTAGTACAGATAAAGTTAATGCTAAGCCTTCCACAAATGTTGCTGCTGCAGGAGACTCCTCCAATCAATCCCACGTCCCAAACAATGATGCTACTATTAAAACTCAACTCGGTTTATCATCCCAAAATACTTGGCCCAATCTAGTATTTGGCTTCGTGTGACTCTTGATTTTGAAAGGGGTTTTTTTGGAGTTTGGAAGTTTGGTTCCTTTCTTCAATGACTGAGGTCGATCTTGGTAGCAATTGAATCGAATAGGGAAAGAAATAATAATTCTCCTGAATTATTATGGTCTAAAGTAAAAGAAAGAAGTGAACGAGACAGAACAAGTCTAGAGTTTTGATGGACGTGAATTTAATTAGGTTTTTTTTTTTTTTTAACATCATAATTTGAAAGCAAAAGCTTTGATATAGGCATGGTAACGGGCGAACCCATCCCTGCCCTATTTTTTCCCGAAAAGAGAAGAAAATGGATAAATAACCTATTTAGTTCCTGAATTATGTATTTGTTGACAATTTAGTCCTTACATTTTCGAAATGACCAATTTAATCCACAAATGTACAAATGTTGGGACAAGTTAGTCCAACCATTAAACATACTAACATTATGACACTTAATGTCGCAACATACTGGTGCACAGCTTTGTTCTGCATTTGGTTTCAATTCGGAAGTGCCTTTCAATTTTCTGTGTGTAATTTTGCTGCTTCTATGCTCTTCGAAGTTAGTAATTTATAATAGGCATTCTCATATTTTAGCAAAATTATTTCCGTATGGTAAGGTATGGAGGAAAGTTAACTCTGTTTGTTGAGAGTTGCAAGTTAGAATATAAGAATTGTTATTAAGTCAAATTCTGTGTATGTATCAACACATAAATTTTATGCACTTTCACGGGTGTGGGAGTGAAATATGGTTGAATACAGAGTTGCAGATGCATGCACTTTTATAATGTTAATCATGATAATATTTACTCTTTGCTTGAATTTCTAGTTTACTCACTTATGGGTCGGCGCAAGAAGAAGGTTGGTTGTGGTGAACACATTGATCGAATCAGTGACTTACCAAGTAATGTGATTGATAGCATCCTACAACACCTGCCCATAGAAGACCTAGTTAAGACCAGTGTACTATCCAGGAAATGGAGGTATATGTGGGCTTCAGTCCCAAATCTTATGTTTTTAGATGACTTTTTTGAGCAGTGCTACCATCTTGAATGCCTTGAAACTTCAAGTATTATTACAAAACTTCTTTTTCTGCACAATGGTCCGGTACATGAGTTTTCTCTCCACATCCCTTCAGACTACCAAATCAAAATGGAATGCCTCACTAAGTGGATTGTGTTTTTGTCAAGGAAAGGTATTAAAGATCTTGAGCTTGTGAACTTACGAACAGATCCCTATCAAACACCACCTCATATCTTTTCCTGTCGGGACTTGACTTACCTTCACCTTGATAATTTTAAACTATCAACACTGCCTAATTTTTGTGGCTTTAGAAGCCTGATTGACCTTCAGTTACTTAACATTAAATTTGTGTCAGGTGCATTTGATAGTCTTATGTCTGGTTGTCCCTTACTTGAGCAACTCATCATTTCTTACTGTTCTGGTTTAGAACATATTAATGTCTCTGCTCCTTTTCTCAAAAACTTAAACATAGAAGGCAGTGAGGTTATCAAGTCAATTTGTTTGAAGCAAACACAGAACCTGATTAATCTCAGACTCTGGGCTGAAGAACGTGGGGATAACATTGAGAGAACCCGGGTATCTGATTTGTTGAAAGACTTGCCCAAAATTAAGAGGCTATCACTAGAAGGAGGTTACATTCAGGTTAGAAAACAATTATACATATCTGAGTCTGTTCACTGCTGTTGTTTAGTTGGATTTGATTTGTTGGCTCTTATGTTAGCCTGGTAGATTTTATCTAAAACTATTGAATAACATAGTAATTTGCTGACATATGAACATGTTCTCTCTGGTTACACAACTCTATATGGAGTGATTTTTCCACGAGTGAATGTGAATGTTAGTTACTTAGTTATGTATTGCATGAAATGTTTTATATGTCATGTGTGACATGTTTTATAATTCTTATCACGAATTGACATTTTTTCTCACCACTTCTACTGTCTACCATACCTTGCTTGGTTGCCCTACTTGGTTTTCTAAAGTTGTTATTCATATATTGTTAGTCAAAAAGAGAAACAAGGTTTCATTTTGGTTCACGAACCAACATTCTTAATTTGCATATATTGTTAGTCAAAAAGAGAAACAAGGTTGCATTTTGTTTCACGAACCAACATTCTTAATTTGCATATATTGTTAGTCAAAAAGAGAAACAAGGTTGCATTTTGTTTCACGAACCAACATTCTTAATTTGGTGCCTCGTCTTAAATTAGAAAACTGTATTTCTAGTTGGATGTGTTCAAATATATCTCACCACTGTGTTCTTTGTGTGCATAGAATTTGTCTGCAGGCATGCAGCTTAGGCCAGTCAACACTTTAACATGTCTGGCATTGTTTGGTGTGAATTTCAATGAAGTAGGAGAACTTCTGTTTACTATTTCCTTACTTGAAAGTTCTCCTAACCTGAAGGAACTTGTTATACAGGTGACCTAGACGACTTATGCTTCTTAGTTTGTTTTTGTAATTATCATATTTGGATTTAGTTTTATTTCTTTTTCTTTTCATAGGGTGATTACAAGAATGTGGAGCCACAAACGACTTCGAAGGAGTTTGACTGCAGTGATTGTTGCTTTAGTCAGAGCTTCAAATTGTGAATATCACAGTTAAAACTGGCTATAAGCATGCACTTAACTTGATACGATATGTGCTTGCAAAGTCCTCATCCTTGAAGATCCTTACTTTCAAAGTTTATTTTGGTCTAAATCAATCAGATACACCTATATTGTTAAGTATTTCACGTGATTTGTTGCGGATGGAACGAGCATCACCGAGGGCAGAAGTTAGATTCCTTTATGATGGCCTTATTGAATAGTGCTGTATTTGATTTTGACCTTCAGTGCGCCCAACTCATCTTTTTGTTAATGTTTGATTTTTACTGGGGGATTTTCTGTTAGCTTATGCTTTCATCTCTTTATAACAATGAATTTATTAGTACATATGACTTCATGAAACAAAATAGTTTTATAGCTGAGTATTATTTCCTTTTTCTTTGGAGGAAGAGAAATATTTTTTTGGTTAAAACGAAATACTCGGGTAACAATAAATATGCTGAGTAGTGTGCTGATCATTCAAGGTTGAGTTGAATTTATTAACTTCTAAGTTCAACATTTTGATTGACCAATTTGATAGGTGTGGTTTAACGATTTGAATATTATATAGTTAAGTTTAAATCTTTAAAATAAGGTAGCACATATATTTTTGGCTAAATTACTTTGTTGGTCCCTTATCTTTATTTTAAGTTGTAATTTGGTCCTTTATTTTTTAAAAGTTGAAAAATAGTCTCTTATCTTTATTTTAAGTTACAATTTAGTTCTTTGTTTTTTAAAAGTTGCAAAATAATCCCTTAAGTAATTTTTTTATAGAATGTTTATCTCTCAAGTAATGTTTTTTTTAATTTTTTTGGGATAAATATGTTATAAAAAATTATTTAAGTGACCATTTTGCAACTTTTAAAAAATAAAGGATCAAATTGCAACTTAAAATAAAGATAATGGGCCATTTGGCAACTTTTAAAAAATAAAAGACCAAATTACAATCTAAAATAAAGATAAGAGACCATATCAATAATTTAGCCTATATTTTTAAGAGAATTATATCGATGAAAATTGATACTAAAGAAATATTCATGTATATTACACTATAGAATGAGTTAGTGGTTTGTGAAAAACATACAAATTAGAAATGTAAGAATCATATACGTGTCATCGTCGCATGTAACAGGAAAAGTTGCACTAAGGAAGCTTGCCAATTTCTTTGTAAAATCTCTATTTAATGCAATTTCTTGATCCGGAAATTATCTTACCTTGAACCGCATTTGCAGTACAAAGAGCCCCTTTCTAACCTCAACTACTTTTTCATCCCTAAATTGTGTAGACTTCATTTCATTGCTACTATCCTAATGCAACAAGTGATCCAAATAGTCACCGGTTGAGTGAGGCAAGAGAGATGATCTTGTTTTTTTATTTAGACCTGAAATAGTAAGATAGAACATGAACAGTATCTGGACATATTTGGTGTTTGTTTCTGTGTTAGGATGATTTAATTCTTTATTGTTGATGGTTGTCAATCTTTGTATAAGTGAAATCCAAAGACATGTAAATAAAAGGTTGAAAGAAGCATTTGATTGGTAAGTTATTTGTAAGAATGTTAATTTTTTGGCTCTGTTTCTGTGTATAGTAGTGTCAATTGTTAATAATGTCTGTCACGCTTGGTATGCACTATACACAATCTTTTTCTACTGTCAAACAAAGGGAGTCTAGCTCAGTTGGTTGAACAGGTACATGAGTTATTGTAAAGCCCCTGATACCAGTCTTCGATTCTTATAGATAAAAAAAAATACACAATCTTTTTCTACTGTCAAACAATTTACTAGATGAGTGTTATGATTTGAGAAGTCCTGGAGAAAACAGTGCCAATTTGGTAACAATTTACTAGATGAGTGGTACCCATTTGGATAATTTTTCCCAAGTCATGGATAATTGTGCCATTTATTTGAGTTGATTTATTTCAATTGTTTATGTTTACTTTCACAATTATTCTTTCACTTTGCATATTTGCATGTTCTTAGAGATGACAGTCCAATGTCAGCACACCAGCTGGTTTTTGCAGTATTGAGCTCGTTTTTCATTCAGAGTTTAAACTCATTCAGAGAAAATTTCTGTCCTTTTCCTCTTTTATTTGCACGTGAATTGATTGCTTATCTGAGGTAATAATTATTTAGACCAGCACATAGTCACATAATTCGCTCACCTTGCCAAGAACCGCGAATTGGTTCGTGCGAACCGGTTCGCGGTACGTTTTCGAACCGGTTCGTCCAAATTCGTCAATCAATTCGTTGAGGAGACGAACCAGGGAAGATCATTAACACGAAAATCATTAACACGAAAAGTAAAGATCGAAAAAAGAAGAGTGGAAACAGAAATTGCAGGCAGTCGCTGGGAATTTTCAACAGAAAACCATTAATATGCAGAAGAATGGATATGAAAAGCAAGGATACGAAAGGGAAGATTGTAGAGGAGTGAAAGCCAGAAGTTGAAAGGTTTTTTATTAAAAAAAATTAGTATTAGTTTTTTATCAGTAAATTAGTGTTAGTTTCGAGAGGAGTTGGTGGCTTATTGTTGGTTTCGAGAGTAGCTTATTGGGAGAGAAGTTGCACGCCTAAAATGCACCTCAACGAGAGGTTAGTGGTGTTGGTTTAAAAAAAAAATTATTTATTTGAATAAATTAAAGAATTAATTATTTTCATACTTGTCTATTACTTTTCTTGATAAGTGTTATATGACTAATTGAAATTTTAATTTAAAAACAAAATCACTTATAAGAATAAGTTACCTTATATTTTTGTAGAAACTTAAAAAAATCAATTTATTAATTAATCTGTGACTGAAGAGTTATATTAATTAACATATTTTATAATTCCTATTTTTTTATTCTCTCTCATTAATTTATATTGAATTATTTATCATTAATTTTATTATTCACTATAGGTGAACAAATTATAATTCCTATTTTTTTATTCTCTCTCAAATACCATTTCTTAATTTGTATCTTGAGTATGGTGTAATTTTTATCATTAATTTTTATTCTCTGCTGTTAATTTATTACAAAGAATGATGTTCACATATTATTTAATCTAGACCTTTAGAAAAGGCCGTTACTGTTATTGTTTTTCCATAAGAACAAAAGCTGATGATAGAAAATATTTATTGCTTTCAAAATGATTGAACATTTTAAAATGCGTGTTTTATAAAATGACAGGATGGGGGTCTGATAAATATCATTGGGTCAACATGTGATTTGTTTCATTTCATACAATTTTTGGTGCACATTGTACAGTGGGCGTTGGGTGGGAGGATGCAATTGATTTTTGTTATGTGGGGTAATAACATTGGCAGCATGGAAGGGTAAGTGATTAATATATGAAAATGTATAAGTGAAGAATTCGATTTAATATCTCTAAAAAATATGTCCAGTGATTTGCATGATTTTTTTTATAGGAGTTTTGTCATATTTAATGTTTAAATTTTTTTTTTTATATATGATATTTTATAATTGACTTGTGTAATTTATAATTTTTAACTAGATAAAAAAATGATTGGAGGAATATTAATTTATATTATATAACATACTATAAATTTAAATAGCGTACCGAAACGTACCTACTATATATACCCCTCACGTACCAATACTTTTTAAGATCACGTACCCGTACCCGTACCGAAACGTACCGTGAATTATGTGACTATGGACCAGCAGTGTGATTGTGTTGTACTCCCTCCGTTCCAAATTATATGACGTTTAAGGTTTTGGCACAGGTATTAAGGAATGCAATTAATTTGTTGAATTTCCTAGAAAATATTAGGTAACTTCCTAATATACCATTTATCTCTCTAATTAATTACTCATAGTACACTACTCCCACTAAGTATTAATTAAGGGTAGTCCTAGAAAAAGACATTTAATGTAGCATTGGTTTTGTAAAACGATATTTATTTTGGAACAAATTTTTTTCTCTAAAACGTCATATAATTTGGAACGGAGGGAGTAATTGTTTGTTGTCTTGATGACTTAGAGTGGTGTGCATATCTTAATTTTGCTCTGCTCATGAGATCTTTATTGGGTTACATTGAGAACATTCAACAATTTGTAACTACGATACAATGCTTGATTGACTAAAACACTTTGGTTGACTGAGCCCCATTTAATCAATTCTTGTTAAGAGCAAGCAAATCCTATAAAGACATTTTCCAGGAAGTAAAAGTAGTAAGGTATCAATCTTATGCACTGTCAGGTGTGTGGATGTGTAATATGGTTCAACACAGATGCATGTACTTTTATAATGTTAATCATAATATCTACTCTTTTGTTGAATTTCTAGTTTACTGATGATTCAGTGTGAGAAGAAGGCTGGTTATGATGAACACATTGATTGAATCAGTGACTTGCCAAGTAATGGGATTCTGTTTTTGTCAAGGGAAGGTATTAAAGATCTTGAGATTGTAAACCTACAAACAGATCCCTACCAAAGACCATGAAGCTCACCATTTCTTACTGTTCCGGGTTTGAACATATTGATGTCCCTACTCCTATTCTCAGAAACTTATACACAGGAGGGTGGCGGTGATGAGGTTATCAAGTCAATTTGTTTGAAGTAACCACAAAATTTGACTTTTCTCACACTCTTGGCTGATGGACCTGGGGATAACAGTGAGAGAGCCTATGCTTTGTTGAAAGACTTGCCGAAAATTTAGAGGCTATCACTAGGAACTGGTTTTGTTAAGGTTAGAAAACAATGACACATACCGGAGTCTATTGACTTTTGTTTAGTTGGATTTGATTTGATGGCTCTTATTTTGGTCTGGTAGATTTTATCTAAAAACTATTGACCAATGTAGTAGTTTGTTAACATATGGACACGTTCTCTCTAATTACACAACTCTATGGAGTAATTTATGTTCTCTATCTATAATTACACAACTGTGAGTAGTGTGATTTATGTTTCTGTCTAATTTCACAACTCTATGGAGTGTTTTTTCCACAAGTGAATGTAAGCTACTAAGTTATGTTTTGCAAAAACGAAAACCAAGGACTAAGGAACAATACATCATGCTTGAAATTCTTTATATTTTCATTACAAATTGGCATTTACTCACATCACTTGTACCTACCTTGGTCACGCTATTTTATTTTCTAGAGTTGTTATCTTATTCCTTCATTGCTGGTCAGAAAGAGAAAACAAGGTTACATTTTGGTTCATGAACCAACATTCTTGATTTGGTGCCTTGCCTTGTACTAGAAAACTGTGTATTTCAGGTTGGATGTGTTCAATATATCTCACTCAATTTGAGAAGCTCTTTATTTTGAAGCTTCATAACTGCTGCAGCTTTTACACCCTGCAAAGTTCATTCATGCCCAGTTTGTTTGACATTTATTGAGGAATATAAGCTTAGCAAGAAGATCAAGTACAACTACATAGACATCTATTTGGGGTCCAACACCAAGCTTTATAATTCTCAGCATTGGTCTTTTGTCAAGATTGCACCTATATCAATAAATACACCCTTCCCATCCTTCAATACACTACCTGCAGTGCTTAGGCACTGCACTGAGTTTTATTTCATCCTTTATATAATTGCTTTCGTTTCTTAAAAACTAACTTTTCCTTTAAAATTGTTACAAAATATCTTATCACAATGATAATTTCATATAGGTTATACTTGAATATTGAATATTTGTTCCCGACTGATGTTATTTGTGTTATCCAGTGGATTTTCTTTCCCAAAAGCAGAATCTAGCAAAATTATGAAAATCAAGTTGATACATGGCTCTTAAATTTTATGACAGTGATGATAATAATATGGCATACTTGTGCTTAAATTCATCCTTAAACTTTATCTTAACTGATCCTTGAATTTTTTCTCATTTATAATTAACACTTTTCTAGAAATTTGAGATTAAATTATTAATAATAAATACATTTTAACCATTTACTTAAGTTAAATCTTAGTCACTTATTAATTTTATTTTTTATAACTAATATTTTTAAAAATTATAACAATAAATTTTTAAAAAATTTTAAATTAGAATTTTATTATGTTTTAATGTTTGAAAAAATTATAAAAATAGATTGTTTTTAAATTACAAATGAAGGTGCAAATGTGTTTTTAATAATTTAATTTTCAACTTTATAGAAGGGGTTAATTATAAAAAAAATTAAAGATTAATTGAAATAAAATTAAAATTCAAAATATCTATTTATAAAAAGGAGTAAAATTTAAGGAAGGTTAAGTATATTTTATATATTTAATCTAATGCCATGTTTGAACTTACACTTTTAAGGCTAAATGCTACTTTTGGTCCTTTATGTTTTAGTATTTTTTCGTTATGGTATTAAGTTTTAAAAGTCTCATTTTGGTCCTTTATGTTTTCGAAAGTTTCATTTTGGTCCTTTCTTTCGTTTTCTGTTAACAACATTAGTGTTCCGTTAACTTTTATATTTTAAAATAATTAATTTTAGGCTAAATGTTACTTTTGGTCCTTTATGTTTTTGCTTTTGTCATTTTGGTCCTTTATGTTTTTGAAAGTCTCATTTTGGTCTTTTATGTTTTCGAAAGTTTCATTTTGGTCATTTCTTCCATTTTTGTTAACAACGTTAGTGTTCTGTTAACTTTTATATTTTAAAATAATTAATTTTAACATAATGGTGGTTAAAAACCGCCACAATGTTTAAATTAATTATATTTATGATAACATAATTAATTTAAACAAAACCGCCACAAAAATTTTTTTATTAACATTTTGAAAATGATTGTTCATCTTCAAGGTTCCGTTAGGTGGTGTTCATGGTGGTTCAAAGGGAAATGCCATGGGTCATGGCATTTTGAGTGAGGGATGTGCACTATAGTGAGTCAAATGTGTTTGGGAGAAGGGTGAGAGTAGTTCGTGAGTGAAAGTGTACATTGAGTGAAGGATCTGGCGTCGTCTTCTTCATTGTCGATCTGGTGAGATTATGAGACATGGCGGAACATCACGAGCACAAGGAAGTGAAGGAATAAGAAACTCCCTCATTTCACGTGAATAAGAAACTCCCCTGTTTGAAATCACCAATTTGGCGTCATCTTCTCCATAGTTTTTAGCTGCCACTATGTAAAATTAATTATTTTAAAATATAAAAGTTGATGAAACTGTTAGGAATTTTATAATTCCTAATTAATTAATATGGGCTACATATTATATTATAACATTTATATTAGTTATTTACATTTAGATGGGTTCAATATAAAGTGATTTAATTCAGTGAGCCCATTAGACTGCCAACAGAAAATTGATATGGGCTTAATGAGCGGAAACCAGTTTGGCCCATTAGGGGATAATGGGAACCCTAATAGGTTAAAACCTAAGGCATGGTTATGGTCCCCAATACACCAAATCAAGAAACAGTTTCTCCTCTCCCCATCTGAAGAGAAAACGAAGGTCCCATAAGGAAGAAGGTGATTTGGTTGAGGAAGGTCATTAAACCAATTGTTCGTGACCAGTGTTAGATTCCGCTGCGTGTTGATAAGCTCTATGGATCCAGGTATTCCTTAAAACCTCTTGATAATCTGACATAATGTGTTTTGGTGCTCATTTGGTATTTTATAAGGTTTATTAAAATTCCAACAGAAACACTAACGTTGTTAACGAAAAATGGAAGAAAGGACTAAAATGAAACTTTCAAAAACATAAAGGACCAAAATGAGACTTTCGAAAACATAAAGGACCAAAATGAAAAAAACTAAAACATAAATGATCAGAAGTAACATTTAGCCATTATTTTAAAATATAAAAGTTAATGGAACACTAATGTTGTTAACAGAAAACGAAAGAAAGGACTAAAATGAAACTTTCGAAAACATAAAGGACTAAAATAAGACTTTTAAAACTTAATGTACCAAAATAAAAAAAAACACTAAAATATAAAGGACCAAAAGTAACATTTAGCTCACTTTTAATATTTGATAATATATATCAACAAATCACAAAGCCAAAAGAGGAATTGACCCTAGATATAATAGTCTAAAAAACAAAATTCAGATAATTTGTGTATAATCTCTATTTATAATTAAATCTATTAAAAAATAATGGATCATCAGAAAAGTTTTACTCACATTCCATTTTTTTAAATTAGACAGCTTCTACGGTGGACATGTGTTTCAAATGATTTATGGTGGACCATGGTAAATAGCCCTAAGATTAATTAATAATCCACTTTCTTATTATGGACTCTCAACACCTGATCCTTGCTTCTAACACGCAGGCACTGCTTCTCCGCCATGCGCCGCCGCTGGAGATGGTTTGTAACATCCCGAAAATTTCAACCCAGTAAGTAGGGACGTGAGCAGTTTAATTAGAAATTAATTGAAATTAATTTGTTTGATTTAAATAAGAAAAGATATGTTTGAGTAATTAAAATATAGTTAGTAATTAATTGAATAATGAATGAAAGTAAATAATATAAGTGTTTATTTATAATGGTCAAATAGGAAAAGATTGATAAAGTCAAAGGATATAATATTTTTGGTAATTAAAATCTATGTGACTAATTCAATGAAATTAATTGCTTGTGATAAAAGTTTCTCTATGGTAACTCTTTGTAATTAATTCTCTGTAGTTACCTTTTTGTACCACTTGTTTGTGATTAAAATTCCTTGTAACTGAATTGCCTATGAGATTCCCTGTAGTTAAATTGTCTGTATTATCTTATTTAATTATTAACTTGCAGTGTGGTGCGTATTTAAATTTAAATTATAAGGTTGTCTGTGATTGATTTCTTGAGATGTCTGCTAGTAATTAATTGAGCTATGATTAATTACTAGTAGTAAATATTTAAAATATCTATTGCTATGTATTAATTAATTTATTGGTTGCAAAGCGATTTTAATTATTTTAATTAAATTAAATGTTAGTAACTTGCACGCCGAGTTATCTTTCATAAAAATTCATCTATAAGCAATTACTCTACAGAGAGAATTTTATAAGAGTATTAAAAAGTTTTCATTTCATAAAAATTTATAAAATTAAATAGATGTTTCAAAGTTTGGTTTTCAAAATTTAAAATCACGTCCCATTTCAATTTCACTGTGTAAAATTACACTGTGTAATTTATAACTTAACACCTAAAATATCACCTCACATCCCCTTACCCAATTAAAATTCATGCAAAACCCTCCCCTTCTCACTTGAGTCCCACGGACACAACACACACACCCACAAAAACCTCTTTATTTCACTCATTCCAACAAGAGCAAAACTTAATCAACAAGTTAAAAAGAAAAACCTCTCTCCTCTCCCACTCACCATCAATCACGATCATTTCTCTCACTCACCCCATCACTCCTTTAATCACTCCTTTCTCTCACTTCTCTCACTCACTAAAGACAAATACTTAGCCAGCAAGTTGAGCAGACAAAAGCTCTCTTCTCTATCTTCCTCACTCACACGGACCAACAACAATACACAACATTCAAATTCATTTATCTCTTTCTCTCTTCTTCTCCCACGGCCCTGCACCCCAAACCCTCTCCTCTCTTTTTTTATTTTTCTCTTCTTCCTCCTCACTCAGTCACAGAACCCCTCACCACCACTCTTTTCCTCCTTGGCCGTGGCACCCCAAGCCCCAAGGGAAGCCATTGAAGACCTTGCAGGAAGCTGGATCCTCTTCCCTTCCATCCTCTCAACAGCAACTCACTCTTTCCTCTCTTCCTCTCTCAACCAGGCTTAGCAAGGTGAGGGAAACTTCTTTGTGGATTCTATTTTCAGTCTAAGTGTGGTTGAGAGTTAAAAGACTCAACCACACACAGCATGGATGCCCCTCATCTGGACTATTTGTATGTTTTGTTTGAAATGTTTGCATGTGAAAATTTTTGAAGGGAAAGGTTAAGTCTTTGGCAGTGGCTATTTGTGTGAGTGCGTGCATGGCCTTGATGGAGTTTTGATCTCTTTAAATTGTAAGGGATGGTCTGGAACAAGGGAAACCATACCCAATTTCTACAAAACTCATTTTTGTGTGTTGCATGTAGAAGGAGACTTCAAAATCCAAGTGACAGTGGTCGTAGCTTCGGGTTGCCCTGGACAACCCCCACTGTTTCGTGAATTTTGAAAGATCCAACCGTTAGTTTTTCACAAAATTTGTTTTTAATCAAAATAGACACGAAAAGTAACAACTTTTATTTTGACACTATGGAGAGAAACCACGTCTTGAAGTTCATCTATGGCATGCAAAATGGTTGTTCTGTTTTCGAGTTCCCCAAGAACATGTCTCGGTTTTTCTTAAAATTCTAATTGTACACTTAATGTTTTGTTTTCGTTTTTATGCCATTAAAAACTAGACAAAACAAGTTTTTTAACCATGTAATTTAAGAAAATTATCAAGTACAATTTCTAAATCAATTTTTCGAAGAGAGACAGAGCAATGGTTTTGAAACCTTGTTTGGAGCTCAAATTTTAGGTTGTAAAGAAAAATTTTCTGGGAGAAATTGGGGAAGAATTGGAAGGCATGGGATACCATTTTGGAAAGATCCAAATGTTATCTTTATTCTGTAAAAATTTCAAGTCAAAATTATTTTTGGAAGTATCCGAAAATAAAATTTTTTCAAAACATGTTTCTAGAAAGGATTTAACTAACCTGTCAACATGTGGAATTTTTAATAATTTTTGTAGATTTTTAATAATTAAGTGGAATACCAATCTGAAAAATAGATTTCAAGATCTTTCATTTCATATAAAACTTTTCCATTTTTGAGGCCATTTAATGCAATCAATTTGATCTCACATTCAGTACTGCGAAAAGAAAACTTTCCCATTTTTAGTCAATTTTTGTTTTAATTATTTTTTACTGTGGACATGATATAGTGTGACTTGTGTGTAATGTATATAGTTGTTTTTGTGAATGAAAGGGGCAATGGATACCATATGTCCATGTACCCAATTTGTGATTGTAAGTCCCAAAGAACAAAGTTCTTGGGCAATGGTGACTTTGAATAATTGTGTGGAATTATTTCTTGAGTGTATGTTTTGTCTCTGTGATGTGTTCGCAAGACTCGGGAGCGAGTACTTGCAAAATTGGAATTTGATTCCAGTGATTATGGCAAGATCACCATTGAACGATAATGATAAATGAAATTTTTAAACAGAGAGTATTATTAATTAGCTTCAAGATTTTATTTCATTATTTTATTTTTTTATAGGAATTAATTTTAAATTAACTCTTTATTTTTATGCGTTGGACATAGAAATAATTTTAGGACCTTTGCGTGGAAGAATCATCGGTAAGTTACTAATTAATAAAATTAAAATTATTGAGAGGGTAAGGCAAGAATAAAACTTAATAAGATTTGTGATGAGCGTTGCGAAAGTGCGCTTTTCGAGAGTCGTGCAACGGAGACGCGTGTGTACGGTGGTGCAATGGAATTTGCGAAGAGAGTCATGTGGGACATTTCTGACTGTGAAAGAAAGTTGTTAGAGATGAAAGCGGTGATCGAATGACGTGTTCAGTCATGAGGTGATGGAGACGATAGTCTCATATATATATGAGGGTCTCGGCTTGACATCAATTCATCCTGCCTTATACCATGGGCAGCGAACACCCACATCAACGAATATGGATAAAGCTCTATGAGAGAGTGTTTGAAGAGTCAGTCCTCGGAGTATGAATGACCACAGATTGGTATTTGGGAGATGGTCGTGAGGCATTGTTGACCTTGGAGGGTAGGCGCCATGTTGCGACATTTTGTTCACATAGCCGACTTGGCAACCCTGACATAACCACGAGACAATCTTCGGTTGGTGAGAGCCCGCCTTGTACCACGGTGAGGGTGTACTCCTAACAGTCATTCTACTCAAAAGTATGTAACACCACTGAGTTCTGGGAGTTTCAATGGCAGCTAGCCAGTGAGTTACAGTTTACAGAGATTAGTTCTAGGAACGAGTAGGATCTGAGTGTGATCGTCAGAATACCCCATTGTGGTGGTTAGTAGGATTGTACTGTGACTTTTAAAGTCATTCTGTGTGTACTGCTTGATGAGTCAGGAAGTTTACCCTCTATTTATTTTTTTTAGGAGTCGGTGGCAGTACCTGTGGAGATCACAAAGATGCTATCGTCATCGTCTTTATCTTTCGAAGTATCTTCAGAGAGTCCATCTATACCCGCTACTGTTCCTGATGCCACACCATTCGAGGAGTTCACGTTTGGTTCGACGCTTCCCACCTTTCGTCAAACCCCGTTATGTCAAGAATTGGAGACGTAATTGGGTGAGAGCCTGTTAGGGGGATCCGCTGCTAGTCGTGAGCTTAGGGAACAACGAGTCAAGGTTTTTAAGAAGGATTTGGAGAACTTTGAGGAAGATTCCGTGGAGGATCTTGTGTACGACGACCACTAGATTTCTTCTCAGGAATCTTGTCAAAGGCCCTCCGCTATCCTGTTTATGGGATTAGTCTAACATGCAGGGTTGGGTTTAGAGATGACTGCCCTGAGACTAGGTTTTCCCTTTTTATGTATTTGGATATGGGTAAACCTAGGTTTTAGATTTTTAGTATGTACATTCAGCTTTCGTACTCTATTACCCTACGTATTTGGTATACACCTTGGGAATGTACATATTACTATTATTCCGGAAAATATTTGGGTTATGAATATCTCTATTTCATGTATATATGTACATTTTGTAGCCAGAGTTATTTACTTCATTTATTCTGTTTTACTCGCTTTTAAATGTATATTTGTAATTGAGGCGACGATACGCAACTTTCGAAATTAATTAATTAAAAGTTTTAAAATTTTAAAAAAATTCTGATCTATGTTTTATTAAAGGATCATTTCCTTACTTTTTTCGAAGATCGAATAAACTAACACGTCTTTTGAATTTAAAATAAATTTAAAATGAGAATATATGTAAACTCGGATTTATGGTGTTATATGGTTTCCGACGGCAGCGCTAAATTTTTTTTTTTCCGCTCTTCTTCTTCTCCACTCCTTATTCTCATTCCGTCTCGGAAGGCCCCTCCATTGACCACGTCCTCCGCGGCACCATCGGCGTCGTTTCCTCTCTCCTCTATGATTTTGAGCGTGGGGGTTTACTCCCTCTATCGAACGCGCCGTTGAGGCACCCCACATCAGCGCACAATGACCCAACAAAACAAGGTCCCAGACAAACATGGCAGTATAACAATTAGCAAACCAGTGGATTAAATCACAAAAAAAAGCAAAAAAACCCTTGGATTAAATCACAGAAAGAACAAAAGAAAGAGAGAAGAAACTCTCTCGGTGTTTCTAGTTCGCAGGGAACTGGCATGGTTGGTGGAGCTTTGATGATCGATGCAGATGTATTGGCATGATGATTGGTTGTTCCTAAACCCATAGACCTATGAGTGCGTGGCTTGATGATCGATGCGGATGTATCGGCATGGAGATCGAAATCAAGGCCACTGCGTTGTGATCGAAGGCTATTGAATCCGTGCGGATCGGAACGACAAGGCGGAGGCGGTGGCGTCGATTTCAAGGGGATCGACCTTGGGAACGTCATAGGGAACCGGCGAACTTTCGTATTCGACGGCGACGAAGAATTCGAGGTGTTCCTCATCCAGTAGTGGCGCGTCAACGGGAGCATGGAGCGGAGGACGTGCTCCCAGAATTTGTCCTCTTTGCCGGAAAGTGTGAGTGAGAAACCCACAGAGGAGGGAGAGAAAGAGAGAGAAAAAATCTGGTGTTTGAGGTACACAGTATAACTGTGGAACCAAGATTAATCAACGGTGTACAAAAGTGGTCCACAATAGACCACTTGTATAACTGTTGCACGGTAGCCTTCGTCAATTTTTAAAGTCAATATCATAAAGGCCCACTCTCATTCATTTCTCATTTATTCTTTACTCTTCGAATCTTCGTCGTCGCGTTCGAAATCCCTCCCGCGAAACCCTTCCACGCTTTCAGGTTCGTTCTGCTTTTGCGCCACCCTTTCAAATTTTCTACGCATTTTGTTTCAAATCGGAAGTGCCTTTCAATTTTCTAACTGTAATTTTGTGAACTATCATCTTCGCTGCTTCTATGTTTTTCTAAGTTAGTAATTTATAGTAGCCATTCCTATATTTTAGGAACATTATTTCGGTTTGGGAGAAAATGAAATGAAGAACAAAAAAAAAAAAAAAGAGAGTAGGGGATGGAGGAAAGTTGACTCTGTTTATTGAGAGTTGAAAGTTAGAATGTAAGAATTGTTATTAAGTGAAATTGAATGTATGTATGTATCAACACATGACTTTTACGCACTTTCAGGTGTGTGGTGTGGGTGTGTAATATGGTCAAATACAGACACAAGCACTTTTATAATGTTAATCAAGATATTTACTCTTTCCTTGACTTTCTAGTTTACTTATGAATTATGATTCAGTGTGAGGTGAAGGCTGAATGGCTGATTGTGGTGAAGACATTGATCGAATCAGTGACTTACCAAGTAATGTGATTGATGTCATTCTACAACACTTGCCCATCCAAGACCTAGTCAAGACCAGTATACTGTCCATGAAATGGAGGTATATGTGGACCTCAGTCTTGGCGCTTAAGTTTACAAGAAACTATTTTCAGACGTGTAAGCGTCTTCAATTGGACCTTGAAATTTCAAGTATTATCACGGAACTTCTTCTTGTCCACAATGGCCCGCTACATGAATTTACTCTTGACTTCCCTTCAAATTGCCCAATCAAAATGCAATGTCTCAGTAAGTGGATTCTGTGTTTGTCAAGGAAAGGGGTTAAACGTCTTACACTTTTGTACCCAAAAACAAATTCCCATCAAACACCATCTCATGTGTTCTCTTGTCAGGAATTGACTTATCTTAAACTTCAGAATTCTAAATTATCAACAGTGCCGCCTAATTTCCATGGCTTTAAAAGTCTGGTTACCCTTCGTTTATTTTACATTACATTTGAGTCAGGTGCACTTGAGAGTCTTATGTCTGGTTGTTCCTTGCTTGAGGTGCTCGTCATTGTTTTATGTTCCGGTTTTGAACATATTAACGTCTCTTCTCCTGTTCTCAAATGCCTACTCATTGTAGGTTATGAGGTTATCAAGTCAATTTGTTTGAAACAAACACAGAATCTGATTGATCTCACACTCTGGGCTGATGAAGGTGGGGATAACATTGAGGGAAGCTGGGCATCTGATTTGATGAAAGATTTGTCAAAAATTGAGAAGCTACATCTTGTAGGAGGTTACATTAAGGTTAGAAAACAATGACATATCAGAGTCTATTTATTTTTGTTTGATTGGATTTGATTTGTCTACCCTTATCTAGCTTGGTAGATTTTATCTAAAACTATTGAACAACATTGTAATTGGTTGACATATAGATATTTCTCTCTAATTACACAACTCTATATTGAGTGATTTTTCCATAAGTGAATATTGTAAGTTACTAAGTTATGCTTTGCATGAAATGTTTTATATGTCATATCAAATATTTTATAATTTTTGTCACGAATTGACATTTTGCACATCACTTTTACTTTACATACCTAGCTTGATTGCCCTATTTGATTTTCTATAGTTGTTATTCATCTATTGTTAGTCAGAAAGAGAAACAAAGTTGCATTTTGGTTCATGAACCAACATTGTCAATATGGTGCCTTGTCTTATATTAGAAAGATGTGTATATCTCACCGTTGTGTTGTTTGTATGCATAGATTTTATCTGCCATCAATCCACGAGTGCTGTCAGCTGACACCTTAACACGTCTAAAATTGAGTGATGTGAATTTCGAAAAAGAAGGAGAACTTTTGTTTATTATTTCTTTACTTGAAAGTTCTCCTAACCTGAAGGAACTTGATATAGAGGTAACCAAGAAGAGCTATGCTTCTCAGTTTGCTTTTGTAATTATCAGATTTTGATTTAGTTTTCTCTTTCTTTTTCTTTTTACAGAGCGATGATAGCACGGATGTGGGGCCACAAATGATTTTGAAGGAGTTTGACTGCAATGACTGCTGCTTTAGTCGGCTTCAAATTGTGAACATCAAAGTTAAAACTGTCTATAAGCATGCACTCGACGTGATACGATTTGTGCTTGCAAGGTCCTCGTCTTTGAAGATCCTTACTTTCAAGGTTGGTCTTTGTCCAAATCAATCAGGTGCACCTATGTTGTTAAGTATTTCACGTGATTTGTGTCAGATGAAGCGAGCATCCCCGAGAGCAGAAGTTAAATTCCTTTATGATGGCCTTATTGAATAATGTTGCATTCGATTTTGGCCTTCAGCACGCCCAGCTCCTCCTTTTGTTTTAAATATATTTTATTTTTACTAGGGGCTTCTCTGTTAGGTTATGCTTAATAGATTTATTAGTACATGTGACTCTGCGAAACAAAATAGTTTTATAGCTATTTTAAAGTTGGAGTGTTATTTCTTTTTTCTTTGGTGGAAGATAAATACTTGAGTGGTGTGCTGATCATTCAAGGTTGAGTTGAATTTAACTTAGTCCAATATTTTGATTGGACCAATTTTATAGGTCTGATTTTAACAATTTGAAGTTAAAAATCTTTAAATCAAGATAGTACATATATTTAGAAGAGAATTATATAATAAAAACATTGTCTCTACTCCTATTCTCAAGAACTTATACACAAAAGGTGAGGCAAACACAAAACTCGACTTTTCTCACAGTCTTGGCTGATGGATCTGGGGATAGCACTAGGAACTGGTTTCGTTAAGGTTAGAAAACCATGACACATACCTAAGT
Organism: Pueraria montana var. lobata; assembly: GCA_026413185.1. NCBI lineage: Eukaryota > Viridiplantae > Streptophyta > Magnoliopsida > Fabales > Fabaceae > Pueraria > Pueraria montana. The sequence goes on along the minus strand of CM048651.1, from coordinate 35,137,917 downwards.
CTATTGACTTTTGTTTAGTTGGATTTGATTTGATGGCTCTTATGTTAGGCTGGTAGATTTTATCTAAAACTATTGACCAATGTAGTAGTTTGTTAACATATGGACATGTTCTCTCTAATTACACAACTCTATGGAGTAATTTATGTTCTCTATATATAATTACACAACTGTGAGTAGTGTGATTTATATTTCTGTCTAATTACACAACTCTGTGGAGTGATTTTTCCACAAGTGAATGTAAGCTACCAAGTTATATTTTGCAAAAACGAAAACCAAGGACTAAGGAACAATACATCGTGTATGAAATGCTTTATATTTTCATTACAAATTGGCATTTATTCATTCATTGTTGGTCAGAAAGAGAAACAAGGTTACACTTTGGTTCATGAACCAACATCCTTGATTTGGTGCCTTGTCTTGTACTAGAAAACTCTGTATTTCTGGTTGGATGTGGTCAAATATATCTCACTCAATTTGAGATGCTCTTTATTTTGAAGCAGTCTATTCATAACTGCCGCAACTTTTCAACCCTGCAAATTTAGTTCATGCCCAGTTCGTTTGACATTTCTCGTTGAGGAATACAAAAGCTTAACAAGAAGATCAAGTACAACTACATAGACATCTATTTGGAGTCCACCACCAAGCTTTATAAATTCTCAGGGTTGTTCTTTGTCAGGATCGCACCTATTAATAAATACACTCTTATATAATTTAAGGGGTGTTAACTTTTGCTTTTATATCCTATTTTCATTTGCTGTTTTTACCTTTTTAATTATAAAAATGACACTTTTATCCAAAGTTTGTATAGGAAACACTGAAAATAATTTTTTCTTTTGTTTTCTCTATGTTTTTCACAAATATTTAAAAATAAGAAACAGATTGAAAGTAAGGTATCAGTTTTATAATTAAAAAGTAAAAATAGAAAATGAAAGTAGGAAATAAAAAACAAATAAGCACCCTAACTTTTCCTTTGAAATTGTTACAAAATATTTTATCACAATGATATATAGGTTATACTTGAATATTGAATATTTGCCACTGACTGATGTTATTCGTGTGATCCAGTAGATTTTCTTTCCCAATATGCAAAATTTAACAAAATTATGAAAATCAAGTTGATACATGGCTCTTGAACTTTATGACAGTGATGCTGATATGGCATACTGTTGCTTAAATTCTTCCTTAAATTTTATCTTAATTGATCCTTGAATTTTTTTTCTTATTTATAATTAACACTTTCTAGAAAATTGAGATTAAACTATTAATAATAAATACATTTTAACCGTTTACTTGAGTTAAATCTTAGTCATTTATTAATTTTATTTTTTATAATTAATATTATAACATAATAAAATTGTTTTAATTTTTTAAATTAGAATTTTATTATGTTTTAATGTTTGAAAAAATTATACAAATAGATTGGTTTTAAATTAGAAATGAAGGTGCAAATGTGTTTTTAATAATTTAATTTTCAACTTCATAGAAGGGGTTAAATGTAAAAAAAAGAGTAAAACTTAAAGATTTAATTTAAATAAAATTAAATTTTAAATATCTATTTAATTCATAAAAAGATTTAAAATTTAAGAAAATTAAGTATATTTTCTATATTTATCTAATGTCGTGTTTGAACTTACGCTTTAATATTTAAGAATATATCAGCAAATGATAAAGCCAAAAGAGGAATTGGCCCTAGATATGATAATTTTAGAATTTCAAAAAATAAAATTTAGATAATTTGTGTACAATCTCTATTTATAATTACCAACAAGCCGTCGGTTCAAGTGAAACTGGATCCGATCTTCTTAAGTAAGATCTCGGATTCAAGCTTTGTGAATAAAAAAAAGCTATTAGAAAGAAAAATCTCATTAAAGGTGATCAGCCAAGTTCTGAGTATAGATCCTCTAAAGTAAAATGGTACAGTATTTGATAAAGTAACTAAATTATTCATCAGTTTAGCTCAGTTGGTTGAGCAGAATGTGTGAGTCCGGTATCCTGTTCGATTCCTACGAATAAAAAAAAAATTTAGACTTGACCACCAGATCCATTTTTTATACATACACATATTTATTCCATTTCATTTTCCTTGTTCTTCTATTTTCCTATTATTATTTAGTTTTTGCAATCTCTTGCTTTTTTTTTTATTCTGATGGTCAAGTCTATAAAATGATCCAGCTGCAAATTTTGTTAGTACTGGTGCGTTTCCAAAGCCTGGTGCCCGGTTTCATTTTCTCAATATCTGTTACATTTCCGATTTCTTTTTTCTTGTTGGCCATTAGCAGAGCCTTTTGTTCCTACGATGATTAATTGGAAAAAATATGTTTATAGATAACTAGGCACGTAAGTCCTACCGGGATTAATTTTTATTGATTTAAATATATTTTTAATCCTCCGAAATATAACAATATTTCTATTTTAGTCCTCCAAATTTAAAATTATTTTTTTAGTCCTTTAAATTCCTAAAATATTTTTTTGTCCCTTTCCATATATGTTATTAGTGTATGCCAAATGGAGAATATTGAATTTTCAATTTGTGGCAATTTTTGACCACCAAAATCAAATTTTGACAGTCAAAAATCGTCATAAATTGCGAATTCAATATTCCTTATTTGGCACTCCTGGAGAGAATGACTAAAAACAGCATTTCTTAAATTTGAGAGACTAAAAAAAACAAACTTTAATTTGAGAGACTAAAAAAAATTGGCCTCCAATTTGAGAGACTAAAAACATATTTAAGCCTATTGGCTATTTTTATTTGTCGATAAGACCATAGTTTACTTGCAGTACTGATATTTAGCTATTTACAATAAAGTAAATGAAATGGAATAAATATGGGTAAGTATAAAACTATGAGAAAAAAGGCTATGAAATTTTACACTGTTATCCAATCATAAATTACTGTTTATGATAAGTTTGTTGACTTTTACAAAATTATCTTAAAAATCATATCAACCGTGATTTGTGATTGGATGACAGTGTAAAACTATTTTACATTGTCAATGCATCATCATTAAACTCTAAAACTATTTATAATAAGGTAAATGAAATCTATATATATATATATATATATATATAATTTATGAATCCAAAAATAACTTTGGAAAACACGTGACGAAACAATGTTACTTCTCAAGCATTAGATGATACGTGTCATCATTTCTGTTGACATGAAGGTTAGTTACTCTAGTCTTTTAAGTATTTTGGTTTTTATTTTCTTTCAAATATGCCAAACATGAAAGGATTTGGCATTGTTTTAGACTTAGGCATTTGTGTGAATTAGTCTTAGATTAGATTAGATGATGCCTAGTAATAATCATGATATCTAAACAAGTCATTTGATTGAACTTTAGATTTTTCTATGTAGTAATCGATTACATATTATATGTAACAGATTACCACATGTTTTAGTTATCTAGGAAAAGCTAAAACACTTAGTGTAATCGATTACAACACGGTTTAACCGATTACATGAAGCTTTTTAGCCTTTCAGTCTTGTTTCTGAAAGAATTTGATTTGTCTCTGTTTTAATCGATTACTATGGTTACAAAAAGTTGTTTCAGAAGGAAGATTAGCTCGGGTTGATCAATTACATTGATATGTAACAGATTAATTCGAACCTAGAACACTTATGAAGATCCTAAAGAATAATTTAACAGATTACATTGATATATAACAGATTAAATTGATTCTTGATTAGAACCCAGGTGCTTTTATGAACGTTTTAACATATTACATGACCACGTAACAAATTAAATCTGTTATATCTTTAAAATTTTAATAAATACCAGCACCTCTCTCTCTCTCAAAAAGTGTGCTTTTCTGAAACTAAATCTTTTAAACACATTGAGGGAAGAGCATCAAAAGGTTCTATGAGTATTTGATCTTCATCATTTCGAAAATAGAAAATCAAAAGGAAGATCTTATGCTTGAAGATATAGATGGTTCTTGAAGAGCTAAAACGTGTTGATCATTCACTAAAGGTGAAATCGTTCCAAAACTTTGATCTTTTTAGAAATTTTTTTATTACTGAAATAGGGTTTTTCAGGTCCTAGTAGTAGAGTTCTATTATGAGGGTTATCTTTCTTTTCTTTTAGGGTTCAAGACTAGAAAGCTTGTATTTTGAATTTCTTGTGTGTGCAGTGTGCTTGTAACTTGAAAATTTGAAATAGTGAAAGATCTAACAGGGTGTTTGGTCAACTAGATGTAGGTCTTTATGATTGAACCAGTATAAAAATCTTGAGCATTCTTTCTTTAATCTCCTACATTCTTGCCCATTCAAGTTGTCAAGGTTATTTGCTTAAGTTTTCCTAATCAACATCTTTTAATTGGAATAACTCTAAATTTAATCTAATTTTAATATGAATTTTAATCTCTACTAAAATCTTTTCTGAAATCTTTCTTTTAAATACTTTGATTATTTTAAAGAAGGAAGGTGAAATAGAGGTTTTTGAAAAAGAAAAGAGACTTTTGAAAAAAAGATTGAAAGATCTATTCACCCTCCCTCTAGATTTGCTGCTTCGATCCTACAATTTCATGCTTCGGAATTGTTTGATTCGATTACAAACCAAATTCAAATTCAAATACATTTAAGTCTCCTTAATTATTAATTCAAAAATTAATTCAAAATCATTTTTAATTATTATCCGAAATTAAAATTATCAATCAGCATTAATTGATTAATTGCCAAATTACCATTTAGGTAGTATTGAAATAAATCTTATTATATTTCTATTTTTATATCGTAAAATAAATCTGATTAAAATACTTAGGAAAATACAAATAGAGAGTATCTATGATACCCCCAATAATTTTGAAGGGGTTTGATACTGTTGGTTTTTTAACCAATCAAATTGCATATAATCTTTCTTCTCATTAATTAATTTTTTTTGTTTTTTTAAATTAGTCCTTAATTAATTAAAATATTTTTTTAATAACTTACAACTCTCTCTTTCTCTCTAATGTACACACACCTTTTAGTACGAGTGCATTAACATTTTACATAAAACATTCTTTAGTTCTTTTAAATTTATTTAAGAGACATTACAGTAATTTAATCTTTAGTTTTTTAAAAAAACAAAAAACTCATTTTTCTCTCCTCTTCAAATCCTCTCTCCTTTCTCCCACTATGCCTGAACAATCGTTGCTGAAGTTTTGAAATATTCATTCATGAAGACAACGAGGCCATGAGGGTATTATTAAATTTGGCAGATAACAAACATTTTGAAAAGAATAATTATGTTAGTAAATTGAATCTGATGGTTACAAGGAATTAAGGGTACTTTAATTTGTGAAATGCCAAGACAAAAACGTTGTTGTTCATCTCCAAGAGCCAAAGTCATTCATTAACAAAATAAGCTACATAATCAAAACTAGTAAACAGGTCTCAGTCCTTGCTTCTCACTGCTGCAGTTGTTGTGTTCCGATTAGGGTGTAGATTTAACGTGATTTATCGATGAAGAAAATTAGGGTTCAAACTTATGTTTAATCATATTTTCTAATTTAAAATAGTTATAATTTTAAATTTTTAAAAAAATATATTTTAATTAATCAAGGACTAATTTGGAAAAAATAAAAGTTTTTTTAATTAATGAGAAGAAAGATAACATACAATTTGATTGGTTAAAAAATATCAAAACCTCCAATATTATTGAGAGTATCATGGAAACTCTCATACAAATAGATGTGATTCAAATTATGGTAAATAATCATGTCAGGGGTGCCAGAATTGAGGAAATTGCTACAAATAAGGGCCTTGACTTTGTTAGAACAAAGAGTGGAAACAAGATTCTAATTCCACCTATTGTCTTGGTATAAATGATGCAACTGCAGATTAACGTCATTGATATGCACAAAGTCTACGAGCTGGCAAAGATGTCCCCCCTGACTCCATCGGTCAAACCAAACAGAAAGTTTCCCTTCTCCAACTCTATATCGAAATCCCTCTTCAAGAATAGCTGTTGCTTTAACAATAGAATTCTAGCAATAAGAACTACCAGTCTGAGTATTCACAAAAAAAATAGATTCTCCCTTATGGTATTTACTGGAAAGAAGAGAGACCCAAAGTTTACTAGGATCATGAAACAGGGACCAGACATGCTTCCCAAGTAACGCTATATTCATATCTTTGGCAGTTCTAATGCCCAACCCACCTCGCATTTTCGGTCTAACAGCAGTCTCCCATTTAACCCAATGATTTGAAGTTGATCCCAAAATAAAATCTCTAGTGATTTTTATCAATTTCATCACACACTCCATTAGGCAGCCACAAATTCTGCATTGGGTAAATTGGCATGGAATTGAGGACTGATTTAGCAAGAGTGGTTCTTCTAGCTCGACTAAGCATGTTCATTTTCCACCTAGTAAGGCGACCTTTAATACGATCCAGAATATAACCAAAGTCATGCTTCTTCACTCTACTAGTAAGAAGAGGGAAACCCAAGTATTTACCCAGGTTAGATGTATGGCTAAAACCAATTATCTCAACAAACTTGGAAATCTTGGCTCTTGGCATATTTCTAGAGGCCAAAAATTTAGATTCCTGAACATTGATTCTCAAGCCAGAAGCCTTACAAAATTGATCAAGAACCTATTCAACCAATCTAGCTTGAGATGATTTTGCCCCATTAAATAATAAACAGTCATCTGCGAAAAAAAGGTGGGAGATGGATGGCCCATTTCTAGAAATCTTAATTGGTTGCCATTTTTTCTCCATGACCTTTTCCTGGATCATTAACGCCAACTTCTCAATGCACAAAACAAAGAGATAGGGAGAGAAAGGATCCTCTTGGCGAAGACCTCTATTAGGACAGAAACTTTCTAAGTTCTCACTATTCCATTTAAGGGACAAAGATGTAGATGTGGTAAGCTTCATAATAATATTAATGATTTTGGGAGGAAAACCAAAATCCCTCAGAGTAGTCTCCAGAAACTCCCAATTGACACAGTTATAAGCTTTTTCAAAATCTATTTTAAAGAGAAGGTACCCTGACTGACCTTTTTTTCCTGTGCATATGGTGAACAATCTCCTGAGCTATAAAGGCATTGTCTCACGTACCTCTGCCAGGAATAAAACTGCTTTGGAGAGGACCAACTATAGTATCAAGGTAAGGTCGAATTCATTTAACTAGAACTTTAGAGACCACTTTAAGAAGGACATTGCAAAGACTTATAGGCCTAAATTCCTTAAAGTTGGTTGGGTTGTCCACTTTAGGAATTGGCACAATCAAAGTCTCAGCAAGACCATCACAAAAGGTTCTTGTGCCAATAGCATTAGCCACCAACTCCCAGACTTCTTTGCTCACAGTATCCTAAAAATTCCTATAAAACAAGGTTTGAAAACCATCTGGACATGGAGCTTTGTAAGGGCCCATAGAAAACACAGCTTCCTTCACCTCTTCCATACTAACCGGCAAAGTAATAGCTTCACAAGCACCTTGATCAAGAACAGGCAAATTTCTCAAAACTAAACTATGAGGTTGGCATTCCTACTGATTCTGAAAAGCCCTTTGAAAAAAGATTGAGCTTCTCTTTTCAACACTTCCTCATCAAAACACCAAATCCCATCCACCATGAGACTACAAATTTTATTTTTCCTCCTTCGGATAATTGTCTGGGTGTGAAAGAACTTGGTATTTTTATTACCAAATTTCACCCACCTTTCACGGGATTTCTGGTACCATTACATTTCCTCCTGATGCAAAACTTCATTATACATCTTTTGTAGATCCTTCTCTAATGACACTAGAGAAGAAGAATAGCCCACTTCCAACTCCCTACGGACTCCCTTGATACGACCTTCTAGTTGACGTTTCTTACGGAATATATTTCCAAAAACTTTCTGATTAAAAAGAGTAGATTCCTCTTTAATCTTTCCAAGTTTTTGGAAAATATTCCCTTGGGAATTCTCCCAAGTATTCACCACCAACTTTTCATACTCCGGGTGAGAGAGCCAAGCTGCTTGAAAATGTAAAAGCTTTATGTTTCTTGCTTCTGTGTTTACAACAGCTCAACAATAAGGGAATGTGGTCATAATTGTATGATTGGAGCAACTTAACAATTGCATGAGGAAAAAGATTCCTCCACTCCAGATTGGCCATGCATCTGTCAAGTTTTTTACGCACATGTATACCCCACTGGACATTTTTCCTCCAGGTAAAAACTCCTCCAATAGTATGCAAATCAAGCATATTGCAGTAGTTTAAAGCTGAAGCCATGGCAGCTGCTCTAGTTGAAATAACAGAGCCTATCTGCACCTCTGAAGCAGATAGAACTTCATTCATGTCACCTAAAATAGTCTATGCCCCTAATAGTGAGTCGCCCAAGGAAAGAAGATGCTCCCAAAGGTCAGAACGCAAAGATGGATCAAGTGAAGCATAAATCGCAAAACAATACCACATAGAGGACCTCCTAGTAACAGAGAAAGTGATAGATTGCTCCATGCTAGCAATAATATTAAATTGAATATCATCCTGATTGCACAAGATCCAAATGCAACCCAAATGGCCTCGGGCCTCTTGAATAGCAACAGATTTATAACCACTTGATTCCCAGAAATTGGCCACTCTCTAGCAAACTGAGAGTGAGTTTCATATAATAGCAACAGATTTATAACCACTTGTTTAAGGTTCATAGCTGATGAGAATCCTTTATTTGCATTATCAACTTTATTGCTTTTCCCAGGGGGAAAACCAGTCTTATGACTTCCGCTGGCCATCACGTTTAACACATGCATTTTCCCCACTGTAGCATTCAACAACATTTGATTAATTGGAATGTCCTGCTCCTTCCTTGGCCGTTTCAATTTGGAGATAACTTTTGGCTAGTGCTTTAGGGGAATTAGTGCCCTTAGACGGTCCCACCCCATCATTGGAGAGAGAGTCGGTAATCCTTCATACTCTACATTATACCAATGATCCTTAAGCCAAACCTTGCCAACAACGGGCTTGTTCAAGTCAACTTCCACACACAAAGTGCAAACTTTCCACATCTGACATCAAGAGTATTGGAGTCAACTCTTACTGGCCTCCCCACTGCTGCAGCTAGGGCAAGAAGGATACTTTCATCATAAAATATAAGGTTTAAACCAGGAAATTGAATCTAGACCATGGTCCTATCAATCTTTGCGGTAGGTGAAACAAAGTCAAGTGTCCACGTCTGAACTGCCAAATAGTGATCAAGAATCATCAATGGCTCCAATAACCTTGTTTCTGTCCTCCTCGAAATCAAACTTGACCATATAGAAATCGTTACCGATAACTAATAGATCAAAGACTTAATTGCAGATTTTACCATCTAATTTTCATAATTTTACAAATTTTATCATTCAAGTTTTAATTTTACAAATTTTATCACTCAACTTTCATAATTTTGCAAATTTTGCCACCCAAGTTTTTTTTTACGAATTTTACCACCCAACTTTCATCATTTTACGAATTTTACCATCTAAGTTTTCAATTTTTGCACATTTTACCACCATGATGTTTTACAATTTTTTTTTTTGAATTCTTTAACTTTTTTTTTATAAAATATCAGAGTGGTAAAATATGCAAAAATTGAAAATTTGGGTGATAAAATTTGCAAAACTAAAACTTGGATGATAAAATTCGCAAAATTATGAAAATTGAATGGTAAAATTTGCAATTAAGCCTAGATCAAAACCAGTGGCTAGTTTCCACGTTCTTGTTAATCTCTCCTTCATGAAGTTGAAACCCAATCTATTTCCCTAATAATTTCACCACCAAGGCATCCTGCCATGTGGCACAAAGCCCTTCAAACACTGCATCAGCGATATGGACCATAGGCTTCAGTGGATTTCCATCCTCATGCTCAATCTTTGCCAAATTGTCTTTAAAAAGATCCATCCTCGGCCTCATGGAAAGTCTTTCTTTATTCCCCATCATTTTATCTCGAAAGGAAACTTTCTGTGGTGGTTAGTTACCTCCTCCGCCATCCGGTGGTTCACTACCCGAGCCCGTATCACCTGTTGTACCTAAAGAGAAAACCAAAACCTGAGTGTTAGTCATTTCTCATTTAAAGATTTCCCCCCAATTAACTTTGTTACATTGTAATTATTTTTTATTTAAACTTTGTAATTAAAGACAATTAACTTATTGTTTTTTTTTATTTACATTGTAATTAAATACAAAATTCTATATTAAATACAATGTTTAGTACTTAAAAAATAAAAGACAATTAATGATTAAACATATAAGAACTAATATTGCGTGTTATTAAATTAATATAAAATATCTTAAAGAGTTAATGGAATAAAATATAAACTTTCTATTAAAGATTAATAATAATTTTAACATATAATAATGATAATTATTCATATTTGCTGAGCCATAACATTATACCTGAATGGTTAAGATTAAAAAGTAAACATTATGTATTTATCTTTATTGTTAAAATTAAGATTTAATGGTAAAATTTTGCACATCTAACTCTCATACAGAAAATGTTTGCTCATTTGATACATCATTCTTAATTATTAAATAAAATCTTTGGAAAATATGAAGTTTGATTTTTTTGTTTTGTTTTGTCAAGGATGTCTTTTTTTTTAATGTAAAGAAAGTCTGAATTTTAAATAGTTAATTTTAATTCTACCATTAGTCAAGTAATTAAAGGTGAAGTCTAAGGTGAACTTGTGAAGAGGTGGTTCACATCGATTTTCATTTTATTAAATGTACTTGATAGCCTTTAAAGTCAATTTTGAAAATGTATATACGCAAGAGAAGATTGTTTGAATTTCAGAATTTTTTTATGTTCTGATTTCCTATTTTTAGATAATTATAAATTATTATCATATTTTTCCTTAATTTTTGAACTTTAAATATTTATATAAAAGTTTTCACCACTTACAAATTTTGGAGAACTAGTTACAAATAAAAATAAGGTAATAGTTTTATAATTATTTATCAAAACAAAAAATAAATATAGAAAATATTTTTCAAATCAAACTCTAATATTTTTAAAATGAATAAGCCATATTAAGAGTATGAATTATTTATCACCTTTTAAAAAAAGTATATTTTATTTTTAAATATTTATTTATTTTTAAACTAGGCTGTTCTTTGTTATTCTTTGTAGTTATTGTGCATATTAAGATTATCTAGAGTTAAACAAATTTGCAAGAATAAGTGATTGTGATCCAACAGTGCATATTTAGAATTATAAACTTTATTTTTCTTTAATGTGACTTAGATCGTTTACACATAAGATTTAGTCGTAGAGGCCTTGAATAGATATTATAATGAGTAGAATTTGGATATGGTATTATAGTATCTAACCGTGTACTAGCATTTAAAAGAAATATTTATATCCTATTTCATAATCTGTGTAGATAGCAACTTTAATCCTTATATCTGTATGTGCTAATTATTTGTTGTGCTAATAGAATATGATAGTGTTATCTATCTTTTATCATATCCTGTTGATTTTGATCCAGTGTAGTTCTTATCCAGACAGGAGAGCTGGCAACAGAATATAATAAACTCTCTTTCTCTTTTTATATTATGCAATATATTAAATATTAAATATATTTTATATATAATTATATAATTTAATATATATATATATATATATAATATTTAATACCCAATAGTAACATATTAAATTTATATAAAATTTATGTGTCAAAATTATTTATATATATATAATATAAATTAATATATTACTATTTAGTATTAAATAAAATATATTAAATAAAATTTATACAGTAATATATTAATTTATATAACATATATATATAAAATAATTTTGATACATAAATTTAAATTTTATTAATCTTATTAATTAAAATGTTAAAATTAAATAATTATGCACCCACACACTGGGAGCACGATTCCCTCCGTGTACAATAAAATTCAGATAATTTGTGTACAATCTCTAATTATAATTTAAAAAAATTTGGGGACCATTGGAAAATTTTTACTCACATTCCATGTTTTTAAAATTATAATTCAATTTCTGTTAAAAAAAATTATAATTCAATTTTTAAAGTCAATATTTATTTGCCTTAATTATATAATATGGATAGTTTTTTATATCTTTTATAATAGTTAATTATAATATTATTAATTATACTAATAAAGTTTACATTTTGAATTTTACCAATATCGACAGTGTTGTGAAATTCACAGTTTCACTTTTCTCCCTAAAATCTCGCCCCTTTCTCTTCACGGCGCATTCCACCGTGATTCTCGCCGGCGCGAAGTTCCGCCGCGGAGGTTCTTTATTCCGTTTCATAGTTTCTGTCTTCTGGTTTAGTTTGGTAATAATTAATTTAACGATTTTTTTTTTCCATATGTGCGTTTGTTGCAAGCTGAGATTGAAGTGTTTGAACTTTGAAGAATCAGTGTTGTTCGGAGGATATGTGCGTTTGTTGACTGCAGTAGCTTTTATTGTTTATTATATTATCAGAAACTTTGTGATGCCAAAGGTTTCGTAATGGATATTTGGATGTTTAGTGTTGGCTGCAATAGATTCTGTTTATACTTAATAGTTCTTTGTAAGTTTGTATATCTCTGTCAATGAATGTTGAAGTAAATTTTAGGATTTTGAAAAGGTGGGAATCTTTTTTGTGTTCAGATTTGAAACTTCAATTAAATAGTTTATTTTGTTTGTTTTTCTTATGAAATTTCAACCCTCTGTAGTTTAATTATGTTAGCTATATATATATTTTATTTTTAATTTTTTAATATATACTCTTTGCTTGAATTTCTAGTTTACTTACTTATGAGTCAGTGCAAGAAGAAGGCTGGTTCTATTGAACTTATTGATCGACTCAGTGACTTACCAAGTAATGTGATTGATGTCATCCTACAACGCTTGCCCATCCAAGACCTAGTTAAGACCAGTGTGCTATCAAAGAAATGGAGGCATGTGTGGACTTCAGTCACAGGACTTAGGTTTACAAAACTTTTTTTTGAGAAGTGTAAGCATCTTGATTACCTTGAAACTTCAAGTATTATTACGGATGTTCTTTTTCTCCAAAATGGCATGCTACATGAGTTTTATCTTCACATCCCTTCACACTACCGAATCAAAATGGAATGTCTCAGCAAGTGGATCCTGTTCTTGTCAAGGAAAGGGGTTAAACAGCTTGTGCTTGCGTACCCACGAACAAATCCGTATCGAACACCATCTCATATATTCTCTTGTCAAGAATTGACTTATCTTCACCTTCAGAATTCTCAACTATCAACCGTGCCCAATTTTCGTGGCTTTAAAAATCTGGCTGTCCTTCAGTTGTTTCACGTTACATTTGAGTCAGGTGCACTTGAGAGTCTTATGTCTGGTTGTTACTTGCTTAAGGTGCTCACCATTTCTTACTGTTCCGGTATTGAACATGTTAATGTCTCTTCTCCTGTTCTCAAATACCTACGCATGGAAAGTGAAGAGGTTATCAAGTCAATTTGTTTGAAGAAGGCACAAAATCTGATTGATCTCACACTCTGTGCTGACCAAGGTGGGGATAACATTGAGGGATGCTGGGTATCTGATATGATGAAAGACTTGCCAAAAATTGAGAGTCTATATCTGGGAGGAGGTTACATTGAGGTTAGAAAACAATGACATATCTGAGTCTATTCATTTTTTTTTATTGAATTTTATTTGTCAACTCTTATGTCAGCCTGTTAGAATTTAACTAAAATTATTGAACATCGTAAATTGTTGACATATAGGCGTGTTCTCTCTGGTTACACAACTGTATATTGAGTGATTTGTCCATAAGTGAATTTTGTAAGTTGCTAAGTTATGCTTTGCATGATATGTTTTATATGTCATGCATAAAATATTTTATAATTCTTCTCACGAATTGACCTTTTTTTCACATTACTTTTACATACCTAGCTTGATTGCCCTATTCGATTTTCTATTGTCGCTATTCATCTATTGTTAGTCAGAAAGAGAAACAAAGTTGCATTTTGGTTCATGAACCAACATTCTCAATATGGTTCCTCGTCTTATATTTCTACTTGGACGTGTATATCTCACCATTGTATTGTTTGTGTGCATAGATTTTATCTGCCATCAATCCGCGAGTGCTGCTTAAGTCAGCCGACACTTTAACACATCTGAAATTGAGTGGTGTGAATTTCAAAGAAGGAGAACTTTCGTTTATTATTTCTTTACTTGAAAGTTCTCCCAACTTGGAGGAACTTGATATAGAGGTAACCAAGAAAACCTATGCTTCTCCGTTTGCTTTTGTATTTTTCATATTTTGATTTAGTTTTCTCTTTCTCGTTTTACAGAGTGATAGCACGGATGTGGGGCCACAAATGGTTCCAGAGGAGTTTGACTGTAATGACTGTTGCTTTAGTCAGCTTCAAACTGTGAAAATCACAGTTAATACTGTCTATGAGCATGCACTCAACTTGATACGATTTGTGCTTGCAATGTCCTCATCATTGAAGATCCTTACTTTCAGGGTTGGTCTTGGTCTAAATCAATCAGATGCACCTATTTTGTTAAGTATTTCACGTGATATGTTGCAGATGAAACGAGCATCCGTGGGAGCAGAAGTTAAATTCCTTTATGATGGCCTTAGTGAATAATGTTGCATTTTGATTTTGGCTTTCAGCGCACCCAAGTCCTCCTTTTATTTTAATATATTTTATTTTTACTTGGGGGCTCTTCTGTTATGTTATGCTTCAATCACTATGACAATAGATTTATTAGTACATGTGACTCAACCAAAATAGTTTTATAGCCATTTTAAAGATGAAGTATTATTTCTTTTTTCTTTGGTGGTACAGGAATATTTGTTTTGTTAAAACGAATTGCTATGGGACGATGAATATGTTGAGCAGTGTGCTGATCATTCAAGGTTGAGTTAAACTAGGTTTTGTCCCGTACAACGCATGGGCTTTAAATTTGTTTGTGTTTGAAAATATATTAGTAATATGATTATAAGAAATAATATTTTTCTATTGATAAATAAATAAGTAATGGTTAATTTGTTTAAACTTAAAATAATATATTTTTTAAAAAAGTGAATTTTTAAGAACTAGATATGATTTATTTCTTAAAACAATATTTTTTTTCTTTTTAAAAAATAATATAGATAAACACATCAAAAAGCAAAAAAAATATATTTATTTTAAAAAAAAATGTTTTTTTAAAATAAGTTTAAACAAATGGATCCAATATATAATTGATTTCTTTTAAATATGAGAAACTCAATCATGTAATACTAAGCACATTTTAAAACTAAAGATGTTTTTGAATCCTTATGTAAATATGACAGATTTTAATATGATATAAAAATAAAATAAAATTCAAAGTAAAATATTTTAAAATCATAGTAATATAATATAATATAATATAAAATTATCTTAGTTTCAAATATGAATAATAATGAGTTTAATGGTCATGCATCGTTGATGTGACTTTTAAAATAGTTATCATAAAAGTTAACAAACTTACAATACATTGTGGATTATGATTGAATGACAGCGTAAAACTATTTTACACTGTCAGTGCATAACCTATTTTCTCTAATAATATTTTAGATTTAAGTCAATAAGATTTTATGGAGTAAATTTTCTTTTTCAATTTTTTTAAATCAATTTAAAATATTTAAAATTATATCTACAAATTAAAATCTTAAAATCTACAAAAAAATAAATAAATTAAACATCTGAACAAAAATCAACCAGGGTTAAATAAAATCAAGTAAAAATATTAATGGTCAATGCTTATCTTACTTTCAACATATCTTCTTTTGTAAAACCTCTTCATTAAATATTTTGTGTTATATCAATAGTTGAAAATTAAGAAATTATAAAATAATGTAAAAAAATTGTATTTCAAGTAGAGAAATTATGAGTTATATTTGCTTAAAATAAATCTCGTGAGATTTCTAAATTTAAATTTGTTACAAATTTGAATCAAAATATATATTAGTATTATTAATTAATTTGAATCAAAATATATATATTTATATTATTAATTAGATTCTAATCTTGATTGATTACCATAATTAAGTATTTCATAATTAAATAATTACCTTAATTATCATAAATCTTTATTTTTCTTAATTAAAAATAAAATAATTTAGTGAAATTTTAGAAGGAAAAGAATGAATGTGATATTGTCACATAGCATCTGCTTACGTGGTAAAATATTCTTTTTATAATAATAATAATAAAAATAATAATATAATTGATTGATATATTGATAATTAATAATTGATAATGGTATGTATATATTTACAGTAAATTATTATATAATAATGATAATAAACAAAAAGTTATAAAAATTATAAAAAAATATTCCGTAAATTTTAATAAATTGACTATCATATTATATAAAGTCAAAATCTATTAAACATTTGATAATTTAATAATGGGTAAAATATATTTTTGGTCCCTCATTTTATCTTGATTTCTGTTTTTAGTCCCTCATAAAAATTTTCTCTGTTTTTAGTCTCTCATAAATTATTTTGTTATGTTTTTAGTCCCTAATGTTAATTTCAACGGTTAAGTGATGACATAACGAACATAAATTGTGTGTCTGAAAATTTACTGATTCAGTTTCTAGTGACTTTTAACGTTACAAATTTTTTGGCTATAAAAAATGTTTACTTTTGTAACATTTTCTTGTAATTTCAGAAAATTTGGTATTCGAGGTTTAATTTTTTTATTATTTTTTAAACATTTTTTACGATTTTAGTCTGCTAGAAAATTTCAGCAATTAAAAACTGCTAGAAACTTAGATAGAAATTTTTTAGGCGTAAATTCTGCTCACTACGATATCACTTAACAGTTGAAATTAATGTCAGGGACTAAAAACAAAATGAAACAGTTTTTGAGGGACTAAAAACAGAGAAAAAATTTATAAGGGACTAAAAACAGAAATCAGGAAAAAATGAGGGACCAAAAACATATTTTACCCTTTAATAATTTAATTGATTAATTCAATCAAGATATATATTCACCTTAATTACTATAATTAAACATAATAATAAATTTTTATCAATTAAAAGATGAAAAAATCGATAAAATTTAGGCAAAAAAATAATGAATATAGTGATATTATGTGGCATTTGTCTACATGACAAAACTTTCTTTTTATAATAATAATAATAATAATAATAATAATAATAATAATAATAATAATTGATTTATATATATATATATATATGAAAAATATTTTTTAAGAGATAATATTTATTTCAATAATATCAATGCTTTGATGAAATTAATTTTCAATTATTAGGTAGAGTATAGCTATTCACACATGCACAAAAAAGTTACAAAAAATAAAATTAATTTTAAAAAAAGTAAAACGTTTTTCCTTTTGTTAATGAGAATTGTTTATAGTGTGAAACATATAAAATAATTAAAAACATATTTATATTTTTTTTATTTTAAAAGTTGTGATATTTTATCGATAGAATAAAAATATTAAAAATAATTTTTTAAACTTATTTTCAAAGTATTATTTTAAATTTAAATTATTTTTTTAACATTTATTCTTTTAAAATTAATTTACTTATATAATATAAATTAGAAGTAAAGATGAAAATATTCTTTCTGCTTTCAATTAAGTCTCTCTCAACTCAATTAAGCATTTTCTATATTTTTTCATTAAGATACTCTTGAGCAATTTAAACACAAATGAGATCTCTTGTAAAGCAAAAGAATCAATAGCTAATAAATGAGTTAGTTATTATTGAAAAATATTAAAATAATCCTTCACCAAATACACAATGCTCCAAAACTTATTGATTAAGTTTATTATTGAAAAAAGTCATTGTTTGAAACCCGGAACAACCAATATTAAGCTTAAGTGCGTAACATTTCTATTTTTCATTTTTTTTTTGGTTCTGCTACCTATCCTGGGACACCCAATATATACTAAAATTTTAAAAATCGAGATATATATTGTTCCTTTCTGAAGATGTTGGGGACGATCTCTTACTCTTTACTTCAAGGTCTTCTATAGATGTTTGAATCCTCCTACACGAATGATGGGGGGTACCTGCAAAAGGTACTCCAACGCTCAAGTCATGTTTCGGCTTAGAGCATTTAATGTGAGTAATAAATGAAGGTCAAAAGTCCTTTACCTTGATGGGTGTACCCCCTTTTATACTTATCTTGTTGGGCCTGGACCCTTATGGGCCCTGACCATTCTTTAATGACTGATCCATATTGATTAGGATGGTTTAATTACTTCCTAATCTCCGGTTTATCTTGATAATAGTCACTTGAGGGAATCTGTACCGTCCGAGTGCTGTGCTTAGTATTCGGCTGGGGTAGCGCCGAATACCCCCCATAATGGTATTCGGCGATATAAGCAGTTGTTCGTTAAAGACAAGTGTTCGGCCAGATTTAGGCCGAACACCTGTATTCGGCTTCTCTGTGGTGGAAGGTATTCGGCTACTCATATGGCCGAATACCCCACCGGTATATATATAAATATATAAATATAAATTCCCCTACATGTGTTCCGGGACTTGATTGGAGCTTGGATATCTGATTTGTTGAAAGACTTGCCCAAAATTAAGGTATCATTGGAACAGGTTATGTTAAGGTTAGAAAACAATGACACATATCTGAGTGTATTCACTTATTTTTGTTGGATTTGATCTTTTGGCTCTTATGTTAGCCTGGTAGATTTTATCTAAAACTATTGAACATGGTAATTTGTTGACATATGGACATGTTCTCTCAGTTACACAACTCTATATGAAGTGATTTTTCCATAAGTGAAAAGTACTCCTAACTTAAAGGAACTTGTTATAGGAGGATTCTAGCGTGCCTAAGCCTCATAGGTCATGCACGGTGCCAAAGTTTTTTCACAGCCTTAGATATAATAATAAAATAATTAAAGGTAGAGATCATGAAGGTGTAGCATAGTCCCAAAGTATTGAATAACGACAAAGAAAATAGTAACACCAGCTTAGTTGGGCCCTCTTAGCAGGCATTCCTATTAGATCTTCAACTCCACGTTGTAACCCTTATGAACCTTCGACTTTGTGCCGCCGTTGCGAGCCGCCATTGTTAGTTACTTGCTTGTTTTGGAATTCTCTTTTTCCTTGAACCATATATTTTGTGAAGATTGTGAATGAACGGCCAAGCTAAAGAGTAAAAAAAGGAGGTCGCAACAGGCCACGGCGTTGTCACAAGCAGAGGTTGCCAAGGAGAAGGAGGTATGGTTTTGAAGTTTCTTCGCTGCAAGAGAAAAGTTTTCCGTGTGGAGGATCACTGTGTCGGAGACGACCATGGCGGTTGCAATCACCATCCCTTGCGCGCTTATCATAGAACATATAGCAATGATTTCCACCATAAGATGATGATAAAAAAAAAATAGAGGTTTTTGGTTCTAATAAAAGTAATAAACTAATATCATTATAATTTAATTTAAATTAAATCATCCATTGACGCCATCATTCACTGCTGGTGTGTCACCCACCGCTGCCATTCTAATCGAACCTTCTCCTCCTTTCTTTCTTTCTTTCTTTCTCCGTTTGTCCCCACTTATTCTTCCCCTCTTTGCAAACCGTTCATGCGCACGTCCTTGGGTAGAAAGAACCACCGTGAACCCCGTCCGTGCAACCGTGTTTTGGGTCGCTGAAGCCGGCACTAGCATTTCTTGTCATTTCCACGGTGTTCCCCTCTTCATCCTATTCCCTTTCTCTCGTCACAGTGTGCTCGTGCAGTGAATAGGGCTTAGTTGTTACGCTATTCTCTCTCTTCGTTTTTCAGTGTTTTGTCTCCATGCTACACTCACAAGATATCTGCCATTAATTATTTTGTTGTTAAATCCAAGGGTGTGAAAAATTTTGGCACAGTGCGTGACCTGCGAGGCTCACGCACTCTAGAATTCGTGCTTGTTATAGAGGTTCCAAGAGGACTTATGCTTCTTAGTTTGTTTTTGTCATTATCATATTTTGACTTAGCTTTCTCTGTTTTTTTTCTTTTCATAGAGTGATAGCGTGGCTGTGGGGCCACAAATGATTTTGAAGGGGTTTGACTGCAATAACTATGGCTTTATAAGTTTAACCCAAAAAAACTATGGCTTTAGTCAGCTTCAAATTGTGAACATCACAGTTGAAACTTCCTTCATGATGGCTGTTGCTGATTGCAGAAATTAAATTCCTTCGCGATAACCTTTTAGAATAAATAATGTTGTGTTTGATTTTGGCCTTCAGCCCCTCAACTCCTCCTTTTGTTATAATCTATTTTATTTTTACTAAGGACTTCATTGTTAGGTTATGCTTTAGAATCTTAGATTGTGCTTCAGTCACTTTGTAACACCAGATTTATTAGTACGTGTGACTCCAAGAAACAAAATAGTTCTATAATCATTTTAAAGTTGAAGTATTATTTTCTTTTTCTTTGCCGGAAGAGATTTTTTTTTTTGTTAAAACGAAAAAGTTAAGGACAATAAATCTGTTGAGTAGGATTCTGATAATCCAAGGTTGAGTTGAATTTAACTTCTAAGTCCAATATTTTGATTGGACCAATTTGATAGATCTGGTTTTAATAATTTGAATATTATATAGTTAAGATCTCTAATATAAGATAGTATGTATATTTTTAAGAGGTTTGTATCCATAAAAAATGTTACTAAAAAAATATTTATTTTGTATATAAATTATGACTTAAATATGAATTTAGTCTTATAAATTTGCATTTTTTTTAATTTTGGTCTTTATAAGTTTTTTCATTTTTAGTCCTATAAGTTTGCGTTTTTCTAATTTTAGTATCTTTAAGATTATAAAATTTTCATTTTTAGTCCATGTAAGCTCGCGCTTTAGGAACTAAAATTAGAAAAATGCAAACTTATAAGAACTAAAAATGAACAAAAAAAAACTTAAGGGACTAAAATTGAAAAAGGCACAAACTTAGAAGGACTAACAAGAACAACAAAACTTACGGAGACCAAAATAAAATAAAATAAAAAGCGAACTTACATATACTAAATTCATATTTAAGCCACAAATTATTAAGTTATAGGGAATAAGTTTTACCAAAGCATCATTGGTCTAAGTGAAACTGAGTATAAATATCTTAAATAAAGTCTCATATTCGAATTTTATGGATGGAAAAAATATTATTGGAAGGAAATACTCTTTTGAAAATTTTAATAAGCTCACTTTAAAAACATAAAGAATTAAATTGAAGCTTCTAAAATATAAAAGGACCAAATTAAACAAAAACTAAAGAGTTAATTACACGGCCCCCTAAGATTTACTCTTATTATACTCGATATCCCTTCATTTTTTTACATTACTTTGAGTACCCTTAAAGGGAGTTAGTGTAAGATTTTTCAAACTCGTTGTAACAATTTACACTTAAGAGGGGGGTCGGTGTGACAAAAGGCAAAAAATTATGGGGCTTTCTGTAGGATTAAAAAATGGAGAGATATCAAATATAATAAAGACAAATATCATAGAGATATCTGTAATTTACTCAAAACTGAAACATAAAAGCCATACATGTAATAATTTAGCCTTGATATTTGATAATTCTCCGAGGATAAAAGAGGAGAAGAAAACAAAACAGCACAGCACAGCTTCTTCGTTAACACAATTTGTGCGTTTTGCAGTACCTTGGAATCAAAAGCCCTAACACATTGCCATTCTCATTCACTTCATCTCGCAGTTATTCTTCGCACAGGTTCGTTCTGCATTTGCGTCACTCTTTCACATTATCTCTGCATTTGGTTTCAAATCATAAGTGCCTTTCAATTTTCTCTGTAATTTTGCCAAATATCATCTTCGCTGCTTCTATTCTCTTCTAAGTTAGTAATTTATTGTAGCCATTCTCATGTTTTAGTAACTTTATTTCGGTTTGAGAGAAATAGAAAGGAAGAAAAGAGGAGAAAAAAAAAAAAAAAAAGGAAGGGAGAGTTGAAAGTTAGAATATAAGAATGTTATTAAGTCAAATTGTATGTATGTATGTATCAACACATAACTTTTATGCCCTTTCAGGTGTGTGAGTGTGGAATATGGTTGAATATAGATGCAATTATGCAAGTACTTTTATAATGTTAATCATAATATTTACTCTTTGATTGAATTTCTAGTTTACTTATGAGTCGGTGCGAGAAGAAGAAGGCTGGTTGTGGTGAACACATTGATCGAATCAGTGACTTGCCAAGTAATGTGATAGATTGCATTCTACAGTGCTTGTCCATCCAAGACATTGTTAAGACCAGTCTACTGTCAAGGAAATGGAGGTATATGTGGGCTTCAGTCTCAAGACTTGTGTTCACAAATAACTTTTTTGAGAAGTGTCAGCCTCTTGAAATTTCAAATATTATTACAGAAGTTCTTTTTCTCCACAATGGCCCGGTACATGAGTTTAGTCTTCGGATCCCTTCAGAACACCCAATCAAAATGAAATGCCTCAGTACGTGGATTCTGTTCTTGTCAAGGAAAGGTGTTAAGGAACTTAGCCTTGTAAACCTACAAAGAGATCCATATCAAACACCATCTCATATCTTCTCTTGTCGGGACTTGACTAGCCTTAACCTTATGAAATTTAAACTATCAACCGTGCCTAATTTTCATGGCTTTAAAAATCTCGTTTACCTTTACTTAGCTCACACTATATTTGAGTCAGGTGCATTTGAGAGTCTTATGTCTGGTTGCCCCTTACTTGAGTTGCTCAGCATTTGTTACTGTTCTGGTTTTGAACATATTAATATCTCTGCTCCTATTCTCAAAACCTTGAGCATAACTGATGAGGAGATTCTTAAGTCAATTTGTTTGAAGCAAGCACAAAATCTGATTCATCTTGACCTCTGGGCCGATGGATGTGGGGATAACTTTGAGAGAGGCTGGGTATCTGATTTGATGAAATGCTTTCCTAAAATTGAGAGGCTACGTCTGGGAGGAGACTACATTAAGGTTAGAGAACAATAACACATGTCTGAGTCTATTCATTTTTGTTTGATTGAATTTGATCTGTCAACTCTTATGTTAGCCTAAAACTATTGAACAACATAATAATTTGTTGACATGTGTACATATTCTCTCCAGTTACACAACTCTGTATGGAGTGATTTTTCCATAAGTGAATGTAAGTTACTAAGTTATGTTTTATGTGTCATGAATGAAATGTTTTATAATTCTTATCACAAATTGACATTTTTCACATCACTTCTACATACCTATCTTGCTTGGTTGCCCTATTTGATTTTCTAAAGTTTTTATTCATATATTGTTTTTGGTTCATGAACCAACACTCTTAATTTGCTGCCTTGTTTTGTATTAGAAAACTGTGTATTTCTAGTTGGATGTGTTCAAATATATCTCACTGTTGTGTTGTTTGTATGCATAGATAATGTCTGCCATGAATCCACGAGTGCTGCTTGGGTCAGTCGACACTTTAAAATATCTGGAATTGACTGATGTGAATTTCAATGAAGGAGAACTTCTGTTTATTCTTTCTTTACTTGAAAGTTCTCCTAACCTGGAGGAACTTGTTATAGAGGTGACCAAGAAGACCTATGCTTCTTAGATTGCTTTTGTAATTATCATATTTTGATTTAATTTTCTCTTTCCTTTTCTTTTCATAGAGTGATAGCGAGGCTGTGGAGCCACAAATGATTTTGAAGGAGTTTGACTGCAATGGCAGTTACTTTTGTCAGCTTCAAATTGTAAATATCACAGTTAAATCTGCATATAAGCATGCACTTTACTTGATAGAGTTTGTGCTTGCAAAGTCCTCGTCACTGGAGATCCTTACATTCAATGTTGGTCTTGGTCTAAATCAATCAGATGCACCAATGTTGTTTAGGATTTCATGTGATTTGTTGCAGATGAAACGAGCATCCCCGAGAGCAGAAGTTAAACTCTTTTATGATGACGACCTTGTTGAATAGTGCTGTATTTGATTTCTGCCTTCAATGTGCCCAACTCCTCCATTTGTTTTAATATGTTCTATTTTATTTTTACTAGGCTTTTCTTTGTTAGGTTATGCTTCAAGAGAGCAGAAGTTAAACTCTTTTATGATGACGACCTTGTTGAATAGTGCTGTATTTGATTTCTGCCTTCAATGTGCCCAACTCCTCCATTTGTTTTAATATGTTCTATTTTATTTTTACTAGGCTTTTCTTTGTTAGGTTATGCTTCAATCTCCTTATAACAATGTTACAATGGATTCATTAGTACATGTGACTCCTTGAAACAAAATAGTTTCCTAATCATTCTAAAGTTGGAAGTATTAATAGTGCTTTGAATCAAATGAGTAAGACTCTTCTGCAAATATTTACATATTCATATTATAACTGCTGATTTGAAACTACATTCCACTGTCAACTAGTTTTATTGCCACCTAGTTTATAGTGAAACAATATCGTGATTGTAATAAGAACTTATTTCAAATAGCTGTTTCCCAATAAAAATAATAAAAACTAAAAAGTTCGTGAAAAATAAGGGAAGAGATGATTTTATCATCTTGTAATCTTGTCTCACTTCAATATATATTATCAATACATAAAAAATGGTTTTAGGATATTGATTGAATGAATAGTAGAAACTACTATTATATAAAATAAAATAACTATTATTAAAAAAATGTAATGTTAGTTTTTCATGTAATTAAAAATATGTTTAAATACCTTTTTGGTCCTTGCAATTTAGTATTTTTTTGTTTTTCGTCCTTGTAAAATTTTTTTTTTTGTTTTAGTCCTTACAAATTATGTTTGTTTTGTTTTTCGTCCTTATAGTGGTTTCGATAACGTTTTTTCACTGTTCAAAGTGCTATCTAAACCATTTTAAGGACAAAAAATAAAATAAATATAATTTGCAAGGACTAAAACAAAAAAGAAATTTGCAAGGACAAAAAGTAAAAAAATACTAAATTGCAAGGACTAAAAATGTATTTAAGCCTTAAAAATATGTAATAAAGTATATTAAATTTACTTCATAACATTTTTGGCAAAAAGCTTTTTTTTTCTCCTGAAAAAACAACTGAAATCACAAAAAATTAGGTTGTCCCAAACAATTCATATACGCAAGAGAAGGTTGTTTGAATTGATATTTCTTTTTCTTATCTCATTTCCTGTTTTAAGATAATTAAGGAGATATTCCATTAAAATTGGCCATTTCGGTTCACTGGTAAAAATTTTGCACCTGTAATATGTTAACAAAGAAAAAGATAATTAAAAAATATGACTATATTTTCACTTACTTTCCAAATTTCAAATATTTGTATAAAAGTTCTCGTAACAAATGAAAGCAAGTGTGACATGAAACGTTGCCTCAACTTGTGGGACCTCATATTATTTGGTCTGATGCAATGATTGGAGCAGGAATAGGAGAGTATCACTGCATGTTGCACAAACAAAGATATCATGCAGTAAGTCTGAAAATTGAATATGCAAAAAGATTAGCAGTAGATGCTAGATAGGGTACTACTTGTAATTGCAACGTGGATAGTCAAACAGCCATGTTTTAGATATCATTCTTCTCTTCAATATTTGGTTTTTGGTGAAAACATAAAGGGCAAGAGGCTTAGGCCTAGAGCTTATGAATTTAATACTGTCCTCAATCTTCTCTGCTGCAAATTATTAACAGGAAGAAAAAGGAAAAAATTGAACTCATAGGTCAAGTTGGAGAATAAATAGATATATGCATGTGGTAATGTTATAGGCCAACTAAGAACTTGGCTATTTTTATCCACTGCTTATTAGTAATATGAAAAGTATTGAATTTTTATTGTCAATTTGTCACACGTGTGCATGAAAATAAATGGAAGTAATGGTCCAAAAATTTCTTGTAAATTGCTGCTTCGGATGTGTTTGGAATAGTTGTGAAAATTAAATTATTTTAATAATCGATTATACATATAATCGATTATAACATAATCACTTTTTATTTGGATAAGTTAGCTGAAAAGTGATTTGAAGATAATTAATTTTGCTTGAATGTAATAAAAAAAAATCATCTTTTACATAGTAAAAAGAAGATTCTGTTAGATTAATTATTTAATTAATTAATTTTATGTATTAACATTAATTAATTATAGGAATTATTCTTTAATTATAAATATATTATTAATGGTCAACAAGTATTATTATGAAACTAATTTAATGATGGATATTGTATTGGACTTTTGTTTTAAGAGTGACCCTATAATGAGTTGAGTCATTCATTGTGTAACCTGTTGAGGAGTCTTTACATACAGTAAGAGAGTTATAAAATTCACATCCCATTATTTAGTTTTGATAAAAACATCATAGTAATTTACTTCTTTTTTTTTTTTAGTTAACTAATATTTTAGTATGTGCAATTTAAGGATAAATATTTATTTTTATATAACTAAAATTTATAATATAAAATATTTTAATATATAAATTATAATATAATTAAAATTCATAATAGAAAAATATTTTTAAATATATAAATTATATTTTAGATTTATGATAAAAATTATATTGTTATATAATGTTATTTTAACTATTGATCATTTCTTTTAAAAAATTAAATTTGAAATTAAAATTAAGAAATATATTTTGGAAGAAATAAAAAATAAAAAATAAATTAAATGCTTAATATTTATAAGATTAGGATAAAACATGTGACTCAATAAGAATGATAATAACTCCTAAAAATATTTTTTAATTTAAAAATTATTAAAAATAATCTTGTTAAAAAATAATTCTTAAAAACACAATTTCATTCAAGACGAAGATTCAAACTTATAATATAAGAATGAACTTTTTTGTTTTTTTATTACATTTTTTATAACTTTCTGACTTTTTTATATTTTATTAATTTGCAAACTAGTTATTAGCCCACAAGTCCAGATAGAGCAGAAACGAGACACTGATTTTATGATCAACTAAAACAACTTTTTATTCTTTCTTATTTTATTTTTTTACTGTATTTTATATAAATCTTTAAAAATAAAAAAATTAAGTGAAAATAAAATAACATTTTTATAATAAAAAAAAATAAAAAATAACATTATATCTGGCGAGCAACTATACAATGCTTCCTCTAAGGAAAACAAACAAAAGGTCACAGCTTCCGTAACACAATTAGCGCGTTTTGGTTCTCTTCCTTGCAATAAAAATCCCTAACCCAATCTCATTCATCCCAAATCCCTTCTCCTTCAAATATCGAAGCTCTCACAGTGCTTTCCCTTTGGTGCACAGGTTTGTTCTGCATTTGCGCCACTCTTTCGCATTTGGTTTCAATTCGAAGTGCCTTTCAATTTTCTCACTGTAATTTTGTCAACTATCGTCTTCTTTGCTTCTATGTTCTTCTAAGTTAGTATTTTATAATAGCCATTATTATTTTGGTATGGGAGAAATAGAAAGGAAGAACAAAAAAAAAAAAAGAGAGAGAGAGAGTAAGGGATGGAGGAAGGTTGACTCTGTTTATTGATAGTTGAAAGTTAGAGTGTAAGAATTGTTATTAAGTCAAATTGAATGTATGTATCAACTCATGACTTTTACGCACTTTCAGGTGTGTGGGTGTGTCATATGGTTGAATACAGATGCATGCACTTTTATAATGTTAGTCATAACAGGTTAAAATATGTTTTTAGTTGCTGTACTTTCGTTGAATCTTGTTTTTAGTCCTTGAACTTTCATATCGTGTAATTTAGTCCTTGAACTTTGTAAAAAAAAATGTTTTTAGTCCCTGGGCTTACTCTCCAATTTCTGCACTGGGGGACTAAAAACACTTTTTCTTTTTATAAAGTTTGAGGACTAAATTGCATAATATGAAAGTTAAAGACTAAAAACAAGATTTAACAAAAGTATAGGGACTAAAAACATATTTTAGTTATCAATTTTACTCCACAAAATCATAGTGACACCATGAAAAAGTAGAAGCAACTATTTATTGCTTTGCCTTCATTATGAAAAATTAATTAATTATTTCACACCATGAATCTAATCCAAACACACTATTACTCTTTCCTTGATTTTTAGTTATGAGTCGATGCAAGAAGAAGGTTAGTTGTGGTGAACACATTGATCGAATCAGTGACTTACCAAGTAACGTGGTTGATGGCATCCTACAACATTTGCCCATTCATGACCTTGTTAAGACCAGTATACTATCCAGGAAATGGAGGTACATGTGGACCTCAGTCCCAGAACTTATGTTTGCAGATGACTTTTTTGAGAATTGCAACCATCTTGAATACCATGAAACTTCAACTATCATTACAGAAATTCTTTTTCTGCACAACAGTCCGGTACACAAGTTTTCTCTTCACATCCCTTCTGACTATCCAATCAAAATGGAATGCCTCATTAGGTGGATTCTGTTTTTATCAAGGAAAGGCATCAAAGACCTTGAGCTTGCGAACATGAACACACAATTACATACAGATCCCTATCAAGCTCCATCTCATATCTTCTCTTGTCGGGACTTGACTAGCCTTTACCTTCAAAATTTTAAGCTATCAACCGTATCTAATTTTACCGGCTTTAAAAGTCTGGCTTACCTTTACTTGGTTAACGTTGTTTTTGAGTCGGGTGCACTTGAGAGTCTCTTGTCTGGTTGTCCCTTGATTGTGGCGCTCACCATTTGTTACTGTCCTGGTTTTGAACATATTAATGTCTCTTCTCCTATTCTCAAAACCTTACACTTAGAAGCTGCTGAGGTTATCAAGTCGGTTTGTTTGAAGCAAACACAGAATCTTGTTGATCTCACACTCTGGGCTGATACATGTGGGGATAACATTGAGAGAGCCTGGGTATCTGATTTGTTGAAAGACTTGCCCAAAATTAAGAGGCTGTCACTAGAAAGAGGTTACATTCAGGTTAGAAAACAAGACAATGTTTTGCATGAAATGTTTTATACGTCATGCGTGTGACATGTTTTATAATTCTTATCACGAATTGACATTTTTTCTCATCACTTCTACTCTTCTACAGTCTGCATACCTAACTTGGTTGTCCTATTTGGTTTCCTAAAGTTGTTATTCATATTTTGTTGGTTAGAAAGAGAAACAAGGTTGCAATTTGGTTCGTGAACCAACATTCTTAATTTGGTGTCTTGTCATATACTAGAAAACTGTGTATTTCTAGGTTGATGTATTCAAATATATCTCACAGCTGTGTTCTTTGTATGCATAGAATTTGTCTGCAGGCATCATCAATCCACAAGTGCAGCTAAGGTCAGTCAACACTTTAACGTATCTAGCATTGTATGGTGTGAATTTCAATGAAGTAGGAGAACTTCTGTTTACAATCTCCTTACTTGAAAGTTCTCCTAACCTGAAGGAACTTGTTATACAGGTGACCAAGACGACTTATGCTTCTTAATTAGTTTGCTTTTGTAATTATCATATTTTGATTTAGTTTTCTTTCTTTTTCTTTTCACAGGGTGATAGCAAGGATGTGGAGCCTCTGAAGGAGTTTGACTGCAATGATTGTTGCTTTAGTCAGCTTCAAATTGTGAACATCATGGTTAAAACTGCCTATAAGCATGCACTTCACTTGATACGATTTGTGCTTGCAAAGTCCTCATCATTGAAGATCCTTACTTTCAGAGTTGGTCTTGGTCTAAATCAATCAGATGCACATGCACCTACTATATTGTCAAGTATTTCACATGATTTGTCGCGGATGGAACGAGCATCACTGAGGGCTGAAGTTAAATTCCTTTATGATGGCATTATTGAATAGTGTTGTATTTGATTTTGGCCTTCCAGTGCGCCAAAACTCATCCTTTTGTTTAAATGTTTTACTTTTACTAGGGACTTTTCTTTTAGGTTATGCTTTCATCTCACTATAACAAAAGATCTATTAGTACATGTGACTCCATGAAAGAAAATAGTTTTATAATCACTTTTAAGTTGGAGTATTATTTCCTTTTTCTTTGGTGGAAGAGAAATATTTTTTTTTGTTAAAATGATATAATCAGGTGACATATCTCTGAATCAATGTTAAGACCATATTTAGATAATATGTCTGCCACTTGATTTGCCTCGCGGTAAATGTGCTTCCAACTGAAGCTGCCACCTTTCATTTCAAATCTCTTGTTCGAATTCACTAGTTGCATGCAATTGTGAGAAGAAACAGAACCATTTGCAACTAGATTTATAGCAATGTTAGAATCAGACTCAACCAGAATGTCCATGAATCCCCTAGCCCACACAATCTGAATCCCTAGAAGAATTGCCCAAAGCTCCGCTTGAATGCATGAGACAATGACAGCACCTTTGTCATCTCTTAACACCCCGCCACAAGCAGCTCTCCCATTCATGTCAACTGCTCCATCACAATTATTCAGAAACCATCTTCTACAATCATGAGAGAAGAAATTGTTATTTAGAGCACCCCCTGACATAATCATCCGGACTTTGCCAAGCAAAGTCACAATCCCTGAGGCAATGGAGAGTTGTTTCAGGTTCCTGTTGACACTTTGGGCATAGATTTGAGTCTGCCATTCCTCTTCTAGCACGGTGTGTATTAGTTAACAGACCATCCTTTGCTATCTTCCACATATGAAGTCTTAACCTCTCAGGTCCCTTCCACCTCCAAATGGCTTTATAAAGAGCATCATTGTCATCAGATATTCCCGCAACGGCTTTATAAGCTGAGGCCATAGAGAACAAGCCACCCGAACTGTTAGAGTCATTTGCAAAGCTAGGTTCAGGAGACACCAACCCCTTGAATTTATTAACTTCTAAGTTCAACATTTTGATTGACCAGTTTGAAAGTGTGATCTTAATGATTTGAATATTATATAATTCTTTAAAATAAGATAGTACATATATCAATAAAAATTGATACTAAAAAAAATATTCATGTAGTATGTAAATTATTAAATGAAAATTAATGAATTTTGTAATTTATTTTTAACTTATATAATCTCTTAAAAATTATGTAATGTTTGTCCCAGTTAGGCTGAAACCTATTGTAAGATATAATTTTTATACTAGAACTTCACTTGTTTAACTTATAGTCAGGTTGGGTGTTGGGTCATAAATACCCAGTGTTCTAAGTTGGGATGATGTTATAGCTACAACTATAATGTGTAATTCTCAACCTTTCAAGGTTTTTTTTCCTTGTGTAATTCTCAACCATTGAGCAATTATATTTTTTCCAAATCTTATACAAGTATTTATGTCATAAGATAAGTCAAATAAGTTGTAAATAAATTCTTCCAAACTCATCCTTAATGAAAGACTTGGGTGAAAAATATGCTTATTCTTAATAGTGCTTTGAATAAAATGAATATGACAATTTGTACACTTGCAAACCTTAACTTACATATCTCATTGCTCCATTGCTCTACCTCTACTCTCCTTACTTTAAACCTTAATTTATAGTATATATAAATATAAATGTATAAATTTATCTATCCTTTCATTGCTCAACTCTCCTTACTCTCCCTCACATTTTCTCTCATTTGAATATTATCCTCTAATAAAGTGGTGGTGTACTTTACTCTCCTAACATGCATTTAGTATATCTTCTTCTTCTACTTTTAATATCAACCAAACAATTTAAATATAACTAAATATTAGAAACTATATATATAATCTTCTAAATTCAAATATGTTATTATCTAATATATTTCTTTTATACTTTTAACATCAACTGAATTATTTAAATTAACATTTTTTTTTCAATCTATCATTTTTAATACCTTCAGTTCTATCTTTCAAAAAAATATTTTTAGTTCTAATTTGAATTTAAATATTTTTTAAAAGAAATAATCAATAATTAAAAATAATAATATATCATAATATAAATTAAGACGATTTGTGCGTTTTTTTTTTTTTTTTTTGATGTCTTACTTCTGTTCCCTGGAATCAAACAAAGGCCGTAACCCAGTCTCGTTCATCTCATCTTGCATTTATTCTTCGAATCTCCGTCGCATTCGAAATCCCTTCTCCCTCACATATCGTGCCTTCTGTTTGGTGTTAAGCTCTTCCTCCGCTGCCGCTAAGTTATATATCGCGCAGGTTCGTTCTGAATTTGCACCACTCTTTCACATTTTCTCCGCATTTCAATTTTCTCAGTGTAATTTTGCCAGCTATCATCTTCGCTGCTTCTATGCTTTCCTAAGTTAGTAAATAGTAATTTATAGTACGCATTCTGATATCTTATGTACATTATTTCGGTATGGGAGAAATAGAAAGGAAGAAAAAAAAAAGGGAGAGTAAGGGATGGAGGAAAGTTAACTGTTTATTGAGGGTTCAAAGTTAGAACATAAGAATTGTTATTAAGTCATCAACACATAACTTTTATGCACTTTTAGGTGTGTGTGGGTGTGTAATACTGTTGAACACGGATGCATGCATGCACTTTTATAATGTTAATGATAATATTTACCATTAACAAAAAAGGTGAACTGTCACTTTGGTCCCCGAAAGTGTAATTCATTGTCACTTAAGTTCCTGAAAGTATGAAAATGTTACTTTAGTTCCTGAAAGTGCAATTTGTTTGTCACTTTAGTCCTTTTGATAAAAAAAATTCTTTAAAATTAACGTTTGTGCCTACATTACACGTTATCTAACTACATGAATAACATGTCACGTAGATAAATAGCATATCACGTAAGCACGAACGTTAATTTTAAAGAAATTTTTTTATCAAAAAGACTAAAGTGACAGACAAATTACACTTTCAGGGACTAAAGTGACACTTTCATACTTTCATGGACTTAAGTGACAGTGAATTACTTTCAGGTACTAAAAAGGTAGTTTACCCTTAACAAAAACTAACAAACTAACAACTAACATTGGCAGATAAAAAAAAATGATAATATTTACTCTTTGCTTGAATTTCTAGTTTACCGATGAGTCTGAGCGAGAAGAAGGCTGGTTGTGGAGAACGCATTGATCGAATCAGTGACTTGCCAAGTAATGTGCTTGATTGCATCCTACAACGCTTGTCCATCCAAGACCTAGTTAAGACCAGTGTACTATCAAGGAAATGGAGGTACATCTTCAATCTCAAGTCTTGAGTTTGCATATAAGTTTTTTGAGAATTGCAACCATCTTGACTACCTTGAAACTTCCAGTATTATTACAGAAGTTCTTTTTCTCCACAATGGCCCCATACATAAGTTTACTCTTCGCATCTATTTTAACTATCCAATCAAAATGGAATGCCTTGTTAAGTAGACTCTGATTTTGTCAAGGAAAGGTATCAAGAAACTTAATCTTCAGAACCTACAACCAGATCCCTTTCCAGCACTGTCTCATATCTTCTCTTGTTGTGACTTGACTGATCTTTACCTTCAGAATTTTAATTTTAAACTATCAACAGTGCCTAATTTTCACGGCTTTAAAAGTCTGGATAACCTTTACTTACTTAACATTATATTTGAGTCAGGTGCACTTGAGAGTGTTATGTCTGGTTGTCCCTTACTTGTGGCACTCACCATTTGTTTCTGTTCTGGTTTTGAACATATTAATGTCTATTCTCCTATCCTCAAATACTTACACATAGAAGGTGACGAGGTTATCAAGTCAATTTGTTTGAAGCAAGCACAAAATCTGATTGATCTAATACTCTGGGATGATAGACGTGGGGATGGCATTGAGGGAGGCTGGGTATCTGATTTGATAAAAGGCTTGTCCAAAATTGAGAGGCTAAATCTGGGAGGAGGTTACATTAAGGTTAGAAAACAATGACACATGTGAGTTTGTTCATTTTTGTTTGATTGAATTTGATTTGTCGACTCTCATGTTTGCTTGGTTGATTTTATCTAAAACTATTAATCGTAATTTGTTGACATACAGAGACATGTTCTCTCTGGTAACACAAACTCTATATGGAGTGATTTTTACATAAGTGAATATTTAAGTTACTAAGTTATGCTTTGCATGAAATGCTTTATAATTCTTATCACGAATTGACATTTTTTCATATCACTTCTACACTCTTAGCGACATTCTTAGCTTGGTTGCTCTATTTGATTTTCTTAAGTTGTTATTCACCTATTGTTGGTCAGAAAGAGAAAAAGGGTTGCATTTTGGTTCATGAAGCAAAATTCTTAATATGGTGCCTTGTCTTATATTAGAAAACTGTGTATATCTACTTTGATGTTTCAAACATATCTCACTGTTGTGTTGTTTGTATGCATAGATTTTATCTGCCATCAATCCACGAGTGCTGCCTTGGTCAGTCGACACTTTGAAAGAACTGATATTGATTGATGTGGATTTCAATGAAGCAGGAGAACTTCTGTTTATTATTTCTTTACTTGAAAGTTCTCCTAACCTGAAGGAACTTGTTATAGAGGTGACCAACAAGACTTATGTTTCTTAGTTTGCGTATGTAATTATCATATTTTGATTTAGTTTTCTCTTTCTTTTCCTGTTCATATATAGAGTGATAGCAAGGCTGTGGAGCCACAAATGATTTTGAAGGAGTTTGACAGCAATGATTGTTGCTTCAGTCAACTTCAATTTGTGAACATTACAGTTAAAACTTCCTATAAGCTTGCACTTAACTTGATACGGCTTGTGCTTGCAAAGTCCTCGTCATTGAAGATCCTTTCTTTCGAGATTGGTCTTAGTCTCAATCGATCAGCACCTATATTGTCAAGTATTTCACATGATTTGTTGCAGATGAAACAAGCATCCCCAAGAGCAGAAGTTAAATTCCTTTATGATGAAGGCCTTATTGATCAGTAGTGTTGTATTTGATTTTGGCCTTCAGCGTGCCAAATTTCTCCTTTTGTTTTGATATTTTATTTTTACTAGGGGCTTCTCTGTTAGGTTATGCTTCAATCTCGTTATAACAATAGATTTATTAGTACAGGTGACTCTGAAACAAAATAGCTTTATAGCTATTTTAAAGTTGAAGCATTATTTCTTTTTTCTTTGGTGGAAGAGGAATATTTTTTTTTTGTTAAAACGAAATACCCATGGACAATAAAAAATATGTTGAGTAATGGTTGAGTTGAGTTGAATTTGCCTTTTTAGTCCAGTATTTTGATTGGACCAATTTGATAGGTTTAGTTGTGTAGTCAATAGTGCGACAGATTTTCTCAAGGTTCTGAGCAGTAATTGTGTGATGGAAAGGAATGCTGCACCCAAATCTAGAAAAACCCAATATTGGCAACAATTTGAGTATTATATAGTTTAGTTTTTTTTTTTTTTTGAATGGAGTATTATATAGGTTAGTTAAATCTTTAAAATAAGTTAGTACATATTTATAAGAGAATTATATAAAAAATTTGTTTCTAAAAGAACATATTCATATTGTATATAAATTATTAAATTAAAGTGAATAAGTTTTGTAATCCATCTTTAATTTAAAAATCATGTAATCTTTAGCCTGGTTAGACTAAAACCTATTGTAAGGTCTAATTTTTATTCTAGAACTAGAACTAGAACTTCACCTAATTAACTCTAGTCAGGTTGAGTGTTGGGTTGGGTCATGAGTACCCATTGTACATAATGTGGTGATGTTAGTACCATGAGTATGAAATGTTTATTTAAATGTCAAAACTAAATATTAAAGTTGGAAATTACACATTTTAGTCAGCTCCATGAATAAATCTTAGTACTTTGAGGAATAATCTCTTACTTTCGGTTGACGGATATCTTGGGTTCACCCAAAAAAGTATATTAGCCCACAAACAATTTTTTAATATACTTTTTAATTTCTAGTTAATTGTACTTTTTTTTTTAACATTTTTCCCATACATTTTCTGATTTTTTAAAATATTTTTATTAATATGCAAACTAATTATTAACCTAAAAATCAAGATAGAGTAGACAAAGTTACTAATGTTATAACAGAGGTAACTTTTTATTATTTTTTGTTTTATTATTTTCTACAGAAAATTTAAAATAAAAAAATAAGAATATTTTATATTATAAAAAAATTTAAAATAATCAAACTCAATATATTTTAAATCCACTAGGGTCAACATAATAACGAAAGATTCAGATAGTTTATGTGAGATCCTATATTAAAATCTCATTAACTTGTATAAAAAAAAAATTAATCTTACACTACATTTTGCAGGGCCAGATGATACAACGAGACAATTGTTATATCTACCTCCCCTTATTAATTATATACCTCCCTGTTTAATTTTTTTTCCTAAATTATCCTTATCTCTTGTTTCCATCTTATAATTCTCTTAATCTGTTTTTTCTTCAAAAAAGAAAAACATACCCCCTCTTTGGTGGAGATAGAAGCCAAGGCAAAAGGGGGAAGAATTAAAACAAAATTCAAAATTAGTTTTAAAAAGAAAATTAGATTTACCCAGCAGTGTCGCGGTTTTCATTTTCATTGCTTGCTATTTTTTTTTTAATCAGCCAAAGAAATAAGTATATTAATGGGGTATCCCCATTAGTAACCGAGCCACCAATCACTGGTGCCTACTGCTGCTGCATAACATATGCCAGGACACAAAAGCATCTTATCAAAATGTATTAGATTAGCAAGTAGAAATCAAAAGTATTTTTGATGAATCCCTACCTAATATCTAAGATTGCCAAAATACACTACTTAAACCCCAACTGGTATAGTATTACTCCTTCTGATTTTTAGTGATATAACCATCACGAGCTTACGCCTTCCTATCAAATTACTTTTTGCTATAGTATTTCATTGTCTGTTGTTATTTATACAAATCGGATAATATAAAGCCACCAGAATAATGAACAAGGAAGGTATCAGGTGTAGTTGATAGGTGTTCTTACCGGATTTGGTAAGTGTTTCGACGCAGTGGCTCCGTTGAGTTCTCCTCCGTGAATGGTGGGGGGATGTACATGCAAAGACACTCCGACATTCAAGTTAGAGGCACAGAGGTTAGAGACAGGTATCACAACTGGGATAGAGTTTTTCATACCTTGATTTGATGGTGTGTTGTCGTATTTATAGGATATAAAGAGATATATTTGATAGGGTTATTTTCCTATCAAATCTCCTCAAATCTCGTAATTCATGATAGAGATAATCTTATCTTCTATCATGATCTTGTACCTTTATCTTTTTATATCTTATCTTTCAATAAGATATATTGTTATAACTGCCTAGGTCCGAGTAAGCTCATTCTACTAGGCCAGGTTAGCTACTCGGTAGAGTGCCGAGTTCAAGTAGTACACATGCCCCCCAAGCTTCTGAAAATGTGGAAGAGCTTTAAGTAAAAGGCCTCGCCGAATTCGAGTTCCCTTTTGGCCGAGTCATCGTTGTATCTTACCCATTTCGTTCTGTCATACTCGGCTTCATCGTTTTGTTTTGTAATAGTCACGACTTCGTCTTCGAGTGGTCACGTCATTTCAAACCCATTAACTCATAACGTTTCCCGAGGGCGGCGGCAATGATTATTTTTTAATTTCGAAAACGTCCTCGGGATGCCCAAAGGTCTCAAGCCCCCCCAGCCATTGATTCGTTTTGCGAAGGGTCTTGATCCAACGGCCCGAGTTGCTCCGTCCTTTCGCATTCGAGGCCCTTGGGTCTCTATATAAGGGTTACTGTGTAACCTTCGTTCATTTCTCCCTCTTCCTTGCGTTTTTCTTCTCCGGGGACCTCCGTTCTTTTGTTATTTCTTCTTCCTCTACCTTGCCTTCTTCACTTTCTTTCCTAGCCCAGGTACGCCCTCTGTTCCCCTCGTTTTGCTCTTTTCATTTGAAAATGTCTTCTTTTTCCAGGGAATCGGGGCATTCCGGCGGTGGCCGTATGCTATCGCCAGTGGTTCATCCCATCGGAGAAGGCTCCGATAACGGTTTGTCTTTGAGTCGTTCAAACTCCAGTGGAGTTAGTGATTGCACGTTGGTGGCAAATGCCCTTGCTACGGATGGGGGGAGTTCGCCCCTCTGCTAATTCCGCGCAAGTGCCTTTGGCCATTCCTGCTGAGGGTGTTTATGGTATTGGATGATTCTGAGGCTACCGTGGTGCATCCTCTAGTTACTCGGTACACTAGGCCTCTTCTCCCTCCTCCCATTCTCCCCCAACCCGATGAGCCTAAGGGTTTGAAGAAATCTTATCCTCCAATTACTACTCCGGGTTACTTCTGGGTAGCTAGTGAGGTGGGTGCTTATTCTTCTCAGTATTAGATCGAGGAGTCTTTATCTTCTCTCCTCCAGGAAATCGACTTATGTCACTCGGAAAGGCCGGGTATGATTTACGCCGAACCCTGTGGACCTGACGAGCGTATTTTCTTTTCTGCTTTTCCATGTCAGTCTCATTTTACTTATGTATATGAGGCTTTATTTTCAGTTCTCGACATTACGGTGCCATTTGATAAATTTGATACTGATGTTCTTCGGGAGCTGAATGTTGCTCCTACTCAATTGCATCAGAATGTCTGGGCTTCGCTTCAGGCTTTCCGGGTGTTCTGTAGTAATTTTTCATCACTCCGACTGCTCCCAAGTTTCTACATCATTATTCGGTTAAGGAGAGTAAGAAGGGTGGTTGGGTCTCCCTGACCGGGATACCTGGCCAGTCCATTCTTGGTCCTTATACCTCCTCTTGGAAGAATTTCAAGAATTACTTCTTTCGTATTAGGCCTGGTTCTGAAGGGGAGATTGACTTTTTTTATGGTCGTGGGAGACCAAGGTTCCCTCTTTATTGGACCCGAGCTCCGAATAAGCGGTCATCTTGGCAAATCGTGGACATGTCTCCTGAGGATCAGGATGACATGGTTATACTGTGCAAGTTGTCGCGTTCCTTACACTGTAAGACAATAGTAGGGATTCCTGCTTCTCGGACTCCGAGAGAGGATTGGGATTGAGAGTAATCTTTTTATTCGGTTTTCTTTCTTCTTTACTTGTCTGTTTTGCTAACCTTTGTTTCTTTTGCAGTTGTGATGGGAAAATTCGATTACAAGACCGCCAAGAAACTTAGGCTCGAGAAGATGAAGAGCAAGGACGCTGCCACTGAGGGGGTCCAAATTGCTTCTCCTATTCCTTCCCCTCCTCCTCCACCTCCTCCTCCTTTTCCGAAGAGGAAGCATCAAGAGGTTGTACAAGGGGGAGACAACCCTTCGAAGAAGACAAAGCCTAGTCCTCCTACTGCTCAGGCTGCGGCTTCTCCCACTGAGAGGCACTCGTCCTTTCTCTCCATGAAGGATGAGCGGACTTCACTTTGGGAGAGGGACTTCAACCCTTAAGCCCTTATCTGTGCCGACAATCTCGGTCAAGCTGATCGGGATATGTTGAGGGATGTTGGGCCTCTGCTTTCGATGAAGGTTATTTCGCGCTTCCAGGCTCATTCGTGAGCCATTGCCCAATACTGGGCCGAGGAGTTTGACCGCGGCCACCGGGAGCTCGTCTTGGTCAAGAAGGCTGCTTCTAAGGCCGAGCAAAATTTGGTTGACGCTACCCGGGCTAACGAGACTCTTCTTCAGTCAGCTTAGGAGTCTCGAAGGTCCCTTGAGGTAGCAGAGACCAAGTTAAAGGAAGCCAAAGATCGGGAGGAGGTCTTGAAGCTTTCTTTGACTACGACTGAGAATTCGGCGCAGGGGCTGTAAGTCGAGGTGGAGCGCCTCAATCAAGAGCTTGCACAGGTGAAGTTGGAGGCCGCTGGTTCCGAGGCTAAGCTGAAAGCCGACTTAGGCGAGGCTATGGATGAAGTCATTTCGACTCATGAAGCCGGGTTCAAGAAGGCAATTAGCCAAGTTCGGTATTTTTTCAGGAATGCTGACACCTCTCTTTTTGATGTTGATAAGGATATCAACAAGGAGGGGGAGTTGGTGAACGAGTCTACCATCCCGGGAGAGAAGGCTCCCAGTGGCTCAGCTCAGCCTGCTGCTTAGCTTTAGGAATTTTTATGTATTTCTTTTTGTAAAGGCTCGCACTCGACCTATCTAATAGGGTGCTTTTATCTTAATGAAGTATGATTTTCTCTTAAGTATTGCTCCTTTACTTTCTGTGTGCGTAACATTAGTTGCTCGTAGCCGATTGGGGTCTACGTTTTATTAATTAAAACTCATTTTTCGTATCCTTTTAAAGGTCTACACGATTTAGTTTAACTCGTTTTTTGTATCCTATAAAAGGTCTACACGATTTTCAGCTTAACTCGTTTTCCATATCCTGTAAAAAGGTCTACACGGTTAGCTTGTTTCGTAACTTAGTCTTTAGCGATCTAGTTACCGAGGTTCCTCCCTTTTTTTCGGGGATGTCGAGTGTCGGGTATCCGACTGGTTTACGTGCTTTTGTGTCGAGTATCCGATTGGTCTACTCGGTCTATAAACAAATAATATGTAAAGGAACTTTTATTAATAATGAAAGTCGGGTGTGCCTCGTTAAAACCTCTTTGACAAAAAACCTCTTGGGAAAAAATGTCAAAGTAGGAAAAAGAGTACATCACCACTTACAAAATTTTAACTGTAGTAAAACTTCAAATGAGTTGTATTCCAAGTACGGGAAATGGCTTTGCCGGATGGATGTTTTAGTCAGTAGGCTCCATTTCCCAGTGACTTGGTTACTCTGAAGGGGCATTCCCAGTTGGCTGCCAAGTTGCCCTCTCCAGTTGCTTTTCTTGCTTCTCCACATTTTCTCCAAACTAGATCTCCGACTTTGAAGTTTCTTGGCTTGACCTTGCTGTTGTATCTCTTCTCGGCTATTCTTTTGCAGGTCTCTACTCTGATTTGGACCTCGTTGAGGGTCTCTTCGGTCATGTCGAGTGCATGCCTTAGCGACTGGTTATTGTTCTCTTGAATGAAGTTTGTTCTTCGCAACGAGGGTTCTCTGACTTCTACTGGTATCATGACATCTGATTCATACGAGAGTTGAAAGGGTGTTTCCCCAGTTGTGGATTGCGGCGTGCAACGGTATGCCCAAAGGATTGCAGGAAGCTCCTCGGCCCAACTTCCTTTGGCGTCACCGACTCGCTTTTTTAGTTCTCCCAGTATAACTTTGTTGGCTACTTCAGTTTGCCCATTGGCCTGAGGGTGCTCTACTGAGGTTACCTGGTGTCGAATCCCGAGGTTCTTAAAGAACTCTTCTAGGTTTTTTTCGATGAATTGCTTTTCATTGTCAGATAATACTGAGTGAGGGATGCCGAATCGGCATATCATGTTTTTCCATATGAATTTTTGTACGTTGTTGGCCGTGATGGTGGCCAAGGGTTCGGCTTCGATCCACTTTGTGAAGTAGTCTATTCCTACCAGAAGGAATTTAACCTGTCCTTTGGCAAGTGGGAATGGTCCTAAGATATCCACTCCCCACATGGCGAAAGGCCATGGTGCCGTGACGTTGTGCAGTTCTTCTGCTGGTAGGTGAGATATGTTGCCATATTTCTGGCATTCTTCACATTTCTTTACGTACTCAGCGCAGTCGTGGCGCATTGTCGGCCAGTAGTATCCGGCTTGTAAGACTCGGGTGGCCATGGCTTTTCCTCCTGAGTGCATTCCACATATTCCTATATGCATCTCATTTACCACGTATTCTGCCTGTGTCTTTGTGATGCATTTTAGCAGTGGTGCGGTGAAGCCTCTTCTATAAAGGTCTTCTCCTTCTGTTATGTAGTAACTTGCCCTTCTTCTGATCTTCCTGGCTTCATCTCGGTTTTCGGGGAGGGTTCCTCTTTTCAGGAAGTTCCATACCTCGGTCATCCACTCTCGATCTGCCGAGTTGATATTGGAAACTTCTTTGTCAATACTTGGAGCAGATATCGTCTCTTGTATGACAGTTCGATGTTGTCATTTCTTCTTTGTGCTTGCTAATTTCGATAGCAGGTTGGCTCTTTTCGTTCTGCTCTCTTAGAATATGGTTGAGTTCGAACTCAGTGAACTCGTTCTTCAACTGGGAAGCCAGGTGGTAGTACCTTGTCATTTGGGGGTCCTTCGTTTGATAGGATTCGTTAATTTGTCATGTGACTAGCATGGAGTCACTCCATCACCTAAGGTGTTTTGCCCCGACTTCTTTAGCGAGTTTCAGTCCGGCTAACAAGGCTTCGTACTCGGCCTGGTTGTTGGAA
The DNA here is from genome assembly GCA_026413185.1 of Pueraria montana var. lobata. Classification (NCBI taxonomy): domain Eukaryota; kingdom Viridiplantae; phylum Streptophyta; class Magnoliopsida; order Fabales; family Fabaceae; genus Pueraria; species Pueraria montana. The sequence continues at coordinate 35,096,091 of CM048651.1, read as the reverse complement.
GTATCGAAGTCGAATATGAGTGATTGTTCTAAAACAATCCCTTCGGGACTTTCGATTATTACACCTACTCCGCTGCCCTTGACGTTCGAGTAACCATTCACGTAAAGGGTCCACTATGGAGACGGTGCCTCTTCTACTGGTGTTAGTTCTGCAATGAAGTCGGCTAGGCATTGGGCTTTGATGGGTCCTCTTGGCTCATACTTGATGCTGAATTCTAATAGTTCAACTAACCAGGCTATCATTCTTCCAACGAGTTCTGGCTTCCTCAACACTTGTCGTATTCGGTGGTCTGTTCGCACTACCACTTGATGGCTCTGAAAATATGGTCGTAGCCGTCGTGCTGAAGTGACTAGGGCTAGTGCTAACTTTTCGATCATCTGGTACCTTGTTTCAGCATCTTTCAACACTCGGCTTATGTAGTAGACTGGTGTTTGCGTATGATTTTCTTCTTGAATGATGACCGAGCTGATCACAACCCCTGAGACTGCTAAATATAACACTAGGTCTTTGTCGGGTTCAGGTCGAGTGAGGATTGGTGGTGAGGTGAGTAGCGTTTTCAACTTTAGGAAGTTTGCTTCACACTCTTCACTCCATTCGAAAATTTGTTGCTTCTTGAGAAGTTGGAAAAAGGGTCTGGCTACCTCTGCTGCTTTCGGTAAAAAATGGGATAGGGACGCCAGCCTTCCAGTTAGCCTTTGCACTTCCTTCATGTTACTCGGGCTTCTCATGTATATGATAGCTGTGCATTTCTCCAGGTTGGCTTCTATGCCTTTATGTGTGAGCATGCAGCCTAAGAATTTTCCGCCTTGGACTTCGAATACATATTTTTCTGGGTTTAGCCTCATATTGTGTTTTCTGATCTCACCAAATATTTCAACTAAGTCTCCTGAATGTGAGTTCGGGTCTCGACTTTTGACTACCATGTCATCTACATAGACTTCTAGATTTCGTCCGAGTTGATCTGCGAAAATCTTGTCCATCAGACGTTGGTATGTTGCTCCCGTATTCTTTAATCCGAATGGCATTACCGTGTAGCAGTAGTTAGTCGTGTCGGTTATGAACGCCATTTTCTCCTCATCCGGTGGGAACACGGGTATCTGGTTGTATCCGGAATATGCTTCCAAAAAACTAAGGATGGGATAGCCAGACGCTCCGTCCACCAGTTTATCGATACTCGACAGTGGGTATGAGTCCTTGGGGCATGCCTTGTTAAGGTCTGTGAGGTCAGTACACATCCTCCACTTGTCGTTCGCTTTCTTTACCATCACAACATTCGCAAGTCATGTGGTGTAGTGTACTTCTCTTATGAAGTCGGTGCTGAGTAACTTTTCAGTTTCCTTTTTGACCGCTTTTCCTCTCTCGGCTCCAAGCTTTCTTTTCTTCTGGGAGATTGGCTTGGCCTCTGGAAAGATGGCAAGCTTGTGACAGTGGAAGCTTGGGTCGATTCCAGGCACGTTGGTGGCTGACCATGCGAATAGGTCGAAGTTTTCTAACAAGACTTGGGCAATTGCATTCTCGATTTTGCTTGTTAGCTGAGTCCCAAGCTTTGTGCATTGCCCAATTTTTCTTCCTAAATGGAAGGGTTTTATCTCCTCTATGGGTTCTGCTCTGGACTCCTCCTCCCTGGGGTCGAGATCGGCCTCCTCACTCGGTGGTACCATGAGCGATACGCATGTTATGTGCTTTACTTTTGGTTCTGGGACCTTTCTGCCGCTGGCTATCCTTAGACTTTCTAAATAGCACTCACGGGCCGTTTCTTTATCAGCTTTGACTGTCACTATTTTTCCTTCCAAGTTAGTGCTACTTGAGGGTTTAGGTCTCGGATTCTGACCGAGACTTCAACAAATCTCTCCATGAAGTCCCTAAGGGACTCGTTGTCCTCTTGCCGAATGTTGGCTAATGCCACTGTTGTCAAGTGGTGAGACCGACTCGTAGCGTATTGAGCGCCACAACAAGCTACCAGGGTGGCGAAGGAGTCAATCGAGTGGGGAGGGAAGCGCGTGTACCAGTTCAACGTTGCCCCCTTCAAAGTGGTTGGGAAAACACGGCACATGATGGCATCGTCGTTTGTGTGTAGGTTCACTTACGTGACGAATGCATCAATGTGTTCGTCTGGGTCCGTTAGGCCGTCATAACGGTCCATGGATAGAGGTTTCCACCCGGTCAGTAGTGGTGTTTCCATTTTGCCATCTACAAACGGATGTCATCTTGTTGTCTCGATCATTGCGTTCCTTCTTGGGACCATGCACGAAACGGAGATAGGTCTGGATTCCATGTGGGTTGTAGTTTGGTCTGCCTCGCTCCAGGTAGTGTCATCCTGTTCTGTTCGGTCAGGTTGCCCATTGGCAGTTGCGTAGGCAGCCGAGTATGCGCTCCGGTCCTCTTACAGTTTCTAGTATTGTTCTCGGAGAGTGGCGTTCTCCCTGCGGAGATCCTCTATTTCCTTTACGCTATTTTGCTTCAGCGTGTTCACTTTCCTTTGCAGGGCTTGGATCAAGGGGTGATTCTCAAGCGCCTAACGCGGGATGGGGGCCACATTATTGGGGTTGCCCTCGTGGGCATCCCCCGTTGTCGGTGTTCCCTTAGTTAGGGTTTCCAGCCCATATGGTCGCTTTACGTGGTTCGCTGTTTTGCCTTGCGTTGCTGCCATTGCGATTGTTTCGCGTTGATTGGTGTGGCTGGGAAAAGTTTCACCGAGCCCCACAGTGGGCGTCAAATGTTCTTATCGGATTTGGTAAGTGTTCAGACGCGGTGGCTTTGTCGAGTTCTCCTCCGTGAATGGTGGGAGGTGTACCTGCAAAGACACTCTGACGCTCAAGTTAGAGGTGCAGAGGTTAGAGACAGGTATCACAACTGGGATAAAGTTTTTCATACCTTGATTCGATGGTGTGTTGTCGTATTTATAAGGTATCAAGAGATAGATTTGATAGGATTATTTTCCTATCAAATCTCCTCAAATCTCGTAATTCATGATAGAGATAGTCTTATCTTCTATCATGATCTTGTACCTTTATCTTTTTATATCTTATCTTTCAATAAGATATATTGTTATAACTGCCTAAGTCCGAGTAAGCTCATTCTATTCGGCCAGAACAGCTACTCGGTAGAGTGCCGAATTCGAGTAGTATAATAGGTGCTGTGATTTGGGTAGGGGGGTGCATTTTTTCTATAGCATTCCTCAATGATAACATTTTCTAGTTCTAATAGTTTCATTTAATTCTAATATGTGCAACATCACATATCATCTCCCCACATGCAGGAGAATTACAACGTTTCCACCAAAGAGAGGGGTATATTTTTATTCTTTCTTGGAAAAAAATAGATAGAGAGAATTATGAGAGAAACAAAGACAAGGATAATTTAGAAAAAAAATTAAAAAAGGGAGGTGTAAAATTAACAGTTGCCAAATGGGTGATCCGTTACAGACCAGGCTTACACAGGTTGGATGATATATCCGGCCCATAACAGAAACTACGACGGTAACTTTGCTTCTCATACTATTCAGTATTCACTTCTACGGTGACAGTGTTTGTCCGTGTACGCAACTTTTTACTCTGTATTTTTCTTCCCATCCCAACCCACCGAACCACAAAACAGAGAGAGAAATTGTGGCTCTAAAGTTTCATTAAAGTGCCTCCAATTCATTCTCCTCTTTCAGTGCCCCTTTCTCAACTCAATCCATTTCTATGCTGCTTCCGTTGAATCCAAGATCCGCTCCCAATCTCATTAACGGGTCCATTTCATCTTGCTACATTTTAATTTAATGGGTTCTTTCTCAATGCAAACAATTTAGCCCTCAAAACGGTGTTGTATTATCAGATCCTAGGTTTTGCCACATTTCTTCACACCCCAACAATTTGAAAACAGGGTTAGTGATACATAGTTATATAAAGTATACTTTTTTTTTTTCTTCTTTTTTTATTTAATGGATTATTTGATTTGTGCGGTAGAATTATTTAAAAATGGAGTTTTTTTTTTTCTCCTCTTTGGGGGTTTTTCTGTGTTGGTTCCTTATGTTGTTGTTTTTGTGAATTAGGTGAAGCATTAGAATGGGTGATGTGATGATGGGTCCTGACCTGATCAGTGATCTTCCTCAAAGCATTATAGAGAGCATTCTGGTGCAGCTTCCAATCAGAGATGCTGTGAGAACTAGCATTTTGTCAAGTAAATGGAGGTACAAATGGGCTTCAATTACTCAACTTGTGTTTGATGACAAATGTGTGCCCTTTAGTAATGATAAGGAGGTTGTTGAGAAGAGTGTTGTCAAGTTCATCACCAGGGTGTTGTTTCTTCACCAAGGACCAATTCATAAGTTTCAAATTACGAATTCGAAGTTGCAGAGTTGTCCTGAAATTGATCAGTGGATTCTCTTCCTTTCGAGGAATGATATCAAGGAGTTGGTTATGGAGTTGGAGGAAGGGGAGTTTTTTAGAATACCTTCAAGCCTTTTCAATTGTAGGAAGTTGACTAGGTTGGAGCTTTTGCGGTGCGAGTTGGATCCGCCGCATAGTTTTAAGGGGTTTGCGTGCTTGAGTAGCCTCAACCTCCATCAAGTTTTGATATCTCCTGATGCAGTTGAGAGCCTCATTTCGAGATGCCCTCTCTTGGAGAGTTTGTCACTGTCTTACTTTGATAATTTGGCTCTTACTATCTGTGCTCCGAATCTTAAGTATTTGTATCTTGAAGGCGAATTCAAGGATATATGTCTTCAAGATACCCCACTTTTGGTTGAAATAACCATTGCTATGTATATGACTGATGACATTGCTGAGCACTTTGAGCAAAGCTCAAACTGCAATTTTGTCAAGTTTCTTGGTGGTGTGCCTAATCTTGAGAAGCTTGTTGGGCTTATCTACTTCACAAAGGTAGCATTTTGTTCTCATCTGTTTATTGTGTTAGTTCATCCTCAAAGGAGGGGTGCTTTGATATTATGTAATGCCAACTTCTTTATTTTATTCATTTCTGTGCTTTCTTGAAGTATTTGAGCATAGGTATTGACTCAGTGCATCTTCCAATAACGTACAACAATTTGGAGACTGTTGAATTATATCAAGTAAATTTTGAGGATATGGTAGAGATACTTGTCATCCTTCGCTTGATTACAAGCTCTCCCAATCTAAAAGAACTACAAATTTCAGTAAGTCCCCAGTCCTTACTCATTGCAAGAGTAGAGATTTTCAGTTTTTACAAAGTGATAGTGAATGATTTTATTATTAATTAATTTTTACAAATCAGGCCTGTAATTATTATATATGTAAGATTTACTACTACATTATTTTATGCAATTGACTTTGACAGGGTTCATCAAACATACCGGTTGCTGTAGATACCCCAGACTTGGATTTTTGGGAAAAAGAATGCCTTTCAGATTCGACACTTAACAAGCTTAAAACTGTGAAGTTGTCAGAAATGGGTGGTTGGCCACATGAGATAGAATTTATCAAATATTTGCTTGGCCGTTCTCCTGTTCTTGAGACATTGAGTATCATTCCTTGTGTATTTGATAGGGAGAATAATTTGAAAATGTTGATTGAATTGGTGAAATGTCGAAGAGCTTCTACTAGAGCAGAAGTTATTTTCAAGCACGAGTGAAATTGTGGACTGTATTATAAAATGCATTCTTTTATACCATTTTCAATGCTATTTCTCCTTGGTTTATGCATAACTTTCTTTTAAAATACAAATATTACCAATGGGAAAACTTACAAATTCTCAAGCAAAAGTTGGAATTTTATATAGATGTGTGGCATATAAGTTAGTCCATTTTACTGTCTGAAAACCCAAGTAAGCATCTGGAAAGTCAAAACATGGAGCTGATTAATGATAATCAATAGCCAGCTACTATTAGGAATCTTAGCTGAAATTTGCATCTACTATAGTTTTTCTTAAACCTTGTTGACAAGGATGTTTTTCCTTATGATATTTGCTCATCTGAACTTGATATGCTGTATTGTATCATAGCATATTTTACAGCAAATTCATTTCCACTTAACTACATGCTAGCAGTATTTGCAGTAACTTTCTTCCTCCAGAGACTTGGATATCATGTTGTCGTTGTGGGTGTGATTGAGAGTACAAATACATGCCACCACTCCTATTCTACTATTTTTGGTGCCCGTAGTTCAATAAGCATTGCGCAAAATTCTAATTCCTCTCAGCCTAAATGTAATCTCCCAATTCCCTCATTCACACTAGTTTCCTATCTCAAGAATTTATTTTCTTATAAATTCAAAAATTGATTTAACTCGCATTATAGGCATTGCCCACGTCCTCAGAATCTTGTGAAATATGCTGAGAGTTGCAGGTATATCTCAGTCAACAGCTATTATGGGGCAAATTATTATTGACTTTTGGGAGTTTTCACTATAATAAACATTTGTCAGGCATGTGGTTTGGTTTTATGTAGCATATGCAAGATTGAGATATTTTATGCATTTCTATTATTAAGTATTTACTCTCATATCATGCCAATGTGTATTGAAACCTATCTAAAATGATGGCTTGAGAAGCAGTATGGCTACTGTTATTTTGCCCTGGTGACTTTGTTTCAGAAGCTTATTATTCCACCTGGAAATAATTTGGCCTCTTATACCTTAATGGTTTATGCATTAAAACTTCATTTAGCATAATGTAAGAATTATAATAGTGGCACAAAAGTCAGCATTTCAGTGTGCAACAAGTTTCTAGTTTATATTTGCTCTTGCCTTTGGCATAACAAGTACAGTTGCTTGGTAAAATTCTTAATATATTTGATAATTGGCTGTTTGTTTAAAATTAAAAAAGGTGCTTCTAAAAAAAGTGCTTTATAAAAAAGTGATTTTTTAAGAAGCAGATAAGATTTGCTTCTTAAAAAAAAACAGAACACTGTTTTTTTAAGTAAAAGTAGTTTAAATAGACACACCAGAAAAGTAGAAAACTGTTTATTTTATTAAAAAAAACTTTTTTTTTTAAACAAACGGACTCTATATGGCGTCTTGTAAATCAATCCTTGTTCTCACCAAAAAAAAATTCTGGGTTGGATACTGTTAAAGTTCTATTACTTCAGTAAGATCACAATAGCACTCTGAAGTCGAGAGTTCTTTACCTCTGCCACTCATTGATTCAATTCTCAGGCTACTGATAAAAAAAAAAGATTCTCTCTGAGGCTACCCTTTTATCTGCAATCTCATTTCCTTCAAGCATTTGAACTGCTTCTGACATCTTAGGTCTGTGGCTAGGAACTTTTTGAGTACATAAAATAGATACTTGAAAGATTTCAGCAAGCTCAATACTGTTAATTGTTTTACAGGTCCTTGTCAACAAATAAATCAAATTTCTTCTATTGATGTATTTTTTTTTTCACCAGCATTTGTAGGCAGACTCGGTGAATATAGTTTGTTAAAGCAAAGCAGCATAGAATTAATTTAATTATAAATCAATTCTGTTTGGCTCACCCATGCCAGTGTGGATTCTCCATGGTTTGCTTCTTTCCCAAAATCAACAGCTCTTTGGCTAGGAATAAATTCAAGTAGAAAGATATTCCAAACACAAACACGTGTGTTTTCTCAGAGGACTAGCCTGTTAAGTAACATTCTGGGGCTATATGCCCTATGGTGCCCCTCACTTACTGTTGTCACATGGAGGCCTTGGGATCCATTAGCTTTACCAACCCGAAATCACCAACCACAGCCTCACAATAATCATCAACATCAAGTAAGATATTTGCAGCCTTCACATCCCTATGAATAATCTTAGGGATCATGCAAATATAGCAAGCCTCTTGCAGCTCCTAAAGCTATCTCTTCCTCTCTTTTTTTAGGTGTAAAAGGCCATCTCTTCCTTGCACGCCAGACCAGAATAAGTTTGTCTGTGTCAAAAAGTATTGTGTAAATTTAACCAAGGCCTTTTTTTTTTTTTTTTTTTAATTTATGCATCCTAGGGGTGACAAATCAATCTGTTTATCTGTCATCCATCCAATCCATCCATTACAAAAAATAAAAACTAAACAGATTGGATCCAATCCATCCATTTAATGTCATGAATGGTTAATGATCCATCTACTATTTTTCAAAATCCAACGGATCCTCTAATCAATACCTAATGGATCAAAATTAATCCAACAAATATTTTCATATTTAAATCTTTCTTAAATTTATATTTTAAAATTTGTTTATAAAATATTTTTAAATATTATTTTAAAAATATATATTTCAGCTGAAGTCGACCGGAAAAGTTATTGACCAATGTCGGCTAGGATTTTTTTGACCAATGTCAACTGAGGCTGTTTTTCGGCCGACCTCGGCCAGGTTTTTTTTTGCCAATGTCGCCAAGAAAGTTTGCAGCCGACATCGGCCAAGGTTTTTATTTTGCCGACCTCATCCATGATTTTTTTCGGCTGACATCGGCCAAGGTTGTTTTTCAACCGACCTCAGCTAGGGTTTTTTTTCAGCCGATTTTTTCGGCCGACGTTGGCCAGGGCAATTTTTGGCCGACATCAACCGAGACTGTTTTTTGGCCGACCTCAACCAAGTTTTTTTTCCAACAGTTTTCTGCTGACCTCGACCATGATTTTTTCCAGTCGACCTCAGCTAGGGTTTTTGTTTCGGCTGTCATCGGCCAAGTTTTTTTTCGGCTGACGTCAACCAGGGCAATTTTTGGCCGACCTTGACCAGCATTTTTTCGGCCGATATTGTTTTTAGCCGACCTCAACCAAGTTTTTTTGACCAATGTTGGCCAGGGCAGTTTTCGGCCGACCTTGACCATCATTTTTTTCGGCCGACCTTAGCTAGGTGTTTTTTTCAGTCGACGTTGGCCGAGATTGTTTTTTGGTCGACCTCAACCTCGTTTTTTTTCGGCCGACGTCGATCAAGGCAATTTTCTGCTGGCCTTGGCCAGGGTTCTTTTTTGATTGACGTCGACCGATGTTGGTCGGAATTTTTTAGTCGATGTCAGCTAGGGCAGTTTTTTGCCGACCTCGACTAGGATATTTTCAGCTGACGTCGACCAGGGCAAGTTTCGGCTAACCTTGGCTAGGTTTGTGTTTTCGACAGGGGAAGTTTTCAGTTGTCATCGATCAGGGCTATTTTTGGCCGACGTCGATCGGGGCTATTTTCGACCAACATCGGCCAAACTATTTTTCGGTTGACGTTGGTTAGCGATGAATTTGATCGACGTCGGTCAGGGCTGCTTTTGGCCGCCATAAGCTAGGTTTGTTTTTTGGCCGCCATCAACTAGGTTTGTTTTTCAGCCAACATCGGTCGGAGCAGCTTTTAGCCATCATCGGCTAGAGTTGTTTTTGACTGACCTCGGCCCAGGCTGTTATTATTTTAAAATATGTTCTTAATTTTTAAAAATATATTATTTCTAAATTAAAAATAATTATTTAAAAAAAACATATTATTTTTATGTCCATCCATCAAAAATTTGTTAATTGATGGATTGAATGAATTTTTATCAAATGGATCATATTTTTAAATAAAATTTTAATGGATCCAAATGGATTATTGGATTATTTTGATCCGATCCATTTTGATCCGGATTAAAATTTATCCATCCATCCATTTTGCCACCCCTAATGCATCCTATAGATGTGCGGAGATTTAAAGAGTTAGTGAATCAATAGATATCTTGGGAAAATCCGCATACAACAAGAATCGAAGATGGAAATATACAAAAATATACCACAGAGAATAATATAAAATACAAAAAGTTATGTTGTTCCAACACTTTTTACCTACATCCAAAAACATGCCTCAATAAATATTACTATTTCAAATAAAAATTACAAGCTTTTGATAACTCATAGTTGTGTATGAGTCTAAAGTCGAGTAACCTACTGCATTACAAGGAATAATAAACACTTTCACTCACAAGTGATCACACATAAACACTTGATTTCTTCTCTTGGACTTGGATTGGGATGCTACAAGTCTTCACATATAGTGGTTGGATGTGACTTTTTTCTAGGGTTGGCAAAACGGGCCAGCCCGGCCCGTTTTGGCCCGGCCCGCCTGTGGCCCGCCGAAAACGGGCCGGGCCCGGTTGGCCCGCCTAGCTGCGGCGAGCTGCTGGTCCTGGCCCGCCCTGCCTTAGAGCTGGCTGGCGGGCTGGCCCGCCAGTTTTTTTTTTATTTTTTATTTTAATTATTGTAAATAAGATATAAATAAAATGGTATTGTATCATAAGAGGACAATAGAGAGTATTTTTGTTACTGTGAAGTGTGAACACAATTAAAAATAATTGCAATATTGTTTCATTTTCTTCAATAAATCACAAACTAATAGTCTTTTAACACCACAAGTTCAATATCATCATGAATAACATCTTAAAAAGACTTACCACAAACTAATAGTCTTTCAAAAATACATCACAAAATATTAATAGTCCCTAATAACTTATATTATTTTATATATATTAATTAAAAAAAAAAAAAGGCTAGCGGGCTGGCGGGCCGGCCCGCCCCGCCCCGCCTGTGGCCCGGCGGGTTGGCGGGCCAGGCGGGGCGGGCCAAAGCGGGCCGGCGGGCTGCAAACCCTGCCCCGCCCCGCCAAAGTGACAGCGGGCTGGCGGGCAGGCCCGCCTGGCCCGGCCCGCTTTGCCACCCCTACTTTTTTCCAACAATATTATTGTTACATCTTTATCCCCACCACAGGAAGAAGCCAAGCCCTGGAATTACTTAGCAGATGCAGCTTAGGCTTGAAGCAAACCCAAAACAACTTTGGGACTTTTCTGTCTGGTCGAGGATTGTAAATCTTGAGAAGCATTTCAAGCAAATGTGTTAGTGCCCGGTGGTAGTTGCATACAAACAAATAAATACTAGAGGGAGAAATATGGAAACCATGATTGTAAATATGTTTAAGAACTTGCATGGAAATTGATAGTTTTGAACAGTATTAACCATTTGCGAAACAAATTTGTATATGTTATTGAACTAAGAAGTTAAGTGCACATGTCATGATAACAACAACAACAAAGTCTTATCCTATTAGGTAAGGTCGGCTACATGGATCACACGATGTCATTCAGAGCACGGTTAAAAACCAAAGTTTTAGAAATATTATTTAGTCTGAGATCTCCCTTGATAATTTCCTTCAATGTCTTTTTTGGTCTCCCTCTTCTCCTTTTCACCGGACTAAGAATCATGCAATCTACATTTTTAACTAGCGTCTCTTGTAGCCTTCTTTGTACACATGTCATGATCTTGAAATCAAAATAAAATCATTGCACGAGAGATACAGAGAAATACTTTAGAAGCAAAATATTCTAGGATTGGAACCATTGGTCCAAAGCTAGCAGCAAGATATTGGTCCTTCCCAGTTTATAAGCCATCATTCATCCTCTAACTTTACCATGTCAGATTCTACTACCTCATATCACACTCACTTGTTTCCAACATCTGCAAACTGTATTAACTATGATATGATTACCTTGAGAATTATTCATGACAGGATAAAACTAGTGCTGTTTTAAAGCAAGTTGGCTCAACGCCAGTGGCACACATCTGTGGGTTGCCCATAATACTGTTGAAAGGGAAGGAAAATATACAGTTATTTAATAAAATATGAACACAATCAGAATTTAATTTTTTTTATTTTTTAACTTACATGAGGGGCAAATAGAAAAATGAAGAAAATGTTGAAAGAGAATAGTAATAAAGACCAAGGAATTGGTCCAGAGAGACTGTTATTGTTTTTAGCCTCCTGATTACAATTCTAATTCTTATCATCATATTCTTGATGGGGAATAGTTTGCATAGGCTAAATGTTATTTTTCTCTTCTAACTAACTGATTAACACACATTTTTCTATAAAACCTGTAGAGGAATGTATACCATTCTTCAACTTACATAAAATGGACCCTTCATATGGGAAAAGGAATATGGAAGTTGTCCAATGAAGAAGTTGTCAGAAAGATCAAGAGTTTAAAGCTTTTGGAGCCTCCCAATCTCAAAGCCACTATCATTGCCATTCATGTTATGGTCATTGTTGCATAAACTTATTTTTGGTTTACACTAAATTTAATTTTGATATATTGTCAGTATAAAAAGTGTTACAATGTTAACTAATTAGATAACACCTTGGTGTCTGTCGCTATTTGAAACCATCTTTCTGGTGCATGTTACACAATGATCACTATGCCTTACCATGCACCGAAAATCTGTTAGAATATAACTTAGAAAACAGAAGCAAATTAAGCAATGAGTCATAGGTGAAAACTCTCAAATCCCAAAATACTATTATTGACAGTTTAAGTACAATCTATTTATATGAACGTTATTCTTCTGACAAGTTGAAGGAGCCAGAAGGACATTTCCCACAAAAATCTTCGCTCCAGCTATTAAGAAAAACACATAACACTCAATCTATACGTCAATGTCTCCAATCAGATTCTGTACAGTCAGAAACTAGCATCACTCTTTGAGATGCTACTAATGTTACATCAAGTTCACTGCAACTCAGGCACTTGCATTTGAAGAAACTTTCACTATCTTTCACTCTTCATAATGTCACAGTGACTTTGTGAATCATCTTGGTCCAGAAAGTTCCATTGCTTGGGCAAGTAATGAAGAGTCATCAGTGAGATCGGAGTAGCGCTCTGAAGAGGAGAGTTCATTGCCTCTACTTCTTGTTGATTCAGCTCTCTGTGAGGCCTCCCATTTCTCTGCAAGACCATCTCCTTCAAGCATCCTAACCACTTCAGACATCTTTGGTCTGTGGCCTGGAAGGTACTGAGTACATAGAAGAGCCACTTGAACTATTTCATCAAGCTCAATCCTATCATAGTTGTTTTTCAGGTCCTTGTCAACTAGCAAGTCAATTTTCTTTTCTTGATGGATTTTCTTCACCTGCAAGTATAGTGATGGTGAATACATTTAGGACACATCACATGATAGCTTATTTATTTGTAAGCTTGACAGTGAAATTTACTGAAATAAGTTTTAAAAAAAAAAACTTACTTGGACAAGTTGATCTGTGATTTTTTTCATTTGTTAAGCAAAGCAATAGAAATAGATAAATAAAGGTTTAAATATGATTTTAATCCATGTAAATATGACAAATTTAGTACTTCAAAAACTTTTTGGTTAGTTTTAGTCCTCAGAAATATAATTTTTTTAAATGGTTATTTTTATAATTTAGTGATAACGTGACATGTATCTAGACATGTCATGTATCTAGACATGTCTTATGAGCAATCACTTTGAGATGGCATGTGACATGACATATCAAGATGCCTATTAAATTAATAAATGGTGGTAAGGATTATTTTCAAAACTTTTAAAATTTATAAAATCCATAATCAACAAAAGAAACTTGCAAAAACTAAAACCAAAATCCACCGTATTTGCAGGGACTAACAAACATATTAAACCATAAATAAATAAATAAATAAATAAATGATAAAAAGAACCAATTCTGGTTGGCTCACCCAGTCTAGCATGGCTCCTTTCTGGTTTGCTGCTTTTCCAAACTCAAGAGCTCTTTGGCCAGATATCAGTTCAAGAAGAAGAATTCCAAACCCAAACACATCTGTTTTCTCAGAAGATTGGCCTGTAGAGAGATACTCAGGGGCTATGTGCCCCACAGTGCCTCTCACTGCTGTTGTCACATGTGAATCCCTGTGGTCTAATAGCTTTGCCAACCCAAAATCTCCCACCACAGCCTCACAATCATCATCAAGCAAGATATTTGCAGCCTTCACATCCCTGTGAATAATCTTTGGGTCACACTGTTCATGCAAATATAGCAAGCCTCTTCCAGCTCCTAAAGCTATTCTCTTCCTTGTAGGCCAGTCCAAAGCTGGTTTCGCTGTATCATCAAAAGATAAATGAATACTCCAACTTCATAAACCAAAGGTTATTTTTGGAAACTCAACATTTCTTTTACTTTGGTTTTATGGAAATTGGAAGTGCATCCAAGTTGAGATGTGTATAAAAAAGTTTCATGTGTATGACAGTAGACCCAAGATGGATACATATACAAGTTAACATGCAATTTGGTCCTAGAAAGTGACTGTTATTTTGGTCCCTGAAAGTTTTTGTTTCGACACCTTTTTTTTTTTCTAGCCACTATGACATCGGTGCGAAGTTTCCACCAGCTTTGCTGATGACTAATCTTTACTGGACAACCTGGCTGGCCATCTTTAGTGGGGTCTCCCCTCCCAATCACGTTTTTTCCATCCACAAGGCTAGAACTCGAGACCTTGCTTAAAGGGACTAAGCCACTTCCACTTGGATCAACGACTTGTTGGTAAATTAGCCCTTTGAGAGATAAAATTGTTTACAAGTTCACAACTAACTTGTTAGCAAGTAAACACTTTGGGTCTATTTTGTACAAAACATGCACTTTAAAATAATAAAGTAACACAAGTTACCATTTTGAATAACCAAATTGTGTTAAACTCTACATATATAGGAACTGTTATCTAGCAGTACAGAATAGCCATTACCTTTTAGACGGAAAGCAACACTGCCATTTGACATGTAGGGATAAACCAAGAGCCTCTCTGTAGCTGTCATGCAGAATCCATACAGGCGAAGAAGATTCCGATGGACAGCTAAGCTGATCATCTCAACTTCAGTCTGGAATTGGATCTCACCTCCAATGGCATTTCCATCTTTAAGCCTTTTTACTGCTATAACTGTACCATCTTGGAGATACCCTTTGTAGACATTTCCAAAACCACCTTTGCCAATCAAGTTCTTGCTGCTGAAGTTGTTTGTAGCAAGCTGAAGTTCTCTGAAGTGGAACTTCTTGAGGTTTCCAAGGCAAACCTCTTCACGATGTTGTTCTGAAAGAGGACGAAAAGTTGAGTTAAAATAGAAGAATAAATCAATGATATGCCTACCAAGTTGGCCTATGTATGTATCAGTTTATGATTCACTAACCATTAACATCAAAGAATATTTGCTTGTTATATCTTTGTCTCCACCAGATGAGGAAGCCAAGTCCCAGAATTAGTAAGCATATGCAGCTTAAGCTTGAAGCAAACGCCAGGGCAAATTTGTGACTCTTTGGTCTTTTGGTGGATTGTGAATCTTGAAAAGCATTTCAGGAAGCTGTGTTAGGGTATGAAGGTAATTGCATGCAAAAAGATAAAAATAAATACAGGGGTGGAGAATGATGGAAGCAATGATTATAAACATGTTAAGACAACTTAGAAATTGATAGTTTTGAACAGTTCCTTGTGAAATGATTTTGCACCCCAAAACAGTAGTTTTGGACTAAAGTTTTAGACCAAGTCCACTTATGACAGATAAGAAGAAAAACTTTAGATGCCACATCATGAGGATGGAAAAGCATAAGCAAATCTATAACATGTAATAACTATGATTACCTTGAGAATTATTTGGAGCAGAAGGAATTGATGTTGTTCTGAAGCAGTTCTTCTCAACTCCAGTGGCACATATTTGAGGATTGCCTACAATACTGTTTCACGAGAAGGAAAAACATACAACTAATTAATAACACGTAAACAGAATTTATATTTTTTTAACTCACTTGAGGAAAACATACAAAATATTGAATGAATTAAGACCAAACACCTTACTTGAATGTTTTTGCATTTATTCTTGGTACAGGTTCACTCAAGTTATTATAAGAGATATCCCTAAGCAAAATTCAGAAGAAGACAAAATTGATCAGAAATCAAAGGAGGAAAAAAATAATAAATCAATAATAAAAGGCTAGAAGAGACTTACAGAAAGGCAAGCTGGGTCATGTTAGCCAAAGAGGAAGGAATTGGTCCAGTGAGACTGTTATTGTTTAGCCGCCTGATTGAAATTCAAATTCCTATCATCATATTCTTGATAGAGAATTAAAACACATTTTTCTATAAAGCCTATAAAAGAATGTGTAGCATTCTTGAACTTACAAATAATGGAGACCCTTCATGTGTGAAAGAGAATCTGGAAGTTGACCAGTGAAGAAATTGTCAGAAAGATCAAGAGTTTGAAGCTTTTGGAGCCTTCCAATCTCAGAGGGGATTGGTCCTGTTATATTATTATCCTGCAGAAGCCTGCAAAATGCCTAGTAAGAAAATATTCTTAACAAAAACTTTCTCCAATTCTTTCTTTTACCATACATAGCATGTTTGTTACTCACACAGTCTGGAGGTTTGTTAAGTTTCCTATGCTTGGTGAGAGAGTGCCAGATATACTTTGGCTTGGAATCCCACTGAAAAGATGAAAATGATGAAATAAGAAGTAGAATCTTAAGAAGAAGAAGAAGATGATGAACAGTGAAAGTGAATATTTCTTGTTATGGTTTGGTTTGTTCCAGTTTGACTTACAGGGCAATCACAAAATGATCAGGAGAGCAAGTGACCATAGCCCAGTTGCAAGGATCCACAGCATCACCATCCCAGTTATTTAAGACAGAATGAGGATCCGCCAGAGAGTTTTTAATGCCCATCAGAGCTTGAACTGCATGTAAAACAAGCATTTATTAGGGCTAGTGAGTGACCTTTACATTTATGTGCTCTAAGAAATAAGGAAAGTGCTCCTAATCAATCACCTTCATAGTTGACACCTTTAGGAGAAAGCAAACCAGCCACTGAAGTCCAAAGGAAGAAAAAAGCTAAACAAAAGAGAGCAACATCCCCTCTTCTCTCCATTGGGTTGAAGGATCACCAGAAACTTATTACTTATTCCCACAACAAAAGTAATTCAAGTTGTATCTTAAGGAGGAGGCAAGTAAGGAGCAGGTTTTGAATGATTCAGCTAGCACCACCAATTCCAACTTGGTTTGTTTTTGTTACATATCATGTTTTACATCACAAGAGGAACCTCAAACCAAGTCCAACAGTACCATTCCCACCTGCTTTGAAGCCAGAATTGCACTCACTCCCACCCTTGTGTCAGACTTGAATCAGAGCCAGTGGTAAAAAAAGACTTAAAAGAGAACCAGCATGCCTGCTGATGGTTCAACAAAGAAAGCAAAGCAAAGAATATATAATAAAAAAGCCATGAGGCACCCCTCCATTAGCCTCTTTCTAGATAAATGCAAAAGATGATTGAAAAAGAAAATTCCATCAATCATGCATTGGTCTAAAGAGCAGGAGTGTTATTCTATTCCTTCAAATATAATAATAAAAGAAAAAAAATAAAGAGCAAGTGAAGTATTATCTGTTAAGCACTGTGAAAGTTTGGCTCAATGAACCTTAATCAGAAAATTAACTATGTGGGTCAGTGAGTTTAGCTGCCATCAACTATGAGAGAGAGAGAAAAAATAACACAAAGTGGATCACTTTGATTTGTTAACCTCTCTCAGTGTGTCCTGTAGAAAAATTAGAATCCAAAAACATTCCCTGTCCCTGAGGAATGCCATTCATTATCTTTTAAGTACCGAACTCCACTTTCTTTCGTTTTATTCAATTATTATGAGAAGTTAGAATCCCAAGGGATTGAGGTTGAGATTGGTGATGCAATGGCTCCCTCCTTGTGAGATCTTTGTTGTGTCAATTATGTCTCCCATTTTCTCTCACTATTACTTTCCATTTTCCTTTGGTCATGTTAATCTTAGTTGGCTATGCTTTATTGATTCTCAATCACTCATTTTGTCTCCAAATAATCACATTCATCAGACAGTTCCTCTAATAAACAAGCCAAAAGCAGCCTACTTTTAAAAAGCAAAAGCTGTTCTCACACTATTCTGAATTATCCCCCCCACTTCGAAATTCCCAAAATGCCCCCCATAACTAACAAGCCAAAGTGAGGGCTTTTTAGTTTTTACCATCATTGCTGTGTCATGAAGTACAAGGGGTGTGTGATGTCTATTTCACTCCCGTTTTAATAGGAACTTTTGTTTTTAATTTTTCACCAATTTTTGGTTTGCATATCAGAGCTGACATGCAGAACCCACCAAGCTAAAGAACTGACACCCAGTTAATATAAAAAAATTGTTTTCCTACTCAGATTATTTCAAGGCTCAAATTAGAATCACAAAATCTTTAATCATCAAAATAGGAGTGTAATGCCATCTACAATGCAAGTTCTCTGTCAGAGCCGTGTGCACATAGTTCCATTTAATCTAAAGTGATTCTATTTATAATTCTTTTTACACTTAGCTGAAACTCACATCTAGAATTAACTTTTATATATAGAATTTTTATGAAGAAAATAAAGCTAGTCATGTATTGTCATTTGTCCTGCTGTAAGGTGTACCTTAAATAATGGTTTACTTTAGTAATTGGCTGGCAGAAACAAGAATATCACATTACTTCATTAAGTTTGTAATTTTCATTCATAAGTTTTTATTTTATTTTATTTTGTAACTTTTGTCTAAAATCTATAGATTCGTGAAGAAAAAAAAAATAAGGTTATTAATAAAAATACAAAATTGTTTATATAAAAAATTTATAAATTTGTTAAAGTAACATAGTACTCTTTGTTTTGTTTTTTAATGTGTTTTTAGAGGAGTGTTTGTAAAAATGACTTTGAATGAAATTGATTTTATAAAATTTATTTTAGTTAAAATTTATTTTAAAATAAAGTGACTTATATTTTGATATTTATATTTTGAAAGTAGGTTTGATGTAAAATTTAGTGAAAATTTTCAAGTTCATGTAAAAGCTATTTTTTTTATCACTTCTAGTCAATTTGAGGTTTAGAGGCAAAATTAAATTTATCTAACAGTAACCAAATATTTGTATCTACACTAAAATCATGCTTGACTAAAAATAAAGTGTGTTTGAAACAAACTATTTAACATGAACCATGTCATAAATTATCTCTCCATGTCTAACATCTCAAATACACAAAAGACCATATCAAGTCATAAACCCTCTCACCATGTCATCTAACACCTCAAATACGCAGAAGATCATATCATGTCATAAACTCTCTCTCCACGTCTAACACCTCAAATACGCATAAGACCATAAACTACTTGATCGAAGTGGATTCATTCAACCTAAACGCGAAAGTAAACATGCTAAAAATTAATTCTGATATTTTCTACTATGAAACTAAACACACATTTAGAGATCAACATGTCTTTTATTCAAGTGAAACCAGGTTCAAATTCCTTAAATAGAGTCTCATATTCGAATTTTGTTGATGGAAAAAAATGTACGCGAGTGAGAAAATTCCACTAAAGATGATCAGATTTTTCGAAAAAGATTAATCATAAACAAAACTAATTGATACTACAAACCTATAATATGGTAAAAAAAAATCATTTTTTTCAATATTGATTACTAAAATACTAATATTTAAGCAGTACTGCAGTGAAGGCTCTCTTTTTCTCCACCAACGTTTCCTTTTTCAATTTTTGGTGAAAGGAGGTGTTCAAAGTTCAAACACCTTTTCCTTTATAGGTGAAAGGGGTCCCAGTGTTTCCATCTGAAACAAGAGCCAGTGACCACTTGATTGCATGGCATGGCTCACTATGGCACCTTGGTGCACGTGCATTACAGACCCCACACTAACACGACTTGACGTTCAAACACCTCCTTGGACCGATCCATCATCAAAAGCTTCTTATAATAAGATGAATCATAAAGAAATCAAAAACCAAATGTGAACAACAACCTAAGACTTTGCATTAGGTTAATTAATTAAGCTACTTAGATTCTAAGGCACATCACAATTCACAAATATATGTTAATGTTGTTAGAGTTGTCATGTTAGGCTTTTTGACAATTATCATACTAGACGTTGTCCTGATCCTTCTCAGTATGGTCACCCGTCAGTTCCCAATTGCTTGAAATGAAGTTGTGTTTATGGATTGTGATTGCTCCAACACATAAGTGTTTTTATTCTAATTTCTTACAAGATTTTATTATAGGAAGTAATGCATAATTTTACAAATGTCAAAAGAATAGATTACCTTGATAATGTAAAATCATTTCCAATAATATTTTACGGTGGAAAATGAAATTTAATTATTTCGTAGATATAAAAATAATAATGTGATCATTTATTAACTAACAATCATAATGAGCGTGTTTGTGTGTGAGAGAGAGCGAGATGTTAAGTGAGAAATTATTTTTTACATAAAAATGAGAGGGCTAATCGATCAATTATAATAAGTATATATATTGTTATTTTTATTTTGCAATTTTATACCTTCTTATTAATGCCTAAAAATTGGTATTAGATATGTTTTATATTTTTTAAAATGCACAAAAATATTAATAATTTAGGTAAATTAAACTCTATTTTAACAAATTATTAAATCATATTATCATATTTTTTGTTTTGAAAATTATACTTATCTTCTGTAAAAAAAATGAAATTTTTATAATTTTATCCATTTTAATAAAAACAAAACTTATAATGATAATGTGAGCAATTTAAACAAATATCAGTATTTTATAGAGATACTTTTACTCTCTTTTTATAATTTTCAATGACATCAATAATTAATTTTGAATATTATTATTATTATTATTAATTTTGGAATTTCATACAGAACTTTTAGTTTATTTTTTTAAAATGTGAAACTAAATAATTAAGACTCCAAATAGTTAAAACACGGGAACACAAATTTTTATACAAGTCATTCAACTTGAGCTATATCCAGTTCTCCTCAACCTAAGAAGGGTTATACTAACCAAAACAAGGTTACAAATGAAGTATTATCTATGTCACTTCTGGTTACACCAAATATTTTTTATGTCACTTTTGGCTACAACAACTAATTTCACCCCGAGATTGAATACCCGAATATTCTTTAAACGAAGTCGCTTTCACACACAACAAAATGTTTGAACAGACTACAAGAATCTACCCACAAATGTGAGGATATTAAAGTTTAGTGCAAGTACAACAACTTTGCAATGCAAATAATAGAGTGGTGTTTAAGCACAAATGTTTCATCCAAAAGATTGTATCAGAGAGAAGGTTTTGTCCAATATATTCGTTAAACTTCCTTCTTCAAATCTTCTCTACAAGTCTTTATATAGGCTTGAAAGAAGATGTATTCATTGTGTGTTGGAGCCCTTGAGATTTTCTCGGTCTTCATTAAATGCATGGGTAGCCTGGCATGTTTCCACTTTTTGATGTGTCCACTTTTGTAGAGGAAAGAGAAGGAGTAGGTGTCTTTTCTTTCTTAAAAAGTACTGACACTCTCTAAAGATGGTGTGTACTGCTTTTCTACTTTTTTTCCACTTCAGTCTTCTCCTTGTACTAAGCCTCGAAGAATAGCATTGGACGAAAACAATGCGTTGGATGCTAGATAGTTCATGAAAATGCTTTGGATGCAACTTCATTTATGTAGTGCTTTGGACACTTATTCTTTTTAGAAAACATTGGATAAAAGTACATTTTTTGTGTGTTGGACACAAGTTCAATTAAAACAAATTTTAAACGTCTAAGGTAGAAACGGTTATACCTTGTAAGCATTGGACGCATATATTTCTTGCATAGCTCATCAAACTCATTAGTCAATCAAAGTTTAATATCCTTTGTTATTATCAAAATCATGAGATTTTCAAGGGCTTAGACATCTTCCATGTCTTTGGTTCCAATATTGTTGTTATTTTAAATGTTATAAATGATTCCATTTTTTTGTTACTATATTACAGGTGCGAAATATCCATTGATTTTGTGAATAACTAATTTTTTTCAAAGAATTTGCTAGCTAGTAGTCACTTTTATTGGCGCCTCCCCTCCCAATTATCTTTTTTCCATCCACAAAACTCAAATTTGAAACCTTACTTAAGGGATTCCAGTTCAGTTTCACTCGGACCAACATAATGCTGATAAATGATTGCATTGTAATTAAATGACTTATTAGCTTTTATATTGATTTGAGAATTGAAGACTATTCATTATTAATCTTTGTTAATGGGAGAAATTTGTGAACACTACATAAAGATTTGATAGCTTAAATTTCTAACAAATATTATCTTTCTATTGTTTTTTTTTTTTTTTGCATATTCTTTTTGTTTCTCATTTCATCTTTACTCTTCTCGTCATTGTTTGTGGCTTCAAGTGCATGCATCAAGACACACTGTGTAAATCTTTGGAAACGCATACCAAACCAAATATCAAGTTATATCAGACTTTGCCAAAAAATGTTTTTTAGGACGGTGACTATTGTCACTAAATCCATCAAGATAGGTCGAAACTTGCGGGCCAACCCGATCCACTATAGGTTTGGGCCGAGTTGGGTTAGTAAATTTTAGCCCATTCCAATTATCTATAAAATCTGACTTGGCCCACTTACGACCCCGCTCACCTGGGTTCGACTTGTGGTGAGCCAGGTTGGCCACCTAAAATAAAAAATAAATAAAAACAATTTTTTAAAAGAAAAAAAAAACATGTTCCAATAGTTATTTTTGGTGTGTGTTTTATGTTTCACAAAAGCTCACCTCTTTGCATAGAGTTCCAAATCAAATGGCACAGAGAAATACTCTTTTTGTAAAAAAAATTGGCATATGTACCCTCCAATATTAATGGTTTTGGAGACGTTTTTTTTTTTTGTCCAGGGTCAGAGACCACGGGTGTCCCCCAACCCACTGGGTCAGAGACTAATCCCGCTCGCGGTGCGTGGCTGCCGCTGGCCCAAGGGAATTTTGCACACGGAGGGAATGGAGATGTTTATTGTATTTACATGTTAGCTTTAAGGTAAAATATGTTTTTTGTCCTTCATTTTATCTTGATTTATGTTTGTAGTCCCTCATAATTTTTTTTACTGTTTTTAGTCCCCAAAAAATTGTTTCATTTCGTTTTTAGTCCTGACATTAATTTCAACAATTAGGTGATGTTATGGCGAGCAGAATTTGTGCTTTAAAAAATTCTATTTAAATTTCTAGCAGTTTTAGCTACTGCAAATTTTTTGACAAACTACAACCTTCAGAAATGTTAAAAAAATAATAAAAAAGTCAAAACCTTGAACACCAGATTTTCTGAAACCACAAGAAATGTAAAAAAAAAAAAAAAAACAAACATTTCTGACCGCCAAAAAATTTGTAGCGGTTAAAAGTCACTAGAAACTTAATAAAGAAATTTTTTCGCACAAAATTTATACATGTCATGTCATCACTTAACAGTTGAAATTAACACCAGGAACTAAAAACAAAACATAACAATTTATGTTGAGTTTGTTACTTATCTTTAGGATTCTGTTAGTTTTAGATATCTTTAATTATCTCTAAGTTATCTTTATCTTTCTGTTATGTTTATCTTTATGTTATCTTTATCTTTCTGTTTTGCAACTGTTAAGTGCCTATTTAAAGGCTTGGCGTCTATTCAATAAAGCATTCATTCATCAATTTGTTTAGAGCTTTTCTAATCTTAACAAATTGGTATCAGAGCTCCATCTGGGGCCTGATATAGAAAAAGTAGCAGACTTTGAGTGATTCACAAAATGAGTGAGGATAAGAATTTCGTACAACCCGCCATACCATGTTTCGATGGTCATTATGATCATTAGAGCTTGCTTATGGAAAATCTCTTGAGATCAAAGGGGTATTAGAATTTGGTGGAGACTGGTTATGCAGATCCAGCAGAAGGAGTGGAGTTAACTGAGGCAAAGCAGAAGGAGTTGGAGGATCTTATGCTTAAAGACCTCAAGGTTAAGAATTATCTGTTTCAAGCCATTGATAGAACAACTCTTGAACAAATTTTGGAGAAACGCACATCTAAACAGATATGGGATTCAATGAAGAGAAAGTTTGAGGGGAATGCTAGAGTGAAGCGTTCAGCCCTACAAGCTCTAAGGAGAGATTTCGAAGTTCTGGAGATGAAAGTTGGTGAAACCATAACTGAGTACTTTGCTCGAGTTATGGGCATAGTCAACAAGATGAGAAGCAACGGAGAGGACATGAAGGATGTCACCATCGTGGAGAAAATCCTTAGAACTTTAAGTGAGAAGTTCAACTATGTTGTTGTCTCAATTGAATAATCTAAGGACATCGATAAACTTACTATTGATGAACTACAAAGTTCTCTAGTTGTTAATGAACAAAAGTTTATCAGGTCAAGTAAAGAAGAACAGGCACTGAAAGTGAGTTCAGATAACTCTTTTGGAACAAGGGGAAGAGGCAGAGGAAGAGGTCGAGGAAGGCAAAGCATCAATCGAGCCATCAGTGAATGCTTCAAATGCCACAAGTTAGGCCACTATCAGTATGAATGTCCATTATGGGACAAGGAGGTGAATTATGCAGAGTTTGATGATGAAGAAGAAATACTGCTCATGTCATATGTTGAAATACCTCAATATAATGCAGAGAAAGATGAAGCTTGGTTTCTAGATCCGGGATGCTCAAATCATATGTGTGGAGATAAATCAAAATTCAGTGAGATGGATGGAAGTTTCAAGCATTTAGTAAAGCTTGGAAACAACACAAAGATGAATGTGCTTGGCAAAGGCAATGTAAAATTGAATATAAATGGTGTTATTCATGTGATACAAGATGTTTTTATGTATCTGAACTCAAGAAAAATCTCTTGAGTATAGGTCAACTACAAGAGAAGGGGCTAACCATCATGATTAAGTCAGGAACATGCAGCATATATCATCCTCACAAAGGGCTAATCCTACATACCAATATGACTTCAAATAGGATGTTTATATTGTCTGCTAGGACTCCAAAGAAGAAAGAATTATGTCTCAGCACCACAACACAGGATCTTCCTCACTTGTGGCATTGCAAATATGCTCATCTTAGTTACAAAGGTTTGCAATTGCTTCAAACTTGGAATATGGTTCGTGGATTACCTCAGTTACCTACCCCTACAACTGTGTGTACTGATTGTGTTAAAGGAAAGCAACACCGTGAGCCGATATCTAAGAAAAATAAGTGGAGAGCAAGTCAAAAGTTACAATTGGTTCATGCAGACATCTGTGGTCCAATTACTCAAGCATCTAATATAGCCAAAAGAGGTATATTTTATGCTTCATAGATGATTATTCTAGAAAAGCATGGGTATATTTTCTATTAGAAAAATCAGAAACTTTCACCACTTCAAGTGTTTCAAAATACTTGTTGAGAAAGAAAGTGGTTTGCCTATTAAATGCCTTCGTACAAATAGAGGAGGAGAATTCAATTCCATGGAGTTCAATGAATTTTGTAAGGTGAATGGAATAAAGAAGCAGTTGACCACAACTTATACTCCACAACAAAATGGAGTGGCTAAGCTTAAGAATAGGACTGTGATGAACCTTGTTAGATCAATGTTGTCAGAGAAAAAGGTTCCAAAGATTTTCTAGGCTGAAGTTGTAAAGTGGACAGTACATGTGTTCTTCTTGGTGTCAGCGATGAATCCAAGGGGTACAGGATGTATGATCCTATCTCAAAGAAGATCCTAATAAGCCGAGATGTTATCTTTGAAGAAGAAAAACAGTGGAGTTAGGATGCAAGCAGCAAAGAAGGGTTGCAAGAGGACTTAGAATGGGAGGACAATGAGTTTGAAAATGATAACAACGAACAGATTAATACAAACACAAATGAGGTGGGAGAAAGAGGTGAAAATGATCAAGATGAAGCTCAACATGACATAACTTAGAATGATACAACTGAAGAAGAACGAGAGAGACGTCCTCCAAGGTGGATGGACGACTTTATGTCAGGAGAAGAACTGTCAGAAGGAGAAGATATCATTAACATAGCTTTGGTAGATTCTTCTGATCCAATATGTTTTGAAGAGGCAGTGAAAAATGCTAAATGGAGGCAAGCCATGGAGGTTGAGATCACAGCTATAGAGAAGAACAAAACCTGGAAATTGGTTAAGTTACCAAAAGGTGCAAAGAAGATTGGGGTCAAATGGATATACAAAACCAAGCTCAATGAACATGGTGAAGTGGATAAATTCAAAGCATGGCTGGTGGCTAAGGGGTACTCACAAGAGCATGGAATTGACTACAATGAAGTTTTTGCATCGGTTGCTAGGATGGATACTGTCAGAATGGTGATAGCATTTGCTGCACAAAGAGGATAAAGTTGTTTATCCTTTCAACTTTTGTCCTTTAAACTTCACCACAACCATTATTTTCAGTGCAACCCATTTATTCAATGTTATTGTAATTCCAAAAGTACCTGAGAATAAGTGGAAATAAAAACTTTAGTGACTAAACATTTAACCTTTGTAACTCTTTAATTCCATGGTGATTTATTCTTCAATATAGTCTATTAAAGTGTGTTTATCCTTTCAACTTTTGCCCTTTAAACTTCACTACAACCTTTATTTTCAACTTATAAGACTTAGTTATCATTAGGCAAATGATAGCCATTATGCTCTTTAAAATCACACGGAGAGCAACCTTTGTAACTTTTCAATTTCACAGTTGACGCTTGTTTACAATTTAATGTAATCTATTAAAGTGTGTTTATCCTTTCAACTTTTGTCTTTTAAACTTCACTGCAACCTTTATTTTCAACGCAACTCATTTATTCAATGTTACCCTAAGAATGAGCAGAAATAGAAAGTTTTGTGTTTATTCTTTGTAACTCCTCAATTCCATAACTATTTACAATTCAATGCAACATATTAAAGTATTTATTTTCAACTTTTGCCCTTTGAATTTCACCACAACCTTTATTTTCAATACAATCCATTATTCCAAAAGTACCCTAAGAATAAGCGTAAATAGAAACTTCAGTAGTTACTTAACAACTTTTATATATAAGATAAGGCAAAACGAATTAATTGTCATAGGAGAATTAACCTCATCACTAGACAAAGGGAGTTTAGTTAAGTTGATTGAACAGAGTATGTGAATTGTTGTAAACTCTTAATTAAACTTAAATTAATTAGCTCATTCAAGGTAAGGTTATAGCTAGAGATATGAGCCGAGCCAACAATAACAAAGTTGCATAGCCTTCTAAAGGATTTCGATCCAGATTCAATGCACTCAAAATTATCAAATTAGTGTAGTTGATGCATTTAGCAAATTTTAACTGTTTGATTTGACCTCTTCAAATCAAATTTAAAATATAAATTCAAAATTTGAGTTGTTTAATTTTTTTTAGAAGCAAAAAGAATTTCATTAAAAGAGAAGCTTGACTTAGAGCACAAGATGTGGCCTGACCAAACTAAGAAATTACATTATCACACTAAAGATACGAAAATATTAAGCAAAATTCCTCCTCCTACATAACCAGACCCTTATATTTGTGATACTCAAATAAACTCATATAAAATTTAACTTCAGTTCGTAATTTATTTTTAACAAGACTCATTTATCTCTCTACTCATAAGAAGTATACCATTTTGACTTGAAAAATTATTTTCTTTAATAATTAAGTAACTTTGATCGTGGTTTACATAAAAAAAAAACTTTGATCATGGTTTATATAAATAAGGTTTAATTATTCTTTTAGTCCCTATAATTATAATAACTTTCTCTTTTAGTCTCTATAATTTAAAATAGGGATATAAATGAACTGAGATGAGCAGAGCACTAGAAATTTAGGCTTTGACTTGTGAAAAAAATTGGTGGCTCAAGCTTGACTCATTTATTTAAATGAGCTAATTAAAAGTTTGAACTTGACTTATTTATAAAAAAAAAAATTAAAACTTAAGTTTGGCGCGTGTGTGTGTTAGCAATTTTTTAACTTTTCAATCCTCGTTATCTAAAATCGTCTAACACCATTACATGCAGATCCTTTAAAACTGTTACAAAAACTAAAACTAGCGGTGAAAAATTGAATTGGTGGCTCAAACTTGACTCATTTATTTAAACGAGCCTAATTAAAAGCTTGAACTTGCCTTATTTAAAAAATAAATAAAACTTAAGTTTGGCGCGTGTGTGTGTTAGCAATTTTTTAACCTTTTCAATCCTCGTTATCTAAAATCGTCTAACACCATTATATGCAGATCCTTTAAAACTATTACAAGAACTAAAACTAGCGGTGAAAAATTGATTTTAATTTTGTAGCAGTTTTAAAAAATATGAATGTAATATGTTAGGCGAATTTATACAGCAATGATTAAAAGGGTTAAAAAAATTATAACTATAGAAACTAAAATAGGATATTTTAAACTATAGAAATTAAAAGAATTAGT
This sequence comes from Pueraria montana var. lobata, assembly GCA_026413185.1. Lineage (NCBI taxonomy): Eukaryota > Viridiplantae > Streptophyta > Magnoliopsida > Fabales > Fabaceae > Pueraria > Pueraria montana. Next base: position 35,068,160 of record CM048651.1, on the reverse strand, counting down.
TGTTGCAATTATAGAAATTAAAAGAATAATTAAATCTATAAACAGCTTTTTATAAAAACTCATTTATTCCAATAATATTATCAAGTTGCTTAATTTTAAGAATTATCATAAATACCTGGGGGCGTTTGTTTCACGGAATCATCTTGCATTCTTGAGAATATGAGGGTAAGAATGTTTATTCCCATGTTTGTTAGGAGGTTATTAGAAAATATTATCAGGTATATTTTATTCCCAGCCATGTCTACACAGCTTTTATTCTCATGCTAATGGGGTGAAAAAGTTACATTATCATGGAAATATAAGAAGATATTTTCTAACTCCATTATAAATTCCATTTTTACTTTTATTTTTCATTTATTATTTTAAAACTTTAAAAATATTCCTAGGAATGTTAAAAGTTAACCAAACACATTTTTATATATGTCAAGGAATAACATTCCTAGCTACAATATTCCTGGAGATGTGATTCCTGAAAATGTAATATGATTCCGTGAAACAAATGTCACACTCTATTCTAGTTTCTCTTAAGGACTATTTCAGAGTAGTATTGACCAATCTTTATTATTTTAGTTTTGAGGAAACTTATTGTGGCATGTAATTAACATTTTGGTACTTTCCTTTTATGTCTGTTTGTTTTAGTACCAATCGATCATGTGGCATATATATGCTTGTCTTTCAGGTCATTTCTTCTTTTTCTTTTTTGTGGGGAAGAAGGTGCTAATACGGGTTACACTAAAAACTCATCAGATTATCGGTTCAAATAATCCAAATTAAAAAACAGCGAAGCAACAAACATTGATGAAGAATCGGTTGAGCCGATTAAGAATCAGCCAAATTCAGTTAAAAAAAAATATATAGAATACTAGTTTGATTTTTTTTTAAAATATTTTTTTCTTTTTCTTCTTAAATTTTATTCTAATATATTTTATAAAATAAATAAAGGTTTATATAAGAAATCTATATATTTTTTTTATTTATGTAAATTTAAATTTTATTTAACTTAATTTTATTATATTTTATGGTTTAAACATATTTTTGATCCATGTAATTTTTTTTTTGTTTTGGTCCTTATAATTTTTTTTTAAAATAGCCCTGTAAAATTCCTTTTTTTTTTGTTTTGGTCTTTGTTATTTTGTTTTAGTTTTTGTAATATATCTTTTTTTTTGTTTTAGTCCCTATAATATTTTGTTCATTTTGAATTAATCCCTTTGAAAAATATTTGATAAGAACTAAAAATAAATAATCTGCATATTACAAGAACAAAAACAAATAATAAATATTTTATATAAGGACTAGTATAAAATAACAAGAACTAAAAAAAAATACAAGGATCATTTAAAAATTTTTATAAAGACCAAAATAAAAAAAAAGTATATTATAAGACAAAAAAACATATTTAAACCTATTTTTATATCAGTATTACTTTTTGGTACTACAAGGGGGCTAAAAGTCCAAACTAAAAACCAAGAAAGAAAGAAAGCGAAAACATCTGCAAGCAAGGAGATCTGAATCCACACAAGGGGTCTATGAAAGACATGAACACCTTCAGGTAGATGCATTCTACGTTTCACCAGACTCAACCTTATTGTGCAGGGAATAGCAAGCGTGATTTCTGTTGCACCCTTCCTTCAAAAACTGAACTGCTATATATAATCTAGGATAAAATATGTTTTTGGTTCCTATATTTTTATTAAAAATTGGTTTTAGTCCCTATACTTTCAAATTAACTATTTTGGTCCTTAAACTTTGAAAAACACGTGGATTTAGTTCCTCTTTTTTATTGAAGTTAGTGATGTTAAGGGACTAAATCCACATGTTTTTTAAAGTTTGAGGACTAAAATGGTCGATTTGAAAGTACAAGGACTAAAACCAATTTTTAGTAAAAGTACAAGGATTAAAAACATATTTTACCCTATAATCTATAACAACTATATCTATAGTATATAGGCTAATTGTAATTTTGATCCATCTAGTTTCCTAAATTCATAATTTTGGTCTCCCTAATTTTTAATGGTAACATTTGGTCCTCCTAGTTTTACAAATTGGCGATTTTGGTCCCCTGTTAGATTATTAATTAGTAATTGTGATTAGTAGAGTTATGAAGTTAATTATAAATTAATTAAAATGATTAATTATTAAAAAAACTTTAATAATTAATGATTTTTAATTAATTTATAATTAAATTAATAACTCTACTAATCACAATTATTAGTTAATAATCTAACAGGGGACCAAAATCATCAATTTATAAAATTAGGGGACCAAATGTTACAATTAAAAACTAGGGGGGCCAAAATCATGAATTTGGAAAATTAGGGAATTAAAATTGCAATTTAGCCTAGTTTATAATCTACAACAATTAAGCTAAATTACAATTTTATTCCTCCATAATTTCTAATATGCAATTTTAATCTATCAATTACGCAATTTTTAGTCCCTTTGTTGATTGTCAATTGATTGTAATGTGGCATTTTCACGCTAACATGCATGAATGGCATGACACTTTAATGGTGACGTGACATTTATGCGGACTAGTAATGTGACAAAGTAGTTTATAATTTAAAAAATATTGTAAAAAATAGTAAAGACGCAACTAAAACCCAAGTTCATTAATCCAAAGGGTTGGCACAATGGTGTAAGGTCCCGCTGCGTTCACATGAGGGGAAACGATCTATTTAGCTGGAGAATTCGTGTTCGGTTCCCTCCGTGTGCAAAATTTTCTTGGGCCAGTAGCAGTCACGCACCGCGAGCAGATTAGTCTCTGACCTAGTGAATTAGGGAACACCCGTGATCTCTGACACAGGATAAAAAATAAAAAAAAATAAAAAAAAAAACAAGTTCATTTCATTTTCTCTTCCATCTCACTTTCATTTCATTTTTTTTTTATCTTTTTCTTATTTTGTTTTATCAAACCACTTATCATTTCTGTCAATTTCTCCCTACTTTTTTTTTCTTTTCTCTTTATATCTCTTATTTCTTTCCAATCTACCCCAAAATAAGGTAGATGGATATTACTACTCTCATCTACCTATATCGAGGGGGTTCACGATATGATATTAAAATAATCTCAAATTCTGAATACACATTATTAATTTTTAGAGTCAGAGTGTGTAGGTAACCATCCTCTTTTAATTTCTAACGAAATTACTAATACGAGATACGGACATAAGGGCCTCAATCTAACAAATAACAATCATTCCATAAAATAAAGTTACACGTGGGAGAGTAACGACATCTTTTATGGGTTGTGGTTTTATATAAGTTTTCTTAGTTATGGTGGAAAGTGCTTCAATGCCGAGAACATGGTACTATACATTGGTTCAAATGAAGATGCAATGATTATTTATATATCAAATAACATTATTCTATTAACTTTCTTATTTGCATAGTGAATTGAAGTCTACATTATTCTTTCGCTTTTTATTCAACCAATATCAAAACATGATTCTTCGAGAATATATTTGTACATGCTGACTTTATATTATTCTTACAACTTTCAATTAAATAATTTTTATATAAAATATTACAATAGGAATCTCCACACCGGTTGACTAGTTACTTAGTCAATATATACCAAATTTATTAGTGTAGAAATTGTGTGCCCCAAACAGTTTTGCTCTAACAATTTCTTTTTGTTTTTCGATAAAGCTCTAACAATTTCATATTCTTCTGTAATCCAAATTTTAATATTGACTAAATTTGACCGTCTGTATTAAAATTGCAACATTTAAAGTAACACCGGTTTCAGTGGTACTAAACTCTCTTCCAAAAAAAAAAAGTGATACTAAATTCAAATTTCTTAAGCAAGGTTTTAAATTCGATTTTTATAGATGAAAAAATATAATTAAAAAAGAAGACTCCACTGAATGTAGTAAAAGATTCCCAAACAAAAATTAATTATCAATAAAATCAATATATATTTTACACCTATAACATAACAACAAATATAAAATTATAAGCTTTAAGGCACGAAAGAATGCACACCTTCTAGAGGTAGAAAGTGTCATTATTTTAGCGAGGTAGGAATTAAGTCAGACGATTTTTCAATATTTTTTTTTTAAAGGACGATTTTTCAATATTTATGACCTAATTAATTACCTCTTGTTGAATATGCTAGTTGACATAGATTATTTACAAAATAAGTTCGGTGAATTTTTTTTAGTTAAAATTGTATACTTATTTTAGAAGATAAAATTGTATAATTTAGACCATCTAAAAATTAAGTTTTTTTTAATTGATAGAGTAGTCTTTTTTTTTTTTTTGCTGAAATAGAGTAGTCTATTTAAAATATAATAGTAATAATTTACTATACCATCAAATGTGTTAAAATATTTGGAGGAAGCGCTATAATAGTTCTATTTGACTTGAGCATGATTACTTTTATTGGAGGACACATGTAATCTCTATCAAAAAATATCACTGAACATGAAAATTAACTGACATGGAGTGGTCTAGTTTAACGAGTGCTTTTGAATTTGAGTCCTGTGTATTTTTTTTTTCTACTTTGAAATATTTTTTGGTGTATTTCAAGTCTCGGGTATGTAATTATGTTAAATTCTCATAAGAAAATTTTATCATCCATAATAGTTCTATCCGACTCGAATGGGATTGTCTCTCATGCAAAATATGTGCATGTTGTCTTTGAAAAAAAATGCAATAATTTATTATTTAAATAAATTTTCAACTCCAATCAAACTTTAAAACATAGAGTTAAGTCTTATAAAACAAATGTATCAAGTAAAGAGATTAGACAAACTTAACAAGGTAAAATCTGTTCTCTGACTTGTTTTTCTCCCCACTTGTCAACCGCAAACTCATGTTGCACCAGAATACACCAACTAGCTCAAGTTTACCAATTAAATTTTTAAACAGGATTGCTTGTGTAATTAGGGTGACAATTAGAACTTACAATTGTGCAATTGTGTACACAAATAGTAACATTATTGATTTAAACAAAAATAGCACCATTTTTGTGTGGTGGGCATTGTAGACATGCTCTTGTCAAATAGACAAATACAATATATTCGATCTATGCAATGCCGTATTATCTGATCTCTTGAAAACGATAGGGGTCTTTTCCTGTCTCGTGTCTACATATACTTGGCTCATTTCCAACATTTTCCAAGTTAAAAGCTTAGAAGCTTTGCTCTTCCCTTGATTAACGAAACTCTACTTCCAAACCAAAAAATAAAAAAATAAAATACTACTCATTTCACCCTAAGAAAAACAAAAACACTGCAATGAAAGTTCTTTGAAGCCCCAAAAAGAGAGTCAAAGTAATGGATTAAAGAGAAGTTGACCATGACCCTAATGAGTATATTCAACCTTGAGTTAGCCCCAAATGAGTGGGAAATCATTGTTCTTTTTACTCACTAGGAATGTTTCAATGAAGGGGTGAGGAGCCTCTATCATAGCAAATAGTACCAAACCCACCACATGATTATGCCTTTGGCCAAGTTCTTTAGAAAAAGACGACAATTATAAAGCTTCCAAAATTGTTGACAATTGACACCCTGTTCCACCAGCTTGTTCCCCTTATTGTATCCATTTCTCGCTCATTCACTGCATTTTACCTATGAGCTTCTTCCCTACAAACAACAATTTTTGTACTAAATACACATATATGTCGGTCACGATATGTCATAATGGGGCTAGTCTCATCCCATACAAAGTACAATCCTTCGTCTTCATTATATAATATATTTTTCTTATACCACAAATATCTTTCACAAGAAACAATTTTGCTCAAATCGGATAGAATAATTATAAATGATAAATGTTTTTTTAAATATTTAACACAGTTGTATATCCAAAACTTGAATGCATGATCACTAATTGAGTTATAACAATCTTACACGAGTTGATCTATGTGCATGCGTTGTAACTTTATTATACAATATGCAACTTCTAAATATTATCTTTATCAATTAAGCAACTGTGCTTATAATGGAATAAGATCACTAATTAAGTTAGAATAATATTCTACGAGTTCATCTAACTCCATGGTAATTTTATCACACGGTATGTAACTTCTGAATATTATCTTTATCAATTAAGCAATTATGCTTATAATAAAATAAGATCATTAATTAAGTTAGAATAATTTTTAATGAGTTCGTTTACCTCCATGGTGATTTTATTATACAGTATGTAACTTCTGAATATTATCTTTATCAATTAAGCAAATATGCTTGAAATGTGATAGTAGTTCTATTAATATAAGATATTTAGGCATCTCAAATAGAACACGAATTGATTGGTAAAGCAAATATGTGGCCGAAGTGTGATCACCAAGGGAAAGAAATCTTCCAAGTTCGATGTTGATCCCCAGAATATCACCCTAAAAGATGTCTAGAAACTAGAAAGAACCCACTATAAATTATAATAATCTTTAATTTCATTGGCTCCATATCACAATTTGCGTATCAATTGTAGGCGTAACACCAGAGGTAGTGCATGTCAACAACTATGAAGAAATTTTTTGCTAGCTTTCAACTCTCATGTGAACCAGCCAATGAAGTGTTAAAGATAGAATATATTCTCAACATAGAGGGTACCCTTTAAAGCTTTGGATGCTAAACACGTTACCCCAACTTTTTCTACTTTTTCATTAGTAGTGGTTACAAGAGATTGACACCCCAATTAAATTTTTTATACCACCCCCATAAAGTGAGACTGTTATTGTCTTTTTTCTCTCTTTTCTCAAACCCCACATACGCACAATCTGTTAGAAATTGTCAATAGTTCTAAACTGAGAAAGTGACCAGATATTCCTGTAAATATTCCTGTATACTATATTCAATATCAAGTAATTAACTGAATTCAGTTATTGCCATTGATGGCACATTTGTTTCTCAATAAAATGGCAATATTTACCTTAAAAAAAATATCAAGCAATTAACTGAATTCAGTCTCTTCAAGCAAGTCTCAGATTCCAGTCTTATTAATGGGAAAAAAAAACATAATTAAGAGAGAAAATCCGATTAAAGATAGCTAATCAGATTTTTTGGCAAAAAATAATTATCAACAAAGTTAATGAGTATTTCACATTAATGTCATAGTGATAAAAAAATATCAAGTAAAAAAAAATCCAATATGTCAATAAGGTTGTTACTCAATTTACCAAATTTCGGTGTGAAACTGTATTATAAGATAAAATGTTCATTTCGGTCTTCTAAAAATATAGATAAAACCACGTTTTGTTTTTTTTATTTATATGTGACACTAAATTAATCATTCAATGATAATTAATTGCATTTGTTTCTTCCTTTTCAAAGATAATCTAATGGTCCTCTATCAATTTATTTGATGACGTAATTAAATCCATTCTTAAAAAGTAGGATATTCTTTTCTTATACTTTTTTTTCTTAAGACACAAAATTTTACTATTGTAAAATAGTCTTTTTTATGTTTTTTCTTTAAAAAAAATAAGTTAATTGTTTTTTTTTCTTTTTATCTTAAAATATCATCTTTTTTCTTTAAATCTCAGTGACTTACCTTGTCAACTAAATTATTTTATTTTTTACTTTTAGATTATATATTTTATCTTTCTTCTCAAATTTCAACTGCTTTATATTCTCAAATAATTATCTCCAAATCTTTCTTTATATATTAAATTAGAGGTTTTTTTTTGACAAATGGTTTCATTTATAACTATAGTTTCCTTAAGAATGATGTGCCATTCCTTTCTTTTTTAAATGAAACATAACATTATAAATATCTTATTTTAGATATCATTTTTAATTTCTTTTCTTTAAATTGTTTGAAAATATTATGCATATCATTATTGTAATATTAATTTTTAATTTTCAGTGTATATTTTTAAACTTTAATAGTAATCCATAGGGTTGACGCGGTGATACAAAGTTTCGTTGTATTCACATTGGGGAACGATTTATTTAGCAAGAGAACTCATGTTCAATTTCCTAACCTAGTGAGTTGAGGGACACCCATAGTCTCTGACTCAGGACAAAAAAAAAACATTAATAGTTATTTGTACTTCCTTTATAATATGGAATATTTTTCTTAATTCATTATCTAATTTCATTTTTCTTTTAAAACTAGTTATGAAATATATGACATATTTACTAATTTATATAAATGACTAATACTCCCTCCGGTCCTTTTTATAAGAAACAAAAAAATGTTCTTTTTTTGTCTTTATTATAAGAAACATAGACTCACTTTAAGATGTATTAATTGCTAGTTTTCTTTTTTACCCCTCATCTTATGAAATCCATTAATGAGACACCTATTCATTTCTAATGCATTTATTGGTATATTAACAATACAAGTTACACTTATTGGTGGAGGTGCAGTATCATTAATGTAACCACTACTTAAACCAATCAATTTAAGGGGTACTTTTGGAATGAAATTAAAATTTATGATATTATTAATTATAACTAACTAACTTAACTATTTTTATTGGTCTTGACAATTTAGTTATTTGTTTCTTATATAAAGGACCGGAGAGAGTATATTAGAAATGTGGATTATAGGCCTAATTCAACCCTACAAATTTGACTTATAAGATGAGGGTTGTTTCCTACTTATATACACTAACGTGGTTATATTATTAGTCGATGTAGGATCTCCAACAACTAAGATAGAGAGATAGAAATACATAGATAAAAATCGATATATTTATATTTGGATAAAATATATTTTTAGTCCTTATACTTTTACTAAAAATTGGTTTTAGTCGATATATTTTCAAATCGACCATTTTAGTATTCAAACTTTGAAAAACATGTGGATTTAGTCTCTTAACATCACTAACATCAATAAAGGAGAGGGACAAAATCCACATGTTTTTAAAAATTTGAGAACCAAACAGTATAGGAACTAAAATCAATTTTAAGTGAAAATATATAAATCAAAAATATATTTTACCCTTTATATTTTTACCGTTGGAACAGCTAGATATTCCAGCTGAACGTTCGGCGGAGAGGATTGACTGTGTGTTACCTACGAGGGATTGATTCCAGCTACATCAAATGTAATTATTCCCATAAACACTTGTGTCATGTCATCAACAAAATTGATATTAACTCAATTTATAAATGTCACCTAGAAAAGTAAATATTCTTAACATTCAACTTTATGTTATGCTTATATTTTTTGTCCATTAATAATCAACCTAAGTAACATAGTTAATACAATCTCTCCAACTCAGCGTCATTTTTAAATTGGGTGCTTAAATAGATCTCGTTCGTACACATCAAGTTAGTTACATTAATTTAGTCACTATTTAATCTTTTTTTGTTTGTTGTGGTCATTTATTAAATGTATATGCTTTTAGAAAAACAAAAATACAGTGGAAGATGAAATCAAGTTTATAGTTCAATACTTATGCCTTTTAAAAAAAAAATCATTCCTTAAATTTATATTTCAATGACCATTATAATTTTGTTGTTGCATTTTTTGACATTGCAATTTTAATGTTAGAATATAAAAGTTATAATTTTAATGTTTAAAATATTTTACTGATGTTTTTATTTTTTATTTTTACCATTGTATATAAATAATAGATACTTCAAAAAAATTTACACAATTAAACTTCTCAGTAAAGTTAAAGTAAGTGGATGCTATTTATATACAATTGATCGGCTTAATAGAATACACTTACTTCAATTTTAATGAGAGGTTTAGTTGTGTAAAAAAAAATTGAAGTATCCCCTATTTATATATAATGATAAAAATTAATAAAAAAAATCGTAAGCAAAATGCTTTAAATGTCAAAATTGTAACATTTATATTGTAATGTTAAAAATGCAACAACAAAATTGCAACTGAAACATAAATTTTGAGGAATGAAAAACATTTTTTTTATTATTAAAGACATAAGCAACGGTGCTTAAATAAACAATCGGTGCTTATTACTCCAACGACATTAGCTACATAGGCACCAATGCGATGTAGTTTTTTTATTTTTTTAATCCATGGGAATTGAAGATAGGTATCGGGGATTTACAACAATTCACACACTCTGTTCAACCAGTTGAGCTAGACCCCCTCGATACCAATGCGATGTAGTTGCTCTAAAGTTTGTAAACTTGATTTTATCTTCCACTGTATTTTCTCTAAAAACTTATACATTCAAGAAATGATCACAATAAACAAAAAGAATTAAATAGTGACTAAATCAATCGGTAACTAAATGAGCAAATTCAATTATTAAAGTAGTTAATGATCAAATTTATAATCGAAAATAAATAATTGCTAAAATCTCAGTCACTAACAAAAATAACGGTTGATTCGTGTGTTGGTCGCAATATTCATAATATAGAGATTGGTGTGTGTTAAATAGTCAGAGAAAAAGTTTTATCATTCATAGTAATCTTATTCACCTAGAACAATATTGCTTTTAGTAAAATATACCCAGGATCTATAAAATAAAATAATAATAATAATAATAATTTATAACTTCAGTTATTGAAAAAAAAAAGGCAGTAGCCAGAAATGGTCACATGTAATTTTTGTTGACCTATTTTTATCCCTATATTTTTTTTCTATTAATAGTTTTAATATTTGCTGTCTAGTACTAGTGTTAGTTAATGACATAATAGTTATGTTGATAATCTAATGACTTATTATGTCATTAAGAAATTTAACGAGGATAGACACATTTATTTTATCTTTTTTTTGTAAATTGCATTTTTAATTCTTCATTTGTTCTGACCAATTGAAGCTGTCAAATTAGTTGATTAGGGATTAAAAACACAATTTACTAAAAAAAAAATTACATGTGGTTGAACAGTAAACTCTTTGATAACGTGGTAAATCACTAGGTTGCCAACATACTGTAACTTGGCAACAGAGACTAAAACGGTTAGAAAAGTATAGGAGCCAAAAATCTAAAATTTTGTTTAGAGACTAAAAGTGAAATTTGGAAAAAAAAAAATTTAGAGATAAAAAACATAGTTAACCCTTAAATTTATGATATGTATTGGACACTGTATAAATATGATTTCGAACTCGTATCAAACTAATAATTTACGCATCAATTTGCATCAATATCATGAAAAAACATCTCATAAAAATACTTGGCCACCATAACCATCGGCATGTAACAAAATTCAAATGCTATTAAGCTCACGCCCCAATCATAACATGATTAATCCGTTAGCTTCTTAGGTGTGGACATTATTGGATAGACCAAAGACCCTTTTATCAACAATGAAAGCAGAAGCAGAAGAAATGGTTTTGAGTGAGATATGTGAGATGGGATAATTTGCACTATTTCTTTTATAAATTTTCATCTTTCAAATAAATATCTCTACTTCCAAGTATTATGGAATATTATTACCTTTGAAAAAGAAATAAGCAATGGGAAACTATTTTAAAAAAAAAAAAAAAGAGAGAATTTGTGGCTGCTGGGATTCGAGCCCAGGTCTCCACGGCCACAACGTGGAATTCTCACCACTAAACTACAGCCACTTTTTGATACAAATGCATACTCTAAAATAATAAAATTACTTTAATCCATCATTACTGCAAATATTTTACCATAATGTTTTGTGTCTGTTATAATATTACAAACAATTACACTTTCCCAAAATCTCTTTTAACTGCTAGAGAGACGAGTTCAAGTTTGCTTGCTGAAATTTTTAATGGGAAAGGGGGGAGGGGGGGATTGACTATGATGTACTTAATAAGATGAATGAATCTAATGTCTTAAAAATTTTAGTTACAACGTGGTCACAAGTGTGGTACGTGACTAACCCTTATCTTCTAAGATTTAAGGAGTGTTTGAGCACACATGAAATGAAAATGGAACCTCCCTGTCTTCAATTTTGTGCAAACAGAAGATAAATCCAACCCTTTTCTTTGTAAAGGCATAGAAAGGGGATCTTGGGTTACCAACAAACTACAATTAACATAGATTGCTAGTGAGGGTTAACGATTCTCAAACTACCCTCCTCATTTTAATCAAATTGGGATTTTCCATTTAGGTAACTCTAGGTTGATGCAAATTAGAGGAAGAAACATGACCATCAACCAATGTCATAATATAGGCGATTTTTTTTTTGGTAGTGATCTATTTTCTATTGGAAATAATTCTACTCGAATAAGGTAAAATTATTATGAGTTGGCTAGGTGATTTGATTTAAGAAAATGTTTTTCTTATATAAATAATTAAAGAATATTATTTAATTTTTATTTGTAGATAAAATAGTGAAAATTATCTTTGATTTTTACAAATTGACAATAAAATGACTTTTTTTAATTATTTATAAAAATAATTTTTTTTCAAAAGCAGGCCCAAAAAGTAGAGTTCCTTTTCCACCAAATCTGGTTGATATTTCCTTTTAAATGATTTGAAAAATATGATTACATTGGATTTGCAACGCCATTTTCTTAATGGTTCAAAAAATAAATTCAATGGCTACAGTTCTGCAAATTAATGCAAGCATTCTAATCAACAAGACCCATGACGTTCCCCTCCCACCTTTCAAATTCGATGTGCTGAAAAAAGCTATAATGCATGAAAAAGATAATTAATTATTGATATGAGACAAACATTTTGATCAATTGGATGGAGCCTGAGACAACACTTTGATTTCATTGGATTTGCTTCCCCCTTTTTCTTAATGGTCAATATATATATATATATATATATATATATATATATATATATATATATATATATATATATATCAGCGGCTACAGGTCTCAATAATGCATGCATAGTTGCATTTGAATCAACGAGACCCATGACCTTGCCCAGCCACCTTTCCAGTTCGAAGTGCTGAAAAAGATGATGCATGAGAAAAGATGATTTAATTATTGATATGAAACGAACATTTTGATCAATTGAATGGACTTTGATAGTAACTCTGTAACTGTGGCTATATGAATCTAATTTCAATTACTGCATAAATGAAAATAACAATCAAACTATCATATATATGGAGTTAAAGTAAAATTATTTTACCAAACTGGTGTCTTGCATCTGAAGTACCAATATCTGTTACAAACGGAAATACAGGAAGTGGTTTAACGATAAATTAATTTGAACGCTGATGTTCAGTTACAAAATATTAAAAATTCGGACCAAGATGTGACAAAATTCAACTTGAATGTAACTAAGTTTACAACTAGTATAGGTAGTTATACTGGTTTATAGTTAGTAGTTAGTATAGGTAGCTAGACCTGTTAGTTGACTGTTGCAAGTGCTCAAGTGTACAAGTGCTTGTTAGTTTAGTTCATTCACTCTATAAATACTTGCAGTATTTACTTGTATACTATCTTTTTTATATGGGTAAATATCCATTTTGGTCCCTGAAAGTGTGTGACGCTAACAGATTGATCCCTGAAAGATGAAAAATTCAAATTTAGTCCCCGAATGTGCAAAAAGTATGACAAATTAGTCCTACTATTAACTCATCTCCGTTAACCTTAACGAATGTGCCTATGTGGCACTTCGGAGATGATGTGGCAATTGGCGGTTGCCACGTGTCATCCACGTGGTTGCCACGTGCCATCCACATAAATGCCACGTGTCTAAAAGTTGAACTTAACAACTTGCTGTCATTTTAGTCCCTGAACTTAATCATGTATTGTCATTTTGGTCCCTGAAAGTACTTTTGAATTTTTAATTAAGTCTCATGCTACATGTAAATTATTAACATAGTCATCATCATATCCCCTTACTTCCATTTCATTCCATATCCCTCATATTTTTTATTTTCCTCTTCCACACTTTGTAGTTCATCTTGACTTTCACCTCCACCATTCGCATGCAAAGTTCGTCATTTATTCAACTAAAACATCAATTCTAATAGGAAAATAACACAAAAACATCTTCAAAAATTATTTAATTTTTTTCCTTAATAAACATTGTCTAGCTTCTTTAAAAAATTACATTTTATTCAATTAAAAATGTTCAAATAGCAACACTCTCAAGTAACCACTACATTTAAAATTCTTTGATGTCTATATATACTTTGCGGTAGTAGTTCATGAAAACCACAACTTTCGTATTGCCCCATCGAAAGGGTATGTAAGCAAATGGTTCTAACTATTTCATTTTTCTCCCTTTCGTGATTCTCAAGTTTTTTTAACTGTCTTTTCGTGATTAATGTTATTCCATAAAATAGATTAATTAAATAATTAATTTAACATTCTACACATATTAATAGCATATAAGATAATAGCTTGATTTAGGTAGAAGATATGATTTGGAACCTTATAGAATCTTGTTAGCAATGTCCTGGATTTAACCGCTAGCTATTACTATGTGGTTACTCATAAATTAGTTTCATATTTATAGAACAATTTAAATGGCAGAATTGGTAAGAGAAAGTTGAAAAATATGAGGGATAAAAAATGGAAATAAGGGAATATGATAATGTCTATGTTAATAATTTACATGCAACATGAAACTTAATTGAAAATTTGAAAGTGTTTTCCGAGACCAAAATGACAGTACGTGATTAAGTTCAGGGACCAAAATGTCAGTAAGTGATTAAGTTCAGGGACTAAAATGACAGCAAGTTGTTAAGTTCAACTTTTAGACACATGGCAACTGTCAGTTGTCACGTCATCACCGAGATGCCACTTAGGCACATCCGTTAAAATTAACGGAGATGAGTTAACGGCAAGACTAATTTGTCGCACTTTTTGCACATCGAGGATTAAATTCGAATTTTTCATCTTTCAGGGACCAATCTGTTAGCGCCACATACTTTCAGGGACCAAAATGGGTGTTTACCCTTTTTATATTGTATCAATACAATGTCTTACTTTTATAGAACGCCCCTTATGTTCTTTGAGATTTAGGATGTGTGGTCACATCATCTTGGAGTCACTTGCATCTCCTATCAAAATTTTAATATGATATCAAACCCTATCCTAGCAGTTATTGTTGAACCTATCGTGCCATCCGCTATTGGACCACCCGCAAATGTCCAGTCCTGCAAACTTCACGCTCGAGATATTCAATCCTTGGTGTGAAAGAGGTGTGTGGGAGATCCCATGTCGACTAGTGTATATAAGTAGGGGCTATCCTCACCTTACAAGTCGATTTTGTAGGGTTGAGTCAGACTCATAACCCACATTGTAAGATGGTATCGAATCTCTCTCATTGAGAGAGCAATGATTCCGCTTCTATTGTTGCTAAAGATGATGAAAAGGAGATTGAAATTGTGGATGATGTTCTAACTTCTCTAGATGCAAATGCAATAGTAGAGGAAACAAACCCTGAGTTAAAGATGAAGAATAATGTTGAAGGTGAAAACACATTTGAAGAAAGAGAATCTATCATGATTAGGAGTCATCAAGTAATTATTAAGTGCGCAAGAATGAAGCATAAGAGATAGAAGCAAGAAACAAGATGGGTGAGTCACAACATATGTGCTTTGAGGTCATTGCTGTAGAAGAAACCAAAAATAGGAAGGTGCAAAATAGCACTATTATTTAATCATGTTCTTTTTCATTTTTTGATTCATATTCAAATCACACAATTCTTTGTGATTCAATTTTTCTCCATCTCAAGCAACCCGTATCGAAATCAGATTTGTCTTCCTCTCCTCTCACTGATTCCAAAACCCCATTATTATTGGTGAGCACAATTCTTCCCACTTCTACCACCTACAAGGCTACAACAAGGTCGTTAATTCAAGCTTCCTTGTCTTTTTTTTTTTTTTATCCTGGATCAGAGATCATGGGTGTCCCCCAACCTACTGGGTCAGAGACTAATCCAACTCGCGGTGCATGGCTGCCGCTAGCCCAAGGGAATTTTACACATAGAGGGAATCGAACGGGTTCTTCTACTAAATAAATCGTTCCCCCACATGTGAACACAACTAGGCCTTACACCACTACGCCAACCCTATGGGTTTCAAGCTTCCTTGTCTAAATTCCTTTAAAGAGCTCCAATGTAAAAAATCAAAGAAAATAGATTCCTCTCTATTTGGTCATTGGCTTGTCTCTTTTTGGCATCGTTCTTCTATTGTTAAACCTATAGCAATTATAGAAACCAAAGATGCATAGAAACTGTTTGAGCTATTGCTTGTGAGAAATGAGTTTGCTAAGATCTATGATCATTCATTCGTTGTTTAGCTTGCTGTTCATCTTTTCATCTTGTTCTAGGCATGTAGTGACTACAAGGGCTTCAAAAATTTCAATCCCTTCAAATTCACAGTGAGAGAAAGAGAGGTCTTTGTTTCTCTACTTGCCCACAAGCTACAACTGGTATTGTATATCCCATAGTTTTAAAAACCAAACCGGTGACCGACCCGGTCTAGGCACTGGGTCACTAGGTCAATGGTCAAACCAATGGGTCACTAATTGAACCGCATGACCCGGTCTCTATTGAAAAATTTGGAAATTTCATACCATGCCATAAATATATTATACATATATTAAACTTGTTAGTAAATATAATAATTGGTTGACTTGGTTTAATGGTTGAGTATGCTATCCTCCTCCTTGAGGTACTGGGTTCAAGTATAGCATGGTGCATTTTAAGTGTTTTTTTCAAATATATATAGCGTATATATCATATACTAAATCTGTTAATGATATTGCTAACTAGATGCCTTGGTTTAGTGGTTAAGTGCGCTGGTACCCTCTTGGAGGTCCTGGGATCGAATCCAGCGCGGTGCATTTCATGTTTTTTATTCAAAAAATATGTTAATTGCACGACCCAGCCCAGGTTGATGGTTCACTTCCGATTCTCGGTCGGATCGATCCGACAAGCCGGTCCGGGTTTTAAAACTATGGTATATCCAATCTAAAGCCGATGAGATGGGGGTCTATAATTTTTCAGATTGGATTAGAGCTTTTATGAACAACAACTTGTTATTGTGATTATGACCATCACCTGCAATGTAATTGTGCAGTTATATTGTGTAAGCATTGTAAGGAAGCTTATTCCTTCCTCAGAAGGTTTCAATTTACAAATATTCCTATCAGGATGTATTCCACCATTCCTAGCTATAGAAGTATTTTGATTGCTAAAAATTCTATCTTAATGAAACCAGCACATCAACTTGGTAGGATTAGTTCTAAGCAAATCAAAATAGTTCAAGTTGGTGGTGTCTTTGCTATGGTTTGCCATCACATATCTTCAACATGCTTTGTTTCAGGCTAGTTGTCATTGATTCCTCACCCTCCAGCTTGTGGGGGGCTGACAGAATTCAACTTGAATGTAACTAAGTTTACAATTAGTATAGGTAATTATACTAGTTTATAGGTAGTACTTAGTATAGGCAATTAGGCCTATTAGTTGACTGTAGCAACTACTCAAGTGTATAAGTGTTTGTTAGTTAAGTTCATTCACTCTATAAATACTTGCAGTACTTACTTGGGTACCATCTTTTTCATATTGAATCAATACAATGTCTTACTTCTATGGAACCCCCTTATGTTCTTTAAGATTTATGATGTGTGAACACATCAACTTGGAGTCACTTGCATCTCCTATCAAAATTCTGATATGATGCAGTATCGTTATTAGGTCCTAAAATAGGTTACTTCTATTAGGTCAATATGTTTAACTCATATCTTTTTGGAAAGGGTGAGTTGAGATTTCAATCCTCCAACTCATTTTGACTCATCCTTCTTAATTCATCAAGAAAATAAATGGGTTTGGTTTAGGACACATCAATTTTTTTTTTGGCCCTGGGTCAGAAACTACGGGTGTTCCCCAACCCACTGGGTCAAAGACTAATCTCACTCGCGGTACGTAACTACCGTTGGCCCAAGGAAATTTTGCACACAGAAGGAATCGAACATGGACTCTCCCGCTAAATAGATCATTCCCCAACAGGACACATCAATATGTTAACGCATTCTTTTTTTTTAAGATTTATTAGTTAATACTAATTATTATGTTAATAATATTTTATGATATTTTGTAAATGTTTTAATTTTATTATAGATGTTTTATATAATAAATAATATTGATAAATGCTAGAAACACACTCTTTTGAACACATTTTCTCTTAATAGTTAAAATTTATTAAAAATGATAAAAATTTATGGATCCCAAATCATATATATGTATGTACATATGTAAAATTATCCAAACAAACACAAGAAAATTCAATCGAATAGGAGATTATTCTTTGTCATTTACATTTTATTTTCTTCGTCAAAGTCAATTTTTCACAAGTGTAATAAGCATTAATAAGCACGTACTGAATGGATAGATAAAAAAGAAAAAAGAAAACATGTGTAGGATGAAACATTATAAGTTAACCTATGTTAAAAGCATTAAAACAAAATCAAAATTCAATGACCGCTCAAGCATCTCGTAGGTGAGCAATGCCACTTTGTCTCCATAATCATCATAGTCACTCCTCTTACATACGAGTTGTGCATTATTTTCTCATGTCATGACTCATGACCACCTCAAACCACATGGCATGATGACACCAATTTTACATGCATGACGCAAGATTAGTCATGGAACTCCTCAACATGAACTAAACACAAGTCATATGACTGACCAAGTCATGCGTCCATGACACGACCCCTCCATCATGCTTTGTTCCTATAGGTGTACCCCTTTGGGACTACCAATCACGGTGCACTATTTATGCATGAGTCAAAAACATTTCTAGTCCCCAATCTTAAGTTACACAAGAGAAGTTCATGATAGGATACAATTATAAGCAATCGGTCAAGCCTGATAATATAGTGAACAATCTTTGCTTTCATGTAATCAAATTGAACCATTAAAAATAGGATTTCTATCGTATTTCCATGTCATGCTTTAAGTCTAAGAAGTCTCATAAACAATAGTACCAACCGCACAGCAGAAACAAATGAAACAATAGCATATCTCATATATGTTCACAAGTGCTGGTGTTCAACTTCACTAAAAAATTAACAACTCAAAACAGTAACCTACTCAAATTCCTTAGCTTTAGAATCGGTGAAAAAACCTTAAATGAAAGATGAACACACGGTAGGTTATATGGTTTGAAATATAAGTCGTAAAATAGCCTTGAAATTTCTTATAATCAATGAAGGATTCCATAGTTATGTTGAGAAAAGTTCTTCCAAATTTCTGTAGCAATTCAAATCTGAACTACTAATATGTTTGGTTTTACGTCAATTCAAAGAAAACACGCGTCAAATTTTCACATTTTACAGCAAAGCCACTTCATTAAAGCTTTCTTTATCTTTCCACGGTTTTTACACGTGCCATGTGCCTTCAAATTCGAACCAAACAAGCTACAAGCTTTTTCTCCGAATTTACAAAATGGGAAAGAGTGATTCATTGCACAAAGATTGCGCTAAATTTCTAACAAACCCAGCAAAAATTCATTCAATTTACAACTTTACTAAATACGACTATATGAGGTGTGCGTTTTCCATGTTACATCAATGCCTATAATATTTTCATTATTCATTTTAATTTTTTATTTCATTACATAGTAGCTACTACATCAGCTAAAAGTAGTCAAACAGCAAGAGAAATCATCCCCGTTAAAATGTCTTATCAGCTAAAAGTAGCTACTACATCAGCTAAAAGTAGTCAAACAGCAGAAATTATCCTCGAATAGAGCAAATTTTTTTCAAAAGCGAAAGAACGACGAAGCGTGTTTTCTTTGAGCCTATGCGGATGCTTCGAGTGTGTTCGCGTCTATTTACATCAAAACACAAGAAACAGAAAATTTTGCTTTTAGAAGATAAAAAGTGACAAACACGTCCATTGGTCTGAGGAAGAAAACACGGAGCGCAAGATTAGCTAAAAGATGGGTAAACATTACACAAGTTTTGCACTAAAACAAAGTGCTTTTTATTACTCCATTCAATGTTCAAATGGAAATAGAACAATAAAGGTCTAACGCCATAATGGTCACAGAAACAATTACCATAACACAAAACGGAAAAGACACCAAAAGAAAACGTGTCTGGAAAACCAGACTTATTTTCACAAACACAGGATAATAAAGAGACTTAAAACTACTCTTCTTCATCTTCATCTTTCCAGCACTTCAGAGTTGATCTAGGTGAACCACAGTCACAAGTCTTCACGAATTTTTGGTAGACAACAGAACCACCCATTCCAAGCCCTTCGTGGCTCCTCTCTTCGCGACAGTATCCCTTAACATCCAGAAAACAGGTCTGATCAATTGACTTGCTTGCACCATCCACATGAACTGCTACAGAAAACTCAGTTGGGAGGAAACTTGCCAATACCCTCTGAACCAACTCGTTCAGATTCACCACTTTGAAGTCATACCCAACAGTCTCAAAGCTTGCATAACTGAAACCATCTTCTGGAGTAACATGAATGGTAGAAACAGCAGCACCTTCAACAGAGTTCATTGAATAACCACATGGCTCGAAGTCAAAGTCGCAAATCTCAGAATCTGGAAGAATCTTTCTAATGCCAGAATTAACAGTCATCATGGCAGCTGAAGCAGATTGTTCTTTGTAGAAAACCTGTGCTTTCTCTCTATCCAGGCCCGTCATGCACATCTCAAGAGTGTAAACATTGTCACATGGGGTCACAGAAACAGCAGAGGCAGAGTAGACATGCCAGTTCTGTGCTTTGTCTGGGCCACCCATAATATAAGCCATGCTGCCTGACCCAAGCTTCCCAAAGTAACCATCAAGAATAGCAACTTCCTCAGAAAAGTTGCGATGGGGATATGGCTGAGCACTGGGAAAAATGAAACTTCCCCTGGTGTAATTCACAGATCTAACATTAAGGGATAGCATTTCAGCGAACTTCAATATGGGAGGGATTGCAAGCAGTAACTTTGTAGTGCCACAGGTTTTGATGATGATCTTATAGGGATAAACAAAGAGGCTGGACTCAGACAGAACATAGGAGTCAACATCATCATTTTTGAGCGAAGAAACAATTGTGCATGCAGCTGGTGTTAGAATCTCGTCCAACTGGGATTTTGTAAGAGCCCTTAAACCCCTTCCTTCAGGGTCAGCAAAAAGTCCTGGCTGGAAAAAGGATATTTCCAACCTCTTTTCATATCCTTCAAAACCAATTGCAGAAACCGCCATGGCCATGTTTCAGGAGAGAAACGAACGCAATAGGAAGCAGAACAGAGCACAATCGCAAAGAGAGGATTGGAAAGATGGAGTTTGAAGGAGAGTAGTTGTAAAAACCTAAAATGTAAACAAAAAAAAAAAACCTAAAAAAACACTGCTTGCATGCAACGAACTATCAATCTGGAGGGATATCAGGATGGTTTGCGAGCGCACTGCACATAAACCATGAAAAGCATTGTTAGATTGGGTCATTGAATCAAATAAAGCAAATAAAAAAGCATTAACTATAACTGAAATACAATACCAATAACTTGTAATTGAAAGATAACTTACGTTGGAGTAAGCAGCAGATCTGAATTTCTTGATTCCACCGTTTGGTCGAACGTCTTCAATGCTGTATCCGAGGGGAGCTTCGTAGAACAATGATTTACTACTACTACTACTAGACTTCTTCTTCCCACCTTTAGACTCCATTAGTTCATTCAGTCCTGCATCAACACAATCAACAGACATATAATAAGCAATTGTCCAAAGACCCAACTGAATCCAGAAACAGAAGAACCAAATAGCACTGGCAAACAAAAATGGCTTAATATAACGATTTAACAAACGTCCAAGCTCCAGTTTAGATACAAGTGTTAAAAAAAATGATTTGAACTCCCAACACATCGTGTTAGGGTTATCCTCTGATCAATCAAAATAAATTTAGTAATAACCTAGGTTTCACGGCTCGTAAAAATGAATCTGAGTGAAACACTAATTTTTTTTAAAAGAAATTGTACTTAAATTTAAATTTCAAATTTCAAAATTATTCTGCTTCACCAATTATTAATTATTTTAAAATTAATATTACGAATATAAAATCAATTGTTTAAAAATCCCTTTTTTCTAAATATCAAAAACAAAAGGGACCGCAAGCTTGAACAATTCGAAAACCTTGAAATCGATGAACAATAATGAAAAATTTTAATGCAACAGAAACACAATAAAAAGGAGAGATTGGTTAAACAAAAACGAAAACCAAATATCAAATGTAAAAAGATGGAGACACAATAACCACAAATAAATCAATTACAGGCCCCAGTTATATAATTAGACATGGCCATAACACACGGAAAGCCAACGAATCAAGTACACGACCAAGAAAAAGTTTATTGCGCATCCACCAACAGGCATCGAAATCTCTTTTGACAAAAAAAGCAAACAATAATCATAAAAAAATCAACGAACTAATCACACAAAAAGAGAACGCGAAAGAGAGAGAAAAGCAAACAATAACGAAATCATGCGAACAATATTAAACATAAAAATAAAAAAATTAAAAAAAATAAAAAAGGAAAAGTAAAAAGCTCATCGGATCTAGAAATAACGCAATGATTACCAAATAAAAAAATACAGATAAAAAGCAGAACACGTACCTGTTTTGATAAATCGGTTAAAATGCCGCAACGAATTACGATGTGAATACTTCAATCAACCAAAACAAAATCTGAAAATTGAAGAAATAATAATCAGAAACCCTGAATTGAAAACGATACAAAAGCGAATGAATCGAACGCTGCATCAACGATACGAAGATGAAAGAAGAACAATAATAATAAAAGAATAAAAGAGAAAAGAAGAGAAGAATAAGGCTTACAAAAACGAATCGGTGGAGAAAACGCGTTGTGAGAAAGGGGAACGATGGCGAAACCCTAGAAAACGAAGAGAGCGATTTTTGATAGAGGCGTTGAGCGCAACGTAATCAGAAAGAGGTGCGCGTGGCTGAATGGTGAGGGTCAGGGTGAAGGTGGAATTTATAGGGTGGCGGTGTGTGAAGAGAGGGTTTGTTATGCGTTTCTTAGGGCCGTCCGTGACTACTAGTGTTAGGGGATGGGAAATGACGGTCTTGCCCTTGCCTAGTTTCCGGGACGTTTCATCATTATTCTAGTGATTGGCGGCCGTTTTTACTATATTATCCTTTCAACCCCTTTCGGGTGGGGCCAGGGGATGAGTTTAAAGTTTAAAGTTTAAACGCTCGGGGATTCTATCGCGCTCATAAAGTAGTAAGTTTCTTTATTTATTAATTTTTTGAGAGAGAGAGAAATAAAGTAAGTTTCTTTGGATTGAATTGTTTTATTATTTTATTTTATTTTATTCAGCCGCGGCAAAAGAAGATATGGTGAAATAATAGCTCCTTTTGTTAAAAGGAAAAAAATCTAGTGAAAATAATATGTAAATCTTCCTCGATATTTTTTTCTTTTTTATGAATTGTGATTGTAAACTAGAGGAAGAAAACGTGTATTTGAATTTGTAGAATTATACAAAATCAGGTCTACGCGTCATGATTTTGGTTGGATAAGGGTTGTTGTGTGTACAATTGTGTTTAGATATCGTAAATTGAAAGAAAATCGAATGAAATGAATTTGAATAAATTTATTATTTCATTGTTTGCATATTTTATAACAAAAATAGAATAAATTTCTAATTTCACTGTTTGTCAAATGAATGAAATGGTGTGATAATATATATGATTTTATTAATTTATAATTTATAATTAGAAAAACAATAACTCAATATATGAGATAATAAAAAATTGAATCATATTAAAATTGATAAAAGCAAATTTTAAGTTCATATGTATGTCGTTAGAGTATTCCTATAAAAAAAATGTATGTTGATAGAGTTACTCTGCAAATAAAAGTATGTTGAAATATCTCATAAATCAATAATATATCTTAGAGTATCATAGAAATTATTTCTTAGGATTATTTCTTATTTTTATGTTTTATAATATTTTGTGATTTATTTACTTATTTACTTAGTAATACTTTTTAATTTCCATATTTTTTAATATTTGTGATTTATTTCCTTGTATATTTAGGATTATTTTCCAGTTTCCATACTATTTATTATATTTTGTTATTTGTTTACTTATTTACTTAGTAATACTTTTTAATTTCCATATTTTTTAATATTTGTTATTTATTTCCTTGTATATTTAGGATTATTTTCCAGTTTCCATATTATTTATAATATTTTGTTATTTGTTTACTTATTTACTTAGTAATACTTTTTAATTTCCATATTTTTCAATATTTGTGATTTATTTCCTTGTATATTTAGGATTATTTTCCAGTTTCCATATTATTTATAATATTTTGTTATTTGTTTACTTATTTACTTAGTAATACTTTTTAATTTCCATATTTTTCAATATTTGTGATTTATTTCCTTGTATATTTAGGATTATTTTCCAGTTTCCATATTATTTATAATATTTTGTTATTTGTTTACTTATTTACTTAGTAATACTTTTTAATTTCCATATTTTTTAATATTTGTGATTTATTTCCTTGTATATTTAGGATTATTTTCCAGTTTCCATATTATTTCTTATTTTCTAATATTTTGCAATTTGTTTTCTAACTTAGTTAAAATTATTAGCATAAATAAGGATAAGATTTTTTTTATATATAAAAAGAATGATAATAAACATGTCCTCGTTTAAATCCAAACTAGTATTTTGATTTGTTTAATGTATAAGATAAATATTTATTTTTCCTTTAAAAAAATTTATTTTTATATTTTTAAATTTCAAATAAATAAACATTTGTAAATAATTAAATTATATTTGGGTATGTAAGAGATAATTATATTTTTTGGTGAATAAAATTATAATTTAAATATGTAAAAAAAAATTGTGCAAATTTTAAGTTTTATTAATTTATAGTTTATATAGTTTATTATAAATGATTTGATGCAAATAACATTGTTTAAAATAATGTACTATTTTTTTTTAAGATTAAGAATATGAATTGTGAACTTTTTTTTTATTGAAATTAAGATTGAAAAAATCAAATATATCAAATACTATAGTCAATTGAAGTAATTTATTAAACATTTTATTATTGACTATATTTTTAAAGTAATTTCTATATTTCTCATTTGAACAAAAAAAAAGTCACAACCCTTTTAATGTTTAAATAAAGTATTGTGTTTAAATTAATATTTCTCATTTTGTTGACTACCCAACAACATTAAATATTATTTTTATTAAATATAATATGTTATCAATTATTAAGTATAAAAATTAATAGATAAATTATTATATATGTTTATCAATTTATTAATATTATATTAATATATATTTGAACTTTTCTATTTTAAAATATATTTTATAAATTAAGCATTTTGTTTTTTTACTGCAAATTAAGCATTTTATTATTTACTATATTTTTAATTTTTAATGAAATTTCTATATTTCTCATATTTTACCAAAAAAATAACCACAACCCTTTAAGTATTATGTTTAAATATTTCTCATTTTGTTGACAAGCCAGTAACATTAAATATTATGTTTATTAAATATAATACGTAGTCAACTATTAAGTATAGAAATTAGTAGATAAATTACTATATATGTTTATCAATTTATTAATATTATATTATTATATATTTGAAATTTCCTATTTTAAAATATATTTTATAAACTAATTCTTTTAAACAATGATAAAATAATATAATTTTTAATGTATATTTTAATATAATATATATTTATATATGTAAGTATTAATTTTTATAACAATTATATTTTATTTAATTGTAATAAACATATCATATATAATAAATATTATAATTAATATATTATAATAAAAATTAACTGTCCAATAACATTAAATATAATATGTAGTCAATTATGAAGGATAAAAAAAAGATAAATTATTATTATTATTATTATTATTATTATTATTATTATTATTATTATTATATAGGTATAATAATTTAGCATGTTCAATTAGAGACAACCATTTTGTAACAACCATTATAGTTTTTTTTTTTTTTTCTGTGTGCACAAGCATTATAGCTTGTTAATATCTTTTTCATACCTACAAGTAAGCTACTCTTAAATCCAAAATTTAGTTTATAAAGACAATTTTCTCTTTTAATCTTTTTCTGTTTATTGTTTTGCAGTAAAAAAAACTCTTGATTTTTTGGTTGACCATCACATCATGATCTGGCATGCATCTTAATAATAGTCAAAAAGATCTAGCTAACAGTATAATAACGAAAATATTACTCTATAGTTCAAATAACGAGTCAGTAAACTCAAAGGGTGGGTATAGTGGTATAAAATTTCGCTGTGTTTATATGTGAGAGAACGGTCTATTTAATGGGAGAATCCGTGTTTGATTCCTTTCATATGCAAAATTCTCTTGATCCAGTGACACTCACGCATCGCGAGCAGGATTAGTCTCTGATCTAATTGATGGACACCCGTGGTCTTTATACTAAGACAAAAAAAAATAACGAGTCCGTAGGCATCTAAACATATACCTGTATATATTTTTCTTTCCCAAAAGAATATAAACCTAATTGGAAAAAAATAATAATAATACACAGGTTTGAGCTTTAAACCTACCACCATAATGAGATGGCTCCGGTATTTTGTTACACATAGCCAGGTAGGTACGTGTATGCTTTCACCAAGATCTCACCCAACCAAAGGTGTATAATAGTATATGGGAAACGTATAACAAAAATACTGTTCACGCTACCTCTGTTGATCAATCTAATTTCAAACGTTCTCTGTAAAAACAAAAACAAAAAAACAAAAAAATTCTAGTTTCATTTATAAGATTTAAATTCAAAATCTTATTTAAGAGGATCCAAATCTATTTTCTTTTTATACGTAGGAATTGAAACTTAATTAGTTTAAATTATAAAACTATCAAAAATTCATAAAAACAAATCAATATTTCTGTTACATTTTTTTTTATTAAACACTTTACTTTCTAGTAGTGCAATATCTTCAAACGTATTTTCACTCAAATTTATTATACTTTGAGTTAAACTGAAAAACGTCAAATTTCGTAAATTTCAACGTCTGATAAGCCACATGACAAAAATATACCTTAAAAAAATTGTTGAATATATAGTCATAGTCATAATCTAATAAGCTTAAAAACATCGATAAATTTGTCCGTGCTGCGTGCAAATTTGAAATGTTGGGAAGTAGCGACAGTATGACTTGTCGTGACACAGTGACAATAATCATCGGAGATCTGGCTAGTCTTGATTTAAATAATGGCTTTTGTTTAAAGTTTTTTATATATTTGATGAAATCATATAATAAGTGAATACATGTGTGCATAAATTAGAAGGTGTGGTATGTTTGTCTGAGAAATATTATTACATGTGACATGAGATTTCATATATGAATAATTATATTTCAAAACGTATGGCCCCGAAATAGTGAAATATAAACTTTTAACTCATTAAATAGTGGTTCTTTTAGGTGAAGAAATTTTTGTGGCAGGTACTACATGACTTAATAGTGGTTCTTTTCCTACTCAATTAAATAGTACTGATATTCTCCTTATTTCAAAGAAGTCTCCTTATTCCAAAGAAGGATAATCCCTCTAATATGAAAGATTTGAGGCCTATTTTGCTTTACAATGTATTGTATCCAAGATGGGTTTTCATGATGAATGGATACAATGGATGAGAATTGTGTTAAAACAGTTGATTTTAATGTCTTAGTAAGTGGAAAAAGTGTTGAACCTATCTGTTCATTAATTGTATGTAGGGCCTTAATACTTTGTTGAAGAAAGTTGAAAGAAGAGGTTATTACATGGCATCAAAGTGTATAGGGGAGCTCCTCTCCTAACACACTTATTATTTGTTGACATTGTTTTTTGTTTTGTAGGGCCAATGAAAGAGAAGTTGAAACTTTGAATAATATTCTAACCACTTTTGAAAAGTCTTCGTGGCTAGCAGTCAACCTTTAAAAATCAGAAATATATTTTAGCATAAATACACTTCAAAGCACCAGAGATTGCACATAATCTCTTTTAGGAGTCACTGAATGTCTTGGAACAAGAAGATATCTTGGCCTTTTTATATGTTGTTGAAACATTAAAAATATTATATGAATTGACCTTTTTATTCTACATTTCAAATTATGAGAAGCAATTTGTAACTATAAATATATATCATACTAACAAAAAATTTTAAAAAAATGTAAAGACAATTGTTGTATCCCCAAATATGTGAGTTGTTATAAACTTCCTGATACATATATTCGATTCCTACAGATAAAAATAAAATAAAATATGTGAACATAAATTCGTCTTGACCGTTGCCATGGTCAATCATTGTCAAAGTAATTATAAATAGGAAAAATTATTCATTTGGTTTTTATAGTTGTATAAGTTTTACCTTTTAGTCTCTACACTTAAAAATCATCATTTTTAGTCCATGTATACGTATTTTCATGTCCCTTTTAGTCTCCATCATTATAAAATGACAAGGATTAAAAGATAAAGTTTGTGTAACATCAAGGACTAAAAGAAATTTGAGAGTACTTATACATGGACTAAAAGATGTATGAATCATTTTTAAATATTGGAATTAAAAGATAGAGTTTATTCAACTATAAGAACCAAAAGAGTGATTTTTTCTTATAAATATAAAATGAAAATTTAAAATAAAGTTGAAAAAAAAAAAATTCATGCATGAATCCATTGCACGCGTGAGGTTATTCAAATCGAATTCAATGCATCTATCTTTCCAAAGTCTCTACTATCATGATAATATTTTTGTTTCTCATTTCTGCCCGTAAGATTCTATGCTATTGCATGATTATGATCATCTTGTGAGTTATTTCACCTATTAGTCAAACTATTTTTATTCCTTACCATCATTAGTAACACCATCATGAGCACCCCAACTTTTCCTAACATTATTCTCGTTTCTCTTTTCGTCATTGATATTCTCGTATCTAATTCTGCCTTTCGTCATAATCATTATATATCTACTCCACCGGTCCTTATTATAAAGTTTAATTAATTAACTCATCAAGATTAAAAAATTTGATTAATTTAGTTAAGAGTATTAAATTTATCTTAATTGGTATATTTTTTCAAAACTACCATTGTGAAAAGACTAACAAATAATAAGGTATTTTTGTGAAGGGTATTTTTGTAAAAACATAAATAATGCAGTGAACTTTTTAGATTTAATCTTATAAAAAAGACCAAATCACATCTTTTATTTGGATCTTATAATAAGGACCAGAGAGTAATATTTAAAATAAAAGCACGACATTCCACTCGAAACAAAGCATTTTTTTTTATCAACTCAAGGTACCTCTATTGTGAAAGTTAAGGATTAATTTTTTTAAGATATTAAAATTTATTTAAAAAATTAACTTTTTTTCAATAAATTCTTTTTTATACACATGGACTTATAAACCAAATCTCTTACTAGATACTTAAAGTTAAAACAAAACTTGATAAACTTGTAAGCTTTGATTGATTGAGTGGATTCACGATAGAATAATCGAGGACGAACAGAAAATAGCGTGAGGTTGACATTTTTTGACAAATGAAAGAAAGAAAGGAAAATTGCGAAAGCAATACTCAGAGTCTAAACTACTTGAGGACACAAATCACTGCTATTTATATTAATCAATATTAGGTTCTTATATTATATCATATAATCATATCTATACTTTTTCTCTTTTCTCTTTCTTTATGATTCGTTTGTTTGCAAAATAATAAAATAAACAATAAAATGAGATAAATTTCATATTTTTATACTTTATTTTAATTTAAAAATTTTATATCAATTTATTTTTATTTTATTTTATTCCATCCTATCAAATACTCTATTAAGTATAAAATAAAACTGTCCATGAATTATTTTGTATAAAAAAACGTGTATGATTTAATATGATTCAGTCATTTTAGGGTTTGAAATTTTGAATTATTAAAGATAGGGCATTTTTATATGGCGCAAGATGACTGTAGTCAAACTTTATATGCACAAGAAAGAGAGAGAAAGGAATCAGATCCGAGTCGGAAAGATAGGGATTGGTGAGATTAGGATGACAAGATTGTGCAGCCGGCAGTGATAGATGGGATGGGACTGCACCCTTCTCCTGCACGTAAAAAGATTCCACCTCACGTGATACACACCACCTCACTATTTTCTTACATAACTGTTGATGAAGTAATCCAATTCAATCAAAATTGAAAAAATATTCAAAAAATTGAAAACTAAATAAATCAAAAACTGAATAGATCAAAAATTAAAAAAATTGAATTTTTTTATTGGATTATATTAAATTTTGGATTTGATTTTGAAATCCAATCTAAACCTAAGTTATATATACATATACATTTTTATTTATAAATTTATGATACTACTCATATTTATATTTTTATTTCTTATATATTTATAAAATTATCACATAACTTATATTTATTTGTGAAATATCTATTTAATTGAAGATATTTTTTTTAGTAACTATGTTTTTTTTTGGTGTGATTTTAGTAACTATGTGATTAAAGGTACATAAATATAATTATTAAGTTATATAAATTTATCTTTAATAGTATATATTTAAAGAGTTGTACTATTATTAGGTATTTATTGACTTATAAAGAAGATATTTAATATTTTAAATTATCTTTTATTATGTTTATTATATATATTACCATTTATTTAATACTTTCTCCAAAGAAAAATATAAACAAGACTAAAATCGAAAATCGATCCAATCCAAACCGATTTAAATTGGATCGGATTGGATTGGATTTAAATTTTTTATCAAATCGATTAGATGATTAATTAAAAAAATCAAAGTGATTTGATCAAATGATTTTTCTCTTCAAAATCGATCCAATCCAATCCGCAAACACCCCTACGTAACCCTACTTTTCTTCCCTTCTCTTGCTACTTGTCTTCTACTCCTGTGCCGTGTGCATGGCTTCTATAACAATTGCCAATATTTTGTTTATTTCTGTTTTTTCTTTTCCAATATTTGAATATCGTTAAAATAATTTCAGCATTTTTTTAATACAAGGACGACAATGAAAATTAAACTTAAATGTTCCTCCATTTATTCTAATTTCCACGACTAGATTGACTTTAGTAGGCTTACTTTACCTATGCGTTAGGTGTTGATATTTTGTCTCTTTGAACAGATGGAAAATTCAGTATTAAAAACTTTCCAGTTTATAAATTATATATTGAGGAGTAATCAAATTATACCAATATAACTCTAAAAGAGTTGCATTATTTTAATAATTTGATATAAAATGAAATTTTTATCAATCCAACCGTTGAATTATATCTACATATTACCAAGATTGTTTGTGTCAAATTTTATCAAAATTGAACAATAATAAGAAGGTAATCAAATGATCCATATTTTAGTATATTTTGAAAAGTTTATATTACGTCGATTTTAATCTATATGAATGAGGTAGCAAATAATTTTGGATTAATTTGAAATTTTGTATATATGATCTATGTGAAAGAAACTTTCAATTCAACGGTGGATTTTAAGAAAACATCATTGAAAGTTATTAAATGGTATAATATTTGTTTAAATTACACCGATATAATTTGATCATCCTCTTATATATTTATATATTATAGAAAAAAGATTATTGGGCCAAATCTTCCCTTAATTGGCAACGAAATCACTTTGTCTCTTTTTGTACAGTTAATAGTCAGAATTTTGATAGAAGACACCGTGAATAGAAGATTTGAATATTCGATAATTATGTTTGGAATAAGTACTTTTACGCATCAAATGAAAATAATTTTTTTAATTATTAATTTAATTAATAGAGCATTTAATTTAATAATAATTTAATTAAAAATTATTAATTATTAATATAAACTCTTTAAATTGTTTAAGAATTTAATTAAAAAATTTAATATTATAATCTCATGTTAGCGATTTAGTGATTATCATTTTCTTATTAACTATCAATGTCTTGAAATTAACAGTTGAACCAAAATTCTTGATTTTGAAAAATAAAAGAATCAAATGTCTCTATTTTTTTATGTAAGGACATATTGGATAAAATAGGAGACCAAAATCATATTTTAATCTAAGTATTAATATAAAATAAATGCTTAAATACAAAATAGACTTATTTAAAAACTTTATTATGAAATAGGCAATTAGGAGTAGAAATATATCAGGCCAGGATAGGCTTAAGTTGAGTCTAGCATGGTTCATAATTGCAAAGCTTGAGTATAATACATTTACATGTTACAAGCCAATTTTTAAGGCTTGGCCTAGCCTGTTTGAAGGCTTGGCTAACCTAAAAGCCTACTTAAATGACTTATCCTATTTGAGGATTTGACCAGGCTATTTGATAGACTAAGTTAGGCTTTTACAAATGATCAAGTCAAGCCTAAAAAGTAGCTTATGACAAGTATTAGACCGTCTTTGGCTTAAATTTTTTAAACAAGCTAGACATATTTAAGTCAAGTGTGGCTCGATGAAAGAAGCTATTGTCTTGGTATTATGATTTTTTGGGTGATATTCATGGGTGATGGTGTGATAGTGGTTTAAGGGTGGTATCATAAATTAACTCTATAGTGGGACTCGTGATTCTATAAAATATGTCCCAATGCATGTTTATGTAAAACCTTTTAAAATAAGTCAAACCTTCAAATAAGGCAAATCAAGCCTTAAAAATTAGTCAATGGCAAGAAAACATACCAAGTTGAATTTTTGTAATTATGAACCAAGACAAACTCTTTATTAAAGCCTAGCCTATTTCTACGTTAAATACTTATTTCATATTAAAGTTTTTAGATAAGTCTATTACATATTTAATTAATTATTTTATATTAATATTTAATTTAAGATTTAAATATTTTTTGTTTCTAGTCACGGCAGATGTGGTACTTTGGGTAACATGACACTTTTTTATGATGTGGCATTTCATGACGTCATGTCTTGCTAACATTAAAAATCGTTAGCAATTTTTAACATTAAAGACTAATGGCAAAAAAAATATTTCAAGAGTATTTTTAAAAAGATAAATTTACAAGGATAAAATAAAAATTAAAAAATATGTAAATTATAGGAACCATATATTTAAGCCTTTATTTTACCATCAATGTGAATAAATTATCGGTTACTCTCTCACCTAACTTTTCATTAATTACTAAAGGGTATTAAAGAAAACTTGATAAGTATTTTAATAATCAAGAATGAGAAAATTTATTAGATTTCTTAGTTCTTATATAGAAACTTTAAAAGATACTCTGGAGCATCTTCAATGGGGGTTGCATATGTTGGTTCTTAAAGTTACTCAACTTAAAAAATACCGTAAGAGCAAATTGGTTCTTATAAAGTTCTTATAAAAATTATTTATATAAGCAACTCTCACCAAGATTGCTTAAAAATTAAAAAGTAATTTTCTAAGTCAAAATAAGGATTTTTGTGAGAGTGAAGAAATAAAATAGGACCCACTAGAAAGAAGTTAAGAACTCAAGTTAGATTTTAACATTTACGTGAAAATTAGTGAGTGTTCTTAAATCATATGGGACAACCAGGGATCCACCAAAAGAGAGTTAAAAATCCAAATAGAGTTTTTGCATTGAAGATGCTCTTAAAAGGAATAGACAGAGTAGCATTTCTTCGACACAAATTTTCAAGAATTTTAAGTTGAAAATATTAAAGTTTCATTTTAATATAATTTATTTAAAAATATATTCAGAAAACATTTTTAATGTTATTTTTAATTATGTTTGAAAAAAATGGCTATGCACTGACAGTCTGACAGTATAAAAAGTTTTACACAACCATCCAATCACAACCCACCATGTATGATAAGTTTGTTGACTTTTAAAAAATTATCTTAAAAGTCATACTAATGGTAATTTGTGATTGGATGACTGTGTAAAATAGTTTTACACTGTCAGTGTATCACCATTAAACTCTTATGTTTTTCAAGAAGATATTTTCATGAGGAAAATGAGAATTTAAAATTCTCATATAGGCAAGAAAATTTAAGACATACCTCTGATACGCATAATAATATTTTTTGAAATCTATACATCTGCATCTTTCTAAAAAATTATGATTCCTAAAAGAACATAATTTTTATAATAAAGGATAGATTAATTGGCATAGAATTATTTAAGTTTAATTAGTGATCTAAAATTTGAACTTGTATATATAGTT
Organism: Pueraria montana var. lobata; assembly: GCA_026413185.1. Classification (NCBI taxonomy): domain Eukaryota; kingdom Viridiplantae; phylum Streptophyta; class Magnoliopsida; order Fabales; family Fabaceae; genus Pueraria; species Pueraria montana. The sequence continues at coordinate 35,034,202 of CM048651.1, read as the reverse complement.
ACATTAAATATTTAGAAGAATATAAATAAAAAAATATTTAGAAGAAGAATTTTATAATGATTTTATCTAATTCGATTAAGATTGTAAAAATGCCTGTGATTTTAATCCAAAAAGAAACATAATTTCAGGACAATATATAATTCTGAGTGAAACAAAAAGTTTCAGCTGTCCGGACACCTAATAACTTTCTACTTGTTTGTTTCTTCATTTTTTTTTTTTTAATTTTTAGCGATAAACTGATTCAACTTGTTAATTTTGACGTTCTAAATCTAACTCATTGGAATTCCAATGAATAAGATTGATTTGTTTTTATACCCCTAATTATTAATACAAATGTCAAAATGAGCTAACGTATTCTATTAGGATTGGCTCACCACATGCTAGTAGTATTTAAGTGAGTTAATTCAATTTGAGTGTGGGGTGAAAAATAACTAATACACCTTCGGAGTTGGTGAATTAAATGAGATGACTTGTTAGATTTTTTTTAAATTTAAAAAAAACGTAGGGTAGAAAATATTATAATAAACTAAAATTATAAATAACCATTCAAAACTTAGGTTACAATTACAAATAACCAAAATTGTGTAATTTTATATCACAATTTGTTATAAAATCACTACTTTTTAACTCATAAAAAAAAACCACTACTTTTTAAATGGTACAAAAATAAAAATAAGTTTAAATTTAAAATTCACTCAACCCATATAGAGATTTGCCAAGTCTTAACGCAATTTTCTTTAGTAATTATCATAATTAGGATATTTGACTCTTTGACGAAATCTCAACCAACTAAAAGATTAATATTCGGTTTTGAGTTGTCATATTTAAAGTTCATAATCTTTCACTAAAGATGTGTTCTACTAAAATTGAACCTAAATCTTTTTCCAGGAAGCACAACGTGTACTACCAACTAATGAGTCTTAAGTCATACTCAATGGGTGACTCTTAAGTCAAATGAACTGCTTATAAATGGCTCACTTATTTTTATTTTATATTTTATCATTTTAGTAGGTTGAGGTTTGTTTCCTCACAAGTAAAATAATGAGTCTTACATAACATTCACATATAAACAGTGTAATATAATAAATGCAAATGTGTAGATAAACAATAGCTGTGTAGTAGTTTTTGACATGTAAATATAAAATGGCAAGATTTTTTATTATCCTCTAAGACCACGTACTATTTTAACTTTGATTGAACTAAGTGATAGGGATGAAAAAAAAGTTTACGAAATGCTAAAGTTAGGTGCTGTAAAAAGAGAAAAAGTTGAGACTATTTGTCCTTTCACTAAAATTCAACCAGAATCAAACGCAGGACTGACGGCAATAAGATGAGAGAAAAAGATACGCCTTATTGTCTGGACAAGAAAAAAAAAAACTAATTTTCCTTTGAAAAGTGATAATGACTTCCAGTCCTTTTCCAAACTTAGATTTCATTATAGGATTTAAAAATGGGACAAATCAGACCCAAGCAAATATCATTTAAGTTGCTGTTTATTTTGGTCTTAACAAATGTTTTTTTTTTTTTTACCTTTTTTAATTAAAAAAATGCATTTCAATATAAATTTATGGTTGAATTTTTTTTTTGTTACCATATGTAATAGGATATCCCATTTTCATATCATTATTTTATCTTCAAAACTTGAACTCAAAACATTACTTAAAGTTGATTGAGAATCTTGAGATTCATTTTTTTATACAATAGCATTGGTATTATTTTCCTGAAGACAATATTGCTCGAATTAAATAGGACTTGACTCGAAACTTCTACTTAAACTAGAATAATTCTGTTTCAAATAATCCACTTGTTCGATGGTTGATTAATTTTTTTTATTCACAGGAATTGATGACAAATACCAAAGAATTTACAATAATTCACACATCCTACTCAATCAATCGAATTAGACCACTTGGTGGTTGATTAATTTGAATATATATTTTAATTATATTTAATAATTTAAAATGATTGTAATTAATTTCAAAACAAGTTGACCTTAAATTGAAAAAAAAAAAAGGAAAATCTAATATTTGACATTATTTGAATTTTAATGACAAAGATGCCATGGAATCACACCACCTTAGGAATTTTTCTTTGTCCATTTATGTGGAGGTTATCCTTGCCTCACATTTGGCAGGCTAAGGCGCAAACTTTGCCATCTAAGCATGTACCAAATGGATGACAGCCATTCATTTTTTTTATTTTTTTTTTTATGAAAAGCAAAGCAAATTCAGATTTGGTCACAAACAAAAGAAGAAAAAAAGAGAAAGAGAAAAAAGGATGTTATCTTGTTTTGGCATCTGTATTATTGCCCCCCCTCTGCCACCTTTTGTTGAATTGAATAATAATAAATGCGTGTTCCGGATTATTCATATTCTGTTTATGGTCCAAGCTTTATAAATTGTCGTGACACCAGCCACTTGTACACAAAAACTAAAAGGAAAAAAACAGTAATATATTAGTATATAGCTGTATTGCATTACTACTAGTACTAGCGTTTTCAAACACGTCACGATTACTTTTTTACCTAGTTTTTGGGGGGAAAGAATCGGATGAACAAATACTGCTATTTTATTTATTAGAGTTTAATTTACTAGTATATTCACTGTCTTTCTAATCATACTGTCGACAATTAAAAATAATGGTAGATATTTAATAGAACTTAAATTCAAAATTTCATTGCAGCAAGAGAAACTCACGAAGCAAGCGAAACAATCTCAACCTTTGTTTATTGCCAAATAAATATATTTTGAGAGCCAAAAGCAATATCAATTTCAAGTCAAAGATCAATAATCCCAAATATTAATGGATGTGGAGTATAATTACATGGGTTATTATAAATATGTATTTATTTTCTTTTCTACTTTTACTATTTTATTTCTTTTGTATTTTTGTCTTCATTTCTTATTATACTTATTTATTTTTATTTATTTTCTTTCAATTTCTCTTTTGTTATCAGATAAATCTACTCTAAAATTGGACTCTGAGTATTATTATCTTAAGGAAAATGATAAATAAGACACTCAAATGTTAGTTGAACCTAGAGAAATAAAAAGGAAAAGAAAAAGAAATATAAATATTATAAATAATATGATATAATAAAAAATATAAAAAATAAATAAATACTAATAGAGTATTTACCTATCTTTACATATTACCTAATTATTTAGGTTTTATTTGGTTTAGAAAATGAAAATAGAAAATATAAAAATAAAAAATATATATTTAAATTAAAATAAAATATAAGAGATATGGATCCAAAAAAAAAAAAAAGTAAATTTCTTTCATAGTTTCGTTTCATTTTCTTCTTACCAAACAAATATAGGGTTAACGTTTCTTATTCCTATGCAACTCTATTGTAGTTGAACAAAGGACAAAGAGATTCTCTGTTGCATTCACGTGTTACATTGCGAATCACACAGTTCATGCTTCATCGCATCTATTTTCAGAGTTTAGCTAACGTTCCTGACTATACGACAGTAGATGCTTTCTATAAAGTATAAATATTAAATTCAGCTATTGATACCCCTTCTTGGAGGACTTTCCTTAACTTGAAGAGTTACGAGAGAACATATTATATATATATATAAAATGAATGTCATACTGATTTGTCTTATTTATTTTGGATGACCTTGAACATCATCTTAAGAACACTAAACTTATTAGTTAAGAATGACACCTTAGCTTAATCCGGAGCAGTCATATTAAGGTTGTGTTTGGTATAGAAAAGAGAAATAAGATAGATAAAAAAAAAAGTAAAAATAAATGAGAAATAAAATAAAAAGTAAAAATATTTGTTATAAAAGAAATAGAAAAGAGATGAGACGAGAGATACAAATAAGTGTAAAAATAAGTGAAAAATAATAAGGTAGATCCCATCAATTTTAAATATATTTCTTTTTTGTATCTACTGTAACAAACATCTTTATGTTATTTCCGTCTGCTCAAACAAACAGAGCATAAGAGTAATGAGGTGAACTTGGCATCTAATGAATCTAATCACTTTCCTCGTTAAGGACATCTATATATATGATAATTCTTTTCAGATATGAATAACTAAACTCATTTTTCAATCTCTAAACACATATTCTGACTGGATCATGAGAATCTATGCAAGTGTCACCATCGAGATCGGCTACCGTGGAACACTGCAAGCCACCTTGTAAGTTGTCGGAATCCTACTCCTCATAAACACCCTCATCACAATTTGTGAAAGTAATTTTCTACAAGAATGAGAATATTAAATTTAAGTCATATAATTATACGTGGATGATGAAGATTTAAAATCAATTTACTTGAAACACAATTATGCAAATTAAAAAAAATCACGTAATTTATGTGTTTTAATATTCTAATAGTTAATATTTATTTTTCTCATAATCACATAAAAAGACATTATCACCAAATAATATGGTTCAAACTATGGGTGTAAATGAGTTGAGCCAAGCCAAACACTAAAAACTTAAGCTTCATTTGTAAGAAAAATGAGTGGCTCAAGTTTGACTTATTTATTTAAACAAACCTAATTAAAAGTTTGGGCTTAGCTTGTTTAAAAAAACTAAAACTTGAACTTGGTTTGTTTAGCTCATTTATAACTTGACTGCTTTTTAATTTGAGAAATTTTCCTTAAATTATTTTTAACTTTATCAATTTAATATTTGAAAAAAAAATTTAATGCAATAATCTACAAATAGAAATATGTGTTAAACATGTGGTATGATATTGTAGAATCCGTGTAATTTTAATTTTTCTACGATATGTGTGTGTGTGTGCATGAGCTATTAATGTCGAACTTGTAAAGTTTGAACTTTGACTCATTTAAATAATCGAACTCAATCTCAAACTTGAGTTTGTTTATTTAATTAAATAAACGAGCTTGATGGAACATTTAACGAGTCGAGCTCGGATAGTTTACAAATAACTTGACTCAGTTATACCCTTAGATCCTAGCTCAAATTAATTAGCAATTTGTTTTTTTTATTATTGATCATGTGACTATGTAACTAATGCAAGTCACGATTTTTTTTCTGTCCTGAGTCACCAATTTGTATACAAGTCATAGGGTTTTGCTATTTGCACTCCCTCTTATTCTTGTCAACTTATAATGGGCCAATGGAATTACGCTGGGCCCTTTGATTAGGCTAGACTGCTAGGCCTAATCAGACCTATATATGAACTATGATCCTCCTATATGAATTTCGATACCAAAAGAAAAACAAAAACTACTTAGATTATTCGCTACTCGGTCACAAAGTGTGTTAAATTTAATATTCCGGGTAATAATTTTTTTACATAATAAATGAATATTTGACACATTTAAATTCATAATTTTAAGAAATGTTTACAATCAAATATTTAAAAATAACTTTTGTTTAATTTTTTGGGTGCAATATACAGTGACGGATCTAGAAATTTAATGTAACTAGTATAATAACCAGTGTCATGCACGGGTATTAATTTATAAGTATGAAAAAAATATAATGTACATTTTAATTTTACAAATACACACACACACACACACACACACACACACACACACACACATATATATATATATATATAATATGTGTAAACATAATTGTGAATATTAAAATATATTCAAATAATTTTATTTTTATAATCACAAACATGTTATATTTATTTATTTATATAAACATTTTTTAAGAAAATTATTATCTTTGTAAATATATTTATATTTGTATTGTATTAGATGTGTTAATAGATAATTATGTTAATATATATTTTAATAGTAGATAAGATATTTTTATTTTTAGCAAATCTCTTTCTCTCTCTCTAAGGCCTAGTTGGAATATTTCTCCTTCATTAAACTTTGGAATTTAATGAGAAAATTATTTGGTATCCTGCATTTAATTAAGATTATCAACATATAGTAAATCTAAGATAAATTTACTATATAAAAATATTAACGATGTGGTCAGTACATTGAAGAATATAATTTATATTCATTTATTTATGATAACAAAAAATTTATTTAATTTATATTAATTTGAATTGTTATTGTAAATTTTAATTTGAATGGGGTGCATCAGTAATGCAAACATATTCATAACAAAACTATAAATCTAAATGAATGAATGGATCAGAATTTCAAAATTAATAACTCATCATTCCTCATCATTTAAGTGACCGGAAACATATTTAAGAACTTGCTAAATATATGTTAATAACCTAAGTGTTTGACATCAATTTGTGGTTTATTATAAATTTGAAAAGATTTATTTTAAAACAAAATGAAATTAATTAAATGATTTATAAAATTTGAAAACCCTCTCAAGCATAGTATAGTTTTGTATCAATAAAAAATCACGCCACTTACATCTTTTACTAATGCCAAATTTTAACTATTGTATATGTATCACGATGTTATTTGGTGTCCATTGTATTTATTTTTCGCATACAATTTAATTGATTTGAATGAAATAAAAATAGATTTTCAAAATGATTAGAAAACTTGCAACACTTTCCCACGCCTTACCTACAAAGTGGTCTCATACACATTTCTATTTATTTATAATTTTATCATCATTAATTTTAACAATATAAGAAGGTTATATATATATATATATATATATATATATATATATATATATATATATATACAAACAAAAAAAATGTCATGCTTTGCAATTAAAAGAAACTTACTATTATAAAACTTAATTATTCAGTTAGATATATAGATACCCATATACAATACATAGACATAAATTGTTGTAAAAAAAAACTATAATAGATAATGTTAAAAAAATTTGATGCCATGATGATGATGCAATGTTTATTTGATAGCAGTTTAAATTAAAAGTTTTTAATGATTGCATATTTTATATATTAATGTACATTTTTATTATAAAAAACTTTTTTAAAATATATATATATATATATATATATATATATATATATATATATATATTGTAAATACTTATAAATATATAAATTTTTTAATATATAATATTAATCATTGTTTATTCATTTGTGTATTCAGAATAATATATAATTTTTTTTACAATTAATTAGCAAATAACATTATTAGAATTATCCTCTAAAAAAAATGATTAGAATTCACAATTAGTGGCCATTCTATCAATGATTGGATAAATTATATTATTAAATTTATATTATTAAATACCGTTTATTCATTTTTTTTATAGAACCATTCATTTCGATACTCTGAATAATTAATTAGAAAACCACATATCAGAATTAGAATTAACAATTAATGGTCATTCAATCATTGATTAGGCTAATTACATTTAATTATATTGATAATTGTCCTTAATTGCTTCAATTATGTAAAAGTTAACTTGGGTCTATGTAATTTGTTATAGACTATATTTCTCTTATTTTTAAGATTCTTTTAATAGATTATTCAAATAAATGGCTTTAATTTGTTGCATATTATAAATCATAATGCAAAATAATATATTAAGATTTTTTAATTCATTATCCAGTCAATTTTTTTTAAATTATTTTAACTAATACTCAATTTCATAATTAACATCAAATATAAAGATACATATTCAAATTAGTATTTAGTATTTGATCAATTAAAATTAATTTTTAAACTTTGTAAATTAAAAGTTTTGAATGACTTTTATATACTAATTTATTTTAATATCAATAAATTAAAATTTTAAATACATTAAAATAATATTTTTTCACATTCTATATGTATTTATAAATGCTTGAAACGATTGATAAATTTTAGTATATTGAATTAGAAAGTCGTATTAAAATAAACATATACCTTATATAAAATCCTAGTTTATTGATATTAAAAATATAAATTAATTTGAGTATAAAAAAATTTAATATATAAAAGTATTTGCAAATACTTGAATTGATTAATAAATTTTAGTTTATTAAAAACATTGTAATTCAGATATGACATTTTTTTTATAACTCAAATATGAAATTAAATGAATATTATTATTGAAATAGGCCATTTTCTAAATATAAGATGTGTAAGAAGACCCAACTACCATACAAAAATCTCATAACAACCCATGTTTGTACAACAACAATTAGCTAGCTATACAAAAATACTTAAAATTTTTAGAAAAAACATAAGAACAGAAGCTATTGTCTTTATTACAGCTTTCATTGACCTACTACCGAGTACACGTGACAATCTACTCTAAGCCTCTTTAAAAGCTCCCTTGTGTCTTCTTGATGCCATGATGCTATTTTTTCCATCCCAACCAATATACTTCTAGACCCTTGGAAATTCCAATATTATCTGGATCAATACAATACAACAAAAAATGTTAAATATTAAAATGTTAAATATTAAGAAAAAATGTATTCAGGAGAATAAATAAAGAGGTAGAAACTTATCTTAAAGAAAGAAGATAAGAAAAAGATGAAACTATAAAATAAAACAAAAACAAATGAATTCAATGATAACAAAAGAAATAATGATAGATGGTGAATAATCTCTAATAGTGATGATAACAAAAGTTTTTCTACACAGTAAAAGAAGAAGCTCTTGTAAGGTCTGACGTTCAAAGGTTCAATGTTCACTCAATATTATTTATAATGCATATTTAACGTTTTAAAAAATAAACAATTGAATCTTGAAATCATGAATATTACTAATTACCCTAATTACCTTAATTTGAATCAAAATTTCAGGATATATATTAATTAATAATAATGTTATCAATTAATTTGAATCAAATTATACGTTGATCATAATTTCTTTAAATTAAATATTCTTAATAGTTTTATGAATTAAATAACTTTAATATTTTTATGAATATGTAATTATCAAAATTTAAAATTAAGTGATCCGTGGTATCACTCCACATGCCATTCCTTATATCTAGCTAATATTAAAATATTAATTATAATTTTAAAATCAAATTTAAAATCAAGTGACCCAAAAAATTATTAATTTTCAATTAAAATTAATCAATTTTTAAAAGTATAATATCTAGTATCCAGTATAATAATAATAATAATAATAATAATAATTATTATTATTATTATTATTATTATTATTATAAACAACATTTTTCGGGCAATCAATTAAAATTGATTGATAAAATAATCGATTAATATTAATTGATTTGTATTTAAAATTCAATTAAAATTATTTTATGAGACAATCGATTCAAATGATTAATTGATTTACTGAAGTTGTTTTATATATTGATATTGATATTGATTTCTAATAAATTAATGGGACTTAAATGTATTTGAATTTGAATTTGGTTCGTAACTGAACAAAACAATTTCGAAGCATAAAATGATGACACGTGTCATCCAATGCTTGAAAAACAATCTTGTTTCGCCACATGTTTTCCGAAACTGTTTTGTGGATTCATAAATTTTATATATATTGATGAGAACAAAAATTATATTAATAAATTTGTAACCATAAAAGGTTAATATTTTTTTATCTGCCATAAAAAGTTAATATTTTTATGGATTGGCTGAAATTTATATTACTTTTTAGTTGTTTCAATGATAAAAAAGTATTATTTGATTAAAAAAAAAGTATTATTTGATCAAGTAAATTATTGAACCTCTATCAGAACCTTTAAAATTGGATAAAAAATAATCTCTTGTTTTACTAAGCTAGACTTATAGTCAACGTGCTATTTTATTTGTATTTATAAAAAATTGAATGTGTCCCTATGTTAATATTATCAGAATACATACAATTGAAATAAATTATTGATAAAATATATAATATTAATTTCAATTAAATAAGTACTAACAAAATATATTCTTATCAGAACTTAAAAGAGTAAAATTAAAAAAAAATATTATTTATCAATAATTAAAAAAAGGTATTGTACTGATACATATGTTTCTTTTTCTCATTTTAAGATTAATGTATGTAATAAAGTATGTATTTTTAATATTTACTAAAAATTGGTAGAATTTGATTGCTATTTATGCAGAAAAAAAATTAGAAAAATAAAAAATAAAGAAATATAAAAAATAAAAAGGTTTATAAAATGATAATTTAAAAGAAAAAATTAAAAAAGTATCAAGTAACAATTAGTAAAATAACTTCTATATTATATATAAATAGATACCTTGACATGGAGGACCAAGGAAAAAAATGAAAAAGAAATCTAGGAAAGAAAATAATTGAAAAACACAATTAAATAACTCAATAGTAAGCTAATAGTGAGCAAACCATTAGCATCAAACTGAAGGCAACTTCAAATTCATTTATTATAGAAAAACGAGTCAAATCCACATAAATTGCCAAGACTGGATTTTGGGGATTTCACACAAGCCTGCTTAAAAACAAGTACAAGTAATTTTGGAAGATTTGAGTGAATCACTTGAAGGAGGTCTCGTGAGTGACCTACCACTTTGACCACACTGCTTGTTGGAGTGAAAATAAGTGAGGAGAATGATACGTTCTTTTTTCCTTCTTTGATAATGAAGAGAAGTTTTTATGCAGGGGGAACTCAAACTCAATAGAAGTTACCATCACATTACATTACTTTTTTTCAATTTATTCTAGTAAAATACGTACCAGGAAGGAAATCCAAAAGAAAAAACTCTTGATTACTTAATACATATTTTTTTTATTGTAAGAATTGAAGATAAGTATCAGAAGATCTACGATAATTTACACACCCTACTCAACCAACTAAACTAGACCCTTTAGTTAATTACTTATACATATCTAATAACACAGTTACATAAATAAATATTAGAAAGAGAAAAAAAAAGAAAATAAATTGATTACAATAATTCACACATCCTGCTCGACCAATTGAGTTAGTCCCCTTGGTTGATTACTTATACATATCTAATAACACAGCTACATAAATAAATATTAGAAAGAGAAAAAAATGAACAAAAAAAAAAAGACAAGAAATTGATTGTGTTCATATGGCTCTAGGAGGTTTTTCCAGCAATGCAGAGAGATATACCTCATCCTTTGACTTTGGAGAAATAACCCACTTGTGTTTCTTGTACCTTAATTGAAGAAACATGTACATATAGTCCTCCAAATCCTTTCTGTTGCAGAAGAACCTATCTATCCACAATAAACCTCCTGGTCTTAGAATTCTATCCCAATCATACAAAATAAAATCCAACAACAAAAGATCAATCCAGCCATCCATGAAACCAGTGGTGTGCACCAAGTCCATAGTGTTATCAAAGAAAGGAAGCCTTTGATTCAATGTGACATACAAAGGAACCAAACCCCTAAGAGCTATCATCTCATTGAATGGAGCACCAAGGTTGAGTGCTGTTGAGACAATAGTCACATTTTGCTCCCTCATTCTTGCAGCAAATGTGCCAGTTCCAATGCCATAGTCTAGTCCAATCCTAACCTCTCCTGGCTTAATAGCCAAAACATCACTGATCAAAAAGTCCACAACAAGTGAGCTATTGGAAACCCATTTCAGCTTTTCCTTCTCCATTTCAAAGCATCCAGTGCATTTTGAATAGCCCCTCTTTGGGTTCTTGCTGGATAAGCACTCAAAATTTCTGCATTGGTAATTCCCCCACCTCACATTTCTTCCATCTGGTAGTCTCCAGAGTGACTCATTGATGGGGTGAGGCTTTTGGTACTCCTTTGAGGCCCTTGTCAAACACCTTCTTCTAGGCAAAGGATCACACCCATTAAGCATAAGCTTCTGAGCCAAATTCCAATCATCATCACAGTAGGAGCCAATGTCATAGTCCATGTACTTCTCTAACTCCTTCTTGTACAAAACACAAGCATGGCCTATTGTGTTGTAAACCTTATCTCCCCCATATAGGTTAATCTTACCAACTCTATTCTCCTTTGGGGTTATGTACTTTCTAATCTCCTCAGTGATGAAAAAATTGATCAAAGGATCCTCTTTCACTGTGGAGTTGTTCATCCCTTCATCAACCTTTGGAACCCGAATCTGCCTTAGAGCAACATTAGCACTATGAAGAGGCCTAACTATTTGATCCTCTAAAAACTTCTTGTCCAACAAGGTGCCTTTTTTTTTCTCCATTTCTTGCACCTTTGACTCAAGCTTGGCCTGCAAAGCTTCCAACCTGTCTATCACTTCTCCAACTCTATCAGAGAGTGATTTGACATCAAAACCATCAGAAACATCCCTCACATTGTAGAAATGCTGGCATATATCTTCATTGTGGAGGAAAAACCCTGCAGAGTAGAATCTAGTGAGACTCAAAAGGCTTACCAAGATGACCAACCCTCCCAGAATAATCTGTATCCAACCCATTATTCTGGTAAGCTTGCATTTGGGGAAACATGACCTCCCCATTGGCCACTCTCCTAAAATTGAAAAATATTTGGACACTCCTCTATAGATGAGAAACTAGGAGAAATTTTTTTTTGAAGGAAATGAAAACTACTATAGGCACATCATAGTGATCATACCATAAAAGAAACACAAACAAATGCTCTAGCTAAAAGAGAGGACACCACAAAACAAGATTGTGAACAATATCTGTTGAAAAACTGCATTTGGCTAATGGCTATTCATTGAAAATAGAATAATAGTAACCCTCCCCTCAACCCGTGATTCGTGAACTTGACGTATATTGTAGAATACTCAAAGTGGTCAACTGACTCAACTTGTCTATAAACTATGAACTTATTACACATGATTCTTCCATGATCCAGAGAAATAGGTGCAATAAAAATACTTACAAAACATTTCGATCCAGTTTTAGTGGTCAGAATTCTTAGATTGCAAGAAATGGTACAAGAAAATTGAAAGACTTCACAATGTGCCAGCACAAACCATAAGAAAAATTTAGATAATAATCAACAAATAATTAATTATTCATGGCTTCTACGAAATTGTTGGTTAAGTTTGCATGTAAATAGAAATGAATTATTTCCGTCACGCACGCTGACATACAGCAAGGAAAGGACAACTAGAATTGCAACTTTCTTGCATTAGTATGGAATAGGAAAGGACAATTGACTTCAAGACTTTTGGGGTTAAAAAAAATGAATAGAGTAGAAACACAAAAAATTATTAGATAGTTTAAGACTATTATGGTTTTGACATATAAATGAGTGTTATTAATTATTTCTAAAAAAAAAAAAATACGTGTCACAATAAAATTAATCCAAATCATGAAGATATAGTGATCTAAATTATCTAATAATTTCTCGTAGAAGCATATGGGGTGGTGAAATTTTTTGGAGACACACAAGCTTTTTAATAACCATTCATTATATCTTAACAAGGGATGTGTTTAAAAGGGGTGAGTAACATCCTATTGCATCTAGCTTGTTTGCTCTCAATTTCAATTTTATTAACGTTATTTATGCTCTCTATTGTTGGTCCAATTCGTTAATTGTCATTATATTATTTTTGATTGACTTTTATTTAGTTACACACCCATCATCAAAATGCCTTACATCAATCACATCATACCATGCAAAAACAGAGCTGCTTTACTTTTCTCCTCCAAATTATTTTTTGATTATTACATACCAGCCACCAAAAAAAACTAGAGTATCTTTAGTTATTTCCCAAGGGCATTGAAGTGGTCTTGTACCTAAGTTGTGATGTGATTGACTTTAGTCAACATTTCAATCATCAGTTTGGGTTGACAATTGTTTTTTTTAGTAGAAGTGGTCCATTTTGGCAGATTGGGTTGGCCTGAAGCCCAGTCCAAGACAACTTCAAAAACACACTCAATAAACAATTACTATGTGATCCAAATAGACAATATGAAATTTATATATACCTATAAAAGAGTTACCTCAATGCTTCAATTAAAATTTCAATACCAAATATTAGTTAAATATTATATAAATGTACCCTCATGAAATGGACGAGCTAGGTAAACCATGGATTCAATCAACAGCAAAGGAGAATTCCTTTGCAAGTTTCTTTTTTTTCTTCTAAAAAATCTTTTGGATGTGTACATTGTCTATTTGGATCATGTAATAATTGTTGTTAAGGATATTTTTGAAGTGACAAAGGGTTTATTTATATTTTGAGGGAGTTGTTTGAAAAACAAAAATTAATTTTGAGGATTTTCAAGTATTTGTCAATCTATTGTTTCTATGAAAATTTGTCATCTTCATAAATGAGTTAATTAGATGGGCCTAATTATACCATGTCTTTGTGTGTCTGAGAGCATAAGCTCTTATAGTCTTCTACAAAAGATGTGGTGCTTTTCTCAAATGTTGTACTGTGCAGTTTGCTTTGAATTTTTTGGTAATGAGTTTGCTTTGATTTTGCAAACCTGGTGCTTTTTAGAAATGAAGTTTCCTGTTTGGTGGATATCGAAACATCTCTTATCAACACTTCAATTACATTTGTAAAAATATTATAATTTTTCATTTCGAACTCCAGAACCACCTAATAATTTTTTTTAGTATAAAGCCTTACTTTGTTAGTTTGTTTCAACACTTAAACCACATTATTCATTTAACTCGGATATATAGAGAAGAGTGTTCTCCAATTAAGGAGGTGTATTTAATTAGGATTTAAAAAAAAGTTGTATAAAAAATTTCTGTAGATTTTAAAAGATTTAGTAGGAATATAATGACTTTAAGTTTATTTGTTACTACCTGCATTTAAATTTTTCTGGTCCAATTTTATCACCATCCTGTACTGAATTACCCGAAAAACAATTTTTATTGCAATACTAAAGCAAGTGAATTTATCCAATTGAGTATCGACACTATTGCTGTTCTCCGTGACTGTTATTAGAGCTCATATACAGTAGGATAAGGTATAACTAGCGGACCCCAACTACTGTTGTAAATTCTTATTAGTTTTCGTTGAATAATCAATATACTCTTAGCTTGTAATTTTTTCACCATTTTTAAAAATAGTTTAAAAAATTCAAATTAACTATTTTTTTTCCTTCTTTATTTTTTAAGTTTGTCTCAACATGTCTTATGTTAATATACAAAACAAACAAACAAAATTAGAAAGCATATATGATTTTTTTTTACAAAAATTAGATTACGATTTTTAAAAAATTACAGACTTAAAATATTTAAAGTCTTTGAAAATAAATTTAATCAATAATTAATAAAAAATTAATGTAAAAAGTATGGATCTAGATCTCCTGCAGTGAAAAAATCGCTATAGAGAATATAGTAATATATTTCATCACACACTTTTCATTATTAATTAAATAAAATATTAATAAAAAATGAAACACAAAAAGTATGTGGTATAAAATTTTCCACTGCACTCCTGATTTTTTCAGTGCATGGGATCCAAATCCAAAAAGTATGTTCTCAACGCTTTTAAGTTTTTGTTCTGATTTGTGTTAGAACCTACGACGTAAATCATACTAACTAACCACAACCATGAATTCCAACATTGATTCTACTGGATTGTTTGTCACTTTAGACACTAGTGCAAGTCTTGTAGACCGATATTGTAAAAAACTGTCAGGAGAAAAACCCAGTTTTTCATTTATGCCTGTGTTAGGGGGTTACGAAAGTGCATTAATATTACCCCCTAATGCAGCTTTCCAAACAATAACTGGTCCTTCAGGAAAAAATATTCATTTGGCCAGGCATCTTGCATATGTTTCGAAGCATGTAAGAAGCTGCATCAAACGGGCTCCTTAAATCATCATATGCTTCCATTCATTCAAGATCCTTCGGAAGATGTTATGAAAAATAAAGAATCAAGTTCTGGTGCAGGTATATTTTATGTGCTAATTTATTTTCCTTTTATCTTGTTTATAAATTGTGGTGAAATGATTTTGATATAAGGTAAGAGTCTTGCGATTTTGATATAAAAATCAGCATTCCAACTTCGTAATAAAACATACCATAGCAACAATATATACGTGATTCAATCTAGCAAATAAATGGAAATACTTCTTCACATGACTCGCATTTGTTCAATAGTATCTTTTAAATTATTTTATTTCTCCTTTTTCCAAAACAACAATATTATATTTCTAAAATTAAAAAAAAAATTGAATAATTAGAAGAAAAAATATTTTCAAATTAATTAAAAAAATAGATGGACAAATAAAAGACTACCATATAATAATAGCCAATTTTCATTATAAATTCCATTTTCACATGCTGGCAAAATGTTAAGGTAGAAAGACAAAGTTGATGTTTTCAGGGTAAAAACAACTTTTTCATAAAATTTATGAAATTGAAGTTTTTTTTATTGATAAAAAAAATCAAACTAAAAGAAATATTTCACCACAATTTATAAACAAGATAAGGAAAAAATAATTAGCAGATAAAATATACCTTCACCAGAACTTGGTTCTTTGTTTTTCATAATATGGTCATCTTGTGAAGGATCTTGAATGAATGGAAGCAAATGATCTTTTAAGGTGCCCATTTGATGAAGCTTTCTTACAAGCTTCGAAACATGCAAGATGTCTGGCTAAACGAATATATTTTCCTGAAGGACTAGTTATTGTTTGGAAAGTTGCATTAGGGGGTAATAGTACTATACATGCGTAACCCCCTAAGACGGGCATAAACGAAAAATTGGGCTTTGCATATGACAAATTTTCACAATATTTGTTTACAACACTAGCAACAGAGTCTAAAGTGAAAGCTCAAGTAAAATCAATATTGGAATGCAAGGTCGTGGTTAGTTATTACAATTTATGTCGTAAGTTGTAACACAAAACAAAAACTGAGAAAGCGTTGAGAGCAATGAAGTGAAGTAGGTTTGAAGGTGAGGAAGGACAAGTATATATAGGTGATAGGAGAGAGGATAAAGTAAGTGAAACGTTTTAACATTTGACTTTTTGTGTCATTTGTCACGTCCCGTGATGTGTGATACTTGAACACGGAAAATTTAATTAATTAAGATACTTAATATGTTTATACCATTTTAATATTTATTTTTTAACTATACGAGTGAAAATCAAAGCCCAAAACAAATCAACATTTTTATTTAAAATTTGAAATTACCTTTTATATTAATTCTACTTAATATTATTCTATTTATATTTATATAATTTACCTTGATTTAAAAAAAATCCCATAGAGTGATATAAAAACACTAAATAATACATAACATTATTAGATAATTTATAAAATAAGATTTTATTAATTAAATAAATCGTTTATAAAATATATTTTAAATAATATTTTTTAGAAAATAGTTTACAAAATAGTTTGCTAATTAAATAATATTTTAAAAAATAGTTTATAAAAAATATTTTAAAAATCTATATATAAGCAAATTAGAATTCAAATTAAATATTAATGTAACATTTAATGTCATTAACATAGTAGTAATATTCATACAAATATATAAATAAATAGATTTTTATATAGTATCATACATTTTTGTTAATTAATTAAGCTTTTACAAAAATTGCTAAAAATTATATTTTACATATATATATAGGTAAATTAGAATTCAAAAGGAATATTAATATAACATTTAATGTTATTAATGCAATATTTGTACAAATATATAAATAAATAGATCTTTTCCTATATAGTTTGACACAATTTTGTTAAATAATTAAGATTTAAAAATTCTTATAAATATATTTTAAAAATCTCTATATAAGTATATTAGAATAATATTATATAAATAAATAGATTTTTTATTATAATATTATATAAATAAAGTAACATTCAATGTTTTTATTATAATATTATATAAATAAATAGAATTTTTTGGTATATAATATGGCACAATTTTGTTAATTAGTTAAGATTTTGAAAAAAAGTTTAAAAATATATTTTAAAAATCTATATATAAGTAAATTATAATTCAAAAGAATTATTAATGTAACAACTCTTGGTATATATAAATGCGTAAATAAATTAGATGACCAAAAAACTAATTTAACCATTATTAATTTTAGATATATAGCTAGTTATATAACTCCGGTTATTTAATCGATTTTTCATAACAATTATGGTTTGACTATAATAACTACTTGTCATGTGGTTAATTTTTATAACCATTTTTAATTAACATGTTATTATATAAACAATTAATTATGATTATTGTTAATTTTTTTAAGTCATGGTTAAGTTTTTTATAACATGTTATTTTGACATTTCAGTGAAGGAGAAAGGATTTTTTTTTAAAGATATTTCAGTGCATGTTTCTTATGGTAGTTCCACATATCTTAGCCATTGATTATAAAGGGTCCATATCTAACGCACCATATTTTATTTTGAGTGATGCTAGCGACACTCTCTCTAATACTCATTTCAACACTCTCTCTGTGATTGGTTGAAATTTGTTGGAAATCATCAATTTTGGTATGTCCACTTATTGATTCTCTCTCCTGATCTAGAAGTGAGACCTATAAAAATCGATGATTTTCAACCAATTTCAGCCAATCATAGGGAGAGTGGTAGAAAGAGAGTGTTAGAGAGAGTGCCGCTAGCATTCCTTTTTTATTTTTCATGGTTGGGGATTTGGTGAGGTCCCACCCTAGAAACTGTCAAATAAGATACGACGAATATGACAAAAGTTGTAATTACTTTACCCAACCCAACATACACTTGTCCTTCTCCACCTTGAAACTCACTTGACTACTTCACAGTTCACACTCACTTCTCCTCTCAACGATTTTCAATTTCTGTTCTACATTGCAACCTATGACGTAAATCACAGTAATCAGAACCATGAATTTCAACATTGATTCAACAGACCATAACCAGGACCAGAGTAGAAAACAAAAGCTACTCAATGCTGATGATTCTCCATTGCTGAATTTCAACGTTGATTCATCAGACCATAACCAGGATCAAAGTAGAAAGCGAAGGTTACCGGATACTGATGATTCTCCATCGCTGGAATTGCCGTGTTCCAACATGAACCCCAGAAGGTGTCTTTTTTGTGTGTGTGAGTGTGTGTGTGTGTTTGTATGTTTTTAGGCAGACACTTCATGAGTTTTGTATCTTTGTTTTTTTTTTTTTATAAAAAAAAAAACTCATTTTATTTGTGTTGCCCCTTCTTTTTGAGTTTTGTATTTGGTGTGGGGTAATGTTGCAATATGCATGCATGCCCCCATTTACGCTTTTCGTGTTTTAGGCACAAGGGTTTGGGAAGAATGATCATAAAGATTGCATAGGGTGTGTAAGTTGTTGTAAACCCCGATACCTGTCTTTGATTCCTATCGATCCTCTCTCAAGCCCAGAGGACAGTGCTCATCACGTGTTGAAGACTTGAAACAGACGTATGCAGTATGCAACGTCTTCAAGATTGGAAGGTTGCTTAATACAACTCCTACAGTTCCATACACCCCTCAATTTTCAAAAAAATTCTTTCAAGAAGCTAAAAAAATCGTGATAGGAAAAATGGAGAGCTGGAAGGAAGTTCGCAGGAGAGAAAAAGGTAGACGCTTTGGTGGTCATCAGGGTTCGCATGACATTGTAGGTGGCAGAAAAAATGGCTTTCAAGATGTGGAGGATCAAATTTCGCTCTTTTTTACCAACTTTCCAGATGATTTCAGAGCTAAAGATATGTGGAACATCTTCAACAGATATGCCCATGTGACAGAAGTGTACATTCCTGGAAAGAAGGATAGGAGAGGTCAAAGGTTTGGTTTTGCAAGATTTGAAGGTGTCAAAGAAGAACGCATGCTGGTGCTGAGTTTGGACAAAATATTTATTGGCAACAGGAAACTCATGGTCAACACTCCGAAATTCTCCAGAGAAGGTAAAAAAAGAAACTTTTCATCGCAAGCTGGGGCCAGAGAGAAAGTGGCGTTGAAAGATGTTAGTCAGAAGGAGCCTGGTTATAAAGTGCGTCCAGATCTGTCCTATGCTAGTGTGGCAGGAAATCGTGTTGTTCAACAGTCGGCGATTCGTAAAAGGGAGGATAAAAACAAGCATCCTGCGCACTATAATCTTTCCTTTCAAGTACAGGAGGAGGTAGTGGGCAAGCTCAACAAAGCGTATGTTGGACGCGTAGCTAAGTTTGGGGATTCATATTTGACTCAACAAAAGCTCCACTTAGAAGGGTTGTTTGGTATAAGGGCTACCCCTATGGGTTCTTCTTTGGTTTTACTGGAAACATACGAGGCTAAGGATGTTGGAGACTATATCAATGCTGGCATTAAGTGGGTTGCTGAATGGTTTGAAGAAATTATGCCATGGAGCCCTTTATGTGTCGATAATGAAAGATTGGTCCGGCTCAAGTGCTTTGGAGTACCGGCTCATGCGTGATCCGAGGAGTTTTTCTCCTTGCTGGGAGCATGTTATGGAGATTTTCTGTACTTGGATGAACCTACAAAAAATAGAGAGCGGCTTGATGTCTCTAGATTTGTTATTCGTACTAAATATCAGGATATCATCAATGTTGTGACCATAGTGAACATTAATGAAAGGGTTTATGTGATTAAGGTGGTTGAGGAAGGGTCAGAAGAATGTTCGAATTGCTATTTATGCAGGAAAAAACATGTCTATGAGGAGGTTAGTTCTGATGGATCCGAGTATTTGGAGTTTGATGAGCAGCAGGTCAGGGAGGAGCTTGTTGGTCTTGGCGGGGAAGATCCGGTTACAAATTTGAATTTGAATATTCAAAATTCAAATCTTGAGGAAGGGGTCAGGTGTCAAGAGGAGGAAAGTGCCTGTCTCTCGGGATAGGTCATTTACAGTGTTGACTCTAACGGGGAGATTAAAAAATGAGATACCCAACGGCATTCTGGTGGCGAGGAGAATAGCAGGGAGAAAACGTTTGTTGGGCCAGGAAGAAATTTTTCTTTTAATAGGCCTACTAATGAACCGAGCCCATCCACTTCTGTTTGTGATGTTGTGGGTCTTAGAGGAAGTCAGGAGGATACCCTAACATACAAAGTTCAACCCGTTACGACCTATCTTTCTCAGTATTCTAGTGGGGTTATACGACGACCACCCTCTCCACACCGAGTTGGCTCTATGACACCACAATCGGGGGGTTCTCCGGTAACTGGGCGTGAAGGTTTAGGTGCGCAAGAAGCTGTCAGCTCTTTTTGTGTTCCAAGGAGACATCAATTGTCTGAGGCAGTCCACCCTAACAGTACTTTAGAGAAGTCAAATGATTGCTCTCTTAAGGATGCATCAGACTCAGATATCCAAAGATGTAATCAGAGGAACAACACGAGGTCAGAAGGGGACATGGCTGTTAAGATTTGGGACATTGCAAAAGCTCTGGGCGTTTGTGGTCAAGCTAAAGATGATCTATTTATTCAACAGATTCAAGTTTTGGAAGAGAGGGATAGAAGAGCAAAGTCTCTCAGAGGGGGAAATCTCACATTGCCATGAAGATTCTTTCACTAAACATCAGGGGGATGAAAGATAGGGCCAAGCGAAGACGATTAAGATCGCTTATTGGGACATGCAGACCTGATTTCTGCTTATTACAGGAGACGAAGTGTGAGACAATGGACGAACTCACAGTCAAAGAGATATGGGGTGGACAAGATTTTCAGTGGTTAGCTAAACTCTCTATTGGCCAGGCTGGAGGGCTGCTATGCATCTGGCAAAAGGATTTGTGTCAAGTCAAATTTCAGTTTCAAGGAGAAGGATTTATAGGTCTATGTTTAGATTGGAAATCTTCGGGGATTGACTGTATTGTTGTTAATGTATATTCTTCATGCAATATGACTGGTAAGAAAAAATTGTGGGAGGATTTAATCATGTCTAAGAAAGGCTTTGGGGTTCAGCATTGGTGCGTTGCAGGTAACTTTAATGCGGTCCTTAAGAGAAATGAAAGAAAAGGGAGATCTGTACATATGTGCAACGCAGAAATTGAGCTTTTCAATTTGTTTGTTCAAGAGATGGGTCTTGTGGATGTGCCTGTATGTGGAAAACCTTTTACATGGATGAGTGCAGATGGAAGGTCGATGAGCAGAATTGATAGGTTTCTGCTAACAGAGGAGCTTTTAGATCTGTGGAAAATTTCTTCACAGTGGATTGGGAAACGGGATCTATCTGATCATTGCTACGTGCTTTTGAGGAATGAAAATATCAACTGGGGCACAAAACTGTTCAAATTTTTCAACTTCTGGATGGAACATCCAGATTTTAAGAAAGTTGTTCGTGAGTGTTGGGATCAGCCTGCTACGCAAGGGTGGAGACTCTTCTCTGTGAAAGAAAAACTCAAGTTTTTGAAAGAAAAGCTTAAAAGTTGGAGTAAACAAGTTTTTGGGGATTTAAATGGCCAAATTGAAAACAAGGCTTCAGAGATTGACATGCTAGATGACTTTATGTTTCAAGGAGAAGAACAGTTAGCTTCACAGAGGAATTCCTTGCTTCAAGATTTCTGGAAGCTTATACACCGAAAAGAAAGCTTCATTTGGCAAAAATCAAGGGTGCGGTGGATCAAGGATGGAGACTCCAATACTCATTTTTTTCATGCTTGTCTCAAAACCAGACAAAGGAAGAATCAGATCTTGGCAGTCAACACAGATGGAGGTTGGATATATGATGTTGCAGGGGTTAGAGAAGAAATCACAAATTTTTTCAAGAACCGATTTAAGGAACTGCCTGATCCTAGACCGAATTTGGATGAAGTTCGATTTGAAAAGCTTAGCTATGTGGATAGGGAATCTTTATCAGCTCCGTTTACTAATGGGGAAATCAAGGAGGCGGTGTGGAGCTGCGAAGGAGGTAAGAGTCCTGGGTCTGATGGTTTTAGCTTTGATTTTTTCAAATCATGTTGGGAGATTGTTGGAGAGGAGATCTGTGGATGTGTACATGAGTTTTACAACAATGCATCTCT
Organism: Pueraria montana var. lobata; assembly: GCA_026413185.1. Taxonomy (NCBI): domain Eukaryota; kingdom Viridiplantae; phylum Streptophyta; class Magnoliopsida; order Fabales; family Fabaceae; genus Pueraria; species Pueraria montana. The sequence continues at coordinate 35,011,559 of CM048651.1, read as the reverse complement.
TCCTAAATCAGTATCTTCTTCTTTTATTGCCCTTATACCTAAAAAGGATATTCCTCAGTCCCTCTTGGAATATAGACCTATTTCGTTAATGGGGAGTATACACAAAATCATCTCTAAGCTACTGGCTTTAAGGATTACGAAGGTTTTGGGTTCTGTTATTGCACCGTGCCAAACAGCTTTTATCCCTGGCAGACAGATGCTTGATGGCGTTCTTGTGACAAATGAATTAGTAGACTGGGCAAAAAGGCAACAACAAGCTTGCTTTATCTTCAAGGTAGATTTCGAAAGAGCCTATGATTCTGTTAATTGGAGTTTCTTAGATTATATGCTGTCCCGTCTGGGTTTTGATGATAAATGGAGGTCTTGGGTAAAGGCTATTGTGACTTCAAGTCGGGTATCTATCCTAGTCAATGGATGTCCGACTAAGGAGTTTGACACATATAGGGGACTTAAACAGGGGGATCCATTAGCCCCTTTCCTCTTTCTAATTGTTGTTGAGGAGCTCTCTGGTTTGTTTAGAAATGCTGAAGAAAGAGGCTTATATAAAGGAACAAGTTTGGGGAATAAAGTTCAATTTTCGCCGTTACAATATGCAGATGATTCTATTATTTTTGGTGAGCCATGTTTCCAGAACTTGTGGACCTTGAAAGCAATTTTGCGCAGCTTTGAGCTTATATCCGGTCTGAAAGTAAACTTTCATAAAAGTAACATTTTTGGGATAAATGTAGATTCCATCTTTTTGCAAGCTGTAGAATCTTTTCTTCACTGTAACCTTTCCTCTTTGCCTTTCAAATTCTTAGGATTGCCAATTGGTGCAAATCCCCACAAATGTGAAACTTGGAAACCAGTTATCTCTTCTTTTCAAAAACGCTTGGCAGGGTGGAAAGGAAGGCATCTCTCCATTGGTGGGAGACTAGTTCTTATTAATTCCGTTTTGAACAGTCTTCCTTTGTATTTCTTCTCGTTCTTTAAGGCGCCTAAAACTGTTTTGAAAACCTTGATTGCTATTCAAAGGAAATTTCTCTGGAGTGGTTTGGCTGACTCGCATAAAATTAATTGGGTCAGCTGGGACAGGGTGTGTTTACCAAAACAAGCAGGTGGGCTTGGTGTTAAGAACCTAGAATTATTCAACATCAGTCTGTTATCAAAGTGGAGATGGCGTTTTCTGAAGGATTACTCAGCATTATGGTATGATTTGCTAGTGTTCAGGTATGGCAATATTCGATCTCCTTTTAATCCTCATATCATCCCACCAAAATCATCAATTTGGTGGAAAGATGTTGCGGGTATAAACTCTTTTTCAAGTAGTTATCAGTATTGGTTTTCGAATCAGGTTCTTAGGAAAGTGGGTGATGGTGAACAAACGTGTTTCTGGCTAGATAGATGGGTTGGAAATAGTAGCTTTAAAGATGAGTTCCCTCGTTTATTTCAAATAGCAGAGAGCAAAAATGACTCAATAGCTACAATGGCTATGAGGGGTGAAAAAAGGTGGTCTTGGAACTGGAGATGGAGACGACAATTGTTTGTGTGGGAAGAGCAATTGTTATCTATTCTGGTGAATAAGCTGTCTGAGTTTCAGTTTCAGGAAGGTATTTCAGATTTTTGGTGCTGGAAAAGTAATAATATCAACTCTTTCTCTGTGGCGTCGGCATACAATATTTTGTCTTCCAATCAGGCTGTTGGTTCTGATGTTCAAAATGAGGGGTTCGTTTTTAAGAAGTTCTGGAAATGTCAGGTGCCATCTAAAATTCTAATCTTCTCTTGGAGGCTACTGCAAAATAGACTACCTACGTATACACAGCTACAAAAACGAGGTTTTTTGGTTACAAACTTGGAGGTTTCTTGTGTTTTTTGTGGTACAGCAACTGAAGATCTTAATCATTTGTTTCTGTTATGTCCTTTTGCAAATCGATTGTGGCAAGCTATTCTTTGCTGGTTAGGTTTCTCTTTTGTCCTTCCTCATAGTATTGATCATCTATATACACAAATGGGGCAGTGTATCAGGGGGAAAAAGATTAGGAGGCTTAAATTCCTGTTTTGGCATGTTACATGCTGGTGCCTTTGGTTACGAAACAACATCATTTTTAGGAATGATTCTGCAGATTTCATGGGAATTTTGGCACATATCAAGACTCTATCTTGGCAGTGGGTCTTGTATAAAAGAGGTGTTAAACCTGGCATCTTTTTCTCTTCATGGAACATAAACCCTTTGGCATGTGTTTAGTTCCATCATTTGTTCTGTCCCTGCATAGGCCTTCTTAATGGTCCTTTATTAATCTTTTTGTAAGTAAGGACTTTTTTTTGGCTTTGTAAAGCAGACTGTACACCTTGTACAACTCTTATGTTTCATCTTAATTGAATAAAATTGTTCTTTGCCTTCCAAAAAAAAAAAAACCTGTCTTCGATTCCTACGGATCAAACAAAATATTAATAAAGATTGCATTTTTATTTGTTTTACAACTTGCAATTAGTATTTATAAAACAATATTCATAAAACATAAAATTGTTTTGCAACTCACAGTTATTATTCATAGAACATAAAACTAGAAAATTAACTAGTATTATTTTTATTTTTTTGTAATCCCCAATCTCACATACGACATATAAAATTAGACAATTAGTATTTTTTTCATTTTTTTAATATATTAATTATGTAGTCGGGTTGCGTCGTATTCATTGGGTTTGAAACTCATAAACCCATTACCTAACCTAATTCTAGTTGGGTGCACTAAATAAAATCCAACCTAATCTAATGACCCAACCCAACCCAATCCAAAAAAATGTAATCAAGTTGGGTTGGGTTAGGTGAGTTCATAAGTTGAATGTGACTCACTTACACCCTAATTGGCGTAGACAGACAGTGAAAGGAAGAATATCAATAAGTGTTTGTTTGTGTAATTTCATGTTCAGTTCAAAAATTAGACAGAAGAAGGAGGGGAGGCATTATTTTTATGCAAAGATATATCTTATTTTTTTATTTAGGATATTTATATTATTTTTAGACATATTTTTTTATTTTTATTTTCTATACAACAAAATAAGAAAAAAATTATTTTTTTTCACCACCTCTCTTATCAAACAATCTAAAAAATTATTTTATTTTGATTTAATTACTTATATGGTTTTTATAATTACAAAAACTTTATTTTTTAGTTTCTATACTTAAAAATATCTCATTTGAGTCTGTATACATACAATTTTTATTCTCTTTTAGTCCTTGCCATAAGGATTAAAATGATTAGAAATAATATGTACTACCTTTGTCCCTAAATATAAGATTCTTTTTTACAAAATTTTTGTCCCTTTTTATAAGACTCTTTTCAAGTTGTTTCTTGTATTAATTATTTTTTGACCAAAATATCCTTAATCACTTTACAATGAATGCTATAAATTAATAAAAATAAGTATATTCTCTCTCTTATGAGGATTGAAGAAGATGACTAGCACTCATTAATTAATTAGGTAGAAAGTAATTAAGTAAAAAATGAGAAATGGTGAGTCCCAATAATTGTAAGGGTAATTTTGGAAAAGTAATATAAATTGTTAACAAATTTAATGTTATTAACTAAATTAACCAATTTTCTTAAAGGGTGTGAATTAGTGAAAAGAGTCTTATATTTAGGGACAAATGTAGTATAAGGACTAAAAAAATATTAAAAATTATATGTGTAAAAACTAAAATGAGATGTTTTTAAGTATAAGGACTAATATGTAAAGTTTTTACAACTATAGAACTAAATAAGTAATTAAACCTTTTATTTTCTATTCTTTTTCCTTCCTTCCCTCTTCTTTTCTTTCACTTTATTTCCTTTCATTTTCTTTTCTAAACCAAATATATCCTATATAAATTGGTTCAAAATCAGATATAATTAGGAGTAAATCAGATAAATCGGATTAAAAAAAGTATCAATTTTTATTATTTAATAAAATCTCCTTTTTTTTGTATTTATTCCAAAACATATGGCTACTATTTTTTTTTTGCCTAAAAGGTTAAAATCCTAGTAATAAAAAAATATTTATACTATTTATAAGTGAAATATAATTTTTAATATTATAAAGTTATAAATATTAGGTTATTTTATTAACATTATTTAATATATTATGTTAAAAATTAAAATGATATCATTTAATTATTACTGGTATTAAATTTTGAATTAGTGTAATTGCTTATTCAATCATTCGTTTGGTTAAAATCCTTGTAATTAAGTATACTAACTTTTTTCCAGTAAAAAAAAAGTATACTAACTTTTTTTGGTAAAAAAAAAAGTATACTGACTTTTTATGTATTTAAAAAAATGATCATTTTCGGGTATAGGATACAGGTGATTGATTTTTTACACATAATTTACGCACATAACAAAGATTTATATATCTCTAAGAAAATATTTATATAAAATTCAGAACAATATTTATTCTAAATAAATATGTGTGGTATTAACATGGTGTTAGTTTGAGTATAATGTTTTTTTATTGAAATCTTGTGAATTAAAAAATGTGGTTGGGAAGAAAGATTTCATGGTTAATCAGGTTTTTCGACATATATTAATCATCAATAAAGTTAATAAATACTTCATATGAATCACATCTATAACACGGTGAAAAAAAGCGTGATAATATCTTAATTTCGTAATTATATTGAACTTGAATATTTTTTATTAAATGGATACACAAAATTTTAGTAGATTACTATCATTTACGCACTTCAAAACATTGTATGAATTTACCTAAAAAAAAACATTGTATGAATTAACGAATAACCATCGAATCAGGATGTGAGAATAAAATTGGCAACACGGTTTGGAGCGGTAAATACACGCGGTGTGTATTTTTCTTACTAAATAGAACGAATCTGGACCTTGAAATTTTGATTTTGTTACGAACAAATATGGATGTTAGAAAAAAGCAAGTGACGTTAGGGCAACTTAGAGCAGCTCCTATGAGTTGCTAAAAATAATTTTATATTATTTTTCACTTTTTATTATAATATTACGTCATTTTTATTATTTCAAACAACCCAAATAATTTTTTACTCCAATGCATTAACTCAAAAAAATTTCTTAAACGAATCTCATTGCTTACTTTAGAAAATTATTTCAAACAACCCAAGTAATTTTTTACTCCAATGCATTCACTCAAAAAAATTTCTTAAACGAATCTCATTGCTTACTTTAGAAAATTAAAAGTTTTGTGGGATCCGCGAAAATATAAACAACTGCAGTTTTTCTTCCCAGTAACCGTTGCTCTTACTTGGCTAAAATAGAGTGCTCAGTGCTCTCCAATGGTGTCTGGTTGCTCATAAAATTACTCTGACAAGTGCTAAACTGAAGAGAAACTCCCATTATCATTTTTTTTTATAAGTAAAAATCGAAGACAGGTACCAAAGGATTTACAGCACTCACACATCATTTTCAATCAACTGAGCTAGACTTCCTCGATATTACTGTTATCGTATATAATATGAATATGAATCATTTTCTATAATAAATTTTCCCCAAACAGAAGGATATTTTGATATGAGGATGTGACACAGAAGGAATATGCTAAAAAATATATGCCTCTTTAATTTTTTTTCTTATTTCAACCTCCTTTTGTGGGAATACTCGCTTTTTTTCTTTTTCACCTTTTGCTGTTTGAAACTCTTTTTCTATACTTTTAATAATTAATTTTGCACCGCCCAAACGAATATAGCCCTTTCTATAAAGTTCTTTTTTTTTTTTTTTATCAGGTAGGAAATTTCCCTCTCGATATGTATGTTGAAACACGAGATCGATTCCAAAGCTTCTTGATCTGAGAATTAAATCACAGCAGCGTAGGGGTGGAAGTGAAAGTTATTTTGAGAAATCAGATGTAAAGCAATTTGTGAATCTGATTCACAGATAAACATTCAGGAAAACCAGCTTCCCAGACTAACTTCAAACCTTGAAGAATTGCATTCAGCTCAGCAAAAAGGTTTGTTCTTTAAAGTTCTTTATGTATATATATTTTGAGAAGTTTTTATATTTTGGTTAACGATGAAGAGAAAAATAAAAAGAGTAATTTTTTTTAATTCAGTTTAAATGTAAAACGTAATCACTTGTTTTTTTACAACTTCTTTTAGAAATTTAAAAGAAATAATTAGTTATTATTTCTATAAAAGAAACTGAATCGAACATTTATAAGTGTTTAATTAGAAGAGATTATTTTAAAAAATTATGACCTGTTTCATGAATGAAAAACAAAAAAAGAAAGCTGTTAGCATTATAGTCCAAGTGCGTTTAGTAATATAATAAAGAAAATAACTTTTTATTTTTATTATAAGAAAAGATTTGGAGTTTATAATTAAAAGAGTAAATTACATAGAAACCCCTGAGGTTTGCTCTTATTACACGTAACACCTCTCTATTTTTTACATTACTTTGAACACATAATATTTTTTACCTGAGAGAGGGGTTAATGTAATGATTTATGCCAATGAGAGGGAGTTGGAGTAATGAAAGTCCAAAATTTAGGGGTTTTCTATAGGATTAAAAAATGGAGGGGTGTTGGGTGTAATAAAGGCAAACCTCAGGAGATATCCGTGTAATTTACTCTAATTAAAAACCGGAAACTTAATTTTTGGTTAATTTTTATTTTCTTATTTTATCCTCAACAATTAATTATTTTAAATACACAATTAATTATTAAAAATAATTTTATATGTCTTTTTTAATTTTATCATGAAAACATACATAATTATCTTGGTTAACTTTTTATTTACTATAGTTAACTATCAATTTTTTTTTATATAAACAATAACGATTAATTATTAAAATATTTTTTCAGCTAATCCAAATACATACTTGTAGTCTCTCAACTCTTTTAAGAAAAAAAGTTAAGGCAGTGTTTGAATAAATGATTTCAAAATTTCACAGAATTTAAAATGTATGTTCAATTAAACCATTTTCATTTTTAAAATATTTTGTTTATATAAGATAATTCAAATTTCTTTTGTTTCAAACTCTTTATTTAAATAATTATTTTTCATCATATGTAACTTTCATTTTATGTGTTCTTTGAAATTCTTTCATTTTAGGTGAAATCTCCTATAAAATTATGATAATTTTTTAAAATTTTGAATTCAAATTTTATAAATGAAATTCACAAGATTTGATTCAAATTAATTGAGATCCAATATTTTTTTTTAATGTTCAACCTTAGAAATAAAATAAAAAAATTCAACCTTAGAAAAAAATGTAACACCCCAATTTCTAAATGAGACTTTCTTATATTATTTAAAATTTATGGAGTAGATTAAAACTTTGACTATTAAAATGCCCTTCAACATACATGAAAATTTGTTTCCCTTTTCAAAAACTTGTACACAAAACCCATGGCATCACAATGTCCAAAAGACTTATTTTCAATAATTCATCCAAATCCTTTTAACTAAAATATCTATTAATGAACCGATACTTTATTCAAAACCGTTTACTTAATCAAACCTTCGATTCCAACGAAAACATTACGACTTAGTAAAACATTAGATATACATTTCCCAAAATCCTTCATTAGACAATGATATTCAACAAATATAAGTACATTTTTACATCATGAAACATTTATCCTTTCCAAATATAATTACATGTTCACATCTATGAAATTGAGTATATATAACAACTGAGTCACATCCAAAAGTTTAATACATCATAAATGAAGGCCTAGTCTACCCTCTCCTATATACAAGAAAAGACTAAGACTCAGAGCAGTGACCCACAAAATACAACCCCTCATATACTCACTTGAACTCATAAGGTATCCTCAAAAGGTCCTTCTTCCCACGAACAAGTCCATCTCCACTGGCAGGGCTTGTCGTAGCCAATCCATTCCCCCTCAACAATCAAACCGCATAATCGATTTCCATCTAAAAAAATGTTGGGCATATGGGTGAGCTTCTATCCTCCGCATAAACCAACAATCAAAATGACCCGTAGGTCACAGACAACACACACACAATCACTAAAGGCACTCTCACGGTCTCACTCATCACCCCAAAAACATCTCAACTCAACACTTATCTCTTTTCATACACGGGCCCGCTGCCACTGGAACCCCCAGAACTCAGTGGACTTACACTATTTTAAGTAGGATGACTGTTGGGACTACACCCTTCACCATGGTACATTGGCGGACTCTCACCAACTGATGATGACTTGTATTTTTGTCAGGATGGCCGAGTCAGCTACGTGATCTATCGTCACAACTCAGTGCCTTACCCTCTAAGAACAACCTGCCTTACGATCATCTTCCAGGTACCAACTGTGGTCATCAATTACTCTGAGGACTGACTCCTCAACCACTCTCCCTATTGGGATTCGTCTTTTACAGGTCTGTGTGGGTGGGCTTTTCTACCAAAGGTACTTGATGGCGGTTCTCAATCAACATATGTCTCAGACATACAACACTGAGATTCAACTCCCCCAATATAACAGTGGTTAAACATTACGACCTTGTCATCTCACAAGCACAATGCTCACCGTAGATAAAGTCTCCACACGACCTATCAACCCTTGCCCATTTGGCATCCGGTCACATAAGATTATCCTTCTAAATCGACGTGTAGCATTTATCCATTGCACCAGTCACACTTGATCCCAAACGGAAAGGTTTTCCTTCTCATTCGATCCTCACCAACACAAAACAAGGATCACAAAATTACTTATGTCAACCATCAATTACTAAATTCACACTCTTTTTACGGATTAATTCATTACTTTCCGTAACGAACATTTTTATCACAAAATCACCATTTTCCACAAATATGCTCTGCATGGAGTTCATTTGTATCCACGAAGATTATAAATCCTTGTCCCCGCATTCAACATCCAAAACACATAAAAATCATGCGTACACAAGTTTTTCGCAATGCCCAGGGTTCACACCCCCAGGTCTTAGTCCACAATATACAAAGTACAGTTAATTTGTATAATGAATAAAGTCACAGATAATTAGTCAACACATAGCATATTGATGAATATTCACCTTTAGAGGTAGAATATCATCTCTCAAGCTTAAATACATCATATCACATCAATAACACAAATATCTCAATTAAAGCTAAAGTCAAGTATGCTGAATTATCGGTTTATAATTTTCTAAAAATACCAAATCAACTCCGAATATCATGAAAATTGGTAATAAAACTATTCATATGAGATATTATGACATAAACATTCAGAACATCAAATCTCAAACATTTAAAATTTATTTTTATTTAACTTCTATTTCTGCCAATACACAAAAAGTCACTGTTTTCTATTTATTTAAAATAGAAGATCAACTTTTTTTTTATTCAAACTTTTCATATATCATACTTAGCATGTTTTCTATCACATATATTATTCACAAATCTCAAAACATGTATTTCTATTTCTCCAACAAATATCTTTCACAGCTGCCAGAAAATACAGATTTCACTATTTAAATGTAGAAAAATAGTAAATGATGTTTATAAAAATCTATAAAAATACTAAACAATATAAATGACCCAGGTAATAAGATAAAAATTCACCACATGATAATTTCACCGATATATATAATTTTCCCCATTTAAAAGGTCAGTTTTGAAAATGCCCTGTTTTGGACTTTTAATTTCAAAAAAATACTTTCCTATTTTTGTAGGCTTAGCCAAAATTTCTGTACACTCTCCATGGTCATTGAACACTTAGTTTAAAACAGTTTAATAAAAAAAATCTACAAAAATAATTAAAAATAAAAAATGCATCCTGACAGATTTGAGCAATTTCAAAGGAAATTCGAAAATAAATAGAAGGAGTGTTTAAAATAATTTTTAAAATTTATCACATGCTTCAGAGACCCCAAAAACTATAAAACAAGTCATACATCTCAAAAATGATGTCCCAAAAATTAATTAAAAATTCGTTTATGTTGCAGCCCAAAAATCAACAACAAGAAATTTCACAAATTATGCATCAAATAATCACTCCAATGCCTATTTCTTCTTCCCCAACACCCACACAATCCATGAACAGCCCCAAAACACCATGATTCATGAGGTTGAAATAAAAACCCTCCATACCTTTATTTTTGGTTCAGCCGAGAAGGAGAGAAGGTGAAGGTGAAGAGAAGACAAATAGCCTTGTATGCAACCAGTCAAGCAACAAAAATGGCTTCCCTTCTCCCTTGGTAGCTCTCAGCCAGCAGCAAAAAAAAGAGACAGAAGAGAGCTTCGGAGATAGGAAGATAGGAAGAAGAGAATGAAAAAAATTGGAAGAGAATTTTGAAAATTTACTATTGACACCTATTTTCCTTTAAAGGCACCCCCCTTCGTTTATTTTTTTTTCTACAACTCACGGAACTCATGTAAAAGTTCCAAAAATCTCACAATAATATTATGGCACATAACAAAACAATCTATTTATATTTAAAAGAAATAAATTCCAATTAAATCATAATTGAATCACACAAGTATATACTTATTGAATTAGAATTTTTAGGGTGTTACAAAAAAAACATCTTTTTAGAATATACTTGATCGTGTGTTTTTTTTTCTTAGTTTCTTATAAATATCTTTTTTTTCCAAATAAATCCATTCTAGATACATTGATTCACTGCTTACTGGCCTAAATTAAAAAAAATATATATAAACGTGATGAGAGGGGGAGAGAGAAAAAGCAATGTTTGGAAAAAAAATATGCGGTCTGAAAACCAAACAATTAAACATAGGAACACGCTTTATATTTCAATGATTCCATGTGTTTAGGAGAAGTTTTTCCCTTGTCACTTCCGTCTTTCTTTTTCTCAGGTGAGTTTCCTTTTTCAGCCACCTTCGCCCTTTTCTTCATTCCACATTCTCCTATCAAATTCGAAGCTTCCTTTATGCTATTATGCTGTAACACATATTTTTTAATGCGATTCAATTTTTATTTTTATATAAAATATCTTTTTGTTTTTCCTTTCAAATGGGTATCATTGGATACTTTTACTTTTTCGGATCCGATTAAACTTTCCTTTTTGATCTTGCCCTTAAAAGTGTTTGTGCTTGTTTTCCGTTTTCGAATGGTGGTTTTGCTGTAAGAACGAGAAAATCTCATGTGCATATTTTGGGTGTTAGCATTCAGAGGTGTATTGATTGAGTTCCATTTTATGTGAGGTTATAACACAATTGGGTTTCATCTTTTGCTTTTTTGTGGTTTAGCCATGGATCATGTAGTTCTTGACATGTATTTGTGTTGTGTAGTTGCTATGACTATGAGCATTCTTCTTTGTGTTTGTTTGTTTTTAAAAAACTTTGATGGATTGTTTAAATCATGCAAATTTGGTGTTGTAGGGTGTGTTCCTTTTGGTGGATGATTTTTACTTGAAGCTAATAGGTTTATGCTTTTGAAAGAAAGAGAGAATCAATGGGTTTGCAGTGAGGTGAAAGATTCAAATTATGTTTATTCTTACCAATGAACTGAATTTTGTGTTAATTTGTCTTGTCACTATATTCTTTTAACTTTCAGTTACATATTTTTGTGTCCAGTCATTATCTATAGATAATGACACCAACTTTAGTTGTACTTGATTGATGAGATGAAACAAAACAAATATGCTTGCTCTGATTTATATGTGTTTTGTGTTAATAAAGCCAACCTTGAATTTAGTAATGTATATTGTATAAGATGTGTTTTTATTATTTTTTATAGATATTGACTGGTTTGATATACAACACTGGCTGATTTGAAATGGCTTAACTTGCAAGCATAATTTGTGCGTTAGACAATCTCTTATGTTGGTTTAAGTAATTAAATTACTTAATGTGTCCTAGGATTGTTGAGCTGTCAAGGAAGGTCATGGTTTATATTTCATTTCAGTTTAGGGATTTACGCTTAAAAATGATGTTAATAATATGTGAATGTGTGTTTTCACTTAAGTGACTTTCAGTAATAACTGTAATTTGTGTGTGATAGATTGATTGAATTCTGCTACTGATTAGAGTATCAAAATATTTTCAAAAGTTGAATAATTTGTGATTTTCAACTATAAAAATAGGATTTGGTACAAAGAAGAAAATAGCATCTTATCTGTAATCAGCTTGTTTGATTATACAAGTAATTGAGTATTCTTTGTGTACTTAATTATTTTAATTTCTAATGTGAATTCTCTTTAAACAATGCTTTCAACTAATAGTCTAAGGTGAGACAATAAGAGGTGTCAAATGTTCATGCTACACCAAAGAAAGGGCTAGAAAATGAAGATAACAATTAACAGTATAATAATTAATCATTTTTGTGTTCATTTTCAAAATAAATGGACTAATCAAGCATTACCTTCATGGTAAAAACAACTATTACAAAGTTCACTTTACATAACTATTAGCTAGTTACTGCTAAAAGTCTTAAAGGCATGCCTGAGGCACCAGCCTAAATAAAAAAATGTTTACTAACATGATTAATTACTACAGTTTAAGCTCTTTGTTTCAAATATGGCTGCTAAGTACTGCTTAATTTTCCCCTTTTATTTTGCTTCTTTCATGGGATCTTATTTGATTGTTTGATATGTTTTCTTTTGCCCTTTTCATACTTCTTATGTAAAAGGGTTATTTTTTCTGTGTTTGATTCGGACACCTCTTAAAAATGTATTATTTCAGTGTAAAGTACATTAATAATTCTGGCCTTTTCTTGTCCATTAATCAGTTTGCATTATGGATTTCCTTTCAAATTTGTTAAAGTTGATTTTGTGATCTTCAAATTCAATCTTCTTTGTGAATTTTCAACTGGGCATCTTGCAAATTCCTGTATTTATTTGGTCTAGTTCTTCTTTTCAAAGTTCAGCAGGTTGTGCTGAGGCTTAACTGGTCCTTGATGCATATTTCAGAGTTTTATCAGAGAACAAATGGGTTATATTGGTGCTCATGGTGTTGCAACTCTACACAGATATAAATATAGTGGAGTAGATCATTCCTACGTGGCCAAATATGTACTACAACCCTTTTGGAGTCGCTTTGTTAATTTTTTCCCCCTATGGATGCCGTGAGTACTTTTATCATTTGAAAGAAACTAAGTTCTTTTTCTTTGACTTATTTTATAATATAGAAACATCTCTTCACTTCAAGCATGATAAATCATATTATGAACTTCATTTGGGCAGATTGAGTGCTATTATTCTAGCCATGAAACTTTCTTTATAAATATTATATAATAATATTATTTTTGTTATAGTTATTGTAAATGTCATTATCAATTTGAATGAATACACACAAGTTAACCCTAGCCTTAGGATGGCTTCATAATCTTTTCTTATATTTGTAATTTAGATTTTGGTTGATATATGAATGGCTGTTTTGTTTGCTTTGCCTGTATTCACTTATTGTCTTAAAATTGCTTATACAACCATCATTAGAAGTTAGAGTATTCCCTATAGGAAAATTCCAAAATGATATTGTTTACATAGATGTGTTTTCGTTGGCCTGTGGAATAGAAATCATCCAGTCTCTTATGGTTGTTATATATCATCTAACGCTGAGGTTATTGTGCATGTGAATGGTTCACCTCTTGATTGAAATATTTGTTGACATTTCTGGCTATAACCACATACACACACTTATTCATAAGATAATACTATCATTTACTCTTTGGCAAAAAAATGGTTTATTATTATTATTTTTTTTTTTTGCAACTTTAGTTTTTGAGTTCTGAATACACTAACATATACCTTTTTTCTTTTATTTATCCCAATCTCTTGGCATTCTTTGAATCTTTGCAGTCCAAACATGGTATGCCTTTGCCTTCTTTCTTATTGTAGCATCATCTGTAACTGTTACTGCTATTATCATAAGCTATAACATTGGCACTAATGAATCATAAATTGCTTGATTGCAGATAACTCTTATGGGATTTATGTTCTTACTAGTGTCTGCATTGCTTGGTTATGTAAGTGGAACTTGAGGCCATTAGTCTTCCTACTTCCTAAAATTGAAGTCATAACATTTATAGCTTTCCAATGCTTCACTTTCATTTTCATTTTGTCAAATGATAGAATGAAATTTGCAATTATAACAACTAGTATATGAAGTGTTTTTAAGATTGTTGGTTAATTTCATGATTTATTGATAATTTCTTTTGTTGAACTGTTATTTACATTGTTAGGATAGGGAATTTGGATATAACGAATGGTTGTATTGAATAAGTGAATTCCTAGATACATTATTATACTTAAATTTATTTATTTATTTATTTTTCAGATATATTCCCCACAACTGGACACAGCTCCTCCAAGATGGGTTCCTTTTGCTCATGGACTACTTCTATTTTTATACCAGGTATGATTAAATACTTATAGTGCAGTACTTTATAACTTCTCTGTCCATTTGGCCTTAGTATCAATCTTTATGTTGAGTAGTCCTATTTTGTTGCCTTGATGGCAACCATTGCAGATAAATTTTACTTATGTAATCAGTTGCCTTGAATCTTGATCTCATTTCAAGCACATAATATTTGCTCTCTACTAGAATCTTGAATCTTGATTGTAATAACTTTAGTGTTGTTTCACAATGAATCTAAATGATTTGAATTACGAAATTTTTTAGATGCATAAACCTAGTGCTCTAATGGTTGAAGCCTTTTATATTTATGATTGTGATATTATTGAAATTCTTGAACCCTGAGTTTGAAACATGTTTACATGTGACCTTCTATTTCATATTACAGAGGAATTTCCTGACAAAAAGAATCAATATTTGAACCTTTTTATCTTTTTCCACGTTGCCATTGCAATTATTTATATCTACTATGTTTAGTTGTTCCATGTGCAGTTTATGTTCTGACAACTAAGCAATACCCATATGGTTTATCCATGGAAGATTTTTACTACATGATGCCTTAGTTTCCATTATTTGCTATAATTATTTCATTTATTGTTTTCTTATGTGTGTGTGTGTACTCGAGACATTTGATGCTGTTGATGGGAAGCAAGCTAGACGAACAAATTCCTCGAGCCCATTGGGAGAGCTCTTTGATCATGGTGATTTTCATGCATTGTGTTTTCATTATATTGTTTTTCATTATGCGTACCTGTTTGTTATTAATGAAGATGTTTTCAACTGTATTTGTAGGGTGTGACGCACTTGCTTGCACAGTATGTCTCTGATACCTTTGGCTATTATTTTTAAATCATTGAAAAAGAATAAAGACCATCATCTATGATAACTTCTTTTCAGTTTGAAGCATTGGCTTTTGGGAGCACAGCCATGTGTGGAAGAAGTACTTTCTGGTGGTGGTTAATATCCGCAATTACATTTTATTGTGCAACCTGGGAGCAGTAAGTTATCATGTTCATTTAATATATGATAAATATGTTATATTATATTGTTTTCTTTTGTTTCCTTAAAATGTTTTTTTAAGTTTTTATTAGAAAGTCGCAAAGTATTGTACATTACAGTCTGTGGAAAATAAAAATTTGTTTTAGCTACCACTTATGTCTAATAATGGATGGTTCAACTGAATTGGAATACTTGGTAATAATTAATTTTGTAATGACTTTGGAAAATGATTATATGTTCTTGTCCTGTTTGTATTGTATTTTATTGAAATATCTCTTATTCTTAAGCTGGCATCTTCCTTTTTGTAAAATCATACTTTTGGCAATTTGGCATGATTGTATATTTTAATACCATATTTCACATATACTGTTAGACAAACTAGGAATATTGATTTAATTTTCAATGTTGTTTTGGATGCAGCTATTTCACAAATACACTTATACTGCCTGTTATAAATGGGCCTACAGAGGGTCTTATGATAATATACATTTGTCACTTTTTCACTGCTATCGTGGGTATGGACTTTCTTTGTGTTTATAGATAGACAACTACTAAGTTTGCTTAGAATCCCATGTATGTTGTTGTTATTGTTATTGTAACGACCCAATTTTCACCTATAGGAATTTAAATTGTTTGATATATTTAAAGAGATTTAATTATTTCTTAAAATAAAATTTGATTGAAAGGAATTAGATGCGGGTAAAATGTGGTTGATTCCTTAAGTATTTAAAGGGGGGTTTGAGAATTATTTTGTCATGAAAATGTATGATTAAATAATTTGAGCCTTTATTGAATTTTTATTGTTTTGGATTGATTGGATTTTATTTGAGTTGAATTGCTTAACTTGGTAATTTTAGTGTGATGTTTGAAATTAATTAAATTAGCAATTTGAATTTAATTATTTGACTTAGTATGATAATTAAATAGACAAGACTTGGATTATATAAATTGGGCCTAAGATAAAAATAAAAAAAAATCTGCCAGGGGGTGCAATCAGCCATATAAGGGGCTCGGCCAGTAAAACTGGCCTGTTGCGCTCAGGGGTTCAGATAGCGATTTTGGAGGGTGCAAAAAGTGACAGATTGGGCTGTCACCTATTTTTGGGCCCGGAATGGTTAAAACAGGTTCTTTTACAAAAAGGCCTAATTAAATTACCCAAAATCCACCCCAAAAATAACAAAAAGGAGAAAAAATTTGTGAGAGAGAGATACAGGGAACTGACGAGATTGAGAGAGAGAGAGGAAGAGGTATGAAAATTTACTGTTCCCTCATGCAATTTTCATCTCACCCTTGCCAACACTCCACACTTCCATAATTCAAATTTTCTTCATCATTTGGTCAAGCTAAAATCATTCTAAGTTAAGGCAACCATTGGCCATTCTTGCCCCCTCACACATGATCAAGCTTCAACCAAGTCCCCTCCTCCACTATAAATAGAGCTCACTCCAAGCTTACTCCACACCAAAAACAACTAGCTTTCTAAGTGCTAAGTTGAGAGAAAGTTTGAGAGAGTTTTGTGAGGTTTTGAATGTTAGAGAAAAGCTTGGAGCTAGCTTCATTGAAGCTACTTTGAAATAAGGTATAGGGGGAGTGGGGTTTTATTCTTTCATTTGTGATGTTTTTCCATGGTTTGGGTGGTGATGGTTCTTGAAGAACTTCTTGCTTCATGTTCTTAATAAAATGCTATTTAGAATCCATAAAATGCTTATACTCTTGATGTTTTAATGTTGTATAGTGGCTGCCATGTTCTTATAATTATGCAATATTAATGGTTAATGCATGGAAATGTGATGTTGAGGTGTTATTGTTGGGTTGCTGCCATGTTATTTGCAACGTGAGAAGGGTTGTTGCTTCCTACACCCCATAGGAAATTAAAAACAAGTTGAATGGACAAAAATACCCTTTTTGCCTCCTTTACTGACTAACGAGCCACCTTCCTAGATGGCCTATTTTTCGCAGCCCAAAACCTTGAATCCATCCTTTTTGCACCCCATTTCTATATTAATTAAAGTTTTAGAAGGGGAAATATCGGTCTTGCATATACATGATTCTTCTCTTGAATCATGAACAACTCAATCCT
The DNA here is from genome assembly GCA_026413185.1 of Pueraria montana var. lobata. Taxonomy (NCBI): domain Eukaryota; kingdom Viridiplantae; phylum Streptophyta; class Magnoliopsida; order Fabales; family Fabaceae; genus Pueraria; species Pueraria montana. The sequence goes on along the minus strand of CM048651.1, from coordinate 34,994,202 downwards.
TTTTGTGCGCCATTCATATTGGGCTTATTACTAATTATGGCATATACATGATTATTCTCTTGAATCATGAACAACTCGATCGGTCTTGCATTGTAAAGAAATAAAATTTGCTGCTAACATTAATGACTTATTTGCATGCAGTGTCCAACTCATTATTAATGTGTGTGTGTGTTGGGGATATTAAAAACTATATTTGTGTGTGTGATGTGAGTGTATGTGAGGGAGACATGAGTGTATGTGAGGGAGGGGGTGTGTTAGTAAATTTATTTTTAGTAGTTAAAAGAGTATTAAGTGGTAAAATATTTTTTTAATTATTATAATTATATTATGCTACTGTTTTAGAATTAAATAAATAGTTTACAAAATTATTTGGGAACCTATGATTTTAATTATACATGAATTTTTTGGACCATACTATTCTTAAGATCACGTTTTGTACAAATAGGAGGGATAAATTCTATTTTTTTATCTCTTACATGATTAATTGATTTTGAAATAATAATTTACTTTGTTAAATAATAAATATTCCCTAAAAAGTTATTATTTTATGTAAAGGAAATAGTAATTTATGTGAAGAAGTTATTATTTTATGTGAAGTTATATAATCAACTTTTGAAGAGATTTTTATGAGAATGAATTCACTCAAATTATTAAAGATAGATAATAAGTATTATCTCATAAGTAAAATGTAAAGGAATTATTATGAAGAATATTTTATTAGAAAAACTATTATTTTATGTATGGACTTTTTTTAAAGAGCATGTGTATGTGAAATTATTTCTAAGAGAAAAAGTTATTATTTTATGTGAAAATATTTAATTTCCTATGGATAGTCTTATTTTGAAGAAATATACAAGAAAATAAATTAATTATGTCACCTTCATGAAAGAATGCGTATTAAGTTAATACTTGCCTTAAAAAAATAATATTTCAAATATTAATGGTATTCTTTAATATGGTGGTATATGGCTTAAGTAAAATATTGAGTTTGAGTGACAAGGTCATAATATGTTTGACTTGAAAATGCTTAACTAATGATTGAGTTAAGTAATGGTTAAATTGGGAAGTGTACCCATGATGCATATTAATGCTTCTTGCATTGTGTCCTTATGAATTACAACCTCTGGCCCTATATATAAGAAACAAATACCTAATTCATTAAGACCAATAAAAGTGGTTAGATTAGTTAATTTGTCATCAATTTTAATTTTATTCCAAGACTACCCATGAATTAAATGGTTTAAAAGGTGATTATTTTTCAAAAGACGATTTTTTCAACCAATGAGTATATCTTGTTTTGTTGATAGCTCAACAAATGCACCCACTTTCATGGGGAAATGAGTATATATCACTATTAGACCTCAATAAATTAGGGTTGTAAAGACAAAAGTCATAAGAAGGGAGGGTTGAATTGTGATTTATAATTTTTTTTACAAACTTTTAAAAATAGAGTGTAGCGTCTAATCAGATATAGAAGTTTTGAGAAAACATTTTGATAGACGATAACTTAACAGATGAAAGCCTCTTAAAAGAAACATGTTTTAATCACAACCCAAAGTCAGTTCAAAGCAGTTATAAGAGATGTAAGACAAGGAAAGACAACACAGGAGTTTATACTGGTTCGTCTCACCCTGAGACTATGTCCAGTTCTTGGCAAACCACCAAGTTCCAATAACTTATCATAAGTTACAAGTATTTTTCACTGCCACTTCTGGCTCACCCAAGTAGTATTTCACACTTAGCCTCTCCAAGCTAAAACCCAAGTATTCTTTACTACCAAGCCACTTCTGACTCTAAAACAAATCACTAGATTTGTTTTTATAAAGGGAGCACAGACTTTTAGAGCTATCGTCTTACAGACGGATATACAAGATTAAGAGCTAAGTCTTTTTCTCTCAGGATACATAAAGTGATTTGAGAGCTTTTTACAAAAATAATGAATGAAGGTTTGAAAGAATGCTTGAATTTGAATTCAGTTCATGTGTGTTTAGCATTTCAAATCTTCTTCTATATATACACTTGCTGAGGAGGTAACCGTTGTCTCTAAACGATCTTCTTTCTTGCGTCTGACCATCGTCTGAAGGAGGGTGGTTGAGGGCATTTAATGCGAGCATTAAATGCTCGTCACCAACTAGTCATTTTGAGCTGATAAAGCATTCTGCTTATCTTTCTTGAGATATACTCCAAATCCTTCTGCTGCAGTGGTCACATCGCTTGTTCAGACAAGTACTGACTATTAGTTGTAGTGCGTCTTTTGAGGAGTGGGAAGCTTCAGAAACTTTGACTCTTCTTTCTATTCCCTTTTATGCACTTCGACAGATCCTAGGAGGATGTTCTATGAACATTCTTTGCAAAACAGATAACAAAATGATAGTGCATTTACTATGCCTTTAAATGCTTCTTCAGACCGTAGCTTCTGTCTGCTATCATCTGTATCTTATAGACGCAAATTCAACGTTTTCTTCTGTTGGCATTTATAAGACGCAACCTTTTTACTTAATATTTGTTTTGCATATAATCAAAATAATTGAGGGTCCTGATTCGTCTTATGACTCAACAATCTCCCCCTTTTTGATGATGCCTAGCAAATATTATAAAAAGGTGTATCAGAGCTACAGAAAATATTGATTATAAGCATGGAGTTTAAACAAAGAGAAAAGAAGGCTCAGGTTTGATGAGTGATCAAACAACTTGTTTTATTGAAAGAGTTTTCACATCAAGATGATGTGTTTATATAGATAAACGTTTCTTGGCCTCCCCCTTTGATGTAGCTCCCCCTCAGATGTAGCTTAGCTTTTATCTTCATTTCATTTTACTCTTCCCTTCTCCCCCTTTTGCATGGCGATCAGTAAAACCTGGTTCCCCAGAAATGGGACCGTCAGAGTCAGAGGTATCGAAGTCAGAGTCTGATAATAGCACCATAGGGGATCCTGGTGGAGTGGGAGTATGTCTACGACGGTGTGCTTTAAAGAAGGCGTCAATGTTGATCCATTTCTTGAGCTCAGCCTCTAGTGCTTTCCTGTCCTCCAGAGCTTGACGTAGGGCTTTTCTGGTTGCCCACAGTTCAACGTATAGATCATGACCTTGTTCTTCTGAGATGGATGGTCTGAATGGTTCAATAACCTTGTATGGGTCTTCCACTATACCCAGAATAAGCTTATCAAAGAAGAAAGTGGAAAATGGAAGTTCCACAATGAAGGAAAAGTCCTTGTCAGATTGATAGCAGAACTTGGTTTTCCATGGTATGAGCTCGGAGGCACTGGATGTAGAGAGAAACCCTTGATGTCCGATGCACTGGTAGCATCTGCCTATCTTCAAGTGGTACCCGTCTGCACGAGGCTTGTCTTCAAGTTTGAGACCAGAGCAGAAAGCATCAAACTTCCTGATGCGTTTGATGGTCTGTAGATCTTCAGATGTTCTTGCAGCAGCAGGCTTCTCATAGATGGCTTCAATCTCCCTCCTGAAGGGCCTGCTTCTACGTACTCGAATATTCTTCTGAGGAGAGCCATCATCTTCTTCAACTTTCTCTTTACCCTTATAATTCAAGATGGGAAGTATGGGAATAACCTTATCCACAACAAGCTTGAATTGGGTCTGAGAGGAGGCCACACAGTGAAATTGTGTGCCTAAGAAGTGGGGCATCATCTGTGCTCGACGCTGAATCTGCCTTAAGGAGTTCTGCCTCTTTTTGATTTCTTCCTTGTACGTCTGCAGCTTCATCCTTAGCTCTACAGAGTAGTCTGAAGATTCCCAAAGACTGAAGGTTGGACTTGCTTCAGGATCGTCCAAATTGATATCTTCAGAGTAGACTGAGCGACCTGCCCCAGCATGATTCCAGGGAAATTATCTGTTGCAGATTAACAGGCTCATAGAAGGGAACATCGTCGGTGAGCACTGAAAGTCTTCTCCAGATGGATGCTCTAGGTGGATAGCTGCGTCTGCCACGCGGATTATACTCGAAGATAATAGAGTTTAAGTCTAGTGCTTTTGTCTGTCATGGAGGAAAGATTCTGAAATGAGGTTCCTCCTGATAGTATGAGAGCGCAGACAGTTCCTCCTTTGGTAGCACTTCGTAGTTGGGAAGAATGAAAGGATTGATTATAGGGACGCCCTTCTTCCATAACTCGACGAAGTTGATGGAATCAAGGAGGAAAGCTTGGTCCTCATCTGTGCAGATCCCCTTTCATCTCCATTCCCTATTGTAGCATTCCCATTCATTGACTCTGGGACGCTTCCACCCATGATAGTAGCGAACATTGACATCGGGGTCTGATAGTGGTTGTACTGGAGGAAGAAGGATGTTGGGGCTACGTCTGATAATCCACTCATAGCCTCTATACTTTGGAGCAAGGTCTACGGCCAGACTTCCATAAATGTACCCCAGCGAGAGAGTGGCCTTTGCAACGTACCTCCTGCGTCTGAACAGCTCATCTTTAGCCAGAGTCTGCAACTCTTCAGTTGTCTGAGTCTGAGGTGCAGAGGAGGGTTCAGATGACGAGCCACCATAGATGACCATCTGTCTTGAGGTGCGGTCTGCGTTTGATTATGCTAAGTGCTCATTTACTCGTCGTTCATCCTCTTCAGTGATCGATTTGTAGATGGCACGTGGGCCAGAATCATCGGTCTCTACAAGATCTTCTCCAATATCCAAACCTTGTGCACTTGCTTCTAGTGCAGATTATAGAAGGGCTTCATTTAGCTCTTCGATTTTAGCTTTTTCTACATCGTCATCAACGATGAGCGTCTAAAGTGTTAGTTGTTTATTGGCCTCTTCTATAGATGCAATTTCAGCTGTTTGAACTAGGGCATATTCAATACGCCCTAGATCCTCTATGGCTGCTCTATTCTGTTCTTCCTCAGAAAGAGTCTTAATAGACTCAAGAACAGCCTCTGCCATGTCAGCGTCTCCCTTAGCTTCGTCTGTAGGGACTGAATCTTCTTCATCAGCCTTCCTTTTCAGCTCTTCAGCTGATAGAGTCTTCACGGACTCTACTACAGATTGCTCTAACTCAATCTGTTCTTTTGCTTCAAGGCGTTTGTCCAACTTAGCCTTTTTGGCAGCTTCTTTCCTTGAAAGCTCCTGAGCTTTCCTGATGGCTACTGCTTCCTTTTTGTTGGCTAGAGGAGGAAAATATAAGGTTTTATGTTTGGGTGAAGGAAAGATTTGGGGCTCAGAGGTAGGTGCATCAAGAATCGCAACATCTGATTCTTGAGTCTGGGAGGGGGCAGGTTGCGTTTCGGTTTGAGGTGTTGTTTGTGATGGTTCAGGTGAGGTGGTGAGTTTGGCTTTGGTGATGATGTGGATTTTTGTGGCTCTGGTGAAGGGCTTTTTGAGAGGTGGTTCAAGAATTGGAGTATCTGAAGTCTTTCTTTTTAAGGATGAGGGAGGGTTTGAGGATGGTTGTTGTTTTGGCTTTTTGGGTTGGTCTGAGGGAGGTTAGGTACGTTTGGTGGTTGGTTTCATCTGTGGGGGTTTGGGTTTAGGTAGTGTCTGTTCCTTTGTAACAGATGCAGGTTCATCTGTTGATTCCTCTATAGGCTCCTTCTTTACTTTGGTGCCTTGCTTCTTTACCCATTCAGGAAACTTATGAGCTATTCCCATTCTCACAAAAGTTGTTCCTGTCACCTGGGTAACTCCTTCAGATGCGTCGAACTCAGACAGATTAACACCAACATCCCTCATGTGTTGAGTGAACAACATGCAATAAGGGATGGGGTTCTTCTGCTTCTTTATGGAGAATCTGTCCTTGAAGGCCTGTTCCAGATGATAGAAGATCAGATTTAGAAAGTTGATCTTCTCTCCTATAACAATGTTGTAGATGCAAAATCTATCCCTTTCACTCACATGGTCCCTTGACCCTGTCCTCTGGAGCACGATGTTGAACAACATGTTGTGAAGGAGTTTGCACACGAGTCATGTTGGCAGACCTAAGAAAGCTCTTTAGCGTTGCAGCTTTCTTCTTGGAGTCTTCGTCTGTAGGCCTTACCCCGTCATAGAGAAGCTTGTCCACCGTTTCTTGGGTGATGGTCTTCTCCCAATCTTTGTCAAAGACCAAACCCTCTTCAGCACAACCAATAGCCTTAGCTATGGTTGCAGGGCTGATCTCTATTTCCGTTTGACCAATCGCCCCGTTGATGCATTGGTCGTCTTCCTTCTTTGCTGTTCCCCAGAAGTGGGCATAGGGACCATGGTACTGGACACTGTGTTTACCAACAAACCCTGGTGAACATGTCCTGAACGTCGAAGCCCTCCTTTGCTAGTTCGCTCAGACTCGCCCACTTTCCAGGAATGAAAAGCTCTTCTGGAAAGGTTGCAACTGCTTTGTCTACGTAAGGGATGTGTGGAGTAGCAGAAGATGCGGGTTGCTTCCTTGGTGCCATTTTTCTCAGAAAGATTTTAGGTTTTTAGAAAGAAGAGATGAGAAAGTTTTGATCTTTGAAATCTTTGAGAAACCCATAGTTTTTCATAAAGATAAGGAAGATCAAAAGAACCTTCTTCTTTAGGCACTTCGTCCTTTTATACTAGAGATGAGAAATGAGAGAGAACGTCACAAAAAAAACGATTTTAATATTATTAAAAACTTTTCAAAAACTATCTCATCATGGCAAAAAGGGCGGCGCAGGTTTTTTTAAAAAAAAAATGAAAAGACTTATAACCGTTGAGAACGTGGGCACCTTAACGTCTGTATACTTGAACACACATTAGTTTCAACAGATTAAAGAAGAGAAAGTCAGACGAAGGGTATCATCTGGTAAAATGCAAATGTTTAATCTGAAAGTATGTGCATATGCAGATGATTCCTTATACAGACGGAACGATCTTCAGACAAAGGCTTTGTAAAGATATCAGCTCATTGGTGATCTGTATCTACAAACATAATATCGAAATCACCTTTTTGAACATAATCACAAATATGATATCTGATTTCAATATGCTTTGCCTTAGAATGTTGTATGGTGTTTTTAGATAAATTGATTGCACTAGTATTGTCACAATATACAGGTATATTGTTTTCGTAACTAGAGTAATCTTCTAACTGATATTTTACCCATAGCAGCTGTGAGCAGCAACTTGCAACAGACACATACTCTGCTTTTGCAGTAGATAAAGCAATAGAGTTCTGCTTCTTGCTTGCCCATTAGATGAGACATGGACCTAAGAAGTGACATCCTCCACTTGTGCTTGTTCGTTCAACTCTGTCTCCTACATAGTCTGCGTCGTAGTACCCAATTAACCTGAAATCTTGATTTCTCTTATAGAACAGACTAAGGTTAGTGGTACCAACTAGATAACGTAAGATCCTTTTAACAGCTTTAAGATGAGACTCTCTAGGGTCTGACTGAAATCTAGCACACAGACAGACGTTATACATAATATCAGGTCTACTGGCTATAAGATAAAGAAGTGAGCCAATCATACCTCTATAGATCATCTGATCTACAGGTTTACCTTATTCGTCTTTACTCAAGGGACTGGAAGCATGCATAGGTGTTTTCATTGGTTTAGCGTCTTCCATTTTGAACATCTTAAGAAGCTCCCTTGTATATTTTTGTTGATGAATATAAATCCCTTTGGCATCTTGTTTGATCTGAAGTCCTAGGAATAACTTGAGTTCTCCCATCATACTCATTTCAAACTCACTTTTCATCAAGTCAGAGAAATCCTTGCATAAAGATTCAGTAGTAGCTCCAAAGATAATATCATCTACATCAATTTGAACTATAATGAAATCTTTGCCAACTTCTCTTCTGAAAAGAGTAGTATCTACTTTGCCTCTCATAAAACCATTTTCTAAAAGAAAAGAGCTCAGTCTGTCATACCAAGCACGGGGTGCTTATTTCAGACCATACATAGCCTTTTTGAGTTTGAAAACATGTTCTATTAGAGTGGAATCTTCAAAACCAGGAGGTTGTTTGACATAAACATCTTCTTCAATAACACCATTTAAGAAGGCATTCTTGACATCCATTTGAAAAAGCTTAATGTTTTTATGAGCAGCAAAAGCAAGCATGATTCTAATAGCTTCTAGTCTAGCTACAGGAGCAAAGGTTTCTGTGAAGTCTATACTTTCCTGCTGATTTTAGCCTTGAGCTACTAATCTAGCTTTGTTTCTTACCACCTTTCCTTGTTCGTCAAGTTTGTTTCTGAAGAGCCATCTTGTTCCAATGATGCTTTTGTTCTTTGGTTTGGGGACAAGGGTCCAGACGTCATTTCTGGTAAACTAGTTTAATTCTTCTTCCATGGCTAAGATCCAGTCATCGTCTGTCAAGGCTTCGTCTATTGTTTTTGGCTCTATCTCTGAGACGAAGGCGTAGGATGCTTGATCTCTGAAAGATGATCTGGTATTTACACCTTCTTTCTGATCTCCTATGATCTGATCTTGTGGATGATAAGTCATGAATTTCCAGTCTCTTATCTGTGGTTGAGAATCAGAAGCTCCTTCAATCTGAGGAAGAATTTCCTGAGAGGGTTGAATTTCGTCTGACATTGGTGCGGCAGATGGAGCTATATGCATATTTGCAAAATCATCCTTAAGATCAATTTTACCTACTCCTAAAATGCGTCCTTTTCCCATGCCTCCAAAGGCAACTGCTCCGCCATAAACTGGCTTTAGCTCTAGGAACATAGACCTTTCTCCCATCATGTGTTGTGAGCAACCACTGTCCAGGTACCAGCTCAAACCCTTGCCTTTTCCTAACAAGGATATCTGAAATAGGAATAATCTGAGACTTTGGTACCAAAATCTTTTTGGGTCCTGCAGCATTAGTACCCTTAGACATCCGCTTCTTCTTATGTATACATCTGAATTTGGAATGTCCAGATTTTCCACAGAAGTCACATTTGTCTGGGTCAGACTAAGTAGAAGCAGATGCATCTTTTTCTAAGCCTAAGCCAGATTTATCATGGGGATGTTGATGATATTTTAAAAGCATAGTGAGAGTGTTAGAACTCTCCAGAAACTTCCCAAAGTCCTCAGTTAAACAGGCTACTTCTTTCCTTAGTTTTTCAATTATGGATGAATTGTTTGTTTGACTAGGGGTGCTGGTTTGACTTAGGCTCTTCTTCTAGAGTCTTGACTTTTTCTTCTAGTTCTGCATTTGATTTCTTCAGTAATTCTATTTCACAAATAGATTGTTTGAGTTTTTGTTTAAATTTTTTATATTGCTGAGAAATCATATGACAGTTCTGAAGTAAAACGTCATAAGGCATCTCTTCTTCATCGTCTGATGAAGAACCAGATGAGCTTTCAGCTTCAGAACAAGTTTTTACCTCAACTTTTTCTTCTGTCTCTGCCATTAGACATACATTTGCTTGTTCATCGTCTAAGCTGCTACTTTGCTCACTGTCTGAGTCGTCCCATGTGGCCATCAAACTTTTCTTCTTTTTCTTACCACCGTAGGACTTCTTTTTCTTTAGCCTTGGACATTCAGATTTCATGTGTCTAGGCTTTCTGCACTCGAAGCAGATGATCTCTTGACTGTCCTCTTTATCTTTCTTCTTGAATCAGGAATCTTTCTTTCTGGAGGACTGTCTGAACTTGTTTTTCTTTTTCAGCATCTGCTTGAATTTTCTTGCCATGAGAGCGACTTCATCGTCTGTAGATTCGGCAGAGCTTTCGTCTAATTCTTCTGTTTGAACCTTCAGGGTCTTGGGGGCTCTTTTCTTTTCTTCTTTGATGTTGCTGGTTTCACCAACTTTGAGAACAGCGGAATTGTTAGTTTTGTTTGCAGGTAGTTGATCACGGTTTTGCAGATGTACTTCATGTACCCTAAGGACTCCTAACAGCTCATCCCAAGACAAGGTTCTCATATTCCTTGCTTCTTGGATAGCTGTGGTCTTTGGTTCCCACACCTTGGGCATACTATCAAGCACTTTCAGATTAATCTGAGCTTTAGTATATGTGTGCCCAAGAGATTCCAAGTCTGAGAGAAGGACTTGAAGTCTTCCAAACATATCGTCGACACTTTCTCCCTCTTTCATGGAGAAGCTCTCATAGTGTTTGGTCAGAGTGACAGCTTTCCTAAGTTGAACATCTTTTGTTCCCTCATAGTTGGTGCAGAGGGAATCCCATATCTCCTTGGCCGATTTTAGCTTACGTATCTTCTTGTACTCATTTTGGGTTAAAGCGCAAGTCAAAGTATATCTGGGCTTGTTGTTAAGTCCAAGAATGTTGTAGTCATCTTGGGTCCATTGATCTTCAGGCCTTGTGATGGGAATATCTTCATTTATGATGATGTTCCATAATTGATATTGACTGGATTTGATGTACATTTCCATGCGGTCTTTCCAGTAGGGATAGTCATCTCCAAGGAAGGTTGGAGGCCTTGTTAGAGAGGCTCCCTCAGGAATGAATTGATTGTTGTGACTGGCCATCTGGATCTTTTCCTCTAGACACGGTCAGGTGCTCAACCCTTAGGGGCTAAGCTCTGATACCAAACTGTAAAGACAAAAGTCACAAGAAGGGGGGTTGAATTGTGATTTATAGAATTTTTTACAAACTTTTAAAAACAGAGTGTAGCGTCTGATCAGATATAGAAGTTTTGAGAAAACATTTTGACAGACGATAACTTAACAGATGAAAGCCTCTTAAAAAAAATAGGTTTTAATCACAACCCAAAGTTAGTTCAAAGCAGTTATAAGAGATGTAAGATAAGGAAAGACAACACATGAATTTATACTGGTTCGTCTCACCCCGAGACTACGTCCAGTTCTTGGCAAACCACCAAGTTCCAATAACTTATCACAAGTTACAAGTATTTTTCACTGCCACTTCTGGCTCACCCAAGTAGTATTTCACACTTAGCCTCTCCAAGCTAAAACCCAAGTATTCTTTACTACCAAACCACTTTTGGCTCTAAAACAAATCACTAGATTTGTTTTTATAAAGGGTGCACAGACTTTTAAAGCTATCATCTTATAGACGGATATACAAGATTAAGAGCTAAGTCTTTTTCTCTCAGGATAGACAAAGTGGTTTGAGAGCTTTTTACAAAAATAATGAATGAAGGTTTGAAAGAATGCTTGAATTTGAATTCAGTTCATGTGTGTTTAGCATTTCAAATCTTCTTCTATATATACACTTGCTGAGGAAGTAACCGTTGTCTCTAAACGGTCTTCTTTCTTGCGTCTGAGCATCGTCTGAAGGAAGGTGGTTGAGGGCATTTAATGCGAGCATTAAATGCTCATCACCAACTAGTCATTCTGAGTTGATAAAGCATTATACTTATCTTTCTTGAGATATACTCCAAATCCTTCTACTACAGTGGTCATATCGCTTGTTCAGATAAGTACTGATTGTTAGCTGTAGTGCATCTTTTGAGGCGTGGAAAGCTTCAGAAACTTTGACTCTTCTTTTTATTTCCTTTTATGCACTTCGACAAATCCTAGGAGGATGTTCTATGAACATTCCCTGCAAAACAGATAACAAAAGGATAGTGCATATACTATGCCTTTAAATGCTTCTTCAGACTATAGTGTCTGTCTGCGTATCATCTGTATCTTACAGACGCAGATACAACGTTTTTGTCTGTTGGCATTTATAAGATGCAACTTTTTTACTTAATATTTGTTTTGCATATAATCAAAATAATTGAGGGTCCTGATTCGTCTTATGACTCAACAAGGGGTAAAAAGAAAATTTAGCAATAAATACACTTAAAAGTAGTCCTATGTTTCTTATAATTAGGACAAAAAAAATGTTGCTTTTTGTTTCTTACATATAGGACCGGAGGTAGTATTGTTTATGATTGAAGTATGTTATAATTATGCAAAGTGTGGGAACGACCCTTTTAATATTTAGCGAGTATCTTAGAGCTTAAATGGCTTGGACTTAGCCAAGCTAGATGGAAGATACACTTGGATGTGGTGCGAGAAGCTACAGCGTGGTACATTGTAGATGGTTTAGAACGTGACCTTTTGTGGGTTTAAGGGGTGAATGGCGCGAGTGTGTAGAATCCTAGGGGTAGGCTAGCTACCTATGAGCTGAGATGAGCAATGCCAGCTCGCACACCTCAATAAATGTCAGACTATTTATGACGGAGCGGAGGGTATATCTCTTGCAGGGTTTCACCCGAAGGATTAACGTGTCATAAGATGAATTATTGATATTAATAACTAATGTGTTGGGTTTTGGTGTCAGTGTACTAAGGATTGAAGGATCAACGATATACTTACTCCCCCTCGCTTCCTAAAGGATGAAATGTGATTGAAGGTCGATCAACCGAGAGTATGGATCCATACGACGATGATGATAAGGACAATGATGTTAGTAATGAGAATTAGACATGACTTAGGCCCCCGTAAACATGTGTGCTTGATTGATTGTTTGTTGGCATGAGAAAAGGTCATGACTCTTTCCATGGAAATGACGTCGAAAGAATACAACCTCTCTCCATATCTTTTTGTTTCTTTTGTATGTATGTACCCTGAAGATGGACCCAACGTTTTGGCATGTGGAGGTCAAGTTTAGCCCGATGGGGCACTGGACTTATTACCCTGAAGATCGTAGACACCATTACCAAGGAAACATCACCGTTTGCTCCTAGCCCCTGCAAGAAGTACCACTAGCACCGCTGGTAGAATGAACTTTTTTGTCCGCATATTCTTCCCTACGGATTGGGAGCGGCTTAATGACATGAACAATGAGGAATGACTTACAGCGCAACATGATTTTGATGATGAAGAGGAGGAAGATCTAGAAGAAGACCTAGCAAAAGATATGTAGGAAGACCCCAAGGAAGAAATGGAGGAGCCTTGGGAAGAGGGCGCAGAACCAGAGGGCATTATCTCAATGACTGTGGAGTACCCTCCCATGCTAGTCAACTTCGAAGACACCATCGAAGGATCACCTTATTCTTCTGAATGGTCCATAGGTTCACCAGACTATATGCCATCTTCCCTTAGTCAGCGTCCAATGCTCCTGTGAGAGCAAGCGTCCAATGACTATATAACCTACACTGTAGTTTCTATCTTAAAAAGTAATATCATATGACAATACATTTTCGATGGTGATTCTTTGTAATGCAACGATTATTCTCTCTCATTCTAATATGTCATTCTATTTGATTTTTTGAATAGTATTGAACAGGAAAAGAGAAGCTTCTCTCTGCAGAAAAAGTACAAGTAGGAGAGGCGCTACATGTACGGCTGTCTCCTCTATCTCTCCACCCTAAGTCAAAACGAGACAACGGTCACATGCTTTGGAGAGAACCGCTCTTGGCAAAGGAATAGATCCCACAACGGATACTTTACAACAAGCTGCCTATAAATAGAGGAATGAGCTCATGTATCAGACTGACGAAAAATTTATAAAGAGCTGAATCTCTGTCAAAACGACTGGACGATCAACACTTAAGCAAAATGAGCTTTCTACTTAGCTTTGCGAAGCGATTCTGTGTATTCGTACTTATTGTAATATCCTCTCTGTGAGAGTTATTCTTTCTTTCTATACTCAAACAACTCTGTTTGGAAAGCCAGGAGTGACTTAATGTTAAAGAATACTTGAGTTTGTTTTTAATCTCAGGGGGAGATTAAAGGTGTGCCAGGAGTGGCTTAAAGAATACTTGTAGCCAGAAGTGGCAAGGTTAGAATACTTGTGAGTAATCAGATACTGATTAGTAGAACCCTTCAAAGGTTTTTGAAGGAGAACTGGACGTAGCTCAGTTGAGTGAACCAGTATAAAACCAAGTGTTATATCCTCTCGTATTCTAGCTTATTTGCATATCTCTTAAGTTATCTCTTCAACACACTACGAAAGTATTTCGTTACACATTTTATCTACGAAAATCTTTTGCTTGTGTTCTAACGAAAAAGTTGAAAAGCAGATTTACCGGACTATTGCATTTGAACCACTAGACGATAGCATTTTTTCTGTTTCACTAAGTTCTTGTAAAACTTAAGATATACTATCGTTATTCTTGTTAAAGGTTTTCGAAGAAAATATAAACACACTATTCAACCCCCCTTCTAGTGTATTTCTCTGTATTTCAGTTGGTATCAGAGCTCGACCTCTTGGGTTGAGTACTTAGTAGTACAGAGGAAAGATCCTAAGAAAGATGGAAAACAAGGGATAAGCTGTGAACAAACCACCACTCTTCAAGGGTGTCAAATATGATTACTGGAAACAAAGAATGATAGCATTCTTTGAATCTAGCCATATTGACATGTGGGAAGTTGTGGAGATGGACGACTATATTCCACTTGATGCGAACCTCATCGAAATCCCAAAGGCTAGATGGACGGAAGAGCAAAAACAAAGATTTTATCTCAACTCCAGAGCTAGAAACATCATCATGTGTGCACTAAGCGAACAAGAATACAACAAGGTGCACAGTCTCAAAAGCGTAAAACAAATGTGGAACACTCTTGCGTTAACGTATGACGGTTCCACCCAGGTAAAACGTAACAAACTCAATCTCCTTACTCGTCAATATGAGTTGTTTAGTATGGAAGAAAACGAGGACATACAAAGTATGTTTGGACGGTTTCAAACCATACTAAATGAACTTAGAGCACATGGTAAAGATTACAATAACTATGAACATATTGACAAAATTCTAAGAAGTTTGCCTAGGAAATGGAGACCACAGGTTACAGCCTTGAGAACAAAAAAGGAACCGGACGATATGTCCCTAGAAGAACTCGTGGGAACTCTCAAGGCGCATGAACTAGAACTGCATCAAGATAGTGATGGTAAGAAAAATAAGTCTCTGGCGCTCAACGTCCAGAAGCCAAGGAAAGCATCATCGTCCAAAGCCATGCAAGTTGAAACATCATCAGACGAACAATATGAAGATGATGATTCAGATGAGAATGATGAACTATCCTTTATATCCAAAAGGATACATGCTATGTGGAAGAAGAAAGGTGGATCCAGATGGAGAAACCTAAACAGAAAAGGCTTCAAAGAAAAGAAGGAGAAGAGTCCAATCGTGTGCTACGAATGCAAAAAGCCAGGACACTTCAAATCAGAATGCCCAGATCTCGACAAAAGCAAGGACAAGAAGAAGAAATTCTTCAGCAAAGGAAAGGGCAAGAAAGTTCTGATGTCCACATGGGAAGACCTGGACGATGACTCAAAGTAAAAACATTGTTTCCACTTCTAGACCTCTTGAGTTGTTACATATTGATCTATTTGGACCCACAAGAACAGCCTCGGTAAGTGGTAAAAGATATGGATTGGTTATAGTGGACGACTATACTAGATGGACATGGGTCTTATTCCTATCCCACAAAGATGAGTCCTTCAAGGCCTTTTATAACCTCTGCAAAAGAGTTCAAAATGAAAAAGGAGTATGCATTACTTCTATCAGAAGTGATCACGGGGGAGAATTCGAAAACGAAAGTTTTCAAAGGTTCTGTGAGGATAATGGTATCCTTCACAACTTCTCAACACCTAGAACACCACAACAGAATGGTGTAGTTGAGAGGAAAAATAGGTCACTCCAGGAGATGGCCAGAACCATGTTGAATGACAATTCAACCCCTAAACACTTCTGGGCTGAAGCAGTGAATACTGCCTGCTATTTACAAAACAGAATCTATATAAGGCCGATATTGAAAAAGACTCCATATGAATTGTGGAAGGGTAGAAGACCCAACATATCCTACTTCCATCCATTTGGATGTCAATGTTTCATTCTGAACACTAAGGATAACCTGGGAAAATTTGATTCTAAGTGTGATAAAGGAATACTGCTTGGATATTCTGAAACTTCAAAGGCATACATAGTTTATAACTCTAGAACCTTAGTTGTTGAAGAAGCTATCCATGTGAAGTTTAATGACAACAAGCCTGATAAGGAATTATCAGAGCTGGACAAATCATTTGCAGATATCAGATTGGACGATGCAAGTAAGTCATCAGATTCGTCCAACCATGATGTCTCAGTTGAAGAGTCAAATGCATCACTGGACGGTCCAGTCGCGGAACAAAGAGAACCAACTGGATGCAAGTAAGTCATCAGATTCGTCCAACCATGATGTCTCAGTTGAAGAGTCAAATGCACCACTGGACGGTCCAGTCGCGGAACAAAGAGAACCAACTGGATGCAACTGGCAAATGAAGAGACATCATCTACAGGAGCAAATCATTGGAGATCCAAAAGATAGAGTCAAAACCAGATCTTCACTTCAACGACAGCAAGGTCACACAGCATTCATATCTCAAATAGAACCTAAGACTGTGGACGATGCCTTAGAAGATGAAGGCTGGGTAAAAGCAATGCAAGAAGAACTTGACCAATTTCAAAAGAACAATGTCTGGAAGCTAGTAGAACTCCCCAACGACAAAGAAGTTGTAGGAGCAAAGTGGGTGTTCAGAAACAAGCTGGACGAAGCAGGTAATGTTGTGGGAAATAAAGCAAGGTTGGTAGCAAAAGGTTACTCACAACAAGAAGGTATAGATTATACTGAAACTTATGCTCCCGTTGCACGTCTAGAGGCAATTCGCATTCTACTATCATTTGCAGCTCATAGCAACATGAAGCTATATCAAATGGACGTAAAAAGTGCATTCCTCAATGGACTCATAAAGGAAGAAGTCTATGTGGAACAACCCCCAGGATTTGAAAGTGATGTTTTTCCAAACCATGTTTTTAAACTTAACAAAGCCTTATATGGGTTGAAACAAGCCCCTAGAGCTTGGTATGAAAAACTCAGCTCAGTTCTGTCAGAAAATGGTTTTTCAAGAGGAAAAGTAAACACTATATTATTTCGCAAAGACTACTCTTCTGATTTTATTATTGCACAAATATATGTTGATGATATCATATTTGGTGCCACTAATGAGTCTCTCTGTGAAGAATTTGCCAAATTAATGCAAACAGAGTTCGAGATGAGCATGATGGGTGAGCTAAAATTCTTCCTTGGACTTCAAATCAAACAAACTGAAAAGGGAATATATATACATCAGACTAAGTATGTCAAAGAGCTGCTAAAGAAGTACAAGTTGGACGATGCAAAACCAATGAAAACTCCTATGCATCCAACAACAGTACTTGGATTGGATGACAACTCAAAGAAAGTAGATAACACTCTATACAGAGGAATGATGGGATCACTCCTATACCTCACAGCGTCCAGACTTGACACCATGTTCAGCGTATGCTTATGTGGCAGATTTCAATCTGACCCAAGGGAAGTTCATTTAACTGCTGTTAAAAGAATCTTTCGATACCTTGCTGGAACCACTAACCTTGGGTTATATTTCAAAAGACAGAAAGATTTCAGGTTAATAGGATACTGTGATGCTGATTATGCTAGAGATCGAATTGAAAGAAAAAGCACCAGTGGAGGGTGTCACTTCATCGGTGGTAATCTAGTCTCCTGGATATGCAAGAAGCAAGGAACCATTGCTCTGTCCACTGCTGAAGCAGAGTATATTTCAGCTGCAAAATGCTGTTCTCAAATCTTGTGGATCAAACATCAACTTGAGGACTACAACATATATGAAAGTAACATTCCTATCTTCTGTGATAGTAAAGCTGCCATAGATCTCTCTAAGAATCCCATATTGCATTCAAGGGTCAAACATATAGAGATCAAACATCACTTTATAAGAGACCATGTTCAAAAGGGTACTGTGGAACTACACTTTGTAACCACAGATAATCAGCTTACTAATATATTCACCAAACCCCTTATTGAAGACAAGTTAATCCTTCTGAGGAACAAACTTGGCATGGACTCTGTAAAGGAATGATTAACATCTACATGATGCGTCCAATAAAACCATAGCGTCCAAAGGACATGTCGTCCAAGAAACACTAGAGTCATGCACATGCATTGCATATATCTCACTTAAGTCCAATATCTGGACGACGCTTTTATCTTAGCATTTTTTTTGTTTTGTTCAAATGATCAAAATGGATCGTTTTAAGAGTAAGTATAAGCTAATACTCTATGCTGAGTCACCAAAATGTTAGTAACCGTACACAGTTACCCACATTCTTCGCACGTCTCATCATGGCGGGTTTTATGGCGTCATTTACATTTCAAATATTCAAAAAGCCCAAAACCGTATCATATTCTCCAAACAAAGCCCAAATATACACTTATCAAATCATCATAGAAAAACACCATCGTATCCATCTTCTCTGAGATTATCATCACCCTTAAGCACATTCTCTCTCTCTCTCTCAGAAACCCAAAACCCTCTCAGAAAACCTAAAAATCCAAACTTTTCTACCATGTCGAACTCTGCAAGCTCAAGCAACTCGGAACTCGACGTCCCCACTTACCCTGAAACCACAGTTGTGTGCCAAGGTGCTGCTACAGTGCACATTGAGCACTTCTTCGACATCGAAAAGCTTGAGAAGCTAGGACTGAACCTGAACGAGAGCCTTCTGAAGTGTGGAATCAGAGGCTACTTCAATGAAAACCAGAAGATATTCCCTGAGTTGATCAGAATGTTCTGGAGAAATGCCAAATTCCAGAGCCCAAGGGAGCTCGTGGCCACGGTTCTTGGACGAGAGGTGACACTGTCCACCGAGACCATTGCAAAGGTAACTGGTTGCATTAGGGAGCAGAACCAGTATAGAACAGACTGGGCCAAGCAGTACGGCAATTACGTTGCGACCGTGCTTTACAAGACCAAATCCACCGACTCAATAAGGATTTAGTACAGGAACCTGTGTGAGGAAGCAAAAATCTGGCAGCAGGTGTGCAACAAGAGTATCCTGCACAAAGCTGGGTCTAAGGACTCAGTCACAGACTTACACAAGTTCGTGATATTCCATATTATGAAAGGTATTCCCTTCAACCTCCCTCACACCATTTACGTCAATATCGTGAGAATGATGAAGTCTGTTGGTGGCAATGATGACATTTTCTACGCCGCCCTGATGAACAAGATCTTCTGGGACCAGAAGGTCTATCAACGCTTCTTTGATGAACTGGAAGAAGATGTTTATGAAGCCATTGTGAAGAAAGGGCCAATGGTAGCAACACAACAACTATTTGGTGAGTCCAACATAAAACCTATGAAGATCAAGCTAACAGTCAAGGTCTTAAGGGACCTGGACGAGGACACCATCAACAAGCAACGACATGAACAGAGCAAGATCATCTCCAATAATGATGAAGAGGAGATTGATCTTCTTGGTATTGGCAAAAAGATCAAAAGGTTGATGGAGGAACAGGAGAGCAGAAAGATCACACGACAAATGTCTCAGAAGCTGAAAAGGAGAGAAGAACCAAGAAAAGACATGCTGACACATCCACTGCTCAGTTCCCAGCAGAGAAGCGTCCAAGGATTGATGCGTCTAGACCTGCTCAAGCTGAGCAGCGTCCAAAGGCAGCACCAGTAAAGCTTGCTCCAGAAAAGCAAAAGGTTCGGTAGCTTCAACTACTGGACGACTCTGATGATGATGACCAGATCCCAATTGGTCAAATCATGAAGAAAGCAGAGGAAACGGAGGAATCTCAGCAAAAGAAGCAGAAGGTACAACCTGCTAAACCAATTTCCTTTCCTTCTAACGTGCCGTGACGAGTCAAGACTCAGGCAGCAAGGCCAAGGAGAATTGCAGTTCTACCACCTTCCTCTCAAGACACCGACAGCATATCCACCAGCACCCTACTACCAGCAACATCCAGTGCTCCATCCACATCAACAACCCAGCATCCAATTCTTCGCTTGGACTTGTCCAAGTTTGTACGTCCAAGGGATGCATGGAAGGATTCCTGGTCCCCATGGACTATACCCCCCAAGCAGAAAACCAAAGAAGAAGAAGACAGAGAACGTTTCCCGGTTGCATTCCTTACACGAAATGAACATAATTACTGTAAGAGAAGTGATGTGATCCGGGGGCCTCTACAAGAGCCCTTGAAGAGGCATTTCACTACTGTCTCAGCACCAGAGTGGACAAGGTATGATTACGCTCGTGATTCTTCAGCTGATTATGCTGCTATGCCAGAAGGAGCGATCATCAGCAACCCTCTGCCCAATTGGACGAGAGAAGAGTATCCACACTTAATCCGCATGCCTCATCCTTACTCTTGTCCAACTGGAACTCAGCAAAGAGTGCGTCCAGTAGCAGAAGATCTGCATAAACCAGAGGTGGAGGTTGTCTCTCGATTCACAAAGACGGTTGCGGAGCAGAAAGGGAAGGCTCCAAGAAAAAAGAAGGCACCATCCAAGAAGTCCCCTGTTAGCAGGGATATTGAACTGGCCGCATAATTTCAGTTAGCCATTAAAGAAAGTCTGGACCCTTCCATATCGAAGCAACGTCCAGATGTAGGGTGGGTCAAGGATGTTCGCATCTGTACTCCAATCACAAAGTTCCTGCCTCTACCTGCTGGAACTCCAGTGCTAAACTTCCAGCCAGGCGACTATGATGAACTTGGAAAACTTCTGCAACAAATGTATATACCAAACCAATCCATCGCCTACCCACCAAACCTTCACATAAGTCGCGCCACAGAAATAAAGTTTGTACCAGACAGCGTAGTATTCTTACAAAACACATTTGGACGCTTTTCTTATTAAAACATAAAGTCGAGGTTTGAGAGATACAATACCATTGCGGCATTGGACGACGTAAATCCTATAACACTCAAACAAGATCATTAGATACTTCAAAATTTATCCTTTAATTGTTATCATCAAAATCGAAATTCGAGGGGTTGGACATCGTCCAAGGTCTTAGAACCTAACAATGGAAGAGTGGAGATCCTTCCTGGCTCTCGATCCTTACAACGATGAAGAGGATTACTTTAGGGATGATGAGAGGGAGGATTAGGTTAGGGTACTGAAGGTTGGGATGGTTAATGTCCACGTTGGTAGTTTTCTATTGATGTATTTCTTTCATTTCCATGTATTTTCATTTCAGTTGTAATCGTTTCAAGTTGATGTACTAAACCTCTATGGTGGTTATGTTAATTTTATGTTCCTTTGTTATTGATGTTTAAATTAAATTTGCCTTTTATTAGAAATGTTTGTCATGCGAGAAAAAAATCATGATTTTTCACAACAAAAGTAAATAAAGAGTTTTATTAAAATTAATACAAGCTTTCAAATAGGATTATTAATTAAAACAATATAAGGGGTGTTACAATTATTATTATTATTATGATTATACAGGTGCTGAGTGGTGGGTTCAACAATTTGGAAAGTCTTTGCCATTTTTAAACTGGCTTCCTTATCTTGGGGGTAAGACGTCTTCATTATCTAGTATTCTTTTCATTTTAAATTGGTTCCTTATCTTGGGGATAATATGCATTTGGAGACAACTTTCTGTACATTTGATTGTCTTTTACATGAAAATATATTAAATTTACAACAATATGTCCTATTTTCAATCTATCTCTTAATTCTTCATGTTCACTGGATACCCAGATGGCAAGATCCTTGTCAGTTCATATGCTTGCTTATGTGTTATATGAGCCTAAGATTTAGGTAAATAGGGATAAAGAACATATTTTTATCTATGAGTGGATAAATCATTTGTATGGCCTAACTAGACTCTTTAAATATGCCTGACTACTAAACTATACAACCAACGTAAAACTTGTCGATATACCAAACATGGATATAGTTTTATTGTCTTAGGAGGGTATGGCCTTGCTATATGTTCTTCAATGTCTGGAATGACAATTTTTTCTTCTTAAATTCTTTGCTATGTACTACAGTATGTTCTTTACTTCAATGTCTGGTCTGGATAGCCAATTTTTCCCTATTAGTGTACAGCCCTTTAGTTTGAAGTCCTCAATTCATATTAATTTTTTTGGGCATCTTTTCATTTTTTTAAGTAGTGAGAATCTATGCAGTAACTTAAAGATCATATTTCAATATATTGGTAGAAACCAATAGTACAGAATGGATCATACTATGTTTATTAAGACTTAAGAATACTTGAGGTGCATCTGGTTTGTTTTTTAATTTTCATTTTCAATTGATATGTTTTTACTACTATTTAAAAAAAAAAAGGCTTCCTTTATTTCACTTTGTTTTCTACTTTTAGGGATTTGAATTTATTTTTTTTGGTGAAAACAACAAAATCTTATTTTCTCCATCTCCTTTACAAACTCTTAGAAACAAGAAACAAATTGAAAATAAAGTGGACAGTGAACTTTATAATTAATAATAAGAACATATCAATTAAAATGATATCAAAAAGCTAGGCAATCACAATATTATATATTCGTTCTTGTGTACTTATCTAATAAACATGGAACAATAAAGTTAAGGTTGTCTACTCCAGTAACAAACAAGCGGGGTGGGTTCCATTTGCTTGTCTAGTATGATCTGAGCTAAATATCCTTTGGGTGGTGTAGTATAGCTCATCCTAATAAAGATTATTGGTTTATATATAGTCAATGTTTTTGATAAATCACTGCTTGATTTTTATTGTTCTTTCTGCATTTCAGGAATCCTAACATTCAAAGCTGCATTATGTTTAATGACAACTTTTGGTCTTACACCAACAATCACATGCAAGTATGTATAGCTAAAATTATTGAAGTTAAATCTTCTTTGGCATGTGCAATACCCCAATAACCCTTGGCCTAAATTTTGTTCCTTTTTTTTTTTCTAACGCTGATATCTCAGATATTTTCTTTTAGGTTGAACTATACCATTTGGTTGTTATTTTGTTACTAGTTATACTCAGCATTGATGGACTGAAACTGAGATCTAAGTAGTTGGAATATAGAAATAACTAATAATGTCTTTATTGTATCTTAGAATATTATATAGTTTCTTAGATGATCTTATGGAGTGGTTTCCTGATTTTCATTATATTTCTTGGTTTGTTTCCTTATTTGATTTGATTACGATTTTGAAGTCTAGTGCTACTACTATAAATAAGGATTAGTGCTTTATATTTTGTATCACATCATAATACATCATATCGATTGAAAGTCCTATAATTGAGTCTCTATTCACCTTATTATTTTTTGCTTGCTTAAATCCTGCAATTTCAACATGGTATTACAGTGGTATCATCTTCTTTGACCTGTCCCGTTACTTTTCTTTCCACTACCGAGATACCTCAAGTTTGAAGCTCCTTTGTTAGGTGACCCTGCCACCGTGTTAGATGTGAGAAATTCTTGTCACCAAAACCTTAGCTGGCATATGTAAACACTTTTGTCAAAGTTTCTGGTTACTATCGCCACTTATTGACTTGTGCTATTCTCTACCAAGATTTGTCCTTATTTTATCCAAACACACTTTATGTTGTAATGTACCTTTGCTCGAAGGGATTCAGGTTTATTATGGTGTGGCCTTTGTTCCTTAAACCATAACTTCTTGTAATCCCACAGTTGGCTCAAGGCTAAAACACTTGTGTTTCACCCTCATCCTGACATTTATACTTAGATGGTGACATCTCTTCCACCAAACAACTATTCTAGTAGTTCATTGACGATCATACCAGTGGTCACTACTATTCTTCCATTGATGATCATTCCAGTGACTTTTTTCTCATTAGTGATTCATACACTGATAAATTGGTTGTGATTCATATAAGCCAACCTCCTTTCTTGTATCAACTGATGATGATTTCTCCAATATCAATGATGAGTCAACCTTTTTTGATGAATTCTCCATCTCCATGGTTATGGTGCATATTAGCTTAGTTTTTCAAAGTTGTAGTTTGTCTTATTCCAGTTTATGAATTCATCTCCACTGAGCTACAAAGTGGGGATTGATTTAAATAAATTTTCCATTTTCTTATTATTTTTTATCCAGATCCAGATCTATCAATCTTTTACATTTTTCTGTTGTTTGAAGCTTTCAAATGTGGATTGGAAAAGTTTGGGCTAGAGCAGTGCCTGTTTGCTTACCAAGAAATTTCTCATGTTGATGATCATTGTTGTTGTATTGCCAAGTTATCTTTTTTGTGATGTTCATCTTTTTGATGTCTCCTGCATCCCCGAGTATCATTTCTAGTCATGTTTTATAGAGCCTACCATGTGTGAACACGTGTAAGAACTAAGAACTCATTTGTAACAACTTAAAGCTTAGTTAGCTTTATTTTGAGGGTTAGAATTTGGAAAATATTTCGTAATAGATCAATATCTTTATTGTATTTTTAGACTATTTTAGAGGAATTCTTAGGAGAGGTTTCTGGATTTCATTATATTTCCTTATTTGTTTCCTTTTTTTAATTAGGTTTAATCACTTTATAGGTTCCTAAACTTTTATCAAATTTTTAATTAGGTCCCTGAACTTTTTTTTTGTTTCAATTGGATCCCTGAACTTGTATTTATTTATTAATTAGGTCACTGACTTGTATTTGTTTTTTAATTAGGTCCTTGCATTAGGGACCTAATTAAAAAAAATACAAGTTTAGGAACCTAATTGAAAAAAAAAAAAGTTCAGGACCTAATTAAAAATCATCAAATCGTTCAAGGACCTACAGATTAATTTAACCTTTTAATTAAGACTAGGAGTCCAGTACTAGTATAAATAGGGCAAGTGTTTTGTATCGCATCATATTACCCCATATTAATTTATTATCTTATTATTTAGAGTCTCTATTCATTTTCTCCTTCCTTACCTAAACCCTAACATCTCAAGACAAGTCAAGGATTATGACATACTTTATTCTTATTGTTATGTTAATTTGGTGGTATTTAGAGTTTGTAGAATTCTATTCCATAAATTATCTAGAATATGATAATAGTTAGCATAAATATCTTTGCATATGATATAAACCAAGATTTTACAACATTTTAAGTATAGAATGATCCTTGTGTTTCTGTAGGCTATTGTCCTTAATTTATTTGATGGTAAACATTATCTTTTTGTTCCATACAGTGTTACTAATGTTTATAAGGTTGTGAAGGCGAGGAATGGAAGCATGCCACTTGCATTGGCAATGGTAATACTTATTTCCCATAGGATATTCTTTCTCTAAAATTTGGTGGCTTTGTTAATGTATTTGTGTTTTTTCTTGGACAGCTTTACCCATTTGTTGTACTCGTGGGAGGAGTACTTATGTGGTATAACTCAACTCAAGATTCACCAACTTTGTACCCAATTTGTTTGAAAGATATGCACATTATATTATTATTCTTTTGTTCATATAAGCACTTGGGCAATTTTTGGTGCAGGGATTATTTATCGCCATCAGATATCTTGGGGAGATATCCACATTTAGTTATTATCGGAACAGGACTTACTTTTGGATATCTTGTGGTAAGATAGTTGTGTTTTAACTTTGAAATATATATATATATATATATATATTAATGGCAAGCTGCCTTTATTTATGTCATATTTTATTTGGTGCTCATTTTAGCTAGTTACCACCCATTAGTGTAATTATTCTTGGCTGATGGCTCTTTGTAGGATGAACCAATTTGCATAGGACTATTTAGCTTTCAAAATGTAATGTTATTATGTTAATTAATTAGGTTTTGGGGCTTATTATATATTTACAATTTTATCTGATCTACCAAGAACCTAGTTTAATTTTAGTGTCATAGATTTTCTTTTAGTACCAAAAACTTTTAACAATTTTTATTTTAATTAGAAGAAAACACAACATATGAAAAAAAAAAGAAACTTTCGGATTGTTGAATAACAAAGCGATATAAATAAAGTAATAAACAATGGAATCATCATGGTATTTTTAAATATATTCAAAAATAAAAAAAATTGGTTATGTATTGTTTATTATTAAAGGATCTGGATCCAAAAGACCTTGTAGATTTTGTACTTCTTTTTTCTTTGATGGAAGAAAAAAAATGATGAACACATAAAAAATTCAAAGAAGAAAATACCCCATCCATAGAGGAAAAAAAATTAATTGCCTACGTGGAAAAGCCGTATGCATCAATATGCAAAAAATGCTTGTACGGTTATTTTTGCTCATACACTTTCTTATTGTATTTATCCCTAATCCCTGGAATAAATTTACCAATATATGAGTAATAATTCATGCACAATTTATTGTTGATAAGCCTAACATTTTTTTTCCCTTATGAATAATTATTCTGTCTATGAAATTCGTTAAATTATGCTTTTATGTTTTTGAGTGAACCTTAGACTTAGAGCTTATATAGGTTAGATTTTGGGAATTGATTATGTCTAGCAAATCATGAATTTGAAACAAATACGTTCTTAATAAGCACAAAATTCATCTTCTTGCAATCTGTTCTATAACCTTTTCTTCGCAACTCTTCTGAATATTACATATCTTACCTCTAGCATCCTTTTGTATACAATTCCATATATTATGATTTTTAATGAGGGAAGCTTAATTTTGCAGGGGAGGATGATTTTGGCTCACTTATGTGATGAACCTAAGGGTCTGAAAACTGGGATGTGCATGGTATAAGTTATTTTACTTAAATGTTATATTATGAATTACTTTATTAAGATGCATGATTTGGTTGTTATTCCTCATTATAAAACTATAAAAACACAATGATGACACGGGCCAAAAGTTTTATACACTTTCAGTGAACTTCACTTTCATTTATGTGTGCTACTGTAGTTTGTAGCTATAAAGCTCACTCATATTAGGAGTCTCAAAGATTCTTGATATCCTTTATGTTCAGAGCATTATTATGCCAATAGTGTCTAGATTCAATAAGTAGGAAATTGTATCATTGCATGATTTACATTAACACTACATATGCAACCTCCTTTATGGAAGCGAAACATGTTTCAACATCCAATATATATTGGGGATGTTTCAAATGAGAATACTTCTTAAAATGAGAAATGAGAACTTACAATTTTAGCCATTAGATTACAATTAAAAATATTTAATGAATGAGATTAAAACTTATTTAAAATAGTCACGTGCTTCCTCCCATGTTATTTCCTTCCCCGATCACATACGCATTCTTCCTTAATGTATCACAATTCACCCTTCTCATTCATTGATTTTAGTTTTTGCAATTAACCCTACTTTTTCACATCCTGCAATTGACATGGATATTCAAAAGTTTAGGAATTTTATTTCATTGACATGAAATAAACCATTTTCTTTCACGTCATGAAAAGTTTAGGAACATTTGTTCCACCATGGGTACTGAAAGTGCGAAGGCTAAGCTTGATGCTGTGAAAGAAAGATTTGGACGAGAGGAGATAGATGACTTCTATGAGTTTTGTCTACTAAAAAGGAAGATAAATTCTTGAAGACTCGAAAAAACCTAAAAGCAAAAAAAAAATTATGCGTGAAGATGAAGTAAGGTTATTTGCTGAGTTGTGGCTAGAATTGTGCGTCATGTTAAAAGAAGAGGGAGGGAGGGGAGAAGCAAGCATGTGACTTTTTTTTAAATGAGTTTTAATCTCATTTATTCATTCTTTTAATTGTGATCTAATGGCTGAAATTAAAAGTTCTCATTTCTCATTTTAAGAAGTGTTCTCATTTGAAACATCCCATATGTGTGTGTGTGTGTGTACTTTTAGGAAAAACCTTGGTATTTCAATCTTCACTTGAAAACTAGGGTTGGAATAAATGAACGTGGAGGTATCATTGGGGACAAAGTATGTATATTTTCAGTGAAGTGTTTGTGTTTTTGATAAAATGTCTAATAGACATAATGGCTAAGGATGGATGTTTGACCTTTTTTTCTTTAATAATAATCTTTAAATGTGTATTATGTTCAAATTAGCAAGGTATGTTGATGAACATCTCGAGGGGCTTAAAGGAAGGAAGTAGTTGTTGCTTGGCTCTAAAACCTTTTCCTAATATTTGGAATGATATTTCCTTGTAGCATTAGAGTAATTTTAGTTTCCTGAACATCAAATAATGATTCATAACAATGCCCCCTTATTCAATGAAAATATTTATTTTTTTTCATGTTTTGAATTTTGAACAAAGTCATCAATATTTGATCTATTAACATGATCAATTTAGCTGAAGCTCAGTGGTTGTAGCTTAGGCTTTTTGAAAACCCAATGCTATGCTGAAAACTGGAAAACTTAAACATGAAACATATAAATGATGTCTTCTTTGATGCATTTAAGAATTAAAATCCTTTCAAATATTACAAATTTAATTCATACATTTTTCAAAGTAAAATCTATGTAGTGAATTTTCATTACTTAAATTTTTAGATTATGTAGCACATATTTAGTTGTATAACAACATTAATATTATTGTTTAGAGATTCATATTAATAATGAGTCAATGTCTATCAATGGTGGAATGACAAAGAACATGTTAGAAAACACCTTGATTAATCTATCTAATTTCATTTGAGTGATTGATTACTATTATTTTTGATACACGAATATAAGCATAATTGATTTTGTACAGTCCCTCGTGTATCTCCCATTGGCCATCGCTAATGTACTTGCATCAAGGCTAAATGATGGGTATGTACTTTGCTTTTGCATTCTGAGTTTCATTGATAGATGCTTTCATGTTCGTCTGTTTCTTCTCATAAAATCCATTTATATTTTCGGCAGGGTTCCTTTACTAGATGAGAGACTAGTTCTTCTTGGTTACTGTGCATTTTCAGGTACAACTACCTTTTTTTTCTTCCTAGTAAAGCAAAATATTCTTAAAGAAGAGAAAGAAACAAGTTCAATAGAAAAGGATAAATATTCAAGTACTGATTATCGTACATCTGGAAATCGTACACCTGACATCCACTCTGCAAACATGGTTAATCATGTATGAAATATAGTTAATTTTGTTTAACAAGTGGTTAACTATTATCAGACATTTCAATAGCCTTATGAGACAGTTAACCACCATTAGACATTTCAATAACCTTAAGACACTGTTAATCATACATTAATAATTGATGCAATCACGTTCATTTACTCTTAAGTCTTAACCACTTCTAAAGCAAAGTTAACCATATTAGTTAACCACGTGTAACGACCAATAACCTTATAATATTATTAACCACTTGTGAGGCAGTTAACCATATTTACATGTGTAGTTAACCATATGTGATGATCAACAACCTCATGATTTTATTAACCACTTGTAAAACAAAGTTAACCACTATTAAACATTTCAATAACCTCATGGCTCTATTAACTATAGTCTATATATCAATAATCAATAATTGTATATAGTTACGTTTATTTACTTTTAATCACTTGTGAGATAAAATTGATCATATTTATACATATAATTAACCACATATCTGGGTGGACACCTGGTGTAAAGTTTTCAAATGTACGTTGATCTTTCTCCTAAATATCCTCTTCTCCTCAAGGAAACCGAAAAGCATAATAACTTGAACAAAGAAGATTATAGTATCTCACAACCATGCTTTTATTTGGTGTATTAGATGTTGGATTTGATTTATGGATTATGGCCTATATTGTTTTGCTTATAACATAAAGCAACTTATCTCACTAAGAAATTACTATTAAGTATTAACAAATTATTTTGGAAATTGAGAAATTTGATGCATCAACCATTGTTGTATTGAGAAATTCATACTATGACTCCATTTCTTTTACTTAAATGATTTTGTTTTTATGAACACAGTGGCACTTTACTTCCATTTCGCCACATCAGTCATTCATGAAATTACCAATGCCCTGGGAATATATTGTTTCAGGTAAGTTATCAAGCCTTATGTTAGTATGCATGTTGTAAAATTTGGCATTTGTTGTTCCCTTTAATTCATCTCCACTTTATGAAATCTAATTTATTTTGTTAGTTCATATAGAAAATTGGTTTTTTATGCTATTACATTAACTCGTGCTTCTATTGGTACACCAATCTTTACTAAGAACAATGACCTTTGATACTTACAATCTTACCTTTTGTTCAATTGCAGGATAACTAGGAAGGAAGCTTGAATCTACCCAAGTTTACCTTTAGGTATGCCTTTACTAACTAATAACTTGTGTTTTTGGACATGTTCCTTATTTTTTAAATTAGTCAATTTGAATTTATAAATTAGCATTTTTTTAGAACATACTGTTTATTACATTTCTCCATGTCTTGCTAAGTCGTTATTTTTATTATCATTTCAGCTTGCAAGTCAAGCAAAATACTGGCAAGGCTTTGGTCAGTACTAATTTTGCTTTATTTGACAAATTTGACTAACAAAGATCTTGTAATTATATATTGATTCTTAGATAGACTAGGAGATCTATTTTTGGAAACTCGAGTGTTTCAATTCAGCCACTAGAAATATTTATTTTATTTTGAATATGACATAAAAAAATCTGCATATTGTTTATTTTTTTAATTTATGGATTAGAATGTGGATTTGACATGGATATTTGAGTATGGATAACTGAATTTAAAATAAACTAAAATGGAACTATAAATAGAATATCAGCTACAGAGAGGTCAAAGTATATATTGAGATTTTGACTCGTGGATCGCCTCCCACTAAATAGATCGTTTTCCCACATGTAAACATAGCGGGACCTTACACCATTGCGACAACCCTATGGGTTATTAATAGGATTAAATTATTAATTTTTAATACAACATTCTATTTTTAATTCTTTAATATTGCCTAAGAATAATAATGATCAATAAAATCATTTTTTCATAACAATATTTCGTTATGCAACATTGAAGGAGGTTAAATATAACAAAATAATAATGATTATTAAAATTTTAAGTGTTAATGTGTAGCATTCGCACAGGTCACATTCGTCTTTGTAGACAATGTACAAAAAAATTGTTGTATTAATATATATATATATATATATATATATATATATATATATATATTTATATCAATAATTTCCTTATTATTGATTTACCCGAAAACAAATTGAAAGAGTATAAATTTTTTTTTTCATTTAAAAAATAGGATTAGATTATATTCAAAAACACTTAAAAAGATTTTTAAGAACATAATCAAAATTTAGCTAAATTATATTTTTTTTTCTCTTAAAATATCATATCTAGAAATGAGCGATCAAATAAAAAATATTATGATATCTAAAAAGATAAAATGAAAAAAAAATTATGATATTTAAAAAGATAAAATGAAAAAATTGTGATATCTAAAAGAATTAAAAATGTAAATAAGAAATAATATTTAATGAACAAGACTAAAAAAAACTAATAGAAAGTTATATAAAAAATGAAAAACATATTTACAAAGACTAAATAATTTTAAATAATAAACTAAATAATTATTGTATTATTTTAAGAAATTAAAACTAATATAGATACAACACCAATTAACAAACTCTAGTTGAGTTCAACAGTCCTTGTTTGTGGACCAAGCTAGTGCCAGGTTCCATAAAGACCAATTTTGATGCTTCCATTGTTAGGGGTAAAGGTACAGGGTGGGGGGTTATTTATTGGGATCACTGTGAAGCTGTGATGGCAGCAACAACCAAGTTTTTGCCTATATGTTTTGAACCACATATTGCTGAAGCAATTGCCTTTAGATTGGCCATCGAGACCTCTCACCATCTACTGCTGAATCCAGTGAAGTTTGAATCTGATTGCCAGAGGTTGGTTACTGCTTGGACTATAAAGTCTTTTTCCTCTAACAACTATTTTGCTGGGATTATCCAGGATTGTGTTTTGTTACTCAGAGGCACTTCCTCGAATTTCTTGTCCCATGTAAATAGAAAGGCTAATAAAGCAGCATATAGATTAGCTAGATTAGCTTTCTTGGATACTGATTCCTATTGGATGATGATGTAATGCCTCAGGGCTCTTTTTGTCTATAATACATACATCTCACTTCTAAAAAAAAAAAAAAACTAGATACAACACCGATAATCTTCGATGACTACTTTTCAACAAAAACATGCAAAAAATACTAAAAAAAAGTGAATGTTGAAAAAAAAAAAAAGTAAAAAGGACAAAATTGAAAAAGAAAAAAAGAGAAATGATAAAAAAGACCCTTATTTAGACACCTGTCTAAAAACTAAGAAATGTTGTTTATGTAATTTTGTCATCCTAAACTTTTCTTATATAGATAAAAGAAAGGTTGTTTATGTAATTTTTCTAACCTAAACTTTTTCTTATATAGATAGATATAGATTTTCTTATATGGATATAAATAGTAGAAGCTTAAACTTTTCTTATATAGATAATAGATTTTAGCTAATCTCACTAAGCTTTTCACGTTTTTCCTTTTTCTTCTTCTTCTTCTTTTCTTCTAAACTTCCTTAACGTTTTTTTTCCTATGAAACTCCCAGGTCATATTTAGTCCAGGAAATTGAAAACACCATAAAACTCTTACAAAGAGATTAATTTGTCCTCTAAATGAATAATTTTCAACGTAAGAATTTTAAATCCTAGTAATAGATATTTAACCTTTCTACGAATGGAAAGAAAACAAGCAAAAAGTAAACTCCCTTACCTCAAAGAAATGATAAAAAGTAAGAAAGTGCATTTCCACCCCCTCAATCCTATGGATGAAGTCATGGTTTCTCTAGATCCCATTGAATTTCATTTAGAAGAGGAACCTTATAAGGATCTATTGATTCTTATCAAAGAAAAATAGGATTAATTGAAGTTGTATATAGATCTGTCACTGCACACACTCTAAATTCACACAGCGGAAACAAGTGAGAGAAAAGAAATTTCTTGACACTCCACACCAATATTTTAAGAACCGGACTGGTGATTGAACTGGCCGAGGTACTGGATTAATGAGTCACTGGTCAGATCGGTGGGTCATTGGTTGGACTGATTTAACTCGATATATATTAAAAAATTAAAAAATATAATATAGCTAATATAATTTAATCATTCAATACTCTAAATTTAAAATTATTGTCATTATAAAGTACCTAATATTACAAATAAGAAATAAAAACCAATATTCATGACAATATAAGTCCATAAACAAGTTCTATACACAAACAAAATTAAAAATAATTGAAACGTCAGCACTTTAAAAAAAATTGCACCACAACCCGGTTCAACCAAAGATCCACCGGGTTACTGGTTTTTTCAAAAGCCGGCCGGTTCAACCTGGGTCAGATACATTTTTAGTCATTTCATCAAACCGAATCGGTTAAGTTACCAGATTCCGGTCAAACCAGCCAGTCCAGTCCAGTTCTTAAAACACTGCTCCACACTACACTCACACACACACGGAGGAAGGAAGAGAATTCTCAAAACTTCAATGTACTGATTCTCTAAATTCATAGATTGCAAATGATACATGAGTGGCCTTTTATAGGCAAACCAAAACAGCAAAATATTGAAGGCTTAATAACAAAGTAATTATTAATTAACAAAATATTAAAGCTTAATCACTAAGTAAAATGCGGTGTCACCATTCAACTTTCACAATTGCCAGGTGCAGCTTGCTTAGGCGGTGATAAACTCTTCATGTAAAAAGTAAAACAATTCTTAATGAGTAAGTTGGAAATGGCGGTGAACTTGATTTAATTTTTTTTTCAACTCACAACAAGATAGGAAATAGAAGTAGTTAAGAGAAAGAAAAAACAATGTTCAGATTTTATAAGGAAAAGGGAAGAAAAAGATTGAGAACAACTTATCAACACCAAAAGTAAATCAATGCAAGAAAAAAATAATTATCTTGATTTTTATGCTCCTTGAACTTGTGTTTATAAGGTTGGAAATGAATAATGGACCAGACTAACCTGAAGTTCTAAATGGCTGAGCCACCGATGAGAAAGTGTGGTATACCTGCTGCAGCAGGTTAACCAATGTATTTTTTACCTACTGTAGCAAGTAAAACACCTAGAGAAAAAAAAATTATTTGAAAAATAAAATTATATAAAATTATTATAATAAAAATTAGAACAAATTTTTTTTTTTTTAAAAAGTGGGAACCATCGGTGGTGCTTGAATAAATTATCTATTATAATAGGTTGGTTAATCAGGAAAAAAAATCATTTTTTTATTAAATGAAATTATATAAAAAATTTTGAGCAAAATTATTTCTCTTATGTTCCCACCGGGAGAAAAAAAATATTTTTTAATAATTTTTATATGATTTCATTTAATAAAAAATGATTTTTTTCTCCCAGTTAACTAATCTATTATAGTAGATAATTTATTCAATAAAAAAATGATTTTTTTCCTCCTGGTTAACCAATCTATTATAATAGGTAATTTGTTCAAGCACCACCAATGGTTTCCACTTTTTTAAAAAAAGAGAAAAATTTTATTCTAATTTTTGTTATAATAATTTTATATAATTTCATTTTTAAATAAAAAAAAAATTATTATTTTTTTCTTCCGATGGCTACCTACTACAGCAGGTAAAAAATTGTTGACTAACCTGCTATAGCAGGTTCAAAACACTTTCTCACCGGTGAGAAAGTGTTTTGAACTCCACTTTAGCCACACCCATGAATAATTTGAGAAACAAAAAAAGAAATAAAAAGAAGGAGAAAGAGGGGTCAGGTTAAAGTGGAGTTGAAATTGCCGAGGCACCGGTGAGAAATGGTTGTTTACCTGCTGCAGCAGGTTAGCCAATGTATTTTTTACCTGCTGTAGCAGGTAAACTCCGGGAGAAAAAAAATAAAATAAAAATTTATTTAAAAAATGAAATTATATAAAATTATTATAATAAAAAATAGAATAAAAATTTTCTTTTTTTTAAAATAAGTGAGAACCACCGGTGGTGTTTGAACAAATTACCTATTATAATAGGTTAGTTAACCGGGAGAAAAAAATCATTTTTTTATTAAATGAAATTATATAAAAAATTTTGAGCAAAATTATTTCTCTTATGCTTCCATCGGGAGAAAAAAAATATTTTTTAATAATTTTTATATGATTTCATTTAATAAAAAATAATTTTTTTTTCTCCTAGTTAACTAATATATTATAGTAGGTAATTTATTCAAACATCACCGATGGTTCTCACTTTTTAAAAAAAAAGAGAAATTTTATTCTAATTTTTATTATAATAATTTTATATAATTTCATTTTTTAAATAAATTTTTATTTTATTTTTTTCCTCCCAGTATTTATCTGCTACAGCAGGTAAAAAATACATTGACTAACCTGTTACAGTATGTAAACAATCATTTTTCATCGGTGTCTCAACAATTTCAACTCTACTTTAGCCTAATCCGCAGAAAAAATACCACTGGAGTCTTGTTGAGGGAGTGTCATGATTACAATTTGATGTTACATTACAATTTCTTTATAATAGAAGAATTTTTTTTTCCTTTTTCTTTTTCAATTTGCATAGCTAAGTAATAGACTGAAAAAAAAAAAAACACGTGGATGTGGTTTTCTTTCAGCCAAACCATGCGTGCCTCAGTGCGTGTGTCAGCATAATTTGAGGATGTTCTTTGAAATTTTTGGCATCATAAATTTCAGCACAGGTTGGCTAAAAGATAAAATAGGATGAAAAATAATAACTAATTATCAAAAAAGTGTGGAAAAAAAATAATTTATCTGTAAGGGTTATTTTTGACACGTTACACTGGGAGGCGTCAACTGAGTTGGCGCCTCCTGAATTTTTTTTTTGTCCCGTAGCGGGAGGTGTCATTTCAAGTGTAGCAACCTTTGACATTTCAAATAAAAAAAAAAAGTTAAAGATTCAGGAGGCGCATCTTGAAATGGTGCCTCCCGCTACGAGACAAAAAAAAATTCAGGAGACGCCAGTGTAACGTGTCAAAAATAACCCCTGCAGGTAAATTTTTTTTTTTTCACACTTTTTTCGTAATTAGTTTTTTTTTTTTTTTGTCTCTTTTTGTCTTTTAGCCGCACAGGTTTGGTGGAACCAAGGACAAAGTTTTTTTTTTTTTTTACCAAATTATAGCTTATTCATAATTAAAAATAGCATTTTTTTTTTTTCCCCTTTGAATTTGTTTTGCCAGTTAACAAAGTGAAGAGTACGTCTTTACCAAAAAAAAAAAAAAAGTGAAGAGTACGTGAGAGTGGCCTTCAGCGCCTCCCTGTCAGGAAGATTTAAGGGATTGAACCTCTGAATTTTGGTAACCATTCACGTGAGAAATAATGATAGTAGGTGTACTTCTGCTTTAGTTAAAAAAATTTAACGAAAAAAGTAACGAAATATAACTCAAATTAATTAAATTATTAACTATAAGTTAATAAATATATGACTCATTAATTTTAATTTAAAACATTTAAAAAAAATTAAAATCTCTCATAGAATTTATTCCTAATACATAAAAGTTCACAAAATTGTATTTATTGGAATCACATTAAAATATTATTATTTTAATAAACAATAATGTAATAAAATAAAATTTTGTAAAGATCTAATTATAATTATTAGAGATTAATTATAATTAAATTTTTCATTTTTCTTGATTGTTATTTCACTTTGAGAGTGTATTTTTACACTTTTTTTTTGACTAAAAAAAAAGGTGTATTCTTACATTATTAGTATGCAATGCGGTCTCATTTTCAGTACAATTGTTTATTGAAACTTACATAAAAAATTCACATATATTTTATTAATTAATTTTTTATGAAATTTAATTTAATTCTCTCTTGTAATTATTTTCAATCACTTTTATCATGAATTAGAAAAATCACAGTATTACAAGTGATACTCTATTTGATACTCTCTTTTTAGGACTATCTTTATGATTGACGGAAATTCATTGGAAATCATCGATTTTGATACGACCTACTTCTCATTTAATGACTCTCTTGATTTAAAAGTGGGATCGACCAAAATTGGTGATTTCCAATAAATTTCATCAATCATAGAGATAGTACTAAAAAGAGTGTCACTAACATTACTCTAAACACAATATAGCTTTGAATGTTGGAATTCCTTAAAATCCACAATGGACAATAAAAATCAAGCAATGATTTTTCAAGAATATATAAACCAGTAATCTTTATTAACATGAGCTATATAACACCACCTAAAGGATATTTAGCTCAGATCATACTGGACAAGCAAATGTAACCCACCCCACTTGTTTATGTTAGTTGGACTATACAACCTTAACTTTATTATTTCATGTTTAGTAGATAAGTACATAGGAATGAATAAATAAGATTGTGATTGGCTAGCTTTTTTATATCATTTTAATTGATATGTTCTTAATATTAATTATAAACTCTACTTTATTTTTAATTTGTTTCTTGTTTCTAAGAGTTTGTAAAGGAAACTGAGAAAACAAGATTTTGTTGTTTTCATCATTTTCTTTGCAAATTCCTGAAAGTAGAAAACAAAATAAAAATAAGGAAGCATTATTTTTTAAATAGTAGTAAAAACATATCAGCAAAAAATGAAAACTAAAAAACAAACCAGATGCACCCCAAGTACTCTTAAGAGCTAATAAACATATAGTATGATGTATTCGATACTATTGGTTTCTACCAATATATTGATTCTCACCAGTTAAAAAAAATGAAAAGATGCCCAAAAAATTTAATACTACAGCTGATCCTAATTATAAGCAATAAATTGACTTTTTTTTGTCCTAATTATAAGTAACAATTACCAATTTTTAAAGTTATTCAAGGTTAAATTTCTTTTATACCCTTACTTTATTGTTAACTTTATTTCCTATGCATTCACTTATTTCTATGATAACCACTTAAAGCAAATGGTATTTTTGGAATAAAAATTGAATTTATGGTAAAATTAATTAAAAAAAAGTTATATTAACTACTTTCCTTGGTATTGATAATTTGTCCTATGTTGCTTATAATTAGGACCATAGGTAGTATGAATTGAGGAGTTCAAACTAAAATGTTGTACACTAAGAGTGAAAAAGTTGACTATCCGGACTAGACATTGAAGTAAAGAACATACTATAGTACAATACAAAGAATTTGAGAGGAAAAAATTGACATTCGTCTAGACATTGAAGAACATATTCTGTATACAAAGGACACACCCTCTTAAGAGAATAGAACTAGATCCATGTTTAGTATATCAACAAATTTTATGTATGTATAGTTTAGTCAGGCAAATTTAAAGAGTTTTTTTTTTATCTGTAGGAATTGAAGACAGGTGTCGGGGGTTTATAACAACTCACGCACCTTGTTCAACCAACTGAGCTAGACCCCCTCAACCAACGCAAATTTAAAGAGTTTAGTTAGGCCATACAAATGATTTATCCCTTCATAGGTAAAAATATGTTCCTTGTGCTTGTTTACCCAAATCCCAAGCTCACATAACACATAAGCAAGCATCTAAACTGACAAGGACATCTTGCCATTTGAATATTTTTTTTTATGTAAAAGACAATCAAATGTATAAAAGGTTATCTCCAAATGCATGAAAGCATAGTTTTAAAAATCGGACCGAACCGGCCGGTCGGATCGGGAACCGGTGAACCAATCAGTTCGGTCCAGCTATTGGATCGAACATGTCATCAGCCGGGTGTGACCCGCCCGGATTTTCGGTTCAAACCAACATGGCTCGAACCCATGACCAACAGTATGAATGAGCGCTCCTTACCACTACACCATAGGCTCTCCTTTGATATATATTTAACAAATGTAATATTTATATTATATAAAGTATTTAATCAAATTAATATTAGCAAAAATTACACCAACATGGTTTGAACCCAAGACCTACAACAAGCACAAACAAATTCTACCACTAAGCTAAAGGCTATTAATTGATATAATATTAACAAATGTAATATTTACAATAAATACATACTATATAAAATATATATAATTATTTATAACATTGTAATACCGGGTCATGCAGTTCAATTAGTGATCCATTGGTTCGACCATTGACCCATTGACCCAGTGTCTTGATCGGGTTGATCATCGGTTCGATTTTTAAAACTATGCATGAAAGCCTTCAACAAAGGAAATATCGAAAATACATCTCAGGAGGTGTTATATGTGTTATATATGAAACTTGGAACATGTATAGTAATTAAGACAAATGGCAATAGATACATTTATCTTTTGGTCCAAAACAGAAAGAATACTATATAATGAAGGACGTTTTACCCCAAGAAAAGGAAGCATGTAACATCCTCATTTTTGCCTTTTGTATTTGATTGTATGTTTATACTCAATCTTGTTTTTAAGAATTGATAAGCCTAAATAGGATAATAAAATTTTAAATGACATTATTCTGATTAATATTTTATACTATATATACTTGAAAATTTTAATAATTATTTTAGATGAAAATCTGAAATATTAAAAACGACAATTATACAGAATTATCAATAGTTGTGATAAATGTGAAAATAAGTCTAAAATAATTATAAAATAATTATTTGAATGTAAAATCATGTTTTATAAGTCAAAATAAGGTTAGAATAATTTTCTCAGAAAAATTAGAACTTTTTGAGATAATTCTGTAAAACGCTATAGATTGTTTGACAAATTGTCAGTTAGTATAAATTCTTCATAAAATAATGATGAAACTAACAATGCAAATTCATTTTTTTTGTTAGAATCATAAAAAATAATTTTTGGCAAAATTTGAGAGTTAATGAAACCAAAATGAAATCAGTGTGAATTAAATACAGAAAAATACTCAAATAAATTAGATAATTAAAGTAAATAATGTAAAATTTAATTTTAAGTCATAATAATTGATAATAAATATAATTTAAGTCTCCTAAAAAGTTTCAACTTAA
Organism: Pueraria montana var. lobata; assembly: GCA_026413185.1. Classification (NCBI taxonomy): domain Eukaryota; kingdom Viridiplantae; phylum Streptophyta; class Magnoliopsida; order Fabales; family Fabaceae; genus Pueraria; species Pueraria montana. The sequence goes on along the minus strand of CM048651.1, from coordinate 34,954,801 downwards.
AATAAATTTATTTCGTCAAGAGTTTAATGGTGATGCACTGACGGTATAAAACTATTTTACACAGTCAACTAATCACAAATTACCGTTGGTATGACTTTGAAGGTGGTTATTGTAAAGTCAACAAACTTACCATACATTGGTGGGTTGTGATTGGATGGCGTTGTAAAATTTTTTTACATTGCCAGTGCATTACCTATTTTCTCTTTCCTCAAAAAGCTAAAATTTATGAAACTTATACGCATAAAAACCTATAAGCTAAAATACTTTTTTTTAGTTTTTTATGTTTTAGATTATATTCAGTTTGGTCTTTTATGTTTTAAAAAAAGAAAAAAAAGACTATGTACTGACAGTGTAAAATAGTTTTACATGGTCATCCAATCACAACCCACCATGTATGGTAAGTTTGTTGACTTTTAAAAAATTATCTTAAAAGTCATACCAATGGTGATTTGTGATTGGATGACTGTGTAAAACTATTTTAAACTGTCAGTGCATCACCATTAAACTCTTAAAAAAATCAATTTAGTTCTTTATGTTTTAAAAGTGATTTAAAATGGTTCTTCTGAAATAATGATCGTTTTTAATTTTGGGACATGATTTTGAACCCTATTATGACTGATTCAAGACGACGTGAAACTTGTCTAATTAGATCACGTACATGAAAATTATAGAATTCAACTGATGTTTGAATAAAAAAAGGCGATAAACATAGTAAAAATTGCATGCAAAGTGAATTCAACGAGCAACCTAAAAATTGAAAAATCTAGGCTTAAATAAATTTTAGGTTCTTGATAAATTAACGAATTTTGTTTTGGATCCCTAATATATTTTTTCTTTGCGTTGAGTCCCTAATAAAACAAAAATTTTGTTTTGGTCCTTGTTATGTTATTTTAGTCCTTCTAATATTAAAATTTTTTCCAATTGCTTGTGAGACTAATTTTTCACATAATTTTCACCATGTTTTTCCTTTTTGATTTGAACATAGCTGAGTTCAAAAAATGGTTCAAAATTGCGTCCTAAAATCGAAATGATCATTATTTCGAAAAGACCGTTTTGATTCACTTTAAAAACATAAATAATTAAATTAAACATTTTAAAACATAAAGGACCAGAGTGAGTATAATCTAAAACATAAAAGATTAAGTGCGTGTTTATTTTTCTGTTGGAAGACTCTCAAACATACGATCAATCAAAAGTTTCAAATTTTTATTTTTCACAAAATATGTATTAAAATGTGTACCTATTTAACCTAACGGTTTCCAAACACATCATAAAGGATATTTTAGCCTAAACCTATACCGACGATGCAAAGGAATACCTATACCGACGATGCAAAGGAATAGATGAAAATTTCTTTGCGTAGACCCGTCGGCCTTCTCCAGCACACTTTCATTTTTTGTTGTTGTTAGAAAAGCACACTTTCATTTCGTGTCAGCACACTCACTCTCTCTCACGTAGACCCCTCTCTCCTTGTGTGTCAAATTTTAAAATTTTGTCACAAAATGGAAAAAAGGTTAAAGTGTAAAAAGAAGTCTATATTTTTCCTATTTATAGACTACCCTTCTACCATCTCTACTCACTCCCTTTTCTCTCTATTCTGCACGACCCTCTCTCTCTTCCAACACTCCCATTTGGTTTTCCTTCGTTCTCCCACTTTCTTCATCACTTTCTTACACCAAAACACCATTAAAACACCACTACAAGCTCCCATCACCCCCTTTCTCCTTCTTTCTTCAGCAAAGTGACCCAAGGCTTGAAGAAAAATCTTCATCCTCACCCTCTCAAGGCTGCACGAAACCTCACTCTTGGTAAGGGGGAGAGTGGGGGCTGATTCTTATTGTGTTTTCCTTCATTGTTTCATGTTTTATGCATGTTGATGTTTCACTTATTTCTTCCTCTTTTCTTCTATTCCTTTTGATCCTTGTTGTATATTATTCTGTTTAGTTTCATTTTACTCTTTGAAGGCAGCAATCACTTGTTAAAAATTGAAACTTTTCCACGATTTTGAAAAAGAGCTTTTGATGCTTTTTGACGAGAGCTTCTACACGATATTTTTATATATATGAGATACTAATTTACTCTTTGAAGGCAGCAATCACTTGTTAAAAATTGAAACTTTTCCACGATTTTGAAAAAGAGCTTTTGATGCTTTTTGACGAGAGCTTCTACACGATATTTTTATATATATGAGATACTAATAATTAAAACAAACTACTCAACACAATCACTTGTTAAAAATTGAAACTTTTCCAATCCTTATGCTGTTAAACTCACGGTCCTGTGTGTGAGTGAGTATGAGAGGGTATCTTTTAGTTTTGTTCCTCCCCTTTTCATGAAGAAACAAACTTTTGAGAGTCGAACCTCACCCCTTGCTCACGTCGGGATTGAAACATGTTGTATTTTTGAATTTTGGAGAGTATTACAAAAGGCAAAGTCCCACATTCTCTAGGATAGTTTTACCTCACTAGTTTATATATCCTTTTGTGTTTATAGTTTTTAAAGATGCTAGTAAGAGGTGGAAGCCTCGCGCACATGAGTTTGGGCCTCATGGATCTTTTGTAGTGCAAATCCGAAAATAATGATTTAATAAAATTATTTATTATTTTCGGTTTAAGTTTATTTGAACTTAAAGCTTATTCGAAAATCACGTTTTTTATGTTATCGTTTTATTGAGTTGTGTGGTTACGAAAAATAAGAGATTTTATTTTGTGACCGTTTTATGTGTATAATCAGATCTGTTTATAACCGTTCATTTATTAACGTTTTAATTTTTTTGTTTTAAATATCTATTCGTGCTACACGTTTAGGACAGAGTTATTCTCTCTTCGTCCTTTTTTCTCTTCTGTTCCTTTGGTTAAATTTCTTACTTGTCAGTTCTGTGTCTTAGTATATTTTGAAAAGTTTTGAGAAGTTCCGGTTATATCCTGTGGGATTTGCATGAAAATTTGTGGATAAATCTTTTAAGACAGTACTCTTGCACGTATCAAAAAGTATATTTTGTATATAGTCGGGATTGAAACAAACATTTGGTGAGGGAAGAGACAAAAATCTCTTTTTCCAAAACAACTTACTTTATAATAGTTTATACTATTATAGGAGGAGAAACATGCAAAGGATAAAAATTGATTTTTGGACGAAAGTAAAACAAAAGGAGAAACTTACGGAACGTTTATTTGTGATTCTGTTTTCATTTTTTATTTTTAATTTTTAATTATAAAATTGTCACTTTATTTTTATTTTATTTTTTATTTTCTAAAATTTCTATAAAAAATAAAAAAAATAAAAAAAAATTATTTTCAGTGTTTCAATCATTTTTTTTCTCGGAAAGACTTGATTGAAGCACCTTTCATTGGAGAATATTCCTTAGGGGTCAACTTGATTACCTATTAAATTCAACCCCTTATGCACAGTTAGGTAATACATTCTTGATCTTATTTATTTTCTATTATGATGGAAAGAGCAAAAAAAAAGTCTAACTTTTTTGTTGTTGCTTGTTAATATATTAGTTTTTGTTAGATGCATATTTGAACTCACAATTTATCCCTCGTTTCTTCCTTCTTCTTTCGTCATCAAGCAAATCTTGTAACTTCTATTTTCTATTATGTATGTTGGAAAGAGCAAAATTTTTTTTACTTTTCATACTGATCTGGTTCTTTATTTTTTTGGCCTCTGATGCAAATCTCAGCAGCTTGATTCCTATGATGAAGCAGCGAAGCAGCATTGTGAGGATCAACGGTGTTCATCTCCTCCCATTGCTCCCAGATGAGATCGTGTTGTACAAGATCCTCCCACTGCTCCCATGGAAGACCCTCGTTCGGTTCAGGTGCGTGTGCAAGTCATGGGACTCTTTCACACGCCACCCTTCGTTCCTTCGTCTTCGCAATAACCCCACCCACCACTTCTTCTTCCTCGCACCCGACCCACATTCCTCACAACCCTTCCTCTATTCCGCTCCTCACCCCGACAATGGCGTTGTCACAACGCTCCTACGTCCCTCGTTCCTCCTCGCCATCCCAAACCTTGACTTCTCCGATACATGTGTCCAGTCGGTCAACGGTTTGCTCTTGTTCCACCCCAGGAACAATGTTAGCTTTTATGCTCACGGCTACGCTTTCACCATCGTAGCGAACCCCACCACCGGACAGGTTCTTACTCTCCCCAGCGATTTCTCCACAGCCCTGAGGGCGAGAAGGTTTTCCGTGTCGACACATCTCGGATACGACCCCGTTGGAGACCAGTTCAAGGTTCTTCGCTTCGTTAAGTATCAAGATTCTCTTGAAGTAAAGGTTTTAACTCTTGGCCACACTTGGTGGGGGATTGTTACTTCTGAAAGATCCTTTGATATGCATAGCGACCTTTTGTCTGCTTATGGTAAGAGAGGCCTTTGTGTGAATGGTGCTATTTATTGGAGACATTCATATGGCCTTCTTGCATTCGATGTGGGGACTGAACAGTTCATCAGGATGAATGCTCCTCCAGGATATTCCTACAGAGATGGAGATGTTGGGTACACGCAGCAACCGGATCTCGCGGAAATTGATGGTTGTTTGAGTTTGGTTGGGTACAGTGGCCATGATTTGAAGTTGTGGATTCTGAGGGACTACCAGGCTCGGCTGTGGGAACAAAAAACTATTTCCCTCCCTCCAGGTCCTAGTGTTTTTCCATTTTGTAGAGTCCCCACAGGTGAAATCCTACTTCTGCCACTTTTTCTTTATAATGGAAGTGTTCATGGAGTCTACTATGACATGGACACAGAGAGCTCTAGGGATGCTATTATCATGGAAATGACATTGGCATGGACACCACCACCAACATTCGGAGAAGTTGAAATTGTCTTTTGTCAAGAAAGCTTCAGGTTACTAAAGTAGCAAGCACCATCAAAACTAGAGAAAGGAGAAATACCTTTCTCTAGTTATGACCTTTGCTTGTATGGAGCCTTAGATTGTGTTAGAAAGGTTACGACCTGTTGATATTGTATTTCCCTTTTGCCTAACTAGTTTCCTTTCTGTCCAATTGAAAAATGGTATGTCACTGTGAACTTTTGTCTCTTTTTAAATAGCAATGCTCTTTCTGGCTGAGATGTTACTTCTTAATTCAGGAAACATCGATTATATACAAGGGGAACTTGTTATTTGAATCTGTTATGACCATCTTAGACATTTAAGGGCGATCTGTTTTGTTCTGGATCTTACATAAAATGACACTTCAAATGTTTGGAATGGCATTGTATTTGATGTTCTGATTATTTCTGCAGCATGCTCATTGGTGAATTTACTTATGGTCTATGCTTGGTGGAACTTTGTTTTTCAAAAGAAATAATGATAATTGTAGAATTAGTAATCTTATTTTGTTTGCCTCGAGTTTGGTTTTGTGGAAATAAATAGACTTTCCCCTAAGTCCCGCTGTACAGATAGTTGATTGTAATTGAAGAAATTGATTCTTTATGTTTAGTTTTGTGGCAGTGACATGTTTTTTCTTCGAATCTTTGGTAGATGCGAAGCTTAGAATGTAAGCAGTGACGGATCTTGGATCCGAGTCAGTGGAGGTAATCTATTTAACAAAAATAAATTTAATAGTAATTATCATATATATGAAGATAAAGACATATATAAAGATATAAAAAGAGTGGGACAATGAGACAGTGGGTTTAAACACATAAAAATAAGAGATGCAAAATATAAAATTTTAAGATAAATATTTGTGATTTTATTAAAATAAGATGGTGTATTTGTTTATCCTTGTATAAGAATAGGTTAGGAAGTTTAAACACATAAAATTAAAGGTGTAAAATATAAAATTTTAAGACAAATACATGCGATTTTATTAACGTCAACTCTGATTGAGTTAACATTTGAGACTGAGTCATCTCTGAACAGAGTTAAGTTATGAGTTAATAAAATTTATGTTGTAGAATTTATGCTTGCAGCATAGAATGTAAGAGGTTCTACCTAAAAGTATGTATATATATAAAAAATGTATGTTAGTCAGATTGGTTTTTTGATATCAGTTGGCAAACTAGGATTCCAATACGTACATCGTATTTCTATGTTTCGTTTTCTGTCTTAAATGAAATATGCTAACTAAATTATTCAATTAAAAGTGCAAAATGTAAAGTATCTATTCACATTACTATATTGGATGACGACTGGATCTATGTAGACATTAAAAATACATGACTCAAAATCAGTGGAAGACTTTGACTTCTATCGTGAACCATACCAACAACGATAGCCATATACGATAGACTTTGAAATATGTGAAAATCCAGCAAGAACAATCACCTGAAATAGTTATAAGATGTTTTGAGCAAAAGGTGGAGCTTGGGTCAATGGTTGCTTCTTGTGCATGGTTCCAATGATGTTTCTTATTTTGTAAGGCCAAGAATTCTCAAACCAACTTGATCGATCTCTTTGGGAGTTCTGCGAGGCTTCATGGCTTGAAGCTATCTTTGAAAATTCAAGGGCTATGTAACATGATCTTCTAAGGTTTTTCACTACCTCAAAGAGAACTTCTCCAATCTATAAGAATTGTGAATGACATAAATAAGTACTTGAATTTCCCCCTGGTTCAGGGCATGCTTCTAACTCTATCATGATCCATATGAATGAGCATAACAAGCGATGGTCACAAGTTTTATATCATGACTATGACCGAGAACATGAAGGTTTTTTTTTTTTTTTTTTGAATTAGTTGTCATTTTGTCAACTCATTCTTATTTAAACCAATAAGGTTTGATAAAGTATATAAATGAGTTTCTTAAGTAAATTGGTTAAGGCTTGCCTAAAAAGAATGAGTCTCTAACTAATAGCTAAGGAAACTCTTTGTGCCCGCTGAAAAATGGAAAATCAACAGGCATGCATCTTCGATGATCATTCACTATTGTTTTTTCAAATAAAGCAATCACTATAATAAACCATATCCTGCTATAGATTGAAATTCCATTATGATATTATCACCTTTTTTTTAGTTATTCATGGAAATGCAAGTTCTTATCTGTGGCCAATACAAAGTAAAACAGATTACAGAACCCAAAAGCAAAGTGATGCAATGTAAAAGTAAAGTTTTCCATTGATTTCGACTCGGGTAATTTAATATCTATAAAGGTTGAATCGTTGTTTGGTATGATATGTTTCACAATGGATAGCTAGCATATTTCAATTTAAACAAAGAAATAGAAATATGATGTCAATATGAGAAGTCTAATCTTCCGGTACCTATGTTCAATTCTTACGGATAAAAAAACGGTTATGACTTTAATTATAAGATTTTGGATGCATCACTTATAAGATGTTCTCTCATTTAATAAATTAAAAAAAAAATCATGATTAAAATAAATTAATAAAAACTTGAGAAAAAAAGAAAGAAATTTAAAAACTAAATAATTAATATACTAACATTAAAATGTAAAAAAATAAAAATTACTAGTCACCATTCACCATTTAACCTATTTTTAATTTGTAGAAAACAAAAATTTAAGTATCATAAATTTAAAGAAATTATGTGAGCACACATGCACACACACACACACACACACACAAAAAACACCACACACCTATCTATAATTTTAACAATTAAAATATAAATTAAGATGTTAAAATTAAAATCATATACATTTTAAAAAAATCATATATATCATGAAATCATGATATAAGCTTAAAAAATTCACCATTTACATATATAAATAAATATAAGTGTATAAAAATAGTAAATAATTATAAAAAATCAACCACTACATACCATTGTAAAAGAAAACATATAAAAATAAAAAAAATACTAGCAACAAATAATTATAATTTGTTGTGTGTAGAAGTTAATTTAGCAATTAGGGTAAAAATGTACCAAAAATAATAATAAAATGTACCAAAAAAAAAAAACAATTAGGGTAAAAAATGAAAAAAAAAAAATTGGGAGGAAAAGGAAAAAATAAAGATATACACACTATATGTTCTAACATGATTTGAAGGTGAGTCTTTTCATAAGCACTACATAAGTTATTCCTATAAGCTATCTTATAAAGCTTATAAAAATAAGTTAAAAACATTTTATGAATCAGTCATAAGATATTTTTATAAGTTCGTTCAAGAACTCTTACAAGCATATAAAAAATAAGATAAGTTATAAAATATATTACTTTTCTATGTCTTTTATATAGGAAACAAAATAATGCATTTTTTTGTCCTAATTATAAGAAACATTGACCCATTTTCAAATATATTAATTTCTAATTCTTTTTTGTATCCTTAATTTATTGTAAAAATCGATTAATGAGATACCCAAACATTCTCTATGCAAATAGACGTATTCATTGACCTATTACTAACTCCGTCCTTAAACATATGACTCTTTTAACTAATTCATACCTTTTAAGAATTTTGGTTAATTTAGTTAGTAATATTAAATTTGTTAGCCATTTGTATTATTTTTTCAAAGTTATCCTTAAAATTATTAGGACTCATCGTCTCACTATTTTCACTTAATTACTTTCTATCTAATTAATTAATAATTAAATGTGTGTTAATTATCTTCTCCAATCTTCACAAGAAAGAGAATGGATCTATCTTATTAATTTATAGCATTTATTATAAAGTAATTAAGAGTTTTTAGATCGTTTCTATTTTTGTGTGTGTAAAAGACCATGTTGTTCTTGAATATGTAAACAGTGACAATTTAGTTCTTGAAATAAGAAAATTCTGATTTAGTTTATGAATATATAAAAAGTGCGACAAGTACGTTCTACGTATAACTTAATGACAAATTGGTCCTTGAACTTTACAACTTAATATCAAATTGGTCCTAAAAAAATACAATTTAATGTCAAATTGATTATTGAACATTAAAGTTTAAGGACAAAATGATCCCACAAACTTAATGATTGCACACAATTGTTACACTTTTTACACGTTCATGAAAAAAAATGGTCATTTACTCTTGTTTTCTAACCTTTTTCCTTATTAAAAGTAGGACGGCTTCTATGGTGCAACATGATACCATATAATTTATGGTGCACCATTAATAGTAGTCCTTAGATTAATTTATAGCGTATCTTCTTATCCTAGACCTTCCACATCCTATCCAATCCCTTTTCTCGCCGGCACCACTCTCCGCCGTGCGCTGCCGCCGGAATCAAATTCCGGCGGCAACACCATTTTTTTCCCTTCTCCTTCCTCTTCTCCCTTTCTTACTCTTCGTTCCTCTTCGTCGGTGCCGTCGGAGATTGTTTCCGGCACGACACTTCCCCTCCCCCCCCCCCCCCCCTTTCTTTCTCTTCTTCCCCATTGTCTACCACCAACAGAAAACAACCCACGAAACCCTCCAAACACAAACCTTCAATTTTCCAACAAACCCCCCACACAGACCCAATTCAAACTGTCCCATAAACCACAAAAAGCTTCAATTTTTAACAAAAAAACCCCTACCCTACAAGGCTACAACCTACAAGCAATTGCATATCTATATATCCCTCACATGCCATTTATTATCCGACGGTTGGTTCATCGGAGTTCGTGGTGGAAATTGAGGTTGTGAACAATGTAATGACTGTGGCGTGGACCTTAAAATTTACTAAATTAAATTTTAATGAGAAACTTTATCATTTAATAAATGAAATCACACATCAAATTTATGCGATTTTTAAACAAAAGTAGCGATCTTGACACGATTTCATGATGAGGCCAAGTGAAGGTGGGTGTTAACGGATTCAGTGGCTCCGTGGGTGTTAGTCATGAGTTTGGTGCGATGCGGTGGCGGTGACTTTGCAACCTTTTCGGGTAGCCATGGCTTTTTCCGTTCTTCTTCGACGGTGGCAGTGAGAACTTCCAGCGCATCAGAGAGGTTCTGGTCCGGAGTCGGGGGCGGAACTTGCTTCTTGTCGGCACGTGTGCGAACGATACTCTTTGGAGTTTCTCCGATTTCGTGGAGAAACGAAGGGAAGGGATTCTGTCGATGGAGCTCTCCGTGTTGCGCGTGGTTTGCATTACGGAGGAGATGGCGAGTGGGGACGTCGAGGCTGTGGGGAAGCACGTGAGGGAGATTGGGAATTTAGCGGAGTAGTGTGTGTTGGTTTGGGAGCGGAATGAGGGAAAAGTATAAGGTACAGAGGGTGTAGCGTAATAACGTGAAGACAAGATTAATCTAACGATACATGGTCCACTGCAAACCACACAAGAGACTTCTCCACGCTAGAAGCCGTCTAAAAATAGATAAATTAATTATTTATTTCTTATATAAAATATTGTGATACCCCTGATTCCTGAACGATGGAAGGCGCACAGTAATGGCAACCTAAAGGTCCAAAACCCTTGTCTCTCTGAGTGGATGTAAATGGAGAAACTCCCAGATGATATCGTGTTGTACAACATCCTCCCATGGCTCCCAACGAAGACCCTCCTTCGATTCAGGTGCGTGTGCAAGTCATGGGACTCTTTCATTCGCCACCCTTCATTCCTTCATCTTCGCAAACTCACTAATAACACCACCCACCACTTCCTCGTCCTCTCACCCCACCCACAAGCCTCAGCCTCAGCCTCAGCTGTTGGAACCTCACAACCCCACCTTTTCTCAACACCCTTTCGCCCCGACAGCAACACCGCCACAACACCCCCACGTGCCTCGTTCCTCTTCGCCCTCCCAAACCTTAAATTATCCGAAACACGTGTCCAGTGTGTCAACGGTTTGCTCTGTTTCCACCCCAAATGCTATGTTTGGTTTTCTTCTCATGTCAATGCTTTCACACTCGTAGCAAACCCCACCACTAGGCAGGGTCTTACTCTTCCCCTCGATCACTCTATAGACCAAAGGTTTATGGTGTCAACTCATTTTGGATACGACCCTGTTCGGGACCAGTTCAAGGTTCTCCGCTGGATTAAGTATGAAGGTTCTCACGAGTTCAAGGTTTTCACTCTTGGTGGCGACGTTTCATGGAGGGTTGTTACTCCTGAAACACCCTTTGCTCTGACGCATCGTGACCTCTTGTCCCGTCTTAACAAGACAGGCCTTTGTGTGAATGGTGCTATTCATTGGACATGTTCAACCGATCTTCTTATATTCGATGTGGGGACCGAACAGTTCAGGCTCATGCCTGGTCCTTCAGGAAGTGTTGGTCGCTTGATGCTCCCGGATCTCGTGGAAATTGATGGTTGTTTGTGTTTGGTTGGATATGTTCACTGTGGCCGTAGCTGTGACTTGAAGTTGTGGATTTTGAGGGACTATCAGGCTCAGCTGTGGGAACAAAAAACTGTTGTCCTCTCTTCGCTGTTCGTTTTTTTTCTTCTTTGCAGAGTCCCCACAGGTGAGATCCTACTTCTGCAATATCATCAGGTTAGACCTGATAGAGGTGTTAGTGGAGTCTACTATGACATGGACACAATGAGCTCTAGGAGTGCTGTGATCATGGATATGCTATTGACATGGACAAAAACATTAGGCAAAGATGTCATTGTCTTTTGTCAAGAAAGCTTCAGGTTATTAAAGTAGTATCATCAAAACTTGAGAAATACTACCTTTCTACTTGTTAGTACAGAGACTTAGATTGCCTTAGAAGGGTTATAACCTATTGATATCATATTTCCCTTTTGCCTAACTACTTTCCTTTCTGTCCAATTGAAAAATGATATGTCACTATGAACTTTTCTCTCTCTTTTTAGATAGCAATAGTCTTTCTTGCTGAGATTTTACTTTTTAATTGTGGAGACATAAAAGATTATATACAAAGGGGAACTTGTTATTTGAATCTGTTATGACCAGCTTAGACATCAAGGGCCTTCTGTTTTCTGGATCTTACATAAAATGGCATTTCAAATACTTGGAATCACATTGTATTTGATGTTCTGTTTATTTCTGCACCAAGACTATTAGTGAATTTACCTTTGATCTATACTTAGTGGAACTTTGTTTTTCAAAAGAATTAATGATAATTGTAGAATTAGTATTCTTATTTTGTTTGCCTCTTGTGTTTGGTTTTGTGGAAATAAATAAGTCCCGGTGTTCAGATAGTTGATTGTAATTGAGGAAATTAATTCTTATGTTTAGTTTTGTGGCAGTGACTTGTATTTTTTCTGCAAATCTTTGGTAGATGTTAAGCTTGGCGATAGGATATGTATTGTTCCATTATTGGTTAAGATTTGAGACTCTTAGTCAACTCTGAACAGAGTAAAACTCTGAGCTAGCAAAATTTATCTTGTAGAATTTATACTTGCAGCCTAGAATGTCAGACATGGTTATACCTAAAATTATGTATATATATATATATATATATATATATATATATATATATATATATATATATATAATGTTAGACTTGTTGATCAGATTGGGTTTTTGACATCAGTTGGCAAACTAGGGTAACTAAATTATTCAATTAAAAGTGCAAAATGTAAAGTATCTATTCACATCATATTGGATGATGATGGGATCTGTGTAGACATTAAAAATACATAAGTCAAAATCAGTGGGAAACTTGGACTTCAATTGTGAACGATACCAACAATGATAGCCTTATCCTACATCATAACAAATTTGTGAAAATCCAGCTAGAACAATCACCTGAAAATAGTTATAAGATGTCTGAGTCAATAGGTAACAAACATTACACTTGTTTGTCTTGTGTGTGGAGAAATAATCTCTCAGTGGAGAAATAAACTCCACCTTTTGCTCGGACATTATAAGATGTTTTGGTCAATGGTTGCCTGTACATGGTTCCAATGATGTGTTCTTATTTTGTAAGGCCAAGAATTCTCAAACCAACATGATCGATCTCTCTGGGAGGTCTGCGAGGCTTCATGGCTTGAAGTTATCTTTGAGAATTCATGGGCTATGTAAACCACAAACCTTAGAGAACTTCCCCAGTCTATAAGAATTCTGAATGACATAAATAAGTACCTGAATTTCCCCCTGGTTCAGTGCCTGCCTTTAACTTTATCATAGATAAGATCCATATGAATGAGCATAACAAGCAATGGTCACAAGTTATATAGTATCATTTATGACAGAGAACATGAAGTTTTTTTTTTTTTTTTTTCTTCAATTAGTTGTCATTTGGTCAACTCGTTCTTATTGAAACCAATAAGGTTTGATAAAGTATATAATTGAGTTTAAGTAAATTGGTTAAGGCTTGCCTAAAAAGGAATTAGTCTCTAACTAATAGCTAAGGAATGCTCTTTGTGCCTGCTGAAAAAAGGAAAAATCAACAGGTATCAGCTTTGATGATCATTCACTATTGTTATTTCAAATAAAGCAAACACTACAATAAACCATTTCCTGCTTTAGATTGCAATGACATTATGATATTATCACCTTTTTATTACTTATTCATGGAAATGCAAGTTCTTAAGTTGGACTCATGAAATGTAGCTGCTGTGTTTCTCTGGCCAATACAAAAAATAAAGTAAAACAGAACCCAAAAGCAAAGTGATGCAACGTAAAAGTCAAGTTTCCCATTGATTTTAACTCGGGTACTTTAATATCTCTAGAGATTTAATCGTTGTTTGGTATGAAATTTTTCACAATAGATAGATAGCATATTTGAATTAAAACAAAGAAGTAAAAGAAATAGAAATATGATGTTAGTATGAGAAGTCTAAGGATGCGTATGGTTTGCTAAAAATTGGACCGAATGACACAAAAATACTTGTCATATGTTTGATTTTAAATATTTATAAGACAACTAAAAAATAAGGATGAAGTACGACACAGAAATTATGATTTTTGTTTCTCAAAATCATCGGACAACCTTTTATCTAGTAGTATAACTTTTTATGAAGTCTAAATTATCCCACTTTGTAACTTAGAGTGTGTTTGAAAATACTTTCTACAGCCAACAATTCACATCCTTTTGTTTTTTTTGCTATTTCAATTCACATCCTTCATGTGATAACATAAAAGCTAGTATTAATATTGTTCATTTTGATATGAAAAATCACGTCCTTGATTTGTTTCCAATCACTACACATTGACAGTTTAATGCTTTTGAAGAACTACACACTGATCTTTTAATTCATTCTTTCTATTTTCATTCTCTTTATTTCCATGATCCTCTCTACCAAACAAAGTATTAAGGATTTTACTTTGAATTCAATTCAGCCACTAGAAGAAATATTTATTTTATTTTGAATATGACTTAAAAAAATGTGCATACTGTTTATTTTTTAATATATGGATTAGAATATGGATTTGACATGGATATTTGAGTATGGATAACTGAATTTAAAATAAACCACAATCGAAGTATAAATAGAGAATATAAGCTACAGATAGAGGTCAAAGTATATGTTGAGATTTTGACCAGTGAATTGTCCCATTAAACAATTCAACAGAGTAATCCTATGTGCTTGTCTTCATTTTCTTTTTTGCCTCCTGAGGTAGTTATTAATGTGTAGTAACTCATACTATATTAGTGTAGTGGTGTCAATTTTTAAACTCCTATTACAAAAGAAAAGTTGAGTTGCCATTGCGGTTTAGGCCTGTTTTACACCAAGAATCAATTCTTTATATTGTATATAGGTTATAATATAAAATTTATAGTTAAGATTAATTTGAACACATTTTCATTACACTTAATAAATTGAAATTAATTTTATTAAATTTTAAAATAAATGGGCACTTATAAGTTATCAACATGAAATAATTGTCTGTTATTGAGGTCTTGAAAATGGTCGCAATTCCTCTTTTCAAGTTTATCAACCAGTGTTATCAAGATGAAGATTTTTCAATATTCTTATAGTATTTACTCCCGTTCAAGGTAAGACATTAGACATATATGGCTGCATTTACTTAATTAAAAGTTTTTAAAAGAAATTGTTTAATGAAGAAATATCTGTAAGGGAATAAATATTGGAATATAAAAAATTTACATAGGTGCGAATAGAGTTTCGTTCCTTAAACCATCATATTTGGTAAAACATTTGTTGAAGCACGGTTTCAGTAATATTTGAGTAAAATTGAAATTTTTTTTTTATCATTTTTCCATTTCAAGATTACTTTTACTTTGAAGTTGTTTATAAAAATTATAAAGATCATTATATATTCTTAATTTTAAAAGAATATATTTATTTTTGTTTCATTATTTTTTTTACTTAAAACAAAAAATTACAAATACTAATTAATACTTTTTAATGTTTTGAAGTAATAAATAACTTAAAATAAATTCAAACTTTAAAGTGAGGCATTGTACCCTATAGTCTTGACATGAGTTATATTGACAATATAATTCACACTAATGGGAGTACAGTCAAGGTGCAGAATGTATTTGAACCACATACTTGGCAACCAAGCAAGCACTCATATTCAGAATCAGAGGTTCTTTGTTGGATCATCCCCCGCGTGTGTGCCGTGTCATCACACTCTTCTATTGGTACTTGGCAACCAAGTATGCTGATAAAAAAAAAAAAAAACTTGGCAACCAAGTAATGGATAAAAACTGAAAACAACCAAAATTTGTCTTGACAAAGGAAAAGTTTTTTGGCCACGTCTAAGGTGGACCACTTTTATAAGTGGTCCATTAAGCACCACAAATTATATTCATCAGATTAATCTATACTATTAAGGCTTATTGTAAATCTGCTTCCATCAGATTCTGCACTCCACAGATCTTACCTCCTCCCACCTATCTTCGTTGCCGCTGCGACCACCTCTTTCCAAACCTCTTCTATTTGGAACTAAGGAAACTTCTACCTCCCCCTCTGGCTTCCGATTAAAATTAACACCCTTTCATTTCTCTCACAAAATACAAAAATGATAATATCCAACTACATAAACACTGTATCTGAATCTTAGTATTTGTTTTAATCACTTTTGAACAAACGACACTCCAATTTTGGGTGACCCGTGTTGTGTTGTGTTAAATCATGAACAAACAGGATTACATTTTGTTTTTATTGGGGGCTCAGAATAGAGATGAAGAGAAATGTGATGTTGTGGTGTGCACCAGACCAATGTTGGTGTTGCCGCTAAGGACGAGGATGATTTGCAAAAATCAAACATAAAGGTACAGTGATAGAGGGAGGAGTTCGCGACGCATAGGGGGTTGAGGATTGAGGTTGTTTTGTGCCAGATCTGTGTGGTGTTAACACTGGGATCTTCCAGAAATAGGGGTTCTTTGTGAAGTGTGGCACGGGAAATGAGGGCGACGAGATCCTTGCGACGTTTATGTCGAAGAACGTGAAGGGGAGTAGGGAGGGGTTGGGGGTGAGGTGGGGCTGAAACAACGTTGTTTGTTGAATTGATTTTGAGATGATGTGAGGGAGCTTCGATGGTGTTGGTATGCAGCGGCGTGTGGGGATGAAGGAGGTTACAAGACGAGGGACTTTGGGACATGTTGTGGTGGCCGAAGGAGGAGGATGTGGTGGCAGTTGGGGATTAACAGTGGCAGGGGGAGGTCGACCGGAGTGGCGCTGACGAAGGTTCGCCGCCGGCGGTGAAGGTGTAGACGACGAGAGGGAGAGGGACCAGAAAGGATACGCTAATGAGGGTACACCATAATATCGTAGATATAAGATCAATCTATCGGATAACAAAAATGGTACATCATGGACCACTTATAAAGTGGTCCACCTTAGATGTGGCCTATAATTATTTAAAATATAAGTATACAAAATTATAAATACAGGTTTTGCAAGTAACAGAAATGCATTATTTGGTGAGAAAGAATCACTGTCAACCGATAAAGAGATTAATTGCGATATAAAAATTAGATACAATTGTTCAAATATTTTGTGTTATTTTTCAATCACAATTAGACTTACTTTAAAAATTAGCAATAATTTAAAAGTCAATTTTTGTTATGCAAGTTATCAAAGTAAAATTGCTATTTTCATTTTTAAAAAAATAAGAGAGAACAAAATGCCTGAAAAACTATATAAAAAACTTGGCCAAGTAAAATATCAAAACTAAAATTATCTTACTACCTCAATGCAACAATCTTCATAGACACAACAACTCTTCTGGTTAGAACCCGCTGACTTAGAATTAGAACCTAAAACACAAACTTTGCACCTAAAATCCTCGATCAGTCAACACAACACATAGTGAAGCAATCCATAATAAAATCAATGTTCACCCACCTGAAATTAAGCAATAAACTTGTTTTTCCTTAAATATCAAAGTAATAGGTGTCAATTGAAGAAAATAAGTTCATATTTTTCTCATTGTAAAGAGCTAAATTAATATAACGACAAATAATAGACTAGAAGCAAAAATTGTCTTCAACCTTATACACTACCGTCCTCCCCCAAGTTTCTTTTCTTTAAAACATATTTTCTACTTCATCACGAGAATAATAACATCACTCATTGTTTTAACTTTGAATAAATGATATATGTAACAATGGTGTAAAACTTCTTCTTTTTACCCTGTTCTTGAATGAAAAACTACGGCTATGTATGGTATATTTATTAATTTTTATTACAACTTTAAAGTATAAAGTGATATAGAAAGTATAAAGCTTGTAGAGATTGCCTGCCAACAAGACTAAGACTGCGTGATAGAGGTATTTCATGTCCAACAACATGTGTTTATTGCTTGAATGATTTAGAAAACTGTTGGCACACATTTATAACCTGTCCTTGTAGCATTGTGGTATGTCAGAACTGTGGACTGTGGAGTAAGTTAGATCCTTTGATTTTAGTTACAGAATCTTTTAAGGATCTGATTTTTAAATTGCTTGGATTATTAAATGTTAACCAATGCCAACAATTTGTTATGCTATTAGAGCATCTTCAATGATATTCATGTAAGCAACCTAGTTTATACCATATCAATCTTAAGCAACCCAATTAATTTTCTCTCCAATGGTAGTTTCTATTAACAAGTTGTTTAACTCACAAATATCTCATTTCTCTCTCCTATATTTAATACAATGTTAAGCAACTCATGAGCAATAGTTGCTTATATAAGCAACTATTTCTAATTTTAAACAACTCAAAATCACACGTGGCACACCAAAATAATATTTTTTTTATAAACAACCCATTAAATAACTCCCATTGTAGATGCTCTTATGGAGCATTTGGAAAAGGAGGAATGACAAGCTGTGGAATTCCAAAGATGAACAAGACATTGGGATAATAAATCATGCAAGGCAAGTTCTGTCAGAGTGGCAAGCAGCTCAGTCTTTTAATTGCAGTATGATCAACCAGCATTCTAGTGTCCTGGGTGTTGAGAGATGGACTTGTCCTCCAAATGGCAGTTTCAAATGCAATTTGGACATAGCTTTTTTCAAAGATCAAGGGATGACCGATTTTGGTGCTTGTCTTAGGGATGAAAGAGGTATTTTTGTCCTTGTTAAAACTGGTTGTATAAATACATTTATGTCGGTTTGAGAGGGGGAAGCTTATGCAATCCTCCAAACTTTGATTTGGTTATCAAATTAGAACTTAATCAATGTGGAAATTGAAGTAGATTGCAAGATTGTTATTGACTATATCTGAAGCTTTGAGGAAGATATCTCATACTGTGGACTGATTATTGCTCAAATCAGAGATCTTCTGAGATTGCGTCCATCTTTTAAGATTCAATTTGTTAGAAGATAGCTAACTTTGTGGCCCACACTTTAGCTAGGAATGCAATCTTTTTTTTTTTATCCAGAACAGATTTTCAGGAATATTCCTTATTGTATTTAGAATATTTTAATGAAAAAGATATGATTATGTTGCCGCAAAAAAAAAAGTGATATAGAAAGTGATTTTTAATTGATTACAGGTATACTATTTTGATTTAATTATATTTTTAGTCTCCCAAATATTATAAATGCATAATTTTAGACTCTTAAATTTCAATTACACCAATTAAAAAGTATGCAAAATGTATGATTTTTCTCTTCAAATTTCAATTGCATCAATTGGATCTTTGCAAATTGGGTCTTGAACTAAAAGCAGCAACATTGCAGCTGAAACCCCTCAATCATTGAACACATACCCCTGAAGCAAAACCATCCCCAAAATCTCTCCAAGTGGTGAATGAAGACAATCCCAGATGACATCGTGTTATACAACATCCTCCCAAGGTTCCCATCGAAGTCCCTCGTTCGGTTCAGGTGCGTGTGCAAGTCATGGGACTCTTTCATTCGCCACCCTTCATTTCTTCACCTTCGCACACTCACTAATAACCACACACACCACCTCCTCTTCCTCTCACCACACCCACAAGCCTCTGTTGTTGCAACCTCGCAACCCCACCTTTTCTCAACACCCTTTCACCCCAACATAATCACAACATCACCACCACGTGCCTCGCCACTCTTCACTCTCCCAAACCTTAACTTCTCCGAGTCAAGTGTCCATTGTGTCAACGGTTTGCTTTGTTTTCACCCCAGAAGCAATGTTTGGTTTTCTTCTTATATCAATGCTTTCACTCTCATAGCAAACCCCACCACTAGACAGGTTCTCACTCTCCCCCTTGATCACTCTATAGACAAAGAGTTTTTGGTGTCAACCCATTTCGGATTCGACCCTGTTCGAGACGAGTTCAAAGTTCTTCGCTTGGTTAAGTATCGTGGTTCTCACGAGTTCAAAATTTTCACTCTTGGCAGTGACACTTCGTGGAGAGTTCTTGCTCCTGAAAAGCCCTTCGCTCTGATGCATTGTCTGTTGTCGCGTCACAAGAGAGGCTTTTGCGTAAATGGTGCTATTCATTGGAAATATTCATCTTCTGTTGTTAGAAACTCCAGCTTGAGTATTGTGGCATTCGATGTGGAGACTGAACAGTTCAGGGTGATGCCTCCTCCTTCAGGATATTCCTATAAAGAGGGAAATGTTGGGTATTTGCAGTACCCAGATCTAATGGAAATTGATGGTTGTTTGTGTTTGGTTGGATACAGTGGCAGTGGTTTTTTGAAGCTGTGGATTTTGAGGGATTACGAGGCTCAGGTGTGGGAACAAAAAAGTGTTGTGATCCCTTCTGGGGTTGTGTCACAACAGCAAGTTGTTTTTCCACTTTGTAGAGTCCCCACAGGTGAGATCCTAATTCTGCCATATTTTCTTCCTAGACGTGTGAGAGGGATTTACTATGACATGGACAAAATGAGCTCTAGGACTGTTGTGGTCATGGAAATGCCTCAACCATTGTGGCCTGACAAAAGATCAGGAGAAGTTGACATTTTCTTTTGTGAAGAAAGCTTCAGGTTATTAAGCTAGCATCAAAACTAGAGAAATACCTTTCTGTTTGTTAGTATGGAGACTTAGATTGTGATAGAAGGGTTATGTTATGACCGATTGAAATCATCTTTCCCCTTTGTCTGAATAAATTCCTGTCTTCCTAATTGAAAAATGCCATGTCACTATGAAATTTTATCTGTCTTTCTAAATAGCAATGCCCTTTCTTGCTGAGATGTTATTATTTTTTATTGAAGAGACATAAAAGATGATACAAGGGAAACTAGTTATTTCAATCTGTTATGACCAGCTTAGGTATTAAGGGCTTTCTGCTTTCTGGATGTTACACTAATTTCATTTCAAATATTTGGAATGGCATTGCATTTGATGTTTTCTTTATTTCTGCACCATGACAGTTAGTGAGTTTACCTTTGGTTTATACTTCGTGGAACTTTGGTTTTGGAAAGAACTATTGGTATTTGTAGAATTAGGTATTCTTATTTTGTTTGCCTCTGCTGTTTGGTTTTGTGGAAATAAATTTCATATAAGTCCTGGTGTTCAGATAGTTGATTGTAATTGAAATTGATTCCTTATGCTTGGTTTTGTGGCAGCGAATTGATTTTTCTGCAAAGCTTTGGTAAATGTTAAGCTTATGGAATATGTATTGTTTTGTTATTGTTGGAGATTTGACACTTGAGTCAACAATGAACTGGTTAATGTTCTGTGCTAACAAAGTTTCTGTTGTTGAATAAATAATACTCGCATCCTAGAAGCCAATTGAAATGTGTAAGACATGGTTCTACCAAAAATAATGTTAAGACATGTTAATCACATTGGGATTTAGACATCAGTTGGCAAACTGGATTCGTATTCTGACATAGTATTTCTATTTTTCTTTTTTTTAAATGATATATGCATGCAACTCACTAGGGTAAGTTTAGTGGAGGGAGGGTTTGGGTAGTTTATATGGTTCTTTGATTTAAACCTCATTGCCACCATTGTAGAATTGATTACCAAAGCAAGTATGTTTTCCCTTAATCCTTATGAAGAAAGATGAAATCAAGACAAAGCCAACAACACTTAGTAATCTTACCTGCAAACATCACTAAAACTTCATAAAAAATGTGTAAAAATCCAGCAAAAACAGTCACTTGAAATAGTTATAAAATGTTGAGGCAAAAGGTAACAAACATTACAATTGTTTGTCTTGTGTGTGGAGAAATTATCTCTCTCTACCCACCAAAAGGTGGATTTTGGTCAATGGTTGCCTGTGCATGTTTCCAATGATGTGCTCTTGTTTTGTTAAGGCCAAGAAGTCTCAAATCAACATGATCTCTTCAGGAGTTCTATGAGGCTTCATTGCTTAAAGTTAACTTTGAGAAGTCAAGGGCTGTGTTCTTCTAAGGTTTAGCACCAGCTCAAAGAAAACTTCTCCAATCTATAAGAAAGGTGAATGATATAATAAGTGCCTGAATTTCCCCCTGATGCAAGACCTGCTTTTAATTGTCATGGATAAGATCCATACTGAATGAACATCAGAAGCTATGGTCTCAAGTTTATATAATGAGCAAGACAGAAGATGAAGTTTATTTCTGTTTTCTTTTGTTTCTTCCAAAAGCACAAAAAAGAGTATATTAAGGGTCTAGTTGATTCCCTTATCACTATTTTGTTCTAAAAATTGTTTTCTAAATAAATTCCACACTACTCAACTATCAATTTTTCATAAAAGATTTATGAAGTTTTCAAAATTGTTTCGAAAACAAGTATTTTAAAAAAAGAAACAAAAACAGTTAAGAAATATTTTATCATCTATTTTCTTCATGCGTTGAGGAGACAAATTTTTAAAAAATAGAAATGTGCTTAACACTTTCAAATGTGCTTAGAAGACAAACAAATTTTTATCAAATACAAAACTGTTTTTAAAAGCACTAAATTAACAAACAAGGCCTAGAACTTTAGCACTTTTTTTTTTAAAAAAAAAAATCAGGTTTAGTTGTATTCTTTTATTCATTTTCTCATGGATTCAATGAATTGATGAATTTATAACTTGTGATTTTTTTAACTAATGTTACATTTTCCAACGAGTAATTATGTTCTCATTGTAATCGCACAAACATTACATAAAGCAATTTATTTATTTATTTACTATTATATGGAAAGGAAAATTGACACCCCCAAATAAAAGAAGAAACAAAATTAATGGTATGGTTTTGGGTGCGGTTCATGATATTGATGTCTAACTCTTGTTTATTATACTGATGGGTATTTCTTAGGGTTGACCACGAGTCCAACCTGACCTAATAACCTGATCAATCCAAACCAAACTAAAGAGAAAAATTCAGATTATGTTCAGATAATTGGTTCAATTCAAATTTTAAAATTATGAACCTGATGACATCGATTTAAGTATCGAATTTAAGAATGTAGAATCCGAACCAACCTAAACCCGTACTATTTTAGAAATTTTTTTATTTTTTATGTTGTGTAATTTTATATATCTATAACTTTTATGTTATGTAATTCTATAATTCTCACTTTTAATATTATTCATTAGTTTTCTTTCATTTTATTATAATTTTCTCTATTTTTCTTTTCTTTTGTTTAATTTTTATTATTTTATTAAGTGATCTGATGACTCCATTCGAACTAACTCGAATGTGATTAGGTTGGTTTGGTTTGGACTGCCAATTTTTTTTTTTTAAATAATTCGAACCAATCCAAATCGATTAACATTGATAAGTTTGGATCAAAATATCTCCTAAACCCGAAATCAACCCAACCTGTAGCCACCCGCTTCCTGCACCCCATAAAATTCAAGGGTACCCCTTTCTGAAATGGAAAAAGGGTGCCTTGAATTTTATGGGTGCAGGGAACTGCTGCCAGGCAAGTTTCAAAAGTCTTCAGTGGAAAAATTTGGATCCGGATTCCCTGCAGTCATAAAGCAACTGCAGGCTCCTGCAGTCATCATCCAAGGATCTAAATTTTTTTGACTTAATTATTTAAAATATATAATTTATTTTGGAAGGTTGAGATTTGCTGCAGTCACTGCTGTGACTGCAGGCAATCCGCTTCCGAAAAATTTAAGGTCTACGCAAACGACCTTATTTTATCAGTTCATCTCTTTCACTTAGTTAGCACAAAGATTATTATAAGATAATATAAAATAAATTAACACATTGTCTAAGAAAAATAATGGTTTTAAATTTGCTGTAAGGGTAAAAATTATTATTATTTATTTTGAATTAGTTGTCATTCGTTCAACTCATTCTTATTTTTTTTTTTGACTGCAACTCATTCGTATTTAAATCAATAAACGTTTGACATAGTATTTTTTGTTATCATTAGGAATTGAAGACAGGTACTAGAGGATTTACAATAACTCACGCATCCTGCTCAACCAATTGAGTTAGACTCCTTGGTACGTTTGACATAATATATAATTGAGTTTCTAAATATCTTGATAAAAAAAATATCTTGATCAAAGCTTGCCTAAAAAGAATTAAATAGTGTTTGGCTTTTTTTTTCTTCTGGCTTTTCTTCTCCTTTGAAAGAAAAGTTAGGCCAAATACTTTTACAGAAAAACTCTTAGAAAAAAGTTTATGTATAATAAAGAAAAAGATTCAAAAAAGAGATTGAAAAAACTCCCTTCAATAACTTTTACCTAGCTTTTTGCTAACTTATTAACAAAAGGAGAGTACTTGAATCCCGACATCTACGTTTTTTTGCGGCTTCTAAAGAAATTAGAGTACATGGGAATATAATATTGAGTAAAATATATTTTTTATCCCTTATTTAATCTTGATTTATGCTTTTAGTCCCTCATTTTTTTTTACTGTTTTTAGTATCTAATAAATTGTTTTGTTTTGTTTTTAGTACTTGACGTTAATTTCAACTGTTAAGTGATGACATGATGCTGTATGAAAATTTCATAATTAAGTTTCTAGTGACTTTTAATCGCTACAAATTTTTTGGAGGTAAAAAATGTTTATTTTTGTAATATTTCTTGTGGTTTTAGAAAATCTAGTGCTCGATAATTTGATTTTTTTTATTATTTTTAATATTTTTGACTGTTTTAATCTGCCAGAAAATTTTCAGCAGTTAAAAACTGTTAGAAACTTAGAAATTTTTCAAGCGCAAATTCTGCTCGCCACGACATCACTTAACAGTTAAAATTAATGCCAGAGACTAAACAAAATGAAACAATTTTTTAGGGACTAAAAACAGTGAAAAAATTTATGAGGCACTGGAAACAGAAATCAAGATAAAATAAGGAATAAAAAACATATTTTATCCTATAATATTTCCATGTTTGTTACAAGTTTTGAAAAATTATTCCCGGGTATTGTTTATTCCTAGGAAGCTATAACTTCCATTTTTAATATGTTTTCCTACATTTTCATTCTCATGGAAAGGGATGGGAATATGATATTCCCATGGGAATATTGGAAGTTATCTTTTAACACACCTATAACTTCCATTTTTACTTATTTTTTATTTAAATTATTTAAAATTTTTAAATATATTCCTAGGAATATTAAAATGAAACCAAACACATTGTTAGGGTGCATTGAAGTCACCCTATGTCTGGATTGCTTTATTCCTATTTTCATTCCAAATTCAAGAACACAACAGATATGACGGATTAGTCTCTGTGCCTCTTTATTACTTTTTTTTTATTCCCTTGTTCCTCGGATACAATTCGACCCTTTTATGAAAATCTCAATATGTGGAAAGCCTTCAATGGTTTTTTTATGAAACATTGATTGGTGTGAAGGAACTTATTGCACATATTATGGAAATGAAATTGCAAGAGGATTCACAATGACTTGCAAGCAAGCTTGCTTCTGTTACAGACTTGTCATATAAACTAGTGGTTTGAGGTAATTAACACTTTTGGGTGAGGTAAACTTGTTTTGATAATTGGGTCCTAGGAGGTAATTCCAAAACAGTTATGACTAACTTTTAGACATCAAGTGCATTTTGCTTTTTGAATGTTACATTTGTTTTGTTTATTTCTGCACCATAACGGTTAATGAATTTACCTTTGTTATTGAAAGAATTATTGATAACTATAAAATTGTTGTTCTTATGTTGTTCACTTATGCTGTTTGGTCTGATGGTAAAAGGTTTTCTTCTCAAGTCTACTTGTTCAGATATTTGACTGTAATCAGAGAAATTGATTCCTTATTTCTGGACTGTTATTGTTTTTCTGCAAGTCTCAACTAGATGTTATGCATAGCAATGAAATATGTACTGTTATTGTTTGTGATTTGACACTTGTGTCAATGATAAAGAGGGAACTTGGGTGCTAAAGAAAATTTTGTTGCGGCATAGTTTATACCTCCACCCTAGAATGCTAGTAGTGTCTAAGCCATTTGAAGAATGTGAAACAGACATGCTTCTACCAAAACAAAACAAAAAAGTTAAGACATACTAATCAAATTATTGGCTTTTGGACATCAGTTGGCAAATTGGTGTGCACTTGATGAGCACGAGGGACTATTCGAGTAGTATAGCACAAAATAGGTAGATGGGTTCAATAAAAATTTTTGTTAGTACAATCATGACAATATGATAATAAAAACCCTTGTATGAACAATGCCCCAGAGAATTAGAATAGAAATATACCCCGTTGAGATATACTTTCTATGAACTATAGACAGAATATACTTTCTATGAGCCTAAGTTATAAAACAAAAAATCCTTTGGCAGGAGCAGGACAAGTATTTCACCGACACTAAGGCTCTATATGATCTTGTACCAGGTCTAAAGGCCAAAGACATTGGACCCTGAAGAAGTGCAGACTCCCTTTTCATACAAATGTACTGCTGCTGCTTTCTAACAAACAAGATCAGTGTGTAGTTCTTCAAAAGCATTGAACTGTCAATGTGCAGTGTCTGGAAACGAATCAAGGACGCAATTTTTTCACATCAAAATGAACAGTATTAATCCTAGCTTTTATGTTTTTCACATCAAGGTTGTGAATTATAGGTTGCAGAAAGTATTTCCAAACACACTCAAAGTTACAAAGTCAGATAATTTAGACTTCATAAAAAGTTGTACCACGAGACAAAAGATTGTCCAATGATTTTGTGAGAAACAAATATAATAAATTTTGTAATTCTTTTTTTAGCAAACCGTACACATCCTTAGACTTCTCATTGACATCATATTTCTATTTCTTTTTTTACTTTGTTTTAATTGAAATATGCTAGCTATCTATTGTGAAACATATCATACCGAACAACAATTCAATCTCTAGATATTAAAATACCCGAATCAAAAGCAATGGGCAACTAGACTTTTACGTTGCATCACTTTGCTTGTGGGTTCTGTTTTACTTTATTTTTGTAACGACCAGATAAACACAACAGCTATATTTCATAAGTCGAACTTAAGAACTTGCATTTCCATGAACAAGTAATAAAAGGGTGATAATATCATAATGGCATTCCAATATATAGCAGGAAATGGTTTGTTTTAGTGCTTGCGTTATCTAAAATAACAATAGTGAATGAACATCAAAACTAAATGCCTGTTGATTTTCCTCAGCAGGCACAAAGAGTATTCCTTAGCTATTAGTTACAGACTAATTCTTTTTAGGCAAGCCTTAAGTCCTTAACCAATTTACTTAAGAAACTCAATTATATACTTTATCAAACCTGATTGGTTTCAATAAGAATGAGTTGACCAAATGACATCTAATTGAAAAAAAAAAAAACTTCATGTTCTCTGTCATACTCATAATATATAACTTGTGACCATCGCTTGTTATGCTCATTCATATGGATCTTATCCATGATGAAGTTAAAGGCAGGCCCTGAACCAGGGGGCAATTCAGTTACTTATTTATGTCATTCACAATTCTTATAGATTGGAGAAATTCTCTAAGGTTGTGGAAAACCTTAGAAGATCATGTTACATAGCCCATGAATTCTCAAAGATAACTTCAAGCCATGAAGCCCCGCAGACCTCCCAGAGAGATCAATCATGTTGGTTTGAGAATTCTTGGTCTTACAAAATAAGAACACATCATCGGAACAATGTACAGGCAACCATTGACCAAAACATCTTATAATGTCTGAGCAAAAGGTGGAGTTTATTTCTCCACACACAAGACAAACAAGTGTAATGTTTGTTACCTATTGACTCAGACATCTTATAATTATTTCAGGTGATTGTTTTAGCTGGATTTTCACACATTTGTTATGATGTGGGATAAGGCTATCATTGTTGCTATCATTCACGATAGAGGTCAAAGTTTCCCACTGATTTTGAGTCATATATTTTTAATGTCTACACAGATCCAGTCGTCATCTGATATAATGTGAATAGATACTTTACATTTTGCAATTTTAATTGAATAATTTAGTTAGCATATTTCGTTTAAGACAAAGAAAACAAAACATAGAAATATAGCATAAGTGTTGGAATCCTAATTTGCCAACTGATGTCAAAATACCAATCTGATTAACATGTCTAACATTTATATATATATATATATATATATATATATATATATATATATATATACATAATTTTAGGTATAGTATAACCATGTCTTACATTCTAGGCTGCAAGTATAAATGCCACAACATAAATTTTGCTAGCTCAGACTTTTACTCTGTTCAGAGTTGACTAAGTCTCAAATCTTAATCAGTAATGGAACAATACATATCCTATCACCAAGCTTAACATCTACCAAAGATTTGCAGAAAAAATACAAGTAACTGCCACAAAACTAAACATAAGAGTTAATTTCTTCAATTACAATCAACTATCTGAACACCAGGACTTATTTATTTCCACAAAACCAAACACAAGAGGCAAACAAAATAAGAATACTAATTCTACAATTATCATTAATTCTTTTGAAAAACAAAGTTCCACTAAGTATAGATAAAAGGTAAATTCACTAATAGTCTTGGTGCAGAAATAAACAGAACATCAAATACAATGTGATTCCAAATATTTGAAATGCCATTTTATGTAAGATCCAGAAAACAGAAGGCCCTTAATGTCTAAGCTGGTCATAGCAGATTCAAATAACAAGTTCCCCTTTGTATATAATCTTTTATGTCTCCACAATTAAAAAGCAACATCTAAGCAGGAAAGAGTACTGCTATTTAAAAAAAGAGAGAAAAGTTCATAGTGACATATCATTTTTCAATTGGACAGAAAGGAAAGTAGTCATAACCCTTCTAACGCAATCTAAGTCTCTGTACTAACAAGTAGAAAGGTAGAATTTCTCAAGTTTTGATGCTACTACTTTAATAACCTGAAGCTTTCTTGACAAAAGACAATGACATCTTTTCCTAATATTTTTGTCCATGTCAATGGCCTTTCTGTGATCACAGCACTCCTAGAGCTCATTGTGTCCATGTTATAGTAGACTCCACTAACACCTCTATCACGTCTATGAAAATATTGCAGAAGAAGGATCTCACCTGTGGGGACTCTGCAAAGTGGAAAATGGGGTTAGTAGTGAGTGTGCGAAGATGAAGGAACGAAGGGTGGCGAATGAAAGAGTCCCATGACTTGCACACTAACCTGAATCGAATGAGGGTCTTTGTTGGGAGCCATGGGAGGATCTTGCACAACACGATATCATCTGGGAGCAATGGGAGGAAATGAACATCGCTGATCCTCACACTCACAGTGCTGCTTCGCTTCATTTGCATCAGAGGCGCAGATCATGAAATGAAATTGAAAGGTAAACTTTTTTCTCTTCCCATCATGTCACAATAGGTAATCAAGTTGATCCCTAAACTTTGACGCAGTGTTTGTTTCAAGCGGGAGAAACAATTTGTGAAGATGGAAGCTTTATTTGGAATGGCTGATATAGGTAAGAAATAATTCTAAAATGGGTCAGCTTTGTTTGGAAGTGCAGACAACGAAGAAGAAGAAGAAATAGAGAGTTTTGCATCTCCAAAATGAAAGTGTTAACTCTAGGCACACTGCCCTATTCTGGCCATTCACGCGTATAATAATTGTAACTACTCTGTCCTACTCCTAGACTTCCAGTAACATACTACTTACGTCTATATATATCTAAAGAAAAATGTTAACCATATTTTTAGGATCTTAATTAAGAAATTAAAAAGAGAAATTTTTTATTGAAAGATAAAAAATTGTGTTGTTTATGATTTTTTTTACACTTTCATATGAATTCTATAATAAATACTTTCTTCTTTTAATTTCTTAATCAGTATCATTAAGGTACTAGTTAGCAAGACCCTTTCTTAAAGGAAGTAAATTAGTTGAAAAAGTATTTATATATAGGGATGAAGGTGGTAACTACTAATACATATTTCTTTTAACACATTTTATTGTTGCTAAAATTTGTTAGAAATTACAAAGAGAAAAGAGGTTATGCACTGACAGTGTAAAATTTTTTACACCGTCATCCAATTACAACCTACCATGTATGGAAACTTTGTTGACTTTTACAAAATTACCTTAAAAGTAATATCAATGGTGATTTATGATTGGATGACTGTGTAAAATAGTTTTACACCGTCAGTGTATCACCATTAAACTCAATTACAAAATCAAACTCATTTATTTTTTCCCACTATTTAATATTTAAAAAAATATTTAATGAATCGTATTTTTAATAATATATGTTTACACACCTTTTTAAAAGCATGTAATCTTTCACAAATTATTGTATTGTTAAGATTTATCATTAAGTGCGTGAATTAACTGACACAAAATTATTATAGTTAATTAGTAGTTTCAAGTTCGAGTCATGTTTATGCAATTGTGCTAAATAATCGAAGGAAGGATTTTGTCACTTAGACACTTATAGTGTTCATACCTAACTAGAACAATATCTCCTTATATATATAAATGAATAAATTTATCTATGTTCTCATTGCTCTACTCTCCCAACTCTCTCTAACATTTACTGTCATTTTAATACTCTCCTCTCATGAAGTGATGTCGTTTACTCTATTAATATGCATCTGGTTCTTCTACTTTTTCTAAAATTGCTCTTATCAATTTCTGTAACTACCTGTATTCACAATATTTCTATAACTAGCTTCATTCACTTCTTTACATGATGCTATCTTTTTTTTTTTTAATATTTCTTTTATCAGTTTTTCTAACTCTATTTTTTAATTTTTAAGATTTGTCTCTTTCATCAATAATTTCAAATCCTTATTTCAATTTATTTTTCAATTTTCTTTATAATTATCTATTTTTAAAAATTTCTTTCGATATATTATATCATCCTTTTTTTTCTTCAAATTTTATAGTCTCTAATCTTTTGGGCCTTTTTTTTAATATTTTTTATCTGTTTTTCTAACTCTATTTTTTTAATTCCGAAGATTTTTCTCTTTCATCAATAATTTCAAATCCTTAATTCAATATACTTTTCAATTTTCAAAGTTAATACTAAAAAAATTTAAGTTACATTGTTATATTTTTCCTTATTTTTTTTTTTAAAAAAAATTTATAGTTTTTATTTTCTTTTATAATTATCTCTTTCTTAAAATTTCTTTCTATTTACCATATGAATAAGGTAGTAAAAATTTGAATAAGCTCGTGCAATGTACGAGTTAAAACGCTAGTTGTCTTTTTTAGATGATAGTTATAATCTCGTACCAAAAAATATTCTTAAGATTTATTCAATCTCAAATAAAACAATTCTCTCATTTAATATCTGTCTTTTTTGCATGAATATTAGTTTTTAAGGAAGTTTTTTTTTTTTTTTATAATTTACTCATATATCATAAATTAAAATACATAACTTAAAAAGTAAGACTCAAACTCTCCCTATTTTTTCAATTTGACATTCTTAATATTTTTTCTTCTCTCTTTAAAAGTACATTTCACATATTATTCCTACAACTAGAAAAAAAAAAAAAAAATAATAATAATAATAATAATAATTATTATTATTATTATATCTCAATCATCTCCAACTACCTTTCTTTTATTTTATCTCTATTTCTAAATTTAAAATATAACTTATATTTTCAAAATATTTTTATTATAAATTTGAATTATAATATAATTTATATATTAAAAAATATTTATTTATTATAAATTTTAGTTATATAAAAAGAAATATTTATTTTTAACAATACACAAATTAAAATACTAGTATAACTATAAATGAATAATCAATATTAAATTTAAGTTAATTTAGTCTTAATAATTTATATATAATTATTATATGATCGTGATTAATTCTTTTTTATTTTTAATTTATATTACACCTCCTATGAATATATATATTTGGGTCAATAAAATTAAATTTTACCCTTTCATCATGAACCTCAAAATTTATTAAGATTTTAACACTAAAGACCCTTGTCCTATATATATATATATATATATATATATATATATATATATATATATATATATGTGACTCTTTTGAAAAAAAAAATATTTTTTTATTTTTTATAAGATTTTTTAAAATTATTTCTTGTATTAATTTTTTTTTACCAAAATATCCCCCAATTACTTTATAATTTTTGTATTAAATAATAAATGTTATAAAGTATAAGCAAAACTCATTCTCTCTCATGAGGATTGGAGAAGATGATTAATACACATTAATTAATTAAGTGAAAAGAGTAAGATGATGAGTCCTATAAATCATAAAGATAATTTATAAAAAAAAATACAAAATTATGAATAAATGTAACACTAATAACTATATTAACCAACTGTCTTAATTCTTATGAATTAGTTAAAAGAGACTTATATAAAGGGACAAAAGGTAGTATAAGAAAAAAACTATACTAAATAAAGATGTTAGTTAACATTGCTAATTTTACCAATCTCATTTAAAAAATAAACCTTTTTTCCTATATTGTTTTTTCATTGAAACGCGATATAAAAAAAGTCATTAAAAATGGAATTTCAATTAAATGGAAGATATTTTCAAGATAATATCATTAAATAAAGTAAATTTAATGAAGGTTTCTTTTATATATTTTGAAGCACCGCTTTTTTCCTTATATTTAAGTAATTCTTATGCATATAAAACAATGATTATTATTTCCCTTTATGCATAAATTACCATTTCAAGAATCTGTTTTACAATTCTTATATCGTGTAATAAGACACATTGTAGGATCCACACGAGACCCGTCACAGCATGCATCAAAACCACATTCCAAGTGGACACACTCATCTTCCTCCACCATTCTATTTAAGCTCCTCTCCCTCAACGCAAATGCACAATCATCCATCAACCTATCCCTCCTTGTTCCTTTCACATCCCAACTCTAAAAAAACCATGTCCATGTCTGGTATCAACACCAACCAACCACCAACAGATTTTGAGCAAGAGGTGGTGTACAAGGAGTGTCTACGCAATCATGCAGCAGCACTTGGCCGAGTTTCCTACGATGGTTGTCATGAGTATCTCGAAGGACGCCCTAAAATCACGTTGTTTTCAACGTTGTGCCCCAAACCCTTTTAGAGAATGGTCCCAACAAAGCTTCACTTGCATGCCCATTTCAACTTGGATCGACGAACAACCCAAAAATGCAAGAGATGAAGTCGAAAAGGAAGAAGAGGACGATGTTCTCGCTGGAGCAGAGGAACCAATTCATGAGAATTGTTGACAGTGTGGGGGTGGAAACCTCAGACGGATAAAAAGGACGAAATCCAAATTTTCTGCTTCGACATGGGAATCAGCCTTAGGATATGATGTTCCTGGTGTGGCTCAGCAACAAATGTCGTTGAGCAATGCAGTTTGCTAAAGCACTAGAGAAATGATCGAACAACGAGTTAGAAGTTGTTTGTGGTTATGGTTGAATCAGTCTTGGCATTTGGTGTTAATTAGCGTTTCCCTTATATTGTGCATAGCTTTGCTAGGCCAATATATGAGTGTGAAAGTGCGTTTGTTGAGAAGTTACGGTTTCTTTGTCAGCTTTTGGTTTTGCATTTTTTTTTTTTTTTACCGTCTTTTAGCTTTATTTTGTTCTCTTTGTAACTGCAGTGTCTTGGCTTTTAGTGATTTAGTCCATGTACCTTGAATTTCTAAGAGAGTGTGTTCCTGCCTGTGGGTAGCGAGGTAATTTTCTACCGATGTCTTTACTTCAAGATTTTCTGTAGATGTCCGAATCCTTCTATATGAATGGCGTGGGGGATACTTGCAAAAGGCACTCCAACGCTCAAGTCAGGTTCCGGTTCAGAGCATTTAATGTGTGTAATAAATGAGGATAAAAGTTGTTTTACCTTGAGAAATGCACCCCCTTTTATACTTATCTTGTTGGATCTGGACCCTTATGGACCCTGACCATTTCTTAATGACCGATCCATACTAATTAAGGTTGCTTAATCACCTTATAATCTTCGGTTTACCTTGATAATAGCCTCCTAATGAGATCTACATTATCCGAATACTATCCTTAGTATTCGGCCGTAGTGATGCCGAATACTCCTGTGATGGTGTTTGGTAATATAGCTAGTTGAGCGTAAGGAGTAAAGAGTGTTCGGCCAGATTTAAGCCGAACACTTACCTGTTTGCGAGGTGTATTTGGTTGTTTGTGGAGGAGGGTATTCGGTTACTCACATAGTCGAATACTCTATCGGTATACATGCCCCCCAGCCTCGAGTAATTATATGTGACGAAGAGGCTTTGTTTTGAAATACTGCGCCTCATTGTTGTGCCGTTTCAAATTTTTGTCATTATGGCAGAAAAAAGCCGTTTAGGTGAAGGGATCGAAGCATCGCGTTTTTATGGACCGTTAGATCTGAATTGATCTAACGGTTGGCAGCGTTTGAACCCTTTGGATCGTTGTGGGCTTGGGCCCTATAAATAGGGTGATGGATGTCGTCTTGCACCCCTTATTTACAATTTGTCAATTTTTTCTTACTTCGCTCTCGGCCGAATACTCCTTTCTAGCTTCATCATTTTCGTCTTAACCAAGGTACGAGAGTTCGACTTTTGCTCTTTCTTTTTCTATTACCATGAGTTCGTCTGGTCGTAAGCTTTCCTGGGAAACCGAGGTGGTTGATATTCGGTCACCCTCCTCGGCTAGTGGGGAGTCTTCGACTTCTTCGTCTTCTTGCCCTTCGACGTCCCCCTCTTCGTCTTTTGCCCGAGAGGGGGTGGGTGAAAGCGTGGTGTCCCATTCGGTTGGAAATGATAATTCCAGCCAAAAACCGAAGCGTAAGCCTTGGGTTACACAAGAGAAACGAGTGTTCTTGCTGATTACCCTGGACGGGTACACATGGGTAAACGGGGAGGTCGGGTCCTATTGGTCTCGGTACGATGATAAGCGTAGTGTGTCCAATTTTGTAAATTATGTATATGTATCTGCCATCCTTGAGGATGAGTTGTGCTTGATAGCGTTACAATGTTGTCGACATGAAACTGAAGCCAAATTTGTTTTCATGGGAAATGGTGAGTCTAAAAGGGACTTCTTTTACATGTACGATTGCGTATTCCGTGACCTACATGTAATGGTTCCCTTTGACGACTTTACAATGGGGGTGCTTTGGGTTTTGAACGTGGCACCCTCTCAGTTGCATCCGAACAGGTGGGCCGCAATCCAAGCATTCCGTGTCCTTTGCATTTTCAATTTTATAGAGCCTTCGGTGAGTGTATTTTTGTACCATTTTTGTACTCAGCCCAAGAGTGGTTTTGTGGATATCCTTAATAAGGAAATCGAAGAAGCCCTTATTCCAATCTTTTACTTCTTACAAAAATTTCAAAACCGGTTTGTTTAAAGTGGTAGTTAGGCCGAATATAGGGGCTAACCACTTCTACGATAGGGACGGGAAGCCCTTATTTCCTTCTTATTGGGAGAGAACCCCTCGGCATTATGACAAATTTTTGAAGTCTATGATGACCGAAAGGGAACGTGAGGACCTCCTCTTTCTTGAGTCCCTCCCTCGAAAGCTTCCAGCTAGGTAGCTCGTGGCCTTATTTAGTTCTTCAACTGTTTTAGCCGATATGTGTGGTAAGGCTTCAATTCTTTCTTTTCTGTTATTTTTATACTTAGTTCACATGAATGATTAAGTGTTTTGTGGGGTGTAGGTATTATGGCCAATGCTGGTGGTGACATCCTTTCTTTCAGGAATGCTCGGAAGAACCGGGCTCAAGCTGCGGGGAACACTTCGGGTGTTGCTTCAGTGCCTCCTATTGTGAAGCAACCGATCCCGAGGCCATGTCCGATGGATACCCTACCCCCTCCGGCAGGAGGGAAGAAAAACAAGGATAAGGATCACAAGAAAAGGCATCGAAGCTGTGAGGCCTCAGAGGAGGAAAAGGCGAAGAAGCTGAAATAACAGACTTTGGACTTTTCGGCTTTGGGGTCTTTGGCTTCCATTACTGCCATGACTGCTGAGGCTTCTTTTCGAATGATTTTCGGCCAAAGAAAATGGTCAGTTCCAGTGACATTTCTGAGACTGGAAAGAATATCTTGGATAAGGCTGATGCTGCCTCCAACTGGTCGGCCTACTGTGAGTTTCAGGCAAGGGCTTCGGCCATTGCTTATCACATGTTTATGAACCTGCTGAAGGAGGTCGAGAAGCTAAAGAAGAGCCTAAAGGAGTTGCAGGCCTCTAACCAACAGGCTCTGGCCGCCAACATAGTCTTGGTGGATGACAACGCTCGTCTAAAGGACGAAGTGAAGTACCTATAAGTTGATCTTACTAATTTGAATTCTAAAGTCATAATGGCCGAGAAGGATGCTAAACTTCAGTCCGATGAGATTGAGCGTTTAAAGATGCTATTGGCTCAGGCTGAAGAGGAGAGGGATGCAGAACTCGCCAAGGAAAGCATCATCTCTTCGGCTCAAGACAAGATTTATGCCGAACACGAAGCCGGATTTCTTCATGCTATTTGGCATATGCTGCATTTCTATGACGTCCGCGATCTTGCCCTTTTTGACATGGACAAGGATGTCTACCAAGGCCGCTTGGTACCTTTTGATGATATTCCTGAGGATGCGGTACTTGAGAATCCTCTTCAGCCGTCGGCTCCGGATGTTGCTGGGGAGCCTGGGACCAATAAGGAAAATAGAGAAGAAAATGTTGCTGATGCTGTAGCCCAAGAGGATCCGGCTGAATGAAATATTTGTATCTTAGGCCATTAGAGCCTTTTTTGTCTTTAGGTAGAAATTTTGTAAGTCTCTTTTTGTGATTAATGAAATATAGTCTTTATCTTTCGGCATTCGTTTCTCAATTTACACTTAAAATAATTTCACAAACTTACTTATAGCCGATCACTTTGTAAGAATTATGTCCTATTAAAAGGATTAATGTACAGCTCTTAGGAATATTTCGGAGTAGTGTCGTGCGCTGTAGCAACTTTACTTTTTAACCATGTTATGGTCCTATGTATTCGGCTTAAAAGTGTGATTGAACCGATAACTTCTCTTCATTATCCACGGATTCTTTTGAAAAAATCAACACTTGAGTTTTTTTCAAAGAAAATCCGAATGGTACGTCCTTAGCCGAGTAGGATTACTCGGGAGGGAAACCATTTGTGGAGAAAATCCGAATGGTGCGTCCTTAGCCGAGTAGGAGTACTCGGGAGGGAAACCACTTATGGAGAAATTCCGAATTGTGCGTCCTTAGCCGAGTAGGAGTACTCGGGAGGGAAACCACTTATGGAAAAGTAATGGCTACAGAAAAAATAATCATAGATAGGTAGGAAAGATGTCTTCATTGATTCAATTGAATAGGTGTGCCTCGTTAAAACCTTCTCGACAAAAACCCCTTCACTTTCTTTTAGAGGTAAAAAGCCGAGTAAGGAAAAAGAGTACAACACCCATTTACATACTCAACTAAAATAATATTTAAGGTGGGTTGAATTCCATGTTCTTGGCACCACATTTCCTGAAAGTTCTTCTAGCTTGTATGCTCCATTGTTGAGGGTTTGCCGGATTCTGAATGGGCCATCCCAATAAGCAGCTAGCTTTCCTTCTCGGGTATCTCTTCGTGCACCACCTTGCATCCTTAGAACTAGGTCTCCTTCTTTGAACTCTCTCGGTTTCAGCTTTGAGTTGAACCTCCTGGTCATCCTTTGTCTGCATTCTTCGTTGTTGAGGCATGCTCAGTCGCGTACCCCTTCGATCAAGTCAACTTCACATCTCAAGGATTTTTCAT
Organism: Pueraria montana var. lobata; assembly: GCA_026413185.1. Taxonomy (NCBI): domain Eukaryota; kingdom Viridiplantae; phylum Streptophyta; class Magnoliopsida; order Fabales; family Fabaceae; genus Pueraria; species Pueraria montana. Next base: position 34,917,632 of record CM048651.1, on the reverse strand, counting down.
TTTCGGACACTTCAAAGTTTTGTCTCCAGAAGGAAGGTTCCCCTACCTCTACTGGAATCATAGCTTCGATTTCGTACACCATTCTGAAGGGTGTTTCCTTGATTGTTGATTATGGTGTGCATCTGTATGCCTACAAAATTTCAAGTATTTCTTCGGCCCATGCACCTTTAGCTGCACCCAATCTCTTTTTTAATTCACCCAAAATGACTTTGTTGGGGGACTCCGCTTGTTCGTTCATTTATGGGTGTTCGACCGAGGTCACCCTGTGTTTTATTCCCAACTCTTCTAAAAAAGCATTCAACTTTTTGTTCGTAAATTGCAGGCCGTTGTCGGTGATGATTACATATGGAATGCCGAAGCGCGTGATTATGTTTTTCCATAAAAACTTTTGTATATTTTGAGCCGAAATGGTTGCCAGGGGTTCAGCCTCTATCCATTATGTGAAGTAATCGACGACTACTATCAAAAACTTGCGTTGCCCTTTAGCTACAGGAAAAAGATATTGGTTCCCCAGATAGCGAAAGGCCAGGGTGATGAAATAACATGTAGCTCGTTGGCCGATTGGTGGATAAGGTTGCTATACTTTTGGCATTGGTTGCATTTTTTAACATATTCAGCACAGTCGGTCTTGAGGGTCGGCCAGTAGTACCCTGCTCTTAGTATGTGAGTGGCCATCGTTCGGCCACCCGAATGCATGTCACAGATTCCTTCGTGTAGCTCTTTTGTGATGTATTCGGCCTGATCCTTATCAAGGCATTTAAGTAAAGGTGTGGAGAATCCTCTTATGTACAACTCTCCGACGAATAGAACGTACCTTGCGGCACTGGTTCACAATCTTTTAGCCTTGTCCCTACCCTTCGGAAGGGTGTCATGTGAAAAATATTGTTGGATTTCGATTATCCAAAGGTCCTTAGATGTCGAAACCTGCATGCATTCTTTAGTAGTTACACTTGGTTCTGGTAACATTTTCTGAATGAATGTTCTTAGTTGCCTGGATTTCTGAATACTAGCCAACTTAGCAAGCTGATTGGTTCTATCATTCTGTTATCGGGCTAAGTGTTTTACTCGAACCTCGTCGAACTCTTCCTTTTAGTTGCATGAAAGTATGATAATACTTCAATAGCTGCGGGTCTTTGACTTGAAAAACACCATTGATCTGTTCGGCTGTGATTTGGGAATCGCTCCAACATTATACTTTTTGAGCCCCCATCTCTTTTGCTAACCTAAGGCCGGCTAATAAGGCTTCGTACTTCGCTTGGTTGTTAGATGCTTTAAAACCGAAACGCAAAGACTGTTCTAGTCGTATCTGGTTTGGTCTTTCCAGTATGACACCAGCTCCACTTCCCCTTTGGTTGGACGAACCATCAACGTGTACAACCCACCATTTATCTTGAAAGTCCTCGACCAGGTGCAACTCATTGACAAAGTCTGCTAAACATTGTGCCTTGATGGGACCTCTTAGCTCATACTTTATATCAAACTCTGATAGTTCTATTGCCAATGCCATCATCTATCCTGCCAGCTTCGGTTTCTTCAATACCTTTGCAATGGGACAATTGGTTTTGAAAATCACTTGGTGTCCTTGGAAGTATTGTCTTTGGCGCCTTGCAGTGTTAACTAGTGCTAGAGCCGCATTCTCTATCGTTTGGTACCTGGTCTCAGACTCATGCAGTACTCGGCTGATGAAATATACAGGTGCTTGACCCTCTTCATGTTCTTGGGCTAACATCGCACTTATTGCTTCTTGGGAGACCGATATGTATAACACTAGATCTTTTTTAGGGTTCGATTTCTTGAGTATAGGCAGGGCCGAAAAGGTCTTCTTCATCTCCTGAAAGGCTTCTTCACACTTTTGGTTCCATGAAAAATTCCTATCAAGCTTCAACAATTGCATGATGGGTTTCACCTTTTTGGCTATCCTTGGTAGAAATGGCGATAGAGAGGCCATTCTCCCTATTAGTCTCTGGACTTTCTTTGGGGTTTTCGGGCTTCTCATACAAATAACAGCCTGACATTTGTCAGGATTCTCCTCTATGCCTCGGCATGTTAACATGAAACCCAAAACTTTTCCTCCTTGAACACCGAAAACACATTTTTTGGGGTTCAGACGCATATTGCGCTTTCTGAGTTTGGCAAAGATTTCTTCCCGGTCTCATGTGTACATCAGCCCTGGAAGATTTGACGACCATATCATCAACGTATACATCTAGGTTTCGTCCAAGTTGTCTTTGAAAACTTTGTCCATAAGCCTTTGGTAGGTGGCTCCAGCGTTCTTCAGGCCGAAAGGCATAACTCTGTAACAGTAGTTAGCTGACTCTGTTATGAAAGCAATCTTGTCTTCGTCATGAGGGTAAATTCGAATCTGATTATACCCCGAGTACGCATCCAAAAAGCTGAGGCAAGAGTGCCCAGCTGCCTCATCGACTAGTCAGTCAATGTTTTGTAGCGGATACGCATCCTTCGGGCATGCTTTGTTCAAGTCCGTGTAGTCTGTACACATCCTCCATTTGCCATTCGCCTTCTTTACCATAACCACATTGGCCAACAAAGTGGTGTATTTGACTTCTCGGATGAAGTTGGCCGTCATCAATTTAGATACTTCCTCTTCTATAACTTTTCGCCTCTCTTCCCTCATCTTTCTTTTCTTTTGAGCATTTGGCCTTGCTTCTCGGCATATTGCCAATTTGTGACAGTGGAATTTTGGGTCGACGCCCGACATGTTCTATGCTTTCCAAGCGAACAGGTCAGCGTTCTGCCTTACGACACTTTGGATTTGAAGTTTATCTCTTTCCGATAGGTTGCTGCTGAGATACGTAATTTGAGTCCTTGTTTCCCCAATTTGAAATGCACAGATTTCCTTGTTTGGTTCGACTTGCTTGTATTCGTAGGTCCGGGGATCAAGATCCAAAGGTTGGGCTAAAGGTTTGGCCGTCGTGACCATGTATACTAACTTGTACTCCTCTTCTTTTAATTGGGTAACTTTGAGATTGGCTAGGTAGCACTCCCTAGCCGCCTTTTGGTCAGCATGAATTGTAATTACCGTGCCTTGGTTTGACGGGAACTTCATGATGAGATGGGGAGTAGATACTATGGCTCTAAGAGTGTTCAAGGATGGATGTCCAAGTAGTATATTATATGAGGTGTTAGCATGCACTACTATATATTTAACTCGTATAGTTTTGTACTCCTTTTCCCCGTATCCGAAGGCTGTGTCCAGTTCTATACACCCCCTGGTGTTAACCCTCTCACCTGAGAATCCGACCAGGGGTTCGTCGTGCGGCATGAGCTTCCCCTCCGGTATATCCAACTGCTTGAAGGTACTCCAATATAGGATGTCGGCCGAACTTCCTTGACCTATCAGAGTTTTCTGGACTGTGCAGTCTGCTATGTCTACACTGATGACCATTGGATCATCTTGTATGGGCTTAGACCCCTGAAACTCCACGTCGGTGAATGTGATGGGCTGCATTTTCAGCTTGCTCACGGCCGATGTCATGTTGACTGATCAGACTAATCGAGATGCTTCTTCCTGGCCGAAGATGTACTTCCTCCTCCTGTGAATCCTCCAGCAATTGTATTGATGATCTTTCGGGGGTTAGAAGGTTTTATTTTGTACCGCTCCCGGGACCCGCTCCTTTGTCTTTTGGCCCTTCGGTCGTGTTCTTGGTCGTAATTGAAGTTCCTCCTGTAAGTTCTGTCATCGTTTTTGCACTTTGAGAATTGAGGCCTTTTAGTTTTAGGATCGCGAACGAAGTCTTTGAGATGCCCCATCTTAATGAGGTCTTCGATCTTGTCTTTGAGTGTAACACACTCTTCGGTGGAATGACCTCTATTGCGATGGTATCGGCATTGCTTGTTGTAGTCGGCTTTAGGGGGTGTATTGGCTCTCTTTGGCACCGCCAATATTTTGGTTGCTAGGGTTTGTTCGAGTATCCGGGAGCGGCTAGTGTTGAGTGGAGTGTAGGCCTTGTGTCGGGAGCCACGATACTTCTGCTCCTTATGAAACTTCTCCTTGCCCTTCCCCTGATTATCTTTTTCGTGTTCCTTTCTTCCCGCGTTGGCTTCCGATCAAACTTGGTTCCGGTACTCGGACAACTCTTCAATCTGCATGTATTTTGCTGCTCTTCGGGGAGGTCGTCCATATCAAGTGCCGGCTTTTTGAAGAGACTATTGACGAAAGTCCTCGGCTTAAGGGCCGTTACTAGATGATGCATGGCTACCGCGGGATCAAGGTTACAGATGTTTAAGGCAACTTTGCCGAACCTTTCCATGAACATTTTAACGGATTCCCTCTTTTCTTGCCGAATATTCACCAGTGTGACCGAAGTCAAGTGATGAGGTCTGCTTGTTATGAACTGATTACCGAATCTAGTCCTAAGTGTTTCAAAGTTGTCGATGGAATTGGGTAGGAGCTGTGTGAACCAGTTGAGAGCTTGTCCCTTTAGGGATGTGGGGAATACTCTACATAGGATAGCGTCTTCAGCAGTGTAAAGGCTAACTTGGGTGACGTAGACGTCTATGTGCTCATCCGGGTCAGTGCTACCATCATACCTATCCAAGCTGAGGCTTTTCCTATTTGGAGGAAGAGGGGTTTCCATAATTTAGGAAACGAAATGATGCCTGCAAGAGTGTGACTGAGTGTTGGTGGTAAAGGCTGAGGGTCGATTAGTTGCCCCATGTATGCTAAGATTGGCCGCAGACTCACCCTTATGCTGCTTGTCCGGTGTCTGATCCTCGGGTTTCCAAGATCGGTTCAAATTTCTCAGTTTGGCGTTCTCCTGGCGGAGAGCCAATATCTACTGTGTGTGCTGCCTTCTCATTGCTGATATATTAGCTCTCAGCTGTCTTAACTCCGACGAAAATTTCGTTTGATCTTCCCCAAACACTATGTTCTCGCCGACGAGGTGCTGCCCTTGTGTGTGTTGCTGCATGGCTGGTGTCGATGGTTCGGGTATATCCATACGTGCGTGGCTTTGGGTAGTAACCATTCTTTGAGGGGCCATGGGATAAGTTTTATCGGCCCCACGGTGGGCGCCAAAATGTTCCTGCCTGTGGGTAGTGAGGTAATCTTCTATTGACGTCTTTACTTCAAGATCTTCTGTAGATGTCTGAATCCTTCTATATGAACGGCGTGGGGGGGGGGGTACCTGCAAATGGTACTCCAATGCTCAAGTCAGGTTCCGGCTCAGAGCATTTAATGTGTGTAATAAATGAGGATAAAAGTTGTTTTACCTTTAGGGGTGCACCCCCTTTTATACTTATCTTGTTGGGCCTGGACCCTTATGGGCCCTGACCATTTCTTAATGACCGATCCATACTAATTAAGGTTGCTTAATCACCTCATAATCTTCGGTTTACCTTGATAATAGCCTCCTAATGGGATCTACATTATCCGAATACTATCCTTAGTATTCGGCCGTAGTGATGTCGAATACTAATACGATGGTGTTTGGTAATATAACTAGTTGAGCGTAAGGAGTAAAGAGTGTTCGGCCAGATTTAAGCCGAGCACTTACCTGTTTACGAGGTGTATTTGGTTGTGTTGTGGAGGAGGGTATTCGGTTATTCATATAGCCGAATACTCCACCGGTATAGAGTGAGTTGTCATCTATGTTGTTTTAGAATGTGTTTTTCATTTTCCTTCTCTCTCTCTTTGAATTGCCTTCAAAATAACTTTTTTGTTTGGATTAATTGATTGTTTATTTACTGAGCCAAAATGAAGTTTATAAGAACTATTACTGTATAATTGATTGGGCTAATGAAGATCTAAAAAGAAACTAGACATCCTACGGGTTAGAAAGTTTAAAAATTAATTTATTTTGGAAAAAAGGCAAAAATTCAAGGTGAGGAGAAGAAAGGGGTTGACATCCAGTTAGCAAAGGACATGGATTAAAGGAAATGGTAAAGGTTATGAGAATTGTTCAGATTCTGAAATCGGAGATGCATTGGATTGGTTGGATTGAAGTGAAGCAGGGACAAGACACAAATGACATTAATTTTCTCCAAATGTAATATAAAATTGAGGTGACATTTTAATTAATGTGGTGCTCTCTAATTGGAGGGGATAGGTGATTTTCGTACATAAATGACAATAGAATTCAATCTACCATTTATCTTATTGATTATTTTTGTATATTTTTTATTTAGTGCTACAATAAAATAATGAAAAATTCATTCCATAATATAAAGATATATGACTAATTAAATGACATTAATAAATACCACTATCAAAGTCAACCTATATTTATTTATTTTAAGATTGACGGAGCTAGGTTAGGAAACAATTAGATAAGAAAAAAATTCCTCCCCCTTTCAACTCTCGCCGTTGTCGCAAGAGTCCATCACCCCAACCCTCACCCTTTTAGAGCTTATTCCCCTACTTCATGCTTGTACTCATCGAAACTGAAAGGCTCCTCCATATCTTCCTCCTCTTTCTCTTTGTTTCGTTCATTGTCTTTGCCTACCTATTTGTCCTTGAATCCCTTGACATTTAGGTCCTAACTTCATCTCCTTCTTTGGTCTCAAAATCCATGACATTGAACTCGCCTCACGCGCTATGGTCTCTAGGTAACTCGCTTTATCTCATTTGGTTTAGTCTCTATGTTATGGTGCGTTTGAGTGTGTGTGTGCAAGTTTTATGCTACGAATGTGAAGAAGGAGAACATCGAGGTGTTTGACCAAAAAGTAATGGCAATTAGGAACGCAACAATGATGATGGATACATTTGCGAGGGACTTCATCAACAAGGTCAAGGTGCTAGGAACAAAGATTGAGACAAACTTAAAGACGAAGAAGGTTATGAGGTTCGTGAAGAAGTCAAAGAGGATTATTAAAGAAAAAATTTATATAATTTTTTATAATTTTAGAAAGGAAAAAAATTAAAATGTACTAAAAATTAGTTTAAAAAAATTATATTGTAATTCTAAAAAGGGGCCGATATTGTGTCTTTCACTCTTACACACACAGATCAACTTACTCCACAAGTAAGGTATACTTAACTTACTTCACTTAATAACTTTTTATAAATATTGAATATTATTAATCCAACCATTTGTTCGAGAGTTCACATTAAGTAGATCAAGTATACAAAATTTATTATAATTTAAAAATCATTTGATATTTCATCAATCAATTTTATTTTAACTTACAATAATTTTTAAAATATAAGTAAATATTATGACATGACTCGCCTCACGTGCCATGGTCTCTGACTAACTTTTAGATATTAAGGGCATTTTGCCTTTTGAATGTTACATTTGTTTTGTTTATTTCAGCACCATAATGGTTAATGGATTTACCTTTGTTATTGAAAGAATTATTGATAACTATAAAATTCTTGTTCTTATGTTGTTCCCTTATGCTGTTTAGTCTGATGGTAAGGTTTTCTTTTCTACTCTTCTTGTTCAGATACTTGACTATAATTGGTGAAAATGATTCCTTATTTTTGGACTTTGGTAGTGAATTGGTTTTTCTGAAAGTCTCAGCTAGATGTTAAGCTTGGCAATGAAATATGTACTGTTAGTTTTTGTGATTTGACACTTGTGTCAATGATAAAGAGGGAACTTCGGTGCTAATGAAAATTTTGTTAGTACAAATCATGATAATATGTTTTAGGAGTGAAGCTCAGCCCAACATTAATAACATGGGCATACTTGTATATACTCGTAGGAATAAGAGAGGGAATTAGTATGACAGTGAGGTAGTTACTGTTATAAATAAGAGAAGAACAATTGTACAGTGAGTCTTTCCTCTTTTCTTTCCATTTCTTGGGATAATTCAATAGGGAAATTGCTAAGTTTCCAAACAATATGATAATAGAAGCCCCTAAATGAACAATGTCCCATAGCATTAGAATATATACTGAAGGAACTAAAAGACAGAATATGCTTTCTATGAGATATATGAGTCTCAACTAACAATTAACTTCGGATCTTGTAGGAGGAAAGGTCCAAAGGCCAAAGACATTGACCTTAAAGAAGTGCAAACTCCGTTTTCAGACAAATGTACTGCAGCTGCTTTCTAAGTGTGTAGTTCTTCCAAAGCATTGTACTGTCAATGTGCAGTGTCTGGAAATGAATCAAGGACGTGATTTTTCACATCAAAATGAACAATCTTAATCCTAGCTTTTATGGTTTTCACATCAAGGTTGTGAATTGTTGGCTGTAGAAAGTATTTCGAAACACACTCTAAGTTAGAAAGTGAGATAATTTAGACTTCATAAAAAGTTATACTACGAGGCAAAAGGTTGTCTGATGATTTTGTGAGAAACAAAAGTCATAAATTTTGTGCCGCACTTCATCTGTGTTTTTTGTGTTGTCTTATAAATATTTTTAAAATCAGGCATATGACAAGTATTTTTGGGTTATTCTGTCCATTTTTTAGCAAACCATACACATTAGACTACTCATATTGACATCATATTTCTATTTCTTTTTGACTTCTTTGTTTTAATTGAAATATGCTAGCTACCTATTGTGAAACATATCATACCGAACAACGATTCAATCTCTATTGATAAAAGCAGGTTTATGAACTCTGTCTTAAACCAGGGTAAAGTTCAGATATTTATTTATGTCATTCACAATTTTTATAGATTGGAGAAGATCTCTTTGAGCTTGTGAAAAACCTTAGAAGAACACATAACCCTTCTCGAAGTTAACTTCAAGCCATGAAGCCTCGCAAAACTCATGAAGAGATCATGTTAGTTTGAGAATTCTTGACCTTACAAAGTAAAGAGCACATCGTTGGAAACATGCACAGGAAACCATTGACCAAAACTCAACTTTTTGCTTGAAAAAGAAAGATAGTTTCTCCACACGAGACATACTTGTTACCTTTTGCCTCAAACATCTTATATATATATTTCAAGAGATTGTTCTTGCTGGATTTTCAAACACTTTTTGTGAAGTTTTATATAGCACTTAGCAGGATAGGGCTATTTTTTTTTTTTCATATACCACATAACCAGTGACATATGTATTTGTCTTCCTGTTGTTTTTGTTGATCACCATCAACATTCGTGCTTCTCTTAGACACAGAAAAAGTGGAAATACGATATAAGCATTGGAATCCTAGTTTGTCAAACTGATGTCAAAAAACCAAATCTCATTTAACATGTCTAATAATCTTTTTACATATACATTTTTTTTTACACTATTCAATTAGCTTAGACACTGCAAGAATTCTAGGCTGTGAGTTTACATCAGAAATCTTTTTAGTACAAAACTTTCTGTAGACTTGACTCAAGTGTCAAATCTCAAACAACAATTTAACAATGCATATTCCATTCCTAAGCTTAACATCTACCAAAGATATGCAGAAAAGTAAATTCCCTGCCGCAAAACCAAACACAAGGAATCAATTTCTTCAATTAGAACCAACTATCTAGACATCAGGAAAGCCTATTTATTTCCACAAAACCAAGCAGAAGAGGCAAACAAAACAAGAATACCAATTCTACCATTATCATTAATTCATTGAAAAACAAAGTGTAACCAAGTGTAAGGCAAACTGTACTAGCAAATAGAATGGAATTAATTTCTCTACTTTTGATGCTGCTACTTTAATAACCTGAAGCTTTCTTGACAAAAGACAATGTCAACTTCTCCTGATCTAAAATAAGGCTGCACTACATGAGGCGAATCCATGACGACAACACTCCTAGAGCTCTTTGTTTCCATGTCATAGTAAACTCCTCTAAGACGTCCATCAACAATATGTAGCAGAAGTAGGATCTCACCTGTGGGGACTCTACAAAGTGGAAAAACAACTTGCTGTTGAGACACAACCCCAGAAGGCAGCACAACACTTTTTTGCTCCCACACCTGAGCCTCGCAGTCCCTCAGAATCCACAACTTCAAATCAAAGCCACTGTATTCAACCAAACACAAACAACCATCAATTTCCACGAGATCCGGGTACTTCCAATGCCAAGCATTTTCCTCTTGCTCTTTATAGGAATATCCTGAAGGAGCAGGCATCTCGCTGAACTGTTCAGTCCCCAAATCGAATATAAGAAGACCAGTTGAATGAATAGCACCATTCACATGCATGTTTATCTTATCATGACATGTCCAATAAAGAGCACCATTCACACAAAGGCCTATCTTTTTGTGAGGACGCATCAGAGACAAGGGCCTTTCAGGAGTATTAACAACCCTCCTCCATGAAGTGTCGCCACCAAGAGTAAACACCTTGACTTCATGAGATGTTTGATAGTTAACAAAGCGAAGAACCTTGAACTCGTCTCGAACGGGGTCATATCCAAAATGGTTATAGATTTTAAAGGATGAGTTTGTCCTCAGGGGTAAGGAGGGATCAAGGGGAAGAGTAAGAACCTGCCTAGTGGTGGGGTTTGCTATGAGGGTGAAAGTTCTGTTACCATAACAAAACAAAGCACTGCTTCTGGGGTTGAAGCAGAGCAAACCGTTGACACACTGGACACGTGTTGTGGAGTAGTGGATTGGGAGGGTGAAGAGGAGTGAGGGATGTAGGGGCCTTGTGACGGTGCTATTGTTGGGGTGAGGAGCACAATAAACGTCGGCGGGGTATGGGGCTTGTGAGGGTTGTGGGTGGGGTGAGAGCAAGAGGAGGTGGTGGGTGGTGTTATTAGTAAGTTTGCGAAGATGAAGGAACCTAGGGTGGCGAATGAAAGAGTCCCATGACTTGCACACACACCTGAAACGAAGGAGGGTCTTTGATGGAAGCCATGGGAGGATGCTGTACAACACGATATCATCTGGGAGTGTTGTCATTGATTCAGTATGGGTTTTGGTTGGCTTTGGTTAGAGTTTTTAAGTTCAAACTCATTGTTTAAAGAGTTTAATGGTGGAATACTGACAGTATAAAATAGTTTTTCATTTATCAGATAAGATATGAGAATTGTATAAGAATAAGATAAGATAAGATAAAAGTATGATAAGCTTTTATGCTATCCAATATTTGATGTGCATGCAATAATTATCTTAAATAAGAGTATTTCTAGGACATACATAAAAAAATATAAAAAGAATATTTAATTAGGAATCATTATGAGTATTTTTAGGAATTTTCTTTAACCTCTAATCTTTTTCTATGTATCTTTTTCATATTTATTTCTATATTGAATTTCATATTTTTCAAAAAAATTATAAAAAGGCCATATGATAAGGTAATATTATCCTATTTGTCCATCAGGCACACCAAGGTTCATATTCTTTCTTATCATATCTTAACCATCAAACTAACCTTTACTATTAATCGAAACAAATATTTGAATCAATCAGTTAAAATCTAATACAATAATTTAAATTAATTAATATTTACTGAATAATGATATTTTGATGACTAACTTTTATCTAGAAAAAATTAACACAATCAGAGGTTTAATATATATATATATATATATATATATATATATATATATATATATATATATATTTATTATATAAAACACAGTTGCTGACTATGACTGGTTGTTTAAGTGTCACATTCTGGTGACATTAATATATATTGATTGATTGATTAATAGATTGATATTTCATTATTAATTTTAGTATCATTAATCAATTAATTAATTATTGATTATTGATTAGCACAATTACAATCTTAATATTTGTAAGACATTTAATATATTTATAATTTTCTTTTTAGATTTAAAAAAAAATGAAAATTCAAAATTATATTTTGATTAATATTTTAATTCATTATTAATTTTAGTATCATTAATAAATTAATTAATTATTTTGTAAAAAAATCAATTAATTAATTATTGATTAGCACAATCACAATCTTAATATTTGTAAGACATTTAATAAATTCATATTTTTTTTTTCAGATTTTAAAAACAAAATTTTAAAATTATATTTTGATTAATATTTTAATTCATTATTAATTTTAGTATAATTAATTAATTAATTAATTATTCTGTAATATTTTCTTTTAATATTAATTAATATTAATATTTTGATTTAAAAAATTCATTTGATATATATATATATATATATATATATATATATATATATATATATAGATAGATAGATAGATAGATAGATAGATAGATAGATAGATTTAAAATTAATTTAATTAAAATATTAATCAAAATATAATTTTAAATCTATCTATCTATCTATCTATCTATCTATCTATCTATATATAATTTTAAACCTTATTTTACAATTATATATATAATTCTTATACAATTTTTATACGTGATTTTCATTAATTATTATTATTGGATGTGATTTGCAAAAACGAATTTAATATATTCTAATTGGTTTGATTTTAAAACCCAACAAAATCTATTTTTATTAGTTGCCTTTTTTACTTCTTTTAAGGTTATCTTTTTCTCATTCCTTCACACTCTATATAGATATTGTGTTCAGTGCACATTCCGATTTAGGACACAGTTTTTTTCTTCTGTTGAAGGACGATATGAATCCCAAAGAAAGGAAGACGTTTATGTAAACAAAGAAGAGATTGTGTAAAATTCTAGAGTTGTTGTTGGTAAAATTCCTCATGTTCGTATTTTTTATAACTTTTCATTTAACATATTTTCTTAGAATTGTTATACTAATTTGTTTCCTTCTTGCTTTCCTACAAGATTTGTTCGATTATGTAAACAAAGAAGAAATTCTGTTTCCAGAGCTATTGTTGGTAAAATTCCTCAGGTTAGTATTTTTTAAAACTTTTAATTTAACATATTTACTTAGTATTGTTATACTAATTTGTTTCCTTCTTGCCACGGAATTCTTACAAGATTTGTTTGAGAATGACATGTAAATGCTTATAAATTATGTTACTTAGTAGATAAAGATGACAATTTGTTGTACGAGTGTGAAAGACTAAAGAAGGGAGGACATAGATGAGCATTCTCTTGGAAGCGGTTGGATGCATTTCGTGAAAAAGAAAATATTCCAAGGAGGATAAAAGCTCTGGTTCAAAAATCTTCTGCATAGAAACTTTCTCTTGATTAAAGTGTTCCTAGGTTGAATCATAAGTTTATCTTTGTATGTCTGTCTCTCTCAATAGATATAAAACATATGATTTTTTTATTATCTATATTAAAAAATATATATAAATAAATGATTCTAATTTTTTTTATGTTATATTTAAGTTTTGCTTTGCATTATTTCTTGAATTTATTCATGAAAAATATAAATGAATTATTCAAGACTATAAATAAATACTTTTAAATTAGTGGGATTAATTACATTAATAATTGAGTAAAATCATCTATCGGAGTTGTTTTAAGAGGAATTAATAGTGTGTTTATTAACAAAATTTGACTAATCAAACCGTTAATATCATAACTATTAAATCGAGATCAACACAATATATATTTTCTGTTATAACTCTTTTAATTCCAGATTTTTTTTTTACTGCATTTATTTTTTTTTATTTTTTTTTGTTTAAGTTTATTTCTTAACTTATCTCGCACATTTTTTTATTATGACACATTTAATTTTATTCTTAACAATGTTATTTCAATTAAAACAACATAATTAACATTATTATTGACACATAAAAAAAATATTAGTAACGCCTTTCAAATAACATTATTACAACCAACTAGTTAGCAACTATGTTTTATATATATATATATATATATATATATATATATATATATATATATATAGTTTACTCAGACATTATTATTATTATACATGTTGTATTATATAAGACTTGAGAATATTGTTTTCTTTTACTTAGACATTATTATATTGTTTATTCATGTGTTAAAACTTCTAATTAGAAAAGATGCTTAAATAAGTTTAAGACTTTGTCAAAAGATATAAAAATTCTACAAAGGAAATATGGTATTGGATCATTCTAAAGAGATTAAATTTTAGATTATTATTGTAAATATTATTTCAATGATAAGAACAAAGCAAATTTGTCATACTAAACTAACATTATAGTTAAAAGAAATCACATCTTCCAAAAAAAAAAAAAATCACATCTAAAACCAACGCATTAATTAAGTGATAAAATATGTTTTAACATACAATAGCAAACATAATTTAAATAGTTTACGAATTTACACCAGCCCTTATCTAGTTGGTTCTTAAACTTAAGAACCTCAGAAGAACTATCGTTGAAGAAGTTCGATCTTATATATGAATTGAATATTAATAATCATTAAAAAAATAATTGAGAGATAGTTTGTCAGACCTATTTTAAAGAAATATAAAGATGTGAGATAACTTGTGAGATCCATTTTAAGTAGAGCTGTCAAATGGGCCGGGTCGGCTTGGCCCATTGGGCCAATTGATGAAAACGGGCTGGCTCGAATCTCTAATAGGCCATGTTTTTCATGGTCCGGCCTGGCCCGTTTGGCCGGGCCAAATTGGCCCACCTTTTTTTTTGCTTAAATTTACACTAATTTTAAAAGAAAAAAAGAAAAAAATAAAAAATAATTTCGGGCCAAATATGCCCGAAAGTGTTTAGGCTAAAAATTTATGGGTCCGGCCTGGTCCGTTTGGCCGGGCCAAATTGGTTGGTTCCTTTTAGGCCAGCTTTTTTACAGCTTGGCCTGGCTTGGCATGGCCTAGCCTGACGGGCCATCGGACCAGTCCGTTGGACTAGACCAATTTTGACACGTCTAATTTTAAGTCCATTAAGAGTTACACTAAGTTTTTAAAGTTTTTTTTTGAAAAAAAGGGATGATGTTTTATTAGACGGAAGGGCCCAAGGCAATACATCATCAGCCACAACGGAAGTTAATTGGGGAGGGACATCCTCAAGCCAATACACTTCCTTAACAGTAAAAGCTAATTTAGCCAGACATTGAGCTGCCCTATTGGCCACTCTATTAGCAAGACACAGAATGAAATCTTCCCATATTTGAAATCTGCACATAATCTTTCAGAATGCCGCTGAAATAGTCTTTCTGGTTAAAATTTCCACTCCTCCAAGCATCAGAAATGCGCTTGCAGTCAGTTTCAAACTGCACCAGCTCAAATAAAAGTTCCCTAGCAGTTTGCATAGCCCATCTGAGTGCTAAGGCTTCTGCTATATGTGCTTCACAACAGTTAGGGACATACAGTGCAGCAGCTGCCAGAACTGCTCCATCGTGGTCTCTATAGATCACTCCAAACCCGGATCCGACATTCTTCTTCACTGATGCATCTACATTGACTTGAACAACACCAGCCATTGGCTTCGACCACCTAATATTCAAATTTGGCTTGGTCTGAAATTGCTGAGATTCTACCATCTTAAGATTATTTGCTTTTTCTAAAATCATCCAATGAGGGAATTTCCTTTTATGAAAAACCCACTGATTTCTGCAGTACCAGATAGTCCATAAAAGCTCACAAATTCTACCAATAAATTCTGAATCCTCAATCTGTAAACATGACTCAAACCAATCCACAAACAATGATTCTTCTTGCACCAGTATTGTGTCCCCTAAAGATGAGGCAAACCAAATTGTCTTAGATTCTTCACATAACAGTAAAACATGAGTAACAGTTTCATCACATTGACCACATCTAGGACAAATAGGTTCCACATTTATACCTCTCTTAACCAAATTTGACATCACAGGCAACACATTGTGGCAAGCTCTCCAGGCCAAGTTTGCACATTTGGGTAGCGTCGGTACTTTCCAGATCCTCTTCCAAATGCCTCCAGAAAAGGAACTAGATGAAACTTGAGAAACAGATTTTGTACCAAGTGCTTGAAAGTATCCAGATTTTACTGAATAATTACCATCTCCAATTTAAAGTTTTTAAAACAATAACAGAGTTTGAGATAACACTAAGTTTTTAAAGTTGATATGACACAGGACCTTAAAAAATGAGTTAAGAAACTCAATAGCGTTCAAAATTTATTCTTATATGCAATTGTTTAAATATTTTATAAACTGTTCGTGTGATTAAAATCAGAGCATCATTACTTGTTAAAGGTAAAATTAGTCTTAAAAATCACAAACTATAGATTAATCAATTATTTAATCCATGAGAAAATGAAACAAAGAATACAACTAAACCTGACTTTAAAAAAAAAATTCTAAAGTTTTAATATAATCTTTCTTGTGCGTTTGGAAGAAACAAAAGAAAACATAAATAAACAGCAAAGCTTCCTCAGAGCCAATATTACCATAAGGAGTTCTTCCACAGTATGGATCTTATCCATGATATATTAAAATACCCGAGTAAAAAAAAATCAACGGGAAACTTGACTTTTACATTACATCACTTTGCTTTTGTGTTCTGTTTTACTTTATTTTTGTATTGACCAGATAAACACAATAGCTACATTTCATAAGTTAAACTTAAGAACTTGCATTTCCATGAATAACTAATAAGAAGGTGATAATATCATAATGGCATTTCAATCTATAGCAAGAAATGGTTTATTCTAAGTTTGCTTTATTTGAAATAACAATAGTGAATGATCATCAAAGTTACATGCCTGTTGACTTTCCTTTTTTCAGCAGGAACAAAGTATTCCTTAGCTATTAGTTAGACACTAATTCTTTTTAGGCAAGCCTTAATCAATTTACTGAAGAAACTCAATTATATACTTTATCAAACCTTATTGGTTTAAATAAGAACGAGTTGACCAAAAGAGAAATAATTGAAAAAAAAAAAAACCATTCGTTTTCTCTGTCATACTCATGATATAAAACTTGTGATCATAGCTTCTTATGCTCATTCATATGGATCTTATCCATGATAGAGAGTTAAAGGCAGGCCCTGAACCAGGGAAAACTCAGGTACTTATTTATGTCTTTCACAATTGTTATAGATCGGAGAAGTTCTCTTTGAGCTAGTGGAAAACCTTAGAAGATCATGTTTTTTTCATTGGTAAATGTTAGTTTATTAGAAATGTTAGTTGGAGGGATTCGAACCCTCGACCTCTCCCTCCCTTCTTCTCCCTTCACCGTTAAGCCCCCCTTCTCAACCACCAAGCCAACCTTATATCTCCAAACCTTAGAAGATCATGTTACATAGCCCTTGAATTCTCAAAGTTATCTTCAAGCCATGAAGCCTCGCAGAACTTCCAAAGGGATCAATCATGTCGCTTTGAGAAATCTTGGCCTTACAAAATAAGACCACATCATTGGAACCATGCACAAGCAACCATTGACCAAAGCTGCTCAAATATCTGTTTGAGCAAAAGGTGGAGTTTCTCCACACACAAGACAAACAAGTGTAATGTTTGTTACCTTTGGACTCAGACATCTTGTAACTATTTTAGGTGATTGTTCTAGCTGGATTTTCACACATTTGTCATGATGTGGGATAAGGCTATCGTTGTTGGTATCGTTCACGATTGAATTCAAAGTTTCCCACTGATTTTGATTCATGTATTTTTAATGTCTACACGGATCCAGTCGTCATCTGATATAATGTGAATCGATACTTTACATTTTGCACTTTTAATTGAATAATTTCGTTTAAGACAAAGAAAACAACACAAAGAAATACGATGGAAGTGTTGGAAATTGGAATCCTAGTTTACCAACTGATGTCAAAAATCCAATCTGATTAACATTTCTAACATTTTATATATATATACACACACACACATATTTTTGGGTAGAACCATGTCTTACATTCAAGGCTGCAAGTATAAATTCTAAAACAAATTTTGTTAGCTCAGAACTTTACTCTGTTCAGAGTTGACTAGGAGTCTAAAATCTTAATCAGTAACAGAACAATACAATTCCTATTGCTAAGCTTAACTTCTACCAAAGGTTAGCAAAAAAACGTCACCACTACAAACAAAACTAAACATAAGGAATCAATTTCTTCAACTACAATGAACTATCTGAACACCAGAACTTGGGGGGGGGGGGATACAAGAGGCAAACAAAATAAGATTACTGACTCTACATTTATCATTAATTCTTTCAAGAAATGAAGTTCCACCAAGTATAGAACATCAAATACAATGCCATTCCAAATATTTGAAATGCCATTTTATGCATGATCCAGAAAACAGAACACCCTTAATGTCTAACCTGGTCATAACAGATTCAAATCACAAGTTCCCCTTGTATATAATCTGTTATGTCTCCTCAATTAAAAAGTAACATCTCAGCAAGAAAGAGTATTGCAATTTAAAAAGAGATAGAAAATTTCATAGTGACATATCATTTTTCAATTGGACAGAAGGGAAAGTAGTTAGGCAAAGGGGAAATATGATATCAAATAGGTTATAAGTCTCCGTACTAACAAATAGAAAGTTATTTCTCTAGTTTTGATGTCTACTATTTTAATAACCTGAAGCTTTCTTGACAATAGACAATGTCAACCTCTTCTAATGTTCGTATCCATGTCGACGACAATTCCATGATCACAGCTCTCCTAGAGCTCATTGTGTCCATGTCGTAGTAAATCACTCTAACACATCTAGGATGAACATATGGCAGAAGTAGGATCTCACCTGTGGGGACTTTGCAAAGTGGAAAAACAACCAGTAGTGGTGACTCAACCCTAGAAGGGAGCACAACAATTTTTTGTTCCCACACCTGAGCCATGCAATCCCTCAAAATCCACAACTTCAAATAACAGTCACTGTATCCAACCAAACACAAGCAACCATCGATTTCCATGAGATCCGGGAACTCCAAACGCCAAACAGTTCCCTCTCCATAGGAATATGAATATCCTGAAGGAACATGCATCTCCCTGAACTTTTCAGTCCCCACATCGAATATAAGAAGTGAGAGAGGTTGAATGTCTCCAATAAATAACACCGTTTACACAAAGGCCACTCTTACTATGAGTAGACAAAAGGTCATGATGCATCAGAGCAAAGGGTGTTTCAGAAGTAACAACCCTCCATGAAGTGTCGCCACTCGCCACCAAGAGTGAAAACCTTGCACTCATGAAAGCCTCGTTGATACTTAACCAAGCGAAGAACCTAAAACGAAGGAGGGTCTTTGTTGGGAGCCATGCGAGGATTGTTAGTTGCTGTAATTACTTTCTTTTCAAGTGGTTTTTAAGGCAATTATCTATCTTTTTCTCTTATTTGGGGTGTTGTTTTACTCAACTGTTAATTTCGTAGTTTAGTTAGAATTTCTTTAATTTTCTAGTTTTATGGTTATATCTTAGTGTTTTGCCCCACTTTTTGTAGGAATTGGAAATTGAAGCTGAAGAACTCATTTTGGAGCTGCATTCTGATGTTTTGGATGCTGTGAGGGGTCTTTTGCAGTAGCAATCTGATTGAAGTGCAGAAATGGCCAATCCGCCAAGCCAAAATTCCAAGCTGAGCGAAATGTCACTTTGAAGAAATTCTGTACATGTATATAAAGAGCTGACCCTCATTTATGAAGAGGGTGGTCATTTTCAGAACGGATTCTCTGTAGCTCATTTTGTACTGTTTTAGTGGAGAGAAAAACTCTTTCTTTAGTTCTTAGTGTTCTTCTTCATCTCCTTCTCCTCCATGTGTATTTTCTAGCTGCTCATGCCCATGAGTGGCTGATTTCTTTAGTTGTAAGGGGTTGGATGTAACCATTCTCAAAATTGTCTTGTATCTTTTGATATTATCTATATATATTCTGTATATTTGGGTTTAAAGTTAGTATTTTGCTTCTTTTCTAAAAGCTTGTTGTGGCTTGATCACCCATAGCATGATCCATAGACATGATTGTTGTTGGGAAACACTTTTGTTGTCTAGACCTGCAGCAATATACCTCATGAACTTTGTTTATAGGAATGAAGCTTAGTTCATGGGTTATCTTGTGGTCACTAGACTTAAAGCTAGTTGCTTCGTTAAGTTGTTGAGGGATCAAGGCTTGAAGTAATCTAAGACTCTCTGCACCTAAGGGATTAGGGCTGAGAATGTTTTTATTGACTGATTTTAACATTTAAATGCAAATAGAATATATATTAGGCGTTAATGCAAGAAGAGAGTAGAGAATGGTGAGATCTAACCCCTGTAACATCTTTATTTATCTGTTTTGACCTCTGTCATAGCTGTGTTTTCATATAAAAACCACAAAAACATCTTTTTAAATTCTGTCTTACATTAAATCTGCTGTAACCTTTCACAAAACCAACCAAAGTTTGTGTTTTTATTGCTTTCTTGTGAAAACCAGTACAATCTAGCTAGTATTTATGTGAACATTGCCTATATTAAGCAAATCCCTTGGAAAAACGATACTTGGACTTATCCATTTACTACTTGTTTGACTGGTGCACTTGCCAATCGTCTAACAAGGATCTTGTACAACACGACATCATCTGGGAGTGTCTTCATCAACATTCACTCAGGAAGATGAGGGTTTAATTCAGGGTTTATCACAATATCTATACCATTATATAAAAGGAAATAGTAGCTCTCTTAGTAACTGTGTTAGGTTTACACATTTCAGTAGACATATATGCCCCTCAAACAATACTGTAATCCCCCACTATTCTGCTGACTGCTTCATTATTACATTGTTGAAAAATAACTGCAACTGCATAATGTATTGGAAGACCCTGAAAAACAGAAGCAATCGCAATACCCTTCAATTTTTTTATTTTAGTGATCACAATTTGTTTTTTTTCATTAGCTTCAAATGTAACTGCACCTATGCGGGACTTCAGGATTTTAATGCTCAAATCAAAAGCCAATAACAAATTTTTAATTATTGCTATGCATGAGCTTCTTGCTTGAACTTCTTCGCCCTCTTCCTCTTGTCCCACATTACGCTTCCTCTCACTGATCTATTCATCCCAACTCACTGATACGCATCTTTCTCTGATTTTAATTTCCTTTGTTTATTACTATTTACTTTTTTAATTTCGTATAGTATGAGGTTGGAGACTGCCATTGTCAGATATATTCTATCTACTAGCGGAAAACACAGGCACGACTTGTGCCTGTGTGTCCAGATTTTTATTTGGCTAAAATTAATAGTGTAACAATTCTTTATTATGCATTGTCGTATGTATTAATTTTAGTTTAATTTTTTTTAATTATATGTTTATTTATACTCGATATACATTTGTTTACATTATGATTAGAGAAAAATGGTCATGCACTGACAGTGTGAAATGTTTTACATTCTCATTCAATCACAACCCACTATTTATGGTAAGTTTGTTGAGTTTTACAAAAATATCTTAAAAGTCATTCAAACGATGATTTGTGATTGGATGACAGTGTAAACTATTTTATACTGTTAGTGCATCACCATTATACTTTTATGATTATATGCATGGTCCTTTATTTTTTTTTTCTAATTTCATTTTTTTCTCTGAAAGATCGCATATTCCCTCATTCTCCCACAATGACTCTTGTTACACTTCGCAAATTAATGAGTGGGTTTTGATCAAGAAACAAAAAGTATATACACAAAAATGATGTAAAAATTGTATCCTTGTAATGACTACTTGTAACTATTTGCATTTGTCTACATTTGCAAAATTAACAGTATAATGTGATGTCTTCATCGATCTGCATGACGTTCCTCCTCTGAAGGGATTAATTACAATAGATGACATTCCTCTTCCGGCATGTATTCCATTTTCCTCTACAACTATATATGCTACAAACCTAAATTAACTCATGCAAACATTATAGACAAATTATCAGCCATATTCAAGATCAATTGTATATAAAAAAAAAATCTTATGCAACTTATATAAAATTCCGTTAGTAATATATTTTACCTTGGGTGTATATCAATAATTTACTTATGAATTAAGCTTAGTTCTTGCAAAAAATTCCAATTTTTTTTGCCCCGTACTCGATCTGAAGTTGGTTCATGCATGCAGGAATTTTGTCAAATTGTATGTACTGAATTTGTCTTTAATTTCATTATGCCGGGATCTATTATTCAAGCCCATTGTGCTATGTAATGAATATATTATTATTGTCATAAATTCTCAGTCCTTTTTCCTCTATAATGTGATGTTATTAGTGCTGTGTAAGACAAAATGTTTGTGAAGTAGTCCTGTTGATGAAACACCCTCTCCAATGTGTCTAATCTCTGTGAAATGTGGTGCAAATGATGGGGTTTTGATGGATGAGATGCAACTTCCCTAGATTACAGGTTCCCTAGAAAGCTAGTTTCTGATCGATGTGGTTAGACATGAATTGGTGAGACTGGGTCTTGGGGCCAAGTAGGCAGCAATGCTTCATAGAGTTCTTGGAGTTACATAAATAAAAATTTAAACAAAAAAGAAACATTAAAACTTATTTTGAAACATAATTAATAGGAATCATGTTTCTTTTTATGTAAAACTCTTACTTTAAAACATTTATTATGTCAATTGAAAAATGTAGAAACTTCAAAATAAGACCTGTAAACAAATTTCATATATGCCAAACTATTAGAGAAAATTTAAAGTGTATATTCCAAATAAAATGAAAAAAAAAGGTAGAAACTTATGTTAGAAAAAAAAGAGTTACAACAAAAGAGATGCTTCTAAGAAAAAAAATGAAGAGTACCCAAAATGATAAAAATAAAATAAAATAAAATAAAAAATGAATAACGCAAAATGAAATAAAACTAAACTTTGAAATAAACAACTTAACGGGAACAAATAAAAGTTACATAAGAGAGCTTATATGTAAAATCATAATAATATATAATTTTTATATTGAAGGCCCAAAGATAGGAAAAACTACATTAAAATAACACGTGGAGTAGCAACTCCAACAAAATCAGCTAAAAGCAACTGCTGGAAACATGTAGGAGGTTGCTCATACATCAAAAAATCACTCTCCAACTCATAAGCCAAATTGGCTAAGGCATCTCTGCCCATGAGTTCCCTTCAGAAAAGATATGACAGACCCGAATCCTAGCAAAAGTGGACATCAATCTTTGGATCTCTGATATGAACCTCCACCCAGAAGCACTACCAGTATCACCATTTTGTAGACATTTAACTACTACTTCAGAATCAATATGTAATTCAATGTATTGAAAACCTTTGTTTTGGGCTAACTTCACACCTTCTAAAACACCCCAAAGCTCAGCCAAATAAGAGGTAGTTCTACCAATTTTTTTGGCAAATCCACATAACCATCTACCATCATGCCCCCTAATCAAACCTCCACAAGTAGCCAAACCACCCTGTCCTTTTGCAGATCCATCAGAGTTTACTGCAACCCATCCTTCTGAGGGAGATTTCCAACATATCATGACTTCAGATTTCATATTGATTGAAATTATTACAAATAGATATTAATTGATTTATTTAAATATTTGCTCTTATTAATTTATAATAATATTTATACTATTGATTGTGTTAATTTTTTTCTACATAAAAGCTAATCATCAAAATATCACATTATTCAAGTATAAAAAAAATAATTATTAAGTAAATAATAATTAATTTAAATTATTGTAGTAGATATTAACTAATTGGTTCAAATATTTGTTTCAATTAATTTAAAGGCTCATTTGGTTTAAGATATGATAAGATAAAATATGAATCTTGGTATTGAGCCTGATGCACAAATATGAACCTTGGTTATGCACCAACAGTGTAAAACTATTTTACACAGTCATCCAATCACAAATCATCATTTATGGTAAGATTGTTGACTTTTACAAAATTATCTTAAAAGTCATGCAAACAGCGATTTGTGATTGGATAACAGTGTAAAACTATTTTACACTGTTAGTGCGTCACCATTAAATTCTTTTTTTTTTTTTTTGAAAGAACACAAATAAGATATTATTACCTTATCACATTTCCTATTTTTTTGAAAAATATGAAATTCAATTTAGAAATAAATATGAAAAAATATGTTGAAAGATATTAGAGATTAAGGAAAATTCCTAAAAATACTAGTTAAAGAATTACTCTTAAAAATATTTTTTATATATATCCTAAAAATACTCTTATTTAAAATAAGAGCATTGCTATGTAGTACAAAATTTATCACACATGAATTGCACGAAAAGAGATAAATGAACAGTGGTTATTTTTTTAAAAAAATATTAATTAAAAGATTTGAAAACATGTAATACGATATGGGATTTGTTACAAATCAACGTTGGTGTGGTTACACGAAAAGTACATTCGTACTAAATAGTAATTTTGTTAAAATAATTATTACATGCACATCAAATATTGGATAGTATAAATTTACCAAAAAAAAAATATTGGACAGTATAAAAACTTATCATACTTTATCTTATCTTATTCTTATACAACTCCCATATCTTACTAATGAATTCAGATTAAATCACTGTGATATTTTTTAATTTGAATCTGTTATAAATTTTAAATAAAAATATATTGGTGATAATTATTAATTATCTTAATTAGGCAGAAAAGGATGAATGTGGTACTGAGACATAGTATATATGATTGATCTCCAGTTCACCTGAGAACATCATTCATTGTCACGAGTTTGAACTAAAACGCTAACGAAAACCAACCCAAAACCCACACTGAGTGAATGACAACACTCCCAGATGATATCGTGTTGTACAACATCCTTCCATGGCTTCCATCAAAGACCCTCCTTCGTTTCAGGTGCGTGTGCAAGTCATGGGACTCTTTCATACGCCACCCTTCATTCCTTCATCTTCGCAAACTCAATAATAACCCCACCCACCACTTCCTCTGCCTCTCACCCCAACCACAAGCACCACACTCCTATGTTTATGGTGCTCCTCACCCTAACACCACCATCGCCACAACACCCCTATGTCCCTCACTCCTCTTCACCCTCCCAAAAGACTACTCCATAACACGTGTCCAGTGTGTCAACGGTTTGCTCTGCTTCGACCCCAGAAACAATCTTTTGTTTGGTTATGGTGATGATATTTTCACTCTCATAGCAAACCCCACCACTAGACAGGTTCTTACTCTCCCCCTTGATCCCTCCTTACTACCCCTGAGGACAAATTCATCTTTTAGTGTCTTTAACCATTTTGGATACGACCCTGTTCGAGACGAGTTCAAGGTTCTTCGCTTTGTCAACTATCCACGATCTCATGAAATCAAGGTTTTTACTCTTGGTAGCGACACTTCATGGAGAAGGGTTGTTACTCCTGAAAGGCCTTTGTCTCTGATGCGTCCTAACCTTTTGTTTTTCTCCGTTAACAAAAAGATAGGCATTTGTGTCAATGGTACTCTTTATTGGACATGTCATAATAAGATAAACATGCATGTGAATGGTGCTATTCATTCAACTGGTCTTCTTATATTCGACTTGGGGACTGAACAGTTCAGGGAGATGCCTGCTCCTTCAGGATATTCCTATAAAGAGGAAAATACTCGGTATTGGAAGTACCCGGATCTCGTGGAAATTGATGGTTGTTTGTGTTTGGTTGAATACAGTGGCTTTGATTTGAAGTTGTGGATTCTGAGGGACTGCGAGGCTCAGGTGTGGGAGCAAAAATGTGTTGTGCTGCCTTCTGGGGTTGTGTCACCACAGCAAGTTGTTTTTCCACTTTGTAGAGTCCCCACAGGTGAGATCCTACTTCTGCCACATTTTGTTGGTGGATGTGTTAGAGGAGTTTACTATGACATGGACACAAAGAGCTCTAGGAGTGTTGTGGTCATGGAATTGCCTCATGTAGCGCGGCCATGGCCTGATTTTAGATCAGGAGAAGTTGACATTGTCTTTTGTCAAGAAAGCTTCAGGTTATTAAAGTAGAGCATCAAAAGTAGAGAAGTTCCATTCTATTTGCTAGTATGGAGAGTGAATTTACATTTGGCTTACACTTTGTTAAACTTTGTTTTTCATTGAATTAATGATCATGGTAGAATTGGTATTCTTATTTTGTTTGCTTGGTTTTATGGAAATAAATATGTTTTCCTGATGTCTAGATAGTTGGTTCTAATTGAAGAAATTGATTGCTTATGTTTGGTTTTGCTTCAGGGAATTTATTTTTCTGCATATCTTTGGTAGATGTTAAGCTTAGCAATGGAATACGCATTGTTCAGTTGTTGTTTGAGATTTTGACACTTGAGTCAAGTCTACAGAAAGTTTTGTACTAAAAAGATTTCTGCTGTAAACTCAGCCTAGAATTCTTGAAGTGTCTAAGCTAATTGAATAGTGTAAATATATATATATATGTAAAAAGATTATTAGACATGTTAATTAAATGAGTTGGTTTTTTTGACATCAGTTTGACAAACTAGGATTCCAATGCTTATATCGTATTTCCACTTTTTCTGTGTCTAAGAGAAGCACGAATGTTGATGATGATAAACAAAAACAAGAGGAAGACAAATACATATGTATCTGGTTATGTGGTATATGAAAAAAAAAAAAAAACAATAGCCCTATAGGACAGCTACCTGAATCACCTAACGATACCTAAAACTTCACAAAAAGTGTTTGAAAACCCAGCTAGAACAATCTCTTGAAATATATATAAGATGTTTGAGGCAAAAGGTAACAAGTTTGTCTCGTGTGGAGAAATTATCTCTCTTTTTCAAGCAAAAAATTGTCTCAAACCAACATGATCTCTTCATGAGTTTTGCGAGGCTTCATGGCTTGAAGTTAACTTTGAGAAGGGTTAAGTGTTCTTCTAAGGCTTTTCGCAAGCTCAAAAAGAACTTCTCCGATCTATAAAAATTGTGATCGACATAAATAAGTATCTGAACTTTCCCCTGGTTTAAGGCAGAGTTCATAAACCTGCTTTTAACATTATCATGGATAAGATCCATACTGTGGAAGTTATGGTAATCTTGGCTCTGAGGGAGCTTTGCTGTTTATTTATGTTTTCTTTTGTTTCTCCCAAACGCACAAAAAAGATTATATTAGAACTTTAGATTTTTTTTTTTTAAAAAAAAGTCAGGTTTAGTTGTATTCTTTGTTCCATCTTCTCATGGATTAAATAATTGATTAATTTATAGTTTGTGATTTTTAAAACTAATTTTGCTTTTATAAGTAATGATGCTCTGATTTTAATCACACAAACAGTGTATAAAATATTTAAACAATTGCATATAATAATAAATTTTGAACGCTATTGACTCAGACTGACCCAGTCATCGAACTGGTAACTAGGCATATAATCAATTTGGGTCATAGTTTGGATCGGACATGTCATTGGCCCAACATGACATCATCGAACTGGCTTCAAACCGAATTAAATTAATGTGATGTGAAACCCGGGCATGTACGTGATGGAAGAGAAACGAAGAACGGTGTTAATGGAGAATGTGAACATAGAGGGATTTTTTAATTGGCGTGTTATAATTGCATTGGTGGGACAAGGTTGGGGATAGAGAATGGGGACAGGTGATTTGAGTCCTTATATTGGCATCAGTATTGGGTTACCACCATTTATCACTTCTATACATTAATGAAAAAAATCCATAAAGATAGTTACACTAAAATGTTTTGTACATTTTAAATTTTGATAAAAGTGTGGCTAATATCTAACCAATGCTACGAGTTCACTTTGCATGGGTCTTATATCAACAAAATAAAGTGACGTTAGGATAAAAAAATAGATAAAATAATCCTTTATTACTTAAAGGAATATACAATGACTATTTTGGTAATTTTAATTTTCTTCCCAAAACTTTAAAGATCATTATGGTAATTTTAATTACATTAAGTAATAAATGTAATAATATAAATAATAATAAATGTAATAATATAAATAGTAACAAAAATTCAAAATTAAATTAAAAAGAAAGTAAATAAAAAAATAATAAATGATAACGAGACATCAATTAACACAACAATTTTTTTTTAAGAAATAACAATTTATTCTTATATATTTTAAATGGGACGTTATCATTGTTTTATATTACAATAAATATCAATTTTATTTATAATATCTTATAATAAATGATAACTTATGGAGACGTTACAATTGTTTTATATTATTTTATAATAAATGATAAACTAATAATTAAAAAATTGGCAAATTAATATTAATTTTTAATAATTATTATATAATAACCCATATTAAGTTGATTGTTCACCGTTTAAGCTTTTGATAATTAATATTATATTAATACTTAATTATCATATACTTAATATTATAATAATTATTATTATATCAGAATATCAATAAAAGGATATTATTATTAAGTATATAATATATAATAATAAAAAAGAATTATTCATTTGAATTTAAAAAATTAATTATCTTTTCATTCTTCAATTTTAATTGATTGTTCCATAAAATAATTTAAATTAAATTTTAATCCTGGTGAATATCTCTTCATAATCTTGGTGAATATCTCTCCATAAAATAAGTTGATTGTCCTACTCAACCCCCTCCTCCTCGATCATAATCCTGGTGAATATCTCTTCATAATTCCTTTTTGTATTCTCCAACCACATTTGGATTGTGACAGAAAAATCCTTCAATTCAATCACAGTTTACATTTAGCATTATCTTTCCATCTTTTTTTCACTCCATTTTCCAGCCATTAATCTCTTGATTTCAACTTCTCTATCTCTCCATCTTTTATTTCTTTCAGTTGCAGGCATTAAAAGACTCCGCTATCGCATATATATGCATGCACCATTACATATAAGCATTATCCTAGCTATGTGGAATTGGATCTAATGGAATCACAAGCAATGTTTTAACGTTTGATTTTACTTTTAATTTTGGAGGATTTTGTCATTCTTATTATTTCTTTTTCTATTTAGAGTTCCAGACTTCATGCTTTATTTTATTCCTAGCATTATTTCTTTGTTTTACAGGACCTTGATGTATAGGTTTGAAAGGGATTTGGAGGAGAGCTATTTTTTTTCCTTTCATTTCTTTTTATTTGTAGCTTATTGATTATGTTTTCATTGAATTAATTAAATGTGCAGTTGAACTCCAAATTGCTAACATCAGCTACATGGATGTGAAGCCTTATAGAATTGACTGGAATCATTGCTCGAGTTAGGTGTTAACACCTTTGAGGTTAGAAAATGGTCACTGAAGTACAAAAAATTTGGTTGTATACTTACATCTTTAAGTATAATTAAAACTTTCATGCAATATAAGGGTTTTATAAAAAAATCCATAATATAACATTGACATTCTCATTTGGATGAAAGTGGGTTAGTATTTAAGTAGAGGTCATATATTTTAGACTTTCAATGAGTTATGACAACTTTTTAAAACACCTAAAAAATAGTATGAATTCATTGTCACCTAATGTTATGCAATATTTATTTAAATACATACAATATTTTATGAATAAATTTTTCAATGCTTTAAAGGCCAATTAATTTATATAAATTCAATTACCTCTTTAGGAATGATAATTCTTACAATATATATGCTATTATTATATATTTTTCTTTTTTTTTTATATTGATATGTTCAAGATAATATATAAATTTCAATCATTATTTATAACAAACAATCTTAGTATTATATCAATATTATTATTATTATTATTAGTATTATTATTTGATTTATTTTTTTAATATTCTATAATTCTATAATATTATATAAAGTTGGTAGAGAGAGAAAATAATAGAAAATTTTTCCCACCAAAGAGTAATATTGACTATTTTGTTTACATATGAGGTAACTTTGCAGCTGTATTATTTTTTTTATGTTAAAAAATAATTCTGAAAATTGATATGTACTTATTAATTGCATTAAAAACAGTAACATTAAAAATCATTTAGCAGTAGGACAAGAAATTAATTGATTGGCTGAAAAAAATATAATTCTGAAAGATTATGCTGAAAACTAAATACAATGATTTATTTTAAATTATAATATTTAAAAATTAAAGGATTTATTTCATGTTTATAAATATAATTATTATTCTTTATATTTAAAATTGAAACATTTCAAATTAAAAGATTGATTCAACGAATATTTAAAATTTTAAATTAAAAGATTTATATTTCATTATTCTATTCTGCAGTTACAATTAGGTCTTTTACAAGGTGATGAAAATTATTTTAATTAAAGTATCACTATGTGTTGTAATAATTTCTAAATTTTAAAATAATAATTAATATAAAATAAATATATACTAATATAGATTAAAAAGCTACATGACAATTTTTTTTGTTGTAATTTTGGGTTGCTACTGTTGTCAATACATTATAAAATTTATTAATATATGATTAAAAATTATTGGATTTCATAACTCTCTTCAATTATTTTTTAAATCTACCCCTTTTTACGAAGTCATATATTTGTTTTTAGAAACAAATAATTCTTCTCTTTCCTAATTATCACTTATCTAAATTATTGTTTAATTTATTCTTTCAATATATACTATTAAAATTACATGCAGTAATTGAAAAACAGAAAACTGTGTATATGGATTAGTGTTTGTTCCTTAATTATTTAATTTTCATATATATATATATATATATATATATATATATATATTATTAAACACAGAAAAAATATTCAAAGAAAGAAATTAGTAATTAAATAATTAAATTTATATTGACTAATTTTAATTATTTAAAATTTGTTATAATTGAGTTCTTAAAATTTTAAACCTTAAAATTATTATAAATACTTTTTGAAAGTGGAAATAGTTGAAGTTAAATTTTTAATTATAAAATCTTATTATTAATAAACAATTTCTTAAAATATGATTCATATATAAAATATTTTTAAATTGAGTATATAAATTTATTTATATATTATTACATATAAATTAAAAAAAATTATTTTGCCTCTCACAAAAACAACTCATCTTGTGCATCACACGGGATACACGCACAAGTGTTAGGATAATATAAATTCATTGCTGTTTATCTTAGTAGACTGTAGATAAAGTAACATTTGGCATGGTTTCTGGGAAGTTTTGGGGTGAAATTATCTTAATTTTAAAGATTTAATTGGTAGAACTCATCCTTTCTTCCTAGTTCGTCAAATATTTGAGGTTGATAAGGAGAGTGGTGGAAAAAAGGCAAAAAGTAAAGATTTTTTCTCATAAGAATGTGCTCTAGCGAGGAGCATAATAGTGCTTAATCTCATGAAGGTCAAAACCTCCCAAGGGTGGAGCACAGATGTGTCAAATTGAGCACAATTGTGCTTCATTTCAGAAATCAACGCTTTAGAAAAGGAGCACTCCCATGTCACACTTCCGCACCCCTAATATGAAGGAGCGTACAACCGTGCTAAATTGAGCACGATCATGCTTGATTTTTGGAGGCTTTGCTTCGGAAAGTGGGCACACCTATGCTCCACCTGAGCACGACCATGGGTAATGGAGCACCTTCATGCTGGTTGAAGAAGGCCAGTGTTGGATTTCTAAAAAGGGCATGTTCCATGTTTTTAGCACCATCCTGCTTGAAGAAACACAAATGGTTAGACATATACATATAAATAGAATGCTCATTTTAAATAGAAAGGGGGTAGAAAGGGTTAAGTCATCTTTTGTCTAAGAAAATAAGAGTTCTCTAAAGGGGCGATTGATTCACGGAATCATCTTGCATTCCCGGGAATGACATCCCCAGGAAGATTGTAGTTAGGAATGTTATTCTTTGACACATATAAAAATGTGTTTGGTTAACTTTTAACATTCCTAAGAATATTTTTGAAGTTTTAAAATAATAAGTGAAAAATAAAAGTAAAAATGGAATTTATATTGGAGCTAGAAAATATATTCTCACATTCCCATGAGAATGAAACTTTTCCACCCCATTAGCATGAAGCTGTGTATACATGGAAATATTTTTACTTTTATTTTCATGGGATGGACCGAAATATTTTAATCCCATGTATACACAGCTTCATGCTAATGGGGTGGAAAAGTTTCATTCCCATGGGAATGTGAGAATATATTTTCTAGCTCCACTATAAATTCCATTTTTACTTTTATTTTTCACTTATTATTTTAAAACTTCAAAAATATTCTTAGGAATGTTAAAAGTTAACCAAACACATTTTTATATGTGTCAAAGAATAACATTCCTAACTACAATATTCCTGGGGATGTCATTCCCGGGAATGCAAGATGATTCCGTGAAACAAACGCCTCCTAGTGAAACAATGACATTTAAAGTGACTCAAAGAGTTAGGAAGGGCAAGAAGAGCACAACGGGTGCCATCACCTATAAAGTATTTACTCTATTTTTACTCTTTATGAAATTAATTGTAATTTTGTGCTTTACTGCTTATGGCTACCTAATTTACAAAGCTAGGGTTAATGATGTAATTGGTACCTTCAATTTTGTATTTTAATTGGATTCCTTTTGTTATTAAGTCAATTGAATTATTTCATTGTTTTTAATTCTTGTTTAAAATTGATCAATCTAAGTATGTCAAAATCAATTAATTGTTAGCAATCATACTGCATTTAATTGGTGGATTTGCAAAATAATTGGGTTTTTAGAACATTTCATGATCGATTGTGTGTGCTAAACTTCTAATTAGATTAATAACTTATTAGTCTTCCTCTCTGTGATTTTTGCTTCCCCCAAATTAAATCTCTACATGAACAATTAAGAGTTTAATTAGAAGAAAAGATTAATAATGGATCATGACCAATATATGTTGATAGAATTAAGAGGAGCAATTAATGATTGAAGTTTAATTTAGGGTTTAGTTAAAATAGAAATTGGGTATACTAAAGGTACATTTGAAATCATAACCTTAGGTATTTCTATTTGATAAGTCATACAACATACAATTTGTTCTTCTAGAATTTGTTGTACAATATATCTTTACTCAAATAACTGCAAAACATTACTGTATCAATAAAATAAACACTTCCTTGCTAATCAAAAGGCTAGCTAAAGAATGCAGGACCTCTAATACAAACAGATTCGATTTCCTTTCCATGTTTCATGTTTCTTTTCAGATAGTTTCTCAAAGTATGTTAATGATACATTCACTAGCAGCTATCCATAAAACGTTACTAAATAGTCATCACGGAAAATTTAGTTATGGTTTGTTTGATTCAAATTAAAGTAACACAACTACATGCAACAAAGGAAAGAGAGCGACATCATTATTGAATTCAATTCGATTAAAACATAAAAATCCAATTTGATTGATAGAAGGCACACATATACGTAACAATGAGAGCTTGGATTAAGAAAGGAAATGAAAACTCACGATAAGGATGAGAAAGGATTAATTGTTGCCGATTTTTTCAGTGTGCATCCTCACATAGCGCTTCCCAGTGTGGATGACAAAGTCGCCACAGAGCTGCAAACTAGGGTTTGCTGGATTTTATTGCGATTCTACACGTAGAAGAGCTTATTAATTTCCTTCAATGCCATTCTGTTCAGTGTAATTGGATGGGTAAATCGAAATCCTAATAAAATTATGGAGCTGAAATGAAAATTTTTCTTATTCGTCATCAAAATCATTGGAATCTGGCTCCACGATGAAGAGACGCCAGGCTTAGGGTTAATGGCGATTGGCATTAGAATAGAAACAACGTGTGTTAAGGTTAATCTTAATTGCAAACTCAAAGTGTGTGAGATATGATCTAATCGCGTTCATTTTGGATTCAGAAAGAGAAAGAGAATGCATGTTAGGGTTTGATCTTTGATCCTAGTGGTAGAGAAAGAGGAATATCAATCACAAGAAAGTTTTGAAAGAGAAATAAGCTTGGAGAAAGAAGCTACGCTAAGAATAGAGAACAAGTGTAGCACAAATCTTTCTAATCTACAAACTCGTTTATTTGTGTTGACTGAACTACCCTTTTCTTTGCATTTTATTTTTAGTTGTATCCATTAAATTATCTGCTGATTTTCGTACAATTTGTTAACATAATATTATTTTTTTCTGCAGATTTTAAATTCACAGGAAAATCTGCCGAAAATAGAAAATTTTCTTGGGAATTTCCTTAATATCAACTTAACGACAAGTTGTAACCAAATATCAAAAATAGAAAAATCTAATTGTTGTCATGAGTAACTAATCTTAACTATTAGATTTCAAGAAAACGAATAATGAGTAAGTCTCTTAATATATCACAATATAAATTATTTATCATAAATCAAAAATATAATTTATACGTTAAAAATGTTTATTTATTATAAATTATAATTATAAAAATTAGTTATATAAAATAAACATTTATTCTATACAATGGACAATCTAAAATACTAGTACAAGTTATAGATTATAAATTATAGATTATAAATTATAAATATTGAATAGTGTGAATGCAATAATTATCTTAAATAAGAGTATTTTTAGGAGATGCATAAAAAAATATAAAAATGAATATATTTAATTAGGAATCATTCTTTAATGAGTATTTTTAGGAATTTTCTTTAACCTCTAATCTTTTTCTATGTATCTTTTTCATATTTATTTATATATTGAATTTCATATTAAAAAAAAAAAAAGCTATATGATAAGGTAATAATATCCTATTTATGCATCGGGCACACCAAGGTTCATATCATTTCTTATCATATCTTAACCATCAAACGAGCCTTTACTATCAATCAAAACAAATATTTGAATCAATCAGTTAATATCTAATACAATAATTTAAATTAATTAATATTTACTGAATAATGATATTTTGATGACTAGCTTTTATCTAGAAAAGAATTTAAATATTAATTAATTTAAATTATTGTATAACTATAAATGAATAATCAATAGTAAATTTAAGTTAATTTAGTCTTAACAATTTATGAGGAGAGATCCACTTACTCCAAGAGTAAGTATAAGAGACTTACTCTTCACCCACCTTCCGTCGACGAACTCGTGTCGTCGGTGGCAGCGGAGACAACCACCATGTCTTTCTTCCATTTGGGTGTCGAGATTCGAACTCCGTTCAAGGGCTTCGAGGAAAAACCTGCATTGGTGCTATCTGTGTAGTTATTGAATTTTTTTTCTGAAAAAAAAAACACATAGTGGGAGCTTTTTAGCCGCCACTATTTTAAATTAATTATTTCAAAAATTTTAAAGTTAACGAAAGTCTAACATTGTTAATGAAAAATGGAAGAAATGACTAAAATGAAACTTTTGAAAACATAAAGGACCAAAATGAGACTTTTAAAACTTAATGTACCAAAATGAAAAAAACACTAAAACATAAAGAACAAAAAATGACATTTAGCCTACTTTTTTTTATTCTCTTTCCCCTAAGAAGTATGTCTTTTGTTATTATTTAAATAATTTATTTTAAGTTTTGTCCTTTAACATATTTTTTTTTGTGCTTGCTTCAGTACCATTTAAAGTTTATGAGTTTCGGTGTTGTCACAGTTTTTTTTTTATATTTTTTTAATATTTTAAAAATTAAAAAGACTATTATTATAAACAATAAACCAATATCTGCAAACAAAATTATATTTGATGAATCTTTTCCTAAAAACATGTAACCAGCCTTTCCTATATCTACAAAATTTTGAATTGATAATGATTGTGTGAGAATGAGGAGGAAGACACGTTCGGAGAATGATTACATGAGAACAATAGGCACATAATAAGTCTTTGAACTGAGAACAATTACGTAATAGGAAAAAAAGAGGGAAGAATCTTGAATTGGAAGAAAATATGGACACTCTATCATATTACACTTTTGAACATGGTTCTATGTGTTTCATTAATCATGAATCGGACAAGTTCCTCGCCAATTGACTTAACACTTGGTTTCATTGAACTCCCACTAAACACCTCCAATTTCGATAATCACAAGCTTTATGATTTACCCGTAACTGAACGCTACATCTTCGTAGATGGGGTGATTTACCCATAGTTGGGTTTGCATTTTGGCAGCGCAGGGGTACATGATGTTTTAGCTAGTTGGCTATTAGCGTAGTGGTTTCTTAACAATGTGTGTAATTTTTACCTAGTTTGTCAATTTGCTCAAGCCTCGTGGCAAATTCAAACCTTTTATATATATAACGTTTTTTTAGCTGTAAAAAAAAATAGATGGAGTAATTGTTTTATAAATATGTAAACTTTTTAAGTCATATTTAAATGAAATATTAAAATAAAAAATTAAAAATAATAGTACATGTGGCATTATATTATTGGTTTAGTCACGAAGGTATTGAAAACCCTTCAACTAGCAATGGCATGGTAGAATTTACCTTTTTTTTTGTTTTATAGTTTTACCTTTTTCTATTTTTTATTTTTCTTCTCTCCTTTTTTTCATTCTCTTTGAATATTTGTTTTCAAATATTTGACATTTGTATGCTGATATTATTTTATTGTTTCTGAATGTTTCAATTACTAAGGCCCCGTTGAGGGTGGTTTTCAGTTTTTAGTTTGAAATTTTTTAAAACCAAAACCAGTTTTCGTTTTGAGTTTTTAGTTTCAGTTCTTTTTTGTTTTTAGTTTTTAAAAAGTTGTTGCAAATTGAAGATAGATAAATGAGTCAACCATTTTATCTTATCTCGCTTCAATATGAAATAATACAATAAAAAAAAATATCGACACATAAAATAATTAAAAATAAAAATAATTAAACCTGTGGCGATAATGGCGATGGCGATAGCGGTGGTGGCAGTGGTGGCGGCGGCGGCAGTGGTGGTGGCGGTGGTGGAGATGGTGGCGAAGGTGGTGGCGGTGGAGGAGGTGGAATGGTGGTGGTAGTGGTGGCGATGGCGAAGGTGGTGGTGGAGCGGTGACAACGGCGGTGGTCGAATGGTGGCAGTGGTGGAGGTGGCGGCGGCAGTGGTGATGGTGATGGTGGCGGTGATGACAATGACGACGACGGTGGTTGTGGTGGAATGGTGGTGGTGGCGAAGGTGGTGGTGGTGGAATGGTGGCGGTGGCGACGGTGGTGGTGGAATGGTGGTTAGGGTGGTGGCGATGGTGGAGGTGGTGGTGGTGGCCACGACGGCGGTGCCAATGGTGACGATGGTGTTGGTGGAGGTGGAATGGTGGTGGTGGTGGTGGCGATGGTGACAGTGGTGTTGGTGGAATGGTGGTGGTGACGGTGGCTGCAGTGGTGGTGGATTGTGGTGGTGGTGGTTGTGATGGTGGAATGGTTGTGGTGGTGGTGGTGGTTGTGATGGTGGAATGGTTGTGGTGGTGATGGTAGTAGTAGTGAGAGTGCTTTTTAAAACTAAAAACCAAATTCACAAAACATTTTTTTATTGGTTTTCAAATGGATGTAAAAGTGTTTCGAATTTGAGTTAAAAATCATTTCAACTCCATTTTTGCCGAACACGTTTTGTTTTGAAAATTGCATTTAAAAACCAAAAACTAAAAACTCGCAACCACCCCGAACGAGCCCTAAGATGATACAAAAGGTTTAAAAGAAAGGTTTCATAGAAGAAGAAAAAGGACCATTACTTTGCTACAAAAATAAGATTTATTTTTATTTTTTATTTTGGAATTTTAATTTTATATATTTGTTTTTTTTTATTTCTTAGAGGTTTCTCTTTTATTATTGTTTTAATTTTCTTAAGTTTCTTTTTTATATGATAAATCTCCCTTCAACCAAAGGGGTCTAGCTCAGTTGGTTGAGCAGGTGCGTAAGTATATTATAAATCCTTTGGTACCGTCTTCAATTTTCATGGATAAAAAAAAAACTCTTGTCATTTCAATTTTTTTTAATTAAATTTTAAAAGATATTAATTCAGCCTTAAATTCCCAAGAGGTCTCATTAGCTTGAAGAGATTCTAACTCCTTAACTTCAGCCTTAAGTTCCACTAAGTTTCCCAGCATCCTTTTGGGCTGAAGTCACTTGCAAAGTAACGTTGGATAACTCTTGATTAAGTTTTCCATTTTCTTCCTGTAGTATTGTGGTAGTGATGACAAGGTCGCTTGATCTCTTTTGGGAAGCTTCAAATCATTATTTTAGTTGAGTAATTTCTTATTTATAAGTTACTACGTCCTACCCTTCAGCATGAATGTAAGCCCTCGTGATGTTGGAAATGGACAAATCTGGAACATTATCGTTTCCCCCACAAAATTCCCTTATTTTGGTGAGGATTCTTGGAGTTTAGCTTCCACATGAGGGTATTTCTTCGAAACTTATTTTTAAATTTCCACCATCAACAGGTATACACATGCTCAATAATTAAGAAGATCTGAAATGGAGAAGTCCAAGTCAAAGAAACAATATTGTAGTTAAGAGCGGGGAGGACTTGAAAAGTTAACTAGTAGCTGACTCTCCTTCAACGTCAAAATAAAATAAATATTTCTAGTGGTACGGTTGAATTGAGACACTAACTTTTACACAAATAGATCTCCTAGTCTAAGAATCAATATATAATCACAAGTTCCATGCTAGTCAAATTTGTCAAATAATGCAAAATTAGTATTGACGAAACCTTTGCTAGTATTTTGCTTAACTTGAAAGCTGAAATGACCAAAATAGTGACTCCGTAAGATGCAGAGAAACGTAATAAACAACATGTTTATTCAAAATGGTACTTTTTTTTTTTTTTCCACCGTGACATTGGTGTAGAGTATTTATCAGCTTTGCTGATGACTAATCTCTATCGGAGAACCTGGTTGGTCACCTTTAGTGAGATCTCCTCTCACAATCACTTTTTTTTTCCATCCACAACGCTTGAATCCGAAACTTTACTTAAGGGGCCGATAAATTTTCCATCAAAATGTTACTTTATAAATTGAAATTCAGTTTAGAAAATAAAGAACTTCTCCATAAACACAA
Source organism: Pueraria montana var. lobata (assembly GCA_026413185.1). Lineage (NCBI taxonomy): Eukaryota > Viridiplantae > Streptophyta > Magnoliopsida > Fabales > Fabaceae > Pueraria > Pueraria montana. The sequence goes on along the minus strand of CM048651.1, from coordinate 34,879,239 downwards.
CTTATTAATTAGACATTATTATTATTATACATAGAGTAAATTACAATGCCCCCCTTTAAGTTTGCTTTAATTACACCTACCACCCCTCTATTTTTTGTCCCTGCAAAAAATCCCCTAAATGTTTAGTATATGTTACACTGGCACCCGTATGCATAGTTATAAAAATTGGATCGGACCGGCCGTTCAACCGGAAACCAGAGCCCTGTCCGGTCCGGTTTAGCTATCAGACCGGAAATGTCATCGACCCGGTTTGACCCGGCCGGTTTTGGTCAAAACCGGTGACCCGGACCGGTTGGTCAACCTGTTTTTTTTTTCAGGCTTTTTTTTTTTTTTTTTTTTTTTTTTTACATTTCTTGTAACAAATGTTGTTATTTGGAATTCTTTTTATAGTACCATTTAAAATTTGAAACCATAACAAAAACTAATTTCTAAATAATATATAATATAATAATATACTCCTATAACATTTTAATTAAATTGTTAATAGTTAATTACAGAATAGTATATAATAATATGCTCCTATAATATTATTTTGATATTGACAATAATATATAATAGCTAATTATTATTATTTTAATCATGATATGCTATGGTCTTTCGACAACTTTTATATTTAGCCGTGAAAAATAACAAGAGTTTCCTTAATAATTTAATGATAACATCCAACAAAATAATTTATAGTAATAAATTATTATGTAAAATTTATAGTTTGATTATGATTGATTTTAATTTTAGAGTATGAATTATGGATTGGTCACATTTTGTTAGATATATTATATTTTTAAATTTTTTTTAATATACACCGGATAAAACCAGGTTAATTTGTGACCCACCGGTTCGACCACTGACCCATCAACCCAGTGTCTCGACCGGGTCGATGACCGATCCGATTTTTAGAACAATGCCCGTATGACTTAAATGGTATGCAAAACGTCAAACAGACAGTCATGTGTGAATGACACATGACTTTAATGATTTTTTTCCCCACAAAGCCTTTCTCCCTCACCTTCCCTGCCTTCTCTTTTCCCTACCCTTTCTTTCTTCCCTTTCCCTTCTCCTCCCCCTTTGTCATCCTCACCCAAGGCGACCTGCATGGTCTTCGGCCTCGACACCGACTCCACCGCCAAGCACGTCGTTCACTACATCGATGAGCTTTTCCAACAAGGAAAACTCACAAACAAGCACTTTCCCTTGGGATCCCTTTCTCCGATATCGATGCTCACTCCGCCGTCGATCTCGCCATGGATGGCGCAGACAAGATTGACCCCTTTCCTTAACCTCGTGATCTTGCCATGGCTCACGAAGTTTGTGTTCTCCTTCATGGCGCCATCGATGCTCGACGCTGTGGCCACCACTGCCAACCCTTTTTATACCGTTGCCAGAGAACTGCATGAGTTTCCCCAAAGCCGAAGAGAGAGCGAGGTCCCTAAACATGAGAACTTGTACTAGATTTTTTCTGGATTTGTTAATTTTTTTTTGGATCTGTTATTCAATTTTATTTCTTGAACAAGTTCTTCCATTTTGAACATATTTCGTTGCTGCATTAATGGATTCCCTTGAGGGCCTTTTGTTCATTCTTGATTAGATACATTGTAATTTGTCAATGATAAATTATGGCTTTGTTGGGGATTACCCCCTTGGTTGAGACGGTGTGGCAAAATGGGTTACCCCTTAGTTGTGATTTCTGCAAAGATTGGGTTTGGGTAAAGGAAAAGCGCAAAATGGATTTTTCTCAAAAGAAAGAATTTGTTTTTTTGTTTAAAATTTGTTTTTAACATAAAACTTAATGCTGTTAGTGGAAGGGGGTAAAAGTAATGGAAAAAAGGAAGGGGTGCTGGGTGTAATTAAGGCAAACTTCAAGGAAGTCATTGTAATTTACTCTTATACATATAATGTTGTATTATATAAGACTCGATAATATTGTTTTCTTTTACTCATACATTATTATATTGTTTATTCATGCGTTAAAACTTCTAATTAGAAAAGATGCTTAAATAAGACTAAGACTTTGTAAAAAGATATAAAAATTCTACAAAGGAGATATAGTATTGGTTCATCATTCTAAAGAGATTAAATTTTAGATTATTATTGTAAATATTATTTCAATGATAAGAACAAAGCAATTTTGTCATACTAAACTAACATATTATAGTTAAAAGAAATCACATCTAAAACCAACACATTAATTAAGTGATGAAATAATGTTTTAACATACAATATCAAACATAATTTAAATAGTTTACGTATTTACACGGGTCCTTATCTAGTTGGTTATTAAACTTAAGAACCTCAAAAGAACTGTCATCCGATAAGCTCGATCTTATATATGAATTGAATATTAATAACCATTAAAAAAATAATTTAGAGGTAGTTTTTAAAGAAATATAAAGATGTGAGATAACTTGCGGGATCCATTTTAAGTCCATTAAGAGTTACATTAAGTTTTTAAAGTTGATATGACACAAGACCTTAAAAAATGAGTTAAGAAACTCAATAGCGTTCAAAATTTATTCTTTTTATTTTTATTTTTATCAGCAATGCAAACTTTATATATCATAGGGTATAAGTGATACCCGAAAACAGTTACACAGCACATAAGTGCAGGACCCACCATGTGCAGCAGAGGTTATCAAACATTTATTTGAGAACACTCAAATAAATACAAATTAACCTCTAAGGCACCATCTACGAGAATTACTAGTTGATTGGTCTATCTAGGTAACCCACCACTCCACTGCATCTTCGGATCAGTACCCCAGCAATAAATGTAATAAGACCAATCCACTCCCATCAATTAAAACTCGACAAGACAAAGATGACTATGTATTAGGGCCAATCCGCTCCCCACCAATTAAGACTCAATTTGGCCACCGCAAAACAACATACACTGACTTCCAACAAAACAAAGAAAAAACTATACAGAGGTTATGACACCTATCAACATACCAATCTTCTAGTCAATGCAGCATGCAGAACCTGCGGAGGGACACCTGCCAATTTCACTGCACTCCACCTTTTCCTTGTGTGATACAGCTACCCGGACTAGCTTCCCATTGAATGAAAGTATACTCAAAGCTAAGACCACAACTTTTTAGCCAGGTCCATGACGTAAACTTGATTTGTTGTTCAAGCACCTGCATATCGAATTTTCCATCTCTGAACACGCACAAGTTCCTATTCTTCCAGATAGTCCACACCACAGAACACCACAAAACCCTCCAGATTTCATTAACCCTGTTAGATTGTCCACAGGAGAAATTTTACCAAAAGTGACTAACTGGATGATTCGGTAAGACCATATTGAAACCGCACCAATTATAACAACTATGCCACACGTCCAGTACATAAGCACAGCCAAACAAAAGATGTTCACCCGATTCCTCTTCTCTGTGGCAGAAAGGGCAATTATAGTCCTGATTTTGCAGCATGATCCCTCTTTTTCTCATATTACCCCTTGTAGCCAGTTTATCATGCAGTACCTTCCAGCAGAAGTGAATGATTTTAGGAGGGACTTTAATGGACCACAAAGCTTCATAGATATCCTCAGGCCGACTACCCGTTCTACTGCAGTATAGATGGTTGTATGCAGTTTTTACACTAAATTCTCCCAAAGCGTCCTCCAGCCAAAACCATTTATCCAAAGCACCCTGGATAGGCCTTAGCAAATCAACCTCCTGTACAAAAGAATGATATAGGTTCAATTCCCACTCGAACCAGTTCCTGCGCCAAGAAAAGGTCCAGGTCCAAGTTCTATATTCCCACCTTCCCATATCCTGTATGAGAAAACTGTAATGGTTCGAATTTAAGAAAATCCTTTCGTACTTCTTTTCCAAGCAATCACCACCAACCCAACTGTCCTCCCAAAAGTAAAACAGTTTTCCATCGCCCAATTTCCACTCTAGCAAAGAATCGAACCACTTTGATTGGTCATCACCGCCACACATGCTCCTAAGGTCCCTCCACCAAATAGATGAGTTTGACCTTAAATCGTCATGTATAAGACCTCTCCAGCCTCCGTATTTAGACTCTAAGACTCTAGCCCATATGGTATCTCTTTGGAAAAATAAGCCCCATCTCCATTTTGCCAATAAGGCTTCATTAAACATGAAATATCCCTAATGCCCAACCCACCATGACTCCTTGGTCCACACATCTTCTTCCAACTCACCCACGGAATTTTGCGTGTTCCACCTTCCTCCTCTCCCCACAGAAATCGCCTTTGAATACTAACAATCCTCCTACCCACCTCTTGAGGCATTTTGAAGAACGACCAAAAGAATAAAGGCAATGAAGACAAGACCAAATTGATGAGACAAATCCTCCCGGCAAAAGAAAGTTGTTTATGCTTCCAATTAGACAACTTTTTCTTGAGCTTCCTCACAATAGGCTCCTAAGTAACACATGTTCTAGGATTAGCACCAATAGGTAATCCTAAGTAAGTAAACGGAACACGGAGGATCTTACAATTTAACAATTCCGCATACTTGTTCTCCTCCAAAGGCGTCATCCCAAAGCCCCCAAAACAACTCTTAGAGAAGTTTACTTTCAACCCCGATGCTAGCTCATAACACCGCATTATACTCTTTAGCACCAACACCATGGTTTTAAATAGCGGTCCGCAACCGCAATTGTGGCCGCAATATTGCTGTTGCGGTGGTGTCCGCAACCGCATCGGCCCGCAATTGTGGTGTGATTTTCAATCACATAAAATACCGCAACGTAGCCGCAATGGAACCGCATCGGAGCCGCAATAGAGCCTTAACAATGTTCTATTCTACTTTTTTTGTCAAAAATAAAATAAAATTTAGAGTTCAATCTTTTATTTTGAACTTCTAAGTGTCAATGGTCGAATGGGTTTGACTATATGAGATGTTGGGAGATACCAATCTTAAAATGAATGAAAAGTTATGCTATTTTATAAATAAAAGATGTACCAATAATTAAAATAGTTGTAAAATTCTTTTTTACATTTAGTGCAAACATATAATAATTTCACGCCGCAATAGCCGCAATCCGCATCGCAGCAGCCGCAATGCCCGCAACCGCAATGGCCGCAACCGCGACCGCAATCGCAACCGCAACCGCAATTTAAAACCATGACCAACACATTACTAAGACTTGTCTCTCCAAAGAAAATTGTGTCATCGGCATATTGAAGTAAATAGACTTCCACATTATCCTTTCCCACAAGGACCCCCGAAAACAACTTCTTGGAGACCGCCTCTCTCATCAACCCACTCAACCCCTCTCCTACAATGGTAAACAATAAAGGTGCCAATGGATCGCCTTGCCTCAAACCTCTAGATGACATGAATTCCTTGGTAGGACTACCATTGACTAAAATTGAGACCGAAGTCGATGACAAGCATCCCAAGATCCATTTCCTCCATCTTTCACAAAAGCCCAATCTAGATAGCATATACAACAAGAAATTCCATGAAACGGAATCATACGCCTTCTCATAGTCCACTTTAAAAATCAAGCAAGATTTCTTTTTCCTTTTTACTTCATCCACCACCTCATTTGCCACAAGCACACTATGTAACAAATTCCTACCACTTATAAAAGCACTTTGCTTGTGATCAATAACCCCCGGGAGAACTTTCTTCAATCTATTGGCTAGAATCTTAGCCATAATCTTGTACATGCACCCCACCAAGGAGATAGGTCTAAAGTCTCCAAGACCTAAAGGATTCTCCACTTTTGGAATTAGAGAAATGAAAGATGGATTACATCCTCTAGGAAAGTTTCCAAAGTCATAGAAATCATTCAAGAAAGACATGATATCCACTTTCAAAGAATTCCAAAAGGTCTTGATGAAGTTAAAATTATACCCATCCGGCCCCGGGCTCTTTGAACTCCCACAGTCCCAAACCGCCTCTTTTACTTCAACTTCCTCAAACCTTGTAGTTAGAAAGGCATTTTCTTCCTCTTTAATTTTTCCAAAGTGCACTCCATCAAGAGCCGGTCTCTCACCACACACCCCTTTAAATCTATTGTCAAAAAAATTCCAAACCTCCTCTTTAACTACTTTCGGGTCCTCCACCCACAAGCCCCACACATGAAGTCCTCTAAGAACATTTTTACTTCTTCTCCAATTGATCATATTATGGAAAAACTTTGAATTGCAATCTCCCTCTTTTGCCCAACTATGTCTTGACTTTTGTCTCAAAATTGACTCATTATATCTCAATGCCCTCCAAAGTTGCTCTTGAAGATCGCTCCACCTCACTTTCTCCACCTCCGAAAGGCCAACTTCTTCATCCTTCTTGTCAAGCTCATTCATATCTCTTTGGACATCACCAATTTTCCATTGGATATTTCCAAAATGAAGAGAATTCCACTCCTTTAGCTTTGCTTTCAAACCCTTTAGTTTTTCTTTCAAAACAAAAGCACCCCTTCCTTCAACAGATATCCCCCCCAAGCCTCCTCAACAAACTTAAAAAAGCACTTGTCCTCCTTTCAACAATCTAGAACTCTAAATGGTTTCGGGCCCAATCATAATTTGTGTCCTTTAGCAACAAAGGACAATGATCGGAGATATCCCTATCCAAGACACATTGAGTACTCCCGCTCCACATATCGCACCAATCCTTTGTCACTAACATCCTATCAATTCTACTCTTGCCGCTTCCGTTTGGTCTAAGCCATGTGAATTTCCTCCCAACCATCGGAATGTCTACCAACTCTAATTCTTCAATGAAGAGATTGAATTCTATTGAATCCCTCCTTCCATATGAACTGTTGCTTTCCCCTTGTCTTTCATCCGATCTCCTCACACAGTTAAAGTCCCCCATAATGCACCAAAGACTAACATTGCTAGAGGTCTTCCTTTTCTGCAACTCGTCCCACACTCTTTTCTTTTGGTGAAAATCAATTGGCATATAGACATTAACCAACGTGACCATCACCCCCTTTTCTTTCCACACCCTTCAAGTCCAATGAACCCCTCCCCAGAGAAAGAATTCGCAAGCTCAAAACAGTCTTTAATCCATAAACAAAGGAGCCCACCTGATGAATTAATAGCCGGACTCATAAACCAATTGACATCTAAGTTTCCCCACAGTTTTCGACACAAGTGTACATCTATGTCTTCTTTTTTTGACTCTTGAATACACATAAAATGAACCTCCTCCTTAACCACCAACTTTTTAATGATCTTACACTTTATATTTCCCCCCAACCCCCTCACATTATAAGACAAAATCTTCATGGGTAACCAACCTTATTCCCCTCCTTTTGAGCAGTGCTTGTCCCCTCAACCTCTATCCTGTCTCTGTTCTCCATGTGCTTGATTTTGTTGACAATCTCACACTCTGGACCTTCATACGATACACCCATTTGTTTGCCTAGTTCCCATAGTTTTTTTGCCTCGGCATCCTCATTTTTCAGCCAAAAGATTTTATTGCAATTTCTCACGTTACCATCTGAAAGATTATTGCTGAACAAAGGTCCATCTAGCCTAGACTCCTTTTTTCTCCTTCTGACATAAGTTTGCTGACTAAAGCCAGACGTAGAATTGCTTAGAGTTCTTTCGATTGGACCCCTTGTAACTCCCTCCGCAACCCCCAAGTCGTTGCTTTGACCTTTGACTGACGTACCCCAAGAGCCACGCACTTCACGGAGAGTTTCGCAAATATGGGTTTGATCTTCCTGGACTGCAATGTGTTCTTGTACCTGTGAGTGTTGGCACGAACCTTCGGCATCCAGCTCCTTATCACGAACCTGCTCCTTGGGCACGCGGTGTCCATGGTCCATGGCCAAGGCGTTGTTGTTAACAGTAACTTCAGTTGTGTGGGCCAAAGTTTTACCGCAATTAGAATGGGCCTTTGACACCTCCGGCCCGCTCACTATCCCTGCCCCACCCGCAGTCAGTAGCATCCCGCAAGTGCCTAGTTGCGTGTCCTCTAGTTGAAGCTCCTCCATACTTTGTAGTCCGGACCCACCTTCCTCTGGCAGCTCCTTATTTTCACTTTCCAAAGCAACAAAGTCACACCCACTGCCACCATCAAGGATATTTTGAATAATTTGCCTTTTCCGTGTCTCCCACTCCAAGCATTCATTGGGTGGTTCAAAATTCCTACCAGAACTTTTCATACTTGGCTCATCCTTTTGATACGCAACCTGCTCCTCATTACCAATCATGCATTGCACAGTGGATAACTCCCCACTGTTATGCCTTAGATCTCCGACTTGGTATGCTTCCTTTTCCGGCGCCATTACACCATCATATTTCGAGAAGGACGAGTTTATCTCCAGACCGAAATCACTCGCCAAGGACGAGGCCTCTATCGACACCTCACAATGCTTCCATCTTTCACACTTACATTGTTGAACCTTTACATTACTTTCTTCAAACAGCTTAAGTTGATATTCTTCCCCACCCACCATCATTGTCTCGCACCTAGCAATTGGTTGTGATGATGAGGTCTTCACAAGGATCCTAGCATACTCCAGCATATTCATACCAATTGTTTCCTCCGTTAATGCTACAAAGTTCCCTACCACCCCCACGGCGTTTGCCAAGCATGTTTCGTCCCACGCACTAATAGGGAGACCATAGCACCTCAGCTAGACCACTCTATTCCCAGATACCGCCTTAGGGGTCCATCTCTCAATCGAGTGGAATACGGATAACCACCCCTCCTCTTCTCCATTCAACATATCTTTTATGACTTCTTCGTTAACCCCTGTTATGAGCACTTGGTCATCTCCCAAGTAGCGTAGGGAAATCTCCCTCATGCCTAATAACGCACTAACATCCTGCAGCTTATCTATCAATGTAAGATCTCTTATCCTTCCTACCCAGCTCTCAGACAACCATTCCTTTCCCTCGTTAGACACATTTAAGATCCTTCCCTTCCATTCATCACTTTGAGATGTTCTCTTTGCTTCCTTAATCCGCCATTTCCCCGCAGTTTTTCTTCTGCCCATAGTTAATGCCTGAGCGTAGGATCTTCCTTCTTCCCTAAACCACTGGTTATATGTTCCATTTTGTCTTCCATAGTAGGACTGAGCCCTTTTCTCCCAGTGTCCCTGAGCACCTCCATGCGTTTCCCTCCTTTGTCCCTCTGCAGGTTTTCTTCTCGCAAATCTCGGTATGTTTACTGCTATTTTAGTGTTGCCAATAAAGATACCATCCAACTTCTGCACCAAGACATGTTCATTTTGTACCTCTTTAAATCTGACGAAGCCATATCTTTGACCCCATTTGTCTCTCCTCTTAGAAATGAACACTTCAGCTACTTTGCCCCACCTTTTGAAGATCGCCGACATTTCTTTTACCCCGAAGTTTTCTGGAATTTCGAAAAGAAGAAAGTGGTCATAGACTCATCTTCTGGTCTCCGCCTCCTCCTTCGCAGAACCTCCGCATCCATTTCCAAGAAAACCGTATCTACATGCAATTGTTTAAATATTTGATAAATTGTTTGTGTGATTAATATCAGAGCATCATTACTCGTTAAAGGTAAAATTAGTTTTAAAAAGATTTAATTGTAATTTTTACCCCAAATTTTTAATTTTTGGTGGATTTTACTCCCAACAAATTAATTTGGCGCATTTTACCCCTAACTTTTTAATTTTTGGCAGATTTTACCCCTAACAAATTAATTTGGCACATTTTACCCCCAACTTTGTAAAAAAGTTCCAAATTTTACCCTCCACAGTTTTGATGACTTTGACATGCTAAAATAGTTGTATTTTTTACCTCCAACTTTTTACTTTTTGGCAAATTTTACCCTTAACTTTTTCATTTTTGGCAAATTTTACCCCCAATTTTTTATTTTTTGGTGAATTTTACCCATTTTTTATGCTTATGTCAGTATGCCACATCATCAAAACTGTGGAAGGTAAAATTTGCAATTTTTTAAAGAAGTTGGAGGTAAAATGCGCCAAATTAATTTGTTGGGGGTAAAATCCACCAAAAATTAAAAAGTTGGGGATAAAATGTGCCAAATTAATTTGTTGGGGGTAAAATCCGCCAAAAATTAAAAAGTTGGGAATAAAATGTGCAAGATTAATTTGTTGGAGGTAAAATCCGCCAAAAATTAAAAAGTTGGAGATAAAATGTGCCAAATTAATTTGTTGGGGGTAAAATCCGCCAAAAATTAAAAAGTTGGGGATAAAAATTGCAATTAAGCCTTTTAAAAATCACAAACTATAAATTAATCAATTATTTTAAGCCATGAGAAAATGAAACAAAGATTACAACTAAACCTGACTTTAAAAAAAAATCTAAAGTTCTAATATAATATTTTTTGTGCGTTTGGAAGAAACATAAATAAACAGCAAAGCTTCCTCAGAGCCAAGATTACCATACGGAGTTCTTCCACAGTATGGATCTTATCCATGATATATTAAAATACCCGAGTCAAAATCAATGAAACTTGACTTTTACATTAAATCACTTTGCTTTTGTGTTCTGTTTTACTTTATTTTGTATTGATCAGATAAACACAACAGCTACATTTCATAAGTTAAACTTAAGAACTTGCATTTCCATGAATAACTAATAAGATTATAAGAAGGTGATAATATCATAATGGCATTTCAATCTATAGCAAGAAATGGTTTATTCTAAGTTTGCTTTATTTGAAATAACAATAGTGAATGATCATCAAAGTTACATGCGTGTTGACTTTCCTTTTTTCAGCAGGAACAAAGAGTATTCCTTAGCTATTAGTTAGAAACTAATTCTTTTTAGGCAACCGTTAATCAACTTACTTAAGAAACTGAATTATATACTTTATCAAACCTTATTGGTTTTAAATAAGAACAAGTTGACCAAAAGAGAACTAATTGGAAAAAAAAAAACTTCATGTTCTCTGTCATACTCATGATATAAAACTTGTGACCATAGCTTGTTATGCTCATTCATATGGATCTTATCCATGATAGAGTGAAAGGCAGGCCAGGGGGCAATTCAGGTACATATTTATGTCATTCACAATTCTTATAGATTGAAGAAGTTCTCTTTGAGGTAGTGGAAAACCTTAGAAGATCATGTGTTACATAGCCCTTGAATTCTCCAAGTTATCTTCAAGCCATGAAGCCTCACAAAACTCCCAAAGAGATCGATCATGTAGGTTTGAGAATTGTTGGCCTTACAAAATAAGACCACATCATTGGAACCATATGGGAACCATTGACCATTGGCTTTTGTTCGGACATCTTATAATGTTTGAGCAAACGGTGGAGTTTATTTCTCCACAGAAAGCTTATTTCTTCACACACAAGACAAACATGTGTAATGGTTGTTACCTTTTGACTCAGACATCTTATAACTATTTCAGATGATTGTTCTTGCTGGATTTTCACACGTTGTTATGATGTGGGATAAGGCAATCGTTATTGGTATGGTTCACAAAAGAAGTCAAAGTTTCCCACTGACATAATGTGAATAGATACTTTACATTTTTCACTTATAATTGAATAATTTAGTTAGCATAATTCATTTAAGACAAAGAAAACAAATCATAGAAATACGATGTAACTGTAAGTATTGGAATCCTAGTTTGCCAACTGATGTCGAAAAACCAATATGACTAACATGTCTAACATTTTTTTATATATATACATATTTTTAGGTAGAACCATGTCTTACATTATACGCTGCAAGTATAAATTCTACAACATAAATTTTGTTAGCTCAGAACTTTACTCTATTCAGAGTTGACTAAGTGTCAAATCACAAACAATAACAAAACAATACATATTCTATCGCTATGCTTAGCATCTACCAAAGATTTGCAGAAAAACCAAGCCATTGCCACAAAACTTAACATAAGGAATCAATTTCTTCAATTACAATCAACTATCTGAACTCCAGGAGTGAGGGGACAATCTATTTATTTCCACAAAACCAAACACAAGAACAAGAGGCAAACAAAATAATAATACTAATTCTACAATTATCATCAATTCTTTTGAAAAACAAAGCTCCACTAAGTATAGACCATAAGTAAATTCACCAACGATCATGCTGCAGAAATAATCAGAACATCAAATACAATGCCATTCCAAATATTTGAAATGCCATTTTATGCATGATCCAGAAAAGCCCTTAAGCTGGTCAAAATAGATTCAAATCACAAGTTCCCCTTGTATATAATCTTTCATGTCTCCTCAATTAAAAAGTAACATCTCTGCAAGAAAGAGTATTGCAATTTAAAAAGAGAGAAAATTTCATAGTGACATATCATTTTTCAAATGGACAAAAGGGAAAGTAGATAGGCAAAGGGGAAATATGATATCAAATTATCAATAGGTCATAACCCTTGTATCACAATCTAAGTCTCCGTACTAACAAATAGAAAGGTATTTCTCTAGTTTTGATGCTACTACTTTAATAACCTGAAGCTTTCTTGACAAAAGACAATGCCAATGTCTTCTAAAGTTCGTATCCATGTCGACGGCAATTCCATGATCTCAGCGCTCCTAGAGCTCATTGTGTCCATGTCATAGTAAATCACTCTGACACGTCTAGGATGAACATATGGCAGAAGTAGGATCTCACCTGTGGGGACTTTGCAAAGTGGAAAAACAACTTGCAGCGGTGACTCAACCCTAGAAGGGAGCACAACACTTTTTTGTTCCCACACCTGAGCCACGCAGTCCCTCAAAATCCACAACTTCAGATCACAGTCACTGTATCCAACCAAACACAAGCAACCATCAATTTCCATGAGATCCGGTTACTGCAAACGCCAAACAGTTCCCTCTCCATAGGAATATGAATATCCTGAAGGAACAGGCAACTCCCTGAACTTTTCAGTCCCCACATCGAACATAAGAATAGAGGTTAAATGTCTCCAATAAATAACACCGTTCACACAAAGGCCTCTCTTACTATGAGTGGACAAACGGTCATGATGCATCAGAGCAAAGGGTGTTTCAGAAGTAACAACCCTCCATGAAGTGTCGCCACCAAGAGTGAAAACCTTGCACTCATGAGAACCACGTTCTTGATACTTAACCAAGCGAAGAACCTTGAACTCGTCAAGAACATGGTCGTATCCCAAATGAGTTGAAACCATATAGAGTGAATACCTTGACATTTCGCATGTAGAGTGATCAAGGGGGAGAGTGATAACCTGTCTAGTGGTGGGGTTTGCTATGAGAGTGAAAGCTTTGATATGAAAAGGAATCCAAGCGTCGGTTCTGGGGTGGAAACAGAGCAAACCGTTGACACACTTGACACGTGTTTGGGACAAATGAAGGTTTGGGAGGGTAAGGAGGAGTATTGTGGTGGTGTTATTGTTGGGGTGAAAGGGTGCTGAGAAAATGTGGGGTGGTGAGGTTGCAAAAATAGAGTACTCTTGTGGTTGTGGATGAGGTGAGAGGCAGAGGAAGTGGTGGGTAGGGTTATTAGTGAGTGTGCGAAGATGAAGGAATGAAGGGTGGCGAATGAAAGAGTCCCATGACTTGCACACGCACCTGAAACGAAGGAGGGTCTTTGATGGGAGCCATGAGAGGATGTTGTACAATACAATATCATCTGGGAGTGTCTTCATTGACATTCACTCAGGTCAGCGAGACGAGGGTTTAGTGTTGGTTTTGGTTCTCATCACCGTGTGTCTTTGTCTTTCGATGATACAAGGGTATCACATGATCATATTTATATAAGAAATAAATAATTAGTTTATCATATCAACATAAATAAAAATAGGTCTTAATTTTTAGTTAATGGGGTCACAAATTTATTAATGTTATTCAAAAAACATCCATATAATTATATACTCTGGTGTCATGGATAAATTTAGTTCTTCATCTTAGACTGTTTCGTGGATTTCTCCTTCCAACGATCACATTTCCTCTAGACACTAGCATTGTGTTGAAACTTGAAACTTAGACTTTGTTTGGTTTGAGAAAGAAAGTGAAAGGAATGGAAGAGAAAAGAAGAGAAAATGAAATGATTTTGTTGTTGTTTGATATAAGAGAAAGTGAAGGGAAAAAATTTCTTTTCTTTTGTTTTATTGAGTAGAAAGTGAGTGAAAGAAAAAAAAATATATGTAAATAAAATGACATAAATATCCCTAATAAAATAAAAAAGAATATATAAAAATATGGGCAATTTAGTATTTTGGGCAAAGGAGAGCAGCTTTCTTCCTCTTTCTTCACAAATTGGAGTGATTGCAAAATTGCCGGGGTCCACTTATTTTTTTTCCCTTCCTTTTGTACTACAAGCATTCCAAATGGAGGAACGGATTGATTTTTGCTTTCTTTCCGTCCATGCCATTCCGTTCTGCTAGGATTCGTGCGTTCCAAATGGACAGTTAGTGTGGGAAGATGTGAGAATTAATTGGAATAGTGTTGGATAGTGTGAAAGGAGGAGCTGATTGGATAGGACCAGTGTTGGACAACGTGAGAGGTGATTGGACAAGCATTAACACTACATGTACTGGTTTAGAGGATATAAATATGATAATCTGAAAAAGGAGAAATAAAATAAAAATAAAGTTGTATGTGGTGTTGTTTGTTTTAAGAGAAATGAGTGAGAAATATAGTAGAAATAATATTATAAAGTTATTTGGTATGAATGAAATAGTGTTGGGATTTTGGCAAGTGTACCAAATCGCTCAAGTAACACAATGATAAGTAGAGTATCATCTCCACAGGGACTTGTGCGATAATTGGGTAATTTTTGTAAATTAAGTAGACTACGAATATTGAGATAATTTAAGTAACCAAAATTAAATACAATTGTATAAAAGTAAAGAGTAGAAGGGAAGAATTCAAGTTTGAGAATTTTATCGACACTTTGTAAGTGTAGAAAACAAGGTTTATATCAATGGTAGGAATTGTCGGGGTTTGACTTCATTGAATCAACCTAACATGCATTCCTAGTTATTCCTATTCAATTAGGCACATGTTATCATCAACCCACAATTTATTCTAACCTTAATCCCTTAAGCGAGAGAACTTAAGCCCCTTAATCACACTATCAATCCCTTGAATTAGTGTAATTAATTTACTTGCATTAAGAACGAGGGTTTCAACGATGACCAATAACCTTTACCCTATCCCTTGGCATAAAGTTCATTGGTTGTTCTCTTCAGTTCCTAAATCAATTGAATTTTCCAATTACAATCAATAAAAGAATCATGTACTCGGGTGATCAAGCCAAGAACAAGCAATAAGTGTAGAAGAGAAACTGTTCTTACCAAAATTGGTAAGTCCTCTGGTGCGGTGGCTTTGCCAAAATCTCCACAATGGACGGTGGGGGTGTACCTGCAAAGACACTCCGACGCTCAAGTTAGAAGCGCGGAGGTAAGGGACAGGTATCACAATTGGGATTAGAGTTTTTCGTACCTTGATTGGGATGGGTTGCCCTGTTTTTATAGAGTATAAAGAGATAGATTTGATAGGGTTATTTTCCTATCAAATCTCCTCAAATCTCGTGATGAAGATATAAATAATTCTATTTTATATCCTTATCTTACGACCTGATCTATCTTATCATGAAAACTGTTCTTTTCGTTATTATTCTCCAAGTCCGAGTGAGTTTCTACTCGGCCAGCTCGACTACTCGGTGGAGTGTCGAGTCCGAGTAGTACACATGCCCCCCAAGCTCTGAAGTAATGTAGGAGCTTAAGTAAGGTTGTACCAATTTCGGATTTTGCTTGGCCGAGGCGAGTTTGCTCGTTCCATTTGGACAGGTCCGAGTTTAGTTCTCGAAGCGTCACGTCATTTGGTGATGGTGTCGTTTCAGACTTGTAGAAGTCGTAACAATTCCCAAGGGCGGCGACAATGATTGTTTTTGAATTTTGAAAAGATCTAGGGATTCCCAAAGGTCTCAAGCCTTCCTAGCCGTTGATTGGACTGGTGAGGGGTCTTGATCCAACGGTTCGGACCATTTCGCCTTTTCGCCTTCAAAACGCTTGGGGCCCTATATAAAGGGCACTGTTGACATTGGTGTTCACTTTCTTCTTCGTGTTTTATTTTTATGGCGAGATTTCTCTTCCTTCTACCCTTTTGTCCTCCTTCTTCTAGGTTTTTCTTTTTCCTTGTTCAGGTACGCCCTTCTCCTCTCCATTTCTCTTTGTTATTCTAGAATGTCTTCTTTTTCCAGGGATTCGGGGCGTTCCGACGGAGGTTGTATGCTTGCGCCGGAGGTTCACCTCATCGGAGAGGGTTCCGATGGCGGTTCTCCTTTGCGCCATTCTAATTCTGGTGGAATTAGTGATGGTGCGTCGGCGGCACATGTTGCTGTCGCGGGTGTCGGGGTGGTTCGTCCATCCGTCGACCCTGCACAGGTACCTTTGGCCGCTCCTGTAAGGGGGGTGGTGGTTCTAGATGATTCCGAGGCTACTGAGGATCGTCCTCTTGAGACTCGGCGTGGTCGACTTCCTTTTCCTCCCACTCACCCCAGCCTACAGAACCTAGGGGTAACAAAAAGGTTTATCCTTCTGTTACTGCTTCCGGTTATTCCTGGGTAGCCGGGGAGGTGGGTGCGTATGCCTCTCGATATCAGACCGAGGAGGTTTTGTCTTCCCTTCTTGAAACTATCGATTTGTGTCATTCGGAAAGGCCAGGTATGGTCCATGCCGAGCCCTGTGGGCCTGATGATCGAGTCTTCATGTCTACTGTCCCGCACCAACCTCATTTTACTTTTGTGTATGAAGCTTTATTCTCGGTTCTCGGCATCACAGTGCCATTTGATCAGTTCAAAGCTGATGTTCTTCGGGCATTGAATGTCGTTCCTACGCAGTTGCATCCGAATTCCTGGGCTTCGCTACAGGCTTTCCGGGTGCTCTGCAGTAAATTTTTTATTACTCCTACTGCTCCCAAATTCTTGTATCATTACAAAGTTAAAGAGAGTCAGAAGGGCGGCTGGGTCTCCCTGATCGGGATTCCAAGTCGGTCCATCCTTAGTCCGTATACCTCCTCTTGGAAAAATTTCAAGAGTGATTTTTTTCGTGTCCGGCCGGGTCCGGAAGGGGAGGTCAAGTTTTTTGACAGTCGTGGGAGGCCGAGGTTCCCTCTTTATTGGACCCGTTCCCCAAACAAACGGTTGTCTTGGCAGGTCATGGACATGTCTCCTGAAGATCAGGATGACATGGTTACACTGTGCAAGCTGCCGCGTTCCCTATCTTGTAAGACAGTTGTGGGGATTCCTACTTCTCGAACTCCGAGAAAGGACTGGGACGATGATTATCTTCTTTTTATTCGGTCTTCCCTCTTTTACTTTGTTTTTTTACTGATGTTTGCTTCTTTTGCAGCTGTGATGGGGAAATTTGACTATAAGACGGCCAAGAAGCAGAGGCTAGAGAAGCTGAAGAGCAAGGAGCCTGCCGCTGAGGCTATCTGAGTTGCTCCATCCGTTCCTTCTCCTCCTCCTCCTCCTTCTCCGAAGAGAGATCAACGAGAGGTTGTTATGGGGGGGGGGGGGAATGGTCCTTCCAAAAAATCGAAGCCGAGTCCACCTGGTGCCCAATCTGCGGGTTCTGCCTTTGAGAGACATCCGGCCTTTTTGTCTATGAAAGATGGGAGGACTTCGCTTTGGGGGAAGGATTTCAACCCCGGGGCTCTCATCTGTGCCGACAATCTTGGTCAAGCCGATCGGGATATGTTGAGGGATGCCGGGCCGCTGCTATCTATGGAGGCTGTTTGTCGCTTCCAGGCTCGTTCATGGGCCATTGCTCAGTATTGGGCCGAGGAGTTCGACCGCGGCAACCGGGAGCTGGCCATGGTGAAAGAGGCTGCCGCTAAAGACGAGCAGGCCCTGGTGGAGACTACCCGGGCCAATGAGACTCTTCTTCAATCTTCTGAAGAGTCTCGGAGGTCCCTGGAGGGGGTGGAGGCTAAGTTAAAGGAAGCTGAGGGCCGTGAGGAAGATTTGAAGCTTTCTTTAGCTGCGTCCGAGAACTGGACTCGGGAGTTGCAAGCCGAGGTGGATAGGCTTATTCTCGAGCTTGCTCAGGCAAAGACTATGGCTGCCGAATCTAAGGCTAAGCTTAAAGCCGATTTAGGCGAGGCCTTAGATGAAATCGTGATGACCCATGAGGTCGGGTTCAGCAAGGCACTTCGCCAGGTTCGTTATTTCTTCAAGGATGCCGACACTTCTCTTTTCGATGTTGATAAGGATATCAATAAAAAGGGGCAGTTGGTGGAGGAGTCTGCTCTTGAGGGTAAGGATGCTCCCGGCTGTTCTACTCGGGAGGGGGAAGATGCTCCAGGAGGCCTTGTTTAGCCTGCTACTTAGTAGATTTTTTCTTTACTTGTAAGGCTCGTACCCGGCCTACCGAACAGGGTGTTTAATGAATTTTCTTCGTTATTTTTGTATCCTCACTTTTTGTATCCTTATAAACGTCTACTCGGTTAACTTTAATTCTCTTTTTGTATCCTTATAAAGGTCTACGCGGTTAAGTCTAACTCGTTTTTTGTATTATAAAGGTCTACGCGGTTAAGTCTAACTCGCTTTTCGTATTATAAAGGTCTATGCGGTTAAGGCTAACTCGCTTTTTGTATCCTTATAAAGGTCTACGCGGTTGAGTAACTCGCTTTTCGTATCATTATAAAGGTCTACACGGTTAAGTAACTCGCTTTTCGTATCCTTATAAAGGTCTACGCGGTTAAGTCTAACTCGCTTTTTGTATTATAATGGTCTACGCGGTTAGTTTGCAGTTTGGTCATTCTCCTTTCGGGATGCCGAGTATTGCTCTGATTGGTCTACTCGGTCAAATATAAATAGATAATTTGAAGAAAGGAGTTTTATTAATTAAGAGAAATTGGGTGTGCCTCATTAAAACCTCTTTGACAAAAAATCTCTTGGGAAAAAATGTCAAAGTAGGAAAAAGAGTACATCACCACTTACAATTTTTCTAATTGTAGTAAAACTTTAGGTGTGTCGCGTTCCAAGTTCGGGGGATGGTTTTGCCGGATGTATGCACCAATCGGTAGGCTCCATTTCCCAGCGACTCGATTACTCTGCAGGGGTCTTCCCAGTTGGCTGCCAATTTACCCTCTCCTATAGCTTTTCTAGCTTCCCCGCACTTTCTCCAAACTAGATCTCCAATTTCGAAGTTTCTTGGTCTGATCTTGGTGTTATACCTCTTCTCGGCTCTTCTTTTACAGGCTTCTATTCTGATTCAGACCTCGTTGAGGGTCTCTTCGGTCATGTCGAGTGCATGCCTTAGTAATTGATCGTTGTTTACCTGGACAAAATTTGCTCTTCGTAAGGAGGGTTCCCCGACTTCTACTGGTATCATGGCGTCTGATCCATATGAGAGTCTGAAAAGGGTTTTCCCCCGTTGTTCATTGCAGTGTGCAGCGATATGCCCAAAGGATTGCGGGAAGTTCTTCGGCCCAACTTCCTTTAGCGTCACCTACTCGCTTCTTCAGTTCTCCGAGTATCACTTTATTTGTGGCTTCAGTTTGCCCGTTGGTCTGCGGATGTTCCACTGAGGTCACTCGGTGCCGAATCTCTAGGTTTTTGAAAAACTCCTCCAGGTTCTTTTTGGTGAACTGTCTACCATTGTCGGATATTACCGAGTGAGGGATGCCGAATCGACATATGATATTTTTCCATATGAATTTTTGCACATTGTGGGCGGTGATGGTTGCCAAGGGTTCGACTTCGAAGGGCCTAATATGTCTACTCCCCACATGGCGAAGGGTCATGGCGCTGTGATATTGTGCAACTCTTCTGCGAGTAGGTGAGATATGTTGCCATATTTTTGGCATTCTTGACATTTTTTCACGTATTCAGCGCAGTCGCGGCGCATTGTTGGCCAGTAGTATCCGACTCTTAGGATTCAGGCAGCCATGGCCTTTCCTCCTGAATGCATTCCGCATATTCCTTTATGCATCTCGTTTACCACGTATTCAGCTTGAATCTTCGTGACACATTTCAGTAGTGGTGCAGTGAAGCCTCTCCTATAAAGGTCTTCTCCCTCTATGACATAGTAACTGGCACTTCTTCTGATTTTTCTAGCTTCTTCTCGATTTTCTGGGAGGGTTCCTTTCTTCAGAAAGTTCCATATCTCGGTCATCCATTCTCTGTCTGTCGGGTTGATACTAGAGACAATTTTGTCAATACTCAGAGCGGATATTGTTTCCTGTATGACAGTTCGGTGTTGGTCTTTCTTCTTTGTACTTGCCAACTTTGATAGCATGTCGGCCCTTTCATTCTGTTCTCTTAAAATGTGGTTGAGTTCGAAATTAACGAACTCGTCCTTCAACTGGGAGGCCAGGTGGTAATATCTTGTCATTTGGGGGTCCTTTGTTTGATAGGATCCATCCATTTGCCCAGTGACTAATTTTGAATCGCTCCAGCATCTAAGGTGTTTCGCCTCCACTTCCTTAGCGAGTTTCAGTCCTGCTATTAGGGCTTCATACTCGGCTTGGTTGTTGGATGCGTTAAAGTCAAATCTGAGTGATTGTTCTAAGATAATTCCTTCAGGGCTTTCAATTATGACTCCTGCTCCGCTGCCTTTGTTGTTCGAGGAACCATCCACGTAAAGGGTCCACCATGGGAAGGGTGCTTCTTCTATTGGTGCTAGCTCAGCAATAAAGTCGGCTAGGCACTGTGCTTTGATAGGTCCTCTTGGTTCATACTTGATGTCGAACTCGGATAATTCAACTGACCATGCGATCATTCTTCTGGCTAGTTCTTAACCTTGTGGTCGTGGATTCGAGTCCCACGGTGGGCGCCAAATGTTCTTACCAAAATTGGTAAGTCCTCCGGTGCGGTGGCTTTGAAAGTATGGTCGTAGCCGTCGTGCTGAGGTGACCAGGGCTAGTGCTAGCTTTTCTATCATTTGGTATCTGGTTTCTGCATCTTTCAACACTCGGCTTATGTAGTAGACTGGCTTTTGCGTCTAATTTTCTTCTTGAATGATGACCGAACTGATTGCGTCTCCCGAGACGGCTAGGTATAATACTAAGTCCTTGTCGGGTTCAGGTCGCGTTAGAATTGGTGGTGATGAGAGTAATGTTTTTATTTTTAGAAAGTTTGCTTCACACTCTTCATTCCATCCAAAAACCTATTGTTTCTTGAGCAGTTGAAAAAAGGGCCTGGCTACTTCTGCTGCTTTCGACAAGAAACGGGACAGGGATGCCAGTCTTCCAGTTAGCCGTTGTACTTCCTTTATGTTACTTGGACTTCTCATGCCTATGATCGCTGCACATTTCTCCGGATTGGCTTCTATGCCCCTGTGGGTGAGCATGAATCCTAAGAATTTTTCGCCATGCACTCCGAACACACATTTCTCAGGATTTAGCCGCATATTATGTTTTCTGATATTGCCAAAAATTTCGGCCAAGTCTCCTGAGTGTGATTTTGGTTCTATGCTTTTGACCACCATGTCGTCGACGTAGACTTCCAGGTTTCGGCCGAGTTGGTCTGCAAAACTCTTGTCCATCAGACGCTGGTATGTTGCTCCTGCATTCTTCAACCCGAATGGCATTACCGTGTAGCAGTAATTGACCGTGTCAGTTATGAACGCCATTTTTTCCTCATCCGGTGGGTACATTGGTATCTGGTTGTACCCGGAGTATGCATCCAAAAAGCTTAGGATCAGATAGCCGGCTGCTCCATCTACTAACTTGTCTATGCTTGGCAATGGGTATTTTGGACATGCTTTGTTAAGGTCTGTGTAGTCAGTACACATCCTCCATTTTCCGTTTGCCTTCTTTACCATCACCACATTTGCAAGCCATGTGGTGTATTGTACTTCTCTTATAAAGTCGGCACTGAGTAGCTTTTCATTTTCTTCTTTGACCGCTTTTCCTCTTTCGGCCCCGAGCTTTCTTTTCTTTTGGGAGATTGGCTTAGCCTTTGGACAGATGGCAAGCTTGTGGCAATGGAATCTTGGGTCGATTCCGGGCATGTCGGCGGTGGACCATGCAAACAAGTCGGCGTTGTTTAATAGGACTCTGGCGATTAATTTTTCGGTCTCGTTTGCTAGCTGAGTCCCGAGTTTTGTGCATTGCCTTGGTTCTCTTCCTATTTGGAAGGATTTTACCTCCTCTGTAGGCTCTGCTCTCGGCTCAGCCTCCCTGGGGTCGAGATCAGCCTCCTCTATGAGTGAGGCGCATGCTACGTGTTTTACTGTCAGTTCTGGGACCTTTTTGCCGCTGGCTATCTTTAGACTTTCTAAGTAGCATTCGTGGGCTGCCTCTTGATCAGCTTTGACTGTCACTATCTTCCCTTCTGAATTTGGGAATTTCATTGCCAGATGTGGAGTTGAGATTATTGCCCATAGTTTGTTGAGTGCCGGCCTACCTATGAGAATGTTGTATGAAGTGAGAGCGTTGACTAAGAAGTACCTGATCGTGATAGTCTTCGACCCCATCTCATCTCCAAAGGTAGTGAGGAGGTCAATGTAGCCTCTGGTATCGACCTTTTCGCCTGCAAAACTGACTAACTGCTCGGTGTACGGTTGTATTTTACTTTCGGGGATGTCTAGCTGTTGGAAAGTGGACCAGTACAGGATATCCACCGAGCTGCCTTGGTCGACTAAGACTTTGCACACCAACCAGTTTGCGACCTCAATTTTGACCACCACCGGGTCATCATGATTGGGTTCTATGCCTTCGAAATATGTGTCTGTGAAAGTTATAGGGGGCATTTTCCTGTGTATTCTAGGGCTTGTTGAGGCCGAGTTGATTGATTGGAGGCTGCGTAGGTGTTTCTTCCTTGCCGAGCTCGAGCTTCCTCCTCTAGCGAATCCCCCTGCTATTGTGTTGATAACACCTCGGAGTCGAGCTCCGGGAGGTTTAGTCTGTTGCTCCTGGCGGGGTTCTTCCGTGCGTCTGGTTTTTCTATCACGATCGTCTTCCCTGTCCCGGGTTCGTTCTCGCTCGGACTTTCGGCTGTCGTCTCGGACGAAAAATTTGCCCTGTTGGATAAGTTTTTCAATCTTATCTTTCAGGGTGGTGCAATCCTCTGTGGTGTGTCCGTGCACTCGATGGTATCTGCAAAACTTAGACCTATCTGCTTTCTCTGGGGAGCGGTTTCGAGTAGGCAGACTTATCAGCTCGGCGCTGCAGGCTTCTTCGAGAACTCATGCTCTGCTATCTGTTAGAGGGGTATAATGGGTAAACCTTGCACGGGGCGGTCTGTTGCTTCTAGGTTTGTTACTCCGCTCTCGGCTTGTTCCTGGTTTCTCTCGTTCTTCCTATTTTTTATAGGACTCGCCCCTGACTCGTTCCCTGAACTTGGTCATTTCTTCCATCTCAATGTATCCTGCTGCTCTAGCTCTGAGTTCGTCCATGTCATGTGGTGGCTTCTTGCAGAGGCTGTCCGAGAAAGGTCCGGACTTTAGTGCCATAAGCATGGCGGTCAGTGCTACCTGTGGATTCAAGTCTTGGATCTTGACGGAGATCTCGACGAATCTCTCCATGAAGTCCCTAAGAGACTCGTTGTCTTCTTGTCGGATGTTGGCTAGTGCTACTGCCGTCAGGTGGTGGGGTCGACTCGTGGCGTATTGAGCGCCGAAACGAGCGACTAACGTGGCAAAAGAGTCGATTGAGAGGGGGGAAAGTCGTGTGTACCAGTTCAACGCTGCCCCCTTCAAGGTTGTTGGGAACACACGACACATGATGGCGTCGTCATTTGTGTAGAGGTTCACCTGCGTGACGAATGCGTCGATGTGCTCATCGGGGTCGGTCAACCCGTCGTATCGGTCCATGGACAAGGGCTTCCACCCGGCCGGTAGTGGAGTCTCCATGATTTCATCTACGAATGGGTGACGCCTCGTTGTCTCAGGTATTGTGCTTCGTCTTGGGGGTGCTCGCGGTCCTGAGGCGGGTCTGGACTCTAAATAGGTTGTTGTTCGTCCTGCCTCGCTCCAGGTGGTATCTTCTTGGTCTGTTCAGTCAGGATGTCTATTGGCAATTGCGTGAGCCATCGATGGTCCGTTGGTAGTGGCGTGGGCTGCCGAGAGTCCGTTGGTAGCGGCGTGGGCTGCCGAGAGTCCGTTCCGATCCTCTTGCAGTTTTTGATACTGTTCTCTGAGGGTAGCATTCTCCTTGCGGAGGTCTTCTATCTCCTTAGCGTTGTTTTGCTTCAGCGTGTTGACTTCCCTTTGCAGGGCTTGGATCAACGGGTGATTCTCAAGCGCCTGACGCGGGAAGGGCGCCACGTTGTTGGGGTTACCTCCCTGGGTATCCCCTGGAGGCGGTACGCCCAAGATTTGGGTTTCCACCCCCTGTGGTCGCTTTTCATGGTTCGCTGTTTTGCTCTGGATTGTCTCCATTGGAATAATGTCGTTTCGATTGGTGTGGCTGGGAATAGTTTCACCGAGCCCCACGGTGGGCGCCAAATGTTCTTACCAAAATTGGTAAGTCCTCCAGTGCGGTGGCTTTGCCAGAATCTCCACAATGGACGGTGGGGGTGTACCTGCAAAGACACTCCGACGCTCAAGTTAGAGGCGCGAAGGTAAGGGACAGGTATCACAATTGGGATTAGAGTTTTTCGTACCTTGATTGGGATGGGTTGTCCTGTTTTTATAGAGTGTAAAGAGATAGATTTGATAGGGTTATTTTCCTATCAAATCTCGTGATGAAGATATAGATAATTCTATTTTCTATCCTTATCTTACGACCTGATCTATCTTATCATGAAAACTGTTCTTTCCGTTAATATTCTCTGAGTCCGAGTGAGTTTCTACTCGGCCAGCTCAACTACTCGGTGGAGTGCCGAGTCCGAGTAGTACAGAAACAATAATTGAATTTAATTGAATAGAAAATAATGTAGGAATTACATGAAAGATGATCCAATTACCAAAACACGTTCTAAGCCGTTACACACGTCTTGGGATTCTCCTCCTTTCGTTACACCACTTTCAGAATCCTATGACAGACTAGAAAATCCCTATTTAAAGCTATGGGCCAAAGAGGGTTCAAGCCCAAACAAAAGGTAAAACACAAAATTAAGACTTAAATCTTGCAACGTGCGATGCATGGGTGAACGGATATTTGCACAGCCTGTGCAACTCACTGTCTTCAGATTTTCAACACTCTTACATAGGTGCACAACTTGGTTGTGTAGGCCTATTCCAAGGCTTCCTACAAGCTTCGTTTGCTTCCATAAAACTCCTAAAAAAAACATAAGAAAAAAACCAAAAGATCAAGCATAAAAGATAAAAACTAGAAATTCCTAACTAAACTAGACTTTTATTAAAACTTAACTAAAATGAAGATAAACAAAGCTCAAAAGCATGAAAAATATCAACTAATTGCCTAGAAAATCACTACAAAATATAGTAATATGAGGCAATTATCAAATAGTGAGGAGA
The DNA here is from genome assembly GCA_026413185.1 of Pueraria montana var. lobata. Taxonomy (NCBI): domain Eukaryota; kingdom Viridiplantae; phylum Streptophyta; class Magnoliopsida; order Fabales; family Fabaceae; genus Pueraria; species Pueraria montana. Next base: position 34,853,998 of record CM048651.1, on the reverse strand, counting down.
GAATTAAATAGACACACAAAAATTGATTATGGCACAAATAACCGATTAGATACACAAATAATTGATTATGAAGTACAAATAATCAATTAAGTTGGTGCTGATACCTATAAAAATCGATTATGATACACAAATAATCGATTAAGTTGGTTAGAAAAACCGATTATTTAAGTCAAATAATTGATTTTTGTTATTCAAACTGATTTTTGCAGAGACAAAAATTTACTCCACGGGCCCTACAGCTTTCAAAGTTAACTCTCTCGTAACAAACCTGCATAAGCCCTCTCTCATTTCCGTCATCAGTTCCAAACACAACAGTAGCATTCAAAAAGTGTGAGTCGTCACCCATTATTATTTACGTTGTGTTTGGTTTCGTGTGATAGAAAAAAAATACCGAAGATGGAAATGTGCTGCATGAGTTTGGTACGAGAAAATTTGAAGAGAGTTAAGTTGCAATGTTGTGGGGTCCAGCCAGTAAATTTTCATCTTCACAAAAAACATTTTGAATAACAAAAATCGATTATTTGAAACGAGGGTTTAGTGTTGGTTTTGGTTCTCATCACCGTGTGTCTTGATCTCTTCGATGATACAAGGGTATCACATGATAATATTTATATAAGAAATAAATAATTAGTTTATCATATCAACATAAATAAAAACAGGTCTTAATTTTTAGTTAATAGGGTCACAAATTTACTAATGTTATTAAAAAAAATCCATATAATTATATACTCTGGTGTCATGGATAAATTTAGTTCTTCATCTTAGACTGTTTCGTGGATTTCTCCTTCCATCGATCACATTTCCTCTAGACCCTAGCATTGTGTTGAAACTTGAATTAATTGGAATAGTGTTGGGCAGCGTGAAAGGAGGAGCTGATTGGATAGGACAAGTGTTGGACAGCGTGAGAGGTGATTGGACAAGCATTAACACTACCGCTCTGTTTGGTTCAGAGGAGAGAAATAGGAAAGATGGAAATAGAAGAGAAATAATTTGAAAAAGAAGAAATAGAATAGAAATAAAGTTGTATGTTATGTTGTTTGTTTTAAGAGAAATGGGTGAGAAATAGAGTAGAAATAATATTGTAAAGTTGTTTGGTATAGATGAAATAGAGAGGAGAGAATTAAATAGACACAAAAAAATCGATTATGATGCACAAATAATCAATTAAAATGCACAAATAATCAATTATGATACATAAATAATCGATTTTTTTGATACTGTAACCCTTAAAATCGATTATTATGTACAAACAATCGATTAAATTTGTCAAAAAAATCGATTATTTAAGTGAAATAATCGATTTTTACTGTTTGAAATGATTTTTGAGAAGATAGAAATTTGTAATTTAACTCTTCTCAAATTCTTTGCTACCAAACACACACTGCCTATTTCCGTCCGCGGCATTTTAACTCTGTCGGCTAAACCGAACAGAGCGTACATGTATTCGTTTAGAGGATATAAATGTGATAAGCTGAAAAAGGAGAAATAAAATAAGAATAAAGTTCTCTTCAAAAAAAAAAAAAGTTGTATGTTGTGTTGTTTGTTTTAAGAGAAATGAGTGAGAAATAAAGTAAAAATAATAAAGTTATTTGGTATGAATGAAATAATGAGGAGAGAATTAAATAATTGATTAGATACACAAAAATCGATTATGGCACAAATAATCGATTAGATACACAAATAATTGATTATGATACACAAATAATTGATTAAGTTGGTGCTGATACCTATAAAAATCGATTATCATATACAAATAACCGATTAAGTTGATCAGAAAATCGATTATTTAAGTCAAATAATTGATTTTTGTTATTCAAACTGATTTTTGCAAAGACAAAAAATCTATTGTCCTATGACTTGAGTTGTTGTCCTGTGTTGTTCTCCTTGTATTGTACCACATTGCGTATCAAACGCACCCTTATAATTACTCTTGAAGTAAGTAAATCCCTCCTCATATATATATATATATGGGATAGGATCCATTTACACCCGGTGTAAATTAATAGTTTTACACCAAATCCTATCCGTTAATTTCATTAAATCTAATGGCTTAGATCATTTGAATTAAAAATCAAAAAATAATTTTAAGTGACTCACGTGCTCTCTTATCTTCTTCCTGAAAGATGATTTTAATTAAAAATCAAAAAATCATCTAGTTACTCATGTGATCTTGAATTTCTTCCATGATTATCTCTCACCGTCATACGCACTCAGTTCCTTCTAGACTTCGTTGATGGCACTGTGTCTTCTCACTCTCCACGGTCGAAATCCCTCACCCACGACAGTATCTACGCATAAGCTCTCTTTGGTCCATTTGAATCTGATCAATGACCCACGCGTCCTACTGCAGGATGCTAAACTTTCCATCTGTCCATAGAGCCATGGAACTCGATCACCCCCACCACCCATGTCCATGACCCTCCTTCTTCCCATTCAATTTTGTTACACTTCCTCCACCAGTTGTTCTTCTCCATTGGTGACTCCCCATTGTTGTTTCCAGAACACCACACACTAATCTGGCTCTCTCAGCGGGATCTAAGACCCAGGTTCAATTTTCCTTTGATGACCAATTTAATTCCTTTTCAACAAAATTAAATTCAGTTAAATTGTATTATATTTAATTTAATTCAGTTAGAAAAATGATGGATCCATTGATCAAACTACTTAAATGCAAAAGGTATGAGTTTAAAATTATTTTGATGTTTCAAATTATATTTTACATGTATTTATATGTTTCATGTCTTTGGAATACAGGGGAACCTGATTATGTGCTATAAGCTGCTTGAATAAACAAATTTCTAGCCCTCAGGATTAGTCACCTACAAGCTACATGAAGGGACCACATTGTTCTTTTATTCACTGCACGACATTGGCACAATTTATGGACCCTGTGTTCAGCACAAATTTTGTGTTTTTCTGTTTACTTTTATTGTTGCTTGTATTATGTGGAATGACATTCACAGACTTATATACTGTAGTTATATGTTCTTTTAAACCTCTTGTTATTTTCCAATAATTAAGAGAAATAAGGCTAAAGTATACCTTTATCTATTCTCTTAATAAAGTTATGTTTTATGCAGGTCTTACCTTTAACACCTGTGATTGACTCACGCTGCTTATACCTTTTTTGATATTTTTAATCCTTCACTTAGTATTGATATGTTATCAAATGAGTAGCTTCCAATCTGTGCTGTGATGTCTCAAAACTTGTAATCATTTAGTATTGATAATTTTTTTTTAATTTACTCGTTTCACTAGTAGTGTAACCGTGGAGTTAATGGAAAAGAAAGAATTGAAAGTCAATAATAATAATAATAAGGTAAAAGAATAATTAAATAAAAGATTTAATTGCATTTTGGTTCTACTGTTATAGTCATTTCGTGAACAGATAATCGCTCGTATAATAATTTTTCTATTTACTTTATCATTTGGTGACACAATTCTATGCAAGTATGTTCCACCCCACTGTAGTTAGTGCAAGATTACATGTCAAAATTAAATGTTTTGAATAATTTACAGTAAAAGAAAGAAAGAAAGAAAAATTACAATTCATCAAAATGAGGAACACCATCAAGTTTATTTCTCAGTGCAGTGTGCCTAACAACATGTAGCAACAGCTCAAGGCTGAAACAAGATCTCAAGTGGTATGGAATTTGAAGCAGAACGTTTAATTGTACAAGCCTTGCGCAGAGGGCACTACTGTGCTCTGGAGCCATGCCTCTTTCAAGAAAGAGCCCATAGTGAACTAGGTAGCTTCATCCTTGTTAATGAATTGGTATTAGTGTGCAATTTTGCAGGGCGTTGTTAAGTTCAAATGTCAAAAATACTTTGCATCCTTCTCTTTAATAGTTGCTTTTAATTTTTCAAATTTATAGAAATCAATTCACTGGAACTATGCTTACTCAGGCTGTTGTATAAGTCTTGTTACTTCAATCAGTTCATTATAAAGATGGTCATTGATATCCATGTGTTACTATTGTCAGATTACTATCAGTGTAGTTTTCACTCTTTTAATTTAAATAATAACAAGAGTGGCATTAGCGAATCATCATCCAACATAGCCATGAGATCGTAGTCTTAGGTTCAATATATATGCTATCTAACTTCCTTACTGATAATTAATAATTACTGAATTATACAAATAGAAACAATAATGAGAAATGCAATTTTTCTTGGCTTAGCTTGTAGAAAGTATGTCAATTTGAATTCAAAAAGGGTATATACTATTCTTTCTTTGCCAAAGCAAATATGATATCACTTAAAGAGACTGTTGTTTGATAGCCTAACATATAATAGCAAAAATTGGTTAGTTGTTCATTAGTTAAAATAAAATAAACTGAAATAGAGCTCAAGTTTATAAAATGAAAATCAAATTGATACATGAGTTTCCTTCAACTGTTCCCTGGTTGCTCCACTCATTAAGAGTCTTTCATAGTTTCACTTTTAGCTAGATCAATCAAGTTACCTTACAGTTATTCAGTGTTCTACAAATGAGAAAAAGTACATCACGAAATGGTGACAACATAGAAGAACAGTAAATATATCAATGTATCAAAAAGCCAGTACCTCATTAATCCCACATATACGCAAAGTATAGACAAAGTGACTGCTCAATATGTGTTCTTACTTCTTACTATAGACCTGGAACCTGGAATAAGAGGGACATGTATCTTATACATTAAAAGCCACATTTTCTAACTGAATTAAATTAAATATAATACAATTTAACTGAATTTAATTTTGTTGAAAAGGAATTAAATTGGTCATCAAAGGAAAATTGAACCTGGGCCTTAGATCCCGCTGAGAGAGACCAGATTAGTGTGTGGTGTTCTGGAAACAACAATGGGGAGTCAGCAATGGAGAAGAACAACTGGCAGAGGAAGTGTAACAAAATTGAATGGGAAGAAGGAGGGTCATGGACATGGGTGGTGGGGGTGATCGAGTTCCATGGCTCTATGGACAGATGGAAAGTTTAGTATCCTGCAGTAGGACGCGTGGGTCATTGATCAGATTCAAATGAACCGAAGAGAGCTTATGTGTAGATACTGTCGTGAGTGAGGGATTTCGGCCGTGGAGAGTGAGAAGACACAGTGCCGTCAATGGAGTCTAGAAGGAATTGAGTGCGTACGACGGTGAGAGATAATCATGGAAGAAATTCAAGATCACGTGAGTAACTAAATGATTTTTAATTAAAATCATCTTTCAGGAAGAAGATAAGAAAGCACGTGAGTCACTTAAAATTACTTTTTGATTTTTAATTCAAATGATCTAAGCCGTTAGATTTAATGAAATTAACGGATAGGATTTGGTGTAAAACTATTAATTTACACCTGGTGTAAATGGATCCTATCCCTATATATATATATATATATATATATATGTATATATTATCTTCAAAACTCATACATTCTTAACATGCATTTGAGATATGATCTTTTGCTTTTAATATTAACTTAACTTCTCATCTTTTTCAATCTATCATTTACATAATCTTTAGTTCTTACTTTGTTTTGAATTTTTTTTAAAGAAATTGTCAATAATTAATATTAACAATATATCACAATATAAATTATTTATCATAAATCAAAAATATATTTTATATGTTAAAAATGTTTATTTATTATAAATTATAAAAATTAGTTATATAAAATAAACATTTATTCTATACAATGGATAAGCTAAAATACTAGTACAAGTTATAGATTATAAATTATAAATATTGGATAGTATACAAACTTGTCGTATTTTTATCTTATCCTATTCTTATACAACTTCATATCTTATCTTATCATTGATGGATGAAATCAGAATAAATCATTTTTTTTAAGAGGAATCAGAATAAATCATGAGACGTGTGTCTTATTATAAATTTGTTATAGATTTGAATTTGAATAAAAATATATTGGTGATATTTTATCTTAATTAGGCAGAAAAAGATGAATGCAGTACGCATAGTATATATAATTGATCTTTACTTCTCCGTGAGAATAACATTATTCACTGTCATATGTTTGAAATTAAAACACGAACCCTAAACCAAGTCAAAACCCTCCCTGGGTAAATGGCAACATTCCCAGATGATATCGTGTTATACCACATCCTCCCAAGGCTCCCATCAAAGACCCTCCTTCGGTTCAGGTTTGTGTGCAAGTCATGGGACTATTTCATTCGCCACCCTTCATTCCTTCATCTTCGCAAACTCACTGATAACCCTACCCACCACCTCCTCTTCCTCGCACTAGATCCACAAGCTTCACCTGTTGGAAACCCACATTTATTATTTCACTCACAACCCTACGTTTATTGTACTCCTCACCCCAACAGTAACATCATCACAACACCCCTACGTTCCTCACCCCTCTTCGCCTTCCCAGACAAAAGTAAATTTTCCTATTTCAACTCATTTTGGATACGACCCGGTTCGAGACGAGTTCAAAGTTCTCCGCTGGATGAAGTATCATGGTTGTCTTGACATAAAGGTTTTTACTCTCGGCGGCGACACTTCATGGAGGGTTCTTACTCCTGAAGGACCCTTTGCTCTGAAGCTTCATGACCTTGGGTCTGCTCATCAAAACAGAAGCCTTTGTGTGAATGGTGCTATTTATTGGACATATCCAACTGCTCTTGTTATTTTCGATGTGAGGACTGAACAGTTCAGGGAGATGCCTGCTCCTCCAGGGTATTCCTATAGAGTGGAAAATGCTTGGCCTTTGAAGCCCCGGATCTCGTGGAAATTGATGGTTGTTTGTGTGTGGTTGAATACAGTGGCTTTGATTTGATGAAGTTGTGGATTTTGAGGGACTGCGAGACTCAGGTGTGGGAACAAAAAAGTATTGTGCTCCCTTCTGGTGTTGTGCCACCACAGCAAGTTGTTTTTCCGCTTTGTAGAGTCCCCACAGGTGAGATCCTACTTCTGTCGTATTTTGCTGGTGGACGTTTTAGAGGAATTTACTATGACATGGACAAAACTAGCTCTAGGAGTGTTGTGGTCTTGGAATTGCCTCACGCAATGTGGTCTGATGAAAGATCAGGAGAAGTTGACATTGTCTTCTGTCAAGAAAACTTCAGGTTATTAAAGTAGCATCCAAGGTAGAGAAATTCCTTCCTATTTGTTAGTATGAACACTTAGATTGTGTTAGTTATATGAGATGACCGATTGATATGTCACTATGAAGTTTCTCTCTCTCTCGATTTAAATAACATTCTTTCTTGCTGAGATGTTACTTTTTATTTGAAGAGAACTGGTTATTTGAATATGTTGTGATCAGCTTAGACATTAAGGGCGTTCTGTTTTCTGGATCTTATATAAAATGGCCATTCCAATATTTGGAATGACATTGTATTTGATGTTCTGTTTATTTCTGCACCATGACAGTTACTGAATTTATCTTTGGTCTATACTTAGTGGAACCTTGTTTTTCGAAAGAATTAATGATTGTATAATTGGTATTCTTTTTTTGGTTGCCTCTAGTGTTTTGTTTAGTAGAGAGATAAATAGATTTGCTCCTAAGTCCTGGCGGTCAGATAGTTGATTGTAATTAAAGAAAACAAATTGATTCCTTATGTTTAGTTTTATGGCAGTGACTTGGTTTTTCTGCAAATCTTTGGTAGATATTAAGGTTAGCGATCAAATATGTATTGTTTCATTATTGTTGGAGATTTGACACTAAGTCAACTTTTACTAGAGTAAAGTTCTGAGCTAACAAAATTTATACTGTAGAATTTATACTTGCAGTCTAGAACGTAAGACATGGTTCTACCTAAAAATATCATATGTGCATGCCAATCAGATTGGAAAAATGCAATTAAAAATGCAAAATGTAAAGCATTCCCATTATATATCGAAAAATGACTGGATCTATGTAGACATTAAAAATACATGACTCAAAAACAGTGGGAAACTTTGACTTTAATCACCTACCATACAAGATTCTCAATAGGGATTATATCTTCATGTACATTTAACCAGAGGTGGTGAGCACAAATGTAAGAGAAGCATGAATGTTGATGCTGATAAACAAAAACAAGATGAAGACAAATACATATGTCACTGGGTATTTGGTATATGAAAAATAACAATGGCCTTATCCTGCTAAGTGCTATATAAGGATGTCTGCATGAATCACCTAACCATATCTGCAAACATTACTAAAACTTATCATAAAAAGTGTTTGAAATCCAGCAAGAACAATCTCTTGAAATAGATATAAGATGTTTCAGGCAAAAGGTAACAAGCCTTGCAATTGTTTGTCTCGTGTGTGGAGAAATTATCTCTCTTTTTGATGTAAAAAGTAGAGTTTTGGTCAATGGTTGCTTTTGCATGTTTCCAGTGACGTGCTCTTTATTTTGTAAGGCCGAGAATTCTCAAACCAACGTGATCTCTTCAAGAGTTTTGATAGGCTTCATGGCTTGAAGTCAACTTTGAGAAGGGCCCTGTGTTCTTCTTAGGTTTTTCACAAGTCAAAGAGAACTTCCCCAATCTATAAAATTTGTAAATGACATGTATCTGAACTTTCCCCTGGTTTAAGGCAGAGTTCATAAACCTGCTTTTAACATTATCATGGATAAGATCCATACTAGGGATGGCAAAAAAATTCATGCCCGCGGATATCCGCGGATAAAATCCGTCACGGATAGAAGATGGATAGTATAAACGGATACCCGCGGGTAACGGGTACGGGTTTTTTTTTACCCGCGGGTTTAACGGGCGGGTACGGGTATCATACTATCCGTGCCCGCGGATACCCGTTACCCGTAAAATTACTAAATTACCCTCATATATATATATATATAAAATTTAAAATCACTAGTTTTTGCTCTTGATACTAGTAAATATTATGTCTAGAGATTCAAAATCACATTATAAGATTCTTATTTCTTTGATTTTTTTTAATTAAAGACATGTAATTTTCACATGAAAATTCAATTAACTACACATTTGATTCTTTATTCTTCTTGTAGTAAATAATATGATTTTATTTCCAAATTTTATTGCACATAAATGATCTATTTCTTAGTATTTCTTCTAAAAAATCACCTTTTTTTTAAAAAAAAAAATATTTTTTTAATATGAAATATCCATGGGTATCCACGGATATCCGCGGATATAAGAAAAACCCGCGGATTTTTTTCAAACGGATATCCAGCGGGTAACGGGTCGGATTTTCCCCGGCGGGTCGGGTAGCGGGTAACCACTATCCGTGCCCGACCCGACCCGTTGCCATCCCTAATCCATACTGAGGAAGAACTCCAGCTACTGTAATCTTTTTTATTTATGTTTTCTTTTGTTTCTTCCAAACGCACAAAAAATATTATATTAGAACTAGAACTTTAGAATTAAAAAAAATAAAATCCGGTTTAGTTGTATTCTTTGTTTCATTTTCTCATGAATTAAATAGTTGATTAATTTAGGGTAAAATAAGTTTTTGATTCCTGTACTTTCAGAAAAGTTTGATTTTAATCCTTGTACTTTCAAATCGACCATTTTTATCCTCAAACATTGGAAAAGATGTGAATTTAGTCCATGAACTTTGAAAAACACGTCGTTTTAATTCCTAAAATCAACCATTTGTATTAAAGGGGAGGGACTAAATTCACATGATTATCAAAGTTTGAGGATCAAAATGGTTGATTTGAAAGTACAGGAAGTAAAACTAAATTTTACTAAAAATATAGGGATTAAAAACATATTTTGCCCATTAATTTATAGTTTGTGATTTTTAAAACTAATTTTACCTTTAACGGGTAATGATGCTCTGATTTTATTATCACAAAAAACAGTTTATAAAATATTTAAACAACTGCATATTAGAATAAATATTTAAACAGTTTCTTAACTCTTTCATATTTTGGTGTGAATGGTGCTATTTATTGGACATATCGAACTGCTCTTGTTATTTTCGATGTGAGGACTGAACAGTTCAGGGAGATGCCTGCTCCTCCAGGGTATTCCTATAGAGAGGAAAATGCTTGGTCTTTGAAGCGCCCGGATCTAGTGGAAATTGATGGTTGTTTGTGTGTGGTTGAATACAGTGGCCATGATTTGAAGTTGTGGATATTGAGGGACTGCGAGACTCGGGTGTGGGAACAAAAAAGTATTGTGCTCCCTTCTGGTGTTGTGTCACCACAGCAAGTTGTTTTCCCACTTTGTAGAGTCCCTACAGGTGAGATTCTACTTCTGTCATATTTTGGTGGACGTGTTAAAGGAATTTACTATGACATGGACAAAACTGACTCTAGGAGTGTTGTGGTCATGGAATTTCATCACGTAGTGCGGCCTGACAATAGATCAGGAGAAGTTGACATTGTCTTCTGTCAAGAAAGCTTCAGGTTATTAAAGTAGCATCAAAAGTAGAGAAATTCCTTTCTGTTTGTTAGTACGGACACTTAGATTGTGTTACAAGGGTTATGAAATGACCGACTGAAATCATATTTCCCTTTTGTCACTTTCTATTCGTTACTTTTTAATTGAGGAGAACTGGTTATTTGAATATGTTATGATCAGCTTAGACATTAAGGGCGTTCTGTTTTCTGGATATTACATAAAATGGCCCTTCAAATAGTTGGAATGACATTGTATTTGATGTTCTGTTTATTTCTGCACCATGACAGTTACTGAATTTATCTTTGGTCTATACTTGGTGGAACCTTGTTTTTCGAAAGAAATAATGATTGTATAATTCGTATTCTTTTTTTGGTTGCCTCTAGTGTTTTGTTTAGTAGAGAGATAAATAGATTTGCTTCTAAGTCCTGGCAGTCAGATAGTTGATTGTAATTAAAGAAAACAAATTGATTCCTTATGTTTAGTTTTATGGCAGTGACTTGGTTTTTCTGCAAATCTTTGGTAGATATTAAGGTTAGCGATCAAATATGTATTGTTTCGTTATTGTTTGAGATTTGACACTAAGTCAACTCTTACTAGAGTAAAGTTTTGAGCTAACAAAATTTATGTTGTAGAATATATACTTGCAGCCTAGAACGTAAGACATGGTTCTACCTAAAAATATCATATGTGCATGTCAATCAGATTGGTTTTTTTACATCAGTTTGACAAACTAGGATTTCACTGCTTACTTCGTATTTCCACTTTTCTTTTTCTTTGTCTTAAATCAAATATGTAACTAAATTATCCAATTAAAAATGCAAAATGTAAAGCATTCCCATTATATATCAAAAAATGACTGGATCTATGTAGACATTAAAAATACATGACTCAAAAACAGTGGGAAACTTTGACTTTAATCACCTACCATACAAGATTCTCAATAGGGATTATATCTTCATGTACATTTAACCAGAGGTGGTGAGCACAAATGTAAGAGAAGCATGAATGTTGATGCTGATAAACAAAAACAAGATGAAGACAAATACATATGTCACTGGGTATTTGGTATATGAAAAATAACAATGGCCTTATCCTGCTAAGTGCTATATAAGGATGTCTGCATGAATCACCTAACCATATCTGCAAACATTACTAAAACTTATCATAAAAAGTGTTTGAAATCCAGCAAGAACAATCTCTTGAAATAGATATAAGATGTTTCAGGCAAAAGGTAACAAGCCTTGCAATTGTTTGTCTCGTGTGTGGAGAAATTATCTCTCTTTTTGATGTAAAAAGTAGAGTTTTGGTCAATGGTTGCTTTTGCATGTTTCCAGTGACGTGCTCTTTATTTTGTAAGGCCGAGAATTCTCAAACCAACGTGATCTCTTCAAGAGTTTTGATACATGGCTTGAAGTCAACTTTGAGAAGGGCCGTGTTCTTCTTAGGTTTTTCACAAGTCAAAGAGAACTTCCTCAATCAATAAAAATTGTAAATGACATGTATCTGAACTTTCGCCTGGTTTAAGGCAGAGTTCATAAACCTGCTTTTAACATTATCATGGATAAGATCCATACTGAGGAAGAACTCCAGCTATGGTAATCTTGGCTCTGAGGAAGCTTTTGTTGTTTATGTTTTCTTTTGTTTCTTCCAAACTCACAAAAAAGATTATATTAGAACTAGAACTTTAGAATTAAAAAAAACAAAATCAGGTTTAATTGTATTCTTTGTTTCATTTTCTCATGAATTAAATAGTTGATTAATTTATAGTTTGTGATTTTTAAAACTAAATTTACCTTTAACGGGTAATGATGCTCTGATTTTATAATCACACAAAACAGTTTATAAAATATTTAAACAACTGCCAATTAGAGTAAATATTGAACGCTATTGAGTTTCTTAACTTTTTCTTTAAGGTCTTGTGTCATATCAACATTAAAAACTTAGATTATGTTTGGAAACTATAATTTCAGCTGTTTATATAAAAAATGAGATGTTTGGGAATCTAGCTTAAATTTGGAGAATTTTTTTTTTTGAAAAAATAATATGTTTTTTTAAGCTGAAAATTTGTAGCTTATGATTATTTTCCAATAGCTTATTTTTCTTTTCAACTGTTACACTCTTTTACAATGTAAAAGCTAATTTTTTGTTGCATCCAAACAAAATTAATTATTTTCAAACCACTTTTCAACAAACTTACCAAAACAAAAATTGATTTTGATTATGATCGATTATACATATAATCGATTATTGAAATAATCTAATTTTCGTTACTATCCCAAACTCACCTGTAACTCTTAATGAACTTAAAATGGATCCCGCAAGTTATCTCACATCTTTATATTTCTTTAAAATAGATCTCACAAACTACCTCTCAATTATTTTTTTAATGGTTATTAATATTCAATTCATATATAATAAGGTCGAGCTTCTTCAATGACAGCTCTTCTGAGGTTCTTAAGTTTAAGAAACAATCAATACTTAGTGTACTACTCGGACACGACACTCCATCGAGTAGAGGACCTAGCCGAATAGGAGAAGACTACACTACTACAAAAAAGGCATTTAACATCGGTTATTTTAGGCTTTTAACATCGGTTATTAACCGATGTTGTATCGAACGATGTTGAAAGTGGACAACTTTCAACATCGGTTGTTGAACCGATGTTAAAATACAATACAACAACATCGGTTTGGAGCACAAGCGATGTCAAAAGGATGCCCACATAGTGAAAATTATGTGTTGAAAACAACATCGGTTTTTGCCAAAACCGATGTTGTTAGGTGACTAACAACATCGGTTATCCCAAAACCGATGTTGTTTATGCCAGAATAGTCAAAATATGTGTTGAAATCAACATCGGTTATGGCAAAAACCGATGTTGTTAGGTGACAAACAACATCGGTTGTCCCAGAACCGATGTTGTTTATGCACCTACCAACATCGGTTTTTGCCATAACCGATGTTGTTTGTGCGCAAATAACATCGGTTTTGGTCAAAACCGATGTTGTTTGTGCACTAACAACATCGGTTTTTACCATAACCGATGTTGTTTATGCTGTTTTTTTTTATTAGCGTTCTGTTTTAGATTGAACCAAACCTGTAATTTCAAAAAAAAATCCAGACCAGGCAATTTGTATAATTAATAATCAATTATCTATGCTTTATATTGTTATAAATAAAATACTAATTAATGTATAAACAAACATTAAGCAATATATCCAATATACAAATAGAATCCATTAATAAGCTAACATTCTACTAATTTGTTCAGTGCTTCATTTCTAACTCTCAAAAAGTGTCGTGCCCACTGAATGCGAATATCTTCAATTGTCGTTGCCTCCAATGGTTGAGAATCGCAAAATGTCTACATCATATATAAACAAATGTTAGTTAATCACATCGAATATTAATAGTTATAATAAATGAAACATGTTAAAGTAAACAAATATATTACCGTTTCCCAGTTATCCTTGAATCCCCCATGGATGATGGTCCACATCCAATGCATGACATAATAGCCACACTCAGTGCCTCCGCTTTGTAGATTACACTAAATTCAATATGAAATTTAATAGTGTTTAAGACAAATTATTGTAAAAAAAAAAACTAAGTAAACATTTTGGATATTCAAACATTGGTTAAATTACTTACTTTTACATTTATCCAATCAATTTTCTTCGATTTACTTGGATGGTTACCTTGCAAGGCCTTTAAAGCACTGGTTAATGAAACATGCAAATATAAGTGTAAGACCAAGATATTCATGTATAATAGGTTCCATACAATCAATTTGTTACAAATTTAAACGTACCCTATAACTGTGGCTTTGATGTCTACATCGGGCTTCTTGTGTAGGGAACAAAACCAGACAACAACATTGGACCTAGGACAAATAACCAGGAGTTGCCAATGTTGGCTGCATTGGAAAATAGTTATTAGTAACAATGCAATCATTATTTAAATGCATTTATTAATGAAATTTTACTTACTTATTTAAGTAAGCTCCTAGGTAGACTTCTTTTTGAGATTCCTGTATCCATCTTTGAATGTAATTTTGAGCATGATCTCTCGTATTCCCTGATCTCTGTATGCTTTGAGGCTCAAGGAGTCCATAGACAGAACCATGCTCGAATTCCATACATAAGTCATTCAAAAACCTATTTTTGTTCAAATAAATGTAAATTGTTAATCACTTACAATTAAATAGGTAATTGACCTAAAATTAAAATGTACTTACGTCATCCACAACTGTATAATACTGATATTAAGATATTGATTGCCACTCAATATCTCCCCAACATCACTATGATTTATGTAGATGGGGAACTGTTCATTATGCACCCCAAACAAGCTCGCATCCCACGACACCTGGAAAGGATGTCTGAATAGTAACAGGCTAACCTGTACCAAATTTAGTAATGGATCATCATCAGGGACCGACCTATCATGAGGTTCAACTGGTTCCTTTGGTCTCTGTTTACAATCCTACACAATTAATAAATACAAGTTACTTGTAGTCAACAATTTATTCTATTCAATTGTATTGATTATACCAAAAAATAAAATCAATTAAAGAAGCTACCTCCCGTGCTACCTCCCATGAAACAGGCTTCACAAGATGACTCGGCCATGCAATAAAGGTGTTGAGGGCGTCCCCCACTAATTGAACCTCATCAGTCGGTAAAGGGACTCGAGCAGTAGCATCTAGAACCTCTTCAACCCCCACCTTGACCATATCATCCGTCAAACACGTGTGGTGTATGACTGAAGCCCCATGATAAACTCTCCCAATGGCCACCAAGCGGGGAGGATGCTCATCAACATAGAAGCCACACTGTTCAGCTGTTGTGTCAGTGCCAGGCTCCTCCCCTGAGGGATGAATATCAGTACCAGCACAACTCCCCTTTGTGCTAACACGGGCACCGGAAGGAGCTACATATGGGTGAACATGCTCAGGCGGCTGCTGGGAGGTCATCTGGCTCAACTCCATTAACAATTCTCTCTTAAGCTCATCTTTAAACTCCTCTTTTAACTGCTCTTTAAACTCCTCTTTAAACTCCTCTCTGAAGCTCTCTTTCAAGCTCTCTTTCAACGAAGCCACAAGCTCTGCAGTGATGGATGAAGAAGTATGCGAGCCACGTGATAGTGGTCCAAAGAAATGGTTAATGGTCACACCATATCCAGCAGCACGAACACGACCACCGTGCTCCGGTCGACCAATAGCAGTGGTCAGTATATCCTGACGTCCATGGGGAACAAAGGTACCCTGTATGCACTCCTCCTTTAGGGAATCCTACAAGCAAAAAAAGATAAAGGAGTCAACTTCTGTTGTTACTATATGTAGTTACATTTTAAGCTGCATAATAACTTACAATCCTATCAGCAATATGTTGTGCTGCCTCAGATGTCATCTGCCCAGAACGTTTTGTACGGGCCTTCTTCCACTTCACATGTCGTTTAATGGGAGATGGAGGATCAACTACACTTGTACTCCCAGATTCAGCAGCTTCAGACTGTTTTATCTTCATCTTCTCGGCCATCATGTTTTCCTCAAGCCATTGATAACCCCCACGAGACATTACATGTGGCATGTTGTTCTGTTTCTGGATTTCTTGAGCCTTCTGTCTGATTTTCTGTGAATAATAAGACATACTTTCAGCAAAATAATTAATCAAATTTTGATATAGACAAATTAAAAAACATTGCCTACAACTTACCTGCCAAGCAGAAGTATTACGGCTGGCTTTAAATTCCCTCCACATGTCCTTCTCAATGCCAAATTTTACACAAGGAATCTCATCATCATCCTCATCTACCTCTTCCTCCTCATCACCCTTCTTTTTTTTAAGTGCATATTTCCTTGTAAGGTCTGCCTTAAACTGCCTCCATCTTGTTCCCACATGGGAAATAATTTTCCTCTTAGCCTTGGATGCTTCTGGAATATCAAATTGTTCCTTCAACAAAGAATCATATGTAACAGTCAATGACAATAATATGCAAGTTAAATACATACAATTACTATAACATAAAGAGTTTATTGCAAATACCAGAATGTCCTCCCAAATCATGTTCTTCTTAGTTTCCGGCACATGGTGCCAATCTTGATATGTACTATCAACCCTGTCTCGGGCAGCAATCCCCAAATAGGTCCTGAAATGTGATCTATTTGGACCTGAAGCTTTCCCAGTTGCAGGATCGACATCAACTCGTGGCTTCTCCCCAGACAAGCGTTTAGCAGTGAATGTTTTGAGTCGTGTGGATTGTCTAGTCCTCCTGGACGTAGACTCAGAAGGAGCTGATGACTCAGGATGAGGGGAACCTGGTGGTGTACCCATGTGCCTGTTCAAACAAACAAAAAATTAAGTGTTATTTGCAATTGTACAAAGTTTATAAATTGTAAATGGAGATAAAAAATAAGTTGAAAAAATTATTAAAGTATACAATAACATAGACATTACTTATATATAACATGGTTAGGTAGGAATGTTCTCCCATAAGCCTTCATCATGATCATGACGATTTGCGTGTACGCCATCCTCCTCATTTTCTTCAATGATGGTAGGCATCCGTGTGTAGAAAGAGGGAGGCTCACAAATATCAAGTGTTGAATGATCATTTTCATGAATAACACCGCTGGTTCTTCCTTGTAGAACCACTGACCACCTTGCATTACAGGGATCTTCGACATAAAACACTTGTTTTGCTTGTTCTGCCATGATGAAAGGCTCGTCCTTATAAGCAACCTTTGTAAGGTCTACAAAAGTGAATCCCAAATCATCAGTCTTCACACCGGTGTTGCTATCAACCCAATTACACTTAAAAACAGGCACTTTGAAAATAGTATAATCAACCTCCCAGATTTCTTCAATCACTCCAAAGTAAGACATGGACCCCAATTTGGGGTTGTTATCTTTTGCACTAGAAAAGTGTTCTGATTCAGCCCGAAGACTAACCCCACTATTTTGAACTGTACTCTTGTCATCTTGTGACTTCGTGTAGAATGAATACTTGTTGATATCATATGCCTTCCAAGTTGGAACATTTAGCTTAGGCCCATTTGCTAACCACTTTAACGTTTCAGAAGGATCATCAAGAGCAAAAATGGTGTCTTTAAACCAGTTTAAGAAAGTTTTGTTATGCTCAATCAACACCCGATTCTTGTTCATTTTTGGGTTACTGGCCTTCACAAATTCTTTGTGTGCATTTATGTATGGGGTCACCTCATCGGTATTATTCAATATATACAAATGTGCTTCATTCAGTGCCTTGAGACCCATGGTTACAACAAGTAACCCTCGTGTACCCTTACCTCTCACTCTATTCTTGTGACGAGACTCAGGAACCCCGACAGGTTTCGTCTTCTCCATGTACTCTGAACAAAACTCAATAGCTTCTTCTGCAATGTACCTTTCAACAATGGATGCCTCAGGACGGTATTGATTCTTCGTATACCCTTTTAAGATCTTCATGTATCGCTCAATTGGGTACATCCACCTTAAATAAACGGGTCCACATAATCTAATCTCCCTCACTAGATGAACAATTAAGTGAACCATGATGTCAAAAAATGAAGGAGGAAAATACATCTCCAACTGACACAAGATAATAGCAGCCTCGTTTTCCAAGTCATCCAACTTTACAGGGTCAATTACTTTGCTACATATTGCATTGAAGAATAAGCACAGGCGAGTTATGGCAACCCTGACTTTGTTAGGCAAGATGTTTCGTATCGCCACGGCTAGAATTTGTTGCATCAAGACGTGGCAATCATGAGACTTTAAGCCAACTAATTTGAGATCCTTCATCGATACAAGACTCCTTACATTTGAAGAGTATCCCTGTGGCACCTTAACATCCCGTAGACACTGACAAAAACTTTTTCTCTCTTCTCTGGACAAAGTATGGCATGCTGGGGGCAAATATGTTCGTTTACCTTCAGACCTTGGATGTAACTGCTCACGTATACCCATCTCAACCAAATCTTGCCGAGCATTCAGACCATCCTTTGTCTTGCCTTTAATGTTAAGAAGCGTGCCGATTAAACTATCACACACATTTTTCTCCACATGCATAACATCTATACAATTTCTAACATCTAGATCGGACCAATATGGAAGATCAAAGAATATCGACCTCTTCTTCCATATTCTTTTCTCACTTGCATCCTTCTGTTGCGTCTTCCCAAACATATTTTGGATTTCCTCCACCCGCTCATAAACCTGCTTTCCAGTCAAAGGTATCGGTGCACTTACATCCTCTTGTCTTCCATTGAAAGCTTTTTTCAATCGCCGATACGGGTGATATGGTTTGAGAAATCTCCGATGCCTAGTGTAGACTGTCTTTCTTCCATGCTTGAGTTGCACGTAGCTTGTGTTTTCTTCACATATAGGACATGCGTGATGCCCCTTAACACTATATCCACTCAAATTCCCATATGCTGGAAAGTCATTAATGGTACAAAATACCATTGCACGCAACTTGAAGGTTTCCTTGCGATTCCCATCAAAGACATCAACCCCTTCGTCCCACAACTTTGTCAAGTCTTCAATCAACGGACTTGGATAAACATCAATGTCATTTCCTGGCTGTCTTGGACCCGAAATCATCATAGACAACATAATGTGTTTTCGCTTCATGCACAACCAAGGAGGCAGGTTGTAAATTACTAGCAAAACAGGCCATGAACTGTGGTTAGTACTTAAGTTACCAAAAGGATTCATTCCATCGGTAGCAAGTCCAAGCCTAAGGTTTCTTGACTCTTCCCCGAAATCTGGAAACAAATGATTAATATTGTCCCACTGGGGAGAATCAGCCGGATGCCGGAGCAATCCATCACATTTTCGACTATCTGCATGCCATGTCAGGTTTTTTGCGTCATCTCCATTAGCAAACAATCGTTTAAACCTTGGAATTATTGGAAGATACCAACACACCTTTGCTGGGGACTCTTTCTTTGTGCTTTCATCACTACCACACGCATCATCCTTCAATTTGTACCGTGACACTCCACACATGGGGCATTTATGCATATGTTCAAACTCATTTCTGTACAATATGCAATCATTAGGGCATGCATGTATTTTCTGATACTCCATACCCACCGGACACAGTATCTTCTTTGCCTCATAGTTATTTTTCGGCAACGTGTTATTTTTTGGAAGCATCGTTTTCAACACCTCAAGCAAATCAGTGAAGCTTTTATCACTCCACCCATATCTTGCCTTCAAATTGACCAAACTTAACACCGCTGACAACCGTGTGAAGTTGTTGCACCCTAGATACAAAGGCTTCTTCGAATCACTTTCCAATGCATCATACAAAGGGGCATGTGCTTGATGAAAAGACTCTTGTCCAACATCTCGGATCATATCCTCTAATCGATCTCCCATTTCAACATCAACAACAGACTCAGTTTGGGACACCGTCGGCATGTCTATGAATTCACCATGCCATATCCATCTTGTATATGTTTGAAGAATCCCGTCACATAGAAGATGTGTCCTTATGTCGTCCACGACATGTCGTCTCCCATTCAGACAGTTAACACAAGGACAATAATATTTTCCCCCCATATTGGGGGAATTTTGTTGAGCAAATTCCAAAAACTTTTCAACCCCATTCTCATACTCCTCAGTGATGCGAATAGCTTTCATCCAACTTCGATCCATCTTTCCTTTTCTGTGATACTCACAAAATTATATCATGCATGACGATCTCACTTTTTCATAAAGGTGTGGCCTTATCCCATTCAGGAAGACATTTTTTATACTTAATTTGTACGTAGAGGTTAAGTCTCTTTTGTTAAATTTGACGAAATTTCGGCAGCATTTCGCATTGATCTCCAAGTACACGACATGAAAGCAGTGACATCAATTCCACCACAAGCAAGTATGCACTTGGAGAACAAAACGAAATACACTAAACCGAAATTTTGTCAAATTTAACAAATGAGACTCAACCTCTACGTATGAATCAAGTATAAAAAAATGTGTCTTCCCAAACTGTCCAAACGGACAATTCAAGATTCAATACAACGATTAATCCAAACTTTCCGTATTAATCATTGTATTGAACCTCAAACGGGAAACTAAGATTCACTCAAAATGCTTAACTTGCATATAAAATAATACTCATTAATTACACAAACAACTTATACAGCATTATTATAATTGTAACAAGCACTGAAGTGTTACAATGAGATACGTACCTGAAAAGATGCTCACTAACAATAACAAAGAATGCGGTGATGACGGTGGACACGACACAATCTCTGAAGGACAAGAACAACACCAACACAGGTACTCAATGCTCACTGCCTGTAGGTTAAGTTATTACAAAAATTATCATAATTATGATAATCATAATTATCGCAATAGAAATATTAGTTACAATGACAATTACATTTAATACACTTCAAACAGATGATAGGAAGCATACAATTCATAGATGACTGTAATTGTCTCAAGCATGTGGAAATGAACAAATAATTACACAGATATCGTTATGCAGGGGAACAAGTATGATTTTGAGTACACATTATACACATTATATAGACAACTCTTATCCTTATCCTAACAGGAAAAAAAATCCAAAAACTCCTAACTTTTGTAACACATACAAAACCCAAAATAGAGATCTAATAATGAACTTGATAACATCCACACCCTCCTTTAAGTTGCAACACAATGCTATAACACCAACCACCCGTAACTCTTTTTAAGCTGCATCACAACAAAACAGATTATATCTTCCCCTGCTTCATGTAACAATACCACAACCCAACCAGCTGTAGATCACACAAAAGAACTATACAGCAACCTCACCAAACCACACAGAGAAAGATACAAAACTCATAAAGAAGCACCAATCATACTGGAAAGGAATATAAACCTTCCCTACCATAAATTGCCTAAAAGAATGCAAATCGAAACATGTACTGCCTCTAGCCCATAGCTATATCTATATTATACAATAGTTGTCCACTCATTCTTCCCTAAATTCCCAAACAAAAAAAATCAAAATTTTCCCAAACTAATCTACAATGCAGGACAAGTATTATATGTCAAATTTTCCCTAAATTGATTCAAAATGTACAAATAATTTGGACCAACAGACAGCAACAAACATGCGCAACAGACAACAACAAAATGTTCCAAGTAGTTAACATTCAAGAAATTTCCAAATATGCAGGCAGCAGCAACAGAACATGCCAATTCCAACAGTTTGCAGAGAACACAATGCCATTTGTACGTACCTGTTATTGGCGCGCGACAACACACTCTTGCGAGAAGAACACGTTCGCAAGCAGGACACCTAGCAACACTGACAATGGTTTCGAACACCTTGCGAGATGAATAATCATGTTAGTGTTTGGAACAAACAAGAAAAATCATGTTAGGGCGGTTTCGAACCAACAAAATGGGGACAATGTTTCGTACCTCAATGTCACAAGCCACACAGACAACGGCGAAAATGCAAAAGGGGTTTAGCAATGAAGTGGAGGACGAAGCAACGGAGGCGCGACAATGGCGAAAAGGAACATCGTCGTGGAGGAGTCTGAGAACGACGAGGTCGTGGTCGCAAGGATTTCCACAGAAGAAAGAAGGGTTCAGGCGTGAAAGCGAAAGGGTTCAGGCGCGCGCGAGTCTGTGAAAACAAAAGACAGAGGGATACTTAACACATGGATAACATCGGTTATGAGGTATAACCGATGTTAACGAAGACCTATCAACATCATTTCACTGGAAAACCGATGTTGAGCATCTCCTATCAACATCGTTTTCTAGTGAAACGATGTTGATAGGATATTTCAACATCGTTTCACACATAACCGATGTCAACATGTTGCTTATAATTTCAAAAATGCCACCGCGTTTCCATATATTGACATCGTTTCCCTTCAAAACCGATGTTGAGCATCTCCTATCAACATCGTTTTCTAGTGAAACGATGTTGATAGGATATTTCAACATCGTTTCACACATAACCGATGTCAACATGTTGCTTATAATTTCAAAAATGCCACCGCGTTTCCATATATTGACATCGTTTCCCTTCAAAACCGATGTTGAGCATCTCCTATCAACATCGTTTTCTAGTGAAACGATGTTGATAGGATATTTCAACATCGTTTCACACATAACCGATGTCAACATGTTGCTTAAAATTTCAAAAATGCCACCGCGTTTCCATTGACATCGTTTTTTGGTCAACCGATGTTGATCCAGCGATGTAAAAACGTATTTTTGTAGTAGTGCTACTCGGACCAAGACAGTTATAACGGAAAATATATCTTACTAAAAGATAAGATATACAAAGATTAAGATACAAGATCACGTTAGAAGATAAACTTATATCTATTACAATTAACAAGATTTGATAAGAAAATAACCCTATCAAATCTATCTCTTTACACTCTATAAATACAGAGATATTCATTCCAATTGAGGTACGAAATTCTACACCCATTAGTGATACATGTCTCCTACCTCTGTGCCTCTAACATGAGCATTAGAGTATCTTTGTAGGTACACCCCCCACCGTACATCAAGGAGATCCCGGTGGAGCCACCATACCGGAGGACTTACCAAATTCGGTAAGAACATTTGGCATCCACCGTGGGGTCCGATAAAACTTTTCTTGGTCACACGATTCAGGAGTCTACCTTCTCGGAATCAGTCGGTCAATGATATGCTCACATGCCGACTTGTGCAAAATGTACGAGCTTTCTTGCAAGTATGGGTTGTTCAAAAATTGACTACCCTTTCTCGTGCCTATACAATGTCGGATACGTCCTTGAGCCCGCACGCTTTCCATCAATAGAAATCTCTACCGGATGAGCCCTCTCTCACCATCTCAATCTCGATGACAAAGTCACCTCCCAAGGCCGCAAGTGCGGTTCAAAATCAACACCAATAAGATCATATGAATCTCGCCCAAAGTATTGCCATCGTGGTGCATATCCTGTTGGAATCTAGCTGCAAGGTATGGGCCGAAAGAGCAAAAGGTACAAATCTTTTACCAATATAATATTCCTAAGCATTACACATTTTGATAGTCTGTGAGAATATAAAAAAATATATATAATATGCCAAATCATGATTTTCAAGGGTACCATATTATGTATGCTATATCATAGTAGATCATATAATGCCAAAAGTGCAAGTGCCTATAATATGCAATGGCATGACAATAGTTGCATGTGACTTGCTGTCGAGTGGTCATAATGTGCCCCCAATTAATATGGCAAGATATAATGTGGCGAGATAATTTGTCTTACTTTTATAGATAAATTAATCATCGCCTTTGCTGTCAATATTTTAACCTTTCGGCATTCTGGTTTGATCGAAAGGCATTTCAGTTTGACCCCTAACATTCCAGTTTGACCTTTTGGCTTTCGGTATGACCTCTTGGCATTCCAATTTGACCCCCAGGCATTCCAGTTTGACCTTTCGGCTTTCAGTTCGACCCCCTGGAATTTCGGTTTGACCTCTCGGCATTCTGGTTTGACCTTAGTGTTCCAGTTTGACCTCTTGGCATTCCGGTATGACGTTTCGGTATTTCGGTTTGACCTCTCGACATTTCAAATTGACCCCTCGGCATTCCGGTTTGACCTCTCATGATTTTAGTTTGACCTCTCGGCATTTCGGTTTGACCTCTCGGCTTTTCGATTTGTCCTCTCGACATTCCAAATTGATCACTCAACATTCTAAATTGACCCCTCGGCATTCCGATTTGACCTCTCGACATTTCAATTTGACCTCTGGCATTCAAAATTGACCACTCAGCATTCCGAATTGACCCATCGACGTTTCGGTTTGACCATTTAGGCATTCCAGCTTGATCCAATGACAAGCTAAGAAGCGAGCCAACTCGACATTCCGAATTGACCTTCGGCATTTCAGTTTAACCACTTAGGTATTCCAGCTTGATCCAATGACAAGCTGAGAAGCGAGCCAACTCGGCTAGTATGATCAGTTGTCAGGGCATAATGAAGCTCAGCTATATAAAAACATCTTTTAAGCTCTTACAGCCTACTTCAGAGTTTGGGGGGCATGTGTACTACTCGAACTTGGTACTCCACCGAGTAGAGGACCTGACCGAGTAGGAGAAGACTACTCGAACCAAGGTAGTTATAATGGAAAGTATATCTTACTAAAAGATAAGATATACAAAGATTAAGATACAAGATCACGTTGAAGATAAACTTATCTCTATCACAATTAACAAGATTTAATAGGAAAATAACCCTTTCAAATCTATCTCTTTACGTCCTATAAATATAGAGCTATTCATTCCAATTGAGGTACGAAATTCTACATCCATTAGTGATACATGTCTCCTTCCTCTACGCCTCTAACTTGAGCGTCGGAGTGTCTTTGCAGGTACACCCCCCACCGTACATCAAGGAGATCCCGGCGGAGCCACCACACAGAAGGACTTACCAAATTCGGTAAATACATTTGGCACCCACCGTGGGGTTCGATAAAACTTTTCCTGGCCACACGATTCAAGAGTCTACCTTGGAATCATTCGGTCAATGATATGCTCACATGCTGACTTGTGCAACGAGCTTTCTTGCAAGTATGGGTTGTTCAAAAATTAACTACCCTTTCTCGTGCGTATGCAATGCCGGATAGGTCCTTGAGCCCGCACGCTTTTTAGCAATAGAATTCTCTCCCTCTTGCCATCTCAATCTTGGTGACAAAGTCACCTCCCAAGTCTATAAATGCGGTTCAAAATCAACACCAATAAGATCATATGAATCTTGCCCAAAGTATTGCCATCGTGGTGCATATCTCGTTGGAATCTAGCTGCAAGGTATTGGTCAAAAAAGCAAAAGGTACAAATCTTTTACCAATATAATATTCCTAAGCACTACACATTTTGATAGTCTGTGAGAATATTATAAAAAAATATAATATGCCAAATCAAGATTTTCAAGGGTACCATATTATGTACGCTATATCATAGTAGATCATATAGTGCCAAAAAGTGCAAGCACCTATAATAGGCAATTGCATAACAATAGTTGCATGTGAATTGCCGCCGAGTGGTCACAGTGTGCCACCAATTAATATGGCAAGATATAATGTGGTGAGATAATTTGTCTTACTTTTACAGATAAATTAATCATCGCCTTTATTGTCAATATTTTCACCTTTCAGCATTCTGGTTTGACCGAAAGGCATTTCGGTTTGACCCCCTGGCATTCCAGTTTAACCTTTCGGCTTTCGGTATGACCTTTCAACATTCCAGTTTGACCCCTTGGCATTCCAGTTTGACCTTTTGGCATTCTGGTTTGACCCCCTGTTATTCCGATTTAACCTCTCGACATTCTGATTTGACCTCTTAGTGTTCTAGTTTAACCTCTTGGCATTTCGGTATGACATTTCAGCATTTCGGTTTGACCTCTCGACATTTCGAATTGACCCCTCGGCATTCCGGTTTGACCTCTTGGCATTTTGTTTTGACCTCTTGGCATTTTGTTTTGACCTCTCGGCATTCCAAATTGACTTCTCGGCATTCCAAATTGATCCCTCGGCATTCTGAATTGATCCCTTGACATTCCAGTTTGACCTCTTGGCATTCCGAATTGACCCATCAACGTTTCGGTTTGACCATTTAGGCATTCCAGCTTGATCCAATGACAAACTGAGAAGAGAGCCAACTCGACATTCCGAATTAACCTTCGACATTTCAGTTTAACCACTTAGGTATTCCAGCTTGATCCAATGACAAGCTGAGAAGCGAGCCAACTCAGCTAGTATGATCAGTTGTCAGGGCATAATGAAGCTCAGCTATATAAAAACATCTTTTAAGCTCTTACAGCCTACTTCAGAGCTTGGGGGGCATGTGTACTACTCGGACTCGGCACTCCACCGAGTAGAGGACCTGGCCGAGTAGGAGAAGACTACTCGGACCAAGGCAGTTATAACGGAAAGTATATCTTACTAAAAGATAAGATATACAAAGATTAAGATACAAGATCACGTTGAAGATAAACTTATCTCCATCACAATTAACAAGATTTGATAACATTTGATACGAAATTCTACACCCATTAGTGACACCTATATCCTACCTCTGCGCCTCTAACTTGAGCGTCGGAGTGTCTTTGCAGGTATACCCCTACCGTACATCAAGGAGATCCCGACGGAACAACCACATTGAAGGACTTACCAAATTCGGTAAAAGCACTTAGGATCGTCATTGGATGAGGCTGACATGGTTTCCAACTGTAAGAACCAATTCTTACATAAGCAACCGATTCTTATGATTAAAAAAATATTTCGTGAGATAATACATGTCAGACCTATTTTAAGTTTTTAGATGATTGTACCATTAGAGTAGAAAATTGTTGAAGTTCTTCAATTTTATGTGGCTTGGTAAAAGTCACTAAAAGTAAGTTTAGAACCTTAATTATTTTAAGTGCGCCATTGCATATGCTCTAAAGAATATAGTAGTTGAACATAATATCTTTGTCATCCTCCTCCAGTAATAACTAAATTAAAAACGATTCTTAACTTCAAGAACTCACTTAAGAGCTACTATCAAATAGACTACAAGTTTTATAACGTAATCTCTTTAGTGGCTTGACAGTCGTTCTTTCTCAGAAGCATCTAGGGTGAAGTACCCAATTCAGTGGTGCATGGGTGAGGCACGTAAATTACCTACTAAATTAGATATTGGAAAGCAAACCTTATTAACATGTGTAATAATAATATTTTTTAAAAAAGAAAAGATATTTATTTTTTCTGTGTAAGTATATTTTAGATTATATGTTCTTAAATTATTTTAAAAACATATAATTATAACTATTTTGTATAAATTAATACTTCTATATTTATTATAAATTTATTATATGTTTTAAAGATAATTTTTAATTTGGTCCCCTGATATCAAGTTCTTCCTCCATCCCTGTTAACAGGTTTTTGACCCGAAGAATATCAAGTTAAAAATTATTAAAAAAATAATTTTTTTTGTGAAATTATACAAAACCACTAACGTTGAGAACTTCTTTGGCTTCCTTGATGGCATCCTCGGCGGTGAGCTCATGAACCACTGCTGGAAGCAGTCCCAACGCTTCAACACCGAGATCTACACTGAGACCGTCTCCATGGTCGATTTCCCACCGCTGAGGTCGACTCCTTCGTTGTCCTAAAGTGCCTCCCATAAAGACTCGTTTGGTGATTAAGATATAATAAGAAAGGATATGAACCTTGGGTGTGCCTGATGCACAAAGAGGATATTATTACCTTATCATATTGCCTATTCTTCTGAAAAATATGAAATTCAAATTAGAAATAAATATGAAAAAGATATGTTGAAAGAGAATGGAGGTTAAATAAAATTCCTAAAAATACTTATTAAAGAATGAATCCTAAAAATATTTTTTTATATATCTCCTAAAAATACTCTTATTTGAGATAATTATTGCATGCACATCAAATATTTTTTATATACAACTCTCATATCTCACCTCATCATAGATGAATGAAATCAGAATAAATCACGTGATATTTCTTAATTTAAATTTTTTATAAATTTTAAATAAAAATATATTGGCGATAATTATTAATTATTAATTATCTTAATTAGGCAGAAAAAAGATGAATGTCGTACTAAGACGTAGTATATATGATTAATCTCCAGTTCACTGTGAGAATAACATCATTCATTGTCACGAGTTTGAGCTAAAAACGCTAACCAAAACCAACCCAAAACCCTCCATGAGTGAATGACAACAGTCCAAGATGATATCGTGTTGTTCAACATCCTCCCATGGCTCCCATCAAAGACACTCCTTCGTTTCAGGTGCGTGTGCAAGTCATGGGACTCTTTCATTCGCCACCCTTCATTCCTTCGTCTTCGCAAACTCACTAATAACCCCACGCATTACCACCTCTTCCTCTCACCCGACCCACAAGCCCCACACCGCCCCTGCCCCTCCTACATTTATTGTGCTCCTCAACCCAACACCATTGTCACAACACCCCAATCACTATGTCCCTCACTCCTCTTCATCCTCCCAAAGCTCTACTCCATAACACGCTTCCAGTGTGTCAACGGTTTGCTCTGCTTCGACCCCAGAAGCAGTGTTTTCTTTCTTTCTCATGCTAGTATTTTCACTCTCATAGCAAACCCCACCACTAGACAGGTTCTTACTCTCCCCCTCGATCACTCTATAGACAAAAGCTGTAAGGTGTCAACTCATTTTGGATACGACCCTGTTCGAGACGAGTTCAAGGTTCTTCGCTGTTTTAAGTATCAAGATGGTGGTTCTCATGAGTGCAAGGTTTTCACTCTTGGTGGCGACACTTCATGGAGGGTTGTTACTCCTGAAAGGCCTTTTTCTCTTATGTGTCACCGCCTTTTCTTTTCATCCGTTCTTAAAAAGACAGGCCTTTGTGTGAATGGTGCTATTTATTGGACATATTCAACTAGTCTTCTTATATTTGATTTGGGGACTGAACAGTTCAGGGACATGCCTGCTCCTTCAGGATATTCCTATAAAGAGCAAGAGGAAAATCCTTGGCTTTGGAAGTCCCCGGATCTCACGGAAATTGATGGTTGTTTGTGTTTGGTTGGATACAGTGACAGTGGTTTGAAGCTGTGGATTTTGAGGGACTACCAGGCTCAGCTGTGGGAACAAAAAACTATTGTGCTCCCTTCTGGGGTTTTGTCACCACAGCATGTTTTTCCACTTTGTAGAGTCCCCACAGGTGAGATCCTACTTCTGTCATATCTTGCTGGTGGACGTTTTAGAGTAATTTACTATGACATGGACAAAACTAGCTCTAGGAGTGTTGTGGCCATGGAATTTCCTCACGCAGAGCGGCCTAATTATAGATCAGGGGAAGTTGACATTGTCTTCTGTCAAGAAAGCTTCAGGTTATTAAAGTAGCATCAAAACTAGAGAAATTCCTTTCTGTTTGTTAGTACGGACTCTTAGATTGTGTTACAAGGGTTATGAGATGACCGATTGAAATCATATTTCCCTTTTGCCTAACTACTTTCGATTCTGTCCAATTGAAAAATGATATGTCACTATGAAGTTTTTTTCTCTCTCTTTTTAAATAACATATTCTTTCTTGCTCAGATGTTTTTCGAAAGAATTAATGATTGTGCAATTGGTATTCTTATTTTGGTTGCCTCTTGTGTTTTGTTTAGTAGAAATCAATAGATTTTCTCCTAAGTCCTGGCGGCCCGATAGTTGATTGTAATTAAAGAAAATAAATTGATTCCTTATGTTTAGTTTTATGGCAGTGACTTGGTTTTTCTGCAAATCTTTGGTAGATATTAAGGTTAGCGATCAAATATGTATTGTTTCTTAATTGTTTGAGATTTGACACTAAGTCAACTCTTACTAGAGTAAAGTTCTGAGCTAACAAAATTTATGTCGTAGAATTTATGTTGCCCTACTGTTCGTCCACTGTGGTTGTGGTTGTGGTTGAGAGGATTTTTAAATGCTCATTTTTTCAGACAAAGTTTAACAGATTGGATATGTACTAACATTACTTCTAAGGTTTATGTTAGAAGGGATGTTACTTGGGTAACTCTTTTTGGGAATATTCTTTATTTTGTGTGGAAACATAGAAATAATTTGGTCTTTCAGAATTCAAATTTTGATATTGATGCTGTATATAGCATAGCTCAAAGTCATGAAGTAGATTGGGTTGATGTTGTGGACTCACAGATGATTAATTCTTCCCAAGCCCATCAATTTTCATCTATTAATATCCGTTGGATACCTCCTCCTCCTTATTGGGTGAAGTGCAATGTGGATGGGTCCTTGAAGGAAGGGAGTGCGTGCTGTGCTGGGGTGTTTAGAGATCACTGGGGGAGATGGCAGAAAGGATTTGTTAGAAACATTGGCATATCAAATGTGCTCATGGCAGAGATATGGGGAATTCTAACTTCTCTCCAGTTGGCTTGGGATTTGGGGTATCGAAAGTTGATGGTTGAATCTGACTATAAAGTGGCCATTGAGTTTTTAGATGATGGTTGTCCTCAACTTCATCCTTACCAAAGGTTTGTCAATTCAATTTTGAGTTTTAAAGGAAGGGATTGGCAGCTGAAGTTCAGTCATGTATATAGAGAGTCCAACACTGTGGTAGACTGCTTAGCTAGTTTAGCTCATGAATATTCGTTAGGAGTGCATATTGTACAACTGTCTCCTTTTCAATGTTCTGGTTTGATGCTTAAGGATTCTATGGGGTCTAGTACCCATAGATCCATAAGGATTTTGTAGTCGTTTTGGGCTATGCCCATCCTTTGAATAAAAAAAAAAACTCCTATCATACTAAAATCATATCATTTTTTTATTAAAAAAAGAGTTAAAAAGAAGTTTGTAGTAAAATTGTATTAAAAAAACAACAACACTTATGACATATTTGCATAATAATGCTAAAATTTTAAGAAAATAAGAAAAACATACAAATATAGTTCTTGTAATGACGCTAACCACACCAAATTATGTGCACAAAGGATATCTTGTTGTGTGAGAAGTCGGGAATCAAGAAGAAAAACAAAAGATCAAATTACAGTGAGAAGAATAAATATTGATCATTGATTATATCATGAATGATCAAGATTAAAACACAACATTTTTAGGTATGGTCACATAATATTAAATCTTGACTATCCATATGAAATTGTATGATTAACATTTATTTTTCTCACTTTCATATAAAATTGACACTTTCATTATGTTGGATGGAAATAATTTAGGATGAATGGAAATAAGTTAGGATGTTTGGAAAAGAAGAAATGAGGTGGAAATAATTTTAAAAATGTTGAGACCCATTATATTATTTCTTACCTATTTACATTAATCTCTCCATCTCTCCTCATCCCTTCTCTATTTCTCTTCAACAAAACACATTTAACTTTCACTTTATTTTTCACCTATTTCCAGCCACTCTTTCTATTTTCATTCATCCTATTTTTCTTTTTTATACCAAACACACCCTAAATATCCACACATATACATTAAAAAAAAATGGGGGGGCCACGTCTCCCCCTATCGTCAAGAAGCTCTGCCACTGCTTAGGAGTCCATTCGAAAACCATTGTGACTAACTTCTAGATTTTAAGGGCATTTTGCTTTTTGAATGTTACATTTGTTTTGTTTATATATATATATATATATGTGTGTGTGTGTGTGTGTGTGTGTGTGTGTGTGTGTGTAGTTTTGTGACTTGACCCCTCTGCCACATTTTGTTACTACAGTATTTTCTATTTTCTATTTCTATTGGTTTTGTACTCCTATATATAGGGAGTTTGCTAGAAGGGTTAACAACCTAACTAGTTGTAATCACTTTACTTTTCATTAATAGTAACAAACACATTGTGTGCTTCTCTCTCCTTTCTGATTCTCTTTCTTCCCTTTCTGAATTAGTTTCTCAGTCTTACTACAACAAATTGGTATCTTGAGCTCGGTTTAGATCAACTGTTCCGCTCTTGTTCGTGGTGGGTCTTTGAGTTTCTGACCAACCATTTCCGCTTCTGTTCGTGGTGGGTCTTTGAGATTAGACCAACCATCCTGTTTCTGTTTGTGGTGGGTCTTCAAGATTCGTTCAAGAAGATGGCCAACACAATTAAGATTGAGAAATTCACTGGGAAGAACAACTTCAACCTCTGGCGCATCAAGATGCGCGCCCTCTTGAAGGAACAAGGAGTCTGGGCACCACTCTTTGGCCAACCCTCCAAGATCGATAAATCTACTATTGAGCACCAAGAAGAAAAATCCCATTAACTAATCCTCTTGTCTTTGTCTGATGAAGTTCTTTATGAATAATAACAAACTGCTTCTGGGTTATGGCTAAAGCTGGAGAAACTTTTCATGACGAAATCAATCTGCAACAAGTTGCTGCTGAAACGACGTCTCTTTGGTCTTCACATGAAGGAAGGTACGTCCTTGAAAGAACATTTGGATGAGTTAAATTCTATCTTGTTAGAGCTTCGCGACATCAATGTCAAAATAGAAGATGAAGATGTTGCAATGATTCAGTTAGCCTCTCTCCCTCCTTCATATGAGAATTTTGTGAGTTCTCTAAGCATTGGAAAGGACTATATCATGCTGGAAGAAGTCAAGTTTTTATTAAAGAGAACTTCGACATAAAGCATATGGAAATGGTGATGAAAGTGTTGCTTCTGGGTTAACAGTGTCAAATTCTGCAAAAGGGCAGAATAAGAAGAAGGGCAAAGGTAATAAGAAAGGCAAAGTTAACCCAAAGGATATATGTAATTACTGCAAGGAACGAGGTCATTGGAAGAAAGATTATCCCATGAAAAGAAAGAAAGAATCTGTTGCAGCCACTGTACAAAATGATTCCTCATTAGAAACTGATTTGGTGCTCTCTGTTGTTGATCAATAACAACATCATTCTAAACAGTGGGTTCTTGACTCAGGTTGTTCCTATCATAAGTGTCCTCATAGGAGCTGGTTTGTGACATATGATAAGAAATCTGGTGGTAATGTTCTGATGGGAAACAATGCCCCTTGTAAGACTGTTGGGATTGGCTTTATTCAAATAAGAATGCATAATGAAATTGTTAGAACGTTAACCAACGTTCATCATGTTCCAGAGCTTAAGAAAAATCTTATATTTGTGGGTGTTCTTGATTCAAAAGGTTCTACCTGTTGTGTTGAAGATGGAGTGATGCAAATTAAAGGCAAATGCAAGTCTGTTGTAATGCAGTGAACCAAGCAAGGAAATCTGTATATCCTTTAAGGCTCCACTGTGACTAGGGATGGCAAAGTGGGCCGGGCCAGGCAGGCAAGCTCGCCAGCCCACCACAAATTTGGTGGGGCGGGGTGGGCTCTACAGCCCACCAGCCCGCTTTAGCCTGCCCCGCCTAGCCCGCCAACCCGTCGGGCCACAGGCTAGCCGGGGCGGGCTGGTCCGTCAGCCCGCCACTACTTATTTTATTTATTTTTTAAATAATATATCTAAAATAACATAAGTTATTAGGGACTATTAATATTTTGTGGTGTACTTTTGAAAGACTATTAGTTTGTGGTATTGAACTTTTGAATGAAATGGAACTATATTTAAACCTCTTTAAGATGTTATTCATGATGATGTTGAACTTGTGGTGTTGAAAGACTATTAGTTTGTGGTTTATTGAAGAAAATGAAACAATATTGCAATTGTTTTTAATTGTGTTCATATTTCACAGTAACAAAAACGCTCTCTACTGTCCTTTTATGATACAAGTGATGCAATGTCATTTTATTTATGTCTTATTTGTAATAAATTAAAAAATATATTTTTTTCAATTATGGCGGAGCGGGCCAAGCTGTCTAGCCCTCCCTAACTATGACGGGCCAGCCCGGCCCGGCCTGTTTTTGGCGGGCCACAGGCGGGGTGGGTCAAAACGGGCCGGCCAACCCGTTTTCCCGTCCCTAATATTTACCAAACATTACAATGTGCTCCCCTATCTGTTTAACACCGTTTAATATCTTGACAGAAAGAAATCATGTGCATCTCACCTGACTTTTAATAAAAAAAATCCTAAAATGTCCTCTCCTTCAACCTTAAAAATACTGGACTTCTGAAAAAAAATAAAAAATGAAGAAGGTGAATTGTGGCAAATGTGGAGTCTGGTGTTTGATCTTCTAAGGTTCATTTAACCCCCTCCATCCAAAAATTTCAACAGCACTAAGATCGTGAGAACTTGAAACAAATATCAAAATATCATATCCTTCATTTATGCATATTCCAATCATTTCTTTAAATAATTAACCAAATGGCCAAATTTCAAACAAAATACATTCTGGTATAGCAATTGCCATGGATTTCCTGAAAATTCCAAAATACATTCTGGAAGCAAGAACAAGACCCACCGCAAAAATTTCAAACAAACCAAACATTAACAAACCTGGAATATTTTCATTTTCTGTTCTTCTTAAACCCACATTCCCCTCTCTTTCTCTAACACTCTTTTGATTCTAAATTTCTAATTTTCCGCGGCAACCTCTGCGAAGAACAACGCATGCCTCCAATGCGAAGCGAAGAAGAGAGCCGCAACTGCAATATGCGAACTGCACGACAATGCCACCAAGAAGAAGCGTGAGACCTCACTGATGTTTCATCAAACGCCGTTGTCGCGCTACGCTCTCCAGCACCATTGTCGCGCTCTCCAGCATCGTCGTCGCCACGCTCTTCCACGTCATCGTTGTCGCACTCTACAGCATTGCCGTCACCGCGCTCTTCAGCGTCACCATTGCCGTGCTCATCTCCTTCCCTCTCGCACCGTACTCCTTCTCCTCAGCTTCTGTCTCCACAGATCTGGCCACATCACTCCCAGCATCGATGGCCTTCACGGACTCAATGACATGTTTGGTTCACATTATTGACCGCCAATTAACCCATCCCTTTTTACTCAGATCTGCACTGAGGGTTAAATGAGAAGGGCACAACAGGAATAAAAAAAAAGAAATTATTTTTTAAATTTTATTATTTTTTTTCACTTAACAGAGTTGACATAAGGGGGTAAAAGTAATGTGTAAAAATTGAGGGGAGGCTTCTGTAATATTGTCAAACCTCAGGGGAGGTTTGTGTAATTTACTCTTACATAAATTGATAAGAAATTTTTTAGGAAGAGTAGAAGAAAAAATAGACTTATTCATGATTGCGTAATAGTTATTGAATGTTATCCAATTGAAAGTTACTGAATGGTGTAATAGTTGTTCAAGTTACACTAGTATAATTTGATCCCTCATATATATATATATATATATATATATATTTGAAAATAAAGATATTTGAAATTTGAATTTAATTTAGTAATTAATGTAAAAAATATTCAAAATTTGAATTTAACTCACTAATTAATGCCAATAAAAGATAATGCATTTTTTAATTTAATTATATAAATATTTGATGTAATAGAATTATAAACGTACCATCGAAACATGTAATAGTATTTAATGTAATATGATTACTAATAATTTAATTTCAGCGATTTTGAGGGGAAAAAAAAGATATGTATATGGTATAACACGATATCTGGGAGTGTTGCCATTCACCCAGGGAGGGTTTTGAGTTGGTTTAGGGTTTAGGGTTTCGTGTTTTAATTTCAAACTTATGATAGTGAATAATGTTCTTCTCACGGTGAAGTAGAGATCAATTATATATACTATGGCACAGTACTGCATTCATCTTTTTCTGCCTAATTAAGATAAATATCACCAATATTTTTTTTTTCAAATCTATAACAAATTTAAAATAAGAAACATCGCATGATTTATTCTGATTTCATTCATTTATGATAAGATAAGATATCCTTTATCCTTTATCCTTTATTACTTAAAGGAATATACACCTATCAGAAATATTCCCCCCCAAAATTTTTAGGAATAATAAAGTAATTTCACATTCTAAAAAATGTCACAATAATTAAAAATAAAATCAAATAAATGTAACGAAAATTTTTAAATTTGAATTCTATTAACATAAATGGTATGCTATTTAAATTTGAATCATTATATTGTAAATAGTATTTAAATAGTAACAATCAATTTAAATTACATCATAATAACATAACAATCAATCAATTTGAGAAATTTTTATTATAATAATAAAAATATTCCACAATAACACATTTATTATGCGTAGTATTATTTAAATAATATATAATAGGGAAAAGTTCCCCATAATATATAAAGTAAGAAATCATGGAAAAATTTTCCCTCCTAATACAAAAAATAGGGTAATATTTCTAAATATAACTAGTAACTATTTAATTAAATTAAATTAAAATTCTGCATCAAAAAAATTAAATTAAAATTACATTAGCCTTCAATAGTTGTAAATGTGTGTACAGATTGCGTAAACTGGATGATTGCTTTTTATCTTTCCATCTTTCGTTTCTCTCTACTTTACATTGATTAGTTAATTGAATTTAAATTTTAAATTTTTCCTTTATTATGTTGGGAAATATTTCTTCCAAAAAAAAAAAAAAACTGCCCAATCAAAAGCAAATAAGTAAATTTTTTTTTACTGACCATGATATTGGTACGGATTATTCATTGCTAGAAGCAATAACTAAACTCCGTCGGGATTTAGAATTTATAAATTTAAATTTCAAATATTTTTTCAATCACTATGAATAATCATTATTTTCTGTAAAAAAAAAATGAATAATCATTATTTCATGGATTGAAAGTGTCCCGTTATCATTTTTTTTATATTTACTATTTGTACATAAATGATATTTAAAAATACATTTATTACTTTCTTTTTTATTTTATTTTAAATTTTTGTGACTGTTTTTATGTACTTGAAATTACCAAAATGTTCCTTAAACTTTTGGGGGAAATTTTTTTGGGACAATGTATATTACTTTAATAAGGAAATAAGGATAAAGGATAAAGGATAAAAGATATCTTATCTTATCATAAATGAATGAAATTAGAATAAATCATGCGATATTTGTTATTTTAAATTTGTTATAGATTTGAATAAAAATATATTGGTGATATTTATCTTAATTAGGCAGAAAAAGATGAATGCAGTACTGTGCCATAGTATATATAATTGATCTCTACTTCACCTTTGAGAGTAACAATATTCATTGTCACAAGTTTGAAATAAAAAGTCGAAACCCTAGACCTAAAATAACTGAAAACCCTCCCTGGGTGAATGACAACACTCCCAGATGATATCGTGTTATACCACATCCTCCCAAGGCTCCCATCAAAGACCCTCCTTCGGTTCAGGTTTGTGTGCAAGTCATGGGACGCTTTCATTCGCCACCCTTCATTCCTTCATCTTCGCAAACTCACTAATAACCATACCCACCACCTCCTCTTCCTCACAGTAGATCCACAAGTTCGAAACCCAGATTTATTATTTTACTCACAACCCCACGTTTATTGTTCTCCTCACCCCAACAGTAACATCATCACAACACCCCTACGTCCCTCACTCCTCTTCGCATTCCCAAACCTAACATTCTGCTACACTGGTGTCCAGTGCGTCAACGGTTTGCTCTGTTTCCACCCTAGACACAATGTTTATTTTTGTTCATTTGTTAGGATTTTCACTCTCATAGCAAATCCCACTACTGGACAGGTTCTTACTCTCCCTCTTGATCACTCCCTACCGAGAAAAGAAAATTTTCCTATTTCAACTCATTTTGGATTCGACCCGGTTCGAGACGAGTTCAAAGTTCTCCGCTGGATTAAGTATCATGATTGTCATGAGATAAAGGTTTTTACTATCGGTGGCGACACTTCATGGAGGGTTCTTACTCCTGACGGACCCTTTGCTCTGATGCTTGATGGCCTTGTGTCTGCTCATGAAAACCGAGGCCTTTGTGTGAATGGTGCTATTTATTGGACATATCCAACTGCTCTTGTTATTTTCGATGTGAGGACTGAACAGTTCAGGGAGATGCCTGCTCCTCCAGGATATTCCTATAGAGAGGAAAACGCTTGGTCTTTGAAGCGCCCGGATCTAGTGGAAATTGATGGTTGTTTGTGTGTGGTTGAATACAGTGGCCATGATTTGAAGTTGTGGATATTGAGGGACTGCGAGACTCGGGTGTGGGAACAAAAAAGTATTGTGCTCCCTTCTGGTGTTGTGTCACCACAGCAA
Source organism: Pueraria montana var. lobata (assembly GCA_026413185.1). NCBI lineage: Eukaryota > Viridiplantae > Streptophyta > Magnoliopsida > Fabales > Fabaceae > Pueraria > Pueraria montana. The sequence continues at coordinate 34,816,063 of CM048651.1, read as the reverse complement.
GTTGTTTTTCCACTTTGTAGAGTCCCTACAGGTGAGATTCTACTTCTGTCATATTTTGGTGGACGTGTTAAAGGAATTTACTATGACATGGACAAAACTGACTCTAGGAGTGTTGTGGTCATGGAATTTCATCACGTAGTGCGGCCTGACAATAGATCAGGAGAAGTTGACTTTGTCTTCTGTCAAGAAAGCTTCAGGTTATTAAAGTAGCATCAAAAGTAGAGAAATTCCTTTCTGTTTGTTAGTACGGACACTTAGATTGTGTTACAAGGGTTATGAAATGACCGACTGAAATCATATTTCCCTTTTGTCACTTTCTATTCGTTACTTTTTAATTGAGGAGAACTGGTTATTTGAATATGTTATGATCAGCTTAGACATTAAGGGCGTTCTGTTTTCTGGATATTACATAAAATGGCCCTTCAAATATTTGGAATGACATTGTATTTGATGTTCTGTTTATTTCTGCACCACGACAGTTACTGAATTTATCTTTGGTCTATACTTAGTGGAACCTTGTTTTTCGAAAGAATTAATGATTGTATAATTGGTATTCTTTTTTTGGTTGCCTCTAGTGTTTTGTTTAGTAGAGAGATAAATAGATTTGCTCCTAAGTCCTGGCGGTCAGATAGTTGATTGTAATTAAAGAAAAGAAATTGATTCCTTATGTTTAGTTTTATGGCAGTGACTTGGTTGTTCTGCAAATCTTTGGTAGATATTAAGGTTAGCGATCAAATATGTATTGTTTCGTTATTGTTTGAGATTTGACACTAAGTCAACTCTTACTAGAGTAAAGTTTTGAGCTAACAAAATTTATGTTGTAGAATATATACTTGCAGCCTAGAACGTAAGACATGGTTCTACCTAAAAATATCATATGTGCATGTCAATCAGATTGGTTTTTTGACATCAGTTTGACAAACTAGGATTTCACTGCTTACTTCGTATTTCCACTTTTCTTTTTCTCTGTCTTAAATCAAATATGTAACTAAATTATCCAATTAAAAATGCAAAATGTAAAGCATTCCCATTATATATCGAAAAATGACTGGATCTATGTAGACATTAAAAATACATGACTCAAAAACAGTGGGAAACTTTGACTTTAATCACCTACCATACAAGATTCTCAATAGGGATTATATCTTCATGTACATTTAACCAGAGGTGGTGAGCACAAATGTAAGAGAAGCATGAATGTTGATGCTGATAAACAAAAACAAGATGAAGACAAATACATATGTCACTGGATATTGGGTATATGAAAAATAACAATGGCCTTATCCTGCTAAGTGCTATATTAAGGATGGCTGCATGAATCACCTAACGATATCTGCAAACATTACTAAAACTTCATCTTAAAAAGTGTTTGAAATCCAGCAAGAACAATCTCTTGAAATAGATATAAGATGTTTCAGGCAAAAGGTAACAAGCATTGCAATTGTTTGTCTCGTGTGTGGAGAAATTATCTCTCTTTTTGATGTAAAAAGTTGAGTTTTGATCAATGCATGGTTGCTTTTGCATGTTTCCAATGACGTGCTCTTTATTTTGTAAGGCCGAGAATTCTCAAACCAACGTGATCTCTTCCAAGAGTTTTGATAGGCTTCATGGCTTGAAGTCAACTTTGAGAAGGGCCCTGTGTTCTTCTTAGGTTTTTCACAAGTCAAAGAGAACTTCCCCAATCTATAAAATTTGTAAATGACATGTATCTGAACTTTCCCCTGGTTTAAGGCAGAGTTCATAAACCTGCTTTTAACATTATCATGGATAAGATCCATACTGAGGAAGAACTCCAGCTACGGTAATCTTTTTTATTTATGTTTTCTTTTGTTTCTTCCAAACGCACAAAAAAGATTATATTAGAACTAGAACTTTAGAATTAAAAAAAATAAAATCCGGTTTAGTTGTATTCTTTGTTTCATTTTCTCATGAATTAAATAGTTGATTAATTTAGGGTAAAATAAGTTTTTGATTCTTGTACTTTCAGAAAAGTTTGATTTTAGTCCTTGTACTTTCAAATCGACCATTTTTGTCCTCAAACATTGAAAAAGATGTGAATTTAGTCCATGAACTTTGAAAAACACGTCGTTTTAATTCCTAAAATCAACCATTTGTATTAAAGGGGAGGGACTAAATTCACATGATTATCAAAGTTTGAGGATCAAAATGGTTGATTTGAAAGTACAGGGAGTAAAACTAAATTTTACTAAAAATATAGGGATTAAAAACATATTTTACCCATTAATTTATAGTTTGTGATTTTTAAAACTAATTTTACCTTTAACGGGTAATGATGCTCTGATTTTATTATCACAAAAAACAGTTTATAAAATATTTAAACAACTGCATATTAGAATAAATATTTAAACAGTTTCTTAACTCTTTCTTTAAGGTCTTGTGTCATATCAACTTTAAAAACTTAGAGCATGTTTGGAAAACTATAATTTCAGCTGTTTTCCTATCATTTCAGCTGTTTATATAAAAAGGGAAATGTTTGGGAATCTAACTTAAATTTTGAAAAAGTTTTTTTTTTTTTGAAAAAATAATCTGTTTTTATGAAGCTGGAAATTTGTAGTTTATGATTATTTCGAACATCTTATTTTTCTTTTCAATTGTTTTCACACTCTTTTACCATGTAAAAGCTAATTTTTTGTTGCATCCAAACAGAATTAATTATTTTCAAACCACTTTTTAGTAAACTTATCGATTATAACAATAATCGATTATACATATAATCAATTATTGAAATAATCTAATTTTCACAACTATTCCAAACTCACTTGTAACTCTTAATGAACTTAAAATGGATCCCGCAAGTTATCTCGCATCTTTATATTTCTTTAAAATAGGTCTCACAAACTACCTTTCAATTATTTTTTTAATTCATATATAAGGTCGAGCTTCTTCAATGATAGTTCTTCTAAGGTTCTTAAATTTAAGAAACAATTAATACTTAGGATCGTCATTAGATGAGGCTGACATGGTTTCCAACCTTTTTTTTTTTTTTTGGTCAGCACATGGTTTCCAACTGTAATAATCAATTCTTATACAAGCAACCGATTCTTATGATTAAAAAATTATTTTGTGAGATAATATATGTCAGACCTATTTTAAGTTTTTAGATGATTGTCCCATTAGAGTAGAAAATTGTTGAAGTTCTTAAATTTTATGTGACATAGTAAAGTCACTAAAAGTGAGTTTAGAACCTTAATTATTTTAAGTGCGCCATTGCATATGCTCTAAGAATATAGTTCTTGCACATAATATCTTTGTCATCCTCCTCCAGTAATAACTCAATTAAAAACGATTCTTAACTTTAAGAACTCACTTAAGAGCTACTATCAAATAGACTACAAGTTTTATAACGTAATCTCTTTAGTTGTTTGACAGTCATTCTTTCTCAGAAGCATCTAGGATGAAGTACCCAATTCAGTGGTGCATGGATGAGGCACGTAAATTACCTACTAACAGGTTTCTGACCCGAAGAATAACAAGTTAAAAATTATTAAAAAATAAATTTTTTTGGTGAAATTATATAAAAACAATGACGTCGAGAACTTCTTTGGCTTCCTTGATGGCATCCTCGGTGGTGAGCTCATGAACCACTGTTGGAAGTAGTCCCAACGCTTCAACACCGAGATCTACATTGAGACCGTCTCCATGGTCGATTTCCCACTGCTGAGGTCGACTCCTTCATCGTCCTCAAGTGCCTTCCGTAAAGGTTTGTTTGGTGGTTAAGATATGATAAGAAAGGATATGAACCTTGGTGTGCGTGATGCACAAAGAGGATATTATTACCTTATCATATTGCCTATTCTTTTGAAAAATATGAAATTCAAATTAGAAATAAATATGAAAAGGATATGTTGAAAGAGATTGGAGGTTAAAGAAAATTCCTAACAATACTTATTAAAGAATGAATCCTAAAAATATTTTTTTATATATCCCCTAAAAATACTCTTATTTGATATAATTATTTGATGCACATCAAATATTTTTTTTATATTTGAATGAAATCAGAATAAATCATGTGATATTTCTTAATTTAAATTTGTTATATATTTAAATAAAAATATATTGGCAATAATTATTAATTATTAATTATCTTAATTAGGCAGAAAAAGATGAATGTGGTACTGAGGCGTAGTATATATGATTGATCTCAAGTTCACAGTGAGAATAGCATTATTCATTGTCATGAGTTTGAACTAAAAACACTAACCAAAACCCTCACTGAGTGAATGTCAATGACAACACTTCCAGATGATATCGTGTTATACAACATCCTCCCAAGGCTCCCATCGAAGTCCCTCGTTCGGTTCAGGTACGTATGTAAGTTATGGGACTCTTTCATAGGCCACCCTTCATTCCTTCATCTTCGTAGACTCACTAATAACCCTACCCACCTCCTCCTCTTCCTCTCATCCCATTCACAAACACAAGATTCAGCTGTTGGAATCTCATATTTATTTTACTCACAATCCCACGTTTATTGTACTCCTCACCCCAACAATAAAATTGTCACAATACCCCTACGTCGTCCCTCACTCCTCTTCGCCTTACCCAACCTTGACTTCTTCATAACATGTGTCCAGTGTGTCAACGGTTTGCTCTGCTTCCACCCTAGAAGGATTGCTTGGTTTTCTTCTATTGTCGATGTTTTCACTCTCATAGCAAATCCCACCACTGGACAGGTTGTTACTCTCCCCTTTGATCACTCTATACCCCTAAGGACAACTTTAGGTTTTCTTGTCTCAACTCATTTAGGATACGACCCTATTCAAGACGAGTTCAAAGTTATCCGCTGGATTGATTATGTTGAGGGTTCTCATGAGATCAAGGTTTTTACTCTTGGTGGTGACACCTCATGGAGGGATCTTACTCCTGAAAGATCCTTTGCTCTGATGCATCATAGTGACACAGGCCTTTGTGTGAATGGTGCTATTTATTGGAGACACTCAACAGATCTTCTTATATTCGATGTGGGGACTGAACAATTCAAGGTCATGCCCGCTCCTTCAGGATATTCCTATATGACGGAAAATTAAAGGAACATCAACATACAGATACAATAATATAACATGTTATTCTATGAACAGTAGTAATGCTTGATGGTTATTAGTCGCTAACCTGAGTTTGCGTTCATCTTCATGGTAACACTTGACGTAGGAGAAATCTTTAATTACTTCTTGAGAGGATTACTGCCCGCTTTTCTAGGGAACTTTCTAAGAGAATATGTGTGTGTAAATTCGCTTAATGGGATGGCGAATTTATAATCCCCTAGTAGCAGGTAGGGACCTCTCAATATTATATTTACTAAATGATTGACCCAACTCATCACAGGGTCAATCTTATCTTAATCCCATCCAAGATATTCTTAATTTTCTTATGATCATTATCATATATTTGATTGTCTAATTGATGATATTAAAAGATAATATAATGATTATTGATTGATACTAATCCATAATAAATATTTTTAACATTCTCCCACTTGGATAGTATTAACCAATAATTAAAATAGAAATCATCAAGACTAGAAAGACAATGAACAATGTAAGAAATCTAAATCTCTAATGTTAGAAAATAATATCGGATAGGGATACATATTTTGTGCGTTAAATAATAATATTTCTCACAAGAAAAGAATACACGAAATAGCATAGTTTAATAGTCGAAAATATGCCATATAATAATGGTCCAAGCATATGAAAATGCTACAAGAAACATGATGTAAAATAACGTCATCTAGAACATGTCTCTTAAGAAAATAACATTAGACTCCCACTAACCCAATAAATCAAAGGTCTTAACTATACCCATATGAGCTGCATGCTTCACGAAAGCTCCAACAATTAAGGCCTTAGTTAGTGGATCTGCCAACATGTTCTCTGTGGTAACATGCTCAATCCGAATATGAAATTCCTTAATTTTCTCTTTAACAAACTGATACTTAATATCAAAGTGCTTTGAACGAGAAGAGTTCTTGTTATTTTGAGAGAAAAGCACAACAGCAGTATTGTCGCAGTATATCACAAGTGGCCTGGAAATGCTTTCAACAATGTGAAAGCCAGAAATCAAATTTTTAAGCCACATGGCCTGACGAGTGGCCTCAAAGCAAGCAACATACTCTGCTTCCATGGTAGAAGTAGCTGTATGAGTCTGTTTAACACTCTTCCAAGAGATAATTCCTTCTGCCATCATAAAGATAAAGCCGGAAGTAGACTTTCGATCATTAGGGCAACCAGCAAAATCAGAATCAAAATAGCCAATGACCTGAAGTTGACCAGACTTCATATAGGTCAACATGTTATCCTTGGTTCCCTGTAAATAACGCATGACCCTCTTAACAGCTTTCCAATGACCCAAACCTGGGTTGCTCAAGTATCTCCCTAAAGCGTTAACAACAAAAGCAATATCGGGATGAGTACAAACTTGAGCATACATCAAACTACCAACAACGGAAGCATATGGGACTTTTTGCATATCAATCGTCTCTGCATCATTTTGAGGACATTGATCTTTAGAGAACTTATCACCTCTTTGCACAGGTGCAGCACATGGGGAGCAAGCATTCATATTAAACCTTTTGAGGATCCTTTCAATGTATCCTCTTTGAGATAATCCAAGAATGCCATGTGACCTATCACGATGAATTTGGATGCCCAGGACAACAGAAGCATCACCAAGGTCCTTCATATCAAATGGACTTTGTCTCAGTCAAAAGGCTAGAGCAACTGCTAGCAAGAAGAATGTCATCAACATATAAAACATGAATGATGAAATTGCTCCCACTAGTCTTCAAGTAAATGCACTGGTCTGCATCATTTTCCTTAAAGCCAAAAGAGGTGACAATCTGATCAAATTTCAAATACCATTGTCTATATGCCTGTTTTAGTCCATAAATGGACCTTTTAAGCCTGCAAACCAAATTTTCATTGCCTATTTTAACAAAGCCTTCAGGCTGAACCATATAAACATCCTCAGCAAGGTCTCCATTCAAAAAGGTTGTCTTTACATCCATCTGGTGAAGTTCTAAGTCAAAATGAGCAACTAAGGCCATAACAACTCGAAATGCGTCCTTTGTTGAGACCGGTGAGAAAGTCTCCTTATAATCAATGCCTTCTCGTTGACTATAGCCCTTTACCACAAGTCTAGCTTTATATCTTTCAACCTTACCATCTGGACTACGCTTGGTCTTAAAGACCCATTTAAATCCAACAGGCTTACAGCCTATAGGTAACTCCACGAGATCCCAGACATCGTCATAAGACATGGAAGACAATTCATCATGCATAGCCTTGAGCCAATCAGAAGCATGAGAACTAGAAATCGCTTCCTGAAAAATGATAGGATCATCATCATCATGGAGATCAAACTCGTGCTCCTGAAGATACACAACGTAGTCATCTGGTATAGAAGGCCGATGCACTCTCTGAGATCGCCTCAAGGGAGCCACTTCATCAATATCATCATTTTGTTGCGCATCAGCTAGCGGTTCTGGTATATCTCCTTCTCCTCTAAGAGTCTGTTCATCAGTATGAACTACTGGGACTATAACATCTACAGGAAGAGAAACGACTGGTGTCGGAATTATGGTTTGATCTTCTCTAAGAGTGACTAATCGTGGAGTATGACTCTCATTACCCAAAGAAGACTGCTCGATCAGACTCAATAACTCACATGGAGTGAGAAGGACAATAAAATCTACAACCTCTTGATCCTACAGAATAGCCGATGAAGAAACCGCTAACAATTTTGAGGTCAAGTTTCTTTTGCTGTGTATTAAAAGGTCTAACTTCTGCCTTACAACCCCACACATGAAAATGTCTCAAGCTCGATTTCCCCCAGTCATATGCTCAAACGGAGTTTTAGGCACAGACTTACTGGGTACTTTATTATGAATGTACACAGCGGTCCTTAAGGCATCTCCCCAAAGAAACTTTGGTAATGACGAATGGCTCGACATGCACCTCACCATATCCATGAGTGTGCGATTACGTCTCTCTACAACTCCATTTTGCTCAGGGGTGCCAGGCATGGTGTACTGAGCCTCAATTCCGTACTCATCGAGGAATCTAGCAAATGGTCCTGGATTTCTACCAGTTTCATCGTAACGACCATAATACTCTCCTCCTCTATCAGATCTCACACACTTAATCTTCTCTCCTATTTTCAATTCAATAGCGGATTTAAAGGATCTAAAAGCTTCTAAAGAGCTAGATTTATCTTGAAGAAGATCAATCCATCCAAATCTAGAGAAGTCATCTTTAAAGGTAATGAAATACCTATATCCGCCCATAGCAGTAGGTGTAATTGGCCCACACATGTCAGTGTGAATCAATTGTAGCACATTGTCACATAGCAGTGAACTTGCCTTTGATGCAATCAATACAAGTACCAAAATCAGAGAAGTCAAGTTCGTGCAAAATGCTTTCCTTAACGAGTCTTTCAATTCGAGGCCTAGAGATATGCCCCAAACGTCTATGCCATAACATAGAAGAAGTTTCATCGATCCTGTTATGTTTGTTTCCAACAACGGAGTTAATGGACATGTCAATCACATTCAACATATAAAGTCTATCACACAAAACTCCTGAACCAACATCAACTGAATTAAAATAAATCACCAGTTTGCCATCACCAAACTTAAAACTGTAACCACATTTGTCCAAAGCAGAAATAGAAATCAAATTCCTTCTCATGGAAGGTACATAAACGACATCCTTCAATAGTAAAGTGTGTCCAGAAGGTAAACATAAATAAACAACTCCTATATTAGCAACAGGTACTCTAGCTCCATCTCCCATAACGATCTTAGACTCAGCATCACTTGGTTTCCTCAGGCTTGTGAACCCCTGTAAAGAATTCACAACCTGAATAATAGCACCCGAGTCTAACCACCAGGAATTTGGAGGAACATCAACTATGTTAGATTCAAAGCAAGTTAGAACTGAAAGGTTACCTTGCCTTTCTTCTTTCCTTTTCAGAATACCACAGTCTTCCACTTTGTGGCCATATTTCTTACAATACTTGCAGTTACCCTTAAAGAATTTCTTCTTGGGCTCCAGATGTTGTGCTGCCTTTTTTGCAATCTTTCTCTTCTGCTTTCTCTTATAGTGAAACTTCTTAGCACCCTTGGTGCCTGAAGTAGAAGAAAAATGAATGCTATGGGTCTTAGCTTTCTTCATTGAGTGATTATAGCAATCAACTTATCCACCCCATAATCATGTTCCTGGATGTTATATGAGGTCTTCATGATGTCAAACTATGGAGACAGAGATTCAAGAATGCGGAAAATCAAGGTGTCTTCACCAACTTCAACCTTGAGAGACTTCAACTTATTGTAGTAATGCACCAACTTCATGATGTGCTCACGTACACCACTGACGCCATCATATTTGGTCTTCTCAAGGAGAGAGAGATACTGACTCTTTTGTGCCTTATCAAAGGTTGTGAAATTCTCACCAACGGCTTTCAGAAAATCCTTGGCATTATCCTTATCTGGAATGCTTTGTCTAATAGATTTCTCCATAGTGTACTTAACCACCTTCAAGCACACCTTGTTTGAGTGTTCCCGTTTATTATGAGAAATCTTCTCAGCCTCAGAAGACTAATCAATAAGAGGTGCAGGCCTTTCAGTCCTCAAAGCCAAATCCAGATTGCCAATGGTCAAGTAAAGGTCCAAAGACTCTTTCCAGTTCTTATGATTTGTCCCATTCAAAGTCTTGACGGAATTAGGGAGGAAAACTGAACGTCATAACATTATGTGATTCAAAGAGAAGTTCAGTAAAAAAGAAAGTCCCTAAGAAAATAACACAAAATATAATGTACTATAACTTATATTACCAAAATCCTAATACCGATAAGGTACCAAGAAATTGATTAACATAAGCAAAGAAGAGCACACTATATGATAACAAATCACACTAATAACAACATACCGATAGGATATAATTATTACTAATGTGATAGAATTAACGAAATTCACACAAAAGTACCCACAATAGGTGAGATTACAATTATGTAAATTAAGAGAAAAAATTATGCTTATCATAAGAATTGATAATTTATATCATGCATAATTTTTAATAGCAATAACAATTTTGTACAATCAACACAAATTCACATCACTATACCCACGATTGGCGATTAATAATAATGCAAATTAAGAGAGTAAAGTTATGCGCAGAAGAAAATGACAATTTACATATCATGCGATATTGTACAACAAACACATAAATTCACATCACTATACCCACGATAGGCGAGTTATAGTAATGCAAATTAAGAGAACAAAATTATGCATAAGAGATAATGACAATTTTGTCGTGCATAATTATGCAGAATAATTTTTAAACTCCTTTATAATGGCATAATAACAAGGGAGAAAACACTAATACTGTAAGGAATTATAGCAAAAAATTATCAAGTCCAAAATTGACAGAATAATATTTGAAATTCTAAAACATATCAAATAAATCAGGTAAATATTCTATGATGCTCATAAAATTTCAGAAAGCATACCAATATTCTCATAATATAAAATAGATAATTTCTGGAAAAAACGAAAAAAAAAAATTGGGCCACAGAAGTGGGCCCAAGCGCCCCTACGCGCTGGGCCCGCGAGTGGGCGTCATTGCACCACTTGCCCAGATCAGAAAACGGGCTGGCCCGCGACGAGATCCTATTGGATCCACCATCTCCAGCGACGAAACGGAGCAAGACGGGTTGTGTCTGGTTTGTCCATGGAAGCGGAACAAAACCCCTCAACCAATTTCAAGAAATCGGTCTGCAATCATGAACGAAAAACATGAACAATTTTGCGCGAAAAAGGAGTTCGACCGGAAACTTTGATTTTGAAATTCACTCTCGTTTTTTGGATGAAAACATGCCAACCAGCATGGGTTTTGTTCGAAATCCCTTGATCTACAAAAGCCCTAAACCAATTTCAAAAAAGAAAGGATCGATTCTGTAAGAGTGATATAGTTCGAGGTTCTCGAGTTTAAAGGTTTCTATAAAACAAATACTTTCAATTCTCTCAGATTTGTTCATGAAATAATACAAATTTTGGATATGTTGTTCTGGTTGTGATAAGGAAGAAAAGCCCTCAAACAATTTTGGATTTCATACTCAAATATTAACAATTTTATTTTGATGAAATTCGAAGTAAAAAAAAGGAAAGAAAGGAGGGACAGAACCTCTGTTTAATCTTATGAACAGAATAAGAAAAGAAAAGTGTTTACACATGATAACAGCTATAAAATGTATCTAGCAGGCTCTGATACCAATTGACGGAAAATTAAAGGAACATCAACATATAGATACAATAATATACATGTTATTGTATGAACAGTAGTAATGTTTGATGGTTATTAGTCACTAACCTGAGTTTGCGTTCATCTCCATGATAACACTTGGCGTAGGAAAAATCCTTAATTGCTTCTTGAGAGGATTACTGCCCGCTTTTCTAGGGAACTTTCTAAGAGAATGTATGTGTGTAAATTCGCTTAATGGGATGGCGAATTTATAATCCCCTAGCAGCAGGTAGGGACCTCTCAATAGGATATTTACTAAATGATTGACCCAACCCATCACAGGGTCAATCTTATCATAATCCCATCCAAGATATTCTTAATTTTCATATGATCGTTATCATATCTTTGATTGTCTAATTTATGATATTAAAAGATAATATAATGATTATTGATTGATACTAATCCATAATAAATATTTTTAACACTATAAAGAGGAAAATGCTTGGCATTGGAACTGTCCGGATCTCGTGGAAATTGATGGTTGTTTGTGTTTGGTTGGATACAGTGGCCATGATTTGAAGTTGTGGATTTTGAGGGACTGCGAGACTCAGGTGTGGGAACAAAAAAGTATTGTGCTCCCTTCTGGTGTTGTGTCACCACAGCAAGTTGTTTTTCCACTTTGTAGAGTCCCCACAGGTGAGATCCTACATCTGTCATCATATTTTGCTCGTGGAAGTTTTAGAGGAATTTACTATGACATGGACAAAACTAGCTCTAGGACTGTTATGGTCATGGAATTGCCTCACGGAATGTTGTCTGATAATAGATTAGGAGAAGTTGACATTGTCTTTTGTCAAGAAAGCTTCAGGTTATTAAAGTAGCATCAAAACTAGACAAAATTCATTCTGTTTGTTAGTAGGGAGACTTGGATTGTGTTACAAGGGTTATGACCGATTGAAATCATCTTTTCCCTTCACTTTGTCTGACTACTTTCTTGTTTATGTCACTATGAAATTTATTTCTCTTTTTAATTAGCAATAGTCCCCTTTCTTGCTGAGATGTTACTTATATAAAAATAAAATATAAATATGTTCATTTCCTGTTATTTTTTATTTATCAATTATTTCAACAAATAATCTAATAAAAAATTATTATATTCTAGTTTAAAAGATTTTATTTTAAAATATTTTTTTTATTTATTACATACATGCATAAAGATAATTTCATTTTTATTTTTGATTTTTTATTATTTTAATTAGAAAATAGAAAGAAAAAAACTATTTCTATGTCATTCAAAAAATATTAGTAGTATAATAGAATATAGAGTAATTACAGTAACATTCCTTGGGATTATTACACGATACTAATTTATTTATTCAAATATTTATTCTGCTTAACTTGTAGTAATATTGAAATTGATTGATTGTGTTAAAGTTTCCTACATAAAATCTAATAATCTTAATATCATTATTCAATAAATATTAGAGTAAATTACAACAACACTCCCTGAGGTTTGCACTAATTACAAATGCACCCCTAATGTTTAAAACCATTTCGCATGTGCATGTGTAATTAGTGCTAACCTCGGGGGTGTTGCTGTAATTTACTCATAAATATTAATTAATTAATTTAAATTATTGCAATAGATGTTAGTTGATTGATTCAATATTTGTTTAGATTAATTTAACAATTATTTTAAAGTTATAATTTCTAAATATTATTTAAACAATATATATATTTTAAATTATTTATTATGCATTTGTGTTAGGAAATCAGAATAAATCATGGGAGATTTCTTAATTTAAAATTGGTCATGATTTTTTTTTTTACGGTTTTATATTGGTCATGATTACTTTAATTAAAGTATATTCATTATAATTATCTTAATTTTAATTAGAATACTATATACTATTATTATTATTATTATTATTATTATTATTATTTCATAAAAATTCAACTTAGAAAATTTAGAACAATTCACGCACATTGCTCAACCAATTGAGCTAGACCATTTGGTCTAATTAAAATTGTCTTAATTAACATAATTGTGTTATATATTTTTTATACATTAAAAAATAGTTAAATTCCCGAGGAAAAAGATAAATGTAATATTGACACATAGGAATGACATATAGACACTCACGTATATCAAATATCCTATTAATTTTCTCCATAAATATCTCTCTTTCACATCGCATTATCTATTAATGAAATATATATTTCTATTGATATATAAGAGGCAGGAGCTGGATTCTGTCGGATAACAATCCCTTGATCTCCTAATCAAAGGAAGAATTCAAATATGTTACACATCCTACACTTTATCTCAACAACTTTTTCTTACCTTTCCATTTCCCATACCCCAGCTAACTCAACTCATGAGGTGAGGGAAGTTTTGAATTAAAAACACGAACCTTTTCATGCAGCTGAAACCCTCCCTAATCTCAACACTCGTTCACCCGAACAATAACATCATCACAACAGCAACACCACCCGCACCTGCTTCACTCCTCTTCACCCTCCCAAACCTTATATTCTGCAAAACACACGTCCAGTGTGTCAATGGTTTGCTATGTTTCCACCCCAGACGCAATGTTGTGTTTTATTCTCATCTCGATGCTTTCACTCTCATAGCAAACCCCACCACTAGACAGGTTCTTACTCTCCCCCTTGATCACTCCTTAGCCCTAAGGAAAAATTTAATCTTTTCCGTGTCAACTTATTTTGGATACGACCCTGTTCGAGACCAGTTCAAGGTTCTTCGCTTGTTCAAGTATGATGGTTCTCACGAGTTCAAGATTTTCACTCTTGGCTGTGACACGTCATGGAGGGTTGTTGTTTCTCCTGAAACACCCTTTCGTCTCATCATGTATCCCCTTTCCTCCAATCGTGTTGAAAAGAGAGGCCTTTGCGTGAATGGTTCTATTTATTGGTCATACTTATCTGAGTTTCTTATTGTGTTCGATGTGGGGACTGAACAGCTAAGGGTGATGCCTGCTCCTTCAGGATATTCTAGTGAATGCAGTAGGATTTCGGATCTCGTGGAAATTGATGGTTGTTTGTGTTTGTTTAGATCCGGTTACAGTAACAGAGTCAAGGATTTCATGTTGTGGTTTCTGAGGGACCACCAGGCTCAGGTGTGGGAACAAAAGATTGTTAGTGTTGTGATCCCTTCTGAGGTTGAGTCAGTTGTTTATCCAAGTTGTAGTGTTCCCACCGGTGAGATCCTGCTTGTGCCAGGTTTACTTCCCAGACGTGTTAGAGGAGGCTACTATGACATGGACACAATGAGCTCTAGGAGTGCTGTGGTTATGGAAATGCCTTATCCATTGCGGCCTGATGTATGTTCAGGAGAAGTTGGCATTTGCTGTTGTCAAGAAAGCTTCAGGTTATTATTAAAGTAACACGAACATTACTTTTCTAGTGCTTTGTCCTTAAATACAAAACTCTTTTTTATTAGTAGGAAGACTTAGGTATTCACTATTGACAGTGTAAAATAGTTTTACACAGTCATTCAATCACAAACCATCATGAATTTACCTACCTTAAAAGTCATACAAATGGTAGTGATTCGTATTTGAATGACAATATAAAACTATTTTATACTGTTTAAGCTCTTTTAAAAATTAAAAAACTAGCTTGAATACTCAATTTTATAAAACTATTTTGAAAAGTTGTTCTCTTTTTAAATTTTTTTTAAAGTAAAAAAATGAGAACTAGTTTTTTCAGGTGTTTTGCTTTTGCGTTTTTCTTTTTTCTTCTCAAAATATGTGAAAAACTGAGAACATTTGCGCTTTTTTTTTTACGGAAAAAAACAATGTATTAGGGTTGTGAGAGAAATGAAGTTCCGGGAACCTTTGCTGCTTCGAACGTGTTTACGCATCGCACGAAAGTGTTTGCGTCTTCCACTCTGTGGCTTCCCAAAACCTTGTGTTTGTTCAATCTCGATCTAAAGGTACTTGCTACTCTTTCCTAATTTCAAATCCCTAATTTCAAAAAAAAAAATGTTTGATCATGTGTTTTTGTGTTTGTTCTAGTTTTTTATTGTTGTTATTCCCTGATTCCAAATCTCTAATTTTGAAGTTGTGTTTATTCTTTATATGATTACTGTTTTTGGATTGTGCTCAGAGCCTACGAAGGTGCTCATGAATTTAGCTTGTTTGTTTTTCCCATATTTAACAAGGTGCTCGTGAATTTAGCTTGTATTTCTTAATTCATATTGGATTTGTAATGTTAATCATTCATGTTTTGTGCCATTCAAATTTTTCTTATAAACTATTTAATAAAAGTTCTTTGTGAGCAAAGCACTTTAGTTGTTTTTATGTTCTGCAAAATCCGCCTGCTGTTATTTTCCTTCACTGTTTGTCCTTTAAACTTTTCTCTCATTTTATTTTGTGTAGTGACACTGTTTTCTTATGTTTCTTATCATTTTTTGTCTCTATTATGCATACAATATATCTTTTGTTTTCTACCTAAGAACTTATTTTCTTGGACCTTCTGACAACAAAAAATATCACAGTTTTTTTTCTTTCTTTATCTATTTGTGTATTTCTTTTCCTCCTTGTCTTCGATACTTGAGCAAACTATCTTTGTTCATTCTTTCTTTCCTTTATTGACTTTGTTATTTGAGAAGATTATATCCATTCCATTACTTCTTTCATTTCCTAGTTCTATTTGCTTAGACAGTAAAGTTTGTATTACATGTGAATCGATGGAGTAAACTGTGGAAAAGAAAAAGGGATACATCTTAATATTATTCTAGAAGTTTCTATTTTGAAATTTTGCATTTGATTTTGTATAATGGACTGGATTATACATCCCGGCCCATGAGGAGAACAAGATATATCAACCTAATTAATAAGAAGTAATGTTTTATAGAGTAAGAACTTATGACTAAATTTTATCTCATGCCTTCTCTTGAAGGTGCAATTTGGAATATACTCCTAAAGATCATTGTGCTATACTACTATGGTCATGGAAAGGTATAAAAAAGGTGGCTCTCAAGTTAGAATTTGCGCATTAGATCAAAGAGCGATTATGACATTTTACAAAATTAAAGAGAGGGTATGGAGCAATTAACCTCCAAATTCCAAAATCAAAGAACACAAATATTTCTCCAATTAATATGATTTAAACAGTGTTATAAAATTGGACTCTGACCAACTGTTTGTCTAAATCTGCTTTGTACTATACTAGTATATCTTTTGGATTGTGTACTCACTTTAAATGTTCATTTATGATAGATGGACTCAAAGCTAGCTTTGGCCAGAGTCAGCAGTGAAAAGGTGTAGGAGGAGTATGAACATGGATGAGACTACTCTTCTTACTAAGTGTGTGGCTGCCGTTGAAGTGTTTGAAGACCTTCCAAATGCAATCTATCTAAAAGCCTTGGATAAGTTTAAGGTTGAGCCTGAGTGGAGGGAAATGTTTCTTGTCATGTCTAGTGGCAGGGAAACAAGGCATGGCTATATAATCTTTAGGATTTCTGTCAAATTTGGAATTGGATGTCTGATTAATTAGTTGTTTTTATTTTGGAATCTGAACGTTTGGTAGTATAGCTAATTATGGTGCTGAGCCAATTCTGCTAAATATTCTAGCTGCAGGGGGTTACATTCACTTACAATGGTTTAAAATTTTGCAATGATATTCAAAAACCAGCTACCAGATAGTTAATTGCAATGGTTTTCCAAATTGTAAGTTTGAATTGAAAAGGACTACCATAAAGAAGGCATGACAACTAAGTGTTAAATGTAGATTTTTATCATGTAGTGCAACCATGATTAAATGAAATATATACAATATTATTGCAATAAAATAAGTAGTGCCCATTATTGCTAATAAATTTCTTACCCTTTCTGCTGCCAAAATGACAAGTTTTTAATTTAGTACTGCCCATTATTGCTAATTAATTTCTTACCCTTTCTGCTGCCAAAATTAAAAAGTAATCTAAAAATAAGCTAATTAAAAAATTGATGAATCTAGTAGGCTTTGTAAAAAATTGAGTTTGACATTTTTTTCTAAATATTTTTTTAAAATTAATCCTTATATTTTTATTTCTTAAAAGCATTTTGTAACATCCCTATTTTTGCCCTTATAGGAATTTCTATTATTTGATATATTTTAGGAAATTTAATATTTCTTAAAATATTTCTTGTTTGATTTTAAAGAATTATAATTACAAGAAATTGCAAATAATTCTTTTATAATTTATTGATTTGTTTGAATTAGTATGTTTGAATTATGATTATTAATTTTGTGGTTATTTTATGCTTTGTTGATGGACTAAGGATATTAGTTTTGGGCTTAGAAAATAAAAATAAAAATAAGAGCTGAAAGGGTGTACGTGAACAGTAGAAATAAGAGGTGCTGGAAGGAATTTTGGCCTGTCTTTAATATTAGTTTAGATAGGGGGTGTGTAAACAGTAGCAATTTGGCCTTTTATCTCTGACACAATAAAAAATCCAACAGATACTTAAGAGAGACTTATCTACCCAACCCCCAATTAGCTATTAATTACTCTAATGAGACAAGAAGAAAAAGACAACAAAAAAACTAGGAGGGAGTTTTGTGTGTGTGTGACGTGCTGAGTGAGGGAGAGGGAGAGTGGATTTTTGCCTTGCATGTATGTTCCCTACTCTAGTCATCTAGGTGTAAGAGTGTCTCACACACTCATTGGCTCATTTTGCCACCATGGGCAGCCCTACTTATCAGCCAATGGGATTATCTACACGACCTTTTTTTTATCATCATTAAAAAATCGTTGAAATCCTCTATGATACACCATGGCAAGGTATTATCACCAGCAAGAGTTCTCAACAAATCCCATGAGTCCTTCTTTCTATTTCTCTTCGGGAATCCATAAAAACCAGTAAGTCTCCAAACAGGCTTGTCTGGATAATGAATCTCTACATTAAGGAAATTTGAGAGAAATTAATAAGATGACAAGTAAAAGGTTTTCTCCACAACATAGCAAGACCTCCATCCACTTCTACCAGAACGGTTCAATACTGCCCACTTTCAGATCGATACCGTGAAAGAACCTCCGATAAAGTAGGTCTTATGATTATGGGTAAATCTATTTTTTTTTTTTTGGTTACCATGATAACAATTTATGTATTACAAGAATATCACGATCTAATAACACACATGTTGTATAATCCTACGGGATGTTAAATTAACTTTAAAATATTCTTCAATAAATTTCAACCATTGAAACATTATTATCATTAGAGCATATCAGAATTTCTAGTTTCACTTTTATTGTTGCGTAAATTTAGGTATTGTTACAACTTATGGTGAAGATTTAAAATTAGTTAAGCATTCCTACTTACTTATTTCTATTCATAGTTTCTCTCTAACAAGGGACACTCTCTTGGCCATAGCTTCAAAAAACAACTTAAACTAACTCCAAGATCAAACTTTTCTATATAATCACTTCTTTATACAACAACTTTTTCAAAATATACTAGCAAACATTTTTTTTATCTCTCTTTTCTCTACAATTCACATTCATTGAGGAAAAGTATTTGTCATGATGGTCTCTCATGGTACCAATCCTATCCTTTGGCGCTTTGTTTTGGTTATTGTCATTGTCGCCCTTTACACTCCAAACCTTAGTGCCGCAAAACAATCTAAAATAAATGGCTTGAAAATGAATGTAATTGATCGATGTTGGAGACTGAATCCTGAATGGAGGAGGCATCGACCTCAACTAGCAACATGTTCTGTGGGCTACACTGGCAAGATGACAAACAACATTGGTAAGGACCTCATCCATTATAAAGTTACCGACCCAAATGATGATCCTATAAACCCCAGACCTGGTAGCTTGAGGTATGGAGCTTCTGTAATTCAAGGCAAAGTGTGGATCACATTCCAAAGAGACATGCACATAAAACTTGAGAGACCCCTTCTTATTAGTAGTTTTACCACCATTGACGGTCGAGGCGTTAATGTCAACATTGCTGATAATGCATGCTTAATGATCTTTAAGGTAATTAATCACCAACTCCTACTAATTTTTTTAGAGGCACCAACTCCTACTAATTAAACATGCTTGCACAATAAACATTGCAAATTTTGTTTACATGAGTTAACATTTTGTATGCAACCCTTATTTTATTTATTTTTAGGCCACCAACGTAATCATCCATGGCATTCGAGTTCATCATTGCAAACCTCAAGCCCCAGGGATCGTGATGGGGCCTGAAGGAAAGGTGATTCCTTTAGGTCATGTAGATGGGGATGCAATTAGATTGGTTACTGCTTCAAATATTTGGATTGATCATAATACACTTTATAATTGTCAAGATGGTCTACTTGATGTAACACGAGGTTCCACTGATGTGACTATATCCAATAATTGGTTCAGAGACCAAGACAAGGTTATGCTTCTTGGACATGATGATGGATATGTGAGAGACCAAAACATGAAGGTTACTGTTGTGTACAACCACTTTGGACCTAATTGTAATCAACGCATGCCAAGGTAATTAATTGCTCAATTAAGAAGTTAAGATACAACAATTTAAATGTATTAGACAATATTAATTTGTCTTATAAATAAATAAAATCCAGGATTCGCCATGGATATGCACATGTAGCCAACAATCTTTACTTAGGATGGGTGCAATATGCCATTGGTGGAAGCATGGGACCTAGTCTTAAAAGTGAAGCTAACCTCTTTATAGCACCAGCAACAGGGAGTAAGGAGGTAATCAATTTTTGCAATTCCAATTCAACTACTTAATATCCAATTAATAGTAGGTCGCAATAGTTCAGTATTTATATATATATAAATTGATTTTACCAATATTTTGCTAATTATTTAATTGTGTAGGTGACATGGAGAAAGAGTAGTCATAAAAATGGGGATACATGGGAATTTCATTCAGTGAGGGACGCTTTTGAAAACGGAGCCTCCTTCGCAATAACAAAAGGAGGACGTGTACCAAAGCCAAATTATAGCAAGGAACAATACTTTAAAGTTGTTGATGTCAAATCCGTGAGATCATTGACACGCTCATCAGGCATATTACGATGCAATAAAACCTCTATATGTTGATCAACTAAAAAAATAGAAAAAAGGATCTTGAAGCGAAGTTTGCGTCAATTAGGATTTAAACCTATCAAATGACGAGGAATTAATTTCCTCCCAAATGTATTAGAACTCCATTATATTTGAAATTTGATTTCTCAATTATGATGTTATGATTAGTTTTTTCTTAACTTGTTTTTTTTTTTTTATAAATAGAATTTTAGGAAGAGATATAACAGTTATAATTTAAGGAAGGAAAATTATTCAAGTTCAAAGGAATGTATACAAAGAACTTACATGTTCTCCCCTTTAAAAACAGAAGTGAGAACTTTATATTAGAGTTTGTAATATGCGAAATTATGTTTAAATATACTCAACCAACACTTTTCAAAATTTATTTTACCAAGTTTCACAATTAAACTTATAAATATTTATTCTATATTTTTTTTATTTTAATGTTTACTTAAACATATTGAAGCAAGTTGAGTGGTCAACCCTTTAATTGAAGCATATTGAGGGATTAGCCTTTAGCTCTCGCCATGGGATACCCAGGTTCACAACAAAACATATTGAAGCAAGTAATAAAAATTAATCTCATCCATGTTACGAGTCCCGTTTAGTTTTTTTATTTAGGCTTAAATATGTTTCGGGTCCCTGGTATATTAACGAATTTCACGTTGGATCTCTATTAAATTTTTGCTTTTTGTTGGGTCCCCAATAAATTTTTTATTTTATTTTTGGTCCCTAAAGCACTTTAGATAGCGCTGTAAATTGTTTTAAAAAGTGGTTTGGATAGCACTTTAGGGACAAAAACAAAATAAAAATTTTATTAGGGACCCAACAGAAAGCAAAAATTTAATAGGAACCCAATGCAAAATTCACTAATATATCATGGACCCGAAACATATTTAAGCCTTTTATTTATTTGTCGGAATCAAAGGCCGAGGGATACCCAGGTTCAGTACAAAACATATTGAAGCAAGTGATAAAAATTAATCTCATCCATTTTACGAGTCCCATTTAGTTTTTTATTTATTTGTAGGAATCGAAAACAGGTACCAGATGGTTTATAACAACTCATGCACCCTACTCAACCAACTAAACTAAACCCTCTCAGTAGTCCCATTTAGTTTGATGGTGAACTTGATGAGTTTATATCCTAATATATTGATTCAAAATTGGTCAGAAGGAACAAATCAAAACTAGATACGATCGAATAAATTAGATTAGGGTCTCTCAAAAAATAACTGAGTAATAGTTAAGAGAATGATCTTCTCTATGTCCAAGAATTTTGCCTAAATCAATTTTTTTTTTTTACAGAACCTAAACCAAATAGTTCATTTTTGTTTAGGCTGATATTTGGGGTTTGTGGTGTTGTACAAGATCCCGTTCTCTCTAGTTTGCCTTAATAAAAGCATGTGTTTTTTTTTTTTTGGTGTTGGTGGGGGAAGGACGCTTGGCTTTTGCTATATCCACTCCCCATTTCTGCTAAGTACACTCCCATTTGTTTTTTTTCTAATTATTATTATTATTATTATTATTATTATTATTATTATTATTATTATTACCCTTTATACCCCTAACATATACAATTATTATTCTGGAAGGAAAACTATTTTGTATTTCATAAAGTATTTTTCGGAATACAGTTTTGTATTCTAGAGATTACTTTCTGGAATATTAACAAATAAAACTGTATCTCAAAAAGTACTTTCTAGAATATTATTTTGTGTTCTAGAAAGTACTTTCTGGAATGTTAAGAATAACATCTGGAAAAATTCAAGCACAACATTAAAACCATTAAAAACACCATATAAAGGAAAATTGTACAACAATGAGCAATTATTATTATTATTATTATTATTATTATTATTATTATTATTATTATTATTATTATTATTATTATTACCATATATACCCTTTATACCCCTAATATATACAATTATTATTCTGGAAGGAATACTATTTTGTATTTTAGAAAGTATTTTTCGGAATACAGTTTTGTATTCTAGAGATTACTTTCTGGAATGTTAACAAATAAAACTGTATCTCAAAAAGTACTTTCTGAAATATTATTTTGTGTTCTAGAAAGTATTTTCCGGAATGCTAAGAATAACATCTGGAAAAATTCAAGCACAACATTAAAACCATTAAAAACACCATATAAAGGAAAATTGTACAGCAGTGAGCAATTGAAGTGGAGAAAACATATAATTGATATTGGTCCTTCAATTTGGATAACTCTAAGAGACACTCCGTTGCAACAACTTGAATGAACATACTGAGATTGAGCAAGGGAGGAATAAAGGAAAGTAGTTGGGAGCTTAAGCATATTGCATTGGTGTTTGGAGGATGAAAAAAGCCTAACGCTAGAGCAAGAGATTGAGCAAGTGAGGAGTAAAGGAAGACCAAAGTAAGAGATTGGAGGGGGATGAAGGGACTGAAAGAGAGGGGGGTGTTGTTGCTATGAAACATGGAGTGTGTTGTTGCGTTGAAAAGGGAGTGTGTGAGAGAAGAAGGTTTGAAAGCGAGAGATTATTTAAGTAATTTAATTTTAAAAAAGAAAAGGGGAGTGTACTTAACAAAAAAAGGGAGTGGGAATAGCAAGAACGAGGAAGCTTTAGCCATGGACATAGACTAAAATAAACTTGTTAACTTTTTTTCTTCACTTTTCTAGAGTTATCAATGTTTGTGTGTGCTAAAGATATCCTTTAAATAACAGTAAGAGACTAATAATCCCTTTCAAAGAGTAAATAATATTGAAAAAGATCTTTTTATTTTTCAATAAAACTTTTTTAATATATAATCGAGAATTAAATATTGATCAACATATGTCACCAAAAAGAAAATATTGATCAACATGTTTAAATGACTCAATTCTCTAAAAATTAATAGTTTCTAAAAATTATATAAAGAATATATATAGTGTTTAAATTATAATAATTCATGAGAGATTTCTTATTTTAAAATTGTTATTATAAATTTGAATCATATATATATATATATATATATATATATATATATATAGATTATAATTATCTTACTTAATTTAAATTAGAATATATTCTAGTTATAATTATCTTAATTAATATAATTATGTATTTTATATTTTTATATTAAAAAATAGTTTTTTATATATTAACAAATAGTTTAACGATTATGCATCGTCAATATAAATACTTTTACACTATCTCAATCATTAGACCTATTTGCTCTTGTAAAAATAGTTAAATATTTGTGGTTAGATCGATGAACGCGGTATTGCACCTAAGATATATAATGAGTGATGCTATATACTCTTATCTAGACACTCACATATCAAACATACTATCAATATCTATTATTTCTCCTAAATATGTCTTTTTCTATCTCATCATATTATTACTTATTAATAAAATACATGTTTCTATTGATATAAAAGAGGCAAGAGTTGATGATGATTCTATCGAATCAGTAATAAAATAAAATAAATGCCATATCTCTTCATTTAAATTTGTTATAAATTTAAATAAAAATATATTCAGTAATGATAATTATCAGAATTAGGCAGAAAAGATGATCGGGATGTTATTACTGCCACATAGTATTTAATATATATAATTAATCCTTAGTTCACCGTTCCATTGTTATAAGTTTGACCCAAAAACCCCAACCTTTCGAACTCACTCCTCAATCATTCAACACACTTTTTTTTTTTTTATCCGTAAAAATTGAAGACAGAAAATAAAATATGTCAATAACAACATTTCCAGATGGTATCGTGTTTTACAAGATCCTCTCATTGCTACCATCAAAGTCTCTCGTTCTTTTCATGTGCGTGTGCAAGTCATGGAACTCTTTCATAAGCCACCCTTCATTCCTTACCCATCGCAAACTCACTAACCATGGTCACTTCCTCTTCATCTCACCTGACCCACAAGCCCCAGCCTCAGCTGTGATCTATCGTGACCTTGTCCGCTTATAGTGATAGAGGCCTTTGTGTGAATGGTGCTCTTCATTGGACATGTTCAACTGGTCTTCTTGTATTCGATGTGGGGACTGAACAGTTCAGTGTCATGCCTAATCCTTCAGGATATTGCTTTATGAAGGGAATTGCTTGGAATTTGCAGCACCTGGATCTCGTGGAAATTGATGGTTGTTTGTGTTTGGTTGGACACAGCAGTAGCAGTGATTTGAAGTTGTGGATTTTGAGGGACTACCAGGCTCGGGTGTGGGAACAAAAAAGTGTTGTGCTCTCTTCTGGCGTTGTTTTACCACTTTGCAGTGTCCCCACAGGTGAGATCCTACTTCTGCCATTTTTTCTTAATAGACATGTTAGAGGAGTCTACTATGACATGGACACAATGAGCTCTAGGAGGGTTGTGGTCATGGAAATGCCTCGTGTTCCATTGTGGGGTGATCAAAGATTAGTAGACGTTGACATTTTCTATTCTCAAGAAAGCTTCAGGCTATTAAGTGTGGAGACTTAGATTGTGTTCATTCGTAGGGTTATCTCTTTTTAAAAAGCAATATCAAGGGCTTTATGCTTTTTATTTTCAATATTAAGGGCTTTATGCTTTTTCTGGATGTTATATTAAATGGCATTTCCAATATTTGGAATGACATTGCTTTTGATGTTCTGTCTATTTCTGCATCATGACAGTTAGTGAATAGTTATATTTTGCAGCCTAGTCCATCGTGTTTGCTCTTGCAAAGTTCGCTCCCATAGTAGCTAACCTCTTCTTGTCACTCAATTTCTATAGCACATAATCAAATTAATCTACATTATAATGGCAAAATAAATACAAATGAAAATCAAAGGGTAAAGGGTCATGTGTGGCAATATTAAGACAATGGGTTGATTAGACCTTGTTAGCCTTGCTCTTTTCAAGGTAATCTTCTATGATCCCAGCACTGCCAAAAGAATTGGCAGCTGCAGCTGCAATGGTGAAAAGGGTATCTGCCAAAGGAGGCCACGGAAGTGAGCACATTGAGCTCGGAACATGCAAAAGGTCCATCCAGCCAAGAAAATTATTAATATTAAAATTATTTCATTATAATATTAGTTAATTAACTAAGTGAATTGTGAAACATATTTTTTATATTCAATTTATTAAATATATTATGCTCAAACGTATTGATAACGTGTTACTTTGCACCAAACACGTTGGTTAACTGACGTGGAATTATTCTAGTTTAACCAATAACTCAAGTTTAAGTTACGAATATGTAACTGTGTTAAATATAGTACTCGAAGAGATTTATTTGTCATAGTAATTCTATCTGACTTGAGCAAAATTGTCTCTTACGAAGGATATATGTGATCTTGAACAAGCGAAAATGAAAATAATATACGAAATGAACAGGAAAATCTTTATAATAAATAGGGTAAATGGTCACTTTTGTCCTTGACAGTGTAAAGCAGTGATAATTTAGTCTTTGAATAAACAAAAATTCTCAAATAGTCCCTAAAAGTATAAAAAGTGTGTCAAAATTGTCCTATCATTAAGTGTGAAACGTTAACTTTAATTTATACATATGTTTCGTGGACCATTCTATGATTTAAGTTGTAATGTTCAAGGACCAATTTGATATTAAGTTGTAATATTTTAGGACCAATATGACATTAAGTTGTAAAGTTCAAGGACAATTTGACACCAAAGTTAAATTTAACATTTCACACTTAACGCAGGACATTGTTGACGTACCTTTTACATTTTAAGGGACTATTTCATTTTTTTCTTTCAAGGATTAAATTATCACCGCTTTACACTTTAGAGGATGAAGGTAACCATTTATCCTATAATAAATACTACCTCCGTCCCTAATTATAAGACTCTTTTAACTAATTCACACCATTTAAGAAAGTTGATTAATTTAGTTAATAGCATTAAATTTGTTAACAATTTATATTATTTTTTCAAAATTACCCTTACAATTATTGAGACTAGTCATCTCTCTCTTTCCACTTAATTTCTTTCTACCTAATGAATTAATAAGTGCTACTCATCTTGTCCAATCCTCATAAGAGAGAGAGTATACTTATTAATTTATAGCATTCATTGTAAAGTGATTAAGGGAATCTTAGTCAAAAAATAATTAATGCAAGAGACAACTTGAAAAGAGTCTTATAAAAAGGGACAAATTTTTTTTAGAAAAGAGTCTTATATTTAGGGACGGAGGTAGTAATAAACTATTACTAGTATTTTAGTTCGTGCATTGCACAAAATAAATGCATATTTTATATAATTAAAATTTATAATAAATAAATACTTCTAAATATATAGATTATATTATAATTAGATTTTGTAATTAATAAACATTTTAGAACATATCAATTATATTTTTATTTATGATAAATAATTTATATTATGATACAATGTTATTTTGGTAAAATATGTTTCGGGTCCCTGTAAAATATGAAAAATATTAATTTCGTCCCCCTAAAATTTTTTGTATTAATTTGGTCCCTCTAAAAATAAAATATATTTTTGTAGGTCCTCGTTAGTAACTCCGTTAGACGGTAGACTGACGTGGCTAACGGACTTACACATGGAAGGTTATAATGTCTATCGCTTGTTTAGCCATGTGTATTATGTCTTCCATGTCATTTAATAACTCATTTTTAATCATGTAAATTCCTTTCTATAAAATGTTTATTTTAAGGAACAGAGAACCCTAATCCCATTTCCCCGTACGTATCTGTCTTCGTCGTGCTTGTGATTGTGTGGTGAAGGGAACGAAATGGAGGCATCATCGTCGCGTGGTCGTGGTGGGCGACACACAAACAGCTTCAATTTGGATGAGACTTTAGATCTAGGGAACAAGTGAGAAATACCTGAATCAATCAAACAAGGACACATGGATAAAAGGCACCGAATGGAATTTGTTGACTAGAGATAAAGTGACGCAAATCCAATTTCAATTGAATTGAAATCTGAATCATGAATTGGAATTTGATGAAAATTGCTAATTGCAACACCGCAGCTTCTAAAGGCACCGCTCAACATATCACCTCTTGGAATTAATGGATTCGTCAAAATCAACTCTTCCACAATCTCCAATCAAAATTTGGTTCCAGTGATTCCACTTGACGTACACAGCAAGACTCAAATTCGGATGCCAAAATACCTTTTATTTACGGCGTTACAATTTTAAACGCCGTTTCCCACCATCCTTCGACAATCTCTCTACTCAAAACGACGTCTCAATCCAACAATAACGGCGTTTCCTTCCTCCTTCCTCTTTCTACGAACCCTTGAACGTCGTTTCTTCCTCCTCCTTCAATGGACTTCAGAGTACATGGAAAATTGATAAATATATATTAAATTTTGTAATTAATCAAATTTCACGTGTAAGTCCGTTAGTCACGTCAGATTACTGTTTAATAGAGTTACCAACGAGGACATACAAAAATATGTTTTAGTTTTAGAGTGACCAAATTAATACAAAAAATTTTAGGAGGACAAAATTAATATTTTTCATATTTTACAAGAACCCGAAACATATTTTATCCATGTTATTTTTAATTATTGATGACTTCTTTTAAAAAAAAGTATTGGAATTCATGTTAGAATTAAAGATATTAAAAATGATAATATAAGAGCGATAAGAGGTTAATTAAGAAAATTCCCTAAAAATGCTCTCGTTTTAAAAAAAAAAACTCCAAAATTATATGATATATATCCTATCTTGTTGTAATACAATATTTAGTTTACCAATAAAATATGATTTTCTTATCTTATGGTTTAGTGTAGTTTTTAGGCTAAAATGCAATTTTAGTTTCCCTATTTTTATCAATCAGCAATTTTGGTCTCTTTATTTTAAAAGAGAGGCATTTAGTCCCCCTTCTTTAAAAAACCAGTGATTTTAGTCCCCCATCCAAATAATCAATGTTGATTGTCAAATAATTAACATTGACCTAAAATTTATTTTAATTAAAAATAAAAAACAACTAACGCAGAAGCTGGATTACTAATCTTACGGTTTGGGCTTCACCTTCGAATGCCCTACACTCCCTGATGTTTATGGACTATGCACGATCGGAGTTGCCTTGCCGTGGGGCGGTAGTCGTTGCACACGTGAGCTGCCTCGTCCATCACGTGATACCCACCGTCAAAGCACAAGAGCAGGTGCACCCTAGGCCTGCTTGCTTTGACGTCGTTCTCGCTGGGGATGTTAAAGGTGAACCACCGCGACGCCACGCTCCGGTCATCGACCCTCCTCTCAATGGCGAGTAAAGGAATTCTGAGCATGCCAATAGTCACCGGCACGTCTGGTTGCTGGTTTTCTAAAGTGAACACGAGGTGGTCGCTCACAAGCTCTACCACTACAAAATTAAAGTCTTCGTTGTTTCATAATGGGTCAATTGAGTGGTTCAAAATCTTATTGTTTAGGCTGGAGACGACGATAGGAGGGGAGAAGGTGAGGGAAGGGAGTGTGGAGGAACAAATGAGGGTTAGGGATTGGAGTTTCACGGTGGCCATAAGCAGAGGATCACAATTTTTTTTATTTTTAATTTTTAATTAAAATAAATTTTAGGTCAATGTTAATTATTTGACAGTCAATGTTAATTATTTGGATGGGGGACTAAAATCACTGGTTTTTTAAAGAAGGGGGACTAAATGTCTCTCTTTTAAAATAGAGGGACTAAAATAAAGAAGGGGGACTAAATGTCTCTCTTTTAAAATAGAGGGACTAAAATTGCTAATTGATAAAAATAGGGGAACTAAAATTGCATTTTAGCCTAGTTTTTATTTCAGATGGAAATGGGTTGGGGAATAACAAGATGGAATCTCTCTCTCTTTGGTATAAACTACATGTATCCTCCACTAGAGACAATCTTGCTCAAGTTGAGGACCACTATGGACGGAAAGCTCTCCCTTCGAATACTAGGACTAGAACTCAAAACCTCTCGTTAAAATTGGAATAACCCCATGCTTATTAATCCTCTCTGTGTGTGTGTCTGTCTCAAATTCACCAAACAAAAATTAAATCTATAAAAAATCTAAATTTACATCCTAAAATATTTCAATTACCATTAATCCATCATCACCACCATGACCATTGTCATCGCCACCACCGCCATAATCGCCACCGCAACACCATCATGATTGCTACCATGAATGTTGTTGTCATTGCTGGCGCTGGCGCTACACACCACCATAACCATCGTCGCCATTGTCATCATTGTCTCCGATGTTGAAGAAAAGCTTCTGATTAAGTAAAACACCTAAAAATGTTGTCAACCAAATTGAAATTACCATTGATATAACTTTTAAAGTAGTTATGATAAAAGTCAACAAACTTATCATACACAGTAATAGATGATAGTGTAAAAATGTTTTACAATGTCAATATGTATTCTATTTTATCATAATAATATATAGTAAATATATAACATAATATATCGTGCTTATATATATATATATATATATATATATATATATATATATATATATATATATATATATATATATATATATGTCATAAGATTTATATTAAATGTATTATTTTATATATATTTATAAAACTTTAACATATAATATTAAAATATAAACAATTTTTATTTAAAAAATTATTTAAAATTTGTAAAATAAAATTAAATATTTTGAATTCTATAAATATTATTTTATAAAGGAATTATATCAATTATTTAATACGTGTACGTTTAGTTGATTTTTTTTAATTAAAACTTGATTTTTTTTAAATTAAAATTTGATTTTATTGTTAATAGGGATATTTTGATTTTATTCTATAAATAGGGATATTTGATTTTGTTTTTAATTAAAACTTCATTTTTTTAAAAATTAAACATTGATTTTGTTTTTAATTAAAACTTGATTTTATTTTTAATTGAAACTTGATTTTGTTTTGCTGATGTGGCATCTATTGTACTGTTTGTTGTACAAGTATCATTTCTCAAAAAATAATGTATTAAAAGTTAAGAAATATATTTAAAAGTAATTTTAAAAATATTAAACAAATGTGATAAAATGATAAATTATATTGTCAAACGACTCAAACCTCTCTCTATATATAAAGAGAGATATGTTCTATCTTATTCTACTTTTATCTAAGGGAACGTTTATTTCACGAAATCATCTTGCATTATCGGGAATCATATATCTAGGAATATTGTAGCTAGAAATGTTATTTCCTGGCATATATAATAATGTGTTTAGTTAACTTTTAACATTCCTGAGAATATTTTTAAAGTTTTAAAATAATAAATGAAAAATAAAAGTAAAAATGGAAGTTATAGTGAAGTTAGAAAATAACTTCTCATATTCCCTTTCCCATGGGATGGAGTGTAACTTTCCCATCCCATCCATTAACATGAGAATAAAAGTTGTTTAGACATGGAATTGCAACTTTCCCGAGAATAAAAGATACTCGAAAATATTTTATAATAACCTCCTAACAAACATGACAATAAACATTCTCACATTATGTTCCCGATAATGCAATATGATTTTGTGTAACAAATGCCCCCTAAGTGTGTATCTTATCTTATTTTATTATTCCTAAGAATATAATAAAATATGTGAAACAAACGCCCCTTAGTTAACCGTGTGAATAACACTGTGCATTGTTATAAGTTTGACCTAAAAACACGAACATGGGAGATGAAATCCCTTATTCAACACACACTGACCCAAAACAAACCCAAAACCCTCCTACGTGAATCTCAATGACAACATTCCCAGATGATATCGTGTTGTACAACATCCTCCCATGGCTCCCATCAAAGTCCCTCGTCCGGTTCATGTGCGTGTGCAAGTCATGGGACTCTTTCATTCGCCACCCTTCATTCCTTCATCTTCGCAAACTCACTAATAACCCCACCCACAACTTCCTCTTTCTCTCACCCAACCCACAACCACAAGCCTCAGCTGTTGGAACGCAATCCCTCATTTTCTCAGCACCCTTTTATCATAATGATGCTCTTCACCCCAACAGTAGTAACATCGTCACGACTCCCCCACGTGCCTCAATCCTCTTCACCCTCCCAAACCTTAACTCCTCCGAAGACGTGTCCAGTGTGTCAATGGTTTGCTATGTACCACATAAGCTATGCTTCGTCATCTTCTCATGGCAAGAAGTAGGGAAGAGAGAATGAGTAGAAAATAAATAGATTTTTATAGTGTTTGGATTGAAAGAAGTAGGAGAGAAGTAGAAGAGAAAGAAAAGTTTATTTTTCTCTTCATTCATTTGGTTGAATAGAAAAGTGAAGAGAAAGAAAATAATCTTTTTTAAAAAGACATATTTACCCTTTATGTATATATAATATAATATAATATAATATAATATAATATAATATAATAATTTTTAAAATAATATACAATAATATATTTTTTTATGGAAAGCTGAAATAAATTATTATCCTAAAAAAAATTATTCAGTTTAAATATAGAAAAAATTATATTTTATCAAAAGATGTATATATAAAAACAAACTAGTGAATCAAGTGCTTATACACCATGCATTGCCACATGATGATGCCATCCTCTATGCATAAAATTTGAAGCTTTATTCCAGTGAAAGTTTGATCAAACTACCTCCATGTATATGCTATTGAAACTGAGATATGCTATTGACGATTGTAAGCATACTGAGGTTACTTTTGTAAATTTACATGATGCATTCTTTCCTCTGTCAGTTTTCTTCGCATTTGAGAAGAGATTTTATTTTTTCTCTCTCCCCTGCTTCTCTTCTTAACCAAACTGCAGAAAATAATTTTTTCTTACCCACTTCTCTCTTCACAACTTCCCTCTTCACATTCTCTATCAAACCAAACGATGCATTAAGGAGCTTTTCTCAAATAAGAACTGGTTGCTAAATAGGACTCTTCTCCAACGGTTCAATAATGCCCACTTTCATATCGATACCATGAAAGAACCTCCGATAAAGTTGGTCTTACGATTACAGGTAAATCTGTTTTTTTTTTTAACCATGATAACAGTTGTCAATTTATGTATTATGAGAGTATCACGATCTGATAACACATACGTTGTATAATCCTATGGGATGTTAAATTAACTTTAAAATATTGTTAAATTTGTTTTAGGCATTATTAAAGGATGAATTCATGGTATTATGTGCATTTTTTTGGTGTCATGGACGTGGCCACTCTACCAGGCACGACAACTACATCTTGGGATGGGTTCAATGTTAGGATTGTTTAATGTATTTGATTGGTGTATATCTGTTTGTTGAGTAATGTTGTGATGGCATAGGTTCGTCAACTTCGGATTAGGAACCATGGTTATCTTTTATTTAGTTAACAAACATAAATAGGAAATAACCAAGGATTTGGAGGGATGGTGCTATATGGTTTTGCTTTGTAAATGGGTTATTGGTATCCCTTGTACCATTAATTAATATACTATAATTTTTGCTGGTAAAAAAAAACTTTAAAATATTGTTCAATAAATTTCAAACATTGAAAACACTATTATCATTAGAGCATATTAGAATTTCTAGCTTCACTTTTATTGTTGCGTAAATTTAGGTATTGTTACAACTTAAGGTGAAGATTTAAAATTAGTTAAGCATTCTTACTTACTTATTTCTATTCATAGTTTCTCTCTAGCAAGGGGTACTCTCTTGGCCATAGCTTCAAAAAACAACTTAAACTAACTCCAAGATCAATCTTTCTATATAATCACTTCTTTATACTACAACTTGTTCAAAATATACTAGCAAACTTTTTTTTTTTATCTCTCTTTTCTCTGCAATTCACATTCATTGAGAAAAAGTATCTATCATGATGATCTCTCATGGTACCGATCCTATCCTTTGGCGCTTTGTTTTAGTTATTGTCATTGTCGCCCTTTACACTCCAAACCTTAGTGCTGCAAAACAATCTAAAATAAATGGCTTGAAAATGAATGTAATTGATCGATGTTGGAGATTGAATCCTGAATGGAGAAAGAATCGACCTCAACTAGCAACATGTTCCGTGGGCTACACTGGCAAGATGACAAACAACATTGGTAAGGACCTCATCCATTATAAAGTTACTAACCCAAATGATGATCCTATAAACCCCAGACCTGGTAGCTTGAGGTATGGAGCTTCTGTAATTCAAGGCAAAGTGTGGATCACATTCCAAAGAGACATGCACATAAAACTTGAGAGACCCCTTCTTATTAGTAGTTTCACCACCATTGATGGTCGAGGCGTTAATGTCAACATTGCTGATAATGCATGCTTAATGATCTTTAAGGTAATTAATCACCAACTCCTACTAACTTTTTTGAGAGGCACCAACTCCTACTAATTAAACATGCATGCACAATAAACATTGCAAATTTTGTTTACATGAGTTAACATTTTGTATGCAACCCTTCTTCTTTTATTTATTTTTAGGCCACCAACGTAATCATCCATGGCATTCGAGTTCATCATTGCAAACCTCAAGCCCCAGGGATCGTGATGGGGCCTGAAGGAAAGGTGATTCCTTTGGGTCATGTAGATGGGGATGCAATTAGATTGGTTACTGCTTCAAATATTTGGATTGATCATAATACACTTTATAATTGTCAAGATGGTCTACTTGATGTAACGCGAGGTTCCACTGATGTGACTATATCCAATAATTGGTTCAGAGACCAAGACAAGGTTATGCTTCTTGGACATGATGATGGATATGTGAGAGACCAAAACATGAAGGTTACTGTTGTGTACAACCACTTTGGACCTAATTGTAATCAACGCATGCCAAGGTAATTAATTGCTCCATTAAGAAGTTAAGATACAACAATTTAAATGTATTAGACAATATTAATTTGTCTTATACATAAATAAAATCCAGGATTCGCCATGGATATGCACATGTAGCCAACAATCTTTACTTGGGATGGGTGCAATATGCCATTGGTGGAAGCATGGGACCTAGTCTTAAAAGTGAAGCTAACCTCTTTATAGCACCAACAACAGGGAATAAGGAGGTAATCAATTTTTGCAATTCCAATTCAACTACTTAATATCCAATTAATAGTAGGTCACAATAGTTCAGTATTTATGTATATATAAAGTGATTTTACCAGTATTTTGCTAATTATTTAATTGTGTAGGTGACATGGAGAAAGAGTAGTCATAAAAATGGGGATACATGGGAATTTCATTCAGTGAGGGACGCTTTTGAAAACGGAGCCTCCTTCGCAATAACAAAAGGAGGACGTGTGCCAAAGCCAAATTATAGCAAGGAACAATGCTTTAAAGTTGTTGATGTCAAATCCGTGAGATCATTGACACGCTCATCAGGCATATTAAGATGTAGTAAAACCTCTATATGTTGATCAACTACAAAAATAGAAAAAAGGATCTTGAAGCGAAGTTTGCGTCAATTAGGATTCAAACCTATCAAATGACGAGGAATTAATTTCCTCCCAAATGTATTAGAACTCCATTATATTTGAAATTTGATTTCTCAACTAAGATGTTATGATAAGTTTTTTCTTAACTTGTTTTTATTTTTTATAAATAGAATTTTAGGAAGAGATATAACAGTTATAATTTAAGAAAGGAAAATTATTCAAGTTCAAAGGAATGTATACAAAGAACTTACATGTACTCCACTTTAAAAACAAAAGTGAGAACTTTATATTACAGTGTGTAATGATCAAAAAATATTACAGTGTATAATATGCGAAATTATGTTTAAATATACTCAACCAACACTTTTGAAAATTTATTTTACCAAGTTTCACAATTAAACTTATAAATATTTATTCATATAATTTTTTTATTGAATATTTTTATTTTATTTTAATGTTTACATAAACATATTGAAGCAAGTTGTGAGTGGTCCCTTAAATGGATCTCAGTATTGAGGGATTAGTCTTTGGCTCTCGACCGAGGGATACCCGCTGGGTTCACAACAAAACATATTGAAGCAAGTGATAAAAATTAATCTCATCCATTTTACGAGTCCCATTTAGTTTTTTTTTTTATCTGTAGAAATCGAAGACAGGTACTAAGGGGTTTACAACACTCAAGCATCCTGCTCAACTAACTGAGCTAGACTACCTTGGCAGAAATTTTTATTGATTGGTTGATTTTTTTAAAGAAAGAAGAATTTACACCAAAAAAAAGAAAGAAAGAAAGAGAGAGAAAAATGCATTCAAGGTATGGTTTTGGGTGCAGGACATCGAAATCTGGTGCATATGTTCATTATATTCAAACACTGATTCAGGCATTATACCAATCATTCAAGGAAATGCCAGTTCTTATGTTGAACTTATGAAATGTAGTCGCTGTGTTTATCTAGTCAATATAAAAATAAAGTAAAACATAACCCAAAAGCAAAGTGATGAAACATAAAAGTTGTCAAGTTTCTCGTTGATTTTGATTTAGGTATTTTAATTTAATATACACATAAGCTAATTGTTTGGCAAATATTTTCAGCTGATTTTTTGGTCTTTTTACTAATTAAAAAGCTTATTTGACTATATTAATAGTATTTGGTAAACAAATTTTTTTTAGGACCCTATAACATTTTTTAAGATGTTACTCCAAGTCGCGTATCTTTTCATTTCCAGCTTCTTATATATTATTGAATTTTTACTCTTAATTTATTCTAAAACAATAAATAATAGGTTTATTTTATTTTTAATTTTTCTATAATTTTTTAGATAATCTATATATTACACTTTAACCATTATACTATTTATATTATTTTTTTGTATTATATTTTAAGATATTGATAATAGATTAGTATGACAATACTAACACACAATAGTATTACCATACTGATCAACATAATAAACGTGTGAAGTCTACTTAAATTTGTTACTTTTAAATGATTTTTTTTTTCACATGAGAGGTGCCATTTTTTAAAAATTTACGAAAATAGATAAGTTTTAAAAAAACTATCGAATATGGGTAAATATGTTTTGAAACATGACTTTATATTAAGAAGTTGTGTTTCAAGACAAGACTTGTTACATTTTTTTTTTTTAATTTAAACTATAGAAGTCGTGTTTCTTAAAAAAAAAATTACAATACAAGTCGTGATTCATCATGACTTTATACTAACAAGTCGTTGGTTCGAGTGATTTGAGTGGTGTTGGATTTGATTTTCTTAAGCAAAGTTTTGGGTATTCGAGTCTTTTGAATGAAAAAACGTGGCCACTAAAACGTTTGGGAGAGGAAAACCCCATTAAAAGTGGCCACTGGTGTCACCCAAAATCAACAAATTCAGATGGGGGATGTTCTTTACAACAGAAACTTCAAAATTCCCTGTATGACCCAGATTTAGTGCATGTTTGGATTAAAGTTTGTAATCATAAGTTTGAATTAAAAGTATGTTACAAACTTAAGTTTGATAAAAATGAATTTACTATAACATGATTTATGTTTGGGTATTTTTTGTTCAAAAGTATGTTGATAAAATGAAATTAGTTTGGATAATACCAATCAAAAGTACTTTTACTTCATGTTTCTATTGTAAATATACAAATCAAAAGTACTTTTACTTTAAAAGTATCAAATTTGTTACTTCTAATTTAAACCCGGGTTTGGCCCAAACGTAAGTTGCAGAATTAATTTTCGGAGCACCCAAACATGATGCCAAAGTGAGTTTAGGGCTCCAAAAGTATGTTTGAGATACCCAAACGGGTATCCAAACATACCCTTAGTCGTTTTTAAAAAAGCACAACTCCTGGTAAAATTAAATCAAGCAGACAAGCACCACCTATACATGCAGCTGCATGGCAGCACCGCCAATTAGTTTTACTTAGTCATTAAGAACATTTTGCTTCAAAGTTAAGATTTAAGAATGTTGTGAGATGGTATAAAAAAAAGGTTGTTGTAAGATGTTAAAAATTTCCTCCAGCGCCAAAAATATTCCTTAGCCAATAGTAGTTGATGCTTAAATGTTAAGTTCTTATATGTAATGCCTGTAAAATGAAATAGGAGGCACTTTTTTTTTTTTTTGTCAGCCAAAAAGATGAGTATCTATTAAAGAAATGGGCACAAGGGGTACCCTTCCATTTACAAAAGCTACATAGAGCCAATTGATATATAGACTCTTGACACAGCAATCTGTCAAACATTGTCACCCCACCATTCAAAAACCATTGACATACATATCACACCCGAACTCACTTCCCCCCATTCCAATCAAAGAAATAGATTCACCTATATATGTAACATGTCCAAGTACTCACTGTGTATATTCCCTACATGTCAATGAACTTTTTTTGTAAACCAAATTAAAATCTGCACAATCCCCATGATCCAGTGAGTATTTTCTGCGTGCCGTGAATATCTCCTAACAGAGAACCAAGCCCTGATGTTGTGTTGTTTCCTGTTATTGAGTTACAGAAGTAACTAGCATGTTTACTGTCTGATTCAATTGATATACTTGCTTCTCAGTTTAATGCATTAAAATGTGTGTTTTCCGTTTAACAAGCTTCTAACTGCAATCCAAACACACACTAAGGGTGTGTTTAGATTATTAACGTTAGAGAGCTTCTAAACGGCTGTTTACGCATTCCAAGACACCAAAAGCATAAGTAATTCTTCTGTTGCTTTTGAAAAAATGCCAGTTCCCAAACACGCACTAGAAAGTTGAAGTGCAAAACAGCAAATCTCTTCTTTCTCTTCCTCCAGTGAGTGAGTAGTGTGTGGAACAATTTTTTTTCTTCTCTCTCCCATCCTCATTTCCACTGTGCATGTGTGTGAGGTGTTTATTTTTATCATCCCACTGATATCAGAATTAGTCCCTAAAAACACTGAACCTTTGAGCTGAAACAGTGAAAACCCCTCAAATGAACACAATCCCAGATGAGATCGTGCTGTACAACATCCTCCCAAGGCTCCCATCAGAGACCCTCCTTCGTTTCAGGTGCGTGTGCAAGTCATGGAACTCTTTCATTCGCCACCTTTCATTGCTTCATCTTCACCCACTCATTGATGACCCACAAGCCTCAGCCTTAGTCATTGCAACCTCAAAACTCCACGTTTTCTCAACACCCTTTCACCCTGACAATAACACCACCCCCACGTGCCTCACTCCTCTTCACCCTCCCAAACCACCCTCACTTCAACCAAACACGCCTCCAGTGTGTCAATGGTCTGCTCTGTTTCCACCCCAAACGCACCGTTTTGTTTTCTTCTCACGTCAGTGCTTTCACTCTCATAGCAAACCCCACCACTAGACTGGCTCTTACTCTCCCCTTTGATCACTCCATAGACAAAGATTTTTACTTGTCATCTCATTTCGGATACGATCCTGTTCGAGACGAGTTCAAGGTTCTTCGCTTTGTTAAGTATGAAGGC
Source organism: Pueraria montana var. lobata (assembly GCA_026413185.1). Lineage (NCBI taxonomy): Eukaryota > Viridiplantae > Streptophyta > Magnoliopsida > Fabales > Fabaceae > Pueraria > Pueraria montana. The sequence goes on along the minus strand of CM048651.1, from coordinate 34,777,498 downwards.
TCTCATGAGTTCAAGGTTTTCACTCTTGGTGGTGACACTTCATGGAGGGTTGTTACTCCTGAAATGCATCATGATGACCTTTTGGCCTCTTATAGAGAGAGAGACCTTTGTGTGAATGGTGCTCTTCATTGGACATGGACACCAACATTAGAAGAAGTGGACATTATCTTCTGTCAAAAAAGCTTCAGGTCATTAAAGTTGCATCAAAACTAGAGGAATACCTTTCTATTTGTTAGTATGGAGACTTAGATTGTGTTAGAAGGGTTATGACCTATTGTATTGATATCATATTTCCGCTTTGTCTAACTACTTTCCTTTCTGTCCAATTGAAAAATGATGACACTATGAAGTTTTCTCACTGTTTTTAAATAGAAATACTCTTTCTTGTTTGCTGAGATGTGTTATTTTTTTAATTGGAGAGACATAAAAGATTATATACAAGGGGAACTGGTTATTTGAATCTGTTATGACCAGCTTAGACATTAACGGCAGTTAGTGATTGATCTTCTGTTTGGTTCTGTGGAAATAAATAGGTATTCCTGGGAGTCATGGTGTTCAGATAGTTGATTGTAATTGAACAAATTGATTCCTTATGTTTGGTTTTGTGGCTGTGAATTGATTTTTATGCAAATCTTTGGTGTCTGTTGTAGAATTTAAACTTTCAGCCTGTAATTCTTGCAGTGTCTAAGCCAATTGAAGAGTGTCAGACATGGTTCTACCTAAAAAATATTAGACAGGTTAATCAGATTGGTTTTTTGACATTAGTTGGCAAACTAGGATACTGATACTTATATCCTATTTCTATGTTTCTTTTTCTGTCTTAAAAGACATATGCTAACTAAATTATTCAATTAAAAGTGCAAAATGTAAAGTATCTATTCACATTATATCTAACAACGACTAGATCTGTGTAGATATTAAAATACATCACTCAAAATCAGTGGAAACTTTGACTTTTATCACGGACCATTCCAACTACGATGACCTTATCGCACTGGGTGAGATTGGCTATTTAGGTTACACACGCCATTAAACTCGATCAAAAACCAAATTCTCAAAAATATTTGTGGTATAAGATGATAAAAAAATTAGGAGAGAATTACATAATTGATTATGAAAGCAACTGATGAAATCCAGACAAAGCCAACAGCACTCAGTGATGGTACTTGCAAACATTACTAAAAGTTCATAAAAAGTGTGTGAAAATCCAGTAACAACAATCACAGTTACAAGATGTTTGAGGCGAAAGGTAACAAACATTACAATTGTTTGTCTTGTATGTGAAGAAATTAGCAATCTCTATTGAGCAAAAAGGTGGAGTTTTGTTTGGTCAATGGTTGTCTGTGCATGTTTCAAATGATGTACTCTTATTTTGTATTGCCAAGAATTCTCAAACCAACTAACATGATCTCTTCAAGAGTTCTGCAAGGCTTCATGTCTTAAAGTTAACTTTGAAAAGTCAAGGGCTATATGTGTTCTAAAGTTTTCTACAAGTTGAAATAAAACTTCTCCAATCTATAAGAATTTTGAATGACATAAATAAGTACCTGAATTTTCCCCAAGGCTTGCTTTTAACTCAATCATTGTTAAGATCCACAATGAATGAGCATAACAAACTATGGTTACAAATTCAAATCACGAGCATGACAGAGAACATAAACTATGGATGCTTTAGATGGATCCTCCCCCAGCATTCGCCCTAAGGAAGCCTTGCTGTTTATTTCTGTTTTCTTTTGTTGCTTCCTAAAGCACACTAATGAGTATATTTAGAACTTCAGCATTTTTTTTAAAAAGAAAAGTTAAATTAATCAGTAAGTTCTAAATTATTTAGAATTTTTTAGTTATGTCCCTAAATTAAAAAAATTATAATTAGATCTTTGATCTTATAGAATTTTGTAATTAAGTTCCTAGAGTTAGTTTATAGCAACTTAAAATGGCCAAAAAATGAGAATTTGTGACGGTTTTAAAACTCTAAGTCAATTAAAAAATTTACAAGATCAACTACCTAATTACAATTTTTTTTTTTTAATTTGAAAACCTAATTAAAAATTTGCAAATAATTCATAGACCTTACTAATTAATTTAACAAAAAGAAAATCAGGTTTAAAACGAGTAAGGATGCTCTCATTTTAATCGCACAAACATTCCTTTCAGTCTTGCTAAAAAAAAAGGAATCATTCATGGTATGGTTTTGGGTGGGCTATTACTTCCTGCACCCCCATTTTTGCTTCCTGCACCCACTAAAAATCCCAAACAGACCAAACTACCCTTCCCTCTAACCAAGCCCCACCTCCACCCAACCACCCAATACCACCGCCAAACATCACCCCTGGAGCCACCCAAGACCACCACCACAACTACTAAACACCACACGCAACTGGCCAACGAAGGAAATCGAAGAAACAGACTTTTCAAAATCAGATTAAGTAATTCCAGAATACCTTTTCTGGAATGATTTTTTTTTCTGGAAAGGCCTTTCCGGAATTATGTTAGCATAATTCTGGAAAGGGTTTTCCGGGAAAAAAATTTCATTCCAGAAAAGGCTTTCCAGAATTACGTAAAATAATTCTGGAAAGGCCTTTCTGGAAAGAAAAAAAACAAAAACAAAACAAAAAAAACAATTTTTTTGTATTCCGGAAACTTGTTTCCGAAATACAAAAAAATTGTTTTTTTTTTTTGGAAAGGCCTTTCCTGAATTATTTTACGTAATTCTAGAAAGCCTTTTCCTGAATGAAATTTTTTTTTCTGGAAAGGCCTTTTTGGGAAAAAAAATTCATTCCGAAAAAGGTATTCCAGAATTACATAATCTGATTTCGAAAAGTCTATTTCTTCGATTTCCTTCGTCCGCCGGTTGCGTGTGATGTTTGGTGCTTGTGGCGGTGGTCTTGGGTGGCTCCAGCGATGATGTTTGGCAGTGGTATTGGGTGGTTGGGTGGAGGTGGGGCTTGGTTAGAGGGAAGGGTAGTTGGTCTGTTTGGGATATTTAGGGGGTGCATGAAGCAAAAAAGAGGGTGCAGGAAGTAATGGCCTTTTGGGTGTGGTCCATGATAACGAAATCTGGTTGTCTGATCCAGGCCTTATACCAAACACTCATGTTGGGCATTGCTATTGCCACCCCGCTTGACTATTTAGGCCCCCCACTTTTTCAGATACTTGTTTTTGGATGAAAATACCCTTAACCTTTGACACCCTTATAACACAGTGAAAACTTGTTTATGTTGTGTTAATTTTTTTCGAAAAAAAAATACAATGGAAATTAGTTTCCATTATGTTAAATTTTATTTTAAGACAACAGAAACTTATTTTTGTTGTGTAATCAATTTTATATATATGTTACTTTTTTAAAAAAGTTATCTTTTAATAGTAATTGAATTAATTATAATACATATTACCATTTTAATTGAACTTGAATTAATTACGATAGAAGTTATCTTTTTTAATAGTAATCAAATTAGTTATAATACAAATTATCTTTTTTAATTGTAATCAAATTAATTACAAATAAATTAAATTACCTTTTAATAGTATAATAATTAATTGAAATTAATTACAAATGAATAAGATAGATTTAAATTTTGAAAATTGATTTTAAGGCTAGACCGTTACTGTGGATTGATTCAATTATAATTTATTACCTACCTAATTATCCATTACATGACATCCTAATGTTTTCTTAACACTATAATTTAACCTACCAAATCATTTCTTAAAATCAATGTAGCGGAACGAATGTGTAAAATTACAAGGACAAAATTACAAGGTGGTTTCACTAATAGCTTAGTCATCAAATCAGTTAGAATTGGAAATGAGTCGAGCTAAGTCAAGCTAATCAGAGCTCCACTCGATAAGAATTGGCTAAATTCGAAATTTGATTCGAGTTTGATATAAAGATTCTTTTCAACTCGAACTCGAGTCCATTCAAGTTCGTGAATGACTTGATTCAGCAAATTAGTTTGATTTGAGTTAAAATTATAATTATTTTATATTTATTTATTTCATACAAAAGTAAAAATAACATAGAATTAATTAAAAAAGCAAATTACAGCAACACATCCTAAGCTTTTATCAAATTACACATAACCTCACCCTTTTTTTATTTTCCTACACTAACCCCCATTTACATTTGAAAACATTACATTAACACCTCCTTATATGTTTGAAAACATTACACTAGCACTCTCCTAAATCTTATACTAACACTCCCTATAAAGGAAATGAATGTAATGATTAAAAAAACAAGAGATACTTGTGTAATTACACAAAACCTCAAAAGATATTACTGTAATTTATTTTAATTAAAAACATCAATTATATGAATTTAACAATATAAACTATATTATTTAATACACACACATATAGAGAGAGAGAAAGAACTGGTTCATAAACCAATCGAGTCGAATTATACATAGTTCAAGTTTAGCTCATTTGGTTCATGAATCAAGTATAACAAATCAATTATTAGATTGATTCTTGAACTATGTTCGAGTTGCCTACAAAAAGAGGGGTTGAGAGGGAGAGTTGTCTTTGGTTTTGGGAACACTTTGGGAGAGAACTAGGTCTCTTGAATATACTAAGAGTGTAATGCTATTTTCCATCAATAAAGATTATTTTTGTCTACAATCTAATCCAGTTCCTATCATTTTATATCTGCAGTATGTTGAATGGTTATGCCATTGTAAATAATATATACAACCTCAGCCATTTATCCCTTCTCAAACCCCAAAAGAGAAGAATAACATTTCAATTGAAAAATTTGTAACACCTTGAATACATATGGCATCAGATGGCCCTCTCCAGCCATGTTGGCAATCTTAGTGAAGACTTCATCCCCATTCTAGAAAGGAAAACAGAATACAACAGGTGGAGCAAGAACATGAAACATCCACTATTGATCAAAACCTGAACATGAAAACAGAACCACATCAGTGTTTTAATGACCCAAGAACCAATTCAATACAAAGAAACTGTAGAATAATAACATACCAAAATGCCAAATAGGGTATATATCACGTTCATTGAAGGAATAGAAGTAACACCAGAAGCAGCAAGGACAAATGTGAGAGAAGCATGAATGTTAATGGTGATCTACAAGCGCCACGATTCCCGCAAATCAAGAGGGAGAAAAACACAAGTCAGTAGTGGTTGCAGTGTAAGATGATAAAAAGATTGGGAGAGAATTTTAGAATTGATTACCAAAGCTAGTATGTTTTCCCTTATCAAGAAAGATGAAATCAAGACAAAGCCAACAGCACCCAGTGCACGTACCTGCACACATTATTAAGATTTTATTATAAGAAATGAGTAAAAATGAGTGAAAGAACCAGATAAAACAATCACTTCAAAATAAGATATCTGAGGCAAAAGGTAACAAACATTACAATTGTGCACAAGAAAATTGACATATTCCAACTTGCTCCCGACCTGACAAGATGTAAGAAAAAGACACATTGTTTAGCTTATTTCAACAACAAAAAAAGGGATTAACAACTTACAGTTGTCATCCTTATAAGAAAATATTTCAGTCTTGTGATAGGCCTCAAATAAATTCATATTTCATAAATTTATGTAAATAATTTTGATAGAAATTGAAGAAAATAACCACCCAGATAAATAAGATAAATAAGCAATGGAAAATTTATAATAAAAAGATAGAAAGTTCATTAAATTCATAGATCCAATTAAATGCCCAATTTTTACCTTGGTTTTCATTTCTTTTTGCAGGAAAGCAAGCATTGGAAAAATTTAACTTTAGCGCTTTAAGCACAGCTAGAAGCTATCCAGAAATACAGGCACCAGCGCTAAGTGCTGGAAATAGCAGAAAAGCACTGGTCAAAGTGCTGGCTGACAGAGAGCATCAATTGTTCAAGTGCTAAAGGCGCCAAACCTTAGAAAAGTGATGGCTGATAGAGAGCCCAAGTTCTCCCAGTGCTAAAAGCGCTGGAATCTAGTGAAGCGCTGCCCTAAGCACTAAAATTAAAGACAGAAAGCAACCCTGATGTTAGTGCGAAAAGCACCACTGCAACACTGAAGGTGTATGCCAAATCAGATTCAGTTATTCAGCACTTATACATGCTGGTGAGGAAAATTTGCAGCGTTGCATGGAGTGATATCCTAGCCCTAAAAATGTGCGATTTGAGAGGGAAAAGTGTTAGGAGATCTTGATCGAAATTTGACATTCTCTATTCCATACATGAAGATCTGACCTTGGAGAAGAATTTCAGAGCTTCAATCCAGCCATTACCTCTTCTCCTTTTCTGATTTGCTGGATTTCTTAATGTATTGATAAATTCCCTAGGTTAGGATAGATGAACTCTAGAAATTCTTTGTAATCAGACTCATTTCTATTCAATGCAAGTTTTTTCTATGAATTTGAGCAATGTCTCTGTGCATTTCATGCTTTCTCTAACCGGCCATTAGTGAATTGATTCAAGGTAGTGTTTGTGATTGGAAAAATACGAATGCTACCAGAAATAAGGGTAATTGTCTTGTTTGTGATATTCTAGGGATAGAGTTTCATGAGCAAGTGTTCTGCTGAAATTCTACACTTAATGACTTAAGGCTTAATACGATCTATGTTTTTCTAGGGGATTATTAGAACCCTAGGTTTAATTGAAGGGGCTTAGATTCAAAGAATTGAACACAGTCTAATTTTGATAATTCAAACAGAAACTTCAATTTCATGATCTTGCATTGGATTGAGTTTGATTACTTAGAAGGACAATAGAAAGATTCAAACCCTAGTCAATTCCATTTCTTGATTCTTGATTAATTCAAAATCATAAAAATCAATTAAACATCAATTATGAGTTTTGCATTTAATTTCATGTTCCATCAAATATATTGGTTAGTCCAAATAGTAGCAAGTTGTGTGAGCTAGTGATTGATTGTCAGTCTTCATTGGAAACAACAACCCTATTTCCTCACTCTATCACTTGTATGACTGGTACATTTGCCGAGTCTTTTAACAGCCTCTACCATTGTCTCGGGTATATATTAGGAAAATATTTGAGAAGTAGGACATCTGAGCCCCAAAGAAGGATGGGACATATGGTGACTTTATATAACTTACTGTCTAAGTCACTACGTGACAGGGGAGTGGATTATAGGTAAAGGAATTCACTTAAGATCAAAGAAGGGAAAGGGGAGGAACTATGTTGTACGCGTAGGGGTACGATATTATACAATACGCACATACAATAATTTTTTAAAACAATAGAATATGGGCATGACAATGTATATTAAGTAAAATATAATTATATTTACATATTTATTACATTTTATTAATTTATTTTATTGATTTCTTTATTTTTCTTAATACAGTTGTTATTTATATTGATTTGCTACCGTTATCACATTATTATCGATCATTAATGTTTATGCAGAATTTGTTAAAAAAAAGCATTATCATAACCGAATTTAAATAAAAATGTTATTCAAGTTATGATAATATTTTCATCTCTATCCAAAGAAAAAACATATATAAGATGTTAACATATAAGACACCCAAATTCTGATATGGAGGCAGCCAAATAATGTTAATTGAATATTGATATCTGGTATGGGTATGATGCAGATAGGTTGCCAATTTTGAAGTATCAATGCATCAGAGGTGAGGAAAAAGGGGTGACCATGTGACTGAAGGTTTGGGAAGGAGAGACGAGCCACTTTCGAATTGCTTTGGGTTATCTGTAGTTTTCTATTTGAGTCCATCTTGATCTGGGTATTTTATATTCAATAATACTGAAAAGCAGGAGGGTATATCCAACACAGCTGTCTATTTTACTTCTATAATTGGTCCAGTACTATCATCTTGCCACATAATATAGAAAGGATAATATCAGAAATCAAACAACATCTGCATTTAACAAAGCAACATATACAGACAAATATAAATTGCTTGCATACTTTAAAACAACATCATTTGCTTCTCATGCCTACTATTATGCTACAAAATTCAAATTTAAGAATTTCATGTAAAAGTGAGGTGAAGCTAATTCATGTTAACTTGAATTAAAAAAAAAAACTATCATGACCAATGATACTGAGCATTATGCAACCAGAGTAGTAACCTCAATTCAATGAAATTCATTACAAAGTTTGCCAATATGTGAAGTTTATAAGAACATAAAATTTGTGCACGACTTACCTCCACAAAGTACCCATTGTGAAACCGACTATACCATGCTTAAGCTGCATGAAAGAAATATTAATAAATCATGTCATTATATTCAGTTTCACCACAGTACGCAAACTATAGATAAACCAGCATAGAATATATGTGAAAAAGGAAAATGAAGGGAGGCAAATCTTTGTTCCAAGTTCTAACAAGATTAAATTTCTCAATGATCATGCCTGCAGTTCTTACAAAAAATGGCATATGGTATATAGGGTTTTAATTCATATGCAAAAAAGTTGGCATGTTGTTATGGTCGAGGCTATAGTAAACATCTTCATTGACTATTACCAATTTACCATCTCTAGAGGGAGAAAATATAACCCAGGTGAGATGTTCAGCTCTGAATACACTTTATGTTAGTACATACACAAGTTAATACCACATTCACAAGAATATTTGATAAGAAATGTATCCTACAACTAATTTGTAAACAATTTTTCTCGTCCTAAAATATAAAAATACTCAATTATCATAAAATGACCTTTTGGCTCACAAAACTACACTTCCATTCTTTTGTAAACAAAACACTAGGCAACAGCAAGGAAAACACAAAGGCAGAGTCCAGAGTCCAGAGTCCTATTGCCTAGCTCAGTAAGTAGATAAAGTTAAAAATGAGCTCACCAGATAAGTTAGAGCTTTTACTGGACCAGACAAGACAAGCAAAAGTATAGTTGTTGCCACCTACAACAAAAATTAAATGCAACATTAATAAAAATATGATAACTTAATGAGTCAATAACAACTCAAGAATACTTCAAAAATGAGTTTAATTTACATACACAGATATACACTGTCTGTTTAAAATATTTTTACACAGACACCCACTAAGATTTGATCACTTTACCATGTCATTCTATCCATTAGCAGGTAAATTCCTATTGGATGTCAGCACAAAAATATTTTACACATAAATTAAACTCTTCAAGAAGTATCTATGGCCTTTTGGGAAGCAACTAGCAAGTCTAACCAGAGTTTTCCTTCCAGCATCAACACCCCATCTCATTGAGGATATCACTATTGGCAATGAGAAGAAACAACTAAAGTAATTCTGCAATCAGAAACAAAAACCAAACAGTGAGAGAAAAAGTCAATAAACATCCAAAACATGAATTGAAACTTTTCAAATAGCATAAAGAGACTAGAAGAGTTTTTGTTAGCATTAACCAAATTTCACCACCACCCCCCAAATAAATAAATAAAAAGACCCATTACTCTGTTTTCTTAGCCAAACCTTATATACAAACAAAGATTCAATTTTTGTCAGAACCAACCATTTTCCAACCAAAAAAACACAGACCCATTACTCTCCTTTCTCAACAAAATTCCATAAACAAGCAAAGACCCATTTTTTATCCACATTAACAAACCTCAATGGCAAGGGAATTGCTCAAGAAATAGACCAAACCGGTGAGTGCAGCGAACATGGAACACTCAACCAGTTGCAGCGTTTTCTGATACACTGCTCCATTTGGCGACAAGTCGTGAAGCTCCAACGAAACTCCCTTGTCTTCTTCTTCATGGGGCTCGGTTCTGCAAACTGGCACTCCAACATTTGAAACCCTGATAAGATTGGAAGAGAGAGAGGGTGGGGGTTTGAGTGAGAGAAGAGAGAGAGAGGGGGGGTGCAGAGAGAAGCGAAGTGGGTTGGTTTTGGAAACGGAGAAGATGGAGGGAGAATGTGGATGAGTTTTGAGGGGAATCATGGAGGAGACTTAGGTCGTGTTTGGTTCTGCTGAAATTGGTTTATAATGAAATGGTCGTTGTGGTTTGGTTTTTGTGAAAAATGCGAATCGATTAGTGAAAAATAAAATAAAAAATCAAGGGAGTTACAATGAATCACAGCAGCACGGGACGTACACACTAGTGTAGTGCGTCTCATTTTTATTTTTTTTACTTCTATTTTTTTCTGTATTACTTCCTTCTTTCCTTTTTAACGGTTGAATTTTTATTAAAAAAATTATTTTTATTTATCTATCATTCATAAAGTTCAAGATCACATTAATTATTTTTTATCAATTATATCCTTACTTGTCTCTTTTGCATTTGTTATGGAATATAATTTATTTTTATTTATCATCTGTCATTTATAAAGTTTAAGATCACATTAATTATTTTTTTATCAATTACACTCTTACTTGTCTCTTATGCATTTGTTATGGAGTGGAAAAGAAAAGGGATAAAATATGAAACATCACAATTATTTTATTGGAATCAAGAAAATTTATTACATTTCTTGATTTCTGCATAACAATCTCAAATGACAGATAAAAAAAACGGACGGAATACTAATTTAAATTCTCTATTTATTTAATTAGTTTAATTTAATTTGATTCCTTAATTATTAAAAAGCTTGAGGCGTACCAAATGTATCACTCATTTCTTAAAAAAGCATCAACTATAAAACTTAAGATAATATATGAATACGTGTGTTTATATAGAGAGAGGGGGAGAGGGGAAGGGATTAAGTTACTATTAGACAAATGGTTGGATACAAGAGGAGTGAATTGAATCTTTTAATAAAATCCAAGTCCCTTTTGCTTTTTTTTTTTTAAAAGAAATCTTTAAAAGAGTTGTCTTTTAAAAGATATTCACCAATTGATTTAGCAGCTAAGATGAATTAGAGAATGATCAATGCAACTTAACCACAAATTTTATATGATCAACATATCACGACTAACTACAACATGCATGAAACCTAATATCAAGATATCAAAGAAAGAGTGATAGAGAGAGAGAAGAACACAAGGATTTAATATGGGTTCAATCACTCCTTAGTTATCTATATCTGGTCCCCAACCAACCTAGTTGAGAGTCTTCACTAGAAATTGTAAATGTTTTACAATCAAGTTGTTAAGATATTTTTTGCTTAATTTAAGGGATTCTTTTGTAGGCCAAATTATTGTTTTTTAGCTTTCTCTCTCTATAATCATTGGCTATATGTTCCTTGTACAGATTCATACAAAAATAACACAAAAAATATTCTTCTCAAATTTGATCTTGGTATCAAAGTTGGTTCATACCCAGCACCATGAGCAAATCCAATTTAGGAGATGTTGAAACCAATAGGAGCAAGTCTACTCTTGCCCCAATTATTATTTTGTCAGAGAGTTCGTCCTTCAATGAGTTCATCCTTTAATGCAAGGATTATTCTCAATGAAATCATGATATGTGGTCTCAAATTATGCAAATGCATCTCACTAAAAAGGAGAAGCTCTCACTTGTTCATGGTAATATACAACCATCCACCAAAAAGAATGATGGATACGAGAAGTGGTATGCCAACAATCAAAAAGTTAAAAGATGTTGTTGATGTCTATGTCCCCAAACATTATGAAGGGATATATTCGCCTTAAAACTGCTCGAGATATTTGGGAAGCTTTATCAAAAGCCTTTTATGATGGAGTAGATGAACTACAAGTTTTTATGTTGAATTAGAGAGCTTTCTCTACCAAATAGAATGGTAGATCACTTTCTACCTATTATGGATAATTGATTAAAATTTTCAATGAATTGGATCATCGTGATAAGGCAATTATGGAATGTGAGAAGGATGTTGCAACTTCTCACAAGTCTAATCAACGACAAAAGGTGCATATTTTTCTTGCCAATTTGGATGGTGAACTCGAACAAATTCGTGGCGAAATCCTAAGAACGGATCTTGTTCCAGAATCAAAGAAATGTTACTCAATCTTTCATCGTGAGTTTGTTTGACAAGCAACAATCAATGGAGAACTTGAAAAAACTGAACCTTCAGCCATGATGAGTAGGAACATATAAAATTAGAATAGGTTGTCTCAAAAACAAGAACAAATGGGGAATAATCACTCCAAGACCTCAACAGGTCTAACCAAATCTACCCTTAAGTGTACTCACTGTGACCAATCTAGTCATACAAGGGATTGTTGCTTTGAACTTGTGGGGTGCCCAAAATGGTGAGATCATAACCAGGATTCACAAAAAAGGCATTTAACCAAAACTTTCACTGCTGTAGTTGCAGAAACAAAGACTGATCAAGAAGATGTTGTATGTCATCTTGTCAACTAGCCAACACACCTGTTGAAGAAGGATTGAAATTATTTGTAGAACCTAATCAAGTTCCAGTTGAAAAGGGAGATACTAGAGACTTGTAGGAAGATTAATGTGTCTAGCACACACAAGGCCAAACCTTACTTATGCCTTAAGTATTATAAGCCAATTCATGCATAGTCTTGGAGAAAAACATATGAATGCAATTATGTGTATTTTGAAATATTTAAAATCAGCTCATGGGAAGGGAATTTTGTTCTGAAAAAATGGAAAAAATCAAAGTGAGTATATATACTGATGTTGATTGGGCTGGATCTATAGATGATAGACAATCTACTTCAGGTTACTTCACCTTTGTAGGAGGTAACCTTGTTACATGGAGAAGTAAAAAATAGAATGTTGTTGCACGTTCAAGTGCAGAAGCTAAACATAAAGGGTTGGCTCTTAGGTTATGTGAAGCACTATGGTTGAGACTTCTCCTATCAAATTTGGGTTATTTGCCTAAGCAACCAATTCAACTATATTGTGACAATAAGGCTACATATGATATAGTTCAAAACCCAGTTCAACATGATCATAACAAGCATGTGGAAGTAGATAGATTCTTCATCAAGGAGAAGTTGGATGAGAAGATATTGGAGTTACCGAGGATACGATTAAAGGATCAATTGGCTAATATCCTGACTAAAGTAGTTTCAAGTCAAGTGTTCTCAAATGATGTGAGCAAGTTGGGCATGTGGGATATCTATGCACCAACTTGAGGGGAAGTATCGAGATATTTTTTACTTAATTTAAAGGATTCTTTTTTCTGTAAAATAGGAAATTGTTATTAGCAAATTTGTAAGCATGGTTACTTATTTTTAGCTTTCTCTCTCTGTAATTGTTGGTTATATATTCCTTGTATAGATTCATACAGAAATAACACAAAATATTTTTCTCAAATTTGATCGTAAGCAAACACACAAAAAAAGAAAAAACACTTAACCAACAAGGTTTCTCAAACCCTTCAAGAATCCCTTGTAACCAATTGTAGAAAACCTCTACAACAACTCTTAAGAAAATCTTTTTTCTCAAGAACACTTGAACAAAAAATGAAGTAAGGTTTATGTATCACTTGAATTATGTGACAAACACACAAATTGAAAAACCTTATCTTCTTAACTCCAATGACTCTCGAGAGATTTCCAAAATGAATTCTTGATTTGAAAGAATCTTGTAAAAATTCAACAGTGCAAAATATTTCCTTCATTTCAAGGTTCTCTCTCCTACAAAGAGTTACCAAGGTTTCTAAGAAATGAAGTCATACACACTTTCAAAGCAAAGCAAAGCAAAGTCTATTATTTATAATTCACAACATAATCAATTATATTGGTCATCAAAACTTCAGGGTTCAAATGATAAACAACTTAATCAATTATTATTATTATTATTCCCGAAAGCAAATTTTTTTAATAGCTTAATAATCGACTATTATCAAATTAATCGATTATGCCAAAAAAAAAATATTTTTCTTAAAAAAAGATAAAAGAGTATGTTCAATTACCATTTAGTGAATAATCAATTATCTAGTTCAGAAAATACATATTTCACATAAGACCAATTTAATATGTTATGTTTGACCATAGTGGATTATTCTAGTGTATATTTACCTTTAGCATTTAGTTGATTTTGGATTTTGCAAAAACTAGAGTTGTCAAAATGGGTCGCAACCTGTGGGTCAACCTGACCCACCACGGGTTTGGGCTGAGTTAGGCTGGAAAAAAAAAAACCTTTTCCAGTAATATGAGAAAAATAGTTCGGCCCATTTATGGCCCGACCCATTGGATTGAACCCGTGGTGGGCCGGATTGGCCTATGAGTTGCCTACTTACTAAGAGAAACCTATCCTCCCTCAATCACATGTCTCACTGACTTATAGACCTAGTGTTGTTTTGTTGTACACTAAAAAAAAAAAGAGGCTCAACCCACTAAAGGCCTAAGTTCACTTGCAATTTTAGTCGTGATTATGATTTCTTTGCAATGATTCTTTGTTTATGTGGGTTGGTTGATATATGTGTTGTTGGTTACATGATACATTTTATGATTTTATGGATGAAGATTTGTCTGCAATTTTTGGGAGTGCACTACATAATTTTGTTTCAAAGCCTTTTGTTTTGAAGTGAGCCATAATTTTGGTCGTTTATTGGTGATCTTATTGGGCCATGTTTAGTCTTTGAAAAGATCAAATGTGTTTATTACAAGGGTGGGTGGGTTTGTATTTAGTTTTGTTAGGCTTTTATGTATTTTTTATATCATCCCAAGCTAGTTCCTCTTGTACCAATATTGGATGTTTTATAATAAAACTTCTTTTTTGGCTTTAAAGAAAATGATTTCTTTGCAATTGCCAAAATAATGAAAAGTTATAAGCAAATGTAGTCACAAAGATATTTATTTTTGCTGGAATTTGTTTTTCTAAAATAAAAAATTGATTTTTTGCTGGAATTTTTTTAAAATTTATTTTTCTTTATTTTTTATTTTAAGTGGGGCAACCTGTTTAACCCATCAACTTGTGGTAGGTCGGGCGGGGCCAACATTTTTAAGACTAACCAATAGGTGAGCCGAGTTGGGTTAGCTCACCTATTAAGCGAGCCAAGGTGGGCCAAGCCTAACAGGCTGGGCTGGCCCGTTTTGATAACTCTAGCAAAAACTATGTTATATGTTGTTAATCATTTCCATTTTAATGAGCACTTTGGAATCTCCACTAAAGCCAAATTAAAAACATAGAAAGATGACTAAGATAGACACAAACAGTGGCGGAGCTTGACCATAAAGTTTGAGGGGGCCAAAGTAGCAAATAAAATTCATAAACTCAAAATTCAAATTTATATATAATTGTATTAATTTGTACTCATATGTACTATCATTGTCATTAATACAAAAGTGAGTACAAGATGCAATACAACTACTAATATCAAAAAGCATTCACATCCAAAATGTAATAAACTATAAATATCAAAAGAAACAATCACATCCACTTAAAGTACCGCTCTCCATTCCTTCAAATGCTTGAAATCGTCAATAATTGAATCAGAACTAAAATTTTCAGCTATTTCTTTTTAATGTAAATGACCATATTATCAATAAGAAATTCATCTTCCATCCTATTACGCAATCTTGTTTTGATGATCTTCATTGCTGAAAATGATCTTTCCGTTGTAGCTGTAGAAACTGGAAGAGTTAAGATAAGACGAAATAATCGATCAATCAAATAATGTGTATCTGACTTCCTAGTTCTTGCCAAAGATTGACACAATTCAAGCATGGTGGATAAGTTCTTCAAATCCGGATGACTAGGAGCATAACAATAAAAAAGTTGAAATTTCAAACTAATCTTCTCTTGTTCACTAAAATATAAAGGATAGAATTTATTCACAAGAGTGCATATATCATCAATGTTAAAGGCTCTATAAGCATCTTTAGGAACTAAAGCAGAAGTTAAAGTCAAAAGTTCCATTGTTTGCTCACTAAACCTGTCATTTAGTTCTTCCAACTACTTATCAACTGTAATTAAGAATATGTTCACTCTAAAATGATGTTTTATTGTGATGTGATCTTTTTGATGTCGAGGGCGCCCATGACGTGCTATATAGGTAGCACTAAAATCAAGAATATCAATGTCATGTTGCTCATAAAATAATTTCACATCCTTCAACAAATCCTGTCAACCATCATCTCTTTATTTCTGAATCAATATTTTAGTAGAACGGACTAGCTGCATACCATTAAGTATATCCTAAGATTATTGCTGAAAAGGTTGACAAAGACAATCAGTGATTCCCATAATTTCTTTCATTATATGTAAAATCAATATGAACTCAAATGAAGACAAAATATTATAAGCACCATCAGCATCCCCCCTCTAAGAATAATTTGATCCATCAACTATAATTTTTTGAAGAACCAAACAAGTTGAATTATACAATTTCATCATACTACAAATAGAATGAAAGTGTGAGCTCCAACATGTATCTCCAACTCGTTTTAAAGTGCCAATTTGATTTTTTTCCTTTACCAGTTTCGAGTTCTCCAATTTCCAACAATTGAGCAATTTCATCTAATTTAGCAGTTTATAACTCATCATGATGTTTACTAGAGGAACACACAATATTCACAATGAAAGACAAATTGGAAAAATAAATTGATGAACTGGAATAACTTCTCTTGAAACGGCAACCAAAACAAGTTGTAGTCTATGAGCAAAGCAATGCACATAATAAGCATAAGGATTGTCATTAAGAAATAATGCTTGTAATCCATTCCAATCCCCTCTCATATTACTAGCATCATCATACCCTTGACCACGGATATTGGAAACATCAAGATCATGCTTAGAAAGAACAACACATAATTCTCTTTTAAGAGTGGCAGATGTAGTGTCCTTAACATGCATAAGATCAAAAAATCGTTCTTTTATATGGCCTTCTTTATCTACAAACCTCAAAACAATAGCCATTTGCTCTCTTTTTTATTCATCACGTGCTTCATCAACAATGATGCAAAATTTATAGTCTCCAATTTCTTCACGAATATGACTTCTCACTTTTCTAGAAAAGTATATTTTGAATTTGGTGAGAAGTAAATTTTGAATTGTATGGAGCATTTTCTAACACAACTTGTGTCATTTTGTCATTGTATGATGCTAAAAGTTTAATCATCTCAAGAAAGTTACCTCTATTTTTTGACTCAGGACCTTCATCATGGCCTCTAAAAGCACAAGCTTGAAATGTTAGCTAACGAATTGTATCAATAGAAGTCTTGAGACGTAAATGATTCTTGCTATTTTGCTATGAACTTTGCACATTAATGATGTTCCCGATGTGCTTAGATTGATTCAACAAATCTTGACAAGCTTTCACTGCATTATTGTGTGGTGAGCAAGGGTTGTCTCCAATATGATTGAGAAATGCACAATTCTTCCCAGCATTAACCTTTTTCCATGTTCTAAATCCTTGTCTAGTAAATACATCTGACCTAGGATGACCACTTGGCTTTTGACCAAAGAGATAACATGGCAAACAATAAGCTGCATTAGTAGTTGGAGAATACTATAGCCAAGAAGGAAACATTTTAAACCAAGTAGATTGAAATCGTCTTGGATGCTTCTCTCCAGAAAGAGGATAATTTTCAAGTTGTATTTGATAATGGACCCCATTTTAGATAAGCTCTTTGAATTTCATCTATTTGATTCAATGGGTATTCCCATATTTGAAGGCGTTTTCCCGTATCACGTTTCAAAAAATTAACATCAAACTCATTAGGTACAACCCTTTGAATCTTGGAAGGGAGCTCTTCCACTTGAATATTTGAATCATTAGAATTATGCCTTTGAGAAGGTGAAGATGTTGAAGTTACCTTATCTCCATTGCCATCATGTGTTTTCCTTGTGAAAATTGTATCTATTCTTTTCTGCTTGACCATTGTACTTGTTAAATATAATAAGAATCAATGTCACTCTTTGAGTGGAATACTGGACACAATTGCCAATTGAATATAAGTTTCATATAATAACAATCAATGAAATACTTTTTTAAACTCCTACACAATAATTTGCACATTTGCCAACGGAATATAAGTATAATAAATACATGTTGTGATTCACAAAATGAACAATAAAAACAAAAAGTATAGTTAAAAAAAATCAAAATAAGTATACAGTAAAAAACAAAATGAACAATAATGTATCTGTCTTATAAAATCAATGGCAGAGGAATATAATGTTTCTTAACCCCAAAAATTTCAACAAAAGTTACAAACTCAATCAATATAATATTTCAGTAATCATTAAAAATTATTTCATTCACTAATTAATATTCAGAATTCTGTCAAAAAAAATAATTAATAATCAAAATCAGTAATAACTAAAAAGCTAGAACCTTTTAAATTAAAGGCTTTTGTTTTCTTATTATTAAATTTTTAAAAATTAAAGGAATGATTTTTCTTACCTCTAAGAGAACCAACACTATGTACTCCTTTCTTCGGTTCTTCCCCTTTCTTCTTTGTGAGTGACGCACTCTCAAACTCAATCTTCAGTGTCTTACTTCTTCAAATTAGTGGCTTACTTCTTCAAATTAGACCGCAGCTTCTTCATCAAGAATCAAGATCTTAGTGTCAAGATTTCTTTTTTTTACTACAGTGTCAAGATTTATATTCTCTTCTATTTTGTTCGAAAAACTTTTGGTATTCACCTTTGGCAAATGGTGACTTCTCCGTTAAGTTTTGCTGTGGCTTCCCATGAAACTTTTTTATTTAATATTATATATTAATATTACAATAATATAATATAAAACTAAAAGGATCCGTTACTTTTGCTATTCTACAATTGTGCAAGTCGGTGTCCACTT
Source organism: Pueraria montana var. lobata (assembly GCA_026413185.1). NCBI lineage: Eukaryota > Viridiplantae > Streptophyta > Magnoliopsida > Fabales > Fabaceae > Pueraria > Pueraria montana. Next base: position 34,758,917 of record CM048651.1, on the reverse strand, counting down.
TTAACTTTACATATGTATATAATATTAATATATTTTTACTTTTGTACTTTTTGTTCAGCTTTTTTTTTATTATTTAAAATTTGGGTTATAACTTAGAAGTCAACCCACTTTTTACACTGGTTGACTAACATATTGCTCCTCACTTTTTAAAACTGCTCATGTATATATAAGTTTTTAAAGGAGAATTATAATTTGGGGGGGGGGGGGGGGGCATGAAGAGAATAGTAAACATAGTATAACTTTAGTCTTGCAAAACTTTGGGGGGGGGGGGGGGGGGGGCATGGCCCCCCCGCCCCTAGTATAATCCGCCACTGCATACAAACAAACACATTACAACTTACCATCACTTTTATGGCAACCGGCACCAGGATTAAGACCTAACCCTCTACTTACCTCGAAGATAGTTAAAGTGAACTTTTTAGTTTTTAATGTGATGGAAAAGCGGGCAAATTTTTTGTACTTGCAAAAATTGAATTTTTACTTTAAGGTAATTATATCTTAAAGTGAAATGGAGAATTATTTGCACATGTTAGATAAGTAGTTGCTACAATTTGGAAACAAAGTATACTTATCACCTAGAGGCCACTGCATGTCATATATCTATATCAAGGCGAAAAGTCTCATTTTAGGCATTTTTAAAACTCTTAAATTTAGTTTAATCATGAAAATAGTTGCCAATTTTTTCTGATCCCTAACTTGTCATCTAATGATCATTCACCATAAATAGAACATCTTTCAGCCATGAAAAACATAATTAGTGCCTTAAGGCACTACAAAACCAACATCTCAACCAAAGCAAGTAAAGTCTCCAGAGGGTCCCTCAAGAGAATAAATACATCAAGTATACAAAAGTCACATATCCTCCCTAAGCTGGTCTCCATAGGGTTTGGATCATTTTACATGTGCTTGGAAGGTTTTAAGAATAAAAGTAATAATTGTTGTTCTAGAACTTTGATTTGAACTCTAGTCATTGTTTAGTGTATAACTTGAGCTATGCTTAATGAAATCGAGTGAAACCACTTTTAAACAAAACTTGACTTAAAATCTACAACTTTGCTATTGGAATCACCGAAAATAAGCTAAAACAAATTAGTTATGTGAAATCCAAGTTGACCCTTATGTTTTCATATCTAAGTCTGGCAGTCTGCATATTTCCTCAAAATTGTAACTTTGTGTTGATCTTTACCAAAATTTTTAAAAAAATCCTTAAACTAGACATAATAAGCTTCCAATCCATGTATCTTAAGCTAATTTTATATTTCATTTACTATTTTAAAATGAAATTTTTAAACAAAAACAATATGTTGTCCATTCTATTCTTACACTTCAAAACAATTTTGGAAGAAAAATCTTAATAAATTGTAGACATGGAATTAGGAGATGAACCATAATTTTCTGGAAAGAATTTTTCATTATCTATAACTTGGAAAAAAATTAGATCTTTTTCGGTTTAGGATTGTCCAAATTCAAAGCAATCTATAAAACAGTATTGGGTTGAAATCAAACTGACCTTTTGCATTTACTTAAATAATAAGTATTTTTTTTATAGAATTTTGTTATGTGTATGGGTTACCATTCCAGAAAATAGACTGAAAACTCTTTCCAACCACATAAAATTTGTGAGTTTTAAAATTCGTTTAGTAATTTAAATGGTATTGCTTTCCATATTTTATTTAGTTTTCTTAAAAGTTTCGTTCTAATTTTTTTATGATTAAATAAATAAAAAGGTATTGTAAACCTTATAAATTCTTATTGAAAAAATAAATTATGAATTCTTAGGACCCTCAGATAAATCCATAAGTGGTGTAAGTTTAGGATAGTATATAAAAGACTAGGATAAGAGTTTTGGAAATAGGTTTTTAATTTGACTAAGTATAAATAAGCATTAATGTACCAAATGGTTTTCTTTTTCTTTTTCTTTTTGATATAAAAATGATTTTCTATAATATAAAAAGGATTAATGAATCTTGTTAAAGAAATCTCAATGAAGGTTTTTAACATCAAAATAATTATTTAAAAATAAGTACAAAACCTTTCAAGTATACTATTGGTCCCTAAATTGAGCACTTAGACAAAAATTCTTGATTAAAACCCTTTTTTTCTATTGTGATTATACTGTGATATCAAATCCTTATATTGTGATATTGAATCATCATCCATTGAAGATTAGAATGAATTACCTAAGTCCTAATAATTAGATACCTAAAATTATCTATGATACATTGTTGTCTTTATGTGATATTATGTATATGTAACATAATATACTGTGTAATTGCACATATTGACAATGTTATTTATCTGTCAGTAAGACAAAAATGCTGCTACCCCATATTGGTACTCAATGATTAGACCAGAGATATTAATTATAAGACAATAAGTTGTGAGTATTTTGATATGAGTACTGTGAAGAGAGGAACATAAAGTGGCATGTTGCCTTGTAGTGGAAGACATAGTCTGGTAAGATGAGGAATAAACAATAAGGGCTCACTAATGGAAGTCTTGGAGGGTAGGGTGTCGAGTGATGAAGTACCTTAAGGACCAGGGGTACCCTATCTTCATTTGACCAAGTATGGCAACCTCGACTACTGCTTAGAATTCAATTAATTGGTGTAAAAGTACGTCTTAAGATACAGATTGGGATGTCTTGATTTGAATATCTTGAGATCATTTGAGGAAAATGAAGATTGTTACCACAAGTTGAGGCGTATGTACTTCCAGTCACTTCCAAACGGGAAGTATGGATCTATACAAAGTCAAATGGTAGGAATAGAATAACTAGATAAAAACTAGGTTCCCTCGTAAAGTCTAGTCAATTTTATGATTGACAGTAGTTGTTCTACCATTAACATATAGATAAGTTTGAAACTAGATCCTCACTTCTCTATCTTTGCCTTTTGTGTATGTACTCGCTAGATGGATAAGCGAAGATGATGATCAAGACCAATGATCAAGCTCCAATGTTATTTTTGATATTTCGAAGATTGCGAAGATTGACAAGGAGATACAAGACTCGAAGACCAGTTCTATTTATATATACTTGTATCTGGGATAGGATAGAAATTGTGTACTACTTTGACTAGGATATTTGATGCATGGGTTGTGATAGCTAAAATCTACTTTTCCTATATTTACTATTTCAGATGTATTTGTTAAACGATGTATTCAAACTGATGTGCATTTAAAGAAGATTATGGTTCTTTATATAATTATCTACAGAGGTTTCTTTACTTACCAATATCAACTTATTTATTTTCTTATCTCATTTCAAAATTCCACATTTTATAAGTCTCAAAATGACATGAAAATATTTACTCACATTTTTACAATAATAAAAATAAATAAATGAATTAGTATGGGTTATGTCTAATATAACATGGTGTTACAATGACAAATCAAATTGGTCCCTAAAATTAAAAAGGCTTAATTGCATTATTGTGTCCTTTAACTTTTAAAATTTCGTGAATTATGCCCATGTAATTATTCCCATCCATTTTAACCCTAAACTTAAATAATTTAAATTTTTTTGGCCTAACTAATATTGTCACTGACGTGGCAAAGGAATATATGTTTAGAAAATACTTAATTGTATTTTTTGCCTTTTTACTTTCAAAATTTTGCGCATTTTACCCTAATAGAGCAATTAAGCCTTAAAAAAAAGTAAATTTGTTGGAGGTTAAATTTAAACCTTTGGCCCATTCCTTCTCCATTGCCACTGAAGTCATCAAGTCATCTGGCTTATTTAATTTATGTATTAAAATATATTATATATTCTATTACTACATTTGTTAACTGCACTTTTGATCTCCTTAGTGTATTTTTATATATGTATGAAAAAAATTAAAAGTTAAGATGATAAATTTATTTATTAAATATTTTTATTTTAATCATACAAATTTATTTATTCCATTATATAATATTATTTATTATTTTAAAATTATTTATACATCTTTCCAACTTTTTATTTTAGGGTAGTTAGTCAAAGATAAAAATATTTAATAAATAAATTTATAAGATATTATATAGTTTAATTAATAAATAATTTTATATAATTTAATAAATAAATTTATATAATTTATATAATTTAAATAAATATTTAATAAATTATCTTTTTATCATCTTAAATTTTAATATTTTTTTTCATACAGTAACACTTGGAGAGCCAAAAGTACAATTAACAAATGCAGTAATTATATATCTAATATATATATATAAACTAAACCAAATTACTTAATGGCTTCGGTGCTTGTGTAGAAGGAAGAGATTAAGGGTTCAAATCTTATCTTCAAAATTTTTACCATTTTTCAAAGGTTTAATTACATTTTAGGGATAAAATGTGTGAAATTTTAAAAGTAGAGGTTAGTTAACTAACATTAGGACAAAATTTGTAAAATTATGTAAGTTTAGGGTCAAAATGCAAAAAAAAAACTAGGGACATAATTTGCAAAATTTTAGAAGTTAGGAGGCAAGTGAATTAAGCCTTTTTAGTTTTAGGGCCAATTTGATTGACTATTACAATTTCAGAGACTAAATTAATTGATAATTTACAATTTTATGGATGATTGTGCCATTTTATTTATTTCAAGAACCAATTTGACCTTCTATTACAATTTCAATTACTAAATTTATTGATGATGTAGATTTTAGGAACTATTTTACCATTTTATTAATTTTAGAGACTAATTTGATAAATTATTATAATTTCATAGACTAAATTGATGATTCAATCTTTGATGTTTAAATGTTTTTGCCTCTCCCAATAAAGTATTTTCCATTTACATGGTTAGGAATTGAATCCTTGACAATATACTTAAAGAACTTAACTATTGCCAACTTTGCTATACCTTATGGGTTTCGCTCCTTATTGTTAGTTACAAATTGAATGTGATACTGCAATTCTACATGTGTACTTGTGTAGGTAGCTCTGCATGTCGAAATTATTAGATGGTACTGGACCGTCACCTGATTCATGGTCCACTTAATAATCTTTCTTCTATGGGAGAGTTATTGGGTCTTTTTGGCAATTAAGTCAATATGTTCCTACACCTTCTAATTGCTTTGGCCATGGGTCAATCCAAAACATGAAATAATAGTTATATTAATTTTTCATATTATAAAAAAATTACTCAGGTGAAAAGTTAAATCGAAATGAACTTTTTTTTTACCATATCAATAAACTTACAATTATAAAGTAAAACGACGACGTTGCAATTATCCTTTTTAACTTTTTACTTAAAGAAATTATCCTATGAAATTTGACTTGCTCGCATTTAAACATTTAGTAATTTGATTTTTTTAATTATAATAAATCTTATACAACATTACTTGTTGGATAAAAAAATAAATATAATCAATGACGTGTTTGGTGTTAGTAAAGTAAACAAAAAGTATTAAGAAAATTAAGAATGGTTGAGTGTTTAAAGTTCAAGTAGCTAATTGTAGGCTAAATTACAATTTTGGTCCCTAGTTTCACAAATTTGCGATTTTGATTTTTTCACCAACTGGCTTCCGTTGACCGTTAGACTCTCAATGTTGACCAAGTAATTTGTGACGTGGCATACTTATGTTGACACTGCTTCCTCCGAGACTCATCCGCTGCTTGTGTACACTACAAATGCATGCCGCTTTTCTAACTCTGTTCCGCTTTCTTTCACTGATCTCATCTACTTTCAGCCTCCAGCAGTTGTCACCACTGCATCTATCCATGAGACATAAAGCCAAACTAGCATCATGATCAAACCCTCTAATGCAAGCGAAGCTTAATCACAAAATGGCCAATGTTTAAAGCAACAACATGAGTCGCATGGTGGTGAAGCCGCACGCGTAGTTCAACCTCACCGCCTACTCATGCGCCAACTCCATTTGATCGCTCGTAATTGCCCGCTGCCAATTCACACCTCTACGTCAGCACTCGCTCTGGAACCCTTTTTTCCTTTTCTGTGGATTCCAACGATGTCATCATTTTGCATAAGCTTTCCTTCCTAAGAAGTGTTTCAGTGAGTCACAACGTTGTTGAGTCTATTTCGGTAATTGAAGAGTTTGGGAAGCATCTATTGCTCTCCGACAGGGCCTTATTCTTAGTGGACTCCAAGCTTTCGAATCACGCCACCAAATTGAGTTTCACCAAGGGGGTTCAAGAACGGTGGTGAATCTGAGGGTTTCGCTTCAAGTTCAGGTTGTTTCAAAAATTAGAATGAAGGAGGGTGAAGTGCAAAGCGGGGTTGTTAGGAAGAGGCTGATTCTTGTGGGGCTTGTTTTGGGGAATAGGAATGGGAAAAGTGAGAGGGATGGTGGTGGTGGTGCTCTTGTGGTTTTGAAGGAGATTCAGTGTTTTGATGGGGTTGTTAGTGCCATGGTATGGCTGAATGATTCTATTGTTATTGGTATTGTGAATGGGTATAGTTTGATTTCCTGTGTTACTAGGCAGAGTAGTGTGATCTTCTCATTGTCGGATATGTTGCGACCACCGAGGTTGAAGCTGTTGCACAAGGAGTGCAGTGTGTTGTTGTTAGTCAACATAGAGAGTCTAACGGTCTATGGAAGCCAGCTAATGAAAAAACCAAAATCGCGAATTTATGAAACTAAGGGGGTCAAAATTGCAATTTAACCTAAATTGTGAAGAGAAAATAGTCTATACATTAATAGTGTACAAAGTTTTTGTATTATCACCCAATTACAAATTGACATATATAGTAAATTAATTAACTTTGACAATAAATATATTAAAAATTATGTATACTTATCATAATTTTTAATTGATTAACATTGTAAAAGTTTTTACAGTGACAATGCATCAATACATAAAAATTAAATTCAATCGGCTGAAATTTCATAAGGTAATTTGTTAATATATAGTCTAAAATTGAAGCTAGTTTTTTTGACAGAAAAATTGAAGCAAGTTATTTACAACATTACTAAACATATTTTAAAATAAGTAAAAGTTATACTTTTTTTTTATGTTATAAAATCTTCACTTAACACTACAAAATAGTTTTAATTTCTTTTTTAATCTGTTAGCACCACTTACATGTAAGTAGGGGTGGAAATAGGTCAGACCGCTCGATAGAGGCCTATGGCCTAGCCTAGATCATGCTCAGGTCAGGCTAGGCTAAGCTAGGCCATGCTTTTTTAGAAAATAGATCAGGCCAAGCCTTTTAGTAAAGCCTATTTAGTTAAACAGGCCAGGCCCTAGGCCATTCAAAAAGCCTTTTAGGCCTAACAGGTTAGCTTATTTAAAAAATCATAAATAAATATTCATTGTTAGTGTTATTATTATATTAAATTTGTTATAATACATTAAAATCTTACATGTATTTGTCTTTTTAAATGTTAATCATGTTAATCTACATAAAGAGTCAACCTAAAGCTTATAATTAAGTTTATTGAAAAATAAATTTATGTCTTATTTAAATGTCTTATTTCAAAATATATTTTTAAATAAGTTATCATGAATGTTATACTAAACCTTAAAAATATGTTTATATCATATAAATAAGTTAGATTTGATTCTTATAAAGCCTAACATACATATTTTTACCTATATCTTGGTATTAAATTATTACAAATTAGGCCTTTAAATAGGCTTATAGGCCAGACCAGACTTTTATGTAGGCCAGGTCTAGACCCTTAAAATAGACATTCGATGGGTAAACAAGCTAGCCTCAGGCCATGCACTTTTAACCAATGTTAGACTCAGACCTAGCAAAGCCTAACTCGATTCGGCCTATTTTTACCCCTACATGTAAGTATTATATTTAACTATTTTTGCAATCAAAATAAACCAATTTAAACACGTATTAATATATAAATAGTAAGTTAAAAGCTTGAAATAAAATACGGAACTTAATATAATTTGTATAACGCTCAGCAAAAATATCTTGTATATATTTACCTTTTCACACAAATATATATATATATATATATATATATATATATATATATATATATATATATATTGTATTTACCTAGGCAGGTATTGTCTGTCTACTATAGTTAATTACTAGATTACAAGAAATAATTGAACAGCTATAAACCAGCTTAGAGCATTCGTGACAGTATAGGACTAACATGGGCCCATCAGAGGTGCATGTCAGACAGCCAACATGCCCATAACTTTGTAGGTTAATTGCATTTAATCATTTCTCATTCAAAAGAAAGCACATAGACAAATCCTTTTTTTTTTTCTTCTTTTCTTCTTTTATCTTTTTTGGGTCTCTTTCACTTTTGTTGGATGGCTCGATGTAAGTGTATTTTAGTAGGATCCCAAATCATTTAAAACTTAATTGATTGCAAAAACAACAAAATAATTAGTGACCAAAGACCAAGGAAACATCATGATTACCCTAATATTTATAAATTACGACAAACTCAAGAGATTTACTGTAGAGAATACAAGGGAGAGAAAAGAAATAGAAAAATAAAGGAAAAAAGGGAGAGACAATGCAGCATTGCTTAAGCAATATACTATTCTGCCTCTTTGTCCCAATGATTCAATAGGATTGTGCATGCTTTGGGGCGTGCCACCACTACAATTATGTTTGTCTCATGGTCATGGCAGTGTTTCTATTGGTCCTTGTAACTGAGCTTTGTAACCATTTGCAATGTTTGATATTGTACCATGCTTAAAAATTTGCAATTGACATGGTACTATTTTTGTGAGGGTGAGATTCATGACCGTTTTCTGAAGCCACTCAAGGAACAATCAAATGCATTGACTCTTCTTTAACCATATTATCATTTTCCTATGAATGGATATTTATCAACACCCAAATTAATGGTACAACAAGATGTTACTGAAAATGAAGGAAGTGAGTTTACCATGTTGATTTGAATGGCCTCTTCATGATCTTGCTATGCTCCTATAAGGAAATTGGTTGAGAAAACCTTTTTTTTTTTTTCTTTTTACATGAAAATCTTTCTTTTCTAAAGACATTCGGAAACGTAAGGCCGGAGCATTCAAATTAGCACCTTTTCTTTCTCTTTATTTTGGTACATCTACGTAGCTAATAAAATGAGAAGTAATTATTTCTCCTTTTCAATTCGCATCTTCTTTGGTAAAAGTAAAGCGTAATCCCTAGTATTTATATTCATTATAAAACATGAGCATAAGCTTACTCTTACTTTTGTTAGCAACCATTCAATATAAGATTTTCGAGTATTAAATTTTACCAATTAACATTTGATTCTAATTTTTTATTATATAAATAACAGAAAATAATTATATTCTATGACACAAAAGTAATTAGAGTAAATTATACAGACTCTCCCTGAGATTGACTCTTATTACATCTGATACCTTTTCATATTTTTACATTACTTTGAGCCCCCTAAGGGGAAGTCGGTGTAACGTTTTTTACGCCTAAGAGAGGGGATCGAGAAGAGATCAGTGTAACAAATGTCCAAAAAATAAGGGATTTTTTTGTAGGATTAAAAAATGAAGAGATATCAAGTGTAATAAACACAAATCTCAAGGGGAATCCATATAATTTACTCAAGTAATTAAATATACCAACGGTTTATGTTTGGTTATGTTAGGAAAGGTTTCCAGTTAAAATCTTGTGCCCAAAAAACTTTGCTAGAAGAGTTAATTTTACCATGTTGTGAATGTTATTCTCTTGATTCGAATAAAGTTCTCTATCATAAAAAAATACCTGTGATTTAAAAAAAATACACAAAGGTAAGTATAAAAAAAAAATGCCAATCCTATCTTTAACGAGAAAAAAACATATGCCAATCCTATCGGATTGAAAAATATACTTGTGTGACCACGAATTCAAACTTGGCCTAATAATAGCTAAATGATAATAACAAAATCACAACATTCAACTTACCTATTTGTACTAGATAATATAATTTTTTTTTTTTTAAATTTCACTTTCGTAAGATTTTAATGTCTATATGTTTTGAAAAAAAAAAATTAAAAATGGGTCCAGCAGAAGAATTGGGCAAAAAAAAGTGAAGAATGAGAACAAGGATGTTGCCAAACAGCCATAATAGAACCTGTTTTGGAGAGACAAAATATCGGTGGCAAAGAGAGTGGAAACTGCTTTTCCATCTTGCCGGATTGCCATGTCTACACAACACAAAAGACTTTATAAGAGATTTGAATCCCGGGTATAATTTAGGTTAAATTACTACGTCTAAATTATTTGAAAATTTTAAAGTAGTTCTTTAAATTAATTTTTTAATTGAGTCTTTTAACTAAAAAAAAAGTATATTTTTGGAATTAATTTATGGTAGCTTAAAATTGTCAGGAAATGACAATTTATAACGGTTTTAATTTAAAAGTTTAGGGATTCATTTAATTTTTTTTACATGATCAATGATCTAATTAAGTTTTTTTTTTTAAAATTTAAATACCTACTTAAAAATTCCAAAATAGTTCATGAACTGAGTAATTTGACTTATAATTTATAAATGTCAATGAGCTGGAGTCTAGATTTAGGTGTTTTGTGTTCGACATTTTAAATAAAACTATCCTAAACAAGTTTGGTTATATTTTTTTAATGATAATAACATTTTTAGCATGGGTAAGCCATGCCATCAAGCATTAGAATGGGAACACTTTGCACTAGAAAAGAAACATTAGAGTCGGAGTACTGGTAAAAATAAATAAATAAATAAATGAAATCAGGCATGCTTTACTTTTTTTTTTTTGTTCAACAATTAGACATGTTTTATTTGAACAAACTACTTTTGTGTTGTTCTACAGGACAAACAGAAATGGGAGAAGGATCTGTCCCCCGGCCCCCCCTTTTTTATTTTATTTATTTTATTTTTTAAAATTATACATTGATTTTAGTTTGATATATAAAACATATATAGTATTGTAATTTATTAATATATATATATATATATATATATTATAATTTTTATATTTTTGAAAACAAAATAACTTATTTATATACTCTCTGTTTTATAAATATACTTCCTTTGCTTTTATATTTTTAATTAAATTTTTATTACTAGTAAAATAATTTGTTCTTTAATATTTCTGAATTTATATTTTGAGTTTGATTTTCATACACTATTAGTATAAAAAATTTTACACTCTTAATAAATTAGAATTATCTTAAATATGACTCTTAAAATAATCATTATAAAAGTTATCAGTCTCATGTACATGACAATTTATTATTGAATGATATTATAAAAAAATTTTACAACCCGATATATTCTAATTAAACTGTTATATGTTTACATTTTACATATATTAAAAAATATTTGTACAATTAATACAAATTATATATATTACTCTCTCTATCCCATAATAATTGTCGTGTAAGAAGAAAAAATAAATTCCAAAATAATTGTCATTTTAGCTTTTCAATTGATATTGATTACTATTTTTCACTTATATCCCTTATAATATTAATGATAGACAACAAAAACTATATAAATGAATTAATGATGATTGACAAGATTAATTTTATAAAATTTCTTATATCTTTCATCTATTTATTACTTTTTCTTGGCCTGTGTAAAAAAATCTAAGACGATAATTATTATGGGACGGAAGGAGTAATTAGTAAGAAAATGTAATTGTATAATAATTTTTTGGCTTAAATACAACTTTGTCCCCCTATTTTGGTCATCCTATTTCAAAATAGATACATTTGGTTTCTCTATTTTAGAAACTCTACAATTTTGGTCCAATATTCAATTTTGCTTACATTTATTTCTTTTATTTCTTACATTTAATTAATTAAATAATTTCTTGATGATACCTTAAATGAATATATTAGGTTTAGAGTTTAATTAGACCAAAATAAAAGAAATAAAACATAAACAAAATTGAAGATTGAAACAAAATTACAGTTTTTTTAAATAAAAGACCAAATGTCTTTATTTTAAAAAGAAAGAATCAAAATTGTGGATTTAACAAAATATAAGACTAAAATTATATTTTACCCAAACTTTTTTATTTTCAATTCTTTCCATACATGTTTGTTTGATCCGTTTGCTATTTGCAATTAAATATACACTTGTCCAAATAAAAAATTAAAAAGAAAATCAGTTCTTGTCAAATACTTTTTGTATCAATAAATTTAGTGATTAAAGTGAACTCTGTCCATCCAACTCTTTATGGTATTGATATTACACATTTGAGCTTCTAATGGGGCCATAGAAATAGATCCTCATCCCAAAAGAAAAATTGTTGTGATGTAATAATAGAAGTAAATAACATAATTAAACTAACAACACCACCACCTTTTGCAATTTGTGTTTTCTCAAAATCGTGCCTCTTTCCTCCACTTCCCACATGCAAGGCTCTGATGATTGTAATGCCAAAGGGGTAACTTGCCAGCATGAGGGCTTCCCTCATAGTCATAGAAATGGAACAGTCTTTTACGTGGAAAAGACAAGATAGAGAGAATTGAATGAATACGGCACGCCAAAGCTCTCTCATCTCTTTCCCCAATGATGGATCACCCTAGTCTCTGACCTCAATGAAGTCATGGAAGAAATTGGTCACCATTCATTCACAACAATGACCTCAATGAAGTCATGTTCCAAAACCATTTATTCACAATCAAGTCATCACTTAACTCATTATCGCCTTCAATAATGATGGATAATATGTGTAATATATGTTGAATTCAATGTACCAAAAAAAAATGTTAAATGTAACAAAAAAAATTATAATATATTTTTTTATATTATCCGATCACATTATTACGTATAATAAGTTTGTTAATTTTTATAATAATTATTTTAAAATTCACGTCTAAGATGATTTTTTATTTTTTTATTAATAGAAATCAAATTCAGATATCAAAAAATTTACAATAATTTATATATACTGTTCAATCAAATGAGATAAATTTATCTAATAAGATGATTTTTGATTGATCGATAGCAAGAGTGATATGAAATTTTAATAATAAAATCTTATATGTCTAAGTAAATTATAATGGTGTAAATCAATTTGAAGAAAGGGTGATATATTACTAGTTGGCTATGTTATTGAAAGTGAGAGAGACCCGCAAGGTAGATCTGTCGGTTGGACACGTGGTTATGATCCACGAGGAAAGGACACATTTTGTGAGGGACTACTATGGGTTTGGGTAGAATAGAATAGAATAGAACGAATGATGATGATGATGGTAGGGAGCAAAAAAGAGAGTGGACAAATGAATATGCGTGCCACACTCATGTTACTATGAAGGGTTGCTTTCTCAACCCACTAATCCAAGGGGACACATGCAAAGTGGGTATTGGGGGGGTAGGATTTATTGTCAAACCTCAATGCCAATGGCATGCAAAAGTCAAGGGAAGAGAGAAAGAAAAACTCCTCCTTGGGAAAATGTTGTTGACAGTTCATATGAAAGATTGATAGGTTCTCTTTCAAGACCAGATGATTTGATTCGAATGCACTTTTTTTAAAATTTGGTTAAGGGAGGGAGAAGGGTCTTTGAAGTGGCACTTCAAAGTGGTACGGTGGGGGAATGGAGATATAGTGTTTGATGTGCACACTCACACATATTCTATCAACATATGCATGCAAGTGTAGTGTAGCATAGCTAGCAAGTGATGAAAAATTGAAAAGAGTTTGTTCACTTGTTCACTCAATTTTGCTGTTTCAGTCTCTTCCCTACATAATAATGCCTGCAGGAGCTAGTGCTTTATTATTTCTTTTCTTTTCAGCTTGCATCACCCTTTTTTCTCTTCCTTCCTATCACTGTTTTTCCTGCAAAGAAAACGTAAAGCAAACGCCTTGTGCTTCCTCTCTCTCACTCTAAACATCACCCCCTTTATTCATTCACATTCAAAATTCTCTACTTTTTACTCATAGCTTCAAAGAGGAAGCTGCTTCTACAAGCCAAGTATTTGGTCTCCTTTCTTTTTCTTTTCTTTTCTCTTTCTTTCATAGAGCTAAGCTAAGCTAAGCTAAACTAGACCCCTTGCCATTTTTCACTTTACTTTTGAGGCTCCATCTGAAGAAGCCATGAAGGAGAGGAACAAGGGTGTGGAGGCTTACACCAATGACATGGATTGCTACTACTACTCCACCTCTGAGCTCCCATGTAAGAAACACCCATCTTCTTCTTCTGTTGGTATATGTGCTCATTGTCTCAAGGACCGTTTGGTCAAGCTTGTGTGTTCTGATTGTGGGGAGCAAAGGCTTTCTTCTTGTTCCTGCTCTGATGAGATGATCTCTTCCCACCGCAATTCATGCACTGTTGAGGTGGGAAGTGTTGGGAGGGTCTCATTCCTCATTGAGAATGAGAAGAATGAGACCCCAGTTCTTCAGCATTTGAATCCCAATAATAATAATAAGGCCAAGGATAAGGAGGAGGAGGTTGTGGTGCTGAGGAGGAGCAGCAGCAGCTGTGTTGAGATCAAGAGGCATGGTGGGTTTTGGAGAATTGGGAAATTGTTTAGGAAGAAGAAGGAGAAGGATTGTGGAAGAAGTGTTGTTGGGTTTGATGAGAGGAATGAGATGTGGATGCTGGATCATGGGGGTGGTGTGTCTAGGTCCAGGTCACTATGCAGCTTCAGGGGTGGAGGGCTATTTGGGTCTGAGGATGGTGGGGATTCAGTGTTGTCAGGTGCTAGAAGCTCAATTTCTGCAGCTAGGAGTTCTGGGGTTAATATGTTGGAATCTGGGAGAAGAAGTGGATACAGTGAAGCTGAGCCAAGAAGGAGTGGTTTTGATGGGGAGAGGAGGGATTTCTTGTTTGATAATTATGAAAGTGGCAATGATCTCAAGGGTGGTGTGAAAAAGGGTGTAATGGATGGTGGTGATGGTGGCTTCTATGGTGGAGTAAATAGGCGTGTGTTTTCACTCAGAGAGAGTGATTTCAAAGGCATGGATGAGTCCAGCTTTATTGACTTGAAGCTTGATTACTCATCAGAAACAAAGCATGAGTTTTCTGCTGCAAAAATGAGCAACATGGGTGATACCTTCTCTTCTTTCAGAGGTGGGAATTTCATGCCACATGATGGTGGAGGTTCTTATGGGGGGTTGGTAGGGGATGGAGTTTTAACCAATGGAGGGTCATGTAGAATCACTGTGAATGACAGAGGAATCAAGAGGGGAAGGAAAAGCATGAAGGGTTGGAGGTGGATTTTCAGATACCATTCAAATTGGGGAAGCTCAAGGAAAAGACATGAAGACTTTATGTTCAAAGCCTGATATAGTATAATAGTAGCATCATCAAATCAAATACATATGCAAAAAAGAACCATCTTCTGGGTAGCTTCATTAGGGGTAGTCTTAGTCTCTCTGGTTTAAATTGTCTCTAGTTTGGTCATTAGCCATTATCTTTCATGTGTACTAATGTTTTTTCAGTAAATTGAGGAAACTTCATACTTCTTGGAAAGTGCCCTTCTCAAATGTTTCTACTATCAAACGTTAGGGAAGAAGCAAAGAGGAAAGTGCCTCTCAATAATAATAGACCTTAATAGTAAAAGAATGAGCCAAAAACCAAACCGGGGTCACAATTTTTCCAATGTAGAAAAGTATATGTAATAGGGTAATAGACATATGATTGCAAGCTCTATATAAAAAGTGGTTGCCAAATTTGACACTTGACCTGTTGCTATCACCTATCAATATGATATAGATTTCGATTGCATTTAATTAATTTATTTTATTTAACCCGTCACTAGTGAGACCCATTACTGTGGCAACGACTTAGCTTTAAACGTTGCTATTTGCATTATTGAAAGAAAGAAAGGGCCAGGAAACTGAGATGTGGGGGATTCCCTTTTTTGACTCGTCCATATCCTTGTTGCAACTTTACTAATCTTTTTGTACAAATAGAACTATTATTAGGACACATCTTGTGAAGGTAATAGCTAATTTTGTTCGCTTATGAGATCAGCTCGGTTACGTAATATGTACAAATTTTAAAACACATATTTTTGTATGATTCCCATCACTTTATTGTACCAACATTTATATTTATATTTTTTTACTTAAAAAAATAAATTCAATTAAAGCTAACTACCATCCGTATATTTTAAATTTTAGTAGGATTGATTAAAATAAATACTAAAAGAATTTATTGAAAAAATTAATGTCAAAAACCATTTTGTAGTTAGAAATAATATTCCAAGAAAAGAGTGGTAATAACACATTTTATATTATTGGTAAAAATTTATTGAAAATTAAAAATTATGAGTGAGATTTATTAAATAAAAGTGTAACTTATATACAATTTTGTGATTTCTAATAATAGAGCATATTTTTTAAAAAATATTAGAGAATGTATTACTTACACTTTTCTTTCTAAAAATAATTTAGAAGAATTAATTTTATTTGAATAATAAAATAAATTACTTGTGAGGTATAAATGCATATATTTAATATTTTTGTGAATCGTATACACACCAAATTAATTTTACCTAATTTAAAAGTTAAAAAATTTCACTTTTCTTACAATCAATTTTACTAACGTATAATCGATTTTTTTTTTTTTAGAAAAAAAACTAAATTTACTAAACGACTCGTGTTATCGTGTAACCACATTACATCCTTAGTAGGATACGCTATTTTCTTGGTATCTAAACATGCACAAATTTTATACAGTAACACCTGATTATTTACAATGATAAATTTCAATAGTTTGCCTTTGTCCAACTGGAATCACGAGCAAGAGAATTTCAAGTGGTATAAGTATTCCTAAACCAAACAAACGATAAACCAAAAACTAAAGTCTTTTTCTATATACCAACAACCATAGTTCTAAACAGAAAAAAATACTATGGCCTAATTATTAATCATTGAAAAAGTTGACTAAGATTTGAAAGATGTACTACTAACCATGTCACGAATTAAATAAATAACTAAATCCACCTGCAAAACATACCTAACATTGAAAATTTCTTTATTCTTTAAATGCCGGGTCTAATCTCTTCAATCTCAGCAGCCTCTACTCTGATCCCCAAATCTACCCTTTACGTCCTTTTAGGCTGAAACTGTCCAAATAGACAAAGACAAAGCCAAAGCCAGCAAGGCTGACCAAAGTGGACCCTTTCAAACACACAAACCCATTAGCCAGAAGGGCAATTTTAATGCGATGTGGGGACCACATGTTGAAAATTCCCACATATGGCTAGTATTCTGTCTTGCTAGAAAATTTTATTTTTCTTCACTAAAATTTGGTCAATTGGGATCATTTTAAACACGTTTAGTAAAATTGGTCACGGTTGACCATATCAAAATAAAATTTCATCTCACATATATATATATAAGTGCATGACTGCATGTATATCCACCAAGAAAGATACACATTAAGCAAGTTATTCTTATTTCTTAGATTCAGAACAGGAATATTGGTGAGTGAAGAAGAATTGAGAAGAGAAGCAAGATTAGGGTCATAGAATGTATGTGACTAGGCCTTTGTCTCTGTATAAGAAGTCTGCAGATGCTCTCTCATCGCCTCCTCCTGAGGGCCCCAATTCTGGCATTTTGGTGATCCAAGATGAAGATTTGGAGGCAACCTCTTGTTTTGGGTTGGGAGAGTACCATGAGGTGAAGGAGTTGCCTTTCCCTCAAAATTTAGACCTTGAGTTGTTCTATAGATCAGGCATTTCACTGAACAGAACCACTCATTACCACCATGCTGCCTTCATTCCCGTTCTTAACCAGCCATTGTCTTCCAACAAATACTATGTGATAAATCTCGGTGGGAAAAAAAGAGGGTAAGCGTTAATTTCATTAAACAAATTAGATTTTCATTACTTTTTTATGTAGAGATAATTTATTCTGCACTTAATCTTCTTGACAAGTTTAAGACTTATAGTGATGTAGTTTGCCTTTGGTTTTGCAGGGAGGCATACATTAACTCAAAGGAGGAAGATTTTGACACATTCTGTTTCTACAATGCTGTGTCTGATGTGCCACTACATCCAATAGATATCAATGACACACATCAAGAGTTTGAGATATATCCTAGAAGAAGCAAAGTTACTTTCAGGGGTGGTTTTTCAGCTAAATCTGTTGCCCCAGATGGATACCCTCCAAAGTTTCTGAGTAGAAGGTGGAAAGTGAGTGCTTCAACTTCAAGTGATTCTAGTCTGGGAGAAGCATTAGGTGTGAATGAAGCCCTCCGTGCCAGCAAGCCAGAGTTCAAATTCTCCTTAGCAAAGAAGAGTTCAGAAAGTGTTGTTGTGGGAAAATGGTATTCTCCCTTCATGTTTATCAAGGAAGGAGCTCACAAAACATTGAAGGAAGAAATGAGAAAATCAATGTTTTATGAAATTACACTGGAGCAGAAATGGGAGCAAATCTTTTCGTGTGAGAATAAGCATGGAATGGGAAACACTGTGAATGTGGATGCTGTGGTTCAAAAGGAAGTGGTTGTAATTGCTGGCTGGGAAGCTGTGATTGGTGAGGCTGATATTTCTGAAGGTTTTCTGTGGTTTAATAGTTTCAACAATGTTGGAGAAAAGAGTAGTGTGGGATTGAGCACTGCAGTAGTTGAGAGAATGAAGTGGGAGCAGGAAAGAGTAGGGTGGAATGGAGGAAAAGAGAAGCAAATTAGAGTTAAGAAAGTGGAAGAATTTGAAGGGACTAATGGGTGGAAAAAATTTGGATGTTATGTGTTGGTTGAGACTTTTGCACTAAAAACATTGGATGGAAGCATAGTACTAACCTATGCTTTCAAACATCATGATCAACTTAGGAGTAAGTGGGAATGAAGATTTCTGGCATTGGTTTTGGAGCAAGCAAACTCATCCAAATCTGTTTACAAGTAACAAGTGTATATCCCGTACGTCTCTGTGAAAGAAAAGAATGACTGGTCTTGTAGTGTACTTTTCAGTTTTGTGCGATGTTATTGACTAAGTTTGTTCATTCATTCAGTTTTTTCAGTGTAATCATTTTGATATTGCATAAAGATTATAAGGATAAACTATTGAGATCATTCTTCAAGTTCTTTTTGCATCAAGAGACCCATGGTTCATTATATTAGATAATGTGCCTAAAGTAGGGTGTCCAAAAACCGATTCGGTAAAAAAATCGAATCCGAACCAAACCGAACCATTTTAACAAATTTGGTTCTTAAATCCAAATTTGTGAATTGGTTTGTCGAATCGGTTCGGGACTGAATTGTCTTAAAGAACCGATTCTGAATTGAACTGGTTTAAGAACTGAACCGGTTCCGAATTGATTTTAAAACATATCTAAGTAAGAAAGAAAAACAATTCGATTATTAAGTGAACCGAATTGGTTTACAAAAATAGTTCGGTTCGAATCGAACTTGTTTTGAAAACCAAATCAGTTCATTTTAATAAAACCGGTTCGACTCCAAACCGGTTCGGTTCGAACCGATTTTTTTGCACACCCCTAGCCTAAAGAGATACCTATATTGGGCAATGAGCCTAAACCTCAAATGTATTATATATTGAGTCACGAGCTTGAAAACTGAATGCATTTACCTATTGAGCGAAGTCTTACTCACAAAATCAAGTACGATAAAGAAAAAATATATAGGGACATTATCCAAACTTGATTATTTTATAGAACAAAGAAGTTAAAACATATTTAAGTCAAAAATTACTGGTGACGTATAAAAAAAATTCTAACAATATATTAATATATAATTTTTTTATTAAATTATATTTTGGTTAAAAAGAAGAAAATACATAAAAAAATTAAAAAAAATTACTAGCAACGAATAATTGTAATTTGTTTTGTGCAAAAGTTAATGTTTATATTAATTAGGGTGAAAATGGAAAAATAAAATAAAATATTTAATTTGGGGGAAGAAAGGGGGGAAAAAAATGAACATTGTTTTTTTTTTGATCCGTAGGAATCGAACACGGTACCGAGAGGTTTACAACACTCACGCACCCTGCTCAACCAACTGAGCTAGACCCCCTCGGTAAAAAAAACGCACATTGTATGTTTGGCCGATACAAAGGTAAGCCTTTTTATAAGTTCAACATAAACTATTCCTATAAGCAATACTGGAGAGCTTATAAAAATAAGTTACAAACATTTTATGGACCAGCCATAAGATATTGTTATAAGGAAAAACGTTTTTTTTGTGCAAATGATAGACGCATGAAAATTCGTAAAGCATATTTGCCTTTGATTTCTATCTTTGATTTCTATCTAATGCTATGTTTTTAAATTTTTAATTTAATATTCAACCAATCATATTTTAATACAGGTTTTCGTAAAGTATTCGCATAATAAATTTTCATACTAAATAGCATCACTATTATAAGTTCTCCCAAACATTCTCACAAGTACATATAAGATTAATCTTAATAAACTCTTTATAAGCTCTTCTAAACGAGACATTAATCTACCATCTTCATCTTTATTCTAAATTATACTAGTTTAATAACCCCATGCAAGCGTTGTACGGGTATTAAGTTTACAATTTATAAACATTCTCACAAGCACATATAAGATTAATCTGAATAAACTCTTTATAAGTTCTTCTAAACGAGACCTTAATCTACCATCTTCATCTTTATTCTAAATTACACTAGTTTAATAACTCGTGCATAGCACGGATGTTAAGTTTACAATTTATATTTTTAATGTATTTTTCATTCATTTTTAAATTGGTATATATGCATGTAAATATTTAAAAGATATATTAACATAGTTAAAAAATATTAATATATATCTTATATTATTTTGATTTATATAAATATTTGTTTCCAAAAATATTATCTTTATAAATATATTTGCATTTGTATATAATTTAGACTTAGATTTAGATATATACAAAATTTTAAAAATAAATGTAAATAATAAAAAATATTTTATTTTATAATTATTAGTTTTTTAAAAAAATGTTTTCAACATAGAGAAAAAGTGACTAATATGAATAAATAATATAAAACAGTTATTACTTTTCTGCGTTGTTGCCCTTTGCATCATTCCTTCAAGCAATGACAGAGAGTACGAATATCATTACTTCTCGAACACCTAACAGAAACCCTCAATAGCCACAACCTTCGTCACCAAAACTACGTCTTTGCTCTAGCGCTCTACCTCATCACTGCGGTACGGGCCTCTCTCTTTTTCTTTTCTCTTATTCTTCATTCCTTTAGGTTTTTATTTCTTCAATCTTGGCTTATGTAAATTTATAATAGTTTCTGGCTCTAACTTAAATTTATGTTAGTTTTAGTAAATTTGTGGCACAAGGCATGCTTAGTCTCTTGCTCCCCTCTCTCGCTTAGTCTCACGCTCAGTAAATTTGTCCCTGTTTATTTATATTTTCAACATATTTTAATTGGATTGCATTGATATTTAAATCTCCTAGAAGAAAAATGAGGAACTTGACTGATAGTTTTCACATGAATGAATATGTATCAGAACCGAGAAATATAAAATTTGACATTCATATATTTTCAACATATTTTAATTGGACTGCACTGATATTACATTTGTTATGTTGATATGCTTTCATGCTGGATCATGTATTTTTTTTAATTAATTGCCTAATACAGTAGTTGTTCTCTTTTAAAGTTAGTTCCTTGTAATGGTTCATTTACAAATTGTATTGAATATGCTTCCATATTAAGACCATTGAAGCGAGTTTAGTTTCTATGCACCTTTGGATATCTTGTTTATTTGCATAGGATAGTTGCTCGTTTACTGGTGCTTGCTGCTATTACCTCTGGCGGCTGGTTGTTGTGCTATTATCTTATATTAACTTAGATTCTTGGCAAACTTTGGTTGTAGGATCTTCTCTTATTAACTTAGATTTGTATATTTGATTTGATCTCTAGGGAGTAATATATCACATGTGGTGCCATTGTTTTTCTTGTGAACCTATATAACAAATATGTTGTCAGATAATGGTGTACATCTGTTAAGGCAGACACTCAATATCTAGTTTAGTTTTTATGCACCTTTGGATATCTTGTTGCTATGCACCTATGCCACAATTCAATTCAATTCAATTTGTTTATTTTGGCGAGCCCTAGATTGAGCATGTGTTTGGAAAATCATTCCCCCTCAACCTCAATGATATGGATCTCAATATCTGGTTTAGTTTTTATGCACCTTTGAATATGCCACAATTCAATTCAGTTTGATTCTTGAGGTTAGCCCTAGATTTAGCATGTGTTTGGAAAATCATTCTATCTCAACTCAATGATATGGATGACTTGCTTCTCTGTTTTTTCCATCATAAATTCACAATCCATCAAATTTCTATAGGAAATTTTTGTATTTGCAATAAGCTAGGCACAAAAATCCTAATCACAAAAATCCTGATACTGATAACTTAAGGCCTAGTGTTCGTAATAAGAGTGAAGTATGATTATAACATATAACAAATGTTTATAACAGATGATGCTTATAACTTCTAGACTAAAGTTCGTAATGTGAGTGAAGTAAACTTATAACATATAGGAACTGTTTGTAACGAATTGTGACAAAATGATCGTGCTAACTTCTTAAGTATTTCATAGTTAAATAATCACCTTAATTACCACAAATATATATTTTTATGAATTAAAGAATAAAATAAAATAATTTAGTGGCATTTTAGAGGGAAAAGAATAAATGTGTTGTTGTCATGCGACATTTGTTTTCATGGCAAACCTTCTTTTATAATATATTATTGATTATTGATATTATTGATGATTTTGTGTAATTACCTTAATGAAAACATGTATGTGTTTATCATAATTAATTTAATTATTCAAAATTAGAATATTTATTTATTTATTTTAATTACCTTAATTGCTACATTTATATATTTTTATAAATATAAAAAAATAAAAAAATTCAAAGACATTTTTTGGTAAAAAAAAAGAATTAATATGGTGTTGTCATACATTTATAGTATTTTTATAAATAAAATAATGACAATAAATATAAAGCATGACCATAAATTCCATTATTATTCGTAAAATTTCATTAGTATTTAAGATAAATTAATAATTTATTATCATTTTTACCATTATGATACATATTTACGGTAAATTATTATAAAATAACAATAATAAAAAAATTACCATAATCATGAAAAATTCATATAATTTAATAAATTAATTATCATATTATATAAAATCAAAATCCATTTAAATTTTAATGATTTAATTGATTAATATAATCAAAATATATACTTACTATAATCACATTAATTACCAAATTAAATATAATAATATATATTTGTGAATTATAAAGAATGGATATATATATATATATATATATATATATATATATATATATATATATATATATATCATGGTTTTAAATTGCGGTCACTGTTGCGGCTACTGTGGTTGCGGGCATTGCGGCTACTACGATGTGGATTGCGACCGTTGCAACGTGAAATTATTTCATGTTTGCACCAAACATAAAAAAAAACTATAATTATTGTAATTATTGGAATATCTTTTATTTATAAGATTGTATAAATTTTCATCCATTTTGTTATCATATATATATGTTATGTTTTAATTTTTTAATTACATTTTTAATACTATTATATTAATTATTATTATTATTATTATTTATTTTATTGTATTATATGTTATGTTTAAAAAAAACAAAAACAAAAAAGAGAAACTAAATTGGACTCAAATTAAGGCCAACAAATCAAATCAGAAAAGGAAAAAATAAAGAAAAAATGTTTGGGCCCAATTCCCTTGAAACCTGAAGACCCATCAGTTTCTCTCCTAAGTGGTAAGTGCTGCTAGCCACCAAGAGCATGTGGAGCCCCAATTCCTTACGCCAGACTACAAAGAACGTAGATGGAAGAGTGTAAGGAGGCCAGCGACTGCAAGAACAAAGGTTGTTTGGTGAGTCCCCACCAAGCCTGCAAATCGCCACTATTTGCTCGCCACGAAGCTCAGAAGGGATCACATATTCCACGATCCCACGTGCAAGAGCGCGATTTTACTCCTATCTCTGCACTCCGGCGATCCCAGCGACGATGCAGCACGGAGAGGTCTTCACAAGGGCACTCGCCAACGGAATCACACTCGCAAGTCTGATTTAGTTTTTTTGAGAAAAAAGGAGGACCAAGATCGTGTTGCAGTTCTGTTGCGGACGTTGCGGCTCCGTTGCGACTTTGTTGAGGACGCGACGACGTTGCGTTGCGACGTTTCACGTGAATTTGATTCACACCGCAATTGCGGTCTGTTGCCGTTGCGGTGATCTCCGCAACCGCAATATTGCGGCCACAACAAGTGTTGCGGTCCGCAATTTAAAACCGTGATATATATATATATATATATATATATATATATATATATATATATATATA
Source organism: Pueraria montana var. lobata (assembly GCA_026413185.1). Lineage (NCBI taxonomy): Eukaryota > Viridiplantae > Streptophyta > Magnoliopsida > Fabales > Fabaceae > Pueraria > Pueraria montana. Next base: position 34,734,723 of record CM048651.1, on the reverse strand, counting down.
TATATATATATATATATATATATATATATATAACTTATACACTGGCTATTTTACACTATCATCCAATTGAAAGTTATTGAATGGTGTAATAGTTTATCAAAGTTTATATTACGTCGATTTTAATATATATGAATGAGGTAACAAATAATTTTGAATTAATATGAAATTTTGTATATATGATCTATGTGAAAGGAATTTTTAATCTAATGGTGAGATTTAAGAAAACATTATCTGATTGAAAGTTATTCAATGGTGTAATAATTGATCAAGTTATACCGGTTATTATTCATGACCATAAATTCCATTATTATTCATAAAATTTCATTAGTATTTAAGATAACATAATAATTTATTATCATTTTTACCATTATGATACATATTTACGGTAAATTATTATAAAATAACGATAATATAAAAATTACCATAATCATGAAAAATTCATAAAATTTAATAAATTAATTATCATATTATATAAAATCAAAATCCATTTAAATTTTAACGATTTAAGTGATTAATATAATCAAAATATATACTTACTATAATCACATTAATTACCAAATTAAATATAATAATATATATTTGTTAATTATAAAAAATGGGGAAATATATATATATATATATATATATATATATATATATATATATATTTAATTTATACATTGGCTATTTTAAACTATCATCCAATTGAAAGTTATTGAATGGTGTAATAGTTTATCAAAGTTTATATTACATCGATTTTAATATATATGAATGAGGTAACAAATAATTTTGAATTAATATGAAATTTTGTATATATGATCTATGTGAAAGGAATTTTTAATCTAATGGTGAATTTTAAGAAAACATTATTCGATTGAAAGTTATTCATTAGTGTAATAATTAATCAAGTTACACCGGTGTAATTTGATCTCTCTATATATATAATTTATACACGGGCTATTTTACACTATCATCAAACTTACCATACATGACAATTTGTGATTTAAAAGCCATCAGTACATTGTTTTTTCTCTCTTATTTTATATATATTTATAAAAATGGCATATAAAAATCTAAATATATTATTAAATAAAATAAATTTAATTACTCATTTAGTCGTCAAAGTTATAAAAAAAATTCTTTTCAATCCCTATACTTAAAATATTTTCTTTTAGTCTATATACATACAATTCTTAATTCTTTTTAAATAGATAACTTAATCCACTTGCAAAACATACCTAACATTAACAATTTCTTTATTCTTTAAAATGCCTCTTTACTCTCAGCAGTCTACTCTGATCCCCAAATCATCCCTTTACGTCCTTTTAGGCTGAAACTGAAACAGTCCAGAATCCAGATAGACAAAGCCAAAGCCAACAAGGCTGACCGAAGTGGTCCCTCTCAAACACACAAACCCACTAGCCAGTAGGGCAATTTCATTGTCATGTAGGGACCACATGTTTAAAATCCCCACACATGACTACTATTCTGGCTTGCTAGAAAATTTTATTTTTCATCACTAACTTTGGTCAATTGGGACCATTTTATACGCGTTTAAAAAAATTGGTCACGGTTGACCATACCAAAATAAATTTCAGCTCACATATATATACAAGTGCATGACTGCATGTACATCCACCAAGATCCACAATAAGCAACTTATTCTTAGATTCAGAACAGGAATATTGGTGAGTGAAGAAGAATTGAGAAGAGAAGAGAAGCAAGATTAGGGTCATAGAATGTATGTGACTAGGCCTTTGTCTCTGTATAAGAAGTCTGCAGATGCTCTCTCATTTCCTCCACCTGAGGGCCCCAATTCTGGCATTTTGGTGATCCAAGATGAAGGTTTGGAGGCAACCTCTTGTTTTGGGTTGGGAGAGTACCATGAGGTGAAGGAGTTGCCTTTCCCTCAAAATTTGAACCATGAGTTGTTCTATAGATCAGGCTTTTCTCTGAATAGAACCACTCATTACCCCCATGTTGCCTTCATTCCAGTTCTTAACCAGCCACTGTCTTCCAACAAATACTATGTGATAAATCTCAGTGGGAAAAAAAGAGGGTAAGCCTTAATTATATTCAACAAATTAGATTTTCTTTACTTTGTTATGTAGAGATCATTTATTCTGCACTTAATCTTCTTGACAAGTTTAAGAATTATAGTGATGTAGTTTGCATTTGGTTTTGCAGGGAGGCATACATTAACTCAAAGCAGGAAGATTTGGACACAAGCTGTTTCTACAATGCTGTGTCTGATGTACCACTACATCCAATAGATATCAATGACACACATCAAGAGTTTGAGATATATCCTAGAAGAAGCAAAGTTACTTTCAGGGGTGGTTTTTAAGCTAAATCTGTTTCCCCAGATGGATTCCCTCCAAAGTTTCTGAGTAGAAGGTGGAAAGTGAGTGCTTCAACTTCAAGTGATTTTAGTTTGGGAAAAGCATCAGGTGTGGATGAAGCCCTCCGTGCCAACAAGCCAGAATTCCAATTCTCCTTAGCAAACAAGAGTTCAGAAAGTGTTGTTGTGGGAAAATGGTATTGCCCCTTCATGTTTATCAAGGAAGGAGCTCTGATGCGTAAAAATGCGTTCGCAAAGGGCAAGCGTACCCTACGCAGTAGTAACAGTGGACTCTAGGAGTCCGGATATCGAACCCAAAGGACCAGTCGCGTTCCCAAATAATCAATCTCGCAAATAACTAAGCAATCCAGAATATAAAAATCAAATTGAGAAGAATGTTGGTCAATTATTCTTTTCAAAAGAAAGAGAATCGGAGCAGAAAGATTACTGTGAGAACAATTATGATAAAGAAGCCTAGGATTGTGATTTCACATGTACCCCTTTTTCCCCCAATTCTAATCTTAATAAAATCCCTAAATGTGTTACTTGCCAGCGACCTCTTAAATTCGTTAATTAACAATTGATCATAGTTAATAACGCTATTTCCCCTAATTTAATTCCCAATTGATCATAGGTGAATTAATTTAGAGCAAATGATAAATCTCAGAGAGGTTGATTAACAGGTTAATCTACTGGAAATTCATACAATAAGTTTGATCATGCAAATTGTACAAATCCAATCACTTCACAGTTCAGTTAATTGCAAGCAATTGATCATAGACAAGAGATTAACTTATGTTTAGACTGATCGGTCCTAAAAGCAATAAAAGTAGTGAAGAGATACAAATAACTGAATAACATCGAGGTTTTATTAAAATTAGAACCGGGGTACAAGGGTACAGTTACATCACAATCCGGGGCTAAGAGAAACTAGCCACTCATGTTCATGATTAAGCCAGAAAACTCAAAAGAAGACATAAAGATTACAAAAGGGAAGAAACTTTACAGTGATGATCCCCAATGGTGTTCTCTACGTCCTCCCGCAGCTCAGAGTCTCTCACAGGACCTCTTTCTCATCCACAACCCTCAGTTTTCGAAATAGAACAAAAGATCCAGATAAAAGGGTTTCCTATCCTATTTATAATAATTCAAAATTTAAATGGCTGACAGCGCAACTTACCACGGCCGTGGTAAAATGACCACGGCCGTGGTCCTTGCATAAAAGTCCAATTCTACTGCGCAACTAGCATGGCCATGGTAAATTTACCATGGCCATGGTAATTTACCATGGCCATGGTCCTTGCGTTACTTCAATTCTGGCCTTTTTTTCTTGGTCCTCTAGACAGTGGCATTTTTGCTCCAAAAAGTGCAATTTTCAACTCTTTTCCTCATGAAGCCTCTTGAGTACCTGTCTTGCACCAACTAACACCAAACAGTGAGTTTTGCCAATAAAATATATTCAAAATGTATGAAAATGGCATCTAAACTCACATCAAAATACAATCAAAGTCCGGTTTATCAACCTCCCCACACTTGAGCATTGCTTGCCCTCAAGCAATTATTCTGAGTCAAATATCAAAATCAATTCCCTCTAGTCAAGAACTTGTAACAGAACCCCAATTTATTTTGAATGGAAAATGAAACATAAGCAACAATAAAAGCAACAAAGTGCAGCAGAATTTTTCCAAAGAATCCATTAGACTTAAAACACCCGCATAAATGACCAATTTCCCATGAGTCTGGTTCACTCATCTCTCATTCTCTCAGTGTTTCAGGGTCAACAGAAATTCTCTCAAATCACACTTAATTGAGCATGTTCACAAATCTATTCATCAATCAACTCAACTCAATCAACTTTTCACAAACAGAACAAATAAGGCATGACAGGGTGTAATGGGGCCCAGTTTATAATGATAGGTAGATGTTGAAAGGAAAGGACAACAAAGGGCTCTAATGGCAGTTCACACTCAGTGATCTAAAATCAAAAGGGAGCCAATGCCTTCCTTCATCCACTTTTTCACTACCCATATTTCAGCTCTCACTTCTTCTCCTGTTATTCTATTTTTCTTCTCTTTTTTTTTTCTTCTTTTTTTTTTTTGAAGGTTTTTGACCTTATTTTATTCAATTCACAGGAGAAGTTGAGAGACACTGAATTTTTTTTTTTTAACTGATGCTCTGCATTACATTGGTTTTTCCCCATCCTTCAGATCACCAAGCATAAACAAATATACATAATTTCACAGAGTAAGGTGACAAATGAATATTTAATTAGGCTCAAAACAGGCAACTAGATGGGGATGTACACAAAATCTGAATCTAGAAAAATGCCTAATCAATGCCTCAACAGTTTCAGAAAATAAAAAGCCAATCAAGGATATGTATTTCAGGATAGAAAATAGAACATGCCACCTAAGGTGGATCAGAATCACACACTAAAAGAAACAAAAGCTCAAAACTCACATTTTTATGGCTAAGCTCAAGGGAAAACAATTTATTCAGTTATGTTCGGTGCTAATGTTCATTTCCTTGAAGAAAATCCCACTGCAATGCTGCAAATTTTTTTTTTTTTTTTTTCAAAGGGGTTTTGAAAACAAAATTTCATAACTATCAAGAATTCAAAAATAACACAGAACAATGTACTGGCATAATCACAAATCACAGCAATTCAAAGCTGGGGAGAAAAACCGTGACCCCCTCCCCACACTTAAAGTATGCAATGTCCTCAATGCACCCAAAAGCATAAATCAACAAGACATGAAAATAAAATGTACTGAAGGGAAACATAAAATAAAGTACTGAAACAAGAAAACAAAAAAATAGAAAAACCTCCTCAAAAGTGGGTCTCTAAGGTATCTGGTAATGCTTTTGGTGAGGAGGGACCATGAACCTGAAAAAGAAAAGAAAGAATTTTTTTTTTTTTTTAAAATTTTTTTTTTCAGTTTTTTTTTTTTTACCATGGCCGTGGTCGGAAAATTTTGATGCTGATTTTCACAAAAATTGAAAATTTTCTACTTCTAGGGTCCATTTACCCAACCCGTGGTCATTAACCACGGCCATGGTCAATTTAGCACGGCCGTGGTCGTAAATGACGTTGATTTTCACAAAAATTGCAAAATTTTCACTTCCAGGGTCCATTGACCACGGCCATGGTAATTTTAGCACGGCTGTGGTCGTAAATGACGTTGTTTGGGGATGCTGGGAGCACAGTTGTGGTCAAATATAACCACAACCTTGCTTCTACCACCACGGCTGTGCTCAATTTAGCACGGCCGTGGTCCCCACATGCGAGAACAACAAAAAAAATAAAAATAAAACAGTTCCTAAGCTCTAAGCTCTAGAATGCAAAATAAAATAATTAAAAGGATACAGTGGGTTCATGAACCCACTCTTCTCAGGTTGCCTCCTGAGCCGCGCTTGTTTAACGTCACGAGCCTGACGGGTGAAAAGGAAATCAACCTTCCTCAAACAAGGTGATATTCCCTTCTTGCAGTTCAGCATGTCCATCCACTCTATAGCCAGGAGCTTCCTTCCCCACATTTGGGTGAAGCTCGGTATTAATCATCTTCACCTTGTCAATGACTTGCACAAAATTACAGGAAGCGGAAGAGGAGGAGCTTTTTGCAGTATCATACACTTTAATCACTTCCTCCTCATCACCTAGCCTCAAAGTTAATCTCCCTTTTCTGACCTCAATCACAGCATCTCCTGTGTTGAGGAAGGGTCGTCCCAAAATAATTGGAATTTCCTCATCCTCCTCAATGTCCAAAATAACAAAGTCAGCAGGGAAAATAAATTTCCCAACCTTAACCAACAAGTTCTCCACTATTCCTCGCGGATAGGTGAGAGTCCTGTATGCAAGCAAAATAGAGATGTCAGTGGGTTGAGGTTCTTGTAACCCCAACTTCTTATAAACAGAATAAGGCATTAGATTAATGCTAGCACCCAAATCACATAATGCTCTATCAAATTGCAAATTGCCAATAGTACAAGGAATTGAAAAACTCCTGGGATCCTTAAGCTTAGGAGGCAATTTCTTTAAAATCACAGCAGAGCATTCTTCGTTGAGGCCAATTGTAGCAAAGTCCGCCAGCTTTCCTTTATTTGAAAGAATTTCTTTTAAATACTTGGCGTACTTTGGCATTTGAGCAATTGCCTCAGCGAAGGGGATATTAATATGCAAACTTTTCAGCATCTCTACAAATCTAGCAAAATACCTATCCTCACTCTTGTCTTTCAACCTTTGGGGGAAAGGAACACTTACCTGAGGAGGTGTCAGTACCTCCTTTTCCTTCTTCTTCTGCTCAATAGTTGGGTTCTCTTCAGTAAGAACCTCCTCTTCTAGAGTTGGAGCTGACTCTTCTTTCTTTTTCTGCCCCTCTTTAGCCTTCTTGCTCCTAGTCATCACAACATTCGCCTCCTCCTTCTTAGGATTAGTTTCAGTTTGAGAAGGAAGGGTACCAGGAGCTCTCTGGGATAGCAAAGCTCGCATGCTAGAAAGCTGAGACTCCATAGTCTTCATGCGCTCATCACTCTTGGCTATATATTGCATCATGACATCCTCCAGTGATGGCATTCTCTCTTCTTGTCTTGACCTCTGATTTTGCATATGTGGAGGCCTATACACATTTTGATTCAGCTCCTGCCTGGGACCTTGGTCCCTCTGGTTTTTCCAAGAAAGGTGAGGATGATCCCTCCATCCTTGGTTGAATGTGTTGGAGTAGGGATCATATTCTGCACTCTTCCCACTGGCATAATTTACCTCCTCCATAGCTTGAGCAAGTGCATTATTCACAGGGCATTCTCCTCTATGGGCTTCCCCACACTTATCACAAGTGGGTGGTGGAAGAGCTGCAGTCAGAAGCTGTACCTGTGCTTTCATCACGGTCTCCATCTGCTTAGATAACTTCTCCAGCTTCTGATCAATGCTTGAACTAGATGTTCCAGCTTCCACTTGGTTCACCGGTTTCATCAGAATACGTCTATCTGCAGTGTGGTTGTAGGCATTGGAAGCCATGGCTTCAATGATTCTATTTGCCTCTGTTGGTGATTTAGCCATCAAGGAACCTCCACAAGCAGCGTCGAGGCTAGTCCTATTATGGCTGGACACACCTCCATAGAAAATCTGGATGATTCTCTGTTGGCTAAACCCATGATGTGGGCAACTCCGGAGCAGTTCCTGAAATCTGTCCCAGGCTTCTGACAGGCTTTCCTGCTCCCTCTGAGCAAAATTGCTTATCTCTCTCTGCATCTGGTCTGTCTTCACTACAGAATAGTACTTCCGGAGGAATTTGTTGGTGCACATCTCCCAGGTAGTGATACTGTTGGTCGGAAGTGAACACAACCAATTGAGAGCTTTCCCGTTGAGTGAGAATGGGAAAGCAGCCAGTCTGATATATTCAGCAGACACCCGAGAATATTTTACAGTGCTGGCCATCCTCATGAATCTTCTCAGATGTTCCACTGGATCCTCAGTAGCCAGCCCATGGAACTGGTTACTCTCTATCATCTGGAGGAAGCCATGTTTCAATTCAAAATTGACATCCCCCAGTGCTGGCAATAGGATGCTGTTAGCTACCCCAACTTGAGGAGTGAGATAGTCTAACAGAGACTGCTCCATCGGTGGGTCTTTTTCTTCAGCCATTACTCTTCTTCTTTGTTCCGCTCTGTTCTTCCGGGCAAGCCTTTCAATCTCAGGTTCGTTCACAAGCTCTGGCCTCTGGGATCTGGTTAGCATAAACTGTCAACACAGAAAAGGGATCAAAACGCAACTGGCAAAAGAGAATGACTAATTAAAATAAACAGAGTTTTTTTTAATAAAATAAAATAAAATAAAAATTCAGAAATTAAACAAACAAAAAAAATAAAATAAAATAAAATAAATGAAAGAGAAAAAAGAAAAAAAAATAGACAAAATAGAAAATTAAAAGGAATGAAAACTATGAACAATATGAACAAGAATTGCTTAATTTTCACAAAATAAATTATCTAGGAACTACACAACTAGTCCCCGGCAACGGCGCCAGAAACTTGATGCGTAAAAATGCGTTCGCAAAGGACAAGCGTACCCTACGCAGTAGTAACAGTGGACTCTAGGAGTCCGGATATCGAACCCAAAGGACCAGTCGCGTTCCCAAATAATCAATCTCGCAAATAACTAAGCAATCCAGAATATAAAAATCAAATTGAGAAGAATGTTGGTCAATTATTCTTTTCAAAAGAAAGAGAATCGGAGCAGAAAGATTACTGTGAGAATAATTATGATAAAGAAGCCTAGGATTGTGATTTCACATGTACCCCTTTTTCCCCCAATTCTAATCTTAATAAAATCCCTAAATGTGTTACTTGCCAGCGACCTCTTAAATTCGTTAATTAACAATTGATCATAGTTAATAACGCTATTTCCCCTAATTTAATTCCCAATTGATCATAGGTGAATTAATTTAGAGCAAATGATAAATCTCAGAGAGGTTGATTAACAGGTTAATCTACTGGAAATTCATACAATAAGTTTGATCATGCAAATTGTACAAATCCAATCACTTCACAGTTCAGTTAATCGCAAGCAATTGATCATAGACAAGAGATTAACTTATGTTTAGACTGATCGGTCCTAAAAGCAATAAAAGTAGTGAAGAGATACAAATAACTGAATAAAATCGAGGTTTTATTAAAATTAGAACCGGGGTACAAGGGTACAGTTACATCACAATCCGGGGCTAAGAGAAACTAGCCACTCATGTTCATGATTAAGCCAGAAAACTCAAAAGAAGACATAAAGATTACAAAAGGGAAGAAACTTTACAGTGATGATCCCCAATGGTGTTCTCTACGTCCTCCCGCAGCTCAGAGTCTCTCACAGGACCTCTTTCTCATCCACAACCCTCAGTTTTCGAAATAGAACAAAAGATCCAGATAAAAGGGTTTCCTATCCTATTTATAATAATTCAAAATTTAAATGGCTGACAGCGCAACTTACCACGGCCGTGGTAAAATGACCACGGCCGTGGTCCTTGCATAAAAGTCCAATTCTACTGCGCAACCAGCATGGCCATGGTAAATTTACCATGGCCATGGTATTTACCATGGCCATGGTCCTTGCGTTACTTCAATTCTGGCCTTTTTTTCTTGGTCCTCTAGACAGTGGCATTTTTGCTCCAAAAAGTGCAATTTTCAACTCTTTTCCTCATGAAGCCTCTTGAGTACCTGTCTTGCACCAACTAACACCAAACAGTGAGTTTTGCCAATAAAATATATTCAAAACGTATGAAAATGGCATCTAAACTCATATCAAAATACAATCAAAGTCCGGTTTATCAAGCTCACAAAACAATGAAGGAAGAAATGAGAAAATCAATGTTTTATGAAATTACACTGGAGCAGAAATGGGAGCAAATCTTTTCATGTGAGAATGAGCCTGGAATGGGAAACACTGTGAACGTGGATGCTGTGGTTCAAAAGGAAGTGGTTGTAATTGCTGGTTGGGAAGCTGTGATTGGTGAGGCTGATATTTCTGAAGGTTTTCTGTGGTTTAATAGTTTCAACAATGTTGGAGAAAAGAGTAGTGTGGGATTGAGCACTGCAGTAGTTGAAAGGATGAAGTGGGAGCAGGAAAGAGTAGGGTGGAATGGAGGACAAGAGCAGCAAATTAGAGTTAAGAAAGTGGAAGAATTTGAAGGGACTAATGGGTGGAAGAAATTTGGATGTTATGTGTTGGTTGAGACTTTTGTACTAAAAACATTGGATGGAAGCATAGTACTAACCTATGCTTTCAAACATCATGATCAACTTAGGAGTAAGTGGGAATGAAGATTTCTGGCATGGGTTTTGGAGCAAGCAAACTCATCCAAATCTGTTTACAAGTAACAAGAGTATATCCCCTACGTCTCTGTGAAAGAAAAAAATGACTGGTCTTGTAGTGTACTTTTCAGTTTTGTGCGATGTTATTGACTAAGTTTGTTCATTCATTCAGTTTTTTCAGTGTAATCAATTTGATATTGCATAAAGATTATAAGGATAAACTATTGAGATCATTCTTCAAGTTCTTTTTGCATCAAGAGACCATGGTTCATTATATTAGATCATGTATTGAATCATGTGCCTAAAGAGATACCTATATTGGGCCATGAGCCTAAACCTCTTTGCCTAACAAACATTACAATTGTTTATCTTGTTTGTGGAGAAATAAGCTCTTTGTGGATCAAAAGGTGGAGTTTTGGTCAATGGTTGCCTGTGCATGGTTCTATTGATATGTGTTCTTGTTTTGTAAGGCCAAGAATTCTCAAACCAACTTTATCTCTTCGGGAGTTCTGCGAGGCTTCATGGCTTAAAGTTAACTTTGACAATTCAAGGGCTATGTAATATGATCTTCTAAAATTTTCCACAACCTCAGAGACTTCTCCAATCTATAAGAATTGTGAATGACATACATAAGTAACTGAATTCCTCCCTGGTTCAGGGCCTGCTTTTAACTCTATTATGGATAAGGGTCTCATCTCAAGTTTTATATCATGAGTATGACAGAGAAAATGATTTTTTTTTTTTTTTTTTTTTTTTTGGAATTAGTTGTCATTTGGTCAACTCGTTCTTATTTAAAACAATAAGGTTTGATAAAGTATATATATTGAGTTTCTTCAGTAAATTAGTTAAGGCTTGCCTAAAAGGAATTTGTCTCTAACTATAATAGCTAAGGAATACTTTGTGAATGCCGAGGAAAGGAAATCATCTGGCATGTGGCTTTGATCATTCACTACTGTTATTTCAAAAGCAAAAACTAAAATAAACCATTTCCTGCGATAGATTGGACTGCCATTATGATATTATCACCTTTTTATTACTTATTCATGGAAATGTATGTTCTTAAGTTGGACTTATGAAATGTAGCTGTTGTGTTTATCTGATCAATACAAAAATAAAGTAAAACAGAACCCACAAGCAAAGTGATGCAAGGTAAAATTCAAGTTTCCCATTAATTTTGACTCAGTTATTTTAATATCTATAGAGATTGAATCGTTGTTCGGTATGAAATTTTCCACAATTGATAGCTAGCATATTTCAATTAAATCAAAGAAGTAAAGAAATAGAAATATCATGTTAATAATAATATGAGAGGTCTAAGGATGTGTTTGGTTTGCTAAAATAAATTATAGAATAACGCAAATACTTGTCTTATCTTTGATTTTAAAAATACTTATAAGGCAATACAAAACACGGATGAAGTACGGCACGGAATTTATGAGTTTTGTTTCTCACAAAATCATTGGACAACCTTTTGTTTCGTAGTATAACTTTTTATGAAGTATAAATTATTCCACTTTGTAACTCAGAGTGTATTTGGAATACTTGTGCTGCCAAAGGATCTTTTGTTTTACAATTTTGGCTCATAGAAATCATATTCTGTCTTTTACTTCTTTCAGTGTATATATCTCACCCGGGTGTGTGTATATATATAAATATTTATTTGTATTCAATATATTATTTTATGAGTTTAATGATTATGCATTGATAGTGTAAAGCTGTAACACAGTTTTACATTGTCATCTAACTTACAATATATGATGACTTGTAATTGGATGACAATCTAAAACTATTTAAGACAGTTTAAGCAAGTCTTTTTTTTCTCTTATTTTATGTATATTTATGAAATTTTTTACATATAAATAAAATTGAAAAATACTATTAAATAAAATATGTTTAATTATTTATTTAGTCCTTATAGTTATATAAAAAAAAATCTCCTTTTATTCCATATATTTTAAAATATCCTCTTTACGTTGTCCTACACATATAACTTTTAATCTTTTTTAATTCCTACACGTATTATTTTAATTTCTTTTAGTCTTTACTGTGAGAACTAAAAAAGATTAAATGATATGTATAAGGACTAAAAGAAATATATTCAAATAAAGATTTAGAGAATTTTTTTTGTAATTATAAAATTAAATAAATAATTAAACCAATAAAATATTAAAGAAAAAGTTTTTGTACCTGCAGGATCAAATAAGTAATTAAGGCAACTGCATATCCAGAACTCGAACTCGAGACCTCTAATGAAGCTAGAACAATACCACGCCAGTTAATCCACGTGTTCAGTCGTGGTGTTATCGTTTCTGTAGGAAAAAGAAATAGAAGTAGTACAAAACAGAAAGAGAAAAACTTATCAAAAGTGTTATGCATTGGATACCACTGCCTTGAAAGCAAAATTCGGCTAGACCCTAGTGCAAATCTGAAATGTCGACTGCTTCCCAAGGTTAACACAACGAGCCTATGAACACGTGCACTCATGGCCATAGGCTATGGAAATCACAGATCAATTGCCCAGAAATTGAGTAGAGAAAATAAGGAAAGGGAGGAGCAAATCATATTGCATGTGCACTATAGATGAGAAGAAGGTTTTCTGCCCTATCTCTCGGTACCCTTAGAACCCATTTTATAAAAAGTCTCAAAACAGGATAGAGGAATGATATCCCTAAAAAATATCTTCTCAACCAATATCCCTAAACAAATCCCCCATCCAATGATAACATATGTAACGTTCAAAAAAGGATAAAAGAAAGAGGAACAAACAAACTGAATTAATAATCTATTTAAACTCAAATGACTCAGTCCAATAAAATAGACAGAGGTCCAAACCCAAGACATAAAGAAGAAAAAATGAAGACATCAACAAACATAAATATAGATTTGAGAATTAGAATAGGATTAGAATAGGAACAATTTCATATTCTGTCTTTATTATCATATTAGAATTATAGGAACAATATCTCCTATAATTAATTGTATTGATTGTAATTAATCTATATAAAGAGGCACCGCTATGTAATTCAAACACATGGTTTCAGCCTATTATGCCTCTGGTTCATGCAATTTAACATGGTATCTAGAGCCTGATAGAGGAATAACGAAAATCGTGCCTAGGTCCTTAGTGGACCTTTCTGCTTGTCACCTTTCTTTCGGCAACATGTTTCCGCTTTCCAGCGACATTTCCCCCCTTTTCTGGCGCATTTTCCAGCAGCCGTCACCGTTCGTTGCCGGAGCTCCGACGAAATTTTCGACAAGTGACCCCACCACCAGCATCGCCGTCCACCGATCTACACGATGGCGGGGACGACTGCCTCATCAGAGATCCAACACTCCCTCACGAACCTTCCTTTGCGTGCCAAACACCATTTGAGCACCCTATTGTTACAACGCGTGTCGGTGCCGTTCAAGCTGCAACTTCACCAGCTTGGTCGCCCCTTCATTATGCCCTTAACCCTGCAGTTTCGTCTTATTAGAGTTGTTTTGCGTGCCTAGCTCTTTAGCCTAAGTTTTGTGTATGTGTTTCTTTTCCGGTTGTTGTTTTCTCGCCTACAGTTTCTTTCCCTTGATGGCTTCAAAACCCTGGCGCCATTGATGTAGTTGCACGTGTTTTGCTCGTCTTGTTTTAGCCCGTTATGACTCTCGGGAAAATCTTGCTATTGATGAAGATTTTCTCTTTTTCAAGTTTTAAATAATTTTAGGTCTTCACTAATATTGGTTTGAAGCTTCTAAATGTTGGTTTTAAGAAAGTCAGAACTTGCTTTGCTTGCCATGAATTTTCTTAGGCTGATGGGTATTCCAGCTCTTTGGTAATGTTAGTTTTCTAGCAATATTTCCCGACTTCACCAAGATCCCTAAGTTGTCTTCAAAATATTGTTTTTAGTGGAGCTTAATTTTTATGTTTTGGTTGGGAACAGGGACGGAACCAGAAAAAATTATCAAGGGGGGCAAAATTTTAACACATAATAAACAAAATTAATAATGAAAATTTTTACTTTTAATAATTATTTAAAATTTAGTTTAATAAAAATATTATATATCATATGAAAGTAAATATAACTACCTTTAATGAAAATTTGTAGTGAATTTTTTGAAGTTTGTGGCACAGGAATACGGTGAGATAAATCAAAATCATTGTCTTCTTTTGTTTTAAAGAATGAAAAAAGAGTTTTTTGAGTTATCATATTTCAATTCCATAAATTAATTTATTATAATTAAAATTGATTTATCTACCAAATTTCAAATGTTGTAAATTCGTAGTTAACAATAAGTAATAAATAAAACTATTCGTATAACAAAAACATTGCCTAAATATTGTCTAAAGATAAAAAAAAAAGTTCAATATTTGATAACAGTACAATACTTACATAGTTTCCCGCATACGCCTAAATATGTTTAATATATAAAACTTTAAATTTTGATTTGACACAAATTTTATATAAAAAAATACAGCCTTTGACGTTAAAATCTAAACAAAATGTAGAAGGAGGGATAAGAAAAAGAAGGGGAAGGGGGGGCACATATATAATAATAATAATGTACACATTGAGCATGTTGGGGGGGGGGGGATCCCCCTTTCATTGTATGTGATTCTGTCACCGGTTGGGAATAAATTATTCTCTTGTAACAAGCTGACATCTTAGTATGCTTTAGCTTGAGGAAGAGTGTTGAGAATCAGAATAGGATCAGATTAGAAATAGTTTCAAATTCTATCTTTATTATCATATCAGAATTATAGGAACAATATCTCCTATAATTATATTGATTGTAATTAATCTATATAAAGAGGCACCGTTGTGTAATTCAGACACACGGTTTTAGCCTATTATGCCTCTAGTTCATGCAATTTAACATATAGCAGAAAAAAAAAAACTTCGTGTTTGCCATTGTCCAACAATCCCCCACCAATGGCAAAATAAGAAGAAAACAAAGGAATATCTGGGCAGAAAAAGGAATGACACTTAAGCACCAATATCATAATGATTGAATTGATACATAGTGAAGTGAGGCAACAATTGTGTATAGGTAGTGAATTACTCTTGAACTACTTAAGACTCCAATTGAGACCCTCACCACACATGTTTTTACCTTAATATATGTGATTTCTGTGATAATTCAACCAAGCGCTTTTAATGGCCACGCGCACACCTTGGGTACTTATGAGTGCTTTAGAAAGACAACTCAAGTCTTTCATAGAAGGCAACCCACCTTCCCACTCACGTAGGTAAATCCATCAAGTGCGTCTCAAAAGCACCACCACGAAGGGCTATGGATTTATTAAGAGCACAAGAATGCTCAACCTCAAGTATATCAAGCAATGAATCCATCAAGTCCGTCTCATAAGGACCATCCAATAACAAGGGCTGTGAACTCATTAAGAGCTAAAAGCTCAACTTATCCACAATGCACTACCACATATCATAGAGAAGGGAAGTGTAGTACAATAGAGTATTCATATGGCTTTGTTTGACCAAAGATGGTATCGACCATAGTTTCCTCAACCCAAAGGCTTGAGCCTCATTCCCCTTGATGATTCAAGGACTAATTTTCTTGTCAAACCTTTAGTGAGAGGGTCCGCTAAGTTCCTCTCAGATCTTACAAACTCTAAGGAGATCACACCATTCTTCAATAATTCCTTAATTGAACTGTGTCTAGTGCGCACGTGTCTCCTTTTTCCATTATACACATTATTCATGGCAATATTCCATAGTAGAATGTGCTATACAAGTTTGCTTGGAAGACTTCCATGATACAACACCTCCACCCATAGTTTTAAAAATCGGCTTGAACCGGCTAGTCGAACCACAAAATGGTTTCAAAATACTTATTTCGAAAGAATTAATGATAACTGCAGAGTTAGTATTCTTATTTTGTTTGCTTCTTGTCTTTGGTTTTGTGGAAATAAATAGATTTTCCCCCAAGTCCTAGTGTCCAGATAGTTGATTGTAATTGAAGAAATTGTTTCCTTTATGTTTTAATTTTGTGGCAGTGAGTTGGTTTTTCTGCAAATCTGTTAGGAGTAATATTAGCTCATTAGAAATAAGCTCTCTATATAGAGCACTTACCTACTTATAAATCATCTTTCAATCAATCATTTTTACACAATGCTATTATATGATGCTCCTCTTCTTTATTTTGAGCTTTATGATGTTTTGCCTCATCAAGTTGGTGTTACATGCATTTATCATCAAATCATCTCCTCTGAGATTTTTGATATGGTATCAGAGCTCTCTCTCGGTCGGAGAGAGAGACGATTTCGTTGACGGTTTTGTTTCCGCTGTAGCTGATGATTCCGTTGCGAAAGTTGATTCCGACTCTGATGAAGACTGTCACAGCGGCACAGAGAAGGAAATTTCTGAAACTATATAGAACGACGATTATGATCATGTTTCTGCAACTACAGAGAACTACGATCTTGTTTTTAGCAATTTTCAACACTTCGGCAATTCCATTCTTGATGCGATGCCTTTGGAACCTACAATTCCAATCAAACCAGAATCTGGCGGCCTCACCATCAAGATCGGTGAAATCACATGCTTTCTTGTCGTAGATACTGCAAAAGGAAAGAGCAACAATTCTGATGCGAAACAAGAAGAGAAGGAGATGGAAACTGAAATTGATGTTGCCAAAGATGATCAGTACGAGCATGAAACTACAAAGAAATTCATCCGCGGCCGAAATAGCTCCTTTGCCACCGCTGATTTGGTATTTGAAATCGCTGAAAAATCGAAGAAAGTTATCACTGATCTCTTCAAGAAGGTAGATCAAGTAGATCCAAATCCCATAGATTTGGTACCGCGATATGGACATCACCAGGTTCCTTTGTTCTCTGCGTTTCCTTTGTCACCTACGACGACGTCTTCGACCTCTTCTCCACCGTTTGCGTTTGGTATCGGAAAATGCAGATTCTTTGCAAAGATGGCAGAGTTCCTCCGCTACAACATCTACATCTTTGATCCTGGTGGATTTTCAAATCTCCGTCTTCCTCCGCGTACAGCTGCTTCTCATCCTCACTTTCACTGCCGCTTCGCATTCGTTCTCGATTGTGTTGCGAAACCCTTCTCCAAGCACTCCGTCGGTGTGCCACACACATCTCCGCGATCCCACTCTTGCGTGTCCCAAGTCATACATTGGGCCTTATCAGACCGGCCCAGTGATTTTTTTTCTTCCTGATTGGGCTATACATTCAATTCGACTGTTGACGTAAACGCATTTGGGATTTAGTGTGATTTGCGGCACACACTACTTTTATTTCCATAACCACGTGTGTGCCTTCTTTCCATGTGTACGTGAATGATTTGGGGAGGTTGTTGATTGTGTGTCTAACATGACATAGGCTGGTTGCTAATTTGGGCTTTAATTCTTTTGGGCCTTTTGTATGTGTAAAAAAAAAAAGTTTATTTTCCTTCATGGTATTTTCTTTGTTATTGTTTGTCATGCAAGCTCATTGTGGTGATACCACTTATGAGCTTGTGGGAGGGTGTTAGGAGTAATATTAGCTCATTAGAAATAAGCTCTATATATAGAGCACTTACCTACTTGTAAATCATCTTTCAATCAATCATTTTTACACAATGTTATTCTATGACACTCTTCTTCTATACTTTGAACTTTATGATGTTTGGTCTCATAAAGTTGGTGTCACATGCATTTCTCATCAAATCATCCCCTCTGAGATTTTTGATAAAATCTTCTGTAGATGTTAAGCTTAGCAATAACATATGTATTGTTCCGAGATTTGACACTTAGTCAACTTTGAATAGAGTAAAGTTCTTAGCTAACAAAATTTATGTTTTAGAATTTATACTTGCAGCCTAGAAAGTCATGGTTCTGCCTAAAAATATGTATATCGTACCTGCAAACATTACTAAAACTTCATCATAACAAATGTGTGAAAATCCAGCAAGAACAATCACCTGAAATATTTGTAAGCTGTTTGAGTCAAAAGGTAACAATCATTGCAATTGTTTGTCTTGTGTGTGGAGAAATAAGCTCTATGTGGAGCAAAAGGTGGAGTTTTGGTCAATGGTTGCCAGTGCATGGTTCCAATGATGTGTTCTTATTTTGTAATGCCAAGAATTCTCAAACCAACATGATCTATTCGGGAGTTCTGTGAGGGTTCATGGCTTCAAGTTAACTTTGACTATTCAAGGGCTTTGCTTCTAAGGTTTTCCACAACCTCAAAGAGACTTCTCCAATCTATAAGAATTGTGAATGACATAAATAAGTACCCGAATTCCCCCCTGGTTCAGGGCCTGCTTTTAACTCTCATAGATAAGATCCATATGAATGAGCATAAGAAGCTATGGTCTCAAGTTTTATTTCAAGAGTTCGGTATGATATGTTTCACAACAGATAGCTTGCATATTTCAATTAAAACAAAGAGGTAAAGAAAGAGAAATATGATGTTAACATGAGAAGTCTAAGGATGTGTTCAGTTTGCTAAACAATGGATAGAATAACACATACACTTGTCTTATGCTTGATTTTAAAAATACTTATAAGGTTGTACAAAAACACGGATGAAGTATGTCACAAAATTTATTATTTTTGTTTCTCACAATATCATTAGACAACCTTTTGTTTCGTAGTATAACTTTTTATGAAGTATAAATTATTCCACTTTTTAATAAATAGAACAAAAATTTGTACTCAAGTCAACTACCTTTCTTCTGCTATAGTATTTCAATAGTCCCTCATGCTCATCAAACGCACACAAATTTGGCAAAAATCCAATTAGTATGTCTTTAACTTTTTCTCAATTGGCCTAGACACTACTTAGAATTCTAGGGTGGAGGTATAAAACTGTGCCGTAACAAAATTTTCTTTAGTACCAAAGTTCCTCTTTATCATTGACACAAGTGTTAAATCACAAACAATAAAGCCAAGCTTAACATCTAGCTGAAACTTGCAGAAAAACCAATTCACTACCAAAGTCCAATTAATAAGGAATCAATTTCTCAATTACAGTCAAGTATCTGAACAAGAAGACTGGAAAAGAAAACCTTACCATCAGACCAAACAGCATAAGTGAACAACATATGAACAAGAATTTTATAGTTTTCATAATTCTTTGGCTTGAATGCAATTTTGGTCCCCTATTTTTTAAAATCCACAATTTTAGTCCTTCTATTTTAAAATAGAGACATTTAGTACCCATATTTTTTAAAATCCGTAATTTTAGTCCCCTATTTTAAAATAGAAACATTTAGTCTTTCAGTTTTGTAAAATCCGCGATTATAGTCCTTCCAAAATATTGACGGGTAAGAGATTAACTTGATGTGCCCCAAATTTAGTGACATGGCACAAGATTATTTGTTTAATCCGCGTTATAGTTATCGTTAATCTCTTAGCAGTCAACGGATTTAGTTTGACATAAGGACAAAAATTGCATATTTTACAAAATTGAGGGACTAAATGTCTCTATTTTAAAATAGGGGGACTAAAATTATGAATTTTGAAAAATATGTCTCTATTTTAAAATAGAGGAATCAAAATTATGAATTTTAAAAAATAGGGGGAACTAGGGAGAAGGAGAGACCCACCTTCACACACACCCAAAGAGAGAAAATTTGAATTTCTCTCTCTCAAGTTCAGCAGCTCACTCAGGGGGGAAAATTTGAATTTCTCTCTCTCTCAAGTTCAGCAGCTCACTCGGGGGGGGGGGGGGGGGGGGGGGGGGGGGGGGGGGGGTCCTCTCTTTGCTTTTATAGGGGGCCCCCAACAACATTTTTAGGTTTTTTAGTTAATTAAGTTTTAGACCTCTATTAGGTTAATTTTTAATTATTTTGACCCTATTAATTCACTGATATGTAACATTTAATTTTCTAAGTATCATGCTTCTTGAATAATTTAATTTAGACTTAAAATAATTTTTCTAAGCCCAAATTACTAAGAAAATGCGAAAATTATTAATTATTCCAAATTAATTAATTTTGGTGAACTTTAGTCATTTCCATGCTTAATTAAATTTTATTTGATTTCAAAATAAATTTTTAAGCTCAAAATCACATAATTACCAAAATGCCAATAATGAGAATATTATCTTACTTTGACTAGTTTGACCAGTTTTGACTTTCTTTGATTTTTGGTCAAATCATGGTCAAAACTTGTTTTATTAATTTTTTTTCCACTTCATTAATGAACATTTCATGTTTTATAAGCATTCCATTCACACAACACACCAATACTACATGTCACACAATAAAACAATTCAAATAAAAGTTGTATATTTTTCAAGGTGTTACATGAGGTGTTTCTATGTACATGATGAGGAAATATATTTGCAAATTGTTGGGTTGATGTTATATGTTGTGGTGAATAAATTTGATGTTGGAACCATCCATATATATTTTAAAAGGGTTACTTATGTTCTCTTGGGAAGATTTTTTAGAAAAAGGGCTACTTTGGGAAGGTGAGTTCGACGCCATGACTCTAATACACTCAAGCGACCTAGGGGTCTTGCTTGGTTGGATATCTTACTGAGTATCCACCCCTATGTTTTTAACTTTGAATGACGTGTCGGAGTGATGAAAATTATTTCTCAAAAGGTTTAGTTGACCCTTTTAGTGTATAGAGTGTTGACAAATACTTGAAGACATCAAGTTTAGATTAGGATTTGATTTTGATAATGTATATATTTTGCATGCCAAACACATTTAAAAGGTGTGGCATTGTATTGGATGTTTTTAGACTTAGGCATGAGTGCTATAGAACTTTATTATTGAACAATTCATGCTCTATGTCAATCAAAGGAGATATCATGTACCTTAAGCTCTGTTTTGGTCCTATTTTGAAATTAAGAAGCTTGGTAATCGATTACACCTCGGGTTAATCAATTACATCAAGATCTTAGTGAAGAAACCAGTTTGGTTCTTCAAAAACATGTTCTTACTATTTTAATCGATTACCACATGGCATAATCGATTACAACAGAATCTGAAAACTGACCAAAGACAAAGCCAAGGAACATGAGTGACGGGATAATTGATTACAAGGATATTTAATCGATTACCATGTTACCCAGGCATAACCTAGAGCTCATATGAACACTTTAATCGATTACAAATCGATTTAATCGAGTAAAGCTGTTATGTTTTGAAATGTTTATAAATATCTTTACCTATTTTGAGTCTTCTAAGCTTCCAAAAGCGATTTTATCTTCAAGACTAAAAAAGGGATCTCAAAAATAGGGTTAAGCCAAAAATGATCTCTGCTACAAGATGTTGATTCTTTTATTTGAAGATCATCTCTCTATGGCATCTCCTTGATCTACATGTGCTAGAATCTTTCAATCTTTCACAATTAGGTGAATTCGTTCCTTTATCTTTTAATTCTAAACAAGATGAATAGTTTTCTGAATAGGGTTTTTCAGGTTCTAATAGTAGGGTTCTATTATAACTTGTATCTTTCCTTTCTTGTAGGGTTCAAGGTTAGAAAGTTATTTATATTTCTTGTGTGTGCAGTGTGCTTGTATCTTGAAATTCAAATAGTGGAAGGTCTAACAGGGATTGTTGGATCAACTGGATGTAGGTCCAATATGGACTGAACTAGTATAAATTCTTGTGTATTTTTTTCATCCCTATTTCTTATCTCATTCAAGTTTTCAAGGTCAATCATCTAAGAATTTCTAATCAACACACTTTCTTGGAAAAACTCTGATATTGTTTTGATTGAATTTTCTTTAAACCTTTTTGAAAGAATACTTGGATTCTTTAAAAGGAAGGTGAATAGCTTTTGTTCGAAAAAGACATTTTGAGTTAAAATTTTGAAAAGATCTATTCACCCCCTCTAGATCTGCTGCTCGATCCTACATAGGGGATGGATTGTTGTTATGGATTGTTGATTGTTGAGACCTAGACCCTTAAGTCAGGCCATTGGAGATGGTGGGTACGAAAGTGTCGGGGATTCCAAGTGAGGTGAGATCTATTTGGACCCTTAAGTCAAGCCATTGGAGATGGCGGGTACAGAGGTGCCGTATCTAGGATTGCAGGGATTTCCAAATGAAATCTACCCTCGATGTGTTGTATATGCATAGTTGGTGCATAAGCATATGAGTAGGCACGTAAGTTGAGAGGTTGCCAGATGGGACCCGCAACTCAGTGTTGGAGGAATTGTGGGGCTAATAGGAATGGGCCTATAGAATATATGGGTGGGCAAACTCCTTTATAGGTTAAGGTCCGATCGATTTAAACTAATACCCACGCTCATCTATTCAGACAAAACCACACTTCTTCTGTAGGGTCAGCCCAAGGGACTCCCTGAATGGTCAAAGAGTGAGACTATGGTAAGGGATGAGACTTATAAGGGATCGCTTATATATGGTGTTATAACTCCATGGAGTAAAGTTAGTGACTGATGATTGAGGTTGCCTAGTGGCTTTTGGTGTACATAAGTTGTGATAATGGTTTGTGATGATTGAATTATAATGAGACTTTTGATAGATGATGTTAAATGTGATTCATGATAGTTGATGTATTATAGTGATAGTTGGCGATTAAGCTATTATGTGATGATTAGTTAAGATTATGAGATCCTTTTGGTATGAGTTAAATGTTCTTGTTTATCTTTCAAATGGCTGGTTTTATAATTTGAGAAAACTATAGATATAGATATTTTCTTTTATTCAATTTTAAGTTGTGTTTTACATATGTTTGTTCTGGTGAGCTTACCCTTGCATGTGGCACATGTGGTTATGACTATGATGGTCTCGAACTACGCATTCAGGGGGAGCAGACTTTTAGGAGGTTGTGCTCTCTTGAGTAGCATTGGAGTTGGATCATTCTTTTGGAAGCATTGTGGATAGACTTGCATGGACACGACGATGCGGTTTTCCATTTATGTTGTTTTTACTTCTTTAGCTATGTATAGAGATGACCAACTTAGGTTTATCTTATGTTTATCTTCTAAGAGTTTTATGTAAATAAAGTTAGGTTAAATTAGTTTTTTGGTCATCTAATTCATTTTTTAGGTTTGATTTAGTCCTCTAGTTTTGTTCCGTTCAATTAGGTTCTCTAATTTTTAAAATAGGTTCAATTTGGTTCTACCATCTAAATTGAACTAACAGTGTTAGGAAGAGTTAGTGAGATGACGTCAACATGGCGCGTGCTTTTCTTAACACTGATAGTTCAATTTAGACGGCATGACCAAATTGAACCGATTTTAACAATTAGAGGATCTAATTGAATCCAAAATATAACTAGAGGACCAAATCAAATCTAAAAAATAAATTAGAGGACAAAAAACTAATTTAACCATAAAGTTACCCGCAATCCTTTTTATAAGGTACAATTTAGAAGGAACTGATGGTCTTTTTTATAAGACATTTTACAATTCCTATGAAGCATTTAATTTTTTTTCACTAGTTGCTCTTATTAAATGTAGAACCAAATTGAATCTCAAAAATAAATTAGAGGACAAAAATCTAATTTAACCATAAAGTTATACTCCCTCTAGTCCTTTTTATAAGGTACAATTTAGAAGGAATTGATGGTCCTTCTTATAAGGCATTTTACAATTCCTATGAAGTATTTAATTTTTTCCCACTAATTGCCCTTATTAAATACTCTAAGTATTTATGTTTTTTTTTTATTGATAGTGGTGTATAATACTCTTAGACTTTAATGTTTTCACATCACCCATAACAAATTAATGATTATTAATAAGGGTAAGATTGGTACATTAGTAACATTTTTTTTTTAAAAATCAAGAAACTCAACTGAATTAACTACTTTTATTTGGTCTGTGTGATTTTATCCAAAGTGCCTTATAAAAAAGACCGTAGTAAGTATCTTCTTTTAAAACGTTGAAGTGCCATGAGGCATTAAGTTTGATTTCGTCCTATTTTGCAAATGCACGATTTATATTTGAAGTTGAGAGTGACATCCATTGGTTTTGAAATTTTAAAGAAATTTTACTATTATTTTCATAAATAAGTTTAAAGAGAAGAGTTTTGAAAGAAAATAAAATAAAATCATTAGCTTTGTTAGTTACGTAATGAAGACAAGTTGTTACAACTATGTCGAGGCAGCACCAATGCCACCAACAATTCCCAATTTGAGTATTGAAATCAATTGAATCTCAA
The DNA here is from genome assembly GCA_026413185.1 of Pueraria montana var. lobata. Lineage (NCBI taxonomy): Eukaryota > Viridiplantae > Streptophyta > Magnoliopsida > Fabales > Fabaceae > Pueraria > Pueraria montana. The sequence goes on along the minus strand of CM048651.1, from coordinate 34,710,523 downwards.
TTTTTGATTCCCACACGTCTTGTTGAGGTATGCACGTTGATTCTAGGGAAATGACTTCTCTTCAATCTCTTATTCTTTGGAGGGAGCGAAGTGGGGAAGGTGGTGGTGAATGTTCTCTGACTTGGATTGCTATGATAAACGATGGAGCCACAGGAGTTGTCGACATTGCAGCAATGGTGAAGGGGCAGCGAGAATAGAATGAGTTTGATAGAGAATAAAATTGGAAACTTGCAACCACTCCAAACATGACCTAAACTAATGCTATATGCAGCTACGTTAAATACTTGGAGGAAGAACTGTCACTCATAGTAATCCTACTGGCTCGAACAGATTGCCTCCAGTGTAGGATATTGTAAAGAAATATAGAGAGGAGAATGATTGATTGATTGGAAACGTACAAGGGAGAAATTAAGGAAATAGAGAAAGCTAATATAAAAGGAAAAAGCTAAACGTACACATGGAATTTTTACACCCGACGTCCACCGGAAAGTTCGGTTAATTATGTGTATAAATGTGGTTAATTTTGTTTTATAAATGGTTAAAAGCAAATAAACATAATTGTATATAATTATTAACATATGGTACCAAGAGTCTTTTAACCATATATTTACAAAATATGAGGTTTTTCAAATATTTAATAGTGGTTAACTTTGTTTCACAGGTGGTTAATAATATCACATGGTTATTGATTATCAGACATGGTTAATTTCATGTTCAAATATGGTTAATCTTATTTCACAAATGGTTAATAGTGTTATAAAGTTATTGACCCTCACATATAGTTAACTACATATATATAAATATGGTTAACTTTGTTTCAAAGGTGGTTAAAAGTAAATGAGCGTGATTGTATCAATTATTGATACGTGATTAGTAGTGTCTTAAGATTATTGAAATGTTTAATAATGATTAACTTTATTTTACAAGTGGTTAATAGTATTACAAAATTATTAAAATGTCTGATTATAGTTAACTATTTGCAAAATAAAATTAACCATATTTATATACGTGATTAACCATTTGTGCTGGATAGTCGCCGGGTGTATAATTTGGGGTATACGATATACAAGAAAATCCTATAAAAAAAATAAGAAGTAGAATCTTATCCTAATAATGGTAACAACATAATCAACAACAATAAAGATAACTCTGATTGATTGATTGGCGGGTGAATCCACGAGGGGGATATTTACTGTTTTTAATTTCGTGCTCTTCAAAGCTTGCCGTGAGTAACCTATTTTCGTCCTCGCAAGAACCCGAAACCACTCAGAGCTGAGTGAATGTCAATGAACACACTGCCAGAAGATATCGTCCGGTCCAAGATCCTCCCATTGCTCCCATGGAAGACCCTGGTTCGGTTCACGTGCGTGTGCAAATCATGGGACTCTTTCATACTCGATCCTGACTGATAACCTCACAACAACCCTACGTTTATTATGCTCCTCACCCCAACACCGTCCTCACAACACCGCTACTTGTTCATGGAGGGTTGTCACTCCTGAAAGATCTTTTACTCTGGTGCGTCATGACATTTTGTCCGATCATGCAAAGAGAGTCCTTTGTGTGAATGGTGCCCCATTTATTGGAGACACTCAACTGGTCTTCTTATGTTCGATGTGGGGACTGAACAGTTCAGGGTCATGCCTGTTCCTTCAGGATATTCTTATTTAGAGGGAAATTGATGGTTGTTTGTGTTTGGTTGGATACAGTAAACATGATGTGAAGTTGTGGATTTTGAGGGACTACAAGGCTCAGGTGTGGGATCCTACTTCTGCCATATCTTATTGGTCAACCTGATAGAGAACTCAATGTTAGAGTGATTTACTATGACATGGACACAAAGAGCTCTAGGAGTGTTGTGATCATGGACATATGGCATTGTCCTTTGGCAAGAAAGCTTCAGGTTACTAAAGTAGCATAAAAAAAACTACAGAAATACCTTTCTATTTGTTAGTACGGAGACTTAGACCGTGTTAGAAGGGTTATGTTATGACCTATTCATATCATATTTCCCCTTTCCCTCTCTTTTTAAATAGCAATACTCCTTCTTGATTGCTGAGATGTTGTTTTTTAGCTGGGGGGACATAAAAGATTATATACGAGGGGAACGGCTTATTTGAGACCAGCTTAGACATTGAGGGCGTTCTGTTTTCTGGATATTGCATAAAATGCCATTTCAATTATTTGGAATGACATTCTAATTGATGTTCTTTTTATTTCTGCACCATGGCAATTAATGAATTTACCTTTGGTCTATACTTGGTGGAACTCTGTTTTTCAAAAGAATTAATGATAATTGTAGAATTAGTATTCTTATTTTGTTTGCCTCTTGTGTTTGTTTTTGTGGAAATAAATAGATTTCCCCCTTAAGTTCTGGTGTCCAGATAGTTGATTGTAATTGAAGAAATTGATTCCTTTATGTTTGGTTTTGTGGCAGTGACTTGGTTTTTCTGCAAATGTTTGGTAGATGTTAAGCTTAGCGATAGAATATGTATTGTTTCGAGATTTGACACTTGGTCAACTCTGAATAGAGTAAAGTTCTGAGCTAACAAAATTTATGTTTTAGAATTTATACTTGCAGCCTAGAATGTAAGACATGGTTCTACCTAAAAATATGTATATCGTACCTGCAAACATTACTAAAACTTCATCATAACAAATGTGTGAAAATCAGCAAAACAATCACCTGAAATATTTGTAAGATACTAAGATGTTTGAGTCAAAAGGTAACTAACATTACAATTTTTTGTCTTGTGTGTCGAGAAATAAGCTCTATGTGGAGCAAAAGGTGGAGTTTTGGTCAATGGTTGCCTGTGCATGGTTCCATTGATGTGTTCTTATTTTGTAAGGCCAAGAATTCTAAAACAAACATGATCTCTTCGGGAGTTCTGCGAGGCTTCATGGCTTAAAGTTAACTTTGACAATTCAAGGGCTATGTAATATGATCTTCTAAGGTTTTCCGCAACCTCAAAGAGAACTTCTCGAATTTATTAGGGAGAGTTTGTTTCATGGACTAAATTATATTCCTAGAAATGATATTTTTGAGAATACTATATATTACTGGAAATATTATTCCCATCAACATGTTTGGTAACCGCTTAACATTCCTAGGAATATTTTAAAATTTATTTCAATTAAAAAATAAAAATATTTAAAAATAAAAAGATAAAATAGAATAAAGTGAAAGTGGAAAGTTATTTTAAAAAATAACTACCATTCCCATGGAATACAATATTCCTACTCTTTTACATGGAAATAGAAAAAAGAGAAATCATGTGTAAAATATATTCCTGGAAATAGATCATGTTCGGGAATAATTTTTCATAACTTGTAACAAACATGAGAATGATCCATTCCCAACTAACATTTTCAGGAGTAAATTTTTATGACTTGAAACAAACACACTAAGAATTGTGTACGACAGAAATAAGTACCTAAATTCCTCCCAGTTCAGGGCCTGCTTTTAACTCTATCTTGGACAAGATCCATATGAATGAGCATAACAAGCTATGGTCACAAGTTTTTACCATGAGTATTGAGTATGACACAGAAAATGAAGTTTTTTTTTTTTTTTTTTTGGAATTAGTTGTCATTTTGTCAACTCGTTCTTATTTAAAACAATAAGGTTTGATAAAGTATATAATTGAGTTTCTTAAGTAAATTAGTTAAGGCTTGCCAAAAAGAATTTGTCTCTAACTAATAGCTAAAGAATACTTTGTGAATGTTGAGGAAAGGAAATCAACAGGCATGTGGCTTTGATCATTCACTACTATTATTTCAAAAGCAAACACTAAAATAAATCATTTCCTGCTATAGATTGGAATGCCATGAAGATATTATCACCTTTTTATTACTTATTCATGGAAATGTATGTTTGTAAGTTGGACTTCTGAAATGTAGCTGTTGTGTTTATCTGGTCAGTACAAAAATAAAGTAAAACAGAACCCATAAGCAGAGCTATGCAACGTAAAATTCAAGTTTCCCTTTGATTTTGACTCGGGTATTTTAATATCTATAGAGATTGAATCATTGTTCGGTATGATATGTTTTACAATAGATAGCTTTCATATTTCAATTAAAACAAAGAAGTAAAGAAATAGAAACATGATGTCAACATGAGAAGTCTAAGGATGCATTTGGTTTGCTAAAAATTGGACAGAATAACACAAATACTTGTCTTATGTTTGATTTTAAAAATACTTAAAAGGCAACACAAACAATCAAACATGGACGAAGTAGGCACACAATTTATGATTTTTGTTTCTCACAAAATCATCGGACAACCGTTTGTCTGGTAGTATAACTTTTTATGAAGTCTAAATTATCCGACTTTGTAACTCAGTGTGTTTGGAAATACTTTCTACAGGCAATAGTTGACATCCTTGATGTGAAAAATGTAAAAGCTAGGTCTAAAAATATTCATTTTGATGTGAAAAATCATGTCCTTGATGAATTTCCAAACACAAACACTGCACATTGACAGTTCAATGCTATTGGAGAAGTATTCTGTGATCTTGTTTGTTAGAAAGCAGCAGCAGCACATTATAAGAAAAGGGAGTCTGCACTTCTTTAAGGTTAATGTCTTCAGCCTTTGGACGTTGCTCCCTACAAGACCGGAAGTTTAGTGTTAGTTAAGACTCATATAGTGCCTTGGTCTTGGTGAACTACTTGTGCTGCCAAAGGATTTTCTGTTTTACAACTTCGGCTTATAGAAAGTGCTGTTGTGGGAAAATGGCATTGCCCCTTCTTGTTTACCAAGGAGGGAACTCACAAAACATTGAAAGAAGAAATGAGAAAGTGAATGTTTTATGAGATGGCACTGGACTGACTGGAGCAGAAATGTGAACAAATCTTTTCATGTGAGAATGAGCATGAAATGGGAAACACTGTGAATGTGGATGCTGTGGTTCAAAAGGAAGTGGTTGTAAATTGTAATTGCTGGCTGGGAAGCTGTGATTGGTGATGCTGATATTGCTGAAGTGAGAACAGGAAAAGGTAGGGTGGAGTGGAGGAAAAGAGAAGCAAATTAGAGTCAAGAAAGTGGAAGAGTTTGAAGGGACTAATGGGTGGAACGAATTTGGATGTTATGTGTTGGTTGAGACTTTTGTACTATACACATTGGATGGAAGCGTAGTACTAAACAAACAAAAACATTTCGTGAATTTGAAGGATTAAAAAATACAAATTTTAATTTGAGGGACTAAAAAAGATAGATCTTCTTATTTGAAGGACTAAAAACATATATAAGCCTTTAAAAGAAAAAACTAAAATATAAACCAAACCTTGGAAACAAACATTCCCAACTAAGATTCCAAAAAAACTTTAAAAGAGAAAACTTCAAATTTTGACACCTTAAGACATTTATCTATAACTTCTATAATGAAAGACGTGTTAGAAGGACACTTAACTAAAAAAATATTAGTATTTTATTTTAACGACTTTGATTTATAATTATTTACAATTTTCATTGATTTTGAACTATTATTGGATGAAAAAAACAGTCTTTGCTGAAAATGGCAATATGGCAGGACGAGTATGGAAAGTAGTTCTCTCATATTCACCGATACTAACACGAGTATTTATAAAGTGGGTATTCATAATTTTTTTATTTATATTTGTGAATCCATAGGGATTCTTTGATATCTGTTACTACCTCTGGTCATATATATAAGAAACAAATACCTAATTCATCAAAACCAATAAAAGTGGTTAGATTGGTTAATTTGTCATAAATTTTAATTTTATTCCAAGACTACCCATGACATTAAATGGTTTAAGAGGTGTTTATTTTTTAAAAATATTTTTTCAACCAATGAATATACCTTGTTTTGTTGATACCTTAATAAATGCATCCACTTTCATAGGGAAATGCGTGTTTATCATTAATAGATCTCATCATTAATTAGGGGTAAAAAGAAAATTTAGCAATAAATACACTTAAAAGTAGTCCTATGTTTCTTATAATTAGGACCAAGAAAAAGTTATCTTTTGTTTCTTATATATAGAACCGGAGGTAGTAATATACAAAATTTTAAACTAAAATTAAAAAATAAAATAAAACTAAAAAGAAATATTTTAAAACATACATTTATACTAAAAAAATAATTTTGTAACATACATCTATACTAAAACTAAATAATTTTGAAATATATATTTAAACTAAAAATAAATTAGAGCAATTTACTTTATATATAATTAAAAATGTTAAATAATTCCAAAGTGAGGGTATTTGCGGGTATGGATACCTTACTACCAGCCCATTAATAGACAGGTATCCGTTTAACTATCCATTTTATATCCATAGCTGGTTTTATCCACAGGTATGGATTTTATGTCATCCTTAATCTTTACAATCAACATTGAAAAGCGGTAGCAGTCCAACTCTCTTTCCTTTTTTTCACATTTTAATAGAAATTCTTCCTTTTTTTCATTTTTTATTTCTTTAAGCATTTGTAGAAATTCTTGTTAGTTGCGAGTTAACTATAGTCAATATCACAATTTTGAAATTTTTAATTTACCTTTTTGCTTCTTGGTTAACGAGGACACAAATTGTCCTTTGTGTACAAACGTATTAGTATGATTATATGATGATTATAATTATTGGTAACTTAAGTTGGGAGTTTGTTTTTCATAGTTGTTCTATAAAAATTCTACCAATTATTTTATTTTATGTAATAAGTTATTTTACCCTATATATTGTATGGGTTATTTTAAGTTGCAAATGTTGTTTAACTTAGTTGCCTGGAAAATAAAATAATTAAAGAAGAATGATAACTGTAGATCATAAAAAGAAAGAAAAAGTGAGGGTTAAATTGCATTTTAAATGTATTTTGCAAATCCTTTATCTAAGAATCTATTTCATCTTACATATGACAATATACAAATTATGGAAGACAAAGTTGTTTTAAATCTTTTATGGAACAATTATAACTAAAAACCAAATTAAGCTTATAACTTCTTATAAAACACTTATGTAAACAATATATACGATAAAAGAAAAGATAAAAACTGTAAGTTTTTATATTAGTTTGTCTTGAACTCAAGATTACGTCCAATAACTTGATATGCTGTTAAAAAGTTCACTAACAAGTAAGATTGTTACAATTACTCTTTAACCCAATCCTATTTAACATGGGTATTATTTGACTTGCTTCTCTAAGTAATAACCCAAATATTGTTTATACACAAGCCTCTCTAGGCTCAAATTCAAGTATTTTTTATCCAGAGTCTCTTTAGCCTCAAACGTTTTCACTAACAAAACTGTTAAGAGAAAATATCACTAACTACTTTGTCTTAGTCAAGACGGATATACAAATATTAGCACGAGTCTTTCTTTTATAATCAGAATTTTTAACAAGAAATATAAGAAGAGAGTTGAAGTTCTAGTTAGCAATCTTTAGTGTAAGAACTCTCTATATATCTTGTTCTTCGATTCTTTGGTATTTATGTGATTGTTATTTTGAGTAAACGACACAAGTTCAATCTTGTGTAAGAAACAGTGCACCCATTTTGGGCATAATGTTTCAATTCTTTTTATATATAATTCAATGGGGTTTTCGATAAATCTCCAATTTAATTATAAAGTCTACCATTCCCAAAGACATTGAATTTGGATTTTTACATAATGAGAAATTGATGTTGTAAAACCATTTTTGATGCAAAAATTAAGGTTTTACATAAACTAATTTAGATTTTTTTTTTCTAAATGGAAGGAGGCATCATTCTTGCAACCAAATTAAAATATATTAAAAGCCTCAAGAAAAAAGAGTACAAGTAACATTAGAGATGATTAAAAAAAGGTCAACCCACCCGAAATTGAGCCATCCGAAGGCATTTTTGAATAAACACAAGCAAGTTTAAATGACTCAACAAATTTTTTGCTTAAAAAATGGGTTAAAGTGGGTTTCAACAGTCAGGTGCGGGTTTGAGTTTTTTTTCACCCGTTGAACCCGAACCCGACCGCATGTTTAATGTTATTCCATCCATATATAAAAAACACTACCTATAAAAGCTATCGTTAAGTGTTGGCTTCATTTGAAACCCTAAGGTACTCAGCCGCACAACATCCTTCTCCTTTCTCTTCCTCTTCCTTTCCCTAACCTCGTCCCCCTTGTTCCCTTTTGCAGATCTTATTCCTTTTCAAAAGCGAGAAGACACACACAACGACGAGCTCTCCCTCTTCCCTTTTCGCTTTCACTTTGTTTCCTACAAACAAAAAAGGCAAGGTCTTTTCTTTAGTTTTCATTTTTCTTCTCGTCTCATGTTTTCTAGCAAAGAATTAAAAGAAAAGGTTTGCATGTTGCAAAAAGTTTTTAAATTTAACAACAAATATGATCTTTGATCTCTCTTTTTTGTTTCTCAAGGGTGGTTTACAGGAAAATACATACTATTCTCTTTTTGTTTCTGCATTTCCCCCAGTTAGTGGCTTGTTACTTTTTTCGTGTTTGTAATTTTGGTTTGTGTCAAAAAGATTTAAGCTTTATGTGTTTTTTTTTGTTAGGTGACAGATATGAAGACATAGAAAAGTTTTGCTATCTCCATGTGTTTGCAAAAAGGTTTGCTTTGCAAAACTTTCATGTTTTTTTCCCTATGTTTCTCAGTGTCTTATTTCCCTTTGTGTTTGTATGTTTGGTATTTTTAACAAAATTAGAGCTTGATGAGCTCTTTTATTTTTATTTTTTGGGTGATAGATATGGAGGCAAATAAAAGGTTTGCAGCTTCTAGGCGTTTCAAGAAAGGTTTGCTTTGCAAAACTTTAAAGTTTAATGTGTTTTTTGTGTTGCAAGTTGGGCTAAACTCGTTACCTAAACAAATCAAAATGATACGGGTTTGGTTGGGTTGGACTCATGTAGTTTTGTTATTAAATTTGAACCAAACCAACCCGGTCACTAATAGGCTGATTTGGGTTAGGTTAATCGGGTTTGTAAATTTAACATTATTTAAATTTTCTAAAAATTATAATTTATTTCATACCAATTTTAATTAACATGTTATAAAAGTATTGTATTTGGTATTAACTTTATATTTTTTGTTATAAAAATATAAAATTATTGAACATTTTATTTTTTTTCTTTTATCTTAATAATAACAATTGACCAAGTTATATGATTAATATTGTAAAAAACACAAGCCTATGCAACACAATTGCATATTGTTGCCGTTGCGGGTATCTTCGCAACCGCAATATTGTTATCTTAATTGACATTTGGACAAACAAATATAAAAGGAAGGTACTAATTAATTAGTACATGCATTACAATTAATATCGGTTACGTAAATTAAACAACACATACTTTGAACAGTTTCTTTTTGGTACTGTAGGAAATAACACTTCCCAGATATCTAGCTCCATTATATTCCTTACTAACATAGAGACCTATGAACATTTGAGGCTTGTCAATAGTGGCGTCTCCTTTTTGCTTGTTATTCGTAATAACTTCTTTTTTATTCTGTGAAAATAGAACAACTATAGTTAGTACATTAGATTCATTGCCATTCAATTACAATATGTTAAGCCAATGCTAAAAATAGGAAAATGTATACATTCAAAGCATGCAAGAACATACTGATTTACGTCCAACTTTAGGCTTTTGTTTATTTTCATTCCTAGTAGCGATTGATGTTTTTGGCAACTGGTCTTGAAGTAGCACAATCTTGAAAGCAATGAAGAAAATCAAGTTAGTATTGTCTTGCTAGCAGTGATTTTCTTCATTGCTTTCAAGATTGTGCGATTTCAAGACCAGTCACCAATAACATCACTGCTAGGAATGAAAATAAACAAAAGCCTAATGCTGGACATAAATCAATTTGTTCTTGCATCCTTTGAATGCATACATTTTCCTATTTTTAGCGTTGGCTTAACATATTATAATTGCATGACAATGAATCTAATGTACTAATTATAGTTGTTCTGTTTTCACAAAATAAAAAGGAGGTTATTACGAATAACAAGCAAAAAGGAGAGGCCATTAATGACAAGCCTCAAATGTTCATAAGTCTCTGTGTTTGTGAGGAATATAATGGAGCTAGATATCTAGGAACTGTTATTTCCTACAGTACCAAAAAGAAAATGTTCAAAGTATGTGTTCTTTAATTTACACAATTGATATTAACTCCAACTTATGCACTAATTAATGAGTACCTGCCTTTATATTTGTTATTGTCCAAATGTTAGTTAAGATAACAATGAATTTTCAAATACATTCAAATCTATATGAGTTGTCCATATCACACAGTTGTGTGGTTGCTATCTTCTCCTTCGATCTTCTGCAACTTCTTAATTTTTCTGCTCTTCTCCACTGCTGACAACGTGCATAGTTCAAATTTGGAATATGACCGCTGGTGGTTGCTGTTATGTCTTAGTGGTTTCCTCATGGGATGTCTTTTGAGGATTGATTTGCTACAAAATGTTTTATGGAGATGCTTTTGATTACTGTGAAAATAGAACCTAATTAGTTGTGTATGTTTATCTCGCTCACATGTATGACTATGGTTGGGATTAGTGGGGTTGTCCCTAGACCCTAATTGGTTGTGTATGTTTATAATTTATTTGTATGTTGTTATGTAAATTCAATTGGATGGGTTGTGAATACCTCGAAGCAATTTCATGGTTATTGTGATTTCGTGTTTTCCCTCTTGTGCCATTTAGGGTTTTGAAGGGTTTTTAGGGATTGTTTGCGAATATAATTTCTTCTTAAATGGCTAAAAATTAAACTAAATAATTTTGATTGTTGTGATTATTGTTCTTGGGCATCTTGTTAATTTTTGTCATGGTGTTTTGCTATTTCTTGTACACAAATCACAATCTAAACTCTAGAGAGATCGGGAATGGCGTCAATGTGCACGTCCTAGCTTGCAGCAACAATTTTTGGTGATGTCGATCACTGACAGTGAGAGATCAAGAAGGAACAAAGGCTTTTGCAACATGACTCAAGCTGGACTTAATGCACGCAACAACTTTGTGCTCAAAACACTTTAAAAAAACACAAACATGGTACAAAGAGAAGAATAGGAGACGTGGAGCGTCAAAATGGAGAGAGAGAGAGTACATGTAAATGGAGAGTAAGACTAATTTTGGGTAATTGAAAGGGTGGAAATAGTACAATATTACAATTTTATTGAAATTCACAAATTAATAAATAATCAATTATTTTCAATGTAGTTTTAATATTCAAGTATTTTCAATTTTGATTGTTTAAAATTTGAAAATAAATTATCAATTTTAAGCCTCTTATTGAGGAAGTTTGTCTTGTGGTGATGACATGCGTAAAACTTGCCTTTAAATGGGTTTGCTTTATATATTGTTTTCTCATTTGATTTTAGATATGATCAATTTGGATTTATTATATTTGATTGAAGAATTTTTAAAATCAACATTAATTTCAATTTAATCAAAATTTATTTGTTTTAAAATTTACATTTATATTTGATTGAAGAATTTCATGATTACCATAAATAAATGTTTAAAATCAAAGTTAATTTCAATTTAAATAATCAAAAGATAAGTGTTTTCTTATCAAAACAATTATAAAGATAAATTTATTATATTTATAATTTATAAAGATAATTTGTATTTAAAATAAAGATAAAATCAGTTACAAAAAAGAATTAAATTTTAGAAAGACAAATATAAATTTAAAATTTAATTTGAAGTTAAAATTAAATTCAAAATCTAAATATTCGGTTAAAAAATAAATTTAAAATTTTAAAAGACAAATATAAATTATCCTAGACTCATTCACTTTTATATAGATATTAGATAAAGATAAAGATTTTTTTAATCCGTAGGAATCGAAGACAGTACCAAGGGATTTAAACCATGAACCATGCTCAACCAACTTAGCTAGACCTCTTGGTAGACAAAGATAAAGATTTACTCATTGTTTAAAATTTACTACTATAAAATTTAATTTTAAATTAAAAAAATAACAAACATCCCCTGCATATAACATGTTACCAACTAGTTAAACACATGCACGTACGATGATGTGATCCAAAAGGACCAAAACCAACCCAAAACCCTCGTCTCCCTTAGCCGAGTGAACGTAGATGGAGACACTCCCGGATGATATCGTGTTGTACAGCATCCTCCCATGGCTCCCACCAAAGACCCTCCTTCGTTTCAGGTGCGTGTGCAAGTCATGGGACTCTTTCATATGCCACCCTTCATTTCTTCATCTTCGCAAACTCGCTAATAACCCCACTCACAGCTTCCTCTCCCTCTCACGCGACCCACAATCCTTACAACCCTTGGTTTATGGTGTTCCTCACCCCAACAACAACATCGTCACGACACCCCCACGTGCCTCATTCCTCTTCGCCCTCCCAGACCTTAACTTCTCCTAAACACGTGTCAAGTGTGTCAACATTTTGCTCTGCTTCCACCCCAGAACCAAACCCAGATTCCATGCTTGGTATTCTTCTTATGTCGATGCTTTCACTCTTGTAGCCAAGGTTTTAAATTGTGGTTGCGGTCACGGTTGCGGTTGCGTTAAGGTTTTCGCAATTACAGGTATTGCGGATTCTGCGATGCGGATTGCGGTCGTTATAGCATTGATTTTCAACCTCACCGTGATTTCGGTCCGTATCGGTATCGTTCAGCTCCGATACCATGTTGTCGCGGACGATATTATCGATATGTAGTGATATTTAAAATCTTGCTCATAGCAAACTCCACCACTAGACAGGTTCTCGCTCTCCCCCTCGATCACTCTCTGGACAAAAAATGGTTTATGGTGTGGACTCATTTTGGATACGACCCTGTTCGAGACCGGTTCAAGGTTCTCCGCTGGATTAAGTATGAAGGTGGTTCTCACGAGTTCAAGGTTTTTACTCTTGACGTCGACGTTTCGTGGAGAGTTGATAGTCCTGAAAGATCCTCTGCTCTGATGCATCATCACCTTCGGTCCCTTTGTAACCAGAGAGGCCTTTGTGTGAACGGTGCTATTTATTGGAGGCATTCAACCGATCTTGTTATATTCGATTTGGGGACTGAAAAGTTCAGGGTCATGCCTGCTCCTTCATGATATTACTATTTACGGCGAAAACGGCCCTGGTGGCACCCGGATCTTGCGGAAATTGATGGTTGTTTGTGTTTGGTTGGATACAGTTGCCGTGATTTGAAGCTGTGGATTTTGAGGGACTACTGCCAGGCTCAGGTGTGGGAACAAAAAAGTATTGTCCTCCCTTCTTCACAAGGAGAAGTTTTTTTTCCACTTTGCAGAGTCGCCAATGGTGAGATCCTACTTCTGCCCTATTTTCCTTCCACACGTCTTAGAGCGATTTTCTATGACATGGACACAATGAGCTCTAGGAGTGCTGTCATCATGGAAATGCCATTCACACGGGCACAAACATTAGGACAAGACATTCTCTTTTGCCAGGAAAGCTTCAGGTTATTGAAGTAGCATCAAAACTAGAGAAATACTTTTCTATTTGTTAGTTTGCAGACTTAGATTGTGTTAGAAGGGTTATGACCAATTGAAGTAGCATCATATTTCCCCTTTGCCTAACTACTTTCCTTTCTGTTCAATTGAAAAATGATATGTCACTATTAACTTCTCTCTTTTTAAATAGCTCTTTCTTGCTGAGATGTTATTTTTCAATTTAGGAGACAAAAGATTATATACAAGGGGAACTTGTTCTTTGAATCTGATATGACCAACTTTGACATTAAAGGCGTTATGTTTTCTGGATCTTACATATAATTGTATTTCAAATATTTTGAATGCCATTGTATTTGATATTCTATTTATTTCTGCACCATGACAATTAGTGAATTTACCTTTGGTCTATACTTAGTGGAACTTTGTTTTTCGAAAGAATTAATGATAATTGTAGAGTTAGTATTCTTATTTTGTTTGCTTCTTGTATTTGGTTTTGTGGAAATAAATAGATTTTCCCCCAAGTCCTAGTGTCCAGATAGTTGATTGTAATTGAAGAAATTGTTTCCTTTATGTTTAGTTTTGTGGCAATGACTTGGTTTTTTTGCAAATCTTCGGTAGATGTTAAGCTTAGCAATAGAATATGTATTGTTCCGAGATTTGACACTTAGTCAACTTTGAATAGAGTAAAGTTCTTAGCTAACAAAATTTATGTTTTAGAATTTATACTTGCAGCCTAGAATGTAAGACATCGTTCTACCTAAAAATATGTATATCGTACCTGCAAACATTACTAAAACTTAAAATCCAACAAGAACAATCACCTGAAATATTTGTAAGATGTTTGAGTCAAAAGGTAACAAACATTCCAATTGTTTGTCTTGTGTGTGGATAAATAAGCTCTACGTGGAGCAAACGGTGGAGTTTTGGTCAATGGTTGCCTGTGCATGGTTCCAATGATGTCTTCCGCCTTTGGACCTTGCCCCCTACAAGATCCGAAGATTATTGTTATTTAAGACTCATATAGAGCCTTGGTCTTGGTGAAATACCTGTGCTGCCAAAGCATTTTCTGTTTTACAACTTAGGCTCATAGAAAGCATATTCTGTCTTTTAGTTCTTTCAGGATATATCTTAGCGGGGTATATTTTTATTCTAATGCTCTGGGGCATTGTTCATACAGGGACTTTTTATTATCATATTAACATGATTATACTCTTTGGTAGGTTATGATTTGGCATCTCTTGTGCTGCACATAAGCCATATTAAATAAATTTGTTTTGATTATAAAAAAAAATTGTATACCCCACAATTACTAAATATTCTATTTGTCTCATTGCTTTGTTCATGCTAATAACTTCGCCCAAATTTTGTTCTCTCTACCCTTTTAACCAGATTGTATTATGTAATATTATGTATTATAATAAAATAATGAATTGAACAAAAATTTGTACTGAGCTCATTTACCTATCTTGTGCTATACTACTTGAATAGTCCCTCATGCTCATCAAACGCACACCAATTTTCCAACTGATGTTCAAACGACAATAATCTAATTAGTGTGCATCATTCAAAAAGTTGGTTTTTTTTTTATCCGTATGGATCAAAAACAGGTATCGGAAAGTTTACAACAATGCTCCACTAACTGAGCTAGACCCCTTAGTACTTTTCTGTTGTTTTGATTTGGTAGAAGCTTGTTTGTTTCACATTCTTCAATTGGCCTAGACACTACTAGAATTATAGGGTGGAGGTATAAAACTATGCCTCATAACCGTCCGTAACAAAAATTTCTTTAGCATAGAAGTTCCCAATTGAGAAAAACAGAACAGAACATTAAAACAGAAAACTTATAAACTTTCAGATTTGCATATCAGTTTTACACACATTGATCTATTACAGCAAGAGCTTAAATACAAAGCCAACAAGTTTCTAATTGGTTGAAACAAACAACAAAAATAAAGGCTAATTAAAAATAGGCATCATTAGCCCACAACTACCTAATAAATAAAAGCATGCTTAAAAAGTAATCAGAAAAGTTGCAGGCACATTTAATATGACAGTAGAAAAATCTCAACTGCCAACACTCCTCGTTGAGATTTTTCTTCAATACTCCAAGCCTTGATCTCAAATCATTCCCATATCTATGGTGGATCACCTTCAAGTATACAAACATTTGTATCCCCTTTCTTAATAGAAATTGTATCATCCAAAACAACAATGTTTGCATCCTTCTTAATCAATTTTCCGTCTTGAAGGGCCTTAGCTTTAGGCACCAAATGAGCTATGACAGTTGCAGCTTCCATGACCTATGAAAAAAGATTCAACATAAAACTCCAAAGCATCAAAAAGTTGTTTTCCTTCTTCTCTTCAAGTTTGTTGTGGCCAAAGATGTCCAATTTCTTCTCAACAACTTCTGTTGTAGGTCCATTTGAATCACACTTTTGATTCTGAAATACCTCCTTCTCAAGTGGCATATTTTCCAAATTCACAGCTTCCTCCAAAACAGCATGCGTGGCCTTTTTCTTCCATTCCACTGGAAAACTTTTATCTCTCATTTTAATGGACATTAGCTCACATCCAACAGGATCAAATATGGTGCAGCTCATATTTTTAAAACACAGGAATAAGTCTTTTCTAGCATTTGTCTCACACTCACCAGACTTTGATTTATCTCAGGCACAAATAACACATCAGAAATATATTTTGTACCTGCTGGAGTTTCAACAGCAACAACTCCTTTGCCTTTGACATCAACACATTCACCATTGTCAATGGTGACTTTGGAGAAGTAGGACTGGTCCAATTCCTTGAAAATGCTAGCATTGTGGGTCATATGATTTGTGCATCCACTGTCTATAAGCCATACCTCTTTGTTATTACTTGCTGGACAGCAAGTAACAGCAAATAAATGCTCCTCATTTTGTTCTTCATGCTCCACAACTTGGGCTTGTTGTACCTGTTGGTTTGGTTTATTTTTACAAACCTTCTCCACATGACCAAATTGATTGTAGGCCCTACATTTAACGCTTGGCCTGAACCAACAAAAATTTTCAGTATGGTTGTTCTTCTTACAATGGGGGCAAGGTGGAAACTTATTTTTCCAACCTCCTCCTTTGTTGTCTTCTTCTTCCTCCCCACAAAATGGCTTTTTCCCATAACTATTGTAGCTTTGGCTTTTCCTTTTGTGCGTGCTACAAGAGCATCTTCAGTATTTTCTTCCATCCTCAAGGATCTTCTTTGTTTAGTAGCTTGCAAGGCATTCACAAGCTTTGCAATTGATATTTGAGAAAAATCTTTATTTTCTTCTAGAGAGGAGATTTTAGACTCAAACCTCTCTGGAAGACAGACCAAGATTTTCTCCACAACCCGTTAATCACTTAGCTCTTCACCAAGCAATCTGATTTGTTAACCTCCTTTGAAAGTCTATCAGTAAAATCTTTTATAGACTCACTGTCCTTCATTTTCACAGCTTCAAACTCCCTCCTTAGGTTCAGAACCTGCATCTTTTTTGTTCTTTCACTCCCTTGGAACTCCTCCTTCAACTAATCCCATGCCTCTTTTGCAGTCTCAAGAGTAAGGATCTTGATAAAAAAACGTCATAGTGTAGTGCTGCTTGTATAATGGCAAGTGCTTTACCTTCCTTTGCCAATTCCTCATTATGACTCCTCATTTGAGCTACTGTTGGGTTATTTGGTAATGGAGATGGATTATTTCCATTTTCCACTATATCCCACAAACTCTGAGCTCTAAAATAAGTCCTCATTTTTGTAGCCCACAAGTGATAGTGTTCACCTGCAAATATAGGAGGTGGAGGTAGAGAACTACTGCTGGAAGCCATTTTTGTGTTTGAAGTGTTTTTGGTGGGTTTTCTTGTTGGTTCTCTCTCACTCGCTGACTCTGGTTTTCACTCCCTCACAGTCCCTTAAAGATCATTTAAGCTCTAGATACCATGTTGAGAAAAACATAACAGAACATAAAAACAGAAAACTTATAAACGTATAAAGAAAGAGAGGAGCAGAGGAGCAAAACTGGTCTGGTATATTTCAGATTTGCATATCAGTTTTGCACACATTGATCTGTTACAGCAAGAGCTTAAATACAAAGCCAACAAGTTTCTAATTGGTTGAAACAAACAACAAAAATAAAGGCTAATTAAAAATAGGCATCATTAGCCCACAACTACCTAATAAATAAAAGCATGCTTAAAAAGTAATCAGAAAAGTTGCATACACATTTAATATGACAGTAGAAAAATCTCAACTGCCAACATTCCCTCTATTGTTGACACGTACAAGTGTCAAATCACAAACAATAACGGTACATATTTCATTGCCAAGCTTAACGTCTAGCTGAGACTTGCAGAAAAACCAATTCACTGTCAAAAGTCCAAAAATAAGGAATCAATTTCTCCATTTACAGTCAAGTATCTGAATAAGAAGACTTGAAAAGAAAACCTTACCATCAGACGAAACAGCATAAGTGAACAACATAAGAACAAGAATTTTACTGTTTTTAATAATTCCTTTGATAACAAAGGTAAATTCTTTAACCGTTATGGTGCAGAAATAAACAAAATAAATGTAACATTCAAAAAGCAAAATGTCCCTAAAATCTAAAAGTTAGTCATAACTGTTTTGAAGAGGGAGCAAGAAAGAGTTGGGTGGAATGGAGGAAAAGAGAAGCAAACTAGAGTTAAGAAAGTGGAAGAATTTGAAGGCACAAATGGGTGGAAGAAATTTGGATCTTATATGTTGGTTGAGACTTTTGTGCTAAAAACATTGGATGGAAGCAAAGTACTAACCTATGCTTTCAAACATCATGATCAACTAAGGAGTAAATGGGAATGAAGATTTTTGGTATTGGTTTTAGACCATGCAAAATCATCCAAATCTGTTTACAAGTGTATATCCCCTACGTCTCTGTGAAAGAAAAGAATGACTGGTCTTGTAGTGTACTTTCAATTTTGTGCCATTTTGTTGACTTAGTTTGTTCATTCATTCAGTATTTTAAGTGTAATCATTTCGATATTGCATAAAGATTATAAGGATAAACTATTTAGAGCTTTCTTCATGCTCTTTTTGTATCAAGAGACCCATGATTCAATATGTTGGATTATGTATTGAATCACGTGCCTAAAGAGATACCTAATCCTCTCCAGCAAATTTCTCTACAGCAGTCTCTGCAGCAGCTTTGTGAGCCAATGGATGCATCTCGCGGCTGATAATAAAAGTTAACAATCCCTCTACTACATAGACGATTGCTTACGTGCAGGAGGTAGCTAGCTAAAAACGTGGATAAACACAGCTCATCTTTTTCCGGTAATAAAAAAATAATAATTTCAAATATACACACACATACACACATTAAGGTATAAATTTAGTAATATTTACTTTTTAATTAATAATATATTTTCAATATACATAAATTCATATAAAAAGTGATATATTTAATAATTTTTTTTTTATGAATTTTAGTAATTATATTATATTTAATAAATACAATAAATAAAAATATATAAGAATAAATTCATTATTTTAAAAATAAGAAAAATAATAAATTTTTAATGTACATTTATATATATATATATATATATATATATATAATATTTAATAATATTATTAAAGTTAACTATATATATCATATATCATTATTAAGAAATACATAAATTAATACTCCCTCTGGACTGAAATATAACCCAAAAAAAAAAAACTGAATCACGCCCTTTAAGAAAATTAGTTAGCATCATTTAATTTTGATAGTCTCAATAAAAAGATTAACTCATTTTCTAAAGTATCCATTATATTTAATTGCATAGGACAAAAAAAAGATAAGGTGATTGGAAATAAAACGCTAATTAAATGAAGATTAATTATATGGAAAAATATGTTTAATTACATATTTATATAAATATTATATAAACACTTATGCACAAGTCTACTTAAGTTTATTTTTAATTTGGTTATTTTAAAATATGTTTTATGAATAAGAATAATTAAAAAATGGATTTTTTCAGTTTTCATATAATTAAAAAATAGTTTTTTAATTATTATTATTCATAAATGTCTTATTTTTAACTATTCTAATTCATAACACATATTTTAAAATAACCAATTGTTTTTAAAAAAGGTAAGTAGACTTGAGCATAAATATTTATATAAATATGTAACTAAACAGATTTTTCCTTATTTACTACATTATTAATTTTTGTATTTATTAATAATATATTATATATATAGTTAAATTTAATAATATTATTAAATATTATATATATATATATATATATATATTAAAATGTACATCAAAAAATTATTATTTGCATTATTTTTAAAAAATAATTGATTTTTTCTTATATAATTTAATTATTGAATTTATTAAAAAATATATATAAATTAGTTTTTATATATAATATTATTAAATGTAATATATTAAATCAAATTTATAAACAAAATATATATTTATTAAATGTATGACATTTTATATGAATATATGTGTATTAAAAACATATTATCAATTAAAAATTACTTATTACTAAATTTAATACCTATATATATATATATATATATATATATATTTTAAATATATTGGAATTTTTTATTATTATTATTATCGGAAGAAAGATGAGATCTATTCATTCACGTTTTTAGCTAGCTACCTCCTGCACGTAAGAAATCGTCTATGTAGTAGAGGGATTGTTAACTTTTATTATCAGCCGCGAGATGCATCCATTGGCTCACAAAGCTACTGCAGAGACTGCTGTAGAGAAATTTGCTGGAGAGAATCCAGACGCATACATGAGCCTTAACCTCAAATGTATTGAGTCACGACTCACGAACTTGAAAACTGAATGCATTGACTGGTTGAGCGAAAGCTTACTCACAAAATCAAGTACTATAAGACTGTGTTTGATAAGTAATTTCAGCAGCTTATAAGCTATTAATTAAGAAAAAAATAAACTATAGGGACCAAAATCAAAACTTGTTTATTTTATAGGAACTAAAAAGTATAGAACATATTTAAGTAAAAAATTATGAGCAACCTATAAAAAAAATTTCTAGCAATATATTAAATTAAATTATATTTTGGTGAAAAAGAAGGAAACATATAAAAAATAAAAGGGAAAAATACGTTTTTAGTGCCTATACTTTGTAAAATTGTTGATTTTAGTCCCTGTACTTCACCATTGAACATTTTGGTCTCTTAACTTTTAAAAATAAGTGTTTTTAGCAATGATTTTAAAATCGGACCTGTCATTGAGCCAATCAAGACACTGGTTCAAGGTTCAATGATTCAACCGTGGTTGAACCGATATTAATAAAATAATAATAATTAAATAATTTATATAATAATATTAAATAAATATAACATTACATAACTTTAAAACATTAAAAACTAAATTAAAACCTAAAAAATCATTTTACAAGTTTTTTACATTCAAAATATATATAAAAGTCTAATCAAATATATCATAATACTTAAGTTCAAATTTTAATAAAATACAATAATGTTTCATTAACAATAACAAGTTTACATTTAGAATAAACAAAAAAAAATGACAAATTAATAAGATATAAAATTATCAAAAATCAAGATATAAAAAATTTTTAAATAAATATAAATGAACAAATTATATGTTTTACAAGATGCCGACCAAAAAAAAATGTTTTACAAGAAATTTTTTTAATAATAATTGATAAAACAATTTGTATCTATTTGAAATATTTATTAAATATGTATTTTTATTTATCTTTAAAATATTTTATATTAAATTAAAATTTTTTGAAGAAAATAAAAAAAATTAAAAAAATACCTGTTCAACTGGTTTTTTGCACTGGTTCTTGACTGGTTTTGGCTGTTTCTATACCGGTTTGACCGATTCTCACCGATTCTGAAATCCTCCGATTTTATAGAGTATTTGGACCGGTCATCAGACCGGTTCCCGATTGAATCGGCCGATCCGGTCCGGTTTTGATAACATTGGTTTTTAGTCTCTCGGGACCGACACTGACATCTATCCCGAGGAGTAAAAACACCAATTTTTAAAAGTTCAGGGACCAAAATGTTTGATGGTAAAATACAAGTACTAAAACCAAAAATTTTATAAAGTACAGGGACTAAAAACATTTTTTTCTCAAAATAAAAAAACCAATACTAGCAACGGATAATTGTAATTTGTTTTTTTGTAGAAGTTAATGTTTATATTAATTAGGGTGAAAAACATAAAAAATAAAATATTTAATTTAGGGGTAGAAAGGAAAAAATAAAAAAATACGCACGTATATTTGGTCCTGATTTGAAGGTGAGTCTTTTTCACAAGTTTAGCATAACCTATCCCTATAAGCTATCTCGAAGAGATTATGAAAATAAGTTACAAATATTTTGTGGATTAATCATAAGATATTTTTATAAGTTCTCCTATACATTCTCACAAGCACATATAAGATTAGTTCGAATATCTTGTTTATAAGCTCTTCCAAACATGATCTTAATCTATCATATTCATCTTTATTCTAAATTATATTGCAACAACTTTTTTAAAAAATTATCAATAATTTAAAATAACCTTATGTCACAACATAAATTGCTTATTGTAAATCCAAAATATAATTTATATATTAAAAAATAGTTTTATGGCTATGCATTGGTAATGTAAAACTGTAAAATAATTTTACATTGTTATCTAACATACAATATATGGTGATTTGCAATTAAATGACGGTGTAAAATTATTTAAAATTGTTAGCACATAGTTTTTTTTTTCTCTTATCTTATGTACATTTATAAAAAAAAATTGACATATAAAATTGAAATATATTATTAAATAAAATAGGTTTAATTACTTATTTAGTCATCGTAATTATAAAAATAAAATTCCTTTTACTTCCTATATTTGAAATATACGTACAATTTTAAATCCCTTTTAATTCCTACTAAATTTTGACTCGTGCGTTGCACGGGGAAAACAGTTTAAGATTTTTTTATTTTGATTTTGTATTATATATAATATAATGTGTTATATTTTTATCTACATATTTTAGTAAAAAAAATATAATTTCATCATAAAAATTTATATATTAATTTGACATCAGCTAAAATGTTTATCTCCATGAATTAAGTGAAAATTTTCTACTTGCTTTTATAAATAAAAAATTCCATCCCTATGTTCTATATTTTATATATAATTTTTATTTTAATATATTGATAAATACATATCAATGTATAAAAGAAAATTATAATTTGTCCAGGTAGAAAAAAAATCATAAATAATTTATTTAAGTGAGCAGATAATAAATAAATAATAAATAATTATTTGCTTAAAAATGAATTTTAGACACTAATTTTACGTGCAGAAAATAATGGTTATTATGTTGATATTTGACTTTTTTTTATGTAATTAAATATATCTATTAATCATGTAAGAAATATTAACTTTGATTGGACAAAAATATTTAGGAAAAAAGTTTATCTTGTGAATTCAATGTAATTTTCCTACTTGATTTTATAAAAATGTTAATCCCCGTGTGTTATATTTTATATATTTTATATGGTAAGTGAAGTCTAAATTTTTCTTAATATTTTCATGAAAAATATTCACCCTCATTTATTATATATTTTTTATACTTTCTATGATCATAAAATAAAACATTCAATACATTATTTAAATCAGAAAAGAGATAGCCATAAAAAATACATTCAAATTTTAATTATTATAATAAAAAATAATTTAACTGTATATATTAATGTGACTTCAAGTAAATTGTTCATCCTCGTGAATTAAATAAATTTTTTCTACTTGCTTTTATAAATAAAAAAATTCACCCCTATGTGATATATTTTATGTATAATTTTTATTTTAATAGATTGACATATACATATCAATATATAAAAGAAAATTAAAAATTATGCAGCTAGAAGAAAATCATGAATAATTAATTTAATTGAGAAGATAATAAACAAAAAATGAATAAGTATTTGTTTAAAAATAAATTTTAGACACTAATAGTGATTATATTTATATTTGATTTTTGTTATGTAATTAAATATATATTAATTATGTAAAATAAAATTTAGCTTTGATTAGACAAAAAAATCTTTAGTAAAAAAGTTTATCAATGTGAATTCAGTGTAAATTTTTCTACTTGGTTTTTATAAATATATATATATATATATCTCGTGTGTTATATTTTATATACATTATAAGGTAAGTTATATCTAAATTTCTCTTGATACTTTCATTTAAAATATTCATCCCAATTTGTTATATTTTTTTTATACTTTCTATGTTTGTAAAATAAAAAAATCAATAAAATATATAAATCAGGAAGAGACAACCGTAAAAAAATATATTTAAATTAAATTACAATAATAAAAGAAATATAATTTCATCATAATAATATATATATTAATGTGACTTTAGCTAAATTGTTCATCTCCGTGAATTAAGTGAAAATTTCTACTTGTGTTTATAAGAAAAAAATATTCATCCCTATATGTTCTATTTTATATATAATTTATTGATATATACATATCAATGTATAAAAGAAAATTAAAATTTACCTAGGTATAAGAAAATTAATCATGAATAATTTATTTATGTGAGAAGATGAAAACAAAAAATGAATAATTATTTTTCTAAAAATAGCAGTGATTATGTTGATTTAATTTGATTATTTTATATAATTAAATATATATTAATTATGTATATGAAATTTTAACTTTGATTGGACAAAAATCTTTAGTTAAAAAGTTTATCCCTGTGAATTTAGTGTAAATTTCCTACTTAATTTTATAAAAAATGTTCATCTCCGTGTGTTATATTTTAAATATTTTATATGGTAAGTTAAGTCTAAATTTCTCTTCATACTTTTATGAAAAAATATTCATCTCCATTTGTTACATTTTTCCTACTTTCTAAGATGATAAAATAAAACACTCAATAAATTATTTAAATAAGGAAAGAGGCAGCTATAAAAAATATATTCAAATTCAAATTATTATAATAAAAAATATAATTTCACCATAATAATTTAGATATTAATGTGACTTTAGTAAAATTCTTCTTCCCCGTAAATTATATGAAAATTTCTACTTGCTTTGATGAGAAAAAAAAAATTCATCCCTAGGTGTTATAATATATATATATATATATATATATATATATATATATATATATATATATATATATATATATATAATATTTTATTTTTATATATTTTCATATACATGTCATTGAATAAAAGAAAAATAAAATTTGTCCAGGTAGAAAAAAATCATAAATAATTTGTTTAAGTAAGAAGTTGATAAATAAAAAATAAATATTTTTTTTAAGAATTAATTTTAGATACTAATTTTGTATGGAGAAAATAATAGTTATTATGTTGATTTATTTCATTTTTATGTAATTAAATATATATAATTGTGCAAAAGAAAGTTTAATTTGGGTTGGATAAAAATATTTAGTAAAAATGTTTATTCTTGTGAATTTAGTGTAAATTTTCCTACTTATTTTCATAAAACAAATTCTTCATCCCTATGTGTTATATTTGATATATTTTATATGATAAGTTCAGTCAAAATTTCTCTTCATACTTTCATGAAAAATATCCATCCTTATTTGATATATTCTCTTCATACTTTTTATGTTAGTAAAATAAAATATTCAATAATTTTTTTAAATTAGAAAAAAGACAGACATAAAAAAAATACATTCAAATTAAAATTATAATAGTACAAAAATGTAATATCACCGTAATAATTTAGATATTAATGTGATTTTAGCAAATTGTTCATTCTCGTGAATTAAGTAAATTTTTTTACTTGATTTTATAAATAAATAAAAAAATTCATCTCTATATGTTATATTTTAAATTTTAATGTATTGGCATATACAAATCAATGCCTAAAGAAAAATTAAAATTTGTCATTGTAGAAGAAAATCATGAATAATCTATTTAAATGAGAAGATAATATATAAATGAATAATTATTTGATTAAAAATTAATTTTAGACACTAATTTTTCTTGGAGAATAAAATAGTTATTATGTTAATTTAATTTAATTTTTGTAATGTAATTAAATTAAATATATATTAATTATGCAAAAGAAAATTTAAGTTTGATTGAATAATAATCTTTAGTAAAGAGTTTATCCCTGTAAATTTAGTGTAAATTTTTCTATTATTTTTCATAAAAATTGTTGATCCCTGTGTGTTATATTTTATATGATAAGTGAAGTCTAAATTTTTCTTCATACTTTCATGAAAAATATTCATCTCAATTTGTTATATTTTTTTATACTTTCTATGTTTATAAAAAAAATCATTCAGTAAATTATTTAAATGAAGAAAGAGACAACCATAAAAAAATTGAAATTAAAATTAATATAATTGAAAATTTAATTTCACCTTAGTAATTTAGATATTAATGTGACTTCAGGTAAATTATTTTTCCCTATCAATTAAGTGAAATTTTCTATTTGTTTTTATAAGATAAAAAATATTCATCCCTATTTGATACATTTTATATATAATTTTTATTTTAATATATTGGCATATACATATCAATGAATAAAAGAAAATTCAAATTTGTCCAAGTATAAAAAAAATCATGAATAATTTATTTAAGTGAGAAGATAAGAAATAAAAAACAAATAATTATTTGCTTAAAAATTTTTAGACACCAATTTTACATGGAGAAAATAACAGTGATTATGTTGATTTATTGTGATTTTTATGTAATTAAATATATATTAATTATGTAAAAATAAATTTAACATTGATTGAACAAAATTATTTAATAAAAATGTTAATACCTGTAAATTCACTATAAATTTTTCTTCTTGTTCTTTTTTTTTAAAAAAAATTCATCAGCATGTGTTATATTTTATATATTTTATATGGTAAATTAAGTCTAAATTTCTCTACATACTTTCATGAAAAATATTTATCCCAAATTGTTATATTTTTTCATATTTTTTATGATTGTAAAATAAAACATTCAATAAATTATTTAAGTCAAGAAAGAGACGTCTATAAAAGAATACATTCAAATTAAAATTATATAACAAAAAATATAATTTTACCATAATAATTTAGATATGAATGTGACTTTAGTTAAACTATTCATCCTCAGAAATTAGGTAAAATTTTTTACTTACGTTTATAAGAAAAAAGTAAGAAAAAATTATCATCCCTATGTGTTATATTTTATATATAATTTATTTTTTAATATATTGGCATATAATATCAATGTCTAAAAGAAAATTAAAATTTGTCTATGTAGAAGAAAATCATAAATACTTTATTTAAGTAAGAAGATAATAATTAATTAATGATTGCTTAAAAATTAATTTTAGACTCTAATTTTGCCTGGAAAAATAATAGTGATTATGTTGATTTAATTTAATTTTTGTTATGTAATTAAAATATATATTAATTATGTTGAAGAAATTTTAACTTTTATTAAACAAAATATTTAGTAAAAAAGTTTATCTTTGTATCATCAATGTAAATTTTCCTACTTATTTTCATAAAAACTATTCATCCCTATGTGTTATATTTTATATGGAGGTTCAATCTAATTTTTTGTTCATACTTTTATGAAAAATATTAATCTCCATTTGTTATATTATATTTAGGGAACTATTTATATTGGGTCCAAATTTATTATGACTTTAAACTTAAAAGTTTAAACTAATTTAAAAACTTCAAAAATAAAATAAAAGTTGTTTTAAATTTTTATTTAAAAAATTCTTTAAGTAAAAGTTAAGTAAAATTGGATTGTTCGAAACTTTAAAGTTGTTCCATGGCTGACAACATGAGATATATAAAGAGCTTAAGACGCAGAAACAAAATTAGAGTTAATAAATATGAAAAATTAACAAAATAGGAAAGTTACATGGTTAATATACAAAAAATACTAATTTTTTTTGACAAAAATTACTAATTAAAGCAATAAAAAAATACAAATTCATTTTGGGGTCATATATATTTGTTACCAAAGCCTATACAATAACAAAAAAATATATACTTTTATAATTCTTTTCATTTACTAAATATTTTCCAATTTTTTAAACAAATTTTTTATAGTTACTTTTTTTTTTACTTCTGAAATTGAGTTTAATATAAACATTTTTTTTTCATATCTCTTAACTCCAATATGTTTGGTTCAAAAAAAAAAACTATCTAGTCTGTTGTTTTACTTTTAGGACGTTCCTGTCTAACCAAATAAAGGAGGGTAATAAAGATAACAAATTTTAATTTTAAATTTTTAAAATCTAACAATTAACAATAAATATATTTTTAAAATGATTATTATAATTTTTTTTAATATTTTTAAAACGATTGTTGTAACATTGATTTTTTTTAAGAGAGATATTTTTAGCAAAGAAGAAGAAGAAGAAATATAGAAAGAGATTGCACGTACCTGAATTTTGAAAGCATAAGTGAAACTCTGAAAGATAACAAATTATTTGAAATTAAAAATTCACAAATTACATTAAAACTTGATAACATAATTTAATATAAAAGAATATATCAATATATCACTATATTTAATAAAACTCTTTGTATTATAAATTAATATTTAAATATTTTTGTATTTTTATAAACAATAACTATTCAATAATTGTTGTTAAATATTTTATTTATAACCTGATTTAAGTCCAAATTTATATAATTTTGTATTTTAATATACAATCAATAATTAATTTAAATTTAAAAATAAGATATTTAAAAATTATAAACTTTCAGAATCTTTTCAGTTCAAAATAATTTTTTAATTATATGTTATTAAGATTGTGATTTTTAATATGAAAGAAATAGTAATATAATAATATATAAAGATATATTTTACATTTTTTTAAAAAAGGATATATTTTACATCAGAAGCAAATATAAACACAAATCATCATTAATATTGTACCTATTAAGTAATTTAATATAATCCAATAATTTAGCTTGAAACAAAAATTAATCAAATAATTAATGATTGACAAAAAATAAAATTCCATGAATGCCCCTCTATGAATGTCTATGACTGCTACTTTTATATATATAAAGATATAAAGATAAAGATATATATTATTTTAATATTTTTTAGTCCCTGCAACAAAAACTAAAAAAAATTAAAAATGGTATGTGTAAGGACTAAAATATATATATATATATATATATATATATATATATATATATATGTATATATAAGTAGTATACTGTTGTTTAGTCTCTCCTTATATTTTCACCTGTTTAAATATAAAATAATACACTTAGATTATTTATCTAAACTAATGCTATAAAATAAAATTTTGTAATTAGATTATCTACACCAAATTCACCAACAAAAGACACAATGCAATGCCCCCATCAAAGCAACTAAATACCTTGTTAATTGGCCCAATTCTCCAGTGGATGACCTTCCCATTTTGCACCACTTTTTTTATGCGTTAGATTAATCTTTGAGCATATGTTATTATTATGCATCCGCAACACTAAAGTTTTTTCGTCCCTACATTTTCACTACTAGCATCTTTCTCCGTTGTGCACCGCTGGCGCAAGCGATTTGCAACAACGACACTTTTTTTTTCCAACCTTTTCTGCTTCTTCTTCCTCTCGTTCTTCTCCAATCCTTACTCTCCTCCGCCTCCGGCCAAATCCTGAATGACAGAAAGCCTCTTCATTTTCTCCTCTCTCAACTTCCCCAATTGTGTTTCCTCCTCCTCGCACCGAATCCCTCTCTGCTAACCCAAAATCAAGAGTTGGACCAACCCTCAGCCATAGCCAACCACACTAAGCAGCTCCACCGCAAGCCAACATCAAGACCCACTAACATCGAAACACATAACCCGCAAGCCACAGACCAATGGTTGACTCAAACCGACACCCCTTGCAACCAATGAACCACCGTGCACCACCATCAACAAAATCATCACGCCCTCTGTGAACCCCGAGCCACTGTCGTCCCAAAATCGTGTCTCCATGACAACATTGCGCCATCCATCATCATCATCTCCAAACGCCGTTAGAACTCGTAGCGGCACCGCACCATCGGTTTGCCGAAAATTGTGTCTGACAGCGGTGAGCGACGACGAACTGGTTGGAGAACAGAGGAGGATTCCGACAGTGGCGAGCGACAGTGAATCTATCAGAGCAGAGGAGGGAAAAGGAGAAAGGGATAGGGAGAAAAAATATGGTACTGAAGGTGCATTGGATTAATGTGTGGATGAGATAATCTAATGATGTTTAAAAGTGGTCCAAAATAGACCATATGTAAAGTTGATCCACGGTAGCAATGCCCTGTTAATTGCAAAAGGGCAAAAAAAAACTAAAAGGGAAAGTGAAGGTGAAATTGAGGGTGAAGTGAAGACCAAAACTAAAACACGGTTTGATCGTCGCAATCTCCCAACCCTAGATCCGTGCCCTCACAATCTCCCAAACAGCATTTTACATTTCGTCCTCTTCAAAGCTTGCCGTGAGAAACCTATTTTCCTCCTCCCAAGAACCCGAAACCCTCGTCTCCCTGAGCTGAGTGAATGGCGATGAACACACTGCCAGATGATATCATCCGGTCCAAGATCCTCCCATTGCTCCCACCGAAGACCCTCGTTCGGTTCACGTGCGTGTGCAAGTCATGGGACTCTTTCATACGCGATCCTGAATTCCTTCGTGATCGCAAACTCACTGATAACCTCACCCACCACCTCCTCTTCCTCTCATCCGATCCACAAGCCTCACAACCCTATATTTATTATGCTCTTCACCCCAACACCGTCCTCACAACACCGCTACGTCCCTCACTCCTCTTCGCCTTCCCCGACCTTAATTCCTCCAAAACAAGTGTCAAGTGTGTCAACAGTTTGCTCTGTTTCCACCACAGGACCGATCGCTGGCTTTCTTCTCATGTTGATGCTTTCACTCTCGTAGCCAACCCCACCACTAGACAGGTTCTTGCTCTCCCCCTTGATCATTCTATAGACGGAATGTTCATGGTGTCAACTCATTTTGGATACGACCCTGTTCGAGACCAGTTCAAGGTTCTTCGCTTGCTTAAGTACTATGATGATTCTCATGAGTTCAAGGTTTTCACTCTGGGTGGCGGCGACACTTCATGGAGGGTTGTTACTCCTGAAACATCTTTTGCTCTGATGCATCGAGAGCTTTTGTCCGATCATGAAAAGAGAGGCCTTTGTGTGAATGGTGCTATTTATTGGAGACATTCAACTGCTCTTCTTGTATTTGATGTGGGGACTGAACAGTTCAGGGTCATGCCTGTTCCTTCAGGATATTCCTATGGAGAGAGAGATGTTCTTTACCCAGATCTCGTGGAAATTGATGGTTGTTTGTGTTTGGTTGGATACAGCGACCATGATGTGAAGTTGTGGATTTTGAAGGACTCCGAGGCTCAGCGGTGGGAACAAAAAATTATTGTCCCTCCTTCTCCTATTGTTTTTCCAGTGTGCTCAGTTCCCACAGGTGAGATCCTACTTCTGCCATATCTTGTTGGTGAATACAATGATACAGCGATTTACTATGACATGGACACAATGAGCTCTAGGAGGGCTAAGATCATGGAAATGATACCATTGACAAGGACAGATGACTTTGCCCTTTGTCAAGAAAGCTTCAGGTTATTAAAGTAGTGGCATCAAAACTAGAGAAATACCCTTCTATTTGTTGTGTTAGAAGGGTTATTTATTCCCTATTGATAAAATAAAAGATTATATAGGAGGGGAACTGGTTATTTGAATCTGTCATGACCAGCTTAGACATTGAGTGCGTTCTGTTTTCTGGATCTTGCATAAAAAGCCATTTCATTTATTTGGAATGACTTTGTATTTTATGTTCTGTTTGTTTCTGCACCATGGCAATTAGTGAATTAACCTCTGGTCTATACATAGTGGAACTTTGTTTTTCAAAAGAATTACTGATAATTGTAGAATTAGTATTCTTTTTTTGTTTGCCTCTTGTGCTTGGTTTTGTGGAAATAAATAGATTTTCCCCTAAGTTCTGGTGTTCGGATAGTTGTTGGTTGTAATTGAAGAAATTGATTCCTTATGTTTAGTTTTGTGGCAGTGACTTGGTTTTTCTGCAAATGTATGGTAGATGTTAAGCTTAGCAGTAGGATATGTATTGTTCCGAGATTTGACACTTGGTCAACTCTGAATAGAGTAAAGTTCTGAACTAACAAAATTTATGTTTTAGAATTTATACTTGCAGCCTAGAATGAGGAGTTATAATGCTGGCTTAGTGGTGAAGGGAGAAGGGAGGGAGGGATAGGTTGTGAGTTCGAATCTCTCCGCTAACAAAAACTAACATATTAATAACTAACATTTGGCTGATAAAAAAAAAAAAAAACTTGCAGCCTAGAATGTAAGACATGGTTCTACCTAAAAATATGTATATCGTACCTGCAAACATTACTAAAACTTCATCATAACAAATGTGTGAAAATCCAGCAAGAACAATTACCTGAAATATTTGTAAGATGTTTGAGCTTAAAAGGTAACAAACATTACAATTGTTAGTCTTGTGTGTGGAGAAATAAGCTCTATGTGGAGCAAAAGGTGGAGTTTTGGTCAATGGATGCCCTGTTCATGGTTCCATTGATGTGTTCTTATTTTGTAAGGCCAAGAATTCTCAAACCAACATGATCTCTTTGGGAGTTCTGCAAGGCTTCATGGCTTAAAGTTAACTTTGACAATTCAAGGGCTATGTAATGTAATCGATCTTCTAAGGTTTTCCACGACCTCAAAGAGACTTCTCCAATCTATAAGAATTGTGAATGACATAAATAAGTGCCTGAATTCCCCCCTGGTTTTGGCCCTGCTTTTAACTCTGTCATGGATAAGATCCATATGAATGAACATAACAAGCTATATCATGAGTATGACACAGAAAATGAGTATCACAAGTTTTTTTTGGTCAACTCGTTCTTATTTAAAACAATAAGGTTTGATAAAGTATACAAGTAAATTAGTTAAGGCTAGCCTAAAAAGAATTTGTCTCTTAACTATAGCTAAGGAATACTTTGTGAATCCTGAGGAAAGGAAATCAACAGGCATGTGGCTTTGATCATTCACTACTGTTATATCAAAAGCAAACACTAAAATAAACCATTTCCTGCTATAGATTGGAATGTCATCAAGATATTATCACCTTTTTATTACTTATTCATGGAAATGTAAGTCCTTAAGTTGGAGCTATGAAATGTAGCTGTTTCTTTATCTGGTCAATACAAAAATAAAGTAAAACAGCACATAACAAAGTGATGGATGCAACGTAAAATTCAAGTTTCCCATTGATTCTTACCCGGCTATTTTAATATCTATAGAAATTCAATCACTGTATGGTATGATATATTTCACAATAGATAGCTTGCATATTTCAATTAAAACATAGAAGTAAATAAATTGAAATATGATGTCAATATGAGAAGTCTAAGGATATGTTTGGTTTGCTAAAAAATGGACAGAATAACACAAAATTACTTGTCTTATGTTTAATTTTAAAAATACTTATAAGACAACACAAAAACACGGATGAAGTATGACACAAAATTTATGGTTTTTGTTTCTCACAAATTCATCGGACAACCTTTTGTCTAGTAGTACTAGTAGTATAGGATTTTAGGAAGTCTAAATTATCTCACTTTGCAACTCAGAGAGTATTTGGAAATACTTTCTACAGTCAACAATTCACATCCTTGATGTGAAAAGTGTAAAAGCTAGGATTAATATCATTCATTTTGATGTGAAAAATCACGTCCATGATCTGTTTCCAAACACTGCACACTGACAGTTCAATGCTTTTGGAGAACTACACACTGATCTTGTTTGTTAGAAAGCAGCAGCAGTACATTATATGAAAAGGGAGTCTGCACTTTTTTAAGGTCAATGTCTTCGGCCTTTGGACCTTGCTCCCTACAAGACCGGAAGTTTATTGTTTGTTAAGATTCATATAGAGCCTTGGTCTGGGTGAAATACTTATGCTGCCAAAGGATTTTCTGTTTTACAACTTAGGCTCATAGAAATCATATTCTGTCTTATAGTTTTTTCAGTATATATCTCAGCCGGGTATATTTCAATTCTAATGCTCTGGGACATTGTTCATACAGGGGCTTTTATTGTCATGATTGTACTCTTTGGTGGGCTATGATTTGGCATGTCTTGTGCTGCACATTAGCCATATTCAATAAATTTGTTTTGCTTATAAAAAAAATTGTATACGCCACAATTACTAAATATGTTGACCCATAGCTTTGTTCATGTTAATAACTTCACCCAAATTTTGTTTTCTCTACCCTTTTAACTAGTTTGTATTATGTAACATTATGTATTTTTATTAAAATAATAGAACAAAAATTTGTACTGAGCTCATGATGCTCATCTACCTCTTTATCATTGACACAAGTGTCAAATCACAAACAATAAAAGTACATATTTCATTTCCAAGCTTAACATCTACCTGAGACTTGCAGAAAAACAAATTCACTACCAAAGTCCAAAAATAAGGAATCAATTTCCCCAATTACAGTCAAGTATCTGAACAAGAAGACATGAAAAGAAAACCTTACCATCAGACAAAACAGCATATGTGAACAACATAAGAACAAGAATTTTATAGTTTTCGAAAATTCTTTCGATAACAAAGGTAAATTCATTAACCATTATGGTGCAGAAATAAACAAAACATGTAACATTCAAAAAGCAAAATGTCCTCAAAATCTTAAAGACCGAATTATCAAAACAAGATTACCTCGCCCAAACGTTAATTAGCCCAAATCACTAGATGATATGACAAGTCTGTAACAGAAGCAAGTTTGCTAGCAAGTTATTGTGGATCCTCTTACAATTTCATTCCCATAATAGTGCAAATTAGAGTTAAGAAAGTGGAAGAATTTGAAGGGACTAATGGGTGGAAGGAATTTGGATGTTATGTGTTGGTTGAGACTTTTGTACTATACACATTGGATGGAAGCGTAGTACTAAAAAAAAGCATTTTGTGAATTTGAGGGACTAAAAAATACAAATTTTAATTTGAGGGACTAAAAAAGATATATCTTCTTATTTGAAGGACTAAAAACATATTTAAGCCTTTAAAAGAAAAAACTAAAATATAAACCAAACCTAGGAAACAAACATTTCCAACTAAGATTCCTAAAAAACTTAAAAAGAGAAAACTTCAAATTTTCCCACCATAAGACATTTATCTATAACTTCTATAATGAAAGACGTGTTAGAAGGACACTTAACTATTCACAAAAAATATTAGTATTTTATTTTAACGACTTTGATTTATAATTATTTACAATTTTCATTGATTTTGAACTATTATTGGATGAAAAAAGTAGTCTTTGCTGAAAATGGCAATATGGCAGGACGAGTATGGAAAGTAGTTATCTCATATTCACCCATACTAGCACGAGTATTTATAAACTGGGTATTCACAATTTTTTTTTTTATATATGAGTCCATAGGGATTCGTGGATATCTGTTAATATACAAAATTTTAAACTAAAATTAAAAAATAAAATAAAATAAAACTAAAAATAAATATTTTAAAACATACATTTATACTAAAAAAATAATTTTGTAACATACATCTATACTAAAAATAAATAATTTTGAAATATACATTTAAACTAAAAATAAATTAGAGTGATTTACTTTATATATAATTAAAAATGTTAAATAATTCCAAAGTGAGGGTACTTGCGGGTATGGGTACCTTACTACCCGCCCATTAATAAACGAGGTATCTGTTTAACTATCCATTTTATATCCATAGTTGGTTTTATCTACAGGTATGGATTTTTTTTGTCATTCTTAATCTTTACAATCAACATTGAAAAGCTTTAGCAGTCCAACTCTCTTTCCTTTTTTTCACATTTTTATTAGAAATTATTCCTTTTTTTCATTTTTTATTTCTTTAGGCATTTGTAGAAATTCTTGGTAGTTGTGAGTTAACTATAGTCAATATTACAACTTTGAAAATTTTAATTTACCTTTTTGCTTGGTTAACGAGGACACAAATTGTCCTTTGTGTACAAACATATTAGTATGATTATATGATGATTATAATTATTGGTAACTTAAGTTGGGAGTTTGTTTTTCATAGTTGTTCTATAAAAATTCTACCAATTATTTTATTTTATGTAATAAGTTATTTTACCCTATATATTGTATGGGTTATTTTAAGTTGCAAATGTTGTTTAACTTAGTTGCCTGGAAAATAAAATAATTAAAGAAGAATGATAATTGTAGATCATAAAAAAAATATATATATAAGAAGTTAGGGTTAAATTGCGTTTTAAACGTTTTTCGCAAATTCTTTATCTAAGAATCTATTTCATCTTACATATGACAGTATACAAATTATGGAAGACAAAGTTGCTTTAAATCTTTTATGGAACAAATATAACTAAAAAACAAATTGAGCTTATAACTTCTTATAAAACACTTAAGTAAACAATATACAAGATAAAAGAAAAGATAAAAACTCCAGGTTTTTATATTGGTTTGTCTTGAACTCAAGATTACGTTCAATCACTTGGTATGCTGTTAAAAAATTCACTAACAAGTAAGATTGTTACAATTAGTCTTTAACCCAATCCTCTTCAACCTGAGTATTATTTGACATGCTTTTCTAAGTAAAAACCCAAATATTGCTTATACACAAGCCTCTCTAGGCTCAAATTCAAGTATTTTTGATTCAAAGTCTCTTCAGCTTCAAACGTTTTCACTAACAAAAATGTTAAGAGAAAATATCACTAACTTCTTTGTCTTAGTCAAGACGGATATACAAATATTAGCACGAGTCTTTCTTTTATAATCAGAATTTTTAACAAGAAATATAAGAAGAGAGTTGAAGTTCTAGTTAGCAATCTTTAGTGTAAGAACTCTCTATCTTGTTCTTCGATTCTTTGGTATTTATGTGATTGTTATTTTGAGTAAACGACACAAGTTCAATCTTGCGCAAGAAATAGGACAGTGCACCCATTTTGGGCATAATGTTTCAATTCTTTTTATATATAATTCAATGGGGTTTTTGATAAATCTCCAATTTAATTATAAACTCTACCATTCCCAAAGACATTGAATTTGGATTTTTACATAATGAGAAATTGATGTTGTAAAACCATTTTTAATGCAAAAATTAAGGTTTTACATAAACTAATTTAGATTTTTTTTTTCTAAATGGAAGGAGGCATCATTCTTGCAACCAAATTAAAATATATTAAAAGCCTCAAGAAGAAAGAGTACAAGTAACATTAAAGATGATTAAAAAAAAGTCAACCCACCCGAAATCGAGCCATCCTTCGGCATTTTTGAATAAAACAAGCAAGTTTAAATGACTCAACAAATTTTTGGGTTAAAAAATGGGTTAAAGTGGGTTTCAACAGTCGGGTGTAGGTTTGAATTTTTTTCACCTGTTGAACCCGAACCCGACCGCGTGTTTAATGTTATTCTATATATAAAAAACACTACCTATAAAAGCTATCGTTAAGTGTTGGCTTCATTTGAAACCCTAAGATACTCAGCCGCACAACATCTTCTCCTTTCTCTTCCTCTTCCCCTTCCCTAACCTCGTCCCCCTTGTTTCCTTTTGCAGATCTTATTCCTTTTCAAAAGTGAGAAGACACTCACAACGATGAGCACTCCCTCTTCCCTTTTCGCTTTCACTTTTGTTTCCTACAAACAAAGAAGGCAAGGTCTTTTCTTTTGTTTTCATATTTCTTCTTGTCTCATGTTTTCTAACAAAGAATTAAAAGAAAAAGGTTTGCACGTTGCAAAAAGTTTTTAAATTTAACAACAAATATGATCCATGACCTCTCTTTTTTGTTTTCTCAAGGGTTGTTTATAGGAAAATACATACTATTCTCTTTTTGTTTCTTCATTTCCCCCAGTTAGTGGCTTGTTTCTTTTTTCGTGTTTGTAATTTTGGTTTGTGTCAAAAAGATTTAAGCTTGATGTGTTTTTTTTTTTTGTTAGGTGACGGATAAGAAGACATAGAAAAGTTTTGCTATCTCCATGTGTTTGAAGAAAGGTTGCTTTGCAAAACATTCATGTTTTTTTTCCTGTGTTTCTTAGTGTCTTATTTCCCTTTGTGTTTGTATGTTTGGTATGTTTTAACAAAATTAGATCTTGATGAGCTTTTTTATTTTTATTTTTTGGGTGACAGATATGGAGGCAAATAAAAGGTTTGCAGCTTCTAGGTGTTCCAAGAAAGGTTTGCTTTGCAAAACTTTAAAGTTTAATGTGTTGTTTGTGTTACAAGTTGGGCTAAACTCATTACCTAAACAAATCAAAATGATACGGGTTTGGTTGGGTTGGACTCATGTAGTTTTGTTATTAAATTTGAAGCAAACCAACCCGGTCACTAATGGGTTGATTTAGGTTAGGTTAATCGGGTTTGTAAATTTAACATTATTTAAATTTTCTAAAAATTATAATTTATTTCATACCAATTTTATTTAACACGTTATAAAAGTATTGTATTTGGTATTAACTTTATATTTTTTGTTATAAAAATATAAAATTATTGAATATTTTATTTTTTCTTTTATCTTAATAATAAAAATCGACCAAGTTATATGATTAATATTGGAAAAAACACAAGCTTATGCAACACAATTGCATACTGTTGCTGTTGCGGGTATCTTCACAACCGCAATATTGTTATCTTAATTGACATTTGGACAAACAAATATAAAGGAAGGTACTAATTAATTAGTACATGCATTACAATTAATATCAATTGCGTAAATTAAACAACACATACTTTGAACAATTTCTTTTTAGTACTGTAGGAAATAACACTTCCCAGATATCTAGCTCCATTATATTCCTTACTAACATAGAGACCTATGAACATTTGAGGCTTGTCATTAGTGGTGTCTCCTTTTTGCTTGTTATTCGTAATAACTTCTTTTTTATTTTGTGAAAATAGAACAACTATAGTTAGTACATTAGATTCATTGCCATTCAATTACAATATGTTAAGCCAATGCTAACAATAGGAAAATGTATACATTCAAAGCATGCAAGAACATACCGATTTATGTCCAGCTTTAGGCTTTTGTTTATTTTCATTCCTAGCAGCAAATGATGTTATTGGCAATTGGTTTTGAAGTAGCACAATATTGAAAGCAATGAAGAAAATCAAGTTAGTATTGTCTTGCTAGCAGTGATTTTCTTCACTGCTTTCAAGATTGTGCTATTTCAAGACCAATCACCAATAACATTGCTGCTAGGAATGAAAATAAACAAAAGCCTAACGCTAGACATAAATCAATATGTTCTTGCATGCTTTGAATGCATACATTTTCCTATTTTTAGCGTTGGCTTAACATATTATAATTGCATGACAATGAATCTAATGTACTAATTATAGTTGTTCTATTTTCACAAAATAAAAAGGAAGTTATTACGAATAACAAGCGAAAAGGAGAGGCCATTAATGACAAGCCTCAAATGTTCATAAGTCTTTGTGTTTGTGAGGAATATAATGGAGCTAGATATCTAGGAACTGTTATTTCCTACAGTACCAAAAAGAAATTGTTCAAAGTATGTGTTCTTTAATTTACATAATTGATATTAACTCCAACTTACGCACTAATTAATGATACCTGTCTTTATATTTGTTATTGTCCAGATGTCAGTTAAGATAACAACGAATTTTCAAATCCATATGAGTTGTCCATATCACACAATTGTGTGGTTACTATCTTCTCCTTCGATCTTCTGCAACTTCTTAATTTTTCTGCTCTTTTCCACTACTGACAACGTGCATAGTTCAAATTTGAAATATGACCGCTGGTGGTTGCTATTATGTCTTAGTGGTTTCCTCATGACATCTTCTTGATCTTGTCATGGGATGTCTTTTGAGGATTGATTTGTTACAAAATATCTTCTGGATATGCTTCTAATTACTGTGAAAATAGAACCTAATTGTGTTGTTTATCTCGCTCATGGGTATGACTTTGGTTGGTATTAGCAGGGTTGTCTATTTATATTTTATTTGTATGTTGTTATGTAAATTCAATTGGATGGGTTGTGAATACCTCGAAGCAATTTCATGGTTATTGTGATTTGATTACATGAGTCTTTGGTTGTGATTTCGTGTTTTCCCTCTTGTGCCATTTAGGGTTTTGAAGGGTTTTTAGGGGTTGTTTGCGAATATAATTTCTTCTTAAATGTCTAAAAATTATACTACATAATTTTGATTGTTGTGATTATTGTTCCTGGGCATCTTGTTAATTTTTGTCATGGTGTTTTGCTATTTC
The DNA here is from genome assembly GCA_026413185.1 of Pueraria montana var. lobata. Classification (NCBI taxonomy): domain Eukaryota; kingdom Viridiplantae; phylum Streptophyta; class Magnoliopsida; order Fabales; family Fabaceae; genus Pueraria; species Pueraria montana. Next base: position 34,670,868 of record CM048651.1, on the reverse strand, counting down.
TTGTACACAAATCACAATCTAAACTCTAGAGAGATTGGGAATGGCGTCAATGTGCACGTCCTAGCTTGCAGCAACAGTTTTCGGTGATGTCGATCACTGATAGTGAGAGATCGAGAAGGAACAAAGGCTTTTGCAACATGACTCAAGTTGGACTTAATGCATGCAACAACTTTGTGCTCAAAACACTTTAAAAAAACACGAACATGGTACAAAGAGAAGAAGAGGAGACGTGGAGCATCAAAATGGAGAGAGGGAGAGTACGTGTAAATGGAGAGTAAGACTACTTTTGGGTAATTGAAAGGGTGGAAACAATGCAATATTACAATTTTATTGAAATCCACAAATTAATAAATAATCAATTATTTTCAATGTAGTTTTAATATTCAAGTATTTTCAATTTTGATTGTTTAAAATTCAAAAATAAATTATCAATTTTAAGCCTCTTCTTGAGGAAGTTTGTCTTGTGGTGATGACATGCGTAAAACTTTCCTTTAAATGGGTTTGCTTTATATATTGTTTTCTCATTTGATTTTAGATATAATCAATTTGGATTTATATTTGATTGAAGAATTTCGTGGTTACGAAATATAAATTTTTAAAATTAACATTAATTTCAATTTAATCAAAATTTATTGTTTTCAAATTTACATTTATATTTGATTGAAGAATTCCATGGTTACCATAAATAAATGTTTAAAATCAAAGTTAATTTCAATTTAAATAATCAAAAGATAAGTGTTTTCTTATCAAAACAATTATAAAGATAAATTTATTATATTTATAATTTATAAAGATAATTTGTATTTAAAATAAAGATAAAATCAGTTACAAAAAAGAATTAAATTTTAGAAAGACAAATATAAATTTTAAATTTAATTTGAATTTAAAATTAAATTCAAAATCTAAATTCGGTTAAAAAAATAAATTTAAAATTTTAAAAGACAAATATAAATTATCCTAGACTCATTCACTTTTATATAGATATTAGATAAAGATAAAGATCTTTTTCATCCGTAGGAATCGAAGACAGTACCAAGGGATTTACAACATGAACCATGCTCAACCAACTTAGCTAGACCCCTTGGTAGACAAAGATAAAGATTTACTCATTGTTTAAAATTTACTACTATAAAATTTAATTTTAAATTAAAAAAATTACAAACATCCCCTGCATATAACATGTTACCAACTAGTTAAACACATGCACGATGATATGATCCAAAAGGACCAAAACCAACCCAAAACCCTCGTCTCCCTTAGCCGAGTGAACGTAGATGGAGACACTCCCGGATGATATCTTGTTGTACAGCATCCTCCCATGGCCACTGCACTCTGATTGTCACAGAAAACTTGTGGAGTGGTGAATAGAACACCAAGTTCTATTAACAGAGTTTGAATCCATAAAATTTCAGCTGTTGCTTGGGCTAGACTTCTGTACTCTACCTCAGTACTTGAGCGAGCTACCACTTGTTGCTTGCGGGAACACCAGGAGACAAGATTTGGTCTGAAAAATATAGCAACACCTTATGTAGACTTGCGATCATCAGGATCTGAGGCCCAATCTGCATCACATAATGCCTGAATAGTGAATGGTTTGGCCAAGGAAGTAGACTTAAGATGAAGGCCATGATTGACAGTCCCTTTAAGATGCCGTAGAATTCTTTTAACTGCTACCCAATGAGACTCAAGAGGATTTGCCATGAATTGGCTAACTTTATTTACTGCAAAGCTTATCTCAGGTCTAGTAATAGTGGTGTACTATAAAGCTCCAACAACAGAAAGGTACATAGTAGGGTCAGAGAACAGATCTGAGCCAGATTTTGAGTTTACAGGTTGAAGTCATAGGTGAAGAAATAGGTTGAGCTTCAAGAAATTTTGTTTTCTGAAGTAAATCTCTGATGTATTTCCCTTGAGTGAGGAGTAGAGAACCATCATTCATAGGTTTGACTTAAATTCCAAGGAAGTAATCTAGCTTTCCAAGCTGTTTGAGAGAGAAGGTAGAATGAAGTTTGGCTATGAGCTGCTGAATTAGTTTATTAGAACTACCTGTGATGATGATATCATCAACATAAACCAAAAGATAAACAGTCTGAAAATTAGCTTTGTATACAAACAATGGAGGATCACATTTATTGGCTTTAAAGCCAAACTGAATCAATGTGGACTGTAGACGATCAAACCATTGTCTTGGTGCTTGTTTAAGCCCATAGAGAGCTTTATTGAGCTTGCAAACAACAGAAGTATCTAAACTTTCAAAACTCGGGGGTTGGGTCATATAAATTATTTTAGTAAGAAAGCCATTAAGAAAGGCATTGTGACATCTAATTGAAACAAATCCCACTTATTTGTTAGGGAAATAGTTAAGATAAGCCGAATAGTAACAGGTTTAATCACTGGAGAGAACGTTTCATGAAAATCAAACCCATGAACCTGATGAAAACTTTTGCAACCAATCTGGCTTTATATCTATTAATAGACCCATCTGCATTCTCTTTTATTCTAAACACCCATTTGCATCCAATAGCCTGTTGATCAGAAGGTAGAGGTACCAAATCCCAAGTATGATTTTTAATAAGAGCATTGTACTCTTATTCCATAGCCGAAAGCCAGTTAGTATCAAACAAGGCTTGCTTTTCACTTTTAGGTTCATAGTGAGTTAAGAGCAGAGAAGGATGTATTTTGGGTTTATGTATACCAGACTTGGATCTGGTTTGCATAGGGTGAGTGTTTTGTGGTCTATGAGGAGAGTGAGTAGTATTCAAAGAAGAAGAGGGCTGATCATTGTTTGACTCAGATTGAGAGGGTGTTGGATCATTGTTAGAGACATTGGGTGCGGAATTTTGAGTATCGGTTGACTGAGAAACAGGACTATGTGAATCAAGGGAGTTATTTGACTCATGAGAGATATTGAAATTAGGTGTAGCAGTGATATGTGGAGACAAAGGAACAGGGGCAGTAGGTTCAGTAGGCTGAACAATGGGTATAGAGGCTAAATAAAGGTTGATAGGTATAGGGGATGAAGGGTTAAGTGCAGGGGAGGAGTTAAACAGGTCATTGTAGGGAAATTTATACTCATTAAAGACAACATCTTTTGAAATAAAAAGCTTCCCTGTGGGAGACAAACACTTGTAGCCTTTGTGTGATGTGGAATACCCTAAGAAAACACACTCATGTGATCTAAAATTCAATTTGTGATTGTTATAGGGTCGGAGAAAAGGAAAGCATGCACATCCAAAGGTCTTGAGAAAAGTGTAATCAGGACTTTGATTGAATAATACCATCTATGGAATGACAAAATTAAGAGAAGCTGTGGGAAGTATATTAATGAGGTAAACAACAGTGGTAAAAGAAAAATCCCAAAGCTTAAGAGGTAAAGATGCATGACTGAGCAATGTAAAACCAAGATCAACAATGTGTCTATGTTTTCTTTCAACAACACCATTTTGATGGTGTGTGTGAGGACAGATAATTCTATGACTAATACCTTGGTTGGCTAAAAAGGTAGCTAATGGTCTAAATTCACCTCCCTAATCTGTTTGTAAGCTTTTTATTTTGGCATTAAACTGAAGTTTAGCCATAACCTTAAACTGCTGAAAAATAGTAAATGTTTCTGATTTATTTTTAAGAAGATAAATCCATGTAAACATGGAATATGCATCAATAAAGGTGATGTAATAGAGAAAGCCATTTGTAGAAGGAATATGTGAGGGGCCCAAAAGATCATTGTACACTAATTCCAAGGGAGAATGGTAAACAGTATTAGACGAAGAAGAGGGTAATCTATGTAATTTTCCAGCACAACATGCAGAACAAAAATCAACAACATTTTTATTGATAACTGGTATATTACAATGTTGCAAGACAAGTTTAAGAACATGAAGATTGGGATGTCCAAGTCTAGCATGCCAAAGGGTGCTAGACTTATTACAAGTATTTACATCAGAATGTTTAGAACTAGAAACATTAGAAACATAGCAGGAAGCTAAACCAGTAGCAGGAGCATTGCATAGCTTGAGGTTTGGGAAGCAGTAGAGACCATCAGGGCTAACACAGCCTTGCAGTAAGACTTCATTGGATCCCTGTGATTTGACAACACAAGAATTTGGATGAAACTCAAAGTATACACCATTATCACTAGCAAATTTGCTAACACTAATTAAATTCTTTGTTATAGAAGGCACATGCAACAAATGATTAAGAGAAAAAGGAAACTTTAGGATTATAGGAAGAAATAAATTTGGATGAACTAGAGGAGTGTATTTGCAGACCTTGGCCATTGCTAACAAAAATTTGGTCAGGTCCTTCAAAAGGTCCCTGTTGCTGAATGTTCTGTGACTCTCTTATTACATGAAAGGAAGCACCTGAATCTGGAATCCAGGTTGAAGATATGTTGGATTGAGAACCAGTGTTGGTTAGCATAGCACTTGGCACCATGGAGGCACTAGAGAAATTCTGATACTGATTAGTATTCATTGGCCTTTGAGAAGTATTCATCCAAACATTATTAGGACGATAACCATTGTACTGTCGTGAAGTATTCTGAGAGGAAGATTGATACATTTGTTGATGTTGAGGTGGATGATTCTGAGAAAATTGTTGACCAGAAGCTTCATGAAGAGTGAGGGGTGGATTTGGTTGATAATACTGATCAAACCTATAGTAACAAAAAGCTGCAGTGTGGCCAAATTTGAGACATACTTGGCATTGAATATTTGAGAAACTACCTCCGCGGCCTTGACCTCCTCCACACCAGCCACCACGGCCAAAGCCACTTCCACGGCCGAAACCGTCACGAGAATTAGGGGAAAATTTATCTGACTCCGGTAGATGTTATGATTTGTTCATCGTTGCAATCTCAGAGGTTGTTGATTGAGAGGAGCTAGGGTTCGTTGTCGCTTGCGTCAAATTAATTGAGGGATTCGATTCAGAGAGAAGTTTCTTACGAAACTTTTGAAGGCGCGATTCATGCACGAGAAGCAACGCTTCAATTTCTTCAATCGATAATGGTTCAAATCGACCTTCAATAACCGAGATGACAGAGTTGAACTCTTGCGGAAGGCCTTCAAGAATCACATATTCATGTTCTTGAGACGAAACAGGTTCGTCGACAGAAGCAAGAGCATCGACGAGAGCTTTGACTCACAGTAAGAACTCACGCATCGGTTTATCATCAAGATTTATGGCTCGCAACTCAGTCCGAAGCTGTCGAGCTTTGGCATGAGTTTGCTTGTGAAAATAATCGTGAAATTTCTCCCAAATTTGATAAGAATGAACCGATCCAACTACACGAGACAAGAACGACGAAGAAAGCGTCGATTGAAGCCATGCCATCATAAGTTGATCTTGCTGCTCCCAAGCCAAATACGCAGAGTTTTCATTTCCAGCTTCGCGATCTGCTTCAGTGAGAAAATGCGGAGGAATCGAAGGATTAACTACAAATCGTTGAAGTCGGTGAGACTTGATGACTGGTTTGACTTGTTGCCACCATAGAAGAAAGTTCGAATCATCAAGTTTTTCAGAAATTGAATGAGAAAAGGTTGGAGGAGTGGAAGAGGTGGGAAGATTGGCCATGATCGATTTTCACCGTGCTCAGTTATTCAATTGTAATCTAATAAGGGGCATTGTGCTGCACATTAGCCGTATTCAAAAAATTTGTTTTGCTTTATAAGAAAAAATTGTATACCTCCACAATGACTAAATATTCTAATTGTCCCATAGCTTTGTTCATGCTATTAACATATCGCCCAAGTTTTGTTCTCTCTACCCTTTTAACCAGTTTGTATTATGTAATATTATGTATTTTATAAAAATAATAAATAGAACAAAAATTTGTACTGAACTCATCTACCTATCTTTTGCTATACTACTTCAATAGTTCCTCATTCTCATCAAACGCACACCAATTTGCCAACTGATGTCCAAAAATTATAATCTGATTAGTATGTCTTAACTTTTCTTTTGTTTTGGTAGAAGCATGTTTGTTTCACATTCTTCATTTGGCTTAGACATTACTAGAATTCTAGGGTGGAGGTATAAACTATGCCGCAATAAAAATTTCGCTAGCACCGAAGTTCCCTCTATTGTTGACACAAGTGTCAATCACAAACAATACCAGTGCATATTTCATTGCCAAGCTTAACGTCTAGCTGAGACTTGCAAAAAACCAATTCATTGCCAAAGTCCAAAAATAAGGAATCAATTTATCCAATTACAATTTATCTGGTTTTGAGAGGAGAAAGATAAACGTGTGTGGCATAAGAATGAGACTAATTTGTGTGTGAAAGGGCTAAACAGATTTGGGTTTTACCAGAATGAGCAACCTGGTCTATGGTATATAGTTTGTTATAACTATATTTATCTATCACTAGTAATATGTGTGAAATTAATTTGCATTAAATGTTTGCTTGGTGTCATAACATACGACATACATGTTTGCTTGATGTATATGAATTTCGATTTGCATATATATATATATATATATATATATATATATATATATATATATTGAGAACATTGCTCATGTGTAATTAATTATCTAATTGTTACATACATGGGCGTGCTTGAGCAAATGCATCATTAGAACACGTATGGACATCAAGCAATGTTCTTTTGATGCAAATCAACTACATATATATCAACTATATCTGGGGTGATCATAACAACTGGTTATATAAAGAATTTTAACTATATCCATATATGACAAGTGGATATAAAAGTTAATAAATGAAAAGTGAATATTATAACCAAATCATAATTGGTTTTGGTTTTGGTTTTGGTTTGGTAGAGTCGGTTTTAATTTTTAAAATATTGGTTATATATATCCAAAACCAGTTATCTAACCGATTGTAGTTATATATCTTAGATTAATAATTAGTTTTGACCTTTAAAAAATTAGTTTTAACCTTCAAAATCAATTTTAATTAAACGTGCATGTCACAATTATTAAAGAATAAAAATGATTATCAAAGTGTACTAAAAATAAAATCAGTTTTGAAAATTGAATTTTTTTTTTCAAAACCAGTTTTATAATCAGTTTCAGATATATATTCATTTTTTTAAAATTAAAACTAGTTCTACCAAATTAAAATCAGCTATGGTTTGGTTATAATATTTACTTATCATGTATGGTTACGGTTAGGATATTCAAAATAACCTAAGCAAACATTAGGCATGTATATATGGACATCAAAGTGCATCTATATGGACATCAAGCACACATTAGGCATGGACGGTAGAAACAAATTGACTCTCCAATGTCACCAAGCAAACATTTGATGCAATTCAACTGCATAGTTTGCTTTTAATTTTCTTTTCTTAAAACCTATTTAAACCAAGTTCATGACATAATAGGAAGAAAATAAACAATTTAAAAAGGAAAGAAAAAGTTCACACACATTGCTTGCAATATAAATATAGCTATAACAAACTACATACCATAGATCAGGTCGCTTAGTTTGGTCAAGCCAAGAGCTGTTTGGTCCTTTTACATACTAGAATTAGTCTAATTCTTATGTTACACACGTCAATCTTTGTTCTATCAAAACCAAAGTTTCCCTTGTTTGTTTCTAGTGCATTGGCCTATGCAACCTCTTGCCTTGCTTATGTGAGTGAGTGTCACATGTTATTCGTCATCTCAAGCCACTACAGTCATAGTGGTATTAGACACCTTTTTTTTATATTTAATCATCATAGTACTTTTCAATTGCTACAGCTCTACCTTTTCTCTAAGCAAACACAAACTCCCTCTAGTGATGCTTTTCTAGCTTTGTGTTATGTTTGTTTCCTTATATGATTGCAAAATACAATTTCACCATGTGGGGTTTGTTCATTTTCTGGTTTCACGATGAATGTCTCTTGTTCTTCAAATGGTTCTTTTCTTTTTTTTTATTCTGGAAGGGCCCAAAGGGCCTTCTTCAAATGGTTCTATAATTCATAACCTGTGCCAAATTTTATTAAATTTGGTGTTTAATTTGCTTGGGCATTTGGAGTGTTGATGTGTGAGTGTCTCTATGTGTTGTTAAAGCTATTTTATATTGCACTCTCCCATTCTTTGTACATGTGAGTGTGTCTCTATTCATTTGTTTTAATAGCTCAATGCTACACATATATAAATGGTATAACAGATAGAACAAATAGGCATTAAAACACATATATGTTACTACCCCCGTCCCTAAATATAAGACTCTATTAACTAATTCACACTCTTTAAGAAAATTGGTTAATTTAGTTAATAACATTAAATTTGTTAACAATTTATATTACTTTTCCAAAATTATCCTTACAATTATTGGGACTCACCATTTCTCTCTTCCCACTTAATTACTTTCTATCTAATTAATTAATGAGTGCTGGTCATCTTCTTCAATCCTCATAAGAAAAAGAATGTACTTATCTTATTAATTTATAACATTCATTGTAAAGTGATTAAGGATATTTTTATAAAAAGTCTTATAAAAAGAAACAAAAATTTTGTAGAAAAAAAATCTTATATTTAGGAACGGAGGTAGTATTGTAGACAATGTTGCCAATTGATATAAAATTTTTGAAAGGTCCATAATCATAGATAAGGTTTTGTTGAATCAATTATTCATTTTTAAATCTTTAAAAAATATACCTCTTCCCGAAGGTGTCAAAATTTGGACTTTTCTCTTAGGATCGATATTTTGATTCCTGTATAGACGTCACACAATTACTTAAAAGGAAGAAGAGGACGTCCCTCTCGTTTTCGTCTTGAATTTTTCTACAATTAACTTTATTATGTGTGGGTCACCACATACCATTGGTCAAACACGTTTATTAATGTTTCCACACTTAAGTTTGAAAAAAAGTTCATTATTTTCTATTTTCTTTCACTTCAAACATAATTTCAAGATAAAATTGTGATAAAATTAAATTTATAATTAGAATAATTAAAAATCAAATAAGAAACTTTGTAAATTTTATTTTTTGAACAAGTGTTCAGTCTCCCAACCACACATGCCTTATCCTGTTTTCAACGTTCGCTATAAATATTCATCACTTAGTTCCTTGCGATTCAGTCATTCAGTGCTTACTTTTCTAGCTAATTAACGTGTACATTTCCAAGCAAGTTTAATTAAGTTGCTCAACCAAATTCAAACATGGGGTTACTATTTCAAATTATTCTTAGTTTACCTTTGTTGTTCTTCCATTTCCCATCTTCTCATTCTTCCCAGCCCTTATGCCTTTCAGATCAAAGCCATACCTTACTTCAATTCAAGACCTCTTTCACTTATAAAGCTGATTATATTTCCAGTGCATGCAATCAGACTTATCCAAAGACAACAACATGGGAAAACAGAACAGATTGTTGCTCGTGGCTTGGAGTCACCTGCAACCCCATCTCTGGTCACGTGATTGGTCTCAACCTCAGATGCAGTGGCCTTAAAGGTGAGCTTCCATCATCACTTTCAAACCTTCAGAATCTCATTCACTTGGATCTCTCCTTCAACAAAATTAGTGGCCAAATCCCAAATGTCTTTGGTAGGCTAACCAAATTGAAAACTATTGATCTTACTGCCAACAATTTAGAAGGACAAATACCATCTTCACTGTTTGAATCATCTCAACTTTGTTTTTTGAACTGTTCTTATAATAAATTAGAGGGCACTCTACCTCACAAAATAACAGGTCTTTCAAGCTTAATTAGCCTAAGATTGAATAACAACTTGCTGAATGGGACAATTCCATCTTGGTGTTTTTCTTTGCCATCTTTGGAAGGTTTAGATCTATCAAATAATCGGTTCACAGGGCACATAAATGCTATCTCAGCATATTCTTTAAGGGTTCTGTTGTTGTGCAGCAACAAACTACAGGGCAATATTCCAAAGTCAATTTTCAACCTTGTAAACCTAACTTCCCTGTGTTTATCATCAAATTATTGGAGTGGCACTGTCCATATTCATTTCTTCTCCAAACTTCAAAATTTGGAAATCCTTTCCCTCTCTGGCAATAGTCAATTATCCCTAATCTTTGAATCAAATGTCAATTACAGTTTCCACCGCCTGAAAATTTTAGAGTTAAATTCTAACAATTTAACTGAGTTTCCTAACTTGTTAGGAAAATTCCAGAGTTTGAGTTACCTAGATATCTCCAATAACAAACTTGGAAGAATCCCCAATTGGTTGCCCGAAATTAATTCATTACAAGTTTTGAACCTTTCTCAAAACGTGTTGACAGCATCAGTAGACCAATTCACAGGCAATTACAGGCTCAGTGTCCTTGATCTTAGTTTCAACTTACTAGCTGGTGACATCTCTTCATCAATTTGCAGTCTAAGTTCTCTTCAGATTCTCAACTTGTCACAGAACAAGTTGATAGGCACCATTCCACCATGCCTTGTAAACTCATCATCCCTTCAAGTTTTGGATCTATACATGAACAAACTTCATGGATCTTTGCCATTTATCTTTCCAAAGAACAACAAGCTTAGTGATCTGAATCTCAGTGGAAACCAACTAAAAGGTCCTTTGCCTACATCTTTGTCCAAATGCACACAATTGCAGATTTTAAATCTTGGCAACAATCAAATAGAGGATACATTTCCCAGTTGGCTTCAGAAGCTACCAAATTTGAGAGTGCTAGTTTTAAGAGCTAACAAGTTCCATGGTCCCATTACCACCAGTTCAAAGACCAGTCACCTATTTCCCAGTTTAACAATTCTTGACATCTCAGGCAACAACTTCAGTGGGCCATTGCCAATAGTCTACATAGAAAATTTTGAAGCCATGAAGAATCCTGTTGAATTAGAAAGTAGTTTTCATTATGTGGAATTTGACCACATTATATATGGTGATAAATATCAGTACTACAGCCAATCATATAGTTCCATGATTGTAACAGTGAAAGGGAGCAACATTATGGTCACAAAAATTCCTACAAGCTTAGTTACTATGGATCTATCTGCAAACAATTTTGAAGGAAAGATTCCGGATGTTCTTGGAAAGCTTCATGCACTCAGAGGACTCAACCTTTCACATAATGGACTCATAGGTACCATTCCTCATGGCTTAGGAAATTTGACAAACTTAGAATCATTAGATCTCTCCTCAAATATGCTCACTGGTGGGATTCCTATGGAATTAACCAATCTGAACTATCTTGCAGTCTTGAATCTTTCTCACAACCATCTTTTGGGAGAAATACCTCAAGGAAAACAGTTTAACACATTTTCAAATGAGTCCTATGAGGGAAACTTGGGGTTATGTGGACTTCCATTGTCAACTAAATGTGACATGAACTGTGAACAATGTTCTTCACCTTCAACTCTATGGAGTGAAGAGAAATTTGGATTTGGCTGGAAACCAGTGGTCATAGGATATGGAAGTGGAATGGTTTTTGGGTTGGCCTTAGGATGTTGTGTATTGTTAATGGGAAAACCTCAATGGCTTGTGAGGATGGTTGAAGTTCAGCCTATTAGAAGGGTGACAAGGAGGACAAGGATGAGGCCTCGTAATGTGCAGATGTCATAATTGATGCCCATGTCGTATTGTAATTATTTTCTCTTTATTTTGGTTTCCTCGAAAGAATAATTGCGTATGATAACCCTGTTATTCTTATTTGATATAATTGGACTATAAAGTTGTAAGCTTGTAGAATGAAATGTTGGAATATAACTTGTGTAAAAATGAAAGTGACTCATATATTGATAATATTCAGAATTGATTTCATGTATGATATACGAACATTGTGACAAATAATACATACTTAATCTTTGTGACTAAATATAGTAGATGAAAATAGAAAAGATAGAGATAGAACGGAAAAAGATGAAAAATTAGATGGAGTTCAGATGTGTTTAATTTAAGAGAAATAGAAGAAAAAAAAGAAAAAAATAGGTGCATGAAAATCGATTATTGTTTACAACCTAATCCATTGATAGATATCTAAAACCGATTATTTGTTATAATGGGTGCATGAAAATTGATTTTAGCAACTTCAGAGAAATGAAAATCAACTACTTTTTGTTATATATACACTTGTAATAATCAATTATTGTTATGGAGTTTGCCACAAGGATGAGAAGAATACACAACCGACAGAGATAGAGAGAAAATACAGAGAGAATATCTTTCTATTATGTGAAAATGAGTGTAGTTCGTTTACATTTGTCTAAGATTTATCTATTTGGAGTTGTTGTGGGGTTAGAGATGTAAGCAAAGTCCTTCAAGCCACGTATGATATGCTGATTCGCGTTGGGTATCCCATACTTTAAGTTGTGCTTTTATGACAATTAGACTTTTATGTCGGTCTTTATCATGAGTTGGTGTTTTCATATCTACCCCGGGGAAACTGTAATTGACATTTGTTCTTACCAAGATCTTGGGCCAAGAAACTGATGAATCCACCGGTGATACCGAGTAGTAGATGAAGTATCGAGGCTATCAAGTCTTCAATGAGCGAGGTGGAGGTACCTGCAAAAGGGACTCCAATGCCTAAGTTAGTCTGTGTCCTGTATGTTTTGTAAGGTAAAAAGAAGATACCTGCTACCTGTTCTTGTTGCCCTTTAAGTATGATCGGTTACCAAGTAAGGTAACTGCTAAGGCACAATAGGAAATCGTGTCCAGAGGTTGAGTAATGGTTTGGCATTGATAACCATTACCGACCAAGTGTCTAGATACCGTACGGTCCACAAGCCCCCCAAGCTCTGAGTCCGAAGAGGACGAAAGAGCTTGAAAGACAATGATTGAGCATGGAAGGTGTGGATGTCGGGAGATATGTAAGTCGAGAAAAATAGGATAGCCGAGTTCATGATTCATTAGACGTAAGATGAAATCTTGATCATTAGATTAAAATTTAATTGATGAAGCGTTACATGATCTTGCACCTGTAATGAAATGTAAGGCTTCTTGAAATATTACCGTTTCGAAGTGACGTCGCTTCGTGTAATAACTCTTAATGATGGCGGCGTGTCTGAAAGGTTTTCGGTGAAGTGATGTTTCGTTTCTTGTGCTAATAAAGTGAATCATTAAGGGTGATGTTGTTTTGACTTTCAACAATTTCCTTTATGAAACGCCTTCAGCTTCTTAAAGGGTTGCATACATCCTCTATAAAAAGCCTTCACCTTTCTTTCTTTTTTCCTACTTTTTCTTCTGGAACGAGATTTTGGAGTTTAGAGCATTGTTGTTGCTTTTGAAAGTTGACGATTGTTATGCCATTTTCTTTGAGAAGCGGGGTTTCGTTTTTCCATCTGACTTAGGTACGTCTCCCTCGACTTTTCTTACACCATTGCATAATGTCTTCTCCTATTTATGCTATTTCTTCTCCCTCCGGCGAGGGTTCTAGTGATGAAGGTTCTCCTAGCATTCACCAGAAGTCGCTTTTAGGCAAAGAAGTTATAGGGATAGGTGAAGAGACTGATAGTGACACCAATAGTGATTCTAGTGAGTTTCTTAGATTAATGAAAGGGCATGTAGATGAGGGTGGACCTGTAGATGAGGGTGTAACCTCTGTAGGAAAAGTTCTCCCCTCGGGGCAGGGTGAGAATACTACTGTTGTGGTGGTAGATGAGAATGCTAATATTATCAGGGAGGAAGAAGTGGAAAATGAAGCAAATGAAATGCCTCTTTCTGGAAGAGTCAGTCGGAAGTATAAAAGAGGTATAGGGTTAGCCATAAGTCCCCAGAGAGAGAACGAGGGAAGAAACAAAAGGGGAAGTAAATATCCTCCCGTGACTTTAGAAGGTTACACTTGGGTTCAGGGGGAAGTCGGTGCACATCCAACTTGTTTCCAAGATTTGAAGTCTATCACCGACTTGAAGAATAGAGTTGATCTGACAGACTATAATCAGTCTGACTGGGTGATTTTCGATTATCGCCTTCCTACAGAGAGAGTTTTCCTCAACATCGGTTCTGGGACATCCGACTATACATATGTTTATGAAGATATATTTAAGGATTTGGGTATAACTCTGCCCTTTTCCGACTTTGAGTGTGATATGTTGACCGCGATGAATGTAGCTCATTCCCAACTTCACCCTAATAGTTGGGCGTTCATCAAGGCATTTGAAACTTTGTGCTACTATTTAAACATATTGCCGACTACAACAAAATTCATGTATTTTTACTGTGTGAAGATAGCCGAAGGGGCTAAGATAGGTTGGGTTTCACTTTGTGGTGCACAATATGGGAGTTTGTTCACCCTTTATAATCAATCTTCGAAGAAGTTCAAAACTCATTTTTTCATAATAAGACCAAATCCGGTATACCCCAACAACCTATATTTGTTTTATAAATCTGATGGAATAACTAGGAAGTTTTCGTTACATTGGCAAGAGAATCCCCGCAGATTTAAGTCGAGCCTGAGTACATGTTGACTTCTAATGACAGAAGAGATGTGCTGACCATCGCAGGGTTTCCAAGAAAAATGGATATTAAGAAAGTCATCAATCTCCCTTATTCAGGAAATATCGATAGGGCTCCTAGTAGTAAGTATTTCACTTTGTCATCTTTATAGTTTTTTCCTCTTGAGATTGTTCTCTTACTAAATGTTATTTGTGTAGGTATCATGGGTGATTGTGATTATAGAAAACTGAGGAAGACAGTCTCTGAGGTCGAGAAGGATAGCTGCTGCTGCCTACGCCGATTTGATTCGGCCAAGGAAAAAGAAGAAGAATGAAGACAGAAAGAAAGATCAGACAAGCAACCGACCAATGGTCGAGGTTCAACCCGAAGTAGTGGAGAAAATGATAAGTTTAGAGGTCGATCCAACAACTAATGCAATGGCTAAGATGACAATAGTGATTGATAAAGATAAGGGTAAAGATGTTCAAGCTGACCTTGAGGGAAACAGACACTCATGTACAAAAAGATTAGCCAAGGACTGCACCACTGACTAACCTTGAGAGATCAGGTCAGCCTAGAACAGTTGTGATTCGCAATCACAAGGGAAAGTTGCAATGGATGGATCATGTTACAATAACTCCAAATGTGGCATCATTGTGGAATGCTGATCTCAAGGGTTCTGAATTCATCAAGACGGAATTGTTGGTAACTAAATGTGATAAAGATATGATGGATTATGTGGGTGCTGAGAATAATTTAGATACTTCTGAAGTGTTCCTACTTCGGTCTATGGCAGCAATACGCCATTGGAAACCGAAATTGATAGAGGCTGAGTCCAAGTTAAAAGTTGTTGCTGAAGAGAAGAAGAAAATAACATAAGGTTGGTAAAAAAATTAAAGAGTTGGAATTGGCTTTAGCCAAGAAAAATGAAGCAATTAAAAAGTTTGAAAATGCTGTTAGTCTGAAAGCCAAGCAGAATGAGCAGCTGGTGCAAGATAATGAGAGGCTTTCTGAGAAGGTTAACTCTTTGGCTAAAGACACTGTTGATTCTAAAAGAATAATCGAAACCTTCAGTATCCAGTTGACCGAGGAAGAGGAAAAAAGGAAGATTGCTAAGAATGAGAAGAAATCTGCTAAGTATGAGAATGTTATCTTGACCGAGAAGATGAAAGAGTTTGCTGTTTTGAAGAAAGACAAAGAAAATTTTATTACCGAGATTAAGAAAGCAAAAGGGATGATTGTTTATGCCCATAATGAAGGTTTTAAAAAGGCTCAAAGGCAAATAGCAGTACTCATTTGTAAAGGCAAAAATCACAAGAAGGGGGGTTGAATTGTGATTTATAAAATTTTTTGCAAACTTTTATAAACAGAGAGTAGCGTCTTATGAGATATAGAAGTTGAGAAAAACATTTTGACAGACGATATCTTAACAGATGAAAGCCTTTTAAAAGAAACAGGTTTTAATCACAATCCAAAGTCAGTTCAAAGCAGTTATCAGAGATATAAGACAAAGAAAGACAACACAGGAGTTTATACTGGTTCGTCTCACCCCGAGACTACGTCCAGTTCTTGGCAAATTACCAAGTTCCAATAACTTATCACAAGTTACAAGTATTTTTCACTGCCACTTCTGGCTCACCCAAGTAGTATTTCACACTTAGCCTCTCCAAGCTAAAACCCAAGTATTCTTTACTACCAAGCCACTTCTGGCTTTAAAACAAATCACTAGATTTGTTTTTTATAAAGGGCGCACAGACTTTAGAACTATCGTCTTAGAGACGGATATACAAGATAAAAAGCTAAGTCTTTTTCTCTCAGGATACACAAAGTGGTTTGAGAGCTTTTTACAAACTAGAGCTTTTACAGGACAAAGAAAGAAGGCTTCAAAGAATGTTTGAAAAAGAATTTAGTTGTTACATTTAGCATTTCATATCTTCTTCTATATATACACTTGTTGAGGAAGTAACCGTTGTCTCTAATCAGTCTTTTTTTCTTGCGTCTGACCATCGTCTGAAGGAGGGTGGTTGAGGGCATTTAATGCAAGCATTAAATACTTGTCACCAACTAGTCATTCTGAGCTGATAAAGCATTTTGCTTATCTTTCTTGAGATATACTCCAAAACCTTATGCTGCAGTGGTCACATCGCTTGTTCAGACAAGTACTGATTGTTAGTTGTAGTGTGTCTTTTGAGGCGTGGGAAGCTTCAGAAACTTTGACTTTTCTTTCTATTCCCTTTTATGCACTTCGACAGATCCTAGGAGGATGTTCTATGAACATTCCCTGCAAAATAGATAACACAACGATAGTGCATTTACTATGCCTTTAAATGCTTCTTCAAACTATAGCGTCTGTCTGCGTATCATCTGTATCTTACAGACGTAGATACAACATTTTCGTCTGTTGCCATTTATAAGACACACGCTTTTTACTTAATATTTGTTTTGCATATAATCAAAATAATTGACGGTCCTGATTCGTCTTATGACTCAACATCATTCTTGAGTTTGATCTGAATAAGCTTGATGTAGATATGGATGTTAAAGACAGTCTCATTTGAGGGAGTCCCAGATTGGGACATCCGAGGACTCAGAAGGGAATCATGTAACCTCGGCTAGGGAGCATGAGGCAACTTCATCTCCTGTTTGATATTATTGTATAGGATGAGTAATGTAGCTTTTCTAGAGCTTTTTGTAACCCAGTGTGACTAGATCTTTTAATGATATTATCAGTATAATTTAGTCATGAAATTTTGTGTTTCACTACTATATTGTCATGAAGTATTATGTTGTAAAAGTTACAAATAACTAGAATGAAATATTTCAATTATTATGCAAAGACAAGATCAGAATTCTATTTTGGCTGAAAAGCCGATATACTTATAAGTGAGGGCTGAATAGCCGAGATAAAAATCAATATCAAAGCTGAATAGCTGAGATGAGAATCAAAGCTGAATAGTCGTGATGAAGATTAAGGCTGAATAGTCGAGTAAAAATATTAAGGCTAAATAGCCGAATTAATAAGATGAATCAATATTAAAGCTGAATAGCCGAGATAAGAATCAAGGCTGAATAACCAAGATGAAGATTAAGGCTGAATAGCCGAGTTAATGAGAAATATGTTAATCATTGTTGTTTCTTTTATGTCTAATTCTAGTTAAAATAGAAAGACAAGTAGACAATATAATATATAAACATACAAGGCATAATGAAGTGATGAGTTAGAAGTGAATGAAATGGTAAAAGGATTTCATTAATGAGTAATAAATCATTCCTTTTACATTAACTAGGCATGCCTCGTTAAAACCACTTCAGCCAAAACCCATTATTTTTTACTTGGGAAAAAAGACTGAAGTAGGAAAAAGAGTACAACACCTGGTTTTTCAACTAAAGTATGCCTTTAGATGTGTGGCATTCCAGGTCCTAGGGATGACCTTTCCATCCATTTCTTCAAGACGATATGCTCCATTTTGTAAAGATTGGGTTACTCGGAATAGACCTTCCCAATTAGGTGCAAACTTTCCTTCTGTATGGTCTTTCTGAGCTTCACCTCTCACTCGCCATACCAAGTCTCCAACTTTAAATTCTCTTTTCTTCATAATTGAATCTTGTTTCTGAGCTGCCTTTTGTTTGCATGCCTCTTCTTGATTTCAAGCTTCTTCTCTGACTTCCTCAATCATATCTAGCTCGGTTGCTAGATTTTCGAAGTTATGAGTTTCTGAAAAATAGATCCTCCTTGCTGAAGGTTCACCTATCTCCACTAGAATCATTGCATCGGCTCCACAAGTTAGTCGGAATGGAGTCTCCTTGGTGGTAGATTGTGGGGTGCAATGATAGCCCAAAGTATGCTGGGCAGTTCTTCGGCCCATTGTCCCTTTGCTCGTCCTAATCTTTTCTTCATCTTGGTCAGAATGACCTTGTTGGCAGCTTCCGCCTGTCCGTTCATCTGTGGGTGTTCTACCGATGACACAAAGTGCTTAATTCCGAGTTGCTTCAAGAACTCCTCATACCCATTATCTATGAACTGTTTGTCATTATCAATTACAATGGCAAATGGAATTCCATGTCTGCATATCAACGTTTTCCATGTGAATTTTTGTACTTGCTGAGCTGTGATTTTGGCCACAGGTTCCGCTTCGATCCACTTGGTAAAGTAATCGATGGCCACTAATAAGAACTTCACTTAGCCTTTTGCTAATGGGAAAGGGCCTAAGATATCCATTCCCCATTGTGCAAATGGCCATGGTGCGAAAATGCTATGCATCTTTTTAGGCAGAGCATGATGGATATTACCAAATTCTTGACATTGTTTGCATTTCTTCACGTAGCTGGCACAATCAGCTCATACTGTGGGCCAATAGTAACCTGCTCGGATGACACGAGCTGCCATATTTCTTCCTCCTATTTGCATACCATATATACCACGATGAATCTCATTGAGCACATATTCTGTGTGTTCTTCCCCTATGCATTTCAACAGGGGGTTGATATTCCCCTTTTGAACAGCTCACCATTGACGATTACATAGTAGGCCAACTTCATCCTTGTCTTCCTAGCGTCTAGCTCGTCTTCTGGTAGAGTTTCATCTGTTAAATAATTGTAAATCTGTGCCATCCATCCTTTTTGCTTGGTCGCAGGGACAAACACTTTAGTAGATTCAGTACTAGGGAGGCTGAGAGTTTCTTGTATCACCGTCCTATGTTGGCCGGGTTTCTTAGAGCTTGCCAGGTTTGAAAAAATATCTGCTCTGTCATTGTCATCTCTGAGGATGTGTTTGATTTCATACTCGTCAAAGTTGTTGAGGAGATTCATTGTGATATGATAGTATCTCTGCATCTGAGTATCTTTAGCTTGGAAATTTCCCAATACCTGTCCTGTGACAAGTTTCGAGTCACTTCTACATCTCAACTTCCTGACTCCCATTTCCTTAGCTAATCTAAGATCGGCAATCAATACTTCATATTTGTTAACTCCTTGTCTAGTGAACCAAATCGTACAAGTCGTATCCACAGGGACTTGTTCAATATTTGGCAAAATAGCAACCTTTACTAACTATGGCTATCAAAAACAATTATTTTAATTGGAATGCATTAATGTAAATAGCAAGAACTTAAATAAACATAAAACTAAAGAGTAAAGTAACAGAAAATCTTTTTGGGGAATTTTTACGAACACTTGGAATGCGATAAAAAAAAGGATAAAACAACAATGCATAAAAGTGTTGGGATTGACTTCACCAAACCATCTCCTCATGCCTACAAAGGTCACTCATCTAGTTTAAGGTTCATTTATTATCATCAACTCACAAAATACTCAAACCCCAATTCCTTGGATGGAAAGAGCCTAAGTCCCTTAACCAAACTATCAATCCCTTGCATAGCTTAGCCAAGTAACTTGCTTTAAGAACAAGAGTTAAAAGATGACTAACAAGCTTTGATCTATTCCTAGCAACAAAACCCATTAGGTGTTCTTCTCCATTTCTAGGTTTAAAAACATTTTCCAATCGGATTCAAACCACAAAAATCAAGCAAAGGGTGATCAAGCCAAGGCAAGCATTAAGCACAGAAGAGAACACTTAATAATGAACAATAAACATAGATTAATAACTACAATGCATACATGAAGATGGGTTCAGTTACATCAACCCCAACAAGGGTGAACCTAACTACCTAGCTACAAGAAGAAGAAAAAGAAGAGAAAAGGATGCACAAAATGATGAGACTTGGTAGGGGAACCATGAAGAACAAGTGAGAGCTTCCCAGCCCCTCACTATGCCCTAGATAGCTCCCCCACACAAATCTCCCGAATTCCCCTTCAATTGGGCCTTTTATCCTTTTGTTTCAGGCTCATTAATGCCACCTCAGGAGTCCTCACGCCCAGCCTCAAGTTTTCCCACGCTCAGCTTCAGAAAAGGCATCAGGGGTGCAACTCGAAGGTCCTCACGCCCAGCCTCAGCATTCTCACGCCCAGCCTTAGGTTGACAGCAAGCAAAGGGAAATTTCTTCATTCTCAGGCCCAGCCTCAAATCTCTCAAGCCCGGCCTCAGCAAGATAAAAGGAAGATGTTGGCTTTTGGCTTTCAAAATATGCTTCCAAAGATGTTGGCTTGAACTTCAAATGACTCATGCTCCAAATTCTTTAATTCTTCTTTTATTCCTACAACAAAATATCAAAAGCTAGTAAAACTCCTAAAGGATTAGCAATATTACCACTACTTCTACATAATAGTTAAATTAGCCTAAAATTGATTAAAACAAAGTTCTAAGTCATGAAAAATGTAAGATAAATGTTAAGATATGTAAGCATATAAAGCATCTATCAATATTCAGCTTGGTTGTTAGAGGCTTGGAAGTCAAACCGAAGGGATTGTTCCAAAGTTATGTCCCCTGGTCTTTCCAAAGTGATTCCTACTCCACTACCTTTAATATTATATGCTCCATCCACGAACATGAGCCACCAGTCGTCCTTTACATCATCTTTTGGAGGTAATTCGGCCAAGAAATCAGCCAAAAATTGAGCTTTAATAGGTTCGGGTGGTTCAAATATAAGCCTAAACTCAGAGAGTTCTACTGGCCAACTCTGGTTTTCTGAGCACCTGCTTGATGGGGTGATCAGTTTTTACTTTGATCTAGTGACTCTGAAAATAAGGTCATAGTCTTCAGCCGAGTTTATTAGTGCCAAAATAAGCTTCTCTATCATTTGATATCGCACCTCTGCCCCTTGTAATACTCGACTAGTGAAATATATGGGTTGCTGTCTTTTGCCTTCTTCTTGTACCAATACCGAGCTGATGGTTGTGGGGGAAACAGAAAGATATAGAAGGAGCTAGGCCCCAGGAACTGGTCGTGTTAAGATTGGTGGTGTTGCCAAGAAAATTTTGAACTCTGTAAACATGTTTTCGCACTCCTCATCCCAGTGAAATTCCTGTGGTTTTCATAACAATTTGAAAAATGGCCGAGCTTTCTCAACCATTTTAGGGAGAAAATGGGATAAGTACTAGTTTCCCTGTCAAGTTCTGCACTTCATTAATATTTTCAAGTCTTCTCATTGCTATGACTGCTTCACATTTGTCAGGATTTGCTTCTATGCCCTTGTAGGTAAGCATAAAGCCTAGAAATTTGCCACCACCGACTCCAAAAGTGCATTTCTCCGGATTCAACCTCATGTTGTGTTTCCAGAGCCGAGCAAAGATCTCCATGAGATCAGTGCAGTGTTCCTCTAGCCTCTTCGATTTCACTACCATATCATCTACATAGACCTCAACATTCCTTTCGATCAAGCCCTTGAAGACTTTATCCATTAGACGCTGGTATGTGGCACCATCATTTTTAAGTCCAAACGACATTACCTTATAACAATAATTGGCTCCTTCTGTAATAAAAGCCATCTTCTCCTCATCTGGTGGATACATTTTAATCTAGTTGTAGCTTGAATAGGCATCTAAAAGCTGAGTAGCTTGTATCCGCAGGCTCCATCAACAAGCCGATCTATACTAGGTAGGGGATAAGCATCCTTCGGACAGGCCTTATTGAGGTTAGTGTAATCAACACATATTCTCCATTTTCCATTACTCTTCTTCACCATCACCACATTAGCGAGCCAAGTGGTGTAGTTGACCTCTCGGATGAAGTCTACTTTGAGTAGTTTCTCTGTCTCAGCATCAATGGCTTTGCGTCTTTCCTCTCCTAACTTCCTTTTCTTCTGAGCTACTGGTTTGGCTTCAGGAAAAATTGCCAGCTTGTAACAAATGAAGTTTGGATCAATACCTGGCATGTCGGATGCGCTCCATGCAAATAAATATGCATTTTGTTGAAGCACTTCCTGTATGTTGCTTCAGACATCATCGGCCATCTGTCTGCTGAGTTTTGTGTATTGGTCGACTTGTTTACCGATTTGAAAGGAAAGTAATTCTTCAATCAGACTTAGTCTTAAGTCTTCTAGATTGGCTCTCGGGTCAAAATCCTTCCAAGAAAGGGTTGCAGGGTTGATGTTAGCTACTTGTGCTGCTACTTATGCTTTTTTTGATTTTTTGACATCATAAGGCTCAATTTTGAGGCTTTTGGCATAGCATTCGCAAGCATCTTCATGATCTGCTTTGATAGTGACAATAACTCCATTGGATGATGGGAATTTCATGGCCAAATGGGGTGTGGACACAATGGCCCCTAGAGCGTTGAGAATTGGTCGTCCAATAAGCACATTATAAGAGGTGTCAACATCAATCAAGATGTACTTTACCATGATAGCTTAAGATAACTTCCCTACCCCAAAAGTGGTTAACAGTTCAACATATCCCTGAGTGTGAACATGTTCTCCAGCGAACCCTACCAATGGTTCTTGGTAAGGTTTAATGATATCATGTGAAATGTCTAGCTTTAAAAAAGTAGACCAATATAAGATATCTGTTGAGCTTCCCTGGTCAATCAATGTCTTGTGTACCCCCCAGTCAGCTATGACAATAGTGACCACCATAGGATCATCTTGCTTCGGGTTAGGATCAACGAAATCCTTGTCAGCGAAAGAGATATGAGGTAATGACCTCTTTAAAGGCCTTCCTACAACGTTTACATGCTTTATAGCTCGAAGATGTTTCTTCCTTGTCGAGTTACTACAACCTCCCCCTGCAAAACTGCCTGCTATGGCGTTTATCACTCCTCAAACTCTGCCTTCTCCTTGGTTATTTTGTTGATTATGTTATGAATCTTTACCCCCATCCTGTTGGTTTTGATGATTGTCGTGCTCATGTGTTCCACGACCACCTTTGCCTCCTCGATAACCACCCCGACCACCGCGGCCACGACTGCGATATCCACCTCGTGAAGGTTGGTAACCCTTGACATAGTGGTTTAAGCATCCTCGTTGCACCAATTCTTCGATTGCATCTTTTAAGGTGACACAATCTTCTGTTAAATGGCCAAAGCATTGATGATACCGACAATGTTTTGACTTATCGACATTTTCTGACGTACGGGATGGTAGTGGCAGAGTTAGGATTTTAGCATGAAATGCTTCTTCCAAAACCCTTGCCCCTGGATTCACTGAGTGGGGTATACGAGGCGTATATGGGTTGTCTGGTTTGTCTTTGAACTTTGAAATCCCTATCTTTGACAGGCTGCACGATGACGTAACTAATCCATGTTTAAATGTCTTTTTCTGTAGAGGCTATTTGCAAATGGTCCAGGTCAGAGGGCTGCAATCGTTGAGTGAAGGGCGACACCAGGATCAAGATCACAGATTCGAACTGCGATGGCAGAGAAGCATTCCATGAACTTCTGTAACGGCTCATCGTCACCTTGTCTCAGGTTGACAAGAGCGATTGATGTTGTATGATGAGGCCTACTCATCTCATATTGCGCTCTGAAACGTTGTGCCAAGGTTTCGAAGGAGTCAATTGATCCCAGGGGCAGTTGGGTGTACCAACTTAATGTAGGTCCCTACAATGAGGTTGGGAAAACCCTGCATAAAATAGCACCATCATTAGTATAAAGGTTTACCTGGGTGATGTAAGCCTCTAGGTGCTTATCCGGGTCAGTTGTACCGTCATATTGTTTGAGATTCAGGGGCTTCCACCCTAGGGGCAGAGATGCATCCATGATCCCATCGGTGAACGGGTGTCGGCATGGTCCGGCTAGTCCTTGAAAATGTGATTGAGTGCGAGAACGCATGTGGCTATCTTGCGGATGTGTACTATAATGAGAGTGGTGTGATTGGGTGTTTGTATTTTGGTGTTGATATAAGTGATGGTTGGCGTAAGCATGCACGTGAACATGCGCTGCAGAAGGGGTATGATTTGTTGCTACATGTGACTCTTGTAATTTTGCTCGAATTTGTGCGTTTTCGTCTACAGTTCTTTCAAATCGGCTTCATGTTTTTGTCTAAGTGCTGCTAGATCATCCGTATTCTTTTTCTGTAATGCTTCCAGTTGAGCTCGGAATTCCTGCATCATCGAGCTTTCTACCATGGTGGATTGGCTCTGCCCGCCTTGTCTAGTCGTTACCATGAAAATTGTGATCACAAGAAAATTTTCCCTGGGCGCCAAATGTTCATACCTTGATCTCAGGCCGAGATACTGATGAATCCACCGGTGATACCAAGTAGTAGATGAAGTATTGAGGCTATCAAGTCTTCAATGAGCTAGGTGGAGGTACCTGCAAAAGGGACTCTGATGCCTAAGTTAGTATGTGTCCTGTATGTTTTGTAAGGTAAAAAGAAGAAGATACTTGCTACCTGTTCTCGTTGCCCTTTAAGTATGATCGGTTACCGAGTAAGGTAATTGCTAAGGCACAATAGGAAATCATGTCCAGAGGTTGAGTAATGGTTTGGCATTGATAACCGTTACCAACCAAGTGTCTAGATACCGTATAGTCCAAAATGGAAACGAAAGAGTGTTGAGCGACGTCTTCTTTTTTCTTCGAGTATTTGTGTGACATCTCTATCCAGGATCAAAATATTGACCCTTTCCCATTGTGTTTAGTATAAAAAAAAGTTTTTTCATATTTAAGAATCATGATTCCTAAAAATGACTAAAATTTATTTGGTTGGTCATAATGATTCCTGTGAATATTTATATAAGTTTCTTGGGATCAAAGAGTACATGATATTTATATAACTTTAATTATTTATCCAATTAAATAATCTAATAAGAGTAATAAGGTATTTTTACCGTAAGAAAACTATTTTTTTTAACTTGGAAAAGTCAAATTCCCACATTCCCACAGAAACAATTTTTTTGGAAAATATGGCTAAAAAACATTCTCGAGAAACAATGTTTCCCTTGAATGTTATGTTTTTAAAAAAAGGCTTAATTATGTTTTTAGTGTCTCAAATTTGGGGTTTTGTCTGTTTTAGTATCCAAAATAAAATTTGCATTTTTTTAGTCCCTTAAATTCACAAAATGCTTTGTTTAGTTCCTCGTGATTGATTTTTGACGATTTTTTTTTACTGCAAAAAGGACTAAAAAACCCATTTTGTGAATTTGAGGGACTAAAAAAATGCAAATTTTAATTTGAGGGATTAAAAAAGACAAATCCCTAAATTTGAAGGTCTAAAAATATATTTAAGCCTTTAAAATATAAACCAAACCTCAAAAACAAACATTCCCAACCTAAGATTGTTAAAAAAACTTAAAAGAGAAAACTTCAAACCTTGACACCTTCATACATTTATCAATAACTTCTATAATGAAAGACGTGCTAAAAGGACACATAACTATTCACAAAAAATATCAGTATTTTATTTTAACAACTTTGATTTATAATTCTTTACAATTTTCATTGCTTTTAAACTATTGGATGGAAAAAATAGTCTTTGTTGAAAATGGCATTAAGGCAGGACGAGTATAGAAAGTAATTGTCTCATTTTATTTTTTTTGGAAGGCAAAGTAATTCTCTCATATTCACCCATACTTACACGAGTATTTAAAAAGTGGGTTTTCGCAAAAAATTTTAGATATTTGTGAGTCCACGGGGATTCGTGAATATTTGTTAATATACAAAATTTTAAACTAAAATTAAAAAGTAAAATAAAACTAAAAATAAATATTTTAAAACATATATTTATGCTAAATTTTTTTTAACATATATCTATACTAAAAAGAAATAATTTTGAAATATAGATTTAAACTAAAAATAAATTAGAACAATTTACTTTATATATAATTAAAATTGTTTAAATAATTCTAAAGTGAGGATACTCGTGGGTATGGATACCTTACTACCTGTCCATTAATAAACAAGTATTTATTTAACTATCCATTTTATATCCATAGCTAGTTTTATCCGCAAGTATGGATTTTTTTTTTTGTCATCTTTAGTCTTTACAGTCAACATTGAAAATGGTAGCAGTCCAACTCTCTTTCCTTTTATCACATTTTTATTAGAAATTCTTTAGTTTTTTCATTTTTTTTCATTTCTTTAAGCATTTGTAGAAATTCTTGTTAGTTGTGAGTTAAATATAGTCAATATCACAATTTTGAAAATTTTAATTTACCTTTTTGCTTCTTGGTTAACGAGGACACAAATTGTCCTTTGTGTACAAACATATTATTACGATTATATGAAGATTATAATTATTGCTAACTTAAGTTCGGAGTTTGTTTTTCATAGTTGTTCTATAAAAATTCTACCAATTATTTTATTTCATGCAATAAGTTATTTTACCCTATATATTTTATGAGTTATTTAAGTTGCACATGTTGTTTAACTTAGTAACCTTGAAAATAAAATAATTAAAGAAGAATGATAATTGTAGATCATAAAAAAAAAAGTGAGGGTTAAATTGCGTTTTAAATGTTTTTTGCAAATCCTTTATCTAAGAATCTATTTCATCTTACATATGACAATGTACAAATTATGGAAGGCAAAGTTGTTTTAAATATTTTATGGAACAAATATAACAAACACAAATTAAGCTTATAACTTTTTATAAAACACTTAAGTAAACACTATATAAGATAAAATAAAAGATAAAAACTCAAGATTACATCCAATCACTAGTAAGCTGTTAAAAATTTCACTAACAAGTAAGATTGTTACAATTATTCTTTAACCCATCCTCTTCAACATGAGTATTATTTGACTTGCTTCTCTAAGTAAAAATCCAAATATTGTTTATACACAAGCCTCTCTAGGGTAAAATTCAAATATTCTTTGATTCAAAGTCTCTTCAACTTCAAACGTTTTCACTAACAAAAAAGTTAATAAAGAGAAAATATCACTAACTACTCTGTCTTAGTCAAGACGGATATACAAATATTAGCACAAGTCTTTCTTTTATACTCATAATTTTTAACAAGAAATATAAGAAGAGAGTTGAAGTTCTAGTTGGCAATCTTTCGCGTAAGAATTCTCTATCTTGATCTTCGATTCTTTGGTGAAACAAGACAATGACACCTATTTTGGGCATAATGTTTCAATTCGTTTTATATCTAATTCAATGGGGTTTTGATAAATATCCAATTTAGGTATAAAGTCTACCATTCCCAAAGACATTAAATTTGGATTTTACATAATGAGAAATTGATGTTGTAAAACCATTTTTATGCAAAAATTAAGGTTTCACATAAACTAATTTAGAATTTTTTTTTCTAAATGGAAGGAGGCATCATTCTTGCAACCAAATTAAAATATATTAAAAGCCTTGAGAAAAAAAGAGTACAAGTAACATTAGAGAAGATAAAAAAATGCCGACCCACCCGAAACCGAGCCATCCAAAGGCATTTTTGAATGAAACAAGCAAGTTTAAATGACCCGACAATTTTTTGGGTTGAAAAAATGGGTTAAAGTGGGTTACAACAATCGGGTGTGGGTTTGAGTTTTTTTCACCTGTGAACCCGAACCTGACCACGTGTTTAATGTTATTCTATATATAAAAAGACTACCTATAAAAGCTATTGTTAAGTGTTGGCTTCATTTGAAACCCTAAGACACTCAGCCGCACAACATTCTTCTCCTTCCTCTTCCTTAACCTCATCCCCCTTGTTCCCTTTTGTAGACCTTATTCCTTTTGAAAAGCGAGAAGACACACACAACGACGAGCGCTCCCTCTTCCCTTTTTGCTTTCACTTTTTCTTCTTGCAAACAAAGAAGACAAGGTATTTTCTTTTGTTTTCCAATTTTATTTTCATTTTTCTTCTCGTCTCATGTTTTCTAACAAACAATTAAAAGAAAAAGTTTGCATGTTGCAAAAAGTTTTTAAATTTAACAACAAATGTGATATGTGATCTCTCGTTTTGTTTTCTCAAGGGTTGTTTAGAGGAAAATACATATTCTTCTTTTTTTGTTTCTTCATTTTCCCCCATTTAGTGGCTCATTTCTTTTTCTGTGTTTGTAATTTTGGTTTGTGTTAAAAAGATTTAAGCTTGATGTGTGTTTTTATTTATTTATTAGGTGACAAATGTGGAGACATAGAAAAGTTTGCAACCTCCAGGTGTTTGAAGAAAGGTTAGCTTTGCAAAACTTTCATGTTTATTTTCCTGTGTTTCTCAGTGTCTTGTTTCCTTTTGTGTTTGTTTGTTTGGTATGTGTTAACAAAATTAGAGCTTGATGAACTTTTTTATTTTTATTTTTTAGGTGACAAATATGGAGGCAAATAAAAAGTTTGCAACTTCTAGGTGTTTGAAGAAAGGTTTGTTTTACAAAACTTTAAAGTTTAATGTGTTTTTTTGTGTTACAAGTTGGGCTAAACTCGTTACCTAAACAAATCAAAATGATACGGGTTTGGTTGGTTGGACTCATGTAATTTTATTGTTAAATTTGAATGAAACCAACCTGGTCACTAACTGACTGGTTTGGGTTAGGTTAATCAGATTTGTAAATTTAACATTATTTAAATTTTCTAAAAATTATAATTTTTTTCATACCAATTTTAACACGTTATAAAATATTGTATTTGGTATTAACTTTGTTGACTTTTTTTTGTCTTAATAATAAATATTGACTAAGTTATATGATTAATATTGGAGAAAACACAAGCTTATGCAACACAAACATCATATTCTCACTTCCCACCATAGTTTCTAGTATTCAAACTAGTATAATCAAATTTAATAAGGATGGCTCTACATAACTTGCAACATCAAAGTAGTGATTACATAAATTATCTAGTCCAACAACCTATGGCATGCATTGAAGAATCCACCGAATAAAGCATGTCTATGTATCTAAGTTATGTTGCGAGGCTTGCTCTCGTAGACCCTTGTAAACTTGTGTTTACTAGTTAGTCAGGGGTGGTTTTTGCTATTCAATATTTTATTATTTTTAAACTAGCGTTGTTAATGTTCTTTGATCTTAAAAAGGTTTTTCAACAAAGTTTTCAACTTCAGAAGCAACATTTGTGCCTAAACTGAAAACCAAACTTTGACAGTAATACTTAGGTTCTGGATATTTTAAGAAGCAATATTTGATAATATATTCTATATACTCTAATTGATTATTTAATTCTTAGTAAAGGAAGCATTTACTTGTAACCAACTTTCAAAATCCAAGCAACAAGCTTTAGAAGAAACTTCAGAAGAAGTGCTCTTTTGTGCAGAAAAGGCCAAAGTCAGTTAAGGTCACTATTCAACCCCCCTTTCTAATGACCTTCTGATCCACATCATATATATAAATAGAAAGATAATATTTCTTTTGTGTAAAATTAGCTTAATTATGATTGTTTGCATGCTTTTTGTTTGGATTACAATCCTATAATTTTGCTTCCCCTTTATTTAGTCATAATGGCACAATGAAAATTGACATACTCAGCATAAACATAACACTCAACATGTTGCTTGCTCATTCCTGTGGAATGCATTGAGTGTTAAGTGTGATTCAACCATTGACCTCTTCAAATAAACCCAAACTATTTTTGCACTTCAAGTGCATTGATGATATTTCTTTTTTCAACATGTTCTTATATTGATTCGAATTTCATCTCTATCTTAATAAACTCTCTTTAATATCTTGAATAATAGTTTAATGGTTTACTTATATTTTCTTATCTTAGAAGTTCAAGCTTGGTGTAGAGAAAGAAAATTATGCTTAATCACACCAATATTCATCCCAAAGTAGAGATAGTTTAGTCGATGTCAAACCAAGAGTTCATATTCGAACACATTGCCAAAAGAGTTAAATAGTCATACATTGACAGTGTAACACAGTTTTACACATCCAATAAAAAATTACAGTTAGTATGACTTTTAAGGTATTCAAATAATGATGTCTATCTAGTTAGTTCGAGTTGAAATATGTGTTGCACTTAGGTCTTTAGCAACCAACCGAGTAAAACTAAAGTTTGTCACTTTAGCCCTTATGTTGTCAGTGATTAGTGGAAAGTGTTTTTTTTTTAATTCTTATTATTATTTACCTTTTATTCAATATACACTTTTAAGCCACATAGGTGAAGTGTTCCACTAAAAGATATAATACTACATCCTACACGACCACACTCATTCAACCATTGACACTTTGATTAGAAGATTGAAGTTTGGATCTTTGATTGTCTTTTTTTTTTTTTTTACAAGAAAGTGGTGTAAAACAGTGTTAAGGATCTGTTGTGGTTGAGTTGCAAATTTGGTTGTGTTGTGGCAATCTTGATTTATTTTTCACACTACAATTGTGGGCTGTTGCCATTACGGGTAGCTTCGCAACCACAAGATTGTTATCTTAACTGACATTTGGACAATAAGAAATATAAATGAAGGTACTAATTAATTAGTGCATGCATTGCAATTAATATCAATTGCATAAATTAAAAACACATACTTTGAACAGTTTCTTTTTGGTACTGTAGGAAATAATAGTTCCAAGATATTTAGCTCCATTATATTCTTTACAAACATAGAGACCTATGAACATTTGGGGCTTGTCATTAGTGGCCTCTTCTTTTCGCTTGTCATTCGAAATAACTTCTTTTTTATTATATGAAAATAGAACAACTATAATTAGTAAATTAGATTCATTGCCATGCAATTACAATATGTTAAGCCAATGCTAAAAATAGGAAAATGTATATATTCAAAGCATTCAAGAACATACTAATTTAAGTCCAAATTTAGGCTTTTGTTTATTTTAATTCCTAGCAGTGATGTTATTGGCAACTGGTCTTGAAGTAGTTCAATCTTGAAAGCAATGAAGAAAATCAAGTTAGTACTCTCTTCCTAACAGTGATTTTCTCCATTGTTTTCAAGATCAGTCACCAATAACATCGGTTCTAGGAATGAAAATAAACTAAAGCCTAAAGCTGGACATAAATAAGTATGTTCTTGCATGCTTTGAATGTATACATTTTCCTATTTTTAGCATTGGCTTAACATATTGTTATTGCATGACAATGAATCTAATGTACTAATTATAGTTGTTATATTTTCATAGAATAAAAAGGAAGTTATTACGAATAACAAGCGAAAGGGAGAAGTCACTAATGATAAGCCTTAAAATGCTCATAGGTCTCTATGTTTGTAAGGAATATAATGGAACTAGATATTTGGGAAATGTTATTTCCTACATTACTATACACAAACTATTCAAAGTATGTGTTGTTTAATTTACATAACTGATATTAACTGCAATCCATGCACTAATTAATGCGAGTACATTCCTTCATATTTGTTATTATCCAAATGTCAGTTAAGATAACAACAAATTTTCAAACACGTTCAAATCAATGAGTTGTCCATATCACATAGTTGTGTGGTTGCTATCTTCTCCTCCAATCTTTTGCAACTTAATTTTTCTGCTGCATTTTTCTACTCTTTTCCATTGCTAACTTGCATAATTCAAATTTGAAATATGACCATTGGTGCTTGCTATTATGCCTTTGTGGTTTCCTTATGACATCTTCTTGATCTTGTCATGGGATGGCTTTTGAGGATTGTTTTGCTGCAAAATGACTTCCCGTCGTTCCCTCTTTTTGCCTCCTTGGAACGTGTGTTGTCAAAGTTGCGAGTTGAGGAGTGAAGAACTGTCGTCATTGTTTGGACCTTTGCTGTGGAACTGCACCTTTCAAGTGAATGGGGGGATGAGATTATCTCGCTCATGGGTATGATAATGGTCGGGGGGTAGCGGAGTTCTCCCTAGACCCTAATTGGTTGTGTATGTTTAATATTTTATTTGTCTGTTGTGTTGTAAATTCAATTGGACAGGTTGTGAATACCCTAAAGCAATTTCATGGTTGTTGTGATTTGATTACATGAGTGTTTGGTTGTGATTTCATGTTTTCCCTTTTGTTCCATTTAGGGATTTTGAAGGAATTTTAGGGATTGTTTTCAAATTTAATTTCTTCTTAAATGGCTAAAAGTTATACTACATAATTGTGATTGTTGGTTATGGGCATCTTGTTAATTTCTGTCACGGTGTTTCTCTATTTCTTGTACTCAATATATTCACTGGGAATGGATGATACTATACTAAGGCCTATTTGTCATATAGGTATATTAGGATAAAACAAAAATTGCTTGACTAATTCAAACATGAAATTAGTTAATAGGTAGTTGGATTTTTATATACATATATTTCGAAGTTTGTTTGTGACTTATGTTTCATTTTTTTTTCTTGAAGGAATATTATGTTTCTTTAGCATGTATATATGTTCATCACTTGCGTTATATTAATTTATAACAATATTTTACATTGTTCTTTTACATAAATATCTTACGTTTCCTTACACATTAAATATATATATATTTCATCAAGCACATAACTATTTATTCCAAAACATTAGACCTGACCAAAGAAATACAAAATGCAACTACAATTTGAACCCAAATAAGTATAGAAAAAAAAAAGTGAAAACTTGAAAGAAAAAAAATGAAATACATAAAACACCGAAGAAACTAGGCTAGGAAACCACCACATAATGCAACTATATATATATATATATATATATATATATATATATATATATATATATATATATATATATATATATATATATAAAATACTGTTATAAATTAATATAATGCAGGCAATTAATATAGTTTCATGGTAATGAAACATAGTATTCCTTCAAGAAAAAAATGAAACATAAGTCACGAATAAACTTCAAAATATATGTATATAAAGATCCAACTGCCTTTTGACTAATTTCATGTTAGACACAATCAAGCAATTTTTGTTTTATCCTAATATAACTATATGAAAAATAGGCCTTAGTATAGTATCATCCGTTCTCAATGAATATATTGAGTACAAGAATTAGAGAAACACTCTGACAGAAATTAACAAGATGCCCAGAAACAACAATCACAATTATATAGTATAATTTTTAGCTATTTAAGAAGAAATTATATTTGCTAACAACCCCTAAAACCCTTCAAAATCCCTTAATGGCACGAGGGAAAACAAAAAATCACAACCAAACACTCATGTAATCAAATCACAACAATCATGAAAGTGCTTCGGGGTATTCACAACCTGTCCAATTGAATTTAAAACACAACATACAAATAAAATATAAACATACAACCAATAGAAGTTTAGGGCCAACCTTGCCTCCAACCATAGTCATACCCATGAGCGAGATAATCTCACTCCCCTTTACCTTGAAAATGCAGTTCAACGGTAAGGGTTCAAACAACGACGGTGATTCCTCACTCCTTAGCTTGCGGCTCTGATAGCACAGGTTCCAAGGAGGCAAAAAGAAGGAACGGAGGAAAGGGTCAGGTTTTTAAGAGAAACCTAAGTTAACATATGTAAAAAAAAATAAAATTAGCTCATGGAGACTAGAGCCCAATATAATAGTCAAGAAGCTTTAATGCAATTAACTATAAAACTCCTTTTATTTTCTAAAAACCTATTTTCTCATTTCCAAGCCCAAAAGATTATGCTTAATCTATTTATTTTAAAGCCAACAAAATATAATATTTAATATTTATTAATATGTTTATAAAATTAGAAATGAAAAATGGGGGTGTTAGACCATGCGTAGCTTCTAATATATACCCCTTACCCCTTGACTAAAGATACTCTTTGAACCATGCTTTTGTTCATATACAGTTTCTAATGTTTGCACTTTGATTTGGAAAACATGATTGTCCTTCATCCTTCTGGTCAGTTCTCTTTCTGGTAGTCCTACTTCTGGAAGACTGACATTCTGCAGGATAATGTTTCACTCTTTTCTTCGTGCTTCTTAACAAGCCCTGTCTTATAAAGCACATCATAAGCAAATCATTAGTAGCTAAGTTCAGATAACATATAATTTGCTTTTTCGAAGTTTGTTGTCATTAAAACTTAAACTTCAGAAGGAGTTATGCTTCAATAATGTTGACAATTGATAAATTGAATTTAATAATTTCATTTTGGATGTTATAAGATCATGCCTTGGTTGAATTAGGTTTTAGTGATGGATTCCAAGAGTTTGTTTTTCTGTTTTTAATTTTCAATATTTAATGCAACAACTTCACTAATTTAAACTACACGGAGCCAAATCAATAGCTTTAAGAATCAAATCATTGTTGAAGTCTCATCCATGTAATTTTTGTGGATTTGTGAGTTTTTCTCTTTTTCTTTCTCTCAACCATTCTCACATAAGTTTAGATTTTTTGTAGCTTTCTTTTAATGTTGGATTCTTTATACATATTGTTTAGTTTTTTGTATTTCAAGTGTTTGATAAAATTCCTATGTGACCATTCTTTTATAAGTATTAATATATGCAATGTTGAATTAATATTGATCGTCATTGTATAATATTTTCATTTGCACGGGTAAAGCATTCAATATGCTTAGAGATTCATAGACTAAATAATAAAATTTGGCATAGAATTTTAACCATTGAATGTTTTGGTGGAAAAATCGAGGAACATGTTTTTCTTGTCTTCAAGCTTGTTTAGCATTTAATTACTATAACTATATGCCAGTGGTGAGGAATAGTAGAAAAAAGAATTATTCATTTGTATTTATCATCTATTCTTCCATTTCAACCTGATTGGTTTTAAATTTTAAATTATGATACATATTTAGTTCCATTGTCGGAGTTTTTGAGGGAGTGTATGCTAGAAATGTGGTGGGCAAAGAAGGCTTGTGGTACATACTTCATTAGAGCACAATATAAATCTAAAATTCATTTTTTATCAAATGGATAATTTGATAATCAATTCCAAATGTCACAATTACCCACTTGAAGTATGTGTTTTTTTTTAAGGCAAAATAATTTTATTCAGTAACATGGTTTGAGCACAAGGTGTGTCAAGACCAGTATGTGTTTTATATTCCTTCAACTTCTTATTATGAAATGTGAATTTATTGCTAATTATTCATTTGGTCCATGTGTGATTAGGTATCTATGCTTATCTGTGTTGATCTTTTGTTGAGTTCAATTGACACTAAACAACAATTTTTTAGGATGAGTATCAATATCATACTATAAGTTTTAAAATGTACGGTGAGGTTGATTTTCCAGTTTTTGCAATATATTTATAATATATAAATCCTGAGTTACAATACCATACATTGATACTTCAATGTACTACTATTTGCCACATAAGCTTATTTGGTTATGTGTCAATGCCTGAGAAATTCTACCTTCTATTACATATCTCCTCTACTAAAAGCTCTACACAATCCACCCCTCTCATTGTCGATTTAGACCTAAATTTCTCTCGTGAATGCTCTAAAACGCAATTCTCATCTATGCCTCAACTCTCACCAACAGTCGAAGGTGACACTTGCAATTCTTTCTCGCATTTTGTTGTTCATAAGTTTTTTATTTGTCTTATAATTTGGAAACCTTTTTGTCTTCTTTACTGCAATTCTCTTCGTTTTCTTTACTGCAATGCTCTAAAAGAGGTCTTCTTTGCAGCAATCTCCTCTGACGTCGCAATTCTCTCTAGAAATTCAAGGTGATATTCACAAGTCCTTCTCTTATTTTTTATGCTCATAAGTTTTTTATCTGTCTTATAATTTGGAAACCTTTTTGTCTTCTTTACTTCAATTCTCTTTGTTCTCCACACTGGTTTCTTAGTTTATATGAAGCTTTCTTCTAATAATTTGGGTTTTGTGGGATTCTAGATGGTTCAAAGGATCATTTGAACAATGTTGCTGAAGGAGGAAAATTCGTTTTGCATATGACTCCGCAATTCTCACCAGAAACTCAAGATGATAATGATATTCACAGTTCTTTCTTATATATTAAATAATTATTTTTAGGGGTTTAATTATGTAAATAATATAGGTTTAATTATGTAAATAATGTCATTTAAGTACAACATAAAAAAAAGTCATTTAAATCTTATTTATTTTTTCTACTTTTTTAACAAAATACTACCTCTGGTCCTTTTTATGAGAAACAACTTATATTGTAAAGTACATTATCACTTGTTTCTTATAAAAAAGACCGAAGGTAGTGTTATATTCTTTTGTAGTATTTTTCATAACTCTATTATATGTTTTTAGATGAATTTGAAAAACACATAATTATGAATACATAGTATGAATTTTGACGTTAGTTAATATATTTATTGGATGAATTTTAATTTTCATATTCCCCCAGGTCGTTAAATCCTAGGTCCATCCCTGAAGATGGTTGTTTAGAAATTTAGAAATTATACACACACACTTTTTAAATGAGAGAGGTATATGTTGGGTCATTTTTGCTAACATATGTGGCTTTTTGGTCAACATATAAGGCTTTTTTGCTTTATAAAAACTAATAGCAAAGGGTCCATTTGGGGGTCTTTGTGAGTTTTTAGTTATTGGTTTTCAAATGCAATTTTTGAGCCATAATGTGCTTGGTAAAAATGGAGTTGAAATGGTTTTTAACTCAATTTCAAAATACTTTTACATTCATTTTCAAAACCAAGAAAAAAAGATTTGTGAATTTGGTTTTTAGTTTTAAAAAAGAACACTCTCCTTGTGTTTGATGATGACCTTTCTCGCTACCACCACTAGCACTATCACCACCACCACTATCATTGACATCGCCACCATCACCACTGGCACCACCACCACCATCAGTGCTACTACTACCGCCACCATTACCATTGACACCACCACCACTATTACTATTGTCACCATTATTGTCGTCACCACCGACATTACCGTCATCGGCATTGGTATCGCCACTACCACCGCCATCGCTATCGCCACCATCGATACCGGCATTGTCATTGTCATCGCCATCATCACTACAAAAACACACCCTTTAACTAATTTTAATAGGATTGAAAACTTTCAAAATGAGTTTATTTTGAAAACTGAAAATTAGAGAAAAAACTACAACTAAAATTTAAAAACTTGATTTTAAAATTTTGAAACTAAAACAAAAAAACTAGTTGTTATTTTTAAGATTTTGAAAACTTATAACTAAAAATAACCCCAAATAGGTATAAATATATATATTTTTTTTTGTTGGTAAGCCTATAACTTGAACTTTAGTTGCTTGACTCTTGGGCAGGTCCTGATTTCACATTATACGTACCGGAAAAATTTTCTCACATCATTGTGCCTGTCCATGAAGACAAAAATTATTACGTGCTGACTTGAATAAGTTAACAACAAACAGAAGAGAAAAATAAAATCTGCTAGAATCAGAAGAGGGGAAGAATTTTAGTCGACTTTACTATTTAAATTAATCGATACTTTTTGTGTGGATAATAAAATTAATTAATTAACAGATGACTTAATCTAAACTTTTCATATGGTGCCTTCCATACAAATTGCAATTAGCATTGCTCTGTACTATTTCAGCTTACAACGTGTCATCTTTGTTCCATAAATAGTGGGCGCCTACAATGTTAGAAAATCAGCTAATCTAGCGTAATCCAATTATCCAAATCCAAAAACTAAACAAAATATCTTTATCTTATGGTTGACAAGTAATCCAGATTATTTTATTTAGAGTTTAATTTTTTTTGTGTGTGTGTTTAGAGTTTAAATTCAACATACTACGAGTGTAAAAAATTTTACTCTGTTAAACAATTGACAATCATCTTAAATATGAATTTTAATATAATTATTTCATAATTAGATAATAATGTAAAAAAATTAGATTCTCAATATATTGTAATTAAATTCATTAATTCTAATAATAATAATACACATTATAATTTTGATTTTTCCTCACAA
Source organism: Pueraria montana var. lobata (assembly GCA_026413185.1). NCBI lineage: Eukaryota > Viridiplantae > Streptophyta > Magnoliopsida > Fabales > Fabaceae > Pueraria > Pueraria montana. The sequence goes on along the minus strand of CM048651.1, from coordinate 34,633,035 downwards.
GGCTTATATTTCTTTTATGGTTAATTCAACAATTAAACAAAGGACCAGAAAAGTCAAAACACGACTTTCATAGGAAATCTCCTAGAAATTGCATCCAGCCTGAATTTTCAGTGGCTGATTCAATACAATTATATGCATAACTTAATTCCATTGATTAATTTACTTAATCCTTGTCCGATGATTCAGCAATTAATTACTATGTAATGATTTTTTTCTTCTTATTCTTCAATAGAATTATAATGTTTAAACATAAAGTAAGAAGAACACATATAGACATATACTTCAACAAACAATCAATACATTTTATTTATCAAATAAATAAAGGCTAAAACGTAGCATTATTTTAGTTTACGTATATAATTTTCCTTATCTGTATAGGACATTTTCAGCTAGGAAATATCTTTCTACAGGCTGGATGCAATTTCTAGGAGATTTCCTTGGAAAGTCGTGTTTTGACTTTTCTGGTCCTTTGATTACTTGTTGAATTAACCATAAAAGAAATATAACATTTTTTTTTTTTAGTAATTTTAAAAGAAATCAAAGATTTTAAAAAATCTGACTGAATTTTCAATTATTTGACAACTCTTCCAGATTACTACAATGTTCCTCGGAAGACTTGGCATATATATTCATGAGAAGCGAAGATTGATAGCTAAAGAAACACAACAGAAAGATCAGAGAAAGAAAAAGAAAAAATGTATGTGACAAGACCAATATCTATCTACAAGAGGGACTCTGATGCTCTTTCAGAACCTCCATTAGGACCAAATTCAGGTTACCTTGTTCTCTGGGATCTACCTCCTGCTTACACTTGTTTCGGTTTGTGTGAGGACCCACAAATCAAGCATCTTCCTTTTCCTCAGGACAAGAACTTAACCGTCACATACACAGTAAATACAGGACAAAGCACTCAACAATACAGGGACAAAGTCATGTTCATCCCAGTATTGAATCAGCCACTTTCTTCAAACCGCTACTATGCCATAAGAAGGCAGGGGAAACATCAAGGGTATGAGTTCATTTTTTATTTGTCTGTTAACCTTGATACCTTCATAACTTTGAAAACTGCATCTCTGAATTTGTTTATATAACTGTCAACTTTAATATTATATCCTAGTTGAGTCTAAGGTGATTTTGACATTCTTTTAAGTTTTTTGAAACAATCTTTTTTGTCCTGGTGAGTGTCTTCCAACTTATTGGATCAGAGACTAAATTTGTTCGGGATGTTTTACAAAAAAAAAAAAAAAAGATCATTCCCCTGCATGAACGCAGCAGGGCTTACATCATTGCCTTAATTAGCTTTTTGAAACATTAAATACATATTTATTTACTTATGAAGTAATCTAGGTAGATCAAACATTTAGTTGGCCGTGTGTTTGATTCAATTTACTTTAAAGAAGAAATAGTTTTTTTATTTTTTTATTTTTTTTTTATTTTCAATTCTTTTCTCACTGTTTTAAAACTGTCTCCTAAAATAATTTCACACTACTTAGCAATTAATTTCTCATCCAAAATCTATTGAGTTTTGAAAATTGTTTTCAAGATAAGTGTTCTCAAAATCAATTTCATCTTGTTCAAGGACTCCTTCAATTTCACACTCTATTCTCTGTACCTTGCACCTGTCTCCACTAAGTGTCTGGACAACCTTGTTAAGTTGTAAATTGAAAACTAAAATTAGATATCAAACACACCCTTAATCTTTGCCTGAATTGATTGATTTCAGCCAAGCGAGCACAAGTTCAAAGGAAGAGGACAAGACCACTTGTTTATGCTGCAGCTTTGTCCACGATGTTAAACCAAGACCTTTGGCTCCCTCTGATGATTATCAGCAGGTGGAAATAATCAAGAAGAGACATGGTTTTCAAGCAAGGTCTGTTGCCACAGATGGAATTCCACAAGACTTCTTGAGGAGAAAAGGTTGGAGGGTTGAAGCTAGCACTTCCCGCAATTACCATTTGTATGAAGCTTTAGGCTCAAATGACTCTTTACGTTCCAAGCTTCCCGATTTCAACTTCCCATTGTTCAATGTTAGTTCTGAATCAGTGGTTGTTGGAAAGTGGTACTGCCCTTTTATGTTTTTGAAGGAAGAAATGAAGTTAAAGGAGCAGATGAAGATGTCAATGTTCTATGAGGTCACACTTCTGCAAAGATGGGAAAAGATATTTTCAAAGGAAAATGGAAACAGTGGAGAAAATACTGTGCTTGTAGATGTTGTTATTCAAACAGAAGTTGCGAAGGTTGCTGGAAGGGATGCTGTTTGGGATGAAAATGGTGTGGTTGATAAGGTGTTGTGGTTTAAGAGTTTTGATGATGATGGAAGAGAGATAAGTGTTGGATTGAGTTTGGAAGTGGTTGAGAGAATGAAATGGGAGCAAGAAAGAGTTAGATGGAAAGCAAGTAATGGAAGGCAAGAGAGTGTGGTAAGAGCAGAGGAGTTTAGAGGAACAAACAAGTGGGAGAAATTTGGTTGCTATATGCTGGTAGAGAGTTTTGTATTTAGGAGAATGGATGGAAGCTTGGTGCTGACTTATGATTTCAGGCACACACATCAAATTACGTGCAAATGGGAATGAAGGTTATTGCAATCCGGTTTTTATCTAAAACCCAAAACATTGATTGTTTTGGAATGCAAAGTTGAAACAGGGGAAATAGATCACATTGAGATTTAATAGTTTGAATTTCCAAGTTCCAATTGCTATTTGGTAAACCTCAATGACAAAAACCTTCCCATATGCTTTGAATGTATGCTTTATATGTTTTTTGTGTAGCAAATATAAATCAAAGGTATACTTTTTGTATACAAATTTGTGTGTGTGTAATTTAACCATTGAAAGCAAGTTTGGCACTTTTAGTTATGGCATATAGAAGAGAATGTAAGAAGTTTATGCGGAATGTATATGTATATATCACATTGCTCCTGCATAAAATTAGCTTAATTATGACTGTGAATGCTATTGGCTTCATATTTGGATTACAATTCTATAATTTTTCTTCCCGTTTACTTGCACACATTGCCACAATGGAAATGGACATAATTACCATTCACACAACACTCAACTAAACTCTTTTTGCACTTCATGTGCATTGATGATCATTTAATTTTTTAATTTTTTTTCAACATGTTCTTATCTTGTTTTGATTTTCATCACTTGAAGCTTGTCCCTTGCCTCATCTGTTTCTTAACAAACTATCTCTAATAGCTTGAATAAGTGTTTAGTGGTCTCCTCTCATTTCCCTATCTTAGTATTGCCTTCCATTCTTCCAGTTCAACCTATGTGCAGAGAAAGAAAACTGTGCTTAATCACATCAATATTCAGCCAAAAGTAGACACAGTTCAGTTGATGTCAAACCAAGAGTTCATATTAGAACACATTGCCAACAAGGTATTCAAAATTTCAAATAATTAATGATGTCTATCTAATCAATTTGAGTTGAAATATATATGGGTTGCACTTGGGTCTTCAGAAGCCAACAGAGCAAAACCAAAGTCTGCCACTTTAGCCCTTAAGTTGTCAGTGATGATTTTTATTTTTTTTTATTATTATTCATTTATTTACCCTTTACATCCTATACACTTTTCAGCTTCATAGGTGAACTGCCCATTTAAAAAAAAAATATATAATAAAATAGTTTTTTTTATTGCATGGAGTGAAATAGTGAAAGATTTTCAAACCAAAAAGAAAACATACAAGATAAAGTACTGCTATATATACGCTAAAAATGACTTCCCTTTCATATTGTTAATGTTGGTTTTATCTGTAATTTCCACAAAGATTTGGTTGTTCTGAATTTTTTTGCGTGCGATTTTTTTTTTTTGAGGTCTAGAGAAACCATTGGCATATTTCATTTCACAAGAGTGAATCTTAATTTTGCATACCTTCCGTATTCATATCATCTACAATTTCTATTTTTTTTTATTTATGTACAATTTCTGTTTTTATATACAGGAATAGCAGCATACAAATATAAATAAAAAAATACTAGCAACATTTTTTCGAATACATATTCTTATTAGTTGAAATATGTTGGAAATCATAAAAATATGTGAGTCTCACTCTATATTTAATAAATCTCACACAAAATTTTGTAATTTTTAATCAATTTTAACCAATGTGTTAAAAAATGTATTACAAGTTCTCCTGGTATAAATAATATATATCATTTTTTGCATTGTTGCAATGCAATTGATATCAATAGAAGTAACGCGTAAAAAGATAAGATTGAACCCCCCAAAAGTCAACACACAGGACTTTCTTCGCTAATCAATAATCTCCCAAGCTCACACGTACATTTATGGGACATCCTATTTATCATCCTGATCAAGTTGTGTAAAAATATCTCCTTTTTAATGATCAACCAGTAACTGTAATACAAAAAAATTCATTCAGTTTATGAGATTCATGAGAATATGCATATCAATATATTTCCACGAAGAACCAAGTAACAATTTCTTTATCTGTTTTTTGAGATTAACAATTTCCAAGATGACTAGAAAGGGAAAAAATCAGAGAGTTTGTCTAAATGTAAGATAGACATGTTGGATTTTCCTTAGTTATGTTATAAATAGATAGAGGATTTATATATAGAATATAAATAGATCAATAAGACAATAAATATATAGATTCATCAACATGCTAACATCATTGAAATATATAGAATTATATATAAAATTATATCATAAGAATGATTTTTGTCAAAGTACCAACGACCAGATATGATATATAATATATCCTATGAGAATATACCAATTAACAACGCGTATAGTTGACCCTTTTGTCATTATTGCCATACACCGTTTATCCAGAGCCATTTACAAGTAACTCGATTAATTGATTGTGGTCCATTCAAATTATTGTTTTACATTACATGGATAAGACAATGTATTTTATATTTCCCTGTGCATATATATGAAACAAAAACAATCAACAATTAGTTCTTAAGGTGATTATATTGCAGGCTTTGCAGCTGAAGTTTAGAGTGTGAGAAGAGAATGTATGTGACAAGACCCCTTTCCATGTACAAAAGGAACCCTGGTGCTCTTTCAGACCCTCCACCAGCAGGGCCAAATTCCGGTTATCTTGTAATCTTTGATGAAGAAGCTCAGACTTACTCTTGTTTTGGTTTGTGCAAGGACTACGATATCAGTGATCTTCCTTTTCCTCAGAACAAAAACTTAACCATCAACTATTCGAGCGATGATGAAGAAGCCTTGTTTGTTCCAGTGTTGAACCAACCCTTGTCTTCAAACCGCTACTATGTGATCAGAAGGAGTGGGAAGCATCAAGGGTATGAATACTCACTTTTCTATATCAATTAACCTTGATATATACGTTTTCTCTTCAGAACAAATCAAATTTGAACTACATATAACAACTGGGTTCAGAGTCAGGGTAGCTCAAGTATTTCCCAACCACTCTTATTGTAGAAGATTAAAAAATGTTAGTTTAGTGCATGATGGGAATTGCTTTTTTTATTTTTGAAACTTATTGTTTTTGAGCTTTCTCAATAAGCTGTTATTGTTAGAAATTGACATCTTTCTAGCTGTCATATTAAATGTTTATGCTTCTGATTTCCTGAAAATTGGTTAAAAACTGCTTTTTTTTAGTAACAGCTCGTTGTGAGCTAATGATGCTTATTTTTGCATATTATTCATGATTGTATTTTCGCTCTGCCCATTGAAGGGTTTCATAGCTTTTGTATTTGCTGTAACAATTCATGTGTGCAAAAACCAAATATACAAGAGATCAGTTTTGCTCCCTTCTGCTTCATGTATGTGTAGTTGCTGATTTTGTATTACAACCTTTTGTTTTTCCTACAGCATTTATATGCTCTGTCTGCTAGTCTGATGTTTAGTCCGATAATCTGAAGTTTCAGTCTGATAGACTGTGTTTGTTCTTTTAACAGATATAAGTAAGCAATTGGTTTTTTAATATAAGCTAACCAACTACGCATTAGTATTTCTAGTGTGTTTAGTTCAACTTAGTTAAAGGAAATAATCATTTTTCAAGCATGCATACACATGCATACTATGGAAGAGTTAATATTAATAGTTTAGTTCAAACATTATTTTTGAAACTTGAATTGATTTCAGTCAAGCTAGCACAAGTTCGAAAGAAGAGGACATGGAGACTTGTTTATGTTGTAGCTATGCCAAAGATGTTAAACCAAGACCTTTGGATCCCTTTGATGATTATCAGCAGGTTGAAATAATCAAGAAGAGTTACGGTTTCCATGCAAAATCTGTTGCCCCCGATGGAATTCCTCCTGATATGTTGAGGAATAAAGGGTGGACGGTTTATGCTCGAACTCCCAGCAATTACCATTTAGGTGAAGCTTTAGGCTCTAACGATTCCTTGCGTGCCAAGCTTCCTGATTTCAACTTCCCACTGTCCAATGATAGGTGTGAATCAGTGGTTGTTGGAAAGTGGTACTGCCCTTTTATGTTTGTGAAGGAAGGAATCAAATTGAAGCAGCAGATGAAGAAGTCGGTGTTCTATGAGTTGACACTTCAGCAAAGATGGGAGAAGATATTTTCAAAGGAAAATAATGGAGACAGTGGTGGAGATCATGCTGTGCTTATAGATGTTGTTGTTCAAACAGAAATTGCCAAGGTTGCAGGAAGGGAAACTGCAGTTTGGGATGAGAATGGTGTGGATCATGAGAGGGTGGTGTGGTTTAAGAGTTTTGATGATGTTGGGTCAGCGACAAGTGTTGGACTGAGTTTGGAAATATTTGATGGAAGGAAATGGGAACAAGAAAGAGTTGGTTGGATTGCTGGGAATAAAAGGCAAGTGAGAGTTGAAAGAGTTGAGGAGTTTGGAGGAATAAACGGGTGGAGGAAATTTGGCTGTTATGTGCTGGTAGAAAGTTTTGTATTGAAGAGAATGGATGGAAGATTGGTGCTAGCTTATGAGTACAGGCACACACATCAAATTAGGTGCAAATGGGAGTGATTATTTTCATTTCTTTTCTACCTATTTGTGTTTTTTAATGTTTGGTTCTTGTTATTCTAAGTTCTATTATATAGCTTTTATTTTTTTTATGAATATGTTATGCAGCTTATTTGAGCTACAGACAGTTGATATAACAGACAACTCGTTTTTGCTCCTGCGAATCAGCAAAGGTAAAATAGATTAAGAGGAGTTATCTAGAATATTTGATACAAGCATTATCCTCTGCTTGGATATCAGGGATTACTATTAGGAAAATGTTTTATTCACAACGAAATAAAAATGAAAAACAAAATTGTTTCCTTTAATTTTGAGGTATGTGTATATAAATATAAATAAGATAAAAAGTAAGAGATATAATGATAACTGTGTGTGGTATAATTCTATGGTGTCAATGTTCGATATTCACTCAATGAAACTGTTTCTATCATTCTCATTCTCCATAAGAAAGTGACATAAGACAAGTGAAGCCATTGAGTTGCAGTCATTTAATGTAAGATTTTTTTACTATAACTTCAAAATATGCAGAAGATAAAATACTGTAAATTACAAAGATTGAAAGATGTTGAATGCAAGGACAAACAAATAGCCAAAGAAAAAAGTGCTAGCTATGAACAAACATGAATTACATTAAAAACAAGTAGGTTGGATTAAATAGGAGTAATTACGTCAAAGTTTTTAGATGTCATCATTGATGTGTATATTTCACACTGAAGCTTTTGGTTTTTGACCTTTATATATGGATTCAATGTCTCGTAAACTAAAACCCAAAAAAAAAAAAAAAAAACTAGTTATTTCTACACTTACTATTAAAGGGTTTATGCACTCTCTCAAACTTAAAAGAAAAATAAACAAATTTGTGTGGTGAATATGGATCATAATTTGAGAGCATTTTGATGTTTTTGCAGCAAAATTTGGGGAATCACAAGTCATATAGGAAATAAAATTATGGAAGTACAATAATACTAATTGGATGGAGTATTACATCCGTTAAGTGCATGATATGTGTTACACATGAAGGATGAATTGATCTACTTAGATGGCTAGAAAACTTGGGCAAATTATTAGACAATTTTGCACCAGGTTTAACTTTATTGGGAATACATCATACTGCATACACCTGTTTCCAAAATGACTGTGGCATTTGATTTCAGCTTTAATTATTCTCAAGTCTCAACACCTGAAATACAAGAAATTCATTACACTAATAGTTTTGGAATTTTGAAAAACTTAGCAAGATGACAGAAAAATCAAATTATATCTACATGAACAAAATTAGGTAATAGCCGAAGCTAGTGACAAGTAATTAAGGTTGTGTTTAATTATCTGTTAAACGACTGTTGTACATGTCACGAGATAAATTGTGAAATGAAAAAAAAAATTTACATTGACCTTAACATTCGTGAATTTCTATTCTAATGAAAATCTAAATACACATAAAGGATGCAAAATCCTACTATATTATTAACTATTAATTTTGAAAGAGGAAAACTTCATGTACTTGTGAAATAATTCATAAAAATAGAGGACAAAAGAATAACTTATATATGGATTTTATTTTAAACATAAAACTATTTCATAGAACAATAACCATTCAGTGTGTCCTATAGTTATATGTGGAGAATTAAGTAGATCCCCATTCACTCACCAACAAGAAAGCCCTTTCTGATTCGATTAAGCTCCCTAGTGACATCAACCACGTCCATTCTTTCTTTTTGTGATTTCATAGAACAAGCAAGTCCAATCCTAAAAAGTGAAACTACGCACTTCTCAACATTTGGATTAAAATTCCAATTGTTCCCTTCCAATGTTGTTGCTTCATCTGTTGGAATGAGTTGTGGGTCCAAAATCTGCAAAAGATTATCAGGAAATGAAATTGCAACAAAGTTATGAAGATTTTGACCATCTTCAAACATTTCATCTGTGGGTCTTCTTCCAGTAAGCATTTCCAACATAAGAATCCCAAAGCTATACACGTCACCATAAGTTGACACCTCTGAACCAACTCCATACTCTAAAATATATACCAAAAATAGTCAATACACAATACTAATAAATAACATGTTGACACCAAAAAAATATGAGAATTCAAAGAACCACTTATTCAAGAGTTTAAAACATACCTGGGGGAGCATAGCCAACAGTCCCCTTTATTCCAATTGTACTTGTTTGCTTAGAAGTGGTATCATTGAAGGTTGAGAGAAGTCTTGCGATGCCAAAATCACTCACATGAGCAATCATGTCATCATCAAGAAGGACATTGCTTGGCTTTAAATCACAATGAATGATCGATTGCTCACATTCATGATGAAGATAACGTAATGCAGAAGCAACATCAATCATGATATTTAATCTTTGATCAAGGCTCAGTGTTCTTGGATGCTCTGCACTTAGTGTCGTAGGATGCAACCATTGCTCTAAGCTTCCATTTCTCATGTACTAAAAAATTAGAGCTTTAAATTCTTGACCTTTGTAATCTGTGCTGGAACAACATGTCAAAATCTGAACCAGATTTCGATGTCTAATATTTTTAAGTGCGTTGCATTCAGCAATGGAACTTTTGTGAGCTCCTTTTCTTTGAAGGTTTAAGACCTTTATGGCAACAACTTTGTCTTCCAACTCAAGATTTCCTTTGTAGACAGAGCTAAAATTTCCAGACCCTATCAAGTTTACAGTTGAGAACCCATCGGTTCCATTGTGTAGGCTTTGGTATGAAACTTTAGTCAGCTGGTCAATTGTTGGTGAATCCAAAGATAGTTTCTTACTCCTTTTCCTCATACAGTAGATAGTTAGAATAAATGACAGTATGAGAAGAAAAACAACCACACTAACCATCACTACTATCAATCTGAACTTGTGGTGTTTTGCAAGTTTCTTACCTTTGACAGGGCATGGTGGTAGATGCATTTTTGGAATACCTCCACAGAGCCTACTATTTCCAGTCACCACAAACTCACTTGCATTTTGAAAGACACCTTCAGTTGGAACCTCACCATCCAACATGTTAAAAGATACATTAAAGTATTGTAAGAAGGAAATGTTCTGCAGAGCATTAGGAATTGATCCAGACAAGCGGTTGCGTGATAGGTCTAATTGTTGAAGACTTTTGAGTGATGCCAAAGAAGATGGTATGCTTCCTTGTAAAGAATTACCTTGCAAAAGGAGGTACTCCAACATTATGCATTCTCCAATAGTTCCTGGAATCTCACCAGATAGATCATTCTCAGACACATCTAGATAATCGATATGTTTTAGGTTGCCCACTTCTTCCGGTATACTACCACTCAATGAGTTTTGTGACAAAGACAACCCATCTGTTAGAGAGGAAAGATTAAAAACCTCTAAAGGTATGGTTCCTCTAAGGTTGTTTTGCCAAAGATCTAGATGTTGTAACTATTGGCATTTTCCTAAACTTGGAGGAATATTTCCTTGTAACATATTTTCTCCAAAATTCAAATAAAACAATTGACTAAGGTTGCTTATGAAGGCTCCTATCTCTCCTGACAGCTTGTTTACACTTAAGTCTAAGAATTGCATCCTCTGAAGCTTCCCAAAAGTTGTTGGAATAATCCCATGAAGGTGGTTAAAGTCCAACATCAATTGAGTTAAGCCAATTAGATTTCCTAATGCCGCAGGGATTTCACCTGTTATCTGATTACTTCTGAGAATTATTTTACTGAGTTGGGTGGATAAATTACCCAAAGAATTTGGCAAATGACCTCCAAAATTATTGTAGGGCAAATATATAACTTGCAACTTACTACAGTTTGTCAATGATTTTAAAAACTCCAAATCATTAGTTGAATTTTCACCTAGATTGTTGCGACCCAAACTCAGTATATGAAGATTTTGTAGCTTTCTCAAACTTGGAACCTGTCCCACGAAATTGTTTCGACTGATATCAAGTTTTGAAAGGAGAGATGCATTTCTGATGGAAGCTGGGATTGGACCTGAGATTCGATTGGCACCAATTTCAAATACTTGGAGATTGGGGAGGGTGTGGAACATATTGGGTGGAAGAGAGCCCTTAAATTGATTTCCTTCAGCTGAGATTATAGTAAGAGATGAGATATTATAAAGACAAGAAGGAAATGATCCAATCAGTTTGTTGGAATCCAATGATAGAAAATCCAAGCTTTTGAGACGGCAAATTTCTTGTGGAATATCTCCCTCTAAATTGTTACCACCCATGGAGAGGACAGTTAGAGATGAAAGATTCCCTACGAATGATGGGATTCCTCCTGTTAACTTGTTATTATAAACGTACAGATATTGAAGCTTCCGAAGTGAGCCAATTTCAATCGGAATTTGGCCACTCAGATTGTTCCCACCTAAGAGCAAGATCTTGAGATGAGTGCAACCTGTCAAGTTTGTAGGAATTTCCCCTACCAATGAGTTATTTGCAACAATAAGTTCCTGCAGTTGCAACAAACGTCCCAATTCTTGTGGGATTTTGCCGTGGAAGCTGTTTTTTGCGAGGTTGAAGTTTCTCATATAAGAGAGATTGCCAATGTGAGGAGATATGAATCCCTTCAACATGTATCCTTCCATATTTAACTCTGTAACTCTTTGAAGCATGGGATTGCATTTGATTCCATGCCAGTTACAAAAGTGAGTAGAAGTATTCCAAGAGAGGAGGATTCCATATGGGTCAGCGGATATGGATTCCTTGAATTGGAGCAGTGCCAAATGATCAGTCTCATTTGAAGATGCAATGGCAGTCAATTTTGGTGTAAAACATAGTGAGTTTAACACAAAGAGAGAAAACAGGTGGACATATATAGACCAAAATGCAAGTAACATGGGAGAAAAATGCTTCATTTTGATAAGGAATTGGAGGCTGGTAGATGGGGGTGTTTCTATTCTTTGATAGCTTTATATAGAGTTTGGTAAATTGGATGGGATCAGAGAAGAAGCACATGTTATTCGACAAGAGGGTAATGCGCCATTGACCCATTGTATAAAAATAAAAAAATAAATAAAAATCTTGTTTGGGTCAAGTCAATAACCAATAATCCACGTTAAAGGTCAAGTCATTAACCAATAATGCACGTTAAAGGTCAAGTCAATAACCAATTGGCAATTGCATATCATTCATACGGCAAGAAAATAAATCCAAGAAATATGAGACCTAGTGTCGGAGAAATTTATACAATATGATCAGTTCTAATACTGGTACTATACAATTATAATTTGTGAGAAAGTGGATTAGAGGAATATTTAAGCTTAAGCGACCTATAATGTATCTATATGTCCAAATTAAAATTGATTTGTCAGACTCATAATTCTCTTACAACAGTATTCCATTTTATTTGCTTCTAGTAAATAAAAGCAAAACATGAGACCTCCGCGAGGTACAAGTTCAAGTTCAAATCAGAGATTGAAGGCAGGTGATATATGTGAGAGAAGTGTTGGAATTAAGTTTTATTTTAGAAAGTTAAAAACAAATTTAAATAAGAAAGTTACGAACCTTAAAAGGCAATATTTGATAACCAATATGTCTTTGATTCGAGTGGAAATGGGCTTAGATCCTTTAAGTAAGATATCAAGTTCTTTTGGTGAAAAAAAATAATGTGATCGGAAGGAGATACCTCATTATATATAAGTTGTCAGCTAGATTTCTCCAATAAAACTTAGTCATAGACAAAATTAATAGATACTTTGTATTAATATCGTAATGAACCAAAAAAGCAATATTGATAAATAAGTCACTCAAACTAAAAATATACTAACTCATACTCATATTCCCATGCTTTTAAACAAAACTTCATACATAAATTTAATATTCTAAAAATGTAATTAACTTGATTTAATTTGATAATTTTATATTAAATTTCTATTTCGAACATATTTTTAAAAAATTATCAAGTATAAATTAATTTATTTCAAAATTATTTTTAATTAAAAATTAATTTCTAACAAATCAAACTTATTTAATGAGAGACGCGGTAAGACATACCCCCGTTTATACGTTGGTTCCAAGTCTTGATAGATTTTGTTTTATTGCTATAGACAAAATTAAAGTTGGCACTAGTCTATTTTAGTGAAGACTTGACAAATATGATAAGTCCCTATCAAGTGAAGACTAGCATTTAATCCGTGTAATGCACGGAACATTAATTTATTTGGATATCGGCATATATTTTTATTTATTTCATTTAAAATATTTATATAATTAAATTAGAAATCTATATATCAAAATGCTAAAAAGATTTAATTTTTTTTTGTAATTTTAAAATATGAAATAATAAAATAATTCAATTATTTTATAATTATATTGTAAATAAAAAAGAATTTTATACATTTTATAATATGTTTGGTAAAACTAGCTTATAAGCTAACTAAAGATTATAAGCTAACTGAAAAGTTATAAACTTAGCTAGCCGATAAAAGAGTTTGGTAAGATAACTTAATAAGTTAATTGATGAATGTGAAATACGTAACAAGACATATTTAGTAATTTGGTTACACACACATATATATTTCAATATTTCCATTTGTTTCTAATTAATAACTTATCATCTTAAAAAATAGGAGAATAATTTATTTTTAATTTTGTATTATAAAAGAATGGTAAAGATTTGATGATTTTTCTTATATTGTTTAAAATCATTTTCTTAATAAAATTATATTTTTTTAAATCATTTTTTAACATTAAACTTTTTAATAATATAATTTAAAAAAACAAAATTAATTTTTTCTTTTACAATTTTTAATTTTTTTTATCAATTTTTGTTTAATATCAATATATTTTAATTAAAAATGAAAATAAATAATGTAATAACTTATTAAAATAAATAGTTTGACATTAAACAAAAAAAAAAAAAAATAGAATTCCAAATTTGATAATAACAAATTTTATTTGATTGTCATGTGTGTATGAAGGTGAAAAAATAGGCAAAGAGTCTTTAAATTGAAAAAGAAAAAAGATTTTCAAATAAATTAGTGAAGATAAAATTGAAAAAAAAATAGCTTATAAGCTAGTTTATTTTTATAAGCTATTTGAAGTAACTTATGAAAAATAAGCTAAGCTACTAAAATAAGCTCGTGTTGGTCAAACTAGCTTATAAGCTACTAAAGTGTCATACCAAGCACAAAGAAAACAATATCTGGAGTAAGTTTTGATAATTTTAAATATAAAAATTATTAAATTAGATGCAAACTAATTAATCAATTATTGGTTAAAATAAATTAGTTATTATTTTAATTTTTAACAGAGAATTTATATTTTATTAGCACTTATGTAAGTTGGATTGTTATAAGTGTATTTAGTATTATCTTCTACTTGTTAAAAGAAAATTTACTAACTATTAAGTTCTCTAACGTAGATATTGTTTTACTCCTAATTAACCTAATTGTACAATATCAGCTAATCATACATAATATATTGGTTGTAATAAATACTTAAAAGAGTGATATTTTTGTCAAAATATTTTAATTAGTTTTAATTAAGGATTTCTATTTAATGATATTATGTCATAAGTATATAAATTAGCATAACATAAAATAAAATAAAATTTCAAAATAAATATTGTAATTTATAGTAAAATTATATACTATAAAGAAATAAATAGTATAACATAATATGTGTAATTGTAGTAGTATATGATCTTAATAATCTTATTTTCAATTTTTAAAGTATTATATAAATGAATATTTTTCATTTATTTAAATTATTAAAATGTTATATATTTAATGTTATATAGTAAAAATTATTATACAACTAAGTTTTATATTAATTTTTATATAATATAAATATTACTATAATTTTAAGGTTTAAATATGTTTTTGTCCTTGTGATATATATATATATATATATATATATATATATATATATATATTGTTTTGATCCTTATAAAATTATTCTTTTCAAAATGGTCCTTGTAAAATTTCTTTTTTATTTTGGTTCATTTTATTTTGTTTTAGTCCTAGTATTATACTATTTTTTCGTTTTAGCCCCTATAATATTTTGTTCATTTTGAATTAGTTCCTTTGAAAAATGATTTGATAGGGACTAAAAGTAAATGATCTATATATAAATTTATATAATTGAGTTTACCATTTAAATACTATATATAAATATTAAAACCATATAGTTTTTTTTATGCTGAATAAATCATTCAGTATATATCATTATTAATATATTTAATAATAATAAAAAGTTTATATTTAATGGAAAATTATTTAAATTAATTATAAACTATTTATGTTTGACATATTTAAATATTGTAAACAACATATCATCGAGTGTGTACATCGATTAGTGTAGGGTTGTTTTAACTTAATCAATGGCCTGAATTCAAGTCCTACGTGTGCAAATAAGTTATATACTCAAATGAAGAGCTTATCTCTAAAAAAATGTAAACAATATAGAATTTTAAATGACTTTCTTATTATTAAAAGATGTAAACAATACATCTTCAGCCAAGGCTGAGCACCCCTCAATTATGGCAATGCAAGGAGCTCATTCAGGATTAAGAGAAGAATAATCATCATCAAGACCTTATATTAGTAGGTAACCATGGATTAGCATCCTCACTAACCTCATAGGTAAGGCTCATGGATTCAAGGCCCATAAATATGTGTAAGTAAACGGTGAGATTCTCGAGGTAACATACACTGTTCACCCTCATTTATTACTCTCATTTACTATATTTAGGATATCACTGACTTAAGCATCGGAATGCCTTTGCTGGTACCTACCCCCGCCGTGCCGAAAAAGGAGCTCACCAGAGAAAGGATGAAGAGTCTTCAGCATACTAGAGGAGAAAATTACCTTAGTTCCCTCGTGCAAGTACATTTTAGTTAAGAGATTACAGAAGCGTAGTTTTTATTCATCTTTCAAGCAGTATATATACAAGCTTTACTGCTAATTACAAGGAAGGAATTTTAAAGTAATTCCTTAACAATAGGAGGAATAATCTACTATTATTTTATTAACCCCTAACTCTTGCCACAATTAAAGGAATTGGTTGCAATCATAATATTATCCCGATTAGTATTCGTAGCAACTTTATTTCCCTATTAATTTCAAAATCAACACCATTCAAGGGATTTGGACTTTGTTTCTTATCATGCCCCCTCAAGCTAGCAGGTGGATCTAAATACATGCCTAGCTTGCTACAAAAAGTTGAGAAAAGAAGCCTTAGCTAGTGGTTTGGTAAAGACATCTACTTTAGTTGGGATAAGGTAGGAATGTAACGAGTAATAAGAGCTCCCGTGGCTACTTTCTCACAAACAAAGTGGTAGTCAAGCTCGATATGTTTGGTGCGAGCATGAAACACTGGATTGACTGTCATATGAAGAGCACTAATGTTAATTATCTCAAAAATAGTTATGGAGCTTGAGGAAGAGAAACACCAATATCTTGAAGAAGATAGGTGAGCCATGTTAGTTCTGCAATAGTGTAAGCCATAGAGCGATATTCTACTTCAGTGCTAGAGCGAGCAACAGTGGGTTACTTCTTAGAGGACCAAGAGATGCAATTAGGACCAAGAAAAATGCAATAACCTGTAGTGCTTCATCTTGTGATAGGGCAATCAGCCTAATCGACATCACTGAACCCATATAAGGAGGGTGAAGTGTTGAAAAGATAACGAAGTCCCCAATTTTGTGTGCCTTTGAGATAGCGCAATATGTGCTTAAGCTTTTAAATTTGTCAAAGTTGGTTTGCTGAAGTGCTGATAGGCACGATTGACAGCATGAGTGATTTATCGACGAGTGAAAGTCAAGTATTGAATTCCACTTGCAATGCTACGAAATTCAGTAGCATCAATAGTAATATTATCAGAAGAATAGGGCTTTTCCTTGAGAACCTATGGTGTGGCAATGGTTTTACTGCTTAGCATTTTTGTTTTGGTTAACAAATTATTAGCATACTTTTGTTGAGATAGAAAAAGACCATCCTTGAAGCGAATGAACTCTACACCCAAGAAGTAGTGCAAAGGTCCAAGGTCTTTAATGGCAAACTCATGACTAAGTTATTGGAGGAGAGTTGCAATGAAGGAATAATTGTTGCCTGCAACTAAAATATCATCAACATTGATCAAAAGCAATGTGGTTATTGAACTTGTTTTAAAAATGAACAGTGAAGAATCTGTTGTGCTGCAAAGAAAGCCAAGATGAAGCAAGAAGGTGGATAGATGATCAAACCATGCTCGAGGTTCTTGTTTGAGTCCATATAGAGATTTCTTCAATAGGAAAACATGGTCAGGTGTGTCAGGATTCACAAGTCTAGGAGATTGTTCCATATAAACAATCTCATTGATTTTTCCAAGTAGAAAAGCATTTTTGACATCAAGTTGTCTCATACTACAATTTTGAAAAAGACAAATAGCAATGACAAGGCAGATGGTCGTGTGTTTGACTACAGGGCTAAAAGTTTCATCAAAATCAATCCCAGGAATTTGTGTAAAGCCCTTTGCAACTAATTGTGCCTTTAAACAGTCAATGAAGCCATCTTCTTTGAATTTGATGCAATAAACCCATTTTGATCCAATAATATTAGCATTGGCAGGTTGTGGAACAAGCTCCCATGTCTTATTTGAATGGAAAGTAGAGATCTCTTCTTGCATTACATTGACCCAACGAGGATCCTTGAAGGCACTTCGTTGTGTTCTTGGTTCAAAATATTATTTTGGTGATTTTGTAGCAAGAGAAACATAATTATTGGTGAGGTAGGGACGAGGCCTGCGTAATCTATTTGGTCATGACAAAGCTATAGAAAAAATGCTATCAGTTTGGTTCAATACTCCTTCTACCAATGGTGGATGGTGCTCAGGCAAAGCATCTTCTACTTGCTGCTCAGTTTGAAGATGATTAATTTCTTCTTGATTTTGAATTGGATGTACACAAGGTCCTGCAAAACAGTTTTGATCACAGAATAAGAATCGTTTAGCATCATTTTGAATTGTATGATTGATTGACTCCTCTATATTGATCTCTAGAGTAGGGTCAAGTAACTGGCTTGAGTTAGTGGACTAAGTTGTGCAGAACTTGGAATCTACCCATTCAACAGTAGTGGGAAATTCGGTGAGTTCTAAATTTGGAGGAGAAGAGGCATCATTTGATGGCTTGAAAGGGAAGGTTGAAGGTTGTTTTGTCAAAAACAACATGGCAAGAGATGTAGGCACATTTGGTCTTTGGATCCAAACATTTGTACCCTTTGTGAATTGAACTATATCCTATAAAAATGCAAGGATAAGTCTTTGTAGAAAAATTATTTTTCCCTTGATGCCTTAGTGAAGGAAAACATTGACATCCAATCACCCACAAGCCACTGTATTGTGGATGTCGTTTAAAAAGCTATCAAATAAACAATAGTTAGAAAAACTTCAACCCACAAAGATAATGGAATATTGGCATGAAACATCATGGTTAACCTAGTCTCAACAATGTGGTGATGCTTCCTTTCTGCTGTGCCATTTGTTCTGGAGTCCCTGGACATGAAACATGAAGTTCAATACCACAAGTTTGGAGATGATTTAAAAAATTATTTGAGCTAAATTCTCCTCCCCCATCACACTGGAAAATCTTAATTTTCCTATCAAGTTGATTTCCCACCAGCCTTTGAAACTTTAGAAAGCAGTCTAGAAATCCAAACTTTTTCTTTAAAGGATACACCCATGAAAATGGTGAATAGTCATCTATAAAAAGTGCATGATATCAAAAATTTTGATTAGAAGCTATTGGTGCAAGACCCTAAAGATCACAATGAATTTCGTCAAATTCTGGAATTTTATTAGAACTTTGAAATGGCAAACTTTTTCCCATTTGACAACTAACACAAATAGTAGGTTTGGATACCCATTGTGTTACATTGATCTTGTCTTTCAACAAAGATAGGATTTTTAAGTTTGGGTGTCCAAGTCATTGATGCCAAACTGTGGAAAGGGAACCTCCTCTTATTGCACTGAGAGCCTCATGATAGCCTCCTTCTAGTGTGTGCAATTGTCCTCTCTTACGCCTCCTCGCAATCATCTTTTGATGTTGGTCCTTAATAATGAAGCTAGAAGAGGTAAATTCAAAGCTGCAATGGTTATCAGAAGCAAATTTTCCAACAGATAGCAAATTCTTCTTTAAGTCAGGAACCACAAGAACATCTTTCATTTTTAAGTTCCCAATAGTTGTGATAACATTCACATCACCAGTACGTGTTATTGGTATGTTATTTCCATCACCAACATAGATTACATCATTTCCAAGATAAGGCTTAACATAAGATAAATTACATGCATCATTGATCATGTGGGATATGGCTCCAGAATCTACAATGAAAGACTGGTCCTTTATGTCATTTAGAGCAAGAGCATGTGGAAAATCTTCTGATTGATAGGAATAATCATACCTATACCAGCAATCAATAGCTTCGTGATTTGGCTTTTTACAAATTTGACAGGTAATTTTACCTTCACTAGCTTTACTATTTTGACTCAGCTTCTCTCCCTTTGAGTTGTTGCTTTGTTTGAATGAAATTTCATTTTTTTGTTGTTGTCCATTTTGGCCATTATATCGACTTGCAGGTGTGAAGCCTCTTCCTTAAGAATCAAAGTGACCTCTGTTGCCCTGTCCATTTCAACCTCGACCTCGTCCTCTTTGGCTAAGGAACGCTTGTGCGTGCTCAATTAAATTCTTCTCTTCTTCCTTTCGAACATTTTGTATCTGCTCATGTCCTTGGAGAGCTAATAGAAACTGACTAAAGGAAGGGTAAGGTGGTTTAGTAAGCATAGCAATAAGAAAAGTTTCATACCTTGGTCTAAGGCCATAAGCAAACTGAAAGACCTTGTCTTGGTCAGAAACTAGTTCTTTTGTTGCAGCTAGATTATCACAAATTGACTTGAATTCCCTTAGATATTCTTTAAGGGATCGTGATCCCTTTTTTATTGTCATCAACATGTTTTTCAAAGCTTTGTGCCTTCTCTACTGTGGCAGGCAGTAGCTGTTCTTCAAGGGATGTCCAAATCTCATATGCGGTATCACCATTAACCATGGTCAACACTTCTTCATTCATGGTTCCAAGTAACCACGAGCATAGGAGACCATCATTGGTGATCCACTTTTGATAATTTGGATTTGGATTGCTCTCACCTTTGCCACCCTTAATTTCCTTTGCTGGTTTTTCTTCATTAGAAAGATGACGGAGAACACCAAGACTTTAAACTAAGGGTGTAATTTGGTTACGCCACAATATGACGTTCGTGCTCAATTTCATGGAAATAAAACTTGAGCATTGGTGGAAGGATTGAATGTTTAGCTCTGGTTCTATTTTTGGGAGGGATGAGCTAGTATTGCATGATGACATGATGTTTTTTTTTGGCTTGCAGGTATACCTGCTCGGATACCATAAAGAGATTGTAGAAGCGTAGTTTTTATTCATCTTTCAAGCAGTATATATACAAGCTTTACTGCTAATTACAAGGAAGGATTTTTAAAGTAATTCCTTAACAATAGGAGGAATAATCTACTATTATTTTATTAACCCCCGACTCTTGCGACAATTAAAGGAATTTGTTACAATCATAATATTGTCCCAATTAGTATCTGTAACAGCTTTATTTCCCGTATTAATTTCAAAATTAGCACCATTCAAGGGATTTGGATTTTGTTTCTTATCATTCAGCACCCACCGTGGGGCCATGGTAAATTTTCCTATGGCCTTAAGGTTATGGTAACCACTTGGAGTAGGATGATAATGGAATGGGGCATAGGAGGAGGAGAGCAGAGGGCTGGAGCATCAACACATATGGTACAACAACACCATGATGACAATGATGTACACAGAGGATCAGATGGATCACTATGAAGTTTTTAGACAACTGCGTGCCGAAATGGCAGCCATGCGTCAACAACATGCACACGAAATGGAGATGGTATAAATATTAAATCCTATTTCAGATATAGGTAATTTTGACATTCTTTTCATCTTTCGGAAGCGTTATGTACATATATATTTACTTATGAAGTAATCTTTGTAGCTCAAACATTCATTTGAGTGTGTTTGAATCAACATATTTTGAAGAAATAATTGCTTCTTCTTTGAAAGCTTCCTAGACGGATTAAAAAAGCAAAAACATTATTTCTCCAAATTGAATCTTTACCGGAATTAATTTCAGCCAAGCGAGCATAAGTTCAAAGTAAGAGGACAAGACCACTTGTATATGCTGTAGCTTTGTCAACGATGTTAAACCAAGACCTTTGGATCCCTCTAATGATTATCAGCAGGTTGAAATAATTAAAAAGAGTGGTGGTTTTTCTGCAAAGTCTATTACCACAGATGGAATTCCTTCTTGAGGAGAAAAGGTTGGAAGGTTGAGGCTTGCACTACTTGCATGCCAAGCTTCCAGATTTCAACTTCCCATTGTCCAATGATAGGTTTGAATTAGTGGTTGTTAGAAAGTGGTACTGCCCTTTTATGTTTTTGAAGGAAGGAAGGAATGAAGTTAAAGGAGCAGATGAAGATATCAATGTTCTATGAGGTCACACTTATGCAAAGATGGTAAAAGATATTTTTGAAGGAAAATGGAAACAGTGGAGAAAATACCATGCTTGTAGATGTTATTATTCAAACAGAAGTGGTAAAGGTTGCTGGAAGGGATGTTGTTTGGGATGAAAATAGTGTGCTCGACAGGGTTCTGTGGTTTAGGAGTTTTGATGCTGTTGGAAAAGAGACAAGTGTCGGATTGAGTTTGGAAGTGGTTGAGAGAATGAAATGGGAGCAACAAAGAGTTGGATTAAAAGTAAGTAATGGAAGGAAATAGAGTGTCGTAAGAGTATAGGAGTTTAGAGGATCAAACAAGTTGGAGAAATTTGGTTGCTACATGTTGGTAGAGAGTTTTGTATTTAGGAGAATGGATGTAGGCTTTGTGCTAACTTATTGTCAACACCCAATTTTGTTTGCTTTCCTTAATACTTTTTATTCTAGTAAGAAATAAATAAATTGCTTTTAATTCCAAAAATTGGATTATTTCACATTTGAGCCAAAGAAAAAGAGAAAAAAAGAAAAAGGAAAATTAGAGCAAAATAAAACTAAACCCAAATATAGCTATCTCAATGTCCACTGCAGGTTGTGATAATCAGTACATGCCCAAATATAAGAGGAAAAGAAACAGCAGAAGAACAGAATAATATCTTGGGCCCGAAACTCAATTCGCAATGTCCAATACAGGTTGTTAATTGTTATAAGTCCATATACAAAATTCAACAACAAAAAAGAAAAGGCATTTGCTATTTGCACCCCCACTTTTACTTGTACACCCCTCTTTCCTTTTCCATTTTTGAATTTTTCCCTAAACTACCCTCATTTCTTTCTCCCTTCTACCTAACCTTCACTACCAATTTTTATTCCTAAAATAATACATCCCCTCTCTAACCTTCCAACCCCAAACCACCTAGTTTGTCATATATAATTGTTCCTTGAAAAAACAATGCTCCCCATCATTTGCATTCTTTTAACGAGCCTCCCCCAATTCTTTGTCTCCCGAATAAATGCAAACAGATCTACTTCATGATGTTCTTGTTGAGTGGTTAATATGAAGAGAAAACAAGTACGTACTCTGCAACTTGGCAAGAAACTCATAAGAAAGACTAATTTGAAGAAATAGCATGGTAGAGGCCAAACTAATTGAGACAATCAAAAACAATGTTAGAAAGACACAAATTGCCAAAGTCAAAATTGAACTCGGAGAGAATAAAGGTAACATCTTGCAACACATCAATGTCAGTTCTCATTGTCCCCACAAATTAAGAAGAAAAAACCTTTAGCAATTTCGATCCCACTGTGTTTGTGGGAGCAGTAGCACCACAAACAAGAAAATGAGTGTGATAATGGGTGTTAGTGTTTGCTGACCATAACCCTCATCTTTAATGAGGGGGGTGTGCTTTTTCTCTGAAGATGTGGAGTGTGTAAAGAGAATTGTACGGGAAAAGAGACAGGGTACTTTAGGTAAAAAAATGAAAGGGGTGTAAATAGCAACTACCAAAAGAAAATGAAAGAAGCGAGCCTCAACGGTCAACACAAAAGATACAATCCATCCAGAATAAAAAAATGAAAAAAAGGGGCAACGAATCTCTGCTGCAGATTTTCCTTGAGCCTCCAAACAACAACTGACTTGTCAAAGCCAAGAAGAGAAATTAAACTTAAGACGTGAGAAACTGAACAAAGGCACGAGACGAAAGTCTATAAATATGCTTTGGCCTAAGTTAGGAGGGGAGTTTCCAGAGAGTCCATGAAATTTTGTCAAGAAGAAGAGAGAATAAGCAACAGCAAACACTGAGAGGTGAGAGTGAAGGAGAAGAGCTACTTACTGATCACAAGCTTGAAGATTGACACACGATAGGTAACTAATGCATTTGTTAGAAGTCTCAAGCTTTGTTCATCAGTAGCGCTCATCATGTAAACTCTGTCGCTTTTTTGTTTTTGGGGTGTCTTTGTTTCCTCTGTTATAAGTTATACTTGTTATGTTTTTTTTCCTTTGTTTGTTGTGTATTGAGCATTGGACCTATTGCAATCATGTGAAGAAATAAAATGAATACACTAATTAATCAAAGACAAAGTGAATAACATACAAGCAAGTGTATATGTTGTGAGATTTTGGCTTTCAAACCAAAACTAAATCAAATTTGCCTTACCTATCTGTGAGCCAAACCCAAGCCAGAATCACCACTACCGTCCAAACCAAACCAACTCCATGCCAGTAAGCCCATAAAACACCATCATGAACCCCTCACCAGCCATGAAATCACTGTAGCACTAGCCCCATCCATCCTTCTGAGTTCCGTTTCAAACAACACCAAAACCCCTGAACCTGAACCCCTTTCCAACACATGACCCAAATGACACAGATTCAAAACACCTTTCCCCAAACCCCAAATCCAAAATCTCATTACCAAATCAACAACAGGAAAGCCAAGTCACACCAATCACCCTGTCCTCTGCCAGGTGAACGACCACGACGTCATCCTCCGTGACCGTCGTTGAGTCGGAATCGCACCGTTGTGATGCCAGCGCACACCACCACTACGCGTCTTCTTCCATTATCTCTTTTACCACCATTGTTTCCCTCACTCACGTGCTTGACCATAGCGCACTACCTGTGCCCACCGCGATCACGGAGTCGCGCCGCCACTACCCCTATGTAGAATCGCAAACCCCCCTCTCTTCTCTCACATTGGCGCTGATGCTGGTTTTGGTTCCTAAAGGATGAGAATTTCATTTTGGACAATTAAAAGGCTCGTTAGGTTGCTTTTGGGGAATTGCAAATTTAACTGAACCAATTTGAGGCTAATAACTTGAAAATATAGCATTTCACGGTAATGAAATAATGGTAAAAAAGGGGAACTAAGAGCAAAAAGCGAGTCAGGCACATGTATCGTGTATGTTGGTCTGTATCTTGGTTAATTTATTTTCCGTTAATTATTTATTTATTTATTATTTTGTTTTGTCATATTTCTTGGTTCGTATGAATATTAGCTAGATGTTTAGTTTGGTAAGTGTTAACAAAGTCTCGGGTAATAATAAAAAGGGAAACATGAGTAATTTGTTGGAAGGGGACTTTTATTTGGATTTAATAATTGTCTTTGTTATTTATTTTATTTTATTTCTTTTTAAAGAAAACTCTTATTAAAAAAATATATACTCGTAGTTTAAACATAAAAATGACGTCTTAATTTTATCTTGTGAGGTAAAATAAATAATTCAAAAGTTATTTTAATTTTGCATTTAATTAAAGGTAACTGTTTTAAGACGGACGTTGTAGGGTACTAACACCTTCCCTACGCTTAATGGACTCCTAAATTCAAATTTGATTTCAAGGACCATTTTTTCTTCAAAAAGGTTTTTCCAATTTTTTTTGTAATAAACATTGGTGGCAACTCTTCTGCTTTTAAACTTAATGTTTTTCGCCATCCCGCCACGACCCTGGTTGCGACACTGATGATTTCAAACACACATATCAAATGATGTGCAAATGGGAATGAAGGTTATTGCAATCCAGTTTTTATTTGAAACCCTGAACATTGATTGTTTTGGAATGGAAAGCTGAAATAGGGGGAAATAGTTTACGTTGAGAATTAGTATAGTTTGAACTTCCAAGTTCCAATTGATATTTGGTAAACCTGAATGACAAAAACCTTCTCATATGCTTTGAATTAATGTATGTGTTAGAATTTGATATTTTTACTTTATCTTTAACATTAAATGCATGTTCAGTATTTTGGGTTACTTGTACGTTTGGTTAAAAGGTTGCTTATGCTCAGTAAAAGCTAAATGTAGTTGCAGGCTAATGATGTTTACATTTTAGCTTAGTCATGAATGCCTTTTGTTTTGCCCAATGAGGGGCTTCATAATTTGCCTATTTGAGCCCTCATTGTAGCATTTCATCATAGTTGCATTGCTGAAATATATCAACTCAGTTTTGCTCTCTTTCATGTTAGGTTTCTGGTTTATATTTCAATATTTTTATTCTTTAGTTTCGTTTGATAGTTTTATCGCTCTGTATGTTTAGTTTGTTCAGTCTAATGTTTAGTCTGATGCACCATCTATCCCATTTTTAGCTCAATCTGATAGCTACTTCAGTTCAATCTTATACCCATTTTCATATGCCATCTTCTAACAGTATGCTTTATTTGTTTTTTTTTTGTAGGAAATATAAACCAAGGGTATACTTTGTGTACATATTTGTGTGTGTAATTTAACTTTTGAGTGTAAGAACTAAGAAGTTTATTAGAGTATATAATAGAATATGTAAATATTTCGTATAACTTACTATAAACTCTACTGTATGAGATAATTAGTCTTTACTGATTGAGTTAGTAACAAGCCTGTTAGATAAATGTATCAGTGCTAACTCAGCACTTCAGTTAGCTTCTTCTAGACTCTTCTCTGAGTCATGTATATATAAGCTTGTACTCTATCATTTCTGATTGAGAAAAATAATAATCTTTCAGTTGCTTTTTCATTTTCTCTCAAATTCTATTATGGTATTCAGAGCTTGAGAAAGCTTTTTTATGGCTTCCGATCCTTTTCGCCTTGAACCAGTGTCCACTTTTCCGCCTAATGGTGGTGGTGCTGGCAGTGGTACTACTTCTACTCCGGCTCCTGTTGATACTTCTTCTACGGCGGCGTTTGGTGCTTCCACAACTCTTGCTCCAACTTTATATGGAGTGACAATCTCGGAAAAACTCTCCGACAATAACTTCCTTGTTTGGAAGCAACAGATAGATCCGGTGATTCAAACTCATTGTCTTCATCGGTTTGTTGTAAGTCCAGAAATTTCGATCCAATATCTTTCTGTTTCTAATTGAGATTTAAGGATTGAAAATCCTGCCTATCGAGCTTGGGAATTTCAAGATCAACTTCTCTTGACATGGTTGCAATCATCTCTTTTAGCATCTTTTCTACCTCGCATCATTGGTTGCAAACATTCGTTCTAGATTTGGGACAAGATTCATACACATTTTCATTCTCAGACCAAAGCTAGGTCTTGTCAATTGTGAACTGAGCTTCGCAACTCCAAGAAAGGAGATCAACCTGTTTCTGAATATTTGTTGCATATCAAGGCTATAGTTGATTCACTAGCCTCCATTGGAGATCCAGTTTCTGAACACGAGCAATTGGATGTTATTTTGGAAGGTCTTCCAATTGAATTTAAGTCTCTAGTGTCAATAATGAAAAGTAAACCAGAACTATTCACCTTTTCTGAAATTGAGTTGTTGTTAGTTGCGCAAGAGGCACTTGTCGAAAAGTTCAAGCAACTAGGTGACACTGTCTCTCTCAATCTCACTCAGCTTAAGAATAAGGAAGATTTGAAGCAATCAGACAATACTTCAGCTATAGTGCAATTTACTCAGTCAAATAATCAAGAAGTGTCTTCTCAGAATCAAACTTACTCTCAAAACCAGTATGATGAGTCTCAACGCTGTGGTTATGGCTTCCGTGGGCATGGTGGAGGTTGTTCTGGCCGCCGTGATGGCAAAGGAGGACGTAATAGTAATATCCAGTGTCAAGTGTGCAGTAAGTATGGTCATACTACTGCATTTTGCTATCACATATTTAATCCTTCATACATGCCTTCCTATCCTCCATAAAATTCCTTTAGTCCATCTCAGTATCAGAATTTTACACCATCATCTGGTCCATCTTAGTATCAGAACTTTACACCATCATTTGGTTTTCCTGCACCACAAAATTACTCATATTTTCATCCTTCTTCACAGTCTCAGGCTCATCAACTTACCTATCCTACTTCTCAATTTCTGGCATTCCTTCTTAGTTTGCTACTAGTCCAACATCAGTTATGCCATATCAACCTCAGGCTTTTGTTGCTCAATCTTCACAAGATGTAGCTCAACAATCATAGAACTGGTTTATTGACTCAGGAGCATCTCATCATGTTACTACTGATGTTGCAAATCTCAGCAACCTTGAAACTTTACAGGGAGCTAAGCATATGTTCCTTGGCAATGGACAAGGTTTGCCCATACGGTCAATCGGTTCTGCTGCATTTAAGTCAAGTTATGACCCTCATATTACTCTTTATCTCAAAAAGTTACTGCATGTTCCTTCAATAACCAAAAATCTAGTCAGTGTAAGCAAATTTTCACAGGATAATAATGTCTATTTTGAATTTCATCCCTCTCTTTGTTTTGTTAAATCTTAGGTTGATCATTTTGTTTTACTCAAAGGTTTTCTTGGTCAAGATGGTCTCTATCAATTTCCATCTCTTCCTCTTAGTTCAAGTCTACCTCAACACTCTCCAATTGTTTCTCCATCTGTTCATTCTATAAATAAAGCTTCGATTGTAAATCCACACAATTCCATAGTAGTTTCTTTGTGGCACAATAGGCTTGGCCATCCAAATTTTACTATTTTGTCTCTTGTACTGAAACTTTGTAATATTTCTCCACCAAATAAAATGAGTTTTGACTTTTGTGTTTCATGTTGTATGGGAAAGTGACATAAGCTGCCCTCTCACTCTTCCTCTACTGTTTATATTGAACCCTTGCAATTGATATTTTGTGATCTCTGGGTCCTTCCCCTGTTATATCTTCTATGGGTTACAGCTACTATGTTTCATTTATAGATGCTTATAGTAGATACACCTGGATTTAATTCCTTAAGCAAAAGTCTGAAACTTTAAACATTTTTAAACAGTTTTAATCTCATGTTGAACTTCAGTTGAATAAGAAAATTAAAGAAGTTCAAATTGATTGGGGGGGGGGGGAGTTTAGACCTTTTACCCAATATCTTACTTCTCTTAGAGTTCATCACAGGTTGATTACCCTCACACACACCATCAAAATGGTGTGGTTGAGAGGAAACATTGCCACATAGTTGAGGCTAGACTTACTCTTTTGTCTCATGCTTCTCTTCCTTTGTCTCATTGGGATCATGCTTTTCACACTGCCATCTATCTCATAAATAGAGTTTCAGCATCTCACCCTCCCTATGCAATTCCTCTTGTTACTTTGTTTAACAAAACACCAGATTATTATTTTCTTAAAGTGTTTGGGTGTGCTTGCTATCCTCACTTATGTCCTTTTAATCATCACAAACTACAGTTTCAATCTACTGTTTGTACCTTTCTTGGCTATTCCCCTCATCACAAAGGTTATAAGTGTCTAGACTTAAATGGATAATTGTTTATCTCCAAAGATGTTATCTTTGATGAGTCTACTTTTCCCTTTGCCAAACATAGTCCTGAACCTCTGTTACCATCCACCACTACCAGAATTTTACCTTTAGGGATTGTTCTTACTTCAGTTACGCCCATTAATCCTACTGCAAATAGTTCCATTGATAACAGTCCCAATAATAACTCCTTTATCTCACTTGCACAACATGCTACTCATCAATCATACTCATCAAATTCCTCTCCTTCTACATATGTTCATTTAGACATTGTCCCTACTGTTGATCAACCAAATGTTGTTGTTCAGTCTGGTGATTCAAATCATTCAGCATATTCTTCTGCTGATGTCTATGTTCCTTAAATTGTTCTTCCTCAGTCCGGGTCTGTTCACCCTATGAAGACTCGTTCAAAGTCTGGAATTGTTAAACCTCGCCTAAATCTAACTCTGTTACTTAGTGTTGTAGAACCAACTACTGTCAAGCAAGCTTTGATCTCTCCTCAATGGAGACAAGCTATGCAAACTGAATATGATGCCTTGATGTCAAACCATACATGGACTTTGACTTCTCTTCCACCTAGAAACGCTGTTATTGGCTGTAAATGGGTATTTCGCATCAAAGAAAATCCTGATGGTACCATTAATAGATACAAGGCTAGGTTAGTTGCTAAAGGTTTTCACCAAAAGTTTGGCCATGATTACTTAGAAACCTTCTCACCTGTGGTAAAACCAGTCACTATTCGTCTTATTTTAACTATGGCTCTCACAAATAATTAGGCTATTCAGCAAGTTGATGTAAACAATGCATTTTTGCATGGATTACTTAATAAGGACGTTTACATGGTTCAGCCACCTGGGTTTGAATCACAGAATTCTGCTCTTGTCCACTAGTTGCAGAAAGCTATCTATGGCTTAAAACAAGCCCCTCAGGCCTAGTATGAGAGACTTACATCCACCCTCATTGGGTTTGGTTTTGTTCAGAGTAAATGTGATCCCTCTCTTATGGTACGTAATTCTGTTGATGGTTGTCTCTACATTCTCATTTATGTAAATGATATCATTTTAACTGGTTCATCTACTAAGCTTCTACAGTCTATTATTGAGAGGTTACACTTAGTGTTTTCACTCAAGCAACTTGGTGATCTTGAGTATTTTCTTAGCATTAAGGTTAAACATCTCTCCAAGGGATCATTGCTATTATCTCAATCCAAGTACATTCGTGATTTGCTACTAAAAGCTGGGATGGATGAAGCAAAGGGAATTTCTACTCCACTGCCTGGTGGACTCAAATTATCTAAACATGGTTCAGAATACATGGATGATCCTTCTTTGTACAAATCTATTGTGGGAGCCCTACAGTATATCATTGTTACAAGACCTAAAATTAGCTACAGTGTTAACAAGGTTTGTCAGTTTATGGCATAACCCTTACTATCACATTGGCAAGCTGTCAAGCGCATTCTAAGATACCTCAAAGGCACTATGTCCTATGGATTACATCTTCAGCCAGCACATCAATCTTCTCCTTTTTCTCTTTCTGCCTTCTGTGATGCAGATTGGGCCTCTAATGTTGATGACCGAAGGTCCACGTCTGGGGCTTGTGTGTTCTTTGGACCCAATCTGATCTCCTGGTGGTCTAAGAAGCAGTCTTTAGTTGCTCACTCAAGTGTAGAAGCTAAGTATCGCAGTCTTGCAATGACTACTTCTGAACTCCTCTGGATTTAATCACTTCTTCATGAGCTCAAAGTTGAATGCAAAACACCTGTTATATTCTATGATAATCAAAGTACAGTTGCCCTCAGTCAGAATCCTATTTTGCACTCTCGTACAAAACACATGGAGCTGGATATCTTCTTTGTCCAAGAGAAAGTTTTCTAGTGGTCACTCATGTACCAGCTCACGATCAACTGGCTGACATTCTGACTAAATCCCTATCCAAAACTAGATTTGTTACTCTTCGTGACAAACTCAAGGTCATTGATTTCTATCAATAACCCTGTGTTTGTAGGGGGAGTATTAGAGTATATAACAAAATATGTAAATATTCCATATAGCTTACTGTAGACTCTACTGTATGAGATAATTAGTCTGTACTAATTGAGTTAGTAAAAAACATGTTAGATAAGTGTGTCTGTGCTGACTCAGC
This sequence comes from Pueraria montana var. lobata, assembly GCA_026413185.1. NCBI lineage: Eukaryota > Viridiplantae > Streptophyta > Magnoliopsida > Fabales > Fabaceae > Pueraria > Pueraria montana. Next base: position 34,602,315 of record CM048651.1, on the reverse strand, counting down.
ACTTCAGTTAGCTTCTTCTAGACTTTTCTCTTAGTCATGTATATATAAGCTTGTACTTTATCATTTCTGATTGAGAAATAATAATCTTTCAATTTCTTTTTCTTTTTCTCTCAAATTCTATTAAAGTTTATGCGAAATGATTACATTGCTCTTGTGTAAACTTAGCTTAGTTATGACTTTGTGAAAGTTATTAGCTTCATATTTGGATTACAATCCTATAATTGAGCCGGCCCTGGGGGTTGATTTTTGGTGCGACCACCCATGGCCCATAGTCAAAGGGGGCCAAAAAAAACTTCAGATAATTTTAATGCGAGGAGAAAAAAAATTCATTTTTTTATAACAACTATATTTTATTGGCTTTTTCAAAACTCATTCAGTTTCTAAATTTCAACCTATCCAAGTATTATCGAATATAAAATTTGTTTGAGGAAAAACCTACTTTGGTGATCTCTATATCTTAAAAGGAATTAGACTTTGACTAGCCAAAAAAAGAGACTCCGATTATAGGTTGGAAAATATTCTTGGTGAAAAAAATAATAATTTTTACCAAAAATTAAATGCCTATTCACATGTAGTATTTTGTATTATATGTATTCATGAGTAGAGAAAATATTTTGTATGTAATAAAAATCTAATTCTTAATGAAATTGCATGTTAATTTTTTTATGAAATGTATGTTTATAATACTTATATGTACAGGGCCCCTACGAATAAAAAAAATAAAAAATGGATAAAAAAATACATAAAGGCCCCTATTGATTATTTCGCCTTAGCCCCATAAAATTTTATGTCAGGACTGACCCTGACTTATACACATTGCCACAATGGAAATGGACATACTCAGCATACACACAACACTAAATAGATTGCTTGCTCATTCCCGTGGAATGCATTGAGTGTGCGAAGTAAACCTTGTTCTCCATGCCCCCTCTTCCATTCTTCCTATGTTCAGTTGTTGAGTGTGATTCAACCAAACCCAAACTATTTTTGGACTTCACGTGCATTGATGATCATTTAAATTGTTGTTTTCAACATGTTCTTATCTTGTTTTGATTTTCATCACTTGAAGCTTGCCTCTTGCTTCATCTCTTAATAAACTCTCTTTAATATCTTGAATAAGAGTTTAATGGTTTCCTCATATTTTCTTATTTAGCTTAATCACATTAATATTCTGTCAAAATAGACACAGTTCAGTCAATGTCAAACCAAGAGTTCATATTAGAACGCATTTCCAACAAGAAGTTCAAAATTTCAAACAATGATGTCTATCTAATCAATTTGAGTTGGAATACTGGTTGCACTTGGGTCTTCAGCAGCTAGCCAGCCAACCAAGTAAAATCAAAGCCTGCCACTTTAGCCCTTAAGTTGTCAGTGTTTAGTGGAAAGTGTTTTTTTTTTACCCTTTATTCACTATACACTTTTAAGCCTTATAGTTGAAGTGCTCCACTGAAAAAAGCAATTTAAACTACTGCAGGATAAGAATACAGCCCAAAGCCTCTGTAGAAAGTCATAGATTAAGAGTAAAATTTATGTAGGGTTGGATTGTTGTGTTTAGATGTGCTGGAGTAACAAGAACCATACAATTCAACTATTTACAACATTCAACCAAAATCTTAAAATACTAATTATATGGGCCAGGACGGTCGAACCGGAAACAAAGCATATGACCAAGCCGAGTTATATTTTGAACATATGACTGACATCTCCTACAAGGAATCAAACCCATGTCTTCGAAACGCACTGCAAAGTGCCATACCACTAAGCTAGCACAATTACTATCATATTTTGATTGAGAGCATCAATTTCTGAATTTATTGTCTGAATGTAGATGGCTCATCATTGGTGCTAATAGATGAGATAAAATGGAAGAGGGAAGGTGAAATTTTGCTGTAAGATAAAACATGTGATAGAGGATATAAAACATCATGAGAAGTAGTATCAGATTTTAAAAGGGCATTGCAATGAAATTCATATAGATAATTAAGTGGTTTTCTGGTTCTTTCAGATCTTCTGAAATTTTGTTCTTCTGGTTGAAAGTTAGAAACATTTTCAGTTGTACAGTCTGTTGTGAAGGGGATTGAACAATTTGATTTGAAGGATTAGTATTAGGCAATAAAGTTAGAAACATTTTCAGGTTGATTACGTTGAACAGAATTAGTGTCAACAGTAGCATTGTTATGAGTAGTATATGGAAAAATAGATTCGTAGAAAATAGCATGTCTTGAAATAAAAAATGGCATGGGTATGTAAGTCAAACAACAGATATCCCTTTGTACCAATTTTGTATCCAAGAAATAAACATTTTCTAGTTCTATGATCTAATTTGGTTCTGTTGAGTCAAAGTAATAGCAAAAGATAAACAACCAAAAACTTTGAGATCAAGAAATGTTGGGGGGATCCACAAGGATTCATTGTTAGAAGGTAAATAAAAGGGCAAAATGTTTTATCTAGAAAGTCAGAAACCATGCATCAAGTAATCCAAATTAATATATATTATATGCACATCAATCAACAACTGTTCCGTTACCATTTGATCATTTCTTCTTGAAAAAAGCTTATATATCGGTCAAGGCTGCCAGGTCATCGATAGAAAGAGACATTGTAATGCGCCAAGGAAAAACAAATTTCGTTTGTGAGAGACATCCCAAAGCCTCAGCTCCCACTTCAGGATTCATAGATTATAAATAGATAGAGGGTTTATATATAGATTACAAATAGATCAATAATTAATAGATAGATTCATTGCCACGTTATCATCGTTGAAATATAAAAAGGACCAAGTAAATAGATACTATTCTTATGATATAATTCTTTTTTATTTTACTAGAGTGGATGACTCGTGCCATGCACGAGATAAATATTATTTATGAACATTTTTATAAAAAAATTAAAAAAGTAAATATTTTTAAATTTGTATTAGGAATTATTTACAATTAAAATATAACATTTTTAATCATTAACTATTGGTGTGCATTATAAATATATAGTTTGATTATATATATGGTAGACTATAATTTTAAAATACAATAAATGAGAGAAATAAAAATTATAGTTGTGTTAGGTAACATAATAATTTAAATAAGGTTTAAATACCTTTTTAGTCCTTGCAATTTAGTATTTTTTTTTCTTTTTGTCCTTGCAATTTTTTTTTTGTTTTAGTCCCTACAAATTATGTTTATTTTGTTTTTCGTCCTTATAGCAGTTTCGATAGCGCTTTTTTCACTGTTTAAAGCACTATCTAAATCACTTTAAGGACGAAAAATAAAACAAATATAATTTGCAAGGACTAAAACCAAAAAAAAAAAAATTTACAAGGATGAAAAGTAAAAAAGTGATAAATTGAAAGGACTAAAAATGTATTTAAGCCTTTAAATAATTATTGTGAAATAATATTTCAATTAAATCTAAGTAAGAGTTCATAGTTATAATAAAAAAATGAATTTTTTTTTTATGAAATGACATTTTTAACTATATATTTTTAAATTAAAACCTAAATTCAAGCAACACGTGTCATGCACGACATATATGTTGATAAGAATGACAATAAGTAGGGTTTAGGTAGGGTATTATAGTACCCGTCCCTATACTGACACTTTTAAAAACTCCTCGTATTTGGACCCATACCTGCTAGATAGTAACTTTAATACTTGTGTCCTTTGGTACCTAAATGTCAATACTCGTACTTGTTAGTCGCACTTTAATTAATATAAAAAATTAATAAATAAATAATATTGATTAAAATATTATAGTAATTAATTTTTTTTGGTGTGATAGTAATTAAATTGAAATAGTAAGTTTTAAATAAATAAAATTCAAATTTTTATAATGTTGTGATATTTGTAAATTTGTTTTTTAAATAATTTTTCAACTCTAAGTGTAAATTTTAACACATTTAAGTACTTATATAAATTGATGTGTTATATTTTTTTAAGTCTTAAAAAGGTGTTCTATATAAATATTGGGTAGATTTATACGCATACATATATTAACATCATTTCAATATTGATATGGAGTAAAAATATATGTAATTATATTTTATAACCATTGGTTTTATCATTTAAAATTTTATTTTTATTGGATAATAATAATAATAATAATAATAATAATAATAATAATAATAATAATAATAATAATAATAATAATAATAAAGGAAAAGAAATAATATCACTTAAACAAATGACTAATTAAAGTTAGAAAAAAAAACTATGCATTGACAGTATAAAACTATTTTATAGCGTCATCTAATCATAACCCACCATTATTATTGGTACTTTAACTTGCTTTAAGTTATATGCTAAGGTAAAACTAATAAAAAAGTTGATGTTCTCTAATCTTCTTCTTGGTTTTCTTTGGTTGGCTAGTAGTTTTCTTTTCCACTTTCATGTGAGTTTTTTTTTTTTATTGATTTTCTAGTGTTAAATATTAAAAAATTTGGCCTCACTCAACTCTTTATATTGTTACTTGATGTTGATCATGGTTTGGGAGTGACCTAGTGGCATCTCCATCTCTTCAACAATAGAAAATTTATCAATATTTATATTTAATTTGAGATTGATTTATACTTCAACTCGTAGTTTGATTATTTAATTACATATATATGTATTTTTTTAAATAAGCTAATTCTATATATTTACTAATTACATTATTTACTTACAAACTTCCTGAAGATTACCTTTTCTTTCTTTTTTATTTTTTTGGAAGAGACTCTTATTTTAAAGATATTGTAATATATTATTCAATTCAAATATTTTAATTTGCTGCTGACTATCTTGCTATAAAATAATATAACAAAAAATTTCAATTGATTATCTTGTCAAAGATTTTTATTTTTTAAAAATTTTTTAATTAAAAATAAAAAAATTTAATTAATGTTAAAGATATATATTCACATCATAGATAATTCTTCAATCAATTAAAATGGTTTTTTAGAAGAATTTTTAAATTAACAATAAAGCATTAATATTTTGATATAAATGATAAAATGTACCATATAAACTTAATAATTTGGAGTGTTTTCTGGTGGTGAAATTTTTAGTTGTATTTTTATCTTGATTTTTTTAATTGAAATAAAATTACAAAAAGAATCAAATCAAATAAAATGCATCCCAACGTTAACTCATGATTGCAAAAAATTTTTTGTATTAGTTATAAAATAATTATAAATAATTCAATATTTTTTATTAGTAATAAAATAGTCATAAAATAATTAACTAATTATAGAAAATTAATGATAATATGTTAAAAACATTACTATAAATATTTTTTATTAGTTATAAAATAATTAATTAATTACTATAGTATTTTTATTAGTTACAAAATAATTAAATTTATATTGAAAGTGATGCAAATTTAATACTTATAAAAAAAAGTTAATATAAGATTGTCATAATTATAAAATAATATAATAAAAAGAATTTTCATAATAAAAAAATGTCATAATTATAAAAAATAATATGTAAAATTTAATAACTTGATTATTACATTATATAAAAACAAAATTCATTAGATTTAATAATTTAATTTATTTATTTAATCAATATATATACTTATTATAATTACCTTAATGAATATATAATGTTTCATAGAATTTAATAAATTGATTATCAAACCAAATTAAATAAAATTAAAATATATTATGATTTAATTGATAAAATAAAATAAAAAATTTATTGATATTTTGACAGAAAAATCAATATGATATTGTCGCATTATATATCTACTTAGTGATAATATATTCATTTAAAATAATATAAAATAAACAGTTATTCTAATTCTAATCATCATTATACCTTATATATTATACTTTTTATCAGTATCCACAACATAATATGAAATAACAATTTAATTAATATATCAATAATAATTACTAAAACCAATGTATATATTAACTTTCTAACTAAACTATAATTTAAAATAATTCATACTAATTCAAAAAAAATATTTATTAAAATTCAAATAATTGATTGGTTGCTTCTTAAAACTTATATACGGTTAAATTTAAATTATTTTTCACAACACTCCTCTTATGTGATCCACCCAATCATTTAACAAATCAATTTTGTTATGTTGTTGTTAACGTCCTCTGAGAATATGATGATGCGCTGCAAAAAAAAAAAAAAAAGTTCATTAACTAAAATAATTTGCACATAAAAAAAAAATTAGTTGACCAAAAGTGATTGAAAAAACGTGAGCAACATGATCTTTAGTTACATTTGGGGTTAAGGACACCTTTACTCCTTGCAACACCATATTTATAGATTGAAGGAATTGTTTAGAGTTCTTGTTAATGACATAAATATGTGAACAAAATAATTAGAAAACATTAGGAAGATAGGTTTACAACCTCATTGTTGGGAACTTGACAAAGTCTGACGATTCTTAGAATCAGACTCCATGTCTCTTTAAAAGTATTCAAACGCAATTGATGTTGAGGTTGTGAAGAACATGGTTGAAACCAAACTACAAATATAGAGATTGGTGTATTTCTCTATAGGGTCAGGAATCACAATTAATGGATAGGAACGTCAATTGTGGACTGATTAATGATGATTGTTGACCAGCTATATTGGTCGAAATTCAAACCATAAAACATGTAAATATTTTTTATTTTTTACTTAATTTAATTTAATTACAAAAATCTTATAATTATCCAATATTTACGTAATTTAATGTTTAGCAAAGATTGAGACAACAATTAATGACATTGAATTATTAGAAGAAGAAATTAGAAGAAAATTCAAAATATTTGTTGATTACTATTTAGGATAATAAGTGTATAATTTGAATCACAATATTTATATTTCCCTAAATAATAACGTGGGATAAAAAATATCATTATATAAAAATTAATGAAAATTAACGAAATTAAGGATGATTAATTGATATACTTATAATTTTGTAAATCTATAATATTGATAATTCGATTTTTAATTTCAAAAATTAAATATCAATTGAAATCAGACAATTTGACTTTAATTTCGGATATTAATTAAAAAAGATTTTGAATTAATTCTTAATCCTAATAAATTAATGAGACTTAAATGTATTTGAATTTGGTTCGTAACTGAACCAAACAATTCCAAATAATGAAATGACGACATGTGTCATCCAATGCTTGAGAAGCAACATTGTTTCGTTACGTGTTTTCCAAAGTTGTTTTTGGATTCGTAAATTATATATATATTGATACTGATATCTTCCTTTTGAAAACAATTTTATTCTAGACAATGGATTTTATTATAAATAGTCAATATTAAAATACACAAATCATGTGAATTTCTTTTAAAACGTCATACAACCTTTTTAAGTGCTCACATGACATTAAATATTTAACTTTTATGTATAATTGTATAACTTATTTATTTTTCTCATTTTCATGTAAAAATAATTCTCTCACTAAATATACACATATATAATTGAAAAAGCTTGTCAAAGTACCAACTACCAGATATGATATATATATTTCCTATAAGAATAATACCAATAAACAACATGTATAGTTGACCCTTTTGTAACTATTGCCAAACACCATTTATCAAGAGCCTTTTACAAGTCAGTCAATTAATTGATTCCATTCAAACTTATAATTGTCCATTAATTCAAACTATATATTATTTTACATTACATGGATAAGAAGCACAAAAGTATTTTATACTTCCTTGGAAGTATAAATATGCGTGGAAACATATGAAACAAAAACAATCAACGATTAATTGTTAAGGTAATATATATACGTTTTTGTTTAACACATCAAATTTGGACTACATAACTGGAATCAGAGTCAGGGTAGCTCAAGTATTTCTCAACGAAACAATCCTATTGTAGAAGATTGAAAAATGTTAATTTAGTGCATGTTGGGAACTGCTTTTTTTTTTTTTAATCTTTTTGTTTTAAGCTCTCTAAGAAGTTGATATTATTGAGCAATTATTTTTTGGATAAATATATTTGGACATTCAGAATGCTATTTTACACCCAGTAGAGAGAGAGAAAAGAGAGAAAAATATATGTATCATCGGTGATATGATGGGATAGGAAGAGAGAGATAGACAGAAGTGAGAGGTGTTGATGGGATGTTCAAACATTATTGTCCTTATTTTTTAAGGTTTAAATATGTATTTAGTCCTAATAAAATGATTGAGTTTTAATTTTAGTTATTGTATTTTTTTTATCTCTATAAAATTTAAAATCAGTGTTTTTTAGTCTCTATAAAAACGAGTAAATTTTAGTTTTAGTACCTATAAAATGAGTAAATTTTTCTTTGACTTTAATTCTTCCAAAAGATAGTGTATTTATTTTAGTAATGTATAAATAATTTTAGATGTATTACATACTGACATGGTACCACAAGGTATCACCTAGGTTGGTCACTTGATCTTCTATTAAACACATAAACAGTTAACAAGAACCACATAATATATAATAGGGACAATAACAATTATTTCAACTTTATAAGGAATAATAACCAAATAAATAAATATAAAGCCTAAAATTAAAACTCACTTATTTTATGAGATTAAAAACATATTTAAAACTTTTTTAATATAAGCTGACCAAATACACATTAGTATTTCTAGTATGTTTAGTTGAACTAAGTTAAAAGAAATAATTGTTTTTTTTAGAGTTTTTGAGAGAATTTCTAAAAATAAAAAAAAAGCATTATTTTCTCGTAATTGAGCCACAAATAAACATGCCTATTGCATACACATATTTTTCACATTGGTCAGCTTACACATAATTTATGGAAATGTTAATAGTTTAGTTCAAACATCATTTTTGAAACATGAATTGATTTCAGTGAAGCTAGTACAAGTTCAAAGGAAGAGGACATGAGTACTTGTTTATGCTGTAGCTTTGTCAATGATGTTAAACCAAGACCTTTGGATCCCTTCGACGATTATCAGCAGATTGAAATAATCAAGAAGAGTTACGATTTCCATGCAAAGTCAGCTGCCCCAGATGGAATTCCTCCTGCTTTGTTGAGTTATGTAGGGTGGACAGTTTATGCTCACGCTCCCAGGAATTACCATTTAGGTGAAGCTTTAGGCTCCAATGATTCCTTGCGTGCCAAGCTTCCTGATTTCAACTTCCCACTGTCCAATGATAGGTCTGAATCAGTGGTTGTTGGAAAGTGGTACTGCCCTTTTATGTTTCTGAAGGAAGAAATGAGATTGAAGGAGCAAATGGAGAAGTCAGTGTTCTATGAGTTGACACTTGAGCAAAGATGGCAAAAGATATTTCCAAAGGAAAATGAAGACAGTGGGGGAAATCATGCTATGCTTATAGATGTTATTGTTCAAACAGAAATTGCCAAGGTTGCAGGAAGGGAAGCTGTACTTGGGATGAGAATGGTGTGGATCATGAGAGGGTGGTGTGGTTTAAGAGTTTTGAAGATGTGGGTTCAGAGACAAGTGTTGGACTGTGTTTGGAAATTGTTGATGGAATGAAATGGGAACAAGAAAGAGTTGGGTGGATTGCTGGGAATAAAAGGCAAGTGAGAGTTGAAAGAGTGGAGGAGTTTGGAGGTATAAATGGGTGGAGGGAATTTGGCTATTATGTGCTGGTAAAGAGTTTTGTATTGAAGAGAATGGATGGAAGATTGGTGCTAGCTTATGATTACAGGCACACACATCAAATTAGGTGCAAATGGGAGTGATTATTTTCTTTGCTTTTCTACCTTTTTGTGTTCTTTAATGTTTGCATGGTTCTTGTTATTCTAAGTTATATTATATACTAGCTTTTATTTTATTTTTTTAATGAATATTTTATATATGTAGCTTATTTATGAAAAACAAGAGGATCGCATCTTCACGTTCGTGCATGTCCATCCACAATGCCTCCAAGGAAAAGATCCACCTCCTAGCCATCTGCTCCCACGAATATGAAGTTAGAGATCATAACAGTCACAACCACATGTGCCACAACACAAGGGTAAGCTTATAAAAAACAAACATACTTAAAACAAGTAAAACTTAATAGAATAAAATGTATTTAAAATACTATCATCTTTAATACATATCATTCGAGAATCAAATAATAACAACATCCAACTATCATTAAAGAACATCTCAAGTATAGCTATCATGAATCCCAATCAAGTATCAACGTCATAAGTCAACCATCATCACCATATACACCAATCATAAACACCAAAGGCAAACTCTACTCCATGGAGATTTACACCACATAAGCGATTAACCCAAGTACATCCCATAACATAGTCGCATCTCTTACCATTTAGGGAGACCTAGATTAATCCTGCGGAGGAAGTGTAGTTTTATCGAAAATAGATGAGTATGGTAATGGCTTACCTTGGTAAGGCTTGTAAAGACCTTAACCTCTATATGGATTCACCCACCCATCTATTCTATAGACCTATTCAGCGTTAGCCACCACGAAAACCTCCAGCACTAGGTTGAGGACCCACCAAGTACCCTCAACTTACATGCCTACTCACAAACAACAATAACTAAACTTGGATTCTTGAGGTTTGAGATGCGGCACCTCCATACCCACCAACTCACTCATGGTTTGTCTCAAGGAACCAAGTTTTACCACCAAATACATCCCATATGTACACTAAAAGAGTCAACTAAGTCTTTTGAGAAAGCAATTTTCATCACTCTGACATGCCATTCGAAGTTAAACATAGGGGTGGTTACTCGGGAAGATATCCAACCAGGTGAGACTCCCAGGTCACTTTAGTAGATCGGAGTTCTAGTGTGGAACTCACCTTCCCAAAGCAACCATTTTTCTATAAAATCTTCCCAAAAGAACTTAACAAACTCCTAATATATAGGGAGGGTTCCCACACCAAAATTATATCACACATATCTTCATCTCATCAACAATATATTCATTTCATTAAAGAACATAATCTTCTCAACAACAATAAGGTATAATAATCTCAACAACAATAAAATAGTCCTAGACTAATCAATATTTTGTAATTGTGCACCATTTTACCATTTCAAGGGTACCAATTTACATCAACAACAGTCCATCACAAAGGGATAATTATTTAATCATGAAACAATATCATGCTACTCATTTTACTATTTATTTTACTAATATTTATTGGTCCTTACCCATACTAATGATAGAAAGAATTCATTGAGGTCTATAAAGATTTTGAAGACAATAAACTTTTGAAGCTTGATGAAAATGCTATATTGAAATATCTTAGTTATAAATTAATTCACATGTAATTAAGGATAGTTCCTATTGTGTTTTGATTTTGATCCAATCCCAAAAAGAATAGCCTTTGGAAAAGATTGAACTTGCTCACTGATTTAATCTGTTAAATGGGATTTTAATCAGTTAAAATGATTCATCCAAATATATGGAAAAGTCATTTCGAACGATTTAATGGATTAAATGGTTGATTTAATCCATTAAAGTAAGTGAGCCACTTTTTCAAAAATATCGAGTCTTCTGTTTTAATCCATTAAATGGACAATATAATGGATTAAAGTAAGTGAGATTTTTTTCAAAAATTTCGAGCTTTTGTTTTAATCCATTGAATGGGCGATTTAATGGATTAAAGTAAGTGAGAAAGCTGCAAGGTTCGCTTTTAATGGATTAAACTGCGATTTAATCCATTAAATCCGTTCTAACTCAAATATGGATTTGGGGAACAACAATTTAACTAATTAAATGGAACTTTAATCCATTAAACCAGTAAGCCTATAAAAATGAAATTTTCACACAAGAACTCAATTTTTCTTAAATCTAACACCATTCCTTTAAACCCAATCATTTTAACATTTAAGTCCAAACATCATCAACAAATTTTCCATCATTAAAAGCATACACAAACAGCTGACAACATTGAATCAATATGCTCACATCAAAATTTCATATCTTCACATCAAGCTACCAACATAATACATAACAACCATTATATCCATACATCCAATCAATAACCACTCAAAACACATCAGAAATCATCAAAACAAGAAAAGATGAGCTTCCCTTACCTCTTGAAGATCTAAGCTTTTGAGTTTGGGGAAGAAAGAAAACCCTTTGTGCCCAAGGAATGAGCTTTTCCAAAACACACCAACACCTCCACCAAAACCACAAAAATCAACAATTAAAACAAATACCAACTCAGATTTTGAAATCAAAACCCCAAATGCATGGGTCATCTCAAGGGGATTGGAAAGAGAAGAAAAGAAGTGCTCACCCATTACAATGGAACTGCACAATCAAGAGAAGAGAAGGGGACAACTTGTCTTGAGTTGGAGGATTAAAACCCTTGATTTGATATAGGGTAAGAGTGGTATAGAGAGTTGGGTGAGTGTGAAAATGAAAGAAATGAGGGAAAATGAGAGTGTTTCAAAACTTTTGGGGTTTTTAATGACCCTTGGGCTCTTCTCCCTTTCTAAGATTGCTAAAAGGGAGTTTCTATTCTCACCCCCCATGTGCTCTGAAAATTTTTTTCTTTCGAAAATACCCTTTCCACGGAATCATGATTCCGTGGTAAAATACACTACGGAATCATGATTCCATTGTGTACCTGGAGGTGCAAAAAAAATACACAAAGGAATCATGATTCCGGTGTGAATTTTACCAACGGAATCACGATTCTGTTTTGTATTTTGCCCACGGAATCACAATTCCGTTTTGTATTTTTTTTGCACCCCCAGGTACACAATGGAATCATGATTCCATTGTACATTTTATGCAACGGAATCATGATTCCGTGAAAAGGGTATTTTCGATATAAAAAAATTAAGCACATGAGGGTGTGAATAGAAATTTTGGAGGTGAGAATAGCAATGCCCTTGCTAAAAACTCTCCTCCCTTTGATTATCTCAACAGCCCAACTCCTTGAGGCCCAAAACACCAACCCAACACCATAACCCACTAACAAGCAACATAAAACATCTATTTAATTTTATATTTTTCACAACGTATAAAAATAAATTTAATTCCTCTTGTATTTTGATTAAAGCAATTAATCATACACTAATAAAATCACAATGTTACAACATACCGTTGATATCATAGACAACTCGTTTTTTGTCTTGTGAATCAGTAAAAGTAAAATAGGAGTTATCTGGAATATTTGATATTGTGTATATATGTGGGGATACATCTTTTATATTATTATTTAGCATTTAACTCTTCTTAAACAAGGAAAAAGCACTTTAGAAGAAAAAATTGTACTTTTAATTGTTGATTAGAAAATTAATATTTGAAATTATAACAACTTCAAATTTTGCATACACTTATTTTATTATAATCTTTATTTCAATTTTCTAATATTGATAAGTATTTTTTATTTTATTTTTTCTTTATTCAAACTCCTCATTAACAACTTGTATTTCCATTAATACCTTACTTTTTTTTTACTGCATTAATACCTTACTTAAAGAAATAATAAACTATTTTTAATTAAGTTTATTGGGCCATTTTCATTCAATCCATATGATATTTTACATTACATGGATAAGAAGAACAAAGTATTTTATGTTGGCAAAGATGAAGAACGCTGTAGCAGCATAACAGCACAACCCGACCAGAAGAAAGCCAGAGAAGCAAAAGTCTGAGACCTGTGAAGACACATTATCCTTAAGTATTTATTTGCGTGGTGCAAAAACCCTTCAGGATTTAATAGACCTGTCTAAGCCAAAGTTGAGGTAGCAAAACCACAGGGAGAAATGTTTGTATCAAATATGTGCCCAGGAAAATCACCAAAACGAGAAGAAAAATCAAGTTTTGAAAGAGGAAGAAGAAACAACAGTTGATTTTTCTGATTTTTTCACAAATCCTGATCCGATATTTCTGCTTTTAAAATGTGGATGTTTCTGTTTTAATAAGATAAGATCAGAAAAGATAAAATAAGATCACAACAGAAATCAGTTCAAGCCATTTTAAATCCGTAAAATTTTAAATAAGTTTGCTAAACCGTTTTAAAGTCAGGTGAGATCGACTTGGTCAAATTTTTTTAACCCAAAACAACTTTTTCCGTATAAGGTTGTTGCCACAAAATAAATTGATTTCGTAAATCAATAAAATTATTTTTTGTAACAATAATTTAAATCACTCTGGAACTACCTCACATTATCATTTATACAACATTTTATACTTCCTTGGAAGGTCAAACAAACATGCGCATATATATATATATATATGAAACAAAAGCAATCAGCTATTACTTGTTAAGGTGAATATATTGAAGCTGAAATATTAGAGTGTGAGAGGAAAATGTATGTGACAAGACCCCTTTCCATGTACAAAAGGAACCCTGGTGCTCTTTCAGACCCTACTCCTGCAGGGCCATATTCAGGTTATCTTGTAATCTCTGATGAAGAACCTCACATTTGCACTTGTTTTGGTTTGTGCAAGGACAACTACCAAATCTTTCATCTTCCTTTTCCTCAGAACAAAAACTTAACCATCCGCAATGATGAAGAAGCCTTGTTTGTTCCAGTATTGAACCAACCCTTGTCTTCAAACCGCTACTATGTGATAAGCAGGAGTGGGTGGGATCAAGGGTAAGAATAATCACTTTTGTATATCATTATATATACTTTTTTGTTCAAAACACATCAAATTTGGACTACATATATAACAGGGTTCAGAGTCAGGGTAGCTCAAGTATTTCTCAAGGTACCACTCCTATTGTAGAAGATTGAAAAATGTTAATTTAGTGCATGTTGGGAACTGCTTTTTTATTTGAGTTTAATGGTCATACACTAACATGTAAAGTAGTTTTACACTGTCATTCAATCACAAATTATCATTTATGACTTTTTTAAACATGGTGGGTTGTGATTGAATGACCGTGTAAAATTGTTTTACACTTGTCAGATCATAGCTTATTTTCTCTTTTTATTTTTGAAAACTTCTGTTTTAAGTTTTCTAAGAAGCTGATATAAATGAGCAATTATTTTTTAAGGCTAGCTTAAATATGTTTTTAGCCTCAATAAAATAAGCGAATATATATTTTAATAGCTGTAAAATTATTTTTTTGTTTTTCATCCTTCAAATTTGAAATCTCTATTTCTTAGTCCCTAACTACAAAATGTGTAAATTTTGATTTTAATCCCTATAAAATATTTTTCTTTGATTCTAGTTCCTCCAAAATCTGAATTTACTATTTCTGGTCCCTAAAAGAAAACTTAAGATGGTCAGGTGTGATGATCTTTACCAGTGTTGTCAAAACCAAACCGGACCCGCCGGTTCAACCGAGAACTGGTCCGGATACTCTATAAAATCGAAGGATTCCAGAACCAGTGAGAACTGGTCAAACCGGTCTAAAACTGGCCAAAACTGGTCAAGTATCGGTGCAAAAAATCGGTTTGAACCGGTATTTTTTTATTTTTTTTTAAATATTTTTATTTTCTTTAAATTTTTTTAATTTAATATAAAATATTTTAAAGATAAATAAACACACATATTTAATAAATATTTCAAATAGATATAAATTATTTTATCAATTATTATTAACTTTATTTCTTGTAAAACATATAATATCTTGATTTTTGATAATTTTATATTTATTAATTTGTCATTTTATTTTTTGTTTATTCTAAATGTAAACTTGTTATTGTTAATGAACATTATTGTATTTTATTAAAATTTGTACTTAAGTATTATGGTATATTTGATTAAGTTTTAATATATATTTTTTGAATGTTAAAAACTTCTAAAATGATGTTTTAAGTTTTATTTTAGTTTTTAATGTTATAAAGTTATGTGATACTATATTTATTTAATATTATTTTATAAATTATTTTATTATTATTTTATTAATATTGGTTCGACCATGGTTCAACCATTGAACCTTGAACTAGTGCCTAGATCGGTTCAATCACCAGTCCGGTTTTAAAAACATTAATCTTTACCGTTAATTTTTTTTAAACTTCCACTTTATACTAAAAATATATTATTATAATAATTTTTTTTTTTCAGGGTTAGGATCTCATCCAGTGAAAATTTCACCGGAGAGAATCCATACCCATTTCTATGTTTTGTGCAACTTAGTTAAAAGAAATAATCATTTTTCTTTACAGAGTTTTTGAGATTTCTAACAAGAAAAAAAAGGTATTATTTTCTCGTAATTGAGCCACAAGTAAACATGCGTATTGCATAAAGCATATTTTTCACATTCTCAGGTCATCTTATATATACAGAAATTATGGAAAATTTAAATGTTAATAGTTTAGTTCAAACTACATCATTTTTTAAACTTGAATTGATTTCAGATATGCTAGGACAAGTTCAAAGGAAGAGGATGCGATCACTGGTTCATGCTGTAGCTTGGCCAAATATGTTAAACCACCAAGACCTTTGGATCCCTCTGATGATTATCAGCAGTTTGAAATCATCGAGCGTTGCGGTTTCCATGCAAAGTCTGTTGCCCCAGATGGAATTCCTCCTGGCCTGTTGAGGAATTACCAGGAATTACCATTTAGGTGAAGCTTTAGGCTCCAATGATTCCTTGCGCGCCAAGCTTCCTGATTTCAAGTTCCCACTGTCCAATGATAGGTCTGAATCAGTGGTTGTTGGAAAGTGGTACTGCCCTTTTATGTTTGTGAAGGAAGATTGAGACTGAATTAGCAGATGATGAAGTCGGGGTTCTATGAGTTGACACTTGAGCAAAGATGGGAGAAGATATTCTCAGAGGAAAATAATGGAGACAGTGGAGAAAACCATGCTGTGTTTATAGATGTTGATGTTGAAACAGAAGTTGCCAAAGTTGCAGCAAGTGAAACTGTTTGGGATGATAAGAAGGTGGTGTGGTTTAATAGTTTTGGTGATGTGGCATCAGAGACATTGATTGGATTGAGATTGGAAGTTGTTGATGGAATGAAATGGGAACAAGAAAGAGTTGGGTGGAATGCTGGGAATAAAAGGAAAGTGAGAGTGGAAAGAGTGGAGGAGTTTGGAGGAATAAACAGGTGGAGGAAATTTGGCTGTTATGTGCTGGTAGAAAGTTTTTTATTGAAGAGAATGGATGGAAGAGTGGTGCTAGCTTATGATTTCAGGCACACACATCAGATTAGGTGCAAATGGGAGTGATTATTTACTTTGCTTTTCTACCTATTTATGTTCTTTAATGTTTGGTTCTTATCATTCTAGCTTTCTAAGTTATATTATATAGCTTTTTCTTTCATGAATATGTTATGCAGCTTATTTATGAGCTACTAGACAGTTGATATCATAAAATGGGAGTGATTATTTTCTTTGGTTTTCTACCTGTTTGTGTTCTTTAACGTTTGTATCTTGTTATTCTAACTTTCTAAGTTATATTATATAGCTTTTATTTTTTTCCTGAATATGTTATGCAGCTTATTTATGAGCTACAGACAATTATTATCATAACTCGTTTTTGCTCCTGTGAATCAGTAAAGGTTAAAAAGATTAAGAGGAGTTATCTGGAATATTTGATAATTGTGTACATGTGGGGATACATCTTTTGTATTTTTTCAATAGAATCGTTGTTAACATGCATGTTTCTATCTATAAGAGAATTATGACTTATTATTATTATTTAGGATTTAACTCTTTTTAAACAAGGAAAAAGCACTTTAGAAGAAAAAAATGTACTTTTATTCATTGATTAGAAAATCAATATTTGAAACTGTAACAACTTCAATGCAAGTGTATTTCACTACACGAAAATCTCAAAGTAGGTACGACAAAATCAGTAGCTAAATTGGTAACTAATCTCAAGTAAAAAAGAATTAACTATGAAACTGTAACAACTTCAATGCAAGTGTATTTCACTACACGAAAATCTCAAAGTAGGTACGACAAAATCAGTAGCTAAATTGGTAACTAATCTCAAGTAAAAAAGAATTAACTATGAAATTACTATATTGGTGGTAGCATGAACTACAAGCTTAAGTACTTCCATCAAAATAATTTAAAAGGTATGATGTCTGCATGATTCTTTTATCCTTGAATTAACCAAAAGAACGGTGGGAATGCAAGTGCGACATATAGAAGTCCCACACTAGATGAAGATGAACGAGATGAAGAAGATATAAGTGGCAAGGACTCATATCATTAACATGTGTGAATAAATAAATAATAAATGATAAGAAAAAAATTGCACTAAATCTTGACAACTTAGGCCTAAAGTGGCAAAATTTGGTTTTGCTCAGTTGGCTGCTGAAGACCCAAGTGCAACCCATATTTCAACTAAAATTGAATTTGATTAGATCATTGTTCAAATTCAAATATCTTGTTGGCAATTGTGTTCTAATATGAACTCTTGATTTGACATCGGCTGAGCCATGTCTACTGTTGGCTGAATATTGATGGGATTAACAGATGTTTCTCTGCACCAACCTTGAACTGATAATAGGAATAGGAAGAATGGAAGGCAAAAATAAATAAGAAAATATGAGGAGACCATTAAACTCTCATTCAAGCATGTTAAAGAGGGTTTATTTTGAAAGAGATGGAGCATGGTACTGATGCATAAAATGTGTTCGTTAAGGGCAAACGTACCTTATGCAGTAATAACAGTGGACTCTAAGTTTGGATATCAAACCCAATGCCTTTGCTAAGGGCAAATATACCCTACGTAGTAGTAACAGTGGACTCTAAGTCCAGATATTGATCCCAAAGGACCAGTTGCGTTCCCAAATAATTAATTTCGTAATAAATCAAACAATCCAATTTTAATATCAAATTAAGAAAAATGGTGTTCAATATATGATATATATCAAATAATTAAGTCCGGATATCAAATAATTAATTTCGTACCATTTTTCCCCCAATTCTAATTTCAACAAAACCCCTAAACAAACTATATGATATATATCCTATAAGAACATACCACTAAACAACGCCTATAGTTGACCCTTTTGTCTTTAATTATTGCCAACCGTTTATCAACATATCCTTTTACAAGTAACTCAATTAATTGATTTTGGTCCATTGAATCTATATATTATTTTACATTACATGGATACGAAAAACAAAGTATTTTGTGTTGGCAAAGATGAAGAACGCAGTAGCAGCTTAGCAGCATGACCTGATCAGAACAAAGCCGGAAAAGCAAAAGTCTGAGACATGTGAAGGCATATTGTCCTTAAGGATTTATTTGCGTGGAGCAGAAACTAATTAACCCTCCAGGATTTAATACACTCGTCTATGGCAAGGCTGAGGTAGCAGAACAGCAGGGAAAAATGTTTGTATCAAATATGTGCCCAGGAAAATAACTAAAACGAGAAGAATAACCAAGTTTTAAAAGAGGAAGAAGAAACAATAGTTGTTTTTTCTGATTTTTTTCACAAAACCTGATCCGATATTTCTGTTTTTAAAAGGTTGATGTTTCTGTTTTAATAAGATAAGATCAGAGAAGATAAAATAAGATCACAACTGAAATCAGTTCAAGCCATTTTAAATCCGTAAAATGTAAGATAAGTGTGATAAACCGTTCTAAAGATCACAACTTCCCTATAAGGTTGTTGCCACAAAATAAATTGATTTCGTAAATCAATAAAATTATTTTTTTTGTAACAACAATTTAACTCAGTTTTGATTGTGAATTGTGATTTATACAACATTTTATACTTCCTTGGAAGGGCAAACAAACAAGATTAGAGTGTGAGAGGAAAATGTACGTGACAAGACCCCTTTCAATGTACCAAAGCAACCCTAATGCTCTTTCAGACCCTCCACCAGCAGGGCCATATTCAGGTTATCTTGTAACCTCTGATGAAGAACCTCTGACTTGGTTTGGTTTGTGGCAGGACAACTACTGTATCTGCATGGATCTTCCTTTACCTCAGAACAAAAACTTATCCATCGTCAGCAAATTCGTTAAAGAAAAAGCCTTGTTTGTTCCAGTATTGAACCAACCTTTGTCTTCAAACCGCTACTATGTGATAAGAAGGAGCGGGAAGCATCAAGGGTATGAATAATCACTTTTGTATATCAAATATATATACCTTTTTGTTTAAGACATCAAATTTGGACTACATAACTGGGTTCAGATGTCAGGGTAGCTCAAGTATTTCTCAAGGTACCACTCCTATTGTAGAAGATTGAAAAATGTTAGTTTGGTGCATGTTGGGAACTGGTTTTTTTTATTTTTTATTTTTGAAACTTTTTGTTTTAAGCTCTCTAAGAAGCTGATATAAATGAGCAGTTATTTTTTTTTTTTTTTAAGGATAGCTTAAATATGTTTCTAATTCCAATAAAATAAGAGAATTTTGATTTTAATAGCTGTAAAATTATTTTTTTATTTTTCATTCCTCTAAAATTTGAAATCTCTCTTTCTTAATTAGTCCCTACAAAATGCGTAAATTTTGATTTTAATCCCTGTAAAATATTTTTTTTATTTTAGTTCCTCCAAAATCTGAACTTACTATTTCTGCTCCCTAAAATAACATAAGGTGGTCAAGTGTGAAGATCTTTAATATTAATTTTTTTAAACTTCCACTTTATTATACTAAAAATATATTAT
Source organism: Pueraria montana var. lobata (assembly GCA_026413185.1). NCBI lineage: Eukaryota > Viridiplantae > Streptophyta > Magnoliopsida > Fabales > Fabaceae > Pueraria > Pueraria montana. Next base: position 34,581,884 of record CM048651.1, on the reverse strand, counting down.
AATAATAAGTTTTTTAAAGGGTTAGGATTAGGATCTCATCCAGTGAAAAATCACTGGAGAGAATCCATACCCATTTCTAGTATGTTTTGTTCAACTTAGTTAAAAGAAATAATCATTTTTCTTTACAGAGTTTTTGAGATTTCTTACAAAAGAACAGGTATTATTTTCTGGTAATTGAGCCACAAATAAACATGCGTATTGCATAAGGATATTTTTCACATTCTGGTCAGCTTATACATAATTTATGGAAATGTTAACAGTTTAGTTCAAACATCATTTTTGAAACTTGAATTGATTTCAGCCAAGCTGTCACAAGTTCAAAGGAAGAGGACATGTGCCCCTGTTTAGGCTGTACCTCAAGACCTTTGGATCCCTTTGATGAGTATCAGCAGTTTGAAATCATCGAGAAGGTTGCCGTTTCGATGCAAAGTCTGTTGCCCCGGATGGAATTCCTCCTGGCTTGTTGAGGAATGAAAGGAGTGGGTGGTTAGTTCCTGCTAAAACACCCAGGAATTACCATTTAGGTGAAGCTTTAGGCTCCAATGATTCCTTGCGTGCCAAGCTTCCTGATTTCAACTTCCCACTGTCCAATGATAGGTCTGAATCAGTGGTTGTTGGAAAGTGGTACTGCCCTTTTATGTTTGTGAAGGAAGAAATGAAACTGAAGGAGCAGATGGAGAAGTCAGTGTTCTATGAGTTGACACTTGAGCAAAGATGGGAGAAGATATTCTCAAAGGAAAATAATGCAGACAGTGGAGAAAACCATGCTGTGTTTATAGATGTTGTTGTTGAAACAGAAGTTGCCAAGATTGCAGGAAGGGAATTAGCTGTTTGGGATGAGAATGGTGTGAATGATGAGAAGGTGGTGTGGTTTAAGAGTTTTGGTGATGTGGCATCAGAGACAATTGTTGGACTGAGATTGGAAGTTGTTGATGGAATGAAATGGGAACAAGAAAGAGTTGGGTGGATTGCTGGGAATAAAAGGCAAGTGAGAGTGGAAAGAGTGGAGGAGTTTGGAGGAATAAACAGGTGGAAGAAATTTGGGTGTTATGTGCTGGTAGAAAGTTTTGTATTGATGGGAATGGATGGAAGATTGGTGCTAGCTTTTGATTACAGGCACACACATCAAATTAGGTGCAAATGGGAGTGATTATTTTCTTTGCTTTTCTACCTATTTATGTTCTTTAATGTTTGGGTTTTTTTTTTTGGTGAATTTAATGTTTGGTTCTTGCCATTCTAACTTTATAAGTTATATTATATAGCTTTTATTTTATTTATGAGCTACAGACAGTTGATATCATAAAATGGGAGTGATTATTTTCTTTGCTTTTCTACCTATTTGTGTTCTTTAACGTTTGTATCTTGTTATTCTAACTTTGGAAGTTATATATAGCTTTCTTTTAATGAATATGTTTATGCAGCTTATTTATTAGCTACAGACTGTTGATATCATAGACAACTCCTTTTTGCTCCTGTGAAACAGTAAAGGTTAAAAAGATTAAGAGGTTTTTTCTGGAATATTTGGTACTTGTGTACATGTGGGGATTTTTATAAGAGAATCCTTGTTAACATGCATGTTTCTATTTAGGGTTAATTTTGTTTTTGGTCCCTGAACTTTTTCAGGTTTTCACTTTTAGTCCCTGAACAAAATTTTGACCGGTCTTGGCCCCTGAACTTTTGTCTCGTTAATGCTTTTAGTCCCTGTCGTTAAATATCACCATTAAGTAATGATCTTGCTTTAATTTTAATATTATTTTATTATATTTAGTGGCGGCTAGTTTTGTAGAAGTTAATAACCGCCGTAAATTGCAATGCTAAAATGAATTTACCATTTTCTGGCATTTAACAACCGCCAAAAATTGCTTTTGCCTTTCCTAGTTTTTCCCCCTTGGTAACCACTAACTAGTATCGAATCGATCTTAAAGATAATTTTAATTATAAACAAATATGTCAAATTGATCTCAAAGATAATTTCTTGCAAAAATAAAGGCGACACTCCAAACAATATGAAAATAATAAAAGATATATATAAAAAAACTAATCAAAGAAATGCTGATTTTCTTGCTCCTCATTCAATTGGTTTCAGGCACAGTGGTTGATTTCATAATCACGTTCTAAGTGTTCATTGGCACACAGCAATGTTTAACCTTTTCGAGGATCAAAATGATTTGCGGTACCCAACCCTTTTTGAGTATTTATCTCCAACATTTGAAGCTCTATTTGCAGTACCCAACCCTTACCGTAAACCAAATTGAAAACCCAGATAGCGGCGGCACGTGCCTTTCATCTCTCCGACTCTTCGTTGTGCCGCCGCTGTAGCTTCTATGTTGTTCCCAACATGTAACGCGGCATTTCGGTGACCCATTTATGCTACGCTGCTCGCTTCATTTCGGTGACCCATTTGCCGAGTGCCAAGGTTGGTTCGTAGAGGAAGAGCATGATGGAGGTAAGGCGGCGTTTGCCGTCGGAGAGGCCGCAGTGGCCCTCGACGCCATGGTTTTTGATAGAGAAAGGGTCTTGGGGGTTGCAATTTTGTTCTTAGCGCCCCTCCTGCTCCCCCACTCCCACCCCTTCGTCTTAAGAAAATAATAATTATTAGTTGAGGTTTTTTTGTTTCAGATAATAATAATTTAGGTGATTTAAATTGATCTATGATTTTATGTTTTGATTCATGGTGTATTCGAACTTCGATACTAGTTAGTGGTTATGAAAGGGGAAAAACTGGAAAAGGTAAAAGCAATTTCCGGCAACTTTTAACCGCCAGAAATTGGTAATTCATTTTAGCATTGCAATTTATGGCGGCTATTAATTGTTACAAAATGAGCCGCCACTAAATGTAATAAAATAATATTAAAATTAAAGCCAGATCATCACTTAACGGTAATATTTAACGGCAGGGACTAAAAGCATTAACGGACAAAAGTTCAGGGCCCAAGATCGGTCAAAATTTTGTTCAAGGACTAAAAGTGAAAACCTGAAAAAGTTCAAAGACCAAAAACATAATTAACCCTTCTATTTATAAGAGAACTATGATATATTATTATTATTTAGGATTGAACTCTTCTTAAACAAGGAAAAAGCACTTTAGTAGAAGAAAAAAAAGTACTTTTATCACAAATGGTTTTTACCATGAGGAGGGACAAAACCTGTTATTTGTAAAGTTCAAGGACCAACTAGATCAAAGTTAAAGTTCGGGGACTAAAACCAAGTTTCACCGAAAATACAAAGACTAAAATCATATTTTACCCTAAAAGGTAAAAAGAGCAGCATATTTTTTATCCACAAACCATTAAGTAATCCAAAATATTGTAAATATTATATATGCAACACATCAAACAACAGCTGGTCTGGTCTGTTACCATTAATTTGATCATTTGGTCTTGTAAAAAGCATATATAAACGGTCAAGGCTGCCAGGTCCATGAACAGAACTCTTAAGAGACATGGTAAATGCGCCGTCGAAAATCAAATAAACAAATACATGTAGCTTTCGTGTGTGAGATCACATCCCAAAGCCTCAGCTCTCACTTCAGGGTTCATAGATTATAAATAGATAAAGGATTTTTATATAGATTATACATAGATAGATTCGTCGCCAAGCTATCATCGTTGAAATATAGAATGGACCAAGACCAAGTCAATAGACAATAGAATTATACCATGAGAATGATTTTTCCAAAGAACCAACGACCATATATGATATATATCCCATAAGAATATACCGATAAATAACGCGTGTGATTCACCCTTTTGTCATGATCAATTGTCAAACATAGTTTATCATGAACCTTGTACCCGATTAATTAATTGATTTTGGTCCATTCAAAGTATTTTATATTTAATTTCCTTGGAAGGATAAGCATGCATGCGTGCATATATATATATATATATATATATATATATATATATATATATATATATATGAAACAAAAACAATCAACGATTTATTGTTAAGGTGAATTTATTGCATCTGAAATATTAGAGTGTGAGAAGAAAATGTATGTGACAAGACCCCTTTCCATGTACAAAAGAAACCCTGGTGCTCTTTCAGACCCTCCACCAGCAGGGTCAAATTCAGGTTATCTTGTGATCTTTGATGAAGCAGCTCAGACTTACTCTTTTTTTGGTTTGTTCAAGGACAACGCCATAAGCGATCTTCCTTTTCCTCAGAACAAAGACTTAACCGTCAACGATGGAAGCGATGGTGAAGAAGACTTGTTTGTTCCAGTACTGAATCAACCCTTGTCTTCAAATCGCTACTATGTGATAAAAAGGAGTGGGAAGCATCAAGGGTATAGTATGAATAATCACTTTTCTTTATCACTTAAACTTTGATACTTTTTTAAGGACATGTTGAATTTGACTACATAACTGGGTTCGGGGTAGCTCAAGTATTTCCCAACCACTCCTATAGTAGATTGAAAAGTGTTAATTTAGTACATGTTGGGAACTGCTTTTTTATTTTTTGAAACTTTTGTTAAAAGCTCACTCAAGAAGCTGATCTAAATAAGCAAATTTAAATTTAAGGGACCAAAAACAACAGTAATCTAAATTTGAGGGGCAAAAAACATATTTAAGTCTATTTTTTATAAAAACTCAATCATTTAACTTCTCTAAAAGTTAAGGTACATAAATTGATGTTTGCTTATAGAAAAGCTCATCATCTTCTTATTTTATTTTCCTATAAGTGTTTATAGAGAACTTTATCTAAACATGGCCTTAATAGTTTAGTTCAAACATTGTTTTTTAACCTTGAATTGATTTCAGTCAAGCTAGCACAAGTTCAAAAGAAGAGGACATGGAGACTTGTTTATGCTGTACAACTGTCAAAGATGTTCAACCAAGACCTTTGGATCCCACTGACAATTATCAGCAGGTTGAAATCATCACGAAGGATTACGGTTTCCAAGCAAAGTCTGTTGCCCCAGATGGAATTCCTGCTGGTTTGTTGTGCAGAAAAAGGTGGACAGTTTATGCTCGAACTCCCACCAATTACCATTTACGTGAAGCTTTAGGCTCTAATGATTCCTTGCGTGCCAAGCTTCCTGATTTCAACTTCCCACTGTCCAATGATAGGTCTGAATCAGTGGTCGTTGGAAAGTGGTATTGCCCTTTTATGTTTGTGAAGGAAGGAAGAATGAGACTGAAGGAGCAGATGAAGAAGTCGGTGTTCTATGAGTTGACACTTGAGCAAAGATGGGAAAAGATATTCTCAGAGGAAAATGATGGAGACAGTGGTGGAAACCATACTGTGCTTATAGATGTTGCTGTTCAAACAGAAGTTGCCAAGGTTGCAGGAAAGGAAGCTTTTTGGGATGAGAATTGTGTGGATCGTGAGAGGGTGCTGTGGTTTAAGAGTTTGAATGATCATGTGGCATTAGAGACAAATGTTGGACTGAGTTTGCAAATTGTTGATGGAATGAAATGGGAGCAAGAAAGGGTTGGGTGGATTGCTGGGAATGAAAGGCAAGTGAGAGTGGAAAGAGTGGAAGAGTTTGGAGGAATAAACATGTGGAAGAAATTTGGCTGTTATGTGCTGGTAGAAAGTTTTGTATTGAAGAGAATGGATGGAAGATTGGTGCTAGCTTATGATTACAGGCACACACATCAAATTAGGTGCAAATGGGAGTGATTATTTTCTTTGCTTTTCTACCTATTTGTGTTCTTTAATGTTTGGTTCTTGTTATTCTATGTTATATATAGCTTTTATTTGTTTATGAATATATATGTTATGCAGCTTATTTAATAGCTACAGACAGTTGATATCATAGATAACTCGTTTTTGCTCCTCTGAATCAGTAAAAGTTAAAAAGATTGGTTGACCAAAATGATATTTTAGCCTAATAAATGAAGAATTATGAGGACCATTAAACTCTTATTCAAGATATTAAAGAGGGTTTATTTTGAAAGAGATGAAGCAAGGTACCAGCTTCAGGTGATGAAAATCAAAAACCAGACAAGAACATATTGTATACATTCCATATAAGGGCTAAACATGTTTTCAATTGTCAAATTAATTACTCACGCACAAATTTGTACACAACAATTACGATTCTTGCATATACAAAGTATCTCCTTGGTTTATATTTTCTCCACAAAAATATATAAACCATACATTCAAGCATATGGGATGATTTTAGTCATTCAGGTTTACCAAATACCAATTGGAACTTCAAACTACAATTCTTAAAGTGGAGAATTTCCCCCTGTTCCAACTTTGCATTCAGATAATTAATAACTGGATTGCAATTACAAGGTAAAGGAATTCCAACACCTTCATTCCCATTTGCACATAATTTGATGTGTGTGCCTGAAATCATAAGTTAGCACTAAACTTCCATCCGTTCTCCTAAATACAAAACTTTCTACCAGCATATAACAGCTAAGTTTCTCCCACTTGTTTGTTCCTCCAAATTCCTCTACTCTTATTACCCTCTCTTTCCTTTCATTACTTGCTTTCCAACCAACTCTTTCTTGCTCCCATTTCATTCTCTCAACCACTTCCAAACTCAATCCAACACATACCTCTCTTCCATCATCATCAAAACTCCTAAACCATAGCACCCTGTCAGTGTCATCAACCACACCACTTTCATCCTAAACAGCATCCCTTCCAGCAACTTTGACAACTTCTGTTTGTATAACAACATCTACAAGCACAGTATTTTCTCCAATCTTTCCATTTTCCTTTGAAAATATCTTTTCCAATCTTTGCTTAAGTGTGACCTCATAGAACATTTACATTTTCATCTGCTCCTTTAACCTCATTCCTTCCTTCAAAAACATAAAAGGGCAGTACCACTTTCCAACAACCACTGATTCAGAACTACCATTGGACAATGGGAAGTCAAAATATGGTAGCCAGGCACGTAAGGTGTCATTGCAGCCTAAAGCTTCATACAAATGTTAATTGTTGGGAGTGCTAGCCTCAACCATCCAACCTTTTCTCCTCAAGAACTTAGGTGGAATTCCATCTGGGGAAACACACTTTGCATAAAAGCCATGTCTCTTCTTGATTATTTCAACCTGCTGATAACCATCAGAGGGAACCAAAGGTATTGGTTTAACATCTTTGACAAAGCTACAGCATAAACAAGTGGCCTTGTCCTCTTCCTTTGAACTTGTGCTTGCTTGGCTGAAATCAGTTCAGGTAAAGATTAACTTGAAGAAATAGTCTATGCACCAACAGTATAAATGGTATTTAGATTTTATACTATCATCCAATCACAATTGATATATATGATAAATTTGTGACTTTTATAATAACAAACTTAAAAGCTATATACCTTCCTTAATGTAATGCTTCAAAAGCTTAAAAGAATGTCAAAATCACCTTAAATCTAGTAGGATATATATAAATAATATTAAAGTTTACAGTTAGATATATCTATTCAGATATGCAGTTTTCCAACGAATTCTGATGGTCTAAAAGTTAAAAAGGTATCAAGGTTAACTGACATAAAAAATTAACTCATACCCTTGATGCTTCCCCTGCCTTCTTATTGTGTAGTAGCAGTTAGAAGACAACGGCTGATTCAATACTGGGATGAACAAGACCTTGTCCCTGTAATGTTGACTTTGTTGACCTGAATGTCTTGTGTATGTGATGGTCAAGTTCTTGTCCTGAGGAAAAGGAAGATGCCTGATTTTTGGGTCCTCACACAAACCAAAACAAGTGTAATCAGGAGGTACATCCCAGATAACATGATAACCTGAATTTGGTCCTAATGGAGGTTCTGAAAGAGCACCAGGATCCCTCTTGTACATAGATATTGGTCTTGTCACATACATTTTTTTTCACTCTTTGATCTTTCCATTGTACTTCCCTAGCAATCAATATATATACTACAGTACTGCTGATATGAGGAAAAGTGAAATTATAATGTTCATTATTATTAAAATGAATTTGATTGCAACACACTTAGAATATAATTTTATTTATATTGTTATCTAACTATATATTGTTATGTATATATAATTGAATTCAGGTACCAGGAAGTTTACAACTCATGCAGGCTGCTAAACTAACTGAGTTAGACCCTTGGCTTTGGTTCACTTGATAGTATAAAATGTTTACACTCATATTATGTTAAAATCAAACTCTATTAAAATAAAATAATTTGGATTACTTGTCAACTGTTGAAAGCCGCGAACATATTTTATTTGGCTTTTGGGTTTGGATTCGGACTACACTAGAAATCTAGAATAGCTGAGTTTCTAATATTGGAGGCGCCCAGTGTTTATGGTACAAAGATTGCACCCATTGGAAGCTGAAATACATGGCTGTTATGTTACATGCAACGCACCCCATGAAAAGTCTAAATAATACCATGGTGCAATACTGCAATCTGATCAGGCATTTAGTACGTTTATTGTTGATTTATTTTATTATTGTTTATGATTTTTTTATAAGACTCCTGAATTAACAAATTCAAAAAATTTAAAGAAATTATAGATCATGTATAATATAATTCTGTTATTTACTTGGTCTTAGTTTTACGATTTAGCAGTGAAAGCATGATAATGATATTGACCAGGAAAGTCCTGCAGTCCTGATATTCTGAATTTTCTGGTACTTTGTTTACTTTTCAAATCGACCATAAAAAACATTATCACTCTCAATAGAAGGAAGCTAGTGCCGTTGATTGTTCAATCAAGTAACAATTACTTTATCTCCTTTGTGTGCTTCTAGAAATTTTTCTTAGTATAGCCAATACAATAGCCTCTAGTAGACAGACTACTAGTCTCCATTATATTTATTTGTAGAAGAAAAAAAGAAAAAGTTCAAGTACTTCCATCAAAATAATGAGGTTACCAAGACAAAAAAATTTAGAATTGAGACTTTTTTTTTTATAACTACTAGTATCTCTCATTAGAGGCAATTTTGTTCAAATCGACGTACTAAGATGATTATGAATGACAAAACTCTCCCTCCGAGTATTAATGTGCATCAGTTGACTCACTTTCGATAGTTTGAATTTATATTAAACAAGCGATTCTTTATCCTTGAGTTAACCAAAAGATTCTTTTATCCATGGATTAACCAAAATAACATGGGGAGTTCAGGTACGAAAAAGAAGTCCCACATATATGGGATGAAAAGAGACAAGTTGAAGAAGTTATAATTGGAAGGACCTGTTTAATTATTATGACAAGGTTTTAGGTTGAATGTAGTGTATAATCGGATTGTATGGTTCAGCTTACTCAAGTGCCTCCGACATCACAACATTATCCAACCCTACAAAAATTTTAGTTTTAGTCCATGACATTCTGAAACTCAAACTGCAGAGGCTTTGTGCTGTATTCTTCTCCTACAAGCTGCAGTGGTTTAAGTTGTTGTTTGATAACTTCACCTTCACACATGATGAGACATTGAAGTGTAAAGTGAATAAATGGTAAATAAATATATAAAAACACTTTCCACTAATTACTGACAATTTAAGGACTAAAGAGGCAGACTTTGGTTTTGCTAGGTTGGCTCATGAAAACCCAAGTGCAACCATATTTCAACTCTAATAGATTAGGCAGACATCATTGTTCAGATATTTTGTTGGCAATGTGTTCTAATATGAACTCTTGGTTTGACATCGACTGAACTATCTCTACTTTTGGCTGAATATTGGAGTGATTAAGCACAGGTTTCTCTGCACCAACCTTATAACTGATATAGGAAGAATGGAAGGCAAATGAGGAGATCATTAAACACTTATTCAAGTTATTGAAGAGAGTTTATTTTGAAAAAGACGATTAAACCAAGCATTGGTGCCAGCTTCAAGTGATGAAAATCAAAACAAGACAATAACATATCTCCTTATATATATAAATGAATAAGAGATCATCTCCTCTCCTTGCTTCATTCTCCACACCGTCTCTCTCATTTACTCTTATTTGAATACTCTCTTCTCATGGAGTGATGTAGTTCACTCTGCTGACATCTGGTTCTTCTACTTTTCCTAAAATTTCTTTTATCAACTTTTTCAACTACCACACATTCGCAATATTTCTATAACTATCCTTATTCACTTCTTTATCTGATACTATATTTTTTTTTATTTTTTATCAGTTTTTTTAACTCTATTTTTTAATTCTGAATATTTGTCTCTTTCATAAATAATTTCAAATCATTAATTCAATTTACTTTTCAATTTTCAAAGTTAATTTAAAAAATTAAAGTTACATCATTACATATTTCCTATCTTTTATTTCTTAAAAAAAATTATAGTTTCTAATTTCTTTTATAATTATCACTTTTCAAAATTTCTTTCGATGTGCTATATAATTCTTTTTTTTCAAATTTTATACTTTCTAATATTTTGGACTTTTTTTAATATTTATTTTATCTTATTTTCTAACTCTATTTTTTAATTCCAAAGATTTCTCTCTTTCATCAATAATTTCAAATCCTTAATTCAATTTACTTTTCAATTCTCAAATTTAATATTAAAAAAAATAAAGTTACATCATTACATTTTTCCTTTTTTTAAAAAAAAAATTATGGTTTCTAATTTCTTTTATAATTATTTCTTTTTCAAATTTTCTTTCGATGTACTATATTTTTTTTCAAATTTTATACTCTTTATTCTATTGTTTTTTTTAATATTTCTTTTATCATATTTTTTTAACTCTATTTTTTAATTCCGAATATTTCTCTCTTTAGTCAATAATTCTAAATCATTAATTCAATTTACTTTTCAATTTTCAAAGTTAATATTAAAAAAAATTAAAGTTACATTGTTACATCTTCCCTTATCTTTTTTTTTTTTAATTTTATAGTTTCTAATTTCTTTTATAATTATCTCTTTTTTAAAATTTCTTTCAATATGTTATATAATTTTTTTTTTCAAATTTCTTTCTATTTACTATATAAATAAGGTAGTGAAAATTTTAATAAGTCCGTGCAATGCATGAGATAAAACAATAGTTATATATACATTCCATATAAACTTCTTACATTCTCTTCTATATGCATTGGATAATAACTATAAGGGCTAAACTTGTATTCAATAGTCAAATTACACAAGCACAAACATGTATACAACTATTATTATTCTTTCATATCCAAAATATCTCCTTGATTTATATTTTCCCCATAAAAATAAAGGTTACATTCAAGCATATGGGAAGGTTTTAGTCATTGAGCTTTACCAAATAGTAATTGGAACATGCAAGTTCAAACTATAATTCTCACTGTGAACTATTTCCCCCTGTTCCAACTTTGCTTTCCATTTACTCAAAAAAAAAAAAAAAAAAAAACTTTGCTTTCCATAACAATCAGCACTTTGGGTTTCAGATAATTAACAACTAGATTGCAAGTACAAGGTAAAGGAATTCCAACACCTTCATTCCCATTTCCAGATACTTTGATGTGTGTGCCTGAAATCACAAGTTAGCACCAAACTTCCATCCATTCTCCTAAATACAAAACTCTCTACCAGCATATAGCAACCAAATTTCTCCCACTTGTTTGTTCCTCCAAACTCCTCTACTCTTGTCACCCTCTTTTTCCTTTCATTACTTGCTTGCCATCCAACTCTTTCTTGCTCCCATTTCATTCTCTCAACCACTTCCAAACTCAACCCAACACTTATCTCTCTTGCATCATCATCAAAACTCCTAAACCACAACACCCTGTCAATCACACCATTTTCATCCCAAACAGCATCCCTTCCTGCAACCTTCACAGGTTCTGTTTGAATAACAACATCTACAAGCACAGTATCTTCTCCACTGTTTCCATTTTCCTTTGAGAATATCTTTTCCCATCTTTGCTCAAGTGTGACCTCATAGAACATTGACATTTTCATCTGCTCCTTTAACCTCATTCCTTCCTTCAAAAACATAAAAGGGCAGTACCACTTTCCAACCACCACTGCTTCAGAACTAAAATTGGACAATGGGAAGTTGAAATCTGGAAGCTTGGAACGTAAAGAGTCATTTGAGCCTAAAGCTTCATACAAATGGTAATTGCGGGGAGTGCTAGCCTCAACCTTTCCTACTCAAGAACTTGGGTGGAATTCCATCTGGGGCAACAGACTTTGCATGAAAACCATGGCGCTTCTTGATTATTTCAACTTGCTGATAATCATCAGAGGGAACCAAAGCTCCTGGTTTAACATCTTTGACAAAGCTGAGGCATAAATAAGTGACCGTGTCCTCTTCCTTTGAACTTGTGCTTGCTTGGCTGAAATCAATTCAGGTAAAGATTAAAATTCATGAAATAATTTTTTTTTTAAAATAAGCTATTATTTATTTTAAATAAATTGTATCAAACACACTCTCAAATGCATGTTTGAGCTACCAAGACTGATAAGTAAATATATATATATATATATGTATGTATATATATATAAATATATGTGTGTGTGTGTGTGTGTGTATGTAATGCTTCAAAAAGCTAAAAAAAGAAAAGAGGCAAAACCACCTTAAGAGTTAAACTCAAATAGGATATAACATTAAAGTTGATTGTTAGATACACAAATGTTAGATACAAAATTGAAGCAGGCGGTGTGAGACTTTCCAACACACCCTCCACAAATGCCTACTAGAACAAGTGAGCCTACCAGAATAGGCAATAATACCATGTTAGATTCTATCTTAAACTAATTGGCATTAAGTGAAGTTAATCAACAGGTTTTTAAGTTGCACTGCAAGAATTGAGACAGGCGACGTGAAACTTTCCAACTTCAGAGATGCAGTTTTATTTTGATGGTCTAAAAGTTAAAAAGGTATCAAGATTAACTGACATAAAAAATTAACTCATACCCTTGATGTTTCCCCTGCCTTCTTATCACGTAATAGTGATTCGAAGACAATGGCTGATTCAGTACTGGGATGAACAAGACCTTGTCCCTGTAATCTTGAGTTTGTTCACCTGCATGTATGGTGTATGTAACGGTTAAGTTCTTGTCCTGAGGAAAAGGAAGATGCTTGATTTGTGGGTCCTCACACAAACCGAAACAAGTGTAAGGAGGTAAATCCCAGATTACAAGATAACCAGAATTTGGTCCTAATGGAGGTTCTGAAAGAGCATCAGGGTTCCTCTTGTACATAGATATTGGTCTTGTAACATACATTTTTCTTTTCCACTATGATCTCTCCCTTGTATTTCCCTAGCAATCAATATTTGGTTCTTATGAATATATATATACTACATATTGTAACTGCAAAGTCTTGCGAGGAAAAACGAAATTATAATGTTCATTATTGTTGTTAAAATGAATTTAATTGCAATACACTTAGAATTTTTTATTTTTTTATTTTGGTATTGTTATCTGATTACGTGTTATATAATTGAAAATCCTTGATTTTATAATAATTATTTGGCTAAATTACTATTTTGGTCCTCTAATTTATTTTCGATATTCGATTTAGTCCTCTAATTATTAAATGGTTCAATTTGGTCCTCTAATTCTTTAAAATGGTTCAATTTGGTCCTGCCGTCTAAATTGACTTAACGACGTTAGGGAATTTTAACGTTAGAACACTTTGTGGCGGTTTAAAACCGCCACTATAATAATTTAAATACATTTAGTGGCGGTTTTAAACCGCCACAAAATGCGATGACGGTGCATGACACATGCATTCACTAACACCGTTAGTTCAATTTAACAGCAGGACCAAATTGAACCATTTTAAAGAATTAGAGGACCAAATTGAACCATTTAATAATTAGAGGACCAAATCGAACATCAAAAATAAATTAGAGGACCAAAACAGTAATTTAGCCTAATTATTTTAAGATGATTTTTATTTGATTGAGAATGTGAAAAATATTTGTTCTCATATTATATTAAAATCAAACTCGATTAAGATAAAATAATTATGCTATTTGATCATTACGCAACACATCCCATTAAAACTGAAAGTTTAGATAATTTCATTATGCAATTTGATCAAATATTATTACGTCCATATGTTGGTTTATCTTAGGGCACTGATTAAGGAATTAAAAAACATATTTATTGTAAAAATCACAAGAGAGCTTAAAAAAAGTCATGGACAGCGTAATTTTGCGTCTCCCAACAAAAATCATTCTCCTTTTAGTTCCTTAATTAGTATCATTAGGACACTGGTTAGCATTTGTCTTTATCTTATCATTTTATTGGCAATGGAATTTGCCTTTACATGAGTACACAGGGGCGAATCCTTTCATTAGAAAGAGGGGGCAAGGCTACTCCAAAATATTATAAAATATGTATATATGTTAGTGTTTTGCTCCTCCCCCTCCATTTGTTAACTTTACACGTTAAGTTATTTAAAAAAAAAAATCAAAGTCATCACGTTATTATATATAAAAAGAACTTTACACACTAAAGTGCAGATACAAAATGTTTTTATGAGATTATGTCATTTAAAACTACACTTTTTTCGTTCTATTAAAATTAAGGCTAAATTACTGTTTTGGACCTCTAATTTATTTTCGATGTTAAATTTGGTCCTTTAATTATTAAATGGTTCAATTTGGTCCTCTAATTCTTTAAAATGGTTCAATTTGGTCCTGCTGTTAAATTGAACTAACGGTGTTAGTGAATGCATGTGTCATGCTCCGTCATTGCATTTTGTGGCGGTTTAAAACCGCCACTAAATGTATTTAAATTATTATAGTGGCGGTTTCAAACCCGCCACTATGTGCAAATCACTTAGTGGCGGTTTTAAACAGCCACAAAGTGCGCTAACGTTAAAATTCCATAACGTCGTTAAGTCAATTTAGACGGCAGGACCAAATTGAACCATTTAATAATTAGAGGACTAAATCGAATATCGAAAATAAGTTAGAGGACCAAAACAGTAATTTAGCCTAAAATTAAATGTTACACTTTTTTTCATTCTATTAAAACTATAACCATGTTTATCGATGGGTCTAACTTAGTTGGTTGAGCAGGTGCGTGAGTTGCTGTAAATCCCTGGTACCTGTCTTTGATTCCTACCGATAAAAAAAAGCTATAATCATGTTTATATCCAATCTATTAAATCCTCTGGTTTTGTTAGGGTTGGTTGTCATAAAAAATTGTTTTGTGACATAAAAAAAAAAAAAGGTCATATCTAGCAAATTATATATCTATTCTATTTTGTGTTTTTTGTTTAGTTATTGTAATTTTTTCTTTCCCACTTGTTGCTTTAATTTACATTTGTAAAAGTAAAAGTTAGGGTAAAATATGTTTTGGGTCCCTGTAAAATATGCAAAATATTAATTTTGTCCCCCAAAAATTTTTCGTATTAAGTTGGTCCCTCTAAAATTGAAACCTATTTTTGTAGGTCCCTATCAATATCAATAGCTTAATTTTTCTTTTTTTAATTTTCTAAATTTACAATAACAAAACATGGAAATTTGATAAATATAAAATTTATAATTCATTTCTACGTGTAAATTCGTAATCACGTCAGATTATCATTTAACAAAGTTACCAATGAGGACAAAAATAGGTTCAATTTTAGAGGGACCAAATTAATACGAAAAGTTTTTGGAGGATGAAATTAATATTTTGCATATTTTACAGGGACCAAAAACATATTTTACCCTAAAAGTTATTATGAATCTTTTGCTTATTGATTAATTTTAATATACTAATATTAAAAATATTTTTTATTTACTCTTTATATGTAGTCTCCTCATAAAAATTAAGGTGTAGCTTCGCCTATGTGAATATTGATTATCGTAAATTTGGAAATCGTACACCTAATCTATATCCTATCATAAATAGTTAATCATGCATGTAGTTATAATTAATTTTTTTAGGAAGGCTAGGAATATTGTTATGGGGAAGATGTTCACTTTATACTCTTAAGTTGGCATTGCTTTTCCAAAGCAACACCGACTTGGGGGCAACTGTTATGGGGATTACCCCGACGATGATATCATAAGACGAACTTCTTGTAAATAACAGTGGTCCCAATAAAAGTCGATGTATAACATAAAGTCGATATATGACGTAGCCTCATGTATGGGGGATCCAACGCGAATAGAAGACACATGGCATGGCTAGTTTTTCCACCACAATGACTCTTTATAAATACCATAGCTATGTACTAATGAAGAGAGGATCCATTAATGAGAACACATTACTTCTCTCTCTAAAAAATTCTCTCTCTAAAAAATTCTCTCTCTCTCTGCACCTTACTTTCTGTACCCTTGGGGCGAGCACCATAACATTGTTGTCATCTGCAGGAATCAAGATTCTCAGGGGGGAAAGGGATCTAAGCTACTTTAGATTCATGGTTATGGTGCGCACAAGGAACTAGAAAGCAATCGCATCCACACGATCTCTTGTCATTGAGGCTTCGGTAACTTCGATCATCATAAGCAATGAACATGAATCAACCACGATACTATTGGCGGATATGGTAAAACTTCTTCAACAGCAAAAGGAAGCACTAGAAAAGCAAGATAAGCTTATGATTGAGCTTCGCATTGAAAGATAAGTAGAGCGCATTATGAAATAACATGAAGAAGAAGATAAAGAATCAGAAAATGCTTTGCTCCAAATGAACAAAACCAAAAAGGATCACCAGAAAAAGCGTGAAATTATGAGAGAAAATCCATTCAAAAAACTCCTTCATAAACAATGGAGATAGCAGAAGAAGAAGCTGATTCGGAAGAAGTCATTCCATTCAATGTGTTGGTGGTGTAAAGTAAATTTCTAAAAGGAAATTTTTGAGGGTCGTCGAAAAGTGACTTGATGTAAAATTTGCTAAGTCTATATCCTTTGAAGTCAGGAGAGGATACTTTCGAGGAATAAAAGAATAGATGAAAAACCTTAGAAATTGTCTTCCTCGAAATGTACATTCCTCGAAAATTTTCCATATGAGGAATATGATGAAGATGGGTTCACAAATGACTAAGAGTTGGATGAGGCTATGAAGATCTTTACAATTTGAAGACCCAACACATTTTTGAAGAAAACATATTCGAGGAGTAGTTCTAGAAAGTGCTCGAAATCAGTTTCTAGCAGTTATTTCTCAAAAGTGTCATCAAAAAGTCATCTGGAGACGATTTTTAGCAGTTACCAGAGTGGAGACTCCGAGGACAAGTGTCAAAATCTTAGATAGGGAGTTAGGAAACATTGTAAGTCTAAATATGTATTCAATAGTCAAATTACACAAACACAAACATGTATACAACTATTATTATTCTTGCATATCCAAAATATCTCCTTGATTTACATTTTCCCCATAAAAACAATGCTTACATTCAAGCATATGGGAAGGTTTTAGTCGTTGAGCTTTACCAAATAGTAATTGGAAGATGCAAGTTCAAACTATAATTCTCACTGTGAACTATTTCCCCCTGTTCCAACTTTGCTTTCCATAACAATCAACATTTTGGATTTCAGATAATTAATAACACCGTCATTCCTATTTGCACACACTTTGATGAGTGTGCCTGAAATCATAAGTTAGCACCAAACTTCCATCCATTCTCCTAAATACAAAACTCTCTACCAGTATATAGCAACCAAATTTCTCCCACTTGTTTGTTCCTCCAAACTCCTATACTCTTGTCACCCTTTTTTCCCTTTCATTACTTGCTTGCCATCCAACTCTTTCTTGCTCCCATTTCATTCTCTCAGCCACTTCCAAACTCAACCCAACACTTATCTCTCTTCCATCATCATTGATGCATTGCACATTTTATATCATTCATGCATAGCATTTCACTTAGGAAATATTGCATTTTCTGACATTCAGAACTCATTTTGCTTGCATTTGCATTATTTTTCATTTGTTTTTGGAACCGGTTACGCTTTTGGTATTTTCATGTTTCAAGGTTGTTTCTTGAGCTTCAAGACATTAAATCAACGAGATAGATGTGTGGTGACTCCAAGGATTGAAGCTAAGAGCATAGGGATACTTAAAAATTAGAAGAAAAGCACAACCGGATCACTTGACAAAAGTCATGGCCAAAAAATTCAGAGTCATGGTCGTGACTATGTTGATTTCCACATTTTTGGATCCCTAACAGATGTCATGGTCATGACATTCAAAGTCATGGTCGTGACCCAATCTGACATCTTTCAACATCACACATGACAGCAAATTGTCATGGCCATGACCTGCACCAGATCTAGAATCTTATCTTTTGCGATTTTAATTATAATTTGGGCTTAAATCTTTATCTTTTCCTTGGCCCATTCTCTTTAAATAGAGTGTTTTACTTAAGATTAGAAACTCTGAATTTGGATTAGCATACGTTTTGGAGATAGAGTGGAGGATTCTTCTTCTTCTTCAACTCTTTTTCTGGTTTGTTATGTTCTTCTTTTAATTTCTTCGTTGTCTCCATGACTATGAGTGAGTAGTCTCTTTATTCTAGGATTGGGGCTTAGCCCTTGACAACTATTATGCTTAATTGGTTTATCTTTATGTTCATTTGGCTTCACCACTTGATTTCTCTTCTATTGCTTTTATCTATGAGAAGTATTTGGCCTGTAACACCCTTAATTTTAGAGCTTAAGATTAAATAGAAAATTAACCTCTTAAGTAGTGATTAATTGAGTAATTAAGAAAAATAATGGAAATAATTAAAATAAGCATTATTTAATAAGGATTAAGTAGGGACATTACATATTAGTGGAGGGAAATTCAAAATTTTGAAAAGTCAAAGATAGACTCACTTTAGTTGTAACACTGTGGTTTTTCATAATGTATAGTGCTTGATTAACATCGCAAGAGGAATTCAACTTAAATTATGTTATTTAATGGGCTAATTAATAAAATAGAGTGATTTGTTTATGTGTTGTTGTATGTTTAAAGAGTTTTTATGCTAATTGGATATTGCAAATATACATGGGTGTTATTAGTTAAGAGAGATGAGGGTAGATAGAAGATGTTGAGGTGCAAATAGCAAAAGTTAAAACCCTCCCAAAGCTTAAAACGTAGCAAGCCCTTCTCCTTCTTTCATTTGCTTTATTTCTTCACTCTTTCTTCTTTCCTTTGAAGAGCTTGAGGCTTAGCTCAAGGGTTCTATCTTGTTCCTCATCTTCCTTAGGATTCCTTCATTGCTCCTTAGAGTGGTAAGTTCATCTTCTCTCTCACCTTGTTCCATCTCCCTTTTCATTCTCTTGGAGCACCCATGGTGGTTCCATGAGAATCTTAGGTTTTGGGTATGAAATCTGAGTTTGAGATTGTTTTATTGTGTTTTCAGTGCCATAGAGGGTGGGCTATTAGTGGAGAGGTGAATGACTCCTCTAATTCAATGCTTCTTTATTCCTCCCTTCTCTCTTCACAAAGTTATCTCTTTTTGGTTGAATAGGTAAGGGAAGCTCTATCCTATACTTTATTGTGTTGTAATATTGAAATATTGATTGGTTAAATTATTATTGTGTTGTGATATTGAAATATTGATTGGTTGAATTATTATTGTTATTTTCTTTTTTTTTTCCTTTTGAAAACTTAAGTTAGGAAATTTGGGGATTTTCAGGATTAAGCTTGATTGAGGGGTTGATTGAGTAGATTAATTGGTTTTATATGTAATAGAAGTGTTTAGGATTTGATTGGTGTATTTTGGAGTGCTAGAAAGCCATAGTTTGTCCCAAATCTAGCTAATTCCGTGCCCTTGTGCGTTGCAGAGTTCACGCACTGGCTAAGCCAATGACATCACTAGCTAAGCCAGAGCGTTCCTAGAGCTCTCTACAACTCTATGGCTAAGCCAGAATGATAGCTAGCTAAGCCAGAGCGTCCTTAGAGCTCTATGTCACTTTTTGTGGCTAAGCCAGAAGGATATCTAGCTAAACCAGAGCGTACTTAGAGCTCTCTGCCACTTTGTGGTTAAGCTAGAGGGAGTGTTGGCTAAGCTAGCCTATTATTAGAACAAAATGACCTTTTGCTACCATTTTTTGCTAAGTTAGAAGTTGTTGCTGGCTAAGCGAGAGGCTATTCTCGCTAAGCTAAGGCGGGGAAACTTGAAAGTAGTTCAGGCACCAGCTAAGCTAGCAATGCTTGTGGCTAAGCCAGGTACCTTCCTAATAGTGAAATTGAGGAATGCAGGGGCTGGCTAAGCGAGGCATCAGTCTAGCTAAGCCAAAGTATGCTGAAAGCCTATGTTTGTTTAATTGTCCTTTCTCCTTGTTTCCTTTGGATATTTATGATTGCTTGGTGACTATGAGTAAGGTTATTTTCATGAGGGTATCATATTTTCATATTCAAAGGAGGATTACTATTTGGTTTGAGAATATGACCATGATAAGAGGAAGGTAGATAATATGAATCTTATATGTTTATACAAAGGGGGTAAGTTATCTATGAGATGATAACTTTGTTGTTAGGGTTATTATATTGTGGTTGATGGGATATAATTTGTTGAAGTGGTTTGGTGGTTGTTGAAAATGTCATATCTTGATAAGACGGACTTGAATGAATTGTAATTTCTATAAATGAATTATTAAATGTAATAGATTATTGATGAGAAGATAATGATGAATGATAATCTTGTATTGTATCTGTCCCTATATGTTGGAGGGTTAGCTATGTCCTTTGGGAAGGTTTTTATTAGAAAATGGTATACTTGGGAGGGTGAGTTTCACTCCAGAACTCCGGCCCACTAAAGCGGCCCGAGGGTCTCGCCTAGTGGGATATCTTCCCAAGTATCACCCCTATGTTTTGACTCTGAATGGCGTGTTGGAGTGTTGAGAACTACTTCCCAAGAGGTTTAGTGACCTTTTTAGTGGATAAGGGATCGATTGTTGTCATGGTTGCGGATTGTTGAGATGCATTTGGACCCTTAAGTTAGGCCATTGGAGATGGCGGGTATGAAGGTGTCATATCTAAGATTGAAAGGGGCTCCAAATATGTTTTGCCATTGGAATATGCATAGTTGGTGAATAGAAATATTCCAAATGTTGTATTTGCACAGTTGGTGCGTAGGTGGGCACAGTTGGTGCACAGGCATATGAGTAGGCATATAAGTTGAGGGTGCTCAGTAGGTTCTCAACCTAGTGTTGGGGGTTTTCGTGGTGGCTAACGGGAATGGGCCTATAGAATAGACAAGTGGGCGAATCCTTATAGATGTCAGGTCTTGCAAACCTACAGAGGTAAGCCACTATAGCACATGTCTATTTTCGATAAAAACCATTTTTTTCCCATAGGGTCAGCTCAAGGGACTCCCTGAATGGTCAGAATGTACAGACTATGGTAGGGGATGGGGCCTATGAGGGACTGCTCATATGATGTTGAAACTCAATGGAATAGAGTCAGTCTTGTTGATTAAGGTTGTCTAGTGGTTTATGTTGTACATCACCTTGTGATGATGGTTGTTGGTGGTTGTATTATGTTGAGATTGAGACTTTTGTTGAATGGATATAATCCATTAGATCTGATGATTCATGGTAGTAATTGGTAATAGAGCTATGTTGTTATTGATTATGTTGAGGATTTATGTTATAACTCTGTTGTATGAATTAGTTGAGATGGTTGAACCATGATGGTGTTGTTTATTGGTGTTTATTAATGAACTAAGTTTTGATATAGGTTTATGAACTAAGTTTTGTGTAGAGTTTTCAGTTATTATGTATAGTATTATATTGAAGTATACAAAGTTTGGTTCTCTTTCTATTCCTTAATAATTTGGAAATTTAATTATGTACTTATATGCATAGTTTTGTTTGGTCACTTGTGGTTTGTGTCTGTGATGATCTCGGACGTCGTGTTCGGGGGAGCAGATGGCTTTCCAGGTGGATTCTTCCTCTTGGAGGTTTATTAGATGGAGTGAGCATGGGATTAAAGATGCAATCTCTTCCTTCTTTCCTTTGTTTAGTCTTTTGTATAGAATGGACCAGCATAGAGTTTTTATGTGGTTACCTAGTAAGATAAGTATGTACATGTGGTTTATGTTTTAAGTTTTGAATTGTATCTATGTTGGCTTTGAAATTGAGAAAAGTTTATATGGTATTTTCATAAATAAACTAATAAAAGTTTGATTTTTTTTAATTGAATAAAATGAAATCCCTTGTTGATAGTTATGTAACAAAGGTGGGTTGTTACATTAGTCAAAGTCAATGGGAAGGGATTTAGTCAACTTATTAATGGCATTGTTGTAATTAAGTGGAACTTGTGTCTATAATCTAAAATTAGACTTTTAAGAGTATAATTAGCTTACTAATGGGTCTAAAATGACTTTAATTAGTAAAATTAATTGTTGTAAAGTAATTAGTGATTTAGAAAATTTAATTAATGTAATTAAACAAAATAGAGTGCAATTTGTTTAATTAAAATATAGTACAATTTGTTTAATTAAAGCCTAAAAAGAACTAGTTAGCAACTAAATGAATGTGAGATATTAAATCTTCATTAATGAAGTGAAAATAATTAGTAAAACAAACTTTGACCATGATTTGACCAAAAGTAAAAAAAAAGTCAAAACTGGTCAAACTAGTCAAAGTAAGCAATATTCTCATTAATGACATTTTCGTAATTATGTGATTTTGAGCTTAAAAATTTATTTTGAACATAAATAAAATTTTAATAATTATAATTAAGCATAGAAATAATTTAAGTTCATCAAATTAATTAATTTGAATTAATTAATAACTTTGGCAATTTATTTAGTATTTTTGGCCTAGAAAATTCATTTTAAATCCAAATTGAATGATTCCAAAGGCATTGGCTTTAGAAAATTAAATGTTACATTTTGGTGAATTAATAGAGTAAAAAAATTAAAATTTAGACTAATTTAGGACCCTAAACATAATTACCCTAAAAACTTTTTTTTTAAAACAAGTGGGGCCCTCCTTTTAGGGTTTGGGGTCCCCTATAAAAGCAAAAGAGGGGCCCCTCCCCCTAGCATAGTGTAGCCGGCCCTAGTGGAGAAAGAGAGAGAGAGTTCTTTTTTTTTCTCTCCTTTGTGTGAAAGGTAAAACTCTCCTCCTTCTCTCTAAGTTTTCCCATGTTAATTCTTGTTCTTTTGCTTTGATTTTTTAGTATGTTGTAGAGCTTGAGTGGGTGGTGCTCTTTTTGCTATTGGGGTTTTTGAACTAGAAGAAAACAAGGTATGGGAGGAGTTATCTACCTTTCTTGAGCCTAAAATTGTTGTATTGAGACCTAATGTTGATGGTCTATGTTGTGTGTCATTATACATGTTTTTGAACTTGTGATATATGTGAAACTTGGTGAAACTCGGTGAAACTCGTACTGTTTGGTGTACTGCAAAAAATGGGTGCCTATTTTCATGTTTTAGACCCCAAAAATGAGTTCCTTGGGTCCAAAAACCTTGGATTGCATATGAGATATGTTGCATTTGAACATTGGAACTATTTAATATGATTTTTTTAAGTTTTGGACCATTTATGTGAAATGTGCTCTATTTTTGGTGTTCTTGATGTTGGGGCTATTGTATGGATTCCCATGTCCAAAAATGTAGGGATACATATATGGAATGTTGAAAATGAATGACTAAATCTTTTGGAAATTTATTCTCAAGTAAAAACGCACATTTGTAATTTTGTTGTTACTGTTTTGAAAACTGGAAAAATGGGGCTGGAACTGGTTGTTGTAGACTTTAAAAATGAATTTCTCATGCCTTAAAATGTAGGGTTACCTATAAGATTCGTCAAAAACAGATTTCTAAATCAACGGAAAATTTATTTCTAAGTTTTGTGAAATGTTGCCCTGTTCTGCACTGTTTTGTGAACTGGGACAAATGGGGCTGGAACTAGCTGTTTTGGACCTTAAAAACAGACTCCTCACACCTTAAAATGAAAGGTTACATATAAGATTCGTCGAAAACAAATGTATACATCAACGGAAAATTAATTTTCAAGTTTTCATGCACTTTTACTTAAGTTTGTCACTGTCTTCGAAAACTGAATTTTTAGAGCTGGAATGGGCTGTTGTAGACCATAAAAATGGATTCCTTACATCTTAAAATATAGGGTTGCCTATTTGGTTCATCGAAAACGGATTTCTACATCAACGGGAATCTAATTTTTATGTTTTGAAGCTTTTTAAGTGGAATTTGGGGTCCATTTCGGGTTTGAAGTTAAACTACCTATAATTTAAGTTTTAAGTATCTAAATTAAGTTCTTTTTTAGTTAGAAATGAAAGTTTACATATATATATAGGTTGGAACTTAATTTGGGAGTATCAGAGACTCAATTTATGAATTTATGATGCTTGAAAATTTTAGCCTTATGTTAACTACGGGTTTGACCAAAAATTTAGAGTTGTAATGAGTTTTAATTTGTATAATTATGATGATATGCTCATGTAAATGTTATCTTCATTATGTGTTTATTAGATCATTATTCTTTCAAAATTGTGAAAGTTGTCTCATTTATTGATCTTGATAAATTGCTTATTAAGACCACAAGGACGTGACCTTCGGCATTGAAATGTTAAGTTGTACATTGTTTTATTGATTATTTCATTGTGAATTGTTTGTGAAGACCAAAAAGGTGTGACCTTCGGCAGTGAATATTGAATTATACAAGTGTTGCTATTTATTATCTTAATGTGATCTGAGTCCGAGGGGCATTGTCCCTTGGCAATGCATGTTGGTTTTGATTATGCATGAAGATTGATGTGCCTGAGACACTAAGATGTTTGTAAGTGGATATCACCATTTTATGCAGTCATGATGTTCATGATGCTAAGAGGTAAGGAGGGACGAAACCCTTCTCCTCTTGTTGTACGAGGAATAGTAAATGACGTTCATGTCATTTGCCTTACACGGGACGATGGACGCTACGAGGAGACGGGATTATGTGGAAAGGACCTCGGTGGCAAAAATGAGACGGAGTTAGAGAGATAGTATTATGAAACAGAGGTGGGGTCTGACTTCATGCTCGGTGAGAAGGTCCTCTAATGTCCTCTCAGAAAGTACTGTTGAAACTGGGTGTCCTGTGAAAGCTAATTCTCAGTGTGGAGACGTGTGAGGATTCGTTGTAAGAAGTGGATGGCTACAGCCGGTACACTGGGGGATAGTTCGTCATCTCAAAGGAGGCTTGGGGAAATGGTGTCAAGTTGTGATAACCCGACTAAGGTTATAAGTCTAGTTAGTACGGGAGACTCACGGAACCGACTTGGCATTCTCGACAAGGACAAAGCTATATCCATGGTTGGTGAAAACGATGTGTCACTTGAGTTAATTAACTTGTACCAGACATGAGTCGTGTGCTGCCAATTGTCATCCACGCAACTGCCTAAGACCATTAAAACCTGGGAGGTTTAATGGAAATAGGGCCCATAAGAATAGATGTAGTGAGATAGATACTCGGACTAGGATTACCGTGAGTGGTTATCGCTAGTGAACCACACACAGTGGTTGTGTAGGTTGTTTAGAAATGTAACTCCGATTGTTTGTGGCGGCCAAGGAAATGGAGAACTCACTTCCATGTTTTTATTTTTCAGAGGAAGATCGTTGACCCTATGCAAATGATGAAGACAGAGTGGAAACACTATGCCAAGTGCCAATGATGCAAATGGATATGTTCAAGGAAGAAGAGGATTCCTTTGAGGATGCCTCAAGGGTATTTTGGATTTTAATTTTCATTGAGTCGCTACTCTGAATCTCAGTCTCTTCTTCTATAAATGAGGGTAGACTAGGATTTAGTATTATGATGTATTTTTTTCCTTCATGTGACTCATTTGAAAAATGTATTCGTTCTCAAGGATGTAAAAGTGTATTCAGTTTTGTGTAGAAGAATTTTTTAATGATGAAATTGAGGATGTTTAAAAGAAATTCTATTATGTTTTAATGGTTCGCCGTGGTTATGATGTTTGATAATTCGAGTTTAGTTTATTAAGAAATTTATTTCACACAAAAAAATGTTTTTAAATGAATAATAAGTTAACAAGAATGTTTCTTCTTTTGGAGTTAAAAGCAATAAGGTTTGAAAGTTAAAAGGGAATAAATTTCCTCGCATTTTGAAGGGTACTTTACAATCCAACATCAAATTATTTTTGCTAAAAATGCAAATAAGTAGAAATTCCTTAATAGTAACAAGGGGTGTCACATGGCCACCGTTGTTCATAATCATAGATGCTGATGCTTAGGGAAGAACTGAGAGGTGAACCTAATCTTGGATTCATAGGAGAGGAACTTAGGTATTAAATCACGAAAGTAGGTTTAATCCTTCGAGGAATCAATGAATTAACAAAGAACTTAATGGCTTTAATTGAACATAACTACCACAAGAGTAAGGATTAATTCAATTAGATACATCTTTGTATCTTGAGAGGGAACAAAGGTTACCTTAAGTTAATTCAGCTTCAAAGAGAACCAATAAGAACATAGAGGTAAAAAGATTAAGTGAATAGGGAGTCTTGGTGTCAAATCCAATCCTGGAAGTTTTCTTATTATTGATTTCAATCTTTTCAAATATTTGATTTATCTTATCTTTATATTATCTTTGTTTTATCTTTATCTTTTCTTTATCTTTATCTTTCTTTATCTTATCTTTTATCTTAAATTTAATCTTTTTAAATCTTAAATTTTTTCTTATCCAATCGAATCTTCCCTTTTGTTTAATTTTAATTAATTGTAAAAATTACAAAGCCAAAAATGCAGTCCCTGTGGAGACGA
This sequence comes from Pueraria montana var. lobata, assembly GCA_026413185.1. Classification (NCBI taxonomy): domain Eukaryota; kingdom Viridiplantae; phylum Streptophyta; class Magnoliopsida; order Fabales; family Fabaceae; genus Pueraria; species Pueraria montana. The sequence goes on along the minus strand of CM048651.1, from coordinate 34,555,376 downwards.
TAATTTTATTACTTGACGACAACCATGCGCTTGCGGTAAATCTCACATTAATCATCAAAACTCCTAAATCACAACACCCTGGGAACCATACCTTTTTCATCCCAAACAACATCCCTTCCAACAACCTTCACAACTTTTGTTTGAATAACAACATCTATAAGCACAGTATCTTCTTCACTTTTTCTATTTTCCTTTGAAAATATCTTTTCTCATCTTTGCTCAAGTGTGACCTCATAAAACATTGGCATTTTCATTTGCTCCTTTAATCTAATTTCTTCTTTCAAAAACATGAAAGGGCAATACCATTTTCCAATGACCACTAATTCAGAACTATCATTGGACAATGTGAAGTTTAAATCTGGAAGCTTGGCACGTAAAGAGTCATTGGAACCTAAAGCTTCATACAAATGGTAATTGCAGGGAGTGCCAACCTCAACCTTCCAACCTGTCCTCCTCAACGACTTGGGTGGAATTCCATCTGAGGCAACAGACTTTGCATGAAAACCATGGTGTTTCTTGATTATTTCGACTTGCTGATAATAATCATAGGTAACCAAAGCTCTTAGTTTAACATCTTTGACAAAGATGCAGCATAAACAAGTGAACATGTCTTTTTCCTTTGAACTTGTGCTTACTTGGCTAAAATCAATTCAGGTAAAGATTAAAATTCATGAAATAAAGTTTTTTTTTAAATAAGTTATTATTTATTTTAAATAAATTCTATCAAACACACACTCAAATACCAAGGGGTCTAACTCAGTTGGTTGAGCAGTATGGGTAGGTTGTTATAAACTCCCTGATACCTGAGATCGATTCCTATGGATCAAAAAACACACACACACTCAAATGAATGTTTGAGCTACCAAGTAAAAACACACACACACACACACTCAAATTCATAAGTATGTGTGTGTGTATATGAGGAGGGATCAAATGACACCGGTGTAACTTACACCAATTGTTACACCATTCAATAACTTAATATTGGATGATGTTTTCTTAAAACCCGCCATTGGATTGAAAGTTCCTTCCACATAGATCATATATACAAAATTTCATATTAATCCAAAATTATTTGCTACCTCATTCATATAGATTAAAATTAACGTAATATAAAATTTTCAAAATATACTAAAATACAGATCATTTGATCACCTTCTTATTGTTGTTCAATTTTGACAAAATTTGACTTAGACAATCTTGGTAATATGTAGATATAATTCAATAGTTGGATCAATAAAAATCACATCCAATATCAAGTTATTGAATGGTGTAACAATTGGTGTAAGTTATACTAGTGTCATTTGATCCCTCCTCTCGCTCTCTCTCTCTCTCTCTCTCTCTCTCTCTCTCTATATATATATATATATATATATATATATATATATATATATATATATATAATGCTAAAAATAGCTTAAAAAAATGTCAAAATCACCTTAAACTCAAATAGGATATAATATTGAAGTTTATAGTTACATACATAAATGTTAAATTCCATCTTAAAATCAATTGATATTAATTGAAGTTGCCCAACAAATATATAAGATGCACCCCAAGAATTGAGGCATGCAATGTGGGACTTTCTAACACCCCCTCCACAAATGTCTATCAAAATCGATTCATGAAGATGGACTATAAGTTTTGATACCATGTTAGATTCTATTTTAAAACTAATTAGCATTAAGTGAAGTTGCTCAATAGACTTTTAAGCTGCACTCCAAGAATTGAGGCAGACTATGTGAAAATTTCTAGTAATATATAAATTCAAAAATGCAATTTTACAATGAATTTTGATGGTCTAAAAGATAAAAAGGTATAATTAATTAACATATAAAAATTTAACTCATACCCTTGATGTTTCCCCTACCTTCGTATCGCATAGTAGCAATTTGAAGACAATTGATGATTCAGTACTGGGATGAATAAGACCTTGTCTCTTCAATGTTGAGTATGTTCACCTGCATGTATTGTGTATGTAACAGTTCTTGTCCTGAGGAAAAGGAAGATGCTTGATTTGTGAGTCCTCACGCAAACCAAAACAAGTGTAAGCTGGGGGTAAATCCCAGATTACAAGATAACTAGAATTTGGTCTTAATGGAGGTTCTGAAAGGGCACCAAGGTTCCTCTTGTACATAGATATTGGCCTTGTTACATACATTTTTTTCACTCTTTGATCTCTCCGTTGTATTTCCCTAGCAATCAATATTTGGTTCTTATGAACATATATACTACATTGCTAATTGCAAAGTCTTATGGGGAAAAGTGAGATTATAATGTTCATTATTATTTAAATGAATTTAATTGGAATACACTCAGATTTTTTTTCCTATTATTATCTGATTATGTGTTATATAATTGAAAATCCTTGATTTTTTAATAGTTATTTTAAGATGATTTTTATTTGGTTGACAAGGTGAAAAATATTTGCACTCATATTATATTAAAATCAAACTCTGTTAAGATAAAATAATTTGGATTGCTTGTCAACTGATGAAAGCTAAACATATTTTATTTAGTTTTTGGATTTAGATTTGGACTGAACTAGAACTCGAATAACTGACTTTCTAATATTGGAGGTTGCCAGTGTTGATGGAACAAAGATGACACATTGCAAGCTGAATGAAATACAAGGCGGTTATGTTAGAGCATCTACAATGCATGATTGCTTAAATGGGTTACTTATCTTAAATTTGTAAGCCCTACAATGCCACATAGATTTAAGAACTTTATATTAGAATTTTGTTTTGTTTGGTCTTCTATTGATTGGTGTATTTTGTTTTATTAAAATATGGGTTGAATGTATGACCTGATATATTTTTCCCTATGAACCCAATGTTTAATTAAGTGATCCATTTTGGGTTTTGGGAATCACCGTGTGTTTATATGTATATTGGGTCAAGCCCAATAGACAAGTGTGCTAAGTTTATGTGTAAGATCTAATGGGCCTAATATCCATGATAGTTTGATATTAGGTTATCTGTCTATTTAAAGAAGGATAGGATCCCCACTTGACTCAAGTTCTCTATGACGACTCATTGCTCCATCCAATAGTCGATCGGGCAAAAGATAAGGACATCAAGAGGAAGTTCCTATTCCTGATGTATACATTTGTGTACACGCTTCTGTGAAATCAACTGATTTACTCTAAAGGATGTCCTCAATAGGTATGTAATTTATGAATATTTGATGATGATGATATAGGTGTCCTAAAATCCTAGTATAGATCTATTAATTCTTACATGTGGTATCAGAGCGGGTTATACTAGGTTTAGAATCCTAGAATTTAATTAATTAATTGAAATTGAGAATTTAGGGTTTTGTGAAATTGGAATTCTGTAATAGAGTTTATTTTAAAATGTGTCTCAAACTTTTTGTAGTTACCGAATGCTCTCAACGAAAAGTTACTGAATGAATACATGAAAAAGAAAGCCATGATGTATGAATTCGATGCATCATGTTGGTTACATTGATAACTTAATTGATAAAAGGGGCAAAAGCTTCTCTTTTACGTCGTTGAGGTGCATGCCAGGAAAGGAATTTTCCTTTCATAAAATGCTTTTGCATGAATTATGTGGTATTATAATATATATGACTTTGATTTATCATGTATTCATCACATCATTATATGATTATCCCTTAGTATGATGTATGTATTATTGTATTATATGATTAATGTTCATATTATAATACATGGTATACAGAATGCACCGACTTAACATGATTCATGAACTTCTTTTTGTGATATATCATATATATATATATATGTATTTTTTTTCTTAGCAAATTAAATATCATCTGTAAGTTTCAGTACTTGTTATGTTGTATATTGTATAACATATATATTTGTTCTTTTAACATATTGTTGATGTTTGGAAAATTAGAGCTGAATGAGAAAAAGATTTTGGTCAATTGTTATCCCTGTTAAGAGCTCTATTAATTGAGTAAGTATATCTCATCACAGTGTGGGTCATTTGCAAAATTAATATAGCTACTTGTTAAATTTGAAATATTGGGATGTTATGTCATTTAAATTAATCTTTGAGTTGACTCGCCCACAGGTGGTTAATTCATTGGTTAATTTTGTTGTGACATATTGGGATGAGCTTGAGAGTAAGATCATTTAGCCCACAAGTATTGGATTTTTGCAACTATTGTCAATATATAATATATTCTCTACCCACAGGAGAGTTTGTATTATATGCTTTAAATCCTCATTCTTAAAGTAATTATTATTGTTGATAATTGTCCAATGCTTTCATGACAGTAAAATCCTTCGGCCCACATGTGTTGGATTTTTGTAATTGTTGTTATCGTATAATATATTCTCTACCAATAGGAGAGTTTATATTATATGGTTCGAATCCTTGCTCTTGTAACTTTTTCCATGAATAACATTGTCAATTATATTGAGCTCTTGATTGTAAATAATTATAATAGGTGAAAGGATGACATTATATTAGTCCTTATTTGTTGTATGTTTACAATGGTTATGATTGTATAATATATTCTTCTGCACTGAGAGAGATGATACTATATGTGTAAATCTTTTGAGATTAGATAAATTGTTATGTTATAATGAAAATATCTTGGAATGGTAATTTGAATTGTCATGTGCAATAATTCTGATATAAAAGTTGAGCACTTTATTGTATTTTTCCCCCTTTATTTTAGTTAAATTTTATGCTTTCAAGGCATGAGAATAGAGAGAGATTTGAAATAAAAATATATATATATATATATATATTTTTAATAATTTTATGTTATGCAATCATGGCATTGCATTTTTTTTTTGCTCATTTATACGTAATGTGAAGATTACATTTGCCAACGAAAATCATATTACTTTTAAATTGTGTCTTCATGTGTTTTAGAACATTTGTTTGGTATTTGTGAAAGCATGTGACTTGTTATTTGATATCTATTAAGTGGGTACACATTCAAGTTTTTGACAGAATTATGGGTTGTATATGTTTGATTAAGATCATCTATAAAGTGTTCAAATCTTTTAAATAACTATTGATAAAACATGATGCATGATTTGGTGATATGTAATGTGAATTGCATGTTTGAAGGACATAAAGTTATTGTTAGTGATTATGATTGTGTGGCAATCAAGGAAAATATCAAAAGAATTATGATATAATCATGGATAATTGGTTGCATTATATTGGTACTAACATATTTAAGGCGGTTCGGCAACCTTTTGCCTGACATACTAGTTAAATGAGTCCTTAATTTTATTTGTACCATGTCATATTTTTTTGGTATAATGTTGTATATTCCATTGTAAACTAAACTTATTTATGGGAAATGATATTTATATTGATAATATTAATTATTATTATTGTCATCTTTGGTGCACTTGTTATTTGTCAAGTGTATCTGGAAAGATGTTTTTCCCATTATGCATTTTTATATAATATAATTTTGAGAACATGTGTAAATTATTATTTTGACGAATGAATTTATTAGTAGTAAAATGTGACTACCATAGTTGCCAATATACTTAACTAATGGAATAAGCTCATGAAATTCTTTGAGTGTCTCACATCAATTAATTTGTCTTGTTTGTCTCTTTGTGTTCTCTAAAATTATATTAATTAGTTTATGTGATTTATACATTGTATTCTTGACACTTTAATCTTTGTACAAGTTGATATTATTCATCACTTGGGTGTGTGATGTGATTTTATATGAAGAAAATAATTTATAATGTGTTTCTTGGGAAACTTGGTTTGAAAAAATTTATGTATGAAGTTGAGTATTTTTTTTAATTGTATTTTCATCCTTGTTTTAGGACCACTGTTAATGGAAATGAATGTTTGTCACCACGGTGACTTATTCATAAATATTAATGGAAGTGCTTGTCATTTTTTTTTGGATGATTGTGTTACTTAAATCACTTAGTGTATAAGTTTACCCACAGGAAATCTATTGCGTAAGTTGATTCACGTGACATGTAAATTTGGGATAATGTAACAGTGAAAATTCTAGTTACAAGTTTTTTAAAATTTAGGAAACTATGTGTATGGTATATTCTCCAACCATAGAGGAGTTTATATTCATATGGTTTATATCCCAAATTAGTGTGGCAATTGTCATTAAGTATTGTCCTTTTAATCAATCAATGATTGATTTGTATTTATTTTCAACTTCATATAGTGTCTTTCCTTGACAAAGTAAATGAATTATAATGTTTTAATTTTGGATTAAATTTTTATAAAGGATGGAAACATATATATAATGATATTGACTCTTTTTTTTGTTGTCATGATGAATATGTTTCTTTGTTTGTGAAAATATGCTTAGGTACAAGCTCAAAAGAGTTTCTTTCTTTAGAAGAAAATGCTAATCATTTTGATTAGTGGGAGCTATAATATGAAAAGAAAAAAAATTGCTTGTGAGTGATTGTATAGGTATATTATACTTTATTAAGAATATGATTGTGCCTAGTTAAATATCATTGGATCACATTCTTGTGACTTATTTTGAAAGAACAAATTGTGCAAGAAATTCAATTGCATAAAAACTAGGTGAAAATCAATTTGTTTGATTTAGACACATTGTTTCCTATTTGATAAGTATACTTTGTGTCTATTTTTAAAACTTGGGTAAACTTTATATGTGATTAATAAGTTTTAATAGGTAAATTTTGTATCTTGTGCTTATTTTCCTTTGAAATATTATACCTTTTTTTTATATAATTAAGAGAATTACAAGATACATTGTTTTGTTTTGAAGGAAATGCAAGAGTACAATTTATTAGTTATAAATATATGCTTCTTGAATTATTAATCTTTTTTTTTATCTATGTCATGTATAAGTCAAACCTTTGACCCTCTTTTTTTAATAATAAATTATTTTGGGACATTAGATTGTATTATTAATATAAGTTGGACTTATATTGTATTGTTTTCTTTTTATAAAGAAATGAAAATATGAGTGTTACTCATGGAAAGTTATTTATATATGGTTTTGAGTCTTTGTCATTGAAATTTATTCTAAAGTCTAAAAAGAGATGAAAGTATATATTATACTCGAATGACATAATTTATCTATACTTTGGACAAAATATTTGGTTTAAAAGGTTAATTGTAGTTGCATTAATTTTTCTCTTAGGACTTATTAAAGAGATGTGTGAGAAGTGACAAGATGATTGCCGCATTGATGTGTATAGTCTCTCTTGGGATGATTAAAAATACATGTTTATCATTCGTTCTACTCATGATGCTTAATCATTTTTTGTGGCAATTGGTTGCTAGTTATGAGTTGTATATATTTTTTTTCGAATATCTTTTATGATTAAAAATTACAAGTAACTGGATAATGTTCTTATGATTGATGGTATATAACTATATTAACTTGATCACATTATTATCTAGTCATTGTTTAAACTTTGGTGATTTATGTGTTTTTAATGTGATTGATCAAAGAGAGTTGATAAGAGTTTTAAGATTGCATGTGTCTTGTGCAATTGAGTTTCCCATATCTAAGGGACTTAGTACAAAGAAGATGTTTGTTGACCCCCCCTAATTAAAGGACTTAGAGCTATAGTGTTTATGAAACATGTTAAGAATATGGGTATTGTAAGGTCCTTTTGATGTAGTTGGTTAGTGGGAGTTGTTATCATTTTGTGCTACTTTTATTACATTAGACTTATGTAATTTTTTATTCAATAATTTCATGCACATGTTGATTATTGATAATAATTGTTAAGTAATTTTTTTCTTTTCTTTTGAGATGTTGCAGTTTCCTTTTTGGATATGAATATGATCTCTTTGAAAGATTGTTATGTGCATGTTTCAGTTCCGCTTTTAATTAGTGTTTCGTGAGAAACATGGATATGATCTCTTTGAGAGATTGTTTTGCACATATGTTTTAGCTCCTGTTTCAAGAGAAACATGGATATGATCTCTTTAAGAGATTATTATGTGCATGTTTTGGTTCCTTTTGGAATGGTGTTTCGTAAGAAGCATGAATATTATCTCTTTGAGAGATTATTGTGTTTTCTTAAGAAAACGCAATGTAGGATCCATACACAGTAGCATGAAAGGGATCACATACTATGTTATGATGTGTACCTACACTTGCACACTTGTGTTATGACCATGCTAATGAAATTATTGGTTATGGAGTCATTGGTGAACTAAACTTGGATTAGTTTATCTTTGCTTAAGGCTCTTAGCTAGTGATTTTGTTAGTTGTACTAGTCATATTTTGTGGTGATTATATTTAGCTTGTTTGTGGCCACAATTATTCAACCCATGATTCGTTTTCAAAATAAATGAAATCTAATCAATATTGCCCAAGTGGGAGAATGTTAGAATTTTCTTTGTTTGGCCTTCTATTGATTGGTGTATTTTGTTTTATTAAAATATTGGTTGAATGTATGACCTAATATATTTTTCCCTGTGAACCCAATGTATTAAGTGATCCATTTTGGGCTTTGGGAATCACCATGTGTTTATATGTTTATTGGGTCAAGCCTAATAGACAAGTGTACTGAGTTTATGTGTAGGACCTAATAGGCCTAATATCCATGATGGTTGGATATTAGGTTACCTGTCTATGTCTATTTAAAGAAGGGTAAGATCCCCACTTGACTCAAGTTCTCTATGACGGCACATTGTTCCATCCAATAGCCGATCAGCAAAAGAGAAAGAGATCAAAAGGAAGTTCCTATTCCTGACATATACACTTGTGTATGCACTTCCGTGAAATCAACTGATTTACTCTAAAGGATGTTCTCAAGAGGTACGTAATTTACGAGTATTTGATGATGATATAGGTGTTCTAAAATCCTAGTATAGATCTATTAATTTTTACACTTTACATAAAAAATTACTCTAATGCTAAAGTTGTTAGAGTGAGTGTTTAACTTGAGCCACATTAAATTTTGTAACTAAAAAGTGGTTCTTTAATTGGTAAGAATGAATTAAGCAACGGTTGCTTAAATAAGCAATGGTTGCTTAAATAAGCAACCCACTTAAGCAACACACTGCTAAGTCATTTGCTCCAATGGTAAAAATTTGTTTAGCAATGTTGCTTAACTTTAAGCAACTATGTAAGCAACCGCGTTGGAGATGCTCTTAAATTTTGTAATTGAAAAATGGCTATTTAATTGGTAAGAATAAATTGAGCAACAATTGCTTATATAAGCAACTCACTTAAATAATGCACTGTCAAGTCATGTAAAAATTTTTTTTAAGCAACTTGCTTGAAACACACCCCATTAAAATTGAAAATTTAGATAATATTTTTTATTTTATTTTAAAGTTTAGATAATATCATTGTGCAATTTGGAAAAAGTACAGATACCTACAAAATAATTAAACCAAAATTAAAATGCCAATAGTCTACTTTCTATTTAATTTACTTTCTATTTATCTACTTTCTATTTAAGGAATTTTTAGGAAAAATTATTAATCTAACCTCTTCTAATATTTCGGCACCTGTCAAATCTGAGGATAATTTAGTCTACCCATTCAGAGATAATTAATTTTTTTTACACAAAAACTTGTCACTTCTACACACAAAAAATCTCCCGCTCCCTTCTTCCATTTCCCCCTTTCCTCTCAATATTTTTGTTTCTTTGCAAAACCTCAGATCGGTGAAGGAGAAAGTCCTTTGGAGAGAAGTCATTCTACTATTTTCCTCAGAGTTTGTGGTTATTTCCTCTGTTGTCCTTTTTTTTTTAAACTCCTTTTCCCCCTATTTTCACTTTCCTGTTTCTCATATTTGGTGAGTTTTTCCTTCAAAAATTTATGTTTTCCTACAGAACCCTAACTCGCAAATCTGCCGTCTTCGCCATTGGTCATCACGACAAGGTGAGTGCTTCTTTTTCTTTCCTCATAAAATTTCCCCCTGCTTTTCTCTCATAAATCATTCTTCTTCTTCTGGTCATAACACAAAACTGTGTTTTTATATTGTGGGGTTTGGATTTGTAATGACACAATTATGGGTCGAAATTCACACAGAAGACGATCATTATCGGGTGAGTGGTTTTCTTCACACTGATGCGGTTTCTCTAAAACTTCCATCTCTTTTTTTTGCCTTTTCATTTGGTTGCTTGTTTGTTTTCTTCACCTTCTCACTTTTTGTTAGTTCTATTTTAGTTGTGAAGGTGCTCTAATACGTCTTCATCCATTTGATGAACCCTTATACGCTTCTCTTGAGTGGTTTTGAGAGAAAGTGCTCTAATACATTTTCCTCAATCAAATTAATTTTCAACAATTTATATGTTTAAAAGTTTTATGCATTTAATCTAAATATATATTTTTTAAAATTGTTTCCTCCCTTCCTCTTTGATTGTATATTAAGAGTCCCTCCCCTCTCTCCACAGACATTTTGCAAATTTATATAATAGTCATCTCTATCAACAACAGTTTCTCATTATTTGTACTCACATAAATCATTATTGTTTTGGTATTTTCGTGATCATGATGACCATGACTTAAATGTAGCATTACTGAAATATTGAAATGTGTTGATTTATTAATTTATTAATTCAATAATTTAATGATGCTTTGACAGTGGGGTTGCTGGAATGCTAACAAAGACATATTCTTTCTTTACTTCACAAAGGTAATATGATTTTCTTATCAATGGCCTAATAAAAAATTCCTAGCATATTCCTTGGGTTGGTTCCCTTAGTAGTGTGTGTGGTCAATATTTTGTCAAATGTCCCACTTAATTGAAATATGAATACAAAAATTGCTTATTGTATTTATATTTTCAAATAAGAACAGATGAACAAACATTAGCCATCTTCTCTTCATGGGTGGCTTTTTAATTAAATACAGGATATCATGAGCCTTGATTCTCACGTTGTTAGTTTGTTAGCGTTAAATCTATTCTCTTATGCAAAATTGGTTAAAAATTTTGGCTGAATTTGGTTTGGAAGTTATTCTTGGCTACTCGTTGTGCAAGTTTGTTTATAGGATCTTTAACTTTTACCAAATGTTTCAAGTATAGGATTTATTTGATTGTGTCTCTTAACTATCTTGGGCTGCTATACTTCTAAGGATTTTTTTTTATGCACATAAAATTATCATTGAGTATCTACAGCTCTTCCTGAATTTTTATGAAATCTCTCTTATGCTTTTTTCTTTGTTTGCTTTGCATGTTTTAGTGATTGGTGTAACACTGTGATTTTTCGTAATGTATTATAAGTGCTTGATAAATACCGTAAAAGGAAATTAAATTTAAATTTATAATAATTATAAAAGAATTAATAAATAGATTGATTTTGTTATGTGCCATAGTGTCATTGTTAGATTTTCAGGAGGTGTCGGACTTAGAGTGTGTGTTATGGGATTTTTCTGACTTTTACGTAAGTTTCGTGAGTTGTAGGAAAGAAAAATAAGAGAAGGGATTGTCCTTAGAGGAAAGGTGGAGCAAATAGCAAAATTTCACATAAATCTCAAAGTTAAAACATGCATATCTTCACGTTTCTTCCAATTTCTTCATTCTTCTTCCTTCCTCTCTAAGTCTCTCTTCCTCTTGAGTTGGTGGAGTTCCTAAGTTCTTTTGAAGCTTGATTTCTTCTTCTCTAGAGCTTCCTTAGTTGATTTCTAGTTGGTAAGTTCAATTCCTTTTCATTCTTGATCTCTTAGTTTCTTTCTCAACTCCTACCAAGAACATGAGAGATGGGTTTCATGTGGAATCTTGGTTGGTGGGTGAAAATTTGATTTAAGCTTATTTTTGGATTGATTTAGGTGTCCTCTAGTTGATTTCATAGCCAAAGTTGAGTAGAGATCATTCTTGAATGACCAAGTCTCCTCCCTAGCTTCTTCCTCAAGGTTTTGAGTCAAAAAGTTTAGGTAAGGGAAGTTTTAATATGATTGAATGTGTATTTGTATGTTCTCTGCTTGGAATGTTGTTTTTGAGTGTGGAATGATGTATATATGTTATGTTTGATGTAAAATTCGAATTGGAATGAATTTGGTAACCATTGGGAAGTTTTAAGCATGTTTTCGAGGTCCTACAACCCTGTTTCGCTTAAGAACAAAGTGGTTCTCGCTTAAGCCAAACAGGGGACAGAGAACACTTTTTGTCAGAAAGCTGTCGTAGCTTAAGCGCCAAAAATCTTAGCTTAAGCGAGACCTAGCTTAAGCGCCAAAAATCCTAGCTTAAGCGAGGAACCCTGGAAGTAAACAAATAATTCCTGAAAGTTGCGCTTAAGCAATAATTCATTTTGTAAACTTAATTAGAATGGTTTCGAAATGAATTTCAATTAGAATTACCACAATTATATGTGGATTATTACAATATTTGAGAAGTGATTATGAAAAGGGTGAACTTAGGTGAGTTGTGAATACTATAAATGAATACTTTGTTGATGGTGTTTATGTTCTATTGAGATGTTTATAAATTGATGATGATGTTGTGAGATGGATGAATAATAGGTTGAATTACAAACATTATGTTAAGTTGAAGTATATTACATGTACATGAAGAAATGTAATTGTTATTTGTTGAATGTAACATTGAGAAGATTATGATGTTTTAAGAATTTGAAATGAAATATTAATGAGTATGATTTTGAAAAGATGACGATGATGTGTATGTGAACTATGTGTTGGAACGATCCCCATATGTTAAAGAGGAGTTAGCTATGTCCTTTGGGAAGATTTTTACAGAAAATGGTATACTTGGGAGGGTGAGTTCACGCCAGAACTCTAGCCCACTAAAGCGACCCGGGGGTCTCGCCTAGTGGGATATCTTCCTAAGTACCACCCCTATGTTTTGACTCTGAATGGCGTGTTGGAGTGTTGAGAACTACTTCCCAAGAGGTTTAGTGACTCTTTTAGTGTATAGGGGATGAATTGTTATCATGGTTGTGGATTGTTGAGATGTGTTTGGATCCTTAAGTCAGGCTATTAGAGATGATGGGTATGGAGGTGTCGTATCTAAGACTATAAGGGACTCCAAATATGTTTGCCGCTGGAATACGATGGGTGCACACAGTTGGTGCACAAAAATATTCCGAATGTCGTATATGCACAGTTGGTGCATAGGTGTGCACGGTTGGTGCACAGACATATGGGTAGGCACGTAAGTTGTGGGTGCTAGGTAGGCTCTCAACCTAGTGCCAGAGGTTTTTTGTGGTGGCCAACGGTGGGCCTATGGAATAGCCAAGTGGGCGAATTCCTATAAATGTAAGGTTTTGCAAGCCTTACAGAGGTAAGCCAATACCCACACTTGTCTATATTCGATAAAACCACACTTCCTCCACAGGGTAGCTCAAGGGACTCCCTGAATGGTCGAAGGTGAGACTATGGTAGAGGATGGGGCCTATGAGGACCGCTCATATGTTGTTGAAACTCCATGGAGTAAAGTCAATCTTGTTGTCTGAGGTTGTCTAGTGGTTTGTGTGGTACATCTCTTTGTGATGAGGGATGTTATGACTCATTGTGATGAGTGGTGATGGTTTGTGTTGTTGATCTTGTTGAGGATTCATGTTATAAATATGTTTATGAACTAAGTTTTGTATAACATTTTTAGTTATTATGTATAGTTTTATTTGGTAAGCTTACCCTTGCAATGTTTGCACGTGTGGTTTGTGCTTGTGATGATCTCAAACATCATGTTCGGGGGAGCAGATGACTTTTTAGGTGGATCTTCCTCTTTGAGGCATGGTAGATAGAGAGCGAGCCGAGATTGAAGATGTTTTTCCTACTTTCTTTTCTCTAGTTGAGTTATGTATGGAGATGACTAGCTTAGGTTTGTTTTATGTATAACTGCCAAGAACTGTTTGTAGTTAAAATTCTATTTTCTTTTAGTTTTGAACTTTAATTATTACTTATGGGAATGCGAAAAATTCACGCAATATTTTCATAAAGTAAACTAATGAAAGAGTTTTCTAAACCAAAAAGGAAATCAAAGAACCTTAGCTTTAATAGTTATGTAACGTAGACGGGTCGTTACAATGGGTAAGGGATTGATTCCCTTGGCATCAATGTTGCAGATTGAATCTCAACTTTTATATGGAAGAAATTCTGAGAACCACCCATGAGAATCCATGATAATGTATCTTGACATATTAGCTTCATAAAGACATAAACGATGACTGAAATACTTTCATTTATCATGCTACTAAGTTTGCATATGATAGAAGTTACATATTATAGGACCATCTATATGTGTATTGACTAAACATTTTCAATTTATTTAATCTATTTTCCTTGATTTATTTCAGGTGAATGTCTATTTGCTTTTGTGTTTCTCTCCCAAAGTAGACAGTACAGTGAGTTGCACATGAGATTTTTTTACCTGTCACTCTATTTTCCTTGATTTTTACCTGTGGTTTTTTTTTTTTATATAAACTCTTTCTTAAAATCAGGTATTTAATTCAATTAATGTGAGACAACATACTATGAGTATGTCATGCTGCTTGTCAGGCTTATAATCTACCATTTGGAACTTTACTGGGCTGTTGAGACCAACCATTTGTAACAAGGGGGAGAGTAAGGGTCAATGTAGTAGCTGGGGTAAGATGAAATTGTCATGGTTTAATGGACTAAGAAGTAGTTTTTCTTTTGAAATAGTTCCTCTAAAGGAATATATGTAAGACATAGGCAGTTTTAGTTCAATACTTTTCTCTTTTCGGTGAGAGGGGGCTTGGATTGTAATTTTTACGGGATAATTGTAGGAACTGGTGGATTTATATCTACTTTGATATCATTTTTAAATCCACTATTTGCATTTTTTTATATTCAAAAGCCAATATTGACTTAAAACCTTGATTATTAAAACCTGTTTAAGTATGCAGGATTGGATATTGACAAGTGTGAAATATTAGTTTTCTTTGGGGGAGATTTGACAATTGATGATTTACAATCATGTTTAGAAAATACTGATTAGAAGAATTTTATGGTTCCATACTCAAAAGAGGCTTCTAAAAATTATTAAAAACCTAAGTTATGTGACTTAGGATTATTTAAGGTGGAAGGATAAAATAAGAAGTAGTTGGTATTAGTTAGGGACGATAGTTAGTTAAAAGAGACACAATTATATAATAGGGAGCTAATAGTAGAGAAAGGAGACATTCAAGTAATAATGATACTGATAGTCCCTATATTATTGGGATTAGATCTGTCAGCTGAGATTCTAACTATTTGATTAGGAGAAATCATATGAGGTATTTTTGGGATCTAATCGTGGGCTTCAAGCCACTGCTGTATATATATTTGTGATAGATTATCAATGGAATCATCTTTCTATCCCCATTTCTTTCTTTATATCAAGAAATTGTAGTTTGGAAAGAAATCTCTCTTTCTACACCCACTTTTAATTTTTCTCATTTTAATTTCCAAGAGAAATGTTTGTAATTGATATTCTTTAAAGGGAAACAGAGGTTACATTTTTGGAATGAATGTGAGGGGAAGCTGTGGATAAGGGATTTTACTGATTAACAAAAGTGTATGGGAGAATATATCTGTATGCGGGATAACAGTAGTGGAGGTGGTGACATTAGGCTGCCAAATGAGAGAGGAATTATGTATAAATCTGCATCTTCTTAGTTTTTTTTTCCTTTCATTTTTGCGAGTAATATATTAGTAGTATTATCTAGATTTAAATTTTTTTTATATTATATCATCCTTTTGTATTAAAATATTGTATATAAGGAAGTATTCCAAAAAAATATATGAAATGTTATAAATTATTAACTTTACAAATAAGTTTACTTTAATTTAAGTATTATTTAATTTAAGGGTAAAATATGTTTTTGGTCCCTCATTTTATCTAAATTTCTGTTTTAAGTCCCCATAAATTTTTTCTGTGTTTTTAGTCCCTCAAAAATTGTTTTCTTTTGTTTTTAGTCCCTGACATTAATTTTAACTGTTAAGTGATGTCGTGACGAGCATAATTTGTGTTTGAAAATTTTTTGTTTAAGTTTCTAGCGAATTTTAACTACTGTAAATTTTATGGCAAACTAAAACTGTCAGAAATGTTAAAAAAAAAATCAAAACCCCGAACACCAGATTTTCTAAAATCACAAGAAATGTTACAAAAGTAAACATTTTTTACCGCCAAAAAATTTGTAACGGTTAAAAGTCACTAGAAAGTTAATTAGGAAATTTTCACACACACAGTTTATGTCTGCCATGTCATCACTTAATAGTTGAAATTAACGTCAGGGACTAAAAACAGAACAAAACAATTTATGAGGGACTAAAAATAGAACAGAACAATTTATGAGGGACTAAAAACACTAAAAAAATTTATGAGGGACTAAAAACAGAAATCAAGATAAAATGAGGATCAAAAACATATTTTACCCTTAATTTAATGATAATATAATTTAAGTTATTAATACAATTGTATTTGTAAGGACTTAAATTTAAAATATCTAATTGAATAAAATAGTCTTCACCAATTGATCTTTATTCTCAATAGTGAATATTAAGACAAGAGTGGACCAGATCACACAGTGGAAGAGACTAATCTTTAAAAGAGGAAAAATCTATCCAATAATATTTTAACATGAATATAAATCAAATTATATGAAAGATAATTCAACTTAAAAATAATATAATAATATTAATTAAATAAAAATATCTTATGGGATTCTAATAAATATAAATAGAAATGTACACAAAAAATTAACATAAAAAAGTACACAAAAAAATATCACAAATCTATCAATAGAAAAAATAGATGTATATATTGTATATAAATGGGCCATTAATGTTTTATTTGATTTTATTTAACTTTGATTTTTTTTTGATGAATTACCTTATTTGATTTTGTGATTTTTAATTTGTAGATGTAATTTAAAATATTTGAATTAATTTAGAAAAAAATAAACTTAAAAAAGTAAATTTACTTAATAAAATATAATTGATTTAAATCATAGAACATGTGGATCAACTGACACAGGGTTATTTTAGCTTATTCAGTAGTCTCGAATTCAAATTTGGTATGCAATTGCGTTAAATACTCAGAATTTTTTCACCCATAGTAGTTCTATCTAACTCGAGCGTAATTGTTTCTTATCAAAGGATACTTGTGATCTTAACCAAAAAAAATCTAAACAACTTAAATATAAAACATTATTATTATCCATCCAGTAAAAAAATTATTATCCAATTTTAAATATGAAATAGTATTATATAAACTTAGTTACATTACATTGTATTTAATTTTCGCAATAAATTTAAAAAATGATATATTGTGAGATAAAAAGTAATTAATTAAATATATAAATATTATTTTTGAAATTTCATTTCATTTCTATCATAGTTTTTTTAAAATTTAAAAATATAAGTAAATTTCTTTTATTTTTTTGGTTATGATCAAAATGTTTGATTCTATCTCATATGTTTTTATTGTTTATTTTTAAATAAATATTTATATGCATAAAGTTGTTTTGAATCATGCATAAAGACGAACGCAAATGCACGGGTAATTGAGTAATAAGAAATTAAAATGAAGGACCGGAATGGCAGATGCGCACAGCAACTTTTCACAAAATTTCATTTCTGCCACTGTCCAAGTACTCTCCAATAATACTTGAAAAACACCTTCCCAGCTCTCCCCTCTATATATATCCCTTCTTCCTTCTTCTGCAGAGCGGGAAAAAGCAGCGCGGCGAAGTGTCGAGCATCGAAAACAACAAACGTCGCCGTTCCATCAATCATCGAGCTCTCTAGGGTTTTCCATTTCGCGCATGGCGAACGTCGTCGTGGATCAAGATCAGCAATGGCTCCTCAATTGCTTGTCCGCCACACTCGACCCCAACCCCGAGGTTCGCTGTTTCGCCGAAGCTTCCCTCGATCAGGCCTCTCGCCAACCAGGTTTCGTTCATCGCTTCAATTCTCTTCGCCGAGAACCTAATTGAATGTGGATTTCGCTCTGTGATGTTAAAACCTTAGTTCGTGTTTGGGGTGGATTGTTTATTCGGAAACGTTAGTTCGAAAACAAAAGCGATTGTTTGTTCAAAATTGGGTGAACCGGGTTGACGCTTGTTTGGTTTGTTAGGTGTGCTCCGGTTGCTGTTTGTGTGGTGTGGTGTTTAGTTTCTTTGTGTTAAATGAGGGTAGTGTGGAAGTGAGTGTTTTGCAGTTGAGGACTTGAGGGGAATGGTGATGGGTTTGGGAAATTGAGTTTGTTCGACAATGCTGTTGTTTTTTGTTTTTAATGTGGGAGTAAAAGGATGTGAGGAGGGGTGGTTTTTGGTATTTAGGAGGTGGAGCATCTGCTTAAGTGTATAACAACCAGGAAATGAGGATATTCGCTGCGGTGGCAGCTTGTTGAATGTGAACATATGACAATGGTGTTATGCATCAATCTTGTGTTGGGTTGAAAATTATCATTCTTAAATGGGAATTGTATTGTCATACTTAAATGGGAATTATATGTTTGATATTTTTTCAGTGAAGTGCTGCTTGCTGTTTTGCTTTATCTTCTTTTGTAATGTGTATATTCTCTACAACTGTGCCATGGAGATGAAGGAGCATAACTTGTAATGCTCATTCAATGCCATTTTTATTTAACAAAAATTCTTAATCTGGTTCAACCATGTTCCTAATTTTGAATGTTAAATTGTCCTGAAGGTTTTGGCAGTGCATTATCAAAAGTTGCTGCAAACAAGGAGCTCCCGGTGGGACTGCGTCAGATATCCTATTTCATAATGAACACATACTTACTGTTATTTTTAATTCAGAACCAAAATATTTCTTTCCATCTTTTCATTATTTTTCTTAAAGAAAAAAATATTTTGAGTTTTTCAGTGGATGTTCACAGTAACAATCATTAAGTTAGTTTTCATCATTGGTGAAAGGGATTGCTAAAATAGAACTTGCAGGAAATGAAGAAGACAGCTGATTTGACAACTAAGGAAGGAAACATTTGCTGTTGTATGTAATAATGCTAGAGTTGACATTTTCCTTGTTATCGAATTATCTAATCTTTAGAATAACTTGATGAAGGACACTTGTGCTATGTTTCTTCATCCTTTACAATCTTTTTATTATCTTAATGTTTCCTATACAATCTTTTGAAAACAAGAAACAAAGTGAAAACAATATGACATTTTTGTAAGTAAAAGTAAAAATAGAAAACATTTTCTCAAACTAAATGCCCCCTTATTCTTTTAGGAGAAACCAACTTTCTATTATCTTCATGTTTCCTATACAAACTTTTGAAAACAGGAAACAAAGTCAAAACAATATGACATTTTTGTAAGTAAAAGTAAAAACAAAAAACATTTTCTTGAACTAAATGCCCCCTTATTCTTTTAGGAAAAAACAAAAGTTTTATGCTTTCTTGTTTGTTCCTTTTTTCCATCCACATGTGAAGAACAATACTAGAGTTACAACTCAAATGTTTACTTTGTGCTAATAAGTTATTCATTTTCCTTCTTCAATGAGCTTATGAACTTGGATAACTTAACCTTCCTGTACTTAGCTGCAGTCCTTCTTAAGCAGTTTGTTAAAAAGCATTGGCAAGAGGGTGAGGACTCTTTTGAACCTCCTGTTGTTTCTAGTGATGAAAAGGTAAATATGCTTTCATTTCTATTGTGAGTATTATTGATATGTGGATGTCTAGAAGCTATTGCAGGAAACAATTTTCTGAGCTTGATTTAATTAAGATTTAAATATAGGGAAACTTATGAGATCTTTGAAGTTTGAATCCGATATAAGTAGTGTGGCAGTTAGGCCATGGTCCTAAGATATGAAAGGTCAAAGGTATATTCCAGAAAAGGAAAAAGAGTGATATGTGAAGAACAAACAGTTGGAGAGGTTGTTATGCTAAGTGGAAGTGTGAGTGGGGTCCACAAGGAGGTGCACGGATTTGGAGGTGGTTATGATTTAGAGACTAGAGAGCGAGAGGGAATGTGGACATTTTTTGGAAAGCTTGGATTGGCCTTGGGGCTTGAGCAGGATGTAGCATTTCTTAGCTACTCTGCATTTCTCTTTTATCTTTTCTACATCCTGTACTTTCTTTGTTTCTTGTATACTGAAAAGTCTAACAATCAATCATTTTTCATTGTTTTAATATTTACACACAAATATTTCACTCGGTGTGATTTTGCTGGTTGGCATCATAAACTTGTATTTGATTGTGATTTGAATTTGATTGTGATTTGAATTTGATTTGTGGTTTAGATACCTCACCCCTGGATTATAAATACTCCTTTTGGCCTGTCATTGGGGTGCCTGAAATTACATTGCATAATATAGTGCTGAATTTGGACTAATTAGGTGACGTTTACTTGCAATTCTGTTTTCTGTTTTCATTTTCTGTTTTCAGTTTTTAATTACAAAACTGCCACCTTGTTTTCATTTTGTTTTCTGTTTTCTAAGATTTGTACAGGAAACAGAGAAAACAAAAAAAAGTTGTTTTCAGTGTTTCCTGTACAAATCTTAGAAAACAGAAAACAAAATGAAAACAAGGTGACAGTTTTGTAATTAAAAACTGGAAACAGAAAATGAAAACAGAAAACGGAATCGCAAGTAAATGCCCCCTTAGTTTCTTCCTTCAGTTGCTGTCATCAATGTCATATATTTCCTTGCATTTGGTTATTTGCAAGAGTGTTTCTAGTCTATGGTAATACCAATTAATTTGGTATTTGCCTTCTTCCTGGGATCTAGACTGCTTCTGTCTTAGTTTTTTTACTGGATGAATATTGGCCTGTCCATTTGCCTTTATTTATAGAAAAATATCTTTTTAATTAAAAAAAAGTCAAAAAATTTAAGATAATTAAACTGGGTAATTTTTTTAAATAAGAAAAGTGTTAAAAGAGAAGAAACAGAGACATGTTTCACTGAAACCGTGTGTCTGAATACACCACGGAAGCTTGTTTATATAGTGATATTGCATTAATTACAAATAAATAGAGGATATTTGGTTTCCTCTAAATTAGAGATTATGTTCCTATTTATCACTATAAATGCAGAATATTTATTCTGATTCTCAACACTCCCCCTCAAGCTGGAGCATGCAAATCATATGCTCCAAGCTTGTTACAAATATAACTAATTCTAGGACCCCTTAGAGACTTAGTAAGGATATCTGCCAACTGGTCACAGGAGTTGACAAATCTCGTAGAAATAACTCCAGACTCTATCTTTTGTTTGATGAAATGGCAATCCACCTCAATATGTTTGGTCCTCTCATGAAAGACTGGATTCGAGGCAATATGTAAAGCTGCTTGATTGTCACAGATAAGCGTCATTTGTGTGGCCCCCTCAAACTTAAGCTCTCCAAGGAACTGTTTCAACCATATGAGTTCACAAGTTACCAAAGCCATGGCCCTGTACTCTGCTTCAGCACTTGATCTGGCTACAACATCTTGCTTCTTACTTTTCCAAGATATCAAGTTTCCTCCAACCAGTACACAATATCCTGATGTGGAGCGCCTATCACTAGGTGACCCAGCCCAATCAGCATCTGAATAGCCAACAATCTGAGCATGTCCCTTATCTTCATAAATGAGACCTTTTCCTGGAGCACTCTTAATGTATTTCAGGATTCGAATGACTGCATCCCAATGTTCCTGGCAGGGAGAGTTCAAAAACTGACTTACCACACTTACTGCAAAGGAAATATCAGGACGAGTGACTGTGAGGTAGTTCAGTTTTCCAACCAATCTTCTATATCTTCCAGGATCTGATAGTGGCTCCCCCTGATCAGGTATCAGTTTGACACTAGGATCCATAGGAGTGTCCACCGACTTAGCATTCAATAGGCCTGTTTCTTCCAGGATGTCTAGGGCATATTTCCTCTGAGAGATTACCAAACCATCCTTGGATTGAGCAACTTCAATACCAAGGAAATACCGAAGCTTACCAAGGTCTTTAGTCTGGAATTGCTGTGAGAGGTATTGTTTCAGACTGGTAATGCCATGTTGATCACTTCCAGTAATAACAATATCATCTACATAAACAATAAGGTAGAGGCATCCCTGAGGTGAATGGCGATAGAAGACTGAGTGGTCGGCTTGACTTTGGATCATTCCAAACTGCTGCACAATAGTACGAAAGCGGCCAAACCAGGCTCGAGGGGACTGTTTAAGTCCATATAGAGACCTGTGAAGCCTGCAGACCATGGTAGAGGACTCCCCCTGAGCAACAAAACCTGGTGGTTGCTCCATGTAAACCTCTTCATCAAGATCGCCATGCAGGAAAGCATTCTTAATATCAAGCTGGAAGAGAGGCCAGTGACAAATAGCAGCCATAGATAAAAGTAGACGGACAAATGCCATTTTGGCTACTGGGGAGAAAGTATCAGTGTAGTCCTGGCCATACACCTGAGTGTAACCTTTTGCTACCAGACGTGCTTTGAAACGATCTATTTTGCCATCAGGGCCAACCTTAAGGGTGTATAACCATCGACACCCCACAGTGGATTTCCCGGGCGGAAGAGGGACCAACTCCCAAGTGCCACTGCTCTGGAGTGCACACATCTCGTCAATCATTGCTTGCCTCCATTCTGGGTGGGATAAGGCTTCACCTGGAGAAGTAGGGATAGACACGGAAGACAGAGAAGACAGACAAGTATAATGCAAAGGAGAGAGACGGTGATAACTAAGGTTAACATAATGAGGGGATGGGTTACGTGTAGAACGAATACCTTTTCTCAAAGCAATTGGCCAATTAAGGTCAGATGGCAGGCCCGGATCCGGTATAGGAGATGGCGTTGGGGAAGAGTCTGGCATGGCCTCTACTATATCATCATGAGGTGCTGGAGGTGGAATTGCTGCACGCTGCTGTCGTCTGTGATAGACTTGAAATGGTTGTGCAGCCTGCGGTGCTTGAGTTGGAACATCATGGTGTACTACAGAGTCATCTTGGGAAGTAATAGGAAGAGGAACAATAACAGGGGTACCAGGGGTGACAGGACACCAAATGTCAGGAGAAGATGGAGCAGACTCAAAATAAGGAACAGATTCAAAGAATGAGACATCAGCAGAAATGAAATACCGTTGAAGGGTAGGAGAAAAGCAACGATACCCTTTCTGCAAGCGATGATAACCCAGGAAGACACACTTGAGTGACTTGGCCGACAGTTTGTCAAGGCCCGGACTCAAATTATGAACAAAGCATGTAGAACCAAAGACTCGTGGAGGTAGTATGTGAAGTGGTGACTGGGGATAGAGGACAGAATGAGGAATCTGATCATTTAGGACAGAAGAGGGCATGCGATTGATGAGGTAGCATGCCGTGAGGACAGCATCACCCCAAAAACGCGGGGGAACATGGCCGTGAAGAAGAAGAGTCCTAGTAGTCTCAATGAGATGCCTATTCTTGCGCTCAGCGACCCCATTTTGTTGTGGAGTGTGGGCACAAGATGTTTGATGAAGAATGCCCTTTGAGGCCATAAACTGTTGAAATTGATGGGAAAGGTATTCTCGGGCATTATCACTGCGAAAAGAACGGATAGGGATACCAAACTGGGTTTTTATTTCATTATAAAATTTCTCAAAAATGGAGAACAATTCAGACCTATTTTTCATTAACCAGATCCAGGTACAACGCGAAAAATCATCTATAAATGTGACAAAATACCTAAATCCAGATGAGGTGACAATGCGAGATGGACCCCAAACATCTGAATGAACCAAAGCAAATGGGGACGTAGCCCTTTTATTGACACGACTAGGAAACGAATTACGAGTGTGTTTCCCTAACTGACAGGACTCACAAGGTAGACAAGACAACTGTTGAAGACTAGGGACCATTTTCTGAAGTGTTGGTAGACCAGGATGTCCCAACTGAGCATGAATCGTCAATGGAGAGACAGTAGACGAGCACACCTGCGACGGCTCAGAGAGATAGTATAGGCCATGTGACTCACATCCGACGCCAATCATCCGTCCCGAAGTCCGTTCCTGCAAGGTAACAGAATTTTTAGTAAATTTAACGATAAGGTCATGGGATTGAGTAAGACGATGCACAGAGAGCAGATTAAACGGACAATCAGGTACAAAAAGAACAGACTCAACAGTGAGGGATGGAAGAGGGTGTGTGGTGCCAATGCCTTGAGATTGTGTCTGAGAGCCATTAGCAGAAGTAATGGTAGGTAAATAACCAGATGTAGAAAGAGAAGAAAAGAGGGAGCGGTTACCAGAGATATGGTCAGATGCACCAGAGTCAAGTACCCAAGGACCCAAGGAAGATGAATGAGAGATGCAAGCAATAGATTTACCAGTGTGTGCGACCGAAGCAGTAGTACCAGGGCTTTGGCGACTCTCGAACCACTGGAGAAAATCCTCATAGGTAGCCGGAGTAGCACTGGGTTTATCAGTGGGCTGGACAGTAGTCTGAATGGGATCAGCAGAAGATGTCTGAGCGACATGGGCAGGCCGAGGTGGTTTACCATGTAGCTTCCAGCACCGATCAATAGTATGGCCAGTACGATGACAGTGATCGCACTTATAGCGGCTTTTGGAGTTGGATGACCCCATGCGAGAACGTCCAGAATTATTGCTGTGGGAGGCAAGGGCAGATGTATCTCCCATGGTAGAAGTAGAAACATCAGAAGTAGGCCTCGGTGGAATCCGAAGTAGTGCAGCGGAGGCGGTTGTCATGGTCGGTGTCACAGGTGACCCAAGTATTTGGTCCCGTGTAGCAGAATATTCTGAAGGTAAACCATAGAGGGCTAGAGTCATAAAGAAGGTGCTACGATTCTCCAATTCCTTCTTAGCCTCAGCTGCAATAGACGCGGCAGGGGGTAGAAGCTCATTAAAATCATGAAGAGCCGCATGAACTCGCCCAAGATATGCAGACATAGGGCCGTCAAATCGCTGAGGAGCAAGGAGAGTCATCAAGTCTCTACACACACTATATAACCGCTGAGCATCATTTGTGTAGAGGGCACGGGCCTCAGTCCACACCGATTCGCAAGTGTTGTGGGGCCTGAATATCGGTTTGAGAGATGAGTGGAGAGTGGACTTGATAACACTGCATAGTTGACAATCGATCCTTTCCCATTGTGCACGTTCAGCCTCAGGGATGGACTCGGCGGATGTAGTGAGATGGGTTTTGTGGCCAAGCCCACTAATCCATAAAAGGATATCGGAGGCCCAAGTCGAATAGTTTGCACCGTCCAACTTCTCAATAGAGAGCGGAAAGTTGGAGAAAATCGGAGCATCTGCCTTAGGTGGAGGAGGTGTAGCACCAGAAGCCATGAGGAAATTCGAAATAGCACCTGCACAGAAACAAAAAAGGGAAAACAGAACCACAAATCCCGAAAAGGGTGCGTCGTCGAAGTTGCTCCGATTGGAGCGAAACTGTAGGGGTTGAGGCGCGCTGGGTGGGCGACCTCAACGCCGGAGTCGCTGGCTGAAACAATGCAGCACGCGCCGCCACGCGCCAGAGGGCGACGCTGTTTGGCGCGGCACAGAATGCGCGAGTGAGGGCGCGTGGTGCTGAATCTGGACACGTGGTGACCGGATCTGAAAAGATCGGCCCACGGCGAGTGCTCGCAAGGCAAAAAGGTCGCCGGTGACGGCGGCGACGGCGGCGACGACGGTGGCGACGGCGGCGGTGGCTGCCGGAAAAGTCGTCGGAGAAGAGCGAACCAAAGGCACAGAGGTTCGCAAAAAAATTTTATCTCCGGGGAACAGTGGGTCCACCGGGCGGCACGGTTCTTGAGGTATCTCTGTTAGGCTCTAGATACCATGTTAAAAGAGAAGAAACAGAGACATGTTTCACTGAAACCGTGTGTCTGAATACACCACGGAAGCTTGTTTATATAGTGATATTGCATTAATTACAAATAAATAGAGGATATTTGGTTTCCTCTAAATTAGAGATTATGTTCCTATTTATCACTATAAATGCAGAATATTTATTCTGATTCTCAACAAAAAGCAACAAAAAAATCAATTTCTGTTTTTTTCCCCCCTCATAAGTTAGAAAGAGTAGTTTATTAAAATAAGCTCTAAAAACTATCATAAAAGCACTTGTTGTCAAAGCTTATGTCCACATGCAGTTGAGCTTTAGGTCTGATGGACTTCTCTTTTCACTAGATAAGGATGGAGGGTAATAGCATGGTTTCAATGCCTTTTGACTTAATTTCAATGGTTCAAAGTTGTCCTCATGGATCTCATATATGGAACTGCAAATAATATTTAATTTTCTGAACCTGAATTTCTGGGGCACTAAATGATGTGTATACATTACTGATAAGCCTGTTCTAGTTCCATGTCAATCTGTAATGTATCTTTTCTGTATAAGGCCATTTAATTAAACTGTCTACAAAAAGCACTTTTCTGATGCTAACTAAAGTTCGTTCCATCATCAGGAAATCATCCGCAGAATGCTTCTATTGGCATTGGATGACCCTCATAGGAAAATTTGCACGGCTATTGGTATGGCTGTGGCATCCATTGCAGTGCATGACTGGCCAGAGTTATGGCCGGATTTGTTACCATTTCTCCTGAATTTGATTAACAATCAAGCCAACATGAATGGAGGTAAGCATTTCTGTCTGAGTTGGTGGTTTTTGGGTTTTTCTATGTACGAATGATTGTGGAAAAACCTTAGGTGGTAGAGAGTAGAGACTAAACATTACATGGTAGGAGCAGTCTTATATCCCTGAGTTGCAAATTGTTTGCTTGATGTTTTTCTTTCCTGCTGGTGACTAGTTGATTCATTCATTTTCTCTATTAGGTTTTCCAGAAATAATTTTATGATCAATAATTGCACTATTTTGTGGCTACAATGTTTGATGGAATTTCAGTATGTTAATCAACTTTATAATTTGTTTATCTTTTAATAATTTTATTCTAGTGCATGGAGCTATGAGATGCTTGGTTCTTCTCTCTGCGGACTTGGATGATAAAATGATTCCAACATTAATACCTGCTCTGTTCCCGAGTTTGCTGACAATTGTATCCTCTCCCCAGGTTATATTTTGTTTATTTTTCTGTTAACTTTCTAATTATCCTGTTTTATGTTTTTCTTTTGGTGTGCTGTGTTACATTTATTGTTTCTTTGTTTTTTTCCCCCTCTCTTTTCATTCTTATTTCTTGGTACAGTTTTTTGAGAATTTTTTATCCTCTTGCATTTGTTCCTCTCCTTTTTCTTACTTAATAATACATTCTTTATTTATAAAAAATGTTCTTTTTTCCTTTTTAAGTTGATTTTTTTGGAAGGAATAATTAACGGCCCGTTTACTTTGAAAAAATGTTTTATATTTTCATTTCTTGTTTTCACTTTTAATTGCAAAAGTACCACTTTGTTTTCTGTTTTTGAAGATTTGTATATGAAACAGAAAAAAAAATATTTTCACTGTTTCTTGTACAAATATTTGAAAATAGGAAGCAAAGTGAAAATAGGGTGGCAGTTTTGTAATTAAAAGTAAAAATGGAAAATGAAAGCCAAAACCGTTCTCTTAAAGTAAACGGGCCATAAGTTGCTTTTTGGGAGGATTATTCATATGCACATATGCACATAGATTCATAAGTTAGTTAATGCGAAAAAATCTATAAATTATCTTGAATTAAATATGGAAGTGTTGACCCTAAAATCTAGGGTAATAAATTGAAGTTGATTCTGAGTAATTGATTGAAGCTTGATTGAGGGCTAATTGACAGAATATGTTTGTAATATTTATCTTGCATATAAATTGAGCTATAGACATGTGCCATTTAGCACGCTTTGTACTTCAACCTACAACCTTTTTGTTTTATCTCAAATCTCAATCTCTCTCTCTACTGTTTTAACTCTGTAATTTTTCTATAAGGTATCTGAGCAGTACCATTTACCAGGAACTAAGTATATAGAAGTGATGATCCTGAAATGTGGGGTGATTAATTAGAGAATGGTTCTGTGTAGTTGATTGGAGTTTGATTGAGGCTGATTGATTGATAGACTATGCATGTAACATTACACTAAATATAAATTAAGGTATAGACCATGGCCGTTTAGCACACATTGTGCTTCAATCAACAACCTTTCTACATTATGTCCATCTCTTTTTCACTATTGTTTTATCTAATTTTTTAACATGGTATTGGAATAGTGCCATTTACCTTGAAACCTAGGGCTTCCCCTAACTTGCTTTGAAAGGAAAAGAAAAAAAATTCATCTAACTCGGTGGAGGTGAACACTCACTATTCCATCCTGTCCTACTTAATTCTAACAGATATCATATTACATTTTTAGTGAATTAGTTTTCTGACTGTGGTTGATGTTTGGGGAGCAATCTTGGGAGTTGCACAATGGATGGCCCCATTTGCTTGGTATGGTGGCTTGTGGTTTACAGAGCCAGAATTGAATGCTGATTTGGTGGGATCTTTCATTCCGTGTTACATGGAGTTAGGTGGTGGTGCAATCTGTATGCTCTTGGATGGTGTTTTGTTGCTGTTTTTGCTGGGTAGAATCACACTGAGGAGTGTGGTGTTTCTAGACTCAGATTTGAGCATAGCTCTGTGAGATTCATGTAGTGACTGCCGAGCTAATTTTTTCACAAGGTTTATTCTACATGTCACTTGGACTCTGGTCTGACAGTAACAGTGCAGGGCTGTGAACCTTGTGGTGCTTGCTCATATCTGTTTTTCAACTTTTAATTGACTTGATTTTCTGTCTTTCTCTTTGAATTTGTTAACCCGTTTCTGGCTAGTGAGTGTATGATATTTGTTGAAATTATAGGGTTTAGGTAAAGAGAGAACATACACTCGAATATTGAGTTGATGTGATGTGATACAAACACTAGACTCCTAATCCTAATCAAATCAGGAAACTGATTTTTATTGATAAGAAAAGGAGATTAGCTCCTAGCCAAAACAGAAAAATACAGAACTAAAAGATAAATCTAGAATTTTCCCAAATACATATACACAGAACCTCTAGCTGAAACCCTCTCCTTTCTTCATCACCTAAGCATAATCAAGAGAGCATAAATGAGCAATTTCACCAACTTGCATGCCAGTCACACCTTCATCCCCTCCTTAGATAACAGAAGCTTGGCTGATTTTCAATATGAAAGGGCTCTGACCTAGTAGATCCTTTGTGCTCTGAAACATCTCAGAAAGGTCACCATATTTTCCATAACCAGTTCAATTTAGTGCAGTGTTGTTAAAAAGCGGCCATGGCGGGTTGCGGTGGCGGATTTCTCACAGACCGCCATTCTATGGCCGTGGCATGGCGGGTTTTGCATGGCGGGCTATGGCGGCCGCTTTTCCTGTAACGGCCATGGCGGTAGCAGCGGACATGGCGGAAATCTAAGGAGAGGGGAAAAGAAAAAATGGGTTTTAGGTCATTTGACCCGACCCAAACCAGTCTTAATTTAAAAAACCCTAAAAACCCAACTCAGGCCCAAATTTAAAAGACCCAAAACCCGACCCAACTCATGCCCCAAACATTAAAAAAAATTGACTGCCCACTTAAAAACCCTAGCAACTTGTGCTGTCTCCAGCAAACAGCGACCTAATCAGTGACCACCCACCTCCGGCGACCATCCAGCAGTGACCGTCACCGGCGACGGCAATCTCCGGCGATGACAATCTTTGGCATCTGCCCTTCTCTAGCAACCTCGACCTTTCTATTTCTCCTTGTTTCGTTCTACCTCAACCTTGCTCTTGTTTCTCTCTAACTAAGTCGACCCTCAACCTCTCTTTTTTTCCCTTTGACCTCTATAACTACTCAACGTTACCTCTGCAAGGCAGTTATATATATATATGTCCGCCATGCCTTCCGCCATTTGCCGCTATGCCACCCGCCATTTTTATATGGCGGATTTTGGGCTGTCCGCCATGCTCCGCCATCCACCATTAACAACACTGATTTAGTGTTAGAGTCCCTTAAATTAGTCTGAACAAGATATTTCCTTGTATAGAAACAAATTCCATAATTAGGACAGCTATCTGATTAATATTTATTGTGTAGGAATCATTGACCCTTTTATTTGTAAGAGTTGACAGTGTAAGCAGTAGTTTAGGAATTTCCTTTATTAGATTACTTGTATCCGATTTAAGAGAACCTGCTCTTCAGTTTGAACACTTTCTAAAGTCTGTTGCAGCCTGTGTAATCTTGTGGCCAGCATTCAGAGATTCACTGTATTTCTTCTTATCCTGCATTGGCAGATTTTTTTTTTCCTCTGAAGCACCTTCCTAAAATCCTTAAAATGTCAGAAACAAAAAAAACCTCTGCCCAGTCAGAATATATGCACATTGTAGAGTTGCAGGACATCCAATCCAGCCTGTGTTTCCATGGAAAAAAAAAAAAACCCTAAAATGGTCTCATTTCATCCAAACATTTCCAAAGCGGAAGGGAAAATTGAACCATTTAGTAAAAAGCCCTGAAATCCACAGATCCCAAGTTTGCAGCATGGAACAAAGCAGATGCAGTTATGATTTCATGATTATGGAACTTCATGATACCAGAAATGGGTGATGCTTGGATGTTTAAGAAGACAGCCAGGGAAATGTGGAACAGATGTGCAGAAATTTATAATTTATTCCAGGGTTGGTAATACTGCTCAAATCTATGAAATTAAGATGAGGATATCATTTACAAAACGGGGGCTGATTGGTTAGTGAGTATGCTGAGACTTTACAAAATCTGTTGCAGGAGTTAGACCATCATGAACAGTTTGAAGCAAAATGCACCAAAGATGCTGTTCTACTCAAACATTACAGAGAGAAGAATAGGATCTCTAAGTTTTTGATGGCAGTGTGATCAATAGCAATTTGTATTCCATTGCAAAAAGCCAAAAATCTGCTATTTCATATGGCCGATAGTGTTGCATGTAAATAGTGGAAGCATAGCAGTTGAAATAAATAAGCTACATAAAAAAAAAATAAAACAGTATAGAAATAAAAAAAAACTGAGTAAAATAAAAACTGGAAAGGGTTTATTCATTTTCAAAAGTTCACATTATATCTTTCCCCTACATTATCTCCATTATTACATATTTGTAACTTTCAACTTTAGAAAGGAAGAGAGCATACTGTATGAATTAACAAGTCTGGTACTCTGGTTATGGATGGCAGTCCTTTCTGTCTACCTGCATTTTGCATACTAGTTTAGTCAATTGTCATTTGTCAAAAGTTTTGCCATTTCATTAGTGCTGATTTTTTGAAGTGAAATTGAAATATTTGTAATAATGTAAATTTTTGATAATTTTTTTAAATACTTTTCCAGATCTTTGAATTCTTCTTAAAAGAGAAAACAAAGGAAAATTACCATTTTTCTGTTTGTATGGTAAATTGAGTATCTTCTGTTACCTATAACAGCTTTCTTATTGCCATTCAGATATATGATCCATACATTCGAATGAAGGCCCTTTCAATAATCTATTCTTGCACTTCTATGCTGGGGACAATGAGTGGTGTCTATAAGGTATTTTGCCACTAAGTGATTGCTGTGAACTGTTCTTGCGGATTGTTTGTTGGGTTAGTGTATTTTTCTTTTTAACTATTAAAATATCAAGATATTCTGTTTAGGCAGAAACAAGTTCTCTGATAGTTCCTTTGCTTAAACCATGGATGGACCAATTTTCTTCTATTCTACAAATTCCAGTTCAATCTGAAAATCCAGATGATTGGAGTATTAAAATGGAGGTTAGTCTGGTTCTTTTTAATAGCCCCCCCCCCCCCAATCCATGTGTGTGTGTTTGTACATTTCCTATGTAGTAACATGATGTTGCATTTTTTGTTGTTAAGGTTTTGAAGTGCTTGAATCAGTTTATTCAGAATTTTTCAAGTCTATTTAAAAGTGAATTTGAGGGTATGTTTACTCCCCTAGTTGAGTTGCTAAGCATTTGTTTTAGTTCTTTAATTTCTTTTGTTTACTAAATGCTTTTCACTGTAGTTATATTGGGACCTTTGTGGAATACATTTGTCTCTTCTTTGAGAGTTTATGAGAAAGCATCTATTGAAGGAACAGAAGATTCATACGAGGGAAGATATGATTCTGATGGTTCAGAGAAAAGCCTTGATTCATTTGTTATCCAGGTGATGATAGCAGCAGTTTGTTATGTTTATCATGTTAATTATTTTATATTGCAAAAAATGACATTCTTCTGTTAGAGACATTTTCATGTCAGATTTAACTGACTGACTTTTGCCATCATGAGTGGTTTTTTCAATCTTCTTTTCAATGGATTTTCAATCTCCTTTATGTTATTTAGTTGGTGGCCTGCCGCCTGCCCATGCAAATATTTGTCAGCTGGGTGATATGTTACTGAATATGGTTTTCTATCTTGATTTCTATTTGTTAAAGCCCCTACCCTTGTGAATTCTTCATAAAATTGATTTGTACTATCTTCTATCTGTTTCTATGCTTCTTATCAATGACTAAATGGAGAAACTTAACAATATCATCCAATAGAAGGTAGTAAGATACCCATTAGTCAATCAACATGAATTTTGGTAATATATATATATATAGCTCCATTTTTTGTGAAAAAAAATTGTGGAAGGTTCTCTTTCATATAAGACTTCCATTTTCCTCCACTCATTTGTGTATTCCAATAAGTTTTTAAAGAATCAGATTTGAATTTGCAGCTGTGTATTGTCACAGAATGATGCAGTTAGGCAGGGGTTGAGAATAATCGTCCATAATTTGGGTAGAGATAAAATTAGAGTATACAAGCTAATTAATAAGAGGAGGAAAACTTAGATTGTTAACGAAAAATTAGGATCCTAAAATTTGTATGTTTCAGTAAATCCTAAACAAAATCAGTCACTGTAACTCCTGTTAACTTGATTGTTTAATCGGAACTGTGCATAAGTGTCAGTATTCCAGAGAGAAAGGTCATTATGAAGTGTCAAACTGAATCGGTTGCTAGAATGGTCTCCTTTACCTTGTTATTTGGCAAGGAAGATAGTCATAAATTTCAAAATTAGTCAAACCAGAATCCACAGGGGATACTGTAGTCACTGCAATGATAATAAGCTTTTTTTCGTTATTTAATATAGTGGCTTCATCAGCTTATTAATGAAGAGGAACGTCTTTGTTTGATCTATACCTTTTATTAGTGTTTTATAGTTTTTCTGATTTATTGTATGCAAAAGATAAAAAAATTATAATTATAGACTTTTAAGTAATCAACTGGCTGAGATCTGTCTAAACTTGTGTAAATCAGGTTTGCATGGTTTTTTGTTTGTGTTTCCTTCATTTCTTATAATAACTTTTCAATTATCATTTTTCATCTAAGTTGTTATTTACAGCTGTTTGAACTCATGTTGACCATTGTGGGTAATCCAAGACTGGGAAAGGTTTGGTTCACAACATTCTTGAAATCTTATTTTTCTGCTGATTGTGTTCTATTGTATCATTACTTTGATCTGTGGTTTGCACTTCTATAGGTGGTTGTGGCTAATGTCAAAGAATTGGTGTACTATACTATTGCTTTTCTTCAAATGACAGAACAGCAGGTATAACATTCTTGACTCTTCTCATTGCTCTTAGTTCATATTTGTCCTCATTTTGCTCAGTAGCATCTGATTGGCTTTCTGCAGATTCACTTTATAATTTTTCTGCTATTTAAAAACTTGTGCTTGTCATTTGAAAAAAAGGCTGTAGCTTACTTGAGTTGAATGCAGACTGATCTTTCTCTGTATCCATTAATTTTTTTTTTTAATTTTGTTATTTCATCATAAAATGAATGGCAATCCTTTTACCGCTTCATATAGCGCTTTACAGCACATGTGCATTTGTGCATGTTTATGTGAGATAGAATGAAAGCAAATGGTGTATTGGAGTCTTCTAATGGATTCCATCCTGCATGGTGTTGCACCAATGGATTTTGGATTTTCGCATTTTTCCTTACAAATTTGATTACTGTTGACTCACTTGAACTCATTTTGCCAAAGTCATGGAGTGATTTACTAATCATTCTCGTTTAGCTTAAGCTATTAGATGAAGGTTATTGAATGATTTTTATCTTATTGAAGTAGTATGACAGCATGAAGGTCAAAATTTCAAGATATTTGTGACATAATGATTAAAATCTATTTTGTACATTAAATACTTTGTTTCTTTTTCTGAAATTTAAAAAAATTTGCAGTGTTGGAAAATGGTTGAGGTTTTGGGCTTTGCATCAGTGTGACACATGCTAATTATGTTTTTAAATTTTGTCAATAAAATGCTTTGTTTTTGTTGAATTTTTTAAAGATTTTGCAATGTTGGAAAATTGTTGAGGTTTTGGGCTTTGCATTAGTATGGCAAAGACTAATTTTATTTTATCCAAAATTACTGGAATCTATAAGAAATCACAATATTGTTTGGTATTGGCTTGCTCAAGTACCTTAATTCCAGAATATGAAAAAAGGATTGCCCAGTGATGAGGTTCCCATCACTGTGGACTCTTGGAAGTATCAGATGTATGCAGCCATACCTCAATTGGCAGAGGGGCTGTTTCCATGATTTGAACTTGGTATAGGTGTACTTGGCTGTATTTTGTAACATTGAAAATATGGTAATATATAGCAGTGCCTTTGATGTTCTACCTGTCTTCCTCTCTCTCTCTCTCTTTCTCTCTTTCTCTCTTTCTCTCTTTCTTTTTAATTTTTCAGCAATTGAATCTTTTACTATTTTTATTACTCAAGAATTGTCCATTCTATTTTTAGGTTCATATGTGGTCTGTGGACGCTAACCAGTTCATTGCTGATGAAGAAGATGCCACTTATAGCTGCCGCATGTCTGGTCAGTATCCCCCCTTAAGATTTTATTTGCCAGTTTAAGTTTCTGACACTGGTAATTTATTTCAAATTGACTGATAGGTTCCTATGTTGAGTTAGTTTCCTTCATCTTAATATTTTGGCAATTGTTTTGATTATGATTTTAATCCTTATCCTTATAATAACGCTTCTAATTTTGATGAGTTTTATCATTCAAGAACACTAAACAGCTTATCATTCATTAATGTTTTCAAATGGATGGACTGGATGGATTTTGGATTGGATCATTATGGATGGATAATTTATAATCCATCAGTGCATTTAGTATCCACTAGCAATCTCCATTGATTATTCATTAGATATTTTGGTTGCTTTATTAACCATCCATGCAAAAACTAGATAACACATTACCCATCCAATTCATTAAATTTATTATTATAATTGTGTGACATGAACTGGACATAATATGGATGGATGACTGAATGAATAATGGATCCAGTTGCCACCCCTACTTTTGGGTGATTTCAATTTTTCATTTCTGTGATTCTGTGTTAAAATGAATTTATGTATCTGTTTTATATAGTTTCATAAGCTTCATCAGAAAATGCTTCTTGTAGGTGTGCTTTTACTGGAAGAGGTTGTGAATTCTTTTGATGGTGAAGGAATTTTGGCCATCATAGATGGTGCAAAACAATGGTTCACCGAGTCTCAAATCAGAAAAGCAGCTGGCAATGCAAGCTGGTGGAGGGTAAGTACAGAATGTCTATTCTCCTTGGATCTAGAAATGATCTAATAGTATGTTTGGTAGACAATATAATTTGATTGGCCTGCTGACACAGGCTATTTTTAAAATAATGCTGATTCTCCGTCCTCTTTTTTCTGTGTATATAACTCTTCTCTGTTAGGTATGTTACTGAGAAAGTAAAGTGCTGCACAACCTGCACTCAAATTTCTAGATGCTTCAACGAGGAAAACTTATCAATGTCCCACTAGGAATTGTCCACCCAACATCCACCTGGACAGCTAATTGCTTTTAAGACAATTTCAATTAGACATTTCAATAACTTCAAACACCATTAACTACTTATGAGGCATATTTAACCATTAGTGCTTCATGTACAGATTGATAATTGTATACAATCTCATTCATTTACTTTAACCGCTTGTGAGGTAAAGTTAACTACCATTAGACATTTCAATAACCTCGTGACACTATTAACCACTTGTGAGTCATATTTAACCATTAGTGCCACAAGTGCAGATTGATAATTGTATGCACACGTTCATTTCCTCTTAATCACCCGTGAGACAAAGTTAACCACCATTAGACGTTTCAATAATCTCATGATATTATTAACCACTTGTGAGACATATTTAACATTAGTGCTACAAGTACAAATCAATAATTGTATGCAATCACATTCATTTATTTGGGAGGCATTTGTGACACCGGGTGGAGGATTCCTAGCGGTATGAATATCATTACTCTTCCACATCCTTCCTCCCCCACGTTTTCTCCTTCCTTCCCAAATGTGACACGAGTGACAAATGTTACTTAAGCATTGATTATTTTGTGAGATTTTTATTTTCCTTTGCTCCCATTTTATTTCTAAGTTCTGAAGTCTAAACTATTTAATTATTTTATACATGTTAATTTTTGGCAGATAAGAGAAGCTACTCTTTTTGCCTTATCATCCCTTTCGGAACAACTGTTTGAGACAGAGGTTTGGGATTCTGACTTCAGTTGTGAATTCTGATAAGCAGAATTAGGCTTAAACCTTTTCATTTCCATCTTCAATAATTTGTGGTTTTATTTTGCAATAGGATAAACTATGATATATTTTGCTATTGATACAGGAAACTGGATTTGATACAAGTAGCCTTAAGCACTTGATTGAGCAGATTTTCACTGAAGACTCTCTAATAGGTCACTTTTCAACTATCCCCTTGCCTCTTTTAAGCTCCCATTCTGCTTCAATGAATGCAGCTGTGATACATATTTTTTAATTTTATTTTTTCATTTTTCTGGCAGGTCCTCTTGAATATCCCTTTTTATATGCTCGCATCTTTACTTCAGTTGCTAAATTCTCCTCTTTGGTAAATGATCCTGTCCTAACTTTTAAGATTGCCTCTCTCTCTCATGACTTCTAACTGATTTTCATATTTTACAGATAAGCAATGGTTTACTAGAGCACTTTCTCTATTTAGCAATGAAGGCAATTACAATGGATGTGTAAGCACACTTGTGTCAGTTTGTATTCTTTGTGTAATATACTCTCTTCTAACTTTGAATTTAACAGGCCCCCACCTGTAAAAGTAGGTGCCTGCAGAGCACTTACTAACCTCCTTCCTGAAGCAAAAAAAGAAATTGTCCAATCGCAATTGTTGGGTTTATTTTCATCCCTCACAGATCTTCTTAATCATGTACCACACTAAATAAATCCTTTTGTCATATATCTTCTACTATTGTTGCATCTAATAGTTACCTTAATATGATTTCCAGGCATCAGATGAAACCTTGCACATGGTGCTTGATACATTGCTTGCTGCAGTAAAAGCAGGTTAGTTTATATATTGCTCAGATATTGAGATATTGAAGTTATATATATACATGTGTGTTTATGTTCTCATTTTACTTCCACACATGTGATTTATAAATATTTCAGCTAGCTATTTGTTTGTATTGTTGAGATTAGGGATAATATTTCTTATTATATTTTATTAGATTTGATTTGATTCAGCTTGATTATATTGAATGTATTTGCTGATATTAGCTTGGTTTTCTGCACATATTTATAATAGGTAATCATGCTGTAACCATGTTGATTCTTTCCCAAAATAATGGGATTCTTGATTATATACATGTCTGTTTCATCCCTTTTCGGTTTCTGGATTTGAGTGTATTGCCACCTTTTTTGGTTTGATTTTGCCCTACATTGTTCTTGGGCTGTTTTTGCATTTCTCTTTGGAGAACCTTACTTTTGCTGTAGCTCATTCTGTTCAGGGTTTCTGTTGCTGCATGGCTCTCAGATTTGTGTGTTTTTATTGCTTTTGCTGTCATGGCTCCCACAATAGGTTTGTCTCACCATAATTCTAGCAGTTCTGAATCCCTGTAGTTTCCTTCATATTTTCATGAAATCCCACTATAACTTTGGAGAAACATAATGGTAAGAACTACTTGGTCCAATACTATCAAGATTTGGTTTAGTTTATCAAGATTGATAAAGACATGTGAAGGTTGGGAACAGGAAAATTGCCAGCTAGTTGTTCTCACATGCTATTCCATGAGGAAGAAAGCTTGAAGAGTTTATTCAAATGATATCTAGCAACTTTATGATGTTGGACACAACCTGGCCACCTAGATGACTGAATATGATCTTCCATCATATCTTAGTAGAGCCCAGTTAGCAATTGATTAATAAATATAAGTTTTTCAGGACTAGTAATCAGATATGAAAGATGGTGGATAAGCTCGACAGCATCTGTATGATCTATGTCCTTTGTTGTCTTCATAAGAATTATGAATTTGTTTGGAATCAAATCCTGATAGACCTTGATATTCCTTTGGCGGAGGTCCTTAGTGATTGTCTAATTCAAGTTCATAGACTGGTGCAGAATCCTCAACTTTTGTCTCTACTTTTACTGATCATGGTGGTAGAGGTGGTGATGGAGGACCATTCTCAAGGCACATATTGCAAGAGTTTTGGTCATACCTAAGATTGGTGTTACTCTTTGCATGGTTTTCGAAAGGATTTGTTCATGTGACTTAGTCCTCAATATTGAGAAGTAGAGTCCAAGAGTCATAAAGAGTTTCTGCAATATAAGGCATTGCAAGTCTCATGGTGCGTGCCCAGAGTGATTTTTTTATTATATTTTTATTTGTAATTATATTTGAAATGTGTATAAATATATGTTCTTAGTCTTCAACTTGGTATCAGAGCGTGTTTGATCCTGCTTTGCTTTCTCTCTTCTTCTGGTCACGTCTTCAGCACTGTCTTCCTTTGTCTGCTGCTGCCCTGGCGAGAAGGGTTGGGGTTCCTCACTCGGTGGGAGGGGCGTTTGAGGGTGGGAATATGGTTTCTGATCTGATTAAATGAAAATGGGGGCAACATCCCAAGATTGTCCCCATAAAATAGCAACAAAATACCATTCCAGGGCAAGAAGAGAGTTTTTCACTCGTGGACAGAATAGTAGCTAAGATGGCTGCCATATCATGCTAAAGAGGCTGTGATTTGCGCTGCTACAACCACTACACTAAACTGGTCTGCAACAGGCCACACAAAAGTGGTAGTGCCTCAAAGTGAAGTGATACCCTTATAGCGTGCTATTGCGCTCAATTGGCTACTATGACTGGTATATTTACTTGGTTGTATACTTTTTGTTGATGCCATAGTGATTACAGATGATGATCATTATGGCATTGATGGCCTTAAACAACACTTGCCTTGTCATTTTCAAACCAAGGATTTGGGACAATTGTGATATTTTCTTAAAATTGAGATAGCTCAGTGCCTCGGTCAAGGCAGACATTGTTGTATCTTACAAAGGAAATATGCTCTAGATATTTTGGAAGTGATTGACATGTTGGGTTACAAGTCAATTGATACTCATGGACCCAAATGTCAAGCTTCTACCTAATTAGGAGTCCTATCCTGCAGGATAGTGGAGGTTGGTTGGAAAGCTAAATTACCTAAGACAAGGGCACGATGCCATGCATTTCATTTGTTGTAATTTGCAAGCGTAGTTAGCCAGTTTCTTAATTCCCTTTGTGATAGCCTAATGGATGTTATGGTTGGAATGTTAATGTTAAAATTGGAGAAAACAGAGGTATAATGGAGTGAAAACCGTGTATCAGAGTACACAGCGGATGCGTGTTTATATAGGTTAATTACATTAATTACACATAAATAGAGGATATTTTGTTTCCTCTAAATTAAAGATTATGTTCCTATAAACCGCTATTATTAATAGAATCAGAATATAATATTCTGATTTTCAACACTCCCCCTCAAGCTGAAGCTTACTAAGCTCTCAGCTTGTTACAAGAAAATTTATTCCCAACAAAAACATAAAAATTGAGCTCCACTAAAAACAATATTTTGAAGACAACTTTGGGATCTTGGTGAAGTCGGGGAATATTGCTAGAAAGATAACATTGCCAGAAAGCTGGAATACCCATCAGCCTAAGAAAATTCATGGCAAGCAAAGCAAGTTCCGACTTTCTTAAAACCAACATTTAGAAGCTTCAAACCAATATTAGTGAAGACCCAAATAGACGGTTCTTGACCAGATCGAACCGCAAGGACAGCAACCAAGTCAATGATTGGGACAATGCCAATGCATCTGAGACAAGGATTAGG
Source organism: Pueraria montana var. lobata (assembly GCA_026413185.1). Classification (NCBI taxonomy): domain Eukaryota; kingdom Viridiplantae; phylum Streptophyta; class Magnoliopsida; order Fabales; family Fabaceae; genus Pueraria; species Pueraria montana. Next base: position 34,515,431 of record CM048651.1, on the reverse strand, counting down.
CCAGTGCAACTGGGACATGTACGAGGCCACTTGCATCTGGGATAAGGACAAAGTGGGTTTTGTCGGCGACGGTGGGGCGAGTCCGGTGGTACTGGCAGTGACAACCACTGCTCAGTAAGAGACAGCACACCGGAGAAGATAAGGTGTCGCCGGAAAACAGAGACAGTCGCCAGAAAAAGAGAAACATGTGAGGGCTGAAATACCCCAAAAATGGGTGCGTCGTCCAAGTTGCTCCGATTGGGGTGAAACTGTAGGGGTTAGGTCGCGCTGGTTGGGCGACTTCCACTCTGGAATCGTGGCCGGAAAAAAAAAACCTCCTCACACGCCGCCACGCGCCGGTGAAGGGCGCTGTTTGGTGCGTCGAAGATGGGGCGCGTGAGAGCGCGTGGAGCTTCGTTTGGGAAAGCGACTTCCGGGACGGTGTAGATCGGCGCTGGACGAGGCCAACCGTGGTGGTTTCGGCCGGAAAGCTCGCCGGAAAAGTCGTCGGAGCAACGGCGGCGACGACGGCGTGTACCGTAAAACTCGCCGGAGCAGGGGCAGATCGTTGGAAAGTGGAAACAGATCGTTGAAAGAAAGACGATCAGTAGAAAGGTTCACCGGGGACAGTAAGTCCCCGGTGGGGCACAATTTTCGTTATTCCTCTGTCATGCTCTAGATACCATGTTAAAATAGGAGAAAACAGAGGTATAATGGAGTGAAAACCGTGTATCAGAGTACACAGCGGATGCATGTTTATATAGGTTAATTACATTAATTACACATAAATAGAGGATATTTTGTTTCCTCTAAATTAAAGATTATGTTCCTATAAACCGCTATTATTAATAGAATCAGAATATAATATTCTGATTTTCAACAGTTAAGATACATTGAAGAATCCCTCGAGGAGTTCTTGTTTATGTAGATTGGGGCTATGGGGTTATTTTGAGATTATCGCCTACATAAATGCAGATTGTTCTTGTTGGTAATCCCATTTCATGCAAGAGTAAAAAGCAGAATGTTGTTGCAAGGTTTAGTGCAGAGTTAGAGTATCGGACTGGAAGTAATAGTTTTGTTAAGTAGGCCTTATGAGTTCTTTTGTGATAATCATGTAGCCTTGCACATTACTTCTAACCCAATTTTTCATGAGCGAATGAAGTATAATGAAATTGATTGCTATTTTATTCATGAGAAGATTGTTTCTAGGGAGTTCACTATATCGTTTGTTGGTTCTAATGACTAACTACCATACATCTTCACCAAGTCTCTTCATGGACTGATGATATCATACTTATGTAACAAGCTTACTGCATATGACTTATATCCACCAGCTTGAGGGGGGACTGTTGAGATTAGGCATAATATTTCCTATTATCAGTATTATATTTGATAAGATTTGATTTGATTCAGCATGATTATATTTAGTATATTTCCTGTTTTTTGCTTGATTTTCTGCACATATTTATAATAGGTAATTATGCTGTAATCTTGTTTGTTCCCAAAATTGAGATTCTCTTGTGCAGATTATAATTTAGGTTTAATTACTTATTGGTCCCTATAGTTACAAAAACTTTTCCTTTTAGTCCCTACACATACCATTTTTAATCCCTTTTAGTCCTCGCCTAAGGAACTAATGAGGATTAAAATGATATGTAGGGACTATAAGGGATTAAAAATGGAATGTGTAGGGACTAAAGGATTGCTTATAAGAATAGAACCTAAAATGGGAAGTTTTTGTAACTATAGGGATCAAATAAGTAATTAAACCTATAATTTATAAATCATTGAGCTGAGAGGGTTTCTTTTAAACAATTTTTCACTAAAATCCTTGTCTCTTGTCTCAATTTCAACTGTATTTATTCCCTTGTTATTGCTTATTATAGGTCATGAATCATCAACATTAGTTGAACACATGATTTCTCCTGTAATCCTTAATGTGTGGGCATCACATGTTTCGGATCCTTTTATCAGTATTGATGCACTGGAAGTTCTTGAGGTAATGATTTTTTTTTATTGTTTTTTTTATGAATATTATTATTTAAAGAGTTACTTGATTGTTTTTCTTAACATCTTACAAAAAATGTTATGACTGATGTCAAACATGTAGATATTACCTTGAATTGGACAATGGGAGGTAGTAGGAATGTAAAACATGAGATTTTAACTTGAAATGTTCTATCCAACCAATGAAAAGCTAAATTTTATGTCAAAATTAGTGTTGTTTTAAGTAGTCAATCTTGGATAGGGGTGCATAATGGCCCACCCCAAAACAGCTAAAGTGGAAAATGGGATGGCTGCTATTTTTTTTTTTTTTAACTTCTATATTATAGGGTTGGGTCTTGCTAACCAGTGCCCTAAGGCACTAGTTAAGGAATTAAAAGGAGAAAGTTTTCATTGGAAATCTTATGAGAGCGCATTTAAAAATTATAGTAGAGCGCAATTTTATGCATCCCAATAAAGAACTTTCTCCTTTTACTTCTTTAACCAGTCCCCTTAGGGCATTGGTTAACATTTGCCTATACTTTTTTAGTTCCTAAACTTTTTAGGATTTCTGTTTTTGGCCCCTAAACTTCTTTTTTGACTGGTCAATGTCGCTTGACTTTTTTTTCCATCCTTACCTTTAGTCCCTTAAGGACAGAAAAGAAAGTTAAGAGACTAAAACCAGTAAAAAACAGTTCAAGAACTAAAAACATAAATCTTAAAAAGTTTAGCGACTAAAAAGATAGTGAACCCTATATTATATGTTATGCTTTATTTAGTTTTATTATTATTATTATTATTATTTTGTTTAATATATTTAATTTATTATTATTACTTAATCTACTATATTATATGTTATGCTTTAAATAAAAATAAAAAAAAGAATTTAAACTGGACTCAAATTGAAGCCCAACAAACCAAAATAAAAAAAGAAATTGGAGAAGCAATGTTAAAAATTGAGAGGTCTGGGGAAGTCGGTGAACATGTGAAAAGGGAACTCAAAATGGGAAGACACAAAAATTAATAGGAGCAAATTGGGAAAATGCTTAGAATGGTTGGTTGATGGAGGTTACAGAAAAATAAGAGATAAAGGGGAGAGAAAGACCAAGAACAAGGAAGGGAATTTGGGTTGCCAGGAAAATGTGGGTCACTGGAAAGTACAGATCATCAGAGGTGAAGTTTTTGTCAACAGAAGGAAATAAGAAAACAGATAGGAGTATGTGGAAAATGAAAAGAGATGGTTGCTGGGATCCTCAAGATAGACTTTTGTGCTTTAGGGTTTCACTTGAGCTTATGGGCCTTTGGTTAGCCCACGAAAATAGGTCAAAAATTAGTTGGGGCATAGAAACACATCTCTTTCTTTACTGGTTTTTTGGGCCTTTTCCACCATAACTGTTTTTTGGGTCTATGTAGCCATGAGAATCTGCCATGTCATAACACATATATGGTGTCTTGTTGAACCACCATGCCATACTGCCATGGCACCATCTTCACCACTATTTGACAGCATAAATCAAAATAAAGTCTTCTAAGTTCTGACCTACCAAATACAAGCACAACTTTAACAGATAATGAAAAAGCAAGGGAAAAACAAAATGTGCACAGACAAAAGACAGGGGAGTTGAAAACCTCAAAGTCATTCTGATATGTAAATATAAATAAGAACAGAATGGGAGGGGGGGAAGGGTGATCAATGAAGTACATAAAAATGTAGAACAGAACACAGAGATACAAATAAAGGTGTGAACAGGTAGAACAGAATGAGGGACTAGAACACAAAAAAATGGTGATGAACAGAACAGTGGTAGAGGAAAGGCATAGAGCTTTCTGCTACTCAGAGGACTTGAGTGAAAACTAAAAGAGGAGCAGAGTACGAGCAAATGATAAACAGAACAAGAGAAGTGAGTGTGCCCAGGCAGGCTTGGCCATAAACTTCTGTGAGCAAGTGTTGGTTGTGTGCTGAAACAGTGGAGAGAGCACTGGGTGTGTGAATAAAGCTTTAAACATTTGAACCCTAATGGTTGTTGTGATGAAAAAGGGTGAAATTGCAAAAATAACAAAAAAACAAATTGTCAAACAACTCAAATGCGGGAGGGGGGATGTGAGATTATACCTCCATTTCATCATAATGGCCACAATTGTGAAATACTGCAATTTTCACTGGTAAACTCACTGTAATGCAGTTTATGAACTGTGTGCTAGTTGTGATGCGACACATTGAGAACTCTGATGTATGTGCATGTGTATATATGCTCACAAATACAAATATATATTGGTATGTTTATATATGTGCTTTTTATCTGAATTTATATTTGTCAAGCTCCATTATTGACTTTGAAAGCAATTATTTCAATAATTATAAATAATTTCTTTTGTCATCTGATAGAATTTATTCTTTTCCAGGCTATCAAAAGCATTCCCGGATGTGTACATCCATTGGTTTCCAGAATTTTGCCGTATATTGGACCAATTTTGAATAAAGTATGACTTTTCAAAGTTATTACATTGTCAGTGGTTAGTGATTTTAGAATAATACATTTGTTGCTTATACACCTCTGTAAATGTTCTTATAGCCCCAAGAGCAGGCTGATGGTTTGGTAGCTGGATCATTAGATCTGGTAACAATGTTACTGAAGGCAAGTATACTTGGAAACATGTCAGGTTTGACCTTTGAGCACTTTATTTATCTTGTGGTTTTCTCATCTCAGTTTGTTGTAGCTTTATACAGAATGCCCCTGCTGATGTAGTGAAAGCAATATATGATGTCTCTTTTAATGCTGTTATCAAAATAATCCTTCAAAGTGATGACCACAGTGAAATTCAGGTTATTCTTTTTTGCTAGATAAACACACATCCTATTTCGTTATTTGTATTTTAAACGATTTCTGATTGGAACATAGAATTAAATATATGCATTGATGTGACATGAGCAGAATGCTACAGAATGTTTATCTGCTTTTATATCTGGGGGAAGACAAGAAATTCTTGCATGGGGATCAGATTCTGGATCAACTATGAGAAGTTTACTTGATATAGCTTCAAGGTAGTTGGCAGTTATTTTACATTTCTAAGTAAATTGACTACCATTATTGCTTCAAGCTTCCTTTCCATAATAGTTCAGACCGATTTTCATTGCCCTTCAGAATAAAATCTTTGGACTAGAATGGACATACTATCCCTAATTAATTGTGGAGTTCAAGTCAAAACATACACAGTAGTTCATGAAAATCTTTTGTTATTTCTTGAAGTTTGTGCTTGCTTTTATTATTGAACTTTCCTCTACAATATGGAAAAGGAGAAAACCAGTGTGGGAAATGGATGACTTCTGACAGTCACTGCTGTTTCTATATTTTCTGTAAAAATCAACTTGTTACCCAAGTTTATACAGATGTATATCTAAACATGCAACTATACATAGATCTATATAAAACTTTCAATTTATTTTATTGTTACCTACTATTAGTTGTTGGAATGATTGTGTATACCTTTTTTGTGGCTGGAAATGAGTGGAAGGTTCAACTACAATAACAACAAACAAACTAAGGCTTTCCCCCTAGGTGGGGTTGGCTGCATGGATCAGATGATATCATAGTGTACTATTCGTGGATCATATCTTTAGACAAACTATTGAACTCTAAATTTTTCTTAATGGTTTCTCCTTTAGTTTTGTTTGCCTCCCTCTACCTCTAGTCATAAGCTGCCCTCCATTTGATCTACTGTACTTACTGGAGCATCCACAAGTTTTCTCCACACATGTTTAAAGCACCCTAAGGCAAGACACTACCTTTTTTTCTACTATAGGTTCTATCTTGACTTTCTATCTAATGCATTTATTTCTAATTCTATATTGTCTAGTATGTTAACACATCCAACACTCCATTCTTATTTTTGCTACATAAAGTTTATTTTCTTGGTTTTTTTGCCGCCCAACACTTAGTTCCATACGACATCACAGTTCTTATAGTTATGCAGTAAACTTTTCCTTTAAGCTTGAGCAAAACCTTTTTTTGTCACAAATAACACTCAAGGCATTCTTTCATTTCAGTTACCCAACTTGAATTCTATGGTTTACATCATCTCTTATTTCTCTGTCATTTCGTATGATGGACCCAACATAGTAAAACCATGTGATTTGTGGTAAGGAATGGTTTCCAAGATTCACCTCTAAGATAGGATTGTTATCTCTTGCTATACTTACATTCCATATACTCCATCTTACTTCTGCTTAAATGAAAGATTTGAACTTCTAAAGCTTGCTTTCATACTTCTAACTTCTCAATTCTCATTTAGTTCCTCTGTCAACTCTCTAATTTTGACTATATCATCCACAAAAGGCATGCATGATACAGACTCTTGGATATGCTTAGTAAGCACATCCTATACCATGGTAAAAGATAGTGGCTCAAACTTTGGTTGTATCAAATTTGACACATGACACTATAATGCCCTATTGTAATGAATAAAAGGTAGTTGATTGCATCCTCCATAAAAAAGAGACTAATTGCTGAATGCTGATTAGTTTAAGTAATCAAAGTGGAAGAGGCTTACTTTGCTTCTGGTTCATCTGAACTCTCCAGTGTCCATTACAGTTACAAGTAGGGCAATTTTATCATGGTTTTATTTTCAGTTTTCTGCTTATGTGTGCATGTGTGGGTGTATCTGTTGTTCTCTGTTTCTGATTTGTTGTGTGATTTCTTGTAAATTTGGAACAGACTACTAGACCCCAAATTGGAAAGCTCTGGGTCTCTCTTTGTTGGGAGTTACATTCTTCAACTTATTTTGCATTTACCATCACAGATGGCTGTACATATACGAGACCTGGTTGCTGCTCTTGTCAAACGCATGCAATCTGCTCAAAACTCTGTCTTGCAAAGCTCATTGCTAATTGTTTTTGCCAGACTGGTAATATAGCCAATTTTTCAGATTGATTTTTAATGATTCTTGTCAGTTTTTGGTGGTAATGGTTAATGGTCAAATCTCTATTTTTATTAATAATCTTCAGAGGTTGAAAGCCAGTACTTCTGGAAATGGTCATTTATAACTGTTTTTTTGCTATTAATCAATGCTTCCAGAATTGATTATCTATACAACTTTTTATGCTACTTTTTCCCTTCATGTTTCTCCCGAATTTGGTGTTTCCCTTGTCAATAATTATTCTTTGTAAGTAAGAGCCTGTGTATTGTGGTAACCTTTTAATTTTTTATTTTCTAGTTCATGTCAAGTTATCCCTAGCATCTTATTTTGTATTATGTTATATGTTTTGCAATAAACCTGCTCCTTTCCCTTCCGTACTCCGTAGGAATAATTTTCCAAAATATTACTTAAAATTCAGGTACACATGAGTGTTCCTAATGTTGGACAATTTATTGATTTGCTGATCTCAATTCCCACGGAAGGACATGGTAATTCCTTTGCTTATGTAATGTCAGAATGGACTAAGCGGCAAGGTGAGCATCCTTCTACTGTTACATTTGTTAAGGTATCTTGGTATGTGATTTTTTTGGGATTTTGCTTTTTGCAAATTATGAACTTGTCACTACATAGTTTGTCCATAGAACTCAAGTGACAAGTCAAAATACCCCTTCTTCAACCTTGCAATTTCGCAAACCCTCCTCTAAATTGCTTCACGAACCACTGTGACCTAGGTGCATTTGGATGAATACAGCTCAGATTCAATGTGCATTTGCACGAACCACCGCTACCCTCAGAAGTCACTCAAGTGACAAGTCAGAATACAGCTTTATTTGGATGATTTATTTTAGAGGTCTACCCTTGGTCTTCATGTCTTGTGTTTTGTAATAGGAGTAGGCACTAAGCACTAGTGCAGTATTTTAAGCTTAACTATGAATCTATGATTATGAATTTAAGCTTAATTAAGTATTTGATGCGTGTTATAATGTTTTTTTTCTTATTTATACTATGTTAGATGCATATATATTAATTTTTTAAATCTTGTAGAATCTTACGCTTAGAGTTACGATTCCATGTTTTACGATTCTGTGATCCCTTCCCAATTCAGAATAGATTCTCGAGTTTGACTACCATGATCCTAACTCCCCATTCCCAGTTCTAACTGTGTGTGACTAGTCTATTCATTTTTGTGAAACTCATGTTTATGTTACTTTTAGGTCTTTGTCAAACATGAGAATGATCAATAAGGAATGCTTAGTTGTTCATAAACAATATCAAGTAAATTTTCTGATACTTGATATATGATTGTAGGCGAGATACAGGGGGCATATCAAATAAAAGTCACTACAAGTGCCCTGGCCTTGTTGCTAACCAGTAGGCACAATGAATTGGCAAAAATACATGTCCAGGGCCTTCTGATTAAGGTATTACTGTTATTTGATTTATTTATTTGTTCTCTTTTTTTCTTCACCCGGGAGGGGGGATTGCTTGCTGATTTCCTTAACTTATTTGTCTTATCAAGTCTGGCGAGGGAATAACCACAAGATCAAAAGCTAAATCAGCACCAGATCAATGGGTAATGTTGCCACTTCCTACAAAGGTAATTCTTTTTTATTATATATAGTGCCTTGTGGAAGATATCTGATCATCTGTAGAGTGGACATGTTGTGTTGTCGTCAAATGGTATTAAGAATTGAGTACAGAGAATACTGAACCAAAGTTTTATTGATCACATATCTGAGAAGTACAAAAAATGATGATTTTCTGTTACAACAGATGTATATATAGCCCAGAGGATCATTACTGACAGGTGTCAGTTATAACTGTCTGACAACGACAATTATAACTGACAAGCAGAAGTGCAAGCAAACTAACAAACAGAATATACAAGATAAATATCTCTAACAAGTGACAGTGTCTTGGCATGTTTTTATTTCTTGATATGTGAACTTTTGAGGTTCTATCTTGCAAATTATTGCTGATTATTGTGTAATTTTTGTTTAGTGTATGAGTAGAATCATCTTCTCATGAACTATCCCAAAAATTTAAGCTATTAAATGAAGACACGTAAATTGTTTCATATTACATCTCCAACACAAGCTTATTACTAGGTGAATCGTGAAAATATGCGAACGGTTTCATATTAATTCTCTAGCACTTGTCTTATCAGACAGAAAATGATTTTTTTTTTCTCCCCTTTAAAACCCAAAGTGCAGTTGACAAAATTTCTTGGATGAATTGCAACAATGCTACTGTGTTACCATCCTGATTAAAATTTCTGGTTATCTGTAAAAGGAGACTATGGATAGAAGTTGAATTTTATGATATTGTACATAAACTTAGTATGTTTTTTTCTTTTTAATATCTTGCAGATAGTGGCTTTATTGGCAGATGCATTAACTGAAATACAAGAACAAGTTTTGGCCGCTGATGATGAGGTATTTAATGCATATTCATGTGTATACTAATTATACTCTAATTAGTAAGCTTACTACCTAATATATATAAACTGTACTCAGGATAGTGACTGGGAAGAAGTTCAAGCAGATGGCATTGAAAATGATAAAGAATTTCTTTATTCAGTGTCTACATCTTCAGGAAAAACCACAGATGAACAACTTGAAGCAATGGCGAAAGTATTTAATGAGGTTTGGTTGAGTTACAGTAGTTGTCACCTATCTTAATTTCTGTATTATGCAATTATATCATACTTTTAGGCTGAAATTTTAATTTATTCTTTTTTTGTTTTGCTTCAAAATTACAAGGATCAAGACGATCAGTATGAAGATGACCTTTTAAGTGTTGCTGATCCTCTCAATCAGGTCTGTGCTCTGGAGTCTGTTTTATTTATTCAATGTGATGCACTAACTTGCTTATGTATTGATTAACAATAACAATTATGGTTGCAACTGGCAGATAAATCTGGCAAATTACCTTGTTGATTTCTTTGTTAGCTTTTCTCAGTCTGACAGACAGCTCTTAGATCACATTTGCGAGGTTATCACACTACTATTTTTCATTTAGTTCACCTTGTTGTACAAGACAATTGTACTTACGATTGTTACTTAACTTGTCCAATGTATTGTGTGTTGCACTGCAGAGCTTGTCTCAGTCTCAACGAAATGCCATTCAAATGGTACTGAAGAGATGAGAATTTAGTGTGTAATCATGGAGTGCTGTCTCAAGGATGGGTGTTGATAATACCAGAGAGTGAAACAAAGAGATGGTTGGAAACCAATATTTTTCATTGTTCAGGTTGGGGAATCTGTCTGCAGTTCTGAAAGGTATTTTCTTTCTGCTGCAGTGTTCCCCCTTGTATGTCTATTGATTCTTTTTATTGGATGTGTTTTGTATGTATCAGTTATCAGTTTTGCTTTTAATTGGTTTCTGCCAATCGTTAATTCACCAAATCTTTTGTTTGTATACCAGTTGTCATTTATTGAAAAAAAAAAAAAAAGGAAGGAAGAAACATCAGTTGGTAGCATATGGTGCATAAGAATGTCAATTGGATGGGTTCCAGCTTATTACTATTTCCTGTTGGAAAATTTTTGCAGTCTCGAGTTTATTCCGTTAACCATTATAAGTTTTGTTTTCAGTAATGATTCCCCTCTTTTCCTCCTTAGTTTGTAACAAGAGTAAATTACACTAATCATCCGAGGTTTCGTGAAATTATACAAACTCATTATTTTTTTAACCATTACAGTAACCTTCCTTGTAGGGGATGTTACTGTAATATGGGTATGTTCTAAAAGGTGGATATTGGTTACACTAACCTTCCTTAAAAGGTGTTAGTGTAAATCCATGTGGCAATTCACCATTACACTAATTGTGTTGTGGCAGATCTAACTAGCACAATATCATAGATTCCTTATTTTGCACTAGGTTCTAAAAGGTGAATAGGAAATAACATAGAATAAATATGGGTATGTTTAAATACGGTTTAGTCAGGTCTATGATTTAAGTGTTATACTGACAATAATTTAGCTACTTTACTGAATACTACACCATTTTACTTTAGAGGATTTGCACTCCCAAATGGTCTCAATCCCTCCCTTCCATCGTTGCCAAAGAATCTCCTTCCAATGCAATAAACTAGATTTTTGACCCGTGTATAGCACGGGTTCGATACTATATATTTTTTATATTTATATTTAATATTTAATATTTATATATAAAAATTGTATACATTAAAAAATTATTTTTAAAATATTTAGTAGGATATTAAATATAATTATATTAAAATTAAGAAAGATAATTATTATATTTTTAATTTAACAGATCTTATCTTTAAAAATATTAAGGTTATTAAAATTTATTTAAATTTTAAATCCGTGCATTGCATGAGTTTATTTAAATTTTTTGTTTTTTATATTTGTATTTAATATTTTTAAAATATATGTATATAAATAAAATTATCATTTTTTAAAATATTTAATAGCATATTAAATATAATTATATTAAGATTGAGGAAGATGATTATAGTAATAGTAGTAGTATAATAGTATTACTTTTCAAGGTTATTTATTTATAAGTTAGTAAAAAAAAGTTATTTATTTATAAGAATTATTATATAATTGAGACTTTATGTTTTAATTTAATTATTATTAGGATTATTTATCTATATAAGAATTATTATTTATGTGTGATCCACATTTTTTAATATTATTACAATTTTGCTTTTTATATGTTATTAATTATTTTCTCACTTTCAGTGATTTTGGAAAGATAATGTTATTAATAATAATAACTATACTATTATTGAATATTTTACAACTATTATAATAATAATTTTTTAGTAATAATAATAGTAAATATTTTTCATAACGGTCAATTATGAGACACTATGATTTTTTATTCTTACAAATTTAAATCTTAAAAAAAATAAACATTCATTATGTCTCATAAATATAAAGTATAATATTCATTATTATTATTATCTTATTTGTATACTATTTATATATTAAATTTAATTAGTGTTATAAATTATGTACTATTTAACATAATTTTGCCTATAAAATATCTGTAAGACTTTTGCATCAATTCAATTGTTATTTTTCAAAGTGTTATATATATATATATATATACATGGAAAAAAATAATCATGAAACACACTTAAGTAAACCTACTACTATTGTACTACTACTCTATATATTATCTATAATAAGGTCTATTCATGTCATGTTAAAAAAAAATATTATAAGTTGAAGATATTAAATAAAATCAAATTAATTATTGATTTTTTTTTGTTGCTAAAAATGAGAAAGGATAAAAATGTATAAATTATTTATAATATATGGAGAGAGTAGAAGAAATAATGATAATAAAAACACAAAGATTAGTTGTTATGTGATGTTTGGTTTCCAATCCTCACTTTCCATGCTTTGTCAAATTCATTGGATGATGAACTTTCGTCTCTTATTTGTACAAAAATGTAACTATTGCAAGCTAATTAAATAACACATATTGAGCGACATTCTTGTTTTCTTAAATCGCAATAGCAAAATGAGAGAGAAAAATGTTAATTAAGCAAAAAAAAAAAATACTGAACAAATAAAAAGATAAAGAATGGAAGAATAAACCTACTAATTGATACCTAAAAAGAGAATATTAACGAAGTAAAACATTCAATCTATTTGTATGTATGCCAAGGAAGTATGCAAAAAGAAAAGTTTGTGATTTTTACTAAATAGAAGTTAATATCAAAATAAAATAAATCTTATATGAAAAACAATAGGGACAAATAACCAAACAACTAAAATAATATTAAGATAACTTCAGCATAAGTTTTGATATCTTTTTTATTATTATTTTTAACTTAATTATCTTGACTTCTAATTATTTGCGTTTATATATAGATATTAATATACTCAAGAATATTATGAAGAGGTTGTCATATATACTAATACTCAAGAATTGATTAGCAAAATGAAGCAAAAAGAAATAAGCTACAAAGAGTGAGATGTTAAAGTTTCATACCTGTAAATTTTCATTCGACTCCACTTTTACATGTTGCATACCTATTGTAATTGTTTGATGCATATTTTCTTGAAATTTTGTAGTCTTATCATCCTTCATATCTTATCTATACAATAGTGTCATTGTTAGCTAAGTAAGATATCTTGAGCAAGATTCTCATTCTCTCAAACCTCAATAGCAAAATGAGAGAGAAAAATGTTAAGCCAAGAAAAGAAACAGTGAGCAAATGAAAAGATAAAGAATGAAAAAAATACCCAGAAATACAACTGCTAATTAACCCCAAAACCTCATGGAAGAATACAAAATATATAAGAGAGGATAAAGGCACACCTACTTCATATTTTTAATCATGATAATAATGAGGTCAGTTAATGTTTTCAATAAAATTTAAAATGTTTTGAAAAAAAAAGTTACAAAATTTAAATTAATTTTATACATTATTGATTAATTTAAACATTAAATGAATTATTCTTGATTGTCTCGTGGAGTCAAATGCTTACTTTACATTTACACTTTCCAAAACTTTGTTCATTCTTAAAAGAAAAACGTTTTTTTAATGTTAAACCGAAGAATATTTTCATTCAAGTTGTGTCGTTGTATCAGACAAAATATGTAATTTCATCTTGCACTATAATGCTTTCACTTGAATATATTAATTAACTATATTCGGTGAATTATTCTTGGCCTTCTAAATCAATAGAACAAATTAATTGGTGAAATAAATTGATAATATTTCTAGCATTTGATTAGGTGCTGATAACAAATCAACCGTGTGTTTGTATTGTGAAGTTAAAGTTTCAATCCGACGATTATAAAAAGTTCAAGTGAAGTTTACATATAGATATTGATGATTGACTGATTGATCGATATTAATATTGATATAGATATAGATAGATTATAAGAATTATTGTTGATTTGTGTAACTATTGTTTTAATATTATTACATGTTACTTTTCATTTGTTACTTTTTTTTTTATCAAATTTAAAAGGCAACGTTATTAATAATAATAATAATAATAATAATAATAATAATAATAATAATAATAATATTATTATTATTATTATTATTATTATTATTATTATTGCATACTTTACAACTATTTTATATTTATTATATATAATCAATATTTAGTACCTTATGGTCTAAATGTATAAGAATAAAAAATCACAATATAAAATGTTATGAATTCTTTAAAATTTATCCACATATTTACAAAATCTTTACTTTTAATTATTATTTCTCATGAAATATATTCTAATGTAACTAATTAGTAAATATAATATAATATTCAAGAAAAATAAAAAATATATAATATTTAATGTTTTTATTGTAATATTTATATATGTGTAACTTATTTAAGATTTAAATAAAATGAAATAATAAATATTAAATATATTTTTTAAAACTAATTAACAGTAAGAAAAAAATTAGATTATTATTATTATTATTATTATTATTATTATTATTATTATTATTATTATTATTATAGTATTTAAGATTTGAATAAAATTAAACTAAAAAACAACGTATACTAAATTAAAAAATTCTAAAATTTAAATATCTATAATAGTATTTAAGATTTAAATTAAATTAAATTAAAAAACAAAGTATACTAAATTATAACATCTAAATTATATCACAAAAATTTTAAAAACATAAATTTATTTAAAATATTATCATAAAAATATTTTAGATATATGTATAAATTATACTCTCACCTATCCTCCACACAACTAAATATTCTCTCAACAAATATTAATATAATAATTTTCTTTTCAATGTCTTCAATGAATAGTAAAATCACATCCTCCATTGGTTTTTGCCCATGCAATACATGGGCTCTAAATTTATATTTTTAAAATTTCTTTATAAATTTTCTTTATTTTCAAACTTGAGCCACTTAAATGTCTGAACATTAATAAATAAGGCTATTTTATAATGTAATTTGGCTTAATTCTTTCTAACCACTCTCAATTCAAAAAGATTCATGTTCTTGCTGGATAACAAAATATTAGATAATTCAATTATTAGTTAAACAACATTATATATTTGAGGAACACAAATATCTCTAAATTGAGAATTATCGGAAAAATAATATAATTAAAATATCAATATTCACATATTTAAGTAGTTCACAGTTTGAAGTGTGTCGCAACATGGGTCGCGGCGGGACGGCGAAAAATAATGTTAAAAACAGAGGAGTCGCCACCATAGTTTATTAAAGAAAACTACGGAAAAATCTTTAATAGAAAAAATGGTCTCAAAACCAGATTTTGGGTTCGGGAGTCAATTACGTGTAGGGAAGGTATTAACACCCTACAACGTCCGTCCTAAGAAGTTTACCTCTAATTAAATGTGCAAATTTGAATAATTTTAAAATTATTTATTTTACCCCTCAAAATAAAATGAGAATATTTTTGGATATTTTATTTATTATTTTTAGCATGAAAATTTTAATTATTTAAAAGAGAAGTTTATTATTATGAAAAGAGAGGATTATTATTGTATTTTTTTATGTTTTTAATTTATATATATTTTTTATCTTTTTAGCTCGATAAGAGTGATTCCCTGCTCCTACGTATCTCCAAGTGCAATAGAGAAATCAGAATTACGTAGTTCTTTTGTAGAAAATATTTATGTGTTGGATTTTTTTATCATTTTTTTTAATTTTATTTCTTTATTTTAAAAGTTTTCATGATAATCAAATCAGAAGTGCATCCAAAGTGATTATCATTAAGTTTTAATGGCTTTCGCAATAACCAAGTTAGAAATGCATCCAAAGTAGTTATTACTAAGCTTTTGTTTAAGTCTTTATCTTTTTTTTTTTTAAATTTTAATTTAAAAGATTTTCACGACAATCAAATCGAAAGTGCATTCAAGGTGATTATCGTTAACCCTTTTTATAGTTTTCTCAATAACCAAGTTAGAAGTACATCCAAAGTGGTTATCACTAAACCTTTATAGCTTTTTTGTTGTAACTAAATTAGAAGTACATCCAAAATAATTACCACTAAAGCTTAATTTTCATTAATGTAATTATTATCATTATTATTATTATTATTATTATTATGAAAAATAACCTTTAACAAAAATTTTCACGTCTTTTGGTTGTATCATCGTATAGGTATAAAAAAAAATAATAACCTAAATGAAAGACAAGAAACTACCAATATAAACAACTAATAGAATAGCACGTGAACAGGACACCATAAGGGGAATATATATATATATATATATATATATATATATATATATATATATATATATATATATTATACTAAATCATACAGCACAGTGCTTTTAATTGAAAAACATAAATTGAGATGACAAGACATTATGGATAGTGTATGGCAGTAGTTTATATGAAAAAATAAATAACTTTAGAGTGACAGTGAGCACAAGGTGAATGGAGAGAAAAAAGAAGGAAAAAAATTTAAAAAAAAAAAAAAGCACACATGAATATGAGAACTATAAGCCACAACCAGCATATCAAGTGTAGAATAAACAACAATAGGTAAAGTAAAATAAAACAACAAAAAAGTAAAAACAAAGGCATAGAAGGAGACCTGCAGTGGTCGAATTCTAGTATGAGTGCATATGGTATGGAGTGTGTCCTCTTTTGAAAATGGCGTGAGGAGGAAAAAAACAGAGTGTAAGGTGTGTTGCTGTAGTGGAGAAAAGGCTGGTCTGTTTTGGTTAGAAAAATGGTGCTGCAGGGAACAAAGGAAGAGGGAGCTTGGAAGCATACTGAAAATGGGACAAGATTAAACTGAACATACATTTTTTATTTTGTTCTGTTATTAATTTTTGTTGTTTTGGTTATGAATCTAATTGAGTCACAGATTGGGAATGAAAATGAAACAAGATTAAATTTTGAAATTCATTCATATCAAAGCAATTTTTTTTGTTAATTTTGATTTCTTTTTTCATTTTTCTATATATTTTTTTAAAATTCTCATTTTTTTTTCATTTATTTTATGTTTTTCCAGACGAAATTGGATATTCACAAAGTGATAAAAAAAATTTACAAATATAATTTTTGTGCCCGTGCAATAACCCGATTTGTTACAAAATAAAACTTCATTTTTTTAACAATCTGTGCAAATTAAACATCATTTTTGTTATAAAGTTTTTACCCCCCATAATATAAAAACTAAATGGAAAATAAAATATTCATCTTGTATTATAGTATATTATATAAATATTTAAAAGAATAAAACCATTAATTTAAGTATTTTAAATAATAGAAATCTATATTTTATGTAATAGCTCAAGTCAAGAGGAGAATATATATATTTGATATCATCAATTACCAATGCATCTTTTTTTTTTTTTTTTTTTTGATAGGCAAGATAAAAATTTTATTGCTTTGGACCAACACAACGTACAAGCCACAAGGTGTACATAGGTTGGAATCACAAGATTTCTTTACATGAATTGCAACCATTCAGCATAACTCCACAAAACACCTATTCACACTTACTACCTATATAAAGCTCATGAGCATTTTTGCATACCAACACCTGACCCCGAAGCCCCACACAAAAGTACCATTGTATTTTACATTTTTCTCCCTTCACCCATTACAGCAAGACAATGCTAAACCACAATACAACCCCCTAACAGTCTCATTACACACAAAAACCTCGAGACTTCACCCCACCAATATGTACAATTTTCCAACTTGACTCGTGTTGGACTTTCTGACTCTGATTATATTATGCATTAAACTATCATTTCTTCAAAACCTATTACAATATTTTAAACGCAAAAAAAAAAGAATCATAAATATATGGAACAGCAACAGCGCAAAAGTAAGCATTAATTTAAAATTAAAACTTGAATTCAACTACAATTGTATTCTAATACTCTTAATTTGCTTCCTATAGTTACTTACTCTATTATACACAAAAAAGTTTCTCATTTCAAAACAAAAATAAAAGAAAACATGCCACTTACACATATATAATGTTAGAAGTCTCATTAAAAAAAAAAGAAAGGGACTTGAATCAAAACCCTATAGCAGCAGGGATAAACTCCAACAAAATCCAAAATCCATTACTGTATTGGGCTAATTCAAGCACAACAACATACTCAACCCACAAAATATTTTTTTTTATAAAAAAAATAATGATAGGAACTGAAATTTACCATAGAAGAGTATGTGCTGAATGAGGAGTCCAACTCCTTACAATCAGAGGTAGCTCTCTGTACAGAACACAAGCGGGCCGTTGCATCACAAAAAATCAAAAAGTTGCATAAACATTGAAGAGGTGACCTTTAGCATTTCCTCCACAGTAAGCACATTTTCATTCATTCACCAAAAAAAAAAAGCACATTTTCTTTTTCTCCAATTCTCCGTTGCATCTCCTTTTATACACATGTAGCACATCACTCTTATTCAGCCCATCTTTCTTTTTTATAGCATAAACATGTGATATGGGTGTATCAAATATCTTTTAGAACTCAATAAGGAAAAGGATGAATATAATATGGAACAATCCAAAAGATAGGAAGTGATTGAAGAAATGAACTGGCAATATAAACAGCTTGAAGGTATAATATCAAGCTCCAAAGGTATAAAAGCAATGACAATTTTTAATTATCCCTAAAAGCCTATAAAAGGTTTCACAAATCTCTCTTCTTTCCTTGTGTTGTTTCTTTTTCCAAATTCCAAACTAATTATAGCTAAAGGTACATTACCTCATGAAGAACATCCACATAAGAACTCATGTTTGTGAGTATCACGAGTATGTGCCTGACACATTCATAAGACAAATATTCAGTAGTAATAAGAGCAATGCATGGAGTGATAATACACTCAATTGTAGGTGTTAGGAGTCCCACATTGAGTAGAATAAACTACTTGATGTGGTACTTAAGCCTTGAGGCTCTCCCACTTAATGAACTAGTCTTTTGAGTTGGATTCTCCTCTTGTGCTTAAGTCTTAACAATTGGCGCTTTCATTGAGAGTCGGGTCACGGAAAGGGCTACCTATAGGCTGGATTAAGGTGCAAACCGAACACTGATAGATGAGTGAAGCCGTCCAAAGGAAAAGGGCTACCATCGGGTCAATGTCGATAGAGTGAAAGCCGATGAGTGAAGCCGTCCAAAGGAAAAGGGCTACCATCGGGTCAGTGTCGATAGAGTGAAAGCCGCCGTGGACATCGGCCCTTAAAGGGGATGACAATGTTAGGAGTTCCACATTGAGTAGAATAAACTACTTGATGTGGTACTTAAGCCTTGAGGCTCTCCCACCTAATGGACTAGTCTTTTGGGTTGGGTTCTCCTCTTGTGCTTAAGTCCTAACAATAGGATAATTTACCTAATAGATCACATAATCACAATAGCAAGAGAACATACATTTTAGGGATTAACTCATTCAAGAAAGTCATGAAATCAAATATCCAAAATTATCAGTAGAAGCCTCATTTGAATTTCATTTCTAGTAAGGAAAAAAAAAATGTCATATATAAATGTATCACCTTGTACTCCTCATGTAGCCAAACCAACCCTGTATTGCAAGCAAGCTCAGTCCAGCACCCTGGGTTCGTGCTCTTTGTTTAAATGATCAAAAAGCGCATCCGCGTTGATTTTTGACACCACATTCATCAAATTTCTTCAGCTTAAAGCTCAAACACAGAACCACTACCTCCAAGCATCATGCATCAGAACCTACCACCGAAGGGTTTGGACTGGAGAAAATGATTTGTAACTATTCTGATTCTGTTTCTAATAGTGTGTCTTCTGAGTTGAGATGCTTTTAATGGTATTCAAATTCAAATTTTATACATAATTTCTCAAAAAAAAAAAAAAAAATGGTGCACCCAATAGTCATAGCTAACACATAGTTCAAATTTAGACTACACCATGTTCCTAAAATATCGGCAAGATTTGAGCATCCAACTTCTTTCATGCGCTTCCTTTTCTCATACCATCTTTGCCTTTTTAGTCATCAGAAGGTCAGAACCAAGTGAAAATAATAAAATAGTATTAAAATTCTACTATGAATAATGATCGAAATTCTGAGCAAATGTTCAATAAAAAAAAGTTTGAACAAATGTAAAAAAATATAGATTATTTTTTTTAATTTTCAATAAATAAATGTCATATTTAGTCAATAAATAAATAAATGTCATATGTCAATACTTCAAAAATACCCCCAGAATAATAACGTACCACCCTCACAAAATAATAGAATAATAACGTACCACAAAATGAACACTATCTCATAATTGTAATGTTTATTGATTGATTGATATTTTTTTTTTTACTGAATTGATATTTATTTTTATATTATAGAAATATATCATATATTATTTATAACATTAATAAATTAAAAAAGCATTTCAAATGCTTTGAAAGAGTTAACACATTATTTTCCTCTCAGTTTTTTAGTTTGTTGATCAATCAACTGAATCAGACCTTGATATAAACAAATATCGTATACAATGATGTAAGCTATTGATAGTAATTAAAAATATATAATCAAGAAACAAATTAATGGATGATGATGATTGAGTTTGGAGTTTCAAAAGAAAGAAAACTTTCGTGGCTCACAAAAATTTAATCGACCTTATAAAACAATTTTTTTTTTCTCATAAACTTTCAAGAAGTTTAATCACCACGATTTATTTTTCTCTTTTTCTTTCTTTTTCCTTTTCTTTTCATGACCAGCAAACAACTTTTGTTTTGGGTGTCTTTTTTGCCATTATGAATAAGACCCTTTATCGTACAAGTTTGATGCATCAGTGTGGGGCGTGGAAGAATCTATAAATCATCAATAAACAATAGAGTAAATTATACGGACTCTTCCTGAATTTTACTTATATTACATTGACACTTCTTATTTTTTTGAATCTTACAAAAAAAACTCCTATTTATTGGTTCTAAACTACACGAATTCCCCTTAGTTTTATTTATATTACACGGACCCTTCCTGAGTTTTACTTATATTACACTGACACTCCTACTTTTTTGAACTATAGGGGGTCAAAAGTAATATTTAAAAAGGCAGAAGGTGTCGATGTAATATATGTAAAAGTCAGTATAATTTACTCTAAACAATACAATGCATGATGTCATTTTACTGTTTATTATAGACATTGTAGAGAAAATTATTATATTAATATTTGCTATGAGGATTATGTGGAGAGTAGGTGAGGGAAAACTCTAGAGCAGTGAAGATATTGAAAAAATATCTTCTTCAGCCATTTTGTGAATAATTTGAGGGAAACTGTTTCTCATTAAACCATATAATATATCACTTGCGAATCGATCTCCACTGGTTGGATACCTTATCAGTTTTCAGTTAATAAATATGATGACAAATACTTAAAACTCATGGAATATCTAATAGAGGTACTGCTCCATTTTATTCATGAAGAAAGAATATATACTGCTTAAAGGCAAACTGAACCTCATGTAATCAAAGTCTTTATGCAATCAAAGTATTTGTAATTTCCATATTATCATATCAATTACGTGAAGCAAGAAAAAAATGGCCAAAACTCCAGAGCAGTAATTTAATAATAACCACAAACTAACTATATTATAAATAATATATATGATATATTTCTTTATTGTAAATATAAATACATTAAGCAATAAAAAAAATATAAATATTAAATATATGAGATATGTAATGGGAGGGTAAAAAATATCTTCTTGGAAATTTTATCTCACAATCACTTATCAAATTTTTTGGGTGGAAAGATTTTTTATTTTGTAGTATCTTCTTATTTCTATAAAAATAATGTTACTTTTTGGGTGGAAAAATACGTTAGTACAAACATAAATAATATATATATATATATATATATATATATATATATATATATGTGTGTGTGTGTGTGTGTGTGTGTGTGTGTGTGTGTGTGTGTGTGTGTTTTGGGAACAATAAGGAAAAAAACACATGAATAGGATAATGCATAAGTTGTTGTAAACCTCTTGGTACTTATCTTCAATTCAATGAAATGAAATGGAGATGAAATATTTGAATTAAAGTAGTATGGTGGAGGTGTGAGATTCATACTAATTTTTGAAAATTTTTCTCCCTTCCTTTTGTCCCACAACCAAATAGGAGATTAAAGTAGTTATTATAAAAGTCAATAGACTTATATCATATATAGTGGGTTGTGATTAAATGACGATGTAAAATTGTTTTAAATAATATTGATAAACTTACTTTATCCTCTAAAGTAAGACTTTCACTTCAGATGATCCAAATCCTTTACATCACCCTATACCATCACTTTTTATTAATACAAATGTAGTTCGTCTAAAGTCTATGATCACATTACATATAGCACGGCTTCATTTGATCATTTCCTAAACTAAAATAGAATGGAATGAGATAAAATGAATGAAGTAGAATAAAAAAATTATTTTATAATTTAAATAGTTTAATTATAAAATAAAAATAACATAAAATAATATAAAAGCTATCATTTTATTATTTAAATATTTTTATTAGGGTAAATGTCCATTTTGGTCTTTGAATGTGTAAACTGATGATAATTTAATTCTTGAAAGAACAAAAATTCTTATTTAGGGCCTAAATGTATAAAAAGTGCGACAATTATGTCGTACCGTACAACTTAATGATAAATTGGTCCCTAAATTTTACAAAATGTCAAATTGGTCTTCGAAAAATATAACTTAATGTCAAATTGGTCCAATAAAACATAACGACAGAATGTAATTGTCGCACTATATACACATTTTGGAACTAAATCTGAATTTTTGTTCTTTCATGACTAAATTATCACAGGCTAACACATTCAGAGACCAATATGATCATTTAGCCAAATTTTATTATATAACAAAAAAGGCCCGTTTCATTCCATACCTATAAATTAAAATAATAAAATAGATGAATTAATAGAATAAAATATATTATTTAATATAATTATATTTTACTTCACTCAACTACATTGACAATTTTTCAATAGCACTGCAAAAAAGAAAAAAGTTAAACAAAATATACTCTACAATTGGATCATTTCATAGGATACAAAAGCCTTTTTTTTCACTATTCCTCAACTTTGAGATTAATTCCTTTCAAAGCGTTTTTCATACATATGGTTACTCTTAATAACATATATAGAGAACTTAATTATTTACCAACTGTAATGGACTTCATTAGTTGGATGCAAAACCTTGAAGCCACCATTAATGTACTCAGCGTAGCCACCATGTGTCGGTGTTATGCTTTTGGACAGAACAAAACTCAAATAACAAAACCTCAGCTCTAGAGTTAGTGATAGGCCTTGTTGGAGCCACTGATCCTCTGCAAAGAGGACACGTGGCATTCTTGAAACCAATCCATCTATCCAAACAACCTTTGTGAAAGACATGCTCACATCTAAGAACTCTAATCTCCTCATCTCCTTCTCCAATTTTGTTGAGACACACAGCACAATCCACATGTTCCTCTGAGCCAGAGGTGAATTCATAATGAAATGTACTCAATTCTGCTCCAATGTTTATGGGTGGTTGAGGATCTTGGAGCATGTAAAAGGGGTAGTAGAGAAGAAAATCTAATACCCATTTGAGATGAGTGTAAATTAGTGTTAGGTACTTGGTGAACATGCTGAAGGTTTGGGTTGTTGGAAAAGTATGAAAAGGTATATAGGCTTAGGTTGTGGTTTTTTGCCTTGAGAAAAAGTTGGAACCATATGGGTGTATTTATAAACCTCTTCAGTCTTGAACTTCAAGTCTTGAATGGCGCGAAGCAATGGAAAACAAAAAGAAAGAAACAATATTGGGGCCGGTAACATATTTTAAGGTTTTTATTTTATTTTATAATTAAATAAAATTTTATGTGAATCTTATTATTAAGGCTTATTTCAATTATTATGTGATCAAATAATAATTATTTATTCATATTTTAAAAAATATAAAATAAAGTGAAGGTAATAAAGTATCATTTTTCTTTAAATAAATGAAATTTGATAAATTTAATTAAGTGAATAATAACTTTAAATTTAATGGTTAGATTAATAAAGCATATGTATTAAAAAAAAAGATTAATAAAACATATTTTAATAAAAAATATTAAAAGTAATACATTTAAGGCTAAATTATTATTTTGGTCCTTTAAGTTTTTGTGTTTTTCTATTTTGATCCTTTATGTTTTAAAAGTTCTATTTTGGTCATTTACGTTTTTGAAAATTTTCATTTTGTTCCTTCGATCAGTTTAACCTTAACATCGTTAGTGTTTTAAATTGTGAAATAATTAATTTAACATAGTAGTGGCTAAAAAGTGGCACTATGTGTAAATTCAAGATCAAAACCCTAATCGTCCCCCTCTTACTATCTCTCTCCCTTTCCTTATTAGGCTTCCTCTCTTCCTCCTTTTCACGCATCATATTTGGAAAGGCCATTGTTGTGACCGGAGCAAAAAGTGAGAATCTCTGTCCTCATGGCATGAAACATTCCAATGGCCATCGGGCCACTGAAGAACTTCCTCGGCATCCCTCCTAGAGACCAATAAATCACGTTCACGCCATCTGATATGGCCTCACGCGCCATGTCGTGCTGACCCCTATTCCGTCAAGGTTCGCTCCTTTCACTGCCACACTTGTTGCCGTCAACGAAGTATGGGTATCGTGGCTGTTGTCATTGTCGTACCTCGAAGCCCAAATTTGGAATCTCGAAGCCCAGATCTCAAAGCTCGAAACGTAGATCTAGGACGATGGAATGGAGGCAAAAGCTAACAACAAATCTCATTGGTTTTTTTTTTTGGAGCTGTTGTCGAGGGCGGTAATGGCCATGGTGGCGGTATTTGAGGATCCGTGCTCGTCATTGGCCGGCAAGATGGTTTACTGGTGTGTGAATGAGGCTTTGCAGATGTTGTGTTGTGGGTTGCTAAAAAACAATTTGAATGGTGGTTTCTAATCCAAAACAACAACGAATTGTGGGAAAATCTCTGACCAATGACTTCACTTGACCTTGTTTTTCTGTTGGTGATCTTGATCTGGGCATAGTTGTTCTTCATCACTGAAACTGTTCTTTGTGCTTTTTAATTTACAGATAGTAGTAGTTTTTAGCCATCACGTTGAATTAATTATTTTAAATTTTAAAACACTGATTGGGGTTAATGAAAAATTGATAAAAATAATCAAAATGAAACTTTTCAAATACAGGACTAAAATAAGACCTTTAAAAAGTAAAGAACCAAAATAGAAAAAAATACAAAAACATAAAATACCAAAATAATAAGACGATGTCTACGGTGACCCAGTCTATTAAATGGTTCATGGTGCATCACTTTTATGTGTCATTGGATTCATCTGATTTTATGAGCATATCATACATCCTCCCACACAGGATCCTAACTCCTTTACAGCCCCTTTTCCTTCCACCACGTTTGTCCCACTCTTAGAAGCCGTTGCACCTCCGGTGAAGCTCGTCGTCGCCGTCCTTCTCCATCATGCGATGCTATCGGAGGTGATTTTCCAGCGGAGGCGCCACTGTGATCACAAAGCCTCCCTCGAGCCTCCTCAAGGCCAGGGCCACCGCCCAAATCGGAGCCAACACCATTGCCAAACCCCAAAAGGTTCGCACGGTGCCGCCGTTGCAACATTCCAAGGCAACACAGTGGTTCTACAACCAAACCATCAAGGGCTCCTCCGGCACGCGCCTTGTAACGACCCGCCTTCGTTTCATAACTATCAACAAGGGATTTCATTTTATTCAATTTTAAAAAAATCAAAACTTTCATTAGTTTATTTATGAAAATACCTTATAAACTTTTCTCAATTTCAAAGCCAACAAAGATACAATTCAAAACTTAAAACATAAAACACATGTACATACTTCTCTTACAAGGTAACCACATACAAGCCCTATGCTGGTACATTCTATACAAAAGACTAAACAAAGGCATCTTCAATCCCATGCTCATTCCATCTACTAAACCTCCAAGAGGAAGAATCCACCTGGAAAGCCATCTGCTTCCCCGAACACGATGTTCGAGATCATCACAGGCACAAACCACAAGTGCAAACAATGCAAGGGTAAGCTTACTAAACAAAACTATACTTATAAGTAAATAAGTGAATTTCCAAATTATTAAGGAATAGAAAGAGAACCAAACTTTGTATTCTTTAATAATGTACATAACAATTGAAAACTCTACACAAAACTTAGTTCACAAACTTATATCAAAACTTAGTTCATCAATAAACACCAATAAACAACACCATCATGGCTCAACCTTCTCAACTAATTCATACGATAGAGTTATAACATAAATTCTCAACATAATCAACAAAAACATAGTTCTATCACCAATTACTACCATGAATCATCAGATCTCATGGATTATATCCATTCAACAAATGTCACAATATCACATAATGCAACCACTAACAATCATCATCACACGGTGATGTACAACATAAACCACTAGATAACCTTAGTCAACAAGACTGACTCTACTCCATGGAGTTTCAACATCATATGAGTGATCCCTCATAGGCCCCATCTCCTATCATAGTCTGTACATTCTGACCATTCGGGGAGTCCCTTGAGCTGACCCTACAGGAAAAGTGTGATTTTATCGAAAATAGACAAGGGTTATAGTGGCTTACCTCTGTAGGTTTGCAAGACCTTACATCTATAAGGATTCGTCCACTCATCTATTCTATAGGCCCATTCCCGTTAGGCACCACGAAAATCCCCAGCATTAGGTTGAGTGCCCTCCAAGCACCCTTAACTTACGTGCCTACTCATATATTTGTGCACCAACTGTGCACACCTACGCACCAATTGTGAGAGTCACTACACCTATTGGGAAGTAGTTCTCAACATTCCAGCACGCCATTCTGAGTCAAAACATAGGGGTGGTACTTGGGAAGATATCCTACTAGGCGAGACCCCTGGGTTGCTTTAGTGGGCCAGAGTTTTGGCATGAAACTCCCCTCCCAAGTATACAATTTTTCTATAAAAGTCTTCCCAAAGGACATAGTTAACTCCTCTTTAACATATAGGAATGGTTCCAACACATAGTTCACATATATCATCATCTCATCAACATTCCATTTCACTTTCTCAACAAAACACATACACCTCAATAACAAATATTGTTCTCAACAAAATTTTAAGTACCTCAATCAACAATATAATAATCTCAACAAATTATATCCCATTGATCATAATATACTAACCCCAATAACAAAGTCATTCTCTCATAGATAAACTTACTTGTGAGCACATCATAGAGATAAACAACATTATTACAAGATCCATCCTACAGTTAAAAGACTGTATCACACAAATATATTTCAAATATTAAATACTCAAGATTCACATCCTTAGAACTCAAAATGAAATAGAACAGGTCAATGGATATTACCTATCAACTTCCTTACAAAATTTACACCTCAATAAACAAACATCATCATTCCAATAATTATATCATATTAACCAAATTGACCAAATAAGGTCGATCTGTCTTTGGCAGTACTGAATGCGAGCTCTCACTGATTGTAACAAATAACCTCATAATTAAAAACTTTTTATATAGAATTAAAACTCTTGAATCCTATTTTTCAAAATGGTATCCCAATTGTAAAATAGACATCTAGAGAATTTTCTAGATTTTCTACAAGTTGACAGTACCAAATTTGACTTTCCAGTAAATATGGTTCAAAGAAATTATATTTTCTAACATTTCCCAAACTTGTTTTGAGCTGGAAGTTCTACAAGATAGAGGTAACACATTGGTCTTTCAAAAATGATATCCCATGTCCTTAAATTCATTCCCAAATTTTCTCAATAAAATTTTCTCTAACAGCCTAAATTTCGGACTCCAAACAGAGCTCCAAACCCTTGCCCTGTTCCTTTTCAAAAAGTTAATTTAGAAGTTGTCATGATAATTTTCGTAATTTTTATGGTTAAAAATCTTGTTTTGTCTAGTTTTTAATGATACAAAATCAAAAAATAAAAGATAAGTACACAAGTATAAAATTGGGAAAAATCGAGACATTTTCCAACAAAACACCAAAAACAATACAGCTACATTGTGGGTCACAAATGAGCCTCAAAACAAAGTTATCTCGACATAGTGTCAAAATAAAAGTTGCTCCATTTTGTGTCTATTTTCATTCAAAACAAATTTCATAAAAAAACAATGGTTAGATCTTCCAAAAATCATAAAATCGTGGGGGATTGTACAGAGCTGGAAGAACCAAACAGCCACTGCCACTTTATTTTTGTGGTTGGATTTTCACATGCAAAGCTTTCCAAATAATTTCAAGAAAATTTGGGCATGGTCTCCTTTGTTTTAGGAGCCTTCCCAATCAATTTTAAAGATTAAAACAATCCAAAGACAGTACATGCAAATCTCACACAACCACTGCCAAAGGGTTCCCAACCCATTCCATCAATATCTCAAGTTCAAACACCAAGCAACACAACAAAAACAACAAGAGGGGCATGCATGTTGTATGTGGTTGAGCCCCCTAACTCTCAACCACACTTAAACTGAAAATAGAATTCATAAGGAAGCTTCCCTTATCTCAAAGAGATGCTAAAATAAGAGCTTTGAATGATGGAGGAATGAAGGAACTTTAGTTTTCTTGAACACGAATATTAACCCATCACTATGAACCAACAATAGATCATAATATAAAAACTTGGAACTTAGAAATCTTGAAGGAGAACTTTTGGAGAAGTAGAATTACTTAACGTGAAATGGAGGGTGTGAGGAGTGCCCGAAAAAAATCACGTTGTATAAAGAAAAAGGGGTTGCAAAGAAAAAGGGGTTGCAAATAGAAAATTTTAGAGACAAAGAAATTTTCCAGCTAAGTCTCCTTGAGGTTAGGCAATTTAAAATTGCTGCATACTTCATTATATAATAGTAGAACTTAATGTGTATAGGAAAAGAAACAAGTGTGAACAATTGACAATTGGCAATAAGCTATAATGAGTGTAGTCGTGTAGGAAAAAGACAAAGTAAAAAAAAATAATTACACTTCTCTGATTAATTTGACAAACTGTAAGATATGCATGTATAGAAAATCAAAGAGTAGAATTTTGAAGCAAGTCATGCACTGGCTCATGTGAAAGCACGACCAAATTGAAGTTTAAAAAAAAATGCAAAATTTTCAAACCATGGGTTTTGGTTAAGCACAAATTAAGGTACTTTGCCTTTGAATTTTTTGCCACAATCGGATAGGAGAAGGTAGAAATTAAGTGTACTATTAATTTAGCCAAAAATTTTAATGAAAAAGGTAATAAAATATAAATCAAACTAATCATAAATTAGTAAATATACAACTCACTAATTTTAGTTTAGAACATATAAGAAAATTTAGAATGTTTCAAGAAATTTTTCTAACTCTCAAAAAGCTCTTAAAATTACACTTTTTGAACTATGTTGAAATATTATTATTTTAATGAACAATAACAGAACAACATATAATTTTCAATTAATTTTCTAATTAAACCGTTCACGTCCCTATTTACTGGATTGAAATTTTTGGAGTGTTACACACCTCAGCAAGGTTCTCGTCGCCTCTCGGCAACCTCACTGTTTCAATTGTGTCGAGGAGAAGCTGTGAAGAGTTTATCTTCGGAGGGAGAGTGATGGTGCTCACATTTGTTTTGTTTCCTGCAATTAATTACATTCTCTACCATTGTTAATGATTGATATTTAATTGTTCTCCTTCATATTCATGGCTTGGCGGTGTCATTGACGGTGTTACTTTCGCTAGTTACAATTTCGAAAATGGAGTTAAGGGTTGAATGTGGGATCTGGGGAAGTAGGGAGAGAAGGAAGTGGAAGAGGGTTGGTTGTAGACGGCAACGTTTGGGGGGGGTGGTGGGTGTGTTTCGACGGAGCCGACAGAGACGATGGAGGAGTCGCTGGGCTGTCGGAGAAGAAGGAGAGTAGCAAGGATAAAGTTTTAGTGTGAAGAGTGTATAATAGGCTAAAAGACAAAATCAAGCAAAAAAAAAGTAATTGCCAAAAAAGTGTGGAAAAAAAACAATTTACCTACAAGAGTTGTTTTTGACACATTGCACAGGGAGGCGCCAACTCAGTTGGCACCTCCTAAATTTTTTTTTTGTCTCCATGCAGGAGGCGCTATTTCAAACTGCTCTTCCTGTACCTATCCCCTAACCGCGCGCGGTGTCAGGTGGTATAGGTCAGGGTGCGAAATGGCTCCTCCCGTGGGTGGCGCCAATCGGGGAATGCTTCTCCCGTGCAATCACATGCAATGATGCAAATATGGGCTAAATAGCAAGAGCAAAACCTGGGCCAGCTGTTCTCCCAAATTTTTAGGCATACTTGCTGTCCCAAACTTACAAGAATTTAGATTTTTTTTTTCTTCAATTTAACTTCTTATTTTTCTATATTTTAAATAAATCTTTTAAAAAATATTTGTCGTTGATTTATATTTTTATTTGATCTTTTTTAATATCTGAAGTTTTCATTTCATGTTCATGTTAAATGGACCGAATAAAAGAATCACAATAGTTAAAGAATTCAAATGAAAAATAAATAAAGTATTAAATGGATCGTTTAAAGAAAAAGAAAATATTTTATAAGAATTTTATTTTAAAAATTAAAATTAAAAATCATAAATTTTCCAGAAGCCGCAAAAATTATATGACACTTTGCATATGTATGTCCTTGTTATTATATTTGAAGGGGCATAATAACAGATAAGAATGGAATAGGTTAGCTTGTTAATAACCCCATAAAAAAGATAAAGTGTCAGGAATGAAGACAATAAATAACGGTGGAAGCTCCCAGATCATTAACTTTCAAATTCAATTCATCATTCTTCCGCTGAGCACATATATTCTTTAAAAAGATCAATAACGGTGGAAGCTCCTAAATTGTATATATTTTTTAAAAAAGATCTTTTCCAAAGATGCCAATTGCCATTATCCCCAGCACATGTATTCGAACAATCATACGATTCATTACTTCAAACTGTGTTTTCTAATTATTTATACACTATATTTTTTTTTCAATCTCAGAATTATTATTTATTTATATTATTATGAAAATAAAATGAAGGTGAGAGAAGATGTCCCATGCAGCAAAATCACACCCACTGATGACAGTACAACCTCTCAATCTTTCCTCATCAGCAATAGTCATGACAGGAAGATACCTGGGCCCCCCTTCCCATGTGCGTTTCTCCTCCTTCTCCGTTCTCCCGTTCCATTTCCTTCTCCTAAAAGCTAACAGTTTCTTTTGCACGGGAGGAGCATTCCCAGTTGTCGCCACCCACGGAAGGAGTCATTTCGGTTGGTGCCACACCTGACCTGTATTACCTGACACCGTGTGCAGTTAGGAATAGATACAGGAAGAGCAATTTGAAATGACGCTTTCGCATGAAGATAAAAAAAATTCAGGAGACGTTAACTCAGTTGGCACCTTCTGTGTGTAACTTGTCAAAAATAATCCCTGCAGATAAATTATTATTTTTTTTACATTTTTTTGATAATTACTTTTTTTTTTTTGCCTGATTTTGTATTTTAGCCTGTATAATAAGATTGTATACCTTAAATTAATCTAAAGATCATTATTAGTGATGCATGATAGACCACTTACCACCTTAGAAACCATCAAATAATAATTTAGCCTAAATTTAACACGTTATAAACATTTCATCCTATCGTATTCGTATGTTGCGAGTCTCGTACGGTTGCATTTTGGACCACATAAAGCATTGATTCATTTCCGCGAGTCTCGTACGGTTGCATTTTGGACCACATAAAGCATTGATCCTATACCAGCCATTGCTTTTCTGATGTTGAATGATTAAAGTTTGAAATGAAATGGAACTATAAAATAAATTAGGAAAAAAGTTATTATTTTTTATTTGAATATTTTTATTATAAAATCCTAAAAGCTATTTTTTATGTCATTCAAACCTTTAGGCTCTGTTCGATTGAACAGAAAGAATTAAAATATCACAGACGGAAATGCAATGTGAGTATTTGTTATCAAGAAGTTTAAAGAGAATTAAGTTATAAATTTTTATCTTCTCAATCAAATAGTAAAAATTGATTATTTTACTTAAATAACCGATTTTTTTGACCAATTTAATCGATTATTTGTACATAATAATCGATTTTAAGAGTTACAACATAAAAAAAATCAATTATTTGTGTATCATAATCGATTATTTAGGCATTTTAATCCATTATTTGTGTATCATAATCCATTTTTTTGTGTCTATTTCTTATCCATTTCTCTTAAAACAAACAAAATAACATATAATTTTATTTCTACTCTATTTCTTCTTTTTCAAATTATCTCTCTTTTATTTTCATCTACCCCATTTTTTTCCTCTAAACCAAACACAGCGTTAAAGAGAAACATCATGTGAACATGAAAAAGGATAGTAAAAGGTTGTCTCCATTAATTTTAAGGTATATTTTTTATGTGTTTTAAAGGGGGAAAAAACAGAGATAAAGATAGTTATATATAATATCATTTTTTTTGTTTAAACTTTAAATAATGAAATCCTACCTTGAAATTGGTAAAGAAAATAAATGTATTGAATAAAAGGGAATAAAAAGTATTTCATCGTGTTCTATTTTATTTATCTTACATTAAAAAACTCGATTAATAAAATTTAATATCATTATATTCTAAGGTTAATAGTGTTTTTATTTTTATTTTTTTAAAATTCAAATTTTAGCTTTAATCTCCAACATTTAAAATATCAGTTTTAGTTTCTGTATTTTTTTTTTAATTATCTAAACTTTAGTTCCTGTATAAAGAAAAAAGTTAACTTTTGAAACTGAAACTTGGGTAACCAACTACCAATCCTTGCATAAATTTCTAGAGATCCAATAAGTCAAACACATATTCCTTCGTATGTGTTAATTGGACAAATGCGTTCACAGTGATCAAAATAAATACCTTGTATCCGAAAACTAGCAAATTGCCTCATAAATCCTCCACTGTCCAAATAAGTCAAAATTTTCTCCTAGAAACTATTTGGTTCAATGGATTATAGTTTGATCCAAGATTTGAGATAATTAATGGATGTAATCCACAATAAAAATCTTAAGTAGTTATTAATAGAGTTGAAGTCACCAATTCTGAAGAGTGATATCTCCACATAAAATTTCTCAAACTATATTTTTTTTTCAAAAACATAAAAGAATATAATTATAAACAACGTACGCTAAAATTCTGTCCAGAAAAAAAACACGTATGCTAAAATTCAAAATAAGATGTCTCTGGAACATATCCTCCAATCAAAAAGAAAATTTAGAACCAAACATATAAAACTATACGAATGGGACAAGAAAACCATGTAAAGCATTAGAATCGTGTAATGTGTGGCTAATCCAAATGGCCAAACCTAAATAGGACAAATTGCAACTGATGAGATCCTTAACATAGCAGCAGCGAACCATATTGATCTAAGCATATTTTCTAAATAAAGCGGGTCTAATTAATCTAAACTGATTTTGTACGTAATAGATTTATAACTTTAAAAGACTAAAAATATCATTAATTCGGATATTTTATTCCACATTACAGCTCCATGTATATTAAGAAAGTTTAACTTAGTTAGTTGACTAGAATGCATAAATTGTTGTAAATCCTTAATATTTGTTTTCGTTTCATACATATAAAAAAAATTGTAACCTGAATACAATAATTTGACAAAGTCGAGATATAAATAAAGACAAATTGCATTATTAATACACTAGTTGTTTTGGTAACCACAAAATCTCACATCGTTCAAGAGTCGAGGTCAAGGACAGCTTATAAACACCCTCCTCTCTCAAAACCTCATCGAGATGCCTTTTACAAGGACAAAACCATAATCATCCACAAACACCTCTGACCCTTACTTAAGCATAGAAGTCCCTTTTGCATATACCCTACCATCTGGTACAAATGAGATCAGCGTAGAGAAGAAGGAGATCGGAGACCAAAGCAGGAGACAACACATAATGTCAGACTCATTAGAATTCGGTAAGAACACTAATCATAAAAAAAAGCAGCAATGAGCATGCCCATTTTAGTCTTCAACCATATTCACAAACTTTTATTAAGTCTAAAATTGAAATGAAAAGGTACATCCTCAGAGACAATATTAAAATATCTTACTCTTACTCTAGTGGTTTTATTAATTTTTTTACTAGTCCAAACATAACCTTCACAAGTTCAAGTGCATTGACAAATTTTCAATTGCACAGCAAAAAAGGTGAATTAAACTGTACGTTTGGTTCATCAATGCAAAAAAGTCTCAAATTGAAAGCCACCATCCACTGCTCAACGTAGCCACCATGTCTCAGGGTCATCATGCTTTTGGACAGAACAAAACTGAAAAAACAAAACCTCAGCTCCAGAATCAGTGATAGGCCATGTTGGAGCCACTGATCCTCTGCAAAGAGGACACGTGGCATTCTTGAAACCAACCCATCTTTCCAAACAACCTTTGTGGAAGACATGCCCACATCTCATCACTCTCGTAACCTCATCTCCTTCTCCAATTTTGTTGAGACACACAGCACAATCCACATGTTCCTCTGAGCCAGAGGTGAATTCATAGTGGAATGTACTCAATTCAGTAACAAGGTTTATGGGTGGTTGAGAATCATGGAGCATGTAAAAGGGGTAGTAGAGAAGAAAATCTAGTACCCATTTGAGATGAGTGTAAATTAGAGTTAGGTACTTGGTGAGCATGTTGAGGGTTTAGGTGTTGGAAAATATGAAAAAGGTGTGTAGGCTTAGGCTTTGGGTTTTTTTACCTTGAAGAAAAGTTGGAACCATATGGGTGTATTTATAAACTTCTTTGGTCTCGAACTTTAATGGCTGGTATACCGATGGGGACTAAAATACATATTTAGGTTAGGTGGGATGTTTTATGATTATTTTGCTTTGTATTTTTATAATAAGGACAAAAATTGTTTTAAGTTTCCTTAATTTTTCTCAATTTTTATTTTTAATCCCTAAATAAATATTTGACCGGTCTTAGTTCCTGAACTTTTTTTCCATCAATGTTTTTAGTCTCTAAACAAATGTTTGACCAATCTTAGTCACTGAACTTTTTTTTCCATAAGTGTTTTCAGTCCCTACTTTAAAAAAAAATCGTTAAATGATGATGTGACAGTCACATTTTGCTGTGATTATTTTTTTGGCAGTTTAAAACCTCTATAATTGCTTGACTTTATAGGCATTTATCAAAGGTCGAACAAAGTCGTAGACACGTAGTACTGGTACTCCACCATCCATGTCATTTCGGAGGACGGTTTCAACTTCGAGTGTGTCTGTTCCGTTAACGGCAAGATAGGACACGCGGAAGAGGAGGCAAACTCTATGGTGTTGGTCATGCAGATGTCCATGGTGAAGCAATTTCTGGAAGCTTAAAACAGTCAGAAAATGTAAAATACCTACTAAACACTTAAGTCAACCAATTCTGGCAATTTTAAACTGCCAAAAAAATAATCGCCGCAAAATGTGGCTACCATGTCAACATTTAACGACTTTTTTTTTATAGCAGAGACTGAAAACATTGACGGAAGAAAAGTTCAGGAACTAAGATTGGTCAAATATTTGTTTAGGAACTAAAAATATTGACAGAAAAAAGTCCAGGGACTAAGACCGGTCAAATATTTGTTTAGGGACTAAAAGAAAAAAATTGAGAAAAGTTGAGGGACTAAAAAACTATTTTGTTCTTATAATAAAATAACATTTTACATATGTGAATCTTATTATTAAGAATTGCTTCATAGTTTACTTAACAGTAAAAATATTTGTAAAATATGTATAGTAACATGAAAAATGTTATTCTAGTCGTCTCATATCATGAGTAAATAGTTTATACATTGATAGTATAAAACAATGTAAATTCAATTACAAACTATCATGTATGATAAATTTGTTGATTTTTCAATAATTATATCATGTATGATTTATTGGTTGATAAGGTAAAAAAAATTTGCACTGGCAATGTATAGTTGTTAAATTCTCATTACCGATTGTTGTTGTTGCTATAATATAATGCACATTTTTAAGAAAAATAGTGGTTATACAATATACTATAATAAAATGATTTTTTAATAAAATATTCTTATTAAAAGAGCTACGTAACTGTGATGAATTCATTTAAGTATCTAAGTGAAATACTAATAAATGAGAGTATTACTCAAAAAATAATTAATGCTTTTTATTTTCTAAGATGACACATATTTTGGGATAAACTAAAACACATAAATAGACATATAATATGAGATGGAAAGAATGAATATATTTTGGTTTGAGATGAAATAGATTTTGGTCGTTTGAATTGGGTGGTTTGATTCTTTTCTTGCATGCTATAATGAAATTCAAGAAAAAAGACAAACAACCATATTCCAAAATGAAGGAAAAGTCTCAGTAAAGGAATACAACTGGTAGTAAGAATTCTACTATCATGATTGTCATGTATGGAAAAACTTTTTCCTTTTCAAACATCCACGCTTAAGCGTTATTAATTAAACCAGTGTTGCAAATTAATAAAATTCTTAGAATAGAATTAACCCAACTAAATCTTGTTGTGCCAAAAAAAACAAAAAAGACCAACTATATCTTGAAATTTATTAACCTTTCCCTCACACACATATAGATAGATAGATATGTGTTTTTATTTTAATTTATTATATATATATATATATATATATATATATATATATATATACCTAAACTTAATTTTAGAACACATTATGAGCAAGAGTGCTAATAATATACTTTTTCTAAAACACATTCTTCTGTTGGTTAAAATTTATTAAAAATTACAAATTTATAAGTGAGAATCATTAAATAAAGTGCCTATAAATAATAAAAAGTATTTTAAAATTTTGGAATGTTCATATTACAAGTGAGACTTACAATTTTTAATTTCTAACAAATTTTCGTTACTAATAAAAAGTATTTTAAAAAAAGTGTGTTAGATAAATTGTTGTTAGTAATATTCTTGATTAAGATTTTGGTCATTCAATGTGTTATTACTTATTAGTTATAAATAAAACACAAGTGCTATATCTTAGATATTTTTAGTATTATTTTTAATTAAATTAAAGTTTCGTTCAAATAATTTAGTTTGGACTAAATTAAATTATTATGAGCTCAACCAACATGTTGTTAATTCAAATGGAACTAGGTTTGAACTTTTTATACAAGGTTTCGGATTTGAATCTAGTGAATAGAAAAAACACAGTTAGAAGGGAATATCTCACTAAAGGTAATCGGCTAGGTCCTCAACGAAAATTAATTATCG
Organism: Pueraria montana var. lobata; assembly: GCA_026413185.1. NCBI lineage: Eukaryota > Viridiplantae > Streptophyta > Magnoliopsida > Fabales > Fabaceae > Pueraria > Pueraria montana. Next base: position 34,478,327 of record CM048651.1, on the reverse strand, counting down.
GTAAGACTAATGAATATTTTGCATCAATGTCATAGTGATCCAAAAAATTATTATGAGCTCAAATTTTAATGCAATTGTATTTTAAGGAATTCAAACTTAAGACTGCTATTATGTTCCAAAAATTTAAGTTTCATGCTAGCTGATTATACGCTTGGTAATATAAATTAGAACTATCATATTGCAAGTGACTTAACAATTTTATTATTATTAAGAAATATTAGTAATATACTTTTTTATAGTGTGTTTGCTAAATTATAATAATAATAATTTATAAGTAGATTTGACCAAAGTAATCTTATTTATTACACACGAACTTATTTTAGTATGTTCATCATGAATTTTTATTTATTTATTTTTATTCATGCATAGCAAGTTAGGGCAAATGTGTCCGTCATGCAAGACGACAATAGCAAGTTAGCTACTATTTTTTTTTTTTTTTGGGTGGAGAAGACAGTTAGATACTAAACTCTTGTTTAGTATTTATTGAACAGTCTATTTCTTGAGCCTTGAGCAGATTTAAATAGTTTTCCTCTTATAAGTTACACTTGCCTAAGTATAATAATTACTAGTGTCGTGCTCAGTTAGGCAAACGTTAATTCTCGCATGCCTTACGCTCACGTAGAACGATGACTTCATAAGGAGAAATTATTATAGATAGTTTCAAATCACTATGTTTATGATATGATTAAATTATCTTTTTGGTTTATTACATTTTCGTGGTTTTTATTTATTTATTTATTTTTTATTTTGATCTTTTATGTTTTAAAATTCTTGTTTTGATCCTTTATATTTGGAAATAGATCCAAAATGGTTATTTTGTTCATTAAATAATTAAATAATAATGTGACGTTAATTTTATTATTATTTTATTTTATTTTCTGTCGATTATGAAACTGTTTGTTTGAATCATTTAATATGTATTAAAAAAAATTTGCGATTAAAAACCATAAAAAATTTCTTTAGTCCATATCCAATTTCTGTGTGAGTGCGACACAAATAACCCTGATTCAAGTCTACGATAACGACGACAAAGTAAAATGTCTGGGGTATAACAATTTCTGGTGATTTTTAATTGCCACAAATTATTTAATACCTATTAAATACTTCAGGCAAGCAATTTTTGACAATTTTGAACCGTCAAAAAAATGAATGGCCAGAAAACTTAATAAAATAATAATAAAATTAATGCTACATCATTATTTAATGGATAAAAGTACCATTTTGGGTTTATTCGCAAACATAAAGGACCAAAGCAAGGAATTTAAAACATAAAAGACCAAAATAAAAAAATACAAAAATATAATAGACCAAAAAGATATTTTAACCTTATAATATTAACTTTTATGTGATATACATAATCAAATATTTTATTTATAAAATAATAATAACACTCAACTACATATTATGTAAAATTAATTAGAACCATAATAATCTCCTTCCTAAAACAGTGTATTCCTGTGAGCTAAGACGATACTAAGATAAGGTCTACTTTGGCTAACTTTTGTCGAGGATGCATGATGCGTAGTAGGGAATTTTGTCTTAATTTTTTTATTTATAAAAAAATAATAACATTCAACTACATATTATGTTGTTGAGTTTAATGGTGATATGACTTTAAAGATAATTTTGTAAAAATCAACAAACTTACCATATATAGTGAGTTATGATTAAATGATAAAATTACTTTACATTGTCAACACATACCTTTTTTTCTCTCTATTGTTTACTCCAGGTCAGCGAGATTAGGGAATTTTTTTAATTAATTTTCATATTTCATTTGTTAAATTCCTACTCGATCTTTCAGTGTTGTAGTGTAATGTTAGGTTGTTACGCGTATTGTTGCTTTCATCTCTATTAAAATTGTAGAGATTTAGAAAATAAAAAAGCACATAAATATTGTTTGTGTTATGTGTAAAACACTAAACTTATTTATAGTCCTGAACTTAAAAAAAAATTAATTACAAATAATGATGCCTAATATACAATAGAAAAATTAATTTATTATTTACTTACATTTCAAGTCTTTTTAATCAATCTTTATACTATAAATTTCTTAAACATAATAACATCTCTTAATATTAGACTATCTTTTTTCTGGTAACACGTAATCTCACTATTATTTAATATATTTTTATTTTTTTTAAAATATTTTTTTAAATTTTACTTTCTTTTTATAATAAAGTTGTCTCTTATGTTAACATTTAAAATTCTCAAATATTGCATTTAAATTTTTTTAATAACTTTTTTTTTATCTTAAATCTAAACTACTTATATTTTTTACAAATTTATTTTTTCTTAAATTTAAACTTTTTGTATTTTACTACTTAAACTAAAAAAATGACAACACACTAGTGATTATTTTCTCAGTTTGCATGCACCCACCTTTTCTGATTTCTTTTGTACTTGTAATTTATGTAATTCATATTTGTTGGTCACCGGGCGTTAGTTAAATATATATCTCATTTAATAACAATGCTGATGTAAATAGCTTCCTTTCACATTGAACAAATGGAAGTTAAAGTGAATTTAGCTAAAAAGTTTAATCAAGTATTTATTTATTAAATATTTATTATGTGAGAGTTTATATAAAAAATATAATTATAAAAATAAAAATAAAAATTTTAAAATATTTTAATAAGTTACATAAAAAACATTTTAAAATAAATTAAAAAAAAATTACAAGAATCATAAAATACTTTTATAAATTTAAAGAGTTCAATAGATACGTACTATCAATGTAAGAACTTTTATACTATTAATCAATTAAAAATCACCGTTAGTATAACTTTTATAAGATAGTTATTGTAATTATAAAATTAACAAACTCGATTTGTGATGAAATAATAGTGTAAAATTATTTGACACTATTAATACATAATCTATTTTCTCAACTGAGAAATAATTTGCTAAAACAATCCTAAAACGTACCGTTTTGCTTTTTTATTGGGAATTAACATTCGAAATAAAGAAAAGCTTTTTTGGAACTAACTTTAAAACATTAAATGGGACAAAGCTGATTTTTTTTTTTTTTTTCCAATTACGCGGATAAAATTGACTTGTACTTCCTGGAACAAACTGAATTGAACCTCAAAAAATTGGCCGAGTAAGTTTTCTTTAAATTGTATATTTAAACTCTCATTTGTTTCTTAAAATGAGATAAATATAAATCTTTATAAGTGTTCTTTAAATTCAAAAGCATTCTTTGTCTTAAACTAAACTAAGATATGATTCCTTGTTTTCTCTAAATTTAAACTGTACAAAAAAAAAAAAAAAACAAAAAAGGGAACAAACTGCATTAAGTATGTCGATCAAAAAATGCTTTGAATCATAATGATATTTGTGTGAATGATGTGTGGATCGTCTACGTTGATTGATATGCAAAAAAGGACAAGATATATATTGAGTGGCCAATATTGAATGTGAAGGACCGACGTTTAACTGAATAGTAGATATATCCTTTAACAACCAATGTTTTGGACTGATCGGATCCCCTTGACAGTCAATGTTTTACTCTATTTTTGCGGCTTATTAATTAAATTATTGATGAATTCGAATGGAGTGATATTTATATTAGAAATAACTTTTTTATGGTTATTAGTTTTTAATTAATTTATTTATAAAATTTTCTTAAAAAAATAAAATACAATTCTTTAGCTAAATCAATTAACATTGATAAATAAAGTTCGGTACAATCATAGTTATAAAAACCGGACCGGCCGGTCGGACCGGTTCGACAGGGAATCGGTGGCCTGACCGGTCCGGTTCGGCTATCGGATTGGATATGTCATCGATCCGGATCGACCCGGTTTGACCTGAATCAGCCCGGTTTGACCCGGCCGGGTTTGGTAGAAAATCGGTGACCCGGACCCGGTTGACCCGGGGTTGAACCGGTTCTGCTAAGTTTTTTTTTTTTTTACAATTCTTGTAAACAATATAGTTATTTGGAATTCTTTCCATAGTACCATTTGAAATCCATGACAAAAGTTAATTGTTAAATAGTATAATATAATATAATAATATGCTCCTATAACATTTTAATTAAATTGTTAATAGCTAATTGCTTAATAGTATCTAATAATATGTTCCTATAATATTATTTTGATGTTGACAATAATATATAATAGCTAATTATTATTATCTTGATCTTGATATGATTTAATATTTATGTGTTTTATACATCTTCACCATACTTGTTCATGGTTATCCGACAACTTTTATACTTAGCCGTGAAAAATAACAAGAATTTCTTTAGTAATTTAATGATAATATCCAATATAATAATTTATAGTAATAAATTATTATGTAATATTTATAGTTTGATCATGATTAATTTTAATTTTATAGTATGAATTATGAATTGATCACATTTTGTTAGCTATATTATATATATATATATATATTTTTAAATTTTTTATTATATACCGGGTCAAACCGGGTCAATTAGTGACCCACCGGTTCGACCACTGACCCATCAACCCAGTACCTCGACCGGATCGATGACCGGTCCGATTTTTACAACAATGGGTACAATTGATAAATAATTGGATTGTTTAAACATGTTATTGGGATTTTATTTTTTGTTGTGTGTATTGAAAAGTTACGGTTGAAAAAAGCAAAATTCATTCTGGTAATTTTTATCATCTCACTATCAATTAGAGAATAGTTTTAGGAAAATGTTGCATGGACTACTTTATGATACTCTACCCTTAAGGAGAGAGAGAAATATAAATATGATAAAAAAAAAAGAAACATAAAAAAAATAGATGTTTGTTAAATTGCGATATTCATGTACAACCACTTTTACTTTTATGACGCACAAAAATATCTATTAACATTAAAAATTTGTATAGTCTATTTAAAATGACATAAATATATTAAAGATGTTTAGTTCAGTTGGTTGAACATGATGTGTGAGTTATTGTAATAAACCTCTTAATACTGTCTTTGATTCCTACAGATAATTTTTTTTTACATAAATATAAACATCTCTACAGGAAACTAAATTGAAATATTAATACACACTTTTTTAATTTTTTAATTAAATACTATTTTTAATAAAAAAATTATTTTTATTTTCTTAACAAATAGCCTTCTTTTTTTTACATAACTTACCAAATATCCTAAGGTACTGGTTAATTAACATTCATCTTCCACATATTACTAGATGAAATTTATATAAAATTTGGTAATTCACTAATTTCATTATCTTTTTAATAAGATGCATATGAATTTCATCCAATAACAAGAAATTTATTAAAAAAAAAAAAAGTGAGTGTTTTTAACAAAACTAACTCATAAGTTAGTTAAAAATTTATAAGATAGTTAATTGAATTGAAAGTATTTTGTGAAATTAATTAATAAGGTAATTGATAAATATAAAATAATATAAAATGATATATTTAATTATTTAATTGTGTCCATACGGAATAAAATTTATGTCATTTTATAATTATCATTCTCAATATTTTAATTTATTTCTAATAACTTATCATCTTAAAAATTAAGATAATAATTTTTAAATTTTATATTATAAAAGAATGGTAAAGATTTGATTATTTTACTTAATCTTCCTCAAGTGTATCAATCTATTAATTTTGAAAGCAATAGTCAGTAATAGTTGTTTTATTTTTGCTTTACAATTTTGAATTTTTATCAATTTTTGTTTAGCGACAAAGTATTTTAATTAAAATTAAAATAAATAATGAAATAATTAATTAATAAAAACGTAACAAGAAATTTCAAGAAAATTTGTGAGGATAAAAATGAAAAAAAAAAAAAGGGTTGGTAGCTTATAGGCTAAAAAGTAGTTGAAGTAGCATCTTTTAGACGGATTCTAAGGTGGACCACCTTAATAGGTGGTCCACCATGCACCATAACTTGTAGCCTTTATATTACTCTGGACCTCACTTCAATATGGTTCACCCTTCGCAGTAAATTCCTTTTCCCTTTTCTAGATCTGGGACTTTTTCAACTTCTTTCTTCCATGGGTTAACTCGTGGAGGGTGAACTTGATCTGATTCTCTAGCAGAAACGCCGTTTATGAAAATTGTCGTCGCCATTATAGACAACTCTAGTTTGTCCTCACATGGATTTTGTGTGTCGCCATCATATACAACTCTAGTTTGTCCTCACATGGATTTTGTGTTTCTATGCATTGTGCTTACAATTGTTGCAACTTGTTTTTGCTTTCGTTTTCTTTTTTCTTTTTTTGCTCTGGATTATGTTTCTTATTGTGTTATGGCCTTTAAGACCTAACCAATCTATAATGGTTATTAAGTTGATAGCTATGTAAAATGAGGTTTGGTGTTTGGTGAAGGCACGAGATTTGTTTGAGATGGTGATTTTGTTGTTGCTCAAGGGTTTAGGGTTTTTATTCTTAGTGGCGTTGGAATATGTCAAAACCAGTAGGTGTTGTGGGAGCAGGAACAAGATGGTGGTGGTGACCTTGTTGTATTTATTGTTGCCTAATGAGTCTCGTAATTTCTGAAAAAAGTAGAATTGGGATTTATGTCGATGAGAGCGTGGCAGCGACAACAGAAGCATGGTGACGACCATGATGAAGGAATGGGTGTTTTGATAAAGACAATCCATGATAAGATTATGCACCTTAGATGAATATAAAGGCTAGTAAGTATGGAGCATGGTGGACCACTTATAAAGGTGGTCCACCCTAGAATTTGTCGCATTTTTTAAAATAAGTTAGAAGCTATTAAAATAAATTTATGTACTAAATAAGGTCATTTTGGTCAAATCTACTTATAAGTTATTAGAGTGATTTGTCAAACACACCCAGTATAACAAAATATATGTTATTGATGTTTCTTAATAATAAAAAAATTGTTAAGTTACTTGCAATATGATAGTTCTACAAATAAGTCATTGATCTAAGTGGAATTGGGCTCAGACCCTTTAAGTATGGTCTCAAGTTTGAGCCATTTGGATGGAAAAAACGTGGTTGGGAGATAATGTAATACTGATTACTTTCCTAATTTGTGTTTTAAGTGTTTTAAAATAATTACAACAGGAAATTCAAATTTAGTTTCATGAAAAATACAATAAATAAATATTTAGTGATTTGGTGTGAGTCTTAATAAAAGATTCTACAGAAACCTGGACTGTCTTGTGAACTGACAGTGTAGGAGTACACTAAAAAGGTGAGCAAATAGTTAAAAGTCTTGTGGATTTATTTATGATTAGTCAATTATAATTATAATTAAACTTTTGTGCAAATTGTATTATTGTTTGAGCACTGATGATTAAAATAATAGTATATTAATATGATTCCTTGTAGTGTTCAAGTTGAGAATTTCTGAGAGTCGAGAAAGTTTATTTGAGCCATTTTGTTTTTATCTTCAAGTTCCTCCATTTATTTTATAAAGTCTTTCAATGATAGGATTTAGTCATTTTGGATCCTAAAAAGAAAATGGGAAGTGTTTTAGTGGGCTATGTAGTGGTTAAGAAGGTTTTAATGAAAAACATTTCTCCCCCTCTTGTGTATTAAATGTGCAACACACTCATACCTTCTCTAATCTATTTTCTTCCACACACTAAAAAACAATCTCATTTATCTCCCTTTTCAAATGTTTAGATCTCCTTCAAAAGAAGTTGGCTTTTCTTCCTCCTGAGTTAGGGTCCCATTGTGCCGGTAAGGTCTATCTTCTTTCCTTTTCTTTTCTTGTTTTTCACTAGAATCTGACCCAAGAAGGGTATTGCTTCAAAAATATGATTTAGAGTTTGTTTTATGCTGTGATTTTCGTGGGTTTGTTGTGGTGGGTTGTTGTTTGGCAGAAAGTTGCTCTCTTTGGCTCAAGATCTCACTTTTCTTTCCCCTCCCTAGAAGCCTTAAGCTTGGAACTACAAGAGGTAAGGGAAGCTTAAGCCCTTTTTCTTGTTTTATGATGGATTTTTATTGTGAGAATGGAAATTGATTTAGTACTTTGGTTTGAGATTATTGTCATTGTTGTGTATTGGTGAATTGAGAATGATTTGGCTTGTTGTTGGAATGTTCATGAAGTTGAGGAGAATGATGATTTTGAGTTGTTTTGCTTGAATCTTGAGTTCCTTTGATGGGGCTTAGTGTTAGGAAACATTTGGGATCACTTATGAATCATTCATGGTGCATTAGAAAGCTAGGGTAGTCATTGATTGGACTGAAATCACGAAATCGCGAAGAAATCGTATTGTAGAAAATTGCAAATTAGCTTAAGCGAACTTTTTTTAGCTCATGCGTATTTGGAACAGAATGTAAGGTGAGGAAGTCTGGAAGAAATTGGCTTAAGAGAAAAATATTTGGCTTAACCGAATTTGAGACAAAATGTGTAATGTTGTAGTTTTTCCTAATTGTATGATTAAGTGTTTGATTTATAATAAGAGAAAATTAAATTTAAATTAGGTTAATGGATATAATAATTAACTTAAGTCCTATGTTTTATTATGTGTTAAAGTGTGATTGTAGGATTTTCATGTATGGTTGGACTTAGAGTGTATGCTGTTAAATGATTGGGAATTTTACGTGAGTTTTGTGAGCTTTCGGGAAGAAAAAAAAATAAGAGAAGGGACTATCTTTAGAGGAAACAGGGGTGTTACTAGCAAAATTCCATGCAAATCTCAAATTCAAACGTGACAAGCTTCACGTTTCTTCCATTCTTCGTTTTTCTTCTTCCTTCCTCCCGAAGTGTCTTCTTTCCTTGCATGGAAGTTTGATTCTTACCTCCTGTTGAAGCTTGATTTCTTCTTCTCTAGAGCCTCCTTAGTTGATTTCTAGTTGGTAAGTTCAATTCTTGATCTCTTAGTTCTTTTCTCAACTCCCACCAAGAAACTTGAGAAATGGGTTTCAAGTTGAATCTTGGCTGGTGGGTAGAATTTTGATTGAAGCTTATTTTGGAATTGATTTAGGTGTCCTCTAGTTGATTTCATAGCCAAAGTTGGGTAGAAATCATTCTTGAATCAACAAGTCTCCTCCCTAATTTCTTCTTCAAGGTTTTAATCCAAGAACTCTAGGTAAGAGAAGCTTTAATATGATTGAATGTGTATTTGTATGTTTTATGCTTGGAGTGTTGTTTTTGAGTGTGGAATGATGTATATATGTTATGTTTGATGTAAAATTTGATTTGGAATGAATTTGGTAGCCATTGAGAAGTTTTAAGCATGTTTTCGAGGTCCTACAACCCTGTTTTGCTTAAGAACAGAGTAATTCTCGCTTAAGCGAAACAAGGGACAGAGAGCATTTTTGGTTAGGAAGGTGTCCTAGCTTAAGCGCCAAAATTCCTAGCTTAAGCGAGGCCTAGCTTAAGCGAGGAAAATGCTAGCTTAAGCGTGGAACCCTGGAAGTGAGTAAATAATTTTTGAAACTCTAGCTTAAGCGAGAGTAAGGGGGCACTTAAGCGAGAATTCATTTTCTACACTATAAAATGGCTTTCAAATTTATTTCAAATTGAATTATTGCTTTGATATGGATGTGATGGAGATGTCCACAAAAGTTCTAGAACTATGTAAGGAAATTCACATTTTTGTTAAAATTTTGGTGTTGTGTTGTGTTGTGAGTAAGGATTCAAGGTGAGAGAATACCTTACTTGAGAGTATTTGGTGTTGTGTTGTGAGTAAGGATTCAAAGTGTGAGAATGTCTTACTTGAGCTTATTGAACTGCTGGATGGGTTCATAAGCATGATTTGAGAAAAATGGTGAATTTATAACATAGAGGGAACTTGTGGAAATCAAAGTTGTTTGGCTTGTTACATGACATTGCATGTGGGTAGGCACGTAAGTTGAGAGTGCTAGGTAGGCTCTCAACCTAGTGCCGAAGGTTTTCGTGGTGGCTAACGGTGGGCCTATAGAATAGCCAAGTGGGCGAATTCCTATAGATGTAAGGTTTTGCAAGCCTTACAGAGGTAAGCCAATACCCACACTTGTCTATATTCGATTACATCCACACTTCCTCCATAGGGTAGCTCAAGGGACTCCCTGAATGGTCAAAGGTGAGACTATGGTAGGGGATGGGGCCTATGAGGACCGCCCAAAAAGTTATAGAAATCTCCATGGAGTTGAGTCAGCATGGCATTTCATAATAAAATGGCATATGAGATTGATATGTGTGTTATTGTTTGAAGTTATGTGATTTGCTATTGATTGATTCTGGTTTTCCTTTAAGTAAATCTTATACCTTTGTATATCTATAATCTTTTATAAATAAGCTTACCCTTGCCTTTTGTGTTTGCGTTTGTGTTATATCACTACAATGATCGTGTGGTTGGCACGAGAGCAGATAGAGATGATGTTGCAGGTTCTCAGACCGCTCGTGATTGAAGCGGATGTATAGGTGGAAGATGGGATGAGATCCCTTTTTTTAGATATGTTCTCATATATATGTATATAGTACGGGGATCAGCTTAGGACATATGTATTATTACTTAGGTTATTGTAAATGTCCTCTACAAGAGGATTATTTTTGGTGTTGTATGTATATTTATATTTGAGTTTTGTAAAGCCATACCTTATACTCTTATGATATGATGATGTACATATTTATGTGTGTTAAGTACAAATTTTTTTTTTATAGGTAGCTTCATATGATAATATTTAATACAAGGTTTTAGTATAATAAATTTGTAACAAAGTTGGGTCGTTACAAAATGTGGTCTAGAGGTCTGGACTAAATTGGCATAAGTAAAAAATATTTAGCTTAAGCAAATTTTGGAAAAAATGTGAGGTTTGGAAGTCTGAGCAAAATGGCTTAAGCGAAAACTGAGAAGTAAGTTGTCAGGATTCGATAAAAACTTTGCATTATTCATAACTTTAGGTATGCATAATATAATTCAAAATCAGGTATTCGGGTAAACATAAAAGTTGTAGATAATCCTCGTAGCTTTTGAAATGAGACAAGAATCAATGTAATTGGATTAGTATAACTCTAGATATCATATATAATTGCAGCCTACAAAGGTCATAGACAAGCAATTTAGAATGAAGGGGATAACATGTAAGAAACTTAAGAAATGAGTTGCATATCATAATATCAATTAGATAATTGTTGAAAAGGATTAAGCGGTAGAGAATTAATATGAGTTCATTAGTGTATGACATAGTTGAATCATTGAAGGAGAAATCCTTTCGAAGTAGAGATGACGTCCCAACTTGTTGGCTTGTGGTGTTGTTAAAGCTTATGAATGAATGAGTTGTTGGCTTGTATTGTTGTTAAAGCTTGTGAGTGGATGAATTATTGACTTGTATTGTTGTTAAAGTTTGTGAATGAATGAGTTGACCCTAATATATGTTGAGAGATACTCAGGGGATGACAGGAAAAAGGACTAGGGTGTTGGGATTGCTCTGTTAGGGTGTCAAGATGTCTGTTGGGTAGTGATAAGATGTGACTTGAACACACAATATATATTCCATTGTAACTTAATGTTAAAATAAGTCAACAAATGATTTCTTAGCCCTAATTCCTTAAGTGAAAATAGTCTAAGTTTCGTTATTAAGTCTTTTATCCCTCAAAAACTTAAGAAAGGAATTAGCTTTACGTCTAGTGACTCTAGATAACCAACAAACCAAGTGTTATTCCTAGTTGAGAGATTTATTGGGCATTTTACTTTAGTTCGAGATAAAGAAAGTATTTTCCAATAACAATCATATCCTAAAAATAAGCTATAGAAGTATTTTCCAATAACAAACCATAACAAACATTAAGTACAAAAGTAAAACACTAACAATGAATACAACTGGATGCCCAACATGGAAGAAGTTAGCTACTCATAGCCACAAGTAAACCAACATACATGGAGAAATGGAGAAAGATGGTGACAATGGAGCAGGGAGAGCTTCTCTACTCAATAGAACAGTGTAGGCTTGTCCAAAAGTATAGAAGTGTCCATAAATGACAGTCAGATCCTTTATATACACGAGCCAAGTTTCTATTTTAAGTGACCATTTGCTTATCTCCCTGTGGTCGCTTAGCAAATTTCAGATCTAGTGCTCTCGACCTAACTTTCGCTTAATCTCCATCCCTTGCTTAGCCAAACCTTAAAAATTTTGCTTTTTGGCTTAGCCTCCTATCCTCGCTTAACCAAGCCTACAGAACTTTGCTTTTCATCAAAAAGGCCAATTCGCTTAGTTAGTTGGTGTGGCTAAGTGAATTTCTGTTCTAGGCAATTCTTCAAGGCTTCAAAACTAAGCTATAAAAGGATTCTCTAAATCTCCAATCTCCATTTCTACATAAAATGTAGACAAAATAGTGAGATGCAACCATGAAACTAGATAACTAAACTAACAATTAAATAATTACAAAACTAAACAAATTGAGATAAACATTACTCTAAATAAGAATGAAAGAGAGATAATTACCTTAAAAATCATTGAAACAATTAAGTATTTCACAGTTCACACAATTATCAATAATCAAATATATTAATATGATATTCTACATATAAAGTTTGCATCATGATATATTGATCTTAGAATACAGCATCATAATTCAAATATCCCAGAGCCATATATGTTAGGTTACCGTTACGTTGAATCCTAGATGTTTTCCAAACTAAAGCTTTGTATTCCCCTATTGATTAATGGCTCATCGCAACCACTTTATCTCACATTCATCAGTGTTGATAGAGCAAGACTCAAACAGCACAATTTCAGCACAAACCAACTCTCCAATATTATTCCTTATTTTTGGACCGACTGAGTCTCTGCAAAGAGGGCAAGTAGCATTGATGAAACCAACCCAAGTGTCCAAGCAATCTCTGTGGAAGACATGTCCACACCGCAGCGTTATGATCTCTTCTCTTTCTCCCATTTTGCAGAGGCACACGGCACAATCTTCCACATCTTCCCGTGACACATAGGTGGTCACGTGACGGCACGTGCCGAGCTTTTCTCCAAAGAGGGTGCATGATAAGGGATAGTAGAAGTAGTGGAAAATGAAATGTAATGTTTGTTTAAGAAGGGTGTGAGGGAGAGTTAAGAACTTCATGAGCATTCTGAAGGTATGGGAAGTGGAAATAGAGTTAATTGCTAAGGCAAGTCTGATTAGAGGGCTCATGATTCTGATTCTGGCTTGGGTTTGATGTAATATTGTTGGAATAGTTGTGTGTGTGTATTTATTATAACCTAATGAGGAAAAGTTGGACTAAAACTCCTAGTGTTGAATTAATGCAAGGAAAAGACTTGCCCCTAATTGGATGCATGCATGCAACAAGAAACTGATTTTTATGCTAAAAATGTGCTTGAGTTTTTTTTTCAACCATGCACATGAACGATCATTAATGTGTGTAATTTTGTTGTATAAAAAAAATTAATGACCCTAAACTTCATTTAAAAGATGTTCTTAAATATACACACTAAAAAATTTAAAAGTGTTTTTCAAATAAAATTAATGATTGTTTTATAGACCATAATTATTCTTCATTAGAGGCAATTCTACTTCAATGTAATTTGACATAGCTGTTTACCTAAAATTCGAACCTGATACCTCTGATTTTTTTCATATATATAACAAAGAGGCTTTAAATATTAAAAATTGATTAAAAATTATTTTATGTCATCATTTAATTTATTGAAAGAAAAAAAATATAATAAGAAGTGAAATAGCACACGGTTTGTGTCACGTTATTCCCCTTTCTCCGTATTGGACCAACAGCATCCTTCGTTCTTCTCGTGGATCAAGGACTGTTTTGGTCGCCGAATATTAGGATTTTGTCTATTTTCTTTGTATTTTTGTTGCGGATTTTTTTTTTTAAGAATTTCCCGTGACTTTTATTTTTGATTTTCATAAAAATTGTTATTTTTTTGCGAATTTAAATTCAAGGGAAATTTTAAAGTATCTTGCGAATCTTGATGTATCCTATGAATTTTCTCAGATTTTTTTTGTAGGAAACGTTTACGGAAAAAAAAAAACATGAAAATATGTTAGTTAAAATCTCCCAGGAAAATTATAGGTATGGCGTTTTTTTATAAATTCATTTGCTAAATATTTATTTGGGAATTACAGATACCTACAAATTTAACTGTAAAATGTTAGTGGAAAATAAACTTTTATCTAATCTTAAGTAGATATTTTTAATATTCTCTCTTTTTTGTGCATTTCACACAGGGTAAAATATTAATTCACAAGAAAAAGTATTTTCCCTTTATTTATTTAAATTATTGTAAAAAATATACTTGTTAAATTTGTTTAACCACAATTTTGTAATTTTTTTTATTAAATGTCTCTTTATATAAAAATAATTTATAATTAAACTTAAATGTATTTACTAATTTACAAAAATTTAATTTTACTTAAATTAAAAATATAACACAAATTAAAAAGAATTATTGAAATTAAAAAATCATTGACCTATAATAATTTAAATGGAAAATAAGTATGTTGAATAATACAATTTAAATTAAGTACAATTCATTTTTTAAATTAATATTTTTTATAATATAATGACAATATCAAAATTAATTATTTATTTGTATTTAAATAATTTAAATTAATTATTTTTGTTTAATTATATAAAAATAAAATCAATATTTTTTAAAATTATTTAGATAATATATTCTTTTTTTTTGTTGTTATTCTCATTTAAATTTTTAAAAGCAAAAAATAATACTATTACAAAATAAATTTTAAATTTAAAATATTTTATAGTAAATTAAAAGATAAAAAATAAGTTATACTCTCTGAAAAAGGTATAACATTTTTCATTCACATTCATTGTCATTAGCCTCAATTTTCCTCCATTTAACACTCGTTTTTCATACCCACTAGGGTAGGCCTAATGGGAGGTTGAATTGGATGCATACGGTCTTAATTTTTCTATTCATCACATCAATTGTTAAGAATTTGTTCAAGCTCTCTTCATAGTATATTTCTACCTCTTCCTTTATCTCCTCATCTTCTTCCTTTGTAGGTATTACATTGCTCTTGAAATGGCCTTCAATCAGCAAATTGCCTCACCTCCTCTATAATCCTCCTTGCCAAGGGTGGAATTCTCAAATTAAAGTTGGTGCACATGTGTATTATCGATTCCTCCACTTCAATAATATTCTCATTAATTACCTAGCACAACTGGTGTAAGGCCTCTAAATTATGCCGAATCTCATCCACCTCTTGATCATTTAAGGTGGATCTTCAAGTTTAGGCTCGTTATTCTCTTCTTGAGGGGTGGTAATCCTCCTTCATTAATTGGTTCTTCATCCTCCACATGATCTAGACAAAAATTTCATGTCCATCTTGGTGGGACACTTCACAGGCACATACTCAACTTTGCACACTCTAACTTCATAAGGTGATTGAAAAGGGGAAGGCAAGATATGTGGATTGGTGGTCGCCAATGCTTTGATAAGTGTCCTGGAAGATCATGTTGATGTTCAAAGTCTTCCCATGGATATATAATAGCATATGCCATTTTGGCCTGCTAAAACTTCACATCGAATCTATTAATATTGCATAATATATAAACATAGAAAATGTAATGTTAGCAATAGCAACAGGAATTCTAAAGATCAGAGTAATCACACGCACACACACAGACACAAGATTTAATGAGGTTCGGCAAGTGTGCCTACGTCCTCAGGAGCAGAGCGGCTGTTTCTATTATTATATTTTTGGCCAATAGGATTACATCAGTTTATATAGAATAAACCACGATACAGACTTACAATATTACCCCTGTACCATACCGCGGGGCTAAACCCCCGCACCCTCAACCCACTTATTTCATAACCCAACAACAAGTGGCCCATACCCAATCTACTCACTCATAGAATATGAGCCATGCACAACATGTAACCTGCCCAAAACCGAGGAAGGGTTTTGAACTCAGTTGAATTCACCTTTTCATGTTTTGGTAGCCTTCCCTTAGGGTGTACTGATGTACTCAAGAATGATCCTTGGTCTGCATGTTGTTCTTATTACCTTGTTTGCCTTATCTGAGTTAATGAATTTAAGGTCCTAATCTTGGTACTTCTCCCATAAATTAAGTCAGTATGGTTACCTCCTTTTGGGACATAAGCATTAACGTGGAATTTTTAACCATATCAATATATGCATCGTCTTCTATGAACCTCTTGTACAAATGGGGATTTGTTCCAGTTCCTCTAGCAGTACTTTTTTTCTGGTATGATTGTTGTTCCATGAATTTTGGCATAAAATATGCTTCATAGGTAGAAGAGCATGTTTAAGGCTTTTTCGGTTGAAGGGCATCCGGGCTTACCTCCTCTAATAATCATACAAGTTGATTGGGTTCCTCCAAAGGATGGTATAACTTCTGGCTTGACTGTGACTCCTTGATTGTTATTTCTGCTTTTAAAATTTTCGGTTTGGTTCATTGGAACTTAGAAATAGATGGATGAACTATATAGAGCTCAACAGTAGGATAAATTTTAGATAAACATATATTTACAAGGAAGATAATATTTGTGCAAATAAATTTGTCTCTCATGATACTAGCATACAGGTTTCTCATCGTGGGACTTAATTCCAGGACTGATCCAAGGATAAAGCAAATGAAGTTCAAGCTTTAGGTTCACCAATAAAAATAAAAAAAACTATTTGTTTTAGAATTTATAAAGTAAAAAAGGACCTCATATATTGACAAAAATGTCACATATGTTGACAAAAAAAAAGTGCAATATATAACTTTTATTTAAACTAATAATTTTTTTCTTAAAATTGATTTTAGGCCCCACTTATCGTTAATTAGGTTGGCCATACTTAATTCCTAATTTCATTAGGGAGGATTTTTTCCGTAATAGATATGATCTTCCTTCCTTTAAGTTTAAATGATTGTACATGGGTTTAGTTAATGTTCCTCTGATTTTTTTTTCTTTAATACTCCCTCCTGTTCTTTATATAAGAAACAAATAACTAAATCGTCAATACCAATAAAAATAGTTAATTCAGTTAGTTGTAATTAATAATGTCATAAATTTTAATTTTATTTTAAAAGTACCCCTTAAATTGACTGGTTTAAGTAGTAGTTACATTAATGACACTGCACCTCCACCAATAAGTTTAACTTGTATGGTTAATAGACCAATAAATGCATAAGAAATGAGTAGGTGTCTCATTAATGGACTTCACAAGATGAAGGGTAAAAAAGAAAACTAGCAATTAATATAGCTTAAAGTGGATCTATGTTTCTTATAATTAGGACCAAAAAAGAACACTCTTTTGTTTCGTATAAAAAGGACTGAAGGGAGTAATATTTTGGTGTGATGTAGATAATAGATAACGGTTAGGGTGTCAACCTATAGTTGGGATTGTAGTAACTATTATTGTGATATCATTGTATCCTTCCAATGGAATTTAGGATGCCCAACACTCTTGTGGTTGAGACCTTACTGGGCGCCTAGTGCCTAGCGCCTAGCACCTAGCGCCTAGCGCCTTATACTTGGTTTTATTTTCTAAGGCAACTATGTGCTTCTTGGATGATCATATGGTTGCTTAGTATCCTCAAATTCAGAAGATGGACTCCTCAAATAGGTGCTTGAGGCAAGTTAGAAAACTTTCCTAGAATGGTTGGATCCTATGAAATGCTTATTTAACGTTTTGAGCTTGACGATCCAATGTTTCTCAAGGGTCTTTTAGAATGAAAGAAGTATTTGCCCTATTTATTTCTCCTTCATGATAAGGCTTTAGGTTATGTCTTTTCACCTTAAAACAGCTTGTTGAGATTGGATCCTCTACTTGCATTCCATTAATTGCAATCTCCTTAACCATAAAAGGTCCTAGCCATCTAGACTTCCACTTTTCTTAAAAAAAAAAAATCTCAATTCAAAGTTAAAATTAAAAAACCTATATTGACCTAGGTATAAGGTCTTGTGCAATTTTGTGTTCCTTGAACACCTTCATTGGCCCTTTAGTATAGTCAATGCTTTTGTAGAATTAAGATTTGTGCATGAGTCTTGAAATTTTAAGCCAAATTCATCGACCCTTTCATGTTTATTTTCTACTAGAGATACGTCCTTAAGTGCACTGAATGTGACCTCTTCCTCTTGGGCTCTTAATTGAAGTTTTCTTTGTTACACATCTATTAATATCCCTATAGTTGTTAGGAATGGTCCCCTAGGATAAATAGAGTCTTGAAATCACCTTGTTATCTAAAATAATAAAGTCAACAGGAAATGTAAATGTATTCACTTTTACTTGGACATCCTTTATGATGCCATAGGGGTATTTGATTGAATTGTTAGCTAATTGCAAGGTCATTTTGGTTGGCTTGACTTCCTTTTCATCAAGCTCCTTTAGCAAAGAAAAAGGCATAAGGTTCACACTATAGCTCCTAACTCTCACATATAGCCTTCTTCTTTGTCTTATTCACTATATACAGGGAAATATGGGGCATCAAGGTTCTTCAATTTTGGGAGCAACACTCTCTACAAGACAACATTGCACTCTTTAGTAAGTGTTACTGGCTCATCCTTCTTTATTCTCAAAGGGAACAACAACTTAATAATATGGGTGGTTTTTTTTCTTCTCTGTAGTAATATAAAACACTTAAGATTTTAATTCCACCCTATTTTTTCTTAGGTGATGGTACAATTAAAAGTTTTATATTACTACAACAACTGCTTAGCAAGTTTTATAGCATTGACATGCTTATCGCTCTTACGATTAGGAATGCTGTCACTAGGAAATGAATTAGGAGGTATCTCCAACAACTGCTTAGCAAGTTCCCCGAGTCTCCAAATTCTTGATGGAAGCGTCTTGGTTTCTAAAGTTTGCTTTGGTCTCCTCCACGAATTCAGTATCCTTTTGTACAAAGAAAGATGTATGCAAAGTCAACTTTTCTAAAGTAATCAAGCTTATTCTCAACATGTGATTAGAATGAATAGGGATGGATCCATCCCCCCCCCCCCCCCCCCAAAGGATCCTTTGTGTATATAAGAAAAAAAAAGGAAAAATTAAAATAAAAAAATAATATTAATAGAGAAAAATAAATAAAAAATAAAATATTGAGTTGATGTTTGTTTAATTTTGTTTTAGTAGTGAATCTATTTCTAGTTTTACACATAAAATTAATAATAAATATGTTTCATAAAACTTATTATTTATTAAATAATTATTTATTAAAAGTTAGATATGTAAATAATTGTGTAAAATAAAATTTTGGCCCCCCTTTGATACAATCTTGGATCCGTCCATGAGAATGAAGTGTTTCCTTGCCAACCTTCTTGTTGCCTTTAACGAGCTTGATTGTCTTGGTCCTTCTAGGAAAGGTAAAAGTGATTTCTTCAACCTGGTTTCAGGAACGAATCCAGGAGTATATTAAGAGGGAGTCAATTTTTTTTTTTGCACAATTATTTACATATCTAATTTTTAATAAATAATTATATAAATAATGAGTTATACAAAAAAATTATTATTATTAATTTTATGTGTAAAATTAGAAATAGATTCACTACTAAAATAAAACTAAACAAACATCAACTCAACATTCTACTTTTTCTCTATTAATATGTTTTTAATTTTAATTTTTTTCTCATATATACAAAGGATCCTTTTTTTTTGGGGGGGGGGGGGGGGGGGGGGGCGGGGGGCAAGGCCCATGCTTGCCCCCTTGAATCCGTCTCGGTTTACAACAAATAAATTAGGATGATTAAGTGATTTTATAGTTAATTCACGTGATAAGATTTTAATTACTCCCACATGTAAAGGTAAAAATATTTTTTATTCACAATTTATTATATGTTTTATTTAATATTAAAAATTATTTCCATATAATTTTTCTTAAAATTTTAAAACATTTCTTATTCACAGTAAATGCCACCTTAATGATAAATATCTTAAATTATTTAGCTAATTGTAATTCTAATGTAATATCCTAATTTCCTAAAAGATAATTATGTTATGTAATCTACCCCTATATTATAAAGTAGAATACATAATTTGGAAAATAAAATTTTCACTCTTCTCATTCTTTCAATTAAACATTCTTAATATTCTCTTTCTTCAATTATCTTATAGCTATATATTTGTAACTATATATAAAAGGGATATAAGATTTTAGTGTACACATTTTTGTGTCTATTTCATTCCTATAACTACCTCCATAAATAACTATTTCTCTCCCATTATTTTACTCTTACAAGTACTATTACCACATCTCTCCCACTATCATTCAACCATTATTTTCTCTCTCTTTATTTTATTTTTATTTTTTAAAATAAAAGAGGCAAGAAGTGCCTTTTTTCCTCTAGTCAAAATCAACTACATAAAGCAAATTTCACTAACAACTTACATCAATAATCAAACCAAATTTACATAAAAGCAAAAAACAATTAAAAAAAGGCTTAATTATATTATGAGTCCCTCAAATTAGGGGGTGTGTTTTAGTCCCCAATGCATTTTAGTTCCTTAAATTAAAAAAAATATATTCTTTTTAATCCCTTCCCTCAAATAAAAATTTACATTTTTTAGTCCCTCAAATAAAAAAGCCCATCAATTTTATCCTATATAACAAAAAAAAAAAAAGGTCCACTTTACTCTTATCATGTGAGTTGAATTTTACGATTTAAACTCAAGATGGTAGTAGATGCGAACTTCAAGAGCGTGTTTCTTTACGTGAATAAGATCAAGCAAAGTGTTCGTTCCCACAAAACCTTCTCAAACCCTTTGGTGCTGCAAAAATGCCAGCCATGTGAATTCTGTAATGCATGTGACAGCCCGTTAAATGAAAGGTAAAATATAAAAATAAAAACAAATACGATATTTTTAAATTTATTTTTATGTTTTCCTTAAAATTATAAAATTTATGTATTAGTAATTCTTATTAACATATATTTAAAATACACTGTTTTATCAAGTACAAAAATTTAAATAAAGACTAAAACAAAGAAATATCAGCATATTTTAAAAATAAAAAAATTCTCAATAAAAAATTACTAACATTTAAAATATTAGTTGTTTTAATGTATTTTTTTTTCTTAGGTAAGAGATCATGGATGTCCTCCAACACACTTGGTTAAAGACTAATCCCACTAATTCTGCTCGCAGTGCGTGGCTGCTACTGGTCCAAGAAAATTTTGCACACAGAGATAATCGAATATGGGTTCGTACATGGGCCTTACACTACTGCACCAACTTTATGTGTTTGTTTTAATGTACGTTTAATTATTAAAAATGATTATCATTTTAAAATTTTAAATATATTTTTATTTAACTAAAATGTTTTTCATTTTATGAATATTACTTCCTACATCGCTTAATGAAAATACTAAAACGTGAAATTAAAATAAAAAATTAATATTTTTAAAACCTTATAGTGACAAATAAAATAAAACTATTCTCTAGAGCAATTAAGATTTTGATATTATTAAAGAGTACTACTTGCTTTCATTTAATGTCCCAAAGGGCTGCGCAGCCCACTAGAATTTAGCTAACAATTAACTTCAAGATCACACTTTTTGACCACAGAAAGTTTCGTTCCTAAACAGAAAATATTTGCTTTCCATTCTAGTCACCAAAAAGCAAAAAATTATTGCTTTCCATTGATGACATTGAATAATTAAACTAATTTAACAAGTTTAGTTCTCTTCCTTGTTGGGCAAAAATGAGAGAATGACAATCTAGTTACCTTTCTCTACACTTTTTCAGTGTTGAAAAAAAACAACTTAACTAATAATTAAACTTCAAGATCACACTTTTTGACCACAGAAAGTTTGGTTCCTAAACAACAAATATTTGCTTTCCAATCTAGTCACCAGAAAAGGAAAAAAAAAATTGCTTTCCCTTAATGATATATATATATATATATATATATATATATATATATATATATATATATATATATATATATTTTTTTTTTTTTTTTTTTTTCTAAAATGAAAAAGTGTAGTAAAAGCTACATTAGTTTAATTTTTACTATTCACACTACTAAGCCTACACGGCACTCCATTAATTAAAACATATTTGACCTTCTTTCATTAATTACTCAGCGTAGCCACCATGTATCACTCTCATCAGTGTGGAAAGAGCAAAATTCAACCAATAGAACGTCAGCTCCAACCTCATTGATGGCCCTTCTTGGCCTCACTGGCTCTCTGCAAAGAGGGCAAGTGGCATTTTTGAGAGCAACCCATGTATCCAAGCAATTTCTGTGAAAGAAATGTTCACATCTAAGCACTCTAATCTCTTCACCATCTCCAATTTTGCATAGACAAACTGCACAATCAACATCTTCTTCCTCTGAGCCAGGGGTGGGTGCATAGTGGCATATGCTTTGGTCTTCACCAATTATTGGGATTTGAGAATCATGGAGCTTGTAGAAGTGATAATAGAGAAGGAAATCTAACATCCATTTGAGATGAGTGTAAAATAGAGCTATGTATTTCATGAACAGGTGAAGATTTGGGGTAGAGAAATAGGAATGTGCTTAATTGGCTGGCTTTGATATTTTGCTTTGTGATAAAGTTCAAACTTTTTGGGATATTTATAACCTTTTTTTCGTGTACAGATATTTATAACCTTTTAAACTTAGTATATATATATATATATATGTGTGTGTGTGTGTGTGTGTGTGTGTGTGTGTGTGTGAAACTTTGGCTTTATGTGGACGGAACGATGTACAGTTTTGACTTTTGGCGGGTGCAATAAAATAGTGATGGCTAAGTTTATTACATTGTTGTTATTATTGGAATACTATATGATAAATTGAAAATTATTTTTATTTTAGTACTTTTGTTTCATATTTATTGATCTTTTACTCTTTTCTTTTTTAAAAATAATTATTAATGTTTTACAAATTTTAAATATTAGTGTTTTACAAATTTTAAATATTAGTATTATTTATATTTTCACTTATATTCCTATTTAACAATTGTTATAATAATAATAACAATTTATCATTATCATAAGTAATAAGATATTTAATAAGAGTATTTTAATGTAAACATGATAAGTTTATCCTTTTTTGACAGAAAATAATATTAACCTTAAACATCAGTAATGGAGGTAATATTATATTATTTAACAAGAACATAAAATATAAAACACTAAATAATAAACTTTTTAATTTCATATTCTCAAATTGGAAAAAGAAATGAAAATATTAGATAAAATAAAGTGTTTGATATGTTTTTAATTTCTATAAATATAGTGAGTTTTGATTTTTAGTTCTTAAAAAAAATTGATTTCTTTTGGTCTTTATAAATTTTAAAATTGTTTTAAAATTGTCCCTATTACAATTCAATGATAACGTGACATGTATCTGCACATGTTATGTCATGCTCAAATATATGTCATGTCAATACTAAATAATATAATAAAGATTATTTTTGAAATTTATGAAAATTAAAACAAACTAAAAAAAATAATTAACGACCAAAATCTAAATTTCTTATATTTATAAAGACTAAAAATATACTTAATTTTAAAATGAAATATAATAAATTTTATGATAATTGATCCGCAGGTCTCCATACTTTTACCAAATTTTTAATTAGGTCCCTAAATTTGTATTTTTTTTATTGAATTCCTGAACTTTTATTATTCTTACAATTGGGTCCTCCCATCTAATTGCAACACCTAATTAGAGGTGCAGACAATGGACTGGTACTTTTGGTGTGTGTTGTAAGTACAACTAAGTCAATTGTAATATAGTTTTATGCAGAATTTCAACCTTTTACAGAGCCAAACAATTATAAGAGACTTGTGAAAAATACTTGGGTCAAATTGACCTGCAGAAGTTGAAACTCTGTAAAACTCTCTCTCACAATTGACTTAATTCTGTTTATAGCACACTTTAGAAGTGCTAGTTCACTATCTGTACTTCTAATTAGATGTCTGCAATTAATTTTTTTAATAACCGCAATTAGATGGGAGAATCCAAATAGAAAAAAAAAATTCAAGGACCTAATTAAAAAAAAATAATTCAAGAACCTAATTAAAATTTGCTAAAAGTATAAAGACATAAAGAAGAGAAAAAAGATTACGCATATTTTAAAAGTCATACCAACAGTAGTTTGTGATAAGTTTGATGACTTTTACAAAATTATTTTAAAAGTCATAGCAACGATGTTTTGTGATTGGATGACAGTATAAAATTATTTTACACTCTCAGTGTATCACCATTAAATTCCATAAAGAATAATCCTAAATTTTATTATGCTTATATCTTATTTTAAAAATACAAGTAATAATACTTAATTTTATTTATTTATTTATTTCTGTCCATCTAGATATTTTATTAATTAATCTAACAAAACATTAGAAGATTATCCCTATATGAACTACTAGCATACAAGAGTTCGCAAACAAACACCGACCACGTTTTATTTGCGAGAAATCTTGTAATAGGATCAAATTACGTTTCTTCCGTACAAACGTGCTTATTTTCTGTTAGGCTGGGCCTGGACTCTCAAACCTAAATAGCTAAAAAATTATATATCATGGTCTTGGATATTTATTTTATAAATTGTAGTTTTTATTTTATCTATGTTTAAAATAATATGATGTTTGATACATAGATAATTAGTAACCATTGATTGACATCAATTGGGACTATATAAATTTATTTCTCTATAAGAAAATCAATCAATAAATGAAGAAATGTTTGAGTATTATTTTAGTCTTTATTTCCTTTTTTTATCTTCTTTATTATCTAATTTAGGTTAATTAGAGTAGCCCTAATCTTAGCTTTGTAACATTTTCCGTTTTCATTTGATCCCATTACAAAGAAATGGTGAAGCTGAACATAAAAAAAAATGGCGAAGGACAGAAAATGTTTACACATTTCTCAGAGAAGTTTTTAGTTTCTTGAAAATTTTAAATTAAGAAATTTAGAGTCCGTTTGAGGTGATTGTAAGTTTTTAAATTTTAGTTTTAAAATGTAATTTTTTAAACAAAATGCATTTGAAAAAGATGGAGCTAAAATAGTTAACTCAATTTCAAAACACTTTTAAATTTATTTTCAAAACCAAGAAAAAAAAAAGATTGTTAATGAATTTGGTTTTTAGTTTTAAAAAATACACTCTTCCCTTACATTTGACAATGACCCTTCTCGTTGTAACCATCACCGCCACTGGTGCTGGCACTACTACCACCACCATCATTGGCACAACCATCACTAACCCTAGCACTACCACCACCGACACAACCACCATAGCTGCTGACATCGCCACCACCATCATTGGCACCACTACCACCACCGCCACCATAACCATCATTGGCATCGCTATCACCATCGCTGTCGTAGCCATCAATACTACCATCACCACCACACGCCACTGTTACCATCACCAACCACCACTATTAGCACCACCACCATTGGTCGCCTCTACTGTTGTTGTCACTGTTGCTGTCACCACTACACAAACACACCATAAACTAATTTTAATAAGAAAAAACTTTCAAAATGAGTATATTTTGAAACTAAAAATTAGAGAAAAAACTAAAACAAAAATTTAAAAACCAAAAATTGGTTGTTTTTAAAAAAATTTAAATTTTTTTAAACTTATAACTAAAAATCATTCCAAACAAGACTTTAATTTCTCATGTTTGGTATCAATTTTTAAAAAAAAACTATTCTCGAGAAATATTATTTCCCAGAATCATTTATATCCAACTTTCCATCAATATCATTCTCATGGAGGTTGGGAAACAAACTTTCCTGATTAGGAAATAAAGTTTTAATTATATAAAAGACCACAATATCCATTTCTTCAAATACAAAATGACCATTTTCGTATAAGATTTGAGATTTTCTCTCCTCTGCGGGAGGTCCTCTCTCCCCGTGAGTGTTTTAACTCCTTGTGAGAAGTTATTGTCTTTTTGTCTTGATTTTGTTGTTTTTTGCTATGGATGATGAGGTTGATGAATTTGGCTATTGAAGATGATGATGAAGATCTGGTTCTACCTGTTGAGATGAAAGAAGATAAAGGCATTAATCTCTCTTTATGCCTTGTAAGAAGATTTTTGACTGATAGGTCAATAAGAGTGCAAATGATGAAAGAAAGGCTGGTGGAGTTTTGGCATTCCATGCGTGGTATTATCATCAAAGAAGCTGAGCAAAGTCTCTTCCTTTTTCAGTTCAACGATAAACTGGATTTTCAACGTGTTACAGCAAGCAAAAATGGAGGTTGTTGGCTGCATGCAGGAGGAAGGAGACACATTGAATGCACCGTTACAATCTCATGCAGGGAGTTACATTCCAATCAATAAGAATGTAATTAATGCAAATGATGGGTCGTCAATGAAGGCTGCTGAACATAAAAGGAATGAATTGATGAGGGCTGTCTTTCAGAATCACAAGATTTTATTCACGTCAGTCTCGGTTTCTAATAGCCATTTAAATGCTGCAAACTCCAACGGAAATGTAATGGAGGATAGTATGGATACTGACCTGATTGTTGGTAAGAAAAATAGGAAAATCAATGCTGCTGGTGACGTCATCATTGAGGATAACAAACATGCAGCATTCCCTTCCATTGAGGCACGTGATTCAAACCAAAAATCTCTGGGTTTTGACTCGTGTTTTGCTGTTGACTGTTCTGGGAGAAGTGGAGGGCTCGCTCTTTTCTGGAAAAATCCTTTCATTTGTGACCTCATAAATTACTCACCAAATTTTATCAATGTCAAGGTTTCTCATCCAGATAAACCTGTTTGGAGATTTACTGGCTTTTATGGCTTTCCTGATAGGAGCAAAAGGAAGGATTCATGGGACCTTCTTCGAACCCTATCCAGAGATAATGTTCTCCCTTGGTGTATTATGGGAGATTATAATGACATTCTCTCAAATGATGATAAAAAGGGTCGTGTTCCTCATCCTAATTGGTTGATCAGAGGTTTTAGAGAGGCTGTTCTTGATGCCAATCTTATAGATATTCCTCTTGAAGGCTATCAATATACTTGGATGAAAAGTAAGGGTACCCCGGATGAAGTGGAAGAACGTCTTGATAGAGCTCTTGCTACTCAAGATTGGCTTGATTTTTTCCCTGATTGCAGCCTTTTAAATATTGTTGCCAGTAGGTCAGACCATTCACCCATTTATCTTAAACTTTTTAATCAAGAGAAGCTTCTCTTTAGAAGGAAATTTAAGTTTGAGAATTCTTGGCTCGAGGAAGAGGACCTTTCTCCTTTGGTGCATTTCGGCGTGGAATATGGAGTCACCAAATAGTTTGCTCCCTAAACTTTATAATTGTACCAATGAGATTGATGCATGGGGTAAACGTTTACGTGCTAGATTTCGTGCCCCAATCATTGCATGCAAAAGACAAATGGAGCAAATTAGGCACTTGACGGATGTTGAATCATCTAGGCGTTATATGGAGTTACGTGATCAGCTTGGCATCCTTTTGGCAAAAGAAGAAATCTTTTGGAGGCAACGCGCTAAAGTTTTTTGGTTAAAAGATGGAGATTCAAACTCCAAATTTTTCCATAATGTTGTGAAGGCCCGAAAAAAGTGCAATCATATTTCCCAACTTATTGATGATAATGGCAACTTGGTAAACACTCGTGATGGGCTTTGTGAGGTAGCAAAAAATTATTTCGAACAGCTTTATACTGGCAGCGTGGGTGATATTAATGTTGTTGTGAATCATATGCAATCTAAACTTTCCCCTGAGGACAATAACAAGCTCATTGCTCCATTTCATATGTGGGAATTTCGTAAAGCTCTTTTTAATATGCATTCTGACAAATCTCCAGGACTTGATGGCCTTAATCCTGCTTTTTAGAAGCGCTTTTGGGATCTATGTGGTGAAGAGATTTTTCATGCTTCTATTTCTTGGCTTGAGCAAGGTTTGTTCCCTCCTGAACTTAATAATACTGATATTGTCCTCATCCCTAAAAAGGATAATCCTACTTCTGTGAGAGATTTAAGGCCCATATCTTTATGCAATGTTTTGTATAAATTCTCTCAAAAGTCTTGGCTAATAGACTAAAGCCCATTTTGCATAAGTGTATCTCCTCTGAGCAATCTGCTTTTGTTGAAGGTCGTTCCATTGTTGATAATGTTTTGGTTGCTTTTGAATTGATCCATCATATGAACTGTAAAAGAAAGGGGAAATTTGGTGAATTTGCTTTAAAAATAGATATCAGCAAAGCTTTTGACAAGGTGGATTGGAATTATTTATTCCTATTGCGGAAAATGGGTTTTGATGCTAAGTGGATTGGATGGATCCAAATGTGCCTTGAATCTGTAAATTTTAATGTGCTTGTCAATGGGGAGGAAGTTGGTCCTGTTTTGCAGGACAAATAATAATGAACCCCAAGTTTTATTCTCTATTCTTCAAAATTTTGAAAAAGCATCTGGCCAAGCAGTTAATCTCCAGAAATCTGAGATTTTCTTTAGCAGGAATACCCCTCCAGCTACTCGTGAATGCATCTCATCTTGTTTGGGTGTAACTGAATGTTTAGGGACTGGAAGGTATCTTGGTCTACCATCTATGGTAGGTAGAAGAAAGAGAGCTATTTTCAATTATATAAAGGACAAAATTTGGAGGAACATTCAACATTGGTCAAGTAAAAATTGATCTAGAGCGGGAAGGAAGGTGCTCATTAAATCTGTTGCTCAAGCAATTCCAACTTATTGCATGAGTGTTTTCTTTCTTCCTTCTTCTCTTGGTGATGAGATTCAACGTATGTTGAATTGTTTTTGGTGGGGATCAAATAGAGCAAATGGTAAAGGAATCAATTGGCTTTCTTGGGATCGTTTGACTATGAGAAAAGAATATGGATGTATGGGATTCCGCCATCTTTTTGGTTTCAATTTGGCTATGCTAGGGAAGCAAGGTTGGAAGCTATCTACTGACCATGATACTTTAGTTTCTCGGGTCTTCAAAGCTAAATACTTTCCCAATGGTGATTTTTTAGGGGTAACTTGGGTAATAATCCAAGTTTTGTTTGGAGAAGTATCCATGCTTCATGGGTAATAGTCAAGAGGGCACAAGATGGAGAATTGGTGATGGGGAAAGCGTTAATGTTTGAAATGATCCCTGGTTAAGACAAAAAAATAGTCCTTATGTTTCAACTCCTCCAGTTCAGAACTTGGAGCACCTTCGGGTATGTGATTTAATTCTCCCTTCTACGGAAAATTGGAATCATAGTCTTATCAATTCTATTTTCAACCCCCAGGATGCTCATGCAATTTTATCAATGCCTCTATACTCCCATAATAGAGTTGATAAACTTATTTGGAATAGAAGTAGTGATGGAATTTACTCTGTAAAATCTGGATATAATCTCATCATGGAGTCAATTGTTGATAATATGGATCTGCGGGTCCAAGGTGATTGGTTGCTTAATTGGAAACTAAATACTCAGCAGAAAATAAAACTTTTGCTTTGGAGAATGGCCAGGGGAGTTCTCCCAACTAGGCAACGTTTACTTATAAGGGGAGTAAATTGTTCATCTCTATGTCCTCACTGTAATGTTAATTTGGAAAATGATTGGCATATTTTCCTAGGATGTGATAATGTTAAACAGGTCTGGCAGCAAGCAAATCTCTGGAATATCATTCAGCCTTTTGTAGATTCATCTGATGGTCTAGCAGAGGCAATGTTTAAGATGCTTAAAAATTTATCTGATCCTCACATGATAGATGTCTCAACAGTATTCTGGTGTATTTGGCGGAGAAGAAATGAAAAAGTATGGGATGATGTCTCCAAGCCTATTACTTTATCTCTTCAGCTTGCTAGAGATTCTGTTATTAATTGGAAGCATGCTCGAAGGATCATGACAGAAGTGCCATATACACCGCAGCATCAATCAATTTGGACGAAGCCTCCATCTGATTATTTCAAGTGCAATGTAGATGCAGCTCTTTTCAAAGAACAAAGCATATTTGGCTATGGAATTTGCATTCGTGATAGCTCAGGTGCATTTGTAAAAGCTAAATCATCCTGGAAATATGGTCTACCTCCTCCAAATGAAGCTGAAACAATGGCATTACATGAAGCAATACTAATCTTGCTCGTGGTGTGTGACTGCTGCTCGCCTAAAGGAATTTTGCACATAGAGGAATCGAACTCGGGTTCTCCCGCTAAATAGATCGTTTCCCTACATGTAAACGTGGCGGGCCTTACACAACTGTGCCAACTTGGTTGGAATTGCAGATTTTGATGCCTTAACATGCCTTTTTTTTTTTGCTTAAAAAAATTTCAAATTGGAATTTGAATGAAAAAAATTATTCTAATAGAAGTATATTTATCCCTAGTTGTTTGAATGAATAAAAAAACAAATTGTATAAAAAAATTATACTAATTAAAAATATTTTTTTTAAAAAGGGGAAACAGCACCGTCTCTCTCACACATTTCATGTAAGTTCTTTTCTCTTTTTTTTCCCATATTTGTGCTTTTGTGTGATATAAAAAAATAGGCTCAAATTCATTTTTGATCCTTACAATTTTACGGTTGTGCAATTTTGGTCCCTAAATTTTTTTTGTTGCATATTTGGTCCTCGACATTTTTAAAATTTAACAATTTTGGTCCACCGTTAGTCTGTCGTCAATTTTTTAACAAAAATTGTTGATGTGGCATTCAAGTGATGATGTGACATTGACATGCTGACATGATAGATAACGTGGCACCTCACACGTATGCTATCATTGACAATCCAAATTTTGGTCTCTACTTCCACATCAGCACACTATCAGTGCTATGTCGACATATGTGTAGGGCTACTAGGTCATTCGCCACATCATCACTTAGATGTCACGTCGGCAATTTCTATTAAAAAATTGACGACAGACTGATAGTGGACTAAAATTGCTAAATTTTATAAACTTGGGGGACCAAATGTGCAATAAAAATTTTTGAGGAACCAAAATTGCACAATCATAAAACTATAAGAACCAAAAGTGGATTTAAGCCAACAAATTATTTGATTGATTCTGCTTCCATTATTCACATCTTCTTCTATTTGGAAAAGAGAGAAATATGATAAAAATATTAAATTTTTATTGTTTATTTAAAAGGAAAAATAGAAAAGGGAGAAATTTAATTATTTTGTGAGACACAAGAAAAATTGCTCCCCAATAATTGACATGAAATTAGAGAAAATAATTTTCTCTTTTTTATTTTTTAATTTGTTAAAAAAAATTAAATAATTATTATAGCATAAAACATTGAAAATAATAAATAATTTTATGTTAAGAAAAAACAAATAAATTTATTTTTTTGAGTTAAATTCAACTTTTTAAAAATAATTTTTTTAATTAGTATAATTTTTGTATACAATTTGTTTTTTATTCATTCAAACAACTAGAGATAAATATACTTCTATTAGTATTTTAATCTCTATAGTGCATAAGGTAAATATTTTTTTTTATATAACTAAAATTCATAATATATATTTTAAAAAATATAAATTATATTATAATTAAATTTATAATAAATAAATATTTTTAAACATTTAAATTATATTTTAAATTTATGATAAATGATTTATATTGTGATACAAGGTTTTTTTTTCTTTCTAATTATTAACAATTATTTTTAAAAATATTAAAATTTAATTTTGAAATAAAGATAAAAATTGATAAATTAAAAGGGATGAGAGGTTAAGAAAAATTCATAAACAACTTAGAAAAATAGTCACTACCCTTCGATATAGTTATTCTATTTTTTTTTATATATATAAACAGAATAATATTATATCCTATTACAATCAGACTTATGATTCGTGTACTTTGTCTTCAAAAAGAACTAATTAATTTTCTCCAAATAAACTTGTTTTAATTCGTGTTCTAGTCTTTGCTTATATAATCCTAATCGGGTTCATTGAGTTGTTATGACGGCTAAAATGGGTTCTAAAAGTAGAGGTTTGTTTATTAGAGGAACTGTCTGATGAATGTGATTATTTGGAGACAAAATGAGTGATTGAGAATCAATAAAGCATAGCCAACTAAGATTAACATGACCAAAGAAAATGGAAAGTAACGGTGAGAGAAAATGGGAGACATAATGATAATTGACACAAGAAAGATCTAAAGAGGAGGAGCCATTGTATCACCACTCTCAACCTCAATCCCTTGGGATTCTAACTTTTTCTCATAATAATTGAATGGCATCACCTCAGGGACAGGGAATGGTTTTGGATTCTAATTTTTCTACAGTACAGAGAGAGAGGTTAACAAATCAAAGTGATCCACTTTGTGTAATTTCTCTCACTCATAGTTGATGGCAACTAGACTCACTGACCCATTTAGTTAATTTTCTGATTAAGGTTCATTGAGCTAAACTTTCACAGCGCTTAACAGATAATACTTCACTTGCTCTTACTTTTTTTTTTCATCCTTTTCTTTTCAGTGGGATTCCAAGCCAAAGTATATCTGGCACTCTCTCACCAAGCATAGGCAGCTTAGCAAAGCATTGGAGGAAGTTATTGTTAAGGTTATCTTATTAGGCATTTTGCAGGCGCCAGCAGGATAATATCATAATAATATAACATGACCAATCTCCTCTGAGATTGGGAAGCTCCAAAAGCTTCAAACTCTTGATCTTTCTGACAATTTTCCCACATGAAGGGTCTCCATTACTTGTAGGTTCAAATACAGAATGCTATGCATTCTTTTATAGGATTTATAGAAAAATGTGTGTTAATTCCCTATCAATATAGGAATTTGAATTTCAATAAGGCTGCTAAAGAATAACAGTCTCATTGGACCAATTCCTTCCTCTTTGGCTAAAATGACTCAGCTTGCCTTTCTGTAAGTCTCTTTTAGTCTTTCATTATTGATTGATTATTGATTTATTATTTTTTCTCCTTTGTTAATTTAATATCTGGTCAATAATTTGTCTTCTTTCTGATTTTGCTTAGGGATATCTCTTATAATAACTTGAGTGAACCTGTACCAAGAATAAATGCAAAACCATTCAAGTAAGGCGTTTGGTTTTTATTTTATTAGCTTTTCTCGTTCAATATTTTCTGTTTTCCCCACGTGACATAAAAAATATAAATTTTGTTTACATGTTATTAAGTAATTGTATACAACTTGTGTGGGGTTGTTCTAGCTTAACCAGTAGTCTTGGATTCGAGTCCTGGGTATGCAGCTACATTAAATACTTTGAGGGAGAGCCTTGCCACCCATAGTGGTCCTATCCGGTTCGAACAGGATTACCTCCAGTGCAGGATACCTGTAGTCTAGATCAAAAAAAGTAATTGTATGTTTTAACTTCTCTTGAAACAGTATTGTAAGCATTCCTATGATATGTGCCACCAGAGTTGAGCAGAACTGCTTCAGAACAACATCAATTCCTTCTGCTCCGAATAATTCTCAAGGTAATCATAGTTCTTACATATTGTAGATTTGTTTATGCTTTTCCATCCTCATGATGTTGCATCTAAAGTTTTTCTTCTTATCTGTCATAAAGTGGACTTAGTCTAAAACTTTAGTCCAAAACTACTGTTTTGGATTGCAAAATTATTTCACAATGAACTGTTGAAAACTATCAATTTCTAAGTTGTCTTAACATGTTTTTAATCATTGCTTCCATCATTCTCCACCCTTGTATTTTTTTTTTCCTTTTTGCGTGCAATTACCTTCATACCCTACACAACTTCCTGATGTTTTTCAAGATTCACAATCCACCAAAAGACCACAGAGTCACAAAGTTGCCTTGGCGTTTGCTTCAAGCTTAAGCTACATATCTATTTATATCTCTGCATTTAGTGCAATTACACTCTAAGGCTATTATTGGCCTTCTATTGTAAAATATTGTATCAATTATGCTAAGTCTTGTGAAGAATGCCAAAAACATGGCCAAATTCAGCAAGTACCAATCAGTGAGTTACATTCGATTGTGAAGCCTTGGCCACTTTGACTTTGGGCTATGGATCTTATTGGTCAAATTCATCCACCTTCCTCGAAGGGCCATAGGTATGTTTTAGTGGTTGTTGATTATTTCACTAAGTGGGTTGAAGCTTTTCCCTTAAAAGATGTTCAAAACGATGTGATTAATTTTATAGAACACATAGCTTTTTGATTTGGGATTCCATAAACTATTACTACTAACCAAGGTACAATGTTTACAAGTTGAAAAGTAGTATAATATGCAGAATCTCAAAATATCAAATTATTGACTTCAACTCCATATTATATGCACAGACAAATGGCTAAGTCGAAGCCATCAATAAAGTTTTGATAAGTTTGATTAAAAAGCATATTGGTCGAAAGCCACAAAATTGGCATGAGACTTTGAATCAAATAGTTTAGGCTTAGCCAAATTCACCAAAAGGTACAATTGTTGTTACACCTTATAAATTAGTGTATGGCCATGATGTTGTTTTGCCTGTCGAAGTAAATTTGCAATCAATTCGAATTCAAAAACAGGACGAATTCCCAATTAATTAATATTAGATTATGATGTTTGATGCGTTGAATACATTGGATGATGAAAAGATAATGGCTTTTGAAAACATTCTTTGACAGAAAGAAAGGATTTGTCGATTTTATAATAAGTTAAACCTAACAATTTTTTCGTTGGTGATCTTGTTTGGAAAGTAATATTACCTATGGATAAGAAATTGAGAACCTAGAGCTGTCAAAACGGGCCGAAACCCGTGGGCTAACCCAGCCCACCACAGGTTTGAGTTGGGCCGGGCTTAAAAAAATTGCAAATTTCGATTATCTTGAAAACTTAACTCAACCTACTTACAACCCGGCTCACCCGAGCTGAACCCGTGGTGGGCCAAGCTAGCCCGCAAGTTAGTGTTCATAAGTAAATTAAAAAAAAAAATCTAGTGACAACCCACTACCACTCTCTATTTGGGCCCATTCACTTCTAAGGTTGATGTTGCTTACTGTATTCCAGATCTTTTACTACTAAAAGTTGCATTTTCCTTACATTTTATTGAATTTGTTATGCTGCACTAGTTTTCATTATTAGAGGATCGAGAGTCATATGATGTTCAACCTTCCTTTTTTCTTCTTGTGCCATTATTGGACCATAGGTAGAATTTCTAAAGTTCTGGAATTTATTTATTTATTTTTCAAAAATGATTTTGTGTGCTGGAATTCTTTTTTAAAAAAATGATTTTTTTTTTAAATTCTTTATTTATTATTTTAGGTGGGCCAACCCGTTTAACCCACCAACTCGTGGTGGGTTGGGCTTGGCTAGAATTTTATGGACTCACAAAGAGGTGAGTCGGGTTGGGTTGATCCACCTATTAAGCGAGCCGTGGTGGGCCGGCCCCTTTTGACAGCTCTACGAGAACCTATGGAAAATGGTCCGCGAATTGGGATGGACCTTATGAAGTCAAAAGAGTATTTTTGAATAATGCATATTCTATTCATGAGGTAAATATTGGAAGTCAAATTGCGTTAATTAATGTCAAATATTTAAACAGTATAAACTTGCAATTATTGAGATAAACATAACAACTTAGAAAATAAAAGTTGTCTAGAGGTTTTGAGGGGAAACAAGGTTCAAACAGATACAAACTTAAACAAGTTTAAACATTTCTTTTATTCTTCAGTTTGTCATGAGCAGCAATCATCCTCTCGAGATCTGCAATAGATTGCTCATGCTTGCTCTCGAGTTCAATCTTGATCTCTAGTTGTCTCTTCAAGCGATGACCAATTTCTGTGGCCGTAGACATCAATAATTCTTGTTGTTTCAAATTTTTAGCTTTAGTCGTCTCAAGAATCTTCTTCTGCCCTCGAACTTCATCAAGCTTGAGTTGGATAGTTGCAATTTGTGCTTCAAGATCTTTTTCTGATTTCTCAAGATTAGCCTTGGAAGGACCAAAGTTAGCATAATCTTCTTGCAATTGATCACGTTCCTTCTTGGCATTTTTTAGGCTTGTTAAGTCATCCTTTGAACCATTTTCAGCTTTCTGAAGTTCCTCTGCAAATTTTTGACTACTTCTATGTGCTTTGTAAGCCTTGTTGAAAATTGTAAGGAAATCTTCAACTTGATCTTTGAACTCATTGGGGATCTCATCATTCAACTTTTGGATTTTTTTGACAATAGTTAAAATAGCTTTCCTATAACTAGCATCATTGAAAGCAACCTTGAAATTGACATCGAAGGCTAGTGCTTTGAATTCATCTTTAACTTTTTGGATTTGTTCTTGAGTTGCTTGCTGATTCAAACTGGATTCTGAAGCCCTCGAAAAAAGTGACTTAGTATCCCATAAATCGAGGGCCTTGAAAGGATCTTCATCAATTTTGTCCAAATCAGTAGGGGTTACACTACTTGTAGTCCTTTGAGCAAGGGGTCTCTCGATGGTCACTTCTTCTTCACTATCTGATTTTCTTGGTTCCTGAAAAGGAACTTCTGTTTGGAGAATGATATTCAAACTAGTTTGAGGGGCTTCATTGTTGCCTTCATTAACTGCTCTTCCTTCCTTTTCTGGATTTTCCTCCTCTTGGTGAGGACTTTGACCAAGGAAAATGTCATCTTCGAACGATTGATTTGCTTCAGGAGCTTTTTCTAGGGAACATTCACATTGGCTTTGAACATCTTCCTTGTCCTTGTCTTTTTCGATTTGAGGAGTAGAAGTAAGAGGCTTCTTAGTCCCTGGTATATTGAAATAGAAAGCAATAAGTTTTCAGAAAATTTGAAAACTTCATTATATGTTAAAGTCAATGAATATTTGTTTGAATTTTTACCTGTCCCAACTTGTTTCGATTTTTGAAGAGTAGTACTGACTTTAGGAGTAATTTCTGGTTCTTTACCCTGAAATATATAAAGTTTTCAAATTAGTTATTCGAAAATCAAAATGAAAAGGTATCTAAAGTATTCTTCAAAAGTTACCTTATCAGTTTCAGTGGCTTTTGATGATTCTTCAGATGAAGAAGGAATTTTAGTAACCTTGCCACTCTGCAAAAAATGATGAAACTAAGATTTAGATACCTCTAATGAAGATATGCTACTTATTCCAGATTTAGACCTTAGGAGATAGACCTTTTAAGACCATCTTGGAAATCAATTTGATTATGTTAAAGTCATTCGAGGATTGAAAAGACTTGAAATTTTAAAAGAAAAATTACCTTTTGCTTGTTGGGTGTTGATTTCGAAGGTTTCTTCTTTGACTTAAAAGAAATACCTTCATCAGAGTCATCTTCATCTTCCTCTTCGACAATCTGGTATTTCAATGAGAATAGCTAAATAAAAATGTGACTTCAATATTAAATAGGTAATATGTAATTTTATACCTTGGCTTTTCTCTTTTGACTCGATTTTCTTGGAATTAGAGGCTTGTCCTTTGATGGTTCTTGATCATCACCAACTTTCGAGGAAGTAACAACCTTAAAAGGCCCTCAAATTAGGGAAACATATTCATATCGAAAAAAGTTGCTTAGAAATGAAAGACTTCTTTGACCTTGAGAGTTGAAAGGTTGAATAATAAAAAAGATAAAGTCATAAAAAACGTTCTTTCTTTATTAGATTTGAAAGAACATGTTTTTGGGGGGCATCTGTTGATGGCATTAAGTTAAATTCATAGAAAAAAAATTTCGAGGGTCATCGAAAAGTGACTTTATTTACAATTTGTTAAGTTTAAAACCTTTGGAGGTGTAAGGAGATATTTACGAGATACAAAAGCATAGAAGTGAAAATCCTTAAAAATTGTTTTCCTCGAAAAGTATATTCCTAAAAAATTTGCCTATGAAATTTTGTTGAAATCTGATTCAGAAACGGCTAAGTGTTGGAGGGAGATTATGAAGATTCTAAAGATCTTTTCAATTTGAAGACCAAGCACATTTTCAAAGAAAAAACAAATTCGAGAGACTAGATCAAAAAGGCGGTCAAAATTATTTCTGATAGTTATTTCTCTAGAAATTTCATCAAAAAGGCTAAAGATAGTTTCTGGCACTTATCAGAATGAAGACTTTGAAGACAAGTGTCAAAATCATATATAGGGAGTTAGAAACCATTGTAAACATGTCAAAATCATATGATTTGACCGTTATAGTGACAAACCTATAAGTAAGAGGTTCTGTAGCCATTTCATTGGGTTAGAAACACTTACACACATCTTTGTAACACCATCACGCTGCACATCGAAATGGATACTGATTCCCTGGAAAAAGTGTATGTTCTTACCCAACTTTCATATTAATGCATTTGTTTTTCTCATCTCTGATTCTACTTTCGATGACTCCTTCATTTCCTATGACTCCTTCTATCTATGTCCCATTCTTTTATTTTTAAGTTGTTCATCTTTCTATAACTAGTGTTTCTTTCAATTACTCTTTCTTTATTTTATTGTTTTAATAAATTTGTTTTCGAAAATGCTTAATTGAATACATTTCATTGAAATTTACATGTTTTGCATGCAAATCCTCATTTTTATCATAAAATGAAAAATTATTATATATCTTCGAATTTGTTATTGAAATTCACATTTCAGTACTTGTCTTTCCATTAAGATAATTACTAAATTCGAATAAATTGATTTTCTACAATTTGAAGTACGAGAAGATGCTAGTTCGAATTAAAAGAATTCACATCCCTGAATTTGTAATTCTAAGTCCCACAAAATCAAAAATACTTTATTTGTTGATTTAGAATCATTGTGAGAAGTTATCTAATAAGTTTTCATAAGTCCTCAAAACTTATTTTCAACACTATGTTAATTAGGGATGGCAAAGTGTACCCAGACCTACGGGTACCCGTAAAAATATCCGCAAATGAGTAGGGTAAATTTACCCGCAAATTTTAGCGGGGATGGGGGCGGGTACGGGTACTATAGTACCCACCCCGCCCTGCACTTATATATTTTACATATATATATATGTTTTACTAATTATAACTTAATGATAAACACATGGAACCTAACTTTCTTTCACGAACTCTACAGGACTGACACTGGTCTCGTGAATTGTTCTAGTTTTGTTATACCTAAGTCGAACTTTGTCATTATATGATTGTGAAAATGTATTTTCTATTTACCCTTTAACAAGTCAGAAAATATATGAAAAAATAACCTAATTAGTAAATTCATGGCAATCCTCATTGTATAGGCAACATATTCATCATAGATGCACGTGATACCTATCATAATCAAGCTTTCTAAATGGTTAATTATATGATTAACTAGTTATATTTAAGTTCATTTAGTATCATGTTTTGACTAAAATAACTTTCTAGACATTTTCACAAGTTAGACTGTTAAGAACTATGAGCCGATAAAATATGTATGTGTTGGATATGCATTTGTAAAATTGATATTGAATTAACATGATTTTATAAAATTAATTTTAAGTAAATGTGGTTTTGTAATGTTTTATAAAACTATTTTATAATGTTAAGTTATGACTTATGTTTGAATGACTCAAGTTTACATTTCATTACTTTTAATTATGTTTGGATGTTTTTAATATTGTGTTTGGATGATTTAAGAGTGAATTTTCAATTTATTTGTAGTAATTTTTTTAATTAATATTGTTTTATTAATTTATTGACTTTATATATAAGCAAAGTGCGGATAGCGGGTGCGGGTATGGGTATATAGATACCCAGCGGGTACAGAGATGATAATTAAAGTTGTTACCAGTGCGGACATGGGGATGGGTATATGCGTTTTTTTAAAACGCGGATATGGGGATGGGTACTATAGTACCCTACCCATTGTCATCCCTAATGTTAATTAGTAGGCTAACTTTCATTGAGGTTATTTTAATTCGTCCCCCCTTCTCCATATTCAGTTTTCTACTATATAGTTTTTCAAAGGATTAAAAGGAAAAGCATATACCTCCGTCATGTCTGGGGAAGAAATGGGTGACAATTTTTCTTCTAACGGTTGTAAGTGTGATGTCCTTTTGCTTTCTCTCTCTAATTCAAGGAACTCGTGTGTTTCAGACACAGTTGCTCCACTTTCAATTTGCTTATGCTCACGTGCCATTTCAACTATGTTTCCCAGTGTAGATTGATTGTTATCATTGACTTGTGAAGTAGATGGTTCACTTTTGGATATCTCTGGATCTTCTTGGTTCTTTTGAAGCAGAGAAGTTTTTTCTGGGTTAGAATCCCACTCCTGCTGAAAATAATAAATCATAAACAGGTTGGAGTTGGACTATATTCAAAAGGACAGTTGCATACAACAAACTTACACGTGCACGTGATTTATGCTGAGAAGTAACTAATGAGCCTGATTGTGAGCTAGTTGAATTTTCTGATGCAGTTCCTTCTTCGACACCTCTCTTAATATTCTGCAGTAATCCAAAAGATATGCAATTTTGTAGCATACTTGCATTCTTGTTATAAAAATGAAATGACAATAAGCATGTCAGCCTCAAGCCACTTGAAAGGGAACAAGCAATGGTCCTTGTTTTTGAATTGGAGAACAGAGTCAATGTGACAATTTTCTCTGATTGATAACCCTCTTGAATGATTTGTTCCTTGTGTTTTTGTAGTATATATTTAACCATTCATTTCTTGTTAAATTATTAAGCAGAATGTGCATATTTAGTTGGTATAACATTATTTACCTGAGGAATTCCAATGGTACTTTCAGTTTCTCCAAGTGGCTTTTGTTGGTCTGTCAAATATGATACACTCGTTGATTGTCCATCCACCAACTCCTATATGAAGTGATGAATTAAATGCTAAAGAGTCTTAAGCCATTCAATTCCTCTAATATTTAGAAGAGCTTATCGTATACTCACCTGTGAGTGTGTTTCATGTTGAGAAATATCCAAGGGATTTGGGGATGGCCTATCATTCTGCTCTGAATTCGTTGATATTGCAGTAGCTAGTACCTCTGAACTAGGAACTTTCCCAATAATTTCCTTCTCTAATTTTTCATTAATCTGAACAACGCCAAAATATACAAAGAGTAGTCCAATAAGTTAATTCTTTTTTTTAATAAATACCCCTCCAGATTTAAATATAAGCAAAAAAAAAACTATTTTACATAAATTAATAAAGTTAGTTAACAACATTTAATTGCACCAATCTCAATTAAAAAATAAATTATTTTTTTAAACTACTCTTCATTGAAATTTGATATCAAGAATAAAAAAAGTCATTGGAATTAAAACCTCCTATTAAATGAAGGGTATTTTTGAGATAGTTTCATTAAATAAACTAAAATTAGTTGAGATTTGTTTATATTTAAATCTAAAATTCAAGTCATTTTTTTTTATATTTGAAGTTGGAGGGAGTATAATGAAGTTATAAATAACAAGGAAGGTCAACTCTTCATTGGAATTTGATATCAAGAATAAAAAAAGTCATTGGAATTAAAATCTCCTATTAAATGAAGGATATTTTTGAGATAGTTTCATTAAATAAACTAAAATTAGTTGAGATTTGCTTATATTTAAATCTAAAATTCAAGTCTATTTTTTTTTTTAGGGGAAAAAGTACTCAGCCCCCTTAAACTTGACTCTTTTTACAAATAGACACCTTAAACTTTCATTTTGTCCCAATTGATCCTTAAACTTTATCTCTTTTGCAAATAGGCACCATGAACTTTAATTTCAATTAAATTAATCCTTAAACTTTACCTCTTTTGCACACAAACACCTAAATTTCAATTTCATCTCAATTGATTCTTAAAATTTGCATCTTTCATAAATAACCTCTTATATTAAATTGGAGTTAAATTACTAACAAAAAAAATCTCAACTATTTATTAGTTTTATTTCTATAAATCCTTTTTCCAAACATTAAAACATATTAAGATTTAGAATTAAAAAAATGTAATAAATACTTTTTTGAATAATGTTATTATTTCCCTTTTTCTATATATATTTTCTAAATTCATATTCTTTATATATTTTAAATATGAAAAAATAAGTTGTAACAAAAAAAAAAATTAATGAATGATTAATAACTAGAAAAAAAATATTTGTAAAAAGGATAAATCTTAAATATCAATTGAAATGAAATTAAAATTTAAGGTGTCTATTTATAAAAAAGTTAAAGTTTACATATCAATCATAATAAATTTAAAGTTCATGGTGTCTATTTACAAAAAAGGTAAAGTTTAAGGATTAATTGGGACAAAAATAAAGTTTAGGATGTCTATTTGCAAAAAGAGTAAAGTTTAGGGGGCCTAATACTCTTTTCTCTTTTTTTTAATTAGTTCAGTCGTAATAAATGGAGACAAGAAGTAATGAAGAAATGGCATGTCAAAGTTTAGTGAAGTAATTGATGAGTTATTCGATTTGATGCCATTATCAATATGATGATTGTATTTAGCTAGTTCAACT
Source organism: Pueraria montana var. lobata (assembly GCA_026413185.1). Lineage (NCBI taxonomy): Eukaryota > Viridiplantae > Streptophyta > Magnoliopsida > Fabales > Fabaceae > Pueraria > Pueraria montana. The sequence goes on along the minus strand of CM048651.1, from coordinate 34,436,245 downwards.
TGCATAGATTGGCTGGTTCTGACCTGTGATGAAGGCAACTCTGCCAACTCACTGGTACCGCTGCCTGTAGAATCTTCATCTAGATATAATCGATGAATGCAGTCGTATAAGTACCCCCTAAAAACTTCAGTGTTTTCGAAATCTGTAACACAACAGTATAAAGTAAGGACTTCATTTGAAAACTCGGTAACAAAAAAGGAATGCAACCTCAACTTTCCATGGGGATCATTATATCGTCACAACTTCAAAATAAAAATAAGTTTTCATCCTCAGCTTGGGTGGGTGAATTTTGTAAGATGAGCAGTCTTATGTCTTGAGGGGGGTTTGGTAATATTTGTAATTATTTATCCCTCCAATGTGGCGTATCTTGTGCGTAATTGGATCTGATTAATAATATTGTTTTGCATATAAAAAAAATAAAAAAATTGATTTACAGAGTTTCATAGTAGGAAAAGTATATTTTATCATTCATGAAAAAAATTAAAATAAAAAATGGTGACTCTATGTGGTATAGATCATTATCTTTATAACAACATTGTTTGTAATTAAATTACTAAAGCTTAATTAGTACCATTAATACGGTGACCAAAAATATTTTAGTATTATTCAAAAAATAATAATTTAGTAAAGCTTAAAAATTAAAAGATGTTGTAGGAAGAGGCATATTTAAAAGAGAAAAAAAAATTATTTGTGCGAATTGATACTTAATAAAAATCTAAATATTAGTGAGTATTTTTATCAAAGTGTTCAGTTTGAAATTTGAATGAAAAAGTTAATTTCTAAATATTTTCTTATGGAGGAGCGAGGAAACACAAATTGTTTGCCAATTGAGGGGACTTATGTGTTATAAAGGGACACTTGTTTAAAACCATGACAATAGCATATGCACGATCATATGTGTGACAAGGGGTCTTTTTTCAAATGTCATTATATTCTATGAACAATTTAACGTACAACCCTATTTTAACACATTTAGAGAAATCTCCATGAGCAATTTACTGTATATCTGAAGACTCCATCGTACCATATCATAATCATGCAATCCATGAATAGTATTTACCTCTATAAGGAATATTTTCCCAGAGCTCCTGAAGAGTAGTTGTTGAAGTCAGAAAGAGTTTTGGACAATTGCAGACAATGCGATGCTTTACAGCCAGCAATTCAGTCCCTTGGAGAAGGTTTGGAAGATGCACAAATATTAGAAGTTTCAGTTTTGGGAAGGTCATTAGATGCAGATACAGAGAAGAAACGTTTCAACTTGTGGCATTGGTGAACTTCCAATGCTGCTAGTTTTGGGAAGCATGGCTGTGTAGAAACATGATTGGACAATTTTTTATCCTCCACGTCCTCTTCCATGATCTGCTTTAATTCTTTGCATTCTCTTATCTCTAGTCTCTCCAACTCTGGAAAGCATCTTAAAACAGACAGAGGAAAGATTACTTCCAATCTTGCACATCCCTCTATTTCTAATGTTTTAAGATATTGGAGCGTAAAAGAATTCTTGGAAGCCATCCAAATATAAGCCAAACCATCACAATATTGTATAACCAATTTTTCTAATGAAGTCAAGGTTTTAGCTGTAGATGCCGTAAACAACGAGCTCAATTTCGGACATGAGATTAGCACAAGGCTTGTAAGGCTAGATGGAATAAATGATCCTGAAAAGCAGTTACACATAATCAAAATATTGCCCTGCATATTAGAGTCGATTATACAAATGCTATGTCTACTAATTACAGTTTAATTTTTTAAAACATTGATTGTTGTGGACTAAAACCACAAATCAACCATCAAGTCACAGGTCAACAAAGAAGAATAAAATCATTCAAGGACAGTCTTCTTATGCAGACCGCACATTTTGAATAACCTTATCTTCAAATAATTTTTTATGGGACAAAAAGGTTAAAATGCAAATTTAATCCTTTTTAATTTTGACCACGTGACAAATAGCATATGCATTGACAAATAACCTTATCTTCTAATAATTTTATATGGGACAAAAAGGATAAAATGCAAATTTAATCCTTTTGAATTTTGACGACGTTACAAATAGCATTTAATAATTTTATATGGGACAAAAAGGATAAAATGCAAATTTAATCCTTTTTAATTTTGACGACGTGACAAATAGCATTTGCAAATATGCACGACGATACTTGTGAATGAATTGGCAAATGAGAGTAGTTGGGTTGCATATGGTTATTTGTGAAATGAATTGGCAAATATCATTAGTGGCAAATATGGTTGCACGGATTATGATTGATAAAATTAAAATTATAATGGGCTATTGCAAATAATTGATATTAAGAAAATTTATCTACATTCAATTCAACCACACACATTAAATTCTTCACCTGAAGTTTTTCTAACTGTTAGATCAATCATTCATCTTGACAATAGCCGTCGAATGTAATTGGTTTTAATGCTCCTAATTGTATTTAATGAAGAATTAAGTTGCTGAAATTAAAAATATTTATATATAATTTTGATAATCTCCTTATATACACACACACACACATACATATATATATATATATATATATATATATATATATATATATATATATATATAATATGAGTGCCCTCATTGCTCAACTCTCTCCAGTCTCTCACATTCACTTTCATTCGAATATTCTCTTTTCATGAAGTGGTATATTTCTCTCTCCTAACATACATCTGATTCTTCTACTCTTACATCAATTTCTGTAACTATCAACATTTACAATGTTTTCTATAACTACTTCAATTCATTTCTTTATCTAATGTTGTTTTCTTAATATTTTTTTTTTCAGTTTTTCTAACTCTACATTTTAATTTTGAAGACTTCTCTCTTTCATCAATAATTTAAAAACCTTAATTCAATTTACTTTTCAATTTTCAACGTTAATATTGAAAAAATTAAAGTTACATTGTTACATCTTTCCTTATCTTTTTTTTTTTTTTTAATTTTATAGTTTTAATTTCTTTTATATTTATCTCTTTTTTAAAATTTCTTTTGATGTGCTATATAATCCTTTTTTTCTTCAAATTTTATGGTCTCTAATCTTTTGGACTTTTTTTTAATATTTATTTTATTAGTTTTTCTAACTATATTTTCTAATCTCTTATCAATTTCTATAACTACTCACACTCATAATATTTCTATAATTACCTTCATTCACTTCTTTATATGATGCTATTTTTTTAAATATGTATCTGATATATCTCCTTATACTTTTTAATACCAACTAAATTGTTTTATAAGCTATAATTGAATATCAAAACTAACTTCAAATATATTTTTTATTTTCAAAATTTAAATATGTTTCTAACATACATATAATACATTTTCTTACACTTTTAATATCAACTGAATTATTTAACTTAACATTTTATCTTTTTTCAATCTATCATTTTTAATATCTTTAGTTCTAACTTAAATTTGAATATTTTTCACATATTAATGATCTTCTTAAGTGATATTTACATATTAAATTTAACCCGTGTAATGCATGGGCAAAAATCCTAGTTAAATATTAATTTTGATAATTTTAATACTAAGTAGCCAAAAATAATGTATGTATACTTGCTAAAACTCACTTAAACATATTTATGAAATGCAACATGCGAAATGTACCTGAGCTGTGGTTTACAACGGGTGCTGATGGAACTGAAGTGCTTTCTGGGAAAGATTTCAATTGATTAGATTCAAAATCAGTATTCAAAAAATGTTGATGCTCATCTTCCTCAATGATTTCATCTGGTTCTTCTTTTTGATCCTGGTGTGCTGATGGAACAATATCCCCAATTATTTGCTCTAGCATATAGCAATTTTCTATCTTGAGCACTTTCAATCGAGGAAGACCTCCTATCATACTGGCTGAGAACACATGTTTTAATTCTCCACAGTCATATACTTGCACTTCTTGAAGATTTTGGAAGACTAAAGATTGTACAGGATGCCCAATCTTGAATTCGTCTTGACTTTTCTCCCTTTTGTCATCATCTACTAGTATATGCTTCAGTCCATCACAGTGTGATATTTCTAATATTTTCAACTGTACCAGACTTCTAGCAATGGCATATGTGAAGAGAGATGTCAACCGTGGACAATCACCTAAATATAGTTCCTCTAATTTCTCAAAAGGCCCATTGGCAGGTAGAAAACCAAGCCATAAAGCTCTTAGATGATCCATGTGATAGATTGTCAGCGTAACCAACTTGGAGAAGAGAGTTCCCACCTCACTCAAATGATTGCTAGTGTCAACCAAACACTCTATCTCATTAGAACTGAATATCTGAAGCTTATTCAACTCATTCATACCTCCTCCTTCCATTTGAAATATACCAGGGATAATACTTTTTGCACCTCCCTGAATTTTTCCTATGGATAGATCCTCTGCTTTTTTTGCCAAATCCTTAATTACCTCATTTGATGTGTCAAAATAGGGAAGCGATAAAGTTCTGTGATCAGAGCAAAATCTTTCTTGATGATAATCATAAAAATATCCGGATGGTAATACAATTCCATACCTTTGCAGTGTTTTGGGGACACTAAATGTGTTAAAGAATTCAATAGTGTTTTCACTGTAAGCTTCCCATTCTACTGCAATATCAATGATGTACAATTCTTCAAGCAGTGGGATTCTTTTGATCAAATCAAAATTTTTCCTTTTCATGTCACATCGATATAACTCCAAGGATTTCAAGTTTATTAGTTGTGTAACTACAGCATCAGTTTGTAATTCAAGGAATGAAGGCAATGAACAGTCATGCAATGAAAGACTTTGAAGTTTCTTCATATCTCTTACAAATGAGATGTCACTCAATTCCCAACTGCAAAGGATTAGACAACGAAGATTTGTCAATGTTTTGAATGACATTGTTGACAATGGTAGCCTGCTCTTTTTATTGATAAGATATAAAACTTTGAACTTTCCCATACTTTGGAAAATTCCATCCAAATCTTCCAATTCTGTGGCTGCTATGTGAAGAAACTCAAGATTGGAACAGTCCAAATCATTTGGAAATTTCACACACCATAGATATCTTATTGAATTTTGCTCCAAAGTCACATCCTTTTCCAATTCGCACTTAATGTCCTTTTTCTCATTCTTTGCTATCAAGTGTGCTACATCACGAACTAAGTCATGCATTTTGACATGTTTATCATCTGCATCCAACAATAAACAAGAACTTATGAGTTTAATTTTGGCTGCAATCACTTCAATCCTTGCGTTACCATATGAACGAACTTCTCCAACTACACCTAACCCTATTGCACATCTTGCTAAAAGTTCAATTGGAATTTCAAAATCTTCAGGGAAAACAGAACACAACAGGAAAAGTGATTTAGCTTCTTCACTATCCAAATAATCGTAGCTCAACTGCAAGCACTTGTAGGGATCTGGCAAACCTCTTTCAATATCTATTTGCTTAGAACTTCTCAATTTATTCAATGCAACACTCCAAATCACCTCAGCTTTGCCCTTTAAGCTACTAGCAACAGCTGCAATGGCAACCGGAAGTCCTTTACATTCATTTGAAATTAATCTTGCCAAACGCTTTAAGGTATCAGGGATGCCTTCAGATATAAGTGCTTTGTTTTGGAAAAGAGCCCACGCTTCTTCATCAATTAGGATTGGCAGGTGAATCTTTCTTTGGCAATCCATTGAAGTACAAACTGCTTCTGATCTAGTGGTAATAAGAATCTTACAGCCTTTATGGTGTTCAGAGGAGGGAATCCCTATGGCACCAAAATCAAGCTTCTCCCACACATCATCGAGAATGATAAGAATCTTTTTTTCTTGTGTTAATCTGTTGCATAAGCGTAGGGCTCTCTCCATTTCTTCATTTTCTGGAAATGTATACTGCATTGAACTTGCAATTTTTTCTTGGATCCTTCGAACTTCTACTGTACTAGACACGGGCACAAAAAGAACTTTGTCAAAAAGATGCTCTGCTTCCGCTTTCTTCCTAACTTCCATTGCTAAAGTAGTTTTACCACAACCCCCCATCCCATACAATCCAATCATGACAACCTCATCATCTTTCAGTGCTTCCATTACTTGCTCATAAGCAAGTTGTCTACTCTCAAAATTCAAACATTTTTCTGAGAGAGTATCAAGTATGTCAGAAGGAAGTGTAGCAATGCGTTCAAGTTGTATATATTTTGTACCTTCTTGAATGGACTTTTCAAGCTCCCTTTTTTTATTTGCTAACTTCCTTCCTAAAAGGTATCGCCAAATCCAATTTGGACAGTGCCCAAAACAAAAACTCTTATTTGTTCTTGCCTCTTCTAGCAATTGATTCACATTGTCTATGTCAATCTTAGCATCCTCCAGCCACTTGTCAACCACTTCAGCAGTCTTTCTTGTTTGTTTCTTGGCAATTGCAACACGATCTTCGACACTATTTCTTGTTGCAATCAAATTGTCTTCTTCTTTCTCAAGCTCTCCAACAAAATGATTAAAGCAACAAGGATAACGTAATTGATTTACAGCTTTGCACACCAAATCTTTTGAAATATCAGCCAAACAGTCGTAAAGGCTTTCCATCGATTTACTCCACCAAATTTAACTTAATTAACCTGAACAAAAAGAGAGACGAACATGGTACATAGTAAGTTTTATAATCAATTATAAAAATCACTTTTATATTTCGATGTTAGATAAAAAAATTATTTTAACTAATTTATGTTGTTCATATTGTTTAAAAAATACTAATATTATAGTAAAATTACAAAAAGAAATAGTATGAAACTATTTGTGGTAATTAGTTTTGTACTTAAAACAATTAATTATTAGAGATAAATGAAAATAGTTAAGATATGAATGTCTAACAGTTTAGATTGTAGTAATTAGTTATATACGATCTAACAGTGAATATAAACTTGAAAGGCTCGATGACATGAACGTCGTGTACTTCACATGGCTTGCCAATCCTTATGATCTGATTTATCCTTGATTATGAGCTACCCCTTTTGATCAAAATATTGAAACAGTCTAAGCAATGTAATAAGTTCTTGTTTACATTATTTTTTTGTCAACTTAAATATGTTTTTGGTCCCTAATAAAAAAAAATTAATTTTGTTTTTGATCCTAATAATTTTTTTTGGTCCCTAATAAATTTTTTATTTTGTTTTTGGTCCCTAAAGCACTATCTAAATCACTTTCTTTCACTCTTCAAAGCACTATCTAAACAAAAACAAAATAAAAAACTTATTAGGGACCAAAAAAGTTAAAAAAAATATTAGGGACCAAAAAAATTCAAAACTTTATCAGGGACCAAAACATATTTAAGCATTTTTTGTCCAATACATATTTAAACGTAAACTAAGTGTCGAAAGAAATACAAAAATATTTCAAAATTTTCCCACTTTCATTTTAATTAACTAAACCTTAGAATTAATTCAATGGGCCCTTCAAGTACCTCATCAATTTCAGTAACTGTTTTGTCATTGCTAAGGTTAAAGTTGACCATTAGCAAATTTTTTGACTCATTATTGTAACGAAATCGAAGTTGAACTTGCATTGAAAGATGTTAAATATACTTCCTCCGTTCCAAATTACATGACATTTAAGGTTTTGGCACAGGTATTAAGGAATGTAATTAATTTGTTGAATTTCCTAGAAAATATTAGGTAACTTCCTAATATACCCTTTATCTCTCTAATTAATTACTCATAGTACACTACTCCCACTAAGTATTAATTAAGGATAGTCCTGGAAAAAAATATTTAATGCAACATTGGTTTTGTAAAACGACATCTATTTTGGAACAAATTTTTTTCTCTAAAACGTCATATAATTTGGAACGGAGGGAGTATGTTCAAATATTTATGATCTTAAATATTTGTTCAAATCTTTAAGATCTTTCAAATCTAATTTAACTTTGATTTTAACAACAAATTCAATCACTAAATGAGAAATGCTAGCAACAATCTTTCTGTCAGACTCTTTTGAACTTACTCTCCATGATTAGTTAAAATTTATTAGAAATCACAAATTTTTATGGGTCTCAATTGTTATTTAATGACTCTCTCTCCTGATTTTGTAGTTTTCAATAAATTCCAACCAATGATAGAGTGTGTGTTGGGAGGAGTGTGTTAGATAATGTGTTGCTAGCACTCCTCTTAGTAAATTTGCCAGTATCAACTTTTAATCCCAGTAATGATAAAACAGTTATTGAAACTATTAAGAAATTTGAAGGACCTAGTAAATTAATTCTGGGATTCAACCATTTAGAAATGGCAAAGGGAAAATAGTTGAATAATTTTGTACTAGCATGGTCACTCAATTGAGGCAAATAGTTATTGGAGAAAAAATATATAAAACAAAAACTTATTGCAGTGCTTAGAATGTTTCAGTTATTTGTCCAAAAAGGCATACCACAATTCATGGATGAAGCATTTTATGGGGACCGACAAGCCACATTGTGTATTTGACCCAAAAATTATTATTAAATAACAATATCAAATAGTTAAATATTTTACTATTTGTAATCGGCACGATTCAAATAAATTTAAGAAAACAATATTCAAGTAATAACAAGTATTCCACCATAAATTTCCATCATCAAAATTCCATAATCAAAATACAGTATTTATAATTATATATTTGTAAATATTTATAAAAGGGATATAAGATTTTAGTGTACACATTTTTGTGTCCTATTTCATTCCTATAACTACCTCCATAAATAACTATTTCTCTCCCACTATTGTACTCTTATTACTACTATTTCCAAATCTCCCACTATTATTCAACCGCTATTTTCTCTCTCTCTTTTATTTTTATCTTTTAAAAATAAAAGAGGCACGAAGTGCCTTTTTTCCTCTAGTCAAAATCAATGACATCAACTATATAAAGCAAATTTGATTGACAACATACATCAATAATCAAACCAAATTTAATTAAAGCACAAAAGAATAAAAGAAAATGCTTAATTATGTTTTTAGTCCCTCAAATTAGGGGGTCTATTTTAGTCTCCAATGCATTTTTTAGTTCCTCAAATTCAAAAAATGTTCTTTTCAATCCCTTCCCTCAAATAAAAATTTGCATTTTTTTAGTTCATCAAATTCTAGTTGGGGGGGGGGACGACTTAAAAGAGCATTTTTCGAATTTAAGGGACTAAGAAATGAAAATTTTTATTTGGAGAACCAAAAAAAATAGACCTCCTAATTTGATGTACTAAAAACATAATTAAGCCTAAAAGAAAAATATATCCTAGAGCTCACATGCAGGTTGATAACGAAACTACCCCCAACTCATTATTGACTAAAACCATGTGACTGTCTGGGGTGGCCTCATGATTCAGGTTTTGGCACCCCATAATTAATCTCAACACCCAGGAAGGCAGGGGCAATTCCTTGAGGTTCGAATAAGGAAGTAGCCTAATTAATCTTGTAGTATTTGGGGGTCACCTACATCTACATTGTCCTAAATTGGAATTATGGAGACTAAGCAACTTCATTTGTTGATTGAGCAATTGTTGGTGTTTTTGTAAAATGATTTGGCTAGCTCCTCTGTACAAAAGTAACCGAAATCTTATGATGTTGCACTTGTCATTGCTCCTCTTCTCTTGCCTTTTGAATTTCATTTTGCACTATAGGCTTCATAACATCTCCCTATTGCTGGGAAATCTAATACATCATGCCATGTACTTTCATCTCCTTCTACTAACAAATGTAAGAAAGGGTGTACAGGATCAGGTTCCCTATCACCTACTAGCTCATTTACAATGATAAAGTTCTATGAGAGAGGATGGTGAAGGGAACTTAAGTTTGATTGATTGAGGTTCCACCAAGTGCACCAAGACATTATGTTGGTCTTTAATTTCAATTTTATATATATATATATATATATATATATACATATATATATAAATATAAATATATATATATATATATATATATATATATATATATATATATAAAGGTTAGAATGCAAAAGCATCATAATTAACCTAATGATCCCAACTAGGTTGGAACCAAAAACTTAACTAATCCTCTGCTGGCACCCAAAATCTTATTTTAACACTATGAGGACTAAATGTATTTATTTTAAAATAGAATAACCAAAATTACGGATTTTAAAAAATAAAAGGACCGAAATTGCATTTAAGCCATTTATATTTTTTTCATATAAATTTTTAATATTTTATATATATGAATTTTTAAGTTTTAACATTGAAATTTAAATTTAAGTTTTTTAATATTCATAGTTAGTAAAAATAAATTTCATAAACCTAAAAATAAAGATGACAAAGAAAAAAAAAGATCTTCAAATAGCAAAAGTTATCAAATTTGTATATTCACTTCAATGGAATTACATTTCCGTTTCATTAAATATATTGAATATAACGTAAATGTAATTCCATTGTGGAACTGCTGGAAAAAAAAATAAACATGAAATGGAAACGCGATTCCGTTGAATATTTGAAAATTCAATAAAATGGAATTATGTTTCTGTTACAATTTTTTTACACCCTTTATTTTAATGGAAACATAATTCCATTGTTTAATTTTTTTCTGCTCCATTAACTACAACAGAAACACGATTCCATTGTACATTATACAATGGCATCATGCTTCCTTTGAATTAATTTTTTTTCACCTCCACGTAAAACAACGGAATCGTGATTCCGTTGTGTTACATGGAGGTGAAAAAAATCTTAAAAACGGAATCGTGATTCCGCTGTACATGTTGCACAGCGGAATCATGATTTCGTGGGAAGGGTAATTTTGGAATAAAAAAAAACTCACCCACATATGTGGTGACAATAGCAACTCCCCAAAATAAATTGATCACATTAACCATTCGACCTAAGGCCCAAATAATTTAGCCCCAACATGTTCTCTCAATGGATTTGTGTTCAAAATGTGAATTTAAGCCTAACAAAAAATATTTTGCAAATTGTATTTTCTCTTAATTTGGATGAAGAGGTCCAATGTTAAAAACCTACTTGTTCTTGTTTTTATCCATAAGTACCCCAAGAATTAGTACATCTAGTAGTCTTAGGATTGACCTTTCAATGCTACTCATCTATTGATTTTGATTAAATATTTGTAGAGGATACATGGGATAGCCAGAAGGGATTAAATCCAAACAATTACAGTTTTTGGGACACAATCCAAACAATTATCAATATAAAGATTTTTGCACTATCAACTAATTAGAAATTATTTTTTATATGACTTTAAAATAACTATTGTAAAATTTAATCATGTTTAATTATATATAAAGGCATGGTTGGATGGTATTGAAAAAAAAATTATATTGTTAGTATATTTTAATTAAATTCCAATAAATTTATTTCATTAAAGATTTACCAGAAGTTTATTTGTGAACTATAAAAATTATTGAAATAAAGTAAAAATATATATAAAATGTCACAAATTAATTTTTTTAAACTCAAATAATTTTTTCATAAATTCTTTTACATGTCTTAATTTGTTTTGTTTTGCCAAATATTTACCATAATTTTATAGGATAAAAATGAAATATTTTTGTTAATATTTTTAATTAAAATCTATTCATCGTTACATCCTTGCAAATTCTTATGTGTTAGGAGACAATTCAAATTTTCAATTTTAAATCTTTAGAATGTAATTTGGATTTAAATATATTATCATTGTTTTTCAAACTTATTTCCTCTTTTAATATTAGGATACAAGTTGTATAAAAGAGGTCATTGTGAAGAGAAAAGCTACCACCCAAGTTAGAGGAGGGTTGTGTAATGGTGAAAGTTTTCTCAAGATTGTCTAGAAAACATGTAACCTTATTGAGATAATGAATTTTTGTTGAAATGTTCTCATGGATGTAGGAAGAAATGTCGAACCACATTAAGTTTGTGCTCTTTTGTTAATTCTATTTGTGACAATACTTCTATGTGTGTTCTATCCTTTCACACTAATGGTTGTGTATATGAAGGGGTTTGTTTCCGCAATAGTGGTATCAGAGTTGATGGTGTGGCCTGATTACCAGTCAAATAAGTAATGAATCCATAAAAAGGTGATGGTGGACTCATGTGAGGACCCTTGTGTTGAAAGTCTTCTCGGCGATGTGGAAGTCAAGTGACATATCCTGTTGGCAATAGCTAACAACGGTACAAGTGCAAGTGCCATCATCCAATGCTTGTAGAGGAATATTGAGATCAAGAGGTATGGCAAGGAACTCGCAAAAGTTTACAAAGCAAAAACATGATGTATGGAAAAAAAATTGAAAATGGTTGTGACGAACTTCCATGGCAACGAGAGTTGAAGAGATTAAGGATGAAATTTGGAAATTTTAGTCGAAGCAGAAATTATTGAGAGAACCATTCAAAATTCCAATTTCAAATCTTTTAGTTTTTTTTTTTTTTTTGTTTCAAGGCCTGCAAGGTGTATCAAAGGATAAATTTATAGGTTGTCCTGCACCATCACTTGGTTCATGGACCACCACTTGGTCCTAATAATATCTATGAAGTAAGGGCATGCAGACACAAGTTCAAAATAACTAAAGGTTGTTGAGCAGATGAACCAGTCAATGCAAGCATTCCTTCACGAAGGGTATGTTGAAACTTTAACTCCCAGGGGTAATAAATGAAAGATTTGATCTGGGATATGATAGGAGCATAAGGTTGGGAGGGAGAAGAACCCGTGGTGATCAACTGAATAGCTGTTAGTGAATCAGATTCACAAATGAAGTGCCTGTGACTAGTCTTCCAGGCTTGTTGAAGCCCATGAAGTATGGCAAATAACTCGGCATTGACATTTGTGGTTTAATAATATCATTGTCTTTTTTTTTATCATAATTAGAAATATCAAGTTGATAAATAAACAAAAACTGAAATTTATAAAATATTCACAGGTAATTCTATGACAGGCAACTTCTGATTGGAAACAGAAGAAGCATGCGAGGTAACTAACTAACTAACTAATCCTTGAGCTTTGAGCAATTATTGATGTGCTTCAAACTTCTCATCAGGTCCCTAGCAAAATAACTTCAATGAAAATGTTGATAATATTGGATTTAGTCAACAAGATATTATTAATTATTCTAAGTGTAAAGAGATAAAAGTAGTTAGAATAAAGAGATGCTCACTTGATATAATTATCATATTGGAGCTTGAAGAATCAAAGTTAGAGTTTGGTAATTCCACATCTCAAGTTATCCCTAAAGTCTTTGCCATAGTTTTGTGTTATCCTCCATATGTGGCAACTAACTAAAAGGCATCAACGAATTAACTTTGCAAATGAAAGGCAGCTTGGAATAGCTTAAAAAGGTTCCTCTGCTTGTAATTATTATAAGAAAGGTCACAACAAATGGTAATGCTCAAGTTTAACTTAAGCAAGGTATCTTAAAAGCACACATTACCTGTAAATATCTTATTAGTCTTTTTTTTATTATTTACTGTGTTAAACTAAATGTCTGACGCACTATGGATTTTAGGAGTGATATTATTAATAGTCAATTTCCAAACTATAACGTTTAAGCTTCTAGTTTGGTTGATTCAAATGTAATAACATTATCATTTATTTGCAATTCTTTATAATTATTTTTATTCTAACAACATTATTGTTACTACTTCACATTTTAGGAAATTATCGAAGCATAATAAATTCCAGTAAGGTCTCAAGATTTTTGGTGGATTGAATTGTTTTTTGACAGAATGGAATGGATGTTATTTCACACCGGTTTTGCTTACTTTATGTTATAAGATGTTTTTTTTTTTTGAAGAAATGTTATAAGATGTTATATCACTAGTTTCCTAACCTGGCGATGCTGGATCTCTCTCTCTCTCTTTTAAAATTTTAAAATGTAAAAAATATATAATACAAAATAAAATAAATTTTAAAGTTAAATATTTTAAATCATAATAAAATTATACATTTTAAGCATTTAATATTAATTTATCTTAATTTTAACGACAATATTTTATATTTAAGTCAATAAGACTTTATTGAGTAGATTATTGTATTTTTAATTTTTTTTCAAATTAACTTAAAATATTGAAAATTACATCTATAAATTAAGAATTATAAAATCTATAAAAATAGTAATACATTGGAAATTTAAATAAGTTTAATCAAAGTTAAATAAAATCAATAAGTAAATTAATGGTTGATACATAAAATATGTGGTAAATCCGTAACATATTACCATTTAATGCAATTATATGCACATATTATTTTTTCTTTCTATCTATAGAATGTATTGTCTTTTTTGAATATTTTTTTTTTCTCGTGTAGTAGTCTCTCTTAAATACTTTCTGAAATCATTTGACAAAAACTCCAGAAACTTTGTCCACACTCAACACTTGTAAGGCCAACTGAGGTCTGAGTATGCGTATGGATGTGATGATACTTTATGTGTAAGAGTAATATTTTCTATTTAAAAATTAATTACTATTTTAAACTTAACATAATAAAAGACTAACAATTTAATATTTTCGTTATAGTTAAATCAGAAGTTACAGAAAAACGTAATATCTTTTCATATATTAAATGATGTACTGATAAAAAAATATATTAAATGATGTAAATAAATTATTAAATGATTGTCTATTTTATCTTTAAAAAATACTTGTATATAGAAAACAATTAAGAATCACACCTATTAATTGCTACAAATTCTCATACAAAATAAATTTGTCAACCATTTTCATTTTCAATAAAAATATTAATAACGAAATTAGTAACAACACTGCCAATACTATTTTTATAATATTTAGACAATTTTAACAATATTTGAACTTTTTTTTTATTTAAAATAAGATCATCACTTAAATTTTTATAATATTTTTTTAAATTAAATCACAACTCCCTAACACCAAAATAACAGTACTAGTTACATATAATTATGGAAAACTCAGACCTTGATAAGAATGAAAATAAAGTCACATATATATAAAGATGAACTTACGGGTATAATATGTTATCACATTTCAAAAAGTTCAGCCATTTAGTCTCCCTCCACCTCGACAGTTTTGGCACAAATTGTAGACGCCTTTCTCGTTATTCTTTTCGAGCTCCAAGTCTTCATCCACTATTTTTCATCTACTGTACCCGGAGTGGCGTTCTGAATCTAAGGACAGTGGCCAACAACTTCGGTGGTGACCAGCAGATGCGTTTTCCCCATTAGAAAGCTTGGGCAACGAGGATTCTTTGGGTGGCTCCAGGCCAGAAACGGAGCTTGCTGGCCACGGGTTAGGGTTCACGATTCACATTTTTTAAGAAAGGAAGGGGATAAATGAAGCCAATAATTTGATCTAGAAGATGAAAGTGAGGCTAGGGTGATCGGAAATAGAAATCGAAAGTAGATCTGTGTAAGAAATGGAAGCAGAAGATGGATTGATAGAAGCAGAGAGACAGAGAGAAGATGACCAAAATGAAAAGTCTGAGTTTAGATCTCAATTTGGGGGCGTCGCCGCACCCTAAACCAAATAGCAGATATGTAAGTTGCCCTACATCCAACGGCTTAGAAGCACTCTGAAACTTTGTCCGTTGGATTCGCATAAAGGAAAATAATTAAGGGAAAAAAGGTAGGTAAATAAATAAAAAGAATAAATAAAATAGTAGTAAATTGGTTAATTGAGAATAAAATCTGAAGAAATTACCTTAATAAAATCTCATAATTACCTTAATTAATTTAAAAGTTATTTCACATGTATCTTAATTATATAAAAGTGATCATTACATTAATTATCAAAATCAGTCATAATTACCATAATTACAATAATTATTTATTTTATGAATAAAAAATTCCAACAACCAACAGTGTAATTATATTTACCCCCCGCTTAAAATTCTTTTATTATAACTTTCATATAAAAATAATAAATCAAATCACTTAAACGATATATATTTAATTTAAAGGATATATATTACTTTATATTATCTAATCACTTAAACGAAGGCTTTACTTTAAACGATATATATTTAATTTAAAGGATATATATTATTTTATATTATCTAACCACTTAAACGAAGGCTTTACTTTAATTAATTACTCTTCTCTATAAATTAAACCGTTACTTTAAATTAAAGTGTTTATTTTCCATTTAAAATTAAATTTCATTGGCATAAATATTTATAAATTTAATTTTTTCTCATTTCTTTTGCATGAAAAGTTGATTGGAATACTTTTATTAATATTATAATATTTTTCGGTTACATATTAATATTATAATATAACAAATAAGTATTTTATCAAAAACAATATAACAAATAAGTAAACAAAATAATATTAACTAAAAAATTAATTAATAAAATAATATATATGTGTGTTGTTAATGTAATTATATTTAATAAATAAATAAAATCTTTCTAATTTCATATTAAGTTGTGATAAAAATCTTGGGACAGAATACATATTTCCATCCCAAAATTGGGACGGAAGAAAAAATTTTGTCACAAAATTGAGACGGAAGAAAAAATTTTGTCACAACATTGGGATGGAAGACAAACTATGTCACAAAAGTGGGAAGGAAATTATTATTCCGTCTCAAAATTGCGACGGAATACAAATTCTGTTCAAACTAACTAATTTTTTAAAAAAAGTTTGTGACAGAATTTTGTCCCAAAATCCATCCCAATTTATTTTTTTTGGGACAAAAAATTTTCCCGTCACAAGTTTCCGTCCTAATTTTATTTTTTTCCTTGTAATAAATTAAATTCTGCTTCAATGTTTGAGTAATCTCACGTCAAGTTCAGCAAACTACATGGGTACTTAATTCAGGAAGCCACATTTTCATGAAGTGTAGTCAAGAAAACTGAGATTTGGTATTTATTTATTTGCAGTAACTAAAGTCCTATCTCTCTTGCCAGGGAAAATATTGAAGAAGGATATATAACCAAATATTGAAGACAAATTCTAAAAGGAATCATAAGATCACAGTACATTGTCATCATGATTCATGGGATGAAAAAATAATAATGACAAAATTTATAAAGAATAAGTGCTGCTTTTATATTGTCTTCTAAATCTATCTTTCCAGCAGAACTTTTGTCACTCAAACGATGTAGTGCTGCTGAAATGTCTCAATGTCAAGTCCCTTGGGTTTCACAACAGACTCAATATTGCCTTTTAGTGTGTGAATTGTGAAGCTCCCTTAACCTGCAAACCAAATAGACTACACCATGGATTGGATTCGGCTTTAATTAAGGGGGAAAAACAAAGATAAAGATATCATGGAGAATGGACATTACCTTGCAACTTCAGCACATTTCCTAGCCTGTTCTCAATGTTCAAACAATTCTCTATAGTTGTTTTCTTCATTCGCGATTTTCTCCATTTCAAGAGGATTCAGACCATGTAAAGTGTGTTGAGCTGCAGCCCCTTGTGCTTCTCTCTCCTTTTCCATAATCCTTCTTTGAGGTGAAAGCAACCTGCATCACAACACTGGAAAAACAGTCAGAATGAGCAACAAATTTGGCATTGAGATTAAGATGTTGGCTTGATATCGATTATATTTATCCATGCCTTATTTGTTAATCCATATTGGATGATGAACTTGAATATATGGTATGTAGAAATTAAATGATGCTATAGAGCCAAATGACACATGCCCAACCCCATCCAATCCTTGCAAAGCCCCAATTCACATACACAACTATGACCATGGCAATCTAAGAAATAATCCATAAAACAAAATATCAAGAATCATTAATGTGTTGTTTCTATGCAAGAGTAAAAGTATTAATTAGAAAAACAAACCCATTTCATTACAACTACCAGCTGTGCGATAATAAAAGCAACAACAAGAGGGCAAGACATGCAACATAAGTCCAGCTCCTTGACTGTGTAGCAAAGATGAGAGCCTGACTTACTGTACTTGAAGATAAACAACTGCTATGAGCTCATGGTGGTTGTTCCTGATAGATCTCTCATGCCAAATATGTCCTGCCAATATTTTCATGTATAGAGAGGTTAAGCCTGAAATAATTTTGCAAATTTAAAGAAAATATGTTTATCTTACAGTGAAGAAATTCGATGTAAGAGCAATGCCTAGAAGACAACAGTCATAATAGCATGTCTTATGGTCCCAACAATGTCAAGCCTTGATGAGTCAAATACAGGCAACAGACCCACAAATTGCCACTGCACTCTCCTTGCTTTTTCTTTCATTTCCTTAATCAAACTAATTTGCCACAAAAGCCATCATTTGAAGAGGGGGTGGGTATATAAACAATCACAAGTTCAACTCACTTGTTTGGTAATAGCAAGGGAACAAAGACCACAATCAACAAATTTATCAATGATGGAATGATCCTTTTTCTTTGTCTTCCCGAAGGTTGCAAAGTTCAATAATATGCTAACAAATTCAATATGAGTTACAATGTATAGGGAAACAACAAATATAAACTATGTGTAGTGCACTGCACTAATTGCTTGCTCTAGTGCCCCTTTGCTTACTTAGTGTCAGTTACCCTTGGTGTTTATATTATGGTTGTCCACTTGCCCACTGGATTAAAGGGTACGAAATGCTATTTATACATCTGCAATAGAGGACCCCAAAGCCCAACCTTTACACTGACAAACCCAATTGCGTAGCTCATACCACCTGCATATGTGTCATACCAACACGAAGAACCAAATGGCAGTGAGATCAGTTGGGCAATCAACTTCTGCCTTACAAAAATAGTAAAACGTGACTGCTCAGTAAAGAACAAAACAACTTAATTGATCTATTAGGCAAGAAAGGAGATGGGGTGAGTACAATAAAGCTACAACATATATGGAAATTAAAATAATAGGCAACAATTAGGGTACAACGCATGTCACATAAAGCATAGCAAAGAATAACAGAATAACAGAAGTTAAGACAATAGACATAGTTAATAGAGGCAAATGGTAGTGCTAGAAACAGAAACCTTCAAACATGTAGCGCCCTTGTCCTTATCGGTGAAAACTTTGGTGGACTCAACAATGATTTCAGTTCCAGTCTCCGCCCATGGGATCTCTTCATAAATCTAAAATTACAAAAAAGTAATAAAACATAAAAAGTTGCAACAACTGGAATTGTAACCCAACAGACGACACATCCCAAAGTAGGTTTGATAAAGAATCAATGAAACATCAATTTCATTTTCAAAAAGAAGGGAGAAGTTGCACGAACAGAGAAAAGCAGAAGAAGGGAGAAAGAAAAAAATCAAAAAATAGAGGAAAAGATGAAATTAAGAATAAAGAAGAAGAAATGAATGTCAAAACCTGTGTAATTAAACCTAATAATAAGAAAGTGGTCGACGGTAGAGAACGGTCGCAGCACACCACTGGAGCAGATGGTTGAAACCATTGTCTCACAGTTTTCCCCCACAATCCACATTCAGCTTGATGTTCTCACTTGGATGGGAAAGTGAAGTTGAGGAAGAGAAATAAAAAACTGAGCAAAAATGATAGTATAAGAAAGAGAAGGGTTAATTATGATTTTGGTCCCTGAACTTTTTTGTGTTTTTACTTTTAGTCCCTAAACAAAATTTTGACTGGTTTTAATCCCTGAACTTTTTTCCTTCAATGTTTTTAGTCCCTCAACTTTTCTCAATTTTTGTTTTTAGTCCTTAAACAAATATTTAACCTTTCTTAGTCCCTGAACTTTTTTTCCTTCAATGTTTTTAGGGACTAAAAACATTGAAGGAAAAAAGTTCAGGGACTAAGACCAGTTAGGGACTAAAAGTGAAAACTCGAAAAAGTTCAGGGACCAAAAACATAATTAACCGGAAAGAGAATTAATGGGAACAGAGAGAGATAAGTAGATAACGTGCTAAAGAAGAGGAAGATTTGTAAGCATTGCGTGTTGAAGGAGAGAATTCAAGCGGGAAACAAGATGAACAGTATTCTAAGGATGATAATTAATTAATAGGTATAAAATAATAAAACAATAGCCCATAAGTGAAAGTAAAAAATGGGCTGGCCCATTAAAACAAACAGTATCCAGTACAATATTTTCAGAAGTTGACTTTGTAATGTTAATAGATTACTTTCAGCTCTTTTTCCTGCATTTGTAGATAATCTCATAGTACTCTTTACTTATTTTCAGTTTTATACGATACTCTATTCTTGATTTAAGAGTTCTCTCCCTGATGAATTTGGTTTTTATTCAAATCATCCTTTTGTTTTTTACAAAGCAATTAGAACTGTGTTTACTTTATCTGTATATTAATATTGAGAAAGGGAATTAGGCATCCCCTCCCTCTTTGGCTTTTTATGTTAAAGAGAAAAGCCTAACTGTATCACTTATTTCTCAATCTAATTACAAATTGTACATAAAAATCCGGGAGCTGCAAATTGATTTCACAATTCATACATAAAAAATCGCTAGTGTATGTACAACAAAAGACCAGAAGAGAACAACCAAGTTATGGTTGATTCTAAAATAATCTAACAAGAATTAAAATTGCACAAGAGCAATATAGTTCTTTACACATTGGTACATTCATTTAGACATTTAACGCTAGAAAAATGTTAAAACCATAAAGATGGTTTCAACATTTGAATGGTTAACAACAACACAAGTCTTTGAGTTGCAGGCCATTCATGAACTCTTTCTGGTGCCATCATTACTTGTGTCTAGCTATTAAGACTCCAATAGCATAAGTTGAATCTCTTAGGCCATTTCTAGAGTTATCTAATATGATATGTTCCAACAGTTAGAAAATCTCAAGACTTTTGTGTGTGTGTTTTTGTTATTGTCTCTGATGATGATTAGCTAGAATTGGAAATGGCCTTGGGGTTCTGCTGATGTCTCGTGCAATCTCGATGCAAGCTTGATCAACCATCTCCAGAAAATCCTTCACTATGACAAATAGTTGAAGATTGTTTTCTGCAATCTCTTTTGAAGCTCAACCTTCATAACATTGTGTTGTTTTACTAAGAGCGCTGAGACTGAATCAATTAAACTGCTATAATATACATGTGCTATTTTCTTAACATTGGACAACTTACTATAAAACGGATCCCTATTGTATATTCCCTTTCTCTCTGTTCATATGAAGCAACACTGTTCTCAGGGTTTGCACCCATGTTGCTGGTGGAATCTGGACAGATATACGATGGGGAGAAGAAAACCATGCGAAGGAATTCCCATACAGCAAACCATAGCAGTTTATGAATGGAAGTTCCAAGTAATTATTAGTTACTACAAATGACCATAAACAAAACAAAACAAAGAATTCTAATTCTATGGCAATATATGTAAAGTAGCCTGAGACAGAAAATCTAAGATCAACCTTATTGAGATATTCTCCACTGTCAATAAAGAACATAACAAAGTACAAAATTTCATAGATCAAGCATGAAATGCCCGTTTTAACTAATAATAGTAAGAGAGAGAGAAAAATATATAAAATATATCCCTGTTTTGTTTTAAACAAACCGAGA
This sequence comes from Pueraria montana var. lobata, assembly GCA_026413185.1. Classification (NCBI taxonomy): domain Eukaryota; kingdom Viridiplantae; phylum Streptophyta; class Magnoliopsida; order Fabales; family Fabaceae; genus Pueraria; species Pueraria montana. Next base: position 34,414,907 of record CM048651.1, on the reverse strand, counting down.
TCCCACCACTTCACAGCATCATTTTTTTTATAAACAGAGTCCTCCCCCACCCTTCATCTCTTATGTAATGTAACTCTCTCCACTTCATCTTCATCATTTTCTCTCTCGCTTTCCCCACTCTTTTTCCTTCATTATAAAAAAAATAAATATATAAAAGAAGAAAGGCACACATGGCATTTCCAGCATGTCCTTGACTGTATTTGTTGAAGTTAGTGAGAACTTTGGACAATTGTGCACAAGAAGATTAATTAATCACAGTCTGAAACTCAATCCCTTGGTAGAAATTAATGAGGTTTGGCTATTGCGTTAAGAATTTTTTTACGGAACCTTTGCATTTCATAGAGTTTTGGAACCCTCATCTAGCTGGACAAATAGATTAAAGACACCTCATTTTAATGATGCCATGTCAGGGTTTTATGAAAAGTTTTTTAAATTGCAATGTAGTCCTTTATCTTTTAAATTAATTATAACTAAATTGTTAACATTAACATTAATGAATATTTTTAGGTAGGTAATCATATGAATTAGGGTTTTTGTCAACCGTATCATCAGACAAATCCCAAAAATGGAATCCCTTGCCTCCGCCTTCTTCCTCTTGTTGATTGAATTTTGGATACATCATATTCATGGAAGTTGGTCCAGTTGAATTCCAAGTTCTGGTTCCCATCAAGAAGCTCGTGAATGAACACAGTTGTGGCGCCTTTGACGTCGTTTTGCACCACGTTCTCCCAACGTCAGTGGTGCCTGAGCTCAGGAAGCCATGACCCAAAACGCACTCATCATTGATGCCGTCAGTTTAGCCACTCACTTCTTAACCCCCAAAGGCATCTTTGTAACCAAGGTAATCACCTCATTTTCCTTCGACTTAATTATGCTCTAATAACGTAATTATTTCTTATTCTGATTATTATCATTACTGCCTTGTTGTATGATAGATTTTTACGTTGCAAGATTACAATTTTGTACTGTATTTCTTGAAGCAGGTGATGTGGTGATTTTTATTGAAAAAATCATGATATTCCTGTTTTTGTCTGGTTTGATGGAATTGTTGAAATTTGGTTGTTGTGGTGCTGGAATTTTTGCGTTGCAGTTGTTTGAAAAGGTTGAGGTGGATTAACTTGCAGCTAGTCATTCTGAATGCGTTGAGATATATGTTTTAGGCCTTTACAAGATTGATCAGCACCTTCTTGATTTGAAGCACCTCTTTGAGGGGTCTGTGGAACCACAGCCAACTGTAATTCAATCTATTATCCGGGATGCTGGTTGGCAATTTTGTTTTTCTTTGTTTTTGGTTTATTTGATTTGATTTTCTCATTTCATGAATCATTGATGCAAGGTTGCAGGTGGTGGGCGTACTTAGAGAAAATAACCAAAAAGGCATTATGATGGGTAACTACTGCTTCTTTGAAAGACTTGGTTTTACTTTTAATTTGTATTTGCTTTTGTGGCATGCTTTCTGCAAATTATTTTGCTCATGATCTTGCAATGAATGATCTTAATTTTTATCTGCTATATTCATCATGAGTGGTCTTATTGATTTCCAAGATTGTTAATGTATCCTGAAAAATAGAACATTATAGACTTATAGTAGGATTCATCATGAGTAATCTTTGCGATTGAACTGTATCAGAGTATAGAAATATAACCACTGAGATTTCAGTAGATTTATAGTTAGAAGTCAGTGGATAATTGTTAAGCACTGCAACATTTCAAACATATCTATTGTGCCTTTAAAAAAATCATACTTTGATCAATTTTTAAGCTGCCCAATACTGCAGAAACTCGCTGATTCTCCATTGCCCTTTTAATATTTTCCAATTGTGAATTTATTGGTACATGAACTGATGAGGTAGTTCTAGCAGAACTTATTGATAACCAAATTGTAAAAATGGATTTGAATTGAATTATTGAGATGTAAGCAAAAAGTAACTTAATGATGAAGTAGTTATCCTTTTCCTTGAACCATTATATTCATATTTCTAATTGTAGGGCCAAAAAAAAAATACATACTGATTGCTTTTTTTTTTTTGGAAGGCAAAGAAAATATTACTCCCTCTGATCCTTTTTATAAAAAACAAAAGAGTGTTCTTTTTTTGTCCTAATTATAAGAAACATAGACTCACTTTAAGTTGTATTAATTGATAGTTTTCTTTTTTACCCTTCATCTTGTGAAATCCATTAATAAGACACTTACTCATTTCTCACGCATTTATTGGTCGATTAACCATACAAGTTAAACTTATTGGTGGAGGTGCAATGTCATTAATGTAACCACTTCTTAAACCAATCAATTTAAGGGGTACTTTTGGAATAAAATTCAAAATTATGACATTATTAATTATAGCTAACTAACTTAACTATTTTTATTGGTCTTGACGATTTAGTTTTTTGTTTCTTATAATATATATAAAGAGGGTTTGAAATTGAGTCGCAAGATGTGGTGAATTCAAACCCGTTATGTACATATAACAGGTATGCACAATTGAAGTTCAGAACTGTGGCCACTAGATGTGAGCACAATGCACACTATCCCTCTGTTGCCACAACAAGCCAAACCCCACCACTAGATGAGTTCAATTGGGAAGTTGGGTGATCGCAGCTCTGGATGGATTGTTTTGAGTGGCTCAAAAGTACAAATCAATGTTATGGGAAAATGTATTGCTTATTTGCATCTGGTTTATTTCTTTGTATTGATATGATATAACAATATACAAAAGAGAAAGACATGGCCTTATGTTGCTTGTCAAGCGATCATGTCTCCGTTGGTAGAATAGTATACGCCCTTAAGTAGGAGCGTTGTGACTAATATATAGTTATATTATTTATATAAATTTTTTTTTCACATCAATTATTTTATTATATATTTTTCTTATTTTATTCAGTTTATTGTATAACTTGTAAAACAATTTTATAAATATAATTTCATGTATAAATAATACAACTCGGACATGATCATGTCATGTGCCACACACACACACACACACACACACACACACACACACACACATATATATATATATATATATATATGATCATTAATTTAGTGTAATTATTTATAATAGTTGTTTTTAAAGCTATTATAAGTGCAATACTTGTCAATAATTAAATTTTCATACCCTAACCGAATAAAATATTTAATTAAGACTTTTGCAAAATGCAAATTGAAGAGTTACAAATTTTATAAAATATTTTTTTTTGTTAAAAACCTTATAGTAGGTAAATCCAGTGCCCCATCCGTGAAGCACTTACTTTGCTGCTTCACAATAGATTGCTATCTAATTTTAATCCAATGTTACGTATGGACAATGTTTAAATATATGAAAATTATTTACTATTATCTAAATTGTATTTTAAAATAATGTATAATATGTTTCTTTGTTTAGATAAGATTTGATTTGGTATTAGTATAAATAAGTGTCGGTATTTTTTGTTAGTAACATATGCTAAATGAAATTATAACATATAGTCCTTATTCTTTCTTAAATTTTACCAAAAATAAACATTATTCAATTTTTAAATATTTAATAATATAAAAATAATTTAATATTAGACAATTTACTAATCTCATATAAAAGAACAAACTGAAATGCCAAGTCCCTGATCTAAATGCCATTTGAAGACGACCACTTCCAATATTAACTACTATCATTTTTTTAACATACTAAAATACACAATTAGAAGCACAAGTTAATCATAATCCGCAACGACTTTGATTAGGAAAGCAAAAGCAAAGAGGAAGCTTTCAATGGCCTTGGAATGGGAATGACACGACCACACAGCACATACCCCACCATCTGAATCCCTTTGTATTCACCTTCAGCCAGCATCTAATTCCCTAAGATGGTGAGGCTTAAACGGCTTGGGGAGTATATGCTGCCTCAATGTGATAAGCAAAAACGAAGAAATATACACATTGGAAGAGTGTGAAGAAGACTATGTATCTGTAAGGTACTGACCCAACAAAGGAAGCATGGTCCCCTTCCAAAATACTGCCAAAAATATATAGGTTGGTGTTAGAAAGAGAATTAATTGAATGAAACCATCGACAGTTATGTGTCAATTAGCTTAATTGGACAAGGGTAAAACGATTGAAGATTTATACTTACATCTATACAGTTATCCATTTCTATAAACACTGCTTGCATCTTCCATAGATTACAGACTTGCTAGCTTTCTGCCTTATGCTTTCCTTGACACTATTAACCATTCTTCTTCTGATCAACTACCATTAAAAAATCACCATATCAAATATCCAATTCAATCATGATAGTTACTACAAATCCAAATACTCATTTATCCACCTGCTTCTTGAGAACAACCAGGCTTTTGGTGTGCATAGGGGATTGAGGCAGAACTCCATTTGAAGGGGCTAAAGCAATTAATCCACAAAGCAAAGTCTGAAATTATTTATCCAAAGCAAATCATCAATTCCAATTGGATCACTGAAGTGAATGACAATTAAAACTCAGTAATTTACTGCATAGTATTTTAAATTCTTAAAAAAATTGAATTGCTCCGATAGATTGACCCATCCAAACACAGGGGTAGTTTTTATGTTAATTTTAATATTTTACTCAATAGCCTTATTAAAAAACGGCAAGAAAAACAAAATCCATAAAAAAATGAACCCAGGAAGCTGCTCACATTCTGCGAATAATTTTGAAAAATAAAGTATTAGAGGCCAGGAGAGGAGCAACAGAGAATACTCGGAGAAAGTGCTCGGCAGCTTCTAGAAGTTATGATCAGGCACGACGTCCTTCTAGAAGCCACAACCGCACTGTGTAGCGACATCATCGACTGCGTGCATCTCAGTTTCGACAAAATCCTGCCAAAGACCAATGACAACAACAAAATCGATTATTATAAGCGTTGTTTGGGATAGGAAAAGAAACGAAAGTCTTAGGGTGAAAGGAAACCTGATCAAAAGCAGGATCGACAAAGAGGAAAAGGGGGAGGAAGCTGGTTTAGAGAAAGATGAAGCGCAAGTATTGAATTTAATAGCTAATTTTAAGGACGAAAATGATTTTCGTTGTGCAATTCTGCTGCACGCTGAAGCAATTGACATGAGATCATATACAGCACAATCAAGGGTTTAGGATTTTGCTTTTGGAATTTGAAACAAGGGCGTGAGTGGGAGAAATCATGGTGCGTCCCGAATCCCGAAGTTGACTAATGATTCCAAAACTCAAAGAAGGTAAAGCTGAGGTTATCCCTCTCATCCACTACGGTACACATTCACTCCAAAATTTCCAAATTTTTTAGCTCTCAAATTTCCCTCCTTCAAATTGGCCTAAAACTTAACCCAAATTTCCTAATTTTTCGTCGTCCCTCTGTTCCCTCTTTCACTCTCCCACTACCCCAAACTTCCCTCTAGGCTCTGTTCCTCCAATGCTTTTATTACTCATGGCCCTCTTCGTTCTTCAAGTTCTCACACCCTCGCACACACTCTGGTCTCTGGCATATAGGATTTGATTTGATTCTTTTTCAAGTCTCGCTTCGAGTTCCGCGTGAGCACTCTCCAACTCCCATTGAGTTTTTTGCCCCAACAGCGCTAACGTCGGGTGCATCTCTTCCTGCTGCAACGCCTTCTTTAGGACCTTAAATGGCGACGCTAGGAGGGAAGGTCGCTGGGGTGGAGAACGCACTTCTGTGTAGCTTGGAAGACCTTTAAAAAATAGTATGTGATACTGTTTCAGGCTAGTTAACCTTGTTAGAGTAGCCACGAATGAGTCCATGGTGAAGCTCTGTGGTAGTGTTTAAGTTGGAATAGAAAACCATCAAAGTCTCTACCCTTGGATTATTGACCTTTTTCTTTTTACTTGAGATATTGTATGGATTATTTGGTAGGTTGTTTGAAGGACAAGTGTTTCACCCCAATATCAACAGCAAAGAAAGCATTTGCCTTTACATGATGAATGAGCAATGGAGCCCCCCACTGACTATATCAAATGTTTATTCAGATTGTCTTGTCTCAGATACAATGCTTGAATTGTATTTAAGGGATGATTCCTTTTAGATTAAACTCACTACACCCAATTAAATTTATTAATATTATTGCATAAAATGATCTAATAACAAATAAATTGATTGTATAATCCAATTTTATTCTAGGCGTGATCTGACTCTAGTTTAATTAGAAGAATGTGATTATGAGGAAGCAAGAAGTAATAAACCAAAATGTTGATTTATCATTAAAAGATCAACTGTTAAACAATTGTCAATGGTATAAAAAAACAATGACAGAATTATTTCTGCCCTCAAACTCCACTTTCACTCAATTTACTGTTCTAACAACATATAAACAATTTTTAAGAAAAATCTTCAATCATTACAAGTTGCTACTGTTTTGCCAAACGAGGACACCGCACCTATACCAACCCATCTACTGCATTTACAAGCATTTAAAATCATTTGAAAGACTTGACTCATCGTACTCAGACTTTGCAATCCACATCTGCATTTCAAAAAATAAGTTTCCAATTAATATCCCTAATAAATTGATCATATCCAGTTCAAAAAATAAAAGGTTCAATTCACCTGGGATCGGCCCAAAAGGACACTTTAGATAGTTCAGGAACTATAGCCACCATGTCACATACTACATCTGTTAAGTTACAAATGAACAAACAAAAGCACAAGATGAACCACTCACTGCTGTTCTCATTTGGTTCAGTCCTCCATTGCACAAGACTGTATCTGTTGTTTTTATAAACCCCAGGTGACAACAAAAATATAGTTAAGGTAACATGAACAGTTGTACACTGAATATTAGTAACCAATAATTAGAAGATATACATGCAAATTATAATCTCAAATTCATTTAGGCGGAAAGTGGACAAGAGTTTGAAACAGGGGTCAATACTCAATATTCAACTACTAGCAATAGTAAGAGATAGGCAGTAGATTGACTTATGTGCCCGCAAGATATTGTGGGCTGGAAACGTGAAATGGACTTCCACTAAAACAATTCTCATTCATGAATCATGAGTATTCGTATTGTGTGTATATGGTTGAATCCAAGCCTAGAGACATGGCATGCGGTGCTTTGGACTGTGATTACATAAAAAATGGGCTAATAATCCAATGGTTTAATTAATTGAAAAAGAAAAGAGCTGCAATTCTATGAACCAATTAAGAGAAAAGAAAGAAAACATCAGAACATGCTATTACAGAGTACGATGTATATTTATTTATTATTATATTTTTAACATAAAACTTTTATTCTACTAATAAGATCTATTCTTAATATTACTAACTTAAACTATTCTACGCTTTTACAATTTTTAACATTCTATAATATTTTTTTTTATTTCTTAAAATTTTTTACTACAAACTTAAGCCAAACTATGAACACTTAAGCCAAACTAATTATTTATTAGCTTAATTAACTTGACTACAAACTTACTAATTTAATTAATTTAAATATATAATATTATGGCTTCCTTTGCAATGTTTCCAGCATTCCTTTCCTGATATAATAAGTATACCAGATACCAGACATGCTATAATTCAACCATTGGATAATAGATAAATAAGGTTAATAAATATTCCGGTCTCCCCCATAGTTATACCATCTCAACTAATATGACAATATCAGTACAATTGATAATAGATGAAATTTTTTAAGCAAAAGTGATATCAGTTAGACTTCCTCTAACACTTATGTTTTCGGTTACATGTCCAATTAAAAATTTCTACCTTGCATTTGTATAATCCTCAAAAAAAGAAGCAGATAATAATAAACTAATGTGAATAGAATCATACCTACAACTTTACCAATACCAAGGCATAGTTCAATTATTGTGTATGTTAAGGACATGACAACAGCTAAAATAGAGAGCCACCATAACTCATGGCAGTTTGAACTTCAATTGTGCATACCTGCTCAAAGCAGATGCAGAATAATTCAGACTCACTAACCTGCACAATATCAGATCCTACAATCAGTATGTATTTTTTGTTGGCCCTACAATATGAATATAATGGTTCAAGGAAAAAGATAACTACTTCATCAATAAGTTATTTTGCTTATATCTCAATAATTCAATTCAAATCCATTTTTACTATTTGGTTATTAATAAGTTCTGGTAGAACGACCTCATCTGTCAAAGTAGCAATAATTCACATTTGACAGTTGGAAAATATTAAAAGAGCAATGGAGAATCAATGCATTTATGCAGTAGAGGGCAACTTAAAAATTGATCAAAGTATGATTTTTTAAATGTGCACTAGAGATGTTTGAAATGTTGCAGCGTTTAAAAATTATCCATTGACTTCCAAATATAAATCTACTGAATTCTCAGTGACTATATTTCCATACTCTGATACAGTTCAATCGCAAAGATTACTCATGATGAATCCTACTATAAGTCTATAATGTCCTGTTTTTCAGGATACATTAACAATCTTGGACATCAGCTTGTTATGCAAGATCACTCATGAAGAATATAGCATTAAAATTAAGATCATCCATTGCAAGATAATGAGACAAGTACTCTGAGAAAGTAGGCCAACAAAAGCAAATACAAATTAAAAGTAAAACCAAGTCTTTCAAAAGAAGCAGAAGTTACTCATCACAATGCCTTTTTTGCTTATTTTCTCTTAAGTACACCCGCCACCTGCAACCCTGCATCAATGATTCATGAAACGAGAAAATCAAATCAAATAAACCAAAAACAAAATTGCCAACCAGCATCCCGGAGAATAGATTGAACTACAGTTGGCTGTGATTCCGCAAATCCCTTAAAGAGGTGCTTCACATCAAGAAGGTGCTGATCAATCTTGCAAGGGCCTTGTACCTAAGGCCTAAAACATATATATCTCAACACATTCAGAATGAATAGCTGCAGGTTAATCCACCTCAACCTCTTCAAACAAATGCAACGCAAAAATTCCAGACCAAATTTCAACGATTCCACCAAACCAGACAAAAACAGGAATATCATGATTTGTTCAAGAAGAAGAAGAAGAAGAATGGGGTGATTACATTTACCTTGTTTACAAAGAAGCCCTTGGGGGCTAAGAAGTGAGTGGCTAACTTGACGGCATGATGAAAAGTGCGTTTTGGGTCATAGCTTCCTGAGCTCTCAAACACCACTGACGTTGGGAGAACCGTAGCACAAAACGACGTCGAAGGCGCGGCAACCGTGTTCATTCATGAGCTTCCTAACGCGGGATTTGCCCTCGGGATTGGTGAGTCGGTGACGCACCAAGATGGGAGTTGACGGATGGCCACCTGCATCCACCCGTCGGGGGCGGTGCACAGGGACAGGACGGCGCGAGCTGGGATTCGATTTTTGGAATTTTTCTGATGATACTGTTGACAAAAACCCTAATTCATACGATTACTCATCTAAAATTATTCATTAATCTTAATGTTAACAATTTAGCTATAATTAATTTAAAAGACAAAGGACTAGATTGCAATTTGAAAAACTTTTCACAAGACCCTGACATGGCATCATTAAATGAAATGTCTTCAATGTATTGGTCCATGTGGATGGGCTTCCAAAACCCCACAAAATGCAAAGGTTCCTGAGAGTTATTCTTAAATCAATTAGTCTTATAAATTGAGGGTTGCATGAAATTTAAGTTGAAATAGCTATTCCATTAGCTTTCAAAGTCTAGATGAAAAGTGAAATTGCTCACTGTCATACTTATCTAATAGGCAATTCAATAAGCATCTATAAAGGCATTAATTGACTCACTAATATAACTAAATCTATAAACAATACAATTGAAGATGCCATTTTACTGTTTATTGTAGAGATAGTAAAAAAAAATATTATAATAATATTTACTGAGAGGATATTCAATTATTTGGAGGGTAGGTGAGAAAAAAATATGAAGCAATGAAGATATTGAAGAAATATTTAATATATCTATCTATTTACTATATTTTAATTTTTTAACCTTTTCTTTTTATCTTTTTCTTTTACCTTTAATTTTTTAACTTTTTCTCTTACTTTAAAATTTTCTTTTTTATATTTTTTCTTTCTTTTCTCTACTTACATTTTTTTACGTTTTTTTACGTATCTTTCTTTCCTTTTTTTTTTTTACGTTTTTTATTTTTTTTATTTCTTTTATGTTTTTTCTTTTGATGTTTTTTATTTTTCTTTGTTTTTACAGTTTTATAATTTTTTTATATATTTATATTATTATATTAATTAAATTTTATTAATTAAATTATAATTAATTTGTGTAAGTAATTATATAAATTTATCATTCATTTAACTATTTCAAGAATATGAAATTTATAAATAAAATATGTAAATCAGTATTAAATAATTAAATTAATGATAAATTTATATAATTACTTATGTACATTAATTAGAATTTAATTAATAAAATTTATGTTAATTAGTTAATATATTTACTATAAAATAATATTTGAATTTTATTTTTAATAACTTTATATGTGAAGATTTTGTTTATTACAAATAATTTATGTTACTTCTTCAAAATTAAAAATTAGTTCTTAACAATATTTTTAATTTCAAATACACATGATTTTTAATAAAATATCTTCTTCACATAATTTTTCAATCGGATATTTTATTTTTTAAACCTACATGAATAAAATGAAATTTAATTACATTTCTATTACAAAATATTTTCAATTTATTTCTTTTCTAATATTGTAAATATAATATTTTTTATGTAATATATACTTACTCCATATATTTAATAATATTTTATATAGTATCTCTATAAACACAATTGGAAGACTAATTCTTGAGTTATTGACAATGGTCAACTAAGAAATGTTTTTAGCATAATAGTTATTCAAATCTTGATATTTAAAGTAAAGTTATTTAATTTAAAGTCACAATTCACTTTTATTGTAATTAAGATATAATACTTTATTAAAAAAATGCATTTTAAGAACAGTTTTAAATTTAAACACATTTTATTAAAAAAAAACTCCTTTCTTCTTTTCTCTCTCCCACTTTCTTTATTTATTTCTTTTCCTTTTAGTTTATTATTTACACATAATTTTTTATAATAACTCATATTTTCTTTTATTTATATTATATCATTATTTTATGTGTTTTATTTATAAAAAATTATATTGTATAATCTATATTAACATAAATAATAATAAAAATATTGTGATTTTGTCAACATGATATTTAAGTTTTTTTGAAATATTTAATATAATAATATACTCAATATTATATAAAGAGCTTAATTAGTTAAAAAGTTGTTTAAATTAATTAAATTTTGCATTAACAAGTTACATAAATATCAACAAAATTTAAGTAATTTCTTTAACTTCACTCGCTAAAAATAACCATCTCATAATGAAAATAGGATATTAAAATTTTAACATTTTCCCTCTCATTTTCAACATTTTAAAGTGTTAGTGTCTGGTCAATATTTTATTTATTTATGAATTTTAAAGTTAAATTTTATAACTAATGATAAATATTGAATGTTGACTTAAAAAAGATGATAAATATTGAATTGTCAATATCTGTTGCCTATTTTAATTGATTTAATGAAATTAAATAATACTAATTTCAAGTTAAATGATAAATTTATTTCACAAGATAATATTGTAAATAATAGAGTAAATTACACGGATCCCCCTGAGTTTTACTTATATTACACTGACACCCCCTACTTTTTTGAATCATACAAAAAAAACCCTATTTGTTGGTTCTAAATTACACGGACCCCCCTTGAAGTTTTACTTATATTACATGGACCTCCCTGAGTTTTACTTATATTACACCGACACTCTTTCTTTTTTGAACTATAAGGGATCAAAAGTAATGTTTAAAAAGACAGGAGGTGTCGGTGTAATATAGGTAAAACTCAGGGGGTCCGTGCAATTTACTCTAAATAATAAGGTTGGTTTTTTTCCATACTCATTTTTTTGCCACGTTAGTGCAAGGGTATCTGCATCGCAGCGGAAATTACGTCGACGCAAACCAACTCGTCCTTTTTGGCTTTCTCCTCCCTCACGTCTCCTTCTTCCGTTCCTCCTTCTCTCAATCCCCTCCTTTCTCCCTCATGGTCTATCCAGTTGTGCAGCCTTTTTGTCAGTGCAATTGGTCATCTATATCACGTGTGTCACTTTGTTTTAAACTTCTACAGTGTTCCCTCTCAAACAAGAGGCATCTTGGAGAAGCTTCTAATCTTCTAATCACAATAATTTTTCTTTTCTACTCCTTTTCACCTATTCTCTCACATTCTTCTTTCTTTTTCTTTAATACTCTCTCTTTTCTCTTTGATTTGTTCCTGATATCTTTTCCACATTCATCCTATGTTATCATTCTGATCATGCATTTCACCTCTGTGTGGCACACGAATGAGTTCTCGCATTTTCTAATGGATGGGTTTTGGGATTTTATTTGTTCTTTCTATTTCTTTTAGTGGGTTTGGTGATTCTTGATTTTAGGTTTCTGTTCCGGTGAGACAGCATTCAAATGGATGGGTTTTAGCCTATTTTTCCTTACTCTGCTGCTATTCACATAGGTAATGTTCACAGTCCTTTTTTTTTTCCTCTGATTCAGTCAATGGGTTTTGGAATTTTTTATCTTCTTTTCTATTTCTTTAAGCGGGATTGGTGATTCTTGATTTTAGGGTTCTTATTTTGGGGTTCTGTTGCTTACTCATTTTTTTATTTTTTAGTTAATGTGTTCTCTTGCTTACTCTTTTTTTTTGGTTGGTTTGTTTGTTTGAATAGGACTCTGAGACTAAGGAATATGAAGAAACAAAAGAAGAAGTTCTTAATAGGTGTGCTAAAGAAGTTCTTGACCATTAGTTTATTGTTATAATATGACCACTTTCTATTTATCTTTAGATGCCTGACTTCTTTGCCTTTTCACAATGGCAATTTAGAACTCATTAGTCTTTTCAGGTTTGAGATCTCTCACTGTCATTGCCCCCGACGGCCACCATGATGAGGTGAGTTATGTCTCTCCTTCTTTTATTTCCCATTTTCCTAATATTCATAATTCTCTTAATTGTGTTTGTTCTACTTCTTATGCGTTTTATGTTCTCTCAACCACCTATATTGTTATCCCAAAAAGTGTTTGAAGCATACTGATACTGCATTACATCCAATCTTGAACCTGAGTGATTTAGTGAACTACTTTAAGGACAATAAAGAAATTGTACGTTCCATCCTTGCCATTCGATGGTCCAACAACCACACTGATATCCTAGATTTTCAGCATGGCTTCCAACAACCAGTATTTATTTTTGAAGCCTTTTTAGGAAGCAGTGGCTGATCAACATCTTCACCATTCTTTAGTAGAACCAGTGATTTCCTAACAACTTTCTGAGCCAATTTTCTATGCTTCTAACTCCCAAGCTGGTTGATTAGTCTGTAATGAACCAACAGTTTCTCAAAAAGGCCCATAACAAACTTTACCCTCAAAGTTCTCTTTACTGCATCATCAATTTGGCTCATGGGTATGACATTATTTTTCACCTGAGGTTAGGCCATCTATGAATTCTGTGTAGTTATAGGGAACCATTATCATGTCCATCCTAGCAGTGATTCTAGCATAAATGGAATATGTGTAATTAGCGTGAGGAGGGGAAGTAATCCTATCAATTCCCTGCCAATCTGATATGACAAAACCCCTGAAGCGTAGTGTGTTCTTCAGAAAATCTGTGATTAGATTATGATTAGCATGCATCTTTTGTCCATTCCAGATTGATTAAGAGATCATGATTGTTGCAACACCCTTGATGATTCAGTTATGCTGGCATGTCAATGATAAGCAATCCATGTCTACTTATCACTGTGTTGTCTGTTTTAATCCTGCTAGGCAAATAGATTCGTGATTCCTACATATGTTAGAAAGCCACCTCTTACTAAAATATGCATATTAGGTAGGAGCACAGAGGATCCGGAGCGGAGCCTCTTAGGAAGGGTATGTTAATATACTATATTGCAAGAAAAGCATATAATGAGACTGAGAGTTGAGATATTGGGGAGGAAATGATTAATGTAACAAAACTCCAACGATGCAATCAAATTGGGAGGTAAAGTTTGACTTATATAGATGTAAAAAAGAGAGGGAAGAAGATATGAGTAAAGAAAATAATAAAAACTGAGGGAGAGTGCTGGAGAAGACACTATAGTTAACCATGGAATGAGTTTTATCTGGTGTTGTAACTAATTTTTGGTTATTTATTCATTTTTTAGCATTTCCCTCACTGTTACATTGGCACATTACTACTATGTTCTTGCTCTTAGCCGTATTTTTTCTTATTTAATTTAACATATTGTTTTTTTTTTCCTTTCAAATGTTAATTTTTTACTTCTCTTAATCAATTTGGTTCCTCACTATGTCTGTTGTTTCATTTTGCAAAGAAAAAGAGAGGCTCAGCTTGAACCAGATTCAAGAGATTTAAGCTTTAATTTTTATTGAAATGGTATTTTCATGGTATGTTCTTTCATTATTTTGCAGGATAATATTAATGTGTCATTTATCAAGTTTTTTTCATCCTTTTATGAATTAAAGAGTTAAAATCTGTCCATATTGTAAGTGATGGTTTGTTAAAATTTGTTTTTTTTATCACATATTTGAAATATTTTTGGTCTTGGATCTTTTCACTTGGTAGAAGCTTGAAGAAGCTTTGGAATACATCTATCTTTGGAGTAAATCCTTTTTTCAAGTATTATACAAAACAAACTTGGCAATCTAATTTTATGTTTTTATGTTCTCAGTGTTTGTAGGCTTTTGTAGCTTTTAGTGGATGCATGTTCTATGATTTCTGAGGTGGCTCATTTGTATCTCAAAGGGGTTTTCGAGGTTCATCTTTGTGGTTCCTCTAATCTTATGTACCCAGCCCAAGCTTCTTTAGTTGAAATTAAAAAAATTTGCTTACTATTTAATCTCTTGATAGTTATGAAAATATAATTTCTGTATCATGTTTACCCATTTATTGTAATTTAAACTTTTACTTTTGTTCAACTATAGATATGTATGAACATTCATAAAAGATTTGGAGCAAATTGGGTATAAAAAATAGTAGTCACTTCATGTTAGAGTGAAATATTAATAAACATGTATTCATATTACTGATGTTATGGTGGTACGATATTGAATCAAATTAACAAAAAATATTTTATCCATTTTAAGTCAAATATTTTTTATATTTTTCTTTATTTAAACATTTTTATTTTCTTCATGAGTTATAGGAGGAAAATAAGAATCCTGTGCAATAAAATAAAAAAATATTGATAATCAAGAAAAAAAAATAGATATGTGAAAGTTATCCTATAGCAAATATTATCATTGTAAAATATGTTAGTATTTTGATCTTAAAAAAAATGGAAAAAAAAATGACCCGTGCGTTGCATGGGTGATCAACTAGTTACTTAACCATTACCTTCCCAAGAAATGTATAGAAAAAGGGCAGCCAAATATTTTCTATGTTCAGAGCAAAAGACAAGAAAGGATAAAGTAAATTCTAATACCTTAAGTTGTTGAATTTGAATTCTCATGGCAGTGACATCTCGAGATGCATCCTCGTTTACTATTGCCTGGAGAAAAATACATAATTATTTAAATAGCAATTATTAGAAATGTCTGCACATATCACCCACATCCTTGTCACTTGTTTTAAGTAAAAAAAAAAAAAATAGAAAATAGATGCGCATCAATATAAAAACACAAAAAGTATGAAAAGACATATATTGTTCTCACAACTTCAATGTGCTTAATGTCTCAAGTGAACAACTGTAAAAGTTAACAAATGTCACTCAAATATAAAAGCAGTTAACCATATACAGCAATGAAAAATAACAAAGAAAAGAAATAACTACAAATTCATCAAGCAATAGTCAGGTTAAAAATCCATTTATAACAAATAAGCATTGAAACTTCCTCATTGCGAATTTCCCTAAATTCTTTAAAAGAAACCAAGTCCTCATGCAAAGAAATTTAGTACAAGCATAGAGGAAGGAGGTTCACTGACCAAATGGAGGGGCTTATATTTGCAATTATGATTGTTTTTCAAGTAGGCTATTGCCCGTGCAACGTACTGGCTATAAATTTATATTTTTAATTTTTTTATAATTATATTTATATATTAAATATATTTAATTTTTTGAATAATTATAATATATAAAAATATGATTTAGTTTATAAGGAAAAATTGAGTTTATTGTTTTATATTAATAATTTATGGTGTATGATTTCAAATGTTTTAAGAGTTTAATTGTAAAATTATAGTAATAAACTTATTTAATAAAAGATAGAGCACAAAAATATAGATAAATATATAATTTCATATAAATTGAATATTTCCATAATATAAAAATATTAAAATTGTTTAGTATATAACATAGATAATGTATTTAACAAATAAAAATAGATGCATATCTAGAGAATTTATTATCATACTCTTATCTTTCAATACCAAAAAAAGAATACATTATCATATAACCACATATTGTCATATATATTAAGTTTCTTAGCTTTCATAATAACTAATTTAAATATAATATCAACAATAATTTATAATCAATTGACAACATTAAAACTTTCACATTGATATTCGTTGCCCATCAAAATCTTTATTAATTTACTACACAATATTTACTTGTAAAATATTTATTCAACAATGCAGCTCATGGGCACAATGCTTCGAGTGTTATTTAATTTTTTGTTTTGCCTTTTCTATTCCTACTGTACCAAAAAAAAAAGTGAAAATCTTAAAATACATTAAATAAATATCAAGTATAAAATATTCTTAATAAATATATAAAAAATGATAATATAATAAATCAATATATAATTAATATGATATTTCAATAAACAATTGCAAAGGTAAAGTAAAATTATGTCGGCTAAAAAAATTTATTTCAATATAAGACCAAAATCAATGAAAACATAAGTTTATTACTTCCCTATCATGTAAATATTAAATTTGTATAGTATATATCAAAGTACATACACAAATTATAACCTAGAATAAAATAAAATCGAGCAGCACCTTATGCCTCAAGCGAGAAGAACAATTTTGGAGCGCAATACAATTGAGTGATACAATTGCAAACCACCTGCCCCTCAACACCTATGTCATTTTACACTTCTAATAGGACACCCAAATTGATTCCAAAATTGTCTCTGGACTCTCTTTTATAATAAGCAAAATATTATATTGTTAATTGACTTCCAAACAGATCACAAGACGTGCCAAAGTTTGGGGGAAAAAAAAGTTCAAATGTATACACAATTACAACATAACCCTCCGAATGAAACACAAAAGCTAAGCATATAGAGTACTAACTAAAAAGAGTACGCTCATTGTTCCCTTACATCCCCTATGGCTTATTCAGATCGATAAGATTCAAATATTGGAACCCTTGTATTTCAGTTTATAACGGTCCTTCATACCAAACAAATTGGCAAGACACCAATATTAGCTTACAAATCCCATCGTCTATCTATCTGCTGATTGTATCAACACTCTGCCTTATACCAGTAAACTTTGGGATATTTGCCTGCCGCCAACCAACCACCATAAGTCAGTCCTTTACATCGACCAAAAGTGATTCCTAATAACCCATTTTCTTCTATATGCGCCGCCATCACAAATATGTTCCTTGCACCCAAAACCATTTGTCTAATTCTGAACCAAATCAAATACAATTACAAATCGTAATTCCCTTATTCACTGCCCTTCCATAAAGAACCAAATACAATATAAGGAGGCTTATATTTGTAAAATTTAACTGACTACCTGGTAAAAAAAAAATTGCTCATTTATGTTCCTACCAATTTGTACCCATCAGCTGTTTGTACAAATGACTTAATAAACTTAAACTCCGTTTCTATCAACTACAACCACTTGATATTCACCCTATCCACTGATCCATCAAGCCATTCCCATTCTTTTTCCAGACATCGTAGTCACTTTATCTCATGCATACCGAGCCAAAATATGCACTAATTGATATTCCATCATTGTTACGCTTCCAATTCTCAAGTACCAGCACACTCTCCACTACCATGATAACCATTAGGTGACTCAGAAATTGCATGCTCCGCTCCACCGTAGACTTGCACATCCAATTGAATTGCTGACACACCCAATAACATTTGAAGATATAAATAACCCAAGGCCACTTATTTGCTTTTCTTCTTCATCCAACCACAATAAGTGAATTATTTGACCCATCTTTGCAACCACAAGTGTCCAGCATTTTACAATTGTCTCTGAACTCTTAACATGAAGAATACACCTTCATCTCTTTTTTCTGAAATTTGCACAATCATTTAATACCCATATAATTTCTGCATCAGGCAGGAGCAATTCGAACTCCAAGTATCTCCCTTACGTGTTGGCAGAACTTAAGGCTTATAACCAGGCTCCAACTTCACACCTTGACCTACAACATTGCCTGAGATTTACACCCTCCACCAGATAAAAAGATTGGTTTTAATAAAAAGATTAGAAAACATGTACAAGTATTTATTGAAGTGTTATAGGCATAAAATACTTAAGTTTGCTGAATAACCACATACCATCATAACAAAAATAAATCCAAGCTATGAATATAGGACAAACATTAAAAGGTGAGATATTTTGAATAAATGTTAAATAAGAAGGGAAAGAATGACCTCAAATAGCGGCAACTTGGAAAATGATCATCATGTGTGCATGTAAGGAACGTCCAATTCATGATCAAGAAGACTAACAGAGAAAATCAATCATTTGTTAAACCACATCATTCAGACTGAAATCAATCATTGTTCAATGAAAGTGAAGTCTTTAAAATCAATTGTTCAACTCAATGATCATTTACCATACCAGGGAAGATGCCTGCCAACCGATAGGCCAAAGCAGCTATTAGTGGTGTAAGGAAAATCCCAACATATGATAAGGAGTTGGGGGCATCAGTGGTGTAAGTAATGGTGGTTGCATCACCAAATTCAACGTTGATGGTGGTTCCTTGCAAAAAAAAAAAAAAAAGAATTAAGAAGAAGAAGAAGAAGAAAAGGGACAATCTAAGATCAATGAGCGCTTGGAGGCATAACATGGAATAATATCGTAAAGGAAAAGATAATAGGGAATAGAGAAGCTCACGAAACCTACTGTCAAATCTTCCACAAAACCAACACTAAAATCTTCAACCACTACACCTTAACACATCCATATCCGATCACTTCCTTTAATGACCCATGCACCCCCACCACAAAATGAGAGAGAAGATTTGATAACTTGCTCAAATTTGAAATCAAAATTTTCAAATGATACTTCTTTCATAAGCACCCTCACTCTAGGCGAAATTTTCGGCTGTATCTCCATGCACACGGCAATATCTCTAACAATGATTTTTCTCTGTCACTCCAGGCAAGATTTCCGGCCTTCTCTCTTTCATACAGCAAACGGTCTTTTCCAATGAATTAAAAAAACACAATTTTCTGATGTAAAATATCAAAATACCCTTAAGAAACACTAAAATATTAGACATTTAGACCATTAAATAAATAATGGTAACCCGTAATAATTGAAATAAAAAAAAGCTTAATTATCAATTTGTCCGTTTATTTATTTAGAATATTTAATTAAATTCTTCTATTTTAAAAGTTCTAATAAGGTCCTTTATTTTTTTAAAATACCTCGATGTGGTCCTTTAATGCCTCAATATTGTCATTTATGTTTTAAAAATGCCTCTATGTGATTATTTTTGTCAGAATTTGCAACTTAACGTCTTCAACATCAATTGGACGTAAATAACTATATTGAGATATTTTAAAAAAAATAAATGACTTAATTAGAACTTTTAGAAATAAAATGACCTAATTAAACATTTTAAATAAATAAAAAGACCAAATTGATAATTAAGAAAAAAATCATCTTTGATTTAATTGTTTATTGATTGATATTCATTATAAAAAATAAATTAAAAAGAACTTCAAAGCTTTGCAACATGTTATCTTACCTAACAAAAAAAAAATGCTTTGCAGCAATTAGCAGGTGATTCTTCTCATTTCTTTTAATAGACTTCTCTCATTTTTTTAGTTTGCCTTTAAGAAGATATTTTTTCTATATATTCACTGCAATCCAAATTTTCCACTCACCTACCCTCTACACAACCGTACATTCTCCTCCAAAAATTTTTGTTTAAAAAAAAACAAAAATATCTCCACAAGATAACTCACCAAATATAATAATTGCCTCAACAATAAATAGTAAAAGATGACATCTTAGATTGTATTGTTTATTGATTGATTGATTCCCTCCAAGAGAATCCTGTAAAGAAAAAACAGAATGTTGATAAGATTTAATTCATAATTTGCAGCTTATTATTTATAAAAAAATTCAGAAAAAATAACAACTTTTCCCAAACATTCATTAATATAAGTTACCCCTCAGATCCAGCCAAATCAACAACATTAAGTCGAGCATATCAAAAGTGAGTCACTCCTTGAGATTTCCACTATAAAAGTAGTTAAATTAAATTGTATCATGATATACTTGGAAAACATAATAACAATATAGCTTTTTTTTTTGCATGAAATAGGAGACAAAAACACCAATATTGACTCACCTGACTCTCAATTATGCAAGTAAATACAGTATGAGAATGACTGCTAGCTAGCACAATTCATGTTAGTGGTAGCAACCTTTCTGTTTGCAGCTCCCTAAATAACATTGTTATTTTCAATCAGTGCCTATTAATTTATAAGTGGTACTGAAAAAAGGGTAAGGTTCTGAAAAAAAAGAGTGAAAAATCATTTCATATAAGCTATTATTTTTCACTCAATTTGGAATTGTAAATGCCAAAAAATGAAATAAATTAGTAGAGTTACAATCACAAACTAAAAATCTCTTTAAAAAAATAAATGAAAAATATTAAGAGGG
Source organism: Pueraria montana var. lobata (assembly GCA_026413185.1). Classification (NCBI taxonomy): domain Eukaryota; kingdom Viridiplantae; phylum Streptophyta; class Magnoliopsida; order Fabales; family Fabaceae; genus Pueraria; species Pueraria montana. The sequence continues at coordinate 34,394,063 of CM048651.1, read as the reverse complement.
GGTCAAATTTTTTTTTTATACAATTATTTACATATCTAATTCTTAATAAATAATTATTTAATAAACAATGAGTTTTACAAAAAAATATTTATTATTAATTTTATGTGTAAAATTAGAAATAGATTCACTATTAAAATAAAACTAAACAAACATCAACTCAACATTCTATTTTTTATTCTTTTTTCTCTATTAATATTTGTTAATTTTAATTTTTTTTCTCATATATACAAAGGATCCTTGGGGGGGGGCGCAAGGCCCATGCTTGCCCCCCCTTGAATCCGTCTCTGTCTAGTTTACAACAAATAAATTAGGATGATTAAGTGACTTTTATAGTTAATTCTTGTGATAAGATTTTAATTACTCCCACATGTAAAGGTAAAAAAAAAAATTATTCACAATTTATTATATTTTTTATTTAATATTAAAAATTATTTTCATATCATTTTTCTTAAAATTTTAAAACATTTCTTATTCATAGTAAATGCCACCTTAATGATAAATATCTTAAATTATTTAGCTAATTGTAATTCTAATGTAATATCCTAATTTCCTAAAAGATAATTATGTTATGTAATCTACCCCTATATTATAAAGTAGAATACATAATTTGGAAAATGAAATTTTCACTCTTCTCATTCTTTCAATTAAACATTCTTAATATTCTCTTTTTTCAATTTTCTTATAGCTATATATTTGTAACTATATATAAAAGGGATATAAGGTTTTAGTGTATACATTTTTGTGTCCTATTTCATTCCTATAACTACCTCCATTAATAACTATTTCTCTCCCATTATTTTACTCTTACAACTACTATTTCCACATCTCTCATCTCTCCCACTATCATTCAACCATGATTTTCTCTCTCTTTTATTTTATTTTTAATTTTTTTTAAATAAAAGAGGCAAGAAGTGTCTTTTTTTCCTCTAGTCAAAATCAACTGCATAAAGCAAATTTCACTAACAACTTACATCAATAATCAAACCAAATTTACATAAAAGAAAAAAACAATAAAAAAAAAGGCTTAATTATAGTCTGAGTCCCTCAAATTAGGGGGTCTGTTTTAGTCCCCAATGCATTTTAGTTCCTTAAATTAAAAAAATGTTCTTTTCAATCCCTTCCCTCAAATAAAAATTTACATTTTTTAGTCTCTCAAATAAAAAAGCCCATCAATTTTATCCTATATAACCATCCACTTTACTCTTATCATGTGAGTTGAATTTTACGATTTGAACTCAATCTTGATATAGGGAACGAATTTTTAATATGCCGTGCATTATTTATTATTAATATCATAAGAATTTAATGATCATATATAATATAAAATAATTTTATATTATCATTTAATAATAAATTATTATTAATTTGATTTTAAAGGTAATTTTTATAAAAGTTAACAAATTTACCATACATAATGTTTGTAATCAGTTGACAATATAAAATTATTTTACATTGTCATGATTATCAATATATAATCTTTTTTTCATATCATAACATGTTTGTTTGTGAAATTTCTTAAACCTTATATTTATATAATTCTCGAGAAAACATCCTTCATCATTGGACTGATAAGAAAATTTGGTTAAATGATTCATTATATATATACTTTAAAAAATACATCACAATTAAAAGAAAACGGATGATACAGTGACCACTTTTATAGGTGGTTTATGGTGAACCATTCTTTACAATCATTGAATTGATCTAAGGTATATATAATTTTATCGTACATCCTACACACCAGATCTCTTCCCCTGCTGCCTCTACAACTGCTCTCAGTTGTGCGTCGCCGCTGGAAGCAATTTTTGGCATTGGCACCACTCCTCTAGCGACCTCTCCACCGACCACGGCATCTCCACCTTTGGAAGCCAAAATATCGAGTTTGTCTTCCGCTCTAAGCCCATCTATGAGATCCAAAAATTTGAGGCGGCGACGCCGAAGTAGATCGACGATGAAGGCGATCTGGAAATTCGATGCTCCAAGCCAATCGCCTAGTCCCTCTTCTGCATGAAGACCTCCTGCAACATCATTGTCATGTAGGCCGCATACGCTCCCTCTCGCAATCCCAATCGCCAACATGGTAGTAGATGCGAACTTCAAGAACGTGTTTCTTTACGTGAATAAGATCAAGCAAAGTGTTCGTTCCCACAAAACCTTCTCAAACCCTTTGGTGCTGCAAAAATGCCAGCCATGTGAATTCTGTATGCATGACAACCCCGTTAAATGAAAGGTAAAATATAAAAATAAAAATAAATACGATATTTTTAAATTTATTTTTATGTTTTCCTTAAAATTATAAAATTCATGTATTAGTAATTCTTATTAACATATATTTAAAATACACTGTTTTATCAAGTACAAAAATTTAAATAAAGACTAAAACAAAGAAATATCAGCATATTTTAAAAATAAAAAAATTCTCAATAAAAAATTACTAACATTTAAAATATTAGTTGTTTTAATGTATTTTTTTTCTTAGGTAAGAGATCATGGATGTCCTCCAACACACTTGGTTAAAGACTAATCCTACTAATTCCGCTCGCAGTGCGTGGCTGCTACTGGTCCAAGAAAATTTTGCACACAGAGATAATCGAATATGGGTTCGTACATGGGCCTTACACTACTGCACCAACTTTATGTGTTTGTTTTAATGTACGTTTAATTATTAAAAATGATTATCATTTTTAATTTTTTAAATATATTTTTATTTAACTAAAATGTTTTTCATTTTATGAATATTACTTCCTACATCGCTTAATGAAAATACTAAAACGTGAAATTAAAATAAAAAATTAATATTTTTAAAACCTTATAGTGACAAATAAAATAAAACTATTCTCTAGAGCAATTAAGATTTTGATATTATTAAAGAGTACTACTTGCTTTCATTTAATGTCCCAAAGGGCTGCGCAGCCCCACTAGAATTTAGCTAACAATTAACTTTAAGATCACACTTTTTGACCACAGAAAGTTTCGTTCCTAAACAGAAAATATTTGCTTTCCATTCTAGTCACCAAAAAGCAAAAAATTATTGCTTTCCATTGATGACATTGAATAATTAAACTAATTTAACAAGTTTAGTTCTCTTCCTTGTTGGGCAAAAATGAGAGAATGACAATCTAGTTACCTTTCTCTACACTTTTTCAGTGTTGAAAAAAAACAACTTAACTAATAATTAAACTTCAAGATCACACTTTTTGACCACAGCAAGTTTGGTTCCTAAACAACAAATATTTGCTTTCCAATCTAGTCACCAGAAAAGAAAAAAAAAAATTGCTTTCCCTTATATATACACACACACACACACACACACACACACACACACACATATATATATATATATATATATATATATATATATATATATATATATATATTTTTTTTTTTTCTAAACTGAAAAAGTGTAGTAAAAGAAAGCTACATTAGTTTAATTTTTACTATTCACATTACAAATCCTACACGGCATTCCATTAATTAAAACATATTTGACCTTCTTTCATTAATTACTCAGCGTAGCCACCATGTATCACTCTCATCAGTGTGGAAAGAGCAAAATTCAAACAATAGAACCTCAGCTCCAACCTCATTGATGGCCCTTCTTGGTCTCACTGGTTCTCTGCAAAGAGGGCAAGTGGCATTTTTGAGAGCAACCCATGTATCCAAGCAATTTCTGTGAAAGAAATGTTCACACCTAAGCTCTCTAATCTCTTCACCATCTCCAATTATGCATAGACAAACTGCACAATCAACATCTTCTTCCTCTGAGCCAGGGGTGGGTGCATAGTGGCATATGCTTTGGTCTTCACCAATTATTGGGATTTGAGAATCATGGACCTTGTAGAAGGGATAATAGAGAAGGAAATCTAACACCCATTTGAGATGAGTGTAAAGTAGAGCTATGTATTTCATGAACATGGTGAAGGTTTGGGTGGATAGAGAAATAGGAGTGTGCTTGGCCGGCTCTGATATTTTGCTTTGTGAAAAAGTTCAAACTTTTTGGGATATTTATAACCTTTTTTTGGTGTATAGATATTTATAAGCTTTTAAACATAGTACATGGATATGTGAAACTTTGGCTTTATATGGACGGATCGACGTATATAGTTTTGACTTTTGGCAGGTGCAATAAAATATAAGGCGATGGCTAAATTTATTATAGACTTAAATAAATTATTGGTCCTATTAAATAAGAGGTTTTGATTTTAGAGGGTAGATTCTTTAAAGTAAAATATGTAGTATGTGATAAAATAATTAAGTTATTGGTCAATATAGCACTTGAATTATAGATGTATCCACATCAGATTCATTTTTTATAATATCCATATTTATTCTATTTTATTTATTTATTTATTTTTTCACTTTTCCTGTTTACCTTTTGAAGCCTTTTGGTATTCCACCACAGAAAAAATAAAAAGAAAGAATTTAACGCTTTAGTTTTTCTGCAAATAACTTTAGTTTTTATATCAATCAGCATATCAATAAATAGCTTTAGTTTTATATCAGTAAAATAGCTTTTGTTTTCTTTCCTTTAGTTTACCCATTTATATATTGTAGTTACAATAACTCTATTTTTCGAAATGAATTTTATATTGCAAGAGCAAGCAAGAAATGAAAAAGAAATATAAAATAACACAGGACCCTCAATTTTTACCCCAAATTTGTTATATCAATAATTTAAGTTGAAAAAAAATGACCCATTAACTTTTTGGTCATAATTCATTGAAGATGATATGTAATAAAAAATAATTTTTTTTAAAAAACCAAGAGTTAAGAAGTCAGCGGTACATATTCAAGAAAAAATAATAATAAGATAAATAAAATGAAATAAATATGGATATTATAAAGAATGAATCTGGTGTGGACAGATCTGTAATTTAAGTGCTATATTGACAAATAATTTAGTTATTTTATCACATACTGCACCATTTTATTTTAGAGGATTTGCACTCATGATTTTAATCCTTTAAAAAAATTTGCTTTGAGTTTAGTTTTATATATATATATATATATATATATATATATATATATATATATATATTTTAATCCATGTTGTCAAGTAACAACGTTAAATGATGACGTAATTTTGACATTTGTTTTAGGTAAATCGTGTTTTTAAATTTTCATATGTTTAAATCAGTTGATGGCATCAGACTAGTTTATAAGATTTAAAAAACAGTTTACCAAAAAAATTACATATGACTGCTTTGTCAGACTCCTTTATGACATGACAAATCAATGGGTTGCCAACGTCATTGTTACGTCATTAGTTAACTGTTACTTTTTTTTTTAAGCAAAGATTTGCTATGGCATCACAATAGAACCTTATCATCCCAACTATGTTGGCATCATAAGGACTATCATTCATCTACCAGCAAATCAAATTTTATTAAAGAAAGAAAAATAAAGCAAGAGACAATCACGGGGGGACATGAAGCCAATACCCATGAACAAAGTTAACAAAACCTATAGTTAGGTAAATATAGTTTATCCCTAAGGAAAAAATCCTTAACAAATCCAGGAACTGAATCCCACCAAATGAACCCCTCCTCCTGCAAACCATGACTTGCTAGCCTATCTGCACAGCAATTCCCTTCACGGTAAATATGAGAAACTTGAAAAGAAATATGCTTGGTGAATGAAATACAATTACACCATCTAGCACGAAGTTTCCAAGGCACCAAAACTTGAGATTTAAAAGCATGCACCACTGCTAATGAATCACATTCCAACCACAATTTATCCCATCCTTGCCTTTGCGCCAATTCAACAGCAAGAATGGCAGCATGAATCTCTACATAAAAAGCATTAGAAACAGGTAACGATTGAGAAAAGCAACCTAAAAAGTCTCCCAAATGATTGCGAAAGATTCCTCCAAAGGCAGCTGGACCAGGACAACCATTCGCTGCACCATCTGCATTACACTTGATCCACCCCGGGAGAGGCCTTGACTAAGAACCTTGAATGACTCTTGGTGCTCTTCTAAGATGACCATTTACATGAAGAGTTCTGAACAGCTGAAATTCGTCCATAGAATTAGACATACTCCGCGAAGATGTATTGCCTGATACTGATGCAGCAGCCATGACTTTATGAGTAATGTATTCAAAAGATAACGACCCTCTCTGAAAACGAGCTTGATTCCTACTCCACCAAATGTGCCAAACAATATGGATAATAAGAGAGATGTGCACATCCTTAGCTTGAGAGCTAGAGGCTGCCCGACAAGATTCTAACAGATCCAAAGGTGAAAAGAAAGCTATACGACGTTGCAATAAGCAACCAAGCCAGTTCCAAAGTTTTGCTGCAAAAGGGCAATCATGAAACAAATGAGATGCAGTCTCAACATTAGATCCACAATGAGATCAAATAGATGCAAAATGCAGGCCACTCTTCTGGAGATTATCATTAGTAGGTAGACGGTTGTAAATCCACCTCCAAAACAGAAAGGATTTAGATGGTGGAATCCCCTTCCTCCATAGCAATTTGTACCAGGACACAGGTTGCAAAGAGGGTTGAAGAAAAAGTACAGCATCTTTAAAAGTCATAATCCCTAAATCAGAAGGGCACCAAACACGCACATCAAGAACATCACCATAAGGAATAATGATAGATTTAATATCTGTAACTAGCTGGGAAAAAGCTGCTCGAGAGCATGAGGTATCTGCCAACAATGTTGGTGAATAAAATCTGCAACTTTGGCCTGCAAAGAATTACAAATAGAAATGGGAATATTAAGCAAGTTAGCAATGGGTTCTGTAAGCCATTTATCCAACCAGAAGGATATGCTTGAGCCATCCCCAAGCTGCCAAACTGAGTTTTCCAAAATATCCACAGTGAATTGCTTGAGACCAGACCAAATAGAAGAATAAATATAGTTGGAACGAGGGACTCCATTCTTCAAGAACCTGTCACGACAAAAAATAGCCCAAGGATCATTCGAGACAAACAAGGACCAGGAAAGCTTTAAAATGGCAGCTTTATTAATCAATTTCAGAGGTCTAATTCCAATACCTCCCATGTCCAGAGGAGAGCACATTTTATTCCAAGAAACTGTAACCAGTTTTCGTTTATCAGTAGATCCTGTCCAAATAAAATTCTTGATCCACACATCAATCATCTTCAACGTTGTGAGAGGCCAAGAATATACATGAACACTGTATAATAGCATGCTTTGAATAATGGATTTCACTACTTGAACTCTGCCCATGAAAGAAAGTAAAGAACCTTTCCATGAACTCAGTTTAGCCTTATTCTGTCCATAATAGGCTGTAGATATAAGAGCTTAGGTCGGCCTTGAAAAAAAGGCACACCAAGATAAGTGAAGGGAAAAGCTCCCTTAGAAAAATCCAAGATGTCCTTCATCCCACTTAACCTGCTACCAGTATGAGAAGAAAAAAAATGACATTTGGAGAGATTAATATACTGACCTGAAGCTTCTCCATAATCTCGAAAGAGAGACATCAATGCCTGCAAATTTCTCCTTAATCCCCTGCCAAATATGAGAATGTCATCTGCAAATAAAATGTGACTAGGAATGGAAATTCCATTAGGGCCCACTGCTGGATGAAACTGTCCTTCATTAGCAAGTAGTGAAATCCCACGATTGAGAACCTCTTTTGCTAAGCAAAACAGCAGAGGCGAGAGGGGATCCCCTTGCCGGACTCCTCTTTTGCAACTAAAGAAACCAGCTGATGTACCATTAACAGAGAAAGACAATTTCGCTGACAAAAGAATAACATGAATCCATGAGACAAACTTTTCAGCAAAACCAAAAGCTCTAAGCACTTGTAACAAAAAATGCCAGTCTAAAGTATCAAAGGCTTTTTTCACATCAAACTTCATAATCAAATTTCCTCCAAAAGAGCGGTGTTTCAGAAGATTAACAGCTTCTGAAGCTACACAGATGCAATCACTGATGTTTCTTCCTTTCACAAAACCTCTCTGATGAGGGGATATAATTTTAGGAGCAATCTCCGCAAGCTTGTCAGCCAGAACTTTAGTGATGATTTTGAATTGGAAATTTGCTAGAGCAATGGGACGAAAGTTATCCACAGTATCAGCTTTTGGAACTTTAGGTATAAGCACCACCAGATTAGAATTCATATTAGGTAAGATCCAGCCCTGATCAAAAAATTGGAGAACTGCTTGAAAGACATCTTCCTCAACAATATGCCAATAATGCTGGAAGAAGCAACTCCCAAACCCGTTAGGTCCCGGAGCCCCATCTCCATTCATGTTAAACACAGCTTGCTTCACCTCATCTTTAGTTAATTGTTACCTGCCAGTAGCAACTAAAATAAAATTTTTTAAATCTTTAATGGACTAAAACAAAACAAAAAAAACTTTAAAGAACTAAAATAATAAACACCCTATTTTATAAGGATCAAAAACTTATTTAAGTGCAGAAAAAAAAACTTATTTAAGCTTTTATTATATTGTTGTTATTATTTGTATATTATATGATAAATTGAAAATTATTTTTATTTTAGTACTTTTTTCATATTCATTGATTTTTTAGTATTTTCTTTATATATATATATAGAGGTGCTGTCTGATGAATGTGATTATTTGGAGACAATACGAGTGATTGAGAATCAATAAAGCATAGCCAACTACGGTTAACATGACCAAAGAAAATGGAAAGTAACAGTGAGAGAAAATGGGAGACATAATTGACACAACAAAGATCTCAAGAGGAGGAGCCATTGTATCACCATTCTCAACCTCAATCACTTGGAATTCTAACTTTTTCTCATAATAATTGAATGGCATCACCTCAGGGACAGGGAATGTTTTTGGATTCTAATTTTTCTACAGGACAGAGAGAGAGGTTAACAAATCAAAGTGATCCACTTGGTGTAATTTCTCTCACTCATAGTTGATGGCAGCTAGACTCACTGACCCAGTTAGTTAATTTTCTGATTAAGGTTCATTGAGCCAAACTTTCACAGTGCTTAACAGATAATACTTCACTTGCTCTTACTTTTTTTTTTCTTTATTCATCCTTTTCTTTTCTGTGAGATTCCAAGCTAAAGTATATCTGGCACTCTCTCACCAAGCATAGGCAGCTTAGCAAAGCATTGGAGGAAGTTATTGTTAAGGTTATCTTATTAGGCATTTTGCAGGCGCCAGCAGGATAATATAACAGGACCAGTCCCCTCTGAGATTGGGAAGCTCCAAAAGCTTCAAACTCTTGATCTTTCTGACAATTTTCCCACATGAAGGGTCTCCATTACTTGTAAGTTCAAATACAGAATGCTATGCATTCTTTTATAGGATTTATAGAAAAATGTGTGTTAATTCCCTATCAATATAGGAATTTGAATTTCAATAAGGCTGCTAAACAATAACAGTCTCATTGGACCAATTCCTTCCTCTTTGGCTAAAATGACTCAGCTTGCCTTTCTGCAAGTCTCTTTTAGTCTTTCATTATTGATTATTGATTTATTATTTTTTCTCCTTTGTTAATTTAATATCTGGTCAATAATTTGTCTTCTTTCTGAATTTTGCTTAGGGATATCTCTTATAATAACTTGAGTGAACCTGTACCAAGAATAAATGCAAAAACATTCAAGTAAGGCGTTTGGTCATTATTTTATTAGCTTTTCTCGTTCAATATTTTCTGTTTTCCTCACGTGACATAAAAAATATAAATTTTGTTTACATGTTATTAAGTAATTGTATACAACTTGTGTGGGTTGTTCCAGCTTAACCAGGGGTCTTGGGTTCGAGGTCTAGGTATGCAGTTGTATTAAATACTTTGAGGGAGAGCTTTGCCACCCATAGTGGTCCTACCCGGCTCGAACAAGATTGCCTCTAGTGCAGGATACCTGTGGTCTAGACCAAAAAAAGTAATTGTATGTTTTAACTTCTCTTGAAACAGTATTGTAAGCATTCCTCAGATATGTGCCACCAGAGTTGAGCAGAACTGCTTCAGCATCAATTCCTTCTGCTCCGAATAATTCTCAAGGTAATCATAGTTCTTACATATTGTAGATTTGTTTATGCTTTTCCATCCTCATGATGTAGCATCTAAAGTTTTTCTTCTTATCTGTCATAAAGTGGACTTAGTCTAAAACTTTAGTCCAAAACTACTGTTTTGGAGTGCAAAATTATTTCACAATGAACTGTTGAAAACTATCAATTTCTAAGTTGTCTTAACATGTTTATAATCATTGCTTCCATCATTTTCCACCCCTGTATTTTTTTTCCCTTTTCGCGTGCAATTACCTTCATACCCTACACAACTTCCTGATGTTTTTCAAGATTCACAATCCACCAAAAGACCAAAGAGTCACAAAGTTTCCTTGGCGTTTGCTTCAAGCTTAAGCTACATATCTATTTATATCTCTGCATTTAGTGCAATTACACTCTAAGGCAAATTGGCCTTCTATTGTAAAATATTGCATCAATTATGCTAAGTCTTGTGAAGAATGCCAAAAACATGGCCAAATTCAGCAAGTACCAGTCAGTGAGCTACATTCGATTGTGAAGCCTTGGCCATTTTGACTATGGGCTATGAATCTTATTGGTCAAATTCATCCACCTTCCTCGAAGGGCCATAGATATGTTTTAGTGGTTGTTGATTATATCACTAAGTGTGTTGAAGCTTTTCCCTTAAAAGATGTTCAAAACAATGTTATTAATTTTATAGAACACATAGCTTTTTGATTTGGGATTCCATAAACTATTACTACTAACCAAGGTACAATGTTTACAAGTTGAAAAGTAGTATAATATGCAGAATCTCGAAATATCAAATTATTGACTTCAACTCCATATTCTATGCACAGACAAATGGCTAAATCGAAGCCATCAATAAAGTTTATAAAATTTTGATAAGTTTGATTAAAAAGCATATTGGTCGAAAGCCACAAAATTGGCAAGAGACTTTGAATCAAATACTTTGGGCTTATCCAAATTCACCAAAAGGTACAATTGTTGTTACACCTTATAAATTAGTGTATGGCCATGATGTTGTTTTGCTTGTCGAAGTGAATTTGCAATCTATTCGAATTCAAAAATAGGACGAATTCCCAATTAATTATTATTAGATTATGATGTTTGATGAGTTGAATACATTGGATGATGAAAAGATAATGGCTTTTGAAATCATTCTTTGACAGAAAGAAAGGATTTGTCGATTTTATAATAAGTTAAACCTAACAATTTTTTGTTGGTGATCTTGTTTGGAAAGTAATATTACCTATGGATAAGAAATTGAGAACCTAGAGCTATCAAAATGAGCCGAAACCTGCGGGTCAACCTGGCCCACCACGGGTTTGAGTTGGGCCGGGCTGAAAAAATTTGCAAATTTCGATTATCTTGAAAACTTGACTCGACCCACTTACGACCCGGCTCACCTGAACTGAACCTGTGGTGGGCCGGGCTGGCCGGAGAGTTAGTGTTCATAAGTAAAAAAAAAATCTAGTGACAACCCACTACCGCTCTCTATTTGGGCCCATTCACTCCTAAGGTTGATGTTGCTTACTGTATTCTAGATCTTTTACTACTAAAAGTTGCATTTTCCTTACATTTTATTGAATTTGTTATGCTGCACTGGTTTTCATTATTAGAGGACCGAGAGTCATATGATGTTCAACCTTCCTTTTTTCTTCTTGTGCTATTATTGGACACTAGGTAGAATTTCTAAACTGCTGTATTTTTTTTTTAAAAATGATTTTGTGTGCTGGATTTTTTTTTAAAATGATTTTTCTTTTTTTTTTAAAAAAAATTCTTTATTTTTTTATTTTAGGTGGACCAATCCGTTAAACCCACTAACCCATGGTGGGCTGGGCTTGGCTAGAATTTTATAGACTCACAAAGAGGTGAGTCGGGTTGGGTTGACCCACTTATTAAGCGAGCTGTGATGGGCCGGGCTCAACGGGCCGGACCAGCCCATTTTGACAGCTCTACGAGAACCTATGGAAAATGGTCCGCGAATTGGGATGGACCTTATGAAGTCATAAGAGTATTTTTGAATAATGCATATTCTATTCATGAGGTAAATATTGGAAGTCAAATTGCGTTAATTAATGTCAAATATTTAAACAGCATAAACTTGCGATTACTGAGATAAACATAACAACTTAGAAAATAAAGGTTGTCTAGAGGTTTCAAGGGGAAATAAGATTCAAAGATATACAAACTTAAACAAGTTTAAACATTTCTTTTATTCTTTAGTTTGTCATGAGCAGCAATCATTCTCTCGAGATCTGCAACAGATTGCTCATGCTTGCTCTTGAGTTCAATCTTGATCTCTAGTTGTTTCTTCAAGCGACGACCAATTTCTGTGGCCGTAGACATCAATAATTCTTGTTGTTTCAAATTTTTAGCTTTAGCCATCTCAAGAATCTTCTTCTGCTCTCGAACTTCATCAAGCTTGAGTTGGATAGCTGCAATTTGTGCTTCAAAATCTTTTTCTGATTTCTCAAGATTAGCCTTGGAAGGACCAAAGTTAGCATAATCTTCTTGTAATTGATCATATTCCTTCTTGGCATTTTTTAGACTTGTTAAGTCATCCTTCGAACCATTTTCAGCCTTCTGAAGTTCCTCTACAAATTTTTGACTACTTCTATGTGCTTTGTAAGCCTTGTTGAAAATTGTAAGGAAATCTTCAACTTGATCTTTGAACTCGTTGGGGATCTCATCATTCAACTTTTGGATTTTTTTGACAATAGCTGAAACAACTTTCCTATAACCAGCATCATTGAAAGCAACCTTGAAATTGACATTGAAGGCTAGTGCTTTGAATTCATCTCTAACTTTTTGGATTTGTTCTTGAGTTGCTTGTTGATTCAAGTTGGATTCTGAAGCCCTCGAAAAAAGTGACTTAGTATCCCATAAATTGAGGGCCTTAAAAGGATCTTCATCAATTTTGTCCAAATCAGTAGGGGTTACACTACTTGCAGTCCTTTGAGCAAGGGGTCTCTCAATGGTCAGTTCTTCTTCACTATCTGATTTTCTTGGTTCTTGAAAAGGAACTTCTGTTTGGAGAATGATATTCAGACTAGTTTGAGGGGCTTCATTGTTGCCTTCATTAACTTCTCTTCTTTCCTTTTCTGGATTTTCCTCCTCTTGGTGAGGACTTTGACCAATGAAAATGTCATCTTTGAACGATTGATTTGCTCCATGAGCTTTTTCTGGGGAACATTCACCTTGGCTTTGAACATCTTCCTTGTCCTTGTCTTTTTCGATTTGAGGAGTAGAAGTAAGAGGCTTCTTAGTCCCTGGTATATTGAAATAGAAAGCAATAAGTTTTCAGAAAATTTGAAAACTTCATTATATGTTTGTTTGAATTTTTACCTGTCCCAACTTGTTTCGATTTTTGAAGAGTAGTACTGACTTTAGGAGTAATTTCTGGTTCTTTACCCTAAAACATATAAAGTTTTCGAATTAGTTATTCGAAAATCAAAATGAAAAGGTATCTAAAGTATTCTTTGAAAGTTACCTTATCAATTTTAGTGGCTTTTGATGATTCTTCAGATGAAGAAGGAATTTTAGTAACCTTGCCACTCTGTAAAAAATGATGAAACTAAGATTTCGATACCTCTAATGAAGATATGCTACTTATTCCATTTAGACCTAAGGAGATAGACCTTTTAGGACCATCTTGGAAATCAATTTGATTATGTTAAAGTCATTCAAGGATTGAAAAGACTTGAAATTTTAAAAGAAAAATTACCTTTTGCTTGTTGGGCGTTGATTTCGAAGGTTTCTTCTTTGACTTAAAAGAAATACCTTCGTCAAAGTCATCTTCATCTTCTTCTTCAACAATCTGGTATTTCAATGAGAATAGCTAAATAAAAATGTGACTTCAAAATTTAATAGGTAATATGTAATTTTATACCTTAGCTCTTCTTTTTTGACTCGATTTTGGTGGAATTTGAGGCCTGTCCTTTGATGGTTCTTGATCATTACCATCTTTCGAGGAAGTAACAACCTTAAAAGGTCCTCAAATTAGGGAAACATATTCATATCGAAAAAAGTTGCTTAGAAATGAAAGACTTCTTTGACCTTGAGAGTTGAAAGGTTGAATAATCAAAAAAGATAATCTAATAAAAAATGTTCTTTCTTTATTAGATTTGAAAGAACATGTTTTTAGGGGCATCTGTTGATGGCATTAAGTTAAATTCATAGAAAAAAAATTTCGAGGGTCATCGAAAAGTGACTTTATGTAGAATTTGTTAGTTTAAAACCTTTGGAGGTGTAATGGAGATATTTTCGAGATACAAAAGCATAGAAGTGAAAATCCTCAAAAATTGTTTTCCTCGAAAAGTATATTCCTAAAAAATCTGCCTATGAAATTTTGTTGAAATTTGATTCAGAAACGGTTAAGTGTTAGAGGGAGATTATGAAGATTCTAAAGATCTTTTTGATTTGAAGACCAAACACATTTTCAAAGAAAAAAACAAATTCAAGAGACTAGATCCAAAAGGTAGTCAAATTTAGTTTTGATAGTTATTTCTCTAGAAATGTCATCGAAAAGGTGTCTGAAGACAATTTCTGGCAATTATCAGAATGAAGACTTTGAAGACAAATGTCAAAATCGTAGATAGGGAGTTAGAAACCATTGTAAATGTGTCAAAATCATATGATTTGACCGTTAGAGTCAGAAACCTATAAGTAAGAGGTTCTGTAGCCATTTCATTATGTTAGAAACACTTACACACATCTTTGTAACACCATCACGCCGCACATCGAAATGAATACTGATTCCCTGGAAAAAAAATGTACGTTCTTACCCAACTTTCATATTAATGCAATTGTTTTTCTTATTTTTTATTCTACTTTCGATGACTCCTTCATTTCCTATGACTCCATCTTCTATCTATGCCCCCATTCTTTTATTTTTATGTTGTTTATCTTTCTATAACTAGTTTTTCTTTCAATTACTCTTTCTTTATTTTATTGTTTTAATAAACTTGTTTTCGAAAATGCTTAATTAAATACATTTCATCGAAATTTACATGTTTTGCATGCAAATCCGCATTTTTATTATAAAATGCAAAATTGTTATCTGTCTTCGAATTTGTTATTGAAATTCACATTTCAGTACTTGTCTTTCCATTAAGATAATTACTAAATTCGAATAAATTGATTTTCTACAATTTGAAGTATGAGAAGATGCTAGTTCGAATTAAAAGAATTCACGTCCCTGAATTTGTAATTTTAAGTCCCACAAAATCAAAAATACTTTATTTGTTGATTTAAAATCATTGTGAGAAGTTATCTAATAAGTTTTCATAAGTGCTCGAAACTTATTTTCAACACTATGTTAATTAGGGATGACAAAGCGTATCCAGACCCTATGGGTATCCGCAAAAACATCCGCAAATGGATAGGGTAAATATGCTATATTGGGGATGGGTCCGAGGCGGGTATTTACCCGCAAATTTTAGCGGGGAGGGGGGCGGGTACGGGTACTATAGTACCCACCCCACCCCGCCCTGCCCCACACTTATATATTTTACATATATAAATAATTATATTATATTATATATATATATATATATATATATATATATATATATATATATGTTTTGCTAATTACAATTTAATGATAAACACATGGAACCTAACTTTCTTTCACGAACTCTACAGGACTGAGACTGGTCTTCGTGAATGGTTCTAGTTTTGTTATACCAAAGTTGAACTTTGTTATTATATGATTGTGGAAATGTATTTTCTATTTACCCTTTACAAGTCAGAAAATATATGAAAAAATAACCTAATTAGTAAATTCATGGCAATCCTCATCGTATAGCAATATATTCATCATAGATGCACTTGAAACCTATCATAATCAAGCTTTCTAAATGGTTAATTATATGATTAATTAGTTATATATATTTAAGTTCATTTAGTATCATGTTTTGACTAAAATAACTTTCTAGATATTTTCACAAGTTAGACCGTTAAGAATATGAGCTAATAAAATATGTATGTGTTGGATATGCATTTGTAAAATTGATATTGAATTAACATGATTTTATAAAATTAATTTTAAGTAAATGTGGTTTTGTAATGTTTTATAAAACTATACTATAATGTTAAGTTATGACTTATGTTTGAATGACTCAAGTTTACGTTTCATTACTTTCAATTATCTTTGGATGCTTTTAATATTATGTTTGGATGATTTAAGAGTGAATTTTCAATTTATTTGTAGTAATTTTTTAAATTAATATTGTTTTATTAATTTATTGACTTTATATATAAGTAAAGTGCGGATAGCGGATGCAAATATGGGTATATAGGTATCCAACGGGTACAGGATGAGAATTAAAGTTGCTACCCGCACGGACATGAAGATGGGTATGGGCATTTTTTTTAAAACGCGGGTATAGATACGGGTACTATAATATCCTACCCAGACCATACCTATTATCATCCCTAATGTTAATTAGTAAGCTAACTTTCATTGTGGCTATTTTAATTCCTTCCCCCTTCTCCATATTAAGTTTTCTTATATATAGTTTTTCAAAAGATTAAAAGGAAAAACATATACCTCCGTCATGTCTGGGGGAGAAACGGGTGACAATTTTTCTTCCAACGGTTGTAAGTGTGATGTCCTTTTCCTTTCTCTCTCTAATTCAAGGAACTCGTGTGTTTCAGACACAGGTGCTTCACTTTCAATTTGCTTATGCTCACGTGCCATTTCAACTATGTTTCCCAGTGTATATTGATTGTTATCATTGACTTGTGAAGTAGATGGTTCACTTTTGGATATCTCTGGATCTTCTTGGTTCTTTTGAAGCAGAGAAGTTTTTTCTGGGATAGAATCCCACTCCTGCTGAAAATAATAAATCATAAACAGGTTGGACTATATTCAAATGGACAGTTGCATACAACAAACTTACACGTGCACGTGATTTATGCTGAGAAGTAACTAATGAGCCTGACTGTGAGCTAGTTGCATTTTCTGATGCAGTTCCTTCTTCGACACCTCTCTTAATATTCTGCAGTAATCCAAAAGATATGCAATTTTGTAGCATACTTTCATTCTTGTTATATAAATGAAATGACAATAAGCATGTCAGCCTCAAGCCACTTGAAAGGGAACAAGCAATGGTCCTTATTTTTGAATTAGAGAACAGAGTGAATGTGACAATTTTCTCTGATTGATAACCCTCTTGAATGATTTGTTCCTTGTGTTTTTGTAGTATATATTTAACCATTCATTTCTTGTTAAATTATTAAGCAGAATGTGCATATTTAGTTGGTATAACATTATTTACCTGAGGAATTCCAATGGTACTTTGAGTTTCTCCAAGTGGCTTTTGTTGGTCTGTCAAATATGATACACTCGTTGATTGTCCATCCACCAACTCCTATATGAAGTGATGAATTAAATGCTAAAGAGTCTTAAGCCATTCAATTCCTCTAATATTTAGAAGAGCTTATCGTATACTCACCTGTGAGTGTGTTTCATGTTGAGAAATATCCAAGGGATTTGGGGATGACCTATCATTCTGCTCTGAATTCGTTGATATTGCAGTAGCCAGTACCTCTGAACCAGGAACTTTCCCAATAATATCCTTCTCTGATTTTTCATTAATCTGTACAATGCCAAAATATACAAAGAGTAACCCAATAAGTTAATTTTTATTTTAATAAATATAATGAAGTTATAAATAACAAGGATATGGTTTTTCAGTTAATTAGTTGAGTGATAACAAATGAAGACAAGAAGTAATGAAGCAATGACATATATTATTATACTGCAGGTTAACTTGCATGGATTGGCTAGTTCTGACCTGTGATGAAGGCAACAATGCCACCTCAATGATGTAGCCTAAGTTCCCCTCAGAAAATTTAATGTTCTCGAAATCTGTAACAAAACAGTATCAATTAAGGACTTCATTTGAAAACGCAGTAACAAAAAAGGAATGCAACCTCAACTTTCCATGGGGTATCATTATATCGTCACAACTTCAAAATAAAAATAAGTTTTCATCCTCAGCTTGGGTGGGTGAATTTTGTAAGATGAGTAATCTTAATTATGTCTAAAGGGGGGGTTTGGTAATATTTGTAATTATTTATCCCTCCAATGTGGCGCATCTTGAGCGTAATTGGATCTGATTAATAATATTGTTTTGCATATAAAAAAAAATAAAAAAAATTGATTTACAGAGTTTCATAGTAGGAAAAGTATATTTTATCATTCATGAAAAAAATAAAAATAAAAAATGGTGACTCTATGTGGCATAGATAATTATCTTTATAACAACATTGTTTGTAATTAAATTACTAAAGCTTAATTAGTACCAATAATATGGTGACCAAAAATATTTTAGTATTATTCAAAAAAATATTTTAGTAAAGATTAAAAATTAAAAGATGTTGTAGGAAGAGGCATAAAAAGAGAAAAAAAAATTATGTGTGTGAATTGATACTTAATAAAAATCTAAAATATTAGTGATTATTTTTTATCAAAGTGTTCAGTTTGAAATTTGAATGAAAAAGTTAATTTCTAAATATTTTCTTATGGAGGAGCGAGGAAACACAAATTGTTTGCCAATTGAGGGGACTTATGTGTTATAAAGGGACACTTGTTTAAAACCATGACAATAGCATATGCATGATCATATGTGTGACAAGGGGTCTTTTT
This sequence comes from Pueraria montana var. lobata, assembly GCA_026413185.1. NCBI lineage: Eukaryota > Viridiplantae > Streptophyta > Magnoliopsida > Fabales > Fabaceae > Pueraria > Pueraria montana. Next base: position 34,375,450 of record CM048651.1, on the reverse strand, counting down.
TCAAATGTCATTATATTCTATGAACAATTTAACGTACAACCCTATTTTAACACATTTAGAGAAATCTCCATGAGCAATTTACTGTATATCTGAAGACTCCATCGTACAATATCATAATCATGCAATCCATGAATAGTATTTACCTCTATAAGGAATATTTTCACGGAGCTCCTGAAGAGTAGTTGTTGAAGTCAGAAAGAGTTTTGGACAATTGCAGACAATGCGATGCTTTACAGCCAGCAATTCAGTCCCCTGGAGAAGGTTTGGAAGATGCATAAATATTAGAAGTTTCAGTTTTGGAAGCTCAACTTTGACCTTTCCCATGTCATCACCTTTTCCTTGTTCACATCCAATAATCTCTTCTAGTTCAGCGGCTCCATTTATGATCAGAAGCTCTAGGTTGGGAAGGTCATTAGATGCAGATACAGAGAAGAAACGTTTCAACATGTGGCATTCGTCAACAAACAATGCTGCTAGTTTTGGGAAGCATGGCTGTGTAGAAACATGATTGGACAATTTTTTATCCTCCACGTCCTCTTCCATGATCTGCTTTAACTCTTTGCATTTACTTATCTCTAGTCTCTCCAACTCTGGAAAGCATCTTAAAACAGACAGAGGAAAGATTACTTCCAATCTTGCACATCTCACTATTTCTAATGTTTTAAGATATTGGAGCGTAAAAGAATTCTTGGAAGCCATCCAAATATAAGTCAAACCATCACAATCTTCTATACACAGATTTTCTAATGAAGTCAAGGTTTTAGCTGTAGATGCCGTAAACAACGAGCTCAGTTTCGGACATGAGATTAGCTTAAGGCTTGTAAGGCTAGATAGAATAAATGATCCTGAAAAGCAGTTACACATAATCAAAATATTGCACTGCATATTAGAGTCGATTATACAAATGCTATGTCTACTAATTACAGTTTAATTTTTTAAAACATTGATTGTTGTACACTAAAACCACAAATCAACCACCAAGTCATAGGTTAATAAAGAAGAATAAAATCATTCAAGGACAGTCTTCTTATGCAGACTGCACATTTTGAATAACCTTATCTTCTAATAATTTTTTATGGGACAAAAAGGTTAAAATGCAAATTTAATCCTTTTTAATTTTGACGACGTGACAAATAGCATTTGCAAATTTGCACGACGATACTTGTGAATGAATTGGCAAATGAGAGTAGTTGGGTTGCATATGGTTATTTGTGAAATGAATTGGCAAATATGGCTGCACGGATTATGATGCAGTGCGGGAGTAGTTTTAGTTACAGAGTTCACGTTGTTTATATGGCAATGTGGGGTCCTTGTTAAAATTAATGTAGGGGGATATGCATGTCTAGTGTAGGCGGGATACTCTACTGATGATTATTTGGTTATCTTTTATTTATAGTCTATAGAAAGATATAAATAGATAGTAACCAAATTAAGTGAATCAGGTGGAGATGCTTTCGGCTTGTACATGAACTCTGTTTTGTATATGGGTTTTGGTACTCCTTGTACCAATTATTAAAATATACTTATTTTCTTTGCTGATAAAAACAAATAGCATATGTATTGTTTGACAATTATTATGCTTAAAAATTTCATATATGATAATAGATTTACAATTTAATATGACTTGTAATTTGTATCAGATAACTTCAAACCCAAAACATACCTTAGAATATATAAGAAACACTCTTATTGAGTTAAATTCAATAAAATCTATATCCCATTATTAAGGAATAGATGGAGCTATTTTCCTTAGAGAAATGGTAGGAGTACACTATCTAACATGCTTTTTTCAACACACTCTCTTATTAGTTAAAATTTATTGGTAAAAACAAAATTTTGTGGGTCCCACATTCTATTTAATGTTTCTCTCTTAATTTTATAGTTTTAAGGAAATTTTAACCCATTAGAATGAGTGTGTTAGAAGGAATGAATCAGTGAATCTATTCCTAATACTCTTCATTTTTCATATGCTAAAAGTTTAAAGTAATTATTTGATCGATAAAATTAAAATTATAATGGGCTATTGCAAATAATTGATATTAAAAAAATTTATTTACATTCAATTCAACCTCTCTCTCTCTCTCTCTCTCTCTCTCTCTCTCTCTCTCTCTCTATATATATATATATATTGGTTAGAAAAACTTCAAGTGAAGTACTATATTCAATTAAATTCTCGCTTGAAGTTTTTCTAACCATTATATTCAATTAAATTCTTCACCTTAAGTTTTTCTAACCATTAGATCAATCATTCATCTTGACAATAGCCGTCGAATGTAATTGATTTTAATGCTCCTAATTGTATTTAATGAAGAATTAAGTTGCTGAAATTAAAATTATTTATATATAATTTTGATAGTCTCCTTATATATATATATATATATAAATGAGTGCTCTCATTGCTCCAATCTCTCCGATCTCTCACATTCCCTCTCATTTGAATATTCTCTTTTCATGAAGTGGTATATTTCACTCTCCTAACATACATCTGATTCTTCTACCCTTCCTAAAATTTCTCTTATCAATTTCTGTAACTATCAACATTTACAATTTTCTATAACTACTTCAATTGATTTCTTTATCTAATGCTATTTTTTTAATATTTCTTTTATCAATTTTTCTAACTCTATTTTTTAACTTCGAAGACTTCTCTCTTTCATCAATAATTTCAAATCCTTAATTCAATTTACTTTTAAATTTTCAAAGTTAATATTTAAAAAATGAAAGTTACATTGTTACATCTTTCCTTATCATTTTTTTAAAATTTTATAGTTTTAATTTCTTTTATAATGATCTCTTTTTTAAAATTTCTTTTGATGTGTTATATAATCCTTTTTTTTTTTTTTCAAATTTTATAGTCTCTAATCTTTTGGACTTTTTTTTAATATTTATTTTATTAGTTTTTCTAACTATATTTTTTAATCTCTTATCAATTTCTATAACTACTCACAATCATAATATTTCTATAATTATCTTCATTCACTTATTTATATGATGCTATTTTTTTAAATATGTATCTGATATATCTCCTTACACTTTTTAATACCAACTAAATTATTTTATAAGATATAACTGAATATCAAAACTAACTTCAAATATATTTTTTATTTTCAAAATTTAAATACGTTTCTAACATACATATGATATATTTTCTTACACTTTTAATATCAACTGAATTATTTAACTTAACATTTTATCTTTTTTCAATCTATACTTTTTAATATCTTTAGTTCTAACTTAAATTTGAATATTTTTTACATATTAATGATCTTCATAAGTGATATTTACATATTAAATTTACCTGTGCAATGCACGGGCAAAAATACTAGTTAAATATTAATTTTGATAATTTTAATATTAAGTAGCCAAAAATAACGTATGTATACTTGCTAAAACTCACTTAAACATATTTATGAAATGCAACATGCGAAATGTACCTGAGCTATGGTTTACAACGGGTGCTGATGGAACTGAAGTGCTTTCTGGGAAAGATTTCAATTGATTAGATTCAAAATGAGGATTAAAAAAATGTTGATGCTCATCTTCCTCAATGATTTCATCTGGTTCTTCTTTTTGATCCTGGTGTGCAGATGGAACAATATCCCCAATTATTTGCTCTAGCATATAGCAATATTTTATCTCGAGCACTTTCAATCGAGGAAGGCCTCCTATCATACTGGCTAAGAACACATGTTTTAATTCTCGACAGTAATTTACTTCCACTTCTTGAAGATTTTGGAAGACTAAAGATTGTACAGGATGCCCAATCTTGAATTCATCTTGACTTTTCTCCCTTTTGTCATCATCTACTAGTATATGCTTCAGTCCACGACATCTTGATACTTTTAATATTTTCAACTGTACCAGACTTCTAGCAATGGCATATGTGAAGAGAGATGTCAACCGTGGACAATCACCTAAATATAGTTCCTCTAATTTCTCAAAAGGCCCATTGGCAGGTAGAAAACCAAGCCATAAAGCTCTTAGATGATCCATGTTATAGAATGTCAGCGTAACCAACTTGGAGAAGAGAGTTCCCACCTCACTCAAATGATTGCTAGTGTCAACCAAACACTCTATCTCATCAGAACTGGATATCTTAAGCTTATTCAACTCATTCATACCTCCTCCTTCCATTTGAAATATACCAGGGATAATACTTTTTGCACCTCCCTGAATATCTGCTATAAATAGATCCTTTGCTTTTTTTGCCAAATCCTTAATTACCTCATTCGATGTGTGAAAATAGAGAAACGATAAAGTTCTGTGATGAGAGCAAAATATTTCTCGATGATAAAATATGGATCCTAATACAATTCCATACCTTTGCAGTGTTTGGGGGACACTAAACGTGTTAAAGAATTCAATAGTGTTTTCATCATAAGCATTCCACCATTGTCCTTGACTATCAATGATGTACAATTCTTCAAGCCGTGGGATTCTTTTGATCAAATCAAAATTTTTCCTCTTTATGTCAAATTCATTTAACTCCAAGAATTTCAAGTTTGTTAGTTGTGGAACTACAGCATCAGTTTGTAATTCAAGTAATGAAGTCAACGAACACTGACACATTGAAAGACTTTGAAGTTTCTTCATATATCTTACAAATGAGATGTCACTCAATTCCCAACCCCGAAGGATTAGACAACGAAGATTTGTTAATGTTTTGAATGACATTGTTGACAATGGTAGCTTGCCCTTGTCATTGATAAGATACAAAACTTTGAGCTTTCCCATACCTTCGAAAATTCCATCCAATTCTTCCAATTCTGTGGCTGCTATATGAAGAAACTCAAGATTGGAACAGTCCAAATCATTTGGAAATTTCACACACCATAGATATCTTATTGAATTTTGCTCCAAAGTCACATCCTTTTCCAATTCGCACTTAATGTCCTTTTTCTCATCCTTTGCTATCAAGTGCGCTACATCACGAACTAAGTCATGCATTTTGACATGTTTATCATCTGCATCCAACAATAAACAAGAACTTACGAGTTTAAATTTGGCTTCAATCACTTCACTCCTGGCATTACCATATAAACGAACTTCTCCAACTACACCTAACCCTATTGCACATCTTGTTAACAGTTCAATTGGAATTTGATAATCTTCGGGGAAAACAGAACACAACAGGAAAAGTGATTTAGCTTCTTCACTATCCAAATAATCGTAGCTCAACTGCAAGCACTTGTAGGGATCTGGCAAACCTCTTTCAATATTTATGGGCTTAGAACTTCTCAATTTATTCAATGCAACGAGCCAAATCACCTCAGGTTTGCCCTTCAAGCTACTAGCAACAGCTGCAATGGCAACCGGTAGTCCTTTACATTCATTTGAAATTAATCTTGCCAAATGCTTTAAGGTTTCAGGGGTGCTTTCAGATATAAGTGCTTTCTTTTGGAAAAGATCCCACGCTTCTTCATCAGTTAAGATTGGCAGGTGAATCTTTCTTTGGCAATCCATTGAAGTACAAACTGCTTCTAATCTAGTGGTAATAAGAATCTTACAGCCTTTATGGTGTTCAGAGGAGGGAATCCCTATGGCACCAAAATCAAGCTTCTCCCACACATCATCGAGAATGATAAGAATCTTTTTTTCTTGTGTTAATCTCTTGCATAAGCGTAGGGCTCTCTCCATTTCTTCATTTTCTGGAAATGTAAACTCCATTGAACTTGCAATTTTTTCTTGGATCCTTCGAACTTCTACTGTACTAGACACGGGCACAAAAAGAAAATTGTCAAAAAGACGCTCTGCTTCCGCTTTCTTCCTAACTTCCATTGCTAAAGTGGTTTTACCACAACCCCCCATCCCATACAATCCAATCATGGCAACCTTATCATCTTTCAGTGCTTCCATTACTTGCTCATAAGCAGGTTGTCTACTCTCAAAATTCAAACATTTTTCTGAGAGAATATCAAGTATGTCAGAAGGAAGTGTAGCAATGCGTTCAAGTTGTATATATTCTCTACTTTCTTGAATGGACTTTTCAAGGTCCCTTTTTTTATTTGCTAACTTCTTTCCCAAAAGGTATCGCCAAATCCAATTGGGACAGTGCCCAAAACAACAACTCTTATTTGTTCTTGCCTCTTCTAGCAATTGATTCACATTGTCTATGTCAATCTTAGCATCCTCCAGCCACTTGTCAACCACTTCAGCAGTCTTTCTTGTTTGTTTCTTGGCATTTGCAACACGATCTTCCACACTATTTCTTGTTGCAATCAAATTGTCTTCTTCTTTCTCAAGCTCTCCAACAAAATGATTAAAGCAACAAGGATAACGTAATTGATTTACAGCTTTGCACACCAAATCTTTTGAAATATCAGCCAAACAGCCGTAAAGGCTTTCCATCGATTTACTCCACCAAATTGAACTTAATTAACCTGAACAAAAAGAGAGACGAACAAGTTACATAGTAAGTTTTATAATCAATTAAAAAAATCACTTTTATATTTCGATGCTAGATAAAAAAAATATTTTAACTAATTTATTTTGTTCATATTGTTTAAAAAATACTAATCTTATAGTAAAATTACAAAAAGAAATAGTATGAAACTATTTGTAGTAATTTGTTTTGTACTCAACAATTAATTATTAGAGATGAATAAAAATAATTAAGATATGAATGTCTAACAGTTTAGATTGTAGTAATTAGTTTTATACGGTCTAACAGTGAATATAAACTTGAAAGGCTCAATGACATGAACGTCGTGTACTTCACATGGCTTGCCAATCCTCATGATCTAATTTATCCTTGATTATAAGCTACTCTTTTTGGTCAAAATATTGAAACAATCTAAACAATGCAATAAGTTCTTGTTTTACATTGTTTTTTATCAGCTTAAATATGATTTTAGTCCCTAATAAAAATTTTAATTTTGTTTTTGATCCTAATAAATTTTTTTGGTCCCTAGTAAATTTTTTATTTTGTTTTTGGTCCCTAAAGTACTATCTAAATCACTTTTTTTCACTTTTTTCAAAGCACTATCTAAATGAAAACAAAATAAAAAAAACTTATTAGGGACCAAAAAGTTAAAAAAATATTAGGGACCAAAAAAATTCAAAAAATTATCAGGGACCAAACATATTTAAGCATTTTTTGTCCAAGAAATATTTAAACCTAAATTAAGTGTCGAAAGAAATACAAAAATATTTCAAAATTTGCCGACTTTCATTTTAATTAACTGAATCTTAGAATTAATTCAATGGGCCTTTCAAGTACCTCATCAATTTCAATAACTGTTTTGTCATTGCTAAGGTTAAAAGTTGACCACTAGCAAATTTTTTAACTCAAATTATTGTAACAAAATCGAAGTTGAACTTGCATTGAAAGATGTTAAATATATGTTCAAATATTTATGATCTTAAATATTTGTTCAAATCTTTAAGATCTTTCAAATCTAATTTAACTTCGATTTTAACAACAAATTCAATCACTAAATGAGAAATGCTAGCAACACTCTCTTTATCACACTCTTTTGAACTTACTCTCCATGATTAGTTAAAATTTATTGGAAATCACAAATTTTTATGGGTCTCACTTGTTATTTAATGACTCTCTCTCCTGATTTTGTAGTTTTCAATAAATTTCAACCAATGATAGAGTGTGTGTTGGGAGGAGTGTGTTAGAGAATGTGTTGCTAGCACTCCTCTTAGTAAATTTGCCAGTATCAACTTTTAACCCCAGTAATGATAAAACAATTATTGAAACTAATAAGAAATTTGAAGGACCTAGTAAATTAATTCTGGGATTCAACCATTTAGAAATGGCAAAGGGAAAATAGTTGAATAATTTTGTACTAGCATGGTCACTTAATTGAGGCAAATAGTTATTGGAGAAAAAATATATAAAACAAAACTTATTGCAGTGTTTAGAATGTTTCAGTTATTTGTCCAAAAAGGCATACCATAATTCATGGATGAAGCATTTTATGGGGATCGACAAGCCACACTGTGTATTTGACAATTGTGTCACTGAAGTTTTTTAATTTTATTTTCCCTGTTAGACCACACAAAGCCATTTTGAAAAGAAATTTTATCTGTTTTATAATACATATATAAACCTAGACATATTAAAATACTTCTTACACTTCATGATTTAGCAAATATTTGTTGGGATTTAAGTTGAGCTTACTATACATTAAAAGTAAAATTGTCACAAAGGTTAATTGTTGTTATGGGAGACAATTTGGGTTGGGCGATGGTTTAAGTGGTTTGATGAGTAGTGGAGCCTATTGAATGCAACGTTGTGGAAGATGTTAGAGGATAAGTTCCAAGCGTTACCAAGAGAGGTGACTGCTAGCTAATGGAATAGACGTGTAGAGATAGGTCCCAAAGAGAGACTTAAACAAGTAACAAATAAACCTTACTACTTTTCTCTTAGCTCACATTTGTAACATCCCCAATTTACGGACCTTAGAAATAAATATTTGTAGCCGAGACCTCTTTTATGGCATAGTCTTTATATTTAATGGTTAAAAGATACCCTTAGGCATTATTAATAAAAGTTACCTTATAATAGGAATTCACAAGAATAAGATAATAGGATCCAAATTGGGAGCCAAGGCCCAGGGTGGGCCGAGGCTTACTAGGCCCACACACACACACACCCCCATGATTTAAGTAGAGGAAGGAATGATGAGTTAGAGGAAGAAAGAAAGAAAGCAACAAAGAAAGAAAGAAATAATGGAAAGCTAGAGAGAAGAAGGAGAAGAAGAAGAATAGGAAGAGGGAGAAGGACCAGAGATCTAAAGACCTAGTGCCCAAAGTTCATCTCTACATGTTCCTGGTGGTGAGTGCTTCCCCCTTGTCCATCCCTATCCCTTTGATTTGTTGTTTTCCCCATTTTCGACTTTGAACCTTAGGCTTGGAGATGTTGGGTTTTTGATGAATATACATTTGAGGATATTTTTGGGAAGATTAATCAGTTACATATGTAATAGAAGTGTTTAAGGTTTGTTTGTTGTATCTTGGAGTGCTTGGAAGTCATGGTTGGCACTAGATCTAGCAAATTCATGACCCTTGTGAGTTGTAGAGTTCATGCTCTAGCTAAGCTAGTAGCACTTTTGGCTAAGCGAGACATTCATTTGATTTTGGGTTTGTACCTAAAACACTTTGGCTAGGTGAGGTACTATCCTCGCTAAGCCAAAGTGGGAAACCAGAGAGTAGTTTAGAAGTTGGATAAGCCAGTAGTGCCCTTGGCTAAGCGAGGGAAACTCCAGAGATGCTTCAAACTAACTCACTAAGCTAGCAACACTCCTAGCGAAGTGAGGTAGCTTCCTGAGAGTGAAACTTGAGAGAGTACAGAGGCTGGCTAAGCGAGGCATCAGGCTGGCTAAGCCAGATTATGCTGAAAACCTTTGTATGTTTAATTGTCTTCCCTACTTGTTTCCTTTGGATATTTATGATTGCTTGGTAGTTTGCGATGTTAATTGTGGTAGATATTAGTAGCATTATATGTAGTTTCATTCATTTGATTATTGCATTTTCCTGGGATTGATTGTATGTTACGATAAACCCTTTTCAATAAAAAAATACCTTAAACACATAAGACTACATATGCCTCTTAGCAAATAGGTGGGCTTTTTCCCCTAAGTTTATAAGTGGGGTGATTCCCCTAAGTTTATAAATGGGGGTGTTTCTCCTAAGTTTCAAAAAAGGTTTTAAGGAAAGAATATAGTTTCAAAGAAAGGTTTTTAGAAAGGATGTCTCATCAATAATATAGGGTAGAATCCTTCCTCGATACCAGTCACGTTTGAGAGTCGCACACTCAGCGTACCACAATGTGCAAAGGGCTAAGGATCACCTGTATTATCAAAGTGAGATGGCTTGCGAAAGGTTTACAAAATGGTTTTTATAAAAATATATTTTAAAAGAGAAAAGTTATGTTTTCAAAGAGAGACAAATAAGTTGGGTAACTCATGAAGGGTTGTCGCATTAAAGGCCTAAAAGGCCCCTCTAAAGGTGAGAGACGGGGACTGTCGCTGTGACACCCATGGGAGAAAGCAACCTTCTTCTTAAGGAAGAAAGGGTTTTTCATAGAGATGAACAAGTCCTTCATAACGAAGATGACAGTCCGTCCACTTGGACTGGTGGATTAATAAAAGGTCATAACAAGAGGGATGCCTCTTGATGGCTAAAGTTTAGCCAAGTAATGGAATAGACAGTGGAAGATATAACTAAAATAAAGAGATAATATTAACCACATAGATTTAGAAACAAACTAGGATATGTTGATGTGCATGATGTATGTATGTTTCCTGTGATAAAGTATAAGAGGAGTTGTGAGCCGAGTTGCTAGGTGAGTGATGCAAGGTATACCTATACATTAGATGAGAACGTGTGTACTTGGATACTACCATGAGAGGTAGGATAAGGGTTATACCCATAGTAAGTTTATATGTAAGTTGTAGGAGGTGTTTTGCCTTATAGAGAGGTGATGTAGGCCCTAGTTGGGCAAGTTAGAAAAGGAAAGGTTATGCACATTCCCATCCGTTGTGATAAGAAAGTGGGACCCTAGTGAATTGTCAAGAGTAAACAATGATGTTTAGGTGCCCTAGTGCACTCGTGGCCTTATATTTGGCAAAGGAGACCAACTCTAGGTGCCTAAGTTAAGGTTAAGGTATGGTCCAAGGAAATAGTAATGTCAATATGATAGAATAATAGTTTGTGAGTATGAGCATCAAGAAAAGGAAGGAGAAGCCATGAGAGTTAAGAAAAAGATCTCGACAATAGAGAGTCGGCCTAGAGTTCTTAGAGCACTCATTGGGACATTATGTCTTATTCTTATAAGTTTCATGTTTTTACATGCTAAGCAGGTCGTGGACGTGCTCAAGGGAGAAACTTGGAGCATGGAGATTCTTGCATGGAAGAAAGAGTTTATAGTTTTGTGCCTCCTAATGTGTGAGAGTTAGTTTATGTTTCATGTACCATTTGTTATGAATTGTACAACACATAAGTGCCAAGAGCTTTGTTTCTATCTTGATTATGTAATTTATGTTTAACTTTTAGTTTCTTCATAGTAGACTACTATGATATTCTTATATTCTAAGTTTTCCTAATTTAGTAATATAAGCAAGCAAAAGGTAATATCTTCTAGGGTGTTACAACATTAATTCACAGACTCCTAAAAGGGAGTGTTTCAATATAAGCTTTTGTTTAATTAAAATATCCTAAAATGGAGGCTTAAATTAGAAAGGAAAAATTGTTGGGCATTCGCTCAATACTTTTCCCTTTTTAATTGTTATAATATATTTAGTTGTTAATTGAATCCCTAGGTTGTTAATTTTTAGTAGTTTGAAGACACCAAAATATTTTTAATTGATGGAACAACCTAGTTGGGATCTTAGTCCTTACTTTGTCTCTGTATATCACTTTTTTCTCTAAAGAAAAAGTTGAGAAGGAAACATTTACGCTCTAATAACAAAAAAAATTAAGATTTACTATCTTTTTAGTCCCTAAACTTTTCAACAATTCTATTTTTGGTTCCTTAACTCTTTTTTTTCCATTCTTTCTTTTAATCCCTTTAAAAGTAAGGACGGAAAAAAGAAAAAGGAGTTAAGGGACATTGACTAGTCAACAAATTGTTTAAGGACTAAAAACATAAATCTTAAAAAGTTTATAAACTAAAAAGATAATAAACCCAAAAATTATTATTAAATAACAATATCAAATAGTTAAATATTTTAGTATTTGTAATCGGCATGATTCAAATAAATTTAAGAAAACAATATTCAAGTAATAACAAGTATTCCACCATAAATTTCCATCATCAAAATTCCATAATCAAAATACAGTATTTATAATTTGTAAATATATATAAAAGGGATATAAGATTTTAGTGTACACATTTTTGTGTCCTATTTCATTCCTATAACTACCTCCATAAATAACTATTTCTCTCCCATTATTGTACTCTTATAACTACTATTTCCAAATCTCCCACTATTATTCAACCGCTATTTTCTCTCTCTCTTTTATTTTTATCTTTTAAAAATAAAAGAGGCACGAAGTGCCTTTTTTCCTCTAGTCAAAATCAATGACATCAACTATATAAAGCAAATTTGATTGACAACATACATCAATAATCAAACCAAATTTAATTAAAGCAAAAAAGAATAAAAGAAAAGGCTTAATTATGTTTTTAGTCCCTCAAATTAGGGGGTCTATTTTAGTCTCCAATGCATTTTTTAGTTCCTCAAATTCAAAAAATGTTCCCTTCAATCCCTTCCCTCAAATAAAAATTGCATTTTTTTTAGTTCATCAAATTCTAGTGTGGGGGGGGGGGGGGGGGGGGGGGGGGGGACTTAAAAGAGCATTTTTCGAATTTGAGGGACTAAGAAATGAAAATTTTTATTTGGAGGACCAAAAAAAACAGACCTCCTAATTTCATGTACTAAAAACATAATTAAGCCTAAAAGAAAAATATACCAAAGGGTTACCTGCAGTAATGTGGTGGTAGTGCGATGGTGATGCGATGGTGGTGTGGTGGTGGCAACACTACGATAAAGGGGGAAACACAAAGGTGGTGGTAGTACCCTCGGTTGCAAAGAGCAGTTCTTATTCCTAATGTTCAATTTCCTGCAACACCATTTTAGTATTTATAATTATACAAGTTAATTTTAAAAAAAAATGAGGGAGACAGTATGGATGGCACTATATATTAACGTGTTGTATCGGCCAAGCTAAGATTAATGTACAATTAGTGTGTGAAACTATTTTGAAATAACTTCAAAATAGCATCGACTAAGATAAATATCTCATTAGCAATGGCTTGGCCAAAGCTACTTTATAACAAATTAAAAATGGTCAAATCACCGTACCAGATTAACTGTTAGGTGGTGTTGGCCCAGCTAACGCTACGAGAAATATTTTTTTTATGCATTAGCTATAGCTGACACAAAAGTGACACTAATGTCAAATCAGCATCGATTATAGCCAACACTAAAATTTTGGTTTTAAAAAATTATATAAAAAATGCTTGTGTCGGCATTACATCAGTTCAGCTAATGGATGGAACAATGAGGCCTAAGATGGGTTGAGGCCTACCAAAGCCCTACATACTCACACAGTTTAAGAAGGGAAGGAAGAGAGAGTTAAAAGAAAGAAAGAATGAATGAAAGGGAGAAGGAGGAGTAAAGAAAGAGAGAAAAAGAAGTAGAAGAAAGGAACAGAGATTAGAGACCCAGCCTCTTAGAGCTCAAATTCGATCATTCTCTAGAGGTGAGTTCTCCCTTCTTGTCCCCTTTTACCTTTTTTATTGTCACTTTCATCTCTTTTCCCCCTTTATGTTCAAGATAGGTTTTGGATGGGTTTTGAGAGATTATGCATGCTAAAGGGGTTTTTATTGTTGTTTGATCATTAGGGAAGGTTATAAAAATGTAATAGGGTTGTTTGGTATGCTTTGGAACATTTGGGGACAAAGGTGAGATGAGGTTTCAAACTGTTTGCAAAAAGTTTTATGGTAAAGGTTTTATACGACTCCAAATTATTTGAGAGGAAAAGAAACATTCAGATCACGGGATAAATTAAACATTCTTCAAAAATGGAAGAATGCAGACAATACCACTCAGACTGGATTTTAATATAAATACGAGGTGAAAGAACTCCTTCCATAATGGAAGATGGTTCAACCACTTGGACCAATGGTAGTAAAAGGCCGATAGCAAGAAGGAACGCTTCTTGACGGTTAGCGGTTAATCTACTGAGGGACGAAAGTCAAGTGAAAGATAGTAATAATAAAGCTAACTAGAACCAAACAGAAAATGAAACTGAAACTATTGAATGTATGATGTAACTGTTTATGTCAAATATGCATGTATGTTCCCAATTTGGGATAGATGATGAAATGTGTGCCTAGTTCCTAGGTTAGTAAGTTAAACCTATACATTAGGTGTGGACGATAGCCAGAGATGTTTATGCTACCTTAGGGGTATGCAAGGGGTTGTGCCCAGTTGTAAAAGATGTTGTAAGCCCTGAATGGGCAAGAGATGAAAAGGTTAAAGGAAAAGGAAGTCTTCACCCAATATGATAGGGAAGTATGAGTTTAGTGAAGGAAATTGAGTGATTACATAGGACTTATTATATTAGCTAAAATGCATGCTAGCAAATGGCATAATTGTGAGAATGAGTACCAAACAAATAAGAGTCTAATATGAGGTAAGGTTTAGGGAGCTTGGTATGGTTAGGCTGAAAGAGTCACCTTAGAGACCTTAGAGCAATCACTGAGACTTATGTCACATTTCTTTAAGTTTATATATTTTTAGGATAAACAGGTTCAAATCCTCATGAGAGGAGCTCAAAGTTAGAGTTGCTTGGAAGAGAATAAGGTGTCAAAATTGTTTGTATACCTCCTAATAGATGGGAGTTTAGGTTCTGATTTAGTATATTTTATTTATAGCTGGTACTATAGTTAAGTTCCATGTGGTTTGTATTTTAACAATTTAACATTCCCTATAAGAGGTTGTAGAAAGGACCTTTCTATGTTTATGTTTTTTTTTTTTTTTTGCATGCTGATCTCTGAGTGACGGTTTATATGTTGAGTCCTTTTTTCTGAGCCATATTAGCAGGTTATGGTAATACCTCATAGGGTGTTACATTTTTGCATCGGAGCAGTTCAATTCAAATAGACTATAGATTGTTTAGTTGAAAGTAGTTGGATGTTTTAGTTGTTTAGTCATGCCATAAATCTTAATTAGTTTCTTTGTTGTGGACTATTGAGACTAATCATCTCAATACTTTGTGCACTACAAATAGGAAGTATAGCGAGTAGAAATCAAGGCTAAGGGCAATCACCCTTAAGTTCCCTAGTACCAATTCACTAAAGCCAAATCCACCTAGATAGGGAAATCATAGAAAGGGTAGAAAGTACCTAAAGTAAAGAAACCCATAGTTTGAAATTCATTGAATTTCGAAGGAGGAAACCATCACCATTTAAGGGCTATATTCCCATTGAGGCGGGATTAAGGTTGAGGGAGATAGAAAGAATCCTTGATGAAGTATCTTGCTCCACAGAGCAACGCATGGCTTATGTCATATTTTTGTTAAAGGATGAGGCAGAGTTCTAGTGGAGAGGTATAAGCAATAAGATTACCTTTTCAAGAATACCCTTAGAGAAGGAGAGCTTTAAGGTAGTATTGTCAGAGAGGTACATCCCAGGTGGTGTGGGGCCATAGGAAGGTGTTGACAGTCTGCAACATAAACAAGATAAGAGGGAAAAAGTGGATGTAAAGTTTAGCCCAACTAGAGAACTCGAAGAAGAACAAGGGTAAAGGTAAGAAAACACAAACCTTAGAGAACCTTAGAGTTGAGGGATGTCCTAAGTGTGGTAAGGACCACAAGGAGCCATGTTGTTTTGACAAAGTGTATGCTATCAGTGTAAAAGCATTGGGTCATTATGCAAGGGATTTTATTAGCTCAGGAATGAAGGACTTAGTTGAGTTTATACCTATAGATGCAGTTTTGCCTTCCACTCTGAGAATTAAAAAGACAAATGAAGGTGACAAACCCACCTATAATATGTGTCCTCTGACCAATAAACTCCTATTATTGTTTTTTGTTAGTCTCAATTAGGAGTAATATGTATTTGTTTCTTTAGTTGCTTAGATAATTTCTCCATGTTTTGCAATGTGTGTTTTTCTTGAATGAAGTGATGGACCATAAGTGGGAACGGTGTTGTTGTAACATCCCGAGCATTGACGAGGGCAGGGAGTGATCGTCGGTGCAAAAGAGAAGAGGCACGGACAAGGAGTGGCTCCTGGCAGGCTTCCAGCAGAAGGGATACATGAATGAATCGAATTCACACCTGAATGAGAGGGATCCAGAGGTTGTGCAGGTATGGGACTGTACAGTTGAGGATGATTTAAAGGAATTAATTGGTACTACATATACCAACAAGATGCATCTACTTTTCTGTAGCCTATCACTTAAGAACTCCACAGTTAAGCGTGCTTGACTTGGAGCAATTTCGGGATGGGTGATCTTCTAGGAAGTTTCCCGGGAAGCGTGTGAGTGAGGACAAAGCACACTGAAAAGTCTTGTGTTGCTTTGTGGGGACAGTCAATGATCTTGAAAGCAGTCGGGCGTTACAGTTGTACTTGGTGTGGTTTTGTTTCTAAACCAACAAAGTGATGTTAACTTATTTCATAGGATTTTCCGAAGTTGTCCTAACTTTACTAAGTGGACCCAAATTAGAAATTTAAATTAATAATATTAATAATAATTAAGAATATTTTAAATTATTAGGGAATACCTTAGTAAAATAATATAAATAGTCTAGGCACAAAAATTAGAACATAAGAAGGAGCTTGGTAAAGATGGGTTGTGAGGGGCCTAATGTGATACTAGCCTAGTCAGATTAGTCCAACTCACACACCCTCACTTCTAACTTAGACACAAAAAAAGAAAAAGAAAGAGAGAGAGAGAGAGAGAAAGGGGAGAGGATAAAGAAGAGGAGGAAGGAGGCAAACGAAGAACGTAGGCACCTCTTAAGTAAATTGTTGCTTATTGTCAGGTGAGTGTAGCCCCTTGCCTGCTTTCCCCTCGCCATAAATGTATTGTTTCTTGTATGCATCCCTTAGTATGTTTTTGCCTTTTCCCCGTGTATGTTTGCCTTATATTCTTCATATGTATGCCTTGATAGGGCTCAATTGGGATTTTAAACAAATTTGTGATTAGTAGGTTCGTAAGGGGACTTTATAACTATTGAATGGTTGAGATGATATGAACGTTCTTTTCCATAATTGGAGGGTTTGGATGGCCTTGGAACCAAGCCCTACATGTGATAGTATGTGAATGCCTTGTGATTATAATGTGCTCATGATAACTGTTGAGGAGTCTCATTCGGCAATGGGAGGGTAATAACCGCTTCGATCCCTAAAGGATGACGAAAAATCAAAATGATAAAAAGAACAAAAGTTAAGACATAACACCCTCTTTGACAAGGAAAGGATATTTGTCTCCTTCGGTCCTCAAAGGGTGGTGTCAACCTTCAATAAGGGAAGATTGCTTGGCAATTACAAGGGGGATGTTCCTTGACATTTTGAGCTCAATTTTTCCAGAAGGGCGGAAAAGAAAAGGAGAGAAAATGGTTAACTTAAGACATATTATTATATTAAGGAGTTCTAGAAACACTCTCTCTGACACTTTGTATAATTGGCTAAAATTTACTGGAAATCACCAATTTTGGTGGGTTTCACTTCTCATTTAAAGACTCATTTCCTGATTTAGAAGTGGGACCCAATAAAATTGGTAATTTCTAATTAATTTTAACCAATCATAAAAAGTGTTAGAGAAAGTGCCCCTAGCATTCCTATATTATATTACGAAGTACTCTTTATTTTATGATGGTTCTAGAAGTTAGTTATAATTAGTAATAATGATATGTGTTAAATGCCATGAATTTTGTGGTTATCTAACAAATGTTTAAATGCGTGCTTGAATGTTATATGATGTTGTGATGTCCCTAGGGTTCTCACTAAGACCTTTCATCTCATTAGTTTAAATTAATATGTTCCAGATTGAGCAAGACTGGATGACAAACAAGGAGCTATTAATAATATTTTACATGTTTTAAATATTAGTCTTTTTAACTTGATGTTCTTCCACATTTTAAGTTCTCCTATGTGAGGCACTGGTTGCTTGTAGTTTATTGTAAGGTACTTTGGCTACCCATGTTTAGTTTTATTTATATCTCAATAGTCCACAACCCCTTTCCCCCCAACACACATATCTTAGAAAACACACCCACCCACCATGCGAACAAGCGCAAGGAAGAAACAAATATGAGATAGAAATCAACTCTGTAATTGTCCCTTCTTCCACCCTCTTCTTTCAATTTATATTTCAATTTATCACATTTCCACCTTGAATCTGAAAGGTCAAGGTTGCTTTTTTAAGTTGATAGTAGGAATACCTACTCTTGGGAGGTTTCTTATTTGGAACACTTTGAGGTAAACCCATAACCCTTGATATTAGAATTTAATTTTTTGGCATAGATATATTGTGAGCGTGACTACAATATAGTGTACCCTAGGTTTTCATGTGTGTTCCTTTAAAATTCTAGGACATGTAAATTTTGGGGGGGGGGGGGGGGGGGAGGGGAGTTAGGACAAATTTATATTACCCACTATTATTAAGCCTTAGAATATCTTTCTAAAGGTTAAAACATTGACTTATTAATGCTTAGATTTAGAGGAAATTGCTTCAAAGGCTTCTCCTAAAGGCACTAATTAAGGCCAAGTTGATTCTTCATAGTTGTGAATAGCTAATTTACTTAGTTGCACTTCAATTGGTAATTTTTAGGAGAAGCAAGTAAATTTCAAATTAGGTTCTCTTTGACTATGGTTTCTATAAGTATTTGAGAATGAATATTAGTATACAATTATTTTACTACTTTTGAAAATAGTTTCCCATAGTTCTTTATAATTTTGAAATGTGTTTTGAATGTTAATTTTTATTTTTCATCATGGATTATGTGTTAGAACCTATTTACTGCAACAAAGAGATAATGTAGCTTATGAATTAAGTACTCATAATTCCTATAATAACCATTTGCTACAACAAAGAGATTGCATAGTCTATGAGTTGACTATTATAATTATTTTTTGTTGTAATGAAGAGAGAATGCAGCCTACGTACACGCCAAGTGTCTGTAGTCCTATAGATACTGTTTTCCACAAAAAAGAAATAATATGGCCTATGTGTACATAGTGAGATGAAATTTTATAAAAAATTGTTATTCTTGATTACAATTTTAATTATATTTCTAACGAGATTTCAAGAGAGTAAATGTCAGTTTTTCAAAGTGGGTTGTGTTGTATTTCACTTTTATTAATTGTCATCTTAAGTTCATTTTTGAATGTAAAAACTCATGCTCTATCTACTTCTCCTTCCTGTCCACTTTATTTATTATGTTCTCACTGAGTCCATGTGACTTACCCCCATTCTTTCCTTTTTCCCTCAAATTCTCAAGTGGTAGAGTAACCAGTTATTGGGATGTGTAGATCTTCCCCAGTTTGATGAATCTTATTTACCTTTATTAAGAGTTGATAATGTTTGTTATCTTGAGATGTTGAAGATATAGAGGAAACTCTACCATTTAAAAAAAAAACCTTCTAACTTGGTAGAGTATGTGTCTCTAATTTAGTGTGATCTATAGGGTTGCTAGCCTAAAGGTACCTTCTAAGTTAGTGTTAGCTTGTGCACCAATCATGACCATAAAGTGGGTTGTGATAATAATAGTTGTTCTAACTTACCTCTATGCACTTAATCGTGAAACAACTAATATGCTCCATGATTGACTTCTCATCTTCACCCGAGAATGTGGCAAAGTCTAGTATTTTATAATCCCTCAGCAAATTAGGTCACTTTATCTATTCACCATAGATAAGGCTTCTTATAGACAATCCTATTGATGGGCTTCAACTGGACCCAAAGTGTTTTCTAGTAGCCTTGTTTACAATATTAGGATCAATTAGTTTTGGTGTCAAAGTCCTGGGTTTTTCCCATGTTAGTGTGGATTCACAAGACTAGTGGTGGATGACTATTTGCCTGAACCATGCATGGCAAATTGGATATCCTAGAGCTCACATGCAGGTTGATAACGAAACTACCCCCAACTCATTATTGACTAAAACCATGTGACTGTCTGGGGTGGCCTCATGATTGAGGTTTTGGCACCCCATAATTAATCTCAACACCCAGGAAGGCAGGGGCAATTCCTTGAGGTTCGAATAAGGAAGTAGCCTAATTAATCTTGTAGTATTTGGGGGTCACCTACATCTACATTGTCCTAAATTGGAATTATGGAGACTAAGCAACTTCATTGGTTGATTGAGCAATTGTTGGTGTTTTTGTAAAATGATTTGGCTAGCTCCTTTGTACAAAAGTAGCCGAAATCTTATGATGTTGCACTTGTCATTGCTCCTCTTCTCTTGCCTTTTGAATTTCATTTTGCACTATAGGCTTCATAACATCTCCCTATTGCTGGGAAATCTAATACATCATGCCATGTACTTTCATCTCCTTCTACTGAAAAATGTAAGAAAGGGTGTACAGGATCAGGTTCCCTATCACCTACTAGCTCATTGACAATGATAAAGTTCTATGAGGGAGGATGGTGAAGGGAACTTAAGTTTGATTGATTGAGGTTCCACCAAGTGCACCAACACATTATGTTGGTCTTTAATTTCAATTATATATATATATATATATATATATATATATATATATATATATATATATATATATAAAGGTTAGAATGCAAAAGCATCATAATTAACCTAATGATCCTAACTAGGTTGGAACCAAAAACTTAACTAATCCTCTGCTAGCACCCAAAATCTTATTAAGGTAAAAATAAAAGGAAGTCGTACACATGGGAGGACAGAAACTAAAGCCCATGGGGAAGCAACATTAACGAAATCTATAACTAGGCAAACCCATTTTATTTGGGAGAGCATCCTACCGGACAAAATCATCACTGTCAAAGCCAGCGTTAAATCTGATTAGATTAGCCATTTAAAATGGATAGTTACAAACTAAGTGATCCCTTTAGGTGATTGTTTTGAGAAAGCGATTACGTTCCTCAAATTCTCAATACACACCAAAGTGCTTTCTAATAGTCATGTGACTGAAGAACACTATCCTACACTACTAATAAAATGCGGGAAAGAAATGTTGTAAATGATTGAAAACATTTAAAGGAAAGCATTAAATAAAATGATAAATGATTGGAAAAAAAAAAGTAACTTTAATTGATTTTGGTTGGAGGTCAATTTTACATCATAAATAATGTTATTTATAAAGGCATTTAGCATTAGCCATTTTTTCCTAAAATTAACTATTTACTCCCCTACTTTTTCAGCAGTTATGGGTGCAAACCATGGACAATTGGTCTGAAAACTACTCTTAACCATTTTTCCACATTTTGGTCTTTATTCTTTTTTTGGTTATCTATTTCATGTGTAGGAAAAAAAAACAATTATCTTCCATTACACACATCTTTTTTTTTTTTGGAGTGTCGTTGACCCTATCATAATGTGCTCTCCATGGATTTATGTCCCATGTATTCATACAATTTGGGTCATTGAATCATTAGCCCAAGGTTAATGGATCCTAACTTAGTCCCACTAATTGTGTGCCTGCTATCATTGGTCAGATTATCGGTTGTCACTATTAGTTGTTGACTATCAGCTGTTAGATATCAACTTTGGAATATCAATTGTCGACAATTGGTTGTTAGGTCTCAATTGTTAGATATTAGTTTTTAGTTATTAATTGTCGGATATCAGCCATTGACTATCAACTGAAAGTAGTTGCCCTAATGATTATCTTGCTCAGCTGACCTAAATCAACTATCAACAAACATGCTTAGACTTTAAATCCACGCTACTAGCAACAACAAGCCACATATGATCTTCAAACCCTTGCTCAACAATGTTAGGGTGAGTTTGATCCATATGATTAATAGACCCAACATACAAAAATGACCTTTATTCCAAAATAAATTGATCACATTAACCATTCGGCCTAAGGGCCAAATAATTTAGCCCCAACACGTTCTCTCAATGGACTTGTGTTCAAAATGTGAATTTAAGCTTAACAAAAAATATTTTGCAAATTGTATTTTCTCCTAATTTGGATGAAGAGGCCCAATGTTAAAAACCTACTTGTTCTTGTTTTTATCCATAAGTACCCCCAAGAATTAGTACATGTAGTAGTCTTAGGATTGACCTTTCAATGCTACTCATCTATTGATTTTGATTAAATATTTGTAGAGGATACATGGGATAGCAAGAGGGGATTAAATCCGAACAATTACAGTCTTTGGGACACAATCCAAACAATTATTAAAATAAAGATTTTTGCACTATCAACTAATTAAAAATTATTTTTTATATGACTTTTAAAATAATTATTGTAAAAGTTAATCATGTTTAATTATATATATCAAGGCATGATTGGATGGTATTGTAAAAAATATTTATATTGTCAGTATATTTTAATATTAAATTCCAATAAATTTATTTCATTAAATATTTACCAGAAGTTTATTTGTGAACTATAAAAATTATTAAAATAAAGTAAAAATATATATATATATAATGTCACAAAATTATTTTTCTAAACTCAAATAATTTTTTCATAAATTCTTTTGCATGTCTTAATTTGTTTTGTTTTGCCAAATACTTACCATAATTTTATAGGATAAAAATGAAATATTTTTCTTAATATTTTTAATTCAAATCTATTCATCATTACATCCTTGCAAATTCTTATGTGTTGGGAGACAATTCAAATTTTCAATTTCAAATCTTTAGAATGTAATTTGGATTTAAATATATTATCATTATTTTTCAAACTTGTTTCCTCTTTTAATATTAGGATACAAGGTGTATAAAAGAGGTCATTGTGAAGAGAAAAGCTACCACCCAAGTGAGAGGAGGGTTGTGTAATGGTGAAAGTTTTCTCAAGATTGTCTAGAAAATATGTAACCTTATTGAGATAATGAATTTTTGTTGAAATGTTCTCATGGATGTAGGAAGAAGTGTCAAATCACATTAAATTTGAGTTCTTTTGTTAATTCTATTTGTGACAATACTTCTGTGTGTTCTATCCTTTCACCCTCATGGTTGTGTATATGAAGGGGTTTGTTTCCGCAATAGTGGTATCAGAGTTGATGGTGTGGCCTGATTACCAATCAAATAAGTAATGAAGCCAGAAAATGATGATGGTGGACTCATCTGGGGACCCTTGTGTTGCAAGTCTTCTTGGCGATGTGGAAGTCAAGTGACATATCCTGTTGGCAGTAGCTAACAACGGTACAAGTGCAAAAGGTGTCATCATCCAATGCTTGTAGAGGAATATTGAGATCAAGAGGTATGGCAAGGAATTCGCAAAAGTTTACGAAGCAAAAACATGATGTATGGAAAAAAATGAAATTGGTTGTGACAAACTTCCATGGCAACGAGAGTTGAAGAGATTAAGGATGAAATTTGGAAATTTTAGCCAAAGCAGAAATTATTGAGAGACCCATTCAAATTTCCAATTTCAAATCTTTAAGGTTTTTTTTTTTTTTTTGGTTCACGGACTGCAAGGTGTATCAAAGGAGAAATTATTAGGTTGTCCTGCACCATCACTTGGTTCATGGACCACCACTTGGTCCTAATAATATCTCTGAAGTAAGGGCATGCAGACACAAGTTCAAAATAACTAAATGTTGTTGAGCAAATGAACCGTACCAGTCAATGCAAGCAATTCCTTCACGAAGGGTATGTTGAAACTTTAACTCCCAGGGGTAAGACATGAAAGATTTGATCTTGGATATGATAGGAGCAAATCAGATTCACAAATGAAGTGCCTGTGACCAGTGTTCCAGGCTTGTTGAAGCCCATGAAGTATGGCGAATAACTCGGCATTGACATTTGTGGTTTAATAATATCATTGTCTTTTTTTTTTATCATAATTAGAAATATCAAGTTGATAAATAAACAAAAACTGAAATTTATAAAATATTCACAGGTAATTCTATGACAGGCAACTTCTGATTGGAAACAGAAGAAACATGCGAGGTAACTAACTAACTAACTAATCCTTGAGCTTTGAGCAATTAAGAAAAATTAAAAAAAAAAAACAAAATTGCAACTAGGAAATGAGCAAAAATATTTAAGCTTACCTCTTTAAAATATTGTTGTTATATGTGCAAAGATTGGTGACTTGGTGAGAAAGAGGCTTTGAATTCTGGTACAAAAAACAATAAAGGGGAGTGACCTTCCTTTTGCAACTCCAATGATTTGGATTTAATATCTGATCTAAAAAGAATGTAACTAGGAAATGAGCAAAAAATGAGAAACCTTACCTCTTTAAAATATTGTCCCTATAGAAGATTTAAGGACTTCTGAGTTATTTGCAGAGATTGGTGACTTGATGAGAAAGAGGTGTTGATGACTTCGAAGTCTAGTACAGGAGTTACTAGCCTGAAATCTAAGGACAGTTATGGCATAAAGATATGAATTACGATCTCCAGACTCAGCAGCAATGATGAAAGAAGGATAGAATGCAAGGTAACCATAATCACAAACTATTTTATCAAGTTTACAGATTCATTGAGTGGGTAGAAAGCAAACTAAAGTGCAAATAAATAAATAAATAAATAATTATTGATGTGCTTCAAAATTCTCATCAGGTCCCTAGCAAAATAACTTCAATGAAAATGTGATAATATTGGATTTAGTCAACAAGATATTATTAATTATTCTAAGTGTAGAGATAAAAGTAGTTAGAATAAAGAGATGCTCACTTGATATAATTATCATATTGGAGCTTGAAGAATCAAAGTTAGAGTTTGGTAATTCCACATCTCAAGTTATCCCTAAAGTCTTTGCCATAGTTTTGTGTTATCCTCCATATGTGGCAACTAACTAAAAGGCATCAACGAATTAACTTTGCAAATGAAAGGCAGCTTGGAATAGCTTAAAAAGGTTCCTCTGCTTCTAATTATTATAAGAAAGGTCACAACAAATGGTAATGCTCAAGTTTAACTTAAGCAAGGTATCTTAAAAGCACACATTACCTGTAAATATCTTATTAGTCTTTTTTTATTATTTACTGTGTTAAACTAAATGTCTGACACATTATGCATTTTAGATGTGATATTATTAATGGTCAATTTCCAAACTATAACGTTTAAGCTTCTAGTTTGGTTGATTCAAATGTAATAACATTATCATTTATTTGCAATTCTTTACAATTATTTTTATTCTAACAACATTATTGTTACTACTTCACATTTTAGGAAATTATGGAAGCATAATAAATTCCAGTAAGGCCTCAAGATTTTTGGTGGATTGAATTTTTTTTTTTTTTGGACAGAATGGAATGGATGTTATTTTACACCGGTTTTGCTTACTTTATGTTATAAGATGTTTTTGTTTTTTTTAAGAAATGTTATAAGATGTTATATCACTAGTTTCCCAACCCGGCGATGCCGGGTCTCTCTCTCTCTCTTTTTCAAATTTTAAAATGTAAAAAATATATAATACAAAATAAAATAAATTTTAAAGTTAAATATTTTAAATCGTAATAAAATTATACATTTTAAGCATTTAATATTAATTTATCTTAACGACAATATTTTATATTTAAGTCAATAAGACTTTATTGAGTAGATTATTGTATTTTTAATTTTTTTCAAATTAACTTAAAATACAGAAAATTACATCTATAAATTAAAAATTAAAAATCTATAAAAATAGTAATACATTGGAAATTTAAATAAGTTCAATCAAAGTTAAATAAAATCAATAAGTAAATTAATGGTTGATACATAAAATATGTGGTAAATTCGTAACATATTCACCATTTAATGCAATTATATGCACATATTATTTTTTCTATCTATCTATAGAATGTATTGTCTTTTTCGAATTTTTTTTTCTCGTGTAGTAGTCTCTCTTAAATACCTTTCTGAAATCATTTGACAAAAACTCCAGAAACTTTGTCCACACTTAACACTTGTAAGGCCAACTGAGGTATGAGTATGCGTATGGATGTGATGATACTTTATGTGTAAGACTACGTAATATTTTCTATTTAAAAATTAATTACTATTTTAAACTTAACATAATAAAAGACTAACAATTTAATATTTTCGTTATAGTTAAATCAGATGTTACAGAAAAAAGTAATATCTTTTCATATATTAAATGATGTACTGAAAAAAAAATATTAAATGATGTAAATAACTTATTAAATGATTGTCTATTTTATCTTTAAAAAATACTTGTATATAGAAAACAATTAAGAATCACACCTATTAATTGCTACAAATTCTCATACCAAATAAATTTGTCAGCCATTTTCATTTTCAATAAAAATATTAATAACGAAATTAGTAATAACACTGCCAATACTATTTTTATAATATTTAGACAATTTTAACAATATTTGAACTGCTTTAAAAAAAAACAATATTTGAACTTTTTTTTGTTTAAAATAAGATCATCATTTAAATTTTTATAATAATTTTTTAAATTAAATCACAACTCCCTAACACCAAAATAACAGTACTAATTACATATAATTATGGAAAACTCCACACCTTGATAAGAATGAAAATAAAGTCACATATATATAAAGATGAACTTACGGGTATAATATGTTATCACATTTCAAAAAGTTCACGCATAATATGGACTCCATATTTTCATTCTTAAATTAAAAAAAGTCATCCTAACACATTGAATCATCTTGTGCTTCTCTTCATATCAAATATATACAACATCCATTTCTTTTTTTTTTTTGGTACATAAAGGAATGAAACGCAACATCCATTTCAGGGTAGCAGGTATGTATAAATGTATTTTTCCATAAATTAAAATTGAAAATGAAATGTCTTTATGTTGAATAGTAATTTTAGGACATGTTTCAAGTTTCTGTATGAAATATGTATAAAGCATGAAGAAATAACCAGTTTAAGAAAAATTAAAAAAAAAAAATTGCAACTAAGAAATGAGCAAAAATATGTAAGCATACCTCTTTAAAATATTGTTGTTATATGTGCAAAGCTTGGTGACTTGGTGAGAAAGAGGCTGTGAATTCTGGTACAGTAAAGGGGGGTGACCTTCCTTTGCTACTCCTTCAATGATTTGGATTGAATATATGATCTAAAAAGAATGCAACTAGGAAATGAGCAAAATACGAAAGCTTACCTCTTTAAAATATTGCCACTATAGAAGATTCCTGGACTTCTGAGTTATTTGCAGAGATTGGTACTTGATGAGAAAGAGGTGTGGATGACTTCGAAGTCTAGTACAAGAGTTACTAGGCTGAAATCAAGGACATTTAAAGCACAAAGATATGAATTACGATCTCCAGACTCAAAGGGAAACAGTAGACTTGCAGCAATGATGAAAGAAGGATAGAATGCAAGGTAACCATAATCACGAACTATTTTTATATATCAACAAGTTACAGATTCATTGAGTGCATAGAAAGAAAACTAAAGTGCAATATATATATATATATATATATATATATATATATATATATATATATATATATATATATATATATTGATGTGCTTCAAAATTCTCATCCGGTCCCAAGCAAAATAACATCAATCTTATGTATTAAAAATGAAAATGTTGATACTGTTGGATATACTCAAGAAAATATTATGAATTATTCCAAGTGTAAAGAGATAAAAGTAGTTAGAATAAAGAGATGCTTACTTGCAATTATCATATTGGAGCTTGAAGAATCAAAGTTAGAGTTTGGTAATTCCACATCAATTTATCCCTAACGTCTTTGCCATATTTTGCGTGTTGCTCCATTTGTGGCAACTAACAAATTAAGAGCATCACGAACTTTTGCAAGCAAGGTATCTTAAAAGCACACATTACCTGTAAATATCTTGTTATTCTTTTTTTATTATTATTATTTACTGTGTTAAACTAAATGTCTGACACATTATGCATTTTAGGAGTGATATTATTAATGGTGAATTTCCAAACTTTAACGTTTAAGCTTCTAGTTTGGTTGATTGAAAGGTAATATTAATATTATCATTTATTTGCTATTCTTTATAATTATTTTTATTCTAACAACATTATTGTTACTACTTTACATTTTAGGAAATTATGGAAGCATAATAAATACCCGTAAGGTCTCAAGATGTTTTGTGGAATGGATGTTATTTCACACCGGTTTTGCTTACATTATGTTATCAGATGTTAGATCATTGCTTTCGGCTCCTTTTCTTGCATTTGTAGATAATCTCATAGTACTCTTTACTTATTTTCAGTTTTATAAGCTCTATTCTTGATTTAAGAGTTCTCTCCCTGATGAATTTGGTTTTTATACAAATCATCCTTTTGTCTTTTACAAAGCAAGGACTGTGTTTACTTTATCTGTATATTAATATTGAGAATTCGAAAGGGAATTAGGCATCCCCTCCCTCTTTGGCTTTTTATGTTCAAGAGAAAAGCCTAACTATATCACTTATTTTTTCAATCTAATTACAAATTGTACATAAAAATCTGGGAGCTACAAATTGATTTCACAATTCATAGATAAAAAATTACTAGTGCATGTATGTAACAGAAGACCAGAAGAGAACAACCAAGTTAAGGTTGATGCTAAAATAATCTTACAAGAATTAAAATTGCACAGGAGCAATATAGTTCCTTACACATTGGTACAAACATTTAGACATTTAATGCTAGAAAAATGGTAAAACCATAAAGATTGTTTCAACTTTCTGAATGGTTAACAGCAACACAAGTCTTTGAGTTGCAGGCCATTCACGAACTCTTTCTGGTGCCATCATTACTCGTGTCTTGCTATTAAGACTCCAATAGCATAAGTTGAATCTCTTAGGCCATTTCTAGAGTTATCTAATATGATATGTTCCCAACAGTTTGAAAATCTCGAGACTTTTTTTTTTTTTTTTTGTGTTATTGTCTCTGATGATGATTAGCTAGAATTGCAAATTGCCTTGGGGTTCTGCTGATGATGTCACGTGCAATCTCGGTGCAAGCTTGATCAACCATCTCCAGAAAATCCTTGACTATGACCTATGACAAATAGTTGAAGATTGTTTTCTGCAATCTCTTTTGAAGCTCCACCTTCATAATGTGTTGTTTTACTAAGAGTGCTGAGACTGAACCACTTAAAATGTTATGATCTACATGTGATGTTTTCATAACATTGGACAACTTAATATAAAACGGATCCCTATTGTATATTCCCAATTTCTCTCTGTTCATCTGAAGCAACATTGTTCTCGGAGTTTCCACCCATGTTGCTGGTGAAATCTGAACAAATATCCCAGACAGCAAACGAAGGAATTCCCAGACAGCAAACGGTAGGAGTTTATGAATGGAAGTTTCAAATAATTATCAATTACTACAAATGAACATAAACAAAACAAAAACAAAGAATTCTAATTCTATGGAAATATATGGAAAGTAGCCTTAGTCAAAATCTAAGATCAACCTTACTGTGATATTCTCCACAGTCAGTACAAGTGTATAATATAACAAAGTGCAAAATTTCATAGATCAAGCATGAAACGCCCCGTTTAACTAATAGTAAGAGAGAGAAAAAATATAAAATAAACCCCTCCCCTGTTTTGCTTTAAACAACCCCCTCCCCCCACCATGACTTCACAACATCATTTTTTTTATAAACAGAGCCCTCCCCCACCCTTCATCTCTTATGTAATGTAACTCTCTTCACTCCATCTTCATCTTTTTCTTCCTCTCAGTCTCTCCATTCTTTTCTCTCTATTGTTTCAAAATTCGCACTCTTTACACCCATGAAGTACACAAGCAGGGGAAAGGTGATTTGAGTTTAAAGGAACAATACTCATCCCTAAAAATCTCTATTTGAAGCTCTCTTAGGTAAATCCATGACCCATAAAGCTAGTTGGTTATTTTTATGACATAAATTAGTTATGAGCTTTGTGTGTGAGGTGTTAGAAATTTAAATATTAGGATTCTTATGGTTTCCTAGGCATTATAAATTGGGGGTTTTGTTTATCCTCTTATTATCTTATTCTTGATGCCTAGATTCATTGGAAAATACATTGGTTGTTCTATTCAACGACATTGGAAGAGACTGACTTGGTTCTCTTTAGTTGTGAGTGGCCAATCTACTTAGTGGTGTTTTTTTTTTTTTTTTTTGGTGTTTTAGGAGAAGCAAGTAAATTTCAAAATAGGTTCTCTTTGACTATGGTTCCTATGAGCATTTGAGAATGAAAATTAGTATGAAATTGTTTTATTACTGTCAAAATTAATTTTCCATTGTTATTAGTAATTTTGATAATGTATTTTAATGTGGAATTGGTTTCTCATTGTGAATTTTGTGATTGAACATCATTTGCTACAGCAAAAAAAGAATGCAGCCTATGGATTAAGTATGGTTTCACTTAGGAGAGACATTGCTAGATTTTTGGTAGCCCTCTTTCTTTGAATTTCTATTTGGGTCTTAGTGTGGTTTTACTTTTAGGTTGGCCAATCTAAGAAAACCATAGTTTGTACGTTGGTAACAGTCTAAGAGTGGGTCATGACAAAGCAAGTCCTCCATTCATAATCCAACCAATATCAGCTAAGAATGACAATCTTACATGAACATTACAAAAGCCAGTGATGTTATATATTATGACAACAATTCATAATCAATGCATGCATGACTCAATTTTAGTCTTTTGGAAATAATATATAGATTGTCGAATACTCACATTAACTCTTGTGCTTTATATTTGGCATGAAAATCAGATGTAACACATCAAACATTAATAACCATTAAGTCTCTATCATGCTTCTAAAATAAATTAACCAAATTGCCAAAAAAAAAAATGTCAGGAGCTTTTGAGCAGAGATGGTACTCAAGTGACATCAGCTAATAAATGGAATTTGAGAAACAGTTTAGTTTTTCAGAACTGCAACTCCAACTTTGTATACAAGTAAAACATGAAGTTGGTAATAAACTTTGGTCGATCTACAAACACAAAGGTGGTAATAAACCTCTCTCACACATCATCTAGAATCACAATTAACAAGAATCTTATTTTCTTGGGTTAATCTCGTATACAAGCATTGGGCTCTCTCCCACTCTTTATTTTCTAGAAAATTATACCGCATTGAACTTTCAATTTTTTTCTTTGATCCTTCAAACTTCTACTTTACTAGACACAGGCACAAAAAGCACTTTGTTATTAAAAAAAAATTAAAAAAAAAAAAAAAAACACTCTGCTTCTACTATCTTCCTAACTTCCATTGCTAAGGTGGTTTTACCACAATCCCCCCATAAAATCCAATCTTGGCAACCTCATCATCGTTTAGTGCTTCCATTAGTTGCTCGTATACGCATTGTCTACTCTCAAAATTCAAACTTTTCTAAAGAAAATCAAGTGTGCCAGAAGGAAGTGTAGCAAAGTGTTCAAATTGGATGTATTGTCTATGTCTACCTTCTTCAATGCGCTTTTCAAGGTCCATTTTTTTTTTATTTGCTAACTTCTTTCCTAAATGGTATCACCAAATCCAATTTGGACCATGTCCAAAACAGCAACTCATTTTTGTACTTGCCTCTTTTAGCAACCGATCGATTCAAATTGTCTACCTCAATGTTGGCATCTTTCAGCAACTTGTCAATAACTGGTGCATATTTATTATCTGTTAATGCCAACTGATTGAGACAAAAAAAATAAAGTTCCTCTGTGTAAATTTGGATCAAGAAGGTTGATCAGAGAAAAGATACAGAATTTAAATACATAACAGATTTCAAAGTCAATTTTCCCTGTCATTTTGGTTTCTTTTTCAATGTAATAACACAAAGCCAAATAAGAAAATGTAATATATAACCTGTTTTCAAGTAGAAAAGCAAATCAGAGGACACGTTTAGAGTTATTGATAATTGCCTTAAATACTTAATTTTCACATTATTTATAAGACAATTAATCTTATTTTCTCCACATTTAGGGTGATATTTTACTCATTTTAGCTTAGTTTAGTAAATATTAAATTTTTAGTTTAGATATTTAATTTCTTAGGTTGCATCTAATATTTTTATCTACTTTTTGTAGAAGTGGAGTGGAAAGTGGAAAAATCTTAGAGCATTTTGTAGAAAAAGCAAACTTTGGTTTAGCTAAGCTAAGGAAGGGAGCTGAAGCTAAATTTTGGCAGCAAGGAAAAGGACCTCTGCAAGCTTGGACTAAATTCGGGAGCTTTAGCTAGATTCTGTTTTTGTACTTAAGTTGTTTCACACTTTAGCTGAAGCTAAAATTTCTAGCTGAAGCTAAAAATCACTTAAAATATAATCTTTTGGCTCTTGTATAAATAGGGTTGGTTGTCATTTATGTAAGGGGGGGTTCTTCATTTTGGCACAAGTTCATGGTCCTGCCAAGGGAAAAGCTTCCTTTGGGTTCCATTCTTCATCTTCTTCCTCGTCCATGTATTTTGAGGCTACCCATGGAAATGGGTAGCTAAGTTCTTCCATTGTTGGGATTAGATGTAACCAAACTTATACTCTCTTGTATCTTTTGATATTTATATATATATATATATATATATATATATATATATATATATATATATATATTCAGTGTTTTGATGTTAGTATTTGCTTCTTCACTTAATGTTTGTTGTGGAATGGCCAACCATGGCATGTTTTTGGGACTTGATTGTTGTTGGAAAATGCTTTCATAGTCTTGAACTGAAGCAAAACACCCAATGAACTTTGTATCTAGGAATGGAGCTTAGTTCATCGGTTATCTTGAATCACTAGGCTTAAAGCTAGTTCCTTTCTTAAGTTCTTGAGGAATCGAAACTTAATAACGGAACTAAGACTCTTTTCACCTAAGGGATTAGGGCTAAGAAAGCATTTATTGATTGATTTTAACATCGATTCATAATGGGTATATGTATTGTGCGTTCAAGCAAGAAGAGAGTGAGTTTTGGTGAAGTCTAACCCCGACAATATTTTTATCATTTGAAAACCCCCTCATTTTAAGCTTTGTTTCACTATAAAAACCACACAAAAAAAATAGTATCTTAAACTTTGGTTCTGTTTTTAGTATGTTTTAAGTTCCTAAAAATCATTCAAAAGTTAATGTTTTTGCCGCTTTCTTGCGATATTTGTTAGCTTAGCTAGTAAATTCGTGAATATTGTCCAATATTACGTAAGTTCCTTGGAAAACGATACTTGGACTTACCAAGATATTACTTGTATGATTTGGTTCACTTGCCAAAGGGTTAACAGTTATGCTAATAAATTCATGCATAGTTGCAGCTTTTACCATCAAAGTAATATTTTTGTAGGTATCTACAATTTGATTGATGAACGTATTTTTTAAATCAGTAATATTCTTATCCCTTGAACATTTAAATATATTTATCAGGTTGATACGTTTACAATATATGGCTCGGGTTTGATAATCTGAGTGATAGAATGATACTTCTGAATTTATAAGCTGATTAATCATCGGATTGATGAATGTACCTATATTCCTATAAGCTAACACAATAACAGAATAATACATGTGAATTTATATTGACCATAGTCTCAGCCACTTGCCTCCTATCAACTCCTAATTTTGTTGTATATTTTTGTTAGATATTTCAAAAAGTTAATATCTTTCTTAATCAATTTCATTATCTGTTTTAACGTGGATTAATGTCATTTTTTATTAGCTTTGTTACTCACTTTAAATGTTTTAATTAGCGATTATTTACGGTTAATTAATCTTACTATGAATATTTATTTTGAAAAAAGTTTTGTGAGAGCCATCTTCCACGTATTTTCTTTTCTTTTCCTTTTTGTGAGTTCCTAGGTTAGTTTCACTAAAAATGCTTGTTAGTTTTGTTGGTTCTGTTGTCCCAAATTAATTTTGGAAAGAACCTGTTATATCATGAACTTGTGTGTCACGTAAATAAGTCCTTGAGGAGGATGTGACTTCATACGTCTTAGGCTTAATTTGTTTGTGATCATACATGTTTGTAGATCATGGTTCATGAATGATCAATTCATGGTTCATGATTGATTGTGATAATAGACAACAAGGACAACAAATTTGACACCGGCTCTACCCCCTCTTTGCATTTCCAATGGCTTGATAGACAGAATAACCGTGTTAGTATGTGTGTTTAAAAATGTTCTAGAGCATAGTCACATAATTCGCCATATGTTTCGGTATGTGGTACAAGTACATGATACGTAGAGCTGTCAAAACGGGCAAGCCCGGCCCACTGGACCCGGCCCACCTCAACCCACCTAATAGGTGGGCCAACCCAACCCGGCTCACTTCTTGGTGAGCCATAAAAATGCTGGCCCGGCCCGGCCCAGCCCACCACGGGTTGGTGGGTAAATGGGTTGGCCCACCTAAAAAAAAATCAATTTTTTTTAAAAAAAAATTTAGCTTTTATTTTCTTTTGTCATGTAAAAATAGCAACCAAAAGTTGCAAAAATACACCGAAAATAACACATTTTCAAATTCATTAACATTTTTAAATTCAGATTCATATATTCATTAACATCATACATCTCCTAACAAATTTGGATCTATCAAACATTATACATTCACTAACATTTTCAAATTCAAATTAATATATTATCAACCTCAAGGGAACTAAGACAATGTAAAATTTCCTAAGTGGTCTAGTGAGGCTTGTGATATATGTGAGGGAGGGTAGTTTTTTTTTTTTTTTTTTAAATAAGTGGGCAACTCGCGGGCCAACCCAGCCCACCACGGGTTGACCTGTGGTGGGCCGGGTTGTAGGTGGGCCAGGTGAAAATTTTTAAATAATTGGAAGGCACAATTTTTTTTCAACTCGGCCCGGCCCAAACCGTGGTGGGCCGGGTTGGCCCGCGGGTCACGGCCCATTTTGACAGCTCTAGATACGCGACCTTACAAAGTATTGGTATACGTGGGGGTATACATAGTCAGTGTGCTTTAGTACCCTATTTGAATTTATAACTAGTATCAATAATTTTTTATCTTGTTAAAAATTATAAATTACATATATAATAAAGTAAATATTATTATAACTATTAGGTTTAATTATTTTGCGGGTTCCCATACCTTTACTAAATTTTCAATTAGGTCTCCAAACTTTTTTTCTTTTAATTGGGTCCCTAAAATTTTATTTTTTTTCAATTGGATCTTCCCGTCTAATTGTCGTTACGAACCAATTCACGATTCTCTACCATGTTCAACGAATTATGTGGCTATGTTCTAGAAAGTATGTTACTATTGCATTTCTCTAATTGTAAAATTGTGCTAAATAATTGTCTTCATTTTTTCTAGGGTTAATTAGTTTGTGGTCCTTATACTTTTTCGTTGTTACATTACTACAAAAACAGTCTTTAATAGCACTTAAATAAGGCCTTTAATAGCACTTTAATATGTTGTCTATGCCTCTTTTGTTAAAGAAGATGTAAGCTTTAACAGCGCTTTTGAAGTGTTGTCTAAGGATCCAGTTAAACAACGCTTGCTTAGTACAAGTGCTGTCTATTTAGGTCCTTTAACAGCACTTGTTATAAAAATATATATATATAAAAAAAAAGTGCTGTGAAAGGAACCAATTTGACAGCACTTGTACTAAACAAGTGCCATCTAATTAGGCCCTTAAACAGCACTTGTAAACCGTGTCTAATCTAGTTGCAGCTTGTATTATCTTTTTTTTTTTGTAAATTATCTTTCTATTTCTATGTCTTTAGAATGATATCTACATTTTTTTTCTGTAAATTATAAATTAATATAAAAATGCATTAAAATTCACAATAATTAAAATACATTAAAAAATTATAACATATAAAAAATATAGGTTATAGACTTACGTAGGACACGAGTTATTAAACTAGTTATTATTCTAAAAAAGCAAGTCCTGGTCAATTTTTTTAAATTATCATTTTATTTCATTATCTACAACGTTGACTATTAGTCAAAAATTATATCTTATTTGATTTTATCTTTTTGGACTAACAAAATAATAACTATTGCTAATCAACCAATACTTTGATCTGATTTAATTAATTTTATGTTTTTGTGATAACCACTTAATAATATTCCTAAGGCTAAATTATTAATTTGATCCCACTATTCATATATTTTATTTAATTTGGTCTCTCTTTTATAAAAGGTCC
Organism: Pueraria montana var. lobata; assembly: GCA_026413185.1. Lineage (NCBI taxonomy): Eukaryota > Viridiplantae > Streptophyta > Magnoliopsida > Fabales > Fabaceae > Pueraria > Pueraria montana. Next base: position 34,339,810 of record CM048651.1, on the reverse strand, counting down.
AATTTAGTCCTTTATTTTTTAAAAATGTATCAATATAGCCCTTTTTGTCCAATTAAGACTAATGCATTAAAGCTTTTTTTAAAAAAAATAAAGAACTAAATTGAAGCATTTTTTAAATAAAAAAAAACTAGGTTGAGTAGGAAAAGAGTCACATCAAAGATTTTTTGAAAAATAAAAGACTAAATTGGACCATTTATTAAAAGATGGACCAAATTAAATAAAATAAATAAATAAATAAAGGGACCAAATTAGTAATTTAGCATATTCCTAAAATCAAAATGGTTTTCTAGATTGGACTTGCGCTCAAAATGTAAATTTACTAGTTGTTTTTAATATTGGACTAATTGGTTTGATTGGTCTAATCGATAATCGATCTAGTGACCAATTCGTTAATTCTAAAAAACTAGATTATTTTAAAATTGGTGAGAATTGGTAAACAACTGATTAAATCGGTTAGAAATCGATGAAAACTATACAAAAACCAGCTTGAACCAATATTTTAAAATATATATTTTTATTTTTATTTTTAATGTTTTTAACATTTAACTAAAACATTTTTTAAGATAAATAAATACATATATTTAATAAGGATTGCACTACAACTATAAATTATTAATTTTTGGCTTAATTATATTTTTAGTCCCTCAAATTAGAGGGACTTTTTTTTTTAGTCCTGCAAATAAAAATTTGCATTTTTCTAGTTCCTCAAATTTGGAAAATACTCTTTTTAATCTCTTCGTCAAAATTTGAGGGACTACAAAATGCAAATTTTTATTTAAGGGTAGGAACTAAAAAGAACATTTTTCGAATTGCAAGGCTAAAAAAAGCAATTTTTATTTGGAGGACAAAAAAAACAAACCTCCTATTTTAAGATACTTAAAGCATAATTAAACCTTAATTTTTTTATCTTATTAAACATTTAATTTAGTCAACTATATTAATTTACAATTTTTAATATATTATTTTTTATAATTTTATATTAATTATATTAATTTATCGTTTTCTTTTTTGTTTTAGATGTAAACTTGTTATGATTAATAGACATTGTTGTATTTTGTTAAAACTTAAACCTAAGCATTATTATATATTTGATTTGGATCCTTGTATGTAATTTGAATGTTAAGAACCTACAAAATGGTGTTTCAGTTTTTGTTTTTAGTCTTATTAAGTTGTTTCAAGCATTAAAGAGATGACTGAAAACATGACTCCCTGAACTGTGAGACTTCCAAGCATTAAAGTTGAAGATCTGACGAAGTTTTGTTAATGAGTTTTGATGAAGACAAAGCCAACAAGTCAAGTTAAAACCAAAAGTATAAGAAGTCAAGGTTCAAGACCAAGATTGAAGAGTAAGAGTCTTTGTCCTACGTATGTATTGTAAACTCTTCAATTATCACTAAGGCTAGCATCAATGATCCATCTAGGGCTCTAAGAATCAATCTAGGTCACTAAGAAACCCACTAAACAAAGGTTTTCAAATAAAACTAGGCTATGAACCTTGAAAACTCAAAATTAGGCATGGTGGGCCTGGAAACTAGAGTTTGATATATGAAACTCGAGTACCAACAACCCAGTCTTAAGTTTCACATGGCATACTCAAGTCCAAGAGTAGCTAGACTCAAGGTTCCCAAAAACAAGCTATTTTTCAAATATGGGATAAGTCTGAACTGAATCTATCTAAATCTATCTTTTGAAAAGCCCAAGTCCATACCTCACTAACATTATAAATAGATGTCTTTGCCTAAGAGTAAAGTGTACTAGACACAAAGTAGAAAAGTTCAACAAGAGTTTTATTATCCAAGCCTATAAAAATAGAGAAGTTGGGTGTCAATAGCTTGGATAATTGATGTGTGTATAAAGTGAGAAAGAGAGAGTGTTAGGTTCTTAAGTGAGTTGCTACTCCTAGTATATAGAGTGATAGTTAGCAAGTTGTTACTCAAGGTATTAGATCTTGAAGAAGCGGAGGTGTCCCTCGGAAGTTATCATTGTGCAGACATAATCAGCATGTTGTTTCTTCATCAGATTCACTAAGTTGTGTGATCCCTAGGGTTTGAGTTCAAGCTTCAAAGAAGGGTGTCCTTCAGAGGTTGTCGTGGTGCAGACATAATCAACTCGGTCTCTGTAATTATTGACTTAGGTGCTAAGTGTGAAGATCATGATGACAAGCTTACAAGATTAGTTGAAGTTTTGATGATGCCATTTCTATTTGTATTATGTAATAGTTAGAGTCATAAGCTACAATTTCTATTCTTGCCTTTTGTTTTTAGTTTGGTTGCATGAATGTGTGTGAAGTGCGTTGCATATAGGTTGGTATCCTTAATGATCTTCACATTTAGACTAACCTTAGCACCATTCTTAAATAAAAGAACTTAGAAATTAATTAGGAAAAGCCTTAAACTTAAACATGTTTTCAAAATTTGAAAGTTCTAGACTGATGAACAAATTAATCGATTAAGGAACAAAATAATAGATTATGTCGAAGTAGCTCTATTTTTAAAATTTGAAGTAGCTTCACAGATAATCGACTAGTCACTTAGAATAATTATCTTGGCTCAAATGAATTTTTGAAAGCTTTGCATTTAATCGATTATATCACAAAATTCATAATCACCTTCAAGATCTCTCAACTTGAAGAATCAAAATGAATCATAATCATCTTGGTGCTAAAGTAGTCTTCATTGGTTGATCAAAGGATAAGGGTCTTAATTTTCATATTTTCACAAATCAAGGTGAAATCCTTCTTAATATTTTGATTTGTTTTCTACTCTTGAAAAATGGTTCTCAAGATTTGGGTTATGTATAGTAGGTGTCTACATGGTAATCTTGTAGGTTTCAATATTAGTTTTGCATATGTGGGTTGCATGTGCATGTGAGTTTGTTTGTAAATGTTGTTGTGTTCATTGTGAGGATCCAAACTCAGGTTGTTTGGATCAACTGAATGTAGATTACAAGTTGTAATCGAACTAGTATAAAAAACCTTGTATAATCTTCTCTTTATCCTTCATCTTTTACATTCTTGTTATATGGGTTCTTACATGCTTTAGTAAATTGAATTTGCTTAAGAAATTGGGTAAATCTAAAACTAAACCTTGAAATTAAAGGAATCAAAACAATAACATCACCTACTAATCTCTTTGATTGAAAATATTTTTCAAGATTGGATCTAACCCAAAAACAAAGTGTTTTTTTTTCAAAAATCTCTTAAATCTATTTTTGAAATAGTTTTCAAACTAAAGTGGGTTTTTCTTAATACTCCTATTCGCCCCCTCTAGGAGTACCCATTTTATCTAACAAAGTGTAGGGTTCAAAGAAAGGTGTCCCTTGGAGGTTGTTGTGTTGCATACATAATCAACTTTGTCTCTATAATTGCTATTCTTAGTGTAAAATCTCAAGTTGTGGCTTGAGTACTAGATGTAGGTCGAGTTGACCGAACCAGTATATAAAATTATTGGTGTACTCTCTTCTAACCGTTACTCTATATATTGTGTTTATTGCTTTGCTTAATTGCTTTAATATCTTATATGCAATATATGTGGGGTTAGGGTTTAGGATAATAATAAGATTATTTTTCTCACTAAGTCTAAGATAAAGAATTGAATTTATAAGCTTAGAATTAAATATACTAAATATATTTGATTATATTCAATTCCTTTAGAATTAAAGGTTGGGCAAGAAGCGATTCAAAGTAACTCAATTCACCCTCCTCTTTAGTTATTGATGGTACTTAGTTAACAATTGTGATATTATATTATTTTATTAATATCAATTTGATTACGATTAAACCATTAAACCTTCAACTAGTTCCAAAAGGTCATAACTCAAGCTACAATTGAAAGAGTTTGCAGGCAGCAAAGTGGATAATATAGAGGAAGGCTCTACTGGCAGATTGGTGATGGCAGGAGGATATATATATATATATATATATATATATATATATATATATATATATAAGGGAGCAAATGTTGAGAGAGATAATAAAGGGAGACTAGCTATGTATGAGTTTAATGGGATTCTAGATGACTATGATTTTGATAACTTATTACGTATTATCGAAATTTTGTGATAGCAGTTATTATTTTAAGTTAATAGTTTGTTTAGGAATATTTTAAGTTAAAAGTTACAAAGTTTTCAAACTGTAGTCACGATATTATGATTTTTGAAAGCCTCTAATAACGGCATCATGACCATAATTATAGTTGCTCAACCATGCATATTTATCTGTATAAATTCAATTATTTCTTTTCTACCTCAATTTAAGTTGGGGTTCGCATTCTAAAGTTCTCATTTTGAGGAGAGCTTTGCTAATATTATCACCCCCAAAACGAGAATTAGTCTCACAGGTATATACCTGTACAGATATTCATTCAAAGACCAAAGAAATAGACCTTTGTTTCAATAGATCGATTATGCAAAATTCATAATTTTTTAAAAAGGTTAAAATGTTTTTAGTCTCTTAAATTTGAAAAAAAAATTATATTTAATCTCTCAAATTTAAAATCGATCATTTTAGTCTCTGTAATTTGGAAGAAGAAGAAAAAACTTACTTTAGTCCCTTTGTCCAAACTCCTTTGCCTAAACATCATCATAATGAATACTTTAAAAGGAAAACACACATGCAATATAGTGTTTGATAATAAAAATATAAAATTAAAGTGGGTTATCATATAAGCAACTCGTAATCTTATGATATCTAGTCAAAGGAACTAATTAAAACAAGCTTTTATCAAATTAAAAAATTAGAAAGATCAATTTTAAATTTGAAGACTAAAAACAAACTTACACCGAGTAACTAAAAATACATTTAACCATAAATTATAGTTTTGAAACTTGCATGAAGGTCAATTTTCTAATGCAAGGTGGATTATAAGGACATATTAATCTGCAAGACTTGCAAACACCTACTCACTTAAAAAACCATGAATGCCTGTCTATTTTCGGGAAAATTTTCATGTGGCCATGTGAGTCATGCACCAACAAATTCTCGGAAGAAAGAGTTTCTTTCGTTTTTTTTTTTCAAAGAAAAAGTTCACAAAGAAAACTATAGATGCTAGATCCCTGAATGTGACCCTAATTGAAAATTCAAAGTTCAAAGTTTATTTAGATAAAATGAAAAAGAGTGTACACCTTTGTTCAGCGTTACCTCATGATCCAAGGCGGCAAAGTAAGCACGAGAGCGTTGGTAGCCTGTGACACACATTAATAAAAGGTGGTGATCACCTGTGAGGTGGAGAAATTAAATCACCCTTTGGCTCTCTCTCTGTCCTTTTCTGTGACTCCCCACAAGTCAAACCCAACCCTCCTCAGCGCCCCCACACATTATTATTATTATATTATTATATATACATACCAAAAGCCATCACCACCCTTCAATTAAACAAACGTACCCTTTTTTTTTTTTTTTCCATCGTCCTCTTCTGGTGGTCTACTCGTGGGGTACACACCCCTTTCATGATTCTGTTCTACACAAGTCTTCGAGACCCCACTTGACTTTCTCCCTTGTCTCCTTCCAATTTCGATTTCCATCACTCCAACCAGGTTCCGTAGCTCATATTATCATCATTCATAATTGTTTCGTTTGTTAGTTTTAATAATATTGATTATATGCATGGAATAAACTCTGATTTATGGTGTTTTTGTTTGTTCCTTTATATTTATTCGTATTACGTGCTTGGTTGAATTTATTTTGAAGAAATAATTGTTGCCTTTTTTTTTTAATTAGCCAAGAGAACTTGAAAATTGGTAAATATTTCAAAATAATTAATTTGTTTATGTGGGTTTGTTTTCATTTTTAGTTTTAATGTTGATATACATAAAATAAACTCTGATTTATGGTTTTTTCTTTGTTCTTTATACTTATTCGTATTACATGCTTCATTCAATTTATTTTGAAGAAATAATCGTTACCTTTTTTTTTTTTTTCTATCAGCCAAGAGAACTTGAAAAATCGTAAATATTTCAAAAAAAAATTGTATCTAAGGATCTGTTTTCATTTTTATTTTAATTTTTAATTTATAAAATTGTCATCTTGTTTTTTTTTAGTTTGTTTCTTGTTTTCAAATATTTATACAAGAAATAGAAAATACAAAAAATATATATATATTTATAAAACAAAATAAATTCTAATATTGATATGCATAAAATAAACTCTAATTGATGGTCTTTTTGTTTGTTCCTTATATTTATTCATGTTACATGCTTGATTCAATCTATTTTGAAGAAATAGTCGTTTATTTTTTATTATCCAAGAGAATTTTAAAAAGTAATTATTTCAAAAAGAATTGTTTCTACTGGTCTATTTTTATTTCCTATTTTCACTTCAATTTAATTTACAAAATTATTATATTGTTCTCAATATGTATCTTGTTTACGCAGATTTGTATAAGAAACCGAAAAAGAAAAAAAAAAGGTTTGAAAACAAGGGAAAAAAACAACGAAAATTTTGAAAATAAAAACAGAAAATAAAGTAAATAGACCCTAAATATGCACTATTAATTAGTGATTTTAACATTATGTATGATACTTAATTAGTGGATATGCCAATGATGCAGGTGGAGGGCCCTGAAGAAACTTCGGTGTGGGGTTTTGTCTTTACATGAAGTGAGGTCAATTAGGGTTTCTCTCGATTAAAGCCATCTTCTTTATAAGCTAATAGGAATGGAGAAAGATCACAACTATTCGGTACACACATATATATCTCTCATTTTATGTTTTTGGCACCACTAAAGCTTTTCATGTCAGATCTTTTCACTCTCTCATATCATCATCACCATATGTTGTTTTGCTCCAATTTTGTTGAATCATATTCTTCATCACTGCAGGCACCACCACCATCCATGCCTCCAAGCTTCAACACACTTGACTACTCTCTAGACCAACACCACCAGCACCAACACCATCATCATCTGTATCCACCAAATCAACAACACCACCTCATGAAGTTCCACACTTCTGGTGATGAAAACAACAATGGATCAATGGTGGATTACATGCCTCAAACACCACCACCACCACCCCCACATGGTTTTTATGGTGCTACTAGTGCTGGCACAACATCCTATGACAAGCTGAGCTTTGCAGATGTGATGCAGTTTGCAGATTTTGGACCAAAGCTGGCTTTGAACCAAGGAAAAAGCTGTGAAGAATCCGGAATAGACCCGGTTTACTTTCTCAAGTTTCCTGTTTTGAACGACAAGATGGAGGAGGATCAGCAGAACATGATGGTGAATGATGGTGACCCTGATGGTGAAGCAGAAAACCATCATCATCATGATGAGAGGTTCAACAACTTGGTGAGTGTGGATCAGGACAGGTCAAGGGTTGGTGGTGAAGAGGGAATGATGATGATGAGGGAAGATGAAGAGACAACTCGGGTTTCCGACGACAACAACTCGGTGCAGATTCGGTTTCTTGGTCATGAAGAGCCTCAGAAGAATGCAGTGCAGGAGAACAAGAACACCAAGAGGAAGAGACCAAGGACTGTTAAGACAAGTGAAGAGGTTGAGAGCCAGCGCATGACTCACATAGCAGTTGAAAGGAACCGCAGGAAGCAGATGAATGAGCATCTTCGTGTCCTTAGATCCCTCATGCCTGGTTCATACGTCCAAAGGGTACGCATCTATGCATTCAAATCATTGTTTTTTAGAGTTTCGTCGCTTATAGTGATCTTACCAGACTCTTGAAAGATACCTATAGTCTAGACCAAAATTCATTGTTCTTTAATTCGGTTTCTATGGTATGGTCGAAAATTTAAGGATTTTGATACTGTTATTAAAAAACTCTCTTTATCTATCTTTAATTTCTTCTTTCGTATGTCTAAACTCATTCAACTATTGACTCGAAAACCAACTATACCAAAACTCTTAGATTTCTCTGGGTACCATAGCAACTCTTTTATATGTGTTACTCTATTTACAATCTTTACTTTTTGTTAATTTTTTGTTTGTGTGTAGGGTGATCAAGCTTCTATAATTGGGGGGGCTATAGAGTTTGTGAGGGAATTGGAGCAACTTCTTCAGTGTTTGGAGTCACAAAAGAGGAGGAGGCTACTTGGGGAAGCTCAAGCAAGACAAGTTGGGGATCCATCTCTTTCTGCACAACAACAGCCTCCATTCTTTCCACCTTTGCCTATTCCAAATGAGCAGATGAAGCTTGTGGAGATGGAGACCGGACTCCGCGAAGAAACCGCGGAGAGCAAGTCTTGTTTGGCTGATGTTGAAGTGAAGCTTCTTGGATCTGATGCCATGATCAAAATCCTGTCAAGGAGGAGGCCAGGACAGTTGATCAAGACCATTGCTGCACTTGAAGATCTGCAACTTATCATCCTTCACACCAACATCACCACCATTGAACAAACAGTTCTTTATTCATTCAATGTCAAGGTATATATATATGGTTCCCCCCATAAATCATGCCCCTTATACCTTCAAGCATAATAATAGTAATAACAATAGTCTTACCCACTATGTGAGGTCAGATACACAGATCACTCGTATTAAACTCGATTAAAACCCAAATGTGACCTATGTTTGTAGTTAATTTTGATAAATTTTATCTTAAAAAAAGTGTTTAACACAACCCTCCTCTCTGTTACACTATAGGCAAGTTATTTAAGCCCTAAAGCATATATATCACAAATTAAAACCTATGATTTCCTTTGAGATCTTTGTGTTAACTTGATTTTTCTAATGCCTATGTAGGTGGCTAGTGATTCAAGGTTCACCGCAGAAGATATAGCCAGCTCCGTCCAGCAGATATTCAATTTTATTCATGCAAACACTAGCATGTGATAATAATTATATATGTAGCTATTATATATGTTGTGTGTGGTAGTGTAGGTGCTGTATTCGTACAAGAATCGCTTGTGATTCCTATAGTTGTCTTTATGAGATACCGATATTGATTTTACACCGCCCCTTGCATCCTACGTCGTTTGGATTGATTTACTATTGTCATTGTCGCATGGGGTGACTGAACAAGATGATATGGCTAGTCTTTCTCTTCTGTCATATATATTTTCTCTCTCCTAAAAGTAGCACATTGTATCAAAGACAAAATATGGATACGTTAAAGATGAATTAATTTTTCAACTTTTATTTTTTCACTTCTCTTTCTTTTACATTTCTTGAATATTATTTACTCTTTTTTTATTTTTTCGCTCATCACTATACTTATCACGACTTTTTCTTTTCTTTTCTTTTTCTCTCTTTTCCACACTTATTTTACACTTCTTCAAAAGATACGAGATAATCATTGCTGTTAATTTTTTAGGAGATGATACTTGGGAGGAGTAATAAAATCTAGGCAAGCCCATATAGATGTGTGGTTTTTTTCTTGTGCAACAATTATTATTTTATATTATTATTTGTCAATTTTCTTTTCCTAGCGTGCATTGATATGGACACATGCCGATTTAAAGAGAGTCGGTTTTGTAAGTTAAATTTTAAAAATGAAAAATTTTAATTTATTTAATAATATTGATAAACTCACGTTGCACAAGCATCATTGTCCCACACCTTTACATACATTATTCTTAATATTAAATATTAGAAAAGTTAACAGCCTTAATTTATTAGAAAAGTTACATTATTCTTAATATTAAATATATATATATATATATATATATATATATATATATATATATATATAATTTTAAAATTTGATCGATTCAGAGCAACATATCAATCTTTCATAACATTATACACCCATTCTAGCTAACGTTGATTTCTAATTAGTTTCTTTAAAAAAAAAAAAAAACTTAATAAATCTATTATGAAACCAGACAACAAAATATATACAAGATAAATCTATATTAAGAAAAACTTGTGAAGATTTAATTAACATACAAATTAATGAGAATGCACTGTGTTTTTTTCTTTTTTTTTTTTAATTTACGGTTGTCGTGCAGCATTTTTAAAGAATTACATTATTTATATAACAAGTTTTACAACACTTTTACTGTACTATATTTTTTTTTAAATTGCTCCCCATCACATTAGCCTTATTGTTTCACACTTCTCTTTTTTCTTATTATTTCTCTTTTGTTAAACAATAATGTAATATTTTGTACAAACTTTGTTTAAATTAACTGCATGTTTGCATTCTAGCTATAACACATATTCACGTATGGACAAGAGAAGTCTCTTGGAAACCATTCGTTACCACAATTACATACTCGAACCCTATAGAGATGAGGTTGACCAGTTCATCACATGTGCGCTATATCATGATTGGTGGTGACGATGGATGGACTTATCTAAATTTCCATGCACTCACTCCATGATCACTAGTCAGTTCGTGGGAAATAATAAGGGCAGTGTGGCAGAAAGTCTACGGGACAAAATCTTCAATTTGGTGTTTGTTTCTATGAGATATTCGATCAGAACTTAATTAGCTTGCAAGTACATGACTCTTAGGCGCAAAGTCAACGTGTCCCGTACCATCTCCCTTCCCTTTGGTCTTTTGACCTGTCAGAAGTTAGACCATCTTGGAAGTATTAGGCTGGATTCAGATGTAGCCATCTTTGTAGGGTCTCTCTTAAGTTTTGTGGCTTATGTGAGGATTACTATGAGAGGTTGAGATTTACGTTATAACTTAGGTATTCTTATCCCAATCTACAATTTTAATTCAAGTGAATTACACCATCTTCTTGAAGTTTCATAAAATTATACAATCACTCCATATTTTTTTAATCATTACAGTAAGTATTTTTCTTTGTAAGATGGGTTAATCTAATATGTAAAGGAGTGTTAGTGTAATATTTTTTAAACATTTAGGGAGTATTAGCATAATATATAAGGGGTGTCAATATAGTATTTTTAAATATAAAGGATGTGAAAATAGAAAAAAGAGTAGTGTTATATGTAATTTGAATAAAGTTCATGAGTGTAAGTGTAATTTGCTTTTTTAATTAAAACACATTGCCTAGTGGGCATGTATCTTGCCGAAAAATCAAAATTTTCAGAGTTATTTTTTAAAAGTCATGTATGCTTATTATTCCGTAAAAAGAAAATTAAAAAAAAAAAGTGTTTTAGAACTTTTGTAATTTTGTGTAGATCTGTTCATTTGGAATGCTTATTCCACAAGAAAAATCTAAAAATAATGACCTCATTTTGTTCTAATAATGATTCGATTGTTATTTTGACTTTTTTAAATTACAGTTTTAGTTAATATATTTTTACAATGCATATTATATAATTGAAAATTTTAATATAATAATAGAATATATTTAAGACTAACTATTATTGACATATTTGAAAATTATGGTGTCTTATTCTTAAATAGAAACATTGATTATTATTGTTTAGTTAGCTAGTAATGGTGTTTTTGACTGAGATTTTTAATCTTGCTTACTCGAAACCTTATTATAAGCTTTAATTTATTAAAAAAATCTCATGTACTAGTGGTTGCGTTGGGTTTGGGCTTTATTACCATGGTGCAATTTTTAAAAAAAATTACTAAAATTGGTACTTTTTTAAAATATTACATAAATGGATAAGCAGTGTAAAGAAGTCGTGTTTTAAAACACAACTTTAGTTTCAGCATTTTAAAAAAGAAAAAAATAGAAGTCGTGTTCCAAAAGTCAACTTTGTTAATTTTTTTTTATTTTCATTCAGAAGTCGTGTCTTGACTAAAGATTTTCATAATTTTTTTGAAATTGCTATTTACACCACCTATTTTATTGATACACCCTTTTTTAATTTTTTTTTTCCCATTTGCCCTCAACTACAAATTAATTAAGAGTCAGAAATTATTTGAGTAATATTTTATTCCAAATAAGTTTTTAACGTTGTTCTTCTTATGTTGTATGGAAAATTTTTTTGAAATGGGGTGTATTTATAAAATACGATGTGTAAATAGCAATTTTCAAAAAAAACATATGGAAGTCTTAAGCCAATGCACGACTTCTCTGGAATGAAAATAAAAATAAAAACTAAAATTAAGAAATTCAATTTTTAAAACATGACTTCTATATTTTTTAAAAAAAAAAATACTAAAAATAAAATCGTGTTTTAAAACACAACTTCTTTTACATGAAGCCGTGTTTTACAACACGACTTACCCGTTTTCGTAATATTTTCTAAAAGTGCCCATTTTAGTAATTTTCTTAAAAAATTACACCATTTTAGTAAAAGAGCCTTGGGTTTGCTTCTGTCGGTATGATCCTTGTTTAATAAAAAATGTACTATTAGTGCACACATTATGAGAATTCATTAAAAATATAATGCATCATACTAAAGTCATCTACACTTATATAAAAACTATCCAACCGTCATTTTAACATTGATAGGTGTCAATATTTTATGCAACACAAGCCCACTATTTTTTTTTATTCTCTCTCTTGTCTGTGCTGTGCACAGGTACTATTCTAGTATTATTAAAGAGTGTCCTACAAGACCACAATAGTGACAAGTGCGGGCCTTTCATCCATATGTCCATCCTTCTCCTTCAAGAGCAATGGGTTAGTACCCGCCACAACATCTTCCAAAGTCTCCAATATTGTTTTGACCAACAGATGACAATATCTTCACTTTCAGCCTTAGGAGTTTAATTAGGATAAGCCTAACTACATCTCAACCATGATTTGCTCATTTTAGGACTTCGGTTCATATGACTACTACCTTATATATAGTGTTTTTACAATTAATGTTCAACCTTACAAGGGTGCACAACACATTCAAATTGCTAATGGCAATACGCTTCTAATTGTTGTTAGTGGTGATATAAATTTATTCTTTTGGAATATATTTGTCTCTAGACTTGTTTCTAACTTAATTTCTTTTCTTTTTTTATAAGCAAAGAAATATATTGAAATAAAGTACAAAGAGTACTCAAACCTTTTTACAAAGTTAAAGCATCAACGCTATGAGGCTCGAAGAAAATAAGAGAAGGAATCAGTACACCAATCCAAAAACAAAAACATTGCTCCCTCCTTAATTTAACCCTTAAACCATTAATTGGACAACTAATTAATAACAATTGTTATGTGCATTTTTATCAAGTTAGTTGTCTTGGGATAGGTGATCACGAAAGGGCTTAAAGTGGGCAAATTGTTTTTTATTCGATTGCATGTCTTGGTATGTTGTCTTTAGTTTGTAATGATGTAGCAAACAGATGAAGACACAAAAACAGAAATATGAACACTTGTTTTCATACTAGTTCACTCAAACTCTTGAGTTACGTCCAGTTCTCCTTCAACCTGAGAAGGGTTCCACTAATCAAAAACAAATTACAAACAAGTATTCTTATCTACCACTCATGGCTTACAACAAGTATTCTCTAGGCCACTTCTAGCCACCCTTCAATCTCATCTTGAGATTGAAAATTCCCAAGTATTCTTTGATCAGTAAGACACTCTTAGCTTTCCAAACAGAAGTTTGAAAGATTACAAAAATCAAATAACTCTCAAAGAGAGGTTTTACAATAAGAAACAAATTACAGAATAACTTTGCTAAGCAAAGAATAGCACACTAAGCACTTAGTGTTTTGATCATCCAGAGGTGAATGTATATCAAAGTAGAAATTGGCAGCACTTCAATACTTTCAAAATCACTTCATCATTGTTCTTCCCTAAGTGTTGATCATCTATTTATAGGCTTCATAAAATGTGACCGTTGTAGGGGTTAGTACCTTTGAAATTATTTGTTTCCTCACAGCACTTGTTCTTTGCAACGTGGCAACTTAGGGCAGAGAGAGAAACATACAGTATTATTGTCCTTTTTATAGTAGTGTTCATATTGTCTCCACTACTTGTACGAAAATGGTTTTTGCAGGGAATATGTGTTGATCTATCTTGTACACACACCTGAAATTCAAATGATAAGATCATTTCAAAAAGTGAGGGAATAAAGGTACATAACTTTTCAAGCACGAATCAAACTCGTTTAGTATACAACACATTTTATAATCTTTGGACGAAAGAAAGACTTAAATATAAAATAATGTATATGTTTCTTATATCCAATTTGGGCGATAAAAGCATAGCACTTTGGATGCTAGTTTTTCACAAAACATTTTGGATGCTTGTTTCGGTTATAGCATGTTGGATGCTAAATAGTTCTTTATGAAAAACAAGTGGCTTAATTATATAATTGGTCCCTTAATTATTTCTAAAAGTTCAATTGGATCCCTCAGTTATTAAAAAGGTCAATCAAGTACTCTAATTATTAAAAATACTACAATCATACCATTTTCGTCCAATTGGAGCTGACAGTGTTAAGTTATGATTTATGGCGGTTTAATTTTATGAATAGTGGAGGTTAAAAACCGCCACTATATTTATTATTTATTTTTAAATTAAAAATATAATAAAAATAAACATAGTTTTAAAGTGACAGTTTATAGCCGCCAGTTTATTTATTTTAATTTTAAAAAAAATAAAACCAAGATCGGAACCTTAACCACCCCCAAATCAACACAATCAGAACCCTAACCACCCTTAAATCAACACAATCAGAACCCTGATCATCGTCTTCGTCCAAGATCAAGTGAAATCAAACCAAGAATAAATATTGAAAAAAAAACAAATCTAGATCTAGAATGGTGTGCGCGGCAAGAAAGGTGGATTTAGGTTCGTGGTGGCTGATGGTGGCACAATGGTGGTGGTTTGGGTTAGGTGCGAAGATTGGTGGGGTCATGAGTGTGACGGTGTGCGGTTGGGTATGGTGCTTGGGTGGTGGGTGCAGATCTAGGTTTGTGGAGGTTGGTGGTGGCGTGACGGTGGTGCAGCAATGATGGATTGGGCTGGGTGCGGAGGTTGGTGGTGTTGTGGGTGGCAGTGCATATATAGATTTGTGGACGTTGGTGGTGGTGTGGTGGCACGATGGTGGCACGGCGACGTGGTTTGGGCTGGGTGTGGAGGTTGGTGGTGTTGTGGGTGGCGGTGCAGATCTAGATTTGTGGACGTTGGTGGTGGTGTGGTGGCACGGCGTCGGTGGTTTAGGCTAGTGCAAAGGTTGGTGTTGTCGTGGGTGATAGAGTGTGGTGTGGCCATGGTTTTTAAGTGAGGAGGAAGGGTTAGAGAAAGAAAAGGAAGAGGGTGATGACTGCCGTTAGTCAACATCGAAAAATTGATGGAAAGGGTATAATTGAAGTAATTTTGCAAAATAAAGGATCTAATTGAACTTTTTAAAAATTGAAGGACCTAATTGAACATTTCTAAATAATTAAGGGACCAAAAGAATAATTAAGCCAAAACAAGTATTAGAGTTAAAAAGGATTGTATTGGACGCAAGACAGATAAGATCAAAGCACAAACAATGTAGGAAAATATATTACCAAGTCTATCTTGGACGAATATGTTCCTGTAATGCTCAAGGAAATCAAATAGTCTATCAAATTTTAATACCTTTGTTATAATCAAAACTATAAGATTTTGAGGGGCTAGACATCATCCAATGTCTTTGGTTCAAACAACAAACTTGCGGCTTAATCTATGTTGTGTACACTAAACTTATGGATTATTGTCCCACCCACAAAGACTTCTTCGGCTATATATGATGCTACTACAAATTGTCTTTGCATTTTGAGAAATGTGATTTCTTTGAAAATTAATATGTTTCTTGCTCACACTCTTTCCTCTCCTTCTTTAGTCACTCATCATGATTTTTAAACTCTTATGAGGTCTCTTGTTCTAAAGAGCATTTCAAACTAGGTTTGTGTACATAAGACATCAGTCCATTTTAAATTTGCCTCTTCTTAGTGTTGATCTACCACCTGAGCCACCACCTTTGAAACCTCAAAGATCAATTCATTTTCTTGTCCATCAAATAGTTATGGGTTTCTAATAAACACTTCTCTTAGTCTATTTCCATTTTGCATTTCTATCCCTACTTGTTAATCACAAGCAACTAAGGATGTGTGTTGTACAAACAATGCAAGATGAGTTACATGAAGTGGATAAAAGAGTCACTAGAAAGAAGTTGAATAGTGACCCTTGATTTTGAAGGCCTTTTTCTACACAAATAGGAAACACCTTCTAATATTGTTATCTCAAGTTATTTTTTGGCTATTAGAGGCTTATTAGGAGGAAGGAAAAAACTTTCTCACACTTAGATAAAAATAAAAACATAATAAGAGTTTATCTTATTGTTTGTAAAAATTGGTTCTAGTGATTATCAAAAGATTTTTTTTATATAATGGACTTCAAAGTTGCTTCCAAAATAAAACTAATTCGAGTTCATAAATTAAAACTCAATTTAGCTTGAGCTATCTTGGTTTTTAAATCTGAAAACACATTTAAAACAACAAACAATTAAGTAGGTACAAACTAATGAGAGGTAGGGTAAAGACAATATTATACAGATAAATTTTTATATTGGTTTCACCATTAAACCTTAGGCTCCCACCCCTACCTCTTATAGGATTTTACCATAGTAGTCTCACTAGATTATAGGGTATTCTTTTCTTCAAGCCTCCATAAACTTTCTACATTATATTCTTTGTAAGTCTATACATGCAAACAACCAACTCACTATTCTTTGGCCTCTGTAGGCTAAATCATCACTTAATATTCTTTTCCCAAGCTTGAAAGCTTCACTACACCTCAATTATTTTTTCTCAAGCCTCTTCAAGCTTCCACCACCACTCAATAGTTGTCCTACCTTACAACCAACCCAGTTGTGAACCAACTCACCTTCTAGAAGCACCAATCCTCTTTATTGGCCTCTAAGATCTCTCTATTTTCTCTCAATGGTGCTACCTCTAACACCTTTTCTATCTCATATACGTTCACTTACAGGTGGGTGGTGTGTAGATTTTATGTCCTTCACCACATATATGCATAAGAGAATTCCAATGTAAGTGATAAACAAAAGAATAAAGTGTTTGGCAAAGGAAGATATCTCTTATTAAAAGCGAAATTTTTTAGATTCTTTGAAATGTCTTGTTTTCTTACATTGTAATGAGATCTTTGAATAAGGATTTACCTATAGGTTTTTTTTAGTTTCAAACTAGTTGTTGATAGCTATTGGAAACTATTTAAAACTTAATCAAATGGTCTTCAAAAGCTACATGAGTTATCCTTTTCATAAGTTGTCTTTGAATGATTTTTACGTCTCTTTTGTGCTTTTAGAATATTTTTTTCTTGAAAATGCCTTTCACTTTTTCGAAATTTGCAACTACAATTTTTATTTGAGCTTTGACAAATATTATGAGATAAGTTTCTTATCGCATATTCTCTAAAGTTTTTAGAATTTGTCAGGAATTGAGTTTTTGAATGCTAAACTTGTGTAGGATGCTTCTTGTAGTGTTTTTGAATATGTAGTGATATGCATTAGTCTTTCTATCTCATGGTTGCTTTGTTTGCATCAATACTCAATGGTCTAGGTGGGTTCTTTACTTTTGGATAGGTTTCAATTCAATTTTAAGCAGGCTACTTTTAGTGTAATAATTTTGTTGCTTTGGAATAATATAGATATATTTATCTCATTCCTTGTTCAATCTGAAACTTTTGATGGTTCTTCTTATAACATGTAGCTTTTGTCTTTGTTATTTGTTGGTCAAATTCATCTTCTAATCATATGCAACATTTGATCTTGTTGTATTATGATCATCTGAAGGCATGTGTTAATTTAGTATGCTTGATCTAGTTAGTTGTCCTTCTGATAAAGTTGCTTTTGATTGAACAATCTTTGTTTTTGGATGCCTATATACTTCATATTGATGTCTCTTAAGCTTAAGTCATGTTTTTTTTATGATTTGTTCCTATGTATATCATTAGGTCATGCTCTTATAATCACATTTTCAAAGCAAATCATTAGTAACATAAGTTTAGAAGACTTGGAATTTACTTATTGATAGTTGTTATCATTGAAACTTCATCGCAGAAAAAACTTAACCTCAACAATGCAGGTACTCCAAGAGAATTATACTTGGAATATTGTTCCTCGCGTTCTTGGTGTTATGAATATGTATTATGTGAAGCATAATTTTGATAGTTCTCTTAATTGTTACAAGCATAAGTATATGTAGATTCTTTTCCATTTTGAATAGGTTTTATTTCATTATCATTAGATTCAAAATAATCTTTATGCTCACCATCATCAACATCATAATCTAATCTAATCTAATCTTTATAATAATATAATCATCATTGGTGTTGTTACTTCCCATTTCACTTTCAATTTCATATTCACTAGCTACACATATAGTCTACATGTGACTTTAATCAATTAAATACTTTGATTATAAACTATGACCACAAATAACTTTGCATGCTTCATAATTGTACTTAACATAAATTTGGCCATTACCATGCAATCATAATGAAACCATAGTTTCTTCAACCCATAGTTCAAACATGTGTAGTTCTTAATATCAAATTTCCATATACCTTTTGTATATTAACTCGTCCAATTTAACAAATTGTTTCTTAGAGTGATCAATGGTCTAAGTGAAACTAAAGGTTTTTCTCAAATCTTACTACCTAAAATATTCATTCTCAAATCTACCATTCAAAAATTACTCCTTGGGATGTAGGTTTATCTCTAACTTAGGACCATTAATTTCTACATGATAAACACCAATAAACCCAACAAATAATGTGAATGATGCTGAAGATGTCTTGATGAAGACAATTCACTTATGTTGAAGAAAATCAAGAAAGACCTTAAGAATTTATAGTTTTTATGTGTATGATTATGTTTAATTTTTTCTCTTGGATTCCTTATTTATCATATGTAGTGGTTAAATGTCTTGAGCCAATTAAAATTCATTAAAATTGATTTAAGAAATCAAATTCAACCAAGTGCGTAATTGTATGATATAACCTAATAAACTTCGATTGGTTTTCATTAATTGTTGATAATTTGATCAAAGGTAATATTTATAACTTGATAAATGATTTTGAATTGGTATATTAAAGTCTCAAGACTTAATCCTTTGAAAAATCAAATGTCACTGCTATTGTAATAGATTATATGAACCTTATAACAAATTAAATTGTTATTATGAAGTTTTTTAGAAACATTGAACAAAATAACTTATTCAATATATATTATATATATATATATATATATATGTGTGTGTGTGTGTGTGTGTGTGTGTGTGTAAAGACAACCTATAAGGTCACACACTTAAGATAAGCCCACTAGGAATAATAATATTTGGTTGGACCAAAAATATTTTAATGGGCTGCCATTGTGTTAGAATTGCGCTAAGTATGAAAGACGTTTATCTAAAAGCACTACATCAGATGTGGTCATACACAATTTAGTGACATAAATTAGGGCTGGTTGTCACCTTTTGATTGCAACTAGCATAACAAACAGAAAGAAAACCTAGTAGGCGTGGAGATGCATGCTTGTCTTTGTGCACACCTCTAAAGACGTTGCTAAATTGCTACGTTTAGTAAGAAAAGCGTATTTACTACTTTTTTTATATTAGCTTTGATTTGTGCCATTCTTTTGAACAATAAGGGGACAAAACTTTGTAGTTTCATTGCGTCGTCTCATGTCTCTCTCTCTCTCTCTCTCTCACACACACACACACACATATGTGTGTGTGTGTTTCAAATGAAAACACCTCTTATAATAGGAAATCAAAACTAACTATAACAACTTTTAGATGAACACTAAAAAAAGTAACCACTAAGCTTAAAACACACACTCAAAACATATCATATGCCTTTATGCCTTTTCCCTCTTCCCTTTCTATTCAGATTACATCCTCTTCCTCACATCAACTGCTTGACAAAGCATTTCTTTACTTGTACAATTATGCTACCTCTAATGCCTACTCTACAAATTAAACAACATTGTATTATTTGCAACGAAGATATGAATTATGTTGTGATGTTTTTTGACTTTACATACAATTCAAGGCATGAAGATATGAATTACATTGTGAGGATTTTTAACGCAATTCATAAACCCAATGAATTTATGTAGTGCATTATAATTAGAGGCTTTAGGGACTAGCCAATAAGAAAAAGGCCCAATTTCTCTTTCTCGTTATTTCTTAAAATTATTAGCAAATTGGGATTAATTACATTGGGGAAGCAATTACATTCCAACATCCTTAGACTTAAAATTTCAAACTCAAACATGTACATTAGAATTCTCTTATGCATATGCGTCGTGAAGGACATAAAAGCTGCACACCACCCACCTGTAAATGAACGTGTATGAGATAGAAGAGGTGTTAGAGGTAGCATAATTGTACAAGTAATAAACTACTTTGTCAAGCAGTTTGTGCAAGGAAGAAGACGTAAACATGAATCTGAACAGAAAGGGAAAAAGAGCAAAGGCATAAAGGCATGTGATATGTTTTAAGTGTCTTTTAATCTCAACAGTTAATTTTTTCAATGTTGATCCAAAGATTGTTATGGCTAGTTCTCATTTATTATTATATGATATAAAGACAACCTATAGGGTCACACACTTAAGATAAGCCCACTAGCAATAATAATATCTGGTTGGACCAAAATTATTTTAATAGGCTGCCATTGCTTTAGAATTGGGCCCAATATGAAATATGCTCATTTAACCCAAATTTATACCTATTTA
Source organism: Pueraria montana var. lobata (assembly GCA_026413185.1). Taxonomy (NCBI): domain Eukaryota; kingdom Viridiplantae; phylum Streptophyta; class Magnoliopsida; order Fabales; family Fabaceae; genus Pueraria; species Pueraria montana. Next base: position 34,319,312 of record CM048651.1, on the reverse strand, counting down.
TAATCACTACATCAGATAATGAGAAACAACAAAAAGGGAAACAACACACCAAAGAGTTATACTAGTTCACCCAACCTAGGTTACGTCCAATCCCTACAACTGTAGGTTTTCTACTAAGACCAACACCCTGTGGTATTCTTTCATTTCTGAAGCCTCCATAGGCTTCTACAACTGGGTATCCTTTCTTTCCTGAAGCTTCCCTAGGAACCTACAACCAGTATTCTCTAAGCCTCTGCAGGCTCACCCAAGTATTCTTTCAACAAGCCTCTCCAGGCTTAACCTCGATAGCAATTGCTACTGAACACACATAGCCACCTACTGTGTCGCCTAGACCCTAAGAAGCAACAGTCCCCTGCCTACCCTTCTTAGTCCTCTTCGGCAGCACCTCTACTGGAAACACAGAACTTCAGAAGCAGTAGTCACTAGACTACTCTTCTAAGCTCTCTTCAGTAGCAACTGCTACTGGATACGCACAGCCGCTTATTATGGTCTCTTCACACCAAGGGAATGGTGGACAAAACACTTTTGGTTTAGGCACAAATGGCTTTCACCTAGAGTGTCTTGGGTTAAGGAAGTTCCTTTAGATAGGGGTTTGTCAACTGACCTTTACCCACTACTTTGGCAACCTTCCTTGCACTTAGCTCATTCGCACTTGATCAATTTATAGGCTTGATCAAGGAGATAGTCGTTTGTGGTCGTTGGAGATTGAACACTTATACCATATGAGTTGTCCATGTTCATGCAGATGTCTGTTTAAGCTTGGTTCAATCTCATCCACACAACTTATTGAGTTATCTTCTTCATCTCTACTTTTGCTCCACTATCACTAGCTTTCACCTTGAATCTGTTGCAGGATGTGTAGATGCTAGCTATGATCTTAGTGTGTTCCATGTGGTCTCAGACTTTGAAAACCATGGGGAGTTTTCTGGAGATTGCTTCTTGCAATAAGTCTTCTTAAGAAAGGTAGTTTACTGCTTTTTACAATCTCCCTCTACAGTTGGTTGCTAGTTCTTCTTTCTTTAGATGAGAATAGTTGTTTTCTTCGAGTACTTGTGACTTGGACTATGCCACGAGACTCTAGGAAAAACAACATCAGGATCAATGTTGTCCAAGAACTAATGCATGTAACTGGTGTGTGATTCTGGAGTACGAGACACGTCTGTCTACACGTTCCAATTGCAATGCAACTTCTGATGATCCTTAGGCCATGTGTAGCTTCTGATATCTCCCCCTTGACTTAAGTTATCCCTAGCATCATGCTTTTGATCATACACAGCTTCTGATATTTGCACTTTGACCCGAAAAACATGACTGCCTTTCCAGCTTCTCAATGGCTCTCCTTCTAGTAGTTCTGCTTCTGATTGCAGAATCTGTCATAGAGAAGCTTCCATTATAGGCTTATGCTTTACACATGTGCTATGCTCCTAAATATGTCCTGTCTTAAGAAGAACACTTAAAGCAACCATTAGTATAGCTAAGTTAAGTTAACTTTTGATTTTGCCTCACAGTGGTTTGTCATCATTAAAACATTTATTTCTAGGAGAGACTTTGCCTCAAAAGAAGGCTCTTAATACAACTCAGCAAAATGAAGTCCAAAGTAGTATCATTATGAAAGATCTCTTTGTTCCTAGCTTTCCAAATCCACCAACATGTTACAGCAAACATAACTCCATGACTGCCAAGGCAATAAGTGTGAAGCTAGGTTGAGCTATCTTTTTCAACATTGCCTTGGTTCACATCAAGATGTAACATGTTCCATATTCTACTTACTTTAGGGCAATCTTTAAGCAAATGAGATATGGTTTCTTTGCTACAACTACACCTAAAACAAGAGTCAAACAAAATATGCAATGTTAACCTCTAGTCAAGTGTACCTATTCATACAAGACAGTGAAAGTAGAGTATCGCTCCCACAAGAACTTTGATTCAATGCCTAACATTTTCAATTTCTCTCTAATTTAAGCTAATAAAATTTTGGATCATTGCTTTAAAATTAGAATAAAATAACAAAATTTATAAAATAAGTCTTTAGAATTTTATCTAAACTTTTCAAGCAACAAAATATTTTAAAAAGAAACAATTGATTTAAAAACTATTAAGAACTATAAGTTTTCCAAAAACTTTAATCTCGAAAATTAAAAAGATCATTTCTATCCCAATTTCATGATTCATAGTTATACTAGAGGCACTATTTCTTCCCATCCCCAATTCCTTGAAAATGAAAATTCTCAATTTTATAACTTACCCCCTTATCCCTAAGAAGATAAATCATAAAAGCTTGATTTCTCAAACAAGCCTTTTACAAAGCTAACACGTTAAAATCCATCCTTAGATCATAACACATTAGGTATCCATTTTCATTTCCAAATAGAAATCATGATTTCCCAATCACAACCAATTCTAAAACCATTCCAATAGTTAATTAAGCCACAACAAGCATTAAGAACAGAAAAAGGGCACTATAACATGGAATAAGAAAATAGGATAGAACTTTTATAAAATGAAGATCAATATATGAGATTGAGTTTAGGATACCTAACATTTCCCAACAAGAGATGCCTAGCCACTCGTGATCATGGCAAGAATTATCCTCGAGTACATTAACATTACCAATTCTAAGGTAAAAACAAATGAGATGCCTAAGACCCTCTGTTTTTCACTTCTCTCCATTATGAGAATGAGAGAATTACATGATGATTGTCCCTCACTCTCCTCTCACTTAAATAGAAAATTAAAATCTTAAACTAGGTGTCGAGCGCTCTCCTCATGGGTGCAGGGCACTACTTTAGAAATAAAAAAATCACCCTTTCTAGACATTACATGCGGGCCCAAAAGCATAGCACGGGGCGCCTAGTCTTCTGTGAGCAAGCCTCTTGACTCTTGACTTTCCATCTCCTTGGACCTCCTTCTTGGGCTTTTCTTTAATTGTCTTCATAAGTTTCCAACCCAATCTGTATTATTTATTAAAAACCAACAAAAACATAACAAAAACTAAGAAAAAAATATAAAAACAAAATTTATTTATTTAATTACTCAACTAACAAATTTTATTTAAATTAACCCCAAATAAAAAAAACTGAGCTAAAATTCCATAAAACTAAAGATATTTAACAACTAAAATAAACACAAAATTACTACTAATAGACGATTAGCACGAAGGGAGTTAGTTGGAATACATTGATGATTTGTAATCTAGATCAAGTGTTTTATATCTTCTTATAGGTGGAGAAAGCACATCTAAGACCCTCTCCCCATAAGGATGGTAAGTTGAACTGGTAGAGTAAGCTCTATATAATTTTATCAGGAATCTGGTCATTTAAGAACAAGCTTTCTACTTTATGTTTTAGCCACGTAGGAACTTGAGTAACAACATGATTCCAGCGCCATTCCCTATGAATCCAAAGGTCACAAATGCAAATATTAATGTCTTGAATGTGAATCACGTCAACCAAGTGGCTCATAATACCCTTGGAAGACCATCTATCAAACCAAAGGGATGAAGTTCTCCACCCTACGCGAAACTTGAATCTCAGTTTCGTAATCTCTATAATTTTTTTCAATGAGGCTCAAGTATAAGAGCAACCTGGATATTCACACCTAAAAAGAATAAACTCCCCATGCATATATTTGGAATTAAGAAGCTGGACCCACAATTTGTTTGAGTCATGTAACATAGTCTATACATGCTTACCTAACATAGCAACATTAGCTTCTCTTGAGGTTCTAATGCCCAAGCCACCTTTATCCCTAGGTTGAGTTATTATTTTCCAATTCACCCAATGGATAAAAGATGATCCCTAGATGAACTTTCATGTAGCCATATCAAGCTCCTCACAAACTTCTTGGGAAGCCACATATTTTGCATAGTGTAAATCGAAATAGAACTTAACACCGATTTAGCAAAAGTAACACACCCTACTCTATTAAGGAGTTTTTCCTTCCATCCTGCTAGTTGATTCTTGACTCGATCAAGAAGGAAAGAGAAATTAGACTTCTTCAATTTGCTAGTAATCAAAGGAAAGCAAAGGTAATTCCCAATATTTTGGGTATGTTGAAATCCAAGAATATTGGCAAATTTGGCTATTTTATGCCCAGTAATATTCTCAGATGCTATGAGCCTTGACTTTTGAAGATTTATCTTGAGTCTCGATGCTTTATATTACATGAATACGAGTCTAAGTACAAATGTTTTATTTAAACCACAAATATTCTCTATTGAAAGCAATCTTTTTCAAACTAGGTAGGATTATTATGAACAACAAAATTTAGTCATTACCATTTATAACATGGATATTATTATAAGTGTAAATAATTCAAGTTAGGCCCAATCCTTAGACAGGTCGAACTTATTTTCAAACATAAGGTATGCATATGACCTATCTACATAACATAGTTATTTTTTAAAAGTTTAACCTAGCTTTATTTAAAAATTTAGTCTAACTCGAAAACATTTTTAAAACAATGGTCTTAATCATTTATATTAGTCAATGCACAGTATATAATTTTAAGACTTTAAAGTAAAAGTTTTTATTAATAATTTAATATATTACTCATACTCATCGAAATTATTTTATTAAGAAATATACCTCAATTAGTTGAGTAAAATGTGTGAATTATTAATAAAGCTTTGATACATGTATTCCTACATATTAAAAAAAATACTTACCAAAATTATTTGATTTATTCGACTTAAAATATTTGCCATGCAACTTAAAACTTGATATATTTTAACAAAAATTTAACCAAAACTATTTATTAAAAAAGTATAGTTACAGGTATAGATCAACTTTAAAAAATAATAATAATAAAAAAAAAAAAAAAGCCATAATGCTTGGCCTTGGCCTGTTTCTGGTCTGAGGGTCAAGTCTCGTCCATCATTACCGAAACCATCAAGAAACATCAGTCACAAACAACCAACCAACAAACAAACGACTCGCGACGAAACCAAAACACACACACGCTCACTCATCAAGCATTGTCCTAATTAATTTCCTTCTGTCGTCTCTCTCTCCCAACCCAACAACATCAAATTTTACAAAATAATTTATAAAAAATAAAAGAAAAGAAAAAAAAATGGCGATTCTTTATTCAGCACCGTCTCGTTGCTGCGTGCCGTCGCTGCCTCGCTCTTCGCCTTCTCGCTCGGTTCTCGCGCCCGCAGTCTTCTTCCGCGACGCCGCTCCGAGCCTCAGGCTCGTCTCGGTTCGGTCCGTGCCTGCAGGCTCGGAGGGGTTCGGCGAACCCAACAAACAACAACAACAACACTCTCGTGCCTCCTCCTCCGTTGGGTTCTCCGCTTCTTCGTCGTCGGTGATTGATTTTCTCACTCTCTGCCACCGCCTCAAGGTACCTCACAAAACGCAACAACAACAACAATAACCACTCACCTTTTCGTTCAATTTGAAAGATCCCTTATTGGTTCTGTGTTCTATCGTGTTTGGATCGTGAAATTCCAAATTTACCCCTTTTTGTAGAAAAGAAAAAACATTTATATGATTCTGGTGGTTTGGATTTTGTTATATATGATGTTTTCTGTTTGCCCTAATGATTGTGAGAATGTCACGTTTTCCCTTTGTTTTCTGTTTTTATATAAAAAAAAAAAAAAAGAATTAAATATTTATGTAATAAGCTCTTATGTTTATTAAAATAAGATACAAAGGCTTATAGAAAGGTCATAAACTATTTTATAAGGTCGAATGAACTGTTTCAAATGTTATCCCCTTGTAGTGGAAATGGTGAAAGAAACAAAGTGTTTTTTTTTTTTTATTATTATTGGTTTAAATGCAAAGGAAATGCATGGGTATGTGGATGAAGGTGTATGCATTGTTGATTTGTAGTGTCATTACATGAGAACAAGTGTTTGGGGAATTGGCTGCATTTTTTTGCTGACAGGGATTTAACTCCTTGAAAGTAAGAATTATGTAAAGTGAGAAAGTAAGGATGTATTATTCACTGTTGATTTAGAGTGAGTTAAGTTTACAAGATACTAAAATAAAGGATAATTACACTTTTATTTTCTCATTTTGGAGGAGTCAAATCCAGCTAATGGGTAGTCTGCTAGTACTGTTCTTACCTTGGCATCTGATTCACCAGTCTATTTGCACATCTATTCCAACTTTCCAGAGTAGACTTTTTCCTTATTCTTTTATAGCGTGCCTGAGAACTGAAGCAGTTGTCTAATAGAACTGGACCAGAAAAAGAATGAGAATTTTTTTTTTTTTTTTTTTTTGCGGAAAGCTACCTTTGATTCAGTACCAAGCGAGTACGGAATCAGAGATGAAGAATGCACATAGGAACTCTCTTCATTGTTCTGATTTCCAGGTGTCTGAGAGGCATGGTTCTCTCCCTCTTCTTTTTCTGAATCCCCAAAAGTGTCACATTCTTTGAATCTTCATACAATACTCACAACAAAACTGTGTTGACTGTTTTTTCAGTTATTGTTAGCAGCTTCTATAATTTCTACTAATAGACGCTAAGGTTTTACTCCCCTGCTCCCATTCCTATTCTTCCTAGCATAGATCCTCTTATTGGAGGTTTACTATCACGACATTTTTGCTAAAAGCACATAAATTAGGAAGAGAGTGATTATCCTTGGTAACAGTTTTTTTCCCATGTCAGTTACATATGCAGAAACAATATATATCTGTCATGAATGTGCAATCACTGAATCACATACTTTGGCTTAGGAAGTGTAAGATTCTGAATATTGTGTAGACTATTTATAATTAGGTTATTCATATTGAAAGAAAATAATATGGTCTCTCTTTGTCATATGTATATGCCTCGTAGACCACAAAAAGGAAAGGATGGGTTAATCATGGGATAAAAGGTGCTGAATCGATTGCCGACCATATGTACCGCATGGCTCTAATGGCATTGATTGCTGGCGATGTTCCAGGATTGAATAGAGAAAGGTTTCATGTTGAAATTTTCTTGTTATATGAAATTTATGATGCTCATTTCTGTTTTGATGTTGGTTCTTTGGTTTGTTTTATTGTGAGATGCATCCTTAGATTCCATGATTAAGTGAATCTGTGAAAGTAGGGTACATTACTATAGTATTGTCTTTGGTTGAATATCACTTAGCTTGGATCATATGTCCCATTTGATGTAAGTTGAAAGGTTTTAGTGGAGTGTCTTGTGTTATATAGTTGTGGCCTTTCTGTTTTACACTATTATCTTTCTATACTATGCAGCATGTTATATGCAGTTTGGTCTACTTTATTGGCCTTTTTGATAGTTTAAAATGTCCATAAAGACTAGCTATTAATGTTTCAATGTTACTAGCTTGTTTTAAGGCTTAAATTGCAAATCCTGCAATAGATAATTTTTACCCCATTGGGCCATGTGTTTAAAATGTCCATAAAGATTAGAGACATTGACTTATGTTAGGGCCAAACCATTCAACTACTGGTCCATTTTGGAGCATAATTTCACCTCTTAAATTTTAAAAACAAAATAAATAAAAAATCTTACATTAAATTGTGGCTGGACAATGAATTGCCTGCTTCTTGTTCAAGCATAGTCCCTCTAATCTTGTTGCAAAGCTGCTAGGAAATTTGTTGTTGTCACAGATTATTGAGATATTTCTTTATCTGTGAGATTTGTAATTTTTGTACTCAGTCTACATGGTATAAGCAAATGTAAGCTATGCACTCTCGTCATTAGCCAAAATAACAGATTGTTTTTGCCTTGTGAATATAATCTGCCTAATAGTGTAATAGTATGAGTCCATATATTTATATCTCACCTCACTGATTTTGGTCCAAAACTTCTTTCTCTCTGTAGATTCATTTTTGTTTGAGTAATTTACTTTGTTTACTTGCCCTATTCCTGTTATTTATATTTACTGGATTTGTTTTAGGTTATCCCCTTGAATTTCTCTTTAAACTCTTTTTTCCTGCTATACAGATGTATTAAAATAGCACTCGTGCATGATATTGCAGAAGGTATCTTCTGATTCCCACTGATTGAATTGTTTCTGCATTTTCGTATATTAAATCTTATGACAAATTTTACATTGGATGAATTGCTGAAAGAAATGAAAACTGTCAAATTCAAACAACTTATACTTTACTTTTAAATCTCTTATTTTGAGCTTTAATTTTAAAGTAGTTGCTAAGCCAAAAAAAAAAAGTTCGGCCAAACATAGCCTTCAATTAACATTTCATTTTTCAGTGGAAGATAGAGTTTATAATATGTACAATGAAGGCAAAATTCAATTAAAGAATGTTGGATTATTTGACTTTGTTCCATGAATTTTGACTTGTATCGTATGTGATTGTGAATACTGTACACATTGTTTTTCCTTTAAGTATACATATAAGAAAAAGATTAAAGGAATTGACTAAGGTATCCAGTCTTCTTTGATATATTGCTGATTTATAATATTTTGAAGTTTGAGTTTGGTTTTGCATTCAATAGCTATTGTAGGAGATATAACACCATCTGATGGTGTGCCCAAGGCTGAAAAAAGCAGAATGGAGCAAGAAGCTTTGAACAAAATGTGTGAACTTCTTGGTGGAGGGATGAGAGGTATTGTAAATTATTTTTCTTGAAATTTTTACATAGATTCCAAATTTGGCATCAAATTTACTTGAGGTCACTTTTTCTTATTACAGCTGAAGAGATCAAAGAACTTTGGGTGGAGTATGAAAACAATTCTTCTTTAGAGGCAAATCTTGTTAAGGATTTTGACAAGGTACACATATGCTACCTAATACGAAGCCTGGATATTGGAACCAAAATTAGCATGGTTTTAAGTTATGGGCTATTTGTCAGTTGCGGAAGAGAAAGAACTTGATATTGGAAGCAGAAAGGGTGATGGATTGAAGGTTTTTATTTTTTTTAATGAGGGGTGGAAATGGAAAAGAAGCTCTTTTGAGAATGTGACATATTTTTTTAACTAAAAAAATGTCTTTCAGACTGAGGAAGAATAGAACTATCAACTATACAGTGGGTAAGATATACATGAAGACAAGATGAAAAATTGAAAAAATAAAAATGTAACATGGCTGCCCAGTCCGTCAGCTTGTCAGAAAGGGAAGCTTTCTTAAAGCTACCATCACAAAGAATAGCAAATGACCATAAGCCTACCCCTTTAGGTTTAGGGACAATGAGACACCATCAAAGATGCAATTCACTCCAGAGCCAAATTTGCTGAAAATCCATAAAGTTATGGTCTGTTTTACCATAGTGGCATATCCTTTACAGCAAACCATTAGAAACTGCTTCAATATATAAGGGCGCAGCCAATGCTCACCATGGATTCCAAAAATACTTTTCCATAGGAATGTAGCTGTCTTGCTCTTGCACTGCAAGAATGAGTGGCCCAATGTTTCTAAGCTAGATCAGATTAGACTGTGAGAAAAAGATAATGTGAGGCCTATAGATTTTCGGTATAATCAAGCCTAAAAGGCTAACTCAAGACTAACACCAACAGTAAAAGGCTCAAACTCACCTACTAATATTGAAGGATATAATTTAATGACAGAAATAAAAGTGATAACAGCTACAGAACTATACCTGATGATAATTGTCACGAATGCCCTCTTGAATTGAATTGGATTTTCTTGTGAACTTACAGCCTGACTTGGGTCTATTTTTCTCTTGTATCACAAATTTAGTTTTTAGGGATCCCATCTCTATTTTAGTTAAGAATTTTAAATTTTAGAGCTTTTTATCAACTTATTTTCATGCTTTAGCACTAGAGTATTTTACTATTTTATTTATGCATGACAGTTAATTTATATGGAAAATCAATTTAATATAGTCAAATATTTTATTGTTTTCTTCTATTCTAATATTGTCATGGGCCAACTCACCTAAAATGTTTAAGTTAAGCAAAGGCACGTGAATGACTTTGTTACATTGATAGGTGACTTTGTTACATTGATAGGTACCAGAAACAATGAAATGAAATCAGAGACTGATAGTTGTATAAATAGTGGAAATCCTAGCCTGTATCAAGATGATAACAGGAGAGGGTATGGGAAATATAAGAAGCAATGAAGAAAAATGGAAAATGAAATGATAATCTGGGTAGATTTGAGAGTGCCCAATTCTCTCCAAAGTCTTAAATAATTCCAGCCTACATCACCTCTCAGCCTCCCCCCACTTATAGCCTCTCTTTGCCTCATACAAACAAACGCACACCCCATGCCACTACTGCCAACTAGGCAGGCAGTTAGACTATTTTCCCTCTCCGTACATATACCTTGGTATTTTGTTAGGGGTTCTATCATACATTTCTAGCATGCTCCCTGATTCGAGATCCCTTTGGGCTCGAACCATGGACAACATAAAATAGCTAACGTACCCAAGTGCTAGAGGCTCCTCGCTTTGTGAAAGTATGGGGGAGGGTAATTGTATGCAGCCTTCACCATACATACACAAAGAAGCATGGACAACATAAAGGTCCTTTTTTACATTTGTTATTTCAACTTTTATTTAGAAGAATGGGGCAGAAGTTATTAAACTTCCAAGTCCTGCTCACGTGGAAGTCGATGTTGTGTTACCATGCCATTTTTAAGATATGTAATGAAAGCCTATGAAATATGATTGGCTTTGTTATGTTTTCAACAAATAGTCAAATACTAAAATCTTTTTCAGTTTGGCCTGTGCTTTTTGGTGCCACCAGCCTTGAGGCTTTAAAATTCACTGGTTCCTTGAGGGAACATTTTACCATTGACTACCTTGGATTTAGTAACACCCTCTTCTTGTACCATAAGTTATTATCTGTTTATTAGAGTGAAGAATATCTGCCATCTTTGATGTTTCTGAAAGAGGGGCATTGACAATTGGGTTTTGAATTTGATCTTGGAGATGATTACTTGGAAAGACTGAAGTTGTCAGTTGCACTTCTTGGCCGTGAACAATAGTGAAAGAGCTGTCAAATGGGCTGGCTCGGCCTGGCCCGATGGACCAAAGGTGGAAAGTGGACTGATGGCCCGTCTTGGCTCAAATGAGTCAAATAATAAATATGAGTCAAATTATATGGGTTGTGTATTTCATGGCCCAGCTTGGCCTGTTGGGCCGGGCAAAAATTGGCCCGTTTATTTTTTTAATATATATTTATATGAATTTTAAAAGAAAAGTAAATAATAAATAATATCAAGCCAAATAGGCCCGGTGGTTTTCGGGCCAACATTTTTCAGGCCATGCCTGGCTCATTTGGCCTGCTTGGCCAAGCCAAATTGACCCGGTTCTTTTTGGGCCAGATTTTACATGCCTGGTCCGGCCTGCTTGGCCATTGGGCCAGCCCGTTGGACTAGGTCAATTTTGACAGCTAGTGATTGGTTACAATGGTGATTGAGTGGAAGCTGTAGAAAATTGATCTTGGGAAACATTTAACAAAAAAAAACTAACTAATATTGGCTAATAAAAAAAAATTAATGTAAATGAAAAAACCGGTATAAATAAGTAATGTCAAAAAATGAAAAAGCTGTAATGGGCAGAAAAATTATATCAAAAAGCTGGTATAAAAAAACTCAATTATGGTTGAGTTTAAAAAAGTGAAATGTAATATATAGCTGGTAATCTGACTCAATGCTGAGTCAGCAACTAACTAATCTGTAACTAACTACAATCAAATGAAAGTACATTGAAATGTGAGTGAAATTACATTGAAAACTAAACTAATATCTCTAATAAGTTTTGACAATTTTGATCATTACAGTTTTTTAATCAAGGGAAACATGAGAAGGGTAAGGGGTTTCAAACTTTCTGTAACAAATTTAGACAAAAATTTCATAGTTAAAGTGTAATTTACCTTATTTTTATGTTTTCATAACGTGCATCTCTGGAAACTGTAATATGGGGATCTTGTGGTTCATTTCTAATTGTATCGTCCTGTTCCTCTAACATTCTGATCAGGTTGAGATGATTCTGCAAGCACTGGAATATGAAATAGGTATGCTATAGATAGATATATTTGCATTTGGCCTTTGAATTCCTACCATGATACCACCTTAAGTTTTGGAATTCTTAAACAGTTGAACTCCAGCAGCTTTTTCATGACTGATGAGTTGATAATTGATAGTTCTTCCAAAAGTGAATGCTTTGTAATGCCAAGTATCTCAAATTATATTGTACCTTGTGCAGAACATGGAAAAGTGTTGGATGAATTCTTCCTTTCAACTGCAGGTAGAATTGAAACTTCACTTATAAAATGAAATGCTCATAATTTTTATTTGAACCTGTGTCAACCGCTTCATCTTTTACTTGGTCTTCAGGGAAGTTTCAAACTGAAATAGGAAAAAGTTGGGCAGCTGAGATCATTTCAAGAAGAAAATCTTTATCAGCAAAGAGGCTGAGTTGATATAGTGGCTGACAAGGATTGAGTGATTATTATGGTTAGTCAGATTGACAAAATGGAAAGGCAGAACCAATAAGCATGATTTCCTGCAGAACCTGGTTCTGGAATTTTGACATATATTTGGGGTGACATCTATCTGTTGTCCCTGCCTGATAATTTCTTCTTTTGGAATCATTTTTTGTCTTTCTTGGTGACGCATTTAAACCTAGCCTTTCTTTCTATTCTTTTCTTTTGTCAACATTGGTATGTAAATTAATATCAAATATTTAGGCAAGTATTAAGCCACTTGTAATTTGTCTAAGAAATAGTTGGAAGTTGTAAGTAACTATTTGATTTTCGTGATGTTTAGGAAGTCAAATAGAATAGGAATCTCTTTTTTTTTTAATAAAATAGTCAGGCACTGAAATTTCAATTAAATATTAGTTAGAAAATTTTGAACGGATAATGACAATATTTTTAATAGAGGCTAAATAACTCTTATAATTATGTTTTATTTCCACATCGACACTATTCTCGTGAGTCGTGACAAGGTTTACCGTACATATTAATGTGAAAGAAAATTTGAAAACAACTAATTTTGAAAATTTTATAAAATTGCCAAAAAAAAAATATCAAATGAGTAAAATTGTGTCTCAAAAAAAAATACATAATAAAAAATATTTTCGTATTAAAAAATGAGATCTCAAATTTATGATCAAAATTAGGTAATGGCACTGGCAAAAACAACTTCAATTCAATCTTGATTACTATCCTTTTTTGAATGACACTGGTCAGACTAGGCGGTTCAATTCAATTTCAATCCCATTTACCGCAATTTGCATTTAAAATTAGATTTTTCTTTTTTATAAATCTTATTGCGTAGGTATTTACTTTGTGAATCATGATTAAGCTCCAAAAGGAAAAGACCAGAACAAATTTTCAATGAGATTCAAGAAATGTTATCATTGTATGCACAAATAGTCTTTGATACGTAACCGTGAACCATCAAATCTTGTGTATTGCATAAGACATTAGAAAGTACAAAAAAAAAATGATTAAAATAAAGAAAGTGAACATTTTTCAATAACTAAATACGCATAAGTCACCTTATGTTCGGCCTAATGAAACATGGATTCACTACCATTTTTCATCAATATTAATTAAGAATATAAAAAGTTTTTGATGATCTCAATATTAATTAATAATCATTTGTGGCAGACTTGCATTCAACAAAAATTAAAAGCTTAAAGTGTGGATAACATAAATTCATATCCAAAACAAAATTTAGATCTCTTGATTACAATTCTACTTGGAAACAACTTGAAAATCCTTCTAAATGAATACAATTGGTGATCACCGACACTTGGGTCAACAGGGAATGGCATCTAACCGTGACTCTAAAGTTTAATGCAGAAGGGAACAATGGCATTCTCGAGTGTCGATTGAAAAATGAAAAAGAACATGAAAAGATAAGAGAATAATATGTGTGTGAATTTTATTTTCGACTTCAGGAACGTGAATCATGTTGAAGAAAGAAAATCACTGTGAAGTGGATTTTTTTCCCTATAAATACTATCAATAAAGTGAAATGTGTCCTTATGGAAATTTATGGGAATAGTTAGTTGTTTTTATATCATTCTCAATTTTTTTATAATTATTTTTAAGAAAATATAGTTTTACTCCGTTTCTTCATATTGTAGTATTTCTTTTATATTTATTTTATTGATAAAGTTTAAAAAATCCAACCAACAGTTGTGAGCTAGTGAAACTAAGAAGAGAGACATAAGTTAGTTTTTAATGATTAGTGTAAAAGTCAGTACTTCGTTCGACGAAAATAGTTAGTTAAACATTTATTAGAAATTAGTTAATAATTAGTATCTTTTTATTTATTTATTTAAGACATGTAAATGTGCTGATGAAATTTACCTTCTCATTTTAATTTCTTTTTATTTTCAGTTCTTGTAATTTTTTTTTCTAATTTATTCATCTCTCTCATATTCAACTATGAATTTTAACATGGTATAAGAGCGATACCACCTACCAAAAAGAATTTTCATTACTCTTTTTTTTTTCCTCTTTTCTTTTCTATTTTATTTTTCCCATAAAATAATAAATAAATAAATAAAAACTAACCCTATGACACTTTCATGCCAAATTGTGAAAGTGATGTCCAATATATATCATCACCCGTACGTCTAATGAAAAATGTGATAGAAAAGGAGAAGAATGATAAGAAAATCACACAAAGATTTTATACTAATTCACTCTTCAGCCAAGAGTTATGTCCTATCTATTCGCTTAAATTAAGGGCTTGCTTTATCTGGAGGAGAGACAAGGTGACAAACTGTTGAATTAACAGTTTACCTAAAAGGTATATTGTACTGTTTTAACTCACTAAAAGGCTGTTTTTATTTTTCTTTAACATGCAACATACGACTTCTAACTTGATAAGTTGACCTTCTTCCTTTGCTAGGGGTATTAAGTTTAGAGCATTGTTGCTTTATAATAAATGAATGCATATTTGAGAAAACTTGACAGTTTTGATAATCTCGTTCAAACACTTAGCCAATTTTCAAAAGCATTTATGAGAAAAAGTTGTACAAAACATATCATCCAATAATATTGTTAAAATCATGTGATAATATAAAGCAATCCATTTAAAGGTATCGCTTAAAAACACCAGTTAGACACTTCTTCTTGAAAACGAGTTTTGGAGTATCCAATTAAAAAATACGCTTGAGTTTAAAAACCATATTTTGATTTATTAGTATAAAAAGCAAGCATGGATTTGGAAGATTTGTATTCTTTCTTTATGAAACATATATTAATTTTTAAAGCAAATTATAAAGATAAAAATATTTATTTAGAGCATTAAAACTTTTATGGACTAATTGGTTCAAAGAAGGGAAGGGGAGGAAAGCAATTTTAATTTGGGGGGTGGGGGTGGGGGTGGGGGATGGGGGAGGGACAAGGAGGGATTTTAATTAGATATCTTGTTTGGTTGAGAGGATGGGAAGAGAGGAGAAGTAACTCTTTTCTTGTTTGATTTACAAGGAGAGGAGAGAGATTTTAAAAATTAATTTACTTTTATACCCTTATAATTTTGTATTTCAAAACATAAGTAGGGTTATCTTAGTTAATACACTTTGAAATATTTTTAATCTCATCCCCTCCCCTCCAAATCCCCCCATTTTTATTCTCACCATGCTCAACACCATAAGTAGGAGATTTCCAGCCATCATTGAGTCTGGATTGTACCATCGAAGAATATTCTTTATTTTCTGTGTTCTTGATCTTGGATTGTTCATCAATTTTACCTTTGGTTTTCGATTTTAGATCTTCAATTTGTTCATGGAAACAAATTTCCATTTAGATTGGTATTCGAATACTTGTGTTCTTCTTTGTGTTCAAATTGGTGTTTTACTTTGTTTTTGTGTTCTTCAATTACTCCTTTATTGAGATTGGTATTTAACTGAAGTGAAATATTTGTTAAGATGATTTCTTCAAACACATGCTCATTCATATATTGGTTTATTGTTGATTTAGTTAAGGAACTGGATATTTTTGCCCCTATGTGCATCTTTTGATTTTTGGCCCCTTTGGGCATCTTTGTGTGTGTGTGTGTACACGTCCATGGTGGTTAATTAAGCATTGATGTAAGCTTTTGATGTCATAGATGATTAAGCATGAGGATGTTATTCTACTTTTATCTTGAGTGGTTAAGCCTCATACTTTAGCTTATACTATTGATGGTTAAGCTTTTAGATGCTTATACCTTTTAAGTTAAATTAGGCGTTATTAAATAGTATTCCATAAGTCCCCGACAAAGTCTATATTCGAAAGATTATTATTTTAAGCCTACACATATTTTTTTTTATAAAAACATAATTCAGTTTAAATTGAAAACATTTATAGATAGTGAATTTTTTAAAAATATTTTTTCACAAATAAAATTTGAATTATTAGATATATTATTTAAATCAACCACTTTTTGAGATATTTTAGAGATTAATTATTTATGTATGATGAATCACTGTTAATCTATTCTTGTTTTTTTTTTCTTTCTTTCTAATACACAATAACAATAATTAAAATAAAACTTAAGATTTCATACATATTATATCCAAATTCTTTACCACTAGCATCTAGATTGATGCTAGTAGGTTAATCAATTTTTTTTTTTAGATTACATGTATTTTTTATTAGAGACAATCTTGTTCGAGCTAGTAAAATTACTATGAGCATCAAAGCTCTCCCTTTAAGTACTCAGGACTCGAATCCGAGACCACTAGTTAAGGTAAAGTTAATCGATTTTTGTTCTGAAACATTGGATTACTACTCAATAATAGAGTAATAAACGGTCAATATAAAATCAAAATGCAAGGTTATGCTTAGGCTGTGAAAATATTCCCCGAATTTCACACGTCGACCGTCAGAGGGTTCTTTAATTTTGTCGAGATATTTATTTATTTTGGGTGTAAACTTGCATTTTCTTCTAGCACGAATCTTTTCCTTTAACTGATATATGCACAAAAAAAGGAATATTAAGAATGTATTTTTTAATATTTTTATTATAAAATAATGTATATGTTAACTACACTAAATAATTTTAACCGATGTATACATTTCTCACGCAGAAAATTGTTTGCTAAGAATTTGATTTCATTGTGTTTTTGTATTTTAGATTTTAAAAACATTTTATAAAATAATTTTGAGAAACTGATTTTTAAAAAATATAAGTACTTCGACATGTTTTATCAGATGTAAAAGTGTAAGGAAAAATATGAATAATAGAAAAATAAAAATAGAAAATCCAAATAACTTCGACATGTTTTATAATTTTTTGGTTTTAAAAACCAAAAAAGAGATATTAGTTTTCAAAATAATTTTCATAAATTACTCTTTTTAAATAAGTTTTATTAATTTTCGTTTTTTTTTAAATAACTTTGAAAATAGAAAACAAACAAGCCAAAATATTGACTAGGGTAATAGATAAAAGTGAACTTGTATATTTTTTTTCTTCTTATCAATTAAAGGGATATGTAATAAAAACTCAAAAATATACCGACCCGAGTCATAATTTTGTTTTTGATAATGATATGTAATAAAAAAAACCAAATATGTGTTTGCCTTCGATTTCTTTTAATACTTACAAGCTTCTTTAGGTTGCTTTCATGCATATCCAAAGAGAATATATTCTAGCCCAGATAAAAAATTTCACATAGCAATTCAACTCTCTGCACTTGGTCTGAGATAATTTAATAAATGACCTTCCTCCATTTGCATTTTTCTTGCTGCTAATCCTACTCAGTGATGCTTATGATACCCTTTTGATAAGATTCTCCTCCAATAGCTTTGAGTTAATTTGACTTAGTGTAAATTAAAGGTGAGTTAGACTACAAAAATTCAATTCACATGTAGATTTTTTTTAAAAGGAAAAAAGAGTATTTAATTCTTTTAAACTTCACATTTTTTTTAAATAGACACTATAAAGTATAAACATTAGTTTCCTCTCAATTGATCCTTAAACTTAACTCTTTTTTATAAATAGAGTTTAATGATTATACACTGACAGTATAAAATAGTTTTATAGTGTCATCTAATAACAAATTACCGTTTGTATGACTTTTAAGATAGTTATTGTAAAAGTCAACGAACTTACCATACACAGTGGGTTGTGATTGGATGACTATGTAAAATTATTTTACACTGTCAGTTCACATCCATTTTTCTCTTATAATAAGTACCTTAAACTTTAATTTCATTTCAATTAATGCTTAAACTTTACCTCTTTTTGCACATACACCTAAATTTTAATTTCATCTCAATTAATACTTAAAGGGTTAATTATGTTTTTGGTCCTGAACTTTTTCAAGTTTTCACTTTTAGTCTCTAAACAAAATTTTGACTGATCTTAGTCCCTGAACTTTTTTCCTTCAATGTTTTTAGTCCCTCAACTTTTCTCAATTTTTATTTTTAGTCCCTAAACAAATATTTGACCAGTCTTAGTCCCTGAACTTTTTTTTCTTCAATGTTTTTAGTCCCTAAACTTTTTTTCCATCAATGTTTTTAGTTCCTAAACAAATATTTGACCGGTCTTAGTCCTTGAACTTTTTTTCCATCAATGTTTTTAGTCCTTCAAGGACTTTTTATGGTAGGGACTAAAAATATTGAAGGAAAAAAAGTTTAGAGACTAAAAACATTTAAGGAAAAAAAGTTCAAGGACTAAAACCGGTCAAATATTTGTTTAGGGACTAAAAACATTGAAGGAAAAAGTTCAGGGACTAAGACCAGTCAAAATTTTGTTTAGGGACTAAAAGTGAAAACTCGAAAAAATTCAGGAACCAAAAACATAATTAACTCATACTTAAATATTAACCCTTTTACAAATAGTCTTCTATATTAAATTGGGGCTAAATTACTAACAAAGAAGAAATATCAACTGTTTATTTATTTTAATCTCAATCATTTATTAATTTTACTTTTATAAATCACTTTCTCAAAGAAACATAATAAACGTTAGAATTTAAAAATCAAACAAAACTCTTTTTTATTGTTTTTTATTATTTTCCCTTCAATTTCTTGCAAATTCATATTTTTTATTATATTTTAATATATAAAAAATGAGTTGTAACAAAAAAATATAATGAATTATTAATGTTTAAGATAAATAAATGATTGAATTTTCTTTTCGATTAGTATTTTGACTCTACTTGATAGAAAGAACTATTTATAAAAAAAATTAAGAATTAATTGAAATTAAAGTTTAAGGTGTTTATTTTAAAAAAAATTAAGTTTAAAGATCAATCTATCAGAATATAAAATTAAATTTTACGATGTCTATTTGTAGAAAAGGTCAAGTTTAAAGATCAATTGGGACAAATTTAAAATTTATAATCTCTATTTACAAAAGGTGTAAAATTTAAGGGGGATAGATATTTTTTCCCTTTTTTTAAATCTATCTTACCTCGATCTAACTTATAATGAATCGAGTTAATTGTGAGCTTTTTTTCTCAAAAAAATTACAATTTAATAATATTTGAAATTAAAACAAACAAAATATTTAAATTTAATTTTAACCTTTTAATTTTATTTTAAAGACTTTCGAGATTTGTTGTTATTTTCTCACATTTTTAATCTTTTTCTTTTTTGATTTGTATTAAAAAAGAAATTCAGTTTACTCATATTTGTTCTCTTTTCTTTTTATTTGGGGAGTAAATTCGTGAGCAAACTCACTATATTAGTGATTTAAGTTGAATTAACACTTTATTTTAACTCACAACAAAGATAAACCCAGTTAATTGAATCACCTAGCTATAAACTCAATTCATTATACTTTTTGTCAACATTGTCATGCATCTCCCTTGCCATAACGTACATGATGGTGGTCCTCCATATATGGGAATAGGATAAAACTTTTTTATGTCCTCTGTCACAGTGACTCACGTTGCACCCTCCACTATTTGGATGACGATCCTTTACAATTTTAAATGAATTACATCAAATTTCAGTCATAAAAAAGGTTTATTTATGAATAAATAATTCATACAGTGATAATATGATTTTTTTTTATAGTTTATCGATAAAAAATTATCATATATAATAAATTTATTTATAATTTATTATCGCAAATTATCATATACGTAAGTTCAAACCCTCACTTATTTTCTTTAGGTGAGGTGAATATAAGTACTTCTGTAAGTGTTATTTGAATCCGAAGACTTTTTCTGTCTTGAATTGGGACACCATTCTTTTCCTTAAATTTTTCTCTAAAAAAAAATAATAAATTTGTTAATTGTCATAATAATTGCATTAAAAATCATTCTAATAATGATTTTTCATTTTGGAGTGGTTAATATTATACAAATTTTTATCGGTACATGATAATAAGCTCTTAAATTAATTATTATTTGGGGAGTAAATTTGTGAGCAAACTCACTAAATTAGTGAATTGAGTTAAATTAACAGTTTTTTTAATTCACAACAAAGACAAATTCAGTTTACTTTAATCACCTATAAATTCAATTCATAATAACTAATTTAAGTATGGTGAATTACCATTAATATCCTTTTGTCAAAATTGTCATGCATCTCCCTTGCCATATCGTAAATGGTGGTGGTCCTCTATATATGGGATCAAACCTTTTTATGCCCTCTGTCGCAATGAGTCACGTTGCACCCTCCCACTATTTGGATGACGATCCTTTACAATTTTAAATATGTTACATAAAAGTTCAGTCATAAAAAATGTTTACTTTATATCAAGACATAATATAATAAATATATAAACCATGACACGGCAATTGTATTATCCTGCATTTTTTTAACCAGAAAATTCTGTGTTTCCATTTTCGATTATGATCTTTCAGCTTTCTACACTGACCATTGATAATTTTGTCCATTCACTAACATTCAACATGTTTGATTTTTTTGTTTTGAAATATTACAATTATAGTTGAAACAAAAGTTAGACTACATTTTTACTAATGCTACAATACGGGACTTTTCATGCGCTAATTTGGTGGTATTAAAATTAATTTTGCCGGGTCAAAAATTTTTCATGGCTGGATTTTGCACATACGTGTGCTTAATTATACATGAATTCTAGAAACACTGAAGTGCTGAACAGTCTCCTTTCTGTTATACGAAAAAAAAAAACTAAATTATTCATATATCTCTTATCTTTATTTTATGTTGTAATTTGACTCTTTATTTTTTAAAAAGTTACAATTTGGCTTTTTATTTTTTAAAAGTT
This sequence comes from Pueraria montana var. lobata, assembly GCA_026413185.1. NCBI lineage: Eukaryota > Viridiplantae > Streptophyta > Magnoliopsida > Fabales > Fabaceae > Pueraria > Pueraria montana. The sequence goes on along the minus strand of CM048651.1, from coordinate 34,298,262 downwards.
ACAAAATGGTCCCTTAAGTAAATTTTTTCTAGCATATTTATCCCAAAAAAATTAAAAATACATTACTTTAGGGGTAAACATGCTATAAAAAAATTAGTTAAGAGATTATTTTGTAACTTTTAAAAAATAAAAGACCAAATTGTAATTTAAAATAAAGATGAAGGATCATTTTACAACTTTTAAAAAATAAAAGACCAAATTGTAACCTAAAATAAAGATAAGGGGCCAATAAAATAATTTAGAAAAAAAAAAAACACTTTCTAATAATTCAAAACATCCGTGATTTGCAACAAAATTACAATAAAAACCGTATAGCATTTAAGCAGAAAAAACTAGGCTTAATTACAGATTTTATCACCCAACTTTCATTATTTTGCGAATTTTACCACCCAACTTTCATCATTTTACGAATTTTACCATTCAAGTTATTTTTTCGCAAATTTTACTATCAAACTTTCATCATTTTACGAATTTTACCATCTAAATTTTTAATTTTTGCATATTTTACCACTATGATGTTTCACAAAAAAAAAGTTTTGAATTCTTTAACTTTTTTTTTGTGAAATATTAGAGTGGTAAAATGTGCAAAAATTGAAAATTTAGGTGGTAAAATTTATAAAAATAAAACTTGAATGGTAAAATTCGTAAAATTATAAAAATTGGGTGATAAAATTTACAATTAAACCAAAAAACTATTAACCTTGATTGACAAGTGTGACATTATATAACTGCACGATTTTAATATAAGATAATAATATAATAATGTGGTGAATGAATGTGTAGTGAGCAAACATGCGTCTCATCGTGTGGTTACTCTCTTCACCGATTCCACCGACACTCACTTGAGAAATATTAGGTAGCTACGCCTCAACCAACTGCCAGTTTGCCACTAACTTGTAATAATAAATTAGTATTAGTAGTATGTTATAAAGACAATTTACCAAAAGTATATTGAAAACTAATTATTGAATTTGGGTAAAGTTTGTCAAGTTAGCGTGTTAATCTTGACATGAATAAAAAAATGTTATTCATTTAATGCTTTACTAGATAATAATAAAGGAGAAGGTAAATGAGAGTTGACACAAGTGTTTCAAAAATAATAAATTTGTTTTAAATATTAAAAATCCAATGTTAAAAAATGGGTAAAATATATTTTTAATTCCTTATTTTCAGAAAAATTTGATTTTAGTCCATGTCTATTTTTTTAATAATCTGTGACAGTTTTTAGTTACTAATGATGTTAAGTTTAAATAAATGAGAAATGTGTATTTTGTGACGATTTATAGCCGCCGGAAATTGTATTTCCATTAACAGTATTAACACCATTAGAGGAGATATACTAAAAGCAAGTGTTTTTCAAAGTTTGATGACTAAAATGGTTAATTCGAAAGTACAGAAACTAAAACCAATTTTTTCTGAAAGTATAGGAACCAATAACATATTTTATCCTTAAAAAATTAATAAATAAAACATTAAAAAATATTCTTCTTTTCTTTCAAGGGTAAAATAATTATATTAAAAGTTATCTAAATTTTGCATATTTAATTATAAGTAATAGTCTTAAAATTAATGACATAGAATGCTAATACCTTTTTTTTGCGTAATCAATTTCCAAACCCAAATTTTGGTTTTGATGACCATTTTCTTTCAAAAAGGATTTTTCTAACGTTTTTCCTAAAAGATAAACCTCGGTGAAAATACTATGATTTTTAAAAATTTTCATCATTCCATTGTGACTCTGGTTTCAACATTATCATATCTCATTTTTTTACTTAAGGATATTTATATCAGATTTACATTTACATATATAGTTATTTTCTTTTCTTTTACTTTCTACATAACCAAACAAGAAAAAAAATAATTTTCTATTTTTTCATTTTCTTTCTTATTAAACAACTTAAAAAATCATATCACTTTTTTTATATTCTTTTTCTTTCATTCCTTTTTTTCCCCTTCTTTATTTCCTTTAATTTTCTTCTCAAAACTAAACATACCTAAAATGTAACTCTTATTTCCTATTTACTAGACATCGCTGCCAAATTATAAGACACGTGTAATATTTTTTAGCCAGAGAAATTCATATATATATATATATATATATATATATATATATATATATATATATATATATATATAAATAAATAAATAAAGGATATGGATATAAGGGATATCCACCCTTTACAAAACCATACCACCATAACATATAGACTAGTTTTGTAATAGCATCTATCCTCTCCCCCACTCATAATTCCTATCCCACACATATAGTGCCCTGTAACCAAGACCCATGTAAATATATTATCAGTTTCTTAAATTTAGGTCATTTTATTTTTAGTCCTTTAAATTTTTTTTAATTCCTCAATTTTAAAAAATGTTTTTTTTAGTCTTCCGTGACTGATTTTTAGTGGTTTGAATATACAATTTGTGGTGATTTGTAGTGCAAGAGAGACTAAAATGAACAATTTTTCAAAAATTAAAGACTAAAAAAAACAAATTTAAATTTAGAAGATCAAAAACAAAATGACCTAAATTTAAGGAATAAAAAATATATTTAAACCTTAAAAAATGTATTAAAAAGAATGCACTAGAAAATTCTCTTCATCATTCCTTTATCAAAAGTTTTATTTCACTTAATCATTCAAGAAATGGAGAGAGGAATGGAGTGTTCATCAAAATATAACACATTAGTTATATATATTATCAATATTGTAATAACAAAATGTTAAAAATACATTTTTCTAATATTTTCTTTTTGACCCATCATTCTCCATTAGGTAGATTCATTTCCAGACCAGAGAATCCCACGTGAATTTCAACTAGTAAAAGTGAGTATGTGGAGAAAAGAACGTTAATGTATTACTAGCACTCCTCATAATAAAAATATATATTTCATAAATAATTTATTTAAGAAATGAAGAAGATGAAGTGTTTCTTAAAACATAACAAATAATACATAAATTATATTTTATAAATATTGTAAAAAAAAATGCTATAGCAATACATTCTTTAATATTTTGCTTTTGAAACATTCATTCTTATTGGGTAAAATTGATAGATCACACAAAATATGTGAGTCTCATTTATCATTTGGTGGTTCCATTTCCAATCCAATGGATCCCACTTGAATTTCAACCATTAAAAGTGACTATGTTGTAAAAAGAATTTTAAAAACTGTGTTGTTAGTACTCATCATTGTAAAAAAAATATATTATATTAATTTAAAACATATTTTTATAAATTATTTAAAATAACTAAGTTTGTTCAATAATATTTAAAATTATATTATAAATTAATAAACATTTCAAATTAATAAAAATAATTAAATTATAAAAATCCAGAAACATATTAAAAGATAAAAAAATATAGGATTCTATAAAAATAAACAAATTCAAGAATAAAACTAGAACATGTATATTGCATAATATTTTAAGAGATATTACATTAAGAAATTAAATTACTCTCAAAATATTATATTCTTATTTAATAGTGAAAACGAATTATTATTCAGATAATTTAATTTATCTGAAACTATTATTATTTAAAAGTTTAAGGTATTTTTTTTAACTTACCTTCTTCTCTTAATATTTTTTAATTAAAGAATTAAAAAATACTATTAATACAATGAAAAAAGGAAATAATCCGGTTAGTATGCTGAGCTGACACAGAAAAAAATGTTTTTTCGCTCAACTTTTTATTTTTATTTTTTTTACAAGATATGACATTGATTGGCGTCATACTTGGACCTCTACATTACCAGTTAATTGGAATGGGACATTTTACTAAAATGAGACATATGATATGACATACACACACTTATTAATATGGAATTATGTAGTATATTTATAGATATTTTTATAATTATAAATTAATGTTGGATACAGGAAATACTAAAAATAAATTTTTTTTTCTGTTTCTTGTACAAATTTCTGAAAATAGAAAATAGATTAAAAATAAGATGACAATTTTATAATTAAAAAATAAAAATAAAATAAAAATACAAGTAAACGCTATCATAATGTGTAAGTAAAAGATCATATTATCCTTATGTATAAGTAGGGGTAAAATTGAAGAAGGGTATTATATGTAAAATAATCTATTTCTTTTTTCTACTCATTTCCACTCTTTTTTGAAAATAAATTATTGAGTCTCACTATTATATTTATTTTCCTCACTCATTTTCTCCTTACCAAACAACCAATTTCTTTCCTCTCTACCCTATTTCCCTCTCTTCTTTCACATTTCCTTTCTACCAAAAAGAAGATAATGGAGGATCCAATTTTAACATATGATAAAATTAAGGGACTAAAATTACTTAATTAAAAAAATGGAAAACAAACTTACACAAATATGAAAATAAAAGACCAAAACTATATTTAAGACTTTTATTTAATTATTTTAAATATATAATAATACATTTATTTGTTTTTCTTCATTTTTCTTCTTTATTCTCTGTAAACTAGATAAGATGTACCTTTTTTTCACTAAAAGTAACCAGTGCATTAAGATATTTTGTAGACATAAAAATGAAACAAAGACGAAAACAAAAGAAGAAAGAAAGAAAATAAAGGAAGAAACACAACTATCAAGGAGACTGAAAAGAGTAAAGGTTAAAAGGGAAAAGCAGGACAAATTTGAAGGTTTCCAATCAGTGTTAGTAAGCTCTTGATCCGAAATCTTACCATAATTTAATGGTTTTCATAGTGTCAATATCGCATATTTGATCTTCACGGGCTGCCAAACAATGTTTGATAGGACAAGCTGGTCCACATGCCCACATTCAAATTTCGCCTGACATCCTCATCCTATGGTCCACTTGACCATGATCTAATCAATAGTTAGTTTCTCATTCAAGCAAATCTAGGCTTTGCACTATCAAAACTAACAATGATTTTTGCTTCATTGAAAAGATGTTCTTGAATCAATTTTTACATTAAAAAACGGATAAAATATGTTTTTGTCCCTCATTTTTTCATTATTTCTATTTTTAGTGCCTCATAATTTTTTTTTCTTCTATTTTTAGTTCTCCATAAATTGTTCTGTTTTGTTTTTAGTCCCCCATAAATTGTTTTGTTTTGTTTTTAGTCCCTAATGTTAATTTCAACAGTGATGACATGACAGACATAAACTGTGTGTATGAAAATTTTCTGATTAAGTTTTTAGTGACTTTTAACAGCTACAAATTTTTTGGTTGTAAAAAATGTTTACTTTTGTAATATTTTCTTGTAATTTCAGAAAATTTAGTATTCGAGATTTTAATTTTAATTTTAATTTTTTAATATTTTTGACGGTTTTAGTCTGTCAGAAAATTTCAACAGTTAAAAACTGCTAGAACCTTAGATAGAAATTTTTCAGGCGTAAATTCTGCTCACTACGACATCACTTAACAATTAAAATTAATGTCAGGAACTAAAAACAAAATGAAACAATTTTTTAGGAACTAAAAATAGAGAAAAAAATTATGAGGGACTAAAAATAGAAATCATGGAAAAATGAAGGATCAAAAACATATTTTACCATTAAAAAACAGAAGATATGTTTTTGATATCTGTATTTTCCAATCGATTAAATTAAAAATATGTGATTTTCATTCATTCTCTATAGGATCAAAGTCACATATTTTTTAAAGTTTGGGGACTATTTTTATTAATTTTAAAATACAAAGACTAAGATCAATTTTGACTAAACGTAGAAAGATAAAAAACACATTTTTTTTCTTAAAATAATTCTATATTTTCTTATTTATTAATTAAAATTTAATAAATTTTTTTAAAAGGCTATTATATTACTCTGTACATTTTAAAAACTGTTTGATTCATTGGGTTATAAGCAATTTTATGTAATGTTATAGTATTGTACATTTAAAAACAAACAATTCTTTTAATGTATAAATTTGAATAATCAACATACAACAATAATTCCTTAACTACTGAATTGAACATAAAACCACTCATGATTATGTTACTGCGTGCTGCAATAACATATAAAACAAGAATGAGAAAATAAAAAGCAGAAAAGTACCTGCTTACTATCTGTGTGTCTTATGGTTTATTGTCTTTTGTCTTCATTAATTAATGGTGAAAACATATATATTCATGTTATGCTCTAAGCTTAATTATCTGTTATTCTTAAGCTCATGCATGTCCAAGTTCAATTTTAAATCCCCACTTTGCTAAATAATATTAGTAAACGGGTCATAATCCCTAGAGCATAAAATAAGCTGTCTACAAAACCAAAGCTGGATATTATGCAGTAAAAAATGGAAGCAAAGAACCAAAAGGTCATTAGTAATGACAAATTACATTAATTAGTAGTATTGATGATGGTATCTTACAGTGACCTTGTGATTATTAATTAATTACATGTTTTTATGTACAACTTGGTCATAGCATCAAACAAATGTTGCAAAAATAAATAATAGTATCCAACGCTGCATGGAGTATGAAGACAAAACTAACATTTAGGGGAGGTGGGTCATTTATTTTATCTTTATTAATTAATTTTCATTCACACTTTTTTTTATTGTGCTTTAATCATGGTACCTATATGAACTTTGTAAGCTATGATAAATATGTAGAAAAATTTGGAGTTTAAGAGAGCTGACAATTCTATGAACGGCGCCTTTACGTTACGTGACCCTTTTTATTTATTGTTTCCTATAATATAATTTAATGTCAAAGTTGGAGGAACATAATTTGATTATAAAAATACAAAGTTTGAACAGCACTTACGTTATAACAGTAAGACGCGGGAAAGAACAAAGAAATGGTCTATTTATGAACCATTCCACTGGTAGCTGCATAATCTTAAAGAAATTCAAAGATAAAAAAAAAACTATTTAATTAGTTTGTAAAATATCAAGTTATTTCTAAATATGTAAAAGATTAATATTAAGACAATATCACATGAACAACGTTTTACCTATAAATATATCACATAGCAAATTTCAAGAGTTGCTGATAGTAAAAAAAAATGAAAAATGTTACTTGTACTAATATATAAATTAAAACAAAATTGATGTAGAAACAGATGGATTTTTACACGTTAACGGACGGCGGCGGTGAAGATGGTAAAACAGACAAAATTTAAATGTAAACTTTTAGATATTTTTTATGCTATTTTTCGTTTAGAATTAGAGTCAAACTTGATTAATTTATAATAACCTTCGTTTTTCATTACATCATTTGCAAGAATGATCAAAATAAAGTTTTAATTATTTCTTAAAGGATCTAGCTCAATTCTTTAAACATAATGTATGAGTTATTATAAATTTTTTGGTATATGTCTTCAATTTTTATGAATATAAAAAAATAAGTCATTGTTCTAAGTAGGATTTGAATCAAATTTTTAAGTAAAATCTCGTATTTAAATTTTGTACATAAAAAAACGTAATTTGAAAAAGAAATCCTACTAAAAATATCAATGAAATTCTTTGGTAACACGATAAAAAAGATGAAGCTTTAATTTCAAGGAACTGCTTGTAACTCTTTTGTACTTTAGTAATATGCTATGCTGATATGCTGTGTATGGCGAAAAACGATTGAAAATCTCAAATTATTTTTATTTCTCAACTATTGAGGTTGAAAATAAAGAGAGAATTGTGAGGTAGCATTCTCGAGAGTCGCTTTCACGTGGTTTTTTTGGATTTGCGTTGCGACCCCACACCACAATCCGTGTAACCGTGTTCCTGACCTGAGTGAAGCCTAGCTTATGCAGACACGACACACACCTTCAAACAAACAAGTTCTCGTAAGTTGAAATTTCATTAAATGTTTATTACTATCTTCAACTAAGAAAAAAGAAAAAAAAAAGAAGAAAAAAACGCGTTGAAGTGTGAGGATGAGAACAACAACAACAACTGTTTCAAACAACAAAGCAAAGGTATTTGAGGTTTGAGTTTGAGGGAGAGGGCCCTTTTGGTTCTTCTTCTGGTAGTGGTTTTTTTGGTGCTGTGCCGTACTTCCACTGTGGCAGCAAAATCTGACAACAATAGAATCTTCATAGATTGTGGGGAACAAAAAAGGTACCGTAGTGTTGAAAGTGTTGAAATTGAAGAATATTTTGAGTTTTTTTCAATCAGGGTGGGTTGTGTGATGCAGAAATTGGCACTGATGTAGCGATTGCTGACCTGGGTGTTGCTCAAAATCGCTTTTTGTGATCTGGGTTTTGTGCTGTTACGTGATTTTGAGGAGTAGCACTTGAGACATTGGTTTTGGTGGTTAGAGTTTGGTGACTGTTCATCATCACAAGTTTTCATCTTTACTTGGGGGGTAAGAGTTTTGGTTGCTATTGTTGTTATTATGGTGTGTAAAGTTTAGAGTTTTGGTTTGTTTGTGTTGAGTGAGTTTGCCACGTGACATGTCGGCAGCGTCGCCGTCTCCGGCGACTTCCACGGCTGCGCCACCGCCACAAACACCACCATCTTCCAACAACACTAGTCCTTCGCCGTCCACTGCCACCACCCCACCGCCGCAACAAACCCCTTCTTCCACTTCCCCGCCGCAACAACCAGCTTCTCCGCCGCCAACAACCCCACCTCCGGCGGCTCCGCCGCCGTCTACTCCGTCTCCGCCACCTAGCTCTCCGCCTCCCCGCATGTCTGGAACACCCCCTCCATTAGCACCTCCACCATCACCACCATCTTCACCGCCGCCGTCTGCTCCGGCGGCTCCGCCACCGGTACCACCGAGCTCTCCACCACCACCACCACCATCAGCACCAGTTCCATCAAGCCCTCCACCATCGCCACCACCATCAAACCCTCCTAACAACACATCTCCACCACCATCACCACCACCACAGCCACCAGCTCCACCACCACAACCACCAGCTCCACCACCTAACAACACTTCAACACCACCACCACGAAATTCGCCACCTCCTCCGGCCACCACGCCGCCACCGGCCTCGCCACCGCAAAATTCACCATCTCCTCCGGCTGTGCCGCCTCCTCGAAACTCCACTAGGTCACCGCCACCGGTTAATTCACCACCACCACCACCGGTGGATGCACCGCCGCCGAGGTCATCATCGCCACCAGCACCAGCACCATCCACCCCTCCTTCTAGGACTAGTCCTCCTCCCACACCAAGTTCTCAACCAGCTCCACCTTCAAATTCTACACCAAGGTCATCACCTCCATCACCACCTTCAATTCCTAATTTGGCCCCACCACCACCATCGCGAGTTTTATCGTCACCGCCGCCACTGCCTCAGAATGGGACAGAAAACTCAAGCCCTGATGGAGGTGGAGATGGAATTGGCACTGTTGGTGTAGTGGCTATTAGTGTGGTGGCTGGATTTCTGCTGCTTGGCTTCATTGGTGTTCTTATATGGTGCATGAGGAGGCAAAAGAGAAAGGTGCCTGTGAGTGGTGGTTATGTCATGCCATCCACTCTTGCATCATCTCCTGAATCAGGTAAACACACATTGTTGTTTCTTTCTTAACTTGTCATTATGTCTCACACTTATTATGTCTTTATCATGCCCTCTTTTTTTTGGTAGTTTGGTACTTTTGAAATTTTATAAGATAGAGCTCTCCCATTATTGTTGGTGCATAATATGATAGATTAGATTGGTTGAACCAGTTTATATGGCTTTCTTAATTTATCATGTCCATACTTCCTCACTATATAAAAAATTTAAACCTTTTCCAATTTGTTGCCATTAAATTAATTCAAGTGTGTGACTTTGTCCAGATTCATCCTTTTTTAAGGCACACTCCTCAGCTCCTCTTGTACAAAGTGGCTCTGGCAGTGATGTTGTGTACACACCATCTGACCCTGGTGGACTAGGCCACTCAAGGTCATGGTTTTCATATGAAGAACTGATCAAGGCCACAAATGGTTTCTCAACTCAAAATCTTTTGGGTGAGGGTGGGTTTGGTTGTGTGTATAAAGGGTGCCTTCCTGATGGGAGAGAGATAGCAGTCAAACAGCTGAAGATTGGTGGAGGTCAGGGAGAGAGAGAATTCAAGGCTGAAGTGGAAATTATCGGTCGCATACATCATCGCCATTTGGTTTCTTTGGTGGGATACTGCATTGAAGACAACAGAAGACTACTTGTGTATGACTATGTCCCAAACAATAACCTTTATTTTCATCTACATGGTAAAGCTACATCCGAGTGATAACGTATTGTTTCAGTTTATTATGATTGACTTTGATTGTATTAACTGAAATTGTAATTTGCAGGGGAAGGTCAGCCTGTGCTAGAATGGGCAAACCGTGTTAAAATTGCAGCTGGTGCAGCCCGAGGACTAGCTTATCTCCATGAAGACTGTAATTATCAATCCTTATTATTTTATTCTTGGTCTTGACATGCACATTATCAGTCCACTTTCCTTGTGCAATTTTGAATTTTTGGAATTGGCTAAAAACTATATCAGAATTTGAATGAATGTGAATTGATGATGGGTGCTAGAAAACATTGTAGTGTAGACAGTAGATGGGGCTTGGTAGCTAGAAGATTGGACTTTATGCATATATTTTTCCTGACAAAGAAGGATGTCATTATTCTGTATAAATCTCTAGTTAGGTTTAACTCAAATATTCCCAAGTAAAGTTACAATTGGCTGATCCGAGAAATCATTTGATTGTTATAAAATACAATATTGTGACTTTGTGAGGGCTTCAAATCCTGAAAATAGCTTCTCCACTCATTAGGGTAAGGCTGCGTATAGCTATCTACCTTCCCCAGAGACTGCTAGGTGGGAGCCTTATGCACTAGGTTGTCCTTTTAAATGCAATATTGTAGTTGATATATAGAAAACATAAAATTGAAAGCTACTGCAACAAGGACATCTTTATTGTTACTATATTCTATCTACTTAAGTGAATGTGTGAATCAAAGAATAGAAAAGGTATGTTTACCTCACATGCATGACCAAAAAACAGGAGAGTCTCATATTTTTAATGCAGATAATATGTTAACAGAAGCACATGGAGAATGTTAGCCTTATTTATAAGCTTCCTTTGTGCTAGTTAGTGTTAGTTGACAAAAAGTGGGGAACCACATAATCAGACATGGGTTTTTAAATTATAAATACCACAATTCTAATTTATCATGAACTATAGACTGGATAAAATAGAAGAGTTGTGTTAAGAAGTTGACGGCCAACATAAAATCTTGTCAAATATGGATATTTTATGACATGGATCAATGTTACAACATAATAGCATCAATTGGTGCAGGTAGTTGATTCATCTTGTAGGATAATGCTTAGATATTCTATTATTAATTTATGATTGATGCTATTGTATGTTATGCACATTTCAGGCAATCCTCGGATCATTCACAGGGATATCAAGTCATCAAACATTCTTTTAGATTACAATTATGAAACTAAGGTATCTGTCATTCTACTTATCCAAAGTTGATAGTTTGTTCAATTTATATCCATCCAAATCTTAGTAACCCAATTTTTAATGTCACAGGTCTCAGATTTTGGTCTAGCCAAATTAGCCCTTGATGCAAATACACATATAACTACACGTGTCATGGGAACTTTTGGGTGGGTATTCATTAATATGTCTCCAAACTTCTCTTTTCTTTTTCACTTTATCATTTTTCATTAAGACAAATAGATATTTTAGTGCAAAAATTCATATTAACACTGATTTTTTTCCACCTCTTAAAGGTATGTTGCCCCTGAATATGCTTCAAGTGGCAAATTGACTGAGAAGTCTGATGTATATTCTTTTGGAGTCGTGCTTTTGGAGCTCATTACCGGACGGAAGCCAGTAGATGCATCCCAACCATTGGGAGATGAGAGCCTAGTTGAATGGGTATATATAGATTCCAATCTTGCTCTGATCACTCTTTTGCTAGTTTAGCTATCGTTTTGCTAATCTTGTGTTTGAGAAGCCTAATATTAGTGTCTATTAAAACAACTGTTTGGGATTAAAATCTATTTCTTGATTGTGCTTTTCTTCCCTTTCCCTTTGGAAATTGTATCATTTATCATAGTAACTTAAGTATGATAAGGATGACAAGATGCTTATTATTTTGCAAGCCTAGACTTGCAGTATAGCCATGGTTGCAATCAAGATAGAAAAGTGGAATGTTTTGGTTTTAAGTTTAGTATGCAGAACTTAGTTCATATCTTTGTAAAACTTTTAGGGTACTTGATAATTTAATAAGATAACGACTGTCATCTTCAATCTTACTGAAGAAAGATGAAGAACTTATGCCACTGGATATTGCTTTGCTATTAGACTTTTACTTATGGAAAGGAACATTTCGGTTGACCTCATTATAGTGTACTTGTGTCAATAATTACGCATGCATACATGCTAATATCAAACTATTTAGTTTTATAGCCAGAAACTGTCTAAACTTGGTAAAGTCAAACATCTCCACTCAAATCATCCTTGAATGTTCTCAAGTCTGAGTCATTCGTCTTAAGATGCTACTACGTTTTTTTTTTCAGGCTCGACCTTTACTGAGTCATGCAATCGATACTGAGGAATTTGACAGTTTGGCAGATCTAAGGCTAGAAAAGAATTATGTTGAGAGTGAATTGTATTGCATGATTGAAATTGCTGCTGCTTGTGTGCGGCATTCAGCTGCAAAGAGACCTCGCATGGGACAGGTAAATATTGAATGGGTAAAATATGTTTTTGGTCCTTCATTTTATCTTGATTTCTGTTTTTAGTCTCTCATAAATTTTTCTCTATTTTTAGTCCCTCATAAATTGTTCTATTATGTTTTTAGTCCCTCATAAATTGTTTTGTTCTATTTTTAGTCCCTGACGTTAATTTCAACTGTTAAGTGATGACATGACGGACATGAACTGTGTGTGTGAAAATTTCCTAATTAAGTTTTTAGTGACTTTTAACTTCTACAATTTTTTGGCGGTCAGAAATGTTTACTTTTGTAACATTTCTTGTGATTTTAGAAAATCTGGTGTTCGAGGTTTTATTTTTTTATTATTATTTTTAACATTTCTGGCGGTTTTAGTTTGCTAGAAAATTTGCAGCAGTTAAAAACTGTTAGAAACTTAAACATAAATTTTTCAAGCGCAAGTTCTGCTCGCCACGACATAACTTAACAGTTAAAATTAATTCCAGGGACTAAAAACAAAATGAAACAATTTTTGAGGGACTAAAAACAGAGAAAAAATTTGTGAGGGACTAAAAACAGAAATAAGATAAAATGAGGGACCAAAAACATATTTTATCCATATTGAATATTGGGAAAGCAGCAAAATGTTCTTTTTGATTATCAACAAGCAAATACACAAACCACTGACATTGTATTTTTCTTGAATTATTATGTTTCTTAGGTTGTTAGAGCTTTTGATAGCTTAGGAGGTTCTGATCTAACTAATGGAATGCGACTTGGGGAAAGCGAGGTGTTTGACTCTGCGCAGCAATCTGAAGAAATAAGATTATTTCGGAGGATGGCATTTGGTAGTCAAAATTATAGCACAGATTTCTTTAGCCATGCTAGTTTGAATCCATGAACGGCCAATGTACATATTGGAAGAGCTTGTTTTGGACCAAAAGATCTTGTGAAGCTAAGCCAAGGGGAGGCCCTGGTTGAGTTTTGTTGGTTGCAGATATGGCTAAGGTCAAGGTGCACTGTTGATTTTGATACTGGAATTTGACTGCATCAGGTTCAGATCCTCATTCTTGTGCCTGAATTTCATGATTCTTTTCATTAGCTGGTTTTTTGGCAGCAATTTTGCTTTTGTAATTAGCATTTGTAAAAAGTTACTTTTTACACTCACTATGACAAAGAGTAACATATTAGTTGATTTGTTATGTAATGATAGAGTGACTCCTTTTTATGTCTTCTACATATTCTTTTGAATATCGAGAGAGCAAGAAGCTATATGATTTTGCATCTGAGACTCAAAGGTGTAGGGAATGGACTTTGTTGTGACATTGGCTACATAATTTTGAAAGAACTCAAAGAAGCCCCCTTTTGTTTTTTAATAAAGGTTTGAAAACATTGCTATGTAGGTAAACAAAGTAATTATGGACTATTTGGACTTTCTATAACAAATATGATAGTTATGGACATGGTGGAAAAGGAAATTAGATTTGAGATGACTTTGTGTTGAAAATATAAAATTGAACATTTGTAGCTGAATTTATTTTAATCAACAGCATCTTGCCCTACCTAGGAGCAGGAAACTGACAAATTGACCCAAAGATCATAAGAAAATATGGAAGCTTATCAAATTGACTTGAGAAACCAATACTTACCCTTCACAATATCGTATTATTTTATTGGAATCCAGACTAAAGTTTTAGACACGGTACTTGAGTCTACTCATTCAATTCCCACTTGCTGGTGGTAGATTAGGCCATAAATTCTTGCTTCATGGGAAAGTCTTCTTTTCAGTGTTGGGTCAAGCTCTCAGAGTTATTTAATTTTTAGAATCTTGTAACTATTTTAAGCATCAAGTTGGATGATGATGATATTGTAAAGAAAAGCGTGTCTCTGTTAACTTTGAATGCAAGAATTGTTGCTTCAATGTTCGGATTCATTTTTTATACAAAGAATTATGGTTAAAACAATTACCTTGGTTTTATTTATTTTTTTAAAAGGTTAACTTATTGTATGATTGAAGAGTTTAGTGAATTTTTTTAACAAATTTGTTTAGTTTATGTACATCCTAACCAAAAGCACAAATCAAATTTACCAACTTAAAATGGTTCTTTTTTATACATGCTCCTTTATGAAAAATTGTGTTCAAACAAAATCATCGGAATTTCATCCCTCTTTGTTGAATGGATTGTAACATTGTCGTCAGGGTGTCCCTAAAAGGCAAAACGAAGAAATATTAAAGATATTGTGCCAAGGGAAGAAAACAAAAGGGGCGGTGAAAATTGCTGCTTCAAAAGAAAATTCCTTTTCTTCTCAATTAATTAGGGACCCATGCTAGTTCTAGGCATTGACAAACAGATTCTGATTCAAATGTTTGAGAACACTAATTATTTTATTATATTATATAACTCTTGTCATTTGTTCATTATGTTTTATATCACCTTAATAACTATGACTTATCTGCTTGTTAAGTGTCAAAAGGCGTGCCTTAATATTAAGGCTTTATGTGATCCGTCAACGAGGCATTAATTGTGCATTAAGCTCTTATACTGTTAAGTAATGTGATGTAATTATATTAAAGAGAAAAAATCATTAGATATAATTACCAATGAATCTTACAATTAATAAACAATAGATTTCAAATTCATTTCCTTATTTTATCTATATATAATATCCATTAAAGTATGATATAAATAGGATTGTGTAGTTTGACCTCGTTGAGTGTAAGTTGTGTGATCTAATATATTCCCCTCATCAGCCACTGAATAACTTTATGCTTGCAGATGCCTGAGATTGAATCTGACTTTCTTTATGCTAACTTTCAAACCTTCTTTGACGTAGGAGTTGGCTTTTCATTACTTTGTTCTTTTCAAATCCACCAAATCAAACAACATAAATATGATAAAATTCTAAATGTCTCATCACATTTAATTCTTCTTGATCCATTTTAAACGCAAGCATATCACCAACTACAATCCAATGCCGGACTGTAGCTGAAATAGTGAAATAAGGATATAAATGTAAACAAGTCATATGCAATAAAGAGGCTACCTAGGCCCAAATTATGAACACCATAAACTTTGCGGACTTTGAACACGGTAATAATACTATAGAAGCTGAAACCATTGCATAAAGTGAAAAGAAACTCTGCTAGAAAAGTCAATTATTTCTTTCTTCACTTTACTGCCTTTATTATATACACTGAATGGCCACTCAAAATGTGTATCGCAAATACTTGTCTTGTTCCCTGGCTATTCCTTTCTTCAGAAGAAAAGTGTAATCTTGATTAGGCACTATGCTGTCTAAGGTTGCACAGGTCTCTTGTCTTGGTATTAACATGTGGTCCACACCTTTGACAATTATTCCTGTAATCTTTTTCAGTAACAAGGGAAACGAGAACTTGTGATTTATATGATTTAATATCAGGGATGATGAATGTTGTTGATTCGGCTATCAAAATATACACTTTGTCATAGGATGTTACATATAGTAGATGCTTATTACAGAAAACCGGAATGTTACCTTAACAGTACTTAACAGTACGAAACTTTTTTGCACTAAGAGCACATAAACTGTAAACCAATGAGCCCCCATGATTTTAATCAAAATTCCCTATTTTTCTTTTCCTTTTTTTATTCAATTTTCAGCCAATAAAAAACAAGTAGGTTGTTTCCTACTTGGCTTGGTAATCAATTTTTTGTAACATATAGCATTTCTCATCCACAATCTAACCCGTATTGCCATGATGCTTAAGGATCCTAAGAACACATCACATTGTATCCGCAAAGTAGCCGAAGCGTATTGAATAATTAACTCTCATATACAGAACATTAACTACACAAGTCAGACAGCATGTTTGGGCGGTAGTAACCAGAAATAGTGCGTTTGGTTCCATATCTCAGATGCGGCTTTTCACATTTGCTGAGAAGCTAATAGTTATACTTCCACATCACAGACGTGATCTTTTACTTCTCAACGGACTTCTAAACATGCTACAAGCTGATTTGGGGGATTTCAGTCATGAATCAATGCATTTCTCCCCTGCAGACATGGACTTGAGCATTCAATAATAATTTGATCAATACAATTGTGTGACTAACACACTCATTCAAAGCCAAAATCCCTTAGTCAAGGAAACGTTACCATACTATAATTTCAAATAACACTGAAGATCAAGTTTGCATTACTTGCTAACATTGTGCATCTGAAGGTTGCTCTTGATTGACATTTCCTCTCCAGAGGATTATCTGCTCATCCTTGAACAAGATAGGGACACATGGCACTAAATCCTACAGTAACAGGAATACCATTAAATGCTTAAGCACCACATGCACATTTTTATCTTCAACATAAAGACAGAATCAAGGAAACAGTTAATTTTATCATGGTTCTATTGAGAATTAAACATACCCTTAGCTTCACTCCAATCTTTTTGCAGTCACTAGTTCCCACATGGGTACAGTCCAGTCTCACAACCTCCTGAGTCTTAAAATCCTCCCTCACCCTCTCCACCACATTCACATAAACACCATTTCTAGCTGAACATTGAAAACACAATTTAGCATAGTACCAATACAATATACTACTTTAAACTTGATTAGGACCAAAAAGTAACCTTTTGTGAGCCCCTACTACCCAATAATTCACTTACTGAGTTTCATGAGAGGATCTGAGTTCAGTCCGTTGTTTCTCATTTCCTTCGTTTCCTCATATGCCAAACCCTCGATTACATTCTTCACAAGCCTAGGATATATTGGTGCATAAGGCTTCCAAAGCATGACAGGAATAACAGGACGGTTCTTGGGATCATAATTTCGTCCTCTGTACAGAAGCAGTATATTAATGTTGCGGTAGATAACTTTCCCACCAGACTTGTCCTGTGGACACAGAAACACACACATCAGGGGCAAAAGAAATGCATTCTGAGAGTCTAGATCAGAATGAACAATCCTTTGAAAGTGCAAAACAACAATGTTGACCTCAAGGTGGAAGCAAACATTGTCCATGTCAAGAGTTGGCACACCCAAGCACTTAATCCTCACAGCTTCAGCCTTCTTCCAATGGTTATGGATGTCATCCAACATGTTGTGTGTGACTCCCCCCTTCCCTAGCACAACACAAACATCATTAGCTAATGGCACAACAACTCATCAATATAAAATAAAGAATTTGTCTTCTCTAAATGCCCTTTAGATAGAAAAGTGAAGAGTTATAACTCTTAGGTAGTGTTTAGCCTAACTTTTCTTGAGTTTAAAAACTATTTCAAGGTTGAAGTTAAAACTAAGAACATTAAAAGTAAAAGCTGTTTGGTAATTTTCAATTTTTTAATTTTTTTTAACTTATAAGGTACTTTAAAGCTAAAAGTTTTTTATAAAAGTTCTTCCTTTTCTCTATCTTCTTCTTCCTCTTCTTCTTTCTACTACAATCCTTCATTATCACTCAAAGAAACCAAATAACCCTGACTACCAGTGCCATTAACGATGGTGCAACCACGAATCCAGTATACCTATTATTTAAAACTACCACATAAATCGAATGTCAAGTTTATCTCTGAATTTTAAGTTTACAGCTCTGCAATTTGTTACAAATTTACAAATGTATTTAAATTTCATCACAGTTTTAGCCATTAATAATCAACAGCTATAATTTCATACTTTTCTACCAAAAAGTGCAGCCCTCACTAAATCAAATCAAGTAAATGGTCAATAACCTCAATAAAAAGTAAGTAAATAAACTCCTTAATTAAGTGGGAAAAAAAAATGATGAGTAACAGCAACAATAAAGCAAAATAAGCCATTCAGATAAGCAGCCATAGAAATTTTATAAGAAATTAATTAGAATACAGTACATTAAGAGTTTAAAGATTTTTTGAGAAATGCTAGTGATACACTCTGATAAGCAGCCATAGAAACTTTATTCTATTAACTGAAATTTATTGAAAATCACAAAATTTTGTGAGTTCCACTTCATATTTTACAGAGTCCCAACTATAATTTTGTAGTTTCTAACAAATTTTAATCAATAGTAAAGTATATTAAAAGGAGTGCATTAGACAGTATGTTGCCAGCACTTAGATTTTTTTTTAACTATAATCTAATTATGAATTCTTATGTATAGTATAGTAAAATTATTCATTTTTGTAATAATTATTTTAAAAACAATTTCTAAATAATTGGCGGTTTCAAAAGTAAACTCATTATACAATTACTGGGTTCGCCATTTTCCTTCACAACTTCAAGCATTTCCACAAGCATATCCAATAGTATACTAACCCAGGAACATACATAACGGGAATAACCATCTAAAAAAATTCGAGATAATAAAATCACAACGAAAACAATTAATTTTTAAAAAAATGTCTTTTATTTTTTTTTTCTCGTGAAAAATTGAAAAAAAAAATGAAAATAGTTGAGAGAATGAGGAGAAACCTAAATTGATTTGCCTAGCACAGTCACTGTGCCGGTAGCGTTCGACGAGCTCTGCCACCTCTTCCTCACTAAGCTGTTCTCCGAGAACCCGGTTCCGCTCCTCTTCAATCCTCTCCCGGTCCGGTTCACCATGAACCGGAGCAGAAGTACCGGTCCATGCCCGGTCGAGCCGGCCCGGCCCAAAGGGGGAGAACTTGGGCGATTCGCGGAAGCTGATGGGCCCAACGGAAGGGTCGGTCTCCGAATAAGAGTACCTGAAGTCGAATGGAAGGTTCGATTTGAAGGGAACTTTCGGGGATCCGTTTTTATTCGGAGCTCCGTTTTCGGAATTGTTCTTTTTCTTCTCCGCGTGTTTTTTCTTTGCTTTGTTTTGGGGTTTAGGGGAAGGGGAGAACGGCGGGTCGTATAGGTCGTCGGGAATGGAGTGGCTGAGAAAACGACGGTGACAGAGTCGTAAACGACGCCTCGAGAAGCAGAGGATACGGTTCTGCATTCGGCAAGGTTGAAGGAGGTGTCGTTTTGGTTAATTAGACGCGAGGGCCAACAACGTGCAAATATAACATTGAATGTGCTAAGATAATAATAATAATAATAATAATAATAATAATGAAAAAAAAATAAAATCAGATTGGTGTAGCATGGTGGTGCATAACGCACATGTCCCTGGATCGAAATCAGGTTGAATTAACCATCATAAATATTAATTTCTTTATTAACCTAATAGCTCTGTTTCTCTGAAAAAAATGATATCGTTATTTTTCAGTGTTATTATCTGTTTGAATTAATCATCAATCAATGAATAACAAAAATTGATTTCTGTAGTAGCCTAATATCTAGATTTCTCACTTTCAAAAAACAAAATAATAACTAGATTTCTCAAACGTATAGTATTTTTCTATTATAAATGTGTAGCAAAAAAAAAAAATGTGAAATAGAAAAGGGTGGAAATCAATTTAAAAGCAATACTATTGTTGTTTTCATTTGAGAATTTTTTTTCTCCTGTGTTGTTAGAGATCATGGATGTCTCCCAACTTACTTGGTCAGTGATTAGTTCTGTTCGTGGTGCGTAGTTGCCGTTAACATAAGAAAATTTTGCATCAAACACGAGTTCTTCCATTAAATAAATTGTTCCCCATGTAAATACAACGGGCCTTACATTACTACTGCCCCAACCCTATGGGTTTTGAGAAAAAAATTTGAAGTTTGATTTAGAGTTTTATTATAATTTCTGATAAAAAAATAGAAAAATATATTTTTATTCCCTGTATATTTGGTCAAATGTGGTTAAAGTTGTACTTTCATATTGATAAAATTTATTCTCAAACTTAGTGTGAAAACGAATACGGATAATCCATAAATTCGAATTGACCCAAACCAACTCAATCACTTGGTTTGAATTTTTTTAGTCTTTGAGTCAAATCCGACCCAACTAATTCAAAGTTGTTCATGTACATATTAGGTAATAAATTTTGATTTTTGAACCCATGAACTCAGCTCATTGACGTGACATTTTATTCAATTTATTATATATATATATATATATATATATATATATACTTTATATTAAAAAATATAAATATTAGTATATGTGTATCCTCTAGTATTTGATTCTATTTGGTTTACATATATCCTGATCTTAGGATAAAAGCAAAAAGGTTAGAATTTAGAGGCGGTTAAAGTCAAGTAGGCTTATTACTTATGCTTGTATTGAAACCAAGTATTATGTTATCTAGCTGTGTATTTTTTTTTGGGTGCTCAAGAAGGGCTAGAGCCCCAAGAAAAGAAATTTATTTAAACCCACGAGGGAAAGTAATTGATGCTACATCAGCAAGAACATGGAAATGAATAAAATCAGGATTAATAGAAAAAATACGATAATCTCCTTCTAAGGACAACCCATGTTTGGCAAGTGCATCAACCACAAAGTTTGCTTCACGAAAGATATGCCTCCAAGAAAATAAGCCACCACTAAGAAAGAGTAAACTCTTTTATCAACTTCACTAATTGATAGCTACTATGATCGGGTCTGCAGCAACCTTTAATCATAGAAATCGCAAATTTTGAATCTAGCTCCACACCCAGCTTGGTAAAGCCTCGGCTCCATGCAATTTTAACTCCCAACGCAATTTCCTACAATTCCGCTTGAGAAATAGTACAAACTCCAAGGTTATGAGCATACGAGAAAATCACCACACCCAAGTGGTTGCGTAAAACCCCTCCACAGGCAGCAACTCCGTTAGAAGAAACTGCACTGTCGCAATTGAGTTTATATTCTCCAAGATTTGGAGGTATCCAAGAGATAGAAGAGTCAGTCCACACAGTATTTCGTTGACCCTGCAAGGACGTTTGCGATTTCCACGTATATTTAATATTCATAATCATCCTTCTGATACCTCAAATCAAGTTGTTCACTGACAAGGAAAAGAAAGAGAAAACAACATTATTTCTATTCCACCACAAGCAATATAAAGTCACTCCAAAAACCACATCCCAGTCTCTATCTACATAAGACGAAGGCAACAAGATATTTGCATGCAACCAAGCACGAAGATCATTTCCAAAAAATTAGGTACCATTCAACTCATTTGAAAGAGTACTCCATACTTTGTGGGCAAAAACACAGTCACGAAGGATATGAATAATGGATTCTTGTGACTTTTGGAAAAGAAGACATAAATTGGAATCAGTTAAGCTCATTTTGCATCTTGAAACGTTGGTCAACAAAGCTTCTTTGGCCACTTTCCACATATGAATCCTTATTCTTTTAGGTCCTCACCATCTCCATATGGCCTAAAATAAAGGGTCATTTTCGTCCTGCTGCTCAACAATAATTTTGTACACAGACTTAGCTGTAAACATGCCATCATTTGTATGTTTCCAAGCTGGTACACCATCCTGGTTAGTAATACTATGGGGCGCCATAGCCTTGATAACATCACACACATTCTGAGGAAGAACCTATCGAAGCTTATCGAGGTTCCAACCTCCCTGAGGAAGAACAAAACCATAAACTGTGGCCATTTTATCAATTTCATCCAATTGGATAAGAGCAACCTCCATCAACCTTCCATGTTGTGGCACCCAAACATCCTGCCAAAATAATGTAGACAAACCATTATTAACTCTCCAGACCATGCTTTTTTGAATCTCGTCCTAACATTGGCTCACCCCTTTCAAAAACTTTGAGCCTGACTTTTTTCTATTCATTTTTGGAATCACCTTAATCCCCCATCTGTATTTTGAACACACAACAGCAGACCAAAATGCAAGCTTTGAATTACACATCCTCCAACCTACTTTCATCAAGAAGGCTTTATTCATAGCCTGAGTTGATCTAAAACCCAAACCACCTGATTGCTTAGGACGACACACCTCATTCCAAGCAACGGTATAAATCTTTCTACCCTCATCCTATCTCCCCAAATAAAGCCTCGACATTTTTTTTATCAATTTCCTCAGTAATTGATACTGGCAGCATGACTGATTGCATGATATAACTTAGGATGGCCTGCAAAACATATTTTGCGAGGGTGACTCTACCTGCCATGGATAATAGCTTACCTTGCCAATTACTTAATCTCTTATTAACTTTTTCTAACAATAAACTAAAAGTGTGCTTCCTTGGTTAGGAATGAAAAATAGGTACGCCCAAATATCTCCCTAAATCATTAGTACTTTGAAACCCACACTTCTCAATGATAGCTTCCTTGACATTCCAACTCATATTCTTAGAAAAGAAAATACGAGTTTTTTCTTTGTTTACCTTTTGCCTCAAACTTTCACAAAACAAGTTTAGGACAACATCAATAACCTCTGCTTACTCCAAAGTAGCTTATGCAAAAAGGATCAAGTCATCCACAAAAGCCAAATGAGAGATCAATGACCCCTTCTCTATTAAGCTTGATGGGCTTCCAAAAGCCTTTATCAATTGCCAGACTTATGAGATGAAAAAGCCTTTCTATGCACAACACAAAAGGATAAGGAGATATGGGATCTCCTTGCCTAATTCCTCTTCTAAATTCCTCTAAAGATTTCCATTCCAAAGCATTTTCATACTAGTAGAAGACACACAATGCCAAATCAGTTCAATGAAAATACCTGGAAAACCAATATCCACAAGCGTCTCCCGAATGAATTCCCATTTAAGGCGATCATAAGCTTTCTCCAAATCTACCTTAATAGCCATCCAACCCATTTTTCCTTTCTTCCCCCTCATGGAGTGAAAAACTTCCTGCGCAATAACTATGTTGTCACTACCATGCATGTTAGGAATAAAGCTACATTGGCACGTGCTAATCAACTTTTCCATCACCTCTCTGAGTCTAGAAGCAAGAATCTTTCATCCTATAATGGTCTTATAAGACACATTACAAAGACTAATTGGTTTGAAATCTTTCATCCTCACCATAGGCTCAACTTTAGGAATAAGTGTAATCAGTGTCTCATTTATTTTCTCCACTTCCTCAGGATTTCTAAAAATAGACATAATGAGTCTACACAAATCCTCCCCCACTATATTCCAATGGGATTGATAAAACACTGCCTAGAAACCATCTGGACCAGATGCTTTAAATCCCCCATGCTACTAACAGCCTTATGAATATCCTCATGTGTAACTTCCCTTCCCAGCCTATCCAGCTCCTCATTCTCCAATAAAGGAAAGGAATGAACGAGACAAAAAGGAGAGAAATCATCACTATTAGTGAATAAATCCTTGTAACATAAGCTTCCAACTCTTCAGGTTGCTCGATCCACTTGCCCTCATCATTTTGAATAATTTCAATTCGATTTTTCTTCCTTCGGATTGAAGTTATGCCATGAAAATATTTTGAGTTTCTATCATCAAACTCAATCCATTTAGACCGTGATTTCTGGAACCACAAATCTTCTTCTTGGATCAAAACTTGCTCATACTCAGTCCACACAGTTTTCCACTCTTCCTCCACCCTGGGATTAGAAGACTTGCTGTAAAGTCTATTAATGTGATTCCACTTTTTCATAAGAACCCTTTTACAAGAGGAATTATGACCAAAGACCTCATCATTCCATTTCTGCAAATCCTTCCTAAATTGTTGAATATGTTGATTCCAATCCCCACCTTTTCCCCAATTCATTCCTATGAATCGTGTGAAATCCTCGTGAAGGATTCAGGACGCTAAGAACCTAAATGGTTTAAAATGTCTATTCGTCAAGCTTCGTCTGGAAAATTCAATCAAAATTGGACGATGATCTGATTTAAAATAAGGGAGATGAAAAACTGTGGCATCCTAAAATTTAAATCTCCATTGCAAATTAATCATTAATCTATCTAGTCTTTCAAGAAGCCCATTTATGCAACTACATGAAAGGAAAACCTTGAAACCCTGCGTCAATAAGGTTACATCTATCAACAGTCTCCACAAAATTCTCCATACTCTGAATACATGACTAAGACAACATTTTGTTTCTTTCGAAAGAATGAAGTAGAGTGTTAAAATCACCAATTACCAACCATGGGCCTTTAGATTCTTGCGAAATCTCCACCAACGACTCCCACAAAGCCTGTCTATAAGCGAAAAGAGGACTCGCATAGACCACGGTAAGAAGCCAAGCACCACTCTGACCATATTTGACTATCAAGTGCACAAATTGATTGTTAACCTTAAGGAACTTCATTTCCCACGAGTCATCATCCCATAAAATCCAAATGCCCCCAATATGCCCTTGAGCATCTAAGACAATTTTTCCCAAAATCACATCTATCTGCTATCTTTCTTGCCTTTACACCACTAATACAAGTATCTAGTAAACACAACAAAGAAACTTTGTATTCCTTCTTCACATATGAAACTAGGTTAACAAAACCTCTTCCTGCAGCTCCTCTGCAGTTCCATGAGACCACATTCATTGGGACCTGCTGAGAGAGTTGACCCCAACTGGTCAAGGAATCATTCAGGTAGTTGTGTGTGTCCAGTAGCAATTGCTACTGAGCGTTAAGCCTAGAGTGGTTTGTTGAAAGAATACTTGGGTGGGCCTGCAGAGGCTTAAAAAATACTAGTTGTAGGAGCTTGAGGAGGCTTCAGTAAAGAAAGAATACCCAGTTGTAGGAGCCTGGGAGGCTTTAGGAAAGAAAGAATACCATAGGGTGTTGGTCTTAGTGGAAAGCCTATAGTTGTAGGGATTGGACGTAGCCCAAGTTGGGTGAACCGATATAACTCCTTGTGTGTTGTTTCCCTCTTTGCTGCCTTTGATTCTTGTTACTTATACGTTAACCTGTTTTACAAAAAGCCTATTTATAACTTAAACTTGATTTATAATTAAGGGGTTGTTTAAAATTGTTTTATTGTTAAGAAGCAACTCTACTCAGTGCAACCAAGTGAAAATCAGAAATATGTTTCCAATAGTGTCTGTATCATTTGTGAGTAGATATGAAGTAGCTATAAGACAAGTATTTGATGATTTGTCAAGGGACATATCATAACATCCAAATACTTGTAAGGAAATATGATACTTCTACTAGTCTTCTATTTCTTAAAGTTAAGAAGCTTGGCAAAAGATTTAGAAGCTAGTGTGCTTGTGTGAATAATAGCCAAATCAGTAAAGGGTCACTACTCAACCTCCATTCTAGTGCCTAATTGATTCACGTGAGTTGGTATCAGAGCATAGCCTCTAAAGGTTGAGCACACCTAATAGTGAAGGGGGAAAATATCCTAGAAGAAGTGATGGCTAGCATAAGCACAAGAGTATTCATACCAGAAAGAGCATCCACAAATAGACCATCTTTCTTTGATAGGAGAGACTACTATTATTGGAAGGATAAAATGAAGTTCTTCATGGAACCTCAGGACATGGACATGTGGGACATTGTCCAAAAAGGTCCGTATATTCCCACGAAGAGGAATGCAGAGGGGATACTGCAAAACAAACCTAAGGCTAAATGGAGTCTCGATGAATGGGGTTTCATGGTCTATAATTTTAAAAAATTTCTAAAACCATAACCGAAAATAACCCTTTTCCCATGGATCATGCATTACTTGTGAATCTCTAAGGGTTTAGATATTTACCTTCGTAGCGTGCTTTTGAATAATGGGTTGCCTTTGATCACCAAGCGTCAAAGTAACGACGCCTTTACCCAGTCCATGTGAGCAATGGTAGGAGCGGGGTCTCGGTGCTAGCTGATGGTAGACGTATAGGGATTTAGAGTGAGCTTACAAAAACATCTTTTTCTCATGCGTCATGTTTTGAGGTATACACCTATTTGTATAGAAAACGTGAGCTCTATCTTAATCCCATAGAATATCTTATCAAATCTTATTTGATTAGATATGCATATAATTGTCTTATTAAATCTTATTTGATTAGATAATTACCTTATCAAATCTCATTTGATTTATATAATTAATTAAATCATATCTAATTAATTATCTTATCATCTTGCGTCTTATTTAATTAAATCTCAGTTAATTAAATATGTTGATTAATTAATTAATCACGAACTAAATTAAATCACATTTAATTTATTCATCTACTCCAATAAATTACTCTATGCTTGTGACCCTATAGGCTCCCACTAGACTGTCAATAACATTATCCTTATAATATTATAAACAGTGATTGGCATTTAGCAATGCATTGCTGCCACCCAATCTGTGAGATAATTGGTGATCCAATTTCAACCTTTACGACAACCATTTCCACTGTGTAGCCTTTGCCCCTTCGTCCAAACGTCTCGGTTGAACACGAGGTATAAGAGTGTCATCCTCGTTAAGTCCAATTGTTTATTTCTCAATACCCAAGTAGACGTTTAATTACAAACAGTCCCAATATCTCATATCAGTCCATTTGCGCGTGGCCACACATATTGCACGTCTCACTCTATTAAGATGCCTATAGACATAACTCTTGTTATGTAGGAGGGACGAATCCTATCTACGTCACTCACATTCATCAACATGATTTATTGCAGACCCAAGTACTACCTTTATAATCACCCTGTTACAAATGATGTTTGATAGCATTAAAGCATACAACTCCTACATGTAGGAATCATAGTGACTTCAAGTTGAAGGACTACTATCACCTTATGGTTGCCATGAGAAGCGCTTATGACACTTACATAACTATTATGAAGCCTTCTCATAGTGGGTCTGTCTAGTATAAATATTACTCCTAATATTTATACTTGTGTGCTAGCCTGATATCCCATATCCATGACCTGTGAGATTTGGTCATTATGCTATTCATACAATAGTCTTGATGCATTATATTCGTCCTGGTTAACAACGATACTTCGACTACAGACACTTTAAGAATCGCGTTTTATTATTCAATAAATCTCACATCATCGAATAGACCGCTTATTCTAAGGACGTTACCATATTATACGACAAATAATATAGTAACTGAAATGCTTCATATATATAAATATATAAATCAAAGTCGTGATACAAATATAGTCTAAAATGGATTGGCCACTAGGGCTAACTCCAACACAAAACAAACCCAAGGCTAAATGGAGTCTTGATGAGAAGCAAAGATATCTTCTCAACTCCAAAGCCAAATACTTTCTTCTATGTGCACTCAGTAAAAGTGAGTATGATAAAGTTACTAGCTGTGAGACAGCCAAGAAAATATAGGATACACTTCAAGTGGCCCATGAAGGGACTACATGAAGGGACTAACCAAGTAAAAGAGTCCAAAATAAACATCTTGACTCATCAGTATGAGTTGTTCAAGATGGAGGAGACTGAATCTATTGACGAGATGTTCAGTAGATTTACAGTCATAATAAATGATCTAACTTTGTACCCACAGTCACATGCACTCCCCATCATCCAAGATATATTATGTTTGAAGAGCAAGTTGATGGTATTGCTGAAAATCTTCAAAGAGCAAGGAAGAAATTTCCACTCTTAAGAGTCAAGGAGAATGCTCAATATCAGGAGCATGAGGAAGACATATGTACAGGGCCATTCAAGAACCTGCTATTCATGCTTTGTAACCAATGTCCAATCCCAAATGGAAAAAGTACTCAAACTATGTACATGAGCCTTCTGAAGAGTACAAGGCTTTACTTGAAGACGCCATTGTGGGAACTGATGCAAAGTGGATGCGAAGAAAATAACTTGTTGATGAAAAAGGTGAAAGCCTAGTTGTGAGATTTCTTTGGTATTAACATCTAGGAATCATCCAACATAGGATACCTTTAACCTTTGAAGAAGCCCAAATAATGAAAGATGTTGTTGAAGACAGTCTTAATCAGATAGTAGTGTCCAAGGCTAAGCATAATAAGAAGAAGAAAGACAAGAAGTCAAAGAAGAAGCAGCTAGTCCAATCAACTTCTAATGATGATTCTGATTTGTTGGAACAAGCACTGTTTCAAAGCCTTGAAGAACCATCCAATGATGAAGTGAAGAATATTATCATTAGGCAAGCAAATCTCATATCTAGGCCTCTTTACTCTATGGAAGAAGGTTTCTTCCCAGATAGACACGACATTGCTTGTGTTAGAGTGGTCAAGGCATAAAGAGAAGTAAAGTGATAGTGGTACCCTTCTGACATGCATGTAAGGGAATCAATAGAATTCAAGTACTAACCAGATAGGATCTATAATAGACTACTAATTCTGGACGTAAATAGAAAGAAGATTCTGAAGCCATCTGCCCTATCCCTACCAACAAAAGCCAAGATTGAGTTTCAACAATTTCCCAAGATGGGAAATGACACTTGGAAGAAGGATAGGCTGGCAAGAGAGTTTGATGAATGAGATGCTAGACGCTTCTGGCAACAACACCTATGGCAACTAAGTTATGGTGCTCGGAGCTCTAATCTATCTCAAGAAGAAAGATAAGGTACTCCAATAGTGAGCAGTGGACACCTAAGCAATAATTACAGTTGGTATCGTTTTGATGATGTCATTGTACACTCAATCAGAAGAAATGATCATCCAATCATAGGTACTGAGACCTATCTAATAATTGCCTTCAGCAGAATGATGTATAGGCTTTATAACTTCTACATGGACGTTGTTGCCAATAAGGTGAATGCACTGGTGCCAAAAAATATTGAAGCTCATATTCAAGCTGAAGAAGATGCTAAACAAGCTAAGCCGGAGGTTGTAGAAATAACAAAGGCTGAAACACTTGAGACAACCAATGTTGAAGTTGCTGAGAAGGCCAAGGCAAAAGCTACCGCTAAGGCTAAGATAGAGGCTAAAAAAGTAATGCAAAAAGCTGCTATTGCTATGGAAGGAGCTGAGGTTGTTCAACAAGATGCTATAATGATACCTCATGATCCAAGTAATGCTCAATTGGTGTATGAACCTAAAATTGACACCATAGATAGAAACAGAAAACATAAATAACATGTGTATGAATACTTGTAGGGATTAATCGTAAAGAGTTGGACGATGTCCAATCCCTCAAACTTCGATTTTGATGATAACAAATGAGATTAAATTTTGAGGTATCTAATATCTTATGTTTGAGTATTATAGGTACCACACCGTCCAATGCCTAAATGATATTGTATTTCTTAAACTCAAACAAGATATCTCTATGTGTACAGTGCGTCCAATGTGTTAATGGAAACTTGTTTTTCTAAGTATAAAACCCAGCGTCCAATGCGCTTCTATAAAATAAGCATCCAATGCGCTGTGAAAACTAATGTGTAAACATTGCATCCATTCGAGGAAGCGTCTAGCACTTATATAACTTACACTATCTTTTCTATCAAACAGTTATATAATGCGTCTATGATTGTGTAAAAGTACACTTATACTTTTCGATGTTGATTATCTGAAATGTTCGTTATTCCCTGTCTTATCATATGTGACATTTCATTTGAAAATTAGAAAAGTGTACCACAGGGGACAGAAAAGCTTCTCTTTGTAGAAACTGTACTGAAGTGGAGGAGCTGCATGTACTATTATCTCCTCCCTCTCTCCACCCTGAGATGACAAGTAGTAACGGTCATATGATTGAGAGAACGATTATTGGCAAAGGTACAAATCCCACAACGGATATCTTCACCAAGGTGCTTATAAATAGAGGATCAAGCTCAAGAAGTCAACAACAAAGCATTCAAGTTTTCTAAGAGCTGAAACTCTGCTAAAATGACTGGACGACCTACACCCGTGCAAAAAGAGCAATCTTCTTAGCTTTGCTAAGTCATTTTATGTATTCAAGTTACATTGTAATATCCTCTCTGTAAGAGTTATCTATTAACTTGTAAACAAACTGTTGTTTGGAAAGCCAGGAGTGGCGTAGTGACAAAAAATACTTGGATGTTCTTTAATCTCAGGGGGAGATTAAAGGTGTGCCAGAAATGGCTTAGAAAATACTTGTAGCCAGAAGTGACAGGGTATATAATACTTGTTTGTAATCAGGATTTGATTAGTGGAACCCTTCAAAGGTTTTTGAAGGAGAACTGGACGTAGCTCAGGTTAAGTGAACCAGTATAAACCAAGTGTTTTTATCGCTTTTAATCTTACCAGTTATTCTTTTAAGTTGTTTCTTCGCATTATACACACAAGTCTCTTTACTTTATATTTGCAAAAAACCTTTTACTTTACGCTTGGACGATACGCCAAAACGCAGTTCCATTGAACAGTTATTTTAAATGATTGGATGATAGCTGCAATCTTTTGTTTTGCAAGTTCCTTGTAAAACTTGAGCTGAAATATCTCCATCTTTGCAAAAAGATTTTAAGGTTTTATCTAACACACTATTTAACCCCCCTTCTAGTGTGATTCTCTGCATTTCATAAGTTTCTACATCGGTTAAGGAAAAAACGATGTAGAAAGTTGTCACTTTTTACGTCGGTTAAGGGAATAACCGATGTAAAAAGTTGTTTTCTACATCAGTTGTGCACTGATGTAGAAAATGACAACTTTTTACGACCCCCACTATTTACGTTGGTTTTGAAAACCGATGTAGAAATGCTCATTTAATTGACGTAAAAATTACTTTTTGTAGTAGTGATATCATGAATAAACAACAATGAGAATGCTATAGAATAACTTTTGTTAGCTTGTATACTACTCCAAGATAGCAATCCCTTGCTTAGCTTCTCATTAGCTTCCACAACGACCTACTCATCAATTATGACCTTTTAATTATTAGATGTGACATTGCTTAATGTAGGAGCTTCAGACTCTTGAGTTAGCAACGACGCACCATGACAGATGTTTGTAGATAAATATGCAATGTTGTAAACTTGTCCTTGACTCTAGCTACGAAGAGCTTATCAAGGTCCATATATCGCCCAAATCTCTCTGCCTTTCAAAAGAAGGCAGCAGATGTTAAATACTAAAATATGACAGATTATGAAGTTACTGAAATAGATAAAACATGTGGATATGAGTTAATACATACTAGATCTAATGTGTCACTTGATGATGAGACATGCAATTTGCAATATGAACTCCACCTTTGGACAAGCCCTGATTGGCCTTATTACTTTTAATTATTTGGCTTTTAATCCTAATTTTTATTTTACTAATTTCACTTCTTTCTAATTTGGTTGGTCTAACAAGTGTGCAATGAGGCATAGACTCTTTTGGTCAAGACTCTTAGGTAGTGTCTGACCCAACTATTTTTTAGTTTCCTTTTCTCCTTTTAAAGTGAAGCTAGGCCAAACATCTTTTTGTAAAAGCTCTTAGATTAAAAGGATCTTATTTATAATAAAGAAAAGATAAAAATAAGGTGCTTAAAAAAAGCTTTCTTCTTTTACTCATGCAGAGCTTCTCACTAGCTTATTAAAGGAGGTACAGGCTGTTGAGACAAAGTCACTCCAAAAGCTAATGTTTTAATGATAACAAAGTCACTTTAACGGATATATTCAAGTGCAAGCTGGCTGATAGTGGAGCAAGAGTAGAGATGAAGAAGACAACTCAAGAGAGTTGTATGACAGAGGTTGAAAATGTGTAGAATAGCTAGCTACTGAAACTTGGACAACCCATGCAACATTTGAAAGTTGAATTCAACCTTCAACGGCCACAATAACGGCTAGCTCCGAATCAAGTCTATAAATTGATCAAATTTGAATGAGCAACTTGCAAGGAATGATTGCCAAAATAGAAGATAAAGGTTAGATCAACAAACCCCCTATCAGAAGGGACTTCCTTAGCCAAAAAAACTCTAGGTGGAGCCAGTAGAGCCAAATCCGAAAGGGTGTAGTGTCCACCCCTTAGGATTAGAGGGAAAGAACTCAGAAGGGTAGTCAGGGGACTACTGCTTCTGAAGTTCAGTGGGAACATAGTAGGTAGCTGTGTGAGTCTAGTAGCAGGTGTTATTGAGGGTGAAGCCCTGAGATGCTTTTTGAAAGAATACTTGGGTAGAGCTTGCAAAGGCCTAGAGAATACTAGGGTGAAGCCTGGAGAGGCTTTTTGAAAGAATACTTGGGTAGAGCCTGTAGAGGCTTAGAGAATACTTAGGTGAAGCCTGTAGAGGCTTTTTGAAAGAATACCCAGGTAAAGCCTGTAGAGGCTTAGAGAATACTGGATGTAGGAGCCTGTTGAGGCTACAGGAAAGAAAGAATACCACAGAGTGCTTGGTCTTAGTGGAAAGCCTATAGGTGTAGGTACTGGACGTAGCCTAGGTTGGGGTGAACCAGTATAATTCCTTGGTGCATTTGTTTTCCTCTTTACTACTTCTTATTTAGTATTGTTGCTACATGCTTAAAATTTGTTTTAGAAAAATCCTTGTTTTGAAATGCTTAATCTTGATCTTTGATAAAAACTTTTTCATAAAACTATTTATCATTTAGAAGCAACATCTACTATAAGCAAGAAAAGTAAAAATCAGAAACTGTTATTTAACAAATTCTGTGACTTTTGTGAGTATGTTCATAAGCAATAAATTACAAGATTACTTGGTAGATTTTACTTGAAAATATTCTTTCATCCAAGTACTCATAAAGGAAATGTGTTACTCTTGTAAGTCTTCTGATTTTCCAAGCAAGAAGCTTAAGAAGCAAAATCAGAAGCAAGTGTGCTTGTGCAAAATAATAGCATGTTCATCTATTGTATTACTATTTAACCCCCCTTCTAGTGACCAACTAATTCACTTCAGTTGGTATCAGAGCTCAGCCTCTGAGGGTTAAGCACACCTAACGGTGTAGGAGGAAAAGATCCTGAATGAGTGATGGCTAGCACAACCATAAGAGTATACATACCAGAAGGAGCATCCACAAATAGACCACCAGACTTCAATGAGAGAGACTACTATTATTGGAAGGATAGAATGAAGTTGTTCATAGAGTCTCAAGACATGGACATGTGGGACATTGTTCAAGAAGGTCCATATATCTCCACGAAGAGAAATGTAGAAGGGATATTGTAAGAAAAACCCAAGGCCGAATGGAGTCCAGATGAGAATTAGAGGTATCTTCTCAACTCCCGAGCCAAATACTTTCTTCTATATGCACTCAACAGAAGTGAGTATGACAAAGTTGCTGCCTGTGAGACAGCCAAACAAATATGGGTTACACTACAAGTGGCCTGTGAAGGGACTAACCAAGTGAAGGAGTCCAAAATAAACATCTCTCGACTCACCATTATGAGTTATTCAAGATGGAAGAAACTGAATCTATTGATGAGATGTTTAGTAGATTTACAGTGATAATAAATTATCTAAAATCTCTTAGGAAAACATATAGTACCTAAGATCAAATAAGAAAAATCCTAAGGAGTTTGCCTAAGGTATGAAGACTTAAGGTAACAACAATCCATGAAGCAAAAGATCTAGCTAGGTTACAACTAGATGAATTGTTGGGATCTCTAAAAGTCCATTAGCAGGAAATCATGGATGAAATTCAACCTAAGAAAAGGAAGCACATAACCCTCAAGGCAAGTACCTATTCAAGGAAGTCTACACATCAACCAACAGCTTCTGAAGAAGAAGAAGGTACTACTTATGGAGAGGAGGATGAACTAGCTTTCATCTCAAGAAGAATCCAAGGAATGAGGTTCAGAAGGAAGAACAAAGGGAAAAGATTCTTCAAGAACCTAAAGGATTCACAAAAGTAGGAGGATAAAAAATAGGTCATTTGCTTTGAATGCAATAAACTTGGACATTACAAGTCAGAGTGCCCATTACTAAGGAGGAGTCAAGACAAGAAGAAGGCTATGATGGCATCTAGGGATGACAGTGAAGAATCATCATCAAATGAGGAGGTGCATGCCAACTTATGCCTAATGGCACATAGAATAGAAGCATCAGAGAATGAGGTTAGTGTTTCTGAACTACCTACTAGCAGTGATTTTAAAGAACTTGAGTATGCTTTTGACAATCTTTTATCCGATTCTCACACACTTAGTAAAAAATGCATAGCACTCAAGCATCAACTTTCAGAAGCAATAAAAGAAAATGAAATATTAAAATTTCAGATTGATAGGATCATAAATGCAAATTATGTTCTTAGGTATTCAAATTGTCATAATTCTAATAATCTAGAACAGTCAGTTAAGAGGTCATTTGAGAACAATATGCTTCTGAAAGAAAATAAGTTTTTGAGGAAAATGCTTGATCAGTTTATTCATGATTTGTCTAGGTATGCATATGATGATAGGCAATTCATGGAATCCACACGATAAAAATGGTTTAGGATACTTTGACATCCCCATGCATAATAGAACCTCCTAGAAAAATGGTTGAAAAATGTACCTATTGTAACAAAAAGGGCCACAGAGCCACTTAATGTTACTCTAGGAAAAGACTTCCTAAAAAGGAACTTGTTAAAGGAACCAATGTGGAATGGGCACCTAGAAGCTCTTTTTATTTTGTAGGATTATACCACGATGAAAAGAATAGGGAAACTGATATTGAGTGGTGGTACAAGAAGAGAGGGAAGTCCCCCCTCTTCAATTGAAGCAGAAGAAGGAAGATAGGTTGTCACCTAGTGTAACAACTATCAGTCCAAAGGCAGAATGATTGGTAAAGTGAGACACTATGCTAGAATAAGGTTCAGAAAGACAAGGAGAAGCCTTTAGAAGGAACCAAAATCTGACCAATAGACAAGAAGCTCTTGAAGAAAGACAAAACCAGAGAAGTTCTGATCTACATGGACAAATAAGCAAACTCAGAAGACCACAAAAGACTTCCAGGTGAGAAGTAGATTTTAATCTATAAGTTAATAGTCTTAGCCAAGTCCATATCAAAAGTAGAATATAACTTCTAAGGTCCAAAGAGACCTTAACATATCAGAAGGCATGTGAAGCCTTTGATTATGATCCAAAAAGAACAGGATCTCTAGAAACAAGTCAACGTTTATGAAGAAAAGACTAAGAGATGCTAACACAAACCTGGTATTCTAGTCACTCACTCTCTCTCTCTCTCTCTTTCTTCTGTTTTAGGAAAAGCTCCATCGATGGATGATGAGTTGTGCTCTAGAGCCTATCATAGGATAGTCTTTCCTTGGACTTCTGAATCAGAAAGCTACAACAACTCCAAAGATCAGACAATGACATCAGAAACATGCTTGTCATGGAGTTGACTCTATAGAAAGGATTTAGGAAGAGACAAAAGGATCTTAAAAATCCTTTTCAAAATAGCACTTGCACTAAAATGGAAAAGTGTCAAAAAACACTGCTCACAGATCCGTTGAAAGACTCGAGGAATCACTGAATCATCTTTTTCTCTCCCTGTATGATATTTGTCTCATATGAAACTCTTAAAAGCAACATTGTGTTTTACTGGTTTAAATTTTTTGAGTTGTTTATCTTCTGTACCAAATACCATTCTTCTCTAGAACCTAAGAGTCCAAACCTATCCCAAAACACATTGTTGTCTTCCATGGAACTTTGTTTCTCCATGGACTTTAACTCTTTGTCTAAGCCTAATGTTCCATTTTCTCAAACTTCCCTACCTAATATAATGAATTCTTCCACTTTTAATCGTCCTTGGATGAATGTGAGAAACTTCATGGATAGGAGATTAGGAACTTAGTACATGTAGGAAAGGGAAAAGAAATGGCCCTGCTGGAAAAGAATCTTATGAGAGCAAATGAAGATGGAGATCTCTTTGAAAGGAGAGAGGTTTGGAGCATAGTTTTAAAACCCAGACCGGTCGGTCGAACTTGTCCGACCGGGAATCGAAGGTACAACCAATTCGGGTCTCTTATTAGATTGGTTATGCTATCAAACCGATAAGACCCGATGTGACCCGGACAGTTTTGTGGTCCAACTGGTGAACCAATGGGTTGTTGAAACCCGAACTAGGTAGTGCATTTAGTATAATTTTTTAAAAAAATCTTGAAATGCAACAAGTTAGATTCGAAACCAGCACCTCAGGGAGGAAACAACGAACTTAGCCACTAAACCAAGCCATCTAATTGTTAATATCTTTAACACATATAATATATATAATATGTACACTATATTTTTGAAAATATAAAACTGGAAGTGCAATCAATAGGACTCGAATTCAGCACCTCAATGAAGACACAAGCAGACTTAACCACTAAACCAAGTCAGCAATTTGTTATATGCTTTAACAAATTTAATATATATATATATATATATATATATATATATATATATATCCTATGTATTCCATATATATTTAAAAAAAATACTTGAAATGCACCAAGTTGTATTCAAACATAGTACCTCAAAGAGGAGGCAAGAAAACTTAACCATTAAACCAAGTTAACCAATTATTATAATTATTAACAAATTTAACACACACACACACACACACATATATATATATATATAAACACGATAGCTATGGCAAGGTATGAAATTTTCAAAATTTTCAATAGAGACCAGGTCATACGGTTCAATTAGTGACCCACTGGTTCGACCATTGATCCAGTGACCTAGTGCCTTGACCGGGTCGATCACTGGTTCAATTTTTAAAACTATGGTTTGGAGAAATTTTCAAAGTTGGAGGGTTAAAAGCATAGTTATTGGGAAAGTATACAAGTTTGATGAAATCCAGAAAGAAGGATGGAGAGTAGAGGCTCTCATCAGAAAAGTAGGATGGGAAGTTTCTTCTCTGTTATAGAGCCAATATATCCTAGGTTAGTAAGAGCATTCTATGCTTGAATCAACCATTCTCCAAAGTTTCCTTCTACTCTGGTTGGTCGAATGTGTAAATTAAATATCATCTTGACCCCAAATAGCATATCAAAGGATCTTGGAGTAAAAGAAGGAAATACTCAACTCTATGATAATGATTGGTATGAGAAAATGGGAGTAACAAGAAGTAATGTGATCAAGCAGCTAACTTTGAAAAATATTGAAGAACCTAAGGCCAAGGACTCAGTACCAGAAGCTAGATTGCTACACAACATGTGTTATCATGTTTTTCTTCCTAGAAGAGGCAGTGTTGAGAAAATTACAAACCAAGATCTTCTTGTCTTATATTTTCTCATGCTAGAAACTAGGAGAAAACTTGATTTGGGTACATCATGATGAAACATATGATGCATGCATTATTGTCTCCAAGATCACAAAGTAGTCTGTCTTATGGGATGCTTCTCTCCAAAATATTTGCAAAGCATGAAATATCCTTTTTGGTAGAAGAAAATATTGAAGACTTTGTGAGCTTCAGAGTTAGAAGTGTCAGAATGATGAGGCTCAAGAAATCTTCAAATCCCAAGAAAAAGAATAAGGCAGAAGAGACAAACGAAGAAGAAGAAAGAAGAAAGAAGATGAAGGAAAAAGAAGAGGCAAGATCTATGAAGAAGATCTACAACGCAAGTAGTTTTCCCTTGAAAGGAAAAAAGGGCTTGAAGGAATTGAGAAAAAAAGGAGAGAAGAAAAATCAGAAGCAGGAACTTCTGAAAAAGGTTTATTGGTCGTAGAAGCTGATAAAACACAGATTAAGGGAAAATCTGTAAGAGAAGCTTCTGATAATCCAAGGGGAGTTCCTATTGAAGAAACTGCCATGAAAAGTTCAGCACTAAGTGCTGCTGATCAGCTGTTCCTGGAAGGAATAGCTGAGATTCTTAAAGGAACACACAAACACTTAAATGCTCGTTTCCAGAGCTAGCCACCACAATTCATGTACATTCCTTGAAATACGTGTCATCCAACACCACGAATAAGTCTTGTCCATCATGTTCTTGACATCGCAAGAAAGGGGAAGGGTACTCTTTCTTCCTCCTCATAATACCATCATTGGTGAGCACATCAATATCATAACACATCCCATGTTAGAAGTGCACCATGCATTAATAAACCTATCATGAATTCAATTCACGATTCCAAACATTTTATTAAGATTTATGTGAATCCTTACCCTCTCAAGTCTTATGTAGAGTTTTGATCCATGGTCTTCATCCAAATCCACTTGAAAGTATTATCCACATGTGTTAGGGTACCCAAAATATACTAAGTCCATGAAATTAATTTGTTCACACTCTTTTTAAATATTAATTCATTGCTTCTTATAGTGAACATCATTAATCACTAGAACAATGTTCTAGCTTCACAAATGCACTCACCTTAAGTCCATTTGTCCCACATCAAGGATTCCAAAATCCTCAACCTCAAAATAATACATCATCAATACACATTCACACCACACAATTCAAGTTCTCAACACATATTTTGCCAAGAGAGTCAACCTCTCTTGGACCCCCAATCTCAAATAACAACACAATGTATAATTTAATTAGCAATTTAAATGGAAATAAAATACAAGGTCAATAATTAATATCAAGGTACATGGGTCTCCTTTTAGGGTAGTAACACTCAGTCATAAGTCATATCAATTAAATAACACTCTCAAATCAATTTAAGCTAAAAAACAAAAATAGGCATATACTGAATTATATGAATAAAAAATTATTTAACATAACAATTCAACTTAGATACCATGAAATTTAAAAAGGACACTCTCCATCATGCATATAATGTCACATAAATTCAATTCCTCAAATTTCTTCTCACAAATGAGATTTTTAAATTTATTTTCATTGTTGACAATTTTTAGTAAAATAGGGTTCAGGAATTATGAAAAATAGTAAAACTCTTCAAAAAATTGAGATAATTTACAAGGATCCTCCACAATATCAAGGATAACTCATATAATGTTTCCAAAATTTATTGGGCACTAAAAATTCCATTTTTACATTTATTTACCCCTGTAGGCAGAAAATAGGGTTCACACCAAGAATTCAAAAATAATTAGTAAATAAATTTTAAAAATTTGGGGAAACTTTCGACATGCTATATAGAGATAATTTGACAACATATATTTTTCCCAACATTTATTTCGTACTAAAAATAACATTTCTCTCAAAAATACAGTGTAAGGTATACTTTAGAAAACACAACAAAAATTCAAAACAAAATATTAAAATGGCTTGTAAAATCCTAGGAAAATTCAGGGACATAATATATCATCTGTAGCAAGGGTTATGGCATCAATCCTCGAAACACTTCAGTTTCACAATTTATTCGTTCAAAACAACTCCAAGGCTGATTTAGAGAAATAGAAAATAAATCAATTAAAAATAGTGAATGAACTCAAAAAATTCTGAAAATTTTTGTAGTAATTCCAGAGGCATGATTACACTTGAATATGGAACCACAACTCAAAAATAGTGCATGAAAATAATTAAATAAAAACCAAAATAGTAGCAGCAACCACAAGAAAATAAAATAATTTCCATGCAAGAGAGTAAATTTATGCAAGATGAGGGCAACCAAAGCTTCTAACACATCAATAATGGAGAGAACTCGATGAAAATAGCACAAAAGACTAAAGGCAAGTAAGAAATCCATCCATACCTTGAGTGGGTAGTGCCCAAATTGAAGAAAAATAGTGTTGTTGGGTAGAGCTTAAGCCCGTCTACAATATATCTTGAGTTGGAGGAGAAAAGCTCTTGGCTTGCTAGTGAGAATCTAGAGAGAAGGAGAGTTTGAGGTAGAGAGAAGGAGGAGAAAGTGTTGTACAGTAGGCACACAACAAGAAAGTGTTACAAAAAAAAAAAAAAAAAACACAAAAGCTCCCCCTTTTGATGTAACACCCTAAAAATTTGCAACTTAGGATATAGTAGATATTGCTTTAGTGTATATTGTGATAACTAAATTGATATTGAGATTAATTACAATTGAAAATTTAATTTAGCTAATTAAGAAAGATCTAAAAACTTTGTGTGATTTTATGTGGCAAATTTCGGTAAAATCCTAATTAA
The DNA here is from genome assembly GCA_026413185.1 of Pueraria montana var. lobata. NCBI lineage: Eukaryota > Viridiplantae > Streptophyta > Magnoliopsida > Fabales > Fabaceae > Pueraria > Pueraria montana. The sequence goes on along the minus strand of CM048651.1, from coordinate 34,258,150 downwards.
AAACTAGAATTTAATTACGTTGTGCATAATTACACTGCGTAAATTTATACTGTATAGAGATAATTTAATTAAACGTTTCCTGAAATAATTATTCAAAATGAAAATTTAATTCAATTGATTAAGAAATTTTTTAATTAAATGCATGTTATTTTATGTGACAAGTTTAAAAAAATGGACTTAATTAAAATCTAATTTTTACACTTTGTAAAATTGCACTATGCAAAATTATACTATATGATTTCACACTGTGTAAATTGACACTGATTGAGATTAATTTGAATTACACAATATTCTAGGTATTTAGCACAATAACCTATGTTAATTAACTAGAAATTAACCATTTTTAGTAAAAGCAAATTTACCATTTTTACTTAATCCTACTTTAACCATTAATGGCTAAAATTTTCAAAAACAATTTAGCCAAAAATGGCTTTGCTTAGCCGGATGAGCGAAGTCTCACTTTGCCCACAATTTCATTCAATTCCCACACTTTTAACCTCTTGGATTTAAAAAAAAAAAAACAAGTGAGAGAACCTTATATGTGTCTTGGCCGAGAGTTTTAGAGAGAATGGGAGGAGCTTTTGGTTTTTGTTCTTCAACCATTGTTATAGCTTGTTTTGGGTAGTTTGGCCTTAAATATTTGGGTAAGTAAACTCAAAATTTAATTTCATCTATGTTTTCCTCTCTAGAATTTCTAGAGCTACAGTTCTATGGTTTTGATTTTTCATTTGGTGACTAGGAAAATACTTAGACACAACAAGTGCCTATTTCTTGACTTGCTTGGGAAATTTGTGTTCTTCACTTGAGGTATGGAGGGTTCTTTTCTTCCCTAAGATATTTTCTTATTTTTCTTGTTGAATACTGATTGTGGCTGTTATTGGTAGTCTATAGACACCATGGGTGTCACAAGAACATTTGAAAACCTTTAAATGAGCTAGTTGTTATTTTTGCACTGCAGCTGTATTTGATTTTTCGTCTTGACTTTTGTGTATGATTTTGGTGATGCAAATATATTTTTATATGTTTTGAGGCCTCTGGATGTCATGGTAATTTGTTTTTGTTTGGAATTTTTTGAGTACTGAAACTATTTTTAACAGAATTGTTTTCAAAAACTGTTAAATCTGGAAAATGGGCTGTTTTGAATTTTATGAAAATTTTGGGATGGAAAATTGGAAAAATGGAACCATGGGATCACTTTATAAATCATGGATACCATCTCATAATTTTTGTAAAGTCAGAAAAATGTGGAAAGTATTTTTACCAAATTAATCTTTAGAAAACCAAAAAGCTGGACAGTGCAGAGAATAAATGAAAACAATTACCTTTTTGTTGGAATTTTGCTTTGAGAAAATTAAGTGTCACATTTTGGGCCATGTGGAATGTTTATGATTTTTTCTAGAATTTTTCAAGTAATTTTTGTATTTATTTGTATTTTCTCAATGTAAACTCTGTTTTGGAACAATAATGATATTTTCTAAAATTCTCAAAACACGTTTTACAGAGTGTGTCCAGCCTCTGTTTTAAAATCAAAGTAATTAATTAGGAATTGAATTTTTGCCTGAGAATTTAATGTGAAGAAATATGTATATTAATGAGTATCTCTGAATTTTTTTACGAAATTCTAAGTTGATTTAGTTTATCTAATAATTTATGATGTGTGAATTCAGCTCTATGTGCATAATTGTAATGCACTTGAAATAACCGCATAAGTGATGTTGTTTGACTTATTTGTGTTAATGACCAAGTATTCCACCTAAAAAGGGGAAAATTCATATAAACACGAGTGTATTAATTTTTGATGATTTGTGTTTGAATTGTGATTTATTGATTATTGTCATTTATCTTATTTATAATTGTTTAATTGGAGACTGGGAGGAATGTGATCCTCGGGCAACGAGTGCTGAAAAAATTTGTTTGTGCATGTGATTTGTGTGATAAATTGTTGTTTTGGGGAAACAAGAATATTGTATTCTTGTACGGGGACAAATGAACTCCAACAGAGTGCATTTGTGATGCTAGAATATTATTCTAGTGACTAGTAACATTCACTACGAACAATAGTGAATCAATTAAAAGTTAAGAGTGTGAATCTAAGAATATAATGGACTAGTAATTAATACCTATGCACATGGACGATGTTGGATATTTGGACTTAGAATGAAAATTAGGACCTTTGCATGGACCTTGAGACCCGATAACTAAAGCAAGCATAAAACTTGAGAGTGAGCAAGGATTCAATAAGATATAATAAGATGGTGAAATCATGAATTGGGTCATGATTGGGTGAAGTGCATTATGCACGTGTGTCTGGTGTTTTGAGAAATTATTGTGCTTTGGACGTTGTGAGAAACGAAAGGAGAAGGAAGAACCCTTTTTTCGTTGGGTCGCGTGTGACCGTTGGAAGTGAAATGTGTTCGTGAAGAGGGCGAGACGTTAATTGAGAAGGAAAACCTCATATGATCGAAAGCCAAATGGGCAAGTGTTGAGAGGTCGTGTGGTGGCTTTATCTGAAATACAGAGAAACACACTAGAAGGGGGGTTGAATAGTGTGTTTATATTTTCTTCGAAATCCTTTAAAAATATGAAGATAGTATGTCTTGAGTTTTACAGGAACCTTGTGAAACAGAAGACTATGCTATCATCCAGTGGTTCAAATGCAACAGTTTAATGAAACTGCTTTTTCTCATTTTTTGTCAGAACACACGTAAAATATTTTCGTAGATAAAATGTGTAAAGAAACACTTTCGTGGTATGTTGAAGAGATAACTTAAGAGATATGCAAGTAAGCTAGAAAGCGAGAGAATAGAACACTTAGTTTTATACTGGTTCACTCAAACTGAGCTACGTCCAGTTCTCCTTCAAAAACCTTTGAAGGGTTCTACTAATAAGAATATGATTACTAACAAGTATTCTAACCTTGCCACTTTTGGCTACAAGTATTCTCTAGGCCATTCCTGGCACACCAAATAGAAATTGTTTGAGTATAGAAAGAAAGAGTAACTCTCACAGAGAGGATATTACAATAAACACTAATACACAGAATCGCTTAGCAAAGCTAAGTAGAAAGCTCTTTTTTGCTTAAGTGTGGATCGTCCAGTCTTTTTGATAGAGTTTCAGCTCTTTTTTTAAATCTTCGTTACTTTTTTATGCATGAGTTGGTTCCTCTATTTATAGGCATCTTGGTGTAAAGTATCCGTTGTGGGATCTGTTCCTTTGCCAAAAGCACTTCTCTCCAAAACATGTGACCGTTGTCACGTTTTGACTTAGGGTGGAGAGATAGAGGAGACAACCGTACATGTAGCGCCTCCGCTACTTGTACTTTTTCTGCAGAGAGAAGCTTCTCTGTTCCTGTTCAATACTTTTCAAAAATTCAAATAGAATGTCATGTTAGAATGAGAGAGAATAATCGTTGCATTCCAAAGAATCATCACCGAAAATGTATTGTCACATTATATTACTTTTAAGATAGAAAAACAGAGTGTAGGTTATATAGTCATTGGACGCTTGCTTTGTAGAAGCATTGGACGCTGACTGTTGTTCTTTACAAAACATATTTGGACGCCTTTCTTATTGAAACGCAAAGTCTAAGTTTGAGAGATACAATACCATTGCGGCATTGGACGACGTAGATCCTATAACACTCAAACAAGACCGTTAGATACTTCAAAATTTATCCTTTAACTGTTATCATCAAAATCAAAATTCGAGGGGTTGGACATTGTCCAAAGTCTTAGAACTTAACATTATCTACGGTGAACATTGTGCTTATGAGATGACCGGGGTCGTAATGTTTAACCACTTTGATAGTGAGGGAGATGGATCTCTGTGTTGTATGCCTGGGACATATGTTGATTGAGGACCGCCATCGAGTACCTTTGGTAGAGAAGCTCTTATAGACCTATAAAAGATGAACTCTGAGGGGAGTGAGTGGTTGAGGAGTCAGTCCTCAGAGATTGGATGGCCTCACAGAGTGGTACCTGAGGTATGCTCACTGACTTGATGTTTCTTGGGGATTTAGCACCGAGTTTGTGGTCGTGTTTTCCACAGTGCCGACTTGGCAATCCAGACAAATGCGAGGCATAACCGTGTTGGTGATAACCCTACCATTGTACCGTGGTGAAGGGTGTACTCCCAACAAGTCATCCAACTTAAATTATGTAAGTCCACTGAGTTCTGGGTATTCCAGTGGCAGCGGGCCCGAGTTGTGATAAATTGTATGAGACAGAGAAATAGAGAAATGGATTAAGGACTTTCGAGTGAGACTCGTGAGAGCACCACTGTGAAGTGGTTGATGCTGTATGTTTGTCTGAGACCGCAATGGTTGTTTATTTGCTAGTTTAGTGGAGGAGAGGGACTCACTCTGTACGCCTTTATTTTTCAGATTTAGACGAATGATCTTATGCAAACATGAAGATGGAATGGAAAAGCTACAACAAGCACTATGAACATGAGTAGATGTTTTAAGAGAAAGAAGAGAATCCTTCTAGGATGCTTTATGGGTTAACAGGGTGATTTGGATTTTCATTGAGTCACTACTCTGAGTCTCAGTCTTTTTCTCATATAAGCAAGGGTAGACTTGGTTTTAATATCATGATGTATCGATTCCTTATATGTGACTCAAATGTATAATGTGTTTAATTCCAAGAATGTAAATGCATAAGTATATCATGTGCAATAGAATAGTATAATGATGGATCTGATAATGTTCTTAATTAAGGAATATTTTGTTATGTTTCATGGTTTACAACGAAGTTAATGTCTTGAAAAATGAGTTTGATTTGTTAAGATCGGCATTTCATCAAAAGGTGTTTTAATATGATGATAAGTTATTATAGATGATCGTCGTTTGAAATATGAAACAATCATGTTTTAAAGTAAAACAAATTTCTAGTATTTTTAAAGGTTGTTTTCAATAATTGGGTATTAAATTACTTCACAAATTTCAATAATAAATAAGAAAATCTTAAATAGTAATAAGGGGTGTTACATTTGACCCTATGGCTGACGCCCTCTTCCTTGGGGAAGAGGTCCTCTCATTTTCATTTTTGGGCCTCCCAACCCTAATGGGTGAGGCCTATTTAGGGTTTTTGTGTTTAAGGTTCTTAATTCTCTCAATTAATTAGCTTAAGTTAATTCAATTAGTCCTCAACATGTGTCAATTAATTAATTCTCTACTACTCATTTTTAGACTTAATTTAATGTAATTAGGCTTTAATTAAAAATAATTTATTTAATTATGCCCTTACATAATCAATTATCTTTAGTTATTTAAATTTATTAATTAGAACTATTACAACAATTACCAAATTAATTGTGCCATTAAAGAACTAGTTTTCCCTTTACTTTGAAAGTTTAAGTTAATTACAACAATGCCATTAATAAACTCTTTCTCCTTACTTTGACCAAAGTTTGACTAGTCTTTGACTTTGGTTGACTAATGTCAAATTAAACCTAAACTTAGTTTAATTTCATTATTTTGATCATGGTTAAACCATTTTTAATCACTAATCATTTTTAATTACTCAAAATACATTTTTCCTTATTTAAAACAATTAAATCATAAATAAATTACACAAGCACACAAATATTGAATTATAATTTTTTTAGGATGTTACACACTTCAAATGTAGCCAATGAGGGAGCTTCTTCCCCTTTTGATTTTGCATTAAATGCATGTGCACATTCTTTACATAAGAGCTTTAGTTGTCTTGTCTAGAGGAGAGAAAAAAGGTGTAGCAGAATGAGACTAACAATTTGTACCAAAAAGGTACAACTATTTTATTGACTCATTGAAAAATTATTCTACTTTTCTCCTCTTTTCTTGTAAGGTATAAAATGTTTGACTTGAAACATGCCTTTTGCTAGTACCATAAAAGAAACAAACAAATCTTTAGAATAAATGCATCAAATATTCGAAAGACAAGGTAAGGATACAACATTAAGCACTTGTTGTTTTTGAAAAGCATTTTATTCAAGGCAACATGTTTAAAGGAACATCTAGGCTTATATAAAGGTCAGAGCTTGTGATAGCAACATCTATTGGATGCTTATATATAAAACACACGTTGGATGATTAGTGTAAAAACATATTGGTGGCTTAGTTCAAAAACACACATTGAACACTTGATATAAATCTTATTTAAACTTAAGTCCACTTTTAATAAACATGTAAAGCATAATATAAGATGTCATTTTAATGTAAGATCTGCACATGAAACATTGAAATGTCACAATAAGGTAGAAATTCATTTAACATGAATTTATGAATGTAATAGATAAAAAAAAAAAACTAGAGTAATACTTTATAAGCATATGTCACATTTTAATTTAGATGTAGAAAAAGGGAACATATTAAGAGACAATGATTTCTATCTATTTATACAAATAACATAAAATAATATAAAAAATACGACACAACTTCTTAGCAAAACAAAAAAAAAAACTACATAGCTATCATTTTCTTTTTCTTTTATTCCTTGTGCCCTTCCTAACTTTGGGCTTTTGTAAGTTGTTGCCCCTCTAGCATAAGCTCGAGTTGGTTGGCCATGAAGCCTTCCCAACTTTTTTCTTTAAGCTTTGAAGGATCCATGGGGCAATTTCTAATTACCAACCCTATGAAGTTAAAGCTTGCGAGCAATGAAACTAACTTGGGGGCAGTTATCAAAGACAATCCTTATAAAGAGATCTTTGCCAATATCATCTGGCACAATTGTTAACTCAAGACAACTTTTGATCTTTAGATTATCTAGAAGGACAAGGTGTTTTATTCCTTCTAGAAGAGTATTTAGATATGTTATACCCTCTATGACCAGACTAGTGAAATTTTCCAAACCTTCCCATTCTTTACTTGGTATATCAACACCTGTATAGTTAGAAATATGCAATCTGTCAAGTGAGGTGAGATGTCTGCATCCTTTGATAGACCTTAAGGCTTTGTAGTCCCTAATTTCAAAAGGTAAGAGAAGTTAAGTGAGGTGAGATGTTTCCAAGCTTTGATAAACTTCAAGCCTTTGTAAGGAATAGAATCAGACCTCGTAGATTTGATTTAGTCATATATTCTACGGATTAAGGTGAGCTCATGTTTTCTATATAAGGAGCTGCATACTTCAAAACATGATGCATAAGCATGAGAAAAATGCATTTGTTTTATGAGCTCTCTCTAAATCCTTAATCATCAGCTTGCACCGAGACCTCGCTCTAGTTTTGATCGTGTGGACTGAGTAGAGGTGTCATCACGTTCAACGCTTGGTGATCAAGAGGGAACTCTTTGTGGTTTGAAAGCATGCTACAAAGGCAAACTTCTATACCTTAGAGATTCATGCATAATGCGTGGTCCATGGGATGGGGATTATTTTGCTCAAGGTTTTTATGAAAAAATTGAAAATTGAAAATTATACACCTTGAATCCCTAACAGTAAGTTTTACCTAGAGACCTCAAGTTGTTTAAAATGGTTTGAAACCGTCCAAACATTTGTTCAATACCTTCATTCGATTCCATTTTAAACAACTCATATTGGTGTACTAGTATGCTTATATTAGAATAATTAAATTATAAGGTACCCTCATAAGCCAATGCTAGAGTGTCCTACATTTCTTTAAAAGATTTAAGATTGTGAACTTTCTCATATTCAACTTTAGATAAAGCACACATGATAGAGTTCCTAGCCTTTGAGTTTAGAAAATATCTGGTCTTTTGATCTTTTGTCCACTTAGAGTAGGGGATCTCTTATGCTTTTTTTGTTAATGGGAATGTAGTTCCCATTCTCCATAACATCCTACATGTCTAGTTTAAGCATCAAAGAATGCTATCATTATTTGCTTCCAATAGTCATAGTTTTGTCCCTTGAAGAAAGGTGGTTTGTTAATTGCTTGTCCTTCGTTTTCCATAGTACTTTTGGATCGTTTTACCCTTGCATTATTAGATGTTCAACCCTTACAGGTCGAGCTCTAATACCAACTAAAATAATAGATAACACACAAGAAAGGGAGTTGAATAATGTGTGTGTAAACTTTAAATTTTTTTCACAAATGCAAATATAAATTTGAAAACAAGAGTGTGCACTAAGGAAACGATCAAGGAAGATAAGAGATAGAGAGAAGAATACACAAAGATTTATACCAGTTCGTTTCCAAATTGAGACTACATCTAGTCCTTTCCTTTAGAAGGATTTCCACTAACTGACTCTAGTTACAAACAAGTATGGTTCGTAGCCTCTTCATGCCTTACAATTGCGTTATCTATATCCAATATTACTTAACCCTAGTATTCTTTAACACTAACTTTCTACAAGCTTTCACAAACCAAGTAAGGTTTTAAGGTTAACAAGATAACTCTAAATAGAGCGGATATACAATAAGAGCTTAGATACAAAAGATTGTGCAAAGGCAAAGTGTATGAAAGTTTAAGCTTGGATAGCATCCACTTGAAATAAGAGAGTTTGAGACTTAGAATGATTAGAGCAAAAGATTGTGCAAAGTTATTGTCTCTTTTTTTTTTATTATTCTTCTATATATGCTATTGAAGATGTACCCATTGAGGGAGAGCTTATTTCCATTTTGATATTGCATTAAATGCACGGGCACATTCTTCACATCAAAAGCTTTAGTTGTCTTGTCTAGAGGGGAGAGAAAAGGTGTAACTGAGATTGACAATTTATACAAAAAAGGTACAACTACTTTATTGACTCTTCGAAAAAATATTATGCTTTTCTCATTTTTTTAAAAGCTATAGCTGAGTAGGGATGGTAATGGGGCGGGTCGAGGACGGGTTTGGCTCTCCCCATCCCCATTCCAGCAAAAGGCAGGGTGAGTACGGGTTCGGGTATAATAAAAATGGGTTTAAAATTTTAATATCCATCCCTATCCCCGTCGGGTTTTATCGGGTATGGGGATACTCGCGGGTAACCCACTACACTATTTTTTATAATTTTAATTTACTTATATAATTTTAAATAAATTATATATTAAGTTATTAATTATATTTTAATTGAAACAATATATAAAAAATAATAAGAAAAATTGCATTCATCTCCCTCAAACCCCGCTGATGCATTGCATTTTATATCATTCATACATAGTATTTCTCTTAGGAAATATTGCATATTTTTACATTTAGGACTCATTTACCTTGCATTTGCACTGTTTTTCATTTCTTTTGGAATCGGTTATGCTTTTGGTATTTTCATGTTTCAAGGTTGCCTCTTGAGCTCTAAGACAACAAATCAAGGAGAAAGATGCATGGTGATTCCAAGGATTGAAGCTAGGAGCATAGGGACACTTGAAGATTAGAAGAAAAGCACAACCGGGTCACCTGACAAAAGTTATGGCTATGACATTGAAAGTCATGACTATGCTTATTTCTACATTTTTGGACCCCTGACAGATGTCTTGGCCATGACATTCAGAGTCATGGCTGTGACCCAATTTGACTTTCAGCTTCGCATCATGACAGCAAATTGTCATGGCCATGACATTCAGAGTCATGGCCGTGACCTGCATCAGATTTAGAATCTTATCTTTTGCGATTTTGATTGTAATTTGGGCTTAAATCTTTATCTTTTCCTTAGCCCATTCTCTTTAAATAGAGTGTTTTACTTAGGATTAGTAACTCTAGAATTTGGATTAGCTTATGGTTTAGTGATAGAGTGGAGGATTCTTCTTCTTCTTCAACTCTTTTCTGGTTTGTTATGTGTCGCAACCGGAGTTGCGGCGGGACGACGGAAAATTATTAAAAAATCAAAGGAGTCGCCACCATAGTTTATTAAGAAAAAACTACGGAAAAACCTTAAAAGAAAATGGTCTCAAAACCAGATTTTGGGTTTAGGAGTCGATTACATGTAGGGAAGGTGTTAGCACCCTACAACGTCCGTCCTAAGACGGTTACCTCTAATTAATTAAGCAAATCATTTATAACTTTTAAAATATTTGTCTCACCCAAGACTAATTAAAAAAAGAAAAAATATGACAAAGATTTATTTATTTTTCATGAAGATTAATTTTATTATTATTATTATGAAAAAAAAAAGAAGAGTTAATATATATATATTATCTTTTTTAGCTCGACAGGAGTGGTCCCCTGTTCCTACGTATCTCCAGGTGAAATGGAGAATTCAGAGTTACATAGTTCTTTTTAGAAAAATATTTGTGTTGGTGTTTTTTTAGTTTTGTTATTAATTTAATGCTTTTTTTTTATTTATAAAATCTTTATTTTTGTAGCTATATAATTTGATTTAATAGTGCCAAATTAGAGAGAAGTTTTAAAACATCAAGTCATCACGGCTTGTGTTGCAAAACCTCAAGATTAAGAAGATGTCACATCCAATTAACCCTTTCTCTAATAAAGATTTTGTTATAATTGGTAATTATAGGTCAATTTTAATTATAAAATACTTATTTTTAAGATTTTAGTATTATTAGCTTTTAATTTAGAGAAGAGATTTAAGATTACAAGCTGTTACAACTTGCACCTTTTAACCTCCAAAATTAAGAGGATGTCACATCCAATTAATTCTTTCTCTATATATGTTAATCTTCTCTTCTTCTTTTTTTAAATATTATAAGTATAAAATGGTTTTGTAGTTATATTTTTTTTATTCTTATTTGAACATGTAAAACATTCTGAAATTTCAACTTCTATGTCAATCTAATCTTTAATGTAACTAAATTTTCTAATACTGCACACAAGTACACACGTAATAACCAATAACATAAGAAAAGCTTCAGTTTAGTAACATTAAAACATAATACAGTATCATGATAACATAAAAAGTGATAACAAGAATAAAAGTAAATAAAATATAAAGATATAAACAAAGAAAAGATAGTAAATGAAAAAGAAAACAGAAGTAATCTTGGGAAGGAAGAGACAAACATTTAACCAAAGTATCTAAAAAAAAGAGATGGCAAGAGAAGTGACAAATATGATCAGGATTCACGGGGCAACAATTTACCACATATATAAAGCAAAAGACAGAGATACTAGTAAAACAAATAAAGTGGACGACAAATGAATAACTGAATAGACAGTAAGACAACATAAAACATAAGAGAATAGAAAACAAAGATTAGTGAAAAAAAAACAAAGATTAGTGAAAAAAAAAAACAACTCAAAATATTGACAGTAACTCGAGCTTCGCGAGAGCAACACCTGCACCAGTGTGGTAGCAAAAAAGGGTCCCTCAAAGTGAGTGAGGATGTTTTCCAGTGCAGTGAGACATGATACTGGGTGTTACGGCTGCTGTTATGCAGTGATGGAGAGTGTGAAGAAAGCATGAGTGGATAGTGTATGTGATATGGAAGCATGAAGGGTGAAGTACGTTGGGAAATGATTGAGCGGGAATGCGTAGTGCTTGAGTTTGGTTCATGATGGTGTGAGAAATCAGCAAGAGTGTGGTCGGTGCGGCTCAGAACATTTATGGGTTACTCATGGTGGCTTAAAGGTAAATGCTGCCATTGATTTTGGGTGAGAGAAGTTGAGAGAAGAAGATGTAAGGGAATCAGAAGTGTTTTTTTTCTTGGTGAGAATAGGAGAAGCTCAGTGTGTGTGCAGTACTGTGTGTTGCGTGAGTGAATGTGTTAGTGTGAGATAGAGAAAGGGGTATGAGAGAGTGAGATTGATGTTTTTGGGTGTGAAGGGAAAAAAAGAAAAATGTGAGTGATTGAGAAGTGGTGAATGTATGCTTTCCGTGAGGAAGTGAGTGAGAATGCTTAAGATGTTATCTGTTTTTATGGTGAGGAGGGTTGTTGTGTGCAGGTCCAGATTGTCTCCGACTGAGCAAATGTTGCAGGAGGTAGTGGTTGAGGCATGTTGTAATGAGACAAATGGTGAGGTGGAGGAAAGGTTGAAATGTTTAGACCAAAAAAGGGAGGTGTAGGGAGCAAAGAAAAAAAGGACTAGGAAGCGTACCGGAAATAACTTAAGTCTGAAAGTGGTGGTTGCAATGTGATTTCTTTTTTTTTTTTTTTTCAAATCTGAAATATTTTTTTTTGTATTTTTAAATTTTATATCTAATTGAGTTGCAAATTGGAAATGAAAAGAAACAAAATTAGATTTTGAAAATCATTGTGTTAAAGCAAAAATTAAATGATGCTTTTTTTCTTTAATTTTTTGTGATTTTTGTTTTCTATTTTCTTTTTAATTTTCTCATTTTTGTGTGTTTGCCCAGACGAAATTGGGTATTCACATTATGTTTTCATTTAATTTCATCGTTGTTTCCATGACTATGAGTGAGTAGTCTCTTTGTTCTAGGATTGGGGCTTAGCACTTGACAACTATTATGCTTAATTGATGTATCTTTATGTTCTTTTGGCTTCTCCTCTTGATTTCTCTTCTATTGATTTTATATATGTGAAGCGTTTGGCCACCGTTTTTCATAATTATAAACGCTTAGGGAAGAACTAAGAGGTGAACATAATTGTTGGATCCATAGGGGAGGAACTTAGGTATTAAATCACGAAAATAGGTTTAATCCTTCAAGGAATTAATGAATTAACAACGAACTTAATGGGTTTAATTGAACTTAATCACCACGAGAGTAGGGGTTAATTCAATTAGATACATCTTTGTATCCTGAGAGGGAACAAAGGTTACCTTAGCACTACTACAAAAAACACTTTTAACATCGGTTATAAAAAGCCTTTAACATCGGTTTAGAACCGATGTTGAAGCAAGCGACGTTGAAAGTGGGATACTTTCAACATTGGTTTTTCAAACGATGTCAAAAGTCACTTTTTACATCGGTTCTAGATTTAACCGATGTAAAAACCAATGTAAAAAAATCTGTCAAACTTTCTACATCGGTTGTGGCTTAAACCGATGTAGAAAGTACCTATACAACATCGGTTTTCAAAAGAACCGATGTTGTTTAAGCACTTTCTACATCGGTTGAAGCCACAACCGATGTAGAAAGTTATTTAAAAAAAAAAATCATATATGGCAGTTTCTAGCTACAATTTGGATTATAATAAAAGGTAATTAACAAGTAACTAAAATACAAAGTGAACTAAAATAAACTATAACCACATTGATTCATAAAAATCTAGCTAGGTTCATCACCAGTTTTGTATGCGTTAATTAGTCCAATTAATGATCAACATGCCAATCTCTTGTGAAGAGGTTCAGCTGCATAACACCTCAAGAGTTTTCTATAGTGGCGAAAATGATCTTAGCAATGGTGTGCCCATTTTCTCTTCTCAATCAACTATTATAGACTCTAAGCCACCATTGCCATCATAATCAATGCCAAATGTAGCGGTTTCAATAACACTCCACTTCAATTTAGCCTACTCATTTTCTTTTAAATGAGAACCCATTGAAAAATTCAGAGTAGATATGATTCTTCTATAGTGAGAAAGAATCTTTACCTCAGCCAAATGGGCTAAAAATGCCATAGCCTGGATGGTCTTTTCAAGTCCCATCTCATCAAGCAAGTATACAATTTAAACCCTGCAAAAGACCACAAGCATTGAAATTAACAACCCAAAATAGAGAAGAAGAAAAAACAAAGCAAAACTAAAAATATCATGAGGAAGTTATTTGAGATTGCTACACAACCTGGTCATAACAATTAACTTCCCACTAAAAACCTTTCATATGATATTCTTTTAGACAACCTTTAAATAATCTTGGTGTTAAGGGGAATAATCATAGCATCATGATAATTACGTTAAGGGTGCAGGGGAGGAAACTATGGCATTCGGTTGATTGGTTATATATATATATATATATATATATATATATATATATATATATATATATATATATATTATCATGATATTCACGTTAAGGATGCAGGGAAGATAATATCTTAATATGGCATTTAGAATGGACAAGGATTTTAAATGTTGCATTCTAGTTCACATTAATTGAAATCATGATAATATAGATAATATAGCATACTGAATTTGAATTTATCAAGTTCTAACAACCTTCAAATAAGTGTAGAGGGAACTGTGAGTGAGTGTTGTGTAATGCTAATAGCTAACAGAAGTGTGGAGCAGCTGGACTTTTAAGTCGGACTCACGTGAAAGTGGGAAATGCAGCTAATTATTACCAAATGTTATATGCCAAGAGTTTTTCTTTATTTTTTATTTTTTTTAAAAAACGATTGTTTTGTTTCTCTGTTTGATACTAGTATGAAATTGTGAATGGTGTGGTCTTAATTTCATCTCCACTCGTTTATTTTTTTAACTTTAGTATTGAAAACTCTGACTGGAATAATACCTTTAGTTGATTTGCAATAACTTTATTATTGATAAACTTTGTTAAGGACAATGATTTTTGATTCCTGGTGTTGTATAAGTGCACCTTGGGAAAATATGTCAGATTGTCAGTGCCTCAGGCTCAAAGTACCATTCACTAATCTCTGCTAAGTTTTGTTATTCCAAATTTAATCTCAACTAAGTTTTATTATTGCAGAGTTTTCAATACTAACTTTTATTGTTGTTTTTACATACGATAAGGATTTAAATAAAGAATGAAGAGAAAGGAATGAACAAAACTTAATACATAAAGGAATGAAAAGCATCGAAGTTTCTCTCAAATCATTGTGTTGTTGTTATCCAAAATATTAAAAAATAAATAAAACTGATCGAGGCCTAAAGCTATTCAGAATTATAGAGGCGTGGTTTAATTTCAAAGACAAGAATTCTACAAAGTCATAGCATGATACTTGAGAAGCTAGAGTTTAAGAGACATTCAAGCGTATCATGCAAAGGCAATAGTTATAGGTGCTACAATTAAACTTAATTTTTTTAAATGAGTATAGATTAAAACCATATGCTCTCTGCTCTCCATGGATCTCACTAGATCAAACTGGCCATCAGGGAATGGTTGCTCTAGATCATCAGGAACCTGAAAGGGAAACTTGCAATCACATATAATTAATCTAAGACAAACTAACCGTGTGCATCACATATAATTAATCTACATAAAATCCCAGAGTCAGATAAAATTAGCCAAATCCATTATCTGAGACAAACAAAACACATGGAAAACTTAGATTAAGTAATACCTCAATTGGGTGGGATTCCACAAGTACATCCAACCTAAGACCCGCATTAGATTCATCAAGAAATTGAGACCATATTTTCCACTCAGGAAAAAAGCTATCAGTTGCTAAATAGCTCACCCGACCCGCAGTAGATTCATTAAGAAATTGAGACCATGTACTTCCCTGCAGCACATGAAAGTAAGCTTTATGTTATATACAGTTGTATTGCAATGCTAACTATTTGAGAAAATTACTGCCACTTGTATCAACTACACCTTATGAATATTCAGTGCACTATGAACATTATCATCATTGGCCCAATAACCGCAGAGGAAGTATACATAACTCTAATGATTGAAAGGAAATAAACATCAAGTTAACCCAAATATTTGGAGAATTCGGCTACAAATGCAACTAAGACATGACTGGATAGTTAGACTTAGTTTACAAATGGTATATGAAACAACAAATGCATGCAAGGTATAGCAAGATTCTCATTTCATAAAGATATGGAAAAAAAAAAGCATTAAGTAAACATCTCTGATTGAATAAGGCATGAAGATTACCCGACAACTTAAGGGTGGCAATTTGAGATGAGTATCTAAGAACTTCTTCTCGGGATATTTCTTAATTAGTGATCTCCTCCAAGATGTTTCAGTATCAAGCCATTCACCTGATGGGTCCAAAATATGGGAATTTTGAATTCCTGATGTAGCCTGTGGCAATGGAACAATGGTTGACTTTGTGATTGCCTATTTCACTAGAAATTCCAGTAAAATTTGATAGGGAAGGAAGGGGTAGACAAAAAAAAGGAAAAAGATGCATACCTCTTTGAATGACTCGATATCTTTAGAACATAATACATTTCTGGTGTCAACATTTATGTACTCTCCTTTATAATTTTTTTTGCAGTGACTGTTCATTGAAATAAAAGATATATGTTAGCATTTGACTTTTGTTTCTTCAACACAAGTTGAGCTTTCAAAGAAGTAGCTGCAGGAACCACCGTTTGCACTAATTCACAGAAAATTAAGTTACATAAGTTCAAATTTCTGATTAGAAAAAGGAATATAAAAAAAAGCAACTACAAAGAGATACATGCACACTTTAGTAATAATAACATGACAACACTCTAAACAGAATCATAAACAAGGTTCGTCTCGTCAAGTATGAAATCACTAATAGGCACATTATGTTCTCTCAAGTACATCAACAACTTCTACCTCATGTGCATTTTCTCCTCATTGCTAATTCCCCTGAACAAAAGCAAGAAAAACACATAATAAATAGGCACATTACTATCCACATGTTGTTGCATGTATGCTTCAGCTTGATTTTCACACAAAAACCGTTCACTGATTAAAACTAAAAATAAAAAAGGACCTCTCAGCAGCATTTTGATTGCATTTTTTCCTTCTTTTTCTGCAATTTTTATCAGCTTTTGAGTATGAGACTGAAGTCTACAATTTTTGCTTCCAAAACCATTTATTCTTAGATTTACTTGATTTCTGCAAAAATAATTGAAAAAAAGAAGAAAAATCTTATAAAATTGAGATAAGTTGAATAAACTTTATCCAAACCTGATCTTTCTTCTCCGTTGAGTCTAGGCTGAGAACTTTCTTATCCAAAATAAATTTACTCAGAAATCACAGAACACTTCTGATAACTAAGACAAAAAATTCAAAACCCAAAGCTGTTTCAGCTTCCTAATCTCAGGTACCTCCTCACTGAACAAATCTAAGTCCCATATCCCAGCACCCAACCAATTAATTTAGGTTAACAAAAACAATTAGAAATTCAACAACCACATCTTAGCACAATGAAATGTCACTTATATTCATTGCTCCCCCACCCCACAACCAATCAACAACGCAAGTACACCTCAAAATAATTAATTTCAAATTGAAAAGATGAGTCAACAGAAACATTGAAAAGTGAGAGTCATAAACGGATCCAGTCTAGAGGCAGAGATAATCAATCAATCACCTTTAATTCCCAAAAATGTTTGTCTAGACCCAACATCCATCAAAGCATACTCAATTTGAACAAGCTTTCCAAAAGGGCTGTTCCACAATACAACACAATCAGTTGAAGCACACACCACACCATTCTCTTTATAAACAAAAATCAAATCAAATTAAATTAAAAGTTGTCAGCAATAACAATACCTAAATGTGGTGAGAGAAAATGAATACTGGCTATCCCTATGATAAACTGCGCAAGAATCAACACTCACAACTACACGGGTCCACTTGGAGAGACGTGTGGCGAAGGCCTGGCGTTGCTCGATGTCGCAGAGAATGTTGGCCTCTTTGTCCTTGGAAATGAGGGTTTCGACTAGGAACACATCTTCGTCAATGAACTCTTCTTCCTGAGTTATTAGGGCTTGCTTCGTCGATGTTCTTGGTGCTCACAGGACATGGGTAGGGCTCCAGATCTAACTCCACCATGGGTGCAAAGAGGGATGGCGAGGGCAAGTTAGACCAAAGAGTGAGAGCTCGAGGGATGGCGAGGAGCAGCGAGGTGAAGAGTGAGAGCGCGACGTCAAGTGAGAGCAAAAAGGAAGAAAGGAAAGAAAGTCAGGGTTGGGCACGAGGGGAATTAGGGATTTTGGGTTAGAAAACTTGTTAATAACATCGGTTAAAAGTTGTAACCGATGTTAACAATATTCACCTATTTACAAAAATGCCACCGTGTATTTGTTAACATCGTTTTTAAGTTATAACCGATGTTAACGATATTCACCTATTTACAAAAATGCCACCGCGCATTTGTTAACATCGTTTGTAAGTTATAACCAATGTTAACGATGTACACTTATTTATAAAAGTGCCACCGCGCATTTGTTAACATCGTTTCTTTTAAGACCGATGTAAAACGAGCGATGTAAAAAGTGTTTTTTGTAGTAGTGTAGGTTAATTCACCTTCAAAGAGAACCAATAAAAACATAAAAGTAGAAAGATTAAGTCAATAGGAAGTCTTGGTGTGAAACCCAATCCTAGAAGTTTTCTTATTATTGATTTCAATCTTTTCAAATATTTGTTCTATTTTATCTTATCTTATCTCTTAAATTTAATCTTTTCAAATCCTAAATCTTTTCTTATCCAATCAAATATTTCCTTTTGTTTAATTTCAATTAAAGGGGGGTGTATTCAATTAGGATTTCAAGGGATTTTAAAAGACTTTTTTTTATAAAAAAAATCTTGTGGTATTCAATCAAGATTTTTAAATGACAAAGATAAATCTTGTGGTATTCAATCAAAGATTATTAAGATTTTTTAAGGAGTGCAATAAAATCCGTAGGTATTTAATGAAGATTTTTTACAACTTATAAAAAGTCTTCTGGTATTCAAAAGTATACAAATTTTGATGGATTTCATGAGACTTTTTAGTAGAAAATATAAATACCACATCCATCAAACAATCACACTCAAACCCTTGAGATTTCCCCAGACTTTCTTTCTTTCATTCTTTTTTTGCCAGTTGCGAGACTTTTCTTTCTTCCATCACACATAATCCATTCTCTATTCATTGAAGGTGGTATAAACATTCATAACTTTCTTCGCAAAGAATGTCATTACGATGAATTTCCATTTGAATCAATAGATGAATCTACCAGTTAACAAAAACCATAATTTTGAACCTATTGTTCAGATCCAAGAGTAGGAACGAGAAGATTCTAATGCATGGACGGCTAGTATATCTTACATATGTGGAGAAACGCTATATAAGAGGACATGGAGAGTTAGAATCAATTAGTTATTAAAAGATTGAAAAAAAATGTATCGGTTTTAAACGCTATATAAGAGGACATGGAGAGTTAGAATCAATTAGTTATTAAAATATTAAAAAAAATTGTATCTGTTTTACTTTTCTTTATTCAAACCTTATCATTTATTTGTTATCTTTTTCATCGACTCTTTACAATTTTGAATGTTTTATAAAAATTACGAAGTCCTTTAAAATCTTGTAAATTCATAAAGTCATTTCAAATCTTATGAATTCATTTATTATAAATCCATTAAAATTCAAACTACAAAATCCTAGTCATAAAAGTCTTTTAAACAAATATTAAAAATCATTACATTCCTACACAGTCTTCTAAAATCTATAGGTTTTTTTATGCCAAAATAATCTTTTAAAATCCTAATCCAATATACCCCCCAAAATTGTGAAAATTACAAAGCCAAAAAACGCAGTCCCTGTGAAGACGATATTTTATTACTTGGTGACAACCGTGCGCATGCGGCAAATCTCACATAACCCGCATTCTCTCTTCCTCAATTCTAATTCCTGAATACTTGGTCTTTTTATTTAATTACTTAGTCTGAGACATTGTGCAGTAGTGTAGGGGCTGTGGAGAATAAAACGTTTGTACAATGCTATTATGCCAAATAAGTAAAAATACACTAGTCTTAAATAGATTTTGGAACTATTTATAGCAATAATATAGCTCAAATATGCAAAGCATAATGTAAGTATTAAGCTTTCAAATTCACATATGTTGATAATTTCATCGTCAAGCAAATCTAATATTGATTTACTTGATCAAATTATCAAGTACAGGTCATGTGCTTTATTGAAGATAAAAAAAAAATATTTGACTTAATAGTTTTTATTAGTGCTTACATAAATATAAATTAATTGACTTAATGTATATAATGTAAAAAAACTTGTAAAAAAAATGTAATGGAGGCTGGTACGGGTGCAGGTACGGGACGAGTAGTTAGATATCCATCCCCGTACTTGTGCCCGTTTAGAAATATCAGGTAATACCCGTACCCGTACCCATACCCGATCAAAGCGGGTATTTCCTATTAAAATCAGGGCGGGTTTGGGTGGGTACCTGCAAGTACGTGATGAAATCCCTCAATGTGGATCAAAATTCAGCATCTTAATAGAACAAATTAAAAGGAATAAAAAGGATAGAAATGGATTAAGGCAAGAAATGAGAAGAACAATGCCACAATCCCTAAGGATTGATGAGTTGAGGAGAATTCGCCACAAAGAATGGGAATTCTTTGATGAGAATTTAGGGTTCTAAGGAAGAACCAAGAGAAGCACTCTTAATTAGCAACAAGCTAAATTTTCATTAATCAAAAGGTCCTTACAAAATGTTTTAGAGGTATATTTATTGACGACATCTAGGGTGGACCATTATCACAAGTGGTCCACCAAACATCAGTTTTAGGAGCTCTTGGATTAATCTAAAGCCCACTTTCTTATAATACACCCTCCACACCATAACATTACCTCTTTAGTCTCCCTCTCTCCCTCTCTGAAAATTCCTCCACCGTCACTGACGGTCGGTTACCACCCCTACCGCCACAAACGCTGCCGTCATGCGAAGAAGAAGAAGAAGAAGAAGAAGAAGAAGAAGAAGAAGAAGAAGAGAAGGAGGAGGGTTGGTCACGTTGGTGCATGACGGTAGTGTTTGTGGCGGTGGTGGGTGGTGACCGGCCGTCGGTGACGGTGGAGGAACTGCCATAGAGAGAGGGAGACTAAAGAGATAATGATATGGTGTGGAGGGTGTATTATAAAAATGTGGACTTTATATTAATCCAAGGGCTCCTAAAATTGGTGTTTGGTGGACCACTTGTGATAGTGGTCCACCCTAGATGTTGTCTTATTTATTCCTCTCACTAAAATGAGCACTTGGGCCAAAGCCCAACACTAACACACTAAGGAAATTACCATGGTAACTACTAAAACACCAAGGTAACTAAAATAAAGCTAATACTCAAACATGGGTTCAATTACACAATTATTAAAGTCCAACAAAAGGGGTCTATAAACAACTACTACTAATCAAAGAGTTGACTAAAATTTATTATCTTCAAGACTCCTTCCTCTTCCTTCTCCATAAGTGAGTTCATCTTTATGTTAATGTCCTCTTGTAGCTTCCTCAACCTTGCTCTAGTAACAACTCCTCTCAAGCTAAGGTCCTCATCCTTTTGTAGCCCTTCATCAGTATGGGTTTCTTTGCCATGCCTATAGCTGAGTATAAAGGATTGACATGAAACATGCCTTCTTCAAGTACCATAAAATAGACAAACAAATCTATCAAATATTCGAAAATCAAGGTAAGGTTACAACATTAAACACTTGTTTTCGGAAAGCATTTTGTTCAAGGCAACATGTTTAAAAGGATCGTCTAGGTTTATATAAAGGTCAGAGCTTGTGATAACAACATCTGTTGAACATTTATATATAAAACACATGTTGGACGACTAGTGTAAAAACATATTGGAGGCTTAGTTCAAAACACGCAATGGACACTTGATATAAAACTTATTTAAACTTAAGTCCATTTTTAATAAACATGTTAAGTGTAATATAAAATGTCATTTTAATGTAAGATCCGCACTTGAAACATTGATATGTCATAGTGAGGTAAATATTTATTTAACTTAAATTTCTGAATATATCAGATAAAAAAAAAAAAACTAGAGTAATATTTTATAAACACAAGTCACATTTTAATTTAGATGTAGAAAAGAGAATACAATAAGAGACAGTGATTTCAATCTATGTATATAAATAACATAAAATAATATAGAAAAAAAATACTACAAAACTATGAATCTTTTTCTTTTATTCTTTGTGCCTTTTCAAGCTTTGGCCCCCCCGATCAGTTGCTGATCACGTAGTCAAGGTTGGCCATGAAGTCTTGCAAACTTTGTTCTTTAAGCTTTGAAGGATCCACAGGGCAATTTCTAACCATCAACTTTGCGAAGTTAAAGCTTGCGGGCAATGAAACTAACTTGGGGCAGTTATCAAAGACAATCCTTATAAAGGGGTCGAGATGTTTGCCAATATCGTCTGGCACTGTTGTCAACTCAAGACAATTTTTTATCCTTAGATTATTCAGATAGACAAGGTGTTTCATTCCTTCTGGAAGAGTCTCTAGATCTGTTATACTCTCTATGACCAGATTAGTGAGATATTTCAAACCCTTCCATTCCTCACACGGTATATCAATACCCGTACAATTAGAAATATGCAAACTTTCAAGTGAGGTGAGATGTTTCCAACCTTCGATAGAGTTCAAGGATTTGCAATCCCTAATTTTAAGAGTTAAGAGAGAAGTGCAGTTTGTCAGCCACCCTTCCTGCTGTGGATATTGTTTCGCGTCCACATTTGTAATTGTCAAGTGTTTCAATTGAGAGAGAGGAGGAAAAGAATCAGACCCCGTAGATTTATATCTCAGGGTGTTCAGCAACGGCTCCATGTTGGAGCAATCTAAAACCAGCTTGTTTTTAAGCTTAGGAAATAGAGGCATACGACGCAGCTTGGGACAATATTCGACTACCAATTCTGATATGGCACCAAATACAGTAGTATTGGGTGTTCCCAGCTTCCTCCAACTTGTAAGGTTTGGGCAATGGGATATTCGTACTTGTTCTAGTGCCAGCTCATATCCCGTAGCATCTGTATCACTTGTTATGAACTCTAGAGAGTCCAAACTCTCAAGTGTGAGTCTTTTAAGTTTAATCAGGACATGTTCCGGTATGGGGAGAGATTGGCATTTGGGGCAGTTGGATAAACTAATCTCAACAAGATTATCAAGGGATGATAACCAACCTGCAAGATGACCTCCATAGCCTATGACGGATAATGCTTGCAAATTTGGATGAGGCTCCAGACATGATAAGATGATGAATTGATCTAGGAGGTCCTTTGAGGAAAGATTTTTCTCACCGTCCTCGTCATCAGGATTCCATCTCAACGTGAGGCCTTCAAGACGCTCTTTGCGTTTCAAATAGGCATATTCAAACTGTGACCTTTCAAATTTGAAACGCTCCAGATGTGAAATCTCCAACTTTCCCCTGAGCTCATCGAGATGAAGAAGTTCTTCAACACCGTTGCCAGTGCTGGCAACGAAATGGGGCAATGACCGAAGCCTTGGTAGCTTGTTTAATGCGGACGGCATGTGCATCAGATTCGGGCATTGGTCCACGTCCAGATGTCTCAAACTCACAAAGTGGTTCTCGCCATTGGGCAGATTTCTAAGCTCGAGACAATGGGTCAGTAGCAAGGTATGCAAATGCTTCAACTCACCTACGCAATCTGGAAGTTTCTTCAGGTCATTGCCCGAGAGGTTGAGGTACCTCAACCTCTTCAAGTCCCCAATTGAAGCTGGCAACACCTTCATGCCTAAATCTTTTAGAGTCAACACGCGCAACCTCCTGAATGCTGAAAAAATTGCATCACATGCAAGCCAGCTTAACATCACTTGGTTTGGAACTCGTTGCTTTTCTAGCAGAAAGGTCTGCACGTTTTTATTAGTTTCAAAGAGGGATCTGGGGATGCCTTTTGAAACATCCAACTCTGAACTCAGCGACACTCGGCGAACATCGTTGTCGATGATGCTCTTGTTCTCTATGTGCACACTGCGCTTGCCAAGCACAATTGGTGCTAGGGCTCGCTTGATGGGGTTAATGACAATTTCTCCTTCAGAAGTATTGAAGAATATTGACCTGTGGATGAATTGCTCTATACATTCTTTTCCCAAATCTTCTGGTTCTGTAGAAGAAGAGTGTCCCAAAAATCCTTCCCCCATCCAAAGCCTAACTAGATTGTCAGGCTTCACAGAATTCTTTGAAGAGAATAGAAATAACGAGTAAGCAAAGCATTGCCTTTGAACCCAGGAGGAGAGCTCAAACTTGTTGTAATATTTCAACTGCATCTCTTGCAAAAATTCATCCTTCAACTGATTTATTTTTGATTCAGATGTTGGCTTCCGAGATCTCACCAGCCTTGCCAGTACTTTTATTGCTTCACGGTCTCCTACACACATGTATAACAAGGATTCAATTGCTCCTGCAATTCCCTCAAACAGAGAGGCTGTTGGTGAATCTAGAGGAGAACACCAATCGAACAGAAACTCAGTTGGGTCAAATGTAGACCTAACTAATTGAGCCACAGCTAATTTCCCTGTAGTTACAAGTAATATGCCACCTCCAGAAGAAGTGGCTGCCACCTCCTTCAGTTTCTCCGCCAACTTGAGCCATTCCTCGCGGTTCTCGTTCCAATAATCCTCCAGAACCACAAGGAATCCTTGTCCCTTAACAGAGTTGACAATATCATCCAAATCCTCATTCTTCGGGTTGACACTGCCAAACCACTTAACCACATCAAAGCCACTCTTCACTTGCTCATCACAAACATCTTTTTCAAGGCTTGGCTTCAGCATCCCTTCAATCCCCAATGTCACAACCGCTCGAGCAGATCCTTCTTCCTTTCTCTTAAGGCTCTCCATAATTATTTCCTTGACATAATAACCTATCCCCGCGCCTTCCTCCTCTCCATCCCTGTTTGGAAACGTTTTGACAGTCTTCATTGATGCCACTAGGCGTAGCACCTTTTTTTCGATTTTCTTGAGTTGCAGCAGCGGTTTGAGGTTGCACGCAGAGAACAAAGACATGATCTTGCCCCTGTTCGGAAGCAGAGCGGCATCAGCAGAGAGATCATCCACCAAGTAGAACAAATTGGTGACTCCTCCCACCCATTCTCGAGTTGCGGAGTCGCTTAGATCAAGTTTCTCTTGACCCGAACATTTTTCTTTGATGACAGTGAGTTGGTGTTTGATATTTTGAGTGATGGTATGGCCAAAATCACTCAGAGAGGACATCCTCTCCGAGATTTCAGAGATGGTATCGGCAACAGGGATTATAGACATTTTTGCTTGCTTTCGTTTCAAGAGTATAGAATTGTATTTTGAACACAAGCATGGTGACTCCAATGTAATCATGTTTCTCTTTTTATAATACGAATTTCAGTAACTGTTGTCTTCAGGTTGATCATGCTTCGAAAACAGGTTTAGAATCACAAAAGAGAAGATGCGTAAATTAGTAAAATTTGCAGTGGAATGAATAAACTTTTAAAATTAGCTTGCTTTACTCCTTTATACATCATTGGAATATAAGTTTCGAATAAAGGGTTACCATCAATTAACTTGGCCATCACATTTCTTTCCATTTTTTAGTGTCATCAATTTAACACATTTATGTGAGACACCTTATTCATTTTTAATTTTTTTCTATTTTAATTCTTAGATTTATAAAATAGGTTTAGAATCACAACAGAGACCATGTACGTGTAAAATGTGCAGTGGAATAAATTAGTTTGCTTTATTCCTTTATACATCATTGGAAAATAAGTTTCGGATAAAGGGTTACCTTGAATTAACTTGGCCATCACAGTGCTTTCCATTTTTAGCGTTTTACTTTCTTTTTATCTTTCTCCACTTTTTCTTTTTCTTTTTCTTTTTTTAAAAAAAAGTTGATATTCTAAACAACAACAAAAATCAATACAATTATGAGAATTAGTTTTGTATGAGTCTAAGTAGAATAACGTGAAGTTGAAATAAGGTAGAGTGATGTTTCTTATTTTGATTTATGTTTTTTCGGATAAATATTTGAATTAAGTTTCGATAGAGAGGTAAGCGGTATTTCTTGAAGTTGAAATAAGCAAAGTCTATGGTAAAATATGTGAAATGGAGGAATTATCACATATTCCCCGATCATCTCAGTTTAATTACGACAAAAACTTAATAAAACTTATTACTTGCTACATAGAGATTGGTTAGAATTATGGTGGTCTTAAATCATGCAATAATTTATTTTGTAAAATGTGACACATCTGTGAGACAACCTTTTTCATATTTTTATTTTTCTATTTTAATTCTTAGATTTATATAATAGGTTTAGAATCATAGAAGAGAGTGAAGAGATCATGTACAAAATGTGCGGTGAAATAAATTTACATTTAAATTAGTTCACTTTATTTCTTGTACATCATTGTAACATAAGTTTCGAATAAAGAGTTACCTTGAATTAACTTGGCCATCACATTTGTTTCCATTTTTTAGTGTCTTACTTTCTTTTGATCTTTTTTCACTTTAAAAAACAAAGTTGATATTCTAAATAACAAAAAAAAAAAAAATTCATTACGTTTGTGAATTAGTTTTGTGTGAAGTTTAAGAAGAATAACGTGATTCTCAAAAAGAAAGAAAAAAATAGTAGAATAACGTGCAGTTGAAATAAGGTAGAATGTTCTTTCTTACTTTGATTTATGTTCTCTTTTTCACTAGACAAGTCTTCTACTCATCTATCTCATCATTTCATGCTTTTCTTTTATATTTTTAGTTTTTAATTTTTTTTCTTAATATTTAAAGTAAAATTACAAAAGTATTTTTTTTTTCATATAAATATACTTGATTTATGTTAGGATAATTAACAAGGTAAGTGGTATTTCTTGAAGTTGAAACTTGAAATAAGCAGAGTCTATAATAAAGCATTTAAAAAGATTAAATTATTATGTATTCCCCGACGACTATCACATATCTACCTTCCCAATCAATCTTCATGTGACACCCAGTCACATTGATACTTAACCAGACATTTATTAAAATCATTTTAACTTAATTGATTTTATTTAGAAATTATTTTATTTAATATTTATTAGAAATGGGAGTAAATCTTTTTATTTTCTTAAAACTATATTTATTTATGAAAGCATTCTTGGATAAAAAAATATATAAAATTAGGCGTAATTACATAAATTATAAAACAACTATGATCAATGTAGATATAAACATCATACATGCATATATCATACGTCAAGATAAAATGTAAGTCTCATCTGTCATATAGATATACAATCATCCGATGTAAAAGCAATAAGGTTGTCCACGAAAGAATATATACATAAAATAAGTATCTTGACTATCCATCCATGTATCCATGTATAGACAATAAAACAAAAAGAACCTAAGCAGTATCTACAATACATTCCCAATCTAAAATCAGGAAAAAAAAAAAATTGACGCAGATCGTACGTCCTCAGCTAGAAGGAAGGGAGTCCTTCCTGTAGTTAATAATTGAGTAATGTTATATTTTCTTATTTCATCCTCCTATAAATCTTTCTACTACTTTCTATGGTAAGTAACATTGAATGAAAAGTAAAAATATTTAATGTCTTAGAAGTACAAAATATGAAAAAAAATATGATAAGGATAGAGTAGGAGAATTTAGAATTATTCACTCTTAACTATCATTGTATCTTCTATGTTTGTTGTATCATCAATCCCATAATATATAGGACCAATAAGGCCTAATATCTATAATTTCTACGATCCAACAAGTTTTGATGTGATGTTTTTACTATTCATAAAAAATATTCATATTTTATTCACGTGGAATCCAATAATAAGGGATTCTATAGATACCATTTTTAGGTCACCATTTTTTTGTGTAAATTTTCAAATAACATTTTTTAATGTTCCAAGTGTGAAATAGGTTTAAAAAAAGATAGAAAGAAGAATAAAGTGATGTTGATGAGTAACATAATTAGTAAAAATAAAATAAAGAGATTAGAGAAATGATAAAAACTAAAAGTGCAAAAAAATCAAAATCATTTTAAAGTTATGATTGCATGTGTCATTGTATCATGAATAAGATGATTGTAAAATAAATACTTTTTATTGAATGTCTACGTAGAAATATTTTATAATAATTTATATTAATTAAACTCAATTTTAAATTATTACTACCACTTTTTATATAACCATTTTAACTAACTATTACGTACCAAACTTTTGGAGAGGATAAAATTTTGAATACAAAATGTTGACAAATTGTATTTTAGCTTGAATGTAAATCAAATTACATTGATGATATTAGAATATAGAAATAATGCTAATCAAATGAAAAAATCGATCTTATCGTATTTTTTCTATAAAAAAAAAGTAATATAAACAAAAAAAAAAAAGAATGAAAAGAATTTATTCAACAAATAAAAAAAACATGTTATATAGTTTTATATAAATGAGCAATATGTTATAAAATTATCACATAATTTAGGTATCAAGTAATCAATCATTGATATTTTTACTTGATTTCTTTTTTTTTTTTTTTAATTTTCAATATATTATTTTTTTTTTATAAATTTTTAGATTTTAATTAATATATGATAATTAAAATATTTTCTTTAATTTAATATCATGTTAATTTTTCTATATTTTAAAAATAAAGAAAGAAAAGGCCCTTGCAACGTGGGGTAGAATACTAGTTAAGTACTAATTAAGTAGAAATGTTGGTGAGAATACCAAGTTGCACATCAAAACGATAAGGAGTTTCATTTATGAAGAAAAAATAAAACTCAATGGGTGTAATTCAATTGGCAACACATGTTGAATTTGCGGGGAAGGACTTAGATTCGATCCCTGCATAATACATCCTTAAAGAGGGACAAAGAGTTTTAAATGTGACTATTGACTAAGTCCCAGACCGAGAATTAGTTCTATAGTTGATCCAAAGGGTCGAAGTTTGTAAGGATATCACGGGGTCCCATTGAGAAGTCAAAAGTCCTATTTACGGTGCTTACCAAAAGAAAAAGAAAAACTAAACATTTGCGTCAGACGTGTGTTGGCTGGGCTGAATTAGTCAGGTTAACACTAATGTTTAAACGCTACAACACGTGTTTCTTGTAGTGATTCAGTTTTTCTTTTTTCTATTTTAATTCTTATATTTATAAAATAGGTTTAGAATCACAAAAGAGATCATGTGTAAAAATGTGTAGTGGAATAAATAAAGTTTCAAAATTAGTTTGCTTTATTTCTTAATACATCATTGAATATAAGTTTAGGATAAAGGGCTACCTTGAATTAACTTGGCCATCACATTTCTTTTCCCTTTTTAGTGTCTTACTTTCTGTTTATGTTTTTTCACTTTCAAAGAAGTTGATATTCTAAATAATAAAAAATAATATGCTCATGAAAATTAGTTTTGCATGAAGTATACGTAGAATACCGTGATGTTGAATTAAGGTAGAGTGTTCTTTCTTTGATTAATGTTCTCCTTTTCACTAGACAAGTCTTTTCTATCCATTTCATAGATGGATTATAAACATTAAAAATTAGATAGTTTTTTTTATTTGAATTATAATGAATGAATTAAAAACAATCCATTAATCCTTTACGATGCATTAAAAATTTATTTAAAAAACTCAAACTGTCCAAGATGTTTTAATAAAATCTATTCAATTCATCTATAATAATATATTTTAAAAAATAAATATTTTTATGATTATTACATTATATTCTCTCATTTATCCACAAATCTAATTTTAAAAATGAAATAATTTATGACTGTTTTCTTTAATTCACTATAAATAAATTGTTAAGATAGAGATTTAGGAGATATGATAAGATATGATATAATAGAGATTTAGGAGATATGATAGCCTATTTCTAGGAAAATAGGAAACTCTTTATCTTTCATTATCTCGTAGGATTATATCTCTAAGATTTAGATCAGCTTTGATTAATCTTTTCCTTTTTTACTATCTTATCTTGTATCTATATATATTCATACACCCTTTGAGTCAATAAATGATAAATACACATATTTTCAATTCCATCCTTTAATCTCACATAAAATTTTTAGAGATATTAAATTCTGAAAGAAGTTAATTAATTTATTTAATTCCACTTTTTATTTTTCTTTTTTTTTTAAAGTAATTCAAAATGTCCTTTCAAAACAGTGATTATTTTCGATTTTGAGACACGATTTTGAACCATATTTTGACTAATTTGAAATGTAAAATTTATCTCATTAGATTTATGTACATAAAAATTATAGAACCCAATTGATGTTTGAACAAAAAATGGCCATAAACATGATGAAAATCGCGTAAAAAATAAATTTAATAAGAAACCAAAAAAAATTAAAAAACCAAATTCATATAATTAAAATCTCAAATGGAATAATAATATGAAAAAAATTAAAAAAATATGAATTGGTTGGCACGCTTCTTGGAGGTGTAATTGCCTTAACCAAGTTAAATATAAACATAAATTTAGTTTTTTAATTTTTAATATATACCGGATCAAATCGGTTCAATTAGTGACCTACCAGTTCGATCACTCAACTCATCAACCCAGTGCCTCAACCGGGTTGATGACCAGGTCGATTTTCACAACATTGCTAATAATAGATTTTGTGATAAAGTTATATATCTAATAAAAATTATTAAATAATATAATATTTTGTTTTTATTTATTCCTCGTCATGTATATTAGATAAGGCATGACAGACTAGCAGAAAGAAAGAGCAAATAAATTATAATTGGTAATTTTTTTTTAAGAAATTAAAATAGGTAATTAAAATAATATTAACACAGCCTGCGTATATTAATATTGGAAAAAAAAATGCACACCAACAAGATTCTCACATCCATAATAGGAATCAAACACACATCCTTGTGAGATATAAGTTAATTCTTTACCAACTTGACCAATCTTTATTGACACATAACCATTAAACTTATGAATATTATTCTTGTTTCTTTTTCTTTTTCGTAGCTAGCTTATTAAATCTGATGGTAGATTGGGAAATCTCTAAGACGAGACGCAGCAGCGAGGGTACGAACACCAAGATCGGAAGAAGGGCAAGCCACATGGCTGCCATTACAATCCGGCGGTATCCCTTGAGCACCAAGGCAAGCGCAGCGCAAAAGGAACACATCATGGATGCCACAGACAAAAACAAGGTAAGGAGGCCAAAGAGCAGCTTCAAGGGCATGCTCCGGTTGAAATCTTCCTCGTTGTTGCGGGACGTGAGGATCCCGATGAACACCAACACCGACGACGAAGACGTGACGAGGGAGATAGCGTCTGATATGATGAAGAAGGTGAATATGTTTTTGCCTAAGAAGATGGGCACGCCATTGTCATCGTTGTTTCCCCCTGGGACAGTGAAGGCTGCAGCAAACATGATGGTGATTATGAGAGTACCCACAAGTGTGAAAGAACTTGCTGTATCTTTTGCCCATTGCTGACCACTTTTCAGAAGCTCCTTATGGTCCTCGGTAAATAATTCACTAGCCATCTTACCGTTTGCATCTTCAGCTTCGTGGCACCACGGAGGCACAGTGAGCTTTACCTCCTGCATGCATGCAATCACTGTTATTAAACTGCATATATGTTTGGATTTTACGTGGCATTTGGCTCTAAGAATTAATTTCTTTGGAAAAATATAGAGCAATCCACCTCTCAATCCTAGCTACTAACCATTGCCATCTTGGCTAATTTTTGTGAAAAATGTGTGTTTTTATCTCTGTATACTCAACCAGACTTGATTTTGATTACTGTACTTTCAAATTGATGAATTTTTTAGTTTTCTAATTTTTAAAAATATATGAATTTAGTTTCACCTCTAATTTTTATATAATAACAAATCACCTCTAAATTAATGTTAAATTTAAACACATATATATTGATAGATTAAATTCACGTATATTTAATTTTATGCATTAGTTTGAAAAGTATAGAAATCGAAATCAAAATCAAATTTAAAGCAAAATATTGAAACTAAAAACATATCCTTGACCCTAATTAGTTTTTCTTTTATTCTATCCAAATTAATGGCAGGGTAGTATTTAGCCCACTATAATAACCTTAATGTTTTTTAACTCACTTAATAAAAAAAAAGCTTTAAAACTATTAACCCACACAATTCACTTAATAAAGAGATTTTTTTTATCAGCAAAATAACAAATATATTACATATAAATACATAAGGGTACTCCAACTCATACACAAGTTCATACTTTTATAACGTTTTCACACATAGCATAGGATTCCTTAACCAATCATAAAAAGAAGCAAAGCAACTATTCACTTTAGCAGTTGTTGATGACCACCATCAGAATTTTAATAAAGAGATTGAAACTATTCACCATTTCTTTATCTTTATTTATTTATTTATTTTTATCAAATTATATCACTTATTATACTTACACTTCTCTATGTTCTCGCTCACTTACAAGATATCTAATAGCATATGGGTGTCTACGTATCTTTATCCAAAATTTTATATCATTCCCAGTGGAAACTGTTTGAGACTTGGCAGCGTCAGAAGCCATGTAATTTTATATCTAATGTGCAAAGGTTACATGTGTTCGCTAGTCATGCAAATTACATGTGTGCTTATATGTTTGTTTGTATGCTAAATATAGTAAAAACCCAAAAAAAATATATACTACCTCCATTTCTATTTATAAGACTCAAATTTTGAAGTAGTGTTTATTCCCTTTTATAAGAACCAATCCATTATGTTCCATGCATTAATTATTTTTAGATTAAAATACTCCTAATTAAATAAGAGAGAAGTTGTATTAATAAACATTTGAAAGATAGAGAGATGAGCATTAATAAGAATGACATTTTTGAAAAATATATAAATTTAAGACAAATTTATTACTATCAACTAAATTAATCATTTTTCTTAATCTTGGTGAATTAAATAATTGGATCTTATAAATAGTAACAAAGATTATATAAAGGAGCAGATTTTATTACCTGAAACCATTGAAGTTCTCTTTGCATTTGAAGAGCTGCATTGGAAATGCGATCAAGGTAACAAGAAGGCCCCAATTCTGCTGCAATGTGCAACAAGTTATTTCCCAGCACGTCTTCCTCGGATGTAAAAATATCTTTATTCTTTATATCATGTATGAGTTGGAACAACTCTTCTTGGCGATTCAAAATTGTATGTGCAAATATGCCTCTCCCACTTCGGTCCTTGGCTAACAAAAGGTCAGGATTTGCACCACTCATTGATTCTATGAACTCAGTAATTCCATTCTTGGTTGCCTGTAACATCGCGTCATATGCTGACACATCACGCAATTCTTCTTTTGGCATTGTTGATATTCTTTTGCACAAATGATTTAGAATCTCAAGTACAAGGTAATGGTCCTTTTTCTCTTCATATATTTTCTTAAATACTGAAAATTAACATTGGAAAGGATAATTAACAATGGGAGGAATTAATGAAAAAAATCATATATATAAATGCATTTTAATTATACAACTTATTCAAAACAAAAAAGATAAATTAGGAGTATTCACGATGTACGTACCACCAAATTTTAGAAGTACTGACGTTTGAACGAACTGCTGAAATCGTCCAAAAAGTCGACCTAAACTTGGCATTGCACAAGTGGAGTGTTAATACACTAATGATACTCATGAATAAGTCTTTTTTTTTTTTTTTATAACAATTCTTAAACTATAAGAGGGTTTGATTACTCTTTTCATCTTTATAGTTATAATTTCTTTTTTCTAAAAAAGACTAAAAATGATGCGTAGAGACAAAAATAGATTAAAAAATAGTATATTTATGGACTAAAAAGGGATGTTTTTAAGTATAGAGATTTAATGGG
Organism: Pueraria montana var. lobata; assembly: GCA_026413185.1. NCBI lineage: Eukaryota > Viridiplantae > Streptophyta > Magnoliopsida > Fabales > Fabaceae > Pueraria > Pueraria montana. Next base: position 34,224,929 of record CM048651.1, on the reverse strand, counting down.
AAAGTCTGTGTAACTATAAAGACTAGTAATTATACCTTATAAGTGAGAAATAAGAAAAAATGAAATAAAATGAATTATATAATAAAAGGAATTTAATTTAAATATATTGAGAGTATGTAAATATTTTTTATATTGTTACATATGTTAAGATTGTTTTGTATACCTACTTTAAAAGTTATATTTCGGACATTTTTTATTAATTGATAGTAAAAAAGTCTTTAAAAAATAATTTAATTTTAATATATTATTACTATATAGATTTTTATAGCGTTAACTATTCAAAAATATTCTTACATGTGACTATTATAGTAATTATTATTAAAATAACAAATTTACTATGACAAGTTGTGATTAAATGATAATATAAGAAATATAGTTAATCAAATTCACAGAAAAGAAAATAAGTTGGTTATAAAACTATATATATATATATATATATAGGAATCCACTTATTCAAAGAGTAACTCTATTCATCTTCACCATTCATTTTCTTAAAATCTAATTATTAAGATTAGTTACTTATTACAATCATATTAAAGTGAGTCTTTTAAAAATAATAAATAAATAAAAGGTTATATTTATCATAAATAGGTATAAATATCAGACAATGAGAAAATGATGCCTAGCTCATCAAAATAATTAAAGTATTCAATATATTTATATTGTCTTAACCTGAATTTTTTATATAATGCAACAAGTACAAGACTTGAATAAGAAGTAAAACAAAGATATTTTTTCTTTTTTCATCACTACACAAAAAACACTAACTAACGATGGTTGCTTAACGGCGGTTAAGTAAACCGCCGCTATGTATATTTAAAAAATATACTTACCGGCAATGACTCGACATGGGTGTTTACACGAGCACATTTGTGACTTTTCATTTCGTGCTAAGTGGTCGAGCTTTTCAGTTCACTTCGCTCTCTTTTTCTCTCTCGCACAGAGCTCACTTCACTATCTCACACACAAAGTTCACTTCGCTCTGTCTTTCTCTCTCGTAGTTCATTTCGCTCTCTCTTTCTCACTCGCTCTCTCACACACAAAGTTCATTTCGCTCTCTCTTCTCTTCTTTTTTTTCCGATTTGAATTGCCCTAAGTTTCTTAGAACTCATTTTCTCTGAAATCCACAGGTTCCACAGAAGCCCTAGGTTTCTATTCGATGCAGTGATTGTTTTGAGCAGAGCAAGTTCAGAAGAATCCCTAACATCAGGTATTGAACTTCAATCATTTTTTAATTTCGGAGTAATTGTTTTCATCTTAGGATTTGCACTTCTCCATACTCTGTTTTTGTTTTTGTGATTCATTCGCTGCTCGAATTATATGAACTCAATCAATTGGTTGTTAATTCACCACATTACATATTGTTTTGCTCAATGCTTTGATTATTTTACATTTTCAAAATGAATTTGGCTAGTGATTAGGAAAAATGCTATGAAAAGGTTGAATAATATTCCAGAACTCTTTACAAGTGAATAGCTGTAAAATAATTTAATCATTTAAAACAAAAGGAAAAATGATTTTATTTGAATTAATGGTACAAACAGTTCTTCATAAATTATAATCAAAGTAAACCAAATTATATTTTGATAATGTAAAATGTATTTTCAAATGTTCATAACGTAATTAACACAGCCCGCCAAAAGAAGCGGATGAAAAAGTTTGTGTAAAGTGAGATTATTTTTTATATGACCAACACTACTACGAAAAAATTTGGTCTCTAATTTTGTTGTCTCTAATATTTGAAAAGACAATTTTATTGTTTTACTATCTCTAAACTTCCGTCACTAATTCATTCTTTTGTAGATAAGAATACATTCACTCAAGTTAGTGAGTTAAGGTTATAATGTGATTTAAATTAAATTACACACACACACACACACACACATATATTAATAAATTATTATATATTCATTTCAAAGACAAAGATATTTATGTTTAAATACAGTTTTCTAATTAGCCGTTATTTTAAGGATAATGTTTAAAAAATTAATAAATAATTTTTTTAAAAATCACAACAAAAGTGTATCAATAATATTAAAAATTGTAGTTTTTAATAAAAAAATTAATTTTATTATTTAATTATTACCCTTAAAGTAATATTTAACTAATAATATTGTTGAAAGCCCATTATAATAATGCATGGTTGGGATAGAGAATATGTAAACAACAAATGTCTCATTTACTTTATTTTTTTAGTTTTTTAAAATTACCTTTTTTTTTTACAACTTTAAAGTGACCTTTTAATCAAAGATTATATTTAAAAAATTTATGTTGATTAAACAACTTTTTTAAATAAGTAAAAGTTGAAAAAATTACTCTATATTTTTTTTTTGTAAAAAGGTATTGTAGAAAATATATTTTTAAAACTTATCTAAACATATACATTTTGAAACTTATCACAACCAACAATTTAATAACCATTACTTATGAGACTAGTTTTATTCTCACGTCTATCTGGGTATAACTTTTGTCTCACACCTCCTACGGGATGTGAAAAGAGTGTAAGGGGAAGAAAGAGTGAATATATATATATGAGAGAGAGAGAGAGAGAGAGGAAAACAATTGCCAAAAAATTGAAATTCTAACTAATCATATATCAACTTTTAAGAATATTCACTAGAATTGGTTTAGTGACAAGGGATTTAGATGATTAAAATGAGGTCTTCAATTTGAACTTCGTTGTCACTTTGGTACATTTTTTATGGGTTGCGAGAAGAGTAAAAGAGAGAGAAAGAGTATAAGAGAGAAACAATTCTGAAAAAATCAAATCAACTTTCAAGAATGCTCACTGGCCTAGTTATGAGAGATAAAAATAGTTTAGATGAATTGCTAAGTTCGAACCCATTGTCACTTTGGTAAACCAAGAAGAATATCAACTTTTAAGAGATTATTTTACAATTTAAAGAAATGTTCATAACATTTTTTTATTAGGACAAAATTTAAATACGGTACTTTAAATAATTTTTATATTATTTTCCTACCAAAATTTGAATTTTATTTTATTAATCAGCTTTGAACTTCTTTTATTGCACGCATTATTAATATGTTGTAACACTCACTCATTTTTTAGTTGGAGTACCTTAACAAGTTATAACTAAATATTATCTTAAAATAAACTATGACGTAATTTGTTAACGTACTCTAACTAGAGATAGGCATAAGGGTAGCCTGTCCGTTTGAGCCCGTAACCCGCAAAACCTGCAACCAATATAACTTGCCCCGCAAAGCCCGCAATTTAAACGGGCTCTGTTTTAGAAAGCCAGTGACCACATCGTTTAGCCCGTGGGTTAAAAGGGCCGCCTTGCATCGGCAAAAAAAAAAAAAAAAAAAAGAAAATCAAATTTTAAAAATTTGAAATTTAACTCATTTTTCAAACCCTTTTAAAAACAATTGTCTAAAAAAATTAAATTAAAAAACTTTTAAAAATCTAATTAAAAACCTTTTAAAAATCTTTTTTTTTATCATTTTATAGTCTAATTAATCACTAGATGTATGATAATTATTCTTTATAGGTTTTGGTTTGGTGTTGGCTATTCTGAAATGTATCTAACTTCAAATAGAATGGCCATAATTTTTTTTTATTAGTCTAGTTTTATATTTTTATTTTACTTTTACTAAACTACAAAAAAAAAAAATCATTTTTTTAATTAAGGCAAAAAAGCCCGCGGACTGTCCACGAAGCTCGTGGTCAAGCCAGTTTAACCCGCGGGTTAAACGGACCGGGCTAAAAAGCCTGCAATTTAAATGGACTAAAAAAATTGAAGCCTGTATACCGTGCGGGCTACGGGTTATGTGGATGGTCCGCAGGTCCAAACCCAAATGTCCGGCTCTAACTCTAACTAAAAAAACAAGTGTATATTAACAAATACTTTTGGGATTTGCTAATGTACACACATTTATTTTTTAATTGGAGTACATTAACAAGTTATAACTATGAATTATCTTAAAATACATACCCACAATGTAACTTTTTGATCAGCAAATAGAATAATATATATTAGTGATAGGCACAAGGGTACCTAAAACCCATATATATAAGAAGCAAACCTTGTTCATAACACCACCCAACCAAAGGTTAATTACTATTTATACCATCATAATAATATTAATAGGAACTAACCAATGATACCAACAACATAACTACTGTAGTTCCACCCACCTAAAAATCACAAAAGAATGTCCTCCACTAAAAAAATAAGGAACAAAAAGGATATGTGTGCATGAGCATCCAAAGATCAAATTACATCAATGAAATTATTATAAACTGTTATACCATTAATAACATTTTGTTGATCCAACCCTTGAATTATAAATTTATATTAATGATTATTTGTGCTAAAATTTTCAAAATTTAAGAACAATAAAAAGGTGATCAAATAGTTCATATTTTAGTATATTTTTAAAGGTATATATTAGAATTAGGTATCAAATAATTTTACATTAATATAAAATTTTGTAATATTATCTATGTGAAAGGAATTTTCTATCTAACGATGGATTTTGAAAAGATCGTTGTCTAATTGAAAATTATTAGATGATTTAATAGTTAGTAAAAATTACACCAATATAATTTGATTCTTCCCTCCCTCTCTCTCTATTGAATGAAGGATTAAGTTAAGTTATTGGTAACTCTCTAATCTAATAATTCTCTCTATTTTTACTTTACTTTTCATTTTCTCTTATTCTAACAATTTTAACGAGTAATTTATATTTGACTGTTAGATTAAAAAATAAAAAATAAATATAAGGAATAATTCTTTTAAAATTATTTTTGGAGTAATTATCTATATCAAGCACTTCTTCTATATAAATTAAATTAAACAAACCTGGTAAAGTATGTGTCATAATATTTGGCCTTTCTATTTCACTGAGCTCATGGGATACGATCTCGATTCTTTCGCTGTGAAGGTCTATGTGTGTCTCTAGCTCCAAAACTGTACCAAAATATATTACGAGAAATGTTATTTCTATACTTCAAATTTTATACTTTACATACCCCAAATATATTAATTATTTTTAAATTCATTATTTATTAATTGGAAATATATTACTAATTTGTTAACCATTATATGTATACGTCATCATCATATCCAATAAATTTCTCATTGTTTATAGTTAATTACGAGAAGTGTGTATAATAAAAGTAAGGATTAATTATGTTTTTGTTCCCTGAACTTTTTTTAATTTTCACTTTTAGTTCCTAAACAAAATTTTGACTGGTCTTAATCCCTAAACTTTTTTCCTTTAATGTTTTTAGTCCCTCAACTTTTCTCAATTTTTGTTTTTAGTCTCTAAACAAATATTTGACCGGTCTTAGTCCCTGAACTTTTTTCCTTCAATGCTTTTAGTCCCTAAACTTTTTTTCAATTTTTATTTTTAGTCCTTAAACAAATATTTGACCGGTCTTAGTCCCTGAACTTTTTTTCAGTCAATGTTTTTAGTCCTTCAGGGACTTTTATGATAGGGACTAAAAACATTGAAGGAAAAATATTTGTTTAGGAACTAAAAATAAAAATTGAAAAAAAGTTTAGGGATTAAAAACATTGAAGAAAAAAAAGTTCAAGAACTAAGACCAGCTAAATATTTGTCTAGGGACTAAAAACCAAAATTGAGAAAAGTTGAGGGACTAAAAGCATTGAAGGAAAAAAAGTTCAAGGACTAAAATCAGTCAAAATTTTGTTTAGGGAGTAAAAGTAAAAACTCAAAAAAGTTCAGGGACAAAAATATAATTAACCCTAAAAATAAAATACAAAGCTTTTCATTATTATTTATGTGCTTGTAATAAGATTGACCTAATGGTAAGGGTTGGGCTAGTTTGTATAGGTGCAGGATAGTGTTGTAAAAATCAGACCAGATCAGTTAGTCAGACTGATGACCGGACACGGGACACACGGTTGGTCGATCAAGTTGCTGGATCAGATGTGTCCTTAAACCCTGTAAAAATCATGTTAAACCAGAAGGGATTGACTTGCTGGACTAGTGAATGACCACCGTGTTACCTGCTCCGGACATGCGTAACACACGTTGCCACTTGATCGTGTTAGTGGTGAGAAAGAGAGAAGAAATGAGTAAGATGAAGGGAGTTTGGGAGAGAAATAGACAGAGTGGATGGGAGAAAAAATCAATCGAGAAGAGAAGAATAGCTTTAATTGTATTTGAATGTTGAAGACGAACAGTCAAGGAAAAAGAAAATAAATGAGAGAAGGAGTACATCGAGTATGAAAAAGAAAAAGACAAATACATTAAAAAATTAAGAAAGTAAACATTGAGAAATGCATTCTTAAAAACAGTTTTAAAAACAGAATCGGTGGTCGATTCAGTCAAGACATTGGGTCATTAGATCAATGGTCGAATCAGTGGATCACTAATTGACCTGCATGTCTTCGGTATGTATTAAAAAATTTGAAAATTTTATACTTGCCTTAAAAAGTAAAAAAAAAAAATCACATAACAAATTAATATAATTCCACAAGCTCATTTTTCAAGTTCAAATCCACTGACATACACAGTAATAAAATCACATTATAAATTACATATTACACTTCTTTAAAGTTTAAACAGAATTCAAAATAATAGAATCACATTATCAGCTGTACCATCACTTCTTCAAACAAAATTCACAGTGACAGAATCACAATATCAATTACTTAATAATCACTACTCATAAATAATAAAACAAAATCAACTAAAAATAACATTCAAGTTGGATTAAACAGAATCATGTGGTGTGGACTATATGGTTGAGTTGAGGGCCTTAAGGTTTATCTGTATGCACTTTGAAGTTTGAAGAAGAAGAGTCATGGACTCACAAACACGACACAACAAGGAATGCTTTGCCAAACGCTCATAGCCACAAAACCTTTCTTTCTTTTGGTTTTTTATCCAAATGACGTCGTTTCGAGCAATTTAAAAAAAAAGTGTGTGGCCCGGATCGGGTCACCGGGTCATCTGTTTAACCACGGGTCCCATCAGATTTGATCGGGCAGCACCAGGTTTGACCAGGTCAAAAGCATTGCCGATCTGATAGCCTGCTCGACCCGGTCTAACCTCCGGGTCACGATCCGACCGGTACAGCCGGTCGGGTCAGTCTAATTTTTAAAACTATGCTTAAAAGTTGATGGGCATAGTATTGGGAAGATGAACTTTGGTTGCATTCTTAAAAGTAAACATATATGATGAGAATCTTGGGTTTTTATTCTTTGCGTCAAGGATCTATCTCCTGGTTAGGTCACTTGATGTGGTAAAAGTTTTTCAAGTTCTTTGTGCCCGTTAAAGTGATAAAAGAGAGAGAATTTTCAAATTGGAAATGTTCATTTTTAGTCCTGTAAAATTTTTAGTATGTTTTTGCTGGGATAGAAAACGAACATTTTAAATTTTATTGGTACGAAAAACATATTTTAGGGGGACAAAAAATGTAGATGAGAGGTGAACATACTGTTATAAATAAACCGCTTTGGCCAGTTAAGTTTGGTTCGTGTCCTGGGAAATGCAGAAGGCTTGCATGCTAATGCATATACGGGCCGAAGGTGTTTTTCTAGATGAAATAGGGGCATTCGTCGCGCATCATGGTGTTGGAGTATTGCTACGGCAACATCTGCACATATAGACAAAAATAAATAAATAACTCATGATAAAAAAAATAAAAAAAAATACTGTACATCACTTCCAAAGTTTTCTTAGATAGTTCAGCATCTATAATATCTCTCTTTTGTATTTGAATATGACGTTCACTCATAGTTATTAAAAATAGAAAAAGTTTTCTTTTGCTCTTCTTATTGTCACATGACATTTTTTATTTTAATTTAATTTTAAATTATAAAAAATGTAATAAAAAAAAATCTACATCTATACTGTAAATTAGAATATTCAACTTTTCTTTTTCTCATTTTTTCAATTAAACAATTTTTAATATTTTCTCTCTTCTTTCTTTCTTTTTCTTAAGCCCTCTTTCTCTCTCTTCTTTCTTTTATAAGTACGTTTCATATACTATTTCTGCAATTAGAAATTTTTTTTCCAACCATCTTAAATTGTCTTTCTTTTATCTTTTATCTCTTTTATATATGTATCTAAATTAAATTTCAATGATTTTTTTAAAGTGTCCATATTAAAAAAAGTTTACAACAAATTTTAAATTATTCATTACAAATCTAAAATATAATGTATACATTCAAAATATTCATTTCTTTTAAATTTTAATTACAATATAATTTATATATTTAAAAATAATATCATATTATAATTTTTAAATATATAAAAATAAATATTATCTTGTGTAGTACACAAACTAAAATACTAGTTTATTAATAAATTAAAAATTTTCTTATCAATAAAAAATTTAAATTTATCCTTATATAATGTTATGCATGTCATTTGTTTATTTATATAAAATATACTAAAGTAATAAAATTTTTTTTTAACATTACAAAAGTTTAAATTTTTTATTTTATTTTAAACTAATATTTTAGCCTATGCATTACAAAGAATAAATATTATTTTTATATAATTAAAATTTATACTAAATAAATATTTTTTTAATGTATGAATTATATTATAATTAAAAATCATAATAAATAAATATATATGAATATCAAAAATAAAATTTACAATAAAAAATTAAATTGTTGCATAAGATTAATTTTAACTATTTGCAATTTTTCTAAAGTAAACAATTGAAATTCAATTTAGAAATAAAGATTAAAGAGAATAGATGAAAAGAGACAAATAGTTAAAGAAATTAAGTATACAACTAAAAATAAATCAGAGGTAAGCTGAGACAAATTTTTGAGCCCGTTGCTATAATAATTTATAAAATGTACATTCAAAAAGAAAATGATAGAGAATATTGATCATGTCCAATTAAGAGAGTGAAAAGAACTAGAATCTCACTCTCTAACTTATATATTCTAATTTATTATACATGAATGAATTAAAAGCAAATAATTATTTTTAAAATATACAATATATAGGGTTAACTAAGTTCTTAGTGCCTAAACTTTTTCAAAATTCGATTTTTAGTCCTTAAACTTTAGTTTGATTGGTCAAGGTTCCTAAACTTTTTAAAAATTCGGTTTTTAATTCCTAAACTTTAGTTTGACTGGTCAAGATCCTTAAACTTTTTAAATATTCGGTTTTTAGTCCCTAAACTTTTTTAAAATTTAGTTTTTAGTCCATGAAATCTCATTAATTCAGGAACTAAAAATCGAATTTTTAAAAAGTTTAGGGACTAAAAACCAAATTCTTAAAAAATTTAGGGACTAAAAACCAAATTCTTAAAAAATTTAAGGACTTTGACACGTCAAAATTTTGTTTAGGGACTAAAAACCGAATTTTAAAAAAGTTTAGGGACCTTGACCAGTTAAGCTAATGTTTAGGGATTAAAAATCGAATTTTGAAAAAATTTAAGGACTAAAAACTTAGTTAATCCTAATATATAATACTTAACATTTATAAGGCTGTAAAAAAAACCTTGAAAGAGTCCGAACCTCTTTAGATTTCTTAAGAATATCCAAAAGTTAAAATATTTTTTTTATCAGCAAATATTAATTGTTAGTTTGTTAGTTTTTATTAGTGAGGGATTCGAACCCGCAACCACTTCCCCCTTCCCTTCTCTCTTCACCACCAAACCAATCTTATAACTCTCCAAAAGTTAAAATACTAGTTATATTTATGAGTTGATGCTCCTGTAATTACGGGCATCGTATGTTTATGAATGTTTTAAAAGTCTTAATATTGTGATTACAATAATTTAGTGTTTTTGGATGAGGGTTGACAAAATTAATTTTGAAATAAATTAATTTTGGTGAAAATTGATTTTGAGATGATGTGATTGGATGTTTGGATTTTCGGTGGGAAGGCCCAAAAGTATATTTGAGAGAAAAATGAGTTTGGGATCATGCTTGATTGCTCCCCAAAAGTATTGGGACTAAAATTTTGTCTGAAAACTCAGTTTTAGGTTACTTTTGCAAACTCAGTTTGTAAACTTATGTTTACCATAAACTTACGTTTACAAACTTTAATCCAAACATGCACATATGTTTAGATAAAAGCAAGTTAGTAATAAAACTTAATATAAAATTGGCTTAAATAACCTTTTAGTTCTTATAAGATAGGGTATTTTATTTTAGTCTTTCAATTTTTTTTTTTATATTTTAGTTTTAGTCCTTTAAATTTTATTTTTTTAATTTTAGTCATTGTTATCAAGTAACAATGATAACGTAACAACGACGTTGATAACCCATTGATTTGTCAGGTCATCAAGGAGTCTGATAGAGTAGTCACGGGTAATTTTTTTTCTAGTAAACTGTGTTTTCAAATATCTTATTAATTGTTTTGAATAAATAAAAATTATGTACCAAAAAAAAAAAGATAAAAAATGTACAAAAAAAAATAAAGACAAAAACACTGTTTACCAAAAAAATTATACGTGACTGCCATATTAAACTCTTGATGACATGACAAGTCGATAGATTGATAACATTGTTATTTGATAGCAAAAACTAAAACAAAAAAAATATTTAAATGACTAAAATTAAAATAAAAAATCTTTAAAAGACTAAAATAAAAACCCTCTATTTTATAAGGACTAAGCCATTAATTAATAAGCCAATAAAATTTTAAAAGTTGCTTCAAGGCAAAATCTATACTAAGAGCATGTTTGGATACAAGCTAGAATTGCTTTTGAAAACTTCTCTATTGGAAATATAGAGTTTTTTTTTTCAGTAGAGAAGCTCTTAAAAGCATTTCTAGCTTTTTATTCAAAGAGATTCTAAATCCAGATCAAATTTTTAGCTTAGAACAAAAGATGTGAAAATTTACATATAATCACACGTTAACAACGTAATTATAGAGGATCTGGAGGGAGTTTTACCAGAGACCTTACCAAATATTTCGTTATAGATGCATCGTGAAAGAAGCACGACACCGTATCGCCAATAGTTTTGGCGCAAGACGGACCAGGGAGTCTGAGTGAAGAGATATTTAGTCATTTGTTTGTGGCCCTTAGCCGAAGCCAGAAGCACTGGGATCTCATCTTCTTCTTTGGGCGTTATGGTCAGCAGCTCCAGCCCTCCATTGTTCACAATCCACTCTGCTATGTTCTTGTTGTCTGTTAATTTGGCAGCAAGAGCAAGTGCTGTGTATCCATTGTTGTCTTGCATTTTCAGCAGCCTTTGCTTCCCTGTCTTGATCAACTTCTTCACGATCTCCACGTGTCCCGCGGCCACGGCCACGTGGAGGACAGTGCTACCATCCTCCGGGGACACGAAGAAAACCTCGTCGGGCGAGTGCCCGATGGTGAATTTCACGTCCTCCAGGAAGCCTTTCCGCACGGCGATTTGGAGAGGGCTAGCGGCGCTTTGCTCCTCGTCCTCGTAGGATTGCGTGGGATCGAAATGCGCTTCTACTTCTTCACCGAAGGCGGTTTTCAAATGATCCCAAGCTTGTCTGGCTCTGGTGCACTTCCTTATTTGGCCCAGCGCCTTCCCCCCACACGAGAGTTGAATGGCATGTAATGCCCTGCTGTTTTTTTCATCGTCCTTCTGATGTTCATCAATTTCGTCCTCAATAACTTTGTACCAGAGACCCTTACCCTTCAAGTAGTTCATCACAAGCGTGCTCCAGTTCGCGTAATTCTCTCTGGTCAGCACTTCGACAACGATTCCATTGTTGGACGCCGCAATGCTTGCAGCTGACATTATGATCTGCTAGCTCGTTAATTCATAATTTATATAAAAGCCAAACCAACAACAAAAAAAGTTGGGATGATTGAACATTGATCCACAATGAAGCAATAGAGAAATATTAGGAACACACTCCCTTCAATTTTCTATTGATTGATATTTACCGAAAATGACAAAATTTGGTGGATTGCATGTTATATTTAATGATTTTGTTTATTGATTTTGTAGTTTTTAATCAATTTTAACTAATTAGGAAGAGTATGTTAAAAAATATGTTCCTAAGACTTCTCTAGAAAATTATGAACGGGACAAAGGGGAAATTAAACGTATAGGAATTCTGCTATTATATATATTATCGTACCTTTTGTCGATCGGCTGAATGCAGTTAAGTTGAACTGTTTAATCAACAATAGAAAAATCTTTGGTGTTTTACATCAGCTTAAAGGGGCATCATATTTGTAATGTGTAACCGTACGTGACTTTAGTTAAAGGGAGAAGCTTCCATTAAACAGAACACTGTAATTTGTATGTCAATTGATTCGCTTAGACTTGCTCCTGAATACTGTTCAAAAAGAAGAAGAAAAACAAAAAAGGAAACTAAGAAAACTTCACAAAGAAAACGGGATGTAAGATTCCGTCATTAATTTCGACACAAGAAGAATAAAGAACCTTTGTAATTTAGGAAATGCATTTTTATGTTTTTTATGCTTTTATTTGATTATTCAACAAAGTCGCTGTTTTAAATTTACACGTTTGTTCTTACTATTAGTTTATTTATTATCTGTCATCCGTTTTTATAGGAAATATATATAATGAAAATAATTTTCATCTCCTTAAGAATGTGAAAATTTTAAATTTGAATTATACAAATATACATAGAAGGTTAAAAAATAAAATGAAGTTAATAATTACATAATCAATTAAAAAATCATGTTTTATATTTAAATTTTAATCATTTAAAGAAAATATAAATAGCTTATATAAATAGACACACACATAATGAGAATTATAAATATAAATCATTATATCATATATGAATAATCAAAATTAAAAAAAAAAAAATGTACGTGACTTTTTTGAGAGGTCACATGACCATTAACTAACTTTAATTTTTATCGTGCATATATAGTTATGACTCAAATTTATCGTCTAATTTTTCATAATACAAATACAAAGGGTTCACTGGATACATTTCCTATATATAGCCAATGTATCAAATTAAAACTTTTTTTTTATTATGAGAAATAAAAATTACAAATATAAACCATTTGATCATATTAGAATGATTAAGATTAAGAGAAAAATTTACATAATTTTTTTAAATGATCATGTGGAGTGCTAACTAACTTTTAATCTTGACCATCTATGTATGAATGTATGATCCAAATTTTTAATATCCATTTCTCACAATAAGATTAATTCTTGCTTTATACACTTTACATATGCATATGAGATTTGCTATTGTGTAACCATTTGTTTTTTTATAAGTACTTTGGCAAGCTATATATTTTAGGTGAATTTTATGAAAAATGAAGTTATTATCTGCTAAAGTAGACCTTTTAAAAACAAGTGGGTTTATATTAGTAAAACTTACACAAATTATCTAACGTACATCCACTAGTGGATATTTTAAAAGTAGTATTCTAATAAGTTAACTTCAAATATATTTTAAGATAGTTGAAATTATAACACTTACTAACATATTCATTCATTTTTACAAACGTAAATGTACATCATCAGCTTATGTCTCTATATTTCATCTCAACTACTAGCAATCAGAGTCAGATCATTCATGATTAGCTAGGCGTAATTTCCAGTATGAACTCTGGTTACTGATCTGTTTTTATCTTGTAGGTGTTCCTTTTCCTTAGTTAGTGGTTGCATTGCATTCATGATTTTGCACATCTGCCACGAACTATTTTTCTGTTAGGCTTTAGATACTTCTTGTGCTTATGTTCTTGATATTTTTAATGAATTTTATCTTATAAAAAAAGAAAAAAAAAATTCACTAATAAGTCACATGCATGCAGGCTTTCGAAACTGTTTCGTGTTATACAATGGCGGAGCTTGACCAACAAATTTGCGGGGGCCAAAATAGTAAGAGTCATTTATATACTTAAATTTTAAAATAACAATTTTTTAACTTAAAAAACAAAATAATAAAAAAGTAATGAAAAGTGAAAATTTTCAATACATTTTAAACTAATGCCTAAATGCAATTTGGGTCTTCTTTTAATATCTAATTCGTGATTTTGATCCTCTGGCTATTTTTTGCAATTTTAGTCCACACATTTTAGAAAATGTGCAATTTTGGTCAATTTTTCATACACTTGTTTTTATTTTTTATATTTTAAATAATTAAATTATTTATTAATAGTACTTTAAATGAATATGTTAGCTCTAGGATTCAATTTGACAAAAATAAAAGAAATAAAACTTTTGTAAAATTAAAGATTGGACCAAAATAACAAATTTTCTAAAATATGGGATATAAATTGCAAAAAACAATAGAGGACCAAAATCATGGATCAACATTTAAAATGGACCAAATTTTCAATTTAGGCTAAATTAATCCAATAGATAAAAGATATTTCAACTAATTAATACAAGAGACAATAAAAAATTTACATTATTAACAAGATTATGATTCAAGTTGTCAATCCACAATTTGTAGAATAATATATTAAAACAAGCACAAACATAATCATACAAAACTTAACAAATACAATTATTATTTTTAATTCTAGATACATATATTTCTAATTTAAAAGACAATAATAAAGTTATTAAAAACTATATATCATTCAATATAGTGTCACGTTAAGGATAGCAAATTTTTTTTAAAGAATTTTAATTATTTAAGAGAGGAAAATTTTCTTATCTCTTCGAATAGCATGAAAAAACTATGTTATTTTCTTAAAAAAAAACACAAATATCATTCATTATTTCTAAATATATATCAATATATTAATATCTAAATATATATAATATATTAATATAATATAATATGGAAAGTTCATTTATTTCTGCAATCTACACATATATGATCCATATGTTCACTTTCATTTTTGCAAGTCAGCCGCATCCTAAATAAAAGTACCGTTCACTTCTATTTTTGTTAACCACACGTTAAAAGATATATATTATATTAAGGGGGGGCCAAGTATCTATACTTACATATATTCGGAGAAAATTTTGGGGGGAGCCTCGGAGAAAATTTTGGGGGGACCATGGCTCCCCCCTGCCCCTTGAAAGCTCCGCCACTGGTGTTATACAACTATGCTTTTTCCTTTTTTGTTCAGGAAAAAAACAAAAAAACAGTAGAGACAATATACTCGATGGTGTACAGAGGAGGTTATAAGCATTGCCTGTCCAGTTGAAAAAGGTAAGGCACCAATGTTCATAAAGGAACTACGAAGAAGGTAAAGTGTAATGACCCGGAAGACATTAAAGGTGACCTATCTATCTAAACGCGAAAGATCTCATTTTATTTTCATTCAAAACTCTTAAATTAAGTTTAATCATGAAAATAGTTACCAAATTTTCAATTTCTACACATTGTCTAATAATCAACCATCATATATATAAATCATCATCAAATCATGCCAAAAACATAATAAGTATGGTGCCTTAAGATACTACAAAACCAACATCTCAACCGAAAAGAAAGAAATCTCAAAAGGGTCCCTTAATTAGGGAATAAATATATCGAGTACATCATAAATATATCTATGTCCCTAAGTTGGTCCCCACTATGATGGTAAATGAAAAAGACTAAGGGTTGGGTCTTGACTCTAGTCTACCAAAGATCCAACATCAACCAAGAGCGGCATGCTCTCCCATGACCTCATCGCCGCCTGCTCCTGTGTCAAATGATATATATATTAGTGCAAAAAATAGGAAAAAGCAAGGACAAGTTCATTTCATGCGATGGAAAGGATAAAGAGAGATAGAGAGAAAAATAAGGTGAAAGTGGGTTGTAAGATATTAAGATTCATGTTTATTGTTGCTCTTTCTTTTCCTTCATTCAAAAAAGTTCATTATCCATTGATTTATCCAACAACTAACCACCCATCCGCCCTTTATTCCCTTTTACCCATCGTGCTGTCATCCTTCTCTATGCAGCCATCGCCGCTCCCAAGAAAAGGAAAAGCAAAATAAAAAAGAAAAAGTTATAAACATATGAGGAGCTTGTACAACAAAAAAGAGAATATACAAAACGAAATAGAATATTTTATGTTAATTCTACTTCAAGTTATGCCGCTTATTTTCTTTTTACCCAGGGTATCTTTTCATGAATGCATTTAAAAAAATGTTTTGTTTAAAATATTAGCTCATTTACAGACGAAATGGATAAAAAAAGTTTAACAATCACAAAATAAAAAAGAAAATGTGCAAACATAATAAAAAAAGAAACAGACAAAAAACTGTTTTATATTAATTTTACTTTACGATATGTATCACTCATCCTTTCGTCCCCATATTTAAATTTTAAATATGTCTTTGAAAAATATTTTTTGCTGAACTTTTATTCTATTCATTAATGTGATAAAAAAGAAGAAGCACGAATTGCTTAATAAACATGAATAATAAAAAAATTAAAATGTGGAAACTAAGGAGCTTGTACATTGAAAAGATCCAATAAAAATTAAAAGCAAGGAAACATAATGCAATTAAAGATGTTTATTCAACATATAGATAGCAATATATTTTTTTTTTTGGTGAATGACATATAGATAGCAATATAATAAAAAGAAAAAAAAATTGATGAAACCTTAAAGTGAAGAAAAAGGAATTTGTAAAGTGTAAAACTATAAATGTATATCATATGAAATTATGAAGCTAATTTTAAAATTATATCATGCCGTTATTTAATTTCACATGCATAATATTATTTACCTTTTATTTTATAAAATTGTACTTTTTATTTTTATTGAACGTAAAGGATTAATGTGAAAATAATAAAGTAACAAATATTATAATGATCTTATCCAATTCTAGCATATTTACCACCTACAGAGGATACTTATGATTTCAGAAAGAAAAAAAAAACTTATGTAAAAAAGTGTATATAAAAGAAAGGAAGAAAGAATATTTACATTAATTGAACTTCATATTTACAAAAGAAAAGGAATATAAAAGAGTAAGATTTTCATAAAGTAAAAAATAGAAATTGTTAGACAAGTAAAAAAGGAATAAACAAGAAACGTGAGAAAGAATATTTTATTACCAAAAGACTTTAGAGACGGAAATATTTCCATCCCTATTAGAGACGCAAAACAACAATAATATTAAGGAGTGGAGTTGAAATTTTAAACATTAAACTCGTATTGTGCACAGGATATATATATATATATATAGTCAATAGAAAAAAAAATTGAAAAATAAAATAAAATTATATAGCACATCGAGAAATTGGTATTAATCCTCAGAGTAATAAAAAATATCATACTATACGAGAGAGCCCTATTAACTCAAAAAAAGAGTTGGCAAATTCCTTTTTAACAAGTTATGTTGATGCCGACTTGGGTAGCTGCTAAGTTACACAAAGATCAACTACCGAATTTTGCATTTTCCCAGGAAGTTCCCTGGTCTAATGGAAATCCATGAAACAACCTATGGTGCTCATTCCTCTGCTGAAGCAGAATATCGATCCCTAGCTTGCCTCACCAGTGAACTTCTTTGGCTCAAGCAACTTCTAAGGTCGTTTGAGGTATCACCAACTTCAATTATGGTGTTTTGTGACAATATATAAGTCAGCAATACAGCTTGTCACAATCAATGGCCGATCTAGGACCTAGAGTCAGAGGAGGCAAGTTACTTGTATAAATATGATTATTATTTTCATTAGGGTTTTAAATTGCGGTTGCAATCGCGGTTGTGATTTTGTTGCGATTCTTGACATTATGGGAAATTGTGAGAAAATTTGGTTGACATGACCGCAATTGTGGTTGTGAGGTGGTTATAGTAAGTTGAAAAATCTTTACATTGTAGCCGCAATTGCGATTGCAGACTGCAATTTAAAACCATGATTATCTTACATATGAAAATAAAACACGAGATGAAAAAAATGGGTAATTGAATAAAGCGTATAAATACTTATTGAGCTGAAAAAGGAACAAAACTAGTCAATAAAAACAAATTTTGACAACGAATGGAAACTTGGGACATGTTCAAATTATAAAAATAGATGAAGCAAAAAGACAATAACAATGGATATGTACTTGTATTTTTCTCAAAGTTAGGGGGTGCATTTGCACCCGAACTGAAAAATTGAGAGCAACGGGTTCAAACTATAAAAATAGAAAAGGCAAAAAAATAACAATATTAGATATATACTTGTGTTTTTCTTAAAGTCAGGGGGTGCATATGCACCCCCCTCAACATAACATAGGTCTGCCTATGGTCACAATCCCGCTAACAATGAAAAGACAAAACACATTGGCATAGATTGCCATTTCATTAGGCAACATGTCAATTCAGGTTTCTTTAAACTTGTTCACTAATACAATCTCAGCAGCAACTAGCAGATGCACTTACCCAGGCTTTGCCACATTCTCATTTCACTGAGTTGATGATTTCCATGTTGAGAGTTATGAACCTTTACCTCCCAACTTGAGGAAGCATTTTATAGTTAGTAATTAACTGTTTCAGCTAGTAGTAGTCGTTATGTTAATTAATGAAGTAGTTTGTTAGATACTTATACAAATTTTTATATATTAGACCCTCTGCACATGTGTGCTATTCGTTCTATTCGATCATGAATAGCTGAATTCATTTCAATGAAAGATTACTGTGTGCTATTCTTTCTATTCAATCATGAATTGCTGAATACATTTCAATGAAAGATTACTCTTCTATCTCGATATTTCTCAATAAGCAGGGAATGAATCCAAAGACAATCGTATGTTGGACATTCATTATAATTAGAAAAAGTTTTAAGGCTCCTGCAGTTGAAGTAAACATCAACTTCAACTTTAATTTACATTATTTTTCTTCCTAGAAATTAAGTCTTGAATGATTTTATTATTAATAAATTATAATTCTATTAAATTACAGAATTAAAAGTTCAATGTGCATATTACGTGATGGAGCATTTGAATTTTTTTCAAGTGTGGGTCTAGGGTTGGTATGACATGTGATGAAAGGTTTTGGAATAAAATCCAAAGCCAATTAGAATTTGGAAGTTCCACGCAATGCAATGAGACAAAATGAGAAAGAAGAAAAAGTGGTCTAGTTTCGGTTATTTAAATCTAAAACCGACTATTGAGGGAACGGATCCCTCATCTAAATCAAGTAACAAAATTGATTTGGATTTAAAAACCAGTCCAATAAAATGAATTAATATAAAAATGGGGTGAAGTGGTGTGGTGTGGTTAAGGTTGTGAGATGAATAAATCTTTTTGTACAGCCCTACTAATAATTTGGGCGTAGAAATGGAGTTATAAGACAATGAAGTATTACAAGATTCTATGAGATGGAAAGAAGAGACCATGAATGAGTCAATTAACTAGGGCACTCAAAATTTTGTATACATAAACAACATTGTATGCATAAAAAAAAAAAAAAAAAAAGCATTGAATACCAACAATGTCATTTACTACATAATAAGTAGATAGCAAGGCAAACGTGGCATTTGTGCCAACACCGCATAACAGAAGAAAGTGTTAGTAGAGGCTATACCCCCAAATTGTACTAGCTACCCATGATCTACAATATTTTATGAATTATGAGGACCACATGGTAAAATTCAGTCCTTTCCCCAACTCCTAATAAGAAAAAGTATTAGCAGAGAAACATACTACATTTGAGTACATGTGGTTCCTTGACTTCGCACATGCCTATGTCAAACCACGCCCACGCAAAGTGTGTTCTTGCCCACAGCATGGGTTTGATTACCTCTTCTACATATTTTCAATATATTCCTTTTGCTTATAAAAAAAGAATCTCATTTGAGTTACAAGCAAACTCTGCTCAAAATTCATTCATATGTGTTATGTTTATAAAGGAAAACAAATATGTGGAAATTTTATTCTGTGATTAGATTAGTTTCTTTTAAAAATATAATTTCATTTTTCTAGCTAGTTAAGAGAGTTTTTTCATATAATATATTTTCCAAAATTAGCGTGTGGTTAGACATGCATGATGATACAATTCACTTAATAAGATGTATAAATTTGCTTTGGAGGTGAATTGTATATATGTTTTTAATTTATTTTGATTTTTTTATATTGTATAGCAAAAGAAATTAGTCACTTTTCATTCTAGTTAGTTGTGATTACTAGTTGGATTAATATAATTGCAAATTGGAAGTCAGTCACGGACATATTGATGAGTATAATTTGCCTTAATTTCTTCTATACCAAATATCTCACTCTTTAGCAATTGGATAGAGAAAATTTCTATGAAACTTCTGCGTAAATTCGAAGTTTACCTACTAGAAGAAATTTTCATGAAACTTCTGTGTAAGTTTAAGGATTACATAACAACAATATATTAATATACTATTACTAACGGAACCTATTTGATAGCCAATTCTTGACAATGATATCATGCCTTTGCATAGTCTAAGGTAAAACATGGGGTGCTGTTATTTAGCAAGTTGGATGTTAGCTAGCGTTGCTGTCATGTTCTAATTTTTAATCTTTATAGTCTAAGTTCTTACCGGATTTGGTAAGTGTTCCGGTGCGGTGGCTCTGCCGGAATCTCTTATGTGAATGGTGGGGATGTACCTGCAAAGACACTCCGACGCTCAAGTTAGAGGCACAGAGGTAGGAGACAGGTATCACAATTGGATATAGAATTTCATACCTTGATTGGATTGAGTACCTTCGTATTTATAGAGTGTAGAAAGATAAATTTGATGGGATTATTTTTCTATCGAATCTCGTTAATAGAGATAAGCTTATCTTCTATCATAATCATGTGCCTTAATCTTCGTATATTTGATCTTTTAGTAAGATATATTTTCTGTTATAACTGCCTTGGCCCGAGTAGGATTACACTACTCAGCCAGGTCATCTACTAGGTGCAGTGCCTAGTCTAAGTAGTACACATGCCCCCAAACTCTGAAGCTATGCAAGAGCTTAAGTGGTGACCCTGCCGAATCTCAAATTTTTATTTGACCAAGTTGGCCTTGTGTCTTACTCGTCTCGTTCTGTCGGATTCGGCTCAGTCGTTTTGTTTTGAAGGGTCACGTCACTTCGTTTTCAAGTGGTCGCATCGCTTTAGACCTATTAACTCGTAACGTTTTTCGAGGGTGGCGACAATGATTATTTTTTAATTTCGAAACGTCCTCGGGATACCTAAAGGTCTCAAGCCTCCCTAGCCGTTGATTCGTTTGGTGAAGAGTCTTGATCCAACGGTCCAAGTCGTTTCATTTTTTCGCATTTGAAGGTTTTGGTCCTCTATATAAGGGTCACTGCTAGCCGGACCCTTACTTCTTCTTCTTCCCTTTCCTTCTCCGGCGAGCTTCCCTTTGTATTTCCGGCGACTGTACCTCTCATTTCTTCCTTTTTCCTCCTTTTGTGCTCAGGTATGTCCCAGCCTTTTTTCCCTTCTTCTTACTTCAGTTATGTCTTCTTTGAGTGAGGGTTCAGAGCATTATGGCGGTGGCAAAATGTTGTCGTCAGAGGTTCACTTGATCGGAGAAGGTTCCGACGGAGATTATTCCTTGCACCGTTCTAACTCCAGTGGGGTTAGTGATGGCGTGTTGACGACAAACACCATTGCTACGGATGCGGGGGTGGTTCGCCCCTCTGCTGATCTCGCACAGGTGCCTCTAGCCATCCCCATTGAAGGGGTTGTGGTCTTAGATGATTATGAGGCCATAGAGGTGCATCCTTTAGTCACTCGGTGCACCCGTTTTCCTCCTCCTCCTTCCTATTTTCCCCAACCCTGATGAGTCTAAGGGTTTGAAGAAATCTTATCCCCCTATCATCATTCCAGGTTATTTATGGGTTAATGGTAAGGTGGGGGCTTACTTTTCCCGATATCAGACCGAGGAGTCGTTAACTTCTATTCTTCAGGAAATTGATTTATGTAACTCGAAGAGGCTGGGTATAGTTCATGCCGAGCCTTGTGGGCCTACCGAGCATGTCTTCCTCTCAACTCTTCCGTGTCAGTCTCATTCTCGTATGTGTATGAGGCTTTCTTCTCAGCTCTCAACATCACAGTGCCTTTTGATATGTTCGAGGCTGATGTTCTCCGGGAGCTAAATGTTGCTCCTACTAGTTGCATCCGAATGCCTGGGCTTCTCTTCAGGCTTTCCGGGTGCTTTGTAGTAAATTCTATATCACTCCAACTGCTCCTAAATTTCTTTACCATTAATTGGTTAAGGAAAGTAAAAAGGGGGGTTGGGTTTCCCTGACCAATATTCTGGGTCGGTCAATCCTGGGTCCTTATACCTCTTCTTGGAAAAACTTCAAGAGTGGGTTCTTCCGAGTTCGACTGGGTCCGGAAGGGGAGATTGACTTTTTTGATAGGAGTGGGAGGCCAAGGTTCCCTCTTTACTGCACCCGAGCTCCGAATAAGTGGTCATCTTAGCAGGTTGTGGACATGTCTCCTGAAGATCAGAATGACATGGTTACTATGTGCAAGTTATTGCATTTGCTGCATTGTAAGACTATAGTGGGGATCCCCGTTTCTCAGACTCCGAGAGAGGATTGGGACAATGAGTGCTTTTTCACTCGATTTTTATTTCTTTTGTACTTGTCTATTTTTGCTAATTATTTTTCTTCCTCTTTGACAGTTGTGATGGGGAAGTACGATTACAAGAATGCTAAGAAGCTTCGGCTTGAGAAGCTGAAGAGCAAGGACGCTGTTGCCGAGGGAGTCCAGGTTGCTTCTCCAACTCTGTCTCCTCCTCCCCCTCCTTCTTCGCTGAAGAGGAAGAGCCAAAGGGCTACTCGAGGGGAAGATGGCCCTTCGAAGAGGGCAAAGCCGAGTCCTCCTCCTGCTTAAACTGCTACCTATCCCATTGAGAGGCATCTGGCCTTTTTTTTCTATGATGGACGAGCGGGCTTCTCTTTAGGGTAAAGACTTCAACCTTCAAGCCCTAATCAGTGTTGAGAATCTCGGTCAAGCTGACCGGGACATGCTTAGGGATGTCGTGCCTCGACTTTTCATGGAGGCTACTTCGCGCTTCCAGGCTCATTCTTAGGCCATTGCCTAATTTTGGGCTGAAGAGTTCGACCGCGATCACCGTAAGCTCGCTATGGCCAAGAAGATTGCATCGAAGGCCGAGCAGGCCTTAGTGGATGCTACTCGGGCTAACGAGACTTTACTTCAGTTTGCTGAGGAGTGTCCTAAGTCCCTTGAGGCAGCAGAAACCAAGTTAAAAGAGGTAGAAGACCCAGAGAAGGTCTTGGAGCTTTCTTTGACTACTGTTGAGAATTCGACGAAAGATCTATAGGCTGAGGTGGAACGCCTTAACCATGAGCTTGAGCGGGTGAAGCTGGATGCTGCTAACTCCGAGGCGAAGCTGAGAGTCGACCTGAGTGAGGCTGTGGATGAGGTCATCTCGACTCATAAGGCCAGGTCCGGTTCTTTTTTAAGGATGCTGATACCTCTGTTTTTGATATTGGTAAGGATGTCAACAAACAGGGGGAGTTGGTGGATGAATCGGCCAACCCGAATGACAAGGCTCCAGGTGACTCAACCCAACCTGACCATCCTGCTGCTTAGCTCTTAGGCATTTTTATTTGTTTTCTTTTTTGTAAAAGGCTCACACCCAACCCATCTAATAGGGTGCCTTTATCTTAATGAAATTTGATTTTCTCTTAAGTATGGTACCCTTATTCTTCCGCGTGTAGGATATCAATAATTCTTAGCCGATTAGGGTCTGCGTTATTAGTTTAACTTGTTTTTCGTATCCTGTTGAAGGTCTACGCGGTTTTTAACTTATTCTTTCGTATCCTGTTAGAGGTCTACGCGGTTTTTTAGCTTAACTCATTTTTTTTGTATCCTGTATAGGTCTACACAGTTAGCTTATTTTCGTAACTTAGTCTTTCGAGAGCTAGTTATCGTGGTTCGGCCATTCTCCTTTAGGGATGCCGAATGTCGCTCACTTTAAGTGGCTTTTTGTGCCGGGTATCCGGTTGGTCTACTCGGTCTTATGTGAATTAAGATAATGTGATGGAAAAAAGAACTTTTATTAATAATAAAAGTCGGGTGTTCCTCGTTAAAACCTCTTTGACAAAAAATCTCTTGGAAAAAAATGTAAAGTAAGAGATAGAGTACATCACCACTTACAATGTTCTAGTTGTAGTAAAACTTCAGATGAGTAGCGTTCCAAGTACGATGGATGGCTTTGACGGATGGATGCTCTAGTCGGTAGGCTCCATTTCCCAGCATCTCGGTTACTCTAAAGGGGCCTTCCTAGTTAGTTGCCAGCTTGCCCTATCTGGTTTCTTTTCTTGCTTCTCTGCATTTTCTTCAAACCAAATCTCCGACTTAAAAGTTTCTTGGCTTGATCTTGCTGTTGTATCTCTTCTCGGCTCTTCTTTTGCAGGCCTCTACTATGATTCGGACCTCATTTAGGGTCTCTTTGGTCATGTCGAGTGCATGCGTTAGTGACTGGTCATTATTCTCTTGAACAAATTTTGCTCTTCGCAACGAGGGTTCTCCGACTTCTACTAGTATCATGGCATCTGATCCATATGAGAGTCGGATAGGTGTTTCCCTGATTGTAGGTTGTGGCATGCAGTGATATGCCCAAAGGATTACAGGAAGCTCCTTGGTCCAACATCTTTTGGTGTCACTAACTCGCTTTTTTAGTTCTCCTAGTATGATTTTGTTGGCTGCTTCAGTTTGCCCATTGGTTTGAGGGTGCTCTACTAAGTCACCCGATGCCGAATCTCGGGGTTCTTAAAGAACTCTTCCAGGTTTTTTTCAACGTACTATTTTTCGTTGTCAGATATTATTGAGTGGGGGATGCCGAATCGGCAGATGATGTTTTTCCGTACGAATTTTTGTACGTTTTTGGTCGTGATGATGGCCAAGGGTTCGGCTTTGATCCACTTCGTGAAGTAGTCGATTCCAACCAAGAGGAATTTGACCTGTCCTTTAGCCAATGGGAATGGTTCTAAGATATCCACTCCCCACATAGCAAAGGGCCATAGTGTCGTGATGTTGTGCAGTTCTTTCGCTGGTAAGTGAGATATGTTGCTATATTTATGGCATTGTTCACATTTTCTTACGTATTCGACACAGTCTTGACGCATTGTCGGCCAGTAGTATCCGGCTTGTAATACTCGGGCGGTCATGACTTTTCCTCCTGAGTGCATTCCACATATTCCTTTATGCATTTCGTTCACCATGTACTCGGCCTGCCCCTTCGTAATGCACTTTAGCAATGGTGCAGTGAAGCCTCTTCTGTAAAGGTCTTCTCTTTCTATCACATAGAAACTCGCCCTTCTTCTAATCTTCTTAGCTTCCTCTCGATTTTTGGGAAGGGTTCTTCCTTTCAAGAAGTTCCATACCTCGGTCATCCACTCTTGGTCTGTCGGGTTGATATTGGAAACTTCTTTGTCAATACTTGGAGCAGATACCGTCTCCTATATGACAGTTTGGTGTTGGCCTTTCTTCTTTGTACTTGTCAATTTTGATAGTAGGTCAGCTCTTTCGTTTTGCTCTCTTATGATATGGTTGAGTTCGAACATGGTGAATTCATTCTTCAACTGGGAAGCTAGGTGGTAGTACCTTGTCATCGGGGGTCCTTCGTTTGATAGGATCCGTTCATTTGTCTCGTGACCAGTTTTGAGTCGCTCCAGCACCTGAGGTGCTTTGCTCCTACTTCTTTAGCGAGTTTCAGCCTGGCTAACAGGGATTTTTTCTTGACTTAGTTGTTAGATGCATCGAAGTCGAGCCTGAGTGACTGTTGTAAAATAATCCCTTCGGGACTTTCGATTATGACGCCTGCTCCACTGCCTTTGGTGTTCAATGAGCCATCTACGTAGAGGGTCCACCATGGTAAGGATGCCTCTTCTACTGGTGCTAGCTCTGCAATGAAGTCGGCTAGGCATTGGGCTTTGATAGGTTCCCTCATTTCGTACTTGATGTCGAACTCTAATAGTTTTACTGACCAGGCTATCATTCTTCCGGTGAGTTCCGGCTTCCTCGATACTTGTCGTATTGGGTGGTCGGTTCGTACCACCACTTGGTAGCTCTAAAAATACAGTCGTAGCAGTCTTGCTGAAGCGACCAAGTCTAGTGCTAACTTTTTGATCATCTGGTACCTTGTTTCGGTATCTTTCAGCACTCGACTTACATAGTAGACTGGTGTTTGCGTCTGTTTTTCTTCTTGGATAATGGTCAAGCTGCTTGCGTCCCCTAAGACTGCTAGGTATAACATTAAGTCTTTGCTGGGTTCAGGTTGTGTTAGGATTAGTGGTGAGGTGAGTAGCGTTTTCAACTTTAGGAAGTTGGCTTCACACTCTTCACTCCATTCAAATATTTGTTGCTTCTTGAGGAGTTGGAAAAAGGGTCTGGCTACATTTGCCGCTTTTGGCAGAAAACTGGATAGGGACGCCAGCGTTCTAATTAGCTTTTGTACTTCTTTCACTTAGGCTTCTGATGTTTATGATAGCTACGCATTGCTCAAGGTTGGCCTCTATGCCTCTGTGTATGAGCATGAAACCTAAGAATTTTCCACCTTGTACTCCGAATACACACTTCTCTGGGTTTAGCCTCATATTGTGTTTTCTGATCTCATCAAATATTTCAGCTAAGTCTCATGAATGTGAGTTTGGGTCTTGATTTTTCATTAACATGTCGTCTACATAGACTTCTAGGTTTCGTCCGAGTTGCTCCGCGAATTTCTTGTCCATCAGATGCTGGTATGTTGCACCCGCGCTCTTTAACCCGAATGGCATTATCGTGTAGCAGTAGTTAGTCATATCAGTTATGAATGTTGCTTTCTCCTCATCTGGTGGGAACATGGGTGTCTGGTTGTAACTGTAATACGCGTCTAGAAAACTCAAGATGGGATAACTGGATGCTCCGTCCACCAACCTGTCGATACTTAGCAGTAGGTATGAGTCCTTGGGACATGCCTTTTTAAGGTCTGTGTAGTCAGTACACATCCTCCACTTGTCGTTTGCTTTCTTCACCATCACAACGTTCGTTAGCCATGTGGTATAGTGTACTTCTCTTATGAAACCAGCGTTGAGTAACTTTTTAGTTTCATCTCTGACCGTTTTTCCTCTCTCGGCCCTAAGCTTTCTCTTCTTTTGGGAGATTGGCTTGGCCTCTGGGCAGATGACAAGTTTGTGACAATGGAAGTTTGGGTCGATTTCGGGTATGTTGGCTACTGACCACGCGAATAGGTCGGCATTCTTTGATAAGACTTGGGCAATTGCATTCTTGGTTTTGCTAGTTAGCTGAGTCTTGAGCTTTGTGCATTGACCTGCTTCTCTTCCCAACTGGAAGGACTTCACCTCTTTGGTGGGTTCTGCTCTCAGCTCACCTTCCCTGGGGCCGAGTTCGGCCTCGTCCATTGGTTGTACCATGAACGAGGTGCATGGTACATGCTTCACTCTTGGTTTTGAAACTTTTTTGCCGCTGGCTATCTTTAGACTTTCCAAGTAGCACTCACGGGTTGTTTCTTGATTAGCTTTTACTATTACTATTTCCCCTTCCTAGTTGGGGAGTTTCATCGCAAGGTGAGGAGTTGAGATCACTGCTCCTAACTCATCAAATGCAGGTCTTCCTATAAGAATATTATATGAAGTGAAGGTGTTGACTAAGAGGTACCTGATTGTAATGGTCTTGGATGCTTTGTCTTTGTCGTCTCCGAAAGTGGTGAGGAGGTTTATGTAGCCTCTGGTATCCATTTTTTGGCCTAAAAAATCGACTAACTGTTCGGTGTATGGCTGTATCTGGCTCTCGGGGATGTCTAACTGTTGGAAGGTGGACCAGTACAAGTTGTTAGCCGAGTTGCCTTGGTCTACTAGGACCATGCATACTAGGAAGTTGGCTACCTCAACCTTAACCACCACTAGGTCATCGTGGTTGGGTTCTATACCTTCCAAGTCTGCGTTAGTGAATGTTATGAGGGGCAAGCTTCTTAATGCTCTCGGTCTTACGAAAGCCGAGTTGATTGACCGAATGCCGCGTAAGTGTCTCTTCATTGCCGAGCTTGAGCTCCCTCCCTGATAAACCCATTCTTGTCGTTATTTTATGGGGTTTCTCGCACCATTTGATCCTTAAGTTGCATCATTTTTTGATTGATTTTCGTTGATATATGGTGTTTTGATGCAGGGTGAACCTTAACTCAGGAAGAGAAGAAAAAAGGGGAGATTTGCATTCCTGGCAAGTAAGCATGACCCCATGCACAGGGTGTGCTGAACAGTTCGTGCTCCGTAACTTATGCACGACCCTATGCACGGGGTGTGCTGAACAGCTCATGCTCCGTAACTTATGCAAGACCCCATGCACGATCCCATGCATAGGGCATGCTAAACAGCTCGTGCTCCATAACTTAAGCATGCCCCTAAGCACGACCCTTAGCACGGGGCCGTGCATACCCTGTTACAGCTGATATCTTTAAATAGAATAGGTTTTTACGTTTGACACACTTTTTCTTTTACATTCAGTTTTTACACTTTCTTGAGAGTACTTTGGAAGTTTCTGAGGGACTTACAGGATAGGAAGAATAGAAGTTCATCACGAGGATTGATTCTTGTAACGACTCTCTTCCTCTAATGTCTCTTTTGTTCTCTGTTTTGGTTAGATGCTTTCCTATGCCCATGGCTAGCTAAATCCTTAAGCTAGGGTTGTGATGTAGGATCTATATGTGAACCCTGATTCTTCTATTTTCAATAAAAAGTTCTTGTTGAAAATCTGAATATTATATTCTGATTCTATTAATAATAGCGGTTTATATGAACATAATCTTTAACTTAGAGGAAACAAAATATCCTCTATTTATGTGTAATTAATGTAATTAACCTATATAAACACGCATCCGCTGTGTACTCTGACACACGGTTTTCCCTCCATTATACTTCTGTTTTCTCCTATTTTAACATGGTATCCAGAGCCTGACAGAGGTATTACGAAAATCGTGTTTCACCGGGGATAGAGATCCACTATCCCCGGTGGATCCTTTTGATCGTCTCCCTTCTTCCGTGACTAGTTTCGCACCTCTGCAGTCTTTTTTCTGACGTGTTTTTCGATCATCGCCTTTTGTTCGTTGCTCATTTTCCAGTGAAGAACTTTTTGATCGCCTATCCTACTACTGTTCTTTTCCGGCATGTTTTCCGGCCACCGCCTTCTGCTCGCCGCTCATTTTTCAGCGAAGAACTTTTTGGTTGCCTATCCTGCCACCGTCCTTTTTCGGTGTGTTTTTTGGCCAACGCCTTCTACTCGCTGCTCATTTTCAAGCGAAGAACTTTTCGGTAGCCTATCATGCCACTGTCCTAGATGCACTGGCCCCGTTTGTGTCCCATGTGCACTAGTCTCGACGACTTTGTCCCAGATGCATTGGTCTCGTGTTAAGTTTAAATAATTTGAGTCTCCAACATTATTGGGTTTGAAGCTTCCAAATGTAGTTTCAAGAAGAACGGACCTTGCTATGTTTGCCATGAATTTTCTCTTTCGCTGATGATCATTCCAGCTATCTGGCAAAGATATTTTTTCTAGCAACTTTCTCCGACTTCTCCAACATCCCTGAGTTGTTTTTCAAACTATTATTTTTTGGTGGAGCTCAATTTTTATGTTTTTTATTTATTTGTCGGAATAAATTTTCTTGTAACAAGCTGAGAGCTTAGTAACCTTCAGCTTGAGGGGGAGTGTTGAAAATCAGAATATTATATTCTGATTCTATTAATAATAGCGGTTTATAGGAACATAATCTTTAATTTAGAGGAAACAAAATATCCTCTATTTATGTGTAATTAATGTAATTAACCTATATAAACATGCATCCGCTGTGTACTTTGACACACGGTTTTCCCTCCATTATACTTCTGTTTTCTCCTATTTTAACAGTTCTCATTTGTTTTATCAATTAAATTGCTACGTTCTTCTTCTTTTTAATCAGGACTGATCACCCTGAACCCTAAATTGATTAATTCTTATGATCAAACTGTTAATTAATTGAATTGCGTAGCAATTGGATTCTAGGGATTTGCATGAATCAACTCTTCCCGGAATTTTCGATCCGATTAACATTTGTTAATTAACTTTATGCTAAACCTCTTTTCTAAATTAATCTCTAATGAACAAAAAGGGATTGATTAGAAAGGGGAGGATTTTCAGAACATAATCCAATTCTGTTTATTATTTTAAGAGGCATGATTGGTAATTGCATAAACAAATGGCTCTTTAACTGGAATAGGGAATTAGGGGGAATGCGAAATAGTCTGAAATCACGACTCTAGGTCCTTTAATCTGACAGAACTCATTTCTAATTTACGTTTACTTGCACTTTCTGATATTTTCTCGTACATAATTGCAACTCAAACACTTTTCTTTCCTTGTCTTTTACAAATTTGTTATTTGGGAACCATAATCAGTCTCTAGGGTATGATATTCGAACTTAGGTCCACTGTAACTACTGCGTAGCGTACGCTTACCCTTAAGAGTTACGCATTTTACGCATCACTCCCCCGGCAAATCCTCCTGTTATTGTGTTGAAAATACCCCGAAGCCTAGTCTCGGGAGGGTTAGTTTGTTCCTCTTAACGGGTCTCCTCTATTTCCTGGGATTTTCTGTCGCGATCTTCACCCTTGTCTCGGGTTCGTTCCCGCTTAAACTTTCTGCAATCATCTCGGACGAAACGTCGTAGCTTGCCTTCTTGGATAAGTTTTTCAATCTTATCCTTTAGTATGGTGCAGACTTCGGTGGCATGTCCATGCACTCGATGGTATATGCAAAACTTGGACTTGTCCACTTTTTCTGGGGACCGGTTCTGAGTAGGCAGACTAATCAGCTCAACACTGCAAGCCTCTTCTATGACTTGACTTCTGCTTTGTATCAAGGGAGTGTAGTGAGTGAATCTTGCACGAGGTGACTTTTAGGCCCTAGATCTGTAGTTAGAAGTCTGTTCTCGACTTGTTCCTGTTTCTCGTGTTCCTCATGCTTCTTACGGTATTCGCCTCTAACGCATTCCCGGAACTTCGTCATCTCTTCCATCTGAATGTACCCTGCTGCTCTTACTCTGAGCTCGTCCATGTCATGCGGCAGCTTCTTGCAGAAGCTGTTCGAGAAAGGGTTTGAATTTCACGGCCATCAGCATGGCGGTTAGTACAACTTAAGGATTCAAGTCTCGAATTTTTACTGAGACTTCAGCAAATTTCTCCACGAAGTCCCTAAGGGATTCGTTGTCCTCTTCCCGAATGTTGGCCAAGGCCACTGCCGTTAAGGGGTGAGGCCGACTCGTGGCATATTGGGCACCGAAACAAGCAACCAAGGTAGCGAAAGAATCAATCGAATGCAGTGGGAGGCGTGTGTACCAGTTTAAAGCTGCCCCCTTCAACGTGGTTGGGAAAATGCAGAACATGATGGAGTCTTCGTTTGTGTAGAGGTTGACCAGCTGACGAACGCATCGATGTGCTCGTCTGAGTCTGTTAGGCCGTCAAAACGATCCCTGGATAGAGGTTTCCACCCAACCGGTAGTGGTGTTTCCATAATACCGTCTACGAATGGGTGTCGTCTTGTTGTCTCCATCATTGCATTCCATCTCGGGACCGTGCACGAAGCAAATATAAGTCTGGATTCCATTTGGGTTGTTGTTCGGTCTACCTCACTCTCGGTAATGTCATCCCATTCTGTTAGATAGGGTTGTTCGTGGGCGGTTGTGTGGGCAGCCGAGTGCGCGTTTCGATTCTCTTGCAGTTTCTAGTATTGTTATCAGAGATTAGCGTTCTCCCTGCGAAGATCCTCTATCTCCTTCGTGTTGTTTTGCTTCAGCGTGTTTACCTCCCTTTGCAGGGCTTGGATCAATGGGTGATTCTCAAGCGCCTGACGCAGGATGGGCACCACATTGTCGGGGTTACCTACGCAGGTATCCCCCAGTGCCGATGTTCCCTTAGTTAGGGTTTCCAGCACTTGTGGTCGCTTTTCGTGATTCGCTATTTTGTCTAAGGTTGTTGCCATCGTGATCGTTTCGCATTGATTGGTGTGGCTGGGAAAAGTTTCACCAAGCCCCATGGTGGGCGCCAAATGTTCTTACTGAATTTGGTAAGTGTTCCGGTCCAGTGGCTCTGCCGAAATCTCCTCCGTGAATGGTGGGGGTGTACCTGCAAAGACACTCCGACACTTAAGTTAGAGGTGTAGAGGTAGGAGACATGTATCATAATTGGATGTAGAATTTCGTACCTTGATTGGAATGAGTACCTTCGTATATATAGAGTGTAGAAAGATAGATTTGATGGGGTTATTTTCCTATCGAATCTCGTTAATAGAGATAAGCTTATCTTCTATCATAATCCTGTGCCTTAATCTTTGTATATCTTATCTTTTAGTATGATGTATTTTCCGTTATAACTGCCTTGGTTCGAGTAGGCTTACACTACTCGGTCAGGTCATCTACTCGGTATAGTGCCGAGTCCAAGTAATACAGTATATATACCTTTACTTATTTTTATAGCGAGACAATATGGTCCATTTGGCTTCATCCTTAACTACATGTGAGGACGGATTGGGCATATGTTGTGCTTCAACAAATCTTATTTCTCTTTATTAATAAAAATTTAACTTGTCAAAAAAATACTATCCAACCAAAGGTGATAGAAACAAACATATACTAATTTAACTGTGGTATAGTCATTGAAGTTAAAATTTTCTTCCAATTCCAAATTTCCAATACCCATGGCCTTTATTTTTTTGATCTGTAGAATGATTCCTGAAGTTAAATGATGTTTAGTTACCTTTTTCATATATATATATATATATATATATATATATATATATATATATATATGGGTTGCTAATATCCACCTTAGTTGGTGGGTATTAGCACTCAACATAAAAAAATTAGGACTTAAAACCCATTAATTCTTTTGTTTCTCAAAATTTAATTAGAGGATATTATTGTACTTTATCATTTAATTTTAAAAAAAATCTCTCTCCTCTCTTTTTTTCCCACGATTTTCTCTCTCTTCTCTCTTAAGTCAGTTACAACTTCTCTAATCGAAAAATTCTTTCTAATCATCTTCTTTATCTCATTTCTGTATTACTAATACCTTTGTCACATTTATATTCACAATATTCACCATAGCAATGGAGTGTTTGGCATTTAATTTTGTTGCCCAATTGCAAGATATATATCGTAAACCACATTTGTCCATGGTCAAAGTTTCATAATTTGATTATGAATTGCAAAAGTAAATATTATTGAATATTTTTCAAACATCCCTTGGTTGTCGTTGCAAGTAAGAAAATCCATATATAAACTTTCAATGGCTGATGACTTATTAAGGCTAGGTGAATCAGGTATTAGAGAAAGTTTGAAGATATTACGAAATGGAAACATACATGAAAAAATGTATTAATATGAAAAATAAAAGGAAGAAGGTAGTTAAGCTAAAATAGTGGAGAAAATTGTGGAAAAAAAGAGAGGAAAGAGAAAAAAGACTTTTTTTTTATAAATTAAATGATAAAATACAATAATATTCTCTAATTAAATTTTGAGAAACAAAAGAACTAATGGATTTTTAAGTCCAAAATTTTTGGTGTTGAATGCTAATGTCCACCAACTATAGTGGATATTAGCAGCTCCATATATATATATATATATATATATATATATATATATATATATATTATTACTTAGAATTTCTTTCAAAATTTTAAACTATGCAATGAAAGGCTACACACTCTAGACATTGTAAGTAAAAATCAACATGTGTGCATGCATGTGAACAAAAGTAATAGATATATTACTAAACCCACTACTAATTAACATTGAATGAAAAATTACTTTACTTCATGTGAATGATTTACTTTCGTATATGTTTTTTATGATTCAAATACCGATACAGTAAAATTTGCTTTTTCAATATTTTTGAGTTATATATTATAAGTTTTTTTTAAAAAAGTTTACAATTAGAAATTCATTAATCACTAGTCATTATATATAGAAATCAATTTAGAGACAAATTTAAAAAGGATTAATTAAGTATTTAGTCCCTCAACTTTTTCAGATTTCAATTTTTAGTCCCTCAAAATTTTTTTGACAACTTTTAGTCCTCCATTAATTTTTTGTCAGCATTTTTAGTTCCTCAAATTTTTTTGCCCATTTTTAGTCTCTAATTATTTATTTTTATCACTCAAAATTTGTCTATGTTTTGCCCATTGTTAGTCCCTCGTTTGTTTTGTATTTGAGACTAATTTTGAGCAATAAAAATAAATGAGACTAAAAATGGGCAAAAAATTCTAAAGTGACTAAAAATGCTAACGAAAAAATAATGGAAGACTAAAAGTTGTCAAAAAAAATTTAGAGACTAAAAATTAGAATATAAAAAGCCAAGGGACTAAAAACTTAATTAATCCTTTAAAAAAGAAAAAAGAAAATGACTAAATAGACCAATTTAGAGACTGAATAAAGTTGCTCTCTAAAATAGTTATTAATGTCTCTTAAAATATTTTATTTTTGAAAGCAACTTAAAATATTTATTTTTTTTACTGCCTTTATTTATTTATTTATTTAGAAACTGGTTTTTTGTTCACTAATGAAAATATAATTAGAGACTACTTATTTCAATTGCTAATGACTAATAAATAAAAAAATATTTGTTTGCATTATTGAATAAGAAATAGTGATATAATGTATGGATTTTCTTTTTGTCAATACCTTGGGCGGCCTTGTTTTGGTTAGTTGATGGAACTATAATCTTATTTTTTATGCAATACATAAAATAAGAACCGGCCAGATTTTTAGACTTGGCTGTGCTTGGCCCGTGAATGTGAACATGTTAAACCAATGCAACCTAATTTTCTTAATTTCTAATTAATTAGCTTTTGGATGTTTGGAAACTTACTTGCAATTTGCAACCTTCACTTGTGGGTCTCCATCATTTTCTTTTATCCGTGAGAATCGTAGACGAAGGGAAGTTTACAATAACTCACACATTCTACTCAAGTAAATGAACT
Source organism: Pueraria montana var. lobata (assembly GCA_026413185.1). Taxonomy (NCBI): domain Eukaryota; kingdom Viridiplantae; phylum Streptophyta; class Magnoliopsida; order Fabales; family Fabaceae; genus Pueraria; species Pueraria montana. The sequence goes on along the minus strand of CM048651.1, from coordinate 34,190,154 downwards.
AGAGCTCATCGACTTTAAATAGTGAAATGAGATCCATCATGTGTTATGCTCTCCCATCTTCCTTTTTTGTCAAACCAAACCAGGAACATTATTTTCATCCATCAATATTCCAAACTTTTCAAAATTGCCATTTTCTATTATTGCCTCTCTCTTCCTTATCTCTTCGATTCCTTGTCAGTCTCACTCTGTTGTGAATCTCTCCTCTAGATTTTCAGTTTCACTCTCTTATCTCCGTCTCCATTGCTACAAAGCCATAGAGCACCATCTCCATTATCCACTTTTTGTTTTCCTATTTTTCTAGTGGGGTTTCCGGTTACTTCCTTAAAAGTTGTCTCCTTTGTGATAATTTTTCCTTTTACTTTCTGCGTCTCGATCCAAGCACTGTGTCTTCGTTTTGGGTTGTGAGGTTTACGTTATTTTGTTGTTATTCTGATTTGCTGTGTTGAGTTGCCTTGTTTTTCATATCCTTGCTTCAAACAGATGTTCTAACTGCAGGAGTGATTCGCAAAAAGAATTCTTTGTTACTTTCGGTACTGCATTATCCAATCCCTTTGTTACTTTCTTGCATTTTTACTGTACTGCATTATTGCATCTTGTGGGTCTCAAGAAGATTTCATTTATTATTGCTGTTTAAATCCCATTACAAAATCGCTATATCCTTACCAATTAGGAGAGTGCATGAATCATGATAGATAGAAAGTAGATTTTAGTAAAAACAAAAAAAAGAAAATGGAGGTTTCATACACAGCAGCACTAACACGTAAATCACATATTTAAACAATTGTATTTGGAAAAGGTGTAACCAAGACGTTAAGGTAAGCCTGAATATGAATCAAATAAGTGTTGTTCTTACCAGATTTGGTAAGTCCTCCGATGCGGTGGTTCCGCCGGGGTCTCCTTGATGCACGGTGGGGGGTGTACCTGCAAAGACACTCCGACGCTCAAGTTAGAGACACAGAGGTAGGAGGCAGGTATCACTAAAAGGTGTAGAATTTCGTACCTTAATAGGGGTGAATTGTTTTGTATTTATAAAAGGTAAATAGATAGATTTTATAGGATTATTTTCCTATCAAATCTTATCAAATCTCTTTAATTATGGTAGAGATAGGTTTATCTTCTATCATTATCTTTTATCTTAATATTTGTGTATCTTATCTTTTAGTAAGATATACTTTCTGTTATAACTGCTTTGGTCTGAGTCTATCTTCATTTACTCGATCGGTCCCTTGACTTGGTGCTGGGCCAAATCCGAGTAGTACATATGTCCCCCAAGCTCTGAAGTAGGCTGTAAGAGCTTATAAAATGTTTTTACATAGTCGAGCTTCATTATCCCTGACAACTGATCATACTAGTCGAGTCGAGTTGCAGGTGCTTTGAGCTCGTGGTTGATCTGAGGATGCTCAAGGTGTCTGGCCGAACTCAAGATGCTCTAAGCATGAGGCAGAGCTGAAAATGCTCTATAGGCTCAAGGTGTAAGGCTGAGTTGAGTATTAGATAATTGAGGCTAAGTTCGTTGAGTTGAAGATACTCTAAGTAGAACTGGCCGAGTGTAAGGTACTCAAGGCCGAGTTGAAGTCACTCGAGGAAGAATTGGACAATGGCATTGGAAATGCTCAAGGCAATTTAAGACACTCGAGGCTTTTTGAATGATTTTTCAACTAGTCATAATTTTGTTGTTGACCATTGGAGGTGATTTTGTCCGTGTTTGGATTTGATAATTCAAATGTCAGTGTCACACTTCCCTCTTTCACGTATTGCAAGGTTGGGTGGTATTCGACTCTGGGTCCCTTAAACTGTGTGCCATTCGGTAGGTCCCAATCATCAATCGGTCAAGTACCTTCTTGAGGGGCCTTGCCAAGCCTAAGTAGTGCTCATGCCCCCAAAGCTTCGAGTCATGGCAAGAAGGCTGATATGAGTAGAACTACCCTACCTTGGGTTCCTTGAACCAAATGTTGGTCATTTAATTCATGTTGGGATGTTTAACGATCAACCGGAATGCCATTAGGGCCAATCCAGGATGTCGGGTGAAGGTCAAACTCAGCTTGTCGTTAGATCAAGTTGGAATGCCTAGACGTTATCTTAGTTATTGTAGATCAGGTTGGATGAATGGTCAAAACGAAAGCCAGGTAGTTAATCTGGAATGCCAAGAGGTCAGACCAGAATGCCGAGAGGTCATACTGGAATGCCGAGAGGTCAGACTGGAATGCCGAGAGGTCAGACCAGAATGCCGAGACGTCAGACCAGAATGCCAAGAGGTTAGACTGGAATGCTGAGAGGTCAGACCAGAATTCCAAGTGGTCAGACTAGAATGCCGAGAGGTCAGACCAGAATGCCGAGTGGTCAATCTGGAATGCCGAGAGGTCAGTCTGGAATGCCGAGAGGTCAGAACAGAATGCCTAGAGGTCAGACTGGAATGCCGAGAGGTCAGACCAGAATGCCGAGTGGTCAGTCTGGAATGCCAAGAGGTCATACTAGAATGCCGAGTGGTCAGTCTGAAATGTCGAGTGGTCAGTCTGGAATGCCGAGAGGTCAGACCAGAATGTCTAGTGGTCAGACTGGAATGCTGAGAGGTTAGACCAGAATGTCGAGAGGTCAGACTGGAATGCCGAGAGGTCAGACCAGAATGCTGAGTGGTCAGTCTGGAATGCCGAGAGGTTAGACCAGAATGCCGAGAGGTCATACTAGAATGCCGAGAGGTCATACTAGAATGCCTAGAGGTCAGACTGGAATGTCGAGAGGTCAGACCAGAATGCCGAGAGGTCATACTAGAATGCCGAGAGGTCATACTAGAATGCCGAGAGGTCAGACTGGAATGCCGAGAGGTCAGACTGGAATGCCGAGAGGTCAGATCAGAATGCCGAGTGGTCAATCTGGAATGCCGAGACCTCAGACCAGAATGCCGAGAGGTTAGACTGGAATGCTGAGTTCAGACTGGAATGCCGAGAGGTCAGACCAGAATGCCGAGTGGTCAATCTGGAATGCCGAGAGGTCAGTCTGGAATGCCGAGAGGTCAGACCAGAATGCCGAGAGGTCAGACTGGAATGCCGAGAGGTCATACTAGAATGCCGAGTGGTCAGTCTGAAATGCCGAGTGGTCAGTCTGGAATGTCGAGAGGTCAGTCTGAAATGCCGAGTGGTCAGACTGGAATGCCGAGAGGTCAGACCAGAATGCCTAGAGGTCAGACTGGAATGCCCAGAGGTCAGACCAGAATGCCGAGAGGTCAGACCAGAATGCCGAGTGGTCAGTCTGGAATGCCGAGAGGTCAGACCAGAATGCCGAGTGGTCAGTCCGGAATGCCGAGAGGTCAAACCAGAATGCCGAGAGGTCATGCTAGAATGCCGAGAGGTCATATTAGAATGCCGAGTGGTCAGTCTGGAATGCCGAGAGGTCAGACCAGAATGCCTAGAGGTCAGACTGGAATGCCGAGAGGTCAGACCAGAATGCCGAGTGGTCAGACTGGAATGCCCAGAGGTCAGACTGGTCTTTTGTATCCCATAAGGGTGTACTTGGTTAATATAATTAACTTATTTTTGTATCCTATGAGGGTCTACTCGGTTAATGTACTTAACTCATTTTTGTATCCTGTGAGGGTCTACTCAGTTAATGTACTTAACTCATTTTTGTATCCCATGAGGGTCTACCCAGTTAATGTACTTAACTCATTTTTTGTATCCCGTGCGGGTCTACTCGGTTAATGTACTTAACTCATTTTTGTATCCCATGAGGGTCTACTCAGTTAATCTACTTAACTCATTTTTTGTATCCCGTGAGGGTCTACTCGGTTAATGTACTTAACTCATTTTTTGTATCCCGTGCGGGTCTACTCGGTTAATGTACTATCATAGCTGCAAAATATCTGTTAGAAATTTAAAAAGGATATTGGCAAGGCCATCTATTCCCGAAAGTTGTTATATAGGAATTAAAAAATTGTTGAACATATCTCATCAATGGTAAGATAACATAAGATCAGTTGACTGTTTAAAATTTGATTTGGACTCACCGAAAATTACGGCACCAAATATTATCTCCTTCCATCATTTATCCATGAAAAGATACTCGCAATATTCGATCAGAAATAATTGCTTTGACAACAATTAGAGAGTATTCGTACCTCATCAATGGTTTAGGCTCTTGAAGCTTTCAAATAAATCCATTTTTTACTGCTTTAGTGATTGTCGCAAAAATCGTGGCACCTGATGTTATCTCCTCGACCTTTACCTCCGCTCCTTCCACAACTTTATTATGTCTGTGAATTGATAATAATCATGGTGCCCTTCTACTTTGCGATCATGATTCAAGACATTATTAGCCTAATATCATATTGTAGACAGCACATTCACATTGCATATCTAACATATCATATATATAGTATAATAACAACAATTGGATTTTGGTAATCTCAATGTCACGTAAATAACTTTAGTCCTGAGAATAATCCATGAAAGAATATGGAAATTGGACAATTCAATAAAAATGGTATGCCATGCCCTATCTGGAAATTAACTTAATGGCTAATGCCATGCCACATCTCCCCAATTCATGTTACATATCTGCTATACCATGACAATACTATTTGAAAAGTCAGATTCAATTACCGTGTAATTGATCTTGTTATGGGATAATATTTTCCAATCCTATACTAGGGATCAAATATTGATGGGCATAATTCATAATATTTGTAAAAATGATAAGATGATTCATGAGGAAATTGATTAGTGTATATAATCCAATGCTAAGATTATTATAACACTGTATGTGGGAGATAAGAATTATACACTATTTCTTTCTCAAATTTCCTTCGTGATAAGAATATATAAGAATATATTATAACTGATTTCAGTTTAATATGCAGTAAAGGTGAATTAACCAATATATTAATGGAAGTAGGAGAGATAGAACCGTGATGAAGGCGAGTAGCCTAAATGAGCCTCTTTTGGGCACGAACATGTGAGCAAATAATTTATAGGATGATTCTGAGAGCATAGACTCTTGATTTGTGTGGCCAGGAAAAGTTTTACCGGGCCCCACGGTGGGCGCCAAATGTTCTTACCAGATTTGGTAAGTCCTCCGATGCGGTGGCTCCGCCGGGGTCTCCTTGATGCACGGTGGGAGTGTACCTGCAAAGACACTCCGACGCTCAAGTTAGAGACACAGAGGTAGGAGGCAGGTATCACTAAAAGGTGTAGAATTTCGTACCTTAATAGGGGTGAATTGTTTTGTATTTATAAAAGGTAAATAGATAGATTTTATAGGGTTATTTTCCTATCAAATCTTATCAAATCTCTTTAATTATGATAGAGATAGGTTTATCTTCTATCATTATCTTTTATCTTAATATTTGTGTATCTTATCTTTTAGTAAGATATACTTTCTGTTATAACTACTTTGGTCTGAGTCTATCTTCATTTACTCGATCGGTCCCTTGACTCGGTGCTGGGCCAAGTCCGAGTAGTACAAGTGCAAAAGTCAACTCTTCTTCTATGTTCCAAAGTAGATTTGGGGTTGAGGAAGGTCAGTAATACGTACCACCAGGATTATGGAGCATCTAAATATAAAAGTAGAAGAATTGTGAAAACATTACATGAGGAAGGTCTTGTTTTTAGAATTATAAAGTTGATTCGGTAGTTGAAGACATTAAAGAGAGAAGGGGGAGGAAGAGTTTGTGGATTTGAATCCCTCCTAAAGATATGTTTGTTTTGATTTCTTATTTTCAAAAAATAAAAATATTAATAATATTAATATCTTTAGTTTGACTTTTTTCAATAAAAGTTTCTGAAATATTTTTATATTAAATTTACAAATAAATTTTAAATAATAAAAATATTTATATTTATATTAATAAATAATTTATAAATAAATAAACTTATAGTATATATCCTAAATAACCTTAAATTCAATGTATTATTTATGTACAAAAATAAATAAAAATTGTTATATGCTAATTAATATCACCACGGTCCACCTGCAACTAGGACTTTCCTCTTGCCACCTCCAGCAACATAAAACAGATTCAAGAAAAAAAAAATTACACATCATAAACAGTGCAAACAAGCACTAGATATTAACCAAACACAATTTCATCCAGTAAAAGAGAAATCTGAAAGCTTGAAATTGACAGTATCTTTACACACTAGCATCAATTGCTTCTCTATTCAACCTTCTGTCCTTGAGCTCTCTCTGATTTCTTTTTCCAAACGGATGGAGAAGTGGGTGTCGATGCTGCTGGCAAGAGTGAGGGGGAGAGGTTGCGGTGGTAGCATGCTAGCAGCGAAGAGGATGGAGAGATTATGGTGGTGACAGTGATGGATTGAATGGCCTGCTGCTCGTTGGAGACAATGAGAACATGCATGCCAGAGATGAACCATAGCAAAGTCTCAATGGTGCAACAGAATGAGCTTCGAAGAAAAAAAAAAATAAAGACATTTTGTTCATATTTACAAAACATGCCACCGCGTTTTCAGCTTGCTGTTTTCATTTGTTTTTTCTTTTTCTCTTTTGAAAACATTGAAAACAACTATATTTTGTTTTCAGTTTTAGGCACCTTTTAGAAACTGTTTTCAAAAGAAATGTTTTCTTAAATCTAAACAAACATATTTTTAGTCTTGTTTTCTAAAATGTTTTCTATTTTTAGTCTTGTTTTCTCTTAACCAATTTATATCTGTGCCAAGTGCCAACAACTCCTATTTTTTGTTTTTTTAGAAGAATTCCTTTTTTTTTTTTTAATTTCTTAACTAAGAATCCATCAGTCGTATTATTTTGTTAAAATAATGAGTTATTTTACGTAATCATACTTAATTATTACAATATAAAGCTATTGCTTCTTTAACAACTATTCTGACGAACACTTGGATTGATTACTCTGGCTAAAAGACAAAACAGGGTAAAAAATAATAACTAATTACCAAAAAAGTGTGGAAAAAAAACAATTTACCTGCAGGGGTTGTTTTTGACACGTTGCACTGGGAGGCGCCAACTCAGTTGGCGCCTCCTGAATTTTTTTTTGTCCCGTAGCGGGAGGCGCCATTTCAAGTGTAGCAACCTTTGACATTTCAAAAAAAAAAAAAGTTAAAGATTCAGGAGGCGCATCTTGAAATGGCGCCTCCCGCTACGAGACAAAAAAAAATTCAGGAGGCGCCAACTGAGTTGGCGCCTCCTAGTGCAACGTGTCAAAAACAACCCCGGTAGGTAAATTATTTTTTTTCCACACTTTTTTCGTAATTAGTTTTTTTTTTTTTTGCCCCTTTTTGTCTTTTAGCCGATTACTCTCGTAACAATGACAATATTTTAAATCTTACAAAAATCTTACAATATAAAGTTACTTTTTACACTCACGATGACAAAGATTAACATATTAGTTGATTTGTTATGTAATGATAGAATAGATGTGTGACTCCTTTTTCATGTCTTCTACATATTCTTTTGAATTTATAACGAGAGAGAGCAAGAAGCTATATGATTTTGCATCTGAGACTCAAAGGTGTAGGGAATGGACTTTGTTGTGCCATTGGCTATAATTTAGAAAGAACTCAAAGAAGCCCCGTTTTTTTAATAAAGGTTTGAAAACATTGCTACTGATCAGGTTGGTAAATAAAGTAATTATGAATTATTTGGCCATTCTATAACAAATATGAGAGTTATGGACATGGTGGTAAAGTAAATTAGATTTGAGATGACTTTGTATTGAAAATGTGAAATTGAACATTTGTAGCTGAAATTAGTTTTATCAACTGCATCCTGTCCTACCTAGGAGCAGGAAACTGACAAATTGAACCAAAGATCATAAGAAAATATGGAAGCTTATCAATTTGAATTGACAAACCAATTAATACTTAGACTTCATAATATTTTATTATTTATTGGAATCCAGACTAAAGTTTTAGACGCGGTACACTTGAGTCTACTCATTCAATTCCCACTTGCTGGTGGTAGATGAGGCCATAAATTCTTGCGTCATGGGAAAGTCTTCTTTTCATTGTTGGGTCAAGCTCTGAGTTATTTAATTTTTAGAATCTTGTAATTATTTTAAGCATCAAGTTGGATGATGATATTGTAAAGAAAAGCGTATCTCTGTTAACTTTGAATGCAAGAATGGTTGCCTCAATGTTCGGATTCATCATTTTTCAAAAAAAATTATGGTTAAAACAATTACTTTTTTTATTTTTTTTTTAAAAAAGGTTAACTTATGCTATGATTGAAGAGTTTAGTGAATTTTTTTATACATTTGTTTAGTTTATGCGCATCCTAACCAAAAGCACAAATCAAATTTACCAACTTAAAAAGGTTCTTTTTTATACATGCTCCTTTATGAAAAATTGTGTTCAAACAAAATCATCGGAATTGAATGGAATGTAACATTGTCGTCAGGGTGTCCCTAAAAGGCAAAATGAAGAAATATTAAAGATATTGTGCCAAAGGAAGAAAACAAAAGGGGCGGTGAAAATTGCTGCTTCTAAAGAAAATTCCTTTATATCATGCTAGTTCTAGGCATTCAAAAACAGATTCTGATTCAAGTGTTTGAGAACACTAATTATTTTATTATATAACTCTTGTCATTTGTTCATTATGTTTTATATCACCTTAATAACTATGACTTTTCTGCTTGTTGAGTGTCAAAAGGCGTGCCACAAACGAGGCATTAATTGTGGATTATGATCTTATACTGTTAAGTAATGTGATATAATTATATTAAAGAGAATTTTTTTTATTAGATATGACTAACGAGTCTCACAATTAATAAACAACAGATTTCAAATTCATTTCCTTATATTTTATCTAATATAATCTCCATAAAAGTATAATATAAATAAGATTGTGTAATTTGACCTCGTTGAGTGCAAGTTGTGAGATCTAATATTCCCCTCAGCCACTGAATAACTTTATGCTTGCAGATGCCTGAGATTGAGTCTGACTTTCTTTATGCTACTTTCAAACCTTCTTTAACGTAAGAGTTGACTTTTCATTACTTTGTTCTTTTCAAATCCACCAAATCAAACAACATAAATATGATAAAATTCTAAATGTCTCATCACATTTAATTCTTCTTGATCCATTTTAAACGCAAACATATCACCAACCACAATCCATTGCCGGACTGTAGCTGAAATAGTAAAATGAAGATATAAATATAAACGAGTCATATGTAATAAAGATGTTAGCTAGGCCCAAATTATGAACACCATAGACCTTGAGGACTTTGAACACAGTAATAATACTACAGAAGCTGAAACCATTGCATAAAGTGGAAAGAAACTCTGCTAGAAAAGTCAATTATTTATTTCTTCACTTTACTGGCTTTATTATATACACTGAATGGCCACTCAAAATGTGTATCGCAAATACTTGTATTGTTCCCTGGCTATTCCTTTCTTCAGAAGAAAAGTGTAATCTTGATTAGGCACTATGCTGTCTAAGGTAGCACAGGTCTCTTGTCTTGGTATTAACATGTGGTCCACACCTTTGACAATTATTCCTGTAATCTTTTTCAGTAACAAGGGAAACGAGAACTTGTGATTTATATGATTTAATATCAGGGATGTTGAATGTTGTTGATTCGGCTATCAAAATATACACTTTGTCATAGGATGTTACATATAGTAGATGCTTATTACAGAATACCGGAATGTTAGCTTAACAGTACTTAACAGTACAAAACTTTTTTGCACTAAGAGCACATAAACTGTAAACCAATGAGCCCCCATGATTTTAATCAAAATTCCCTATTTTTCTTTTCCTTATTTTATTCAATTTTCAGCCAATAAAAAACAAGTAGGTTGTTTCCTACTTGGCTTGGTAATCAATTTTTTGTAACATAGCATTTCTCATCCACAATCTAACCCGTATTGCCATGATGCTTGAGGATCCTAAGAACACATCACATTGTATCCGCAAAGTAGCTGAAGCGTATTGAATTAACTCTCATATACAGAACATCAACTACACAAGTCAGACAGCATGTTTGGGCGGTAGTAACCAGAAATAGTGCGTTTGGTTCCATATCTCAGATGCGGCTTTTCACGTTTGCTGAGAAGCTAATAGTTATACTTCCACATCACAGATGTGATCTTTTACTTCTCAACGGACTTCCAAACATGCTACAAGCTGATTTGAGGGATTTCAGTCATGAATCAATGCATTTCTCCCCTGCAGACATGGACTTGAGCATTCAATAATAATTTGATGAATACAAATGTGTGACTAACACACTCATTCAAAGCCAAAATCCCTTAGTCAAGGAAACGGTACCATAATATAATTTCAAATAACAATGAAGATCAAGTTTGCATTACTTGCTAACATTGTGCATCTGAAGGTTGCTCTTGATTGAAATTTCCTCTCCAGAGGATTATCTGCTCATCCTTGAACAAGATAGGGACACATGGCACTAAATCCTACAGTAACAGGAATACCATTAAATGCTTAAGCACCACATGCACATTTTTATCTTCAACATAAAGACAGAATCAAGGAAACAGTGAATTTTATCATGGTTCTATTGAGAATTAAACATACCCTTAGCTTCACTCCAATCTTTTTGCAGTCACTTGTTCCCACATGGGTACAGTCCAGTCTCACAACCTCCTGAGTCTTAAAAGCCTCCCTCACCCTCTCCACCACATTCACATAAACACCATTTCTAGCTGAACATTGAAAACACAATTTAGCATAGTACCAATACAATATACTACTTTAAACTTGATTAGGACCAAAAAGTAACCTTTTGTGAGCCCCTACTACCCAATAATTCACTTACTGAGTTTCATGAGAGGATCTGAGTTCAATCCGTTGTTTCTCATTTCCTTCATTTCCTCATATGCCAAACCCTCGATTACATTCTTCACAAGCCTAGGATATATTGGTGCATAAGGCTTCCACAGCATGACAGGAATAACAGGACGGTTCTTGGGATCATAATTTCGTCCTCTGTACAGAAGCAGTATATTAATGTTGCGGTAGATAACTTTCCCACCAGACTTGTCCTGTGGACACAGCAACACACACATCAGGGGCAAAAGAAATGCATTCTGAGAGTCTAGATCAGAATGAACAATCCTTTAAAAGTGCAAAACAACAATTCTGACCTCAAGGTGGAAGCAAACATTGTCCATGTCAAGAGTTGGCACACCCAAGCATTTAATCCTCACAGCTTCAGCCTTCTTCCAATGGTTATGGATGTCATCCAACATGTTGTGAGTGACTCCCCCCTTCCCTAGCACAATACAAACATCATTACCTAACTCATCAATATAAAATAAAGAAATTGTCTTCTCTAAATGCCCTTTAGATAGAAAAGTGAATAGTTATAACTCTAGGTAGAGTTTGGCCTAACTTTTTTATGAGTTTAAAACTATTTTAAAGTTGAAGTTAAAATTTAAAAATAAGAACTTTTAAAGTAAAGTAGTTTGATAATTTTTCAAATTTTAACTTCAAGCTACTTTAAAGCTAAAAGCTTTTGATAAAATATTTATATAAAAGCTCTAGTTTATAAACGTTCTTCCTTTTGTTCGTTTTCTTCTACACTCCTCCACTATCACTCAAACCCAATAATCCTGACCACCAATGCCATTAACGATGGTCCAACCCCAAATCCGGTTTACCTATAATTGTTTGAAACTACCACATAAATCGAATGTTATGTTTACCTCTGTAATTTGTTACAAATTTACATATGTATTTAAATTTTATCACAATTTTAGTCATTAGTAATCAACAGCTATAATTCCATACTTTTCTATAAAAAAATTGAAGCCCTCACTAAAAAATCAAATCAAGTTTGTTCAATAACCTCAATAAAAAATAAGCAAATAAACTCCCAAATTAAGTGGAGAAAGAAAACAAAGGAAAATTGATATGAGCAACAGCAATAATAAAGCAAAATAAGCCATTCATATATGAAGCCAACAGAGATTTTACAAGAATTTAAGTAGAATACAGTACATTAAGAGTTTAAAGATTTTTTTGAAGAATGCCAGCAACACATTCACTAAGACACTCTTGAACACAATTTCTACTTATATCCAACAATTTATTGAAAATCACAATTGTGAGTTCCACTCCATATTTAATGACACTTATAGTTTTGTAGTTTCCATAAATTTTAACAGCAGAGTATGTTAGAAGAAGTGTGTTGTTAGCATTCCTCAGATTTTTTGAATTATCATCTAATGATGAATTCTCATGCATAATAAAATCATTGAATTTTATAATAATTATTTTAAAAACAATTTCTAATTAATTGACTGAATAAAAAGTAAACTCATTTTACAATTCCTGGCTTCACAGTTTACTCTCCAACTTCAAGCATTTCCACAAGCATCTCCAATAGTATACTAACCCAGAAATATACATTACGGGAATAACCACCTAAAAATTTCGAGATAATAAAATCACAAAGAAAACAATTAATTTTCTTTTTTTAAAAAGATGTCTTTTTTTTTTTCTCGTGAAAAATTGAAAAAAAAAAATGAAAATAGTTGAGAGAATGAGGAGAAACCTAAATTGATTTGCCTAGCACAGTCACTGTGCCGGTAGCGTTCGACGAGCTCTGACACCTCTTCCTCACTAAGCGGTTCTCCGAGAACCCGGTTCCGCTCCTCCTCAATCCTCTCCCGGTCCGGTTCACCCTGAACCGGAGCAGAAGTACCGGTCCATGCCCGGTCGAGCCGGCCCGGCCCAAAGGGGGAGAACTTGGGCGATTCGCGAAAGCTGATGGGCCCAACGGAAGGGTCGGTCTCCGAATAAGAGTACCTGAAGTCGAATGGAAGGTTCGATTTGAAGGGAACTTTCGGGGCTCCGTTTTTATTCGGAGCTCCGTTAACGGAATTGTTCTTTTTCTTCTCCGCGTGTTTCTTCTTTGCTTTGTTTCGGGGTTTTGGAGAAGGGGAGAACGGCGGGTCGTACAGGTCGTCGGGAATGGAGTGGCTGAGAAAACGACGGTGATGGAGCGGTAAACGACGCCTCGAGAAGCAGAGGATACGGTTCTGCATTCGGCGTGCAACTGCAAATGTGACTTTGAACATGAATGTGCTAACTACTAAGAGCCTACAGATTTAATTACCTTAAATTTTGGCGAAAACAATGACAGAAGTAAGGATGGCAACGGGGAAAGTCGAGGGCGGGTTTGGCTCTCACCATCTCCATTCCGCAAAACGCAGGACGGGTACGAATTCGGGTATAAAAGATGTGGGTTTAATATTTTAATATTCATCCCCATTCCCGTCAGGTATATCCGCAGGTAACCTACTACACTATTTTTTATAATTTAGTTTACTTATATATTTTTAAATAAATAATATATTAAGTTATTAATTATATTTTTATTCAAATAATATATATATAAAATGAATAACAAAGGAATTAAAGGTAAATAATTAAGAATTAAATTATATTTTTAGTTAAATGTATAATTTTAAGTTTGTTAGTTAACTATTATTATAATTAAAATTATTTAACTATTAAGCTATTGAATTTATATTTTTAAAAATTATAATGTATATATATGTTGTGACAAAAAAAAAAATGGTAGCGGGTATACGGGTACGAGTACGGGTATAGTTTAATATCCATCCCCATCCCCATCCCATCCCCGTTTTAAAAATTCGGATAATACCCATACCCGTACCCGTACCCGGTCAAAACGGGTATTCCCCGTCAAAGTCGGGGCGGGTTCAGGGCGATATCCATGGGTATGGGTTTATTTGCCATGTCTAGACAGAAGGCGCAGTTGAAACATGGTGAGTGGTGACTCATACTCCCTCCGCTCTCTGTTTAAAAAAAAAATCCTGATTTCACATTTATTAAAGAAATTAGTTAACTCTATTAAATTATGTCAATTTCAATACAAAATTAAATCTTTTTCCTAAATTACTCTCATTTGGACTTGATATGAAGAATAAACTCACTGTTAAATTAAGGATATTTTGAAGATAGTCTCATTAAATAAGACAAAAATAGTTAAGATTTGCTTATATTTGAGAGAAAAAAAACAATGACCTTTTTTTTTTCTTTCTTATAATAGAGAACGGACGGAGTAAGTCTTAACCCGAGGATGCGGATCCTCTCCAGCTTAAATTTGTCTCGAGCCTATCTGGCAACAAATGTGGGCTGTTAGATTAATATAATGACTGAGATTAAAAGAAAACAAAACACAACACACTTAAGGGGGCATTTGCTTACAATTTTGTTTTCTGTTTTAATTTTCTATTTTCAATTTTTAATTACAAAATTGTCACCTTATTTTTATTTTATTTTCTGTTTTATAAGATTTGTACAGGAAACACTGAAAACAACTTTTTTTGTTTTCTCTATTTCCTGTACAAATCTTAGAAAATAGAAAATAAAATGAAAACAAGGTGACAGTTTTGTAATTAAAAACTGAAAACAGAAAACAAAATTACAAGTAAACGCCACCTAAGTTTCTCGATACCGGTGAACTCATGGCAATCGCTGCATCTGTAATCAATGTTATTAAAATCAAATCGGTGATCCATTCGGTTAGGGTATTAGGTCACTAAGTTAGTGGTCGAACCGGTGGATCAGTAATTGAACCACATGAACCAGTATATAATAAATTTATAATTTTATACTGATATATATATGTAATATATATTATATTTTTCACTATCATACTAACAAATCAAGTTGGTTTAGTGGTAAAGTGTGTTTTAACTAACCTTAGGGTCGAGGTTTGATCCTTCCAAGCACACTTTTAGTTGATTGGTTTAACACCGAGCGGATGACGTCAACACCAGACCAAATGCAATTCCGATATGATAAGCTAACCAGACCGACTATAGGTCCGATTTTCGGTTCAACTGGTCGGACTGGCCCGACCGGTCCAAATTTAATAACCATGTCTTTAATCACTCACAGTCTAGATGTCCATGTTCCTATCCACAATAACCATGTATGTCCTTATAATAATTAAGAACCTCTTTTCTTCTTCTTCTTTTTTTTTCCTCTTCATCTCTTATTTTGTCATTCCCGGTTCCATCATTCAATAAAGCCAAGAAAATGAGGGAAGAGAAAGCCCCCTCCCCCATAACCCAAAGGTTCCTCCATCGAAACTAGGCTCTTATATGAAATGCTATAATTTTTCACTTATATATGTTTGAATTAAGCATTATAAAAAGTCTTGAATGATAAAAAAAAAAAAAAATTAAATTTTAAAATAAAATATTTTTTAATTAAAATAAAATTATATATTTTAAGAAACACACATAAAATATAAAATTATACTTCACTTGCATTTATAAACTTATTTTTATATTTTTCTCTTATCTTTTTTATAACTTTTATATAAAATATTGGAACTAATACAATTTGTCATCTAACTGTATACTTGAAAAAAAAATGTTAGTGTTTACTATATACACATTTTTTTAAAGTACATCTATTTTCATTGCTTTTATTTTTTTAATGAGTTTACATACTATCTATATATAAAATATATAAGAAATACAATATATATATATATATATATATATATATATATATATATATATATATATATATATATAGAGTAAATTATATTGACTCAAGAATTATCAACTCACATTGGAAAAAAAAAAATACAACTTTAGCTATTTAAAAATAAAAAAGACTTAAGGTTCATCCACTTCCTATTCACTAAAATTGATTTCCACTTAGGACATGTTTTTCATTTTTTTATTCCTCTTGACTAACTATAAGCATTCAATACCTTTTACATTGTCTATTTTATTGCTACTATCTTCAACATTGCACCATTTGGACTCAAACCCATTGGAAGGATGCTTGGCCGAGTAGGCTAGAACACTTGTCTTAAAGATAACTAATACTTAAGCCCTACAACCCGCTTTGGAGCTCGGAGGCTTGTGTATTACTCAAACTTGGCACATCGATTGAAAGGGCGTTCGACCGAGAAGGCACTCAACCATCGTAAAAGAGGAAAGAAGGAAACTCTATCCTCATGCCTCACAGATAACAAAAGATAGAGAATCTATCTCTATCCACATGATCCTCTCCATCGTTAATTCCAATGTAACCAATCTATTTATTCCTTTAGAAGGACACCATGTTACCAATCTAGATCATAACCCTAATTACCATACCTACCTTTCAACTTTGTGTCACTAACTTGAGCGTCAAAGTGTCTTTGCAGGTATCCCACTCACTGGCAAATCCACATATATTTGAGGGGGTGCAACTTTTAAAAAATTATATATATATATATATATATATATATATATATATATATATATATATATATATATATCTTAAATTTGTATATTTTGCCCCCCTTAATTTTATGTATTTGAACCCCCTGCTTCTAATTTTTTTCTCCTTTCATGTATTTATTACTTTTATTTAAATATTTAATTTAAAAGTGTAATTTTGTCTTTTTTTTCCAATTGACTCAACAATAAGATAGGATAAGATAAAATAATTATCCTATCTTATTATAATTCGTTGTTTGTTGCGTCAATAGGATATAATTAATAACATTATCTTATTTCTTATCTTAAGGGTAGAGTTATATCATATTTTATCATTATCTAATTTTTAGAAAGTTATATAATATCCTATCATTATCTGGTTTGTTATCTGATGTACATCAAATATTAAATAGAATTAAAATTTATTTTTTTCTTATTGTATCATGTTCTTATTTTGTCCCCCCTGACTTAGGGTCTTAGATTCGCCACTGCCTCCACTGTCATGCAAGGAGGAAGCAAAGGAGGAGCAACCACAAGAGGAGGTTCTACCAAATTCAGTAGGAACAAACATGTACATCATAGTGATTAAGAATAATTCTTTAACTACTATACCATGCTACTTCCCATAGACTCTTAACTTCAATTCTTCCATTCCATTTATTCCAAATTTAAAATGCAATTGGTTTTGATTATACTGGTGAGGTGGCGATAATGGTGTCAGTGGTGGAGATAGCAGTGGTGGCAGTACCAATGTCGATGGTAGTGTGTGGTGTCAATGGTGATGGTGGTGGTAGCGACAATGACAGTGGCAGCGATAGTGCTGGTGATCGTGGTGGTGGTGTAATGTAGGTGGTAGTGGTGGGGGTGGTGGTGGTGGCAGTAACAAGATATTGGTGCTAGTGGTGGTGATGGCGGCGACGACAGTGCCAGTGGTGGTGGTGGTCTTGATGCCAATGGTGGTGGTGGTGGTCTCGATGCCATTGGTGGTGTCGGTGGTGATGTTGGTGGTAGTGGTGCCGGTGCTAATGGTGCCGATGGTGGTGATATTGGTGGTGGTGTTGGTGTTGGTGCTAGTGCCTATGAGAATGGTGTTGGTGGTGGCAGTGCTAGTGATAGTAGCAAGAAGGGTCATTGTCAAATGTAGGCAGAATGTGCTTTTTTAAAACTAAAACCAAATTTACAAATCCTTTTTTCTTTATTTTGAAAATGAAGGTAAAAGTGTTTCGCAATTGAGTTAAAAATCATTTCAATTCCATTTTTGCCTTACACATTATTTTTTTTCTCGAACATTACATTTAAAAACTAAAATCCAAAAACTTGCAACCATCCCAGACATGTCCTAGATTTCTCAAATCAAATAGATAAAAAGCAATGTTATCAAAACTGGACTAGACCAGCCGGTTCAACCAGGAACCGGTTTGGTGACTGGTCCAAATACTCTATAAAATTGGAGGATTTCAGAACCAATGAGAACCAGACAAGAACCGGTCAAAACAGTATAAAACCGGCTAAAATCGGTCAAGAACTGGTGCAAAAAATCGGTTTGAACCGGTATTTTTTTTTAATTTTTTTAATTTTCTTTGAAAATTTTAAATTTAATATAAAATATTTTAAAGATAAATAAAAACACATATTTAATAAACATTTCAAATAGATACAAATTGTTTTTATCAATTATTATTAAATTTTTTCTTATAAAACATATAATTTGCTCATTTATATTTATTTTAAATTTTTTTATATCTTGATTTTTTATAATTTTATATTTTATTAATTTGTCATTTTTTTTTGTTTATTCTAAATGTGAACTTGTTATTGTTAATGAAAAATTATTGTATTTTATTAAAATTTGAACTTAAGTATTATGGTATATTTGATTAGACTTTTATATATATTTTGAATGTTAAAAACTTGTAAAATAATTTTTTAGGTTTTAATTTAGTTTTTAATGTTTTAAAGTTATGTGATATTATATTTATTTAATATTATTATATAAATTATTTAATTATTATTATTTTATTAATACCGGTTCGACTACAGTTCAATCACGGTTGAACTCTTGAATCTTAAACCAGTGCCTTGACCGGTTCAATGACTGGTCCGATTTTAAAAACATTGATAAAAAGAGAAAAAAACTACATGTGCATGGATAGTTATAACACATAAATTGGTAATATGTTACAAAATTACCACATATTTTAGACATTGTTCATTAATATTTTTACATAATTCTATTTAACTTTTCCTTTAATTTTCATTTTATTACATTTTATAAAAAATTTATTTGTTAATTTGTAGATATAATTTTAAATATTTTAAATTAATTTGAAAAAAATGTTAAAAATAAAATTTACTTAATAAAGTCCAATTGACTTAAATATAAAATATTATTGTCTTAAAAATAATCTTAAAAAGAGAATTTACCAAATAAAATCTTGTTGAATTAAATCTAAAATATTATTATCCATATTTAAAACTAAGATAAATTATGTTATATCATTAAAATATGTAATAATTTGACTATAATTTAATATATATATATATATATATATATTATTTTTCCTATATTTTGAAGATAATGACAAAAATATCCCGAGCATCACAGGGTGAAATACTAGTATATATAGTCACAAATTAGATGTGTGTCACAGTCATATTTATGACTCTAATTTTCCTTAATTAATTTGTTTGATACCAATTAACCTCACCCTTTAGCAATTGGATAGATAGAGGAAGTTTTCATGAAACTTTTGCGAAAGTTCAAGGATTACCTACAATATTAGAATAAATTTATGTTAAACTACTACATAAGTTAAGGATTACCTATAAGGATAGAGAAAATTTCCATAAAGCTTTCACATAAGTTCAAGCAACTATGTATATTATTATACTATCCAAAGCTATCTGACAACCAATTCTTAATGATGATATCACGCCTTGACATGGTCTCAGGTCAAAATATGATAAAAATTATTAGGTAGTTTAGGATTATTATGATTCTTACTAATCTCTACATGACATATAGTTGAGTGTTATTAATGTTTTCTCGTAAATTGAAAAATAAATATATGTTACATAGAGATTGGTCACGACATGAACATATGATGATCCTACCTAATAGTTTCTCCATAGTGTTGTTATTTAGGAAGGGGATATGCTAACTAGTACCGACTAAGAAAGTAAATTTGGTGTCTAAAATACTTATTAATGTCTCTAAAAAAATCTGTTATTTTTTATACATAGGAATCGAAGACAATTACCGGGGGGTTTACAACAACTCACACACCCTACTCAACTAGACCCCCTCGGTAAAAAAAAATTTATAGTATTTATTTATTTAGAAACCAATTTTTCAATCACTAGTTAAAATATAATTAGAGACTATTTTTTTCAATCACTAACGACTAATAATATAAGAATTTTCATTTTATCAATACTTTGGGTGGCTTTGTTTTGGTTAGTTGATGAAACTATAACTTTTTTTTTTTGATACCCATGACATTGGTGCGGAGTATCCACCAACTTTGCTGATGACTAATCTTCGTCGAAAAATCTGATTTGCCACCTTTAGTGATGAAACTATAACCTTATTTATTATGCAATGCATAGAATAAGAACCATCTAGATGTTTAGACTTGGCTATGATTGGCCAATGAATGTGAACATGTTAAAGCAGTGCGACCCAGTCTTCTTAATTTCTTAAATTAACTAGCTTGGATGTTTGGTAACGTTGCAATTTGCAACCTTGACTTGTTGGCCTCCATCATTATTTGGCAATTGGCACTTATTTAATTTTTTTTTAGAAGAACTTATTTAATTTAATTATTAAGTGTCATATTCCCATTCTACATAAACTTTTTATTTTACTTCCACATGTACACAAGTATGAAAGAATATTGTTTTTTCTTCCAATCCTTGTAAGGATGAGAAGAATGTTATCAATTTTCCGTTTGTTCAAGGCCGGCCCTAGGTTTATAGTTCAGAGGGACGTTGACTCAATGCCTAAGGCTAGAAGAGGGTTAAAAAATTATAAAAATAAAGTTGTGCACTAATTATTTTTATAAATATATAAAAATTACTATTTCGTTTCATATATCTCTTTATTCAAATTAAAATATTGTGACATGTAATTGGAAAATATCACTCTCGGTTTTTTTTTTTCTTCTGAGACTTAAATATATTTTTGGTCCTTTAAAGTGGGTCATTTTTTGTTTTTGATCCTCTAAATTTAAATTAAAGCAAGATTAAATTTGGGAGACATAAAACAAAAGTGACCTAAATTTGAGAGATTAAAAACATATTTAAGCCTTTTCTTGTTGATGTGTTACATTCATAAATTCACATTAAACGAATTTTCGTCTAATTGTGACATATCAACATGTAACAAATGTGATAACAAACTTAAAGTGTTTACATTTTTAACAAAATAAGAAACACAAACGATAGAGACAAAGCTAAAGAATTCTCTACGAGGGGGAAAAATGTAAAAATTAAATTAAATTATAATTTTAAAATCAATAATATAAATTTAACCAAACTAAAAAAATTTCATTATAATTGATCACACATCACAAAAACCAAAATCATATAAATTAAATGAAAGTTATAAGACCATAATGTTGTAGCGAGAAAAGAAGATATATATTTAGTTTTTAAAATTTATGGTAGCAATTCTAATGATAAGAAATATTATTATTATATTTAAATATAAGGTTTAAAGTTTTAAAAGTATACTTGACCTTCAAATTTTGTTAAAGTAAAAGTTAATTATTAACCTGAGAATAATAACAATAATACATTTTTTGTTGCAAATAATGCAATAATATTTCTTTAATTTTTATTAAGGAACGTTGGGGAAAAAATAGAGAGACCTTTAAAATTTTTTTAAAATGATTGTTGTATACTTTTTGGAGGTGTATCCATTTTGAGTGGTAGGAAAAATAAGAGGAGGAGACAAAGAGAGAAAATGTGAGATGTATGCATAATAGGAGATGTGATGAAAAAAGGAAGAGAGAAATAGAAAAAAAAAAGAAAATAGAAAAGGACTTATAAGAAATAAAATTGAATAAAATCATCATTGAAAATTATATATACATATTGTGTGTATATGCTTTTTTTTTTTTTTTTAGGGATGGTCTTATATATAGATATTTGTATGTGTGTTTTTTTTTGGGACATAAATTGAATGGTAGAGGATAACATAAGAGTAAATTGAATGAAAAATATGCTACATCTCCATGAGATTTGTTAAAAGTATGCATTTCACTTAATTTAATAAAACATGTCAATCCTTTCCCCAACTCATAAGAATAAGGCTTAAATATATTTGTGGTCTTTGAAAAATTATTGGATTTTGCATTTGGTCTCTAATAAAATTTTCTTGACTTTTGGTCTTTGAAATTTTTTTTATTTTGTATTTCATCCTTTCCATTACGTTGACTTTGTTAAGTGGTTCCTGAAATATTTTAAGATTTTCTTTTGGTCCTTGGAAATTTTGTTTATTACAATTGTGGGTGTGTTTTTTATCGGATGGTGATGTCTCAAGTGAACAAAGCCAATCGGTAGGGACGAAATACAAGATAAATTTTTTTAGGGACCAAAAATCAAGAAAAAAATATTAGGGACCATATGCAAAATTTGTCAATTTTTCAGGGACCAAAAACACATTTAAGCCTAAGAATAATAACTAAAAAGTATTACCATAGATGCAGATAAGTACTCCCTCTGGTCCTTTATATAAGAAACAAATAACTAAATTGTTAAGACTAATAAAAAATAGTTAAGTTAGTTAGTTATAATTAATAATGTCATAAATTTTAATTTTATTTCAAAAATACCCCTAAAATTAATTGGTTTAAGTAGTTATTACGTTAATGACACTACACCTCCACCAATAAGTGTAACTTTTATTGTTAATAGACCAATAGATGCATAAGAAATAAGTAGGTGTGTCATTAATGGATTTTACATGATGAAAGGTATAAAAAAGAAAACTAGCAATTAATTCATCTTAAAGTAAGTCTATGTTTCTTATAATTAAGACAAAAAAAATACCATTTTGTACATAAGCTTCTATTTTACTTCGAAACAAGTCTTAAAGCACATTATTTTTTCTTCCAATCAGTGTCAGGATAGGAAGAATTAATATTATCAATTTCCTATTTATTTAGTTATTAAGTGTTGATACCATTGTACACGAACCTTCATCATTATTTGGCCTCCTTCATTGTTTATTTATTCTTCTGTAGGTGAGCAAGAGTATGAACTTTTAACTGTTTCATCTCATATTAGATAGATTTATAAATTTCAATGTATAATAAGAATTGAAACATAAGTTTTTTTTTTCATTTTTTCAACTGTGATCGTTGCAGGTGCAGCACTAGGAATTCATAATGGATGAGCAGCAGAGGATCAGTGATGTTGCTTCTTCCTCTAACTCATCTTCTACAGTAGCATCTAAGAAATATGATGTTTTTCTAATCTTTCGTGGTGAAGATACGCGCATGAACTTCACAAGCCTTCTATATGATGCTTTGACTAGAGCCAAAATCGAAACGTTCATAGACAACCGGCTTGAAAAGGGAGATGAAATCTCACCAGCCCTCATCAAAGCCATCGAAGATTCTCATATATTTGTTGTCATCTTCTCAGAGAACTATGCTACCTCAAAGTGGTGCTTGAATGAACTCAACAAGATTATGGAATTAAAGAAAGAAAAGGGACAAATTGTGATACCGGTGTTTTACAAGGTAGATCCATCCCATGTAAGGCACCAGACTGGGAGCTACAAGGAAGCCTTTGCTAAACATGAGGGACAACCCATGTGCAGCAAATGGAAAGATGCTCTCAAGGAAGCAGCCAACTTATCTGGCTGGCACTCTCAAAATAGGTAAATAAAATTTTCTGAAATAAAAAAATGAGAAAGACATCAAGTTATTTCCATATATATATAAACATATAAGTCTATATGTGCTTTCATTGCTTCACTCTCCCTCACATTCATTCTCATTTGAATAATGTTGAGGCTGATGAATCTTTGGGCTCTTTTTCACTGTTAACTTTCCTAATGTGCTTAGTGATGAAAGTTTGTGTCCCTAGTTCCTTAGCAACAAATGTTTTTTCATTGTTGGTAGATAGTTGACTCTCGGAAAAGGGTTGGTTTAGGGAGTAACTTCAGTTGCATCCAATATAGCATGTACCAAAACTTGTTGAAAAAATTAGTCAATTTATGTTTATTACATATTATTTAAGAATTATGAAACATCAATCTAGAGTAATGATTACAATAACTAACCTAATTTAAGTTTCGGAAAACTTCTTTATACGCCACATTTGAAGAGGTTAAAGTATTTTGTTCTTCACTGTCATGAATAAGAATCTTCAACCCATTACGATTCATCACCCTGGACATGCAACATATGAGAGAAGACTGGTATTGGAAGATAGATACAAACATGTTTAAGAGATTGTCCTTGACTTTTGTTGATTGTCATTGCAAAAGATATAGTTATTGAAAATTGTCTTCTTTGAAATTTAAAAGGAATCCTATTATCTGAAGGAGTCAATAATAGCCTTGGAATGAATATTTTTTACCAGCATTATTTCCATAAATGACCTTAGCTATTAAATTTATTTTGACCTAATATTATTCTCGTTTTATTTATTTATTTTTCATTAGTTTTTACTTAAATTTTTATATTATTAGTTATAATATTGTAATTTGTCTCATAATTTGATATATTTTGTTATTTGTTGTATATTTGAATTTGAATTTTAATATTTATTGTGACCTATTATTATTCTCGTTTCAATTATTTTATAAATTATTTTTTACTTAAATTCTTAGATATATATTAATTTGTCACATATTCTTGTTCCAATTATTGCATTCATTATTTTTACTTATTGTATATCTTTTCATTTACTTTTTCATTTATAATATATTTAAATTTGAATTTTAATATTTATCCTAACCTTTTATATTGATGTAGATCTAACAATTGCTTGATGAAAGATATATGCCTTTTTTGTTTATTGATGAAAGATATATGCACTTTTGAAAGCAATTAGTTAAATATATTTTCTGGTAATTTAAATGCATGAAATATTTATTAATTATAAATATATTTTATAATTTAAGACAACATTTTGATCTCTTTACAGGTTTAACATTAATATTAAAAAAGACTTATATTGTATTGTTTTATAAAAAAAGAATAAAATATAAGATATTTAACTTCAAATATTTAAATTGGGTACTCTAAAAAAACAAATCGACAATAAAAAAATGCTTATAACAAAATCAAAACATGACTTAAGTTAATGAAATATATAAGTTCTAAAAAAAACGAGAACACATAAAAGACTTGATGAATAATGTTGAGGCTGATCAATCTTTGAGTTCTTTCTTCACTATCACTTTTCTAATGGGCTTAGTCCTGGAAGCTTGTGTCCTTGGTTCCTCGAGAGAAGATTTTTTTCAATGTCAGTTGATTTGGCTTTCGCAGAAGGGTTGGTTGACGGACTTCAAGAGCATGATTGGTTTGTTTGAAGATGATTTTGTAGTCGGGGTCTCATAAGTAGCATTACGTTGGGTATCCTAACAAAAAAAAATCACAATTTGTTACTTGCTATATATGTGTAACTCTTTCTTAATATATTAAATGTAGACAACTGTTTACCTTTGTTAATAAAAAAAGCAAGAATCCAACAAAAATAATGTACTATAAAAAATTTAAATAATTTGTCGACATACTATGTAAGAATTTAAGAATTAAAAAATGAATAAAGTTTATAACTCACCAATCAAATATGTTTCATCAAAGGTAGAAAATATTTTTTGAAAATGGAACAAATTCATAAAAGTTTATCGAAATGTTGTTACACTTAGCATGTGTTGCTTTGGTAGTTGACATGAAATTTAACTTTCATTTATGATTAATAACTCTCCATTTTTTTTCTCTGAACTGCCTACAATATTAATATAAACTTTGCCTTCATGTAAAAACTTCTCAAATAGAATTATATAATACTTCCATATAATAGCATGGATTTTAGTAGACCGAAAAAAAATACACCAAAACAAATAAAGAAGATTTCTTTTTTAAAGTTATATGCTTTATGCATTTTATGCTCTTATCTTGTCATCCAATAAAATCAAATCAAGGCTATTGACTTGGCTCTTATTATTGAAATCAGTAGTCAACCACAATCGAATGACTCAAACTAAAATCTTTTACTAGATCCTCCCAAGCTTAATCACAAAAACCATATACATTTTTGGCATCATTTTGCAAGAAATATCTAGAGAAAGCCAACGATTAAAGGAATAGTGCGCGTAGTCAAATTTCATAATAATAAAAAAAAAACTGAATTCTCTCAACAGAATGCAATACATGCTCTATAGACTTTACCAAAAAAAAAAAAAAACATGTTATATAGAACCATTTGGGGTCCCTTTTATTTTTTCTTTTTTTCAATTTCGTTTTGAGGTTACATTCTATCCTTTAATGTGTTTTCTAATCCCGGCCAAATTATTTTTTCTTTTTCAGTCATCTATATTTACATTAAAATTAGGTGAGAATTGATTTTATTAATGTTCTTTATTTCCTTAAAAATAAAGAACACATACATATTGTACTAATATAAAATTCTAGTGCACCATAATTATTCTAGTTAATTTAAAATTATATATTTACCTTATTTTAAAATAATCTTAATTACCTTAATTAAAACATATACATGTATTGACAATAATTAATTTAATTATTTTAAATTAGAAGATATATTTGTTCCAATTATCTTAATTACTATACTTATATATTTTATGAATTAAAAATAGAAAAAAAAATTTCCCACTCAATTGCATAAATAACACATAACATACACATTGTACCATAATTTAAAATTGGTTTAAATATATTTTTAGCCCTTGAAATTTAGTAATTTTTTGCTTTTCGTCCTTGCAATTTTTTTTTTTGGTTTTAGTCCTTGCAAATTATGTTTGTTTTGTTTTTCGTCCTTAAAGTGGTTTAGATAGTGCTTTGAACAGTGAAAAAAGGGCTATCTAAACCACTTTAAGGACGAAAAATAAAATAAACATAATTTGCAAGGACTAAAACCAATTTTTTTTTTGCAAGGACGAAAAACAAAAAAGTGCTAAATTGCAAGGACTAAAAAGTTATTTAAGCCTTTAAAATTCTAGTGAACCGTAATTATTTTAAATTCAAATATTGCATCATAATTATCTTAAATAGTACATATTTTATTTTGTAACAATTGTGATTTTACTACCTTTTAAAATTATTCTAAATTCAAATACATAATAGTGCACAATAATTAATCTAGTTAATTTAAAATTATATATTTACCTATTTTAAAATAATCTTAATTACCTTAATTAAAACATATACATGTGTTGATAATAATTAATTTAATTATTTCAAATTAGAGGATATATTTGTTCTAATTATCTTAATTACTATATTTATATAATTTTATGAATTAAAAATTAGAAAAAAAATTTGTAAAATTTTCCCGCTCAATTGCATAAGATTTTCCACTCAGACTTGTTTACTTTTATTATAATAAAGACATATATATATATATATATATATATATATATATATATATTCTTTAAAATTCAAATATGCTCTTAATATGTACCTGACGTGAAATGTACCCTTATACTTTTAATATCAATTAAATTGTTTAACAAGCTATAACTTAAATATCAAAACTAATTTCAAATATATATATTTTATCTTCAAAATTCAAACACACTTCTAACATATGTATGATATATTCTCTTATACTTTTAATATCAATTGAATTATTTAAATTAATATTTTTTCTTTTTTTCAATCTATTATTTTTAATATCTTTAGTTCTACCTTTAAAAAAATATCTTTAGTTGTAACTTGAATTTCGATATTTTTTAAAAGAAATTATCAATAAGTAAAAATAATAGTATATCACAATATAAATTATTTTCATAAATAAGTACAAATATATTTATTAATCACATATTTTAATTATAATATAATTTATATATTTAAAAAATGTTTTTTATTATAAATTTTAGTTTTATAGAATAAGCATTTAGCTTGTGCAATGTACGGGCTAAAATACTAGTTATTTTTAAATTGAGTTCGCCATATTTTATTTTAAATTGAGCATACTTTTATAATATAACAACTTCATCCTAATTTGCATAAGAAGCTTGTTGCATGGAAAATTAAATGCATTGATTATCTTCTGTAAGTCATGGATTTTCTTTCTCTAGTACACTACCTGAAGGACTCACGTTTGAGGGTGGGGAGGCTTGGACCCCCTGACTTTTTTCTAGATTAAAAAATTAATAGATTATTATTTATTTATTTTGAAAAAAATATGAATATCATATTTACTAAATTATAGTAATTATACAATTAGTTTTTATCTCTTGATTTTTTTCTAAATTATAAAATCAATAATAATCTTATTTTTTCCAGAAATCTTATCTCAACATTATATTTTACCAAATTTTAGTTATTATACAATCAATTTTTATCTCCTGACTTTTTTAAATTATAAAATCAATAGTAATTTTATCTTTTTTTTTTTAAAAAAATCTTATCTAAATATTATATATATATATATATATATTTATCAATTTTTAGTTATTATATAATTAGTTTTTATTTTCTTTGGACTTTGTTAAAGTTAAACTCTATTTTCTTGAGTTCTTGTTTTTCAAATCTCATAAACAAGTGTTATTGGACTGACTAGAATTTGTTATAATTTCCAAATTATGGGAATGCACAATTATAAGACACCGCATGAAAGAAAGGTATTTCCAATTTTTCATATTTTATATTTGATGTTTTAGTAACAAGACTACACTTCCTAACAAGATGAAAGATGAATGTTTGAATGAATGTTTCTAAGTATATATTGAAAATAAAATTATTGAAATTTAGTATAAACTCAATTATAGATGATTTTTGTGACATGCAAAAAAGACATTCTGTTTTTTGACAAATTATTAATGTAATTAATGTTTTGGAACATTAAATTATAAATATTTTATATAAAATTAATGGTATATTTTGTTGGATGAATTTTATTTTTTGTGATTGCCCCCCTGTCATTTGAGTTTGGGTTTGTCCCTGACTACCATATTGATCGTAGATTGTGTATAATAATTTTTGAAGTTTTTGTTTTTCTTTCTTTTTGAATTTGTTAGACTTATAACACATCAGTTATTTCTTTGTTGCTCTTCTCATATGCTAGAACTGAGGCTGAACTCCTCAAGGACATTGTTCAAAATGTTTTGCAAAAATTGGCTCTTACATACCCAAACCAGCTTAAGAAACTAGTTGGAATTGAGGAAACTTATCAAGAGATTAAATCATTACTAAAAATTTGGTCAAAAGAAGTTATAACCCTTGGAATATAGGGCATGGGTGGCATTGGTAAGACCACCCTTGCTACTGCTTTATATGACAAACTGTCTTATCAGTTTGAAGGTCGTTGCTTCCTCGCAAATGTAAGGGAAAAATCAGGAAACCTTGAAGCTTTACGTGATGAACTTTTTCTACGTTGTTAGATCAAAATAAAAGTCATGGGTTTGATAATTCTGACATAAGAAGGCTTCAACGTAAAAAAGTTTTCATTATCCTAGATGATGTGCCTACCTCAGAGCAATTAGAAAAATTAATTGAAGAATATGCTTTCTTAGGAGCAGGAAGTAGAGTCATTGTTACAACTAGAGATAAGCAAACACTTAGCACAGTTGATGAAATATTTCCGGTTGGAGAATCAAGGCAATGCACAAAACTCGGGACTCAGCTAGCAAGCGAGATCGAAGAAGCAATTGCCAGAGTCCTGTTAGACAACGCCGACTTGTTTGCATGGTCAGCCACCGACATGCCCGGAATCGACCCGAGCTTCCATTGCCACAAGCTTGCCATCTACCCAGAGGCCAAACCAATCTCCCAAAAGAAGAGGAAACTCGGGGCTGAAAGAGGAAAAGCGGTAAAAGAAGAAACTGAAAAACTACTTGGCGCCGGCTTCATAAGGGAAGTATAATACACCACATGGCTCGCAAATGTGGTGATGGTGAAGAAGGCAAACGGAAGATGGAGAATGTGTACTGACTACACAGACCTTAACAAAGCATGCCCAAAAGACTCATATCTGTTGCCAAGTATAGACAAGTTAGTAGATGGAGCTGCCAGCTATCCAATCCTGAGCTTTTTGGATGCATACTCCGGGTACAACCAGATACCAATGTACCCACCGGATGAGGAAA
Source organism: Pueraria montana var. lobata (assembly GCA_026413185.1). Classification (NCBI taxonomy): domain Eukaryota; kingdom Viridiplantae; phylum Streptophyta; class Magnoliopsida; order Fabales; family Fabaceae; genus Pueraria; species Pueraria montana. The sequence continues at coordinate 34,160,667 of CM048651.1, read as the reverse complement.
AAATGGCGTTCATAACTGACACGGCCAATTACTGTTACACGGTAATGCCATTCGGACTGAAGAATGCAGGAGCAACATACCAGCGTCTGATGGACAAGATCTTTACAAAGCAACTCGGCAGAAACCTGGAAGTCTACGTCGACGACATGGTGGTTAAAAGCAGTGAACCAAAATCACATCCAGGAGACCTGGCCAAAATTTTTGACGAGATCAGAAAACATAATATGAGGCTAAACCCTGAGAAATGCGTGTTCGGGGTGCATGGCGGAAAATTCTTAGGATTCATGCTCACACACAGGGGCATAGAAGCCAATCCGGAGAAATGTGCAGCTATCATAGGCATGAGAAGTCCGGGTAATATAAAAGAAGTACAACGACTAACTGGAAGACTGGCATCCCTGTCCCGTTTCTTGCCAAAAGCAGCAGAAATAGCCAGACCCTTTTTTCAACTACTCAAGAAACAACAGGGCTTTGGATGGGATGAAAAGTGTGAGGCAAACTTTCTAAAGATAAAAACACTACTCTCATCACCACCAATTCTAACGAGACCCGAACCCGACAAGGACTTAATACTATACCTAGCCGTCTCGGGAGACACAATCAGTTCGGTCATCATTCAGGAAGAAAATCAGACGCAAAAGCCAGTCTACTACATAAGTCGAGTGTTGAAAGATGCCAAAACCAGATATCAAATGATAGAAAAACTAGCGCTAGCCCTGGTCATCTTAGCATGACGGCTATGACCATACTTTCAAAGCCACCCAATAGTGGTACGAACAGACCACCCAATACGACAGATATTGAGGAAACCAGAGCTAGCCGGAAGAATGATAGCATGGTCGATTGAATTATCCGAGTTCAACATCAAGTATGAACCGAGAGGACCTATCAAAGCACAGTGCCTAGCCGACTTTATTGCTGAGCTAGCACCAGTAGCGGAGGCGCCCTTCCCATGTTGGACCCTTTATGTGGATGGCTCCTCGAACGAAAAAGGCAGCGGAGCAGGGGTCATAATTGAAAGTCCTGAAGGGATTATCCTGGAACAATCACTCAGGTTCGACTTCAACGCGTCCAACAACCAAGCCGAGTATGAAGCCTTACTAGCAGGACTAAAACTCGCCAAGGAAATAGGGGCGAAACACCTTAGATGCTGGAGCGATTCAAAATTAGTCACTGGGCAAATGAATGGATCCTACCAAACAAAGGACCCCCAGATGACAAGATATTATCACTTGGCCTCCCAGTTGAAGAATGAGTTCATTAGTTTCGAGCTCGACCACATTTTGAGAGAACAAAATGAAAGGGCCGACCTGCTATCAAAATTGGCAAGTACAAAGAAGAAAGGCCAACACCGAACTATCATACAGGAAAAAATATCCGCTCCGAGCATCGAGAAAATTGTCTCTAACATCAACTCGACTAACAGAGAATGGATGACCGAGATATGGAACTTTCTGAAGAAAGGAACCTTCCCAGAAAATCGGGAAGAAGCTAAAAAGATCAGAAGAAGGGCCAGTTACTATGTCATAGAGGGAGAAGACCTTTATAGGACAGGCTTCACTGCACCACTGCTGAAATGTGTCATGAAGGTTCAAGCCGAATACATGGTAAACGAGATGCATAAAGGAATATGCGGAATGCACTCAGGAGGAAAGGCTATGGCTGCCCGAACTCTAAGAGCCGGGTACTATTGGCCAACAATGCACCGCGACTGCGCCGAGTACGTCAAAAAATGCGAAGAATGCCAAAAATATGGCAACTTATCCCATCTACCAGCAGAGGAATTGCACAATATCACAGCACCATGGCCCTTCACCCTATGGGGAGTCGACATATTAGGCCCTTTTCCACTCGCTAAAGGACAAGTGAAGTTCCTCCTCGTCGGAATCGATTACTTCACAAAGTGGATTGAGGCCGAACCCTTGGCAACTATCACCGCCCACAATGTGCAAAAATTCATATGGAAAAATATCATATGCCGGTTCGGCATCCCTCACTCGGTGATATCCGACAATGGTAGACAGTTCACCGAAAAGAACCTGGAAGAGTTCTTCAAAAACCTAGGGATTCAGCACCGAGTGACCTCAGTGGAACATCCACAGACCAACGGACAAACTGAAGCCGCAAATAAAGTGATACTCGGAGAACTGAAGAAGCGAGTAGGTGACGCTAAAGGAAGTCGGGCCGAGGAACTTCCCGCAATCCTATGGGCATATCGTTGCACACCACAATCAACAACGGGGGAAACCCCTTTCAGACTCTCATACGGATCAGACGCCATGATACCAGTAGAAGTCGGAGAACCCTCCCTACGAAGAACAAATTTCGTCCAGGAAAACAATGATCAATTACTAAGGCATGCACTCGACATGACCGAAGAGACGCTCAACGAGGTCCAAGTCAGAATAGAGGCCTGTAAAAGAAGAGCCGAGAGGAGGTATAACACCAAGGTCAAGCCAAGAAACTTCGAAGCTGGAGACCTGGTTTGGAGAAAATGCGGGGAAGCCAGAAAAGCTACAGGAGATGGTAAATTGGCAGCCAACTGGGAAGGCCCCTTCAGAATAATCAAGTCACTGGGAAATGGAGCCTACCGATTGGAGCACCCATCCGGCAAAACCATCCCTCGAACTTGGAACGCGACACACCTAAAGTTTTACTACAGTTAGAAAAATTGTAAGTGGTGATGTACTCTTTTTCCTACTTTGACATTTTTTCCCAAGAGGTTTTTTGTCAAAGAGGTTTTAACGAGGCACACCCAATTTCTCTCATTAATAAAACTCTTTTCTTCAAATTATCAATTTAAAGTTAACCGCGTAGACCTTTGCAAGGTTACAAAGGCGAGTTACAATTAACCGCGTAGACCTTTACAAGGATACAAAGGCGAGTTACAATTAACCGCGTAGACCTTTACAAGGATACAAAAAAGCGAGTTAGATTTAACCGCGTAGACCTTTACAAGGATACAAAAAAGCGAGTTAGACCTTACCGAGTAAACCTCGAATACAAAAGGCGAATTAGCCACGTAGACCTTTATAAGGGTAGAAAAAGCGAGCTACATTTAACCGCGCAGACCTCTTGCGAGTCAGCGAAAAATCACGAAAAAGGACCACACAAATAACGAAGAAAATTCATTAAACACCCTATTCGGAATGCCGGGTGCGAGCCTTGCAAATAAATTTCATTTAAGTACCCTATTCGATAGGCCGGGTACGAGCCTTACAAGAAGCAAGGAAAATTAAAAGACTAAAAAGCAGGAGCATCTCCCCCCTCCTGAGTAGAACAGCCCGGAGCATCCTCACCATTAAGTGCAGACTCCTCCACCAATTGCCCCTCTTTATTGACATCCTTATCAACGTCAAAAAGAGAAGCATCGGCATCCTTGAAGAAATAACGAACTTGGCGAAGTGCCTTGCTGAACTCGGCCTCATGGGTCTTAACAATCTCATCCAAGGCCTCACCCAGATCAGCTTTCAGCTTAGCCTCGGACTCGGCAGCCTCAGTCTTCGCCTGAGCAAGCTCGAAAATGAGCCTATCCACCTCAGCCTGCAACTCCCGAGCCGAGTTCTTGGACGCAGTTAAGGAAAGTTTTAAATCCTCTTCACGACTCTCAACTTCCCTTAACTTAGCATCCACTCCCTTGTGGGACCTTCGAGATTCTTCAGCAGATTGGAGAAGAGTCTCATTGGCCCGGGTAGCCTCCAACAGGGCTTGCTCGGCTTTAGCCGCAGCCTCCTTCACCATAGCTAACTCCCGGTGCCCGCGGTCGAACTCCTCGGCCTAATACTGAGTAATGGCCCATGACCGAGCTTGGAAGCGACAAACAACCTCCATAGAGAGCACCGGGCCAGCATCCCTCAACATATCCTGATCAGCTTGACCGAGATTGTCGGCAGAAATGAGGGCCCTGGGGTTGAAGTCTTTCCCCCAAAGCGAGGTCCGCCCATCTTTCATAGAAAGGAAAGCTGGATGCCTCTCAACAGCAGACCCCGCAGCTTGAGCATCGGGTGGACTCGGTTTCGACTTCTTGGAGGGGTCATCCCCCCCTTGAACAACCTCTCGCTGATCCCTCTTCAGAGAAGGAGGAGGAGGAGGAGGAGGAGGGACGGGCGGAGCAACTCGAACTGCCTCAGCAGCGGGCTCCTTACTCTTCAACTTCTCCAGCCTTTGCTTCTTGGTCGTCTTATAATCAAACTTCCCCATCACAGCTGCAAAAGAAACAAGCATCAGTAAAAAAACAAAGTAAAAGAAGAAAAACTGAATAAATAGAAGATACTCACTGTCCCAATCCTCTCTCGGAGTCCGAGAAGTAGGAATTCCCACAACTGTCTTACAAGATAAAGAACGCGGCAACTTGCACAGCGTAACCATGTCATCATGATCCTCAGGAGACATGTCCACGACCTGCCAAGACAGCCGTTTGTTTGGGGAACGGGTCCAATAAAGAGGGAACCTCGGTTTCCCACGGCTATCAAAAAACTCGACCTCCCCTTCCGGACCCGGTCAGACACGAAAGAAATCACTCTTGAAATTTTTCCAAGAAGAGGTATAGGGACTAAGGATTGACTGACCGAGAATCCCCGTCAGGGAGACCCAGCCCCCCTTCTGACTCTCTTTAACTTTATAGTGATACAAGAATTTAGGAGCAGTAGGAGTAATAAAGAATTTACTACAGAGCACCCGAAAAGCCTGTAGAGAAGCCCAGGAGTTCGGATGCAACTGCGTTGGAGCGACATTCAGTGCCCGAAGAACGTCAGCCTCGAACTGATCAAACGGCACTGTAATGCCGAGAACTGAGAATAAGGCTTCATATACAAAAGTAAAATGAGGTTGGTGCGGGTCAGCAGACATAAAGACTCGGTCATCGGGCCCACAAGGCTCGACATGAACCATACCCGACCCTTCCGAATGACACAAATCAATAGTCTCAAGAAGGGCAGACAAAGCCTCCTCGGTCTGATACCGAGAAGCATACACACCCACCTCCCCAGCCACCCAAGAATAGCCGGAAGTAGTAACAGAAGGATATACCTTTTTGTTACCCCTAGACTCAATAGGCTGGGGAAGGGAGGGAGGAAATAGAAGACGAGCACGCCGAGTCTCAAGAGGACGAACCTCAGTGGCCTCAGAATCGTCTAGAACCACCACCCCCCCGACAGGAACGACCAAAGGTACTTGTGCAGGGTCGACGGATGGACGAACCACCCTGACACCCGCGACGACAACGTTTTCCGCTGACGCATCATCGCTAATTCCATCAGAACTAGAGTGGTGCAAAGGAGAACCACCATCGGAACCCTCTCCGATAAGGTGAACCTCCGACGTAAGCATACGACCCCCGCCGGAACACCCAGAATCCCCGGAAAAAGAAGACATTATAGAATCACAGAAGAGAAATGGAAAGGAGAAGGGCGTACCTGAACAAGGAAAAAGAAAAACCTAGAAGAAGGAGGACAAAATGGCAGAAGGGAGAAAAATATCGCAGGAAGATAAAACACCCAGAAAGGAAAATGAACGCCAGTGTCAACAGTACCCTTTATATAGAACCCCAAGCGTCGCGAATATGAAAGGGCGAAACGGTCCGAACCGTTGGATCAAGACCCCTCACTAGGCCAATCAATGACTAGGAAGGCTTGAGACCTTTGGGAATCCCTAGACCGTTTCAAAATTCAAAAAAGAATCACTGTCGCCGCCCTTGGGAACCGTTACGACTTCAATAAGTCTGAAACGACATCTTCACCAAATGACGTGACGGTTCAAGAACCAAACTCGGACCCGTCCAAAACGAACAAACTCGTCTCGGCCAAATAAAATCCGAAATTGGTATAACCATACTTAAGCTCCTACATTACTTCAGAGCTTGGGGGGCATGTGTACTACTCGAACTCGGCACTACACCGAGTAGTCCAGTTGGCCGAGTAGAAACTATTACTCGGACTTGGAAGATAATAACGGAAAGAATAGATTTCACTATATGATAAGATAGAGAAAGATCAGGTCAAAAGATAAGGATAGAAGATAGAATTATCTCTATCTTCATCACGAGATTTGAGGAGATTTGATAGGAAAATAACCCTATCAAATCTATCTCTTTACACTCTATAAAAACAGAACAACCCATCCCAATCGAGGTATGAAATTCTAATCCCAATTATGATACCTGTCTCTTCCTCTGCGCCTCTAACTTGAGCGTCGAAGTGCCTTTGCAGGTATACCCCCCATCAGTCACGGAGGCGATCTCGGCGGAGCCACCGCACCGGAGGACTTACCAAAATTTGGTAAGAACAGTTATATTAAATTAAAATTACTGGTCATTACATCTTTGGATAAATTTTTTTTTTAGTTTTCCTTAAAAAAAAAAAGAGAGAGAGAGAGAGAGATAACAGCAAAACTATAGTACTCCATACTGTGGTTAATTGAAATTTGATACAGTCAAACACGTAACAAGAATGTTGCAGACAAAGTGAATCTCTCTCTATAAAAGCCTTAATCCTCTAACACATAATTATTCAATGAAAAAAAAATTAAAACTACGAAAGAAAGAAAGAAAAAATCTCAGACCCTATATTAATTCATCACCGAATGTGATATACAGTTCTATTTATTGTTTAAGAAGCATTAAGGACAATATATATAAATAAAATGGGGAAAAAAAAAAAGGCAAGGAAAGGAATATCAACAAAATTAATGAAATGGTGAAAAGAAAAGGTAACAGTGACGTGAAATTATTGGATTTAAAACGATTACATGCATTACATTATTGACGTATAAAACGAGATAAACAAAAGTGATGAAAGAAAAAGAAAAGAAAAGAAAACCGCTAAATGGTTTTCTTATTAGCCTCGCCTAATTGCTTGAGCGTATAAAAAATGTCAGAAATATATAATACACTCTTTTGAATACTCTTTAATATTAGCGAAAATTTATTTAAAATTATAAAAATAAAAAAAAACTTATTATTTCGTACTTTACCAAAAATAAAAAAATATAGTAAATCCAAAAGAGTGCTCTTGAGCGTATTATCGTGTAGTATGTGGTAGGCAGTAGGCACATTGGAGAGAGCAAAGCAATATCCTGTGCTTTTAAGACGTGTAGGGAACAGCCTAAGTAATTGAAAAGGGGTGTTAAATGTTCATGTTCCTAATTCCTACACGAGAGAGAAACCACGAAGAAAAAGAGAAAGAACCCCCACAGAAACCACAAAGAAAAAGAGAAAGAAACCGTCTTCCCCGTTTTGCAAGTGTTCATGGTCTATTAACAGTAAAACTGCTGGCAATGGCATGCATGCAACAACTTACTATCCCATAATAATCTCTTATTTTTCGGCTAAGTGATTGTTATCTTCTTCTTTTTCGTGTAACTGCTATATCTTCTCCGATTCTTTTTTTTTTTTTCTTTCGTCAAATTTTTAAACGTTTTTTTAGATTCTTTTTTTTTTTTAAACATTCTTCAAGTCATAATGCATGAAGTTCACGATGAATATGAAAATTTGCATAGAACAAATTTTTTTTCATAAAACTAATACATTAGACCACTAATGTCATCCCAATAGAAAAGGGTTTGAGTTGTTTATATGAATTCTTAGATTTAAATTTCATTGTTGTTGTTGTATAATTTTTTTTTCATAAAACTAATTATTTGCATAATATTAGCATGTGTGACAGCACCAAAACCCCTTCAATTGTGACAGCACCATAGAATTTTCTATTTTCATTTCTCCAACTCTGATCGTTGCAGATGCAGCACTATGATTTCATAATGGATGAGCAACAAAGGATCAGTTATGTTGCTTCTTCCTCTAACTCTTCTCAAGTGTTATCTAAAAAATGACATTTTTCTAAGCTTTTGTGGTGAAGACACGCACATGAACTTCATAAGCCATTTATATAATGCTTTGACTGAAGCGAAAATCGAAACGTTCATAGACAACCTGCTTCAAAAGGGAGATGAAATCTCACCAGCACTCGTCAAAGCCATCGAAGATTCTCACATATCTATTGTCATCTTCTCGGAGAAGTACGCTTCCTCAAAGTGGTGCTTGAATGAACACGGCAAGATTTTGGAAGTTAGGAAAGAAAAAGGACAAATTGTGATACCCTTATTTTACAACATAGATCCATCCGATGTATAGAAGAAGACTGGGAGCTACAACCAACCCATGTGTGGCAAATGGAAAGTTGCTCTCACTGAAGCAGCCAATTTAGCTGGGTGGGACTCTAGAAACAAGTAAATAAAATGACTTGAGAATAAATAAATTTAATTTTATGAAATAACAATAAGAAGGACAAGTTATTGTTTTAAATTGGGATGGCCATATTTAGTTCTAAATTGAGCATACTTTTGTAGTATAACAACTTTCATGCTAGTTTGCATAAGAAGTTCATTGAATAGAAATAACTGAGGCATTGATTATCTTCTCTAAATCATTGAATTTTCATTCCTCAATTATATGTTTTTGTTTCTTTCTCTACTACAATATCATATTGATCATAGATTGTGTATACTAATTTGTGAAGTTCTTTTTTTCTTTCTTTTGAATTTGTTAGACTTATAATACATCATTTATTTCTTTGCAGCCCTTTTCTTATGCTAGAATTGAGTCTGAACTCCTTAAGGATATTGTTCAAGATGTTTTGCAAAAATTGGCTCATACATACTAGAACCAGCGTAAAAGACTTGTTGGAATTGAGAAAATTTATTAAAAAATTGAATCATTGCTAAATATTAGGTCGACTGAAGTTATAATAACCCTTGGAATATGGGGCATGGATGGCATTGGTAAGACCACCCTTGCTACTTCTTTGTATGACAAATTGTCTCATGAGTTTGAAGGTCGTTGCTTCCTCACAAATGTAAGGGAAAAATCAGACAAGCTAGAAGATTTACGTGATGATCTTTTTTCTAAGTTGTCAGGGAATAAAAATCATGGGTCCACAGATCTAAAACACATAGGTTCACTTATTCTATAAGCAGCTTTGGTCTACTTGGTCAGTCATTCTAGGAGTTGAAAAATACTATAATTTATTGACTAAGATCAGCAGCAGAAGGTAAGAGTTGCTACTTCCAAGCACTTTTTGTTGAAATTAACTGTTGTTATTACAAGACTTGTAATATGTAATTGCATGTGCCTTTTTCAGTTAGAATTCAACTTTAAACTTCTTATGTTGATCAGCACTGAAAAATGCAGCATTAAAAATCTGTAGCTACTAAAGAAACAAACCAATTAATAAAAACTGACCTTTCAATTTTGTCGCCTGAAACTGGATCCAACTCATACATTGATAAACTAGTCTGAGTCCTTTTATAGAATTCAAAACCAATTTCTCTAGCTGCAATCACAAATGCTGCTTCATCTGGAGATTCAGTTTCATATGAGACATTTCCTGTGTCTTCATCAACTTCTGGTATGGCTGTATGGCAGATTGCCAATAAGCGAAAAAAAAATTTCGGGATAACATTAGCATAAGGCTCATCTCGTTTCCCAGTTTTTGTTAGGGATGAATTCCTTAGAAATAGAAATCAGCTCCCCAATTATAGGTTTCTATAATTTTGCTCATGGGTTTTGGCCTAGTCCCCCATTTTTTCATCCTTTTCTTCTTTCTAATGTTATTTGGTGTGTGGTGGCAGGGTGGATCTTTTCGGATGCCAACCTAGTTGGGATCACATCATCCTCCTTTTTTGTTACCCCATCAATTTATAAATAAATAAAAAATTACAATTGCAACAATGTTTATAATGGCAAACGAGTATTCCTAAATCCTTATGATTCAAATGACACCAAAGGTAGTATTTACTACTCAATCAATATCATGAATATTAAAATTATTTTTCTAATTTCTTTTAGAAAAAAGAAATAAAAATAAAACTATATTACGTATACCAAAACTGGTTAATTGAAATTTGATACAATCAAACACGTAAAAAGAATGTTGCAGACAAAGTGAATCGCTCTCTACAAAAGCCTTAATCCTCAAATACAAAAAATTAGTCAATAAAAAAAATTAACACAAGCGAAAAAAAAAATTGCAGACCTATATTCATTTCCAAATATCATATACAATTCTATTTATTATGGGGTAAATGACCAATTTCAAAGTGCAAGGTACCGTTAACGTAGTCCCTGAAAGTCATAAAATGACAAAAAAAAACCCTTGAAAATGCAATTTGTCACTCATTTTAGTCCAAAATTCAAAAAGTTGTGTGACTAGTAACAATATTAACATACTTTTGGAGAATAGAATGACAATAAGTAGTTAAGTTTAGTGACTAAAGTGACAGTATAAGGACTTTCAAGGACTTTTTTGTCATTTTATTGTTAGAGTCTAAGACTTTGGACAATGTCCAACCCCTCAAACTTTAGTTTTGACGATAACAAATGAGATTAAATTTTGAAGTATCTAACATTTAATGTTTGAGTATAACAGGTACTAAACCGTCCAATGCCGTCATGGTATTGTTTTTTTCCGTAAACTTAAACTATATATTTCTATGTGCTTATCGCGTCCAATGAGTAATTGAAACTTGTTTTCTTAAGAGTAAATCCAGCGTCCAACACGTTATTATCAAACAAGTGTCCAATGGCTTGCAAAAACAAGTGTGAAAATACTGCGTCCATTTGGGTAGAGTCCAATCGCTTATATAACTTACACAAACATTTTCTATCAAACAGTTATATAACGCGTCCATTATGTCAGATAGTACACTTATGCTTTTCGATGTTGATCTCATTGGAATGTTCTGTTATTCTCTCTCTTTTCATATGTGACATTTCATTTGAATATTCAAAAAGTGTACCACAGGAGATAGAAAAGATTCTTTCTACAAAACCGTACAAGTAGTGGAGGCACTACATGTGTTGTTGTCTTCCCTCTTTCTCCACCCCAAGCTGCCACGTGGTAACAGTCATATGATTATGAGAGAACGATTTTTGGCAAAGGCTTAGATCCCACAACGGATACCTTCGCTCAGTGGCCTATAAATAGAGGACAAGGCTCTTGAAGAAAATAATGAAGCACTCAAGTTTTCAAAGAGCTTAAACTTTGTCAAAATACTTGGACAACCAACACTTGCGCAAAAAGAGCATTCTCTTAGCTTTGCTAAGTTTCTATGTAATATGTTTTACATTGTAATATGCTCTCTGTGAGAGTTGATTTAATACTTGTAATCAATCTATTGTTTGGAAAGCCAAGAGTGACTTAGTGATAAAGAATACTTGGGTGTTGTCTTTAATCTTAGAGGGAGATTAAGGTAGTGCCAGAAGTGGCAAGGTAGAATACTTGTTTGTAATCAAAGTTTTGATCAGTGGGACCCTTCAAAAGGTTATTTTTGAAGGAGAACTGGACGTAGCTCAGGTTGAGTGAACCAGTATAAACCAAGTGTTTTTACTCTATTGCTTTTAGCTTATCAATTATCTCTTGTGCTACTTCTTCGCATTAGATGCACAAGTTTCCTTTATAAACATGTTTGTGAAAAAGCTTTATTTTCGCTTGGACGATAACTTGAAAACATAGTTTCTTTAAACTGTCTTTGAACTACGGGACGATACTTGCAACTCTGCATTTTACAAGTTCATTGTAAAATCTGAGCTAAGATATCTTCAGCTTTGCGAAAAGGTTTTCAGATTTTATCTAACACACTATTCAACCCCCTTCTAATGTGTTCTCTGTATTTCAATTGGCATCAGAGCTCGGCCTCTTGGGTTGAGTACTTAGCAGTACAGAGGAAAAGCAGATCCTATGAAAGATGGAAAATGAGGGACAAGCTATGAACAGACCACCACTCTTTAAGGGTGTCAAATATGATTATTTGAAGCAAAGAATGATAGTATTCTTTGAATCCTATCATATTGATATGTGGGATGTTTTGAAGATGGGTGACTTCATTCCATATGATGAGAACCTCAACGAGATCCCTAAGGCTAGATGGACGGAGGAGCAAAAGAAGAGATTCTATCTCAACTCCAGAGCCAAAAACACCATCATGTGTGCACTATCCGAACAAAAATACAATAAGGTGCACAGTTTCAAAAGTACGAAGTAGATGTGGGACACTCTTGCGTTAACATATGAGGGTTCCACCTAGGTAAAACGTAACAAACTTAGTCTTCGTACTCGTCCATATGAACTATTTAGTATAGAGGGAAACAAGGACATACAAAGTATGTTTGGACGGTTTCAAACCATACTAAATAAACTTAGAGCACATGGTAAAGATTACAATAACTATGAGCATATTGACAAGATTTTGAGGAGTTTACCTAGGCAATGGAGACCATAAGTTACAGCTTTAAGAGCAAACAAGGGACTAGACGACATCTCCTTAGAAGAGCTTGTGGGAATTCTAAAAGTTCATGAGCTAGAACTGCAGCAAGATGGTGATGCAAAGAAAGGTAAGTCTCCAGTGCTCAGCATCCAAAAGCCAAAGAAAGCTTCATCGTCCAAAGCACTGCAAGTAGAAGAGTCATCTAAAGAGCAATATGAAGATGAAGACTCTGATAAAGATGATGAGTTGTCCTTTATATCCAAGAAGATCCATGCTATGTGTAAGAAGAAAGGTGGATCCAGATGGAGAAACCTGAATAAGAAAAGCTTTAAGGAGAAAAAGGATAAAGAGAAGAGTCCAATAGTTTGCTACGAGTGCAAGAAGCCAGGACACTTTAAGTCAGAATGCCCAGACCTTGAGAAGAACAAGGACAAGAAGAAGAGAGTCTTCAACAAAAAGAAGGGCGAGAAGGTTTTGATGTCCACATGGGAAGACTTGGACAATGACTCATCATCGAACGACGATGAAGAGGAGGAAGCAAACATCTGTCTGATGGCAGACACCACATCAGATTCTTCCAAACCAGAAGAGGAAGATGAGGTAGATTTTAATGATTTGAAATCTCTTCAAGAAGCTTATCATGAATTACTTTCCAATTCTTCTATTCTATCTAAGGCTTACAAAACTTTGAAGAAATTGTCCAAATCACTTTCAAAAGAAAAAGATGTTTTAGAAAATAGATTCAAAGAACTTGAAAGTGAAAATAAGGATTTAAAAAAAAAAGTTTACAGATCTCTCAAAAGAACATACAACCTTAGAGGTAGACAAACGAACTCTATGGAATGACTGTACTCATGCTTACAAGTCCTATGAGGATTCAAGGTCTAGAGAAATGAACCTTTCCATATAAATTTGAACTCTCAAAGGTGAAAACAAAAGGCTTGTTGAGAAGCTTCTGAAAGTTGAAACAGATACTACTTTAAGAGGTCAACCACGTGATGTTGTAAGACTTCATGAAGAGATTGCCAGCCTAAAGAAGCATCTGTCCGACTTTGTTAAAGGATCTGACAAACCTCAACATGCTTTTAAAATATGAAGGTTGTAAGAGACCTAATGACAGGTCAGGACATAGATATAAAAGGAAAAAGTATATTCATGATGAGGATGTAGATGTTTGTTACTTCTATGGGAAACCTGGACATATAACGTCCAGATGCAAACACCTGCCAAAGAAGGGAGCGTCCAGTGCCCTTCAAACTAACAAGAAAGGACCCAAGTCAATCTGGGTACCTAAAGATAAAATTGTTCCTATTATAGACATGCTTAACAACAGGAAAAAGACTCCAATCATGGTACCTGGACAGTGGGTGCTCACATCACATGACAGGAGAAAGGTTTTTGTTCCAAAGCCTCTAACTCAAAACTAGTGGGATAGTCACATTTGGAGGGAATCAAAAAGGGATGATAGCTGGCATGGGTAAGATTGGTATTCCACCTTATCCCTCTATTGATAATGTTCTTTATGTTAAAGGTCTTAAACACAATCTGCTTAGCATAAGTCAATTATGTGACAGTGGATATGATGTTGCCTTTAAGAAAGGTGAGTGCATAGTCAAGAACTATGATGGATCCTTTCTCTTCACTGCGAAGAGGCAAGGTAATCTTTACAAGATTAAACTTGGGAAACTATCAAGTCAAAATGTATCCTGCTTAGTTTCAGTTAAAGAAAATCACTGGCTATGGCATAAGAAACTTGGTCATGCTAGCTTGAGATTAATCTCAAAGCTTAACAAGCACAACCTCATGAGAGGATTACCAAGTATGTCATACAAAGATGATCATCTTTGTGAAGCTTGTCAGAGAGGGAAAAAAATAAAAAGTTCTTTCAAAAGCAAAAACATTGTTTCCACCTCTAGACCTCTTGACCTATTACATATTGACTTGTTTAGACCTACAAGAACAGCCTCAATGAGTGGTAAGAGATACGGATTAGTTGTAGTGGATGATTATTCAAGATGGACATGGGTCATGTTCCTATCTCACAAGGATGAGTCTTTTAAAGTCTTCTATAACTTCTGTAAAAGAGTTCAAAACAAGAAAGGAGTATGCATTGCTTCTATCAGAAGTGATCATGGGGGAGAATTTGAAAATGAGAGTTTTCAAAGGTTCTATGAGGATACTGGTATCCTTCAAAACTTCTCCACACCTATAACACCTATGTAGAATGGTGTTGTTGAGAGAAAGAACAGGTCACTCCAAGAGATGGCCAGAACCATGTTGAATGATAATTCAACCCCTAAACACTTTTGGGCTAAAGAAGTGAATACTACCTGTTATTTACAGAACATAATTTATATTAGACCCATAATGGAAAAGACTCCATATGAATTATGGAAAGGGCGAAGACCCAACATATCCTTCTTCCATCCATTTGGATGTCAATGCTTCATTCTGAACACTAAGGATAATCTGGGAAAGTTTGATTCTAAGTGCAATGATGGAATATTGCTTGGATACTCAGAAACTTCAAAGGCATACAGAGTTTACAACTCTAGAACCTTAGTTGTGGAAGAAGCTATCCATGTGAAGTTAAATGACACTAAGCCTAATAAGGAATTATCAGAGTTGGATGAATCATTTGCAGATCTTAGGTTGGATGATGAAAAGAAGCCAACAAACAAAACATCGTCCAACAATGATGTTTCAGTTGAAGATTCCAACACTCCCCTGGACGGTCCAATAGAAGAA
Source organism: Pueraria montana var. lobata (assembly GCA_026413185.1). Lineage (NCBI taxonomy): Eukaryota > Viridiplantae > Streptophyta > Magnoliopsida > Fabales > Fabaceae > Pueraria > Pueraria montana. Next base: position 34,145,661 of record CM048651.1, on the reverse strand, counting down.
CAAGGAGAACCAACTGGATGCAACTGGCAGATGAAGAAGCATCATCCTAAAGATCAAATCATTGGTGATCCAAGAGATAAAGTCAGAACCAGATCTTCACGTTAACAAGGTCACACAACACTCATATCAGAATTAGAGCCCAAGACTATGGATGATGCTTTGGAAGATGAAAGCTGGGTCAAAGCAATGCAAGAAGAACTTGATCAATTTCAGAAGAATGATGTCTGGAAGCTTGTTGAACTACCTGATGATAAGGAAGCTATAGGAGCCAAGTGGGTATTCAGAAACAAGCTGGACGAAACAGGTAAAGTTATGAGAAATAAAGCCAGACTTATAGCCAAAGGTTACTCGCAATAGGAAGGTATAGATTATACTGAAACTTATGCTCCTATTGCTCATCTAGAGGTAATTCACATTTTACTTTCATTTGCAGCTCATAGTAATATGAAGCTATATCAAATGGACATGAAAAGTACATTCCTCAATGGACTGATAAAAGAGGAAGTCTATGTGGAACAACCCCCTAGGTTTGAGAGTGATGTTTTTCCCAATCATGTTTTCAAATTAAACGAAGCTTTATATGGGCTGAAACAAGCTCCAAGAGCTTGGTATGAAAAACTCAGTTCATTCCTTACAGAAAATGGTTTTTCAAGAGAAAAAGTAGACATTACCTTGTTTTGCAAAAACTATGATTCTCATTTTATCATTGTCCAAATTGATGATATCATATTCGATGCTACTGACGAAACTTTATGTGAGGATTTTTCTAAGTTAATGCAGACAGAGTTTGAGATGAGTATGATGGGAGATCTGAAATTCTTCCTTGGACTACAAATCAAGCAAACTGACAAAGGCATATACATACATCAAACCAAGTATGTTAAAGAACTCTTGAAGAAGTTCAAGATCAACGATGCTAAACCAATGAAAATACCTATGCATCCAACAACAGTACTTGGACTGGAAGAAGGATAAAAGAAAATGGACAACACCTTATATAGAGGAATGATAGGATCACTCCTATACCTCACAGCTTTTAGACTTGACATCATGTTCAATGTATGTCTATGTGCCAGATTTCAGTATGATCCAAGGGAAGTACACTTAACAACTGTTAAAAAAATTTTCAAATATCTCATTGGAACAACTAATCTTGGTCTATGTTTCAAAAGGTAGAAAGATTTCAGATTAGTTGGATACTATGATGCTGACTGTGCTGGAGACAGAATTGAAAGAAAAAGTACTATTGGAGGATGTCACTTCATTGGTGGAAACCTAGACTCCTGGATTTGCAAGAAACAAGGCACCATTGCTCTATCCACTGCAGAATGTTAGACGGATTGGCAAGTGCACCAGTCGCACAAGTAGTAAATGGATAAGTCCAAGTATCATTTTCCCAAGGGATTTGCTTGATATAGGCAATGTTCACATAAATACTAGCTAGACTGAACTGGTTTTTCACAAGAAAGCGATAAAAATGTAAACTTTGGTTGGTTTTGTGGGATTTCAGAACAGATTTAATGGAAGACAGAATTTAAAAAAAAATGTTTTTGTGGTTTTTATATGAAAACACAGCTGTGACAGAGGTTAAAACAGATAGATGAAGATGTTGCAGGGGTTAGATCTCACCATTCTCTACTCTCTTCTTGCATGCACACAATATACATTATATTTGCATTTAAATGTTAAAATCAATCAATAAAAACATTCTCAGCCTAATTCCTTAGGTGCAGAGAGTCTTAGATTACTCCCCCAAGCCTTGATTCCTCAACAACTTAACGAAGCAACTAGCTTTAAGTCTAGAGACCACAAGATAACCCATGAACTAAGCTCCATTCCTAGACACGAAGTTCATGAGGTATATTGCTTCAGTTCTAGACAACGAAAGTGTTTCCCAACAACAGTCATGTCCAAGGATCATGCTATGGGTGATCAAGCCACAACAAGCTTTAAGAAAAGAAGCAAAATACTAACTTTAAACACAAATATGCAGAATATATATAGATAATATCAAAAGATACAAGAGAGTTTTGAGAATGGTTACATCTAACCCCTAACAACTACAGAACTCAGCCACTCATGGGTATGAGCAGCTGGAAATTACACATGGAGGGGAAGGAGATGAAGAGAAAGCTAAGAACTAAAGAGAGAGTTTTTCTCTCCACTACAATAGTACAAAACGAGCTACAGAGTTTGCTTCTGAAAAAATGTCCAAGCTTCTGAACTTCTGAAGGTCAGTCCTTTATATACATATGCAGAATTGCTCTTAAGTGACATTTGGCTCAGCCTGGAATTTTGGCTTGGCTGATTTGAAATTTCTTCACTTCAACAGATTTCTCTTGCAAAGGACCTTCCACTGCTTCCAAAGCTCAGAATGCAGCTCCCAAACGTGTTCTTCAACTTCAATCTCCATTTCCTACAAAAAGTGGGGCAAAACTCTAAGATATAACCATAAAACTAGAAAAACTAAAGAAATTCTAACTAATTTGCAATATTAACAGAAATTGAGTAAAACAACACTCCAAATGAGAGAAAAGGATAGATAATTGCCTAAAAAACCACTTGAAAAGTAAGTAATTATAGCAACTAACACAGAAGCAGAGTATATCTCAGCTGCAAGTTGTTGCTCTCAAATCCTATGGATCAAACACTAACTTGAAGGTCTACCAGCGTTTCTTTGATGAGCTGGATGACGATGCACGTGAAGACATCATCAGGAAGGGTGAACTGATTGCACTGCAATAGAAGTTTGGATAAACCAACATTAAGCCCATGAAAATTCAACTAACTGCCAAAGCCATCAAAGAGTTGGACGAGACCAGTATAAACAAGAAGAGAAATGAGAAAATCAGACTGGTCCAGAATGATGAAGAAAAAGAGATGGACTTCTTGGGGCTTGGAAAGAAAATCAAAAGAATGATGCAAGATCAAGAAACAAGGAAAGTGACAAAGCAGATGTCACAACAGCAAGAAGAAGAAGATGAAAAAGAAAGAAGGACGAAGAAAAGACAGGAAACGCCTGCACTGTCCAATCCTCCTACTCTCACTGAGAAGCATCCAAAGACCACTCCCAAGAAGCCAGCACAGGAAAAGTCTAAGATCAGAAAGCTAAAGATGTTGAGTGATTATGATGATGATGATCATGTTACTATTGGTCAGACCAAGAGAAAAGCTGATCAGATGGAGTATGAACATCAAAAGAAGCAGAAGGTTGCTGCTAAAGAATCTGTCCTACCCTCTGTGGTACTAAGAAGGGTAAAGACTAGAGCGTCCAAACGCAGAAAAGTGCAAGCTCCACCATCATCCACTTAAGATGCTACCAATGAGTCAACAATTATTCCTGTCCCAACACAACAACAACAACCAGCACCGCGTCCACCCCCTTCTCCAATAAGCTTACACAAGTTTACTCGTCCAAGAAGTTCCTGGAGAGATGCTTGGAGAACTTGGACCATTCTACCAAAGGTCCAAGAGAAAACAAAGGAAGAAAAAGATAAAAAGAAGTTCCCGGTGGCATATTTCACAAGGAACAAGCAAAATTATTGCAAGAAGCATAATGTCATCTGGAGACCCAATCAGGAACCATTAGAAAGAAGTTTCACATCAGGCTTAGCTCCTGCCTAGACTAGGTATAACTATGTTCATCCATCCATCCCTACACGCTTAGCCTTACCAAAAGGCACAATCATTTGCAATCCTACACCAACCTGGACGAGGCAATCTTATCCAGATTTGGTTAGGATGAAAGGTTCTTACATTTGTCCTTTTGGCACACAACAAAGGGTCAGACCTGCATCTAAGTTCCTCCTAAACCGAAAGTGGAGTTGAATTCAAGATATGCTAGATCCTTGCTTGACAAATTAGGGAAACCACAGAAAAAGAAGCCTGCAACAAAGTAGTAAGCGGCGTCCAATATTGATAAAGAGCTAGTTGCTGAACTGCAAGCTACAATTAAAGAAAGCTTGGATCCATCCAAGTCAAAGCAGAGTCCTTCAGTGAAATGGGTAAAGCACATTCAGCTGTGGACCCCAATCACCAAGTTCATCCCTCTTCATCCAGGAATTAACTCCAGTACTCAACTTTTCACTAAAAGACTACGATGATTTGGGCAAGCTTCTCCAACATATGTTTGTACAAGATCAAGCAGTGGCATATTCTCCCAATCTCCACATCAAACGCTCAACCGATATCAAGTTTGTGCTTGATAAGTTGTGTCATAGACTACCTATTATTGATGTTGGAAAGAAGAAAGGGTACAAACTCTATGGAACTGAGATGCCTAACATAGAAGAGAAGGTTTAGCTTCTACCTTCATCCCACACCTGGAATCATCTCTTTAACAAATCTAGGAAGCTCTCAAGGCCTCTAAGCATTTTTGATGCCACTACCTTTTGGTGTCAAATTGTTTGGAATGATACACAGAAGGGTTCATCATCTGGATGCTCTAAAGCATTTTCGTTTCTCCACCTGAGAGCATTCAAGTCATGCGTCCAGTCAAGACTCATCATTTTAATGATACCTCTGCTTGTTTTCTGATTGACAATGATAATTTTCTTGAAGTGCTGAAATCCTTACCTACCATCAGAAGTAATCAAGTCTATGATATATGTAAGGTAGATAGAGTTGTGTTTGAACAAGAGATAAAGATGCTTCATGATGTACAACAAGCTGAGCTACAACGTGAGAAACAGGCTGAAATTGACAAGGCAAAGCAAGATGAGATAGCCAGAGTCAAACAAGCTGAGTTGGACGCAACATTCGCAAAGATAAACAAAGTTCTCATCCAGTTGGAACTTGAGAATGAAGTGCAAGTGGACGCTGAACACTTTGTCACTTCACATGAAGAACAGACTACCTAATCAGACAAGCCTTCTGAAGCGTCCAAGGCTGAAGCCGTGCAACCAGTGCCTAAACCTGAAGTGCCACACCCACCTGACTCCACTGCTGATAAGCCTACTCCAGAGGTTGCTACCGATGTGCCTGCTGCTGAAGCCTCAAATAAAGCTCAATCTGGAACTAGACAAGTGTTGATACCCACCAGTTCTACAAGTCCAAGTGCCATTGTACCCTTATGGTTTGCTGAACCTAGTGGTGTTTTTGAAGAAAGAGTGCAAGAGACTGTCAATCAAGCTCTTCGGCAACAACAGGTTGAAACAGAAGCCACTCTTTGAGCCTTACAAGAGAAACAACAAGTTGTAGCAGAATAGCATAGACTCATGATGCAGAGTGCTATTACTGATCAATTTCTGAATCTCTCTCAGATGTTGGTTTCCAAAATTCAAACAATAGCTGCTAATCTCATTAGCATTGTTATCCAACCAATTCAACCTATGCATCCATAGCCTCTTCAACAGCCACCTCTTGTTGATCAACCTGCACCACCAACACAACCACCACCACAGCCCCCACCTCCACAACAAGAACTACCTCATAAGCCTTAGGTGACCATGATGGTCAATCATTTTTCCATCTTTCAAACCCATATTTTGTTGATGACAAAAAGGGGAGAAATTGGAATTTTGATCATAGAGTTTTAACTGCACTACTTGTACATATCTTTTGTTCTTTGGCTACTGTTATATATTCAATATATGAGGTGTTTTTGATCATATGTTACGCATTCATATCTCTTATATGCTTATATTCACTATGATACCTTATATTGTATGATTAACATGCTCTGATATCTGACATCTTCATACTCTGATACTTATATGCTCTGATATCGTTTTATGCTCTGATATAAGTTCTGAAGCATGAGAAATGTTGAACTCAGGGGGAGTACTTCATTTCACTTATTTATACCCTATCAACATTATCTGGCATTGCATAATCATCACAAGTTTCACATATCTCTGATATCTTTATATGATTATGCTTCTGCTATCATCAAAATTTAACATTGTTTGTCATCATCAAAAAGGGGAGATTGTTAGAGTTTAAGACTTTGGACGATGTTCAACCCCTCAAACTTTGGTTTTGATGATAACAAATGATATTAAATTTTGAAGTATCTAACGTTTAATGTTTGAGTATAACAAGTACTAAACATCCAATGTCGTCATGGTATTGTTTTTCCATAAACTCAAACTATATATTGCTATGTGCTTATCGCATCCAATGAGTAATTGGAACTTGTTTTCTTAAGAGTAAATCCAGCGTCCAACGCGCTATTATAAAACAAGCGTCCAATGGCTTGCGAAAACCAGTGTGAAAACACTGTGTCCATTTGGGTAGAGTCCAATTACTTATATAACTTACACAAACCTTTTCTATCAAATAGTTATATAACCCATCCATTATATCAGATAGTACACTTATGCTTTTCAATGTTGATCTCATTGGAATGATCTATTATTCTCTCTCTTTTCATATGTGACATTTCATTTGAATATTCAAAAAGTGTACCACAGGAGACAGAAAATATTATCTATGCAAAACCATACAAGTAGTGGAGGTGCTGCATGTGCTGCTGTCTTCCCTCTCTCTCCACCCCAAGTTGCCACGTGGTAACAGTCATATGATTGTGAGAGAACGGTTTTTGGCAAGGGCTTAGATCCCACAACAGATACCTTCGCTCAGTGGCCTATAAATAGAGGACAAGGCTCTTGAAGAAAATAACGAAGCACTCAAGTTTTCAAAGAGCTGAAACTTTGTCAAAATACTTGGACGACCAACACTTGCGCGAAAAGAGCATTCTCTTAGCTTTGCTAAGTTTCTGTGTAATCTGTTTTACATTGTAATGTCCTCTCTGTGAGAGTTGATTTAATACTTGTAATCAATATGTTGTTTGGAAAGCCAGGAGTGGCTTAGTGATAAAGAATACCTGGGTATTGTCTTTAAGATAGTGCTAGAAATGGCCTAAAGAATACTTGTAGCCAGAAGTGACAGGGTACAATACTTGTTTGTAATCAAAGTTTTGATTAGTGGAACCCTTCAAAATGTTATTTTTGAAGGAGAACTGGACATAGCTCAGGTTGAGTGAATTAGTATAAACCAAGTATTTTTACTCTATTGCTTTTAGCTTATCAGTTATCTCTTGTGCTACTTCTTCGCATTAGACGCACAAGTTTCCTTTATAAACGTGTTTGTGAAAAAGCTTTATTTTCGCTTGGACGATAACTTGAAAATACTGTTTCATTAAACTATCTTTGAACTACTGGACGATACCTGAAACTCTGCATTTTACAAGTTCATTGTAAAATCTGAGCTAGGATATCTTTAGCTTTGCGAAAAGGTTTTCAGATTTTATCTAACACACTATTCAACCCCCATTCTAGTGTGTTCTTTGTATTTCATTTATTACTTTCAGGACCAAATTGACAGCACCTTACACTTTCACGAATAAAATTGGTCATTAACCCATTTATTATTTAAGAAACATTAAGGACAATATAAATAAAATGGAAAAATAAAGGCAAGAAATACCAACAAAATAAATGAAATGGTGAAAAGAAAAGGTGATACTGACTGAAATTCTTGGATTTCAAATGACGAGAAGCGTTATATTATTGACATAAAAGAACCAATTAAAAGAAAGTGATGAAAAAAAATTAAAAGCTCTAGAGAATGAAGATGGCTTTCTTATTTGACTCACCTAATTGATCCAAGCATATAAGAAAAATTAATAATACACATTATTTTTTTGGTACAAAATAATAATACACATTTTAACCTATTCTTTAATACATTTTTTTTATTATTAGTTGAAATTTATAAGAAAGTACAAAATTATAAATGAAACTCATTATATAAAAAGTAAGAAGAACTATTAAATTTTATATTTTACCAATAATAGAAAGTTTATCCATAAGAATGTGCTATTGCTTTATATGTAGTGGGCGCATCAGTAGAGAGAAAGAGAGAGAGCGCGCAAAGCAATATCCTATGCTTTCAAGAAGTGGAATCGTTCCTGTTCTGTTTCTGTATATATAGTGGGCGCATCATTAGAGAGAAAGAGAGAGAACCCCCACAGTCCACAGAAACCACAAAGAAAAAGATGAAGAAACATTCCCCTTCTAGAAGTGTTATATCCTCTTCTTTGCGTACTGCTATATCTTCTCCTATTCTCTGTTTCTCTTTTTCTTTTTTCTTTTTTTTTTTGAATTTTTAAAGATTTTTTGAAATTGGTTATTCACACTAATATTACACATATTTATAAATTTCAATGTACAATAATAAGGAAAAGTGTAGACAACACATTGAAACATAAGGCTTTTTCAATTTCATTTCTCTAACTCTGGTCGTTGCAGGTCCAGCACTAGGAATTCACAATGGAAGAGCAGCAGAGGATCAGTGCTATTACTTCTTCCTCTAACTCTTCTTCTACAATATCATCCAAGAAATATGACGTTTTTCTAAGCTTTCGTGGTGAAGATACACGCATTAACTTCACAAGTCTTCTATATGATGCTTTGAAAGAAGCCAAAATCGAAATGTTTATAGACAACCACCTTGAAAAGGGAGATGAAATCTCACCAGCCCTCACCAAAGCCATGGAAGATTCTCATATATCTGTTGTCATCTTCTCAGAAACCTATGCTTCCTCAAAGTGGTGCTTGAATGAACTCATCAAGATTCTGGAACTCAGGAAAGAAAAGGGACAAATTGTGATACCGGTGTTTCACAATGTAGATCCAACCCATGTAAGGCACCAGACTGGGAGCTACAAAGAAGCCTTTGCTAAACATGAGGGGCAACCGATGTGCAGCAAATGGAAAGCTGCTCTCACGGAAGCAGCCAATTTATCTGGGTGGCACTCTCAAAATAGAACATAAAATTTTCTGGAAAAAAAAATGAGAAAGACATCAAGTTATTGTTTTAAATTGAGTTTGCCATATCTAATTCTAAATTGAGCGTACTTTAGTAGTATAACAACTTTCATGCTAGTTTGCTTAAGAAGTTTGTTGCATAGAAAAAGCACAGGCTTTGATTATCTCCTCTGAGTCACTGAATTTTCATTCCTCAATTATATGTTTTTGTTTCTTTCTTTACTACACTACCATACTGATCGTAGATTGTCTATAATAATTTGTGAAGTTTTGTATTTCTTTCTTTTGATTTTGTTAGACCTAACACATCATCTATTTCTATGTTGCCCTTCTCATATGCTAGAAATGAGGCTGAACTCCTTAAGGGCATTGTTCAAGATGTTTTGCAAAAATTGGCTCCTACATACCCAAACCAGCTTAAAAAACTGGTTGGAATTGAGGAAAGTTATGAAGAGATTGAATCATTACTAAATATTGAGTCAAATGAAGTTATAACCCTTGTAATATGGGGCATGGGTAGCATTGGCAAGACAACCCTTGCTACTGCTTTATATGACAAACTGTCTTATCAGTTTGAAGGTCATTGCTTCGTCGAAAATGTATGGGAAAAATCAGGCAATCTTGAAGCTTTACGTGATGAACTTTTTTCTAAGTTGTTAGGGGATAAAATCTAAGGGTTTGATAATTCTGTCAGAAGAAGGCTTCAACGTAAAAAAAAATTCATTGTCCTAGATGATGTGTCTACCCCAGAGCAATTAGAAAAACTAATTTTAGAATATGATTTCTCGGGAGCTGGAAGTAGAGTCATTGTTACAACTAGAGATAAGCAAATACTTAGAACAGGTGATGAAATATATCCGGTTGGGAAATTGAACCCTCATTACTCTCTTCAGCTTTTCTGTTTGACTATTTTTGGAGAAAAACAACCTAAACAAGGATATGAACATCTATCACAAAAAGTTATTTCCTATTGCAAAGGTGTTCCTTTGGCTTTAAAGGTTTTGGGTGCAAATCTTCGTAGAAGAAGTAAAGAGGCATGGGAATCTGAATTGAGAAAACTTCAAAAGATTCCAAATATGAAAATTCATAATGTATTAAAATTAAGTTATGATAGCTTAGATCATTCTGAAAAGGAAATATTTTTAGACATTGCATGCTTCTTTGAAGGAGGACAAAGAGACATGGTAACAGGAATATTGGAAGCTTTTGATTTCTTTCCAGCATCTGGGATAGAAGTCCTTTTAGATAAAGCTATCATAACAATTTCAAATTTTAATACAATTGAAATGCACGACTTAATACAAGAAATGGGACGGGAAATTATTCATCAAGAATCTAAAAAGTACCCTGGAAAACGAAGTCGATTGTGGAAACATGAGGAAGTGCTCGATGTATTGAAAAATAACAAGGTAAGTGGAAGATGCAATTATTTCTATTTGATAATATGTATCCTTTTATTAATGTAGCTACAACAATAGTCTTTGCTAATTATTATTCTAATTTTTGTTTGTCAGGGGAACTGATGATGTTGAAGGCATAATTTTAGATTTGGCTAAATTGAAAGGGGGTCTATCTTTGAGCTCTAATTTATTTGCAAAGATGAATAACGTGAGATTTCTTAAAATCCATATAAAGTACTGGTGGGGTGATGACAGATTTAATGTGTACCTTTGTAAAGATCTTGAGTCATTATCCAATATATTGAGGTACCTTTATTGGGATAGATGTTCTCTTGAGTCTTGGCCGCCTAACTTTTGTGGAGCTTTGCATGTGATAAACCAGACTTTGATTGTATTTTGATGTGAGTTTAGATGTCATTTTCATACATTTTGAATATATTTTATTGGCAAAACTCACTGTTTGGTGTTAGTTGACGCAAGACAAGTACTCAAGAGGCTTCATGAGAAAAAGAGTTGAAAATTGCATGTTTTTGGAGCAAAAATGCCACTGTCTGGAGGACCAAGAAAAAAAGGCCAGAATTGAAGTAACGCAAGGACCATGGCCATGGTAAATTTACCATGGCCATGCTGGTTACGTAGCAGAATTAGACCTTTATGCAAGGACCATGGCCGTGGTCATTTTACCACGGCCGTGGTAAGTCACGCTGTCAGCCCATTTAAATTTTTGAATTATTATAAATAGGAGGAGAAACCCTTTTATCTTTTATCTTTTTGTTCTATTTTGAAAACTGAGGGTTCTGGGTGAGAAAGAGGTCCTGTGAGAGACTCTGAGCTGTGGGAGGACGTAGAGAACACCATTGGGGATCATCACTGTAAAGTTTCTTCCCTTTTGTAATCTTTATGTCTTCTTTTGAGTTTTCTGGCTTAATCATGAACATGAGTGGCTAGTTTCTCTTAGCCTCGGATTGTGATGTAACTGTACCTTTGTACCCCGGTTCTAATTTTAATAAAACCTCAATGTTATTCAGTTATTTATATCTCTTCACTATTTTTATTGCTTTTAGGACCGATCAGTCTAAACATAAGTTAATCTCTTGTGTATGATCAATTACTTGCGATTAACTGAACTGTGAAGTGATTGGATTTGTACAATTTCCAGTAGATTAACCTGTTAATCAACCTCTCTGAGATTTATCATTTGCTCTAAATTAATTCACCTATGATCAATTGGGAATTAAATTAGGGGAAATAGCATTATTAACTATGATCAATTGTTAATTAACAAATTTAAGAGGTCGCTAGCAAATAACACATTTAGGGATTTTATTGAGATTAGAATTGGGAGAAAAAGGGGTACATGTGAAATCACAATCCTAGGCTTCTTTATCATAATTGTTCTCACATTAATCTTTCTGCTCCGATTCTCTTTCTTTTGAAAAGAATAATTGACCACCATTCTTCTAAATTTGATTTTATATTATGGATTGCTTAGTTATTTGTGAAATTGATTATTTGGGAACGCGACTGGTCCTTTGGGTTCGATATCTGGACTCCTAGAGTCCACTGTTACTATTGCGTAGGGTACGCTTGCCCTTTGCGAACGCATTTTACGCATCAAGTTTCTGGCGCCGTTGCCGGGGACTAGTTGTGTAGTTCGCAGATAATTTGTTTTGCGAAAATTAAGCAATTCTTGTTCATATTGTGCATAGTTTTTGTTCCTTTTAATTTTCTGTTTTATCTTTTTTAATTTAAATTATTTATTTATTTATTTATTTTGTTTTTGTTTGTTTAATTTCTGAATTTTTATTTTATTTTATTTTATATAAAAAAATCCGTTTATTTTAAATATTCCTTCGCTTTTGCCAGTTGCGTTTTAATCCCTTTTTCTGTGTTGAAAGTTTATGCTAACCAGGTCCCAGAGACCAGAGCTTGTGAACGAACCTGAAATCGAAAAACTTGCTTGGAAGAACAGAGCGGAACAAAGAAGAAGAGTAATGGCTGAAGAAAATGACGCACCGATGGAGTAGTCTCTGTTAGACTATCTCACTCCTTAAGTTGGGGTAGCTAACAGCATCTTATTGCCAGCACTGGGGGATGTCAATTTTGAATTGAAACATGGCTTCCTCCAGATGATAGAGAGTAACCAGTTCAATGGGCTGGCTACTGAGGACCCGGTGGAGCATCTGAGAAGATTCATGAGGATGGCCAGCACTGTAAAATATCACCGGGTGTCTGCTGAATATATCAGACTGACTGCTTTCGCATTCTCACTCAACGGGAAAGCTCTCAGTTGGTTGTGCTCACTTCCGGCCAACAACATCACTACCTGGGAGATGTGCACCAACAAATTCCTCCGAAAGTACTATTCTGTAGTGAAGACAGACCAGATGCAGAGAGAGATAGGCAATTTTGGTCAGAGGGAGCAGGAGAGCCTGTCAGAAGCCTGGGACAGATTTCAGGAGCTGCTTCGGAGTTGTCCATATCATGGGTTTAGCCAGCAGAGAATCTCCAGATTTTCTATGGAGGTGTGTCCAGCCATAATAGGACTAGCCTCGACGCTGCTTGTGGAGGTTCATTGATGGCTAAATCACCAACAGAGGCAAATAGAATCATTGAAGCCATGGCCTCCAACGCCTACAACCATACTGCAGATAGGCGTATTCTAATGAAACATGTGAACCAAGTGGAAGGTGAAACATCTAGTTCAAGCATTGATCAGAAGCTGGAGAAGTTGTCTAAGCAGATGGAGACCGTGATGAAAGCACAGGTACAGCTTCTGACTACAGCTCTTCCACCACCCACTTGTGATAAGTATGAGGAAGCCCATAGAGGAGAATGCCCTGTGAGTAATGCACTTGCTCAAGCTATGGAAGAGGTAAACTATCCCGATAGGAAGAGTGCAGAATATGATCCCTACTCCAGCACATTCAACCAAGGATGGAGGGATCATCCTCACCTTTCTTGGAGAGACCAGAGGGACCAAGGTCCCGGGCAGGAGCAGAATCAAAATGTGTATAGGCCTCCACATATGCAAAATCAGAGGTCAAGACAAGAAGAGAGAATGCCATCACTGGAGGATTTCATGATGCAATATATATAGCCAAGAGTGATGAGCGCATGAAGACTATGGAGTCTCAGCTTTCTAGCATGCGAGCTTTGCTATCCCAGAGAGCTCCTGGTACCCTTCCTTCTCAAACTGAAACTAATCCTAAGAAGGAGGAGGCGAATGTTGTGATGACTAGGAGCAAGAAGGCTAAAGAGGAGCAGAAGAAGAAGGAAGAGTCAGCTCCAACTCCAGAAGATGAGGTTCTTACTGAAGAGAACCCAACTGTTGAGAAAGAGAAGGAAAAGGAGGTACTGACACCTCCTCAGGTAAGTGTTCCTTTCCCCCAAAGGTTGAAAGACAAGAGTGAGGAAAGGTATTTTGCTAGATTTGTAGAGATGCTGAAAGGTTTGCATATTAATATCCCCTTCGCTGAGGCAATTGCTCAAATGCCAAAGTACGCCAAGTATTTAAAAGAAATTCTTTCAAATAAAGGCAAGCTGGCGGACTTTGCTACAATTGGCCTCAACGAAGAATGCTCTACTATGGTTTTAAACAAATTGCCTCCTAAGCTTAAGGATCCAGGGAGTTTTTTAATTCCTTGTACCATTGGCAATTTGCAATTTGATAGAGCGTTATGTGATTTGGGTGCTAGCATTAATCTAGTGCCTTATTCTGTTTATAAGAAGTTGGGGTTACAAGAACCCCAACCCACTGACATCTCTATTTTGCTTGCAGACATGACTCTCACCTATCCGCGAGGAATAGTGGAGAAATTGTTGGTTAAGGTTGGGAAATTTATTTTTCCTACTGACTTTGTTATTCTGGACATTGAGGAGGATGAGGAAATCCCAATTATTTTGGGATGACCCTTCCTCAACACAGGAGATGCCGTGATTGAGGTCAGAAAAGGGAGATTAACTTTGAGGCTAGTTGATGAGGAGGAAGTGATTAAAGTGTATGATACTGCAAAAAGCCCCTCCTCTTCCGCTTCCTGTAATTTTGTGCAAGCCATTGACAAGGTGGAGATGATTGATACTGAACTTCACCCAAGTGTGGGGAAGGAAGCTCCTGGCTATAGAGTGGATGGGCATGCTAAAGGTTTACTGCAAGAAGGGAATACCACCTTGTTTGAGGGAGGTTGATTTCCTTTTCACCCGTCAGGCTCGGGACGTTAAACAAGCGCTGCTCTGGAGACAACCTGAGAAGAGTGGGTTCATGAACCCACTGTATCCTTTTAATTATTTTATTTTGCATTCTAGAGCTTAGGAACTATTTTATTTTTTTGGTTGTTCTCGCATGTGGGCACCACGGCCGTGATAAATTGAGCACAGCCGTGGTGGTAGAAGCAAGGCTGTGGTTATATTTGACCACAGCTGTGCTCCCAGCATCCCCAAACAACGTCATTTACGACCACGGCCGTGCTAAATTGATCATGGCCGTGGTCAATGACCATAGGTGTGGTAAATGGACCCTGAAGTGGAATTTTGCAATTTTTGTGAAAATCAGCGTCAAAATTTTCCGACCACGGCCGTGGTAAAATTTTACCACCGCCCTGGTAAAAAAAAAAAAATTCTTTCTTTTCTTTTTCATGTTCATGGTACCTCCTCACCAGAAGCATTACCAGATACCTTAGAGGCCCGCTTTTGAGGAGGTTTTTCTGTTTCTTTTTCTATTTTTTGTTTTCTTGTTTCAGTACTTTGTTCTATGTTTCCCTTTCAGTACATTTTATTTTCATGTCTTGTTGATTTATGCTTTTGGATGCATTGAGGACATTGCATACTTTAAGTGTGGGGAGGGGGTCACGGTTTTTCTCCCCAACTTTGAATTGCTGTGATTTGTGATTATGCTAGTACATTGTTCTGTGTTATTTTTGAATTCTTGATAGTTATGAAATTTTTTTTTCAGAACCCCTTTGAAAAAAAAAAGTAAGTAAAAAATATTTTGCAGCATTGCAGTGGGATTTTCTTCAAGGAAATGAACATTAGAACTGAACATAATTGAATAAATTGTTTTCCCTTGAGCTTAGCCATAGAAATGTGAGTTTTGAGCTTTTGATTCTTTCAGTGTGTGATTCTGATCCACCTTAGGTGGCATGTTCTATTTTCTATCCTAAAATACATATCCTTGATTGACTTTTTATTTTCTGAAACTGTTGAGGCATTGGCTAGGCATTTTTCTGGATTCAGATTTTGTGTTACATCCCTATCTAGTTGCTTGTTTTGAGCCTAATTAAATATTCATTTGTCACCTTGCTCTGTGAAATTGTGTATATTTGTTTATGCTTGGTGATCTGAAGGATGGGGGGGAAAAGCCAATGTAATGCAGAGCATCCAGTTAAAAAAAAAAAAGAATTCAGTGTCTCTCAACTTCCTCTCCTATGAATTGAATAAAATAAGGTCAAAAACCTTCAAAAAAAAAAAGAAGAAAAATAGAATAACATGAGAAGAAGTGAGAGCTGAAATATGGGTAGTGAAAAAGTGGATGAAGGAAGACATTCACTCCCTTTGATTTTAGATCACTGAGTGTGAACTGCCATTAGAGCCCTTTGTTGTCCTTTCCTTTCAGCATCTGCCTATCATTATAAACTTGGCCCCATTACACCCGTCATGCCTCATTTGTTCTGTTTGTGAAAAGTTTATTGAGTTGAGTTGATTGATGAATAGATTTGTGAACATGCTCAATTAAGTGTGATTTGAGAGAATTTCTGTTGACCTTGAAACACTGAGAGAATGAGAGATGAGTGAACCAGGCTCATGGGAAATTGGTCATTTATGCAGGTGTTTTAAGTCTAATGGATTCTTTGGAAAAATTTAGCTGCACCTTATTGCTTTTATTGTTGCTTATGTTTCATTTTCCATTCAGAATAAATTGGGGTTCTGTTACAAGTTCTTAACTAGAGAGAATTGGTTTTGATATTTGGCTCAGAATAATTGCTTGAGGGCAAGCAATGCTCAAGTGTGGGGAGGTTGATAAACCGGACTTTGATTGTATTTTGATGTGAGTTTAGATGTCATTTTCATACATTTTGAATATATTTTATTGGCAAAACTCATTGTTTGATGTTAGTTGATGCAAGACAGGTACTCAAGAGGCTTCATGAGGAAAAGAGTTGAAAATTGCATGTTTTTGGAGCAAAAATGCCACTGTCTGGAGGACCAAGAAAAAAAGGCTAGAATTGAAGTAACGCAAGGACCATGGCCATGGTAAATTTACCATGGTCATGCTGGTTGCGTAGCAGAATTGGACCTTTATGCAAGGACCACGACAGTGGTCATTTTACCACGGCCGTGGTAAGTCATGCTGTCAGCCCATTTAAATTTTTGAATATTATAAATAGGAGGAGAAACCCTTTTATCTTTTATCTTTTTGTTCTATTTTGAAAATTGAGGGTTCTGGGTGAGAAAAAGGTCCTGTGAGAGACTCTGAGCTGCGGGAGGACGTAGAGAACACCATTGGGGATCATCACTGTAAAGTTTCTTCCCTTTTGTAATCTTTATGTCTTCTTTTGAGTTTTCTGGCTTAATCATGAACATGAGTGGCTAGTTTCTCTTAACCTCGGATTGTGATGTAACTGTACCTTTGTACCCCGGTTCTAATTTTAATAAAACCTCGATGTTATTCAGTTATTTGTATCTCTTCACTATTTTTATTGCTTTTAGGACCGATCAGTCTAAACATTAGTTAATCTCTTGTGTATGATCAATTGCTTGCGATTAACTGAACTGTGAAGTGATTGGATTTGTACAATTTGCATGATCAAACCTATTGTATGAATTTCCAGTAGATTAACCTGTTAATCAACCTCTTTGAGATTTATCATTTGCTCTAAATTAATTCACCTATGATCAATTGGGAATTAAATTAGGGGAAATAGCATTATTAACTATGATCAATTGTTAATTAACGAATTTAAGAGATCGCTGGCAAATAACACATTTAGGATTTTATTGAGATTAGAATTGGGGGAAAAAGGGGTACATGTGAAATCACAATCCTAGGCTTCTTTATCATAATTGTTCTCACATTAATCTTTCTACTCCGATTCTCTTTCTTTTGAAAAGAATAATTGACCACCATTCTTCTAAATTTGATTTTATATTCTGGATTGCTTAGTTATTTGTGAAATTGATTATTTGGGAACGCGACTGGTCCTTTGGATATCCGGACTCCTAGAGTCCATTGTTACTACTGCGTAGGGTACGCTTGTCCTTTGCGAACGCATTTTACTTATCAGCATGGGTCATAGCAATGTGAAAAAGCTTTGGGATGGGGTTCAGGTATGAATGTGGCTATGCATACTACATTTTGCTCAAGTTTTTCTTTTAGTTAAGGTTCACAATTATGAATTTAGAAATTTCTAAACACTGTGATGCATCTTTCTTGTTGCAGAATCTTATGCATTTAAAGTCAATTGGCCTTTCATTCTCCCACAAGCTGGTGGAGATCCCAGACTTATCTAAGGTAGAAAAACTTGAAAAAGTTTCATTTCTTCACTGTTATAGCTTGCGTCAGCTGCATCCATCCACGTTATCTCTTCCCAAACTTACATATATGGATTTAGAATACTGCAAAGAGATTGAAAGCCTTGAAAGCAATGTTCATTCAAAATCTCTCAATGAACTAGCACTCAGTCATTGTTCATCGCTCAAGAAATTTTCAGAGACATCAGATGAAATGAAAGTATTGGACTTATCTGAGACCACTATATGTGCATTGCCACCATCAATTGGTCACTTATTGCCTTTAGAAATGTTAGATCTAAGTGGAAGTAATGTTGAGAGCTTGCCTAAAAACATCAAAAACCTTTCAATGCTAACATGGCTTCAGTTAGGGAGTTGTAAGAAACTCGTGTCTCTGCCGGAGCTTCCACCATCCCTGATAGAGCTTTATTTAAATACATGTGAGGAACTCAAGTCTCTAACAGAGCTTCCATTTCCCTAATAGAGCTTTATTTAAATGGTTGTCGGAAAATCGTGTCTCTGCCAGAGCTTCCACCATCCCTGATAAAGCTTTATTTAAATAAATGTGAGGAACTCAAGTCTCTGCCAGAGCTTCCATCATCCCTACTAGAGCTTCATTTAAATGATTGCCAGGAACTCGTGTCTCTGCTCGAGCTTCCATCATCCCTGCTAAAGCTTCCTTTAAATGATTGCTGGAAACTCGTGTCTTTGCCAGAGCTTCCATCGTCCCTGAGGCTGAGAGAGCTTTCTTTAAATGATTGCTGGAAACTCGTGTCTCTGCCGAAGCTTCCACCATCAATGAGAAAGGTGAGTGCCTTTAACTGCATTTTTCTGAATACAGACATCACACAAAGGCTAGTGTTGGAACACATATGTCTGAGTGGCATACCCTACTTACATAAACAATATCTTAATGATCCTGAGTTTTATGGTGATGATTATTTCATCTTCCTGGGAGACCATGTCACCAACGAGTCTGGGTTTCATACAGCCAAGAGTTCATTAACTATTCCTGATCTTCCCAAATCTGACTTGTTGGGTTTCATTTGTTGCATTATTTTTTCTAATGGGCGAGATTTAGATGTTTCGGGTTATGCTGTTCGGGATAAAATTTGGGTTAACAATTTTGAAAGGTGGATATTTGGGTGATTATGGTGATGTTTCCATTGATATTTCTCAAGATAGCAAACAGATCAGCTTTCAACGCATGGCAATAAAATGCCCCAAAAATTTAATTTCAGATCACATGTCCTTTTCCTATGTTGACATTAGCCGATTTGGCAGAATAAGTGAAGTGTGATCAATTCAGCAACATAACATTTAAATTTGAATTAAAATATAACTGGCATGACAAGATGATAAAAGGGTGTGGGGTCTTCCCAGTATATGCCACAACATCGGGATTGAAGCTGGTTGGACATGATCAAGAGAATGTTCTTGAATACAAATCAATTGCTCAAATCTTTGATAACGAGGCACAGGCCAGAGCAATTGGAGTTGGAGGCTCAAATAATGAAAATGAAGATGGTTGGGGACGACTTCCTACATCCAAGAGGCAGAGGACTTCACCATAAATGATAATCTTGGTGGACAATGTTTAGAAATAAAAAGGGAAACAGTCATTCATTCGATTATACCTTTGGACACAATAAATGAGTGATATCAAGTTGTGATGGTAATTGATTCATGACTCAAACTTTAGATGAAAAATGCAGTTACATATTATTATATTTTGCTAATGACTTTTATCTTTTTGTGGATGATTTTGTATTCAGTTCTTTTTTGTGTCCTATTTCCGTTTGAATTAATTACAGTATGATTTTGATTTTATTTTGGAGAGTTTTATACATTATGACGGTGTAAATTTTTAAGCACATTTATTTTATATCAGTTATTAAAAAGATTGGTATTAAACCAGCAAAGAAGAGTGTTGCAAAATCCTTTTTAACAAGCTATGCTGATTCAACAAAATTTTAACGTTCTTGTAACAACTGAAAGATCTTCGCCATTCATAGCTTTTTAATTTAAAAATAAAATAGTTATCTTCCTTTTCTTTTTCCTTAAAACCTTCATTACTCTCAAATATACCCTTTATGTTTGTCAGGAAAGGAGTGAAAAATATATAGGAAAAGATCCTTTCGAAGGAAAATAGAAATGTTGGAGAACATGCAGTCTTGTAGATGTTATTCAAACAGAAGTTGCCAAGGTTGCAGGAAGTGATGCTGTTTGGGATGTCCATGCCTGTTTGGTTATATTTCTTAATCGTTTTTTCATGACGTGACATACATCTTTATGTAAAATTTGTGATTAAGATTAATTTGATATACATCTCAATTATTAACAATTCAAAATTAATTCTATTAAAGACAATTATACTAAAATCTAAAACAAATGAGCATGTAATCGATATGGTCTTGCAATTTAAGGGTTTCGATGATGTGGAAGCAAAAATAGTGTTGGATTGAGTTTGAATGTTGTTGAAAGAAAAAAGTGGGAGCAAGAAAGCAGAGTTGGATGAATTACTTCCAAAGGAGGATTAAATGAGTAAAAGAGTTTGGAGAAAAAACAAGTGGAAGGAATTTAGTTGTTATGTGTTGGTGGGGTGTTTTGTATTGAAGAGAATGTAGCTGACTTACGATACAAGCACACACATGAAACCAATTGCAAATGGGAGTGATGATTCTTTCACTCCATGTTCATTTTGTTCTTGCTTTTTTACAGAAAATTTTACTACATACAATATTATCCTTATAATTTTGTTAATGAATTATTAATTTTATTGAGTTCTTATGCATATTATTTTGCTAAACAGTGATGTATCTTTGCTCAAAGTAAAATAGGATTTTCCTGCAAACTCCAAAGCCTCTTGTGACAGATTCTAAATAATTTTGTTTCACGTGATTTGTTCCATATGATTCTGATTCATCAACCAACGATTCTAATGATAAGTAAATTATTAAAAAAAAAAATCAAATAGTTCAACCCACAGTTGATACTGCTCAAATCTTAGTCATCAATAAAAAAATAAAATTCTAGTTTGAGGCTTCCCCAAAACTAGTGTCAATTATTTCCACACATTTCATTTCTCAATTATTTCCACAAAATGAAGAAAATCATAAAGGAGTAATGCAGGGATTCTAAGATGATAAGTGCAATAAAAGAATTTACTGAAAAGGAATGAAGGAACTGATTTCTATAATATGAAGCTATGCTATATAATCTTACAAAGAATTCAAGCTATACACAGTAACTGCTACAATCTATGATACAAAAACCAGACTATAAATTAGCACTGTACAGCCTCAAATGGCCAAAAAAATCGGTATACATTTGTTATTCATTCATAGTTAGTTATTTATTGTTATTGCTTCTGATTCTGATGGATTACATGATCAAAGCTCTTAAATAGTGTCGTCATCTTCTCTCACAGTGTCGCCCATGGCTGTTATTCTTTTTCTTCTAGATTTGGTTCTATCTAGAGCCCGTTTTAGTTTTGGGCATGCTACCAAAAAAAGGAGTCAGTTTCTATTTGCATCTCCCTTTTTCGCTTGTACACCTCCTTTTCCTTTTTTTAAAATCTTTTTCTTAAATTATCTTCATCTCCTTCCCGTAAACATATACCCGCCCTCCCAAAATATAAAGTCCAAAATTTGCGGTCTGTCATCAATTCCAGTATTAATATTGAACATCGCTTTTGCCGAAATTGTTGTGCATAGACTGGGTGTGAGTTTAATTGAAGAAGAACAGGTAAGGAGGTGTAGATTGGGAAAAACAATTTTAAAAAAAAATAAAAGGAAGTGTTCAAGTAATAAGAGCTGGTGCAAATAGCATCTCCCATTAAAGGATCTTTTCTCCCCAGTAAACTGGTTTAGATAACGGGCCTACCACGTAATCCACCATTTAGGTCCAAATGCTAGTTGTTTTTTCCCCTCTTTTCTTAATCTAAGTCTTTTCACGTTAAGTAAATAAAGGCTAATATTATTATTATTAAAAAAAAAAGCAGTTTGTGTACGAGTAAATAATTAAATCAGTTTCATTTTGCTTTATTCTAATTTGACTTCTGTGTTTACTTTTAGGACTAACGATAATTAAAATAGCTGCCAAGCACAACAAAAGTAAAAGTCTTTTTATATACAAGTAAAAGGCTAAATTGCAAATTTAGTCCCCTTATATTCCTAATCCACAATTTTGATATCCTTATTTTTAAATCCAAGATTTAGGTCCCTAAATTTTTAAAATTACACAATTTTTTGTTGGTCCCTCCGTCTGTTGACCGTCAGTTGGCCATGATGTGGACTAATGATGTGACACTTCAATGGTAACGTGACACTTATGTGAACTAGTGATCTAGCAAAGTGGTGAAGGAGAAAGAAAGGGACTTGGGTTCTAGTCTCATATCTCTACCATTTTTGCAATATTTTCTAAATTATAAACCACTTTGTCAAATCATTAGTCCACAGACGTTCGATGTCACCATTGTAGTGTCACATCATTCGTCAGCGTCAGCATGAAAACGCCACATCATGATCAATGAATAGAAGGACTAAAATTGCATAATTTTTAAAATTAAGGGACTAAAATTGCGAATTTAAAAATAGGGGGACAAAAATTGATAAATAGAAATTATAAGGGATCAAAATTATAATTTAGCCTAAGTAAAATAAATAAATCAATAATCAAAGATGGCCAATTTTAAAGTACTTCCTGTTTGGTCATCTGGTAATTGACACATCTGAGTTGTGATAGCTTGGTGATGTCACGTTTAATAATAATAAAAAAAAAATAATTAAAAATATCAACTTACAAAAGTTTTTCTACCCAAAGAACTACGTAAGCCTAATTCTCTAGTGCACACGAAGAAACGTAAGAGCAAGGTAACAATCTGTCTGCACAACTATTCCTTTCCCTATATGAGAAAAAATAAAATAAAAGGCTTAATTATACATTTTACCATCCAACTGTCATCATTTTGCGAAATTCACTACCCACGTTTTTTTCCTGCATATATATATATATATATATATATATATATATATATATATATATATATATGAGGAATGATCAAATTACATTGGTGTTACTTTGATAAACTATTACATCATTCAATAACTTTCAATTGGATTATGTTTTCTTAAAATCCACAGTTAGATTGAAAGTTCCTTTCACATAGATCATATATATAAAATTTCATATTAACCCAAAATTATTTGCTACCTCGTTCATATAGATTAAAATTGATGTAATATAAACTTTTCAAAATATACTAAAATATGGGTTATTTGATTACCTTCTTATTGTTGTTCAATTTTGACAAAATTTGACACAGGCAATCTTGGTAATATATAGATACAATTCAATGGTTGGATCGATAAAAATCACATTTTATATCAAGTTATTGAATTGTGTAATAGTTGTTCAAGTTACATCAGTGTAATTTGATCCCTCCTCTCTCTCTCTCTCTCTCTCTCTCTCTCTCTCTCTCTATATATATATATATATATATATATATATATATATATATAAAGAGAGAGAGAGAGAGAGTGCAAGTGTGACTCCTGTGAGAATAGTATTATACGTGAGAACATGAAACAACTAATTACAAACATTAGATCAAGATTAAAAATACTAGATGGTTGAGATTAAGATATTTAAAATTAAAATCTAATATAACCATCAAATCTCTAAAAGATTCACCAAACAAAAATCAAATCTATAAAATATTTCAATTATCACATCCTAAAATATCTCACAAAAGAGAGTTAATGAAAGGGGTTGAATAGTGTGTTAGTGAAACTTGAAAACTTTTTCGCAAAAGAGAGTTTCTAAACAAGTTAGAAAGCTTTATCGTCCAAAGATGTAAAACATGAGGGATAGCAAAACAGCACATGAACAGAAATAAGAACAATTGTTTTCATCTATCCTCGTAGCTCTTCCTTGGCTTCTAAAACTTGATCTAGTTTCTTGAATGAGCTCATGATGAATAAGGTGGAAATATGTAGACCATAAACGATATGTAGCAGAAAAAATTTACTGAAAAGAAGTTTAGTCATTTCTCCTCAGTACATTTCTTATGCAACATGTCGTTTAGCACTATGCTTATTTCCACCTCCCTTATGATAAGTTCATTCTATTTCTTAATAACTTGATCCACTTCAAAAGCCTATGAGGAGTTATGAGGATAGATGAAACCCTCCGACGCCATCACTCTACCACCATTTAATTTCAACATTGCCATAGACAGGTATGTTGCTTTTCTTTCTGCTTCTTATCAAGAGTTTTGACTGTGATAATTTCTTAGTTGTTTCTTCTCTATCATGCAGGGTAGATGGCAAGATATTGTTTATTAACTTGATACCTCTGCATTTAATATTGTTGCTGGGGGATTATTGAGAAGCAACAGTAAAACACTAATTTCATAACTTCTAAGTTCTAAGGATTGTTATTAGTAGCTTTAGTATATTAATTGTTTGTATTATCCAGGAGATGGAAAACAAAATAAAGCATGTTCATGTGTGAAATCAATTGCTTGGATCGTCGTTCGGATTGGAGGTTTGGAGAGGAAGAACAAATGTTCGCATTTCTTATGTTCTTGTTTATCATTATATGCACTATTTATGCACTTGTATGATTTGTACAATTGTTTTTTTTTTATCACTATATGCACTATTTGTGCACTTGTTGTAGACTCTTTTGTATCATTTTTTGATAATAGTGGAGATAAAATGGTTTGTACAATTGTCATTTTAGTTTTTCAATGTAACATTAATTACTTTTTTCCACTTATATCCCTTGTAATATTAATGATGGGCAACAAAATCTATAAATGAATTAATAGTGATAAGGTTAATTTTGTAAAATTACTTCTTTCTCATCTATTTATTAGTTTTTCTTGGTATGTGTAAAAAATTCTAGGACGACAAATATTATGGGACGAAAGGAGTATTAAATACCAACAATGTCATTTATTACATAATAAGTAGACCATGAATGTCATTTACAAGTAGGAACTATTTTACCCCAAAATGGGCCGACTTAGTGAGAAAGGGATTAGTTGGGTGTTAAATAAAAAGTCTCAGATACCTCTTGTTTACACCAAAAACAAAGTAGGTAGCAAAATACACGTGGCATTTGTGCCAACACCACAAAACAAAATAAATAGTGTTATTAGAGATTACCACAATGTATGATATCAAACAAACTTACACCAAATTGTACTAGCTACCAATGATTTACAATATTTTTTTAATCACTTGCTAAAAATCAGTCCCTTCCCCAACTTGTAGCAATAATAACTAAGAAGTGTTAGCCGAGTCCGAGAAGCATGCTACATTTGAGCACAAGTGGTTCCTTGACTCCCCATATGCCTATGTGTCAAACCACGCTTACGCGAATGTTCTAGCCGCATGGGTTTGAGTACCTCTTGTGTGTAATTTTAATATATTCCTTTTGCTTATATAAAGAAAATCTCTCATTTGAGTTACAACCAAGTGTTACTTTGCTTGAGATTCATTCATAGTGTGATGTGTTATGTTTATAAAGAAAACAAATATGTGGAAATTTTATTAAGTGATTAGATTAATTTATTTTGAAAATATAATTTCTTTTTTCTAGCTAGTTAAGAGAGTTTTTTGTTGTAAGATGTTTTCTGAAATTAGTGTGTGGCTAGATGTACTGGATGTTACAATTGTCAAACTAGCTTATAAACTAGTCAAAGTAACTTATAAGTTACTTGAAACAAATAAGGTTACTTGAGTGGTTTACCAAACACACATTTATAAATTTGCTTTGGGGTGAATTGTATACATGTTTTATTTTGATGTTTCTATACTGTAGCAGAAGAAATTAATTACTTTCCATTTAAGTTAATTATAATTACTAGTTGGATTAATATAGTTGCAAATTGGACATTTGTCATGGACATATTGATGACTATAATTTGCCTTAAGTTTTTTTGTACTGAATAATTCACCCTTTTGCAATTGGATAGAGGAAATTTCCTTGAAACTTTAGCATAAACTTACCCTTTAGCTTTGGAAAGAGGAAATTTTCATGAAAACTTCCTGGTAAGTTCAAGGATTAACAAAAATGATAGAGGAAATTTCCATGAAATTTTTGCGTAAGTACAAGGATTACCTACAAGGATAGAGGAAATTTTCCATGAAAGTTTTGCATAAGTTCAAGAATTACCTACAAGGATAGAATAAATTTCCATGAAACTACTACATAAGTTCAAGGATTACAAGGACAAAGGAAATTTCCATGAAACATCTCTGTAACGTTTAAGAATTACCCAACAACTATATATTATATTATTATACTATCCGAACCTATTTGACAGCCAATTATTGATGATGATATCATGCCTATTCATGGTCTAAGTTAAAAAAAATGGGAAAATTATTAGGCGGTTTTAGACCATTATAGTCCCTATTGATCCCTACATGGCACATATAGTTAAGTATTATTAATTTTTTTCATAAATTAAAAAACTTAAGTATATATCACGTAGAAATTGATCCCTACATCGACACACGGTGGTCTTGCATGACCTAATAACATATATACATTTGCTTATGTTTTAATTGGATGTTAGCTAGTGTTTCTGTCATGATTTAGTTTTTAATAGCATATATACATTTACTTATCTTTATAGCAGGACAGTATGGTCCATTTGGGATCATCCTTTAATTTATTGAGGTTGCAGAGACCTACTGATATTTGGGTCTATGTGTGGGGCAGGTTTGAGTAGACGTTGTGCTTTGACTCAAATCCTATTTCTCTCTACAAATTAACTTGTGAAAAAATTTTAACTATGGTATGATCATTTAAGTTGAAATTTTCTTCTAATTTCAAATTTTTGTATTCTTTTTTTTTTTTTTTTTGGAAACAGCATGCTAATGCATGGCAATGAGAGGAGTGATCCCAACTAGGTTGGCACCCCAACCCTCACCCATGATAATCAGCACACCAAATATATTAAAAGATGGAAACAAAAAGACAACACAGGGGGACATAAACCAAACCCGTGAACCATCATGTAAACCTAAAGTTGGGTAAAGAAAACCTATTCCGGAAGAAGTCTTCCCGGATAAAACTTGGAATGGTATCCCACCAAACAAAACCCTGTATGCTAAGCCCGTGAGAGGCAAGCTTATCTGCACATTTGTTGCCTTCACGAAAAATGTGGGAAAATTTAAAGTTCATGTGTTTAGTTAATTCTATACAGTTTTTCCATCTATTCCTAAGCTTCCAAGGAACCAAATCATGAGAGATGAAAGCTTTGATGACAAGACTTGAATCACTTTCCAACCAAATATTTCTCCATCCCTTATCATAAGCTATTTCAATAGATAACATAACTGCCAATAGCTCAGCATTAAAAGCATTATTAGTTCCCAAATTAGCAGAAAAGCAACCTATGATGGCAGCACTTTTGTCTCTGAAAATAGCCCCACAAGCAGCAGGACCTGGTGTTCCTCTTGCAGCCCCATCAGAATTACACTTGATCCAAAAAGTGTTTGGAGGCCTCCAATCCACTTGCAAAATGGCTGGTGCTTTACCCGGGCGACAAGCAATGGAGAATGCTTTCAGAATTTGGAATTCAGAAATATTAGAATGCATGCATCCTGTACTCAATTTTGCTGCTAGGCAAACATTAGCATTGATTAAATTTTTGGCAGACATGATAGGAATGATTTTATTGTCAAACCTGGCCTTGTTACGGCAGTGCCATATAGCAGAGATAACAAAAAGTATACCAGCAAGGATAAGATCCTTCACTTGAGCGCTCCATGACTTGTTGAGCAAAGAAAGGATGTCAATGATGGAGGAAATATTAACAGGTTGCTGTATAATCAAGGCAAACCAGTCCCATAGCTTTCTGGCAAAAGTACATTCCAAGAAGAGGTGGCTGGTGGTCTCTGCATTAGCTTGACAGAGGTTACACATTGAAACTATTGTGCAACCTCTCTTCCTTAGACATTCATCTGTAGGCATGCGATTGTGAATGATGCGCCAAACAAGGAAAGATTTAGATGGAGGAATAAACTTGCACCAAATAGTTTTAGCCCAAACCGGATGCGGTTTAGAGTGAGAATGAAAAGAGAAGGCCTCTTTTAGAGAGAGACACCCGGAAGGAGTGTTTGCCCACCTGATTTGGTCCTTTGCTTCAAATATAGGTATGTTGACAGCATTTAGTTGAGAGCTTAAGAAGGGGTATCGCTGTAAAAGAACCATGGGGATGTCCCATTTGTTATCCTTAATAAAATCATTCACTTTAGCCTTCAAGGAGCTATGGACCTGAAGAGGAATGTTTAATAGTTCCACCAAAGGCTTAGAGAGCCAATTGTCAGTCCAGAAATTTATATCTTCTCCACTTCCAAGCTGCCAAATAACATTGTCCATGACAGTGTAAATGTGCTCTTTTATACCTGGCCATATGGAAGACATTATATGCCGAGTTGCTGGTTTTTTGGATCTCAAAAATCTAGCTCGCATCAGCATAGCCCATTCATCATTAGAGGATACCAATTCCCAAGACAGTTTGAGAAGATAGGCATTATTCATATCTTTGATAGATCTCAAGCCAAGACCACCTTCAGGGAGAGGAGTGCAAACTTTGTCCCAAGCCACTGTCACAATTTTCCTAGAGTTAGCATCTCCTGACCAAATAAAGTTTCTAAACCACCCTTCAATAGTTTTCAGAAGAGCAGCAGGCCACTTATACACAAAAAATCTCAATAATGTTTAACTTTAATGACAACTTTGATTTTATATATATATATATATATATATATATATATATATATATATATATATATATATATATATATATATATAAACTATGCAATGAAAGGCTACACTCACTAAACATTGTATGTAAAAAATAATGTGTTTGAACAAATAGTATATTACTCATGCCACTATATTAACGTGGAAAGAAAAAGTATTACCTTTTTTTTTTTTATCTATACGAATTGAAAGCAAGTATAGCAGGGGGTTTATAACAACTCACACACCATGTTTAACCAACTGAACTAGATCCCCTCAATAAAAAAATTATTATTTTAGTTCATATAAATGATTAACTTTTAAATATATATTTCTTTTATAATTCAAACATCTATAGTATATGTGTTTTATTTATATTTTTGAGTTGTATATTATAAGTTTTTTTTAACTTTTTTATGCATAACTAGAATTTCATTAATCAGAGACTAATTTAAGGATTGAAAATATTCAATCACTATAGAAATTGATTTATGGACCGTTTAGATATTAAAAATATTTAATTACTAAACAGATTTCGAGACTAAATAAAGCTGGCCTCTAAAATAGTCATCAATGTCTCTTAAAAATTATTTATTTATTTAGAAACCAATTTTTAATTACTAATTAAAATACAATTAGAGATTACTTTTTACCAATTGGTAATGACTAATAAAAAAATTATTTATTTGTAGAGAGTAAGAAATAGTTATACTATAATATAAGGATTTACTTTTAGTCAATACTTTGGGGTGACTTTGTTTTGGTTAATTGATTCATGGAACTATAATCTTATTTATTAAGCAATGCATATGTTTAGACTAGGCTGTGTGGTAGAATGACCAACCTGAATGTGGAACTTCTAGGCATTTATTATGGTATTACTCTTGCTTGGTCTAAGGGTGTTTAGATACTTTGACCGGAATATCACATTCGTTCACACCTACATAAAGACAGCTTTGTCCTTTTCTCTTTGGAATGTTTGTCTGCCTGTTATGCTGTCTTTACTGCTTGCCGATCTTTTAGGCATGTCCACTGTTAGGCGTAGATAGGTCTCTTTCTTTTGTGTTTTTTTATTTCCTAATGATAAAAAAAAAAAAAAAAAAAGACTAGGCTGTGATTGGCCAATGAATGAGAACATATTAAAGCAATGCAACCTAGTTTTCTTATTTTCTTACATTTATTAGCTGGATGTTTGATAACTTACTTGCAATTTGCAACGATCTTGACTTGTTCATCATTATTTGGCGCACTCATTTAATTTGATTATTAAGTGTCATTCTCATTGTATGTAGACTTTTATGTCACAAATCTGAAAACATTTTTTTTCCCTTCCAAACTGTGTAAGGATAGGAAGAATGTTATCAATTTCCTATTTATTTGGTTATTGTAAGTGTTGTTACCATCGTACATAAACCTCCATTTAGTTGAGTCTGAGAAACATGCTATATTATTC
Organism: Pueraria montana var. lobata; assembly: GCA_026413185.1. Classification (NCBI taxonomy): domain Eukaryota; kingdom Viridiplantae; phylum Streptophyta; class Magnoliopsida; order Fabales; family Fabaceae; genus Pueraria; species Pueraria montana. The sequence goes on along the minus strand of CM048651.1, from coordinate 34,115,761 downwards.
AGTTATTAGATTAATTTCTTTTTAAAATATAATTTATTTATAAGAGTTTTTTCTTATAAGATATTTTTCAAAATTAGTGTGTGACCAGATTAACTCGATGTTACAATTGTCAAACTAACTTGTAAGCTAATCAAAGTAACTTGTAAGCTACTTGAGTGACTTACTAAACACACAGATAACTTACTTGAGTGGTTTACTAAACACATGCAAATGTATAAATTTGTTTTGGGGGTGAATTGTATACTTGTTTTATTTTGATGTTTTTATACCATAGCAGAAGAAATTAATTACTTTCCATTCAAGTTAATTATAATTACTAGTTTGATTAATATAGTCGCAAATTGGACATTTGTCATTGACATATTGATGACTATAATTTGCCTTAAATTTTTTTGTACCGAATAATTCACCCTTTGCTAATTGGGTAAAGGAAATTTCCTTGAAACTTCCGCATAAGCTCACCATTTAGCTTTGGAAAGAGGAAATTTCGATAATTCCATGAAATTCTGCATAAGTTCAAGCATTACCAACAAAGATAGAGGAAATTTTCTATGAAACTTTTGTGTAAATTCAAGGATAAAAGAAATTTCCATTAAACTACTGCATAAGTTCAAGGATTACAAGGATAGGGGAAATTTCCTTGAAACTTTCGTGTAAGTTCAAGAATTATCTAACAACTATATATTATATTATTATACTATCCGAACCTATTTGACTGCCAATTCATGAAGGTGATATCATGCCTATATTCATGGTTTGGGGAAAATTATTAGTTGGTTTAGGACCATTATGGTCCCTATTAATCTCTACATTACATATAGTTAAGTATTATTTTTTTTTCAAAAATTAAAAAAAACTTGAGTATATATCGCATAGAGATTGATCCCTACATGGACACACGTCGGTCTTGTGTGACTTAATAATTTCTCCATATTGTAGTTATTTAGGAAATTGGACGATAGCTAGTGTTTATAATAAAATCTTTTGTTCTTTTAGGTCCTTGACCAGGGCCCTTAGGGCACTGGTTAGCATTTGCCAAAATTAAAACATGATAGCAACGTTGCGCAAAATTGGGCTATCCATAATTTTTTTTGCGTTCTTCTATAATTTTCACAATAAATATTTTCTCTTTTTAATTCCTTAACCAGTGTCTTAAAGATACTGGTCAGCAAAACCCTTTAATTTTTAATAGCATATATACATTTACTTATCTTTTTAGCAGGACAATATGGTGCATTTCGGTTCATCCTTTAATTTATTGAGGTCTATGTGTGGGGCTGGATTGGGCATACGTTGTGCTTCAACTCAAATCCTATTTCTCTTTATAAATTAATTTGTGAAAAAAAAATTAACTGTGGTATGGTCATTTAAGTTGAAATTTTCTTCCAATTTCAAATTTTCCAATACTTTTAGTCTGTAGAATGATTCACGAAGTTTAGTTAATTACCTTTTATCATATTATCATATATATTTATACAGAAAAAATATGATATTTTTATAGTTGTTATTAAAATAGATCCTTTTAATGATTTTTGACTTGCGATTAATAAAATATAATAATTACTTTTGTATGCAATGTATAAAAAAATCTCAATGTAGTTTAACTTTAATGACTTTTATTATTATTATTATTATTATTATTATTATTATTATTATAATAATAATAATAATAATAATAATAATAATAATAATAATAATAATAATAATAATAATAATAATAATAAACTACGCAATGAAAGGCTACACTCACTAAACATTGTATGTAAAAACTAACGTGTGTGAACAAAAATAATATATTACTCATGCCACTATTAACGTGGAAAGAAAAAATATTACTTAGTTCATATGAATGATTAACTTTTAAAGATATATTTTTTATAATTCAAACATCTATAGTAAAATGTGTTTTATTTATATTTTTGAGTTGTATATTATAAGTTCTTTTTTAACTTTTTTGTGCACAATTATAATTTCATTAATCAGAGACTAATTTAGAGGTTCAAAATATTCAATCAGTCACTATAGAAATTGATTTATAGACCGTTTTAGAAATTAAAAATATTTAATTACTAAACAGATTTCAAGACTAAATAAAGTTGGCCTCTAAAATAGTCATTAATGTCTTTTAAAAATTATTTATGTATTTAGAAATCAATTTTAATCACTAATTAAAATATAATTAGAGATTACCTTTTTTTAATTGTTAATCACTAATAAAAAATTTCTAAAAAAAAAATCACTAATAAAATATTATTTATTTGTAGAGAGTAAGAAATAGTTATACTACCTCCGTTCCTTTTTAAATGTTGGATTTTCGGAAAATATTTGTTTTTGTTTGTCTACCATTTGCAAAATTCTAGATCATATTAATTATCCTTTTATTAATTATACCCTTACTTTTCACCTAAACTTTAATTAATTTACACATATGCATTTATTGTTGAATAGAAATTAAAAGAATAAAATAGGAAACTCCACAACTATTTTATTAGAATAAAAAAGTTATTGCACTTCTTGGTTTCTACATATAAACCTTAAAACACAGATAAAAAGGAACGAAATGAGTATAATGTAAGAATTTTCTTTTAGTCAATACTCCCTAAAAGGAACGAAATGAGTATAATGTAAGAATTTTCTTTTAGTCAATACTCCCTCCGGACTGAAATATAAGCAAAAAAAATTGAAAGTTAGTTAGCATCATTTAATTTTGATAGTCTCAATAAAAAGATTAACTCATTTCCTAAAGTACCCCTTACATTTAATTGCATAGGACAAAAAAAAGAAAATGTGGTTGGAAATAAAATTCTAATTAAATGAAGGGTATTTTAGAGATGGTATCATTAAATAGGAGATAATTAGTTAAAATTTGCTTATATTTTAGTCCAATACACATGCAATTTTTTTTGCTTATATTTCAGTCCGGAAGGTGTAGTTTAGGGTGGCTATGTTACGGTTAGTTGTTTCATGGAACTATGATCTTATTTATTACGCAATGCATATGTCTACACTAGGTTGTGATTGGCCAATGAATGTGAAAGTAATGCAACGTAGTTTTCTTAATTTCTTACATTTATTAGCTTGGATGTTTCATAACGTTACTTGCAATTAGCAACGACCTTGACTTGTTGGCCTCCATCATTATTTGGGACACTCATTTAATTTGATTATTAAGTATCATTCTCATTCTACATAGACTTTTATGTCACATGTTTGAGAACATTTTTTTTTCTTCCAATCTCTGTAAAGATGGGAAGAATGTTATCAATTTCCTATTTATTTAGTTATTAAGTGTTGTTACCATCGTACATAAACCTCCATTTAGCTTGGATGTTTGATAATGTTACATGCAATTTACTCTCTCCGTTCCTATTTATAAGACCCAAATTATAAGTGGTGCTTGTTTCTTTTTATAAGACCAAATTCATAATGTCGCATTAATATTTTTAGATTAAAGTATCTTAATAAAATAAGAGAGAGATTGTATTGATAAACCTTTAGAAAAGAGAGAGGGACATTAATCACAAAGGTACTATTGGAAAAAAAAAACATATAAATTTAGGATAAATTTATTGTTATCAACTAAATTAATTACTTTTCTTATTAGGTAATTGGGTCTTATAAATAAGAACAGATCGTATATTGTATTTTTCAATCTAAAATAATTTATCTTCACACAAGGTACAAGCTAGCAAATGACTAATCATTAAATCCTTACACTCCAAATAATGTTATAGATAGTATATGTTATTCAATTAACATTATTTTTTTAAAGGACAACTAACATTATTATTAACATTATTAGTCGTATATTTGGATAAAATTTATTTTTAATTTTCTGGAAAATAAACTTTTTTTAAAAAAAAGTTTATGAACATCTACAATTGCTAAAAGGTTTATGATAGCAAAAAGTAGCTATTTGTAAACCCTTGTGATTCAATTAACACAAAAGATAGTATCTATTACTCAATCTATATGACAAAGATTAAAATTGTTTTAATAAAAAAAGAGAGATAAAAACAAAATTATAGTGTATTCCATGCTGTGGTTAATTGATGTTTTTTTTTGGGGGTGAATTTGGTTAATTGAAATTTGATACAATCGAACACGTAAAAAGAATGTTGCAGACTAAGTGAATCTCTCTACAAAATTCTTAATCCTTAAACACAAAATTAGTCAATATAAAAAAACAAACACAAGAGAAAGAAAGAAAAAACTTAGAGACCCTATATTCATCATTGAATATCACATACAATTCTATTTATTATTTAAGAAACACTAAGGATAATATCGATAAAATGGGGGAAAAAAAAAAAGGCAAGGAAAAGCAACAAAATAAATAAAATGGAAAAAAGAAAATGTGACAGTGACGTGAAATTCTTAGATTTGAAATGATGAGATGCATTACATAAATAACATATAAGAAGTTTAAAAAAAAGTGATGAAAGAAAAAAAAAACCACCTCTAATTCAATTTAGTTAATTTTAATTAATAATGTCATAAATCAAGTTAGTTATTTTTAATTAATAATGCCATAGAATTAAATAGTTTAAGTAGTAGTTATATTTAATAACATTATTCGTAATTCAAGAAATAATTTTTTCACTAAACTGTTATTAGCTCACTGAATGCATCTATTTGTGAAATAATTAAGTGTTTCATTGATAAATTTCATAATAAATTAAAGATATAAAATAAAATATATAATTAATACATTTGAAAATAAATCTATATTTTTATAATTAGGATCAGAGAAATGTATGTATTGTTTATTATATAAAGAATCAAAAGTAATAATTTACTGATAAAAAAAGATAGTATTAATTTTGAACTTGATATAGTTATATTTATTTTTAATTAAAAAAATATAAGATATATATAATATATTAAAGTTTCTTTTGTATATTTTATGCATGCAAAAATTTAAACTTTATTTATCAATTTTTTTTCTTGGCCTCTCTTAAGCCGAATTTCTAGCTCTGCCCCTGCATAATTAAAATAATTGGCCAATGAACATGTCAAAGCAATACAACCTAGTTTTCTTAATTTGTTAAATTAATTAATTAGCTTGGATGTTTGATAAGGTTACTTTCAATTTGCAATGACCTTGACTTGTTGGCCTCTATCATTATTTGGCGCACTCATTTAATTTTAACTATGAATTGTCATTCTCATTGTAAGTAGACTTTTATGTCACAAGTCTGAAAACATTTTTTTCTTCTTCCAATCCGTGTAAGGATGGAAAGAATGTTATCAATTTCCTATTTATTTAGTTATGTTTTTTCTCCCATCATTGTTTGTTTAGTCTTCTATAGAACTTTGACTCCAATAAGAAGACAAGAGAAAAAAAAAATATTTTTGTGATCTTTTATTATTATTTTTGTGGTTTTAAAGATAAGAAGAAATTATATATTTTTTTTATTTTAAACAAGAGAATTTTAAATTAAAATTGGAAAACATACTTTTTCCTTGAAAATAAATTTTGTTTTATATTTTATGGACAAAGAAAAAGTTTAAAATTAAAAATAAAAGATTATTTTTAAAATTGGAAAGAATTTTTTTTCTTTTACGTTTTAATTTAAAAGAATTTATCTTCTCACAAGATTCAAACTAGCAAATGGCTAATCATTAAATACATTTAATCCAAATAACGTTAAAAATAGTACATGTTATTCAATTAATATTATTAATCGTTGCATATTAATTTGAATAAATTTTATTTTTAATTTTCCGGAAAATAAACATTTTTTAAAAAAAATATTATTTTAATCTACAATTGTTACAAGGTTTATAATAGCAAATGACTATTCATAGGGATTCTGATTCTTCTCAACTCAAGCGTTAATCTTGGTGCTCTCGCAACAGTAGCTTCATCGGTTATTGAAACCCTTCCATTAATTCTTATTTGTTTGAGATGAAATTCATCACTGTTAAGAATTTAAGCAGCGTTTGAGTTTATGCTTTTCAAGTTTTCTTTAATATTCCAATTTTTGGTACTTTGAATTCAAGGGTAGTCTTTCTTCATTTCAATCACTTTCTCATTCATCAATATTTGCTTTTATGTGCAGACTTTCGTTCCACTGTGTGTGATTATTAAGTCTTCTATCTTCTTGGGTATCTATGTAAGCATTGCCAAGGGGAAAATAGATAATTTCTCTCACTGGAATTGGAGTAATTAATTTTACTTAAACCAAATATTTTGATTCAGGTCCTCTCTTGTACCAGGTAAGCTTTCTAATATGGTCTTCACTCTTCACCTCTTTAAATTTTTTAGCAAGTTTTGTGCATTTGGGGGAATGGGAAAAACATACTGCAGAAAACAGTACACTGAAGAAAACATATAGGATCGGATGGGGAAACCAGACATCCATCAGTGGCGGAAATGGGTATCCATTTTCAATGCCAAGCCTATATCCGAACCTATTTGATAGCCATTTTTTTTTATGATGATATCATGCCTTTGCATGGTCTAAGGTCAAAAATGGGGTGCTGTTGTATTATATATCAAGTTGGACGCTAGCTAGCTTTGCTGTCATGTTCTAATTTTTAATCTTTATATGCCTTTACTTATTTTTATAGTGGGACAGTATGGTCCATTTGGGTTCATCCTTTTAATTTATTCAGGTATATTTGGGTCTACGTCTGTAACTGTGTGGAGCTGGATTTGGGCATATGTTGTGTGCTTTTAACTCAAATCCTATTTCTCTTTTATTAATAAAAATTTAACCTATCAAAAAAATACTATCCAAATCTAAGGTCATAAAAACAAACATATACTTTAAAAAAAAAAAATATAACTTTAACTGGTATGGTCATTTTTCCATATATAACAAATATGATATTTTTATGGTTATTATTAATTAAAAATAGATCCTTTTATGATTTTTTACTTGAGATTAAAATATAATATTTTTTTGTATTAACAACGCATAAAAAAATCTCAATGAAATTTAACTCCAATATGACTTTAAAGTTTTTTTTTTTCAAGTTTAAACTATGCAATGAAAGGCTAGTCGCTAGACAATGTAGGCAAAAAATAATGTTTGTGTGAACGACAATATTATATTACTCATGCCACTATTAACATTGAATGAAAAATTACTTTAGTTCATATGAATGATGTACTTTTAGGAGGCATTTGTTTCAAGCTTGAAGGATTCCCGGGAAAACTCGGGAATATTACATTCTCATGTTTGATACAAGTTTTAGAGGAACATTCCCATGAATTATTGTAAAAGGTGGGTATCTTATATTTTCATGAGAATGAAAGTTGTTATTTTTCAGAGTAATTTCCTCTCCCCCACTTCATTATTTCACATATCTTTTTCCACTTTATTTTGTAATTTCCTAATTAAACAAAATTTATTTTTTCTAAAATTACTAAATGTCAACCAAACATGTTCGTGAGAACAATATTCCTAGGCATAATATTCTTGGAAATGTGATAACATTCCAGATTCCCCAACGAAGATGAGTCATCAGCAAAACTAGTAGTTACTTCACACCAATGTCATGGTGACCCACAAAATACCTTGAAACAAACACTTCGTTAAATATATTTTTTATAATTGAAATATCAATATAGTAAAATATTTTTTTTATATTTTTTAGTTATATATTATAAGTTTTTTAACTTTTATGAACAACTAGAAATTCATTAATTAAAAACCAATTTAGAGATGAAATATTTAGTCATTATAGAAATAGATTTAGAGACTTATTTAGAAATTAGAAGTATTTAATCGCTAGATAGATCAATTTAAAGACTAAATAAAGTTGGTCACTAAAATAGTCATTAATATCTCTTATAAATTTATTTATTTATTTATATAAAATAAGAAATAATTATATATTCTAAGGATTATCTTTTTGTCAATACTTGGTGGCTTTGTTTTGGTTAGTTGATGGAACTATAATCTTATTTGTAATGCAATCATAAAATAAGAACCATCCAGACGTGTAGACTTGGCTGTGAATTGGCCCATGAATGTGAACATGTTAAAGCAATGCAACCTTAGTTTGTTAAATTTTTAAATAAATTACCTTGTATGTTTGGTAACGTACGTACTTGCAATTTGCAACCTAGACTTGTTGGCCTATCCATCTTTATTTGGCACTCATTTAATTCATTATATTAAGTGTCGTTCCCATTATACATTAACTTCTATTCTACTTCCACACAAATCTGAAATCATATTATATTTAATATTTTCTTCTATTCCATGCAAGGATAGGAAGAATGCTATCAATTTCCTATTTATTTAGTTATCAAGTGTCATAAACCATCCTACATAAAGCTCCATCATTGTTTATTTATTCTGTAGGTGAGGAAGTATGAACTTTGAACTGTTTCTTCTTGTATTAGAGAGATTTATAAATTTCAATGTACAAATAAGGAAAAGTGTCAAGAACGCATTGAAATTCAACTGTAGCATTCTGATTGTTGCAGGTGCAGCACTAGGAATTCATAATGGATGAGCAGCAAAGGATTAGTACTGTTCCTTCCTCCTCTAACTCTTGTACAGTATCATCTAAAAAATATGATGTTTTTCTAAGCTTTCGAGGTGAAGACACGCGCATGAATTTCACAAGCCATTTATATAATGCTTTGACTGAAGCGAAAATCGAAACGTTTATAGACAACCGGCTTGAAAAGGGGGATGAAATCTCGCTAGTCCTCGCCAAAGCCATCGAAGATTCTCATATATCTGTTGTCATCTTATCAAAGAACTATGCTTCCTCAAAGTGGTGCTTGAATGAACTCAGTAAGATTATGGATTTCAATAATCAAAAAGAACAAATTGTGATACCGGTATTTTACAACATAGATCCATCTCATGTAAGGAAGCAGACTGGGAGCTACGAGGAAGCCTTTGCTAAACATGAAGGAGAACCCATGTACAACAAATGGAAAGCTGCTCTCACCGAAGCAGCCAATTTAGCTGGTTGGGACTCTCGAAACAGGTAAATAAAATGAATTGAGATTAAGTATAAAAGATCCCCTATAGAAAGGTCTACAGTAAGCTACTGTACGAATATTTACATATTCTACTATATACTCTAATACTCCACTTACAAACACAGGGTTATTGATAATCAATGACCCTGAGTTTGTCTCGAAGAAAGGTAAATCTGTTCTTGGACAGAGATTTGATCAGAATGTCAGCTAGTTGATCTTCAGCAGGTACATGAGTGATAATTAGAGAGTGATTGAGAACTTTCTCCCGAACAAAGAAAATGTCCAGTTCCATATGTTTTTAATGAGAGTGCAGAAGCAGAAGAAGAACCAAACGCCGTTGTAGAAGTGTTATCAACCGGTGTCGGAGTAGGAATAGGACCGGAAGCCATAGAAGGAGCTTCTCAAGCTCTGATACCATATAAGAGTTTGTAATTTGAGAGAAAAATATAAACTGAACTAGAAGATTATTATTATTCACTGAGAAAAGGTAGAATACAAACTTATATAGGCATGACTCTGAGAAGAGTCTAGAGGAAGCTAACTAGAGTGCGGACTCAGCACTGACACACACACTTAACAGAATTGTAACTAACTTAGTTATAGATAAAAGATACCCTATAGTAAGGTCTACAGTAAGCTATTGTTCGAATATGCTAGAGTGCTGACTCAGCACTGACACACACTTAACAGAATTGTAACTAACTTAGTTAGTTACAGATAAAAGATCCCCTATAGTAAGGTCTACAATAAGCTACTGTTCGAATATTTACATATTCTACTATATACTCTAATAAAGTACAATTTCTGAAATAAAAAATGAGAATGGCAAGTTATTGTTTTATTGAGTTAGCCATATTTAAATTAAGCATACTTTTGTAGTATAACAACTCCCATGCTAGTTTGCTAAGGATGTTAGTTGAATAGAAATAGCAGAGACATTGATTATCTTCTCTAAGTCATTGAATTTTCACTCCCCAATTATATGCTTTTGTTTCTTTCTCTACTACACTATCATATTGTTATAACACATCATTTATTTCTTTGTTGCTCTTTTCATATGCTAGAACTGAGTCTGAACTCCTTAAGGACATTGTTCAAGATGTTTGGCGAAAATTGGCTCCTACATACCCAAACCAGCATAAGAGATTGGTTGGAATTGAGAATAGTTGTGAAGAAATTGAATCATTACTAAAAATTGAGTCAAATGAAGTTATAACCCTTGGAATATGGGGCATGGGCGGCATGGGTAAGACCACCATTGCTACTGTTTTATATGACAAATTGTCTTACGAGTTCGATGGATGTTGCTTCCTCGCAAATGTAAGGGAAAAATCAGACAAGCTTGAAGGTTTATGTAATGAACTTTTTTCTACATTGTTAAAGGACCAAAAACCCTGGTTTGATAGTTTTGACATGAGCAGGCTTCGACGTAAAAAAGTTTTCATTGTCCTGGATGATGTGTCTACCTCAGAGCAATTAGAAAAACTAATGGAAGAATATGATTTCTTGGGAGCAGGAAGTAGAGTCATTGTTACAACTAGAGATAAGCAAATACTCAGCAAAGTTAATAAAATATATCCGATTGAGGAATTGAACTCTGATCACTCTCTTCAGCTTTTCTGTTTGACTGTTTTTGGAGAAAAACAACCTAAACCTAGATATGAACATCTATCAAGAAGAGTAATTTCCTATTGCAAAGGTGTTCCTTTGGCTTTAAAGGTTTTGGGTGCAAGTCTTCGTAACAGAAAGGAAAAAGCATGGGAATGTCAGTTGAGTAAACTTCAAAAGATTCCAAATATGAAAATTCACAATGTATTAAAATTAAGTTATGATGGCTTAGATAGTTCTGAAAAAGATATATTTTTAGACATTGCATGCTTCTTGAAAGGAAAACAAAGAGACTGGGTAACAGGACTATTGGAAGCTTTTAATTTCTTTCCAGCATCTGGGATAGAAGTCCTTTTAGATAAAGCCCTCATAACAACTTCAAACACTAATCAAATAGAAATGCACGACTTAATACAAGAAATGGGTCAGCAAATTGTTCATCAAGAATCTGAAAAGTATCTTGGAAAACAAAGTCGGTTGTGGAAATGTGAGGAGGTGCTTGATGTATTAAAAAATAACAAGGTAAGTGAAACATGCAATTATTTCTATTTGATAATACATGTATACTTTTTCCAATGTAGCTAGTATGATTGCCTTTGCTAATTATTATTCTTACTTTTGATTGTTAGGGAACTGATGTTGTCGAAGTCATAATTTTAGATTTGAGTAAATTACATGGGGATCCACATTTGAGCTCTGATTCCTTTGCAATGATGACTAACTTGAGATTTCTAAAAATCTATGGCATCTACTCCTTGAGAAACAAACTTAATGTGTGCCTTCATGATGGTCTTGAGTCAATATCCAATAAATTGAGGTACCTTTACTGGGAGAGATGCTCTCTCGAGTCTTTGCCACCTAACTTTTGTGCAGAACAACTTTTAGAGCTTCACATGCCTTCTAGCAATCTCAAAAAGCTTTGGGATGGAGTTCAAGTATGAATTTGGCTATACATACTACATTTTTCTCGGGTTTTAAATTCATTTAGTTAATGTTCACAATTATAAATTTAAAAGTTTCTGAACAGTGTGATGCATCTTTCTTTTTGCAGAATCTTGTGAATTTAAAGACAATTGACCTTACATGCTCCCGAAATCTGATTGAGATCCCAGACTTATCTAAGGCAGAAAAACTTGAAAAACTTGATCTTGTTTGTTGTTTTAGCTTGCGTCAGCTGCATCCATCCAGGTTATCTCTTCCCAAGCTTACATATTTGGATTTAAGTCACTGCAGGAAGATTGAAAGCCTTAAAAGCAATGTTCACTCAAAATCTCTCTGTGTACTGAGATTAAAGGGTTGTTTCTCACTCAAGGAATTTTCAATGACATCAGAGGAAATAAAAAAATTGGACTTTTCTGACACCGCTTTATGTGCATTGTCGCCATCAATTGGTCAATTATTGTCTTTAGAAGAGTTAAACCTAAGTAGAACTGAAGTTGAGAGCTTGCCTGCAAACATAAAAAACCTTTCAATGCTAACAAGGCTCCAGTTAAAGGATTGTAAGAAACTCATGTCTCTGCCGAAGCTTCCACCATCCCTGAAAGAGCTTCACTTACATAATTGCCAGAAACTTTTGTCTCTGCTGGAGCTTCCACCATCCTTGACAGAGCTTGATTTATATAATTGCCGGAAATTGGTGTCTCTACCAGAGCTTCCACCATCCCTGACAGTGCTTTATTTAAATGATTGTCGGAAACTCGTGTCTCTGCCAGAGCTTCCATCATCCCTGATGATACTTTGTTTAAATGATTGCCGGAATCTTGTGTCTCTGCCGGAGCTTCCACCGCCAGTGAAAGAGGTGAACGCCTTTAACTGCATTTCTCTGGAGAATGATGTCACACAAGGGCTAGTGTTACAATACATGACACAGAGTCGCATACCCTACTTATATAAAAAATATAACTGTTATGGTCTTGATTGTTTAATCTTCCCGGGAGATCATGTCACCAACAAGTGTGAGTTTCATACAGCAGAGAGCTCAATAACTATTTCTTATCTTCCCAAATCTGACTTGTTCGGTTTCATTTATTACGTCATTTTTTCTAAAGGACAAAATCTAGATGTTTCTGACGATGATGGTCGGGAAGATGATGTTTCGGACGATGATGGTTGGGTAGATAATGTTTTTATTTATATCTATCAAGATGGCATAGAGCTCAACAAGAAAGAGATACCTATTGATGGCCCCCACAAATTAATTGCAGATCACGTGTTCTTTTCTTATGTTGACATCAGCCAATTTTACAGAATAAGTGAAGTGTATGATAACATAACATTTAAATTTAAATTTGAATATCAGGAAGTGGAGATAAAAGGGTGTGGCGTGTTCCCAGTATATGCCACAACATCAGGGTTGAAGCTGATTAATAGCAGTAGCAAGGGTGGACAAGATCAAGAGAGCATAAAAGGGTGTGGGGTCTTCCCAGTATCTTCATCAGCATTGGGGTTGAATCTGGTCAATAGTAGTAGCCAAGAACTTCTTGAATGGGAATCAATTACTCAAATCTCTGATAATGAGTCGCAGGCCAGAGCTATTGGAGTTGGAGGCTCAAATAATGAAAATGAAGATGGCTGGGAACAACATCTTCCTGCATCCAAGAGGCAGAGGACTTCACCATAATTGATAATCTTGGTGGAGAATGTTTAGAAATAAAAGGGGAAATAGGCATTTATTCGACAGTATTTTTCGGACACAGTAAATGAGTGATATCAAGTTGTGATGGTAATTGATTCATGACTCGAAAGTTAGATGAAAACTGCAGTCATATATTTTGTGAATGACTTTTATCATTTTGAGGATGATTTTGGACGGCTTCTCCAGTAATAAAACAAAAACTAAAGAAATAAAAACCAATTAAAGAACAAAACACAAATAGTTTATCAATTTGTTGAGTAGCTGCATTCCTTCAACGCCACTGATTCCAATCCCTATATCTGCTTCTTGAAGCATTCCCACATCATTAGCTCCATCACCAATAGCTAATGTAGTTTTACCAGTACCAGATTTGACTAGTCTAGTGACCTTTAAGAGAGGAACCAATAAATAAAACATTAATTTTAAATGCTAACCAGAACCATTATCAGAATTAAAACAAAAATGAGGATTTGATGTCAAATAGAGAGGAAGAAACACAATAGATTGAAACATACCAGTGCCTTCTGCTTCGGTGAGGAACGGCAGCAGATAACAGATGCACAACGAATTGCAAGGTCTTCATATTATCCTCTAGAGCATAAGTAAGTGATTTTCTATCAATAATTAGAGCAAATGATTGCTGAGAGGTTCCTCTGGAGGCAGTAAGCTGTTGAGCAGCTTCAGATATTTGATGACGGATACTTTCTCTTGAAGCCTAATGCATGAATCAGCATAAAAGTTTCAGAAACTCAATTTTTGACTCTGGTTTCACTAAGATATTTACATACCAAGAAATCCCTTCCAACACATCACACAGGCAAAGAAAAGTTTTAATGTGTAAAAACAAAAGGAAAGAAACAGAATAACAGAATCCATTCATCTTCCTTCTTGCATCTTTTAAGACAAAAGTGAACAATGCCATGCAAATGCAGTTATTGGAAATTTGGAATTATTAATATCACTCTGTCAAGATTCTTTGTTTACAAAACTTGAATGGAAGAATCCATAAAATATAAGTTCAAATCATCAGCAATGTAAAGCAAATACAATGCACGCATCAAGTCTCCATGTAAGACTTTATTTGTTTATCGTAATAAGTAACCATTTTGTTAACATGAAAACTACCCATAGTATGCAAAGTGCAAACTGCATCATCATAGATAAAAACTAAATATTGAAATTTATTTTACCTTGACAATAGCACCCTTGTCTCCAGCCTTCTCCAATGCTTTAATTTCTGGAGTTTCCAAATGAATGATAATCTGCTTCATTCCTTGTCTAAGTAAACTACAAGCAAACCTGCAATTGTATATTGATGTCAGACATCTTGAGAAGTAATTATCATGCTGAAGCCAACGCTAAAAAGGCACAATCACTGTATTATACCCAATATTGATGGCAGTCTCCATTTTATCCCCAGTCAAAACCCAGATCTTAATTCCAGCTTGGGCGAGCTTGTCAATGCAATCAGGAAACTAGAAAAACAATGAGACACATCATTTCAACTCCAGTTACAGGACATAAATATTCATTGGTAAACATTTCTTTCTCCTAACTCCCCCCATTTTGGAGCTTGTCCTCTGCAGCAGTGGCACCAAGAAGGATTAGATTCCTCTCAATCTTATCTGATACTTCCTCAATCAGTGTTTCCCGATCTTCGCTAATCGAATTCTTCAATTGAGAAATTTTATTGTGAAACTACTTGTATTGGTTTTCATCAAGTTCACAATATGCCAGGATCAAGGTCCTTAGACCTGCATCAGCATATTCATACACATGTTCCAGGGTTTTGCTTTTCAAACTCCCTCCAATCCTTGGCAAGCGTCTCAAACATGACACTGCATGGAAAATATGACAGGTTAAATGCAACTGTAAGATCTCCAAAATAATATGGACTATAGTTAAAGGTTAGTTTATCACAAACCTATCAGAACCTTTACAGAGTAGGAAAATTCTCCCTTCTTCATCTTTCACTATCACTGACATTCGCTTCCTTGAGCTATTGAATTCTATAACATTGAGTTTGTACATCCTGAGAAACAAAATTAGTTAGTGTATATCTGATGCATTCTGCATTACTTGGATTTCCATAAACAATATTTGAATTAGGAATACTGCATTATAAAAGTTATTTTAGAAGTTGTCACACAACAGTTGTAATCATGTATAATGTGAATTTCAAACACCATCACAAAATAATAAATAAATATGCCAGCAGCTTGCCAAACAAAAGCTAATGGAAAACTTATCATTTGGGGCTAATAATTTAAAGGGGTTCTCTCAAAACCTCAAGGAATCAGTGGGATTTTTCCCAAAATTTTATAGCAAACATAGGTGCTTCAAAGTTAGTACCCTTTTCACAAAATAAAATAGATTTCACAACACTCATGTCCATCTCGACCCTCATCTTTAAGAATTCATAATAAATTATCTACACATGCAAATGGAGAGATTCCAACTCCCTTAAATCCATTAGGATGTCTAGTTTTCACTAAAAAAACAGTGCAAGTCATCTCATGATCAGAACAGGGAAATTTTCAAGCAAACACAACAGTTGTACAGAGTTGCAAGTCCACAGAACATGCTATAGTATAAAAATCATAGTAAACACAAAACAATTTGGGATTAAATGCATGGTGAAGAAGACAAGTAAAGCTTCAACATCACCAAAGGGTTTACATGGAAGCATTATAAAATTTTTCGTGTATTACACATGATATAGGGTAAAATAGAGCAAGGCAAGTCAGCAAGCATATGTAACTCAATTTCAAGCATCATGTATAACAACCTTGTGACCATGACATAGGACTTGTTCTAGGATGGAAATTGACATACTATAGACACACTATGGTTAGGGGATCATGCATAGGCAAGGATTCAAGCATTACACAACATAGATGCATGATAAACCCAAGTTACAATCAAATTGTCCGGCACATATTTCACTTTGAACATATCTTAAAGAAAATATCACTATAAATCATAGAAATGTCCAAATTGGTTTTAAAATCTGACATAAATCTTGAACAGGGTAAAAGGGATAAGTCAGAAGCATTATAGATTGGTTGCATAGCAATTTTGATGATAGACTTGTGAAATAAGAGTCAAAATTCAGTAAGTAAACATATTAAACCATATCATAACATAGGCATCTATTCAATTGATTCAAAGGTGAATCTAAATTCATTTAAAACAGAATAAGGACAGGGGTTTAAGCATGGTTCTCAGACTTTTACTTACTTCTAGAACATATTCATTCAAGTACACAAATATTCACAATCAAAGCACAGAGTTTGATTCAAATCACATACCTAACACTTGATTTAGCATATTCATCTTTAATTAAAGGTAATACAAATTCACAACCAGCAGCTAATACCTCTATATCATGAAATCAGAGTTCACACATTGCACCACACATTTGCACAACTCATCCAATCCAGTCATATACACACGACACTAATTTCGCTTCGATAGCATGTTCAACATATAATAACACATTAAACTGTCAGTTTGAGCAGAACAATGTATAAATCCAGGGATTATAAAAATCACATTTATACAACAATAAAATCAAATGACACAATTCAAATACACAGGCTCTTACAATACCCACAAATAACTCAAAGTAGCTCACTAACATCAAAATTGAAGCTTTTTTTTAAAAAAAAAAAAAAACTTAAATCAAAATAGTGTATAAGGTTTTTTTTTTTTTTTTTAAGAGCTAATTCTACATAATGAGATTAACGTAAATTACCGTGTTGTTATTAGTCATTTATGTTTTACTTTGATACTAGAAGGCCAAAGATAAGTGTGGATTCATTGTTTTATGTAGGCTAAATGACCATTTTTGTCTTTAATGTTATTTATATTGCTTAAAAAAGATCGTTTATCTTTTAAAAAGTTCACTTTTGTCCTTTATCTTATATCTTATTTTTTATAATCTGTAAGAATCAAATACGGTACCGGAAGTTTACAATAACTCACACACCCTGCTCAACCAATTGAGCTAGACCTCTTTGGTTGGCCCTTTATCTTATTTAAAATGTTCAAAATGGTCATTTATCTTTTAAAAAGTTCATTTTGGTACCTTATCTTATTTTAAATGTTCAAAATGGTCCTTCAATTACTTAAATATATTCAACTTTGACCTTCGAATAACACGCAGATAAATGATCATTTTGAATATATTTAAATAGTTGAATGACCATTTTGAATCTTTTAAATAAAATGAAATACCAAATTGAACTTTTCAAAAGATAAAGGACTATTTTAAACCTTTTAAATAAGATAAATGATCAAAATGAAGTTTTTAAAGGATAAGGTTTAATTACTATTTTGGTCATTTAATTTTTTTTTTTAGGTTCAATTTGGTTCGTTCAATTAGGTCTTTATTTTTAACATGGGTTCAATTTGATCCCATTTTTCTTCCGTCACTCCAAACATTTTAAAAAAAGTGGGACCAAATTGAATTCATTCTAAAAAATAAAGGACATAATTGAAACATTTAAAAACATAGAATCAAATTGAACCTAATAAATAAATTAAGGGACTAAATTGAACATTTTAAATAAGTTAACGTGTTTCCATAACAACACGTAGGCACACGGTAATAAAAAAGAACTTACATTTATTAATATCAACACTTTCATCACTTATACCAGATTGTTTCAAACCAAAGGTATATTTTTCCTGTTTTTTCATCAATATAAACCAATGGTGTGTAACAATGCAACAATATCAACATCAACACTTTCATCTCCCTTGCAGAGAAGTGTCAAAGACTCAAAGTAACCCCTACAAAAATTAACAAAACGCACAGTAAAACATAGCGGGCTAGTCCGCTAGGCTCACAGATTAAAAAGTTAAATTTGGTTCCTTAACTTATTTATTATATTCAATTTGGTTCCTTTATTTTTAAAAAGATTTAATTAGATTTTTTGTTTTTTTTTAAATAAATTCAATTTGATCCCATTTTTCTTTCATCAGCTTCAAATATTTTCAAAAAATAAGACCAAATTTGGTTTTAAATAGGATTAAATTAAACCCATTTTGAAAATTAAAGAACTTAACTAAAACTTTTAAAAATAAAGAGACAAAATTAAACCTAATAAATAAATTAAAAACCAAATTAAATTTTTTAAAAATAAAAAGAATAAATTAATCCTAAAAATTAAATTGAAAGAGTGAAATAGTAATTAAACTTTTTTTTTTTGGACTCAAACGTTTTGTCATGGACATATTGAATTATTGATTACTCTAATTGCCTTATTTTCTTTTGTACTGAATACCTCACCCTTTGCAAATTGCAATTGAATAGAGGAAACAGCCATGAAACTTCCGCGTAGCTTCAAGGTACCTAACAGCAGTATATTATTGTACTATCTGAACCTATTTGACAGCCAATTCTTGATTGATGATGATATTCAGCCTTTGCAGAGTCTTTCGGTCAAAAATTAATGGTAGAAATTATTGGAGAGTTCCAGATTATAATAATGTTTCATATTAATCTATATATAATTAAGAATTATTAAAAAAAATTGTAAATAATTTTTTTTAAAGAAAATTACGTTAAGATTTCGTGAAAAGAAAAGGTGACAGTGACGTAAAATTCTTGGTTTTGAAATGATGAGATGCATTACATTATTGGCATGTGAAACGAAATAAAAAAAAGTGACGAAAGAAAAAATAAAACAGAAATTAAGAAAACCTCTCAAGATGGCTTTCTTATTTGCCTTTTCTTAGCTGCTTTACATTGTGTTTGATTGTGAGGATAGAAAAGTAATGAAAGTGTAAGGAAAAAAATGAATAAAAAGAAGTAAAATAGAGTAAAAAGAAAATGAAAAACAAAGTTGTTTGGTTGAGATGAAATAAAGTGAAGAAAAAAAAAGAAAAATATTTGAATTAAAGTTATTTGGTAGGTAAAGAAAAAAAGTTAAAGAAATTAATATTGAATAAAAATATATTATTATTATAATTGTTAATATTATTTTTTTATTATTTATTTTGTTTTTATTGTTAATAATATTTCTATTATTATAATTTGATATTATTTTTTATTTTACTATTATTTTTATTATTAATATAAATTTTTTTTCTAGCTAGTTAAGAGAGTTTTTTCTTATAAAATATTTTCCAAAATTAGTTGCTGGACGTGCAGGAGGATACATTTCACTTAGTTTTTTTTGCTTTTTTTTTTACCGATTCAATTCGCTTAGTAAGATGTATAAATTTGCTTTTGGAGGTGAATTATATACCCATGTTTTATTTTGATGTTTTTTTTTATACTGTAGCAAAAGAAATTAATTACTTTCCATTGTAGTTAATTGTAATTAGTAGTTTGATTAACATAGTCACAAATTGTACATTTGTCATGGACAAATTTATTACTCTAATTTGTCTTATTTTCTTGATTAAATAACCATTTTGATCTTGAATGTATAAATCGTTGTTAATTTAGTCCTTAAAGATGAAATTTTTTTATTTTGTCTCTAAATAGGTAAAAATTGTGATAATTACATTCTGCCGTTAATTTTTGTGGGATCATTTTATCATTGAACTCTAATGTTCTAATGTTCAAAAACCAATTTAACATTAAATTATAAAGTTTTGAGACCAATTTGATATAATTAAGATGTATGACAGGACGTAATTATCATATATTTTATACATTTAGAGACTAAATAAAAAAATTTCATCTTTCAAGTACTAAATTATCAACGAATTACACGTTTGGAGACAAATAACTATTTACCCTATTTTCTTTTTACCAAATATATCACCCTTTGCATTTGAATAGAGGAAACTTCCGCGAAATTTCCTGGTAGGTTCAAGAGTGACCTACATTTACAAGGATAGAAGAATTTTCCATGAAATTACTGCATAAGTTTAAGGATTGTCAACAAACAAGGACAGAGGAAATTTCCATGAAACTTCTGTGGAACTTCAAGGTACCTAACAACTATGTATTAGTGTACTATCCGAACCTGCAAATTGGATGGTAGCTAGCGTTGTTGTCATGCAGTGTTGTGAAAACTGGACCGGTCATCGACCCGGTCGAGGCACTGGATTGATGGGTCAGTGATCGAATCGGTAGTCACTAATTGACCCGGTTTGATCCGGTATATAATAAAAAATTAAAAAATATATGTAATATAGCTAACAAAATATGATCAATCCATAATTCATACTCTAAAATTAAAATCAATCATGATCAAACTATAAATATTACATAATCATTTATTACTATAAATTATTTTGTTGGATATTATCATTAAATTACTAAAGAAATTCTTGTTATTTTTCACGGTTAAGTATAAAAGTTGTCGGAGAGCCATGAGTAAGTATGGTGAAGATGTATAAAACACATAAATATTAAATCAAATCAAGATCAAGATGATAATAATTAGCTATTATATATTATTGTCAACATCAAAATAATATTATAGGAACATATTATTATATACTATTAAGCAATTAGCTATTAACAATTTAATTAAAATGTTATAGGAGCATATTATTATATTATATTATATTATTTAGCAATTAATTTTTGTTATGGATTTCAAATGGTACTATGGAAAGAATTCTAAATAACTATATTATTTACAAGAATTGTAAAAAAAGAAAAAGAAAAAAAAACTTACCAAAATCGGTTCAACCGCGGGTCAACCGGGTCCGGGTCACCGGTTTTCTACCAAACCCGGCCGGGTCAAACCGGGTTAATCCGGGTCAAACTGGGTCAATCCGGGTCGATGACATATCCGATCCGATAGCTGAACCGGACTGGTCAGGCCATCGGTTCCCGGTCGAACCGGTCCGACCGGCCGGTCCGGTCCGGTTTTTATAACTATGTTGTCATGCTTTAATAACTTATTATCTTTATAGCGGGACAGTATGGTCCATTTGGGTCCATTTCCTTTAATTTGTTCAGGTAGCAGAGACCTACTGGTATTTGGGTCTACCTCTATGTGTGGAGCTGGATTAAGCATACCTTGTGATTCAATTCAAATCCTATTTCTCTCTATTAGTAAAAGTTTAACTTGTGAAATTTTTTAACTGTAGTATGGTCATTTAAGTTTTCTTCCAATTTCCAATTCCTCCATGGCCTTTATTTTTTTCACTATCTAGAATGATTCATGAAGTTTAGTTACCTTTTTTCATATATATATTTATACAAAAAAAATATGATATTTTTATAGTTATTATTAAAAATATATCCTTTTAATGATTTTTACTTGCAATTAATAAAAAAATATAATAATTATTTTTGTATGCAATGTATAAAAAAATCTCAATGAAGTTTAACTTCAATGACTTTGAATTTTATTTTATTTTTTTATGTTTAATCTATGCAATGAAAGGCTACACTCACTAGACGTTGTAGGAAAAAGAACAACTAGAATTTCATTAATTAGAGACTGATTTAGAGATTAAAAATATTTAATCACTATATAAAGTGATTTATAGACAGATTTAGAAATTAAAAATATTGAATTACTAAACAAACCGATTTCGAGACTAAATAAACTTGGCCTCTAAAATAGTCATTAGTGTCTCTCAAAAAATTATTTATTTATTTAGAAACCTATTTTTAATCACCGATTAAAATATAATTGGAGACTACTTTGTTCAATCGATAATGACTAATAATCGATTAGAAACCTATTTAGAAAGTATTTATTTGGTTCATGGATTCAACTAGGGGTGTTTATGAACCGATCTAATCCCAATCAAAACTGAAAAAACAGATCCAAAAAATTGAAAACCGAATAAACCAAAAATCGAATGGATTGAAAATTGAAAAAATTGAATTTTTTTATTGGATTGGATCATTTCGGATTTGATTTTGAAATCCAATCCAAACCGAAGTTATATATACATATACATTTTTATTCATAAATTTATGATATTACTCATGTTTATATTTTTATTTCTTATATATTTATAAAATTATCATATAACTTATATTTATTTGTGAAATATCTATTTAATTGAAGATATTTTTTTAGTATCTATTTGATTAAAGGTACATAAGTATAATTATTAAGTTATATAAATTTACTTTTAATAATATATATTTGAAGAGTTATATTATTATTAGTTGTTTATTGACTTATAAAGAAGATATTTAATATTTTAAATTATCTTTTATTATGTTTATTATTATATATATATTACCATTTATTTAATATTTTCTCCAATGAAAAATATAAACAAAACTAAAACCAAAAACCAATCCAATCCAAACCGATTTAAATTGGATCGGATTTAAATTTTTTATCAAACCGATTGGATGATTAATTAAGAAAATCGAAGTGATTGGATTGGATGATTTTTCTCTTAAAAATCGATCCAATCCAATCCACGAACACGCCTGGATTCAACACCAAAACTTGATACCCAACCCAAAGAACAATGAGTTTGATTGGGTTAGGTTGAGTTCCAGCTAAACAATTTAAAAAACCAAACCAAAGTGTTTGGATTGGATTGCGTTGGGTTTGTGGATATCCATACTCGTAAACACCCCTAATTTTAGTTAGTTGATGGAACTATATAATCATATTTATTACACAATACATAAAATAGGAATCATCCAGATGTTTTTAGACTTGGCTGTGATTGACCAATGAATGTGAACATGTTAAAGCAATGCAACCTAGGTTTCTTAATTTCTTCAATTAATTAGCTTGGATATAACCAGGGACGGAGGCACGTTGACATATGATTGATATATATTTATATATATATATATATATATATATATATATATATATATATATATATATATATATATATATATGAGTAATTTTTTTTATTTATTTTGGAGTTAGCTAATAATATGTAGGTGTTATTTTTTTCTTTTTTGATAAAATATTTATTCTCCTTTTATAATATTTATTGTGAAGATAATTATGTCTTTTTATTTTTAGATAAATATTTTATTTTTCTTATTGTATTTATTATGGAGATAATTGTATTTTTTTTTCTCTTTTTAGATAAAATATTTGAATATCATTTATTTTTTCGATAGTATTTTTCTTTTATCATCTAGTATTTTAAAGGCTATAAATAATTACATTTACAAGTTTTTATTAGCCATCCATTACTATTGATTTGATTATAAATAATTTGAAAATTAAAAGTCATTTATTAACATTTGTCAATGGAATAATTAAGTTTAATTATGGACATTATACTCTCTCCAGCTCCAAATATAAGCAAAAAAAAAATTGTTTCACGCTAACTAAGAAAGTTAGTTAACAACATTTAATTGAATCAATCTCAATTAAAAAATAAGTTATTTTCCTAAATTACCGTTAATTGGAATTTGATATCAAGAATAAGAAGGGGTCATTGGAATTATAACCCCTATTAAATGAAGGGTATTTTGAAGATAGTCTCATTAAATAAACTAAAATTAGTTGAGATTTGCTTATATTTAAATCCAAAACTCAAGCCAATTTTTTGCTTATATTCGAAGCCGGAGGGAGTATAATGAATTGGTAGTTTTTGAGACATATTAACAAATATTCTCTCTTTTCAGTCACTTCATCATGTATTATTTTTTTCTCTTCTTATCTTTATTTTTATTTTTTTATTTTTTTTGCATTGTTTGTGAGACTCTAACATATTTTTGGCCTCAGATGCATGAATCCAAACAAGTTGTTGAATAAATCTTAAAGAAACAAATCAAATATCAAGTTGTACTAGAGATCTATCAAATTTTGCTTCTTATAACTTTATAAATTTCTTTGTGACATGTAAAGCAACATTTATAATTTTGTGTCTTAAAAAAATGCTTAATTTGTTTAAATATATTTTCTATTAATATTTTGATAAATTAAAATTACTAATATAATTATATATTTTTAGGAATATTTGAATATTTCATATCAAATTTAATGATTATATGAATCTTACTTTTTTTTAGTTGGCCCCCTCTAAACCTTAAACCTGGCTCCGTCCTTGGATATAACCTTACTTGCAATTCGCAACCACTTTGACTTGTTGGCCTCCATCATTATTTGGCACACTCATTTAGTTTAATTATTATTGTACGTAGACTTGTATGCCCACAAATCTAAACTTTTTTTTTTTCTTTCAATCCGTGTAAGTATAGGAAGAATGTTATCCATTTCCTATTTATTTAGTTATTAAGGGTTGTTACCATCGTACATAAATCTCCATACATAAATCTCCATAATTGTTTATTTATTCTTCTATAAGTGAGCAAGAATATGAACTTTGAATTGTTTCATCTAATTGTTGCAATTGGGTTTACCACGAGTATACAATGCAAAACAACTTCAATAGAGTCGCTATCAGTATTTTTATTTTGAGGAGAAAATATTGAAAACTCTTTTAAAAATAGTCTTTGAAATAAGAAATAGGTTTGGGAGTCTTGCATGGTAAGGAAGATATTAGCACCCCTACAATGCTCTAATTAAAACAATACCTTTAATTAATTGTGTAAAATTACTTAACTTTGTAAATATTTATTTCAGCTCAATAAGAAGACAAGAAAAAAATATTTTGTGTTTTTTAATTGTTATTTTTGTATTTTTAAAAGAAATTTCATTATTTTAATTTTATTTTAAATAACAGATGTTTAAATTGAAATTAGAAAAAAAAAAATACTTTTTCCTTGAAAAAAAAATTGTTTTATATTTTATGGAAAAAAAAGGAAAAGCTTAAAATTCAAAAAGGCATTTTTAAAAGATTATTTTTAAAATTTGAAAGAAATTTTTCTTGTATTTTTTAATCTGAAAGAATTTATCTTCGCACAACGTTCAAGCTAGCTCCCAAATGGCTAATAGTTAGATCCATACACTCCAAACAATGTCATAGATAGTATATGTTATTCAATTAACATTATTAGTTGTTGTATATTTGGATAAATTTTATTTTTAATTTTCCTGTGAATAAACATTTTTAAAAAATAGTTATTTTGACCTACAACTGCTACAAGGTTTATGATAGTTAAAAATAGCTATTCGCAAAACCCTATGGTTCAAATAACACTGAAGATAGTATCTATCTATTACTCAATCAACGACGAAGATTAAAATTTTTTTTCTCTTTTTTTTTTAGAAAAAAGAGATAAATAAAATTACAGTATTCCAAACTGGGGTTAATTGAAATTTGATACAATCAAACGCGTAAAAAGAAGGCTTAGTTGCACTTTTTACCTCTAACTTTTAATTTTTTGACGAATTTTACTTCCAACAAATTAATTTAACGTATTTTATTCCAATTTTTTAAAAAACTTAAAAATTATAAATAAAGCTTATTTCCAAATTTTGTATTTTATCAATAATAGAGAGTGTACCTAGGCATGGCAAAGAATTTATTACTTTAAACGCGTCTAAATTTGACTTTTGGAAGCTACTCCATGTGCTTTTGGGGTGGACGCGGAATCATTGCACCATACGTAAGTATTCATTTCAAATCAAACCCACATGTAGTAGCCACATTGGTGGAGGCACGTAGAGAAAGAGCAAAGCAGTATCCTGTGCTTTAAATACGTGAGTTTTCATTCATGTATGTTCCTATACAAGAAAGAAACCACCAAGATAAAGAGAAAGAACCAACACACAAACTGGCTTGTAACTGAGTATCACATAATCTCTTACCTGCTATCGTCTTCTTTGTGTAACTGCTATATCTTCTCTTTTCTCTGTTTTTTTTTTTTCTTCTTTTCTTCAATCTTCTAAACATTTTTTTTAGATTTTCTCTTTTTTTGAATTTTATCAAATTGAAAATTAACCTGAATAGTTAGTTATTCACACTAGTTTATAAATTTTCATGTACAATAATAAGAAAAAGTGTCAAGAAGTGCATAAAAACATAAGTTTTTTTCATTTCTTCAACTGTGGTCGTTGCAGGTGCAGCACTAGGAATTCATAATGGATGAGCAGCAGAGGATCAGTGATGTTGCTTCTTCCTCAAACTCATCTTCTAATAAATATGATGTTTTTCTAAGCTTTCGTGGTGAAGACACACGCATGAACTTTACAAGCCTTCTTTATGATGAGTTGACTAGAGCCAAAATCGAAACATTCATAGACAACCGGCTTGAAAAGGGAGATGAAATCTCACCAGCCCTCGTCAAAGCCATCGAAGATTCTCATATATCTGTTGTCATCTTCTCAGAGAACTATGCTACCTCAAAGTGGTGCTTGAATGAACTCAGCAAGATTATGGAATTAAAGAAAGAAAAGGGACAAATTGTGATACCGGTGTTTTACAAAGTAGATCCATCCCATGTAAGGCACCAGACTGGGAGCTACAAGGAAGCCTTTGCTACACATGAGGGACAACCCATGTGCAACAAATGGAAAGCTGCTCTCACGGAAGCAGCCAATTTATCTGGGTGGCACTACTCTCAGAATAGGTAAATAAAATTTTCTGAAATAAAAAATATGAGAAAGACATCAAGTTATTGTTTTAAATTGAGTTCGCTATATTTAATTCTAAATTGAGTGTACCGTTGTAGTATAACAACTTTAAATTGAGTTCGCCATATTTAATTTCTTTCTTTTGAAATTGTTAGACTTATAACACATTATTTATTTCTTTGTTGTCATTTTCATATGCTAGAACTGAGTCAGAATTCCTTAAGGACATTGTTCAAGATGTTTTGCAACAATTGGCTCCTACATACCCAAACCAGTTTAAAAGACTGGTTGGAATTGAGAAAAGTTATGAAGAAATTGAATCATTACTAAAAATTGGGTCAAGTGAAGTTATAACCCTTGGAATATGGGGCATGGGTGGCATTGGTAAGACCACCCTTGCTACTGCTTTATATGACAAACTATCTTATGAGTTTGAAGGTCATTGCTTCCTTGCAAATGTGAGGGAAAAATCAGACAAACTCAAAGATTTATGTGATGAACTTTTTTCTAAGTTGTTAGAAAACAAAACTCATGGATTTGATAATTTTGACTTGAGTAGGCTTCAACGTAGAAAAGTTTTCATTGTCCTGGATGATGTGTCTACTCCAGAGCAATTAGAAAAACTAATTGCAGAATATGATTTCTTGGGAGTAGGAAGTAGAGTCATTGTTACAACTAGAGATAAGCAAATACTTAGCACAGTTAATGAAATATACCAAGTTGAGGAATTAAACTCTCATCATTCTCTTCAGCTTTTCTGTTTGACTGTTTTTGGAGAAAAACAACCTAAACAGGGATATGAACATCTATCAAGAAGAGTAATTTCCTATTGCAAAGGTGTTCCTTTGGCTTTAAAGGTAGTGGGTGCAAGTCTTCGTAAAAGAAGTGAAGAGGCATGGGAATGTGAATTGAGGAAACTTGAAAAGATTCCAAATATGAAAATTCATAATGTATTAAAATTGAGTTATGATGGTTTAGATCGTTTGGAAAAGGATATATTTTTAGACATTGCATGCTACTTGAAAGGAGAAGAAAGAGACTGGGTAATCAGACTATTGGAAGCTTTTGATTTCTTTCCAGCATCTGGAATAGAAGTCCTTTTAGATAAAACTCTCATAACAATTTCGAATGACAGTCAAATTGAAATGCACGACTTAATACAGGAAATGGGTCGACAAATTGTTCATCAAGAATCAGAAAAGTATCCTGGAAAACGAAGTCGGTTGTGGAAACAGGAGGAAGTGCTTGATGCATTGATATATAACAAGGTAAGTGGAAGATGCAATTATTTCTGTGTTATAGTACATGTATCCTTTTTTCGAATGTAGCTAGTATAATAGCTATTGCTAATTATTATTCTAATTATTGTTTGTCACTTGTTAGGGAACTGATGTTGTTGAAGTCATAATCTTAGATTTGGATAAATTAAATGGGGATCTATATTTGAGCTCTGATTCCCTTGCAAAGATGACTAACATGAGATATCTTAAAATCCATGGACAATACGGATTTAATGTGTACATTCGTGATGGTCTTGTGTCATTATCTGATAAATTGAGGTACCTTTACTGGGATAGATGCTGTCTTGAGTCTTTGCCGCCCAACTTTTGTGCAGAACAGCTTGTAGAGCTTCACATGCGTTATAGCAATGTGAAAAAGCTTTGGGACGGGGTTCAGGTATGAATGTGGCTATACATACTGCATTTTGCTCAGGTATTTCTTTTAGTTAAGGTTCACAATTATGAATTACAAAATTTCTGAACAGTATGATGCATCTTTCTTGCTGCAGAATCTTGTGAATTTAAAGACAATTGACCTTTCATACTCACAAAACCTGATGGAGATCCCAAACTTATCTAAGGCAGAAAAACTTGAAAACATTTCTCTTCTTTGTTGTGAAAGGCTGCGTTTGCTCCATCCGTCCTTGTTATCTCTTTCCAAGCTTACATATTTGTATTTAAGTGGCTGCAGAAAGATTGAAAGCCTTATAAGCAATGTTCATTCAAAATCTCTCATTGTATTGAGACTCGATGGTTGTCCATTGCTCAAGGAATTTTCAGTGACATCAGAGAAAATGACAAGTTTGATATTATCTGGCACTGCTATAAGTGCATTGTTGTCATCAATTGGTCACTTACTGTCTTTAGAAGAGTTAGACCTGAGCGGAACTAATGTTAAGAGCTTGCCTGCAAACATAAAAAACCTTTCAATGCTGATAAGGTTTCGGTTAGATGATTGCAAGAAACTCGTGTCTCTGCCAGAGCTTCCACCATCCCTGAGAGAGCTTTATTTAAGTGATTGCTGGAAACTCGTGTCTCTGCCAGAGCTTCCACCATCATTGGAAGAGATGAGCGCCTTTAACTGCATTTCTCTGAAGACAGACATCACACAAGGGCTAGTGTTACAACACATGTCACAGAGTCGCATACCCTACTTTCATGAACAATATCTTAATAATCCTGAGTTTTATGGTCTTGATTTTTTCATCTTCCCAGGAGACCATGTCACGGATGAGTGTAGGTTTCATACAGCAGAGAGTTCAATAACTATTTCTTATCTTCCGAAATCTGACTTGTTCGGTATCATTTGTTCCATCATTTTTTCTAAAGGACGAGATTTAGATGATTGGGAAGTTAATCTTTGGATTTATATCTATGAAGATGGCAAACTGGTCGGCAGGGAATACATGCTAATGGTATGCCCTGACAATTTTACCTCAGATCATGTGTTGTTTTCTTATGTTGACATTAGCCGATTTGACAGAATAAGTGAAGTGTATGATCAATTCAGCAACATAACATTTATATTTGATTGTAAAGGCCATAAAGAGTGGATAAAAGGGTGTGGGGTCTTCCCTGTATATGCCACAACATCGGGGTCGAAGCTGGTTAATAGCAGTACCAAGGTTGGACATGATCAAGAGAGGATAAAAGGGTGTGGGGTCTTCCAGTGCCTTTATCAGCCTTGGGGTTGAATCTGGTCAATAGTAATAGCCAGGAACTTCTAGAATGGGAATCAATTACTCAAATCTCTAATAATGAGTCATAGTCCAGAGCAATTGGAGTTGGATGCGCTCAAATAATGAAAATGAAGATGACTGAGAACAACTTCTTCCCGCATCCAAGAGGCAGACGACTTCACCATAAAAAATAATCTTGGTGGAGAATGTTTAGAAATAAAAAGGGAAACAGGCATTCATTCGACAGTATCTTTGGACACAGTAAATGAGTGATATCAAGTAGTGAGGGTAATTGATTGATGACTCAATTTAAATGAAAAAGTTCAGTCATATATGTTGCTTATGACTTTATCATTTTGAGGATGATTTTGTATTCAGTACTTTTGTGTCCTATTTCTGTTGGAATTAACTATGATTTTACTTTTATTTTGGGCTGCAATGACTCCTTATAATAGTGTGTTTGTTTAACCAGTTGGCTTTCCATTACACATGTTGCCAAGAACCAAACGTGAGGGTAAATATTTGGTGGATTCACGTTGAAAAGAGGTTCAACGTGTTTACAAATACAGCCTTAGTCCTTAGTGCCCAGCTACCAGATTTCAATTTCACATTGTTCAACGATAGTTTTCGATCAGTGGTGTTTGGAAAGTAATATTAACCTTTTGAGTTTCTTATGGAAGCTTGGTTTTGAAGGAGGGAATGGAGGGACAATTTTTTCAATTTTCATAAATATTTTTCATTATGATATCTTTAATAAAATGATAGATTAATATAAGTTTAATGTTTTTAACTTTTTATTTATTTTTCTAAACATTACATAATTGTTAATTTAAAAATAAAATAGTTATCTTCCTTTTCTTTTTCCTTAAAACCTTACTCTCAAATATACCCTTTATGTTTGTGAAGAAAGGAATTATAATATGGAGCAGATGAAAGTGTTCTGAGCAAACAGAGATATATGGGAAAATATCTTTTCAAAGGAAAAATAGAAACGTTGAAGAACATGCTGTGCTGGAAGATTTTATTCAAACACAAGTTCCCAAGGTTGCAGGAAGTGATGCTCTTTGGGATGTCCATGCTTGTGTGGTTATATTTCTTAATCAATTTTCCATGTTGTGACATACATCTTAATGTAAATTTTGCGACCAAGATTAATTTGAATATACATCTCAATTACATTTTAAAATTTAAAATTAGTTCTATTTTTTTGAAGCAGTTTAAAACTAGTTCTGTTAAAGTCAATTATAGTAAAATGTAAAACAAACGAGCATGTAATCGATATGGTTTTGATGGTGTGGGAGCGAAGAATAGTGTTTGATTGAGTTTGAATGTTGTTGAAAGATTAAGTGGGAGGAAGAAAGAGTTGGATGGATTTCTGGGAATTGAAGGAAATGGAAGGTTAAAAGAGTAGAAGAGTTGGAAGAAAAAACAAGTAGAAGGAATTCAGCTGTTATTAGTTGGTGGAGTGTTTTGTATTGAAGAGAACGGATGGAATTTTGGTGCTGACTTAGGATAACAAGCACACACATGAAACTAATTGCAAATGGGGTGTGATAATTTTTTCACTCCATGTTTGTTTATATCTGTTCTTGCCTTTTCAATTTGCACAAACTATTAATCACATACAATATTATCCTTATAATTATTGTTGATGCATAATTAATTTTATCTGAATTCTTTATGCATATTATTTTGCCAAATAGTGATGTATAATCTTCGCTCGAAGTCAAACAGAATTTTCCTGAAAACTTCAAAGCCTAGGGTGACAGGTTCTAAAACATTTTGTTTCACATGATGATTTGCTCGATAAGATTCTGAGTAATCAATCAGCAACTCTAATGATAACTAAATTGCAATAAAAATTCAAATAGTTCAAGCTACAGTTGATACTGTTCAAATTCTAGTCATCCACACAGGCACAAAAATAAATAAATAAATAAATAAATAATCTACTGATATAAATGTGAGTAGCATTACACATTTCATTTCTCAATTATGTCCAAAAATAAAGAAAACAGAAATGAAAAAAATCATAAAGGAGTAGTCCAGGGATTTCTACGATGATAAGTGCAGTAAAAGAATTACTGAAAAGGAATGGATGAACTGATTTCTATAATAAGAAGCTATATATGTTATGTAATCCTAAAAGAATTCTATCTATACAAGTAACTGCTACAATCTACGATACAAAAAGCAGACTATAAATTAACACTGGCCAAAAATTGTATAAAGCTCGTATGCACAATAAAGCAAATTCATTGTTTGGTTGTGTGCGCCAAGCCATTACCATGGAAGCTAAGTGGATATAAGCAACATCGCTATCAAGTTGAGAGGAGCCAGTAAGCAATTTCATAATTATATTTATAGGCACAATAAAGCTGGTATACACAAACTACATCCTTTGAATGTTGAAACAAAAGAAGATGCCACCTTGAGTTCATCCAACCATTTATACATTGTCAGCAAACCAGTCATGTCTCTAGTGAAGAAGAACCCACCAGGACCTAACTCAAATGTTCCAACCTCTTTATTTTCAAATAAACGATCCCTCTCTGAAAATCTGTCTATAAAAGCACACTCGATCAGGGGACGCAACTACCTGCCCAACACAGAGATGTTACAAAGGATGTTATGTTGCTGAAAAAACATGGATGTAAATTAAAGTTTACTTATGATGGCAATTCATACAAGCCATCCTATAATAATAATAAAAACAGAAAATATCGATTCAGTGAATCAACTAACTCCTTCTTCATGACCATTATAAGAAATATCATATCACTTTCTACAAATGAAAATACAACCAAATGATATTTCGACATAAAATAAAAATAAAAAAACTTATTTAAGCACAGATGTTATAGTGGTTAAGTAACTTAAATTTTCCTCAGTGTGTGTGTATGTCACTTCCAATTTCAAATTTCCAATACCTCGATATATTTATATAACAAATATGATATTCTTATAGTTATTATTAGAAATAATTTTTTTACTTGCGATTAAAATATAATAATTTTTTTCAATACAACATATATAAAAAAAATCTCAATGAAGTTTAACTTCATTGACTTTGAATTTTATTTTATTTTTTATATTCAAACTATGCAATGAGAAGTTACACTCTCTAGACATTGCAGGTAAAATATAATGTGTGTACAAGTCTGTGGGTTCCACCCAATATAATGACACAAAATGAGAAACGAGAAAAAAAATGGTCTCGTTTCGGTTATTTAATTCTAAAAAATGAATCTCTCGTCTGAATAAAATAACATAACTATTAATGATGTAGATAATAAAATATTACAGCCCAGGGGAAATGATGAGGGTACCCTTTTCATACCACTTTGCTAGAAAATAAAGGAAGCTCTACTTTCGGCTCACCTAAATATGGGGTCTGATTTCGGTTATTTAAATCTAAAACCGATTCTTATTTTGCTACTAATGATTCAGAAAATAAAGTATTACAGCTCAGGCAAAATGAAATGTGGGTACCTTTCATATCAATTACAGAGGGAAGCACTACTTTTAAAGAGGGTGTTCCTGTACAAGAGAGAAACCACCAAGAAAAAAGAAAGAACCCCCACTGAAACCATCAAGAAAACACGCCCCCCCCCCCCCCCCCCCAATTCTGCAAGTGTTGGTGGTCTTTTAATAGTAAAATTGGCTTCCTACTAACTGACTATCTTGTTATCTCCTATTTTTCGGCTAAGTGACTACTATCCTCTTCTTCGCGTAACTGCTATATCTTCTCCTATTCTCTCTCTGTTTTTTTTTTTTTTTTTTTTCAAACTTTTTAAAGAATTTTTGAAATTGGTTATTGACACTCATTACACAGATTTTATAAATTTCAATGTACAGTAATAAGGAAAAGTGTCAAGAGAACACATTGAAACATGAGGTTTTTTTCTCCCTTTTTTTT
Organism: Pueraria montana var. lobata; assembly: GCA_026413185.1. NCBI lineage: Eukaryota > Viridiplantae > Streptophyta > Magnoliopsida > Fabales > Fabaceae > Pueraria > Pueraria montana. The sequence continues at coordinate 34,082,284 of CM048651.1, read as the reverse complement.
TTTGTTTTTTTTTCAGTTCTCTAACTCCAGTCGTTGCAGGTGCAGCATTAGGAATTCACAATGGATAGGCAGCAAAGGATCGGTGACATTGCTTCTTCTTCTAACTCTTCTTCTGCAGTATCATCTAAAAAATATGACGTTTTTCTAAGCTTTCGAGGTGAAGACACGCGCTTGAACTTCACAAGCCATCTATACAATGCTTTGACTGCAGCCAAAATCGAAACATTCATAGACAACGGGCTTGAAAAGGGAGAAGAAATCTCACCAGCCCTCATCAAAGCCATTGAAGATTCTCATATATCTATTGTCATCTTCTCAGAGAACTATGCTTCCTCAAAGTGGTGCTTGAATGAACTCAGCAAAATTATGGAACTAAAGAAAGAAAAAGGACAAATTGTGATACCAGTGTTTTACAAAGTAGATCCATCCCATGTAAGGCACCAGACTGGGAGCTACAAGAAAGCCTTTGCTAAACATGAGGGACAACCCATGTGCAGCAAATGGAAAGATGCTCTCACAAAAGCAGCCAATTTATCTGGGTGGCACTCTCAAAATAGGTAAATAAAATTTTCTGAAATAAAAAAATGTGAAAGACATCAAGTTATTGTTTTAAATTGAGTTTGCCATATTTAAATCTAAATTGAGCATACTTTTATAGTATAACAACTTCATCCTAATTTGCATAAGAAGCTTGTTGCATAGAAAAGTCATTGGATTTTAATTCCCAATTATATGTTTTTGTTTCTTTCTCTACTACACTACCATGTTTATCGTAGATTGTGTACACTAGTTTGTGAAGTTTTGTTTTTCTTTTATTTGAATTTGTTAGACTTAACAAATCATTTATTTATTTGTTGCCCTTTTCATATGCTAGAACCGAGGCTGAACTCCTTAAGGGCATTGTTCGAGATGTTTTGAAAAAATTGGCTCCTACATACCAAAACCAGCTTAAAAGACTGGTTGGAATTGAGAAAAGTCATGAAGCGATTAAATCATTACTAAAAATTGGGTCAAGTGAAGTTATAACCCTTGGAATATGGGGCATGGGTGGCATAGGTAAGACCACCCTTGCTAATGCTTTATATGACAAACTGTCTTATGATTTTGAAGGTCGTTGCTTCCTTGCAAATGTAAGGGAAAAATCAAACAAGCTTGAAGATTTATGTAATGAACTTTTTTCTACGTTGTTAGAGGAAAAAAAACACCAGTTTGATAGTTTTGACATGAGCAGGCTTCGACGTAAAAACGTTTTCATTGTCTTGGATGATGTGTCTACCCCAGAGCAATTGGAAAAACTAATTTCAGAGTATGATTTCTTGGGAGCAGGAAGTAGAGTCATTGTTACAAGTAGAGATAAACAAATACTTAGCACAGTTAATGAAATATATCCGGTCGAGGAATTGAACTCTCATCACTCTCTTCAGCTTTTCTGTTTGACTGCTTTTGGAGAAAAACAGCCTAAACAGGGATATGAAGATCTATCAAGAAGAGTAATTTCCTATTGCACAGGTGTTCCTTTAGCTTTAAAGGTTTTTGGTGCAAGTCTTCGTAACAGAAATGAAAAAGCATGGGAATGTGAATTGAGAAAACTTGAAAAGTTTCCAAATATGAAAATTCATAATGTATTTAAATTAAGTTATGATGACTTAGGTTTTTCTGAAAAGGATATATTTTTAGACATTGCATGCTTCTTCAAAGGACAAGACAGAGTCAAGGTAACAGAAATGTTAGAAGCTTTTGATTTCTTTGCAGAATCTGGAATAGAAGTTCTTTTAGATAAAGCTCTCATAACAATTTCAAATGCCAATCGAGTAGAAATGCACGACTTAATACAGGAGATGGGTCAGGAAATTGTTCATCAAGAATCTAAAAAATACCCTGGAAATAGAAGTAGATTGTGGGAACACAAGGAAGTGATTGAAGTATTGAAATATAACAAGGTAAGTGGAAGATCCAATTATTTCTATTTGTTAATACATGTATCCTTTTTCGAATGTAGCCTTAGCTAATTATTATTCTAATTTTTGTTTTTCAGGGAACTGATGTTGTTGAAGGCTTAATTTTAGATTTGAAGAAATTAAATGGGGATCTATATTTGAGCTCTGATTCCCTTGCAAAGATGACTAACATGAGATTTCTTAAAATCTATGGAGAGGACCTGGTCGGGCAGAGTGATTTTAATGTGTACCTTAATAATGGTCTTGAATTATTATCCAATAAATTGAGGTGTCTTCACTGGGATAGGTGCTGCCTTGAGTCTTTGCCGCCTAACTTTTGTGCAGAACAGCTTGTAGAGCTTCACATACGTTATAGCAAAGTTAAAAAGCTTTGGGACGGGATTCAGGTATGAATGTGGCTATAAATACTACATTTTGCTCATGTTTTTCATTTAGTTAAGGTTCACAATTATGAATTAAAAAATTTCTGAACAGTGTGATGCATCTTTCTTGTTGCAGAATCTTGTAAATTTAAAGAAAATTGTCCTTTCATTCTTGCAAAAGCTGATGGAGATCCCCGACTTTTCTAAGGCAGAAAAACTTGAATATGTTTGTCTTGTTTACTGTACAAGCTTGTGTCAGCTCCAACCTTCCATGTTATCTCTTCCCAAGCTTACATATTTGTATATAAGTTACTGCAGACAGATTGAAAGCATTAAAAGCAATGTTCACTCAAAATCTCTGCGGGTACTAATAGTCTTGGGTTGTTCATCGCTCAAGGAATTTTCAGTGACATCAGAGGAAATAAGAAAATTGGACTTTTCTGACACCGCTATATGTGTGGCGCCATCAATTGGTCACTTATTGTCTTTAAAATATTTAGACCTTAGTCAAACTAATGTTGAGAGGTTGCCTGCAAACATCAAAAACCTTTCAATGCTAAAAAAGCTTCAGTTAAATGGTTGTAAGAAACTTGTGTCTCTACCGGAGCTTCCACCATCCCTGAAAAAGCTTTATTTAAATAACTGCTTGAAACTCATGTCTCTGCCAGAGCTTCCATCATCCCTGGTAGTGCTTTATTTAAATAGTTGCTGGAAACTTGTGTCTCTGCCAGAGCTTCCATCATCAGTGAATGTGGTGAGGGCCTTTAACTGCATTTCTCTAGAGACAGACATCACACAAGGGCTAGTGTTACAACACATGTTACAGAGTCGCATACCCAACTTACCTGATTGTTTCATCTTCCCGGGAGACCATGTCACCAACGAGTGTTGGTTTCAGACAGCAGAGAGTTTAATAACTATTTCTTGTCTTCCAAAATCTGACTTATTGGGTTTCATTTGTTGCATCTTATTTTCTGAAGGACAAGCTTTGGATGATTTGGGTGACTATAGTTGGGAAGGTGATGGTTGGGAAGATAGTATTTTGATTTATATCTATCAGGATGGCATAGAGGTGGGCCGTGAAAACATACCTATTGAGTGCCCCGGCATTTTAATTGCAGATCACATGTTCTTTTCTTATGTTAGCATGAGCCAATTTGGCAGAACAAGTGAAGTGCATGATCAATTCAGCAACATAACATTTATATTTGAATGTATCTTTCTTGAAAAGAGGATAAAAGGGTGTGGGGTCTTCCCAGTATATGCCACAACATATCTGGTGAATAGTAGTAGCCAGGAACCTCTTGAATGGGAATCAACTGCTCAAATCTCTGAAAATAAGTCACAGGCCAGAGCAATTGGAGTTGGAGGCTGGGAACAACTCCTTCCTGCCTCCAAGAGGCAGAGGACTCCACCATAAATGATAATCATGGTGGAGAATGTTTAGAAATAAAAAGGGAAATTGCTATTCATTCAACAATATCTTCGGACACAGTAAATGAGTGATATCAAGTTGTGATTGTAATTGATTGATGACCCAAACTTTAGATGGAAAGTACAGTCATATGTTGCTTATGATTTTTATCATTTTGAGAATGATTTTGTATTCCATTCTTGTGTTATATATCATTTGGAATTAATTATGACCTTGGTTTTAATTGTAGAGTATTATACATTATGACGGTGAAACAAGTTGCAATTTTTGGGCACATTTCTTTTATATTAGTTATTAAAAAGATTGGAATTAAACCTTAAAGTGATACAAAATATCATACTATGAGATATCCTATTAAACCAGCAAAGAAGAGTAGCAAAATCCTTTTTAACAAGTTATGGTGATTGAACCCCAAAATTTTAACATTCTTGTACGAAGTAACAGATGTTTACCATTCATAGCTTCAAATATACGCTTTATGTTTGTGAGGAAAGGAATGAATAAGGAGTAGATGAAGGTGTTCTGAGGAAACAGAGATATATAAAGATCTTTTCGAAGGAAAATAAAAACGTTGGAGAACATGCAGTCTTGTAGATGTTATTCAAACAGAAGTTTCCAAGGTTGCAGAAAGTGATTCTGTGTGGTATGTCCATGCCTGTTTGGTTATATACTTATATTTCTTAATCATTTTCTCATGACATGACATACATCTTAATGTAAAATTTGTAATTAAGATTCATTAGAGCATACAACTCAATTATATTTAACAATTTAAAATTGATTCTATTAAAGTCTGTTATACTAAAATCTAAAACAAAACGAGCATGTAATCGATAAGATCTTGCAGTTTAAGAGTTTGGATGATGTGGGAGCAAAGAATAATGTTGGGTTGAGTTTGAATGTGGTTGAAAGAATAAAGTTGGAGCAAGAACGAGTTGGATACTGGGAATTAAAGGTAGGGGAGGGTTACAATACTAGCACACACATGAAACCAATTGCAAATGGGATTTGATAATTCTTTCACTCCATGTTCAATTTGTTCTTTCTTTTTCAATTTACATAAATTTTTACTACATACAATATTATCCTTATAATTGTTGATGCATAATTTTTTTATTGAATTCTTTATGCATATTCTTTTGCTAAATAGTGACGTATAATCTTTGCTCAAACTGCCCCCCATCCATTCATCAAAAAAATCTTTCCTCGAAGTCAAATAGGATTTTTCTGAAAACTCCAAAGCCTCTTGTGACAGATTCTAAATAATTTTGTTTCACATGATTTGTTCCATATGATTCTGATTAATCAATCAACTATTCTAATGATTACTGTTCAAATTTTAATCATGCACAAAATATATATATGTAATTCTAGTTTGAAGCTTCCCCAAAACTAGTGATATCAAGGTAAGTTGCATTTCACACATTGCATTTCTCAATTAGTAACAGAAATGAAGAAAATCATAAAGGAGTAATGCAGGGATTTCTAAGATTATAAGTGCAATAAAATAATTACTGAAAAGGGATGAAGGAACTGATTTCTATTATAAGAAGCAATGCTATATAATCTTACAAAGAATTCTATAACTATACAGATGCACAGTAACTGCTACAATGTATGATAATACAAAAAACAGACTATAAATAACACAGTACAGCCTCAAATGGTCAAAAATAAGTATACATTTTTATTCATCTGTCCAACTTAACAGCCAAATGATAGTTTGATTGTGTGCACCATGCCACTACCATGGAAGTTAAGTCATAAGTGGATGTATGCAACATTGTTTTTTGGTTGTGAGGGTAAGATTGTCAATGACTCGAGGATGCCACCTTGAGTTCATCAAACCATTTCCACACCGTCAGCAAAACAATCTCATCGAAGAGCCCACCAGAACCTAACTCAAACGTTCCAATCTCTTTCTTTTAAAATAAACAAGCCCTCCCTGAAAATCTGTAAAAGTACACATTGTCAAGGGATGTGTTAGAACTGCTAGTTACTTAGGTGTTAGTTACGTGTTAGTTTTGTTAGGCTTTCATTCTAGTAGCTTCCATACTTTTGTTTCCTATAAATACTGTATCAATCTGTATGTGGTATCCATCCTTTTCAAATCAATCAATACTGTGAGTTACTTTTATGGAGCCCCCCTTATGTTGTTTGAGCTCTATGATGTATTATGACCACATCAAATGGGTGTGACTTGCATCACCCATCATCAAGATTCTGATAAATGTTACAAAGGATTAAGGATGTTATGTTACAGAAAAAAACATGGATGTTATCGATACAGTGAATAAACTAACTCCTTCTTCATGACCATTATAAGAAATATCAGATCAGTTTCTACAAATGAAAATACAACCAAATGATATTTCAACATAAAATAAAGAATTTATTTAAGCACAGATGTTTTAGCAGTTAAGTAACTTACATTTTCCTCAGTGTGCACGTATGTCACTTCCACAGTTCCCACCTCAGTGGCAGCCCAGACCTTAATTGTGCAGTCAGATGAACTTGACAACAAATGATGGTCCCATCAAACAAGGGATGTGACTATGTCAGTTTCTCCATTGAGTGTCATTTTACACTGTAATGTATCCATGTCCCAAACCTGAACAAAACAAGATAACAAGAGCTGTTCATACGACCATGATAAATTTGTCCAATTTATAGTTCAGTGAAATTACACATCGTTTAAAAAAAATTCCACGTGGAGCAAAAGATATATATTTAAAAAAGAAAACAGAATCTCCATATTGATTAACAATAGACTTGCCTTTATGCTTTGGTCCATGGACCCTCAGTACAGAATCTTGCGTCCAACAGTAAGGCAAACCACAGCTAGAGTGGCCAATTAGTCATGCAACCAGTCCAAATGGAGAGTTAGCTTCAGAGATGCTGTTCCATGCAGCAATGACACCATCCTGCATTTTAAATAATCAAATTATACATAGATTGCTAGAATACAGAGAAGAAATGTTCAAGAAACAAGAGAGATCTCTGAAAGAAGAACAACAGTTTCCAGTTCATAACCTGTTGACAAGCTTTAATTTAATTACTCCAAATTAAGATATTAACATAAAAGGAGACACACAAATTCTAACATTTCCCAAGAAAGAGAAAAAAATTTGAAAAGCTCTCTGACTTACACTTAGTTTGTTATATTTAAGATGCTATTGATAGTTCCAAAATCTAACCGCATATAGTGTCAGTATTACTCTATGATTCTAATTAGTAATTGTTAAAAACATTATTGAGTCACAGATCTATTTTGATTTAATTATTATAAAAAAGATGAGTATTAAAGAAATTTATAAAAGCTAGGCTGTGCTAAATAGTAAATCATGGTTTTAGAGTCAATTATCTTCTTTTTTTTTTTTTTATCCATAAGAATCGAACTCAGGTACCAAAAGCGGGTTATCCGATGATCATAAATTTGTAGTTCAGTGAAATTACATATCTTTTAAAGAAAATCCACATGACGCAATAGATATATATTTAAAAAGGAAAACAGAATCTCCATATTCACTGACAATAGTCACCTTTATGCTTTGGTCCATGGATTGCACCCTGAGTACAGCATATTGTGTCCAACAGCAAGGCAAACCACAACTTTAGAGTGGCCAATTTTTTTTTTTTTCTTTGGTGAAATTTAGAGTGGCCAAATAGTGATGATACCAGTTCAAAAGGGGAGTTAGCTTCAGAGCTGCCTCTCCATGCAGCAATGACACCACCCTACATTTTAAATAATAAAATTATACTTATATTGATTGAAGACAGAGCAGAAATGTTTAAGAAACAAGAGAATGCCATACTCGCTCGCCAAAGTTCAGGGTTGGATTTAACAATTGAGTACCTGTTTTATATTCAACTGGATATTGGTTGTACACCAGCCATTTTATTTTTTTTTATTTTTTTTGTACTTCTATGTTTTCATTTTCATTCACTTTGCCGTTCTTATCTATGGATTTTGAGGATCAACTTGGGTTTTAGCATTGATGATTTACTTAGAAATTATTGAGGTTTTTTAATGATTTATAAACACATATTTTTAATATTTCTGGGCACCACAATGGCAAGTGTGAACTTAGGGATATTCATTTGCATGCAATGTTCAGGAATTCACCAAAGTCTTCGAGTGCACACATCAAAGGTTTTATATACATAGTTTCTTCTGTGTCCAGAAATTGATAATGAGCTAAGCCTTCTGATTTTGCAACTAGGTGCGACCACAACTTTGGATACAGGGTTTCCAGATCAAGTTTCTTTTATGTAATATATGTAAGTAAAGACACAATTTTATGAGATACTATGAGCAACTCTTTTTTCTCTTTTCAAACGAAAAAATATTTACTAGTTTTCTTAAAAGGTTTGGTGTAGGTCTGACAAAATTATATAAGTAAATCACATAAGTGGTATGGTCCATTCCATATTTCCATACCATTTATAAGAGATAACATTATATCCATATAATTGATTGGTGAAAGTGTGAAACTAATTGGTAATTGCTCACAGAAGATAAGGTAATTGTTAGATAAAAAATACTGGGTTCTTGACTTCTCTTGCAGCTGAATTTATGTAGTACATTGGTTGTCTTCATAATGTCTACCTAGTTCGTCTCTTGATTTGTGTGTTTTATGCAGTAATGGGTAATGCAAAGTCAATTAAGCACTGGGAGGCACCAAATTTTGACAAACGGATATAGAATCGAGAAATCTATTCGTTCCAAGTAAAACTGTTATTGGATTCTTATGCATGACATTACTTGAAAACAGAAGATTAAAATTGCATCTACTTTCCCATTTGTAGTGTTATGACTGTTATCCATTTGCTTAAAATCATTCAGGTATATATATGTGGAGGATGGGCTTCAAAAAGTGGACTACCAACCAGCTTCAAAATCAGATGAAATAGAAGTTCAGGCTTCAAAATCAACCCTGCTTTGAGTCTTTGACTGAGTTCAGGGTTGGATTTTCCCGAACTGTCAACGTCCCCAAACCTGCCCCGCCAACCGGAAAATTAAAAAACTACCCTCACATGACATATATAAAAAGATATGTTATCAGATCTAAATGAACCCTAGCCACCATTTGTATGCATTCTCCTTCACAATCACAAATCAGTGACACACCTCTTTGGCTCTCTCTTTCTCTCCCCCATCTCCCACTGTCAAGCACTGGCCACTTCCAGGGATTCTGATTCTTCTTAAGCGTTAACCTCGTTGGTCTCACAACAGCAGCTTCATCGGTTATTGAAAAACCCTTTCCATTAATTCTTATTTGTTTGAGATGAAATTCAACACTGTTAAGAATTTAAGCAGCGTTTGAGTTTATGCTTTTCAAGTTTTCTTTAATATTCCAATTTTTGTTACTTTGAATTCAAGGGTAGTCTTTCTTCATTTCAATCACTTTCTCATTCATCAATCTTTGCTTTTATGTGCAGACTTTCTTTCTACTGCGTGTGATTATTAAGTCTTCTATCTTCTTGGGTATCTATGTAAGCATTGCCAAAGGGGAAAATAGATCATTTCTCTTACGGGAATTGGAGTAATTAATTTTTCTTAAACCAAATATTTTGATTCAGGTGGTCTCTTGTATCAGGTAATTATTCTAATATGGTCTTCACTCTTTACCTCTTTAAATATTTTTAGCAAGTTTTGTGCATTTGGGAGAATGGAAAAAATATACTGCAGAAAACAGTACACTGAAGAAAACGTATAGGATCAGATGGGGAAACCAGACATCCATCAGTGGTGGAAATGGGTATCCATTTTCAATGCCAAGCCTATATCCGAACCTATTTGATAGCCAATTTTTTATGATGGCATCACGCCTTTGCATGGTATAAAGGTCAAAAATGGGGTGCTGTTATATTATATATCAAGTTGGACGTTAGCTAGCTTTGCTGTCATGTTCTAATTTTTAATCTTTATATGCCTTTACTTATTTTTATAGTGGGACAGTATGGTCCATTTGGGTTCATCCTTTTAATTTATTCAGGTATATTTGGGTCCACGTCTGTAACTGTGTGTGGGGCTGGATTTGGGCATATGTTGCGTACTTTAACTCAAATCCTATTTCTCTTTTATTAATAAAAATTTAACCTATCAAAAAAATACTATCCAAATCTAAGGTCATAAAAACAAACATATACTTTCAAAAAAAAAAAACATATAACTTTAACTGGTATGGTCATTTTTACATATATAACAAATATGATATTTTTATGGTTATTATTAATAAAAAATATATCCTTTTATGATTTTTTACTTGAGATTAAAATATAATATTTTTTTGTATTAACAACGCATAAAAAAATCTCAATGAAATTTAACTCCAATATGACTTTAAAGTTTTTTTTTTCAAGTTTAAACTATGCAATGAAAGGCTAGTCGCTAGACAATGTAGGCAAAAAATAATGTTTGTGTGAACGACAATATTATATTACTCATGCCACTATTAACATTGAATGAAAAATTACTTTAGTTCATATGAATGATGTACTTTTAGGAGGCATTTGTTTCAAGCTTGAAGGATTCCCGGGAAAACTCGGGAATATTACATTCTCATGTTTGATACAAGTTTTAGAGGAACATTCCCATGAATTATTGTAAAAGGTGGGTATCTTACATTTTCATGAGAATGAAAGTTGTTATTTTTCAGAGTAATTTCCTCTCCCCACTTCATTATTTCACGTATCTTTTTCCACTTTATTTTGTAATTTCCTAATTAAACAAAATTTATTTTTTCTAAAATTACTAAATGTCAACCAAACATGTTCGTGAGAACAATATTCCTAGGCATAATATTCTTGAAAATGTGATAACATTCCAGATTCCCCAACGAAGATGAGTCATCAGCAAAACTAGTAGTTACTTCACACCAATGTCATGGTGACCCACAAAATACCTTGAAACAAACACTTCGTTAAATATATTTTTTATAATTGAAATATCAATATAGTAAAATATTTTTTTTATATTTTTTAGTTATATATTATAAGTTTTTTTAACTTTTATGAACAACTAGAAATTCATTAATTAAAAACAAATTTAGAGATGAAATATTTAGTCATTATAGAAATAGATTTAGAGACTTATTTAGAAATTAGAAGTATTTAATCGCTAGATAGATCAATTTAAAGACTAAATAAAGTTGGTCACTAAAATAGTCATTAATATCTCTTATAAATTTATTTATTTATTTATATAAAATAAGAAATAATTATATATTCTAAGGATTATCTTTTTGTCAATACTTGGTGGCTTTGTTTTGGTGAGTTGATGGAACTATAATCTTATTTGTAATGCAATCATAAAATAAGAACCATCCAGACGTGTAGACTTGGCTGTGAATTGGCCCATGAATGTGAACATGTTAAAGCAATGCAACCTTAGTTTGTTAAATTTTTAAATAAATTACCTTGTATGTTTGGTAACGTACGTACTTGCAATTTGCAACCTAGACTTGTTGGCCTATCCATCTTTATTTGGCACTCATTTAATTCATTATATTAAGTGTCGTTCCCATTATACATTAACTTCTATTCTACTTCCACACAAATCTGAAATCATATTATATTTAATATTTTCTTCTATTCCATGCAAGGATAGGAAGAATGCTATCAATTTCCTATTTATTTAGTTATCAAGTGTCATAAACCATCCTACATAAAGCTCCATCATTGTTTATTTATTCTGTAGGTGAGGAAGTATGAACTTTGAACTGTTTCTTCTTGTATTAGAGAGATTTATAAATTTCAATGTACAAATAAGGAAAAGTGTCAAGAACGCATTGAAATTCAACTGTAGCATTCTGATTGTTGCAGGTGCAGCACTAGGAATTCATAATGGATGAGCAGCAAAGGAATAGTACTGTTCCTTCCTCCTCTAACTCTTGTACAATATCATCTAAAAAATATGATGTTTTTCTAAGCTTTCGAGGTGAAGACACGCACATGAATTTCACAAGCCATTTATATAATGCTTTGACTGAAGCAAAAATCGAAAGTTTATAGACAACTGGCTTGAAAAGGGGGATGAAATCTCGCCAGTCCTCGCCAAAGCTATCGAAGATTCTCATATATTTGTTGTCATCTTATCAAAGAACTATGCTTCCTCAAAGTGGTGCTTGAATGAACTCAGTAAGATTATGGATTTCAATAATCAAAAAGAACAAATTGTGATACCGGTATTTTACAACATAGATCCATCTCATGTAAGGAAGCAGACTGGGAGCTACGAGGAAGCCTTTGCTAAACATGAAGGAGAACCCATGTACAACAAATGGAAAGCTGCTCTCACTGAAGCAGCCAATTTAGCTGGTTGGGACTCTCGAAACAGGTAAATAAAATGAATTGAAATTAAGTATAAAAGATCCCCTATAGAAAGGTCTACAGTAAGCTACTGTACGAATATTTACATATTCTACTATATACTCTAATACTCCCCCTACAAACACAGGGTTATTGATAATCAATGACCCTGAGTTTGTCTCGAAGAAAGGTAAATCTGTTCTTGGACAGAGATTTGGTCAGAATGTCAGCTAGTTGATCTTCAGCAGGTACATGAGTGATAATTAGAGAGTGATTGAGAACTTTCTCCCGAACAAAGAAAATGTCCAGTTCCATATGCTTTGTATGAGAGTGCAGAAGCAGAAGAAGAACCAAACGCCGCTGTAGAAGTGTTATCAACCGGTGTCAGAGTAGGAATAGGACCGGAAGCCAAAGAAGGAGCTTCTCAAGCTCTGATACCATATAAGAGTTTGTAATTTGAGAGAAAAATATAAACTGAACTAGAAGATTATTATTATTCACTGAGAAAAGGTAGAATACAAACTTATATAGGCATGACTCTGAGAAGAGTCTAGAGGAAGCTAACTAGAGTGCGGACTTAGCACTGACACACACACTTAACAGAATTGTAACTAACTTAGTTATAGATAAAAGATACCCTATACTAAGGTCTACAGTAAGCTACTATTCGAATATGCTAGAGTGCTGACTCAGCACTGACACACACTTAACAGAATTGTAACTAACTTAGTTAGTTACAGATAAAAGATCCCCTATAGTAAGGTCTACAATAAGCTACTGTTCGAATATTTACATATTCTACTATATACTCTAATAAAGTACAATTTCTGAAATAAAAAATGAGAATGGCAAGTTATTGTTTTATTGAGTTAGCCATATTTAAATTAAGCATACTTTTGTAGTATAACAACTCCCATGCTAGTTTGCTAAGGATGTTAGTTGAATAGAAATAGCAGAGACATTGATTATCTTCTCTAAGTCATTGAATTTTCACTCCCCAATTATATGCTTTTGTTTCTTTCTCTACTACACTGTCATATTGTTATAACACATCATTTATTTCTTTGTTGCTCTTTTCATATGCTAGAACTGAGTCTGAACTCCTTAAGGACATTGTTCAAGATGTTTGGCGAAAATTGGCTCCTACATACCCAAACCAGCATAAGAGACTGGTTGGAATTGAGAATAGTTGTGAAGAAATTGAATCATTACTAAAAATTGAGTCAAATGAAGTTATAACCCTTGGAATATGGGGCATGGGCGGCATGGGTAAGACCACCATTGCTACTGTTTTATATGACAAATTGTCTTACGAGTTCGATGGATGTTGCTTCCTCGCAAATGTAAGGGAAAAATCAGACAAGCTTGAAGGTTTATGTAATGAACTTTTTTCTACATTGTTAAATTACAAAAAACCCTGGTTTGATAGTTTTGACATGAGCAGGCTTCGACGTAAAAAAGTTTTCATTGTCCTGGATGATGTGTCTACCTCAGAGCAATTAGAAAAACTAATGGAAGAATATGATTTCTTGGGAGCAGGAAGTAGAGTCATTGTTACAACTAGAGATAAGCAAATACTCAGCAAAGTTAATAAAATATATTCGATTGAGGAATTGAACTCTGATCACTCTCTTCAGCTTTTCTGTTTGACTGTTTTTGGAGAAAAACAACCTAAACCTAGATATGAACATCTATCAAGAAGAGTAATTTCCTATTGCAAATGACTATTCATAGGGATTCTGATTCTTCTCAACTCAAGCGTTAATCTTGGTGCTCTCACAACAGTAGCTTCATCGGTTATTGAAACCCTTCCATTAATTCTTATTTGTTTGAGATGAAATTCATCACTGTTAAGAATTTAAGCAGCGTTTGAGTTTATGCTTTTCAAGTTTTCTTTAATATTCCAATTTTTGGTACTTTGAATTCAAGGGTAGTCTTTCTTCATTTCAATCACTTTCTCATTCATCAATATTTGCTTTTATGTGCAGACTTTCGTTCCACTGTGTGTGATTATTAAGTCTTCTATCTTCTTGGGTATCTATGTAAGCATTGCCAAGGGGAAAATAGATAATTTCTCTCACTGGAATTGGAGTAATTAATTTTACTTAAACCAAATATTTTGATTCAGGTCCTCTCTTGTACCAGGTAAGCTTTCTAATATGGTCTTCACTCTTCACCTCTTTAAATTTTTTAGCAAGTTTTGTGCATTTGGGGGAATGGGAAAAACATACTGCAGAACACTGAAGAAAACATATAGGATCGGATGGGGAAACCAGACATCCATCAGTGGCGGAAATGGGTATCCATTTTCAATGGCAAGCCTATATCCGAACCTATTTGATAGCCATTTTTTTTTATGATGATATCATGCCTTTGCATGGTCTAAGGTCAAAAATGGGGTGCTGTTGTATTATATATCAAGTTGGACGTTAGCTAGCTTTGCTGTCATGTTCTAATTTTTAATCTTTATATGCCTTTACTTATTTTTATAGTGGGACAGTATGGTCCATTTGGGTTCATCCTTTTAATTTATTCAGGTATATTTGGGTCTACGTCTGTAACTGTGTGGAGCTGGATTTGGGCATATGTTGTGTGCTTTTAACTCAAATCCTATTTCTCTTTTATTAATAAAAATTTAACCTATCAAAAAAATACTATCCAAATCTAAGGTCATAAAAACAAACATATACTTTAAAAAAAAAAAAAACATATAACTTTAACTGGTATGGTCATTTTTACATATATAACAAATATGATATTTTTATGGTTATTATTAATTAAAAATAGATCCTTTTATTATTTTTTACTTGAGATTAAAATATAATATTTTTTTGTATTAACAACGCATAAAAAAATCTCAATGAAATTTAACTCCAATATGACTTTAAAGTTTTTTTTTTTTCAAGTTTAAACTATGCAATGAAAGGCTAGTCGCTAGACAATGTAGGCAAAAAATAATGTTTGTGTGAACGACAATATTATATTACTCATGCCACTATTAACATTGAATGAAAAATTACTTTAGTTCATATGAATGATGTACTTTTAGGAGGCATTTGTTTCAAGCTTGAAGGATTCCTGGGAAAACTCGGGAATATTACATTCTCATGTTTGATACAAGTTTTAGAGGAACATTCCCATGAATTATTGTAAAAGGTGGGTATCTTACATTTTCATGAGAATGAAAGTTGTTATTTTTTAGAGTAATTTCCTCTCCCCACTTCATTTTTTCACATATCTTTTTCCACTTTATTTTGTAATTTCCTAATTAAACAAAATTTATTTTTTCTAAAATTACTAAATGTCAACCAAACATGTTCGTGAGAACAATATTCCTAGGCATAATATTCTTGGAAATGTGATAACATTCCAGATTCCCCAACAAAGATGAGTCATCAGCAAAACTAGTAGTTACTTCACACCAATGTCATGGTGACCCACAAAATACCTTGAAACAAACACTTTGTTAAATATATTTTTTATAATTGAAATATCAATATACTAAAATATTTTTTTTATATTTTTTAGTTATATATTATAAGTTTTTTTAACTTTTATGAACAACTAGAAATTCATTAATTAAAAACCAATTTAGAGATGAAATATTTAGTCATTATAGAAATCGATTTAGAGACTTATTTAGAAATTAGAAGTATTTAATCGCTAGATAGATCAATTTAAAGACTAAATAAAGTTGGTCACTAAAATAGTCATTAATATCTCTTATAAATTTATTTATTTATTTATATAAAATAAGAAATAATGATATATTCTAAGGATTATCTTTTTGTCAATACTTGGTGGCTTTGTTTTGGTTAGTTGATGGAACTATAATCTTATTTGTAATGCAATCATAAAATAAGAACCATCCAGACGTGTAGACTTGGCTGTGAATTGGCCCATGAATGTGAACATGTTAAAGCAATGCAACCTTAGTTTGTTAAATTTTTAAATAAATTACCTTGTATGTTTGGTAACGTACGTACTTGCAATTTGCAACCTAGACTTGTTGGCCTATCCATCTTTATTTGGCACTCATTTAATTCATTATATTAAGTGTCGTTCCCATTATACATTAACTTCTATTCTACTTCCACACAAATCTGAAATCATATTATATTTAATATTTTCTTCTATTCCATGCAAGGATAGGAAGAATGCTATCAATTTCCTATTTATTTAGTTATCAAGTGTCATAAACCATCCTACATAAAGCTCCATCATTGTTTATTTATTCTGTAGGTGAGGAAGTATGAACTTTGAACTGTTTCTTCTTGTATTAGAGAGATTTATAAATTTCAATGTACAAATAAGGAAAAGTGTCAAGAATGCATTGAAATTCAACTGTAGCATTCTGATTGTTGCAGGTGCAGCACTAGGAATTCATAATGGATGAGCAGCAAAGGATTAGTACTGTTCCTTCCTCCTCTAACTCTTGTACAGTATCTTCTAAAAAATATGATGTTTTTCTAAGCTTTTGAGGTGAAGACACGCGCATGAATTTCACAAGCCATTTATATAATGCTTTGACTGAAGCGAAAATTGAAACGTTTATAGACAACCGGCTTGAAAAGGGGGATGAAATCTCGCCAGTCCTCGCCAAAGCCATCGAAGATTCTCATATATCTGTTGTCATCTTATCAAAGAACTATGCTTCCTCAAAGTGGTGCTTGAATGAACTCAGTAAGATTATGGATTTCAATAATCAAAAAGAACAAATTGTGATACCGGTATTTTACAACATAGATCCATCTCATGTAAGGAAGCAAACTGGGAGCTACGAGGAAGCCTTTGCTAAACATGAAGGAGAACCCATGTACAACAAATGGAAAGCTGCTCTCACCGAAGCAGCCAATTTAGCTGGTTGGGACTCTCGAAACAGGTAAATAAAATGAATTGAGATTAGGTATAAAAGATCCCCTATAGAAAGGTCTACAGTAAGCTACTGTACGAATATTTACATATTCTACCATATACTCTAATACTCCCCCTACAAACACAGGGTTATTGATAATCAATGACCCTGAGTTTGTCTCGAAGAAAGGTAAATCTGTTCTTGGACAGAGATTTGATCAGAATGTCAGCTAGTTGAAGTAGGTACATGAGTGATAATTAGAGAGTGATTGAGAACTTTCTCCCGAACAAAGAAAATGTCCAGTTCCATATGCTTTGTATGAGAGTGCAGAAGCAGAAGAAGAACCAAACGCTGCTGTAGAAGTGTTATCAACTGGTGTCGGAGTAGGAATAGGACCGGAAGCCATAGAAGGAGCTTGTCAAGCTCTGATACCATATAAGAGTTTGTAATTTAAGAGAAAAATATAAACTGAACTAGAAGATTATTATTATTCACTGAGAAAAGGTAGAATACAAACTTATATAGGCATGACTCTGAGAAGAGTCTAGAGGAAGCTAACTAGAGTGCGGACTCAGCACTGACACACACACTTAACAGAATTGTAACTAACTTAGTTATAGATAAAAGATACCCTATAGTAAGGTCTACAGTAAGCTACTGTTCGAATATGCTAGAGTGCTGACTCAGCACTGACACACACTTAACAGAATTGTAACTAACTTAGTTAGTTACAGATAAAAGATCCCCTATAGTAAGGTCTACAATAAGCTACTGTTCGAATATTTACATATTCTACTATATACTCTAATAAAGTACAATTTCTGAAATAAAAAATGAGAATGGCAAGTTATTGTTTTATTGAGTTAGCCATATTTAAATTAAGCATACTTTTGTAGTATAACAACTCCCATGCTAGTTTGCTAAGGATGTTAGTTGAATAGAAATAGCAGAGACATTGATTATCTTCTCTAAGTCATTGAATTTTCACTCCCCAATTATATGCTTTTGTTTCTTTCTCTACTACACTATCATATTGTTATAACACATCATTTATTTCTTTGTTGCTCTTTTCATATGCTAGAACTGAGTCTGAACTCCTTAAGGACATTGTTCAAGATGTTTGGCGAAAATTGGCTCCTACATACCCAAACCAGCATAAGAGACTGGTTGGAATTGAGAATAGTTGTGAAGAAATTGAATCATTACTAAAAATTGAGTCAAATGAAGTTATAACCCTTGGAATATGGGGCATGGGCGGCATGGGTAAGACCACCATTGCTACTGTTTTATATGACAAATTGTCTTACGAGTTCGATGGATGTTGCTTCCTCGCAAATGTAAGGGAAAAATCAGACAAGCTTGAAGGTTTATGTAATGAACTTTTTTCTACATTGTTAAAGGACAAAAAACCTTGGTTTGATAGTTTTGACATGAGCAGGCTTCGACGTAAAAAAGTTTTCATTGTCCTGGATGATGTGTCTACCTCAGAGCAATTAGAAAAACTAATGGAAGAATATGATTTCTTGGGAGCAGGAAGTAGAGTCGTTGTTACAACTAGAGATAAGCACATACTCAGCAAAGTTAATAAAATATATCCGATTGAGGAATTGAACTCTGATCACTCTCTTCAGCTTTTCTGTTTGACTGTTTTTGGAGAAAAACAACCTAAACCTAGATATGAACATCTATCAAGAAGAGTAATTTCCTATTGCAAAGGTGTTCCTTTGGCTTTAAAGGTTTTGGGTGCAAGTCTTCGTAACAGAAAGGAAAAAGCATGGGAATGTCAGTTGAGTAAACTTCAAAAGATTCCAAATATGAAAATTCACAATATATTAAAATTAAGTTATGATGGCTTAGATAGTTCTGAAAAAGATATATTTTTAGACATTGCATGCTTCTTGAAAGGAAAACAAAGAGACTAGGTAACAGGACTATTGGAAGCTTTTAATTTCTTTCCAGCATCCGGGATAGAAGTCCTTTTAGATAAAGCCCTCATAACAACTTCAAACACTAATCAAATAGAAATGCACGACTTAATACAAGAAATGGGTCAGCAAATTGTTCATCAAGAATCTGAAAAGTATCCTAGAAAACGAAGTCGGTTGTGGAAATGTGAGGAGGTGCTTGATGTATTAAAAAATAACAAGGTAAGTGAAACATGCAATTATTTCTATTTGATAATACATGTATACTTTTTCCAATGTAGCTAGTATGATTGCCTTTGCTAATTATTATTCTTATTTTTTATTGTCAGGGAACTGATGTTGTCAAAGTCATAATTTTAGATTTATGTAAATTACATGGGGATCCACATTTGAGCTCTGATTCCTTTGCAATGATGACTAACTTGAGATTTCTAAAAATCTATGGCATCTACTCCTTGAGAAACAAACTTAATGTGTGCCTTCATGATGGTCTTGAGTCAATATCTAATAAATTGAGGTACCTTTACTGGGAGAGATGCTCTCTCGAGTCTTTGCCACCTAACTTTTGTGCAGAACAACTTTTAGAGCTTCACATGCCTTCTAGCAATCTCAAAAAGCTTTGGGATGGAGTTCAAGTATGAATTTGGCTATACATACTACATTTTTCTCGGGTTTTAAATTCATTTAGTTAATGTTCACAATTATAAATTTAAAAGTTTCTGAACAGTGTGATGCATCTTTCTTTTTGCAGAATCTTGTGAATTTAAAGACAATTGACCTTACATGCTCCCGAAATCTGATTGAGATCCCAGACTTATCTAAGGCAGAAAAACTTGAAAAACTTGATCTTGTTTGTTGTTTTAGCTTGCGTCAGCTGCATCCATCCAGGTTATCTCTTCCCAAGCTTACATATTTGGATTTAAGTCACTGCAGGAAGATTGAAAGCCTTAAAAGCAATGTTCACTCAAAATCTCTCTGTGTACTGAGATTAAAGGGTTGTTTCTCACTCAAGGAATTTTCAATGACATCAGAGGAAATAAAACAATTGGACTTTTCTGACACCGCTTTATGTGCATTGTCGCCATCAATTGGTCAATTATTGTCTTTAGAAGAGTTAAACCTAAGTAGAACTGAAGTTGAGAGCTTGCCTGCAAACATAAAAAACCTTTCAATGCTAACAAGGCTCCAGTTAAAGGATTGTAAGAAACTCATGTCTCTGCCGAAGCTTCCACCATCCCTGAAAGAGCTTCACTTACATAATTGCCAGAAACTTTTGTCTCTGCTGGAGCTTCCACCATCCTTGACAGAGCTTGATTTATATAATTGCCGGAAATTGGTGTCTCTACCAGAGCTTCCACCATCCCTGACAGTGCTTTATTTAAATGATTGTTGGAAACTCGTGTCTCTGCCAGAGCTTCCATCATCCCTGATGATACTTTGTTTAAATGATTGCCGGAATCTTGTGTCTCTGCCGGAGCTTCCACCGCCAGTGAAAGAGGTGAACGCCTTTAACTGCATTTCTCTGGAGAATGATGTCACACAAGGGCTAGTGTTACAATACATGACACAGAGTCGCATACCCTACTTACATAAAAAATATAACTGTTATGGTCTTGATTGTTTAATCTTCCCGGGAGACCATGTCACCAACAAGTGTGGGTTTCATACAGCAGAGAGCTCAATAACTATTTCTTATCTTCCCAAATCTGACTTGTTCGGTTTCATTTATTACGTCATTTTTTCTAAAGGACAAAATCTAGATGTTTCTGACGATGATGGTCGGGAAGATGATGTTTCGGACGATGATGGTTGGGTAGATAATGTTTTTATTTATATCTATCAAGATGGCATAGAGCTCAACAAGAAAGAGATACCTATTGATGGCCCCCACAAATTAATTGCAGATCACGTGTTCTTTTCTTATGTTGACATCAGCCAATTTGACAGAATAAGTGAAGTGTATGATAACATAACATTTAAATTTAAATTTGAATATCAGGAAGTGGAGATAAAAGGGTGTGGCGTGTACCCAGTATATGCCGCAACATCAGGGTTGAAGCTGATTAATAGCAGTAGCAAGGGTGGACAAGATCAAGAGAGGATAAAAGGGTGTGGGGTCTTCCCAGTATCTTCATCAGCATTGGGGTTGAATCTGGTCAATAGTAGTAGCCAAGAACTTCTTGAATGGGAATCAATTACTCAAATCTCTGATAATGAGTCGCAGGCCAGAGCTATTGGAGTTGGAGGCTCAAATAATGAAAATGAAGATGGCTGGGAACAACATCTTCCTGCATCCAAGAGGCAGAGGACTTCACCATAATTGATAATCTTGGTGGAGAATGTTTAGAAATAAAAGGGGAAATAGGCATTTATTCGACAGTATTTTCGGACACAGTAAATGAGTGATATCAAGTTGTGATGGTAATTGATTCATGACTCGAAATTTAGATGAAAACTGCAGTCATATATTTTGTGAATGACTTTTATCATTTTGAGGATGATTTTGGACGGCTTCTCCAGTACACCATTTAACCATATGGTTTATGGTGGACTACTTTTTCAACCGGTTATAGTAGGTCACTGCCGGTATTTTTTTTAATACACGTCATCAGATGCTTTTTTCAAAAAATAGCAAAAGTTGACAGATTGAAACATACCAATTGCAATATCACTAGACATAACCGCATGAGAGGAAAGATGAAAGAAGGAATTAAAAAAGTTGTGTAATAAAACAAAAACTAAAGAAATAAAAACCAATTAAAGAACAAAACACAAATAGTTTATCAATTTGTTGAGTAGCTGCATTCCTTCAACGCCACTGATTCCAATCCCTATATCTGCTTCTTGAAGCATTCCCACATCATTAGCTCCATCACCAATAGCTAATGTAGTTTTACCAGTACCAGATTTGACTAGTCTAGTGACCTTTAAGAGAGGAACCAATAAATAAAACATTAATTTTAAATGCTAACCAGAACCATTATCAGAATTAAAACAAAAATGAGGATTTGATGTCAAATAGAGAGGAAGAAACACAATAGATTGAAACATACCAGTGCCTTCTGCTTCGGTGAGGAACGGCAGCAGATAACAGATGCACAACGAATTGCAAGGTCTAGAAACATGTTCTTCATATTATCCTCTAGAGCATAAGTAAGTGATTTTCTATCAATAATTAGAGCAAATGATTGCTGAGAGGTTCCTCTGGAGGCAGTAAGCTGACGGATACTTTCTCTTGAAGCCTAATGCATGAATCAGCATAAAAGTTTCAGAAACTCAATTTTTGACTCTGGTTTCACTAAGATACTTAAATACCAAGAAATCCCTTCCAACACATCACACAGGCAAAGAAAAGTTTTAATGTGTAAAAACAAAAGGAAAGAAACAGAATAACAGAATCCATTCATCTTCCTTCTTGCATCTTTTAAGACAGAAGTGAACAATGCCGTGGAAATGCAGTTATTGGAAATTTGGAATTATTAATATCACTCTGTCAAGATTCTTTGTTTGCAAAACTTGAATGGAAAATCCATGAAACATAAGTTCAAATCATCAGCAATGTAAAGCAAATACAATGCACACATCAAGTCTCCATGTAAGAAGACCGTACTGGTATATAAGATAACCATTTTGTTAACATGCAAACTACACATAGTATGCAAACTTCATCATCATAGATAAAAACTAAATATTGAAATTTATTTTACCTTGACAGTAGCCTCCGTGTCTCCAGCCTTCTCCAATGCTTTAATTTCTGGAGTTTCCAAATGAATGATAATCTGCTTCATTCCTTGTCAAAGTAAACTACAAGCAAACCTGCAATAGTATATTGATGTCAGGCATCTTGAGAAGTAATTATCATGCTGACTCCAACGTTAAAAAGGCACAACACTGGATTATACCCAATATTGATAGCAGTCTCCATTTTATCGCCGGTCAAAACCCAGATCTTAATTCCAGCTTGGGCAAGCTGGTCAATGCAATCAGGAAACTAGAAAAACAATGAGACACATCATTTCAAGTCCAGTTACAGGACATATATATTCATTTGTAAACATTTCTTTCTCCTAACTCACCCCATTTTGGAGCTTGTCCTCTACAGCAGTGGCACCAAGAAGGATTAGACTCCTCTCAATGTTATCTGATACTTCCTCAATCAGTGTTTCCCGATCTTCGCTAATCGAATTCTTCAATTGAGAAAATTTATTGTGAAACTACTTGTAATGGTTTTCATCAAGTTCACAATATGCCAGGATCAAGGTCCTTAGACCTGCATCAGCATATTCATGCACTTGTTCCAGGTTTTCTTTTCAAACTCCCTGCAATCCTTGGCAAGCCTCTGAAACATGACACTGCATGAAAATATGAAAGGTTAAATGCAACTGTAAGAACTCCAAAATACTATGGTCTATGGTTAAAGGTTAGTTTATCACAAACCTGTCAGAACCTTTACAGAGTAGCAAAATTCTCCCTTCTTCATATTTCACTATCACTGACATTCGCTTCCTTGAGCTACTGAATTCTAGAACATTGAGTTTGTACATCCTGAGAAACAAAACTAGTTAGTGTATATCTGATGCATTCTGCATTACTTGGATTTCCATAAACAATATTTGAATTAGGAATACTGCATTATAAAAGTTATTTTAGAAGTTGTCACACAACAGTTGTAATCATGTATAATGTGAATTTCCAACACCATCACAAAATAATAAATAAATATGCCAGCAGCTTGCCAATCAAAAGCTAAAAGAAAACTTATCATTCTCTCAAAACCTCAAGGAATCAGTGGGATTTTTCCCAAAATTTTGTAGCAAACATAGGTGCTTCAAAGTTAGTCCCCTTTTCACAAAATAAAATAGATTTCACAACACTCATATCCATCTCGACCCTCATCTTTAAGAATTCATAATAAATTATCTACACCTGCAAATGGAGAGATTCCAACCCCCTTAAATCCATTAGGATGTCTAGTTTTCACTAAAAAAACAGTGCAAGTCATCTCATGATCAGAACAGGGAAATTTTTAAGCAAACACAATAGTTGTACAGAGTTGCAGGTCCACAGAACATGCTATAGTATAAAAATCATAGAAAACTCAAAACAATATGGGATTAAATGCATTGCGAAGAAGACAAGTAAAGCTTCAACATCACCAAAGGGTTTACACGGAAACATTATAAAATTTTCATGTATTACACATGATATAGGGTAAAATAGAGCAAGGCAATGCAGCAAGCATGTGTAACTCAATTTCAAGCATCATGTATAACAACCTTGTGACCATGACATAGGACTTGTTCTAGGATGGAAATTGACATACTATAGACACACTATGGTTTGGGGATCATGCATAGGCAAGGATTCAAGCATTACACAACATAGATGCATGATAAACCCAAGTTACACACAAGTTGTCCGGCACATATTTCACTTTGAACATATCTTAAAGAAAATATCACTATAAATCATAGAATTGTCCAAATTGAGTGAAACCAATTGGTTTTAAAATCTGACATAAATCTTGAACAGGGTAAATGGGATAAGTCAGAAGCATTAAAGATTGGTTGCAAAGCAATTTTGAAGATAGACTTGTGCAATAAGAGTCAAAATTCAGCAAGTAAACATATTAAACGATATCATAACATAGGTATCTATTCAATTGATTCAAAGGTGAATCTAAATTCATTTAAAACAGAATAGGGACAGGGGTTTAAGCATGGTTCTTAGACTTTTACTTACTTCTAGAACATATTCATTCAAGTACACAAATATTCACAATCAAAGCAGAGTTTCATTCAAATCACATACCTAACACTTGATTTAGCATATTCATCTTTAATTAAAGGTAATTTACAAATTCACAACCAGCAGCTAATACCTGTATATCATGAAATCAGAGTTCACACATTGCACCACACATTTGCACAACTCATCCAATCCAGTCATATACACACAACATGTTAGTTGCTATAATTACTTACTTTTCAAGTAGTTTTTAAGGCAATTATCTATCCTTTTCTCTTATTTGGAGTGATGTTTTACTCAATTTGCTTTAATTTCGTAATTTAGTTAATATTAGTTTAATTTTCTAGTTTTATGGTTATATCTTAGTAATTTATCCCCACTTTTTGTAGAAAGAGGAGATTGAAGATGTAGAACACATTTTGGAGCTGCATTATGATGTTTTTGAAGCATTGAAGGGTCATCTGCAGTAGCATTCTGATGCAGTAGCAGAATTTGTCAATCAGCCAAGTCAGATTTCTTGGCTGAGCGATTTGTCACTTGAAGACATTCTGCACATGTATATAAAGGGCTGACCCTCATGTATGACAGCAGTCTGAGGACTCACTCCCATTTTGTTCTGTAATTTCGTTTTGTATTGTTCTATTGGAGAGAAAAGCTCTCTCCTTTGTTCTTAGTGTTCTTCTTCATCTCCTTCCCCTCCATGTGTATTTTGCAGCTGCTCATGTCCATGAGTGGCTGAGTTCTTCAGTTGTAAGGGGTTAGATGTAACCATACTCAGACTCTCTTGTATCTTTTGATATTTTTACATATATATTCTGCAGATTTGTGTTTAATGTTAGTATTTTGCTTCTTTACTTAAAGCTTGTTGTGGAATGGCCACCCATAGCATGATCTTTGGACATGATTGTTGTTGGGAAACACTTTTATTGTCTAGATCTGAAGCAATATACCTCATGAATTTGTGTCTAGGAATGGAGCTTAGTTCATGGGTTATCTTGTGGTCACTAGACTTAAAGCTAGTTGCTTTGTTAAGTTGTTGAGGAATCAAGGCTTAGAGAAGGAACTAAGACTCTCTGCACCTAAGGGATTAGGGATGAGAACGTTTTTATTGACTGATTTTAATATCTAAATGCAAATGGAATATGTATTATGCGTTAATGCAAGAAGAGAGCAGCGTTTGGTGAGATCTAACCCCTGCAACATTGTTATATTTATGTTTTTAACCTTTGTTTACTGCTGTGTTCTGTTATAAAACCACAAAAATATCATTTTATTTTCTGTTATGCATTAGATCTGCTTTAAAGTTCCACAAAACCAACTAAAGTTTGTGTTTTTACTGCTTTCTTGTGAAATCTGTTTGGCTTAGCTAATATCTGTGTGAACATTGCCTATATTACGTGAGTCCCTTGGGAAAACGATACTTGGACTTATCCATTTTACTACTTGTGCGATTTGGTACGCTTGCCAATCCGTTAACAAGTTTTTGGTGCCGTTGCCGGGGACTTGCGTCTCAATATTAGGCAATTTTACGCTTTTATTATGTTAAGCTTTGTTCTTTTATTCTTTCGTATGTTATGTTTTTATTTTGTCAAATTTATTATCTTGTGCTCACCTGTACATTCTAGTTCTTTGAGTTTCTTTTGCAATAGTACAACAAGGAAGAGGAAGAAATTAGATGAGCATGAAAGTCAAGAAGCAACTTTGTCCACAACTCTTTTACCACCTATCCAAAAAGAAGAAGAAATCATGGCAAAAGAGGAAGAAATTCATCAACCAAGGAGGACTCTTAGTGATTATGCTGCTGACACGCGTCTGAAGTATTTCACTACCATTGCAAGACCTGAAGTGCAAGCTAACAATGTGGAGATAAATCCAGCTCTTATTCACTTGGTGCAAAACAACCAATTTTTGGGACTTGATCATGAAGACCCCTATGCTCACTTGACCACTTTTGTGGAAATTTGCAACACGGTGAAGATCTTTCAAGTGCATGATGATGTCATCCGAATTGGTCTCTTTCCATTTTCTCTTAATGGAAAGGCCAAAGATTGGTTCCGATCATTTCCTCCGAATAGTGTTATGAGTTGGGATGAGCTAGTGGACAAGTTTTTTAATCGATTCTTCCCTCAATCAAAGATCAATCAAAGGAAGGTGGAAATTTCTACCTTTGTACAAGGATGGGATGAGCCATTGTGTGAAGCTTGGGAACGATTCAATAGCTTGTTGAGAAAATGTCCACCTCATGGTCTTGATAAAGGAGCACAAATCAATACTTTCTTGGTTGGGTTAAGGCCTCAAACTAAGCTCCTTCTTAATGTTGTAGCTGGTAGCAAGATTATGGGGAAGACACCCGATGAAGCTAGAGAGATCATTGAGAATATGGCTTCAAATGATTATGAGGTCCAACATGATAAAGCTATGGTGCAAAGAAGAGGTGTCCTAGAGATGAATTCCCAAGATGTACTCTTTGCTCAAAACAAGCTCCTCACTCAACAATTAGAAGCACTCACCAAGCAAATATCAAGGATTCCACAACAACTTCAAAGCTTGCAAGCCACTTCATTAGGACCGCAACAAGTCTTAAGTTGTGAGTTATGTGGCGGTGGTCATCAAAGTGGTCAATGCATCATGCCATTGGGTTCCCAAGAAGAGATAAATTATATGGGGAATCAAAACTGGCCAGGCAATTATGGCAGCATTCTCTACTCGAATTCTTTCAATCAAGGGTGGAGGAACAATAACAATTTAGGATGGGAACAAGATGTCGGTTCTTCAAGTGGATCACCTCACCAAAGCCAACAACATCAACCTTTTCATCAAGACCATACTTCTATGTTGGAAGAGACTCTCAATCAATTCATGCAAGTCTCTATCACTAACCAAAATAACATCGATGCTTCAAACAAGAACCTTGAGGTACAAGTGGGACAATTAGCAAAGCCATTGGAGGAGCAACAAAGTGGATCATTTGTAGCCAACACAGAAACTAGTCCCACGAAGCACTTTAATGCCATCATTGCAACGGGTGAAGTGAGTAAAGAGAAAAATGAGAGTGAAAATGTTGTTGATGAGAGAAAATATGAGAATAATAACATTGATGAAAATATTGAGAGAGATGAGAAGAGGGAAAAGCAAAATGGTGGTGAGGGTGAGAAGTTGGTGGTGAAAAATAGAGAAGAGCAGAAGAAAACTAAGAGCCAAATTGTAAGAGAAGGGAAGAATGCCTTAAGGAGCCCTCCCATCAAGAACCTTCCTTATCCTCATGCTCCAACAAGGAAGAACAAAGAGAGGCAATTTACACGGTTCCTAGAGACATTCAAGCAGTTGCAAATCAATGTTCCTTTCTCTGAAACTGCTGAACAAATGCCATCTTATGATGATAAAAGTATGTGTTTTCAATTGAATGTGCTTGATGAAGATTTTGTGGACAGCGGGAAACAGTTGCATATCTCCTCTTCCCTTGAAAAGCCTCTTAATGATGCAATTGAAGCTGTCAATGAGGAGGAAGAAAAGGAAATTGAAGAAATTGTCCAAAGTCCCGATGCTCTAAAGGAGGTCCCTCCACATGAAGTTAAAATTAAAGACTTGAAGAAGGATGAGAAGGCAGAGGAAACGAAGCCAAATGATACTTCATGGACTCACTGGACTGCATTCAAAGCACCAATTGACTTGTCTTCCTTCCAAATGGTTTATGGAGAGAAAAAGCTTCAACAATTGCATGAGTTAGAGAAAATAGGGATTGATGCATATGAGTACTCCAAGTATCATAAGCAGAAGGCAAGCTGAAATTCAAATGGTCAGGTCCTTTCATCATCAAGGAAGTCAAATCCTATGGTGTTGTTGACTTGGAGGAGGACCCTTCACCTAGAAGAAGCTGAACTGTCAATGGACCGAGATTTAAGACCTTTTTGAGGGGTGAAATTGAGAGGCTGACCACAATTCTGCATCTAAGTGACCCTTGAGGTCACCAAATGTCAAGCTAATGACATTAAAAGAGCGCTACCTGGGAGGCAACCCAGTTTTCTTGCCCTTTTACTTTTGCATTCTGCATTTTGAATTTTTAAATTTAGTTAGTTGTGTGTTTTGATCATTTAGAGTTCATGTGTTTGATCCTTGTGTGAATGTTGTGTGTAGCTTGTGTTAATTTTGTTTCTTTGTAATGTGATCATTTAGAAGCATCATTCTGTAGCTGCATATGTCCCATTTGTCTGTTACATTGCAGTACTTAGGCTCAATTATGCATAATTCGCATTTTGGTCATGTCTGTGCAAAAATTATTGCTTTTAAGTGACTTTTGGCTTAAGCCCCTGATACTGGCTCCAAGCCAAAACCACTGGAAGTAATAATTTCAATTCCATGCATTTTTGAGTCTAGCCACGTTCCATGGTTAAGCCAAAAGCCACTTTGTGATCCCTGTCCAAATTCGAGCTTTCTGCCAAGCCATGCCTTATGGCTAAGCCGTTTTCCACTTATTCAGACCCTCTGATCTTTTTCAAATTTTTCCGCGTTCCAAGACCTCTGATTTACCCCATAACGCCTCCACCCTTCCCAGTCACGTTTCCCTATAGCACTACTATTACCTTTCCCTATTCACCTCTCTTCTCCTCCAATTGGGTCGCCTCACCCACCTTCCCCTCCAATCAGAATTTTCTGACACTTTATTACAGCTACCTACTTTCAACCCTTTCTCCAATCAGTTTCACCTTTTCACCTTTTCCTACCCTTTCTCCACACCCTCACGTCTGCCCCTAGACTCCCAACCCTTCAACTTTCCACTCAGTCCTACTCTTACAATCCCATCATACCTCTAAGCTTACAATTTGCTTCATCCCTAAACTCATCATCCATCACTAGGACTGTGACTTCTACCTCTCGGTCTACTCTCAGCCTACTCTCCATCTCCACCTCGAGCACAACCCTTCTCTGTCCACTTGTGAGTGTTGCTTCTGTCATTCCCTTTTCCTTTTTTGTTTGTCACTCTCATCTCTTTTCAGAAAAAGATTATGGGTTCTGTCCATTTGCATCTCTGCACTATCATATCTTTTTTTTCTTTTTCGTTTTGATTTTCGTTTCAGTTCTTGAAGCATGTGCATGTAAAAAAAAAATTCTGTTCTTGTTATTTTATTGTTTTTATTGTAAAAGTTTTAACCTTTTGTGTTTGGGTTTTCTGTTTTCTTCCCTTTTTATTGACAAAGGTCAAAGCTTTTGTTAGAACCTTCTTTTCTTTCTGTTGTTTTGAAGTCTCCCTTGAGTGGGTATGTCTTTTTCTACCTTTGTTTGTTGAAAAAGTGCAAACTTTGTGTGTTTTTCTTTTGTTTGTGCCGTTTTGGGATATCTTTCCCTGTTGGAGGTAGTCACGTGTTTGTTTCCCCTTTTTCCTTTAGTGTTTGTTGTTCATCTTTTGGGAAACTTACCTTTATTCCTTCTGTTTTTGTTTTTTTTAGTTTCTGTTCTTGTTTTTAACTTATGGATCTGCGTAGATCTTGTCTTTTTCGTTGTTTTTGGGACCACTGATGGTTCAAGTTCTGGTTTTTCTGTATTTTCTTCGAAGGCTATTATTTTCTGTGTTTTGGGACCACGTTTTGGGTCCCTATGCTGTTGTATCTTGTTTAATATTTTTTTGTTTACTGCTGCTTCTGTGTGCTAAAGGGGAGCACATGGTCCTTTGTGAATTCTCTGTTTTACCCAAAAAGCACCCCTTTGTCTTTTTCTTTTTCTTCTTGTTTGCATGTGTGTTTTTCACTACCTAAGAACTGGGACCACTCTGTCTTTCTTGTTGGATTTGTCAACCACAAGTGCTAGAACCTCATCTTTCTGCAAAATTTTAGAAGCACCAGATTAGTGGAATTTGGCGAAGCCACCCTACAGATGCTTAGCCAAAACTGCTGCACATTGCCGAGTGCATATTCTGTTCCTGCATTTGTGTCTGACGAAAATTCCTTGCTGTTTTGTGGATTCTCAGTTCTCCCTTTAGTCTTTCACTAGTTTCTTTTTATGTTTTTCTTTTCTTTTCTTTTCTTTTCTTACGTGTTGTGTTTCAATTATGTTTTGTAACTTGTCTTTCAAATTACTTTCTATTTCTTGTCTCTTATTTTTTGTACTAACTTATTTCATTTCTTGTGTCTCCTATTTTATTTTTGTTTTATTTCTTTTCTGCTTTCAGCATGGCTCCTGCAGCATCGAGATCTCATGGACGACTCCATTGGCCAACCCCTTTCGAGTTTGTAGCTATGATTGCATGGCCTGGGGACAGACCTATCTTTTTGGGGGGTGCTGGTGCTACTGATGCTGCTGGAAACGATGTTCCTGCCAAGGCTGAAGACCAAGGAGCTGCAATGGGAGATGAAGTCGTGGCAGAGGAGGAAAGTGAAGTAGAGGAGGAAGGAACTGAAGAAGAAGAAGAAGAGGAGTCCGGCAGTTCTGAGGTTGAAGAGGATAATGATGTTTGATGGGGGATTTGTTTGTTTTATCCCCATGCTTTCAGGACAATTTAATTTTCTGCATTTACAGCTTTTAGTATTTTAGTTTTCAGTTCAGTGCATGTTTAGTAGTTTGTTGGTTGCAAGTTTAATTTTAATGTTGTGGTTGTTCATGGCCTTAGAAAAATCCCATCGTGCGTTATCCTTGCTTGCTTCTCATGCTGTTTAAAGAAAAATGTGTTTGCGAAACCATGATTTGAATGATTTTTGTGGCTGCATGTTTTGTTAGCATAGCTTGGATGCATGTATGTTTTTGAGAAACGTTTCAAGCAAAGCATGATTTTGATGACAGATTTGAGAATGTTTGAGAAATGATTCTTGTAAGTTGTGTGTTGTCTCAAATGATTATGAGTGCCACCTTTGGCACCACTGTTGGTTTTGAACAATTCTCTTGTGATGATTCTTGCATGTTAATAAAGAAATGATCAAGGCAAAGTTTGTTTGATGATTGTGAATCCTAGAGCCAAAAAGCCTTCCCTGTTTTTGTCATCCTTTTTATGCAGCCCCTTTGAGCCTTAAATGAATTAATTTCTATCATGATAACCCATGAGCCTAAATGAAAAACAATTCACTTTCCTTACCATTGGATAGGAGACCAATTACATGTGTTGGGTTTAGAATAAGTTTGGGGGAAATCTTGCATGAAAGGAAGAACTTGGGAACAATTGTGGGTCACTTTCATTGAATTTAAAGAAGTGTCACAGCTGTGCTTATCTTTCGTTCTGTAAAGTAAAAAAAAAATCTGAGAATAAAAAAAAAAGATCAAGGAAAACAATAAGAAATAAAAGCTGTGATACTTGTTGTGATTATAGTGGCATGTTCTTGAGCTTAAATTTGAGAAATGTAAGGATTTGGTATCTTTGCCATTGTGAGAAAATAAGAGGGATTGGCTCAAATCTGAAAAATAAAAATTCATTGATTGCTCTCTGTATCTCATGGTGTTTTGTCTATCTAGAAAAACCAATTTCCTTTCAAGCCTAGCCACATTCCAGACCTTGATCAAGTCCTTGTGATCTTAATTTATGTGCATAATTTTGTTACATTGAGAAGGAAAGCAAAACTGATTTGTGGTTTCCATTGTGTGTTGACTATGAGAGATTTCAGCACCTAAACCAATTGGTGCTTGAGTGAGACACTTGAGTGAAAAGAATCAAACATTCTTGGATTTTGTCAAATTTTGATTGTTATGCTTGGTTCATTTCTTGAGAAATTAGGTACTTGCATCCTTGTTATGGTTTCGGTTTAAGGCACCATGTTTCAAATTTAAATCATTGGTTTGGTCCTTTTCTATTCTTAGATAGAAGCTTGTTTTGGATTTGTTAGGATGGGATTGATCCTGATCCATGATTTCTGTTTTAGTGGTAGTTATTTTCAGTTTAGTTAATTATTTAGTTGTTGTCTTTATCTTTTGCTTGAGGACAAGCAAAACTCCAAGTTTGGGGGAGTTGTTAGTTGCTATAATTACTTACTTTTCAAGTAGTTTTTAATGCAATTATCTATCCTTTTCTCTTATTTGGAGTGATGTTTTACTCAATTTGCTTTAATTTCGTAATTTAGTTAATATTAGTTTAATTTTCTAGTTTTATGGTTATATCTTAGTAATTTATCCCCACTTTTTGTAGAAAGAGGAGATTGAAGATGTAGAACACATTTTGGAGCTGCATTATGATGTTTTTGAAGCATTGAAGGGTCATCTGCAGTAGCATTCTGATGCAGTAGCAGAATTTGCCAATCAGCCAAGTCAGATTTCTTGGCTGAGCGATTTGTCACTTGAAGACATTCTGCACATGTATATAAAGGG
The DNA here is from genome assembly GCA_026413185.1 of Pueraria montana var. lobata. Taxonomy (NCBI): domain Eukaryota; kingdom Viridiplantae; phylum Streptophyta; class Magnoliopsida; order Fabales; family Fabaceae; genus Pueraria; species Pueraria montana. Next base: position 34,049,408 of record CM048651.1, on the reverse strand, counting down.
CTGACCCTCATGTATGACAGCAATCTGAGGACTCACTCCCATTTTGTTCTGTAATTTCGTTTTGTATTGTTCTATTGGAGAGAAAAGCTCTCTCCTTTGTTCTTAGTGTTCTTCTTCATCTCCTTCCCCTCCATGTGTATTTTGCAGCTGCTCATGTTCATGAGTGGCTGAGTTCTTCAGTTGTAAGGGGTTAGATGTAACCATACTCAGACTCTCTTGTATCTTTTGATATTTTTACATATATATTCTGCAGATTTGTGTTTAATGTTAGTATTTTGCTTCTTTACTTAAAGCTTGTTGTGGAATGGCCACCCATAGCATGATCTTTGGACATGATTGTTGTTGGGAAACACTTTTATTGTCTAGATCTGAAGCAATATACCTCATGAACTTTGTGTCTAGGAATGGAGCTTAGTTCATGGGTTATCTTGTGGTCACTAGACTTAAAGCTAGTTGCTTTGTTAAGTTGTTGAGGAATCAAGGCTTAGGGAAGGAACTAAGACTCTCTGCACCTAAGGGATTAGGGCTGAGAACGTTTTTATTGACTGGTTTTAATATCTAAATGCAAATGGAATATGTATTATGCGTTAATGCAAGAAGATAGCAGCGTTTGGTGAGATCTAACCCCTGCAACATTGTTATATTTATGTTTTTAACCTTTGTTTACTGCTGTGTTCTGCTATAAAACCACAAAAATATCATTTTATTTTCTGTTATGCATTAGATCTGCTTTAAAGTTCCACAAAACCAACTAAAGTTTGTGTTTTTACTGCTTTCTTGTGAAATCTGTTTGGCTTAGCTAATATCTGTGTGAACATTGCCTATATTACGTGAGTCCCTTGGGAAAACGATACTTGGACTTATCCATTTTACTACTTGTGCGATTTGGTACGCTTGCCAATCCGTTAACACAACACTAATTTTGCTTCGATAGCATGTTCAACATATAATTAACACATTAAACTGTCAGTTTGAGCAGAACAATGTATAAATCCAGGGGTTATAAAAATCACATTTATACGACAATAAAATCAAATGACACAATTCAAATACACAGGCTCTTACAATACCCACAAATAACTCAAAGTAGCTCACTAACATCAAAATTGAAGTTTTTTTTAAAAAAAAAAAAAAAACTTAAATCCAAATAGTGTATAAGATATTTTTTTAAGAGCTAATTCTACATAATGAGATTAACATAAATTACCGTGTTGTTATTAGTCATTTATGTTTTACTTTGATACTGGAAGGCCAAAGATAAGTGTGGAATCATTGTTTTATGTAGGCTAAACGACTATTTTGGTCTTTAATGTTATTTATATTGCTTAAAAATGGTCATTTATCTTTTAAAAAGTTCACTTTAGTCCTTTGTCTTATTTTTTTTAATCCGTAGGAATCGAACACGGTACCGGAGGTTTACAATAACTCACGTACCCTGTTCAACCAATTGAGCTAGACCTCATCGGTTGGTCATTTATCTTATTTAAAAGGTTCAAAGTGGTCATTTATCTTTTAAAAAGTTCACTTTAGTACTTTATCTTATTTAAAAAGTTCAAAATAGTCCTTCAACTACTTAAATATATTCAACTTTGACCTTCAAATAACACGCAAATAAAGGAGCATTTTGAATATATTTAAATAGTTGAAGGACCATTTTGAATCTTTTAAATAAAATGAGATACCAAATTGAACTTTTCAAAAGATAAATGACTATTTTAAACATTTTAAATAACATAAAGGATCAAAATTAAGTTTTTAAAGGATAAGGTTTAATTACTATTTTGGTCCTTTAATTATTTTTTTTAGGTTCAATTTGGTTCTTTTATTTTTAAAAGGTTCATTTTTACCCTTAATATATTTATAAGGTTCAATTTGATCCCTTTATTTTTAAAAAAGTTCAATTAGATCCTTTATTTTTAACATAGGTTCAATTTGGTCCCATTTTTCTTCCGCCACTCCAAACATTCTAAAAAAAAAAGTGGGACCAATTTTGGTTTTGAATGGGACCAAATTAAATCCATTCTAAAAAATAAATGACCTAATTAAAACGTTTAAAAACATAGGATAAAATTAAACCTAATAAATAAATTAAGAGACTAAATTGAACCTTTTAAATAAGATAACGTGTTTCCATAACAACACGTAGGCACGCGGTAATAAAAAAGAACTTACATTTATTAAGATCAACACTTTCATCTCTTATACCAGATTGTTTCAAACCAAAGGTATTTTTATTTCCTTTTTTCATCAATATAAACACATGGTGTGTAACAATGCAACACTATCAACATCTACACTTTCATCTCCCTTGCAGAGAAGTGTTAAAGACTCAAAGTAACCCCTACAAAAATTAACAAAACGTACAGTAGAACATAGCGGGCTAGTCCGCTGGGCTCACGGATTAAAAAGTTAAATTTGATCCCTTAATTTATTTATTATATTCAATTTGGTTCCTTTATTTTTAAAAAGATTTAATTAAATCTTTTATTTTTTAAAAATAAATTCAATTTGGTCTCATTTTTCTTTTGACAACTTCAAATATTTTAAAAAAAATGAGACCAAATTTGGTTTTAAATAAAACTAAATTGAATCCATTTTGAAAAGTAAAGAACTTAACTAAAACTTTTAAAAATAAAGGGACAAAATTAAACCTAATAAATAAATTAAAAACCAAATTAAACTTTTTAAAAATAAAAAGAATTAATTAAACCTAAAAATTAAATTGAAGGAGTGAAATAGTAATTAAACTTTTTTTATTTTTTTTGGACTCAAACGTTTGTCATGGACATATTGAATTATTGATTACTCTAATTTGCCTTATTTTCTTTTGTACTGAATAACTCACCCTTTGCAAATTGCAATTGAATAGAGGAAACAGCCATGAAACTTCCGCGTAGCTTCAAGGTACCTAACAGCAGTATATTATTGTACTATTTGACAACCAATTCTTGATTGATGATGATATTCAGCCTTTGCAGAGTCTTTCGGTCAAAAATTAATGGTAGAAATTATTGGAGAGTTCCAGATTATAATAATGTTTCATATTAATCTATATATAATTAAGAATTATTAAATTTTTTTGTAAATAAATTTTTTTAAAGAAAATTACGTTAAGATTTCGTGAAATAGTATAAACCTCTCCTTTTTTTATATGTATACTAACTCTCTTAATTATTTAAAAAATATTATACTAATACTTCTTGTATATTACAATAATCTTTTTAATTGTTTAAAAAATATATTACATTATGTTCCTCTATAAGGAAAGTCACTGTCAATATTAGAAAAATATAGAAAATTTCTCACAAAATTTTAAGAATATCAATGTAATTTATTCAAAAATTTAAACATCATATAATCAATTTTGCTAAAAAATAATAATAATCAAAATATAGACACGTGTAGACTAGTTTTTTTTTTTTTTTTTGACAGAGGGTAGTTAACTAGTTATTAACTAACTAATAAATTTTCTTCATAATAAGTAATAACGCTATTTAGCAACTTGGACGTTAGATAGCATTGCTGTCATGTTCTAATTTTTAATCTTTATACTATATATAACTTCACTTTTTTTTTTTTTAAGAGAACTTCACTAATTTTTATAGCATGACAAGATGGTCCATTTGGATACCAAGCTGTCTAGGTTAATTGGTTGAGCAGGATGCTTAAATTGATATAAATCCCTGATATTTGTTTTCGATTCCTATGAACCAAAAGAAAGATGATTCATTTGGATTCATCCTTTAACTTTTTCAGATAGCAAGGACCTGATATTTAGCTGTATGTGTAACTGTGTGTGGGGCTGAATTTGGGCATACGTGCTTCAACTCAAATTCTATTTATCTTTATTAATAAAAAGAGTAAATTATATTGATATTTTCTATAATTTTGTTGAATTATATAAAATACTCTTGTTTTTTTTATCCTTACAGTGATATATAGTATAATGTTTTTTAAATTTTAAGAGGTAGTGTAAAAAAAAGTGTCAATATAATATTTTTTAAACAATTAAAAAAGATTTGTATAGGGTAAAAAAAAAAGGAATATTTTATGTAATTTGACAAAACTTTTCGGAGTCTCAGTATAATTTGCGCTAATAAAAATTTAACTAATGCAAAAATTACTATAAGGTGATAGAAACAAACACAACTCTAACTGTGATATGGTCATTTAAGTTAAATTTTTCTTCCAATATCAAATTTCCAATACCTCGATGGCCTTTATGTTTTTCAGTCTGTAGAATGATTTCTGAAGTGTAGTTACCTTTTTTGAATATCACTACTTGTGCTCCATTTTAAGCATTCTCAATAATAATAATTTTGCATATAAAAAAGTTACCTTTTTTCATATATATATTTATGTAAAAAAATATGACACTTTTTATAGTTATTATTAAAAATATATCCTTTTAATAATTTTTTACTTGCGATTAAAATATAATATCAATTTTTGTTGTTGTATATAACGCATAAAAAAATCTCAATGAAGTTTAACTTCAATAACTTTGAATTTTATTTTATTTTTATATTTAAACAATGCAATGAAAGGCTTCCACTATTAGCATTGACTGAAAAATTACTTTGGTTCATATAAATGACTAAACTATCATTTTAGTCTTTGAAATTATGTGATGCAGTCACAATAGTCCTTTTTTTTTTTGACGTCACAATAGTCCTTAAAATTAGAAAGATATCAAATAAATCCTTCAAATTGAAACTACTATTATTTTAGCCCTTGACATGTATAACTTACTATCATTATAGTCCTTAAGTTTTATAACTTACTATCATTATAATTCCTAAGGTATTGTTTAGATTAATAGTAGATGGTGGAGTAGAGAGGAAAGGAGTAGATGAGAAAGTTGATCCATTGATTGCTTTGTAAAAATAACAATAGATTAGGATGGAAGTGGATGAGACTTTATCCATCCCATTCCATTGTTTACTCTATTATTTATTCTCCCTCAATTTGAGGTGTAGGGGATGGAGAAAAACTTAAAAAAAAAAATCATATTTAAACTAGCTAATTAAAATAATCCTTTGAAACTGATTATAAAGTAGGGGTATATAGGAACTATAAAGTTATATCTTATTTCATTTTTGTCCTCTGTCCATTCCATTCCATTCTAAAATATCCAAACAATAAAATGACATTTTTAATCCAATCCATTCCTTTCCATTATGTTCTGATCCACTTCACTCCATTCTCCACCATCAATCTAGACATACCCTAACAAAACTATAGCTCACTTAATGAAGGGACTAAAATGAGTGAAAAATTATAGTTTTGGTGACTTTTTTTTTAATTTCGTTAATTTTAGGAATTAAAATGATAGCGAGTGACAATTTCATAAACTAATTTGGCTATTTACATTAATATGAATGGTTTACTTTTAAATATATTTTTTTAATATTTTGAATATCAATATAGTAAAATGTGTTTTTTATATATTTTTGAGTTATATATTATATGTTTTTTTAATAACTTTTATGCACAACTAGAAATTCATTATTACATACTAATTTAAAGATTGAAAATATTTAATCACTATAGAAATTGATTTATTGATTGATTTAGAAATTAAAAATATTTAATTACTAAATAGATTGATTTAGAAACTAGATAAAGTTGGTCTCTAAAATAGTCATTAATAAAATAGCCAACGTTACTTGCAATTTGCTACCTTGACTTGACTTAAGTGTATTTTGACACTCATTTAATTTAAGGCTAAATAATCAATTTTGTTTATGAAAGTGTGAGGCATTGTCAATTTAGTCCTTGAAAGTAATAAAATGACAAAAAGCCCCTAAAAGTATAATTTATCACTTATTTTAGTTCAAAATTCAAAAAGTTATATGACATAAGTGATAATATTAATATACTTTTAAGGACTAAAATGATCATAAGTAATTACGTTTAGGGACTAAAGTGATAACATAAGGACTTTAAGGAACCTTTTTGTCATGTTATTATTTTTAGAGACTAAATTGACAACGCATCACTCTTTCAATGATGAAATTGGTCATTTACCCTTAATTTAATTATTAAATGGCATTCCCATTGTACATAAACTTTTATGTTACTTCCACACACAAGTCTGAAAACATTGTTTTTTTTTTTCAATCTGTGCAAGGATACTACCTGAGTTGCCATAGATCTATAACTTGTGTGCATTCCACAAAATTCCCCTATTAATCCCATCCATAACATACTCGGTTTTGGTCAGGCACTTCAATAGAGGTGCAGATATTCCTCTTTTGTGTATCTCTCCATTCTTAATCACATAATGGCATGATTTCAACTTCACCTTTTTTGCTTCACTCTCATCCTCGGGTAGGGTTCCACTCATCAAGTAATTCCAAGCAGAGCTCATGCATTCACTTTCTAAGACTTGCTTCAACTAACTCTATACTTGGTGCACTTACAATTTCTTGTATGATCATCCTGTCTCTGGTTTCTTGTGCTAACAAGTTTTGATAACATATGTCAGCTTTGGCATTCTCTGGGAAATCAAGAGATTCCAACACCTAACCATTTTTATTAATTTAATTATCTAATATTTTATTACTTTCATGTTTCTTTCAATTAAAAACCCAAAATTTCTTAAAATCAATTATTTCTTTATCCTTAAATCAAAAGAGTAATTGGTTGATTGAGTTGTTGTTAAATCACAATTTTCATGGAGACAACACTCTTACTTTCTCACTTTATTATTTATACGATTGGTACACTTATCGCAATCTTAACAATTTTTTTTTTTTAGAAAAAAGAGATCAAAACAAAACTATAGTATTTCAAACTGTGGTTAACTGAAATTTGGTACATTCAAACCCGTAAAAAGAATGTTACAAATGAAGTGAATCTCTCTACAAAAGCCTTAATCCTCAAACACAAAATTAGTAAAAAAAAAAAAAACGAGAGAAGAAAAAAATGGCAGACCCTATATTCATCACCGAATATATCATATACAATTCTATTTATTATTTAAGAAACATCAAGGACAATATAAACAAAATGAACAAAAAGGTAAAGAATAGCAACAAAATATACGAAATGGTGAAAAGAAAAGGTGACAGTGACGTAAAATTCTTGGTTTTGAAATGATGAGATGCATTACATTATTGACATGTGAAACGAAATAAAAAAAAAAGTGACGAAAGAAAACATCTCAAGATGGCTTTCTTATTTGCCTTTTCTGAGCTGTTTTACATTGTGTTTGATTATTTAAGAAACATCAAGGACAATATAAACAAAATGAACAAAAAGGTAAGGAATAGCAACAAAATATACGAAATGGTGAAAAGAAAAGGTGACAGTGACGTAAAATTCTTGGTTTTGAAATGATGAGATGCATTACATTATTGACATGTGAAACGAAATAAAAAAAATAAAAAAAAAGCGACGAAAGAAAAAATAAAACAGAAAGAAAGAAAACCTCTCAAGATGGCTTTCTTATTTGCCTTTACATTGTGTTTGATTATTTAAGAAACATCAAGGACAATATAAACAAAATGAACAAAGAGGTAAGGAATAGCAACAAAATATACGAAATGGTGAAAAGAAAAGGTGACAGTGACGTAAAATTCTTGGTTTTGAAATGATGAGATGCATTACATTATTGACATGTGAAACGAAATAAAAAAAAAGTGACGAAAGAAAAAATAAAACAAAAAGAAAGAAAACCTCTCAAGATGGCTTTCTTGTTTGCCTTTTCTTAGCTGCTTTACATTGCGTTTGATTGTAAGGATATAAAAGTAATGAAAGTTTATGGAAAAAAAAAAGAATAAAAAGAAAATAAAAAATAAAGTTGTTTGGTTGAGGTGAAATAAAGTGAAAAAAAAAGAAAATATTTGAATTAAAATTATTTGGTAGGTAAAGAAAAAAATAAAAAAAATTAATATTGAATAAAAATATATTATTATTATAATTATTAATATTATTTTTTATTATTTATTTTGTTTTTATTGTTAATAATATTTCTATTATTATAATTTTGTATTATTTTGTATTTTACTATTATTTTTATTATTAATATAATTTTTTTCTAGCTAGTTAAGAGAGTTTTTTCTTGTAAGATATTTTCCAAAATTAGTGGCCAGACGTGCAGCAGGATACATTTCACTTGGTGTTTTTTTTTTTTTTTTACCGATACAATTCGCTTAGTAAGATGTATAAATTTGCTTTTGGAGGTGAATTATATACCCATGTTTTATTTTGATGTTTTTTTTATACTGTAGCAAAAGAAATTAATTTCTTTCCATTCTAGTTAATTGTAATTAGTAGTTTGATTAATATAGTCACAAATTGTACATTTGTCATGGACAAATTTATTACTCTAATTTGTCTTATTTTCTTGATTAAATGACCATTTTAATCTTGAATGTATAAATTATCGTCAATTTAGTTTTTAAAGATGAAAATGTCTTATTTTGCCCTAAATAAATAAAAAATATGATAATTATATTCTGTCATTAAGTTTTGTGAGATTATTTTATAATTGAGCTATAATGTTATAATGTTCAAGAAGGACACGGAACCTCTCCAATAGTGATATCAACTGTAGGTCCAATTAGAAAATTTCCAACCGCTTGATTATATTAGCGACTCTGGTTTTGCCACGTGTCCTATGTTATTTTTGCTTCTCTCTCCATGATTCACACTCAAAACAAAAAAAAAAAACACTCTTGTCTCGTTTTCTCTCTCTAGATTGCAGGGAAAGAATGGCAAAATGTCTATTGTAAACCTCATTCTCGGCTACCACCGTCGACGACAACCTCCGCCTAATGAAACTCAACACACGTTCTGCCCCGTTTGATAGACATATGAGCCAACAATTTCCATTTTCTGCTCTGTCACAAATACTAAAATTATGTTAATACTTCCTTTAAATTCACCTTAGACGTTTCCGTCAGGGTGGTTGAGAAGGAATTGTGCGTGAAAAATTGTTATCTTCATGATTTTACCTTGATATTCCAATATTGCATTTGAAAGTTTCAGGGAATCATTTTTTTTTCCTTATCTAAATTGAATATTATCGTGGAAATTTCTTAACTATTTATTCCAGAAATGTTGCAAACAACATGTTATAATTACTTTCTGAGAGTTAATTGCAAATCTGCATTCCTGATAACATGTAGCAGTTACCGGAAGTGAAGTCCTAAGGGTCGTGGAGTTCGCCGGCATTGGTTTGAGAAAAGAGAAAAGGGAAAAGGAAAGAATTGAGGATTTGATGTGGTTAGTGAAACGGTGAGTTTTGATGAGTAGATCTCAGCCATTCATTTTAATCCTACGGTGTCCATTAATTAAACTGGACACTCTCCGGTTATTTACAAATTGAGAGGATCCCTTCCATTCAAGGGAACCAATTTGACATTAAATTATAAAATTCTGAGACCAATTTGACATAAGATGTGTGACAGAACATAATTGTCACACATTTAGAGATTAAATAAAAAAATTTCATCTTTCAAGTACTAAATTATCAACAAATTACACGTTTGGAGACAAATAATTATTTACCCTATTTTCTTTTTACCAAATAAATCACCCTTTGCAATTGAATAGAGGAAACTTTTGCGAAACTTCGCGGAGATCCCAAACTTAAGTTTGCAAAAGTAATTCCTTTGAGGTTATGTTTGGTTATATTCCAAAAGTATGTTTGAGAGAAAACTTTTGTCTTGAAACTGAGTTTGGGAAAAGTAAGATTTGGAATATTTTTGCAAACTCAGTTTGCAAACTTAAGTTTGATCCAAACTTAAGTTTGTAAACTTTAATCCAAACATGCACTTCCTGGTAGGTTCAAGAGTTACCTACATTTACATGGATAGAAGAATTTTCCATGAAATTACTGCATAAGTTTAACGATCGCCTACAACAAGAACAAAGGAATTTTCCACGAAACTTCCGCATAACTTCAAGGTACCAAACAGCTCTGTAGACTGTATTACTATACTATCCGTACCTGCAAATTGGATGTTAGCTAGCGTTGTGACATCATATTAGATGCAACGTATAAAAAAAATCTCAATGAAGTTTATTTCAATGACTGTGAATTTTATTTTATTTTTGACTGTGTCTAAGATGGACCACTGTGATAAGTCGTCCACCATGAACCAAAATTTTACAACCTTTGGATTAACTTTAGTGCATAGTCTTGTCCTAGACAGTCTTTAGTTAGTCTTTTTCTCCATCTCCTCCTCCCTGTCGTTCACCATATTCTTTTCCTTCCTTTCAACAAGCTCCGCCACAATTCACCATGAGCCTGCCATCGTTGCCCCTGCCGTACACTAATCGGCGCTGCCATTGGAGCACCAGAAACTGGTGTTCATCTACATCGTGTCTCCCAAAGCCAGTAAGCATCTCGCCGGTGGTAAGACTCGCTTCGATCGAGAGAACAAAACCATCGAAGAGGGAGAAAGCTCACAGCGGAGACAACGACGTGATGTTGATGTCTCCACATTAATATTGTCGTTGGTGATGTGGCATCCGATACCGTCGGAGTTTTTCTCGGTGCCGTAAACAATGTCCTTTTGGCATGACTTGAGTTCGTTTTAGTCGTCGAACAACTTCGTGGCAAGTCCATCGGGGCTTCTCCACTGCCATTGCTGGACATCTTTAAGCTGTTTGACTAATTTTCATTTTCATTTTTTTGCCTTAAAATTTTTGTTGTTTGATGATTGATTGGAATTTGGAAAAGAGGAATGAAAAGGATGGTGATGGAAAATTCAATCTTTGCTTTCTTGTGTGTCATAAGCTTTGTAGTATGATCAAAGAAGGGAGAAGAAAGGGGAAAAAGAAAAGATGGTTGCGGCAAGTTTTGATGCCGATCGGAGGGGGGGAAGGGAGAAAAAGGAAATAATTTGGTGTGGAGAGCCTAGAGTAAGATTGTACACTTGAGATTAATCTCATGACTGTAAAATGTGATTCATGGTGGACCACTTGTTACAGTAGTCCATCTTAGACACAGTCTTTATTTTTTTATGTTTAATCTATGCAATGAAAGGCTACAAGCACTAGATGTTGTAGGTAAAAAAAAATGTGTGTGAACGAAAATAATATATTACTCATGCCACTATTAACATGGAATGAATTCCATAAAAAAAATTAACATGGAATGAAAAGTTACTTTAGTTCATATGAATGATTAACTTTTAAATATATTTTTTATAATTCAAATATCTATAATAAAATGTGTACTTTTTATATTTTTGAGGTTATATTATAAGTTTTTTTTTAATTTTTATGCACAACTAGAATTTCATTAATTAGAGACTGATTTAGAGATTAAAAATACTTAATTACTATAGAAAGTGATTTATAGACAGATTTAGAATTTAAAAATACTGAATTACTAAACAAACCAATTTCGAGACTAAATTAAAGTTGGCCTCTAAACTAGTCATTAGTGTCTCTCAAAATAATGTTTAGACTTGGCTGTAATTGACCAATGAATGTAAACATGTTAAAGCAATGCAACCTAGTTTTCTTAATTTCTTAAATTAATTAACTTGGATGTTTGATAACCTTACTTGCAATTTGCAACAACTCTGACTTGTTGGCCTCTATCATTATTTGGCACACTCATTTAATTTAATTATTAAGTGTCATTCTCATTGTACGTAGACTTTTATGTCGACAAGTCTAAAAACATACTACTTTTGGTCTTATATATAAGAAACATAGGATATATTATCAAGACTAAAAAAAGTGGTTAAATTAGTTGTTTTTAACTAATACTAATATAAATTCAAATTTTATTCCAAATATGCCCTTAAGTTTAAATGTTGTAAGTGATAGTCATATTTAATTTAAGTACTCATAATCCAATGAGTGAATGCCTAGTAAATAGAGTTAACAATAAATTAAGGGTATAAAAGAAATTTAATCCTGAGTAAGTTTTAAAACTAGTTATTGTTTCTTGTAATTAGGACCAAAGAAAAACAAAATTTGTTTCTTATAGATAGAATCAGAGGTAGTATTTTTTTTTCTTCCAATCCGTGTAAGGATAGGAAGAATGTTAGTTTCAATTTCTTATTTATTTAGTTATTAGTAAGTGTCGTTACCATCGTATATAAACCTCCATCATTATTTTCTCCCTCCATTCCATTTCTTTTGTTGTTTCAGCTTTTTATTTATTTTTTCTCCAAACAATTGTTATTTTAGAGTTTTAAAGTCTAATTATTATTTTTTCTCAAATATACCCTCATTTAATACCCACTATTAGTGGTGTGTCCATCAAAGGTCAATATATTAAATAAGGACATTTTAGTCCAAATATAACAATATTTTATTTCTATTAAATATTTCTTAATATATGTTCATTAACCTTAAACAACTAGAGAAATGGGATGGATGGAGTATTTATTCTTCTGTAATTGACCAAGAGTATAAATTTGAAATTTGAACTGTTTCGTCTAATTGTCGACAACTGGGTTTACAACGGGTATAACACAAAACAATTTCAATACAGTCGTTACCATTTTTTTTTTTAGTTTGAGGAGAAAATATTGAATAACTCTTTTAACAATGGCCTTTGAAATAAAAAAATAGGTTTGGGAGCCTGATGTGTAGGGGCAGTATTAGCACCTCTACAATGCTCTACTTAAAACAATACCTTTAATTAATTATGCAAAATTATGTAACTTTGAAAATATTTATTTCACCTCAATAAGAAGACAAGAAAAACAAATATTTTTGTGATTTTTAATTATTAATTTTGTATTTTTAAAATAATTTTGATTGTTTTTATTTTATTTTAGATAAGTGAAATTTTAATTGAAATTGGAAAATATATTTTTCCTTGAAAATAAATTTTGTTTAATATTTTATGGAAAAATAAAAAAATTTAAAATTCAAAAAGGCATTTTTTTAAAAGATTATTGTTAAAATTGGAATGAATTTGTTCTTGTACTTTTCAATCTAAAATAATTTATCTATGCGCAAGTTACACTCCAAATATTGTTATAAATAGTATATGTTATTCAATTAACATTATTAGTGGTTGTATATTTGGATAATTTTATTTTTAATTTTTCTGAAAATAAACATTTTTTAAAAAGTTTATTTTAATCTACAATAGCTAAAAGGTAGCAAAAAATAGCTATTCCTAAACCCCTATGATTCAATTAACACCAAAGATAGTATCTATTACTCAATCAATATGACAAAGATTTTTTTTTACAAAAAGAGAAAAGACAAAATTATAGTCTTTTAAACTGTGGCTAATTGATTTTTTTTTTTTGGGTGAATTTGGTTAATTTTTTTTTGGTCAGCAAAAGAGAATAATATTATAAATATATAGAAACAGGGATCAGGTATAAGTGATACCACTCCCAAATTACAAGATGCATATCGCATTGCTACACCAGATTTAGCTTTGGTTACAAAGTATTTATGAAATTTGGCCTCATGAATACAAAGTAACCAAAGAAAAGCTAGGAATCCATCTTCACGGTTTTTCCATTTCATCCAAAAACATGGCTGCCTGACCATCGAAAAGCTATTTCCCTGAATTCAGTTCCCCAACAAATATATTGTTATCAACCCCCTCTACATAATGCCCAAACTGTATTAATCTGATTATACTTACATATCTCCCCTATTCAAGCAGTCCCAAGGATTAACTGTCCAATCATATAAAGAAACACACATGTTCTTTGTCTTGCACGAGAGCCACGACCAAGCCCGAACAGTAGCTATTTCCCAGACCAGTTCTGTGTCCACCTGTGCATTATTGAAAACAACGTTGTTTCTATGAGTCCAGAGACTCCAAATAATAGAGAACCAAACTACCATCCATTTGTCTGCTGCCTCTCCCCTCATGAAGCTCGGGCAATGTTGGAGGTAATGGTCCTTTGGATTACAATGTTGCAGGCCAAGTGAATCTCTATATAAAAGTCTTAATCCTCAAACACAAAATTAGTCAATAAAAAAATAACACACACGAGAGAAAAAAATAAAAACACTCAGACCCTATATTCATCACGGAATATCATATACAATTCTATTTATTATTTAAGAAATACTAAGGATAATATCAATAAAATAGAAAAAAGGCAAGGAATAGCAAAAAAATAAAATGGTGAAAACAAAAGGCGACAGTGACGTGGAATTCTTAGATTTGAAATGATGAGATGCATTGCATTAATAACATATAACATATAAGAAGAAATTAAAAAAAAAGTGATGAAAAAAAAAATCCCTCTAAAGATGGCTTTCTTATTTACCTCGCCTAATTGCTTTAAGGGTATAGGGATTTTTTTTTACAAGGGTATAAGGAATGTTAGTAATACATAACAAACTCTTCTGAATAATTTTAATTTTTATTATTAATTGGAATTAATTAAAAATCACAAATTTAATTATAAATAAAACTTACTATATTAAAAATGGAGCGTACCAAATTTTGTATTTTGTCAATAATAGAGTGTGTATCTAGGCATGGCAAAGAATGCTCTTAAGCGTATTAACTCTGGTAGTACGTTGTAGTGTATGTTTGGTTCCAAATCTTTTTGTTTGGATAAGTTTGCTGAAAAGTGATTTGGAAATAATTAACTTCGTTTGGATGTAACAAAAAATTAGCTTTTACATAATAAAAGAGTGAGAAAACAGCTGAAAAGAAAAATAAACTGTTGAAAAATGATCATAAACTACACATTTTCAGCTTCATAAAAATAGCTTTTTTTTTTTAAAAAAAAAACTTTTTCCAAATTTAAGCTACATTTCCAAATATTTTGCTTTTTAGATAAACAACCTAGATTATAATAAAACAGCTGAAATTGTTGTGTCCCAAACACACTCTAAGAAGTGAGAACATGTAGGGAACAACTGCAGTAAATGAAAGCCCGTTTTCATGTTCCTCTGCAAGAGAGAAACCACAAAGAAAAAGAGAGAGAACCCGCACAGAAACCACCAAGAAAAAGAGAAAGAAACCCCCCTGGTGGTCTTTTAATAGTAAAACTGGCTTGTAACTGAGTATCCCATAATCTCTTACCTGTTATCCTCTTCTTTGTGTAACTGCTATATCTTCTCCTTTCTCTCTATTTTTTCTTTTCTTCGATGTTCTAAACATTTTTTTAGATTTTCTCTTTTCTTGAATTTTATCTCAAATTGAAAACGAACCTGAATGGTTATTCACTCTCATATTACAAAGATTTATAAATTTCAATAAACAATAATAAGGAAAAGTGTCAAGAGCGCATTGAAACATAAGTTTTTTCTTTTCATTTCTTCAACTGTGATCTTTGCAGGTGCATCACTAGGAATTCACAATGGATGAGCAACAAAGGGTCACTGATGTTGGTTCTTCCGCTAACCCTTCTTTTCCAAAAACTAAAAAATATGACGTTTTTCTAAGCTTTCGAGGTGAAGACACGTGCTTGAACTTCACAAGCCATTTATATAATGCTTTGACTGAAGCCAAAATGGAAACGTATATAGACAACCGGCTTGAAAAGGGAGATGAAATCTCACCAGCCCTCATCAACGCCACAGAAGATTCTCATATATTTATTGTCATCTTCTCAAAGAATTATGCTTCCTCAAAGTGGTGCTTGAATGAACTCATCAATATTATGGAATTCAAGAATGAGAAAAACCAAATTGTCATACCGGTGTTTTACAATATAGATCCATCCAATGTAAGGAAGCAGACTGGGAGCTACGAGGAAGCCTTTGCTAAACATGAGGGAGAACCCATGTACAACAAATGGAAAGCTACTCTCACAGAAGCAGCCAATTTAGCTGGGTGGGACTCTCGAAACAGGTAAATAAAATGAATTGAAAATAAATAAATTTTCTGAAACAAAAAATGAGAAAGACAAGAATTGTTTTAAATTGAGTTGACCATAATTGAGCATACTTTTGTAGTATAACAACTTTCATGTTGTTTGCTTAAGATTATTAAGTCATTGGATTTTCATTCCCCAATTATGTTTTTGTTTCTTTCTCTACTACAGTACCATAATGATCATAGATTGTGTATAATAATTTGCATAGTTTTGTTTTTCTTTCCTTTGAATTTGTTAGACTTGTAACACATAATTTATTTCTTTGTTGCCCTTCTCATATGCTAGATTTGAGTCTGAATTCCTTAAGGACATTGTTCAAGATGTTTTGGAAAAACTGGCTCCTACATACCCAAACCAGCATAAAAGACTGGTTGGATTTGAGAAAAGTTATAAAGAGATTGGATCATTACTGAAAATTAGGTCAAGTGAAGTTATAACCCTTGGAATATGGGGCATGGGTGGCATAGGTAAGACCACCATTGCTACTGCTTTATATGATATTCTGTCTTATCGATTTGAAGGTCGTTGCTTCCTTGCAAATGTAAGGGAAAAATCAGACAACTTCAAAGCTTTACGTGATGAACTTTTTTCTAAGTTGTTAAAGAAAAAAAATCATGGGTTTGATAATTTTGACATGAGTAGGCTTCAACGAAAAAAAGTTTTCATTGTCCTGGATGATGTGTCTACCCCAGAGCAATTGGAAAAACTAATTGAAGAGTATGATTTCTTGGGACCATGAAAATTCATAATGTATTAAAATTAAGTTATGATAGCTTAGATGGTTTTGAAAAGGATATATTTTTAGACATTGCATGCTTCTTCAAAGGAGAAGAAAGAGAAAGGCTAACAAGAATACTGGAAGCTTTTGATTTCTTTCCAGCATCTGTAATAGAAGTCCTTTTAGATAAAGCTCTGATAACAATTTCAAAGGACAATCAAATAGAAATGCACGACTTATTACAAGAAATGGGTCGGGAAATAGTTCATCAAGAATCTGAAAAGTATCCTGGAAAACGAAGTCGATTGTGGAAATGTGAGGAAGTGCTTGATGTATTGAAATATAACAAGGTGAGTGGAAGATGCAAACATTTCTATTTGATATACATGTGTCCTTTTTCCAATGTAGCTAGTTTGATAGCCTTTGCTAATTATTATTCTAATTTTTGTTTGTCAGGGAACTGATGTTGTTGAAGCCATAATTTTAGATTTGACGAAATTAAACGAGGATCTATATTTGAGATCTAATTCCCTTGCAAAGATGACTAATGTTCAATTTCTTAAAATCCATGAAGAGTACTGGCAGAGTAACAGATTTAATGTGTACCTTCGTGATGGTCTCAAGTCATTATCCAATAATTTGATGTGCCTTTACTGGGATAGATGCTGTCTTGAGTCTTTACTGCCTAGCTTTTGTGCAGAACAACTTGTAGAGCTTCGCATGCGTAAAAGCAATCTTAAAAAGCTTTGGGATAGGGTTCAGGTATGAATGTGCCTATGCATCCTACATTATGGTCAGGTTTTTCTTTTACTTAAGGTTCCATCTTTCTTGTTGCAGAATCTTGTGAATTTAAAGATAATTGACCTTGTTTGCTGTTTAAGCTTGCGTCAGCTGCATCCATCTATCTTATCTCTTCCCAAGCTTACATATTTGTATTTAAGAAATTGTGGAAAGATTGAAAGCCTTAAAAGCAATGTTCATGCAAAATCTCTCAATGAACTAGAAGTCAAGGGTTGTTTATCGCTCAAGGAATTTTCAGTGACATCAGAAAAAATAAAAAAATTGGACTTTTCTTACACTGCTTTACGTGCATTGCCGCCATCAATTGCTCACATATTGTCTTTAGAAGAGTTAGTCCTGAGTGGAACTAATGTTGAGAGCTTGCCAGCAAACATCAAAAACCTTTCAAAGTTAACAAGGCTTCAGTTAAAGGATTGTATAAAACTCGTGTCTCTGCCCGAGCTTCCACCATCCCTGACAGAGCTTGATTTACATAATTGCTGGAAATTTGTGTCTCTACCAGAGCTTCCACCATCCTTGACAGAGCTTAATTTATATAATTGTCGGAACTTTGTGTCTCTGCCGAGGCTTCCACCATCCCTGACAGTGCTTGATTTACATAATTGTTGGAAACTTGTGTCTCTGCCGGAGCTTCCACCATCCCTGATGGCACTTTATTTAGATGATTGCCGGAATCTCATGTCTCTGCCAATGCTTCCACCGTCAGTGAAAAAGGTGAGTACCTTTAACTGCATTTCTCTAAAGACAGACGATACAAAAGAGCTAGTGTTACAACACATGTCACAGAATCGCATACCCTACTTACATGAACATTATAACTGTTATGATCCTGATTGTTTAATCTTCCCGGGAGATCATGTCACGAACGAGTGTGGGTTTCATACAGCAGAGAGTTCAGTAACTATTTCTTATCTTCCCAAATCTGTCTTTTTGGGTTTCAACTTTTACATCATTTTTTCTAAAGGACAACAAGATTTAGATGTTTCAGATGATGATAGCCAGGAAGATGATGCTTCGGACAATGATGATTCAGATTCTTGGGAAGATGATGTTTTGGATGATGAGGGTAGGGTAGACTATGTTTTGATTTATATCTATCAAGATGGCATAGAGCTGGGCCAGGAAGAGATACGTATTGAAGGCCCCCACAAATTAATTGCAGATCACGTGTTCTTTTCTTATGTTGACATTAGCCAATTTGGCAGAATAAGTGAAGTGTATGATCAATTCCGCAAGATAAAATTTAAATTTGAATTTAAATACCATGAATGGAACATAAAAGGGTGCGGGGTCTTCCCACAACATCAGGATTGAAGCTGGTTAATGGCAGTACCAAGGTTGGACATGATCAAGAGAATCTGGTCAATTAGTAGTAGCCAGGAACTTCTTGAATGCAAATCAATTGCTCAAATCTCTGATGATGAGTCACAGGCCAGAGGAATTCGAGTTGGATGCTCAAATAATGAAGATGAAGATAATTGTGAACAACTTCCTGAATCCAAGAGGCAGAGAAGTTCATAAATGATAATCTTGGTGGAGAATGTTTAATTGGAAATAAAAAAGGGAAATAGGTATTCATTCAACAGTATCCTTGGACACAATGAATGAGTGACATCAAGTTGTGATTGCAATTGATTGATGACTCAAAATTTAGATGAAATGTGCAGTCATATATGTTGTTTATGACTTTTATCATTTTGAGGATGATTTTGTATTCAGTTCTTTTGTGTCGTATTTCTGTTGGAATTAATTATGATTTTGGTTTTATTTTCGAATGACGGGATAACAAGTTGCAATTTTCGGGTACATTACTTTTATATTAGTTATTAAAATGATTGGTACTAATTATTAAACCTTAAAGTAATAATTAACAAGTGTATTTTAATTTTTTTTTAAAAGACAGCTACACGTTCACGTTTTATGTTGTGTCATGGCCTCCTTTTCAGTCTCTGTCTCTTGTTTCATCTACTTTGGAATATTCCATCTCCATTTTCCTCAGCGTTTTCATGGTCTATGAGGCCTCCTGGTTCATTGAATATATGAACCAATCCATATCATTTAAGACCACAAAATTAACACAAGCTGCTTGGCAAAAGAAGCAAGAGACATATAGTACATATATCCATGAGTGTAAAGCTTCTTTAAACTAACATAACCGATGAGTTTTTAATTATTTGAGAAACTAAAAAGAATAGAAGTTATTGAGGTGGATATAAAATTAGTTTGGAGAAAGTAATGAATTGAAATATTGAATCAACTTGTGATATAACAATTTAAATGTTGATGTGACAAGAAAGGGTTGGCTTAATTGTCTACTGCCATATTTGGTGCTTCATTATTTATATATTATAAATAGATAAATAGATTGCTAACACTCTCCACAATTACCATTTGCATGAAACTTTGGGTGGTTGCAATAACTTCATAGTATGTGTTTGTTCAGCTATTTGGCCTTTTGTTTCACAGATTCCTGAGCACCAAACGTGAGAGCAAATATTTAATGGATTCAGGTTGAACAAAGTTTCAATGTGTTAACAAACACAGCCTTAGTCCTTAGTGCCCAGCTACTAGATTTCAACTTCACATATGATAGTTCTGAATCAATGGTCCTTGGGAAGTAGTATTAACCTTTTGAGTTTCTTTTGAAAGTTAGATTTTGAAGGAGGGAAAGGAGGGACAGTTTTTCAATTTTCATCAACATTTTTTTATTATGATAATTTTTAAAAAATAAAAGAAATAAAATGATTGATTAATATAAGTTTAATGTTTTAATCCTTCATTTATTTTTATAAAAATTACATAACCTTTTATTTTAAAAATAAAATAGTTATCTTCCTTTTCTTTTTCTTTAAAACCTTACTTTCAAATATACCCTTTATGTTTGTGAGGAAACAAATTAGAATAAGCAGCAGATGAAAGTGTTCTAAGTAAACAGATATATAAGGGAAAAGATCTTTTCAAAGAAAAATAGAAACGTTGGAGAACATGCTGTCTTGAAGATGTTATTCAAACAGAAGTTGCCAAGGTTGGGATGTCCAAGTCTGTTTGGTTATACTTCTTAATCATTTTTTCATGACGTGACATACAACTTTGTGTAAATTTTGTGATTAAGATTAATTTGGATATATATTCATCTCAATTATATTCAACAATTTAAAATTAATTCTATTAAAGACAGATATACTAAAGTCAAAAACAAACGAGCATGTAATCGATATGGTGTTGCTGTTTAAGAGATTTGATGATGTGGAAGCAAACAATAGTGTTGAATTTGCATGTTTTTGAAAGAATAAAGTGGGATCAAGAAAGAGTTGGATTGGATGGATTACTTGAAATTAAAGACAGAGGAGCATTAAAAGAGTAAAAGAGTTTGGAGGAAAAAACAAGTGGGAGGAATTTAGCTGTTATGTGTTGGTGGAGTGTTCTGTATTGAAGAAAATGTAGCTGACTTACGATGTAAACACACACATGAAACCAATTGCAAATGGGAGTGATAGGTCTTTCACTCCTTGTTCATTTAGTTCTTGCTTTTTTACAGAAATTTTTACTACATACAATATTATCCTTATAATTTTGTTAATGCATGATTAATTTTACTGAATTGTTTATGCATATTATTTTCCCGAAGTCAAGTAGGATTTTCCTGAAAACTCCAAAGCCTCTTGTGACAGATTCCAAATAATTTTGTTTCACGTGATTTGTTCCATATGATTCTGAATTTCTGATTCATCATCCAACGATTCTAATGATAAGTAAATTATAATAAAAATTCAAATAGTTCAAGCCACAGTTGATACTGTTCAAATTTTAGTCATCAACAGAAAAATATAATTCTAGTTTGAGGCTTCCCCAAAACTAGTGATATAAAGGTGAGTAGCATTTCACACAATTCATTTCTCAATTAATTCCACAAAATGAAGAAAATCATAAAGGGGTAGAGTAATGCAGGGATTTCTAAAATGGTAAGTGCAATAAATGAATTACTGAAAAGGAATGAAGGAACTGATTTGTGACTTCTATAATATGAAGCTATGCTATATAATCCTACAAAGAATTCAAGCTATACACAGTAACTGCTACAATCTATGATACAAAAAGCAGACTATAAATTAACACTGTACAGCCTCAAATGGCCAAAAAAATAGGTATACATTTTTATTCATCTGTCCAACCTCAGCCAAATGATGGTTTGGTAGTGTGCACCACGCCATTACCATGGGAGCAGATGTAAGCAACATCACTTTCTGGTTGAGAGGAGCCAGTAATCAATTCCATAACTATAGGCACAATAAAGCTGCCATACACAAACCACATCATTGACCGTTGAAACAAGAATATGTCAAGATATACTATATATCTATGGTTAGTGTCACTGTCTCTAAAGTCATTATCCTTAGCCGCTAAGCGATCTGTTGAACCGACAGTTGTTGGCCGCAATGATACTTGCTGCACCATAGCGATGAATTCAGGATCATTTGTCTTTCCCTCGTACCTTATCCATTGTACCATTTCATGAAACATGAGAAAGAACCTCATCTGTATTGCTGAGTAAGAGAAGTATGGGATAAGTGTTGTGATCGCAACAAACAACGTCACAATCCAAAAGGAAGGAGATGGTGCAAGAGTTTCAATGAAGACTTTGTAAGCATTTCCGGAAATGCTGGGAGACAATGCTCCATATGCCAGAAGGAAAAGGTACCATATAGCAATGGAGCCCCAGATGAAAATATGTTGAATCAAGGTGAAGTAATTTATAGCAACAGCCATTTGCAAGTTCACAACCCAAACCACACAAGTATACATCGTTGCTCCGAGTATATCCCTCCCAGCAGTTCTTCCCTTCTCATCAAAGGCTTGAATCTTCATTGCCTTTGTGCAGAAGAAGAAAATTATTATGGCACTAATAAAGCCATTAAGCATCCAGCTGAAAATTCGACACCAGCTAAAGAGGAGATTTTGCACGCCTTCTTGATATAACATAGGAAACTGCCATGTGAAATGCAAATAACATGGAATGATCATCAGAGAAGTAAACCAGGAAACCCAAATAAAGTAAATCAATGCATACTGTGTTTTACTTTGGATACAGCCAAAAGAGGGCTTATTTATAGGTGACTTCTGTGTTTTAACATTATTGCTACTCTTGACAATGTGCATCCCAAGTGATATTTATCATCATTTCAATATCATGATGCAACTAAAAGCCACTAGGAAAGGGTAAAAACTAAAAATCAATTAGGTCAACAGGCTGAATTAGGTCTAATGTAGATGTAATCATATGAATTATTGCAAGATTTTATCTTTTTTTGTATGGTGGGTTCTCTCTACTGTTGCATCAATCAGCACACTATTTTACACCAGAGTAAGGAAAAATTTCATTTCATAACCATTATGAGAAACACAGTAGCATGTTGTAGGGTGAACAGTAAGCTTACTCTTAGACAGTACCGAGCAGACACATCCTGGTCAAAGACCCCAAGAGCAATCACGGGAAGTGACGAAAAGAAGACATTATAGAGAGACAAAAACCAGTCATTGTATGCAGGTTGCCCAGAGAATGATGCATGCACCTCATATAAGAATAGAGTAAAGCCAAATGTGATTTTTTGTAGAAGAAATAGCATATCTGTCGGAAGAAGAATGAACAAGTTATAATATAAATACCAAAGGTTTCAAATAATCTTTTATGGTCTATGGGTGAGTTTGGCAACTCGTAAAACAGGTTTAGTGGTTTAGAATTGTTTAAGATAATCTAGTCATAAATTTAGGTTATTTTTAAAATAGTTTTAAGTTTAACTACCATTTAGAAAAGTTAGCATTAAACTAGATCTTCTCTAATCTAATTTATATTCAAAAAACTAGCATGCTTATTGACCTTTGGACAAATGAGTGGTTCCTAAAATTATTTAATCAAAAACCACCCTTAGATCTAGCTGAACAAGAGAAATGGGAAAATGGAAGATTTAAGTAGTTTTATTTTGCTGTAAAAAAAAAAAAAGTAGTTTTATTTCAAAATTGGCTTCCATAAGAATAGACCCATTGCTATTATATATATATTTTTTCATAGTTCCCAAACATCCCCTTAAATCTATAGAATGTTGAGAAGTGGATATAAGAGAGGCAATACCATTGATGAGATCCTTCGGTAACACCAATGTCTATGTACAAGAAGTAACCTTTCCAAATAACGGAACTGTGCAATTGCAATATCACTAGACATAACCGCCTCAGAGGAAAGATAACAAAAGCAATTAAAAAAGTTGTGTAATAAAAACAAAACAGGAAACAAAAACCAATTAAAGAACAAAACACAAATAGTTTATCAATTTGCTGAGTACCTGCATTCCTTCAACACCACTGATTCCAATCCCTATATCAGCTTCTTGAAGCATTCTCACATCATTAGCTCCATCACCAATAGCTAATGTAGTTTTACCAGTACCAGATTTGACTAGTCTAGTGACCTTTAAGAGAGGAACCAATAAATAAAACATTACTTTTAAATGCTAACCAGAACCATTATCAGAATTAAAACAAAAATGAGTACTTGATATCAAATAGACAGGAAGAAACACAATAGCTTGAAACATACCAGTGTCTTCTGCTTCGAGGAACGACAGCAGATAACAGATGCACAACGAATTGCAAGGTCTAGAAACATGTTCTTCATATTATCCTCTAGAGCATAAGTATGTGATTTTCCATCAATAATTAGAGCAAATGCTTGCTGAGAGGTTCCTCTAGAGGCGGTAAGCTGTTGAGCAGCTTCAGATATTTGATGGCGGATACTTTCTCTTGAAGCCTAATGCATGAATCAGCATAAAAATATCAGAACATCAATTTTTAACTCTGGTTTCACTAAGATACGTACACACCAAGAAATCCCTTCCAACACATCACACAGGCAAAGAAAAGTTTTAATGTGTAAAAACAAAAGGAAAGAAACATAATAACAGAATCCATGCATCATCCTTCTCTTCTAGCATCTTTTAAAACAAAAGTGAACAATGCCGTGCAAATGCAGTTATTGGAATTATTAATAATATCTCTCTGTCAAGATTCTTTGTTTGCAATGCAAAACATGAATGGAAGAATCCATGAAATATAAGTTCAAATCATCAGCAATGTAAAGCAAATACAATGCATGCATCAAGTCTCCATTTAAGAAGACCATATTGGTGTATTATAACAAGGTAACGATTTTGAAAACATGCAAACTACACATAGTATGCAAATTGCATCATCCTAGATAAAAACTGAATATTGATAGCAGTTTCCATTTTTTCGCTTGTCAAAACCCAGATCTTAATTCCAGCTTGGGCAAGCTTGTCAATGCAATCAGGAACCTAGAAAAACAATATGAGAAGCATCATTTCAAATCCAGTTCCAGGTGATAAATCTTCATATGTAAACATTTCTTTTTCCTAACTCTTCTGGTTTTGGAGCTTGTCCTCTAATATTGGTTCTTGTTATTTTGCTTGTCCTTTTAATATATCTTTTTTTTGGGCTGCTGCTCCAGGAAGCGAATCAGTCTAATATCGACAGTCCCTTTCTGAGCCTTACTTCATCATTCTTGAGAAAGAAAACGTCTACTGGTACCAT
The DNA here is from genome assembly GCA_026413185.1 of Pueraria montana var. lobata. Classification (NCBI taxonomy): domain Eukaryota; kingdom Viridiplantae; phylum Streptophyta; class Magnoliopsida; order Fabales; family Fabaceae; genus Pueraria; species Pueraria montana. The sequence continues at coordinate 34,024,499 of CM048651.1, read as the reverse complement.
CATCCATACCTTCTCCTTTTGTTTTGGTAAATAAATAAACAATTGTATTTACATGCTCCTTTTCTGCTTATGCGATGCTTGATTTCCGACTTTCAGTAAGTGTTCTGGTCTCTTTTATATTTCTGTTGTCACAAGAATCCGGTTACTTATTGGATAGCTTTATGCATCCTTAATCATCCACTCTGTTATTGCTTTGCATTGCATTTTTTTTCCATGTTATTCATTCATAAAGTGTTGCTTATATTTCCTTGGTTCATTTTTTTGTTTTTCTATATATAGTTATTGTCTTATTGCTTGTGTTTGATTTGACAATGTGAGATGATTGTTGTTATTGCTTCTGATGGATTTCATGATCTAAGCTCTTAAATAATATTAATATATAGAGAAGAACGCAACTTGGGTAACACCATATCTGGTTGTATGCGCTTTTGATGCTTTGACGCAACACCATACTTGATACCCACATACACTTGATGTTCATCATGTTTCCATAAGCAAAGAACTGTGAGGTTCGTTCAGGGCTCCTGGTTGAGCCATTTTCCCTAATCACCATACTTATCCCACTGATGACCTTTGAATTTGGGCATAACTAAGTTTCCCACACCAGATTGTTAACAAAAAAAAGAGAAAGTCTTTTATTTTTATTTAGCTTTCTATTTCTGGTCCTATTTGGTTTCTTCTGGATTTTTGGGTTCTATGGCCCCGTTTCAGTTTTGGGCCTGCTACAAAATAAAGGAACTTTTTCTCCCCAATAACATGTTGGCAATTGTTAAAGCAACACCCTCATTTACTAACTGTACCTCTTTTTCTATTTTTATATTTTATTTCCAAAGATAGCGGTGGCGAACCCATGGAGAGTTGTACGATGTACCTGCACTCATTGGCGGACCTATGTTGTCCTGAGGGGGTGCACCTGACTTTGATAAAAATACAAGTGTAAACCTAGTATTGTTATCTTTTTGTCCCTTCTATTTTTATAATTTGATCCCATTACTCTCAATTTTTCATTTGGGGAGCAAATGTACCTCCAGACTTTGAGAAAAATACAAGTATATATCTAGTGTTATTATCATTTTATCTCCTCTATTTTTATAATTTAAACCTGCTACCCTTAATTTTTTTGTTGTTATCAAATTTTGTTCCTTTTCAGCTCACTTAGTACTTTTACCATTTATTCAACTACACATTTTATTCCATCTCATATTTTATTTTCATATTATGGTAATTATGGTTTTAAATTGTGGTCAACAATCGCAATTGTGGCTACAACGTAAAGGTTTTTCAACTTACAATCACCTTTTAATCACAATTGCGGCCATGTCAACCACATTTTTCCACAATTTCTCACAATGTCAAAAATTGTGACAAAACTGCAACCGTGATTGCAATTGCAACCGTAATTTAAAATCATAATGATAATAATAATTATATTTATAAAAGTAAATTGCCTACGCTAACTCCGGATCCTAGATCCGCCACTGCCTGCACTTCACCACATCTTTTGGGAAAAGGATGAGATCAATAGGCTCACAAATTGCCGCCATAACTTTCAAAACAAAAAGAAGAGCAAGAACTAAACGGACCTTACCACTAACAAATCCGTGTATCTCTACCACAACATATGTGGATCTTTCTCCAATCCCTTCACCACTACAACCGTGTGAACTAGCACAAGGCTTAGGCTCCAATTGGCACGAGCGGGGAATGCCAAGTGTTCTTAGTGAAGAGGGTTAGTCAACGATGGGGATTCGTTTGGGAATTTTTTAGAGTTGGGTAAGATGGAGGCGACTCCAGGATGTGGCTACAGCAATGAGATGGACAGAAGGGATAGAGAAAGAAATGAGGGTGTGTTTAGGTTTAGGACTTACGAGGGCAATTTGGGGGGGAAATTTAAAAAAAATGAAAAGGGAGTGTATAAGAAAATTATTGCGGTGTAAATAGCCATTGCCTAACCTGCTTTAGGTAACAGTACGTAATCCACCATTCTGATTTTGGGTCCATTACATTAGGTCCAAATGCTAGTTGTTGTTGCTTTCCCTCTTTACTTAATTGAAATCTTTTCAGGTTAAGTCAATGAAGGCTAATATATATTATTATAAAGAAAATAAAATAAACAGTTTGTTTACAAGTAAATAATTAATTTTTTATTCTAATTTGACTTCTTTATTTTCTTTCAGGACTAATAATAATGAATATATTAGCTGTGAAGCACGTAAAAAGTAAAAGTTTTTTTTTATATATAAGTAAAATAAGTCTTAAATATAATTTTGGTCCTCCTATTTTACTTAATTCTCAATTTTAGTGCCTCCATTTTAAAATAGAGACATTTGGTCAATCTATCCTATTTTAGAAAATTCACAATTTTGGTCAAATTTTCAATTTTGCCTATATATATTTTTTTTTGGTACCTTCCCTACACGTAACACTCCTAAATCCATATATAGATTCATGACTTTTCCTTAGGGTTTATATGCAGTTTTGCCCTAATAAACTATGGTGGCGACTTCCTATTTTTATCTTTCTTTTTCGCTATCCCATCATGACCCTAGTTGCCATATTATATATACCTTTACATATTTTGGGTGTACGTGTAACTATGTATGGAGCATTGAGTGGCTTTGTTTTGGTTAGTTGGTGGAACTATAAGAAACCAACATCCAAAGCATTGTGGTAAAATGTTGCGTTCAAAGCTTTTTGCAAATCCATCATCCAACTTGCTGTCTTCGTTCAACGCTTCTTAACAAGAAAACTTAAGCTCAACACTTTATAGCAAACTAAGTTTTCTACCTCCAAACGAACATGTGCTTTATGGCTCTTGTCTCTATAAAGTTTTTATTCTTCCTTGTATAAACCTTATTATGATATTCCTCTTGCTTTTTGAATATGCTTTAACGTTTGAATTTTAAACATTTAATGAAAAGTAAGGTTTTCTAAGTATAAGTACAGCCTCTAATCAAAAGCAAATCAAATGTCGAGGCATAGTACTAAGGAGAAGACTGAAGAAGGAATGAGCAAAGAAGCAGTACCTTTTTAGAAGGTGACAATACCTTTTTAGGAAAGAAAAAAGAACCACCTTTTTCTCTCTCCTTTGTAGAAGTAAACACATCAAAAGAAGAAACGTGCCAAACTCTACATGCATTTATTGAAGACTCAAAACGAGAAGATTAAAAGGGCTCACACTCACAACAGACAAAAAGCTTATATAAGAAGGACTTGAAGAGAAGAATATAAAAAAAATCCTAAACGAACACTCTTTTGCTTTGAACATTCTCTAAGTCTTCTCTCTATACAAAACATTCTAAGCTTAAACCATTCATCTTTTACTTAGCAATGTTACTTGTAATTATGCTTATTAACTTTCATATCCTCACATTGTGAGTTGATTACCTTGTAATCTTTTCAAACTTTCTCTTTGTGAAAACCAGGAGTAGCTTAGTGTTAAAGAATACTTGGGATAACAATCTTGGGTTAAGATTGTTGGTTGGTTGTAGCCAGAAGTAGCTTAGAGAATATTTGTTTTTAACCAAGATGGTTAGTGGAACCTTTCAAGTTGAAGGAGATTGGACATGGCTCAAGTAGAGTGAATCAACATAAAAACCTTTGTTGTTTTATTGCTTTTTCCCTCATGCGTTTTTATCTTGGGCGAAAGCTTTTATATTTTTTTATTGTTTTATTTCAAAAATGCAAATACACACTATTCAACTTCCTTCTAGTGTGTTCTTTATTATTTCATTAAAGTGTATACAAAAGTTCAAATCAAATTTATTATAATATGTTCAAAGTTTTAACAATATACATCAACATTTATTAATAATAACAAGTTTCCATTTAAAATAAAAAAGAAAATGATGAAAACTTGTCCAAGGGAAGTTAGAGTATCCATGTTGAGGATGGTCCTTTCACATTAACATATCAATCACCATCAAGTCCACCAATAAAAGATGGACAAAATGGTATTCCTCCCTCTGTGTTAATTCCTTGGCTACTCCACACGTGCATTTACGTAGTGGTAGTAATTCACTTAATTCATCAACAAGGCTTTTGAATTTTTGTATGTTACTTAGTCACAACAGTTGTTGGTTCTTGTTGTATCAAGCACACAACACGTTATAACTGATTAATACAGAATGCATGGGTTTGAGAGAAACTCTTCTCAAGATCAAGCCATATATGTCTTTGGTTATTGTTGCATGTGAGATGCTCCCATGTAATGAGGAATATTATGAATTGATATATAATCCTTACTGCCACCATGGAATTTGCCTTCTCCCAATCATGGTATATTGTGCAATTAATTTCTAAATAGGTTTCTTGATTGTTCCATCAATGAATCCCAGCTTCGTTTTTTCTTGTAATGCGGTCTACATGGATCTCACCTAGTGGCACTACCACCTAAGGAGTTTCAGGATTTATGTTGTGCACTAAAATAACAAGGTGATGAGGCTATGATGATTGTCTGTTACACCTGATGCTTATTGTCCTCGGAGGTATCTTTCTTCCCTGAGGCCTTAAGATTGTGCTTTGATACCATGATAAAATGTAACAAAGAACATGATTGTTCTTGTTATTGAAGTGATTAACGGATGTTACATATATAGGCATAGGGAGGGGCAATAAATCTTATATTGAGTTTATCTATAATGCGAGGCTTTATTACATATATATTAGGGGTATTTTTTTAAAAAAAAAATTACCTAAATGGGTAGATTTAAAAAAAAATTACGTAAATAAATTAATAAATTAGTTTTGTAAAACTAAATTGTGATTAAAATATAATTTTTGTTTGGTATACAACCTATACAAAAATCTCAATGTAGTTTAACTTGAATGACTTAGATTTTGTTTTTGTTTTTTAATATTTAGACTATGCAATGAAATTAAGGCTACACTCAGTAGACGTTGTAGGTAAAAAATAATGTGCATGAACAAAAATAATATACTACTCGTGCCACTATTGGTATCAAATGAAAAATTACTTTAGTTCATTTCTGAATGATTTACTTTTTAATATAATTTTTATAAGAAAAAACGACTATGCACTAACAGTGTAAAAAAGTTTTACATCGTCATTCATTCACAACCAACCATGTATGATAAGTTTGTTGACTTTTACAAAATAACTAACAGTGATTTATGATTGGATGACTGTGTAAAGTAGTTTTACACCGTCAGTGTATCACTATTAAACTCTTTTTATAATTCAAATATCAATATAGTAAAATGTGATTGTTTTTATATTTTTGAGTTATATATTATAAGTTTTTTTTTAAACTTTTATGCACAACTAGAATCTCATTAATTAGAGACTGATTTATAGATTGAAATTACTTAGTCAATATAGAATTAATTTATAGACTGATTTAGACATTAACAATATTTAATTACTAAATAGAGTGATTTATAAAGACTACATAAAGTTGGTGTCTAAAATAGCCATTAATGTCTCTCAAAAAATCATTTATTTATTTGAAAATCAATTTTTCAATCACTAATTAAAATATAATTAGGGACTATGTTTTTCAATTGTTAATGACTAATAAAAAGATATTTATTTGTATAGAATAAGAAAATAGTGATATAATATAAGGATTTTGATTTTGTCAATACTTTGGGTGGCTTTGTTTTGGTTAGTTGATGAGGCTGTAACCTTATTTATTATGCAATGCATATATAAAATAATTAAGAACCATATAGAAGTTTAGAATTGGCTGTGATTGACCAATGAATGTGAACATGTTAAAGCAATCCAACCTAGTTTTCTTAATTTCTTAAATTAATTAATTAGCTTGGATGTTTGGTAACATTGCAATTTGCAACCTTGACTTGTTGGCCTTCATCATTATTTGACACTCATTTAATTTAATTATTAAGTGTCATTCCCATTGAAAAACCTAAATATGTGTCACATACAGATTGGTCAAGACCATGGACAAGTGGTGGTCTAGGACCACCTAATAATTTCTCTTAGTTCAAAGGGACAATGACTCAATGCTCAAAGCTAGGAGGTGGCCCAAAAATTAAAAAAGAAAATAGTAGTGCAATACTTATTTTTCTATATATTTTTATTTTATTTTTATAAATATATTGAAATTATTGTCTCGTCTCATATATCTTTTTATCCAAATTAAAATGTGACATGTGTAATTGAAAAATATCACTCTTTTGGTTTTTTTTTCATGATGATGTGTTACATCCATAAATTCATATTTAATGATTTTTCATCTAATTGTAACATATCAACATGTAATAGATATGATAATAAACTTAAAGTGTTTGCTTTTCTAACAAGATAAGAAATACAAACCAAAACTCAAATTATAAAGAAATTAAAACAAAGTTAGTATACTAATAAAGAACAAAAAATATATGTAAGCTTTAATTTATAATGATATTTTATCGATGATAAATGATAGAGACAATGCTAAAGCATTCTTTTGGAGTGGGCCAAATATAAAAAATAAATTAAATTATTATTTTAAAATCAATTTATTAAATTTAACCAAACTAAAAAATTCATAATAATTGACCACACATCACAAAAATCAAAATCATATAAATTAAACAAAACTATAATGTTGTAGCGGAAAAAGAAGATATTTAGTTTTTAAAATTCATTATCACAATTCTAATGATAATAAATCTTGTTATATTTAGATATCGTATTTAAAGTTTTAAAAGTATACTTGATCCTCAAATTTTGTTAAAGTAATTAAAAGTCAATTTTCAACCTGAGAATAATAACAATAATACATTTTCTGTTTCGAATGATGAAATAATATTTCTTTAACTTTTTATTAAGGAACATTGAGGAAAAGATAGAGAGAGGCCTTTAAAAAATTATTGAAAATGATGGTTGTATATATTTTTGGAGGTGTATCCATTTTAAGTGGTATGAGAAATAAGAAGAGGAGACAAAGAGAGAAAATGTGAGATGTATACATAATAGGAGATGTGATGAAAAAGGAAGAGAGAAATAGAAAGAAAAAGAAAATAGAGAAGAGGTTAAAAGAAATAAAATTGAATAAAATCATTATTGAATGTTATATATACATAGTGTGTTTATGTGTTTTTGCTTTTTCTTTTAGGGGTTGTCTTATATATAAATTTTTGTATGTGTATTTTTTTGGGGGGCGTAAATTGAATGATAGATGATAACATAAGAGTAAATTGAATAAAAAATTATGCTGCATCTTTTTTAGATTTGTTAAAAATATGTTATTTACTTATGTAATAAAACATGTAATTTTTAATGGAATTAGGTGTCTATTTTTTATGCAATATATATACCTTTTTGACTACTTGTATATTTTTTATGCAATAAAATGAATTAATATAAAAATGGAATGAACTGGTGTGGTTAAGGTAAGTTTGTGATTGATAAGTTTTTTGTATAGCACTAATAATTTAGGGGTAGATATGGGGTTACCAGGCAATGAAGTATTACAAGATTCTATAAGATGGAAAGAAGAGACCTTGAATGACTCAATTAATGAGCATGGCACTTGAATTTTTTTACACATAAACAACATTAAATACCAACAATATGTCATTGACTACATAATAAGTAGATAGCACGGCACACATGGCATTTATGCCAACACCACAAAGCAGAAGAAATAGTACTGTTAGTAGAGGTTACTGCAATGTATATCAAACATACTAACACCAAATTGTTCTTGCTACCAATGATCTACATTATTTAAAGAATTATGAAGTCCACTTGCCAACTTATATAGGAATAATAACTATAAGAAGTATCAGTAGAGAAGCATACTACATTTGAGCACAAGTGGTTCCTAGACTTCCCACATGCCCACATCAAACCATGCCCGTGCGAAATGTGTTCTTGCCACAACATGCGTTTGATACCTCTTATATCTAATTTGAAGTTATTCATTTTGCTTATGAAAATAAATCTCTCATTTGAGTTACAAGCAAGCATTACTCTGGTCAGGATTCATTCACAATGTGATGCATTAAGATTCATTCACAATGTGATGCATTATGTTTATAAAGAAAAACAAATATGTGAACATTTTATTCAGTGATTAGATTAGCTTCTTTTAAAAAATATAATTTCTTTTTTCTAGCTAGTTAAGAGAGTTTTTTCTTATAAGATATTCTCTGAAATTAGTGTGTGGCCAACTTAACAAGATGCATAAATTCCATAAATTTGCTTTGGGGGTGAATTGTATATACGTGTTTTATTTTGATGCTTTTTATATTGTAGCAAAAGGAATTAATCACTTTCTATTCTAGTTAGTTGTGATTACTTGTTGGATTAATATAATCGCAAATTAGAAATTTGTCATGGACATATTGATGACTCTGATTTGCCTTAATTTCTTTTACTGAATATCTCATTCTTTAGCAATTGGATTGAGAAAATTTCCATGAAACTTCCACGTAAGTTCAATATTACCTACAAGGATAGAGGAAACTTCTGCGTAAGTTTAAGGATTATGAATTACCTAACAACCATATATATATTATTATACTATTACTAACAGAACCTATTTGAAAGCCAATTCTTGACGATGATATCATGGTCTAAGGTAAAAAATGGGGTGCTGTTATTTACCAAGATGGACGTTAGCTAGTGTTGCTGTCATGTTCTAATTTTTAATCTTCATATGATATATACATTTACTTATTTTTATAGCAGGACAGTATGCTCCATTTGGCTTCATCCTTTAATTTATTCAGGTAGCAGAGACCCACTGATATTGGGGTCTACGTGTAACTACCTGTGGGGATGGATTGGCATATTTGCTTCAACAACTCTTATTTGTCTTTATTAATAAAAATTTAGCCTGTGTCAAAAAAAATAAAATACTATCCAACCTCTAAGGTGATAAAAACAAACTTTAAATGTGGAATGGTCATTTAAGTTAAAATTTTCTTCCAATTCCAAATTTCCAATACGTTCTGTAGAATGATTGCTAATGTACATACACCTTCTAGTTGGAGTGCATTAGTACCTATATTTGAGTTTGATTTTTTTTTTTATATGTTTAAACTATGCAATGAAATGCTACACACTCTAGACATTGTAGATAAAAACACATGTGTGTGAACAAAAGTAATAGATATATTAGTCAATCCACTATTAACATTGAATGAAAAATTACCTTAGTTCATGTGAATGATTTACTACTTTCGAATATATTTTTTATGATTCAAATATCAATACGGTAAAATGTGCTTTTTTAATATTTTTGAGTTATATATTATAACTTTTTTAAACTTCACAAATAGAAATTCATTAATTGGAGATTCAGTTAGAGACAAAAATTTCTAGTCATTATAGAAATCAATTTAGAGACAAATTTAAAAAATAAAAATATTTAATCACTAAATAGATCAATTTAGAGACTGAATAAAAGTGGTCTCTAAAATAGTCATAAATGTCTCTTAAACTATTTATTTATTTATTCAGAAACTGATCTTTTAGTGACTAATGAAAATATAATTAGAGACTACTTTTTTCAATCACTAATGAGTAATAAAAAAATTATTTGTTTGTTGTGAATAAAAAATAGTGATATAATGTATCGAATTTCTTTTTGTCAATACTTTGGGCGGCTTTAATTTGTTTTGGTTAGTTGATGGATTTTTTTTTTTTGACAGGATTAGTTGATGGAACTATAATCTTATTTTTTATGCAATGCATATAATAAGAAACGTCCAGATTTTTAGACTTGGCTGTGATTGGCCGCGAATGTGAACATGTTAAAGCAATGCAAACCTTGACTTGTTGGCATTAAATAGTGGAATGGGATTCATCATGTGCTATCATCTCCCATCTTCATTTTTGTAAACCAAACCAGTAGGAACTTTATTTTCATCCACTTCATCCCCCTCCACTCCACTCTCTACCACCAACTCAAACATTTTAGAATTGCCCCTTTCTATTATTAATTGCCTCCTCTCTTCCTCTCCTTTAATTTATGATAAACTTTCCTTTTTGGGTTGTGAAGTTTACATTATTTTGTTGTTATTCTAATTTGCTGTGTTGAGTAGCCGTGTTTTTGGTATCCTTGCTTCAAACAGATTTTCTAACTGCAGGAGTGATTCGGAAAAGGAATTCTGTTACTTTCTTTCTTACTTTGGTACTGCATTATTCAATCCCATTGCTACTCTTTGTTACTTTTTTGCATTTTTACTCTTGGGTATATACTGCATTGTTACTCTGTTACTTTCTTGCATTGGTAGATTTCATTTATTATTGCCATTTAAATCCCATTATTAAATCGCTATATCCTTACCAATTAGAAGAGTAGTGCATGAATCATGATAGATAAAGTATATTTTAGTAAAAGCAAAGAAAAGAAAATGGAGGTTTTACACACAGCAGCACTAACACATGTAAATCACAAATTTGAACAATTGTATTTGGAAAAGGTGTAACCAAGACGTTAAGGTAAGCCTGAAATATGAATCAAATAAGTGCAAAAGTCAACTCTTCTTCTATGTTCCAAAGTAGATTTGGGGTTGAGGAAGGTCAATAATACCTACAAGCACTAGGATTATGGAGCATCTAAATAAGGATTATTAGTTGTTGTTTTTAATTTAAATTTATTTATTTATCTTTATTAATACTCAACTAATTTTTTCTTGTTAGGAACTAAAATAATGTATGATTTATGGAGGAATTGTTGTTGCTGTTGTTGTTGTTGTTGTTAAAATCTGTTTAAAGGAAAATTATAAGATTGACAACAACTTCTTAAAATTGAAAAAAAAAAAAAAAAAAAGAGCTGAAACTAAAAACTAAAAATTGCTTTTGGTTTTTAAAATTTTAAAAGTTAAAATTAGAAACCACTCAAAACCGGACCTTAATCTCTTACTTTCTCTTAACCAATTTATATTTGTGCCAACAACTCATATATATATATATATATATATATATATATATATATATATATATTATTTTTTTAAAATTTCTTAAATAAGAATGCATCACTTGTATTATATTAATATTAATGTTTTTTTTGACAGAGCTATATTATTATATTATTAATTATTAAATAACCATTATTTAGTTAAAATAATGAGTTATTTTTATGTAATTATACTTAATTATTACGATATAAAGCTTTTGCTACTTTAACTACTATTTTCACAAACACTTGGGTTGATTTCTCTCAAAACAGTGACAATATTTTAAATCTTGCAAAAATATCACACATTTTAAAACATTTATTAAATTATTAACTTTACTTTTTAAAAATATGTAATACATTAACATTAAAATACACTCTAACTAAATAAAATTTAAAATAATTTTTTTATCAACCGCGTTTAACTTGCAGGTCTAAATGTAGTTTAATTTAATTATCAAGTTTGTTTCCATTGTACATAAGCTTCTATTTTACTTCCAAACTTTTTTTTTTCCCAATCCGTGTAACTGTGTAAGGATAGGAAGAATATTATAAATTTCCTATTTATTTAGTTTATTAGCGTGGTTTACCATCCTTCACAAATTAACCGCCATCATTGTTTATTTATTCTTCTGTAGGTGAGCAAGAGTATGAACTTTGCACTGTTTCATCTCATATTACACAGATTTATAAAACCCCATGGTCTAGCACAAAACTAAAATAGCGCTTTCCCAAAGAAGCGCTATCTATAGTCCAGCCTTATATTGCGCTTTTCTGGAAGTGCTATCTATGAATATACAGCGGCTACAGCAATAGCGCCTCAAAAGCGCTATGTATGGGAAAAATAAGCGCTATCTATGTTATATTTTGGCATAGTGCATAAATATATTAAGATTGAGAATATTAAAATTAGGCATGAGTACAATTTTTTTTTTATATAATTATTAAAAAGGATTATAAGTCTAGAGTGAAAGATATTAGTAAATCAATTTGTATTGGTATTTTAGGTTGGATTACATAAAGAAAAAAAATTGATTATAAAATTTGTATGAAAAAAAAGTATTTTTAGGGGATTAATGTGGAATGACAGGAACATTGCTGATGTGATTTTTTTTAAATATTTTTAGAGTACAAAATACAATAAATTTAAATTTAGATATATATTAAAAGTATAAAATATAAATTTATTTTATATTTAATAAATGATTTAAATGAATATAAATATATGGTATCTAACATTTTTTTATCCGTAAGAATCGAAGACAATATCAGGGGTTTACAATACTCACACAGCATGCTCAACCAACTAAACTAGACTCCCTTGGTATATGTATATGGTATCTAACATTAAAGAGAATAATAATGAAATTAAAGATTATATTAAATATTTTAATAACAAACATTAATTCAAACAATTTTTCATAATGAAACGTAATAAGTACCTAACAATTTGATGTTTTAACGAAAACGTTATAATGATGTTATAATTTGTAATCAATATCTAACAATTATAAATCATATTTAATTAGCAGTTTTTATTGTAATTAAGAGACTCAAATTGATTAAAATGTTAGTTCTTGGAAAAATAATAAATAGTATGTAAATATTATTAAATATAAATATCATAAATGAATTTTTGTTTTTGCTGACCATGGTATTGGTACGGATTATTCATCGCTGGAAGCAATGATTAAACTCTGTCGGAAACCGTGAGCGCAGACCAAGGTGGATATATAAATAATAAATGAATATTTTTGTATGAAAAAGGAGAAAGTGAAGTAATGTTTGTATTTGCATAACACCTTCCAATATATTTATATATTTTTTAAAGACAATATCTTTATAGTACTGTAAAAAATGATAGAGTAAAATATTTAATATGTTGTGTAAAGTAACTAATTATTTAAATTTGCATTGAATTAGTTGCTATACGTCTCCTGCATTTTGAAAAGAAAAGCGAAAAAATTCTCTGCTTCAACTATGAGAATGCTTTAGAAGCGGGGGGAAATAAAGGCAGCTGATAGTAGGAAAGTAGAAAAGGATACCGTGCAGAATGATGGGAAACTACCACAGGCAAAAAACTTGGATAACAAGGGCCTTTTCAGGAGAGGACCGAGACTTGAAGAGCACCGGCTGATGACCTCCAGAGAAAGGTATATTTAACAATGGAGGGAGGTATATTTAAAATTTGCCCTCAATGAAACATAGTTTGAGTTGGGTTGGATTGAGTCTGTTACTTTTTTGTTAAGCAACTTGACCTTAATTGGGTTGGTTCAGGTTGGGTGTAATCACATTGAACAGTTAAAATAATAATATATTCTTGAAATTTAAAAAAAAAAAAAAACTAAAGAAAACAATAAAAAATAGTAAAAAATAACATAAAAAATGATGTACCTAATTATTTTGAGTGTAATTAGGTATTTTTTTCAGTATCTTTCTGAAGAGGGATAAAGCAACAACTTTAGACTATTTAGTTATTTTGTGTTAAGTTTTTTTTTTTATATTCAGTTTAATCTTTTTTTGATTCAGTATTTTGTGTTAAGTTAGTGACACTTATTAAGTATTTTATGTTCAGTTAGTGACGTGTGTCAATAATTTTTAGTTAGTGACGTTGTTAAATACTCCATCCGTTCCTTTTTATCTGTCTTGTAAGGTTGTTATAGAAACCAAGAAATGTAATAAATTTTATTGATTATAATAAAATAGTTGTGGAGTTTTCTATTTTACCTATTTTACTTTTCATTCAACAATAAATGCATGTGTAAATTCATTAAGTAAGGATATAATTGATAAAAGAGTAATTAATGTGATATTGAACTTTGTAAACTATAGATAAAAAGAAACAAAATTTTTCCAAAAATTCGACACTGAAATTATACCCTTGTGACAAATTTTTAGCCACATATTTTGATATTTTCTTATGGCTTTTTATGACAGCCAAGAAAGAACACCAATAAATAACTATTTTTTTGTAGTTTTTTTTTTTGCATTCTGGTACGGATTATTCATCGCGCTAAGTAATGACTCTGCCGGGGACCGTGAGCACACACAAGGTGATATTCCCCTTCCTTGTGTGCGCTCACGGTCCGATAGAGTTTTTGTAGTGCAACCCTTTCTTGTCACATTAACATTTTAATTATTATGTCACAAGTTGATTCAATATTTCAATTCATCACTTTCTCCCAACTAATTTATATCCACATCAATAACTTTTACTTTTTTAGTTTCTTAAATAATTAAAAAGTCACCAGTTATATTCTACAAAATTAATAGAGATTAATTGATATATATGCACTATAAGTGTAAAGCCTCTTTACACTAATGGATATATGTACTATATATGTCTCTTGCTTCTTTTGCGGAGCAGCTGGGGTTAATTTTGTGGTCTTAAAATGGATTGGTTCATATAGTCACAGAACCAGGAGGTCTCATCGACCATGAAAACGCTGAGGAAGAAGAACATGGATTCCAAAGTAGATGAAACTGTTAGAAATAATAATAATAATTAGAAAATGAAGAGTTGTCTGATAGAATTAGAAGATAAATGAGTGTGAGTTAATAAGCATTAAGGGGCATTATTCTTATGTAACCACTAAGAATTAGAAGGGTTATTGTCATTATGCTCATTAAGTGTGTTAAAGGAAGAGTTATGTAACGGCTATGAGTTACTCTACTATAAATAGAGTACAAATTCATGTAACGTGTGTGCAAAATGGAATAGAATCTCCTCTATTATCTTTAGTCTCCTCTTTCTATTTTTCTAACAAAGTGGTACCAGAGATTTTGAAGACCTCCCTTGAAGGTGTTGACAAGGTGAAGAAGGTGCGCCTACAAACACTTCGTGGAGAGTTTTAATCCTTGTGTATGAAGGAGTCCGAGTCAATTTCGGATTTTTGTAATAGGGTGATAATGGTTGTGAACCAAATGAAGTGTTTATGGGGAGAATATGGAAGAGTCAAAGGACTTAGAATCAATGACCGTGGACCAATTGTTGGGTTCACTTCAAGCATTTGAAGAAAGGTTCAAAAAGAGACATGATGAGCCTTTGGAGCAAGTCCTCAAAGCCAAAGCTTCTTTGAAAGAAAATGGAGGAGAAGAAAGCCAAAGAGGACGTGATCGTGGAAAAGGACATGGACGTGGTCAAGGAAGAGGAGGAAGAGGAGATCGTGACAATGTTGATAATAATGAAAGAATTTATCAACCCACTAGAGGTCATGGAAGAGGAAGAGGTAGAGGCAATTTTGGAAGAACAAATGAAAGGAGGTATGATAAATCTAATGTTGAATGTTATAATTGTCATAAGTATGGACATTTTTCTTGGGAGTGTAAAGCTAATGTTGAATGTTATAATTGCCATAAGCTTGGTCATTTTTCTTGGGAGTGTAAATCCAATGTTGAAGAAAGGGCCAATCTTGTTGGTGACAAAGAAGAAGGTGAAGAGCCAACATTATTGCTAGCACTTAATAATGAAGAGAATGATGATAAGTGCTTGTGGTATCTTGACAATGGAGCAAGTAATCACATGTGTGGTTACAAGGAGAAATTTGTGGAGCTTGAAGAGAAGGTGAAAGGAAATGTTTCCTTTGGTGATTCTTCCAAGGTGCAAATTCAAGGGAAAGGTACTATTTTGATTTCCTTAAAAGATGGTGCTCACAAATTAATCAAGGATGTTTATTATGTTCCTAAACTAAAAAGTAATATTTTGAGTTTGGGACAACTTGTTGAGAAGGGGTATGAAGTTCTCATAAATGATAATTGTTTGTGGCTTAAAGATCAAAACTCTAATTTGATTGCCAAGGTGTTTATGTCAAAAAATAGAATGTTCACTTTGAGCATTTAGACCAATGAAGCAAAATGCTTAAAGGCTAGCACAAAAGATGAAGCATGGTGTTGGCATATGAGGTTTGGCCACTTGAATTTTGGAGCACTCAAGACCTTGGGAGATGAGAAGATGGTGAAAGGGATGCCTTACATCAACCATCCAAATCAATTGTGTGAAGCATGTCTCCTTGGCAAGCATGCAAGAAGAAGTTTTCCTAAAGAAGCCGAATCAAGAGCAAAGGTTCCTCTCCAACTTGTGCACGCCGATGTGTGTGGACCAATTGATCCTCTTTCATTTGGTAAAAACAAATATTTTTTGCTCTTTATTGATGATTTTAGTAAGAAGACTTGGGTGTATTTCATGAAGCAAAAATCTGAGGCTTTTGTAATGTTTAAAACTTTTAAGGCTCTTGTAGAGAAGGAGAATGGCTATGTAATCAAGGCTCTAAGATCCGATAGAGGTGGCGAATTCACATCAAAAGAATTCAATGAGTTTTGTGAAAATAATGGGATTCGTCACCCTTTAACGATTCCTAGAACCCCACAACAAAATGGGGTGGCAGAAAGAAAAAATAGAACTATTCTTAATATGGCTAGATGTATGTTGAAAGCTAAATCTATGCCTAAGGAATTTTGGGTCGATGCTGTTTCATGTGCAATTTATTTGTCTAACTGCTCTCCTACAAGGAATGTCAAAGGTCAAACACCTTAAGAAGCATGGAGTGGAGTGAAGCCAAAAGTTGACCATCTTAGAGTCTTTGGGAGCATTGCATATGCTCATGTGCCCGACCAATGAAGAACCAAGCTTGATGATAGGAGTGTGAAGCATGTGTTCATTGGCTATGATGAAAGTTCAAAAGGCTACAAGTTGTACAATCCAAACAATGGAAAGATTATTGTAAGCAGAGATGTTGAATTTGATGAAGAAGAGACATGGAATTGGTAGAAAGAAGAAGGCACCTATGATTTCTTTCCATATTTTGAAGAAAGTGATCAGGAAGTTATAGCACCCAATGAGTTTTTTACTCCACCTCCTTCACCAACTCATTTGATTCATGAAGCATCATCTTCCGAAAGGAGTTCAAGTGAAAGGCCAAGAAAAATGAGAAGCATTCAAGAGATATATGAGGAAACTAATGATATAAATGATTTGTTTTGTCTTTTTGTTGACAGTGAGCCTTTAACCTTTGATGAAGTTATGGAAGACAAAAGGTGGAGACAAGCTATGGAGGAAGAAATCAATGCCATTAAGAAGAATGACCCTTAGGAGTTATCAAAACTTCCTAAGGGTCATGAAGCAATTGGAGTCAAGTGGGTGTTCAAGATTAAGAAGAATGCGAAAGGAGAGGTGGAAAGATACAAAGCAAGGCTTGTTGTTAAAGGCTACAAGTAACAACATGGAGTTGATTATGATGAAGTGTTTGCACCGGTTGCTCGTATGGAGACAATTCCTCTTCTAATCTCTTTAGCGGGTCAAATGGGGTGGAGAATTTTCCAACTTGATGTCAAATCGGCTTTCCTAAATGGCTATCTTGAGGAAGATGTCTATGTTGAACAACCGATGGGTTTTGCCAACAAAGGGGAAGAGAAGAAGGTCTTGGAATTGAAGAAGGCATTGTATGGTCTAAAGCAAGCAGCAAGGGCATGGAATAGTCGCATTGACAAGTACTTTCAAGACAATGGGTTTGCTTGTTGTCAACATGAGTATGCTCTTTATGTTAAAATTTTTGATAATGGTGATATTCTCCTTGTTTGCCTTTATGTAGATGATCTCATCTTTACCGACAATAACCCAAATTTGTTTGAAGATTTCAAGAAGGCTATGTCTTGTGAATTTGAGATGATAGATATGGATGGAGAATGGCATTTTTGTTTCTTAAGAGAGCTATACAAAGAAGGTGTTAGAGAAATTTCAAATGTTTGACTGCAATCCTGTGAACACACTGATGGAAGGTAACCTGAAATTGTCCAAGCTTAATGGTGGAGAGAAGGAAGATCCTACTTTGTTCAAGAGTCTTGTAGGAAGCTTGAGGTACTTAACATGTACAAGGCTAGATATTATGTATGCGATTAGTGTTGTTTACCGCTTTATGGAGCCCCCCACCTCTACTCATATGAAGGCAGCAAAGAGAATTCTTCGTTACCTAAAAGGTACACTTGATTATGGCTTGTTTTACTCTCTTTCTAATGAGTTCAAGCTTATGGGATTTTGTGATAGTGATTTTGCGGGAGATGTTGATGATAGAAAAAGCACTACCGGCTTTGTGTTTTTTATGGGTGATTGTGCTTTTACTTGGAACTCTAAAAAGCAAGCCATTGTTACACTTTCTACTTGTGAAGCCGAGTATGTAGCTGCAACTTCTTGCACGTGCCATGCTATTTGGCTAAGAAGATTGTTGAAGGAGTTTAACATGGACCAAGAGGAGAGTACAAAGATTCATATTGATAATAAATCTGCCCAAGTTCTTGCTAAGAACCCGGTGTTTCATGAACGAAGCAAGCACATAGACATGAGGTATCATTTCATTAGAGAATGCATTGCCAAGAAAGAAGTGGAATTGATTCATGTGAAGACACAAGATCAAGTTGCAGATATTTTCACTAAGCCCCTCAAGTTTGAAGATTTTAGAAGATTGAGAGCAAGACTTGGAGTGCAGAAAATTTGTTGAGAATTTTCTAATTAAGGGGGATGTTAGAAATAATAATAATTATTAGAAAATGAAGAGTTGTCAGTTAGAATTAGAAGATAAACGAGTGTGAGTTAATAAGCATTAAGGGGCATTATTCTTATGTAACCACTAGAAATTAGAAGGGTTATTGTCATTATGCTCATTAAGTGTGTTAAAGGAAGAGTTATGTAATGGCTATGAGTTACTCTACTATAAATAGAGTACAATTTCATGTAACGTGTGTGCAAAATGGAATAGAATCTCCTCTATTATCTTTAGTCTCCTCTTTCTATTTTTCTAACAGAAACAAGAGATAGAGACAGCGAAGGTGGGCAGGGCACAACATAAGACGTGAACGTGTAAATGTTTGTTTTTTAAAAAAAATTAAAATACACTTTTTAATTATTAATTTAAGGTTTAACAATTAATACCCATCTTTTTAATAACTAATATAAAAGTAATGTGCCCGAAAATTGCAACTTGTTACCTATCATAATGTATAAAACTCTCCAAAATAAAGACAAAATCACAATTAATTCCAATTGAAATAGGACACAAAAGAACTCAATACAAAACCATCCTCAAAATGATAAAAGTCACGAGCAACATATATGACTGCACTTTTCATCTAAATTGAGTCATCAATCAATTACTGTGTCCAAGGATACTGTTGAATGAATACCTATTTCCCTTTCTCTTTCTAAGCATTCTCCAACAGGCCCAGGATTATCATTTATGGTGAAGTCCTCTGCCTCTTGTATGCAGGAAGAAGTTGTTCCCAGTCATCCTCATTTTCATTATTTGAGCCTCCAACTCCAATTGCTCTGGCTTGTGACTCATTATCAGAGATTTGAGTAATTGATTCCCATTCCAGAAGTTCCTGGCTACTACTATTGACCAGATTCAACCCCAATGCTGATGAAGATACTGGGAAGATCCCACACCTTTGTATCCTCTCTTGATTATGTCCAACCCTGGTATTGCTATTAACCAGCTCAAAGCACGATGTTGTGGCATATATTGGGAAAACCCCGCACCCTTTTATGCTCCCTTTATAGCATTTAAATTCAAATTTAAGTGTTATGTTGCTGAATTGATCATACAACTCACTTATTCTGTCACACCGGCTAATGTCAACATAGGAAAAGAACACATGATCTGAAATTAAGTTGTTGGGGAATTTTGTTTGCATGAATTGGCGGCAGACCTGTATGCCATCTTGATAAATATAAATCAAAACACTATCATCCAAAATATCATCATCCGAAACATCTTCCCAACCATCACCATCCGAAACATCTAAATCTCGTCCTTTAGAAAAAATGATGCAACAAATGAAGCCCAACGAGTCAAATTTGGGACAGTAAGAAATAGTTAGTAAACTCTTGGCTGTATGACACCAAGACTCTTTGTTGACATGGTCTCCCGGGAAGATGAAATAATCAAGATGACGAAACTTAGGATTATTATGATATTGTTCATGTAAGTTGGGTATGTGTTGTAACACTAGCCCTTGTGTCATGTCTTTATCAAGAGAAATGCAGTTAAAGGCCCTCACCTCTTCCACTGACCGTGGAAGCTCCGGCAGAGACACGAGTTTCCAACAATCATTTAAATAAAGCTTTCTCAGGAATGGTGAAAGCTCTGGTAGAGACACGAGTTTCTTTCAATCATTTAAATAAAGTTCTATGAGGGATGGTGGAAGCTCTAGCAGAGACACGAGTTTCCAACAATCATTTAAATGAAGCTTTCTCAGGGATGGCGGAAGCTCTGGTAGAGACACGAGTTTCCAGCAATCATTTAAGTGAAGCTTTTCCAGGGATGGTGGAAGCTCCGGTAGAGACACGAGTTTTCCACAATTATTTAAAAGAAGCTCTATCAGTGATAGAGGAAGCTTTGGTAGAGACACGAGTTCCTGGCAATTATTTAAATGAAGCTCTCTCAGGGATGGTGGAAGTTCCGGCAGAGACACGAGTTTCATGCACCAATCCAATCGAAGCCTTGTTAGCATTGAAAGGTTTTTGATGTTTGCAGGAAAGCTCTCAACATTAGTTTGACTTAGATCTAACTCTTCTAAAGATAATAAGTGACCAATTGATGGCGATAATGAACATAAAGCGGTATGAGGAAAGTCCAATCTTTTTATTTCCTCTGATGTCACTGAAAATTCCTTGAGCGATTAACAACCCTCGAGTCTTAGTACACAGAGAGATTTTGAGTGAACATTGCTTTTAAGGCTTTCAATATTTCTGCAGTAACTTAAATACAAATATGTAAGCTTGTGAAGGGATAACATGGATGGATGGAGTTGATGCAAGCTTTCACAGTCAAAAAGAGAAACATATTCAAGTTTTTCTGCCTTAGATAAGTCTGGGAGAGAAATCAGGTCTTTGCAGTATGAAAGGTCAATTGTCTTTAAATTCACAAGATTCTGCAACAAGAAAGATGCAATATCACACTGTTCAGAAATTTTTAAATTCATAATTGTGAACCTTAAGTAAAAGAAAAACCTGAGTAAAGCTCTACAAGCTGTTCTGTACAAAAGTTAGTTGTTCTACAAGTTGTTCTGCAACATTCATACCTTAACCCCGTCCCAAAGCTCTTTGATTGCTATGAGGCATGTGAAGCTCTACAAGTTGTTCTGCACAAAAGTTAGGCGGACAAGACCCCATTCACTCCAATAAAGGTACCTCAATTTATAGGATAATGACACAAGACCATTAGGAAGGTATACATCAAAAGAGATACTGAATCCATGGATTTTAAGAAATCTCATGCTTGTCATCTTCGCAAGGAAATCAGAGCTCAGATATAGATCAACATTTAATTGACGCAAATCCAAAATTATCCCTTCAACAACATCAGCTCCCTAACAAACAAAAATTAGAATAATAATTAGCAAAGGCTATGATACTAGCTACATTAGAAAAAGGGATACATCATACATGTATTATCAAACAGAAATAACTGCATCTTCCACTAACCTTGTTATATTTCAATACATCAAGCACTTCCTCATGTTTCCACAATTGACTTCGTTTTCCAGGACACTTTTTAGATTCTTGATGAACAATTTTCTGACCCATTTCCTGTATTAAGGCGTGCATTTCTATTCCAGATGATGGAGAGAAATCAAAAGCTTCTAGTATTCCTGTTATCTTATCTCTTTCTTCTCCTTTTGAGAACTATCTAGGCCATCATAACTTACTTTTAATACATTATGAATTTTCATATTTGGAATATTGTCAAATTTCCTCAACTCACATTCCCATGCCTTTTTATTTCTTTCACGAAGACTTGCACCTAGAACCTTTAAAGCCAAAGGAACACCTTTGCAATAGGAAATTACTCTTCTTGATAGATGTTCATATCCAGGTTTAGGTTGTTTTTCTCCAGAAACAGTCAAATAGAAAACCTGAAGAGAGTTATCAATGTTCAATTCCTCAACCAGATATATTTTATTAACTTTGCAAGGTATTTGCTTATCGCTAGTTGTAACAATGACTCTACTTCCTTCTCCCAAGCATTCATATTCTTCAATTAGTTTTTCAAATTGCTATGAGGTAGACACATCACCTAGGACAATGAAAACTCTTTTACGTCGAAGCTTGCTCATGTCAAAACCATTAAATTGACGTTTTTCTTCCTCTAACAAGGTAGAGAAAAGTTCATTACATAAATATTCGAGCTTACCTGATTTTTCTCTTACATCTGCGAGGAAGCAACAACCTTTGAAATCATAAGACAATTTGTCATATAAAGCCTTAGCAAGGGTGGTCTTGCCTACTCCACCCATGCCCCATATTCCAAGGGTTATAACTTTACTTGACCCAATTTTTAGTATTGATTCAATTTCTTCACAACTTTTCTCAATTCCAACTAGTCTTTTATGATGGTTTTGGTATGTATATGTAGAAGCCAATTTTTTCGAAACATCTTGAACAATGCCCTTAAGGAGTCCAGCCTCAGTTCTAGCATATGAAAAGGGCAACACAGAAATAAATGATGTGTTAAGTCTAACAAATTCAAAAGAAAGAAAAAAAAAACTACACAGATTATTATACACAATCTATGAGCAATGTGGTAGTGTAATAGAGAAAGAAACAAAAAACATATAATTGGGAGATGAAAATTCAATGACTTAGAGAAGATAACCAATGCCTCTGCTTCTTCTATTCAACCAACTACTTAAACTAGCATAAAAATAGTTGTACTACAAAAGAATGCTCAATTTAGAATTAAATATGTCCAGCACAATTTAGAACAATAACTTGTCTTTCTCATTTTTTATTTCAGAAAATTTACTTACTCTCAATTCATTTAATAATTTTATTTACCTATTTCGAGTGTTCCACCCAGCTAAATTAGCTACTTCTGTGAGAACAACTTTCCATTTGCTGCACATGGGTTCTCCCTCATGTTTAGCAAAGGCTTCCTCGTAGCTCCCAGTCTGGTTCCTTACATGGGATGGATCTACATTGTAAAAGACTAGTATCACAATTTGTCCCTTTTCTTTCTTGAATACCATAATCTTGCTGAGTTCATTCTAGCACCACTTTGAGGAAGCATAGTTCTCTGAGAAGATAACAACAGATATATGAGAATCTTCAATGGCTTTGATGAGAGCTAGTGATATTTCATCTCCCTTTTCAAGCAGGTTGTCTATGACGGTTTCAATTTTTGCATCAGTCAAAGAATTATATAAATGGCTTGTGAAGTTCATGCGCGTGTCTTCACCATGAAAGCTTAGAAAAACGTCATATTTTTTAGATGATACCGCAGAAGAAGAGTTAGAAGAAGAAGCAACATCAGTGATCCTTTGCTGCTCATCCATTGTGAATTCCTAGTGTTGCACCTGCAAAACCAGAGTTAGAGAAATGAAACCAAAAAAAAAAAAAAAACTTATGTTTCAATGTGTTCATGACACTTTTCCTCATTATTGTCCATTGTAATTTATAAATCCTTGAAATATGAGTGTGAGTAACCAATTTCAAAAAATCTTTAAAATTTTGAAGAAAAAACAAAGGCAAAAGAAAAACAGAGAATAGAAGATAGAAGAAGAGGATAACAGGCAAGAGATTATGGGATAGTAAGCTGCAAGCTACTTTTACTATTAAAAGACCACCAACACTGGCAAAAGGGGGGAGAGGGGGTTTCTTTCTCTTTTTCTTAGTGGTTTTTGTGGGGGTTCTTTCTCTTTTTCTTGGTTGTTTCTCTCTTTTGCAGGAACACTCTCTTTAAAAGCATAGGATATTGCTTTGCTCGCTCTCTCTACTGATGCGCCCACTACATGCTTAAAGCAGTAAGTACAAGTGCTAACAGTACATTCTTTTGGATAGGGATAGACTTACTATTATTGGTTTAAAATATATAATTTGTTAAGTTTCACTTCTTAGGTAATTAACGAGTTTCATTTATAATTTTGTTGTTTTGCTACATTTCAACCAATAATCTTTAAAAAAAAACAATAATAAAAAATATACAAAAGAGTTTGTTTAAAAGGGTATTACTATTTTTTCTTACATGCTTAAAGCAATTAGGCGAGGCAAATAAGAAAGCCATATTCATTCTTTAGAGGTTGTTTTACTTCTTTCATTACTTTCTTTTATTTGGATTTTATGTCAATAATGTAATGCATCTCATAATTTCAAATCCAATAATTTCATTGCTTTCATTACTTTCTTTTATTTGGTTTTTAATTTTCCACTTTCACCTTTTCTTTTCACCATTTCATTTATGTTGTTGCTATTCTTTCCTCTTTTTTTTTTTCATTTTATTTATATTGTCTTTAATGTTTCTTAAAACAATAAATAGAATTGTATGTTACATTCGGTGATGAATATAGGGTCTATGCTATTTTTTTCTCTCTCTCGTGGTTGATATTTAATTTATTGTTTAATTTTGTATTTGAGGATTAAGGCTTTTGAAGAGAGAGTCACTTTGTCTGCAGCATTCTTTTTTCGTGTTTAATTGTATCAAATTTCAATTAACCACAGTTTGGAATACTATAGTTTTGTTTTTATCTCTTTTTTTCTAGAAAAAATAGAAAAATAATTTTAATCTTCATGATATTGATTGAGTAGTAAATACTATCTTTGGTGTCATTTAAAACTTCTTTCAATAAAATGTATACTTTTAGAAAAATTAAAAATAAATTTTATCATAAAAAGCAACCACCAATAATATTAATTGAATAACATATACTATCTTTAATGTTATTGAACTGTAAGGGTTTAATAATTAGTTATTTTGAATTTTAAAATATATATTTAAAAGTAAGTCATTCATCTGAACTATAGTAATTTTTATTCGATGTTAATAGTGGCATGAATAACATATCACATAATATTTTACCTACAAAGTCTAGTGAGTGTAGCCATTCGATCATTGCATATATATATATATATATATATATATATATATATATATATATATATATATATATATATATAAAGAAATTTAAAGTCATTGAAGTTAAACTTCATTGAGATTTTTTTATACGTTGTATAAAAAAATTATCATATTTAATCGCAAGTAAACAATCATTAAAGGATCTAATTTTAATAATAACTATAAGAATGCAGTAAAAAAAATAACTATAAGAATATAAACTTGTTATTAAATATATAAATAACAATCATTCTACAGACTGAAAAAAAATTAAGAAAAGGCCTCGAGGTATTGGAAATTTGAAATTGAAAGAAAATTTTAACTTAAATAACCATATCACAGTTAATTAAAGTCTAACGTTCCACCCCTTTTTTGACCTTTGACCATGCAAAGGCGAGATGTCATCATGACGAATTGTCTGTCCACTTGGTTCGGATAGTATAATAATATATATAGTTGTTGGGTAATCCTTACATATATAACCCATTACAGTGCTAGTAAAGTGGACAAGAGGTATGAAAAGGTACTCTCATTTTGCCTGGGCTGTAATACTTTATTGTCTAATAATTCTCCTAAGCATAGTGGTATGAAAAGGTACCCTCATATTGTAATACTTTGTTGTCTAAATGGTTAGTAGGGATGTTACTTTATTCAGATGAGATATTCGTTTTTCAATTATTCAATTTTATTAGAATTAAATAACTAAAACCAGACCTACTTTTTCTCGTTTTCTGATTGTGTCATATTGGGTGGAACTTTTGAATAAAAAATATCAACAAATATTGGGTTTCTTTTGAATTCCGGATGGCTTTGAATTTTACTGCAAAAGCCTTTTGCCACGTGTAATTTCAACAACATAGCCACAGTGGAAAAAAATTTCAGTGCTCCAAATCATGTGTATGAATTTGAGTTTTTTTTTTTTTTTTTTAATTTACTCTAAAGTAAGAAATATGTTTTATAGAGAAATAAATAAATAAAAGTTAACTTCCGCTAAATTGACATTCCTGCCCAACCTCAAACTGAAGTGGATTTGGTATAAAATGGGATATTTTTCAGTTTGGTTGTTGAAATTTCTAACTGTTTTGAATTATTTTTTTTTTGTCCTAATTATAAGCAACAATCACTACTTTTAAAAGTAAATTTCTTTTGTACCCATACTTTATTGTTTGCTCTATTCTCTATGCACTATGACAACCACTTAAAGTTAAGGGTGTTTTTGGAATAAAAATTGAACTTTTGGCAGAATTAATTAAAAAAAGTTGTAATAATTATTTTCCTTGGTATTGATGATTTGTCCTATGTTGCTTATAATTAGCCTAGTTCCCTAGTAACAAAACAATTTCTCCAATTAGGATTCATGTACTCTTGTAGTTACAGTTATAAAGAATGCAATTGAAAATTAATATTTGCATGGTAAATCTATTTTTGCTTTATTTCATGACATGATATATGTATATATAAAATAAAAGCATTTAATAAGGTGTTGTTTTTATTTAGTAATGCTATGTTGCATCAGATAAGCAAGAGAGTGCCAATGACAGATGAAGAACTCCTTGATATCAATTCCAGTAGGTTTATTGTGATCATGATACAATGGCACATAAGTTCAATATTGCTACATTATAATAATTGAAATGATGGCAGAGGATGCTACAACATGCAATTTCCAAGTTCTGCACAAGTTGATAAAACACTTCTCACTTTGGCACAAGTACAAGAGAAGAGTATTGTTAGTTGCTATAATTACTTACTTTTCAAGTAGTTTTTAAGGCAATTCTCTATCTTTTTCTCTCATTTGGAGTGTTGTTTTACTCAATTTCTGTTAATATTGCAATTTAGTTAGAATTTCTTTAGTTCTTCTAGTTTTATGGTTATATCTTAGTGTTTTGCCCCACTTTTTGTAGGAATTGGAGATTTAAGTTGAAGAACACGTTTGGGAGCTGCATTCTGAGCTTTGGAAGCAGTGGAAGGTCCTTTGCAAGAGAAATCTGTTGAAGTGCAAAAATTTCAATTAAGCCAAGCCAAAATTCCAGCCTGAGCCAAATGTCACTTAAACACAATTCTGCACATGTATATAAAGGATTGACCCTCAGAAGTTCAGAGAGCTTGGACATTTTTTCAGTAGCAGTTTCTGTAGCTCGTTTTGTACTGTTTAGAAAGAGAGAAAAGCTCTCTCTTTAGTTCTTAGTTTTCTCTTCATCTCCTTCCCCTCCATGTGTATTTTCCAGCTGCTCATACCCATGAGTGGCTGAGTTCTATAGTTGTTAGGGGTTAGATGTAACCATTCTCAAAACTCTCTTGTATCTTTTGATATTATATATATATATATATATATATATATTCTACATATTTGTGTTTAAAGTTAGTATTTTGCTTCTTTTCTTAACGCTTGTTGTGGCTTGATCACCTATGGCATGATCCTTGGACATGACTGTTGTTGGGAAACACTTTCGTTGTCTAGAACTGAAGCAATATACCTCATGAACTTCGTGTCTAGGAATGGAGCTTAGTTCATGGGTTATCTTTTTGTGTCTAGACTTAAAGCTAGTTGCTTCGTTAAGTTGTTGAGGAATCAAGGCTTGGGGGAGTAATCTAAGACTCTCTGCACCTAAGGAATTAGGGCTGAGAATGTTTTTATTGACTGATTTTAACATTTAAATGCAAATAGAATGTATATTATGTGCATGCAAGAAGAGAGTAGAGAATGGTGAGATCTAACCCCTGCAACATCTTTATTTATCTGTGCTTAACCTCTGTCTACTGCAATTTTTTTTACTTCGAAACCACAAAAACATCTTCTTTGTTTCTGTTATGCACTAAATATGTTTTAAAGTCCCACAAAACCAACCAAAGTTTACGTTTTTATTGCTTTCTTGTGAAAACCAATTCAGTCTAGCTAGTATTTATGTGAACATTGCCTATATCAAGCAAATCCCTTGGGAAAATGATACTTGGACTTATCCATTTACTACTTGTGCAACTGGTGCACTTGCCAATCCGTTAACAAGTTTTTGGCGCCGTTGTTGGGGATTTGCATCTGAATATTAGGCAACTTCACATTCATATTATCCTAGGCTTTATTCTTTATTCTTTTATTCTTTGCATTTTTATTTCTGTTGTGGTTGTTGTTTTCTTGTGCTAACTTTCTGTTCTAGTGTTCTGTTTTCTTTTTCTCTATTTATGCACACAAGAAGTTCAGCTGATCCTTTGTATTTCGACCCGAAGATTGAGAGGACAGCAAGACTTACCAACAACTGGACAAGGAAGAGGAAGGCTCTAGAAAGACTTGCTAGTCAAGAACCACTATCTCCTGTTTCACCAAATCTGTCTTTGACATCCATTCCTGAAGAAGAAGAATTCGCAATGGCAGAAGAAGGGGAAGTGAATCAACCAAGGCGTACTTTGAATGATTATTGTGCCAACACAGGGCCGAGGTTCTTCAATACCATTGCTAGACCAGAGGTGCAGGCTCATAATGTTGAAATGAAGGCATCTCTCATCCACTTGATTAAGCAAAACAAGTTCCATGGTCTTGACCAAGAAGACCCTTATGCTCATTTGACTACTTTTGTTGATATCTGCAACACAGTGAAGCTACATCAAGTTAATGATGATTATATCCGGATCAGTCTTTTTCCATTCTCTCTTGATGGAAAGGCAAATGATTGGTACAGAGCCATTCCTCCTAACACTCCCCTGACTTGGGACGAGCTGGTTGACAGATTTTTTAATCATTTCTTTCCTCAATCTAAGATCAACCAGAGGAAGACAGCTATCTCTACTTTCATTCAAGGAGCATATGAGCCTTTGTGTGAAGCATGGGAGAGATTCAACGGCCCATTAAGGAAATGTCTAACTCATGGTTTCAATGAGGCAGCTCAAATCAACACTTTCTTAGCTGGACTTAGACCTCAAACCAAGCTTATGGTTGATGCTTCAGCTGGAAGCAAAATCATGTATAAGACACCGGATGAGGCTAAGGAAATTATTGAAAATATGGCCTCTAATAACTATGAGGTACAGCATGACAGAACTCCCATGCAAGTGCAGAAGAGAGGAGTTCTTGAATTAAATTCTCAGGATGCCCTCCTAGCTCAAAATAAGCTTCTCACGCAACAACTTGATGCACTCACTAAGCAACTTGCTAAGATGCCTCAACAACTCCAAGGATTACAAGCTACTCAGTCCAACACTCAACAAGTTCTTTGCTGTGAACTTTGTGGAGGTGGTCATTCAAGTGGCTAATGCATCATGCCACCAAGTTCCCAAGAAGAAATCAATTATATGGGGAACCAAAATCGGCAAGGCAATTCTTATGCTCAACCTTGCAATCAAGGTTGGAGAAATAACAATGCTGGTTGGAAGCAAGAAGTTGGTCTTTCGAACAAACCTCCTTACTAAAGTCATCAACATTACCAACCTCTTCATCAAGACCGTGTTTCTAAGTTGGAGGACACTCTCAATCAATTCATGCAAGTCTTTCTAACCAACCAAAAGAACACGGATTCTTCCATCAAAAATATTGAAGTGCAGATGGGACAATTTGCTAAAGATTTGACAGAACTTAAAAGTGGAGCATTCTCAGCCAACACTCAAGCAAAACCCAAGGAGCAATGTAAGGCTATAACTACAAGGAGAGGTACAATTGTGGGAGATTTGAGTAGAGATAAAAGTGAGCAAGAGGTAGTTGTGGAGGATGTAAAAGATGATGAGGAAGAAAAAAATGAGCTGAGTGAAAAAGAATCGAGTGAGAGTGAGAAAATCAGTGAGAAAAATGCAGAAAAAAGCGAAAATAGTGAGGCAGCTGAGCCAAAAATGACTAAACACCAGAGGGTGAGAGAAGAGAAGGAGTCAAATTTTGTTCCTCCACAAAAATTACCCTATCCTCATGTGCCAACAAGGAAGGACAGAGAAAGGCAGTTTGCACGTTTCTTAGACATCTTCAAAAGATTGCAAATCAATTTACCTTTCTCGGATGCACTTGAGCAAATTCCTACTTATGCCAAGTTCATGAAGGAACTCCTCACCAAGAAGAAAAAGTACATTGAGAAAGATACAATTGAATTAGAAGCTGGATGTAGTGCTATAATTCAAAAGCCATTGCCTTTCAAGCACAAAGATCCTGGTAGCTTTACCATTCCCTGCACCATTGGAAATTTGTCCATTGGAAAAGCTTTGTTAGATTTGGGAGCAAGCATCAATCTTATGCCGCTGTCCATGCTTAGCAAAGTGGGAGATGTAGAAATCAAGCCTACAAGGATGAGACTTCAACTAGCAGACCGTACCATTAAGCTTCCATATGGAGTTGTTGAAGATTTGCTAGTGAAGGTGGATAAATTTATATTCCCAGCTGACTTTGTAATTATGGATATGGAAGAGGATGCTGAAGTTCCTCTCATTTTGGGAAGGCCATTCATGATGACAGCCCGTGCCTTGATTGATGTTAGTGATGGCAAATTCAAGATGAGGGTGCAAGATGAAGAAGTCACTTTCCATGTGTTTGAAGCTATGCAGCACCCTCGTGAAGATAAATCATGCTTTAGAGTGGATATTCTGGATGAAATTTACACCACCTCTAGAAAGCAAGTGCCTAGTTCCACTCCTCTTGAGAAAGCTTTAATTGATGCATTTAAGTTACTCAATGAGGAGGAAGATAAGGAAATTGAGGAATGCTTAAAGAGCCTCGATACTTTGAAGGAAATTCCTCCAAATGAAGAAATTGTTGAATATTTGAAGAAAGATGAGAAGGTGGAGGAAACCAAACCCGAATTGAAGGTGCTGCCTCCATATTTGAAGTATGTGTTCCTTGAAGAAAATGGTGCCAAACTAGTCATCATTAGCAATGCCTTATCTACTGCAGAGGAAGAGAAATTGATTGAGGTTTTGAAGGCTAACAAAGGAGCCATTGGATGGTCTATCTCTGATCTCAAAGGGATAAGTCCTTCTTATTGCATGCATCGGATCTTCATGGAAGATGATTTTAAACTTGTGGCTCAACCTCAAAGAATACTCAATCCTGTGATGAAGGAAGAAGTGAGAAAGGAAGTCTTAAAGTTGTTAGAAGCTGGATTGATCTACCCTATATCCGATAGTGCATGGGTGAGCCCTGTGCAAGTTGTTCCTAAAATGAGAAGAATGAATTAATTCCTACAAGAACTGTCACGGGATGGAGGATGTGCATAGACTATAGAAAGCTCAACAAAGCAACAAGGAAGAATCATTTTCCCCTTCCTTTTATGGATCAGATGCTGGAAAGATTGGCTGGCCAAGCGTTCTATTGCTTTTTGGATGGTTACTCAGGCTATAGTCAAATTGCTATGGATCCTCAAGACCAAGAGAAGACAACATTCACCTGTCCTTTTGGAGTCTTTGCATATAGGAAGATGCCATTTGGGCTATGCAATGCACCTGCCACTTTCCAAAGGTGTATGCTAGCTATCTTCTCGGATTTGGTGGAGAAATGCATAGAATTCTTCATGGATGACTTTTATGTTTTTGGTGGATCATTTGAATTGTGCTTGTCCAACTTGGAAACTGTTTTGAAGAGGTGTGCTGAGACAAATCTCATTCTTAATTGGGAAAAATGCCATTTTATGGTGACCGAAGGAATTGTTCTTGGCCACAAAATTTTAGCAAGAGGAATTGAAGTTGACAAAGCCAAAGTAGATGTCATTGAAAAGCTCCCACCACCAGTAAATGTGAAAGGAATTCGAAGCTTCCTTGGACATGCTGGATTCTATAGGCGCTTCATCAAAGATTTCTCCAAAATTGCCAAACCATTGAGCAATCTGCTGAATAAGGACACACCATTTAATTTTGATGCTGAATGTTTAAATGCTTTTAAATTTTTGAAGTCTAGTTTAGTCTTTGCTCCTATACTCATTGCACCTAATTGGAAAATTGATTTTGAACTCATGTGTGATGCTAGTGATTATGCAGTAGGGGCTGTCCTAGGCCAGAGAAAGAACAAAATTTTCCATCCCATACATTATGCTAGCAAGGTGCTCAACGAACACCAAGTGAATTATGCAACAACTGAAAAAGAGTTGCTAGCAATAGTGTATGCTTTGGAAAAATTTCATTCTTATCTAATTGGCTCCAAAGTAGTTGTGTACACTGATCATGCTGCAATTAAATACTTGCTGTCCAAACCCGATTCCAAGCCTAGACTCATTCGTTGGGTTTTGTTGTTGCAGGAATTTGATCTTAAAATTAAGGACAAGAAAGGAAGTGAAAACCAAGTTACTGATCACTTGTCACGGCTTGTGAATGATGAGGTGACCACTCTCGAAAAAGAAATTCTTGATGAGTTTCCTGATGAAAAATTGCTTGTGGTGCAAGAAAGGCCATGGTTTGCGGATATGGCTAACTATAAAGCTGGTGGAATCATTCCAGTAGATATGAATTGGCACCAGAGAAAGAAATTTTTCAAGGATTCTCGCCTTTATGTGTGGGATGATCCTCATTTATTCAAAATTGGAGCTGACAATTTTCTTAGAAGGTGTGTTGCTAAGGAGGAAGCAAGGAACATCCTGTGGCACTGCCACAATTCACCTTATGGAGGGCACTACAGTGGAGAGAGGACTGCTGCAAAAGTCCTCCAGTCTGGATTCTATTGGCCTACAATTTTTAAAGATGCTCATGAGCATGTGCAAAGCTGTGATAAATGCCAAAGAACCGGAGGGATATCAAGAAGGAATGAGATGCCACTTCAAAACATTCTTGAAGTGAAGGTCTTTGATTGCTGGGGTATAGATTTTGTTGGCCCCTTACCTTCATCCTTCTCCAATGAATACATTTTGGTGGCTGTTGACTATGTTTCAAAGTGGGTAGAAGCTGTTGCTTGCCCCAAAAGTGACTCCAAAACAGTCATTAAATTTCTCAAGAAGAATATCTTCTCTCGGTTTGGTGTTCCTAGAGTTTTAATCAGTGATGGAGGCTCCCATTTTTGTAATGCACAATTGAAGAAAGTCTTGGAGCATTATGGAGTCAAACATAAAGTAGCTTCTCCTTACTATCCTCAAACCAATGGTCAAGCTGAGGTTTCAAATAGAGAAATCAAGAGGATCCTTGAGAAGATAGTTGCTTCTTCAAGAAAGGATTGGGCTATAAAGCTTGATGATGCTCTATGGGCATATAGGACTGCATTCAAGACTCCAATTGGCCTATCTCCATTCCAAATGGTCTATGGCAAAGCTTGTCATCTCCCTGTGGAATTGGAGCACAAAGCTTATTGGGCTCTTAAGTTCCTTAATTTTGATCAGTCCTTGGCTGGTGAGAAGAGGAAGATCCAACTTCATGAGTTAGAGGAGATGAGACTCAATGCATATGATTCTTCAAGGCACTACAAACAGAAAGTCAAGGCCTATCATGACAAAAAGCTTGTGAAGAGAGACTTGCGGCCTAATCAAAAAGTTTTGTTGTTCAATTCAAGGCTGAAATTATTTCCAGGCAAGCTTAAGTCCCAATGGTCTGGGCCTTTCATCTTTAAGGAGGTAAAGCCTTATGGTGCTGTTATTTTGGAGGATCCTTCAACAGGAAGAAACTGGACAGTCAATGGTCAAAGATTAAAGCCCTATTTGGGGGGTGAAATTGAAAGGCTGACCACAATTCTGCATCTAAGTGATCCTTGAGGTCACCAAATGTCAAGCTAATGATAGTAAAAGAGCGCTACCTAGGAGGCAACCCAGTTTTCTTACCATTTTATTTCTGCATTTTGCATTTTGAATTGTTAAATTTAGTTGGTTATGTGTTTTGATCATTTAGAGTTCATGTGTTTTATTCTTGTGTGAGTTTTGTGTGCTGTTTGTGGTAATTTTGTTTCTTTGTAATGTGATCATTTAGGAGCATCATTCTGTAGCTGCATATGTCCCATTTAGCTGTTACATTGCAGTGCTTAGATTCAGTTCTGCATAATTCGCATTTTGGTCATGACTGTGCAAGAATTATTGCTCTTAAGTGACTTTTGGCTCAAGCCACTGATACTGGCTCCAAGCCAAAACCACTGGAAGCAATAATTTCAATTCCATGCATTTTTTAGTCTAGCCACGTTCCATGGTTAAGCCAAAAGCCACTTTGTGATCCCTGTCCAAATTCGAGCTTTCTGCCAAGCCATGCCTCATGGCCAAGCCGTTTTCCACTTATTCAGACCCTCTGATCTTTTTCAAATTTTTCCCGCATTCCAAGACCTTCGCTTTACCCCATAACGTCTCCACCCTTCTTAGTCACGTTTCCCTATAGCACTACTGTTACCTTTCCCTATTCACCTCTCTTCTCCTCCAGTCACGTCGCCTCACCCATTTTCCCCTCCAATCAGAATTTTCTGACACTTTATTACAGCTACCTACTTTTAACCCTTCCACAAATCAGACTTAACTTTTCACGTTTCCTACCTTTTCTCCACACCCTCACGTCTGTCCCTAGGTTCTCAACCCCTCAACTCTCCACTCAATCCTACTCTTACAATCCCATCATACCTCTAAGCTTACAGCTTGCTTCATCCCTAAACTTATCATCCATCACTAGGACTATGACTTCTACTCTTGGTCTACTCTCCATCTCCACCTCGAGAACCACCGTTTCTGTCCACGCGTGAGTGTTTCTTCCGTGATTTCTGCTCCCTTGTCTATTGTCATTTTCATCTCCTTTCTGGAAAAGATCTTAGGGTCCTTTGTTTTTCATGAATGTGTTTTTCTGTTGCAACTTTTGGAAGCATATGCATTGTTTGGTTATGTTTGTGTTTTCATGTTAAAGCTTTGACCTTTTGTGTGTGATTTTTCTGTTCTCTTCCCTTTTCGTTGACAAAGGTCAAAGCTTTCGCTAGAACCTGCTTTTCTATCTTTTGTTCTGAAATTTCCCTTGAGTGGTATGTCTTTTTCTACCTTTGGTTGTTGAAAAAAGTGCAACCTTTTTGTGTGTTTTCTGTTGTTTGTGCCTTTTTGGGATATCTTTCCCTATTGGAGGTAGTCACGCGTTTGTTTTCTCTTTTTCCTTTTGTGTTTGCTGTTCATCTTTTGGGAAATCTACCTTTATTCTTTTTGTTTTTTCCTTTTTCAGTTTCTGTTCTTGTTTTTAATGTTTGGATCTGTGTAGATCTTATCTTTTTCATTATTTTCGGGACCACTGATGGTTCAAGTGCTGGTTTTCTGAATATCCTTTGAAGGTTCTTATTTTCTCTGTGTTTTGGGACCACGTTTTGGGTCCCTATGTTGTTGTATCGTGTTTAAATTTCTTCCATGTACTGCTGCTTCTGTCTGCTAAAGGGGAGCACATGGCCTTTTGTGAATTCCTTATTTTTACCCAAAAAGCACCCCTTTGTCTTTTTCTTTTTCTTTTTGTTTTTCTTCTTGTTTGCACATGTGTACTTCACTACCTAAGAACTGGGACCACTCTGTCTTTCTTGTTGGATTGGTCAACCACAAGTGCTGGAACCTCATCTTTCTGCAAAATTTTAAAAGCACCAGATTAGTGGAATTTGGCGAAGCCACCCTGCGAATGCTTAGCCAAAACTGCTGCACATTGCTGAGTGCATATTCTATTCCTGCACTTGTGTGTGACGAAAGTTCCTTGCTGTTCTGTGGATTCTCAGTTCTCCCTTTAGTCTTTCATTAATTTCTTTTTCTGTTTTTCTTTTTCTTTTAAACGTGTTGTGTTTCAATTTTGTTGTGATTTATG
Source organism: Pueraria montana var. lobata (assembly GCA_026413185.1). NCBI lineage: Eukaryota > Viridiplantae > Streptophyta > Magnoliopsida > Fabales > Fabaceae > Pueraria > Pueraria montana. The sequence goes on along the minus strand of CM048651.1, from coordinate 33,989,065 downwards.
TTTTATCTTACTCTTCTGTTTCTTGTTTCTCTTTCGTGTCACTGACATATTTCATTTTCGTGCCTTCTGTTCTATTCTATTTTGTTTCTGTTTTGTTTTGTAGCATGGCTCCTAAGCACAAGCAACCTGCTGATGATTCCACCCCCTCTGCGAAGAAGCAAAGAGTCACTACGAGAGGTTCTTCTTCCCGTGCTCCTCCTCAAGCCTCATGAGAGGATGATGAAGTGGAAGAGATTCCACCCCAACCACCACAGCCTCAAACTCCACGTGAACCTATGCAAAAGAACCATTTCCTTGCTCCCCCTAACCAGGAGCGGTTCAAGAACAATGCCAATCGAAGCCTGATCAAGGAACGAGAAGTGCAACTACTGGCTGGAGATTTCCAGGAATTCCAAGATGAAATCATTCGAAGGAAGTGGCAGAAACTTACCAACTTCCCCCTCAAGATCAACGAGGAAGTGGTGCGCGAGTTCTATACGAATTCTATTCCTAGGCGTACCAGCGATCCTACCCGTAGGTCTTGGGTGAGGGGCTGCTTTGTCTACTATGATACTCTTTCCCTCAATCGGTTTCTGGCCAATGACTTCATTGATCCCAACAGCCAAGATTGTGGCTATTTCTTGATGTCTACTAGGAGAACCGTTGTTACCAACACTGCTGTGAGCAATAGCCTTTGCATTCCAGGCCGCTCTTTTGTTGAAAATGATGCGGGGAAGGCCCTACGCTTCAAGAGGGCAGCTTTGAAAACAATATCTCAGATTTGGGCCTCCTTCCTCTTCTCTAACATCACTCCTACAACTCACACCTCTGAGTTGAGCATGACTAGAGCCTTCATAGTGTATTGCATCATGAACAACATTGACATCAACATTGGGAGGATAATATCAAGAGAAATGCATAAATTTGTGACTGCCAAAGCTCCTACCTCTCCACCAAGGCCTCTCAGGTTTCCAGCCCTTATCACTGCATTATGTGAGAGCCACGGAGTGAATGTTCGCCGTCCTCCCCTCCTCAACCTCCGGGAGCCAATCAACATGCGCTTCATTGATCACCACTGTCGCAACCCTGCGGAAGTTGGTGACCCCGAACCTCTAATTCCTCCTATTGTGGAGCCATTTAACAGATCCCAACTTGCTTCTGCTTTTATTTTCCTTTTCCAGCAGCTGGCAGCGGTTCATCGCGGCCAACAAACTTTAAATTCTTCCATTTATTATTATCTAACCCCTGCAGCACCACGACCTCATGGTCGTCTCCATTGGCCATCACCTTTTGAGTTTGAAGCTATCATTGCATGGCCTGGGAACAGACCTCCTTTTTTGGGGGGTGCTGGAGCTACTGATGCCCTAGATGGTGCTGCTGCTGGAAATGATGCAGCTGCTGTTGATGCTGCTGACCAAGGAGCAGAGGAGGAGGCTGTAGCAGAGGAGGAGGAAACTGAAGTGGAGGAAAAAGGAACAGAAGAGGAGGATGAAGAATTCGGCAGTTCGGAGGCCGAAGAAGATGATGATGTTTGATGGGGGATTTGTTGGTTTAATTTCCATTGCAACAGGACAAAATTATTTTTTTCTCTGTTTTTACATTTCAGTATTTTAATTTCAGTGCATGGTTAGTACTTTGTGGGTTGGCTGTTAGTTTAGTTGTTAATTTGGTGATGTTGGCCAAGGCCTTGTTGTTTGTTGAACTTGGTACTTTTGTTGTGTTTGCAAGTTTAATGTTTATGCTGTGGTTGTTCATGGTTTTAGAAAAATTCCATCGTGCGTTATCCTTGCTTGCTCCCCACGCTTTTTAAAAGAAAAATGCGTTTGCGAAACCTTGATTTGATCAATTTTTGTGGCTGCGCGTTTCGTTAGCATAGCTTGGATGCATGTATGTTTTTGAGAAAAATTCAAGCATGATTTGATTGTGAGGACAGATTTGAGAATGTTTGAGAAATGATTCTTGTGAGTTGTGTGTTGTCTCAAATGATTATGAGTGCCACCTTTGGCACCACTATTGGTTTTGAACAATTCTCTTGTGATGATTCTTGCATGATTAATAAAGAAATGATCAAGGCAATTTTGTTTGATGATTATGAACCCTAGAGCCAAAAAGCCTTCCCTTGTTACTATTATCCCTTGTGTGCAGCCCCTTTGAGCCTTAATTGAAATAAATTTCTGTCATGATAACCCAAGAGCCTAAATGAAAAACAATTCACTTTCCTTACCATTGGATAGGAGAGCAATTGCATGTGTTGGGTTTAGAATAAGTTTGGGGGAAATCTTGCACGAAATGAAGAACATGGGAACAATTATGGATCACTGTCATTGAAATTAAAGAAGTGTCACAACTGTGTTTATCTTTTTTTATAAAAAAAATCTGAGAAAAAGAAAAAGAAAATCAAGGAAAACAAAAAGAAATAAAAGCTGTGATACTTGTTGTAATTATAGTGGCATATTTGTGAGCTTAAAATTGAGAAATGTAAGGTTTTGGTATCTTTGTCATTGTGAGAAATAAGGATTGGGAAAACTTTGTGAAATACATTGGTTGCTCTCTTTATCTCATGGTGTTTGTTTATCCAGAAAAACCAATTTCCTTTCAAGCCTAGCCACATTTCAGCCCTTGATCAAGTCCTTGTGATCTTAATTTGTGTACATAATTTCATTGCATTGAGAAGGAAAGCAAAACTGATTTGTGGTTTCCATTGTGTGTTGACTGTGAGAGAATTCAGCACCTAAATCAATTGGTGCTTGAGTGAGACACTTGAGTGAAAAGAATCAAACATTCTTGGATTTTGCCAATTTTTGATTGTTATGCTTGGTTCATTTCTTGAGAAATTAGGTACTTGCATCCTTGTTATGGTTTCGGTTTAAGGCACCATGTTTGAAATTCGAATCATTGGTTTGGTCCTTTTCAATTCTTAGAAGAAAGCATGTTTTGGATTTGTTAGGATGGGATTGATCTTGATCCATGATTTATGTTTTAGTGGTAGTTATTTTCTGTTTAGTTAGTTCTTTAATTGTTGTCTTTATCTTTTGCTTGAGGACAAGCAAAACTCCAAGTTTGGGGGAGTTGTTAGTTGCTATAACTTACTTTTCAAGTAGTTTTTAAGGCAATTATCTATCTTTTTCTCTCATTTGGAGTGTTGTTTTACTCAATTTCTGTTAATATTGCAATTTAGTTAGAATTTCTTTAGTTCTTCTAGTTTTATGGTTATATCTTAGTGTTTTGCCCCACTTTTTGTAGGAATTGGAGATTTAAGTTGAAGAACATGTTTGGGAGCTGCATTCTGAGCATTGGAAGCAGTGGAAGGTCCTTTGCAAGAGAAATCTGTTGAAGTGCAGAAATTTCAATTCAGGCTGAGCCAAATGTCACTTAAACACAATTCTGCACATGTATATAAAGGACTGGCCCTCAGAAGTTCAGAGAGCTTGGACATTTTTTCAGTAGCAGTTTTTGTAGCTCTTTTTGTACTGTTTAGAAAGAGAGAAAAGCTCTCTCTTTAGTTCTTAGTTTTCTCTTCATCTCCTTCCCCTCCATGTGTATTTTCCAGCTGCTCATACCCATGAGTGGCTGAGTTCTGTAGTTGTTAGGGGTTAGATGTAACCATTCTCAAAACTCTCTTGTATCTTTTGATATTATATATATATATATATATATATATATATATTTATTCTGCATATTTGTGTTTAAAGTTAGTATTTTGCTTCTTTTCTTAAAGCTTGTTGTGGCTTGATCACCCATGGCATGATCCTTGGACATGACTGTTGTTGGGAAACACTTTCGTTGTCTAGAACTGAAGCAATATACCTCATGAACTTCGTGTCTAGGAATGGAGCTTAGTTCATGGGTTATCTTGTGGTCTCTAGACTTAAAGCTAGTTGCTTCGTTAAGTTGTTGAGGAATCAAGGCTTGGGGGAGTAATCTAAGACTCTCTGCCCCTAAGGAATTAGGGCTGAGAATGTTTTTATTGACTGATTTTAACATTTAAATACAAATAGAATGTATATTGTGTGCATGCAAGATGAGATTAGAGAATGGTGAGATCTAACCCCTACAACATCTTTATTTATCTGTGCTTAACCTCTGTCTACTGCAATTTTTTTTACTTCGAAACCACAAAAACATCTTCTTTGTTTCTGTTCTGCACTAAATCTGTTTTAAAGTCCCACAAAACCAACCAAAGTTTACATTTTTATTGTTTTCTTGTGAAAACCAGTTCAGTCTAGCTAGTATTTATGTGAACATTGCCTATATCAAGCAAATCCCTTGGGAAAACAATACTTGGACTTATCCATTTACTACTTGTGCGACTGGTGCACTTGCCAATCCGTTAACAAGTATAAGAGATACATCTACCTATTTGGCTTGTGTTCAACAAAATAGACTCTGCTGGGCATAAGGATTTTGGTTTGAGTTTGGTGTGTTTTGACTTTGTGCCTATACTATTGGGGATTCATGTATTTAGACCTTCTTATGTTGAACAATGACATGTATTTAACTCTTGTTTAATAATAAAATTCATTTTGTTTTGAAAAAAGAAAAAAACAGAAGCTAGTTGCATAAGTGTTATTTGCTCACGAAAACTCTTGTATTCATGCGATGATCTATGTGCTGTTTCACTCCGTCTTAGTATCAAATAATTGTTATCTTAGTATCTTTTAACGGCAATAGATAAAGGTCAGCAAATGGGTGAAAGAGGCAATTGAAAATTTTACCTTTTCTGGCCATTTTAGTGGCCACAAGAATGCCACTAAAAGCTTAGTTTTTTCCGGCCATTCAAAGGGCCTTTACCAGCATTCGATATAAATGCCGCTGAAACTTTTACCGACCCTGGATACGCTGGCTATTGGCCAATTGTCGGTAAAATATTTTCTGACCATTTATATAGCCGCTAAAAGGAAAAATAATTGCCGCCAAAAGCCATTTTTGGTGTAGTGTGTCAAGATATACTATCTATGGTTAGTCTCACTTATTTTCTCCAGCTTTTCATCTCTACCATTATTTTCAAAATTATAGGGATTAAAATGAAAAAAATATATAACTTAAAAGGCAAAAATAAAAAAATAAAAAAAGTTACGAAGACCATTTAAAAAAAATTAGAAGGACCAAAACAAAAAAGTAACATATTATAAGAATGAAAAACATATTTAAACCTATTATTTAAAAAAAAATTAAGGACAATATAGATAAAAGGGAAAAATGGCAAGGAATAGGAACAAAACAAATGAAATGGTGACAGTGACGTGAAATTCTTTTGAGATGATAAGATGCGTTACATTATTGACATATGAAACGAAATAAAAAAAGTGAAGAAAGTAAAAAAGAAAAGCTGGGAAGATATCTTTCTTGTGTGCTTTTTGAGCGTATTGATCACTCTCGTGGTATGTAGAGAGAGAACAAAGCAATATTCTGTGATTTTAAGATGCAAAACCGTGTAGGGACAAGCACAGTCACACTCTTAAGGCCTAAAGAATCCATGCAGTGACTGCAGGGAATCCAATTCCCAGCAAATGAAAGCAAATGTCCCTATTTCTGTACCAGAGAGAAACCTTCTGCAAGTGTTCTTTTAATACCAAAACTTTCTTCTAACTTACTATCTCAACATCTCCTCTTCTATTCTCTGTATTTATTTTCTTTTCTTGAAACATAATGGTTGTTTCATTTCTCCAACTCTGACCATTGCAGGTGCAGCAATAGGAATTCACAATTGATGAGCAGCAAAGGATCAATGCTCTTGCTTCTTCCTCTAACTCTTCTTCTCCACTATCATCTAAAAAGTATGACGTTTTTCTAAGCTTTCGGGGTGAAGACACACGCATGAACTTCACAAGCCTTCTATATGATGCTTTGAAGGAAGCGAAAATCGTAACATTCATAGACGACCTGCTTCAAAAGGGAGATGAGGTCTCGCCTGCCCTCATCAAAGCCATCGAAGATTCTCATATATCTGTTGTCATCTTCTCAGATAACTACACTTCCTCAAAGTGGTGCTTGCATGAACTCAGCAAGATTATGGAATGCAACAAGCAAAAGGGGCAAATTGTTATACCAGTATTTTACAATGTAGATCCATCCCATGTAAGGAACCAGACTGGGAGCTACAAGCCAGCCTTTGCTAAACATGAGGGAGAACCCATGCGCAACAAATGGAAAGCTGCTCTCACCGAAGCAACCAATTTAGCTGGGTGGGACTCTCGAAATAGGTAAATAACATTTTCTGAAATAAAAAGTGAGACAAGTTATTGAATTGAGTTGGCAATGTCTAATTCTAAATTGAGCATATTTTTGTTGTATAACAACTTCATGCTAGATTGCTTAAGAAGTTTGTTGCATTGAAAAAGCACATGCGTTGATTATCTTCTCTAAGTCATTGGATTTTAATTCCCCAACTATATGTTTTTGTTTCTTTCTCTACTACACTACCATATTGATGATAGATTGTGTATAATAATTTGTGAAGTTTTGTTTTTCTTTCTTTTGATTTTGTTAGACTTATAACACATCATTTATTTTTGTGTCCCTTTTCATATGCTAGAACTGAGTCTGAACTCCTTAAGGACATTGTACAAGATGTTTTGCGACAACTGGCTCCTACATACCCAAACCAGAGTAGAAGACTGGTTGGAATTGAGGAAAGTTATGAAAAGATTGAATCATTACTAAAAATTGGGTCAAGTGAAGTTAGAATCCTTGGAATATGCGGCATGGGTGGCATTGGTAAAACCACCCTTGCTACTGCTTTATATGACAAACTGTCTTATGATTTTGAAGGTCGTTGCTTCCTCAAAAATGTAAGGGAAAAATCAGACAAGCTTGAAGGTTTATGTAATGAACTTGTTTCTACGTTGTTAAATGATAAAAAAAACACCGGTTTGATAGTTTTGACATGAGCAGGCTTCGACGAAAAAAAATTTTCATTGTCCTGGATGATGTGTCTACCCCAGAGCAATTACAAAAACTAATTGTAGAATATGATTTCTTAGGAGCAGGAAGTAGAGTCATTGTTATAACAAGGGATAAGCAAATCCTAAGCACAGTTAATGAAATATATCCAGTTGAGGAATTGAACTCTAATCACTCTTTTCAGCTTTTCTGTTTGACTGCTTTTGGAGAAAAACACCCTAAACAGGGATTTGAAGATCTATCAAGAAGAGTAATTTCCTATTGCAAAGGTGTTCCTTTGGCTTTAAAGGTTCTGGGTGCAAGTCTTCGTAAAAGAAGTAAAGAGGCATGGGAATGTGAGTTGAGAAAACTTCAAAAGATTTCAAATATGAAAATTTATAGTGTATTAAAATTAAGTTATGATGGCTTAGATAGTTATGAAAGGGATGTATTTTTAGACATCGCGTGCTTCTTCAAGGGAGAACATATAGACTGGGTAACTGGACTACTGGAAGCTTTTGATTTCTTTCCAGCATCTGGGATAGAAGTCCTTTTAGATAAAGCTCTCATAACAATTTCAAATGCCAGCTGAATAGAAATGCACGACTTAATACAGGAAATGGGTCAGGAAATTGTTCATCAAGAATCTGAAAAGTACCCTGGAAAGCGAAGTCGATTGTGGAAACTTGAGGAAGTGGTTGATGTATTGAAAGATAACAAGGTAAGTGGAAGATGCAATAATTTCTATTTGATAATATGTATCCTATTTTGAATGTAGCTAGGATGATAGTCTTTGCTAATTATATTATTTTAACTTTTGTTTGTCAGGGAACTGATGATGTTCAAGGCATAATTTTAAATTTGGTTGAATTGAAAGGAGATCTATATTTAGGCTCCGATTTCCTTGCAAAGATGACTAACGTGAGATTTCTTAAAATCCATTACAGTTTCTCCATGTGTTGTGAATTTAATGTGTTCCTTCGTGAAGGTCTTGAGTCATTATCCAATAAATTGAGGTACCTTCACTGGGATAGATGTTCTCTTAAGTCTTGGCCACCTAACTTTTGTGCAGAACAGCTTGTAGAGCTTCACATAAGTTTTAGAGATATTGAAAAGCTTTGGGACAGGGCTCAGGTAAGAATGTGGCTATGCATACTACATTTTGCTAAGGTTTTTCTTTTAGTAAAGGTTCACAATTATGAATTTAGAAGTTTCTAAACAGTGTGATGCATCTTTCTTGTTGCAGAATCTTATGAATTTAAAGTCAATTGACCTTTCATACTCCCCTAAGCTGGTGGAGATGCCAGACTTATCTAAGGCAGAAAAACTTGAAAAAGTTTCTCTTGCTTGCTGTTATATCTTGCGTCAGCTGCATCCATCTGTGTTATCTCTTCCCAAGCTTACATATTTGGATTTAGATTGTTGTGGAAAGATTGAAAGCCTTGAAAGCAATGTTCGTTCAAAATCTCTCAAAGAACTGAGACTCAGAGATTGTTCGTCGCTCAAGAAATTTTCAGTGACATCAGATGAAATAAAAGTATTGAACTTATCTAACACCGCTATATGTGCATTGTCACCATCAATTGGTGACTTATTGTCTTTAGAAGTGTTAGACCTAAGTGGAAGTAATGTTGAGAGCTTGCCTGAAAACATCAAAAACCTTTCAATGCTAACATCGCTTCAGTTAGAGGATTGTAAGGAACTCGTGTCTCTGCCAGAGCTTCCACCATCCCTGAGATGGCTTTCTTTAAACGAATGCGAGGATCGTGTGTCTCTGTCAGAGCTTCCATCATCACTGGAGGCACTTCATTTAAATGATTGCTGGCAACTCGAGTCTCTACCAGAGCTTCCATCATCACTGGAGGCACTTCATTTAAATGATTGCTGGCAACTCGAGTCTCTACCAGAGCTTCCATCATCCCTGATATGGCTTTCTTTAAATAATTGTATGGAACTCAAGTCTCTGCCAGAGCTACCACCATCCCTGAGAGAGCTTCCTTTATATAACTGCGGGAAACTCGTGTCTCTGCCAGAGCTTCCATCATCACTGGAGGCACTTCATTTAATTGTTGGCAACTCAAGTCTCTACCAGAGCTTCCAACATCCCTGATACAGCTTTCTTTAAATAATTGTATGGAACTCGAGTCTCTGCCGGAGCTACCACCATCCCTGGGAGAGCTTCCTTTATATAACTACGAGAAACTCGTGTCTCTGCCGGAGCTTCCATCGTCCCTGATAGAGCTTTATTTAGACGATTGCTGGACACGCGTGTCTCTGCCGGAGCTTCTATCATCCCTGCTAAAGCTTTCGTTAAACAATTGCCAGAAACTTGTGTCTTTGCCAGAGCTTCCATCATCACTGCTAAAGCTTTCGTTAAATGATTGCCGGAAACTCATGTCTCTGCTGGAGCTTCCATCATCCCTGATGGAACTTTATTTAAACAATTGTCAGAAACTTGTGTCTCTACCGGAGCTTCCATCATCACTGCTACAACTTCATTTAAATGATTGCCGAAAACTCGTGTCTCTACCGGAGCTTCCATCATCCCTGCTAAAGCTTCCTTTAAATGATTGCCGTAAACTCATGTCTCTGCCAGAGATTCCATCATCCCTGCTAAAGCTTCCTTTAAATGATTGCCGTAAACTCGTGTCTCTGCCAGAGCTTCCACCATCAGTGAAAATGGTGAGCACCTTTAACTGCATTTCTCTAAATAGAGACATCACACAAGGGCTACTGTTAGAACATATGTCTCAGAGTCGCATACCCTACTTACATGAACAATATCTTAATAATCCTCAGTTTGATGATCATGATTATTTCATCCCAAATCTGAAGAGTTCACTAACTATTCCTGATCTTCCCAAATCTGACTTGATGGGTTTCATTTGTTGCATTATTTTTCCTTATGAACGAGATGCAGTTGTTTTGGATGTTGCTGTTTGGGATGAAGTTTTGGGTGATCATTATTGGGAAGATGAAGAGTGGGGTGTTTATGGTGATGTTTCCATTGATATCTATCAAGATGGCAAACAGATCAACTTGCAACAGATGGAAATAGAACTCCCCAAAAATTTAATTTCAGATCATGTGTTCTTTTCCTATGTTGACATTAGCCGATTGGGCAGAATAAGTGAAGTATGTGATCAATTCAGCAACATAACATTTAAATTTAAATGTCACTTGCCTGACGGGAGGATAAAAGGGTGGGGGGTCTTCCCAGTATATGCCACAACATCGGGATTGAAGCTGGTTGGACATGATCCAGAGAATCTTCTTGAATACAAATCAATTTCTCAAATCTTTGATAACAAGGCACAGGCTAGAGCAATTGGAGTTGGAGGCTCAAATAATGAAAATGAAGATGGTTGGGAACAACTTCCTACATCCAAGAGGCAGAGGACTTCACCATAAAATAAATGATAATCTTGGTGGACAATGTTTAGAAATAAAAAGGGAAACAGTCATTCATTCGATTGTACCTTTGGACACAATAAATGAGTGATATCAAGTTGTGATGATAATTGATTCATGACTCAAACTTTAGATGAAAAATGCAGTTACATATTATTATATTTTGCTAATGACTTTTATCTTTTTGAGGATGATTTTATATTCAGTTCTTTTGTGTGTCCTATTTCCGTTTGAATTAATTACAGTATGATTTTGATTTTATTTTGGAGAGTTTTATACATTATGACGGTGTAACAAGTTGCAATTTTCAAGCACATTTATTTTATATCAGTTATTAAAAAGATTGGTATTAAACCAGCAAAGAAGAGTGTTCCAAAATCCTTTTTAACAAGCTATGCTGATTCAGCCCCAAAATTTTAACGTTCTTGTAACAACTAACAGATCTTCGCCATTCATAGCTTTTTAATTTAAAAATAAAATAGTTATCTTCCTTTTCTTTTTCCTTAAAACCTTCATTACTCTCAACTATACCCTTTATGTTTGTCAGGAAAGGAGTGAAAAATATATGGGAAAAGATCCTTTCAAAGGAAAATAGAAATGTTGGAGAACATGCAGTCTTGTAGATATTATTCAAACAGAAGTTGCCAAGGTTGCAGGAAGTGATGCTGTTTGGGATGTCCATGCCTGTTTGGTTATATTTCTTAATCGTTTTTTCATGACGTGACATACATCTTTATGTAAAATTTGTGATTAAGATTAATTTGATATACATCTCAATTATATTTAACAATTCAAAATTAATTCTATTAAAGACAGTTATACTAAAATCTAAAACAAATGAGCATGTAATTGATATGGTCTTGCAATTTAAGGGTTTTGATGATGCGGAAGCAAAAATAGTGTTGGATTGAGTTTGAATGTTGTTGAAAGAATAAAGTGGGAGCAAGAAAGTAGAGTTGGATGAATTACTTCCAAAGGAGGATCAAATGAGTAAAAGAGTTTGGAGAAAACAAGTGGAAGGAATTTAGTTGTTATGTGTTGGTGGGGTGTTTTGTATTGAAGAGAATGTAGCTGACTTGATACAAGCACACACATGAAATCAATTGCAAATGGAAGTGATGATTCTTTCACTCCATGTTCATTTCGTTCTTACTTTTTTACAGAAAATTTTACTACAAACAATATTATCCTTATAATTTTGTTAATGAATAATAATTTTATTGAATTCTTATGTATATTATTTTGCTAAACAATGATGTATCTTTGCTCAAAGTAAAATAGGATTTTCCTGACAACTCCAAAGCCTCTTGTGACAGATTCTAAATAATTTTGTTTCACGTGATTTGTTTCATATGATTCTGAATCATCAACCAACGATTCTAATGATAAGTAAATTATAAAAAAAAATAATTCAAATAGTTCAAGCCACAGTTGATACTGCTCAAATTTTAGTCATCAACAAAAAAATAAATGCCACAATCCAAAAGGAAGGAGATGGTGCAAGAGTTTCAATGAAGACTTTGTAAGCATTTCCGGAAATGCCAGGAGGAAAAGGTACCATATAGCAATGGAGCCCCAGATGAAAATATGTTATTCATTCATAGTTAGACATTGCTCCTCTGCATCGCGTCCTCACTTTGTATTCTGGTCCTTATTTTGTTTTTTCTAGATTGGGTTCTAGAGCCCGTTTTAGTTTTGGGCATGCTACAAAATAAAGGAGTCAGTTTCTATTTGCGTTTCCCTTTTTGCAATGTTTTCTAAATTATAAATCACTTTGTCACATCATTAGTCCATAGAAGTGTCACGTCATTCGTCCATGTCAACATGAAAATGTCACATCATGGTCAATGAATGGAGAGACTAAAATTGCATAATATTTAAAATTGAGGGACTAAAATTGCAAATTTAAAAATAGGGGGACAAAATTGCTAAATAGAAATTATAGGGGACAAAATTGAGATCTTTTATAGATTTGAGTTTTGTTTGGTTAATCTTTTAAAGATCTTATGGTTATATTAGATTTTAATAGCTTAGATTTTAATTTAAATTTTTAAACATTTTAATCTCAACCTTCTATTATTTTTAATGTTGATTTGTTGTTATTAGTTGCTCTCATGTTCTCACATAAGATATTGTTCTCACATAAGATAATGTTCTCACAGGAGAGGGATCAAGTTACTCCAAGAGTAATTTAAAATACTTACTCCTTATCCTCATCATTCATTTTCTTGAAATCTAATGGTTAAGATTAGCTACTCTTTACAACTATTAGATTTCAAGAAAATGAATGATGAGGATGAAGAGTAACTTTCTTAGAGTTACTCTTGGAGTAACTTGATCCCTCATCTCTTTCTCTTTCTCTTTCTCTTTCTCTTTATATATATATATATATATATATATATATATATATGGAACACACTAGAAATGTAACACCCCTCATTACTATTATGGAATTTCTTTTTATTTGCATTATTAGCAAAAATGATTTAATGCTAGATTGTAAAGTAACCTTCCGAAATAGAAGGAAATTTGTTTCCGTTTTAACTTTCAAAACTTTTTGCTTTTAACCTCAAAAGAAGAATTATCCTTGTTTACCTATCATTCATTTAAGAACGCTCTTTTTGTGAAATAAAATTCTTAATAAACTAACTCGAATTATCAAAACATCATAACTACGGTAAACCATTGAAACATAATAGAACTTCTTTTAAACATCCTCAATTTCATCATTAAACGATTCTTTTACACCAAACTGAATACACTTTTACATCCTTGAAAAGGAATACATTTCTCAAATGAGTCACATTAAGGAAAAAGATACATCATAATACTAAATCCTAGTTTACCCTCATTTATAAAAGCAAGGACTAGGACTCAGAGCAGTGACTCAATGGAAATTAAAATCCAAAATACCCATAAGGCATCCTCGAGAGAATCCTCTTCTTTCTTGACTCAATGGAAATTAAAACCCAAAATACCCATAAGGCATCCTCGGGAGAATCCTCTTCTTTCTTGAACACGTCCATTTGCATCATTGCCACTTGGCATAGTGTTTCCACTCCGTCTTCATCATTTGCACAGGGCCAACCATCTTTCTCTGAAAAATAAAAACATGGAAGTGAGTTCTCCATTTCCTTGGTTGCCACAAACAATTGGACTTACAGTCCCAAACAACCTATGCAACCACTACTTGTGGTTCACTAGCAATAACCGCTCATGGTAATCTTAGTTCGATCTTCTATCACACATCATATATTCCAATGGGCCCCATTGCCATTAAACCTCCCAGGTTTTAATGGTCTTACGCAACTTTGTGGATGATAAATTGGGAGCACTTGACTCATGTTAGGTACATAGCGACACATCGATCTCACCAATCGTGGATATAGCTCCGTCTTCGTCGGGAATGCCAAGTCGGTTACATGAGTCCCCCGTACTAATCGAACTTATAACCTTAGCCGGGTTGTCACAACCTGACACCATTTCCCCAAGCCTCCTTTGAGACAACGAACTATCCCCCAGTGTACCAGCTATAATCATCCACTCCTCATAACTATTTCTCACACATTTTCCACGCTGCGAGATGTATTCCATAAACAATCGGTTTCAACGGTACTGCCAAGAGGATGTTAGAGGACCCTCCCCACTGAGCATGGAGTCAAGCCCCATCTCTGATTAATAATATTGTCTCTGTAAATCAATCTTGTCTTTGCCACCGATGCCTTCTTTACATTATCTGTCTCCTCGTAGCGCACGTCATCTCGTGCAAGGCGAATGACACGAACATCATTCACTACCCCTCGTACAACAAGAGGAGAAGGGTTTCGTCCCTCCTCACCTCATAGTTTCATGATCAACATGACCCTTTTTAAAGCGGATATATCCATTTGCACACATATTAATACCTCGGGCACCCCAAACTCATCTATCTTACTCATGCACAAGCAAAAACCAACATGCATTGCCGAGGGACAACGCCCAACGCCCCTCGGACTCAGATCACAGCAAGTAATACATCCACAGGAATTATCCAACAATTCATATCCATGCCGGAGGTCACATCCTCTCGGTCTTAGCAATAATTTGTCACACGCATTCATGACATAATAATATATAATTCAACAAGTATGTGTTGAAGGTCATGCTCTTTCGGTCTTATAGCCAATAATTCCACAACAAGAATAACATTCATGCACTTATACAATTTAAACTCATCACAAACTACTAATTTTGGGTCAAATCCGTAGTCAACACAAAATTCCAATTTTCAAGCATCATAGTTTCCTATATTGGGTTTTAAATACTCTCAAATCAAGTCCTCACCCACATGTACATGTAAACTTTCATTTTTCACTAAAAATGACACATTTTAAGCATTTAAAACTTAGATTTTAGGTGATAAAATATCCAACCCGAATCTGGCTCAAAAGCTCCTTAAAAGGGCTTTAAAACTTCAAAATTAAATTCCTATTGATGTAGAAATTGGATTTTGACGAACCAAATATGTAACCCTAGGTTTTAGGATATAAGGAAACTTTTTTTCTGGTCCAAAAGAGCTACTTCCAACTCTAAAAATTTCGAAACAGTGGCAATTCAATGAAAATGGCACAAAAACGTAAAAACTAATTTCCCGTTTATGTAGAAATCGGATTTCGATGAGTTTTATATGCAACCCTAGGTTTTAAGGTATGAGAAAGCTAATTTTGAGGTTCATTACAGCCAATTCCAATCAAGTTATTCCCAGTTTACGAAACAGAGGTAAAACAGAGCAAAATGACATCAAACTTAAAAATAAATTTCCTGTTGATGTAGAAATCGGTTTTCAATGAATTTTATATGTAATCCTAGGTTTTAAGGTATGAGAAAGCCAATTTTGAAGTCCATTGCTGCCAATTCCAGCCCCCTCATTCCTAGTTCAAGAAACAGTAGCTACAGTGCTCAAAATTCACATTTTCACTATACAATAATTTTCTAAAAGATTCACAATTCATTTCCAAACATTCACACATGCATCTCCATATTTTAGGGCATGGACCCAAGGGACTCATTTTTTAGGTTAAAAACAGCAAATAACATCTTCATTACTGCCAATTCGAAAAACAGAGCAAAATGCACATCAAGGGTTTCAAAACTTAAAATTTTCACTCCAAATGATTTCTAAACTCAAATGCAACGTACCATATATGTAACCATAAGTTTTCACCCCTAATAAACTCATTTTTGAGGTCAAAAACAGCAAATAACATCTCCATCACAGCCAATTCAAAAAACAGAACAAAATACCCTTAAATGACTCTAAAACATGAAAATTTTATTCCAAATGATTCTCAAACCCAAATGCAACTTGTGATACTTGGAATCCTAGGTTTTCATACCCAAGGAATCCATTTTTGAAGTCCAAAACGTGAAAAAGTTCACCCATTTTTCCAGCTTCAAAAACAGTGACGAAAATCACATATATACATACATCTCAAACATTCAAAAGCACATCCAAGGTCTCCATGACCCAATACACTAGAGCTAAGATCTAGAACAACCAAATAGGCTCAAGAGAAATTAAAAAATCCTCTCATACCTCGGTTTCCTAATCTCAAGTTTCCAAAACGAAATTTTCAACCACCCAAAGCTAGAGCTTGGTGAGCTCTACAACATATCCAAAATGCAAAGAAAAAGGAAAAGGATTAGTTTAGAAAATCTAGAGAGAGGAAGAGGGAAAATGTAGAGAGAAGGAGGAGCTCATCAAAAGAAAGATTTTGAATTCTCTCTCCCTTCTCTCCCTTCAAGACTGGCTGCTGCACATTGTGGGGGAAGGGGTCCCTCTTAGCTTATATAGGGGACCCCAAAACCCTAAGGGTAGGTTCCACATTTTTTAAAAAAGATTTTTCTAAACCTAATTATGTTTAGGTGTTTAGCTGCTCTAGGTTTTGATTTTTTAGCTCTAAAATTTTCTTAAAATATAGCATTTAATTTTCTAAAAATAATTCCTTTGGAATCACTTAATTTGGACTTAAAATGAATTTTCTAGGTCCAAAATACTAAATAATTTGCTAAAATAAATAATTAATTCAATTTAATTATTTTTTGATGAACTTAGGTCATTTCCATGCTTAATTATAATTTTTAGAATTTTATTTAAGTACAAAATAATTTTTTAAGCTTGAAAACACATAATTACGAAAATGCCATTAATGAGAATATTCCTTCCTTTGACTAGTTTGACCATATTTGACTTTTGGTCAAATCATGGTTAAAACTTGATTTTATTAATTATTTTCACTTCATTAATGAAGATTTAATATCTCACATTCATTTAGTTGCTAACTAGTTCTTTTTATGCTTTAATTAAACAAATTGCACTCTATTTTGTTTAATTACCTTAATTAAATTTTCTAAATCACCAATTACTTTAAAACAATTAATCTTACTACTTAAATTTATTCTAGACCCATTAGTAAATAATCATGCTCTCAAAAGTCTAATTTTAGATTTTTGACTTAAGTTCCACTTAATTACAATAATGCCATTAATGAGTTAACCAAATCTCTTCCCATTGACTTTGACCAAAGTGAGTCTATTTTTTACTTTTCAAATTTTGAATTTCCCTCCACTAATCATGTAATGTCTCTACTTAATCCTTATTTAAATAATGCTTATTTTATATATTTCCATTAATTTTTCAATTACTCAATTAATCACTAATTAAGAGGTTAATTTCCTATTTAATCCTAAGCTCCAAAATTTGGGGTGCTACAAGAAAGGGGTTGAATAGTGTGTTAGTGAAACTTGAAAACTTTTTCGCAAAAGAGAGTTTCTAAACAAGTTAGAAAGCTTTATCATCCAAAAATGTAAAACATGAGGCACAGCAAAACAATGCATGAACAAAAATAAGCACTTATTTTCATCTATCCTCATAGATCTTCCTCGACTTTTGAAGCTGGATCTAGTTTCTTGAATGAGCTCGTCAATGAACAAGGTAAAAATATGCAGGTCATAAACAATATATAGCAGAAAATTTTTACTAAAAAGCATTTAGTCATTTTTCCTCTATAAATTTCTTATGCAATATGTCATTTACCACTCTGCTTATTTCCACCTCTCTTATGATAAGTTCATTCTCTTTCTTAATAACTTGATCCTCTTCAAAAGCCTATGAGGAGCTATGAGGATAGATGAAACTCTCTGACATCATCACTCTGCCGCCATTTGATTTCAACCTTGCCACCATAGACAAGTATGTTCCATCTCTTTCTTCTTCTTATCGAGAGTTTTGACTATGTTAATTTCTTAGTTATTTCTTCTCTGTCAGACAAGGTAGATGGCAAGATATTGTTTATTAACTTGATGCCTCTGCATTTAATTACTATTGCTGAGGGATTATTGA
This sequence comes from Pueraria montana var. lobata, assembly GCA_026413185.1. Taxonomy (NCBI): domain Eukaryota; kingdom Viridiplantae; phylum Streptophyta; class Magnoliopsida; order Fabales; family Fabaceae; genus Pueraria; species Pueraria montana. The sequence goes on along the minus strand of CM048651.1, from coordinate 33,971,412 downwards.
GAAGCAATAGTAAGACACTAATTTCATATATAACTTATGAGTTCTAAGGATTGTTATTAGTAGCTTTAGTATGTTAATTGTTTGTATTATCCAGGAGATGGAAAATAAAATAAAGCATGTTCACGTGTCAAATCAATTGCTTGGATGGTCATTTGGATCGGAGATTTCGAGAGGAAGAACAGATGTTCGCATTTCTTATGATCTTGTTTATATGCACTATTTGTGCACTTGTATGCTTTGTACAATTGGTTTTTTTTTTTTATGTATGCACTGTTTGTGCACTTGTTGCAAACTCTTTTGTATCATTTTTTGATAATAGTGGAGGTAAAATGGTTTGTACAATTGTCATTTTAGTTTTTCAATGTAACATTAATTACTTTTTTCTACTTATATCCCTTATAATATTAATGATGATAAGGTTAATTTTGTACAATTACTACTTTCTCATCTATCTATGTTTATTTGGGGATATTGTGCAATAGTTGTTGTTAGGCAGGTTCAGTAATTTTAGAGGAATAAGTTATGCTTAGATGATGATGAGGTTCTTTTTGGTGTGTAATGTACTGTGTGTGTGTTACAGTAAAGGACATGAAACTTTGATCCTTTTTTGATGGGGTTACGTGGTTGATGGGGTTTGTAAAGAGCTTGCAGAGTATTTGTATTAGTTGGGACGAACTGTGGGTTAGTATGTTTTATATACTGGCTTTTAGTTGTAAAGGGATTCAATTAATTTAATTTTAATTTTAATTAATTAATTAAATTATTTGAATGAAGTTGTTGTTTAATTGATATAACTTTCTATTTTAATCGATTGTTTAATTAATATAAAAAGTAAATATTAATAAGTATTTTTACCTTAATATTGTTTTGTGTAATTATTTTTACTTTTAATTTCTAATATTGTAAACTATAAAGTTGTATATCTGGTTACTTAAGAAATGCCCTCCACTCTCGAGGATGTAATATCGGACTTTCACACTTTTTTAAGTTGTAAGCAATGGTTTGAGAAGTTAATATAATTTAATGTCTTAAAAATTTATAATGGATAAATAGATAATTATCCTTCAATAAAAATTATTTTAAAATATTTAATGTTTTTAATAATTTATTATAAAACTAATTATTATAAAATCTGAACAATTTTTTTAAAAAAAACTTGAGCTGAAATTAGTGTAATTCAAATAATTATTTATTGGTTGAATTAATAATTTAATAAGTGAATTTAAAGCATTGGTGAAAGTAAAATGATCACTTAGAAATTTTTGAAAAAATATACAATGAAATATTTGATGAATGAGTGTACATTATGCAACATTCTTTCATATTTTGATGATTAGAACATTAAGAATGATTATGTTAGAAGATTACATTTATAATGTTGTTTAGTTATGACTTATGTTTGAATGACTCAAGGTTATGTTTGGTTGCTTTTAATGTTATATATTTTTTTAATGTTTTATTAACTTTATACATAGGTAAAGTTCGGGTAGCGAATGTGAGTATGGGTATATAGGTATCAAGCGGGTACGAGGATGGGGATTAAAGTTGCTACCTGCGCAGGTATGGGGGCGTGTACGAGTACATTTTTTAAACGCGGGTATGAGGACGAGTACTATAGTACCCTACTCGAACCCTACCCATTGACATCCCTAGTTTAGATAGCTTGATCTACATGGATACGGTTCATGTCCCCTTGTGCTTTTTGTTGCTATTCCTTTTTTTTATTAATGATATTTTCTGGCTTACTGTCTTTGCATAATATCTCAGGGGGTGTCAACCTAGTGCCAACCTAGTTGGGATCACTTGTGTGATATTCATATGTATCAGCTTGTCATTTTGTTTTAAAAAAAATTAGTATTTGAATCCGTTAACTTTATTTTTATTTCAATTTAGTTCTTTAACTTTTTTATTTGATCCTAGTCTTGTATTTTTTCTTTTTATCAAATGAGACGGTTTTTTATTGCTAATTATTGTCATTTCTCGGTCAATTGTAGTAGTTTTGTTACTTGTGGTAGTACACTAGTATTTTATTTGTTATTAAAATCAATAACATAGTCAATGTTAATTACAGTGAAATCTCAATTTAACATGCTACAAATTCCTCCATTTTTTATTAAAATTTCACTCAATTTCTAACTTTCAGACTTTAAAAAATTACTTGATATCCAAATAATTTCATAGATACTTTAATATTTAAGTAAAAAAACAGGAATTTAAATATTTTAAATGACACTACAAGAAAACTGCAATTTAGCGATTTCTCGCTATCCGAAAATTTTTTATAGTGTAAAAAATATTTTTAATTTTAGAAATAAAAAATTAATTGCTTCATTAACCTTTAAATGACATAATTATAGAAAATATAAATTAAAGAAATTAAAAATAAAAACCAAATTAAAACATAGGTGTGGTGAGTGTAAAGAGGAGAAACATGTAATGTAACATATCACATATAGATTAATTGACATGCCCATAAAAGGGATAATGATATATGGACACACTACCAAAAAAGTGGTGATTTGTAGCGGCTAACCGCCACAAATGGCAATTCCGATAGCTAAAAAAGCCGTGAAGAGTACGCACGTCACAAATAGTTTTTGACGGATTTTAAATAGCTGCTGGTATTGACTCTTAATAAGCAGTCAGAAAATCCTTAACATTTACTGGCGGCTAAAAACCGCCAGAAAATGCATTCTGAATCAATTTTAATCTAGCATTTACTGGCAGCTAATAGCCGCCAGAAAATGCATTCATAATGTTTTTAAAATTTGCTGGGGGCAGTGATTGGAATATTGGATAGTGTTGAGAGAGATTACATAAACAACAAATAAATCGAGAGTATAGTACAACAACCATAAAACTATTTTCCAAATTATCCATGCCTCAACTAGCAAGGCGATATATATCATACGAATGAATATCCTATAATAAGCAATAAAAAGTTAGTTGGGCTAATCTCCAATAAGGTAAATAATGTACAAATTGCAAATTTGAAGGGCATGTACTATTTGACAATTAAGCAAGAAGATTTTGAGTAATATTTATACCTTTGAGTCTATTTTGAGTATTTTTTGAGTTGGGACCTTCACATGCATCCAAACCAGAGGAGATTACTGGTGCAGCAGCAGAGGATTCACTTAGAGAAGAAATGGAAGATAATCTCCTGTGTAAGTGTGTATGATGATTTTATGTCTGTAGACTATAGTTCTATCCCTCTCCCTACCATTCATATATATATTTCATTTTCTCAACCATAACACAGAAAACTAATGCTTTTATGTCCAACATCCGAGCTTTTAATTCATATATAATTTTCCATTAATGCTTTTATGGTAAACAATTGACAGAAAGAACAAAGTCACAGTTCCAAGGTACAGACCATGAAAGAGAGCAAGGCCATCACAAATGGAATAAAATTATTCAAGCTACATTATGAGATATAACTCAGAATCCATAAAAGAAATACACAATGGTTAGAAATCCATCTTGATAAGAAAATAGAAAACATTATGTATCTACAATAACATTTACAAACATATATTAAAAATGTTCGTGAATAAAGGACAAAGATGATGGCAGTAGCATGATGCGGCTCCATCACCGTGATGCAAGTAACATAAGGATGTGATGATACAACTCTAGAGGATTCACTTTATGCATATCTTTAAAGTCAATTTTAAGATGAAATATCTTAAATTAATTAAAATTGTTATAATTAATTTAATTTTAATTGATACAACATGAGTATAAACTTCTACTTTCCAATCTTTAAGATAAAGAGCTAATTAACAAATTTGGATGGTAAACACTAGGACCCACATCTGATTAAACATAATTTGCTACACAGTGAAGCATTCAAGAGAAAGCATACTAGAAGAAATGGGTCTCTTCCAAGGCCTGGGCCAACAACAAGATAGTCAAATCTTTCCAACCACCTTGTCAACTTCAGCAAGAACCTTGCTTGCTATGGAACTCTTGTATTCCTCCCTGAAATTAGCATCAATCTCCAAAGTGTATATATATATATACATACACATATATACAAAAATTGAGAAAAGTTGAGGGACTAAAAACATTAAAGGAAAAAAGTTCAGGGACTAAGACCAATCAAAATTTTGTTTTAGGACTAAAAGTGAAAACTAAAAAAAGTTTAGGGACCAAAAACATAATTAATCCTTTTTTCTTTATTTATCTCATTCTATTAAATCATATTATCTATCATATTTATACTTCTCTTTTTTTTTTCTTTTTCTCTTAAAGTGTAAAATAGCATAGAGTGTTTATGGATATCATTATCCGCATAAAAGAATGGTAGAGAAACTATGTTTTCAGCATTGATTAAGTTCAGCTTTGTGACAAAATAAATTATAATTAAGATAAAGATAGGATATTTTGTGACTAATGGATGTTAGATCTTAAAGGCCCATTTCAAATAAGATAAGATATGATAAGATTAGAGTATAATAAGTTTTAATTTTAAAAGAATGGTACTGAAACAAACTTTTCAGCATTGAACCAATAGGTCAGTTTCCTGACAATGAAGAAAATTGGAAGCGACCTTGATCTTAAGAGGCCTAGAAATTCATCCATAATAAACCCTTTTTATTTACGATAAAATCTATTTACATTCTCTCATATTTAGTGAAAATATTGAATATTTATTTTTATATTATTTAAAATATTTTTAGTTTATATAATTGCATAAAGAATTAAGAAAAATCTAAAATATAAATTAAAACTGTAATTTTATTTTGTTTATGTTAATGTAATATTAATATTTTAATATAACTTTTACTATTATTTTATTTTATTTTTTAAGTATATAAAAATATTAAAAAATGAAATAAAGATAAACATATAGCTAAAAATATAAAATCATTATTTTAAAATTTTAAATAGATAAATAAAAATATATATTTTTTATAAAAGTAAACGTTACAAACAAAGAGTATAATTAAAAATAAAACGTTTTGTGAACATTAAAATATCTATTAATTTTAAAAAATATTTTTTAGATTAAGGCATGTAAAATATAAAACAATAATGATTGAAATAATTGATAGACTGTTTTCATTGAGTGGGTGGATCAACTAACACAAGATTGTTCTAATTTAATTTGATATTTCAAGTTTGAGTTTTGGATATACAGTTACATTAAATACTTTTTTTAAAGAAGCTATATTAAATACTTAACGGGAGAGTTTTACCACATAAAATAGTCCTATCTAATTTGAATTGGAGACTCCCGATTCCATAAAAAACCACTGTGGCCCCTTGTAGAATAAATGGAAAATAAATATAGTCCAAAATAAATGAAAAATCACTAATTTCATTGTACAAGGAAAAAATCTATACCAAGTTAATTAGAAATTACAACCAATTAACAACCCCAATGAACCTAAAAACATTGATAAAGGCTCAAAAGAAATTGCTTATTTTTTTATGAGTAATGCATGATATTTGAATATCCTTTTATTTTAAACATCCAAGTAACATCTTTCATCTCTCTCTATCTCTCACTTCCTTTTACTTCAAAAACACTATAATACATATATTTTTTCTCTTTTTTCTCTCTTTCTCACTAGATGTATAATAAGCATTTTGGGTTCATTTATCTTTTCCTTTTTTCAAACTCCATTATAGAATGTACCAATAGGTGTTCTAATCGCAAAATATGCCCATTAAATCCGATTTTTTGTTTTATTATAATTGGGCAAATAAAAACCACAACAAATGAATTTGATTTGATTTTTCTTTATTTTTAAAGTATCTTTCATCCACGGGCCGGCACTACTTTAAGATGAATTCATTGCATTGCATCAAGAAAGATACATGTCGTGGTTTGTATCAAGAAAATAAATAATTGATATAGAATGTTAACTAGGCTTGCGGAGCAAGATTTAAGTGAGTGTTCTAGTGTGCTTAAGCAACGAATGTCACCTCATGTGTGTGTCAATTTCAACCATTGGATTAATGCGATAATGCATAGGATTGTGAATTAATAAAACATAGCACATTAAAACATAAAATAACATTAGATAGCCTGTTTGGATTGTTTTGCAATCATCATCAACCGTGATCTCATTCAACTCAAATGGGATTAATTGGATGCTCAGTATGAAGAATTCTTTCAATAAAAGCTACTGTATAATCCCAATGAAACATAGAGACTCTCCAACAAAAATTACATTCCCAGCTACTCCCTCTAGCTTCAAATATAAGCAAAAAATTGACTTGAATCTTGGATTTAAATATAAATAAATCTCAACTAATCTTAATTCATTTAATGAGATAATCTCCAAAATACCTTTCATTTAATAGGAGTTTTAATTCCAATGATTCCTTTTTATTCTTGATATCAAATTCCAATTAAGGACAGTTTAAGAAAATAATTTATTTTTTAATTGATATTGATGCAATTAAATGTTGTTAACTAATTTTCTTAATTAATGTGAAACAATTTTTTTTTTTTTACTTATATTTAGAGCAGGAGAGAGTAGTTGTTAAGGCCTTAAAACTACTTTTCTATGCAACCTCCAAGTCAATGGCATATACGAATGCAAGTTACCACTATTCATTTGCATAATATTCAAATCAACCTTCGTTTTGTCAGAAAATACTGATATTTACACAACTTGTACATAGTTCCAAACTTGCGAATTTTGAAGAAATTCATGGAATTAATCTCATTTAGGAATCAATTTAATCGATTTGCTATGAATTGAAGTTATATAAAACCAACACTAAATTTTGATGCAGGATGAGAATCAGAACACATGAATTTCAGCTTTTATAAATATCATAGATTGTCAACTACTGATTTCCAACAAATATGGCCACTTATGTTATGTTCATGCTCAAGAAAGATCTCCTACACAGCTCACGTGGCACACCGACGTATACCGCACCAGAGATCCTCCGTCCGAGCGGCAACATCCATTGGCACGTAAATCATGAATTCGATGGTTAAAATAAATAAATAATAAATAAAAGACACGTGTCATAATCCAATGGTTGAAAATTAACCAACTGCACCATACCTTTGGTGCCATAAAGTCACGGAATCCACTCCCGTAAATTTTTTACTTTTTTATAGAAATATACCAAAAATCGAAAAAAATTATAGAAATAAACAATATTCTAAATTATTTACCTAGATGACCCAAATTACTGTTTACTATGAGAAATCGGTTAGCCACAAACCGATTTCTCTTGTATATATAATTGATTTTTGTAAAATTTGCCTGTGAGAAATAGGTTGCCTCAAAACCGATTTCTCAACAGGTTTTTTCTTTCTTTTTTTTTTGTATTTTTTTTATATAGTTTAATTATTTTAATTTTTTATTTAAATCTGAATTAAAATGGTTTTTTAATATTTTTGTTTTAAAATGTTAATTAATTTGTGTCAAAAAATGGTTAATTTAAATTAAATTTTATGTATTTGTTGTTAATAAATTTTAAAAAGAAAAATTAAAAAATTAATTAATATAAATAAAAAATAATGCACTGAAAATTAATAAACAACACAATATAATATTAATATTAACTTTAATTAAAATAAATTAGAAACAATCCAATGAAAATTATAAACAATATTTTTTGTTATTTCAAGTTAACGCTGTTGACTTAAGCTTGTGTTTCCACCACCATCAGGACATCTGTTTTTTGAATAACCTGGAGTTTGAAACTGTTAATGTACAAAAAGAGATTTTGTTAAGTTTTTGACCACGATTTTCAACCCTTTTTTAACCGATTCAAGTCGCCAAAATTGTACTGTTGGATTCATCTACATGAAAAATACGGTAATGCATTATTGTTCAAACAAAAAACCCATATGAATAATAAAAAAAACCGTAAAAACTTACCATAATGAAAATATTTAAACACCTTCAAAATTCTATTGCATCCAATTTAACAATATTTTTTTAAAAAAAGGATATAAATTATTATTATTCAACAAAATAGTATTTTAAAAAATATTTTAAAAAATAAAAAACAAAGAAAAAAATATATAACCGATTAATTAACATTTTTAATACAAATTAATTAACATTTTAATTAGCAAATACATATATAAACTTTAATTTAAATTAACCACTTTTAAAACAAATTAATTAACATTTTAAAACAAAAATATTAAAAAAAACTATTTTAATTATCATTTAAATAAAAATTAAAAAATTAAACTATTTAAAAAATAAAGAAAAAACAAAAACGAAAATTAAAATAAAAAAAACTATTGAGAAATCAGTTTTGAGGAACCGATTTCTCACAAGAAAATTTTATAAAGAAAAAAAATATATACAAGAGAAATCGATTTGTGGACAATTGATGTCTCACAACAAATAATAATTTGGATCATTCAGGTAAATTATTTGAAACATGGTTTAGTTGGGTAATTTTTTTACGTTTTTTATATATTTCCTTAAAAAAAATTCTCAATTTTCCTTGTCGTCTTTCTTTTTAGCTTTATATTCATTGTATCCACCATGTTACTGCTGCGTGAAAGACAGAGGAGACAGCCCCCAGGTCCATGGGGCTTTCCGATAATAGGTAACTGATGTAAAAGTTATTCTCTGAATTCAAGGTCAGAGAAACCTCCTAATGAAAGGAAATAAGAGAGAGATTGAGAGTCAAATTCAAGATGCCCTTTTCATTACTTTCATTACAATCTAAATAATACTCTCCTCAAAACCAATTGCCTCCCCTCAAACAGAAATACCCCTCCTAGCACTCATAGTAGAATCTATCAATAACAATCTAACAACCAGCTTCTAGAAACACTGAGTCATCACTACAAATTCCCTTAATTGTAATAAACATAATCAACTTCCTTATTAGACTTAACAGTCCTTTTGGGCTGCATAGCTTGGGCCTCTTCTGAATGGCTTCATGGTCTTGATTCACATCAATACCCTCCCCATCAAGTTTGTTTTTAAGGTTGAAAGTAGGCTGAAGATCATCCCACTGCTCCTAGGAGGTATCATTCAGAGAGAGGCCAACCCATTGCACCAGAGCAAACTTAGTTGGAATACCATCAATAGGGGTAGTTTTGAAACCCAGAATCACCAAAGGAGAAACAAGCAGATTGTTGTTCACTGAGTGAGGGGGAATGTGATCAATCTGAACTAGGGAACTCCCTACATGAGGCTTCAAAAGGTAGCAATGAAAAACATTATGAATTCTTGAAAATTGAGAGAGAACAAGCTTATATGCAACAGGTTCCATTCGCTCAATTACACGATATGTTCCATAAAATCATTTGGAGAGCTTGTGATACTTTTCACCTGAAAGAGAAGTTTGGCGGTATGGTTGAAGTTTAACATACACCCATGAATCCACTGCAAAATCAATAGAATGACAATGTTTATCTACTACCTCCTTCATATGCTTCTGAGCTTTAGTAAGGTTTCTGCGAAGTAAAGCAAAGACTTCTTCACGCTCACTTAAAACCGAATCACACGTTGCCACCAAAGAAGACCCCTCTAAGTAAGTAGGAATTGAAGGTGGTGGTTTGCCAAACATAACCTGATAAGGAGACAACCCAGATGAAGAGTGGACATAAGTATTATAATGGAATTTTGCCTAGGAGAGGTATCAAAACCATTGAAAGGGCTTGTGATGAACAAACGCACGTAGGTACTGCTCAACAGTGCAATTCATAACTTCAGTCTGCCCATCCGTCTGCGGATGATATGCTGAACTCATGAGGAGGACAGTGCCACTTAACTTGAAAAGATCAGACCAAAATCGGCTAATAAAAATCGGATCTCTATCTAGAATGATACTCTTGGGGGAAGCCATGATGCTTACAGAAGATTGAAATAAATAGCTCAACGACCTTGAAGGCAGTAAAATTGGTGGGCAAAGCTCCCAAATGGATTCCCTTAGAAAATCTGTCTACCACCACAAGAATGACGGTGTACCCCTGGGACAGTGGCAACCCAGTAACAAAATCAAGGAAGATGTCTTCCCAAACATGCACACGAATAGGCAATGGCTGTAGCAGTCATCCCAATTTTTTAGAGGAGTACTTGGTTTGCTGGCACACAATACACTGAGAAACAAAATCATGGACTTCTTGTTGCATGTTGATCCAGAAAAAATTCTCAGACAACCTCATGAAAGTCTTTGCTATCCCTGCATAGCCCCCAATAGGAGATTCGTGAAACTCCTTTAACAGCAAAGTCTTGAAGCGGGAAGAAGGGCTAACCCAAATTTACCCTTTTTTGAATAATAGGCCATCCCGAAAATCAAACTCTGTACAAGCTTAGGGGAAGTAAGACATTGATCCGACAATTCCTGAAATAAAGGGCCAGATTCCAAATCCTTCTTCAAGTCCTCAAGGAATAAGAATTGAGGAACAGACAACAAATGTTAAGCAACTAGCAAAGGCTCAGGAGGTCGTGATAAAGCATCCGCCACAACATTAATGCATCAGGTTTATATTGTATCTCATAATTGTACCCAGATAATTTGGACAAATAATATTGTTGCTCAGGGGTTTGAATGACCTGAGTTAGTAACTCCTTCAAGCTGCGATGATCTGTTTAAATAATGAAAAAATGTCCCAGAAGATATTATCATCACTTCTTGACCGCACTTGTAATAGCATGAAGTTCGCACAAATATGTAGAAGCTTGCACCATTTGTGGACAGAATAGCTTACTGAAGTAAGCGATGGGGTGATCGGACTAAAGGAGAATGACTCCCATGGCATAATTAGAAGCATCAGTTTGAACCACAAAGGGAAGTGAAATATCAGGTAAAGCTAGCACAGGAACAATAGACATAGCGTGATTCAAAGCTTCAAACACTTGTTGCACCTCAGAATTCCAATGAAAATTGTCTTTCTTCAAAATAGTCGTCATCAGTTGAGCAAGGATAACATAATTGCTTACGAATTTCCTATAGAATCCTGTCAACCCGAGGAAACCACGCAACACTTTCACGGTAACAGGAGTTGGCCACTACATGATGGCCTGAATCTTAGCCGGATCGGGTGCCATCGTCCCCAAGGCCACGACATGCCCCAAATAGGCTATATGAGTCTAAGCAAGAGAACATTTCTTAGGATTAAGAAAGAATTAATGCTGAGCCAATATAGCAAATACCTGTGCCAGATTTTGCTAATACGATTCTTCAGAGGTGCTATACACCAATATATCATAAATAAAATAATGACGTTCTTATGAAGGTGTGGCCAAAAAAGATCATTCATTGTGGCCTGAAATGTGGAAGGAGCATTGCACAATCCGAACGGCATAACCCGGTATTCGTAATGTGCATCATGAGTGCGGAAAGCTGTTTTGTGAATGTTGTGTGGGTTTAACCGAATTTCGTGGAAGCTAGAAGTAAGATCAAGCTTGGAAAAATTCGAGCAAAGCCCAACTCATCGAGCAACTCATCCACCGTTGGTAGAGGGTACCGGTCTTTCACTGTGAGAGTGTTCAAAGCCTAATAATCAACACACATACGCCAAGACCCATCTTTCTTCTTAAGGAGGAGCACCAAGGAAAAGAAAGGACTCGTACTAGGCTGAATCCAACCGTTGGCCAAAAGCTTCCACACCTGTGACTCAATTTCCAATTTTTGAGCATGAGGGTACTGATAAGGGCAAACTTTGACAGGCGTTGCATTAGGAAGGAGAGGAATGAAGTGGTCAGTAAGCCGCTCTAATGGATGATGAGTGGGTTCCTCAAAAAGAAATGCATAATCACTGAGGAGTTGGTGGAGTACATGATGAGCCATTGAAGTATGAGGGAGAGAAACAAGACCGCCTGATTTTGGAACCAAGACACGTAAAGGGAAAAACTGAGCTACATGATCTCTCCTAATGAGCTTGCACAAAAAATAAAACTCAACTGAGTTGGGTCAGTAGAAGTATCCCCCTTCAGTTCAATATAATGAGAGCCATGAGCAAATTTCATAGTCAAAGCCTGATAGTCCATCAAGACTGGCCTAAGCTGCTTGAGCCATTGGGCCCCTAACACCACATCTAAACTGCTCATCATCAGAATGTATAAGACCACAACAAATAAATGACCCTGGATTTCTAATGGCACCTTCTTATATACCTGATCACATGTCAATTGCTCCCCACTGCCCATTAACACCTTCAAAAGTGGAGTTGGGCTAGGCACTAGGCCCAATTCGCAAGCCACTCTCTGTTGGATAAAATTATGAGTGCTGCCATTGTCGACCAGTATATGGACATTATGATTGGCTATTTGACCCACAACCTGGAGGGTTTCAAAGGCATGAATCCTGGACATAGCATTTAAACTTAATTGGGTCGATTAGGCCTCATATCCCTAGACTAGATCCGTAATAGGTTGAAGCCCAACATTTGATAGGTCACCTGAATCTCCGTGGAATGGGTCGCTGTCTTCCTTTGCAATCATCAAGAAAAAACAAGCACGACACCGAAGGCTCCCTGAAAATTTCTGGCAACAATTGAAACAAAAGCCTTTAGCGCGACGTTCAACAATCTCATCGTCGAAAATATGTTTATAATGAGCCCGTACTGATGGTGTCGGTAATAATAGGGGATGCTGGGAGCACTGTGATGATGTATCTAGAGTAGTTTGTGGAGGTGGTAAGGCCAGAAACTGACAGGTCACCATCGGCGTCCCTATAGGAACAGAAGGTCGTGGGTGGGTCAATCGGAGCAAATCTTGTAATTTCTCCTCATGCAAACGGGCCAGGCCCTTTGCCTAAGACAATGTCGAAGGTTGCTGAGCCAAGACCTTGCGCCAATTTCCGACTTCAACCAAGAGATAAAGCAACTTAACAAAAAAGGGGAAGATAGACCCACAACACGATTAGCCAATGCCTAAAAATTACTCAGGTAATTTGCAACCGAAGAGGTTTGCGTGAGTTTGAAGAGTTTATCTTGTGGGTTGTAACGACCCACTATCGTCACAAGACGACTCAACTACTATATTGCGAAAAGATTTAATTAAAAACTTATTATAAGTTTTTTATAAAAATACATGTAAATTTTTCGCGCAAGATCACTAATCATTCATAACATTCATCATTAAGAAATATACATCATATACATAACTACATCTGAAAATTATCCATACATAAATACATATATCAGAAGTATAAGTACCAAGCCATATGGTCATATACAAACTACAGACCAAAAGTCTGATATATCTCAAAAGATTCGGAATACGTATATACTAGTACAAAGGTACCCATTTCCTACTAGCTGGCCACAACTACATATTACTGTAAGCTAGAAACTAGGACGATATAAGAAAATATAAGGAATAGATGAAGTAGGTCTCCTGTGACTTCAGCCGTGAAGAGCTTGATCCGCCGGTGGTTCGCCGTCTGCTCCCGCAAAGAATCGCGATCATCACAGTCAAACACATACAAACAAACAGCGCAAGGATAAGCTTACAGAACATACATTTCAAATAAAACATTAGATTTACACTAACATATTCACAAAGGTAAATAATAACAATATACAGAAAAATCTATTTCAATAGGTCAATCACCAACATATCCTCAAATAATATGTCCTAGTTATGCACTATATGTAGACACGACTCCATGGAGATTTTCACTAGTCGAGCGACCAATACAGTCAAATCCCTTAACATAGTCCAATTCGACCATTGGGGGAAACGCCGATACTGGTCTTGGAAATAAATTAGTGGCTTTGTCAGGATAGGCGTACGTGGGTAGTGGCTCACCACAACACAAGATCTGCAGAAATCTTGGTCCACTGTGGTCAATAACATCATATCCACAGCCATCATCCACTGTGGTCAACAACATATCCACTTGGTTTCAAAGTTAAAGAAAACATCGAAGTTAACCGGACACTAGTCACCATACGTTGGTCACCGGACGCTGGTCAAAACCTTAAAATTTTTAACTTTTTAAACTGTTTAGAACACTTTGGAGTTTTTCTAAAATCTCTTAAAACCATTCGAAATAATAGAAATTATAGAAATCATCTTTAAAACTTTAGAAAGACTTTGAAAGAAAGTTAAAAGATAAAATAACAATATGATCTCCTGGTTTTGAAATCAAAACACCAACAGTATATTTTCAAAGGAATAAAATCATAGGCAAATCAAAGATTTACAAAAACAGAAATAATCATTTTAGTGAACAAAAGGTAAAACTATCTTTAATACAAAACAGTCTACTTTTAAATTTAGAATCTCAACTCATCTCAAACATATTGTAGAAAACTTGATTTCATGTTGTAACCAATTGGAAATATATTTTCAAGAAAGAAAATAATAATTCCTAAGTCATCTTATATAAAGAGAACCAAAATTTTCCAAAAACATATAAAAATCTCGAAAACAGATTTTCTTCACTGCACATGGGTCAGTTTCAAGGAAACTTTAAAATAGAAATATAATGAATTAGAAAGCATATCATACACCTTTAGAAAGCTTGAAATCTCTATTTTCTAACCATATAACTCGTTTTTTAGTACGATTTTTGTAGAAACACAGAATTGCAAAACCAGATACTATGTTCAGTCACATTTTTCTGACTGGACGTTCAACTTTCGAGGGCCATAACTCCTTCGATTTTCAATATTTTTTAGCAATTCTTGTGTCGAAACTGTAGCCCCGTAAGTCTATTTTCATCTCCATCCAATTTCATTCACCACAGCCAAAGTTATCACAAAAATACTAACACATGTTCAGACAACAACGCACCAGACAGCAAACACTTTGTTTTCAGCTATCATATATTTTCATTCAATTTACTTATATCACAAACAAATTATCAAAACATTACTTTCAGAAATCAATACACATCACAAGATATCCATGCATCAAAGAATACATAAAAACTGTAAACTTTCCTTACCTCGAAGAGATGCTAAAAAGATAGAATTTTGGAGAGTATGAAGTAGAAGAAACTCAGTTCCTTAGACAAGCTCTTGTATAAATCACCTTAAGTCAACACTAAGCGTAGATTAAGTCAAAAAGAAGAAATAACTGTCTTGATTTTTATGCTTCTTTAACCCTTGATTATAAAGATGGAAGTGAGGAAATTTTGAGACAAAGGGACGAAATGAAATGAGGAAGGAAGAGAGGCTGAAGTTCACGTTGGACAACAGGAAAATGAATGAGAACTATCCCCTGGTGCCTTACTTTTATAACAACAAAGGAATTCTCTCTCTCTCTCTAGTTTGGCTATGTTTAGTTTCAAAAGAATAATAAAAATAAAAAGAAAGAAGGTCGGTCTTCAAATCAGAGCACACATTATATTTTGGTCAGCACAATTTGAAGGCTACCTTTGAATTTTTTTTTTTTTTCCAACCTGCGCCTCCTTTGTCAGCAGAATACAAGGACCTTACTTTTTGAATTTTGGTAATTCTTGAGGACTTGTGCTACTGCTAGCATAGGGTAATTATGATATTTTAATTTTTTTGCCTCATGCATGACTAAGTGAAGAAACGTAAGAATGGGATGGAAACCTTATGCAGCTTCTTGTCAGCAAAATCTTGGAAATTGAATATTTGAATTTTAGCTTCTTGCACATGAGTAATTTAACAGACAAGGAAAACATAAAATGAAGAAAGAAGAGTGCTGAAACTTTACGGTACTTAAGAAATAATGAGTGAGGAAATCAAGCTTTTTGGTTCATATTATACAATAACATGGAAGTTTCCTTGAAATTGTCTAGTCAATGAGCAAAGTGAAGAAACGTGAATCGAAGTCGTCAATTCAGATTGTGGTTCAGCATAATTTGAGGGTAGTCTTTGAAAATTTTGTAGTTATATAACTCACTGAAGAAAACGTGAGGATGGGTTTAAATTTCAAATCTTGCATCAGCGAAAAATCAAGGATTCATTCTATTATGAAGTGTTGGCTAAGTTGAAATTTCAAAAGTATGTAATTGGTCTCCAAGTTCAAAGCACGGGTCAGCATATATTAAAGATGTTGATTGAAAATTTTGCCAAAGAATACGTAGGTAATTGGAACTAGATATATTGTTATCTTAGGTGAATAATTAGCAGGTAAGGTAACAAAATGTAAATCAAGCTAGTTAAATTAGTAAATGTATGACTTACTAATTTTAATTTTGGACATCTAATAAAATTTAGACTGTCTCTAGAAATTTTTCCTAACTCTTAAAAAGCTCTCAAAATTACACTCTTTGAACTGCATTAAAATATTATTAATAACATAAAAATTTTATAGGAACCTAATTATACTTATTAGAGACTAATTATAATTAAATCTTTTTAATTTCTTGACTATTTTCTCACTTTCACAGTGTATTCTTACACTGCCAGTGTGCAACATAGTCCCGATTTCAGTGAAATTTTCCACTAAAACTTACATAAAAAAATCACACATGTTTATTAATTATATTTTCTCATGAAATTAAATTTAATTATCTCTTGTTATTATTTTCAATCACTTCATCATAGATTAGAAAATCACAGTATTACATGAGTCATCAAACGCAATTGGGGGAAATCATGTTTCCAATGCTTGTAACAACTATGACCACGATTGAATCTGACCATTCCTGTACATCCACTAGTACCGTGCCAAAGTAGCACCATCTAAATAAAAGCAAGCCATAGTGATGCGTTCCTCCTCTAGATTGGCATGATACTCAAAGAACTGATAGATTATGAAGATCCACCCATGGGGTTCTTGGCCATCAAACCGGGGAATGTTTAAGGAAATAATTTTGTGAGCCATTTGGACCCAGAGTAGAGTAATGGGAACCAAAAGACCCCAAAGAAGGAGAACATCCTTCTAATGCTGACACCGGGTTGACCCCTTCATCCATTTTGTCAGAAAAAGAGGATTGCAAATGCCTAAAATGTTGCATAATCTCTTTGAAATTGTCAGGGTGTGAGGTGGAATTCTTGGAACGCATACCATCAGCCATCGTAAGCAATCAATGGAGGGGGTAAGACTCTCAATGAAAGCACCAACGATGCAAAAGTTATTCTCTGAAATCAAGGTAAGAGAAACCTCCTAAAGAAAGAAAATAAGAGAGAGATTGAGAGTCAAATTCACGATGCCCCTTTTCATTACTTTCATTACAATCTAAATAATACTCTCCTCAGAACCAATTACCTCCCCTCTAACAAAATTACCCCTTCTAGCACTCATAACATAATCTATAAATAACAATCTAACAACTAGCTTCTAGAAACACTGAGTCATCACTACAAATTCCCTTAATTGTAATAAACATAATCAGCTTCCTTATTAGACTTAACAGTCCTTTTGGGCTGCATAGCTTGGGCCTCTTCTGAATGGGCTTCATGGTCTTGATTCACATCAATACCCTCCCCCATCAAGTTTGTTTTTAAGGTTGAAAGTAGGCTGAAGATCATCCCACTGCTCCTAGGAGGTATCATTCAGAGGGAGGCCAACCCATTGCACCAGAGCAAACTTAGTTGGAATACCATCAATAGGGGTAGTTTTGAAACCCAGAATCACCAAAGGAGAAACAAGCAGATTGTTGTTCACTGAGTGAAGGGGAATGTGATCAATCTGAACTAGGGAACTCCCTACATGAGGCTTCAAAAGGGAGCAATGAAAAACATTATGAATTCTTGAAAATTGAGAGAGATCAAGCTTATATGCAACAGGTTCCATTCGCTCAATTACACGATATGTTCCATAAAATCATTTGGAGAGCTTGTGATACTTTTCACCTGAAAGAGAAGTTTGGCGGTATGGTTGAAGTTTAACATACACCCATGAATCCACTGCAAAATCAATAGAATGACGATGTTTATCTACTACCTCCTTCATATGCTTCTGAGTTTTACTAAGGTTTCTGCGAAGTAAAGCAAAGACTTCTTCACGCTCACTTAAAACCGAATCACACGTTGCCACCAAAGAAGACCCCTCTAAGTAAGTAGGAATTGAAGGTGGTGGTTTGCCAAACATAACCTGATAAGGAGACAACCCAGATGAAGAGTGGACATAAGTATTATAATGGAATTTTGCCTAAGAGAGGTATCGAAACCATTGAAAGGGCTTGTGATGAACAAACACACGTAGGTACTGCTCAACAGTGCAATTCATAACTTCATTCTGCCCATCCGTCTGCGGATGATATGCTGAACTCATGAGGAGGACAGTGCCACTTAACTTGAAAAGATCAGACCAAAATCGGCTAATAAAAATCGGATCTCTATCTAGAATGATACTCTTGGGGGAAGCCATGATGCTTACAGAAGATTGAAATAAATAGCTCAACGACCTTGAAGGCAGTAAAATTGGTGGGCAAAGCTCCCAAATGGATTCCCTTAGAAAATCTGTCTACCACCACAAGAATGACGGTGTACCCCTGGGACAGTGGCAACCCAGTAACAAAATCAAGGAAGATGTCTTCCCAAACATGCACACGAATAGGCAATGGCTGTAGCAGTCATCCCAATTTTTTAGAGGAGTACTTGGTTTGCTGGCACACAATACACTGAGAAACAAAATCATGGACTTCTTGTTGCATGTTGATCCAGAAAAAATTCTCAGACAACCTCTTGAAAGTCTTTGCTATCCCTGCATACCCCCCAATAGGAGATTCGTGAAACTCCTTTAACAGCAAAGTCTTGAAGCGGGAAGAAGGGCTAACCCAAATTTACCCTTTTTTGAATAATAGGCCATCCCGAAAATCAAACTCTGTACAAGCTTAGGGGAAGTAAGACAGTGATCCGACAATTCCTGAAATAAAGGGCCAGATTCCAAATCCTTCTTCAAGTCCTCAAGGAATAAGAATTGAGGAACAGACAACAAATGTTAAGCAGCTAGCAAAGGCTCAGGAGGTCGTGATAAAGCATCCGCCACAACATTAATGCATCAGGTTTATATTGTATCTCATAATTGTACCCAGATAATTTGGACAAATAATATTGTTGCTCAGGGGTTTGAATGACCTGAGTTAGTAACTCCTTCAAGCTGCGATGATCTGTTTAAATAATGAAAAAATGTCCCAGAAGATATTATCGTCACTTCTTGACCGCACTTGTAATAGCATGAAGTTCGCACAAATATGTAGAAGCTTGCGCCATTTGTGGACAGAATAGCTTACTGAAGTAAGCGATGGGGTGATCGGACTAAAGGAGAATGACTCCCATGGCATAATTAGAAGCATCAGTTTGAACCACAAAGGGAAGTGAAATATCAGGTAAAGCTAGCACAGGAACAGTAGACATAGCGTGATTCAAAGCTTCAAACACTTGTTGCACCTCAGAATTCCAATGAAAATTGTCTTTCTTCAAAATAGTCGTCATTAGTTGAGCAAGGATAGCATAATTGCTTACGAATTTCCTATAGAATCATGTCAACCGAGGAAACCACGCAACACTTTCACGGTAACAGGAGTTGGCCACTACATGATGGCCTGAATCTTAGCCGGATCGGGTGCCATCGTCCCCAAGGCCACGACATGCCCCAAATAGGCTATATGAGTCTAAGCAAGAGAACATTTCTTAGGATTAAGAAAGAATTAATGCTGAGCCAATATAGCAAATACCTGTGCCAGATTTTGCTAATACGATTCTTCAGAGGTGCTATACACCAATATATCATAAATAAAATAATGACGTTCTTATGAAGGTGTGGCCAAAAAAGATCATTCATTGTGGCCTGAAATGTGGAAGGAGCATTGCACAATCCGAACGGCATAACCCGGTATTCGTAATGTGCATCATGAGTGCGGAAAGCTGTTTTGTGAATGTTGTGTGGGTTTAACCGAATTTCGTGGAAGCTAGAAGTAAGATCAAGCTTGGAAAAATTCGAGCAAAGCCCAACTCATCGAGCAACTCATCCACCGTTGGTAGAGGGTATCGGTCTTTCACTGTGAGAGTGTTCAAAGCCTAATAATCAACACACATACGCCAAGACCCATCTTTCTTCTTAAGGAGGAGCACCAAGGAAAAGAAAGGACTCGTACTGGGCTGAATCCAACCGTTGGCCAAAAGCTTCCACACCTGTGACTCAATTTCCAATTTTTGAGCATGAGGGTACTGATAAGGGCAAACTTTGACAGGCGTTGCATTAGGAAGGAGAGGAATGAAGTGGTCAGTAAGCCGCTCTAATGGATGATGAGTGGGTTCCTCAAAGAGAAATGCATAATCACTGAGGAGTTGGTGGAGTACATGATGAGCCATTGAAGTATGAGGGAGAGAAACAAGACCGCCTGATTTTGGAACCAAGACACGTAAAGGGAAAAACTGAGCTACATGATCTCTCCTAATGAGCTTGCACAAAAAATAAAACTCAGCTGAGTTGGGTCAGTAGAAGTATCCCCCTTCAGTTCAATATAATGAGAGCCATGAGCAAATTTCATAGTCAAAGCCTGATAGTCCATCAAGACTGGCCTAAGCTGCTTGAGCCATTGGGCCCCTAACACCACATCTAAACTGCTCATCATCAGAATGTATAAGACCACAACAAATAAATGACCCTGGATTTCTAATGGCACCTTCTTATATACCTGATCACATGTCAATTGCTCCCCACTGCCCATTAACACCTTCAAAAGTGGAGTTGGGCTAGGCACTAGGCCCAATTCGCAAGCCACTCTCTGTTGGATAAAATTATGAGTGCTGCCATTGTCGACCAGTATATGGACATTATGATTGGCTATTTGACCCACAACCTGGAGGGTTTCAAAGGCATGAATCCTGGACATAGCATTTAAACTTAATTGGGTCGATTAGGCCTCATATCCCTAGACTAGATCCGTAATAGGTTGAAGCCCAACATTTGATGGGTCACCTGAATCTCCGTGGAATGGGTCGCTGTCTTCCTCTGCAATCATCAAGAAAAAACAAGCACGACACCGATGACTCCCTGAAAATTTCTGGCAACAATTGAAACAAAAGCCTTTAGCGCGACGTTCAGCAATCTCATCGTCGAAAATATGTTTATAATGAGCCCGTACTGATGGTGTCGGTAATAATAGGGGATGCTGGGAGCACTATGATGATGTATCTGGAGTAGTTTATGGAGGTGGTAAGGCCAGAAACTGACGGGTCACCATCGGCGTCCCTATAGGAACAGAAGGTCGTGGGTGGGTCAATCGGAGCAAATCTTGTAATTTCTCCTCATGCAAACGGGCCAGGCCCTTTGCCTAAGACAACGTCGAAGGTTGCTGAGCCAAAACCTTGCGCCAATTTCCGACTTCAACCAAGAGATAAAGCAACTTAACAAAAAAGGGGAAGATAGACCCACAACACGATTAGCCAATGCCTAAAAATTACTCAGATAATTTGCAACCGAAGAGGTTTGCGTGAGTTTGAAGAGTTTATCTTGTGGGTTGTAACGACCCGCTATCGTCACAAGACGACTTAACTACTATATTGCAAAAAGATTTAATTAAAAACTTATTATAAGATTTTTATAAAAATACGTGTAAATTTTTCGTGCAAGATCACTAATCATTCATAACATTCATCATTAAGAAATATACATCATATACATAACTACATCTGAAAATTATCCATACATAAATACATATATCAGAAGTATAAGTACCAAGTCATATGGTCATATACAAACTACAGACCAAAAGTCTGATATATCTCAAAAGATTCAGAATACGTATATACTAGTACAAAGGTACCCATTTCCTACTAGCTGGCCACAACTACATATTACTGTTAGCTAGAAACTAGGACGATATAAGAAAATATAAGGAATAGATGAAGTAGGTCTCCTGTGACTTCAGCCGCGAAGAGCTTGATCCGCCGGTGGTTCGCCGTCTGCTCCCGCGAAGAATCGCGATCATCACAGTCAAACACATACAAACAAACAATGCAAGGATAAGCTTACAGAACATACATTTCAAATAAAACATTAGATTTACACTAACATATTCACAAAGGTAAATAATAACAATATACAGAAAAATCTATTTCAATAGGTCAATCACCAACATATCCTCAAATAATATGTCCTAGTTATGCACTATATGTAGACACGACTCCATGGAGATTTTCACTAGTCGAGCGACCAATACAGTCAAATCCCTTAACATAGTCCAATTCGACCATTGGGGAAAACGCCGATACTGGTCTTGGAAATAAATTAGTGGCTTTGTCAGGATAGGCGTACGTGGGTAGTGGTTCACCACAACACAAGATCTGCAGAAATCTTGGTCTCAATGTAGAATCGCCCGTCCATCCTATCCCCCGGGCCCTTGTACACGACCCCACCAATCTTTCCGACACTAGGTTGAGAGCTACACTCCCACTCTCAACTTACGTGCCAACTCGTATCCACAGTCATGATCCACTGTGGACTCATGCATGTATGCACGTACAATCCAACACAACAACATATCCACAGTCATCGTCCACTGTGGTCAATAACATCATATCCACAGCCATCATCCACTGTGGTCAACAACATATCCACCGTGGTTTCAAAGTTAAAGAAAACATCAAAGTTAACCGGACACTAGTCACCATACGTTGGTCACCGGACGCTAGTCAAAACCTTAAAATTTTTAACTTTTTAAACTGTTTAGAACACTTTGGAGTTTTTCTAAAATCTCTTAAAAACATTCGAAATAATGGAAATTATAGAAATCATCTTTAAAACTTTAGAAAGACTTTGAAAGAAAGTTAAAAGATAAAATAACAATATGATCTCCTGGTTTTGAAATCAAAACACCAACAGTATATTTTCAAAGGAATAAAATCATAGGCAAATCAAAGATTTACAAAAACAGAAATAATCATTTTAGTGAACAAAAGGCAAAACTATCTTTAATACAAAACAATCTACTTTTAAATTTAGAATCTCAACTCATCTCATATATATTGTAGAAAACTTGATTTCATGTTGTAAACAATTGGAAATATATTTTCAAGAAAGAAAATAATAATTCCTAAGTCATCTTATATAAAGAGAACCAAAATTTTCCAAAAACATATAAAAATCTCGAAAACATATTTTCTTCACTGCACATGGGTCAGTTTCAAGGAAACTTTAAAATAGAAATATAATGAATTAGAAAGCATATCATACACCTTTAGAAAGCTTGAAATCTCTATTTTCTAACCATATAACTCGTTTTTTAATACGATTTTTGTAGAAACACAGAATTGCAAAACCAGATACTATGTTCAGTCACGTTTTTCTGACTGGACGTTCAACTTTCGAGGGCCATAACTCCTTCGATTTTCAATATTTTTTAGCAATTCTTGTGTCGAAACTGTAGCCCCGTAAGTCTATTTTCATCTCCATCCAATTTCATTCACCACAGCCAAAGTTATCACAAAAATACTAACACATGTTCAGACAACAACGCACCAGACAGCAAACACTTTATTTTCAGCTATCATATATTTTCATTCAATTTACTTATATCACAAACAAATTATCAAAACATTACTTTCAGAAATCAATACACATCACAAGATATCCATGCATCAAAGAATACATAAAAACTGTAAACTTTCCTTACCTCGAAGAGATGCTAAAAAGATAGAATTTTGGAGAGTATGAAGTAGAAGAAACTCAGTTCCTTAGACAAGCTCTTGTATAAATCACCTTAAGTCAACACTAAGCGTAGATTAAGTCAAAAAGAAGAAATAACTGTCTTGATTTTTATGCTTCTTTAACCTTTGATTATAAAGATGGAAGTGAGGAAATTTTGAGACAAAGGGACGAAATGAAATGAGGAAGGAAGAGAGGCTGAAGTTCACGTTGGACAACAGGAAAATGAATGAGAACTATCCCCTGGTGCCTTACTTTTATAACAACAAAGGAATTCTCTCTCTCTCTCTAGTTTGGCTATGTTTAGTTTCAAAAGAATAATAAAAATAAAAAGAAAGAAGGTCGGTCTTCAAATCAGAGCACACATTATATTTTGGTCAGCACAATTTGAAGGCTACCTTTGAATTTTGTTTTTTTTTTTCAACCTGCGCCTCCTTTGTCAGCAGAATACAAGGACCTTACTTTTTGAATTTTGGTAATTCTTGAGGACTTGTGCTACTGCTAGCATAGGGTAATTATGATATTTGAATTTTTTTGCCTCATGCATGACTAAGTGAAGAAACGTAAGAATGGGATGGAAACCTTATGCAGCTTCTTGTCAGCAAAATCTTGGAAATTGAATATTTGAATTTTAGCTTCTTGCACATGAGTAATTTAACAGACAAGGAAAACATAAAATTAAGAAAGAAGAGTGCTGAAACTTTACGGTACTTAAGAAATAATGAGTGAGGAAATCAAGCTTTTTGGTTCATATTATACAATAACATGGAAGTTTCCTTGAAATTGTCTAGTCAATGAGCAAAGTGAAGAAACGTGAATCGAAGTCGTCAATTCAGAGTGTGGTTCAGCATAATTTGAGGGTAGTCTTTGAAAATTTTGTAGTTATATAACTCACTGAAGAAAACGTGAGGATGGGTTTAAATTTCAAATCTTGCATCAGCGAAAAATCAAGGATTCATTCTATTATGAAGTGTTGGCTAAGTTGAAATTTCAAAAGTATGTAATTGGTCTCCAAGTTCAAAGCACGGGTCAGCATATATTAAAGATGCTGATTGAAAATTTTGCCAAAGAATACGTAGATAATTGGAACTAGATATACTGTTATCTTAGGTGAATAATTAGCAGGTAAGGTAACAAAATGCAAATCAAGCTAGTTAAATTAGTAAATGTATGACTTACTAATTTTAATTTTGGACATCTAATAAAATTTAGAATGTCTCTAGAAATTTTTCCTAACTCTTAAAAAGCTCTCAAAATTACATTCTTTGAACTGCATTAAAATATTATTATTTTAATCAAGTTAACAAAATAACATAAAAATTTCATAGGAACCTAATTATACTTATTAGAGACTAATTATAATTAAATCCTTTTAATTTCTTGACTATTTTCTCACTTTCACAGCGTATTCTTACACTGCCAGTGTGCAACATAGTCCCGATTTCAGTGAAATTTTCCACTAAAACTTACATAGAAAAATCATACATGTTTATTAATTATATTTTCTCATGAAATTAAATTTAATTATCTCTTATTATTATTTTCAATCACTTCATCATAGATTAGAAAATCACAGTATTACATGGGTCATCAAACGCAATTGGGGGAAATCATGTTTCCAATGCTTGTAAGAACTATGACCACGATTGAATCTGACCATTCCTGTGTACCGTGCCAAAGTAGCACCATCTAAATAAAAGCAAGCCATAGTGATGCGTTCTTCCTCTAGATTGGCATGATACTCAAAGAACTGAGAGATTATGAAGATCCACCCATGGGGATCTTGGCCATCAAACCGGGGAATGTTTAAGGAAATAATTTTGTGAGCCATTTGGACCCAGAGTAGAGTAATGGGAACCAAAAGACCCCAAAGAAGGAGAACATCCTTCTAATGCTGACACCGGGCTGACCCCTTCATCCATTTTGTCAGAAAAAGAGGATTGTAAATGCCTAAAATGTTGCATAATCTCTTTGAAATTGTCAGGGTGTGAGGTGGAATTCTTGGAACGCATACCATCAGCCATCGTAAGCAATCAATGGAGGGGGTAAGACTCTCAATGAAAGCACCAACGATGCAAAAGTTATTCTCTGAAATCAAGGTAAGAGAAACCTCCTAAAGAAAGAAAATAAGAGAGAGATTGAGAGTCAAATTCACGATGCCCTTTTCATTACTTTCATTACAATCTAAATAATACTCTCCTCAGAACCAATTACCTCCCCTCTAACAAAATTACCCCTTCTAGCACTCATAACATAATCTATCAATAACAATCTAACAACCAGCTTCTAGAAACACTGAGTCATCACTACAAATTCCCTTAATTGTGATAAACATAATCAGCTTCCTTATTAGACTTAACAGTCCTTTTGGGCTGCACAACTTGGGCCTCTTCTAAATGGGCTTCATGGTCTTGATTCACATCAGTAACCTGCACATGTTAGGGAAGCTCCCACAGTACTGCACCCTTCAAGCCTTAGCCACAAAATATGGACCCATCATGTTCCTACAGCTAGGGCAGGTCACAACCATCCTTAGAGGCTATGGACACATGATGCTATTTTTAGTAGTCGTCCCAGACTTGAAGCTGCCAAGTACTTCAGTTATGGTTGGAAGAGGCTGGCATTCTCGAACTGTGGTGCATATTGGCGTAATATGAGGAAAATGTGCACCATACACCTTTTGAGCACCTCCAAGGTTGAGTCCTTCGAGCCTTTGATGAAGAGGGGGATGAAACTGCTAGTGAAGTCGCTCCAGAAAGTCGCAATGATGAGCGAGGTTGTGGACCTTAGCAAGGTGGTGCATCACGTTGTGGAGATTATTGTGTACAAAATCATCTTGGGGCGTAGCAACCATGGTGACTTTGTTTTGATGGGGTTGATTCAAAATGAGATCAACCTTGTTGGCTCCTTTAATCTAGCAGATTATGTGCCTTGGCTTCGAGCTTTTGATCTTCAGGTATATATGGAACTCAACTTTTCTTTGTTATGTATAACCATGACATATAAGTCCACCCATTCAAGTGTATGTTTCGTAATTTCTCCTAGCTAGTAGCAAGCATGGAATTAATTAAGTTGAAAATTATTTCTCACTTGATTAAGAGTTTGTGTGGGTAAATTTATCCAGAAGTCCTTTTAAAAGAAGAAAAAAAAAAAGATGAAATGAGCTTCTCTTTAAGTTAAAATTATCTTATGCATAAGCTAATTTGTAGAAATTCTCTCATATAACTTCTCTAAAATTAGTGTCATTTAATTTTCAATCTCAAGTACGTGACTAAGTAATTTAACTTTCATTACCAGGGATTAAAAAGAAGGGTCAAGAAAGTTAGTAAAGTAGTTGACCAAGTATTGGAGAAGATAATTGAGGAGCATGAACACGATTCAAATGTACAAAGTGGACAACACCATAAGGACTTTATAGACATATTACTCTCACTAATGCACCAGCCCATCGATCCCTATAATGAACAAAGCCATGTTATTGATCGAACTAACATTAAAGCTATACTTTTAGATATGGTTGTTGGGGCATTTGAAAATCTATAATCGTTGTGGAGTGGGCATTATCTGAGCTCCTAAGGCATCCAAGAGTGATGAAAAACCTTTAAGACGAGCAAGATAATGTAGTTGGAATGAACAAATTAGTGGAGGAAAATGATTTAGCAAAGTTAAGTTACTTGGATATTATAATTAAGGAGACCTTGAGATTGTATCCTCCTGGACCATTAGTCCCCTGAGAGTCAACCGAGGATGCTATGATTCATGGTTATTTAATAGAGAAAAAATCAAGAATTGTTGTAAATTTATGGGCAATAGGAAGAGATTTTAAGATATGTTCTGACAATGCTGAAGCATTTTATCCAGAGAGATTCATCAATAGCAATTTAGATTTTAGAGGACATGATTTCCAATTTACACCATTTGTTTATGGCCGTAAGGGATGCCCTGGATATTTAGAGAATGTTTAGAAATAAAGAGGGAAACAGCCATTCAATCGATAGTACCTTTGGACACAGTAAATGAGTGATATCAAGTGGTGATGGTAATTGATTGATGACTCAATATTTACATGAAAAATGAAGTTATATATTATTATATTTTGCTAATGACTTTTATCTTTTTGAGGATGATTTTGTATTCAGTTCTTGTGTGTTTGTGTCCTATTTCCGTTTGAATTAATTATGATTTTGATTTTATTTTGGAGAGTTTTATACATTATGACGGTGTAACAAGTTGCAATTTTCGAGCACATTTATTTTATACTAGAATTTATAAATAAATTTATATTACAGAATTTATTATAAATATTTTAAAAAATATTACTTTAAATTATAAAATTAAATAATTATAAAATAATTGAGGAATAGGAAAATCATAAAGTTATATGTAAAAAACATATATTTATAAAAAATTAGGAGACAAAAAATGTCAGATTATTGTGGATGAGTTGACATTAATGTGATAGGTAAGTGGATTAAAAAAAATGGAAAATACAATTTTTTTTACGTGATTTATATTTATAATTGCCCTTATCAAATGTTAGATGGTGTTATATATTTACAAATAATAAAATTTTAAATAAATTTTAAATTTACAAATCATTTACCATCAAATAATACTAATAAATTTATCCCTTTTTTTAAAGGAGGAATGGGGTTAGAGAGACGTGTGTAAAAAATAATTTTGTGGCAATTTAATGAAAATAATTTTATTGAAAAAGTTATTATGGTATAAAAAATAACGCTTTTTAATAGTTTTTTATTTGACTATTTATCATAAATATTTAGATTGAGAATATTAAAATTAAGTATGAGTACAATTTTTTTGTTTTATAAAATTTTTAAAATTGTTTATAAGTTTAGAGTAAAAGATTTTAAGTGAATGACTTTGTATAGGTATTTTTAGGTTGGTTTATATAAAGAAAATATTTATTATAAACTTTGTTTGGAAAAAACATATTTTTTAGGGGATTAATGTGGAATGATAGGAACATTGTCGATGTAATTTTTTATATTTATAGAGTAGAAAATATAATAAAAATTTATAATGCATTAAACATGATATATGACTTTTTTTTGTGTTAACATGATATATGATATAATTATGAGAATCATGTGCAAAATTTAAAATGAAATATTTACATTTTCGTTCAGTTCTATCATTTACAATAAGATTGAATCTATGTTGAATTATGGTGTAAGAACATTGCATAGTTGAACTACTTGAACTCTAGTAAACCAATTTCTGATTTATGTTTTTTTTAAAGGCAAATAATTAATATTATTAATATCCAGTTTAAAGCACAAGGTGTGCAATAATCTGACTTACCACAAGAGTACAAAGATATGTTTTATATACAAATAAGAACGGTACTCATAAAACAATCCAACATAGAGGCAAAAAAACTCCTGATGTTAAAAAGCCACCTAATAACCACGTCTCCATATTATATATTTACAAACTCATGTTTTGCACCATTATGATCTGAAGTAAGCAAACACTATTACTTCACCACTGTTAAAGCATTCCTTCACCCGAGCCAACAAATAGAAATTCATTATGTTGAGGTCTTGAAGAAATTGATATTTCATTTTAATCCGTTGGAAAGATTGATATTCAATGGATCTTTTAAATTTAAGTGTATTTGAAAAGAATAAAATGGAAATTTATTTTAAATTTAATAATTGATTTAAATTAAAGTAAATATATGGTATCTGACGTTAAAGAGAATAAATAATGGAATTAATGTTTGAATTAAATATTTTAATAACAACAAGTAATTCTAACAATTGTGTCACAAAAACCGTAATAAATATATTAGAATTTGTATTCAATAAGTAACTGATAATTAATTTGAAATTTAAATAAAACGTCATAATGATGTTATAATTTACAATCAATACCTATAATTATAAGTTATATTTTATTACCAGTTATATATTGTAATTAATAAACTCAATTTGATTAAAATGTCAGTAATTGAGAAAATAATAATTAGTATATAAATATTATTAAATATAAGTATAATAAAATAATTTTTTTGTACGAAAATGAAGGAAATAATTATATTAGAATTTCTATTCAGTAATTCATAATTCAAAATTTTAATAAAATGTAATAACATTTTTTTTGGTATTGAAAGGTGTGATAATGTTGTTACAATTTGTAATCAATACCTAATAATTATAAATTATATTTAATTAGCAATTATATATATATACACATATATTGTAATTAAGAGACTTTATTTGATTAAAACTTCAGTTATTGCAAAAATAATATATTTTATAGGAGATTTTTTTTTTTGGTAGTGGTATTCTGTAGGAGATTAATTCAGCATAAAGTTAAAGTATATTTCTTTTTTCTTTTTTTTTTTGAGGAGAAAAGTTAAAGTATATTTCTATAAAAAAATATTTTTATGCATTGAAAAATTACAAATCAAAAGCCACAGGAGAAAGAAACCCAGTTCTATCCGCTAACAAGGACAACGTACAATAAGAAATCGGGGGGTAAATTAAAAGTCCTATAATAAGCTGCTAAGCTAAGAGCATGCTTTGGTAGATTATCAGCAGAGAATTTGGCTTCTCTCAAGTCTCATCACATGCATTTCATATTAAGATGCCTTTCATATCATAGCTTCACATTAAATAAAAAGAAAAAGAAGGAGTTTCTGCACCAAGGAAAGCAAGAGTGAGTCTGGACACAACCGTTAGAAATCAGATTGATAGCAAGCAGCGAATCTGATTCAACAATAATCCTATGGAAACCTCTAATTAATTTTTCATATATTATGGCTAATTTAATGCAAATTGAATTAATATTATATTTTAAATGTACGAGATATATAATGTCCAATTTTATACAAATTTGAATAATTATGCATAAATTACAACAAGTGAGCAGAATTAATGAGTAGCACAAATTATGCATAAGATTGTTTAAATTATAAATTAATTAAATATCTCATGATTTTCTAATATAAAAAATTATGCACAATACGAATTGATAGACATAATTATAAATTATAAATTATAAATTAAATGATGCATAATATGAATTAATACCCAAAAAATAAATTAAAATAATTGATATTTAGTCATAATTTCTCTATGAAAATCTGTTGGTCAGATTTTCTTTTTCTAATGAGAAGTGCGATTTAAAACATTAACAAAAAAAATTTATATATAAAAAAAAGATACATATATATTAGAATATAGAATTCTTCAAGCATTTACGCATAAGCAAAGAGGCTGATGTGGCAAATAGTAGTACATCGACCCGTCAACATATGGCATTGTGTCTCAGAATTTATATATTATAAATAGATAGATTGCAAATGGGAGTGAATAGAGTGATTATTCTTTCACTCCATGTTCATTTGGTTCTTGCTTTTTTACAGAAAATTTTACTACATGCAATATTATTCTTATAATTTTGTTAATGAATTATTAATTTTATTGAATTCTTATGCATATTATTTTGCTAAACAGTGATGTATCAAAGTCGAATAGGATTTTCCTGAAAACTCCAAAGCCTCTTGTGACAGATTCTAAAAAATTTTGTTTCACGTGATTTGTTCCATACGATTCTGATTCATCAACCAACTATTCTAATGATAAGTAAATTATAAAAAAAAAATTCAAATAGTTCAAGCCACAGTTGATACTGCTCAAATTTTAGTCATCAACAAAAAAATAAAATTCTAGTTTGAGGCTTCCCCAAAACTAGTGTCTAGTGATATAGAAGTGAGTAGCATTTCACACAATTCATTTCTCAATTATTTCCACCAAATGAGGGGAGACAGTAAGCAATTCCATAACTATAGGCACAATAAAGCTGGCATACACAAACAATGTCACAATCCAAAAGGAAGGAGATGGTGCAAGAGTTTCCATGAAGACTTTGTAAGCATTTCCGGAAATGCCAGGAGGAAAAGGTACCATATAGCAATGGAGCCCCAGATGATGCAAGAGTTATTTATTGTTATTGCTTCTGATTCTGATGGATTTCATGATCAAAGCTCTTAAATAGTGTCGCCATCTTCTCTCACAGTGTCGCCCATGGCTGTTATTGTTGGCAGTGAAGCCCTCTGCATCGCGTCCTCATGGCATTTTCACGTTTCGTTTTCTTTCTCTTAATTAGCTTTTTTTTTTTTTACTTTGTATTCTGGTCCTTATTGATTTTTTCTAGATTCGGTTCTAGAGTCCGTTTTAGATTGGGTGAATTTATTTTTTTAGGAAAGGGAGTTCTGGAATTATTTTTTTTTTTCTTTAGAATGGGGGTTTCGGAATGAATTTTTTTTTCGGAAAGGGGTTCCAGAATGATTTTTCTTTTCCGGAAAGGGGGTTCCGAAATGATTTTTTTTTTTGGAAAGGGTTTTCCAGAAAACAAAATTCATTCCGGAAAAGCTTTTCCAGAATACGTAACATGGTGGTTTTTTCTCCGATTATACAATTTTGGACTTGCTTCCATATGTTGGGTGGTTGCGATGGTGGTTTTGGGTGGCTGCGGTGATGGTGTTTGGATCGGTGGGGGTATTGGGTGGATGTGGGGCTTGGGAGAGGCAAAGGCTATATTGGTCTTTTTTGGGGTTTTAGGGGGTACAGGAAGCAAAAAAGGGGGTGCAGGAAGTAATAGCCATTTTAGTTTTGGGCATGCTACAAAATTAAGGAGTCAGTTTCTATTTGCGTTTCCCTTTTTCGCTTGTACACCTCCTTTTCCTTTTTTCTTTAATCTTTTTCTTAAATTATCTTCATCTCCTTCCCGTAAACATATTTTAGAAAAGGAAGTGTTCAAGTAATAAGAGCTGGTGCAAATAGCATCTCCCATTAAAGGATCTTTTCTCCCCAGTAAACAGGTTTAGATAACAGGCCTACCACGTAATCCACCATTTAGGTGCAAATGCTAGTTGTTTTTTTCCCCTCTTTTCTTAATTTAAGTATTTTCACATTAAGTAAATAAAGGCTAATATTATTATTATTAAAAAAAAGTAGTTTGTGTACGAGTAAATAATTAAATTAGTTTCATTTTGCTTTATTCTAATTTGACTTCTTTGTTTACTTTTAGGACTAACGATTATTAAAATAGCTGCCAAGCACAACAAAAGTAAAAGTCTTTATATATAAGTAAAAGGCTAAATTGCAAATTTAGTTCCCTTATATTCCTAATCCGTAATTTTGGTATCCTTATTTTTAAATCCACGATTTAGGTCCCTAAATTTTTAAAATTACACAATTTTTTGTTGGTCCCTCCGTCCATTGACCGTCAGTTGGCCATGATGTGGCACTTCAATGGTGACGTGACACTTATGTGGACTAGTGATTTGGCAAAGTGGTGAAGGAGAAAGAAAGGGACTTGGGTTCTAGTCTCATATCTCTACCATTTTTGCAATACTTTCTAAATTATAAACCACTTTGCCAAATCATTAGTCAATGGAAGTGCCATGTCACCATTGTAGTGTCACATCATTCGTCCACATCAGCATGAAAACACCACATCATGGTCAACGAACGGAAGGACTAAAATTGCATAATTTTTTAAATTGAGGAACTAAAATTGCGAATTTAAAAATAGGGGGACCAAAATTGCTAAATAGAAATTATAAGGGATCAAAATTATAATTTAGCCTAAGTAAAATAAACAAATCAATAATCAAAGATGGCCAATTTTAAAGTACTTCCTGTTTGGTCATCCGGTAATTGACACATCTGAGTTGGGACAGCTTAGTGATGTCACATTTAATAATAATAAAAAATAATTAAAAATATCAACTTACAAAAGTTTTTCTATCCAAAGAACTACGTAAGCCTGATTCTCTAGTGCACACGAAGAAACATAAGAGCAAGGTAACAATCTGTCTGCACAACTATTCCTTTCCCTAAAGATATGAGAAAAAAATAAAAGGCTTAATTGTACATTTTACCATCCAACTATCATCATTTTTTGAAATTCACCATCCACATTTTATTCTGCACATATATATATATATATATATATATATATATATATAGAGAGAGAGAGAGAGAGAGAGAGAGAGAGAGAGAGAGAGAGAGAGAGAGAGTGCAAGTGCGACTCCTGTGAGAACACTATCATATGTGAGAACATGAAACAACTAATTACAACCGTCATATCAAGATTAAAAATACTAGATGGTTGAGATTAAAATATTTAAAAATTCAAATTAAAATCTAATATAATCATCAAATCTCTAACAAATTCACCAAACAAAAATCAAATCTATAAAATATTTCAATTATCACGTCTTAAAATATCTCACAAAAGAGAGTTTATGAAAGAGGTTGAATAGTGTGTTAGTGAAACTTGAAAACTTTTTCGCAAAAGAGAGTTTCTAAACAAGTTAGAAAGCTTTATCGTCCAAAGATGTAAAACATGAGGGATAGCAAAACAACGCATGAACAGAAATAAGAACACTTGTTTTCATCTATCCTCATAGCTCTTCCTCGACTTTTGAAGCTTGATCTAGTTCTTGAATGAGCTCGTCATGAACAAGGTAAAAATATGCAGGCCATAAACCATATGCAGCAGAAAAAATCTGTTTAGTCATTTTTCCTCTGTAAATTTCTTATGCAATATGTTGTTTAGCACTTTGCTTATTTCCACCTCCCTTATGATAAGTTCATTCTCTTTCTTAATAACTTAATCCACTTCAAAAGCCTATGAGGAGCTATGAGGATAGATGAAACCCTCCAACGCCATCACTCTGCCGCCATTTGATTTCAACCTTGCCACCATAGACAGGTACATTCCTTCTCTTTCCTCTTCTTATCGAGAGTTTTGACTCTAATAATTTCTTAGTTATTTCTTCTCTGTCAGGCAGGGTAGATGGCAAGATATTGTTTACTAACTTAATGCCTTTGCATTTAATTACTATTGCTGGGGGATTATTGAGAAGCAACAGTAAGACTCTGATTTCATATATAACTTATGAGTTCTAAGGATTGTTATTAGTAGCTTTAGTATATTAATTGTTTGTATTATCCAGGAGATGGAAAACAAAATAAAGCATGCTCATGTGTGAAATCAATTGCTTGGATCGTCGTTCAGATTGGAGGTTTGGAGAGGAAGAAGAAATGTTCGCATTTCTTATGTTCTTCTTTATCATTATATGCACTATTTATGCACTTGTATGCTTTGTACAATTGGTTTTTTTTTTTTATCACTATATGCATTATTTGTGCACTTGTTGTAGACTCTTTTGTATCATTTTTTGATAATAGTGGAGATAAAATGGTTTGTACAATTGTCATTTTAGCTTTTCAATGTAACATTAGTTACTTTTTTCCACTTATATCCCTTATAATATTAATGATGGGCAACAAAATCTATACATGAATTAATCGTGATAAGGTTAATTTTGTAAAATTACTTCTTTCTCATCTATTTATTAGTTTTTCTTGGTATGTGTAAAAAATTCTAGGACGACAAATATTATGGGACGAAAGAAGTATTAAATACCAACAATGTCATTTATTACATAATAAATAGACCATGAATGTCATTTGCCCCACAATGGTCCGACTTGGTGGGAGGGCAATTAGTTGGGTGTCAAATAAGAAGTCTCGGATACCTCCTGTTTACACCAAAAACAAAGTAGATAGCACAATACACATGGCATTTGTGCCAACACCACAAAACAAAATGAATAGTGTTATTAGAGGTAACCACAATGTATGATATCAAAAAAACTTACACCAAATTGTACTAGCTACCAATGATCTACAATATTTTTTGAATCACTTGCTAAAAATCAGTCTCTTCCCCAACTTGTAGCAATAATAACTAAGAAGTGTTATCCGAGTCCGAGAAGCATGCTACATTTGAGCACAAGTGGTTCCTTGACTCCCCATATGCATATGTCAAACCACACTCACGCGAATGTTCTAGCCGCATGGGTTTGAGTACCTCTTGTGTGTAATTTTAATATATTCCTTTTGCTTATATAAAGAAAATCTCTCATTTGAGTTACAACCAAGCGTTACTTTGCTCGAGATTCATTCATAATGTGATGCTTTATGCTTTATGTTTATAAAGAAAACAAATATGTGAAAATTTTATTATGTGATTAGATTAATTTATTTTGAAAATATAATTTCTTTCTTCTAGATAGTTAAGAGAGTTTTTTCTTGTAAGATATTTTCTGAAATTAGTGTGTGCCCAGATGTACTTGATGTTACAACTGTCAAACTAGCATATAAGCTAGTCAAAGTAACTTATAAGCTACTTGAAACAAATAAGGTTACTTGAGTGGTTTACCAAACACACAAATTTATAAATTTGCTTTGGGGTGAATTGTATACATGTTTTATTTTGATGTTTTTATACTATAACAGAAGAAATTAATTACTTTCCATTTAAGTTAATTATAATTACTAGTTGGATTAATATAGTTGCAAATTGGACATTTGTCATGGACATATTGATGACTATAATTTGCCTTAAATTTTTTTGTATTGAATAATTCACCCTTTAGCAATTGGATAGAGGAAATTTCCTTGAAACTTTCGCATAAGCTTACCCTTTAGCTTTGGAAAGAGGAAATTTTCATAAAACTTCCTCGTAAGTTCAAGGATTAACGAAAAGGATACAGGAAATTTCCATGAAATTTTTGCATAAGTTCAAGGATTACCTACAAAGATAGAGGAAATTTTCCATGAAAGTTTTGCGTAAGTTCAAGAATTACCTACAAGGATAGAAGAAATTTCCATGAAACTACTGCATAAGTTCAAGGATTACAAGGACAAAGGAAATTTCCATGAAACATCTCTGTAGCATTTAAGAATTACCCAACAACTATATATTATATTATTATACTATCCGAACCTATTTGACAGCCAATTATTGATGATGATATCATGCCTATTCATGGTCTAAGTTAACAAAAATAGGAAAATTATTAGGTGGTTTGGGACCGTTATATAGTCCCTATTGATCCCTACAAGGCATATATAGTTAAGTATTATTAATTTTTTTCATTAATTAAAAAACTTAAGTATATATCACGTAGAGATTGATCCCTACATCGACACATGGTGGTCTTGCATGACCTAATAACATATATACATTTGCTTATGTTTTAATTGGACGCTAGCTAGTGTTGTTGTCATGATTTAGTTTTTAATAGCATATATACATTTACTTATCTTTATATATAGCAGGACAGTATGGTCCATTTGGGTTCATCCTTTAATTTATTGAGGTTGCAGAGACCTACTGATATTTGGGTCTATGTGTGGGACTAGATTGGGTAGACGTTGTGCTTCGACTCAAATCCTATTTCTCTCTACAAATTCACTTGTGAAAAAATTTTAATTATGGTATGATCATTTATGTTGAAATTTTCTTCTAATTTCAAATTTCCAATTCCTGGATGGCCTTTATTTTTTCAGTCTGTAGAATGATTCATGAAGTTTAGTTCCTTTTTTTCATATATATTTATACAGAAAAATATGATATTTTTATAGTTATTATTAAAAATAGATCCTTTTAATGATTTTTTACTTGCGATTGATAAAATATAATAATTATTTTTGTATTCAATGTATAAAAAAATCTCAATGAAGTTTAACTTTAATGACGACTTTGATTATATATATATATATATATATATATATATATATATATATATATATATATATATATATATATATATATGTAAACTATGCAATGAAAGGCTACACTCGCTAAACATTGTATGTAAAAAATAATGTGTTTGAACAAATAGTATATTACTCATGCCACTATATATATGTAAACTATGCAATGAAAGGCTACACTCACTTAACATTGTATGTAAAAAATAATGTGTTTGAACAAATAGTATATTACTCATGCCACTATATTAACGTGGAAAGAAAAATTATTACTTTTTTTTTATCTATATGAATTGAAAGCAGGTATAGCAGGGGGTTTACAATAACTCACGCACCATACTCAACCAACTGAGCTAGACCACCTCAATAAAGAAAAGTTATTATTTTAGTTCATATAAATGATTAACTTTTAAATATATATTTCTTTTATAATTCAAACATCTATAGTAAATGTGTTTTATTTATATTTTTGAGTTGTATATTATAAGTTTTTTTAACTTTTTTACGCACAACTAGAATTTCATTAATCAGAGACTAATTTAAGGATTGAAAGTATTCAATCACTATAGAAATTGATTTATTGACCGTTTAGATATTAAAAATATTTAATTACTAAACAAATTTCGGGACTAAATAAAGTTGGCCTCTAAAATAGTCATTAATGTCTCTTAAAAAATATTTATTTATTTAGAAACCAATTTTTAATCACTAATTAAAATACAATTGGAGATTACTTTTTACCAATTGCTAATGACTAATAAAAAAATTATTTATTTGTAGAGAGTAAGAAATAGTTATACTATAATATAAGGATTTTCTTTTAGTCAATACTTTGGGGTGACTTTATTTTGGTTAGTTTATTCATGATTATAATCTTATTTATTACGCAATGCATATGTTTAGACTAGGCTGTGTGGTATAACGACCAACCTGAATGTGGAACTTCTAGGCATTTATTATGGTATTACTCTTGCTTGGTCTAAGGTGTTTAGATACTTTGCCTGGAATATCACATTCGTTCACACCTACACAAAGACAGCTTTGTCCTTTTCTCTTTGGAATGTTTGTCTGCCTGTTATGCAGTCTTTACTGCTTGCCGATCTTTTAGGCGTGTCCACTGTTAGGCGTAGATAGGTCTCTGTCTTTTGTGTTTTTTTATTTCCCAATGATAGAAAAAAAAAAAAAAGACTAGGCAGTGATTGGCCAATGAATGTGAACATGTTAAAGCAATGCAACCTAGTTTTCTTAATTTCTTACATTTATTAGGTTGGATGTTTGATAACTTACTTGCAATTTTGCAATTTGCAACGACCTTGACTTGTCCATATCATTATTTGGTGAACTCATTTAGTTTGATTATTAAGTGTCATTCTCATTGTATGTAGACTTTTATGTAAGTGTTGTTACCATCGTACATAAACCTCCATTTAGTCGAGTCCGAGAAGCATGCTATATTATTCGGTGATTAGATTAATTTCTTTTTAAAATATAATTTATTTATAAATATAAGAGTTTTTTCTTATAAGATATTTTTCGAAATTAGTGTGTAACAAGATGAACTCGATATTACAATTGTCAAAGTAACTTATAAGCTAGTCAAAGTAACTTATAAGCTACTTGAGTGACTGACTAAACACGCAGATAACTTACTTGAGTGGTTTACCAAACACACATGGAAATGTATAAATTTGCTTTGGGGGTGAATTGTATACTTATTTTATTTTGATGTTTTTATACTATAGCAGAAGAAATTAATTACTTTCCGTTGAAGTTAATTATAATTACTAGTTTGATTAATATAGTCGCAAATTGGACATTTGTCATTGACATATTGATGACTATAATTTGCCTTAAATGTTTTTGTACCGAATAATTCACCCTTTGGCAATTGGATAAAGGAAATTTCCTTGAAACTTCCGCATAAGCTCACCCTTTAGTTTTGGAAAGAGGAAATTTCCATAATTCCATGAAATTCTACATAAGTTCAAGCATTACCAACAAAGATAGAGGAAAACTTCCATGAAACTTTTGTGTAAATTCAAGGATTACCTACAAGGATAGAAGAAATTTCCATTAAACTACTGCATAAGTTCAAGGATTATAAGGACTGGGGAAATTTCCTTGAAACTTCCGTGTAAGTTCAAGAATTATCTAACTACTATATATTATATTATTATACTATCCGAACCTATTTGACTGCCAATTCATGAAGGTGATATCATGCCTATATTCATGGTTTGAAGTCAAAAAATGGGAAAATTATTAGTTGGTTTGGGACCATTATGGTCCCTATTAATCTCTACATGACATATAGTTGAGTATTATTAATTTTTTTTCATAAATTAAAAAAACTTAAGTATATACGCATAGAGATTGATCCCTACGTGGACACACGTCGGTCTTGTGTGACCTAAAAATTTCTCAATAGTGTAGTTATTTAGCAAATTGGACGATAGCTAGTATTGCTGTCATGTTTTAATTTTGGCAAATGCTCACTAGTGCCCTAAGGGCAATGATCAAGGAACTCAAAGGACAAAATATTTTATTGTAAGGATGCGCAAAATTGGGCTGTCCATTATTTTTATTTTTTTGCATTCTCCTATAATTTCCACAATAAATACTTTTTCTTTTTAATTCCTTAACTAGTGTCCTAAGGATATTGGTCAGCAAGACCCTTTAATTTTTAATAGCATATATACATTTACTTATCTTTATAGCAAGACAGTATGGTCCATTTCGGTTTATCATTTAATTTATTGAGGTCTATGTGTGGGGCTGGATTGGGCATACGTTGTGCTTCAATTCAAATCCTATTTCTATCTATAAATTAATTTGTGAAAAAAAAAAATTTAACTGTGGTATGGTCATTTAAGTTGAAATTTTCTTCCAATTTCAAATTTTCAATTCCTTGATGACCTTTATTCTTTTAGTCTGTACAATGATTCACGAAGTTTAGTTACCTTTTATCATATATATTTATACAGAAAAAAATGATATTTTTATAGTTGTTATTAAAATAGATCCTTTTAATGATTTTTTACTTGCGATTAATAAAATATAATAATTACTTTTGTATGCAATGCATGTATAAAAAAATCTCAATGTAGTTTAACTTTAATGACTTTTATTTTTTTTATATATATAAACTATGTAATGAAAGGCTACACTCACTAAACATTGTATGTAAAAACTAAACTAAAGTGTGTGAACAAAAATAATATATTACTCATGCCACTATTAACGTGGAAAGAAAATTTATTACTTTAGTTCATATGAATGATTAACTTTTAAATATATATTTTTTCATAATTCAAGCATCTATAGTAAAATGTGTTTTATTTATATTTTTGAGTTATATATTATAAGTTCTTTTTTAACCTTTTTGTGCACAACTATAATTTCATTAATCAGAGACTAATTTAGAGATTCAAAATATTCAATCACTCACTATAGAAATTGATTTATAGACCGTTTTAGAAATTAAAAATATTTAATTACTAAACACATTTTGAGACTAAATAAAGCTGGCCTCTAAAATAGTCATTAATGTCTTTTAAAAATTATTTATTTATTTAGAAATAAATTTTTAATCACTAATTAAAATATAATTAGAGATTACCTTTTTTTAATTGTTAATCACTAATAAAAAAATTATTTATTTGTAGAGAGTAAGAAATAGTTATACTACCTCTGGTCTTTTTAAATTGTTGGATTTTCAAAAAATATTTGTTTTTGTTTGTTTGTCATTTACAAAGTTCAAGATCATATTAATTACCCTTTTGTTAATTATACCCTTACTTTTCACCTAAACTTTAATTAATTTACACATATGCATTTATTGTGGAATAGAAATAAAAATGATAAAATAGGAAACTCCACAACTATTTTATTAAAATAAAAAAAATTATTGCATTTATTGGTTTCTACATAGAAACTTTAAAGCATAGATAAAAAGGAATGAAAGGAGTATAATGTAAGAATTTTGTTTTAGTCAATACTTTGGGATGGCTTTGTTATGGTTAGTTGTTTCATGGAACTATATTTTATTTATTACGCAATGCATATGTTTAGACTAGGCTGTGATTGGCCAATGAATGTGACAGTAATGCAACCCAGTAATCTTAGTTTCTTACATTTATTAGTTTG
The DNA here is from genome assembly GCA_026413185.1 of Pueraria montana var. lobata. Classification (NCBI taxonomy): domain Eukaryota; kingdom Viridiplantae; phylum Streptophyta; class Magnoliopsida; order Fabales; family Fabaceae; genus Pueraria; species Pueraria montana. The sequence goes on along the minus strand of CM048651.1, from coordinate 33,930,176 downwards.
GATGTTTCATAACGTTACTTGCAATTAGCAACGACCTTGACTTGTTGGCCTCCATCATTATTTGGGGCACTCATTTAATTTGATTTTTAAGTATCATTCTCATTGTACATAGACTTTTATGTCACATGTCTGAGAACATTTTTTTTTCTTCCAATCCATGTAAAGATAGGAAGCATGTTATCAATTTCCTATTTATTTAGTTATTAAGTGTTGTTACCATCGTACATAAACTTCCATTTAGCTTGGATGTTTGATAATGTTGCTTGCAATTTACTACCTCCGTTCCTATTTATAAGACCCAAATTATAAGTGGTGCTTGTTTCTTTTTATGAGACCCAATCCATAATGTTCCTTACATTAATTATTTTTAGATTAAAGTACTCTTAATTAAATAGGAGAGAGATTCTATTGAAAAACCTTTAGAAAAGAGAGAGGAACATTAATGACAAAGGTATTATTGGAAAACATAAAAATTTAGGATAAATTTATTGCTATCAACTAAATTAATCATTTCTTATTAGGTAATTGGGTCTTATAAATAAGAACATATCGTATATTGTATTTTTCAATCTAAAATAATTTATCTTCGCACAAGGTACAAGCTAGCAAATGACTAATCGTTAAATCCTTACACTCCAAATAATGTTATAGATAGTATATGTTACTCAATTAACATTTTTTTTAAAGGACAATTAACATTATTAGTCGTATATTTGGATAAAATTTATTTTTAATTTTCTGGAAAATAAACATTTTTTTTAAAAAAAAAGTTTATGAACATCTACAATTGCTAAAAGGTTTATGATAGCAAAAAGTAGCTATTTGTAAACCCTTGTGATTCAATTAACACCAAAGATAGTATCTATTACCCAATCTATATGACAAAGATTAAAATTACTTTTTTTTAAAAAAAAAAGAGATAAAAACAAAATTATAGTGTATTCCATGCTGTCGTTAATTGATTTTTTTTGGGGGGGGGGGGGGGGGGGGGGGGGGAACACCTAAAAAGAATGTTGTAGACTAAGTGAATCTCTCTACAAAATTCTTAATCCTTAAAAAACACAAGAGAAAGAAGGAAAAAAAAACTTAGAGACCCTATATTCATCATCGAATATCACATACAATTCTATTTATTATTTAAAAAACACTAAGGATAATATCAATAAAATGGAAGAAAAAAAAAAGGCAAGGAAAAGCAACAAAATAAATAAAATGGTGAAAAGAAAATGTGACAGTGACGTGAAATTCTTAGATTTGAAATGATGAGATGCATTACATTAATAACATATAAGAAGAAGTTAAAAAAAAGTGATGAAAGAAAAAAAAAACACCTCTTTAATTAATAATGTCATAAATCAAGTTAGTTATTTTTAATTAATAATGTCATAGAATTAAATAGTTTAAGTAGTAGTTATATTTAATAACATTATTCGTAATTCAAGAAATAATTTTTTTTCACTAAACTGTTATTAGCTCAATGAATGCATCTATTTGTGAAATAATTGAGTGTTTCATTGATAAATTTCATAATAAATTAAGGATATAAAGTAAAATATATAATTAATACATTTGAAAATAAATCTATATTTTTATAATTAGAATCAGAGAAATGTATGTATTGTTTATTATATAAAGAATCAAAAGTATTAATTTACTGATAAAAAAAGATAGTAGTAATTTTGAACTTGATATAGTTATATTTATTTTTATTTTAAAACAATATATATATATAATATTAAAGTTTCTTTTGTATATTTTATGCATGCAAAAATTTAAACTTTATTTATCAATTTTTTTTTCTTGACCTCTCTCGAGCCAAGTTTCTAGTTCTGCCCCTACATAATTAAAATAATTGGCCAATGAACATGAACACGTCAAAGCAATGCAACCTAGTTTTCTTAATTTGTAAAATTAATTAGCTTGGATGCTTGATAAGGTTACTTGCAATTTGCAATGACCTTGACTTGTTGACCTCTATCATTATTTGGCACACTCATTTAATTTTAACTATGAAGTGTCATTCTCATTGTAAGTAGACTTTTATGTCACAAGTCTGAAAACATTTTTTTTCTTCTTCCAATCCGTGTAAGGGTAGAAAGAATGTTATCAACTTTCTATTTATTTAGTTATGTTTTTTCTTCCATCATTGTTTATTTAGTCTTCTATAGAACTTTGAGTTGTTTCATCTCATTGTCGCAACCGAGTTTATTTCGAGTACTTCGCAAAACAATTTCAGTTTAGTTGCTATCAATACTTTTATTTTGAATTGAAAATATTGAAAAACTCTTTTAAAAATTATCTTTGAAATCATAAATAGGTTTGAGAGTCTTACGTGTAAAGAGGTATTAGCACCCCTACAATGCTCTAATTAAAACACTACTTTTAACTAATTGTAAAATTATGTAAGTTTGTAAATATTTATTTCACTCCAATAAGAAGACGAGAGAAAAAAATATTTTTGTGATCTTTTATTATTATTTTTTTGGTTTTAAAGATAAGAAGAAATTATATATATTTTTATTTTAAACAAGAGAATTTTAAATTGAAATTGGAAAACATACTTTTTTCCTTGAAAATAAATTTTGTTTTATATTTTATGGACAAAGGAAAAGTTTAAAATTAAAAAAAAATAAAAGATTATTTTTAAAATTGGAAAGAATTTTTTTCTTTTACTTTTTAATTTAAAAGAATTTATCTTCACACAAGATTCAAACTAGCAAATGGCTAATCATTAAATACATTTAATCCAAATAATGTTAAAAATAGTATATGTTATTCAATTAGTATTATTAATCGTTGCATATTTGAATAAATTTTATTTTTAATTTTCCTGAAAATACACATTTTTTTTTAAAAAAAGATTATTTTAATCTACAATTGTTACAAGGTTTATAATAGCAAAAGACTATTCATAAACTCCTGTGATTGAAATAACACCGAAGATAATATCTAGTACTCAATCAATATGATGAAGATTAAAATTATTTTTCTTTTTTTTAAAAAAAAAAAAGAGATTAAAACAAAATTATAGTATTCCAAACTGTGGTTAATTGATATTGGATACAATCAAACACGTAAAAACTAAAAAGAATGTTGCAGAGACCAAGTGATCGAATCTCTGTACAAAAGCCTGAATCCACAAACACAAAATTAGTCAATAAGAAAATAAACACGAGAAAAAAAAAACTCAGACCCTATATTCATCAACAAATATCATACATTTCTATTTATTATTTAAGAAACACCAAGGACAATATCAATAAAATTACTGAAATGGTGAAAAGAAAAGGTGACAATAACGTGAAATTCTTGGATTTGAAATGATCAGATGCATCACATTAATAATATAATAGTATTTTTGCCCGTGCATTGCACGAGTCAAATTTAATATATAAATATCACTTTTGAAGATCATTAATATGTAAAAAATATTGAAATTTAAGTTAGAACTAAAGATATTAAAAATGATAGATTGAAATATGATAAAATGCTAAGTTAAATAATTCAGTTGATATTAAAATTGTAAGAGAAATATATCATATGTATGTTAGAAATGTATTTAAATTTTGAAGATAAAATATATATTTGAAATTAGTTTTGATATTCAGTTATAGCTTACAAAACGATTTAGTTGATATTAAAAGTATAAGATGATATATCAAATACATATTAAGAGTGTATTTAAATTTTGAAGATAAAATAAATATTTAAAATTGGTTTATGATATTCAGTTACAGTTAAACCATTCGGTTGATATGAAAAGTACAAAGATACTAGATGCATGTTAGAAGAGTGTAATGCACCATTTCATGAGAGGAGAGTATTCAAATAAAAGTAAATAAATAAAAGTAAATGTGAGAGAGAGTAAGGAGAGTGGAGTAATGAGAGCACATACACATTTACACGTTTATATATATATGATAAGAAGAAATTAAAAAAAAAGGTTATGAAAAAAAAAAAACCTCTAAAGATGGCTTTCTTATTTACCTCGCCTAATTTCTGAGGGTATAAGAAATGTTAGTAACTAGTGTCTTGTTTCGGTAATGCTTAGATCTTTTTGTCTTTATTTTTAAAATAAATTTTATATTATTATTAATATTTTTATTTGGTACCCATGACATTGGTGCAGAGTATCACCAAATTTGCTGATGACTAATCTCTGCCGGGGAACTTGTCTAGTCACCTTGAGTGGGATCTCCCTTTCCAACATTTGTATATAATAGTTTTAGTAGTTAAACTTTTTTATATTTCCATCATAAATCAAAATCTTTAAACCTGATTTGTTCTTCAATAATGAAATAAAAATCATGTGTGTTCAAGTCAATCATACTTTATTTATTGAGTAAAATATTTTATTAATATTATTTTTAAATTTTTAGCTATATTTTTAATTCTAATGTGAGAAAATATGGGTAGAAGGGTTCATTTACTACAATGATAACAAAGCTACCCTATTGAGATTAAATTACAAGATTCTCTCTTACTTTTGTAGTTATTGTATTCTATATAAAGAAAACTTAACAGACATATAAAAGGATTATTATAAAATTAGAAAACAAAAATGAGCAAGCTGTACGTCAACTTTTCATGAAACCTCCTATTAATAGAATAAAAATATACACGTGTTTAATTTAAAGTTAACTTTTTGGCACGTTTGAACACTTAAATATTTTTTTAATAAAATTGAACACTTTAAAAGCATTAATATTATAAATATTCAAAAACATTAACTTCAAATATAATGATATATTCCCTCATTCCTTTTTATCTGTCTTAATTTTAAGGTTTTATGTAGAAATCAAGAAATTCAATAAATATTCTTTGTCCTAATAAAATAGTTATGAGATTTTCTATTTGACCCTTTTTCATTTCTAATTCACAATTAATGCATATGTGTAAATTAAAAAAAGATTATGTGAAAAGTAAGGGTATAACTGACAAAAGAGTAATTAATGTTATCTTGAATTTTGAAAACGATAGATAAATAGAAACAAAAATCTTCTAAAACTCCAACAATTAAAAAGAAATGGAGGGAGTAAATTATTAAATTAGTTACTCAATAATATAAAAAAGTACAAATTTTAGGAAGTTGTTTTGTGAAGTGAATTATACATTTCTTGAAAAATATAAGTCATCTATTTTTTAAAACCTTTTCAAAAATATAAAATATTTACATTGTAAAATTATGTCTCTTAAAATTTCTTATAAAACTCATTATTATAAGAAGATAAGTATACAATCTTAATTATCATATTAAAATTTTTAACTTCAAATTAAACCAATAATAAAAACATGATCAAATTTTAAATTCAAAACCCACAATCAACAAAAAAATAAAAATAAAAAAATAAAGAAGTGCTGTCAAAATTTTCCCAAATTCAAACCCAGTTTCCCTCTAGTGGGATAAAAATTCACTTTGAAATGAATGGTAAAAGTAGACTTTACTATTATAAGTATTTCACTAAATGAATGGAAAAGAGTAAAGGAAATCTTTATTCATAGTAATATTCACTGTGTGAACTACTTAAATGAATAAAAAATAATTATTTTTTGTAAATAGTAAAAGTGTATGGGACGACTCTTACTCCTTGATATAAGTTATAGATAGAGATATATAACACACTCTTTTGAATAAATTTTATTATTAGTTAGAATTTATTAAAAATTAAAAAATTATAAATAAAACATATTATATAAAAAATGGAGTCTATCAAAAAAAAATTTCTTTCTAAACTACATGTATTCTCCACTAAAAACAATCTTGTTTGAACAGGATAAGACATTAAATTGTATTCTATCAATAATTGCTCTTAAGCATATTAACTACGCTGGTGGTATATGCTATATACTGTATGTTTGGTTTTTTTTTTTTTTTAATTTTAAACGCGCCTAAATTAGACTTTTGGAAGCTAGTCCGTGTAGCTGTCGGGTTGGACGCGGAATGGTTGCATCATACGTGAGTTTTCAATAAAAATCAAACCCACATGTAGTAGCCACATTGGTGGAGGCACGTAGAGAAACAGCAAAGCAATAATATGGAAAAGTTTCGAGAACTTGCATAGAAACATAAGTTTTTTTTTTTTTTTCATTTTTCTTCAACTCTGATCGTTGCAGGTGCAGCACTGGGAATTCATAATGGATGAGCAGCAGAGGATCAGTGATGTTGCTTCTTCCTCAAACTCATCTTCTAAGAAATATGATGTTTTTCTAAGCTTTCGTGGTGAAGACACACGCATGAACTTCACAAGCCTTCTTTATGATGCTTTGACTAAAGAAAAAATCGAAACGTTTATAGATGACCGAGGGCTTGAAAAGGGAGATGAAATCTCACCAGCCCTCGTCAAAGCCATGGAAGAATCTCATATATCTGTTGTCATCTTCTCAGAGAATTACGCTTCCTCAAAGTGGTGCTTGAATGAACTCATCAAGATTCTAGAACTCAGGAAAGAAAAGGGACAAATTGTGATACCGGTGTTTTACAACACAGATCCATCCGATGTAAGGAAGCAGACTGGGAGCTACGAGAAAGCCTTTACTAAACATGAGGGAGAACCCATGTGTGGCAAATGGAAAGCTGCTCTCACAGAAGCAGCCAATTTATCTGGGTGGCACTCTCAAAATAGGTAAATAAAATTTTCTGAAATAAAAAATGAGAAAGACATCCAGTTATTGTTTTAAATTGAGTTCGCCATATTTAATTCTAAATTGAGCATACTTTTATAGTATAACAACTTTATCCTAATTTCCATAAGAAGCTTGTTGCATAGAAAAGCGAATGTATTGATTATCTTCTCTAAGTCATCGATTTTCTTTCCACAATTATATGTTTTGGTTTCTTTCTCTAATACACTACCCGACGGACTCATGTTTGAGGGTGGGGGCCTTGGCCTCCCCTGACTTTTTTTCTAAATTAAAAAATAATATATTATTATTTATTTATTTTGAAAAAATCTTTTTTTTTATTCGGTAAAGAAATCTAATCTAAAACTGATTATCATATTTTATTAATTATAGTAATTATACAATTAGTTTTTATCTCTTGATCTTTTTCTAAATTATAAAATCAATAATAATCTTATTTTTTCAAGAAATCTTATCTCAATATTATAATATATCAAATTTTAGTTATTATACAATCAATTTTAGTTATTCTCAATATTATATTTTATATTTGATGTTTTAGTAACAAGACTACACTTCCTAACAAGATGTAAGATGAATGTTTGAATGAATGTTTCTAAGTATATATTGGAAAGAAAATTATTGAAAAATTTAGTATAAACTTAATTATAGATGATTTTCGTGACATGCAAAAAAAGACATTTTGTTTTTTGATAAATAATTAATGTTTTGGAAAATTAAATTATAAATATATTTTATATAAAATTAATGATATATTTTGTTCCATGAATTTTATTTTTTGTGATTGCCTCCTTGTCATATGAGTTGTCCCTTACTAGTTACTACCATATTGATCATAGATTGTGTATTATAATTTGTGAAGTTTTTGTTTTTCTTTCTTTTGAATTTATTGGACTTATAACACATCATTTATTTCTTTGTTGCCCATTTTTTTTTTTTTTTATAAAATTAGAGTGAAGCAAGATGAAGGGCAGAAGCATCCCAACTATGTTGCCACCCCCTGCCAAACATCTCTGCAACACTCCCTTCGTTGCCCATCACATATGCTAGAACTGAGGTTGAACTTCTTAAGGACATTGTTCAAGATGTTTTGCAAAAATTGGCTCGTACATACCCAAACCAGCTTGAAAAACCAGTTGGAGAAAGTTATCAAGAGATTGAATCATTACTAAAAATTGGGTCAAATGAAGTTATAACCCTTGGAATATGGGGCATGGGCGGCATTGGTAAGACCACCCTTGCTACTGCTTTATATGACAACCTGTCTTCTCAGTTTGAAGGCCATTACTTCCTCGCAAATGTAACAGAAAAATCAAGCAACCTTAAAGCTTTACGTGATGAACTTTTTTCTAACTTGTTAGGGAAAAAAAATCACGAGCTTGATAATTCTGACATAAAAAGGCTTCAAAGTAAAAAAGTTTTCATTGTCCTGGATGATGTGTCTACCCAAGAGCAATTAGAAAAACTAACTACAAAATATCATGCAGGAAGTAGAGTCATTGTTACAACTAGAAATAGGCAAATACTTAGAGAAAGTAGTGAAGTACATGAGGTTGTCAAATTGAACCCTGGTCCCTCTCTTGAGCTTTTCTGTTTGACTGTTTTTGAAGAAAAACAACCTAAACAGGGTTATGAAGATCTATCAAGAAGAGTAATTTCCTATTGTAAAGGTGTTCCTTTGGCTTTAAAGGTTCTGGGTGCAAGTCTTCATAAAAGAAGTAAAGAGGCATGGGAATGTGAGTTGAGAAAACTTCAAGAGATTCCAAATACAGATATTCATAAAGTATTAAAATTAAGTTATGATGGCTTAGATCGTTCCCAAAAGGATATATTTTTAGACATTGCATGCTTCTTCAAAGGAGAAGAAAGAGACAGGGTAACAGGAATACTAGAAGCTTCTGGTTTCTATGCAGCGTCTGGAATAGAAGCTCTTTTAGATAAAGCTCTCATAACAATTTCAAATGTCAACCGAATAGAAATGCACGACTTAATACAGGAAATGGGTCGGGAAATTGTTCATCAAGAATCTGAAAAGTACCCTAGAAAGCAAAGTCGATTGTGGAAACATGAGAAAGTGCTTGATGTATTGAAAGATAACAAGGTAAGTGAAAGATGCAATTATTTCTATTTGATAATATGTATCCTGTTTTGAATGTTGCTAGGATGATAGTCTTTGCTAATTATATTATTCTAATTTTTGTTTGTCAGGGAACTGACGATGTTGAAGGCATAATTTTAAATTTGGATGAATTGAAAGAGGATCTATATTTGAGCTCTGATTTCCTTGCAAAGATGACTAACGTGAGAGTTCTTAAAATTTATAAAGGGCACTGGTCGGATAACAAATTTAATGTGTGCCTTCGTGAAGGTCTTGAGTCATTATCCAATAAATTGAGGTACTTTCACTGGGATAGGTGTTCTCTTGAGTGTTGGCCGCCTAAGTTTTGTGCAGAACAGCTTGTAGAGCTTCGCATGCAAGATAGCAATCTTGAAAAGCTTTGGGATGGGGTTCAGGTATGAATGTGGCTATGCATACTACATTTTGCTTAGGTTTTTCTTTTCGTTAAGGTTCACAATTATGAATTTAGAAATTTCTAAACAGTGTGATGCATCTTTCTTGTTGCAGAATCTTATGAATTTAAAGTCAATTGACCTTTCATACTCCCCTAAGCTGGTGGAGATCCCAGACTTATCTAAGGCAGAAAAACTTGAAAAAGTTTCTCTTGCTTTCTGTGATAGCTTGCATCAGCTGCATCCATCCGTGTTATCTCTTCCCAAGCTTACATATTTGGATTTAGATTGCTGTAGAAAGATTGAAATCCTTGAAAGCAATGTTCGTTCAAAATCTCTCAAAGAACTGACACTCACAGATTGTTCATTGCTCAAGAAATTTTCAGTGACATCAGATGAAATAAAAGTATTGAACTTATCTAACACCGCTATATGTGCATTGTCACCATCAATTGGTCACTTATTGTCTTTAGAAGTGTTAGGCCGAAGTGGAAGTAATGTTGAGAGCTTGCCTGAAAACATCAAAAACCTTTCAATGGTAACATCACTTAACTTAGAGAATTGTAGCAAACTCGTGTCTCTGCCAGAGCTTCCATCATCCCTGAGAGAGCTTTATTTAAACAGATGCAAGAATCTTGTGTCTCTGTCAGAGCTTCCATCATCTCTGACAAAGCTTTCTTTAAGCGAATGCGAGAATCTCGTGTCTCTGTCGGAGCTTCCATCATCCCTGACAGAGCTTTCTTTAAAAGAATGCAAGAATCTCGTGTCTCTGCCAGAGCTTCCATCGTCCCTGACAAAACTTTATTTAGAAGATTGTGGGAAACTCAAGTCTCTGCCGGAGCTTCCACTATCCCTGAGAAAGCTTCCTTTAGATAATTGTGGGAAACTCATGTCTCTGCCGGAGCTTCCACGGACCATGAAAAAGGTGACTGCCTATAACTGCATTTCTCTGAAGACAGACATCACACAAGGGCTAGTGTTAAAACACATGCTACAATATCTTAAAAATCCTGAGTTTTGTGGTCTTGATTATTTCATCTTTCCGGGAGACCATGTCATCAAAGAGTGTGGGTTTCATGCAGCCGAGAGTTTAATAACTATTTCTTATCTTCCCAAATCTGACTTGTTCGGTTTCATTTACTGCATCATTTTTTCTCAAGGACATGAAGAAGATTGTTGGGACGATGATGTTTCGGTTTATATCTATCAAGATGGCATAGAGGTGGGCCGGGAAAACATAAATATGTACTGCTGGAGCGATTTATATTCAGATCACGTGTTCTTTTCTTATGTTGACATTAGCCGATTGGGCAGAATAACTGAAGTAGATGATCAATTTGTCAACATAACATTTAAATATGAACTTAAATACAATAAAGAGAGGATAAAAGGGTGTGGGGTCTTCCCAGTATATGCCACAACATCGGGATTGAAGCTGGTTGGACATGATCAAGAGAATGTTCTTGAATACAAATCAATTGCTCAAATCTTGGATAACGAGGAACAGGCCAGAGCAATTGGAGTTGGAGGCTCAAATAATGAAAATGAAGATGGCTCGGAACAACTTCCTCCATAACAGGCATTCATTCCACAGTACCTTTGGACACAGTAAATGAGTGATATCAAGTTGTGATTGTAATTGATTCATGACTCAAAATTTAAGTGAAAAGTGCAGTCATATATGTTGCTTATGACTTTTATCAGTTTGAGGATGATTTTGTATTTAATTCTTTTGTGTCCTATTTCTGCTGGAACTAATTATGATTTTGGTTTTATGTTGGGGAGTTTTATACATTATGACGGTGTAATTCGGGCACATTTCTTTTATATTAGTTACTAAAAAGATTGGTATTAAACCTTAAAGTAATACAAAATATCACTCTGAGATAGCCTATTAAAGCAGCAAAGAAGAGTTGGCAAAATCCTTTTTAACAAGTTATGGTGATTGAGCCACAAAATTTTAACGTTCTTGTAACAAGTAACAGATCTTCACCATTCATAGCTTTTTAATTTAAAAATTCTATAGTTATCTTCCTTTTCTTTTTCCTTAAAACCTTTTCTTTCAGGTTAAATTTTAATGACATGACAAACATCTTTATGTAAAAATTTTTATTAAGATTAATTTGAATATACATCTCAATTATATTTAACAATTCAAAATTAATTCTATTAAAGACAGTTATACTAAAATCTAAAACAAACGAGCTTGTAATCGATATGGTCTTGCAGTTTAAGAGTTTTGATGATGTGGAAGCAAATAATGGTGTTGGATTGAGTTTGAATGTTGTTGAAAGAATAAAGTGGGAGCAAGAAAGAGTTGGATGGATTACTTGCAAAAGAGGATTAAATGAGTAAAAGACTTTGGAGAAAAAACAATTGGAAGGAATTTAGCTGTTATGTGTTGGTGGAGTGTTTTGTATATTGTTAATGCGTGATTAGTTTTATTGAATTCTTTATGCATATTATTTTGCTAAACAGTGACGTATAATCTTTGCTTGAAGTCAAATATGATTTTCCTGAAAACTCCCAAGCCTATTGTGACAGGTTCTAAATAATTTTGTTTCACGTGATTTGTTCCATATGATTCTGATTACTCAACTAACGATTCTAATCATAAGTAAATTATAATAAAAATTCAAATAGTTCAAATCAAAATTGATACTGTTCAAATTTTAGTCATCAACAACAAAAAACAAAAACAATTCTAGTTTGAGGCTTCCCCCAAACTAGTGATATAAAGGTGAGTAGCATTTCACACAATTCATTTCTCAATTATTTCCACCAAATGAAGAAAACAGAAATGGAGAAAATCATAAAGGACTAAAGCAGGGATTTCTAATATGAAAAGTGCAATAAAAGAATTACTGAAAAGGAATGAAGGAACTGATTTCTATAATATGAAGCTATACTATATAGCCCTACAAAGAATTCAAGCTATACACGGTAACTGCTACAATCTATGATACAAAAAGCAGACTATAAATTAACACTGTACAGCCCCAAATGGCCTAAAAAAATAGGTATACATTTTTATTCATCTGTCCAACTTCACAGCCAAATGATGGTTCGGTTGTTTGCACCGTGCCATTACCATGGAAGTGGATGTAAGCAATATCACTTTCTGGTTGAGAATAAGCAATTCCATAACTATAGGCACAATAAAGCTGGCATACACAAACCACATCATTGACTGCTGAAACAAGAATATGTCAAGATATACTATCTATGGTTAGTGTCAATGTCTCAAAAGTCATTATCCCTATATCCCTATTAAAAAAGTTGTGTAAAAAAAAAAAAACAGGAACAAAAACCAATTAAAGAACAATTTAAAAAAAAAAAAAAAAAAAACCAATTAAAGAACAAAACACAAATAGTTTATCAATTTGCTGAGTACCTGCATTCCTTCAACACCACTGATTCCAATCCCTATATCTGCTTCTTGAAGCATTCCCACATCATTAGCTCCATCACCAATAGCTAATGTAGTTTTACCAGTACCAGATTTCTCTAGTCTAGTGATCTTTAAGAGAGGAACCAATAAATAAAACATTACTTTCAAATGCTAACCAGAACCATTATCAGAATTAAAACAAAAATGAGGACTTGATATCAAATAGAGAGGAAGAAACACAATAGATTGAAACATACCAGTGCCTTCCGCTTCGGTGAGGAACGGCAGCAGATAACAGATGCACAACGAATTGCAAGGTCTAGAAACATGTTCTTCATATTATCCTCTAGAGCATAAGTAAGTGATTTTCCATCAATAATTAGAGCAAATGCTTGCTTAGAGGTTCCTCTGGAGGCAGTAAGCTGTTGAGCAGCTTCAGATATTTGATGGCGGATACTTTCTTTTGAAGCCTAATGCATGAATCAGCATAAAAATATCAGAAACTCAATTTTTAACTCTGGTTTCACTAAGATACTTACACACCAGGCAATTCCTTCCAACACATTACACAGGCAAAGAAAAGTTTTAATGTGTAAAAACAAAAGAAAAGAAACAGAATAACAGAATCCATTCATCATCCTTCTTGCATCTTTTAAAAAAAAAAAATAAAGTGAACAATGCCATGGAAATGCAGTTATTGGAAATTTGGAATTATTAATATCACTCTGTCAAGATTCTTTGTTTGCAAAACTTGAATGGAAAATCCATGAAATATAAGTTCAAATCATCAGCAATGTAAAGCAAATACAATGCACACATCAAGTCTCCATGTAAGAAGACCGTACTGGTATATAAGATAACCATTTTGTTAACATGCAAACTACACATAGTATGAAAACTTCATCATCATAGATAAAAACTAAATATTGAAATTTATTTTACCTTGACAATAGCCACCTTGTCTCCAGCCTTCTCCAATGCTTTAATTTCTGGAGTTTCGAAATGAATGATAATCTGCTTCATTCCTTGTCTAAGTAAACTACAAGCAAACCTGCAATTGTATATTGATGTCAGACATCTTGAGAAGTAATTATCATGCTGAAGCCAACGTTAAAAACGCACAATCACTGTATTATACCCAATATTGGTAGCAGTCTCCATTTTATCCCCGGTCAAAACCCAGATCTTAATTCCAGCTTGGGCAAGCTTGTCAATGCAATCAGGAAACTAGAAAAACAATGAGACACATCATTTCAAGTCCAGTTATAGGACATATATATTCATTTGTAAACATTTCTTTCTCCTAACTCACCCCATTTTGGAGCTTGTCCTCTACAGCAGTGGCACCAAGAAGGATTAGATTCCTCTCAATGTTATCTGATACTTCCTCAATCAGTGTTTCCCGATCTTCGCTAATTGAATTCTTCACTTGAGAAAATTTATTGTCAAACTCCTTGTATTGGTTTTCATCAAGTTCACGATATGCCAGGATCAAGGTCCTTAGACCAGCATAAGCATATTCATGCACATGTTCCAAGGTTTTCTTTTCAAACTCCCTCCAATCCTTGGCAAGCCTATCAAACATGACACTGCATGAAAATATGACAGGTTAAATGCAAATGTAAGAACTCCAAAATACTATGGTCGATGGTTAAAGGTTAGTTTATCACAAACCTGTCAGAACCTTTACAGAGTAGCAAAATTCTCCCTTCTTCATCTTTCACTATCACTGACATTCGCTTCCTTGAGTTATTGAATTCTAAAACATTGAGTTTGTACATCCTGAGAAACAAAATTAGTTAGTGTATATCTGATGCATTATGCATTACTTGGATTTCCATAAACAATATTTGAATTTGGAATACTGCATTATAAAAGTTATTTTAGAAGTTGTCACACAGCAGTTGTAATCATGTATAATGTGAATTTCAAACACCATCACAAAATAATAAATAAATATGCCAGCAGCTTGCCAAACAAAAGCTAAAAGAAAACTTATCAGTTGGGGCTAATAATTTACAGGGGTTCTCTCAAAACCTCAAGGAATCATGGGGATTTTCCCCAAAATTATAGCAAACATAGGTGCTTCAAAGTTAGTCCCCTTTTCACAAAATAAAATAGATTTCACAACACTCATATCCATCTAGACCCTCATCTTTAAGAATTCATAATAAATTATCTACACATGCAAATGGAGAGATTCCAACTCCCTTAAATCCATTAGGATGTCTAGTTTTCACTAAAAAAACAGTGCAAGTCATCTCATGATCAGAACAGGGAAATTTTCAAGCAAACACAACAGTTGTACATAGTTGCAAGTCCACAGAACATGCTATAGTATAAAAATCATAGAAAACTCAAATCAATATGGGATTAAATGCATTGCGAAGAAGACAAGTAAAGCTTCAACAACACCAAAGGGTTTACACGGAAATATTATAAAATTTTTCATGTATTACACATGATATAGGGTAAAATAGAGCAAGGCAATTCAGCAAGCATGTGTAACTCAATTTCAAGCATCATGTATAACAACCTTGTGACCATGACATAGGACTTGTTCTAGGATGGAAATTGACATACTATAGACACACTATGGTTAGGGGATCATGCATAGGCAAGGATTCAAGCATTACACAACATAGATGCATGATAAACCCAAGTTACACACAAGTTGTCCGGCACATATTTCACTTTGAACATATCTTAAAGAAAATATCAGTATAAATCATAGAATTGTCCAAATTGAGTGAAACCAATTGGTTTTAAAATCTGACATAAATCTTGAACAGGGTAAATGGGATAAGTCAGAAGCATTATAGATTGGTTGCATAGCAATTTTGAAGATAGACTTGTTCAATTAGAGTCAAAATTCAGCAAGTAAACATATTAAACCATATCATAACATAGGTATCTACTCAATTGATTCAAAGGTGAATCTAATTTCATTTAAAACAGAATAGGGACAGGGGTTTAAGCTTGGTTCTCAGACTTTTACTTACTTCTAGAACATATTCATTCAAGTACACAAATATTCACAATCAAAGCAGAGTTTGATTCAAATCACATACCTAACACTTGATTTAGCATATTCATCTTTAATTAAAGGTAATTTACAAATTCACAACCAGCAGCTAATACCTCTATATCATGAAATCAGAGTTCACACATTGCACCACACATTTGCACAACTCATCCAATCCAGTCATATACACACGACACTCATTTTGCTTCGATAGCATGTTCAACATATAATTAACACATTAAACTGTCAGTTTGAGCAGAACAATGTATAAATCCAGGGATTATAAAAATCACATTTATACGACAATAAAATCAAATGACACAATTCAAATACACAGGCTCTTACAATACCCACAAATAACTCAAAGTAGCTCACTAACATCAAAATTGAAGTTTTTAAAAAAAAAAAAAAAAAACCTTAAATCCAAATAGTGTATAAGGTTTTTTTTTTTTTTTTTAAGAGCTAATTCTACATAATGAGATTAACGTAAATTACCGTGTTGTTATTAGTCATTTATGTTTTACTTTGATACTGGAAGGCCAAAGATAAGTGTGGATTCATTGTTTTATGTAGGCTAAATGACCATTTTTGTCTTTAATGTTATTTATATTGTTTAAAAAAGGTCGTTTATCTTTTTTAAAAATTCACTTTGGTCCTTTATTTTATTTTTTTTAATCCGTAGGAATCGAACACAGTACCGGATGTTTACAATAACTCACGCACCCATCTCAACCAATTGAGCTAGACCTCTTTGGTTGGTCCTTTATCTTATTTAAAATGTTTAAAATGGTCATTTATCTTTTAAAAAGTTTACTTTGGTACCTTATCTTATTTAAAAAGTTCAAAATGGTCATTCAACTACTTAAATATATTCAACTTTGACCTTCGAATAACATGCAGATAAATGATATTTTGAATATATTTAAATAGTTAAAGGACCATTTTAAATCTTTTAAATAAAATGATATACCAAATTGAACTTTTCAAAAGATAAAGGACTATTTTAAACCTTTTAAATAAAATAAATGATCAAAATGAAGTTTTTAAATGATAAGGTTTAATTACTATTTTGGTCCTTTAATTTTTTTTTTTTAGATTCAATTTGGTTCGTTCAATTAGGTCTTTATTTTTAACATGGGTTCAATTTGGTCCCGTTTTTCTTCCGTCACTCCAAATATTCTAAAAAAAAGTAGTGGCACCAAATTGAATTCATTCTAAAAAATAAAGGACATAATTAAAACATTTAAAAACATAGAATCAAATTAAACTTAATAAATAAATTACGGGACTAAATTGAGCATTTTAAATAAGTTAACGTGTTTCAATAACAACACGTACGCACACGGTAATAAAAAAGAACGTACATTTATTAACATCAACACTTTTATCTCTTATACCAGATTGTTTCAAACCAAAGGTATTTTTTTTTTCCTTTTTTCATCAATATAAACATATGGTGTGTAACAATGCAACAATATCAACATCAACACTTTCATCTCCCTGTGTCATCTCTTGCAGAGAAGTGTCAAATAATCAAAGTAACCCCTACAAAAATTAACAAAACGCACAGTAGAACATAGCGGGCTAGTCCGCTAGGCTCACAGATTAAAAAGTTAAATTTGGTTCCTTAATTTATTTATTATATTCAATTTGATTCCTTTATTTTTAAAAAGATTTAATTAGATCTTTTGTTTTTTTAAAATAAATTCAATTTGGTTCCATTTTTCTTTCATCAACTTCAAATATTTTCAAAAAATGAGACCAAATTTGATTTTAAATAGGACTAAGTTAAATCCATTTTGAAAATTAAAGAACTTAACTAAAACTTTTAAAAATAAAGAGACGAAATTAAGAGTTTAACGATGATGCACTGACAGTGTAAAATAGTTTTACACTGTCATCCAATAACAAATCATCCTTGGTATGACTTTTAAGATAATTTTATAAAAGTCAACAAATTTACCATACATGGTGGACTGTGATTGGATGACAGTGTAAACTATTTTACACTGTCAGTGCATACTCCTTTTTCTCCAAAATTAAACCTAATAAATAAATAAATTAAAAACCAAATTAAACTTTTTAAAAATAAAAAAAATAAATTAAACCTAAAAATTAAATTGAAGGAGTGAAATAGTAATTAAACTTTTTTATTTTTTTTGGACTCAAACGTTTGTCATGGACATATTGAATTATTGATTACTCTAATTTGTCTTATTTTCTTTTGCACTGAATAACTCACCCTTTGCAAATTTCAATTGAATAGAGGAAACAGCCATGAAACTTCCGCGTAGCTTCAAGGTACCTAACAGCAGTATATTATTGTACTATCTGAACCTATTTGACAGCCAATTCTTGATTGATGATGATATTCAGCCTTTGCAGAGTCTTTCGGTCAAAAATTAATGGTAGAAATTATTGGAGAGTTCCAGATTATAATAATGTTTCATATTAATCTATATATAATTAAGAATTATTAAATTTTTTTGTAAATAAATTTTTTTAAAGTAAATTACGTTAAGATTTCGTGAAATAGTATAAACCTCTCCTTTTTTTTATATGTATACTAACTCTCTTAATTATTTAAAAAATATTATACTAATACTCCTTGTACATTACAATAATTTTCTTAATTGTTTAAAAAACATATTACATTATGTTCCTCTATAAGGAAAGTCACTGTGAATATTAAAAAAATATAGAAAATTTCTCACAAAATCTTAAGAATATCAATGTAATCAATATATATATAAAATTTACGAATCCAAAAACAGCTTCGAAAAACATGTGGCGAAACAAGATTGCTTCTCAAGCTTTAGATGACACGTGTCATCATTTCATGCTTCAGAATTGTTTGGTTTGGTTACGAACCAAATTCAAATTCAAATACATTTAAGTCTCATTAATTTATTAGGAAAAAAAATTAATTCAAAATTATTTTTAATTATTATTATGATTATAGTAATTAAGGTGATTACACAGAGCATATATTCTAATCAAATCAATCATTAAATCGTATATGAATTTTGATTTTATAAAATATGGTAAGTCATTTATTTAATTTTGTGGAATATTTTTATAATTACAGTAAATTTATTTTAAAATATGATAACATGTGATAATATATTTATAAAAATATTACAAACATTCTTTACATATTTATAAAAATATTAACAAGTAAATTTGTATATTATAAACATTTTTTACATATGTTACAACGAGTAATATATTTCATAATAATTGTAACATTCTTTATAAATATGATAATATAATGATATTTTTTTTATAATTTCGGTAATCTTTTTTTTTTAACATTAGGATGAATTTTTGCACATTGAGAATGAGGTGGCTTCTTCAAAATTTGATACCCATCATCCAATGGACTTAAAGAGATTGTTTGTATTAAGGTCGGTGGAAGTAGCAATGAAACGAACAAATGTCTTTTAATAAGTTTCACAAAGTCATCAAGCGCAAGAGGACAATTAGTATTAGGGATTTTTCTAAATTTATTTGTGAATGTAGAATATTATTTTAATGATGTCAATTTTTTTACTTTATTGTTATTTTTAATGTTAATTTTGTTTTTACTTTAATTTTAATATCAATTATCCTATCTAACAATTTTTTATTTCATTAATTTATTGTTATAGTTTTTTAGAGTTATTATTACATTTTTAATTAATAT
The DNA here is from genome assembly GCA_026413185.1 of Pueraria montana var. lobata. Lineage (NCBI taxonomy): Eukaryota > Viridiplantae > Streptophyta > Magnoliopsida > Fabales > Fabaceae > Pueraria > Pueraria montana. The sequence goes on along the minus strand of CM048651.1, from coordinate 33,910,922 downwards.
TTATTAAAATTTTAATATCATGTAGTATTTTAACGATGAACAATGATAAAGTTATAGGAAAACTCTACAATACAATGAAAGGGAAAAAAATTGTATTGAGTGATCATTTTTCATATTAATACTAATAATGTTATTGTAATAAGTAGGTTTGATTATTTTGAAAAAAAAATTGTCTTTCAAATAGTCGAATACAAATTTAATTATATAAATATAGAGAAATTATTTAATTATTTTTATTTTATATTTATAGTGGAAATAAAATTCATAAATGGTATAAATAAGTATTTTAAGTTTGATTACTTTACTTTCATATACAGAAATTCTATAATAAAATCCTTTCTAATTTATTTATTGATTACTCCCAATACAAGTATTAAATTATGATATTTTTATTTCAAATAGAAAATGGAATATTTATACATATAAAAAGAGATATGATTATCATATTTATTTATACATGTAAAAATAGCTATGATTATCATGTTTATTTTTTTAGTTATTTTTTATCAATTACAAAAACAAATAAAAATATCACAATTTAAACAATTTTAATATTAATATCATTGTATTGTACTTGAAGAAATAATTTTTTTATCATTTGTCCTGTTATTGCAAATTTCAAGTAAGTTGTCAGCGAAATATCTATTGCTTATCAATCTCATTTGAAGAAAGTAACTATTATTGAAGAAGTTAATTATAATTCAAAACATCATGAAACCACGAGATCAAGTTAGTGAGTCTTGACCAACAAAACAAGAGTTCATGAAATGGAAGTGAAGATACAACAAAATCAAACATGTACGAATTTTATGTATGTATTTGTAATGAAGAAATAGGAAATATTTGTTTCTAACTTTTTTATAAATTCCCCTTTAGCATCTATTACAGGGAATATAGTTTATAAAAAGAATCTATTATGAAAATTATAACATTTGTACATTTCTCTACTTCATTATTGTATTGATTTTAATATGAATATAATTTTTCTTTATAGTGCCTTCTTGCCCAAATTCAATCAAGATTTTTTTATCTAAGCATATTATAATTTTTCACCTAATTAATTTACATTCAATTACTTAATAATATTAAAATTAATTTATGTGTTTTTTTCTATCTTTTTCATGTAAATTAAATTTCGACTCCAATTTTGTTTGGCTTTTGAATGCTTTTTAATTCATTGTTATAATAATTAAATATAAATTTTTATAAGGATAAAGTGGTTATTTTAATTTTGTGCAATTAATCAGTTTAATTAATCACAATTACTGACTAATTAGAAATTAAATTTCCATTATTTGTTAAATTATTATGAGTACTGAAATGAATAAATGTTTTTTAATAATATATATTAGTAAAAACTTTATATATTTACAAATATTTGCAAATGCATATAAAATATGCAAAAATATATATTTAAAAAGTATTTAAAATTTTAGTTTATTAATAAAAAAATATAAAAATTAATGTAGTACAGTTATTTAAAACTTTTAATTTACAATGTTGTGAAAAGTTAATTATAAATTTTTTAGTATTAATTATAACAATTTAAAAATAAAATTATGAGCACTGAAATAGGTAAATGATGTTAGTAAAAAAATTATATTTTTTTATTGAAAAAATTATATATTTACAAGTATCTCTATAAGTATAAAATTAATTTTATTTTTTTGATAATGAAAATATAAATTAACATATAAAATATCTATTCATTCAAAACTTTTAATTTATAATGTTTTAAAAATTAATTTTAACTTTTACATATTGTTAATTTTAATTAAAATGATATGAATATATATCATTACATTTAATGTTAATTAACACATTTTGGATATTAATTAAAACAATTTAAAAAATAAAAAATCTTTGACAGGATGATCAATTAAAATTAGAATATATTATTCTACCTAAACATTAATTATAATATGAATATACCTAAACATTATAAATTAAAAATTAATTTTAATTCAATTATGATATGTATAATTTTGTTACATTTAATTCCTAAACGTTATAAATTCCTAAACTATGATATGAATATATACCTAAACATTGATATAAATATTCCTAAACTATGATATGAATGTATATATCGTTACATTTTGAATATATAAATTAAAAATTAATTTTGATTAAATTATTATATGAATATATATTGTTACACTTAATTCCTAAACATTATAAATTATGATCTGATATATATCGTTACATTTAATTCCTAAACATTATAAATTATGATATGAATATACTTAAACATTATAATTAAAAATTAATTATGATATGAATATAATTATATGCTTTGGCAAAAGCAGCTCCATCTTACATTGTCTCCAAGTTTTTTTTTATCATATTTCCCAATGTATTGCTCATTTGATCATTAATGAAATTCCATGAGTTTGCTTTTGTCAAAAAAAAAAAATTAAATTATGATATGAATATATATCGCTACATTTTAATGTTAATTAAAACATTTTGGGTATTAATTAAAACAATTTAAAAAGTAAAAGATCTTTAACAGGATGATCAATTAAAAAATTAGAATATATTATTTTATATTTTAATTGATAGTCTGCAACAAATTAAAATCTTTTGTTAGAATAATCAATTAAAAAATATTTTAAAAAAAAGGTAATCTATAGAAAATTGCTCGGGCCAAAGTTAAAAATAAAGTGATGTTTTAACTTTTACACAAATGTTTGTCAAAAAAAAACTTTTACGCAATTAAGTGTAATAATCTACTTAATTAAACATAATTAGCGCCTAATCAATAATTGAATGACCATTAATAGTAAATTCTAATATAAGATGATAATTAAATATTATAAGTATCTAAATAAATTAACAATGTTTAATTATCTACCATAAAATTGTCACGTGATGACACTTAAATAACTCATTTGATTAAATGTGTCTTAAGTAGACACAAATACTTATTTGTATAACAATTAATAAGTTCCTAAAAGTTTTTCAATCAATTTCATTTTGATATTTGTTTTCAACTTTATGTAATTTACTAAATGATGTCAATCTATTTTAAAAGAGTCATTTTTAAAATTGTAACAAATCACAAATTGATGTCAAACACTTATTGATTGACATTTTATTTTGCAAATATCCCAGATATATATTTTCATTCACTTGGCTAACAAACAATGGTCGGCCATTAATTTGACCTATTTGACAATGTAATTTAAAATTAACTAGACATTAGTTAATGAGATATAATATAAATTTAAAATATAATTTAAACTTTAAAACATGGACATCATTAATATTGTATATAATAAATTTATTATATATTAATAATCTTAATATATCCCCGTACATTGCACGGGTTATTATACTAATTTATTCAAATATTTAAACATCATATAATCAATTTCGCTAAAAGAAAAAATAATCAAAATATAGACACATGGAAGTTAACTAGTTTTTTTTTTTTTTTGACAGAGGGTAGTTAACTAGTTATGAACTAACTAATAATTTTTCTTCATAATAAGTAATAACGCTATTTAGCAACTTGGACGTTAGCTAGCATTGCTGTCATGTTCTAATTTTTAATCTTTATACTATATATAACTTCACTTTTTTTTCTCTAAGAGAACTTCACTAATTTTTATAGCATGACAAGATGGTCCATTTGGGTACCCAGGGGTCTAGGTTAGTTGAATAAGGTGCGTGAATTATTGTAAATCTCTAGTATCTATTTTCAATTCCTACAAATCAAAAGAAAGATGGTTCATTTGGATTCATCCTTTAACTTTTTCAGGTAGCAGGGACCTAATATTTAGCTGTATGTGTAACTGTGTGTGGGGCTGGATTTGGGCACACGTGCTTCAACCCAAATTCTATTTATCTTTATTAATAAAAAGAGCAAATTATATTGATATCTTCTATAAATTTGTCGAATTATATAAAATACTCTTATTTTTTTTATCCTTACAGAGATATATAGTATAATGTTTTTTAAACTTTAAGAGGTAGTGTAAAAAGAAGTGTCAATATATATAATGTTTTTCAAATAATTAAAAAAGATTTGTATAGGGTAAAAAAATAGGAATATTTTATGTAATTTGACAACTTTTGGGAGTCTCAGTATAATTTGTTCTAATAAAAATTTAACTAATGAAAAAATTACTATAAGGGGATAGAAACAAACACAACTTTAACTGTGATATGGTCATTTAAGTCAAATTTTTCTTCCAATACCTCGATGGCCTTTATGTTTTTCAGTCTGTAGAATGATTTCTGAAGTGTAGTTGCCTTTTTTAATATCACTACTTGTGCTCCATTTTAAGCATTCTCAATAATAATAATTTTGAATATAAAAAATTTACCTTTTTTCATATATATATATATATATATATATATATATATATATATATATATATATATATATATATATATATATATATATATATGACACATTTATAGTTATTATTAAAAATAGATCCTTTTAATAATTTTTTACTTGCGATTAAAATATAATATCAATTTTTTTGTTGTATATAATGTATAAAAAAATCTCAATGAAGTTTAACTTCAATGACTTTGAATTTTTATTTTATTTTATTTAAACAATGCAATGAAAGGCTTCCACTATTAGCATTGACCGAAAAATTGCTTTATTTTATATAAATGACTAAACTATCATTTTAGTCTTTTGAAATTATGTGATGCTGTCACAATAGTCCTTAAAATTTGAAAGATATCAAATAAATCCTTCAAATTGAAACTACTATTATTTTAGGCCCTGACATGTATAACTTACTATCATTATAATCCTTAAATTTTATAACTTACTATCATTATAATTCCTAAGGCATTGTTTAGAATAATAGTAGATGAGAGGAAAGGAGTAGATAGAAAGTTGATCTATTGATTGCTTTGTAAAAATAATAATAGATCAGGATGGAAGTGGAAGAGACTTTATCCATCCCATCCATTGTTTACTCTAGTTTTTATTCTCCTTCAATTTGAGGTGTAGGGGATGGAGCAAAACTTTAAAAAAAAAAAAATCCTATTTTAACCAGCTAATTAAACATAATCATTTGAAAGTGATTTTAAAGTAGTGATAATATAGGAACTATAAAGCTATATCTTATTTCGTTTTGTCCTTTGTCCAAACAATGGAATGGAATCATTCCATTCCATTCTAAAATATCCAAATAATAAATGACATTTTTAATCCAATCCATTTCGTTCCATTATGTTCTGATCCACTTCACCCAATTATTCACGGTCAATCTAGACATACCCTTACAAAACTATAGCTCACTTAATGAAGGGACTAAAATGAGTGAAAAATTATAGTTTTGGTGACTTTTTTTAATTTTGTTAATTTTAAGGATTAAAATGACACGAGTGACAATTTCAAGGACTAATTTGGCTATTGACTTTCAAATGAATGGTTTACTTTTAAATATATTTTTTAATAATTTAAATATCAATGTAGTAAAATGTGTTTTTTTTTTATATTTTTGAGTTATATATTATAAGTTTTTTTTAAAAACTTTTATGCACAACTAGAAATTCATTATTACATACTAATTTAAAGATTGAAACTATTTAATCACTATAGAAATTGATTTATTGATTGATTTAGAAATTAAAAATATTTAATTACTAAATAGACTGATTTAGAAACTAGATAAAGTTGGTCTCTAAAATAGTCATTAATAAAATAGCCAACGTTACTTGCAATTTGCAAGCTTGACTTGACTTAAGTGTATTTTGACACTCATTTAATTTAAGGCTAAATAATCAATTTTGTTTATGAAAGTGTGAGGCATTGTCAATTTAGTCCTTGAAAGTAATAAAATGACATAAAGTCCCTGAAAGTGTAATTATCACTTATTTTAGTTTAAAATTCAAAAAGTTATGTGGCTTAAGTGATAATATTAACATATTTTTAAGGACTAAAATGGTCATAAATAGTTAAGTTTAGGGACTAAAGTGACAACATAAGGACTTTCAGGATTCTTTTTGTCATTTTATTACTTTTAGGGACTAAATAGACAACGTGTCACACTTTCAAGGATGAAATTGGTCATTTATCCTTAATTTAATTATTAAATGACATTCCCATTGTACATAAACTTTTATGTTACTTCCACACACAAGTCTGAAAAACATTGTTTTTTTCTTCCGATCCATGTAAGGATACTATCTGAGTTGCCATAGATCTATCACATGTGTGCATTCCACAAATTCTCCTATTAATCCCATCCATAACATACTCGGTTTTGGTCAAGCACTTCAATAGAGGTGCAGATATTCCTCTTTTGAGTATCTCTCCATTCTTAATCACATAATGGCACGATTTCAACTTCACCCATATTTTGCTTCACTCTCATCCTCGGGTAGGGTTCCACTCATCAAGTAATTCCAAGCAGAGCTCATCCATTCACTTTCTAAGACTTGATCTGCAAGTACTTCAACTAACTCTATATTTTGTGCACTTACAATTTCTTGTATGATCGTCCTATGCTGCCCTGGTTTCTTGTGCTAGCAAGTTTTGATAACATATGTCAGCTTTGGCATTCTCTGGGAAATCAAGAGATTCCCACACCTAACCATTTTTATTAATTGAATTATCTAAAATTTTATCACTTTCATGTTTCTTTCAATTAAAAACCCAAAATTTCTTAAAATCAATTCTTTCTTTATCCTTAAATCAAAAGAGTAATTGGTTGATTGAGTTGTTGTTAAATCACAATTTTCATGGAGATACTCTTACTTTCTCACTTTATTATTTATACGACTGGTACACTTATCGCAATCTTAACAATTTTTTTTTTTTTTTAGAAAAAAGAGATCAAAACAAAACTATAGCATTTCAAACTGTGGTTAACTAAAATTTGATACATTCGAACTAGGGGTGGCAAATCAATCCATTTATCCGTCATCCATCTAATCCATCTATTACAAAAAATAAAAACTAAACGGATTGAATCCAATCCATCCATTTAATTTCATGGATGGTTAATGATCCATCCACTATTTTTCAAAATCCAACGGATCCTTTAATCAATATCTAATTGATCAAAATTAATCTAACAAATATTTTCTCATTTAAATCTTTCTTAAATTTATATTTTAAAATTTGTTTATAAAATATTTTTAAATATTATTTTAAAAATATATTTTTGGGCTGACGTCGACCTGGAAAGTTATTGACTAATGTCGGCCAGGGTTTTTTTACCAACGTCAATCAGGGTAGTTTTTCGGCTGACCTCAGCCAGGTTTTTTCGGCCGATGTCGACCAGGGTTTTTATTCGGCTGAGCTCGACCATGATATTTTTCGGCTGACATCGCCCGATGCTGTTTTTCAGCCGACCTCAACTAGGGTTTTTTTTCAACCAATTTTTTTCGGCCGACGTCGGCCAGGACAATTTTTGACTAACCTCGACCAACATTTTTTCGGCCGACATCAACCGAGACTATTTTTTGGCCGACCTCAAACAAGTTTTTTTTTGAACCGACGCTGCCAGGGCAGTTTTCGACCAACCTTGACCATGATTTTTTTCGGCCGACCTTAGCTAGGGTTTTTGTTCTGGCTGCTGTTGGCCAGGATTTTTTTCGGCTGACATCAGCTAGGGCAGTTTTTGGCCGACCTTGACCTGCGTTTTTTTCGGCCGACCTCGACCATGATTTTTTTTGGCCGACCTCCGCTAGGGTATTTGTTTCGGCTGCTGTCGGCTAGGATTTTTTTCTGCTAACATTGGCCAGTGCAATTTTTGGCCGACCTTGACCAGTGTTTTTTTGGCCAATATTGTTTTTTGGCTGACCTTAACAAGGTTTTTTTTTCAGCCGACGTTGGCCAGGGTAGTTTTCAATCGACCTCGACCATAATTTTTTTTGGCCGACCTCAGCTAGGGTTGTTGTTTCGGTCGCTGTCGCCTAGGATTTTTTTTGGCTGACGTCGGCCAGGGCAATTTTTGGCCGACCTTGACCAGCATTTTTTTGGTCGATATTGTGTTTTGGCTAGCCTCAACAAGGTTTTTTTTCCACCCGACGTTGGCTAGGGCAGTTTTCAGCCGACCTCGACTATGATATTTTTCAGCTGACATCAGCTAGGTTTTTGTTTAGTTGACATCGGCCAAGATTGTTTTTTGGTCGACCTCGACCATGATATTTTTTGGCCGACCTCAGCTAGGTTTTTTTTTCAGCCGATGTCGGTCGAGATTGTTTTTTGGCCGACCACAAATTGGTTTTTTTTTTGCTGACGTCGGTCAGGGCATTTTTCGGCTGGCCTCGACTAGGGTTCTTTTTCGATTGTCATCGGTCGATGATGGTCAGAATTTTTTAGCCGACCTCAACTGGGATTTTTTGGGCCGACGTCGACCAGGGAAACTTTCGGTTGACCTCAGCTAGGTTTGTGTTTTCAGCGGGGGAAGTTTTCAGTTGTCATCGATCAGGGTGTTTTTGGCTGACGTCGATCAGGGCTATTTTCGACCAACATCGGCCAGACTATTTTTCGGTTGACGTTGGTCATCGATGAATTTGACTGACGTTAGTCAGGGCTATTTTCAGCCGCCATGAGCTAGGTTTGATTTTGGGCCGCCATCAACTATGTTGTTTTTTAGCCAACATCGGTCGGAGCAACTTTCAGCCATCATCGACTAGTGCTGTTTTCGAGCGACCTTGGCACAGGCTGTTATTATTTTAAAATATGTTCTTAATTTTTAAAAATATATTATTTCTAAATTAAAAATAATTATTTTTAAAAAACATTATTTTTATGGATGGATTGGATATCCATCCATGAAAAATTTGTTAATGGATGGATTGGATGAATTTTTATCAAATGGATCGGATTTTTTAAATAATTTTTAATGGATCCAAATGGATTAATGGATTGTTTTGATCCGATCCATCCATTTTGTCACCCCTAATTCAAACCCATAAAAAGAATGTTACAAATGAAGTGAATCTCTCTACAAAAGTCTTAATCCTCAAACACAAAATTAGTAAAAAAAAAACGAGAGAAGAAAAAAATGGCAGACCCTATATTCATCACCGAATATATCATATACAATTCTATTTATTATTTAAGAAACATCAAGGACAATATAAACAAAATGAACAAAAAGGTATGGAATAGCAACAAAATATACGAAATGGTGAAAAGAAAAGGAGACGGTGACGTAAAATTCTTGGTTTTGAAATGATGAGATGCGTTACATTATTGACATGTGAAACGAAATAAAAAAAATAAAAATGACGATAGAAAAAATAAAACAGAAAGAAAGAAAACCTCTCAAGATGGCTTTCTTATTTGCCTTTTCTTAGCTGCTTTACATTGTGTTTGATTGTGATTTGTGAGGATAGAAAAGTAATGAAAGTGTAAGGAAAAAAAAATGAATAAAAAGAAGTAAAATAGAGTAAAAAGAAAGTGAAAAACAAAGTTGTTTTGTTGAGGTGAAATAAAGTGAAAAAAAAGAAAATATTTGAATTAAAGTTATTTGGTAGGTAAAGAAAAAAATTAAAGAAATTAATATTGAATAAGAATTTATTATTATTATTATTATTATTATAATTATGAATATTATTTTTTTATTTATTTTGTTTTTATTGTTAATAATATTTCTATTATTATAATTTTGTATTATTTTGTATTTTACTATTATTTTATTATTAATATAATTTTTTTCTAGCTAGTTAAGAGAGTATTTTCTTATAAGATATTTTCCAAAATTAGTGGCCGGACGTGCAGGAGGATACATTTCACTTAGTGTTTTTATTTTTTTACCGATACAATTCGCTTAGTAAGATGTATAAATTAGCTTTTGGAGGTGAATAATATACCCATGTTTTATTTTGATGTTTTTTTTATACTGTAGCAAAAGAAATTAATTACTTTCCATTCTAGTTAATTGTAATTAGTAGTTTGATTAATATAGTCACAGATTGTACATTTGTCATGGACAAATTTATTACTCTAATTTGTCTTATTTTCTTGATTAAATAACCATTTTGATCTTGAATGTATAAATCATTGTCAATTTAGTCCTTAAAGATGAAAATTTCTTATTTTGTTCCTAAATAGGTAAAAAGTGTGACAATTACATCTCACCGTCAAATTTTGTGGGATCATTTTATCATTGAACTCTAATATTCTAATGTTCAATAACTAATTTGACATTAAATTGTAAAGTTTTGAGACCAATTTGACATAGTTAAGATGTATGACAGAACGTAATTGTCACACATTTTATACATTTAGAGACTAAATAAAAAAATTTCCTCTTTCAAGTATTAAATTATCAACGAATTACACGTTTGGAGACTAATAATTATTTACCCTATTTTCTTTTTACCAAATAAATCACCCTTGGCAATTGAATAGAGGAAACTTCCGCGAAACTTCCTGGCAGGTTCAAGAGTTACCTACATTTACATGATAGAAGAATTTTCCATGAAATTACTGCAGAAATTTAATGATTGCCAACATACAAGGACAGAGGAAATTTCCATGAAACTTCTGGGGGAACTTCAAGGTACCTAACAATTCTGTATTAGTGTACTATCGGAACCTGCAAATTGGACGGTAGCTAGCGTTGTCATGCTTTAATAACTTATCTTTATAGCGGGACAGTATGTTCCAATTGGGTCCATTTCCTTTAATTTGTTCAGGTAGCAGAGACCTACTGATATTTGGGTCTATGTGGCTGGATTAAGCATACCTTGTGATTCAACTCAAATCCTATTTTTCTCTATTAGTAAAAGTTTAACTTGTGAAAGAATTTTAACTGTAGTATGGTCATTTAAGTTGAACTTTTCTTCCAATTTCAAATTTCCAATTCCTCCATGGCCTTTATTTCTTTCAGTATGTAGAATGATTCATGAAGTTTAGTTACGTTTTTTCATATATACATTTATACAAAAAAAATATGATATTTTTATAGTTATTATTAAAAATATATCATTTTAATGATTTTTACTTGCAATTAATAAAAACTATAATAATTATTTTTGTATGCAATGAATAAAAAAAAATCTCAATGAAGTTTAACTTCAATGACTTTGAATTTTATTTTTCTTTTTTATGTTTAATCTATGCAATGAAAGGCTACACTCACTAGACGTTGTAGATAAAAAAAAATGTGTGCGAACGAAAATAATATATTACTCAAGCCACTATTAACCGTTATGAATGATTAACCGTTAAATATATTTTTTTATAATTCAATTAAATATAATAAAATGTGTAGTTTTTATATTTTTGAGGTATATATTATAAGTTTTTTCTTTTCATGAACAACTAGAATTTCATTAATTAGAGACTGATTTAGAGATTAAAAATATTTAATCACTATATAAAGTGATTTATAGACAGATTTAGAAATTAAAATTATTGAATTACTAAACAAAGCGATTTCGAGACTAAATAAACTTGGCCTCTAAAATAGTAATTAGTGTCTCTCAAAATATTATTTATTTATTTAGAAACCAATTTTTTAATCACCAATTAAAATATAATTGGAGGCTACTTTGTTCAATCGCTAATGACTAATAAAAAAAAAAATTATTTGTATAGAGTAAGAAACAGCGATATATATGATATAAGGATTTTCTTTTGGTCAATACTTTCTGGTGGCTTTGTTTTGATCAGGGATATTAATGGGTAGGGTTGGGTTGGATTTCATTAAACTCGTTATATGACCTAATCAAAATAGTCTGGGTTGGATTGGATTGGGTTAGATTTGTGTAATTTTTCTATAGATTGGTTTGAATTGGGTCAATGGATCCGAACCAAACCAATAGTGGGTTGGTTTGAGTTGGATTTTTGGTACATAAAATTAAAAATTATTTTATAATTTTTATAAATTAAAATTTTCCTTACCATTTTCAAATGACATTTTGATATAACTTTTGAATAGTTATCTTGTCTATGCATTTTGATTTTTTTTCCCTTTCAAATAGTTATGCTATAAACATAAAAATTCATATGCAACTATGAAGACATTGCACATTTTGATTTGTTTTAAAGTAAAGAATCTTAGATATGAGAAGGAAAGAGTGAGACACTCAAACTCGTAAAATTGCTATGACTAATATGCTCGCTTGTTTAGTCGTGTATAATGTGTGTGTTTTTTCAAATTTTTTATAAAATATATACAAATAATAAATTAAAATTTAAAATCTAAAATATGTTATATTAATGGTGGTTGGGTTTGGTTCATGGATTCAACACCAAAACCCGATACCCAACCCAAAGAACAATGATTTGATTGGTTTAGGTTGAGTTCCAGCTAAACAATTTAAAAAACCAAACCAAAGTGTTTGGATTGGGTTGGTTTGGGTTTGTGGATATGCATACTCGTAAACACCCCTAATTTTAGTTAGTTGATGGAACTATATAATCATATTTATTACACAATACATAAAATAAGAATCATCCAGATGTTTTTAGACTTGGCTGTGATTGACCAATGAATGTGAACATGTTAAAGAAATGCAACCTAGGTTTCTTAATTTCTTCAATTAATTAGCTTGGATATAACCTTACTTGCAATTTGCAACGACTGACTTGTTGTCCTCCATCATTATTTGACACACTCATTTAATTTAATTTAATTATTATTGAACGTAGACTTTTATGTCCACAAGTCTAAACTTTTTTTTTCCCTCCAATCCGTGCATCCATGTAAGTATAGGAAGAATGTTATCCATTTCCTATTTATTTAGTTATTAAGTGTTGTTACCATCGTACATAAATCTCCATAATTGTTTATTTATTCTTCTATAAGTGAGCAAGTGTATGAACTTTGAATTGTTCCATCTAATTGTTGCAATTGGGTTTACCACGAGTGTACAATGCAAAACAACTTCAATAGAGTCGCTATCAATATTTTTATTTTGAGGAGAAAATATTGAAAACTCTTTTAAAAATTGTCTTTGAAATAAGGAATAGGTTTGGGAGTCTTGCATGGTAGGGAAGATATTAGCACCCCTACAATGCTCTAATTAAAGCAATACCTTTAATTAATTGTGTAAAATTACTTAACTTTGTAAATATTTATTTCAGCTCAATAAGAAGACAAGAAAAAAAATATTTTGTGTTTTTTAATTGTTATTTTTGTATTTTTAAAAGAAATTTCATTATTTTAATTTTATTTTAAATAACAGAAGTTTAAATTGAAATTAGAAAAAAAAAATACTTTTTTCCTTGAAAAAAATTTGTTTTATATTTTATGGAAAAAAGGAAAAGCTTAAAATTCAAAAAGGCATTTTAAAAGATTATTTTTAAAATTTGAAATAAATTTTTCTTGTATTTTTTAATCTGAAAGAATTTATCTTCGCATAAGGTTCAAGCTAGCTTGCAAATGGCTAATAGTTAGATCCATACACTCCAAACACTGTCATAGATAGTATATGTTATTCAATTAACATTATTAGTTGTTGTATATTTGGATAAATTTTATTTTTAATTTTCCTGTAAATAAACATTTTTAAAAAATAGTTATTTTAACCTACAATTGCTACAAGGCTTATGATAGTTAAAAATAGCTATTCGCAAAACCCTATGGTTCAAATAACACTGAAGATAGTATCTATTACTCAATCAATGACGAAGATTAAAATTATTTTTCTTTTTTTTTTTTTAAAAAAAAGAGAGAAATAAAATTACAGTATTCCAAATTGGGGTTAATTGAAATTTGATACGATCAAAAGCGTAAAAAGAAGGTTTAATTGCACTTTTTACATCGACCTTTTAATTTTTTGACGAATTTTACTCCCAACAAATTAATTTGGTGCATTTTATTCCAACTTTTTAAAAAACTTGAAAATTATAAATAAAGCTTATTACTAAATTTTGTATTTTATCAATAATAGAGAGTGTACCTAGGCATGGCAAAGAATTTATTACTTTAAACGCGTCTAAATTTGACTTTTGGAAGCTACTCCATGTGCTTTTGTGGTGGACGCGGAATCATTGCACCATACGTGAGTTTTCAATCAAAATCAAACCCACATTGGTGGAGGCACGTAGAGAAAGAGCAAAGCAGTATCCTGTGCATTAAATACGTGAGTTTTCATGTATGTTCCTATACAAGAGAGAAACCACCAAGAAAAAGAGAAAGAACCAACACACAAACTGGCTTGTAATTGAGTATCACATAATCTCTTACCTGTTATCCTCTTCTTTGTGTAACTGCTATATCTTCTCTTTTCTCTGTTTTTTTTTTTCTTTTTTCTTTTTTCTTTTCTTTTCTTCAATCTTCTAAACATTTTTTTAGATTTTCTCTTTTTTTGAATTTTATCAAATTGAAAATTAACCTGAATAGTTATTCACACTAGTTTATAAATTTTCAAGTACAATAATAAGGAAAAGTTTCAAGAACTCGCAAAGAAACATAAGTTTTTTTTTCATTTTTCTTCAACTCTGATCGTTGCAGGTGCAGCACTAGGAATTCATAATGGATGAGCAACAGAAGATCACTGATGTTGCTTCTTCCTCAAACTCATCTTCTAAGAAATATGATGTTTTTTTAAGCTTTCGTGGTGAAGACACACGCATGAACTTCACAAGCCTTCTATATGATGCTTTGACTAGAGCCAAAATTGAAACATTCATAGACAACCGGCTTCAAAAGGGAGATGAAATCTCACCAGCCCTCATCAAAGCCATTGAAGATTCTCATATATCTGTTGTCATCTTCTCAGAGAACTATGCTACCTCAAAGTGGTGCTTGAAGGAACTCATCAAGATTATGGAATTAAAGAAAGCAGAGGTACAAATTGTGATACCGGTGTTTTACAAAGTAGATCCATCTGATGTAAGGCACCAGACTGGGAGCTACAAGGAAGCTTTAGCTAAACATGAGGGACATTCCATGTGCAGCGAATGGAAAGCTGCTCTCAGGGAAGCAGCCAATTTATGTGGGTGGCACTCTCAAAATAGGTAAATAAAATTTTATGAAATAAAAAAATTAAAAAGACATCAAGTTATTGTTTTAAATTGAGTTCGCCATATTTAATTATAAATTGAGCATTCTTTTTTAGTATAACAATTTTCATGCTAGTTTGCTTAAGAAGTTGGTTGAATAGAAGAAGCAAAGGCATTGAATATCTTCTCTAAGTCATTGAATTTTCATTTCCCAATTTGTTTCTTTCTCTATTGCACTACCACATTGGTCATACATTGTGTATAATAATTTGTGTAGTTTTGTTTTTCTTTCTTTTGAATTTGTTAGACTTATAACACATAATTTATTTCTTTGTTTCCCATTTCATATGCTAGAATTGAGTCTGAACTCCTTAAGGACATTGTTCAAGATGTTTTGCAAAAATTGGCTCCTACATACCCAAACCAGCTTAAAGGTCTGGTTGGAATTGAGAAAAGTTGTGAAGAAATTGAATCATTACTCAAAATTGGGTCAGGTGAAGTTATAACCCTTGGAATATGGGGCATGGGTGGCATTGGTAAGACCACCCTTGCTAAGTCTTTATATGACAAATTGTCTTATCAGTTTGAAGGCCATTGCTTCCTCGAAAAAGTAAGGGAAAATTCAGGCAACCTCGAAGGATTGCGTAAAGAACTTTTTTCTACATTGTTGGAGGAAGAAAAATGTCAGTTTAATGGTTTTGACATGAGCAGGCTTCAACGTAAAAAAGTGTTCATTGTCCTGGATGATGTGTCTGACCCAGAGCAATTAGAAAAACTAATTGCAGAATATGATTTCTTGGGAGCAGGAAGTAGAGTCATTGTTACAACTAGAAATAGGCAAATACTTGGCGAAAGTAGTCAAGTATATGAGGTTGTCAAATTGAACCCTGGTCCCTCTCTTGAGCTTTTCTGTTTGACTGTTTTTGAAGAAAAACAACCTAAACAGGGATATGAAGATCTATCAAGAAGAGTAATTTCCTATTGTAAAGGTGTTCCTTTGGCTTTAAAGGTTCTGGGTGCAAGTCTTCGTAAAATAAGTAAAGAGGAATGGGAATGTGAGTTGAGAAAACTTCAAGAGATTCCAAATATGAATATTCATAAAGTATTAAAATTAAGTTATGATGGCTTAGATCGTTCACAAAAGGATATATTTTTAGACATTGCATGCTTCTTCAAAGGAGAAGAAAGAGACAGGGTAACAGGAATACTGGAAGCTTCTGGTTTCTATGCAGTGTCTGGAATAGCAACTCTTCTACATAAAGCTCTCATAACAATTTCACATGCCAATAAAATAGAAATGCATGACTTAATACAAGAGATGGGTCGGGAAATTGTTCATCAAGAATCTGAAAAATACCCTGAAAATCGAAGTCGATTGTGGAAATATGAGGAAGTGTTTGATGTATTGAAAGATAACAAGGTAAGTGGAAGATGCAATTATTTCTATTTGATAATATGTATCCTTTTTTGAAGGTAGCTAGGAAGATAGTCTTTGCTAATTATTATTTTAATTTTTGTTTTTCAGGGAACTGATGATGTTGAAGGAATAATTTTAAATTTGGCTGAATTGAAAGGGGATCTATATTTGAGCTCTGATTTCCTTGCAAAGATGACAAACGTGAGATTTCTTAAAATCCATACAGAGCACTGGTGGGGGTGGGGTGATGAATTTAAAGTGTACCTTCATGATGGTCTTGAGTCATTAACTGATAAATTGAGTTACCTTCACTGGGATAGTTGTTCTCTTGAGTCTAGGCTACCTAAGTTTTGTGCGGAACGGCTTGTAGAGCTTCGCATGAAAGCTAGCAATCTTGAAAAGCTTTGGGACGGGGTTCAGGTATGAATGTGACTGTTCATACTACATTTTGCTCAGGTTTTTCTTTTAGTTAAGGTTCACAATCATGAATTTAGAAATTTCTAAACAGTGTGGCACATCTTTCTTGTTGCAGAATCTTATGAATTTAAAGTCGATTGACCTTTCAGACTCCAAAAAGCTGGTGAAGATCCCAGACTTATCTAAGGCAGAAAAACTTGAAAAAGTTTCTCTTGCTTACTGTTATAGCTTGCGTCAGCTGCATTCATCCGTGTTATCTCTTCCCAAGCTTACATATTTGGATTTAACAGGCTGTGGAAAGATTAAAAGCCTTGAAAGCAATGTTCGTTCAAAATCTCTCAAAGAACTGAGACTTGGAGGTTGTTCATCGCTCAAGAAATTTTTAGTGACATCAGATGAAATAAAAGTATTGGACTTATCTAACACCGCTATATGTGCATTGTCACCATCAATTGGTGACTTATTGTCTTTAGAAGTGTTAGACCTAAGTGGAAGTAATGTTGAGAGCTTGCCTGAAAACATAAAAAACCTTTCAATGCTAACAAGGATTGAGTTAAAGCGTTGTAAGAAACTTGTGTCTCTGCCAGAGCTTCCATCATCACTGGAGGCACTTCTTTTAAATGAATGCAAGGAACTTGTGTCTCTACCGAAGCTTCCATCATCCCTGCAGGAACTTCATTTAAATGAATGCAAGGAACTTGTGTCTCTACCGGAGCTTCCATCATCCCTGCAGAAACTTCATTTAAATGATTGCAAAGAACCTGTGTCTCTACTGGAGCTTCCATCATCACTGAAGGCACTTCGTTTAAATGAATGCAAGGAACTCTTGTCTCTACCGAAACTTCCATCATCCCTGCAGGAACTTCATTTAAATGATTGCAAGGAACTTGTGTCTCTACCGGAGCTTCCACCATCCCTTGAGGAACTTCATTTAAATGATTGCTGGCAACTCGAATCTTTGCTAGAGCTTCCGTCATCCCTGGTAGAACTTTATTTAAATGGTTGCAAGGAACTTGTGTCTCTACCGAAGCTTCCATCATCCCTGCAGGAACTTCATTTAAATGAATGCAAGGAACTCGTGTCTCTACCGGAGCTTCCATCATCCCTGCAGGCACTTCATTTAAATGATTGCAAGAAACTTGTGTCTCTGCCGGAGCTTCCATCATCACTGCAACAACTTCATTTAAATGAATGCAAGGAACTTGTGTCTCTACCGAAGCTTCCATCATCCCTGCAGGATCTTCATTTAAATGAATGCAAGGAACTCGTGTCTCTACCGGAGCTTCCATCATCCCTGCAGATACTTAATTTAAATGATTGCAAGGAACCTGTGTCTCTACTGGAGCTTCCATCATCACTGGATGCACTTTGTTTAAATGAATTCAAGGAACTCGTGTCTCTACCGAAACTTCCACCATCCCTACTGGCACTTCATTTAAATGATTGCAAGAAACTTGTGTCTCTGCCAGAGCTTCCATCATCACTGAAGGCACTTCATTTAAATGAATGCAAGGAACTCGTGTCTCTACCGGAGCTTCCATCATCCCTGCAGGCACTTCATTTAAATGATTGCAAGAAACTTGTGTCTCTGCCAGAGCTTCCATCATCACTGCAACAACTTCATTTAAATGAATGCAAGGAACTTGTGTCTCTATCGAAGCTTCCATCATCCCTGCAGGAACTTCATTTAAATGAATGCAAGGAACTCGTGTCTCTATCGGAGCTTCCATCATCCCTGCAGGCACTTCATTTAAATGATTGCAAGGAACCTGTGTCTCTGCCGGAGCTTCCATCATCACTGCAACAACTTCATTTAAATGAATGCAAGGAACTTGTGTCTCTACCGAAGCTTCCATCATCCCTGCAGGAACTTCATTTAAATGAATGCAAGGAACTCATGTCTCTACCGGAGCTTCCATCATCCCTGCAGGCACTTCATTTAAATGATTGCAAGAAACTTGTGTCTCTGCCGGAGCTTCCATCATCACTGCAACAACTTCATTTAAATGAATGCAAGGAACTTGTGTCTCTACCGAAGCTTCCATCATCCCTGCAGGATCTTCATTTAAATGAATGCAAGGAACTCGTGTCTCTACCGGAGCTTCCATCATCCCTGCAGATACTTAATTTAAATGATTGCAAGGAACCTGTGTCTCTACTGGAGCTTCCATCATCACTGGATTCACTTTGTTTAAATGAATTCAAGGAACTCGTGTCTCTACCGAAACTTCCACCATCCCTGCTGGCACTTCATTTAAATGATTGCAAGAAACTTGTGTCTCTGCCAGAGCTTCCATCATCACTGAAGGCACTTCATTTAAATGAATGCAAGGAACTTGTGTCTCTACCGAAGCTTCCATCATCCCTGCAGGAACTTCATTTAAATGAATGCAAGGAACTCGTGTCTCTACCGGAGCTTCCATCATCCCTGCAGGCACTTCATTTAAATGATTGCAAGAAACTTGTGTCTCTGCCGGAGCTTCCATCATCACTGCAACAACTTCATTTAAATGAATGCAAGGAACTTGTGTCTCTACCGAAGCTTCCATCATCCCTGCAGGAACTTCATTTAAATGAATGCAAGGAACTCGTGTCTCTACCGGAGCTTCCATCATCCCTGCAGAAACTTCATTTAAATGATTGCAAGGAACCTGTGTCTCTACTGGAGCTTCCATCATCACTGAAGGCACTTCGTTTAAATGAATGCAAGGAACTCGTGTCTCTACCGAAACTTCCACCATCCCTGCAGGAACTTCATTTAAATGATTGCAAGGAACTTTTGTCTCTACCAGAGCTTCCACCATCCCTTGAGGAACTTCATTTAAATGATTGCTGGCAACTCGAATCTTTGCCAGAGCTTCCATCATCCCTGGTAGAACTTTATTTAAATGGTTGCAAGGAACTCGTGTCTCTACCAGAGCTTCCATTATCCCTGATGGAACTTTATTTAAACAATTGTCAGAAACTCGTGTCTCTACCGGAGCTTCCATCATCACTGCAACAACTTCATTTAAATGATTGCCGAAAACTCGTGTCTCTACCAGAGCTTCCATCGTCCCTAAGAGAGTTTCCTTTAAATAATTGCTTGAAACTCGTGTCTCTGCCAAAACTTCCACCATCAATGGAAAGGGTGAGGACCTTTAACTGCATTTCTCTGAATAGAGACATCACACAAGGGCTACTGTTAGAACACATGTCTCAGAGTCGCATACCCTACTTACATGAACAATATCTTAATAATCCTGAGTTTGATGATGATGATTATTTCATCTTCCCAGGCGACCATGTCACCAACGAGTCTGGGTTTCATACAGCGGAGAGTTCACTAACTATTCCTGATCTTCCCAAATCTGACTTGTTGGGTTTCATTTGTTGCATTACTTTTGATAATGGACGAGATATAGATGTTTCGGATGATGCTGTTTGGGATGAAGTCTCTGGTGTTTGTGGTTATGTTTTCATTAAGATCTATCAAGATGGCAAACAGATCAACTGGCAACCGAGGGAAATAGAACACCCCGAAAATTTAATTTCAGATCACGTGTTCTTTTCCTATGTTGACATTAGCCAATTTGGCAGTATAAGTGAAGTGTGTGATCAATTAAGCAACATAACATTTAAATTTGAATTAAAATATGACTTGGCTGACTCGCTGATAAAAGGGTGTGGGGTCTTCCCAGTATATGCCACAAACTCGGGATTGAAGCTGGTTGGACATGATCAAGAGAATGTTCTTGAATACAAATCAATTGCTCAAATCTTTGATAACGAGGCACAGGCCAGAGCAATTGGAGTTGGAGGCTCAAATAATGAAAATGAAGATAATCGGAAACAATTTCTTGAATGGTGGGACTCAATTGCTCAAATCTCTGATAGTGAATCACAAGCCAGAGCTATTGGAGTTGGAGGCTCAAATAATGAAAATGAAGATGACCGGAAACAATTTCTTGAATGGTGGGACTCAATTGCTCAAATCTCTAATAATGAGGCACAAGCCAGAACAACTGGAGTTGGAGGCTCAAGTAATGAAAATGAAAATGGTTGAGAACAACTTCTTCCAGCATCCAAGAGGCAAAGGACTTCACCATAAATGATAATCTTGGTGGACAATGTTTAGAAATAAAAAGGTAAACAGTCATTCATTCGATTGTACCTTTGGACACACTAAATGAGTGATATCAAGTTGTGATGGTAATTGATTCATGACTCAAACTTTAGATGAAAAATGCAGTTACATATTATTATATTTTCCTAATGACTTTTATCTTTTTGAGGATTATTTTGTATTCAGTTCTTTTGTGTGTCCTATTTCCATTTGAATTAATTACAGTATGATTTTGATTTTATTTTGGAGAGTTTTATACATTATGACGGTGTAACAAGTTGCAATTTTCAAGCACATTTATTTTATGTCAGTTATCAAAAAGATTGGTATTAAACAAGCAAAGAAGAGTGTTGCGAAATCCTTTTTAACAAGCTATGCTCATTCAGCCCCAAAATTTTAACGTTCTTGTAACAACTGACAGATCTTCGCGATTCATAACTTTTTAATTTAAAAATAAAATAGTTATCTTCCTTTTCTTTTTCCTTAAAACCTTCATTACTCTCAAATATACCCTTTATGTTTGTCAGGAAAGGAGTGAAAAATATATGGGAAAAGATCCTTTCGAAGGAAAATAGAAATGTTGGAGAACATGCAGTCTTGTAGATGTTATTCAAACAGAAGTTGCCAAGGTTGCAGAAAGTGATGCTGTTTGGGATGTCCATGCCTGTTTGGTTATATTTCTTAATCGTTTTTTCATGACATGACATACATCTTTATGTAAAATTTGTGATTAAGATTAATTTGATATACATCTCAATTATATTTAACAATTCAAAATTAATTCTATTAAAGACAGTTATACTAAAATCTAAAACAAATGAGCATGTAATCGATATGGTCTTGCAATTTAAGGGTTTTGATGATGTGGAAGCAAAAATAGTGTTGGATTGAGTTTGAATGTTGTTGAAAGAATAAAGTGGGAGCAAGAAAGCAGAGTTGGATGAATTAGTTCCAAAGGAGGATTAAATGAGTGAAAGAGTTTGGAGAAAAAACAAGTGGAAGGAATTTAGTTGTTATGTGTTGGTGGGGTGTTTTGTATTGAACAGAATGTAGCTGATTTACGATACAAGCACACACATGAAACCAATTGCAAATGGGAGTGATGATTCTTTCACTCCATGTTCATTTCGTTCTTGCTTTTTTAAAGAAAATTTTACTACAAACAATATTATCCTTATAATTTTGTTAATGAATTATTAATTTTATTGAATTCTTATGCATATTATTTTGCTAAACAATGATGTATCTTTGCTCAAAGTAAAATAGGATTTTCCTGAAAACTCCAAAGCCTCTTGTGACAGATTCTAAATAATTTTGTTTCACGTGATTTGTTCCATATGATTCTGATTCATCAACCAACGATTCTAATGATAAGTAAATTATAAAAAAAAAAAAAAATTCAAATAGTTCAAGCCACAGTTGATACTGCTCAAATTTTAGTCTTCAACAAAAAAATAAAATTCTAGTTTGAGGCTTTCCCAAAACTAGTGTCTAGTGATATAGAAGTGAGTAGCATTTCACACATTTCATTTCTCAATTATTTCCACAAAATGAAGAAAACAGAAATGAAGAAAATCATAAAGGAGTAATGCAGGAATTCTAAGATGATAAGTGCAATAAAAGAATTACTGAAAAGGAATGAAGGAACTGATTTCTATAATATGAAGCTATGCTATATAATCCTACAAAGAATTCAAGCTATACACAGTAACTGCTACAATCTATGATACAAAAAGCAGACTATAAATTAACACTGTACAGCCTCAAATGGCCAAAAAAATAGGTATACATTTTTATTCATCTGTCCAACCTCACAGACAAATGATGGTTTGGTAGTGTGCACCATGCCATTACCATGGAAGCAGATGTAAGCAACATCACTTTCAGGTTGAGAGGAGACAGTAAGCAATTCCATAACTATAGGCACAATAAAGCTGGCATACACAAACAATGTCACAATCCAAAAGGAAGGAGATGGTGCAAGAGTTTAAATGAAGACTTTGTAAGCATTTCCGGAAATGCCAGGAGGAAAAGGTACCACATAGCAATGGAGCCCCAGATGAAAATATGTTGAATCAAGGTGAAGTAATTTATAGCAACAGCCATTTGCAAGTTCACAACCCAAACCACACAAGTATACATCGTTGCTCCGAGTATATCCCTCCAAGCAGTTCTTCCCTTCTCATCAAAGGCTTGAATCTCCATTGCCTTTGTGCAGAAGAAGAAAATTATCATGGCACTAATAAAGCCATTAAGCATCCAGCTGAAAATTTGATGCCAGCTAAAGAGGACATTTTGCACGCCTTCTTGATATAACATAGGAAACTGCCATGTGAAATGCAAATAACATGGAATGATCATCAGAGAAGTAAACCAGGAAACCCAAATAAAGTAAATCAACGCAATGCATACTGTGTTTTACTTTGGATAAAGCCAAAAGAGGGTTTATTCATAGGTGACTTCTGTGTTTTAACATTATAGCTACCCTTGACAATGTGCTCCCCAAGTGATATTGATCATCATATCAATATCATGATGCAACTAAAAGCCACTAGGAAAGGGTAAAAACTAAAAATCAATTAGGTGAACAGGCTGAATTAGGTCTAATGTAGATGTAATCGTATGAATTATTGCAAGATTTTGTTATCTTTTTTGTATGGTGGGTTCTCTCTGCTCTTCCATCAATCAGCACATTATTTTACACCAGGGTAAGGAAAAATTTGATTTCATAACCATTATGAGAAACACAATAGCATGTTGTAGGGTGAACAATAAGCTTACTCTTAGACAGTACCGAGCAGACACATCCTGGTCAAAGACCCCAAGAGCAATAACGGGAAGTAACGAAAAGAAGACATTATAGAGTGACAAAAACCAGTCATTGTATGCAGGTTGCCCAGAGAATGTCTAAATAAACTACAAGCAGACCTGTAATTGTATATTGATGTCAAACATCTTAAGAAGTAATTCTCATGTTGAAGCCAACGTTAAGAAGGCAGAATCACTATATCATACCCAATATTGATGGCATTGCATTTTTTTTCCGTGTTATTCATTCATAAAGTGTTGCGTATATTAATTTGCTGGTTCATATTTTTTTTTGTCTCTATATATAGTTATTGTTATTGGCTGTGTTTGATTTGACGATGTGAGATGGTTGTTGTTATTGCTTCTGATGGATTTCATGATCTATGCTCTTAAATAAGACTAATATATAGACAACGCAACTTGGGTAATGCCATATCTGATTGTATGCGCATTTGATGCTTTGATGCAACACCATACTTGATACCCACATACACATACACATACACATGATGTTTATCATGTTTCCATAAGCAGAGAGCTGTGAGGTTCCTTGAGGGCTCCTGGTTGAGCCATTTTCCCTAATCACCATACTTATCCCACTGATAACCTTTGAATTTGGGCATGACTAAGTTCTCCACACCAGATTGCGTTCAAAAGATGAAGCCCTCTGCATCGCGTCATCATGGCATGGCACAGCGTCTTCTTTCACGTTTCGTTTTCTTTCTCTTAATTACGTTTTTGTTTTATTTATTTATTTATTTATTTTGGTTTTTATTTAGCTTTCTATTTCTGGTCCTAATTGGTTTCTTCTGGATTTTTGGGTTCTATGGCCCGTCTCAGCTTTGGGCCTGCTACAAAATAAAGGAACTTTTTCTTCACAACAACTCGTTGGCAATTGTTAAAGCAACGGCCTTATTTACTAAGTGTAACTCTTTTTCTATTGATTTAAACTTTTTGTACAGGAGAACCCAAAATGCTAGATATGGTATTTAAACAAACAAATGCTGTAAAAAAAAAAAGTGAAGTATTAAGATTGTTTTTGTTAATATAATTTTATTCAGCAGTACATGTATATGTATACTCAAATTTTACTCTAAAAAAGTGAGGAATCAATGAATTAACATATCCGTTATTTGTTATTATATCAATAGTTTTTTTTTTTTTATCAATAGAGAGTGTTTTACTGTCTTGGTTTTAATTAGACATTTTCAATATTTTTTCTTTTTTCTGATTTCAATGCACATGTTACAAATTACTTTGGTAACTAGTTAAAATATTTGTATCTCAATCATCTCAAATTATTTTTTTTATATTTATTTGAATTTTTAATCATCTCTCTCTTTCAATCCGTCCTCTTATCTCTATTTTTACATTGAATTTCAATAGTTTTTTTTAAAGAATTTATTAATAGTCAAATAAATCTTTTGAAAGTGCATTTTATATACTCTTACAATTAGGAGACAAAAAATCTGTCTCAACTATCTCAAATTAGTTACATTTTATCTTTATTTGTATATTAAATTAAATATCCTTAACTACATATATCTTTCAACTCATTTTTTTGTGTATTTATCTCTAAATTAAACTTGAATAATTTTTTAAAAAATATCAATAATTAAAAACAATCTTATATCATACAGTAATTTAATTTATACATTTAAAGATATTTATTTATTATCAATTTTAAATATATAAGGATAAATGTTTATCAATAAATAATGCACGCCCGTATATATATATAATATGTTAATATTTATGAGGCTATAGTTTTTTTTACCTTATTTTTCTTTTTATCCTTACTGTTGTGTTTCACTGAGCATCCATCAAATAATGTAAAAACAAAAAAAATAAGGAACCTTCTCGATTTTATTTTGTCCACTTTTGTCTGTCATGGTTCACCATGTATATTCCTTTTTTGAAGTTCACCATGTAGCTTAAAAAAAAAAATTAAAAAGTCCACCATGTATATTCATTGAAAAGGAAAAGAGAGAGTGAGAAAATGCCGAAGACGCCTCGTCGATTTTATTTACGTTACGTTTAGGAAAAGAAAGCCGTGAGGACAAATGAAAATCTAGGACAAAGCGAACGGTACCAGGTTTACTTTATTTATTTATTTATTTTTTTGTTAAGATAAATTGATAAAACATTTTTAAAAAAAAAATATGAATGGTGCACTTTCGGTTTCGGCTAAGAGCGTTTGCGGATTGAGTAAGTTCAGGTTAAAAAAATATTGAAAAGGTTCTGTTATGTTCTAGAGTTTTTTTTTTTTTTTTTTTTTAAAGTGAATTAAAATTTTAAACAAAATAATACAAGATAAAACATTTAGAGGAATGCTAGTAAATGAGAAGTGAGACACAACAAAATTGGTGACTTCGGGACTATTCATCGTCACGATTCAAATCCTGGACTACTTGGCTAAGGGACACAAGTCGCAACCACTTATGCTAATCAATGTTGGTATCCATTCAATAATATTGCACCTTAATACAGATTTTGTTTATTTATATTAAAAATATACTATTAATTTCTAATTAAATTAGATAATGTAATGTAAAACTCATCAAGCGTCAATTTTGTTTTGACACATAATATTCTATATGATATATATGTTTATGTTACACAAAATAAATAATAATAGATGAGAGATTAAGAAATTATAATTTATCCTTATAATAAAATGAAAAATAAGCAAATAATAAATTAAGACACGATTACTTAGTCTATTTTTTAAATATTTAGATTATTTTTAATTATTATAATTGTTAAAATAGTAAATTTTTAAAAAATAAAATTCATATCAATATCAATATATATAAAGTTTACGAATCCAAAATCAGTTTCGGAAAACACGTGGCAAAATAAGGTTGCTTCTCAAGCATTGGATGACACATGTCATCATTTCATGCTTCAGAATTTTTTGGTTCGGCTACTAATCAAATTCAAATTCAAATACATTTAAGTCTCATTAATTTATTAGGAACAAAAATTAATTTAAAATAATTTGAAATTTCTAATAAGTTATTACCTTTTTACTCTTGATTTTGCTCTTAAATAAGGTAATTGCTCTTGATTTTAGTGAAAATTTAAACTAGAGAGTTTGGTGTTGTCTATATATAGATGATGGGTTAAATGCTTGCCCCATACTCTCTTTAGTACACGGCTTGCAGATGTCATAGGAACAATCTTTATTAGGCATTTGTAGTTTTTTTTCTTTTGCCTTTTTGTTTTCTGTTGCATTAAAAGAAGAAGAAGAAGAAGAAGAAGAAGAAGAAGAAGAAGAAGAAAGAATGATGGGTAGTTGGAAGTTGGATGGAAGGCAAATGGATTTGTGTCTGTTCTTTATTCGCTCTTGATCCACGGGTATTCTGTTAATACATAGTGATGTATATATGTCAGGGAATGATGGGTTAGTGTAGAGGCGGTATATGTTGTGGTCAAATCAGTTGTTGAATTCCAACCATCAGTGTATGTTTATACTTGAATCATTTTGTTTTCATTATTGGATTTTTTTTTCTTTCTTTTTTTAGATTGATTGATACATAGTGGTTTTAGCCCTTAATTACTCTTTTCATCAAATTTTAATTTCAAAATAATTAAAAGTCATAAATTATAATTATAGACATAATTTTGAAGTTGTGATTTTTGTCTTTCGGTTGTTCAATGGTGAAGGACTAAAACCAAAATGGCAATTCCAACAACACTATCGACTTTTTGTTTCCTTCAACCTTTATTCCACTCTTTTACTCCTTCTTAGAGAAAAAAAAAAAGCATCATAAAAAATAGAAGGTATAATTTAAGGTAATCTTAAAAAAAATTAAAATAAAAGATTAAGGTAATGACATGTTATTATTACATATAATTTAGTAAATGTAATTATTGAATGTTGCTAAAAAAAATTCTATTTTTATTGATAAAAGATATATAAATATATTAATTATGGTAATTACAACTTTTCTATATAAGTTTTAATCAATACAGATTATTTTTTACGATTAATACATATTCTTAATTGAAATAACTAAAGTAACTATGATAAAAAAAATATTATAATTATTATTATATACTAGTATATAATTTAATTTGATAACAAATATTTCTTTAATGTATGTAATTGAAATAATAAGTATATTATACATAGGAATAAACAACAGGTCTAACATTGTTTTAATATATATCAAATGTCATGAAGAATATATAAAATCTCACTTTATAAATAAAATCTAAAAGATTTTTAGATTTCTTTGATATTGTTAGTTTGTTACACTTTTAAATGCTATTTTTGTTTAGTGAAATTGATGCTACTCGATCCTATAATCGAGCCATTCCTTTATAAGTTTTTCTTGCTCAAAAGAATATTTAAAAGAAAGTGATAATAATTATTCAATATTAATCATGCTATATGTAACACTGTGATTTTTCGTAATGCATGATAAGTGATTTAATTAAAATGTAAGAGAAATTAAATTTAAATTATGTTATGTAATGAGTTAATTAATAAATGGAATGAATTGTTATGTGTTGTTGGATGTTTAGTGAGTTTCAATGATTTTTAGATTTTATATACTTACTTCTAGGTGAATTTTTGTAAAGAAGATTTGCAGAAATATAGTCCAAAAACCATCGGACAGTGTAGAAAAATACACCGAGATAAGTGACAGATGTATGAAAAAGGAATTAAATTTAAACCGTGTTATTTAATGAACCATGTAAATAAAATAGATTTATTTGTTTATGTGATTATTGTGTGTTTAGTAGTTTTCGTAATAATTTTGGTTTTACGTGAGTTTTTGTTATAAAAAAGGGGTGTGAGGTTAGAAAACAATGGTATGAATAGCAAAAAGTCAATGCTTCTGGTTGCTTCTATCTTTCTGTCATTTTCCTCATTTCTTCTTTCTCATCTGCTTCTAATTCTATGTTAGTAGTTGCTTAGCTTGTTTCCTTATTCTATAGAGCTTCTTGGATTTTTATCTAATTGGTAAGCTTATCTTTTTTATTATGAGATCTTTTGGTTAATTTCTCTCTTTCCACCAAGAAACTACTAAATGGGTTTCATTTAAAATTTTGGGTTGTGGATGAAATCTTGATTGAAGCTTGTTTTGATGTTGGTTTAAGTCCTAGTTGATTCCATAGCAAAAGTTAAGGAAATTTCAAGAATTTTGGGTAAGGGAAGCTTACAAGTTTTCATGTATTCTTTGATATAGGATATGTTGTGATGTGTATTGATTTCTGAAAGTTATGTTTTGATCATTTGTTTGTGATATAAGTTTATTGAATGGAAGTATATGATAGCTGAAAATAAAGTGCTTGCTGTCTGGTGCGTTGTGTCTGTATATGTGTTAGTATTTTTGTGATAACTTTGGCTGTGGTAAATAAAATTGGATTTGGTTTGTTGTAAATAAAAATAGACATCTGGGGATACAGTTTTGACACAAGAACTGTCCAAAAAGATTGAAAATCGAAGGAGTTATGGTCCTTGAAAGTTGAGTGTCCAGTCAGGAAAACGTGAATGGACATCGTACCTTGTTTTACAATTCTGTATTTCTACAAAAATTGTATTAAAAATGAGTTATATGGTTATAAAATAGGCATCTAAATATTTCTAATGGTGTATGTCTTGCTTTCTAATTCATTATATTTTTATTTCAAAAGTTTCCTTGAAACTGACCCATCTCCAGTGAAGAAAATCTGTTTTCAAGATTTTTGAAAACTTTGGTTCACTTTCTACAATATGACTTAGAGATTATTATTCTCATTCTTGAAAACTATATTTCCAGTGGTTTACAACATACATGTATTCCTCTCTTATTGTTTGTGTTATGTTGCTTGATGTTTGAACTTGAAATATTGATGGAATGGGTTGGAAACCCTTTGGCAGTGACTGTTTGGTTCGTCCAGCTCTGGACAGTCCCCACTATTTTGTGATTTTTGGAAGATCTAACAGTTGGTTTTTCACCAAATTTGTTTTTAATGAAAATATACACGAAATGAAGCAACTTTAATTTTGATACCTTGGAGAGAAATCCATATCTCAGGGTTCATCCATGACTTCCAAAATGGTTGTTCTGTTTTCGAGTTTCCCTTGAACATGTCTTGATTTTTCTTAAATTACCACTTGTGTGCTAAATATTTATTTTTATTTTTTGTACCATTAAATACTAGACAAAACTATATTTTTAACCATATAAATTACAAAAATTATCATATCCAATTTCTAAATTAACTTTTTAAAAAGAAACAGGGCAAGGGTTTTTGAGATCTGTTTTGAGTCTGAAACTTAGGCTGTTAGATATAAATTTACTGGTAACAGTTGGGAAATAATTTGGGAGCAAGGGTTACCTTTTTAGAAATATAAAGATGTTATCTTTCTACTGTAAAAAGTTCAGCCCAAAACGAATTTGGAAAGTGGGAGAAATTTACATTTCTTTGAGCTATGTTCAATGAGCACTCAAAATTCAGGGCTGCTGATTTTGAAAATTTTTATAAAATTATCTAGAGGTTGATTTTATAAGTGAGATACCTTTCTATAAAATATATTTCAAGAGCTTCGATTTGATATAAAAAGTTTTAAATTCCGAGGTTATTTTCTTGTATCAGTGAGAGTTCACATTCAGTTCTGCCAAAGAGAAATCGACCTTATTTGGTCAATTTGGTCAATATGATACAGTCTTTTGACTGTAGGATGAATCTTGTAATCATGTTTTGAATGAGAATGACTTTGTTGTTGGGGTTGGTATACTATGATTGATAGGATATAATTCGTTAAGTTTATTATATTATTGATTGAGGTGCTTAAAATTTTGTTGAGAATATTATTTATCATTGAGGTGTATGTGTTTTGTTGAGAAATTGAAATGGGATGTTGATGAGATATGATGATATATGTGAATTGTGTGTTGGAACCATCCCTATATAGTTAAATAGAAGTTAACTATGTCCTTTGGGAAGACTTTTATAGAAAAATGGTATACTTGAGAAGGGGAGTTTCACACCAGAACTCTGGCCCACTAACCGACCCGGGGGTCTCGCCTAGTGGGATATCTTTCCAAGTACCACCCATATGTTTTGACTCCAAATGGCATGTTGGAGTGTTGAGAACTACTTCCCAAGAGGTTTAGTGACTCTTTTAGTGTATAGGGGATGGATTATTGTCGAGGTTGAGGATTGTTGATGTTGTTGAGATGTATTTGGATCCTTAAGTTAGGCCATTGGAGATGGCGGGTACGGAGGTGCCGTATATAAGACTGTAAGGGACTCCAAATAAGTTTGTCGATGGAATACGGTAGGTGTATACAGTTGGTGCACAGAAATATTCTGAATGTTGTATATGCACAATTGGTGCATAGGGGTGCACAGTTGGTGCACACACATATGGGTAGGCATGTAAGTTGAGAGTGCTAGGTAAGCTCTCAACCTAGTGCCGGAGGTTTTTGTGGTAGCTAACGGTGGGCCTATAGAATAGCCAAGTGGGCGAATTCCTATAGATGTAAGGTTTTGCAAATCTTACAGAGGTAAGCCAATATCCACACTTGTCTATATTCGATTAAATCCACACTTCCTCCATAGGGTGAGCTCAAGGGACTCCCTGAATGATCAAAACGTGAGACTATGGTAGGGGATGAGGCCTATGAGGGACCACTTATATGATGTTGAAACTCCATGGAGTAGAGTCAGTCTTGTCGACTGATGTTGTCTAGTGGTTTATGTTGTACGTCACTTTGTGATGAGGGATGTTGGTGGTTGTATTATGTTGAGATGTGACTTATGATGTTTATGGCTCATGATGATGAGTGGTAATGGTTTATGTTGTTGATGTTAGTTGAGGATTTATGACATTTGTTGATTTGATGTAATCCATGAGATGTGATGAGTCATGTTAATGATTGGTGATGGTTTATGTTGTATGAACTATTTGAAATGGTTGAGCCATGATATTGTTGTTTATTGGTGTTTATTGATGAATTGAGTTTTGAGTTTATGAACTAAGTTTTGTATAACAGTTTTAGTTATATGTATAGTTTTGTTTGGTAAGCTTACCCTTGCATTGTTTGCACGTGTGGTTTGTGCCTGTGATGATCTTGAACATCGTGTTCGGGGGAGCAGATGGCTTTCTAGGGGGATTCTTCCTCTCAGAGGCTTGGTGGATGGAGCTAGTACGAGATTGAAGTTGCGTTTTCTCTTTTCTTTGTTTGGTCTATATAATTATATGTATAGAGATGACCAACTTAGGTTTGTCTCATGTATAAGCTCCAAGAGTTGTTTGTAGTTAAAAATTATATTTTCTTTTAGTTTTGAACTTTAATTATTACTTTTGGAAATGCGAAAAGTTCACACAATATTTTCATAAAGTAAACTAATGAAAGAGTTTCTAAACTGAAAGGAAATCAAGGAACCTTAGCTTTAATAGTTATGTAACGTAGATGGGTCGTTACACTATAAAACTTATTTAACATTATGAGCTACTTTAATTTAAAATAATACTAATTAGTATTTTATTCTAATTTCTATGCATATAAAAGATAAATTTTTTTTATATAATTTCAATTTATAATAAAAAATACTTATGAATATTAATATTATAATTTAAATTTGCAACAAATATTTTAAATTGTGCTATACGATTAATTGTTTTTAACTATTAAATTATTTATGTTAGGGATATAATTGTTTTTAACGGTTGAATTCCTTATTGCTGAATAATTTTACTACTTATTTACCATTTCATATATATGATTTTCTTACTTTATTGAAATATCCGATATGTATGTTCATTCAACTACTCAAAATTACTGCAATATCATCATATCAAACTATCAAAGGATTATTGATTAAATCAATTTTTAATATTAAGAATCAATTTAATGTTTATATACTAAAATATTGACAACTAAATAATAGTTCGGAAATAAATGTATGTTTTGTAAAAGATCTTTAAATAAGATTTTAACTTTTGGGATATTTTATGATTATGATTATATTTTCTAAAAAAAATCTTTAAAAAAAAATGAAGATTTCCTTATTTAAGAGTCAAGTCAACTCTCTCTGTCCTTGAAGCTTCCTCGGATGTTTTGGAAAGATGGCTCTGCTAGGGTTAGGGTTCTCTACGTGATAGTATAATCCTTGTATGTCAGCCATGGAGTTCTCCCCACTTCTCCGATTGTCCCTTGGGATTTTCTCAGGGATGACGTTCCATCAAAGCCTTCTGATTCGGTTCCACCTAAAGCTCCTTTGCCAAGACAGAAAACCTTTGCACAGACGTTGAATAATGCATGCAATATCCCACTAAGCCAATTACCTATCCCCTGCTTGAAAGGCGATGCTCTAGCAGTTTCTATTCCGGAAGAAGAATATCAAGCAGGTTTGGAAAGCTATAAAAATAATCTTCATGGGCGATTGATGCTCTCTAAGGGTAACCCTCCTCCTAGGGCTTTGGAGTTACGATCCAAATTGGCAAAACTCTGGCAACTGTAACATCCTCATTTTATTTTACTATTTGTACGTATTTATATATGAATATTATGAACAATTATGTACTGTATTTTATAGAAACTTTCTGTACATATTTTCTTAATGAAATTAATACAGTTCTACTCAGAAGAATTTTCTAGAATCTTTGGATGTCTTTGTTTTTGCTTGAATTGCTTGTTGACTGGACAGCTATGTCAGACAGCTGTCCAGGATAAATTTTCAAGTGTAAAATTTTGGACTGATCTGTAACTTAATAAAAAGGTAATTGAATATAGATTAAAAATATATACAGCTGAAGAATTAAAATGCTAATTTCGAATTGTTAGAATTTTCTGAATGTTAGAACTCTGTGAAATTATTACGGTAAAATTCTAAGGTAGAAAATTAAGAGAAAATTCATATGACATCTATGGAATTATCTAATAATTGTAATATACTTAGAATAATTATTAAAAATGTTTAAACAAGAAAAATTAAATTTAGAGTATTAACCAATCAAAGTGTGACAACTCAAATTTTCTAATGTCACTAAATTAAGCTAATTAGACTTGGATTAACAGATAAGTAAGACACTATCCCAAGGTTTTTGATAGTGAGGAATCCAATGGTGGTGTTAGTTTCTTCAAATTCTAATTAGTTTGTAAGATAATTAAAAGCCCTAAATTATTCTAGAAAATTCCATTAAATTGCCTACAATTATTGACTTTTGGCCAAGCAAATGGCAAGTCACGTAGAGAACTTTTTTGGCTGTCCAAGTAACTGCCAAATTTCAAGCTTTTGGACTGCACATGGTCTAAGGATGTGGATGTGAGACTCAAATTCATTTTGGTGAAGAATTCTTAATTAAAGCCTTAGAAATTAACCCAAAAGGAAAAAGCACAAAAGCTAACTTCACACAAAACATAGAACCGTGAGAATGGATAGCAGCAGCCCCTCCATTTTCTCTTCATCTTAGCTTCATCTTTTCTTCTCAAATTAAGAAAGAAATCCATCCAAACCTCACCTTGCCTTACATATTTGGCCAAAAGAGAAAGGAATTGGAGAAAACCTTTAAAATTTAAGAAGACCAAGGAAGAAGGAAGGAAAAGATTCAAGGGTTCCTTCATCAAATTAAAAGTTCAAGGTAAGGATCATGGCATTTAATTTCAATTTAGATAAATTGGAAGTAGGAGAAACATGTTCTTATGTTTAATTTCAAAATTTGGTCAAGAACCATGAAAATGGGAAATTGATTTGGGCCTTTTATATGTTTTGATGTTTGAAGCTTGAAATGGATGGTTGAAACAAATGTTTGGTTGATTTTATGGTATGTGTGATGAATTAAACTTTGGTTGATGTGTTTGAGCTTGATTGAGACTTGGTTTGGTTTGTTATTGATTGAAATTGTTTGATTGATTTTGTGAAATGTTGTTGGAATGGAAGGAAACCACTCACGGCCATGGCTAATTTTTAGGGATACCATGTGGAATTTTTCAAATAACCAAGGGCAAAATTGTAATTTCACATGTAGGGACACATTGGGAATTTTAGAAAAAGTTTAAGGGCATTTTCGGCAATAATTAAAAAGTATAAGGGTAATTAGGTAATTTCACATTTAGAGGACACAATTGGAATTTTATAAAAAGATTGAGGGTAATTAGGTAATTTCATAGATTCTAGAACAATTAGGGACATATTCAGAATTTCATAAAAAGATCAAGGGCAAAATGAGAAATTTTAGAAAATAGTAAGGGTAATTTGGTAATTTCACCCTTTGAGGGTAAAATTGGAATTTTATAAAAAGATAAGGGTATTTTAGTAATTTTCCATATTAAAGACTTAATTGGTATTTTAGTAAAAGTTTAGTAATTTTCATAGTAAATACATAATTATTATTTTAGTAAAAGTTTAGTAATCTTACCTAGTAAATGACTAGTTAGTATTTTATTAAGGTATTGATGTTATAATGTTAATTAGTGAATTTTTATAATTTTTATGTGATTGATTAATATTAATTATTTGTTTATTAGCATCATTATCATATCGCATAAGCCTGAGTTCTTGGAAAATACAAAGATTTCAAATGAGAAATGAGTTTTTAAATGAGAAATGATTTTGTTGACTAACCGGGACTACGGTAGTCATGAAAAATGAGTATTTTTGGGGAAATTAATTTCCAGGACTGTGTTGACTAACCGGGACTATGATAGTCATGTATTTGAAAAGATGATTGAGATTATGAACGGAGAATTTGATAGTCCTAAGAAATGGGAGAGCAGAGTAAGTTAGACAGGACTGTATAGTCTGTGATTATATAGTCTGTGGGGTGAAGGGTATTGGCAATTCCACATGTGGCAGTAATCTAGACAAAGATGTTGTCGTGGTGGCCTTCCGGGTACCTTGATCTCCTAATTCTGCTAGCTTATTCGCGTTTAGTAGGGGTTGATAGATGAATTGCAGTGCGTAGTGGTAGGCCAGTTACTTACTAAACACTTGAAGGGGAAATCTCCATGGAGCAGGGTCAAAATGATTTTGAGTCAAAAGGATTTTGAGTCAAAACTGCATCTGCTTTATAAACTTGCATTTTCATAAAGCATACTGCATTTGCATTATTTATGTGAATTCTTAGTTATGAAATGAAATGTCATTGATTGTGATTGTTTTTCTATGTATTAGAAATTAAATGCTTGATTCGGTAAATTTTGTCCCTAGATTCTATGGAAGTGCAATTGCAGGTGAATGAAGAAATAGTTAGAAGCAAAAGATGCAGAGATTCGCCAGAGCTGTAGGATGGGAAAATATTTTGGGTAGACAATACTTGTAATACTTAGACTATAAAAAAAAATGTTTCGAAAAAATTTTAGTGATGTAAATTGAAAAATATATTTTGAATATTATTAGATTGTATTAGAACTTTTATATATAATACAAAGTATATACTTAAATTAAATTTAAATAGAAAGGGGGTTACAGCAACCACTTGGTCATTGGCGTATGGTGCCAATTGGAAAGGGTTTCTTTGAATTTTCTTTTGCTTATCTTGAGGATCTTCGTAGGGTTCTTGTTGTGGGGGCCTAGAATCTCGAACTAGGGATACTACGTCTATTCTCTTGGATGACAGACTTCAATCCTTGTAGTGTCAGGCAAACGAATACCCAATGTTGGATAAGGATCTACGGATTGCCACAAGAATATTGGCGGCCTACCATTGTTTTTGCTATAGCAAGGGGTATTGGTATACCTTTGCTGTTGGATGATACCACAGTTAATAAAACTTTTGGTCACTATGCGAGAATTCTTGTTGATGTTGATTTAGCAAGCAATCTTCGTGATCAGATTCTGGTTGAAAGGACGGGCTTTGCTTTTTTTGTGGATGTTGTATACGAGCGTTTACCCTTGTTTTGCTCTTCTTGCAAAATTGCGGGGCACTTTGTTGAGAATTGCAAGAAATGAGATAATGATGGGACAGTCCAGCATGAACATGCTAAAGGAGAGCCCAAAAAGAAGCAGATTTATGTTCCTAAGGAAAAAAAATAAAGATGCTCTAATCCAGAGTGATGCAGTCATTGGTGTTGGTCCCAATTATGCCACTGCAGCAGTCGATCTTCATGATAACAATCAGGATCAAGCTGTGGATGGCCAAATATAAAAATCTAAAGATGCTGTGATTTTGGTTCGAGAGGACACTCAAGCAGACACTCTAGAGGG
This sequence comes from Pueraria montana var. lobata, assembly GCA_026413185.1. Taxonomy (NCBI): domain Eukaryota; kingdom Viridiplantae; phylum Streptophyta; class Magnoliopsida; order Fabales; family Fabaceae; genus Pueraria; species Pueraria montana. The sequence continues at coordinate 33,874,130 of CM048651.1, read as the reverse complement.
AAGCTTGATCAGAGAGGATGCCAGTAGTTCTTATGATGAGTCTTTACACCCGGACTCTCCTAAGAGAGATGATTTTGGCGATGAGTCTACCCAACGTATTGCAGAGGATATTGGCAACATTATAGGTCTCTGGGGTGATGTAGCAGATGAAGAGCAGCTACCTCCTTACCGTGAGCAGAATCTTAATAGCCTTTCTGTTGAATCATCCCCTAATGAAGCTGAGTTCTCAGTAGTTATTTCCAAATCTCAGAAGAAGAAGCTTAAGAAGAAAAATAATAAGGTTCTGACCTCTGTCCCTTGAACTCGTTCAAGAGCTGGTATTCAGCTTCGTGCATGATGAAGACCATCTTTTGGAATGCACAGGGTGTGGCGAATCAAGCCACACTAATATATCTTAAGCATTTATGCTCAGTTCATCCAGACATGGTTTTCATTGCAGAACCATGGGCTCTTTCTTCTGCAGTTCCACTTGCTTTTTGGAAATCTTTAAGACTCAAACTTTTTGCAACTAATAACAGGGGTCATCTTCGACCGAATATTTGGGCTATTTGTAAAGATTCTTTACAACCAAATGTTCTCTCTACCTCGCTGCAACATATTTCCTTTTCTTTGTTTGTTGATAAAGAATTTTCTTTTTTCTCAGCTATTTATGCTTGCACTGACTATGTGTTACGAAGACAACTATGGGCAGAGTTAGCCTCTCTGCAACAGGCTAATACAGGCTCTTGGTGTTGCATTGGTGATTTCAATGCAATCATGGGATCTCATGAAAAGCGTGGTGGCCGCCTTCCTCTCCCTTTATCTTGCTCAGAATTTAGAGCATGGGCTAATGCTTGCTCTTTAGTTGATTTGCCTTCTCTAGGAACTTGACATGTGCTTAGATAGAGCATTTTGCAATGATGCTAGCTTTTCCTTCTGGACTACTATCTCTTGCACTGTTCTTACCAGAATGCAATCAGATCACTCCCCTCTGTTGTTGTCTCTCCAGCTGGGTGCTAAACCCGGCCCTTCTCCCTTTAGGTTCCAGAAGATGTGGATGGAGCACATGGACTGCGAAAATATTATTGCTTCTTCGTGGAATCAAGTTATTGTTGGATGTCCTATGTTTGTTTTGGGGAGAAAGCTTCAGCTTTTAAAACATGCCCTTCGTTCTTGGAATAAATCATGTTTTGGCAATATTCATGATAATGTCAAAATGTGTCAAGATAGTGTTAACGTTGTGCAGAATGACATTAGTTCTTTGGGTTATTATGATGTCCCAAGAGATAAGGAGCTTCAAGCATAGCTTGAATTAGAGAAAGTGTTATCCATGCAGGAGACTTTTTGGAAACAAAAGGCAAGTATCAAATGGCATTGTCAAGGAGATTGTAATACTGCATATTTCCACAAGATTGCCCAAATTCGTTATGCTTCTAAGAGGATGTATGTTCTTCGACGTGGGGATCAACTGCTGGAGTCTCAAGAAGATTTGGAAAATGAGGTTCTTGGTTTTTTCTCTAACATTTATGAAGGTGATAATAATTGCAACGCAAATGACTTGATAAGCCGTACCATATCGGCTTTGGTTTCACCACAAGATAATTGTTTTCTTACGAACATTCCTTCCAGAGATGAAGTTAAAACCGCTGTGTTTAGCATGAATGGTGATGGGGCGCCTGGCCCAGATGGATTCGGAGGATGCTTCTTTCAAAAGTACTGGCACATTGTGGGGGATAATGTATTTCAAGCGGTACTTCAGTTTTTTCAACGAGGATGGATTTTGCCTAACATGAATTCTAATTTGGTGGTTTTGATACCAAAAGTTTCAGAAGCTGATAACATAGACCAATTTCATCCTATTGCTTTGGCGAATTTTCAGTTTAAAATTATCACCAAAGTCTTAGCTGATAGACTTGCAGAAATTGTCCCAAAAATTATTTCTCCTCACCAAAGGGGATTTGTGAAAGGAAGACAAATAAGTGACTACATTTGTGTTGCGTCTGAAGCAGTGAACCTCGTAAAACATCGCACTCTTGGAGGTAAATTGATGATGAAGTTTGATGTGAATAAGGCATTTGATACTTTGGATTGGAACTTTTTAATTCGGGTCCTTCAAGCTTTTGGGTTTGACAACAAATTTGTTTAGTGGATTAATGTTATTCTGCATTCTGCAAAGTTGAGTTTTTCTATTAATGGGAAGGCAGCTGGTTTTTTTTCCTGCAAGAGGGGTGTCAGTCAAGGAGATCCTCTCTCCCCTCTTCTTTTTTGTTTGGCAGAAGATGTCCTTAGTCGGGGTATTTCTTTGCTTGTTGAACAGGGACTTTTTAAACCAATCGTTGGTCCTAAAAATATTTGCACCCCCAGTCATGTTTTCTTTGCGGATGATATACTGGTTTTTGGTAGAGGGCTCAAGAAACACATGCACAACTTAATGTCTCTTTTTCAACAGTATGGAAAAGCCTCTGGTCAGCACCTAAATATTTCGAAATGCACTTTTTATTCAATGCATGAAGGCAGTCGCTTGAGGGCAATCAAAGAATCCTTGGGATTTTCTCAAGGTTCTCTTCCTTTTAATTATCTTGGGGTACCCTTATTCCAAGGGAGACCCAAAAAGATGTACTTGCAAGCTATTGTTGATAAAGTAAGAGCTAAGTTGCAGGCTTGGAAAGGCTCTCTTCTTTCATTTATGGGTAGGATTCAGGTTGTTAAGTCTATTATCCAGAGTATGCTTCTTTATAGTTTTCATATCTATGCTTGGCCATCGACAACCTTGAATTCCATTGACTTCTGGATCCGTAATTTTATTTGGACGGGAGATGTGGACAAACGCAAGCTGGTTACTGTTGCATGGAATACTATTTGCCAACCAGTGGATTCGGGAGGGTTAGGGATAAGGCCTCTTAAGCTGATTAATAAGGCTGTTATTTTAAAGCTTAGCTGGTCTTTATTTGTCTCGAGTTCTCATTGGGCTTCCTTATGCAGAAGTAGATTCTTTAAAAATGGAGTTCCTAAACATACTCATGTTTCATCTTCCATTTGGACTGGTATTAAACCTTGTATCTCAGTCATTTTGGATAACTCAACATGGCAAATTGGTGATGGCAGAACTATTTCCTTTTGGATGGATAAATGGATGTCCAGGACAGTCGCGGATATGTTAAATATTCCTGCAGATGTTCAGCAGAATCTTCAAGCCACAGTGTCTGATTTTATTCACGATAAACAGTGGAGAATTCCTCAAGTTTTTGCACAGAGCTTCCCTCATCTGGTTCCTGAGATAAAGGCTTTTTCTATCCCTTTTGATGAAGTTGATGATAGGCACTTTTGGTCTCCCTCTGATTCAGGTCTGCTTCTTTTTAAAGATGTTATACGCTTCTATCAACCCTGTGCTCAGTCTGTTGGGTGGAGTAAAATTATTTGGCGTAATTGTATTCCTCCTTCGAAATCTTCTATGTTTTGGAGGTGGATTCTTAATCGTCTTCCTACTGATGATAATTTACATAAAAGTGGTCTAATTTTTGCTTCAATGTGCTCTCATTGTGGATCATGCATTGAAACCTCTTCTCATTTATTTTTGGAGTGCCTGTTTGCCTTTGATCTTTGGACATGGTTGGGTCATATTCTTCAACATCGTCTTGATGTCTCTTCTCCCTTGAGGCTTTTGGAGATCTGTCATACAGCAACTAGCTCTCAAGCTAAGGACGTTTATATTTCACTGGTGATTCATATGGCTAATTTCATTTGGCTTAGCCGAAATCAAGCCTGTTTCCATGACAGCCCTATGACAAAATATAGTATTTTGAATAGAGTTATTGCTGCAGTGTCGATAACAGGACATTTTTCATGTGGAACTATGCCTAATGCAGTGGAGGAATTCATGCTTTTCAGACAGCTACACATTGTGGGGCACAAAAGACGTACTCCTAAGATTATTGAGGTTTTTTGGAATCCACCTCTTGTTGGTTGGGTTAAGGCCAACACAGATGGTGCTGCGAAGGGATGTCCTGGTCCAGCTGCTTGTGGTGGCCTATTTAGAAATCATAATGGTGAATTATTAGGCTGCTTTTCTAAATCTCTTCCAATTTCCTTTGCTTTTCATGCAGAGCTACAAGCGGTTATATTTGCAATTGAGACAGCACATAGTAAAGGATGGGGGATGCTCTGGATAAAATGTGACTCTATGTCTGTGGTTCAAGCCTTCAAATCAGTGGATATGGTGCCTTGGAAATTACAAACGAGATGGCGAAATTGCATTGCTCTTACTAAACAAATGTCGTCTGCAATCTCACACATTTATCACGAAGGAAACAGCTGTGTTGACGCTCTTACTAACTATGCTTTTCGTGATCCTGGTTTTTCTTGGTGGAACTCCATTCCATCTTTTCTTTGTGATTCCTTCCATAGGGATAAGCTTAGACTACCTTGTTATAGGTTTTGCTAATTTGTTTGTTTTCCATGGGTTTTGGTTTTTTGTCCCGCCATGTTGGTTGTTTCTTTGTTTTTTTTATATTAATAAAATTTGGTTTGCTAGCAGAGGATTGGTAGTCCTCATGGTGCCAACCTAGTTGGGATTATGGGGCTCTACTATGATGCTCTACTATGAGATTTTAATTTAATAACTATTGTATTTTTAATTAGTATTGTTTATTTATCAATTTTCATATTAATTAAAGTACATGTAACGGATACGGATATGAACATTTAGGTACCCAACTAAAAATGACAGGGTATTAAAGTTCTATCCATATGGGTATGGATCCAGATATGATAATTTTTTTAAAGTACGAATATAGACAACAATATTTATATGAATATTATACTTTAATAGTAAATAGTTCTTAATACAAATTTTAAAAAATATTTATATATTTAAAATATTCTATAAAAATATTCATAAAAAATATTTAACCCATGCATGGCACGGGTCATACACTCTACTAAGAACAAAAGCTTAAAAATTATTTTTTACAAAAGTACCTATAACGACCCAATTTTTCCCACTTAGGAATTTAAAAATTATTTGATATATATTAAGAGATGTTATCATTTCTTAAAAGGAAATTTGATTGAAAGGAATTAGATGCGCGGTAAAATGCGGATGATTCCTTAAGTATTTAAAGTAAAAGGGGGGTTTTAAGAATTATTTGTTATGAAATATAGGACATGATGTGTGATTAAATATTTCGAACCTTGATTGAATTTTAATAGTTTTGAATTGATTGAAATTGATTTGAATTGCTTAACTTGGTGTATTTTAGTTTGATGTTGAAATTAATCAAATTAGCATGTGGATGTAATTTTATGAATTTAATTATTTTACTTAGTATGATAATTAAATAGACATGCTTTGGATTATATAAATATGGACCTAGAGAGATAAAATAAGAAATTGGACCTAGGATTTAGAAAATCAAAAATCTACCAGGGGGTATAGTCAGCCAAATGAGGGGTGCAACCAGTAAAACTGGTATGTTGCACTTTGAGGTCCACAAAGCAAAACAGAGGTGCAAATAATGATAGTTGGGCTGTTACACATTTTTGGGCCCAGAATGCTTAAATCAGAATTGAAATTGGGCCTTTTCTCCTAAAACTAACCCAAAACCCAACAAAAAAAAAAGAATATGAGAGAGGGAGGGAGAGAAGTTGACATGGGAAGAGAGAGAGGGAGAGATTTATAAAAATCAAAATCACTATTCACTTGTCATTTACTTTCTTCGACACTTCACCTTCTCCTACACTCCAAAATCCTCATCATTTGGTCAAATTTTCTCCAAGCAAGAGACACCATTGGTTTCCATTGCCACCCCACATGCAAGAGTGTTCAGCCAAAGCCTTCATCCTCACCTATAGATAGAGCTCTCACCAAGCTCATTTCACACAAACACACAACAAAGCTACTAGTGCAAAGTAGAGAGAGTTTTAGTGAGATAGTGAAGTTTTGAGTGTAGGAGAAAAGCTTGGGAGCTAGCTTATATCTCTAGGAAGTTTCAGCCAAGCATAGGAGGAGGAGAGGAGGAGAAAAAGATTCAACCACCTTGCTCCCTAGGCTACATGAAATTAAGGTATGGAGGGAGTGGGGTTTATTCTTTCATTGTGATGTTTTTCCATGGTTTGGGTAGTGATGGTTCTTGATGAACCTCTTGCTTCATGTTCTAGATAAAATGCTATTTAGAATCCATAAAATGCTCATACTCTTGATGCTTTAATGTTGTATAGTGGCTGCCATGTTCTTGTAAATATGCAATATTAATGGTTGATGCATGAAATGCATGAAAATGTGATGTTGAGGGCTATTGGGCTGCTGCCATTTTAATGCAACGTAAAAAGATGGTGTTTTGGTGTTGGAAAAAGACAACAACAAAAAATGGGCCGTGTGTGTGTGCAGGTGAGGTGACGTGAGAAAAAGGAAGGGAGGGGGTTGTGAGTAGAAATTGTGATTAATTACATGGAAGTGTATGTGTGTCTGACGTGAGAAAAAGGGAGGGGGTGTGTTAGCAATTTGTTTTAAATGTTGGGAAGGGGTGTGTGTGTGTGTGACGTGAGTGTATGTGAGGGTCTGTGCATGTGTGTGACGTGAGTGTTTGTAAGGAGGGGGAGTGTGTTAGTAAATTGATTTTAAGTAGTTAAAAGAGTATTAAGTGATAAAATAATTTTTATAATTATATTATGCCTCCATTTTAGAATTAAATAAATGGTTTTAAAAATCATTTGGGAACCTATGATTTTAATTATACACGAAGAATCAAATTTGTGAATCCTATTAGTCTCAAGATCACATTTTGTATAAATAGGAGGGAAAATTCTATTTTCATCTCTTACATGATTAATTGTTTTTAATATATATATATATATATATATATATATATATATATATATATATATGTATGTATGTATGTATGTATGTATATAATTTACTTTGTTAAATAATAAATATTCTCTAAAATGTTATTATCTTATGTGAGGGAAATAGTAATGTATGTGAAAAAGTTATTATTCTATGTGAAGTAATATAATAAACTTTTGAAAAGATTTTTATGAGAATGAATTCACCCAAATTATTAAAGTTAGATAATAAGTATTATTTTATGAGTAAAATGTAAAGGAATTATTATGAAAAATATTTTATGTATAGACTTTTTAAGAGCATGGGTATGTGAAATTATTTCTATGAGAAAAAGTAATTATTTTATGTGGAAATATTTAATTTCTTATGGATAGTCTTATTTTGAAGAAATATACGAGAAAAGAAACTAATTATGATATTGTCGCTTTCAAGTATTAAGGTAATACTTGCCTCATAAAAATTAATATTTCAAAAATTAATGGTATTCTTTAATATGGTGGTATAAGGCTTAAATAAAATATTTAATGACAAGGTCATAATATATTTGACTAGAAAATGCTTAACTAAGAATTGAGTTAAGTAATGGTTAAAGTGGGAAGTGTATCATTGATGTGTATTAATGCTTCTTGTACTGTGTCCTTGTGAATGATTATTTATAATTAAAGTATGTTATAAGTGTGAAAAGGGTGAGAACAACCCTTGTAATGTTTAGTGAGTACCTTAGAGCCTAAATGGCTTGGACTTAGCCAAGCTAGACGAAAGGTATGCTTGGACGTGGTGCGGGAAGCTACAGCGTGGTACATTGTAGATGGTTTAGGGCATGACCTTTTGTGGGTCTAAGGGGTGAATGGCGCGACCGCGTGGAATCCTACGGGTAGGCTAGCTACCTACGAGCCGGGATGAGCAATGCCAGCTTGAACACCTCGATAAATGACGTGCTATCTGTGATGGAGCAGAGGGTATATCTCTTGCGAGGTTTCGCGTGGAGGAATAACGCGTTATAAGAGGAAATATGGATATTGATAATTGACGTGCCGGGATGTGGTGTCAGTGTACCAAGGATTGAAGGATCAAAGATATACTTACTCCCCCCTGCTTCCTAAAGGCTGAAATGTGAGAAAAGGTTGATCAACCTAGAGTATGGATCCATACGATGACGATGATGAGGACAATGATGTTAGTAATGAGAATTAGACACGACTTAGGTCCCCTGTAACATGTGTGCTTGATTGATTGTTTGTTGCAGTGAGAAAATGTCACGACTCTTTCCATGGAAATGGCATCGAAAGAATACAACCTCACTCCATATCTTTATGTTTCTTTTGTATGTATATATTCCGAAGATGGACCCAGCGTTGCACGTGGAGGTGGAGTTCAGCCCGATGGGGCACTAGACTTACTACCCTGAAGATCGTAGGTGTTGTTACCAAGGAAACATTATCGTTCACTTCCAACCCCTGCAAGGAGTACCACTAGCACAGTCGATAGATTGGACGTTTCGTGTTCACACCATTCTTCCCTGTGGATTGGGAGCAAGTTGGGTGATGAGAGGGAGGATTAGATTAGTATATTAGGTGCTGCTCTGCTAGGGTCATAGGTTGGGATGGTTGATGTTCTCGTTGGTAATTATGTTATTTATGTATTTCCTTCATTTCCATGTATTTTCATTTCAATTGTAATCTTTTCAAGTTGATGTACTAAACCTCTATAGTGGTTATGTTAATGTTATGTTCATGTGGTATTGATGTTTAAATTAAATTCGCTTTTTATTAGAAATTTGTCGCGCGAAAAGTTTTCACGAATTTTCGCAACGGAAGTAAATAAAGAGTATTATTAAAATTAATACAAGCTTCCAAATAGGATTATTAATTAAATGAATAAATATAAGAGGCGTTACAATACCCAACTTATTCATTATTATTAAAATAGAAAAATATTTTCTAATTAAAAATTAGTATATGCTTTTTAGGCTAAACTAAATAAAATCTTCCAATTCGAAGATGGAGATATCGAATGATCAATTATAAAAATATATAATGAATATATACTTATATTATATTAAGTTTGTACTCATCTCAATTTAATGGGTAAAATGAATGAATTGAAAATCGGCAATTAATTGGATCCATATAACTCTTTAAAAACGCATCCATGTAATTCCACTTCCAAACATAAAGATTCTACTTAAGTTGTTATCTTTCAAAACCTCTAGAACAATGTACTGATCTTAATCTTGATTGAACATCTCGAACTCTAAATGATTTTATTCCTACATTTATTCTAGGCGAATGAATAATTCCTTTTTTTGGTATAGGAAGCCATGAGAAGTCATTTTATTCGAAGCTTTTGATCAGAGACAAAAATAGTCATTGATAGCAAATGAAAGTTAACTCAATGACGTTTTTTTTTTTTTGTTTCTGACAAAAATGTACACATTTTCATTGGTTATAAACTTCTTCAGTAATTCACCAAACATAAAAATAGATTGAAATAAAACTGCATTTCATTCTTATTCTAATTCATCCCATTCTGACTTCTATTCTGGTTATGATTCCAAAAATTAGTCATTCATTGTTCCATACTTACCCAAACAAGAATATAAACAATCTCACTAGAAAATCAACCTCGACTTAAAAAGGCAATTCTTGAAGAAAACGAAGAGATTTTTCTAGACTACCATATTGCAACATACACTGTACAATTGTAGAATTGACAAAATCTTGTATCCGCAATTCTATGCACGTTGCCATAGAATATCGTAAAACAAAATAAGTTATTTGCTTTGTTTGCATCCGCAAGTGCAATTCTCAAGTTCTTTGTGAAGCTTCTGAAAGAGTGCGAAAAAAATATTGTAGTCAAGATCAACAGATGTAATAAAAATTAACCGATGCTTCAATTTATTCCCTGTAATTTTTATCCTTGAAGATATGTAAAATTCATTATAATACAGATAGAATGATTCAGGAATCAAGATTAAGTAGAATAACTATATTATTGGTACTAGTTAAATGGTTCAGTGTGACTTTTCACATCCAGTCCTTTCTTATTCTTTTTCTATTTTTAAAGAATTCACAGCTTCAACCTGTACCTCACCGTATGTGATAGAAATATCATATTCATTCAACAATTTAAACAACACTTGTTTTTTCTCTGTTTCTCTCTGCATCACATCTCTTATCTAGCTATCATGAATTGTTATGTACGTTTGTTGTATGAGTATCATTTCCCTTGAAGGATAATGCTACTCATAAATAAATTCTGTATAACAAATTTTATAACTTAAGGGATTATTTGGTTTAAAGGAGGGAAGGGGAGGAGAGGTATTTTAATGGAGAAAAGGGGTGATAACTATTTTTTGTTTGGTTAACAAGGAAAAGAAAAGGGTTTAAAAATTAATTTACTTTTCTATCCTTATAATTTTAAATTTCAAAACATGTAGAGATATTTTAGTTATTACAGTTAAAATGTTTTAAATCCGCTTCCCCTCCCCTCCCCTCCAGATCCCTCCAATATTGGATGGGAGCAAAAATTAAATGAGGAAGGATTTTGTTCCCTCCTCCATTTCCTTCCAACCAATCACTATGTAAAAGAAAGGCAAGAAGAGAAGAACAAGAAGTATTGAATGAGTAATGTGATAGAAAGGGAAAAAAAAAAGTTGTACAACCTCGCTTAGCACGGATTTTACAAGGGATGGAATCTTGAGGAATGTGCAATAGCTTCTCCACAGTTGCCATCTCCAGACTTGTTTGTGGCAGACTAAACTGAGATTCCAAGGCATTGAGGCAATGTAGAATATTGTCGGGATGATCGTTGCTGATTTTGGAGCGCTTAGCAGAAAAGGCGATGGTATTGTCCCAGCCATCCATTCCACCAACCACATTCACATTCACATTGTTACTATTTTCGGCGTGACCCGTGAAGCTCAATTGAGACTTCAACCGAGAACAATTTGATATTGTTACTACCTAAAACATGATACTCACTATATATTTTGTTTATTGTAGTTATATTCATCAACATATGATTTGCTAATTATTCATGAAATTTTATTCTGTTAAAATTAAATATCAGATGCATTTAGGACCATAATGAGGGAAGAAGGAGTTAGTGCCCCATACCTGAAATGTGAAATATCTTTCCTGTTAGCTATGAGAGTAGCTGAAAATATAATGGCTCTAATTTGAGTTAGACATATCACAGACACACTACCGAGATATGTTTTTGTTTCCCATTTCAAGGAATTTCTTCTAAACTGCAAAACTATTATGAGGAGATTAGAAGTTGGGGTGCCACAGCCAACTCTCCTCTTCAGTTGTCCATCTCGAAAAAGACCTCAATGTTTGAGAAGTAAAATCTGATTGCTTATTTTTTTTAGTTTTATTATTTAGACTGTATTATTCTAATTTAATGTCCAGTGAATTTTTACAGCAGAGAATAACAGAACTTTTTACCTGACCAGTGAACTGCCAGGGCAAACGACAAGGTTAGTTGGGTAAAGCTTATTTTTAATTATGTGTTTAGATTATGGAATGAGGAAAATAAATAGAGAAATGAGAATCATTAATGCTACTGAAAATGGCTAAATAAAAAATAAAAGAAAAATTAATGCTGCGGGTATATATTTTAAGTTGTACTAAATATTTTGATATAGTGAACAGCTATATTATATAATATCCTACTTATTCCTACATATGAATATCGTTGGATTTGATATGTGAAGTTCTATGGATTTTGCTTGAAAATATTTGATAGATATTTGTTATTTGAAAATATTCTTCTATAATGTGCTTCCATGAATGGAGAGCTTAGTAGCTAAATTAGAGATAACATTAACCAGAGAAGCAACTTATGGTACATAGGACAGCTGTGCAAAATAAGCTTGCAAATTTGAGAGTCATTTACTAAAACCTCTGGAGGAAGCTAGTTGAAGCCCTTGATAAACTTGTGTGCAGAGCAGAAGCTAGAAAGGGTTCATGTAGGATTTTAAGAACTATATATATTTTGTAATAGAATAACTATATTTTGTTGTATATTTATCATCATCGGACTATGTCTTACTTTTAATTGTGTAACAGATTGGTAGATCAAAGTGGAATGAAAATGTGAGGAGCTTAGGTCTTGTTCTAAGAGTTGATGTTCCTCTCTCCACCATTGGGCACCCTTCCTTTTCCATTTAGATAAATAGTGGCATTGAGTTTAGATAGCATATTCTAGTGTTTGATATCATCAGTTTTATATTTTTCATGAAATGTACATAGGTTTGGTTCCTTCACAGTACTTTTAGGAGATCTTATTCTGGTAGTGTACTACTTTTGTCATTTTCTATGGTTCAGCCCAAGCTCTTTGTACTTTTTTTGGATATATAGCCTGGATTATTTGTGTACAAGTTAATTTCAAAGTGAAAATTAGCTTTTTTTTTTGGACAATTTCTGTGTATGGATAGCTTGGATTATGTGTACAGGTTTGGTGGATAACTGGATTGTGTGTGGGTTTAGAAAAATTGAAAATGAACCAAATCAAATTAGAATAAGCAATGTATATATAAATATATATATATATATATATATATATATATATATATAGCACTTTTTAAGATAAATGTTGTATATCAACATGTCATATACAGCGGGGTTTTTTCAGCGCTATATGTCCATATATAGCGCCTACAGACATAGCGCTTAAAAAGCACTATCTAATAGCAAAAAAACGCTATATATTACCAATTTTGGCATAGTGAACTTTAATGACGACTTTTATTTTTTTATATATATAAACTATGCAATGAAAGGCTACACTCACTAAACATTGTATGTAAAAAATATGCTGTGTGAACAAAAATAATATATTACTCATGCCACTATTAACGTGGAATGAAAATTATTACTTTAGTTTATATGGATGATTAACTTTTAAATATTTTTTTTATAATTCAAACATCTATAGTAAAATGTGTTTTATTTATATTTTTGAGTTGTATATTATAATTTTTTTTTAACTTTTTTATGCACAACTAGAATTTCATTAATCAAAGACTAATTTAGAGATTGAAAATATTTAATCACTATAGAAATTGATTTATAAACCATTTTAGATATTAAAAATATTTAATTACTAAACAAATCGATTTCGAGACTAAATAAAGTGACCTCTAAAACAGTCATTAATGTCTCTTAAAAAATTATTTATTTATTTGGAAACCAATTTTTTAATCACTAACTAAAATACAATTAGAGATTACTTTTTGTCAATTGCTAATGACTAATAAAAAGTTATTTATTTGTAGAGAGAAAGAAATAGTTATACTATAATATAATATAAGGATTTTCTTTTAGTCAATACTTTGGGGTGGCTTTGTTTTGGTTAGTTGATTCATGGAATTATAATCTTATTTATTACGCAATGCATATGTTTAGACTAGGCTGTGTGGTATAACAACCAACCTGAATGTGGAACTTCTAGGCATTTAGTATGGTATTACTCTTGCTTGGTCTAAGGATGTTTAGATACTTTGACTGGAATATCACATTCGTTCACACCTGCAGAGAATTGAATTTTTGTGCTAATTATCTTGCCAATTTGGAGCAAAGACAGCTTTGTCCTTTTCTCTTTGGAATGTTTGTCTACCTGTTATGCAGTCTTTACTCTTTATCTTTTAGGCATGTCCACTGTTAGGCGTAGATAGGTCTCTTTTTTTTAGTGTTTTTTTTTTATTTCCCAATGATAGAGAAGAAAAAAAAAGACTAGGCTGTGATTGGCCAATGAATGTGAACATGTTAAAGCAATGCAACCTAGTTTTCTTCATTTCTTACATTTATTAGCTTGGATGTTTGATAACTTACTTGCAATTTGCAATGACCTTGACTTGTCCATCATTATTTGGCGCGCTCATTTAATTTGATTATTAAGTGTCATTCTCATTGTATGTAGACTTTTATGTCACAAGTCTGAAAACATTTTTTTTCCTTCCAAACCGTGTAAGGATAGGAAATATGTTATCAATTTCCTATTTAGTTGGTTATTGTAAGTGTTGTTACCATCGTACATAAACCTCCATTTAGTCGAGTCCGAGAAGCATGCTATATTATTCAGTGATTAGAATAATTTCTTTTTAAAATATAATTTATTTATAAATATAAGATTTTTTTCTTATAAGATATTTTTCAAAATTAGTGTGTGACCATATGAACTCGATGTTACAATTGTCAAACTAACTTATAAGCTAAGCAAAGTAACTTATAAGCTACTTACTAAACACACAGATAACTTACTTGAGTGGTTTACCAAACACACATGCAAATGTATAAATTTGCTTTGGGGTTGAATTGTATACTTGTTTTATTTTGATGTTTTTATACTATAGTAGAAGAAATTAATTACTTTCCATTCAAGTTAATTATAATTAGTAGTTTGATTAATATAGTGCAAATTGGACATTTGTCATTGACATATTATTGACTATAATTTGCCTTAAATTTTTTTGTACCGAATAATTCACCCTTTGGCAATTGGATAAAGGAAATTTCCTTGAAACTTCCGCATATAAGCTCACCCTTTAGCTTTGGAAAGAGGAAATTTCCATAATTCCATGAAATTCTGCGTAAGTTCAAGTATTGCCAACAAAGATAGAGGACATTTTTTCATGAAATTTTTGTGTAAATTCAAGGATTACCTACAAGGATAGAAGAAATTTCCATTAAACTACTGCATAAGTTCAAGGATTACAAGGACAGGGGAAAATTCCTTGAAACTTCCTTGAAACTTCCGTGTAAGTTCAAGAATTATATAACAACTATATATTATATTATTATACTATCGGAACCTATTTGACTGCCAATTCATGAAGGTGATATCATGCCTATATTCATGGTCTGAGGTCAAAAAATGGGAAAATTATTAGTTGGTTTGGAACCATTATGGTTCCTATTAATCTCTACATGACATATAGTTGAGTATTATTAATTTTTTCATAAATTAAAAAAACTTAAGTATATATCCATAGAGATTGATCCCTATGTGGACAGACGTCGGTCTTGCATGACCTAATAATTTCTCCATAGTGTAGTTATTTAGCAAATTGGACGATAGCTAGCGTTGCTGTCATGTTTTAATTTTGGCAAATGGTAACCAGTGCCCTAATATGGGCATTGGTCAAGGAACTAAAAGGTCAAAAGATTTTATTATAAGGATGCACAAAATTGGACTGCCCATAATTTTTTTGCACTCTCCTATGATTTTCACAATAAATACTTTCTCTTTTTAATTCCTTAAATAATGTCCTAAGAATACTGGTTAGCAAGATCATTTAATTTTTAATAGCATATATACATTTACTTATCTTTATAGCAGGACAATATGGTCCATTTCGGTTCATCCTTTAATTTATTGAGGTCTATGTGTGGGGTTGGATTGGGCATACGTTGTGCTTCAACTCAAATCCTATTTCTCTCTATAAATTAATTTGTGAAAAAAATTTAACTGTAGTATGGTCATTTAAGTTGAAATTTTCTTCCAATTTCAAATTCTCAATTCCTCGACGACCTTTATTTTTTTAGTCTGTAGAATGGTTCATGAAATTTAGTTACCTTTTGTCATCTATATTTATACAGAAAAAAATGATATTTTTTTAGTTGTTATTAAAATAGACCCTTTTAATGATTTTTTACTTGCAATTAATAAAATATAAAATTACTTTTGTATGCAATGTATAAAAAAAATCTCAATGTAGTTTAACTTTAATGACTTTTATTATATATATATATATATATATATATATATATATATATATATATATATATATATATATATAAACTATGCAATGAAAGGCTACACTCATTAAACATTGTATGTAAAAACTAACGTGTGTGAACAAAAATAATATACTACTCATGCCACTATTAACGTGGAAGGAAAAATGATTACTTTAGTTCATATGAATGATTATCTTTTAAATATTTTTTTTTTATAATTCAAACATCTATAGTAAAATGTCTTTTATTTATATTTTTGAGTTATATATTTTAAGTTCTTTTTTAACTTTTTTGTGCACAACTATAATTTCATTAATCAGAGACTAATTCAGAGATTCAAAATATTCAATCACTCACTATAGAAATTGATTTATAGACCGTTTTAGAAATTAAAAATGTTTAATTACTAAATAGATTTCGAGACTAAATAAAGTTGGCCTCTAAAATAGTCATTAATGTCTTTTAAAAATTATTTATTTATTTAGAAATCAATTTTTTAATCGCTAATTAAAATATAATTAGAGATTACGTTTTTTTAATTGTTAATCACTAATAAAATTTGTAGAGAGTAATCAATTGTTATACTACCTCGTTCCTTTTTAATTGTTAGATTTTCAGAAAATATTTGTTTTTGTTTGTCTACTATTTGCAAAGTTCAAGATCATATTAATTACCCTTTTGTTAATTATACCCTTACTTTTCACCTAAACTTTAATTAATTCACACATATGCATTTATTGTGGAATAGAAATAAAAATGATAAAATAGAAAGCTCCACAACTATTTTATTAGAATAAAAAAAATTATTGCATTTCTTGATTTCTACATAGAAACCTTAAAACACATATAAAAAGGAAGGAAGGAGTATAATGTAAGAATTTTCTTTTAGTCAATACTTTGGGGTGGCTTTGTTATGGTTAGTTGTTTCATGGAACTATAATCTTATTTATTACGCAATGCAGATGTTTAGAGACTAGGCTGTGATTGGCCAATGAATGTGAAAGTAATGCAACCTAGTTTTCTTAATTTCTAACATTTATTAGCTTGGATGTTTCATAACGTTACTTGCAATTAGACCTTGACTTGTTGGCCTCCATCATTATTTGGGGCACTCATTTAATTTGATTATTAAGTATCATTCTCATTGTACATAGACTTTTATGTCACATGTCTGAGAACATTTTTTTTTTCTTCCAATCCGTGTAAAGATAGGAAGAATGTTATCAATTTCCTTTTTATTTAGTTATTAAGTGTTGTTTCCATCGTACATAAACCTCCATTTAAATTGGATGTTTGATAACGTTACTTGCAATTTATTACCTTCGTTCCTATTTATAAGACTCAAATTATAAGTGGTACTTGTTTCTTTTTATAAGACTCAATCCATAATGTCCCTCGCATTAGTTATTTTTAGACTAAAGTACCCCTAATTAAATAAGAGAGATTGTATTGATAAACCTTTAGAAAAAAGAGAGGAACATTAATGACAAATGTATTATTGGAAAAAACATATAAATTTATTGCTATCAACTAAATTAATCACTTTTCTTATTAGGTAATTGGGTCTTGTAAATAAGGATAGATCATATATTGTATTTTTCAATCTAAAATAATTTATCTTAGCACAAGGTACAAGCTAGCAAATGTCTAATCGTTAAATCCTTACACTCCAAATAATGTTATAGATAGTATATGTTATTCAATTAATATTATTTTTAAAATGACAATTAACATTATTAGTCCTATATTTGGATAAAATTTATTTTTAATTTTCTGGAATATAAACATTTAAAAAAAAAAACATCTACAATTGCTAAAAGGTTTGTGATAGCAAAAGGTAGCTATTTTGTAAACCCTTGTGATTCAATTAACACCAAAGATAGTATCTATTACTCAATCTGTATGACAAAGATTAAAATATTTTTTTTAAAAAAAGAGATAAAAACAAAATTATAGTGTATTCCATGCATTCTGTGGTTAATTGATTTTTTTTTGGGGGGTGAATTTGGTTAATTGAAATTTGATTGAAATTTGATACAATCGAACATGTAAAAAGAATGTTGCATACTAAGTGAATCTCTCTACAAAATTCTTAATCCTTAAACACAAAATTAGTCAATAAAAAAAACAAACACAAGAGAAAGAAAAAAAAAACTCAGAGACCCTATATTCATCATCGAATATCACATACAATTCTATTTATTATTTAAGAAACACTAAGGATCTGTCCAAAAAAAGAAACACTAAGGATAATATCGATAAAATGGAAAAAAAAAAGGAAGGAAAAACAACAAAATAAATAAAATGGTGAAAAGAAAATGTGACAGTGACGTGAAATTCTTAGATTTGAAATAATGAGATGCATTACATTAATAACATATAAGAAGAAGTTAAAAAAAAGTGATGAAAGAAAAAAAAAACACCTCTAATTCAATTTAGTTAATTTTAGTTAATAATGTCATAAATCAAGTTAGTTATTTTTAATTAATAATTCTGTAGAATTAAATAGCTTAAGTAGTAGTTATATTTAATAACATTATTCGTAAT
This sequence comes from Pueraria montana var. lobata, assembly GCA_026413185.1. NCBI lineage: Eukaryota > Viridiplantae > Streptophyta > Magnoliopsida > Fabales > Fabaceae > Pueraria > Pueraria montana. Next base: position 33,856,013 of record CM048651.1, on the reverse strand, counting down.
TCAAGAAATATTTTTTTTCACTAAACTGTTATTAGCTCAATGAATGCATCTATCTGTGAAATAATTGAGTGTCTCATCGATAAATTTCATAATAAATTAAAGATATAAATAAAATATATAATTAATACATTTGAAAATAAATCTATATTTTTATAATTAGAATCAGAGAAATGTATGTATTGTTTATTGTATAAAGAATCAAAAGTATTAATTTACTAATAAAAAATGATAGTATTAATTTTGAACTCGATATAGTTATATTTATTTTTATTTAAAAAATATTAGATATATATAATATATTAACATTTCTTTTGTATATTTTATGCATGCAAAAATTTAAACTTTATTTATCAATTTTTTTTCTTGGCCTCTCTCAAGCCGAGTTTCTAGCTCTACCCCTGCATAATTAAAATAAGTGGCCAATGAACACGAACATGTCAAAGCAATGCAACCTAGTTTTCTTAATTTGTTAAATTAATTAGCTTGGATGTTTGATAAGGTTACTTGCAATTTGCAATGACCTTGACTTGTTGGCCTCTATCATTGTTTGGCGCACTCATTTAATTTTAACTATGAATTGTCATTCTCATTGTAAGTAGACTTTTATGTCACAAGTCTGAAAACATTTTTTTCTTCTTCCAATCCATGTAAGGATGGAAAGAATGTTATCAATTTCCTATTTATTTAGTTATGTTTTTTCTTCCATCGTTGTTTATTTAGTCTTCTATAGAACTTTGACTCCAATAAGAAGACAAGAGAAAAAATATATTTTTGTGATCTTTTATGATTATTTTTGTGGTTTTAAAGATAAGAAGAATTATATATATATTTTTTTTAAATTTTAAACAAGAGAATGTTAAATTGAAATTGGAAAACATATTTTTTTCCTTGAAAATAAATTGTTTTATATTTTATGGACAAAGGAAAAGTTTAAAATTAAAAAATAAAAGATTATTTTTAAAATTGGGAAGAATTTTTTTTCTTTTACTTTTTAATTTAAAAGAATTTATCTTCACGCAAGATTCAAACTAGCAAATGGCTAATCATTAAATACATTTAATCCAAATAACGTTAAAAATTATTATTTTTTGTAAATAGTAAAACTGTACGGGACGACTCTTATTCCTTGATATAAGTTATAGATAGAGATATATAAGACACTCTTTTGAATAATTTTTATTATTAGTTAGAATTTATTAAAAATTATAAAATTATAAATAAAACATATTATATAAAAAATGGAGTCTATCAAATTGTACTTTTTTTTTTGTCTAAACTACATGTATTCTCTACTAAAAGTAATCTTTTTCGAACCGGATAACACATGTAGTAGGCACATTGGTGGAGGTACGTAGAGAAAGAGCAAAGCAACTGACTATCACATAATCTCTTGCATGTTATCCTCTTCTTTGTGTAACTGCTATATCTTCTCTTTTCTCTGTTTTTTTTTTCTTTTCTTCAATCTTCTAAACATTTTTTTAGATTTTCTATTTTTTTTTTAATTTTATCAAATTATTTAGTCAATACTTTTATTAATTACTAATGACTAATAAAAAAATTATTTATTTGTAGAGAGTAAGAAATAGTTATATAAGGATTTTCTGTTAGTCAATACTTTGGGGTGGCTTTGTTTTGGTTAGTCGATTCATGGAACTATAATCTTATTTATTACGCTATGCATATGTTTAGACTAGGCTGTCATTGGCCAATGAATGTGAACATGTTAATGCAATGCAACTTAGTTTTCTTATATTCTTACATTAATTAGCTTGGTTGTTTGATATCGTTACTTGCAATTTGCAATGACCTTGACTTGTTGGTCTCCATAATTATTTGGCTAATTCCTTTAATTTGATTATTAAGTGTCATTCTCATTGTACGTAGACTTTTATTTCACTAGTCTAAAAACAGTTTGTTTTATTCTAATCCGTGTAAGGATAGGAACAATGTTATAAATGTCTTATTTATTTAGTTATTAGTAAGTATTGTTACCATAGTACATAAACTTCCATCGTTATCCCTTCAAAAAAAAAAAAAAACCTCCATCCTTGTTTACTCCCTCCATCTCATTTCTTTAATTGCTTCAGCCTTCTATTTTTTTTTTCTCGAAACAATTGTTATTTTAGAGTTTCAAAGTATCTAATTAATTTCTTTCTCAAATATATCCTCATTTAATACTCACTATTAGTGGTGCAACCATCAAGGGTCAAGGTATAAATAAGGACATTTTAGTCCAAATATAACAACAGTTTACTTCCATTAAATATTTTTTAATATATGTACATTAATCTTAAACAACTAAATAAATGAGATGGAGGGAGTATTTATTCTTCTGTAATTGTGCAAGAGTATGAACTTTGAAAATTTGAACTGTTTCGTCTAATTGTTGGCAATTGGGTTTATAACAGGTACGACACAACACAATTTTAATAGAGTCGCTACCAATATTTTTATTTTGAAGAGAAAATAATGAAAAAATCTTTTAACAATGGTCTTTGAAATAAAAAATAGGTTTGAGAGTCTTACGTGTAGGGACTGTATTAGCACCCCACAATTGTCTAATTAAAATAGTACCATTAATTAATTGTGCAAAATTATGTAACTTTAAAAGTATTTATTTCACTTCAATAAGAAGACAAGAAAAGAATATTTTTGTGATCTTTAATTATTATTATTTTTGTATTTTTAAAAGAATTTTTATTGTTTTTATTTTATTTTATTTTATATAAGAGAAATTTAAAGTGAAATTGGAAAAGATATTTTTTTTCCTTGAAAACAATTTTTTTTATATTTTATGGAAAAAAGAAAAGTATGAAAATTCAAAAAGGCATTTTTAAAAGATTATTTTTAAAATTGGAAAGAATTTTTTCTTGTAATTTTCAATTTAAATAATTTATCTTCATACAAGGGTTCAAGCTAACAAATGACTAATCGTTAAATCCTTACACTCCAAATAATGTTATAGATAGTATATATTATTCAATTAACATTATTAGTAGTTGTATATTTGGAAAAAAATTATTTTTAATTTTCCTAAAATTAAACCTTTTTTTAAAAAAACTTTATTTTAATCTAACTGCTAAAACGTTTATGATAGCAAAAAATAGCTATTCAAAAACACCTATGACTCAATTAGCATCAAAGATAGTATCTATTACTCAATCAATATGACAAAGATTAAAATTATTTTTTTTAAAAAAAGAAAGAGATAAAGAAAAAATTATAGTATTCCAAACTGTGGATAATTGATTTTTTTTTTTTTTTGAATTTGGTTATATATACAATCAAACACGTAAAAAGAATGTTACAGAACAAGTGAATCTCTCTACAAAAGTCTTAATCCTCAAACACAAAATTAGTCAATTAAAAAATAACACACACAAGAGGAAAAAAAAAAAAAAAACAAACAAACACTCAGACCCTATATGCATCACCGAATATCATATACAATTCTATTTATTATTTTAAGAAACACTAAGGGGGTGTTTGTTTCATGGAATCATCTTGCATTCTTGGGAACCAGAAATATTATAGCTAAAAATGTGTCTGGTTAACTTTTAACATTCCTATGAATATTTTTAAAGTTTTAAACTTTTAACATTCCTATACTCATCACCTAATATCATATCATATACAATTCTATTTTGTTTTTTTATCAGATTCTATTTATTATTTAAGAAACACTAAGGACAATATCAATAAAATTGAAAAAAAAAAAAAAAAGGCAAGGAATAGCAACAAAATAAATAAAATGGTTAAAAGAAAAGGTGACAGTTACGTGAAATTATTAGATTTGAAATGATGAGATGCATTACATTACATTAATAACATATAAGAAGAAATAAAATAATAAAAATAAAATAAAAACCCTCTAAAGATGGCTTTCTTATTTACCTCGCCTAATTGCTTTGAGGGTATAGGGAATCTTAGTAATACATAACAAATTCTTGTGAATAATTTTTATTACTTTGGAATTTATTAAAACCAGAAAATTATAAATAAAGCTTATTACCAAATTTTGTATTTTATCAATAATAGAGAGTGTACCTAGGCATGGCAAAGAATTTATTACTTTAAACGTGTCTAAATTTGACTTTTGGAAGCTACTCCATGTGCTTTTGGGGTGGACGCGGAATCATTGCACCATACGTGAGTTTTCAACCAAAATCAAACCCACATTGGTGGAGGCACGTAAATCAGAAAGAGCAAAGCAGTATCCTGTGCTATAAATACGTGAGTTTTCATGTATGTTCCTATACAAGAGAGAAACCACCAAGAAAAAGAGAAAGAACCAACACACAAACTGGCTTGTAACTGAGTATCACATAATCTCTTCCCTGTTATCCTCTTCTTTGTGTAACTGCTATATCTTCTCTTTTCTCTGTTTTTTTTCTTTTTTTCTTTTCTTCAATCCTCTAAACATTTTTTTTAGATTTTCTCTTTTTTTGAATTTTATCAAATTGAAAATTAACCTGAATAGTTATTCACACTAGTTTATAAATTTTTATGTACAATAATAAGGAAAAGTTTCAAGAACTCGCATAGAAACATAAGTTTTTTTTTTTTCATTTTTCTTCAACTCTGATCATTGCAGGTGCAACACTAGGAATTCATAATGGATGAGCAGCAGAGGATCAGTGATGTTGCTTCTTCCTCAAACTCATCTTCTAAGAAATATGATGTTTTTCTAAGCTTTCGTGGTGAAGACACACGCATGAACTTCACAAGCCTTCTTTATGATGCTTTGACTAGAGCCAAAATTGAAACATTCATAGACAACTGGCTTGAAAAGGTAGATGAAATCTCACCAGCCCTTGTCAAAGCCATCGAATATTCTCATATATCTATTGTCATCTTCTCTGAGAACTATGCTACCTCAAAGTGGTGCTTGAATGAACTCATCAAGATTATGGAATTAAAGAAAGAAAAGGGACAAATTGTGATACCGGTGTTTTATAACATAGATCCAACCCATGTAAGGCACCAGACCGGGAGCTACGAGACAGCCTTTGCTGAACATGAGGGACATTCCATGTGCAGCAAATGGAAAGCTGCTCTCACTGAAGCAGCCAATTTATCTGGGTGGCCCTGTCAAAATAGGTAAATAAAAAAAGGAGAAAGACATCAAGTTATTGTTTCCATATTTAATTCTAAATTCTAAATTGAGCATACTTTTATAGTATAACAACTTCATCCTAATTTGCATAAGAAGCTTGTTGCATAAAAAGGAGAAAGACATCAAGTTATTGTTTTCATATTTAATTCTAAATTCTAAATTGAGCATACTTTTATAGTATAACAACTTCATCCTAATTTGCATAAGAAGCTTGTTCCACAGTTATATGTTTTTGTTTCTTTCTCTATTACACTACCCGACGGACTCACATTTGTGGGTGGCCCCCCTGACTTTTTTCTAAATTAAAAAATCAATAGATTATTGTTTATTTATTTTGAAAAAATCTTATTTTTTTTATTCAGTAAAGAAATCTGATCTAAAATTGAATATCATATTTTATTAAATTATAGTAGTTATACAATTAGTTTTTATCTCTTGATCTTTTTCTAAATTATAAAACCAATAATAATGTTTTTTTTCAGGAAATCTTATCTCAATATTATATTATATCAAATTTTAGTTATTATACAATAAATTTTAGTTATTCTCAATATTATATTTTATATTGGATTTTTTAGTAACAAGACTATGGACAGTACAAGTAAAATAATATAAAATTTACTAAAATATCCTTTTAATATTAATTATCTTAATATAATTAGCATTATTATTATATATTATGAGAATTCAAAATACAAAATATATACAAGTAAGCTAGCTAGTAGATAATGTGAATTTAAAATACATGACATGATAAAGTTATTGCAGCTAATAGATAATGTGAATTCAAAATACATGGTATGATAAGGTTGTTGTAGCCAGTAGTTAATGGGAATTCAAATGCAGTGACTCAAATTCAAATGCAAATAATGGGGTATATGTGTCTTTTGAATATTTTGTACCTGAAATAAAAAGTTGTCCCATGATTTTCTGAGTAACAAAAAAATAGAGTTTTTGTCCTGTCCTCGTCTGTTTAATTTGTGCTGTCCCATAACCTTTTTCAAATCAAACGTGAAACAAAAATATTTGTCCTGTCCAGTACCATAGTTTTTAGCAAATCAAACGAACCCTAAGTATATATTGGAAAGAAAATTATTGAAAAATTTAGTATAAACTTAATTATAGATGATTTTCGTGACATGCATAAAAGACATTTTGTTTTTTGATAAATAATTAATGTAATTAATGTTTTGGAAAATTAAATTATAAATATTTTATATAAAATTAATGATATATTTTGTTCCATGAATTTTATTTTTTGTGATTGCCTACCTGTCATATGAGTTGTCCCTTACTAGTTACTACCATATTGATCGTAGATTGTGTATTATAATTTGTGAAGTTTTTGTTTTTCTTTCTTTTGAATTTGTTGGACTTATAACACATCATTTATTTCTTTGTTCTCCATCTCATATGCTAGAACTGAGGCTGAACTCCTTAAGGACATTGTTCAAGATGTTTCTCAAAAATTGGCTCATACATACCCAAACCAGCTTGAAAAACTGGTTGGAATTGGGGAAAGTTATGAAAAGATTGAATCGTCACTAAAAATTGGGTCAAATGAAGTTATAACCCTTGGAATATGGGGCATGGGCGGCATTGGTAAGACCACCCTTGCTACTGTTTTATATGACAACCTGTCTTCTCAGTTTGAAGGCCATTACTTCCTTGCAAATGTAACGGAAAAATCAAGCAACCTTAAAGCTTTACGTGATGAACTTTTTTCTAACTTGTTAGGGAAAAAAAATCACGAGTTTGATAATTCTGACATAAAATGGCTTCAACGTAAAAAAAGTTTTCATTGTCCTGGATGATGTGTCTACCCAAGAGCAATTAGAAAAACTAACTACAAAATATCATGCAGGAAGTAGAGTCATTGTTACAACTAGAAATAGGCAAATACTTAGAGAAAGTAGTGAAGTACATGAGGTTGTCAAATTGAACCCTGGTCCCTCTCTTGAGCTGTTCTGTTTGACTGTTTTTGAAGAAAAACAACCTAAACAGGGTTATGAAGATCTATCAAGAAGAGTAATTTCCTATTGTAAAGGTGTTCCTTTGGCTTTAAAGGTTCTGGGCGCAAGTCTTCATAAAAGAAGTAAAGAGGCATGGGAATGTGAGTTGAGAAAACTTCAAGAGATTCCAAATACAGATATTCATAAAGTATTAAAATTAAGTTATGATGGCTTAGATCGTTCCCAAAAGGATATATTTTTAGACATTGCATGCTTCTTCAAAGGAGAAGAAAGAGACAGGGTAACAGGAATACTGGAAGCTTCTGGTTTCTATGCAGCGTCTGGAATAGCAACTCTTCCAGATAAAGCTCTCATAACAATTTCAAATGCCAACCAAATAGAAATGCATGACTTAATACAGGAAATGGGTCGGGAAATTGTTCGTCAAGAATCTGAAAAGTACCCTGAAAAACGAAGTCGATTGTGGAAACATGAGGATGTGCTTGATGTATTGAAAGATAACAAGGTAAGTTGAAACAAGGTAAGTTGAAGATGCAATTATTTCTATTTGATAATATGTATCCTTTTTTGAATTTAGCTAGGATGATAGTCTTTGCTAATTATTATTCTATTTTTTGTTTGTCAGGGAACTGATGATGTTGAAGGAATAATTTTAAATTTGGATGAATTTAAAGAGGATCTATATTTGAGCTCTGATTTCCTTGTAAAGATGACTAACGTGAGAGTTCTTAAAATTTATAAAGGGTACTGGTCGGATAACAAATTTAATGTGTGCCTTCGTGAAGGTCTTGAGTCGTTATCCAATAAATTGAGGTACCTTCACTGGGATAGGTGTTCTCTTGAGTGTTGGCCGCCTAAGTTTTGTGCAGAACAGCTTGTAGAGCTTCACATGAAATATAGCAATCTTAAAAAGTTTTGGGACGGGGTTCAGGTATGAATGTGGCTATGCATACTACATTTTGCTCAGGTTTTTCTTTTCGTTAAGGTTCACAATTATGAATTTAGAAATTTCTAAACAGTGTGATGCATCTTTCTTGTTGCAGAATCTTATGAATTTAAAGTCAATTGACCTTTCATTCTCCCGCAAGCTGGTGGAGATCCCAGACTTATCTATGGCAGAAAAACTTGAAAAAGTTTCTCTTGCTTGCTGTTATAGCTTGCATCAGCTGCATCCATCTGTGTTATCTCTTCCCAAGCTTACATATTTGAATTTAGATTGCTGTAGCAAGATTGAAATCCTTGAAAGCAATGTTCGTTCAAAATCTCTCAAAGAACTGACACTCAGAAAGTGTTCATTGCTCAAGAAATTTTCAGTGACATCAGATGAAATAAAAGTATTGAACTTATCTAACACCGCTATATGTGCATTGTCACCATCAATTGGTGACTTATTGTCTTTAGAAGTGTTAGACCTAAGTGGAACTAATGTTGAGAGCTTGCCTGAAAACATCAGAAACCTTTCAATGCTAACATGGCTTTCGTTAGAGGATTGTAAGGAACTCGTGTCTCTGCCAGAGCTTCCACCATTCCTGAGAGAGCTTTCTTTAAACCAATGCGAGAAACTCATGTCTCTGTCGGAGCTTCCATCATCACTGGAGGCACTTTATTTAAATGATTGCTGGCAACTCGAGTCTTTGCCAGAGCTTCCATCATCCCTGACAGAACTTTATTTAAAAGATTGCTGGGAACTCATGTCTCTGCCAGAGCTTCCACCGTCCGTGAAAAAGGTGACTGCCTATAACTGCATTTATCTGAAGACAGACATCACACAAGGGCTAGTGTTAAAACACATGTTAGAAATAATAAGGGAAACAGGCATTCATTCCACAGTACCTTTGGACACAGTAAATGAGTGATATCAAGTTGTGATTGTAATTGATTCATGACTCAAAATTTAAGTGAAAAGTGCAGTCATATATGTTGCTTATGACTTTTATCAGTTTGAGGATGATTTTGTATTTAATTCTTTTGTGTCCTATTTCTGCTGGAACTAATTATGATTTTGGTTTTATGTTGGGGAGTTTTATACATTATGACGGTGTAATTCGGGCACATTTCTTTTACATTAGTTACTAAAAAGATTGGTATTAAACCTTAAAGAAATACAAAATATCACTCTGAGATAGCCTATTAAAGCAGCAAAGAAGAGTTGGCAAAATCCTTTTTAACAAGTTATGGTGATTGAGCCACAAAATTTTAACGTTCTTGTAACAAGTAACAGATCTTCACCATTCATAGCTTTTTAATTTAAAAATTCTATAGTTATCTTCCTTTTCTTTTTCCTTAAAACCTTTTCTTTCAGGTTAAATTTTAATGACATGACAAACATCTTTATGTAAAAAATTTTATTAAGATTAATTTGAATATACATCTCAATTATATTTAACAATTGAAAATTAATTCTATTAAAGACAGTTATACTAAAATCTAAAACAAACGAGCATGTAATCGATATGGTCTTGCAGTTTAAGAGTTTTGATGATGTGGAAGCAAATAATAGTGTTGGATTGAGTTTGAATGTTGTCGAAAGAATAAAGTGGGAGCAAGAAAGAGTTGGATGGATTACTTGCAAAGGAGGATTAAATGAGTAAAAGAGTTTGAAGAAAAAACAATTGGAAGGAATTTAGCTGTTATGTGTTGGTGGAGTGTTTTGTATTAAAGAGAATGTAGCTGACATACGATACAAGCACACACATGAAAACAATTGCAAATGGGAGTGATGATTCTCTCACTCCATGTTCATTTAGTTCTTGCTTTTTTACAGAAAATTTTACTACATACAATATTATCCTTATAATTTTGTTAATACGTGATTAATTTTATTGAATTCTTTATGCATATTATTTTGCTAAACAGTGTCGTATAATCTTTGCTTGAAGTCAAATAGGATTTTCCTGAAAACTCCCAAGCAATGGAGCCCCACATGTAAATATGTTATTCATTCATAGTTGGACATTGCTCCTCTGCATCGCGTCCTCACTTTGTATTCTGGTCCTTATTTTGTTTTTTCTAGATTGGGTTCTAGAGCCCGTTTTAGTTTACAAAATAAAGGAGTCAGTTTCTACACTTTTATAGTTATTATTAAAAATAGATCCTTTAAATAATTTTTTACTTGCGATTAAAATATAATATCAATTTTTTTGTTTTATATAACGTATAAAAAATTCATAATGAAGTTTAACTTCAATGACTTTGAATTTTTTTTTTATATATTTAAACAATGCAATGAAAAGGCTTCCACTATTAGCATTGACCGAAAAATTGCTTTAGTTTATATAAATGACTAAACTATCATTTTAGTCTTTGAAATTATGTGATGCTGTCACAATAGTCCTTAAAATTAGAAAGATATCAAATAAATCCTTCAAATTGCAACTACTATTATTTTAGCCCCTGACATGTATAACTTACTATCAATATAGTCCTTAAATTTTATAACTTACTATCATTATAATTCCTAAGGCATTGTTTAGATTAATAGTAGATGAGAGGAAAGGAGTAGATAGAAAGTTGATATATTGATTGCTTTGTAAAAATAATAATAGATCAGGATGGAAGTGGAAGAGACTTTATCCATCCCATTCCATTGTTTACTCTATTTTTTATTCTCCTTCAGTTTGAGGTGTAGGGGATGGAGCAAAACTTAAAAAAAAAATCCTATTTTAACCGGCTAATTAAACATAATCATTTGAAAGTGATTTTAAAGTAGGGATAATATAAGAACTATATAAAGCTATATCTTATTTCGTTTTGTCCTTTGTCCAAACAATGGAATGGAATCCATTCTAAAATATCCAAACAATAAAATGACATTTTTAATCCAATCCATTTCGTTCCATTATGTTCCAATTCACTTCTCTCCATTCTCTACCGTCAATCCAGACATACCCTTACAAAACTATAGCTCACTTAATGAAGGGACTAAAATGAGTGAAAAATTATAGTTTTGGTGACTTTTTTTTTTAATTTTGTTAATTTTAGGGATTAAAATGACAGCGAGTGACAAATTCAAGGACTAATTTGCCTATTTACTTTCAAATGAATGGTTTACTTTTAAATATATTTTTTAATAATTTAAATATCAATATGGTAAAATGTGTTTTTTTTAATATTTTTGAGTTATATATTATAAGTTTTTTTTTTTTAACTTTTACGCACAACTAGAAATTCATTATTACTAATTTAAAGATTGAAACTATTTAATCACTATAGAAATTGACTTATTGATTGATTTAGAAATTAAAAATATTTAACTACTAAATAGACTGATTTAGAAACTAGATAAAGTTGGTCTCTAACATAGTCATTAATAAATAGCCAACGTTACTTGCAATTTGCAACCTTGACTTAAGTATATTTTGACACTCATTTAATTTAAGGGTATATAATCAATTTTGTTTTTGAAAGTGTGAGGCATTGTCAATTTAGTCATTGAAAATAATAAAATGACAAAAAGCCCCTAAAAGTACAATTTATCACTTATTTTAGTTCAAAATTCAAAACGTTATGTGACATAAGTGATATTAACATACTTTTAAGGACTAAAATGATCATAAGTAGTTAAATTTAGGGACTAAAGTGACTACATAAGGACTTTAAGGAACCTTTTTATCATTTTTTTACTTTTAGGGACTAAATTGACAACGCATCACACTTTCAATGACGAAATTGGTCACTTACCCTTAATTTAATTATCAATTCCCATTGTACATAAACTTTTATGTTACTTCCACACACAAGTCTAAAAACATTGTTTTTTGGCTTAATTACTGTTTTAATCTTTGAATTTGGGAGTTGTGCTTTTTTTAGTCCCTGAAATTTACAAATGCTTTTCTTAGTCCCTAAAATTTTGAAAGTTGCTTTTTTTAGTCCTTGAACATGATAAATTGGCAACTTGTGGCGGTTTTTAGCTGCCATAATTTAATTCTGACAGCTAAAAATCCCCCACAAATAGCTAAAAACCATCACAAATTGCCAATTTATCATGTTCAAGGACTAAAAAGAGCAATTTTCAAAATTTCATGGACTAAAAAAAAACATTTTTAAAGGGACTAAAAAAAGTACAACTCCCAAATTTAAGGACTAAAACAGTAATTAAACCTTGTTTTTTTCTTCCAATCTGTGCAAGGATACTACCTGGGTTGCCATAGATCTATCACTTGTGTGCATTCCACAAAATTCCCCTATTAATCCCATCCATAACATACTCGGTTTTGGTCAAGTACTTCAATAGAGGTGCAGATATTCCTCTTTTGAGTATCTCTCCATTCTTAATCACATAATGGCACGATTTCAACTTCACCTATATTTTGCTTCACTCTCATCCTCGGGTAGGGTTCCACTCATCAAGTAATTCCAAGCAGAGCTCATGCATTCACTTTCTAAGACTTGCTTCAACTAACTCTATACTTGGTGCACTTACAATTTCTTGTATGATCGTCCTGTGCTGCCCTGGTTTCTTGTGCTAGCAAGTTTTGATAACATATGTCAGCTTTGGCATTCTCTGGGAAATCAAGAGATCCGACACCTAACCATTTTTATTAATTTAATTATCTAATATTTTATTACTTTCATGTTTCTTTCAATTAAGAACCCAAAATTTCTTAAAATCAATTCTTTCTTTATCCTTATATCAAAAGAGTAATTGGTTGATTGAGTTGTTGTTAAATCACAATTTTCATGGAGACAGTACTCTTACTTTCTCACTTTATTATTTATACGATCGGTACACTTATTGCAATCTTAACAATTTTTTTTATTTAGAAAAAAGAGATCAAAACAAAACTATAGTATTTGAAACTGTGGTTAACTGAATTTTGATACATTCAAACCCGTAAAAAGAATGTTACAAATGAAGTGAATCTCTCTACAAAAGCCTTAATCCTCAAACACAAAATTAGTAAGAAAAATTGAGAGAAGCAAAAAATGGCAGACCCTATATTCATCACCGAATATATCATATACAATCTCCTTATATATATAAATGACTAAGAGATTATCTGATGCTATATTTTTTTAAAATATTTTTTATCAGTTTTTTTAACGCTATTTTTTAATTCCGAAGATTTCTCTCTTTCATAAATAATTTATAATCTTTAATTCAATTTACTTTTCAATTTTTAAAGTTAATTTAAAAAATTAAAATTACATCTTCCCTTATCTTTTTTTTCTTTAAAAAAATTATAGTTTCTAATTTTTTTTATAATTATCTCTTTTTCAAAATTTCTTTTGATGTGCTATATAATTATTTTATTTTATTTTTCAAATTTTATACTCTCTAATATTTTGGGTTTTTTTTAATATTTGTTTTATCTGATTTTCTAACTCAATTTTTTAATTCTGAAGATTTCTTTCTTTTTCAAAATTTCTTTTGATGTGTTATATAAATATTTTTTTTCAAATTTTATACTCTCTAATCTTTTGGGCTCTTTTTTAATATTTCTTTTATCTGATTTTCTAACTCTATTTTTTAATTCCGAAGATTTCTCTCTTTCATCAATAATTCTAACTCCTTGATTCAATTTGCTTTTCAATTTTCAAATTTAATATTAAAAAAATTAAAGTTACATCATTACATCTTCCCTTTCTTTTTCTTTTAAAAAAATTATAGTTTCTAATTTCTTTTATAATTATCTCTTTTTCAAAATTTCTTTCGATGTACTATATAATTTTTTTTTCAAATTTTATACTCTCTCTATTGTTTTTTTAATATTTATTTTATCGGATTTTCTAACTATTTTTTAATTCTGAAGATTTTTCTCTTTAGTCAATAATTCTAAATCCTTAATTCAATTTACTTTTCAATTTTCAAAGTTAATATTAAAAAACTAAAGTTACATTGTTACATCTTCCCTTATCTTTTTTTTTTTAATTTTATAGTTTCTAATTTCTTTTATAATGATCTCTTTTTTAAAATTTCTTTCAATGTGCTATATAATTCTTTGTTTTTTTTTTAAATTTCTTTCCATTGGCTATATAAATAAGGTAGCGAAAATTTTAATAAAACACTAGTTCTATTTATTATTTAAGAAACATCAAGGACAATATAAACAAAATGAACAACAAGGTAAGGAATAGCAACAAAATATACGAAATGGTGAAAAGCAAAGGTGACAGTGACGTAAAATTATTGGTTTTGAAGTGATGAGATGCATTACATTATTGACATGTGAAGCGAAATTAAAAAAAAAAGTGATGAAAAAAAAATAAAACAGAAAGAAAGAAAACCTCTCAAGATGGGTTTCTTATTTGCCTTTTCTTAGCTGCTTTACATTGTGTTTGATTGTGAGGATAGAAAAGTAATGAAAGTGTAAGGGAAAAAAATGAATAAAAAGAAGTAAAATAGAATAAAAAGAAAGTGAAAAACAAAGTTATTTGGTTGAGGTGAAATAAAGTGAAAAAAAAAAGAAAAAATATTTGAATTAAAGTTATTTGGTAGGTAAAGAAAAAAATTAAAGAAATTAATATTGAATAAAAATATATTATTATTATAATTATTAATATTATTTTTTTATTAATTATTTTGTTTTTATTGTTAATAATATTTCTATTATTATAATTTTTTATTATTTTGTATTTTACTATTATTTTTATTATTAATATAATTCTTTTCTAGCTAGTTAAAAGAGTTTGTTCTTATAAGATATTTTCCAAAATTAGTGGCCGGACGTGCAGGAGGATACATTTCACTTAGTTTTTTTTTTTAATCGATACAATTCGCTTAGTAAGATGTATAAAATTGCTTTTGGAGGTGAACTAGATTTTATCCCGTGCAACACACAGGTTTCAAATTTATCGTAGATGTATAATGAATATTTAATTTCTTTTATTTAAATGTGAAATTTTTTATTAACAACATAATATCCAACACATTTTAAAATGGATGCTTGTTCAAAAAAAAAAATTAAAATAGATGTTTTTTACCATTGTCAAACACTTATAAATAAACTTATATTATTGAATAAAAAACTAAAGTTATGTTATTATCAATTATGTATATTCATTTTCTTATTTTTTGTGATAATTGGTTAATTTAAAGTCAATATCAATGATAATTTATAACTAATAACAATATTTAAACTTTAACATCGATATTCATTTGCCTATAAAATCTTTAGTACTTTACTGTGCCTTATTTACTTGTAACATTTATAATAATGATACTTAAAAAAAAGAGTTTGATGGTGATGCATTACTGTCATCCAATCACAAATCACTGTTGATATGACTTTTAAGATAATTTTGTAAAAGTTAACAAACTTACCATACATGGTTGGTTATGATTGGATGACAGTGTGTCTTACCAATATAAAACAATGTAGAAAAAGTTAATGTACAACTATAAAAAAAAAAAAAAAAATTGGACTCCTTATTATGGGTCTTAGCTATCGCACCTCCATACAATGCTCAGGGTCGCCTTAAGAAAAATTTAACAATTTAAAAAATGACTTAATGTGTATCATTTTTAACTTAATTTCTTTTATTCAATTAATTAAACAAACATCTACATAAAAAAATAAGTAAGATATAATATTTAAATACAAAAAAAATTAAAACATAAAGTATCTCTAGTTGTGTTTAACAATATGTGTAAAATAAATTATTTTAAATTTAATTTAAAAACAAATACAGTAATGAATTTTCAAATTTGTCTATAAATAATTTTAAATAATGTTTGATTTCCAATATTAACTCACTTATAAATGAGAAAACATTTACACGTAAAAGAGGAGAAATAAAGTTCCATAATTTAATTATTCATCTAATATTTGATTTATTTTTCTAGTCAACTTAAATTAGAAAATACTCAAAATAATAAGGTTAACTAAATTATTTATTAATACAAAACTATATCAAATCAACTAATTACGGTTCTAAGTTATTTGACAAAATTTGATTAATATACCAAACAAATCTATCCTCGATTGTGAAATAAAAATGAAACACTTAATCAATTATATAAAAAATGGAAAGACAACAAAAAAAAATCCTAAACAGCTACCAAATTTTTATAGGGAAAGAAGATTTATTAATTAATAGTCCCTAAAAAGAAGCATAAGTGTGCCCATTCAGAATTCCAAGACCAAGATACAAAGTAAGAGTCTACCAAAAATCTATCCTCGTGATACATGAAACTAATACCAGACTACCAGTAAACCATTCCATGACCCCCTTCCCTATTCTAATAGTCCATGTGACCAATAGCGGATAACTACCACTCAAGTATGCATTACCGTGACTCCCGCAAGCATTATATTTGTGACTCCCTTTATCTGTTTCTGTAATCAAGACACCTCTAGCTTTCTTGGTACATCTCTTTTTTTGTAAAAGGGTATCCGCACTGAATTTTGACCTCACCTTTGTGTCTATATCCATCCTTTGACCTCTGTCATCCAGTAAAAAGATATCAAACTTAACAACAGTGAAATAACAGTACTACTAACAACTTAATAGTGTAATTTTAAAGCATCATTAGTTGTTGCCTCCTGCCATGCAATGCTATCCATCCCTCATCTGGTGTTTGTAAGCTTGACAGTTCCATACTCTATGACCTTTAGGTCCCACTTGTACCTCTGGACAATATCTACAAGTTTGGACAGCATACTGTGCTACGTGCATTTTTTTCCCAAGGTTTCATGCCTCAAACAATAATAGCTGCACAAATGCATGCACGTAGTCAGCATGGTTAATAAAGGAAACAATGTGTGTCTGTTAGAGAAGGAAAAAGTATTTGATTTCATAAACCTTGGATATCATCAAAATGCATCGCCATAGAATTTGTGTCTTCATCCAATCTTTTCTTATACCCAAACCTATGTGCTTCTATATCTTCCCCAAGAAATTCTTTTGGATTTTTTTCTCAAAATCAATAATCCTTTTTTTATCAACCAAAATCAATAATCCTACCAGTAACACAATAAATAGGGAAGGACCTTCTCCTGGTAGGGTATTCAAGTAAGTCAAAACTTGCTTGGACACGTAATTCAACAATTGTTGGAATTCGGTCCACTTCAAGCATTTCATTATGTGAAACAGCTCTCCCTATTCTATCATACAAATGAAATGACTCTTTTAAGTGGCAGAACATGTTCAATACCACCTTTGACCCAACTATGTGCTTTGCTTAATGGGGCTTCCTCTAATATCACATGTTCTAATTTTATGTGGTGGATGACCAACATCAACTTCTCCATATAAGTTGCAAAGCATCCAAAAGCTTAAAAGTTATGCATATTAAAAAAAAATACCAAGTGATGAGACATGTTTACATTATTCATTTAGAACAGATCCTGTTCACATTAAGAAATCCTCCAAAAGCCATAATGCATTGAAAAATCATATTATATCACTTAGTTGACAAGTTAAGAGTACAAGTCAAATCCAAAAATACTAGATAAACGAATAGAAAAAAGTTCTGATTGGAACTCAGATATCATGAATAAAAGTTCTACAGGAAACACCCTAAAAGCTCAAACAATCGCAATAAAGAATAAGCCAGCCTGAGTTTGGGCATGCTATGGAGAAAGCTAAGAAATATCCAGTATAAAAAAAAAAGGCAAATAGTTTGCTTAGGAAAGCTTATCAGATTTAGTAATATCGATTTGGTTGTACCCAACTAGCTTAATTAGGAACATGCAAGTCAATAATTTCACTCTTTACTCACTCAACCCCATCCTAAATCTACCAGCTTCAGCATAAATATTAGATAACACATAATCTCCATCTGTTAGACTTTCCAATTTGGCAAGTTGTTGGAAAGACACCTTAGCCAGCTACAAGTTTCCTTGTTCCTACAAGCTCCCAGCAATGTTCTCCATAAAAAATGGCACTATTCTGGAAAGGAGAAATCTTGATCATCGAATGTGCCTCTTCCAAAAACTAAATTTGCTTAAAAGATCAACCATGCAACCATAATGCTTGATATCAAGCAGAATTTTGTACTGCTTTACCATATGATCAAAATACCTACCAAATCTTTATGATTATAAACAATCAAAACTCCAATGACTGTTACTCGATTCAGCCCAACAGTACCAAGCCCATGTTCCATCTTGAAAACAATTGTTGATCTTCCTCACAGTAACCATGAACAGCAAAAACCAACAACTCACAGATAGCAAAGATAGAAATATGTATTTATTCCTCTGAGTTGCGCAACACTTGTTTAACTCTCTCAAGGAAATTACCAATAGTTTGAACATGTCTTGGCAGCAATGCTGATTAGAAGAGGAATGCCTACACTAACTCATGGATAAATTTACTATTCAGTATACATAAACTAAATTTTTTTGGTATTTATTTACTTTTTGTTCTTATAAGTAATACCCAATTCTACATGTTGAGAAAAAAAATGCATTATGATTTAAAGTTTTACGTGATTGCTTTCCAACAAAACAAAAGGTTCTCAAATCCAATATGTACAGCTTAAGTTATACATAAAACATAATCATGACTGCAGCTAGGAAACAAACATCATACAAAGATGAGCTTCAACATGTTACTTTATACTAACCTACTTAGATCAACTCCAGTAGCACATCACTCTCCTCAATAGCAAGCAAAGATGAAAAAGTAGACCAAATTTTCACCTGAAATATTGTGTCACTTTTCCAATAGAAAAACTAAACAAAGAAACTTAAAAAACAAAAATGTAGAACTATATACTGATTCAGGAGTTGATATAGAATCTTCTCCTTCAACTTGTCTATTAAGCCACAATCAAGGCATATCTCACCTTAAAATATTTTCATAATGATATGCATGATCATCATGCTTGTCCACCTTGAACAACAATTCCCACCCAATCAAACTGTCACACTCAGCTGGATGTTGAGCAGTAGATGGATCCTTTATGAAAAAAAAACACATGATTACTAAATAAACTAATAAAAAATATAACAAATATGAACCAAAAAGATTATGTCAATTGTGTAAACCACCCTTATTGCAGAAAAAATTACATAAACTCAAATGCTTCATAGCTATAGAATCTGAAAACAAAAAAAAAAAAAAAACAAAACAAAAGGAGATTAAGGAATAAATAAATCTTCTATATTATCCTCGACACACTATTAACATAGCAAAACAATTGTTTAAGGTCACCAACCCATGACAATGACTAATGTTTTACATTAAATTTTAGGATCAATTAACAATCACATTTGATGCATAAAAGAAATTCATTATAATCCTCTTCGTACACTTTTGGATCCATGAACTTAGATGTGCATGGAGTAAAGAAAAATAAGCAAATACGGAATATTAAACTAATAATTGTGCAGACATAGAGAACTACTTATCAAAGAGAAAAGTAACATTTTCATATTTTTCATTTAGAATGTATGAAAGGCTTTTATGCTGCTGCTCTAAACACCAACAAGGCGAGCAACAATAGATTTATGGAGAGTTGAAGTAAGGCCAAGATCACTAATTTTGACTTCCCCTTTGGAATTGACCCTATTCCTTATTAAGACACTCAAAATGTGATTACACAAGCAGAAGCCATTGCAAAAGAGCATCTCCATCTGTATTTGCAATAAGAAAATAGAAACTTATATACTACTAATTAATGTATCAAATTTGCTTCCAAGTTCCAAGTATGAATACAACACCTAAAACAAACAATGAAATAATCACACACACGCCAGAATTCCTAATAGAAACACACAAACATAGATCAATCTTTCAAGAACATAATTCTAGGTCACCCAAAAAATGGCTTTCAACAATAATAATAATAATAATAATAATAAAAATAATAATAATAATAATAATAATAATAATAATGGTCTCATCTATTACATCTCACGTTATCAGACAAAAGGTACGTACAAAAATCATAAGACAAAACTGAAAATAGAAAATCTAGTATGAACCATACATCACCTAGTCACATAGGACCACTCTATGCCATGACACGATCAAACCAAGCCACAGTCATCATCTTCTTCGTCGAGCCCAGCCATTGTCAAGGCCGATGTCCAGCTTCAACCACTGTGCCTCAACCATAGTAACCACCGTGACTGACAAAGACTCTGTCTGAACATGTTCCCTTGAGATCTAACAACCACCAAGCCACCCAAGCACGCGAACCTTCAAACCAACGTACTCCTGCCACACCTCCACCCATCACCGAACCTGCGAATCACCATCCCGTTGTCCTGCTCCATCGGAAAAGATGACTTCCGATCGAGGTCATATGCGTGGTCGTGCTCCCTTTGCCATGGCTTCGCTTCCTGCACAGGCACCGACCTAGGGAAATTTTCCTTTGTTCACATTCGCCGTAGTGAGAAGTTCATGAAAGAAAGAGAAAATTTGATAACTACGAATTCCAAATTTTAGAAATCATCTTTCTTGTACTTTCAAACTTTCCTCATATCAGGTGAGAGATTTTAGCAAAATTTGTATCCAATCTCTGAATATGATAAGAAATATACTAACTCCTAATAATTGTCAGCTTAATATTCGGCATAAACAAAGCAACATTCACTTTCTCTCTATCTGTCATCTCTTCACAACCAGCTCTGTTGCCCCTGCATATAGAAAATTTTGGGCCTAGAAGCTTTTTAGCCTACAAAGCCTGTATTGTTTAAATACCCAAAATGCCTTATAAATAATAATAAATCAAATATGTGAATAGTACTCTACAGTGGCCCAAATCATCTTTTATAGATTATAAATAATAGATAAGTCTCTCAACAATGATCTTAAAAAAAAAAATCTCAACAATGAACTCAACCATGAACAGTAAAAATAACATCTTCCATTGTATAGTGTATTTATTGATTATATACCCATGTTTTTTTTTGTTTTTTTATACTGTAGCAAAAGAAATTAATTACTTTCCATTCTAGTTAATTGTAATTAGTAGTTTGATTAATATAGTCACAAATTGTACATTTGTCGTGGACAAATTTATTACT
This sequence comes from Pueraria montana var. lobata, assembly GCA_026413185.1. Classification (NCBI taxonomy): domain Eukaryota; kingdom Viridiplantae; phylum Streptophyta; class Magnoliopsida; order Fabales; family Fabaceae; genus Pueraria; species Pueraria montana. The sequence goes on along the minus strand of CM048651.1, from coordinate 33,835,002 downwards.
CTAATTTGTCTTATTTTCTTGGTTAAATAACCATTTTGATCTGGAGTGTATAAATCGTTGTCAATTTAGTCCTTAAAGATGAAAATTTCTTATTTTGTTCCTAAATAAGTAAAAAGTGTGACATTTACATCCTGCCGTTAAGTTTTGTGGGACCATTTTATCATTGAGTTCTAATGTTCAAAACCAATTTAACATTAAATTATAAAGTTCTGAGACTAATTTGACATAAGATGTATGACAGGACGTAATTGTCACACATTTTATACATTTAGAGACTAAATAAAAAAATTTCATCTTTCAAGTACTAAGTTATCAATGAATTGCACGTTTGGAGACAAATAATTATTTACCCTATTTTCTTTTTACCAAATAAATCACCCTTTGCAATTGAATAGAGGAAACTTCCGCGAAATTTCCTGGTAGGTTCAAGAGTTACCTACATTTACAAGGATAGAAGAATTTTCGTGTAGTAAGACAAGGCTTGATCAATGATGTTGGATGCAGGTAATAATGACATTATTATTATTATTGTTATTTGTTTAATTATGCCAATAGAATAATGCTGCTATTTGCATTTTTTTTTAAACTAATGTTTCGTGTTAAGATATGGTTCCGAGAGAGGCCACAGTCTGCCGACGTGTTGTCATGGTATTTTTTTTTCTTCGAGATAGGCAAAGATATCTTTAAAAATAGGGACAAAAAATCGGTTTGACTGTTTGACGGGAAATTATAATTGAAACGATGCGGACTTTTGAGAAGAGATGAATCAGTCCTAAATCCTAACTATCTTTTTTTTTTTTTTTGATATAAAATAAAAATCCTAACCTTTGTTTTCGTACTGCAAAAATAATAAAATAAGGAACGGGTCATGTGAAAGCAATGCAACTTAATTTTCTTAATTTCTAATTAATTAGCTTTTGGGATGTTTTGTAACTTACTTGCAATTTGCAACCTTCAACTCCATCATTATTTGGCTATAAACAGTGAAATGGAATCTCTCTCATCTTCCTTTTTAGTAAACCAAACCACGAACATTATTTCAAAATTTCAGTTTCACTATCTTCTCTCCGTCTCCATTGCTACAGAGCCATAGAGCCAGTGTTTTAAGAACCGGACCGGTCATCGAACCGGTCGAGGTACTGGGTTAATGGGTCACTGGTCGAACCGGTGGGTCACTGGTCAGACCGGTTTGACTCTATATATATTAAAAAATTAAAAAAATATAATATAGCTAACATAACTTAATCATTTAATACTTCAAATTTTAAATTATTGTCATTATAAGTACCTAATATTTCAAATAAGAAATAACAACCAATAATCATGACAATACAAGTCCATAAATAAGTTTTATATACAAAAAAAATAAAATAAAAATTGAAACACGTCATTTCAGCACTTTTTTTTCAAAAAAAAAAATCATATCACAACCCGGTTCAACCCGGTTCAACCCGAGTCACCGGTTTTTTCAAAAACCGGCCGGTCCAACCCGGGTCGTACCGGGTCAGATGCATAACCGATCTTTTTATCGAACCGAACCGGTTAAGCCATCGGATTTCGGTCGGACCGGCCGGTCCGGTCCAGTTTTTAAAACACTGCATAGAGCACCATCTCCATTATCCACTTTTGTTTTTCCTATTTTGCAAGTGGGTTTCCGGTTACTTTCTTAAAAGTTGTCTCCTCTGTGATAATTTTTCCTTTTACTTTCTTTTGTTGTTATTCTGAGATGCTGTGTTGATTTTCTGCAGGAGTGATTCGTAAAAGGATTTTTGTTACTATCTTACTTTGGTACTGCGTATTATTCAATCCCTTTGTTACCTTCTTGCATGTTTACTCTTTGGTACTGCTTTGTTACTCTGTTACTTTCTTGCTTTCGTACTGCATTATTGCATCTTGTGGGTCTCAAGAAGATTTCATTTATTATTGCTGTTTAAATCCTGTTATTAAATCGCTATATCCTTACCCAATTAGGGTGGAGAGTGCATGAATCATGATAGATAGAAAGTAGATTTTAGTAAAAGCAAAAAGAAAAGAAAATTAAGGTTTTCCACAGCAGCACTAACCAAAATACTCTTATTTAGCAATTTAGTTATTAAGTGTCGATACCATCGTACACAAACCTTCATCATTATTCAACCTCCTTCATTTGTTTATTTAATCTTCTGTAGGTGAGCAAGAGTATGAACTTTGAACTGTTTCATCTCATATTAGACAGATTTATAAATTCCAATGTACAACAGTCAGGAAAAATGTCAAAAAAACACATTGAAACGTAAGATTTTTTCATTTCTTTCTCTGATTGTTGCAGGTGCAGCACTGGGAAATTCATAATGAATGAGCAGAAAAGAATCAGTGATGTTGCTTCTTCCTCTAACTCTTCTTCTACAGTATCATCTAAAAAATATGGCATTTTTCTAAGCTTTCACGGTAAAGACACACACTATAACTTCACAAGCCATCTGCATGAAGCTTTGACTAGAGACAAAATCGAAACTTTTATAGATGACCGGCTTGAAAAGGGAGATGAAATCTCACTATCCCTCGTCAAAGCCATCGAAGATTCTCGTATATCTGTTGTCATCTTCTCATAGAAATATGCTTCCTCGAAGTGGTGCTTGAATGAACTCAGCAAGATTATGGAACTCGAGAGAGAAAAAAGACAAATTGTGATACCGGTGTTTTACAAGGTAGATCCATGCCATGTAAGGCACCAGATTGGGAGCTACAAGGAAGCCTTTGATAAACATGTGCAGCAAATGGAACCAGCCATGTGCAGCAAATGGAAAGGTGCTCTCACGGAAGCAGCCAATTTATCTGGGTGGCACTACTCTCAAAATAGGTAAATAAAATTTTTTGAAATAAAAAAATGAGAAAGACATCAAATTATTGTTTTAAATTGAGTTCGTGATATTTAATTCTAAATTGATTGAGCGTACTTTTGTAGTATGCTAGTTTGCTTAACAAGTTTGTTGCATAGAAAAAGCATAGGCATTGATTATGTTCTCTGAGTCACTGAATTTTCGTTCCCCAATTATATGTTTTTGTTTCTTTCTCTACTACACTACCTCAGGGATGGACTCACATTTGAGGGTGGCGCCTTAGCCTGCTGACTTTTTTCTAAATTAAAAAATCAATATATTATTATTTATTTATTTTGAAAAAATCTGATTTTTTAATCCAGTAAAGGAATATGATATAAAACTGAATATCATATTTAATTAAATGTTAGTTATTATACAATTAGTTTTTATCTCTTGATTTTTTTTCTCAATTATAAAATTAATAGTAAACTTATTTTTTTTAAAAGAAATCTTATCTCAATATTATATTTTATCATAAATCAATTTTTATCTCCTAACTTTTTTAAATTATAAAATCAATAGTAATTTTATCTTTTTTAAGAAATCTTATCTAAAATATTATAATTTATCAATTTTTAGTTGTTATATAATTAGTTTTTATTTTCTTTGGGCTTTGTTAAACTCTATTTTCTTAAGTTCTTAATTTTCAAATCTCATAAACAAGTGTTATTGGACTGACTATAATTTGTTAAAATTCTAACATTTTTATTACCAATTTTTCCAATTTTTTATTTGATGTTTTAGTAACAAGACTACACTTTCTAACAAGATGAAAGATGAATTTTTGAATGACTGTTTCTAAGTATATATTGATAAGAAAATGATTGAAAATTTTAGTATAAACTCAATTATGAATGATATTCGTGACATGCAAAAAAGACATTATTTTATTTGATAAATTATTAATGTAATTAATGTTTTGGAACATTAAATTATAAATATTTTATATAAAATTAATGGTATATTTTGTTGGATGAATTTTTTTTTTTGTGATTGGCCTCCCTGTCATTTGAGTTGCCCTGACTACCATATTGATCGTAGATTGTGTATTATAATTTGTGACGTTTTTGTTTTTCTTTCTTTTGAATTTGTTAAACTTATAACACATCATTTATTTCTTTGTTGCCCATCTCATATGCTAGAACTGAGGCTGAACTCCTTAAGGACATTATTCAAGATGTTTTGCAAAAATTGGCTTGTACATACCCAAACCAGCTTGAAAAACTGGTTGGAATTGGAGAAAGTTATGAAGAGATTGAATCATTACTAAAATTGGGTCAAATGAAGTTATAACCCTTGGAATATGGGGCATGGGTGGCATTGGTAAGACCACCCTTGCTACTGCTTTATATGACAACCTGTCTTATCAGTTTGAAGGCCATTACTTCCTTGCAAATGTAACGGAAAAATCAAGCAACCTTAAAGCTTTACGTGATGAACTTTTTTCTAAGTTGTTAGGGAATAAAAACCATGAGTTTGATAATTCTGACATAAGAAGGCTTCAAAGTAAAAAAGTTTTCATTGTCCTGGATGATGTGTCTACCCAAGAGCAATTAGAAAAACTAACTACAAAATATCATGCAGGAAGTAGAGTCATTGTTACAACTAGAAATAGGCAAATACTTAGCGAAAGTAGTAAAGTATATGAGGTTGTCAAATTGAACCCTGGTCCCTCTCTTGAACTTTTTTGTTTGAATGTTTTTGAAGAAAAACAACCTAAACAGGGATATGAAAATCTATCAAGAAGAGTAATTTCCTATTGTAAAGGTGTTCCTTTGGCTTTAAAGGTTCTAGGTGCAAGTCTTCATAAAAGAAGTAAAGAGGACTGGGAATGTGAGTTGAGAAAACTTCAAGAGATTCCAAATATGGATATTCATAAAGTATTAAAATTAAGTTATGATGGCTTAGATCGTTCACAAAAGGATATATTTTTAGACATTGCTTGCTTCTTCAAAGGAGAAAAAAGAGACAGGGTAAAAGGAATACTGGAAGCTTTTGGTTTCTATGCAGCGTCAAGAATAGCAACTCTTCTAGATAAAGCTCTCATAACAATTTCACATGCAAATAAAATAGAAATGCATGACTTAATACAAGAGATGGGTCGGGAAATTGTTCATCAAGAATCTGAAAAATACCCTGAAAATCGAAGTCGATTGTGGAAATATGAGGAAGTGTTTGATGTATTGAAAGATAACAAGGTAAGTGGAAGATGCAATTATATCTATTTGATAATATGTATCCTTTTTTGAAGGTAGCTAGGATGATAGTCTTTGCTAATTATTATTTTAATTTTTGTTTTTCAGGGAACTGATGATGTTGAAGGAATAATTTTAAATTTGGTTGAATTGAAATGGGATCTATATTTGAGCTCTAATTTCCTTGCAAAGATGACTAATGTGAGATTTCTTAAAATCTATGAAGGGTACCGGTCGGATAACAAATTTAATGTGTACCTTCGTGAAGGTCTTGAGTCATTATCCAATAAATTGAGGTTCCTTCACTGGGATAGATGTTCTCTTAAGTTTTGGCCACCTAACTTTTGTGCAGAACAGTTTGTAGAGCTTCGCATAGGTTTTGCAGATGTTAAAAAGCTTTGGGACGGGGTTCAGGTATGAATGTGGCTATGCATACTACATTTTGCTCAGGTTTTTCTTTTAGTAAAGGTTCACAATTATGAATTTAGAAATTTCTAAACAGTGTGATGCATCTTTCTTGTTGCAGAATCTTATGAATTTAAAGTCAATTGACCTTTCATACTCCTGGAAGCTGGTGGAGATCCCAGACTTATCTAAGGCAGAAAAACTTGAAAAAGTTTCTCTTTTTTTGTTGTTACAACTTGCGTCTACTGCATCCATCCACGTTATCTCTTCCCAAGCTTACATATTTGGATTTAACTTACTGCAAAGAGATTGAAAGCCTTGAAAGCAATGTTCATTCAAAATCTCTCAAAGAACTGAGACTCGGGGGTTGTTTATCGCTCAAGAAATTTTCAGTGACATCAGATGAAATAAAAGTATTGAACTTATCTAAGACCGCTATATGTGCATTGTCACCATCAATTGGTGACTTATTGTCTTTAGAACAATTAGACCTAAGTGGAACTAATGTTGAGAGCTTGCCTGAAAGCATCAAAAACCTTTCAATGCTAACATGGCTTGATTTAGAGGATTGTAAGAAACTCGTGTCTCTACCAGAGCTTCCATCATCACTGGAGGCACTTTGTTTAAATAAATGCAAGAAACTCGTGTCTCTACCAGAGCTTCCATCATCCTTGATGGAACTTTATTTAAACAATTGTGAGAAGCTCGTGTCTCTGCCGGAGCTTCCATCATCCTTAAGGGAACTTTATTTAAACAATTGCCAGAAACTCGTGTCTCTACCGGAGCTTCCATCATCACTGCTACTGCTTCGTTTAAATGATTGCCAGAAACTCGTGTTTCTGCCGGAGCTTCCATCATCCTTGAGGGAACTTTATTTAAACAATTGCCAGAAACTCGTGTCTCTGCCGGAGCTTCCATCATCACTGCTACAACTTTGTTTAAATGATTGCTGGAAACTCGTGTCTCTGCCGGAGCTTCCATCATCCCTGATGGAACTTTATTTAAACAATTGTGAGAAACTCGCGTCTCTGCCAAAGCTTCCATCATCCTTGATGGAACTTTATTTAAACAATTGTGAGAAACTTGTGTCTCTGCCGGAGCTTCCATCATCCTTGAGGGAACTTAATTTAAACAATTGCCAGAAACTCGTGTCTCTGCCGGAGCTTCCATCATCCCTGCTAAAGCTTCCTTTAAATGATTGCTGTAAACTCGTGTCTCTACCAGAGCTTCCATCGTCCCTGAGAGAGCTTCCTTTAAATAATTGCTTGAAACTTGTGTCTCTGCCAAAACTTCCACCATTAGTGAAAATAGTGTGCACCTTTAACTGCATTTCTTTGAATAGAGACATCACACAAGGGCTACTGTTAGAACACATGTCTTAGAGTCGCATACCCTACTTACATGAACAATATCTTTATAATCCCCAGTTTCATGATCAAGATTATTTCATCTTCCCAGGCGACCATGTCACCAACGAGTCCGGGTTTCATACAGTGGAGAGTTCACTAACTATTCCTGATCTTCCCAAATCTGACTTGTTGGGTTTCATTTGTTGCATTACTTTTCCTAATGGACGAGCTTTAGATGTTTCGGATGATGCTGTTTGGGATGAAGTTTTGGGTGATAATTATTGGGGAGATGAAGACTTGGGTGTTTATGGTCTTGTTTTCATTGATATCTATCAAGATGGCAAAAAGATCAACTTGCAACAGATGGAAATAGAATGCCCCAAAAATTTAATTTCAGATCACGTGTTCTTTTCCTATGTTGACATTAGTCGATTTGGCAGAATAAGTGAAGTGTGTGATCAATTCAGCAACATAACATTTAAATTTAATTGTTGCTTGCTTGATGACTCGGTGATAAAAGGATGTGGGGTCTTCCCAGTATATGCCACAACATCGGGATTGAAGCTGGTTGGACATGATCAAGAGAATGTTCTTGAATACAAATCAATTGTTCAAATCTTTGATAACGAGGCACAGGCCAGAGCAATTGGAGTTGGAGGCTCAAATAATGAAAATGAAGATGGCTTGGAACAACTTCTTCCTGCATTCAAGAGGCTGAGGATTTCACCATAAATCATAATCATGGTGGAGAATGTTTAGAAATAAAGAGGGAAACAGGCATTCATTTGACAATACCTTTGGACACAGTAAATGAGTGATATCAAGTGGTGATGGTAATATATTCATGACTAAAAAGTTACATGAAAAATGAAGTTATATATTATTATATTTTGCTAATGACTTTTATCTTTTTGAGGATGATTTTTGTATAAAGTTCTTTTGTGTTTGTGTCCTATTTCCATTTGAATTAATTATGATTTTGATTTTATTTTGGAGAGTTTTGTACATTATGACGTATAACAAGTTGCAATTTTCTAGCACATTTATTTTATATTAGTTATTAAAAAAATTGTTATTAAACCTTAAAGTAATACTACTTAATATCATACTGAGATTGACTATTAAACCAGCAAAGAAGAGTTGCAAAATCCTTTTAACAAGCTTTGCTGATTGAGCCCCAAAATTTTAACGTTCTTGTAACAACTAACAGATCTTCACCATTCATAGCTTTTTAATTTAAAAATAAAATAGTTATCTTCCTTTTCTTTTTCCTTAAAGCCTTACTCTGAAATATACTCTTTATGTTTGTGAGGAAAGGAGTGAGAGATGTATGGGAAAAGATCTTTTCGAAGGAAAATAGAAAATTTGGAGAACATGCAGCCTTGTAGATTTATTCAAACAGAAGTTGCCAAGGTTGCAGGAAGTGATGTTGTTTGGGAAGTCCATGCCTGTTTCGTTATATTTCTTAATCATTTTTTCATGATGTGACAAACATATTTATGTAAAACTTGTGATTAAGATTAATCTGAATATACATCTCAATTATATTTAACAATTTAAAATTAATTCTATTAGTTATACAAAAATCTGAAACAAACGAGCATGTAATCGATATGGTCTTGCAGTTTAAGAGTTTTGATGATGTGGAAGTAAAGAATAGTGTTGGATTGAGTTTGAATGTTGTTGAAAGAATAAAGTGGGAGCAAGAAAGAGTTGGATGGATTACTTGAATTTAAAGACAAAGGAGGATTAAGAGTGAAAGAGTTTGGAGACATTACTCCATATGCTATGAGGAAAAGGTACCATATAGCAATGGAGCCCCAGATGAAAATTTGTTATTCATTCATAGTTAGTTATTTATTGTTATTGCTTCTGATTCCGATGGATTTCATGATCAAAGCTCTTAAATAGTGTCGCCATCTTCTCTCACAGTGTCGCCCATGGCTGTTATTCTTGGCAGTGAAGCCCTCTGCATCGCGTCCTCATGGCATTTTCACGTTTCGTTTTCTTTCTCTTAATTACGTAGCTTTTTTTTTTTTTTTTCGTATTCTGGTCCTTATTGGTTTTTTCTATATTGGGTTCTAGAGCCCGTTTTAGTTTTGGGCATGCTACCAAAAAAAGGAGTTAGTTTCTTTTTGCATCTCCCTTTTTTGCTTGTACGCATCCTTTTCCTTTTCTTAAAATCTTTTTCTTAAATTATCTTCATCTCCTTCCCGTAAACATATTACCCTCCCTCCACTGAGGAGGTCTAGTTGGTTGAGCAGGATGCGTGAGTTATTATAAACTCCCTGGTACTGTGTTCGATTCTTACGAATCAAAAAAAATATTACCCTCCCTCCCAAAATATAAAGTCCAAAATTTGCGGACTGTCATCAATTCCAGTATTAACATTGAACATCGCTTTTGCCGAAATTGTTGTGCATAGACGGGGTGTGAGTTTAATTGAAGAAGAACAGGTAAGGAGGTGTAGATTGGGAAAAACAATTTTAAAAAAGGAAGTGTTCAAGTAATAAGAGCTGGTGCAAATAGCATCTCCCATTAAAGGATCTTTTCTCCCCATTAAACTGGTTTAGATAACAGGCCTACCACGTAATCCACCATTTTGGTCCAAATGCTAGTTGTTGTTGTTTTCCCTCTTTTCTTAATTTAAGTCTTTTCACGTTAAGTCAATAAAGGCTAATATATATTATTATAAAAAAAAAGCAATTAATTTCATTTTGTTTAATTCTAATTTGACTTCTTTGTTTACTTTTAGGACTAACGATAATTAAAATAGCTGCCAAGCACAAAAAAAGTAAAATATATATATATATATATATATATATATATATATATATATATATATATATATATATATATAAAAGTAAAAGGCTAAATTACAAATTTGGTCCCTTATATTTTCTAATATGCAATTTTGGTGGTCTTCCTATTTTTAAATCTGCAATTTTGGTCCCACAATTTTTAAAATTACACAATTTTTTTGTTGGTCCCTCCGTCTATTGATTGTCAGTTGACCATGATGATATGGACGAATGATTTAGCACTTCAATGGTGTTCGAGCTTTATGGATGAAAAGAATGTGATTGACACCCACTAAAGGTAGTCAACTAGGTTCTCTAACCAAAATTAGTCATTGATAAAACCGCTAGATATTTCACATTAACATGATTAACGAAAATAATTTCCTCTAATTATATATTAATCTAAGGCAAGGTAAAGAAAGTGCAGAGTTTGGTGAGTCCGTAGAAATATATCACTAATAACATCAAGTTAAACTGCAGATCCAATTTCCTCTCAAAATCAAAGATTTTGTTGTATGTATCTGTTGTCACATAAAAATTAGTCATTTGGATCGGCCAACTGCTTCAACACGATCCCAAATAATGATCAAACGATTTGTTCCAAGAAGAGGAATATGCTTCTTGAATATTGGTTCCCAAGCTACTCTGGAAAGCGCTTGGTGTAGGTGAATGAAGAAGAAAAGAGGAAATATGATTTTGCATGAAAGGTAAAGGTTGAAAGCTATAAATGAAAGGCTGTAAAATGAAATCGATAAAGAAAAGCAGTAAAGGAAAAGCTATAAAAGAAAGCAATAAAGGCTTAAAGCTTTAAAGGTAAAATGCAAGATAAAATAGGCTTGTTTTTGGATTGATTGTCTCCCCTTAAATTTGAAGTACAAGGCCTATTTATAGGCTAAAAACTTAGATCCTCTACTAAGCCACGTTTTTCTCCATTTACTAACTAACTAGAACATGGTTTGAGAGTCACTCGGCTGATTTTACACTCAATTAGCTGATTTTGGATGCTGATTATCGGGCTAACAGTTGCTGATTTCGACTGACTGGTGCATATTAAAACTGATCCACCTTCTAGTAACTACTCCTATATTCTAGGCACATTCCTTTCTTGCACAAACCAACAAATCTACATTTTAAATTTCAAACAAACTAGAAACTGCTTCCTATTTTTAAGGGAGCACTATCTTTAATTAGTTTTAACCACCACAGGCCATTTTAATATCACAAAATTGTGGAGAATATTATCTTATCTTTTATTAAATTAAATCTAACTTAATTGCAAAATTCGGTTACCAAACAAATGCCCCCTGCATTTTTTAGCTGACGATAATAAGAGGAAGATGAAAGATGCATTATGTTAGCCGAATCAAGCTACCATCATTAGTACTATATTAACTGCATCAACACTATTAGTTTCTGAATGATATATTCCTCCCTCCACAAATGCCTATGATTCTTTTAGCTTTTTATGAGCTATCAGGCTTGGTAGAAGTTAGGACTTGTTATACTTACGACTGCCTCTTGCTTCAGCTTTGGTTCTTCATCAATTTTGGCACTATCCTCCTATCAGCTGTTCAGGTTCCTGGTTGATACTTTGTGGGAACATTTTTTTTTTTTTTGCATCTTACCTTGATTCCAAACTAATATGGTTCGGTTGCATGTGAAAACTTGGATCTTCTACAACTAATGGGTTTGCAGAAAGTAGACTTACAATGCTTTACTAACACTACTATATGCTCCCAGCTTCACCTATATTGGCTTGCAGAAAGTAGACTTACATTGTTAAGACGTCACAATTATATGCTTCCAGCTTCATCTCTACTGGTTTGCAGAAAGTTGACTCACAATGTTAGCATAACAATGCTATATGCCCCTCAGCTTCACCTCTACTGGTTTGCAGAAAGTAGACTTAATATGTTAAGATAACATAGCTATATGCCCTCCAGCTTCACGTCTACTGGTTTGCAGAAAGTAGACTTACAATGTTAGCATAACACTGCTATATGCCCCCCCAGCTTCAGCTGATGCAGAACACTTCAACCTTGTCTTATTCAGTTGGTGTGACCTTTTGTTTTTGTAACACCCCAAGTTTCGGGTACTAGGAATATACCTTAAGGAGAACCCTTATTAGGACTCTTTTGTTATATTTTCTGTAAATTCTTGTTATTATTACTTGTATATTATCGGTTTTGTCCTAAGCATGTACCTATGTTGTGATAGTGTTTGTGCTTTTCTATGCACGTGTGTCGTGTGTATTTTATTGATGCTGTTGTTGTTATTTGTGATCTTATTGGTGTGGATGTTAGATTATTATTATTATCTTTATTATATTATATTATGTTAGTGTTATAGTTATTATATTTGGTGTTAGAGGAGTGTTAGATTAAGTTCTTATAATTAGAATGTTTGAAAAGTGTTTAAGTATAGTGATGAGCTTTATGATGAAAACCCTAGAAAGACTACGTCATATCTTGAGTTGTACTTGTCCATATGATGTGTTGTTTGCGTCGTTGGAAAGGTTGCTGAAAAAGCTACAATTTATCCCTACACCTTAGAAACCAAAATCGGCTTCCATCTTAGAGAAAATCGGCTCTAAAGTAGGTCACTTGATTATGAAAAACCCTTTAAGTCCCACATTGGGCAAAATAATTTCATAAATCCCTTCCTTCCTATATATATATAGAGTAGATCACCCAGTCTTAGTAGCACCAAAGAATAAAGTGGGCTTAGCGTTAAGCGTGGAGCCCCTTATAGTTAATATTTTTTTATCTTCCCCTTAGAGTTTCCAAACTCGGGGCATATAGGCGGGGCTTGGGATCGTGTTTTTTTTCACACCCAAGTTTTAGCCATAGTAAGAGTTGTTGCGGTGGTCATGATGGACAACACCACCAAGCTCTCCCGGGTCAGTCGGAGATTATCTTTGTGCTTCCCAAGTGAGTGCTTTCCCCTACCCTTCGCTTTTAGATTTTAATTGGACGGGTTGTGAATACCCCGAAGCATTATGTTTTCTTTAATGCGATGATGAATTGATTATGTTTGAATTGTAGACATCTCACCTTAGGATTCGATCATGTTTGAATTGTAGATATTTAAGTATCTTATCTTATGACCCAGATATCTCATCGTAGTTTAGGAAAATGATGTGGAAATTAAGAGATGTAAAGAGAGTAAACAGGAACGTGATTTTAATGTGAAAAACGAGTGGTGAATATGACTGAATTAGGCTTAGGTGTCTTCATAAGAGGTGTAACCCTAGATGTTAGATAACTAATGGCTTTGGTTTCATCCCAATCGGAATTCTAGAACTCTAGATATCACCCAATTAGTGAGCAAAGGTCAAGCTGTCAGGATTCCGCGATAAGTCTATGTTGTTATTAATTTTAGGCATAGTAGATCATAATACTAGATCTTGAGGTCAACATACGAGTTGTAGATAATTGTCTTAACTTTAAAACAAGATAAAATTCAACTTGATATGATTAGTATAACTCTAGATATCATGTTTATACCTCAGAAAGGTCATAGATGCACAACATAAAATGATAGAAGTAATACTAAAAACTTAAAGGACGTTATACCAATCATAATACAAAGTAGATAGATTCTACAATTGATGTATGGCATAGGGTTAAGATGTATTTCAGGTACTTGACTTGATTGAATAATGAGATTGAATACATGTGTTGTTGTTATAACTTGAATGGTGATTTGTGAGTGTTGTGCAATCATTGAATGCTTTACATTATCCCTAAAGTGTGAATTGTAATGTATGAGTATTAAATGTCTTTGAATTTGTGAGTTAAGAGGTGATGTTAGATGCCATTGAGATGGGTGATCTAGCCTATATGGGGTGAGAATGGACCCAAGTGATATTTTGACCGTGAGTGACCTAGCCTATGTGGGGCGAGAATGGGTTCACTATGTTTGATGTGAGGTTTAATGAAGTCATGAACATCTATGTGAATCATGCATCATAACATGATATATATGTGTTTTTGAAAGTTGTTTATGAACCTAACTGGGGAGGTCGTGAAGAACTCGATGAGTTCTGACCTTGGGGGTGTTATCTGGTTTGGAATCTCCTTTAAACTCATGCTGATCCCATGGGTTGGAGTATCCTTGCAAGACTGGGTAACCCTGACGAGCCGCTAGGGGTATCATCCTGGTTGAGACTGTTAGTGTCGGATGCCCATGGTGCGGCTATTCGTCGACTCGCACGTACTCCCAGGCTACTTTCACAAGAATGTTTTACTGGTACCACATGCATATGAGAAAAGAGAATGGAACATCGCATTGCATACGTGCATTATTGTAAGTTTTGTCTGACTTGTGTGGTTTATGAAGTGGATGCCATGTGATGTGTGAATGATTCTATCCATAATCATAATATGTTGTGAATGTATATATATCTAGACTTGTAATGGAATGGGATAGGATGTGACTCTTAGTGGGCATAGAGAGAGATGTACCTAGAACGACACTATGTGAGTATAGGTCATGATGTATTTTGCTATTAAGAAATAGATTGATGCAAAGAAAGTGTTAGATAGTAAAATACGAGCATGGAAAGTGAAGTTAACGTAGAGGGAGTAATGGAAGTAACTTGCTAGTTAAAGAATAAATACTAAGATACTGATGATGGTGAACTAGCGTAGTAGAGTGAGCATGAGAGATGTGTTATAGGAAAGTTTTTATGATCGATGGATGTGGACTAACTATAGAAATAATAGAGTTTTATAAAGGCTCGGAGAGGGTAAATTCATAAAGACTAATAGATGAATTGTTCAGGTAGAAGGGTTTAACCCAGCCGTAGAGTCTTAGAGCACTCACCGAGACCTTATGTCTCACCCCTTTAAGTTCCCTCCTTTCAGGAAACAGGTGATGGCGCGTGTCGTTGGAGCATGGAGCCTCGTCATAGAATATGTAACTTAGTTATTTTATATTTCTATGTAATTTTCTTATATGTTGCATGATGTAAATGTTACAAGAAATAAGTTGTAATTATTAAATCAAGTTGTAATTTATATGTTTATATGTTAGCTTCCGCATGAGATGGTTGTGTAAATGTTTTTAATTTTTGCGTCTTTAGAAATATTAAGCGTAGTTACGGTAATATCCTTAGGGTGTTACATTAGTGGTATCAGAGCAGGTCGGACCTTCCGGCTTGTGTGTTATGTGTCTTCCATGTTCTCCTACATGTGTTCTATGAAATTGTTTGACATTATTTAAAGTGTGTTGAGTGTTTTGGTCATTCGCTATACCATAGATCCTAGTTTTGTTGTCACGAAATATTGAGACTGGCCATCTCAATAATTTGTGTGATGCGAGTAGGACATTATGGCAAACGAAAATCGAGGTTAAGATAAGTTGTCCTTGATCTCATTCTTGTTATATGCATGTCTTAGGAGTAACATTTTCTTTTCCTATGCATGGATGATGTGGTGTTGTTTGAACTTATTAGTTCTTACTTGAATACTTGTATGTGTTAATATAGGATGTTCTAATGTATGCCTCTTTTCATTGATGTGATGGCCCTTAAGTGAGAATTTGGTTGTGCCTAGTGTGGGTTACTCTTAAGTAATGTTTGAATGGAAAGTTCCCTTAGTTGTTACACGGGTTTCTTTTTTATTTGCTAAA
The DNA here is from genome assembly GCA_026413185.1 of Pueraria montana var. lobata. Taxonomy (NCBI): domain Eukaryota; kingdom Viridiplantae; phylum Streptophyta; class Magnoliopsida; order Fabales; family Fabaceae; genus Pueraria; species Pueraria montana. The sequence goes on along the minus strand of CM048651.1, from coordinate 33,819,757 downwards.
TGAATGATTTGGAATAAGTACATTTCCTTACATGCATCCCCTCTTCCCATATTATATCTGATTGTTCTATCCTCTTTTGAATGAATGCATTTACTATATGCTTGCCTTGTTGTTTTATCTTGATAACTTGCATGAATGCACTATGTCTGGATTTATTGGGGAGTTGAGTGATTCACATGATTCAAGGGTGAGAGACGAGGGTGTCAACATAGAAGTTTCTTACATATGAATGCTTGTGCGTGCATACTGTATATGCGCGTGTAGTTATGGGCATGCTTTGCCTGTGTGCCTTTGCGCCTATAAGTGAGGGGAATGCGATTTTCCCCAATCCTAGAGTGCTTAAGTACTGTAATTGCTATATGTAAACAATATGTTGCATTCATATTGACATTTTGTTGTTTTGAATCACCATGATTGGGAATCTATAATGACATTATATTCTTTTAATTGTTTCTACTTGTCCTTTATGCTTTCATTCTGTGTTGCTGAGTGGTTAGTAAGGGAATAGAATCGAGAGTTAGGTGTTTATCTACCTTGAGAATGAAAGTGAGGATATAGTCGTGTTGGGGATAAAAGAAGTAGTAACCTTAGTCTTCTTGACTAGGCTAGACTTGGTAGAAGAGATGTTAACCTAGGCAACTCAACATAACAAACACCATGTAACAAACCCTCATAGATGCCCCTAAGATGAGATTGATAGATATAAGTGAACATAGTAACCTGGTAGAGATTAAGATAGAGTAAAGGAAGGAATACTTAAAGGAGCATACGTTTGTAAAACTAGATTCCTTAGTATACCTACCTCCCAGGTTGACACCTGAGTTAAGTTCACCACATCAACTAGCAATTATGTTTAAGAGTTAAGCCTAGTATACAAAAAGAAAGTCGTGATGGATAGACAATAGATATAACAAACTCACCATTAAGTTACAAATCCGATGTAAAAGTTTGAGGGATCCATAGAGGCCTTAAGAGTAGAATCATCCTAAGAGGAATTTGAGAGAAGTCACTAATTAAACTCCTTATAATTAAGATTATCTAGAAGACCATTAGTGGATTAGGCTTAAACTAGCTGAGAGAAGTAGAAAGGAAGAAAAGCCCTTTTTACCTAAAGTGAGTACCTAAAGAATATATCTAATGAGGGAATGAGATGGTTTTAGCTAGTGCCTACCTAGTAAGAGATGGTGCTAAGATAAAACCATTAGATCTTTTACAGGAGAAGCTTAGTCCGAAGCCATTAGAGGAGATGATTCTATGAAAGTGCAAGAGTATAGATGGATGCCTTGTAAGAACTTAAAACCAGGATAGTGGAAGAAGAGATAGTGATAGGTATTTGCTTAAGTAAGAGTTACCCGAAAGATAGTTACCAGCAAGCCTGAGTATGGATTAGGATCCCCTTGTGGAGAGTAAAGACTTCTTGAGTAGGATTAAGGAAGGATCATAAAATCTCATAAGGATAAACCTAGTACTGAAATCAGCAAGAAGGGTAGACCAAGAAGGATAGAGAGGATACCTAAATAGAATTCAAGTGAAAGCTTAGAACCTTTTCAGTAAGATCCCGTTTAAAAATCTTTAGGAAGTTACATGTGGAGGGTTCGGAAAGGGAGTTATGAGTGAGAAACCATAAGTACGAGACCTAGTTGTGATAGTAATCAGCTTAGTTTTAACCTAAATCTTTGAAGTACCCTTTATGACCATAGGATTCCGATCTTTAAGAAAAAGTAAGAAGGATAAGAAACTAGTGGGATATTAGATTTAGTGCTACAACCTTGATCAAAAGATACATTAAGAAGTGAAAGAAGATAGATATGTGTAGTAAAAGTATGTGGATCGGCTTTGATTTTCGAGGACGAAAATCTTTTAAGGGGGGTAAAATTGTAACACCCCAAGTTTCGGGTACTAGGAATATACCTTAAGGAGAACCCTTATTAGGACTCTTTTGTTATATTTTCTATAAATTCTTGTTATTATTACTTGTATATTATCGGTTTTGTCCTAAGCATGTACCTATGTTGTGATAGTGTTTGTGCTTTTCTATGCACGTGTGTCGTGTGTATTTTATTGATGCTGTTGTTGTTATTTGTGATCTTATTGGTGTGGATGTTAGATTATTATTATTATCTTTATTATATTATATTATGTTAGTGTTATAGTTATTATATTTGGTGTTAGAGGAGTGTTAGATTAAGTTCTTATAATTAGAATGTTTGAAAAGTGTTTAAGTATAGTGATGAGCTTTATGATGAAAACCCTAGAAAGACTACGTCATATCTTGAGTTGTACTTGTCCATATGATGTGTTGTTTGCGTCGTTGGAAAGGTTGCTGAAAAAGCTACAATTTATCCCTACACCTTAGAAACCAAAATCGGCTTCCATCTTAGAGAAAATCGGCTCTAAAGTAGGTCACTTGATTATGAAAAACCCTTTAAGTCCCACATTGGGCAAAATAATTTCATAAATCCCTTCCTTCCTATATATATATAGAGTAGATCACCCAGTCTTAGTAGCACCAAAGAATAAAGTGGGCTTAGCGTTAAGCGTGGAGCCCCTTATAGTTAATATTTTTTTATCTTCCCCTTAGAGTTTCCAAACTCGGGGCATATAGGCGGGGCTTGGGATCGTGTTTTTTTTCACACCCAAGTTTTAGCCATAGTAAGAGTTGTTGCGGTGGTCATGATGGACAACACCACCAAGCTCTCCCGGGTCAGTCGGAGATCATCTTTGTGCTTCCCAAGTGAGTGCTTTCCCCTACCCTTCGCTTTTAGATTTTAATTGGACGGGTTGTGAATACCCCGAAGCATTATGTTTTCTTTAATGCGATGATGAATTGATTATGTTTGAATTGTAGACATCTCACCTTAGGATTCGATCATGTTTGAATTGTAGATATTTAAGTATCTTATCTTATGACCCAGATATCTCATCGTAGTTTAGGAAAATGATGTGGAAATTAAGAGATGTAAAGAGAGTAAACAGGAACGTGATTTTAATGTGAAAAACGAGTGGTGAATATGACTGAATTAGGCTTAGGTGTCTTCATAAGAGGTGTAACCCTAGATGTTAGATAACTAATGGCTTTGGTTTCATCCCAATCGGAATTCTAGAACTCTAGATATCACCCAATTAGTGAGCAAAGGTCAAGCTGTCAGGATTCCGCGATAAGTCTATGTTGTTATTAATTTTAGGCATAGTAGATCATAATACTAGATCTTGAGGTCAACATACGAGTTGTAGATAATTGTCTTAACTTTAAAACAAGATAAAATTCAACTTGATATGATTAGTATAACTCTAGATATCATGTTTATACCTCAGAAAGGTCATAGATGCACAACATAAAATGATAGAAGTAATACTAAAAACTTAAAGGACGTTATACCAATCATAATACAAAGTAGATAGATTCTACAATTGATGTATGGCATAGGGTTAAGATGTATTTCAGGTACTTGACTTGATTGAATAATGAGATTGAATACATGTGTTGTTGTTATAACTTGAATGGTGATTTGTGAGTGTTGTGCAATCATTGAATGCTTTACATTATCCCTAAAGTGTGAATTGTAATGTATGAGTATTAAATGTCTTTGAATTTGTGAGTTAAGAGGTGATGTTAGATGCCATTGAGATGGGTGATCTAGCCTATATGGGGTGAGAATGGACCCAAGTGATATTTTGACCGTGAGTGACCTAGCCTATGTGGGGCGAGAATGGGTTCACTATGTTTGATGTGAGGTTTAATGAAGTCATGAACATCTATGTGAATCATGCATCATAACATGATATATATGTGTTTTTGAAAGTTGTTTATGAACCTAACTGGGGAGGTCGTGAAGAACTCGATGAGTTCTGACCTTGGGGGTGTTATCTGGTTTGGAATCTCCTTTAAACTCATGCTGATCCCATGGGTTGGAGTATCCTTGCAAGACTGGGTAACCCTGACGAGCCGCTAGGGGTATCATCCTGGTTGAGACTGTTAGTGTCGGATGCCCATGGTGCGGCTATTCGTCGACTCGCACGTACTCCCAGGCTACTTTCACAAGAATGTTTTACTGGTACCACATGCATATGAGAAAAGAGAATGGAACATCGCATTGCATACGTGCATTATTGTAAGTTTTGTCTGACTTGTGTGGTTTATGAAGTGGATGCCATGTGATGTGTGAATGATTCTATCCATAATCATAATATGTTGTGAATGTATATATATCTAGACTTGTAATGGAATGGGATAGGATGTGACTCTTAGTGGGCATAGAGAGAGATGTACCTAGAACGACACTATGTGAGTATAGGTCATGATGTATTTTGCTATTAAGAAATAGATTGATGCAAAGAAAGTGTTAGATAGTAAAATACGAGCATGGAAAGTGAAGTTAACGTAGAGGGAGTAATGGAAGTAACTTGCTAGTTAAAGAATAAATACTAAGATACTGATGATGGTGAACTAGCGTAGTAGAGTGAGCATGAGAGATGTGTTATAGGAAAGTTTTTATGATCGATGGATGTGGACTAACTATAGAAATAATAGAGTTTTATAAAGGCTCGGAGAGGGTAAATTCATAAAGACTAATAGATGAATTGTTCGGGTAGAAGGGTTTAACCCAGCCGTAGAGTCTTAGAGCACTCACCGAGACCTTATGTCTCACCCCTTTAAGTTCCCTCCTTTCAGGAAACAGGTGATGGCGCGTGTCGTTGGAGCATGGAGCCTCGTCATAGAAGATGTAGCTTAGTTATTTTATATTTCTATGTAATTTTCTTATATGTTGCATGATGTAAATGTTACAAGAAATAAGTTGTAATTATTAAATCAAGTTGTAATTTATATGTTTATATGTTAGCTTCCGCATGAGATGGTTGTGTAAATGTTTTTAATTTTTGCGTCTTTAGAAATATTAAGCGTAGTTACGGTAATATCCTTAGGGTGTTACAGTTTTCATTGCTCAAGCGTTAGTTATTTCCATCTACCATTTAACATAGCTATATACGATTTTTTTCCTATAAGTATTAATTGGAGAAGAAAATAAAAAAATAAAATAAATTAATTTTTTTCTCATAAACTAAAATTAATTTATATATGCACCTCAATTTTAGAAAAGTTAAATGAAATATTTTTTTTTTTTACAAAAAGTTCAATAGATTTTAGATAGTAACTCAATTAATTTTGATAGTTATGGAAATACTTATGGAAAAATTATCCAAACAAAGAAAAGTCTCTTTGATAGTTGGCCAACAAAGGCATTAATTAACTATAACCTAGTTAGTCCAGTGGTGAGAGTTATCATAGATGCATGAGAATTTAGATTCAAATTCTCATTGTCCCATTATACAACAAAAAAGAAAGTTTAAATTATCTTAAAACACTCTTTAATTCAAAAAAATTAAGCGGTCAATCATGAAAATTAATCCGTTAAGATCGACTACCATATATAGGATGGGAACAGGAGAAAACAACTGCTCTACAAATTGTCAAATTAATAATTAATGTGACATAGGCATATATATAATTTCAGACTGTTAAAATTCATATAGAAATTATGGTAAACATCATTGACCCTTGAATCCCCCTTGGTCTTTTAGCAGTCAAATTGGCTTGTAACTGAGTATCCTATAATCTCTTACGGTCTTACCTCTTATCCTCTTCTTCTCGTACTCCTATATCTTCTCCTTTCTCTGTATTTTTTTTTTTTAATTTTCTTCAATGTTCTAAACATTTTTTTTCAGATTATCTCTTTTTTTTTTTAATTTTATCAAATTGAAAACAAACCTGAATAGTTAGCTACGAGAAAGCCTTTGCTAAACATGACGGACAACCCTTGTCAGCAAATGGAAAGCTGCTCTCACAGAAACAGCCAATTTATCGAGGTGGCACTCTCAAAATGGATAAATAAAATTTTCTGAAATAAAAAATGAGAAAAACATCAAGTTATTGTTTTAAATTGAGTTCGCCATATTTAATTCTAAATTGAGTGTACTTTTGTAGTATAACAACTTTAATGCTAATTTGCTTAAGAAATTTGTTGTATAAAAAAAAGCAAAGGTGTTGATTATCTTCTCTAAGTCATTAAATATTCATTCCCCAGTTATATGTTTTTTCTTTCTTTCTCTTCTAAACTACCAGTTATATATCGAGTCACTGAAAAATGCAACATTAAGTCTGTAGCTACTAAAGAGACAGAGCAATTAATAAAAACTGACCTTTCAATTTTGTCGCCAGATACTGATCCAATTCATACATCGATAAACTAGCCCGAGTCCTTTTATAGAATTCAAAACCAACTTCTCTTGCTGCAATCACAAATGCTGCTTCATCTGGAGATTCAGTCTCATATGAGACATTTCCTGTGTCCTCCTCAACTTCTGGTATGGCTGTATGGTAGATTGCCAATAAATGAAAAAAAATTCAGGATAACATTTGCATAAGGCTCATTAACCCATTTTCCATTCATTATCCTTTCATCTGAAAAGTTGAATCCTTTGATGGGAGCATTTCTGACAGGAGAGTCCCTTGTGTCATCAATCAAACGAGAACCATTCTTTTAGGATCAATGAAAATCGTAGAATCATCTGGTCTTAGGTACCACCTTTTCATGAATCCATTGTCCAAGTCATCTTCAGTTGCAATGCCAAAGAAAATAGATCCAACAAATGCCATTAGAAACAAAATACAAAACAAGAAGTAGATAACCCTATCCATCTTCTTCTCAACCTTGCTTCTCTTTGAAGGGGCATCAGTGGAATTTTGAATGACCTTCGTGTCATGACCAGTGAAGATGACAGCACCAAATATGTAGTCTGTTACGAAGTTTAGAGTCTCTGAGAAGAAGTTGCAGAGGAGAAAGGGGATACTGTTGTTCTTCATACTCCATGCTCCCAACAAATGAATATAAATTTGCATTTGGGTCTTCACATTTGATTGTAGCTTTAAAATCACCAAAATGAAAGTCCTCATGTAAGGAAGAAGTTTCTTCCAACCCTTGTTTTAACTTCAAAGTTGTCTCCCCATCCAAATTCATGATCTCAACATAGCAGAATATGCATCCTCATTACTTTACTGGATGAAAGCAGTAGGAGGTCTGCAGGGAAGAATGCATCCTTTAATGATTTTTTGTTTGCAACATATAAAAAAATCTCAATGATGTTTAACTTCAATGAACTTGAATTTTATTTTATTTTATACTTAAAATATACAATGAAAGGCTACACTCACTAGATATTGTAGGTAAAAACAAAATGTGTGCGAACGAAAATAATATATTACTCATGCCACTATTAACATGGAATGAAAAATTACTATAGTTCATATGAATGATTAACTTTTAAATATATCTTTTATAATTCAAATATCTATATTAAAATGTGTTTTTTTTTTATATATTTTTGAGTTATATATTATCAGTTTTTTTTTAACTTTTATGCACAACTAGAATTTCATTAATTAGAGACTGATTTAAAGATTGAAAATATTTAATCATTGCAGAAATCAATTTATAGAGAGATTTAGAAACTAAAAATATTTAATTACTAAACAGACCGATTTCAAGACTAAATAAAGTTGGCCTCTAAAATAGTCAAATGTCTCTCAAACATATATTTATTTTTTTACAAACCAATTTCTTAATCACTAATTGTCAACACCTAATTTCATCCGGGCAATTAAAAAAAAAGGAGAAATAAATGGAAAAGGAAATTAATAATTATTAAAATCAACAAAAATTCAATTGTTTCTTTTATGGTTTGAGTTTGTCACTCAAATAAAGTGGTTGAATGAAAAATAAAAAAATGTTGAATTAAAATAAAAATTATATATAATAACAAATTTAGAAATAAAAAAAAAGTTTTCAGAAATTTAGCGAATTTTTAAACAAAAATGCACGTGTCAACGTTTCTCAGGTCCATTTCTCTCTCTCCCTCCTATTTCATCAGCACTCCCATCATTCACGCTAGCACTCTGATTTGAGATTTCATAACAAACAAAAAATCCACTCACACTAAACACGGGCTCTCAAGTTTTGTTTTCCACGTGTAAGCATCACACACCAACACTCTTGGACCTGGGCCGATTTCAATCTATAGCAACTTGCAAATAGGAGTAGCTTTCTTCATTCTCTCGATTCTCCTTTGAACCTCTATATCTTCCAAGGAAATGGTAAATAATAAAGGGATAAAATATGTTTTTAGTCCCTATACTTTCTTTGAATCTTATTTTTAGTCTCCAAACTTTCATATCATGCAATTTAGTTCCTAAATTTTTTAAAAAAAAGTGTTTTTAGTCCCTAAACTTACTTCCCTTTTCCGCACGTTTTTTAACTTTAGGTTGTGAGGAGGACTAAAAACATGATTTTTATAAAGTTTATGGATTAAATTACATGATATAAAAGTTCAGGGATTAAAAATAAGATTCAACTAAGATAAAGTCATACAAGGATGAGAATGTGAACGTTTCTTTTATTTACTATTAGAATTTGGTAACAAAATTGATTCTTAAAATGAAAAAATAAAATAAAATAAAATGATAAAATTGGATTTTTCCTTTCTCTATTTAATTAAGGTGTATGCTTCATTCTGGCGTAATTATTAAAGATCAACATCTTGTGATTCCAAGAACAACTTCATTTTGTCTCTCTAGTAGTAGTAATCTTTACCATCAAAGCCTGGAGGCCTGTTTGTTGATGATCCTTCTGGAATGAATACTGTTGGAGCTTGCATAGCCATCACTTCTTCCAAGATCTTTCTCCTACATTGTTAAGTGTGCTCAACCCTAGAGTTAAGCTCTGATGCCAATTGAAGTGAACAAAATAACACAAGAAGGGGGTTGAATTGTGTTTTAAAAAAACTTTGCTTGCTTTTTATAGATTCTGCAATAACTCATAATGTAAAGAGTTCAGAATGAATATTTGTTCTAAGCTCAGAAAGGATTCTTTAGCAGTTTCTAGAAAATGTTTCCTAAGAACGAAACTTCAAGTTCTTTGTGTGTTAAGTGATTTTTCCCAAAACATATTTTTTCTATTTAAAACATTGTTTAAAAGGATTTACTGAAATATGTAAAACAGGAATTATAAAGCTCTACCAAATAAACAGTTAAGGGAAGGGTAAAGAGAAATCACATAGAGAATTTTTATATTGGTTCACCCCAAAACCAGGGCTACATCCAGTCCTCACTCTCCAGTGAGGTTTTCACTAAAACAACACCACAACCAGTCACCTTTGGCTTACACAGCAACCTCAATAGGTTCACCACATTATAGAGCTCACACCAGCTCTTATCACAACAACAACAGTGTCACCACACTGTTACACAGTTACTCCCTCACCATAGCATCACACATTGGTCTTAGCTTGGAGATTTCACTCAATACAACAAAGCATATTTATGAATCATTGCACAGACTACAGATTCTCCCTAACATGAGATTTCCACTCAAGAAATACAATCACACTTCTCTCTTGTTTACAAGGAAAGCTAACTAAAACTAATGCAGAAGTGAGTCACTCTCACTAAGAGGCTTGAAGCAGGAAACTAACAAATCCTCACTGAGGAAGAAAGGCTCGGGTAGGTATCTTTCTTGCTTGCTTCAAGGTGCTTTGAAAGGCTTCCAAGAGGTCCCTTTTATAGTGTTTAAACTCTTAGCTGTTGGACTCTTGGCACAGCTGTTTCTTAACAAAGATTTGAAATATGCCAGTTGTATGTAACATGTCATCATTTTGAATATGTTCTGAGAAAACCATTGTGATGAGCAAATTCTGATGAGCTTCTGAAGATACATCAGAAATGTATTCTAATGTTTGCTGAGGAAGGACCTATTGTGATGTCGGTTCCTTTTGATGAAGACTTCATGATGAGGCTTTATAAGTAGCACATCTTCATCCCAATGATCAACTCTTCATAGCACTGATCATTCTAAAGCAGCTTGCTTCAGCATATGGAATACATAGGTTGTTGTTGGTGTTGAATGTATTCAGTCCTTGATGTAGACTTTTTGGAAGATCTTTTTAGCTTTATTCTGATGTTCCACATTAGATTCTCAAGGACATATCTTAGCTATCAATCCTCTTGCATCTTTAACTTCTGTCAACATCAACCTTCTGATGAACCCTCAGTGATTGTGGTTCATATAGAAGATGTGATGTTGTTAACTTCAGTCTTCTGATGAGTCCTCTATGTATGTGATTGCATATGGAAGACAATGGAGTTACACTTCATTCCAATCTATCATCAACCTCAGTCTTCTTATGAGCCCTCTGTGATTGTGGCTGCATATGGAAGACATGATGTTGTTCTTCAATCAATTTTTGATGCAGAGAGTCTTCAAGGACTAGCCTTCAAGGACATATCTCAACTATCAATCCTCTTGCATCTTTAACTTCTATCAACATCAACCTTCTGATGAACCCTTGATGATTGTGGTTCATATGGAAGATGTGATGTTGTTAACTTCAGTCTTTTGATGAGTCCTCTGTGTATGTGATTGCATATGGAAGACAATGGAGTTACACTTCATTCCGATATGTCATCAACCTTAATATGGAAGAATGATGTTATTCTTCAATTAATTTCTGATGCAGAGAGTCTTCAGGGTCTAGCCTTTAACACATCATGCAGATGTGATCATTTCAAAATCATTCTATCTTGATTATGGACAGCATCATTCTGATGCTTCTCCTTCTGTAGCTTCATTCTGATGGTGTAGTCTCTGATCTTTCTTTAGGTGAGACTGTCTTGATGTTTTCTTCAACTTGCTAACTCAAAGTCTTCAAAAGAAGCACTAACTTCATCATGTAGATGGGGCTTTCTGAGACTTCATGTGATGCACAGTTGAGACATCCATTCTGAGCTTGTTTTGAACTCACCAGAATGCTTGTTTTCAATTGCTATTAACATGGTTTTAAAAAACTTGACAAATTGTTAGCTTGCAGAGCTTCATTCTTTGATTTGCAGAAACTAATGGTTTGTCATAAACAAAACACTAAGGGTTCTGGATTCAACAATAAACGCATGATTAGAGAATTTAAAAGGTATGAACTAAATTAATAAAATTCTTCTCATATCAACTTAGCATCAAAGCCTCCCAATCTTGGGAGCTTTGTTTCTGTTGCTCGCTACCGGCACCACTGTCCATTGCCATTACCGCATATTGTTTTCACTGGTATTGTTCACGGGCATACTGTTCACAGGTACTATACTCGTGGGGGCACTATTCACCAGTACTGTTCACGTGCATAATGTTCATTGGTACCATTTTCAGTGATGGTAAAGGAGAAATTCATCATGTTGGGTCCTAATGATCTACCCAATGTGGCAAGTCCATATCAACTTGATGGTCGTAATTATCTGATTGAGTCCATAAGTAAGCCTTCTGGCTCATGTACCTTGTCCATTAAGGGTAAGAGCTCGTTCAATACATTTGGCTCTACTTCTCAAGGCATTTGGATTCTTGATTCTAGGGCAACAAACTATATGACCCATTTTCCTGCATTGTTCACATCATATTCCAAAGCATCTCACAGGCAACTCATTACGGTTGCTAATGGTGATAATGTGCCCATTGTTGGCTCCAGCATCATTCAACTTGAACCTTCTATTTTATTGCATGATGTTTTACATGTCCCAAAATTGGCTAATAGCCTTATTTCTATATTGTTACATTGTTGGTAAGCGCACCAATCGGTGTAGTATTTTTTATATAAGTACAAAGTCGTCTCCATAGGGACTAGTTCATACTAAGCTTTTTGTGTAAAATCAAAGTCTAGGCAAAAGAATATGTTGTTTTAGTGAAAATGATTCAGAATTAAAATTCTAAGCTATAGAATAAACCATTAAAAACAGGACATACTTCAAAGAGGTAAAAGATCAAATAGTTGTTGTGCGCGGCTAAAATAACAATAAAATAAGCTAGTTGGGGTATTTGGTGGTACTTGGCAAACATCTCAATAATATAAATGATTTTTCTCCATTTAATGAAAATCCTAGTGCTATCTCAACCCACTTAAGTCTTCTAACCTTGATTCCTCAAGTGAAAGAAGCTAAAGCATTTAACTCTACTCCTAATCCCTTAGCAAGTGAAGTTAAATGATTTGTTAAAGAACAAAGATCATTAAGAGACTAACAAACATCACTCTATTCCTAGATGAGACATTCATTAAATACCATGATCAAATCGTAGTTTTCAAAGCATTTCCCAATGAGAATATAAACAAATAGATAAAGTACTTGGGTGATCAAGCCAAGAACCAACATTAAACACAGAGAAATAGCATTAACACTAAATATTCATTAAAAAGATAGTAAGAAATAGTTGCATGAGAGTTGCTAGTACACCAAATCCCCCAACAAGGATAAACTAGCTTCTCATTGTCATGAAAGGCATCCAAAAAGCTCAAAATACAAAAATGGAGAAGAGAAAATGAAGGAAAATGAAGAGGATGGAGTAGGTGAGGGCTGGACGCACAACACAGAACCCTAAAATGATGCCTCCCTCTATCTCCAATGATAAGTGCCTTTTAATACGTGTAAAATCTTGGTTTTGTCGTTTCTGCACAAAGGCACAACTTGCTTAGCGAGCAATAGCTCGCTAAGCCAATTACATTAAATTCTAATTCTTCTTCAGGTAGAGAGATTAACTTGCTTAGCGAGCATGAGCTCGCTAAGTGACCTTGACAATTCCCAAGTTGCCTCTTCAACTTCTAATCCTGCTAAGCGAACAGAACTTCTCACTTAGCCTACAACTTGTCACATGTCCTCTTCAGTGTGAGCTTCCTCGCTAAGTGACAGCAACAACTCGCTGAGCGAGTGTAACACCCCAAGTTTTGAGTACTAGGAATATACCTTAAGGAGAACCCTTATTAGGACCTTGTTATATTGCTTGTAATATATTTGTTATTATTGTTGTCATCATTATGCTATATTATTGGTTATGTCCGAGGTGTGTGCATGTGTTCCTTATGTGTGTGCTCCATGTGCATTATATTATTATTATTATTATTATTATTATTATTATTATTTGTTATTGTATTATAATTGGTGTGGATATTATATTATGCTTGTTGTGATTATTATTGTTGTGACATTGTGTTTAGTATTATTATTAGTATTGTTACCTTATACTCCCTCTGTCCCAAAATGAGTGTCGTCCTAGGTTTTTTTACACAGACCAAGAAAAACTATTAAATAGAAGAAAGAGAGAAGTAATTTTACAAAACTTACCTTATTATTAACATTGCATTGAAAAACTAAAGTGACATTATTAGGGGTATTAGTGAAAAAAAGTAATTAATATTGCATTGAAAAGCCAAATGCGACACTCATTTTGGGACAAATTTTTTTTCCAAATGCGACACTCCTTTTGGGACAGAGGGAGTATTGTATTAATGTTGTTATTATTATGTTTGTTGTTGTGGTGGAAGTGCTCTAGTATTAGGAATTAGTGAAAATATGATGATAAGGCCTAAGAGAGTGCCTAAGGCCCAATAAGGGGCTAAGCCCACCCAAACCTTACCCATCTAAGTTTTATGAGAAGGGAAAAGTAAGAAATTAGGTTTAGTTTTGGGAGAAATAGAGAGAGAAGATGGAAGGAGAAGAAGAAAATAGAAGGAAGAATGAACATGGAGGCTTAAGCCAGAGCTCTCCTTCGTGCCTCGGTCTAGGTGAGTGTTCTCCCCTTTGTTTTTCCCAACCCCTCCTTATTGTTTGATTCACCTCTTCCCCTTTTTCCCCTTTTTGCTACCCTAAGTTAGGAATTGGTATTTTTGAGTTGATTATGAGAAATTAAGGGTAGGTTGTGTTAATTGATTGATTGGGGTATGATGTTTGGAGTTTTTGCCCCCTTTTTGATACCCTTGGGATTGGTTATTATGCTGCGTTGAGTTTTGCCCCTTTATGGTCTTGGTGATTTGGGGAATTTGTGACCTAAGATGAAAGTGTATGAAATTGTTGTTATAATAAGTTGTTTTTCCCTTGGAATAGTCTTGAAAGTGTTAGGAACTGTCCCTAAACCTTTGTGGCATGTTTTTAGGTGTGTGGGATCATTTGGGAGGCCCTAGGTTCTGTAGAAAACCATGTTATGATGTTCTGTTTGTCATAAATTTTGTGAGCGTCCGATTCTGCAAACCAGCATCCAGTGACCCTAACGACTAGTGACCCATCGTCCAGTGACCCATCGTCCAGTGATCCCAACGTCTAGTGACCCATCATCCAGTGATCCCAGCGTCCAGTGACCCAACGTCAAATCACCAATGTACCAGCATCCAATGACAGTGTCCAGTCAACTCTGGTCAACTATAGTGCTTTTGTTCATATTTGAGTCTAGAACCCAGTTTTGTTATGAATGTGATTTGCATTCATTTTCTTATGTAATTATTCATTTTAAATGTGTGATTTTCATTCTATGAGATGTATAATATAACTGTGAATGTAGATATGAAATGTGAATGCATAATGTATGAGTATAAGATATGAGGTGTTGTTGGATCCCATTGAGACAGATGACCTAGCCTACAAGATGGCGAGGATGGGCCTGGGTGGTATTCTAATCGTGAGTGACCTAGCCTATGAGAGGCGATGATGGGCTCACATATGTGTGATGTAAGGTTCAGTGGAACCGCTATGTGTATGAATGTTTGAGACATGCATCATAACAGTTGAGAGTTGTTGAATAGAGAAGAACCAAGAAGGTGGAGGTCACGACAAGTTTAGCCTGGAACCTGGGAGTTTGAGAGACCTAGTGTGGAAACTCCGTTAGCTCATGTTTATCCCATGAGTTGTAGCATACTTGCAAAGTTGGGTAACCCTGACAGCCACATGTGGATATCATTATAGGTAATGTAGTCTATAACGAAGGCATTGACATTGATGGCGCTTCTTATGGGTAGACCCGCACTCTTAGACTATTCTCCTGAGTTAGATATTGTACCTCATGAGCATTGAGTATAGAGTTAGGGACATGTCATGCATGATGCATAATGTTGTTGTGCAATGTGTTGAATTGTGTTGTGTTAAGATTGTGAGAAACATGCGTGTGCCTTCTATTTTATGTCATTGTTAATAAGGTTGAGAATAGTCATTGAGACTTGTAATGTGAACTAAAAGTAATAAGGTGTGCGTAGGTTATTATATTATGTGGTGTATGTTTGTTGTTTGTGTTACATAGGATCTGGATGTGTATTAGTTGTTAGACAAATGATGAGAGTAGGTAGGCACAATAACAGAAATAATAACACGTGAGTTTAGGCGGACGCTAGGAATATCCTAGAGCATTAGTGATGTTAGATTGATCCTGTCAAATAATCTTAAGTATTGAAGGGAGAAGAGTATAGCCTAAGAAATGTTGAGTACACTAGATAGGAGTGTGGTGTAAAGTGTAGTTGTGAATGGTGAAAGCCTGAAGGAATGAAGAAAAAGAGATAGTGAGGATGTGTGAGGATAGGAGAGAAGTCCATGAAAGGTGTCTTGATTGAAAGGTATAGGTGCGACCTTAGGAAAGAAAGAGTTGATAAAGACTCAATGAAGGTAGAGCCATGAAAGACAAATGAATGGGTTGTTTGGTAAGAGAGTTTAACCTAACCATAGAGTCTTTAGAGCACTCACTGAGACATTATGTCTCACCCCTTTAAGTTCCCTCCTTTTCAGGAAACAGGTGATGACACGTGTCATTGGAGCATGGAGCCTTGTCAAGGAAGACATATTCTAGTTATGATTTATATTTCTATGTATTTCCTTTTATGTGATGTATGAGATCCCCGTGTTATAAGGAACAAATTGTATTTATCAGTAATTGGAATTAAGTTGTAATTTATATATTTATTTGTTGGCTTTCGCATGATAACACTGTACAAATGTTTTAAATTTTCACATCCTCAGAAATCTTTAGCGTAGTTACAGTAATACCCTTAGGGTGTTATAGCAAGCAGTCTTGAATTCCTCATCTTCAGCTCTTCTTCTAGTGTACTAGGACTATGCAAAAACTCAATTAAAAAGCTAATAAGTTTCTAAAACTAACTACAAGAAAACTAAATCCTAAAGAAAGGTAATTCCTAACTAAATGGGATCAAACAAAGCAATAAATAAGAAGAAAGTGAGATAATTGTTGTGAAAATTAAGTGCAAATGTAAGTATGCACAATAATTATCATATACACAAGCTCACTAAAGATTTGAATTGCTCAGTAACATTTTTTCATTCTCATTGTGCCTTTCAGGACCTTGCCACGAGAAAGACGATTTTAACTGCTAAAGAGCAGGGTGCGTTGTACTTCCTGGAGCACAATAAAGATAATGACAAGAACCTTGAGCTACCCTCATGCTAACAAGCAAAGGCAGACACTTGGGCTACTTCCCAAATATGGCTTTACCATAGACGCCTTGGGCATCCACCATTTGTCCTTCTTAAGTCTCTATTTCCTTACCTCTTTACAATCGAGTCTGTTGGGTCTTTCAATTGTGATGTCTATCAAATGTCAAAGCACTATAGTGCGTCTTTTCCTGTTAGTGATGATTAAAGTTCTTCTCCTTTTGATTTAATACATTCTGGTGTGTGGGGACCTGTTGTTGAATCTATATCTGGTGCAAAATGGTTTGTGACTTTTATCGACGATTGTACTCAAGTAACATGGACCTACCTAATGAAAAATAAATCCGAGGTTTGTCAAATTTTTATCAATTTTTTCCGTCTTGTCCAAAATCAGTTTAGTAAGTCCATCAAAAGAATTAGGTCTGATAATGACACATAAAATGTAAATCATGAGTTTTCTAAATTTGTTACTGAAAATGGAATTATTCATGAACTAACATGTCTTAATACTCCCCAACAAAATGGGGTTGCAGAAAGTAAAAACTATCATCTTCTTGAGGTTGTCAGAGCTCTTCTCTTCCAAATGTCTAGGGGGAAGCTATCTTAACTGCCACCTACCTTATTAACAAGTTACCCACTCAGGTCTTGAATGGTGTTAGTCCTATTGAGTACCTAATATCCTTCGTTCCCTCTTATCCCCTAACGTCAAGTCTACCATGCCGTGTCTTTGGTTGTGTTGCCTTTGTCCATTCTCATAGTCCTAACCGTGGTAAGTTAGATCCAAGAGCAATCACATATGTCTTTGTTGGTTACCCCTCAAATAAAAAAGGGTACAAGTGTTATCATCCTCAAACTCGTCTATTCTTTGTCTCCATGGATGTCACCTTTCATGAAAGTGAGTCATTCTTTGTCAATCCTCAGCTTTAGGAGGAGAGTACTCTAGAAGCCGAAGACGAGTCTGCGTTAGAGTCATCACCGTCTTGTTTTTGCAGGATGCCCCAGGAGCTAATGGTGAGGTCACTAATGAGATAGTAATTGCAGACCATCTGTTTCTTTCTTGCTCTTTTGCAACTCGGATTTGGGACTGGCTCGAGGATAAATTTCAGACCCATCTGGACTGATCCTCTATCTTAACATCCTCTCTTTTCTGCTTGATAAATGCTCTCCTCAAATTCATCAAGTGAGAATGGTTGTGATTACTTATTCTATTTAGCTCATTTGGGATTGTTGTAACAAGAGCAAATTCAACAATCAGAAAATCAATTTGCAAAGAGCTTTTTCAATTATATCAGCCAATGTTAAATTAGTTGGAGATCTTTCTCGCAATACCATGTCTCACTCTATTGACGAATTCTGCAAGTTGAAAGCCTTCGGGGTTGCCTGCCACCCTAGAAAAGCACCCATCATTAAACAGGTAAGTTGGAACACCCCTATATATGGTTGGATAAAGTGCAACACCGATGGAGCGGCTAAAGGAGCTCCCGGTATAGTTGGCTGTGGTGGGATTTTTAGAACTCATGAAGCAAATATTTTGGGTTGTTTTGCTTTTAACATTGGCATTCAAAAGATGTTGCATGCTGAGCTTATGGCTGCGACAAAAGTACGGGTGGCAAGATGGATGGATCAGATAAATTTTTATCCGGATTATAATGGATCGGATCAAAATAATTCATTAATCCATTTTAATCCATTAAAAATTTATTTAAAAAATCTGATCCAATCCGATCCATTTGATAAAAATCCATCCAATCCATCCATTAACAATTTTTTCATGGATGGATATCCAAAGCATCCATGAAAATAATATATTTTAAAAATTAATTATTTTTATTTTAAAAATATTTTCTCTCCTCTCTCCCCGTCTCCTTTCTGTCCTCCCTTTTTCTTTTTCTTTCTCGCTATTTTTCTCCCCTACTGTGGGATTCATGTCTTTGCCTGCTCTGCTCTTAATTAGAATATTAACTAGCTTAATAACTCGTGCCATGCACTGGCGTTAAATATATAATCTACATTTTTTATAATATTGTATTTTTGTATATTTCTTAATTATTTTTAAATTTTATATGAATATATGTTAGCAAATATGTATTTAATATATAAAAAATATAAAAAAATATTTATGAATATTGATATATATTAAAATAATTTTATATTTATATATGTCTTATATTATTTTAATATATATATATATATATATATATATATAAGTTTGTTTTTAAAAAGTTATTATCTCTATAAATGTCATGGTTAGGGATGACAATAGGTAGGGTCTGGCTAGGGTATTATAGTATTCATCCCCATACTGTAACGTTGTGGGTTTTTCTAATTGTATGAGTAAGTGTTTGACTAATAATGCAAGAGGAAATTAAATTTAAATCATGTTGAATTAATATAACAATTAACTTAAGTTCTACGTTGTGTTATGTGTTGTGGTATTATTTGTAGATTTTCAAGAGGTGTTGGAATTAGAGTATGTGTTGTTAGATTTTGGAGATTTTTACGTGAGTTTCGTAAGTTGTAGAAGAAAATAATAAGAGAAGGGGGTGTCCTTAGAGGAAGAGTGGAGACAAATAGCAAAAATTTCATGCAAATCTCATTGGTAAATGTGTCAAGCTTCCTATATCTTCCATTTCCTATGTTCTTATCCTTCATTCTTATCTTTCTTCTTCTTTAAGTCTTCCTTGTCGTGAGTGGGAGCGGGATTCCTGCCACATCTTGAAGTTTGATTTCTTCTTTCCTAGAGATTTCTTAGTTGATTTTAAGTTGGTGTCTCCTAGTAGATTCTGTAACAAAACTTGAGGGCAGATCACTCAAGAACCTCAAAGTTCTCCTTTCCAACTTTTCTTCACAGTTTGAGTCAAGAGCTTTAGGTAGGGGAAGCTTCATATTGGTTTTAAATGATCTAGTAGTAGTATATTTGGAATTTTGTTTCTGTTTGGATTGTTTTAAAGACTTGTTTTGTGATGGGATGATTTTACTTTCTTGATGTTTTGATGATTTGAGCTGAGTTTGTTGTGATAACATGTTGTTGTGCTGTGGAATAATATCGTAAGTATTGGAAATGGTTTCAAAATCTTTGAAACATGTGTTCGTAATGGGTTTTGAAAGGTTCTGGGCTCTGCAAAAGACCCCTCATTTAAAGAAAACCATCGTCCAGTTACCTACACTACAAGTAAAACCAGCGTCCAATGACCTCATCGTATAAGACCAGCGTCCAATGACCTCATTGTATAAGACCAGCATCCAATGACCCAGTGTCTAATGACCGCGTCCAGCGGCACCTTAGGTTCAGTGAAGTCTGACGTCCAATCACGATGGTTGTAAAATGCTGAGGGTGTGATTAGCAGGAGACCAGAACCTAGTCCTATTACGAATGATGATGTTGGATATGCCACTACTTTGGTTCTAGAACCATGTTAGGAAATTCACATTTTTGGTTAAAGTTGATGTTGAGTTATGAGTAATGACTCGAGGTGTGAGAATGCCTTACTTGTGCTTATTGAACTGCCAAATGGGTTCATAAGGGTAATTTGAGAAAAATGGTGAATTTATAACAGAGGGAATGTGTGGTAATCAGAGTTGTTTGGTTTGTACATGATATTGCATGTGGGTAGGCACGTAAGTTGAGGGTGCTAGTCAGGCTCTCAACCTAGTGCTGGAGGATTTCGTGGTGGGCATATAGAATAGACAAGTGGGCGAATTCCTATAGATGGAAGGTTTTGCAAACCTGACAGAGGTAAGCCAATACCAACACTTGTTTATATTCGATTAAATTCACACTTCCTCCACATGGTAGCTCAAGGGACTCCCTGAATGGTCTAAGTTGAGACTATGGTAGGGGATGGGGCCTATGGGGACCGCCCAAAAGTTGTTGAAATCTCCATGGAGTCGAGTTAGCATAATAGTTCATAATGATATTGATGTATGGAGAGACATATGCAATGAACTGAATGTTTAGTGTGAATGATGTTGATTGTACTTTGTGTATATTCTATCTTTCTTTTTAAAAGAAGCTTACCCTTGCAATTTGTATTTGTATTGTATTACTGCAATGATCGTGTGGTTGACACGGGAGCAGGTAGCATTGATGGTGCAGGCTCTCATGCTAGCCACAATTGAAGATAGGACGACCCTTCTGTTCTTGGGATTGGACGATCCTAAGATTGGACGATCTCCCTGTTCTGCGGAATTTTGTTCTAGTTTACATGTATATATATTATGGGGACCAGCTTAGGAGTAATGTATCTATATTTGGATTGTGGAGAATGTCCTCTGTAAGGTGATCTTTTGTTTGACATTATATGTACCTGCGTATATGAAATTTGTAATTTTGTATATTACACTTTTATGATGTGATGATGGATATTTTATATAGAAAAGTAGGTACATATACATGTATTGAAATGTGAAAATTTATACGTACTTCGTATGATAATATTAATTAGTTGAATATTTAGTATAACAAATATGTAACGAAGTTGGGTCGTTACACATACCGTACTTTAAAAAAAATTCCCATATCCAGGCCCACATCCACTGGATAGTAACTTTAATACTCGTGTCTTTTCCCATTGGGTATGTAAATGCCTGTACTTAATCCGTACCCGTTACTTGCACTTTAATTAATTATGAAAACTTGATTAATAAAATATTGATTAAAAATACAATAGTAATCAAATTAAAATCTCATTCAAAGATTTTTATAAAACATAATAAATAGAAGGAAAAAAAAAGAGAAAAGAAGCAAATAAGGAAGGTAGTTTCTTTTTATTTTTTTTAATTAAGAAACATGATCTATCTCTAAGTAAATAAAGATCATCATGATTTATCTCTATAAAAAATAATATTATTATTTTTGATAATTAAAGAACATGATCTATCTCTTAGCAGATAAAGAACATAATCTTTTTATTTTTTTATTTTTGATGGATTAAGGAACATGATCTATCTCTTAGATATTACTATTACTATTACTATTACTATTACTATTACTATTACTATTATTATTATTATTATTATTATTATTATTACTATTATTATTATTATTTATTTACCATATTTATGTATTATGTATTTTTATATATTATTATTTTTATAATTCAAGAATTCAATACTAATAAAAAATAATTATTTACTTATTTACTAACACAAAATCATAAGCATGTATTTATATTATATTACATAATCGTAAAAAATATAATAAATGTCTATCATATCCATTATACACCTAATTCAACAATTCAATAATAAATTAATAAATTATAATTTAAGAAAATATTAATTTAAGTTTATGAATAAATGTTAACATAATAAAATATCTATTTTTAAATATTAATATAATCATGAATAGAATATTTATAAAACTTGGACAAAAAATAAAAATTGGTAAAATTTAAAAGATTTCATATTGTAGTAGACGTGTTAAAAGAATAAAATATTTATTATTAAATACTAATATATTCACGAATAAAATATTTAAGTTATTATAATTATTAATACGTATTAATAGAATAAAATATTTATTTTTAAATACTAATATAATCAATAATAGAATAAAATATTATTATAAACTTAAATGAATAATATAATGATTATTTTTTAATTATTAACACATAAAAATCAATTAGTAATAATTACTATTTACAATAAGTTATTTTAAAATCATGATAATAAATAAAAAGTTAAATTATAAAACTATCCATAAAATTTATAATCAAATAATAGAATTAAAATTCATTTAAGATTTAATGGATCAATTAATTAATGTAATAAGAATATATACTCATTATATACAAAATCGGTAATAATAATAATAATAATAATAATAATAATAATAATAATAATAATAATAATAATAATAAATGATCGATTGATTGATAATTGATCATTTGTATTTTAGGTAGAAAAATTCTTAAGATATATTTGCCTAAAATAAATCTCGCAAACTTTCTAAATTTAAATTTAGATTTGCTATAAATTTGAATCAAAATATATATTACTGTTATTAATTAATTTGAGTAAGTGTAAATAATTTTATTATTTAATAATTAGAATGTTTTAATAATGATTCATTACTATAATTAAGTATTTCACAATTAAATAATCACCTTAATTATCATAAATGTATATTTTTATGAATTAAAAAATAAAATAATATATAGTTGATGTATTTTTATGAATTAAAAATAATTATATTATTAAATAAATATAATATTCTAGTCATGATTGATTACCATAATTAAGTATTTTATAAATAAATAATCATGTTAATTAGCATAAATATACTTTTATGAATTAAAAATAAAATAGAATTATTTAATGACATTATGGTGGGAAAAGAATGAATGTGGTGTTGCCATGAGGCATTTGCGTACGTGGCAAAATCTTCTTTTATATAATATAAAATAAAATTGAATTGATAATTGATAATTTATTATTATTATTGTTATTATTATTATTATTATTATTTACGAAAAACCATTAAATTAGTGTTATCAATTAATATGAATTAAACAATTTCAAATTTCAAATCATAAATATCTTAAAATATGGATGACGTTCAAATTTGAATATGAATATGAATTTAAATTAGTGATATCAATTAATATGAATTAAACAATTTCAAATTTCAAATCATAAATATCTTAAAATATTGATAATGTTCAAATTTTATTATCATACATGTATATATAGATATTGTTTAAATTATCAATTATATATTTGCATTATAAAATTATGAGATAAAAAAATCTAATTACATGATTTTTTTATTTTAATTTGTTATAATTTTGAATTTAAATTAGTGTTATTAATTAATATGAATTAAAAAATTTAAAATTTAAAATTATAAATATCTTAAAATATTGATCACGTTCAAATTTGAATATGAATATGAATTTAAATTAGTGTTATCAATTAATATAAATTAAACAATTTAAAATTTAAAATTACAATAAAAATAAAATCATTTTCATTTCCGTGGAAAAAGAATCAATATGGTATTGTCACGAGGCATTAACCTACATGGCAAAACCTTCTTTTATATAATACAATTGACTAATGTTAAAAACCCATGTCTCATTATTGTCATCCTAATCTTAATTAATAAGAATTTTTTGTGTGTGTGGTACATGAAGCTAAAATCAAAACAAGAGACTAAAACACTAAACAGAATCCTGTATAAGTACGTTAAAAATGCCATGTGGAGGATTAATCCAAACATGAATTAATTAATAAGATAACTAGTATTTTAGTTTGTGCATTACATAGGATAGGTGTTTATTTTATACAAATGCCATGTTTATTTCTAAATAAATAAATTATATTATAATTAAAATTTGTAATAAATATTTTTTTAATATCTAAATTATATTTTGGATTTATGATAAATAATTTATAATTATGATATATCTTTATTTTTAATTATTGATAATTTCTTTTAGGAAAATATTTAAATTCAAATTAGAACTGAAGATGTTGAAAATGATAGATTGAAAGAGATAAAAAGTTAAATTAAACCGTTCAGTTGATATTAAAAGTATAAGATTATATATCATATACACGTTAGGTGCATATTTAAATTTTGATGATAAAAATGGTTTCTAATATTCAATTACAGATTATTAAACTATTCAAATGATATTATAATTTAAAAACATAAAAAGATATGCATGCAAGGAGAGCAAGATTCAACACTTCATGAGAAGAGAGTATTTAAATGAATGTGAATGTGAATGAGAGTAGAGAAAGTGAATACATGAGAAAGCAGATAGACTTGTGTGTGTGTGTGTGTGTGTGTGTGTGTGTGTGTGTGTGTGTATGAAATATATCTAATGAGAGGGCTTATCTTATATGAGAGTGAGATGAACAAATATTAATTATTAGAGTTTGTTTAAGTGGTCAAGATTAAAACACACTAGGTCATGTGAGTTTTTAAAAAGTCACATGACTTTTTTAAGTAGTCACATAACATTAAATATTGACCCTCCATGTATGATTGTACGGTCCAGATTTAACTCCCTCACTCTCATATAAGATGCCTTCCTCCCTATAGATATGTCCTATATATATATATATATATATATGGGAAATTACGTAAAAAATATTAATTTTATATATTTTTATAAGTATATTTTTAGATTATTTTTATTAGGTTTTATTAATTGAATTAATCTAATGAACCTGTGACCTATGATTATTGGCTATTTTAATCCTAAGATGTCTAAGTACTTATTTTAAATCATTCGTAACTTAGGGGGATGTATTCAATTAAGATTTTAAAAAGACTTTTTTTTAGATAAAAAAGTATTGTGGTATTCAAACAGGATTTTTAAAGAAGATAAAAAAAAAGTCTTATGGTATTCAATCAAGACTTTCAAGATTTTTTTTTTATATGATAACAAAATCCAATGGTATTCAATCAAGATTTTTTACAACTTAAAAAAAGTCACCTGGTATTCAAAATCCTATAGATTTCGATGGATTGTTTTGTAAATTGGATTTTGATGGATTTTGTGTGATTTTTTAGTTATGTGTATAAATACCACACACATGAAACAATCCTACCCAAACCCTTAGGATTTTTCTTCTCTTCCATTCTAGACTTTTTTTTTCCATCATCATACATACTTTTCTCTCTTCCTTGATGGTGGTAAGTAAAGTAATTGGTCATCTATTTCTTCTAATCCTACACACGCTTTTCATATAATCCCAACAATGATGCGTTCATACCTTTAGGTTTGGAGGTTTAGGGTAAAAAATTAAGCCATCATAAGAGGAATAGATCTGAGTATGAGGGAATTCTAGCTCATCATGGACCAACAATCAAGCCAAGTATTAGAAGACCTTTCTATTGGCATTGAGACTATTGCAATCAATTTTTAAAAAGAAAAAAAAAAGAGAAAGAGATAGAGAAAGATTGAAAAAAAATGTATTGGTTTTCTTTTTTTATCCAAATCTTATAATTTATTTGTTATCTTTTTCATCGACTTTGGTAATTTTTAATGTTTTTTAAAAATTCATGGAATCCTTTAAAATCTTATAAATCCATAAAGTCCTTTCAAATCTTATGAATTCATAGTTCATAAATCCATTAAAATACAAACTACAAAATCCTAATCATAAAAGTTTTTTAAAAAAATCTTAAAAGTCATTACATTCCTACAAAATCTTTTAAAATCTACATGACTTTTTTATGCAAAAAAAGTCTATTAAAATCCTAATTAAATACACCCACTTATATTCGACAAGGTAATGTTGCTGGAAGAGAAACAAAAAGTATTAAAATAGTTTTTTTTTCTCGGCAAAGAAATATAATATATAGAAGGTAAAAGAGGCACCAATAGTGCCGAAAAGACATACAAAAGACATAAAAGAGGCACCAGTATTAAAAAAGTATTAACTGATGACAGAGACTCAAAACAAAAGTTTTGATATATCAGGGATTTCATTAGGAACTCAAAACAAAAATCGATCATTTATCAGGGACCTAAAATGCAACACCCTCATTTTTATTATTTTACCATTTGTAAATATTTTTATATAAATATTATGAGAAATGATGTACTGTATTTTATAGAAACTTTCTGTACCTATTTTCATAATAAAATTAATACAGTGCTATTCAGTAAAATTTTCTAAGTCTTTTAATACTTTTGTTTATACCTAAATTTCTTGTTGATCGGACAATTGTGTTAGACAGCTGTCCAGGATAAGATTTTCCAGTATAACATTTTGGATTAAACTGTACTCTAATAAATCAAGAATTTAATGTAGATTTAAAATATATACAGTTGAGAAATGAAATTACTTGTTGACTGGACAGTGTGTCAGACAGCTATTCAGGATAAATTTTTCAGTGTAAAATTTTGGAGTAAACTATAACCTAATAAAAAGATAATTGAATGTAGATTTAAAAAATATACAGTTGACAAATTAAAATGCTAATTTCGAATTGTTAGGATTTTCTGAAAGTTAGAACTCTGTGAAATTATTACGATAAAATTTTAAGGTAGAAAATTAAGATAAAATTTGTATGACATCTATGAAATTATCTATTAATTGTAATATACTTAGAATAATTATTAAAAATGTTTAACTAAGAAAAATTAAATTTAAAGTATTAGCAAATCAAAATTTGACAACTCAATGTTTTTAATGTGATTAAATTAAGCTAATTAGACTTCGATTAAGAGATAATTAAGACACTACCTCAAGATTTTTGATAGTGAGGAATCTAATGGTGGTGTTAGTTTCTTCAAATTCTAATTAGTTTGTAAGATAATTAAAAAGCTATACAATATTATAGAAAAAACCATAATTTCCTACAATTTTTTACTTTTGACCACTTAGTTGGCAAGTCACCCAAGCAAGCATTCTTGGCTGCCCAAGTGGCTGGAAAGGCTTGGCAATTGGACTGCCCTTGGACCAAGGAAGCTGCTGGACATGCAAGGCAGCAGCTGGACTTGTAGGAAAAATTAAATTGGGTGAAGAATTCTTAATAAAAGCATAAGAAACCAACACAAAGGAAAAACTTATCAACCTAGCTCTCCAAACTCTCCAAACCCGTGAGTGAGTGCAGCTGCAGCCCATCCATTTCACTTCATCTTAACTTCTAAAATTTAGAAAGAAAACCATCCAAACCTCATAAACCCTAGTCTAGAATCGGCCAAAGAGAAAGAAATAGAAGAAAAACTAAAATTTCATGAAGACAAGGGAGAAAGGGGGAAAAAAAGGGTTCAAGGAATTTCTTCATCAAACTAAGGATTCTAGGTAAGGATCTTGGCATTTAATTTCAATTTAGAACCCTTGGAAGTAGGAGAAACATGTTGTTAGGGTTAAATTCAAGAATTGATTAAAAACCATGAAAGGTTGAAATTGATTTAGGGGTTTTGTATATTTGATATTAGAGATTTGAAATAATTGATTGGAACAATGTTTGATTGAATTATTGATGTGTTGTGATGGATGGAACCTTGGTTTGTTTGATTTTGATTGAACTTGATTTGGTTGATTCTTGATTGGAATTTGGATTGGTTGTTTTGGAAAAATTGTTGGAAATGGCATGTAGGCCATTTGGCCATGGTTAATTTACAAGGGATACTATGTGGAAATTTTTATAAAACCAAGGGCAAAATAGTCATTTCACATGTAGGGACACATTGAGAATTTTATAAAAAGTTTAAGGGCAATTTAGTAAATTACAAAATATTTAAGGGTAAAATAGTAATTTAGATGTTCTTGAAAGTTTAGGGGTAATCTTGGAATTTTATAAAAAGTTTAAGGGCAAAATTGTATATTATAAAAATATTAAGGGGTAAATTGGTAATTTTACACTTGAGGGCAAAATTGGAATTTTAGAAAAAGAGCAAGGGTAATTTAGTAAATTTTTATAGGAATGACCTAATTGATATTTTGGTAAAATACTAATGTTAATTGTTGAAAGTTTATATTTCTTTATGTGATTGTTTAATATTAATTATTTACTTATGATCATTTTCACATGTCATAAGCATGCATGAGTCTTTTTGGGGAAAATACAGAAAAACAAAGATCTCAAGATTTCAATTAAAGAATAATTAATGTTGGCTAATCGAGACTGCAGTAGCCATGAATTTTTAAAAGATAAATGTTGACACCGGGGACTGCGGTAGTCATGAGAAATGAAAACTGTTGACACCGGGAATGCGATAGTCATGAAATTGGGTGAGCAGAGTAAGTTAAACAGGACTGTATAGTATGTGATTATATAGTCTATGGGGTGAAGGATATTGGCAATTCCACATGTGGTCGGAATCTTGACAAAGATGCGGTCGTGGTGGCCTTCCTAGGTATCCTGATTTCCTAATTCTGTTAGCTTATTCGCGTTTAGTAGGGGCTGATAGCTGAATTGCTGTACGTAATGGTAGGCCAGTTACTTACTAAACACTCAAAGGAGAAGTCTCCATGGAGCAGGGTCAAAATGATTTTGAGTCAAAACTGCATTTGCATAAATCATACTGCATTTGCTTTAATTATGTGCTATATAAATTGTTATATGAAATGTACATGGTTGATATTGTTTATAATTGTATGAGAAATTAAATGTTTGATCCGGTAAATTTTGTTTCTAAATTCTAGGGAAGTGTAAATGCAGGTGAATGAAGAATAGTGAAAAGAAAAGATGCAGAGATCACCAGAGCTGCAGGATGGGAAACATTTGGGTAGACAATATTTGTAGTACTTAGAATTATTTTGTAGCAGTGTTTATATAAATTTTAGTGATGTAAATTTTGAAATACTTTAATTTTAATAGATTGTATAAGAAAATTGTATAAATTAGAACTTTTACGTATCATATAAATTATATATTTAAATAAAATGTTTTATTAGAAGGGGGTTACATAAAACATATTTAAGCTTAAAAAAACCTTACGTAGTAGAGTCAGAGGATAAATTATAATAACTCAGACGCAAAACGTATGCAAGCATCACCATGGCACTCGTAGCAATTAGGAAGAATTCTAAGCATTGTGAAATACAGAAAACGAAAATTAGAAAAAAAAGAAAAAAAAAAACTGAAAATCAAAACGTGGTCACCAAAATTTTGGATTGGATTTGGATTATTAAAAATAAATAAAAAATATTTTTTAAAACAATTTTTTAAAAATATATTTTTTGAACAATTTAAAAAAGTTACAAAATTAAATATGAAAAATAAGTTGGATTAATTTTGATCCATTAAGTATTGATCAGATGATCCATTGGATTTTGAAAAATAATGGATGGATCATTATCCATCCATAAAATTAAATGGATGGATCCGATCCGATCCATTTTTTTATTTGTTTAAATGGACGGATTAGATGGATTTACTTATGGATGGATTGGATGGATGATGAATAAATGGATTGATTTGCCACCCCTAAACAAAAGCTATTGAGATTGCATATCACAGGGGTTGGAGAAAACTGTGGCTTGAGTGCGACTCCATGCTAGTGGTTTAGGCTTTTAAAAATGCCAATATTGTCCCTTGGCAAATCAGAAATAGATGGTTGAACATAATACATTTGATCAAGTCTATGTCGTTTCTTGTTAGTCATATCTACTATGAGAGAAACACTTGTGCAGATAGGTTAGTCACTCATGGAACTACTATACAAGGGTTTTGTTGGTGGAATTACACTCCTTCCTTCATCACTAATTTTTTTGTAAAGAATAGACAAGCTCTCCCTTCTTATAGGTTTAGATTATGAGGGGTGAAGTTCCTCATGGGTTTGGTTTTTATGTCCCCCATGGTGTTTTGTTTGCTTCTTGTTTATCCTTTTATTCTATGAATTCAAGCTATGCAGCATAGGATAAGTGGTTGTTATGGTGCCAACCTAGTTGGGATCATTGCAATCACTTTGATGTTTAACACAGTCTCTTCTTTTTGGTTTAAAAAAATTATATTTTATTTTTTTTATATTTAATCTATGCATTGAAAGGCTACACTCACTAGACGTTGTAGGCAAAAAATAATGTGTGTGAACGAAAATAATATATTACTCATGGCACTATTAACATGGAATGAAAAATTACTTTAGTTCACATTAATGATTAACTTTTAAATATATTTTGTATAATTCAAATATCTATAATAAAATGTGTACTTTTTTATATTTTTGAGGTATATATTATAAGTTTTTTTTTAAAAAAAAAAACACTTGTATGCACAGCTAGAATTTCATTAATTAGAGACTGATTTAGAGATTAAAAATATTTAATCACTATAGAAAGTGATTTATATACAGATTTAAAAATTACAAATATTGAATTACTAAACAAACCAATTTCTAGACTAAATAAAGTTGGCCTCTAAAATAGTCATTAATGTCTCTCAAAAAACTATTTATTTATTTAGAAACCAATTTTTTAATCACTAATTAAAATATAATTGGAGACTACTTTGTTTCAATCGCAAATGACTAATAAAAAAAATTATTTGTTTGTTTAGAGTAAGAAATAGTGATATGTATGATATGAGGATTTTCTTTGAGTCAATACTTTCGGGTGGCTTTGTTTTGGTTAGGGTTAGTCATGGGTAAGATTGGGTTGGATTTCATCAAACCTGCTATCCGACCTAATCAAAATAGTTTGGGTTGGGTTGGGTTAGATTTGTGTTGAGTTGGATTGGGTTGGATTTGTGTAACTTTTCTATGGGTTGGTTTGAGTTGAGTCAATAGGTCTGAACCAAACCAATCCAATCAATAGTGTGTTGGTTTGAGTTGGCTTTATGGGTACATAAAATTAAAAATTATCTTATAATTTTTAACAAATTAAATTTTCCTTACCATTTTCAAATGACATTTTGATATAACTTTTGATTAGTTATATTGTATATGCATTTTGATTTTTTCCCCTTTCAAATAGCTATGCTATAAAGTATAAACATAAAAATCCATATGCAACTATGAAGACGTTGCACATTTTTATTTGTTTTAAAGTAAAAAATCTTAGATTTGAGAAGGAAAAAGTGAGGCACTCAAACTCGTGTAATTGCTATGACTAGTATACTCGCTTGTTTAGTCGTGTATAATGTGTGTTTTTTCTCAATTTTTTATTTTTTATAAAATACATACAAATTATAAATTAAAATTAAAAATATGTTACATTAATGTATTAGATTGGGTTTGGTTCATGGGTTTAACACCAAAACCTGATACTCAACCCAAAAAATAATGAGTTTGATTGGGTTGGGTTGGGTTCCACCTGAACAATTTCAAAAACCAAACCAAAGTGTTTGGGTTGAGTTGGTTTAGTTTAGGTTTGTGGGTATCTATACTCGTGAACACCCCTAATTTTAGTTAGTTGATGGAACTATATAATCATATTTATTACACAATGTATAAAATAAGAACCATCCATATGTTTAGACTTGGTTGTGATTTACCAATGAATGTGAATATGTTAAAGCAATGCAACATAGTTTTCTTAATTTCTTAAATTAATTAGCTTAGATGTTTGATAACCTTACTTGCAATTTGCAACAACTCTGACTTGTTGGCCTCCATCATTATTTGGCACACTCATTTAATTTAATTATTAATTGTCATTTTCATTGTATGTAGACTTATATGTCCACAAGTCTAAAAACATACTACTTTCAGTCCTATATATAAGAAACATTGACAAATCATCAAGATTAAGGAAAGTTGTTAAATTAGTTATTTTTAATTAATACTGCCATAAATTCAAATTTTATTCCAAAAATGCCCTTAAGATTAAATGTTGTAAGTGATAGTCATATTTAATGTTAATACTCATAATCCAGTGAGTGAAAGCCTAGTAAATTGAGTTAACAATAAATTAACGGTATAAAAAAATTTAACCCTGAGTAAATTTAAAAACTAATAATTATTTCTTATAATTAGAACAAAAGAAAAATATAATTTGTTTCTTATATATATAACCGAAGGTAATTTTTTTTTTTCTTCCAATCCGTGTAAGTATAGGAAGAATGTTTTCCATTTCCTATTTATTTGGTTATTAAGTGTTGTTACCATCGTACATAAACCTCCATGATTGTTTATTTATTCTTCTATGTAAGTGAGCAAGATTATGAACTTTGAATAGTTTCATCTAATGGTTGCAATCGGTTTACGACGAGTATACGATGCAAAACAATTTCAATAGAATCGCTATCAATATTTTTATTTTGAGGAGAAAATATTGAAATCTCTTTTAAAAATAGTCTTTGAAATCAGAAATAGGTTTAGGAGTCTTGTATGTAGGGAAGATATTAGCACCCCATGCTCCAATTAAAACAATATCTTTAATTAATTGCACAAAATTACGTAAATTTGTAAATATTTATTTCAGCCCAATAAGAAGACAAGAAAAAAAATATCTTGTGTTTTTTAATTGTTATTTTTTGAATTTTTAAAAGAAATTTTATTATTTTAATTTTATTTTAAATAAGAGAAGTTTAAATTGAAATTAGAAAAAAAAATATTTTTTTTCCTTTGAAAAGAAATTTTGTTTTATATTATATGGAAAAAAAAGCTTAAAATTCAAAAAGACATTTTTAAAAGATTATTTTTAAAATTTGAAAGAAATTTTTTTTGTATTTTTTAATCTGAAATAATTTATCTTCGCACAAGGTTCAAGCTAGCTAGCAAATGGCTAATAGTTAGATCCATACACTCCAAACAATGTCATGGTATATGTTATTCAATTAACATTATTAGTTATTGTATATTTGGATAAATTTTATTTTTAATTTTCCTGTGAATGAACATTTTTAAAAAAAGTTATTTTAACCTACAATTTACAAAACCCTATGATTCAAATAACACTGAAGATAGTATCTATTACTCAATCAATGACGAACATTATTTTTTGTTTTTTTTTTAAAAGAGATAAAAATAAAATTACAGTATTCCAAACTGGGGGTTAATTGAAATTTGATACAATCAAACACGTAAAAAGAATGTTGCAGACCAAGTGAATCTCTCTACAAAAGCCTTAATAGTGAAACACAAAATTAGTCAATAAAAAATAACAAACAGGAGAGAAAAAAAAAAAAAAAACACTCGACCCTATATTCATCACCGACAATTCTATTTATTATTATTTTATATATATATAAAGCTATGGCATGCAAATTCTATTTATTATTTTAGAAAGGGCAACAATATCAATCAAATGGAAAAAAGGCAAGGAATAGCAACAAAATAAATAAAATGGTGAAAAGAAAAGGTGACAGTGACGTGGAATTCTTACATTTGAAATGATGAGATGCATTACATTAATAACATACAAGAAGATTTCTTTTTTTAAAAGAAATAAGTGATGAAAGATTAAAAAAAAAAAAAAAAAAACCCCTCTGAAGTGGGTTTTCTTATTTACCTCGCCTGATTGCTTTGAGGGTAAGGAATGTTATAGTAATACATAATAAACTCTTTCATCAGAAAAAAAAAAACATAATAAACTCTTCTGAATAATTTTTATTATTAGTCAGAGTTTATTAAAAATCAAAAAATTATAAATAAAACTTATTATATAAAAAATGGACCCTACCAAATTTTGTAATTTATCAATAATAGAGAGAGTACCGAGGCATGGCAAAGACTTTTAGAACGCTCTTAAATATTGTATTAAATCTGGTAGTACGTTGTAGACTTTTAGACATTGGCGTAGACTTTTAGACATTGGCGAACCTATACTGTGGTTAGGGTGTGTAAGTGCACCTTCTCATTTTTTAAAAATCATAAATAAAAGTTTTTTTTTTCACAGAAAATTAGAAGTAAAATCTTATATTTTTATATTTTATTTCATTTATATTTAAACTTCCTGATTTTAATTTTTATAATTTGTTCCCACTGAGTCATGATGTCCTGGGTCTGCATTGTAGTGTATGTTTGGTTCCGTGTAGCTTTTGAGTTGGACGCGGAATCAAACCCACATACGTGAGTTTTCAATCAAAATCAAACCCACATCGGTGGAGGCAAGTAGAGAAAGAGCAAAGCAATATCCACATGTAGTGCTTTTAAGACGTAGGGAACAACCATAGTAAATGAAAGCGAGTGTTCATGTATGTTCCTATACAAGAGAGAAACCACCAAGGAAAAGAGAAAGAACCCGCACAGAAACCACCAAGAAAGAGAGAAAGAAACTCCCCTCGTGGTCTTTTAATCCCACTTCTACTGACTAACTAATACACTTCACCAATTTCATCCTTAAAAGTATGAGGAATTGTTAATTTAGTTCCTTAAAATAATAAAATGAGAAAAGTACCTCAAAGTGTAATTTGTCACTTATGTTAGTCTAAAATTCAAAAAAATTATAAAATTAAGTGACAATATTAACATACTTTTAGAGACTACAATGACTGTAAGTAGTTAACTTTAGGGACTAAAGTAGGGATTTTCAATGGCCTTTTTGTCATTTTATTACTTTCAAGAAGTAAATTAACAACACATCACACTTTCAGGAACAAAATTGGTCATTTTTCCTAATTTAATTATTAAGTAAAGTTTCCATTGTACATAAACTTTTATGGTAGGGTAAACGACCATTTTTGTCCCTGGATATGAAAACTGGTGACAAATTGGTCCCTAAAAAGAATAAATTTTTTTATTTAGTTCTGAATGTGTAAAGAGTGTGACAATTACGTCTTATCGTTAAGTTTCGTATGACCATTTTGTCATTAAGTTGTAATGTTCAAAGATCAATTTAACATTAAGTTTAAAGTTTAGGGACAATTTGTCATTAAATTATAGGGAGAGATGTAATTGTCAAATTTTCCAGGGACTAAATTTGAATTTTCATTCTTTTAGATATTAAATTGTCACTGATTTACACATTCAGTTAGCAAAATGATCATTTACTCTTTTATGTTACTTCAACACACAAGTCTGGAAACATTGTTTTTTCTTCTAATCCATGCAAGGATCTACCCGAGTTGCCATAGATCTACCACTTGTGTGCATTGCACAAATTCCCCCATGGATATACTCGACTTGGGTTTTGCTCAAGCACTTCAATAGAGGTGCGGATATTCCTCTTTTGAGCAGCTTTCCATTCTTAATCACATAATGGCACAACTTCGACTTCACCTTTTTTGCTTTACTCTCATCCTTGAGTAGGGTTCCACTCGTCAAGTAATTCCAAGCAGAGCTCATCCATTCACTTTCTAAGACTTGATCCGCAAGTACTTCAACTAACTCTATACTTGGTGCACTTACAATTTCTTGTATGATCGTCCTGTGCTGCCCTGGTTTCTTGTGCTATTAGCAAGTTTTGATAACATATGTCAGCTTTGGCATTCTCTGGGAAATCAAGAGATTCCGACACCTAACCATTTTTATTAATTTAATTATCTAATATTTTATTATTTTCATCTTTCTTTCAATTAAAAACCCAAAATTTCTTAAAATCAATTCTTTCTTTATCCTTAAATCAAAAGAGTAATTGGTTGATTGAGTTGTTGTTAAATCACAATCTTCATGGAGATGATACTCTTACTTTCTTACTTTATTATTTGTACGACTGGTACAGTTATCGTGATCTTAACAAAATTGTTTTTTTTTAGAAAAAAGATATCAAAACAAAACTATAGTATTTCAAACTGTGGTTAACTGAAATTTGATACATTCAAACCCGTAAAAGAATGTTGCTAATGAAGTGAATCTCTCTACAAAAGCCTTAATCCTCAAACACAAAATTAGTAAAAAACAAACGAGAGAGAAGAAAAAAATGGCAGACCCTATATTCATCACCGAATATATCATATACAATTCTATTTATTATTTAAGAAACATCAAGGACAATATAAACAAAATGAACAAAAAGGTAAGGAATAGCAACAAAATATACGAAATGGTGAAAAGAAAAGGTGACAGTGACGTAAAATTCTTGGTTTTGAAATGATCAGATGCATTACATTATTGACATGTGAAACGAAATAAAAATAAAAATAAAAAAAGTTACGAAAGAAAAAATAAAACAGAAAGAAAGAAAACCTCTCAAGATGGCTTTCTTATTTGCCTTTTCTTAACTGCTTTACATTGTGTTTGATTGTGAGGATAGAAAAGTAATGAAAGTGTAAGGAAAAAAAATGAATACAAAGAAGTCAAATAGAGTAAAAAGAAAGTGAAAAACAAAGTTGTTTGGTTGATGTGAAATAAAGTAAAAAAAGAGAGAAAATATTTGAATTAAAGTTATTTGGTAGGTAAAGGAAAAAAAATTAAAGAAATTAATATTGAATAAAAATATATTATTATTATAATTATTAATATTATTTTTTTATTGTTAATAATATTTCTATTATTATAAGTTTGTATTATTTTGTATTTTACTATTATTTTATTATTAATATAATTTTTTTTTCTAGCTAGTTAAGAGAGTTTTTTCTTATAAGATATTTTCCAAAATTAGTGGCCAGACGTGCAGGAGGATACATTTCACTTGGTTTTTTTTTTTTTTTTTTTTTTTACCGATACAATTCGCTCAGTAAGATGTATAAATTTGCTTTTGGAGGTGAATTATATACCCATGTTTTATTTTGATTTTTTTATACTGTAGCAAAAGAAATTAATTATTTTCCATTCTAGTTAATTGTAATTTGTAGTTTGATTAATATAGTCACAAATTGTACATTTGTCATGGACAAATTTATTATTCTAATTTGTCTTATTTTCTTGGTTAAATAACCATTTTGATCTTGAATGTATAAATCGTTGTCAATTTAGTCCTTAAAGATGAAAATTTCTTATTTTGTTCCTAAATGGGTAAAAAGTGTGACAATTACATCTGCCGTTAAGTTTTGTGGGAT
The DNA here is from genome assembly GCA_026413185.1 of Pueraria montana var. lobata. Lineage (NCBI taxonomy): Eukaryota > Viridiplantae > Streptophyta > Magnoliopsida > Fabales > Fabaceae > Pueraria > Pueraria montana. The sequence continues at coordinate 33,783,179 of CM048651.1, read as the reverse complement.
CATTTTATCATTGAGCTCTAATGTTCTAATGTTCAAGAATCAATTTGACATTAAATTATAAAGTTTTTAGACTAATTTGACATAAAATGTATGACAGAACGTAATTGTCACACATTTTATACATTTAGAGACTAAATAAAAAAAATTCATCATTCAAGTACTAAATTATCATCTAATTACACGTTTGGAGAGAAATAATTATTTACCCTATTTTCTTTTTACCAAATAAATCACCCTTCGTAATTGAATAGAGGAAACTTCCGCGAAATTTCCTGGTAGGTTCAAGAGTGACCTACATTTATAAGGATAGAAGAATTTTCCATGAAATTATTGCGTAAGTTTAAGGATTGCAAACAAACAGACAGAGGAAATTTCCATGAAACTTCCGCGGAACAACTCTGTATTAGTGTACTATCCGAACCTGCAAATTGGACGGTAGATAGCGTTGTTGTCATGCTTTAATAACTTATCTTTATAGCGGGACAGTATGGTCCATTTGGGTCCATTTCCTTTAATTTGTTCAGATAGCAGAGACCTACTGGTATTTGGGTCTACCTCTATGTGTGGGGCTGGATTAAGCATACCTTGTGATTCAACTCAAATCCTATTTCTCTCTATTAGTAAAAGTTTAACTTGTGAAAATTTTTACACAACATATCATAGAAATGTCCAAATTGGCAAGGATTCATGCATTACACAACATAGATGCATGATAAACCCAAGTTACAATCAAATTGTCCGGAACATATTTCACTTTGAACATATCTTAAAGAAAATATCACTATAAATCATAGAAATGTCCAAATTGAGTGAAACCAATTGGTTTTAAAATCCGACATAAATCTTGAACAGGGTAAAAGGGATAAGTCAGAAGCATTATAGATTGGTTGCATAGAAATTTTGAAGATAGACTTGTGCAATAAGAGTCAAAATTCAGCAAGTAAACATATTAAACCATATCATAACATAGGCATCTATTCAATTGATTCAAAGGTGAATCTAAATTCATTTAAAACAGAATAGGGACAGGGGTTTAAGCATGGTTCTCAGACTTTTACTTACTTCTAGAACATATTCATTCAAGTACACAAATATTCACAATCAAACTAACACTAAACGAAGCATTGATCCAGGGAGGGGTGAAAAGTGAAAAGAAAAAGGTAAACCTTTGGGCCACTCTGCGAAAACCCAGACCTTGAGCATGGTGATGGTGGAAGCTGGGGAGTAACGGCGGGGGAGAACAGCAGCAGTGATTCCGATGCGGAGGGCGCTGATTTGGACAGCTTAGTTGCCAGCGTGGTGCAGAACGGTGCTTTGGGAGAGTCCTTCGAAGAAGTGAAAGACGAGCAACACTGGAGTGATTTTGCCGGTTGGATTCCTTAGCCCTCTCCCTCCGGCACCGGCGCCTCCGCTCACGGCTAAATATTTTAAACCAATTTTTTTATAATGAGACTATTTTTTGTGAAAATATTATTACATAAAGTGATGGCTAAAAATCGTCATTATTTTAAATTAATTATTTTAAAATTTAAAATATTGACGGTTAAAATATTGACGGAACACTAACGTTATTAACAGAAATATGAAGAAAGAACCAAAATGAAATAATATTTCGAAAACATAAAGGATTAGAATGAAATTTTTAAAACGTTATGTACCAAAATGAAATAATACTAAAACATAAAATGACTAAAAGTAATATTTAACCTTTTTAAAAAGTTAAAATTAGGTTCTTTATTTTTAACATGGGTTCAATTTGGTCCCATTTTTCTTCCGTCACTCCAAACATTCTAAAAAAAAGTAGGACCAATTTTGGTTTTGAATGAGATCAAATTTAATCCATTCTAAAAAAATAAAGGATCTAATTTAAATGTTTAAAAACATAGGATCAAATTGAACCTAATAAATAAATTAAGGGATTAAATTGAACATTTTAAATAAGTTAACGCGTTTCCATAACAACACGTAGGCACCACGGTAATAAAAAAGAGGCTTAATTACTGTTTTAGTTCTTCAATTTAGGGGTTATGCTTTTTTTAGTCCCTGAAATTTAAATTTGTTTTTTTGTTTCTGAATTTTTGAAAATTGCTCTTTTTAGTCCCTCATATGATAAATTGGTAATTTGTGACGATTTTTAATTGCTAGAATTTGATTTTTAGTCTCTCCTGTGATAAACTTTCACTTTATGACGGTTAAATACAAATTTTAGTGGTTAAAAATTAAAAATTAAATTCTGATAGTTAAAAATCGTCACAAATTACCGGTTTATCATAGAAAATGACTAAAAAGAGAATTTTTTTTAAAATTCAGGTACTAAAAAAGAAAATTTAAATTTAAGAACTAAAAAAAGTAGAACCCTCAAATTAAAGGACTAAAATAATAATTAAGCCTAAAAAAAAACTTATATTTATTAACATCAACACTTTCATCTCTTATACCAGATTGTTTCAAACCAAAGGTTTTTTTTTTCATCAATATAAACACATGGTGTGTCATAATGCAACACTATCAACATCAACACTTTCATCTCCCTTGCATAGAGCAAAGTAATCCCTACAAAAATTAACAAAACGCACAGTAGAACATAGCGGGCTAGTCCGCTAGGCTCACGGATTAAAAAGTTAAATTTGGTTCCTTAATTTATTTATTATATTCAATTTGGTTCATTTATTTTTAAATAAATTTAATTAGATCTTTTATTTTTTTTAAAATAAATTTAATTTGGTCTCATTTTTCTTTCATCAGCTTCAAATATTTTCAAAAAATGAGACCAAATTTAGTTTTAAATAGAACTAAATTGAATCTATTTTGAAAATTAAAGAACTTAACTAAAACTTTTAAAAATAAAGGGACAAAATTAAACCTAATAAATAAATTAAAAGCCAAATTAAACTTAAATTGAAGGAGTGAAATAGTAATTAAACTTTTTTTTTTTTTGGACTCAAACGTTTGTCATGGACATATTGAATTATTGATTACTCTAATTTGCCTTATTTTCTTTTATACTGAATAACTCACCCTTTGCAAATTGCAATTGAATAGAGGAAACAGCCATGAAACTTCCGCGTAGCTTCAAGGTACTTAACAGCAGTATATTATTGTACTATCTGAACCTATTTGACAGCCAATTCTTGATTGATGATGATATTCAGCCTTTGGAGAGTCTTTCGGTCAAAAATTAATGGTAGAAATTATTGGAGAGTTCCAGATTATAATAATGTTTCATATTATAGGGTTAATTATATTTTTGGTTCCTGAATTTTTTTGAATTTTCATTTTTAGTCTTTAAATAAAATTTTGACTGATTTTAGTCTCTGAATTTTTTTCTTTCAATGTTTTTAGTCCTTGAACTTTTTCAATTAATGTTTTTAGTTCCTAAACTTTTTATTTGACCGGTTTTAGTCCCTAAACTTTTTTATTTGACCGGTTTTAGTCCTTCATTTGACCAGTCAAATAAAAAGTCTAGGGACTAAAAACATTAATTGAAAAAGTTCAGGGACTAAAAATATTAAAAGAAAAAAATTCAGGGACTAAAATTAGTCAAAATTTTATTTATGGACTAAAAGTGAAAACTCAAAAAAATTCAGGGATAAAAACATAATTAACCCATCTATATAATTAAGAATTATTAAAAAAAAATTGTAAATAATTTTTTTTAAAGAAAATTACGTTAAGATTTCGTGAAAAGAAAAGGTGTCAGTGAAGTAAAATTCTTGGTTTTGAAATGATGAGATACATTACATTATTGACATGTGAAACGAAATAAAATAAATAAATAAAAAGTGACGAAAGAAAAAATAAAACAGAAAGAAAGAAAACCTCTCAAGCTGACTTTTTTATTTGCCTTTTCTTAGCTGCTTTACATTGTGTTTGATTGTGAGGATAGAAAAGTAATGAAAGTGTAAAGAAAAAAAATAAATAAAAAGAAGTAAAATAGAGTAAAAAGGAAATAAAAAATAAAGTTATTTGATTGAGATAAAATAAAGTGAAAATAAAAGAGAAAATATTTGAATTAAAGTTATTTGGTAGGTAAAGAAAAAAATTAAAGAAATTAATATTGAATAAAAATATATTATTATTATTATAATTGTTAATATTATTTTTTATTATTTATTTTGCTTTTTATTGTTAATCATATTTCTATTATTATAATTTCATATTATTTTGTATTTCACTATTATTTTTATTATTAATATATTTTTTTTCTAGCTAGTTAAGAGAGCTTTTTCTTATAAGATATTTTCCAAAATTAGTGGCCAGACGTGCACGAAGATACATTTCACTTAGTTTTTTTTTTTTTCCCGATACAATTCGCTTAGTAAGATGTATAAATTTGCTTTTGGAGGTGAATTATATACCCATGTTTTATTTTGATGTTTTTTTTATACTGTAACAAAAGAAATTAATTACTTTCCATTCTAGTTAATTGTAATTAGTAGTTTGAATTATATAGTCACAAATTGTGTACATTTGTCATGGACAAATTTATTACTCTAATTTGTCTTATTTTCTTGGTTAAATGACCATTTTGATGTTGAATGTATAAATCGTTGTCAATTTAGTCCTTAAAGATGAATTTTTTTTTTTGTCTCTAAATAGATAAAAAGTGTGATAAATAAATCCTGCCGTTAAGTTTTGTGGGATCATTTTATCATTAAGCTCTAATATTCTAATGTTCAAGAATCAATTTGGCATTAAATTATAAAGTTTTGAAATCAATTTCACATAAGATGTATGACAAGACGTAATTGTCACACATTTTATATATTTAGAGGCTAAATAAAAAAAATTTATCTTTCAAGTACTAAATTATTAACGAATTACACGTTTGGAGACAAATAATTATTTACCCTATTTTCTTTTTACCAAATAAATCATCCTTGGCAATTGAATAGAGGAAACTTCCGCGAAACTTCCTGGTAGGTTCAAGAGTTACCTACATTTACATGGATAGAAGAATTTTCCATGAAATTACTGCATAAGTTTAAGGATTGCCACCAAACAACAGAGGAAATTTTCATGAAACTTCCGCGGAACTTCAAGGTACCTAACGACTCTGTATTAGTGTACTATCCGAACCTGCAAATTGGACGTTGGCCAGCGTTGTTGTCATACTTTAATAACTTATCTTTATAGCGGGACAGTATGATCTTTTATATTTTAAAAACTTAAATTTGATCTTTTACATATAAATTTGGTTCAATTTGATTGGTTGGTCAATTTAGAATTAACGTCATTAATAATCTTAACATAATTACAATTAAAAATTGTCACAAAACAACGCTTATGCATCTAGACATGTTTTTGCAAGCATAATTAATAAGATGACGGTTTTTTGCTGTCAATAATACCTAAAAATTATAAAAATTAAAAATCTCTTTGTAAAGAATGTTAAAATTTTCGTACTCAATTTATTTCATACGGCTTTATAAATCTTAAAATTGATTGATGGCTCTTGTAAATCGATGCATTGCAATAAAAAAAAATCATAAATTTTGCAGCAACGTTGATTATTGTGGCAGCTCAAAATCATCACTTGGTTAATTATGCATGCGGAAAAACATCCAAACACATAAGTATTACTTAATTTGTGACGGCTTTTAGTACCTGTTATGTTAAAATTATTAACAATGTTGACTCTATGCTGGCAGAAGAATCAAATTTAAAAGATAAATGTCTAAATTAAATTTTTTTAATAAATAACCAAATTGAATCTAAACAAAAATAAAATAAAATAAAATACAAATTCTATCCGAACCTAATTGACAGTCGATTCTTCATGATGATGTCGTGCCTTTGCATGCTCTAAGGCAGTGTTTTAAGAATCGGATCGGTTATCGAATCGATTGAGGTACTGAGTTAATGGATCATTGGTCGGACCGGTGGATCACTAGTCGGATCGGTTTGACTCGATATATATTAAAAAATTTAAAAAATATAATATAGCTAACATAATTTAATCATTTAACACTTCAAATTTTAAATTATTGTCATTATAAAATACCTAATATTCTAAATAAAAAATAACAATCAATAATCATGACAATACAAGTTCACAAATAAGTTTCATACACACAAAAAATAAAAAATAAAAGTTGAAAAACGTCATTTCAGCACTTTTTTTAAAAAAAAAAAAGCATATCACAACCCGGTTCAACCCGGGTCACCGTTTTTTTCAAAAACCGGCCGATTCAACCGGGATCGTACCGGATCAAATGCATAACCGATCTTTTTATCGAACCGAACCGGTTAAGCCACCAAATTTCGATCAAATCGATCAAACCGACCGATCCGATCCAGTTCTTAAAACACTGCTCTAAGGTCAAAAATGGAGTGTAACTTTAGTTAGGGTTGCTTTGCTGTCATATATAGTGGGACATCTGGGTTCATACTTATTATAATAGTTATAATAGCAGGGAAGGGACCTACTCATATTTGGGTCTCCGTGTAAATTAAAGTGTGTGTGTGGGGCTGGAATTGGGCATACCTCTATTGCCTTTATGTCTTTCAGTCTGTAAAATGATTCATGAAAAAACTGACATTTTGTTATAAAGTTCATTTCCCACTCATTCATACGCCCCACCCTCCATTTCTCTTTTAATTGAACATTTTTCTCACTACTATAATAATAACTCGGTGCTTTTAGATACTAGATAGATATAGTAACAACAACAAAACTTACACTTCTCTCTGTGCAACCTTTTTTTTTTATTCTTTTATTTCTTATAGTTAAATACTAAAATAATTAATAAAAACACTGAAACATTTCTCATATTTGTCATTTCTCGCATAACTTTTTATAAACTAAAATAATATTTTTATATTTTTCATAAAAATAAAAATAATATTCTCTCACACTAAAGTTATCATTAAAACTCAATTAATTTTAAATGAATTAAATTTAAGAAATACACTTACTTTATTTTTAGTAAACTTAAAAATATAAGTTAATATAATATAATAATTTTTTTACTGAATCAATAGTCAATCCATGTGTATAATAATTATGCAAAATGGTACGTCTAATTAATTATGCAAAACTATGTAGCTTTGTAAATATTTATTTAACTCTAAGAACTAAGAAGACATAAAATAAAACACTTTTGAGTATTGTAAAAAAAACAAACATTTTTGTGATTTTTAATTTTTTTTTTGTTTTCTAAAAATAATGAGAAATTTGATTATTTCTATTTTATATTAAAGAAGAGAATTTCAAATTTAAATTGGAAAAGATACTTTTTCCTTGAATTTTTTTTTATTTTATATTTTTATGGAAAAAGAAAATGTTTTAAATTCAAAAGGGCATTATTTAAAATAATATTTTTAAAATTGAAAAGGATTTTTTTCCTTGTACTATTTAATTTAAAAGAATTTATCTTTGCACAGGGTTCAAGTTAGAAAATGGTTAATCGTTAAAGCCTTACAATCCAAATAATGTTAAAAATATTATAAGTTATTCAATTAACATTATTGGTCATTGCAAAAAGTTTATTTTAATATACAATTGTAACAAGGTTTATGATAGTAAAGGACTATTCGTCAACCCCTGCGATTCAAATAATATTGAAGATAATATCTACTACTAAATCAATATTAAAATTATTTTTCTTTTATAAAAAAAAAGAGATAAAAACAAAATTATAGTATATATTCCAAACTGTGGTTAACTGAATTTTGATACAATCAAGCACTTAAAAATTATTAAATTACTTTAAGATTTCATGAAATAGTAAAAACCTCTCCTTTATATATATATATATATATATATATATATATATATATATATATATATATATGTATACTGACTCTCTTAATTATTTAAAAAATATAATATTAATACTCCTTGTACATTACAATAACCTTCTTAATTGTTTAAAAAACATATTACATTATGTTCCTTTATAAGGAAAGTCACTATAAATATTAAAAAAATATAGAAAATTTCTCACAAAATTTTTAGAATATCAATGTAATTTATTCAAAAATTTAAACATCATATAATCAATTTTGCTAAAATAAGTTAATCAAAATATAGAACGTGGTAGTTAACTAGTTTTTTTTTTTGTTTTTTTTTATTTTTTTACAGAGGGTAGTTAACTAATTATGAACTAACTAATAATTTTTCTTTCATAATAAGTAATAACGCTATTTAGCAACTTGGACGTTAGCTAGCATTGCTGTCATGTTCTAATTTTTAATCTTTATACTATATATAACTTCACTTTTTTTTTCTTTAAGAGAACTTCACTAACTTTTATAGCATGACAAGATGGTCTATTTGGATACCTAGGGATCTAGGTCAATTGGTTGAACAGTGTGCATGAGTTGTACTTATCTTTGATTCTTACATAAAAAAAGAAAGATGGTCCATTTGGTTTCATCCTTTAACTTTTTCAGGTAGCAGGGGCCTGATATTTAGCTGTATTTGTAACTGTGTGTGGGACTGGATTTGGGCATACGTGCTTCAACTCAAATTCTATTTATGTTTATTAATAAAAATAGTAAATTATATTGATATCTACTATAATTTTGTCAAATTATATAAAATACTCTTGTTTTTTTTATCCTTATAGAGATATATAGTATAATGTTTTTAAAACTTTAAGAGATAGTGTAAAAAGAAGTGTCAATATAATATTTTTCGAACAATTAAAAAAGATTTGAATAGGGTAAAAAAATAGGAATATTTTATGTAATTTAACAAAACTTTTTGCAGTCTCAGTATAATTTGTTCTAATAAAAATTTAACTAATGAAAAAATTACTATAAGGTGATAGAAACAAACACAACTTTAACTGTGATATGGTCATTTAAATTAAATTTTTCTTTCAATATCAAATTTCCAATACCTCGATGGCCATTATGTTTTTCAGTCAGTAGAATGATTTCTGAAGTGTAGTTACCTTTTTTTAATATCACTACTTGTGCTCCATTTTAAGCATTCTCAATAAGAATAATTTTGCATATAAAAAAGTTACCTTTTTTCATATATATATATATATATATATATATATATATATATATATATACATATATATATATAATATATATATATATATGACATTTTTTATAATTATTATTAAAAATATATCCTTTTAATAATTTTTTACTTGCGATTAAAATATAATATCAATTTTTTTGTTGTATATAACGCATAAAAAAATCTCAATGAAGTTTAACTTCAATAACTTTGAATTTTATTTTATTTTTATATTTAAACAATGCAATGAAAGGCTTTCACTATTAGCATTGACTGAAAATTTTCTTTGGTTCATATAAATGACCAAACTATCATTTTTAGTCTTTAAAATTATGTGATGCAGTCACAATAGTCCCTTTTTTTTTTTTTTGACGTCACAATAGTCCTTAAAATTAGAAAGATATCAAATGAGTCCTTCAAATTGAAACTACTATTATTTTAGCCCCTGAGATGTATAACTTACTATCATTATAGTCCTTAAATTTTATAACTTACTATCATTATAATCCCTAAGGTATTGTTTAGATTAATAGTAGATGGTGGAGTAGAGAGGAAAGGAGTGGATGAGAAAGTTGATCCATTGATTGCTTTGTAAAAATAACAATAGATTAGGATGGAAGTGGATGAGACTTTATCCATCCCATTCCATTGTTTACTCTATTTTTTATTCTCCCTCAATTTGAGGTGTAGGGGATGGAGCAAAACTTAAAAATAAAAAAAAAATAAAAATCCTATTTTAACCGGCTAATTAAACATAATCCTTTGAAACTAATTATAAAGTAGGGATAATATAAGAACTATAAATTTATATCTTAATTCATTTTGTCCTCTGTCCAAACAATGGAATCGAATCATTCCATTCCATTCCATTCTAAAATATCCAAACAATAAAATGACATTTTTAGTCCAATCAATTCCGTCCCATTATGTTCCGATCCACGTCACTCCATTCTCCACCATCAATCCAGACATACTCTAACAAAACTATAGCTCACTTAACGAAGGGACTAAAATGAGTGCAAAATTATAGTTTTGGTGACTTTTTTTTAATTTCGTTAATTTTAGGAATTAAAATGATAGCGAGTGACAATTTCATAAACTAATTTGGCTATTTACTTTCATATGAATGGTTTACTTTTAAATATATTTTTTAATAATTTAAATATCAATATAGTAAAATGAGTTTTTTTTTATATATTTTTGAGTTATATACTATAAGTTTTTTTTTTATAACTTTTATGCACAACTAGAAATTTATTATTACATACTAATTTAAAGATTGAAAATATTTAATCACTATAGAAATTGATTTATTGATTGATTTAGAAATTAAAAATATTTAATTACTAAATAAACTTATTTAGAAACTAGATAAAGTTGGTCTCTAAAATAGTCATTAATAAAATAGCCAACGTTACTTGCAATTTGCAACCTTGACATGACTTAAGTGTATTTTGACACTGATTTAATTTAAGGCTAAATAATCAATTTTGTTTATGAAATTGTGAGGCATTGTCAATTTAGTCATTGAAAATAATAAAATGACAAAAAGTCCCTGAAAGTGCAATTTATCACTTATTTTAGTTCAAAATTCAAAAAATTATCTGACTTAAGTGATAATATTAACATATTTTTAAGGACTAAAATGATCATAAGTAATTAAATTTAGGGACTAAAGTGACAACATAAGGACTTTCAAGAACCTTTTTGTCATTTTGTTACTTTTAGGGACTAAATTGACAACGCATCACACTTTCAAGAATGAAATTGGTCATTTATCCTTAATTTAATTATTAAATAACATTCCCATTGTACATAAACTTTTATGTTACTTCCACACACAAGTCTTAAATACATTGTTTTTTTCTTCCAATCCTTGTAAGGATACTACCTAAGTTGCCATAGATCCATCACATGTGTTTATTTCACAAATTCTCCTATTAATCCCATCCATAACATACTATGTTTTGGTCAAGCACTTCAATAGAGGTGCAGATATTCCTCTTTTGAGTATCTCTCCATTCTTAATCACATAATGGCATGATTTCAACATCACCTTTTTTGCTTCACTCTCATCCTCCGGTAGGGTTCCACTCATCAAGTAACTCCAAGCAGAGCTCATCCATTCACTTTCTAAGACTTGATCTGCAAGTACTTCAACTAACTCTATATACTTGGTGCATTTACAATTTCTTGTACGATCGTCCTGTTTTCTTGTGCTATTAGCAAGTTTTGATAACATGTCAACTTTGGCATTCTCCGGGAAATCAAGAGATCCCCACACCTAACCATTTTTATTAATTGAATTATCGAATATTTTATTACTTTCATGTTTCTTTCAATTAAAAACCCAAAATTTCTTAAAATCAATTCTTTCTTTATCCTTAAATCAAAAGAGTAATTGGTTGATTGAGTTGTTGTCAAATCACAATCTTCATGGAGAAGATACTCTTACTTTCTCACTTTATTATTTATACGACTGGTACACTTATTGCAATCTTAACAATATATATATATATATATATATATATATATATATATATATATATATATATATATATATATATATATATATATATATATATATATATATAGAAAAAAGAGATCAAAACAAAACTATAGTATTTCAAACTGTGGTTAACTGAAATTTGATACATTCAAACCCGTAAAAAGAATGTTACAAATGAAGTGAATCTCTCTACAAAAGCCTTAATCCTCAAACACAAAATTAGTAAAAAAAAAAAAAAAAAAAAAAGCTAGAGAATAAAAAAATGGCAAACCCTATATTCATCACCGAATATATCATATACAATTCTATTTATTATTTAAGAAATATCAAGGACAATATAAACAAAATGAACAAAAAGGTAAGGAATAGCAACAAAATATACGAAATGGTGAAAAGAAAAGGTGACAGTGACGTAAAATTCTTGGTTTTGAAATGATGAGATCCATTACATTATTGACATGTGAAACGAAATAAAAAAAAAAAAAGTAACGAAAGAAAAAATAAAACAGAAAGAAAGAAAACCTCTCAAGATGGCTTTCTTATTTGCCTTTTTTTAGCTGCTTTACATTGTGTTTGATTGTGAGGATAGGAAAGTAACGAAAGTGTAAGGAAAAAAAAATGAATAAAAAGAAGTAAAATAGTGTAAAAAGAGAAAGTGAAAACAAAGTTATTTGGTTGAGGTGAAATAAAGTGGAAAAAAAAAAGTAAAAATATTTAAATTAAAGTTATTTGGTAGGTAAAGAAAAAAAATTAAAGAAATTAATATTGAATAAAAATATATTATTATTATAATTAATAATATTATTTTTTATTATTTATTTTGTTTTTATTGTTAATAATATTTCCATTATTATAATTTTGTATTATTTTGTATTTTACTATTATTTTTATTACTAATATAATTTTTTTCTAGCTAGTTAAGAGAGATTTTCTTATAAGATATTTTCCAAAATTAGTGGCTGGATGTGCATACATTTCACTTAGTTTTTTTTTTTTTTTACCGATACAATTCGCTTAGTAAGATGTATAAATTTGCTTTTGGAGGTGAATTATATACCCATGTTTTATTTTGATTTTTTTATACTGTAGCAAAAGAAATTAATTACTTTCCATTCTAGTTAATTGTAATTAGTAGTTTGAATAATATAGTCACAAATTGTGTACATTTGTCATGGACAAATTTACTAATCTAATTTGTCTTATTTTCTTGGTTAAATGTCCATTTTGATCGTGAATGTACAAATCGTTGTCAATTTAGTCCTTAAAGATGAAAATTTCTTATTTTGTCCCTAAATAGGTAAAAAGTGTGATAATTATATCCTGTCATTAAGTTTTGTGGGATCATTTTATCATTATAAGTTCTAATGTTCTAATGTTCAAGAACCAATTTGACATTAAATTATAAAGTTCTGAGACCAATTTGACATAATTAAGATGTATGACAAGACATAATTGTCACACATTTTATTCATTTAGAGACTAAATAAAAAAAATTATATTTCAAGTACTAAATTATCAACGAATTACACGTTTGGAGACAAATAATTATTTACCCTATTTTCTTTTAACCAAATAAATCACCCTTCGCAATTGAATAGAGGAAATTTCCGCGAAACTTCTTGGTAGGTTCAAGAGTTACCTACATTTACATGAATAGAAGAATTTTCCATGAAATTACTGCATAAGTTTAAGGATTGCCAACAAACAAGGATAGAGGAAATTTCCATGAAACTTCTGCGGAACTTCAAGGTACCTAACAACTCTGTATTAGTAAAAGGTTAACTTGTGAAAGAATTGTAACTGTAGTATGGTCATTTAAGTTGAACTTTTCTTCCAATTTCAAATTTGCAATTCCTCCATGGCCTTTGTTTTTTTCAGTATGTAGAATGATTCGTGAAGTTTAGTTACCTTTTTTCATATATACATTTATACAAAAAATATGATATTTTTATAGTTATTATTAAAAATATATCCTTTTAATGATTTTTACTTGCAATTAATAAAAACTATAATAATTCTTTTTGTATGCAATGTATAAAAAAATCTCAATGAAGTTTAACTTCAATGACTTTGAATTTTATTTTATTTTTTTATGTTTAATCTATGCAATGAAAGGCCACACTCACTAGACGTTGTAGGCAAAAAAAAAAACTGTGTGTGAACTAAAATAATATATTACTCATGCCACTATTAACCATTATGATTGATTAACCGTTAAATATGTTTTTAATAATTCAATTAAATATAATAAAACGTGTAGCTTTTATATTTTTGAGGTATATATTATAAGTTTTTTCTTTCATGAACAACTAGAATTTCATTAATTAGAGACTGATTTAGAGATTAAAAATATTTAATCACTATATAAAGTGATTTATAGACAGATTTAGAAATTAAAAATATTGAATTACTAAACAAACCGATTTCGAGACTAAATAAACTTGGCCTCTAAAATAGTCATTAGTGTCTCTCAAAATATTATTTATTTATTTAGAAACCAATATTTTAATCACCAATTAAAATATAATTGGATACTACTTTGTTCAATCGCTAATGACTAATAAAAAAAATTATTTATTTGTATAGAGTAAGAAATAGTGATATATATGATATAAGGATTTTCTTTTGGTCAATACTTTCTGGTTGCTTTGTTTTGATTGGGGGTATTCATGGGTTGGGTTGGGTTGGGTTGGAGACGACTTCTACGGTGCACCAGTAAATAGGTGGTGCACCGTGCACAAGTATATAATATTGCTATTTGCAACCCCAAAATTACTATTCACATCTTTATGTGTTTAATTTTTTTTTATTGTAAGTAGGTTTTTTTATTATAGCAATATATATATATATATATTTAACTTAATGGGTTATTTTTTTTATTTTAAAGCAGCAAAATTACGTTTAAGCCCCAGTAATTTACTGTAGTAAAAATATATATTTAATTTAATAGGTTACTTTTTTTTATTTTAAAACACCGAAATTATGTCCCAAAATAATTCAGAGTACTATCGGGGCTTGGACGTAATTTCGGTGCTTTAAAATAAAAAAAGTAACCTATTAAATTAAATATATATTTTTGCTACAGTAAATTACTGGGGTTTAAACGTAATTTTACTGCTTTAAAATAAAAAAAATAACTCATTAAGTTAAATATATATATATATATATTGCTATAATAAAAAAACCTACTTACAATAAAAAAAAATTAAACACATAAAGATGTGAATAGTAATTTTGGGGTTGCAAATAGCAATATTATATACTTGTGCACGGTGCACCACCTATTTACTGGTGCACCGTAGAAGTCGTCTGGGTTGGATTTCATTAAACTCGTTACATGATCCAATCAAAATAGTCTTGGTTGGGTTGGGTTGGATTAGGTTGGATTTGTGTAATTTTTTTATGGATTGGTTTGAGTTGGATTTTTGGTACATAAAATTTAAAATTATTTTATAATTTTTATAAATTAAAAATTTCCTTACATTTTGATATAACTTTTGAATAGTTATATTGTCTATGCATTTTGATTTTTTTTTCCTTTCAAATAGTTATGCTATAAACATAAAAATTCATATGCAACTATGAAGACATTGCACATTTTGATTTGTTTTAAAGTAAAGAATCTTAGATATGAGAAGGAAAGAGTGACACTCAAACTCGTAAAATTGCTATGACTAATACACTCGCTTGTTTAGTCGTGTATAATGTGTGTGTGTTTTTTCAATTTTTTTATAAAATATATATAAATAATAAATTTAAATTTAAAATCTAAAATATGTTATATTAATGGATTGGGTTGGGTTTGGTTCATGGATTCAACACCAAAATCCGATATCCAACCCAAAGAACAATGAGTTTGATTGGGTAAGGTTGAGTTCCAGCTACACAATTTAAAAAACCAAACCAAAGTGTTTGGATTAGGTTGGATTGGGTTTGTGGATATCCATACTCATAAACACCCCTAATTTGAGTTAGTTGATGAAACTATATAATCATATTTATTACACAATACATAAAATAAGAATCATCCAGATGTTTTTAGACTTGGTTGTGATTGACCAATGAATGTGAACATGTTAAAGCAATGCAACCTAGGTTTCTTAATTTCTTCAATTAATTAGCTTGGATATAACCTTACTTGCAATTTGCAATGACTGTGACTTGTTGGCCTCCATCATTATTTGGCACACTCATTTAATTTAATTATTATTGTACGTAGACTTTTATGTCCACAAGTCTAAACTTTTTTTTTTCTTCCAATCCGGGTAAGTATAGGAAGAATGTTATCCATTTCCTATTTATTTAGTTATTAATTGCTGTTACCAATGTACATAAATCTCCATAATTGTTTATTTATTCTTCTATAAGTGAGCAACAGTATGAACTTTGAATTGTTTCATCTAATTGTTGCAATTGGGTTTACCACGAGTATACAATGCAAAACAACTTCAATAGAGTCGCTGTCAATATTTTTATTTTGAGGAGAAAATATTGAAAATTCTTTTAAAAATAGTCTTTGAAATAATAAATAGGTTTGGGAGTCTTGCATGGTAGGGAAGATATTAGCACCCCTACAATGCTCTAATTAAAACAATACCATTAATTAATTGTGTAAAATTACTTAACTTTGTAAATATTTATTTCAGCTCAATAAGAAGACAAGAAAAAAATATTTTGTGTTTTTTAATTGTTATTTTTGTATTTTTAAAAGAAATTTCATTATTTTAATTTTATTTTAAATAACAGAAGTTTAAATTGAAATTAGAAAAGAAATACTTTTTTCCTTGAAAAAAAATTGTTTTATATTTTATGGAAAAAAGGAAAAGCTTAAAATTCAAAAAGGCATTTTTAAAAGATTATTTTTAAAATTCGAAAGAACTTTTTCTTGTATTTTTTAATCTGAAAGAATTTATCTTCGCACAAGGTTCAAGCTAGCTCGCAAATGGCTAATAGTTAGATCCATACACTCCAAATAGTGTGATAGATAGTATATGTTATTCAATTGACATTATTAGTTGTTGTATATTTGGATAAATTTTATTTTTAATTTTCCTGTAAATAAACATTTTTAAAAAATAGTTATTTTAACCTACAATTGCTACAAGGTTTATGATAGTTAAAAATAGCTATTCGCAAAACCCTATGGTTCAAATAACACTGAAGATATTATCTATTACTTAATCAATGAAGAAGATTAAAACTATTTTTCTTTTTTTTTTTAGAAAAAAAGAGATAAATAAAATTACAGTATTCCAAATGGGGGTTAATTGAAATTTGATACAATCAAACGTGTAAAAAGAAGATTTAATTGTACTTTTAATCTTTAATTTTTAATTTTTTGACAAATTTTATTTCCGATAAATTAATTTGATGTATTTTATCTCAACTTTTTAAAAAAATTGAAAATTATAAATAAAGCTTATTACCAAAATTTGTATTTTATCAATAATAGAGATTGTACCTAGGCATGGCAAAGAATTTATTACTTTAAACGCGTCTAAATTTGACTTTTGGAAGCTACTCCATGTGCTTTTGGGGTGGACGCGGAATCATTGCACCATACTTAGTTTTCAATCAAAATCAAACCCACATTGGTGGAGGCACATAAATCAGACAGAGCAAAGCAGTATCCTGTGCTTTAAATACGGGAACATGTAGGGAACAGTCATAGTAAATGAAAGCGAGTGTTCCTGTATATACAAGAGAGAAACCACCAAGATAAAGAGAAAGAACCAACACACAAACTGGCCTGTAACTTAGTATCACATAATCTCTTACCTGTTTTCCTCTTCTTTGTGTAACTGCTTTATCTTCTCTTTTCTCTGTTTTTTTTTTTTTTTTTTTCTTTTCTTCAATCTTCTAAACATTTTTTTAGATTTTCTCTTTTTGTGAGTTTTATCAAATTGAAAATTAACCTGAATAGTTAGTTATTCATACTAGTTTATAAATTTTCATGTACAATAATAAGGAAAAGTGTCAAGAACTCGCATAGAAATATAAGTTTTTTTTTTTTTCATTTTTCTTCAACTCTGATCATTGCAGGTGCAGCACTAGGAATTCATAATGGATGAGCAGCAGAGTATCAGTGATGTTGCTTCTTCCTCAAACTCTTCTTCTAAGAAATATGATGTTTTTCTAAGCTTTCGTGGTGAAGACACACGGATGAACTTCACAAGCCTTCTTTATGATGCTTTGACTAGAGCCAAAATCGAAACATTTATAGACAACCGGCTTGAAAAGGGAGATGAAATCTCACCAGCCCTTGTCAAAGCCATCGAAGATTCTCATATATCTATTGTCATTTTCTCAAAGAACTATGCTACCTCAAAGTGGTGCTTGAATGAACTCATGAAGATTATGGAATTAAAGAAAGAAAAGGGACAGATTGTGATACCGGTGTTTTATAACGTAGATCCAACCCATGTAAGGCACCAGACCGGGAGCTACGAGAAAGCCTTTGCTGAACATGAGGGACATTCCATGTGCAGCAAATGGAAAGCTGCTCTCACTGAAGCAGCCAATTTATCTGGGTGGCCCTATCAAAATAGGTAAATAAAAAAAAGAGAAAGACATCAAGTTATTGTTTTCATATTTAATTCTAAATTCTAAATTGAGCATACTTTTATAGTATAACAACTTCATCCTAATTTCCATAAGAAGCTTGTTGCATAAAAAGGCAAATGCATTGATTATCTTCTCTAAGTTATGGATTTTCTTTCCACAATTATATGTTTTTGTTTCTTTCTCTAGTACACTACCCGACGGACTCACATTTGAGGATGGCCACCTTGACTTTTTTCTAAATTAAAAAATCAATAGATTATTATTTATTTATTTTGAAAAAATCTTATTTTTTATTCAGTAAAGAAATCTGATCTAAAACTGAATATCATATTTTATTAAATTATAGTAATTATACTATTAGTTTTTATCTCTTGATTTCTAAATTATAAAATCATTAATAATCTTATTTTTTTCAAGAAATCTTATCTCAATATTATATTTTATCAAATTTTATTATAATAAAATCAATTTTTATCTCTTGACTTTTTTAAATTATAAAATCAATAGTAATTTTATCTTCATTTTTTTTTAAGAAATCTTATCTAAATATTATATTTTATCAATTTTTAGTTATTATATAGTTAGTTTTTATTTTCTTTGGGCTTTGTTAAACTCTATTTTCTTGAGTTCTTGATTTTCAAATCTCATAAACAAGTGTTATTGGACTGAAGGCTGAAAGGCACCATATGATAGAAAGATATTTCCAATTTTTCATATTTTATATTTGATGGTTTAATAGCAAGACTATACACTTCCTAACAAGATGAAAGATGAATGTTTGAATGAGTGTTTCTAAGTATATATTGAAAATAAAATTATTGAAAAATTTATTTTCTTTGGGCTTTGTTAAACTCTATTTTCTTGAGTTCTTGTTTTTCAAATCTCATAAACAAGTGTCATTGGACTGGCAAGAATTTGTTATAATTTTCAAATTCTAGGAACACACAATTACAAGGCACAACAAGAAAGAAAGATATTTCCAATTTTTCATATTTTATATTTGATGTTTTAGTAACAAGACTACAGTTCCTAACAAGATGAAACATGAATGTTTGAATGACTGTTTCTATGTATATATTGAAAAGACAATTATTGAAAAATTAAGTATAAACTCAATTATAGATTATTTTTGTGACATGCAAAAAAGACATTCTGTTTTTTGATAAACTATTAATGTAATTAACGTTTTGGAACATTAAATTATAAATATTTTATATAAAATTAATGGTATATTTTGTTGGATGAATTTTATTTTTTGTGATTGTCCCCCTGTCATCTGAGTCTGGGTTTGTCCCTGACTACCATATTGATTGTAGATTGTGTATAATAATTTGTGAAGTTTTTGTTTTTCTTTCTTTTGAATTTGTTAGACTTATAATACATCAATTATTTCTTTGTTGCCCTTCTCATATGCTAGAACTGAGGTTGATCTCTTTAAGGACATTGTTCAAGATGTTTTGCAAAAATTGGCTCCTACATACCCAAACCAGCTTAAAAAACTGGTTGGAATTGAGGAAAGTTATCAAGAGATTGAATCATTACTAAAAATTGGGTCAAATGAAGTTATAACCCTTGGAATATGGGGCATGGGTGGCATTGGTAAGACCACCCTTGCTACTTATTTATATGACAAGCTGTCTTATCAGTTTGAATGTCATTGCTTCCTCGCTAATGTAAGGGGAAAATCAGGCAACCTTGAAGCTTTACGTGATAAACTTTTTTCTACATTGTTAGATCAAAATAAAAGCCATGGATTTGATAATTCTGACATAAGAAGGCTTCGACGTAAAAATGTTTTCATTGTGCTAGATGATGTGTCTACCTCAGAGCAATTAGAAAAAATAATTGAAGAATATGCTTTCTTGGGGGCAGGAAGTAGAGTCATTGTTACAACTAGAGATAAGCAAATACATAGCACAGATCATAAAATATATTCAGTTGGAGAATTGAACCCTCATTACTCTCTTCAGCTTTTCTGTTTGACTGTTTTTGGAGAAAAACAACCTAAACAGGGATACGAAGATCTATCAAGAAGAGTAATTTCCTATTGTAAAGGTCTTCCTTTGGCTTTAAAGGTTCTGGGTGCAAGTCTTCGCAGAAGAAGTAAAGAGGAATGGGAATGTGAGTTGAGAAAACTTCAAGAGATTCCAAATATGGATATTCATAAAGTATTAAAATTAAGTTATGATGGCTTAGATCGTTCACAAAAGGATATATTTTTAGACATTGCATGCTTCTTCAAAGGAGAAGAAAGAGATAGGGTAAAAGGAATACTGGAAGCTTTTGGTTTCTATGCAGCGTCTGGAATAGCAACTCTTCTAGATAAAGCTCTCATAACAATTTCAAATGCCAACCGAATAGAAATGCATGACTTAATACAAGAGATGGGTCGGGAAATTGTTCATCAAGAATATGAAAAGTACCCTGGAAAACGAAGTCGATTGTGGAAACATGAGGAAGTGATTGATGTATTGAAAGATAACAAGGTAAGTGGAAGATGCAATTATTTCTATTTGATAATATGTATCATTTTTTGAATGTAGCTAGGATGATAGTCTTTGCTAATTATTATTCTAATTTTTGTTTGTCAGGGAACTGATGATGTTGAAGGCATAATTTTAAATTTGGATGAATTGAAAGGGGATCTATATTTGAGCTCTAATTTCCTGGCAAAGATGACTAATGTGAGATTTCTTAAAATCTCTGAAGGGTACTACGGGCCAGATAACGAATTATCTGTGTACCTTCGTGAAGGTCTTGAGTCATTATCCAATAAATTGAGGATCCTTCACTGGGATAGATGTTCTCTTAAGTCTTGGCCGCCTAACTTTTGTGCAGAACAGCTTGTAGAGCTTCACATGGATTTTACAGATGTTGAAAAGCTTTGGGACGGGGTTCAGGTATGAATGTGGCTATGCATACTACATTTTGCTCAGGTTTTTCTTTTAGTAAAGGTTCACAATTATGAATTTAGAAATTTCTTGTTGCAGAATCTTATGAATTTAAAGTCAATTGACCTTTCATACTCCCCCAAGCTGGTGGAGATCCCAGACTTATCTAAGGCAGAAAAACTTGAAAAAGTTTATCTTGCTTGCTGTCATAGCTTGCATCAGCTGCATCCATCCGTGTTATCTCTTCCTAAGCTTACATATTTGGATTTAAGTTTCTGTAGTAAGATTGAAAGCCTTGAAAGCAAAGTTCGTTCAAAATCTCTCAAAGAACTGGCACTCAGAGATTGTTCATCGCTCAAGAAATTTTCAGTGACATCAGATGAAATAAAAGTATTGTACTTATCTAACACCGCTATATGTGCATTGTCACCATCAATTGGTGACTTATTGTCTTTAGAATGGTTAGACCTAAGTGGAAGTAATGTTGAGAGCTTGCCTGAAAACATAAAAAACCTTTCAATGCTAACATGGCTTCAGTTAGAGGATTGTAAGGAACTCGTGTCTCTACCAGAGCTTCCATCATCACTGGAGGCACTTTGTTTAAATGAATGCAAGGAACTCATGTCTCTACCAGAGCTTCCATCATCCCTGATAGAGCTTTCTTTAAATAATTGTAGGAAACTCGTGTCTTTGCCCGAGCTTCCATCGCCCCTGATAAAGCTTTATTTAGACGATTGCTGGATACTCGTGTCTCTACCGGAGCTTCCATCATCCTTAAGGGAACTTTATTTAAACAATTGCGAGGAACTCGTGTCTCTGCCGGAGCTTCCATCATCACTGCTAGAGCTTCGTTTAAATGATTGCTGGAAACTCGTGTCTCTGCCGGAGCTTCCATCATCCTTGAGGGACCTTTATTTAAACAATTGCCAGAAACTCATGTCTCTGCCAGAGCTTCCATCATCCTTGAGGGTACTTTATTTAAACAATTGCCAGGAACTCGTGTCTCTACCGGAGCTTCCATCATCTCTGATACAGCTTTGTTTAAATGAATGTCGTGAGCTCGTGTCTCTGCCAGAGCTTCCATCGTCCTTGAGAGAGCTACCTTTAAATAATTGCTTGAAACTCGTGTCTCTGCCAAAACTTCCACCATCAGTGAAAATGGTGAGCACCTTTAACTGCATTTCTCTGAATAGAGACATCACACAAGGGCTACTGTTAGAACACATGTCTCAGAGTCACATACCCTACTTACATGAACAATATCATAATAATCCTGGGTTTTACGATTATGATTATTTCATCTTCCCAGGCGACCATGTCACCAACGAGTCTGGGTTTCATACAGCGAAGAGTTCACTAACTATTCCTGATCTTCCCAAATCTGACTTGTTGGGTTTCATTTGTTTCATTTGTTGCATTAATTTTCGTAGTGGACTAGATTTATATGTTTTGGATGATGCTGTTTGGGATGGAGTTTTGGGTGATAGTTACTGGAAAGATGAAGAGTTCCGTGATTATGGTCATGTTTTCATTGATATCTATGAAGATGGCAAACTGATCAGCTTTCAACGCATGGCAATAGAATGCCCCCAAAATTTAATTTCAGATCACGTGTTCTTTTACTATTTTGACATTAGCCGATTTGGTAGAATAAGTGAAGTGTGTGATCAATTCAGCAACATAACATTTAAATTTGAATGTTGCTTGCTTGATTACTCAATGATAAAAGGGTGTGGGGTCTTCCCAGTATATGCCACAACATCGGGATTGAAGCTGGCTGGACATGATCAAGAGAATGTTCTTGAATACAAATCAATTGCTCAAATCTTTGATAACGAGGCACAGGCCAGAGCAACTGAAGTTGGAGGCTCAGGTAATGAAAATGAAAATGGCTGAGAACAACGTCCAGCATCCAAGAGGCACAGGACTTCACCATAAATGATAATCTTGGTGGATAATGTTTAAAAATTAGGAATAAAAAGGGAAATAGGCATTCATTCGACAATATCTTTGGATACAGTAAATGAGATATATCAAGTTGTGATTGTAATTGATTCATGACTCAATTTAGATGAAAAGTGTGGTCATAAACTTTGCTAATGACTTTTATCATTTTGAGGATGATTTTGGGTTTAGTTCTTTTGTGTTTGGGTCCTGTTTCCATTCGAATTAATTATGATTTTGATTTAATTTTTGGAGAGTTTTATACATTATGACATGTAACAAGTTGCAATTTCTGAGGGCATTTCTTTTATATAAGTTATTAAAAAGATTGGTATTAAACCTTCAAGTAGTACAAAACATCATACAATGAGATATCCTATTAAATCAGCAATGAAGAGTTGGCAAAATCCTTCTAAACAAGTTATGGTAATTGAGCCCCAAAATTTTAAGTTCTTGTAACAAGTGACAGATCTTCACCATTCATAGCTTTTTAATTTAAAAATAAAATAGTTATCTTTCTTTTCTTTTTCCTTAAAACCTTACTCTGAAATATACTCTTTATGTTTGTTAGGAAAGGAGTGAGAGATGTAAGGGAAGAGATCTTTTCGAAGGAAAATAGAAACTTTGGAGAACATGCAGCCTTGTAGATTTATTCAAACAGAAGTTGCCAAGGTTGCAGGAAGTGATGCTGTTTGGGATGTCCATGCCTGTTTCTTCATATTTCTTAATCATTTTTTCATGATGTGACAAACATATTTATGTAAAACTTGTGATTAAGATTAATTTGAATATACATCTCAATTATATTTAACAATTTAAAATTAATTCTATTAGTTATACTAAAATCTAAAAGAGACGAGCATGTAATCGATATGGTCTTGCAGTTTAAGAGTTTTGATGATGTGGAAGCAAAGAATAGTGTTGGATTGATTTTGAATGCTGTTGAAAGAATAAATTGGGAGCAAGAAAGAGTTGGATGGATTACTTGAAATTAAAGACAAAGGAGGATTAAGAGTAAAAGAGTTTGGAGAAAAAACAAGTGGAAGGAATTTAACTGTTATGTGTTGGTGGAGTGTCGTATATTGTATTGAAGACAATGTAGCTGACTTGCAATACTAGCACACACATGAAACCAATTGCAAATGGGAGTGATAATTCTTTCACTCCATGTTCATTTATTTCTTTCTTTTTCAATTCACAGAAATTTTTACTACATATAATATTATCCTTGTAATTATTGTTGATGCATAATTAATTTTATCTGAATTCTTTATTCATATTATTTTCCTAAATAGTGATGTATAATCTTTGCTCGAAGTCAAATAGGAATGTTCCTGAAAATTCCAAAGCCTCTTGTGACAGATTATAAATAATTTTGTTTCATGTGATTTGTTCCATGATTCTGATTAATCAACCAATGATTCTAATGATAAGTAAATTATAATAAAAATTCAAATAGTTGATAATGTTCAAATTTTAGTCATCAACAAAAAATATAATTCTAGTTTGAGGTTTCCCCAAAACTAGTGATAAGGTGAGTAGCATTTCACACAATTCATTTCTCAAATATTTCCACAAAATGAAGAAAACAGAAATGAAGAAAATCATAAAGGACTAATGCAGGGATTTCTAAGATGATAAGTGCAATAAATGAATTACTGAAAAGGAATGAAGGAACTGATTTCTATAATATGAAGCTATGCTATATAATCCTACAAAGAATTCAAGCTATACACTGTACCTGCTACAATCTATGATACAAAAAGCAGACTATAAATTAACACTGTACAGCCCCAAATGGCCAAAAAAAATAGGTATACATTTTTATTCATCAGTCAAACTTCACAGCCAAATGATGGTTCGGTTGTGTGCACCATGCCATTACCATGGAAGTGGATGTAAGCAACATCACTTTCTGGTAGAGAGGAGACAGTAAGCAATTCCATAACTATAGGCACAATAAAGCTGGCATACACAAACCACATCATTGACTGCTGAAACAAGAATATGTCAAGATATACTATCTATTATTATTTTTTTAGGAAAGGGAGTTCTGGAATTATTATTTTTTTCTTCAGAATGGGGGTTTCGGAATGAATTTTTTTTCCGGAAAGGGGTTCCAGAATGATTTTTCTTTTCCGGAAAAGGGGTTCCGAAATGATTCTTTTTTTCTGGAAAGGGTTTTCCAGAAAACAAAATTCATTCCGGAAAAGCTTTTCCAGAATACGTAACATGGTGGTTTTTTCTCCAATTATACAATTTTGGACTTGCTTCCATGATGTTGGGTGGTTGCGATGGTGGTTTTGGGTGGCTGCGGTGGTGGTGTTTGGATCGGTGGGGGTATTGGGTGGATGTGGGGCTTGGGAGAGGCAAAGGCTATATTGGTCTTTTTTGGGGTTTTAGGGGTACAGGAAGCAAAAAAGGGGGTGCAGGAAGTAATAGCCATTTTAGTTTTGGGCATGCTACAAAATTAAGGAGTCAGTTTCTATTTGCGTTTCCCTTTTTCGCTTGTACACCTCCTTTTCCTTTTTTCTTTAATCTTTTTCTTAAATTATCTTCATCTCCTTCCCGTAAACATATTTTAGAAAAGGAAGTGTTCAAGTAATAAGAGCTGGTGCAAATAGCATCTCCCATTAAAGGATCTTTTCTCCCCAGTAAACAGGTTTAGATAACAGGCCTACCACGTAATCCACCATTTAGGTGCAAATGCTAGTTGTTTTTTCCCCCTCTTTTCTTAATTTAAGTATTTTCACATTAAGTAAATAAAGGCTAATATTATTATTATTAAAAAAAAAGTAGTTTGTGTACGAGTAAATAATTAAATTAGTTTCATTTTGCTTTATTCTAATTTGACTTCTTTGTTTACTTTTAGGACTAACGATTATTAAAATAGCTGCCAAGCACAACAAAAGTAAAAGTCTTTATATATAAGTAAAAGGCTAAATTGCAAATTTAGTTCCCTTATATTCCTAATCCGTAATTTTGGTATCCTTATTTTTAAATCCACGATTTAGGTCCCTAAATTTTTAAAATTACACAATTTTTTGTTGGTCCCTCCGTCCATTGACCGTCAGTTGGCCATGATGTGGCACTTCAATGATGACGTGACACTTATGTGGACTAGTGATTTGGCAAAGTGGTGAAGGAGAAAGAAAGGGACTTGGGTTCTAGTCTCATATCTCTACCATTTTTGCAATACTTTCTAAATTATAAACCACTTTGCCAAATCATTAGTCAATGGAAGTGCCATGTCACCATTGTAGTGTCACATCATTCGTCCACGTCAGCATGAAAACACCACATCATGGTCAACGAACGGAAGGACTAAAATTGCATAATTTTTTAAATTGAGGAACTAAAATTGCGAATTTAAAAATAGGGGGACCAAAATTGCTAAATAGAAATTATAAGGGATCAAAATTATAATTTAGCCTAAGTAAAATAAACAAATCAATAATCAAAGATGGCCAATTTTAAAGTACTTCCTGTTTGGTCATCCGGTAATTGACACATCTGAGTTGGGACAGCTTAGTGATGTCACATTTAATAATAATAAAAAATAATTAAAAATATCAACTTACAAAAGTTTTTCTACCCAAAGAACTACGTAAGCCTGATTCTCTAGTGCACACGAAGAAACATAAGAGCAAGGTAACAATCTGTCTGCACAACTATTCCTTTCCCTAAAGATATGAGAAAAAAATAAAAGGCTTA
Source organism: Pueraria montana var. lobata (assembly GCA_026413185.1). Lineage (NCBI taxonomy): Eukaryota > Viridiplantae > Streptophyta > Magnoliopsida > Fabales > Fabaceae > Pueraria > Pueraria montana. The sequence continues at coordinate 33,756,577 of CM048651.1, read as the reverse complement.
ATTGTACATTTTACCATCCAACTATCATCATTTTTCGAAATTCACCATCCACATTTTATTCTGCACACACACACACACACACACACACACACACACACACATATATATATATATATATATAGAGAGAGAGAGAGAGAGAGAGAGAGAGAGAGAGAGTGCAAGTGCGACTCCTGTGAGAACACTATCATATGTGAGAACATGAAACAACTAATTACAACCGTCATATCAAGATTAAAAATACTAGATGGTTGAGATTAAAATATTTAAAAATTCAAATTAAAATCTAATATAACCATCAAATCTCTAACAAATTCACCAAACAAAAATCAAATCTATAAAATATTTCAATTATCACGTCTTAAAATATCTCACAAAAGAGAGTTTATGAAAGAGGTTGAATAGTGTGTTAGTGAAACTTGAAAACTTTTTCGCAAAAGAGAGTTTCTAAACAAGTTAGAAAGCTTTATCGTCCAAAGATGTAAAACATGAGGGATAGCAAAACAACGCATGAACAGAAATAAGAACACTTGTTTTCATCTATCCTCATAGCTCTTCCTCGACTTTTGAAGCTTGATCTAGTTCTTGAATGAGCTCGTCATGAACAAGGTAAAAATATGCAGGCCATAAACCATATGCAGCAGAAAAAATCTGTTTAGTCATTTTTCCTCTGTAAATTTCTTATGCAATATGTTGTTTAGCACTTTGCTTATTTCCACCTCCCTTATGATAAGTTCATTCTCTTTCTTAATTAATAACTTAATCCACTTCAAAAGCCTATGAGGAGCTATGAGGATAGATGAAACCCTCCAACGCCATCACTCTGCCGCCATTTGATTTCAACCTTGCCACCATAGACAGGTACATTCCTTCTCTTTCCTCTTCTTATCGAGAGTTTTGACTCTAATAATTTCTTAGTTATTTCTTCTCTGTCAGGCAGGGTAGATGGCAAGATATTGTTTACTAACTTAATGCCTTTGCATTTAATTACTATTGCTGGGGGATTATTGAGAAGCAACAGTAAGACTCTGATTTCATATATAACTTATGAGTTCTAAGGATTGTTATTAGTAGCTTTAGTATATTAATTGTTTGTATTATCCAGGAGATGGAAAACAAAATAAAGCATGCTCATGTGTGAAATAAATTGCTTGGATCGTCGTTCAGATTGGAGGTTTGGAGAGGAAGAAGAAATGTTCGCATTTCTTATGTTCTTCTTTATCATTATATGCACTATTTATGCACTTGTATGCTTTGTACAATTGGTTTTCTTTTTTTATCACTATATGCATTATTTGTGCACTTGTTGTAGACTCTTTTGTATCATTTTTTGATAATAGTGGAGATAAAATGGTTTGTACAATTGTCATTTTAGCTTTTCAATGTAACATTAGTTACTTTTTTCCACTTATATCCCTTATAATATTAATGATGGGCAACAAAATCTATACATGAATTAATCGTGATAAGGTTAATTTTGTAAAATTACTTCTTTCTCATCTATTTATTAGTTTTTCTTGGTATGTGTAAAAAATTCTAGGACGACAAATATTATGGGACGAAAGAAGTATTAAATACCAACAATGTCATTTATTACATAATAAATAGACCATGAATGTCATTTGCCCCACAATGGTCCGACTTGGTGGGAGGGGGATTAGTTGGGTGTCAAATAAGAAGTCTCGGATACCTCCTGTTTACACCAAAAACAAAGTAGATAGCACAATACACATGGCATTTGTGCCAACACCACAAAACAAAATGAATAGTGTTATTAGAGGTAACCACAATGTATGATATCAAAAAAACTTACACCAAATTGTACTAGCTACCAATGATCTACAATATTTTTTTAATCACTTGCTAAAAATCAGTCTCTTCCCCAACTTGTAGCAATAATAACTAAGAAGTGTTATCCGAGTCCGAGAAGCATGCTACATTTGAGCACAAGTGGTTCCTTGACTCCCCATATGCATATGTCAAACCACACTCACGCGAATGTTCTAGCCGCATGGGTTTGAGTACCTCTTGTGTGTAATTTTAATATATTCCTTTTGCTTATATAAAGAAAATCTCTCATTTGAGTTACAACCAAGCGTTACTTTGCTCGAGATTCATTCATAATGTGATGCTTTATGCTTTATGTTTATAAAGAAAACAAATATGTGAAAATTTTATTATGTGATTAGATTAATTTATTTTGAAAATATAATTTCTTTCTTCTAGCTAGATAGTTAAGAGAGTTTTTTCTTGTAAGATATTTTCTGAAATTAGTGTGTGCCCAGATGTACTTGATGTTACAACTGTCAAACTAGCTTATAAGCTAGTCAAAGTAACTTATAAGCTACTTGAAACAAATAAGGTTACTTGAGTGGTTTACCAAACACACAAATTTATAAATTTGCTTTGGGGTGAATTGTATACATGTTTTATTTTGATGTTTTTATACTATAACAGAAGAAATTAATTACTTTCCATTTAAGTTAATTATAATTACTAGTTGGATTAATATAGTTGCAAATTGGACATTTGTCATGGACATATTGATGACTATAATTTGCCTTAAATTTTTTTGTATTGAATAATTCACCCTTTAGCAATTGGATAGAGGAAATTTCCTTGAAACTTTCGCATAAGCTTACCCTTTAGCTTTGGAAAGAGGAAATTTACATAAAACTTCCTCGTAAGTTCAAGGATTAACGAAAAGGATAGAGGAAATTTCCATGAAATTTTTGCATAAGTTCAAGGATTACCTACAAAGATAGAGGAAATTTTCCATGAAAGTTTTGCGTAAGTTCAAGAATTACCTACAAGGATAGAAGAAATTTCCATGAAACTACTGCATAAGTTCAAGGATTACAAGGACAAAGGAAATTTCCATGAAACATCTCTGTAGCATTTAAGAATTACCCAACAACTATATATTATATTATTATACTATCCGAACCTATTTGACAGCCAATTATTGATGATGATATCATGCCTATTCATGGTCTAAGTTAACAAAAATAGGAAAATTATTAGGTGGTTTGGGACCGTTATATAGTCCCTATTGATCCCTACAAGGCATATATAGTTAAGTATTATTAATTTTTTTCATTAATTAAAAAACTTAAGTATATATCACGTAGAGATTGATCCCTACATCGACACATGGTGGTCTTGCATGACCTAATAACATATATACATTTGCTTATGTTTTAATTGGACGCTAGCTAGTGTTGTTGTCATGATTTAGTTTTTAATAGCATATATACATTTACTTATCTTTATATATAGCAGGACAGTATGGTCCATTTGGGTTCATCCTTTAATTTATTGAGGTTGCAGAGACCTACTGATATTTGGGTCTATGTGTGGGACTAGATTGGGTAGACGTTGTGCTTCGACTCAAATCCTATTTCTCTCTACAAATTCACTTGTGAAAAAATTTTAATTATGGTATGATCATTTATGTTGAAATTTTCTTCTAATTTCAAATTTCCAATTCCTGGATGGCCTTTATTTTTTCAGTCTGTAGAATGATTCATGAAGTTTAGTTACCTTTTTTCATATATATTTATACAGAAAAATATGATATTTTTATAGTTATTATTAAAAATAGATCCTTTTAATGATTTTTTACTTGCGATTGATAAAATATAATAATTATTTTTGTATTCAATGTATAAAAAAATCTCAATGAAGTTTAACTTTAATGACGACTTTGATTATATATATATATATATATATATATATATATATATATATATATATATATAAACTATGCAATGAAAGGCTACACTCGCTAAACATTGTATGTAAAAAATAATGTGTTTGAACAAATAGTATATTACCCATGCCACTATATATATGTAAACTATGCAATGAAAGGCTACACTCACTTAACATTGTATGTAAAAAATAATGTGTTTGAACAAATAGTATATTACTCATGCCACTATATTAACGTGGAAAGAAAAATTATTACTTTTTTTTTATCTATATGAATTGAAAGCAGGTATAGCAGGGGGTTTACAATAACTCACGCACCATGCTCAACCAACTGAGCTAGACCACCTCAATAAAGAAAAGTTATTATTTTAGTTCATATAAATGATTAACTTTTAAATATATATTTCTTTTATAATTCAAACATCTATAGTAAATGTGTTTTATTTATATTTTTGAGTTGTATATTATAAGTTTTTTTAACTTTTTTACGCACAACTAGAATTTCATTAATCAGAGACTAATTTAAGGATTGAAAGTATTCAATCACTATAGAAATTGATTTATTGACCGTTTAGATATTAAAAATATTTAATTACTAAACAAATTTCGAGACTAAATAAAGTTGGCCTCTAAAATAGTCATTAATGTCTCTTAAAAAATATTTATTTATTTAGAAACCAATTTTTAATCACTAATTAAAATACAATTGGAGATTACTTTTTACCAATTGCTAATGACTAATAAAAAAATTATTTATTTGTAGAGAGTAAGAAATAGTTATACTATAATATAAGGATTTTCTTTTAGTCAATACTTTGGGGTGACTTTATTTTGGTTAGTTTATTCATGATTATAATCTTATTTATTACGCAATGCATATGTTTAGACTAGGCTGTGTGGTATAACGACCAACCTGAATGTGGAACTTCTAGGCATTTATTATGGTATTACTCTTGCTTGGTCTAAGGTGTTTAGATACTTTGCCTGGAATATCACATTCGTTCACACCTACACAAAGACAGCTTTGTCCTTTTCTCTTTGGAATGTTTGTCTGCCTGTTATGCAGTCTTTACTGCTTGCCGATCTTTTAGGCGTGTCCACTGTTAGGCGTAGATAGGTCTCTGTCTTTTGTGTTTTTTTATTTCCCAATGATAGAAAAAAAAAAAAAGACTAGGCAGTGATTGGCCAATGAATGTGAACATGTTAAAGCAATGCAACCTAGTTTTCTTAATTTCTTACATTATTAGGTTGGATGTTTGATAACTTACTTGCAATTTTGCAATTTGCAACGACCTTGACTTGTCCATATCATTATTTGGTGAACTCATTTAGTTTGATTATTAAGTGTCATTCTCATTGTATGTAGACTTTTATGTAAGTGTTGTTACCATCGTACATAAACCTCCATTTAGTCGAGTCCGAGAAGCATGCTATATTATTCGGTGATTAGATTAATTTCTTTTTAAAATATAATTTATTTATAAATATAAGAGTTTTTTCTTATAAGATATTTTTCGAAATTAGTGTGTAACTAGATGAACTCGATATTACAATTGTCAAACTAACTTATAAGCTAGTCAAAGTAACTTATAAGCTACTTGAGTGACTGACTAAACACGCAGATAACTTACTTGAGTGGTTTACCAAACACACATGGAAATGTATAAATTTGCTTTGGGGGTGAATTGTATACTTATTTTATTTTGATGTTTTTATACTATAGCAGAAGAAATTAATTACTTTCCGTTGAAGTTAATTATAATTACTAGTTTGATTAATATAGTCGCAAATTGGACATTTGTCATTGACATATTGATGACTATAATTTGCCTTAAATGTTTTTGTACCGAATAATTCACCCTTTGGCAATTGGATAAAGGAAATTTCCTTGAAACTTCCGCATAAGCTCACCCTTTAGTTTTGGAAAGAGGAAATTTCCATAATTCCATGAAATTCTACATAAGTTCAAGCATTACCAACAAAGATAGAGGAAAACTTCCATGAAACTTTTGTGTAAATTCAAGGATTACCTACAAGGATAGAAGAAATTTCCATTAAACTACTGCATAAGTTCAAGGATTATAAGGACTGGGGAAATTTCCTTGAAACTTCCGTGTAAGTTCAAGAATTATCTAACTACTATATATTATATTATTATACTATCCGAACCTATTTGACTGCCAATTCATGAAGGTGATATCATGCCTATATTCATGGTTTGAAGTCAAAAAATGGGAAAATTATTAGTTGGTTTGGGACCATTATGGTCCCTATTAATCTCTACATGACATATAGTTGAGTATTATTAATTTTTTTTCATAAATTAAAAAAACTTAAGTATATACGCATAGAGATTGATCCCTACGTGGACACACGTCGGTCTTGTGTGACCTAAAAATTTCTCAATAGTGTAGTTATTTAGCAAATTGGACGATAGCTAGTATTGCTGTCATGTTTTAATTTTGACAAATGCTCACTAGTGCCCTAAGGGCAATGATCAAGGAACTCAAAGGACAAAATATTTTATTGTAAGGATGCGCAAAATTGGGCTGTCCATTATTTTTATTTTTTTGCATTCTCCTATAATTTCCACAATAAATACTTTTTCTTTTTAATTCCTTAACTAGTGTCCTAAGGATATTGGTCAGCAAGACCCTTTAATTTTTAATAGCATATATACATTTACTTATCTTTATAGCAAGACAGTATGGTCCATTTCGGTTTATCATTTAATTTATTGAGGTCTATGTGTGGGGCTGGATTGGGCATACGTTGTGCTTCAATTCAAATCCTATTTCTATCTATAAATTAATTTGTGAAAAAAAAAAAAATTAACTGTGGTATGGTCATTTAAGTTGAAATTTTCTTCCAATTTCAAATTTTCAATTACTTGATGACCTTTATTCTTTTAGTCTGTACAATGAGTCACGAAGTTTAGTTACCTTTTATCATATATATTTATACAGAAAAAAATGATATTTTTATAGTTGTTATTAAAATAGATCCTTTTAATGATTTTTTACTTGCGATTAATAAAATATAATAATTACTTTTGTATGCAATGCATGTATAAAAAAATCTCAATGTAGTTTAACTTTAATGACTTTTATTTTTTTTATATATATAAACTATGTAATGAAAGGCTACACTCACTAAACATTGTATGTAAAAACTAAACTAAAGTGTGTGAACAAAAATAATATATTACTCATGCCACTATTAACGTGGAAAGAAAATTTATTACTTTAGTTCATATGAATGATTAACTTTTAAATATATATTTTTTCATAATTCAAGCATCTATAGTAAAATGTGTTTTATTTATATTTTTGAGTTATATATTATAAGTTCTTTTTTAACCTTTTTGTGCACAACTATAATTTCATTAATCAGAGACTGATTTAGAGATTCAAAATATTCAATCACTCACTATAGAAATTGATTTATAGACCGTTTTAGAAATTAAAAATATTTAATTACTAAACAGATTTTGAGACTAAATAAAGCTGGCCTCTAAAATAGTCATTAATGTCTTTTAAAAATTATTTATTTATTTAGAAATAAATTTTTAATCACTAATTAAAATATAATTAGAGATTACCTTTTTTTAATTGTTAATCACTAATAAAAAAATTATTTATTTGTAGAGAGTAAGAAATAGTTATACTACCTCTGGTCTTTTTAAATTGTTGGATTTTCAAAAAATATTTGTTTTTGTTTGTTTGTCATTTACAAAGTTCAAGATCATATTAATTACCCTTTTGTTAATTATACCCTTACTTTTCACCTAAACTTTAATTAATTTACACATATGCATTTATTGTGGAATAGAAATAAAAATGATAAAATAGGAAACTCCACAACTATTTTATTAAAATAAAAAAAATTATTGCATTTATTGGTTTCTACATAGAAACTTTAAAGCATAGATAAAAAGGAATGAAAGGAGTATAATGTAAGAATTTTGTTTTAGTCAATACTTTGGGATGGCTTTGTTATGGTTAGTTGTTTCATGGAACTATATTTTATTTATTACGCAATGCATATGTTTAGACTAGGCTGTGATTGGCCAATGAATGTGACAGTAATGCAACCTAGTAATCTTAGTTTCTTACATTTATTAGTTTGGATGTTTCATAACGTTACTTGCAATTAGCAACGACCTTGACTTGTTGGCCTCCATCATTATTTGGGGCACTCATTTAATTTGATTTTTAAGTATCATTGTCATTGTACATAGACTTTTATGTCACATGTCTGAGAACATTTTTTTTTCTTCCAATCCATGTAAAGATAGGAAGCATGTTATCAATTTCCTATTTATTTAGTTATTAAGTGTTGTTACCATCGTACATAAAACTTCCATTTAGCTTGGATGTTTGATAATGTTACTTGCAATTTCTTACCTCCGTTCCTATTTATAAGACCCAAATTATAAGTGGTGCTTGTTTCTTTTTATGAGACCCAATCCATAATGTTCCTTACATTAATTATTTTTAGATTAAAGTACTCTTAATTAAATAGGAGAGAGATTCTATTGAAAAACCTTTAGAAAAGAGAGAGGAACATTAATGACAAAGGTATTATTGGAAAACATAAAAATTTAGGATAAATTTATTGCTATCAACTAAATTAATCATTTTCTTATTAGGTAATTGGGTCTTATAAATAAGAACATATCGTATATTGTATTTTTCAATCTAAAATAATTTATCTTCGCACAAGGTACAAGCTAGCAAATGACTAATCGTTAAATCCTTACACTCCAAATAATGTTATAGATAGTATATGTTACTCAATTAACATTATTTTTTTAAAGGACAATTAACATTATTATTAACATTATTAGTCGTATATTTGGATAAAATTTATTTTTAATTTTCTGGAAAATAAACATTTTTTTAAAAAAAAAGTTTATGAACATCTACAATTGCTAAAAGGTTTATGATAGCAAAAAGTAGCTATTTGTAAACCCTTGTGATTCAATTAACACCAAAGATAGTATCTATTACCCAATCTATATGACAAAGATTAAAATTATTTTTTTTAAAAAAAAAAGAGATAAAAACAAAATTATAGTGTATTCCATGCTGTCGTTAATTGATTTTTTTTGGGGGGGGGGGGGGGGGGGGTGGGTTTGGTTAATTGAAATTTGATACAATCGAACACGTAAAAAGAATGTTGTAGACTAAGTCAATCTCTCTACAAAATTCTTAATCCTTAAAAAACACAAGAGAAAGAAGAAAAAAAAAACTTAGAGACCCTATATTCATCATCGAATATCACATACAATTCTATTTATTATTTAAAAAACACTAAGGATAATATCAATAAAATGGAAGAAAAAAAAAAGGCAAGGAAAAGCAACAAAATAAATAAAATGGTGAAAAGAAAATGTGACAGTGACGTGAAATTCTTAGATTTGAAATGATGAGATGCATTACATTAATAACATATAAGAAGAAGTTAAAAAAAAGTGATGAAAGAAAAAAAAAACACCTCTTTAATTAATAATGTCATAAATCAAGTTAGTTATTTTTAATTAATAATGTCATAGAATTAAATAGTTTAAGTAGTAGTTATATTTAATAACATTATTCGTAATTCAAGAAATAATTTTTTTTCACTAAACTGTTATTAGCTCAATGAATGCATCTATTTGTGAAATAATTGAGTGTTTCATTGATAAATTTCATAATAAATTAAGGATATAAAGTAAAATATATAATTAATACATTTGAAAATAAATCTATATTTTTATAATTAGAATCAGAGAAATGTATGTATTGTTTATTATATAAAGAATCAAAAGTATTAATTTACTGATAAAAAAAGATAGTAGTAATTTTGAACTTGATATAGTTATATTTATTTTTATTTTAAAACAATATATATATATATATATATATATATATATATATATATATATATATATATATATATATAATATTAAAGTTTCTTTTGTATATTTTATGCATGCAAAAATTTAAACTTTATTTATCAATTTTTTTTCTTGACCTCTCTCGAGCCGAGTTTCTAGTTCTGCCCCTACATAATTAAAATAATTGGCCAATGAACATGAACACGTCAAAGCAATGCAACCTAGTTTTCTTAATTTGTAAAATTAATTAGCTTGGATGCTTGATAAGGTTACTTGCAATTTGCAATGACCTTGACTTGTTGACCTCTATCATTATTTGGCACACTCATTTAATTTTAACTATGAAGTGTCATTCTCATTGTAAGTAGACTTTTATGTCACAAGTCTGAAAACATTTTTTTTCTTCTTCCAATCCGTGTAAGGGTAGAAAGAATGTTATCAACTTTCTATTTATTTAGTTATGTTTTTTCTTCCATCATTGTTTATTTAGTCTTCTATAGAACTTTGAGTTGTTTCATCTCATTGTCGCAACCGAGTTTATTTCGAGTACTTCGCAAAACAATTTCAGTTTAGTTGCTATCAATACTTTTATTTTGAATTGAAAATATTGAAAAACTCTTTTAAAAATTATCTTTGAAATCATAAATAGGTTTGAGAGTCTTACGTGTAAAGAGGTATTAGCACCCCTACAATGCTCTAATTAAAACACTACTTTTAACTAATTGTAAAATTATGTAAGTTTGTAAATATTTATTTCACTCCAATAAGAAGACGAGAGAAAAAAAATATTTTCGTGATCTTTTATTATTATTTTTGTGGTTTTAAAGATAAGAAGAAATTATATATATTTTTATTTTAAACAAGAGAATTTTAAATTGAAATTGGAAAACATACTTTTTTCCTTGAAAATAAATTTTGTTTTATATTTTATGGACAAAGGAAAAGTTTAAAATTAAAAAAAAAATAAAAGATTATTTTTAAAATTGGAAAGAATTTTTTTCTTTTACTTTTTAATTTAAAAGAATTTATCTTCACACAAGATTCAAACTAGCAAATGGCTAATCATTAAATACATTTAATCCAAATAATGTTAAAAATAGTATATGTTATTCAATTAGTATTATTAATCGTTGCATATTTGAATAAATTTTATTTTTAATTTTCCTGAAAATACACATTTTTTTTAAAAAAAGATTAGTTTAATCTACAATTGTTACAAGGTTTATAATAGCAAAAGACTATTCATAAACTCCTGTGATTGAAATAACACCGAAGATAATATCTAGTACTCAATCAATATGATGAAGATTAAAATTATTTTTCTTTTTTTTAAAAAAAAGAGATTAAAACAAAATTATAGTATTCCAAACTGTGGTTAATTGATATTGGATACAATCAAACACGTAAAAACTAAAAAGAATGTTGCAGAGACCAAGTGATCGAATCTCTGTACAAAAGCCTGAATCCTCAAACACAAAATTAGTCAATAAGAAAATAAACACGAGAAAAAAAAAACTCAGACCCTATATTCATCAACAAATATCATACATTTCTATTTATTATTTAAGAAACACCAAGGACAATATCAATAAAATTACTGAAATGGTGAAAAGAAAAGGTGACAATAACGTGAAATTCTTGGATTTGAAATGATCAGATGCATCACATTAATAATATAATAGTATTTTTGCCCGTGCATTGCACGAGTCAAATTTAATATATAAATATCACTTTTGAAGATCATTAATATGTAAAAAATATTGAAATTTAAGTTAGAACTAAAGATATTAAAAATGATAGATTGAAATATGATAAAATGCTAAGTTAAATAATTCAGTTGATATTAAAATTGTAAGAGAAATATATCATATGTATGTTAGAAATGTATTTAAATTTTGAAGATAAAATATATATTTGAAATTAGTTTTGATATTCAGTTATAGCTTACAAAACGATTTAGTTGATATTAAAAGTATAAGATGATATATCAAATACATATTAAGAGTGTATTTAAATTTTGAAGATAAAATAAATATTTAAAATTGGTTTATGATATTCAGTTACAGTTAAACCATTCGGTTGATATGAAAAGTACAAAGATACTAGATGCATGTTAGGAGAGTGTAATGCACCATTTCATGAGAGGAGAGTATTCAAATAAAAGTAAATGTGAGAGAGAGTAAGGAGAGTGGAGTAATGAGAGCACATACACATTTACACGTTTATATATATATGATAAGAAGAAATTAAAAAAAAGGTTATGAAAAAAAAAAAATCTCTAAAGATGGCTTTCTTATTTACCTCGCCTAATTTCTGAGGGTATAAGAAATGTTAGTAACTAGTGTCTTGTTTCGGTAATGCTTAGATCTTTTTGTCTTTATTTTTAAAATAAATTTTATATTATTATTAATATTTTTATTTGGTACCCATGACATTAGTGCAGAGTATCACCAAATTTGCTGATGACTAATCTCTGTCGGGGAACTTGTCTAGTCACCTTGAGTGGGATCTCCCTTTCCAACATTTGTATATAATAGTTTTAGTAGTTAAACTTTTTTATATTTCCATCATAAATCAAAATCTTTAAACCTGATTTGTTCTTCAATAATGAAATCAAAATCATGTGTGTTCAAGTCAATCATACTTTATTTATTGAGTAAAATATTTTATTAATATTATTTTTAAATTTTTAGCTATATTTTTAATTCTAATGTGAGAAAATATGGGTAGAAGGGTTCATTTACTACAATGATAACAAAGCTACCCTATTGAGATTAAATTACAAGATTCTCTCTTACTTTTGTAGTTATTGTATTCTATATAAAGAAAACTTAACAGACATATAAAAGGATTATTATAAAATTAGAAAACAAAAATGAGCAAGCTGTACGTCAACTTTTCATGAAACCTCCTATTAATAGAATAAAAATATACACGTGTTTAATTTAAAGTTAACTTTTTGGCACGTTTGAACACTTAAATATTTTTTTAATAAAATTGAACACTTTAAAAGCATTAATATTATAAATATTAAAAAACATTAACTTCAAATATAATGATATATTCCCTCATTCCTTTTTATCTGTCTTAATTTTAAGGTTTTATGTAGAAATCAAGAAATTCAATAAATATTCTTTGTCCTAATAAAATAGTTATGAGATTTTCTATTTGACCCTTTTTCATTTCTAATTCACAATTAATGCATATGTGTAAATTAAAAAAAGATTATGTGAAAAGTAAGGGTATAACTGACAAAAGAATAATTAATGTTATCTTGAACTTTGAAAACGATAGATAAATAGAAACAAAAATCTTCTAAAACTCCAACGATTAAAAAGAAATGGAGGGAGTAAATTATTAAATTAGTTACTCAATAATATAAAAAAGTACAAATTTTAGGAAGTTGTTTTGTGAAGTGAATTATACATTTCTTGAAAAATATAAGTCATCTATTTTTTAAAACCTTTTAAAAAATATAAAATATTTACATTGTAAAATTATGTCTCTTAAAATTGCTTATAAAACTCATTATTATAAGAAGATAAGTATACAATCTTAATTATCATATTAAAATTTTTAACTTCAAATTAAACCAATAATAAAAACATGATCAAATTTTAAATTCAAAACCCACAATCAACAAAAAAATAAAAATAAAAAAATAAAGAAGTGCTGTCAAAATTTTCCCAAATTCAAACCCAGTTTCCCTCTAGTGGGATAAAAATTCACTTTGAAATGAATGGTAAAAGTAGACTTTACTATTATAAGTATTTCACTAAATGAATGGAAAAGAGTAAAGGAAATCTTTATTCATAGTAATATTCACTGTGTGAACTACTTAAATGAATAAAAAATAATTATTTTTTGTAAATAGTAAAACTGTATGGGACGACTCTTACTCCTTGATATAAGTTATAGATAGAGATATATAACACACTCTTTTGAATAATTTTTATTATTAGTTAGAATTTATTAAAAATTAAAAAATTATAAATAAAACATATTATATAAAAAATGGAGTCTATCAAAAAAAAATTTCTTTCTAAACTACATGTATTCTCCACTAAAAGCAATCTTGTTTGAACAGGATAAGACATCAAATTGTATTCTATCAATAATTGCTCTTAAGCATATTAACTACGCTGGTGGTATATGCTATATAGTGTATGTTTGGTTTTTTTTTTTTTTAATTTTAAACGCGCCTAAATTAGACTTTTGGAAGCTAGTCCTTGTAGCTGTCGGGTTGGACGCGGAATGGTTGCATCATACGTGAGTTTTCAATAAAAATCAAACCCACATGTAGTAGCCACATTGGTGGAGGCACGTAGAGAAAGAGCAAAGCAATATCCTTTGCTTTAAATACGTGAGTTTCATGTATGTAACTGAGTATCACATAATCTCTTACCTGTTATCCTCTTCTTTCTGTAACTGCTATATCTTCTCTTTTCTCTTTTTTTGAATTTTATCAAATTGAAAATTAACCTGAATAGTTATTCACACTAGTTTATAAATTTTCATGTACAATAATAAGGAAAAGTTTCGAGAACTTGCATAGAAACATAAGTTTTTTTTTTTTTTCATTTTTCTTCAACTCTGATCGTTGCAGGTGCAGCACTGGGAATTCATAATGGATGAGCAGCAGAGGATCAGTGATGTTGCTTCTTCCTCAGACTCATCTTCTAAGAAATATGATGTTTTTCTAAGCTTTCGTGGTGAAGACACACGCATGAACTTCACAAGCCTTCTTTATGATGCTTTGACTAAAGAAAAAATCGAAACGTTTATAGACGACCGAGGGCTTGAAAAGGGAGATGAAATCTCACCAGCCCTCGTCAAAGCCATGGAAGAATCTCATATATCTGTTGTCATCTTCTCAGAGAATTACGCTTCCTCAAAGTGGTGCTTGAATGAACTCATCAAGATTCTGGAACTCAGGAAAGAAAAGGGACAAATTGTGATACCGGTGTTTTACAACACAGATCCATCCGATGTAAGGAAGCAGACTGGGAGCTACGAGAAAGCCTTTACTGAACATGAGGGAGAACCCATGTGTGGCAAATGGAAAGCTGCTCTCACAGAAGCAGCCAATTTATCTGGGTGGCACTGTCAAACTCAAAATAGGTAAATAAAATTTTCTGAAATAAAAAATGAGAAAGACATCCAGTTATTGTTTTAAATTGAGTTCGCCATATATAATTCTAAATTGAGCATACTTTTATAGTATAACAACTTTATCCTAATTTCCATAAGAAGCTTGTTGCATAGAAAAGCAAATGTATTGATTATCTTCTCCAAGTCATCGATTTTCTTTCCACAATTATATGTTTTGGTTTCTTTCTCTAATACACTACCCGACGGACTCACGTTTGAGGGTGGGGGCCTTGGCCTCCCCTGACTTTTTTTCTAAATTAAAAAATAATATATTATTATTTATTTATTTTGAAAAAATCTTTTTTTTATTCGGTAAAGAAATCTAATCTAAAACTGATTATCATATTTTATTAATTATAGTAATTATACAATTAGTTTTTATCTCTTGATCTTTTTCTAAATTATAAAATCAATAATAATCTTATTTTTTCAAGAAATCTTATCTCAATATTATAATATATCAAATTTTAGTTATTATACAATCAATTTTAGTTATTCTCATTATTATATTTTATATTTGATGTTTTAGTAACAAGACTACACTTCCTAACAAGATGTAAGATGAATATTTGAATGAATGTTTCTAAGTATATATTGGAAAGAAAATTATTGAAAAATTTAGTATAAACTTAATTATAGATGATTTTCGTGACATGCAAAAAAAGACATTTTGTTTTTTGATAAATAATTAATGTTTTGGAAAATTAAATTATAAATATATTTTATATAAAATTAATGATATATTTTGTTCCATGAATTTTATTTTTTGTGATTGCCTCCTTGTCATATGAGTTGTCCCTTACTAGTTACTACCATATTGATCATAGATTGTGTATTATAATTTGTGAAGTTTTTGTTTTTCTTTCTTTTGAATTTATTGGACTTATAACACATCATTTATTTCTTTGTTGTCCTTTTTTTTTTTTTATAAAATTAGAGTGAAGCAAGATGAAGGGCAGAAGCATCCCAACTATGTTGCCACCCCCCAGCCAAACATCTCTGCAACACGCCCTTCGTTGCCCATCACATATGCTAGAACTGAGGCTGAACTTCTTAAGGCCATTGTTCAAGATGTTTTGCAAAAATTGGCTAATACATACCCAAACCAGCTTGAAAAACCAGTTGGAGAAAGTTATCAAGAGATTGAATCATTACTAAAAATTGGGTCAAATGAAGTTATAACCCTTGGAATATGGGGCATGGGTGGCATTGGTAAGACCACCCTTGCTACTGCTTTATATGACAACCTGTCTTCTCAGTTTGAAGGCCATTACTTCCTCGCAAATGTAACGGAAAAATCAAGCAACCTTAAAGCTTTACGTGATGAACTTTTTTCTAAGTTGTTAGGGGAAAAAAATCACGAGTTTGATAATTCTGACAAAAGAAGGCTTCAAAGGAAAAAAGTTTTCATTGTCCTAGATGATGTGTCTACCCAAGAGCAATTAGAAAAACTAACTACAAAATATCATGCAGGAAGTAGAGTCATTGTTACAACTAGAAATAGGCAAATACTTAGAGAAAGTAGTGAAGTACATGAGGTTGTCAAATTGAACCCTGGTCCCTCTCTTGAGCTTTTCTGTTTGACTGTTTTTGAAGAAAAACAACCTAAACAGGGTTATGAAGATCTATCAAGAAGAGTAATTTCCTATTGTAAAGGTGTTCCTTTGGCTTTAAAGGTTCTGGGTGCAAGTCTTCATAAAAGAAGTAAAGAGGCATGGGAATGTGAGTTGAGAAAACTTCAAGAGATTCCAAATACAGATATTCATAAAGTATTAAAATTAAGTTATGATGGCTTAGATCGTTCCCAAAAGGATATATTTTTAGACATTGCATGCTTCTTCAAAGGAGAAGAAAGAGACAGGGTAACAGGAATACTAGAAGCTTCTGGTTTCTATGCAGCGTCTGGAATAGAAGCTCTTTTAGATAAAGCTCTCATAACAATTTCAAATGCCAACCGAATAGAAATGCACGACTTAATACAGGAAATGGGTCGGGAAATTGTTCATCAAGAATCTGAAAAGTACCCTAGAAAGCAAAGTCGATTGTGGAAACATGAGAAAGTGCTTGATGTATTGAAAGATAACAAGGTAAGTGGAAGATGCAATTATTTCTATTTGATAATATGTATCCTGTTTTGAATGTTGCTAGGATGATAGTCTTTGCTAATTATATTATTCTAATTTTTGTTTGTTAGGGAACTGACCATGTTGAAGGCATAATTTTAAATTTGGATGAATTGAAAGAGGACCTATATTTGAGCTCTGATTTCCTTGCAAAGATGACTAACGTGAGAGTTCTTAAAATTTATAAAGGGCACTGGTCGGATAACAAATTTAATGTGTGCCTTCGTGAAGGTCTTGAGTCATTATCCAATAAATTGAGGTACTTTCACTGGGATAGGTGTTCTCTTGAGTGTTGGCCGCCTAACTTTTGTGCAGAACAGCTTGTAGAGCTTCGCATGCAACATAGCAATCTTAAAATGCTTTGGGACGGGGTTCAGGTATGAATGTGGCTATGCATACTACATTTTGCTTAGGTTTTTCTTTTCGTTAAGGTTCACAATTATGAATTTAGAAATTTCTAAACAGTGTGATGCATCTTTCTTGTTGCAGAATCTTATGAATTTAAAGTCAATTGACCTTTCATACTCCTGGGAGCTGGTGGAGATCCCAGACTTATCTAAGGCAGAAAAACTTGAAAAAGTTTCTCTTGCTTGCTGTTTTAGCTTGCATCAGCTGCATCCATCTGTGTTATCTCTTCCCAAGCTTACATATTTGGATTTAACTAGCTGTGAAAAGATTGAAAGCCTTGAAAGCAATGTTCATTCAAAATCTCTCAAAGAACTGAGACTTAGTGATTGTTCATCGCTCAAGAAATTTTTAGTGACATCAGATGAAATAAAAGTATTGGACTTATCTAACACCGCTATATGTGCATTGTCACCATCAATTGGTGACTTATTGTCTTTAGAAGTGTTAGACCTAACAGAAACTAATGTTGAGAGCTTGCCTGAAAACATCAGAAACCTTTCAATGCTAACAGAGCTTTCTTTAAACGAATGCAAGAATCTTGTGTCTCTGTCAGAGCTTCCACCATCCCTGAGAGAGCTTTCTTTAAACGAATGCGAGAATCTTGTGTCTCTGCCAGAGCTTCCATCATCACTGGAGGCACTTTATTTAATTAGTTGCTGGAATCTCAAGTCTCTGCCAGAGCTTCCATCGTCCCTGACAAAACTTTATTTAGAAGATTGCTGGGAACTCAAGTCTCTGCCAGAGCTTCCACTATCCCTGAGAGAGCTTCCTTTAGATAATTGTGGGAAACTCATGTCTCTGCCGGAGCTTCCACGGACCATGAAAAAGGTGACTGCCTATAACTGCATTTCTCTGAAGACAGACATCACACAAGGGCTAGTGTTAAAACACATGTTACAATATCTTAAAAATCCTGAGTTTTGTGGTCTTGATTATTTCATCTTTCCGGGAGACCATGTCATCAAAGAGTGTGGGTTTCATGCAGCCGAGAGTTTAATAACTATTTCTTATCTTCCCAAATCTGACTTGTTCGGTTTCATTTACTGCATCATTTTTTCTAAAGGACAAGACTTACATGAATGGGACGATGGTTGGGAAGATGATGTTTCGACTTATATCTATCAAGATGGCATAGAGGTGGGCCGGGAAAACAAACCTATGGAATGCTCCAGCGATTTATATTCAGATCACGTGTTCTTTTCTTATGTTGACGTTAGCGGATTGGGCAGAATAACTGAAGTAGATGATCAATTTGGCAACATAACGTTTATATTTGAACTTAAATACAATAAAGAGAGGATAAAAGGGTGTGGGGTCTTCCCAGTATATTCCACAACATCAGGATTGAAGCTGGTTAATAGCAGTACCAAGGTTGGGCATGATCAAGAGAGGATAAAAGGGTGTGGGGTCTTCCCAGTATCTTTATCAGCATCGTGGTTGAATGTCATCAATAGTAGTAGCCAAGAACTGCTTGAATGGGAATCAATTACTCAAATCTCTGATAATGAGTCACAGGCCAGAGCAATTGCAGTTGGAGACTCAAATAATGAAAATGAAGATGGCTGGGAACAACTTCTTCCTCCATTCAAGAGGCTAAGGATTTCACCATAAATGATAATGATGGTGGAGAATATTTAGAAATAAATAGGGAAACAGGCATTCATTCCACAGTACCTTTGGACACAGTAAATGAGTGATATCAAGTTGTGATTGTAATTGATTGATGACTCAAAATTTAAGTGAAAAGTACAGTCATATATGTTACTTATGACGTTTATCAGTTTGAGGATGATTTTGTATTTAATTCTTTTGTGTCCTATTTCTGCTGGAACTAATTATGATTTTGGTTTTATGTTGGGGAGTTTTATACATATTATGACAGTGTAACAAGATGCAATTTTCGGGCACATTTCTTTTATATTAGTTACTAAAAAGATTGGTATTAAACCTTAAAGTAATACAAAATATCACTCTGAGATAGCCTATTAAAGCAGCAAAGAAGAGTTGGCAAAATCCTTTTTAACAAGTTATGGTGATTGAGCCCCAAAATTTTAAAGTTCTTGTAACAAGTAACAGATCTTCACCATTCATAGCTTTTTAATTTAAAAATTCTATAGTTATCTTCCTTTTCTTTGTCCTTAAAACCTTTTCTTTTCAGGTTAAATTTTAATGACATGACAAGCATCTTTATGTAAAATTTGTGATTAAGATTAATTTGAATATACATCTCAATTATATTTAACAATTGAAAATTAATTCTATTAAAGACAGTTATACTAAAATCTAAAACAAACGAGCATGTAATTGATATGGTCTTGCAGTTTAAGAGTTTTGATGATGTGGAAGCAAATAATAGTGTTGGATTGAGTTTGAATGTTGTCGAAAGAATAAAGTGGGAGCAAGAAAGAGTTGGATGGATTACTTGCAAAGGGGGATTAAATGAGTAAAAGAGTTTGAAGAAAAAACAATTGGAAGGAATTTAGCTGTTATGTGTTGGTGGAGTGTTTTGTATTAAAGAGAATGTAGCTGACATACGATACAAGCACACACATGAAAACAATTGCAAATGGGAGTGATGATTCTCTCACTCCATGTTCATTTAGTTCTTGCTTTTTTACAGAAAATTTTACTACATACAATATTATCCTTATAATTTTGTTAATGCGTGATTAATTTTATTGAATTCTTTATGCATATTATTTTGCTAAACAGTGACGTATAATCTTTGCTTGAAGTCAAATAGGATTTTCCTGAAAACTCCCAAGCCTATTGTGACAGATTCTAAATAATTTTGTTTCACGTGATTTGTTCCATATGATTCTGATTCATCAACCAACTATTCTAATGATAAGTAAATTATAAAAAAAATCAAATAGTTCAAGCCACAGTTGATACTGCTCAAATTTTAGTCATCAACAAAAAAATAAAATTCTAGTTTGAGGCTTCCCCAAAACTAGTGTCTAGTGATATAGAAGTGAGTAGCGTTTCACACAAGTCATTTCTCAATTATTTCCACCAAATGAAGAAAATCATAAAGGACTAATGCAGGGATTTCTAATATGAAAAGTGCAATAAAAGAATTACTGAAAAGGAATGAAGGAACTGATTTCTATAATATGAAGTTATACTATATAACCCTACAAAGAATTCAAGCTATACACGGTAACTGCTACAATCTATGATACAAAAAGCAGACTATAAATTAACACTGTACAGCCCCAAATGGCCAAAAAAAATAGGTATACATTTTTATTCATCTGTCCAACTTCACAGCCAAATGATGGTTCGGTTGTGTGCACCATGCCATTACCATGGAAGTGGATGTAAACAACATCACTTTCTGGTTGAGAGGAGCCAGTAAGCAATTCCATAACTATAGGCACAATAAAGCTGGCATACACAAACAATGTCACAATCCAAAAGGAAGGAGATGGTGCAAGAGTTTCAATGAAGACTTTGTAAGCATTTCCGGAAATGCCAGGAGGAAAAGGTACCATATAGCAATGGAGCCCCAGATGAAAATATGTTATTCATTCATAGTTAGACATTGCTCCTCTGCATCGCGTCCTCACTTTGTATTCTAGAGCCCGTTTTAGTTTACAAAATAAAGGAGTCAGTTTCTATTTGCACCTCCTTTTTCGCTTGTACACCTCCTTTTCCTTTTTTTTTAAATCTTTTTCTTTAATTATCTTCATCTCCTTCCCGTAAACATATTACCCTCCCTCCTAAGAAAGTCCAAAATTTGTTGTCATCAATTCCAGTATGAACGTTGAACATCGCTGTTGCCGAAATTGCTGTGCATTTAGATGGGGTGTGAGTTTAATTGAAGAAGAACAGGTAAGGAGGTGTAGATTGGGAAAAACAATTTTAAAAAAGGAAGTGTTCAGGTAATAAGAGCTGGTGCAAATAGCATCTCCCATTAAAGGATCTTTTCTCCCCCAATAAACTGGTTTAGTTAACAGACCTACCACGTAATCCACTATTTAGGTCCAAATGCTAGTTGTTTTTTTCCCCTCTTTTCTTAATTTAAGTCTTTTCACGTTAAGTAAATAAAGGCTAATATTATTATTATTAAAAAAAAAAAAAAGCAGTTTGTGTACGAGTATAATTTGTTCTAATAAAAATTTAAGTAATGAAAAATCTACTATAAGGGGATAGAAACAAACACAACTTTAACTGTGATATGGTCATTTAAGTTAAATTTTTCTTCCAATATCAAATTTCCAATACCTCGATGACCTTTATGTTTTTCAGTCTGTAGAATGATTTCTGAAGTGTAGTTACCTTTTTAAATATCACTACTTGTTATTCATTTTAAGCATTCTCAATGATAATAATTTTGCATATAAAAAAGTTACCTTTTTTCATATATATATATTTATGTACAAAATTTTTACACTTTTATAGTTATTATTAAAAATAGATCCTTTAAATAATTTTTTACTTGCGATTAAAATATAATATCAATTTTTTTGTTTTATATAACGTATAAAAAATTCATAATGAAGTTTAACTTCAATGACTTTGAATTTTTTTTTTATATATTTAAACAATGCAATGAAAAGGCTTCCACTATTAGCATTGACCGAAAAATTGCTTTAGTTTATATAAATGACTAAACTATCATTTTAGTCTTTGAAATTATGCGATGCTGTCACAATAGTCCTTAAAATTAGAAAGATATCAAATAAATCCTTCAAATTGCAACTACTATTATTTTAGCCCCTGACATGTATAACTTACTATCAATATAGTCCTTAAATTTTATAACTTACTATCATTATAATTCCTAAGGCATTGTTTAGATTAATAGTAGATGAGAGGAAAGGAGTAGATAGAAAGTTGATATATTGATTGCTTTGTAAAAATAATAATAGATCAGGATGGAAGTGGAAGAGACTTTATCCATCCCATTCCATTGTTTACTCAATTTTTTATTCTCCTTCAGTTTGAGGTGTAGGGGATGGAGCAAAACTTAAAAAAAAAAAAATCCTATTTTAACCGGCTAATTAAACATAATCATTTGAAAGTGATTTTAAAGTAGGGATAATATAAGAACTATATAAAGCTATATCTTATTTCGTTTTGTCCTTTGTCCAAACAATGGAATGGAATCATTCCATTCCATTCTAAAATATCCAAACAATAAAATGACATTTTTAATCCAATCCATTTCGTTCCATTATGTTCCAATTCACTTCTCTCCATTCTCTACTGTCAATCCAGACATACCCTTACAAAACTATAGCTCACTTAATGAAGGGACTAAAATGAGTGAAAAATTATAGTTTTGGTGACTTTTTTTTTTTTTAATTTTGTTAATTTTAGGAATTAAAATGACAGCAAGTGACAAATTCAAGGACTAATTTGGCTATTTACTTTCAAATGAATGGTTTACTTTTAAATATATTTTTTAATAATTTAAATATCAATATGGTAAAATGTGTTTTTTTTTTAATATTTTTGAGTTATATATTATAAGTTTTTTTTTTTAACTTTTACGCACAACTAGAAATTCATTATTACTAATTTAAAGATTGAAACTATTTAATCACTATAGAAATTGACTTATTGATTGATTTAGAAATTAAAAATATTTAACTACTAAATAGACTGATTTAGAAACTAGATAAAGTTGGTCTCTAACATAGTCATTAATAAATAGCCAACGTTACTTGCAATTTGCAACCTTGACTTAAGTATATTTTGACACTCATTTAATTTAAGGGTATATAATCAATTTTGTTTTTGAAAGTGTGAGGCATTGTCAATTTAGTCATTGAAAATAATAAAATGACAAAAAGCCCCTAAAAGTACAATTTATCACTTATTTTAGTTCAAAATTCAAAACGTTATATGTGACATAAGTGATATTAACATACTTTTAAGGACTAAAATGATCATAAGTAGTTAAATTTAGGGACTAAAGTGACTACATAAGGACTTTAAGGAACCTTTTTATCATTTTTTTTACTTTTAGGGACTAAATTGACAACGCATCACACTTTCAATGACGAAATTGGTCACTTACCCTTAATTTAATTATTAATTCCCATTGTACATAAACTTTTATGTTACTTCCACATACAAGTCTAAAAACATTGTTTTTTTGGCTTAATTACTGTTTTAATCTTTGAATTTGGGAGTTGTGCTTTTTTTAGTCCCTGAAATTTAAAAATGCTTTTCTTAGTCCCTAAAATTTTGAAAATTGCTTTTTTTAGTCCTTGAACATGATAAATTGGCAACTTGTGGCGGTTTTTAGCTGCCATAATTTAATTCTGGCAGCTAAAAATCCCCCACAAATAGCTAAAAACCATCACAAATTGTCAATTTATCATGTTCAAGGACTAAAAAGAGCAATTTTCAAAATTTCATGGACTAAAAAAAACATTTTTAAAGGGACTAAAAAAAGTACAACTTCCAAATTTAAGGACTAAAACAGTAATTAAGCCTTGTTTTTTTCTTCCAATCTGTGCAAGGATACTATCTGGGTTGCCATAGATCTATCACTTGTGTGCATTCCACAAAATTCCCCTATTAATCCCATCCATAACATACTCGGTTTTGGTCAAGTACTTCAATAGAGGTGCAGATATTCCTCTTTTGAGTATCTCTCCATTCTTAATCACATAATGGCACGATTTCAACTTCACCTATATTTTGCTTCACTCTCATCCTCGGGTAGGGTTCCACTCATCAAGTAATTCCAAGCAGAGCTCATGCATTCACTTTCTAAGACTTGCTTCAACTAACTCTATACTTGGTGCACTTACAATTTCTTGTATGATCGTCCTGTGCTGCCCTGGTTTCTTGTGCTAGCAAGTTTTGATAACATATGTCAGCTTTGGCATTCTCTGGGAAATCAAGAGATTCCAACAGCTAACCATTTTTATTAATTTAATTATCTAATATTTTATTACTTTCATGTTTCTTTCAATTAAAAACCCAAAATTTCTTAAAATCAATTATTTCTTTATCCTTAAATCAAAAGAGTAATTGGTTGATTGTGTTGTTGTTAAATCACGATTTTCATGGAGACAATACTCTTACTTTCTCACTTTATTATTTATACGATTGGTACACTTATCGCAATCTTAACAATTTTTTTTTTTAGAAAAAAGAGATCAAAACAAAACTATAGTATTTGAAACTGTGGTTAACTGAAATTTGGTACATTCAAACCCGTAAAAAGAATGTTACAAATGAAGTGAATCTCTCTACAAAAGCCTTAAACCTCAAACACAAAATTAGTAAAAAAAAAAAACAAAAAAAAAAAACGAGAGAAGAAAAAAATGGCAGACCATATATTCATCACCGAATATATCATATACAATTCTATTTACTATTTAAGAAACATCAAGGACAATATAAACAAAATGAACAAAAAGGTAAAGAATAGCAACAAAATATACGAAATGGTGAAAAGAAAAGGTGACAGTGACGTAAAATTCTTGGTTTTGAAATGATGAGATGCATTATATTATTGACATGTGAAACGAAATAAAAAAAAAAAGTGACGAAAGAAAACATCTCAAGATGGCTTTCTTATTTGCCTTTTCTGAGCTGCTTTACATTGTGTTTGATTATTTAAGAAACATCAAGGACAATATAAACAAGATGAACAAAAAGGTAAGGAATAGCAACAAAATATACGAAATGGTGAAAAGAAAAGGTGACAATGATGTAAAATTCTTGGTTTTGAAATGATGAGATGCATTACATTATTGACATGTGAAACGAAATAAAATAAAAAAAAGCGACCAAAAAAAAATAAAACAGAAAGAAAGAAAACCTCTCAAGATGGCTTTCTTATTTGCCTTTACATTGTGTTTGATTATTTAAGAAACATCATGGACAATATAAACAAAATGAACAAAGAGGTAAGGAATAGCAACAAAATATACGAAATGGTGAAAAGAAAAGGTGACAGTGACGTAAAATTCTTGGTTTTGAAATGATGAGATGCATTACATTATTGACATGTGAAACGAAATAAAAAAAAAGTGACGAAAGAAAAAATAAAACAAAAAGAAAGAAAACCTCTCAAGATGGCTTTCTTGTTTGCCTTTTCTTAGCTGCTTTACATTGCGTTTGATTGTAAGGATAGAAAAGTAATGAAAGTTTAAGGAAAAAAAAAAGTTGTTTGATTGAGGTGAAATAAAGTGAAAACAAAAAGAAAATATTTGAATTAAAGTTATTTGGTAGGTAAAGAAAAAAAATAAAAGAAATTAATATTGAATAAAAATATATTATTATTATAATTATTAATAGTATTTTTTTATTATTTATTTTGTTTTTATTGTTAATAATATTTCTATTATTATAATTTTGTATTATTTTGTATTTTACCATTATTTTTATTATTAATATAATTTTTTTCTAGCTAGTTAAGAGAGTTTTTTCTTGTAAGATATTTTTCAAAATTAGTGGCCGGACGTGTAGCAGGATACATTTCACTTGGTGTTTTTTTTTTTTTTTTTACCGATACAATTCGCTTAGTAAGATGTATAAATTTGCTTTTGGAGGTGAATTATATACCCATGTTTTATTTTGATGTTTTTTATACTGTAGCAAAAGAAATTAATTTCTTTCCATTCTAGTTAATTGTAATTAGTAGTTTGAATAATATAGTCACAAATTGTACATTTGTCATGGACAAATTTATTACTCTAATTTGTCTTATTTTCTTGATTAAATGACCATTTTAATCTTGAATGTATAAATTATTGTCAATTTAGTTTTTAAAGATGAAAATTTCTTATTTTGCCCTAAATAAATAAAAAATATGATAATTATATTCTGTCATTAAGTTTTGTGAGATTATTTTATAATTGAGCTATAATGTTATAATGTTCAAGAAGGACACGGAACCTCTCCAATAGTGATATCAACTGGAGGTCCAATTAGAAAATTTCCAACCGTTTGATTATATTAGCGACTCTGGTTTTGCCACGTGTCCTATGTTATTTTTGCTTCTCTCTCCATGATTCACACTCAGACAAAAAAAAAACACTCTTCTCTCGTTTTCTCTCTCTAGATTGTAGGGAAAGAATGGCAAATGTCTGTTGTAAACCTCGTTCTCGGCTACCACCGTCGACGACCACCTCCGCCTAATGAAACTCAGCACACGTTCTGCCCCATTTGATAGACATATGAGCCAACAATTTTCATTTTCTGCTCTGTCACAAATACTAAAATTATGTTAATGCTTCCTTTAAATTCACCTTAGACGTTTCCGTCAGGGTGGTTGAGAAGCAATTGTGCGTGAAAAATTGTTATCTTCATGATTTTACCTTGATATTCCAATATTGTATTTGAAAGTTTCAGGGAATCATTTTTTTTCCTTATCTAAATAGAATATTATAATGGAATTTTCTTAATTATTTATTCCAGAAATGTTGCAAACAACATGTTATAATTACTTTCTGAAAGTTAATTGCAAATCTGCATTCCTAATAGCATGCAGCAGTTTCCGGAAGTGAAGTCCAAAGGGTCGTGGAGTTCGCCGGCATTGGTTTGAGAAAAGGGAAAAGGAAAGAATTGAGGATTTGATGTGGTTAGTGAAACGGTGAGTTTTGATGAGTAGATCTCAGCCATTCATTTTAATCCTACGGTGTCCATTAATTAAACTGGACACTCTTCGGTTATTTACAAATTGAGAGGATCCGTTCCATTCAAGGGAACCAATTTGACATTAAATTATAAAATTTTGAGACCAAAGCCAGTAAGCATCTCGCCGGTGGTAAGACTCGCTTCGATCAAGAGAACAAACCCATCGAAGAGGGAGAAAGCTCACAGCGGAGACAACGACGTGATGTTGATGTCTCCACAATATTGTCGTTGGTGATGTGGCATCCGATATCGTTGGAGTTTTTCTCGGTGCCGTAAACAATGTCCTTTTGGCATGACTTGAGTTCGTTTTAGTCGTCGAACAACTTCGTGGCAAGTCCATCGGGGCTTCTCCACTGCCATTGCTGGACATCTTTAAGCTGTTTGACTAATTTTCATTTTCATTTTTTTGCCTTAAAATTTTTGTTGTTTGATGATTGATTGGAATTTGGAAAAGAGGAATGAAAAGGATGGTGATGGAAAATTCAATCTTTGCTTTCTTGTGTGTCATAAGCTTTGTAGTATGATCAAAGAAGGGAGAAGAAAGGGGAAAAAGAAAAGATGGTTGCGGCAAGTTTTGATGCCGATCGGAGGGGGGGAAGGGAGAAAAAGGAAATAATTTGGTGTGGAGAGCCTAGAGTAAGATTGTACACTTGAGATTAATCTCATGACTGTAAAATGTGATTCATGGTGGACCACTTGTTACAGTAGTCCATCTTAGACACAGTCTTTATTTTTTTATGTTTAATCTATGCAATGAAAGGCTACAAGCACTAGATGTTGTAGGTAAAAAAAATGTGTGTGAACGAAAATAATATATTACTCATGCCACTATTAACATGGAATGAATTCCATAAAAAAAATTAACATGGAATGAAAAGTTACTTTAGTTCATATGAATGATTAACTTTTAAATATATTTTTTATAATTCAAATATCTATAATAAAATGTGTACTTTTTATATTTTTGAGGTTATATTATAAGTTTTTTTTTTTAATTTTTATGCACAACTAGAATTTCATTAATTAGAGACTGATTTAGAGATTAAAAATACTTAATTACTATAGAAAGTGATTTATAGACAGATTTAGAATTTAAAAATACTGAATTACTAAACAAACCAATTTCGAGACTAAATTAAAGTTGGCCTCTAAACTAGTCATTAGTGTCTCTCAAAATAATGTTTAGACTTGGCTGTAATTGACCAATGAATGTAAACATGTTAAAGCAATGCAACCTAGTTTTCTTAATTTCTTAAATTAATTAACTTGGATGTTTGATAACCTTACTTGCAATTTGCAACAACTCTGACTTGTTGGCCTCTATCATTATTTGGCACACTCATTTAATTTAATTATTAAGTGTCATTCTCATTGTACGTAGACTTTTATGTCGACAAGTCTAAAAACATACTACTTTTGGCCTTATATATAAGAAACATAGGATATATTATCAAGACTAAAAAAAGTGGTTAAATTAGTTGTTTTTAATTAATACTAATATAAATTCAAATTTTATTCCAAATATGCCCTTAAGTTTAAATGTTGTAAGTGATAGTCATATTTAATTTAAGTACTCATAATCCAATGAGTGAATGCCTAGTAAATAGAGTTAACAATAAATTAAGGATATAAAAGAAATTTAATCCTGAGTAAGTTTTAAAACTAGTTATTGTTTCTTGTAATTAGGACCAAAGAAAAATAAAATTTGTTTCTTATAGATACAATCAGAGGTAGTATTTTTTTTTCTTCCAATCCGTGTATGGATAGGAAGAATGTTAGTTTCAATTTCTTATTTATTTAGTTATTAGTAAGTGTCGTTACCATCCTATATAAACCTCCATCATTATTTTCTCCCTCCATTCCATTTCTTTTGTTGTTTCAGCTTTTTATTTATTTTTTTCTCCAAACAATTGTTATTTTAGAGTTTTAAAGTCTAATTATTATTTTTTCTCAAATATACCCTCATTTAATACCCACCATTAGTGGTGCGTCCATCAAAGGTCAATATATTAAATAAGGACATTTTAGTCCAAATATAACAATATTTTATTTCTATTAAATATTTCTTAATATATGTTCATTAACCTTAAACAACTAGAGAAATGGGATGGATGGAGTATTTATTCTTCTGTAATTGACCAAGAGTATAAATTTGAAATTTGAACTGTTTCGTCTAATTGTCGACAACTGGGTTTACAACGGGTATAACACAAAACAATTTCAATACAGTCGTTACCATTTTTTTTTAGTTTGAGGAGAAAATATTGAATAACTCTTTTAACAATG
This sequence comes from Pueraria montana var. lobata, assembly GCA_026413185.1. Classification (NCBI taxonomy): domain Eukaryota; kingdom Viridiplantae; phylum Streptophyta; class Magnoliopsida; order Fabales; family Fabaceae; genus Pueraria; species Pueraria montana. Next base: position 33,727,405 of record CM048651.1, on the reverse strand, counting down.
GCCTTTGAAATAAAAAAATAGGTTTGGGAGCCTGATGTGTAGGGGCAGTATTAGCACCTCTACAATGCTCTACTTAAAACAATACCTTTAATTAATTATGCAAAATTATGTAACTTTGAAAATATTTATTTCACCTCAATAAGAAGACAAGAAAAAAAAATATTTTTGTGATTTTTAATTATTAATTTTGTATTTTTAAAAGAATTTTGATTGTTTTTATTTTATTTTAGATAAGTGAAATTTTAATTGAAATTGGAAAAGATACTTTTTCCTTGAAAATAAATTTTGTTTAATATTTTATGGAAAAATAAAAAATTTAAAAATTCAAAAAGGCATTTTTTTAAAAGATTATTGTTAAAATTGGAATGAATTTGTTCTTGTACTTTTCAATCTAAAATAATTTATCTATGCGCAAGTTACACTCCAAATATTGTTATAAATAGTATATGTTATTCAATTAACATTATTAGTCGTTGTATATTTGGATAATTTTATTTTTAATTTTTCTGAAAATAAACATTTTTTAAAAAGTTTATTTTAATCTACAATAGCTAAAAGGTAGCAAAAAATAGCTATTCCTAAACCCCTATGATTCAATTAACACCAAAGATAGTATCTATTACTCAATCAATATGACAAAGATTTTTTTTTACAAAAAGAGAAAAGACAAAATTATAGTCTTTTAAACTGTGGCTAATTGATTTTTTTTTTTTTTGGGTGAATTTGGTTAATTGAAATTTGATACAATGAAACACGTAAAAAGAATGTTGCAGGCCAAGTGAATCTCTATATAAAAGTCTTAATCCTCAAACACAAAATTAGTCAATAAAAAAATAACACACACGAGAGAAAAAAATAAAAACACTCAGACCCTATATTCATCACGGAATATCATATACAATTCTATTTATTATTTAAGAAACACTAAGGATAATATCAATAAAATAGAAAAAAGGCAAGGAATAGCAAAAAAATAAAATGGTGAAAACAAAAGGCGACAGTGACGTGGAATTCTTAGATTTGAAATGATGAGATGCATTGCATTAATAACATATAACATATAAGAAGAAATTAAAAAAAAAAGTGATGAAAAAAAAAATCCCTCTAAGGATGGCTTTCTTATTTACCTCGCCTAATTGCTTTGAGGGTATAGGGATTTTTTTTTACAAGGGTATAAGGAATGTTAGTAATACATAACAAACTCTTCTGAATAATTTTAATTTTTATTATTAATTGGAATTAATTAAAAATCACAAATTTAATTATAAATAAAACTTACTATATTAAAAATGGAGCGTAACAAATTTTGTATTTTGTCAATAATAGAGTGTGTATCTAGGCATGGCAAAGAATGCTCTTAAGCGTATTAACTCTAGTAGTACGTTGTAGTGTATGTTTGGTTCCAAATCTTTTTGTTTGGATAAGTTTGCTGAAAAGTGATTTGGAAATAATTAACTTCGTTTGGATGTAACAAAAAATTAGCTTTTACATAATAAAAGAGTGAGAAAACAGCTGAAAAGAAAAATAAACTGTTGAAAAATGATCATAAACTACACATTTTTAGCTTCATAAAAATAGCTTCTTTTTTTTTAAAAAAAAACTTTTTCCAAATTTAAGCTACATTTCCAAATATTTTGCTTTTTAGATAAACAACCTAGATTATAATAAAACAGCTGAAATTGTTGTGTCCCAAACACACTCTAAGAAGTGAGAACATGTAGGGAACAACTGCAGTAAATGAAAGCCAGTTTTCATGTTCCTCTGCAAGAGAGAAACCACAAAGAAAAAGAGAGAGAACCCGCACAGAAACCACCAAGAAAAAGAGAAAGAAACCCCCCTGGTGGTCTTTTAATAGTAAAACTGGCTTGTAACTGAGTATCCCATAATCTCTTACCTGTTATCCTCTTCTTTGTGTAACTGCTATATCTTCTCCTTTCTCTCTATTTTTTCTTTTCTTCGATGTTCTAAACATTTTTTTAGATTTTCTCTTTTCTTGAATTTTATCTCAAATTGAAAACGAACCTGAATGGTTATTCACTCTCATATTACAAAGATTTATAAATTTCAATAAACAATAATAAGGAAAAGTGTCAAGAGCGCATTGAAACATAAGTTTTTTCTTTTCATTTCTTCAACTGTGATCTTTGCAGGTGCATCACTAGGAATTCACAATGGATGAGCAGCAAAGGGTCACTGATGTTGGTTCTTCCGCTAACCCTTCTTTTCCAAAAACTAAAAAATATGACGTTTTTCTAAGCTTTCGAGGTGAAGACACGCGCTTGAACTTCACAAGCCATTTATATAATGCTTTGACTGAAGCCAAAATGGAAACGTATATAGACAACCGGCTTGAAAAGGGAGATGAAATCTCACCAGTCCTCGTCAACGCCATAGAAGATTCTCATATATTTATTGTCATCTTCTCAAAGAATTATGCTTCCTCAAAGTGGTGCTTGAATGAACTCATCAATATTATGGAATTCATGAATGAGAAAAACCAAATTGTCATACCGATGTTTTACAATATAGATCCATCCAATGTAAGGAAGCAGACTGGGAGCTACGAGGAAGCCTTTGCTAAACATGAGGGAGAACCCATGTACAACAAATGGAAAGCTACTCTCACAGAAGCAGCCAATTTAGCTGGGTGGGACTCTCGAAACAGGTAAATAAAATGAATTGAAAATAAATAAATTTTCTGAAACAAAAAATGAGAAAGACAAGAATTGTTTTAAATTGAGTTGACCATAATTGAGCATACTTTTGTAGTATAACAACTTTCATGTTGTTTGCTTAAGATTATTAAGTCATTGGATTTTCATTCCCCAATTATGTTTTTGTTTCTTTCTCTACTACAGTACCATAATGATCATAGATTGTGTATAATAATTTGCGTAGTTTTGTTTTTCTTTCCTTTGAATTTGTTAGACTTGTAACACATCATTTATTTCTTTGTTGCCCTTCTCATATGCTAGATTTGAGTCTGAATTCCTTAAGGACATTGTTCAAGATGTTTTGGAAAAACTGGCTCCTACATACCCAAACCAGCATAAAAGACTGGTTGGATTTGAGAAAAGTTATAAAGAGATTGGATCATTACTGAAAATTAGGTCAAGTGAAGTTATAAATAACCCTTGGAATATGGGGCATGGGTGGCATAGGTAAGACCACCATTGCTACTGCTTTATATGATATTTTGTCTTATCGATTTGAAGGTCGTTGCTTCCTTGCAAATGTAAGGGAAAAATCAGACAACTTCAAAGCTTTACGTGATGAACTTTTTTCTAAGTTGTTAAAGAAAAAAAATCATGGGTTTGATAATTTTGACATGAGTAGGCTTCAACGAAAAAAAGTTTTCATTGTCCTGGATGATGTGTCTACCCCAGAGCAATCGGAAAAACTAATTGAAGAGTATGATTTCTTGGGACCAGGAAGTAGAGTCATTGTTACAACTAGAGATAAGCAAATACTTAGCACAGTTAATGAAATATATCCACTTGAGGAATTGAACTCTCATCACTCTCTTCAACTTTTCTGTTTGACTGTTTTTGGAGTAAAACAACCTCAACAGGGATATGAAGATCTTTCAAGAAGAGTAGTTTCCTATTGCAAAGGTGTTCCTTTGGCTTTAAAGGTTCTTGGTGCTAGTCTTCGCAGAAGAAGTAGAAAGGCATGAGAATCTGAGTTAAGAAAACTTCAAAAGATTCCAAACATGAAAATTCATAATGTATTAAAATTAAGTTATGATAGCTTAGATGGTTCTGAAAAGGATATATTTTTAGACATTGCATGCTTCTTCAAAGGAGAAGAAAGAGAAAGGCTAACAAGAATACTGTAATAGAAGTCCTTTTAGATAAAGCTCTGATAACAATTTCAAAGGACAATCAAATAGAAATGCACGACTTATTACACGAAATGGGTCGGGAAATAGTTCATCAAGAATCTGAAAAGTATCCTGGAAAACGAAGTCGATTGTGGAAATGTGAGGAAGTGCTTGATGTATTGAAATATAACAAGGTAAGTGGAAGATGCAAACATTTCTATTTGATATACATGTGTCCTTTTTCCAATGTAGCTAGTTTGATAGCCTTTGCTAATTATTATTCTAATTTTTGTTTGTCAGGGAACTGATGTTGTTGAAGCCATAATTTTAGATTTGACGAAATTAAACAAGGATCTATATTTGAGATCTAATTCCCTTGCAAAGATGACTAATGTTCGATTTCTTAAAATCCATGAAGAGTACTGGCGGAGTAACAGATTTAATGTGTACCTTCGTGATGGTCTCAAGTCATTATCCAATAATTTGAGGTGCCTTTACTGGGATAGATGCTGTCTTGAGTCTTTACTGCCTGGCTTTTGTGCAGAACAACTTGTAGAGCTTCGCATGCGTAAAAGCAATCTTAAAAAGCTTTGGGATAGGGTTCAGGTATGAATGTGCCTATGCATCCTACATTATGGTCAGGTTTTTCTTTTACTTAAGGTTCCATCTTTCTTGTTGCAGAATCTTGTGAATTTAAAGATAATTGACCTTTCATTCTCCCAAAACCTGATGGAGATCCCAGACTTATCTAAGGCAGAAAAACTTGAAAAAGTTGATCTTGTTTGCTGTTTAAGCTTGCGTCAGCTGCATCCATCTATCTTATCTCTTCCCAAGCTTACATATTTGTATTTAAGAAATTGTGGAAAGATTGAAAGCCTTAAAAGCAATGTTCATGCAAAATCTCTCAATGAACTGGAAGTCAAGGGTTGTTTATCGCTCAAGGAATTTTCAGTGACATCAGAAAAAATAAAAAAATTGGACTTTTCTTACACTGCTTTACGTGCATTGCCGCCATCAATTGCTCACATATTGTCTTTAGAAGAGTTAGTCCTAAGTGGAACTAATGTTGAGAGCTTGCCAGCAAACATCAAAAACCTTTCAAAGCTAACAAGGCTTCAGTTAAAGGATTGTATAAAACTCGTGTCTCTGCCCGAGCTTCCACCATCCCTGACAGAGCTTGATTTACATAATTGCTGGAAATTTGTGTCTCTAACAGAGCTTCCACCATCCTTGACAGAGCTTAATTTATATAATTGTCGGAACTTTGTGTCTCTGCCGAGGCTTCCACCATCCCTGACAGTGCTTGATTTACATAATTGTTGGAAACTTGTGTCTCTGCCGGAGCTTCCACCATCCCTGATGGCACTTTATTTAGATGACTGCCGGAATCTCATGTCTCTGCCGATGCTTCCACTGTCAGTGAAAAAGGTGAGTACCTTTAACTGCATTTCTCTAAAGACAGACGATACAAAAGAGCTAGTGTTACAACACATGTCACAGCATCGCATACCCTATTTACATGAACATTATAACTGTTATGATCCTGATTGTTTAATCTTCCCGGAAGATCATGTCACGAACGAGTGTGGGTTTCATACAGCAGAGAGTTCAGTAACTATTTCTTATCTTCCCAAATCTGTCTTTTTGGGTTTCAACTTTTACATCATTTTTTCTAAAGGACAACAAGATTTAGATGTTTGGGATGATGATAGCCAGGAAGATGATGCTTCGGACAATGATGATTCGGATTCTTGGGAAGATGATGTTTTGGATGATGAGGGTAGGGTAGACTATGTTTTGATTTATGTCTATCAAGATGGCATAGAGCTGGGCCAGGAAGAGATACGTATTGAAGGCCCCCACAAATTAATTGCAGATCACGTGTTCTTTTCTTATGTTGACATTAGCCAATTTGGCAGAATAAGTGAAGTGTATGATCAATTCCGCAAGATAAAATTTAAATTTGAATTTAAATACCATGAATGGAACATAAAAGGGTGCGGGGTCTTCCCACAACATCAGGATTGAAGCTGGTTAATGGCAGTACCAAGGTTGGACATGATCAAGAGAATCTGGTCAATTAGTAGTAGCCAGGAACTTCTTGAATGCAAATCAATTGCTCAAATCTCTGATGATGAGTCACAGGCCAGAGGAATTCGAGTTGGATGCTCAAATAATGAAGATGAAGATAATTGTGAACAACTTCCTGAATCCAAGAGGCAGAGAAGTTCATAAATGATAATCTTGGTGGAGAATGTTTAATTGGAAATAAAAAAGGGAAATAGGTATTCATTCAACAGTATCCTTGGACACAATGAATGAGTGACATCAAGTTGTGATTGCAATTGATTGATGACTCAAAATTTAGATGAAATGTGCAGTCATATACGTTGTTTATGACTTTTATCATTTTGAGGATGATTTTGTATTCAGTTCTTTTGTGTCCTATTTCTGTTGGAATTAATTATGATTTTGGTTTTATTTTCGAATGACGGGGTAACAAGTTGCAATTTTCGGGTACATTACTTTTATATTAGTTATTAAAATGATTGGTACTAATTATTAAACCTTAAAGTAATAATTAACAAGTGTATTTTAATTTTTTTTTAAAAGACAGCTACACGTTCACGTTTTATGTTGTGTCATGGCCTCCTTTTCAGTCTCTGTCTCTTGTTTCATCTACTTTGGAATATTCCATCTCCATTTTCCTCAGCGTTTTCATGGTCTATGAGGCCTCCTGGTTCATTGAATATATGAACCAATCCATATCATTTAAGACCACAAAATTAACACAAGCTGCTTGGCAAAAGAAGCAAGAGACATATAGTACATATATCCATGAGTGTAAAGCTTCTTTAAACTAACATAACCGATGAGTTTTTAATTATTTGAGAAACTAAAAAGAATAGAAGTTATTGAGGTGGATATAAAATTAGTTTGGAGAAAGTAATGAATTGAAATATTGAATCAACTTGTGATATAACAATTTAAATGTTGATGTGACAAGAAAGGGTTGGCTTAATTGTCTACTGCCATATTTGGTGCTTCATTATTTATATATTATAAATAGATAAATAGATTGCTAACACTCTCCACAATTACCATTTGCATGAAACTTTGGGTGGTTGCAATAACTTCATAGTATGTGTTTGTTCAACTATTTGGCCTTTTGTTTCACAGATTCCTGAGCACCAAACGTGAGAGCAAATATTTAATGGATTCAGGTTGAACAAAGTTTCAATGTGTTAACAAACACAGCCTTAGTCCTTAGTGCCCAGCTACTAGATTTCAACTTCACATATGATAGTTCTGAATCAATGGTCCTTGGGAAGTAGTATTAACCTTTTGAGTTTCTTTTGAATGTTAGATTTTGAAGGAGGGAAAGGAGGGACAGTTTTTCAATTTTCATCAACATTTTTTTATTATGATAATTTTAAAAAAATAAAAGAAATAAAATGATTGATTAATATAAGTTTAATGTTTTAATCCTTCATTTATTTTTATAAAAATTACATAACCTTTTATTTTAAAAATAAAATAGTTATCTTCCTTTTCTTTTTCTTTAAAACCTTACTTTCAAATATACCCTTTATGTTTGTGAGGAAACAAATTAGAATAAGCAGCAGATGAAAGTGTTCTAAGTAAACAGATATATAAGGGAAAAGATCTTTTCAAAGAAAAATAGAAACGTTGGAGAACATGCTGTCTTGAAGATGTTATTCAAACAGAAGTTGCCAAGGTTGGGATGTCCAAGTCTGTTTGGTTATACTTCTTAATCATTTTTTCATGACGTGACATACAACTTTGTGTAAATTTTGTGATTAAGATTAATTTGGATATATATTCATCTCAATTATATTCAACAATTTAAAATTAATTCTATTAAAGACAGATATACTAAAGTCAAAAACAAACGAGCATGTAATCGATATGGTGTTGCTGTTTAAGAGATTTGATGATGTGGAAGCAAACAATAGTGTTGAATTTGCATGTTTTTGAAAGAATAAAGTGGGATCAAGAAAGAGTTGGATTGGATGGATTACTTGAAATTAAAGACAGAGGAGCATTAAAAGAGTAAAAGAGTTTGGAGGAAAAAACAAGTGGGAGGAATTTAGCTGTTATGTGTTGGTGGAGTGTTCTGTATTGAAGAAAATGTAGCTGACTTACGATGTAAACACACACATGAAACCAATTGCAAATGGGAGTGATAGGTCTTTCACTCCTTGTTCATTTAGTTCTTGCTTTTTTACAGAAATTTTTACTACATACAATATTATCCTTATAATTTTGTTAATGCATGATTAATTTTACTGAATTGTTCATGCATATTATTTTCCTGAAGTCAAGTAGGATTTTCCTGAAAACTCCAAAGCCTCTTGTGACAGATTCCAAATAATTTTGTTTCACGTGATTTGTTCCATATGATTCTGAATTTCTGATTCATCATCCAACGATTCTAATGATAAGTAAATTATAATAAAAATTCAAATAGTTCAAGCCACAGTTGATACTGTTCAAATTTTAGTCATCAACAGAAAAATATAATTCTAGTTTGAGGTTTCCCCAAAACTAGTGATATAAAGGTGAGTAGCATTTCACACAATTCATTTCTCAATTAATTCCACAAAATGAAGAAAATCATAAAGGGGTAGAGTAATGCAGGGATTTCTAAAATGATAAGTGCAATAAATGAATTACTGAAAAGGAATGAAGGAACTGATTTGTGACTTCTATAATATGAAGCTATGCTATATAATCCTACAAAGAATTCAAGCTATACACAGTAACTGCTACAATCTATGATACAAAAAGCAGACTATAAATTAACACTGTACAGCCTCAAATGGCCAAAAAAATAGGTATACATTTTTATTCATCTGTCCAACCTCAGCCAAATGATGGTTTGGTAGTGTGCACCACGCCATTACCATGGGAGCAGATGTAAGCAACATCACTTTCTGGTTTCCATAACTATAGGCACAATAAAGCTGCCATACACAAACCACATCATTGACCGTTGAAACAAGAATATGTCAAGATATACTATATATCTATGGTTAGTGTCACTGTCTCTAAAGTCATTATCCTTAGCCGCTAAGCGATCTGTTGAACCGACAGTTGTTGGCCGCAATGATACTTGCTGCACCATAGCGACGAATTCAGGATCATTTGTCTTTCCCTCGTACCTTATCCATTGTACCATTTCATGAAACATGAGAAAGAACCTCATCTGTATTGCTGAGTAAGAGAAGTATGGGATAAGTGTTGTGATCGCAAGAAACAACGTCACAATCCAAAAGGAAGGAGATGGTGCTAGAGTTTCAATGAAGACTTTGTAAGCATTTCCAGAAATGCTGGGAGACAATGCTCCATATGCCAGAAGGAAAAGGTACCATATAGCAATGGAGCCCCAGATGAAAATATGTTGAATCAAGGTGAAGTAATTTATAGCAACAGCCATTTGCAAGTTCACAACCCAAACCACACAAGTATACATCGTTGCTCCGAGTATATCCCTCCCAGCAGTTCTTCCCTTCTCATCAAAGGCTTGAATCTCCATTGCCTTTGTGCAGAAGAAGAAAATTATTATGGCACTAATAAAGCCATTAAGCATCCAGCTGAAAATTCGACACCAGCTAAAGAGGAGATTTTGCACGCCTTCTTGATATAACATAGGAAACTGCCATGTGAAATGCAAATAACATGGAATGATCATCAGAGAAGTAAACCAGGAAACCCAAATAAAGTAAATCAATGCATACTGTGTTTTACTTTGGATACAGCCAAAAGAGGGCTTATTTATAGGTGACTTCTGTGTTTTAACATTATTGCTACTCTTGACAATGTGCATCCCAAGTGATATTTATCATCATTTCAATATCATGATGTAAAAGCCACTAGGAAAGGGTAAAAACTAAAAATCAATTAGGTCAACAGGCTGAATTAGGTCTAATGTAGATGTAATCATATGAATTATTGCAAGATTTTATCTTTTTTTGTATGGTGGGTTCTCTCTACTGTTGCATCAATCAGCACACTATTTTACACCAGAGTAAGGAAAAATTTCATTTCATAACCATTATGAGAAACACAGTAGCATGTTGTAGGGTGAACAGTAAGCTTACTCTTAGACAGTACCGAGCAGACACATCCTGGTCAAAGATCCCAAGAGCAATCACGGGAAGTGACGAAAAGAAGACAAAAACCAGTCATTGTATGCAGGTTGCCCAGAGAATGATGCATGCACCTCATATAAGAATAGAGTAAAGCCAAATGTGATGTTTTTGTAGAAGAAATAGCATATCTGTCGGAAGAAGAATGAACAAGTTATAATATAAATACCAAAGGTTTCAAATAATCTTTTATGGTCTATGGGTGAGTTTGGCAACTCGTAAAACAGGTTTAGTGGTTTAGAATTGTTTAAGATAATCTAGTCATAAATTTAGGTTATTTTTAAAATAGTTTTAAGTTGAACTACCATTTAGAAAGGTTAGCATTAAACTAGATCTTCTCTAATCTAATTTATATTCAAAAAACTAGCATGCTTATTGACCTTTGGACAAATGAGTGGTTCCTAAAATTATTTAATCAAAAACCACCCTTAGATCTAGCTGAACAAGAGAAATGGGAAAATGGAAGATTTAAGTAGTTTTATTTTGCTGTAAAAAAAAAAAAAGTAGTTTTATTTCAAAATTGGCTTCCATAAGAATAGACCCATTGCTATTATATATATATTTTTTCATAGTTCCCAAACATCCCCTTAAATCTATAGAATGTTGAGAAGTGGATATAAGAGAGGCAATACCATTGATGAGATCCTTCGGTAACACCAATGTCTATGTACAAGAAGTAACCTTTCCAAATAACGGAACTGTGCAATTGCAATATCACTAGACATAACCGCCTCAGAGGAAAGATAACAAAAGTAATTAAAAAAGTTGTGTAATAAAAACAAAACAGGAAACAAAAACCAATTAAAGAACAAAACACAAATAGTTTATCAATTTGCTGAGTACCTGCATTCCTTCAACACCACTGATTCCAATCCCTATATCAGCTTCTTGAAGCATTCTCACATCATTAGCTCCATCACCAATAGCTAATGTAGTTTTACCAGTACCAGATTTGACTAGTCTAGTGACCTTTAAGAGAGGAACCAATAAATAAAACATTACTTTTAAATGCTAACCAGAACCATTATCAGAATTAAAACAAAAATGAGTACTTGATATCAAATAGACAGGAAGAAACACAATAGCTTGAAACATACCAGTGTCTTCTGCTTTGAGGAACGACAGCAGATAACAGATGCACAACGAATTGCAAGGTCTAGAAACATGTTCTTCATATTATCCTCTAGAGCATAAGTATGTGATTTTCCATCAATAATTAGAGCAAATGCTTGCTGAGAGGTTCCTCTAGAGGCGGTAAGCTGTTGAGCAGCTTCAGATATTTGATGGCGGATACTTTCTCTTGAAGCCTAATGCATGAATCAGCATAAAAATATCAGAACATCAATTTTTAACTCTGGTTTCACTAAGATACGTACACACCAAGAAATCCCTTCCAACACATCACACAGGCAAAGAAAAGTTTTAATGTGTAAAAACAAAAGGAAAGAAACATAATAACAGAATCCATGCATCATCCTTCTCTTCTAGCATCTTTTAAAACAAAAGTGAACAATGCCGTGCAAATGCAGTTATTAGAATTATTAATAATATCTCTCTGTCAAGATTCTTTGTTTGCAATGCAAAACATGAATGGAAGAATCCATGAAATATAAGTTCAAATCATCAGCAATGTAAAGCAAATACAATGCATGCATCAAGTCTCCATTTAAGAAGACCATATTGGTGTATTATAACAAGGTAACGATTTTGATAACATGCAAACTACACATAGTATGCAAATTGCATCATCCTAGATAAAAACTGAATATTGATAGCAGTTTCCATTTTTTCGCTTGTCAAAACCCAGATCTTAATTCCAGCTTGGGCAAGCTTGTCAATGCAATCAGGAACCTAGAAAAACAATATGAGAAGCATCATTTCAAATCCAGTTCCAGGTGATAAATCTTCATATGTAAACATTTCTTTTTCCTAACTCTTCTGGTTTTGGAGCTTGTCCTCTAATATTGGTTCTTGTTATTTTGCTTGTCCTTTTAATATATCTTTTTTTTGGGCTGCTGCTCCAGGAAGCGAATCAGTCTAATATCGACAGTCCCTTTCTGAGCCTTACTTCATCATTCTTGAGAAAGAAAACGTCTACTGGTACCATCATCCATACCTTCTCCTTTTGTTTTGGTAAATAAATAAACAATTGTATTTACATGCTCCTTTTCTGCTTATGCGATGCTTGATTTCCGACTTTCAGTAAGTGTTCTGGTCTCTTTTATATTTCTGTTGTCACAAGAATCCGGTTACTTATTGGATAGCTTTATGCATCCTCAATCATCCACTCTGTTATTGCTTTGCATTGCATTTTTTTTCCATGTTATTCATTCATAAAGTGTTGCTTATATTTCCTTGGTTCATTTTTTTGTTTTTCTATATATAGTTATTGTCTTATTGCTTGTGTTTGATTTGACAATGTGAGATGATTGTTGTTATTGCTTCTGATGGATTTCATGATCTAAGCTCTTAAATAATATTAATATATAGAGAAGAACGCAACTTGGGTAACACCATATCTGGTTGTATGCGCTTTTGATGCTTTGACGCAACACCATACTTGATACCCACATACACTTGATGTTCATCATGTTTCCATTAGCAAAGAACTGTGAGGTTCGTTCAGGGCTCCTGGTTGAGCCATTTTCCCTAATCACCATACTTATCCCACTGATGACCTTTGAATTTGGGCATAACTAAGTTTCCCACACCAGATTGTTAACAAAAAGAGAGAAAGTCTTTTATTTTTATTTAGCTTTCTATTTCTGGTCCTATTTGGTTTCTTCTGGATTTTTGGGTTCTATGGCCCCGTTTCAGTTTTGGGCCTGCCACAAAATAAAGGAACTTTTTCTCCCCAATAACATGTTGGCAATTGTTAAAGCAACACCCTCATTTACTAACTGTACCTCTTTTTCTATTTTTATATTTTATTTCCAAAGATAGCGGTGGCGAACCCATGGAGAGTTGCACGATGTACCTGCACTCATTGGCGGACCTATGTTGTCCTGAGGGGGTGCACCTGACTTTGATAAAAATACAAGTGTAAACCTAGTATTGTTATCTTTTTGTCCCTTCTATTTTTATAATTTGATCCCATTACTCTCAATTTTTCATTTGGGGAGCAAATGTACCTCCAGACTTTGAGAAAAATACAAGTATATATCTAGTGTTATTATCATTTTATCTCCTCTATTTTTATAATTTAAACCCGCTACCCTTAATTTTTTTGTTGTTATCAAATTTTGTTCCTTTTCAGCTCACTTAGTACTTTTACCATTTATTCAACTACACATTTTATTCCATCTCATATTTTATTTTCATATTATGGTAATTATGGTTTTAAATTGTGGTCAACAACCGCAATTGTGGCTACAACGGAAAGGTTTTTCAACTTACAATCACCTTTTAATCACAATTGCGGCCATGTCAACCACATTTTTCCACAATTTCTCACAATGTCAAAAATTGTGACAAAACCGCAACCGTGATTGCAATTGCAACCGTAATTTAAAATCATAATGATAATAACAATTATATTTATAAAAGTAAATTGCCTACGCTAACTCCGGGTCATAGATCCGCCACTGCCTGCACTTCACCACGTCTTTTGGGAAAAGGATGAGATCAATAGGCTCACAAATTGCCGCCATAACTTTCAAAACAAAAAGAAGAGCAAGAACTAAACGGACCTTACCACTAACAAATCCGTGTATCTCTACCACAACATATGTGGATCTTTCTCCAATCCCTTCACCACTACAACCGTGTGAACTAGCACAAGGCTTAGGCTCCAATTGGCACGAGCGGGGAATGCCAAGTGTTCTTAGTGAAGAGGGTTAGTCAACGATGGGGATTCGTTTGGGAATTTTTTAGAGTTGGGTAAGATGGAGGCGACTCCAGGATGTGGCTACAGCAATGAGATGGACAGAAGGGATAGAGAAAGAAATGAGGGTGTGTTTAGGTTTAGGACTTACGAGGGCAATTTGGGGGGGAAATTTAAAAAAAATGAAAAGGGAGTGTATAAGAAAATTATTGCGGTGTAAATAGCCATTGCCTAACCTGCTTTAGGTAACAGTACGTAATCCACCATTCTGATTTTGGGTCCATTACATTAGGTCCAAATGCTAGTTGTTGTTGCTTTCCCTCTTTACTTAATTGAAATCTTTTCAGGTTAAGTCAATGAAGGCTAATATATATTATTATAAAGAAAATAAAATAAACAGTTTGTTTACAAGTAAATAATTAATTTTTTATTCTAATTTGACTTCTTTATTTTCTTTCAGGACTAATAATAATGAATATATTAGCTGTGAAGCACGTAAAAAGTAAAAGTTTTTTTTTTTATATATAAGTAAAATAAGTCTTAAATATAATTTCGGTCCTCCTATTTTACTTAATTCTCAATTTTAGTGCCTCCATTTTAAAATAGAGACATTTGGTCAATCTATCCTATTTTAGAAAATTCACAATTTTGGTCAAATTTTCAATTTTGCCTATATATATATATTTTTTGGTACCTTCCCTACACGTAACACTCCTAAATCCATATATAGATTCATGACTTTTCCTTAGGGTTTATATGCAGTTTTGCCCTAATAAACTATGGTGGCGACTCCCTATTTTTGTCTTTCTTTTTCGCTATCCCATCATGACCCCAGTTGCCATATTATATATACCTTTACATATTTTGGGTGTACGTGTAACTATGTATGGAGCATTGAGTGGCTTTGTTTTGGTTAGTTGGTGGAACTATAAGAAACCAACATCCAAAGCATTGTGGTAAAATGTTGCGTTCAAAGCTTTTTGCAAATCCATCGTCCAACTTGCTGTCTTCGTTCAACGCTTCTTAACAAGAAAACTTAAGCTCAACACTTTATAGCAAACTAAGTTTTCTACCTCCAAACGAACATGTGCTTTATGGCTCTTGTCTCTATAAAGTTTTTATTCTTCCTTGTATAAACCTTATTATGATATTCCTCTTGCTTTTTTGAATATGCTTTAACGTTTGAATTTTAAGCATTTAATGAAAAGTAAGGTTTTCTAAGTATAAGTACAGCCTCTAATCAAAAGCAAATCAAATGTCGAGGCATAGTACTAAGGAGAAGACTGAAGAAGGAATGAGCAAAGAAGCAGTACCTTTTTAGAAGGTGACAATACCTTTTTAGGAAAGAAAAAAGAACCACCTTTTTCTCTCTCCTTTGTAGAAGTAAACACATCAAAAGAAGAAACATGCCAAACTCTACATGCATTTATTGAAGACTCAAAATGAGAAGATTAAAAGGGCTCACACTCACAACAGACAAAAAGCTTATATAAGAAGGACTTGAAGAGAAGAATATAAAAAAAATCCTAAACGAACACTCTTTTGCTTTGAACATTCTCTAAGTCTTCTCTCTATACAAAACATTCTAAGCTTAAACCATTCATCTTTTACTTAGCAATGTTACTTGTAATTATGCTTATTAACTTTCATATCCTCACATTGTGAGTTGATTACCTTGTAATCTTTTCAAACTTTCTCTTTGTGAAAACCAGGAGTAGCTTAGTGTTAAAGAATACTTGGGATAACAATCTTGGGTTAAGATTGTTGGTTGGTTGTAGCCAGAAGTAGCTTAGAGAATACTTGTTTTTAACCAAGATGGTTAGTGGAACCTTTCAAGTTGAAGGAGATTGGACATGGCTCAAGTAGAGTGAATCAACATAAAAACCTTTGTTGTTTTATTGCTTTTTCCCTCATGCGTTTTTATCTTGGGCGAAAGCTTTTATATTTTTTTATTGTTTTATTTCAAAAATGCAAATACACACTATTCAACTTCCTTCTAGTGTGTTCTTTGTTATTTCATTAAAGTGTATACAAAAGTTCAAATCAAATTTATTATAATATGTTCAAAGTTTTAACAATATACATCAACATTTATTAATAATAACAAGTTTCCATTTAAAATAAAAAAGAAAATGATGAAAACTTGTCCAAGGGAAGTTAGAGTATCCATGTTGAGGATGGTCCTTTCACATTAACATATATATCAATCACCATCAAGTCCACCAAGAAAAGATGGACAAAATGGTATTCCTCCCTCTGTGTTAATTCCTTGGCTACTCCACACGTGCATTTACATAGTGGTAGTAATTCACTTAATTCATCAACAAGGCTTTTGAATTTTTGTATGTTACTTAGTCACAACAGTTGTTGGTTCTTGTTGTATCAAGCACACAACACGTTATAACTGATTAATACAGGATGCATGGGTTTGAGAGAAACTCTTCTCAAGATCAAGCCATATGTCTTTGGTTATTGTTGCATGTGAGATGCTCCCATGTAATGAGGAATATTATGAATTGGTATATAATCCTTACTACCACCATGGGATTTGCCTTCTCCCAATCATGGTATATTGTGCAATTAATTTCTAAATAGGTTTCTTGATTGTTCCATCAATGAATCCCAGCTTCGTTTTTTCTTGTAATGCGGTCTACATGGATCTCACCTAGTGGCACTACCACCTAAGGAGTTTCAGGATTTATTTTGTGCACTAAAATAACAAGGTGATGAGGCTATGATGATTGTCTGTTACACCTGATGCTTATCGTCCTCGGAGGTATCTTTCTTCCCTGAGGCCTTAAAATTGTGCTTTGATACCATGATAAAATGTAACAAAGAACATGATTGTTCTTGTTATTGAAGTGATTAACGGATGTTACATATATAGGCATAAGGAGGTGCAATTTGAGTTTATCTATAATGCGAGGCTTTATTACATATATATTAGGGGTATTTTTTAAAAAAAAAATTACCTAAATGGGTAGATTTTAAAAAAATACGTAAATAAATTAATAAATTAGTTTTGTAAAACTAAATTGTGATTAAAATATAATTTTTTTTTGGTATACAACCTATACAAAAATCTCAATGTAGTTTAACTTGAATGACTTAGATTTTTTTTTTTTTTAATATTTAGACTATGCAATGAAATTAAGGCTACACTCAGTAGACATTGTAGGTAAAAAATAATGTGCTTGAACAAAAATAATATACTACTTGTGCCACTATTGGTATCAAATGAAAAATTACTTTAGTTCATTTCTGAATGATTTACTTTTTAATATAATTTTTACAAGAAAAAAAGACTATGCACTAACAGTGTAAAAAAGTTTTACACCGTCATTCAATCACAACCAACCATGTATGATAAGTTTGTTGACTTTTACAAAATTATCTTAAAAGTAATATCAACGGTGATTTATGATTGGATGACTGTGTAAAATAGTTTTACACCGTCAGTGTATCACTATTAAACTCTTTTTATAATTCAAATATCAATATAGTAAAATGTGATTGTTTTTATATTTTTGAGTTATATATTATAAGTGTTTTTTAAACTTTTATGCACAACTAGAATCTCATTAATTAGAGACTGATTTAGAGATTGAAATTACTTAGTGAATATAGAATTAATTTATAGACTGATTTAGACATTAAAAATATTTAATTACTAAATAGAGTGATTTATAAAGACTAAATAAAGTTTGTGTCTAAAATAGTCATTAATGTCTCTAAAAAAATCATTTATTTATTTGAAAATCAATTTTTCAATCACTAATTAAAATATAATTAGGGACTATGTTTTTCAATTGCTAATGACTAATAAAAAATATTTATTTGTATAGAATAAGAAATAGTGATATAATATAAGGATTTTGATTTTGTCAATACTTTGGGTGGCTTTGTTTTGGTTAGTTGATGAGGCTGTAACCTTATTTATTATGCAATGCATATATAAAATAATTAAGAACCATATAGTTAGAATTGGCTGTGATTGACCAATGAATGTGAACATGTTAAAGCAATCCAACCTAGTTTTCTTAATTTCTTAAATTAATTAATTAGCTTGGATGTTTGGAAACGTTGCAATTTGCAACCTTGACTTGTTGGCCTTCATCATTATTTGACACTCATTTAATTTAATTATTAAGTGTCATTCCCATTGAAAAACCTAAATATGTGTCACATACAGATTGGTCAAGACCATGGACAAGTGGTGGTCTAGGACCACCTAATAATTTCTCTTAGTTCAAAGGGACAATGACTCAATGCTCAAAGCTAGGAGGTGGCCCAAAAATTTTTAAAAAAAAAATAGTAGTGCAATACTTATTTTTCTATATATTTTTATTTTATTTTTATAAATATATTGAAATTATTGTCTTGTCTCATATATCTTTTTATCCAAATTAAAATGTGACATGTGTAATTGAAAAATATCACTTTTTTGGTTTTTTTTTTCATGATGACGTGTTACATCCATAAATTCATTTTTAATGATTTTTCATCTAATTGTAACATATCAACATGTAATAGATATGATAATAAACTTAAAGTGTTTGCTTTTCTAACAAGATAAGAAATACAAACCAAAACTCAAATTATAAAGAAATTAAAACAAAGTTAGTATACTAATAAAGAACAAAAAATATATGTAAGCTTTAATTTATAATGATATTTTATCGATGATAAATGATAGAGACAATGCTAAAGCATTCTTTTGGAGTGGGCCAAATATAAAAAATAAATTAAATTATTATTTTAAAATCAATTTATTAAATTTAACCAAACTAAAAAATTCATAATAATTGACCACACATAACAAAAATCAAAATCATATAAATTAAACAAAAGATGCAAGACTATAATGTTGTAGCGGAAAAAGAAGATATTTAGTTTTTAAAATTCATTATCACAATTCTAATGATAATAAATCTTGTTATATTTAGATATCGTATTTAAAGTTTTAAAAGTATACTTGATCCTCAAATTTTGTTAAAGTAATTAAAAGTCAATTTTTAACCTTAGAATAATAACAATAATACATTTTCTACTTCGAATGATGAAATAATATTTCTTTAACTTTTTATTAAGGAACATTGTGGAAAAAATAGAGAGAGGCCTTTAAAAAATTATTGAAAATGATGGTTGTATATATTTTTGGAGGTGTATCCATTTTAAGTGGTATGAGAAATAAGAAGAGGATACAAAGAGAGAAAATGTGAGATGTATACATAGGAGATGTGATGAAAAAGGAAGAGAGAAATAGAAAATAGAGAAGCGGTTAAAAGAAATAAAATTGAATAAAATCATTATTGAATGTTATATATACATAGTGTGTTTATGTGTTTTTTCTTTTTCTTTTAGGGGTTATCTTATATATAAATTTTTGTATGTGTATTTTTTTGGGGGGCGTAAATTGAATGATAGATGATAATATAAGAGTAAATTGAATAAAAAAATATGCTACATCTTTTTTAGATTTGTTAAAAATATGTTATTTACTTATGTAATAAAACATGTAATTTTTAATGGAATTAGGTGTCTATTTTTTATGCAATATATATACCTTTTTGACTACTTGTATATTTTTTATGCAATAAAATGAATTAATATAAAAATGGACTGAACTGGTGTGGTTAAGGTTAAGTTTGTGATTGATAAGTTTTTTGTATAGCACTATTAATTTAGGGGTAGATATGGGGTTACCAGACAATGAAGTATTACAAGATTCTATAAGATGGAAAGAAGAGACCTTGAATGACTCAATTAATGAGCATGGCACTTGAATTTTTTTACACATAAACAACATTAAATACCAACAATATGTCATTGACTACATAATAAGTAGATAGCACGGCACACATGGCATTTATGCCAACACCACAAAGCAGAAGAAATAGTACTGTTAGTAGAGGTTACTGCAATGTATATCAAACATACTAACACCAAATTGTTCTTGCTACCAATGATCTACATTATTTTATGAATTATGAAGTCCACTTGCCAACTTATATAGGAATAATAACTATAAGAAGTATCAGTAGAGAAGCATACTACATTTGAGCACAAGTGGTTCCTAGACTTCCCACATGCCCACATCAAACCATGCCCATGCGAAATGTGTTCTTGCCACAACATGGGTTTGATACCTCTTATATCTAATTTGAAGTTATTCATTTTGCTTATAAAAATAAATCTCTCATTTGAGTTACAAGCAAGCATTACTCTGGTCAGGATTCATTCACAATGTGATGCATTATGCTTATAAAGAAAAACAAATATGTGAACATTTTATTCAGTGATTAGATTAGCTTCTTTTAAAAAATATAATTTCTTTTTTCTAGCTAGTTAAGAGAGTTTTTTCTTATAAGATATTCTCTGAAATTAGTGTGTGGCCAACTTAACAAGATGCATAAATTCCATAAATTTGCTTTGGGGGTGAATTGTATATACGTGTTTTATTTTGATGCTTTTTATATTGTAGCAAAAGGAATTAATCACTTTCTATTCTAGTTAGTTGTGATTACTTGTTGGATTAATATAATCGCAAATTAGAAATTTGTCATGGACATATTGATGACTCTGATTTGCCTTAATTTCTTTTACTGAATATCTCATTCTTTAGCAATTGGATAGAGAAAATTTCCATTATGAATTACCTAACAACCATATATATATTATTATACTATTACTAACAGAACCTATTTGAAAGCCAATTCTTGACGATGATATCATGGTCTAAGGTCAAAAATGGGGAGTGCTGTTATTTAGCAAGATGGACGTTAGCTAGCGTTGCTGTCATGTTCTAATTTTTAATCTTCATATGATATATACATTTACTTATTTTTATAGCAGGAGAGTATGCTCCATTTGGCTTCATCCTTAATTTAATTTATTCAGGTAGCAGAGACTTACTGATATTGGGGTTTACGTGTAACTACCTGTGGGGATGAATTGGCATATTTGCTTCAACAACTCTTATTTGTCTTTCTTAATAAAAATTTAGCCTGTGTCAAAAAAAATACTATCCAACCTCTGTTCCTGTCTAAAGGGGTGTTGGGTGATCCTCTGCTTCTTCAAGGTCTTCAACAGTAAAAGGGGGGTACCTGCAAAAGCACTCCAACGCTCAAGTTAGGTTTCGGCTGAGAGCATTTAATATGAGTAATAAATGAGGATTCAGAGAGCCTCTACCTTGAGGGGTCTACCCCCTTTTATACTTATATTGTTGGGCCTGAATCCTTATGGGCCCTAACCATTCATTAGTGGTTTATCCGTACTGATTAGAGTAGCTTGATTATCCTCTAACCCCCGATTTATCTTGATAATAGTCACTTAAAGGGATCTGCACCGTCCGAGTTGTATGTTTAGTATTCGGCTGGGGTGGTGCCGAATACCCCCATAATGATATTCGGTTTATATAGGTATTTGCTCACTGGGGACACGTGCTCGGGGACATGTTTTCGGCTAACTTGTGGCCGAACACCTGTATTTGGATTTCCTTAGGGGGAGGTATTCGACTATTCGTATAGCCGAATACCCCCACCGGTATACATGCCCCCTAGCATCAAGTAACAAGAGGTGACGAAGAGGCTTAGATTCGTGGCATGCGGTTCATGGTGCCGTTTCATATCCCGCCCTTATGAGTGAAAAAACCGTTTAGGTGATGGGATCGAGGAGTCGCATTTTTGTGGATCGTTAGATCATGGTTAATCCAACGGTTGGGGATATTTGAAGCTTTTGGATCATCATGGGCCTGGGCCCTATAAATAGGATGAGGGATGTCGTCTTTGCGTCCCTTATTTACAATCCAACAAATATTTCGTTTTCGCTCTTGGCCGAGTACTTCTTTCTTGCTTCTTGTCTTAGCCAAGGTGCGAGAGTTCGGCTTTTTTCCCTTTTGTATATTGTTACCATGAGTTCGTTTGATCATAAGCTTTCCGGGGGAACCGAGGTTGTTGACCTTCGGTCATCTGTCTCGGCTAGTGGGGAGTCTTCGTCTTCTTCATCTTTATTTTCGTCTTGTCCATCATCGTCCCCTTCTTCGCCTCCTGCCGGAGAGGGGGTGGGTGATAACATAGTGTCCCATTCGGCTGGGGATGATGATTCCAGCAAAAAGCCGAGGCGTAAGCCTCGGGTTACTCAAGGGAAAAGGATATTCCCGTCGATTACCCTTGAGGGGTACGAATGGGTACACGGGGAGGTTGGGTCATATTGGTCTCGGTATGATGATAAGCGTAGTGTTTCCAACCTTATAAATTATGTCAATATTTCTTCTGTCATTAAGGATGAGTTATGTTCTATAGCTTTACAGTGTTGTCGGCGTGAAACAAATGCCGAATTTGTTTTTATGGGAAAGGGTTCGTCTCCGAGGGATTTCTTTTATATGTATGATTGCGTGTTCCGCGACCTACATGTAACAGTCCCTTTTGATGATTTTACTATGGGGGTGCTTCGGGTTTTGAACGTGGCACCCTCTCAGTTACATCCGAATGAGTGGGCTGCGATCCAGGCCTTCCACGCCCTTTGTATTTTTAATTTTGTAGAGCCTTCGGTAAATGTATTTTTGTACTATTTTTGTACTCAGCCTAAAAGTGGTTTGTCGGTGTCCTTGATAAGGAAACCGAAAAGACCCTTATTCCGATCTTTTACCACGTCTTACAAAAATTTTAAAACCGGCTTCTTTAAAGTGCTAGTGAAGCCGAATATAGGGGCTAACCATTTCTATGATAGGGATGGGAAGCCCTTGTTTCCATTTTATTGGGAGAGAAACCCTCGGCGTTATGATAAATTTCCCAAATCTATTATGACCGAAAGGGAACGCGAGGACCTCATTTTCCTTGAGTCCCTCCCCCGAAAGCTTCCGGCTAGGCAGCTCGTGGCCTTGTTTAATTCTTCGACTGTTATAGCTGATATGTGTGGTAAGGTCTCAGTTCTTTCTATTCTGTCATTTTGTTGCTTGGTTTTTATTGTTGATGAAGTGTCTTGTGGGATGTAGGTATTATGGCCGATGCGAGTGGTGATGTGCTTTCCTTCCGAAATGCCAGGAAGAGCAGAGCTCAGGCAGTGGGGAACACCTCGGGTGTTGCTTTGGTTCCTCCTACTGTGAAGCAACCAACGCCGAGGCCTTGTCCTGTGGACACCTTACCCCCTCCGGCAGGAGAAAAGAAAAGTATAGATAAAGACCACAAGAAAAGGCACTGAAGCCGTGAGGCTTCGGAGGAGGAGAAGTCGAAAAAGTTGAAACAGCAGACATTGGACTTTTTGGCTTCGGGGTCTTTGTCTTCAATTCCTTCCCTAACCTCCGAAGGCTTTTTCTCAAGGGATTTTCGGCCGAAGAAAATGGTCAGTTCCAGTGACATTTCCGAGGCCGGAAAGGATATCCTGAACAAGGCTGATGCCGCCTCAAACTGGTCGGCGTACTGTGAGTTTCAGGCAAGGGCTTCAGCCATTGCTTATCATATGTTTACGACCCCGTTGAAGGAGAGCGAGAAGCTTAAGAAGAGTCTGAAGGAGTCCCAAGCTTCTAACCAGCACGCCCTGGAAGCCAATATTGCTTTAGCAGACGATAACGCTCGTTTGAAGGAGGAGGTGAAGCACCTTTCGGTTAACCTTGATGATTTAAATGCCAAGGTTTTAATAGCCGAAAAGGATGCTAAACTTCAAGCTGAAGAGACCGAGGGTTTAAAGGTGTTGTTGGCTCAGGCTAGGGAGGAGAGGGACGCCGAACGTTCTGCCAAGGAGCAGATTATCGGTTCGGCGCAAGATAAAATTATTGCCGAACATGAAGCCGGGTTCCTTCATGCTGTTCGGCAGATGCTGTTCTTTTACGATGTCCGGAATCCTACCTTTTTCGACATGGAAAATGATGTCTTCCAAGGCCGCATGCTTCCACTTGATGATATCCCAGAGGATGCGGTTCTTGAGAAGCCTCTGAGCCAACCAGCTCCGGATGGCGACGGCGATGGTGACGGGGATGCTGGGGGGATGAGGGCAGGGAAGATGCTGTTGATGCCGGGGTTCAAGAGGATCCGGCCGAATGATATATTTGTAAATTGGGCCGTTAGAGCCCTTTTTTTTTTGTTTTTCATGAGTCTTTTGTAACCAATCCCTTTTTTTTGTGATTAATGGAATAGTTTTCTACTTTTCGGCATTTATTTCTCGTTTATACTTGGAACAATTTCGCAGTTATTTATAGTCGATGTCTATGTAAGAATTGCGTTCTTAAACTTAGCTACGGAAAGTGGTCCGAATGGTGTATCCTAATCTGAGTCGGAGTATTCGGAGAGGAACCTGCTTGTCAGAAAGTACGAATGGTGCGTCCTTAGCCGAGTAGGAGTACTCGGGTGGGAAACCATTTACGAGAAGATTCGAATGGTGCATCCTTAGCCGAGTAGGAGTACTCGGGAGGGAAACCACTTGTGAGAGGATTCGAATGGTGCATCCTTAGCCGAGTAGGAGTACTCGGGAGGGAAACCACTTGTGAGAGGATTCGAATGGTGCATCCTTAACCGAGTAGGAGTATTCGGGAGGGAAACCAATTACGAGAAGATTCAAATGGTGCATCCTTAACCGAGTAGGAGTATTCGGGAGGGAAACCATTTTTGAGAAGATTCGAATGGTGCATCCTTAACCGAGTAGGAGTATTCAGGAGGGAAACCATTTTCGAGAAGATTTCGAATGGTGCATCCTTAGCCGAGTAGGAGTACTCGGGAGGGAAACCACTTCTGAGGAGATCCGAATGGTGCATCCTTAACCGAGTAGGAGTACTCGGGAGGGAAACCATTTACGAGAAGATTCGAATGGTGCATCCTTAGCCGAGTAGGAGTACTCGGGAGGGAAACCACTTCTGAGGAGATCCGAATGGTGCATCCTTAACCGAGTAGGAGTACTCGGGAGGGAAACCATTTACGAGAAGATTCGAATGGTGCATCCTTAGCCGAGCAGGAGTACTCGGGAGGGAAACCACTTCTGAGGAGATCCGAATGGTTCTGGAAAAAACAAACACATAGTAGGTAGTTTCATTGATTTAATTGAAAAAGGTGTGCCTCGTTAAAACCTTCTCGATAAAAAACCCTTTCGTATTTTTTAGGGATAAAAAACCAAGTCAGGAAAAAGAGTACAACACCCCTATTACATGATTAACTAAAATAATACTTAAGGTGTGTCGAGTTCCATGTTCTCGGCACCATCTTTCCTGAAAGTTCTTCTAACTTGTAAGCGCCGCTGTTGAGGGTTTGTCGGATTCTGAATGGTCCATCCCAATTGGCGGCAAGCTTTCCTTCCCGGGTATCCCTTCGTGCATCTCCTTGCATCCTTAGAACCAAGTCTCCTTCTTTAAAATCCCTCGGCTTCAGCTTTGAGTTGAACCTTCTGGTCATTCTCTGCCTGCATGCTTCAACATTGAGGCATGCTTAGTTGCGTACCTCGTCTACCAGGTCGAGTTCATGTCTTAATGAGTCTTCATTTTTGGCTGCTTCGAAGTGTAGTTTCCGGAGTGAGGGTTCCCCTATTTCTACTGGTATCATGGCTTTGGTTCCATACACCATTCGAAAGGGCATTTCTTTGATCGTTGTTTGTGGGGTGCACCGGTAAGCCCACAAAATCTCTGGTATCTCTTCGGCCCATGCGCCTTTAGCCGCACCCGATCTCTTTTTAATTCTCCCAAGATGACTTTGTTGGCGGACTCGGCTTGCCCGTTTGTTTATGGGTGCTCGACCGATGTTACCTTGTGTTTTATTCCCAGACCTTCCAAAAAGGCATTCAATTTCTTGTCTGTAAACTGCAGGCCGTTATCGGTGATGATTACACAAGGAATGCCGAAGCGTGTGATTATATTTTTCCACAAGAATTTCTGTACGTTTTGGGCCGTGATGGTTGCTAGCGGTTCGGCTTCTATCCACTTTGTGAAGTAATCGACGGCTACGATAAAAAAACTTGCACTGCCCCTTAGCTATAGGAAAAGGTCCTAGGATATCGGTTCCCCACATAGCGAAAGGCCAGGGTGACGAAATAGCGTGTAGTTCGTCGGCTGGCTGGTGAATAAGGTTCCCATGCTTTTGGCACTGGCTGCATCTTCTTACATATCTGGCGTAATCCGTTTTGAGGGTCGGCCAATAATACCCTGCCCTGAGTACTCAGGTGGCCATTGTTCGACCCCCGGAATGCATTCCGCATACTCCTTCGTGGAGTTCTCTCATGACATATTCGGCCTGGCTCATGTCAAGGCATTTGAGTAATGGCGTGGAGAACCCTCTTCTATACAATTCCCCGGCCACCAGGACGTATCTTGCTGCCGCTGTTCGCAACTTCTTGGCTTGGCCTTTGTCTTTCGGAAGGGTACCTTTAGATAGGTACTGTTGGATGTCGGCTATCCATCTGTCTTTCGATGCCGAGATCTGTAGGTATTCTTTGGTAGTCACACTTGGTTCAGGTAACATCTCTTGAAAAAATGTCCTTAGTTGTCCGGGCTTCCGAGTACTAGCCAAATTGGCAAGTTAATCAGCTCGGTCGTTGTGTTCTCGAGCCAAATGCCTTACCTGAACCTCATCAAACTCTTGCTTTAGTTGCATGAAGGTATGGTAATACTTAAGCAATTGTGGGTCTTTGACCTGGAATGCACCATTAATCTGTTCGGCTGCGATCTGGGAGTCGCTCCAACACTCTACTTTTCGGGCTCCCATTTCCCTGGCTAGTCTAAGGCCAGCCAGTAAGGCCTCGTACTCGGCTTGATTATTGGACGCTTTAAATCCGAATCTCACAGACTGCTCGAGTCGAATCTTGTTCGGTCCTTCTATCATGATGCCCGCTCCGCTGCTGTTTTGGTTGGATGATCCATCGACATGCACTACCCACCATTCGTCACCAAAGTTCTCGCTGGGTGTAGTTCATTGACAAAGTCTGCCAAAAATTGTGCCTTTATAGGGCCTCTCGGTTCGTAGCAGATGTCAAATTTTGACAGTTCTACCGACCACGTCATCATCCAACCGGCCAACTCAGGCTTTTTCAGCACTTTCGCAATGGGACAATCGGTTCTGACGATTACCTGGTGGCCTTGGAAATACTGCCTCAGACGTCTCGCGACATTGACTAATGCTAGTGTCGCTTTCTCTATTGTTTGATACCTGGTCTCGGATTCTTGTAACACTCGCTGATGAAATATATGGGAGCTTGACCTTGCTCATATTCTTGTGCCATCACTGCGCTAATGGCTTCTTGGGATACTGAAATGTATAGAATCATACTTCTTTGGGGATCCGGTTTCTTGAGTATGGGTGGTGCCGAAAGGGTTTTCTTTAGTTCTTGAAAGGCCTTTTCACATTGAGGGTTCCATGAAAAGTTTTTGTTCACCTTCAATAGCTGCATGATGAGTCTCGCCTTTTCGGCTATCCTAGGTAGAAATCGCGATAGTGACGCGATTCTTCCCGCGAGCCTCTGGACCTCTTTTGGTGTTTTCGGGCTTCTCATCGAAATGACGGCCTGACACTTGTCAGGGTTTGCTTCTATGCCTCGGCATGTTAACATAAAACCCAAAAATTCCCCCCCTTGCACACCAAAAACACACTTTTCAGGATTCAACCGCATGCTGTGCTTTCTGATTTCGGCGAAAATTTCTTCCAGGTCCTTTGTGTGTACCTTGACCTTTGCAGACTTAACCACCATATCATCAACGTATACTTCAAGGTTTCGTCCTAGTTGCCTTTGGAAAATCTTATCCATCAGCCTTTGGTAGGTGGCTCCGGCGTTCTTCAATCAGAAGGGCATGACTTTGTAACAGTAGTTGGCTGATTCGGTTATGAAAGCCGTTTTGTCTTCGTCTTGCGGGTACATTCGGATCTGATTGTAGCCTGAATATGCATCTAAGAAACTGAGACAAGAGTGTCCGGCTGCCCCGTCGACTAATCGGTCAATGTTTGGTAATGGATATGCGTCCTTGGGGCAAGCTTTGTTGAGATCGGTATAGTCTGTGCACATTCTCCATTTGTCGTTCACCTTCTTTACCATAACCACATTGGCTAACCAAATGGTGTACTTGACTTCTCGGATGAAGTGGGCCGTTATCAACTTAGCTACCTCCTCTTCCACAGCTTTTCGTCTTTCTTCACCTATTTTTCTTTTCTTCTGAGCAACAGGCCTTGCTTCTCGGCATATTGCTAGCTTGTGGCAGTGAAATTTTGGGTCGATACCCGGCATGTCCGAGGCCCTCCAGGCAAATAGGTCTGCATTTCTCTTTACAACCTCTTCGATCTGAATCTTATCTTCCTCTGGCAAGTTGCTGCCGTAGTATGTGATCTGGGTTACTGTTTTTCCAATCTGGAAAGTTTCGATCTCTTCATTTGGTTCTACTCGCTTGCCCTCATCGACTCGGGGGTCCAAGTCCAGGTTGGGGTTGAAGGTTCGGCTGCCGAGATCAGATGTACCGCCCTATATTGTTCTTCTTTCAGTTGGGTGACTTTGAGACTGGCCAGGTAGCACTCCTTAGCCGTTTTTTGGTCAGCATGAATTGTGATGACGGTGCCTCGGCTCGAAGGAAATTTCATGGCAAGGTGCGGAGTGGAGACTATAGCTCCGAGGGCGTTTAGAGATGGGCGTCCGAGCAATATGTTGTATGAGGTATTAGCATGCACAACTATATATTTAACTCTTATAGTTTTGCATTCCTTCTCCCCGTAGCCGAAAGTTGTGTCCAGCTCTATACACCCCCTGGTGTGAACCCTCTCTCCTGCGAATCCAACTAAGGGTTCGTCATAGGTCATAAGCTTCCCTTCTGGTATATCTAGCTACTTGAAGGTGCTCCAATACAAGATATCAGCCGAACTCCCTTGATCTACCAGAGTTTTTCGGACTATGCATTCTGCTATGTCTATACTGATGACCATTGGGTCGTCCTGCACGGGGTCAGACCCTTGAAAATCCGCGTCGGTGAATGTGATGGGTGGCATTTTTAGTTTGCTTATCGCCGATGTCATGTTGACTGATCAGATCAATCGAAGATGTTTTTTCCTGGCCGATGACGTGTTGCCTCCTCCTGCAAATCCTCCCGCGATTGTATTTATGACCTTTCGGGGTTTGGACGGATTTGTTTCATGCCTCTCACAAGACCTGCTTCTTGGTCTTTCAGTTCTTCGGTGATGTTCTTGGTTGTAACTAAATTGCCTTCCGTAACTTCTATCATTGCTACCGTGCTTCGGCAACTGTTGCCTTTCGGCTCTATGGTCATGGAGGAAATTTTTGAGGTGCCCCATCTTAATGAGGTCCTCAATCTTATCTCTGAGTGTTGTACATTCTTCGGTCGAGTGGCCTCTATTGCGGTGGTATCGGCACTGCTTGCTGTAGTCGACTTTTGGGGGGGTGTTGGCTCTCTTTGGTACTGCCAATATTTCCGTTGCCAGGGCCTGTTCGAGTATCCGGGAACGGCTAGCGTTGAGGGGGGTATAGGCCGTGTGCCGGGAGCCACGGTACTCCCGTTCTTTGTGAAACTTGTCCTTACCCTTCCCCTGATTGTCCTTCTCATGCTCCTTTCTTCCTATGCTGGCTTCAGTTCGGACCTGGTTCCGGTATTCGGACAACTCTTCCATCTGCATGTATTTAGCTGCTCTTCAGCGGAGGTCATCCATGTCCAGCGCCGGTTTCTTACAGAGACTATTGACGAAAGCCCCTGGCTTTAGGGCTGTCACAAGATGATGCATGGCTACCGCCGGCTCAAGGTTTCGGATGTTCAGGG
This sequence comes from Pueraria montana var. lobata, assembly GCA_026413185.1. Lineage (NCBI taxonomy): Eukaryota > Viridiplantae > Streptophyta > Magnoliopsida > Fabales > Fabaceae > Pueraria > Pueraria montana. The sequence goes on along the minus strand of CM048651.1, from coordinate 33,697,865 downwards.
CTACTTGGCCAAATCTTTCCATGAATGTTCTAAGGGATTCCCTCTTTTCTTGCCGAATATTTACTAGTGCGACTGAAGTTAAATGATGAGGTCTGCTTGTTGCGAATTGGTTGCCGAATCTAGTTGCAAGTGTTTCGAAACTGTTAATAGAGCTGGGTGGGAGGCAGGTGAACCAATTTAGAGCTTGTCCCTTTAAGGATGTGGGGAACACTCTGCATAGGATGGCGTCTTCGGAAGTGTAAAGACTAACTTGGGTGACGTAGACGTCTATGTGCTCGTCTGGGTCGGTGCTACCATCATACCTGTCTAGGCTAAGGCTCCTCCAGTTCGGGGGAAGAGGGGTTTCCATGATTCCGGAGACGAAAGGGTTTCTGCAGGGGGGTGACTGAGTGTTCGCGGTAAAGGTTGAAAACCGATTCGTTACTCCATGGATACTAAGGTTGGCCGCAGACTCAACCTCTTGCTGCTTGTCTGGTGTCTGGTCCTCGGGTCTCCAAGATCGGTTCAGATTTCTCAGCTCGACGTTTTCCTGTCGAAGGACCAATATCTCTTGCGCGTGCTGCCTTCTCATCATTGATATATCGGCTTTCAGTTGTCTTAACTCTGATGACAGGCTCGCTTGATCTTCTACATTCTCCATGTTTTCGTCGACGAGGGGCTGTTCTGGTAAGTCTATGTATGCGTGACTTCGGGTAGTAACCATTCCTTCAGGGGCTATGGGGTAAGTTTTACCGGGCCCCACGGTGGGTGCCAAAATGTTCCTGTCTAAAGGGGTGCTGGGTGATCCTCTGCTTCTTCAAGGTCTTCAACAGTAAAAAGGGGGGGGGTACCTACAAAAGCACTCCAACGCTCAAGTTAGGTTTCGGCTGAGAGCATTTAATATGAGTAATAAATGAGGATTCAAAGAGCCTCTACCTTGAGGGGTCTACCCCCTTTTATACATATATTGTTGGGCCTGGATCCTTATGGGCCCTGGCCATTCATTAGTGGTTTATCCGTACTGATTAGAGTAGCTTGATTATCCTCTAACCCCTGATTTATCTTGATAATAGTCACTTAAAGGGATCTGCACTGTCCGAGTTGTATGTTTAGTATTCGGCTGGGGTGGTGCCGAATACCCCCATAATGATATTCGGTTTATATAGGTATTTGCTCGTTGGGGACACGTGCTCGGGGACATGTTTTCGGCTAACTTGTGGCCGAACACCTGTATTCGGATTTCCTTAGGGGGAGGTATTCGGCTATTCGTATAGCCGAATACCCCCACTGGTATATAAGGTGTTAAAAACAAACTTTAAATGTGGAATGGTCATTTAAGTTAAAATTTTCTTCCAATTCCAAATTTCCAATACGTTCTGTAGATTGTTTGCTAATGTACATACACCTTCTAGTTGGAGTGCATTAGTACCTATATTTGAGTTTATTTTTTATTTTTTATATGTTTAAACTATGCAATGAAATGCTACACACTCTAGACATTGTAGATAAAAAAACATGTGTGTGAACAAGAGTAATAGATATATTAGTCAATCCACTATTAACATTGAATGAAAAATTACGTTAGCTCATGTGAATGATTTACTACTTTCGAATATATTTTTTATGATTCAAATATCAATACGGTAAAATGTGCTTTTTTAATATTTTTGAGTTATATATTATAACTTTTTTAAACTTCACAAATAGAAATTCATTAATTGGAGATTGAGTTAGAGACAAAAATTTCTAGTCATTATAGAAATCAATTTAGAGACAAATTTAAAAAATAAAAATATTTAATCACTAAATAGATCAATTTAGAGACTGAATAAAACTGGTCTCTAAAATAGTCATAAATGTCTCTTAAAATATTTATTTATTTATTCAGAAACTGATCTTTTAGTGACTAATGAAAATATAATTAGAGACTACTTTTTTCAATCACTAATGAGTAATAAAAAAATTATTTGTTTGTTGTGAATAAAAAATAGTGATATAATGTATCGAATTCCTTTTTGTCAATACTTTGGGCGGCTTTAATTTGTTTTGGTTAGTTGATGGATTTTTTTTTTTTTGACAGGATTAGTTGATGGAACTATAATCTTATTTTTTATGCAATGCATATAATAAGAAACGTCCAGATTTTTAGACTTGGCTGTGATTGGCCGCGAATGTGAACATGTTAAAGCAATGCAAACCTTGACTTGTTGGCATTAAATAGTGGAATGGGATTCATCATGTGCTATCATCTCCCATCTTCATTTTTGTAAACCAAACCAGTAGGAACTTTATTTTCATCCACTTCATCCCCCTCCACTCCACTCCACTCTCTACCACCAACTCAAACATTTTAGAATTGCCCCTTTCTATTATTAATTGCCTCCTCTCTTCCTCTCCTTTAATTTATGATAAACTTTCCTTTTTGGGTTGTGAAGTTTACATTATTTTGTTGTTATTCTAATTTGCTGTGTTGAGTAGCCTTGTTTTTGGTATCCTTGCTTCAAACAGATTTTCTAACTGCAGGAGTGATTCGGAAAAGGAATTCTGTTACTTTCTTTCTTACTTTGGTACTGCATTATTCAATCCCATTGCTACTCTTTGTTACTTTTTTGCATTTTTACTCTTGGGTATATACTGCATTGTTACTCTGTTACTTTCTTGCATTGGTAGATTTCATTTATTATTGCCATTTAAATCCCATTATTAAATCGCTATATCCTTACCAATTAGAAGAGTAGTGCATGAATCATGATAGATAGAAAGTATATTTTAGTAAAAGCAAAGAAAAGAAAATGGAGGTTTTACACACAGCAGCACTAACACATGTAAATCACAAATTTGAACAATTGTATTTGGAAAAGGTGTAACCAAGACGTTAAGGTAAGCCTGAAATATGAATCAAATAAGTGCAAAAGTCAACTCTTCTTCTATGTTCCAAAGTAGATTTGGGGTTGAGAAAGGTCAATAATACCTACAAGCACTAGGATTATGGAGCATCTAAATAAGGATTTTTAATTCTTGTTTTTAATTTAAATTTATTTATTTATCTTTATTAATACTCAAGTAATTTTTTCTTGTTAGGAACTAAAATAATGTATGATTTATGGAGGAATTCTTCTTCTTCTTGTTGTTAAAATCTGTTTAAAGGAAAATTATAAGATTGACAACAACTTCTTAAAATTGAAAAAAAAAAAAAAATAGAGCTGAAACTAAAAACTAAAAATTGCTTTTGGTTTTTAAAATTTTAAAAGTTAAAATTAGAAACCACTCAAAACCGGACCTTAATCTCTTACTTTCTCTTAACCAATTTATATTTGTGCCAACAACTCTCACACACACACACACACACACACACACACACACACACACATATATATATATATATATATATATATATATATATATATATAATGAGTTATTTTTATGTAATTATACTTAATTATTACGATATAAAGCTTTTGCTACTTTAACTACTATTTTCACAAACACTTGGGTTGATGTCTCTCAAAACAGTGACAATATTTTAAATCTTGCAAAAATATCACACATTTTAAAACATTTATTAAATTATTAACTTTACTTTTTAAAAATATATAATACATTAACATTAAAATACACTCTAACTAAATAAAATTTAAAATAATTTTTTTATCAACCGCGTTTAACTTGCAGGTCTAAATGTAGTTTAATTTAATTATCAAGTTTGTTTCCATTGTACATAAGCTTCTATTTTACTTCCAAACTAGTCTGAAAGCATATTATTTTTTTTTTCCCAATCCTTGTAACTGTGTAAGGGTAGGAAGAATATTATAAATTTCCTATTTATTTAGTTTATTTGCGTGGTTTACCATCCTACACAAATTAACCTCCATCATTGTTTATTTATTCTTCTGTCGGTGAGCAAGAGTATGAAATTTGCACTGTTTCATCTCATATTACACAGATTTATAAATATAAATTCCCATCGTCTAGCACAAAACTAAAATAGCGCTTTCCCAAAGAAGTGCTATCTATAGTCTAGCGCTATATTGAGATTTTCTGGAAGGGCTATCTATGAATATATAGCGGCTACAGCAATAGCGCCTCAAAAGCGCTATGTATGGGCAAAATAAGCGCTATCTATGTTATATTTTGGCATAGTGCATAAATATATTAAGATTGAGAATATTAAAATTAGGCATGAGTACAATTATTTGTTTTATATAATTATTAAAAAGGATTATAAGTCTAGAGTGAAAGATATTAGTAAATCAATTTGTATTGGTATTTTAGGTTGGATTACATAAAGAAAAAAAATTGATTATAAAATTTGTATGAAAAAAAAGTATTTTTAGGGGATTAATTGGAATGACAGGAACATTGCTGATGTGAATTTTTTTTTTATATATATTTTTAGAGTACAAAATACAATAAATTTAAATTTAGATATATATTAAAAGTATAAAATATAAATTTATTTTATATTTAATAAATGATTTAAATTAATATAAATATATGGTATCTAACATTTTTTTTATCCGTATGAATCGAAGACAATACTAGGGATTTACAATACTCACACACCATGCTCAACTAACTGAGCTAGACTCTCTTGGTATATGTATATGGTATCTAACATTATAGAGAATAATAATGAAATTAAAGATTGTATTAAATATTTTAATAACAAACATTAATTCAAGCAATTTTTCATAATGAAACGTAATAAGTACCTAACAATTTGATGTTTTAACAAAAACGTTATAATGATATTATAATTTGTAATCAATATCTAACAATTATAAATCATATTTAATTAGCAGTTTTTATTGTAATTAAGAGACTCAAATTGATTAAAATGTTAGTTCTTGGAAAAATAATAAATAGTATGTAAATATTATTAAATATAAATATCATAAATGAATTTTTGTTTTTGCTGACCATGGTATTGGTACGGATTATTCATCGCTGGAAGCAATGATTAAACTCTGTCGGAAACCGTGAGCGCAGACCAAGGTGGATATATAAATAATAAATGAATATTTTTGTATGAAAAAGGAGAAGGTGAAGTAATGTTTGTATTTGCATAACACCTTCCAATATATTTATATATTTTTTAAAGACAATATCTTTATAGTACTGTAAAAAATGATAGAGTAAAATATTTAATATGTTGTGTAAAGTAACTAATTATTTAAATTTGCATTGATTTAGTTGCTATACGTCTCCTGCATTTTGAAAAGAAAAGCGAAAAAATTCTCTGCTTCAACTATGAGAATGCTTTAGAAGCGGGGGGAAATAAAGGCGGCTGATAGTAGGAAAATAGAAAAGGATACCGTGCAGAATGATGGGAAACCACCACAGGCAAAAAACTTGGATAACAAGGGCCTTTTCAGGAGAGGACCGAGATTTGAAGAGCACCCGCTGATGACCTCCAGAGTATTAGAGAATACTGTAAGAGGTGCAGTTACTCAACTGCAACCTCAATTAGTTTACTCAGTCTGTTATGTTAGTTAAGAATTAAGTCTGTTATGACAGCTATCAATAGATAACTGTCATCTGTCTATAAATAGTTTTGTAATTAGTTTTAGTCCAGTGACTTAATAATACAAGAACTTCCATTTTCTGTTTTCTCTGAATTCTCTCAATTCTCTGAAATCTAATATGGTATCCAGAGCTCTACGATCCAGAGCCTAGTAGTCAACAATGGCGACTTCTACTCCCACCTCTTCCGCTCCTCAAACCTTTTCTCATGCTATCACAGAGAAACTTGACGACTCCAATTTTCTTCTCTGGCGACAACAAGTCGAACCAGTTATCAAGTCACATCGCCTTCAACGATTTGTGGCCAATCCATCGATTCCGCTACGATATCTTACAGAGGAAGATCGCGAGGAAGGGAATGAAAACCCTGCGTACTCTGCTTGGGAACAACAAGATCAGGTTCTTCTGACATGGTTGCAATCGACGTTATCTTCGTCTTTTCTTTCTAGGATTTTAGGATCTGTTCATTCGTTTCAAGTTTGGGAGAAAATCCATGACTATTTTCACAAACAAACACGTGCGAAGTCTCGGCAATTACGAACCGAGTTGCGCGCAACAACTCTTGATGATAAGCCTGTGCGCGAATTTCTTCTTCGAGTTAAAGCCATCGCTGATGCTCTTGCTTCCGTAGGAAATCCTATCACGCATCAAGAACACGTTGATGTCATTCTTGAAGGACTTCCGTCGGATTATGGTTCTGTAATCTCTGTCATTGAAAGTCACTTTGAACCTCTTCCAATTGAAGAGGTTGAAGCGCTTCTTCTTGCGCATGAAGCCCGTCTACTCAAATTTCGCAAGAAACTTTCAGAATCACCATCGATTAATCTGTCCCAAACTGCTCCGACGAACCCTAATTCCAATCTGTCACCCAATTCTGATGCGTTCACTGTGCCAAACAAATCCTCTCAAGCATCTGATTCGGATAATTTCTCCCCTAATGGTCGTGGTGGTTTTGGCCGCGGAGGTAGCTACAGTCGCGGTGGCCGGCGCGGTGGTGGCAGTGGCCGCGGTGGTCGTTTTGCAAACACACAGTGTCAAGTGTGTCTCAATTTTGGACACATTGCCACCTTCTGCTACTATCGTTTTGACCAACATTATCAACCTAATCCTTCATTGACTCTTCAAGATTCACAGAGCTTTAATCAGTCTTATCAACCTCAGACTTATCAATCTCAGAATAGTTTCAATGGTGCTTTTGGACAGTATAATGGCTATCGCCCATCTTACACTTGGATGAACAGTTCCTACAGGCCTTCAAATCCGACTCATTTTCAGTTTCAAGCTCAACCTAACAATGGATTACACCCTAGTGCTATGTTGACAAGTTCCAATACTCAGTCACAACCTGTCTCTACTTGGGTTCCTGACTCAGGTGCCTCCTTCCATGTCACAGGAGAATCTCAAAACATTCAACAGCAAGGACCGTTTGAAGGTCCTGACCAGATTTTCATTGGCAATGGCCAAGGTTTGCACATACACTCTTCTGGTTCCTCCAGTTTTATGTCTCCTCTTAACTCTAAAGTATCTTTGTCCTTAAATCAACTCTTGCATGTCCCATCTATAACAAAAAATTTAATTAGTGTGAGTAAGTTGGCTAAGGATAACAATGTCTTTTTTGAATTTCACTCCAATTATTGTGCTGTCAAATCCCAGGTTACCAATGAAGTCTTGCTTCAAGGCTCTGTTGGTGCTGATGGGCTATACACTTTTCCCAATCTCAAGCTGCAAGTTCCTTCAGCTGCTGCAGTTTCTTGTTGTGTTTCTACTTCTCAAAATTCTGATGTACATAGTTCTAAGATTTCTGATGTTCATAGCTTTAATAATTCTAGTACATTGTGGCACAACAGACTTGGCCATCCCAATCTTCATGTACTCAGATTAGTTCTTAATCATTGTAATATACCCAATGTTAATAAAACTAGCAGTGATTTCTATTCTGCTTGTTGTGTTGGCAAATCTCACCGACTTCCCTCTTCTATGTCTGAAACTGTTTATAGTGCTCCCTTGGAATTGGTGTATAGTGATCTCTGGGGTCCCTCTCATATTCCCTCCATGAATGGTTTCCTATACTACATCACTTTTGTAGATGCTTATTCCAGGTTTACCTGGCTTTTTCTTCTTAAAACTAAGTCTGAAACCTTCACTGTTTTTCAACAATTCAAGGCTATGGCTGAACTTCAGTTTAATACTAAAATTAAAAGCCTACAAACTGACTGGGGAGGTGAATTCAGACCTCTGTCCAACTACTTAGCTAATCTTGGCATTAATCATAGGGTCATTTGCCCTCACACACATCATCAAAATGGTGTGGTTGAGAGAAAACACAGACACATTGTAGAACTTGGACTCACGCTACTCAATCATGCTTCTTTACCTCTTAAATTTTGGGACTTTGCTTTTACCACTGCTGTCTATCTTATAAATAGGCTTCCCACAGCTTCTCTTAAGTTTGATGTTCCCTATACTGTCCTGTTTAAACAAAATCCAGATTATGGTTTTCTCAAAACTTTTGGTTGTGCATGTTTTCCTTTTCTTAGACCCTATAACAAACATAAGTTGGATTTCAGGTCTCATGAGTGTGTTTTCTTGGGGTATTCCACTAGTCACAAAGGTTACAAATGTCTTTCTCCCACTGGGAAAGTTTTTGTTTCCAAAGATGTTGTATTCAATGAGTTCAGGTTTCCTTATACTGACTTATTTGAATCTTCATCTATTGCCACTTCTGTTCCATTCACTCATTTTCCTATGGCATCTATACCTATTGTAACACCCTGTCCAGCTACTATTCCTGTATCCCCACAGATCACTACATCAAATTCCATTCCCTCTAACATGCCATCCACTGTTCAACAATCTCCTGTTCAGTCACCTAGCTCTCATCCTGCTCAACCCTCTGTTTCCAATTCTGATCAGTCTTCGGACAATGATAACTCTGACATTGTTCCTACTCAGTCACCTACTTCTATATCTAATACTGCTGAGTCTGATCAGTCTTCTCCCAGGATTGTCAATGTTCATCCTATGCAAACTCGGTCCAAGTCTGGAATACACAAACCCAGACTTCATCCCTCTCTTTTTTTAGCTCACTGTGAACCGAAGAGTGTTAAGCATGCCTTAGCTGATACCAACTGGTTCTCATCCATGCAACAAGAATATGAAGCTCTTATAAAGAATAATACATGGGATCTGGTTTCTCTGCCATCCAATAGGAAAGCTATTGGTTGTAAATGGGTATTCAGAATTAAAGAAAATGCAGATGGTTCAGTTAACAAGTATAAAGCTAGATTAGTTGCAAAAGGTTTTCATCAAGTTCATGGGTTTGACTTTCATGAAACCTTTTCCCCTGTCATCAAACCTGTCACTATCAGACTTATTCTCACTCTTTCTTTAACAAATCAGTGGGATCTCTTTCAGTTGGATGTTAACAATGCGTTTCTCAATGGGTTACTCACTGAAATAGTTTACATGACTCAGCCTCCTGGTTTTGAAAATAAGGACAAATCTTTGGTCTGCAAACTTAACAAGGCCCTCTATGGGCTCAAACAAGCCCCCAGACAATGGTTTGATCGTCTACAATCTACCTTAATTCAGTTTGCTTCAAAGCAAGTAAATGTGATCCATCATTATTTATTTATCAAGCTCACTCTCATACTGTCTACCTTCTAGTGTATGTTGATGATATCATCATTACTGGCAGCTCTACTCAGCTAATCCAGCATCTTACAAACAGACTTAACTCTAGTTTCTCTCTGAAACAACTTGGCAAACTAGACTATTTCTTGGGCATTGAGGTAAAAACTATGGTAGACAAATCTCTAGTTTTAACTCAGAGTAAATACATTCATGATCTCCTTCAGAAGACAAACATGACTGAAGCTCAATCTATTTCATCTCCTATGGTCTCCAACTGCAAGCTTACTAAGTCTGGTTCAGATCTTTTTCATGATCCCACTTTATATCGGTCAGTAGTTGGTGCTCTACAGTACACTACCATTACTAGACCTGAGATCAGTTTTGCAGTTAATAAGGTGTGTCAATTCATGTCCAACCCTCTTGATTCTCACTGGATTGCTGTTAAAAGAATTCTGAGATATCTCAAAGGGACTGTCTACTGTGGTTTACATCTCAAGTCTGCTACTCCAAGACAGCCTTTCACTCTTCAAGCTCTTTGTGATGCTGATTGGGCATCAGATATTGATGATAGAAGATCTACCTCTGGTGCAGCAATATTCTTTGGCCCCAACCTAATTTTCTGGTGGTCTCGCAAGCAACAAGTTGTTGCTCGGTCAACCACTGAGGCAGAATATCGAAGTCTAGCACAAACCACAGCGGAAATTCTTTGGATACAAACACTGTTGACTGAGTTGGGGGTTCCTTTTTCTACTCCTCAGATCTTTTGTGATAATCAAAGTGCTGTTGCCTTGTCTCACAATCTTGTGCTTCATGCTCGCACAAAGCATATGGAGATTGATGTATTCTTTGTGCGCGAAAAAGTTCTAACCAAACAGCTTCAAGTTCATCATATTCCTGCTCTTGATCAGTGGGCAGATGCATTAACTAAGCCTCTCTCTCCAACACGGTTCCTGTTCTTAAGAACCAAACTCAATGTAGTTGAAACTTTGCCAAAGTCTCACCCACCTTGAGTTTGCGGGGGGGGGGGGGGGGGGTATTAGAGAATACTGTAAGAGGTGCAGTTACTCAACTGCAACCTCAGTTAGTTTACTCAGTCTGTTATGTTAGTTAAGAATTAAGTCTGTTATGACAGCTATCAATAGATAACTGTCATCTGTCTATAAATAGTTTTGTAATTAGTTTTAGTCCAGTGACTTAATAATACAATAACTTCCATTTTCTGTTTTCTCTGAATTCTCTCAATTCTCTGAAATCTAATACAGAGAAAGGTATATTTAACAATGTAGGGAGGTATATTTAAAATTTGCCCTCAATGAAACATAGTTTGAGTTGGGTTGGATTGAGTCTGTTACTTTTTTGTTAAGCAACTTGACCTTAATTGGGTTGGTTCAGGTTGGGTGTAATCACATTGAACAGTTAAAATAATAATATATTCTTGAAATTTAAAAAAAAAAACTAAAGAAAACAATAAAAAATAGTAAAAAAAAAACATAAAAAATGATGTACCTAATAATTTTGAGTGTAATTAGGTATTTCATTTTTTCAGTATCTTTCTGAAGAGGGATAAAGCAACAACTTTAGACTATTTAGTTATTTTGTGTTAAGTTTTTTTTATTCAGTTTAATCTTTTTTGATTCAGTATTTTGTGTTAAGTTAGTGACACTTATTAAGTATTTTATGTTCAGTTTGTGACGCGTGTCAATAATTTTTAGTTAGTGACGTTGTTAAATACTCCCTCCATTCCTTTTTATCTGTCTTGTAAGGTTGTTATATAGAAATCAAGAAATGTAATAAATTTTATTGATTATAATAAAATAGTTGTGGAGTTTCCTATTTTACCTATTTTCCTTTTCATTCCATAATAAATGCATGTGTAAATTCATTAAGTAAGGATATAATTGATAAAAGAGTAATTAATGTGATTTTGAACTTTGTAAACGGTAGATAAAAAGAAACAAATTTTTTCCAAAAATTCGACACTGAAATTATACCCTTGTGACAAATTTTTAGCCACATATTTTGATATTTTCTTATGGCTTTTTATGACAGCCAAGAAAGAACACCAATAAATAACTATTTTTTGTAGTTTTTTTTTTTGCATACTGGTACGGATTATTCATCGCGGTAAGTAATGACTCTGCCAGGGACCGTGAGCACACACAAGGTGATATTCCCCTTCCTTGTGTGCGCTCACGGTCCGATAGAGTTTTTGTAGTGCAACCCTTTCTTGTCACATTAACATTTTAATTATTATGTCACAAGTTGATTCAATATTTCAATTCATCACTTTCTCCCAACTAATTTATATCCACATCAATAACTTTTACTTTTTTAGTTTCTTAAATAATTAAAAAGTCACCAGTTATATTCTACAAAATTAATAGAGATTAATTGATATATATATATGCACTATAAGTGTAAAGCCTCTTTACACTAATGGATATATGTACTATATATGTCTCTTGTTTCTTTTGCTGAGCAGCTGGGGTTAATTTTGTGGTCTTAAAATGGATTGGTTCATATATTCACTGAACCAGGAGGTCTCATAGACCATGAAAACGCTGAGGAAGAAGAACATGGATTCCAAAGTAGATGAAAGTGTTAGAAATAATAATAATAATAATTAGAAAATGAAGAGTTGTCAGTTAGAATTAGAAGATAAATGAGTGTGAGTTAATAAGCATTAAGGGGCATTATTCTTATGTAACCACTAAGAATTAGAAGGGTTATTGTCATTATGCTCATTAAGTGTGTTAAAGGAAGAGTTATGTAATGGCTATGAGTTACTCTACTATAAATAGAGTACAAATTCATGTAACGTGTGTGCAAAATGGAATAGAATCTCCTCTATTATCTTTAGTCTCCTCTTTCTATTTTTCTAACAAAGTGGTACCGGAGCTTAGGTTCTGGGAATTGAGAGAAACACTTAGTGAGGTGAATGAAACACTTAGGGAGGTGAGAGATGGCAAGCAATGCCTTGAACTTGTTTCAATTCCCTTGTCTTACCAAAGGGAATTATGATAACTGGTGTCGTCGCATGAAGGCTTTGCTAGGCTCCCAAGATGCTTGGGAGGTTGTGGAGAAAGGTTATACCCAACCTGAAAATGAGGATTCTTTGCCACAAAATGAGGAGGCTTTGTTGAAGATGAAGAAGAAGGATCAACAAGCACTTACCTTCATCTATCAAGGTTTAGATGAAGCCATGTTTGAGATGTTGTCCAATGCATTCATCGCCAAAGAAGCTTGGGAGATTTTGAAGACCTCCCTTGAAGGTGTTGACAAGGTGAAGAAGGTGCGCCTACAAACTCTTCGTGGAGAGTTTTAATCCTTGCGTATGAAGAGTCCGAGTCAATTTCGGATTTTTGCAATAGGGTGATAATGGTTGTGAACCAAATGAAGTGTTTATGGGGAGAATATGGAAGAGTCAAAGGACTTAGAATCAATGACCGTGGACCAATTGTTGGGTTCGCTTCAAGCATTTGAAGAAAGGTTCAAAAAGAGACATGATGAGCCTTTGGAGCAAGTCCTCAAAGCCAAAGCTTCTTTGAAAGAAAATGGAGGAGAAGAAAGCCAAAGAGGATGTGATCGTGGAAAAGGACGTGGACGTGGTCAAGGAAGAGGAGGAAGAGGAGATCGTGACAATGTTGATAATAATGAAAGAATTTATCAACCCACTAGAGGTCACGGAAGAGGAAGAGGTAGAGGCAATTTTGGAAGAACAAATGAAAGGAGGTATGATAAATCTAATGTTGAATGTTATAATTGTCATAAGTATGGACATTTTTCTTGGGAGGTAAAGCTAATGTTGAATGTTATAATTGCCATAAGCTTGGTCATTTTTCTTGGGAGTGTAAATCCAATGTTGAAGAAAGGGCCAATCTTGTTGGTGACAAAGAAGAAGGTGAAGAGCCAACATTATTGCTAGCACTTAATAATGAAGAGAATGATGATAAGTGCTTGTGGTATCTTGACAATGGAGCAAGTAATCACATGTGTGGTTACAAGGAGAAATTTGTGGAGCTTGAAGAGAAGGTGAAGGGAAATGTTTCCTTTGGTGATTCTTCCAAGGTGCAAATTCAAGGGAAAGGTACTATTTTGATTTCCTTAAAAGATGGTGCTCACAAATTAATCAAGGATGTTTATTATGTTCCTAAACTAAAAAGTAATATTTTGAGTTTGGGACAACTTGTTGAGAAGGGGTATGAAGTTCTCATAAAAGATAATTGTTTGTGGCTTAAAGATCAAAACTCTAATTTGATTGCCAAGGTGTTTATGTCAAAAAATAGAATGTTCACTTTGAGCATTAAGACCAATGAAGCAACATGCTTAAAGGCTAGCACAAAAGATGAAGCATGGTGTTGGCATATGAGGTTTGGCCACTTGAATTTTGGAGCACTCAAGACCTTGGGAGATGAGAAGATGGTGAAGGGGATGCCTTACATCAACCATCCAAATCAATTGTGTGAAGCATGTCTCCTTGGCAAGCATGCAAGAAGAAGTTTTCCTAAAGAAGCCGAATCAAGAGCAAAGGTTCCTCTCCAACTTGTGCACGCCGATGTGTGTGGACCAATTGATCCTCTTTCATTTGGTAAAAACAAATATTTTTTGCTCTTTATTGATGATTTTAGTAAGAAGACTTAGGTGTATTTCATGAAGCAAAAATCTGAGGCTTTTGAAATGTTTAAAAATTTTAAGGCTCTTGTAGAGAAGGAGAGTGGCTATGTAATCAAGGCTCTAAGATCCGATAGAGGTGGCGAATTCACATCAAAAGAATTCAATGAGTTCTGTGAAAATAATGGGATTCGTCGCCCTTTAATGGTTCCTAGAACCCCACAACAAAATGGGGTGGCAGAAAGAAAAAATAGAACTATTCTTAATATGGCTAGATGTATGTTGAAAGCTAAATCTATGCCTAAGGAATTTTGGGCCGAAGCTGTTTCATGTGTAGTGTATTTGTCTAACCGCTCTCCTACAAGGAATGTCAAAGGTCAAACACCTTAAGAAGCATGGAGTGAAGTGAAGCCAAAAGTTGACCATCTTAGAGTCTTTGGGAGCATTGCATATGCTCATGTGCCCGACCAAGGAAGAACCAAGCTTGATGATAGGAGTGTGAAGCATGTGTTCATTGGCTATGATGAAAGCTCAAAAGGCTACAAGTTGTACAATCCAAACAATGGAAAGATTATTGTAAGCAGAGATGTTGAATTTGATGAAGAAGAGACATGGAATTGGTAGAAAGAAGAAGGCACCTATGATTTCTTTCCATATTTTGAAGAAAGTGATCAGGAAGTTATAGCACCCAATGAGTTTTTTACTCCACCTCCTTCACCAACTCATTCGATTCATGAAGCATCATCTTCCAAAATGAGTTCAAGTGAAAGGCCAAGAAAAATGAGAAGCATTCAAGAGATATATGAGGAAACTAATGATATAAATGATTTGTTTTCTCTTTTTGTTGACAGTGAGCCTTTAACCTTTGATGAAGTTATGGAAGACAAAAGATGGAGACAAGCTATGGAGGAAGAAATCAATGCCATCAAGAAGAATGACCCTTAGGAGTTATCAAAACTTCCTAAGGGTCATGAAGCAATTGGAGTCAAGTGGGTGTTCAAGATTAAGAAGAATGCCAAAGGAGAGGTGGAAAGATACAAAGCAAGGCTTGTTGTTAAAGGCTACAAGTAACAACATGGAGTTGATTATGATGAAGTGTTTGCACCGGTTGCTCGTATGGAGACAATTCCTCTTCTGATCTCTTTAGCGGCTCAAATGGGATGGAGAATTTTCCAACTTGATGTCAAATCAGCTTTCCTAAATGGCTATCTTGAGGAAGATGTCTATGTTGAACAACCGATGGGTTTTGCCAACAAAGGGGAAGAGAAGAAGGTCTTGAAATTGAAGAAGGCATTGTATGGTCTAAAGCAAGCACCAAGGGCATGGAATAGTCGCATTGACAAGTACTTTCAAGACAATGGGTTTGCTTGTTGTCAACATGAGTATGCTCTTTATGTTAATTTTTTGATAATGGTGATATTCTCCTTGTTTGCCTTTATGTAGATGATCTCATCTTTACCGACAATAACCCAAATTTGTTTGAAGATTCAAGAAGGCTATGTCTTGTGAATTTAAGATGACAGATATGGATGGAGAATGGCATTTTTGTTTCTTAAGAGAGCTATACAAAGAAGGTGTTAGAGAAATTTCAAGTAATGCAGAATACATCAGATATAAATAATCCAAGTACCTGGATTTCCATAAACTCATTTTGTTTCTCAGGATGTAAGTAATGCAGAATACATCAGATATACACTAACTAATTTTGTTTCTCAGGATGTACAAACTCAATGTTTTAGAATTCAATAGCTCAAGGAAGCGAATGTCAGTGATAGTGAAAGATGAAAAAGGGAGAGTTTTGCTACTCTGTAAAGGTTCTGATAGGGTTGTGATAAACTAACCTTTAACTATAGACCATATTATTTTGGAGTTCTTACAGTTGCATTTAACCTGTCATATTTTCATGCAGTGTCATGTTTGAGAGGCTTGCCAAGGATTGGAGGGAGTTTGAAAAGCAAAAACCCTGGAACATGTGTATGAATATGCTGATGCAGGTCTAAGGACCTTGATCCTGGCATATCGTGAACTTGATGAAAACCAATACAAGGAGTTTGACAATAAATTTTCTCAAGCGAAGAATTCAATTAATTAGCGAAGATCGGGAAACACTGATTGAGGAAGTATCAGATACGATTGAGAGGAATCTAATCCTTCTTGGTGCCACTGCTGTAGAGGACAAGCTCCAAGATGGGGTGAGTTAGGAGAAAGAAATGTTTACAAATGAATATTTATGTCCTGTAACTGGACTTGAAATGATGTGTCTCATTGTTTTTCTAGGTTCCTGATTGCATTGACAAGCTTGCACAAGCAGGAATTAAGATCTGGGTTTTGACTGGGGATAAAATGGAGACTGCTATCAATATTGGGTATAATACAGTGATTGTGCCTTTTTAACGTTGGCTTCAGGATGATAATTACTTATCAAGATGTCTGACATCAATATACAATTGCAGATTTTCTTGTAGTTTACTTAGACAAGGAATGAAGCAGATTATCATTCATTTGGAAACTCCAGAAATTAAAGCATTGGAGAAGGCTGGCGACAAGGGTGCTATTGTCAAGGTAAAATAAATTTCAATATTTAGTTTTTATCTATGATGATGCAGTTTGCACTTTGCATACTATGTGTAGTTTGCATGTTAACAAAATGGTTACTTATTACGATAAACCAATAAAGTCTTACATGGAGACTTGATGCGTGCATTGTATTTGCTTTACCTTGCTGATGATTTGAACTTATATTTTATGGATTCTTCCATTCAAGTTTTGTAAACAAAGAATCTTGACGGGAGTGATATTAATAATTCCAAATTTCCAATAACTGCATTTGCACAGCATTGTTCACTTTTGTCTTAAAAGATGCAAGAAGGAAGATGAATGGATTCTGTTATTCTGTTTCTTTCCTTTTGTTTTTACACATTAAAACTTTTCTTTGCCTGTGTGATGTGTTGGAAGGGATTTCTTGGGGTTGTAAGTATCTTAGTGAAACTAGAGTTAAAAATTGAGTTTCTGATATTTTTATGCTGATTCATGCATTAGGCTTCAAGAGAAAATATCCGCCATCAAATATCTGAAGCTGCTCAACAGTTTACTGCCTCCAGAGGAACCTCTCAGCAAGCATTTGCTCTAATTATTGATGGAAAATCACTTACTTATGCTCTAGAGGATAATATGAAGAACATGTTTCTAGACCTTGCAATTCATTGTGCATCTGTTATCTGCTGCCGTTCCTCACCAAAGCAGAAGGCACTGGTATGTTTCAATCTATTGTTTTTCTTCCTCTCTATTTGACATCAAGTCCTCATTTTTGTTTTAATTCTGATAATGGTTCTGGTTAGCATTTAAAATTAATGTTTTATTTATTGGTTCCTTTCTTAAAGGTCACTAGACTAGTCAAATCTGGTACTGCTAAAACTACATTAGCTATTGGTGATGGAGCTAATGATGTGGGAATGCTTCAAGAATCAGATATAGGGATTGGAATCAGTGGTGTTGAAGGAATGCAGGTACTCAGCAAATTGATAAACTATTTGTGTTTTGTTCTTTAATTGGTTTTTGTTTCCTTTTTTTTTTTGTTTTATTACAGTGCATGTACCACTGAGGGTTACATTTGTTTAACTGCTCATTTTATTGACATAAATTGGAACTTAAATAGCAAAATTCTCAACTTTTGTCGCATGCCTCCTCCTCACACTGGACATGAGTTGTCTAAAAAGATACTTGACTTTTTGATTGATTGGGGAATTGAGAAGAAAAAAATTCTATCACTTTAGATAATTCATCTGCCAATGATGTTATGCAAGAGCATTTGAGAAGTCAACTTGTTTTGCAAAATGGGTTGTTATGTGATGGACAGTACTTTCATGTGTGTTGTTCTGCTCATATTTTAAATCTTATTGTTCAAGAGGGACTAAAGTATGTGTTGAAGCCTTGGATAAAATTAGAAACAGTGTGAAATATGTGAGGGGGTCAGAGAGTAGAATGAAAAAATTTAAGGAATGCATTGAGAGAGTTGGTGGTGTTGATACTTCAGCTAGCTTGTGTCTAGATGTTCCTACAAGGTGGAACTCGACTTATATGATGCTTGATTGTGCTATTAAATATCGTCATGTATTTTCAAGTCTTCACTTTCATGATGAGAATTATAAGTATTGTCCTTCGGCAGAAGAATGGAAAAGAGGAGAAAAGATCTGTGTATTCTTGTTGCCTTTCTATGAAACCACCAATTTGATTTCTGGGACATCTTATACTACCTCCAACTTGTATTTTCTACAAGTTTGGAAAATTCAGTGTGTTATACTTGAAAGTTTGAATGATGAAGATTATGTTGTAAAAGAAATGGCTGAAAGGATGGTTGTGAAGTTTGAAAAATATTGGGATGAGTACAGTGTTGTACTTGCTCTAGGAGGGGCTCTTAACCCATGCATAAAGCTTTCTTTATTGACTTATTGTTACTCCAAAGTTGATGCATCTACATGTGAAAGTAAGCTGGAAAATGTAAAGGAGAAGTTGTACATCCTATTTGAACATTATTCTAGTTCTTTCAAGGAGCAAAATACTACCCAAGGCACTTCTTCTACTCCCAACACAGTGAATGAACCCAAGTCTTTCTCTCAAATGTTGTTTAACGTAAGTTTTTTTATGTCTATTTAATTAACAGTTTAGTTACTTTTTATTACTAAATTTTATTATCATTATATTGCTTTAATGTTTTCTTTTTCCTTCATTTTATTTGTTTAGGAATTGAAAATGCATAATCAGCAACTTGCTAGTAAGATTGGGAAGTCTCAACTAGATGTTTATTTGGAGGAGCCAAATCTGGATTTTAGTTACTATGAAAACATGGATGTCTTACAATGGTGGAAGGATAATAAGAATATATTTTCATAGTTGTCCCTAATGGCTCGTGACTTGTTGAGCATTACAATTACTACTGTTGCATCTGAATTAGCCTTTAGCATTGGTTCTATTGTCCTCAACAAGAATAGGAGTCGTCTCTTGTTAAAAAATGCAAATGCTTTGATTTGTACTCGCAACTGGTTGCATGGTTTTGTTAATGATGGTAATTTCTTTAATTTAAATTTAATTATGATGATCATCTATATATGTCATGTGATTTTGTAAATTTAATTATTTTCTATTTTGATTTTGTCATATGTAGATGATGATGGTGACATTGAAGATCAAAAAGGGGAGTTGTCTTCCAAGGAAGCGTCCAATGTTTTGGATTTGGAAGATGATGAAGATTAAGTTACTTATTTTAGTTTGGCATTTAAATTACTATTTTGTATTGTTGTTTTATTTTCTGTTCAGTCTTCATGGATAATTGGATATTGGACTAGTATTGTTTGTGAGTTAAAAACAACTTGTGATTTGGATTGTTGTCATGTGTTTTCTGTTTATGTTTGCAGTTTTGGTTTGTATGAGACTATTAGACATCTATTAATTTACTATCATGTTTTGCTGCTTGAATTTCTTTGGCTCTTTAAGCATAATTATTGTTAGATATCATATCACAGCTTGTGTATTAGATAGTCATAATTATTAATTGCAGCAACTGAGATGGAAATCATGGAATATATTAGTTTACATGTAAAATCATTTTTTTTTATAAAAAAAACTGGTTGACCCGCCAACCCGCGGCCCATTTGTAGTAATTTTGGGTTTGGCGGGCCAATCCGCCAACTCGAGCAAAAACGGGTCGGGGTGACACTTTCAACCCACATTTCAAATGCGGGGCGGGGCGGGGCGGGTTGGCCAGTTTTCGGCGGGTCAGTGGCGGTCGGGGTGGGTCAGCCCGTTTTGCCACCCTTAATGATATTCAGCCTTTGCAGAGTCTTTCGGTCAAAAATTAATGGTAGAAATTATTGGAGTTCCATTTTATAATAATGGTTAACTAAGTTTTTAGTCTCTAAACTTTTTTAAAAATTCAGTTTTTAGTTCCTAAACTTTAGTTTGATTGGTCAAGATCTCTAAACTTGTTTAAAATTTGGTTTTTAGTCCTTAAACTTTAGTTTGACTGGTCAAGGTTTCTAAACTTTTTAAAAATTCGGTTTTTAGTTTTTAAACTTTTTAAAAGTTTGGTTTTTAGTCCCTAAAATCTCATTAATTCAGGGACTAAAAATTGAATTTTTAAAAAGTTTAGGGACTTTGATCGGTCAAATTTTATTCAAGGACTAAAAACCGAATTTTTAAATAGTTTAGGGACCTTGACCAGTGAAACTAAAGTTTAGGGACTAAAAACTGAATTTTGAAAAAGTTTAGGGACTAAAAACTTAATTAACCCTTATAATAATGTTTCATATTAATCTATATATAATTAAGAATTATTAAATTTTTTTGTAAATAATTTTTTTTAAAGTAAATTACGTTAAGATTTTGTGAAATAGTATAAGCCTCTCCTTTTTTTTTTATATGTATACTAACTCTCTTAATTATTTAAAAAATATTATACTAATACTCCTTGTTTATTACAATATTCTTTTTAATTGTTTAAAAAACATATTACATTATGTTCCTCTATAAGGAAAGTCACTGTAAATATTAAAAAAATATAGAAAATTTCTCACAAAATTTTAAGAATATCAATGTAATTTATTCAAAAATTTAAACATCATATAATTAATTTTGCTAAAAAAAAAAATAATCAAAATATAGACACATGGTAGTTATCTAGTTTTTTTTTTTTTTGACATAGGGTAGTTAACTAGTTATGAACTAACTAATAATTTTTCTTCATAATAAGTAATAACGCTATTTAGCAACTTGGACGTTAGCTAGCATTGCTGTCATGTTCTAAATTTTAATCTTTATACTATATATAACTTCACTTTTCTTTTCTTTTTTTCTCTAAGAGAACTTCACTAATTTTTATAGCATGACAAGATGGTCCATTTGGATACCAAGGGGTCTAGGGCAATTGGTTGAGCATAATATGTGAGTTATTATAAATCCCTGGTATCTGTTTTCAATTCCTACGGATCAAAAGAAAGATGGTTCATTTGGATTCATCCTTTAACTTTTTCAGGTAGCAGGGACCTGATATTTAGCTGTATGTGTAACTGTGTGTGGGGCTGGATTTGGGCATACATGCTTCAACTCAAAATCTATTTATCTTTATTAATAAAAAGAGAAAATTATATTGATATCTTCTATAATTTTGTTGAATTATATAAAATACTCTTGTTTTTTTTTTATCCTTACATAGATATATAGTATAATGTTTTTTAAACTTTAAGAGGTAGTGTAAAAAGAAGTGTCAATATATATAATGTTTTTCAAATAATTAAAAAAGATTTGTGTAGGGTAAAAAAATAGAAATATTTTATGTAATTTGACAAAACTTTTTGGAGACTCGGTATAATTTGTTCTAATAAAAATTTAACTAATGAAAAAATTACTATAAGGGGATAGAATGACTTAGAATTATATATATATATATATATATATATATATATATATATATATATATATATATATATATATATATATATATAAACAATGCAATGAAAGGCTTCCACTATTAGCATTGACCGAAAAATTGCTTTAGTTTATATAAATGACTAAACTATCATTTTAGTCTTTGAAATTATGTGATGCTGTTACAATAGTCCTTAAAATTAGAAAGATCAAATAAACCCTTCAAATTGATAACTTACTATCATTATAATCCTTAATTTTATAACTTACTATCATTATAATTCCTAAGGCATTGTTTAGAATAATAGTAGATGAGAGGAAAGGAGTAGATAGAAAGTTGATCTATTGATTGCTTTGTAAAAATAATAATAGATCAGGATGGAAGTGGAAGAGACTTTATCCATCCCATTCCATTGTTTACTCTAGTTTTTATTCTACTTCAATTTGAGGTTTAGGGATGGAGCAAAACTTTAAAAAAAATCCTATTTTAACCGGCTAATTAAACATAATCATTTGAAAGTGATTTTAAAGTAGGGATAATATAGGAACTATAAAGCTATATCTTATTTCATTTTGTCCTTTGTCCAAACAATGGAATGGAATCATTCCATTCCATTCTAAAATATCCAAACAATAAAATGGCATTTTTAATCCAATCCATTTCGTTCCATTATGTTCTGATCCACTTCACTCCATTATCCACTGTCAATCCAGACATACCCTTACAAAACTATAGCTCACTTAATGAAGGGACTAAAATGTGTGAAAAATTATAGTTTTGGTGACTCTTTTTTTAATTTTGCTAATTTTAGGGATTAAAATGATAGCGAGTGACAATTTCAAGGACTAATTTGGCTATTTACTTTCAAATGAATGGTTTACTTTTAAATATATTTTTTAATAATTTAAATATCAATATAGTAAAATGTGTTTTTTTTTATATATTTTTGAGTTATATATTATAAGTTTTTTTTAAAACTTTTATGCACAACTAGAAATTCAGATTACATACTAATTTAAAGATTGAAACTATTTAATCACTATAGAAATTGATTTATTGATTGATTTAGAAATTAAAAATATTTAATTACTAAATAGACTGATTTAGAAACTAGATAAAGTTGGTCTCTAAAATAGTCATTAATAAAATAGCCAATGTTACTTGCAATTTGCAACCTTGACTTAAGTGTATTTGACACTCATTTAATTTAAGGGTAAATAATCAATTTTGTTTCTGAAAGTGTGAGGCATTGTCAATTTAGTCATTGAAAATAATAAAATGACAAAAAGCCCCTAAAAGTACAATTTATCACTTATTTTAGTTCAAAATTCAAAAAGTTATGTGACATAAGTGATAATATTATATACTTTAAGGACTAAAATGATCATAAGTAGTTAAGTTTAATTAGAGACTAAAGTGACAACATAAGGACTTTCAGGAACCATTTTGTCATTTTATTATTTTTAGGGACTAAATTGACAACACATCGCACTTTCAAGGATGAAATTGGCCATTTATCCTTAATTTAATTATTAAATGAAATTCCCATTGTACATAAACTTTTATGTTACTTCCTCACACAAGTCTGAAAAACATTGTTTTTTTCTTCCAAACCTGAGTTGCCATAGATCTATCACTTGTGCATTCCACAAATTCCCCTATTAATCCCATCTATAACATATGTCAGCTTTGGCAAATACTTCAACTAACTCTATATTTTGTGCACTTACTATTTCTTGTATGATTGTCCTGTGCTGCCCTGGTTTCTTGAGCTAGCAAGTTTTGATAACATATGTCAGCTTTGGCATTCTCTGGGAAATCAAGAGATTCCAACACCTAACCATTTTTATTAATTGAATTATCTAATATTTGATTACTTTCATGTTTCTTTCAATTAAAAACCCAAAGTTTCTTAAAATCAATTCTTTCTTTATCCTTAAATCAAAAGAGTAATTGGTTGATTGAGTTGTTGTTAAATCACAATTTTCATGGAGACGATACTCTTACTTTCTCACTTTATTATTTATATGACTGGTACACTTATCGCAATCTTAACAAACAAAAAAATTGTAAGAAAAAAGAGATCAAAACAAAACTATAGTATTTCAAACTGTAGTTAACTGAAATTTGATACATTCAAACCCGTAAAAAGAATGTTACAAATGAAGTGAATCTCTCTACAAAAGTCTAATATTCAAACACAAAATTAGTATAAAAAAAATTGAGAGAAGAAAAAAATGGCAGACCCTATATTCATCACCGAATATATCATATACAATTCTATTTATTATTTAAGAAACATCAAGGACAATATAAACAAAATGAACAAAAAGGTAAGGAATAGCAACAAAATATACGAAATGGTGAAAAGAAAAGGTGACAGTGACGTAAAATTCTTGGTTTTGAAATGATGAGATGCATTACATTATTGACATGTGAAACGAAATAAATAAAAAAGTGACGAAAGAAAAAATAAAACAGAAAGAAAGAAAACCTCTCAAGATGGCTTTCTTATTTGCCTTTTCTTAGCTGCTTTACATTGTGTTTGATTGAGAAGATAGAAAAGTAATGAAAGTGTTTGGAAAAAAATGAATAAAAAAAAGTAAAATAGAGTAAAAAGAAAGTGAAAAACAAAGTTGTTTGGTTGAAGTGAAATAAAGTGAAAAATATTTGAATTAAATTTATTTGGTAGGTAAAGAAAGAAAATTAAAGAAATTAATATTGAATAAAAATATATTATTATTATAATTATTAATATTATTTTTTATTATTTATTTTGTTTTTATTGTTAATAATATTTCTATTATTATAATTTTGTATTATTTTGTATTTTACTATTATTTTTATTATTAATATATTTTTTTTCTAGCTAGTTAAGAGAGTTTTTCTTATAAGATATTTTCCAAAATTAGTGGCCGGACGTGCAGGAGGATACATTTCACTTAGTTTTTTTTTTTTACCGATACAATTCGCTCAGTAAGATGTATAAATTTGCTTTTGGAGGTGAATTATATACCCATGTTTTATTTTGATTTTTTTATACTGTAGCAAAAGGAATTAATTACTTTCCATTCTAGTTAATTGTAATTAGAAGTTTGATTAATATAGTCACAAATTGTACATTTGTCATGGACAAATTTATTACGCTAATTTGTCTTATTTTCTTGGTTAAATAACCATTTTGATCTTGAATGTATAAATTGTTGTCAATTTAGTCTTTAAAGATGAAAATTTCTTATTTTGTCCCTAAATAGGTAAAAAGTGTGACAATTATATCTTGCCGTTAAGTTTTGTGGAACCATTTTATCATTGAGCTCTAATATTCTAATGTTCAAGAACCAATTTGATATTAAATTATAAAGTTCTGAGACCAATTTGACATAATTAAGATGTATGACATGACATAATTGTCACACATTTTATACATTTAGAGAATAAATAAAAAAAATTCATCTTTCAAGTACTAAATTATCAACGAATTACACATTTGGAGACAAATAATTGTTTACCCTATTTTCTTTTTACCAAATAAATCACCCTTGGCAATTGAATAGAGGAAACTTCCGTGAAACTTCCTGGTAGGTTCAAGAGTTACCTACATTTACATGGATAGAAGAATTTTCCATGAAATTACTGCATAAGTTTAAGAATTGCCAACAAACAAGGACAGAGGAAATTTCCATGAAACTAGTAATTTACCCGTGCATTTGCACGGGTCATTCCTATTTTCATGCATGTTTGAAATACATCTGCTTATAAAATTAAATATTTTTATTGAAATAAACATAGTTAGCTAATTAAGTTTTCCAAGATGATAGAAAAAGTGAGAGAGTGTATTCAAGTAGAAAATATATGTTTGGTTATAGTGTCACATAATTTCTTATTTTATTTAAAATATTTATAAAATTGTATGAGAAATTTATTATCTATAAAAAATTTAAAAAGGATTTAACTTGTTAAATTTTAATAATTTTGTATTTTTAAAATAGGAAATGATAAAATAATTCAATTATTTTAAAACTATATTTGTAAATAAAAAAATATTAATTTTATAATATTATAGTTTATAAATAATATTTAAAATTATTTAAAATATAAAAATTAATTAAATTAGATGCAAACTATTGAAATCAATATTACTTAAAATAAATTATTGTCCAGTGATGTGTTGCAATGTGTTTATAATTCATTAGCTGTGATGTGTTGTTATAGGTAATTGGTATTATTTTTGTCCCGTGAGAAGAAAATGTATTAAGTTACTAATTATAAATTTTCAAATGTAGATATGTTTTTTCTCCTTAGTTAACATAATAATGCAATATTAACTAATTATAGCAAATTATATTAGTTGTAATAAATACTTAAAAGACTAATATTTTTGTCTAAGTACTTAGATCAAATTTCCATTAAAGATTTATAATGATATTATATGTCATAAGTCTATTAAAAATAACAATGTAAAATGAAATTAATTTAAAAATAAGTATTTTAATTTGCAGTAAAATTATATATTTTAAAGAAAAGAACAATATAATATAAAATTATTTCAGTTTCAATTCTAGATAGTTATATTTTATATTTAAGTCAATCATTGCATAATTATATATTAGATCAAAGAAATTATAAATTAGATCAAATATTTCTATTAATATTTTGATTAATAGTATATAATTTATAAATTAATGGATTACTGTTTATATAATTCACTTTAGTTATTTAGCTTATTTATTTTTATGTCCGAAATGTTACAACATTTCTATTTAGATCGGGATCTACTTAGAAATTATAACAATTAACACAAACATAGAAACACTTCTTTGTGATATGATTATTAAAAAAACTTAGTGATATTACAATTTTATTTTTGAGAAAATCTTTTAAAACTGTGGTATCTATCATAAAAAAAAATAATTTATAATATTATTTATGAAGCAATTTAAAATTATTTTGTAAAAAGAAAAAATTTAATAAATTAATTTTAATACAAATATTATTCAACAAAATATTCATTTATGCCATAATTTAAATTATTTTATTATTTTATACAATTTCTAAACTAATTATTAAAAATTAACTTAAAAATAACTAATTGATATGTTGTATTAAATATATTAACTAATTAGATTTAAATTAATTTTTAGTATAAAAAATTCAACCACATAATATAAATATTATTCAAAAAAATATTTATTTATAAAAATATTTAAAATTATTTTATACGATTATGAGTAAAAATAATTTTACAGGATTTCAAAGTAAAAATAAATATTGTTATATGCAGTTGTGTTAAATACTTGCAGAAAGTGCTTTGTCACCCATAATGAAGTTGAGCATGATTTTCTCCCGGAAATGACACTTGCAATCTCTATCATAAAAAAATTTAAATTAATTTAATTTATGATATTATTTTGTTAGTAATTTAAATATGTTTTGTAATAAAAATATAGTTTATAATAATTTTAACATGGTGATTAAATACTTGTATACAAAATTTAACATTATTATATAAATATTAATCAACACAATTTATGTATATGAAGTTATTAAACATATAGTCAACATATTATTTTATAATAAATATATTAAAATTAGATTGAAATTATTTTTTATTATAAAAATCCCAATATCATAATATGAATATTATTCAACAAAATATTTATTTATGATATTGTTTAAAATCATTTTATACAATTTGAAGTAAAAGTGATTTTTGTAAGATTTCAAAGTAAATAAAAATATTGTTGAGTCTCTGGTATCCAGTTGTGTTAAATACTCAAAGAACATCGTCCATGGTGATCTTGAGCATGATTGTTTTATGTGAATGATACTTGTAGTCTCTATCATAAAAAAAAAAATTATTTTAATTTATGATATTATTGAGTCTTTGGTATGCACTCTTTTGAAACACTTGAAGAAAGAAGTTTTGTTACCCATAATGGTCTTGAGTAGGATTGTTCTGCATTAATGATATTTGTGGTCACTACTATAAAAAGTATTAAAACTATTTTAATATATGATATTATTGATTCTTTAATATGCATTTGTGTGAAATACTTGAAGAAAGGGCTTTTTCGCCATAGTCATCGCGAGCATGATTGTCTCCCATGAATGATATTTGTGGTCTCTACCATAAAAAATTAAAACTAATTTATTTTATGATATTAATTATAAAGTAATTCAAAACTATTTCTAAGAAAAATTTATTTAATAATTTAATTTTAAACATAGAGACAAAATATTATTTTGTAATAAATATATTAACTAATTAGATTTAAATTAATTTTTAATATAAAAAATTTAACCTGGTATTATAAATATTAATCAACAGAATATTTATTTATGAAGTTTAAATTTATTTTATATGATTTCTATGTAAAAATGATTTTATAGATTTCAAAGTAAAAATAAATTTAGTTAGTTAAACTATAATTAGTTTTAACAAGTAATAACTAATTATAAATATTTATCATTCAATTAATATAATAATAACATATTTTTATATAATATAGAGCATATTATTATATTAAATATTTCAAGAAAAAATAAATATGATGTTGACAAAATCACAATAATTTTTATTTTATGATTATATATGTTAATATAAATTATGGAATGTAATTTTTTTATAAGTAAAAGACATAAAAAATGTGTGTAAGTAAAAAAAATAATGGTAGTAAAATAAAGTGTAAATACAAATAAGGAAAAAAAGTAAAAAGAAAAAAGAAAAAAAGAAAGAAAGAAAAAACATTAAAAAAACAAAAAAAAAAGAAGCATAAACATAAAAAAATGAAAAAAAAAAAGAAACATAAAAAAAAAAGAAAAAAACATGAGAAAAAAAAATAAAGAAATGTAAAAATAAAATAAAAAAGAAGAAAGGAAAAACATAAAAAGAAAACGGTTGTTTCAAAGAAAGAATGTTGAATGGGAAGTGTGAGAGAAAAAATGCTTAATTGCAGATTTTACCACCAAACTTTCATAATTTTGCAAATTTTACCACCCAAGTTTTTTTTGCGAATTTTACCACTCAACTTTCATAATTTTGCGAATTTTACCACCCAAGTTTTTTTTTACGAATTTTACCACCCAACTTTCATCATTTTGCGAATTTTACCACCTAAGTTTTCAATTTTTGCGTATTTTACCACCCTGATGTTTCACAAATTTTTTTTTTGAATTCTTTAACTTTTTTTTTGGTAAAATGTCAGAGTGGTAAAATGTGCAAAAATTGAAAACTTGGGTGGTAAAATTTGCAAAATTAAAACTTGGATGGTAAAATTCGCAAAATTATGAAAGTTGGGTGGTAAAATTTGTAATTAAGCAAAAAAAAAAGAACGAAAGAAAGAAACAGAAAAATAAAAATCAGAAAGGAAAAGAGAGGGAGCCGGAGATGATAAAGTGAGCGGGAAAATAGTTGTGTGAGAAAGGGACACATGGCTACGAGGGATCAATTTTCTCATAATAGGTAGAAGCTAAATATACTTTTAGTTTTTTATATTTTTATTTTTTTTAGATTTAAGTTAGTATTTTATCTTTTAAAAATTTAATTTGGTTATTTATCTTTTAAATTTGATCCTCCCGAAACAATGATCATTTTCGATTTTGCGACAAGTTTTTCAACTTTTTTTGACTGATTTGAGATGTCAAAAATTATCTCATTAGATTCAGTTATATGAAAATTATGGAACCCAACTGATGATCAAATAAAAAAAAATGTCATAAACATGGTGAAAATCGCATAAAAAATGAATCTCATAAACAATTGAAAAAGAATATGATATTAGATTTTTTAATTTTTCGGTTACTCATTTGATAGGTAGCATTTCTCGTATAATGAGTCCCTCTCCTAGTTTAGAAATAAGACTCACTAAAATTTGTGATTTCTAATAAAATTAAGTTAATAATAAAAAAAAAGTGTTAAAGAAAATGTTGTTAGTATTCCTCTTTAAGACAATACTACTTTAGACTTAAATATAAGTAAAAAAAAAAAAAAAGGTCCAAATTAAACAAATCAAAATATAAGCAAATTTTCAATAATTCAATCCAATTTTAATGTCATTAATCCAAAAATATTCTGGAGTTAATTCAAATGTAAACATCATCTCCATTAAATATAATTAGGGGTAGTTTAGAAAATATAATTTTTTTTGGTAAGAAATCAAGAAAATTAAACTTAACTAATATTCGTAGTGAAAGTAGATGTTTTTACTTATATTTAAATTTTGAGGGAGTAAATAATAATTTTAGCATATAAAAATTAATGATGTATTAAATGTTATATTTGAATTTAATATCAAAATGTTATTCTAGTTCAATGGTAAACTATGTTGTCATAGATGAAGAGGTTTCACATTCATTCACGTGGAGGGTGTTTTGTATTTTTGTTATGGAGTAGTAAAAAACCAACTGCACACTCAAGAGAGACAGTAAATACGTGAGAGAAAAATAGAGAGTTTGAATTAATTAAATAATTTGAATAATAGATTATAAATTTTAAATCACAAAACTGATGCTTAATCAAATTTCATTGACTTGGTTCAATTTTGTTTTGATAAAGTTAATTTGGTTGATTTTAAACTTAACCATATAAATTAAATCAAATTAGCTTAATTGGTTTAATTTAAGTTTTCAAGTTTAATAAATTGATCCAAATTATTGAATTACCTCAATTTGAAACTGAAACATCTAAAAAAGATTAAGAGTATCGTAAAGACTAAAAAAGGTTGACAGACCCTTTGTTATTAATAAAATATAACAAACTACAAAATAATTTAATGTACTTGATTAAGTAAAAATTCATTCTTGTTAAAAAAAAAGAAGTAAAAATTCATTAATAATAGTGTAGAATCAATTTGGTGGCAAATGTTCGAAGAAAAATTTAATAAAAAGTGAGAAGGAGTAAAAAGCACATTTTGGATGGCCATGGGGCCCACGATAGTAGAAAAGGAGCCTGGGTTGTCTATGACGCAAACGAAAAATCTGATAGCATACAAGTTTTTTTTTTTGGTGTAAGTGATAGCATATAACTATATAAGCTTGCGCTTGCGTTGTGAATTGCGGGAAAAAAGCGCCAAATATAAAGTTGCGCGGAAAAAAACAGAGAAGTAACGTATGAGAGCATGACACATGTCCAGCTGAGATATTTTTTTATTATATATAGTAAATAGACTTATGCGGAACTTCAAGGTACCTAACAACTCTGTATTAGTGTAGAATCCGAACCTGCAAATTGGACGGTAGCTAGCGTTGTTGTCATGCTTTAATAACGGCTTTTTCTTAAGGTATCTCATTTTTTTCTCGGCGCACCCCATGAAAAATAATTACCTACCTGATGAGACAATTCTATTCTTCTTCCCTTTTAATTATTAAACTTAACCCTCATCGGTGCACCCCATAACCACATAACCCTAACACCTCCCCTTTCATTCCTTTTCCTTCCCGCGCCGCCGCACCCCATCTTCTTGCCAAACCTTCAATTTTTTTTGCTTCCATCCCCTCCCGCTACTCCTTTCGAGCACATCACACCTCACTGGAGGTGGTGCGTCTTCGTGGAGCTTTGTTAGCATCCTCTTCCTCTGCCATTGAAGCCATCCTCTTCGTCCGCCATTGAATCCGGTAAGTGGTTGTTTTGTAATCCGTAACACAGCACACACTTTCACCTTATTACGGATTGGATAATCCGTAGTATAATGTATGGATTTCCTTTTCCGTAATGCAACATATATTAAGACTTATTACGGATTGGATAATCTGTAGTATATATACTATATATTACGGATATCCTTTTTCGTAATGCAACACACACCCCTTTTGTGTTATTACGGATTGGATAATCCGTACTATATATAAAACCTATTACGGATTTCCTTTTCCGTAATGCAAGACACACCTATTAGTGGTTTACGGATTGGATAATCCATAGTATATATGGAACTCCGAAAAGCTATTACGGAATTCCTATTCCGTAATGCAACAATGTATTACGGAATGAGTATTCCGTAATACAATTCCGGATTTTGATATATACTCCGGATTTAATCATCCGTAATTAAGGGAAATCTATAATTTAATTTTTAATTGTATAATTTCATTTGTAATTATACAATATGATATTTAATTTGTAATCCGTAAGATATCTAATCTAATTTGTAAGTGTATAATTTAATGTGTAATTGTATAATATGATATTTGATTTGTAATCCGTAAGAAAATAATTTGTATAATCCGTTAGAAATTAAAATTATATAATTTAATATGGAATTGTATAATTTAATATGTAATTGTATAATTTAATTTGTAATTGCATAAGATGATATTTAACATAAATTAATTAGAATTGTATAGGACAAAATTTGTATGTGACAAAATTTGTATGTCATTGTTGTTATATACATTTAGACGTCATTTAGTTGTGGTTGTTATATATTTGATTTGATATATGTGCAGAAATGCCACTCACTAGAGGTGGGAGTGTCAATCCGTCCCAACGTGTGAGACCCACTGCATCTGCACGAAGGCGTCGTGGACGAGTTGATGATGTTGTTCAGCATGAGGAGAATGAGGAGATGGAGCAACAGGAGGAGCCAGAAGTAGCTGATGTTATTGAGTTTGGTGGTGGGCCTGAGGACACATCAATCCTTACATTATATGTTGATCACGTAGCCCGAGATTTGTGGTAGGGATTGATATACATCTTTCCATAATTTATTTTAATAAATAATACATGTTTTTTTTTGCATTGATTCATTAATTTTAATTATTTATCAATTGTAATTACTTGTAGGATCGGGGTGAGCTAAAGGTGTGTAAAGGCAAAAGTCACAAAAAGGGGGTTGAATTTTGATTTACAAAAAATTTCGAAAACTTTTTGTAAACTGAAAGAAGCGTATGATGTGATATGTAAGTTGAGAGAAACATTTTGTCTGACGATATCTTAATAGATGAAAGCCTTTTAAAAGAAACAGGTTTTAATCACAACCCAAAGTCAGTTCAAAGCAGTTATCAGAGATATAAACAATGAAAGACAACACAGGAGTTTATACTGGTTTGTCTCACACCGAGATTACGTCCAGGTCTTGGCAGAACACCAAGTTCCAATAACTTATCACAAGTTACAAGTATTTTTCACTGCCACTTCTGGCTCACCCAAGTAGTATTTCACACTTAGCCTCTCCAAGCTAAAAACCCAAGTATTCTTTACTACCAAGCCATTTCTGGCTCTAAAACAGATCACTGGATTTGTTTTTACAAAGGGCGCGTAGACTTTTTAAAGTTATCGTCTTACAGACGGATATACAAGATTAAGAGCTAAGTCTTTTTCTCTCATAATACACAAAGTGGTTTGAGAGCTATGAATGAAGATTTTTAAAGATGGCTTTGAATATGAATTCAATTCATGTCGTTTGCATTTCAAATATTCTTCTATACACTTGCTGAGGTAGTGACCGTTGTCTCTAAATGGTCTTCTTTCTTGTGTCTGACCATCGTCTGATGGAGGGTGGTTGAGGGCATTTAATGCGAGCATTAAATGCTTGTCACCAACTAGTCATTCTGAGCTGATAAATCATTATGCTTATCTTATGGGAATAACCTTATCCAGAGCAAGCTTGAATTGGGTCTGAGAGGAGGCTACACAGTGAAATTGTGTACCTAAGAAATGGGGCAGTGTCTGTGCTCGACGCTGAATTTGCCTTAAGGAGTTCTACCTCTTTTTGATTTCTTCCTTGTACATCTGCAGCTTCATCCTTAGCTCTGCAGAGTAGTCTGAAGATTCCCACAGACTGAAGGTTGGGCTTGCTTCAAGGTTGTCTAAATTGATATCTTTAGCGTAGACTGAGCGACCTGCCCCAACATGATTCCAGGAAAGAATCACATTGAGGTATGCAAGCAGACCCATCATCTATTGCAGATTAGCAGGCTTATAGAAGGGAACTTCGTCAGTGAGCACCGAGAGTCTTCTCTAGATGGACGCTCCGGGTGGATAGCTGCGTCTGCCACGCAGATTATACTCGAAGATGATGGAGTGTACGTCTGGTACTGTTGTCTGTTGTGGAGGAAAGATCCTGAAATGAGGTTCCTCCGGATAGCATAAGAGTGCAAGCAGTTCCTCCTCTGGTAGTACTTCGTAGTTGGGAAGAATGAAATGATTGATTCCAGGGACGCCCTTCTTCCATAATTCGATAAAGTTGATGGAATTAAGCAAGAAGGTTTGATCCTCATCTGTGCAAATCCCCTTTCTTCTCCATTCCCTATTGCAGTGTTCTCATTCATTGACTCTGGGACGCTTCCACCCACGATAGTAACGAACATTGACATCGGGGTCTGATGGTGGTTGTACTGGAGGAAGAGGGATGTTGGGACTGCGTCTGATAATCCAGTCATATTCTCTGTACTTGGGAGCGAGGTCTAAGGCCAGACTTCCATAAATGTATCCTAGCGAGAGAGTGGCCTTTGCAGCGTACCTCCTGCGTCTGAACAACTCGTCTTCAGTCAAGGTCTGTAATTCTTCGGTTGTCTGAGTCTGAGGTGCAGAGGAGACTTCAGATGATGAGCCACCGTAGATGACCATCTGCCTTGAGGCTCGATCGACATCAGATTGTTCTAAGTGTTCATCTACTCGTCGTTCATCTTCCTCAGTGATTGGTTTGCAGATGGCACGTGGGCCAGAATCATCAGTCTCTACCAGATCTTCTCCAATATCCATACCTTGTGCACTTGCTTCTAGTGCAGATTGTAGAAGAGCTTTGTTTAGCTCTTCGATTTCAGCTTCGTCTGCATCGTCATCAACGATAAGCGTCTGAAGCGTCAGTTGTTTGTTGGCCTCTTCTGCAGATACAATTTCAGCTGTTTGAATTAGGGCAGATTCAATACGCCCTAGATCTTCTATGGCTGCTCTATTCTGTTCTTCCTCAGAAAGAGTCTTAATAGACTCAAGAACAGCCTCTGCCATATCAGCGTCTTCCTTAGGTTTGTCTGTAGGGACTGAATCTGCCTCATCAGTCTTCCCTTTCAATTCTTCAACTGATAGAGTCTTCACAAATTCTACTACAGATTGTTCCAACTCAATCTGTTCTTTTGTGTTAAGGCTTTTGTTCAATTTGACCTTTTTGGCAACTTCTTTTCTTGAAATCTCTTTAGCTTTTCTGATGGCTGCTGCTTCCCTTTTGTTGGCTGGAGGAGGAAAGGATGAGGTTTTAGGTTTGGTTGAAGGTTTGGGTTTGGGAGAGGTGTGAGGTTTTGGTGAGGGAAAAGCATCAAGAATCGCAACATCTGATTCTTGGGTCTGGGAGAGGGCAGGTTGAGTTTCGTTTGGAGGTGTTATTTGTGATGGTTCAGGTGAGGTGGTTAGTTTGGCTTTGGTGATGATACAGATTTTTGTGGCTCTGGTGAAGGGCTTTTTGAGAGTTGGTTTAGGAAATGGTTTAGATGGAGTATCTGAGGCCTTTCTCTTTAAGGATGAGGGAGGGTCAGAGGATGGTTGTTGTTTTGGCTTTTTGGGTTGGTCTGAGGGAAGTAGGGTGTGTTTGGTGGTTGGTTTCGTCTGTTCCTTTGCAGCAGACGCAGGTTCATCTGTGGATTCCTCCATATGCTCCTTCTTTAATTTGGTCCCTTGCTTCTTTACCCATTCAGGAAACTTGTGAGCTATCCCCATCCTCACAAAGGTTGTTCCTGTTACCTGGGTAACACCTTCAGACGCATCAAACTTAGTTAGATTAACATCAGCGTCCCTCATGAGTTGGGTGAACAACATGCAGTAAGGGATGTGGTTTTTCTGCTTCTGTGTGGAGAATCTGTCCTTGAAGACTTGCTCCAGATGATAGAAAATCAGATCCGAAAGGTTGATCTTCTCTCCTATAACAATGTTGTAAATGCAGAATCTGTCCTTTTCACTCACATAGTCCTTGACCCTGTCCTTAGGAGCACGATGTTGAACAGCATGTTGTGAAGGAGTCTGCACATATGGATCATGTTGGCAGACATAAGAAAGCTCTTCAGTGTTGCAGCTTTCTTCTTGGGGTCTTCGTCTGTAGGCCTTATCCTGTAATAGAGAAGCTTGTCCACCGTTTCTTGGGTGATGGTCTCTTTTCCCAATCTTTATCAAAAACCAAACCTTCTTCAGCACAACCAATAGCCTTAGCTATGGTTGCAGGACTGATCTCTATTTCCGTCTGACCAATCGTCCCCTTTATGCATTTGTCGTCTTCTATCTTCACTGTCCCCCAGAAGAGGGCATAGGGACCATGGTACCAGACACTGTGTTTACCAACAAAGTTGGTCCACCCAGCCCTGGTGAACATGTCCTGGACATTAAAACCTTCCTTTGCAAGTTCACTTAGACTCGCCCACTTTCCAGGAATGAAAAGCTCCTCTGGAAAAGTTGCAACTACTTCGTCCATGTCATGGATGAGTGGAGTAGTAGAAGATGCAGTTTGCTTCTTTGGTGCCATTGTTCTCAGAAAGATTTTAGGTTTTTAGAAAGAGAAGATGAGAAAGTTTTGATCTTTGAAAACTTTGAGACTTAGAGTTGTTCAGAAAGAAAAGGAAGATCAAAAGAACCTTCTTCTTTAGGCTCTTCGTCCTTTTATACCAGAGATGAGAAAGGAGAGAGAACGCAAAAAAAGCGGTTTTAATATTATTAAAAGCTTTTTGAAAACAGTTCTCATCATGGCGAAAAGGGCGGCGCATGTTTTGAAAGGAAGAAAATGAAAAGACTTATAACCGTTGAGAACATAGGCACCTTGACGTCTGTATACTTGAACACACATTAGTTCCAACAGATTAAAGAGTAGAAAGTCAGACGAAGGGTATCGTCTGGTAAAATGCAAATGTTTTAATATGAAAGCATGTGCATATGCAAATGATTCCTTATACAGACGAAACGATCTTCAGACAAAGATTTTGTAAAGATATCAGCCCATTGGTGATCTGTGTCTACAAACTTGATATCGAAAATACCTTTTTGGACATAATCACGAATGAAATGATATATGATTTCAATGTGCTTTGCCTTAGAATGTTGTATGGGATTTTTTGATAAATTAATTGCTCTAGTATTATCACAGTATACGGGTATATTATTTTCATAACTAGAGTAATCTTCTAATTGATATTTTACCCATAGCAGCTGTGAACAGCAACTTGCAGCAGACACGTATTCTGCTTCTGCAGTAGATAAAGGAATAGAGTTCTGCTTCTTGCTTGCCCATGAAATGAGACATGGCCCTAAAAAGTGACATCTTCCACTTGTGCTTTTTCGTTCAACTCTGTCTCCTGCATAGTCTGCGTCGCAGTATCCAATAATCCTAAAATCTTGATTTCCTTTGTAGAACAGACTAAGATTAGTGGTACCAACTAGATAATGTAAGATCCTTTTAACAACTTTAAGATGAGACTCTCTAGGATCTGACTGAAATCTAGCACACAGATAGACGCTATGCATAATATCAGGTCTACTGGCTGTAAGATAAAGAAGTGAGCCAATCATACCTCTGTAGATCATCTGATCTACTAGTTTACCTGATTCGTCTTTACTCAAGGGGCTGGAAGCATGCATAGGTGTTTTCATTGGTTTAGCGTCTTCCATTTTGAACTTCTTAAGAAGCTCCCTTGTATATTTCTGTTGATTAATATAAATCCCTTTGGCATCTTGTTTGATCTGAAGACCTAAGAAGAACTTAAGTTCTCCCATCATACTCATTTCAAACTCGCTTTTCATCAAATCAGAGAAATCTTTGCATAAAAAATCATTAGTAGCTCCAAAGATAATATCATCTACATAAATTTGAACTATAATGGAATCTTTCTCCACTTCTTTTCTGAAAATAGTGGTGTCTACTTTTCCTCTCATAAAACCTTTTTTTAAGAGGAAAGAGCTCAGTCTGTCATATCAAGCACGAGGTGCTTGTTTCAGACCATACAGAGCCTTTTTGAGTTTGAAAACATGTTCTGTCAGAGTGGAATCTTCAAACCCAGGAGGTTGTTTAACAAACACCTCTTCTTCAATAAAACCATTTAAGAAGGCACTATTGACATCCATTTGAAAAAGCTTAATGTTTTTATGAGCGGCAAAAGCAAGCATGATTCTAATAGCTTCTAGTCTGGCTACAGGAGCAAAAGTTTCTGTGAAGTCTATACCCTCTTGCTGATTATAGCCTTGAGCTACTAATCTAGCTTCGTTTCTTACCACCTTTCCTTGTTCATCTAGTTTGTTTCTGAAGACCCATTTTGTTCCAATGATGCCTTTGTTCTTTGGTCTGGGAATTAGGGTCCAGACATCGTTTCTGGTAAACTGGTTCAATTCTTCTTCCATGGCTACGATCCAGTCATCGTCTGTCAGGGCTTCTTCTATTATTTTTGGCTCCAGTTCTGAGACGAAGGCATAAGATGCTTGATCTCTGAAGGATGATATGGTCTTTACACCTTCTTTCTGATCTCCTATGATCTGTTCTTGTGGATGATAGGTTACGAATTTCCAGTCTTTAGCCTGTGGTTGAGAGTCAGACGTTCCTACTATCTGAGGAATAATTTCCTGAGGAGGTTGAGCTTCGTCTAACTTTGATGTGGCAGATGCTGCATATCTGCAAAATCATCCTCAATATCTGATAGCCTCCTGTCAGATGTTAGTCCATCATTGAACTTAACATGAATAGATTCTTCTACAACTAAGGTCCTTGTATTGAAAACTCTATAGGCCTTAGATGTATCAGAATAACCTAGAAAAACACCTTTATCCACTTTAGAATCAAATTTTCCCAATTGATCTTTGGTGTTTAAGATGTAGCATTCACATTCGAAAGGATGAAAGTAAGCAATGTTGGGTCTTCTTCCTCTCTATAGTTCATATGGAGTCTTTTTAATCATAGGTTTGATCAATGCTCTGTTTTGAACATAACAAGTAGTGTTTACAGCCTCTGCCCAGAAGTGTTTAGGAAGAGAGTTTTCACAGAGCATGGTCCTAGCCATCTCTTGCAGAGTTCAATTTTTCCTTTCAACTATCCCATTTTGCTGAGGTGTTCTCGGTGAAGAGAAGTTGTGGAAAATTCCATTCTTTTTGCAGAAAGAGTTGAACTCAGCAGTTTCAAACTCAGTTCCATGATCACTTCTGATGCTAGAGATGCAAAAGCCCTTTTCATTTTGAACTTGTTTAGAAAATATTTCAAAGACTTTGAAGGACTCATGTTTATGGCCTAGGAAGTATACCCATGTATATCTAGAATAGTCATCAACAATAACTAAGCCATATTTCTTTATGCCTAGACTCAACATTCTAGTAGGACCAAATAAATCCATATGCAGGAGTTGCAATGGTCTGGAGGTGGAAACAATATTTTTAGATTTAAAAGAAGTTTTAATTTGTTTCCCCTTTTGGCATGCTTCATAGAGAAGATGGGTTTTCCAAGAAATCTCAGGCAATCCTCTTACTAAACCCTTTTTCGAAATTTTCGAAATGTGTTTCAGATTCACATGCCCAAGCTTTTTATGCCAAATCCATCTTTCATCTTCTCTGGATAGCAGACATGCTACCTTCTACTTGCTTAGATCTATAAGGTCAATTTCATATAGATTGTTGTGACGTCTGGCAGAAAAGACAGACTTGCCATTATCTATTTTGACTATGCATTTGTCCTTGTTGAAGGAGACTATATAACCATTGTCACACAATTAACTTATGCTTAGTAGGTTGTACTTCAGACCTTCAACATATAGGACGTTGTCTATGGAGGTTAGGGAGGACATACCAATTTTACCTATGCTTGAAATGTGTCCTTTTCCCATGCCTCCAAAGGCAACTGCTCCACCATCAACTGGCTTTAGGTCTAGGAACATAGACCTTTCTCCCGTCATGTGTCGTGAGCAACCACTGTTGATAAACCAGATTTTGACTGTATTTTCTATCTCAGTTTGGATACCATTTGCATATGATTTGAGCTTAATTGTTGGCAGAACTCACGGTTTATTGCTAGTTTGTGTAAGACAGGCAATTCAAGGATTTCTTGAAGAAAAGAGCTCAAAAATAAATAAATTGAAGGAAGTTCCCTTTGTCTGGAATACCACGGCCGTGGTAGAATAAGCACGGCCGTGCTAATCCACCACAGCCATGGTGAAATAACCACGGCCAAGCAGAAAGCACGGAAAGTTTTGCATCAGCGTCAACTTTCCGAGCACAGCCGTGGTTAATTGACCACGGCCGTGCTCGTAATGCACGCAGATTGGACCTCCAGACTATGCAAGGACCACGGCCGTGGTCATCTGATCAGCACGGCCGTGGTGATCCGCGTCAGCAGCTTAAAACTTTATAAAATAAGTGCTGAAAACCCTTTTGGGGGAGCTTTTGCTCTGTTTCCAAAAACTGAGGATTCTGATTGAGATAGAGAACGTGTGAGAGGATTCGATTGCTGTAAGACGTAGAGATCGTCATTGGGAGTACGACTTGTAACAATTCTAATCCCTTTGTAATCTTTATGTTTTTCTATGAGGTTTTCTAGTTTGTTTATGAACATGAGTGGCTAGTCCTCCAAGCCTAGGATTATGATGTAGCTGCGTCTCTTGTACCCCATCTTTGATTTTCAATGAATGTCTCAATGTTTCTAGTTATTGACTCTCTTTACTATTTTGTTTGCTATTAGAACTGATCACTCTAAATTTTAGTCAGTCCCTTGGCTATGATCAATTGCATGGGACTGACAGAACTGTAAAGTGATTGAATTCGCATGATTTGCATGATCAAACTAATTGTGTGAATTTCCAGTGGATTAATTCTCTTAATCAACCTCTCTGAGTATTATCGTTTACCCTAATTTAATTCACCTATGACCAATTGGGAATTGAATTAGGGGAAACAGCAGTAGTAAGCTACGATCAATTGTTTACTAATGAATTTAAAGAGGACTGGCAATTAACTTAATTAGAGCATTCAATGAGATCAAGATGAGGGAAAAAGAAATGCATGCAAAATCATAATCCTTGGCGTTTCATTCTTATCGTTTCACATTAATCTTCTTGTCTTAATCCTTACTTTTAAAAACTGAACAATTGAACTCTATTTTCTCCCAAATTTGATTCCTGATTGAATTGTTTAACCATTACAAAATTGATTGTTTGGGAACACAACTGGTCTTTTGGGTTCGATATCCGGACTCTTAGAGTCCACTGTAACTACTGCGTAGGGTACGCTTGCCCTTTGCAAACACATTTTTACGCATCAAGTTTCTGGCGCCGTTGCCGGGGACTAGTTGTGTAGTTCCTAAATAATTTATTTTGTGGAAATTTAAGCAATTCCTGTTCATATTGTGCATAGTTTTGGGTTCCTTTTAATTTTCTATTTTATCTATTTTAATTTTTTATTTTTATTTTTATTTTGTTTTTGTTTGGTTAATTTCTGAATTTTTATTTTAGTTTATCTAAAAAAAAAAAAAAATTCTGTTTATTTTTTTTTATATATCATTCTCTTCTTTACTCGTTACGTTTAATCTTTTTGCTGTGTTGATAGTGCATGCTAACCAGGTCCCAGAAACCAAAGCTTTTGAACGAACCTGAGATTGAAAGGCTTGCCCGGAAGAACAGAGCAGAACAGAGAAGAAGAGTAATGGCTGAAGAAAATGATCTACCGGTGGAGCAGTCTCTGTTAGACTATCTCACTCCTCAAGTTGGGGTAGCTAACAACATCTTGTTGCCAGCACTGGGGGATGTCAGTTTCGAATTGAAACATGGCTTTCTCCAGATGATAGAGAGTAACCAATTTAATGGGCTGGCCACTGAGGACCCGGTGGAACATCTGAGAAGATTCCTGAGGATGGCTAGCACAGTCAAGTATCCTCGGGTGTCTGCTGAATATATCAGACTGGCTGCTTTCCCATTCTCCCTCAACGGGAAAGCACTCAGTTGGTTGTGCTCGCTTCCAGCCAACAGCATCACTACCTGGGAGATGTGCACCAACAAATTCCTACAGAAGTACTACTCTGTAGTGAAGACAGACCAAATGCAGAGAGAGATAGGCAATTTTGCTCAGAGGGAGCAAGAGAGCTTGTCAGAAGCTTGGGACAGATTTCAGGAGCTGCTTCGTAGTTGCCCACATCATGGGTTTAGCCAGCAGAGAATCATCCAGATTTTCTATGGAGGTGTGTCCAACCATAACAGGACTAGCCTCGACGCTGCTTGTGGAGGTTCGTTGATGGCTAAATCACCAACAGAGGCAAACAGAATCATTGAAGCTATGGCCTCCAACGCCTACAACCATACTGCAGATAGGCGTATTCTGAGGAAGCCTGTGAATCAATTGGAGACCGGAGCATCTAGCTCCGGGATTGATCAGAAGCTAGAGATACTGTCCAAGCAGTTGGAAAATATGATGAAGGCACAGGCTCAGATTCTCTCAGCATCTCGTCCACCTCCTACTTGTAATAAGTGTTGGGAGGGTCATGAGGAGAATGAATGCCCTATAGATGCTGAATTGGCTCAAGCTATAGAGGAGGTGAATTGGGCCGGTGGGAAGAGCGCCGAATATGATCCCTTCTCTAACACCTTCAACCAAGGATGGAGGGATCATCCTAACTTCTCCTGGAAGAATCAGAGGGATCAAGGACAGAGACAAGGGCAGAACCAGAATCAAGGTGTCTACAGACCTCCACATTTGCAAAATCAGAGGCCAAGACAAGAGGAGAGAAGACCCTCTCTTCAGGAGGTCATGATGCAATACATGGCCAAAAATGATGAAAGAATGAAGAGCATAGAGTCGCAAATGACCGACATGAAAACCTTGCTGTCTCAGAGGACTCCTGGAACACTGCCATCTCAAACAGAGACTAATCCTAAGAAGGAAGATGTCAAAGCAGTGTCAACCAGGAGCAAGAAGGCCAAGGAGGAGTCAGAACAGAAGGAAGGCCCAGCCACAGTTGATGATGAAGAGGTTCTTACTGAAGAGAATCAAGTTCCTGAGAAAGAGAAGAAAAAGGAGGTACTGACACCTCCCAAGGTAAGTATTCCTTTTCCTCAGAGAGTCAGGAATGAGAAACATGACCAGCAGTTCTCTAGATTTTTAGAGATGTTTAAGAAACTGCACATAAACATCCCTTTTGCTGAGGCTATTGCTCAAATGCCAAAGTATGCTAAATTTTTAAAAGATATCATTTCTAACAAGCAGAAATTGGCGGAATTTGAGACAATAGGCCTTAATGAGGAGTGTTCGGCTGTGGTCCTTAAGAAATTGCCCCCCAAAATGGCAGACCCAGGGAGTTTTACTCTGCCTTGCAAGATAGGGAACGCCTATTTTGAAAGATGCTTGTGTGATTTGGGGGCAAGCATTAATCTGATGCCTTATTCTGTTTTTAAGAAAATAGGCATGAAAGAACCACAGCCTTCCAACATTACCATTCATCTTGCGGATAGGTCTATAGTATACCCAAGGGGAGTCATAGAGGATGTATTGGTAAAAGTAGGCAAGTTTATTTTCCCTGCTGATTTTGTGGTGCTTGATATGGAAGAAGAGGATGATGTCCCAATCATATTAGGGCGTCCCTTTCTGAACACTTGTGACATGGTAATTGAGGTAAGGCAAGGAAAACTCACCTTAAGATTGGGTGATGAAAATGTAGTTTTCAACTTATCTGATTCTATGAAAAAGCCTACCTCTTTTGCCTCTTGCAATTTTGTTCAGTCTAGGGACATAACTGATGACTTCACTGAGGCTTCATTTCCCACTGTGGGGATAGAAGACCCTTTGGAAAGAGTTCTCACCATGGAGGACTTGGATTGGGAACTAAATGACATTGAGGAGGAAATACTGATGTTCCTCCAAGATCAACAGGAAGCCAAAGCTGTTGGCTTTGAGAAGTTGGAAAGGAGCAAAGGCCCAAAACCCAAGCCCTCCATTGAGGAACCTCCTGTTTTGGAGTTGAAGCCGCTACCTTCCAACTTGAAGTATGCTTTTCTTAACCAACCCTCTGCTCTACCAGTTGTTATTTCTGCAGGTTTAACTAAAACAGAGGAGGACAAATTGCTGCGGGTTCTAAGAGATAACAAGGAGGCTTTTGGGTGGACCATCCATGACATTAAGGGTCTTGACCCTACTGTGTGTACTCACATAATTCATTTGGAGGATGGATTTTCACCCAAAAGACTTCCTCAGAGGAGACTCAACCCAAACATGATGGAAGTGGTAAAGGGCGAGGTAATTAAATTACTTGATGCAGATGTTATTTATCCTATCTCTGATAGTGACTGGGTGAGTCCTGTTCAATGTGTCCCTAAAAAGGGGGGCACCACTGTAACAGAAAATGAGCAACATGAGCTCATAGCTGTTAGGAAAACCATCGGGTGGCGGATGTGCATTGACTATAGGAAATTAAATGAAGCCACCCGGAAGGACCATTTTCCCCTTCCTTTCATTGACCAGATGTTGGAAAAGTTAGCAGGAAAAGCTTTCTATTGTTGCTTAGATGGTTATTCGGGCTATACACAAATTCCATTGGCTGAAGGGGACCAAGAAAAAACTACTTTTACATGTCCCTATGGAACATTTGCGTATAGACGAATGCCTTTTGGGCTTTGTAATGCACCTGCTACATTTCAAAGATGCATGATGTCAATATTTTCTGATTTACTTGAAAGTTGCATTGAAATTTTTATGGATGACTTTTCTGTATTTGGAAGCACTTTTGACACATGTCTGAGTAATCTCAATTTGGTCTTGAAAAGATGCAGGGAGAAAAGGCTGGTTTTGAATTGGGAAAAATGCCAATTTATGGTACAAGAATGTATCGTATTGGGACACAAGGTGTCTCACAGAGGCATTGAGGTAGATCCCGCTAAGGTGGGGGTGATTGCAAAATTACCTCCACCAAATTCTGTGAAGGCTGTCAGAAGCTTCTTGGGTCATGCTGGGTTTTACAGGCGCTTTATAAAAGATTTTTCAAAAATTGCAAAACCCATGAATGACCTAATGGCTAAAGACGTCACCTTTGAGTTTTCTGATGAGTGCTTACAGGCATTCAAACTACTGAAAGAGAGGCTTGTTAGCGCTCCTGTAGTAGTAGCCCCTGATTGGTCACTGCCTTTTGAACTGATGTGTGATGCTAGTGACACAGCTGTAGGGGCTGTTTTGGGTCAAAGGAGAAATAAAATTT
Organism: Pueraria montana var. lobata; assembly: GCA_026413185.1. NCBI lineage: Eukaryota > Viridiplantae > Streptophyta > Magnoliopsida > Fabales > Fabaceae > Pueraria > Pueraria montana. The sequence continues at coordinate 33,653,582 of CM048651.1, read as the reverse complement.
TTCATACTATTTACTATGCCAGTAGGACATTAGATGAGGCCCAAAGGAATTACACTACCACTGAAAAAGAACTTTTGGCAGTAGTTTTTGCTTTTGATAAGTTTAGACATTACTTAGTGTTGTCTAAAGTTATTGTTTTCACTGACCACTCTGCTATCAAGTTTCTTTTGAGTAAACAGGATGCAAAGCCAAGACTCATCAGGTGGATACTGTTGCTGCAAGAATTTGATTTAGAAATAAAGGACAAGAAAGGATCAGAGAACTTGGTTGCGGACCACCTGTCCCGTCTAGATCCCTCTGTCATGCAACCTGCAGAAGATGGGGCCATTAAAGAGACATTCCCTGATGAGCATCTTTTTGCTGTCATTTCCTCTGAAGGGACACCTTGGTATGCTGATATAGTTAACTATTTAGCCTGCCAAGTATTTCCCCCTGAATTCAATTATCAGCAGAAGAAGAGATTAATGTCAGAAGCAAGGAAGTATTTCTGGGATGACCCCTTTTTATACAAGGTGTGTGGTGACAACCTGGTAAGGCGGTGTGTGCCTTATAATGAGGTAAGTTCCATCTTAAACCATTGTCACTCTTTAGAAGCCGGCGGACACTCGGGCCCTATGAGGACCGCCCATAAAGTGCTTCAGTGTGGTTTTTACTGGCCTTCCCTTTACAAAGATGCACATGCATTTGTGAAGGCTTGTGATAGATGTCAGCGCACTGGCGCTTTATCGAGGCGATTTGAGATGCCTCAAAATAACATGTTAGTTGTGGAGATGTTTGATGTGTGGGGAATAGATTTTATGGGTCCTTTCCCCAAATCTTTTGGTAATGAATATATCTTGGTTGCTGTGGATTATGTATCAAAGTGGGTAGAAGCTGTATCACTGCCCACTAATGATGCTAGGAGTGTGATTAAATTTCTGAAAAAAAACATTTTTACAAGATTTGGCACCCCTAGAGCAATCATTAGTGATGGTGGTACTCACTTCTGCAACAAATTGTTTGATGGCCTCTTGGCCAAATATGGAGTAACTCACAAGGTCTCTACTCCTTACCATCCACAGACAAGTGGTCAAGTGGAGCTCTCCAATAGGGAGTTGAAAAGGATTTTGGAAAAAACTGTAAGTGCGTCTAGGAAAGATTGGTCTATCAAATTAGATGACGCTCTTTGGGCTTACAGAACTGCTTTTAAGACTCCCATTGGGATGTCTCCTTACAGACTTGTGTTTGGAAAAAATTGTCATTTACCTGTTGAGTTAGAACACAGAGCCATGTGGGCTCTGAAATTTCTAAACTTTGATTCTGAGCTTGCAGGTACCCACAGGTTAATGCAACTGAATGAACTTGACGAGTTCCGTCTTGCAGCATACGAGAATGCCAAGATTTACAAGGAGAGATCCAAAAAATGGCATGACGCTCGTATTAGACAGAGACAGTTCCATGTAGGCGAGAAGGTCCTCATTTACAACTCTCGCCTACATCTGTTTCCTGGGAAACTCCGCTCAAGGTGGAATGGGCCTTACACTGTGCACCAAGTGTTCCCTTATGAGACACTAGAGCTACAGAAAGAAGATGGTTCTACCTTCAAAATAAATGGGCATAGAGTAAAAACATATGATGCAAGTTTGCAACAAGTGCGCTTTATTGCGCACTTCCAGGAATGAATTGAGTTCCCTTTTCACCCGTCAGGCTCGGGACGTTAAACAAGCGCTACCCAGGAGGCAACCTGTGGGAGCTGGGTTCATTACCCAGTGTATCCTTTCCTTTTATTAACTTTAGTTTACATTTATTTTTCTTTCGTAGCTAGAATTAATTTTCTTATTGTTTTAGTCCGCATGTGGGGACCACGGCCGTGTTAATCTGAGCACGGCCGTGGTGGTAGAAGCCAAGTAATGGTATTAACTTACCACAGCCTTGCTCCCATATTTTCCCAACAGCGTCATATACGACCACGGCCGTGGTTAATTTACCACGGCCGTGGTTAATTTACCACGGCCGTGGTTAATCTGGACAGCCGTGGTAATTTTACCACAGCCGTGGTTAGTTGTCCAGAAAAAAAAAAGGGGGGGGACACCAGAGGCTCACCACGGCCGTGGTACATTTACCACGGCCGTGGTCCGCCCATCTCTATATATAGCCACGGGGGTGGTCAGTTACCACCACCACCCGTGATTCCCTCCTGCTTTATCTGTTCTGTCTCTCCTATTCTTGGCAATCCTAGCAAGTAAGCTTTTCATGATTTGTCAGCATGCATTTTTTTTATTGATCATACGTTATTTCCCTTTTCGTTTCTGTTTAGCAAAAAAAAAAAAAAACAAAAACCAGTTTCTGACAGTCACCACGGCCGTGGTCATTTTTACCACAGCCGTGGTCATTGGAACCACGGCTGTGGTCATGGGAACCACAGCCGTGGTCATTATTACCACAGCCGTGGTCATGGGAACCACAGCCGTGGTCATGCTTACCACGGCCGTGGTAAATTTTACCACAGCCGTGGTCATGCACACAGTGGCCATTCTTTTTGTTGTTGCTCTAACCCATACTGCTTCATTCTTTTTGGATTATGCTCGTTGTGTGCAGTTATGACAGGTGACGGCCCATCTCGTACTCGTGGGAAGCGTGCTCGGACCACACAGGCTCAGCCAAGACAGGGTGCAGCATCTTCCACACAATCCACTTCATCACCACCTAACCCACCACCTCGACGCCATCCTGGGGCTCAGCCTATGCATTATGATACTCCCGTACCACCAGAGCACATGGACCGGTACACAGTACTTAGGACCTTTGATTATCATCCCACCAGAGCTTTAGACACAACACTTCTAGAGGAGCATGGTCTACTGCAACGGGCCATGGCATACCTCACAGCTGTGGGATGGGAGAGGATAGTGGACATCACAGAGCAGGCATACAGACGCCCCACTATTGACTTCATCTCCACTTGCCAGGAGTGGGACCCTGCACCTCGACCTGCACCAGAGCAGGAGGCAGATGAGGACGACATGGAGGATGAGGAGGTGACGCAGATAGATGACCCAGCCCTTCCGCACATGGTCTCCTTTTTCATGATGGGACAGGTCCGGAAGATGACGTTGGCAACATTCAACGTCGTCTTGGGTTTCGAGACACCGGAGTCCATCCTGACAGATGAGTATAGGGGTGCTTTGAGATGGCACCCGAAGACTTATAGACCAGCGGCCTTCTGGAGGGAGATTACAGGACAGGCCCGCTTCATCCCTGGCACCTCAAAGGCTAGCGGCATCAGAGACCCAGCACTTCGAGTGTGCCATCGGTGGTTATCTGGGACCCTCCATGGCCGCAAGGAGAGCACAGGCACGATTACTGGGAAGGACCTCTTCCCTTTATGGTGCATGGTTAGGGGAAGGCGGTGTAATGCCGGCCTCCTTTTTATCAGACACTGTCGCACCATTGGATTACGAGTTTCTCAGAGCCAGACTGGTCACATTGCAGTTGGATCATTCATCACCAGGCTGGCTACTCACTTTGGCTTCATAGAGGCAGCCCAGGATGGCACAGCCGTTTCTTACATTGACAGATCCACTCTGGTTTCTCTGGGGATCCTTCGACGCCAGGGCCAGCAGTTCTTCCTTGTTGAGCAGCTTGACCCACATCAGGATGAGCCAGAGATCCAGCCCCAGGAGCCAGGCATGGCAGAGCAGCCGTTTGACATGGAGGAGCAGCCGACAGAGCAGCATCGGGCATCACCACCACCACCCACATTTGACATGAGCCAGATCCTCCAGAGATTGGATGATTTGGAGACTAGGGTGACGCAGAGGTTGGATGATCAGGACACCCGATTTGAGACACAGCAACAGATGATAGCTGACCAATTCACTGCTCAGATGGATTTTTTGAGGCAGCTTCAGGATCGTCTCTTTCCAGATCCTCCTCCTTCTTGAGGAGCTTTTCTATTTCATTAGGTTTTGTTTTCTTTTTCTTTTATTTTGTTTTGTCAGTCTATTTTGTTTATAGCACCGTACTCTACTAGTTTTTTTTTGTTTCTCTCATCCTCCTTACATTGTTTCCTGTTTTCATTTTTATTTTTGATGCATTGAGGACAACGCATTTATTAAGTGTGGGGAAGGGAGTCACGGTTGTTTTTCCCTATTCTTGAGACATTGTGTGGTTATGTTATTTCTGTGTTCTGATGTGATTTTTAGATCCTCAATAGTTGTAGAATTGTGTTGCGGAATTTCCCTCTTTAAAAAAAAAATAAATAAATAAAATAAAAATAAAATAAAATAAAATAAAATAAAATCAGATAGCAGCAAGGTTACTAAAGGGGAAACACTGGCTCTAAAACTAGACGAATAGATTATTTCCCTTGAGCTTGAACATAGAGATGGGAGAGTTGAGCCTTAAGCCTTTCAATATGATATGGAATCAATTCAAGTGACATGTTTTATTTTCTATGCTGATATACATATCCTTGATTGACTTTTGACTTTCTGAAACTGTTGAGGCATTGTTTAGGCATTTTTCTAGATGCAGAATTTGTGATACAACCCCACTTAGTTGACTATTTTGAGCCTTATGAATATTTTTTTTTTTTTTTTTGGTCACCCTGTTATGTTAGTCTTTGTACAATATGCTTGGTAGTCTGAAAGACAGGAGAAAACCAATGTAATGAAGGATATTCTGAAACAGAAAAGACTCAGTATGTCTCACTTCCTCTCCTATACAATGAATAAATCAAGGTCAAGGCCTTCAAAAAAAAAAAAAAAAAAAAAAAAAGAGACAAAGAAGAAGTGAGAGCTGAAAAAAAAAAAAAAAAAATCAAAAATCAAAATCAAATAAAAGAGAAGAAGAAGAAGAAGAAATAAACATTGGTATCTTCTTGATTTTGGATCACTGAGCATAAATTGATTGTAAAGCCCATTGCTAACATTTTTCTTTCAATATCCACCCATCATTGAAATCCTAGCCCCGTTACACCTTGTCATGCCTCATCTGTTTTGATTGTAAAAAGTCCAATTGAGTTGAGTTGATCGATGCATAGATTAGTGAATATGTTCATTTGAATATGATTGGAGAGTTTCTCTATTAACCCCGAAACACTGAGAGAAGGAGAGATGAGTGAACCATGGCTCCTGGGAAATTAATTTTTGTGTAGGTTTAAGCCTAAGAGACCCCAAGAGGAAACCTGCTGCATTCTGCTGTATCTGCTTCTGTCATAAATAAATCGGGAATTCTGTTACAAGTTCTTGGCTAGGGAGAATCAATTTTGATGTCTAACTCAGAATAATTGCTTGAGGGCAAGCAATGCTCAAGTGTGGGGAGGTTTTGATAAACCAGATTTTGACTGTATTTTCTATCTCAGTTTGGATACCATTTGCATATGATTTGAGCTTAATTGTTGGCAGAACTCACGGTTTATTGCTAGTTTGTGTAAGACAGGCAATTCAAGGATTTCTTGAAGAAAAGAGCTCAAAAATAAATAAATTGAAGGAAGTTCCCTTTGTCTGGAATACCACGGCCGTGGTAGAATAAGCACGGCCGTGCTAATCCACCACAGCCATGGTGAAATAACCACGGCCAAGCAGAAAGCACGGAAAGTTTTGCATCAGCGTCAACTTTCCGAGCACAGCCGTGGTTAATTGACCACGGCCGTGCTCGTAATGCACGCAGATTGGACCTCCAGACTATGCAAGGACCACGGCCGTGGTCATCTGATCAGCACGGCCGTGGTGATCCGCGTCAGCAGCTTAAAACTTTATAAAATAAGTGCTGAAAACCCTTTTGGGGGAGCTTTTGCTCTGTTTCCAAAAACTGAGGATTCTGATTGAGATAGAGAACGTGTGAGAGGATTCGATTGCTGTAAGACGTAGAGATCGTCATTGGGAGTACGACTTGTAACAATTCTAATCCCTTTGTAATCTTTATGTTTTTCTATGAGGTTTTCTAGTTTGTTTATGAACATGAGTGGCTAGTCCTCCAAGCCTAGGATTATGATGTAGCTGCGTCTCTTGTACCCCATCTTTGATTTTCAATGAATGTCTCAATGTTTCTAGTTATTGACTCTCTTTACTATTTTGTTTGCTATTAGAACTGATCACTCTAAATTTTAGTCAGTCCCTTGGCTATGATCAATTGCATGGGACTGACAGAACTGTAAAGTGATTGAATTCGCATGATTTGCATGATCAAACTAATTGTGTGAATTTCCAGTGGATTAATTCTCTTAATCAACCTCTCTGAGTATTATCGTTTACCCTAATTTAATTCACCTATGACCAATTGGGAATTGAATTAGGGGAAACAGCAGTAGTAAGCTACGATCAATTGTTTACTAATGAATTTAAAGAGGACTGGCAATTAACTTAATTAGAGCATTCAATGAGATCAAGATGAGGGAAAAAGAAATGCATGCAAAATCATAATCCTTGGCGTTTCATTCTTATCGTTTCACATTAATCTTCTTGTCTTAATCCTTACTTTTAAAAACTGAACAATTGAACTCTATTTTCTCCCAAATTTGATTCCTGATTGAATTGTTTAACCATTACAAAATTGATTGTTTGGGAACACAACTGGTCTTTTGGGTTCGATATCCGGACTCTTAGAGTCCACTGTAACTACTGCGTAGGGTACGCTTGCCCTTTGCAAACACATTTTTACGCATCAACTGTCCAGGTACCAGCTCAAACCCTTGCCTTTTCCTACCAAGGATATCTGAAATAGGAATAATCTGAGACTTTGGTACCCAAATCTTTTTGGGTCCAACACCATTAGTACCCTTAGACTTCTGCTTCTTCTTATGTATACATCTGAATTTGGAGTGTCCAGATTTTCCACAGAAGTTACATTTGTCCGGGTCATACTGAATAGAAGCGGATGCATTTTTATTTAAGCCTAAACCAGATTTATCAAGGGGATGTTGATGATATTTTAAAAGCATAGTGAGAGAATTAGAACTCTCCAGAAATTTCCCAAAGTCCTCAGTTAAACATGCTACTTCTTCCTTTAGTTTTTCAACTATGGATGAATCGTCTGTTTGACTGGGAGTGCTGGTTTGACTTATGCTCTCTTTCAGAGTCTTGACTTTTTCTTCTAGTTCTGCATTTGATTGCTTCAGCAATTCTATTTCACAAACAGATTGTTTGAGTTTTTGTTTAAATTTTTTACATTGCTGAGAGATCATATGACAGTTCTGAAGTAAAACGTCATAAGGCATCTCTTCTTCATCGTCTGATGAAGAACCAGATAAGTTTTCAGATTCAGAACAAGTTTTTACCTCGACTTTTTCTTCTGTTTCTGCCATTAGACATACATTTGCTTGTTCATCATTTGAGCTGCTGCTTTGGTCACTGTCTAAGTCATCCCATGTGGCCATCAGATTTTTCTTCTTTTTCTTACTCTTGTAGGACTTCTTTTTCTTTAGCCTTGGACATTCAGCTTTTATGTGTCCAGACTTTTTGCACTCGAAGCAGATGATTTCTTGACTGTCCTTCTTGTCTTTATTCTTTAATCTGGAATCTTTCTTTCTGGAGGACTGTCTGAACTTGTTTTTCTTTTTCAGCATCTGTTTGAATTTTCTTGCCATGAGAGTGACTTCATCGTCTGTAGATTCGGCAGAGCTTTCGTCTCATTCTTCTGTTTGAACCTTCAGGGCCTTGGGGGCCTTTTTCTTTTCTTCTTTGATGTTGCTGGTTTCACCAACTTTAAGAGCAGCAGAATTGTTAGTTTTATTTGCAGGTAGTTGATCACAGTTCTGTAGATGTACTTCATGTACCCTAAGGACTCCTAACAGCTCATCCCAAGACAATGTTCTCATATTTCTTGCTTCTTGGATAGATGTGGTCTTTGGTTCCCACACCTTGGGCATACTATCAAGTATTTTTAGATTAATCTGAGCTTTAGTATATGTGTGCCCAAGAGATTCCAGGTCTGAGAGAAGAACCTGAAGTCTTCCAAACATGTCGTCAACATTTTCTCCCTCTTTCATGGAGAAGCTTTCATAGTGTCTGGTCAGAGTGGCAGCTTTCCTAAGTTGAACATCTTCTGTTCCCTCATAGTTGGTGCAGAGGGAATCCCATATCTCCTTGGCTGATTTCAGCCTACGTATCTTCTTGTACTCATTTCGAGTTAAGGTGCAAGTCAGAGTATATCTGGCCTTGTTGTTGAGTTGAAGAATGTTGTAGTCATCTTGGGTCCATTGATCTTCAGGCCTTGTGATGGCAATATTTCCATTTATGATGATGTTCCATAATTGATATTGATTGGACTTGATGTACATTTCCATGCGGTTCTTTCTTATGTCTAACCATCGTCTGATGGAGGGTGGTTAAGGGCATTTAATGCGAGCATTAAATGTTTGTCACCAACTAGTCATTCTGAGCTAATAAAGCATTCTACTTATCTTTCTTGAGATATACTCCAAATCCTTTTGCTGCATTGGTCACATCGCTTGTTCAGACAAGTACTGATTGTTGACTGTAGTGCGTCTTTTGAGGCGTGGGAAGCTTCTGAAACTTTGACTCTTCTTTCTATTCCTTTTTATGCACTTCGACAGATCCTAGGTGGATGTTTTATGAACATTCCCTGCAAAAATAGATAACACAATGATAGTGCATTTACTATTCCTTTAAATGCTTCTTCAAACTATAGCGTCTATCTGCGTATCATCTGTATCTTACAGACGCAGATACAACGTTTTCGTCTGTTGACATTTGTAAGACGCAATCTTTTTACTTAATATTTATTTTGCATATAATCAAAATAATTGAGGGTCCTGATTCGTCTTATGACTCAACAAGGTGGTATCACACGGATGTAAATTGAGAGCCTTTGGTCCTCCACACGAGCAAATAAAGGATTTGGTGAAGGATTCTAGCTTATCCCCATTGATTGAATGTAGTTATGTAACTACAGATAAAGGATTGTTGTGTGCTTTTGTTGAGAGGTGGCACAAGGAGACCAACACATTCCATTTGCCCATGGGAGAGATGACCATCACACTTGATGATGTGTCGTCTTTGTTACATATCCCTGTTGTTGGAGCTTTTTACAGTTACCCTCATTTGGATGCTTCGAGTGCTAATCCCGTGCTGATGGACTTGTTAGGAGTGTCATTTGAAGATGCATATGTAGAGACCAGATTCACCAGAGGGGGACACGTGCGCCTAAGCTTTTTGCGGGACGTGTATGCAAACAAGTGCTCGACGATGCAATGGATGCATGCAACTAGAGCATACTTGTTACATCTAGTGGGGTCTACTATATTTGCTGACAAGAGTTTTGGCGCTGTAAGCGTGAGCTTCTTACCGCTTTTCCGTGACCTTCAATTGTGCGAGGGTTATGCATGGGGTGCAGCTGCATTGGTTCATATGTATGAGCATCTGGCTGATGCCAGTTTTGCTAAGACAAGGCAGGTCGGCAGTTATGTTACTCTTCTACAGGTAATTACTAATATGGTGCCTTTTATATATTAAAATAAATATAAACTAAACGTATTGACCATAATTTTTGCTTCGTGGTTTTTGACACAGGCATGGATCTATGAGCATTTCCCTACAATCGGGTTGAGGACACTAGGTAAGAGATACAGTGAGTCATTTCCATGATGTAGTCGTTGGGTACCTGGGAAGTTGTTATTAGTAAGCCATTATCGTTCACAGTTAGATGAGCTGAACACAGATAAAGTTTGTTGGAGGCCATATGATGAGCATCGTGTAGTTCGTCCATTTGAGTTGATATCTTTATTCTCTGGATTCATTAGATGGGACTCTGACATGCATTTGCATTTGCCAGAAAGGGTATTGCGCCAATATGGTTATACGCAGACTATTCCTCGACACCCCAATGTGTTCACAGTTGTTTATCCATCTGTAGAAGAAGTTCATGAGAGGTGGTTGCATTTTGCAAATCACTTGATCAGGCCGGGAGAGCAGGCAGTGGATCCTTCAGATTATGTCCCAGGGTACATGGAGTGGTACTTTAAGATCTCCCACCCAATTATGGACCCATGTAATACGGGTCTCCTTCATATAGTCCCACCGATGATACCAGACAACAGACACGAGCTTGAGCATGTGGTAAAAGAGGCCGAATCTAGTAGCCATGCAAATACCATTGTTGTTGTAAGTACTAATTTTAGTTATTGTTATCATACATTGGTAATTACTTGTGAGAAAAATGTTTATCATGTGTTTGTTATGTTTCTACGTTCACATGCTGTATGTCGTAGGATAGCTGGACATTTACAGCGTATGATTGATTTAAGGATGGTGACTGAAGGCACTGATGCCTGGGATGCTACACATGCAGCATTAATGTTAGCTCAAGGGGTCACTAACGAAGGAAATGTTTATAACAGAAGAGGTCGTGGTGGTAAGAGAGGTCGTGGTGGCCAACAACGTCGGGCATGGACACAATGAATTAGTCTTTTCTGTTTACTGTATTAACTTGTTGAAATTGGACAACGGTTGTTTTAAGACATGACTATTGTATTAACTTGTTGGTACTTAAAGGCATTTATGCCATGTGTTCGTACTTCAAGGCTTTAATGCCATTTGTTCTATTGCGTGTACTGTTTTATGTTCATTGATATAGGTGACATGCATTGATGTAGGATGTCTATATTTTAGGGGAGGTTCTGCCAAATTTTTAATAGAAAAATAAGTATCCTACAAATCAAATAAGTAACTGATCGATCATATAGTAACGTTGACAGTTAAGTACATTGTCTTTTAAGCAATACAACTTTATAAAGTACAAATAACTAATCAATCTTCTGCAATGTTGACATAATGATGTGTCACCCCAAGTAATTGTGCGAATTGTTGCATTCGTCCAATGTAAGGAGAGACCCATGCTTTGGCAATAGGATGGCAATATGTAGACCACAACACATCAGCATTTGCTATCGGACAATGATCTTGCAAAAAGACCTGCATAATAATAACTACAAACAAGTTAACATGGCCTTTTTTTAACAATAGTTATAACATAATGTAAGGTTGTACCCAATGGTATACCTATACAAAATGATTGCCATTTACATGGCCTAAACATATCATACGATGCACTGAGCTGTTATTGGGAGGTTGAGTTCTAAGAGGGAAGAATGACATGCTCTGTTTTTGCTAAAAGAAAACTAGTATCACATTATACCTAGAAGCAATTACATATCCCATGTCTAGTATAGTCATCCATTTTTCCACAGATGCCTGTTCATATTCAAGTTAGTACAATGGAACTAATTATAAGACACTAAATGTTAAATCTCACAAAAACAAGTAATATTATTTTACCATTATCATCAACAAGCAACGATCGCTTTAGTTGCTCAAAACGCTCATAACCTCCAAATATAGTGGCATACTCATCATGCCACTGCCCAAGTTCTTTAAGCAAATCATTACGCACTAAGGGCCAAGAGTCTTCACCCATACCTAGTAGTCCCACAACTGCACGGTAGCCACAATGTCCATTAGCTTTGACATCAACAATATCCAATATATATAGGTGCATAATTACATTAAATTGATCGATCATGGGAGGCTTCCTTTGGCGTGTTGTTTGCTAAGATGATCTTTTGGAATACTTCAAACTGGATGAGTTGTCAGGTACAGAATGTAATGTATCCACATGCTCAAAGTACGAAGGGTCACGCTTAGTTGACCTTTCCAATTTGGCTGCACGCCCCTTTTGTGAACCCTTAGTCTTGACCTTCTGAGTAGGCGGACACATTGAAGTCATCTCAGGGTATGCAATTTCACGAAGTTTGGTTTTTATAATCAATTTCCCACCAATGTCAACCTCTTTAAAACGTTTAAGTATGACATCAACTACTTGCTGCACAGACAATTCTACATATTCCTCATTAGACCCCATGTCATTAAAGCTTAGTCTGGTCCAAAAAATATGAACTGCGCTTAGTGGTATGCTACCCACGACATATCTAGCTAGTTCACATGCACATGGGAGACCATGTGTGGTTCTTACTATGCATCCACAACGAGTACTATCAACACCAATAAACCTGACTCGATCAAACTCATCTGCAATATGATTCAACGCAAACCTTGAAACAAATCCGCACACGCTCTTATACAATGTCACATTGAAACTATGACCCATGACATTAATGTTATTCTCAAATGAGCCTTTTATTTCAGTATGTTGCAATATTATCAAGTTGTTCATGGCATCCCAACAATTACACAAGTCCCCCATGCTAGTTTGAAGCAACCTTTTTAAGCTCCAATGCGCAGACTCAACTCTGACAATAAATAAAGCTCTTGTTAGAATCTTATACTTGCATATTTGTTTCAAAATTACATTATGTATAACAAATTCACATACCTGTTACTTGTTGTATTCCCTAAGTGCATAACTTTATTTGTCCACGCCTTTACAAATCTTTCCTTGTGAGGCAATAACCATGTATTTTTGACATAGTCAACAAAGAATATCCTTGGTGAACAAAGAACTTCAAACCTTGTGACACGGTCTTCATACTCAGATTCAGTCGGACAGTCTATAACACTACCCCATGCATCCATGACTTGGTCCCATGCCTCTTTAGGAGTCATGTATGTCTTGCACTTCACTTTCACATTCTTGTCAATGTGAAAATGGCACAATATATTAGTAGACTCAGGAAACACAATTTTCACTGCATTCATCAGGGCTATATCTCTGTCAGTCATAAACACTTTAGGCAGTCCATCAAGTCTCCAAAAAAGTCCTCTCAGTCTCTCAAGTGCCCAAACAAAGTTATCTTGTCGTTCAGTCTCTAAATACACAAAAGCTGCAGAAAAGGTCAACCCAGTAGGCATCACACCAACAATCTCAAGTAATGGTAGTCTATATCTGTTTGTTTTGTACGTATTATCCATCATAAAAATTATGTTAAACGCATTCACTAACTTCACTACATCAGGATGTGTCCAGAAAATGTCACGCATTACTTCCGATGTTTCATGGATTCTATACCAATGAATATACATATCATGCTCAAGTAGGTTCATCAAATGTTGCATTTGTGTCCTTGGGCCTCTTTAACCATTCCGATATGCACTCCTTGCATTATATACTTATTTTATTGTAGTCACATTATTTTCATTGTGCTCTTTCAATGTGAAGAGAATATTTCTTGGTTTGACCATACTCTTCGTCATATCAACGAGCATTTTCTTCTCGTTAGATGTTAGACGACCAGATGGATGGCCAACCAATGTCTCAGCTAAATCATGATTATGAGACCCGAACAATAACTTCAATGTCCATCCTTCACCATTCTTAAGTGGTGTTCCTCTCAATCTAAAGGGACAATCACACTTTCTAGTCCCAGTCACCGTCCCCACTACATCTTTTTTCTTTGGCCTATACTTTCCACCCCTCTCACAACCCAACAAAACAAATGTCTTCCTTCCTGGTATCCCATTTGATGTGTCTGACCTCAAAATCACAATGACAAAACCCATCTTAAATGCAATCGCTCGAACCCATTTCAGTAACTCATCACGAGTTGGAAACACCTGCATAATAAAACATACAACATACACTACAAAAAATAGAGTAAAAAATGGCGGTTCTCTTAACCCGCCATTATTTACCATATATTGCGGCATTTCTAAAACCGCCTTAATTTACAGGTAAATTACGGCGTTTCGAACTGCCTTTTTTTAAACCGCCTACTATTCATTTAAAAAGTGGCATTTTTAACCCCCATTTTTTAAACTGCCATTATTTACCTCTTAATAATACTACCCACGCATTTAGCACATTTCATTTTCATCTCCCGTGACTTTTTCATTTTTGTTCCCACCTTCACTAAACTCAAAACACCTCGTCTTCTCATTATATAAAAAAAAAAAAAAACTCGTCTCCTCACATAAAAAACTCAAAACTCCTTTTATTCTTCCATTACGTTGTTACTTTGTACTTGTGCGATTTTTTAGTGCATCCCGCTGAAGCTTCACCAATCTCTGCAGCTTCACGAAATCCCCATACGCCACTGTTCGTTGATGGTATAACTTTTAATTGATTTAGGGTTTTGATTTTGCTTCGATCCATTTCGTTTTTGAGGAACTTTTTCTTTCTTGTGATTCATTTCAGATTCAGTAGATGCCTTAGAGTGCGCTTTTTCACCTCTGAGTGTGAAACCCCTCACATTTCATTTTTGTCACTGCTAAACGGTGAGTCTTCTCATTTTTATTTTCAACCCAAACCCCAATAATTTTCTCACGTTCTTGTATTTATCAAATCATGTTTTCATTATTTATTTTTCTTTTTCTATCATGTTATATAGGTCTTCACATGGTGCACTAATCCGCTGCAGTGCCTTTCTTGGTAAATCTCGGTTGTGGTCTCTATTTCTGCAGTAATAGCTTTTTGGTTTTAAGTAATAGCTTTCTCTTGGCTGTGTAGGTACAGTTTAGTTTTTTGGTATACAGGGGGGGCATTATTTTGTGATTGTATATAAAACAGTCTGTACAGATTGTACAGAACCTCTGTAAATGCTGTTCTGAATTCAATAAATTCTTTCATTTGCCTTGCGAAAAAAAAATATAGGTCTTCATTTCAAAGATTTCAATCTTTCTTTCTCTTTCACGCTGCCAGCATCCAGCACCCACCGTGACAGGTAAAATGACACATAGTGCACTAAAAAGCACTTGAATAAATTGCATTTCCACCTAATGATATGTGGACTTCTTTAATTTGTGTGTATGTGTTTTTGTTTTATCTATTCTTCCCTGGACATTATGGCATCAAGGATATGTGTAAGAATAATCAAATCCCACATCATGATTAGATTCGAAAGCTTTATAAGTTATAGATTATTAAACATGTACTGATTCATGAAAGGGAAATAAGCTTAAAGATATAGCTACCCTATAATTTTATAAAATAAGTTACTTAAATCAAAGTGTAGCAATGTGCTTGACTTTCCCCCAATCTCAGGGGAATTTAAGATTCTAATAGAGATTTTTTAAATATGCTTGTTGGTTTCAATCCCCTGGTTTATGTTTGTGCTATGCTAGGAATGCTTTCAATAAAAAATTTACTCTTGTCTTTTCCTTTGCCAGTAATTAATCTCTTTTCCAGTAACAAATATCAAACATAACATAATATTTTGTTCTCACTCTTTATTATCTTTCTATCTACCTATCTATCTATCTATCTATCAATCTATATACTACTATATATACAATATTTATAAGGTATTTATAACTTAATTTACTAATTTTAACCAGTTGACTTATATATAAGGTAAATGATAATTGCTCATGCAAATCTTTGGTTCATTTTATTCTATTTTTCCTTGTTGGAACCATGCTAGAAGCTAAGTTTCCATAACCATTTTATTTAACTGGATATGTTTATGCTGCTGCAGAATGTATCTTCACTAGGGACCATTCTTAGGTCCACCACAAGGTCAGATTTGTAGACCTTAAACTTTCACTTTATTACTAAATTACTAATATAATATGGTGATTGGTGAACTTTTGAGCTGCAGGGTATAACAAAACTAACCTTCAATGTTATGGCAGCTAAGCAATTGGTTAGCAATTCCACCAGTTTGCCTTTTATATATAAGCTGGTTTGTTTGGTATATAATTATGAGTTTGGTATATACTCTGATTCTTGTTTTTCTGTATTGTATTGGAAAATTTCCAGATTGTGTGTGTAGATGACAAACTTACAAATTAGTGGTAATGATTATTTTAACAGTAATGTAAATTTGGTTTAGCATCTACATCTCTATATGGATGCAGGCTCTATAGTGTATCTGGTTTAAGTCTTTTCATGAACTACCTTTCAAATGTGATATCTTATCTAAATATTCTTGCATCAATGGAACCATTTATAGTTGCTTCTCATTTTATTTCTCCTTCTATATCCTTGTTAGTATAATAATTTCCCCCAACGTTAATATTCTCTTCTCTACCTCCCATATCGCATAGCACGACGAGAACTTGTATTGAACATATTTCACTAATTTTTCTTTTTCTTTATTTTAATTTGACAGGAAATTGTACATCCTTGTGTGGAGTAGGATATATTCGAAGTGCAAGATATCATTACAATCATCCTCCGGTTAGTCATTTCTTTTTTGTTTTTTTAACTACAATTATAAGTTAAGTAATTCAATTTCTGTCAATTTTGACAATCGGGACCAGCTACATTGAAGCTTTGAATCGCTGTATTCAACTATTAATTGCTATTTAACACTGTATTAGTTTTAAGCTTTGTTTGAATGAGAACTTGGTTATAATTTGTAGTTGTTGTCCATTTTGTGATTGTCTTATGAAAATGGAGTGTTCATGTTTTTGAAGTGTGATGTGACTTGCACTTTGATGAAATAACTATTAAACTATGAAGTATGGTTGTCTCTGTGTCAAGTATAAATATTGAAGATATTGAATGAATTGGGGGAGTATGGGATATCAGTAACTAAGGTTATATTGTATGGTTGTCTCATAGGTTCTTTTTCTTATGCAAATGACAGTTAGTTATATCGTATGGTTGGTCATTTTAAAAAAAAAATTCTAAAAATAGGAGGTTATTGTTAGAATGAGAGTTGGCTAATTGTCATGTATTTTGATCCAGCAGCACTAAGCTGCTAGTTATTTGAGATGTTGCAGTACCATATTCACTCACAAATTTGAATTTCTTTTGCTACTTCCCTTGAATTATTGCTAATGGACCTTAGTTACAAAATCCCTGTTATTCATCTAAACAATCCATCTAGGATTGACATTACAAAGTGTCTTTAGTTTCTCTATGCTAATTTAGTATCATCTTAATTTTTATTGACCTTAATTTAGTCTTACCTTTTTTACATATTCTTGCCTTGTTATCCTAAAATGCCATGGTACTTGCTCACTACTTTTCACTTTATATCTTTGCAAAGGTTTCAGTTCTTGAGAGCATTCTGAGATAAGGCCTGCCATCATCTTTCTTGGTAATATAGTCTTCTAAAATCAAAGTTTAGTCTAATCACCCTTGCCTACCTATCTTCAAATTCTGATAATTGAGCATTGGGTATTCCAGGCATGTGTTTTAGCTCTTTCTGTAAAATCTGAGAAGAAAGTACATTCTATATACCTTGGTAAGATATGTCTTTCTTTTTCTTTTCTATCTTTACTCATATATTTCAATCAATATGTATATTTCTTCTTACTAACTGAATTGTAAAATAGTGCATTTTTTGGCTACAATTTATTTTTTTAAAAGTGAATCCTATCTGAATTTCTTTTTCTTTCTTTTTAAATTAGGTTTCAAAGTTCAATCATCATTGATCCATCTCTGTTTTTTGTTTGCAGTAAGCATTAGAGTCAAGGGTCCCATTGAAAAGATTCATTGTTGCAAAACCAAAACTGAGGTAGGATTTTATTTTTTTATTATTTTACACTTGTTTTCCTTATGTGTAAAAGCTTGTTGATTTGGTGTATGTTCCGTGTATAGGGAGCAAACTGTTCAATCTCCCAAAGATTGAAAAATTAGTAACTTAGTAAGTTAGTGATAGGAGGGTATGCTTATCTTAGATGTTACTTCTCAGAAGCATTGTCCAAAGAGGGTTCTTCATTGTTACTGTTTCAGCTAATTACTTTTTAATAATTCTCTACAATGGTTTCTCTCTCTCTCTCTCTCTCTCTCTCTCTCTCTCTCTCTCTCTCTCCCTCTTATATTATTATTTGCATCAACATTATCTCTTGTTATGCCTTCATATTCTTGTCGCTAGATGTTAGCTTTATAAATATGCTTTGGATAGATGAATATTTAATTTTGACAATTATGAATTTTAATATGCAATACTGTATTTTGTTTTGTAGTCATGTCAATTGATAAATCATGGATTACTAAACCACGAAACACAACTGAATATGCAAATGGGTTGAACATTTTTTTGGATTTTGCTTTTAAACATGCTGATGGTCGTGCTATTAAGTGTCCATGTTCAAAATGTGGTTTCAAGAAGTGGCAAACAAGGGATGTAGTTCAAGAACACCTAACATGTAGACCTTTCCCTGAAAATTACAAAGTGTGGTATTTGTATGGTGAAGGATCAAATGTAACTGAGTCTTTGGCCTCCAAAAGCACACATGTCGTAGAAGATACTTTGCAACCTCAAAATCCAATGGAGAACATGCTCAATGATGCATTTGGGTTTGGAAGGCACAATGTCAATGATGGTGCATTTGTTGAGGATGATGGTGTACAACATGATATGGCACATGATGAAGATAATGTGGAGTTTCATGAGTTGTTGAAAGATATTAATAATGAACCGTTATATGAAGGTTGTACAAAGTATTCGAAATTGTCTTTCATCCTTAAATTGTATCATATAAAGTGCATGTGTAGAATGAGTGACAAAGGAATGACAATGATTCTAGAATTGTTAAAGGATGCATTTGAATATGCTAAGCTACCTAAGTCATTCTATGAGGCCAAGAAAATCATCAACAAACTTGGTCTTACTTATACCAAGATACCAGCATGCCCAAAAGACTGTATGCTATATTGGGGTGAAGAGAATGAAGGCTTAGAAGAATGTAAAAGATGCAAGACATCTAAGTGGAAGGATCAAGAGAAGAAGCAACATGCAAAGATCATGCGCTACTTTCCACTGAAGCCGAGATTGCAAAGATTGTTTATGTGTTCTAAGATCGCTAAGTCTATGACATGGCATGCATCGGAGGATAACCAAGACGAATTGATGAGGCATCCTAGAGATTCCGAGGCTTGGAAAACATTTGACTTACTTCATCCGGAATTTGCTAATGATGCTCGAAATGTACGACTTGGCTTAACTAGCGATGGTTTCAACCCTTTTGGAAACATGAGTACAAACCACGGTATTTGGCCAGTGGTCCTTATCCCATACAATCGCCCCCCTTGGGAGTGCATGAAGCAAACCTCGTTCATCCTCTCCATGATCGGGGATTAGGATTGGGAGCTTGTTCTACCATTGCTTTTAAGCATCGCACCACGCGACTAGGTGGTATCAACCTTGGTTCATCTAGTGCAAGTACATCAAACATGGAAGAGAAGTTTGTAAATATGGAAACTGAACTTGCAACTGTCAAATCTCAAATGAAAACCCTTCTTTCTTATATTGCATTGAAGGATGGAGGCAACATACCTGAAGAGATGGCTGTTGCCTTATTTCATACTTCTACGCATCAGGTATATCATTCAATAAGTAGTTGCTTTTATAAAGTATATTATCTTTTTTGTTGTATTATAGTGGTTGAAAATGGCTAATGAGTTAAGCAATTTACATATACTCTTTAATTAATACAGTGAATGCTTATTATTTGTTACAGGTAGAAGATGTAGGAAGTGGAGCTGCATCGCCCAATAACATAAGAAGATCATCAGGAGGAAGCAATGTTGATTTAGAGGGTGTTCAGACTCCCCCTAGTTAGTGCCATATGAATAGTTTAGGACTTATTTTGTGATTTATGTAATTTGAAGTACTTGAACTACTACTTATTTTGTGGCATATGCAGTACTTGAACTACTACTACTTTAGGATTTGAAGAACTTGGAGTACATAGACTACTACTTTTCAGCATTAGGATTTGAAGTACTTGGAGTTCTTAGACTGCTACTTACATTTTGCAAGATGTTTAAGTATCGAATGAATGACATATTTTAATTTTTAAAGTGTTATTTATTTTTTATTGCAAATTAGTTATGTTATGATGATTTCAGAATTTCATAATTAAATATTTTAATTATGAGATATGTTATATTTTATTATGAAAATTTGGATATTAGAAAACCAGTATTTTTAGGTACTAATGTATTATGAAGTGACATTTTGAAATTTGAAATTGGCAGTTTAGACCGACATTTATACCAATGAAAATAGATTTTATGGTCTACCATTTGAAGCAATTTTGGCGGTTGGAACCGCCATTATTTACATATCAACTAGATTTTATATCGAAAATTGCGTCAGTTAAAAGCGCCATTTTTTTACAAAATAACGTTTTTTTTTAAATTACGGCAGTTAAAACTGCCAATACTTACATATTTTTTTAGTCATACTGGAAAATAATGGCGGTTGAAACCGCCATTATTTACATGTTAACTTGTTTTTTTTTAAATTACGGCATTTGCAACCGCCATTTTATACATATGCAAACCGCCATTTTATAACATGTATATAACGGCGGTTTAAGTGGTGGTTTACTGTTGCCCGCCGTATTATACATTGTGGCGAAAGGAATTATGGCGCTTTTGGAAACCGCCATTCGAGTAAAAAATGGCGGTTAAAACCGCCATAATTTACCAAAATAACCGCCGTTATTTACTTGATTTTTTGTAGTGATCAGTATGCCAATTCACCTTTCCAATTATGTCACTAACCAATTCAACATGACAATTACCTTATTTGTGAATACAGCAGTACAATCATCATCTTTTTTAATGTCTAGTCCATATTGCATCATTATATCTTCAACTATTGTCTGATCAACATCCATGTCTACTTCATCCGACATCTTGCTCATATAATGGTCCTCCATAAAATCTAATATTTCAAAAAAATAACACTCAATTGAATAAACACAAAAAATCATCCAACAAGTTGCCCACATTGTTAACAACAATAATTTAATTATTATTAACTAAACAGGCATTATAAATACAATTTCAACTCATTGAACTTAAACAGGTTAATCACAGCAGATACAGTTTCTTTTACAAAATTCCTAGCTATATTACGGATTGTGTAATCCGTAATGTATATTACAATATACATACATTACGGATTACACAATCCGTAATGCAATTACAAGACTTATGGATTGTGTAATCCGTAATGTTGTAATTGCATTACGAATTGTGTAATCCGTAATGTATGTATATTGTAATATACATTACGGATTACACAATCCGTAATGCAATTACAACATTACGGATTAGACAATCGGTAAGTCTTGTAATTGCATTACGGATTGTGTAATCCGTAATGTCATTTTACAGATTGCCCAATTCGTAATCCTATTACAATAATTACGGATTCAACTTTTCGTAATGAACTGCTCACCATTAAAAAAAAAACCCTTACCAGATGAAGAACTTGAACTGAAACCTCGCCGTCTACGGAGGAACGAGGATAACAGAAAAACCTATGCTACCTTCTTCACCTTAAATGGAAGCTTCGTCGAAGTAAATACATCAACAATGAAGGCAGCAGACCGGCAAGAAGAGAACGACAACGCGGATGAACCACCACACCTTGGAGTAGTTGCAGTGAAGAAGAAGAATGGGGTGCAAATGAGAGAGAGGCGCAATATATCATTATAATCAATAAGGGTATAATAGGAATATATAAATTTATGGGGTGCACCGGGAAAAAAATGAGGTGCCCTAAGAAATTGCCTTTAATAACTTATCTTTATAGCAGGACAGTATGGTCCATTTGGATCCATTTCCTATTTCTCTCTATTAGTAAAAGTTTAACTTGTGAAAGAATTTTAACTGTAGTACGGTCATTTAAGTTGAACTTTTCTTCCAATTTCAAATTTCCAATTTCTCCATGGCCTTTATTTTTTTTGGTATGTAGAATGATTCATGTAGTTTAGTTACCTTTTTTCATATATACATTTATACAAAAAAAAAATATATTTTTATAGTTATTATTAAAAATATATCCTTTTAATGATTTTTACTTGCAATTAATAAAAACTATAATAATTATTTTTGTATGCAATGTATAAAAAAATCTCAATGAAGTTTAACTTCAATGACTTTGAATTTCATTTTATTTTTTTATGTTTAATCTATGCAATGAAAGGCTACACTCACTAGACGTTGTAGGTAAAAAAAAATGTGTGTGTGAACGAAAATAATATATTACTCATGCCACTATTAACCGTTATGAATGATTAACCGTTAAATATAT
This sequence comes from Pueraria montana var. lobata, assembly GCA_026413185.1. Lineage (NCBI taxonomy): Eukaryota > Viridiplantae > Streptophyta > Magnoliopsida > Fabales > Fabaceae > Pueraria > Pueraria montana. Next base: position 33,631,684 of record CM048651.1, on the reverse strand, counting down.
TTTTTATAATTCAATTAAATATAATAAAATGTGTAGCTTTTATATTTTTGAGGTATACATTATAAGTTTTTTCATTTCATGAACAACTAGAATTTCATTAATTAGAGACTGATTTAGAGATTAAAAATATTTAATCACTATATAAAGTGATTTATAGACAGATTTAGAAATTAAAAATATTGAATTACTAAACAAACTGATTTCGAGACTAAATAAACCTGGCCTCTAAAATAGTCATTAGTGTCTCTCAAAAAATTATTTATTTATTTAGAAACCAATTTTTTAATCACCAATTAAAATATAATTGGAGACTACTTTGTTCAATCGCTAATGACTAATAAAAAAAATTATTTATTTGTATAGAGTAAGAAATAGTGATATATATGATATAAGGATTTTCTTTTGGTCAATACTTTATGGTGGCTTTGTTTTGATTAGGGGTATTCATGGCTAGGGTTGGGTTGGATTTCATTAAACTTGTTATATGATCCAATCAAAATAGTCTGGGTTGGGTTGGGTTGGGTTGGATTTGTGTAATTTTTCTATGGGTTGATTTGAGTTGGGTCAATGGGTCCGAACCAAACCAATAGTGGGTTGGTTTGAGTTGGATTTTTGGTATATAAAATTTAAAATTATTTTATAATTTTTATAAATTGAAATTTTCCTTACCATTTTCAAATGACATTTTGATATAACTTTTGAATAGTTATATTGTCTATGCATTTTGATTTTTTTTTTTCCTTTCAAATAGTTATGCTATAAACTTAAAAATTCATATGCAACTATGAAGACATTGCACATTTTGATTTGTTTTAAAGTAAAGAATCTTATATATGAGAAGGAAAGAGTGAGACACTCAAACTCATAAAATTGCTATGACTAATATACTTGCTTGTTTAGTCGTGTATAATGTGTGTGTGTTTTTCAATTTTTTTATAAAATATATACAAATAATATATTAAAATTTAGAATCTAAAATATGTTATATTAATGGATTGGGTTGGGTTTGGTTCATGGATTCAACACCAAAACCCGATACCCAACCCAAAGAACAATGAGTTTGATTGGGTTTGAGTTTCAACTAAACAATTTAAAAAACCAAACCAAAGTGTTTGGATTGGGTTGGGTTGGGTTTGTGGATATTCATACTCGTAAACACCCCTAATTTTAGTTAGTTGATGGAACTATATAATCATATTTATTACACAATACATAAAATAAGAATCATCCAGATGTTTCTAGACCTGGCTATGATTGACCAATGAATGTGAACACGTTAAAGCAATGCAACCTAGGTTTCTTAATTTCTTCAATTAATTAGCTCGGATATAACTTTACTTGCAATTTGCAATGACTCTGACTTGTTGGCCTCCATCATTATTTGGCACACTCATTTAATTTAATTATTATTGTACGTAGACTTTTATGTCCACAAGTCTAAACTTTTTTTTTTCTTCCAATCCGTGTAAGTGTAGGAAGAATGTTATCCATTTCCTATTTATTTAGTTATTAAATGTTGTTACCATCATACATAAATCTCCATAATTGTTTATTTATTCTTCTATAAGTGAGCAACAATATGAACTTTGAATTGTTTCATCTAATTGTTGCAATTGGGTTTACCACGAGTATACAATGCAAAACAACTTCAATAGAGTCGCTATCAATATTTTTATTTTGAGGAGAAAATATTGAAAACTCTTTTAAAAATAATCTTTGAAATAAGAAATTGGTTTGGGAGTCTTGCATGGTAGGGAAGATATTAGCACCCCTACAATGCTCTAATTAAAACAATACCTTTAATTAATTGTGTAAAATTACTTAACTTTGTAAATATTTATTTCAGCTCAATAAGAAGACAAGAAAAAAGAATATTTTTTATTTTTAAAAGAAATTTCATTATTTTAATTTTATTTTAAATAACAAAAGTTTAAATTGAAATTAGAAAAAAAAATACTTTTTTCCTTGAAAAAAAATTGTTTTATATTTTATGGGAAAAATGAAAAGCTTAAAATTCAAAAATGCATTTTTAAAAGATTATTTTTAAAAATTGAAAGAAAATTTTCTTGTATTTTTTAATCTGAAATAATTTATCTTCGCACAAGGTTCAAGCTAGGTCGCAAATGGCTAATAGTTAGATCCATTCACTCCAAACAGTGTCATAGATAGTATATGTTATTCAATTAACATTATTAGTTGTTGTATATTTGGATAAATTTTATTTTTAATTTTCCTGTAAATAAACATTTTTAAAAAATAGTTATTTTAACCTACAATTGCTACAAGGCTTATGATAGTTAAAAATAGCTATTCGGAAAACCCTATGGTTCAAATAACACTGAAGATAGTATCTATTACTCAATAAATGACGAAGATTAAAATTATTTTTCTTTAAAAAAAAAAGAGATAAATAAAATTACAGTATTCCAAACTGGGGTTAATTGAAATTTGATACAATCAAACACGTAAAAAGAAGGCTTAATTACATTTTTTACTCCCAACTTTTAACTTTTTGATGAATTTTATTCCTGACAAATTAGTTTGATGCATTTTATCCTAATTTTTTAAAAAACTTGAAAATTATAAATAAAGCTTATTACCAAATTTTGTATTTTATCAATAATAGAGAGTGTACCTAGGCATGGCAAAGAATTTATTACTTTAAACGCGTCAAAATTTGACTTTTGGAAGCTACTCCATGTGCTTTTGGGGTGGACGTGGAATCATTGCACCATACGTGAGTTTTCAATCAAAATCAAACCCACATTGGTGGAGGCACGTAGAGAAAGAGCAAAGCAGTATCCTGTGCTATAAATACGTGAGTTTTCATGTATGTTCCTATACAAGAGAGAAACCACCAAGAAAAAGAGAAAGAACCAACACACAAACTGGCTTGTAACTTAGTATCACATAATCTCTTACCTGTTATCCTCTTCTTTGTGTAACTGCTATATCTTCTCTTTTCTCTGTTTTTTTTTTTTTTTCCTTTTCTTCAATCTTCTAAACATTTTTTTAGATTTTCTCTTTTTTTGAATTTTATCAAATTGAAAATTAACCTGAATAGTTATTCACACTAGCTTATAAATTTTCATGTACAATAGTAAGGAAAAGTTTTATTCACACTAATTGGACATTTGTCATGGACATATTAATGATGACTATAATTTGCCTCAAATTTTTTCGTATCGAATAATTCACCATTTAGCAATTAGATAGAGTAAATTTCCTTGAAATTACTTCTACATAAGCTCACCCTTTAGCTTTGGAAAGAGGAAATTTCCATGAAACTTCCATGTAAGTTCAAGGGTTAATGAAAAGGATAGAGGAAATTTTCATGAAATTTTTGTGTAAGTTCAAGGATTATTTACAAGGATAAATAAAGCTTATTACCAAATTTTGTATTTTATCAATAATAGAGAGTGTACCTAGGCATGGCAAAGAATTTATTACTTTAAACGCGTCTAAATTTGACTTTTGGAAGCTACTCCATGTGCTTTTGGGGTGGACGCGGAATCATTGTACCATACGTGAGTTTTCAATCAAAATCAAACCCACATTGGTGGAGGCACGTAGAAAGAGCAAATCAGTATCCTGTGCTTTAAATACGTGAGTTTTCATGTATGTTCCTATACAAGAGAGAAACCAACCAAGAAAAAGAGAAAGAACCAACACACAAACTGGCTTGTAACTGAGTATCACATAATCTCTTACCTGTTATCCTCTTCTTTGGGTAACTGCTATATCTTCTTTTTTCTGTTTTTTTTTTTTTCTTTTCTTCAATCCTCTAAACATTTTTTTAGATTTTCTCTTTTTTTGAATTTTATCAAATTGAAAATTAACCTGAATAGTTATTCACACTAGTTTATAAATTTTCAAGTACAATAATAAGGAAAAGTTTCAAGAACTCACATAGAAACATAAGTTTTTTTTTCATTTTTCTTCAACTCTGATCGTTGCAGGTGCAGCACTAGGAATTCATAATGGATGAGCAGCAGAGGATCAGTGATGTTGCTTGTTCCTTAAACTCATCTTCTAAGAAATATGATGTTTTTCTAAGCTTTTGTGGTGAAGACACACGCTTGAACTTCACAACCCATTTACATGAAGCTTTGACAAGAGCCAAAATCGAAACATTCATAGACAACGGGCTTGAAAAGGAGATGAAATCTCACCAGCCCTCGTCAAAGCCATCGAAGATTCTCATATATTTGTTGTCATCTTCTCATAGAACTTTGCTACCTCAAAGTGGTGCTTGAATGAACTCATCAAGATTATGGAATTAAAGAAAGAAAAGGGACAAATTGTGATACCGGTGTTTTATAACGTAGATCCAACCCATGTAAGGCACCAGACCGGGAGCTACGAGAAAGCCTTTGCTGAACATGAGGGACATTCCATGTGCAGCAAATGGAAAGCTGCTTTCACTGAAGCAGCCAATTTATCTGGGTGGCCCTGTCAAAATAGGTAAATAAAAGGCTTAAATTCAATTTTGGTCCCTCTATTTTACACAATTCGCAATTTTAGTCCCTCTATTTTAAAATAGAGACATTTAGTCCCTCTATTTTGCACAATCCTCAATTTTAGTCCCCCTATTTTAAAATATAGACATTTAGTCCCTCCATTTTGCACAATTCACAATTTTAGTCCCCATATTTTAAAATATAGACATTTAGTCCCTCCATTTTGTAAAATCCGTGATTTTTGTCCTTTCGTCAAATTAAAAGTGTTGATCATTAAGAGATTAACGTTGACTACGATGTGGTATGTGCTTCAGTGACGTGGAATTTGTTTAAAATAAATTATTAAGACTCGTGATTTTCATATTAGGACTTACGACTACTATTGTCCATTAAAATAAATGATTTTACCTTTTTTTAAAATATGTTTTTCATTAATTATTCTACTCAGTATTTAGAATAATTAAAAACTAAACAAATAAATTTGTATCACATCACTATATTTTGGCCACGTCAAGACTGGCGTTAATCTTTTAACGGTCAATGCTTTCAATTTGATAGAAGAACCAAAATTACGGATTTTACAAAATTGGGGAACTAAATGTCTCTATTTTAAAATAGAGGGACCAAAATTGCGGATTTTACAAAATTGGGGGACTAAATGTCTCTATTTTAAAATAGAGGGACCAAAATTACGGATTGTGCAAAATAGAGGGACTAAATGTCTTTATTTTAAAATAGGGGGACTAAAATTGCGAATTATACAAAATAGGGGGACCAAAATTGCAATTAAGCCTAAATAAAAAAAGGAGAAAGACATCAAGTTATTGTTTTCATATTTAATTCTAAATTCTAAATTGAGCATACTTTTATAGTATAACAACTTCATCCTAATTTGCATAAGAAGCTTGTTGCATAGAAAGGCAAATGCATTGATTATCTTCTCTAAGTCATGGATTTTCTTTCCACAATTATATGTTTTTGTTTCTATCTCTAGTACACTACCCGATGGACTCACGTTTGAGGGTGGGGGCCTTGGCCTCCATAACTTTTTTCTAAATTAAAAAATCAATAGATTATTATTTATTTATTTTGAAAAAAATCTTATTTTTTTATTCAGTAAAGAAATCTGATCTAAAATTGAATATCATATTTTATTAAATTATAGTAATTATACAATTAGTTTTTATCTCTTGATCTTTTTCTAAATTATAAAACCAATAATAATATTTTTTTCTTTCAAGAAATCTTATCTCAATATTATATTATATCAAATTTTAGTTATTATACAATCAATTTTAGTTATTCTCAATATTATATTTTATATTTGATGTTTTAGTAACAACACTACACTTCCTAACAAGATGAAAGATGAATGTTTGAATGACTGTTTCTAAGTATATACTGGAAAGAAAATTATTGAAAAATGCAGTATAAACTTAATTATAGATGATTTTCGTGACATGCAAATAAGACATTTTGCTTTTTGATAAATAATTAATGTAATTAACATTTTTGAAAAATTAAATTATAATTATTTAATATAAAATTAATGATATATTTTGTTCCATGAATTTTATTTTTTGTGATTGCCTCCCTGTCATATGAGTTGTCCCTTACTAGTTACTACCATATTGATCGTAGATTGTGTATTATAGTTTGTGAAGTTTTTGTTTTTCTTTCTTTTGAATTTGTTAGACTTATAACACATCATTTATTTCTTTGTTGCCCATCTCATATGCTAGACCTGAGGCTGAACTCCTTAAGGACATTGTTCAAGATGTTTTGCAAAAATTGGCTCATACATACCCAAATCAGCTTGAAAAACCAGTTGGAGAAAGTTATCAAGAGATTGAATCGTTACTAAAAATTGGGTCAAATGAAGTTATAACCCTTGGAATATGGGGCATGGGTGGCATTGGTAAGATCACCCTTGCTATTGCTTTAAATGACAACCTGTCTTCTCAGTTTGAAGGCCATTACTTCCTTGCAAATGTAACGGAACAATCAAGCAACCTTAAAGCTTTACGTGATGAACTTTTTTCTGAGTTGTTAGGGCAAAAAAATCACGAGTTTCATAATTCTGACATAAGAAGACTTCAAAGTAAAAGAGTTTTCATTGTCCTGGATGATGTGTCTACCCAAGAGCAATTAGAAAAACTAACTACAAAATATCACGCAGGAAGTAGAGTCATTGTCACAACTAGAAATAGGCAAATACTTAGCGAAAGTAGTGAAGTATATGAGGTTGTCAAATTGAACCCTGGTCCCTCTCTTGAGCTTTTCTGTTTGACTGTTTTTAAAGAAAAACAACCTAAACAGGGATATGAAGATCTATCAAGAAGAGTAATTTCCTATTGTAAAGGTGTTCCTTTGGCTTTAAAGGTTCTGGGTGCAAGTCTTCATAAAAGAAGTAAAGAGGAATGGGAATGTGAGTTGAGAAAACTTCAAGAGATTCCAAATATGGATATTCATAAAGTATTAAAATTAAGTTATGAAAGCTTAGATCGTTCACAAAAGGATATATTTTTAGACATTGCATGCTTCTTCAAAGGAGAAGAAAGAGACAGGGTAAAAGGAATACTGGAAGCTTCTGGTTTCTATGCAGTGTCTGGAATAGCAACTCTTCTAGATAAAGCTCTCATAACAATTTCACATGCCAATAAAATAGAAATGCATGACTTAATACAAGAGATGGGTCAGGAAATTGTTCATCAAGAATCTGAAAAATACCCTGAAAACCGAAGTCGACTGTGGAAATATGAGGAAGTGTTTGATGTATTGAAAGATAACAAGGTAAGTGGAAGATGCAATTATTTCTATTTGATAATATGTATCCTTTTTTGAAGGTAGCTAGGATGATAGTCTTTGCTAATTATTTTTTTAATTTCTGTTTTTCAGGGAACTAATGATGTTGAAGGAATAATTTTAAATTTGGTTGAATTGAAAGGGGATCTATATTTGAGGTCTAATTTCCTTGCAAAGATGACTAATGTGAGATTTCTTAAAATCTATGAAGGGTACTTGTTGAATAACAAATTTAATGTGTACCTTCGTGAAGGTCTTGAGTCATTATCCAATAAATTGAGGTACCTTCATTGGGATAGATGTTCTCTTAAGTCTTGGCCGCCTACCTTTGTGCAGAACAGCTTGTAGAGCTTCACATACGTTTTAGAGATATTGAAAAGCTTTGGGACGGGGCTCAGGTAAGAATGTGGCTATGCATACTACATTTTGCTCAGGTTTTTCTTTTAGTAAAGGTTCACAATTATGAATTTAGAAATTTCTAAACAGTGTGATGCATCATTTTTGTTGCAGAATCTTATGAATTTAAAGTCACTTGAACTTTCATACTCCCCCAAGCTGGTGGAGATCCCAGACATATCTAAGGCAGAAAAACTTGAAAAAGTTTCTCTTGTTTGCTGTTATAGCTTGCGTCAGCTGCATCCATCCGTGTTATCTCTTCCCAAGCTTTCATATTTGGATTTAAATTACTGTGGAAAGATTGAAAGCCTTGAAAGCAATGTTCGTTCAAAATCTCTCAAAGAACTGACACTCAGAAATTGTTCGTCGCTCAAGAAATTTTCAGTGACATCAGATGAAATGAAAGTATTAGACTTAACTAACACCGCTATATGTGCATCGTCACCATCAATTGGTGACTTATTGTCTTTAGAAGTGTTAGACCCATAGTCACATAATTCGTGCTCTGACCAGAGAACCGCGAATTGGTTCGTACGAACCGATTCGCGGTTCGTTTTCGAACCGAGACGCTGAAATTCGTCGAAGAATTCGTTGAGGCCACGAACCAGGAAAGAATGAAAACATTGCAAGCAGTTGCAGGAGAAAACCTTTAACACCGAGAGAGAAGATTGGTAAAGAAGAGTGGAAATGCAGAGAAGAGTGAAAGACAAAAGATGAAACGTCTTTTATTGTTTGTATAAACCGGTGCTGGTTTCCACAGGAGATAGGGGCTTGGCACTAGTTCCAAGAGAAGTTTACGTGTAAAAGCAACTCAACAGAGGGGTCGGTGGTGCTAGTTTAAAAAAATAACTTATTTGAATAAATTAGTTTTACAACTGCACGTCTATCACTTTTCTAGGTGTTATAAATGTAATTTTAATTTTAAAAAAAATTACTTATAAAAATAAGTTAGTTTATATTTTTATAGTAACTTAGTAACCTAAAAAATAGAATCAATTCAGTAAAAAAAAATCTATTAATTAATTTGTAGTTGAAAAATTATATTAATTAACATATTTTAATAAAATAGATAATAAAATTCAAATATATATTAGAATTTATTAAAAATTTAAATAGCATACCAATATATATCGACTATGTATACCCCCCACGTACCAATTCTTTGGAAGGTCACGTACCGCGTACCCGAACCCGTACCACGTACCAAAAAGTACCACGAATTATGTGACTATGGTTAGACCTAAGTGGAAGTAATGTTGAGAGCTTGCCTGAAAACATCAAAAACCTTTCAATGCTAACAAGGATTGAGTTAAAGTGTTGTAAGAAACTCATGTCTCTACCAGAGCTTCCATCATCACTGGAGACACTTTGTTTAAATGAATGCATGGAACTCGTGTCTCTACCAGAGCTACCACCATCCCTGAGAAAGCTTCATTTATATAATTGCGAGAATCTCGTTTCTCTGCCGGAGCTTCCATCATCCCTGATAGAGCTTTATTTAGACCCGTGTGGGGTCTCCCCAGTATATGCCACAACATCGGGATTGAAGCTGGTTGGACATGATCAAGAGAATGTTCTTGAATACAAATCAATTGCTCAAATCTTTGATAACGAGGCACAGGCCAGAGCAATTGGAGTTGGAGGCTCAAATAATGAAAATGAAGATGGTTGGGAACAACTTCCTACATCCAAGAGGCAGAGGACTTCACCATAAATGATAATCATGATGGATAATGTTTAGAAATAATAAGGGAAACAGGCATTCATTCCACAGTACCTTTGGACACAGGAAAAGTGATATCAAGTTATGATGGTAATTGATTCATGACTCAAACTTTAGATGAAAAATGCAGTTTTTTTTTTTTTGACAGAATGAAAAATGTATTTATGTATTAATATATTTTGCTAATGGCTTTTATCTTTTTGAGGATGATTTTATATTTAGTTCTTTTGCATTTGTGTCCGATTTCCGTTTGCATTAATAATGATTTTGATTTCATTTGGAGAGTTTTATACATTATGACGGTGTAACAAGTTGCAATTTTCAAGCACATTTATTTTATATCAGTTATTAAAAAGATTGGTATTAAACCAGCAAAGAAGAGTGTTGCAAAATCCTTTTTAACAAGCTGTGCTGATTCAGCCCCAAAATTTTAACGTTCTTGTAACAACTGACAGATCTTCGCGATTCATAGCTTTTTAATTTAAAAATAAAATAGTTATCTTCCTTTTCTTTTTCCTTAAAACCTTCATTACTCTCAAATTATACCCTTTATGTTTGTCAGGAAAGGAGTGAAAAATATATGGGAAAAGATCCTTTCGAAGGAAAATAGAAATGTTGGAGAACATGCAGTCTTGTAGATGTTATTCAAACAGAAGTTGCCAAGGTTGCAGGAAGTGATGCTGTTTGGGATGTCCATGCCTGTTTGGTTATATTTCTTAATCGTTTTTTCATGACGTGACATACATCTTTATGTAAAATTTGTGATTAAGATTAATTTGATATACATCTCAATTATATTTAACAATTCAAAATTAATTCTATTAAAGACAGTTATACTAAAATCTAAAACAAATGAGCATGTAATCGATATGGTCTTGCAATTTAAGGGTTTTGATGATGTGGAAGCAAAAATAGTGTTGGATTGAGTTTGAATGTTTTTTTTTTTTTTTTGAGAAAGGAGTTTGAATGTTGTTGAAAGAATAAAGTGGGAGCAAGAAAGCAGAGTTGGATGAATTACTTCCAAAGGAGGATTAAATGAGTAAAAGAGTTTGGAGAAAAAATAAGTGGAAGGAATTTAGTTGTTATGTGTTGGTGGGGTGTTTTGTATTGAAGAGAATGTAGCTGACTTACGATACAAGCACACACATGAAAGCAATTGCAAATGGGAGTGAATCGAGTGATGATTCTTTCACTCCGTGTTCATTTAGTTCTTGCTTTTTTACAGAAAATTTTACTACAAACAATATTATCCTTATAATTTTGTTAATGAATAATAATTTTATTGAATTCTTATGCATATTATTTTGCTAAACAATGATGTATCTTTGCTCAAAGTAAAATAGGATTTTCCTGACAACTCCAAAGCATAGTCACATAATTCGTGCTCTGACCAGAGAACCGCGAATTGGTTCGTACGAACCGATTCGCGGTTCGTTTTCGAACCGAGACGCTGAAATTCGTCGAAGAATTCGTTGAGGCCACGAACCAGGAAAGAATGAAAACATTGCAAGCAGTTGCAGGAGAAAACCTTTAACACCGAGAGAGAAGATTGGTAAAGAAGAGTGGAAATGCAGAGAAGAGTGAAAGACAAAAGATGAAACGTCTTTTATTGTTTGTATAAACCGGTGCTGGTCCCTAAATTTTTAAAATTACACAATTTTTTGTTGGTCCCTCCGTCCGTTGACCGTCAGTTGGCCATGATGTGGACTAATGATGTGGCACTTCAATGGTAACGTGACACTTATGTGGACTAGTGATCTAGCAAAGTGGTGAAGGAGAAACAAAGGGACTTGGGTTCTAGTCTCATATCTCTACCATTTTTGCAATATTTTCTAAATTATAAACCACTTTGCCAAATCATTAGTCCACATACGTTTGATGTCACCATTGTAGTGTCACATCATTCGTCCGTATCAGCATGAAAACGCCACATCATGATCAATGAATGGAAGGACTAAAATTGCATAATTTTTAAAATTGAGGGACTAAAATTGTGAATTTTAAAATAGGGGGACTAAAATTGATAAATAGAAATTATAAGGGATTAAAATTATAATTTAGCCTAAGTAAAATAAATAAATCAATAATCAAAGATGGCCAATTTTAAAGTACTTCCTGTTTGGTCATCTGGTAATTGACACATATGAGTTGTGATAGCTTGGTGATGTCACATTTAATAATAATAATAAAAAAAAAATTAAAAATATCAACTTACAAAAGTTTTTCTACCCAAAGAACTACGTAAGCCTAATTCTCTAGTGCACACGAAGAAACGTAAGAGCAAGGTAACAATCTGTCTGCACAACTATTCCTTTCCCTATATGAGAAAAAAAAAATAAAAGACTTAATTGTACATTTTACCATCCAACTGTCATCATTTTGCAAAATTCACTACCCACGTTTTTTTCCTGCATATATATATATATATATATATATATATATATATATATATATATATATATATATATATATATATATGAGGAAGGATCAAATTACATTGGTGTTACTTTGATCAACTATTACATCATTCAATAACTTTCAATTGGATTATGTTTTCTTAAAATCCATAGTTAGATTGAAAGTTCCTTTCACATAGATCATATATATAAAATTTCATATTAACCCAAAATTATTTGCTACCTCATTCATATAGATTAAAATCGAGGTAATATAAACTTTTCAAAATATACTAAAATATGGGTTATTTGATTACCTTCTTATTGTTGTTCAATTTTGACAAAATTTGACACAGGCAATCTTGGTAATATATAGATACAATTCAATGGTTGGATCGATAAAAATCACATTCTATATCAAGTTATTGAATTGTGTAATAATTGTTCAAGTTACATCGGTCTAATTTGATCCCTCCTCTATATATATATATATATATATATATATATATATAGAGAGAGAGAGAGAGAGAGAGAGAGAGAGAGAGAGAGTGCAAGTGTGACTCCTGTGAGAATAGTATTATACGTTAGAACATGAAACAACTAATTACAAACATTAGATCAAGATTAAAAATACTAGACGGTTGAGATTAAAATATTTAAAAATTCAAATTAAAATCTAATATAACCATCAAATCTCTAAAAGATTCACCAAACAAAAATCAAATCTATAAAATATTTCAATTATCTCATCCTAAAATATCTCACAAAAGAGAGTTAATGAAAGGGGTTGAATAGTGTGTTAGTGAAACTTGAAAACTTTTTCGCAAAAGAGAGTTTCTAAACAAGTTAGAAAGCTTTATCGTCCAAAGATGTAAAACATGAGGGATAGCAAAATAGCACATGAACATAAATAAGAACAATTGTTTTCATCTATCCTCGTAGCTCTTCCTTGGCTTCTAAAACTTGATCTAGTTTCTTGAATGAGCTCATGATGAATAAGGTGGAAATATGTAGGCCATACACGATATGTAGCAGAAAAAATTTACTGAAAAGAAGTTTAGTCATTTCTCCTCAGTAAATTTCTTATGCAACATGTCATTTAGCACTATGCTTATTTCCACCTCCCTTATGATAAGTTCATTCTATTTCTTAATAACTTGATCCACTTCAAAAGCCTATGAGGAGTTATGAGGATAGATGAAACCCTCCGACGCCATCACTCTACCACCATTTAATTTCAACCTTGCCATAGACGGGTATGTTGCGTCTCTTTCTGCTTCTTATCAAGAGTTTTGACTGTGATAATTTCTTAGTTGTTTCTTCTCTATCATGCAGGGTAGATGGCAAGATATTGTTTATTAACTTGATACCTCTGCATTTAATATTGTTGCTGGGGGATTATTGAGAAGCAATAGTAAAACACTAATTTCATAACTTCTAAGTTCTAAGGATTGTTATTAGTAGCTTTAGTATATTAATTGTTTGTATTATCCAGGAGATGGAAAACAAAATAAAGCATGTTCATGTGTGAAATCAATTGCTTGGATCGTCGTTCGGATTGGAGGTTTGGAGAGGAAGAACAAATGTTTGCATTTCTTATGTTCTTGTTTATCATTATATGCACTATTTATGCACTTGTATGATTTGTACAATTGGTTTTTTTTTTATCACTATATGCACTATTTGTGCACTTGTTGTAGACTCTTTTGTATCATTTTTTTATAATAGTGGAGATAAAATGGTTTGTACAATTGTCATTTTAGCTTTTCAATGTAACATTAATTACTTTTTTCCACTTATATCCCTTGTAATATTAATGATGGGCAACAAAATCTATAAATGAATTAATGGTGATAAGGTTAATTTTGTAAAATTACTTCTTTCTCATCTATTTATTAGTTTTTCTTGGTATGTGCAAAAAATTCTAGGACAACAAATATTATGGGACAAAAGGAGTATTAAATACCAACAATGTCATTTATTACATAATAAGTAGACCATGAATGTCATTTACAAGTAGGAACTACTTTACCCCAAAATGGGCCGACTTAGTGAGAAGGGGATTAGTTGGGTGTTAAATAAAAAGTCTCAGATACCTCCTGTTTACACCAAAAACAAATTAGGTAGCAAAATACACGTGGCATTTGTGCCAACACCACAAAACAAAATAAATAGTGTTATTAGAGGTTACCACAATATATGATATCAAACAAACTTACACCAAATTGTACTAGCTACCAATGATCTACAATATTTTTTTAATCACTTGCTAAAAGTCAGTCCCTTCCCCAACTTGTAGTAATAATAACTAAGAAGTGTTAGCCGAGTCCGAGAAGCATGCTACATTTGAGCACAAGTGGTTCCTTGACTCCCCATATGCCTATGTGTCAAACCACGCTTACGCGAATGTTCTAGCCGCATGGGTTTGAGTACCTCTTGTGTGTAATTTTAATATATTCCTTTTGCTTATATAAAGAAAATCTCTCATTTGAGTTACAACCAAGCGTTACTTTGCTTGAGATTCATTCATAATGTGATGTGTTATGTTTATAAAGAAAACAAATATGTGGAAATTTTATTAAGTGATTAGATTAATTTATTTTGAAAATATAATTTCTTTTTTTCTAGCTAGTTAAGAGAGTTTTTTGTTGTAAGATGTTTTCTGAAATTAGTGTGTGGCTAGATGTACTTGATGTTACAATTGTCAAACTAGCTTATAAGCTAGTCAAAGTAACTTATAAACTACTTGAAACAAATAAGGTTACTTGAGTGGTTTACCAAACACACATTTATAAATTTGCTTTGGGGTGAATTGTATACATGTTTTATTTTGATGTTTCTATACTATAGCAGAAGAAATTAATTACTTTCCATTTAAGTTAATTATAATTACTAGTTGGATTAATATAGTTGCAAATTGGACATTTGTCATGGACATATTGATGACTATAATTTGCCTTAATTTTTTTGTACTGAATAATTCACCTTAATTTTTTTGTACTGAATAATTCACCCTTTTGCAATTGGATAGAGGAAATTTCCTTGAAACTTTAGCATAAGCTTACCCTTTAGCTTTGGAAAGAGGAAATTTTCATGAAAACTTCCTGGTAAGTTCAAGGATTAACAAAAATGATAGAGGAAATTTCCATGAAATTTTTGCGTAAGTTCAAGGATTACCTACAAGGATAGAGGAAATTTTCCATGAAAGTTTTGCATAAGTTCAAGAATTACCTACAAGGATAGAAGAAATTTCCATGAAACTACTACATAAGTTCAAGGATTACAAGGACAAAGGAAATTTCCATGAAACATCTCTGTAACGTTTAAGAATTACCCAACAACTATATATTATATTATTATACTATCCGAACCTATTTGACAGCCAATTATTGATGATGATATCATGCCTATTCATGGTCTAAGTTAAAAAAATGGAAAAATTATTAGGCGATTTTAGACCATTATAGTCCCTATTGATCCCTACATGGCACATATAGTTAAGTATTATTAATTTTTTTCATAAATTAAAAAACTTAAGTATATATCACGTAGAGATTGATCCCTACATCGACACACGGTGGTCTTGCATGACCTAATAACATATATACATTTGCTTATGTTTTAATTGGACGTTAGCTAGTGTTGCTGTCATGATTTAGTGTTTAATAGCATATATACATTTACTTATCTTTATAGCAGGACAGTATGGTCCATTTGGGTTCATCCTTTAATTTATTGAGGTTGCAGAGACCTACTGATATTTGGGTCTATGTGTGGGGCAGGTTTGAGTAGACGTTGTGCTTTGACTCAAATCCTATTTCCCTCTACAAATTAACTTGTGAAAATTTTTTAACTATGGTATGATCATTTAAGTTGAAATTTTCTTCTAATTTCAAATTTCCAATTCCTGGATGGCCTTTATTTTTTCAGTCTGTAGAATAATTCATGAAGTTTAGTTACCTTTTTTCATATATATATTTATACAGAAAAAATATGATATTTTTGTAGTTATTATTAAAAATAGACCCTTTTAATGATTTTTTACTGGCGATTGATAAAATATAATAATTATTTTTGTATTCAATGTATAAAAAAATCTCAATGAAGTTTAACTTTAATGACAACTTTGATTATATATATATATATATATATATATATATATATATATATATATATATATATATATATATAAACTATGCAATGAAAGGCTACACTCACTAAACATTGTATGTAAAAAATAATGTGTTTGAACAAATAGTATATTACTCATGCCACTATATTAACGTGGAAAGAAAAAGTATTATCTTTTTTTTTTTTATCTATATGAATTGAAAGCAAGTATAGCAGAGGGTTTATAACAACTCACACACCATGTTTAACCAACTGAGTTAGATCCCCTCAATAAAAAAAATTATTATTTTAGTTCATATAAATGATTAACTTTTAAATATATATTTCTTTTATAATTCAAACATTTATAGTAAATGTGTTTTATTTATATTTTTGAGTTGTATATTGTAAGTTTTTTTTAACTTTTTTACGCACAACTAGAATTTCATTAATCAGAGACTAATTTAAGGATTGAAAGTATTCAATCACTATAGAAATTGATTTATTGACCGTTTAGATATTAAAAATATTTAATTACTAAACAGATTTCGAGACTAAATAAAGTTGGCCTCTAAAATAGTCATTAATGTCTCTTAAAAATATTTATTTATTTAGAAACCAATTTTTAATCACTAATTAAAATACAATTGGAGATTACTTTTTACCAGTTGCTAATGACTAATAAAAAAATTATTTATTTGTAGAGAGTAAGAAATAGTTATACTATAATATAAGGATTTTCTTTTAGTCAATACTTTGGGGTGGCTTTATTTTGGTTAGTTTATTCATGATTATAATCTTATTTATTACGCAATGCATATGTTTAGACTAGGCTGTGTGGTATAACGACCAACCTGAATGTGGAACTTCTAGGCATTTATTATGGTATTACTCTTGCTTGGTCTAAGGTGTTTAGATACTTTGCCTGGAATATCACATTCGTTCACACCTACACAAAGACAGCTTTGTCCTTTTCTCTTTGGAATGTTTGTCTGCCTGTTATGCAGTCTTTACTGCTTGCCGATCTTTTAGGCGTGTCCACTGTTAGGCGTAGATAGGTCTCTGTCTTTTGTGTTTTTTTATTTCCCAATGATAGAAAAAAAAAAAAAAAAAAGACTAGGCAGTGATTGGCCAATGAATGTGAACATGTTAAAGCAATGCAACCTAGTTTTCTTAATTTCTTACATTTATTAGGTTGGATGTTTGATAACTTACTTGCAATTTTGCAATTTGCAACGACCTTGACTTGTCCATATCATTATTTGGTGAACTCATTTAGTTTGATTATTAAGTGTCATTCTCATTGTATGTAGACTTTTATGTAAGTGTTGTTACCATCGTACATAAACCTCCATTTAGTCGAGTCCGAGAAGCATGCTATATTATTCAGTGATTAGATTAATTTCTTTTTAAAATATAATTTATTTATAAATATAAGAGTTTTTTCTTATAAGATATTTTTCGAAATTAGTGTGTAACTAGATAAACTCGATGTTACAATTGTCAAACTAACTTATAAGCTAGTCAAAGTAACTTATAAGCTACTTGAGTGACTGACTAAACACGCAGATAACTTACTTGAGTGGTTTACCAAACACACATGCAAATGTATAAGTTTGCTTTGGGGGTGAATTGTATACTTATTTTATTTTGATGTTTTTATACTATAGCAGAAGAAATTAATTACTTTCCGTTGAAGTTAATTATAATTACTAGTTTGATTAATATAGTCGCAAATTGGACATTTGTCATTGACATATTGATGACTATAATTTGCCTTAAATGTTTTTGTACCGAATAATTCACCCTTTGGCAATTGGATAAAGGAAATTTCCTTGAAACTTCCGCATAAGCTCACCCTTTAGTTTTGGAAAGAGGAAATTTCCATAATTCCATGAAATTCTACATAAGTTCAAGCATTACCAACAAAGATAGAGGAAAACTTCCATGAAACTTTTGTGTAAATTCAAGGATTACCTACAAGAATAGAAGAAATTTCCATTAAACTACTGCATAAGTTCAAGGATTATAAGGACTGGGGAAATTTCCTTGAAACTTCCGTGTAAGTTCAAGAATTATCTAACTACTATATATTATATTATTATACTATCCGAACCTATTTGACTGCCAATTCATGAAGGTGATATCATGCCTATATTCATGGTTTGAAGTCAAAAAATGAGAAAATTATTAGTTGGTTTGGGACCATTATGGTCCCTATTAATCTCTACATGACATATAGTTGAGTATTATTAATTTTTTTCATAAATTTAAAAAACTTAAGTATATATTGCATAGAGATTGATCCCTACGTGGACACACGTCGGTCTTGTGTGACCTAAAAATTTCTCAATAGTGTAGTTATTTAGCAAATTGGACGATAGCTAGTATTGCTGTCATGTTTTAATTTTGGCAAATGCTCACTAGTGCCCTAAGGGCAATGATCAAGGAACTCAAAGGACAAAATATTTTATTGTAAGGATGTGCAAAATTGGGCTGTCCATTATTTGTATTTTTTTGCATTCTCCTATAATTTCCACAATAAATACCTTTTCTTTTTAATTCCTTAACTAGTGTCCTAAGGATACTGGTCAGCAAGACCCTTTAATTTTTAATAGCATATATACATTTACTTATCTTTATAGCAAGACAGTATGGTCCATTTCGGTTTATCATTTAATTTATTGAGGTCTATGTGTGGGGCTGGATTGGGCATACGTTGTGCTTCAATTCAAATCCTATTTCTATCTATAAATTAATTTGTGAAAAAAAAATTAACTGTGGTATGGTCATTTAAGTTGAAATTTTCTTCCAATTTCAAATTTTCAATTCCTTGATGACCTTTATTCTTTTACTCTGTACAATGATTCACGAAGTTTAGTTACCTTTTATCATATATATTTATACAGAAAAAAATGATATTTTTATAGTTGTTATTAAAATAGATCCTTTTAATGATTTTTTACTTGCGATTAATAAAATATAATAATTACTTTTGTATGCAATGCATGTATAAAAAAATCTCAATGTAGTTTAACTTTAATGACTTTTATTTTTTTTATATATATAAACTATGTAAAGAAAGGCTACACTCACTAAACATTGTATGTAAAAACTAAAGTGTGTGAACAAAAATAATATATTACTCATGCCACTATTAACGTGGAAAGAAAATTTATTACTTTAGTTCATATGAATGATTAACTTTTAAATATATATTTTTTCATAATTCAAGCATCTATAGTAAAATGTGTTTTATTTATATTTTTGAGTTATATATTATAAGTTCTTTTTTAACCTTTTTGTGCACAACTATAGTTTCATTAATCAGAGACTAATTTAGAGATTCAAAATATTCAATCACTCACTATAGAAATTGATTTATAGACCGTTTTAGAAATTAAAAATATTTAATTACTAAACAGATTTTGAGACTAAATAAAGCTGGCCTCTAAAATAGTCATTAATGTCTTTTAAAAATTATTTATTTATTTAGAAATAAATTTTTAATCACTAATTAAAATATAATTAGAGATTACCTTTTTTTAATTGTTAATCACTAATAAAAAAATTATTTATTTGTAGAGAGTAAGAAATAGTTATACTACCTCTGGTCTTTTTTAATTGTTGGATTTTCAAAAAATATTTGTTTTTGTTTGTCTGTCATTTACAAAGTTCAAGATCATATTAATTACCCTTTTGTTAATTATACCCTTACTTTCCACCTAAACTTTAATTAATTTACACATATGCATTTATTGTGGAATAGAAATAAAAATGATAAAATAGGAAACTCCACAACTATTTTATTAAAATAAAAAAAAATATTGCATTTATTGGTTTCTACATAGAAACTTTAAAGCATAGATAAAAAGGAATGAAAGGAGTATAATGTAAGAATTTTGTTTTAGTCAATACTTTGGGATGGCTTTGTTATGGTTAGTTGTTTCATGGAACTATATTTTATTTATTACGCAATGCATATGTTTAGACTAGGCTGTGATTGGCCAATGAATGTGACAGTAATGCAACCTAGTAATCTTAATTTCTTACATTTATTAGTTTGGATGTTTCATAACGTTACTTGCAATTAGCAACGACCTTGACTTGTTGGCCTCCATCATTATTTGGGGCACTCATTTAATTTGATTTTTAAGTATCATTCTCATTGTACATAGACTTTTATGTCACATGTCTGAGAACATTTTTTTTTTCTTCCAATCCATGTAAAGATAGGAAGCATGTTATCAATTTCCTATTTATTTAGTTATTAAGTGTTGTTACCATCGTACATAAACCTCCATTTAGCTTGGATGTTTGATAATGTTACTTGCAATTTACTACCTCCGTTCCTATTTATAAGACCCAAATTATAAGTGGTGCTTGTTTCTTTTTATGAGACCCAATCCATAATGTTCCTTACATTAATTATTTTTATATTAAAGTACTCTTAATTAAATAGGAGAGAGATTGTATTGAAAAACCTTTAGAAAAGAGAGAGGAACATTAATGACAAAGGTATTATTGGAAAACATAAAAATTTAGGATAAATTTATTGCTATCAACTAAATTAATCATTTTCTTATTAGGTAATTGGGTCTTATAAATAAGAACATATCGTATATTGTATTTTTCAATCTAAAATAATTTATCTTCGCACAAGGTACAAGCTAGCAAATGACTAATCGTTAAATCCTTACACTCCAAATAATGTTATAGATAGTATATGTTACTCAATTAACATTATTTTTTTAAAGGACAATTAACATTATTATTAACATTATTAGTCGTATATTTGGATAAAATTTATTTTTAATTTTCTGGATATTAAACATTTTTAAAAAAAAAAAAGTTTATGAACATCTACAATTGCTAAAAGGTTTATGATAGCAAAAAGTAGCTATTTGTAAACCCTTGTGATTCAATTAACACCAAAGATAGTATCTATTACCCAATCTATATGACAAAGATTAAAATTATTTTTTTTTTAAAAAAAGAGATAAAAACAAAATTATAGTGTATTCTATGCTCTCGTTAATTGATTTCTTTTTTTGGGGGGGTGAGTTTGGTTAATTGAAATTTGATACAATCGAACACGTAAAAAGAATGTTGTAGACTAAGTGAATCTCTCTACAAAATTCTTAATCCTTAAAAAACACAAGAGAAAGAAGAAAAAAAAAACTTAGAGACCCTATATTCATCATCGAATATCACATACAATTCTATTTATTATTTAAGAAACACTAAGGATAATATCAATAAAATGGAAGAAAAATAAAAGGCAAGGAAAAGCAACAAAATAAATAAATGGTGAAAAGAAAATGCGACAGTGACGTGAAATTCTTAGATTTGAAATGATGAGATGCATTACATTAATAACATATAAGAAGAAGTTAAAAAAAAGTTATGAAAGAAAAAAAAAACACCTCTAATTCAATTTAGTTAATTTTAATTAATAATGTCATAAATCAAGTTAGTTATTTTTAATTAATAATGTCATAGAATTAAATAGTTTAAGTAGTAGTTATATTTAATAACATTATTCGTAATTCAAGAAATAATTTTTTTTCACTAAACTGTTATTAGCTCAATGAATGCATCTATTTGTGAAATAATTGAGTGTTTTATTGATAAATTTCATAATAAATTAAAGATATAAAGTAAAATATATAATTAATACATTTGAAAATAAATCTATATTTTTATAATTAGAATCAGAGAAATGTATGTATTGTTTATTATATAAAGAATCAAAAGTATTAATTTACTGATAAAAAAAGATAGTAGTAATTTTGAACTTGATATAGTTATATTTATTTTTATTTTAAAACAATATATATATATATATATATATATATATATATATATATATATATATATATATATAATATTAAAGTTTCTTTTGTATATTTTATGCATGCAAAAATTTAAACTTTATTTATCATTTTTTTTTTCTTGACCTTTCTCGAGCCGAGTTTCTAGTTCTGCCCCTACATAATTAAAATAATTGGCCAATGAACATGAACACGTCAAAGCAATGCAACCTAGTTTTCTTAATTTGTAAAATTAATTAGCTTGGATGCTTGATAAGGTTACTTGCAATTTGCAATGACCTTGACTTGTTGACCTCTATCATTATTTGGCACACTCATTTAATTTTAACTATGAAGTGTCATTCTCATTGTAAGTAGACTTTTATGTCACAAGTCTGAAAACATTTTTTTTCTTCTTCCAATCCGTGTAAGGGTAGAAAGAATGTTATCAACTTTCTATTTATTTAGTTATGTTTTTTCTTCCATCATTGTTTATTTAGTCTTCTATAGAACTTTGAGTTGTTTCATCTCATTGTCGCAACCGAGTTTATTTCGAGTACTTCGCAAAACAATTTCAGTTTAGTTGCTATCAATACTTTTATTTTGAATTGAAAACATTGAAAAACTCTTTTAAAAATTATCTTTGAAATCATAAATAGGTTTGAGAGTCTTACGTGTAAAGAGGTATTAGCACCGCTACAATGCTCTAATTAAAACACTACTTTTAACTAATTGTAAAATTATGTAAGTTTGTAAATATTTATTTCACTCCAATAAGAAGATGAGAGAAAAAAAATATTTTTGTGATCTTTTATTATTATTTTTGTGGTTTTAAAGATAAGAAGAAATTATATATATTTTTATTTTAAACAAGAGAATTTTAAATTGAAATTGGAAAACATACTTTTTTCCTTGAAAATAAATTTTGTTTTATATTTTATGGACAAAGGAAAAGTTTAAAATTAAAAAAAATAAAAGATTATTTTTAAAATTGGAAAGAATTTTTTTCTTTTACTTTTTAATTTAAAAGAATTTATCTTCACACAAGATTCAAACTAGCAAATGGCTAATCATTAAATACATTTAATCCAAATAATGTTAAAAATAGTATATGTTATTCAATTAGTATTATTAATCGTTGCATATTTGAATAAATTTTATTTTTAATTTTCCTGAAAATACACATTTTTTTTAAAAAAAGATTATTTTAATCTACAATTGTTACAAGGTTTATAATAGAAAAAGACTATTCATAAACTCCTGTGATTGAAATAACACCGAAGATAATATCTAGTACTCAATCAATATGATGAAGATTAAAATTATTTTTCTTTTTTTTTTTAAAAAAAAAGAGATTAAAACAAAATTATAGTATTTCAAACTGTGGTTAATTGATATTGGATACAATCAAACACGTAAAAACTAAAAAGAATGTTGCAGAGACCAAGTGATCGAATCTCTGTACAAAAGCCTGAATCCTCAAACACAAAATTAGTCAATAAGAAAATAAACACGAGAAAAAAAAAACTCAGACCCTATATTCATCAACAAATATCATACATTTCTATTTATTATTTAAGAAACACCAAGGACAATATCAATAAAATTACTGAAATGGTGAAAAGAAAAGGTGACAATAACGTGAAATTCTTGGATTTGAAATGATCAGATGCATCACATTAATAATATAATAGTATTTTTGCCCGTGCATTGCACGAGTCAAATTTAATATATAAATATCACTTTTGAATATCATTAATATGTAAAAAATATTGAAATTTAAGTTAGAACTAAAGATATTAAAAATGATAGATTGAAATATGATAAAATGCTAAGTTAAATAATTCAGTTGATATTAAAATTGTAAGAGAAATATATCATATGTATGTTAGAAATGTATTTAAATTTTGAAGATAAAATATATATTTGAAATTAGTTTTGATATTCAGTTATAGCTTACAAAACGATTTAGTTGATATTAAAAGTATAAGATGATATATCAAATACATATTAAGAGTGTATTTAAATTTTGAAGATAAAATAAATATTTAAAATTGGTTTATGATATTCAGTTACAGTTAAACCATTCGGTTGATATGAAAAGTACAAAGATACTAGATGCATGTTAGAAGAGTGTAATGCACCATTTCATGAGAGGAGAGTATTCAAATAAAAGTAAATGTGAGAGAGAGTAAGGAGAGTGGAGTAATGAGAGCACATACACATTTACACGTTTATATATATATGATAAGAAGAAATTAAAAAAAAAGTTATGAAAAAAAAAAAAAAACCTCTAAAGATGGCTTTCTTATTTACCTCGCCTAATTTCTGAGGGTATAAGAAATGTTAGTAACTAGTGTCTTGTTTCGGTAATGCTTAGATCTTTTTGTCTTTATTTTTAAAATAAATTTTATATTATTATTAATATTTTTATTTGGTACCCATGACATTGGTGCAGAGTATCACTAAATTTGCTGATGACTAATCTCTGCCGGGGAACTTGTCTAGTCACCTTGAGTGGGATCTCCCTTTCCAACATTTGTATATAATAGTTTTAGTAGTTAAACTTTTTTATATTTCCATCATAAATCAAAATCTTTAAACCTGATTTGTTCTTCAATAATGAAATCAAAATCATGTGTGTTCAAGTCAATCATACTTTATTTATTGAGTAAAATATTTTATTGATATTATTTTTAAATTTTTAGCTATATTTTTAATTCTAATGTGAGAAAATATGGGTAGAAGGGTTCATTTACTACAATGATAACAAAGCTATCCTATTGAGATTAAATTACAAGATTCTCTCTTACTTTTGTAGTTATTGTATTCTATATAAAGAAAACTTAACAGACATATAAAAGGATTATTATAAAATTAGAAAACAAAAATGAGCAAGCTGTACGTCAACTTTTCATGAAACCTCCTATTAATAGAATAAAAATATACACGTGTTTAATTTAAAGTTAACTTTTTGGCACGTTTGAACACTTAAATATTTTTTAATAAAATTGAACACTTTAAAAGCATTAATATTATAAATATTCAAAAACATTAACTTCAAATATAATGATATATTCCCTCATTCCTTTTTATCTGTCTTAATTTTAAGGTTTTATGTAGAAATCAAGAAATTCAATAAATATTCTTTGTCCTAATAAAATAGTTATGAGATTTTCTATTTGGCCCTTTTTCATTTCTAATTCACAATTAATGCATATGTGTAAATTAAAAAAAGATTATGTGAAAAGTAAGGGTATAACTGACAAAAGAGTAATTAATGTTATCTTGAACTTTGAAAACGATAGATAAATAGAAACAAAAATCTTCTAAAACTCCAACAATTAAAAAGAAATGGAGGGAGTAAATTATTAAATTAGTTACTCAATAATATAAAAAAGTACAAATTTTAGGAAGTTGTTTTGTGAAGTGAATTATACATTTCTTGAAAAATATAAGTCATCTATTTTTTAAAACCTTTTCAAAAATATAAAATATTTACATTGTAAAATTA
Organism: Pueraria montana var. lobata; assembly: GCA_026413185.1. NCBI lineage: Eukaryota > Viridiplantae > Streptophyta > Magnoliopsida > Fabales > Fabaceae > Pueraria > Pueraria montana. Next base: position 33,606,467 of record CM048651.1, on the reverse strand, counting down.
TGTCTCTTAAAATTTCTTATAAAACTCATTATTATAAGAAGATAAGTATACAATCTTAATTATCATATTAAAATTTTTAACTTCAAATTAAACCAATAATAAAAACATGATCAAATTTTAAATTCAAAACCCACAATCAACAAAAAAATAAAAATAAAAAAATAAAGAAGTGCTGTCAAAATTTTCCCAAATTCAAACCCAGTTTCCCTCTAGTGGGATAAAAATTCACTTTGAAATGAATGGTAAAAGTAGACTTTACTATTATAAGTATTTCACTAAATGAATGGAAAAGAGTAAAGGAAATCTTTATTCATAGTAATATTCACTGTGTGAACTACTTAAATGAATAAAAAATAATTATTTTTTGTAAATAGTAAAACTGTATGGGACGACTCTTACTCCTTGATATAAGTTATAGATAGAGATATATAAAACACTCTTTTGAATAATTTTTATTATTAGTTAGAATTTATTAAAAATTAAAAAATTATAAATAAAACATATTATATAAAAAATGGAGTCTATCAAAAAAAAATTTCTTTCTAAACTACATGTATTCTCCACTAAAAACAATCTTGTTTGAACAGGATAAGACATCAAATTGTATTCTATCAATAATTGCTCTTAAGCATATTAACTACGCTGGTGGTATATGCTATATACTGTATGTTTGGTTTTTTTTTTTTTTTTTTTTTTTTTAACTTTAAACGCGCCTAAATTAGACTTTTGGAAGCTAGTCCGTGTAGCTGTCGGGTTGGACGCGGAATGGTTGCATCATACGTGAGTTTTCAATAAAATCAAACCCACATGTAGTAGCCACATTGGTGGAGGCACGTAGAGAAAGACCAAAGCAATATCCTTTGCTTTAAATAAGTGAGTTTCATGTATGTAACTGAGTATCACATAATCTCTTACCTGTTATCCTCTTCTTTCTGTAACTGCTATATCTTCTCTTTTCTCTTTTTTTGAATTTTATCAAATTGAAAATTAACCTGAATAGTTATTCACACTAGTTTATAAATTTTCATGTACAATAATATGGAAAAGTTTCGAGAACTTGCATAGAAACATAAGTTTTTTTTTTTTTTTCATTTTTCTTCAACTCTGATCGTTGCAGGTGCAGCACTGGGAATTCATAATGGATGAGCAGCAGAGGATCAGTGATGTTGCTTCTTCCTCAAACTCATCTTCTAAGAAATATGATGTTTTTCTAAGCTTTCGTGGTGAAGACACACGCATGAACTTCACAAGCCTTCTTTATGATGCTTTGACTAAAGAAAAAATCGAAACGTTTATAGACGACCGAGGGCTTGAAAAGGGAGATGAAATCTCACCAGCCCTCGTCAAAGCCATGGAAGAATCTCATATATCTGTTGTCATCTTCTCAGAGAATTACGCTTCCTCAAAGTGGTGCTTGAATGAACTCATCAAGATTCTGGAACTCAGGAAAGAAAAGGGACAAATTGTGATACCGGTGTTTTACAACACAGATCCATCCGATGTAAGGAAGCAGACTGGGAGCTACGAGAAAGCCTTTACTAAACATGAGGGAGAACCCATGTGTGGCAAATGGAAAGCTGCTCTCACAGAAGCAGCCAATTTATCTGGGTGGCACTCTCAAAATAGGTAAATAAAATTTTCTGAAATAAAAAATGAGAAAGACATCCAGTTATTGTTTTAAATTGAGTTCGCCATATTTAATTCTAAATTGAGCATACTTTTATAGTATAACAACTTTATCCTAATTTCCATAAGAAGCTTGTTGCATAGAAAAGCAAATGTATTGATTATCTTCTCTAAGTCATCGATTTTCTTTCCACAATTATATGTTTTGGTTTCTTTCTCTAATACACTACCCGACGGACTCACGTTTGAGGGTGGGGGCCTTGGCCTCCCCTGACTTTTTTTCTAAATTAAAAAATAATATATTATTATTTATTTATTTTGAAAAAATCTTTTTTTTTATTCGGTAAAGAAATCTAATCTAAAACTGATTATCATATTTTATTAATTATAGTAATTATACAATTAGTTTTTATCTCTTGATCTTTTTCTAAATTATAAAATCAATAATAATCTTATTTTTTCAAGAAATCTTATCTCAATATTATAATATATCAAATTTTAGTTATTATACAATCAATTTTAGTTATTCTCAATATTATATTTTATATTTGATGTTTTAGTAACAAGACTACACTTCCTAACAAGATGTAAGATGAATGTTTGAATGAATGTTTCTAAGTATATATTGGAAAGAAAATTATTGAAAAATTTAGTATAAACTTAATTATAGATGATTTTCGTGACATGCAAAAAAAGACATTTTGTTTTTTGATAAATAATTAATGTAATTAATGTTTTGGAAAATTAAATTATAAATATATTTTATATAAAATTAATGATATATTTTGTTCCATGAATTTTATTTTTTGTGATTGCCTCCTTGTCATATGAGTTGTCCCTTACTAGTTACTACCATATTGATCATAGATTGTGTATTATAATTTGTGAAGTTTTTGTTTTTCTTTCTTTTGAATTTATTGGACTTATAACACATCATTTATTTCTTTGTTGCCCATTTTTTTTTTATATAAAATTAGAGTGAAGCAAGATGAAGGGCAGAAGCATCCCAATTATGTTGCCACCCCCCTGCCAAACATCTCTGCAACACTCCCTTCGTTGCCCATCACATATGCTAGAACTGAGGCTGAACTTCTTAAGGACATTGTTCAAGATGTTTTGCAAAAATTGGCTCATACATACCCAAACCAGCTTGAAAAATCGTTTGGAATTGGGGAAAGTTGTAAAGAGATTGAATCATTACTAAAAATTGGGTCAAATGAAGTTATAACCCTTGGAATATGGGGCATGGGTGGCATTGGTAAGACCACCCTTGCTACTGCTTTATATAACAACATGTCTAATCAGTTTGAAGGCCATTACTTCCTCCCAAATGTAACAGAAAAATCAAGCAACCTTAAAGCTTTACGTAATGAACTTTTTTCTAAGTTGTTAGGGGAAAAAATTGATGAGATTGATAATTATGATGTAAGAAGGGTTCAAAGTAAAAAAGTTTTCATTGTCCTGGATGATGTGTCTACCCAAGACCAATTAGAAAAACTAACTGTAAAATATCATGCAGGAAGTAGAGTCATTGTTACAACTAGAAATAGGCAAATACTTAGTGAAAGTAGTGAAATATATGAGGTTGTCAAATTGAACCCTGATCCCTCTCTTGAGCTTTTCTGTTTGACTGCTTTTGAAGAAAAACAACCTAAACAGGGATATGAAGATCTATCAACAAGAGTAATTTCCTATTGTAAAGGTGTTCCTTTGGCTTTAAAGGTTCTGGGTGCAAGTCTTCATAAAAGAAGTAAACAGGCATGGGAATGTGAGTTGAGAAAACTTCAAGAGATTCCAAATATGAACATTCATAAAGTATTAAAATTAAGTTATGATGACTTAGATTGTAAACAAAAAGATATATTTTTAGACATTGCATGCTTCTTCAAAGGAGAAGAAAGAGACAGGGCAACAGGAATACTGGAAGCTTTTGGTTTCTATGCAGTGTCTGGAATAGAAGCTCTTTTAGATAAAGCTCTCATAACAATTTCAAATGCCAACCGAATAGAAATGCACGACTTAATACAGGAAATGGGTCGGGAAATTGTTCATCAAGAATCTGAAAAGTACCCTAGAAAGCAAAGTAGATTGTGGAAACATGAGAAAGTGCTTGATGTATTGAAAGATAACAAGGTAAGTGGAAGATGCAATTATTTCTATTTGATAATATGTATCCTGTTTTGAATGTTGCTAGGATGATAGTCTTTGCTAATTATATTATTCTAATTTTTGTTTGTCAGGGAACTGACGATGTTGAAGGCATAATTTTAAATTTGGATGAACTGAAAGAGGATCTATATTTGAGCTCTGATTTCCTTGCAAAGATGACTAACGTGAGAGTTCTTAAAATTTATAAAGGGAACTGGTCGGATAACAAATTTAATGTGTGCCTTCGTGAAGGTCTTGAGTCATTATCCAATAAATTGAGGTACCTTCACTGGGATAGTTGTTCTCTTGAGTGTTGGCCGCCTAACTTTTGTGCAGAACAGCTTGTAGAGCTTCGCATGCAATATAGCAATCTTGAAAAGCTTTGGGACGGGGTTCAGGTATGAATGTGGCTATGCATACTACATTTTGCTTAGGTTTTTCTTTTCGTTAAGGTTCACAATTATGAATTTAGAAATTTCTAAACAGTGTGATGCATCTTTCTTGTTGCAGAATCTTATGAATTTAAAGTCAATTGACCTTTCATTCTTCTGCAAGCTGGTGGAGATCCCAGACTTATCTAAGGCAGAAAAACTTGAAAAAGTTTCTCTTGCTTTATGTGATAGCTTGCATCAGCTGCATCCATCTGTGTTATCTCTTCCCAAGCTTACATATTTGGATTTAGATTGCTGTAGAAAGATTGAAATCCTTGAAAGCAATGTTCGTTCAAAATCTCTCAAAGAACTGACACTCATAGATTGTTCATTGCTCAAGAAATTTTCAGTGACATCAGATGAAATAAAAGTATTGAACTTATCTAACACCGCTATATGTGCATTGTCACCATCAATTGGTGACTTATTGTCTTTAGAAGTGTTAGACCTAAGTGGAACTAATGTTGAGAGCTTGCCTGAAAACATCAGAAACCTTTCAATGCTAACAAGGCTTCAGTTAGAGGATTGTAAGGAACTCGTGTCTCTGCCAGAGCTTCCACCATCCCTGAGAGAGCTTTCTTTAAATGGATGCTGGGAACTCGAGTCTCTGCCAGAGCTTCCACTATCCCTGAGAGAGCTTCCTTTAGATAATTGTGACAAACTCAGGTCTCTGCCGGAGCTTCCACTGACAGTGAAAAAGGTGACTGCCTATAACTGCATTTCTCTGAAGACAGACATCACACAAGGGCTAGTGTTAAAACACATGTTACAATATCTTAAAAATCCTGAGTTTTGTGGTCTTGATTATTTCATCTTTCCGGGAGACCATGTCATCAAAGAGTGTGGGTTTCATGCAGCTGAGAGTTTAATAACTATTCCTTATCTTCCCAAATCTGACTTGTTCGGTTTCATTTACTGCTTCATTTTTTCTGAAGGACAAGACTTGGATGTTTGGGACTATGGTTGGGAGGATGATGTTTCTATTTATATCTATCAAGATGGCATAGAGGTGGGCCGAGAAAACAAACCTATTTAGACTTGGCTGTGATTGACCAATGAATGTGAACATGTTAAAGCAATGCAACCTAGGTTTCTTAATTTCTTCAATTAATTAGCTTGGATATAACCTTACTTGCAATTTGCAACGACTCTGACTTGTTGACCTCCATCATTATTTGGCACACTCATTTAATTTAATTATTATTGTACGTAGACTTTTATGTCCACAAGTCTAAACTTTTTTTTTTCTTCCAATCCGTGTAAGTATAGGAAGAATGTTATCCATTTCCTATTTATTTAGTTATTAAGTGTTGTTACCATCATACACAAATCTCCATAATTGTTTATTTATTCTTCTATAAGTGAGCAAGAGTATGAACTTTGAATGGTTTCATCTAATTGTTGCAATTGGGTTTACCACGAGTATACAATGCAAAACAACTTCAATAGAGTCGCTATCAATATTTTTATTTTGAGGAGAAAATATTGAAAACTCTTTTAAAAATAGTATTTGAAATAAGAAATAGGTTTGAGAGTCTTGCATGGTAGGGAAGATATTAGCACCCCTACAATGCTCTAATTAAAACAATACCTTTAATTAATTGTATAAAATTACTTAACTTTGTAAATATTTATTTCAGCTCAATAAGAAGATAAGAAAAAAAAATATTTTGTTGTTTTTTAATTGTTGTTTTTTAATTGTTATTTTTGTATTTTTAAAAGAAATTTCATTATTTTAATTTTATTTTAAATAACAGAAGTTTAAATTGAAATTAGAAAAAAATACTTTTTTCCTTGAAAAAAAATTGTTTTATATTTTATGGAAAAAAGGAAAAGCTTAAAATTCAAAAATTCATTTTTAAAAGATTATTTTTAAAATTTGAAAGAAATTTTTCTTGTATTTTTTAATCTGAAAGAATTTATCTTCGCACAAGGTTCAAGCTAGCTCGCAAATGGCTAATAGTTAGATCCATACACTCCAAACAATGTCATAGATAGTATATGTTATTCAATTAACATTATTAGTTGTTGTATATTTGGATAAATTTTATTTTTAATTTTCCTGTAAATAAACATTTTTAAAATATAGTTATTTTAACCTACAATTGCTACAAGGTTTATGATAGTTAAAAATAGCTATTCGCAAAACCCTATGGTTCAAATAACACTGAAGATAGTATCTATTACTCAATCAATGACGAAGATTAAAATTATTTTTCTTTTTTTTTTAAAAAAAGAGATAAATAAAATTACAGTATTCCAAACTGGGGTTAATTGAAATTTGACACAATCAAACGCGTAAAAAAAAAAGGCTTAATTACACTTTTTACCTCCAACTTTTAACTTTTTGACGAATTTTATCCCGATAAATTAATTTGACACATTTTACCCCAACTTTTTAAAAAACTTGAAAATTATAAATGAAGCTTATTACCAAATTTTGTATTTTATCAATAATAGAGAGTGTACCTAGGCATGGCAAAGAATTTATTACTTTAAACGCGTCTAAATTTGACTTTTGGAAGCTACTCCATGTGCTTTTGGGGTGGACGCGGAATCATTGCACAATACGTGAGTTTTCAATCAAAATCAAACCCACATTGGTGGAGGCACGTAGAGAAAGAGCAAAGCAATATCCTGTGCTTTAAAGTGAGAAACCACCAAGAAAAAGGGAAAGAACCAACACACAAACTGGCTTGTAACTGAGTATCACATAATCTCTTACCTATTATCCTCTTCTTTGTGTAACTGCTATATCTTCTCTTTTCTCTGTTTTTTTTTTTTTTTCTTTTCTTCAATGTTCTAAACATTTTTTTTTTCAGATTTTCTCTTTTTTTGAATTTTATCAAATTGAAAATTAACCTGAATAGTTATTCACACTAGTTTATAAATATTCATGAACAATAATAAGGAAAAGTTTCAAGAACTCGCATAGAAACATAAGTTTTTTTTCATTTCTCTTCAACTCTGATGGTTGCAGGTGCAGCACTAGGAATTCATAATGGATGAGCAGCAGAGGATCAGTGATGTTGCTTCTTCCTCAAACTCATCTTCTAAGAAGTATGATGTTTTTCTAAGCTTTCGTGGTGAAGACACACGCATGAACTTCACAAGCCTTCTTTATGATGCTTTGACTAGAGCCAAAATCGAAACATTCATAGACAACCGGCTTGAAAAGGGAGATGAAATCTCACCAGCCCTCGTCAAAGCCATTGAAGATTCTCATATATCTATTATCATCTTCTCAGAGAACTATGCTACCTCAAAGTGGTGCTTGAATGAACTCATCAAGATTATGGAATTAAAGGAAAAAAGGGGACAAATTGTGATACCGGTGTTTTATAACGTAGATCCAACCCATGTAAGGCACCAGACCAGGAGCTACAAGAAAGCCTTTGCTGAACATGAGGGACAACCCATGTGCAGCAAATGGAAATCTGCTCTCACGGAAGCAGCCAATTTATCTGGGTGGCACTCTCAAAATAGGTAAATAAAATTTGCATAAGAAGCTTGTTGCATAGAAAAGCAAATGCATGGATTATCTTCTCTATGTCATGGATTTTCTTTCCACAATTATTGTTTTGGTTTCTCTCTCTAGTACACTACCCGACGGACTCACGTTTGAGGATGGGGGAGCCTGACTTTTTTCTAAATTAAAAAATAATAGATTATTATTTATTTATTTTGAAAAAATATTTTTTTTTATTCAGTAAAGAAATCTGATCTAAAACTGAATATCATATTTTATTTAATTATAGTAATTTTACAATTAGTTTTTATCTCTTGATCTTTTTCTAAATTATAAAATCATTAATAATCTTATTTTTTCAAGAAATCTTATCTCAATATTATATTTTATCAAATTTTAGTTATTATAAAATCAATTTTTATCTCCTGACTTTTTAAATTATAAAATCAATAGTAATGTTATCTTCTTTTTTTTTTTTTTAAAGAAATCTTATCTAAACATTATATTTTATCAATTTTTAGTTATTATATAATTAGTTTCTATTTTCTTTGGGCTTTGTTAAACTCTATTTTCTTGAGTTCTTGATTTTCAATTCTCATAAAAAAGTGTTATTGGACTGAAGGCTGAAAGGCACCATATGATAGAAAGATATTTCCAATTTTTCATATTTTAAATTTGATGTTTTAATAACATGACTATACACTTTCTAACAAGATGAAAGATGGATGTTTGAATGACTGTTTCTTAGTATATATTGAAAAGAAAATTATTGAAAAATTTATTTTCTTTGGGCTTTGTTAAACTCTATTTTCTTGAGTTCTTGTTTTTCAAATCTCATAAACAAGTGTTATTAGACTGGCTAGAATTTGTTATAATTTTCAAATTTTGAGAACGCACAATTACAAGGCACTGCATGAAAGAAAGATATTTCCAATTTTTCATATTTTATATTTGATGTTTTAGTAACAAGACTACACTTCCTAACAAGTTGAAAGATGAATGTTTGAATGACAGTTTCTAACTATATATTGAAAAGAAAATTATTGAAAAATTTAGTATAAACTCAATTATAGATTGTTTTTGTGACATGCAAAAAATACATTCTGGTTTTTGATAAACTATTAATGTAATTAACGTTTTGGAACATTAAATTATAAATATTTTATATAAAATTAATGGTACATTTTGTTGGATGAATTTTATTTTTTGTGATTGTCCCCCTGTCATCTGAGTCTATGTCCGTCCTTGACTACTATATTGATCGTAGATTGTGTATAATAATTTGTGAAGTTTCTGTTTTTCTTTCTTTTGAATTTGTTAGACTTATAACACATCAATTATTTCTTTGTTGCCCTTCTCATATGCTAGAACTGAGGCTGATCTCCTTAAGGACATTGTTCAAGATGTTTTGCAAAAATTGGCTCCTACATACCCAAACCAGCTTAAACTGGTTGGAATTGAGGAAAGTAAACAAGAGATTGAATCATTACTAAAAATTGGGTCAAATGAAGTTATAACCCTTGGAATATGGGGCATGGGTGGTGTAGGTAAATCCACCCTTGCTAAGGCTTTATATGACAAACTGTCTTATCAGTTTAAAGGTCGTTACTTCCTCAAAAATGTAAGGGAAAAGTCAAGCAACCTTGAAGCTTTATGTAAAGAACTTTCTAGTAACTTGTTAGGGAATAAAAATCATGGGTTTGATAATTGTGAAATGAGCAGGCTTCCACGTGAAAAATTTTTCATTGTCCTGGATGATGTGTCTGACCCAGAGCAATTAGAAAAACTAATTGAAGAATATGATTTCTTGGGAGCAGGAAGTAGAGTCATTGTTACAACTAGAGATAAACAAATACTTAGCAAAGTCAACAAAATATATCCAGTTAAGGAATTGAACTCTGATAACTCTCTTGAGCTTTTCCGTATGACTGTTTTTGGAGAAAAACAACCTAAACAGGGATATGAACATCTACCACAAAAAGTTATTTCCTATTGCAAAGGTGTTCCTTTGGCTTTAAAGGCTTTGGGTGCAAATCTTCGCGGAAGAAGTAAAGAGGCATGGAAATGTGAGTTGAAAAAACTGCAAAAGATTCCAAATATGAAAATTCATAATGTATTAAAATTAAGTTATGATGGCTTGGATCGTTCTCAAAAGGATATATTTTTAGACATTGCATGCTTCTTGAAAGGAGAAGAAAGAGACTCAGTAACAGAAATACTGGAATCTTTTGGTTTCTTTGCAGCATCTGGAATAGAAGCTCTTTTAGATAAAGCTCTCATAACAATTTCACATGACAATAAAATCGAAATGCATGACTTAATACAAGAGATGGGTCGGGAAATTATTCATCAAGAATCTGAAAAGTACCCTAGAAAGCGAAGTCGATTGTGGAAACATGAGGAAGTGCTTGATGTATTGAAAGATAACAAGGTAAGTGGAAGATGCAACTAGTTCTATTTGATAATATGTATCCTTTTTTGAAGGTAGCTAGGATGATAGTCTTTGCTAATTATTATTTTAATTTTTGTTTTTCAGGGATCTGATGATGTTGAAGGCATAATTTTAAATTTGGGTGAATTGAAAGGGGATCTATATTTGAGCTCTGATTTCCTTGCAAAGATGACTAATGTGAGATTTCTTAAAATCTATAAAGGGTACTGGCGGGGAAACAACGTGTACCTTCGGGAAGGTCTTGAGTCATTATCCAATAAATTGAGGTGCCTTCACTGGGATAGATGTTCTCTTAAGTCTTGGCCGCCTAACTTATGTGCAGAACAGCTTGTAAAGCTTCGCATGCGTTTTACAGATGTTGAAAAGCTTTGGGACGGGGCTCAGGTATGAATGTGGCTATGCATACTACATTTTGCTCAAGTTTTTCTTTCAGTTAAGGTTCACAATTATGAATTTAGAAATTTCTAAACAGTGTGATGCATCTTTCTTGTTGCAGAATCTTAAGAATTTAAAGTCAATTAACCTTTCATTCTTCGAAAAGCTGGTGGAGATCCCAGACTTATCTAAGGCAGAAAAACTTGAAAAAGTTTCTCTTGCTTTCTGTGATAGCTTGCATCAGCTGCATCCATCCGTGTTATCTCTTCCAAAGCTTACATATTTGGATTTATATTGCTGTAGAAAGATTGAAATCCTTGAAAGCAATGTTCGTTCAAAATCTCTCAAAGAACTGAGACTCAGAGGTTGTTCATTGCTCAAGAAATTTTCAGTGACATCAGATGAAATAAAAGTATTGAACTTATCTGACACCGCTATATGTGCATTGTCACCATCAATTGGTGACTTATTGTCTTTAGAAGTGTTAGACCTAAGTGGAACTAATGTTGAGAGCTTGCCTGAAAACATCAAAAACCTTTCAATGCTAACAAGGATTGAGTTAAAGTGTTGTAAGAAACTAGTGTCTCTACCAGAGCTTCCATCATCCCTGAGAGAGCTTTCTTTAAATGGATGCTGGGAACTCGAGTCTCTGCCAGAGCTTCCACTATCCCTGAGAGAGCTTCCTTTAGATAATTGTGAGAAACTCATGTCTCTGCCGGAGCTTCCACTGACAGTGAAAAAGGTGACTGCCTATAACTGCATTTCTCTGAAGACAGACATCACACAAGGGCTAGTGTTAAAACACATGTTACAATATCTTAAAAATCCTGAGTTTTGTGGTCTTGATTATTTCATCTTTCCGGGAGACCATGTCATCAAAGAGTGTGGGTTTCATGCAATAGAGAGTTTAATAACTATTTCTTATCTTCCCAAATCTGACTTGTTCGGTTTCATTTACTGCATCATTTTTTCTAAAGGACAAGACTTACATGTTTCGGAGGCTTATTGGCGGGATGATGTTTCGATTTATATCTATCAAGATGGCATAGAGGTGGGCCGGGAAAACATACATATGTACTGCTGGAGCGGTTTATATTCAGATCACGTGTTCTTTTCTTATGTTGACATTAGCCGATTGGGCAGAATAACTGAAGTAGATGATCAATTTGTCAACATAACATTTAAATTTGAACTTAAAGACCATAAAGAGAGGATAAAAGGGTGTGGGGTCTTCCCAGTATATGCCACAACATCGGGATTGAAGCTGGTTGGACATGATCAAGAGAACCTAAAAGGGTGTGGGGTATTTGCAGTATCTTCATCATCATTGGAGTTGAATCTGGTCAATAGTAGTAGCCAGGAACTTTTTGAATTGGACTTAATTTCTCAAATCTCTAATAATGAGTCACAGGCTAGAGAAATTGCAGTTGGAGGCTTAGGTGATGAAAATGAAGAAAATCGGAAACAATTTCTTGAATGGTGGGACTCAATTGCTCAAATCTCTGATAGTGAAGCACAAGCCAGAGCTATTGGAGTTGGAGGCTCAAATAATGCAAATGAAGATGACCGGAAACAATTTCTTGAATGGTGGGACTCAATTGCTCAAATCTCTGATAATGAGGCACAGGCCAGAGCAACTGGAGTTGGAGGCTCAGGTAATGAAAATGAAGATGGCTGGGAACAACTTCTTCCTGCATCCAAGAGGCAGAGGACTTCACCATAAATGATAATCTTGGTGGAGAATGTTTAGAAATTAGGAATAAAAAGGGAAATAGGCATTCATTCGACAATATCTTTGGACACAGTAAATGAGATATATCAAGTTGTGATTGTAATTGATTCATTACTCAATTTAGATGAAAAGTGTGGTCATATACATTACTAATGACTTTTATCATTTTGAGGATGATTTTGGGTTTAGTTCTTTTGTGTTTGTGTCCTGTTTCCATTCGAATTAATTATGATTTTGATTTTATTTTTGGAGAGTTTTATACATTATGACATGTAACAAGTTGCAATTTCTGAGGGCATTTCTTTTATATAAGTTATTAAAAAGATTGGTATTAAACCTTCAAGTAATACAAAACATCATACTATGAGATAGCCTATTAAATCTGCAAAGAAGAGTTGGCAAAATCCTTCTTAACAAGTTATGGTAATTGAGCCCCAAAATTTTAAGTTCTTGTAACAAGTGACAGATCTTCACCATTCATAGCTTTTTAATTTAAAAATAAAATAGTTATCTTCCTTTTCTTTTTCCTTAAAACCTTACTCTGAAATATACTCTTTATGTTTGTGAGGAAAGGAGTGAGAGATGTATGGGAAAAGATATTTTCGAAGGAAAATAGAAACTTTGGAGAACATGCAGCCTTGTAGATTTATTCAAACAGAAGTTGCCAAGGTTGCAAGAAGTGATGCTGTTTGGGATGTCCATGCCTGATTCGTTATATTTCTTAATCATTTTTTCATGATGTGACAAACATATTTATGTAAAACTTGTGATTAAGATTAATTTGAATATACATCTCAATTATATTTGGCAATTTAAAATTAATTCTATTAGTTATACAAAAATCTAAAACAAACGAGCATGTAATCGATATGGTCTTGCAGTTTAAGAGTTTTGATGATGTGGAAGCAAAGAATAGTGTTGGATTGAGTTTGAATGTTGTTGAAAGAATAAAGTGGGAGCAAGAAAGAGTTGGATGGATTACTTGAAATCAATAATCAATCAATAAACAATACAATTGAAGATGTTACTTTTATTGTTCATTGTAGAGACTGTTTTTTTTTTTTTTTTGTAGGTGTAGAGGCTTATCAATAAACTTAACCAAGAAGTTTTGGAGCATTGTGTATTTGGTGAGGGATTATTTTAATATTTTTCAATAATAAACTTAATCAAGAAGTTTTGGAGCATTATGTATTTGGTAAGGGAGTATTTTAATATTTTTCAATAATAACTGACTCATTTATTAGCTATTGATTCTTTTGCTTTACAAGGGATCTCATTTGCATGTAAATTGCTCAAGAGTATGCCTTAATGAAAAATATAGAAAATGCTTAATTAAGTTGAGAGAGCGTTAATTGAAAGAAAAAGGAATATTTTCACCTTTACTTATAATTTATATTATAGAAGTAAATTAATTTTAAAAGAATAAATGTTAAAAAATAATTTAAATTTAAAAAAATATTTTGAAAATAAGTTTAAAAAAATTATTTTTAATATTTTTATTCCATCAATAAAATATCACCACTTTACAATGAAAAAAATATAAATAAGTTTTTAATTATTTATACGTTTAACACTATAACCAATTCTCACTAACAAAAAGAAAAATGTTTTACTTAAAATTAATTTGATTCTTTGTAACTTTTTTGTGCATGTGTGATCAGTAGCTATACTCTACCTAATAATTAAAAATTAATTTCATCAAAGCATTGAAATTATTGAAATAAATATTATCTCTTAAAATATATTTTTCATATATATATAAATCAATTATTATTATTATTATTATTATTATTATTATTATTATTATTATTATTATAAAAAGAAGGTTTTGCCACATAAACATATGCTACTTGACAATATCACATTCATTCTTTTTCCTCTAAAATTCCACTAAATTATTTTATTTTTTAATTCAGCAAAATAAATATTTATGATAATTAAGGTAATTATTTAATTATGAAATACTTAATTATTGTAATCAATCAAGATTAGAATCTAATTAAAAATATAAATATATATTTTGATTCAAATTAATTAATAATACTAATATCTTTTTTTATTCAAATTTGTAACAAATTTAAATTTAGAAATCTTGCGAGATTTATTTTAAGCAAATACAACTCATAATTTCTCTACTTGAAATACAATTTTTTTTTTACATTATTTTGTAATTTCTTAATTTTCAACTATTGATATAACACAAAAGATTTAATGAAGAGGTTTTACAAAAGAAGATATGTCAAAATTAATATAAGCATTGACCATTAATATTGTTACTTGATTTTATTTAGACCTAGTTGATACTTTTTCAAATTTTTAATTTATCATTTTTTATAAATTTTAAGATTTTAATTTGTAGATATAATTTTAAATATTTTAAATTAAATTTAAAAAATTTGAAAAATAAAATTTACTCCATAAATTCTTATTGACTTAAATATAAAATATTATTAGAGAAAATAGGTCATGCACTGACAGTGTAAAACAGTTTTACACCGTCATCCAATTACATTCCACCATGTATGGTAAGTTTGTTAACTTTTATGATAACTATTTTAAAAGTCATATCAAGGTTATTTATGATTTGATGACAGTGTAAACTGTCAGTGCATGACCATTACATTGTTTAGTATTACATTATTGAGTTTCTCATATTTAAAAGAAATCAATTATATATTGGATCTATTTGTTTAAGCTTATTTTTTTAAAAACAATTTTTCAATAAAATAATTTTTTTTTTGCTTTTTGATGTGTTTATCTAAATTGATTTTTTTAAAAATAAAAAGCAAACTTTTTTAAGAAATAAATCATATCTGGTTATTAAAAATTCACTTTTTTTAAAAAACACTTTTTAAAAAAATATTATTTTAAGTTTAAACAAATTGACTATTATTTATGCATTTATCAGTAGAGAAATGATGTTATTTCTCATAATCATATTACTAATATACTTCCAAACACAAATAAATTTGAAGCCCGTACATTGCACGGGACAAAACCTAGTTAAAGACAAAGGAAGATTAAGAGTAAAAGAGTTTGGAGAAAAAACAAGTGGAAGGAATTTAACTGTTATGTGTTGGTGGAGTGTCGTATTGTTTTGAAGACAATGTAGCTGACTTACAATACTAGCACACACATGAAACCAATTGCAAATGGGAGTGATAATTCTTTCACTCCATGTTCATTTAGTTCTTACTTTTTCAATTCACAGAAATTTTGACTACATACAATATTATCCTTGTAATTATTGTTGATGCATAATTAATTTTATCTGAATTCTTTATTCATATTATTTTGCTAAATAGTGATGTATAATCTTTGCTCGAAGTCAAATAGGATTTTCCTGAAAATTCCAAAGACACTTGTGACAGATTCTAAATAATTTTGTTTCATGTGATTTGTTCCATGATTCTGATTAATCAACCAATGATTCTAATGATAAGTAAATTATAATAAAAATTCAAATAGTTGATAATGTTCAAATTTTAGTCATCAACAAAAAATATAATCCTAGTTTGAGGTTTCCCCAAAACTAGTGATAAGGTGAGTAGCATTTCACACAATTCATTTCTCAAATATTTCCACAAAATGAAGAAAACAGAAATGAAGAAAATCATAAAGGAGTAATGCAGGGATTTCTAATATGATAAGTGCAAAACAAGACTTACTGAAAAGGAATAAAGGAACTGATTTCTATAATATGAAGCTATGCTAAATAATCCTACAAAGAATTCAAGCTATACACGGTAACTGCTACAATCTATGATACAAAAACCAGACTATAAATTAACACTGTACAGCCCCAAATGGCCAAAAAAAAAAAGGTATGCATTTTATTCATCTGTCCAACTTCACAGCCAAATGATGGTCCGGTTGTGTGCACCATGCCATTACCATGGAAGTGGATGTAAGCAACATCACTTTCTGGTTGAGAGGAGACAGTAAGCAATTCCATAACTATAGGCACAATAAAGCTGGCATACACAAACAATCTCCCATTAAAGGATCTTTTCTCCCCAGTAAACTGGTTTAGATAACAGGCCTACCACGTAATCCACTATTTAGGTCCAAATGCTAGTTGTTTTTTTCCCCTCTTTTCTTAATTTAAGTCTTTTCACGTTAAGTAAATAAAGGCTAATATTATTATTATTAAAAAAAAAAAAAAAGCAGTTTGTGTACGAGTATAATTTGTTCTAATAAAAATTTAAGTAATGAAAAATCTACTATAAGGGGATAGAAACAAACACAACTTTAACTGTGATATGGTCATTTAAGTTAAATTTTTCTTCCAATATCAAATTTCCAATACCTCGATGACCTTTATGTTTTTCAGTCTGTAGAATGATTTATGAAGTGTAGTTACCTTTTTAAATATCACTACTTGTTATTCATTTTAAGCATTCTCAATGATAATAATTTTGCATATAAAAAAGTTACCTTTTTTCATATATATATTTATGTACAAAATTTTTACACTTTTATAGTTATTATTAAAAATAGATCCTTTAAATAATTTTTTACTTGCGATTAAAATATAATATCAATTTTTTTGTTTTATATAATGTATAAAAAATTCATAATGAAGTTTAACTTCAATGACTTTGAATTTTTTTTTTATATATTTAAACAATGCAATGAAAAGGCTTCCACTATTAGCATTGACCGAAAAATTGCTTTAGTTTATATAAATGACTAAACTATCATTTTAGTCTTTGAAATTATGCAATGCTGTCACAATAGTCCTTAAAATTAGAAAGATATCAAATAAATCCTTCAAATTGCAACTACTATTATTTTAGCCCCTGACATGTATAACTTACTATCAATATAGTCCTTAAATTTTATAACTTACTATCATTATAATTCCTAAGGCATTGTTTAGATTAATAGTAGATGAGAGGAAAGGAGTAGATAGAAAGTTGATATATTGATTGCTTTGTAAAAATAATAATAGATCAGGATGGAAGTGGAAGAGACTTTATCCATCCCATTCCATTGTTTACTCTATTTTTTATTCTCCTTCAGTTTGAGGTGTAGGGGATGGAGCAAAACTTAAAAAAAAGAATCCTATTTTAACCGGCTAATTAAACATAATCATTTGAAAGTGATTTTAAAGTAGGGATAATATAAGAACTATATAAAGCTATATCTTATTTCGTTTTGTCCTTTGTCCAAACAATGGAATGGAATCATTCCATTCCATTCTAAAATATCCAAACAATAAAATGACATTTTTAATCCAATCCATTTCGTTCCATTATGTTCCAATTCACTTCTCTCCATTCTCTACCGTCAATCCAGACATACCCTTACAAAACTATAGCTCACTTAATGAAGGGACTAAAATGAGTGAAAAATTATAGTTTTGGTGACTTTTTTTTAATTTTGTTAATTTTAGGGATTAAAATGACAGCGAGTGACAAATCCAAGGACTAATTTGGCTATTTACTTTCAAATGAATGGTTTACTTTTAAATATATTTTTTAATAATTTAAATATAAATATGGTAAAATGTGTTTTTTTTTTAATATTTTTGAGTTATATATTATAAGTTTTTTTTTTAACTTTTACGCACAACTAGAAATTCATTATTACTAATTTAAAGATTGAAACTATTTAATCACTATAGAAATTGACTTATTGATTGATTTAGAAATTAAAAATATTTAACTACTAAATAGACTGATTTAGAAACTACATAAAGTTGGTCTCTAACATAGTCATTAATAAATAGCCAACGTTACTTGCAATTTGCAACCTTGACTTAAGTATATTTTGACACTCATTTAATTTAAGGGTATATAATCAATTTTGTTTTATTTTGTTTTATTCTAATTTGACTTCTTTGTTTACTTTTAGGACTAACATAATTAAAAGTCTTTTTATATATAAGTAAAAGGCTAAATTGCAAATTTAGTCCCCTTATATTCCTAATCCGCAATTTTAATTATTTTTAAATCCATGATTTAGGTCCCTAAATTTTTAAAATTACACATTTTTTTGTTGGTCCCTCGGTCCGTTGACCGTCAGTTGGCCATGATGTGACACTTCAATGGTGATGTGACACTTATGTGGACTAGTGATCCGATAAAGTGGTGAAGGAGAAAGAAAGGGACTTGGGTTCTAGTCTCATATCTCTACCATTTTTGCAATACTTTCTAAATTATAAACCACTTTGTCAAATCATTAGTCAACGAAAGTTCCATGTCACCATTGTAGTGTCACATCATTCATCCACGTCAGCATGAAAACGTCACATCATGGTCAACGAACGGAAGGACTAAAATTGCATAATTTTTAAAATTGAGGGACTAAAATTGCAAATTTAAAAATCGGGGGACCAAAATTGCTAAATAAAAATTATAAAGGATCAAAATTATAATTTAACTTAAGTAAAATAAATAAATCAATAATCAAAGATGGCCAATTTTAAAGTACTTCCTGTTTGAAATGATGAGATGCATCACATTAATAATATAATAGTATTTTTGCCCGTGCATTGCACAAGTCAAATTTAATATATAAATATCACTTTTGAATGTCATTAATATGTAAAAAATATTGAAAGTTAAGTTAGAACTGAAGATATTAAAAATGATAGATTGAAATATGATAAAATGTTAAGTTAAATAATTCAGTTGATATTAAAAGTGTAAGAGAATATATCATATGTATGTTAGAAACGTATTTAAATTTTGAAGATAAATATATATTTGAAATTAGTTTTGATATTCAGTTATAGCTTATAAAATGATTTAGTTGATATTAAAAGTATAAGATAATATATCAAATACATATTAAGAGTGTATTAAAATTTTGAAGATAAAATATATATTTAAAATTGGTTTCTGATATTCAGTTACAGTTAAACCGTTCGGTTGATATGAAAAGTACAAAGATACCATGTGCATGTTAGGAGAGTGAAGTGCACCACCACTTCATTAGAGGAAAGTATTCAAATTAAATGTGAGAGAGAGTGAGGAGAGTGGAGCAATGAGAACACATACACATTTACACACACACACACACACACACACACATATATATATATATATATATATATATATATATATATATATATATATATTGGTACCCATGGCATTGGTGCGGAGTATCCACTAGCTTTATTGATGACTAATCTCTGCCAAGAAACCTGACTGGCCACCTTTAGTGGGATCTCCCTTCCCAACATTTGTATATAATAGTTTTAGTAGTTAAACTCTTTTTATTTTTTCATCATAAATCAAAATCTTTAAACCTGATTTGTTCTTCACCTACGAAATCACAATCATGTGTGTTCAAGTCAATCATACTTTATTTATTGAGTAAAATATTTTATTAATATTATTTTTAAATTTTAGCTATATTTTTAATTCTAATGTGAGAAAATATGGGTGGAAGGGTTCATTTTCTACAATGATAACAAAGCTATCCTATTGAGATTAAATTACAAGATTCTCTCTTACTTTTGTAGTTATTATATTCTATATAGGGGACATTTGGTAGGGGAGAAATTTTTTCATATCTAGGAATCATAATTTCTGGGAAAGTCAATTCCTGGAAATCATGGTTCCTGAGAATGATTAAAATATGTTTGGTTAGTCATAATATGTTTCTTGGGAATTAAAGTTTCCTATGTTTGGTTACAAAAGAACTTTCCTGGATATATGATTTTTTTTTTACAAATATACCCTTTATTAAAATAACTTCATTTAATATTTTTCACTGAAATTTTATTAAAAATGTGACACTTACCTAATTTAATTATAGGATTTAAATAAATTTATATATGAAAAAACATTTGCAAAAGAAAATCGAACAAAACTAATTTCAAAATATTTTTTTACAAATATTAATTATTTAATTTAATTATGAGATTGTTTTACTTGGTTGAAATATTATTATGTCTTACTATCATATTAGAGGTAGAATTATAATCTTATAATATAATAATACAAAAGATGAATTTATAAATAATGAGATAAACTTAGATAATAAAGTAGTTGGGATCTATGTTTAAAAAACAAGATAAAGATAAAAAATTATAAATTTTAAAATTAATATTTTTTCAAAATTAAAGATAGAAACATGTAGATAAGTGCAACGTTCAACAATGAAGATAAGCTTATAGATAAAGATGAACCATAGGTGATGATATTTTGTACTTAAAATATGGGGTAATGTAGTCTTTTCATATCATTAAAACTTTTCCCTTAGTCGGGAAACTTAGATTCCCACCTCCCCTGTGAGAAAGTTTTCGTGGGAAACTGATTAAAAAACATTTTCAGGAATCATTCTTTCCTAGGAATCTTTTTTTTTTTTTTTAAAATAGAAACCAAACATGGAAAACTAACATTCCCAACTTAATATTTCTGAGAATCTAAAAATTTCTCTTTTACCAAATATCCCAATAAAGAAAACTTAACAGACATATAAAAGGATTATTATAAAATTAAAAAACAAAAATGAGCAAGCTGTACGTCAACTTTTCATGAAACCTCCTATTAATAGAATAAAAATATGAATGTTTTTTTTTTAATCAATGAGAAAGTACAAAACAAAACAGAAAGACAAACTAATGCCTAACAAAAGCCACCCCTAAGGCATCAGCTAACAACCAAGAAGCTATAGGAGTGGGACAATCAAGATAAGTACAAATAGATTAGTTAGATCTAGCACAAGACTTTGCAAGCCAAATAAAATATACATGTGTTTAATTTAAAGTTAACTTTTTTGGCCCATTTGAACACATAAATATTTTTTTTAATAAAATTGAACACTTTAAGGCATTAATATTATATCTTACCTGTTATCCTCTTCTTTGTGTAACTGCTATATCTTCTCTTTTCTCTGTTTTTTCTTTTCTTTTCTTCTATCTTCTAAACATTTTTTTAGATTTTCTCTTTTTTTGAATTTTATCAAATTATTTAGTCAATACTTTTTATAATTACTAATGACTAATAAAAAATTATTTATTTGTAGAGAGTAAGAAATAGTTATATAAGGATTTTTTTTAGTCAATACTTTGGGTCGGGTGTGTAACACCCCGTTACATTAGACACAATCCACACTAATATTTGTATTTGTTTTAATTAATTATAAAAATAAGGGAATTTTTTTTATTAAACATATTTAGAATAAAACGAATTAATAAAAGCGTAAATATTATATAAAGAACCATTACCAACTGAAATTCAACATCAGTTCATAATACGGAAATAAGCACAGAGTTTAACAGATACAGGAAAATCGAGTATTAGTTATTCCTAACCCATACATGTAATATCCTAGTCAGAGCAGTGAACAAGTTCTACCCTAACCCAAAACATAAACGTAAATAACACTAGCCTTTAGATTTTGTATCTTCTAGTATCTCTTCTTAGTCTTCGCAATCTCTGAAATGACCACGTCAACAAGGAACTTGATCACTAGGCTTGACCATCATCTTTAAGTATCCAATCAGCAAGTACATACAGAAAAGAAAGAAAGAGGAGTGAGACTTGATTTTAATATATATATATATATATATATATATATATATATATATATGTATGTATGTATGTATGTATTACTGACGGTATAAACTACCGTCATTTAATAATAGCGGGGAACCTAATATTTATCTAGTCATAACGTCCCAACTACTAACAACTCAAACCTCTAGACGCAGTATGGATCCATACTCCCCGATTGGAAGTGATTGGGAGTACATACGCCTCAACCCTATGGCAAAAACCTTCATCTTCCCTAGATGAACTCAAATTATCTCAGTTTAGGACATCCACAGTCCTATATAACTCAGGCGTACTCTAGCACCAATCAATGGAATGCTGAGCAGTTGTTGGGGTTGCCAAGCTTGGTCAGATGAAGTCCCCGACACAGGGTGCTCTCATGGCCTTTAGTTACTTCATCACTCGACACCGTACCCCCTAGACTTCCGTCAGTGAGTCCCTGCCTTTCACTCCTCAGCTTGCCAGGCTGTGTCTTCCACTATAGGCAACATGCCGTTGCATGTTCCTCTTTTAACAGTACTCACACTAGAGTACTCACAAGTCACTTTACTCATCATCACTTGACAGATAAACAGTATATAACTAGTATACATCACCATTCACTATATCATATCTAATATCACTGGTCTCATTCACTGAGCACCAGTACAGAGTAACAACACAAGTCTTACAGACAGATAAATAACATTGTCAGAGTACAATCATCATGTCATGTCAATACGTCGAAGCATCTTATCACATATTAAGTATATTAAGATTTATGTAATATCACAAGGTATTTAAGCAAGACAGTAGATACTTTTCTAATCATTAATCTAATAATTAACTAATATTTAACTAATCATTATTTGTATTAAAATCTTATTTAAAACTTATCAAGTTAAATTTATTTGCTTTATCTTTTTCTTTGTCTAATCCCTTAATTTAAATTGTAAAGAGAAACAACTTTCTAACTTACTATAAGTATTTCTGGTACAAGCATAAATAGATTTTTAATATTTAGAAATTCCTTTCTGGCGTGGAAGATCAGATTATACCGCAACCACAGAGCATACTTAGAATTTCCATAGACTATGTTCAAAAACTTAGTAGTAAGAAAAAAATCTTTTTTCTGGTGTGGAAGATCAGATGAAACTGCAACCACAGAGCATACTTCGAATCTTACTCTACTAATTTTAAAAACTCAGTTTAATACAAAGAAAATAAATTCTCATCATAATCTTACAACATATATATAATTTTTTCTAAATTTGTTCTATATTCTCGTTTCCAGTGAAATCAAAAGTTGAAGAGATAAACTTTTTAAAATTTTCAGAAAACTTTGAACCATCTAGTAGACTTTGTCGATTTTATAAAAATAGTAAATGAACTTATTTTGTTACAAAATTTTTATGGTAGATATATAAGACATGTATAAACATCATGATATTTTTATTTTTCCAGAAAACAGTCCAGATTTGTCCCAGTAATTTCCAACATAATGGAAATTTTCAGAAAATTCAGAACAGGTGGGTCAACTTGTAACTTGAATATATAATTCATTTTATCATATTTTGTAGTAGGTCCAAAAGCAAAGTTGTAGATTTTTAAGTTTATTTTCATTTAAAACTGGTTTCACACGATTTCGTTAAGTATAACTTGAGATATTCATAAAATAGTGACTGGTGTCTGGGTCAAAACGCTGGAACATAGTTATATATTGTTTTGTTCTGTGTCAGTTTATGTTTGTTCCTTCTTATTATAAGAATAGGAACGTGTACTGGAAAGAACAATAAGAAGGAAAATTATAACAAAAATTGGGCATGGTCTCCTCTAAAAGAGGGACACTTGTAACAATTCCGATAATAAGAAAATTCACAAATAATAGAAATATAGCAGAAAGAGTAAATAAGAATTTAAAGTGGTGCAGAAAAATAATCAAAGGTAAAACTTATAAAATATAAAGTACGAAAATAAGAAAGAGTAACAAGAGAATCAAGGTCTCACTCCTCCTTACCTAGGAAGTGAGTTTCATTCACAGCAAAGAGGAGAGGAAGAGGAAACAAGATTGCTTCTTGATGGTGAAAGAAGGTAGTTTTGGGTGTGTGATAAGCAAAATTGAATAAGAATTGAAAAAGAACAAGAGAAAGTAGCAGAGTGAGATCGTGAGATGGGGTGAAGCAGTGAAGGACCAGCCTCCTTTTATAGAGGTTCGTAAGATTTTTTTTTTTTAACAGTGACTTGAGTAGGTGAAATGGGCACGTGAGAGGGTAGCTCCACCTATACGAGAGAAATAAAGTTTTACATTTTCTTATACTGCCAGTATAAATTTATATGCTTAAATTTTTAACTTTTTGATCAAACAATTTTATTTTTAATTGAAACTTTTTAGTAAACTTAATTTATGTCCATTATTAATTATCATAACTAAAAATTAAATTTTTATAATTATTTTCAAATAATTCACAGTAATTTTGATTTAGATCTATAAATTTTCAAACTTTATTAGAAATTATATTTTTATATGTGTGACTTATAAATGAACTGACTTTATCAGTTTCATCAAGTTTTGATATTAATCATATACTAACTGACTTATTAACCGTACACTTTAAGCATTTTACGATACTATTCACATCTATTGAGTACTGTTCATAGGCACTGTTCACTCCTTGAATAACTTTTTGCACCTATATTTTTACTGTTTACATCATTTTTGTTGATTTTGCATCAGTGTTTCAATTGAATAAAAATTCAACTGCTTGGGTATTCACACTTATAAAACATGATTTCAAGTTCAAATAATTATTTCGTAATTATTTGAGACTTTTCCTCATATATACCATAAATACAAACAATTATATACTCAATCGTTGTTTTAATAATTTTCCGGACTTTGGTCCGAAATAATTATTAAAAATTCACGATTAAATAGAACAGGAAATTTCGATCACAATAGTATGAATCAATATTAAATTATTAATAAAAAGAAAATAGACCAATTAAAAATGAGAATGTTACAGGGTGGCTTTGTTTTGGTTAGTTGATTCGTGAAACTATAATCTTATTTATTACGCTATGCATATGTTTAGACTAGGCTGTAATTAGCCAATGAATGTGAACATGTTAAAGCAATGCAACTTAGTTTTCTTATTTTCTTACATTTATTAGCTTGGATGTTTGATAACTTACTTGTAATTTGCAACGACCTTGACTTGTTGGTCTCCATAATTATTTGGCTCATTCGCTTAATTTGATTATTAAGTGTCATTCTCATTATATGTAGACTTTTATTTCACTAGTCCGAAAACAATTTGTTTTATTCCAATCCGTGTAATAGTAATTAAACCTAAAAATTAAATTGAAGGAATGAAATAGTAATTAAACTTTTTATTTTTTTTGGACTCAAAAGTTTGTCATGGACATATTGAATTATTGATTACTCTAATTTGCCTTATTTTCTTTTGTACTGAATAACTCACCCTTTGCAAATTGCAATTGAATAGAGGAAACAGCCATGAAACTTCCGCGTAGCTTCAAGGTACCTAACAGCAGTATATTATTGTACTATCTGAACCTATTTGACAGCCAATTCTTGATTGATGATGATATTCAGCCTTTGCAGAGTCTTTCGGTCAAAAGTTAATGGTAGAAATTATTGGAGAGTTCCAGATTATAATAATTTTCATATTAGTCTATATATAATTAAGAATTATTAAAAAAATTTGTAAATAATTTTTTTTTAAAGTAAATTACGTTAAGATTTCGTGAAATAGTATAAACCTCTCCTTTTTTTTGTATATGTATACTAACTCTCTTTATTATTTAAAAAATATTATCCTAATACTCCTTGTACATTACAATAATCTTCTTAATTCTTTAAAAAACATATTATATTATGTTCCTCTATAAGGAAAGTCACTGCAAATATTAAAAAAATAGAGAAAATTTCTCACAAAATTTTAAGAATATCAATGTAATTATTAAAAAATTTAAACATCATATAATCAATTTTGCTAAAAAAAAATCAAAATATAGATACGTGGTAGTTAACTAGTTTTTTTTTTTTTTTTTGACAGAGGGTAGTTAACTAGTAATGAACTAACTAATAATTTTTCTTCATAATAAGTAATAACGCTATTTAGCAACTTGGACGTTAGCTAGCATTGCTGTCATGTTCTAATTTTTAATCTTTATACTATATATAACTTCACTTTTTTTTTTTCTCTAAGAGAACTTCACTAAATTTTATAGCATGACAAGATGGTCCATTTGGGTACCAAGGAGTCTAGGTCAATTGGTTGAGCAAAGTATTTAAGTTGTTGTAAATCCCCGATATCTATTTTCGATTCTTACGGATCAAAAGAAAGATGGTTCATTTGAATTCATTCTTTAACTTTTTCAGGTAACAGGGACCTGATATTTAGCTGTATGTGTAACTGTGTGTCAAATTCTATTTATCTTTATTAATAAAAAGAGCAAATTATATTGATATCTTCTATAATTTTGTCAAATTATATAAAATACTCTAGTTTTTTTTTTTTATCCTTACAGAGATATATAGTATAATGTTTTTTAAACTTTAAGAGGTAGTGTAAAAAGAAGTGTCAATATATATAATGTTTTTCAAACAATTAAAAAAGATTTGTATAAGGTAAAAAAATAGGAATATTTTATGTAATTTGACAAAACTTTTTGAAGTCTCAGTATAATTTGTTCTAATAAAAATTTAACTAATGAAAAAATTACTATAAGGGGATAGAAACAAACACAACTTTAACTGTGATATGGTCATTTAAGTTAATTTTTTCTTCCAATATCAAATTTCCAATACCTCGATGGCCTTTATGTTTTTCAGTCTGTAGAATGATTTCTGAAGTGTAGTTACCTTTTTTAATATCACTACTTGTTATTCATTTTAAGCATTCTCAATGATAATAATTTTGCATATAAAAAAGTTACATTTTTTCATATATATATATATATATATATATTTATGTACAAAATTTTTACACTTTTATAGTTATTATTAAAAATAGATCCTTTAAATAATTTTTTACTTGCTATTAAAATATAATATCAATTTTGTTGTTGTATATAACGTATAAAAAAATCTCAATGAAGTTTAACTTCAATGACTTTGAATTTTTTTTTTATATATTTAAACAATGCAATGAAAGGCTTCCACTATTAGCATTGACCGAAAAATTGCTTTAGTTTATATAAATGACTAAACTATCATTTTAGTCTTTGAAATTATGTGATGTTGTCACAATAGTCCTTAAAATTAGAAAGATATCAAATAAATCCTTCAAATTGAAACTACTATTATTTTAGGCCTTGACATGTATAACTTACCATCATTATAGTCCTTAAATTTTATAACTTACTATCATTATAATTCCTAAGGCATTGTTTAGATTGATAGTAAATGAGAGGAAAGGAGTAGATAGAAAGTTGATCTATTGATTGCTTTGTAAAAATAATAATAGATCACGATGGAAGTGGAAGAGACTTTATCCATCTCATTCCATTGTTTACTCTATTTTTTATTCTCCTTCAATTTGAGGTGTAGGGGATAGAGCAAAACTTAAAAAAAAAATCCTATTTGAATAGGCTAATTGAACATAATCATTTGAAAGTGATTTTAAAGTAGGCATAATATAGGAACTATAAAGCTATATCTTATTTCGTTTTGTCCTTTGTCCAAACAATGGAATGGGATCGTTCCATTCCATTCTAAAATATCCAAACAATAAAATAACATTTTTAATCCAATCCATTTCATTCCATTATGTTCTATTCACTTCACTCCATTCTCCACCATCAATCCAAACATACCCTTACAAAACTATAGCTTACTTAATGAAGGGACTAAAATGAGTGAAAAATTATAGTTTTGGTGACTCTTTTTTTAATTTTGTTAATTTTAGGGATTTAAATAACAGCGAATGACAATTTCAAGGACTAATTTGGTTATTTACTTTCAAATGAATGGTTTACTTTTAAATATATTTTTTAATAATTTAAATATCAATATGGTAAAATGTGTTTTTTTTAATATTTTTGAGTTATATATTATAAGTTTTTTTTAAAACTTTTATGCACAACTAGAAATTTATTATTACATACTAATTTAAAGATTGAAAATATTTAATCACTATAGAAATTGATTTATTGACTGATTTAGAAATTAAAAATATTTAATTACTAAATAGACTGATTTAGAAACTAGATAAAGTTGGTCTCCAAAATAGTCATTAATAAAATAGCCAACGTTACTTGCAATTTGCAACCTTGACTTAAGTGTATTTTGACACTCATTTAATTTAAGGGTAAATAATCAATTTTCTTTCTGAAAGTGTGAGGCATTGTCAATTTAGTCATTGAAAATAATAAAATGACAAAAAGTCCCTAAAAGTACAATTTATCACTTATTTTAGTTCAAAATTCAAAAAGTTATGTGATATAAGTGATAATATTAACATACTTTCAGGGACTAAAATGAACATAAGTAGTTAAGTTTGTGATAACATAAGGACCTTAAGGAACCTTTTTGTCATTTTATTACTTTTAGGGACTAAATTGACAATACATCACACTTTCAATGATGAAATTGATCATTTACCCTTTATTAAATTTAATTATTACTTTTAGGGATTAAATTGACAATGCATCACACTTTTAATCAAAACAGTGTTTAAACTTTTATGTTGCACACACAAGTCTGAAAACATTGTTTTTTCTTCCAGTCCTTGTAAGGATACTACCGACCTGAGTTGCCATAGATCTATCACTTGTGTGCATTCCACAAAATTCCCCTATTAATCCCATCCATAACATACTCGGTTTTGGTCAGGCACTTCAATAGAGGTGCAGATATTCCTCTTTTGAGTATCTCTCCATTCTTAATCACATAATGGCATGATTTCAACTTCACCTTTTTTGCTTCACTCTCATCCTCGGATACGACTGGTACACTTATCGCAATCTATGGTATTTCAAGCTGTGGTTAACTGAAATTTGATACATTCAAACCCGTAAAAAGAATGTTGCAAATGAAGTGAATCTCTCTACAAAAGCCTTAATCCTCAAACACAAAATTAGTATAAAAAAAAATGGCAGACCCTATATTCATCACCGAATATATCATATGCAATTCTATTTATTATTTAAGAAACATCAAAGACAATATAAACAAAATGAACAAAAAGGTAACGAATAGCAACAAAATATACGAAATGGAGAAAAGAAAAGGTGACAGTGACGTAAAATTCTTGGTTTTGAAATGATGAGATGCATTACATTATTGACATGTGAAACGAAATAAAAAATTTAAAAAAAGTGACGAAAGAAAAAATAAAACAGAAAGAAAGAAAACCTCTCAAGATGGCTTTCTTATTTGCCATTTCTTAGCTGCTTTACATTGTGTTTGATTGTGAGGATAGAAAGTAATGAAAGTGTAAGGAAAAAAATGAATAAAAAGAAGTAAAATAAAGTAAAAAGAAAGTGAAAAATAAAGTTGTTTGGTTGAAGTGAAATAAAGTGAAAAAAAAAAAGAGAAAATATTTGAATTAAAGTTATTTGGCAGGTAAAGAAAAAAATTAAAGAAATTAATATTGAATAAAAATATATTATTATTATAATTATTAATATTATTTTTTTATTAGTTATTTTGTTTTTATTGTTAATAATATTTCTATTATTATAATTTTGTATTATTTTGTATTTTACTATTATTTTTATTATTAATATAATTTTTTTTCTAGCTAGTTAAGAGAGTTTTTTCTTATAAGATATTTTCCAAAATTAGTGGCCGGACGTGCAGGAGGATACATTTTACTTAGTTTTTTTTTTCCTTTTTTTTTTTACCGATACAATTCGCTTAGTAAGATGTATAAATTAGCTTTTGGAGGTGAATTATATACCCATGTTTTATTTTGATGTTTTTTTATACTGTAGCAAATGAAATTAATTACTTTCCATTCTAGTTAATTGTAATTAGTAGTTTGATTAATATAGTCACAAATTGTACATTTGTCATGGACAAATTTATTACTCTAATTTGTCTTTTTTTCTTGGTTAAATAACCATTTTGATCTTGAATAAATAAATCGTTGTCAATTTATTCCTTAAAGATGAAAATTTCTTATTTTGTCCCTAAATAGGTAAAAAGTGTGACAATTATATCCTATCGTTAAGTTTTGTGGGATCATTTTATCATTGAACTCTAATGTTCTAATATTCAAGAATCAATTTGACATTAAATTATAAAGTTCTGAGACCAATTTGACATAAGATGTATGACAGGATATAATTGTCACACATTTTATACATTTAAAGACTAAATAAAAAAATTTCATCTTTCAACTACTGAATTATCAACGAATTACACGTTTGGAGACAAATAATTATTTATCCTATTTTCTTTTTACCAAATAAATCACCCTTTGCAATTGAATAGAGGAAACTTCCGCGAAACTTCCTGGTAGGTTCAAGAGTTACCTACATTTACATGGATAGAAGAATTTTCCATGAAATTACTGCATAAGTTTAAGGATTGCCAACAAACAAGGACAGAGGAAATTTCCATGAAATTTCTGCGCAACTTTAAGGTACCTAACAACTCTGTATTAGTGTACTATCGGAACCTGTAAATTGTACGGTAGCTAGCGTTGTTGTCATGCTTTAATAACTTATCTTTATAGCAGGACAGTATGGTCCATTTGGGTCCATTTCCTTTAATTTGTTCAGATAGCAGAGACCTACTGGTATTTGGGTCTACCTCTGTGTGGGGCTGGATTAAGCATGATTCAACCCAAATTCTATTTCTCTCTATTAGTAAAAGTTTAACTTGTGAAAGAATTTTAACTGTAGTATGGTCATTTAAGTTGAACTTTTCTTCCAATTTCAAATTTCCAATTCCTCCATGGCCTTTATTTTTTTCAGTATGTAGAATGATTCATGAAGTTTAGTTACCTTTTTTCATATATACATTTATACAAAAAAAATATGATATTTCTATAGTTATTATTAAAAATATATCCTTTTAATGATTTTTACTTGCAATTAATAAAAACTATAATAATTATTTTTGTATGCAATGTATAAAAAAATCTCAATGAAGTTTAACTTCAATGACTTTGATTTTTTTTTTTTTTTTTTATGTTTAACCTATGCAATGAAAGGCTACACTCACTAGACGTTGTAGGTAAAAAAATGTGTGTGAACGAAAATAATATATTACTCATGCCACTATTAACCGTTATGAATGATTAACCATTAAATATATTTTTTATAATTCAATTAAATATAATAAAATGTGTAGTTTTTATAT
Source organism: Pueraria montana var. lobata (assembly GCA_026413185.1). NCBI lineage: Eukaryota > Viridiplantae > Streptophyta > Magnoliopsida > Fabales > Fabaceae > Pueraria > Pueraria montana. Next base: position 33,575,406 of record CM048651.1, on the reverse strand, counting down.
TTTTGAGATATATATTATAAGTTTTTTCTTTTCATGAACAACTAGAATTTTATTAATTAGAGACTGATTTAGAGATTAAAAATATTTAATCACTATATAAAGTGATTTATAGATAGATTTAGAAATTAAAAATATTGAATTACTAAACAAACCGATTTCGAGACTAAATAAACTTGGCCTCTAAAATAGTCGTTAGTGTCTCTCAAAAAATTATTTATTTATTTAGAAACCAATTTTTAATCACCAATTAAAATATAATTGGAGACAACTTTGTTCAATCGCTAATGACTAATAAAAAAAATTATTTGTTTCTATAGAGTAAGAGATAGTGATATATATGATATAAGGATTCTCTTTTGGTCAATACTTTCTGGTGGCTTTGTTTTGATTAGGGGTATTCATGGGTAGGGTTGGGTTGGATTTCATTAAACTCGTTATATGTTCCAATCAAAATAGTCTGGGTTAGGTTGAATTTGTGTAATTTTTCTATAGGTTGGTTTGAGTTGAGTCAATGGGTCCGAACCAAACCAATAGTGGGTTGGTTTTAGTTGGATTTTTGGTACATAAAATTAAAAATTATTTTATAATTTTTATAAATTAAAATTTTCCTTACCATTTTCAAATGACATTTTGACATAACTTTTGAATGGTTATATTGTCTATGCATTATGATTTTTTTTTTCTTTTCAAATAGTTATGCTATAAACATAAAAGTTCATATGCAACTATGAAGACATTGCACATTTTGATTTGTTTTAAAGTAAAGAATCTTATATATGAGAAGGAAAGAGTGAGACACTCAAACTCGTAAAATTGCTATGACTAATATACTTGCTTGTTTAGTCGTGTATAATGTGTGTCTGTTTTTTCAATTTTTTTATAAAATATATACAAATAATAAATTAAAATTTAAAATCTAAAATATGTTATATTAATGGATTGGGTTGGGTTTGGTTCATGGATTCAACACCAAAACCCGATACCCAACCCAAAGAACAATGAGTTTGATTGGGTTAGGTTGAGTTCCAGTTAAACAATTTAAAACCCAAACCAAAGTGTTTGGATTGGGTTGGGTTAGGTTTGTGGATATCCATACTTGTAAACATCCCTAATTTTAGTTAGTTGATGGAACTATATAATCATACTTATTACACAATACATAAAATAAGAATCATCCAGATGTTTTTAGACTTGGCTGTGATTGACCAATGAATGTGAACATGTTAAAGCAATGCAACCTAGGTTTCTTAATTTCTTCAATTAAGTAGCTTGGATATAACCTTACTTGCAATTTGCAACGACTTTGACTAGTTGGCCTCCATCATTATTTGGCACACTCATTTAATTTAATTATTATTGTACGTAGACTTTTATGTCCACAAGTCTAAACTTTTTTTTTCTTCCAATCCGGGTAAGTATAGGAAGAATGTTATCCATTTCCTATTTATTTAGTTATTAAGTGTTGTTACCATCGTACATAAATCTCCATAATTGTTTATTTATTCTTCTATAAGTGAGCAAGAGTATGAACTTTGAATTGTTTCATCTAATTGTTGCAATTGGGTTTACCACGAGTATACAATGCAAAACAACTTCAATAGAGTCGCTATCAATATTTTTATTTTGAGGAGAAAATATTGAAAACTCTTTTAAAAATAGTCTTTGAAATAAGAAATAGGTTTGGGAGTCTTGCATGGTACGGAAGATATTAGCACCCCTACAATGCTCTAATTAAAACAATACCTTTAATTAATTGTGTAAAATTACTTAATGTAACGTTGTGATTTTACTAATGGTATGTTTTAGTATTTGATTAATAATGAAAGAGCAAACTAAATTTAAATTATGTTAATTGATATAATAATTAACTTAAGTTCTATGTTTTGTTTTGTGCCATAGTGTTATTGTTGGATTTTCATGTATGGTTGGACTTAGAGTGTGTATTGTTAGATGGTTGGAAATTTTACGTGAGTTTCGTGAGTTGTCGGAAAGAAAAATAAGAGAAGAGGGGTGTCCTTAGAGGAAAAGTGGGGGCAAATAGTAAAATTCCATGCAATCTCAAATATTAAACGTGTCAAGCTTCACGTTTCTTCCATTCTTCTTCCTTCCTCCCGAAGTCTCTCTTCTCCTTGCATGGAAGTTTGATTCCTACATCATCTTGAAGCTTGATTTCTTCTTTTCTAGAGCCTCCTTAGTTGATATCAAGTTGGTAAGCCACTTTTTTCTCTCCCTTGGTCTCTTGAAGTTCATCTTTTATCTTCCTCAAGAGTTCTCAAATGGGTTTCTTGTAATATCTTGGTTGGTGGGCGAAAATTTGATTGAAGCTCATTTTGGGATTGATTTAGGTGTCCTCTAGTTGATTCCATAGCCAAAGTTGAGTAGAAATCATTCTTGAATCACCAAGTCTCCTCCCTAGCTTCTTCTTCAAGGTTTTGAGTCAAGAATTCTAGGTAAAGGAAGCTTTAATATGATTGAATGCTTTATTTGTAATTTGTATGCATGGAGTGTTGTTTTTGATTGTGGAATGATGTATATATCTTATGGTTGATGTAAAATTCGAATTGGAATGAATTTGATAGCCATTGATGAGTTTTGAGCATGCTTTCGAGTTTCTAAAACCCTGTTTCGCTTAAGAACATAGTAGTTCTTGCTTAAGCGAAATAGGGGACAGAGAACATTTTTGGTCTGGGGGTTGTCCTAGCTTAAGTGCTAGAATTCCTAGCTTAAGCGAGGCCTAGCTTAAGCGAGGAAAATGCTAGCTTAACGAGGAACCTTGGAGGTGAGTAATTAATTTATGAAATTCTAGCTTAAGCGAGAGTAAGGTGGCGCTTAAGCGAGAATTCATTTTCTACACTATAAAATGGATTTCAAATTTATTTTAAATTGAATTATATCTATTGTATGGGTGTGATGAAGATGTCCACAAAGGTTCTAGAACTATGTTAGGAAATTCACATTTTGTTAAATTTGGTGTTGTGTTGTGAGTAGGGATTCAAGGTGTGAGAATGCCTTACTTGAGCTTATTGAACTGCTGGATGGGTTCATAAGCATGATTTGAGAAAAATGGTGAATTTATAACATAAAGGGGAACATGTGGAAATCAAAATTGATTGACATTGCATATGGGTAGGCACGTAAGTTGAGGGTGCTAGGTAGGCTCTCAACCTAATGCCAGAGGTTTTCGTGGTGGCAAAGGTGGGCCTATAGAATAGCCAAGTGGGCGAATTCCTATAGATGTAAGGTTTTGCAAGCCTTACAGAGGTAAGCCAATACCCACACTTGTCTATATTGGATTACATCCACACTTCCTCCACAAGGTCAGCGCAAGGGACTCCCTGAATAGTCAAAGGTGAAACTATGGTAGGGGATAGGGCCTATGGGGACCGTCCAAAAGTTGTAGAAATCTCCATGGAGTCGAGTCAGCATGGCATTACATAATGAAATTGATATATAAGATTGATGTATGATGTTATCTGATTTACTATTATCGATTGATTTTGATTTTCCTTTAAGTAAATCTTATACTCTTATATATCTATGATTTTTTTTATAAATAAGCTTACCCTTGCATTTTGTGTTTGTGTTTGTGTTATATTACTACAATGATCGTGTGATTGGTACGGGAGTAGATAGCGGTGATGTTGCAGGCTCTTAGGCCACTCGAGACTGAAGTTGGCGTATATGTTGAAGATGGGATAAGATCCCTCCTTTTATATATGTTCTTGTATATATGTACATAGTATGGGCACCAACTTAGGACATATGTATAAATACTTAGGTTGTGGTGAATGTCCTCTAAAAGAGGACTGTTTTGGTATTGTATGTATATATGTATATATATATATATATATATATAAGTTTTGTAAAGTCATACCTAATACTTTTATGATGTGATGATGTACATTATATGTAGGAAAGCAGGTATATATATATGTATTAAATGTGAAAATTTTCTATGTAGTTTAATATGATAATATTGAACAAAATATTTTAGTATAAAAAATATGTAACGAATATGGGTCGTTACACTTAACTTTGTAAATATTTATTTCAGCTCAATAAGAAGACAAGAAAAAAAAATATTTTGTGTTTTTTAATTGTTATTTTTGTATTTTTAAAAGAAATTTCATTATTTTAATTTTATTTTAAATAACAGAAGTTTAAATTGAAATTAGAAAAAAAATACTTTTTCCTTGAAAAAAAATTGTTTTATATTTTATGGAAAAAAGGAAAAGCTTAAAATTCAAAAAGGCATTTTAAAAGATTATTTTTAAAATTTGAAAGAATTTTTTCTTGTACTACCTCCATCCCTATTTATAAGACGTTGTTTTAAAATTTCCTTATCCCTTTCTATAAGACTTCATTTTAACTATCTTATGCATTAATTATTTTTTGTCTAAAATACCCTTATTTATTATAATACATTCATTGAATGTTACCCTGAATGTCTTTTCCTCTCTCCTATAAAGATTAGAAAAGATGAATAGACTCTCATTATTAATCCTAATAATGTCAGTTACACACAAATCTATTATTAATACTTAGATTAACTAACTTTCTTAATAAACGTAATTTAGTCAACAACATCTTATAAATAGGGACGGAGGTAGTATTTTTTAATCTAAAAGAATTTATCTTCGCACAAGGTTCAAGCTAGCTCGCAAATGGCTAATAGTTAGATCCATACACTCCAAACAATGTCATAGATAGTATATGTTATTCAATTAACATTATTAGTTGTTGTATATTTGGATAAATTTTATTTTTAATTTTCCTGTAAATAAACATTTTTAAAAAATAGTTATTTTAACCTACAATTGCTACAAGGTTTATGATAGTTAAAAATAGCTATTCGCAAATCCCTATGGTTCAAATAACATTGAAGATAGTATCTATTACTCAATCAATGATGAAGATTAAAATTATTTTTCTTTTTCTTTAAAAAAAAAGAGATAAATAAAATTACAGTATTCCAAACTGGGGTTAATTCAAATTTGATACAATCAAACGCATAAAAAGAAGGCTTAATTGCACTTTTTATTCCTAACTTTTATCTTTTTGATGAATTTTACCACGGCAAATTAATTTGACGTATTTTATCACAACTTTTTAAAACACTTGAAAATTGTAAATAAAGCTTATTACCAAATTTTGTATTTGATCAATAATAGAAAGTGTACCTAGGCATGGCAAAGAATTTATTACTTTAAACGCGTCTAAATTTGACTTTTGGAAGCTACTCCCATGTGCTTTTGGGGTGGACGCGGAATCATTGCACCATACGTGAGTTTTCAATCAAAATCAAACCCACATTGGTGGAGCCACGTAGAGAAAGAGCAAAGCAGTATCCTGTGCTTTAAATACGTGAGTTTTCATCTATGTTCCTATACAAGAGAGAAACCACCAAGATAAAGAGAAAGAACCAACACACAAACTGGCTTGTAACTGAGTATCACATAATCTCTTACCTGTTATCCTCTTCTTTGTGTAACTGCTATATCTTCTCTTTTCTCTGTTTTTTTTTTCTTTTCTTCAATGTTCTAAACCTTTTTTTAGATTTTCTCTTTTTTTGAATTTTATCAAATTGAAAATTAACCTGAATAGTTAGTTGTTCACACTAGTTTATAAATTTCCATGTACAATAATGAGGAAAAGCTTCAAGAACTTGCATAGAAACATAAGTTTTTTTTCATTTTTCTTCAACTCTGGTCGTTGCAGGTGAAGCACTAGGAATTCATAATGGATGAGCAGCAGAGGATCAGTGATGTTGCTTCTTCCCTAAACTCATCTTCTAAGAAATATGATGTTTTTCTAAGCTTTCATGGTGAAGACACACGGATGAACTTCACAAGCCTTCTTTATGATGCTTTGACTAGAGCCAAAATCGAAACATTCATAGACAACCAGCTTGAAAAGGGAAATGAAATCTCACCAGCTCTCATCAAAGCCATCAAAGATTCTCATATATCTATTGTCGTCTTCTCAGAGAACTATGCTTCCTCAAAGTGGTGCTTGGACGAACTCAGCAAGATTATGAAATTAGAGAAACAAAAAAGACAAATTGTGATACCGGTGTTTTACAAAGTAGATCCATCTGATGTAAGGCACCAGACTGGGAGCTACAAGGAAGCTTTAGCTAAACATGAGGGACATTCCATGTGCAGCGAATGGAAAGCTGCTCTCAGGGAAGCAGCCAATTTATGTGGGTGGCACTCTCAAAATAGGTAAATAAAATTTTATGAAATAAAAAAATTAAAAAGACATAAAGTTATTGTTTTAAATTGAGTTCGCCATATTTAATTATAAATTGAGCATTCTTTTTTAGTATAACAATTTTCATGCTAGTTTGCTTAAGAAGTTGGTTGAATAGAAGAAGCAGAGGCATTGAATATCTTCTCTAAGTCATTGAATTTTCATTTCCCAATTTGTTTCTTTCTCTATTGCACTACCACATTGGTCATACATTGTGTATAATAATTTGTGTAGTTTTGTTTTTCTTTCTTTTGAATTTGTTAGACTTATAACACATAATTTATTTCTTTGTTTCCCATTTCATATGCTAGAATTGAGTCTGAACTCCTTAAGGACATTGTTCAAGATGTTTTGCAAAAATTGGCTCCTACATACCCAAACCAGCTTAAAGGTCTGGTTGGAATTGAGAAAAGTTGTGAAGAAATTGAATCATTACTCAAAATTGGGTCAAGTGAAGTTATAACCCTTGGAATATGGGGCATGGGTGGCATTGGTAAGACCACCCTTGCTAAGTCTTTATATGACAAATTGTCTTATCAGTTTGAAGGCCATTGCTTCCTCGAAAAAGTAAGGGAAAATTCAGGCAACCTCGAAGGATTGCGTAAAGAACTTTTTTCTACATTGTTGGAGGAAGAAAAATGTCAGTTTAATGGTTTTGACATGAGCAGGCTTCAACGTAAAAAAGTGTTCATTGTCCTAGATGATGTGTCTGACCCAGAGCAATTAGAAAAACTAATTGCAGAATATGATTTCTTGGGAGCAGGAAGTAGAGTCATTGTTACAACTAGAAATAGGCAAATACTTGGCGAAAGTAGTCAAGTATATGAGGTTGTCAAATTGAACCCTGGTCCCTCTCTTGAGCTTTTCTGTTTGACTGTTTTTGAAGAAAAACAACCTAAACAGGGATATGAAGATCTATCAAGAAGAGTAATTTCCTATTGTAAAGGTGTTCCTTTGGCTTTAAAGGTTCTGGGTGCAAGTCTTCGTAAAATAAGTAAAGAGGAATGGGAATGTGAGTTGAGAAAACTTCAAGAGATTCCAAATATGAATATTCATAAAGTATTAAAATTAAGTTATGATGGCTTAGATCGTTCACAAAAGGATATATTTTTAGACATTGCATGCTTCTTCAAAGGAGAAGAAAGAGACAGGGTAACAGGAATACTGGAAGCTTCTGGTTTCTATGCAGTGTCTGGAATAGCAACTCTTCTACATAAAGCTCTCATAACAATTTCACATGCCAATAAAATAGAAATGCATGACTTAATACAAGAGATGGGTCGGGAAATTGTTCATCAAGAATCTGAAAAATACCCTGAAAATCGAAGTCGATTGTGGAAATATGAGGAAGTGTTTGATGTATTGAAAGATAACAAGGTAAGTGGAAGATGCAATTATTTCTATTTGATAATATGTATCCTTTTTTGAAGGTAGCTAGGAAGATAGTCTTTGCTAATTATTATTTTAATTTTTGTTTTTCAGGGAACTGATGATGTTGAAGGAATAATTTTAAATTTGGCTAAATTGAAAGGGGATCTATATTTGAGCTCTGATTTCCTTGCAAAGATGACAAACGTGAGATTTCTTAAAATCCATAAAGAGCACTGGTGGCTGTGGCAGTGGGGTGATGAATTTAAAGTGTACCTTCATGATGGTCTTGAGTCATTAACTGATAAATTGAGTTACCTTCACTGGGATAGTTGTTCTCTTGAGTCTAGGCTGCCTAAGTTTTGTGCGGAACGGCTTGTAGAGCTTCGCATGCAAGCTAGCAATCTTGAAAAGCTTTGGGACGGGGTTCAGGTATGAATGTGACTGTTCATACTACATTTTGCTTAGGTTTTTCTTTTAGTTAAGGTTCACAATCATGAATTTAGAAATTTCTAAACAGTGTGGCACATCTTTCTTGTTGCAGAATCTTATGAATTTAAAGTCGATTGACCTTTCATACTCCAAAAAGCTGGTGGAGATCCCAGACTTATCTAAGGCAGAAAAACTTGAAAAAGTTTCTCTTGCTTGCTGTTATAGCTTGCGTCAGCTGCATTCATCCGTGTTATCTCTTCCCAAGCTTACATATTTGGATTTAACAGGCTGTGGAAAGATTGAAAGCCTTGAAAGCAATGTTCGTTCAAAATCTCTCAAAGAACTGAGACTTGGAGGTTGTTCATCGCTCAAGAAATTTTTAGTGACATCAGATGAAATAAAAGTATTGGACTTATCTAACACCGCTATATGTGCATTGTCACCATCAATTGGTGACTTATTGTCTTTAGAAGTGTTAGACCTAAGTGGAAGTAATGTTGAGAGCTTGCCTGAAAACATCAAAAACCTTTCAATGCTAACACAGCTTCAGTTAGAGTGTTGTAAGAAACTTGTGTCTCTGCCAGAGCTTCCATCATCAATGGAGGTACTTCATTTAAATGGTTGCAAGGAACTTGTGTCTCTACCGGAGCTTCCACCATCCCTTGAGGAACTTCATTTAAATGATTGCCGGAAACTCGTGTCTCTGCCGGAGCTTCCATCATCCCTGATGGAACTTTGTTTAAACCATTGTCAGAAACTCATGTCTCTACCGGAGCTTCCATCATCACTGCAACAACTTCATTTAAATGATTGCCAGAAACTCTTGTCTCTGCCGGAGCTTCCATCATCCCTGCTAGAGCTTCCTTTAAATGATTGCTGTAAACTCGTGTCTCTACCAGAGCTTCCATCGTCCCTAAGAGAGTTTCCTTTAAATAATTGCTTGAAACTCGTGTCTCTGCCAAAACTTCCACCATCAGTGGAAAGGGTGAGCACCTTTAACTGCATTTCTCTGAATAGAGACATCACACAAGGGCTACTGTTAGAACACATGTCTCAGAGTCGCATACCCTACTTACATGAACAATATCTTAATAATCCTCAGTTTGATGATCATGATAATTATTTCATCTTCCCAGGCGACCATGTCACCAACGAGTCTGGGTTTCATACAGCGGAGAGTTCACTAACTATTCCTGATCTTCCCAAATCTGACTTGTTGGGTTTCATTTGTTGCATTACTTTTCATAATGGACGAGATATAGATGTTTCGGATGATGCTGTTTGGGATGAAGTTTTGGGTGATCGTGATTGGGTAGATGAATTCTTTGGTGTTTGTTGTTATGTTTTCATTGAGATCTATCAAGATGGCAAACTGATCAACTGGCAACCGATCGGGGAAATAGAACACCCCGAAAATTTAATTTCAGATCACGTGTTCTTTTCCTATGTTGACATTAGCCAATTTGGCAGAATAAGTGAAGTGTGTGATCAATTCAGCAATATAACATTTAAATTTGAAATTGAATTTAAACGTGGCTGGCGTAAGTCACGTGACAAGATGATAAAAGGGTGTGGGGTCATCCCAGTATATGCCACAACATCGGGATTGAAGCTGGTTGGACATGATCAAGAGAATGTTCTTGAATACAAATCAATTGCTCAAATCTTTGATAACGAGACACAGGCCAGAGCAATTGGAGTTGGAGGCTCAAATAATGAAGATGAAGATGGTTGGGAACAACTTCCTACGTCCAAGAAAGAACAACTTTTTGAATTGGACTTAATTTCTCAAATCTCTAATAATGAGTCACAGGCTAGAGAAATTGCAGTTGGAGGCTCAGGTGATGAAAATGAAGATAATCGGAAACAATTTCTTGAATGGTGGGACTCAATTGCTCAAATCTCTGATAGTGAATCACAAGCCAGAGCTATTGGAGTTGGAGGCTCAAATAATGAAAATGAAGATGACCGGAAACAATTTCTTGAATGGTGGGACTCAATTGCTCAAATCTCTAATAATGAGGCACAAGCCAGAACAACTGGAGTTGGAGGCTCAGGTAATGAAAATGAAAATGGTTGAGAACAACTTCTTCCAGCATCCAAGAGGCAGAGGACTTCACCATAAATGATAATCTTGGTGAACAATGTTTAGAAATAAAAAGGTAAACAGTCATTCATTCGATTGTACCTTTGGACACACTAAATGAGTGATATCAAGTTGTGATGGTAATTGATTCATGACTCAAACTTTAGATGAAAAATGCAGTTACATATTATTATATTTTCCTAATGACTTTTATCTTTTTGAGGATGATTTTGTATTCAGTTCTTTTGTGTGTCCTATTTCCATTTGAATTAATTACAGTATGATTTTGATTTTATTTTGGAGAGTTTTATACATTATGACGGTGTAACAAGTTGCAATTTTCAAGCACATTTATTTTATGTCAGTTATCAAAAAGATTGGTATTAAACAAGCAAAGAAGAGTGTTGCGAAATCCTTTTTAACAAGCTATGCTGATTCAGCCCCAAAATTTTAACGTTCTTGTAACAACTGACAGATCTTCGCGATTCATAACTTTTTAATTTAAAAATAAAATAGTTATCTTGCTTTTCTTTTTCCTTAAAACCTTCATTACTCTCAAATATACCCTTTATGTTTGTCAGGAAAGGAGTGAAAAATATATGGGAAAAGGTCCTTTCGAAGGAAAATAGAAATGTTGGAGAACATGCAGTCTTGTAGATGTTATTCAAACAGAAGTTGCCAAGGTTGCAGGAAGTGATGCTGTTTGGGATGTCCATGCCTGTTTGGTTATATTTCTTAATCATTTTTTCATGACGTGACATACATCTTTATGTAAAATTTGTGATTAAGATTAATTTGATATACATCTCAATTATATTTAACAATTCAAAATTAATTCTATTAAAGACAGTTATACTAAAATCTAAAACAAATGAGCATGTAATCGATATGGTCTTGCAATTTAAGGGTTTTGATGATGTGGAAGCAAAAATAGTGTTGGATTGAGTTTGAATGTTGTTGAAAGAATAAAGTGGGAGCAAGAAAGCAGAGTTGGATGAATTACTTCCAAAGGAGGATTAAATGAGTGAAAGAGTTTGGAGAAAAAACAAGTGGAAGGAATTTAGTTGTTATGTGTTGGTGGGGTGTTTTGTATTGAACAGAATGTAGCTGATTTACGATACAAGCACACACATGAAACCAATTGCAAATGGGAGTGATGATTCTTTCACTCCATGTTCATTTCGTTCTTGCTTTTATACAGAAAATTTTACTACAAACAATATTATCCTTATAATTTTGTTAATGAATTATTAATTTTATTGAATTCTTATGCATATTATTTTGCTAAACAATGATGTATCTTTGCTCAAAGTAAAATAGGATTTTCCTGAAAACTCCAAAGCCTCTTGTGACAGATTCTAAATAATTTTGTTTCACGTGATTTGTTCCATATGATTCTGATTCATCAACCAACGATTCTAATGATAAGTAAATTATAAAAAAAAAAAAAATTCAAATAGTTCAAGCCACAGTTGATACTGCTCAAATTTTAGTCTTCAACAAAAAAATAAAATTCTAGTTTGATGCTTTCCCAAAACTAGTGTCTAGTGATATAGAAGTGAGTAGCATTTCACACATTTCATTTCTCAATTATTTCCACAAAATGAAGAAAACAGAAATGAAGAAAATCATAAAGGAGTAATGCAGGAATTCTAAGATGATAAGTGCAATAAAAGAATTACTGAAAAGGAATGAAGGAACTGATTTCTATAATATGAAGCTATGCTATATAATCCTACAAAGAATTCAAGCTATACACAGTAACTGCTACAATCTATGATGCAAAAACCAGACTACAAATTAACACTGTACAGTGTACAGCCTCAAATGGCCAAAAAAATAGGTATACATTTTTATTCATCTGTCCAACCTCACAGACAAATGATGGTTTGGTAGTGTGCACCATGCCATTACCATGGAAGCAGATGTAAGCAACATCACTTTTGTTGAGAGGAGCCAGTAACCAATTCCATAACTATAGGCACAATAAAGCTGGTATACACAAACCCCATCATTGACTGTTGAAACAAGAATATGTCAAGATATACTATCTATGGTTAGTGTCACTGTCTCTAAAGTCATTGTCCTTAGCTGCTAAGCGAGCTGTTGAACGACATTTGTTGGCCGCAATGATATACTTGCTGCACCATAGCGACGAATTCAGGATCATTTGTCTTTCCCACGTACCTTATCCATTGTAGCATTTCATGAAACATGGGAAAAAATCTCATCTGTATTGCTGAGTAAGAGAAGTATGGGATAAGTGTTGTGATCGCAACAAACAACGCCACAATCCAAAAGGAAGGAGATGGTGCAAGAGTTTCAATGAAGACTTTGTAAGCATTTCTGGAAATGCTGGGAGACAATGCTCCATATGCCAGGAGGAAAAGGTACCATATAGCAATGGAGCCCCAGATGAAAATATGTTGAATCAAGGTGAAGTAATTTATAGCAAGAGCCATTTGCAAGTTCACAACCCAAACCACACAAGTATACATCGTTGCTCCGAGTATATCCCTCCAAGCAGTTCTTCCCTTCTCATCAAAGGCTTGAATCTCCATTGCCTTTGTGCAGAAGAAGAAAATTATCATGGCACTAATAAAGCCATTAAGCATCCAGCTGAAAATTTGACGCCAGCTAAAGAGGACATTTTGCACGCCTTCTTGATATAACATAGGAAACTGCCATGTGAAATGCAAATAACATGGAATGATCATCAGAGAAGTAAACCAGGAAACCCAAATAAAGTAAATCAACGCAATGCATACTGTGTTTTACTTTGGATAAAGCCAAAAGAGGGTTTATTCATAGGTGACTTCTGTGTTTTAACATTATAGCTACCCTTGACAATGTGCTCCCCAAGTGATATTGATCATCATATCAATATCATGATGCAACTAAAAGCCACTAGGAAAGGGTAAAAACTAAAAATCAATTAGGTGAACAGGCTGAATTAGGTCTAATGTAGATGTAATCGTATGAATTATTGCAAGATTTTGTTATCTTTTTTGTATGGTGGGTTCTCTCTGCTCTTCCATCAATCAGCACATTATTTTACACCAGAGTAAGGAAAAATTTGATTTCATAACCATTATGAGAAACACAATAGCATGTTGTAGGGTGAACAATAAGCTTACTCTTAGACAGTACCGAGCAGACACATCCTGGTCAAAGACCCCAAGAGCAATAACGGGAAGTAACGAAAAGAAGACATTATAGAGTGACAAAAACCAGTCATTGTATGCAGGTTGCCCAGAGAATGTCTAAATAAACTACAAGCAAACCTGTAATTGTATATTGATGTCAAACATCTTAAGAAGTAATTCTCATGTTGAAGCCAACGTTAAGAAGGCAGAATCACTATATCATACCCAATATTGATGGCATTGCATTTTTTTTCCGTGTTATTCATTCATAAAGTGTTGCGTATATTAATTTGCTGGTTCATATTTTTTTTTGTCTCTATATATAGTTATTGTTATTGGCTGTGTTTGATTTGACGATGTGAGATGGTTGTTGTTATTGCTTCTGATGGATTTCATGATCTATGCTCTTAAATAAGATTAATATATAGATAACGCAACTTGGGTACTGCCATATCTGATTGTATGCGCATTTGATGCTTTGATGCAACACCATACTTGATACCCACATACACATACACATGATGTTTATCATGTTTCCATAAGCAGAGAGCTGTGAGGTTCGTTCAGGGCATCGCGTCATCATGGCATGGCACAGCGTCATCTTTCACGTTTCGTTTTCTTTCTCTTAATTAAGTTTTTGTTTTATTTATTTATTTTGGTTTTTATCTAGCTTTCTATTTCTGGTCCTAATTGGTTTCTTCTGGATTTTTGGGTTCTATGGCCCGTTTAAGTTTTGGGCCTGCTACAAAATAAAGGAACTTTTTCTTCACAATAACTCGTTGGCAATTGTTAAAGCAACGGCCTTATTTACTAAGTGTAACTCTTTTTCTATTTTTAGAGGGTGTTTGTTTCACGGAATCATCTTGCATCCCCAGGAATATTGTAGCCAGGAATGTTATTCCTTGGCATGTATAAAAATGTGTTTAGTTAACTTTTAACATTCCTAGAAATATTTTAAAGTTTTAAAATAATAATGGAAAATAAAAGTAAAAATGGAAGTTATAGTCATATTCCCATGGGAATGTAACTTTCTCACCCCATTAGCATGGAAATAAAAGCTGTATAGACATGAGAATGCAACTTTCCTAGGAATAAAAGATATCCGAAAATATTTTCTAATAACCTCCTAACAAACATGGGAATAAACATTCCCATCTTCATATTCCCGGAAATGCAAGATGATCCGTGAAACAAACGCCTCCTTATATTTTATATACTAACCAATTCACCTGTCTCCGCCACAACAAATGTGGATCTTTCTCCAATCCCTTCACCACTACAACTGTGTGAACTAGCACAAGGCTTAGACTCCAATTGGCATAAATAGGGAATGCCAAGTGTTCTTAGTGAAAAGGGTTAGTCAACGATGGGGATTGGTTTGTGAATTTTTTAAAGTTGGGTAAGACGGAGGTGATGCCAGGATGCGGCTACCGCAGTGAGATGGACAGAAGGGAGAGTGAAAGAAACGAGGGTGTTTAGTTTTAGGACTTAGGAGGGTAATTTGGGGGGTGATTTTAAAAAAAAAACATTGAAAAGGGAGTGTATAAATAAATTATAAATTATTGGAGTGTAAATAGCCACTTCCTAACCTGCCTATCACGTAATCCACGGGAGTTGCTATTCTCATCTCACTTTTTGCTATTCTCACCCACACTTTTGTGAAATCTCTCTTTTGCCCCCTGATTAAATCCCTACACCCCTCCCCTTCCCCTCAGACTTCCCTACACCCCTCCCCTTTACAATGCCGCCGATGAGATTTGAGACGCGTTGGCCGCGCCGCACCACCCCGCGCCACCATGCACCACCTTGCACGACCCCGCACTGCCTGCAAGACCCCGCACAGCCCGTGCAACCCACGTGACCATGACATGACCCCGCACGACCCTCGTGCCGCCCGTACGACCCCTGTGCCGCGCTGCCCTGCACCCCATGCAACCCCACACCTTCCCCACACCATCCTAGAACCACGCCACCCAAATCCAAATGGTTTTTTTGGTTTTGTGTTTTGTTGAATGGGTTTGATGAAACTTTGGTTTGTTACTGGGTTTGAAACGGTGTCTGTTGTTGGAACGTGTTGCATAGTTTGCGCGATAGAAGAGGCCAACGAAAGTTGGTGTCCGTTTTGCATATTTCACGACGGAATCATACTTCCATTTTAGTAAATACGGTGAAAAAAAAATTGAACAATGGAAATGTGATTTCGTTGAACTATTTTCAACGGAATCATATTTCCGTTGTTTTTTTTTCACCCCTTTAGTAAACAACAGAAACACGATTCCATTGAAAATAGTTCAAGAGAATCACATTTCTATTGTTCAATATTTTCTTCCACCATATATATTGAAAAGGAAATAGGATTCCATTGTACACTTGTACAATGGAATCGTGTTTTCATTGTGTATTTTTGTTTGGTACCCCATTCATTACAATGGAAACACGATTCTATTGTACAAGCGTACAACGGAATCCTGTTTCCATGGGAAGGGCAATTTTGGAAATTAATAAAAGGTCACCCAGGTGGGTGGTGAGAATAGCAATTCTAGAGGTGAGAATAGCAACACCCGTAATCCACCATTCTAATTTTGGGTCCATTACATTAGGTCCAAATGCTAGTTGTTGTTGCTTTCCCTCTTTTCTTAATTGAAGTTTTTCAGGTTAAGTCAATGAAGGCTAATATATATTATTATAAAGAAAATAAAATAAACAGTTTGTTTACAAGTAAATAATTAATTTTTTATTCTAATTTGACTTCTTTATTTTCTTTCGGGACTAATAATAATGATTATATTAACTGTGAAGCACGTAAAAAGTAAATTTTTTTATATATAAGTAAAATAAAGGCTTAAATACAATTTTGATTCCCCTATTTTGCTTAATTCGTAATTTTAGTGCCTCTATTTTAAAATAAAGACATTTGGTTTATTGTATTTTAGAAAATTTGTAATTTTGGTCAAATCCTCAATTTTGCCTACATTTTCTTTTTTTTTTTTGGTCCAAATGAACCCTAGACCTAACATTCATTTAAGGTACCATCAAGAAATGATTTAATTAATTAAAATCTAATAAATAAAAGTAGAAAAAATTGTGGATTGAACCAAAATTGCAGATTTTCTAAAATAGGGGACCAAATGTCTCTATTTTGAAATAAGAAGACCAAAATTGCAGATTTGGCAAAATAGGGAGACCAAAGTTGTATTTAAGCCTAAAATAAATAAATAAATAAATAAAGATGGCCACTCTTAAAGTACTTCCTGTTACCAACATTGGTTGGCACAAGTGGTAGCGACTTGTGTCCCTTAACCAAGTGGTCCAAGTTTCGAATCCTGGTGATGCCACTTTGGATATGGAATAAACCATGATGGGAGGGGAATACCCACCTTGGTATGCGCTCACGGTCCCCGACGGAGTTTAGTCATTGCTTCCAGCGATGAATAATCCGTACAAATACCATGGTCAGCAAAAAAAAATACTTCCGATTTGGTTATCCGGTAAATTTGACACATCTGAGATGTGGCAACTTGGTGATGTCAAAATTAATAATAATAAAAATTAATCAATTAAAAATATCAACTCACAAAAGTTTTTCTACCAAAAGAGCTGTGTAATCCTAATTTTTCATTGCACCCAAAAATACATAGGAGCAGGGTAATGTTGGGGTAAAACAAATAAATAAATATTTTCATAAATATTCCTTATTCCCAAAATTAATAAATGATTAAAATTAAAAAAAATTATAAAAAGAATAAAGTTTTTTATAAAATAAATTTGTAAATAAAAATAAACTTGTTTTATAAATAAGTTAATAAGTTAAAGGGTAACTGTTTTTATGCGAACGTTGTGGGGTATTAGTATCTTCCCTACACGTAACAGACTCTCGAATCCCTATATAGATTGATGACTTTTCCTTAAGGTTTATATGTAGTTTTGCCCTAATAAATTATTGTAACGACTCCCTATTTTTTTTCTTTCTTTTTCGCTATCCCGTCATGATCCTAGTTGCGATAATACTATATATACCTTTGGGTGTACTTGTAGTTGTAACTATGTATGGAGCTTTAGTGGCTTTGTTGTGGTCAGTTGGTGGAACTATAATCTTATTTATTATGCAATGCAAACATGAATGTAAACATGTTAAAGCAATGCAACTTAGTTTTCTTAATTTCTTAAATTAATTAGTTTGAATGTTTGGTAATGTTACTTGCAATTTACAACCTTGACTTAAGTGTCATTACTTGACCCTCATTTAAATTAAGGCTTAAATATATATATTTTTTCTCTAAATTCGGCTCAATTTTGTTTTTAGTCTCCAATTTAAAATTGGTTGTTTTAGTCTCTATATTTTGAAAATAATTGTTTTTAGTTCCTTTTCTTAGACATTATTAGGGAGTTGCTTACTTTTCTCACATACACAACACACAAAAATATTACCATTGTCCAACATAGTCCTACAATGCAGAGTAACACATCAAACAAAATCTACAAAGAGGGACTAAAAACCAATGTTTTAAAACTAAATCGGTCATTGAACTGGTTAAGGCACTGATTCAATGTTTAATAGTTCAACCATCGTTGAACCAGAGTCAAATTGGTATAAATAATAATAATAATAATAATAATAATAATAATAATAATAATAATAATAATAATAATAATAATAATAATAATAATAATAATAAATAAATAAATAAATAAATAAATAAATAAATAATACATCAAATAATATTAAAGAAACATAACTTTATAATACTAAAAATAAAATATAATTTCATAGGTTCTTAACATTTAAATGTTGAAACCAAATACATGGACAATGTCAAATTCCTAAAAATCTCACAATTTTGATGATAACAAAAGATATTAATTTTTGAGGAACTAATGAGGTTTATTGAGCTATGCATGCTAAACATGCATCCAATGAAGGCATAGGTATTTGTTTTAACTTAGACGCGTAAAAATGAGTTTTAATATCTAGCATCCAATGCGCTAACGAATATGCGTCCAAAGCTTTTATAAGAAACCAACGTCCAAAGCGTTGTGGTAAAAAGTTGCGTTCAAAGTTTTTTGAAAATCCAGCGCTCAATGTGTTGTCCTCGTTCAATGCTTCTTAACACAAGAAAACTTATGCTCAATGCTTTATAACAAACTAAGTTTTCTATCGTCCAAACGAACATGTGCTTTATGGCTCTTGTCTCTATAACGTTTGTATTGTTAAGATTTATTGTTCTTATATTCTTCCTTGTATAAACCTGTTTAGTCATAAGACGAATCAGAACCCTCAATTATTTTGATTTGATGCAAATAAATATTAAGTTAAAGATTGCATCTGAAAAATGTGAACAAGCGAAAGTGTTGAATCTGCATCTGTAAGCTACAGACAATACGCAAACAGACGCTGAGTCTGATAGCATTTAAAGGCATAGTAAATGCACTGTCATTTTTTATCTCTTTTGTAGGAAATGTTCGTCGAACATCCTTCCTAGGATCTGTTGAAGTGCAATGGAAACAGAAAGTAAAGTCAAAGTTTCAATAGTTTCCCTCGCCTAAAAAGACGAGCCACAGTTATAATGAGTACTTATCTGAGCAAGCGATGTGACTACTGAAGCAGAAGATATGGAGTGCCCCTCAAGGAAGATAAGCAAACTACTTTATCAGCTCTAAATGACAAGTTGGTGAAAAGCAATTAATGCTTGCATTAAATGCTCCAACGAACACCATGCTTCAGATGAAGATCTCATGTGAAGAAGAAGGTTGTTTAAAGACAACGGTTACTTCCTCAGCAAGTTTATATATACCAGAAGTTTTGAAGTGCTAAGTTACGGAACTTAATTCAAATTTGCAAGCATTCTTTCAAAGCCTTCAATTGTTTCTTTGTAAATTCTCTAAGTTGTAAAAGGATCTCAAAACACCTTGAGTATCCTGAGAGAAAAAGACTTTGTGCTTAACTTGTACATCCGTCTGTAAGACAATACCTTAGTCTGTGTGCACCTTTCTCAAACAAATCTTTTGATTTGTTTTAGAGCCAAAAGTGGCTTGATAAGAAAAAATACTTGGGTTGTTAGCTTGGAGAGGCTATTGTAAACCCTACTTAGGTTGAGCCAGAAGTGGCAGTGAACAATACTTGTATCTTGTTCAAAGATAGTGGAACTTGGTAGGTTGCCAATAACTAGACGTAGTCTCGGGGTCGAGACGAACCAGTATGAATCTCTGTGTGCTTTATTTCTACTCCTTTTTCTTTATCAAACTGACCCTGTCTTGTGATTTATTCTCTTGTGAAAAGCTTTCGTCTAAGTTCTTATTAAAACATTGTCTATTTCTGTGTTTCTTAAAACCCTCTTTTTTATTAACCAACAGACGATAGTCCTTTACGAAAAAAATTTAAATCACAATTCAACCCCCCTTCTTGTCATTTTGCCTTAACATTATGATATTCCTCTTGCTTTTTCGAATATGCTTTAACGTTTTAATTTCAAGCATTTAATGAAAAATAATGTTTTTTTAGTATATATACAACCTCCAATCAAAAGCAAATCAAATGTTGTGGCATAGTATTTGATATGAGTTTTTTTTTCTTTATCGTGTGTAGAGATATATTTGTAAAGGAGATATATTGTAAGGAAGAGCTTCATCGATATTTAATTCATCTGCATTACAAGTTTTTATGGAAAACTTGTAAACCTTGGACATCTTCATTTGTATTACAAGTTTTTATGGAAAACTTGCAAACCTTTCTTCATTACAAGTTTTTATGTGGAAAACTTGCAAACCCTTTTTTCATATGACCCCCCTCTCACATAGAGTGGCCAGATGGGGTGATTCTTCTCATCTCAAAAGCATTTATAGACCTAAGCGTCCTAATCTTAAAAGAGAAAACAAATCCTAATTTAAAGGTAATATCTTTTTAAATCTAAACAATATCCTAAAGGTTTGAAACAAAACACAAATTCTTAAAAGATAAACTACATTATTTAAATTTCTAAATTAAAGAAATCAGACATATTCTCAACACTCCTCCTTGACTAAATATCTTTAGACATCCAATCTGAATTTCAAGTTTGAAATTTGGCTTTCCTCTTCCTTTTGATGCTTGTTTTCTTCCTATTTATCTTTCTTCTCTTTTCTTGTCACCGGGCCGCAGGAACTAAAAGCTCTTATACCACTGATGGGTTTTTTGTGTATGTATTTGTAAAAGAAAGGTGCTATATTGTAAAGAGGAGGAGCTTCATTGATATTTTATTCATGGTCATTACAAGTTTTTATGTGGAAAACTTGCAAACCCTTTTTTCATATGACCCCCCTTTCACATAGACGAACCAGTATAAATCTCTATGTGCTTTATCTCTAGTCCTTTTTCTTTATCAAACTGACCCTGTCTTGTGATTTATTCTCATGTGAAAAGCTTTTGTCTGAGTTCTTATTAAAACATCGTCTATTTTTGTGTTTCTTAAAAACCTTTTTTTTATTAACCAACAGACGATAATCCTTTACGAAAAAATTTTAAATCACAATTCAACCCCCCTACTTGTCATTTTGCCTTTACACTATGATATTCCTCTTGCTTTTTCGAATATGCTTTAACGTTTGAATTTCAAGCATTTAATGAAAAACAATGTTTTTTTAGTATATATACAACCTCCAATCAAAAGCAAATCAAATGTCGTGGCATAGTATTTGATATGAGTTTTTTTTTCTTTATCGTGTGTAGAGATATATTTGTAAAGGAGATATATTGTAAGGAGGAGCTTCATAGATATTTTATTCATCTACATTACAAGTTTTTATGGAAAACTTGTAAACCTTGGACATCTTCATTTGCATTACAAGTTTTTTTTATGGAAAAGGAAAAACATGTAAACCTATTCATCTTCATATGCATTACAAGTTTTTATGGAAAACTTGCAAATCTTTCTTCATTACAAGTTTTTATGTGGAAAACTTGCAAACCCTTTTTTCATATGACCCCTCTCTCACATAGAGCGGCCAAGTGGGGTGATTCTTCTCATCTCAAGAGCATCTATTTATAGACCTAAGCGTCCTAATCTTAAAAGAGAAAACAAATCCTAATGTAAAGATAATATCTTTTTAAATCTCTAAACAATATCCAAAAGATTTGATAACAAATTCTTAAAAGATAAACTAAATTATTTAAATTTCTAAATTAAAGAAATCAGACATATTCTCAACACTCCTCCTTGACTAAATATCTTTAGACATCCAATCTGAATTTCAAGTTTGAAATTTGGCTTTCCTCTTCCTTTTGATGCTTGTTTTCTTCCTCTTTATCTTTCTTCTCTTTTCTTGTCACCAGGCCGCAGGAACTAGCTCTTATACCACTGATGGGTTTTTGTGTATAGATGTATTTGTAAAAGAAAGGAGATATATTGTAAAAAGGAGGAGCTTCATTGATATTTTATTCATGGTCATTACAAGTTTTTATGTGGAAAACTTGCAAACCCTTTTTTCATATGACCCCTTCTCACATAGAGTGGTCAGGTAGGGGTGATTCTTCTCATCTCAAGAACATCTATTTATAGACCTAAGTGTCCTAATCTTAAAAGAGAAAACAAATCCTAATTTAAAGATAATATCTTTTTAAATCTAAACAATATCCTAAAGATTTGAGACAAATAACAAATTCTTAATTGCTAAACTAAATTATTTAATTTCTAAACTAAAGATATCAGGCATATTCTCAACAGTATTAAGGAAGAGACTGAAGTAGGAATGAGCAGAGAAGCAGTACACTTTTTAGAAGGTGACAATACCCTTTTAGGAAAGAAAAGAGAACCATTTTTTTCTCTCTCCTTTGCAGAAGTAGACACGTCAAAAGAAGAAATGCGCCAAGCTCTACATGCATTTAATGAAGACTCTAAATGGGAAGATTTATTAAAAGGGCTCACACTCACAATGGACAAGAAGCCTATATAAGAAGGACTAAAAGAGAAGAACAAAAAAAAAATCCTAAACGAACACTCTTATACTCTGAACATTCTCTAAGTCTTCTCTCTAGACGAAACATTCTAAGCTTAAATAGTTCATCTTTTACTTGGCAAAGTTACTTGTAATCGTGCTTATTAACTTTCATATCCCCACATTGTGAGTTGATTACCTTGTAATCTTTTCAAACATTTTGTTTATGAAAATCAGGAGTGACTTAGTGTTAAAGAATACTTGGGTTAAGATTGTTGGTTAGTTGTTGCTGGAAGTGGCTTGGAGAATACTTATTTATAACCAAGTTGGTTAGTGGAACCCTTCAAGTTGGAGGAGATTGGACGTAGCTCAAGTTGCATGAACCAATATAAAAACCTTTGTTGTTTTATTTATTTTTCCCTCACGTGTTTTATCTTGGATGAAAGCTTTTATATCTTGTTTTGTTTCAAAAATGCATATACACACTGTTCAACCTCCCTTCTAATGTGTTCTTTGTTATTTCATTAAAGTGCATACAAAAGTTCAAATCAAATTTATTATAATACTTAAATCGAAGTTTCAACAATACACATCAACATTTATTAACAACAAGTTTACATTTAAAATAAAAAAGAAAATGATAAAAACTTGTCTAAGGGAAGTTAGAGGATCCATGTTAAGGATTGTCCTTTCATAAGTGGGATGACCATATGGTCCCCAAATATCACAATGCAACAAGTCAAAAATAGAGTTAGATAAGCGATTATTGAATATAAAATATAATCTTCTAAACTTAGCAAGAGGGCATATTTGACATGAAGCAGAACAGAAATCATTGGACAAAGAAAATGGAATTTTATTGCTCAAGACTTTATGAACCTTGCCAGAAATATGACCAAACCAAGAATGCTAAACATCGGGATCACTATAAGAATAACTATTTTTTTGAAGAACAAATGCATTACAATGTATAGATTCAATTTGTTTGACAAAATTACAATTCGAATCAACACATTTATTTGAAAGGTAGAAGGAGAGACTGCATCCTTGAGAGACAAGACATAAAGGCCTTTAAGGAGATCACTCGTGCCAATCCTCTTGGAGTGTGGCATCTGCTGAATAGCAAAGTGTTTTGAGAAAAAAATAAACATAGAAGAATCAATTAGTAGTGCACTAACATATAGCGAATTAAAGGTAAATTGCGGACCATACATGACATTGAATAAGATCAAATCAGATGACAATTTGATGGTTACAATGGCAATAATCGAAACAACAACTTTGTTCGGTAAAGTGATACACTTATCAAAAATAGATTGATAAGAAGTGAATAAAGAGGGAGTACAAGTTACATGAACACTTGCACCAGAATCAACAATCCAACAATTATTTGGAAAAGGAAGGGAAGAAGGATCAATAGAAAGTACTATACCATTTGAGGATTCAATATGAGGTATTGTTGCATTGGAAACTTGATGTTGCACAAGGTTCATTAATTGACTGTATTATTGAACATTAAGTTGGAATTGGGGTGCAGATGACTCAATTGGAAGCTTGATTAACAACCTCAGTAGCACTAGAAGATGGCTTCTTGTTATTGGGTGGGAAGCCATGTAGTCTATCGCATCTTGTTATATAAAATGGCTTGTAATACAAGAAATCCAAGAGGGGGTGAATTGGATTCTTTCAAAATTTTCTTTGAAAACAATTTTCTTGATGAAAACTTTTCACAAGATCAAATCATTCTTGATCCATTGCAAGATGAAAGTATATGATTAGGTTGTGTTTACTTATCTCTTATTTCCAAAAAAAAATTAACAAATGATCACAATACAATGCTAGTAATATTGATCAAGATGTAAAAAAGAAAGGAAAAGAAAGAATGACACAAGATCTATATTAGTTCTATTTCAACCTGAAATCTACATTTAGTGTTATCCAAAGCAACCTTAGCTTGGACCTTTTCCACTATTTAGAATTTGTATACACACAAGCTCACATGCACATGCAGCACATATGCAATGATCTTCTTAAAAACCTATCAAGAAACACTACAATATAGAAAACCTATTTACATGCAATGCAACTAAGGAAACCTACCATATACACGAATTACACATCAAAGTTAAAGGAAAGAATTCACCTAGAATGGGAAGATATGAAAAGTTGAAGTTCTTCCTAATTTGCTTTCATATTCCCTTCATGTAGCTTGATCAAGATCAATTGATTTCTTGAAGATAAGAAAAGTGTTGTTCAATGAATCTCAGAGATAATGACACTCAGTTTCTAATCTCTCTCAGATGAAAATTATGAAAAGATTTGAGAGAAATTGGTGTCACACATGAAAGCTTTCCAAATGTTAGTTTTATAGCCTTCTGAACAGAGATAATCGATTGTTACTAAGGATAATCGATTATTTTGTTCATGTCATCATCTGATAACACTGATGAACGAAATAGTCGATTATTTTCCCAAATAATCGATTAATTGTGAATGACTCATTTTTCTTCCAAGGCCAAATAATCGATTATTTCAAGTGGATAATCGATTATTTGCGAATGTGCAACAATTTTTATAAAACAGAGCCTCGAGATAATCGATTAAAATGTTCTGATAATCGATTACTTTGTTCTTGGATTGAAATCTTAGAATTTTCAAAAACGTTTTTGCCCAGATTCAATCCTTAACCAAAATATATAGCGAATCAATGATCAATCAATGCAAACATGAGAGAATAGAAGTATAACTAGCCTAGATGCATGATACACACACGTTCACACATTAAAAGCTATAACAAGCATCCTAATTAGACTAGTGTTCTCAATATATATGGAGCACACTTAAACAATTACAAGTACAACATCATCAAAACTATATGCAGTTGCAAATACAGAGGCACAAGGGTCTTCATTTCATTACATTTTCCCCTCTTTTGATGATGTCCAAGCTCCATATGATGTTGTTCCTTAGTCTTCACTTAGTGTTTGAATGTTGAGTCATGTCATTATGTTTTTATCAATATTTCAATTCAAGACTTCAATTTCCTGTTTCAAAACATCATACACTTTCTCCCCCTTTGGGCATATAAAAAAGAATCAAGTACAATATATGATAAAGTGAAATAGGGATAGAAATAGAAACAAGTCATGAACCAAAAGCAAATTTCATTCATTAATATAAAACATATATAGCCAATAAGATAAGAATGATGCACATATCTTGGCTTAGAAAACATCATTAATCATAGGACTCAAACAAGCATTAGTAAACATAATCAAAGACATGGAAACAAACACATCAAAACATAAAAACTAAAGCTGAAACAACAAGACCAAAGAAGAGCGGAGGACAATCCTAAGACCAAGGCTCCTAGTCTTCATCACTATCATCACCTTTGTGATGCTTCCTAAGCCTAGCCTCAATGCTTTCCAGCCTCTCATTGATGCTCTCCAAAGTCTCATTGTGAGACTCACTCTGCTCCCTTTGCCAGTTGTAGATCTGATCAACTTTCATTAGCAAAGTTCTCTCAAAGGGAGGGAGGGGCTTTTCTTCACTTACTCATGTAGCTTCAATCTCTTCCACCTCAGGCTCGAGGGCTTCATCTTTGTAGAACCAGTGGTCATCTTTCTCAATAAGGCTCATGTGATGAAGAGTAGAATCATCAATTTTGCTTGAGCTTTGGACGATCTTGTACTTCTCATCCTTGAAGTCCATTCCATAATGCTCTATGACCTTAGAGATGAACTCAACATAGGGGATGGGATACTCAGCCAACCTCCTTGTCTTGAGGATGTTATCCACAATGATAGTACTCCAATCAACTTGAATGCTCTTCTTCAGAGCATGGATCAGAAGCATGCCATCCACAGACAACTGAGCATGGTTGCCTCCTCTTGGTGCAAGCACCCAAGCTATAACATAGGCAAGCATCCTTTCATCCATCTTCATGCCACCCGCCTCGAATTGCTTGCAAGAAGTTGAAGTTCCAGGATTCCTTAAACAATCCTTGTATACCTTGAACTTGTCAAAATCTTTCAAGCCACTTGTAACTCATAATCCTTCCAAAAGAAATCCAACAATCCCTACCCAGACAGCCTCATTCAAAACAATCTCAACACTTTTTACAGTAGAGTGTATCTCACTATCCCTAACCCTTACAACAACATAGAAAGCTCTAACAAGATCAGGGTAGTGTTTACCTTTCATTTCCACAAAGGTCTTGAGACCTTGCTTCTCCAATAACTCATGAAAACCAAAATGTTGGTTCTTGAACCAACTCAATAAGAGATACTTGTAGGGAATAATCTTCCTGTCCTTCTAAAAATTCTTGAAATCGGACCTATCATCAGGGTTTGAGAGCCACCTTTCAAGGTTTACGGAGCGACTGACTTCCTTCTCCTTTCCTTTTCTCTTGGAAGCCTCAGCAGCAGCCCTCTCGGGTCTCTTGTTAGGGTTGGAGGAAGACATGATTGGTAAGGTTTGAAGGTTTAAGAGAGAGTGGGAGTTGTAAAGAGAATGGGTTTTTGGTGTTGTGAAGGATGAAGATGGGGTTTAGGGTGTTTATAAAGTGTTTAAGTTGGTTGGGGAGGTATGTGAGGAGTTAAAACTGTGGGAAATGAATGGGTGTGAGGTTGGGGTTTGAGTTTTTCGCGCAAAACGAAGAGTCAGCACTCAGAGTCAGAACGCTCGAAATAATTGATTAGATAATCGATTATATTATGCAGAAAAACCTTACTAAACAGGTTCTGCTATAAATAATCAATTATGCTTGAGATAATCGATTATTTGCGCAAGCATGTCACTCATAGAGTTTGAAATAATCAATTATTTCTAAAATAATCGATTATCTGCGCAACTGATGTTCCCACCAGATGCTAGATAATTGATTATCCACTTATGATAATCGATTATTTGCGCAAGCATGAGTTTTTCAACTCACAGGAAAGCACGAAATAATCGATTATATCTGAGATAATCGATTATGCTAGAACAGAGCACACACGTAAACACTTTAAACATGCAAATTAACATACTTAGCACACATACAACATTTATTTATCCCCCTTCCCCTTTTTTTTAATACAAACATATATGATACAAAACATACAAGATATAAAACACACTGCAAGGAAGAAAAAGAACACACAAGACATAAAATTAAATCATCATATACAAGGATGCATATGGTTATAATGTCATGTTGGTTCCATCTAGTATGCCTAGTTCATTTCTCATGGTGTAGAACCTATCTCTAGGCAGAAGTTTTGTGAAAATGTCAGCTAATTGATTGAGAGTGTCTACAAACTCAATTTCACACTCACCTTTTAAATTTTAAAACATGATCTTTAATAAAATGATGCCTAATCTCTATGTGCTTAGTTATAGAGTGCATGACAGGATTTTTAGTCAAATTAATAGCACTTGTGTTATCACATCTTAAGGGAATGTGATCAAGGAAGATACCATAATCTTCTAGTTGTTGTTTCATCTAGAGGACTTGTGCACAACAACTACCGGCAGCAATATATTCAACTTCAGTGGTAGATAGTGTTACACAAGCTTGTTTCTTAGAGTGCCAAGAAACCAAAGCACTCCCAAGCAAATGACATGTACCACTAGTACTCTTCCTATCTACCTTACATCCAGCAAAGTCTGAATCTGAATATCCAACTAAGCTAATAGATGCACCCTTAGGGTACCATAAGCCAACATTTACAGTTCCTTTGATGTATTTAAGTATTCTTTTAACAACAACTAGGTGTGATTCCTTAGGATTATCTTGAAATCTAGCACATACACAAACAATATGCATAATATCAGGGTGACTAACAGTTAGATAAAATAGAGAGCCAATCATACCTATGTATCTCTTTTCATCTATATGTTTTCCTTTTTCATCCAGATCAAGATAACATGAGGTAGCCATAGGTGTATTTAATTCCTTGGAAATTTCCATACCAAACCTCTTGAGTAGATCAATGCAATACTTGGATTGGTTGATGGAGGTTCCATTTTCTAACTGTTTTATTTGAAGTCCAAGGAAGTAGGATAGTTCTCCCATCATGGACATTTCAAACTCACACTGCATGGTCTTAGCAAATTCTTGACACAAGACATCATTAGTAGCACCGAAAATAATATCATCTACATATATTTGCACTAATAGAATGTCCTTTTTAGTTTTCTTAATAAACAAAGTTGTATCAACTTTGCCTCTTGCAAACTTATGTTGAATTAAGAAGTTACTTGATCTTTCATACCAAGGCCTTGGTGCTTGTTTCAAACAATATAGTGCCTTTTTTAATTTATAAACATGATTAGGAAAGTCACAATCAACAAAACTAGGGGGCTAAGAGACATAGACTTCCTCCTTAATATATCCATTTAAAAAAACATTTTTGACATCCATTTGGAAAAGCTTAAAATCCATTAAGGAAGCAAAAGCAAGAAGAAGTCTTATGGCCTCAAGTCTTGCAACAGGGGCATAAGATTCATCATAATCAATACCTTATTCTTGATTATAGCCTTTGGCTACCAAATGGACTTTATTTTTGGTTATAAAACCGGATTCATCCATTTTGTTACGAAAAACCCATCTAATACTAATTACTTGTTGAGCATTAGTTCTTGGCACAAGATCCCAAACTTCATTTCTTTTAAATTGATTCAATTCTTCTTGCATTGCCAATAACCAATGTTCATCAAGTAAGGCCTCCTCAATTGATTTTGGCTCTACTTGGAATACAAAAGCAACACATCTACAAAAATTATTAAGTGAGCTACTAGTAGTTACCCCTTTTACTTATATCACCTATAATGTTGTCAAGTGATAGGTCTCTAGAGGTTCTCCATTCCTTAGGTAGCTCCATTGTAGGTGGTTGAGTTGTATCAATTGTTGGCCTTTCCACAATGTGAAGTCTAGTTTCCTCAATTTGGCTAGAATCTGTAAGTTGACATGCACAATCATCATCTAGATCTCTTTTTGACTCATGGGGTTTTACCTCATGGTCATTGGTTTCATCAAAAGCAATATGAACAGATTCTTCAATCATTAAATTATTGAAAACTCTATAAGCTTTACTAGTCAAAGAGTATCCCAAAAAGATAGCCTTATCCGCCTTTGAGTCAAATTTGCCTAAGTTATCTTTACCATTATTCAAAACAAAGCATATAGTACCAAAGACCCTTAGGTGTGATATGTTAGGTTTCTACCTTTAAAAAGTTCATAGGGAATTTTCTTTAAAATAAGTCCTATGAGCATTCTATTGAGAACATATAAAGTTGTACTAACCGCATCCGCCCAAAAGTATTTAGGAAGATAGGTTTCATTCAACATAGTTCTTGCTAGTTCTTCCAAAGACTGATTTTTCCTTTCAACAACTCAATTTTGTTGTGGAGTTCTAAGAGCTGAGAAGTTATGAGAAATGCCATTTTCTTCACAAAAATTTTCAAAATCTTCATTTTGAAACTCACCTCCATGATCACTTCTTAGGGCCTTAATTTTCAAATCCTTTTCATTTTGAATAACTTTGGCAAGTTTCTTAAAGGCTTTAAAAGCTTCACTTTTTAGCAAGAGAAAAAGAGTCCATGTGAATCTAGAGTAATCATCAACAATCACTAAAGCATAATATTTCCCTCCTAGACTCATGGTTCTTGAAGGTCCAAACAAGTCCAAGTGAAGTAATTCTAAAGGTTTAGATGTAGAGACTACACCTTTTGGTTTAAAAGATACTTTGACTTGTTTTCCCTTTTGACAAGCATCACATAGCTTATCTTTTTGGAACTTGAGTTTAGGAAGTCCTATTACTAGGTCTTTGGCAATGAGTTTATTCAATTGATTCATATGAATATGAGCTACACGTCTATGCTAAAGCCAAGATTCATCATGCTTACTTAAAAGACATTTACAATCACTAATGGATGCTTTTTCTAAATCAAGCATATAGATGTTATCAATTCTATTTCTACAAGTTTCACAACATTTGAAGGACTACAAATCATGCAATATTCAGAATTCAAGGAAATCTTAAAGCCTTTATCACACAATTGGCTAATTCTAAGCAAGTTGTGTTTTAAGCCTTCAACCAGTAGAACATTTTCTATGCATGCATTTGTAGAGTTCTGAATTTTACCAATACCCAAGATTCTTCCTTTATTATTGTCACCATAAGTCACAAATCCATCTTGCTTTGAAGAGATTTCAGAAAATTTGGTTGCATCTCTTGTCTTATGCTTTGAACACCTGTTGTCCAAATACCATAAGGATCTCCGGGCCTTCAAGCATACCTACAAAATAGATTTAAGGAAGTTGTTGAGGTACCCAAATTGTTTTGGGTCCTTGGAGATTAGTAGGGGGTTTGGTTCCTTTTGGGATCCACATGTATTTGCCACTAGGAATGCCATATTTTCTTATGTAACACATGTTAGTGGTATGACCTTTCCTATTGCAATAAAAGCATGTCACAAAAGGAGAACTAGTTGATCTCCTAAAGCTGAAAAAGTTTTTATGAACCTTTTGTTGTGGTTTGTAATTAAACCAACTCCAGCTTTATCAAAAACACATTTTTGTTTTCCAAGGATAGTATCCAAGTTGGCTCTACCATTGGTAAACTTAGCAAGAGTCTTTTTAAGATATTCATTTTCAGCTTTAAGACAAATACAACTATGACATTCAACCTTTTGAGATGAGGAGGATGATGGTGCATGATTAGTATGAGCAAGCTCTAATTTATCATACTTATGCTTAAGATCATCAAATTCCTTTTTGAGAGTGTCAAGTTATGACTCATATTCCTTGTTTTTACACTTAAGCTTATTGTTAGAAATAACTACCTTTTGTGCCTCTTCATGAATATTCTCAAATGCTTGATATAATTCATCATATGATAAGATTTAAGTGTCATGATCACTTACATTGGTTTCTTCATCTTGTGAAGCCATTAGGGAAAGGTTGGCCTTCTCTTCCTCACTTCAGTCACTTGAGGAGATTGCTTTACTATCTTCCCAAGCAATATAGGCTCTCTTCTTCTTAGTTGACTTCTTATGCTTCTTTTCTCCCCCTTGTTGTTTCTTTAGGTAGATTGGGCAATCGGTCTTGATGTGACCTTGTTTTCCACATTCAAAACAAGTGTATGCAGTTGATGTTGAATCAGTTTTGTTGGTGCCCTTTTTCTGAAAAGTTCATTTGTCTCTTCCTTTGTTCTTCATGAATTTGGTAAACTTCTTGACAAGCAAGTTCAAATTTTCATTTTCAGAATTCTCATATTGCTCTCCTTCACTATTTTCACATGTTGGTGTTGTTGTCTTGAGAGCCAATCCCATTTTCTTCTTGTCAAGCTCTTTTTCCTCTTTGAGTCTACCAAGCTCCAATTCATGTTCCCTAAGTTTCCCAAAAATTGTGGCCATGTTCATAGTTGTTAAATCCTTAGATTTTGAGATGGTCGTCACCTTAGGTTGCCAAGTTCTATTGAGACTTTTGAGAATCTTGATGTTGAGCTCTTCTCTGTCAAATTCCTTGCCAAGACCCATCAAGTGATTTACAATGTGTGTAAATCGTTTCTGCACATCGGAAATGCTTTCTCCCGGCAACATCCTGAACATCTCATATTCTTGTATAAGAATATTCTTCATTGACCTCTTCACTTCCTTGGTTCCTTCATGGGTGACCTCTAGGTTATCCTAAATTTCCTTTGCATTTACACACTGCGAAACACGAAAGAACTCATCGAGAGTCAAAGCAGATGAAAGAATATTTTTAGCTTTAACATCATATTGGGCACGTCTATTTTAAGCATTTGTCCTGTTAGCAAAATCAGTTTCTACGGTTTTACCATCTACTACATGAGTGGGAATAAAAGGACCATTAAGTAAAGCTTCCCATACACCTCTATCAACGGATTCAAGAAAGATTTTCATATGAATTTTCCAAAAAGCATAGTTTTCACCAGCAAAAGGTGGGGGTCAGTTTATGGAAGAGCTGTAACACCCTAAATTCGGGCTTACATATATACTCATTTTAAACTTTTAATTCAATAGGCGTGTTACTTTATTCAATTCTTGTAAAAGAAAGAAGAGATCCTTTATTTATTTATTTTCTAAAACACTATAGCTTGTTTTATTGTGCAAATCAAGTGTATATAGAAAACATAAGTTGGAATTTTTACCAAGTTGTTAAAAAAAATTTATTTCGATTTCTATTTCAAAAATTGTGCTTCGCTTAATACTTAAAAACGGGTTATTTTTCTGTTACCAGATATACATATATATACATGAAATAGAGAATTTCATAATCCAAATATTTTCCGGAGCAATAGTAAAATATACATCCCCAAAGTATATACCAAATACATAGGGTAAAAGAGTGCGAAAGCTGAATATACATACCGAAAATCTGAAACCTAGGTCTACCCATATCCAAATACATAAAAAGGGCAAAACCTAGTCTCAGAGCAGTCATCTCTAAACCCAATCCTGCATGTTAGACTAATCCCAATAAATAGAATAGCGGAGGGTCTTTGACAAGATCCCTGAGAAGAAATATAGTGGTCATCATCCACAGGATCCGCCATGGAATCTTCCTCAAAGTTCTCTAAACCCTTCTTAAAAACCTTGACTCATTGTTCCCTAAGTTCACGACTAGCGGCGGATCCCCCTGATGGGCACTCACCCAATTATGCCTCCAATTCTTAACATAAAGGGGTTTGACAAAAGGTGGGAAGCATTAGACCAAACATGGACTCCTCTGATGGTGTGGCATCGAAAATAGTAACGGGTACAGATGACCCCTTTGAAGACACTCCGAAAGAGATAGACGATGATGATAGCATCTTTGCGATCTCCACAGGTACTGCCACCGGTTCCTAAAATAAAACGTAAAGGTGAACTCTCTGTTTCATCAAGCAGACACACAAAACGACTTAAAAAGTCACAGACAAGTTCTATTAATTATTAAGTTGTAATGTGGTGCGTATTTAAATTTAAATTATAAGGTTGCCTAAGGTTGATTTCTTGAGATGTCTGCTAGTAATTAAACTGGCTGGGATTAATTACTAGTAGTAGTTATTTAAAATATTTGTTGCTATGTATTAATTAATTAATTGGCTGCAAAATTGTTTTTAATTATTTTGAATTCTAATACCTTGCACATCAAGTTACATCTTATAAAGTTTGTCTGTAAATAATTTGTCTACATATAAAATTTTATTTGAGCAACTAGTATATTGTATCACACAAAGTTTTATAAAAAAATTAGATTTGGTGATTTTAATTTCAAAAATTTAAAATTACATTCCCTTAAAATTACACAGTGTAAAATTACACCGTGTAAACTAATCTTAGTGTACCTAAACTCCTAATTTTCCTAAGCCTATACCTCACCTACATGCAAACCACCTAAGCTTGACACCTAGCCTACCCTTTCACCAATCAAATTTCATGCATCTCTCTCTCCCCCACCTAACACCTAAACCCCCACGGCCAACACCCCAAACCCACCCAAATCTCTCACTAATCTTATCACTCCTCACTTATCACTTACCATAATTTGCTCCAACTTCTCTCTTCTCCTTTGGGCTGGCTGTGAGTGAAGAGAAGGAAAGGAGGAGGGCTCCCACCATTGTTGGAGCTTGGAGCTTGCATGCAAAGCCTTGGCCCCCACCTACACCACCACTAGTGTTCATCCTCCTCATTACACTTCCATCTTTCTTTTCTTGTGAGCTCTAAATTCACGTGAGGGGAACTCTCTGTGGATTTAAGCTTTGTTCTGTACACGTGGTTGAGGGTTCGGGGTCTCAACCACACCTTGCATGCATGCCCCTTTGGCTGTTTGTGTTGTGTTTTGTTTGATAATTGAGTTTGAAAAGGTTGATGGAATAGGTTGGAAATTTCTTGGCAGTGGCTATGTGATTGCATGTACTGACCTTAGTGTTTTCTTTGATTTTTGAAATTGAGTGGGAAGGCTCCTAAAACAAAGGAAGCCATGCCCAATTTTCCTAAAATTAATTGGTGAGGGTTGTATGTTGAAAAGAAACCCCAAAACAATGTGGCAGTGGCTGTTAGATTCGAGTGCCCCTAGACAGCCCCCACAGTTTTACGATTTTTGGAAGATCTATCCGTTGGTTTTTCATGAAATTTGTTTTGAATAAAAATAGACACGAAATTGAGCAACTTTAATTTTGACATCTTGGGGAGAAACCTCATCTCGGGGTTCATCCATGGCTCACAAGATGGTTGTTCTGTTTTCGAGTTCCACTGGAACATGTCTTGGTTTTTCTCAAATTT
Source organism: Pueraria montana var. lobata (assembly GCA_026413185.1). Classification (NCBI taxonomy): domain Eukaryota; kingdom Viridiplantae; phylum Streptophyta; class Magnoliopsida; order Fabales; family Fabaceae; genus Pueraria; species Pueraria montana. The sequence goes on along the minus strand of CM048651.1, from coordinate 33,540,936 downwards.
CCACTTGAGTACTTAATGTTTCTTTTTCATTTTTGTACCATTAAAAACTAGACAAAACAAGTTTTTTAACCATATAAGTTAATAAAATTATCATGCAAAAATTCTAAATTAACTTTTCAAAAAGATACAAGGCAAGGGTTTTGGGGCTCTGTTTGGAATCAGAAATTTAGGATGTTAGAGAAAATTTTACTGGGAACAATTGGGAAGGAATTTCAGGACATTGGATACTATTTTGGAAATACCAATGTGTTATCTCTATCCGGTAAAAATTTCAGCTCAAAATTATTTTGGGAAGTATTAGAAAATAAAATTTCTTTAAAAGATATTTTCTGGAAGAATTTAACTAGCCTGACAACTTGTAGAATTTTTAATAATTTTTATAGATATTTTCTAATTAAGTGGAATACCATTCTAAAAAATATATTTCAAGGGCTTTCTATCTATATAAAAATTTCTCAATTCCAAGGTCATTTGCTTCTTTCAGTGAGAGCTCACATTCAGTACTACCAAAGGAAAATTTGACTAATTGATCAATTTTAGTAATATAATACATGTTGCTTTGATTATAGCCATTTTAGTTATTAATTGTAGGGATGGCAAAGTGGGCTGGGCCAGGTGGGCCGGCCCGCCACAAATTTGGCAGGGCGCAATGGGGTCTGCAGCCCACCAGCCCGCTTTGGCCCGCCACAAATTTGGCGGGGCGCGATGGGGTCTGCAGCCCACCAGCCCGCTTTGGCCCGCCAACCCGCTGGGCCATAGGCGGGCTAGCCCGCCAGCCCACCACTATTTTATTTTATTTTATTTAAAATAACATAAGTTATTAGGGATTATTAATATTTTGTGGTGTACTTTTGAAAGACTATTAGTTTGTGGTGTTAAACTTTTGAATGAAATGGAACAATATTTAAGCCTCTTTAGCATGTTATTCATGATGATGTTGAACTTGTAGTGTTGAAAGACTATTAGTTTGTGATTTATTGAAGAAAATGAAATAATATTGCAATTGTTTTTAATTGTGTTCACACTTCACAGTAACAGAAACACTCTCTATTGTCCATTTATGATACAAGTGATGCAAGGTTATTTTATTTGTCTTATTTGTAATAAATTAAAAAACTTAATTTTTTTTTTTCAATTATGGCGAGCCAGCCCACCAGCCCGCTCTTAGGCGGGGCGGGCCAAGCTATCTAGCCCGTCCTAACTATGGCGGGCCAGCCTGTTTTGCCATCCCTAATTAATTGTGGTTTTGTAAGACAGTGGATATGTAATATCTGTTGACCTATTCTGTTTTGATTTAAGTCCCAAAGATGTGAATCTTGGGTACTTAACCTTTGAAAGTGTGATTTTTGTATGCTTTAGTGATACAGTCCTTTGACTATAGATTGAACATTGTGACAATGTTGTTTTATCTGTGTGATGTGTTCACAAGACTCGGGGGCGAGCACTTGTGAGGACTAGAACTTTGTTCTAGTATCTGTGGCAAGATTGCCATTTAAAGATAAATGAAACTTGAACAGTGAGCACCATTAATTAGGATGTAAGATTTTATTTTATTAAATAGAAATTAATTAATCAACTCTTTATTTTTATGCATTGGACATAGAAATAAACTTAGGACCTTTGCATGGATGAATAAATGGCAAGTTAACATTTTATAAAATTGTAAAGTTTTGAGAGAGCAAGGAAATACATAAAACATAATAAAATTGTCTATGCGTGGCGAATCATGTTAAGTTGAGAGTCGTACAAGGATGATACGAGTGTACGACAGATTGCCGAAATTGCAAGATGGCAAAAGAGTCGCGTGGGGTGTTCCAACTGTGAGAATAACAAAGAGAGGGGGCGGAGTTCGAAAGGCATGTCACGATGTAATGTGACGGTCACCCATAGAAAGGTGATGAAGGCAACTGTCCTCATACATATAAATTTGTTAGCAGATACGGGGTCTCAGCCTCGGCGTCTATTCGACCGTCCAATACCATGTGCAGCGGAACCCCACTATGACAAGAAAAAATAATCCCTGTGAGGAGAGTTGTTGAGGAGTCAGTCCTCAGAGTAATGGATGACCACAATTGGTACTTGGGAGGTGATCGTAAGGCATTGTGACCTTGGAGGTGAACTAAGTTGTGACGATAGATCATGTAGTTGACTCGGCCACCCTGACAAAAATACGAGACATCATCGGTTGGTGAGAGCCCGCCATAGTACCATGGTGAAAGGTGTACTCCAAACAGTCATCCAACCCAATTGTGTAAGATCACTGAGTCCTAGGAATTCCAATGGCAGCTGGCCAGTAAGAAAGGATTTATAGAAATAGTAACGGAAACGATTAAGTTCCGAGTGCGATCGTTAGATAACCATATCGAAATGGTTAATAGAACTTGTCTTTGACTTTTTAAGTCATTTTGTGTGTCTGCTTGATGAAGCAGAGAGTTCACCCCTACGTTTTATTTTAAGAACCGGTGGCAGTACCTGTGGAGATTGCAAACATGCTATCGTCATCGTTTGTCTCTTTCGGAGTGTCTTCGAAGGGGTCATTTGTACCCGTTACTATTCCCGATGCCATTCCATCAGAGGAGTTCACGTTTGGTCCGATGCTTCCCACCTTTCACCTAACCCCTTTATGTCAAGAATTGGAGGCGTAATTGGGTGAGTGCCCGTCAGAGGGATCCGCCGTTAGTCATGAACTTAGGGAACAGTGAGTCAAGGCTTTTATGGAGGATTTGGAGAACTTTGAGGAAGATTCCATTAAAGATCCTGTGGACGATGACTACTAGATTTCTTCTCAGGGATCTTGTTAAAGACCCTCCGCTATCCTATTTCTTTGGATTAGTCTAACATGCAGGGTTGGGTATTAGTGATGACAGCTCTGAGTCCTAGGACACTTTTTCCTTTTCATGTATTTTGGCATGGGTAGACCTAGGTTTCAGATTTTTGGCATGTATATTCGGTCTTCGTGCTCTATTACCCTATGTATTTGGTATTCACTTTGGGAATGCATATGTTACTATTACTCCGGAAAATATTTGGGTTATGAAATCCTCTATTTTATGTATATATGTATATCTTGTAACAGAAAAATATCTTGTTTCATTCATTCTACTTGATTCGAAATTAAGTGCCCATTTATAATTGAACAACGCTACATAGTTTTCTTGCAAACCTAAATAACCCGTTTTTAATTATTAAGCGAAGCACAACTTTCGAAATCGAAATTAAAATAAAATGAAAAGTTTTAACAATTTGGTAAAATTCCAACTTGTGTTTCATAATTACACTTGAGTGGCACAATTAAACAAGCTATTGTGTTTTAGAAAATAAATAAATAAATAAAGGACCTCTTCTTTCTTTTACAAGAATTGAATAATGTAACACACCTATTGAATTAAAATAAGTTTAATATGAGAATATATGTAAACCTGGATTTAGGGTGTTACACAAAGATCGTAAGTTTATTTCTATGTCTAATGCATAAAAATAAAGAGTTAATTTATTAATTTCTATTTAATAAAATAACTATTAAATCTTGTAGCATAATTAATTTTGTTCTCTGTTAAGGTTGCATTTATCTTTAAATGGCAAACTTACCATAAACACTAGAGCAAAGTCCTAGTCTTCACAAGCACTCGCGCCCGAGTCTCGTGAGCACATCACAGAGATAAACAACATTATCACAAGATCAATCCTACAGTCAAAAGAATGTATCACATAGGCATTCACAAAACATATTTCAAATATTAAATACCCAAGATTCACATCCTTGGGACTTAAAATGAAGCAGAATAGGTCAATGGATATTACATATCTACTGCCTTACAAAATTCACACCTCAATAAACAAACATCACAATTCAAATAATTATATCACATTAACAAAATTGACCAAATGAGGTCAATTTCTTTCTGGCAGAACTGAATGTGAGCTCTCACTGATTATAGCAAATGACCTTGGAATTTAAAACTTTTTATATAGAATTAAAGCACTCGAGTCCTATTTTTGAAAATGGTATCCCAATTTTAAAATAGACATCTAGAGAATTTTCTAAATTTCCTACAAGTTGCAGTACCGAATTTGATTTTCCAGTGAACATGGTTCAAAGAAATTAAATTTTCTAACACTTTCCAAACTTGTTTTGAGCTGAACCTTTTAAAGTAGAAAGGTAACACATTGGTTTTTCTAAAATGGTATCCCATGCCCTCAGATTCTTCCCCAATTGTTCCCAGCAATTATTTCTTTACAGGCTAACTGCCAGGCCCCAAAAACAGAGTTGATGTTCACTGTCTTGCCTAAATCGAATTAGTTAATTTAGCAAATGTGAATGATAATTTTTGTAATATATATGGTTAAAAATCTTGTTTTGTTAGTTTTTAAAGGTGTAAACATGAAATGAAAAGATAAGTACACAAGTGTAAAATTAGGAAAAACCGAAACATGTTCCAATAGGACACAAAAACAGAACAACCACCTTGTGGGTCATGGATGAACCCCAAGATGAGGTTTTCTCTCCAAGGTCTCAAAATGAAAGTTGTCACATTTTGTGTTTTTTTTTATTTAAAATAAGTTTCATGAAAAACCAACGGTTAGATCTTTCAAAAATCACAAAACAATGCAAGCTGTCCAGGCTAGACGAACCCAACAGCCACTGCCACTTATTTTGTGGGTTGAATTTCACAATGGAAACCTTTAATGGGAAAAGAAATTGTATTCAGGTTAGGTGGTTCAATAGTACACCTGTCACTTATATACAATACAAAGAAGAAAAATAAGACAGCTGTCTGTAATCAGCTGTGTACACTTAATGACAAACTAAGCAGGTAACTAAATGAATGACATACAACAATTTTACTAAAATGGTTATTATTCCTAACACCGCCCCTCAAGCTGGAGAATGTATATTAAGAACTCCCAGCTTGGAACACAAACGTGAAAAGGTTTGGTAAAAAAGTCAGCAAGTTGATTAGAAGAAGGAACTAGCAACAAGTGAAAGAGTCCTGACTGTAGTTTCTCACGCACAATGTGACAATCAATGTCAATGTGCTTAATGCGTTCATGAAAACTAGGATTATAAGCGATATGTCGTGCGGACTGACTATCGCAATATAGAACTGCAGTACTTGAGAATGGAACAGCAAGATCTCTTAACAAATAAGTCAACCATTGCAGCTCACAAGTGGTTGAGGCCAGAGCCCGGTACTCCGCTTCTGTAGATGACCGGGAAACTGTGTACTGTTTCTTTGATCTCCATGAAATCAAAGAGGAACCGAGGAAGATACAAAAACCAGTAATGGAGCGTCGTGTAGTGGGGCAAGATACCCAATCAGAGTCGCTAAAAGCCTTTAAATGAATACTACAATTAGCAGAAAAAAATAATCCCTGAGATGGAGCACCCTTAATGTAGCGAAGAATTCTAACAGCAGCTTCAAAATGATGCTTAGTGGGGGATTTCATAAATTGGCTCAGTTGTTGGACTGCGACTTCAAGACCAAGGAAGTACTTGAGGTTTCCCAAGTCTTTGATTCGGAAAGCATTGTGCAGGAATTGTTTAACTGAGTCAATTTCAGTAATGGAATTGCCTGCTAAAATGACTTCATCTACATATACAAGCAAAGCAGTGAAAGAAGAGCCTTTATTTTTTATGAATAGAGAATGATCAGACTCAGAATGCTTGAAACCAAATGACACGAGCAATAGAGAGCTTGGCAAACCATTGCCTGCTAGCTTGTCGCAAGCCATACAAGGATTTTGTGAGACGACAAACTTGGTTTGGTTTGCCGGAAACAACACCTGGAGGAAGCTCCATATACACTTCTTCATTAAGATCGCCATGAAGAAACGCATTATCAACATCTAATTGTTTCAAAAACCAACCTTGAATGACAGCCACTGCAAGAAGCAATCGCACAGTAGTAAGCTTGGCCACAGGTGAGAAAGTGTCAAGAAAATCCACCCCTTCCTGCTGTGAATATCCTTTTGCAACAAGGCGAGCTTTGTATCGCTCTACCATGCCATCTGCTTTGTGTTTGATCCGGTAGACCCACCTGCAACCAATAGGAACTTTGCCTTGAGGCAATTCAGTTAGATACTAGGTATTATTTGCTTCAAGAGCATTCAATTTAGCCTTCATCCAATCCACAGATTTAACAGCTTCATTATAAGTTTTTGGTTCAAAGATGTTAGAAATGGCTAAAGTAAATTTAAGATAAGAAGGAGAAATATTCAGGACAGAGGATAGGGGATAAAGAGGAGCATTTGTTTGTGAATCTGTTTGGGAAGATAATTGGGAACACGCTGCTTTGATTTTGGGGCAATGGAACTGCTTTAAATATTCAGGGGCCTTGCGGGCCCCAAACTTGGAGTTTTGCTTGTCCTCAAGCAAAAGATAAAGACAACAATTAAGGAACTAATAAAGCTGAAAATAGCTACCACTAAAACAGAAATCATGGATCAAGATTAATCCCATCCTAACAAATCCAAAACATGCTTCCTTCTAAGAATTGAAATAGACCAAACCAATTATTCGAATTTCAGGCATGGTGCCTTAAACCGAAACCATAACAAGGATGCAAGTACCTAATTTCTCAAGAAATGAACCAAGCATAACAATCAAAATTTGACAAAATCCAAGAATGTTTGATTCTTTTCACTCAAGTGTCTCACTCAAGCACCAATTGATTTAGGTGCTGAATTCTCTCACAGTCAACACACAATGGAAACCATAAATCAGTTTTGCTTTCCTTCTAAATGTAACAAAATTATGCACAAAAATTAAGATCACAAGGACTTGATCAAGGTTTGAAATGTGGCTAGGCGTGAAAGGAAATTGGTTTTTCTAGATAGACAAAACACCATGAGATAAAGAGAGCAATCAATGAATTTTTTTCAGATTTTACCCAATCCCTCTTATTTTCTCACAATGGCAAAGATACCAAAACCTTAAATTTCTCAACTTTAAGCTCACAAATATGCCACTATAATTACAAAAAGTATCACAGCTTTTATTTCTTTTTATTTTCCTTGATCTTCTTTTTCTTTTCTTTTCTCAAATTTTTTTTTTTTTACACACTTTACAGAATCATAAGACAACCATAGCTGTGACACTTCTTTTAATTGAATGAAAGTGATCCACAATTGTTCCCAAGTTGTTCCTTACATGCAAAAAAAATTTCCCCAAACTCATTCACAACCCAACAAATGCAATTGCTCTCCTATCCAATGGTAAGCAAAGTGAATTGTTTTTCTTTTAGGCTCTTTGGGTTATCATGACAGAAATTTATTTCAATTAAGGCTCAAAGGGGCTGCACACAAGGGATAACAGTAACAAGGGAAGGCTTTTTGGCTCTAGGATTCACAATCATCAAACAAAATTGCCTTGATCATTTCTTTATTAACATGCAAGAATTATCACAAGAGAATTATTCAAAACCAACAGTGGTACCAAAGGTGGCACTCATAATCATTTGAGACATCACACAACTCACAGAAATTATTTCTCAAACATTCTCAAACCTGTCATCAAAATCATGCTTTGCTTGAAACATTTTCTCAAAAACACACATGCATCCAAGCTATGCTAACAAAATGTGCAGCCACAAAAATAAACAAATCATGGTTTCGCAAACACATTTTTTTTAAACAGCATGAGAAGCAAGCAAGGATAACGCACGATGGGATTTTTCTAAGGCCATGAACAACCACAACATTAAAATTAAACTTGCAACCAACAAACTACTAAACATGCACTGAACTGAAAACTAAAATACTAAAAGCTGTAAATGCAGAAAATTAAATTGTCCTGAAAGCATGGGGATAAAACAAACAAATCCCCCCATCAAACATCATCATCCTCTTAGCCATCAGAATTGCCGAACTCCTCTTCTTTTTCTTCAGTTCCTTCTTCCTCCACTTCACTTTCTTCCTCTGCCACAGATTCATCTACCGCTGCAGCTCCTTGGTCTCCAGCCTCAGCAGTAGCATCATTTCTAGCAACAACATCAGCAACAGCTGCACCCCCCCAAAAAGAGAGGTCTGTCCCCAGGCCATGCAGTAATAGCTTCAAACTTGGAAGGGTATGGCCAATGGAGATGTCCATGAGGTCTTGAGGAGGAGCCCGAGAGGAAGAACCTCTCCTTGTGACTCTTTGCTTCTTGGCAGAGGAGGTGGAGTCAGCAGTAGGTTGCTTGTGCTTAGGAGCCATGCTACACAACAGAACAGAAACAAACAGAATAGAACAAAAGGCACAAGAAATTAAATCAGTTAATGACACAAATGAGAAACAAGAAACAGAAAAATGGAAATCACAAGAACAGAAAAATAGAAATCACATCATAATTGAAACACAACACGAATAAAAGAAAAACAGAAAAAAGAATTGATGAAAAGCTAAATATAGAACTGAGAATCCACAAAACAGCAAGGATATTTCGTCACATGCAAGTGCAGGAACAGAAAATGGACACAGCAATGTGCAGAGAATTTGGCTTAGCATCCACAGGATGGCTTAGCCAAATTCCACTTAATCTAAATTTTTTTTTTTTTACAATTGTGCAGGGGGATGCAGTTCCAGCACTGGTGTGTTGACAAATCAAAAGAAAGACACAGTGGTCCCAGTTCTTGGGTAGTTAAAAACACACGTGCAAACAAGAAGAAAAACACAAAGAAAAAGAGAAAAAAAAACAAAGGGGAGCTTTTTGGGTAAAACAGAAAATTCAAAAAGGACCATGTGCTCCCCTTTATCACACAATAGCAGCAGAATACAGAAAAATATTTAAACTATCACAGCAGTACAGGGATCCAAAACGTGGTCCCAGATCACAGAGAAAATAAGAACCTTCACAGAAAATACAGAAAACCAGCACTTGAACCATCAGTGGTCCCGAAAATATTGACAAGGACAAGATCTACACATATTCAAACATTAAAAACAAGAACAGACTGAAAGGAAACAGAAAACAGAAAGGGAACAACAGCAGATTTCCCAAAATGCGAACAGCAACACAAACAGGAAAAGAGAGAGCAAACATATGACTACCTCAAAAAGGAAAGTTATCCCAAAAAGGCACAAGCAACAGAGAACACACAAAAAGATTGTTCTTTTTCAACAACCAGAATTTGAAAAAGACATATCACTCAAGGGAAACTTCAAAACAAGAGATAGAAAAGAAGGTTATAGCAAAAGGTTTGACCTTTATCAACAAAAAGTGAAGATAACAGAAGACTCACACACAAAAGGTCAAAGTTTTATCATGAAACACAAACCGAACCAAACAATGCATATGCTTCCAAAGTTGCAACAGAGGAAAAATAAAAAGAAACTAACAGAACTGCATAATCATGAAAAACAAAGGACCCTAAGATCTTTTCCAGAAAAGAGATGAAAATGACAGTAGAGAAGGGAGCAGAAATCGCGGAAGAAAACTCACGCGTGGACAGCAATGGTGGTGCTCGAGGTGGGAATGGAGAGTAGACCGAGAGGGAGGAGTCACAGTCCTAGTGATGGATGCTGAGTTGAGGGATGAAGCAAGTTGCAGGTTTAGTTGCAGGCTTAGAGGTATGATGGGGTTGTAAGAGTAGGACTGAGTGGAAGGTTGAAGGGTTGGGAGTGTAGGGGCAGACGTGAGGGTTTGGAGAAAGAGTAGGAAAAGGTGAATCTGATTGGAGAAGGTAGGTAGCTGTAATTAATTGTGTCAGAAAATTCTGATTGGAGGGGAAAGAAGGTGAGGCAACGTGATTGGAGGAGAAGAGAGGTGAATAGGAAAAGGTAATAATAGTGGTATAGGGAAATGTGACTAGAAAAGGTGATTGGGACTGAGTGGAGGCGTTGTGGGGTAAGTCAGGGGTCTTGGAACGTGGGAAAAATTTTAAAAAAAAAAAAATCAGAGGGTCTGAATAAGTGGAAATTCGCTTGGCCCTGAGGCATGGCTTGGCAGAAAGCTCGAATTTGGAAAGGGATCACAAAGTGACTTTTGGCTTAACCATGGAACTTGGCTAGACTAAAAAAATGTATGGAATTGAAATTATTGCTTCCAGTGGTTTTGGCTTGGAGCCAGTATCAGTGGCTTGAGCCAAAAGTCACTTAAGAGCAATAATTCTTGCACAGACATGACCAGAATGCGAATTATGCAGAACTGAACCTAAACACTGCAATGTAACAGCTAAATGGGACATATGCAACTACAGAATGATGCTTCTAAATGATCACATTACAAAGAAACAAAATTAACACAAACAACACACAAAATTCACACAAGGATCAAACACATGAACTCTAAATGATCAAAACACATAACTAACTAAATTTAACAATTCAAAATGCAGAATGCAGAAGTAAAAGGGCAAGAAAACTGGGTTGCCTCCCAGGTAGCGCTCTTTTAATGTCATTAGCTTGACATTTGGTGACCTCAAGGGTCACTTAGATGCAGAATTATGATCAGCCTCTCAATTTCACCCCTCAAAAAGGTGTTAAATCTCTGTCCATTGACAGTTCAGCTTCTTCCTGATGAAGGGTCCTCCTCCAAGTCAACAACACCATAGGATTTGACTTCCTTGATGATGAAAGGACCTGACCATTTGAATTTCAGCTTGCCTTCTGCTTATGATACTTGGAGTACTCATATGCATCAATCCCTATTTTCTCTAACTCATGCAATTGTTGAAGCTTTTTCTCTCCATAAACCATTTGGAAGGAAGACAAGTCAATTGGTGCTTTGAATGCAGTCCAGTGAGTCCATGAAGTATCATTTGGCTTCGTTTCCTCTGCCTTCTCCTCCTTCTTCAAGTCTTTAATTTTAACTTCATGTGGAGGGACCTCCTTTAGAACATCGGGACTTTGGAAAATTTCTTCAATTTCCTTTTCTTCCTCCTCATCGAGGGCTTCAATTGCATCATTAAGAGGCTTTTCAAGGGAAGAGGAGATATGCAACTGTTTCCTGCTGTCCACAAAATCTTCATCAAGCACATTCAATTGAAAACACATACTTTTATCATCATAAGATGGCATTTGTTCAGTAGTTTCAGAGAAAGGAACATTGATTTGCAACTGCTTGAATGTCTCTAGGAACCGTGTAAATTGCCTCTCCTTGTCCTTCCTTGTTGGAGCATGAGGATAAGGAAGGTTCTTGATGGGAGGGCTCCTTAAGGCTTTCTTCTCTTCTCCTGCAATTTGGCTCTTAGTCTTCTTTGGCTCAACATTCTCAATCACCACACTCTTTTCATCATTTTTCTCACAATTTTGCTCTTTTTCTTTCTCACTCACTTCTTTTTCACTCAACTCATTTTTCTCTTCCTCATAATCTTTTATCTCCTCCACAACTGCCTCTTGCTCACTTTTCTCTCTACTCAAATCACCTACTAGTGTACCTCTCCTTGTAATGATAGCCTTGCATTGGTCCTTGAGATTTGCTTGAGTATTGACTGAAAATGCTCCATTTTTAAGCTCCGCCAATTCCTTAGCAATTTGTCCCATTTGCACTTCAATATTCTTGATGGAAGCATCCATGTTCTTTTGGTTGGAGATAGAAAATTGCATGAATTGATTGAGAGTATCTTCCAACTTAGAAACACGGTCTTGATGAAGAGGTTGATATTGTTGGTTTTGGTGAGGTGATCCACTTGAAGAACCGACATCATGTTCCCATCCGAAATTGTTATTGTTCCTCCACCCTTGATTGAAAGAATTAGAGTAGAGAATGCTGCCATAATTGCCTTGACAGTTTTGATTCCCCATATAATTTATCTCTTCTTGGAAACCCGATGGCATGATGCATTGACCACTTTGATGACCACCGCCACATATCTCACAACTTAAGACTTGTTGCGGTCTTGATGAAGTGGCTTGCAAGCTTTGAAGTTGTTGTGGAATCCTTGAGATTTGCTTGGTGAGTGCTTCTAATTGTTGAGTGAGGAACTTGTTTTGAGCAGAGAGTACATCTTGGGAATTTAGCTCTATAACACCTCTTCTTTGCTCCATAGCTTTATCATGTTGGACCTCATTATCATTTGAAGCCATATTCTCAATGATCTCTCTAGCTTCATTGGGTGTCTTCCCCATAATCTTGCTACCAGCTCGAACGTGAGTCAGCAGCATAATCACTAAGAGTCCTCCTTGGTTGATGAATTTCTTCCTCTTTTGCCATGATTTCTTCTTCTTTTTGGATAGGTGGCGAAAGAGTTGTGGACAGAGTTGCTTCTTGACTTTCATGCTCATCTAATTTCTTCCTCTTCCTTGCTGGACTATTGCAAAAGAAACTCAAAGAACTAGAATGTACAGGTGAGCACAAGATAATAAACTTGACAAAATAAAAACATAACAAACGAAAAGATAAAAGAACAAAGCTTAACATAATAAAAGCGTGAAATTGCCTAATATTGAGACATAAGTCCCCGGCAACGGCGCCAAAAACTTGTTAATTGATTGGCAAGCGTACCAAATCGCACAAGTAGTAAAATGAATAAGTCCAAGTATCGTTTTCCCAAGGGACTTACGTAATATAGGCAATGTTCACACAGATATTAGCTAAGCCAAACAGATTTCACATGAAAGCAGTAAAAACAAAAACTTTAGTTGGTTTTGTGGAACTTTAAAGCAGATCTAATGCATAACAGAAAATAAAATGATATTTTTGTGGTTTTATAACAGAACACAGCAGTAAACAGAGGTTAAAACATATATATAAAGATGTTGCAGGGGTTAGATCTCACCAAACTTTACTCTCTTCTTGCATTAACGCATAATACATATTCCATTTGCATTTAGATGTTAAAATCAGCCAATAAAAACGTTCTCAGCCCTAATCCCTTAGGTGCAGAGAGTCTTAGTTCCTTCCCTAAGCCTTGATTCCTCAATAACTTAACAAAGCAACTAGCTTTAAGTCTAGTGACCACAAGATAACCCATGAACTAAGCTCCATTCCTAGACACAAAGTTCATGAGGTATATTGCTTCAGATCTAGACAATAAAAGTGTTTTCCAACAACAATCATGTCCAAAGATCATGCTATGGGTGGCCATTCCACAACAAGCTTTAAGTAAAGAAGCAAAATACTAACATTAAATACAAATCTGCAGAATATATATGTAAAAATATCAAAAGATACAAGAGAGTTTGAGTATGGTTATATCTAACCCCTTACAACTGAAGAACTCAGCCACTCATGGACATGAGCAGCTGCAAAATACACATGGAGGGGAAGGAGATGAAGAAGAACACCAAGAACAAAGGAGAGAGCTTTTCTCTCCAATAGAACACTACAAAACGAAATTACAGAACAAAATAGGAGTGAGTCCTCAGACTACTGAACTTCTGAAGGTCAGTCCTTTATATACAAGTGCAGAATTGCTCTTAAGTGACATTTGGCTCAGCCTGGAATTTTGGCTTGGCTGATTTGAAAATTCTGCACTTCAACAGATTTCTCTTGCAAATGACCTTCCACTGCTTCCAAAGCTCAGAATGCAGCTCCAAAACATGTTCTTTAACTTCAATCTCCAATTCCTACAAAAAGTGGGGCAAAACACTTAGATATAACCATAAAACTAGAGAAACTAAAGAAATTCTAACTACATTGCAAAATTAACAGAAATTGAGTAAAACAACACTCCAAATGAGAGAAAAAGATAGATAATTGCCTTAAAAACTACTTGAAAAGTAAGTAATTATAGCAACTAACAGAAGATAATTGGGAACACGCTGCTTTGATTTTGGGGCAATGGAACTGCTTTAAATATTCAGGGGCCTTGCGGGTGCGAGTTGATCTTCTTGATTCGGAACTGATATGGCTCCATTGATAAATTTCAATTTGTTCTTGGACAACAAATCTCTTCTCATAGTGCGACTCCAACTATGATAATTCGCTCCATTCATCTGTGGTGTGACCAAAACCATTCCTGGATTCTCTCCAGGATGCAAATAATACGGACTAGAAGGATTCTGAGATGGATCGATTGATGCATTGCTCTCACTAGAATTCGTGTTCTCCATGATCAGAGGACAAATGAGAAAACGAATTCAGAAATTGAAGAAAAATCAAGAATGAAGAAGAATAAAGAAGCAAAGAAGCTTTGAGAATGAGAGAGGAAGAATCATGAATCAGAAGCTTTGCAGAAATTTTGAGAAGTATTATTCCTAACAACCTTATCAAACAATTTTGAGAAAATTTGGGCATGGTCTCCTCTGTTTTAGGAACCTTTCCAATTAATTTAAAGGGTTAAAAACAAAACAAAATAATACATACACACTCACACAGCCACTGTCAGGAGAATCAAATACCCATTTTTCATCAATTTCAACTCAAACAAAAATTCAAATCCAACACAACCAAGCTCAAAGAGGGATACATGCATGTTGTGGTTTAGACCCCCAACCCTCAACCACATTTCAACAGAAAAAGAAATGAATCCACAAGGAATCCTCCTTACCTTTGTTGAGGTTCAGCTGAGAGAGAGGAAGAGATGGTGAAGAGGATGAGGTTGGTTGGTTGGGGTGATGGAAAGCCTTGATCTTGGCTTGCATGCAAGGCTTGCAAGAAGCAAAAATGGCTTCCCTTAGGCATCAAGGAGTCTCATCTAGGTGAGGCAAAAGGAGAGAGAAGAGAGAATTGGTTCAATTAAGTGCTAAGTTGTGTTAGTGGTAAAGAGAGTGTGAGTTAGTGAGTGTGTAGTGTGTAGTGTGTGTGTCCGTGAGAGAGGAGAAAGGTGAGAGAAGAGGGGTTTTTCTTTCAAACTTGGTCACCAAGTTTGATTTCATGTGAGAGGAAAATGAGAGTGTGTGGTTTTAGGGGTGAGGCCGTGAGAGGATTTTTTAGAGTGGGGAGGGTTTTGCATGAAATTTTAATTGGTTAAGGGGATGTGAGGTGATAGTTTAGGTACCAAGTTTCAAATTACACAGTGTACTTTTACACTAGGTAATCGAAATGAGACGTGATCTTAAATAAAGAAAAACTAAGCTTCAAGCAATATGTTTAATTCTATAAAACCTCAAGAAGTGAAAACTTTTCTATTATCTCAAATGAAGTTTTCTCTGTAGAGGAAAAGCTTTACAAATAAATTTTTATAAGAGATACGAGCAAGTTACTAGTATTTAATTTAATTAAAATCAATAATTTAAATAGTACATGGCAATAGATATTTAAATATTTACTACTAGTAATTAATCTCAGCTCAATTAATTACTAGCAGGCTTATTAGATATTCACTCAGAAACAATTTTAATCACTTGAACATTAAGCACGTACCATACTGCACATAAGGGAATAAATAAAACAACACAACTAATATAATCAAACAGAGTCTATAGGCAACTTACAAACAATCATACAGGAAAGTAACTACAGAGAATTAATTCTAGAGAATTAATTACATAGAGTTACTCATAGAGAAATTTTTATATCTTCGATTTTATAAATTTTCTACTTGACCATTAAAAAAAAAATACCTATATTATTTATTTCCTTCATTTTTCTTATTTACTCAATTAATTACTAACTATATTTAATTACCCGAAACATATCTTTCTCTTATTTAAAACAAACAATTAAATCTTAATTAAACCGCTCATGTTCCTACTTATTGGGTTGAAATTTTTGGGGTGTTACAAGCGCCTTCAGCGAAGGTTTGGTGATGCCCAGCCATTTTAAGGATCAAACACAATTTGAAGGACTATCAAAACAAGCTCTGATCACCAAGTGTTAGATAAAATGGCTTGTAATACACAAAATCCAAGAGAGGGTGAATTGGATTCTTTCAAAATTTTCTTTAAAAACAATTTGCTTGATGAAAACTTTTCGCAAGATCAAATCATTCTGGATCCGTTGCAAGATGAGAATGTATGATTAGGTTGTATTTACTTATCTCTTATTTCCAAAAACAAATTTAACAAATGATCACAATACAATGCTAGTAATATTGATCAAGATGTAAAAAAGATAAGGGAAAAGAGAGAATAACACAAGATCTATACTGGTTCATCAACCTGAAATCTACATCCAGTGTTATCCAAAGCAACCTTAGCTTGGACCTTTTCCACTATTTAGAATTTATATACACACAAACTCACATGCACGTGCAGCACATATGCAATGATCTTCTTGAAACCCTATCAAGTAACACTATAATGTAGAAAACCTATCTACATGCAATGCAACTAGGGAAACCTACCCTATACACGAATTACACAACAAAGTTAAAGGAAAGAATTCACCTAGAATGTGAAGATATGAAAAGTTGAAGTTCTTCCTAATTTGCTTTCATATTCCCTTCATGTAGCTTGATCAAGATCCATTGATTTCTTAAAGATAAGAAATGTGTTGTTCAATGAATCTCAGAGATGATGACACTCGGTTTCTAAGCTCTCTCAGATGAAAATTACAAAAAGATTTGAGAGAAATTGGTGTCACACATGAGAGCTTTCAAAATGTTAGTTTTATAGCCATCTGAACATAGATAATCTACTATTACTAAGGATAATCGATTATTTTGTTCATGTCATCATCTGGAAACACTGATGAACGAAATAGTCGATTATTTTCCCAAATAATCGATTAACTGCGAATGACTCATTTTTCTTCCAGGGCCAAATAATCGATTATTTCAAGTGGATAATCGATTATCTACAAATAGGTAACAATTTTTATAAAATAGAGCCTCGAGATAATCAATTAAAATGTTTTGATAATCGATTATTTTGTTCTTGGATTAAAATCTTAGAATTTTCAAAAAGGTTTTTGCCCAGATTCAATCCTTAACCAAAATATATAGCGAATCAATGATCAATCAATGCAAACATGAGGGAATAAAAGTATAACTAGCCTAGATGCATGATACACACACATTCACACATTAAAAGCTATTACAACCATCCTAATTAGACTAGTGTTCCCAATATATATGGAGCACACTTAAACAATTACAAGTACAATATCATCAAATATGCAGTTGCAAATACAGAGGCACAGGGGTCTTCATTTCATTACACATTTGTCCTTTGAATGACTCAAGATTCCATAGTGAGCACACAAGGGACAATTCTTCTTGGTGCCTCAGATTGAGTTTTAACAACAAAGGCATGAGGATTCTCATTTGGAGTAATGCATGACGTACTCCATTTAATTGAAGTCAGACCAAGGACGGATAGTGCCACAAGTACATGAATGCTAGGTCTGATTTCAGTGAGAGATTCCCAAAGTGAGTGAAGCTTGGTGTAGTAGCAGCTAACGGATAGGGTCCCTTGTTGTAAGGTTGCAAGATCACGCTTAAGCTGATAGATGAGAGGACCATTCTGTTGCTTGAATCGATCCTTTAAGTCACTCCAAATCGCCGCAGTGGAGGAGCAATGAAGCACACTTGCTTGCATTTCTTTGGATAAAGAATTCAAGATCCAAGATGCAACAATGTTGTTATTGCGCTGCCAAGCCAAGAAATTAGGAGAATTTGAAGGAGGCTCAAGGATAGATCCATCAACAAAACCAAATTTGTTTTTACCAAGAAGAGCCATCTTTGTTGGAGATCCCACATCTACTAGTGATGAAGCCAAAATAGTGTATATAAGTGGGGGCAACCCTCACCTTACAAGCCGATTTTGTAGGGTTGAGTTAGGCCCATAAATCTACTTTCTAAGATGGTATCAGAGTCTATCCTAGCGATTTGTTGTTGAGCCTATCGTGCCACCCGCTATTGGGCCGCTATCAAACCACCCATAGATGTCCAGTCCTGCAAACTTCACGCTCGAGATGTCTAGTCCTCGGTGTGAGGGGTGTGTGTTGGAGATCCCACAATGAATAGTGATGAGGCCAAAATAATGTATATAAGTGGGGGGCAACCCTCACCTTACAAGTCAGTTTTGTATGGTTGAGTTAGACCCATAAACCCACTTTCTCACAATCTTCATTGCTTTCTTCCAAGAATTATAATTGTCGTTGTACAAAGGGTGCAAAACAAGCACACATCCTAGGTTATCGGATGGGAGGATGGTGAAAGGATTGGAATCATCTTGGGTTAGTAGAAGATTGGTAGCACCTGTGGCAGCCATGGGCGAAAAAAAGGAGATCACAGAGTGTGGGAGAAAATAACAACTGATACCATATTTTCTCATTACTAAATCAAAGTACAAGGAGAAGCTCATATATAGATCTTTATGAAAATTGTAAAAGAAAAGATTGGAAAAGATACAATCGTATCAGAAAAGATAAAAAATAGAATACAGATAAAATAGAATAAAAATAAAAAGCTATCTATATCTAATGACTATCTCTAATAAAATAAGAACCATCCAAATTATTTATGTCTAGAGTTTTATGTCACAAGTGTGAAAACATTTTTTTTTCTTCCAATCCGTGTAAGGATGGAAAGATTTTATAATTTCCTATTTATTTAGTTATCAAGTGTTGTTACCACATCATACAACCTCCATCATTGTTTATTTATTCTTCTCTGTATGTGAGCAAGTATATGAACTTTTAACTGTTTCATCTAATTGTCACAGCTGGGTTTACCATGGGTACAACGCAAAACAATTTTAATAGAATCACTATCAATATTTTTAATTTGAGAGAAAAATATTGAAAGACTCTTTTAAAAATGGTCTTTGAAATTATAAATAGATATGGGAGTCTTACATGTAGGGAATGTATTAGTAACCCCTACAATGCTCTAATTCAAACAGTACCTTTAATTAATTGTGTCAAATTACGTAACTTTGTAAATATTTATTTTGTCCCAATAAGAAGACAAAAAAATATTTTTTAATTTTTAATTATTATTTTTGTATTTTTAAAAGAAATTTGATTATTTTTATTTTATTTTAAATAAGAGAAATTTAATTTGAAATTGAAAATGATACTTTTTTCCTTGAAAAGAAATTATGATTTATGTTTTACGGAAAAAGGAAAAGTTTAAAATTCAAAAAGACATTTTTAAAAGATTATTCTTAAAATTTAAAACAATTTTTTCTTGAATTTTTTAATCTAAAAGAATTTATCTTCACACAAGATTCAAGCTAGAAAATGGCTAATCGTTCAATTCTTACATTCCAAACAATGTTATAGATAATATATGTTATTCAATTAACAATATTATTAACATTATTGGTTGTTGTATATTTGGATAAATTTTATTTTTAATATTCCTGAAAATAATTTTTTTAAAAAAAGATAATTTTAATCTACAATTGCTACAAGGTTTATGGTAGCAAATATAGCTATTTGTAAAACCCAATGATTCAAATACCACCAAAAATAGTATGATAGTATCTTCTCAACCAATATTTTTTTTTTTTGTCTAGATTATGTAACACCCCGAAAATTTCAACCCAATAAGTATGAACGTGAGAGATTTAATTAGAAAATTTTCTTGTTGGGCAGAATTGTAATGTTGTGATTTTCTTAACTATATGATTAAGTGATTGATTAATAATGAAAGAGCAAACTAAATTTAAATTACGTTGATTGATATAATAATTAACTTAAGTTCTATGTTTTGTTATGTGCCAAAGTGTTATTGTGAGATTTTGGAACTTTTACGTAAGTTCCGTAAGTTGTAGAAAAAGGAAAAAAAAATAAGATAAAGGGGTGTCCTTAGAGGAAGGGTGGCTGCAAATAGCAAAATATCAAATTTTATCCACTTATAAGCCTTCTCTTTTTTGTTTCTGCTCTTGGCCGAGGCACCCTACAAGGGAGGAGGAGGCCATTTTTGAAAGCTTAGAAGCTTTGCATGCAAGTCTAGTATTGTCCCAACATCCTCTCTACCTTGTTTTCTACTCTCCTCTTCCTTCTGCTGTCAAGCATCAACAAAGGTGAGGGAGACTCTTTGTGGATTCTATTTTTAGTCTAAGGGTGGTTGAGAGTTAGGGGACTCAACTACATACAGCATGTATGCCTCTCTTTTGGCTGTTGTGTGTGTTTGTTTGAATGCTTGAACATGAAAAGTTGATGAAATGGGTTAGAAACCCTTTTGGCAGTGGCTGTGTGAGTGCATGTCCTGGCTTTAATGTTGTTTTCATTCTTATGAAACTGAGTGGGAAGGCCCCTGGAACAAGGTTGCATGTTGAACACAAACCCCAAAACAATATAACAGTAACTGTCAGGTTCGCGTGTCCCTGGACAGATCCCACGGCTTTGCTATTTTTGGGAGATCTAACAGTTAGTTTTTCACTAAATTTGTTTTGAATGAAAATAGACACAAAAAGGAACAACTTTTATTTTGACACCATGGAGAGAAAACCTCTTCTTGAAGTTAATCCGTGGCTTTCAAAATGGCTGTTCTGTTTTCATGTTTCCCTGGAACATGTCTCGGTTTTTCTCAAATTTCCACTTGTGTGCTTAATGTTTCTTTTTAGTTTTTGAACCATTAAAAACTAGACAAAACAATATTTTTAACCATATAAATTACAAAAATTATCATATCCAATTTCTAAATTAACTTTTAAAAAGAAACAGGGCAAGGGGTTTTGAGCTCTGTTTTGAGTCTGAAACTTAGTCTGTTAGAAACAAATTTACTGGCAACAATAGGGAAATAATTTGGGGGCAAGGGTTATCTTTTTAGAAAGATAAAGATGTTACCTTTCTACTGTAAAAATTTCAGCTCCAAAAAAGTTTGGAAAGTGGGAGAAATTTACATTTCTTTGAGCTATGTTCAGTGAGCACTCAAAATTCAGGGCTGCTGACTTAGAAAATTTTTATAAAATTTTCTAGATGTTTATTTTAGAAGTGGGATACCTTTCTATAAAATAGATTTCAAGAGCTTCGATTTGATATAAAAAATTTTAAATTCCGAGATCATTTGCTTGTATCAGTGGGAGCTCATATTCAGTACTGTCAAAGAGAAATATTTGGGAGAAAAATCCTAAAATTTCAAGAAGACAAAAGAGAAAGGGAGAAAAGGGATTCAAAGGTTTCTCCATCAAACTAAGGATTCTAGGTAAGGATCATGGCATTTAATTTCAATTTAGACAACTTGGAATGTAGAAAATCATGTCTTGGGGTTTAGATTTAAAGTTTGATTAAGAATCGTGAAAAGATGAAATTGATTTAGGGGTTTTATATATTTGATGTTAGAAATTTGAAATAATTGTTTGGAACCATGTTTGATTGATCGGATGATGAGTTGTAATGGATTGAAATTGATTGGTTGGTTTGTTGTTGGATTGAAATTGCTTGATTTGGCTTGATTGTGTTGTGAATGATGTTGGAAATTGTTGAATGTTTATATTTTTGTAGGTGATTGTTTAAAATTACTTAATTAATTGTGATTATTAACATATTGCATATGCATGAGTCTTTTTGGGGGATCTATAAAGATTCAATTGAAAAATGATTGATGTTGGCTAATTGGGACTGCGGTAGCCATGAAAATGAAAAAGAAGGAAAGAAAAGAAAAGAAAGAAACGAAAAGAAAAGAAAAAAATAAATGTTGACTAACCGGGACTGTGGTAGTCATGAGAAACAAGTTGATAAATGAGAAATGATTTTGTTGACTAACCGGGACTGCGGTAGTCATGTGAAATGAATATGATTTGATAATTGATTTTTTTGGGGTGAGCATAATTTGTTAAACAGGACCTTATAGTCTGTGATTATATAGTCTGTAGGGTGAATGATATTGGCAATTCCATATGTGGTCGGAATCTGGACTAAGATGCGGTCGTGGTGGCCTTCCGGGTATCCTGATCTCCTAATTTTGTTTAGTTTATTCGCATTTAGTAGGGGCTGATAGCTGAATTGCAGTATGTAATGGTAGGTCAGTTACTTACTAAACACTCAAAGGGGAAGTCTCCATGGAACAGAGTCAAAAATGATTTTGAGTCAAAAACTGTATTTGCATAAATCATACTGCATTTTGCTTATGTATGTGATTGATTAATTATTACATGAAATGAACATGGTTGATATGGATTCTAATTGTATGAGAAATTAAATGCCTGATCCTGTAAAATTTTGTCCCTAGATTCTAGGGAAGTTTGATTTGCAGGTGTCTGAAGATATAGTTAAAAGATGAAGATGCAGAAATTTCAGAGCATATAGGATGGGACTATTTTGGGTAGACAATAATTTGTAGTATTTAGAATTATTTTGTAGCAGTGTTTATATAAATTTTAATGATATAAATTACAGAACATATTTTGGATTGTAAGAGAACGTATCAGAAATTTGAAATAAATATATAATATAAATTAAATAGTTAAATTATGTTTTATAAGAAAGGGGGGTTACAGATTACATGCATTCTTCACTTAAGGCAATCCTATTCGAGCCGACTAGGACCACTACGGATGGCAAAGTTCTCCCTCCAAGTTATTACTCAATCAATACGACAAAGATTAAAATTATTTTTCTTTTTTTAAAAAAAAAGATAAAAACAAAATTATAGTATTCCAAACTGTGCTAATTGAAATTTGATACAATCAAACACGTAGAAAGAATGTTGCAGACCAAGTAAATCTCTCAACAAAAGCTTTAATCCTCAAACACAAAATTATTCAATAAAAAATTAACAGACACGAAAGGAAAAAAAAAAAAACTTAGACGCTATCATCACCGAATATCATATACAATTCAATTTATTATTTAAGAAACACTAAGGACAATATCAATAAAATGGAAAAAAAAAAAAAAGACAAGGAATAACAACAAAATAAATAAAATGGTGAAAAGAAAAGAGACTCCGTGTAGCTTTCGGGTTGGACACGGAATCGTTGAACCATATGACAGTTTTTCAATCAAAATCAAACCCAAATCAAATTGAAAACTAACCTGTTATTCACACTCATATTACACAGATTTATAAATTTTCATGTACAATAATGAGAAAAGTGTGGAGAACGCGCTTAGAAACAGAAGTTTTTTTCATTTCTTCAACTCTTATCGTTGCAGGTGTAGCACTAGGATTTCATAATGGATGAGCAGCAGAGGTGCAGCACTAGTAATGTTGCTTCTTCCTCTAACTCATCTTCTACAGTATCATCTATGAAATATGATGTTTTTCTAAGCTTTCGTGGTGAAGACACACGCATGAACTTCACAAGCCTTCTTTATGATGCTTTGACTAGAGCCAAAATCGAAACATTCATAGTTTGGCTTGAAAAGGGAGATGAAATCTCACCAGCCCTCGTCAAAGACATCGAAGATTCTCATATATCTATTGTCATCTTCTCATAGAACTATGCTTCTTCAAAGTGGTGTTTGAATGAACTCATCAAGATTATGGAATTAAAGAAAGAAAAGGGACAAATTGTGATACCGGTGTTTTATAACGTAGATCCAACCCATTTAAGGCACCAGACCGGGAGCTACGAGAAAGCCTTTGCTGAACATGAGGGACATTCCATGTGTAACAAATGGAAAGTTGCTCTCACTGAAGCAGCCAATTTATCTGGGTGGCCCTCTCAAAATAGGTAAATAAAATTTTATGAAATAAAAAAATCAAAAAGACATCAAGTTATTGTTTTAAATTGAGTTCGCCATATTAATTCTAAATTGAGCATTCTTTTTTAGTATAACAATTTTCATGCTAGTTTGCTTAAGAAGTTGGTTGAATAGAATAAGCAAAGGCATTGAATATCTTCTCCAAGTCATTGAATTTTCATTTCCCAATTTGTTTCTTTCTCTATTACACTACCACATTGGTTATACATTGTGTATAATAATTTGTGTAGTTTTGTTTTCCTTTCATTTGAATATGTTAGACTTATAACACATCATTTATTTCTTTATTTCCTTTTTCATATGCTAGAACTGAGTCTGAACTCCTTAAGGGCATTGTTCGAGATGTTTTGAAAAAATTGGCTCCTACATACCCAAACCAAAGTAAAAGACTGGTTGGAATTGAGAAAAGTTATGAAGAAATTGAATCATTAATAAAAAAAAGGAAATGGGTCGGGAAATTGTTCATCAAGAATCTGAAAAGTACCCTGAAAAACAAAGTCGATTGTGGAAACATGAGGAAGTGCTTGATGTATTGAAAAATAATAAGGTAAGTGGAAGATGCAATTATTCCTATTTGATAATGCATCCTTTTTTTAATGTAGCTACGATGATAGTCTTTACTAATTATTATTCTAATTTTTGTTTGTCAGGGAACTAATGATGTTTAAGGCATAATTTTAGATTTGGATAAATTGAAAGGGGATCTATCTTTGAGCTCTGATTTCCTTGCAAATATGACTAACGTGAGATTTCTTAAAATCCATGAAGATTTCTCCTGGCGTTGTGAATTTATTGTGTACCTTCATGAAGGTCTTGAGTCATTATCCGATAAATTGAGGTGCCTTCACTGGGATAGATGTTCTCTTAAGTCTTGGCCGCCTAACTTTTGTGCAGAACAACTTGTAGAGCTTTGCATGCATTATAGCAATCTTAAAAAGCTTTGGGATGGGATTCAGGTATGAATGTGCCTATGCATACTACATTTTGCTCAGGTTCCTCTTTTAGTTAAGGTTCACAATTATGAATTTAGAAATTTCTAAACAGTGTGATGCATCTTTCTTGTTGCAAAATCTTATGAATTTAAAGTCAATTGACCTTTCAAACTCTTGCGAGCTAGTGGAGATCCCAGACTTATCTAAGGCAGAAAAACTTGAAAAAGTTTCTCTTGTTTGTTGTTGTAGCTTGCGTCAACTACATCCATCCACGTTATCTCTTCCCAAGCTTAAATATTTGAATTTAACAATCTGCGAAGAGATTGAAAGCCTTGAAAGTAATGTTTATTCAAAATCTCTCACTGAACTGACACTCAGCCGTTGTTCATCACTCAAGAAATTTTCAGTTACATCAGATGAAATAAAAGTATTGGACTTATCTAACACTGCTATATGTGCATTGTCACCATCAATTGGTGACTTATTGTCTTTAGAAGTGTTAGACCTAAGTGGAACTAATGTTGAGAGCTTGCCTGAAAACATCAAAAACCTTTCAATGCTAACATGGCTTCAGTTAGATGGTTGTACGGAACTCGTGTCTCTACCAGAGCTTCCACCATCCTTGATAAAGCTTTATTTAAATGAATGCAAGAAACTCATGTCTCTACTAGAGCTTCCATCATCACTGATGGCACTTTATTTAAATGATTGCTCGAAACTTGTGTCTCTACCAAAGCTTCCACCATCCCTGATAGAGCTTTATTTAAATGAATGCAAGGAACTTGAGTCTCTGCCAGAGCTTCCATCGTCCCTGATAGAGCTTTATTTAAACAATTGCTTGAAACTTGTGTCTTTGCCGAAGCTGCCACCATCCCTGAGAAATCTTCATTCAAACCATTGCGAGGAACTCGTGTCTCTGCCAGAGCTTCCATCATCCCTGATAGAGCTTTATTTAGAAGGTTGCTGGAAACCTGTGTCTCTACCGGAGCTTCCATCATCCCTACTAAAGCTTCGTTTAAATGCTTGTCGGGAACTTGTTCCATCATCCCTGCTAAACCTTCCTTTAATTGATTGCCGGAAACTCGTGTCTTTGTCGGAGCTGCCGGAAACTCGTGTCTCTGTCGGAGCTTCCATCATCCCTGCTAAAGCTTTATTTAAACAATTGCCAGAAACTCGTGTCTCTGCCGGAGCTTCCATCATCACTGCTAAAGCTTCGTTTAAATGGTTGCCGGCCGGGAACTTGTGTCTCTGCCACAGCTTCCATTGTCCCTGGAAGAGCTTCCTTTAAATAATTGCTTGAAACTCGTGTCTCTGCCAAAACTTCCACCATCAGTGAAAATGGTGAGCGCCTTTAACTGCATTTCTCTAGATACAGACATGACACAAGGGCTAGTGTTAGAACACATGTCTCAGAGTCTCATACCCTACTTACATGAACAATATCTTAATAATCCTGAGTTTTGTTATCTTGATTATTTCATCTTCCCGGGTGACCATGTCACCAATGAGTCTGGGTTTACAGCGGAGAGTACACTAACTATTCCTGATCTTCCCAAATCTGACTTGTTGGGTTTCATTTGTTGCATCATTTTTTCTGAAGAACTACATTTTGATGTTTCGGATGATGTTTCCGATGATGATGTTTTGGGTGAATTAAGTTGGGAAGATTATACCCGGGTAGTAGATAATGTTTTGATTCATATCTATCAAAATGGCATACAGATCGGCTGGCAACGCTGGTCAATAGCAGTAGCCAGGAAATTTTTGAATTGGACTTAATTTCTCAAATCTCTAATAATGAGTCACAGGCCAGAGAAATTGGACTTGGATGCTCAAATAATGAAAATGAAGATGATCGGAAACAATTTCTTGAATGGTGGGACTCAGTTGCTCAAATCTCTGGTAGTGAGGCACAAGCCAGCGCAATTGGAGTTGAATGCTGAAATAATGAAAATGAAGATGACTGGAAACAATTTCTTGAATGGTGGGACTCAATTATTCAAATCTCTGATAATGAGGCACAGGCCAGAGCAATTGGAGTTGGAGGTTCAAATAATGAAAATGAAGATGGCTGGCCACAACTTCCTACATCCAAGAGGCAGAGGACTTCACCATAAATGATAATCTTGGTGGAGTATCTTTAGAAATTAGAAATAAAAAGGGAAGTAGTATTCATCCGACAATATCTTTGGACACAGTAAATGAGTGATATCAAGTTGTGATTGTAATTGATTCATGACTCAATTTAGATGAAAAGTGCAGTCATATACTTTGCTAATGACTCTATCATTTTGAGGATGATTTTGTGTTTAGTTCTTTTGTGTTTGTGTCCTGTTTCCATTGGAATTAATTATGATTTTGATTTTATTTTGGAGAGTTTTATACATTATGACATGTAGCAAGTTGCAATTTCTGAGGACATTTCTTTTAATGCTGTTTGGGATGTCCATGTTTGGTTATATTTCTTAATCATTTTTTCATGACGTGACAAACATATTTATGTAAAATTTGTGATTAAGATTAATTTGAATATACATCTCAATTATATTTAACAATTCAAAATTAATTCTATTAAAGACAGTTATACTAAAATCTAAAACAAGCAAGCATGTAATTGATATGGTCTTGCAGTTTTAAGAGTTTTGATGATGTGGAAGCAAAGAATAGTGTTGGATTGAGTTTGAATGATGTAGAAAGAATAAAGTGGGAGCAAGAAAGAGTTGGATGGATTACTTGAATTTAAAGACAAAGGACGATTAAAAGAGTACGAGTTTGGAGAAAAAACAAGTGGAAGGAATTTAACTGTTATGAGTTGGTGGAGTGTATTGTATTGAAGACAATGTAGCTGATTTACAATACTAGCACACACATGAAACCAATTGCAAATGGGAGTGATAATTCTTTCACTCCATGTTCATTTAGTTCTTACTTTTTCAATTCACATAAATTTTTACAACATACAATTTTATCCTTGTAATTATTGTTGATGCATAATTAATTTTATCTGAATTCTTTATGCATATTATTTTGCTAAATAGTGATGTAGAATCTTTGCTCGAAGTCAAATAGGATTTTCCTGAAAATTCCAAAGCCACTTGTGACAGATTCCAAATAATTTCGTTTCACGTGATGTGTTCCATATGATTCTGATTAATCAACCAACGATTCTAATGATAAGTATAGTATAATAAAAATTCAAATAGTTGATACTGTTCAAATTTTAGTTATCAACAAAAAAATATAATTCTAGTTTGAGGCTTCCCCAAAACTAGTGATACGTACAAAGGTGAGTAGCATTTCACACAATTCATTTCTCAATTATTTCCACCAAATGAAGAAAACATAAATGAAGAAAATCATAAAGGACTAATGCAGGGATTTCTAATATGAAAAGTGCAATAAAATAATTACTGAAAAGGAATGAAGGAACTGATTTCTATAATATGAAGCTATACTATATAACCCTACAAAGAATTCAAGCTATACACGGTAAATGCTAAAATCTATGATACAAAAAGCAGACTATAAATTAACACTGTACAGCCCCAAATGGCCAAAAAAATAGGTATACATTTTTATTCATCTGTCCAACTTCAATGCCAAATGATGGTTCGGTTGTGTGCACCATGACATTACCATGGAAGTGGATGTAAGTAACATCACTTTCTGGTTGAGAGGAGACAGTAAGCAATTCCATAACTATAGGCACAATAAAGCTGGCATACACAAACCACATCATTGACTGCTGAAACAAGAATATGTCAAGATATACTATCTATGGTTAGTGCCACTGTCTCTAAAGTCATTATCCTTAGCGGCTAAGCGAGCTGTTGAACCGACAGTTGTTGGCCGCAATGATACTTGCCGCACCATAGCGACGAATTCAGGATCATTTGTCTTTCCCTCATACCTTATCCATTGTACCATTTCATGAAACATGGGAAAGAACCTCATCTGTATTGCTGAGTAAGAGAAGTATGGGATAAGTGTTGTGATCGCAACAAACAACGTCACAATCCAAAAGGAAGGAGATGGTGCTAGAGTTTCAATGAAGACTTTGTAAGCATTTCCAGAAATGCTGGGAGACAATGCTCCATATGCCAGAAGGAAAAGGTACCATATAGCAATGGAGCCCCAGATGAAAATATGTTGAATCAAGGTGAAGTAATTTATAGCAACAGCCATTTGCAAGTTCACAACCCAAACCACACAAGTATACATCGTTGCTCCGAGTATATCCCTCCCAGCAGTTCTTCCCTTCTCATCAAAGGCTTGAATCTCCATTGCCTTTGTGCAGAAGAAGAAAATTATTATGGCACTAATAAAGCCATTAAGCATCCAGCTGAAAATTCGACGCCAGCTAAAGAGGACATTTTGCACGCCTTCTTGATATAACATAGGAAACTGCCATGTGAAATGCAAATAACATGGAATGATCATTAGAGAAGTAAACCAGGAAACCCAAGTAAATCAATGCATACTGTGTTTTACTTTGGATACAGCCAAAAGAGGGCTTATTTATAGGTGACTTCTGTGTTTTAACATTATTGCTACTCTTGACAATGTGCATCCCAAGTGATATTTATCATCATTTCAATATCATGATGCAACTAAAAGCCACTAGGAAAGGGTAAAAACTAAAAATCAATTAGGTCAACAGGCTGAATTAGGTCTAATGTGGATGTAATCATATGAATTATTGCAAGATTTTGTTATCTTTTTTGTATGGTGGGTTCTCTCTACGCTTCCATCAATCAGCTCACTATTTTACACCAGAGTAAGGAAAAATTTCATTTCATAACCATTATGAGAAACACAGTAGCATGTTGTAGGGTGAACAGTAAGCTTACTCTTAGACAGTACCGAGCAGACACATCCTGGTCAAAGACCCCAAGAGCAATCACGGGAAGTGACGAAAAGAAGATATTATAGAGTGACAAAAACCAGTCATTGTATGCAGGTTGCCCAGAGAATGATGCATACACCTCATATAAGAATACAGTAAAGCCAAATGTGATGTTTTTGTAGAAGAAATAGCATATCTGTCGGAAGAAGAATGAACAAGTTATAATATAAATACCAAAGGTTTCAAATCATCTTTTATGGTCTATGGGTCAGTTTGGCAACTCGTAAAACAGGTTTAGTGGTTTAGAATTGTTTAAGATAATCTAGTCATAAATTTAGGTTATTTTTAAAATAGTTTTAAGTTTAACTACAATTTAGAAAAATTAGCATTAAACTAGATATTCTCTAATCTAATTTATATTCAAAAAACTAGCATGCTTATTGACCTTTGGACAAATGAGTGGTTCCTAAAATTATTTAATCAAAAACTAACCCTTAGATCGAGCTGAACAAGAGAAATGGGAAAATGGAAGATTTAAGTAGTTTTATTTTGCTGTAAAAAAAAATAGATTTATTTCAAAATTGGCTTCCATAAGAATAGACCCATTGCTATTATATATTTTTTTTCATAGTTCCCAAACATCCCCTTAAATCTATAGAATGTTGAGAAGTGGATATAAGAGTGGCAATACCATTGATGAGATCCTTCGGTAACACCAATGTCCGTGTACAAGAAGTAATCTTTCCAAATAACGGAACTGTGCAATTGCAATATCACTAGACATAACCGCCTGAGAGGAAAGATAACAAAAGGAATTTAAAAAGTTGTGTAATAAAAAAAAAAACAGGAAACAAAAACCAATTAAAGAACAAAACACAAATAGTTTATCAATTTGCTGAGTACCTGCATTCCTTCAACACCACTGATTCCAATCCCTATATCTGCTTCTTGAAGCATTCCCACATCATTAGCTCCATCACCAATAGCTAATGTAGTTTTACCAGTACCAGATTTGACTAGTCTAGTGACCTTTAAGAGAGGAACCAAAAAATAAAACATTACTTTTAAATGCTAACCAGAACCATTATCAGAATTAAAACAAAAATGAGGACTTGATATCAAATAGAGAGGAAGAAACACAATAGATTGAAACATACCAGTGCCTTCTGCTTCGGTGAGGAACGGCAGCAGATAACAGATGCACAACAAATTGCAAGGTCTAGAAACATGTTCTTCAAATTATCCTCTAGAGCATAAGTAAGTGATTTTCCATCAATAATTAGAGCAAATGCTTGCTGAGAGGTTCCTCTGGAGGCAGTAAGCTGTTGAGCAGCTTCAGATATTTGATGGCGGATACTTTCTCTTGAAGCCTAATGCATGAATCAGCATAAAAATATCAGAAACTCAATTTTTAACTCTGGTTTCACTAAGATACTTACACACCAAGCAATCCCTTCCAACACATTACATAGGCAAAGAAAAGTTTTAATGTGTAAAAACAAAAGAAAAGAAACAGAATAACAGAATCCATTCATCATCCTTCTTGCATCTTTTAAAAAAAAAGTGAACAATGCCGTGGAAATGCAGTTATTGGAAATTTGGAATTATTAATATCACCCTGTCAAGATTCTTTGTTTGCAAAACTTGAATGGAAAATCCATGAAATATAAGTTCAAATCATCAGCCATGTAAAGCAAATACAATGCACACATCAAGTCTCCATGTAAGAAGACCTACTGGTATATAAGATAACCATTTTTTTTTTTTTGGTGATCATATAAGATAACCATTTTGTTAACATGCAAACTACACATAGTATGCAAACTTCATCATCATAGATAAAAACTAAATATTGAAATTTATTTTACCTTGATAATAGCCACCTTGTCTCCAGCCTTCTCCAATGCTTTAATTTCTGGAGTTTCCA
This sequence comes from Pueraria montana var. lobata, assembly GCA_026413185.1. Classification (NCBI taxonomy): domain Eukaryota; kingdom Viridiplantae; phylum Streptophyta; class Magnoliopsida; order Fabales; family Fabaceae; genus Pueraria; species Pueraria montana. Next base: position 33,509,826 of record CM048651.1, on the reverse strand, counting down.
AATGAATGATAATCTGCTTCATTCCTTGTCTAAGTAAACTACAAGCAAACCTGCAATTGTATATTGATGTCAGAGTCAGAAATCTTGAGAAGTAATTATCATGCTGAAGCCAACGTTAAAAAGGCACAATCACTGTATTATACCCAATATTGATAGCAGTCTCCATTTTATCCCCAGTCAAAACCCAGATCTTAATTCCAGCTTGGGCAAGCTTGTCAATGCAATCAGGAACCTAGAAAAACAATGAGACACATCATTTCAAGTCCAGTTACAGGTGATAAATATTCATTTGTAAACATTTCTTTCTCCTAACTCACCCCATTTTGGAGCTTGTCCTCTACAGCAGTGGCACCAAGAAGGATTAGATTCCTCTCGATCTTATCTGATACTTCCTCAATCAGTGTTTCCCGATCTTCGCTAATTGAATTCTTTGCTTGAGAAAATTTATTGTCAAACTCCTTGTATTGGTTTTCATCAAGTTCACGATATGCCAGGATCAAGGTCCTTAGACCTGCATCAGCATATTCATGCACATGTTCCAAGGTTTTCTCTTCAAACTCCCTCCCATCCTTCGCAAGCCTCTCAAACATGACACTGCATGAAAATATGGCGGGTTAAATGCAACTGTAAGAACTCCAAAATACTATGGTTACAGCCTTACAGATTAGTTTATCACAAACCTGTCAGCACCTTTACAGAGTAGGAAAATTCTCCCTTCTTCATCTTTCACTATCACTGACATTCGCTTCCTTGAGCTATTGAATTCTAAAACATTAAGAAGTTTGTACACCCTGAAAAACAAAATTAGTTAGTGTATATCGGATGCATTCTACATTACTTGGATTTCAAAAGGCAGTAGCCATAAACAATATTTGAATTAGGAACACTGCATTATAAAGGTTATTTTAGAAGCTATCACACAACAATTGTAATCATGTATAATGTGAAATCCCCAATTTCAAACACCATCACAAAATAATAAATAAATTTGCCAAGTGGAAAAGATGGCCAGGGCAAAAGTTTAACCAGTTTTTTCATCCATATTAACTGTTAAGATGTCCTACATCGGTTAGAAATATAGCCAAAATACTCCTTATACAGCTTGGAAAATCATCCACCCTCAAGCTAGCTATTGGGGGTCATGTTAGGCCTAGCCCATTTTTTATGTTGACTAAAAGAAATTTTTGCCACCATTTATATCTTGTAAAACAATATCAAAACATCTTCGGGGTCCACAGATCTAAAACACATAAGTTCACTTATTCTATATTATAAGCAGCTTTGGTCTACTTGGTCAGTCATTCTAGGAGTTGAAAAATACTATAATTTATTGACTAAGATCAGCAGCAGAAGGTAAGAGTTGCTACTTCCAAGCACTTTTTGTTGAAATTAACTGCTGTTATTACCAGACTTGTAATATGTAATTGCATGTGCCTTTTTCAGTTAGAATTCAACTTTAAACTTCTTATGTTGATTAGCACTGAAAAATGCAGCATTAAAAATCTGTAGCTACTAAAGAAACAAACCAATTAATAAAAACTGACCTTTCAATTTTGTCACCTGAAACTGGATCCATTTCATGCATTGATAAACTAGTCTGAGTCCTTTTATAGAATTCAAAACCAATTTCTCTCGCTGCAATCACAAATGCTGCTTCATCTGGAGATTCAGTTTCATATGAGACACTTCCTGTGTCTTCATCAACTTCTGGTATGGCTGTATGGCAGATTGCCAATAATCGAAAAAAATTCTGGATAGCATTAGCATAAGGCTCATTAACCCATTTTCCATTCATTATCCTTTCATCTGAAAAGTTGAATCCTTTGATGGGAGCATTTCGGACAGGAGAGTCCCTTGTGTCATCAATCAAACGAGAACCATTTTTTCCATTCATTGCCGTCTCAACCTCTGTAACACCGCGGCCATAAGCTACCCCAGCAATGGAACATTTGATGAACTCCATCGAGTTGCAGGTCAGAGTTCCAGTCTTATCTGAAAGTATTGTGTCAACTTGGCCAAGTTCCTCATTCAAGTTTGAAGTACGGGCATGGGCTGGTTTGTCTGCATCTTCATAGTACATGTGGATATCTTGATTGATGAAGATGCTCTGAAGGACTTTGACAATTTCTATTGAAACATACAATGAGATGGGAATGAAGAAACCATATAACATTAAGGCTGTCAAAAAATGAAATATAGCAGCAGCAGGTGCTCTTTTAGGATCGAAGAAAATTGTAGAGTCATCTGGTCTTAGGTACCACCTTTTCATCAATCCATTGTCCAAGTCATCTTCAGTTGCAATGCCAAAGAAAATAGATCCAACAAATGCCATTAGAAACAAAATACAAAACAAGAAGTAGATAACCCTATCCATCTTCTTCTCAACCTTGCTTCTCTTTGAAGGGGCATCAGTGGAATTTTGAATGACCTTCGTGTCATTACCAGTGAAGATGACAGCACCAAATATGTAGTCTGTGTTACGAAGTTTAGAGTCTCTGAGAAGAAGTTGCAGAGGAGAAAGGGGATACTGTTGTTCTTCATACTCCATGCTCCCAACAAATGAATATAAATTTGCATTTGGGTCTTCACATTTGATTGTAGCTTTAAAATCACCGAAATGTAAGTCCTCATGTAAGGAAGAAGTTACTTCCAACCCTTGTTTTAACTTCAAATTTGTTTCCCCATCCAAATTCATGGTCTCAACATAGCAGAATGCATCCTCATAACTGGATGAAAGCAGTAGGAGGTCTGCAGGGAAGAATTCATCCTTCATTATCTTCACTATATGCCCCACCTTCAGATTCTTCCACTCAGTATATTCAAAAGTTCCATGCCCTGTATGCACTTTAACTCTTCTATTATTCACCTCAATATCCTGCAGCAGGATTCCACTAGCTAGGTTATAAACTACAACAAATCTAAATGATTATCCCTTTAGTTTTTCTTAATATAAATAACTAATGGTCTATTACTTTAACTTCATATAGATATTTAATTAAACAGAAAAAAAAAATTGAAAATCACAATCATATTAGTACACAACAAGACTTAAAATGTAGGGAAAATTGTGGCAGAAAAAAATATTATAGATACTATTTTGGACTTCTGATTTTTTACCACACTGTAATTGTATCAAATTATTAAGAATTTTCAACTCCAGTATTAAATTTAACTTGGAATCTGGGAGATAATGTTAACAACCACTGGATTTATGAACAAAGGATTTATGAACAAAGACTTTAATAATAGCACTACATCCTTTTCAAACAAGACATAGTAAGGATCTGAACAAAAAAGCTGGAATCTTCCATAAACTGACTGCCATTCCATAAAAGGAAATATAGAATCATTGCATAACCTCCCTCCACCTTCCAAGAAAACAACAATTTTCTTTTAAAAATTACGGATATTCTTCAAGCCATGGGGTCCTTTCTATCCCCCAATAGAGTTTACAGATACTATAAGTTGCTAAAAAAATATAAATCAAATTAAATTTAAGAAGAGAATCAGATTCATTCATAATCCACACAGTTGTGCTGCAGGGTGGAAGACAAAAACGTTCAATAACCTCACTTTTAATAAAATGAAACTAAACTCACAAGCCACTGTGAGGATAAAGTAGAAGACAGAATATAGTACCTGCTTTTTCCTTTGCCAATCTTCAATACCCTCTTTGATCATAGTTCCTCCAACAATAATAATCAGAGGAAGGATAGCACTGACAGCATTATAAGGAGCAAGCTTTGTGAAGGCCAAGATGCCAGTTACCAAAAAATAGAAATTAGCCACCCTCCTAAACTGCTCAAAGAGTGACTTAGGCAAGAAAGAAGCAACAGTATACTTTGTGGAGCTCACAGAATTATCAGCATAACTCCTTATCCCAGCCTCAAAGCTCTCTGGCTCATTGCAAAACACCACCCTGGAATACCCTCTCCCTCCAATCTGTGAATGATCCTCCTTGAGTGATTGTTTCCCACATGCAAATGAATAGATCTTGCTAAGCTGCAACTTCCTTCTCCTTTCACCCCTCATTCTTCTCCTCCCCAAGTCCACCATTCAATCCACCAATATCCACAACCACAAAGAGGAAAAAAAAAAAACCCTTAGAAAGAAGAACTACTTGCTCCACCCCCAAAACACCAGCCACCAAAGACAACTACTACCAAAACTAACAACCTCCCCAAGTCCTTGTCAAACTCAAGCTCACTCCTCAAATTTCAAAATATAATAAAATAAAACCCTCAATGCACCCTACCACAACCCCTCTTCAAGCACAACCACAATTCCCAACCCCAAAGACTCAAAACCCCTCTACCCAATTAAGGGTCAAAGAAACTGAAGAAAACAAATCAAACCAACAACCCCAAAAATAAAAAAAATAAAAAGGCTGATCACAGAAGAAGAAGAAGAAAAAAGAAGATTAAAAAAGCTGACACCAAAATAACAGATAGGCCCAGAGATGCTAGAATATGTATATATATACTGTTTAGGAAAAGCATCAACTATCAACTATATAATATATTTGCAGAAAACAAAAAACACCCAGAAGCAGACATGTCAAAGGGTGCCTAGAAAACCGGTCAAGGAATCAACTTGGGAAGAGAATGTTCGAGGAAGCCAACAACAGCGACAACGAGTGAAAAATCACCATGTTTGGTAATAATTTCTCAAAGTGCGACACATTCAGAAGAAGAACACGGAAATGGTGAAAATGGTAACAAGAGCGTTGAACAAAGACTTGGATTGGATCTCGCATTTTTCCGTGGACGCGCATTACCCTTCAGAAGAATTCAAATTTGCGCCACTTTTCCACAGTGCCATGGGAAAATGGGGCATCCAAAGTTCAACGAAGGGTAAAGAAAACTTTTAAAAAAAAAGAAAAATTCAAAATTAAAATTATAAAAAAAAAAAAAAAGTGAAATGAAAACGAACGAAGAGAGAAAGAGAAAGTTCTGTTTGTTATGCTTTCTTCTCTGTTTCGCGGGAAAGCTATGGAGCTCGTCAATGGTATCAGACAAGTCTCTCTCTCTCTCTCTCTCTAGGAAACTTCACAGCTAATTAATGCATTGAAGAAGAAGAAGAAACAACTAAGTAAATAACTAATTTTATATAATATTAACAATAATGTGGTGTTATAAATAAAATAAAAATAAAAAATAATGTGGTGTAATAACTAATACTAACCTTCAGCAAAAAAAAAACTAATACTAAGAAATAATGGTACTAAATTAATAATTATCGAGTACACGATAATAGGGGGAAAAATAGAAAAGAAAACACGCGGGTTTTGACTTTAAGCAAAATTGGACAAAGAGAAAAAATTGGGTGCGTGCATGAGCAAATTTGGATTTGGTCAAGTGTCTTGGGGGTTAGGATGTGTAATACTATTAAGGTATAAAATTGAGAATAATTGAATGAAAAGTATTTAGTGTTTTGATTATGAATCTAGAAGTTGTGTTCAGAAGAAATTTATTAACAATATCTATTTTTAAGTTTAGATTTTTATTTTTTTTTAAGGCTGTTTTTGAGTCTGGATGCGGAATGGAAAGTAAGAGAATCCATTATTGCATATAAAATGGTAAAAAAAAAAGAAATTAGGATTATTGTTTGTTTTATTAAAATGAATGCAATAAAGTTAGCATAATTATAAGATTTTTCGTATTTAATTGTTGTTGATATATATTATTAGTTATTATTTTTACCTTGTAAATGTCAAAGAAAATTAAGTGTGTGTTTGAACGAGAATAAATTTTGTGATAAAAAGTTTTCTAAAAGATGAAAGTTTTCTTTTTAAGTTGGTATTTTAATAAAAATGTCAAAATTTACTTTTTATGTTATAAATTAGAATATATAACTTGGAGACTAAAGCTCTCATTCTCCTCTTTACTCTCTTAATTAAATATTCTCAACACCGTAACTTCTCTTAACTTAATTTAAATAAATAAATAAATAAGAGAAAAATATATATAAATAATTAATTGGAAATTTTTTGGTGCATAAGCAAAATTGGATTTGGTTTTCCCTTTCTTTTGTTTCCTCTTGTAACAAAAAAAAAGTGGATTTGGTCAATTGCGTTGGGAGTTAGGATTAAGGTATGAAATTATAAATAATTAAATGAAAAGTATTTAGTGTTTTGAATCTAGAAGCGGTTTTCAGAAGAAATTTATTAACAAAATCTAGTTTTTAAGTCCTTGATGAGATTGGTAATAAATAAATAAATAACTAAATCCAAGAAATTTATTTATTAACAAAAAGTATAATGATACATATTTTTACATTCAAAAATAAAAATTTAAATTTATAATACGAAAAAGGACAAGTTAAATTAATATTTTTTTTGCATACATTAAGGATATTTCTAATTAATAACTTGAGATTGACAGTTGTTTGGAATTCAAATTACTATATTTGGTTTTTAAATTAAAATCAAATTTGTATTAAAATCATAGTAATTAGTGTATAAAGTAATTAAAATAAATAAATATAATAATAAAATTAAGAAAATAATAATTAATATCATCTTGAATTTTTAAAAATGACAAATAAAAAGAAAAAACTTCTCCTAAAATGACAAAAGAAAAGAAGCAAAAGAAATATTAGCATGTTTTTGTACATTGCACAATTTTTTTTATTAAAGTAAAATTTAAAGAATATAAATCAAAAGGAAAATATTAAAAATATAAGATAACTAAGTATAATTAATATAACTAAACAAATACAAATATAAAAGTAACTTACATTTTGGAGTAAAAACTAATTTTAAAAAATTGAAAAAGATAATTTGGGGGTATAAATAATTGAGATTTGCAATAACAGGATAATCTTTTAAAAGGAAAAAGGAGTTTAATAAGTTTGCACAGTTGGTTGGTGTAAAAAAAATTTATATTGTCAATTAATTAGAGATTATGATTAGTATAACTTTTAAAATAATTATTATAAAAGTTAATGAATTTACTATGTATACGAGTATGTGATTAAATGAAAATATAAAAAAAATTATATTGTTGGTACATGAGTTATTTATTTAGAAAAACAAGTTAATTAATTTGAGGAAGTTGAAATATAAAAGTATAATAATTATTACATTCAAATATAAAAATTTAAATTTATAATAAGAAAAAGGGCAAGTTAAATTAATATTTTTTTTTTTTGCATGCATTAAGAATATTTCTAATTAATAACTTGAGATTGACAGTTGTTTGGAATTCAAAATACTATATTTGGTGATTTTAAATTAAAATCAATTTTGTATTAAAATCATATATGGTTTTATTATTAAACTGTAAAAAGTACTATGTTATTTTTGTAAGTGTGTAATAATAACAATAATATTATAATTTAATAGTATATTAATGTTTTAAAATTATATATTTTTATCAATAATTATATATCTAAAAATGATTTTTATTAGAAAACATAAATAATATTATTTTATTAAAATCATTTAACATTTTTCAGCTTCACTTTCGACCAAAATTTAATTTAAAATAAATTCAAGTAAAATTAAATATACAAAATATAATTCGAACTTGGTGAACTAAAAAAGTTGCTTTCATGTGATAAAAATTCATCAAGTATCAACACGCTTCACGGGTCAAACCTTAATTTTTATTATTATTATTATTTTGTAGGAATTGATTCTTAATCAAACCTTTTTCTATCTCGGTTTATTCCGTACGTTGACACTTGACATTTGACAAGTTCTTTTATTTTTATTTTATTTAATTTTATTTTGAGTTGGGTTCGAAGTTTATGGTTTATTGTCTGCACGAGATGCGCGGAGACGGAACTTCGAAAGAGACAAAAATGAAGTTTTAACGAGGAGTGCGAAACGAAACCCTGTCTTTTGTTTGTTGGTGAAAGACAAGGACAGAATAATCAAACATCAGACATGATATATATATATATATATATATATTTTTTATTTTCAATACAATTTTTTATATGTTTTATTAAATAATTTAAAATAAATTAATAAAAAATTATTAAAGAATATATATTTTAGGAATTAACTAGAGGTCTAAAGTTCGAGTCATGTAGAAAAACTTTGTTGTTCATAGTGGGTCTATCCGGCTTAAACAGAATTATCTTAGATGTTTATGGTTTAAACCAAAAAATTTAAGGATTCCACACTAAATATCGGATCATTGCTACTTATTAAGCTACATCAAAGGATAGATATAAATTAAAATGGAAAAGAATTTCTTCTATTTAAATAAAATCTAGATTTAAATCTTGTATGTAAAAAAAAAAAAAAAGGTTTAGAGAACTCTACTCTCTGAAACAAAGTTATCTAATTTGATTTATGTCATTTTATACTTACTAATTAGTTTAACATTTATTAATTATTAATTTTCAACTTTAAACTAACTTTTTTAACTTTTAGTTAGTTTATTCGTTAATTTTACCACATAAGTGTGTTTGAGAGATGTTATTGTTTATTTACACTCTTTGTATTGTAAAACATTAAGAGAAATATCAATAATACATCTTTAAAGATTTTTTTTTTAACACACTTTATAACATCAATTTACATTTATCAAAAATTACAAAATTTTGTAAATATAATTTCACATATTATTTAATGAATTTTTTTCATAACTTTTAATAAATTTTAATTAATAATACAAATGTGTTCACAAAATATGTAAACAAGTATTTTACTAACATGCAGTCAAAAAAAAAAAGTATTTTACTAACATTTCTCCATACATTAGTAATAGAGAAAAAGATGTTACGGGTTCGAAAGCAATCATTACAAAGGCCATTAGTAATTATGTAATTTATCTATGGAATGGGTCATGCAATTGTTAGTGGGGTAGACTATCTTCCAATAATGCTAAATTGCTAATTGTATTACAGAGTAGAAATAAAAAAAATCAAAATAAAAAGTAATGAACAAATACTCAAGCATGTCAGTTTCACAGTTAGACAGATAAGACATGTGTCATAATATAAAATTTATAACTAAGACTAATTTATATATATATATAGAAATATATATATATATATATATATTATAATTTCATTAAATGAAAGCAACATTTTTTTATTTTTAATATGCCAGTCTTATTAATCAACCTCGAAGCTGCCACTATCTTGTTCTTAAATTAATATATAACAAAATTGTAACCAAACTTTCATGATTTCTTTATTAATTTTGAGGAGAAATGACAATCACGTATTCTTGCATTATCGACTCCGATAATGAATTGCTTGACTTCTGTTACTCCATAATAGAATGATTTTTGTACCTCTTTCGTATAATTTATTTTTATAATCTATTTCTTGCCCTTCACGTAACCTACAATAGAATGACCAAACCAAACACACTTTTGTTTGTTTTCTTCTCAGCTGGCTGGTTGTGTTGGTGGGACAAAGTCATCAATATCCCAATTTATGTTATCTATTATTAATCATGTTATTTAGGGTATATTTAGAATGTAGTTTTTGATGAAAAAAAGGGGAAAAAATTAAAATAAATATAATTATATAATATTTTATAAAAATAAAGAAATTATTCAGACATTAAATTTATGTTAACTTATAAAAATTATCAAATTAAAAGGTATTTATTAAAAATAACAAAATTTATTCTCCCTTCTCTTTTCCTCTAAAATTTTTGTCAAAATAGATACTTAATTGTTTCTCTTTCCCTCTAATATTCTATGTCCAAACAGATAATTATTTGTTTTCTCTAGCTTCCCCTTCCCGACACTTTTCGTGTTTTACTGGTTATTTCAAGGTTAAATTAATTAGCAGGTCTTATATTTTTATCAAATTTTTAATTAGGTCCCTAAATTTTTTTTTTCTTTTAATTGAGTCCCTGAACTTTTATATTTTTTTTCAATTGGGTCCCTCGTCTAATTGTAGTAATGAAAAATTAATCGCAAACACTTAATTAGAGGTGCAGACAGTGAACTGATGCTTCTGGAATGTATTGTAAGCACAACTTAGTTAATTCTGGGAGATTTATGCAAAGTTTCAACCTTTACAGGTCAATTTAATCCAAGTATTATTTCACAATTATTTGGCTCTGTAGAAGGTTGAAACTTTGCAGAAAACTTGTGTTGTGCTTACAACGCACTCCAGAAGCATAGTCTACTGTCTGCACCTCTAATTAGGTGTTTGCAGTTAATTTTTCATAACGACAATTAGACTAAAGGATCCAATTGAAAAATAAATAAAAGTTCAGGGACCCAATTGAAAAAATAAATAAATAAAAGTTCAGGGATCCAATTAAAAGAAAAAAAAAGTTTAGGGACCTAATTGAAAATTTGGTAAAAGTATAGAGACATGTAAAGTAATTAAACCTTATTTCAAATAATTTATAATTTATGAGATTAGTTTATAAATTTATTTAATTTAAATAAAGATGTTTATTAAACAAGTTTGTCTCAATAATTTTATAACTTTTTTATATGCTAGTTGAAATAACAGATTGTTTGGTGCTAAATATGTAAAATAGTGGTTAATTTGAGCAATCTTTATCTCGTGAGTCAAACTAATGGACTGGTGCTTCTAAGAATGTTGGGATATACTGAGTTTGAGAACTACATATTAATTCGAGCAAAAGGTGAGAATACTTGCAAAAATATTCTAATGATTAAGTAACTAGAAATTTCACTAAAAGAATGTTGTAATAGATGTGTGTATTTGAAAAATAACATTTGAATTTTGAAATATATATATAGACATCAATTATGAGATAGGATCATTGTCGTGGGACCCAAGGTCCTTTTGAGGAAATTATCCTGTAGCATCATCTTCCTGTGTTATTTTGAAGTCTATTAGTTCTCATTGAAGATGTAATTGGATTGGTTTAAGCCTAGTTTGTAACACATAAACTTATCATTTATAATTTATTATTGATTAAAATATGTTTTTCATCCTCATAAAATTAAAAAAGTTCGATTTTCGTTCATGCAAAATTTTTAGTTCGTTTTTCATCCTTGTAGAATTGAAAGTTGTTATATTTTGACCCAAAGCAAGGTTCGGATAAATCCAAACCTACATGAGGATTTTCAGAGGTTAAAAATCATTACCAATTGTAAAAAATTACCACAAATTGTAAAAAAAATGCAAATTGTATCCTTTTTTTGTAATTTGTAACGATTTTTAACTCCCAAATTTATAACCGTCACAAATGATTATATGTAGGTTCTACATATATATTGTCCAACCAACAATCACATGTTGGCTGAACAGTATATAAGACTATTATTATTTTTTTTTTTCACTTTTATGCTTTACTCTCTTTATCTCTCTTTGATACACTGCAGATCACAATTTTTCTCTTCATTTTCACCTATTTTCTTTTATTTTCTTTCTTTTTTTTTTTTTTTACTTTTACGGATTACTTATCTAGTTTTATTTTCAAATGGTAACTCGTAAAAAAGAATTATGAATGAATCATGATGAGACTTGTGAAGAGACTTGTGGCGCTGAATATTATAACTAACTTGTAAAAAAAAAACTTGTGGTCAGTTTGTTTATGATGAAAGAAAATGAAAAATAAGTGAAATAAAAAGTAAAAAAAAAGTGAAATTCATATTTTGATACTCTGATTTAATTCAAAACTTTCATTCCATTTTATAATACTCTATCAAACACTACATTAAAAAAATTATTATTATATATTTCTATATATACAAATATTAACTAATATCTTAAATACATTAATTAAAGAATTATAATATTTTTTTTACTAAAAAGCATCATTAATATATTTTAATCTAATTTTTAATATACTTTTAATGTGATTTATTCAATCAAACCTTTTTCTATTTATGAATTTTAAAATTAGTATTTTAAGAATATATATTAAATTTTTTTATTATTATATAAAGTAAATATTAAATAAAATTGCAAATATATTTAATTTTTTTAAAAATATAAAATATATTTATATGTACATATTATAGATTATAGACAAAGTATCTTTAAAATATATTTATAAGGTAACACCCTCACACTACAAGAAAAATATATATACCTATAGTCGCTTTTAGTGACATACCTATATTTTAATCTAATTTTTAATATACTTTTAATGTGATTTATTCAATCAAACCTTTTTCTATTTATGAATTTTAAAATTAGTATTTTAAGAATATATATTAAATTTTTTTATTATTATATAAAGTAAATATTAAATAAAATTGCAAATATATTTAATTTTTTAAAAATATAAAATATATTTATATGTACATATTATAGATTATAGACAAAGTATCTTTAAAATATATTTATAAGGTAACACCCTCACACTACAAGAAAAATATATATACCTATAGTCGCTTTTAGTGACATACATGATTTGTTGTAGGTAAAACTCAATTTATATATAATTGGTTAATTATTGATGCGTAAAATGCGTTCGCAAAGGACAAACGTACCCTACGTGCAGTAGTAACAGTGGACTCTAAGAGTCCGGATATCGAACCCAAAGGACTAGTTGCATTCCCAAATAACTAATTTTGCAATAAATTAAACAATCTGAATTTAAAACCAAATTGAGAGAAATAATGTTCAATTATTCTTTTCAAAAGAAAGAGAATCAGATAAAAAAGATTGATATGAGAACAGTTAAAATATAAAGCCAAGGATTATGATTTCGCATGCACTCCTTTTTCCCCCAATTCTAATTTCAATAAAAATTCCTGATTAAGTTAATTGTTAGTGACCTCTTAAATTCATTAATAAACAATTGATCATAGTTTACTAACGTTGTTTCCCCTAATTTAATTCCTAATTTATCGTAGGTGAATTAATCTAGGGCAAACGATAATACTCAGAGAGGTTCATTAATAGAATTAATCCACTTGAAATTCACGCAATTAGTTTGATTATACAAATCACACGAATTCAATCACTTTATAGTTTCATTAATCACAAGCAATTGATCATAGACAAAGGATTAACTAAGATTTAGAGTGATCAGTTCTAAGAACAGATAAAAATAGTAAAGAGATTCAATAACTGAAAAACATCAGGATTTCAATGATAATCATAATGGAGTACAAAGGGTACAATTACATCACAACCCTTGGCTAAGAGAACTAGTCACTCATATTCATGAATGAACTAAATAACTCAAGAGAAAATATAAAGATTACAAAGGGAAAATAAATTTTACAATAGTGATCCCTAATAATGATCTCTACGTCTTACAGCCACGCAAAATCTCTCCCAAGACATCTTTCTCACTCAGAACCTTCAAATTTGGAAATAGAACAAAAGATACCCAAAAAGGGTTTTTAGCAGCTATTTATAATAATTTCATAATTCAAACTGCTGTCGAGGCTCACCACGGTCGTGCTGATGAGATGACCACGACTGTGGTCCTTGCATAGTCCCGAGGTCCAATTTGCATTCAGATCGAGCATGACCGTGGTAAGTTAACCATAACTGTGCTCGAGAAATTGACGTTGATGCTCAACTTTCAACCATTTTCACCTTGGTTATGGTCCATGAATCACGTTTGTGGTGATCTAGCACGGCTTTGCTAAAGTCACCATGGCCGTGATCTTCCAGACAAAAGCAATTTCGCTCTAAATGATGTACTTTTCAACTATTTTCCTTAGGGAGTCTTTGAATTGCCTGTCTTACAAAAACTAGTACTAGACTGTGAGTTTTGCCAATAAAATATGCTCAAAACATATGCAAATGACATCTAACACACAGATGAAAACACAATCAAAATCCGGTTTATCAATTATGTTTTTACTTCCTAAATTTTGGTGTAAATTTATTTTTGGTTTCTCACATTAAAAATAAATCATTTTGGTTTTTAAAATTTTAAATAATACGTTTTTAATCCCTAAAGCTAAATGACGTTAATGAAAGTGATGATATAGCGTTGTCAACATTTGACATGTACACTTTCAAGCGTCACATCACCACTTTCGTTAACGTCGTTTGGCTTCAGGAACTAAAAATGTATTTTTTGAAACTTGAAGAACTAAAATATTTTTTCTAATTTGAGTGATAAAAATGAATTTAATACAAATTTTAGGGACTAAAAACATAATTATACTTATATAATATTAACGCTGTATTATTAAAGCTATAGTGCATGTTTAAGAGAGAATTCTATGTTCTTTTCTAAATCTTTAAAAAGGATAAAAAATTGTTTTTGCAGAATTTGCCTAACAAAGCATTAAAAGGAATCTTTTCTAAATTTCTAGGAATCTTTAAGAGCTGACTTGAACCACCTTGATCCGTAAAATGTACGGTAAGTTTATTTTTTTTCATTTTTTGTTGAATATACGGTAAGTTTCTTTTCTTCATATTACTTAAAAGCTATTAAAAAAGTACGACGTACCCAACAAAAGCCGGTATACAAAATAATATATGGTTTGTAAAGAAAAAAGAAAAAAAAATAAAGAGTTTAATGGTGATAATTTTAAAAGTATAAAAAATAAACAGTATAAAATATTTTGACGCTGTCAATACATAACCTTTTTCTCAAAATTAAATGATGTATAATAAATATCTTAAAAATTATACTAACAATAACTTTTTATTAACAAATTAATAATGTAAAAATTCTTTACACTATCAATATATAGAAGTTAAAGTCTAAAGAGAAAAGATTGATATTTAAAAACAAAGTTTAAAATTTTCATTATTTTTCTTCATAAGGTAATTAAATTCATTTTCTCTTTATTATACCAAACATTGTGGGGTATAGGAGGAGCCGAAGAACAATAGAGTCAAGCTCAAATTGCACGAAATCCACACACCCACACGACACGCACCAGCTCCTCATTATTGTCACATTATGTACCAAGTCTATGATCCCACGAAGAAGGAAAATATTTTCTGTACAATAAAACGAGATAATAAAATATTCTCTTCTTTGATTTTGAAATACAATTTAAAGATACATATATGTAAAAAATTTCAAATAAGTAAAAATAAAAATAATTGTATATAATATAATATATCATACAACATTAATTTTGTAATATTTAAATAATAAAATTGCATGAAAAATATGATTTAATTTATTTTGAAAAAATATATTAGATATAACTCAGATAGCAACACATATTGAACTTGTGAGAGATAAGACCAAAGTTTTTTGATTGAGGCCTAAGTATAAAACAACCTAAACCCTTGTTTTAGCCCCCGAAAAGGTTATTTAGCATAAATATTTATACAATTATTATGGTTAGTTAGTCTAGTGTAGTGGTAACTAGTGTATTTTTTTCTTTCGTAATTGGAGTTCAAATCTTGCTGAAGGAAAAATCACTTTTGTTTTGTAAGGTCCCTAATTTTTTCTATTACTTTTATTAGTTTTAAAAAAGTCTCGGCTCGAAGTTCATTAATTTTAAGCAAAATATGTTGTGTCAGTCTTGGGTTCAATTTCCGCAAAACATATTATTGAAGAAGAGCGGTGAACTATAAATGCAGAGAAAAAGGGTGATGCACCGGTAATATAAAATAGTTTTATACCGTCATCCAATCACAAATCACCATTTACAGTAAGTTTGTTGATTTTTACAAAATTATCTTAAAAGTCATACAAACACTTATTTGTAATTGAATGACAATATAAAACTATTTTACATTGAGTTTTCAGCGTAGAGTAAAAAATTCTAATTACGATTGTAACAAAACGAGTTATTTTGAATAAATATTTTTTTTTATTGAGATCATTTATAAAAGGTAAATATTTTTATTTCAAATTTAAGATGAAAAAAATATTATTAATATAGTTTGCAAAATATTAGACAAATTTCCTATATATTAAATAAAGGAATTTGAATATTATCATGTAAACACAAAGTATAATACTCTGAGAGAGAGTTTCATTGTTTTTAGTTGTCTTATTTGACTCGAGCGAGATTATCTCCTTAGAGGACATTGTGGTCTATAATCCAAAAAATGATAATATTGTATTATATATAAAATAACGATAATAAATTTATTATTATTTAGAGTTTAATGGTGATGCACTGTGTAAAACTGTCTTACACAATCATCCAATCACAAATCACCATTGGTATGACTTTTAAGATAATTTTTTAAAAGTTAACAAACTTATCATAAATGGTGGATTGTGATTGGATGACAGTATAAAAATTTTTACACTGTCAGTACATATCTTTTTCTCTATTATTTATGCAAAATTATTAGTTTATTTTATTTATTTATTTCCTTTTTATAATATGACATTATTGTATTCCTTGCAAACATGACGTCACGGGGATCCTAATTAAAGTGGATTAGTGATATTTGTAGCACACACTTTTTGAACCACTTGTTCACAAAATAAAGTAGGCCCTAGTTAAGTGAATGAACTCTAACAAAATAACATATTTAACACAAAAGCAATGCAAACTTATAATATTCTTTATTGAGTGCATGATTTGCTCATAGGTTTTTCTGTTTAAGTTTTATGCTGATTCTTCAATAAGATCGAGAACTTATACGTGCAGAGATCTGCCTTACGTATGAGATATTTGTTCTACTCAATTATAACTTAACTAAACTATATGAGGAGAGATCAAATTACATAACTGTAACTCTTTTTAGAGTTATACCATTTTAAGAACTTAATATAAAATGAATTTTTTATTGATCTAATTGTTGAATTATATTTACATATTATTAAGATTATTTGTGTCAAATTTTATCAAAATTTAACAACAATAAAAAGGTAATCAAATAATCCATATTTTAGTATATTTTAAAAAGTTTTATATTAGGTCGATTTTAATTTATATGAATGAGGTAGCAAATAGTTTTGGATTAATTTGAAATTTTATACACATGATCTATGTGAAAGGAACTTTCAATTCAACAGTGGATTTTAAGAAAACATCATCCAATTGAAAGTTATTGAATGATGTAATAATTGTTTAAGTTACATCGGTATAATTTGATCCCTCCTCAAACTATTTGGTGTACGTCTGCTTATTCTTCACATTGTGTTTAATTTATATATCATTAACAAAATATTTCCTAAACGTGCTGTTTTATTTTATTTTGTTTTTTGCCTTTGTTTATTAACTTTGAAGACAACTTGGTGTGATTGTAGTGCTCAACATAATGATTGGCAGCTAGAAGATTATCCATTCAGCTACATTATTGTACACTCATCTGTTACGGTACTTGTTAACAAAAACACACACACAGAAAAAAAAAATGTCATTAATTTTTTTTATTTTTATAATAGACTACATGTATATCTTCTACGCTAAATAATTTTATTCAAATTAAATAGAATTATTATGGCTGATAAAATTTTCCTTTTACATATAATTCGAACATTAATGCTGTTGATGCATTAAATTTATAATTTACAATGCAGATGCTTACAGAGAACCAATAGAGATTCAAAGAAGAATAATTGCTTATACTACTTTTGTTATCTTTTAAGTTCCGACTTTTTTTTATTTTTTTTTATCATTTTAAAAGATCAAGATAATATTAACTATAATTTTGTCAAATATATTTTTATTTTAACCAATTTTTAATTATTTCACACATTTATTTTAAAGAAAAAATAAAAATACAAAAATAATTAATAAGATGAAGAAAGAATATGATAATATTTCAAATATCAATTTTAATAACAAAAAGAAAATAATATTTTTTTTCATTCATGTGTCGTAAAAGAAACAGAGGCACTAAGGATTTGTTTGAAATGATATCCTATTTTTAATTTTCAAAACATATTTTAAAAGGTGTTCTGAATTTTTTTTTAATTAAGATTATTTTTTATAATAAAATGAACAAAAAAATTGTTTGGAATAAAAAAGTTCGAATTGTTCAAAATAAGTTCTTTATTTATCACTTATCTTATCTCTCTATCACTTATCTGTTATCTCTCATACGTGGGAGAGATGCAATTATGCTTTATTTATTACAATAATGTGGTTAATGGATGTACATACTTACTCCTTCTTGACTGAAATATAAGCAAAAAAAAAAATTAAATCACATCCTTTAAAAAAGTTAGTTAGCATCATTTAATTTTGATAGTCTCAATAAAAAGATTAACTCATTTCCTAAAATACCCCTTACATTTAATTGCATAGGACAAAAAAAAAAGAAGGTGGTTGGAAATAAAATTCTAATTAAATGAAGGATATTTTGGAGATAGTATTATTAAATAGGAGAGAATTAGTTAAAATTTGCTTATATTTTAGTCCAACGGACATGTAATTTTTTTTACTTATATTTCAGTCCGGAAGGAGTGTAATTTTGTCATTACATTTTTTAAGAGAACAGAAACAGAGTTTAACAAACATGTAAGCTGTTTCTGATTGATTCTTTTAAAAACTGAAAGTCAAAGACAATTTTGATTAAATTGGATAAAATTATTATGAGTAACAAAATTTTTCCTTCAAATATTTAAAACAACTACATACATAATATTTAAAATTTGAAATCATTTGTTAAACTAAAATAATTTCATGGCAGTTGATTTGCGTGTTTGGTACTTCCTAAGATCAGTTTTTAGAAACTAAAAAAAAAAAAAAATCATCAAACACATTTTTAGTTCTTTTATTTTTAGGAATAAAAAATAATTTTGAAAATAGAAATCAAATATGGCCTAAATAATTTATATTTGTCCTGTCTCCGACACTCTGTTGGAACCATTTGCTGCCGTTTTTTTTCTTTCCTATTTCTTTTTAATATTTTCGTGAGAAAGTTGGTTTTGAAAGGATTGACACAATATAATTAGTCTGAGAATCTAGCTAGTGCGGTATTGTGGGACCTGTGATATACTATTAATCATTTATTTTAGTTGCATTATGATAATGATCATACGAATAAAATAGCCCAATTAGATGTGTCTCTTTCATTATGCTTTTAAGATTTGGCTTTATCCTTTTGGTCTCAGTCTTTGGCTCTTATATTCTTCCTAAGAGATGGTGAAATTAAGTCATTTCATGACGACCCCTTCTCCTACTCCACGTACTGTGTCTCTGGAAATTAGGAGCACCTTTTTAGGTTTTGTTCATTCATGCATGGAGAGGGAAAAAAGAAGAAGAGAACAACATGTTTTATAATACAAGAAAGAAAGAAAATGCTAATTAACAAATATTTATAGGATACATGTTAAAGAAAAAAAATTAAAAGTATTTATTAAATTTAAAATATTAAAATTATTTAATACCTTTTGGAAATAATTAAAAGATTTAGTAGAATATATTAAATATTTTTTTTATCAATACATTTAAAACACTTATTAAAAAGAAATGGCTCTGCCTCCGAATCTCCATCAAAAGTGGTTAGACAAAACGGGAGTTGTGGAATAATGGTGGATTTGATTAATTCCCGAACATACGCATCTATGAAATGTTAGACAATTCAATGATGTGGAAAATGTAATTGTAGTAGTTAGGAAGAGCATTAAATACTCGATTTATAATAAAAAAAAAATATGGTATAATTAATAGATAATCTTTGTTTCTTAAGGAGTATGTGATTAAGAGTTAAATTCTTAAAATTTATCTATATGAAAAAACATTTTGTTGATGAAGGTCAATCTTTTAAATAAATCTCAGTATTTTAAGAGATTAATCTTTCACTTTCGTTTAAAAGATATCTTGAATTTAAAAAAAAATGAATTGATAAGTGGTGTTTTAATTGTGAATTTGATCAATAAACAAATAATTTTTTTTTTGTCATAGTGATATTGGTGTTAATTATTCATTAACTTTGTTGATAATTAATTTTCGTTGAAAATTTGACTCACCACTTATAGTGAATTTTCACTTGAATCAACGATATGTTGGTAATTAAATAATAATCTCTTTTTAATAAGTTAGTAGCATTTTTATTATTTATAAATTATGGTTTACATTCAATTTCTGACATTTATTTAATTTTTAAAACTTTTTCTCATTATTATATTTAGTTTCTAAAATCATAATTGCTACCAGTTACTATATATGTAAGATTTTACACATTAATAGTAATATAAAGGATTGTATATTAAATTTAAAAAATGAATAAACATAGCTAAAAATGTTTAATTTTTACGTACTGTCAGTATAAGTTTTTTATACTATTAATCTATTACAAATTATTTTAGATATAATTTTGAAATAATTATTATATATAAATGTCAATAAATTTATTATACATATCAACTTATAATTAAATGACAATATAAAAATCTTTACATTGTTGTTGTATTTCAATTAAATTAGAAATCTAAATAGATGAAGTTTGAAATAACTTTTTTAAATAACAAAAATTAATTAATAAATTACAGAAATACTTTAAATATAAATGTTTAATTAAATAGTTAATGGATCAAAATTTAATTAAATAGTTAAGTATAAATAATAAAAGTTTTAACCATTTAATAAATTCATTAAAAAAAATTATGCAATTGAAATAGAGTGTAATATAAATAAGATTGCAAATAATCCTACCTTGAGAGGTACGTAGAATTTGATTGATTATGTTATCATCAACTTGCTTTAGGTCTTTGATAGTTGATAGAGAACACAGTTTGACAATCTCATGTGATTGATTACTGATTTTTGTTGTTGTTGTACAATGACCATAATAAAATTTAAATTTATTATTCTGTACAAAAATCACCCAAATTTCCTACCTGTAAGCTGACTTTAGCGGGTTTAATTGATAACTGATTCATCCACTAGTTAATCGAATTATTGTTATTTTATTTCTCAATGATATTAAAAAATCGAATTGTTGATGCATCTCTCATCTTTTCTTTTCCTTTTTCAATTTTTATATTTTATACAACTTGTTTATTATTTTTAAAATTGTTTAAATATGCAAAGAAAAATTTCTTTAATTTTTTAATATAATTTTAAATTTGTACATTAAAAATTTATAATATTAATTAAAATATTTGATTTCAAATGCAATAATGATAAATAAAATATTTGGAAAAGGATAAAATTGTTTAGATTATTTGAAAAAAATAATTTTTTTAATCTAGTGATAAAAATTAAAAATTAAAAATACAGAAATACATACATTAAAAATTAGTTTAAATAATTTTTTCATCTTCAAATTTATGACGTTTTATTTTTACTTTTTATATTGTTCATAAGTAATAAAATTACAAAAATATTTACGGAAAAATTTCTTCAATTTAATTTACCTTTTGACATTATTTAAAATTTTTCATATTATCAAATTTTAATGTTAATGTTTTTCATAAAAATGATAAAATAAAAAAGTATATTTTAAAATTATATGAAAAAATGGAGAAATATCTTTTTCAATTAGATGATAAGAATAAAAATATAAAAAATATAGAAAACAATTTCTTCAATTTAGTTTTATCATTATTTAAAAATTTATATATTAAAAAATATTCTAAAAATACTTTTTGTATCTAAAATTTTAAGTTTTTAGAACTAATTTATTTTCAATTTTTTTTTCTTTTTACTCCATTAAAAATAAAATATTTATTTTTAATCATTAAAAAATATCTTAATTAGGGACTAAAAAGCATGTATTTAGTTAAATGTAAGGATTATAAAAAATATAAAAAAGAATTAATTCTAAAAATTGTTATATTTTTTAGTCAAAATATGTTCAAATTTTAAAAACTATAATATTAATATTATATATTCAATAATGACGCACACGTACACATATGTATTAAGTGATAAATTTTATTAAAATATCATATCAATACTAAAATAATTACATATACCGTTGATGGGTTTTAGCACGTCTCAGCATTAGGATTAGACAACTTTCATTTTCTTTATTTTGTTAATTAAAATATATCAAGAGTAATCTAAATCATAGTCATCACTTTTCTTTTTTAATTAATACTATCACGTACTCTAAGATATGCTTTAAAACTATAAAAAAAAGTACTGTATACTGATAATATAAAATAATTTTACGTGAACATCTCATCACAATCATTAAATTCTAGAACTATTGTGTCAAATGTTGTAGTAAACTCTATTTTTTTAATCTTTGACCAGGATATTTTTTTAGGCATGACTAATAATTAAAACTGGCTCTTAGGTGTTGTTTGACATGTCAACGAGGACCTTCCAACAATTGTATTTTATTTTTGGGAGAGCTATTTGCTTAACACTGCATTTAATCTTTAAAGCATGAATTAGATTTAAAATAAATATTTATAAGAAAAACTAAGTAGTTTCTATTATATTATATTTTAACTTCTTTATGTAATTGTGGTTTTAGAGTTCGGTTGAAGCTATGACAATATTCATATTTTTTATTTGAATGACAATATGCATTTAAAGCTACCATAATAAAATTTGGTTTAATATTTATTTTAAGTTTTGGAAATTAATATCCAAATAAGTCACGAAAGACTGCAATAATGAAGAAGGGACAATGTGGAATGCTATGCTAGCCACACAGTTTACTATTATTTCTTGACTTGTATGCATACATATATTATTAATGTTCTTGAAAGATATATATGTTGACTAAAAGGATGCGATGTGTGTGCTAATAATTTAGTTGCCTTAACGTAACTGAGGTGGTTTCAATATTTTAAAATAGAGTAAATTACAGGAAAACTTTTTGAGGTTTGGGCAAATTTTTCTCAATATATTTCCTTTTTCTATTATTTATTAATTTATTTAATTGTTTGAAAAATATCACAATGAATCAGTGACACTCTTTATATATTACACAAACCCTTATTTGTTTAAAAAACATTAAACCGTGTACCTATATATGGAAAATTGTTATAAATGTCAAAAAAATAGAAGTTGTATGCAATGTCAAGAAACCTCATGAGATGTAATTATAATTTACTCTTAAAAATAATAAGCTTCATAGGTTTCCTCGGCAAACTTTTTTGATGTTCAAACTTCAATTCATTTTATGATTAAAAAACAGACGATGAAACTACGAACGACTATCACCAATGTTAAATGTTGTGAAACATTTGGTAAATGGTATATACTACTGTAGATGATCGTGAGAGTAAGTTTATCATTTAATTATATTTATTTGTTCACAGTTTGAGAGATTTGCAAATCCTTTTCCCTTATAAAAGATATCGCACGTCCTCCTAAACCTCCAATGCCACACACCATTGATCCACTTTTCTGACTTATGTGTTGGTGTAAGTTCTAAAACTCAAGTAAATTTGCTTATATGATAATAACTGTATCTTGCTTTTTTATTATGATACATTCATTTATTGATTTCTTTCGTTTAAATATAATAAAAACATCATAATAACAAATTTAATATCTTAAGATATAAAGTACATAACTTTTTTTTATAAGCAAAACTGTACTTACCGAGGGGTCTAACTGAGTTGGTTGAGCAGGGCTGTGAGTTGTTGTAAACCCCTCGATACCGTGTTCAATTTTTACGGAAAAAAAAAACTATACTTTATTAATTGGGGACCAAATACAGCACAAGATATGCCATAATTTGGAAACAAGAGGCAAAAAAATCCGAGATACAAATGTTAAACAGCCCCAAAAACCAGAATCCATAACACCCAAACATATATACTGACGGGTTAAATAAGAATTTAGTATATATAAGGTTGCGTTTTTTCAATTTTGATTCATGTAAGTTTATTTTTTTCATTTTTAGTTTATGTAAATTTGTGTTTTTTTTTCAATTTTGGTCCTTATAAGTTTATTTATTCATTTTTAGTCTCAGTAAGTTTGCGTTTTTCAATTTTAGTCCTTTAAAGCATGAATTTACAAGGACTAAAAATGGAAAAAATTAGAATATTAAAGAGACTAAAATCGGAAAAAGTAAAAACTTATTGGGAATAAAAATGAACAAAAAAAATTTACAGGGACCAAAATTGAAAATGCACAAATTTACGGGGACTAAAAATAAAAAAATAAACTTACAAGGACCAAAATTAAAAAAACACAAATTTAGAGGAACTAAATTCATATTTAAGTTTATACGACTATACTGAAATACACTACACACTCCATTAACCCCCCTGCATCTCAATTTGGTGAAAAAAGACCTAACAACACCAAACAATATAACAGCAAGGTCTAATATGTACTGCTGCCCAAATATCCAATACAAGTATAGCACCTTAAATTCGTTGCACAACAATTTAATTTAAGACCAAAACGCTGTCAAGTATACTAGGCTTTAGAAAGGTACATTCTAACCTTAACAATTTAGGATCACATAGAGAAGGTTTGGGAACACCATCCCGTTCTCCGTTTCACATTTTCCCATATAATTTTTCACATTCCAATGCTTCAAATGTGAGAGCAAAATTGTTTTACTTTTATGTTCAACAAAAGGTAACTGAAAAACAAACATGCCTATACTAAAAGTCCCCAAAACACAATCCAAATTGCAGTGCTCCATGATACCGCGTGTTTGACCAAAAGCCCCCCCAAAACACAATCAAGCATATGACTTGGTCATGAAAATTTATTGGATGATAGAATTATTGTAGAATATTCTTAGCTAATATAGAGGAAAATAATGAATTGAGACTGGTATTTGGGTTGATTGATGACCACAACTTACATGTTTCGAATATGAGATATCATGTTTTCACTACATATTGGAGTAATTATGTACTAAATTGATTTGTCATGAGAATGCTACATGAAATTTGTGCGAGTGTTATAAACGTTTTTCAAGTTAATAATAGTTTATGTAGTCCTTTGACTTGAAATCAATACAATTTCAGAAGTTATGTGTTTTAATTGCCATTAAACTTCATATATAATAAAATGATTATAAAGTTGGTTATTAGACATACAACGAATCGTGCAAATAATGTGAGTGATTTGGATAAAATTCATCCCTCGCATATAACTAAAGTGATATCTTTGAAACCACTTAATAGAGCAAAACAGTAAAATGTATAGTCGTTCTAAAATGAGTCGGTATGAGATATTATTGTCATTTGCTGTTACCATGCCTACCTAAGTATCAACAATTTGTTATTACCATGTCCAATTAAGAATTGAGGAATGAATAATTAGATTATATAAGGATGACACATTCTGTATCTTGTGTTTAATTATGATATTTGGACGAAGGGTGAAATCACTAACATTCTCATTACCTGAACAGTAATGATGTATTGTTATATACCACTTACTTTTGATAATATTAAATGAAATTTAATATTATTATAATGTTACGAGAACTTATAAGGTTAAATACATAGAAAAAATTAATTGGAACAAAGAGAAATTAAGTTGGACTCTAATTTTTCATGGGCCAGATTCATATCGTATGAGTCCATGAAGGCTTAGTCATACCTCACTTATTAGAAGGAAGTACTATTATAAAAATAGTCATACCTCACTTATTAGAAGGGAGTACTATTATAAAAAAGCACCATTTAAGGTGTTGTAAAAATATAGGAAAAAGCTGAGCTAAAAAAAAAAAAAGGGGAAAAAGCTAGTCACACACAGGGCCGTATCTAGAAAAATCGAAGCCTAAAGCAAAATTTTTAGAGAGATTTAACGTAATATTAATTATAATTTTTATATTAATCTTCTAACTTTTTGAGTTACAAAATTATTTATTGGTGTTTTATAATCAAATAATTTTCACAACTCATTCTCAAAGATAAGATGACTAATCCATTCAATCTATTTTGTTAAAATTTAACAAGAGCACATCATGTTAAGAATTAACATTTAATTAACTTTTGAACTTTTTTTTTTCTTTCCCAAAACCAGATTCATACTTTCTATTTGATATTTTAATGATTTTATATTACTACAATCTATGAAATATAATAAAAAGGAAACAATAAAAGTACAAATAAAAAGTATCGAAAAATAAATAAGAGAAATAGTTGAAAGAATTTGAAATATAAATATAATTTTTTGTGAAATATATGTAAAGAAAAGAATCAAATTAATAACCGTTACATATTTTTTCTAAACATCTAATGAATAGCACAACCACAACCTTTTTTTGAATATACTCAATTATCTTTTTTATTTACCAGCATCATACTTATTCCATCTAGGCATGGCAACTAAATCCAAATCCGTGGGTACCGCTTCGAACCTGTCCAGACTTTGATGAAAAATACCTGCTTTGATCGGGTACGGGGTATTACCCGAATTTTTTAAACGGAAATAGGGATGGAGATGAATATTAAATTATACCCGTACCAGTACTCGTAGCCGCCACCGTTACACTTTTTTTATAATTTTTTTTCGTCACAACATGTATATACATAATATATATTAAAGATTTTATTGTTATAATTTTTAAAAATATAAATTAATTAGATTAATAGTTAAATAATTTAAATTATAATAATAATAATTAAATAATAAACTTAAAATTATACATTTAACTAAAAATATAATTTAATTCTTATTTCTTTACCTTTAATTCCTTTGTTTTTTATATATTATTTGAATTAAAATATAATTAATAACTTAATATATAATTTATTTAAAAATATATAAGTAAATTAAAATTATAAAAAATAGTATAACGGATTACCTGCGGGTATATCCAAATCCAATAAAATCCATGGGAATAGATATTAAAATTTTAAATCCGTATCTTTTATACCTGAACCCATACCCGCCTCATCTTTTGTGGGAATGGGGATAGGAAGAGCCAAACCC
Source organism: Pueraria montana var. lobata (assembly GCA_026413185.1). NCBI lineage: Eukaryota > Viridiplantae > Streptophyta > Magnoliopsida > Fabales > Fabaceae > Pueraria > Pueraria montana. The sequence goes on along the minus strand of CM048651.1, from coordinate 33,483,262 downwards.
ATCCCCCGGCCGTTCCCATCCCTAATTCCATCAAAGAAAGCAAATGAACAAATGAAATTATACATATTTAATAGTCAAATAGCCAAGGACGCAAATCCCAATAAAATGCTATTACACTATACTGGAGCATCATGGGACCTTTTTAGTGAGAAAACATATAGTAATATTTATTTTTTGGTTTTTAAAATATTTATTTTAGAAATAAATTTCAAAACTTAATAAATCTTAGATGAAGAATTAATTACCGAGTCACATAAAATTATTTTAAAAGTAGTTTTTTTTTTTTTAAAAAAAGACATCAAACAATTGTGTAAACTCCTGTCCAGACATACATTCAATTATTTTCGAATTGTGCGCTATTTAATTAAATTAATTACATTTACATATACTGTACTGAAAAATAAAAGAGACCAAACTTTGAGAAGCAAAAGTGGGAAAGCAACCCAGAAGATAGTTATTGTGGACAAAAAAGGTGGTCATAAATGGGCCCATAATTTCTTAGGTTCCATGATTCTGTTCTGTCCCAAACAGAGTGCTCTCAACAACAAACCAAATCCAAAACAGCTCAAACCATTTCATTTTCCTCACACTCTCTTTGCTTTCCCAATCTCATCTCATTTATCTCTCTCTTTCTCTCTGACCCAACATGCAAATCTTAACTCTCATTAATCTTCTCTTCGTGGGTTGAGCCTAAGAAAACCCACACACCCCCATCACTGTTCAAGGTCTTACCTTTCCTTCTCTTAACTAAGGTACACCTCTTTCTTGCACTTTCATTCTTTCCTCTTTTCTCTTTCATTAGGTCTACTAAACCCTTCAATTATTATAATGGTTGGTTTCATTTTAAAATAATAATAATAATAATAATGTAAGAAGATTCTAAATTTTGAAGTGCAAAATGATTGTACTGTTTTGGGGATGGTTTAATTACATGAAAAGTTGTAGTTTCTAGCTTGAAACTGAGGCAGTATATGGAATTGTGTGGTGCAATGGGGTTTCTGTGTGTTGGGTTGAAGTTTGTTGCGGAATCTGAGTGCCAATTGATGAGTTTTCAAGTGATTTCATTTGGCTAATGAACTTGTGTGACGAATGAGCATGGATCTGTGGAGGAGTGTGTGCTTAGTTTTGTTGATGGGTTAATGGATGTGACCTGAGGTGGGTGAGTTATTTCTGTTTAGATAAGTTCTGTGTAATATTGTATGAGTCTTTTTTATGGTTGGGATAATATTATAACTGAATTTGTTCAATGTGGTGGAATGAAAGGAATGAGTGATTGATGGGACAATTTGAGGAGCTGTGACTGTGATTCTGTTAAGATCTTTTTAAATTGTCATAATACAGATATGATGAATATGCATGTACTGCATATGTGACTTTTTGGGATGCTTGTGTCTTCAAAACTGCCTTGTTAATGAATGATACTTACTGCTGATCCCTCTTGTTAGCTTGATCTCAAAATGTTGGGTTGGGACATCATATCACAGATTGACATGATTTGCACCAGTTTTGTTTTGACAAAGTTAGTGTATGCTTTTGGCTCTTTTCACCTTCTTGTTCTTTACATAAAAGTATTGATAATATGGAATGGTGATATGTTACTCTTTAAAGTACCAGATGGATCTGCTTGATGTATTTTGGGACTGTTGTGACACGAGACAATCAGGAAGTGTGATGAATGCATCCCTTTCTGAAACATTGTGTGGTGTTGTTTTCTTTTACCATCTGTTCTGAAGTTAAATTATTTTAGATGCTGAGATAAGTTGATTTAGTTGTTGAATGTTGATCTATGTCAGTCATTCTGATTTCACTGAACCATCTATTGGTACAGGTGTGAAAGGTGAAAGCAGAGTGTCAATATCAGGTCTTGTTCTTTTTTCGAAGGCGATTCACTATGTCGACTATTCTTGTGCATAGGCTAATACCAAGCTTCTATATCAGCTCTTAACAGATTATCGCCTACTGCTTTTTGGCATTTTAATCTATGCCGTCTGACATGATTTCTCTACTTGTTTGAGCTCAATTGTAATTAAAAGACCCACTCTCGTCAAGGTACACTCTCCCACTCTTGTGGGAATACGCATGCAACTATGAGCAACGCATATGTTAGCTCAACAATATATGCTGTTAGGTGTAAAGAACCATTCTCATTATCTTTCAATGGCTACTCAAACTTCTGTTATGAAAGATTTGACAGAAGCCCATCATACTGTTTGTCATGGTGTGGTTGTTGTGATTGCTGTTCAGTCTCCACTTACAGAGTACCCATAAAGCCTTGTCTTATAAATGGGTTGAGGCAATCTGCTCTTCTTCAATTGTCGGCATCTAGAAGGTTGATATTGGGTGGTGGAGACCATTACATTTCCCGGCTACCAGTTTATGGTTTCCTCAGAGGTTGTCAGGAGCTTAATTCTTCTGTCAATGAGAGAACTGTTTGCAATAATAGCAGACGGAGAATAAAGGAAAGATGTATTCGTGCTGCCTCCCAAAAAGGGAGAGAATTTTCTCATTCATTTGGTTCTAATGATGCTGAAGCAGTTCTCAGCTTGTTGAGTGAGGAGGCAGATAAGGATGCTATTTGTAGCAAATGTAAGAATGTGTCTTCATCAAAAAGAGTGGAAGTTGAGAAGAAAAGAAAAAATGTGAGCAGAGAGAGACATTTGAGTGAGAAAGTAGAAACAGAGAAAAAAGGAAATTTGAAGCAACATGAATCATCCACCATAGACTTGAGAAGAGAATATGGAAAAGCCAACAAAGAAAGGGAAGCCTTTGCAAAAAGTGAAAACCATAGGAAACGAAGAGATGCGTCTAGTTGTTCATCATATTACTCTCTCTCATCAGGAGATTTTAGGAGTGAGCTGGAAGTTCAGGATGAGAATGGTTTGGAAGAATCGTCACTGGAATATGAGAAGGCTGAAGCAAATCATGTGGAGGAACAAGTGAAGGAAGAATTCAACAGGCAAGGGGATGACTCAAAGAAGCTGCACGATGTTTCAAATAAGGAAAAAATTGCATTTGGTGTGGATATTGATTGGAACCTAAGGAAGAAGTCTGAAAAGAAGCTGACTGAGGGAACTCTGCAAAACACAGAATCAACAAGGGAACAACAGGATATGCATTTGAGAGAATATAAAACACATGAATCTGGTCATAAAAAATCATCTATTTCACAAAAGCGACTCAATAGTGAGGAAGATAAATCATCTTTTGTTGACAATTTGGATAAGAAAACAAACAAGTCATATATTCAAACAGTAAACAGAAGAAAACATCAATCTATAGATGTACAAGAGTCTGGTTGTGATGAAGCTGAGACAACTTTTTTATCACAAAAGGAATTCAGTGGCAGGGAAGGGAAGCTTGAGATATCAGAAACACTGTTGAAGGAAACAACTGATGAACATAAAAAATTTGTTGGTTCAACTTCTACCACCGGAAAGGAAACTTTGAAATCGAAGAAGGCATTCAGTGGCAGGGAAGGGAACCTCGCTATATCAGAAACAGTTTTACAAGAAACAAATGATAAACATAAAAAATTTGTTGGTTCTACTTCTACATCTGGAAAGGATGTGATAGATAAAAGTTCCCAGAAATATACTGGAAATTTAAAAATTGAAGACACTGAAAGGACCTCAAACACTAGGATGAAGGACATGGGAGTTTCAGTTTTGAGTTCTGTTCAGGGAGTGGAGGAGCAGCAATACCAAAAAGGAGAGGTCATTACACAGGTGAAGGGTAAAGAGAGAAGAAAAAAATCTGAACAGTTTTCTGAAGTATCAGAAGCTCACGAGGTTAATGTTGAAGATACATCTATCATAAAATCTAGAACTAGATTAAAGAACATGGAAGAAAAATTGAACATAAGCTCAGATGCAGGGGGTACATGGCTCCAAACAGATAAAAGGACAACTCAGAGTTTCCAACACAGGAAAGGATCTGAACTTGTCAGCTCTTTATCAGAAGGCTATGCCAGTGATGAAAAGCAAGTTTCAAGTTCTCAAAAAGCTTATGAGAAGGTGAGATTCATTCCAAAAAGTAAATCAACATCAGTTGTTAGGACTAGAGAAAGTTCTAGCCAAACTGATGAAAGGATTGCAAATTTTGAATTGGCCACAGAGGACCAAAGATCTAGCAACCTTTCAATTTCTGATGAAACTACCTCAAGAGAGGAATCCATATCCCAGGGATCATTGAATTTGATTTCTGGGGCTGGAAAACATGTTATATTAGCATCAGGTGGCAAAAGGAGCTCTGCAACAATGTTGATCCCTTCCTCTTCCGAAATGGGTGGAGGCTCAGCACATGTTGAACTGACTGCAGGAATTGCAAGCTCTGAGATCTTCCTTGGAACTTCAGAAAGTGGTGGCTCTTCTGCTTTGTATGACAATTCAGGAAGAAGTTCTGCTTTGCATCCAGATGCTCTTGGTTCAGCTGATCGTTTAGAGAAATCATCTAGACAGTTTGTTGATGAGTTTGCTGAGAGGGCCAGGCATGAAGCAATAACTTCAGAAGCACAAGAGATGGAAGTTACTGGAACAAAGTTGACACTTGAAGTTGGTGGTAATCAGATCTACAGCTCGAGGCAACAAGGCACTAAAAATGATGCTCAGTCAAAGGAGCATGATTCTAGTCGTTCCTCTGGGTTTCCTGGGACCAAAGGACCATCTGATGAGATGTGGGATGTGATGGAACCATCTGTTGAGCAAGGTCAAGTAGCCAAAGAAACAGATATCAGCAAGGAAACTGGGAAAGCAATTGTTACTAGAACTGGGAGGTCCTTATGGGGTATGATTTCTGATATTGTTCGATTACGTTGGGGTTCAAGTGCTGGTTCCTCCACTTCAGCTGGAAGATCAGCTGAGAGAAACTCACCAAACAAGTCTGATAGTGACACATGGTTTTCTGGGCAGGAGCATGAGGAAACCACTAAAACTAATGTCATAAAAGAAACAAGTGTACTACCACAAGCCATGATTTCTGACAAGTTAAAGCCAGGTAAACATCATACCCAAAGTGAGGGAGAGGTGTCTGACAATACAAAACTGAAGGACAAAGGAAAACATCTTGAAGTTGGATCGTCATCGCCAAATACATTGGAAAGTCGATCAACGTCAGTAGGTGCCTCATATACTTCTGGAGAGGAAAATGCTAGTTGGACAGAAGCTAAAAAAGATTTGAAAGCCACTACTTCTGGCCACGTTACACAAAATGTGGAATTACCAATTTCAGTACCTGCCAGAGGGCCTCCTATTGTTGGAGAAATTATAAGCATTGGTGGATCTGACATGTCTGCAGCTGAGACAGTGGTGACAATCAAGGAATCTGTTGCTCCTGTGCAATCTGAATTGTCCGGCTCAGAGAGAAAGGATGGAGAGTTGAAGCAAAGGAAGTTTCAACGGAACAGGCAAGTCTTGAGAGATAGGTTTGACGACTGGGAAGAAGCCTATCAACGTGAACTTGAGCAGCGAAGAATAGATGAAATGTTCATGAAGGAAGCGCTTTTGGAAGCCAAGAAGGCTGCTGATACATGGGAGGTCCCTGTTGGTGCTGTTCTTGTGCAGCATGGGAAAATTATTGCTCGAGGCTGCAACTTGTAAGTGTGATGATATTATTTCATTCTTTGTAATTGCCCTAGTTTTTAATTTTTAATTTATATCAAAATATCTGTTTCAGAGTAGAAGAGTTACGGGACTCCACTGCCCATGCAGAGATGATTTGTATACGAGAAGCTTCAAACCTTCTTCGAACATGGAGATTATCAGTAAGTTTTCCATGTTGGAAATTTAAAGTTATTTTGATATTACACCCAAAGTTTAATATTCATTATTGTGATTCTCTTGTATAATTTTTAAGCTCATATGACTAATTTAAGACGTGACAATATTCCCCCTCTTTTATGTTAAAGACATCTAGAGCAGCAGATCTAATATTTATTTTTACAGAACAAGCAAGTTGCCATTGCAAAGATATTTTTAAATTTAAATAAAATTTATAAACTAAAATAAATTAAACACTGCATGTTTTCATTATTAATAATAAATATTTTATTATATAAAATAAGAATAAATTAAAGAGATGAGATTTTTAAAATTGAGGACATGAGATGAGAGATCTATCAAAAAAATTAAATATCATCATTCAACTGGGAAATTTGAGGCTTTTTTTTTTTTGTAGTCATGAATGCCTATGATTAAATATCATTAGACATGTAGTGCCCTTCATCCTTCATCATCGCTGATTAAACTATTGACCATTCTTAATTTTACATAAGAATAGTTGGTTGCTATGCAGCTTTCTTATGTGGACTCATTAATTCAAGAACAAGGTTTATTTGCATATATGCAATGGTGGATATCATTATCGAAACATCCAATGTAAAAGTATATATTAGCAAGAAAGATTCATGTTTAAAGAAGGTGAAATTATTGAAAGAAGGTAACATTAGGATCAGATTACTTTAGAATCTGTCATTCCCTAGTACTTCTATCTAACAATTGATAATGTTGAAATCCCTGTTGTGGTAATTTTTTTATTAAAAAAGAAGAAATTCATTAAGACAAAATGAGAAATACAAAGATAGGAGGATAAGATATCCTCCAAAAGAAAACTACAAAAGGAAAAAAAATACAAAGAACCAGCAAATTGGTGCTCAAGAAAATCAGTGCACAATGGCAGGCAAATCTATATTGAAATCTGAAATGTCAACCCCCTTAAAAGAGCTAGTGAGCCAAACACTAAAGAGAAGCCCAAATTTGATTACTTTATAATCTATTGCTATTTAATTTAATCGATATTAATAAATAATGTTACTAAAAATAATGCACCTGTAAAAATAAAGAGAGAATTTGACTATAATTGCATGTTTAATCACCTAAAGCAATATTTAGTACAGGGGAATGGGAATTGGAGTGAAATGAAAGTAAATGATTTTTGTATTTGGACTTACCTGTGGTCCTGGCAGATGAATCATTTCCTTCCTTTCAATTCTTTCTTACCAAACATTGCTTGAAGGATCACTTAGTAATTTGGTCTTTCTTGAGAAATGGTTGATGTCTATTAGTTCTGTTATTTGATACAACTTGATAATTAGTTTGATGGTTCATTTGTTTAAGGACAAAATTTTCCCACTTTCAGGACACTACACTTTATGTAACGCTTGAGCCATGTCCAATGTGTGCTGGTGCTATCCTTCAGGCAAGAATAGACACTGTTGTGTGGGGTGCTCCCAATAAGCTTCTTGGAGCTGATGGTAGCTGGATTAGGTATGCAGCCAACGTGCTTCTTTTATTTGCTTATCATTATGTTGTCACTAGGGAGTCTTTATGGTTTATCAATGTTTCATGAAACTTTACCTATATTTGGCAGAATTAGTCTATATGTATCTTTATTTTCCCGTTTGTCATCTTTAGTTGAATTGGTCGTGCCATAAAAAACTCTATTGAAAAAGAGGGATTGCCCACATGTGTATTAAAATATATTATTACAATATGGAAAGGACCACAATGCCCTCAACCATAATGCATATCAAACATTTGGTATTCGACTATACGGTCACTGTTAAAAAAAATTTATATGTCAAATCCCATATTATTTTTAGTCAAGACATCATTAATAAGCCTATGAAACATGGATTTTACTTAAAGAAAATAGTATATACACCATGTAAAGATTTTTTTTACAGTCATCTAATCATAAATTACGATGTATGATCAATTTGTTGATTTTTATAATAACTACCTTAAAAGTTATATTAAGGATACTTTCTAATTGGTTAATAATGTAAAACTTTCACATTGACAGTGTATGTCTGTTAAACTATTTTACTTATGTTATATGGATGTCATTTCTGTATACAACCCCATCAACATCTTCTTACGTGAAATTTCCTCCTAATTTACCTTTTCATAACCTTAATGAGTTGCATTTCTTCAAATGTACTGGGATTACAACTTAAGCAGGGCACGGGTTTCCAATTGTTTTCCTTACTGAAATTGAGTCCTCTTTTGGAAATTTTCTTGAAAGCTCAGCACATAAAAATGATGAAATGTTCTTGAAAGCTCAGTACATCAAATATTACAGCTCGTTCTTGAACCTTTTTTGCAGGATTTTCCCTGATGGAGGAGAAAATGTATCAGAACAAAGAGATATGCCACCTGCCCCAGTTCATCCATTCCATCCAAAGATGAAAATAAGAAGAGGGGTATTAGCCACGGAGTGTGCAGATGCAATGCAACAATTCTTTCAGCTAAGAAGGAAAAAGAAGAATGAGGAGCCACCAAAGGACCCTTCTTGCCTTCCTATTACTCACCACCAACCCTCCAAGTTACTCAACAAGATACATGACGTCTTCCACATAATGTTCTGTTTGTAAAAGAGAAGATTCACATATTTTTCCCATGTTTTAAATGAGCTTCTAAATAAAATTTTCAAACATGAATGAATGGTGATTGTGAAAAGTACAATGTTCAATTTCTCTAGAGTGTTCAATCAGTTAAGCTGTCATGGACAATAATTTCAGACGTTGCCAAGCCACTGTTGCCAACTTTAATTTCAAGTAATGACATCAAACGCTTAGGATGATGACTAGAGTCTAGAATGTAATGATATGGTAAAGCCTGTTTGTCATTGTTCCATTTCATTTATTTGGAAAAGGTGATTGGGTGAGAATTTGAGATCACTTGCAAGAAACAGAAACCTAGAGTATGTACAACGATTGAACTGCTGATAGAACATCACAATCACAATGGTAAGTTGAACCATCAAGTATTAACAGAAAGTGATAGAGACCTCGTACTTACATATAGGTATGTGTAGAAAATAGTAGGTGAAATTATGTTCTCATTAACTTGAAACCTTTTATTCATTCTATAACTCCTTTCCCAATCCACCCAACCTTTTGTCCTGGCAAATATGAAAAATAATTAAGTCTGCTTAAAACACAAGTTAGGCCATAACCATAATATGAACTTTGAATGAGTGAGATTGTGATAAAAGTCTAAATGACTAGGACCTATGATTTCAAGGGTCCCCCTTGATGCAAGGGAACTGAATAGCACCTTTACTATTTTCTTTGTTAACGTTACTTGTTAGATGATTAATATTTAATGATGTCACAATCACATGAAGGCTACATCCTTCCTTCCCCAGATAGTCCACACCATACGTTTCAACCTTGAGCTTCACCATAGTCTATATATAAGAACCAAACTCTCTCCATTCTCAACCACATCACAACATTCAACATACAATGGCTGCAGTGTTCTGGGCTTTGGCTTTAGTAACCCTCTGCTTCCAGCTACCTTCCAATGCCCAAGGACCTGCAACCGCGCCGGCAAACTCGCCACCTACAACCCCAGCTGCAACATCCCCATCTTCCGGCACGCCACCGGCGGTAACACAACCACCTACGGTGGCGGCATCCCCTCCCACCACAAGCACACCACCAACTACATCCCAGCCACCTGCAACTGTAGCTCCCAAACCTGCACCTGTGACACCACCAGCTCCCAAGGTTGCACCAGCTTCTAGCCCAAAAGCTCCACCACCCCAAACTCCACCACCACAACCACCAAAAGTATCACCTGTTGCAACTCCCACATCGCCACCCCCGCTACCACCACCACCTGTTGCTACACCACCACCATTGCCACCACCAAAGGTAGCCCCAACACCAGCCAAAATACCCCCTGCACCTGCACCAGCAAAGGCAACACCAGCACCTGCACCTGCACCTACAAAGCCAGCACCAACACCTGCTCCTGTTCCTCCACCACCAACACTGGCACCAACTCCAGTAGTAGAAGTACCAGCACCAGCACCATCCCATAGGCATAGAAGGCACAGGCACAGGCACAGGAGACATCAAGCACCAGCTCCAGCACCAACAGTTATTCGCAAAAGTCCCCCGGCACCACCTGATTCCACAGCAGAATCAGACACAACACCAGCACCATCACCTAGTCTGAATTTGGTAATATCTTTGTCTAGTGAAATATCAAATTACAATTATTAGATACAAATATAAGCCGAATTTACAAACATGTCTCATCAGTATCACATTGTTTTGATCACATCTTTTTTTTTTTTTTTCCTCCTTTCACAGAATGCTGCACCATCAAACCACCAGCAAGGGAGAAATATATGGGCAACAGCTGGACTTGCTATTGCTGTTTTGCTGGCTGTCACAGGATACAGCTGCTAGCAGTCTCATGGTGACCATGGATTCACTTTAATGAGTTATTTGGTTTGCAAAATATATAATCATTTAATGTGTATAGATCTGAATAATGAGAATCTATACCTATGATTCTTTCCTTTTTTGTTGTGATCTTTGCTCAGAAATATTAATGGATATGAATTTTTGAATTATGAAATGTCTCTAGTTTTATAAGTTATTCCATCAAACTTGATCAGTTTCTGAGTCTATGTTTATTTTCTCCCGAAAGTCATACTCTCTGATAAGGTCAACACTGCCAACTAATTTGTGATGCCTTAGACATCCTGCACACTAGTAAGATGAAATTCCAATTATCATGAGTATTTGCATAAAACTAATTTTACAAAATATGTCTATAAAGAATAAAGGAAAGCATGAGAAAATAATATGGCCATTATCAAGAAGGTTTCCAAAAAGAAAAGCATACTTAGCAACACAAGATTAAAAGGTAACCACAAAACTGGCCGCTAGACCATGAGCACAAATTAACTTTTAACACAATTGCCTACATGATCCAATTAATACATTAGCCATTCCATAAGTTATTGAACTTTCAGAACAAGCTGACACACAGCAGTGCAATCCAGTTACTTCCTTTGTATGATGAGCACCAAACTCAGATCCAGTAGAGGATAGATGGCTGGAAATTTATTTTTCTTTTCGTGTAGGCAAAAATTGGTGTTCCATTTAGAATAAAGATATGGTGTACATTAATATGCTACATACACATAAACAGGGATCAGATATGGCAAGTTGGCAACTCGTGAAAGGTTGATGTACCAACAAATATAGTTTTAATTTAAAATACCATGCACGAATATATTTGGAGACAAAATCAAGCAGGGTTATTCAAAAACGTTTAATTTGACCTACTTATTAAATAATTAAATTAAACAGGGATAAACTGGCATAGTCAGTGTCGATAAAAATGACAAAACATACACCTTATATGATTATATCACCCCTAAACAAACAATCAAAATAATAAATTATATGCAAATGTCGTGAAAATGAAGCTTTAGCTTGAGCAAACAGCTTACCAAGTTAAAAGTAATCAAGCAATCATTAATAGCTTTGTTATAGAAACATATATGCTGTTATGTATGCCATACTCTCATTCTCTTTACTTTATAGTATGTGAAAGCAAAGGGAGGAAGAGAAGAGAAAATGACAATTATTGAATGGAAAAAAGTTGCCACATAAGTATAACAGTGTAAGAAGCACTATTATCCGGCAGCAAAAGTAAAGGTGAGCAAGGGCTAGACTACATTAACTATGCATAACAAAATTATATTTATTTTCTCTCTCTCTTTATATATATATATATTAAGTAAAGTTGTATTAAGTAAAGTTGTACTCCCTATGGTCCTTTTTAGGGCCAAAAGGCCCACATAAAAAAAACCCATAAATCCTTATGGGCTAGGACTATCCCATATGCCTTAAATTTTAAATTTTTTGACTTATCTTTAAAATAACTATCCCACTTTATAGGTTACTCAGTCCACTTTTTGAACTACCTAACTCACTTTATTATTTTGATAAATAATTAATTTATTATTTTGATAAATAATTAAATAATATAAATTAAGCTTAAATAACAATTTGGTCCCTACAAAATATCCTATTTTTAGTTTTAGTCCTTCAAAGTTTTTTTTGGTTAGCCCCTGTAACTTTTGTTTTGTTTTAGTCCCTATTGTCAAGTAACAGGCGTTAATTGATAATGTAACAATAATGTTGACAGCCCATTGACTTGTCACGTTATCAGAGAGCCTAGGACAATCACATGTAATTTTTTTTTTTTGGTAAACTATGTTTTTAAATCCTCATCTATTCAGAGCAGTTGATGACGTCAGTCTAGTTGATGAGGGATTAAAAACTCAATTTACCAAATAAAAATTATGCATGGCTATCTCGTCAGATTCCTTAATGACGTGACAAGTCAGTGGGTTGCCAACGTTGCTTTTACGTCGTCAATTAATTAACGCTGTTACTTGACAATAGAGACTAAAAAAAGTCCAGGGATTAAAACTAAAAAAATATCTTTAAAGGACTAAAACAAAAAATAAAATATTTTATAGGGACCAAATTGTTATTTAAATCTATAAATTAAAAAAAAAACTTGATAATAATCTAATTTAAAAAATATGTGAGATCGTAGATAAATAAGTAAAGAATCCAAAGAGGTAAATAGTTTTTAAACCATCCACTAATAAAAAGGTACAAGACACTGAATTTGTCACACTTGCATGAAGCAAAAGTTTGAAATAGGATGAGATGAACTGCATATCATATTTGTCATATCGAAAAAAGTGGTTCTAAGAATTAATTTTTTTTGTCTCCCCTAGTATTTGCATAGTTTCCACACAATTAGTCTTCCTCCATCTTTAAATATGTTGTATCAATAGATATGAATTTTTTTTATTTTTTGACAGAATAGATATGATTTTGTTCGTAATAGCAAATAATTAACCACATAGGTATCTAGTGGGACCCTGTTCTTAGTTTCATTACAGAAGACTTCCTTCGTAATAGGAATGGTCTTTCTTTCTATAGGTTTCGTTGACTTTGTTCACGTACGGATTTTGGTCTATTGTTCCGATATTCTTCCGTCTACTTCTTTTGATTCTTAATGAATATGGATTCTGTGGATGATTGTTAGGATCTAGAGTACCAATATAGTTGGGATTCCTTTTCCTTTTGTGATGCTTTTGCATTTCACAACTTTTATATAAAAAAAAGATATGATTGAATCATCCACTAATTGTCACATTATTTTCTGGTTCATGTTTGACAATTCTTGATTACTTGATGAGTTTAATTAAATTTAAGAAAAAATATATTTTTAGTTCTTGAACTTTCACTAACTTTTATTTTTAATCCTTAAACTTTTATTTGACCGGTGTTGGTCCTTATTGTATTTTTTTGTTTGATTTTTAGTCTTTGTCATTAAATCTCTTCGTTAAATGATGATGTGATAATTAATTTTAAATAATTTTAAAATATTTGTGACCTTTTTTTAGTTGAATACTGTCATAAATTGTTTAACAAACTTTTTAAAATGTATTGAACCATTTGCTTGCGGTTAAAAACTACTAAAAATTGCATTATTCATCTTAATTTACACTATGCATGTCTCTCCCAACCATGATAACGTTCCAACTTCCAACAATGGAAACACCACATAATTCAATCTTCCTCAAAATCTAGACAACAAATGTTTCATCCCTAACATGTTAATTAGTCACGAAGCACCTGAACTAAATGGCCAAATGGAGGTGCAAAATGTAGCCACATAGCCTATTTAGCTGAGAACTTGGGAACATCAAGTGGGTCTGATGAATTTCATCCATCCATGGATTCTTTTCTTTTGTTGAGTTCACCTTCCAACCACACTATTGCCCTTGAATCCAGATCCAATTGCAATTTGCCATAACCAATGTAGAAGAAACAAAGGATTTCGTTTCAACCACAAACAATTGTGTCTCACATTCCTCCTGAAGCAACCCCTGAAGAAGAAACAAAACCATGAGAAACTTAGAAATCGAAGGAAAATTTGTTTCAACCACCTGCAATGCAATAAACCAACGTTCTTTGATGTCAGTGAAGATAGCGATGCACTCTTCCCTGCGATGCCCAAGCAATGCCAAATCGGATGCGAAACTCGAGACGGATTCGAAGACTTTCCCGTAGGTGAGCCATTGGTAATCCCCGGATGAGTCCTTGATTCTTGTAAGATGTCTGGGATGTTCAGGAATTGAAGCTCCTCTTGGGAGAGATACATTATGCGAGAAAGAAGAGTAAGGAATCGAAGTGTGGCTTGGGGTTGGAGATTTGGTGTGCTATGTGTGAGAGCTCACAATTTTGGGATTTAGGAAAGCAATTTCTGGCGATGAAATCGCTGGATATGGTCAAACACATTTCAAATGATTCTATAAACAATTTCTGGTGGTTTTTAATTTCCATAAAAAAAGTCACAAATATTTTAAAATAATTAAAAATTAACTGTCATGTTATCATTTAACGGAAAAATTTGACGACAAAGACCAAAAACCAAATCAAAAAAAGATTAAGGACCAAAATTGGTCAAATAAAAGTTTAAATACTAAAAATGAAAGTTGGTGAAAGTTCACAACTTGCAAGGAAGGAGTACAAAATAGAGAGGGTAAGGTCAGAAAAGAGTCAATTCATAATACCCCTATTAGAAGAATCTTCCTTAGCCAAAAACACTTTAGGTGGAGCCAAGTATAGCCAAATCCATAAGAGTGTCTGTAAACACCTTCATACGAGGGACTTAGTAGAAGGTATCTGAAAAGGTGTAGTGTCCATCCCCTTAGGTTAGAGGGAAGAGTTTAAAAAAAGTAATCAGGAGATTACTGCTTCTAAAGTTCAGAGTGAAAATAGTAGGTGCTGTGTGAGTCTAGTAACAGTTGCTATTAAGGGTGTGAAGCTTAGAGAGACTTTTTGAAAGAATACTTGGGTGAAGCCTAAGAGGCTTTTCAAAAGAATATTTGGAAGAGCCTGCAAAGGCTTAGAGAATACTGGGTGGAGACTGCAGATGCTTAGAGAATACTGAGTAGAATCTGCAGAAGTTTAGAATACTGGTTTGGGTGTTGCTTGTAAAGGCACATAAATAATACTGAGTGCAATCTATAGAGGTTTATAATACTAGGTATTGGAGCCTGTGGAAGCTTTAGAAGAACCACAGTTGTGTGTTTGGTCTTAGTGGAAAAAGACTACAAGTGTAGGTACTGGACGTATAGCTCAGGTTGAGGTGAACCAGTATAAATTCCTTCATGTGTTGTATCCTTTTTTACCGCTTCTCATTTACTTTCAACTGTTGCATATTCATTTTGGTTTTGAAAAACCTTGTTTTACAAAAGCTTTACTTTGATACTTTATCAAAAGGTTTTTACAAAATAGTTTTTATATTTAGAAGTAGCATCTACCTTATATCATAATAGTGAAAATCATAATCTATGTTGTAACAGAATCTGTGATTTTAAAGGTAGCTTCTAAAGCAATATTGTTAAGTTTTACTTGGAGGTTATACTTTAGTTTATCATTTTATCCAAGTACTTAAGAAGGAAAAGCCTAACTCTTAAAGAACTTCTGATTTCCCAGCAAGAAGCTTGAGAAGAAAAAATCAGAAGCAAGTGTGTTTGTGTAGGAAAAAGGCCTAGTTAGTTTGAGTGCCACTATTCAACCCCTTTTCTAGTGACCAACCGATCTACTTCAATAATAACTCCCATTTTAAAATTAAAACACATGGGATAGTCCTAGCCCATAAGGCCCTATGTTTTTGTTTTTTTCTTTTTTTTTTTGTTTTATTTTTTTATGTGGGCCTTTTGGTCATTGAGCTTTTTTGGCCTTGACTAGCTCATGTAGCCTAGTTCACATTTTCTGAGTTCATAATTTTGCTGAAGAGTCCCTCCCATGAGAAAGTGAGTAAATGTAATTATTTTATGCATAGTTCATGTAGCCTAGATCATGTTTCCTAAGTTCAAAGCTTTTTTATACAGTTGTTGAGTCATAAGATGAATCACGACCCTCAATAATTTTTATTTAATGCAAATAAATATTAAGCTAAAAAGATTGCATCTTAAAATGCCAACAGATGAAAGAGTTGTATCTGCGTCTGTAAGATATAGACGATACGCAGATAGACGCTTAAGTCTGAAAAGCATTTAAAGGCATAGTAAATGCACCACTGTTTTTATTCATGTTGCATGGAATGTTCGTAGAACATCCTTGCTAGGATTTGTTGAAGTGCATAATGGAAACAGAAAGAAGAGTCAAAGTATCTAAGCTTTCCCCTCACCTCAAAAGATGGGCTACAATTAGCAATGAGTACTTGTCTGAGCAAGCGATGTGACTACTGCAGCAGAAGGATATGAAGTGCCCTTCAAGGAAGATAAGCATAGTGCTTTATCAACTCAGAGTGTCTAGTTGGTGACAAGTATTTAATGCTCAACATACCCTCCTTCAGACACTAATCAGACGCAAGCAAGAAGGCCATTTAGAGACAACGATTACTTCCTCAGCAAGTCTATATATAGAAAAAATTTTGAAGTGCTGAAGTTACGAACTTAATTCAAATCTCTCAAGCATTTCTAAAAGCCTTCATTCTTTTCTTGTAAAAATTCTCTAAGTTGTAAAAAGTTCTCAAAACACCTTGAGTATCCTGAGAGAAAAAGACTTTGCTTTTCGTTTTCATTTATATATCCGTCTGTAAGACGATACATATAGTCTGTGTGTCCCAACCTTCAACAAATCTTTTGATTTGTTGCAAGAGCCATAAGTGGCTTGGTAAGAAAAATACTTGGGTATTTAGCTTGAAGAGACTAGTGTAAAAGCTACTTGGGTGAGCCAGAAGTGGCAGTGAACAATACTTGTAACTTTGTGAAAGTTAGTAGAACTTGGTGGGTTACCAAGAATTGGAAGTAGTCTCGGGATGAGACGAACCAGTATAAATCTCTGTGTTCTTTTCTCTGCCTTTTATCTCTTAACTGCTTGAACTGACTTTGTCTTGTGACTTAGTTGTTTAAAAAAAAAAGGTTTCATCTATTATCTCCGTCAAACATCGTCTGTTCAAGCCTTTTTGTAAAAACTTTGTTTCTTAGACGCTACAGATGATAGCTCTTTGCGAAAAGTTTGTGAAAATGTTTAGGCTAAATTACTTTGTTGGTCCCTTATCTTTATTTTAGGTTGTAATTTGGTCTTTTATTTTTTAAAAGTTGTAAAATGGTCCCTTAAGTAATTTTTTTATAGCATGTTTACCCTTGAAGTAATCTATTTTTTAATTTTTTAAAGAAAAACATGCTATAAAAAAATTACTTAAGGGGTCATTTTGCAACTTTAAAAAAATAAAGGATCAAATTACAACTTAAAAGAAAAATAAGGGACCATTTTTGCAACTTATAAAAATTAAGAATTAAATTACAACATAAAATAAAGATAAGGGACCATATGAATAATTTAGCCAAAAATTTATAAATCATAATTCAACCCCTTTCTTGTAATTTTTGCCTTTACAATAGTTATACTTAATATATGGAGAGAGAGAGAAAATAAATAAAATTTTGTTATGCATAGTTAATGTAGTCTAGGCCTTGCTCACCTTTACTTTTGCTGCCAGTTACACTATTATATTTATTTAGTAATTTTTTTCCATTCAATAATTGTCATTTTCTCTTCTCTTCCTCCCCATACGTTCACATACTATAAAGTAAAGAGAATGAGAGTATGGCATACATATATACAACATATATATTTTCTATAACAAAGCTATTAATGATTGCTTGATTACTTATAACTTGGTAAGCTGTTTGTTCAAGCTAAAGCTTAATTTTCCTGACATTTGCATATAATTTATTATTTTGACTGTTTTTTTAAGGATGATATAATCATATAAGGAAATGATAAAAAAAAAAAATCATATAAGGGGTATGTTTTGACATTTTTATCGACACTGACTTTGCCAGCTTATCCCTGTTTAATTTAATTATTTTATAATCAGTAGTTCAAATTAAATGTTTTTGAATAAACCTGCTTGGTTTTGTCTCCGAATATATTCATGCATTGTATTTTAAATTAAGACTATCCTTGTTGGTACATCAACCTTTCACTAGTTGCCAACTTGGCTTTATTTTCTCATGCTTTCCTTTATTCTTTATAGACATATTTTGTAAAATTACTGTTAGGCAAACACCTATTCGATGCAAGTAATTGGAATTTCATCTTACTAGTGTGCAGGATGTGTCTACGGCATCACAAATTAGTTGACAATCTTGGACTTATCACAGAATATGACTTTCCGGAGAAAATAAACAAAGACTCAGAAACTGATCAAGTTTGATGTAATAACTTACAAAACTAGAACTTGCGTGACATTTCTGATTATTTTATCATTCAAAAATTCAGATCCATTAATATTTCCGAGCAAAGATCACAACAACAAAAAT
This sequence comes from Pueraria montana var. lobata, assembly GCA_026413185.1. Lineage (NCBI taxonomy): Eukaryota > Viridiplantae > Streptophyta > Magnoliopsida > Fabales > Fabaceae > Pueraria > Pueraria montana. The sequence continues at coordinate 33,465,088 of CM048651.1, read as the reverse complement.
GGAAAGAATCATAGGTATAGATTCTCATTATTCAGATCTATACACATTAAATGATTATATATTTTGCAAACCAAATAACTCATTAAAGTGAATCCATGGTCACCATGAGACTGCTAGCAGCTGTATCCTGTGACAGCCAGCAAAACAGCCATAGCAAGTCCAGCTGTTGCCCATATATTTCTCCCTTGCTGGTGGTTTGATGGTGCAGCATTCTGTGAAAGAAAAAAAAAAAAAAAAGACCTGATCAAAACAATGTGATACTGATGAGTGATGACACATATTGGTAAATTTGGCTTATATTCATATATAATTGCAATTTCATATCGAGAAAAAAAGGCCTATGCACTAACAGTGTAAATCATAAATCACTATGTATGGTTGTTGATTTTTATAATAATTACCTTAAAAGTCATATCAACGATTAATTATGATTGGATAACCGTATAAAATTATTTTATACTATAAATGCATGAACATTAAACTCTTTGATATTTCACTGGACAAAGATATTACCAAATTCAGACTTGGTGCTGGTGCTGGTGTTATGTCAGATTCTGCTGAGGTATCTGGTGGTGCTGGGGGACTTTTGCGAATAATTGTTGGAGCTGGAGCTGGTGCTGGTGCTTGATGCCTTCTATGGCTATGGTGTGCAGGTGCCGGTGCCGGTGCCGGTGCCGGTACCTCTATCATTGGCGCTGGTGCCGGAACCTCTATCACTGGAGCTGGTGCTGGTACCTCTATCACCGGTGCTGGTGCTGGTGCTGCCGTTGGTGGTGGAGGAACAGGCGATGGTGTTGGTGCTGGCTTTGTGGGTGCAGGTGTAGGTGCTGGTGTTGCCTTTGCTGGTGCAGGGGCTGGGGGTGTTTTGGCTGGTGCTGGGGCTATCTTTGGTGGTGGCAATGGTGGTGGCGTAGCAACGGGTGGTGGTGGTAGCGGGGGTGGCGATGTGGGAGCTGAGACAGGTGATACTTTTGGTGGTTCTGGTGGTGGAATTTGGGGTGGTGGGGCTTTTGGGCTTGAAGCAGGTGCAACTTTGGGAGCTGGTGGTGTCACAGGAGCAGGTTTGGGAGCTACATTTGCAGGTGGCTGGGATGTAGTTGGTGGTGTACTCATGGCGGGAGGCGATGCTGCCGCCACCGTGGGTGGTTGTGTTACCGCCGGTGGTGTGCCGGAAGATGGAGATGTTGCAGTTGGGGTTGTTGGTGGCAAAGTTGTAGGTGGCGACATTGCCGGTGCAGTTGCTGGTGCTTGAGCATTGGTAATTGGTTGGAAGCAAAGGCTTACTATAGCCAAAGCCCAGAAAAATGCAGCCATTTTATGTTGAATGTTGTGATGTGGTTGAGAATGGAGAGAGTTTGGTGGTTCTTATATATAGACTATGGTGAAGCTCAAGGTTGAAACGTATGGTGTGGAAGCAAAGATGTAGCCTTCATGTGATTGTGACATAATTTAAATATTAATGATCTAATAAGGAACGTTAACAATGGAAAAATTAAGTAGAGGTACTATGTAGTAGCTCAATTTTCATCAAAAGTCCTAGTCATTTAGACGTTTATCAAAGTCTCACACATTCAAAGTTCATATTATTGTTATGGCCTAACTTGTGTTTTAAGCAGCCTTAATTTTGATGTTTAATGAGATAAAAGGTTGGGTGGATGCAGCCTGCAGGATGGGGCAAGGAGAGAAGAAAGAGGAAAAGTTTTCATGTTATGAGAACATAATTTTACTTATTAGTTGGATGACAATGCAAAAAAAAATATTTATTCTATATATTTTAGTTAAATTCATAAAAGAATACCTGTGATTGAAGTGTTGAATTGTTATTTAATGACTACAAGTAGATAAAGAAAAAGTAATTAGCTTTTTCAACCAATTAAACATCAATTTCTCAAAGTGAGGTGTTGCATAGAGACAACCAATCTTGGAGACACTACCACAATCGTTTACAATCCTAGAGGTATTAACTCTAGTCCTTCCTTAGAAGGATAGGTTCAATTTTGTAAGTATGCTCTCTATTTAATCGGGTCCAGATCTTGAAAAGAATAAGGTAGGCTAAACTAAACCGTATAAAGAGATGCATGGGAACATATATTTACCTCGTATAATTGGTTTGAAATATTTTTCAAGAAAATCGAAAAATTATAATAATTTTTCATTGCAGCAGATCATTTTTTTTATATAACAATATTTTGCAGCTAATGTTGTCATCATGGCTTCAGTAAGTCATCCGCAGTTATCATGAATCCACCCAAGTTATCATGCGGTTAAGGGTTGCACCATTTTGTACTTATATTGTGTGTTTGAAAACTCATTAAGGATGGAAGAATCACCTTTGAGATATAAAAGTTATAACTATTAGCTTCTATAAATCACATCCTAAGCGTGAAACTAAATATTTGAATTAAATGAATCTGAATTGAAATGGGAATCAATCTCTATATTTTACATTTTATCTATTTTACTATGAATTGTTCGATATGTATATATAACGATCAAACAAAACTACAATAAAAAAAAAAAAAATGCATGGTAGATCCATGTCTCCTTGGTAAGACGACACCTTAATGGCACCACAAAACCTTAGAAACTAAACAGATTACGTGGCTTGGAAGGTTTTGGAGGAAAAAAACACATGAAATGTTTACACTGATAAATCTAGAATTAATGTAAATTTATAGCGTATTTTTAGAGTTTAATTTAGGGAAATTAACTCTTATGCATATATTTTAAAGTTTTATTGCATATTTTTAGTATTTTATACGTTAAGAAGGCAACTTTTTAGTATTATATATAATTAATCCATAGGATTGACGCAGTGGTGTAAGGTCCCGCTGCGTTTACATGTGAGAGAATGATCTATTTGTTCGATTTTGTATGTGTGCAAATTTCTCTTGAATCAGTGACAGCCACGCACTACAAATGTGATTAGTCTATGATCTAGTAGGTTGGGAAATCGTGATCACTGACCTAGCAAAAAAAAAGTATTATATATATTTACTAGGAAAATTCTAAAAAATGAAGCCAACACTAGATGCCAATATTTCAAACAGCGTTAATTAGGTGCCTTTGGAGAGCATCAGGTAGTGACAAAGCATTGAATTACTATGTTTAGGTGTCGAGCGCTAGTATTTCAGCATTGAGTATCATTAAAGAGTTCAGGAGAAGTAGCGTTAGGTGCTTAATGTGCGAATTAAATCCTATTTAAAGCCTTATGAGTTACTATGACAGAAAGAAGAAAGAGCTTTTAGATTTTAGAAGTTTGAGGTTGGGATTTTTGGAAGTCAAAATCATTGAAGACTTGCACGCTATGTTTGGTAGCAGGGAACTGCCGAGAAATAGAGGGGAGGAGTGGAAATAGAGCTGATTTTAAAAATTGTGATTGTTTGGTACAAAAGAAATACTATCTTGATTTTTTAACTCTTGATGTTTAAGATTAATGTACACAACTTAAAAAATATTTAATATTATTCACAAACAGTACATTTAGTCTAAAATATCCTCATTTTATGTCTATGATGGTAGTAGTTGTAAAAATTTAGACTATGTTAAATAGGGGTACATGTGGAAGAAAATAATTAATCACGAGACTTGAAATTTGTAAAATATCAAGAATTTTGGAACAAAAACAAAAAGGTAAAATATCAAAAGTTAAGGAATGGAGGTGGTAGTGAGCAAGGAAATTTAAAGGGTGATGTGCCCCACACAATAACATTTCATACTCAAGAAACATGAAATGGCATGAAAATAATTGAGTGAGTGGTGGTTCAATTTTAAGTGTCCAAAATTACCCTCTGTTCTATCTTTGGTGAAGCTTCGTTGTTGTGAACATGGTGCCATTTTTCCCCAAAGGTTCTCCGATTTGTGACACCAATTTTGTTGGTGGGCTTTGATTTGTGACGTTGGTTTTTTGTTGTGACGCTGCAATTGAGTGCATCTATGATACGTTCTTTACGAGACTGACACCCACACACTGTTGTTGTTGTTATTATTCTCCAATGCCTGCCACTCCTGTTGCTAGCGTCGTCGCTACCACTATTCAAGCAATGGTTGTGGTCGCTAGCTGGACACATACTGCAACGAGGTGTGACCCCAGATTTCATCGGTTTAACCTAGTTTGAAGCCGATTTAATGACATCATGTTCGGATAACACCGATTCTTACCGGTTCAGTAGCACCACCGATCGAACTTCTAACTCAAACCAATAATAATATCAAGTCCTAGTCGGACCAATTCGACCAGCCGATCCGAACTGATTTTAAAAACTATGACCATTTCACTTCTCCTAAACAAGAAGTAATGCCCAAACAAAGAAATGTTATTGTGCCCACCACCTTTATATTTCCTTACCATTTCCATGATACTAAACAATCACAATGTTAAAATCAGCTCTATTTCCACTCCTTCCCTCTCTTTCTCAGGTGTTTTCCGCTACCAAACATAGTGTACTAAGTCTCCAATGATTTTGACTTCCAAAAATCCCGACCTCAAACTTCTTAAAGCCAAAAGCTCATAAGGCTTTAAATGGGATTTAATTTGCACATATAGCACCTAACGCTACTTCTCATGACCTCTTTAATGATACTCAGCGCTGAAATACTATGGCTCGACACATAAACATAGTACTAGCGGTTTGAAATACTAGCGGTTACTTTCTTAACGTATAAAATACTAAAATAATGCAATAAAGCTTTAAAATATATGCATGAGAAGTTAATTTCCCTAAATTATTAAAGAGTAAAAACGCTATAAATTTACATTAATTCTAGATTTATCAGTGTAAACATTTTATGTATTTTTTCCACCAAAACCTTCCCAGCCACGTAATCTGTTTAGTTTCTAAGGTTTTGCAGTGCCATTAAGGCGTTGTCTTATCAAGGAGACATAGATCTACCATGCATCTTGCTATTTTATTTTTTTTATTGCATTTTTGTTTTATCGTTATATTTACACATATCGAACAATACATAGATAAATAGATAAAATGTAAAATATACATAGATAGATTCCCATTTGAATTCAGATTCATTTAATTCAAAATCCACTTAATATAATCACAAAATTGTGCAACCCTTAACCGCATGAAAACTGGGGTGGGTTCATGATAACTGCGGATGACTTACTGAAGCCATCATGAAAACATTAAAATATTGTTAATATAACAAAATGATCTGCTAAATTGGATAATTATTGTAGTATGTTTTTCATTTATCTTGTAAAATATTTTAGATCAATTGTACGAGATAAAGATATTTTCCCATCTTTATTACATAGGGAGCACACTTACAAAGTTGAACCAATAAGGGTTGCGTTGAGAGTTGTCCTTCAAAAGAAAGACCAGAGTCAATACTTCTTAGGTCGTAAATAATTGTGGTAGTTTCTCGGAGATTAAGTGTCTCAATGCAACACCTCGTGTATGAACCACTTTGAGAAATTGATGCTAAAATTGGTTGAAATAGTTGATTCAACACTTCAAGCATAAGTATTCTTTTTACTCTTTTATGAATTTAATTAGAATCTACAGAGTAAATTAATTTTACATTACCAACTAATCAATAGTGAAATTATGCTCTCATTAACATGAAAACTTTTATTTGTTTTTTTCCCTCCTTGCCTCATCCTACATGCACCCAACCTTTTATCTAATTAACCATCAAAATTAAGGCTGCTTAAAACACAAGTTAGGCCATAACCATAATATGAACTTTGAATGTGTGACTTCTAAATGACTAGGACTTCTGATTTGCACCTTGATGCAAGTTAACCTACGCAGTACCACTATTTCCATTGTTAACGTTCCTTGTTAGATGATTAATTAATATTTAAATTATGTCACAATCACATGAAGGCTACATCTTTCCTTCCAATCATAGTCCACACCATACATTTCAACCTTGAGCTTCACCATGCATAGACCATATATATATAAGAACCACCAAACTCTCTCCATTCTCAACCACATCACAACATTCAACATACAATGGCTTCAATTTTCTGGGCTTTGGCTATAGTAAGCCTTTTCTTCCAACCAATTACCAATGCTCAAGCACCAGCAACTGCACCGGCAATGTCGCCACCTACAACTTTTCCTCCAACAACCCCAACTGCAACATCTCCATCTTCCGGCACACCACCGGCGGTAACACAACCACCTGCGGTGGCGGCATCGCCTCCCACCACGAGTATACCACCAACTACATCCCAGCCACCTGCAAATGCAGCTCCCAAACCTGCACTTGTGACACCACCAGCTCCCAAGGTTGCACCAGCTTCAAGCCCAAAAGCCCCACCACCCCAAACTCCACCACCACAAATATCACCTGTCTCAGCTCCCACATCGCCACCCCCGCTACCACCACCACCCGTTGCTGCGCCACCGCCATTGCCACCACCAAAGATAGCCCCAGCACCAGCCAAGACACCGCCAGCCCCTGCACCAGCAAAGGCAACACCAGCACCTGCACCTGCTCCCACAAAGCCAGCACCAACACCAGCTCCTGTTCCTCCACCACCAACACTGGCACCAGCACCTGCACCAGTGATAGAGGTACCAGCACCAGCTCCAGTGATTGAGGTTCCGGCACCAGCTCCGGTGATAGAAGTACCGGCACCGGCACCAGCACCTGCACACCATAGGCATAGAAGGCACAGACACAGGAGGCATCATCAAGCACCAGCACCAGCTCCAACGGTTATTCGCAAAAGTCCCCCAGCACCACCAGATACCACAGCAGAATCAGACACAACACCAGCACCAGCACCAAGTCTGAATTTGGTAATATCTTTATCTAGTGAAATATCAAATAGTATAATGTTCTTGCACCGACATTGTAAAATAATTTTACACGGTTATCCATTCACAATTAACTGTTGGTATGACTTTTAAGATAATTACTATAAAAATCAACAACCCTACATTGTTACTCATGATCGGATCAGATGATAATATAAAACTGTTTTACAGTCCATAGTCCTTTTCTCTCGATATGTAATTACAATTATATATATGAATATAAGTCAAATTTACCAATATGTGTCATCACTCATTAGTATCACATTGTTTTGATCACATCTTTTTTTTTTTTCTCCTCTCAGAATGCTGCACCATCGAACCACCAGCAAGGGAGAAATATATGGGCAACAGCCGGACTTGCTATTATTGTTTTGCTAGCTGTCACTGGCTACAGCTGCTAGCAGTGTCATGGTGACCATGGATTCGCTTTAATGAGTTATTATTTGGTTCGCAAATTATAAAATCTTTTCGTGTGTATAGATCTGAATGATGAGTATTTATACCTATGCTTCTTTCAATTTTTATTGTTGTGATTTTGCTCAGAGATATTAATGGATCTGAATTTTTGAATGATGGAAATAATAAGAAATGTCACGCAAATTCTAGTTTTATAAGTTATTACATCAAACTTGATCAGTTTCTGAGTCTATGTTTATTTTCTCCCGAAGGTCCTGTTCCGTGATAAGTCTGAGATTCTCCACTAATTTGTGATGCCGTAGACATCCTGCACACTAGTAAGATGAAATTCCCATTACTTACATAGAATAAGTGTTTGCATAATATTAATTTTACAAAGTATGTCTATAAAGAATAAAGAAAAGAATGAGAAAATAATATATGGCCATCATCAATAAAGTTTCCAAAAACAAAAGCTTACTTAGCATAAAAGGTTACCACAAAACTGGCCCCAACACACCATGAGCACAAATTAACTTTTAACACATTAGCATTCATGACCCAATACATCAGTCATTCCATAAGTTATTGAACTTTCAGAATAATTTGACACGCCGCAATGCTATCCAGTCACTTCCTATCTATGATGAGCTCACTTACTCAAATCCAGGAGAGGGTAGATTGATGGGAATTTATTTTTCTTTTCCTGTGGGCAAAAATTTGTTCCATTTTAATATTGTATAGAATAAAGATATATATGCTGCACATTAATATGTTACATACACAAACAGTGGTCATATATGGCAAGTTGGCAACTAGTGAAAGGTTGATGTACCAGCAAAGATAGTCTTAATTTAAAATACCATGCATAAATATATTCGGAGACAAAACCAAGCAGGTTTATTTATTTATTTATTTTTAATTCACCAAGCAGGTTTATTCAAAAACATTTAATTTGACCAACTGATTAAATAATTAAATTAAATAGGGATAAGCTGGCCAAGTCAGTGTCGATAAAAATGTCAAAACATACCCCTTATATGATTATATCATCCTTAAAAAAACAGTCAAAATAATAAATTATATTGCAAATGTCAGGAAAATGTAGCTTTAGCTTGAACAAAAAGCTTACCAAGTTATAAATAATCAAGCAATCATTAGTAGCTTTGTTATAGAAAAAATATACTACCCTTTCCCTAAATATAAAACTTTTTTAACTAATTCACACCCTTTAAAAAAGTTGATTAATTTAGTTAATAACATTAAATTTGTTAACAATTTGTATTATTTTTTCTAAAATTACCCTTAAAATTATTGGGACTCATCATATCTCTCTTTTCACTTAATTACTTTCTACTTAATTAATTAATGAGTGCTAGCCATCTTCTCCAATCTTCATAAGAGAGAGAATGTACTTATCTTATTAATTTAGAACATTCAATGTAAAGTAATTATGGGTATTTGGTCAAAAAATAATTAATGCAACTTGAACTTAAGAATAAATATAAGACTTTTTTTTATAAGTTAATAAGGTATAGGTTAACAAGGGCTAGACTACATTTACTATGCATAACAAAATTGTATTTATTCTCTCTCTCTCTCCATATATATTAAGTATAACTGTGTAAGAAAAGCTATGAACTTAAGAAACATGAGCTAGGCTACATGAGCTACTCAAGGCCAAAAAAGCTCAACAACCAAAAGGCCCACATAAAAAAAAACCATAGGGCATTGTGGGCTAGGACTATGTGTTTTAAATTTTAAAAATGGGAGATACTATTGATGTGGATCAGTTGGTCATTAGAAGGGGGGTTGAATAGTCACACGCAAACTGACTAGGCCTTATTCTTACATAAACACACTTGCTTATGATTTTTTCTTCTTAAGCTTCTTGCTGGGGAATCAGAAGTTCTTTAGGAGCTAGACTTTTTCTTCTTAAGTACTTGGATAAAATGATAAACTAAAGTATAACCTCCAAGTAAAACTTAACAATACTGCTTCAGAAGCTACCTTTAAAATCATAGATTTTGTTACAACACAAATTATGGTTTTCATTTTTCTGATATAAGGTAGATGATGCTTCTAAACATAAAAACTATTTTGTAAAAACCTTTTGATAAAGTATCATAGTAAAGCTTTTGTAAAACAAGGTTTTTCAAAACTAAAATGAATATGCAGGAATTGAAAGTAAATGAGAAGCAGTAAAGAAGGATAAAACACACGAAGGAGGATTCTTCTGATAAGGGTATTCTGGATTAACTCTTTTCCGACCTTACTCTCTCTATTTGGTACTCCTTCCTTGCAAGTTGCTCCTTCAGATTTGCATCCATATATATATATATATATATATATATATATATATATATATATATATATATAAAGCTCTGGAGTTAGCCATTTATGACCGTTGGAGGTAGAATTCAAACTTCAAATTGTTGCACGAGTTGTCCATGTTCATACAGTTGGCTATTTTGCACTTTGCTTCTCCTCCAAGTCTTTTGCAGCTTCAAACTATTCTCGAGTTGCTTCATTCATCTCTTCCCTCTTCTCCACTATTATTGACAGCTTGCTCATTTCAAATTTGAAATGTATTCGTTGTGTGCTTAGCTATGTGGTCTTAGTGGATCCTCAGGATTTTTGAATTTGAATCATAGGAAGTCTTTTGAAGATTGGTCTGCAACATGTCTTTTGGAGATGTTACGGTAATTGTAGTGCATTGTTCTTCAATCTTCAATCTTTTGGTTGCTTGTCTTTGGTAAGGACTTGTTGTCTTCTTCGAAACATTTTTCCCTTTTTCTGAAATTCTTCAAGTATACTAGAGAAATCTCAACTTCAGAATCAATGCTACAAAATACTAGTGCATGTCTTCTAACTCGAATGCTCTAGTGTGTGCTTTTGGACAGTGTAGACACATTTGTCTTCACTAGTTCCTGTTGTAGCACATTTTTTAATGATTCCTTAGTCATGTGTAGCTTCTGATAACTACCCTTTGACTAAAGCTACCCCCAACATCGTGCTTCTGATCAAATACAATTTATGATATCTACACTTTGACCTAGAAAACATGATTGTCTTTCCAGCTTCTGAACAACTCTCCTTTTGGTAATTCTGCTTTTGAATGCAGAATCTATGTCTAGAAAACTTCAACTATAGGCCTATGCTTCACACCTTCTTCATGCTTATGAATTTAGTCTTGTCTAATTAAGCACATTCAAAACAACCATTGGTAGCTAAGTTCATATAACTTAATATTTGTTTCTTGAAGATTTGTCATCATTAAAACTCTAGCTTCTGAAGGGATTTTGTGTTAACATTCTCCCCCCTTTTTTGTGATGACAAACTCTTAGCAAAACTAAGTTTCTGACTTAGAAGCAGAGATAAAAATATAGAAACTTACTCCCCCTCAACAGGTGCATAGTTATCCTATTGTATTTAGCATTTTAGCTCCCCCTCAATTTATGTTCCCTTTAATGTTATGTTCTTGATTTATTTAAAGCAAGACATACTGATAAATGTGAATATCATTCATTAATCACGGGTATACTTAATACAATGCACAAGTCTTATTCCTACTCTTAATTTACTTCTAGTTCAGCTCCTATTATTCTAGTCTTTTCCCCCTTTTGTCATCAATTAAAAAGAAAGGGTTAATCAGAAGATGAGGAATTTTGAGTTGAGCTTGAATTAGAAGGAGATTTCAAGGATTGAACATGGAGGTATTGATAAGGAAAGGGATGCGCATTGGGAGCCAGATTTGGAAGAACTTCGGTGTTGTACCAGTAGTGAAACTAGTCTTGCCTCTTGCCCATATGAGTCATTGTGTCATGGAGTGCAACTAAAATTTGAAATTGGGTCATTTCTACCTTTATTATTTTCTTATTGAACATATCTTGAGTAAAAAATTCATATTGCTCTTTGGTTGATGGCTTAGGCATACTCCTTCCAACTCTTTTCTCAGTAGCGGGTTGATCATGGTGGGAGAAAGCCTCTTTGGCTTTGCCTTTTCTTCTTGACAAAGTTGTTGGTGAGGGTGAGCCAGATGAGCCCTTCTAAAGCGAGGATGAGATCAAAGGTTGTTGAATATGTGATCTTCCTAGATCCACCTCTACATATAGGATCAAGGTTTGCACATTCTCAAAGTTATCCATATCCATTTGAGTTTGAGATCCTTCTTTATATTGTTGTGCAATTCTTCCCAGGCCATCCTCCTCTCTCACTTTTTCAGCACTCATGTCCACTGCTTGAGAAGATATATTTTCCTCTTCATTTGAGAGATTCAACTCTTCAGTCTTCTCAAGCTCATGCACTTTCTCTAGTGAGGGACCTATGGACAGTGCTTTATTTATAAAAGGATATTCAAAAGCAATATTAAGATCAAACAAGCAATGATGATTACCTCTATCATCATGGTGAACTTGATTTTCTTCTTCTACTTTTGTAGGCTCTATATGTTTCCTTCTAAGCCTTGTGCCTCAGTTGCTTCTTCATCAACTACTACCTCTGTAACTTTTCCTTGAGCTATAGCTCTATCCTCTTCTTCAACAAGAACCTTTTTAGCAGATATTTCCTCTTCTGCTCCTGCTTCTGGATCAACTTCTAGTGAGCTTGAATTTTGGGTTGTTTAGTTTAAGATAAATAAATAGAAGAGAAATTGAAAAGAAATAATATTGTGAGGTTTAGGCAATGTTTTTAAAATCGGACCGATCATTGAACCGGTCAACATACTAGTTCAAGGTTCAATGGTTCAATTGTAATTGAATCGTGGTCGAATCGGTATTAATAAAATAAATTATTTTAATTTTTAATATAATAAAAATAACATAATTATCCATTAATCTTTTCATTATATAATTACTTTATTTTAAAAAATGGTTGAGTTCTACATAATTTAAGCATGGATTCAAAACTAATTCATTTAAAACCTTAGTTCTCATATATGTAGTATGCACCCTACCCTGTTCACGAAGCCAAAATAAGCAAATGTCACGAGTAGCATTTTTTTAAAAAAAAAAAGGTAGGCAAGGTAGATTAACTTTTTAAACTTGAAATTGGTGATAATATAAAAGTTGAATTAGCACCGAGGACTTACACACAACAGTGTACTTTTATATTATTTTATAGGCTTAATTATCATTTTGGTCCTCTTATTATTAAAATGTGCAATTTTTTTTTACTGCATTAAAATGTTCAATTAGGTTATGTAATTTTTAAAAATGGTTCAAATAGGTCTCTTTACTTTTAAAAGGTTCAATTATATCCTTTATTTTTTAAAATGGGTTCAATTTAGTCTTATTTTTCTTCCATCCGCTTCAAATTTTTTTAAAAAATAGGACCAAATTTGGTTTCAAGTGAGACCAAATTGAAACAATTTTAAAAAATAAAGGACTTAATTGAACCTTTTAAAAATAGAATGACCTAATTGAATCATTTTTGATAGAGGACTAAAAAGCTACAAGAGGAGATTAAAATAGAGCTCAGTCTTAGAATAAGAGTTTATGTATTTAGGCCTTTGTAATTGGCCTTTTATGTTTTCAGTTATATTTTTAGCTTGTGATTGGGCTATTATTAATGGGTCTTTAGGTTCATAGTTATAAATAGGGCCAAATGTTATTTCTATAATCAGTTTTGACTCTCGTTGGAAATAAGCTTTGAAGCTTTGTGAGAGGAAACTCTCTAGGTTCTTAGGAACTACCCCTGGTTCTTATCCTTGAGTTTCCATATTCAAAGTGACGAATCTTTCTCGACTTATCAATCCTTAGGGATTGTGGCGTCGTTCTTTCCGTTTCTATACCCTAATCCGCTTTTCCCTTTTCCCTTTTGTTCCCAAATTTTTATCCTTGAATTTTTATCATGTGAGATGCTGAATAATTGATCCGTAAAGGGGTTTCATCAATTTTTAAAAATTACAAGACTTAATTGAACCTTTTAATCATAGTTTTAAAACCCGGACCGACCCGGCCGGTCGGACCGGTCGGACCGGGAACCGGTGGTCAGACCGGGTCGAGTCGGTCATCGGACCGGTCATGTTATCGACCCGGTCAAACCCGGTGTGACCCGGTCAAACCCGGGGTTGACCCGGTGACCCGACCCGGTCATCGACCCGGTCCTCCTTTTTTTTTTTTTTTTTTTTTTTTAATTTTTTTAAAAAAAATTAAAAAAAAAATTATTTTTTTTTTAAAATTTTAATTTTAATTTTTTTTTAAATTTCTTGAAACGACGTTATTTGGATAAAAAATCAAAAGAAAGACATGATTCTATTTAATCCAACTTGAATGTTATTTTTAGTTAATTCTGTTTTTATTATTTATGAGTAGTGATTCTTAGGTAATTGATACTGTGATTCTATCACTGTGAATTTTGTTTGAAGAAATGATGGTACAGTTGATAGTGTGATTCTATTATTTTAAATTCTGTTTAAACTTTAAAAAAATTTAATAAGTAATTTATAATGTGATTTTATTACTATGAATATCAATAGATTTGAACTTGAAAAATGAGCTTGTGGAATTATATTAATTTGTTATGTGATTTTTTTTTTACTTTTTTAAGACAGGTATAAAATTTTCAAATTTTTTAATACAGACCGGGTCATGCGGGTCAATTAGTGACCCACCGGTTCGACCACTGACCCAGTGACCCAGTGCCCTGACCGGGTCGGTCACCGGGTCGGTTTTTAAAACTATGCTTTTAATATTAAGAGGACCAAATTGAACATAAGAAATAAACTAGAGGACCAAAATGATAATTAAGCCTATTTTATAATATCATATATTCAAAAACTTATAGGGTCTGTAAAGGCTAAAAGTTTTGATTGACACCTATCACTATTCTGTGAGTGCAAATACAGAGCAAAACAATATTTTTTTTTTATAAAAAACAAAAGGTAACTTAAACGCATCATTCATCAGAAACCCTTTGTTTTTACCATTTACACTATGCCCATCATATTCATCTTCCTTCCTACTCCTTACTGTCCATTGCCACAACTCACAAGCTTCCTTACTCCCTCGATTCATCTCACTAGGTTGCTATTGGCGCATGCGAAGCACCGTTGCCGCAAGGGGGCCTTTCCCTTAGTGTCGCTGATTCATTTTATCTCTTCTAAAGTTCGAACAACTGCTTCAAAAGAGAACTGGTTAAACCTGGTAAACCATCGGTTTTCGTCGATTCACACGGTTTAAGGCCGATTTTTTCAGTTTCAACTTGGTTCTTTAGAAAGATGATTTTATGGTTCATTTGGATAGAATGTCAGGCCGGTTCCTGGTCAAACCGGTTGAACCGACCATTTCGGTCCAGTTTTGATAACCATGGGTTTAGGGTTCTGAATGAAGGGATTTGAGAGAAATTAAATTATAAATAAGAATACCATTTTTCCCTTATGTAAACGTTTAACATGGATTGTTGAATAAATGATTCAAAAAGCTATAATCGATTATTAGGAAAACTGTAATCGATTATGAGAGAAAAAAAATCAAATACCAGAGTCAATCAATTATGAGGACCCATCATTAAAGCCAAAATCGATTATTATAATTCATTAAAAGCGAAAAACTGATTAACAAAATAGGAATCGTTGTGATAGTTCCTCTTTCTTCGGAGCCACACCTCGTCGCAATATGTGTCCAGTGACCACGACCATTGCTTTAATAGTGGTAGTGACAATGCTAGCAATAGAAGTGACAAGCATTGGAGAATAGAAATAACAACGTGTAGGTGTCGGTCTCGTAAAGAACGTATCGTAGGTGCACTTGATTGGAGCATCACAACAAAATGAAACCGGCGTCACAGATCAAAGCCCACCAACAAAATGAAACTGGTGTCACAAATTAGAGAACCTTCTGGGAAAAATGGCATTGTGTGCACAACAAGAAGGCTTCACTGAAGAGAGAACAAAAGGTAAATTTGGACACTTAAAATTGAACCACCATTCACTCAATTATTTTCATGCTATTTCATGTTTCCTGAGCAAAGAAATGTTATTGTGTGGAACCCATCACCTTTAAATATCCTTGTTTACTATTTTCTCTGGACTGAAATATAAATAAAAAAAAAAAATTACGTGTGATAAACTAAAATATAAGTAAATTTTAACTAACTTTTTCTTATTTAATAATATTATCCCAAAATACTCTTCATTTAATTATAATTTTATTTTCAACAACTTTTTTTTTGTCCTATGTAATTAAATGTAAATGGTACTTTAGAAAATGAATTAATTTTTTTAAATGAAATTATCAATATTAAATGATGTTAACTTATTTTCTTAATTAGCCTGAATCAATTTTTTTTGCTTAAATATGTTTTTAGTCCATCAAATGTGTGTCATATTTTTTTTAGTCCTTTAAATTTAAAGTTATTTTTTTAGTCCCTGGAATTCGCATAATGTTTTTTTTAGTCCCTCTGCACATTTGAGCCAAATGAGAAACAAGAGATTCACAATTTGTGACGACTTTTGACTGTCAAAATTTGATTTTTTATTTTAAATTTTAAAATACGTTTTCTAGCGATTTAAGATCGCTAGAATCAAATCAGTAAAAGATATTTTAAAGCAGTTAATGAGTTTTTAATTTTTTTATTGACTTGATTTTATCAATTTTTAACCGCCAGAAAATTGTACTTTAAAATATAAAATAGAAAATCAAATTCTGACGATCAAAAGTTGTCAAAAATTACGAATCTCTTATTCCCTATTTGGCTCACACTGTGGAGAGGGACTAAAAAAATAATTTTGCAAATTCTAAGGACTAAAAAAAATAACTTTAAATTTAAAAGACTAAAAAAATAATGATCCATATTTAAGGGACTAAAAATGTATTTAAACTATTTTTTTTTATATATTTCAATTTGAAAAGAATATTTCCTTCGTACCAAACCATCACAATTTTTAAAATCAGGTCTATTTTCACTCCTCCCCTCGATTTGTCGATTGTTCCCTGCTACCAAACATAGTGTACAAGTCTACAATGATATTGACTTCTAGAAATCCCGACCTCAAACTTCTTAAAGCTAAAAGCTCTTTCTTCTTTCTGTCATAAGGCTTTAAATATAGGGTATTGCTAATCAGTATTTTAAAAATATTTATTAAGAAATTAAAAGAAAAAAATATTTATTGTAAAAATTATAGGAGAGTATAAAAAAATTCATAAATAATACAATTGTTTGTTTCTCAATAATTTTTTTTTTTAATTTTTTAATCAGTGTCATAAGAACATTAGTTAACATTTGTCTTAAATATATATAGAATTTAATTCCCACATTTAACACCAAACGCTAATTCTCATGAACTTTTCAATGATGCTAACGCTGAAACACTATCGCTAGACACTCAAGCATAGTAATTCAATGCTTTGTCAGTACCTGACGCTCTCAAAAGCCACCTAACACTGTTTCAAATACTAACATCCAGTATATAAAAAAATAAAAAAACTTCTAGCATCCAGCGTTGGCTTCATTTTCTAGAATTTTCCTGCAAAATAAATATAAAAAAAAATACAAAAAATGTTGCGATTACTTTCTTTCTTAACGTATATAGAATACTGAAAATATGCAATAAAGCTTTAAAACATGTGCATAATTAGTTAGTTTCCCTAAATTAAAGTCTAAAATACCCTATAAATTTACATTAATTCTAGATGTATCTGTGTAAACATTTTATGTATTTTTTCCTCCAAAACCTTCCCAGCCACGTAATCTGTTTAGTTTCTAAGGTTTTGTGGTACTGCCATTAAGTGTGGTAGTTTCTCGGAGATTAAGTGTCTCAATGCAACACTTCGTGTATGAACCACTTTCAGAAATTGATGCTAAAATTGATTGAAATAGCTGATGGCTCTGTCTTCATCTACTTGTAGTCATTGAGATACAATTCAACACTTCAAGCATGAGTATTCTTTCATCAATTTAATTATAATCTACAGAGTTTTCTTTCTTTCTTTTTTTGTTTTTTGTTTTTGTTTTACATTATCATCCAAATTATTAAGTGAAAGTATGCTCTTATTAACATGAAACCTTTTATCCCTTTCTTCCCTCCTTGCCCCATCCTACATATCCACCCAACCTTTTATCTCATTAAACATGAAAATTAATTAAGTCTGCTTAAAACACAAGTTAGGCCACAGCCATAAAATGAATTAACGTTGAATGTGTGAGGCTTTGATAAACGTCTTAATGACTAAGACTTCTGATTTCCCCCTTGATGCAAGTTAAGCTACATATATAGTACCTCTAATTAATTTTTCCATTGATAACGTTCCTTGTTAGATGATTAATTAATATTTAAATGATGTCACAATCACATGAAGGCTACATCTTTCCTTCCACACCATAGGTTTCAACCTTGAGCTTCACCATAGCCCATATATAAGAACCACCAAACTCTCTCCATTCTCAACCACATCACAACATTCAACATACAATGGCTGCATCATTTTTCTGGGCTTTGGCTATATAGTAAGCCTCTGCTTACAGCTAGCTACCTGTTGCTTCCCCACCACTATTACCACCACCAAAGATATATAGCCCCAACACCAGCCAAAACACCTCCAGCACCGGCAGCCAGCACCCTGCACCCACAAAAGCCAGTACCAACATCATCACCTGTTCCTCCACTGCCAACTGCAGCACCAGCACCAGCGATAGAGATACCATCACCAGCAGTATCTGACATAACACCGGCTAAAAGACAAAACAAGGTAAAAAAAAAAACTATTTACATAATAAGTGTGGGAAAAAAAATAATTTACCTGCAGGGATTGTTTTTGACACGTTGCACCAGGAGGCGCCAACTGAGTTGGCACCTCCTGAATTGTTTTTTGTTTGCTAGCAGGAGGCGCCATGTCAAAGTGCTCTTCCAGTGCCTGCGCCTAGCTGTATGACAACTGCAGGACGTTGGCAGAGTAGGTGTAGGGAGGCGCCAACTCAAAGTGCTTCTCCTAGCAGGGAAGTGCCAACTCAAAGTGCTTCTCCTAGCAGGAGGCGCCAACTCATTATTTAATGCCTCCTGTTGGGAGGTGCCAAGTCATCTGACACTTTGTGTGTTTTTTGTTATGACCTGAGGAAACAAGTCTGTGTTGCCGTATTTGCTCGTGAATTCTTCAATGGAACTGTTTGCTCGTGGGAGGAGAAAATGTTGCAAAAATTTTCGTATAAATAGAGGTTGAATGCGGTTTGTAGTTATGCTTTCTCCTTCCTTGTTCTGCTACGTTAGTTTTATTTTTTTTATTTTGCTGTTAATTATGAATTCTTCGACAATTTATGTTTTAGTTTATTACAATGGAGAAATCATCTCTACTGCAGATGAAGGTGTCCAACTGCAGCACCAACACCAGTGATAGAGATACCAGCACCAGCAGAATCTGACATAACACCAGCACCAGCACCAAGTCTGAATTTGGTAATATCTTTGTCTAGTGAAATATCAAATAGTATAATGTTCATGCACTAATGGTGTAAAATAATTTTACACGGTTATCCAATCATAATTAACTGTTGGTATAACTTTTAAGGTAGTTATTGTAAAAGTCAACAAACTCATACATAATGGTTTGTAATTGGATGACATAACAGTATAAAACTGTTTTACACTATCAGTGCATAGCTCTTTTTTTTAATATAAAATTACAATTGTATATGAATATAAGACAAATTTACCAATATGTGTCATCACTCATCAGTATCACATTGTTTTGATCACATCTTTTATTTTTTTTTTCTCCTCTCACAGAATGCTGCACCATCAAACCACCAGCAAGGGAGAAATATATGGGCAACAGCCGGACTTACTATTATTGTTTTGCTAGCCATCACTGGCTACAGCTGCTAGCAGTTTCATGGTGACCATGGATTCCCTTTAATAAGTTATTTGGTTTGCAAAATATAAAATATATCTTTTCATGTGTATAGATCTGAATGATGAGAATCTATACCTACGATTCTTTCCATTTTTGTTGTTGTGGTCTTTGCTCAGAAATATTAATGGATCTGAATTTTTGAGTTATGGAAATAATCAGAAATGTCACACAAATTCTAGTTTTATAAGTTATTACATCAAACTTGATCAGTTTCTGAGTCTGTTTATTTTCTCCCGAAAGTTATACTCCGTGATAAGTCCAAGATTGTCAACTGATTTGTGATGCCTTGGACATCCTGCACACTAGTAAGATGAAATTCCAATTACTTGCAGAGAATAAATGTTTGCATAATATTAATCTTACAAAATATGTCTATAAAGAATAATACCACAACAAGGCCATGACCAATTATAACAAACACAGAACTTGCCAGACAATTCCATTTATAATATATAGGCAATCTCATACTCAAGCTCAACATGAATATCAATATCATTTCTCAACATTAATTTCATTTAGCGCATCAATCATAAAATCTCATTACACTCATTCATCACACTCATACCATAGAAATAATTCCAATTAAAATAAATTGGAAGCCATTTTATAGTATAGAAAATGAATTTTCGCTTAAGCGCCACACTAATCTCGCTTAAGCTAGAATTCTAGAAGCTAACTTATCGTTCCAAATTCTAGTGGTTGTCTAGGGAAATATCAAATAGTATAATGTTCATGTACTGATAGTGTAAAATATTTTTACACAATTATCCAATCACAATTAACTGTTGGTATGACTATTAAGGTAGTTATTGTAAAAGTCAACAAACTTATCATACATAATGGCGCTTAAGCACTAATTCCATAAACAACTTCCTCTGTTCTGATTTTGGTGCTTAAGCTTAGGTCAATCTGCGCTTAAGCACCATTCTCGCTTAAGCCTGTATTCACTTGCGCTTAAGCCCCAAAATCAGTAACAAAATTTTCTCTACAGCCTGTCTTGCTTAAGCGAGAAATACCCCCGCTTAAGCGACACAGGGTCTGTAGAACTTCGAATCTCTGCATAAACACCTTAATTGGCTTCCAAATCAATCCCAATTTAAATTCCACTCAATACAAATCAAATAGGCATCATTCCATAGAAAATATATAAATCCATTTCCAAGTGTAAAACACACACAAACAAATCATTCACAATATTTAAAGCTTCCCTTACCCAAAATCCTTGAAATTTCTTGAAAGAAAAGCTAGGAGGAGAACTTTGGGGTTCTTGAGTGATCCTTCCCCAATTTGTGCTATAGAAACTACTAGAGGAACCTATACCAACATTAAAGTAAGCTCTAATCAAGATTTCTCTCATCTATTAAAATTTCTAACCAAAACCCATTTGAGAACTCCTTGAGAAAGGGAGAAGATGAACTTCAAGAGACCAAAGGAGAGAGAAGTGTGTCTTACCAACTAGGACTCAGTCAAGGAAGCTCTAGAAACACAAGAATCAAAGCTTTCTTGGAGTGAATTCCCACAAAACTTAAGCTCTTGAGAAAGAGAAGCTTAGGAAGGAAGAAAGAAATGAAGGAAATGAGAGAGGGAGGATAAGCTTCCCATGTATAAGAGCTGAAAATAGTGTTTTGAGGTGGGTTTGAGTTTTGCTAATAGTACTTATGGTTCCCGCTAACCAAACACCCCCTTCCACAACTAGAAGCTCACTCACAAGGCCTAAAACTTAAGCCTAACCTCATCTAAACCCACTAAAACATATCAAGCACTAAAAGCCTAACATGATTTAAATTTAACTTCTCTTGCATTCTTAATCAAACACTTAATAACGAAATTAGAAAAATCACAACATTACAATATGGAATTAGGACTTTTGTGTTCCCCATTTACACATACTCTAAACCACACCTAATCAAATTGTTTGAATCCACTCTTCTTATTGTGGATGATTTTGGATGGTGAGTAAGAGTGTTGATAAATCGATCCAATTCAATGAGAATGAAAAAATTGATCCAAAAAATTGAAAACCAAACGAACTAAAAATTTGAAAAATTGAAAAATTTTATTGGATTGGATTTTGGATTTGATTTTAAAAGTTAATCCAATTAATCCAATCCAAATTGAACTTATACATATGAATATATTTTTATTTATAAATTTATAATAATATTACTCATGTTGATATTTTTATTTCTTATATTTTTTTTTTTTGTAAAATGATCACCTAACTTATACGTATTTATGAAAAATATATTTAATTGAAGATATCTTTTTACTAACTATTTGTGTTAAGATGCGTAAATATAATTATCAAGTTGTGTAAATTTATTTTTGATATAGTATATATTTTAAAAGTTATACTATTATTAGTTATATAATGACATATAAATGAAAATTTTGGTATTTTAAATTATTTTTATTATATTTATTATATATTTTACCATTTATTTAATATTTTCTCAAAAAGATAAAAGTAAGATTAAAACCGAAAACTGATCTAATCCAAACCACTTTAAATTGGATCAAATTGGACCGGATTAAAATTTTTAACCAAAACTATTGGATGATAAATTAACAAAACTGAAGTGATTGGATTGGATGGTTTTTCTCTTCAAAATCGATTCAATCCAATCCGTGAACACCCCTAAATTGGTGAGTGGTGATCATTATACCGTATCGTGGAAATTATGTTACAACTACACTAAAGTTTTAGAGTTATGTTAGGAAATTCATATTTTATAAAAGTTTAGTGTTGTGTATTGGGTAAGGATTCAGAGTGTGAGAATGCCTTACCTGGGCATATTGAACCGCTAGATGGGTTCATAAGTAAAATTTGATAAAAAAAAATGGTGAATTTATAACATAGAGGGAACACATGGCATCAGGGTTGTTTGTCTTTGTTACATGACATTGCATATGGATAGGCACGTAAGTTGAGAGTGCTTGGTGGGCTCTTAACCTAGTTCTAGAGGTTTTCATGGTGGCTAACAGGAATGGGCCTATAGAATAGACAGGTGGACGAATCCCTATAGATGTAAAGTCTTTCAAACTTTACAAAGGTAAGTCAATACCCACACTTGTCTATATTCGATAAAACCACACTTCCTCCACAAGGTCAACTCAAGGGACTCCCTGAATGGTCAGAGAGTGGGACCATGGTAGGGGATGATGCCTATGAGAACTGTCCAAAAGTTGTAGAAATCTCCATGGAGTCGAGTCAGCATGACTTTACATAATGAAATTGTATATGAGATTGAATTATAAATTGATGTATGTGTGATTGTATGATGCTATCTGATTTATGATTGTTGATTGATTCTATTTTCCTTTAAGTGAATCCTATCCTTCTTATATGCATGTGTATATCCATGTTTCTTTTATAAATAAGCTTACCCTTGTTTTTCTGTGTTTGTATTTGTGTTGTATAACTGCAATGATCGTGTGGTTGGCACGAGAGTAGACAATGGTGATGTTATTGGTTCTTAGGCCGCTTGTGACTGAAGCAGATGTAGATGTTGAAGATGAGATGAGATCCCTCTTTTTGGATATGTTCTTGTATGTTTATAGTATGGGTCCAGCTTAGGACATATGTATAGATACTTAAGTTTTTTGTGGATGTCCTCTACACGAGGACCATTTTGGTATTGTATGTACATATATATTTATTTTTATTGAAGCCAGGCCTAATACTTTCATGTTATGATGTAGTACATGTTATGGTATGTATATATGTATGTTAAATGGGGAAATTTTCTAGCTATTTTCAAATGATGATAATAGTTACAACAATGTTATAGTATAATAGATCTGTAACGAAGATGAGTCGTTACACATACTGATTCAGGCTAGGTCGGCCTAACCCACTTTCCACCTTTGGCCCATTAGGCAGGGCTAAATCGGGCCATTTGAAAGCTCTATTCTTAGATATACTCAAATCTATGACAAATTATTCCAACTCTAGCATATGCACAATTTTTCCATTATTTTTTTTGTCCTGAGTCGGAGATCACGGGTGTCTCCTAACCCACTGGGTCAAAGACTATTTCTGCTCGCCGTGTGTGGCTATCGCTAGTCCAAGGGAGTTTTGCACATGGAAGGAATCGAACACATGTTCTCCCGCTAAATAGATCATTCCCCCACATATGAACTCAATAGGACCTTACACCACTGCGCCAACCCTATGGATTCAATTTTTCCATTATTTGTCCGCAAACCAAAAATTAATTTCAATAAAAAAAAACTTTAAACAAAATAGAGAGATAAAAACACAAATTGTAAGAATCAACCTATATTAGAAACATAAATCCAAATAGCATATATAGAGAGATCCCAATTAGGTTTTAGTTACACATAGAAATCAAAGAAAAGAAAAGTAGTAAAATACGTGTGGCTAGTAGCTCCCATTCTCTATGTGTTTGGCAATGAGGAAAAAAATAGAGTTGATGGAAATAAGATAGAAAAATTAGAAAAAAGAAAAATAGATAAGAAATATGATAGAATTTTCAGTTGTTTGGTTTGAGAAAAGAAGAGAAATTAAAAAGAAATAATATTGTGAAATTGTTTGATTTGAATGAAAATAGAGAAGAGAAATTAAATTAGAAATGAAAATACTATTTTGCCCTTATATAAACATGTAACACAAACTATTGATACAATATATTATCTGGAAAATTATAATCAATTATTAGGAAAACTGTAATCAATTAGATTGATTATTAGGACCCATCAAAGCCAAAATTAACTACTACATCTGTCCCTATTTATAAGACATAATTTTGAATTTTTTAATCCTTTTTTATAAGACTTCATTTCACCTATCTAATGTATTAATTATTTTTTGACTAAAATACCTTTATTTATTTTAATTCATAATTGAATGTTATTCTAAATTGTCTTTTTCTCTCTCCTATGAATATTAGAGAAGAAGAATAGACTTTCAATAATGTTAAGACTAAATTTGGAAAAATATTACAAGTACAAACAAATTTAATATTAATACTTAAATTAACCAACTTTCTTAATATGCATAAATTAGTCAACCACGTTTTATAAATAGAGACGGATGTAGTATTATAATTCATTAGAAGCGAAAAAAATTGATTAACAAAAACAGGAATTGTGTGATAGTTCCTCTTTCTCTGAAGCCACACCTCATTGGCAATCATGTGATTGGCAACCATGATTGTTGCTTGTGGGTGTCGGTCTCGTAAAGAACATACTCGTTGACGCACTTGATTGGAGTGTCATAGCAAAACGAAACCGATATCACATATCGAAGCCCACTAACAAAATGAAACTAGTGACACAGATCAGAGAACCTTCCAAAAAAATGGAATCATGTGCTCAATGACAAGGCTTCACCAAAGAGAGAACAAAGAATTATTTTAAATACTTTATATTGAACCACCACTCACTCATTATTTCCATGCCATTTCTCATCTCCTTAAAAAAAGAAATATCATTGTGCGGGAACCACCACTTTTATATTTCCTTACTATTTCCTTCGTACTAAACAATCACAATGTTACAATCATCTCTTTTTCCACTCCTTCCCTCTATTTCTCCGGTGTTCCATGTTATCAAACATAGTGTACAAGCAGTGGCGCACGCACACACGTTTGCACCCCCCTCACTTTAAAAAAAATTATATATATATATATATATATATATATATATATATATATATATATATATCTTAAATGTATATATTTCATCTTCTTAATTTTATATATTTGAACCTCTTGATTCTAATTTTTTTCTCCTTTCATGTATTTATTATTTTTATTTAAATATTCAATTTAAAAGTTTAATTTTATCTTTTTTTTTTTCCAATTGACTCAACAATAGGATATGATAAGATAAAATAATTATTCTATCCTTTTATAATTGGTTATTTATTATATCAATAGGATATAATTAATAACATTATCTTATTTCTTATCTTAAGAAGAGAGTTATATCATATTTTATTATTATTTAATTTTTAAAAAGTTATATAATATTTTATCATTATTTATTAATAAAAAAAATATCCTATTATTATCTGATTTATTATCTGATGTACATCAAATATTAACTAAATTTTTTTTTTATTCTATCATATTCTTATTTTACCTCACCTGACCCAGGATCCTAGATCCATCACTGTGTACAAGTCTCCAATGATTTTAAGTTTAACTTCCAAAAATCCCGACCCCAAACTTCTAAAAGCTAAAAGCTCGCTCTTCTTTGTGTCAGAACTCATGAGGCTTTAAATAGGATTTAATTCGCACATTAAGCACCAAACACTACTTCTCATGAACTTGTTAATGATACTCAGCGCTGAAATATACCATCACTCGACACATAACCATAGTAATTCAATGCTTTGTCAGTACCTGACGCTCTCAAAAGCCACCTAACGCTGTTTCAAATACTGGCATGGCATCTAGTGTTGGTTTCATTTCTAGAATTTTCCTCCAAAATAAATATAAAAAATAATAAAAAAGTAGCGGTTACTTTCTTAACGTATAAAATACTAAAATAATGCAATAAAGCTTTAAAATATATGCATAAGAAGTTAATTTCCCTAAATTATTAAAGACTAAAATAAAATACGCTATAAATTTACATTAATTCTAGATTTATCAGTGTAAACATTTTATGTATTTTTTCCACCAAAACCTTCCCAGCCACGTAATCTGTTTAGTGTCTAAGGTTTTTGCAGTTCCATTAAGGCGTTGTCTTACCAAGGATACATAGGTCTACCATGCATCTTGCTATTTTATTTTTTATTGCATTTTTGTTTTTTCGTTATATTTACACATATCGAACAATACATAGATAAATAGATAAAATGTAAAATATACATAGATTGATTCCCATTTTAATTCAGATCATTTAATTCAAAATCCACTTAATATAATTACAAAATTGTGCAACCCTTAACCGCATGAAAACTTGGGTGGGTTCATGATAACTGCGGATGAATTACTGAAGCCATCATGACAACATTAAAATATCGTTAATATAACAAAATGATCTGCTACATTGGATAATTATTGTAGTATATCTTTCATTTTTCTTGTAAAATATTTTAGATCAATTGTACGAAATAAAGATATTTTCCCATCTTTATACGGTTTGGTTTAGCCTACCTTATTTGGACCTTATTAAATAAGGAGCACACTGTAAGGGTTGGGTTGAGAGTTGTCCTTCCAAAAAAAGACTAGAGTTAATTAATACTACTTCTTAGGTCGTAAATAATTGTGGTAGTTTCTCGGAGATTTGTCTCAATGCAGCACCTCGTGTACGAACTTTGAGAAATTGATGCTAAAAATTGGTTGAAATAGCTTATTGCTCTGCGTTCATCTACTTGTAGTCGTTAAGATACAATTCAACACTTCAAGCATAAGTATTCTTTTATGAATTTAATAAGAATCTACAGAGTAATTTTTTTAATTTTTTTACATTACCATGTAATTAGTAAGTGAAATTATGCTCTCATTAACATGAAAACGTTTATTCCTTTTTACCCTCGCCCCATCCACCCAACCTTTTATCTAATTAAACATCAAAATTAAGGCTGCTTAAAACACAAGTTAGGCCATAACCATAATATGAACGTTGAATGTGTGACTTCTAAATGACTAGGACTTCTGATTTCCCCCTTGATGCAAATTAAGCTACACAGTACCTCTACCTTTTCCATTGTTAACGTTCCTTGTTAGATGATTAATATTTAAATTGTCACAATCACATGAAGGCTACATCTTTCCTTCCACACATAGTCCAAACCATACGATTCAACCTTGAGCTTCACCATAGCCCATATATAAGAACCAAACTCTCTCCATCCTCAACCACATCACAACATTCAACATACAATGGCTGCAATTTTCTGGGCTTTGGCTATAGTAAGCCTTTGCTTCCAGCTAGTTACCAATGCTCAAGCACCTACAACTTTGCCACCAACAACCCCAACTGCAACATCTCCATCTTCTGGCACACCGCCGGCAGTAACACAACCACCCACAGTGGTGGCATCCCCTCCCACCACGAGTACACCACCAACTACATCCCAGCCACCTGTAAATGTAGCTCCCAAACCTGCTCCTGTGACACCACCAGCTCCCAAGGTTGCACCTGCTTCTAGCCCAAAAGCCCCACCACCCCAAATTCCACCACCACAACCACCAAAACCTTCACCTGCCTCACCTCCCACATCACCACCTCCGCTACCACCACCACCTGTTGCTTTCCCACCACCATTACCACCACCAAAGATAGCCCCAGCACCAGCCAAAACACCCCCAGCCCCTGCACCAGCAAAGGCAACACCAGCACCTGCACCTGCACCCACAAAGCCAGCACCAACACCATCGCCTGTTCCTCCACCACCAACCGCAGCACCAGCACCAGCACCAGCACCAGCACCAGTGATAGAGGTACCGGCACCTGCACCTGCACACCATAGGCATAGAAGACACAGGCATAGACACAGACACAGGAGACATCAAGCACCAGCTCCAGCTCCAACAATTATTCGCAAAAGTCCCCCAGCACCACCTGATACCACAGCAGAATCAGACACATCACCAGCACCATCACCAAGTCTGAATTTGGTAATATCTTTGTCTATTGAAATATCAAATTACAATTATATATGATTATAACCAAATTTACCAATCAGTATCACGTCGTTTTGATCACATCTTTTTTTCTCCTCTCACAGAATGCTGCACCATCAAACCACCAGCAAGGAAGAAATATATGGGCAACAGCCGGACTTGCTATTATTGTTTTGCTAGCCATCACTGGCTACAGCTGCTAGCAGTCTCATGGTGACCATGGATTCGCTTTAATAAGTTATTTGGTTTGCAAAATATAAAATCTTTTCATGTGTATAGATCTGAATGATGAGAATCTATACCTATGATTCTTTCCAATTTTGTTGTTTTGATCTTTGCTCAGTAATATTAATGGATCTGAATTTTTGAATGATGGAAATAATCAGAAATGTCACACAAATTCTAATTTTATAAGTTATTACATCAAACTTGATCAGTTTCTGAGTCTATGTTTATTTTCTCCCGAAAGTCATATTCCGTGATAAGTCCAAGATTGTCAACTAATTTGTGATGCCGTAGACATCCTGCACACTAGTAAGATGAAATTCCAATTACTTGCATAGAATAAGTGTTTGCATAATTAATTTTACAAAATATGTCTATAAAGAATAAAGAATAAAGAAAAGAATGAGAAAAAAATATGGCCATCATCAATAAGGTTTCCAAAAACAAAAGATTACTTAACAACACAATTTTAAAAGGTAACCAAAAAACTGGCCCCAACACCATGTGCACAAATTAACTTTTAACACATTTGCATTCATGATCCAGTACATCAGCCATTCCATAAGTTATTGAACTTTCAGAATAAGCTGACACGCCACAATGCAATCCAGTTACTTCCTTTATATGATTAGCACCAAACTTAAATCCCAGGAGAGGGTAGATGGCTGGGAATTTATTTTTCTTTTCTTGTAGGCAAAAATTGGTGTTCCATTTTAATAATTTACAGATTTTACAGAATAAAGATTAAGATAAGGTGCACCTAGATTTGCTACAAACACATAAACATGGAGCAGATATGGCAAGTTGACAGCTAGTGAAATGTTGATGTACCAACAAAAATGGTCTTAATTTAAAACATCATTCATGAATATATTTGGAGACAAAATCAAGCAGGGTTGTTCTGAAACATCTAATTTGCCCCACTGTTTTTGTGGTTAAATTAAACAGGGATAAGTTGGCGAAGACAGTGTCGATAAAAATATCAAAACATAACCCTCATATTATCCCTAAAAAAAAGTCAAAATACTAAATTATATGCAAATGTCAAGAAAATGAAGCTTTAGCTTTAGCAAACAGCTTACCAAGTTATAAGCAACAAACAATCATTAATAACCTTGTTATTGAAAACTACATATATGCTGTAATGTATGTCAGACTC
The DNA here is from genome assembly GCA_026413185.1 of Pueraria montana var. lobata. NCBI lineage: Eukaryota > Viridiplantae > Streptophyta > Magnoliopsida > Fabales > Fabaceae > Pueraria > Pueraria montana. The sequence goes on along the minus strand of CM048651.1, from coordinate 33,436,068 downwards.
TCATTCTCTTTACTTTATAGTATGTGAAGGCAAGGGGAAGAAGAGAAGAGAAAATGACAATTATTGAATGGAAAAAAGTTGCTACATAACAGTATAACTGTATAAGCAAAACTATTAACTTGCAGCGAAAGTAAAGGTGAGCAAGGGCTATACTGCATTAACTATGCTTAACAAAATATGATGAGTTTATATAATAAGCAAAGCTATGAACTCAGGCAACAAAGGTAAAAATGAGCAAGAGCTATAATGCCATGGTAAGGCGTAAGTCATCGGTTCAAATCCAATAAGGGGTTTTTTACTCTTTTTTTTCCAGGGAAAAAAAAAAAAGCAGTAGTATTTCTATTTTAAGGAAGAATAGAAATATTGTTGATATTTGGAAAAAGTTTCTATTTGTAATAAAAAATAAATTAATCGTACATTTGCTCACTCTCTTTGGGCATATATATTGAGAGAAGAGATTTATTATGACAGTGAGAAGATTACATCTGGACTGTCGGATCATACATGTGTGCTATAGCTTAGAACAAAAAATATGATATATTGTTATCTTTCTAATCCTAACTAACCGTACATGCAAGATTCCAATGACCATAATCCAGTCTTCTCGCTCGCCTCTCACACATCCCACTTGATGTGTCCCCTATGTGAGTGTATGAACTATGTCCAAAACCACACCATATATTTAACCCTTGGTCTTTTCCTCAACTATCAGTTTCATTATTTTTTCTAAAAATGCAACTCTGCACTCTGCAGGAATGCATATATCCTCAATTTTCAATTTTTTTTGTGATGTTTGTTCTAAAAAGCAGAAACCACCATCTTAGATTATGTTGGGACAACGCCTGGGTCCATACATATGACATCAGACTAAGGTTCCAGCAGGTCCTTCACAACATGTGTTTTCCCCCTTCCCTCATCGGGAGATCCCTGTCCCCTAACCCACACTTACTAATTTAGAGAACTCCTATCATAACCATATACAAAAAAAGTTTTAATAAAATATTGAACAAATGCCAACCATGAAAAGAGCTTTAAAAGAAAAAAGAGAATGCCAACACCTTTTAGACGTTACTGTTAAATATATAAATTCATCATACATGTTCACTAAGACTCAAGAAATAATAGATACCTGTACAAAAACAGCACCCCTTTCATAAGCTAACCGATTTACAAGCCTCTTTGTTCTTTCACCACACAAGTTACATGTAAACTGTACAAGCAAACTTCTTCTTGGAAGATTCAAGTCAATACTAGCACCCTGCAAATGCAAAGCATAATTGTATATCAAGATCAAAGAACTATAGACAAAACAAATATTTGAGAGGAAGATCATGCATCATGATCTCTGCCAACAACAGAAAGACACAATTAAGACCGTAAGTCCATAACAACTTATCAAAAAACAAGTTGCCTTCAGAATATCATAATGGATGAAACTAAAAGCTACTCTTCTAATTTTAGATGAACTACATAATGAAGTGATAGACAGTCAATAACAAGAATACAAGTCATACCCTGCTAGGTGGGGAAATGAATTGAGACACATACAACAGAAACAGCCAAGCCTTAGTAGTGAAAATAGTTGAGGCAACAAAACAAAGTTAAAACAAGATAACATTTTTGTAATTATTAATGAAAACATAAATTACAAACAAAATATAACCAAAAATAGTCAAAATATAACCGCAGAGTCAGAAAAATCCAGAAACTAAAAACCATACAAATAACTCATTTTTTCTTTTCTTTTTTTTTTAATTTAATTCATATGCACTTTTAGTGTAAAACAATTTTACACATACATTCAATAAGAATTCATCCCATCGCTAGATTATATTAATGTAGTAAAATGAGTAAATGTTATTAGATATTTATGTAACAAAGTTTTATACTTACAGCTTATAAAAAAAAAGTTTTATACTTACAATGCATATAAATTAAAGGCTAAAATACAATTTTTGTCCGTCTATTTTGTTCAATCTGCAATTTTGATTCCCCATTTTAAAATAGAGACATTTAGTCTCTCAATTTTCGAAAATCAGTCATTTTAGTCCAATATTCAATTTTGCATATGTTTTATTTATTTTATGTTGGTCCAATTGAAACTAGTCCTAACATATTCATTTAAGAAACCATTAAGAAAATATTTAATTAATTAAAATGTAAGAAAAAAAGAAATAAATGTAAGCAAAATTGAAAATTGGACCAAAATTAGAGATTTTCAAAAATTAAGGGAGAAACGTCTCTATTTTAAAATGGAAGATCAAAATTGCGGATTGGACAAAATAGGAGGACCAAACTTTTTTTTAGCCTAAATTAAATACTTTTTTTAATAATAATAATAATAATAATAATAAATAAGTAATTCACTAACCGCTTCAGAATTAGGTGTTTCTGGTTCTGGGGCAGTCCCAGAATCATCACCCACCAAGCCATGCACTCTAAACACAACCCGACGGGGAAGCCTCGGTGCTACCACTGCTGCGCCAGAAAACTTTAACCTGAAAGAAAAATGTTAGCATCCAAAATGAAATTCAAAACTAAAACTATGGAGTGAAAAGAGAGAAAAGGGGGGGTTGTGAATAGAAACCTAACCTGGAGAGGCTAATGGAAGGAGGAGGGTTGAAGCAGAGGGACTGAATTAAAATAAGTTTAGAGGTTTTGTGTGAGAGAGGAGGAAGGAACATAGGGGCACTATACAGTGCGCTTGCCGCCATTGATGCTAAGCGAGAGAGATTGTGAAAAATAGATGATGCGGTAGAACGTGTACAAAAAATTGGTAATTTTATAGTTTCTCATTCTCTCTATTTTTATTTTCTTTTGCTATGAAAAAAAAAATTAGGAAGAAAAGATGTTATTATACCAACTTAAGGTAAAGTCTCCATGCCCACCAAAAGATATTTATTTATTATATTATAAATTTTAACTATATAAAAGAAATATTTATTATGTACAAATTACAGGTTAAAATATTAATTATTTTTATTTTTTTTTTAAATTTCATCGTTTCACACTTTTTTTTAATTAAAATAATATTTTCCTTTACCAAAATAATTAAAATAATATTTTGAAAAATACAAGCGAAATCCAAAAACGTTAACCTTGTATTTGGATGAGGAATTTCAAAATTTCAAAGAATTTGAAATGCTAGATATTTAAATTGCTCTTATTTAATTTCTTTCATTTTTCAAATAATTTATTTGAATAAATCAATTCAAATTTATGAGATTTCAAATTCTTAATTTGGATAGAGCAATTCAATTTACTTCATATGCAAAATTTTATTTTTAAATATATATTTTAAAAAATGAAATTTCAATATTAAAATTTACCAAAAATAAATATTGGCTATTTTTAAATATTTAATAATTAAAAAAATAATCTTAAATCTTAAATATTTAACAATTCAAAAATAATTTATGCAGCAAGGGAATCACCAAATTACCATCTTTTATCCAGCAATTCAATAAGGTTTTGAAACCATATATTTATCACATAATGTGTAATCGTAAGCATTTAACACTTTTGAAAGGGATTTAAAATTCCATGCTTTTTTTTGGGGGAAATTGAAATTTCACTATTTTAATAATTAAAATGATTTATTAAAAATGACTGAATTTGAAATTCTTTTAAAATTATTTATCCAAACAGCGTAAATTACAGTAAGGAATTTTAAAGTCTCCAATAAAATGAAGGACAAAACTTACAAACAGTACCATAGATATTATTTTTACTGTTGTCCAATAATATTAAGACACTTGTTTTATTTTTCCACATCATCCAATTATCCCTTAACACCATTAATCTCTTTCCTTTTCATCTTCTCTCCGTCTTTGTCTAGAGGTGTCAAAACAGGCCAACCCGGCCCACACGGGTTGACCCACCACGGGTTGAGTGTTAAACGGGCCGAGCCAACCCAGCTCACCTTTTGGTAAGCCATGAAAATACCAACCGGGCCTGGCCGACCACGAGTTGGTGGGTTAGGTGGGTTGGCTCACCAAATTTTTAAAAATAAAAAAAAATTAAAAACATTTTTCTCTATTTTTTTTAAAAGAGTGACATTTTTCCATCAAAGACGTTTATTAATTCAAATGATTCAAATACAAATACAAATAATAGGCAAATGTCTCAAATAACTATTCAAGCATCTAATATTATCATTCAACTAACCATTTAAATGACTCAAATACATAAATACCATTCAAAAGTCTTAAAAAATCAAAGTCTTAAAATAAAATCCAACCATCCAATTGTCCAAACATGAGTCACAGTTCAAGTGGGCCAACCCGGCTCGAACCAACCTGACCCGCGGGTTAAGTGGGTTGGGTTACAATTTGGCCAGTATCACAAAAAATTTCATTTTTCCAATCCGGCCTGGCCCGAATCCGTGGTGAGCCGGGTTGGCTCACCAAGTTCGGGCTCACTTTGACACTTCTATCTTTGTCGCACAACTTCTGCATCCCCTCGTCAGCAATTGCTGCAACCTCAGTGAGGCACACAAAAGAAACACAAGTCTAGACAAAAACATCTTAAGTTCTCTTGAGTACATGCACATAAAAAGAAAAGAAAAGAAGAAGAAGAAAGAAACAAGTCATAATTGGATCAACAAAAAGAGACCAATCTAAATAGACTGAAGGAGAGTGTTGGAAAATAAAGTCTCACATTGGATGAGATGAAAGAAAGAAAATGATATATAAGTTGGGGGCTTTTGCTATATCCATTCCTCTTTTTTTTTTTTGCTAAGTGCACTCCCGTTTGTTTTTTTTTCCTATTTTTTATTATCATATATACCCTTTATACCCTTAACATTGATACATAACCATTATTCTAGAATGTACTTTCTGGAACAATGTTTTGTTTTTAACATTCCAAAAGTACTTCCCAGAATGATTTTATTTTTAACATTTGGGAAAGTACTTTCCATAATATTGTTTTTGTGTTCTGAAAAGTACTTTCATGTTAAAAAATAAAATTGTGTTCCTGAAAGTACTTTCTAAAATATTGTTTTGTATTCTGAAAAGTACTTTCCAAAATGTTAAAAAAAACATTTGGAAAAATTCAAGCAAAACACTAGGGCCATTAAAAACCCTGTATAAAGGAAAGGAAAAATTGTACAATAGTGAAGCAATTAAAGTGGAGAAAACATATAATTGATATCGAGTCTTCAATCTGGACAACTTTGAGAGGCGCTCTGCTGCAGCAACTTTGACAAATTTAAGATCTAATCATACGTTGTTGCATATATAAAATGATAGGTATTAATGGTGTTGTGAGTGGACAAAAATAAAGCAAGGAAGAAAAGTAGTTGGGAGCATAAACATGCTGCTATATTAGAGTTTGGAGGATGAAAAAATCTTAACGCTAGAACAAGAGACCGAGCAAGAGAGGAGTAAAGGGACACCAAAGTAAGAGATCAACGGGGGTTGAAGGGAGTGAAAGAGAGGAAGATGTATTGTTGCTATGAAAGAGGGAGTGTGCGAGGGAGAGAAGAAGGTTTGAAAAGGAAAAGTTATTTAAGTAATTTGGTTTTAGAAAAAGGGAAGGAGTGTGTACTTAGCAAAAAAGGGAGTGAATATAACAATAACTTAAATTGGGTTGTTGTGTCTATGGACAAACTATACATAGGAAATCAACAATCCAATTTACAAAGTATTTACATATATTTATTATTTACAACAAGATGTTTACCAAAAGGGCACCTCTCTAATACATCTGCTAAAATGTGATTACCCTAAGTTAATTGTTATCAAATATTTATTTATTCCTTTTTATTAAAAAAATAATAATAAAAGAAAAAAGATAAAATTATCAATTTCCATTTTTTTACCGTTAAATTTACATATCGAACAATAGATAGATAGATAAAATGTAGAATATATATAAGATTGATTCCCATTTCAATTTAGATTGGATTCATTTAATTCAAAATCCACTTTTTTTTTTTTTATTGAATCAAAATCCACTTATGAAAAAGTACAGAATGGAGCAACCCTTCACAGCATTATAACTTCGGTGGGTTCATGATAAACTGAGGATGACTTGACTGAACCCAAAATGACAACATTGAAATATTATTGTGTAACAAAATGAACTGCTACCTCGGATAATTATTATAGTTTTTCAGTCTTCCTGAAAATTATTTCAGACCAATTGTACGAGGTAAAGAGCAATGCAACTTGGGTGTTAAACAGTTGAGGTATTGTCTCCAAGATTGGGTGTCTCGGTGCAATGCCTCTTGTATGAACCACTTTAAGAAATTGATGCTTAATTGGTTGAAATAGCAAATTGTTGTGTCTTCATCAACTTGTAGCCATTAATAAACAATTCAACTCTTCAATCATATGTATTCTTTAGAATAGTGGAATACATTTATACTTGAAAATTATTGATTTTTATAATAATTATTTTAAAAGTTATATCTAAATTGATTTCTAATTGGTTGATGACATAAAGGTATTTATACTAATAATGTATCAAAATTAAACTCATTTTTTTATTGAATGAATATTTACAATTTTTTTTTCTTTTCAGAAAATTATATTGCCTTATCATTGCTTTCCATGTATTGAATATTTTAATTAGAGCTTAACATGAACTTAGCATAGCAAGGGAATATTGCTTAGCTTAATCACAAAAAAACTTAAAAAAAAAAAAAGAGGATTGGCCAAGTCATTTCAAGGAATAATTCGCCCACTTTCCCAAAGCATGTTAGACCTTAAAAAATTTATTGGAGAAAAGCATGCTTTTTCGCTTTTCCCTCTCTTTAATTGCAAATTTTACATAATGTGGGATAATAAGGGATCTAAAAGTACATGCCAAACAGTGGAACCGCACCTTTTTCATTAATTTTCTATTTTCATGTTAATGAAAAATTTGTCTATAGAATTGAGGATGATATCCGGCAAATAATCATCAACCAAATGAAATAATCAAGTTGGTCAATAATACATCAACTTGACTAAAGACAACAAATCTTCTCCTTGAAATACTTGTCTGGAAGCATTCCCCCTATACCCTCGAATAAATCACCCCAAATGGCTTTATTATAAGTCTTCTTCATCCACTTCATGAAAAGGAAGTGGTACTATCTTCACTGCTCTAAACTTGCCAGCATTATTTAGATGCTCATTCTCCAATCTGCACCATTAAAATATATTATTTGTTATATATTTGTATGTAAACTTTACATCATGGATTATAACAAGAATTATGCTTGTATGATGTGTCATGAGTGAAAATGAAGAGTAAGTTGTCTATGTCGTGACAATTTACATTGTCATTTAATCATAAACTATTATGTATGAACGATATAGTAAAAGTCATAAGAGCGATATAATTTTTGATTGATTGATAGTGTAAAATTTGTTACACTGGCCGTGCATAGAAATTAAACTAAAAAAGTAAATGCATGTTAACTCATTTACCTGAAGAAATTCCATAGACCTCTTCTAATAACTTCAAGAGATGCTAAAAATAAGCTTGTTACTCGATAATCAACGTTTTCAAAACTTGAATGAAGGACAGTTTGCAACCAAGCAAGCCTCAGAACAAGGTTTAATCCCTGCATAAAGTGCCAAAGTTTTTCATGGTCAAAATCTAAAAGTGGAGAGGGCCCATATTTGTATATCTGAAAAGAAATAAAAATTTGCTTCTATAATGTGTGCTTTTAGTATTATTATTAGGCGAAATATAATCCTCTGTTGTTATATTTTGTCCTTTTTTGATCTAGATTTGGAATCTCACTTTAATTTGTGTAATGGCCTTATCAGCATTTCTTTTGAGAATATGTTTATTCTCCACTTTGTGGCATTAATTTTATTATCATGAACACCTAATAGTAAGGTTACTGTCCCCTTTGCTTAGACTATGATAATTAGCTAATCCATAGGATTGATGTAGTGGTGTAAGGTTCTGCTGTATTCACATGTGGGGGAATGATCTATTTAATGGGAAAATCTATGTTCGAGAGCCAGCAGTAGCCACCACCGCGAACGGAATTAGTCTCTGATTCAGTGGGTTGGGAGACACATGTGGTCTTTGACCCAGGACAAAAAAGACTATGGTAATTAGCTAGTTTATCTAATTTTGATAAGTGAAGGTAGCTTTTGGGTGCCAATTGCATGCCAATGGCCCACACCACACACAGGCTCCTTAGTGAAGAGAGAGAGAGAGAGGGGCCTGATATGTACCATTGACAAGTAGTAAATGGCTTTTCTCTGAAGCATTAATTCATTCCTTAGCCATGGATTCTTGGAATTCATTTGAAGCAAACCCCAGTCTTTTACAAAGTCCCAGTACAATTGGTACATAGTTGCTGCACTTGACATGATCACAAGAACACAAAGCCATCCTACACTCCCATCTTTCTCATAAGCCACTTTGGCTCCTGCTGCCAACATTGCTGATACATATTTGCCTAGATTCACAAGGTGGCTTGTCTGCCCTTCATCAAACCATCTCCTAGCACACTGCAAAATCAATTAGGAGACATCAGTTCCATCCATTTCTTAATTATTGGATTGGATAATATGCTTCAAGGGAAGGAAAAGGCAACTATTTTAGAGCAAATTAGGCCTGAGGTTTCTTGAAATTGCACATGACCCCCTCGCTTTTTTAACGGTTAAGTAACCCCCTTACAGGGTTACACGGTATAATGTGTTTCTTGAGTAATAGGAGTGTCAGTGTAATATTTTTCAAACTATTAAGAAGGTAGCATAGGGGTAAAAGAGTAAGGGGTATCAGGACAAATTTGACGAAATCTCTAGAAGTGTGTGTAATTTGCTCAATATTTTACCTGCATGGCCCTCCAATAATAGGGTAGGAATGACACTGCATAAGCTAGATCTCTATAGTGCTTCGTCCTCATGCAATATCCATAGTCTTGAGTTTTGTAGCTACCAGTTATATAGTAACATGCCACGTTCTCAAGGTTCCTGAGCATTGGCACCTATAAAACAATGATACAATTATTAAATAATTATTAATCTTTTCCCTAGAGTAAGCTATTCATTCATAGTAAAAGAGGGCTTTATTACCTGACTACAAAGTTGATCAGCCATGAAAAAATCCAGCATGACAACCTAAAAAGACAAGAGAGAAGCCGATGAGGTTATGTCCACAACAATAATTGTTTTTGCTCAATTTTTTTTTTCATTAAATTTCTTTTCACTTTTTGGACAATTAGTGGTACTGTGTGTTGTGCCTGATGACATGAAGCTACAATGATGATAGTGGGAAACACTACCTTGTAAAGGGGTGACAAAATTATGTTCCTTATCACACAAAGGAAACGGTATCGGCTTGACCGGTATATAATCTTGAAGGGGCACACTAGTATTAGTAAGAAGCCCTGCACGTGTAGTAACAATGTTAAATTTTCAGCTGTAATATATGCAAAAGTGAATGTAATATTAATAGAGTTTAATGGTGATGCACTGACAGTGTAAAAATATTTTACATAGTCATTCAATTACAAGTTACCGTTGATATGACTTTTAAGATAATTTTTTAAAAGTCAACAAACTTACCATACATGGTGCGTTGTGATTAGATGACAGTGTAAAATTTTTTACACTGTTAGAGCATAGCCATTTTTCTCATATTAATATATGAAAAAAATATTTACCAGAAGAAGAAGTCCGGGAATGTCTTGAACTTTGGCATAAGAATACCCTTTTGTCAGTAGAGTCAAATGAAGGAACATTACCCCAACCACAGCACTCATTGCCATTGTGCAAATTAAGAATATATCTCTATACTTGAGTTCCTTGGTAGGGGTTTGCTCAAAAATGAAGCTGTAGTTTATGCGATTTTTTCTCCATGCAAGAATGTTGCAACCATAAAGAAAGAAATGTAGGAACACTAGGCTGAACATGCTGCAAAAACATAACACAAGTTATTGATGTGAAAATACTATGCACATTTGAACGATTTTTTTTTTTTTTTTTTTTTTTTTTTTTATCAAAATCAGGTTTATTTACCTAAGCACAGGGTAGACAGTTTCCATGTACACTGAATTTTGATGTGGTCTATACAAACCAGTCACGTGAGCCATTATAGCATATCCCGCAAGAAGTGCCAAGAAGCATCCAGTAAATAGTCCTAATTTTATTTGAAAGATAATCAGTTAGTTATGTTAGAACTTAGAAGTAACTTTCTATATAATCAACATTATTTATGCAAAAATGTTTGGCAATTTTGTATGGATTCACTAGTTAAATTCACCAAGAATGAATTATTATGAACAAGGAATTTCAAATTTGACTATTTATTCATGGTTTTAGCTTGCAACCAAAGCAGAATCCATAGGTTTAGGTTTGCACTAACAAGGAAAAGAAACAGATGTTATCATGATTGTGTACAATAATTGCACTAAAGGGAGGTGTCATCTTTGTTAGTGAAACCCACATAGGCACCATTGCCAAAGAACCATTGTGATGCTTCCCTTATATGTTGAGATGGGCTTTTTAAGGTTCATACTTCATTAGGTAATACATGGTTTAAATATGATATAGAGTAGCATGGGACCTGTACTTCCCATCCACCAAAGAGTGGACCAGTTACTGCCATTCCTTTTGTGAGGCTAGTGCCTTAAAAGGTTCCATATTGTGGTTTCTTTAGGTACTAATGGTCACAAAGCAAACAAAGCCTAAAGACCTCTACCAAAATGATTGACAAGCAAAAGACAAATTGAAAAAAGTGAAAACAAAAAAAGACCAAATACTTGGCTAAAAGTAACTCACCAATGAAGAAAGTTACAGCATGTGATTCTTTGCGTTGGCTCGGTCTGAGGTATTTCATGGCCTTTCTTCTGTTGTCCTCAGCAAAATTTTTGATGAACAGTTCCTCGACTTCGTCGGCTAACTTCACCACCTGTCATTTGTCAGACTAATAAGCAAACAAAGCAAAGCTGGTTCACAAAGTTAAAGAAAAGAAACCCTTGTGCAAGTGACAGACAACCATATCTAAATATTTATTTTGCATGACTCAAGGTCATCTAGTGGTGCACACATGAATCATAGGATTATTGGCCACTTGAGATTGTCGGTGATGATCATTCAGGTGCAAGCATAACTTGTGGCCAGACTCTTGACATGATTTGATATGCTATCACACACATATTTCATCAAAGTTTTTGACATGATGGAACTTAGATATTTTTGTATGCCAACAGTTTTAATTTGTGCCTGAGATTTACCTTGTCTGAGCTATTGAAATAGGAACTCTCAACCACTTTGAGATAGATGGGAAGAATTTGTTTTTCGGTGACCTGAAAACCACATAGAAATTTTTTGTTTCTTTTGTTAATACACATATAATTGAAAAACTATCTTCAACATCAACTTTGAAGCCTCTAATTCACTTACCTTATCAAACTTCTTCAGAATCTTTATAAATGCAAGCATGTTTAAGTTCCTGAAAATTAACACAGTGGAGAAAACATAAGATTTTGACATATTAAATCCTATATATTTGCTAAGTTTATTAAACAAACAAGTCTACATGTTACCATAGAAATTTGTGACTATTTTTTTACCTGTAAACCTTGAGATATCCTAGTCCTTTGTAGAGTTCAATGAAACCTCCTTTGATCATCTTTTCAGCATGGTGCAAATTAGTTTTGTTTAGGTGAATGTTGTTGGCACCTTCTGGACCACATTTCCTTGAAGACTGATTGAGCAAATCTTCTCTGAGAAGGTAGCTTATGGCTGAGAAGGTTCGCGATGGCGTCGTCAAGGGAATATTTATCCTCAGATTCTTCCCTTGGCAATTGATGACACGGCCAGATAGTGTTCTCAATTTTGCATCTTCTCTTTTAATCTGCATAGACTTGGCAATTTCAACTGCACGAGGGGAATCTGAAAATGGTGCTTCATTTTTCTCCAAATCATCTGTGCTAGTAGTGTCCTGCATTTCTTCTTGCTGTGCTCTGCTCCTAACAGAGTCATCCTCTGTTTGCAGTGAACAGAGTTTGAGATACACATAATTTAGTCATCAATTCCTCACATTATGTTTCATGTAAAAAGGATAAAAGAATGCTTAACTAGTTGTTTTCATGATGAACAATTTTGTTTATATTTTATACTCATTTAGTTTGGTTGATTGTTATATCCTTGAAGTTTTTTTTTTCTTCCTTATTTGACTATAATAAGGAAAATAAGAAAAATGTTATTTGCTATGAAAATATTTTTGTCAAACTCACATGAACTATGTTTTTTTTGTCTAATCCCATTTTATATTTTTCTATTTTTTTAATCAATATTTATTTAAAAAGTGACTATCATTCCACATTATTTTCATGCAATTCGTGCACATGTTGTTCGTACTAAATAGCAGTACAGTACTGCTATTTAGTACGAATAACGTATACATGAAAGTAACATGGAATGATGACCCTTTTTCTAAACAAATATTGGTTAAAAAATTAGAAAAATATAAAATGAGAGAAAACACAGTTTGTTTGATTTTTAACGAGAACCCTTTTGTAATAATTTGCATTTTTCTTAACCATGTGATAGAAGTTAGGTGATTTACTTATGATAAAGATTTCATATTCAAATGCATATAGGTTGACATATGTTCTCACATGATACACTCCTTTAAGGCAGGTCCAATATGCTAGTTGTAAGAAAATAATTGGAATGCAATAAAATTGTGAATAAACATTCAAATTGAGGACACTGAATTATGAAATATCTAAATTAAAAAGACAAGGTTAGTTATGTACCACTAGAGAATGTGCATGAGATAGATTGATCCTCCTTGGAGCCATGGGAAGAGCCTGCTTTGCTCTGCTGCTCCTTGTATGTGGACTTGAGCATAAGGAGAATGTCCATTTGTTTTTTCAAGGAATCCCCTCTATCCATGAACTCTTTCTCCTTTGTTCTATAGAACTTGTTGACCTTGTTTAGTTGCTGGTCCAGACATGCAAAAAATTCTTTAGTAGCATCAGTGTCAGAAAATTGCTCAAGCAATTCTGTCTCATACATGTCCCCATTAAAAGATGATGAGGCAAGTTTCCTATGGACCTGAAAAAGACCAAAACAAAATTTCATGAAGCAACCAAATATTTACACATCAATATTGAACACTGAACAAAAAGTTTGTTCCTTGTGTCTTAAAGAAAAAAGATAGATTAATTACTTGAATTGGTCCATGCTCTCTATGTTGGTGGCCAAATAAAGAGTAGTTTCTTATTGATGAAAAGATGTACTTAGGTAGAGAAGTACTATTGTTGGGTGTATTGTTGGTGTTATTAAAGAGATGGACTTTTTTGAGGTCCTTCTTGAGTTGCCAGTAATCCACAAAGGCCTCTTTCCATTCTGGAATGAGTTGCCCCTCAAACTGCTTTGAGAATTTCACCATCTTCTTTGTTTGTTGTTCTTTGAAGAAACCTTAGAAAGAAGAAGAATAAGTAGTAGAGGCTCTAGTAGTAGGTGATGTGTGTTGTTGTTGTTGTTGTTACCTTGTGAGTGCTTAATGGAAACCCAAAATGACATTATATATGGGGTTGGAAAAGGTATTTTTTTGATTGATGTTGTGGTACTGATGCTCTTGAGCACATTCTATAATATACTTAGATCCTATGCTTCTCCACTTGAGGACTTGGCATGTAAAAAATGGCTATGTTCGCCGGAAAGTAAACCAAACCACCACCGGTTTAGGATCACTTACTCGGCCAACATGTCTTCATGAGGATTTTGAAAAGGGTGGGAATTTAAAGTGGTTCTGTCTGAGTAGGGACAGATTGGACTATTCAGAACACACATAAGAGGATGATGACCATGCCTTTTTTCATTTCATAAAGTTTGCCACAATAATTCACTAGCAAAAATCATTTTGAGCACAAGAGTTGTTGTTGTTGTTGTTAATAAACAAACAAACAATCAAGGGCATATCTGATTTTTGATATATAGATTTGTATTTAATGTGATGGTGTCCTATAAGTTAAGTCAAGAAATTGTTCAATAGTTAAAAAGCGAAACATATTGGCTAAATTATTTGCTAGCACACAAAGGTGCACTCTAATTAGCCCAGCCTGATTTCCACTAATTCAGGATAACTAAAAGCTTTTTTTTTTTTTTTTTTTTCTTTTCTTTCACAACCTCTCCACTTTCATTAAGCAACCTCCTTTTGTTTCATCGTGTAAAGTTGAGTCCATTGCTCACGTCCAAACCTACAAGTTACACTCATCACTTTAAAAGCATCACAATTTCGTCAATTTTTGGCAATTCAGTTCTAGGACCTTGATTGATGAGTAGTGGCAATGACAGGTCAATTTTGTACCACAACAAACCATAAGAGAACATAACCACCTCTTGCTTCCCTATTTCCGTGCCAAGATTAGGAATATGTACAAAACATATATGAAAAAAAAAAAGTAGTATAGTGAAATTTTATACATCCAACACGTATATTTGTACACTCTAGTGGCAAATCTTTCATTATTTTTTAAATTATTAGAGGGTATATATAGATTAGGCAACTTCCAACAGTTACATGTTGGAATCTTTGTACATGGGAAATAGTAGATAAGGCTCACTTTAATACGCGGTTTTGGTATTGGAATAATTCTGCCCCCATACTGCATGTCCAATGTACTTAGGATAAGCAGCATATAATAGTGTGATGACATCTAATAATGCTGGTAATATTATTTGGCATACTAGTACCTTGCTAATAATAACAATAGTGGCTGGCTGAGTGAAGGAGCTTCGGTGTTCTATTCCTTGGTTCTAAGCCCACTAACTAGCCAACTTGTTGTGAACAACATGATGGGACCTTCCATGAAAAGCTACAAATATTGTAATCTTTACCTGTCTCGGTGCATGTTTGAATTAAAGTTGAGAGATATCGAAAAGTATTTTTTTCTCTAGAAGCAACAGTTTTTTTCCTTTTTTATTTAATGCATTGATTTCATTATTTTGCATTAAATTTGCAAAAAGTGCATTTCAAACTTTAATCCAAGTATAACCTTTCTCCTCGCTCTCTCCAACATGAGAAATCGAACTATCATAATTTCGAACAATCTCCATTTGACACAAAACCGACTTTTATTAATTCTTTCTTATAAATTAAAAAAGTCAATTACGTGATAATATAAAGATTAGTTAAGATCATAAACACATAATATTCTTGGACTATGTAATAATTTATCATCAAACAAACAAACAAAGGTGCCATCTTTTCAGTTTTCTTCCTAGACATGGATTACAAAATCACCATTATAATTGTGGAGAACTGACAGCGCCCCTAAGATGGGTGTCTCAAAGATACGCTATTTTGAGGTTTTCTTTTTCTTTTTATATTTGGGGCCCCTCTTATGCATGAAAAGATATTTGCACCTAATACATAAAAAAATTGTTTCTAAACTTATTATTAGCACATGAAAAGGATATTATCAATATTATTTAACACTTTGCAAAAATAATGTAAAGGATTAGTAGGTTTCCAAGGATGAATTTGATTGGTAGCTTATTTGGATTAAGGATGAATTTGATTGGTAAACAATCTGTGTAATGTACACAGTTAAGGCAAAACCAAACAACTCAAAAGCATTATGTACCACCCTACAATAAATATTCTTTCTCATCTTTGACATGTGAACAGAACTTCGTACCATCTCATTTAAATTTGTATAAACTAAATATCGGGAAATTATGTGCATACGGTGTCCAACCATAGCTTCAATAGCACATTAGTTGAAAAATTGAAGAAAAAGTGATAGTTTCTAATGATAGAGAGTAGCTAATCTAACAAAGTACCCAATTTGATTGCTAAAACAAAAATAGTAACCCAAATTAAAACACTCTAATAGGCTATAACTCTTGCTCATAATTAAGCCAACGGTTAGTTTTTTTTTTCTTGGATCAAAGACCACGGGTATCTCAATTCACTGAACCAGAGACTAATCCCGTTCGAAGTGCGCGGCTGCCGCTGACCCACGGAAATTTTGCATACAGAAAGAATCGAACATATGTTTTCCCGCTAAATGGATCGTTCTCTCACACATGTGAATATAAGATCAAATTAATACTGATCTTGATATAAGATCAAATTGCATGGATAAGTTAATTAAGAACAAAAAGTTAACCATATATATATATATATATATATATATATATATATTTCTCCTATTTTGGGCAAATGATTTAATAAATGTAATTAAGAGGAACATGTATGAATTTCCACGTAGGAAAAGATAAAGTTACCCACGAAATCTTAGGGTTCAGGCGTCTGTCACCAATGACAGGGCGTGAAAATGATGGTCTGATTAGGATAGCATATAACATTTGGTGCGCCCCGGCAGAGCCTCTACCCAACCCACCAGTGTGTTCATTCAAATTTCAATTCTCTTGGGCATCATTATTTACATTATCGTGTTACCATATGATATACAACGGTTTTTTTACACACATAAAATAGCATGCATTTGACCCTACATAGGCCCCTTTTGATCTTGACCTGTGTTTGAACAGCGTGGGCCAGCCACAAAAGCATGTCTACCAAACAGTGGTAGTTTTTTTCTTATGTTCATTGCACAAAATTAGAGAGGCAGCTAAGCAGCATAAGATATGAATATGTTTGAGTGAATGAAATATTTCATAGTGCGACATGAGATTGTTTAGTTTAATTAATCAGTAATTTTGAGTTAAGGGAATTCGGTTCAATTGGTTGAGCAAAATGCGTAAGGTTGTAAACTTTTTGTATCTGTCTTTCTACGAATTAAATAGTAATTTTGAGTTTGAGTTTTATGTATGTAGTTGCGTTAAACATGGAAGAGTTTTGCCGTCAACGATAGTTCTATTTGGTTCGAGGAGGACTGTTTTGAATGGAAGATAATGTAATTTTATAAAAAAAAAAAAAGAAAAAAACTTGGATTAATTTCTTCGATTTTCCTGGAAAGACTTTGAGAATTCAATTTATGTTTCTGAAGCTGAATATGAATTAAGGATGTGGGCCCCCTCTTTACTGCTTGACTTCAAACATTAAGTCGGCCTCTAATTAAGAAGTGTGTCCATATGATAGGTTTTTTTTTTTTTTTTTTTTCTGACCATGGTATTCGTCCATATGATAGGTTAGTGAAACGCAATTTAACTTCTACTAATTAATTTAATTGAATAATGGAAAATGTGAGTGAATTGATTGAGCTTTTTACCATTTAATTATTAAGGGTTTAATGGCATGTCAAAATCAAATTCTTAAGTTCAAATTGTTAAATGAAAGACAAGAGTAGTTTTATTTTATCGCTATTAGCCTATTACAGTCATACCGCGTTTAGATTTAATGATTAACTTTTAAGAATTTTCTTTTGAAAATTAAATTTGTTTTTATAAGTTTTTAATTAAAAGTTCATTAATTCAACACAAATTTTTATTCAAAGCATGCGGTTTGAATAAAAGAGTAAATTAGACAGACTTCTTTGAGGTTTCCACTTGTTATATCTTGTACTCCTATGTTCTGTAACTCTATAAAAAAAATTCCATAATTTATTGCCTTGTATAACACCAGGCATCTCTCCCCTCACCTCTCCTAGCACCTTTGTGTTTTTAGCAAATTGCACTTGATACCTATCCATTATTATTTTTTTTTAGTTCCCATTATCAAGTAATAGCGCCAACTGATAATGTAACATTGAAATTGGCAGCCCAGTGAGTTGCCATGTCATCAAAGAGTTTGACAAGGCAGTCTCATGTTATTTTTTTTTTGGATAAACTATGTTTTTAATTTCTCCTTTATTTAGAACAATTGATGATGTCAGGCAAGTTGATAAACAATTAAAAATGCAGTTAAACAAAAAAAAATACATGTAGTTATTGTTGAGAAACAATTCAAATTTGTAATTTCAAATATCTAGGATATTGTTTAGTTTTTAAAAGATATTATCTTATCTTTAGGATTTGTTTAGATTTAAAGATATTATCTATAAATTAGGGATTTGCTTCCTCTTTTAGAATTAGGATGCTAGATCTATAAATAGAAGTGTTTGAGATGAGAAGAACTACCCAGCCTGAAGAGGGGGTCACCACCCAAAGTGAGAGAGAGGGGTCATGTGAAGGGAAGGTTTATAAGTTTGTTCAAAAAACTTGTTGTGGATGTAGGAATGAGGGTCCGAACCACATTAAACAAAGTTGTGTTGTGGATGTAGGCATGAGGTGCCGAACCACGTTAAATAAATTGGTGTTGTGGATGTAAGCATGAGAGACTGAACCACGTTAAACAAATTTGTGGTCTTTCCTATTTTCTTTATGGTGTTGCCTTTTTATTTAGGTGTGTGTGTTTTTTTTCATCAATAATAAAGAAGTGTGTGTTTTTCCCCCAACAGTTATCCCATCATACTCCTTGATAACTTTGCAAGTCATTGGGCTGTTAATTTTGTTGTTACATCATTAGTTAACATTGTTACTTGACAGTATGGACTAAAACAAAAATAAAATAAAATAACATATGAGTATTAGGCACAATTCATAGAAAATACAAGGTGAGGGGAGGGGTGCCTAATGTTGTATATATGAGGCAATAAATTAGGGAGTTTTTTTTTGTAGGGTTACAAAACAAAAGAGAATCGGGTGTAATAAGTGAAAAACTCATGAGAGTCTATGTAATTTACTCTAAATAAAATAAAGAAATGGAAATGAGCTAAGGACGCAAGTGAGGCACCCTCGTAGCATCACCCAATAGGAGCCCATCCATCTAAGTGGGGGTGAGGGGGAGTGTTTAGATATTTTGCTCCTTGAGGTGTAATTTAGAGAATAAAGTGTATTCATAATTGTTGATTAAAAATTTAAGAGCAAATTACACTCTCTTTCATTGAAAGATGCAAATATTACACTACCATCCTCTCTAATGTTAAAATTTGCACTCTCCTCCCTTGATAGATTACAATATATGACACTTTACTTCATTTTTAATCTTTCGTTAAAATTCTGTTAACTTTTCATTAAAATAAATTATTACCAAAACATTCTTTATATTATTATCTCCTTTCTTCTTGTGTTAAAATGCGCACTCTCTTTCCCTAATTGATATACATATATTACATTACTCGTATATATTTAGTATTGATAGTGTAAAATAGTTTTCACTATCATCCAATCACAAATCACCATGTATGGTAAGTTTGTTGACTTTTACAATAACTATTTTAAAAGTCATACCAACTATGAATTGTGTTTGGATGATAGTGTAATTTTTTTTTACAATATTAGTGTATGACCATTAAACTCATATATATATATAATTATCTCTTAATTTATACCTTTAATTATTATTTTAAATAAAATTTTATTAATTGTGCTAAATTTAATCATGTATTAAAAAAATATTTATTTTAATTATTATTTTCACAATACATATTTTAAAGTATTCAAATTAAAAATAAAATAATATACATGTATATAAGTAAAATAGAATTGAACACAATTATTAAGTTAGTATTTAATAAATTTTATTTATGAAACATTTAAATAAATATATATTAAACTAATATTTTTATATTGTATTGATTATTCTATTTATTAAATGTAATATATAATTATTTTTAAAAATAAATATTTTTAATTATAGCATTGAACAATATTTAGTATTATTTTTAAATATAATATATAGTATTGAACCATATTTTTAAAAATATTTATTAAATATTTATTATATATTTTTAATTAAATAAATAAAAGTATTAACTACAAAAGATAAAGTACTAAAAAAATTATATATTATAGTTCAATAATATTTTTAGAAAATTAAAAATAATATTTCAACAGATTTCAATAGTATCAATATATATTAAAAAGAAATAAATAAAAAAAATAATAAAATATTTAATAAACGATTGGTGTAATTAAGAATTCAAAAACTTAATTAAAAATTAAAAATTTGAAAAATACTAAATGTACATTAAATTTAAAGAATAAAAAGTATAAATATTTTAAAATATTTAAATTTTATTTAACTATATTATTTACTCATTTCAATAACTTATCCTTTGATTTCATGTAGTAAAATCATTTAAAAATTTTAATCTTAAAAATATTAAAAATTTAATTAACTAAAACACTATAAAAGATTATATACAAATATTTTATTCTATAAAATATTAATTAAATTAATTTAATTATTAATTACAATAGATAAAATATTTAATGATTTTTGTATAATTGTTCAATAATATTTTTAGAAGATAAAAATAAATAGTAAAACTTAATTTAATAATTCCAATATATATTAAAAAGTATTTGATAAATAATTCACTAAATATTCAATAAATATACTTTTCAAAGGAAAATTAAAAAATTTAACTAAAAAATAATTTTTAAAAATCAGAAATCTAAATTAAATTTAAAGAATAAAAACTATAAATTTTTTAAATATTAAAATTTTATTTAACTATATACTCAATTTAGTAACATTCTTTTATTTCATGTAATGAAAATAATAAAAAAATAATTTTGTTTCGGATTATAAAAAATAATTATAGTTTAGAGGAAGCAAATTAGTTATTAACTTTTTTTATATATATCTCAAATCTCACCCTACTCATATTCTTAAATTAATTTCCTTTTTAATTTTTTAAATTTGATTTAATTAGTTACATTTTTCACTAATATATTTGAATTATATATATATATATATATATATATATATATATATATATATATAATTTTAATAATTTTATATTTTATTTATTTATTCTAAAAAATTTACTTGAAAAATATGTGCAATAGTTATTAGTTTTAATCTTTTTTTTTTCAATTTTTAAACAATTTCATAATACAAACACAACAAAATTATTCAATTATGCAATCATATATTTATCCTTTTACAATAATATAATGACATTTTCAAAAAATGTACTATTACGAAAATACACTCTTTATCAATTAGTTAAAATTATAATTTTTCATAATTTATAAAAAATAAATTAAAAGTTAATTTTTAAAAAATTATATATCTAACCACCAAACGAGTCCTTAGTGTTTAGCTTCTGTTAAAGTCTAAACTTGGTTAAATTTAGTATTTTGGGATTCCTAAACATCAAATACGTCTTGAATCTTCAAGTGTTGACCAAATCCTTTAATTTTCTTCGAGTCTAGCTAGGGGCTCATGGAGATGTTCCAGCTTGTGATCAGCTCCCATAACACAAGGGTTCAGTTAAATTTTTTTTTTTTATCCATAAGAATTGAAGACAGATACTAAAAAGTTTACAACAATTCACGCACTTTTCCCACTGTGCTAGACCCCTTGATTTTTTTTTTTTTTATCTAAGTTAAAGCTACAACGTTTTAGCATGTGAAAGTAGCATTGCTGCTCTTAAAAGAAATTAAATAATTGGGTGGTAAACATAAATATTAATAAGAAATGAAATTCAACTCATATATTGCAAAATTGGATCAATTTAAATAAATTTATTTCAACATCTTCATGTAAACTTGATATTGACAAGTCTCTTCGACTCAGATTCGTTTCTGATTTACCTATTAAATCAAAGTTTATTTCTATAATAAGAAAATTCAGCAAGAAAAAAAGTGTGAGAGAAGATTATATCTATGACTTCCACCAATTCAATGAATTGTCACAGATATTCGATGCTTCCATGACCTATACTTCGTCACCCCTGTGAATAAATCGCGCATATAGTAATTTGGAATAGGATGCCATACTCTCATAAAAAAAAAAAAAAAAAAAAGGGATGCCACACTGAATTCTGCACCCTTTTCTTACATTATGTATCCGTGCAGTTTTTTTTTTTCTCAAAACAATATTTTCTGTATTAGGTGTACTGACTAAATTCAAACATGCATATGATGCATTGTAGTGGAAATTTCTTAGAATATGATTCTCCTGATTATGGTTCAATAAACCGACAATTCTCCAGAAAAATTTGATCTGAAAGAATATCCTATTAATTAATTCACTTTTTACATAAATATTAATTTTGAGCCCATTTTATTGAGAGTGATTGCATCAATGACACTGTTCTTAGTTTTTCTTCTTTTAATCTTTAAATTTAAATTATTCTAATTAATTATACATATATTCTTCATAATTTTTAATTTTTATTTTTACTTAATTATATATATTCCCCATTGTATATTTTAACACTTCTTATTTAGATTTTTTAATATATATTCTAAATTTCATCTAGATTTAAAAGTACTTAAACATGAGATTGTTCTAATTTAATTAGTGGTGATCTTGAGTTCGACTCCTAAATATATACTCCCTCCGTTCCTATTTATAAGACCATTTTTAAAAAATTGCTTGTCCATTTTTATAAGACCATTTTCTAATTTTTTGATGCATTAATTATTTTTTTTTCCTATAGTACCCTTAATTAATTATTCTTTCTCCAAACATTAATTAATTAGATGAGAAGCAATTAATTGGAGAGAGATGATTAATTTCAAAATCGGTAAGGGTACTTTTGGAAGAATAATACACACTATTGACAAATAATGTAATTAACTAAATTAACTACTTTTTTTAAGGAGTATGAATTAGTTAAAAAGATCTTATAAATAGGGACGGAGGAAGTAATTGAGTTAAATACTCAGAGCGAGAATTTGTCACCCACAAGTCTAACATGACTCAGGCAAAATTGTTTTCGGTAGAGAATATCTGTGGGCCTCAGAAAAAGAAAAAGTACTGATACACATATATGTGAATGCGATCAAATTTGCTAATTAGTTATACAAAATTTCCCACGTTGTCACGTTTGACGTGGATAAGATTTGAAGTTAAGTAGCTATCATTTCATTATCCATCCTGCAGACATGTCTGCATGTTGATGCTTCAGTACCTGGGCATATACTCATTTCTTAAATGCTACAAAGGTTCTTCTACCATATATGACTTAAATTTGCACAACACTACATTATTTGCCACCTTGAGGTTTAATAGCAAGTATATGCTGTATTCTTTGCATGTGACAATGTATTATTAATATTTTTCCATTAATGTTCAAATAATGCCTACCATGAGGTTCGGATTCCCCTACAGATGTTAGAAGCCATTGAATTAATTCCAAAGAGAATACATAAATGGCCATGTGTTGATGTTGACGTTTAACGTGAAATATAACTAAATGAGCAACCATATGTCGGGTTAATTTAATTTAATCTCTTAGGGCCATTGATGCATATTAATGATGGCGAATATAAGCCTAAATCAATTCTATGAATTTAGAAAACTCGTTATTTGGGCACATGGTATCTGTTCATATTTCATTTATGCTTGTAAAGATTTTTTATTCGCTTGGCGTTTAGAGAATCAAAATAAATAATAACAATTCCAAAGTTGATAGATATATAAAACAAAATGGGCCAAGGGATTCTTATGAGCTCTTTTAAATCATCTTGTATCTACCACATGTCACATAGACATTGTTAACGGATTGGCAAGCGTACCAAACACAAGTAGTAAATGGATAAGTCCAAGTATCGTTTTTCCAAGGGATTTGCGTAATATAGGCAATGTTCACATAAATACTAGCTAGATTGAACTGGTTTTCACAAGAAAGGTATAAAAACAGAAACTTTGGTTGGTTTTGTGAAAGGTTACAACAGATTTAATCGAAGACAAAATTTAAAAAGATGTTTTTGTGATTTTTATATGAAAACACAGCTATGACAGAGGTTAAAACAGATAAATAAAGATGTTGCAGGAGTTAGATCTCACCACTCTCTACTCTCTTCTTGCATGAACGCATAATATACATTCTATTTGCATTTAAATGTTAAAATCAGTCAATAAAAACATTCTCAGCCCTAATTCCTTAGGTGCAGAGAGTCTTAGATTACTCCCCCAAGCCTTGATTCCTCAACAACTTAACGAAGCAGCTAGCTTTAAGTCTAGTGACCATAAGATAACCCATGAACTAAGCTCCATTCCTAGACACAAAGTTCATGAGGTATATTGCTTCAGATCTAGACAACAAAAGTGTTTCCCAACAACAGTCATGTCCATGGATCATGCTATAGGTGATCAAGCCAAAACAAGCTTTAAGAAAAGAAGCAAAATACTAACATTAAACACAAATATGCAGAATATATATATAGATAATATCAAAAGATACAAGAGAGTTTTGAGAATGGTTACATCCAACCCCTTACAACTAAAGAAATCAGCCACTCATGGGCATGAGCAGCTGGAAAATACACATAGATAGGAAGAAGAAGAAGAAGAAGAACACTAAGAACTAAAGAGAGAGTTTTTCTCTCCACTAAAACAGTACAAAATGAGCTACAGAGAATGAGTTCTGAAAAATGTTCCAGCCCCCTGAACTTCTGAGGGTCGGTCCTTTATATACATGTGCAGAATTTCTTCAAAGTGGCATTTCGCTCAGCCTGAGATTTTGGCTTGGCTGATTGGAAATTTCTGCACTTCAACATATTGCTGCTGCAAAAGACTCTTCACAGCATCCAAAACATAAGAATGCAGCTCCAAAATGAGTTCTTCAGCTTCAATCTCCATTTCCTACAAAAAGTGGGCAAAACACTAAGATATAACCATAAAACTAGAAAATTAAAGAAGTTCTAACTAAATTACAAAATTAACAGAAATTGAGTAAAACAACACTCCAAATGAGAGAAAAAGATAGATAATTGCCTTAAAACCCACTTGAAAAGTAAGTAACTACAGCAACTAACAACTCCCCCAAACTTCGAGTTTTGCTTGTCCTCAAGCAAAAGATAAAAACAACACAACACAACTAAACTAACTGAAAATAACAAACTCTAATACAGAAATCATGGACCAAGATCAATCCCATCCTAACAAACCCAAAACATGCTTCCATCTAAGAATTGAAAAGGACCAAACAAATGATTTGAATTTCAAATATGGTGCCTTAAACCGAGACCATAACAAGGCTGCAAGTACCTAATTTCTCAAGAAATGAAACAAGTATGACAATCAAAATTTGACAAAATCCAAGAATGTTTGATTCTTTTCACTCAAGTGTCTCACTTAAGCACCAATTGATTTAGGTGCTGAATTCTCTCACAATCAACACACAATGGAACCCACAAATCAGTTTTGCTTTCCTTCTCAATGTAACAACATTATGCACACAAATTAAGATCACAAGGACTTGATCAAGGTCTGAAACGTGGCTAAGCTTGAAAGGAAATTGGTTTTTCTAGAATAGCAAACACCATGAGATAAGAGAGCAATCAATGCATTTTTTAGATTTTACCCAATCCCTCTTATTTTCTCACAATGACAAAGATACAACTCCTTGCATTTCTCACATTTAAGCTCAAGAACATGCCACTATAATCACAACAAGTATCACAACTTTTATTTCTTTTTGTTTTCCTTGATCTTCTTTTTCTTTTCTTTTCTCGGTTTTTTGTTTTTTGTTTTTTTGTTTTTTTTACACACATAGAATTTACAGAACATAAGACAAACACAGCTGTGGCACTTCTTTTAATTTAATGAGAGTGACCCACAATTGTTCCCAAGTTCTTCCTTACATGTGAGAATTCCCCCAAACTTATTCTAAACCCAACACATGCAATTGCTCTCCTATCCAATGGTAAGGAAAGTGAATTGTTTTTCATTTAGGCTCTTTGGGTTATCATGACAAAAATTTAATTCAATTAAGGCTCAAAGGGGCTGCACAAAAAGGATGACAGTAACAATGGAAGGCTTTTTGGCTCTAGGATTCACAATCATCAAACAAAATTTGCCTTGCTCATTTCTTTATTAACATGCAAAAATCATCACAAGAGAATTGTTCAAAACCATGTGGTGCCAAAGGTGGCACTCATTATCATTTGAGACATCACACAACTCACAAGAATCATTTCTCAAACATTCTCAAATATGTCCTAAAATTTCATATCATGCTTGAAACTTTTTCTCAAAAACATACATGCATCCAAGCTATGCTAACGAAACACGCAGCCACAAAAATCGATCAAATCATGGTTTTGCAAACGCATTTTTCTTTAAAAGCGCGAGAAGCAAGCAAGGATAACGCACGATGGGATTTTTCTGAGGCCATGAACAACTGCAATAACAAAATTAAACTTGCAAACACAAACAAAAGATACCAAGTTCAGAAAATGATTGAGCCTTGGCTAACATCACCAAAATAACAACTAAACTAACAGCAAACCCACAAAGTAGCTAACCATGCTCTGAAGTTAAAATACTGGAAATGTAAAAACAGAAAAATAAATTGTCCTGGTGAAGTAAGAATTAAACCAACAAATCCCCCATCAAACATCATCATCTTCTTCGGCCTCCGAACTGCCGAATTCCTCTTCCTCTTCTTCAGTTCCTTCTTCCTTCATTTCACTTTCCTCCTCTGCCACAGCCTCATCCCCCACTACAGCTCCTTGGTCTTCAGCCTCGGCAGCAACATCGTTTCCAGCAGCACCAGCAGCACCAGCACCGCCCAAAAAGAGAGGTCTGTCCCCAGGCCATGCAATCATAGCTTCAAACTCGAAAAAGGATGGCCAATGGAGATGTCCATGAGGTCTCGTTGCTGCAGGGGTTGGAAGCATCAGCAAGTTGCTTTTGCTTAGGAGCCATGTTGTAGAACAGAAAAGAAACAAAACAAAAAATAAAACAGAAGACACAAGAAATGAAATAAGTTAGTGACAAAAATTAAGAAACAAGAAATAGAAAATAATTTGAAACATAAGTTACAAAACATAATTGAAACACAACACGTAGAAAAGAAAAGAAAAACAGAAAAAAGAAATTAATGAAAGACTAAAAGGAGAACTGAGAATCCACAAAACAGCAAGGAAATTTCGTCACACACAAGTGCAGGAACAGAATATGCACACAGCAATGTGCAGGGAATTTGGCTTAGTATCCACAGGATGGCTTTGCCAAATTCCACTAATCTGGTACTTCTAAAATTTTGCAGAAAGATGTGGTTCCAGCACTTGTGGTTGACGAATTAAACAAGAAAGCAAGAGTGGTCCCAAATCTCAGGTAATGAAAAACACACGTGCAAACAAGAAGAAAAACAAAAAGAAAAAGATAAAGACAACGGGGTGCTTTTTGGGTAAAACAGAGAACTCACAAAGGACCATGTGCTCCCCAAACACTAGCAGCAGTATACAGAAAAAATGTTAAACAAAACACAACAACACAGGGACCCAGAACGTGGTCCCAGAACACAGAGAAAATAAGAACCTTTGAAGAAAATGCAGAAAAAACAGAACTTGAACCATCAGTGGTCCCATAAACAATGAAAAAGACAAGATCCACACATATCCAAACATGAAAAATATGAACAGAAACTAAAAGGTTAAAAACAAAAGGAATAAAAGAAGGTTTCCTAAAAGATGAATAGAAAACACAAAGGGGAAAGGGGAAATAAGCACGTGCCTACACCCAACAGGGAAAGATATCCCAAAACAACACAAACTAAAGAAAAACACACAAAGTTTGCACTTTTTCAACAAACAAGGTAGAAAAAGACATACCCACTCAAGGGAAGCTTCATAACAACAGAAAGAAAGGATGGTTCTAGCAAAAGCTTTGACCTTTGTCAGTGAAAAAGGGTAGAAACAGAAAACCCAAACACAAAAGGTCAAAGCTTTAACAATAAAAACAATAAAATAACAAGGACAGAGAAATTTTAAACATGCACATGCTTCAAGAACTGAAACGAAAATCAAAACAAAAAAGAAAAAGAGAAATGACAGTGCAGAGATGCAAATGGACAGAACCCTAGAATCTTTTTCTGAAAAGAGATGAGAGTGACAAACAGAAAGGGAAAAGGGACTAACAGAAGCAACACTTACAAGTGGGCGAAGTAGGGTAGTGCTCGAGTTGGAGATGGAGAGTAGGCCGAGAGGGAGGGGTCTCAGTCCAGATGGTGGATGATGAGTTGAGAGATGAAGAAAGTTGTAGCTCAGAAGTATGATGGGAGTGAAAAAGTAGAAGGGGTGGCAGCCTAGGGAAAGACGTAAAGGTGAGGGGAAAAGGTAGGAAAAAGTGAAAGAAAGAATCTGATTGGTGGAAAGGAGGGGTGAATAGGAAACGTACAGGCTATTATAAAGTGAAAGAAAATTCTGATTGGAGGGGGAGTGAGGTGCGGCGACGTGATTGGTGGAAGGGAGGGAGTGAATAGGAAAAGGTAACAGCAGTTGGTATAGGGAAACGGGACTGGGAAAGGTGATTGGGACTGAGTGGAGACGTTATGGGTAAAAGTCAAAGGTCTTGGGCGGTGGGAAAATTTGAAAAAGATCTGAGGGTTGGAAAAAGTGGAAAAACAGCTTGGCCACGAAGCATGGCTTGGCAAAAAGCACGAATTTGGAAAAGGATCACAAAGTGGCTTTTGGCTTAACCATGGAATGTGGCTAGACTAAAAAATGCATGGAATTTAAATTGTTGCTTCTAGTGGTTTTGGCTTGGAGCCAGTGTCAGTGGCTTGAGCCAAAAGTCACTCGAGAGCAATTTTTTCACAGACATGACCAAAATATGAATTATGCATAATTGAGCCTAAGTACTGCAATGTAACAAACAAATGGGACATATGCAACTACAGAATGATGCTTCTAAATGATCACATTACAAAGAAACAAAATTAGCACAAACAACACACAAAATTCACACAAGGATCAAACACATGAACTCTAAATGATAAAAACACATAACTAACTAAATTTAACAATTCAAAATGCAGAATGCAGAAGTAAAAGGGCAAGAAAACTGGGTTGCCTCCCAGCTTGACATTTGGTGACCTCAAGGGTCACTTAGATGCAGAATTGTGGTCAACCTCTCAATTTCACCCCCCAAATAGGGCTTTAATCTCTGACTATTAACTGTCCAGTTTCTTCCTATTGAAGAATCCTCCAAAATAACAGCACCATGAGGCTTCACCTCCTTAATGATGAAAGGGCCAGACCATTTGGACTTGAGCTTGCCTGGAAATAATTTTAGCCTTGAATTGAATAATAGAACCTTTTGATTAGGCCGAAAATCTCTCTTCACAAGCTTTTTGTCATGATAGGCCTTGACTTTCTATTTGTAGTGCCTTGAAGAATCATATGCATTGAGTCTCATCTCCTCTAGCTCATGAAGTTGGATCTTCCTCTTCTCACCAGCCAAGGACTGGTCAAAATTAAGGAACTTAAGAGCCCAATAGGCTTTGTGCTCTAATTCCACAAGGAGATGACAAGCTTTGCCATAGACCATTTGGAATGGAGATAGGCCAATTGGAGTCTTGAATGCAGTCCTATATGCCCATAGAGCATCATCAAGCTTTACAAACCAATCCTTTCTTGAAGAAGCAACTGTCTTCTCAAGGATCCTCTTAATTTCTCTATTTGAAACCTCAGCTTGACCATTGGTTTGAGGATGGTAAGAAGAAGCTACTTTATGTTTGACTCCATAATGCTCCTAGACTCTCTTCAATTGTGCATTGCAAAAATGGGAGCCTCCATCGCTGATTAAAACTCTAGGAAAACCAAACCGAGAGAAGATATTCTTCTTGAGAAATTTAATGACTGTTTTGGAGTCATTTTTTGGGCAAGCAACAGCTTTTACCCACTTTGAAACATAGTCAACAGCCACTAAAATGTATTCATTGGAGAAGGATGAAGGTAAGGGGCCAACAAAATCTATACCCTAGCAATCAAAGACCTCCACTTCAAGAATGTTTTGAAGTGGCATCTCATTCCTTCTTGATATCCCTCTGGTTCTTTGGCATTTATCACAGCTTTGCACGTGAGCATGAGCATCTTTAAAAATGGTAGGCCAATAAAATCCAGATTGGAGAACCTTTGCATCATTCCTCTCTCCACTGTAGTGCCCTCCATAAGGTGAATTGTGGCAATGCCACAAGATGTTCCTTGCTTCCTCCTTAGCAACACACCTTCTAAGTAAATTGTCAGCTCCAATTTTGAATAAATGAGGATCATCCCACACATAGAAGCGAGAATCCTTGAAAAAATTCTTTCTTTGGTGCCAATTCATATCTGCTGGAATGATTCCACCAGCCTTGTAGTTTGCCATATCTGCAAACCATGGCCTTTCTTGCACCACAAGCAATTTCTCATCAGGAAACTCTTCAATAATTTCTTTCTCAAGAGTGGTCACCTCATCATTCACAAGCCGTGACAAATGATCAGCTACTTGGTTCTCACTTCCTTTCTTGTCCTTAATTTCAAGATCAAATTCCTGTAGCAACAAAACCCATCTAATGAGTCTAGGCTTGGAATCGGGTTTGGACAGCAAGTATTTAATTGCAGCATGATCAGTGTACACAACTACTTTGGAACCAATTAAGTAAGAACGAAACTTTTCCAACGCATACACTATTGCTAGCAACTCTTTTTCGGTTGTTGCATAATTCACTTGGTGTTCATTGAGCACCTTGCTAGCATAATGTATGGGATGAAAAATTTTGTTCTTTCTCTGGCCTAGGACAGCCCCTACTGCATAATCACTAGCATCACACATAAGTTCAAAATCAATTTTCCAATTAGGTGCAGTGAGTATAGGAGCAGATACTAAACTAGACTTCAAAAAATTAAAAGCATTTAAACATTAAGCATCAAAATTAAATGGTGTGTCCTTATTCAGCAAATTGCTCAATGGTTTGGCAATTTTGGAGAAATCTTTGATGAAGCGCCTATAGAATCCAACATGTCCAAGGAAGCTTCGAATTCCTTTCACATTTGTTGGTGGTGGAAGCTTTTCAATGACATCTACTTTGGCTTTGTCAACTTCAATTCCTCTTGCTGAAATTTTGTGGCCAAGAACAATTCCTTCGGTCACCATAAAATGGCATTTCTCCCAATTAAGGATGAGTTTTGTCTCAGCACACCTCTTCAAAATAGTTTCCAAGTTTGACAAGCACAATTCAAATGAACCACCAAAAATAGAAAAGTCATCCATGAAGACTTCTATGCACTTCTCCACCAAATCCGAGAAGATAGCTAGCATACACCTTTGGAAAGTGGCAGGTGCATTGCATAGCTCAAATGGCATCTTCCTATATGCAAAGACTCCAAAAGGACAAGTGAAGGCTGTTTTCTCTTGGTCTTTAGGATCCACAGCAATTTGATTATAGCCAGAGTAACCATCCAAAAAGCAATAGAAAGCTTGACTAGCTAGTCTCTCCAACATTTGATCCATGAAAGGAAGGGGAAAATGATCCTTCCTTGTTGCTTTGTTGAGCTTTCTATAGTCTATGCACATTCTCCATCCCGTGACAGTTCTTATAGGAATCAACTCATTTTTCTCATTGCGAATCACTGTCATGCCACCCTTTTTAGGAACAACTTGCACAGGGCTCACCCATGCACTATCAGATATAGGGTAGATCAGTCCAGCTTCTAACAACTTTAAGACTTCCTTTCTCACTTCTTCCTTCATCACAGGATTGAGTCTTCTTTGAGGTTGAGCCACCGGTTTAAAATCATCTTCCATGAAGATCCTATGCATGCAATAAGAAGGACTTGTCCCTTTGAGATCAGAGATAGACCATCCAATGGCTCCTTTGTTAGCTTTCAAAACCTCAATCAATTTCTCTTCCTCTGCAGCCGATAAGGAATTGCTAATGATGACTGGTTTGCCACCATTTTCTTCAAGGAACACATACTTCAAATATGGAGGTAGAACCTTCAATTCGGGTTTGGTTTCCTCCAACTTCTCATCTTTCTTCAAATCTTCAACAATTTCTTCATTTTGAGGAATTTCCTTCAAAGTATCAAGGCTCTTCAAGCATTCCTCAATTTCCTTCTCTTCCTCCTCATTGAGTAACTCAAATGCATCAATTAAAGCTTTCTCAAGAGGAGTGGAAGTAGGCACTTGCTTTCTAGAGGTGGTGTAAATTTCATCAAGAATATCCACTCTAAAGCATGATTTATCTTCACTAGGGTGCTGCATAGATTCAAACACATTAAAAGTGACTTCTTCATCTTGCACCCTCATCTTGAATTTGCCATCACTAACGTCAATCAAGGCACGGGCTGTCATCATGAATGGCCTCCCCAAAATGAGAGGAACTTCAGCATCCTCTTCCATATCCATAATTAAAAAGTCAGCTGGGAATATAAATTTGTCCACCTTCACTAGCAAATCTTCAACAACTCCATATAGAAGCTTAATGGTACAGTCTGCTAGTTGAAGTGTCATCCTTGTAAGCTTGATTTCTACATCTCCCACTTTGCTAAGCATGGACAGCGGCATAAGATTTATGCTTGCTCCCAAATCTAACAAAGCTTTTCCAATGGACAGATTTCCAATGGTGCATGGAATGGTAAAGCTACCAGGATATTTATGCTTGAAGGGCAATGGCTTTTGAATTATAGCACTGCATCCAGCTTCTAATTCAATTGTATCTTTCTCAATGTACTTTTTCTTCTTGGTGAGGAGTTCCTTCATGAACTTGGCATAAGTAGGAATCTGTTCCAGGGCATCCGAGAAAGGTAGATTCATTTGCAATCTCTTGAAGATGTCTAAGAAACGTGCAAATTGCCTTTCTCTATCTTTCCTTGTTGGTACATGAGGGTAAGGTAACCCTTGTGGAGGAACAGAATTTGACTCCTTCTTCTTCTTCTCTTCTCTCACCCTCTGGTGTTTAGTCATTTTTGGCTCAGCCGCCTTACTGATTTCACTTTTTTCTGCATTTTTCTCACTGATTTTCTCTCCCTCACTCAATTCTTTTCACTCAGCTCATTTTTCTCTTCCTCATCATCTTTTACATCCTCCATAACTACCTCTTGCTCACTTTTTTCTCTACTCAAATCTCCCACAATTGTACCTCTCCTTGTAGTTATAGCCTTACATTGCTCCTTGGGATTTGCTTGAGTGTTGGTTGTAAATGCTCCACTTTTGAGTTCTGCCAAATCTTTAGCAAATTGTCCCATCTGCACTTCAATATTTTTGATGGAAGAATCCATGTTCTTTTGGTTGGTTAGAGAGACTTGCATGAATTGATTGAGAGTGTCCTCCAACTTAGAAACACGGTCTTGATGAAGAGGTTGGTATTGTTGTTGATGACTTTGGTAAGGAGGTCTGTTCGAAAGGCCAGCTTCTTGCTTCCAACCAACATTGTTGTTTCTCCACCCTTGATTGAAAGGTTGAGCATAAGGATTGCCTTGCCAGTTTTGGTTCCCCATATAATTGATTTCTTCTTGGGAACCCGGTGGCATGATGCATTGGCCACTTGAATGACCACCTCCACAAAGTTCACAGCAAAGAACTTGTTGAGTGTTGGACTGAGTAGGTTGTAAGCCTTGAAGTTGTTGAGGCATCTTAGCAAGTTGCTTGGTGAGTGCATCAAGTTGTTGCATGAGAAGCTTATTTTGAGCTAGGAGGGCATCTTGAGAATTTAATCCAAGAACTCCTCTCTTCTGCACTTGCATGGGAGTTCTGTCATGCTGCACCTCATAGTCATTAGAGGCCATATTTTCAATGATTTCCTTCGCTTCATCCGGCGTCTTGTACATGATTTTACTTCCAGCTGAAGCATCAAGCATAAGCTTTGTTTGCGGTCTAAGTCCAGCTAAGAAGGTGTTGATTTGAGCTGCCTCATTGAAACCATGAGCTGGACACTTCCTCAATAGGCCATTGAATCTCTCCCATGCTTCAAACAAAGGCTCATCTGCTCCTTGAGTGAAAGTAGACATAGTTGTCTTCCTTTGGTTAATCTTGGATTGAGGAAAGAAACGGTTCAAAAATCTGTCAACCAGCTCGTCCCAAGTCAAGGGAGTGTTAGGAGGAATGGCTCTGTACCAATCATTTGCCTTTCCATCAAGAGAGAATGGAAAAAGAATAATCCAGATATAATCATCATTAACTTGATGAAGCTTCACAGTGTTGCAGATATCAACAAAAGTAGTCAAATGAGCATAAGGGTCTTCATGGTCAAGACCATGGAACTTGTTTTGCTGAATCAAGTGGATGAGAGATGCTTTCATTTCAACATTGTGAGCCTGCACCTCTGGTCTAGCAATGGTGTTGAAGAATCTTGGCCCTGTGTTGGCACAATAATCATTCAAAGTACGCCTTGGCTGTTGCACTTCTTCCTCCTCTGCCATAATGAATTCCTCTTCTTCAGGAATGGATGTCAAAGACAGATCTGGTGAAACAGGAGAAAGTGGTTCTTGGCTAGAAAGTCTTTCTAGAGCCTTCCTTTTCCTTGTCCAACTGTTGGTTTGTCTTGCTATCCTCTCAATCTCCGGGTCGAAATACAAAGGATCAGCTGAACTTCTTGTGTGTATAAACAAAGAAAAAGAAAACAGAACACTAGAACAGAAAGTTAGCACAAGAAAACAACCACAACAGAAATAAAAACACAAAGAACAAAAGAATAAAGAATAAAGCCTAGGATAATATGAACGTGAAGTTGCCTAATATTCAGATGCAAATCCCTGGCAATGGCGCCAGAAACTTGTTAACGGATTGGCAAGCGTACCAAATCGCACAAGTAGTAAATGGATAAGTCCAAGTATCATTTTCCCAAGGGATTTGCGTAATATAGGCAATGTTCACATAAATACTAGCTAGACTGAACTGGTTTTCACAAGAAAGGTATAAAAACAGAAACTTTGGTTGGTTTTGTGAAAGGTTACAGCAGATTTAATCGAAGACAAAATTTAAAAAGATGTTTTTGTGGTATTTATATGAAAACACAGCTATGACAGAGGTTAAAACAGATAAATAAAGATGTTGCAGGGGTTAGATCTCACCACTCTCTACTCTCTTCTTGTATGAACGCATAATATACATTCCATTTGCATTTAAATGTTAAAATCAGTCAATAAAAACATTCTCAGCCCTAATTCCTTAGGTGCAGAGAGTCTTAGATTACTCCCCAAAGCCTTGATTCCTCAACAACTTAACGAAGCAACTAGCTTTAAGTCAAGTGACCATAAGATAACCCATGAACTAAGCTTCATTCCTAGACACAAAGTTCATGAGGTATATTGCTTCAGATCTAGACAACGAAAGTGTTTCCCAACAACAGTCATGTCCATGGATCATGCTATGGGTGATCAAGCCAAAACAAGCTTTAAGAAAAGAAGCAAAATACTAACATTAAACACAAATATGCAGAATATATATATAGATAATATCAAAAGATACAAGAGAGTTTTGAGAATGGTTACATCCAACCCCTTACAACTAAAGAAATCAGCCACTCATGGGCATGAGCAGCTGGAAAATACACATAGAAAGGAAGAAGAAAAAGAAGAAGAACACTAAGAACTAAAGAGAGAGTTTCTCTCTCCACTAAAACAGTACAAAATGAGCTACAGAGAATGAGTTCTGAAAAATGTTCCAGCCCCCTGAACTTCTGAGGGTCAGTCCTTTATATACATGTGCAGAATTTCTTCAAAGTGGCATTTCGCTCAGCCTGGGATTTTGGCTTGGCTGATTGGAAATTTCTGCACTTCAACATATTGCTGCTGCAAAAGACTCTTCACAGCATCCAAAACATCAGAGTGCAGCTCCAAAATGAGTTCTTCGGCTTCAATCTCCATTTCCTACAAAAAGTGGGCAAAACACTAAGATATAACCATAAAACTAGAAAATTAAAGAAGTTCTAACTAAATTACAAAATTAACAGAAATTGAGTAAAACAACGCTCCAAATGAGAGAAAAAGATAGATAATTGCCTTAAAACCCACTTGAAAAGTAAGTAATTACAGCAACTAACAGAGATCTACTAGAAAAGACGAAAACAATAGAGAAATTAAGTGTAAGTTTGATCTGTATATTCCCACCGCTTTAAATTTTTCTAGAACATATACAAATAGCCATGTTGATAGATCGATATCGTGGTTCGGTAAAAGTGAAAGCTAAAAACGAATGGTGAAGATGATGTAATTTTCTGCTTGAAAATATGACTACATATTTAACTTAATAATAAACCGAATAACATTAGGATATGTTTTGAACTGAACTCATCAGTCCAACAGTGGTCTTAGGTTATATTTGATTTTCCTTTTGAAGATATATATGTTTGGTTATCCTCAAAAATATGTTTACACATGAAAATTTTGTCTGGAAATTCAGTTTTGTAGAAGTAAAACTTGGATTACTTTTGCAAACTCAACTTACAAACTTAAGTTTGACCCTTATACATTCCGATTATAAAGACTTCTGAAAGAAAATTAGAAGCAAACCTAAAGATTCAATGGAATTTAGAAGAAAAGTAGAGATTCATTTTTAACTCTAAAGCAAAATACTTCCTTTTGTGTGCTCTTAGTAGAAATGAGTATGACAAAGTGGCTAGTTTGTGAAAGTACCAAAGAGATATGGGACACGCTCAAAGTGACATCTCATTAAGGGAGTAAAACCAAGGAGTGCAAAATCAACATCCCAACTTATAAATATAAGCTATTCAAGATAGAGGAGCACAAATCTATTGAAGATATGTTCAGTATATTCATAATCGTCTCCAATAATTTAAAATCTATAGGAAAGACTTATATTACTTATGATTAGATTTGTAAAATTCTGAGAAGCTTACCTAAGGTATGGATACCAAAGGTAATTACTATCCCAAAAGCAAATGATCTAGGAGCTAGCACTTAAACTATATGAATTGCTTAGATCTCTCAGAGTCCATGAACAAGAAATCATGGATGAAATCATGCCTAAAAGAGGAAAATTTATGACTCTTAAGGCAAGCACATCAGGTAGAACCCTTATGAATGATTCTGGAATTGAAAAATATTTTTGGGCAAAAGCCATCAACACATTGATAAATTCATATTTGATGAATTTATGTATATGATTTTGTTGGAAAACAAAGGAGAAAAAGAAACAAAAAAATAATAAAAATTCATAAAAATAACAAAAATATGTTAGAACCAAAGACATAAAAGTGTCCAAACTCCAATTTATATTTTAATGATAACAAAAGCTATTAAAATTTATGAACTACTAATAGTATGTTCCTTGTGCAGTCATGTGTGTGTGTGTGTGTGTCTATGTGTTTGTGTGTATGTGTATGTGTTGATTATAAAAACACTTTTTATTGCGCTTACAAAAAATCTCGTGTGTATTAGAAATGACTATAGATAAACTTTTTATCATAAGTGTCTAACACACGTTCTTGAACTAAGCGTCCAAATGTTTTTACACAAAAACATCTAATACGCGTTTTTAACAAGAGCCTCCATAGTTTGCTTTAAAGCAAGCATGTTTCTTCTTATATATAATTGGACAATGTTTTTCTTTTTACACATGTTAAGAACAAAATGATTTTCGAAAAATACCTAAGTATTAACATTGTATCTAGCTTGTTATTGAATATCCAATGCATTATTATAAAGCAATATTTGTTTTGATTCATGGTACTAGTAGAAGATGTTTCAAGTTAACTTATCAATTCAAGTTGTACCTTATGAAGCAAAAGGGAGAAAAAGCATAAAGGACTTTCATGTAGTAAAAAAAGTAGTTACACCTTTTTGGTATAAACTATCAGTTGAACAGACTGCAATACCTTTTCTCTCCTCCAATCAAGATAAGCATGTCTCTTTAATGTGAAGAATGTGCCCATGCATTTAACGCATATTCAAAATGAGAAGACGATCTTCCTCAACAATTATGTCTTCACCAAGTATATAATGAAGAATCAAAAGGAAATGAGTAGAGACTTGATAGTGAAATTGTTTCCCTGAGCGAACCAAGTCTTAACATGCTCTAATTCCTTGGACGATACCTTAGCACTTACATTTTCATATTGTTTACTATTGCAAAGCTTTTGTATTTTATGCTTAAGTTTTGTATCTTCTTGTTTGATGTTTTGTGAAAGCTAGGAGATGTTTAATGTCAAAGAATGCTTGTGATAAGATTACACTATTGTAAAGCCTAAAAAGGCTGTGAAGAATACTTGTTTGTAACTAGTGATTGGTTAATGAAAATCCTTCTGAAGGAAAGGATTGGACATAGTCTCGAGTTTAAGACGAACCAATATTAAATCTTCTGTGTGCTTTTCTCTTTCCTTGTTCCTCTTATATGTTTGCCATATTGGTTGATCTTGTACTTAAAATTATATTTATTTTACGAAAAGTTTTTAAGAATACTTACACACAATTTAACCTCCCTTCTTATGTCTAACCTACTTATTTTAAAATAGTTTAATTTTAGTTAGAGTATAAATAAATACATACTTGAGGGATTTTCTTTTATTTTGTAGGAAATTAAGCAAAACTCATGTAAAAACGATGCAGCATTCTAGCATCCTAGATGCTAAACTAGAGTTTATCTTCAAGGAGCTTCATAGACGTTTTTTGTCCAATGTCTCAAACGCATGGACAACATCGAATGCTAGTGATAACGTGCCTGAGAGTTGTGACAGAATTTGTTATGAGTTGGGTCCATTCCAACTACTATAAATACCCTTTTATGTCCCTATTAGAGGAGATGAAGAATTGGAAACCGAATTCTCACATCACTCACCCTATTTATAGGGTTTTCTTACACGCCCTGATGATTCCACCCTAGGAAGAGGATCTTGAGGATTTAATGGCATCACCATCATCCATTATCATCTTGTCTCACCCACTTGTAATTTCTCCATGTTTTGGTAATTTCATCATAGTTTGCATTAGATGAACTTTGTGGAATTCCTCTGTATGTATATTTAATATAGTTCCTTATGATTGGAGTAATTTTTACTCTATTTTTAATGCTTTCTCCCAACTAAGACTTGTTGAGGATGATTCGACTATTGTCATGATAAGGAATCATATGTTTATGATTTGAGTTAAAATTATTGTGTCTTAAGCTGATACCCAAAATGGTACTTCGTATAATATATTTGTTCACATAAATTTCAATCTTTATGTTTAGTCATGGAGCTACAGAAGTAGAACATAGAGATATGATCAAAGGGATTATATGCCAAGAAATTGGGTGGAATCTATTTTACTAAAATATGAACTTCTAATCCATGTTTAGACTATATTGAATTGAAGTGATATATAGAGGATGAACACAAAGGGATTCTAATCCCTAACTACTCTTACCATCTACTAAAAACCCTTTTTTGGAAAAATATAAACATAGAAGTAGTTTATTTCCCTGCATTTTAATTTTTGAGCATTTATGTCCATGACAAAATATTAGTCTTCCCTTTGTACAAATTGTGTGTGGGAATTGAGTCCATTTACGCCAATCCTTGAGAAGAAAGATATTATACTTGTCGGGTTTACTACTTATTTGATCAACGCCCTTAGAAGGATCATCCTCAGAGTTGGACATACAGGTCACCGTGTGTGGTCACAAGCATTGGGAAGATGAGATAATCGATATCTCTCTAGGTGTATAATATGGAGCTCACCACATGTGCTCTGAAGGTAAACAAAACTTCAAGGTCAGCCATATGATAAAAGAGAATGTTGGATAATTAGCAGGGTTGCAAGTGAAGGTGATGTCACCATCGTATGTTTTATGTTGACCTTTATAGTCAATGTGCCATACGCTTTGGCCATTGTTGTCATCGTCATGGAACTCAATCATCAAATGTCTGAGGTTCAGATTGAATCGTGTCGTCTTCTTTGTTGAGATAAGTCATTGCCAAACAAAATACCACAAAAATATAAGCATACAAAATGGCTGAGAATCCATATAGAC
Organism: Pueraria montana var. lobata; assembly: GCA_026413185.1. NCBI lineage: Eukaryota > Viridiplantae > Streptophyta > Magnoliopsida > Fabales > Fabaceae > Pueraria > Pueraria montana. The sequence continues at coordinate 33,396,501 of CM048651.1, read as the reverse complement.
ATAAGGGCTCCTAAATAATACAAATAAACAACAACAAAAACAAGATCTAAAAGAAAACACAAGGTTCAATTTTTTTTCTTGTGGTAATGAACTCAGTGAGAAGATCAAAGCTTAATCTTGGAGGCATCAATAAAAAGGGACAAAAAAAGGCATTGAAAGACTAAATTGATCTAGATCCAGAGAGTGGTAATGAAGCATCAGACGTGAAATAGTGAAACTAAACAGGAACACAATGACGGTGCGCTTCCTCTAGTAGTCAGTGACAACGCGCTTTTAGGAGGTCTGATGATATGGACGAAGTGCGATGGGGAATAGGTGTTGGACGGAGGTTTGGAGCACATGAAGAAGACGTTGGCATGGAGGAAGGAGAGGTGTCAAATAGAGCAAAAGAGGACAACGAAGGGGGAGAACAAAGATCCAAGATCTTGGAAAAGGTTGGGGGAGGGGTAAGAATGAAATTTTCTCTCTGTATGTCATAGGGGTGTTCATGAGCTAGGTTGGGTCGAGTTTGGTTAAGCACATGACCCAACCAAATAAAAAATAGTACGAGTTAGGTTAGGTTGGATTTGTGAAATTTTTTTGAGAAACCCAACCCAGCCACAAACGGGTTGGTTTGGGTTGGTTCAATTGGATCTGAACATTTAAATTTATTTTTAATTTTCTAAAATTGAAGTTAAAAATATGACTTGCGCATATGACAGATTTTTGGCAAATGTATCAACAAGGTCATTTTATCGAATATCAATCAAGTAGAGTGCATCACGAAAGCCTTCATCATTGATCAAATTCCTTGCATCTATGTAAGTGTGTAGAGAATTCAATTCATTCTTAAATACAACTTCATAAATGAATATTGAATATTTTTTTCATAGTAAGTTGTTATTATTGCATAGTTTTACTTGCATAACATTCACTCCAATGCGATAGCAATAATGTGATACCTAAATGTAAATGAATCAAACTCCATTCTTTGAACAAGATAAGACTAATTTTGGTACATTAAAAATAGGGTTAGAACTCAAAATAAAATTCTCTAAAAATTGTGACAGATTAAAGCTTTACTGAGTATCTAAAATTAATGTTCACTGTTGAGCATGCATGCCATTTGGAGGAAGAGAAACATAGTAGTAAAATATTTAAATTTGTTTTTTAATTTAAATACACACACACACACACACACACACATAAATAATGATAACAACATCAACAACAACAACATAGCACAACTAGTCAACAAATTGGGTTCATGGGTTTAAAAATTAAAACGTGTGACCTAACTTGTACATCAACAAGTTTGAATGAGTTGGATTGGGTTTGACCCGAACACTAAAAAAAATCAAACCCCAAAGTGTTTGGCTCGATTTTGCTCAAATCGGGTTCGTGGGTTACCCGTACCCGTGAACACCCTTAATGTGTCGAGGAGGCGCTCTTTGTGTTATGAATGAGTTTGAATATAAGTGAATGAGCAAAGTGAGTGAATGAGTTTGGATTTGAGGCCTTGCATTCAATTTTTACATCGGTTATAAATTTAATCAATATAAAAAGTAATTTCTACATTAGTTCAAATTTGAACCGTTGTAGAAATTGCTTTTTACATTGGTTAAATTTATAATTAATGTAAAAAGTTTTATTTATTTACAAAAATGTCACTGTATTTTTTTTAACATTGTTGTTTAACAACCGATGCAAATAACACATTGTACATCACTATAAAAAGATGATTTTACATTGTTGTATCTACATCATTTGTTTAATAATCGATGTAAAAAAATGTGGTGGCATTTTTATAATTTTTTTGAAGTTTACTACATTGGTTGTAATTTAACCGATGTAGAAAACCATTTTTACATCGGTTAAAATTATAATTGATGTAGAAAGTGAGTATTCTACATTGGTTAAAAAATAACCGTTGTAAAAGTTGTGCCTTTTCAAATTTTAAACTCAATAACGTGCACACACCCCCACTAATTTCAAATTTTAAAACAAAAGAGTCACCCTCCCTCACTGATGTGGCATGTTTGCATTGGGTCATTTCCTCTCATCGGGATTCGTACCAACACCTTCTCTGTCTTTCCCTCTCCCTCGTACCAACCAACGACGCAACACTCATGTGAACCCCCTTCTTCTTCCTCCTCTTCTCCATCGTACTCATATGGACCCTTCTTCTTCCTCCTCTTTTCCACCATACCGCTGCCACTACCTCATTCTCTGCAGTCTCCCTTCTCCTCCCTTTCGACTCCAAGGCCCTCCTCCACCACGTCACCATGTCCAAAGCCACTACAAAACCCATGTCTTCCAATGAGATCGCCATTGTCTCTGCCACCTTGCTTCGCTCCCCGCGCCCCAACTTCGGCCTACCCATTGCATCCAACGCCACTACAAAACCCTTGTCCTCCATCGAGATCACTATATTGTCTCTATCGTCCTGCTCCATTCCCCGTGTCCTTACTTTGGTCACACTGAACCACCAAGGACAAGAATCGAAGATCTCGCATTGAGAATATTCCAATCTGATTCTTGTAATATGTGGGTTTTGGTGGGTTTTGCTAGGAAATACCCAAACTTTGTAATATGTAGATTTTGCTGGAAAATACCAAAACTTTGTTATTTGATTCTTTACTATGTTCTTTAATTTGATTCACGCTTCCGATTTTTTTTTATAGTTGTTTTTCATGATAAATATCTCGGGAATGCTAAATTCGTTGTTTGGATCTAATTCATGCTTATATGCCTTTTGGAAGTTTTTAATTTTTAAGCTTAAAACAAGAACGTGATGTCCACTACGACACTTTTGTGTGTGTGTGTGTGTGTGTGTGTTGTTGATATACTACATCGGTTATAATTTAACTGATGTAAAAAGTGGGTTTCTACATCGAGTCTCAAATTGATGTAGAATGGTCCCACTTTCTACGACCCCTACTATCTAAATCAGTTCGAAAAGTCGATGTAGAAAAACTCTTATAACCGATTTAAAAAGACATATTTGTAGTAGTGGTAGAATCCATGTTTTGCAGTTGTGATACAGTACACGTACAAAAATGTTCTAGTATATCTCTAAAATGATATTGACAGTGTGTTGGTACTATAAGGGAATTTTTCTAAGTGTTGGAAGATGTGTGAGGCTTTTTGAGAGATATCTTTCTTTCGAATTAAAAAATAATTAGTGTGGCATTCGAAAGGTCGAGTATTCTAAGTGAAGCAAGGAAATAGAAAGAAAGCTAAGTTATGATCATGTAGAAGCTCTTTTCAAGGGGGAATGTGAATAAATATGGTAAAAAAAATTCACTTAGACAATTACTATTAAAAGATGCACTCGAAAAGGTGTTCAAAAAAGTGATTATAGCGGTTAGTAAAGGTTGAACCTTGCAAGACATGTAGCGTTCATAGATTTAGAAGTTAATTAATCGTTGTACATGTGTCAAAATCATATAATTCGATCGTTAGTTAGAAAACCTATAAACAAGGGAGCTTGTAGCCGTTTTTCACTAGTAGAATCGTTTGCACAAAATTCTTGTAAGCACCACTCACGCCGTACACACAAAATGGCTACCGGATTCCAAGGATGCAAGATATGTATTCACCCAACTTTTAATGCAAGTTTGTTTATTTTAATTTTCTTTACAACATTCACGTTTGAACCCCTAATCTTTTTTCAATCTCCATTTCTTCTCCAAACTTAATCTTTTTCCAATTATTAATTCTTCTCAAAACTTAATTCTTTTATAATTTTAATGTTTTTTATAATTTTCATGTTTAATTCTTGTTATTTTAATATTAAATTCGTTAATTCCTTTAAAATAACAGATGATCTTATTGTAATTGAAATAACGGTTATTGTTTCAGTAAACATTTGATTAATACGTTTATCTCAAGTTAAATACATATTTTATTGCTTTTTCGAATAAAAAGAATTTACATAGTTTTATAGATTTTAAGTCTCACGAATAAAAACACTTGTTTGCTTATTAGAATCGTTACAGAAAATTTACTTATTATAGATCAAGATAATTGATTCTTAATAACGAATTTTTGCCGTCAACACAGTGTATTCCAAAATTTGTGTATAAAATTCGGGTAAAATATGTGGAGCGTATATTTACGAGCCAGAATATAGCATAGATAGTTTCTACGGTATAAATGTTCCTTGTGTTAGGAAAAGCATTGTAAAACACCAAGGAGGCTCCAAAAATAAGAGTTGTTCCTGTCGCATACTAGGTTGAAGAATAAACTTTTTTTTTTTCGTGTTTATAAGAAAGAATCCGAATCACCTTTTCAAGATTTTGAGAATTTAGATGCCTGTTAGGGCATCTAGCATTTTGGATTTAATTAGTTTATTCTAATTCCCTTTGTCTTCTACAAAGTAATATTACAAAAGTAAACACAGTACTATAATTATAGAGACAATAAGAAATGGTTGCCACGTATTTTGGTATATGATCAAGGATCTTATATATACCTTCACTTTAGTCCCATCGAAAGACTTAAAAGATTGGTTTAAGGATAAGAATTTTACCGTACGTGTATATCTACACAAGTTCGAAAATCAATGCCACTTTCTATAATATTAGTTTTTCTTCCCACACCCTCCGTGGATTCAAGGATGAAATAAAATCAGTTTGTCAATTTTTTTTTTCTTACAATGATCGCACTAAGATTCGAACTTATAATATCATCCATACTACCTCAAGCCCCTCACCACTAGATGACCCTAGTGGGTTTAGTTAGTCAAATATTTGTCATCTTACAATAGAATCTTAATTTTTTTTTTGTTACCATGTTATTGGTACAAAGTACCTACCAACTTTGTCGATAACTAATCTCCGTCAGATAACCTGATTGGTCACTTTTAGTGGGGTTCTCCCCTCTCAACCACGTTTCTTCCATCCACAAGACTCGAATTCGAGACGTTACTTAAGGGAACCGAGCCCAACACTTCTCGGATCAACGACTTGTTGGTAGAATCTTAATTATTTGGCTGGCCATTTTATAATCCTGTAAATATACTCAAGTTATTTGAAAGTTTAAATATGTTTAAGGTGCTTATAAATGTATCAGTTTTTATTTTTAGTGTATGTAAAAAAAAAAAATTGTTTCTGCAATATTTATCGTCTCACCTATTTTGGTCTACGGTAAACTTGTCGTTAATAGCAATATGGTTTACGTGCTTGCATATATAGTAGTTTTGGTTTTATGTGCCTACAGAATAAAGGGACTTTCTTTTGTTTTTAATCTCTGCAAGTATAGCAATTTCGTTTTTACTCCATGCTTTCATGTCTACAAAAAATATACTGTAGCATTTTTTTTTTTAGCCTTTAACGTCACAACGGAAACCAAAACATAAAGCATATTTAAACTTAAAAAAAAAATTATGACGAACTTGAATTTAATGACTCAGTGTCACATTTATCTATATTTTTATTCTTTACTAAATCTTAAAAGAATTTAATTTTGAGACATTTGAGTGAAAGAAAATGTTTTTACACGAAATTACATCTAATGATGTATTCTCAAATTATTTAACTAATTTTTTTTGTACATAAATTATTTAACTAATTTAATATTTCATGTATGTATTAATACAATGAAACTCATTATATGATATATCAATATAATAATATTGAAAATAATAAACCATTCAAGTGATATTCTATACCATTCAAGTGACACAACACTGATGATATTCACATTTTCGTCAGCACAACAGACATTGTTTGATAGGACAATATTATTTAAAAATAATAAACGTGCTGTAGTTGTATATAATAATATAAATAAACCACATGAAAAAATGTCCATGTTCATGAAATGCTCTCTGCCTAACTCTTTTTTTTTTTTTTTGGATATATTCTGCCTAACTCTTTTAATATGTGAAGTATTGAATGGTGTGAAATAAAACAAGTATGGTGTTCAAAAAGATAAAGATATATAGCTAGCTTTTTCTTTACCATTGATTTTGCTCTTCTTGTTATCTCTCCTACTTTAATTGAAACTAGTAACTACCTATAACTAGGAAAAGAAAAGCCAGCACAGACACCTCAATCGTGTGTAGTCACAAAATATTCTGTACGTAACAAATGCAGAATGAACAAACATTCAAGTCAGATAAGAAAAATAAAAAAGGTGACTGAATGAAGTTGATCCACTATCCCTCTATTCTATTCTATTTACTATTACTATTATATTATTATATTGTATATTATAATATATAATTATATTGTATATTATAATATATAATTATATATTATATAAAACAATAAAAAAATATCATAAGCTACCAGGTGTCACTCCCTGGTTAATTTATTTTTGGTTAAATTAATTTTTTGTCTTCTAATTTATTTTTTAGATTTGATTTGGTCTTCTAATTTTTTTCAGGTTTAATTAGGTCCTCTAATTTTTAAAATCGGTTCAATTTGGTCATGCCGTCAAAATTAAACTAACGGTATTAGGGAATGGGCATGTCATAATAACATCATAGCACTTTCTGACAGTTTAAAACCGTCACTAAGTGCGCATTTCTTAACACCGTCGGTCCAACTTAGATGTCAGGACCAAATTGAACCGATTTTAAAAATTAGAAGACTAAATTAAACCCCAAAAAAACTAAAGGACCAAATTAAACATAAAAAATAAATTAGAGAAAAAAAAAACTAATTTAACCTTTATTTTTCCCACCAACTCTTGGTTCCAAAGTCTTAACCTAGCAAATCTAGACCCAACAGCCCAAGTTTTAAATCACACCATAGTGGGCCGACATCCTCCTGTTTGTTTGTATATTTGTTTCTTTTTATTATTATTAATTTTGTTTTTCAGTTAGTATTTTTTTAATAATTTAAATATTCTTTAGGATTGTTCTGACTGTGTGTTTGGTACTGTTAAAAAGGATGAGAAGGGAAATAACAGGAAAGAAAGTATGATGATTTTGGGATCCATGTGGTTTGGCAGATAGAAAGGAAAAAAATATATATTTTTAAAAACTGGTGGAATATGCATAAAAAATTTCCGCCCAATGGAACACAAAATTACGTAGAAATGCTGCTAGTCTGTGCCATGATCGATTATCATTGTTTGTCCCCCTCCCCCTCCAATTAATCTGCCCAAATTCTTTCTTATTATAATAATAATAATAACAATATTTTTTAAAACCAAATAATCTCAAAAAGTTAATTTCAACTCTATTTCTTCCATTTTATTTCTCTTCAATCAAATAACTTTCAATCATACTTCTTACTCTTTTTTTTTACCTATTTACTTTCATTATCTCCCTTTCTTTCCTCACAACCAAATATAGGATGAAGGAAACATCTTATATATGTTATTTTCTTTACAAAATAAATTTCCTATATTTTGACTACAAAGTATTAATGAAAAATACAATAATATAAGTTGTTTTCATGAGATTACTGTCTATTTATCTATATATTGAAACAATAATCTCATGAAAATCTATTCATGTCCTATGCTGGATATATATATATATATATATATATATATATATGAGTGATCAAATGATACCGATGTAACTTACACCAACTGTTATATCATTTAATAATTTGATATAAAATGTGATTTTTATCAATCCAACCGTTGAATTGTATCTACATATTACCAAGATTGTTTGTGTCAAATTTTGTCAAAATTGAACAACAATACGAAGGTGATCAAATGATCCATATTTTAGTATTTTTTTAAAAGTTTATATTACGTCGATTTTAATCTAAATGAATGAGGTAACAAATAATTTTTTATTGATATGAAATTTTGTATATATAATCTATGTGAAAGGAATTTTCAATCTAACGATGGATTTTAAGAAAACATCATTCAATTGAAAGTTATTGAATGATGTAATAGTTAGTGTAAGTTATACCGATGTTATTTGATCTCTCCTCATATATATATATATATATATATATATATATATATATATATATATATATATATATATGTATGTATTTTTTTTTTTGCACCAAAGGTATCCCCTAATCAATAATTGGAAACTAATTTCTTTCAAGACAGAACATTCATTGAAGTGAGTTTTATTTTTTCTAATAAAGTTTTCTCTATATATATGGTCAGAAATCGAACCTCTAACATACTAGTTAAAAGAAAAAATTACGCAATAAAAGAAATTATTGTTGTATCAAGCTTATACATTCATTCCACTACGTGTTTGCTTTCCCTTCCTCATAACTGTGTCTTGGGTTAAAAATAATTTCTCACTCTTCTCAATTCAGGTTTATATTAAAAAAAAATGGATTGGAGAGTATCTTCACACTTGCATAATATGTACATGTTTATATTAATCTCTCTTATTTTTTTTTTTTTAAGGTTTTACATGTTTAAAAATTGATACAAAACTTAAATATGATTTTGTCTGGTGAAATTTAAATATAAAAGTATCTATTCTTTTAGCTTTCTCTTAGAAATCATTTTTATAATTACAATTTTTTATAGACCAACAAATATTATTAAGAGGAGTACGAATGGTACTCCAATCCTTATCCTTATACATAACATGTGACATAAAATCCCAATAAAATCAATGAAACAATAGAAACATAATCTGAAAAGCAAAGTCCTTTAGATCCAAAAGATACAATTAGCAAAGATGTTGGGCTGACTCATGATATTCACCACAAAGACCACAACAAAATACATCCGGCAAATTGTAGATCAACTTTCTTTTGAACAAATTGTCTTTATTTTTGGTTAAATTTTAGCTAAATTAGTCACGTGGTCCCTTAATTTTATTTTAGGTTGCAATTTAGTCCTTTATTTATTAAAAGTTATAAAATGATCTCTTAAATAATGTCTTTTATATCATATTTATCTTTTTAAAATACTGACCGTTTTCGATTATGGAGCACAATTTTGAATTTTTTTATTTATTTATTCAAGACATGAAACTTATCCCATTAGATTCACCTACATGAAGACTATAAAAACAAGCTAATATTCGAATAAAAAAAAGGACATAAACATGGTGAAAATCACATGAAAAGTGAGTCTCACTAACAATTTTTTTATTAATTTTGGGAGTTTTTCAGTTGCTCGTAGGACATACTTTTCATGCAATTGTCACCTTTTTTATGTCCCTTTTTTGGTCCAGACATTAGTTGGGTTCCATTGTTTTTATATAGGATAATCCAATAGGACAAGTTTCGCATCTTGAATCAATAAAAAAAGTTCAAAATTGTGTCACAAAATCGAAAACAATCAATGTTACTTAATGGACCATTTTACAACTTTTAATAAATAAGAGACTAAATTGCAACCTAAAGCAAAGTTAAGGAACCACGTGAATAATTTAGCCTAAAGTTTTATATTGAAATATCAACTTTTTAATAAAAATTCAAAAAAAAAATCATATGATAGAAATTACATTACTTTATCCAAAGAAAGAATTTGAAACACATAAAAATTAAATTGCTTCCAAACAGAGTATTTTAAAAATAAAAAGAATTTAATAAATAATTAACTTCTAATGCATTTTAAATTTCTTTAAATTTTAAAATCTCTCATCCAAATCCTACCTTAAATAATTTAGATGTTTCAATGTGCATGAACCGTTATAATAAATTAGTCATAATCAAATCACACCTAGCCACATTTACAGTGAAAAACATCTTAATTTTCTTTGAAACCCACCTTATGGGCGTGCGAAGATAAAATTAACTTTTCACAACTAAACGGCAACTTTAATCTTGCAATAATGAAACCCTAAAATATACTTCAAGTTGGCGGCATTCCATATTAATTAGTTCTTTTTTGATACAAATATTAATTAGTTCAATATCTCTTATCCCCTCTTTCCAATCAATTGATCTATTCGTGTGCTGCTCGTGATCACAATATGCATGCCAAATTGCCAATGTCACTAATAGGCCCAAACATTGGTTTTACACACATGGATAATCTATAGCCTCTTCTTTAAGTGACAAGACTAAATCGTTTCCTTTTTAAGATTAATTAGGACGTTTTTCACTTTTGATTCTTACATATTATAGAGACATGATAAGCATGAAAGTTGTAACACGTAGTTGTGTCAATAAGGACCTTATCCATAGAAAATCCATGATCATGATGCATGGTAATTGTTCCGTGCACGAATTCATGGACAAGCCGCAATTCAATTGTCCAGCTAGCTAGGCTGTGTTTTTCACAATGTAAGTGCTCAAGCTTCAAAGTAAAAGCACAAATACATTTCAATATCTAAGCTAATTAATTTATAAATTTAATAAGCTAATGCTCTTTTAGGCACTATGAGATCTTGTTGTATCAAATTTGCTCTATTTATCAGCCAATTACGCCTTATCTGCTTCCGTAAGAAGGCAGATCAAGATTTTATTCTCTGTCTGTTGATTGATTTACATCATAGGACTTGCTATACATGGTTTTGTCTTTATAAAATACTTTCCTTAATGTTGGTGATTTTGTTTAGGTAAAGTGCAAGAACCGAGTGGGTTGAATTGGTTGTTAGGATTCGATTAGAGAAAATTTAAAACTTTATATGAAATACACGGAGGGGGTCTAGCTCAATTGGTTGAGCATAGTGTGTGAATTATTGTAAACTCTTTGGTACCTGTCTTTGATTCCTACGGATAAAAAAAAAATTTATATGAAATACAAATCATATGTATGCGGCATAAATAAAAGAGAAAAAGAAAAAAGAACACAGGCATATTTAGTTTATCCTAATTTAGTGACAATATATAATCTATGTCTTGTCACCAAATAATGTTGAATTTTCTTTTATTTCTTTAGGAAGTTTTGTTTACAATGCTACGTTGGCAAAACGCTAGCAATACAGTCTTTGATACGAATGTTCACGGGGTTGAATTGATTTATGTTTAGGGTAAAATTAAATTTAAACCAATTATATTTGATTAGATTGGTTTAGTTCAAGTCATCAGGTTATGATAAAAAAATATAAATTATATTTTTTGAAATTTTTATTTACATTTATTGTCTATTATATATATAGGGGACGTATCATATGAGAATGATCTTCTTATGTAAGAATAAAAATGTCTAATTTTATTCGTTAGATTAAAATGAAAGGCCTAAATTAAAATATTTTAAATTCAAATTAAAACATCATGTAACCATAAAATCTTAAAAAGATTCACCAAACAAAAATCAAATCTCTAAAAGATCTAAATTATCACATCTTAAAATATTTCAAACCCATCATCACCATCATCATGGCCGCCAACACCACCATCATGACCATCACCACCACTACTATCATGAACATCACCGCAACCACCACCATGATAGCCGCCATGACCGTCGCCGTCGTCACCAACATGACTGTCGTCGTCGATGATGGCGGCAGCAACGGTGATGATGGTCATTAGGGGTGACCATCGGGCGGGTAGGGGTGGATTCGGGCCAAAAATGTTAAATTCGTTGAAAATCGAAGATTGCAAAATGAGGCCCGTCACCGTCCATTTTGTCTCCAGATTAGATCGGGTTAGGGTTGAAAGGATCCGGGTGAGTGCAGGTGGGTTTATTCGGGTAAATCTTTCCACGAACTTTCGCAGATTCGAGCACTTCTCCTTCATAAGCTCAAGGTCGAGGTGCACTGCTACAGTTGCGAAGTGGTAGAACGACATGTAGCAGGAGATGAAAGGCAAAGCGTGACATCGGGGAGGATGAAGATGGGGAATAGGTGGATAAAATGGATCTTGGATGATTGTAATAAAGAAGAAAAGTGAGACTTAAGAGCAAAGATGATAAGTCAAATATGAAATTTTCATGGTGAAATATAAATATGACAGTGCACTTTATTTTGTGTGAACTGGGAAAAAAAAAGTATAGATAATAACCATGTTACAATTTGAAAAGTGAAGGCATTACTCACTGGCTGCTACAACACGTCAAATCTCTTTTAACATCCACTGCAACATGTCTTTGCTCAGTCTGCTAAAACATAATAAAAGTTAATTGTTGTGTTAGGAGGAAGGCACACAAGTATGCTACTATTTACTTGTTATCACCGAAACCATTTGTGCTCAGGTGCGGGTTTCCGTGGATTTTCTTTTTCCAACCTACACCCACCCGAAATTAACCATTTTTAACCGATTTTTCATATAACTCAACCCGACACCTGTTTAATCGGTTTGAAAAGAGTATTTTGCACTCGGTTACTACGGGTTGCAGGCGGGTTGATAAATTCAGCTCACCCCTAATGGTCATGCTGGTGACAGTGACGGTAGTCAAGGTAGCGGTCATGGTGGTGGCGACAATTGACGATCATGGTGGCAGCGACGGCTGACGATCATGCTGGTAGTTGCGGTGGCAGTCATGGCAGTGGTGACAGTGACGGTTATGACGTGATAATTAAAATCGATAATTGAAATATAGTGAGAATGAGAATGACTAATCTCATGTGTTAGGTTGACAAAAGATAATTCGATAATTGAACCAATATAATTGGTTTGGTTCGAATTTGAAGTGAAAAAAATCGATAATTGAAATAATCTGAACCAATTCAACTGGATTAGTTTGGAGTGTTGAGTTTATTGGTAAATTCAATCCGATGAACACCCCTACTCTTTGACATATTCTATTATTGGTAAATTGTTGTAGGAGTTTGATGTGTAATATTTTATACCTTGTTTTGCATATTAATATATGTAAGTTTGCATGCATTTTATGTTCCTTAGGATTAATTTTATCATTAACTTCCTTAGTCTCTTTAGTTTAGTTACATGGAACTCTTGAGGTGTGTTTTTGTGTGTTTTATGGAATTTAGGGAGATTTGTCATTGATTAATTTCACCTTGGAGCTTAAAGATCTAGGCTTGGAGTGATTTGGATCCAAAGGAAGAGCAATTGATAGTTTGTTGAAGCATGGTTGACCAAAGGAAGGGCCATAAGCAATTACACTTCAAGAAAAATGAAGAAAAGTGAAAAAAATTTGTAACTAGAGAGCGTTATAGGCTGTCTGTGGCAATTGCGATGAGCGTGGCAAGCACTAGGAGCACCTTAAAATCCACCACGACCATACCATGATAAACACCACGGTTGTGGCACGTGTGCAATGAGTTTAAAGTTGTGCTTTCCTATTTTTATCTGGTTGGGCTTAGATGCTAATTTGACCTTAACTTTCAATAAACCTTATAGGGTTAAGAAAAGAATTTAGAACCTTTATGCTTGTGGCAATTGCCATGAGCGTGGCAAGCACTATGAGCACCTCAAAATCCACCCCAACTAAATTGTGGTAAACACCACGGTTGTGGAACATCTGCAGTGAGTTTAAAGTTGTGTTTTCCTATTTTTATCTGGTTGGGCTTAGACCCCTAATTTGACCTTAACTTTCAATAAACTTTATAGGGTTAAGAAAGGAATTCAGAACCTTTATGTTTAGATGGATATAACTGAGATCTTGGATCCCTCTTCTCCTTACTTTTTTTCCTGGTTTGATGTATTTCTTTTCTCTTTTTCTTTGTTATTTTGCTCTCGTGACTATGTGTGAGTAATCTTCTTGTTTTAGGATTGTGGCCTAGACCTTGACAACTATTGATGTTTAATTGAAGTATCTTTAAGTTCTTGTTGGGTTTCTTTTGATTTCTTTCTTATTGAATTTATTTATGCGACACGTTTGATCACCGTTTTTCATAATTTTAGACATTTAGAGAAGAACCGAAATGTGAACCTAATTGTTGGAAGAGTTAATTAAGTTTTTAATTAGTCCCTCAAGTTTTTCAGATTCCAATTTTGAGTCCCTCAATTTTTTTTTTACAACTTTTAGTCTTCCAATAATTTTTCATTAGCATTTTTAGTCCCTCTAAAAATTTTTGTCCAATTTTAGTCCTTTGTTTATTTTTATTAATCTAAATCAATTCCTTTTTTGCCCATTTTTAGTCCCTCATTTATTTTATAATTGAGACTAATTTTGAGCAATAAAAATAAAGGCTTGAATAACTTTTAGGTCCTCGATAAATTTCCAAATTTTGTTTTGGGTCCTGATAAATTTTTTCGTTGTTTTGAGTTCCTTATATATCAAAACTTTTGTTTTGAGTCTCTACAGTCAGTTAAGTGAAGATGTGGCACCATCTCAATGGTTGATATATATTGGGAATATCTGTTCAGATGGTGTCACATCATCACTTAAATGACGGTAGGGACTCAAAACAAAAGTTTTAATATATATATAAGGGACTCAAAACAAAGAACAAATTTATCAGGGACCTTAAAGTTATTTAAGCCAAAAATAAATGAGGGACTAAAAATGGGCAAAAAAAATTAGAGGGAATAAAAATGCTAACAGAAAATTAATGGAGTACTAAAAAGTGTCAAACAAATTTTGAGGGACTAAAAATTAGAATATAAAAAAGTTGAGTGACTAAAAACTTAATTAACCCCTATTGGAACTATAAGAAAGGGAATTAGAAATTAAATCATGAAAGTAGGTTTAACCTTCAGTAACTCAATAAATTAAAAAAGAACTTAATGAGTTTAATTGAACATAGCTAGCTACCACGAAAGGTAAGGATTAATTCAAGCAAATACATTTTTTTTTATCTTGAAAGAGAATGAGGATTACCTTAGGTTAATTTATCTTCATAGAGAACCAATAAAAGCATAATTGTACAAAAGATTTAGTCAATAGGAAGTCTTTGTGTGAACCCCAATCTTGGAAACTGTAAGGACCTCGAATGTCATTACATGAACACTAAAACTATTACGCGGAGGAAATCATGTTTAATCTTTCTAAAACTTCTTAAATTAATTTAAATAATGAAAATACGCATTTTTTTTTCGTTCTTAGCATATCATCTAATCATCATAGATAAACATCACCAAGTCATAAAACATAAAGGTACTTATGCCTTAGAGCACTACAACTCAAAGCATCTCAAGCGAAATAAAAGAAGTATAAAGGGTTCCCTTAAGGGAATAAATACAACAAGATCCAATAAACATATTTATTCCCTAAGTTATTCCCCACTAAAGCAAAAACATAAATAAAATGGCTAAGGGTCGGATCTCGGCCCTAAGCCCACCAACAAGTCCACCTCAATCACGAGTGACATGCTCCTGAGAAGCTACATCACTGTCTGCTCCCGTGTCAAGCCACACGGTCATCACAGTTCAACAGAAAACACAAGGGTAAGCTCATTATAGAAAGAAACGTAGTATACGAAAGAATACATAAATATAAGAATTTAACTACAAAGGATATTTGAGAATAAAAAATACCATTAACATAAGAAAATATTTTACTAAGCATCGCTCAAATAATCTTCTTCCAAATCACAATGTCCACATACATATATTTATGATTTATGTTATGCCATGCAGGCACTTTACTTCAAGGAGATTTTCACCTTTTGAGCGATTAACCCAAGTACATCCCTTAACATAGTTGCCTCTATGGCCATTTGAGGAGACTCAGATTAACCCTACGGAGGGAGTGTGATTTTATCGAAAATAGATGAGTGTGGGTAAAGGCTTACCTTGGTAAGGCTTGCAAAGACCTCAACCTCTATAGGGATTCACCCACCCATCTATTCTATAGGCCCATTCGGCGTTAGCCACCAAGAAAACCTCCAGCACTAGGTTGAAGGCGCACCAAGCACCCTCAACTTACGTGCCTACTTATATGCACTGCCAATTATCCATGTATGTATGATATGTCATCTCATTCAACAATTAACATACACCATCATAATCATATTCACCAATTCCACCAAAAAGGGTCACCATATCATAAATTCTCCATTCATATGTTCATCACACTTATGAACCCACCTATAGTTCAAATAGCATAGCAAGATATTCCAACACCTTGAATTCTTACTGTCACCACACCAAAATCTCATATGAATGTGAATTTCATGATCTCATCATAAAATCAACTTTAAACTTTTTATAAAAGTTCCTAATGCAAATAAGTTTTCATTTGGATCTCATTTGGGAATTAATACAACACCATCAACTCATCAATACATTCCCATGTCTAAATTTAACCATTTTCTTCAAATCATTTAAAACATCAAAGATGGGAAGTGTTTCAAGAGAAATTTCAAAATAACCAGGTTCTGGCCCAGTCGGCAGAAATAACGGCCCAACTAGAATTGTTCCAGTGGCAAAAATTTCAAAACACGAATTTCAACTCAGTTGGAAGAAATCTCAGCTCAACTGAAATTGTTCCAGAGGCAAAATTTTCAAAACACGAATTTCAGCTCAGTCGCAAAATTTTCAAAACATGAATTTTAGCTCAGTTGGAAGAAATCTCAGCTCAGCTGAAATTGTTCCAAAGACAAAATTTTCAAAACACGAATTTCAGCTCAGCTGGAAGAAATATCAGCTCAACTGAAATTGTGTAGAGCAACTACGAACTAGCTCATTTTCTTCTCCAAGTTTTCCATTTTTAAAGTTTTGAGGATCAAATTCATTCAACAAACCCAAACAATTCTTCTTTTAATTCTAACACATAAACAACATTAAAACAACTTAAAGCTTGAATTTTTCATCAATATCAATCAACAAATCAAAGTACAATTCAAATTCAAAACTTCAAATTGTCCAAGCATTCACCTTTATTCATTTCAACCCATTCCCAAACAGATTTTGCAAGGTGATAAACTACAACAAAACACATAGATAAGTTGAGCTTCCTTTACCTTCACAACCCAAGATGGTGACTTTTTGAAGAATGAAGGGAAATGAAGGGTCTTTGGGCCAAAGCTAAAAGCTTTCCTCAACTCCAACAACAATTCTCACTACAAGAGCATCCAACACACCCCAAACCAACCAAGAATTCAGATTCAAACCCAAAAACTAAGCTTTTCCATGGGACCTCCATGGGTGTTTTAAAGAAGAAATGGAAAATGAAGAACAAGAAAGGAAGAGAGTGAACTTACCACTCAATGGGACAACAACAAACACCCAAATGAGGAGAAATGAGTCTCCTTTGAGCACAAGTACCAAAACTCCAAGCTCTCAAGAATGGGTTTTCTTGGAGAAAAAGAAGAAAAGTGTAAGGAGAGGTTTTTGGGGGAGCTTTTCTGAATGTGGGGGTTTGGAGAAGGGTTTAGAACTTTAGAACTTTCCTTTTTCACACCTAGGCTTTTACTAACACACCCACCCCCTTTCTCTCACAACCCAAAGGCCCGTCCTCTTAGGCCCAAACTCACTAAACATATACACATATAGTTAAATCACCAAACTTATCAATTAATTCATTCATTCAAAATATTTAAATTTAATTTAATTTCTCTTGTAATTTAATTAAATCACTTGAACAATCAATTAATAAAACACAACGTTACAGAAACTCTTTCATTATTGAATTTTTCCAATTTTAATTACTTGCTTTTCTTTTAATTTGATTTGTAAATTCTCTTCACTAAATCAATACTCCTTTAAATTATTTCCCTTTTGTTTAATTCATATTGAATTATGATAATTACAAAACTAAACACATAGTCCCTGTGGATTCGATATTTATTACTTGACGACGACCGTGCAGTTGTGGTTATCTCTCACCAAAGTTGCATATTAAAGTGAGAGTAAATATTGACAGAGAAAAATGTAACACCCTTATTTTACAAGGGGGTAATTCTAATACAATTTTTAAAATTAAATAAATAAAATCAATGATCATTAAAATGGTCTTTCAAAATACGGAGATAAAAAAATTTCTTTTTAAACATAACGTGTAAATCGCCTTTCCAAAATATCGTCGTTGATCTTAAATATGTTTGCCAATAAACAGTTGTTTGTTTAATAAGACAAGTTCATAAACATACTTTCGAAAACACACACACACACACACACACACACACACACATATATATATATATATATATATATATATATATATATATATATATATATCATGATGCATGGTTTACACAGATGCTCATGATTTTACTAACTTATCACATGGAGGATTCTGCCTCACATAGGTTTGGTTCTCGTTTATTTCACATCCACGCATACATCATGTCATCCTAAGCATGCATACTTCACTCATATCAAGCATATCATAGGTTCTATCTAGCGTGGGAGAGTTATACAGGTCTCCCATCGTGGGAGAGCTATTTTAAAACTTTAGATATATTTTTAAATTAAAGGTTGTGATTTATTTCTTTTTTTTTCTTTTTTATTTTCTTTTTTTCTTCTCTTTCCCTTTTTACCCTTTCAGATCCACTAACTCTAGCCACCCACTTCCCTCTCCGATTCCACTCCTCCTTCCACGCTACTTTTCCTGCAACCCTGTCTACATGCTCTCCAACACCGTCTCTATCTCCAACCTTACCGACCACATTAGTAGTAGTAAAATTTTTTTAAAAAAAAAAACACATTCCCAATAAATTATACCATGGAAAATGAGAAAAAAAAGTTGTTTTACTCACAAACAACTCTTCAAATTCCTAAATGGCACAAAAAGAGAAGCATAGAATCACAACCAAACACTCGTTTTCAAATCACAATAATAATAAAAGTGTTTTGGGGTATTCACAACATGTCCAATTGAATTTAAAACATATCATACGAATCAAATATAAACACACAACGCCAATTGGGGTCTAAGGTCAACCCTGCTACTCCTTACCATAGTCATACCTATAAGTGAGATAATCTCACTCTCCATTTATCTTGAAAGATACAGTTCCACGACAAGGGTGCAAGCAACGACAATTGTTTGCAATTTTCCTTTCACTCCTCCATGGTTCTGATGACACAATTCCCAAAGAAAGCAAAAATAGTGGGTGTAAGGAAAATACTAGGTTTTAGAGAAACCTGACAAATTTTAGAGTTGAATTGGGCTTCTGAAGTCTAAAGGCCCAAAAGCATTTAACCCAACATAATTATTTATTTAATTAAAATAAATAACATAAAATATCTAATAAATACTAATATATATATATTAAAAATCAGGTGTTACACAATACATACAATATTTACTCATAATTTAAATATACTTTTAGTTACTAATTTTTTATGTTAGTATTTGTACTTGTACTACCCGGTTTCGACAAGTCTTTCCAGAAGAGCACTAGATTTGAACTAGGAGACATTACTCATAGGCCTCAAAATCAAATACGTCTACTCATATTAGCTCTCTCAGCATGCCTCAGAACTTAGGGGCATGTGTATTACTCAGTCTCGGTAGGTCCCACCAAAGAGGCACTTGAACGAGTTAGGATGAGATCCCGCCAAGACAAACTTAGGTGAAGCCCAATGCCGAGTACCACTCGGCCGTACTGGAGCACCTAAGGATATGCATAAATAAGGAAATGTGTGAAATCCACTCTAACGGGTACATCTACATGATCCCCCGCAATATTAATGGCACTTATATCAGACAACTATGTTAAGTTCTAAGACTTTGGACGATGCCCAACCCCTCAAATTTTGGTTTTGATGATAACAAATAAAGGATAAATTTTGGAGTATCTAATGGTCTTGTTTGAGTGTTATAGGATCTATGTCGTCCAATGCCGCAATGATATTGTATCTCTCAAACTTAGACCTTATATTTCTATAAGCAAAGCGTCCAAATATGTTTTGTAAAGAACAACAACCAGCGTCCAATGTTTCTGCAAAGCAAGCGTCCAATGCCTATATAACTTACACTCTGTTTTCTATCTTAAAAGTTATATAATGTGACAATACGTTTTCGATGATGATTCTCTGAAATGTTTGATTATTCCCTCTCATTCTAACATAACATTTCATTTGAGTTTTCGGAAAGTACTGTACAGGGACAGAAAAACATTTCTCTGCAGAAATAGTACAAAAAGTGGAGGCGCTACATGTACGATTGTCTCCTCTATCTCTCCACCCCAAGCCGACACGTGAAAAACGGTCATATATTTGGAAGAGAACTGTTATTGGCAAAGGTACAGATCCCACAACGGATACTTTACACCAAACTGCCTATAAATAGAGGAACAAGCTCATGCATAAAAATGTGCGAAGATTGATTAAGAGCCGAAACTCTGTCAAAACGACTGGACAATTCACACTAAGCGAAAAAGAGCTTTCTACTTAGCTTTGCTAAGCGATTCTGTGTATTCGATATTATTATTGTAATATCCTCTCTGTGAGAGTTATTCTTTCTTTCTATACTCAAACAATTTCTGTTTGGAAAGCCAGGAGTGGCTTAGTGTTAAAGAATACTTGGGTTTACTTTAATCTCAGGGGGAGATTAAAAGGTGTGCCAGGAGTGGCTTAGAGAATACTTGTAGCCAGAAGTGGCAGGTTAAAATACTTGTTTGTAATCAGATTCTGATTAGTAGAATCCTTCAAAGGTTTTTGAATGAGAACTGGACGTAGCTCAGTTTGAGTGAACCAGTATAAAACTAAGTGTTCTACTCTTTTGCTTTCTAGCTTACTCGTAAATCTCTTAAGTTATCTCTTCACATACCACGAAAGAGTTTCTTTACACATTTTATTTACGAAAATATTTTACGTGTGTTCTGACGAAAAACGCAGTTTCATTGAACTGTTATATTTGAACCACTGGACGATAGCATAGCCTTCTGTTTCACAAGGTTCTTGTAAAACTTAAGATACACTATCTTCATATTTGCGAAAGGATTTCAAAGAAAATATAAACACACTATTCAACCCCCCCTTCCAGTGTGTTTCTCTGTATTTCAAACTAGGCCAATGGGCCTAAAAAGTCACTATTTATCTTGCCAAATGGAGGACATGTAATCTAATCTGATTCTAACTTAATTCCTTCTACATGCTTACCTCTGCACAATTAACTTGAGCGGCGAAGTGTCTTTGTACGTATCACCTACCATTGTACAAGGAGTGTAAGACCCGTTTTTGCTATGCTTTAATTTTAACTTGAATGAAATAAATAACAAGATATAGTTAAATTTATTTATGTGGAAAATTTTAATTAAATGAGTTGAGATGGTTTATTTGGTTTTATGGTATAAATATATGTTTGTTTTATTTTATGTCATGTACTACTCCGGACCTAATTATAAGCAACAAAAAAAAATGTACTCAAATATAAGCAAATTTTAACTACTTTTACCCTATTTAATGATACTATCCCATAAATACCCTTCAATTATTTGTGACTCTAGCTAGTACCAATGACTTATTTTTATCCTTGATATCAAGTTCCAATGAAGGGCACCTTAGGAAAAAAAGTTTATTTTTTAAATGTTATTAGTAGAATTAAATGACATTAACCAAATTTCTTAATTAACGCAAAGTTAGTTAATTTTGCTTATATTTAAATCTAGAGGGTGTGTGTGATTAATTAAGTGGAAAAAGAGTAAGTAATTCAAGTAAATGATAAAATCCATTTAATAATAGAAAATAATTGCTTTTATAATAAAATAGAAATTAGAACCAAGAGGGTCTAGCTCAGTTGGTTGAGCAGGGTGCGTGAATGTTGTAAACTTCCCGGTACTGTCTTCGATTTTTATGGATAAACAAAAAAAATAGAAATTAGAAAGTTGAAAATCAAGATTTGAAAGTGAGTGGAGAATATTAGAAGGACTATTAGTTTAAAGAATTGGGTTAGGCCTATGATCCAAGACCCAACACCCTTTTCATAGAAGAGCTAAAACCCTAAACCCTTCTCATTTTCTCGTTAAAGTTGGAGCTCCCTTAGAGCTCTTTCTCAATTTGTCTCCTCCTTTTCCATTCTCTCAAGGTTTCTCTTCCAATTTGTGGAGTTTCTAAGCTAGGTGAGTGGGTTTCTCTTTCTCTCCCATTCTCGTGATTTTTATAAATTTTAAAAACTAAAATCAAATAAAAATTTTACGTGGTCAAATTAAAAATCACGGTGCTTTATGGATTAAAATAATAGTTAAGCCCAATTAAATGCTTAGTTTATAAGAGAAACGAAAATGTAGATGATCTGAATATTTAATTTTCTTCTAGTTTATACTTTATATAGTTCAAACATGAATTTAGTTCCTTTAAAATTATATAAAGTGAAAAGATGAGGATTTATTCACCGTGTTCACTGATTTATAGTGAGTTATATTTATAATATATTTTAATTGAAATAATTGGTAGCTATTCTCATTTTTTTTTTTCACTTCACATATTTTCCTCTTTTGAATAAGTTAAATCCGACGTGACATAGTGTTCCTTTTAAGATCTTTCCAATCTCTAATTTGAAAACAGAAAAAAGGCAGAGATTTCCCCCCATTGACCCATTCCCCACTTGGGGTTGGGGAGAATCGAAATTTTGAGAAAAGTCATATAATTATCCCTTTAATATATCTTGCAGCCAATGTTCTGGTTCTTTGGAGGATTTACTGCGTTCCCCACTTAACGTAATAAAGTGGTGCAAGTAACGCCAATTTTAAAGGGCTCAAATATCAAATAATGTATTGCCAATGGCACAATCATAAAGCTGTTGTCCACTATCAAGAACTTTATATTGAGAATATAAGAATGGTAGATTCAACTTTCTCAGCTTCCAAGCTAGCTAGCAAATTAACAATCGAATATGTACAATTGTTTCTTTTATGTCTCCACAACCAAATCATATTTGAATTAAATACATTTGCTTCCCACAAAAATAGAAGCAAATTAAATGTTACTTGAGAAGAATGCCATGACCTGGATGACTTCGATCATCTATGACGACCTTTATAGTTACAAGGAAAATAATAAAAATAAAAAGTAGGTTTTTAATTGCATTATCAATTTGTATATGATGAACGAAAATCTTGATGATAATAACAAATCGTTTCCATGCAACTTTCCTATAAGTAGTGTTCATTAAACACGTCATTATTCTCACAAATCTTCTCATCTATACACACACACCCCTTTAATTTAGGTCACGTCTTCCAAATTATAACATTGTAGACTAGATATATGTCACATGTTGTCTAACTAAAGTTTGAAAGAAATTGCATGTTTCACACGTTTATACAATTTTGTTCTTAATTATGTTGATCTCATAGGATGCGTTTAATACCTGTTAAGGTACAGCACAAACAGAACAACACATGACAAACTCTCAAGTTACATGACAACTTTACGTCCTGTGCATTGTTTGGTGGATAATGGATAACGCAGACAAAATATTATGAAATTTACGGGAATATCCTTTTTAATATTAATTATTAATTCTCTTAATTATACCATTCTTATTATGTATATATATACGTGGGTTCAAAACACTGTCTATTTTAAAGGAGATAGAAACGAAAGAAAAGGAAACAATTGCGTTATACGTTTTTGTTTTAATTAAGTTGGGGTCATATCCATCATCTTCTCAAATATAACAACGTATAGCCAACCTTTTCTAAAGCACCATATCTCTTGATTGCGGAGTTGCTTTGTACTTGTTGACATACTAGACCAGTCCAAGAATCTTTTTGACTGAAAAACTTAATGTTTCATTATCTCTTCATACGGATTGTCTATTAATTATTAAAATAAAATAACTTTATGCATGAAAAAAGCTAAGAGCAACTGTAGGATGATTGATTTACAACTTTGGCATACTTAAACTTTGGCTTTACATAAAAGTGTCGACTAGCTTTTACATAGCAACAGAAACTGACTCATTAGACACTTGTCTGGTGAAAGTTGCGAATTGAATTATACTCGAGGCACCATATATATGTTGTTCTTTGTTTTTTTAGCCTCAAATAAATTAAATGTTTTAAAATTTAATTAGTTTTAAGAGAAATGTTTTTCAACATAGTTTTTTTGAACATAATCTCTATTATTGGCTGAAATTTATAAAATTTTGTGGGTTCCTCATCTTTTTTTAATGAAATTCTTTTCTAATTTTGTAGTTTTTAATAAAATTTAATCAGAGTGTATGTTAGAGAATGTATTCCTAGCACTCCTCATACATAATGTTGATTCTCCCCTTGGCTGTTACGGGGCAGGAGAGTCAAAAAACCTAGTTACATGCTAACAACAATTATAAAAAAAAAATAAAAGAGGTTAATAATTGTGGAAAGTGGGGATATCACCATTACGTTAATTATGTCATTATTATTCATCCCGATGATGAATCTTGGGGGATATTGTGGGGGTGATCATATGATAATTTGATAATATAAACAAATTATGTAATTTTCTTAGCTACTTCTTTAAAGTTTTCAAATTTTTTGTGGCAACCATGGCTTACCCTAAGTCTTTGAGAAGATTTGCCTTTTTTTATATTTTAAGACTTTAAGTGTAAATGATTGAAGATGATTAATAATTATATATTTTAGATATTTGATGTACTTTCTACTTAGTAATTGTGTGTGTATTGAAATTTGTATATTTGAGATTTTTAGTTTGTAAGATTTCATATTTGATTGGTGTATTTGCATAATTTTAAAAAACATTTGATATTTTTTGTTAAGACTTTAAATGGTTCACCAGGATTGATGATTAGTGCATGGGTGCGTGTGTTGGGTAACAGGTTCATGAGTTTCAAACTCGATTAAATCCAACCCAACTCGATTACATAAAAATATTTTAAAATACAATTTAACTATAAGTTTTATTATTCTAACAGTTTCTTAAAAAAAATAGTTTACATGTTAAAATAAAAATTATTTAAATATTTTACACAGTTACTCTATATAATTATATCAAGATTATTCAATTTAGAAATGAAGTTTGAATTTAAAATGCTTCAATCTCATAAGTCCAAACAAAAGTTAATAAACTAAAACAATTCAATCTCATAAGTCCAAACAAAAGTTATTAAGGAATAATATTTCAATATCACAAGTTCAAACAAAATTAATTAAGATATATTCATTTTAATTATCCGCGGATACCCATTTAAAGTATTCATCTTCTATCTGTTATGAATTTTATCTACTGGTACGGATATTTTTGTCATCCCCAAAATATATATATATATATATATATATATATATATATATATATATATATATATATATATATATATATATATATCCTCAAATAAATTAAATGTTTTAAAATTGCGAAGAAAAGAGTAATTATTTTTTTAAAATGAAAAAGCTGAAAAAATTTAATTAGGATGTACAAATTAAAATGAGATTTGACAAACACGTGTCTGTACATCTATCATTGTCTGATTGATCTTTTTTCAATTCATTGAACAAAAACTTCAATGTACGTCACGATCATATCTTTATCTTCTTTAGTTTCTCCCTTTTTCTTTTGGCTAAACAAAATAATTTTATATGCTAAACAAACATAAATGTTTATGAATAAAAAAAACAAACATAAATGTTTAAAAATTGCGTGTTCATTATTAAAATGATAAAAATTTAGTTGGTAGGTGAAAGGGATAAATTTAGTGGTCAACACATTGAACCAAAATAAAGACACGAGACCTAAGCCAACATGCATGCTATATATTATGACCAGAAAACTTGTCTTTATATTTCCTCTTTGGTATCACACGGTTTCTTTTTCTTTTTTTTCCCCTTTAAATATGCATAAAAATTTTGAATTATCAATATGTCTCAGTTTGAGTTAAACTATGTTCGAATATTTTAATTTTTTAGGTTCGAGTCTTATGAATCTTGTAGATGAAAGGAACGTAAATAAAAGAAGAAATCTCATTAAGAATGATTAGTCAGATTTTCCAACAAAAATTAGTCATTGGACAAGCCAAAAGAGATATATATTTCTCATCAATAACATAATAGCCCAAAGATAAATCATTTTCAATTGACTATAGACACCTTTAAAGTTACATAACGAGTCTTTAGGGTCACATTCATAAAAGATCAAATTAAAAAGTGAGCTAACTATATACAATTATAATTGAAATGATGTGAGTAACGCCACTAGTCCTATCAAATTTGACATTCAACTAACATGGTTTTTCTTTTTCTTTTTTTTTTGTTGAGAGAAAACTAACACGGTTATTAGTGCAGAAGTTGAATAAATAAGTATCCTACCCTTTAAGTTTTCTATTTCTAGTTCTAACGCACAAGACCATGCAGGTGACACAATAAAGAAATATTGAGAATACCTGTTCACACTACGAGCATGTTAAAGACATGCTTGGCACAACGGCCGACACCATCGCACATTAGATTATATATATAGGGGAAACTATGTTATATATATATATATATATATATATATATATATATATATATATATATATATAAGTGATATAATGTGATAGAAAGATAAAGATAAAGAAAAATGAGTTGAAGAGATATTCAAAATAATAGAATGTTCAAATATCATTACTTTTTTTGCTTTTGCTTGATCATGGGATATGTTGTGAGCTGTAACTATTTGTTTGTACGAAAAATATTACGTACCATGCGAACAGATAAAGATTGACTCAAAGATTTTATAGTTTCCTATATATATATAATTTTATTTTCTATCTTTTTTTCTTCTCTCTCTAAGTATCAATTAGCAATTTGAGGTGTCTATATACATTTTTGCAAAGCAAAATACTTTACTGTGATGAATACTAGTTGGTTTTGACAGAGCAAGAAGCAGAAAGGAGATCATGACAAATATCTTTTTTTTTTTTTCTCAACTAGGTAAAAAACCAAGACAAGCACCTGTAATTAAATGTTCTAGATTGAGGCACAGCCTCACTGCGGCTCACGAAGATCAAAAGGCAAGTTGGTGTCCAATGTTCAGAGCGTGAGCAGTGCAATGAAGGATATTCGATCAACACATGAGACATGACAAATATAGTTTAAATATGTTTTTAATCTCTTAAATTTGGATTTTTTTTTCCCTTCAAATTTAAAATTATTTTTTTAGTCTTTAAAATTTGCATAATGCTCTTTTTAGTCCCTTCTCTATCATATGAGCCAAACAAAAAATAAGAAATTCGTTATTTTATTGTGAAATTATGAAAGTCTTGGATCAGTAGTGACAAGTTATACATGTCTTCTACACATCTTGACTCTAAACTCTACTGATCCCATTAAAGGTAATATAGTTGAATTTAATTAAACTATATAGATTAATATTAATTAATAATTAAAATATTATTTAAATAGTATTTTATCCATTATAAAATTGTTATTTATATTAAGACAGAAAGAAGATCAAATGTGTGAGATTTGATAGAGGAGGTGAGTATTATAGATGCTTCAATAAAACTAGAAGAAATTCAGGATCTTTCGCTAGCTAGATTTCTAAAAGAATGTGGAATTGAAGCTCAATACACTAAGTCTACTACTCTTGAGTATAATAGAGTTGCTAAGAGACGTAATTGCACACTTATAGATATGATGAGATGCATGTTGAGCCATTTGTCATTGTCAAATTTTCTTTGGGGAGATGCATTGAGAATTGTTGCTTACATTCTTAATGAAGTACTTAACAAATTTATGCTATAAACTCCCTGTGAGTTTATGACCAGAAGGAAGTTGAGCTTGAGGCAGTTTCATGTGTGACATTATAAGGCAAAAGTTACATCTTATAATTCTAGATTTTCTTGATTGAACATATTGTCACTAAAAAACATGTTGCATATCCACTTACTAAAGGTTTAATTGTTGAAGTTTTTCTAGAAACATGTAGCTTAAATGAGTTTAGTTAAGTTCCTGTTTGTTTGTTTGTAGTGAGAAGAAGCTGAAAAGAAGTGAAATGAATAGTAAAACGAGATAGTACCCACACTTTTACACTCTACTTAATTCAAAACTTTCATCTCAATTTACTTTCATTATATTTTATTCCACTTTATCAAACATTCTATAAGTCTCTTGCTCTAACAGTACACAGAACCGTGACAACGATGGTGGCAACCACAATGCTCTACCTATGTGTGTGGTTCAAATGGTAAAGGAATGACCAAATTTGGGGCTTTTACAAAAAAGTATGGAAAAAGGCTTTGTTTTGTCACTGTGTGGAGATGGGAAGTGGAGATGAATTTGCTATTCACTATGTTTGGTATCAATTTTTACGTCAAAAATGTATATGAGTAGCATATATTCATTCTAGTTTTCGAAAATTTAAAATTAAAAAAATTGAAATTGAAAACTCTAAATTAAAATAGAGTTTAGCTTTTAATTGTTTCAAAACTAAAAAAATAAGGCTTAATTACCAAATTGGTCCCCAAATTATTTAAAATACTTCAATTTGGCTCCCAAATTTTAAAACGCAACAATTTGGTTTCCAAAATTTTAAAAATGCATCAATTTGGTCATTTCTGTCCAATTGGAGTTGACGTCGTTAATAATTTGGGACCAAATTGACGCGTTTTAGAATTGCATTATTAACGACGTCAACTCCAATTGGACGAAAATGACCAATTGATGGATTTTTAAAAATTTAGGGATCAAATTGACGCGTTTTAAAATTTATGGATTAAATTGAAGTATTTTAAATAATTTGGGACCAATTTCGTAATTAAGCCAAAAAATAAAAACCATTCCGAACAGGCCTTAATGATTCTTATATTTTAATGATTAATTAATGCTATTCATGCGAGAGAATGATGAATTTAATTAAATTATGTGGATTATAATTAATCAATAATTAAAATATTATTTAAATAATTATTTATTAATTATGGAATTATTATTTATATTAATGCATTTGCCAATTTACGAATACTATAATTTGGACTCTGTATTAGGAGTGGTCTGTGATAAGTTAGACGCGTGCTTGACTAAGCTTGTCCAGAAACACTTCTATAAGAAGAAAATAAAAAGAAAAACATAAAATGAACTTCTTCATAAACTAAAATTAACTTATGTATAAGCTAACTTGTAGAAGTCCTCTCCTTTAACTTTTTTAGAAAATGAGAGACTTTATACAAATTTGCTTATACATAAGCTAATTTTAGCTTATGGAGAAACTCATTTCATGTTTTTCTTCTTATTTTCTTCTCGTAGAAGTGTTTCTGAATAAGTTTACCCAAACAAGCCCTAAATCTTTTTGTAGCTTGTTGAAAGGTCTCTATCCTCTTCAGGTGAGTTAAAAAATTGTCTCCTCGTTATGTAGTTTTATAAACGTGTACATTCACTCTTCATATAGTTGGCAGTTTCTCTTACACAAGAATTTTCTGATTTCTCTCTTCATTGAATCACCAAACTCTGAGATCAATTTAGGTACACATTCTTGATTTATCTCTCACACGTACATATTGATTTTTTATATGATATAATTTGTGTCTATGTGTTATTTGGGTGTTCTTAAATGGTTTTAAATCCATTAAACATTACTTCTTTCTGTTGCAAAGCACATGATTGCTCCTTCTTAGACTTATAAACAACATTAACAATAAACTAAAAACATTAATAAAATATTACACACCAAAAAAAAAGGAAAATAATTTTTTTTTTTTTTTTTGCTCCCGAACATGTACAGCCAGCAAGAAAAGACATTATGTGATTAATTTTCTCCGTGCTTTCTTGTCTATCCAAAATGCATATATTCGTGTTCAAATAAGTTGGCATTTTCACCAATATACGTGTAACTTTCTTGAACAGATTATAGCATTAATTTAAAGGAAGCAAAGCAAGAAAAAACTACAACATGTGTCATCGTGGTTCCTACTAGTATAGCAGCAACATAGCCAAGTATAAATTCCACTAAAAATACAAAAGAAAGGTCAAGTCACTAGCTACAAACCGTACAATTAATATATTTCGAATATCCTTATATGTACGGATATTTCGAAAATACCCTTTGATGACATATCTCTATCATATCCCGTACCAAATAGCGGTATGTGTATGATACCCAACTACCTTTGGAGCATTTCTAGGGTGGACCACTTTTTAAGTGGTTCACCATGAATCATTTTAAAAAAATATTATAATAATAAAATATTTTTATATATGATTTTTTATAATTTTAAAAAATTATAATTTTTAAATATGAACTAATAATAATATCTAGAGTAAATTACAGCAGCACCCCCTGAGGTTTCATGTAATTACACATAACCTCACTCTTTTTTATTTTCCTACACTAGCACCCCTTTAAGTTTGAAAACATTACACTAACACCCCCTGATATATTTGTAAACATTACAGTGGCACCCCCTCAAACCTTACACTAACACCCCCTACAGGGGTGCCAAAGTAATGGTTAAAAAAGCAGGGGGTGCATGTGTAATTACACGAAACCTCAGGGGGTGTTGCTGTAATTTACTCTAATATCTATTGTCAGTTCATATTTAAAAGGGTTAATTAAGTTTTTAGTTTCTAAATTTTTTTAAAATTTGATTTTTAGTTCCTAAACTTTAGTTTGACTGGTTAAGGTCCCTAAATCGAATTTTAAAAAAGTTTAAGGATTAAAAACTTAGTTAATCCTTTTAAATATGAATTGATAGTGGATATTATTGTCAGTTCATATTTAAAAATTATAATTTTCTAAAATTATAAAAAATCATATATAAAAATAATTTATTATTATAATATTTTTTAAAAGTGGTTCATGATGAACCACTTCAAAAGTGATCCACCCTAGAAATGCTCCTACCTTTGTATCTAAGCTTGTCTCATCTTCAAACTTCTTATATACATTTTCGTTCTTTAGGTAAAGAAAGAATTAATATCATAATTTGAATATAACATTTGTATATAAGTTTAACTATGATTATACTTTTTCAATAAATATTGTAAGAGATTAAAGATTATTTAACAATAAAGAGGGAAGATGAGTGATAAAAGGGGATTAGCCCACCGGATTAGCTCATTTAGCCCACTTTCTTAGAAAAATAAAGATATAGTTATTAATCTACTTGGACATCCTCTCAAAAAAAAAAAAAAAAAACTCTACTAGGACATAGTATTTATTGGGCATACCGTGACAGGTTAATCTATTGGTCCCGTAGTATTTTTTTAATTAAGTAAAAAAATAATAAAAAATAATGTAGAATTTTAGATTTTTTTTTAATTTAGTGTATTTAAGACCCAATATTTTAAATTAGGAAATTATTTTCTTTAATATTTTTTAGTTTTATAATTTTTAAATTTTCCTAATTTTTAACTTTTTTTTTTGTAAATCATCCTGTTAAGATAAGGTTAAATTACTCTGCAAGTCCCTATACTTTTACCAAATTTTCAATTAGGTCTCTGAACTTTTTTTTTTCTTTTAATTGGGTCCTGAAATTGTATTTTTTTTTCAATTAGATCCTTCGTCCAATTGTTGTTATGAAAAATCAACCATAGACACTTAATTAGATGTGCAAACGGTGAATTGATGCTTTTAGAATGTGTTATAAGCACAACTGAATCAATTCTGAGAGTTTTCTGCAAAATTTTAACCTCTATAGGTCAATTTAACCCAGGTATTGCAGAATTCTCTTAGAATTAACTCAATTGTACTTATAACACATTTCAGAAGCATCAATTCACCGTCTACACATATAATTAAGTATCTGCGTTGATTTTTCATAACAACAATTAGACGAGGGACCTAATTGAAAAAAAATAAAAATTCAAGATCCAATTGAAAAAAAAAGTTCAGGGACCCAATTAAAAGAAAAAAAAAAAGTTCAAAGACCTAATTGAAAATTTGGTAAAAATATAAGGAGCATGTTTGGATTTCTGGTGAGAGGGTTCAAAAGTATATTTGAGAACAAAATCAATTTCAGATTATGTTTGGTTACCCCTCAAAAATATGTTGAGAGTAAAATTTTGCCTACAAACTTAATTTTGAAGAAATAAGACTTTAAATACTTTTACAAACTTAATTTACAAACTTAAGTTTAATCCAAACTTAAATTTACCAACTTTTATCCAAACATGCACTAAGAAAATGGATATATGAGCATCATGGATGCTATTTCGTACGAAGTAATGAGCACAAAAGGTCACGCGCACATAATCACAAATGGACTAGTTTTTTTTTTTTTTTTTTTAGTTAAAATAAAAATCAACTACCAATCAAATTGAAGAACTCAATGCGTAGAGTCTCATCAAGTTTGCTTTCGTATTCTTTATCATTTCCCATACCAGTAATTCTTATACGAGTACAAACATCACACGTTTAGATGTAAGCAATTAAAACATCATACTTCATTAATAATAATAATAATAATAATTACAACGTGAAAAAAAAAAAAAATGCACGTGGAAAGTTTCTCTTATTTTCTTCTCTCGTATCCCTGAATTTTCATTCTTGGTTTGCACCTTCGACCAACAATCTTTTTTTTATCCGTAGGAAACCTTCAACCAACAATCTAAGCAAATTGTGGGTTAACCCAATAAGTCTCTTACCTCTTAATTGTTCCCTTTGACTTCGTTTTGTTTGTTCTCATTGTAAATTTTGTATTTTCTTAGAAGAAAAATACCCATAAAAAATCTTTATTTCCTATCCTCCACATAATATGGGTTATTATGACATTAAACATTGATTCTAAAATGTATTATTTTTTTGATGATTTATTAAACATTGATTCTAAAATCTATTACTAGTATACATTTTAATTTCACATCTTTTAGGGGAAAAAATGTTATCATGTCTTTTTAGGAGATTGATGGAGCACAGTGCATGTCAACCACTAGAAAATTGATTTGTCCAAAGAATTTTTCTTGATCAAGTTGTTTACGGTAAAGAGGAAGCTTATACAAGTGCATGCCTAGAAAATGGGTTTTAGTACAAGAAAAGGGGAGTTCCAAAAAAACAGGTACAAGAAAATGGACGTAGTTGAATTGTAATAATGAGAACAATGTCAACCACTTGAAAGATTTTTATTATTCTAAGCAAGGTTCATTTAGGTGAAGTGACTTGTGATAGAGAGAATTCAAGAACATATTGCAAACCTATGATACAATTGAATGTGAGTGGGGAAGGACTACGAAAAATTACAAAATTGATAAAGAATCACAATGATTGTTCCACTTGAATTGAACAAAGATATTTGTTGTATTCTGTGAGAAAAATATCAAATGCCAAAAGAGGTCTCAAACATTGTAATAAATAAGAAGTTATTTAAGGGAAAAAGTTGTTGGGCTTTATAATCTTTGTGTTAACACTGTAAATATAAATAAAGAGGAAGAAAAAAAGGAAGACAATGCAAAAGAAAGATGAAGAGGTTTAACTCTATTCAACAATAGGCGAAGTTTGAATGTACAATAAAGACAAAGGGAAAGATATAAAGCCAAAAAGTAATAAGACTAAATTATCCTTACAAATAAGTGAAATAGCAAAAGTATATATTATTTGACTATTTGTATAACGATTAAAAAAACATGCATAATTATATTCATACAAAAAAAAAAAGTTGAATTTAATTGAATTAGAAATATTTAGTCCTTCGTGCACTACTTAGAAAATACACAAGCATAGAATGTCATATTCTACCATTCTATGTAAATGGATCAAGAGTTACTTTAAATCAACGTCTTTTGATGAAATGGTAAATCGAAAGTTAATTGTAATTGCTTTCAAGATGTTATAGATTTTTTACAATACTTATTTGTACTAACCAATGCAACTAAGTCTGTGCCCCTTTTGTTATATTAGTATAATCATTGTTGCTGAAATGGTAAAATGTCATGTATAGTGTTCATGGTAATAAAAAAAGCTTTCATTAGAAATTATAATAAAAGTAAATTAATAATATTAAATATTATATATTTTAATTATTTTTTATTTTCAATTTTTTAACTATTTCACTCTTTCAGAATGATGATTAGCTTCCCTCAAAAAAAAAAAAAAAAAAGAATGATGATTAGCAAAATCATTCCAAAATTTTGGTCATGGACTCATGGGCTCTGAAGAGTACTTTGTGGATTTTGAGATGGGTTGGGTATTTTGTTTTGGGAAATTTCTTTATGCACCCCTTTTTTTGCTTGGTGCACCCCAAAACTTATAAAGTTCCCATCTTACCCTTCTTCCCTCATTCATTCTCTTCTTCTCTCCATCTTCCTCTTCACCGCATCATACCTTCTCGCCGCCACCACTAATCCTTTCCCTCATGCGTTTGCGTTGCCTGCATAGCCTCCTCACCCTTCGAATTCGAGACATAAAATTACGGTTTCATAATTACGGATTGCTCAATCCGTAATAAATTTGTATGTATTACGGATTGAGCAATCCGTAACACATTTGTATTATGGATTGTTCAATCCGTAATACATGCAATGTATTACGGATTGAGCAATCCATAACACATTTGTATGTATTACGGATTGAACAATCCGTAACACATTTGTATTACGGATTGTTCAATCCATAATACATACAATGCATTACGGATTAAGCAATTCGTAATACAAATGTGTTACGAATTGCTCAATCCATAATACGTACAAATGTATTACGGATTGAGAAATTCGTAATACATGTGTATTACGGATTTCTCAATTAGTAATTGTGATTCCCGAATTCGATCTTTACTTTCATTTCACGCTCCTCGACTCCTTCACTGTCGTGCGTCTCTCGTTCGCTGCCTTTTCTCTTGTCTTCACTTGCTAGACTTTCGCCAAGCTCCTAGTGCGATGCTGTGAAGAGGAAGATGGAGAGAAGAAGAGGGTGAGCCAGGGGAGATGGGAGAAGGGTAAGAGGGGAATATTAAAAGTTTGGGGGTGTACCAAGCAAAAAATGGGGTGCATAAAGCAATTGCCTTTGCTTTGTTTGGGCACCATTAGATGGGCCCAGTGTTAACGCATCAGGTGTGGTCATTTAGAATAAAATACAGCAGCAGCATCAGATTTTAGGCCGAATTGAATAGAATTAGGTGATGGGTTTGGGGTCTAATTAACTATTTCTATTTTTATTTTGTATACATTTTCTGATATACTATTTTAATTTTTTTCATTTTTTAAAGAATATTATTAAAAATTAGGTGTTTATAGCCAATAATTACTTTCTTTATTCTAAAAAATTAATAATATATAGTGTAATCGGGAATATTTAAAAAAAGAGTGATCTGTATACGTACGCTTAGATTTACTCCTTCAACATGTCAAGTGAGAAAATTGTGAATGGAAAATTCTTACTCTAAAAGAAAAGTTAGTAAAATGAATTATTTAAACAATGATTACTTTTAACAAAATAAAGAATTTTGAAATTGGTTGTACAAAGCGTTGCACTTAAACATGCACTTATACGAACCAAAAAAAAATGCACTTATGGATATGACAATATCGTGCGACTTATAAAATCAGGAGACATTGTTTTTCTGATTTGAAAATAAACGGGTTTATAGAAATACAGCCAGTTGAACAGTATACTATTCAATTAGCCATGTGAACTATGGATACAGTTAGAAGAAAGTGTCTAAACTATTATTTGAGAAAATAAAATAAATGAACATTTAAGACAAATGTTCCGTAGGCAATGTGGATTATGGAAATACTAGGACCAAATAAATTATCATGACATGTAACTTAAGAGAATGTGAAGGAAGAAAATTGTAATTCACTCTAGTGAATATTCACCTGATTGAGAAGCTAATAGATTTATCTCAACAACAGATGAAAGGCAACATGCATGCACTTCACTTGACTAACAGAACAGAAACCTTAGACCTTTGCTAAAGGAATCTAACATGAACATATTATCTATAAATATACATCTAGAGGCATAGAAAAAACATATATATATGATTTTGGATCTCCAGACATGATTATAATTATTTGATGCAGTTATTACTAATTGAATTTTATTTGAAGCTGTTATTTCTTGATTGCACACAACAATGTACTTAGATTCTTAGCACAGTTTCTTGGAGTCAGTATTGAACCAAGCCAGTACTCCTAGGAAAAACAGACTTCAATGAGAGTTGGACCAAACAGTAGCAAAGATGGAGTTCAGACATTTGGAATATGAAAAATTAGAGTTTTATAGAATTTCTGGAGAAGGGACTAAATCAACAAATGAAATGGACATACTGGCATACTGCCAACTATCACACAAAAGGAGAAAAGATCTAAAAAAAAAAGGATAATATCATATTAAAGCAAATGGACCAATGATAAAGACTTTACATGCTCATCTGAATTGTCTATGATTCTCATCTAGTTTTCTTCTTTCCAAAGTCTTTCTTTTCCCCCTCTATAAAAAATGGTCTGTTTCATTTCTCTCATTACCATTCATCAAAGTTACTTTTTAAGCACATTGCAATGCTTGTATAGCATTCAAGACTAAAATTGGGGGTGAAAACTGAAAATACAATGGCATTACAAAGGGCTATCCACAAAAGTCACAAATGCCAGATTACCATATCTATTCATGTACAGCTTTCATGACCAATGTAACAGCCAATAATTTCTGAAATTTCTATTGTATAGCATTGATGATTTGGCAATAAGTATCATGATAATCCACATATTTTAAATCAATTTCCTTAGTTGCAAGTTCACTTACTAGCATTACCCTCAGGCCACTTCATACCAACTTATTTCACAACATAGCCAGAATATCCAACAAAATTTTCCAGAAGCTAGCAGAGAATTTCTTAAGAGAAAATAACCTATCACTCAATAATCAGGATAAAACAGTGTGTGCACATGTGTGTATGGCTTGAATCTAAAACCAAGGATATATCATCCCTGTTAAGTGCTTGTCGTGGCAACAGTAAATAAAACTGATATTGAAAATTCAAGCAATGGAAATAAGAAGTTGGTACGCAAAAAATGAAACAATAATCTTTTTGATCAGTGTAACAAATGGTACAGAAGTAAAATCTTATATCCAAAATGAAAAAGGACTGGGAATAACAGCTACCCAAAACAATCAAGAAAATGATGGAAGAAACAATAGGGCATCCTATACTACTACTATCTATCAATCCTGGTAAAAATAAATAAAAGATCAATTACTATGTATCAATCAAGAAATTTTAACTAACTATTATTTATAATATGTGATTGTTAGCTAATTAAAAAGAATTTTTTGAATTACTATTATTTAACAAATTGCTTTCAAATGTTAATGCTACCTTGTAGTGCAGGGGTGAGAAACTTGTGGAGAACAAAACAAATACATTTTCAATCTAATGGTGTGATCCTAGTTCTTCCATAGAGAGAAATTATTAGGTAATTTTAGACTATTGCTTGTAATAATTTTTTGTCCAATTTCTAAGTGACATCGTATTTTTATTTTTTTTGGACTACCATGACATTGGTGTGAAGTATCTACTAGCTTTGACCAATCTCTATCGGGAAACATGTCTGTCTACCTTTAATGGGATATTCCCTCCCAACCACATTTTTTCCATCTACAAGGCTCAAACCGAAATCTTGCTTAAGGGGACTGGTTCCACTTGGACCAACAATTTGGTGTGACATACTACCTCTAGTCCTAATTATAAACAACATAGGAAAATCATCAATACCAAAAAAAAGTAGTTAATACAGTTTTTTTAATTAATTATAACATAAATTCAATTTTTATTTCAAAAACACCATTTGCTTTATGTGATTGTCATAGGAATAAGTGAATGTATAGGGAGTAGAGTTAACAATAAAGTAAGAGTATAAAAGAAATTTAACCTTGAGTGACTTTAAAAACTAGTGATTGTTTTTTATAATTAGGAACAAAGAAAAAGTTAATTTGTTGCTTATAATTTGGTGCAACAGAAGTAAAATCTTATATCCAAAATGAAAAAATGGATTGGGAATAAACAATCAAGAAAATGATGGAAGCAACAATGGGGCGTCCAATACTACTATCTATCAATTCTGCTAAAAAAAAATTAAAGAAATTTTAGCTAACCATTATTTATAATATGTGATTTTTAGCTAATTAAAAAGAATTTTTTTAATTACTATTATTTAACAAATTACTTTCAAATGTTAATGCTAGCTTGTCGTGCAGGGGTGAGAAACTTGTGGAGAATAAAACACATACATTTTCAATCTAATGGTGTGATCCAAGTTCTTCCATAGAGACAAATTATTAGGTAATTTTAGACTATTTCTGGCCCATGATTTGTCCAATTTCTAAGTGACATCGTATTTTTTATTTTTTTTTGGATCATCAAGATATTGATATAGAGTATCATTAACTTTGTTGATGACTAATCTCTATCGGGAAACATGGCTGATCACCTTTAATGGGGTCTTTTCTCCCAACCACTTTTTTTTCATCTGCAAGGCTTGAATCGAAACCTTGCTTAAGGGGACTAGTTCCACTCGGACCAACGACTTGTTGGTGTGACATAGTATTTAAGTTTTTCTCTGAGGACTCTATGACCTTCACTATTGACTTTCCCAAATCATCGTCATGGTCGCTTCTCATAATGAAAATGTGCTTAATATTCATTACAAGATTAAAAAAAATAAAATAAAAAAGAAAAAATATTGGGTTGGTAAAGTAGGAGAGTCAACGGTCTACGTAGCCATGCTGTGCTCCAAATAATTTGAAGAAAGCGCAGCCACGAGCCAGAGGAAGCATGCATTGCATCTACCTACCTACCCATTTCAACTATGTATATATATCCAACCTTTCCAAACCATTGCAGCATCGATCCCAATCATCATATCATAGCCTTATCTTTCGTAGCTACTACTACTTGAGTTGTTTCATTCTTTGGTGCAAGGAAGCTTAATTAGTTGTTGGTTGAGATTGAAAATTTTAGGATAATGGTGAGTGTTGAAGAGATCCGTAAGGCACAACGTGCGGAAGGCCCTGCCACCGTGATGGCTATTGGCACGGCCACTCCTCCCAACTGCGTGGATCAGAGTACCTATCCTGATTATTATTTCCGCATCACCAACAGTGACCACAAGGCAGAGCTCAAAGAAAAGTTCAAGCGCATGTGTAAGATACATATATATACCTATCTTCTTCATTTCATTATATATATGTTCACTTGCTAGCTTTTATATGTTGGAAATTCCACACATCAACTAGAGATATGACTAGATTAAAGTATATAAGTGGGGCACTCTCACTTTACGAGTCGATTTTATAAGGTTGAGTCAGGTTCAAAATCCAAATTCTAAAACAGTATTTTGGACTTCTTAGGGTATGTTTGAATTGGTGTTGAAACCACGTTGAATGGAGAAATTGCGCGTTCCAAGACAAAAATCCAAAAGTTATGTGAGAGAAGCTTTTTTTTGAAAGCCAGTTGCGTTGAATCCAACTCGTATCCAAACACACACTTAGGCTGTTATCGAACCACCCACACATTTTCAGTCTTGCAAATTTTACTCTCGGATATGTCTAGTCCTTGGCATGAGGAGGATGTGTTAGAGATCACACATCGACCAGTGATATAGCTAAATTAAAGTATATAAATAGGAGACCACTCTCATCTCGATTTTGTAGGGTTGAATTAGGCCTAAACCCAAATGGTAAAGTATATAATATGTATTTGTTTATTTTCAATACCTTTGATTTGCTTAATATTAATGAAAATGAATTTGTTATTTCAGGTGATAAGTCAATGATTAAGAAGCGATACATGTACTTAAATGAAGAGATCTTGAAAGAGAATCCCAGTGTTTGTGCTTATATGGCACCTTCATTGGATGCAAGGCAAGACATGGTGGTTGTGGAGGTACCAAAGTTGGGAAAAGAGGCAGCAACAAAGGCAATCAAGGAATGGGGTCAACCCAAGTCCAAGATCACCCATCTCATCTTTTGCACCACCAGTGGTGTGGACATGCCTGGTGCTGATTATCAGCTCACAAAGCTGCTAGGACTTCGTCCCTCCGTCAAGCGTTACATGATGTACCAACAGGGCTGCTTTGCCGGTGGCACGGTGCTTCGTCTGGCCAAAGACTTGGCTGAAAACAACAAGGGTGCTCGCGTGCTTGTTGTGTGTTCTGAGATCACAGCAGTCACATTTCGCGGCCCAAGTGACACCCATCTTGACAGCCTTGTGGGGCAAGCCTTGTTTGGAGATGGTGCAGCTGCTGTCATTGTTGGATCAGACCCTTTGCCGGTTGAAAACCCTTTGTTTCAGCTTGTGTGGACTGCACAAACAATCCTTCCAGACAGTGAAGGGGCCATCGATGGCCACCTTCGCGAGGTTGGACTCACTTTCCATCTCCTCAAGGATGTTCCTGGACTCATCTCAAAGAACATTGAAAAGGCCTTGGTTGAGGCCTTCCAACCTTTAGGAATTGATGATTACAACTCTATCTTTTGGATTGCACACCCTGGTGGACCAGCAATCTTGGACCAAGTTGAGGCTAAGTTAGGCTTGAAGCCTGAAAAAATGGAAGCTACTAGACATGTGCTCAGCGAGTATGGTAACATGTCAAGTGCATGTGTGCTATTCATCTTGGATCAGATGAGGAAGAAGTCAATAGAAAATGGACTTGGCACAACTGGTGAAGGCCTTGAATGGGGTGTGCTATTTGGTTTTGGCCCTGGACTCACTGTTGAGACTGTTGTGCTTCGCAGTGTCACTGTCTAATCATATTGTGCAATTTGCACGTTCTGTTTGAAAAATGTATTCTTTCTCTTCTGCTTTTTTGCCCTGCCTTCCTCACATGCTTCTTTTTGTATACCAGTAAATAAGAACATGTCATGTTATTAATGCAATTAAGCTTAACACATAATTGATCTATATATACAGTTGCAAAGTGAATAGCTTTTGTCCAATTTCATCTTCATTAAAAGATTCTTTGTGACTGACTATAAATTAGATTGCAGGATTTTGTGAACCAGGTTGATGGTGTAATTGTGTAAACAGAGTTGTACCAATCAACTTAGTCCACTTTGGCTTAAAATTTTTTGTGTTGCGTGAGTTATCTGACTGAGAAAAATTATACAAAAGGATTCGATTAGTATTAAGTAAACATAGTAGCTAAGAAAATGTATTTTCTACCTTGATTACTTAAAGAACTAAATCTTGGTTGACACAAGTAAGGACAAAATTATAAAAGAAACATATAAAAAATATTGTTCCATATCACTTACCAGAGTATAGATTCCAAGGTTAGAATTAGAATTAGCAGAATTATTTTCTGAAATGTATGGATTGGTCCTTGACTAATTAAATAATTGGTTAAATTAGCCTTTAGAGTTATTTTCTGGATTGACAAGTTAGATTAGCTGCTATTATTTTAATTTAAAAAAATTCAGATTCTATTAGAGCATGAAATACACCATTATTTTGCAATTTTAAACCCTGCTGGAGTGGCAAATCTTTCCTACATGTTATTAGAGGTTAGAAGTGGCAATGATCATATTTTATTGTATCGAAGTTTATGTTTTCTGTAGTAATAAAACAGAAAGTTTGTGATTTTTATTGATTCATAGGGTCATTTTAAGTCTGCAATGTTGCTGCTAAATGTCACAAAGACACCGGATTTATAGTGAGAATGAGGGAGAGTATTATTTGATGGGTCAAGTTCTTTTCAGTCAATTGTATTGTTTGGTTTTATTTTGAATGCTGTTATTTTTCCTTGAATTGATGCCTAAGATTTTGTTAATGCTAGTAGAGCCATTGCCGGAATTCATCAATTCAAAATGATTTGCATGCCCAAGATTTTGTTAATCCAAGTAGACCATAATCCATGGGGACTGACAGACCATGTGGAGTATACAACATTTTTTCCAATGAGATTTTTTAAGTTTATTTTCCCTCTTAGACCATACAAAACTATTTAAAAAAAAGAATTATCTATTATAATACATAAACCTAGAGAGATGAAAATAGTTTTTCCACTTCATGTTTTAGCAAATATTTATACTGATTTAAGTTGAGTTTACTTGACAACAAAAGCTAAAGTACCTCACAAGAAAAGCTAAGTTGAGTTTATTTTGTTTTTTCTCCTTTTCGTTCGACCTCGGCTACGCCCTGCACTTCAATAAACGTGTAGAGGTGGGTCTCAAAAGAGAGACTTAAATTAGGAACAGAGAAACCTTGCTAGAATTGTTCAATCTTTTACTAAAGGAGAGTCGAGAAATGTGTTATCAAGGACCTATTTTAATCATCTCATGTTCTCATAACTAGTAAGTAAGTATCATTTATTTATTTTAGCGTAGCCTTGTAAGAAGTTACATGCAGATGACTATTAAGCAACAGAAGCAAGTGGTCAAGTACTAGTATCAAATTTTGTGGAAGAGCCCTACATGACAGCATGCTTTCAAACTCTCCACAAGATTCCAACAACTATTTTTCTTATTCGTCATTCTACTGAGATATCTTCTTATTTATTGCTGCTTGCCTGAAAACCATAAAAGATTATTTTGATGAATAGCACATATTGAACAGAGTCTAATGATATAAAGATATTCATGAATATACAATAATACCCAAAATATGACTTTTAAATAGTTATCACAAAAGAACAGTTTTCAATGATATTAGTATTACAATCTATGATTGGTTGACCATGTTAAAACCTTTGTACTATCTGTGCATTCTAATTAAATTTATACAATATTACAGTGTTTACATAAGTACTAACTTTGTGCATAGGCCAATAATCACATGCCTGTGTATTGAAAGACAAATTTAAATTGATCTGTATACCTTCTGTTTAGGTCGAGACCTTTTCTGAGTTTTCTTTGGAGCTGGCTTGGAAGGAGGAGCTTTTGGAGTGCTACCACTGGGTTTTGAAGGTTCCTTCTTAACCTTCTCTGATGACTGAGATTCAACAGGTTTCTCAGCTTTGAGTGATGCCATTTTACAATTATCTTCTAAGAAAAGTGTTCTTAGTTTGCTAAAAAGTGTTCTTACAATTATTCAAGTGAGTGCAAGAGACATCCATTTATAGATGAATTTGAGAATAACATGACCTCAAATTTTCAATTCTATTCCATCAAATTGCCAGCAACCAACCTTCTTGGGGAATGGAATAAGCTGAACTGGAGGCCTATAATGATATGCTGTAGCATCTGATGCTTTACCTTAGGCAATTTTATCAGATATTATTGGATTCATATATTCTACAATATCGTTGATGTCATTCAGGAATGCATACCATTTAACAGATATACCACTAAGGGATGCGTGTTCAGATGAAGGCTCCTTGAACACTGATATTTTAATTCTTGTTATAACTAGACTATTTTCTAATTTGGTTTAAATCTATTGGCTTCCTATCCAGAGGTGGACCCAGGATTCAAAGACTGGGGGGGGGCCAACCATGAACATTAAAATTCATCTAATAAATATAACTAGTATCAAAATTCATACAAAAGTAATTATAGTTATATATTTTTCATAATGATCTAAGACATACAATAAAAAATATATTTACATAAAAGATAAATTAAACATTTTTTTAAAGACCCAAGATCACAAATGACAAACACCAATTTCATATGTCACCAAGAACTCCAATGGATTTATAATAAAAATTTGTATCCACATTAAGCATATTTTTTTTATGAAAAATCATATTAATTATAGTCCAAAAATCTACTAAACTAAAATAAATTATGTTACTCACTAAATTGTCTTTTACGACAATAGTGGCCAACAACATCAAAGAATAATTTGCTTTCAAATAGTTGAAATATAGAAGAAGAAAAATGTTGTGTCATGGCAAAGGCTTCAACTTTAAAAG
The DNA here is from genome assembly GCA_026413185.1 of Pueraria montana var. lobata. Lineage (NCBI taxonomy): Eukaryota > Viridiplantae > Streptophyta > Magnoliopsida > Fabales > Fabaceae > Pueraria > Pueraria montana. The sequence goes on along the minus strand of CM048651.1, from coordinate 33,353,174 downwards.
TAAATTAATTATGACATACCTTTGATGCAACTTGATATTTTATTTGCTTTCCTAAGGTTTACATAGCATGTGTGTTTGGACTCTTGTACTCAAGATTGGAAAGCATGTTAAATCTCCCAAACAATGACAAAAATAACAAAGACGAGACGAGAAAAATAAATAAAAGATAGGAATAATGATGATAGGAAGATAAAATATTTGTTGATGTGTTTCAAAATCTAGGTTATCAATCTTTTATATAGTTTACCTCTTAAAAAAAACTTTTATATAGTTTATAAGTTTGACCCATTGATAAATAGCCTTTAATTCTCAAATCAATATAAAAGGAATGCTAATAAATTCATTTGATTACAAATTACAGTTATTTATAACTTTTAAAATAATAATAACATATTAACTATTAGAAAAAATATATATGATAATCAAATATTTTATTGCGAGACAAAAGAAAAATATAATCATCTCTACAATAAATACTACAAAAAAGAAGAATACTACCTCTGGTCCTAATTATAAGCAACACAGTTACTTTTTCTTTGATCCTAATTATAAGCAACAATCACCAGTTTTTAGAGTAAATTTCTTTTGTACCCTTACTTTATTGTTTACTCTATTCCCTATGTACTATGACAACTACTTAAAGCAAAGGGTGTTTTTGGAATAAAAATTGAATTTTTGACATAATTAATTAAAAAAAAAACTGTAATAATTACTTTTCTTGGTATTAATAATTTATCCTATGTTGCTTATAATTAGGATCAGAGGTAGTATTTTATTAAAAATTGAAAAGATTAATAATACTTAAATGATATTATTTACATAATTAAACTCCTAAACAAAAAAAATACCTAAAATAAATATATTATATATTAAAAAAAAATTGACCGCATCAACTACGACATCAAGGTTTTTGAGGTGTCTGCAACCGCGGTTTCAACTACGACATCAAGGTTTTTGAGGTGTCTACAACAAGACCACAATTATGACCACATCAACTCTATTTGTCTGCAATTTTCGGCAAAATAAAAACAGATGTCGTGATTGTAATTTAAAACCTTGGCTACATTATTGAAAATGTAGTTGTTCTTACCCGGAATTTCCCGGCATAACTCCTGCCCCTCCATGAATTTGTTAGATTACAACCTCAAATCTCTAATGGTGGAAAAAATTAAGGGTACCTACAAAAGACATTTTGATGCTTAAATTAACAAAAAAGGTTTGCAGATGTGAGTGAATAAGAGTGAGTGAGATTGATGATCATACTTGAGAATGGAACACCCATAGATGGCATGGTATGGTGCCAAAAATAATAAAAGTAGTATCCCTAGTACATAAGGAAAGTGGAAAAATGGTTCTTTCATGAAGATAGAACTTCAACTAGATCTCCCTATGATTTCAGGCAATTTGGGACAAGTCAGTTATCTGTGATCTTAGCAAATTTGGTAGGATCTGCAAATAACAGTCCAGAATAGTCATTAAAGAGGACATTAGATAATGCATGCAACTAGCATCATAGCACAGAGCAAGAAAATTCTCTTGCAAAAGAACTTGAATTTCTAAATAGATTAACTATGTGTTTGGAATCAAGGTGTTGACGTGATAAACCTTGTCATTTTATTAAAAAACACAGAAGCTATATACGTTAGCTTCAAAGAAAACGTGGAAAATCACATCACCAACTTACAACCAAACACGCTATAACTATACTGCATAATTTATTACACATGTAGTTTTTATTGTCATAAGGTACAGTTCATACAACCAACTCTAGGACTAACTGACCCTAGATAAATTTTACAAAATGTATTTATGTACATACTTTTGTATTTGGTAAGAAATCATTTGTCTGAAATTGATCTCATAAGCTTAGTCATACCAATTGATTTTCTAATTATGGAGGCCTGAAGGGGTTTAAAACTTTAAATCATTATTAGTTTAATAATTAAATATATGGTGTGTTTATCCCTGGATTTCCTTAACAGCTTCAAATTTCTAGGATGTATGGTTCCTTTGATGTAGCAGGGTCAGAGACATAAAATATTTATTTTTTCCTTGAGATTTTAAAATATATAACACCCTTTAGTTCAATGCGCTTAACTTATTGTTTTCATCAAATCATTTCCACATACTCATGATTAGAAGCCTGCTCCAATTTAAATTCAATAGAACAGAAGATGTACACTTGTACAAAAGCGTTCAACTAATTAGACTAATATTTCAATTTTAAATTTTTTGGAAGAATCATTAATGAATGTACACAAGTGCTAAAGTAACAAAAAGGAAGATAACAAATGTTACATAGTATGAACTACTCTTTGCCCTTCTTTTGGGGGTGGGAGATTTTAGTACTGGTCTGATAGATAAACAAAGACAGAAAATGAAAGCTTCAAGAGAGAATTCTCTTTACTGATGTTTTAATTTCCAACATCAAACTTTCTTGAAGATCCAAAACGATTTTTTTATGCCAGCATGGACATTTTAATACCTAAAATACTGATGAAGAATATGTGGTTTTTCTCCTTAGTTACAAATCATTATGCCAACCACCACCATCGCCATTACGACCACAATATTACTGTTTTAGAGGTCTCAGTAATCACATTGCCGCTGTAATTTTTTGCAGTTTCAATAATCACAATGCAACTAAGGCCGCAACTGCAATTTAGAACCTAGGTTGTTGCTAGCTTTACATATACAACATATATAGAGGAAGTGTTGCTCAAATATGGGAGAAATAGAAGGAGAATTTAATATGTAAAGCATATATTTGATAAGATAAAATTCCTACTCTACAACATTTTTATGTAAGGTCATGATTTGGTGGTTGAGATTAGGATGGATGATGTTGAGGATGAACCTTCTATAAAGCCACTCATTACTAAATACTAATAAACTTTTCTGTGTTCTGTTTTCCTATCTTTAATTCCTTATTTGTTGTTTGAATGAACTTTCCGATTTTAAAGCTTTTGATGGAGAAGACAGTAGAAATACAACACAGGGCATTGCATTTTGCTTTTGCTAGCTTTCTCAGCTCCCATTTTCACTTGATTTCTTTCATTTAAATATGCTGCATTCGAAATTATTGTAAAATTGCATGAAAAATGTGGATTCTGTAGTTCTACAAATTTTAATTGCTCTATTTCATATCAATTAATCACAAGGATTTAAATATGTTTTATTCGAAATTATTGTAGAAGTTAGACAAAAAATATGCACTATAGCTATATAAATGCTTCATTTCATATCAATTAATCACAGGGATTCAAATACGTTGCATTCGAAATTACAGTGAAGGTTACATGAAAAATATGGACTACAACTACACAAATTTTAATTGCATCATTTCATATCAGTTAATCACAAGGATTTAAGATATGCCCCTTGTGGCTAGAATTGAATTACACTTCTACTGAGGCCAATGATCCAAACAACAAAGATGTAAATCAATATCATGGCCCTGAATCCTTGATCTACTATGAAGTCTCTAGTCAATGATGCAGCCCCATCCTCAAAGCTAGATAAGCCACAACTCTGTATCCAATCAACATTACAGCCAATACAGCCACATCTTCCCACAAACTATCAAGCCCTAGACACTTAATGGCAGGAAAATCTCTTATCCTACAATGCAACCCTGGTCCACACTGATAGACCTCATTTACTGAGTACTGCACTCCTACAAGGAGCTTATAGCAGTAGTGACTGAAAGAAATGTACTTCAACCAAGCTATGAAAAATGGAATTTGCTGAATGTAGTAGCCTCCAGCCAAAAGAAACACCAACATAGTCACTGAAGCTAAGGTTGTGGCCTGTTTGACATCCATTAGAATTGCCCCAAGTGCAAGGCCTATTCCTTGAGACACCAGCACATTGAAAAGCATGATCAAGAGGGTTAACACAAATGTAACCAAAGAGGGCTTGAGACCCCCCATCCAATAAGAGATGGTTATAAAGATGGTAGGAAGCACAAGCTCCATTGGTAAGTCCCCTACCATCCTGGCTACATAGTAGGAGGATAGATGGTACATGCCTGATGATCTTTCTTTCATCAGCATTGGCCGGTCCAAGGGAAAAGCAAAGATGGCATTGAAGAGAGGGAAGAACCCCCAGAAGATGGAGAAGAAGAATAGAAGGCCTACCTGTTACAAGGATATAAACATTGTTATGAGTACTACTATTCTACAAGGGAAAGTAGCTTCTTGGCTTAATTATTAATTTGGTCCCTGTATTTCTTCGCACTCTTCGGTTTTGACCTTATATGTAAACATCGTAAGTTTTAGACTTTTAGTCCCTGAACGTGCAAATTTAATGTGTTTTGATCTTTGTCGTTAACACCGTTACTATTACTAACATGGCCGATGGTGTTCCTGTTAAGATCGCTACAAAATTTCTGGCAGTTTAACAATCATTAGAAAATTTCTATATTACTAGAAATATTTTGTAGCAGTGTTACAGCGGCTAAAGTCATCAGAGTTGGAAGACAACTAATGTCAAGGACCAAAATCTATTAAATTGTTTATCTAGGACTAAAATATACAATTTTTATGTATAAAGTCAAAACAGTAAAGTGCAAACAAGAACAAGGTCTAAATTAATAATTAAACCAAGTGAACTGTTAAGTGTAACTGAATATATAACCCAAGCAAATTGTTTAGTAAATGTTGATTTTGATCCATTGTCCTATTTAATATCCATTTATATTTGAATTCTCACAAAAATAAAAGAACCAAAAAACCAAAACAAAACATAGGTTCAAGATACCTGGTCTTGTACATGTGAGGGATCAGAATGCCACCACAGAAGTCCTGAGAGAATTGAGACAGACAAGACTTGGAAAATCCTTAAGCCAGAATAAGATTCATGCCTCCTTTCCTTTAAACCCCTCTTAAGCAGAACCATTAATTGCTCCCACCAGCTAGTGGTCCATTGGTTCTCAGAACCTACCAATCATTTACTCATTTAGCCATGGTGCTATATTGCCCTGCTCTTTACTGCTATAAAAATTGAGAAATGCTAGAAACACACTTTCTAACACTCTTTTGAACACACTCTCTCTTACTGGTTGAAATTAATTGAAAATCACAAAATTTGGTGGGTCCCACATCATATTTAATGAACCTCTCTCCCAATTTTGTATTTTCCAATAAATTTTAACCAATAAGAAAAAGTGTGTTAAAAAGTGTGTTTGGGTGCATTCTAGTATTCCTCATAAAAATATAAAGCAATACCAAGAGAACCAGAAAATTTCACTTACTTCTAGGTGTTCCTGAAGTAAAAAATGCTAGTTCTCTATGATTCTGCTGAATCTCTTGTTTGAGAAGAGGGTATAAGTTCTTCTTATAGGATGAAACTAGGAACTGTTTGATTGAAGCTTGATCCTCATGGTGATCTATCTGCTCATCCTGTTTGACATCAGCAACTATGCCTACAAACCCACAAAATGTAAAGAATTAGAAGGTTCATTTGCATGTCTCTCTAGAAGTTCAATCCATGTCATGCCAACTTTTTTTTTGTTCATGACCAAACTGAAATCTATGCATAATCAGAAGATGCTTCCAACGTCATAATTTTTGGGATGTATCTTGTTTAAATTCTAGGAAATTGAGCTTAATTGTTCATCTAAATTAAATGCTAGAATTAAATAAACTTTTAAATTTTCACAGCATAGCTAATCTCACACTCACAGTGCATAATGACCATCGATTATAAAATTAAAGGCTGTGTTTAAATGCATGCACAATATTAAAGACGGAAAATTACTCTGCCAAAGGAGCTTTACTTTTAGAAAGAAAAATAAAAGTGGTAGAAAAAGGTATGAGGAGGAAAAAGGTATGGTGAATTCAAAGAAATAAGAGTCATAAAACAATACCTTAGTTCAATAATCTCTAATTTTAAATAACATGGGTCTCTCTCTCTCTGAGATCTATAAGATAAATTTATATGCAAGTATCATTTTCCTAAAACATAAAGATACATAACAAACACTTACACTAAAAATAAATAAATAAAATGATTGAAAACAGAATAACAAGCAATTAGGATTGAAAAGGGGAAAAAGAAAGAAAAACATGAAATAAAATGATTGATGTGACAGAAAGAGAAAGAAAAATAAAAAATTGTGAAGAGTATGATGAAAAAAATTATTATAGGAATAGTAATAGTAATATAGTATATATAGTATATCTCAAAAAGAAACCTCGTCTAGGAGCCGTTTGTGATGTTTTCTTATGATTGGAAAATGAGCCCATCTATCTGAACGTGGGGGCAAGATTTCAGGGCAATTCGGAAGTAAAAGCCCAAATCAACTCCAAATACATACATATCTCTTATAAAACTTTATGAGGTCATGGGAATTGGACCATATTGACCACCTTTAATATTTATTACATAAAGTTTTCCCGTGTGTTGATCCACGTTTACACAAAAGATACTCACATGTTGTGAAACCGACCAAAGAGGGATTATCGTATAGTCTTATCAATTCACTGCTTCTAATGACCCATTAGCAATTGCCACCTTGAAAACAAGGTTCATGGGTAAGAAACTGCAACCCTTTTGCACCAGCATTATTTAATTATGAAAATGAACCCTTACCTAATAACGACCAAGAGTAAACCACTCTCTTTTGAATATCATGCATGGTGTCCATTACCTAATGGGTCTATTGTGCCATTGAGAAGAAATTAACATGCACAAAGCAACAAAACAAAATCCTAAACTTCCTCCCATGTCACTTTCACAAAATCAAACATTTGATATTCTTAAAATTTGGTCAAGTCACATACCATTAGCAAGGTCAAGCAGAAAATCAGCCGGGTTCATGAAATTGAAAGCGGGTACAAATCCAATGGACTCAAGATAATCCATGACCCGACCCGTTTGCCCGGTAAAAATCGGGTACCCGTCCGACAACACCACCACCTTATCAAACATCCAATACAACCGGCTTGAAGGCTGGTGAATGGTGGTCACCACGGTCCGGCCGGCTCGGGCGAGCCTCTGGAGCATCGCCACGATATGCTGGGCCGTGGTGGAGTCCAACCCGGACGTCGGCTCATCAAGCAACAACAAACTAGGGTTCACCAACATCTCTTGCCCGATGCTGACCCGCTTTCGCTCCCCACCAGAAATCCCCCGAAACAAGGCGGCCCCACCGCCAATAGGGCTGTTCCGGCACCGGGACAGCCCTAATTCCACAATGATCATTTCAGCTTGCTCCATTTTCTCTTCCCTAGTCAAACTCTTGGGAAGTTTCAACATGGCAGCATAGGTTAGAGTCTCAAGCACGGTGAGGTGAGGGTACAACACGTCATCTTGGGACACAAACCCTATCCTGCGCCTCATGGAGCTGGAGAAAGGGTGGTCGTTGTATGTGATGGCGCCGGAGAGTTTTCCGGCAAGCCGGTCGGCGAGGGCGGTGAGTAAGGTGGTCTTGCCGCTCCCTGAGGGACCCAACATTGCCATCACCTCCCCGGGCCCCACCATACCGGTCACACCATTCAGCACTGTCCTTGTGTGCTTTGGCTTTTGAGAAGATACACAACCATTCTTGTCCCTTCCAAAGGTTATGCTGTAGGAAACATCCTCAAACTAGCATGCAAAAATATTACAACGTTAGAGAAACACTAAAACAACATATTAACTGACTAACTAAACAAAACACATGATTAATTAATTACATATTAACTCAATTATTTTAAGAGTTTAATTTCTACTCATTATGGTGTAAAAAAAACTATTCTATCAATCAATAAAAAATCATGGTACATATGATTTTTAAGATATTTATTCTAAAAGTAAGCAAATATACTTAACATGTCAAGAATGATAGTGTAAATTTAATTTTTACAGTTATTGCATATATACTATTAGCCTTTATTCTAAAATATATTTTTTAGAAATAAACTGTTCCTATATATGCCTTTCGGTTTAGTTTATTTTAAAGAAATAGTTTCTTTATTTTAGAAGTTCAAGAGGAAAAAAAATATTTCAAGAAATAATTTCTTTTCCAAATTTGCGTTAAATATTTGATACAAACGAAAGTTATAATGGAAAAAAAAAAAAAAAAAAAAAACCAAAAGAAGAAATTAAAGGTGATGAAAAGAATGAATATGAGTACTTTGAGGGTGACGGGGCGCAAGGATTGGTGAAGAACAGAAAATCTGGCTGGTGAAGGAGCTGGGTGGTGCTGATGAGAATCATTGTTGTGAATGTCATTGCTCATGAAAGTGGGTTTAGTGTCAATATTGGTGGCGGAGCTCGGCGGTTCGGCGTGGACGGAGCGGTTTTCCGGGCGGTTGGGGATGGCCGGAATGTTTGATGATGTAATAGAGGTTTCTTGCTGAGGGGGCATCATCGGAGATTTGGTGCTGTGGTTGAATGTTTTGAGAGAAAATTTTGAGAATATGGTTGTTTTGATGTGTGTGTGAAGAAGAGAAGGAGATTTTGTTTTTAGGTGAATTGTGTGAAGAAGGTGGAGGAGAAGAGAGTCACATAAGGTGAGTTATAAAGTGAGGAAGGCACGAGAAGCACACAAAGGAGGGAACGAAGGATAACAATATATATAGTGTTTTAGGAAAGAGAGAGCAACCACTACTTACTACTGTGCTTGTGTGTTACTGTACTTATTTAAAAACCAAAATAAATAAGGAACGAGAGTTGTCAGTTTGATGAAATATTTTTCCATTTTCATTTTTTATTTAGTAGTTTTTGTTAATTTTTAATTTTTTAAGATTTAGAAAACTTGGTTCTTTTCTTGTTTTTATACAATAACAACAACAACAACAAAGTTTTATCCCATTAACTGAGATCAGCTACATGGATCACACAAAGTCATTCGGCACGGTTAAAAATCAAAGTTTAAGAAATATTATTTAGCGTGAGACCTTTCTTGATGATTTCCTCTAACGTTCTTTTTGGTTTCTCTCTTCTCCTTTTTTTTTTAGATTAAAAATCACGCAATCTACTTTTCTAACTGACCCCTCTTATAGCCTTCTTTGTACATATCCAAACCATCTGAATCAATTTTCTGTCATCTTTCTTTCTATCCTTTTTTTGTTTTTGTTTTTATAAAATAAAAATATTAAACACATGTGCTTGGTTTAATCATTTTCAGTAAAAGTTTCTAAATTCTTTTTTTTTTCTATAAAATTTACGAATAGATTTTGAAGAATGAAAATATATTTACAATAGGAGAATGACACTTCAAAATATAATATTTAATCTATTCAAATCTATTATTTTAGAATTTTATCAACCAAGTTATGAGCAGAAAGTTAAATGTGGTGTGGATTCTTTAAGGACCTACGGTTGATGACATTTTTGTTCTTGAAAAATAAAAACAAGAATAAATGAGAGAGATCCACTTACTCCAAGAATAACTTTAAGAGAGTTACTTATCATCCTCACAATTTATTTTCTTGAAATCTAATGGTTAAGATAAGTAATTATGGAATAAAAATTAGAAAATAATAGAGATGAGAAAAAAAATGTGTTGAAAAGAGAGATAAAAGAAAAGGTAGATGTTTGAGTAAAAAAAAAAAAAAAGAAGAAGAAGAAAAGAAAAGGTAGATGTATGTATACAATTAGACTAGATGAAGAGCTGATTTACAACTTAATTATACTTATCTAACATGTATAAGTGTTTAGGAGAGCTTATACAAATTTAATAGTTTATGACATGTCTGTAAGTTGTTTACAACTTAAACCACTAGGATCGACTTAATTGTAGAGGATTTAGGTAGTATACATAAACATAAGTTTGAACCTCAGTGCAATCTTTGTAAAAGAAAAAAAAAAGTTGTTTACAACTTATTTCAGTAAGTTTTGTAAATAGTTTATAAAAATGGCTTGTAACTTATATAAAAATAATTTAATGTTATTTATCTTTTGATTATAAAAATAATTTATACATAAATACTTATATGATAAGTATTTATTTAATAAAATTTTAATTAAATTGTTTATCACCCTTATTCTTTTGTTTCGCATCTATCTTCAAATTCAAAGAAGAATAAAAAAAAGCTTACGTACTAAACCCAAAAGGAATGACAACACACAAGAAACAGTAATATAATTTTGAAAAGCAATTTGAATTATGTAAAAGTTAATATACTTTTCTTCATCTAAAATTTGTGCATCATTTTTTTTATAAATCTTAATATAATGGAATAATTATCTCTGTATATATATAGTGCAGGAAATCAAATTTAATAAAATAAAATTTCTAATAAGTTTTATCATAAATAAATTTATCAACATAACCATTAACTCATATGATATTATCATAATAATAACATATATATAATTTTATATATAATTTAGAAATTTGTAGATATGTAATTAAATAGTAATCATTTACTTATATTTTAAAGAATTTAATTAATATTTATTGATAGTAATAATAAAAATATTAAATTTTATAATAATTATTTTAAAAATCATATCTTGGTAATTTTTAATTAGTTAATAATAAAAAATTCTTACATTCATAGTGTATAACAATTAAACTCTATTTTAAAATAGTCTAATAAAGTATCAATTAATTTTTTATTGTGCAAAAAATTATAATTTTCATTTTATAACAACAGTTATATTAAAAATATATATTTTTACTAAGTTTGATATATGATATTATTTGACCCTATCTACGTGTATGGGTCAGTGAAGGCAAAATATATTTAATCATATCAATTACTTAGTGCGAGACACTGCCTAACTAGAACACATTTTCTTTTAAAAAAATACATATGAATCTATGATTGTCGCATTTTGCATTAGCAACGTGTCGGGAAGTGTTTTGTTAGATTCCTGTCTTTATTGCTGTAAAAGAAGTGATTGGAGATATTTTAAATTTGACTTAAATAAGCCAATGAAAGTAAAATCAAAGCATAAGGGACCCAAGTCGGATTTCATCATATCCACTAGTACTTAAAGGATGCCAGAATAAATAAATTTTTTCATGAAAACGATTATTGTAATAGTTAAATGATGAAAAAGTGTAGGTTAATTGTAAAAGTTAGTAAAGTTGCTAGGATTTTTGCATCCATGAGTTATCAGATGCTTTGCTAGCTAGCTAAGACTTTTGAATTTTATTTTTACCTGTTGTCCTTCGTATAAGTATAGCATTAGAATTGCAGTAAAAAAAATATATATAGCATTAGAATTTTTGTATTTTTTTTGTATAGAAAAAAAAGATATTTTTTATTTTTTATTTAATAAATTTGAGTTCTCAACTTCTCATATTACTTAAGAGCAAAATATATTTTTTATGTATCTTCTTTTGTTAAATAACTACTTTTATTTTGTCATTTCTTAACACATTATCTTCTCAATTTTTATTTTGGATGAAATTAATATTTTATAATTTTTTATTCAATCAAAAGTTTTTTTTTATTTTCTTTATATAATATTTCAAATATCTTTACCCAACATTAAGTGTAATAAGACGTTTATAAATTATTGCAAAATCATTTCTATTAGTTAAACTATTTTCTTAATTTTTTAAAAAATATAAACACTTATAATTTAATTAAAAAATATATTTTCATAATAAAAAATTTATATTAATAAAAAAATTTGAAAATATTTTTCCATTTATATTTATAGATATCATGTAATATATGAGATACTTGTTAATTGTAATAATAACTTATTTTATTGAATTAAAAAAACCAACTAATTGTTCTAAAATTATATCCCATAATTAGATAAATTATCGTATTTAATCATATTTAAAATAGAGACATTTGGTTCTCCTATTTTTAAAAATTCACAATTTTTGTTCAATCCCCAATTTTGCTTACCTTTAATTTCTTTTATTTCTTACAATGTATATAATTAAATCATTTCTTGATGATACCTTAAATGAATATATTAGGTCTAGAATTCAATTGAACCAAAATAAAAGAAATAAAACGTAGGTAAAATTAAGGTTTGAATAAAAATTGCAATTTTTTTAAAATTGGAAGACAAAATGTCTCTATTTTAAAATAGAGAGACCAAAATTACATATTGAGTAAAATAGGAGGACCAAAATTACATTTAAACCTTTTTCTAATTATATGAAAAATAATAAACATACACCCCATAGTTTTATATATATGTGTGTGTGTGTGTGTGTGTGTGTGTGTGTGGAAGAAAGATAGAAAGAGTGAAGTGAAAAAAAAAAATACTAAAAGCATTGTTCAGCTAACATGTGATGACAACTGGACAATTTTAATAATAGTAAAATTGTGTAGTCCCAACGAAGAGAGAAAAAGGAAACGGGATGAAGAAAGAGAGAGTAAAAAAAAGAGTTAGGTGAAAAAAAAAAAACCTAAAGCATTGTTTAACTGACACGTGTTAAATAATATTTATCATTTATCATACATATATATTTTCTCTTTCATCTCACTTTTATTTCATTTTTCTTTCTATCTCACTCTTATTTTTCCATTACATTACCTATTATTTCTTTCAATTTCTCTCTATCTTTTTTCTTTTCTCTCTATCTCTCTTATTTATTTCTACCCCAATCCACCCAAAATGGGGTGGATGAATATCACTACTCAACCTTATCCTGAAATTTCTTGTATTCTCAAAAACTATTTTTTAGGGATTTAAATACGTTCAATGTTTTAAATAAGTAAAGTTGTTTACATGTCATACTCAAACGCATTTTCAAAACATATAATACATACGTTTCAAAAAGTAATTCTACTATATCATTTAACAAATTTTTTTTTTTTTTTAATTCACTCAATTTTTTTAAAACAATCAATTTAGCAAAATGCCAAAGAAACGTACCATAATAAACACTATTTCATTCATTTGCCTAACTTTAGCCCCCTTTTTACAGTGGTATTCTCTCTTTTAGCAGTGTCTGCTGGACAAGAAAGCAGGGTTCCCCAAAGAGCTTTATTATGTGTCATGTACCTATTCATCCTCCCATAAAGGCTTTGCTTGCACTTGCACCATCGAGTCACTTTCATCAAGGATGTATTCTTTAGTATACCTTTTTTCTTGGAATTCGAACTATGAGATTGAGATAGCTCTGATTTTATTTCCGTAATAATATTAACCACCTCTACCCAAAATAAGAAACTTAGTGTTGGTATAAACTACATGTATCATCCGTTGAATATAATCTTGTTTTTGGTACATAAAAGTTTAAGTATAATGGGTTTAAGGTTAGGATAGGTTTCAATGTTTAATAAGCATTTACAGAAGTACTTACATATTACTCATTAATAAGGTCTTTACATTGGTAGCGAAAATTGAACTCATATCCTTGTGGGATGAGTATGTTTCTTATCAACTGAACTAATCTTTATTGGCAAATATAATTTTGTTTAAATTGAATAGGATTATTATGTGTAACAAATCTTTTTTAAAATATTTAACGCAAATATATATATTTAAGATTTGAATTCCAGAATATTAGTTAAGTTGAACTAATCTCATGTCAAATAATTTACACACTCGGTGATTTTTTTAGGTCACAATGATATTGGTACGAAATATTTGTCAATTTTGTTAATGATAACTAATCTCCTCTTCCAATTACATTTTTTCTATTTACGAGGCTCAATCATCCGATATATTTAGCTTAGCAAAGAAAAGGGAAAGGAAAAAAGTGAAAAAAAAAGAGAAAAAAATTAGACAGTGATATTATTTTTGAAATTATATAATAAGAGAGGGAAAAATATATAATTTTTTCCTCTTTTATATATATATATAATAAATAAAAATATTTTCGTCTCTCTACCCATATAAATCTTCTCTTCATTTCTTTTCTATTCAAAATAAGACAGAACAAGTATTTAGGTAGAACCCATATAAATTCTTTTGTTCCTTCGTAGTGCATACCCTTCTAAACAGAGGAAGGATTGTGAAATGCCATCTTTTTTCCTCCTTCCTCAATCGTTCGTTTGCTTTTCTACAAAATCATATAAACCATAAACTTATATCCATAATGTTCAATTTTTGTTTAAATCTTTCTTTTTATTATGTTTATATAAATTTGACAATTTACTTGAATGACATGGCTCTAATTTAGGATAAAAAAATTTGTTGTTTAATTGAAAAAAATAAAAAATAAACTTGGATGGAGTGGGACGAATAAAATATATTTTAAAAAATGTGGATATATTCTCCCTATTCGCTATATTCTATCATACAGTTGTTGATTAAAGAGAGGCTTAAAGCTGATTTGAAGTATGATATAATATTCTAAAACTTTCCAACAAATATTCAGCTGATCATATTTAGACGTCACGTGTCAAAATGCCCTAATTTTGTTGTTAAAAAGGACTAAAATATTAAATGAAGTATGAGTCAATGAGATGAGGTACTCCACTTAAAATAAAGTATATTCTTATTTCTGTCGTACTAGTGAAATAAATTATTATTAACTTAATCTCTATAATATAAAGTATTATTATTTTAGTTGTTAAAAGATTTCTTATATTGATTAAGTCCTTCACTATTAAATCTGTCATCAATTCATCTTTTTAATTATGTAAAATATTATATGAATTCCTTTAAAAAAAAATTATATGAATTATTATTATTATCTAAAATTGAATTCTTTTACATTCGTGACAGATAGGCAGGAGGGATGGGAAGCCTCGAATAGGCTTATAGACTGTAGATGGAATAATCCTCCGAATTTTGTTTTGGAGTCCTTAGGCCATTATTATTCTAATTTTTGTAATTTGTCTTTTCTTTCTTGACTATACCAAAAAGAATTCTTTTACATTCATTTTTAAATATATTTTAAAATATATTCTTAAATTCAAAATAAATAAAAACTATTAAAATAATTATTAAGAATAGAAATTATGATATATATATATATATATATATATTAAAAGTTTTATTATTGTTTAAAAATTAATTTATAAAAATATTGAAAATATAAAAATCCAAGTGTATATTTATATAATATATATAAATTTATATATATATATATATATATATATATATATATGTGTGTGTGTGTGTGTGTGTGTGTGTGTGTGTGTGTATGTATATATATATATAAACATTTGTATTTTATATATATATATATATATATATATATATATATATATATAATTTTGTAATAATTACATTTTATTTAATAAAATATTTTTAATATAGATACATTTAAAAAGTTATACGTTTAACACATTATCATTATATTTATTAAATTCAATAAATATATTATATTTAATAAATGTCATAATTAATAATGTAATATTATATAAAAATATTACTTTATCAAATATAGGTTAAATTACTTCATAGGTCCTTAAACTATTTGACAATTTTTAATTAGGTCCTTAAATTTTTTTTTTCAATTGGATTATTGAACTTGTATTTGTTTTTTAGTTGATTCCTTTCATATAACTTCCGTTATATAAAATTAATCACATGAACCTAATTAGTCTATGAATCCATATTATTGTCACCTTTGCTGGTCTACACCAAGTATTTCACTTCTGCAAGTCTACACTGACTTAGACAGTTAATTTTTGTAACAACAGTTAGACAAAATGACTCAATTAAAAAACAAATACTAAAATGAAATAGAGAGAGACAAGTTTGCCATTGTGAATCACAGACCAAAAAAGTAAAAAGGAAAGATCTAATTTAATTTTATTGTTTTGCTTGAGTTTGTTGCATTATTAGGCTTATCACGTTTGAATTATTGTTCATTTAAGCTCTTGTGAGCTTTTATGGATTTATCTTTTAAAAGATGTTTAAGTGATTTAAGGAAATATAGTGTTTTGTTTCTATTCAATGTGAGACTTTTGGAAGGATAGAACAATAGTCCCCCAGTCAAGGCTAAGGGGTTGGAGGTCCTGACAATCCTATGTATGGCCTAGGTCCTGCTTCTAATTAGCACCAATATTCTACTTAAATTTGTTAAATTGTTAGGCTCATCACATATGAGGTATTGTCCGCTTTGATTCTCATGGGCTTCACAATTTTGTCCACGAAAAGTCCTTTTGATAAGTTAAGAGAAAATTGTGTTTATAAACTTCTTTACCCTCAATTTTAATTTAATGTGAGATTTTTGGTAGGATGAAACACTTACATATATAAAATACCTAATATTTTTTTGGCAGTGGATTCTCTGATGGCGCACCCACAATGACATTAATGCCCTTTCAATTTGCTTACTCATGCCTATGGAATCAACATTGTCACATGCATTGTCGACTTTTCGCATAGGGAGATTGTTGTCATATTACCACCAATATTTATTATCTCGATGAAGGTGTTGCTTCTAAGCATCATTCCTTGTCACCATCACCAAACACACCAAAATAGCACCTACCCACAACACAACAATAATCAACTATTTCTCAAATTCATCCTCAATCATAACCCCTCAAATTCCCTATCCTTTCTTGTTAAGGCAAAAATTACAAGAACGGAGGTTGAATTGTGATTTATAAATTTTTTGCAAACCTTTTTCGCGAACACAGCTCATCGTCTGTATAGGAGATTTTCAAGAAAAGCTTAATATAAAAAGCAGATGATAGTCTTGAACATAACTATTTTATCAAAAACCTTTGTAAAGACGAAACGATAAGCTTCACAATTCAAGGTTAGATAACAGATAAAAGCAAGAAGAAAACACATAGATTTATACTGGTTTGTTTCAATCACTAAGACTACATCCAGTTCTTGGCAACCCACCAAGTTCCACAATCTTTCACAAAGATACAAATATTGTTTTTATAAGCTACTTCTAGCTTCACCCAAGTAGTGTTTACACTAGCCTGTCCAAGCTAATTCCCAAGTATTATTTACTACCAAGCCACTTCTGGCTCTTACAAATCAACAGATTTGTTTAAGGTTTAGGTGCACACTGACTAAGCTATTGTCTTACAAACAGATATGAAGACCATAAATCAAGAGTTGAAGACTTAGTCTATGTTTATGTCTTTATCTAGTTTTGATGATGGGTTGTAAATTTGTATAAAGTGTGAACACTAGCTTATAGGTTTGCTTGATTTAGTTGCTTTAAATTGCATGAATGTGTGTGAACCATGCATTTAAGCTAGCTAGAATGCATCATGAACATTCTCTTCAATGGCTTTTAAGCAAGATTGATGTTAAAATTAACTTAGGATCAAAACTAGGTGAAAATCTTTTTGAAAATATATACGTTTTTTATCCAAGAACAAAATAATTGATTACTAGAACATAATAATCGATTATCTCGAGACTTTGTTTCTTAGATTTGCACAAGGTTCGCAAATAATCGATTATCCACTTAAAATAATCGATTATTTGGTCCTTAAGCAAATTAGAGGCTTGTACAGTTAATCGATTATGTGGTGATATAATCAATTATATTGATCTTTGTGATACCCAGGTGAGGCCACGAACAAAATAATCGATTTTCCTTAGTAAATAATCGATTATCTTCTGAGTTGTATAAAAATAAACTTTTGAAACTCTTTTTGTGTGACACTCACTTTTCATAATTCACTTAGAAATTTCAAAGAGAATTCTTAGAGCTTTTTTGTGTCATCACTCTGTAGATTCATTGCTTGCAAAAACCAAATTCTTAACTTCAAGAATCAATGGATCTTGCATAAGGGATCATGAAGAAAAGTTCAAATGTGATAGGATAAGTGCATCATTTTCATATCTTTTACTAAGCAGGTGAATTCTTTCCTATTCTTTGCATTTTAGGTTTGTTCTTGAGAAGGTTTCTCAAGGTTTTGGTTTATATAGTAGGTTTCTACATAGGTTAAGTGTATTCTTGTAGGTTTCAAGAATATATGCATATTGCATGTGAGTTTGCTTGTAACCATTATTTTGATTAGTATAACTCTAAACTTAGGTTGTTCAGATGAACTGGATATAGATCACAGGTTATGATTGAACCAGTATAAAAATCATTGTGTAATCTTTTCTCTATCCCTCATCTTTCTACATTCTTTGTATCTTTAGCTCACTTGATCTTAATGATTCAATCAATTCTAGTAAGAACTAAACCTAGGAATCAAGTACTCATATTACAAAGCATCTCATACCTACAAATCAACTCATGTAATACGTTGTCTTGGATTTATCAAAAAGAGGTTTTTAGAAATAAGGTTTTGAAACAAAAGGTTTTCAAAGAAAATTTTTACTCTCCAATTCACCCCCCCCCCCCCCCCCCCCTTTTGGAGATAGGCCATTTTATTCAACATGATATACAAGATAAGCTCACAGTCTTTACTCTCAGGATTTACAAGGTGCTTTGAGAGCTTTTGAACACTTAGAAAAACTATTACAAGAGATGAAAGTTTGAGAGAGATGATCGTTCAGAGTTCATATTTGTAACTTCAACATTTCAACAACTTCAAGTATATATAGACTTGTTGGAAAAGTAACCGTTGTCTCTAAACGGTCTTCTTTTTCCGTCTAAGCTTCGTCTATTGGTGAAGATGTTCGTTGGCACATTAAATGCTGCATCAAATGCTTGTCACCAACTTGTTAACCTAGACTGATAAAGCACTCTGCTATTCTTCCTTGATGAGCACTCCAAATCCCACGTCAGAAAGCAAATCGACTTTTGTACCTTCAAGTACATTATTGTTGCTTTAGGCACGCCTTTTGATGGAATAGGTAGCTTTATCTTTTGACTTCTCTATTTCTCCTTGTTTCTTCAACAGATCCTATGAAGAATAAAAGAACATTCTCTGTACAATGATCAAAGAAACAAAGCATTAAACTGATCATAAATGTTATAGACTCAGTATCTGTCTGCTACCATCTGTTTCATCAGACGCAGACTCAGTCACTTTCGTCTGTATACTTATCAGACGCAAACTTAAAACTTAATATTTATTTTCATCAAATCAAAACAATTGAGGGTCCTAATTCGTCTTATGACTCAACATTTCTTCACCTTTTTCCATTGTCCATAACCATAACCTCATGCATATACCTTCAAAATTTCAATCACACCCACCAAACCATTTTTTTTTCCTTTTTTTGGGTTTTGTTCCAAAACACTACAAATGGCAAAGAAGACAAAATACTGAGATTTTTCTTCAAACCACAATCAGTTGTTTTTTCTATTCTCTACTAACAAATGAAATAATAAAGGATTTAACTAATTACACAAATAAAAAAAAAGAATGAGAGTTTATTAACGTTAAGAATGATTGAAGAGAAAGGATTGAGGAAGGTGTTTCATAAATTGCTGAACCAAAAGGGGAAGATATATGCAAAGAGAGAAAAATGAAAGTTAGAGATGGGGAGCATGGAGGCTCGAACTGTGGTTTAGAGAAGAGACTCCTCCACATCTGCATGTTGCTCATCTAGAAGAGGAATGTACCAGCGCCAATGGCTCCAATCTAGCACATCTGCTTTAGCAAGTTGTAGATTTCGTTTATCGCGTCGTTGAGGTTTAAGATGTAATCATAGAGTGTTAGGGCAGCACTTGATCTGCCACCATAGTTGATATCACTCGATTTGTAGCCATAGTCAGCATCCATGATCTGCCACTATAGTCTACATCATGTGTGGAGAGCATGGCAGATAAAGATGGTGTGGCCAGGCCAGAGAGAGGGGTTTGGTGGGAGGGATAGTAGAGTACATATGAACAAAAATTTGAAAAAAATATATTAAATGCTAAAATATGAAACCATAGATAAACAATCCTAACCATTAAATATTTAATTAATAAATTTAAGGATTAAAAAATTCTCCTTCAGCCTAAACCATGTCTCACTTCCTCACCTAGCTTATGTCTTTTTTGGCATGGTCAATATGAGACGTATCACGGAAGCCTAAGAGTCAAAACTCAAAATGTATTCATAGCTATCACACCCCCATTCTAAGATTATCTAATAACAACAGTTTTACCTGACTGCTTCTACCGTGGGAAAGACCGGTAGGTCTCCCACCGTGGGAAACAAACTTGGTGCGTAGGATAGGAACTTTTTTTGAGATTTGTGTGAGTCTACAGTAGGAATGTTTACACTCGATTAAATTAAAAAAAAATGGTCCCCTCTAACTAAAAAAACACCCTTTTGCCAGAACCGATTCCACTGCACGGTTCTTTCCCCAAGCTCCAAACTTGCCATTTTGCGCTGGAACTTCCATGATTCACCGTCAGCATTGAAGATTTCCCGACCCAAAAGACGTCACGGAAGCCCATCGCGAGCGCACACGGCGGCGGTAGTTTCCGAAGGTCGGAGGAGGAAGAGAGAGGGACGTCGAGGGGAAGATGAGCACGGTTGTCGTCGTGGACGGAAAACCCAAATCTGACAAAATGAAAATCAAATCTAACAGAGCAAAGGGTGACGGCTCATGGTGGTGCGGTTCAATGAGGGATGGTGGTTGTGTGGTTCAACGAGGGGCGGCAGCTTTCAATGGTGTGGTTCATACAGTGATTCCGGTGAGAGGTGTTGTGGCTTCTGTGATGGGGGCAGGGGAGGAAAAGGAAGAAGAATAAGGAGGGTAAATCAGAAAAGAAGAGATAAAAAAGAGAAAAAGAAAAAAGAAAATGAAAAAAAAAGTGTAAGCCATTTTTTTTTAATTTAATCCAGTGTAAACATTTATACTGTAGGCTCACACAAATCTCAAAAAAATTTCCTATCCTACAGAGCACATTTGTTTCCCACTGTGGGAGATCTATGAGTTTTTCCCACTGTAGAAGCAGTTAGTTTTAACTTATACATAGTTTAAACAACAACGAAATGTATATCCATTTTGCTTTTTCATCCTTTTTATTGTAGGGTACACTTTGTTGTTCTATTCGTTCGTTTAATAATTAAGCACGAGTGGCTATATTGCCAGTGTGCGAGCATTGGTATGATGGGCAACACTTTACAATTTCCACCAAGAAAAAGAATAGAATGACGCCAACTTTAACACGTTGGCTGATAACGTGACAAAGTTTCGTTTCAAATCTTCCATCTATATATTAATTTTCCAAACTGCATATATTATTTGTGTGTGCGACGAGCTCATCTGATTCTGATGTTGCCAATCACCTTTATTAACACTATGTATAATTGAAAGGTATCAGAAAATGAAGCACACAATAAGAGAGAGAATTTAATAATCTTAGTGAAGGTGATGAAAAATCTTTGTTTAAAATTATAAAATTATAAAATTTCAAAATGTGATAATGACGTTATGGATGACGTTATAGATAACATACTTTAAAAAGTAGAAAGTTGAGTTTTAGTAGCATGATATATATATATATATATATATATATATATATATATATATATTGGTGTTTTCTGAGTCTTAGCTAAAGATCATTAAGTGCCTTTTTCTTTCTTACTTTTTAGGCTATAAAACATTAAAGAACTTTCATGTTTAAGCGCTACCTGAGAAATATGATTGTGGGAAAAATTAAGGATAAAATATGTTTTTAGTTCCTGTACTTTTGTTCAAAATTGGTTTTAGTCCTTATACTTTCAAATTGACCATTTTAGTCCTTAAACTTTGATAAATATGTGGATCTAGTCCCTTATTAGCACTAACATCATTAAAGTATAGGGACTAAATACACTTGTTTTTCAAAGTTTGATTACCAAAATGTCAATTTGAAAGTACAGGGACTAAAACTAATTTTAAATAAAAGTATAAGGACCAAAAATATATTTTATCCAAAAATTAATGTCGTGAGCTTTCTCTTTCTTGATAGGATTTAACAATACTTAGATTTTGTTTTTGAGGTCTCACTAATATTTTTTTGATAAGCCTCTCTTTATATATATAAATAAAATATATATACTTATATATTATAATTCTGGAAAAACTTACAATAATTAACGACATATATTTAAACCAAAAAAAAAGAAAGAAAGAAAAATTAATAGTTTTTACTAGATTAAAAAAGTTGCAATAATCAAGGGGGTCTACAAGGTGTGTGGGTTGTTGTAAATTCTCGGTACCGTACTCGATTCTTACGGATAAAAAAAAAAGTTGCAATAAATTTTCGATAGCAATAATTTAGTTAACCACCTTTACGATATATACTTGCTAGACTTACATGAACATCCTCAAAAATGACCACATAACTAAAAATATTATATAAATGTATTTCTATATTTCTCAACTAGATTTCTGATATGCCGTACAAATAGTATATTCATATATAACTATTGAAAAAAGAAAAAAAAGATGTGATAGCTAATGTAATGTAATATGCATGAAGAATATAGAGAGAAAATGAGAGGGAAGAGAGATAAAAATACTACATAAATACATAAATATCATTATTATATCACCATTTATTTCCATCTTCCATCATTAATTTTTATAGTTTCTACTATGTATTAAAAACACAAAAGAAATGTTGAACAAATAAATTAAGTTTAATTTATAAGTCTTGAAAGAAAAAAAAAAACAAGTTAAAAAGGGAAGCCAAATGTCTTATATATTTTTCTGTGATTTTTCTACTATGTCCCTCTAATTAAATAATAATAATTAAAGAGATTGCTATTTAAAAGGATTTTTTGTTTTGGCTGAATTGTTATTCATATACATACATAATGGGAACTAATCCATGACGTGAAAGCTAGCCACATATAAGACTTTTTTTGCATGCATGGAAAGAACAAGTATAATTAGATGTTGATCACATAAAAAGGAAATAGTTACCGTCAACATTGTACAAAAAATGGAATTCTAGTGGCCATTCCCCATCTACTCTAAACGAAGAAAGGCATCGTGCATGGTTTGATAACTAGGGTTTTATCTAGTTAGACAACACTTTTTTTTTTTTGTGACAATTAGACAACACTTTTTGTTGTAGGAGTTGACTCCTTGAGTAGTCGACTTTAAAAAATAAAATATGCTAATAATTATTAATTAAAAAATTAATGGTTAAAATTATAATAATGTTAAAATTTATTGTGTATAAACTTAATTTTATCGCAGTCCTTCGTTATTAACTTTTAATTTGTTAACAATTATGAACATATTTTATACTTTAACTTATATTTATCACTTTATCATTGCATAGAGTTTTTCTTCTTTTTTTTTTTAAAATAATTCTAAATCTTTCTACTAATTCTCTTACTACTTATTAGATTATAACAAAAAGTATTGAAAGCTTTTAAAGATTTCAAAATATTACATTATCCACTATGTCATTTAACCTCCTTTTCATAAAATATTAAGAGGAACAGTAAAAGGATATAATATTACTCTTCAATATTTATCATGAAAGTGCTACAAAACAAATTTTGTCAGACGTGCACGGAATTGTAAACCATTGAGCAACAAATGTGGGGAACACCTCCAAAAATTCACGACCAGATACATTAAAAGGGGCTTTAACAAGCTTGCAATGTTAGTTCTTAATAAAATTTGGACTCTCCTTCAACCTCTTAGTTCATTCACCACTCACTCTATATAGTCATACATTGATGAATTTCGCCTCATTGGGGCTTTAATTAATTTAGTAATAATCTTACTTTCTTAGGTAACTTAATTTCAATTATTTTATTAGTTAGCTGCTATTTTCATTAAAAATTTAAATATTTATTGAAAAATATATAGCACTGAATAAATATTTCACAGTTCATACTGGGTACGCGATTCATTTCTTTTATCTTTTTTTGTGTGATTAATTACGTTTGGTATTCCTTCCTTTTTGGCGCCTCTAATTAAATGTGTATTAGCAACCTAGCTATGGGTATGTTTGGATACCCGTTTGGGTACCTCAAACATACTTTTGAAGCTCTAAACTCAGTTTGACATCATGTTTGGGAGTTTCGAAAATTAATTATGCAACCTACGTTTGGGTCAAATCCTGGTTTGGATCAGAAGCAACAAATTTGATGTTTTTAAAGTAAAAGTACTTTTGATTTGTATATTTACAATAGAAACATGAAGTAAAAATATTTTTCATTGGTATTATCCAAACTTATTTAATTTTATCAACATACTTTTGAACAAAAAAATATCCAAACATAAAATCATGTTATAGTAAACTCATTTTTATCAAACTTAGGTTTGCAACATACTTTTAATTCAAACTTATGTTTGCAAATTTTAATCCAAACATACATTATATTGTTGACAATTCAAAGTCCAAAGTTAAAGTTTCACAACCATAATGCATGAACAATGACCTTATAGCTATAATGCATGAACATTGCAAATTCAAAAAGGCGCTTAAACAATGTAAATCAACGAGTCTGGAGGGAGTAACTTTTAAATAGAGTTATCAAAGTGGATTGTAACTTGCCCATCACGTGTTCAAGCCGGATTGGATTGATAAAAATAACCTCACATCAATTATAAGTAAAAAGTGGATTGGTTCACTTAGAATTCAATTCACATGTGTTGGACTCGTGGCCGTTGAACCGGGTTGACTCATGGGTTTGAAGGTTTGCTTAATCAAAATAAAACTCACTTTACTATTACGTAAAAATATAAATTATAAATATGTCATATATCCCATCCTTAATTATTTGTAGCGTGTTTGTATAAACAGTCAAGTGAACGCAATCTACGTTTTCACAAAAGCTTAAGTATACTTGCTTTGCCTTTTTTACTTTGGAAAACGTGATTTTCACGTTGAATGGAAATGCAACGCATAAACAAACAGGCACTTGGTAGTTGCCCTCTATAATTATAATGCCACAACATTAGTTTGAAACTTTAAATTTAAATGTTTAATTATTTTAATATTTTGTCAAAAAAAATAATATTTAAATTTTATTTTTTTATTTTTTTTATTTTAGATAAGCCAACTTGTTTAACCACCAATTGCAGTGAGTTGAGTCAGGTTGACTATTTTTTAGCTCGCTAGAAAAATGAGTCAAAATAAGTTAATTCACTTTTTGAGCAATCCGTGATGAATTAACTCGGGTGAATGAGTTGGGTGCACGATTTGACAACTTTACTTTTAAATATTCTAATAAGTTCCATGGGTTTGCTTGTTCCAAACTCCGCCATCGG